>JAEIFI010000549.1:0-5302500 GCA_018901815.1 Zaprionus lachaisei
TATTTGTGTTATTTTTTAGAACTACTTACTTTCAGAATGGAACGAATTGCTTATATGTACATGTTTATCAGTTTCTTGGTAATCCCGGTAATAACAATAAACGACTGCGGATGCGACATAATATGGGAACGAGACTCAATTTCAGCAAACTGTTCAAGTCGTAGATTTATTGATTATCCATGTCTATCGGATAAACGTATAACAAATATAGAACTCAGGAATAATAACTTCACGACTATACCGAAGGAAATATTATCGAATAAATTTGAAAACATTACGCATTTTGATGTATCGAGAAATCTTATAACACATTTGCCCGATGACTTAAGGAAACACTTGCCCAGATTGAAATTTTGCAATTTCTCTCAAAACAATATAAGTGATCTCAATGAACTTCTTCGATTGAAACAAGGGACCACATACGAAATCGATAACAATCCATTAAAATGCAATTTCTCCGATCCCAAAATCAAAAATGTCATTGATCATATAAATGTAAGGAACTTCTTCTTTATCTATAAATTCTTATACTTATATCAAATCAATTAAATTTCTATACTCAGGGAATTAATTCACATTTGCCTTGCCTTCGAATCACACGACAGTCGGATACATCAGAAAAAGAAGAGCATAAAGGAAGCCCATGGATGAATACACCGTTCCGTATCGCCTTGTTTGCTTGTGGCTTAACGTTTTTTTTTGCTTGTTACTTCAGGGTAGAACTGAAAAACTGGGCGGCTCGCATTTGCCCACCCATACATGTGTCTTCATTACGGTATCATACCAAGTGCTTGTATCAGCTATCAAGGGAAGCGGGCGAGCGCAAAGCGCAAGCGCCATCTATCATCAATAATTTAAAAGCATGCGCATTTGTTTATGTGTATGAATTTAACAAATTAAACTACACCGAGTGACAATATTTCAGCCATATCACGTAACAACACCAACAATCCAAATCCTATAGACGATCGTTTTAGCAACATAGAAAAACATTTGGATGCTCAAGAAAAATTATTTCAACAAATCAACAAATTCTAAGCAACAACAATAATCGACGCTCTCGCAGCAATAGTCGATTCCAAAGCAACAGTCGCAGCAACACTCCACAGCCCAACAACAACAACAAAAATTGTTGGTATCACACCAAGTATGGCGACAAAGCACAAAACTGTCAGGAGCTCTGCTCATTCAACACCAATTCAAAAAACTAAGTCCAACTGTCGAAGATCATAAAGGCAACTGCGATAGTCAATCCGATATAGCCTTACCACATACATCAAAACATCGAATAACTAATAAACAGCATTTCCACATACAACCGACTTTTTATACTGGATTCAAAAACAGGAAAAAATTTTCTTATTGACACAGGTGCAGACGTATTCGTTATACCAGTTTCAACCATAAACAAACGCATTGCATCTGTTCGCGCCCTTTAATTGATTGTAGTACTTAAACTAGATTTATTTGACATCATTAGCATTAAATTTACAGAGTAGTTAACATGAATTATCGATGTATGAGAAATGTAATCAACGTAACAGAAATGAATACTAGCTGTTGTAACTTAACGAAGAAGGAGATGTAAAACAGATGTATGATGAAATGAAGAAATAATGAAATTAGAAAATATATGTCGAATAGAGTTAGAGGCGAGCTGACGTGCGTTCTTATTTGAAAGGAAAACGGATTTATATGTAATATAAATCATTTATACGCTGCCTTGAGACTCTGAAGCGAACATTTGGCGCCCGAGCAGGGACTTTTGGATAAAGTTCAACCCGGATTGAAGCTCATTGCTGGAGCTTACAAATAGTTGAGGAGCTGCACCGGCTTAACTGCAGCGTCCGCCTTGCGCAAAATTGTGGAGTTTTTTGTGAGTGACGATTTAATATTTCTTGCAGGCATTTAAATTCAAATTGAAGTGTGATTAAAATTGCTTTAAGACCTTACAGTATATTTGGATTGGTGTCAGGTGTGAATTTGCAAGTATAGAAAAATCAAGAACGGTTGTGCAGTGCTAAAAAGTACATACATACATTCGCCTACATAAATATATACAAACATTCTCACAGCCAGTGTGCTAGTGCATTTTCGGTTTCTCTTTTTTTTGGAAGCTGTACGTGCGTGTGTATGTATGTATGCATATATACAGCAAGTACAACGGTAGTGCAATTGAACGGTAGTTTATTGAGAGCGGTTATTAACACTGTGACATTCATTTAACCTTAACAGCACCCGTTCTTTGTGCCAACTTTCTTAGTGAAAAGCAATTGCAATTGAAATCGACAGGTGGTAAATAGTTTAAACGAATTGACTTTACCGCGCAAGCAACTTAAGCTAGGCGCAATCCAATTTGTGTATTGGTGAACAATTCGTTTAAATTTGATTTACGTGCTTGGTATTTTGCCCTTTCTTTGTAGGGATAAAGGTATTGTGTTGTTCTAAGTGTATTACGTTTCGCCATACATAAAGCAACGATTATCGCACCAAAGAAAGGTAAAGAAGCATACATGTTTAGTGCAAGAACAGGCTTAGTGAATTCATTTACGCGCAATAAAAATTTGATTTTTAAAAATTGGAATTGGCAATTTAACTTCGCAAATTGTAGGTGAAGTTCAAGCCACAATTAAATCTAGAGTGACGCGTTTTTCTGCTACCCCCAATTTTTATGTGTTGCCGGAAATCACCCAATATAATCCTTCCTGTTCTGCTTTAGATGTCAACGGCCAAATTCCTCAACGGATAACTCTTACTGATCCAACCTTTAACTCTGCTCAAAGCATTAACATGTTGCTGGGGGTTTCTATTTTCTTTAAGTTGATTGTGGCTGGTCAGATCAAGCTGGGACCAAACGTGCCAATCTTGCAACGATCGTTGTTTGGCTGGATAGTCGTTGGGGAATTTGGGAAAGTTTGCGTCAAATGTCAGGCAGTTGGAGTCTGGGCGCCTAGTGGTGACACTACCGTTTAAAGAGCCTAAGGTATCGTTAGGCGACACGTACAAAATCGCACTTTCGCGATTTTTGAACTTAGAACGCAAATTATGTCGTCAGCCTGCGCTTAAGCAGCAATATGTTAATTTCATTGAGGAATACACCTGCTTGGGTCATTTAGAAATATTGGAGGACTCCAAAATACAAGAAGTTCAGTATTTTTTACCACATCATCCAGTTGTTCGACCTGATAGTCTGACGACTAAATTGCGAGTAGTTTTCGACGCGTCGTGCAAGTCCAGCAATGGTGTGTCCCTCAACGATACCATGTTGGTGGGACCAACTTTACAGCCCGAGTTGTTTGAGACACTGACGCGATTCAGATTCTATAAGTACGCGCTGTCGGCTGACAGCAAAAATGTACAGACAAATTTTAGTCACAGAATCTCAGCGAAATTATCAGTGTATACTGTGGCGCTCGAACTCTGCGGATCCTATTAAGGTGTTGCGACTGAAGACTGTCACTTATGGAACAAATTCCGCTCCTTTTCTCGCAGTACGCTTATTATTTATTATTTAGCAGAGAAATTTGGTGAACAATTCCCGTTAGCGGCTAAGGCTATAAATAAAAACTTTTACAGGGATGATATGCTATGTGGTGCAGACTCGATAGCTGAGCTAGTAATTATGAGCAAATCTCTCAACCTGCTGAGCCGTTAACGCTGAAAACAGGAGATGCAGCCAAGACACTTGGAATAAATTGGACGAGTGGCGTTGATAGGTTCCAGTTCTCTTATAATATCAAATACTGTTCAACCATTACCAAGCGTACAGTGTTGTCAGAGCTAGCTCAAGTGTTTGATCCTCTAAGATTCTTGAGTCCAATTCTGATCCTAGGCAAGATCTTTGTTCAGGAGCTCTGGTTGTTGAAGCAGGATTGGGACGAGGAACTTTCCCCTAGCTATGCCATTCAATGGAGCAAGTACAGAGAAGAGTTAAAATTAATTGATCAATTTTCCTTGCCTCGCTCAGTCGTACCAGTTGAAGCGGAGGTAGATACATTGGAGCTTTTCGGATTCTCAGATGCATCGAATCGGGCTTACGGCGGAGCTGTATATTCTCGCCTAAAAGACACGGCAGGCCAAGTGACCGTGCGAACTGATGGCAAAGGTTTGCTCTAGTATTCATCTGAAGGTATCCCAGACAGCATATTTCACGGACTCCGCCATTGTATTGAACTGGCTATCTGCTCATGCAAGCCGATGGGCCACATTTGTGGCTAACAGAAAAATATACAGGATTGGTTTAAGGTAGACACTAAACTCCAGCAGATATTGTATCTAGGGGATTGTACCCAACTGACTTACACAATTCAGAGTTGTGGTGGAATGGCTCCCAATTTCTAAACGATGTTTAAGATACTTGGCGATCAGAAGAAGAACGATTGGAAGAACGACGAACCGATGCCAGAGCAAAGAAAAACATCATTTTCCTTAGCGGCGAGTATAGGCCATAATAATCACAATGATATAGTCAGCACAAGTAAATTTGCAAATGATTTTCTTAAGCTGCAGCGAGTATTTGGTTTCATTTTTCGTTGGCGCAAACGCACTATGAAAGCAACTACTCAGAAACTGAGTGCGCTAACAGTAGCAGAATTATCGGGAGGCCTTCGGTAGATTGTATTTAATTTACAAAACAGTATGTTGCGTGAGGAATTCACTAAGTTGAGGCAAAGAAAACAAATTAATTGAGCAAAAATACAATGCTTGAATCCTTTCATATCGGAAGAGGAGGGTATACCCATAATTCGAGTAGGTGGTCGCGTAGGCAAGGCAGAGTTAGCATTTGACACCAAGCATCCAATTTTGCTACTTCCTAATCATCCAGTGATCAATGCGCTGGTAAAACACACACATCATTTGAATTTACATGCCGGAGTGCTAGCTCTTTGCGCTTTTTTGCGGCAGAAGTATTGGATTGTCAATTACAGGAAGCTAGCTCGCAAGATTGTGCGAGGCTGCGTTACATGTTTTCGCCTGAGACCAGTTCTAGCAACACAGCTAATGGGTGACCTACCTACGAGGCGTGTGAGCGGCAATAACTACCCATTTCAACGTGCTGGTCTGGACTTTGCGGGTCCTATCTGGATGCATTTCAACATGCGTGGCAAGCGGCCTGTAAAGGTTTACCTCTGCGTATTCGTGTGCTTCCTTACAAAGGCATGCCACTTGGAAATCGTTTCTGATCTAAGTGCCAATGCCTTCATCGCTGCATTGAAGCGATTTTTTGCCCGTCGAGGACTCAGCACTGATTTGTATTGTGACAACGCCACAAACTTTGTGGGCGCCTCACGTGAGCTAAATCGAGGTCTGGAAGAGTTGGACAAATGTACAGTGGTTGACGAGCGCACCAAGCAAGGAGTGCAGTTTCACTTCATCCCGCCACATTCCCCCCATTTCTGAGGACTTTGGGAGAGTGCAGTAAAGGTTGCGAAGCAACTGCTAGTGAAAAGTGCGAACAGTACATCGCTAAACTTCGAAGACCTTTCGACCGCTGTAGCACAGATAGAGGCGGTGATGAACTCGAGACCACTCCACCCCTTGTCGTCTGACGCAAATGATTTGGAAGCGCTGACGCCTGGCCACTTCCTAGTTGGTCGCTCATTGAATGCGCTGGTGGAATCGATTGACAGTGACTTGGTTAAACTGTCCATGATCAATCACTGGAAACGAATCCTATTGGTTCAGAGCACATTCTGGAAACGCTGGTCTTCAGCGTACCTACTTAAAGTACCTTACTTTACTATAGGAGCGAACCCGATGGACAAAAGGCGTTAGTAACATCAAACGGGACTCGTTAGCCTTGATTGCAGAGGATAACTATCCACCTGGGCAATGGTTGCTGGGACGAGTAGTCGAGTTGCATCCAGGAGCAGACGGCGTAGTGCGAGTAGTAACTCTAAGGACAAAAAGCGGTACACTTAAACGAAACATACACAAAATATGCCCTTTGCCTTTGGAGGAGGAATAGGTCATGTAAGGTTGGAAGGAGCTTCCAAGGCGGGGAGAATGTTCGCGCCCTTTAATATATGTTGAATAGAGTTAGAGGCGAGCTGACGTGCGTTCTTATTTGAGAGGAAAACGGATTTATATGCAATATAAATCATTTATACGCTGCCTTGAGCCTCTGGAGCGAACAGCATCATCCAACGAAAATCCTCTTTATGCAGCAAATGACAGTATAATAAAATCCTATGGTACAACACGTTTAACCTTGGACTTAGGGTTACGTCGTTCATTTTCATGGAACTTTATCATTGCAGACGTCAGTACTTCAATCATCGGATCGGATTTCTTACAGCACTACAATCTGCTTGTTGATATTAAACGCCAAAAATTGATTGACGCTCAAACATTGCTAGCACGTAATGTTATTTGCAGCCTTCAATCTTCATTCGCAATTAAAATTTTGGAGAAATTCAAATCCATCACTCAACTGGATCATACAACACCCAAACCAACCACATCTGATGTCACACACTGCATTGAAACCAAAGGAGCACCCACATTTTCAAAACCTCGTCCGATAAGCTGACAGGAGCAAAGTCAGAGTTTGGATATCTTCTAAAAATCGGAGTATGTCGTTCTTCAAAGAGTCCATATGCATCACCCTTACACATGGTCCGTAAAGCAACAGGCGAATGGCGGCCATGTGGCGACTATAGAGCTCTCAATGCCCAAACGATTCCTGATCGGTACAGTGACATTTGGCTTGTGCAACGCAGCACAGACGTTTCAACGCTATATGGACGTCGCCCTCAGAGATCTCGACGTCGTTTTTGTATATTTAGATGACATCAAGTAACGCTGAACAACATGAAATTCATCTTCGCCAAGTTTTTGAACGACTTCAACGTTTCCACCTCACAATAAACGCAAGCAAATGTGCCTTCGGACAAAATTCCATCGAATTTTTAGGACATCATGTCGACTCTCATGGCATCAAAACTTTACCAGACAAGGTACAAGCAATTGTTGATTTTCCATTACCCAAAGTTGTAAAGGAACTTCGACGCTTTCTGGCAATGATCAACTTCTACAGACGATTCCAGCCCAAAGCACTGGAACATCAAGCCCCGTTGTTGCAGTTAATTCCAGGCAATAAGAAGAACCATTCTTCTCCAATCAACTGGACAGACGAAAACATACAACATTTCCAACAGTGCAAGCATTCTCTCGCAACAGCAACCCTCCTGGTTCACCCATCTCCAGATGCAACGCTTTCGCTAAGCACAGACGCTAGTGATACAGCAGTCGGAGCAGTTCTTCACCAAATCGTGAATAATGAATACCAGCCAATGGGATTTTACAGTGTAAAGCTAACAGACGCTCAGCGCAAATACAGCACGTATGATCGCGAACTTCTCGCCATCTATCTCAGCATCAAGCATTTTCGCATTTCAAGGCAAATCATTTCATGTCCGCACTGATCACAAACCGCTCATATACGTCTTCACTCAAAGGCCAGACAAGGCATCACCCAGACAGCTCCGCCAATTGGACTTCATTGGTCAGTTCACAACAACCATCTTACACGTCGCTGGAGTTGAGAACACGACAGCAGACACATTGTCTCGCATAGCAGCAATCGAAAGCAACATTATCGACTACGAGCAAATAGCTTCAACACAAAGTGATTGTCCAGAGCTTAAAAAACTTTTAGAAGACAACAACTCAACACTGCAACTCAAATCTATAAGCCTTCCACATTCAGAAACATCAATCTTATGTGATTTTTCAACTCCTACAGCTCGACCATTTATTCCAAAGCCACTCAGGAAGAAAATCATCTGCAAACTCCACAACATCATTAGATCATTAAACAACGTTTTATATGGCCTTCGATGCACAAGGAAATCGCCAGTTTCGTCAAACATTGCATTCCTTGTCAACGATGCAAAGTAACCCGCCATGTTCATTCACCACTTCAACACTATCAATTGACAGCACATCGTTTCGAACACATCAATTTGGACTTGATTGGACCTTTACCCCAATCTGGCCAATTTAGATACTGTCTCACCATCATAGATCGCTACACACGGTGGCCTGAAGCTGTTCCAATTGAAGACATGCAAGCAGAGACAGTAGCCGCAGCTCTCATCTGGATATCCCGCTTTGGAGTACCTTCCCGTATCACCACAGATCAAGGCAGACAATTCGAATCAAGACGAATCAACGGCATCAATCATATATGTACGTACTACTACATATCACCCGCAAGCTAATGGAATCATTGAGCGCTGGCATCGTACTCTTAAAACAGCCATAATGTGTCAAAACAGAATTGACTGGCCAAGCAAACTACCAATCATATTGTTAGGATTACGATCAGCATTCAAACCTGACATACAAACTACAGCAGCACAGCTTGTCTATGGATCAACACTACGACTTCCAGGACAATTTCTTCATATAGAAAAATACTAACGCTACAGTCAGGTGCTGACTGTATAAGGCCATGGATTATCATATTATACCGTAATAAAAATTTTAACGGTATGGAATCGCCGCCCGAATATTATTAGAATAAAATAAATAAAAAAAATAAAATAATATAATAAATAATTAATAAATGAAAATTCGCACCCGCCTCAACCGGGAGTTGAACACACGCACTCTCTCACTGCCGTCTGCCACTCTAACCACTCGGCCATTGCCTCACTACTTGACCCATCAGCAAAGCTGCATTGTCAACCAATTTTGTTACCATACAATGCAAATAAAAAGTTTAAAATGATGTGTGTCTAGATTTGAACTTCGGTATGCTTGCGTAAATTAGGTCTGCTTAAGTATAAATGTATGTTCAAAGTGAGTTTAATTCGTATCATATCTCACTTATTAATAGTCCGATTTAAATGAAATTTTCACATAACGCCCGTGGCAAAGTATTTGTCATGAAAGATATACAACTTTGGTTGTTGAGCTAATATTGTAGTTTTTAAATAGTTATTACTGATTTACGGAGGCGGGAAGGGGCGTGTCCAAATTTTAAAAAAACTTTGAGACACTGCAATATATACGTATGTTGTCGCAAAATTTGATGACTCTAGCTCTTATACTTTCTGAGATCCAGGTGTTCATACAGACAGACAGACGGACAGACGGTCAGACGGACAGACGGACAGACAGACATGGCTCAATCGACTCGGCTACTGATACTGATTCAGAATATATATAGTTTATGGGGTCGGAGATGCCTCCTTCTGCCTGTTACGCACAATTCCGTTCCGACAAACACAATAGTCCATGAATTTTTTTAAAATCCATGGCCTAAAAATACAATTAATAGTTATAATTTATAATTTTAAGTTAAAAGTAAAATCTAACTGTCAAATGTATAGTTGAAGACGTGATAGCTACCTCTGTCAAATGACATAACTTTGCACTTCAAACAGTTAAGATGCAGCAGATTATGCCTGCACCATGCAAAGAGCAAATCAAGATCTGTTTGGAGGAAGTTACGTGTAGGATCACTATACGTCAAACAGAGTTTCACATCATCACCATACATAAAGATATTAGAGTGAAGAAGTATTGAAGGAAGATCGTTGATAAAAAGGTTAAAAAGCAAAGGTCCAAGATGGATGCCCTGAGGAACACCAGAAGTTACTATGATTGGCTTTGATAGGCAGTATTTACAAAGAACTCGTTGAGACCTGTTAGTTAAATAATCGGATATCCACAAAATAAGCTTTTGTGTAAAACCGATTAAATTTAACTTATGAATCAAGAGATTATGATTTACGGAATCAAATGCTTTACTGAAGTCAGTATAGACGACATCGGTTTGCATTTTCTTTTGTTAATAGTTTTGTTAATAGTAGGACAAAAAAGAGTGTTAAAATTATTAATAGGGTAAGGGTAAGGATGTATGGAAGAACTATACGGATTAGTTGAGTAGGTAGATTGAAAAAAGTCTGCAAACAAATCGACTGCGGCCTGATCAGTGGTTGCTTCATTTTCTCCGAATAATAAAGAGGATGGGAATCTACTGGATCTACGTTTCAGATTGACGAAGTTGTAAAACTGCTTAGGGTCCTGAGCGAACTGCAAACGACAACGACTCAAATACTCGTTGTAACAATTTGCATTTAGAGCAATACAGTTTGCTCTAACAGCAATATATCTTGAGAAGTCAAAAGGTTTACGAGTTAGTTTAAATTTTTAAAATACCGAGATTTAAAATTTTTTAATCTTATAAGTTCACAAGAGAACCAAGGTGACCTGTTTGACTTTACTGGGAAAGCAAGATGAACACATTGGTCGAAAAATGAATTCATGGAGGAATATAAAAATGAGATACAAGTATTTAGGTCAGAACATGAATAAAAAAATGACCAATCATATTCTAAAAAATACTAACGCTACAGTCAGGTGCTGACTGTATAAGGCCATGGATTATCATATTATACCGTAATAAAAATTTTAACGGTATGGAATCGCCGCCCGAATATTATTAGAATAAAATAAATAAAAAAAATAAAATAAAATAATAAATAATTAATAAATGAAAATTCGCACCCGCCTCAACCGGGAGTTGAACACACGCACTCTCTCACTGCCGTCTGCCACTCTAACCACTCGGCCATTGCCTCACTACTTGACCCATCAGCAAAGCTGCATTGTCAACCAATTTTGTTACCATACAATGCAAATAAAAAGTTTAAAATGATGTGTGTCTAGATTTGAACTTCGGTATGCTTGCGTAAATTAGGTCTGCTTAAGTATAAATGTATGTTCAAAGTGAGTTTAATTCGTATCATATCTCACTTATTAATAGTCCGATTTAAATGAAATTTTCACATAACGCCCGTGGCAAAGTATTTGTCATGAAAGATATACAACTTTGGTTGTTGAGTTAATAGTTGTTTTTTTTAAGTAGTTTTTAAATAGTTATTACTGATTTACGGAGGCGGGAAGGGGCGTCTCCAAATTTTAAAAAAACTTTGAGACACTGCAATATATACGTATGTTGTCGCAAAATTTGATGACTCTAGCTCTTATACTTTCTGAGATCCAGGTGTTCATACAGACAGACAGACGGACAGACGGTCAGACGGACAGACGGACAGACGGACAGACAGACATGGCTCAATCGACTCGGCTACTGATACTGATTCAGAATATATATAGTTTATGGGGTCGGAGATGCCTCCTTCTGCCTGTTACGCACAATTCCGTTCCGACAAACACAATAGTCCATGAATTTTTTTAAAATCCATGGCCTAAAAATACAATTAATAGTTATAATTTATAATTTTAAGTTAAAAGTAAAATCTAACTGTCAAATGTATAGTTGAAGACGTGATAGCTACCTCTGTCAAATGACATAACTTTGCACTTCAAACAGTTAAGATGCAGCAGATTATGCCTGCACCATGCAAAGAGCAAATCAAGATCTGTTTGGAGGAAGTTACGTGTAGGATCACTATACGTCAAACAGAGTTTCACATCATCACCATACATAAAGATATTAGAGTGAAGAAGTATTGAAGGAAGATCGTTGATAAAAAGGTTAAAAAGCAAAGGTCCAAGATGGATGCCCTGAGGAACACCAGAAGTTACTATGATTGGCTTTGATAGGCAGTATTTACAAAGAACTCGTTGAGACCTGTTAGTTAAATAATCGGATATCCACAAAATAAGCTTTTGTGTAAAACCGATTAAATTTAACTTATGAATCAAGAGATTATGATTTACGGAATCAAATGCTTTACTGAAGTCAGTATAGACGACATCGGTTTGCATTTTCTTTTGTTAATAGTTTTGTTAATAGTAGGACAAAAAAGAGTGTTAAAATTATTAATAGGGTAAGGGTAAGGATGTATGGAAGAACTATACGGATTAGTTGAGTAGGTAGATTGAAAAAGTCTGCAAACAAATCGACTGCGGCCTGATCAGTGGTTGCTTCATTTTCTCCGAATAATAAAGAGGATGGGAATCTACTGGATCTACGTTTCAGATTGACGAAGTTGTAAAACTGCTTAGGGTCCTGAGCGAACTGCAAACGACAACGACTCAAATACTCGTTGTAACAATTTGCATTTAGAGCAATACAGTTTGCTCTAACAGCAATATATCTTGAGAAGTCAAAAGGTTTACGAGTTAGTTTAAATTTTTAAAATACCGAGATTTAAAATTTTTTAATCTTATAAGTTCACAAGAGAACCAAGGTGACCTGTTTGACTTTACTGGGAAAGCAAGATGAACACATTGGTCGAAAAATGAATTCATGGAGGAATATAAAAATGAGATACAAGTATTTAGGTCAGAACATGAATAAAAAAATGACCAATCATATTCAAAAAAAATACTAACGCTACAGTCAGGTGCTGACTGTATAAGGCCATGGATTATCATATTATACCGTAATAAAAATTTTAACGGTATGGAATCGCCGCCCGAATATTATTAGAATAAAATAAAAAAAAAAAATAAAATAATATAATAAATAATTAATAAATGAAAATTCGCACCCGCCTCAACCGGGAGTTGAACACACGCACTCTCTCACTGCCGTCTGCCACTCTAACCACTCGGCCATTGCCTCACTACTTGACCCATCAGCAAAGCTGCATTGTCAACCAATTTTGTTACCATACAATGCAAATAAAAAGTTTAAAATGATGTGTGTCTAGATTTGAACTTCGGTATGCTTGCGTAAATTAGGTCTGCTTAAGTATAAATGTATGTTCAAAGTGAGTTTAATTCGTATCATATCTCACTTATTAATAGTCCGATTTAAATGAAATTTTCACATAACGCCCGTGGCAAAGTATTTGTCATGTAGGATATACAACTTTGGTTGTTGAGCTAATATTGTAGTTTTTAAATAGTTATTACTGATTTACGGAGGCGGGAAGGGGCGTCTCCAAATTTTAAAAAAACTTTGAGACACTGCAATATATACGTATGTTGTCGCAAAATTTGATGACTCTAGCTCTTATACTTTCTGAGATCCAGGTGTTCATACAGACAGACAGACGGACAGACGGTCAGACGGACAGACGGACAGACAGACATGGCTCAATCGACTCGGCTACTGATACTGATTCAGAATATATATAGTTTATGGGGTCGGAGATGCCTCCTTCTGCCTGTTACGCACAATTCCGTTCCGACAAACACAATTAGTCCATGAATTTTTTTAAAACCCAGCCCCAAAAAGAGTTGATGTAAACAAAGAAGCCAATAGCAAACCAATTACCAAATTACCAAACAAAAATGTTTGACTAACTCAATAGAAAGCACTCGCGAGTGAACAGATTTCTGTAGCAAAAGATTAGGAGAAAACACTATAAGAAGTATTAGTAAGCTTTTGTTACATGGAACACCGGTTATTCAAAGATATCTAATGAAATTCGGGGAGCAAAAGAAAAACGCGTCTGTTCATTTGAAGAGCTACTAGCTACGTCTTTAGCAGCTATATGTTTTCGTTGCCTGATTGTGATGAAATTATGTACGCATAATACATATATGAAAAAAATCCGATGTAGTAAATTTAATTGCAAAACCTTGACAAATAACAAGAGTCAGCCGATAGTTTGTATGACAGTCATACGATATATCGGTCCGATCTGGTTCGTTCCAACTTATTGATAGCGCGCAGCAATAAGAAGTATGTGTGCCAAGTCTCATCAAGATAGCTCTTAAAGACTAGTTTTCGTTGCAATAGACAGACGGACAGCTGGAAGGGCTAACAGACGAAAGGACAGACAGACATGGCTAGATTGACTAAACTGGTGATGCTGATTATGAATATATATACTTTTTGGCGTCTTACATATCTCCAAAGGTGCTTTCCAAACTCCTGGACAAATAGAAATAGAAATTGATTAATAGTGAGAAGTACATTCAAATATATTGTAACCACTTGACCACAACTACACTATTGTTTTTAAGTTAATATTTAATCTTGCTTCTTTTGTAAGTTACGCAATACATCCACAGAGTTCTGGTATGAAAACAAAGTTAAACAATATGCACGTACAGACCTGTTTTAGATTTCGATTTTATTTGAATTATTTTGATAACCTAAAGTATTCTAGATTTATTTATTTTTGAGCTTTAGTAATTCTCGGATTTATTAGTATTTCTTATTACCTTCATAAGTAAATTTAATAAAGTACTTCGAATGAAAGAAACTTAAAAATCGAAATAGAAAACAGAGATAGTTATTCAAATAAAATACCTCATTCAAATAGCCAGTGTTAATATTTAAGTAAAATGCGTAACTTAAATATGTGAAATAATGAAATAATAAGTAGACTTCGTCATTCTGTGTGAGAATTGCAACTACATTTCATTTATTAAACAAACAGACTCATGAACATCATGACTTCAAGTACATACAATAAAGTACAAGTACCGATAAAGAAATCCTGATAAGTCTGAAGCTGATAATGTGCATTTGTGAGTAATCTGAAATATGACATATCATCACATACATATGTATAAATATATAAAATACATGAACATATTAAAATAATCTATAATATTATATACTTAAGATGTAGCGTTCGTTGTTTAATTTCTATTGCTCAGAAAGTACAGATTTTCTAACTCTCCGAACAAGATTCGTATATGATTTCGTGCATGAAGCTACACTTAAACTCAAAAAATACTAAACGCTACAGTCAGGTGCTGACTGTATAAGGCCATGGATTATCATATTATACCCCGTTCAAATAAAAATGTTAACGGTATGGAATCGCCGCCCGAATATTATTAGAATAAAATAAATAAAAAAAATAAAATAATATAATAAATAATTAATAAATGAAAATTCGCACCCGCCTCAACCGGGAGTTGAACACACGCACTCTCTCACAGCCGTCTGCCACTCTAACCACTCGGCCATTGCCTCACTACTTGACCCATCGGCAAAGCTGCATTGTCAACCAATTTTGTTACCATACAATGCAAATAAAAAGTTTAAAATGCTGTGTGTCTGACGCGGTATGGAATCGCCGCCCGAATATTATTAGAATAAAATAAATAAAATAAAATAAATAAATAATATATAATAATATAATATAATAATATATAATAAAAATAATAATACATTTATCAATACATTAGCTGTAATATTGTAGAAACAATCAGTCAGATTAATTAAGATTTGCATAGAAAAATCGTATAAGCATCTGGTTGGTTTCTAAATACTCATTGTGTGGACGTCTATAGATATATCTACTTCGATATATAGATATATCTACTTCGAACAGCGTAGCTATCTTGGTGGTCAGACGTGTTTAGCCTTTGCTCCCTGTGTTTTTATAATTCTTGCGATTTTATTTGCCTAAGTGGTGTAATTATTAGTGCGGTATTTTATTAGTGCTAACCTTGTAAGTACAACCGTAGAAGTAACAAACTAATACTTTTATTAGTCAATTCGTAAACTAATATTCCTAATTTTGCACTTGCGCGTCTTTGGCGTCAAGTTTTTGTTTCTGTTTTTGATTAACATTCCCACGCTCTCCCGGTAACGAAATTATATTTCTCTCTAAGTTGTGTAGTGCTGTTGTTGTAAACGTCACTGTTGTTGTTTTGTTTACTTCGTTGTGCTCGCTAGTTTTGCAGTTTTATTGTCGTACTTGCTTGCTTGCCTGTTTTCGGCGCTGTAACTGTTTCTTGCTCTCTCAAGAAATTTATTTCATTTACTCTGTTTTCTTTTTGCTCTTCGTTGTCTCCTACATTTTAAAGGCATATTAATTTTCACAATCATGGTGTCGTGCTCAGCAGCAATTTGCTTATGTTCTTCTGATTCCTAAGGCGGATTACATTGGTTGCTGGCTCTGTGATAATTTTTGTCACTTAAAATGCTGTGGCCTAACTGTGCGGTTTAGGGACGCCGTCCATGCCAATACTGGTCTCAGATGGTCGTGTGGCTGAATCCGATTTACGGAAAATCCATAAGAAAACCAAACTTGGGTTTTATAAGATACGCACAGCTTTCTCTAATCTCCAATCTGAATTTTTGGAGATGGAGGCCAAATTTAACGCCTTTACGGTTCCTAGCAAACCACCGGCTCCTTTAAGTGTTCCTTTAAATTCGGTCTCTACGAATTTAAAGCTCACCAACCTACCTTCCTCTCAGGCTTCTTCTCAAGATCTTCTAAGCCTACTCTCCCCTATACCGTCTTGCTCTTCTAACTGCACAAAAAAAAAAAACGACTAGCAGCAAAGTTACCGCACCCAAACCTCTTGCTCCTCCTCTTGTGCCTACTCCCATTACGAGCAACGACAACAACATAAAGGGAAATGTTCCCGCAATAATGCCTGCTACTAAGGCACAGAGTATAAAACCTCTGATTGCGATTAAACCCAAAAAATTGGTGTTTATCTCTCGTTTGGCGCCGGACACTTCCATAGAAGATGTACAATCGTACATCCTAGCAAAGCTGCCTTTAATTAACTTTACAGTTGAAAAATTCAATTTCAAATTTAAGCGCGACATTTCTTCTTTCAAAATTAGTCTCCCAGCAGAACAGTTTAAAGACGTTTGCGCTACTTCCTTTTGGCCGCCTGACCTTATTGTTAAGGAGTTTACTCCTAAACAAAAAAAGCCGTACTTCCGTTAATCTTCCCACGCTCGCCGTAACTTCGCCAAAAAAACTCAAAAAATTCAAAGTCTTCAAAAAACTGAACTTTTCATTTCTTCATGCCTCCGAAAATGTTAGGGGTCCTACAAAAAAACTTTCTTCTTTAATTCTATCCTATCAAAATGTTAGAGGTCTCTGTAGTAAAATCTCTAGTCTTTATCTTAATAGTCTTGCCTTTTCTTCCCAAATTATTGCTTTTACCGAAACCTGGTTAAAACCAGAGATTCTAAGCTCTGAAGTCTTTCCAGATAGGATACAACATACAGCCTTGATCGACCTGACCGACGGGGTGGTGGAGTACTGATTGCAGTAGACTCCAACATTGAGTCGGACCTTTTACAACCGGAGTTTCAATTTAACATTGAACTTATTTGTGTAAAACTACACTTTCCCGGTTTTTCTTGTATATAACCTGCTCCTATATTCCGCCGTCATCGGAATTATCAGTCTACTTGCACACTTGTCTGCAATTAAGACTATTTTTTTAACCTGCTATCTTTGTCGCAGGTCAATCATGTCGAAAACTCCCTGAACAGATTGCTTGATTTATGTTTCACCTCTGATCCTTCCAAGGTGATTGTAGATAGGGTACAACCCCTTTCCTTATCATCCTACTTTTGAAGTGAATTTCGACTTGGGTATTAGTATTGTGGATAAAAGTGAAAGGCCGTGTAATCGCGTGCGCTGCTTTAAGAAAGCAGACTTTGAAACTCTAAATTTTTTAATTTCACATTGTGATTGGTCTGATTTTTATGCATCAACTGATATGTCAGTTGCAACTTTTATCTTTTATAACACCCTAAACTCTGTTCTTGATATCTGTGTTCCGTTATCCTATCCGTTATGCTCAAGCAAACCCCCTTGGTTTACAAAAGAGCTGTCTCGCTTAAAAAACTTAAAGAGTAGCTTATTCAAGAAATATAAGCAAAGAAATGCACCGCTTGTCTTCTCCCGCTACCTAACTGCTCGGGCAAATTTTACCGTGCTTAACGCGAAATGTTATAAAAACTATTTGACCAGATGTAGGTTTCAGTTTTTTCAGAATCCTAAAAAGTTTTATAGTTTTGTTAACATGAAGCGTAGGTCAGCGGTCTTTCCTTCTAAACTTTCGTTTGATAACGCTGAGGCGGACACAGATCAGGCCATGGCCGATATGTTTGCTAAGTTTTTTCAAACAACTTATTCTTCTCCTACGCCAAGCATTCATTCTTATCCATATAGTGTACCCAGTTCAAATGGCATATTCACACCGTTACTGAACGAAAGTTCACTTTTTAAGGATCTTAGCTTAGTTAAACCAGTTAAACCAGGAATCATTTATTATACCTTTATTCAAAAAGGGCAGTAAGTCTGATGCAAGTAATTATAGAGGTATCTCTAAATTATCGGCTATACCTAAATTCTTCGAGAATGTTATAACTCCTCACTTGCAACATTTTAGCAGATCCGTTATATCCCCTTTTCAACACGGATTCGTAAAACGTCGTTCTACCACGACAAATTTGCTTGAGCTGACATCCTTTGTGGTAAAACGATTTCAGAAAAATCTTCAAACCGATGTCATTTATACTGATTTCAGTAAGGCATTTGACTCAGTCAACCATTCTCTTCTTGCACATAAACTGAATCTTCTCGGTTTCTCACCAAAACTTCTTAGTTGGATTGTGAGCTATTTGGGTGACAGAACCCAACGAGTCCTCTTTAAGAATAATCTTTCTTACCCCGTTCATGCCACATCTGGTGTTCCCCAGGGAAGCCATTTAGGTCCCCTGCTTTTTACACTTTTCATCAATGACCTTCCAACGGTCATACTTAACTCCCGTACTCTCATGTATGCTGATGATGTCAAGCTCTGTTTTCAATTTAGAGACGACTCCTGTCATTTACGCCTTCAATCTGACTTAAATTGTTTCTATTCTTGATGTCGTGCAAATCTCCTTAATCTGAACAGCTCCAAATGCAAGCTGATGACATTCTCACGAGCCTGTCCAAAGTACATATCTTACTCTCTTTGTGGTTGTACCTTGGAAAGAATTTCCCTGGTTGATGATCTAGGTGTCCGTTTGGACCGCAAACTCAAGTTTTGCGAACATATATCATCAATGGTTAATAAAGCTATGGGTGTGCTCGGCTTTATTAAGAGATGGTCTAAGGAGTTTGACGATCCTTACCTAACTAAGACTCTTTTCACCTCGCTTGTTCGTCCAATTCTAGAGTACGGATCATGTGTCTGGAGTCCTCAGTACACAGTTCACAAGGATCGCATTAAATCCGTACAGAAAAACTTTTTAATTTTTGCCTTGCAAGGCCTTAACTGGGACGTAAATTCAAGACTTCCTGCCTATCCTAGTAGACTTTTGTTACTAAATCTGCCTTCCCTAGCCAATCGTAGAACTATGCTTGGTGTTGTATTTATTTATAACCTTATACAAGGGGACATAGATAGTAACGACTTGCTTAGTCGACTACACTTCTCTGTCCCTGGTAGAATCACCCGTAATTATCTTCCTCTAAAACTTTCCAATTGTAGCTCGAATTATGCCCTGCATGAGCCTTTCAGGGTACTATGTTCGGACTATAATAAACTATATTACATTATCGCTAACAACATTATAACTATTAATTGTATTTTTTCTTTACTTTTAAACAGTCGACTGACCTTAGTCTGAGTATAAACTAATTAAATAAATAAAATAAAATTATATTTATTTGTGTTATTTTTTAGAACTACTTACTTTCAGAATGGAACGAATTGCTTATATGTACATGTTTATCAGTTTCTTGGTAATCCCGGTAATAACAATAAACGACTGCAGATGCGACATAATATGGGAACGAGACTCAATTTCAGCAAACTGTTCAAGTCGTAGATTTATTGATTATCCATGTCTATCGGATAAACGTATAACAAATATAGAACTCAGGAATAATAACTTCACGACTATACCGAAGGAAATATTATCGAATAAATTTGAAAACATTACGCATTTTGATGTATCGAGAAATCTTATAACACATTTGCCCGATGACTTAAGGAAACACTTGCCCAGATTGAAATTTTGCAATTTCTCTCAAAACAATATAAGTGATCTCAATGAACTTCTTCGATTGAAACAAGGGACCACATACGAAATCGATAACAATCCATTAAAATGCAATTTCTCCAATCCCAAAATCAAAAATACTAACGCTACAATCAGGTGCTGACTGTATAAGGCCATGGATTATCATATTATACCGTAATAAAAATTTTAACGGTATGGAATCGCCGCCCGAATATTATTAGAATAAAATAAATAAAAAAATTAAATTAAATAATAAGTAATTAATAAATGAAAATTCGCACCCGCCTCAACGGGGAGTCGAACACACGCACTCTTTCACGGCCGTCCGCCTCTCTAACCACTCGGCCATTGCCTCACTCCTTGACCCATCGGCAAAGCTGCATTGTCAACCAATTTTGTTACCATACAATGCAAATAAAAAGTTTAAAATGATGTGTGTCTAGATTTGAACTTCGGTATGCTTGCGTAAATTAGGTCTGCTTAAGTATAAATGTATGTTCAAAGTGAGTTTAATTCGTATCATATCTCACTTATTAATAGTCCGATTTAAATGAAATTTTCACATAACGCCCGTGGCAAAGTATTTGTCATGTAGGATATACAACTTTGGTTGTTGAGCTAATATTGTACTTTTTAAATAGTTATTACTGATTTACGGAGGCGGGAAGGGGCGTGTCCAAATTTTAAAAAAACTTTGAGACACTGCAATATATACGTATGTTGTCGCAAAATTTGATGACTCTAGCTCTTATACTTTCTGAGATCCAGGTGTTCATACAGACAGACAGACGGACAGACGGTCAGACGGACAGACGGACAGACAGACATGGCTCAATCGACTCGGCTACTGATACTGATTCAGAATATATATAGTTTATGGGGTCGGAGATGCCTCCTTCTGCCTGTTACGCACAATTCCGTTCCGACAAACACAATAGTCCATGAATTTTTTTAAAATCCATGGCCTAAAAATGTCATTGATCATATAAATGTAAGGAACTTCTTCTTTATCTATAAATTCTTATACTTATATCAAATCAATTAAATTTCTATACTCAGGATCTGGGAATTAATTCACATTTGCCTTGCCTTCGAAACACACGACAGTCGGATACATCAGAAAAAGAACAGCTTAAAGGAAACCCGTGGACGAATAAACCGTGGCTTATCACCTTGTTTGCCGAACTAGCAATCTTTTTTTGGCTTATAAAGTGAATAATTACGTCACAAGAAGTTAAGAAGCATGTGTCATCAAGGTAGCCGAAAAACTGAAAAACTAAATTATAATTAAAAATAAAATATAAATGAGCAAAAAAAAGGTTTATAAAGTTAGTTGTCAGAATATATTTAAATTTGAATGGGGCGTTGATGTTTCCATCAGAAAAGTATATGTCATAGTCAAAAAATTTTATCCTTTACACTTCGCATACAAATCTAATTAAAACCAGTAAGAAAAGCACGGCACGCGGCAGTGATACCTATCGACCTATGTTTCAGTGAAGTTTAATTTGATTAATTCATACACATATTCATATACATACATACATATGTATATGAATATTATCTTATATGAACATATGTACTTTCAAATTATTCTCGATAGATGGCGTTCGCCCGCCTCCCTTGCTAGCTGGCACAAGCGCTTGATTTTATGCTCATACTTTCCTGAATAACTTCTGTATTTATAGTCCTATCCGATTAAAATTTAGATATAACTATCAGTTTACTATATATGTTAAAGTAAGAAAGTTATATATTTCTTACGACGTTTACAAATCAAGTTTAAATACTAAATTAGTGATTTGCGGGGGCAGTGGGCGTGGCATCCAACATTTTAAATAAACTTGATTGCCGAGTATATAGGAACCTTTATTCCCAATTTGGTGTCTCTATAATAGCTGAGATCTGTGTGTTCATCTGGACAGACGGACATCCGGACAGACAGACGGATATGGCTCAATCGACTCGGCTAGTGATACTGAGTAAGAATATATATACTTTGTGGGGTTTGCCACGCCTCTTTCTACCTGTTACAAGCATTTTCACAAAGTTAGTATATTTCTTTTTTGACCATTTTCAATGATCCAAGGGTATAAAAAATTCGTGAAACGGCTTGTTGGAATAGTTGCCATAGCCATCCGACGTCGCTGACAACAACCCTGATGTGGCAACACCTAACAGCGCGCTGCTTCGATTATCTATCGATAGAGGGATAGAACATCGATAGCTGCGAGCTTTATAAAATCGAAATCATCTCAAATTACGACGCCGAACGACGCTGAACATTATTACAAATTATAAGAATATTATATGTTTAAGGAATCAATAATGAAGGTTTTGCTACCTAAATCTATGCGTATTAATGATTGCTAAACCTGAAAAGTCACAGAGCTCCATCTTTCGGCAAGCAGTGAACGGCCAGAGCATAATTTCTTGGATACTTTTGTGCGCACATGTACAGTGAAATGTTAAAAAACATTCTGTCCCGCCCACCACCACCTGAGAAAATGCGCAAAGCTCCTTCCAGGGCGGGCTGTGCACTTTGGAAACTTTCGCACTGCGAAAAGAAGAAAATAACAAACATAATAAAAACAAGGTCGCAAGGTGCTACCTCCTCCGCAATTTCGAATTGAATAATTTCCCATATTTGTTGCTTGTTTTTTCGCTAACAGAATTCTGTTTCCCAAGACACGATCCCATTTGTGTCGCGGATAAGTCAAGTCGAAGAGGTTTCATAGCAACTGCATTAACGACAATGTTGCGAACTGCACTGCTTGAGCACGTGCTTTCACGCCTAATCTGCGAAAAAAATAATTTAATAATAATAAAAAATAATAATAATAATAATTCAAAAATAGTCTGCTTTTCCCCTTTCCTTCCCGTTAAAACTGTTTGTTTTTCTCAATAAAAGCTGGCAGCCAAGCACGAACATGTCATAAGACAGCAGAAATATAATTGTGATTGGTTATAAAAACATCCAGATTTGGCGGAAAAAAGCAGAGGTGCCAACACTGCCCCGATGGCAGAGACGAGCTTTGACGAAAGTTCTCAACGCAGCTACGTGTGAGCTTAGCTAAGCTTTTGCTTGATGCGAAGACAGTCCAGAGAGGGTAGCAGAGGCACAAAAGCTGCTCCACTTTCGCCCACACACACATAGAAATGTATTTACCGTAGTAAAAGTAAAGTAGGTCAAGTAACTCGGGGCTGCCCTTGGCACGGTGAATTTGTCCTTGATGCCAGCCCCGGATTCGGATCGAATACATGCACATCAAGTACATACAGCACACATTCACACGTTTTGAGATGCAATGCAGCTGAGCTGCGATAAAGTTCTCACTCAGCTGGAGTTTTCCTCGGATTCCTTATCAGCTTTCCACCACACACTCACACTTGCACACAAAACAAACTTATGTGTGTATAACATAATTTCGTGCAACTCCGAATTGAGGTCAACACATTGTCACGTCGCAATATGCCCCATTTTGGGCTCCGTTGCCAGTTGCAAGTTGCCCTCGATTTTCATAGAAACTCCGCGTCAAGTACGAATCGAGGAAAGAAGGAGAGGGGCGTAGTCAGGCATAGGGTTGAACAATTACAGCCGGTTCAAAGTTCGCTGTTGACAAGAAGAAAATATAAATTTGTCGTCGACTTGGAAGCCGCTGACAGCTGGCCACAGAATTGATGCAGCATAGGGAGGGAGGGAGGTTAGTCATGGAGGGCAGTTCCATCATTTCTCGCATTATGTAAACAGCGCGTAGCTAACAATGGTGACGCTTGTCTTGTCCCTCTATCCCTGTCTCTGTCTGTCCGTCTGCTGCTTTGCACGAACATTTATGAGCAAATGTCAACATTGGCACGCAAACGGAACGATGTTCGAACGATGCGGCACACAGAGACAGACACACACGAGGGCACAGGGAGGGAGCGGCAATTGAATCGTCTATGCTGCCCCATGCCACATGCCGCATCCGTTGATCGGTGAAATTAGTTTGTTAGCCATGTCAAGATTTCCTCTACAGGTGCCCATTGACCAGAGTCATCTGTCCGACCGCCCCCACTCGCACCCCTTTGGGTCGCTGTGGGAAAACCGGTTGTCAAAATGCTGGACATGACATAAATTTGTATCTGCAACTTGCAACTTGCAACTCCGCTCGCAACTGACAACTTGAGGGGTCTCTGGTGATGACGACGCCGACGTCGTACTTAGTTTTCACATTTCAGCGCGCTCATCTTTGTCTACAATTTATGCTTCCTGACTGACGGACATGTGCACATCAATCACACGGCGACCCTGGCCATTTGCTAACTTGATTTTCATTTTGATGCCAGTTGCCCCGCCCCCCCATGTCCCTGCCCCTCCCACTTCATCCTATCTGCCACCTTTATCAGCGCACAGCCAGGTAAACATGCTAATGAGCTGACACGCAACTTGCAACTGTTCCAACCCAAATTCTATGTACAGCCACCCCGCGTCCTCTCTCCCTTGCCTTACTCCCCCTGCTTTTGGTCACTGACAACTTTGATGGACACATCCGAACACATTCACGTGTTGCAACAGCAACAACAACAACAGCAACAACTGGACAACTTGAAAGCTGGAAAGGAGCCAATTAGAATCATTGGGCTGATTCTGTGGCGCACACACACATATGTATGTATGCGAGTGAATCTGAAAGATACTATTGTAGCTAGTTGGTTAGTGCAGTGAAGTCAGTTTGAAGTGAGTTTCTTGTAATTTGAATTTCCACCTCAAAGTAAATGCATCAAAAAATAGGAAAATCTTTCGAATTTCAAATGTTATCCATTGATATTAACTATAGTAACATGTACATATTTGTACACCTCGTACATTGTTTAAAGCTTAAAGATATTGTGCAAATTTAGGAACAGTGAAAGATTAAATATTAATTAAAACTATTCAGTACAGTATCCATAGTAAATCATTTTCTTTTTTCTCTATTTATAAACTAACATACAGTACTATTGTATATAATGTGCCTACCTTACTCGATGCATGGCAACTCTATCATATTATTTATACCTTGCAGAGGGTATATTGATTTAGCATAAATCTTTTATATGAGCAATCAGTTCAAATATAGATTTTTACAAAAAAAGGGTGTATGTTCAGCGATTATTCAGCTAGCTATGAATACATTTTACATGTTTAGTTTTATAAGTAGTCGAGGAAGGATCGGAGAATCTGCAAGGGTATAGAGCTTGCTGATGGTACCCTTTCCTTCTGGTTTGTTGTCATCCTCTAAAAAGTGTACAGACTTCGAAAAATACTAATAATACATGCAAATTTAACAATATTTAAATCGGCTGCATTATAGTCAGGCTAGAAACTTATTCGACGGCCCTCGTAAACGAATAAAACAAACAAATCGCGTAGTTAAACCTTAAAACTGGAATATAAATACATATATTTATAATATCGTAGTTGTTATGTATTTGCATTACTTTAAACTATTGTATATTCGAATAAATCCATCTTTTTTGAAGTCTTCACCTACTTTACAGAATATTATATCCTTCCTTATATCATTTAACTTATCTCATCATTCTATTTATATGTCTATCATCAATATGTGTGGTAGAAAAAAGGTAGAAAATCATGCTCATCTCATATGAGAGGCCAATTACAATCAGAGGAAAGTAGAGGAAAATCAATTAGAAACCTTTACTTCTCGAGGCTAATTAGAAATTGGGAATAATCTCGGTATGCTGTGCATGGGGAGAGCAATTTGACAGTTTCAACGGGGTAGGCTGCATGAGCTGCGGGTTGGTTTTGGCCGATAATGGAAAGTTGAAATCCCGATGTCCAAATGCCAAAAAAGAAACAAAAAAACTGAAATTGAATGAAATGTAATGACAAACACAAAATCACTACTTACATACACATGAACAGAAATATTGTAAGTATGTACATACATATGTATGTGTATGTTCACGTATTTATTATGTATTTTCAAAATCCGGTTTCGAAGGCAATCGAATCGAAATCACATACAGATACTCACCGCACACACACACACACATACAGACACACATGCACATACTGGAGAAAAAAATAAAAGCGGCGCCCTACCAAACGGCAGCAACAAAGAGACGAGATAAAAATAAAAATAACAATAACAACAACGAAATACGGTTTTACAAAAGAAATCAAGAAATCCGGTTTTATATAGAGAGATATATCGAAAAAAATTCAATAAATTCGGCACAAGCTTCATGCAGGACGCGGTGGCCTAGTTCATGTCAAAGGAATGTTAAACGGAACTTCAAGGGATACACCATAAATATGCTTGCTCATGCAAACACGGACGTATGTATATGTATGTATGTGCATCTGTATATGTACATCAAGGTGGATGTGTGCAGCACAAAGAACTTTGCGAACCACCCACTCTGAATGGCCTCTCGTTCCAATCAGACGAATTGAGGCCACTGTTAACTAACAGTAGTTCCCGTTCTAATTGACAACACTCGCGCTCTTACAATGTTAAGTTATGCTCTCGCAGGCACACAGCCACACGTACGCTCTCTCTCTGCGTGTTTACGCTCTTTGGAGTGCTTTGCGTTAGAGCGAGAGAGAGACAGAGAGCAGGCCAGAGATATGCTGCCTCTCAGCTGTTTGACCTATTTTCCAGTTTAGTAACGCGTCAATGTAGGCCTGTGCATGTGTATATGTGTGTGTGTTGTGTGTGCCTGTATTTGAACGCTTGCTGTTGTTGTCTTGCTCCGTCTAACGCTTTGTTTTGGTTTTGCTTTTTGCGTTTCTTTTCTTTTCTTTTCTATACGTTTCGTTTCGTTTGATTTTGTAACGATTGCATTCAAAGCCAAACGAGCGCCGGCACTAGCTGCGCAGTTGTTGTCTCTGCTGGTGCTGCTGCTGCTGTTGTTGTTGTTGTTGCTTTTTTCGTAACTGCGTATCTATTGTTGTTACTGTTGCAGTTGTTGTTGTCATGCCAGCAACGCTCTGTTGGCTACAATTTGTTGTTGTTGTTGCTGCCGTGCTGCGCTTTGGAATTTCTACTCAAGAGGATGATTAATTGAATTTGTCAGATAGCGCATCTTTGCAGGCAACTGGCCACAGGTTGGCATGGCTAACTTTTCATAATCCGGATCAGACAGAGGCCCCCAACCCCTTCCCCCAATAGAGGCCAACGGATCCACGACGAACTACGCAGCGCACTAGTTGGGCATCAATCGGAAATGGCGTTTCAACATTTCAGTGGCATGAATCCACCCCAAAGTATCAGCAACATAAATCTATGCGCCACTACACACACACACACGAATAAATATGTACACTATATATGTATGTACTGTGTGTGTATTGGTGTGACTATGCTGATGGATATTGAGGCGGGCATACGCCCAGAAAACGACAGTCACCGTCCGCCCCGCCCCGTCTCTCCAGGCCCAGCAACATCCCCATCTTCACTACGCTGAGCCTACGCAGAGGTCATTCCAAAGGCAACAACAATGCCAATAACAGTCGCAGCATAAAAGCAAACGCAACAACAGAGGCCCCCCAAAATCAGAAATGTATACACACACACACAAACACAAAGGCCCACATATACATAAGTTCACGCACACACACACGCATACATATGTTAAATATTCACAACAATAAACAACAACAGCAGCGGCAGCAACATAGAACTGCTGCCGATGTAAACAAAAGCAGCTGTGAGTTGAGAGAGAGAGAGAGAGCGAGCGAGAGAGAGAGACAAAGAGCATAAGATCGCGCTCTCTCCTCCACCCAAACAAACACACAGACGCTCAGGCACCCGCACACAAGCAGAGAGCATAGCTCTCTCTCTCTCTCTCTCTTTAACTGTTAAATTTGTGACGTTGGCACAGAAACCGGCCGGCGATTTTTACAGTGTATACTCTGCAATGAGAAATCAATAACATTGAAGAGTATTGAATATGTTAGCAAGCATAAACATTTTAAAGAATTGACAATTATTTGTAATTTACAACTTATTGATATATGTAAATGCCTAAAACTGCGAGTATTATGTTACTACCTATAAAATAAATTGTAAGTCACAAGTTAACATTAACATTAAAAAAACATAATTTTATTAGATGCAATGAATATGCATAAATTTACTGATGATATTTTTAATTCAAAACCATTTATTAATGTTTTAATGATATTATTTTGATTTCTATGAAATGATTTACGTGTGTTGCATGTGTTTGAACACTTAAAATGTTTGAATTAAAAAGCATCTTTAATGGATTTTATATATGTCTATACAAAGTCGGTGGCATTTTACAATTTTTGTCCAGGTGTAGACCATATTGAGGGTTCGGGTCGAATTACTAAAATTTAACATATTATATTAACCCAATAAGACGGCACTTTTGTTGTTATTATTATGTGCATTAAGTTATTCTGTCCATACGTGTCATCATATTGAATTAAGTCATTTAACCAAAATATTTGATTGGATTGTTTTTATCATTGTGTTTATCAAATGATGTATAAGTTTTCTATAAAATTAAAGAAACTATATATATATTTAAAATTGAATAATTATAATTATTATATTATAATGTTATTATTATAAATGTAAGATCTGATTTATTATTTGCAATTTTTTAATTATATCCGTAATAATTCCCTTCAAATTCATTTTACTTAATTACATAAATAATTCCTGAAAGTCAACTATGTGCAGTCGACCATATATTGGAACCAAATAAGAATAAATTAAATTAATAAAGAATATCAAGATTAATGCAAAAAAATTAGTAAACCCTGTTTTGACCATTTTCAAGGGTATACAAAATAATATTTTAATATTTCGTTTATCTTATATTTAAATCATGTATATAACTATTTATTTGAGTACTTAAGTTATATGTCAAGAGTGAGGGTATGTGTGTCTCGCACAGTTACGATACAAGTGAGCTCTCCTCAAGTATGTAGCATCACTCTCTCTCTCTCCCTCTCTCTGTCGCTGACTGGGGCTGCTGAACAGCTGTTTTCGCAACATTGTTGCTGCTTAGCGCACAACAGCTGTTATCGTGTTGCTAGCGTCTCTTCCGCTCTGTTGTTGGTATGACGCTCTTTGCACGTATACGCACACATACACACACACAGGCAAGCACACGCACACACAGGCACAGAGTTATGCGGCGCTCTGTTGACGTTGTGAAAAATGTTGACAAGTGTTTAACTTTTTGTTAACTGCGTAGTTTTTTTTTTGGGTTGGGGTTGGCAGCAGCAGCAACTACGACGTCGACGTCGACATTTGCTGTTATGCTGGCAAGCTGATGATGGCGTCATAGATACACGGACGGCAATGCCTGTGTGCGCTCTTTGTGTGTGCGTGAGTTGATAAGCCTGCTGCGCTGCTGCAAATTGACTCTAATTGCAGGCTGCAAACACATGAACAGGGGAAACGTTAGCATTGATCAGCAGATTGGCAGGTCTATTTAATTCGATTTCAATTAAATATAATGACAATACATACATACATGCATACATACATGAGCCTGTGTGTGCTTGTGTGTGTGTTGGAGGAAGTATGTACTTCGCTAGCTAGTTAGTTTAACAGTTTGTTACACATTAACATTTCTCTAGAATGCCGACTGTTAACTCAATTGCCACACACACACACACACACACACATTCGCAGATATGTTTATGTATGTGACAAATGCATTTTAGAGGATTTCAAGAGCATTTACGTTTTCTGCTGGTCGAGAGGGGAAAACTTGCTCACACTCAAACACGGTCACGCACACAGCTGCACTCATGTATGTGTGTGTGTGTGCATAGTCAGCATAGGTTTTCCAAGCAGGTACGCCTGTGTGTGTGTGTGTGCATGCATACATACATAGACAGCTATGTTTATCCAATGAAAGCATAATAAGTATACAGCCAAAGCAAGCGAGCAACAGCAACAGCAACAGCAACAGAGAGCGCACACCAGAAAGAGAGAGCGGGAGAGAGGCAGAGAGCGAGAGCGGGCAACTTGTCTGTGTGTGTGTGTGTGTTGCTCGCGCTGCGCGTAACTGTAACTCGTTGCTGCTCGTTTAGTCTTTGATAGCCAACTCTCGTGTTCAGACCGATAAGCGCTTATTGCGAGTCGTAGTCGACGCCAGCGTAGACGCCAAAACTGAACTGAATCTAAATCAAAACAACAACACCAACAACAACAAAGAGTAAAAATAGTAAATAATAATAATAATAAAGAGAGAAAAAGGTGGCAAGCGGCAGCTTGTTATTCAAATGCAATAAACGCATTGGGTAACCCCCAGCAACAACAACAACAGCAACAACAATAACAACAAGAGCAGCAACAAAATAAAAAACAATAATAACAACAACAACTGCAACAGCAATAATACGTGCAGCATCAGCAACAGCAGATTGCATTAATTTTACTCTCTTGCTTTGTTATTGTGTTCTCAGTGTGCGACAGTGTGTGTGAGAGTGAGTGAGTGAAAAGAAAGAAAAAACTTTGAAGAAAAAGTGAAACGACCGGCAGCGAAAGCAGCGTGAAAGCAAAGCGAGTAATAAATATACATATAAATTCATATAAAACGCCAACAACAAAGAACAATCGAAATCGACATATCAGAGAGAAGAGTGCAAAGAGACAGAGAGAGAGAGAGAGAGAGAGAGAGAGAGAGACAGAATCTTTTATGTGACAAAGCGTGTGGAACGTCTTCTTAAGTTGCAATTACCATTTTCCTGCACTCCCCCCTCGTCCACCGTTCGCAGGCACCATTGATTTCCCGTTGCAGTGGCAAGAAACTGTCAAGCTGCCGTTTAAAAGGCTCAAAATTGGATTATGCTTAGGCACAAACGCAACATCCACTCTAAACAGACGCACAGCGAGCATGTGAAGCTGCCCGGAACGCTAGATGCGCTGCATCCACAAGCACAACAACAACAGCAACAGCAACAACAAGTTCTATACAGACAGCAAGGTGCTCCCGTCCAAGAGCTGCAACTGCGTCTCGACTTCAATCAGCATCTGAACGAACGCGTCACCCTCTGCCTGGAGCTCTACCACAAGAACATTATCAAAAAGCTGCACGAGCTCAACAAAATCAACGTCTACAAGTTGAGCAAAAACGTTTCCCAGACTTAAGAAACTCCCCAGATTCGTGTTTGTGTGTGTGCGTGTGTGTGCAACAAGTTGCCGAAACTCGCAAGTTAAAAATTAAAGTGCAAAATCGGGAAATTCATAGAAAACAAACAAAAAAAAAGTGCAATAGAAGTGCAAGATAATTAATCGCAATAAATATAATAATAATAATAATGTCAAGTGCTAAGCTAAGTGCTAAGGTGCCCCACCCAACCTCGTCGAGTGCAAGTCCTAAATAAAACTAAAGGAATCCCAGGTATATCCAAGGCCAACACAGACAGGTGTGTGTCAAACGTAGTTCTTCTCCTCTAAAGACACTCTAGAAACGCGCAGAGCACGCGAGTCGTGTCTATACGGATCCGCATCCGCATCCGCATCCGTGACCCTTCTTCCCCAGCAACCCCAATCCACGCACAGAGTGAACATGTCAACCAGCCGACGCTTGGCCAAACGCTCAATTATCGGCAGCAAGGTGTGCGCGCCCGGACCGGACGGACTCTGGTATTCGGGCGTCATACAGGACGTCAAGACACCCACGAGCTTGTCGGGGGTGCACTGGCACCGCCGCCAGACCCGATGCCGCCGCCCACATTCCTTGCGCCCGGAGATGCGCTGGTGAATGCGGACACTCGGTATATAGTACGATTCGATTTCAAGACCCAATCCCAATCCCAATCGCTGTCGGCGTCTAACGTTGTCGCCTCTGCCTCCGCCTCCGCGTCCGCGTCTGGGCCTGGGTCCGCGTCCGGGTCGTCGCCGGAATCGGTCATTGTGGAGACACGACGAGCTGCCGCCGCTGCGGTCAGTGTGCACCATAGTCCGGCGCACGCACTGCGGCGCAATGCCATGACAAAGGAGTTTCGTGAATCCGATCTTATCGGACCCGGCTTCCGATCCATCACCAGCATCCAGCTGCAGCCAGGACAACGCATCTTTCTCACCTACAACGGGCGCGAGCAGAGCGGCGATGTGGTCTCCCATGACGTCGACAAGGACGAGGTGGTGGTCAAGATTACCACAATAGGAAATGAGGTGAGTTTGCATAGCAACTACATACATACATATATCAAGTAGGAATACATTATAAAGAGGATAATATAATATAATAATAAATATCTTATAATAAATAAAGAAATATTAATGACACATATGCACAGTATATATACCATATATAATATATAAATAAATACATGAATAAAATATATATAATATAAAGAATGAATAAATAAATAACTAAATTTAAACCCCCGATTATAAAATAATATAATAAATAAAGAAATATTAATGACACATATGTACAGAATATATATATAATATATTAATAAATACATAAATAAAATATATACATATAATATAAAGAATGCATAAATAAATAACTAAATTTAAACTCTTTTAAAACGAACTGCATTGTAGGAATTGAATAAAGAATGATTTCTCTTAACGTTTTGATTAGCAGACCAAATCTAACGTATGTTTCAGATAAGCATAAGGTATTTTCAACTTCTTTTTGGGTTTCCGACTTATCTGCAATGACTTCCTGGATACTTTTCCGGCACAGAACTGTTCTCAAACAGCCTTCAGTTGATATACATAAGTTAAAACTTAATGTATACGGATTAAGCTAGAGAAGTTTAACAATCAATGAAAATATTGAAGGAATCCTTAAAGACAATCAAACAAGTCATATCACTTCCGATTTCTAGCCAAATCTAGCTTGAATCCCTCTGATACAACACTCTCAACTTTAATCCAGACACCAGCTTTGACTTTTGTATTTCTGATTTTTGATTTCTCAATTCATTTGTGATCTGTGATTGTGTCGCTTCAACTTGGTGCACTGCATTCAGTGAGTCCGCCCACGACCCAACAAATATGCAGCTGGCGCTGGCGGCGTGCACTGCAAACTGTGTCAAGGTTAGCTTCTGCCTCTGCCGCTGCCTCTGTCGCTGCCTCTGCCTCTGTCTTCATGTTAGGGGCGCTGCACATAGCATGGCACAGACACATATGCATCTATGTATCGCACCCTCTATGTGTTTCTATGTTTCTTGGCAACTCAAAGGGGATCAAGCATCATGTACATGCATGCCAGTATGTGTGTGTATGTGTGTGTGTGTGTGTGTAAGTGTGTCTATAGTTGTGTGCTGCACTTATGTGCAATTGCATTCTATGTGGAACGCCGGTTGCCCAGTGGCAAATTGCTTTTGGGGGTCGCATTTCGCGTTTCAGAGTCACGTAACTAGGTTAGCTCGGCATCTCTCGATGTGGCCTTCTTCGTCATCCCCTGGATGGCCTAAATTCCAAGCCAGACAATATGCCCGAATGCCTTTTTATTGCAGTGCCCCCAGGAATCGAGCCAAACATAAATTGCCTGATCAGTTTCCATTTAGACTTCCATAGTTTCAACTCTTCTTTAGCTTTGCACACTATGCTGAGTATCTGACAGATACGTTCTGTTTACAGCTGTAACTACTTCTTCAATATGCTGATTCTGTTGCTCTCTTCAGGCAAGCTCGACTCACGTTTGTATTCTTGGTGTGTCACGGGTCTCTCCCGCTCTCTAATCTTCCGTCTCCAGGCCACAGCCCCTGGGGCAATTACGTCACTCGCCCGCACGATTTCAGAGTGAAACATCGCTGGGTCATTAATAGAATCGCTCGATTTCGATTCCAATTTCAATGCGAGATGCGCGATATCGATGTCGATGTAGATGTCGATGGCGATGTCGATGTCGATGTCGATGGCAATGACGATGCCGCCGATGTCGTAATAGAATCGTTGTTTAGCATTAGATTCGTGAAAGAATGCGATAGACCAAAAAAAGCAATGTGCGGTACATGTTCAGGGTCAAATAGGCGAGCATAGAAACGTGTGTATCTGTAAATGTAGGTGTGTATATGTATGTGTGTATATGTATCTGTTGCTGTGGCTGTATCAGTTCAATTCGCTTGTTCAATTTAAATTTCTCACAATGCGAGTGCTTTATAGCTAATTATATAGATTATTCGCCAGACTGCGGCAAACATACGAATTGTTTTCGCTTAATTGCGTCATAAGTGCACACACACAGCCGCAGAGAGAGACATGTGTATCTATCTGCGAGCAACTTGTAGATAAATGTCATAGATAGTTAGATAAATGTCGCTATGCTTGAAATTGAATTGTATCTGTGAGCGCACTGAGACCGGCAACAACAGCCACAGCAACTGCACCCGTGTCCCCTGCTCCCCCTCCCTTTCTCTGCCCCCTACACACTAGTGCTGCCCTCTCGCTGTCTTTATCGCTTGCCCGTTTGTTTCTCTCATTTATCTCATTTACTTCCTACACTCGTGTTTTGTTTTGTATTCCGCCCGTTTGTTGTTTGTTATCCCTTGTAGCTTTTCAACTAATAATCGCTAAATACTTGTATGCTTGCAATTGTTGCACTGCACTAGGGCGTGCGCTAGCTGAGAGATACACAAATGCACAGAGATACGGATACAGATACAGCTACAGATACAGATACAGCTACAGATACATGGGGACGACTACAGATTGAGATACTCAGTCTCAATGTCAACTCAGCTGCGCGTATCTGTTCCGTGTGGCTTGTCAATACATCTGTGTATCAGTCACAGTACATACCTGTCTATGTCCCAGTGTGTGTGTGTGTGTGTGTGTGTGTGTGTGTGTGTGTGTTTTGTATCTGTAAGAGCGTGCGAGCTCAATGTATCTAACAGATGCGCAAGGCGACAACCTCCCATTCCAGTGCCCCTCTGACATGCTTAAGGTTTCTCGCTTCTCGCTTCTCGCCTCTCATTTCTTGTTTTTTTGTCTTCTCTATGTGAATTGGTATGTGTTGTGTAGTGTGTGTGTGTGCTCCAAAATTCCAAACAAAACATGAATGTGGCCACACTTTTTATGCTGCGCCTATAAATAAAGATATCTCTGAGAAGCGCTGAGCTTTTTGTTTGACCTCGAGTTCGCATAGAATTCGTGTGTGTTATAAATGCTCCTCCTTTCCCCACCCCCCCTCGCAATACCTCATACTCATAGGTAAACAATGAAATGGGCTGAAAACTGCGTTAATCAGTTCATCAGATAAAAAACATAACATATTCCCATTTCGAAACAGTCTTAACTCTCGTTTAACTAGTCCCTAATTTAGCCCTTATAGAAATGTGTGTGTGTGTGTGTGTGCGTGTGTGCGTTTGTGCTTATGACCTCATCAGCTCATCGTTGGTAAATAAATGGAAAACACACCCAGGAATAAAAAAATGTGACCCGATGCGAGAAGAGACTCAAAGCTGAATCGAAGCTTTTTGTTTACGTTGTTAGCTGCTGCCGCTCGTAAGTCAATCAACAATTGGTTGCCTCCTGCCCCCCCAACTCTCACACTCCCCTCGCTGTCAGTTTCGTAATCAAAAACACAAAGTTGAAGAGCACCAGTGCATGTGTGTGTGTGTGTGTGCGTGTGTAATGCTCACGTGTGCGGCAGCTTCGGGCCAGTTTTCATATTTCATACAATGATCCATTGTTGTTGCTTCGCCTGTTGCTTGCTACGATACGATACGATACGATACGTAAATGGGGAAAACGCAGTCGAAATATGAAATATAAAAACTGCTTGAATTTTGAATTTGAATTTCTGTTCGACTTGAGCAACACTGCCTTTTGTTTATGGCGCTGAGTAAACACACACACGCACACACGCATATCTAGCCAAACTAGTTGGGAAGTAATATCTATGTGTGTGTGTGTGTCTGTCCGACTGTCTGTGCGTGTGTCGGAAACGTGAGGCAATTTATTCTAAGGTTATTTTGAACGAGAAACTTGTTGCTCGCATTTTCATTTCAATTACGATGACGTATACGCCGCGTCAGCCGCCTAATTACCAGCCAATGAATCAGTGGGCAGGAGTACGTCTCTTCCAGGTCTATATAGTAATTTGCCAGCCAGCTATAATTAAAGGGCAGCATAAGTAAGCTCAACAGTCGCAGCAAATGTCAGGCGCCATTTATCAACTCCAAGAGTTAGCCATCCCTCTCTCTCTCTATCCCCCTCTGCCTGTCTCACTCAAGACAAGTAGCCAGCAAGTAACAGGCAACTGGCAACTGACACTTCCGCAGGGCATACCCAGTCGAGGCAGACCCAAAACCCACTACCAGTTCCAGTTCCAGTTCCCGTTTCAGTTCTTCAGTTCTATCGAGTTCACTCTCCACTTTGCTGCTGTATTTAAAAGTAAATTTACTTTAATGACATTGAAAACGTTGCCGCTTTGCACGCAACTCGGCTTCGACCGACTTAGTTTTCACGTGTACCCAAAAAAAGAAGAGAAAGAAGCAGAAGAAGAGAAGTAGATGGAGAAGTAGAAGCAGAAACTGCGCTAAATGCCAATTTCAGTGTGGAATTCTTCACTTTACTTTCATTTATCGGTCGTAACTTGTCTTGAAATTAGTCTTGCGGGCTTCAGTTTTAGCTGTACCCCTTGCCCACCTCCCTGCCCACCTTTCTCAAGCTCTCAATGACCCATTTCGTTGGCAAATAAAAAGAATTCACCGAGAGTAAATAGCACAAAGTGCAGGCGCGCATTTTCAAAATTAATGGCAACGCATTTCGTTTCGTTTATTTAGCTCGTTTTCATTTTCGTTTTCGTTTTTCTCATCGCTCCAAAAACTGTTGACCATGTCAATGGCAATGGCAGTGGCACTGACACTGGCACTGGCACTGGCACTGCAACTGTCACTGGCCACGTCTGACTGACTGTCTGTCTGCCTGTCCGCCTGTCTGGCTGTCTGTCACGTTGTCGGCTGCAGCAAATATGTTGACCCAAAGAAAGTGAAAAATGCTTTCGACTCCGGACAAGCGAACAAGTTCTGTTTGAGCCAAAGGTAAAGCTGAAGAGAGTCTTTCTCGGTTGCTTAAGGAAATTGCATTTATTTTTAACCTAGTGAAAGGGCATTCAAGGATTTCTTTTGCCATGAGGAAGTTTTTTCCCTTCCTTTCTCTTTGCACTGATACAATCACGTACTTACATTTTGAATATCTATATAATATCGAGTATTATATACTTTACACACACATACATCTACGCTTATCTACAGTTATGTGCCATGTGGCAATATATCAATATGTGAATATATCGTTTCTTCGGTTTTTCAGTCAATTGAGTCGGCACTTTTGCGTTGATCAAAAACCATTTCAAATTGACCCACATACCAAGGTGGCATGTACCACACACACACACACACACACACACACACACACTACACATAGTGCACACGTGACAATATCTGTGTGTGTGTGTGTGTGTGTATGTGTGTATGGGAGTTGGCTTTTAAGGCCGCTATAAACGGCAAAAACCAAACCATTAGGTGCTCAAAAATCTCAAACCAAAGCTCTCCCCCTCCCACCGAATCGAGCTGCCTGCATTTGATTTTTTGTTTTCTGTTGTTTTTTTTCGAAAGTCGTTTAGATTTTTGGTATTTTGGTTTTTGGGCTCACCTTCAGTTTCACATTTTAGCAGATGTGTGTGAGTGTGTGTGTTCGTTCCCTTCTGCCTAGAATAGCGTTTCCAAGTCGAAACGAGTTTTTCAATTGAGGAAGACGAGACGAGTTCGGTTTTGTTTTCTGTTTTTGCCACGTTTCCTAAATCTCCCATTGTAGTTGCTGCTGCTGTTGTTGTTGCTGTTGCACATTACAAAATGAGTCATTTGTCAATTGGCGATCATAACTGGGCATTGGGGTCGTCAAAGCAGAAGAATATGATGAAGAAGAGGAGAATAAATGAAAAGCACGCTGACATTTGATGAGCAGCCGGCGACATTCTTCATTCTCCAAACCTCCCAAACGAAGTTTCCCCCCCCTCTCTCTCTCTCTCTCTCTATTTTTTTGAAAAGGTGCAGGGAGCGGGGGAGAAGTGCAAGTTGTTCAACCTGCAATAAAAAGGTCATTGCAGCTTGTTGACCGACAAACAAAAAAAGAAATGTCAAATTCTATATTCATATGATCCTTCCGATATGTTTGCACTCGGTAATTTATTGTTTCCAATTAGAGCAGCAACAGAGTCGGAGTCCCCAAGACACACACACACACATATACATATGTACGAGTATATGCAATGAACATACCCCGCCATTATCTCTACCTGCCACTTGGGCCACAAGGTTGATTAGTCATTTGAGAATGCAGCAAATATTGCGACCTGAACGTAAACAAGGGTTCACTGCGGAGTTCAAGTGACCTGCCAGCCTGTCTTTTTTAGCTTATACATACATAGAAAAGAAGCAGCAGAAGAAGTGAAAAGAGGCAGCCAAAAATATTTGCTGCTATCGTAAAACCATAGAAATGCAGCGAGCGAAATACCGAAAAAACTGACAAACTGACAAACTGACAAACCGAGGAGACCCTGTGGCAGGTCGTTAGCCGATGCCAGACCGAACAGCAGGCAGTCCCACTATATATATGTCCGAGACCTGGAGTAGGGCAGCAGGCAGAACAGAAAAGACAGAACAGGATTGCCAAACGGGCAGGCAGGAACACGAACACACTTATCGGGAAGGGACTCTGTCTTTGTCGTGGCGATAGTTCACTAAGTGCCTGGCAAATGCCTCATAAACGGCACAGATTGAGTAGATGATTATTGCCAGCAGGCGTAACTATGCTCGGTACTTGAACAGGAACATGTGTGTTCATGTTGTGTGATATGGTAAGTCAGACAAGTACTGGAAGTATCATTAACTAAACAGCGATTTATGTTGCTGTTAAGTGAAGGAACAAACAATAGTTGATAGTGTCAGAGTAAAACAACAATGAAGTTTGTTCAAAATTCATAGATATTTAGCACTAGAGCAGGTTTCATTGCGGAAGCAAATCAACTCAAAATATCTCGAGGTACTTTAGTTTTTTTGTTTGCCCAAAGAGATAGTCAAAAGACGTCAGTCTGAATCAATTTAACACTAAATTTTGGATCTTCTATCAAATACGCAGTTTATTTTTGTTTTCGTATTTTTTTTTAATCCAAAATGTAGGTTAACTTGTTGTCTTCTCTCCCTTTTGCGGTCTTTCTGTCTGCTGCGTCTTTTGCGTATATAAAAAAATTATGACTTAATTTGAAAAGTGAAAGCGTTGGGGCTCAGCTGAGATGTGTAGCTAATACGCAGTTGGGTAACGCTGCGAGTGGCATAGGGTTTTCCAACTGTCGCAGTTGCATTAGGGTTGCCACTCTGCCAAACTCAGGAAATGCCTCTGCCTCTGCCATCTCGATGCGCAATAAGGACAGACGGGACAAAGTTGGCGAGTCCAGGGAGACGCACTTCGTATATCACATAGTAATCAAGTTGCCATGCACACATACACACACACACACACACACACACACACACTGTCGCTCTCTCGCAAAGTTGACACTATGTGGGTGAGGGGGTCTCCCGCTGGTCGTGTGCGTGCCACAGAACGTAAACAAAAACACGAATGCGGCGAAGAAGCGGAAAGTGCGAGATAAACAGAAAACAGCTGTACACACCAAGGCAGCCAAGGCAGTCGAGCAGTCAAACGGCCTGAGTGTGCGACAGAGATGCCACAATGCAGACAGAGATGGCATGCTGTGGTCTGTGTGGAGGCGAGAGCGTTCGCCTTGTGCTGCCTCTTGCTGTTGTTGTTGCTGTTGTTGTATCTGTTGTTGTCTCCCGCAGAAACCCGTTTCTGAAACGGAGCCAGAGCGACAGTTACGCACTTTACGCACGCACCGAACGAACTGCGTGTGTGTGTGTGTATATATGTGTGTGTGCGTCTTGTTGTCGTTAATATTTTTGCTTTTGCTTTGAAGAAAAACCGGCTCTCTGGGCCCGAGTTTGGGCTTGTGTGTTCGACTTTGGGCTCCGTGGCGGAAATACGCAGCAACGTTGACCGCCCGCTGACTGACACACACACACAGACATACATGCACACTCATGCACACTCTTACATCGAACAAAGAAGAAGCCACGCATGAAAATTGCTTTTCATGTGGCAGGCAGCATAGCGAAAAACTCTTGGAAAAGAAGAGAAGACATCAACGTCAGCAAACGTCGCATCGCGGCAACGTCATCGTTGCCAACGTTGAGCGATTCTTCTTGTTGTTGCTGTTGTTGTTTCTCTTTCTGTTTGTTGTGCTTTGTCTTGCTGTTGTTGGCTGTACACAGGCGCAGTCGATGGGGCAACCCTGGCTGGCATTATCAAACACCCTCTCGCACGACCCATTTGCTTCCCCGTCCCCGTCCCCTTGACTTGATTTCGCTTTCTTCCTTTTTTTTCCTTTTCTGTTCATAATGTTGCGGCCATTGTCACTTTGGGGGGAGGGACGAGCGCCCCGAGCAGCGCCCCCAGCAGCGCCCGTCTGAGGCAACCAAAAATAACTGTTTCCGGTATTTGGGTCACATGAAATTTAATCAAATTAAAATGTTCGACAGCAGCAAAAAAAGGGGGCCAAAGTTAGTGGAAAGAGGGCACAACAATTGTTTGATGTGCAGTTGTGCGAGTGTGTGTGTGTGTGTGTGTGGTGGCACTTACGACAGCATTCAAATGCACTGCAACAGTTGCTGCGCCCCGAGGCTAACATCCAATTTGATTATAATTTGAAGTGGAAGTAGAACTGCAACAGTTTCCACACAGCCATAAAGCGCGACTATGCGTGTGCCCGTCTGTGTGTGTATCTGTGGCAAGTTGCTGTTGATTTCAACGGATTTGTGGGCCAACGCTGTGCAGTTTAAGTTGACAGTGGCAAGTTACTCCCTGCCCCCAGGGGGAATCAGCAGCAGCATCGGCAGCATCAGCAGCAGCAGCAGCAGCAGCAGCAGCAGCTCAAGTATCGGACACATATCAAATCGTGAAGTCCCAAAGACGCACTGCGATTGTAAATCTCGCCGGGCTTATCGTATATGGCTTATCACAGCTGGCAGAACGAGTTAGTCGAATTTGTTGTGTCGATAATTGAATAAGTTGCCGAGAAGTTGGCGAGATAACTAGCTGAAAAGCAGCACGGCGTTTCCCTCCACACTTACCATGAAATTTAAGATGGCAACAAACAGAGTTGGTCACACTTCCCGGCAGCTTTTATAATTCTCAAGTGGTTTTCAGCTGTGCATGAATGCGGCTCTAGACTTGGCTAAGATCAGCATAGAAACCTGTTCGATATGGGCTCCTTGAATAATACCTGTTTTAAGATCTACATATACGATATTTCTGTCTCGATTCTTCATGCGCATTTCTCACAGATTTCCGAAATACAGTTTCAGCAACTTCCAACAAAATTCGAGATAGTTTTTCCCTTCAATTTATTACTTTCTCTGTCGATCGATCTGCAGTGCTTTTTCTCTGTCTGTCTGTCTGTCTGTCTGACTGCCTATCTCTCTCTGTATGTCTATCTGTCTCTCTGTCTGTCTGTCTGTCTCTTTGTATCAGTCTTTTGGTCCGACAGTCTGTCTCTCTGTCTGTCTAACTATCTCTCTGTCTGTCTGTCTGACTGTCTGTCTATCTCTCTCTCTTTCTAACTGTTTGTCTGTCTCTCTGTCCGTCTGTCAATATATGTGTTTCTTTGTCTGTCAATCTGTCTGGTGTGTCTGTCCCAAAAGCCCTATAAAGCTAAAGATACTTGTGCGATATGGAGATGCTGGTGTAAGCGAGATGGCCGCAAACTAAAAACATAATAAAAATGGAAACAGAAACAGAAACAAAATGGCAGACGGCCAAGCTTGTTCATTGAACAAAAATACGACGCAATATGGCCGCCATTTTGGTTTTTTGGCCCGTTACATTCGGTTGTCTGTTGGCGCGTCTATTTTCCGATTTTGTTTTGTTTATTTCGTTTCTTCTTTCCATTCGAATTTCTGGCTTCCTTGGCGCGTTTCGTATTATTTTCAATGCGTCGCGCGTACACGGCGCGTAGGCGTAGGCGACGCGACGTCATCACGCACCGCCGCCATCGCCTCTCACGCAATTTTACGCATCGGCCCTTTCGTGCGCTATTTTCGGTTTATTTACATTTCGAAAGCGTTCGAAAAAAATTCAAATCCGATGCGAGAATGCCGAGTAAAAGCTCCCAAGATGCGGCGTTGTCATCGCTGTGGAATATTTTTGATGCCAATCATGCGTAAATTACGCGATTAAATTGAGTTTAACGCTTTTTCGTGCATCATGCAAAACACTTCGCAGCGGATAGACAGAGACTTCGCCCTTTCATGTGGCAATCCTCCACTCTAGCTGCCTGCCCTCTCCCACTGCTCCCCTCGCCAGTCGAGTGTGGTGTCGTGTGGCCTTAGCTTTACAGGTTTAAGTCTTCCACCTCCCTCCCCCCACACACCCACACACACATACACTCACAGCAATCGCGTCGATATTTTGTTTTGTTTTGTGTGTTCGCCCTTGCAATATTTCTCTCTTTCTGCCATATAAATACCGCTGGGCGTGCCAGCGTGTAGGCGTTGGCTCTACTTCCGTTTTAATAGCATCTGGTAGGCAGTTTTTTTGTTGTCGTCATCGCACGCTGCGTATACGTAATGCGAGCCGCTGCCTCATCCGTGCTGCCTGCCAGTGCGTCTTTCTCTCTATCCCTCTGTCTGTCTTTTCATCTGTGAGTCTCTCTGTATCTCCGTCTGTCTGCCTGTCTGTCTGTCTGGCAGTTGTGTTTGCTTACGTAGCAATTCCTTCAGGCATTCAGCTAAGCCGCCTTTTGCCACATTCTCCCAACGCACCCGGAACGAAAAGCCTTTTCAATTTTATTTGACTCATTTTCGCATTCGCTTTTCATGGCATTTTCCTTGTAGTCTCATATTTATGGCTTCCCACTTATTTGCACCGTCTCTCCCGCTATGCTGTACGGCCCTTCCTCACCTCCCCCCCCAGGAAAAACAGCTGTGTGGGTTTCATTAGCAGTCTGTCCATTATCACATGCCAGAAAGGGGCGTGGGAGTGGGCCGATTGAAGTGTGTGTGAGCCTGTGGGCGTTCGTGCGACGTCATAATGTAAATATAGCTTACACACACACTCACACACAAAGACACACACACGTAAGGGTAACACCTACGTAGGGGTAAACATACCAGTTGACTCAGCGCCGTGTCTCCTCTTGCTGGTCAACCTGTCGATGACGTCGAAAGAGTGCAAATTGTTTACAAACCAATTGAATCAATGTAAATACTGTAAATAGTTTCGATTTTGCATAGTTAGTATTTCTTGTTTTTTTTGTATTTTCCTTTTGCTTCAAATTATGCATCGGCGTTGAAGTTTCGCAAACATTCCTGCCGTGCGCACGCAATGAAATTGCTTAACATATTCATTGGCATTTCCTTGCAATTTCTGTCTGTCTCTATGCTGGGTACGCTCGATTACAATGAATGCTCGTAAAATTTTATCGGCACTAATAAAATTTAATTGAAACAGGAAACTCTCGCATAAATTTCAACCAGAGAGACGCTCAAATGAAATAGGGGGCCCCCTCTTACCAAGGATGCAGCAGAAGCAGCAGTCAAAATGAAATGAAAAGAAATCCTTGTGCGTCAAGGGGTCGGACACAACAGCTCTTTAGGGGGTTGGGCACATTCTTTTGGGTATTCAATAGTTTATGCGCATCGGAAATGCAATTTGATATGCTCAATATATACGCAGGCTCTACAAACGTCTGTATAAGTATTTGCAGTGCGTAATATTGTCAAAAGATGCTGTTCTCTGTTGCCTTGCAGATCCTCCGATCATAATTGCGACTCTCTTTGATGAACAAACGACGTAACCTCTATCTTACGATCGAAATTCACAGAAATTCGCATTATTCACGCTGCAAGGTGATTTCCCAACGCCCGAGGGAATCTTGGCAACCCGATGATGCGTCATTCTCCAGCACACACACTATGCTAAAAAAAACAACTCGAGAGATAGAAAAGAGAGCGCAAGAAAGAGACGGAGAGCGTGCGCGGGAAAGAGAGGGTGAATGAGAACGGTGTCTCCCGGCGTTTTGCGTTTTGTTTATACGCCCATTTGGGTTATTCAACTTTCGGGAACGACCGATGTCGAGTCGATGCCGAGCCGTTGATCCCGTTTGACTCTTCCAACTGTTTGGGTTGTACAACGATTTCTTCTATACGTATTCCCGGTGTGTCTCTGTGTCTGTTTTTGTGTGTGTGTGTTTGCATTCTGTGTGTGTATTGTTTGTGAGTGTCTTTTTCAGTTTCGGTATTTTATTTTTATTTTAATGGGGGAACAAACGCATTTACATATTTTCAAATCGGGCATAAGTGTGTGTTTGTGTGTGTCCGTGTGTGTCCGTGTGTGTGTGTGTGTGTGTGTGTGCGTTCTATAGCGTCAATTGGCTCTCTGGCTGTTGAAATCGCAAACAATTTCAATTGCAGCCCGTCGTCGTCTGGCACTTGTCGCCTCTGCCTGCTGTCACTGATGTGTTCGTTTTGTTTGTTATTACCGTTCTCGAGTGTCCCGATATTATGTAATAATTTGTGAGCTAACTGCGAGAGAGAGAGAGAGAGAGAGAGAGAGAGGGGCAAATATACAGAGTAGGCCAATCGTGAAGATTATAAGATTTAAATAATATACACTGCTTATCGTACAAGCTGATTTCGGATTTAACTGAATGGGGCACCGAGTACTGAGTGGCATATTCGCTCGGGCGAAAGAATCTTAAGTATTACATATCATAGCATATATGTTGATGATCCTTATTGATCAATCCCCACTCAACTTATTCATACTCTTTCCTTGCCTTCGATGCTGACTTTGATTCCATTCGATAGTTGAAACAAATAGAAGACAGCAGAACAGAAACCCAAAGACAAGGTATAATTTGGGAAGAATTTCAAATATTCTCGTGTGTGGAGTGTGGCACAATCAAAGCTGGGGTTACGACTTGCCGGTCGTTCGTATCGTCGCTGTCTCTCCCTCTCTCTCTCTCCATCTCTCTCTCTCGTTCCTTCTGGCGGGGTGTTGAAATTCAGTGAGCGACATTGAGGGTTCAACGGCTCGCTCTCCAATAACAAAGCAACAACAACAACACGACCGACTACGGATACAAGAACAGCAGCTGCCGCAACAGGTGATCCTTTGCCTTGTTCGCTGCCTCTGCCTCTGCCTCTGCTGGCTTTGCCTGTGCTGTCTACCTTTGCCGGCTGAAGGTCAACAAACTTGGTGGCGACAGCGACGCTGCCGGTGGTGGCGGCCAGAGGCAAACGAACTCCGACGCTGCTGCTGTCTGTGTGCCGCGACGTGTCTTGTTCACGCACGTGTATGTGTGTGTGTGTGTGTGACTATTCCTTTTGTAGCAACGCCGTGCAACGAAGGCTGAAACAAACTGTAATTTGAATCCAATCTTTTTGGGGATTCTCTTTTCGACACAAACTCGCACGAAAAATGCCAAGCAGCAGAGAAGACGATGAAAATGCCGACAATCAAAACAGAAACCCTATAAAATACAAACGAAATTCAGACGAGAACTATCCATGAAATGAGACAAGAATGAAAACCTAATTCTGACAAAGCGAAGATCGTATAGCCTAGACGAAAGTATCTGTCAGATACGTATCTTAATAGTGCTTAAAGAAAGAGAGGTAAGAGCTTTGCTCTTCACTAACAGTATTTTAATACCAAGAGAGTAGAGAATAAGTGAAGTGAATAAGTAAAACTGGATTTACTATTTTTTAAACGAGCATTAGAGGCGAAGCTGGATAAAATAGCGAGAGACAGAGAGAGAGAGAGAGATAGAGAGAGAGAGAATGAAAGAGAGAGCAGAAGAGTCAGACTGCAGGTGGGAGACTCAGTTGATTTCGTCATGAGTCCAAAAATAAGCCGTGGCCGAATACCAAACCCCAAAAGCAAATCCAAATAGGTTTCTTAGATTCGGTCTTCGCTCTTCTTCTCCTTCTCCTTCTTCTTCTTCTTCTTCTTCTTGTGCTTTAACCGGGTCTGCGGTCCGAAGTTTATTGACCATCCCGTGCAGTGACGAAATTTATGCCAAAGGTAATTACCAGTAGGCCCCACAATTTGTTGGCCTGTTTGTTTTGGTCTCAAGATTGTTGACTTCCCTGGGAAGCTGATGCGACTCGACAACGCTATCGACTATCGGCTCAATACTAACAATAACAACAACAACAACAACAACATCAAAACCAACAAGGCAACTTTGCACATTCTGTGTGTGTAGTCTTCTTCTTCTTCTCCCTTCCTCTCCCTTTGGTTTCTATTTACTTAGTTTTGCGTGCGCATTTCTTTAATTGGGTACGTGACGCTGGCGGGGTAGCTTTCTCCAAAAAAAAAAATGGAAAGACCAGAAAGAAAGGGTTCCATAAACATGCTGAAGGTTTTATACCCTTGCAGGTTTTTGCATCAATCTCCAACTATTGTTCCTATATTAGTTCCCGTTAATGCAATAGAATAAACTAACACGATAAGTTATTATATTATTAATATAGAAAAAGTCTGTTATAGTAAGTTAGTTTGCAATATATTGAATTATAATTAAGTGGGACAATAGAAGCTTCATCAAAATAGATTTGAAACTGACAGACTAGTTTCAATAGATGAACGGATTAAAGAACCTATCTAGTTGGACTCCACATGATGCTGATTCAGATCATATATACTTTGAAGATGTCTCCTAAGGTGAGTGGCAAACTAATGGCCATAATTAATATTCCCTCTACCAGAGTATACAAATTTTGAGGCACCCTCCCTCTGCATGCAATTCATGCGCTATAGCCGCGAGGCCTAATCAAGCAAACTTGAGACTCACACAAGTCTATCGACTTGTATATTGACTAATCTTCGTAGCACTTTCGCTGTTGCTGTCGCTGTCGACTGAGTTCGTTTGGGTCTAGCAAACAGTGTGTGTTCTGAAGATGTATTGAAGATGTGTTTTCGGTTTCTACGCCTGTTGTCATCTCATTCCGGCATTCCCTTTCTCGTTCTGCGCGGTTGCCATGCCCAGACCGACAAATGGGTCAAACAGTTGAAGTCGACAGAATTTTGTTTTATTTTTTGGGAATCATATTCGAAACCTGCAACCGGGCAACGTTGCGAATAAGTTTGTTATGACTAAGCTTCGCCTCCGTGTGCGCCACATGCAAATGCAAATTGCAAACGAAACCAACACGAATAATACTAAAACACAACCATGGGAGCAGCCCGCCAGAGTCCAGAGTCTAAGCAACAATAACAGCAACAAGAAAACAGCTTCAGTGGCAAAATGATGACACACATTCCGAAATGAAGACTTAATACAACGAAGAGTCGATGCTTCAATGCCCTTTTTGATGTAATCAAAAGTGAAGAATAAAAAGATTCAAAAAAGTTGTAATTAGTTAATTTATGATTTTATTGCTTCATTCGAGCTCTCGAAATATTTTGAAATGATCAAATTAGCTCGAGTATTTATTTCTTTATGGAAACTATTCAAGTGGCATATTAACTTGAGTATTTATTACTTGAATGATCGAATAGACTTATCCGTTTTTAGTGTCAAATATGTTCTGTCGACAGATTGATAGTCGTTCTAATGGGGTAGTAAACACAGACATGTGCGCTCTCTCGATAATTCGTAGCCGCCATGGGGGCCAACTTTGAATACTTTTGCCGGCATTTGGCGTTGCAGTTTTTTAAGAGGCGCCGCCGCCGGCTGCTGGTGCTGTTGCTGCTGCTATTGCTGCAAAGTATGTCACTCGCACACTGCTTTGCTCATATTTGAATGCAGTCCGAAATAAAAAACCGTAAGAAAAGGCAACCTGGGTGTGTGATACCTCGCTCCTATACTCGCTCCTCAAGTTATTTCTTAATTGATTGAGTCGCTGGAAAGTGATCAAAATGCTACCTCAACTTAGTCAGCTAATATACCCACTTGCAGGCAATATTAATGAGTGCTGGGTGCACACTCACACACAGACAGCTTCTGCACACACACAGAGGCAAGTGTAAAATGTGTGCCAAGCACCTTCCTTGCACTTCCCCCTGCTTAACTCGGGCAGTTGGGAGTCATTGAGTCTCAGTCGACGTAAACAAATTTAGCGCGTCGCCTTGTCACAGAAATTAAATTCAAAGCAAGTCTACGCAACAACAACAGCAGCAACAGCAACAACCAAATTGCACATTAGCAATGCCAATTGGTTTTGCTCGATGTTGTTGTTGTTGCCCCGCTTGTTAAATTTTCATAGCGAAATTTATTTGGTGTCACTGTTACAATGTTGCGTGTCATGTTTTGGAGTTGAACGAATAAAAAACACACAAAAAACCAACAAATAAAAGCATAATGCAAGTTAATAAAATTCGGGGGCAATGCGTAAAATATGAAAACGAATTAGACGCCCACGCTGTGAAAGAAAACTGTTTTGTCGGAGGGCAACAGTCAAATGCTCTGGCATTAATATCAACTATTATGAAGACACGATAATTATACGTTTTATTAACCTTGTTTCTTGACATTAATAATAGTAGTCAAATGAGAAATAATATAACAATTTGGAATAGTCTTAAGATTTATCCATGCAGTGACCCCTTTAATTCTTACACTTAATCAGCATTAACAGATAAGTCTGCCGGTTTGTCATTCTGCATCTGAGACTGTGCGAGTATTTCTATGTAATGCAGCTTAGAAGTTGGCCGTGCTTATTTTTGCTTATTTAAATCAGTAATAACTATAAATGATATTGTGCACATTACAGCTGCAAGTACTTATATCTAGACAGCCTCAGACTAATACCCTACACACAGAAGCCTTATAAAACAGATAAGACAATAAATATGAAAGATAATCAAGAAATAGTGCAAGTCTTACATGTATATATTGTATTTTAAAGATTAAGTTCAGGCATCAGAGACACATTTTTATCCATTTTTATTTACTCGCACGATAAGATATTGTGCATGATCTTTACCAATTATGTTTCCTGGGAAATTACTTCTTCTTCTTGCTGCTTATTTATTTATTTAAAGTGTACTTACTTTGTGCAATCGTATGTATCAGGCAAAAGCGGGCGTGGCAAAACCAACAATGTACATTTATTCTTGTTTAGGATCACAATCCGATCCAATGAACGACATCCATCTACATGCCCGTAGTGAGGCGTGCGCACAGTCTGCAGTGCACAAGGCCCCCGCCTGCCAGGGAAAAATGGAACAAGTAGGCAATAGCTTTGTATACATACAGCTTTATGTCCAGTTCAGTGTCTTATGTTTTAGTAATGTAATAAATTTACCGATATTCATACAAATCAAGAATATATGTTTTACTTTATGAAATCTGTCACATATGCCTGTTACATACATTTTCCTCTAGCAAGTTATAATTTCCTTCTGCCCTTTGTTTAATGGGTATAAAATATAATAATAATAACACAAGGGCACCCGACACCGTCCATCTTTTAGTGTGAAAGACACCAAAATTTGCATAAATGTTGAATATAAATGAATATGAATGTTGTACGCCAAGTCAAGAAAAATCAAGTATATATACACTTGTCTTCATATAATTCAATTATATATTCAACAAATCAAATTTCATTCTGATCGAACAATAGACACTTGAGTTATTAAAGTCACTTTAGTTACAATAATATTTGTATCTGTATGTAGAGTTAGAAATAAGGAGGTAAGTGTATTTGTAACGGTATCTCAAAACGGTATACGTTTCGTATGGATTAAATTTTTGAATTTAAACTTTTCCTCTAATCAACAAATTCTCACAGCATTTTTTTCGTAACTGCAGTTTAATTTAGTATTGTTTATCGCACGAGCATCTTAGCTCGGAAGGGTCTTTCGTAAGATGCAGCAATTGTAGGCCTGTCCAAGCATTTCTGCTCTCCTGACGTTGGATAAACATAAAAAGTTTCGCAATTTAATTGCTTACATCAGACATTTTGATTGAGATTTATGGCCTGTGTTGTCCTCAGTTTCGTTTCTTTCGGCTTCGCACACTTTTCCGTGGCTGTTTTTCAATTTTTCATTTGAGTTTTCCTAGGCACCCAGAATGTTGGTCAATGGCGCAAAGAATTTGGTGCGTGCCGTGGGCCGTGAGTTTCAATTTGGCAAACACGATTTTTTATAACGGCACGGGGCTGGCGAGGGAGAAGGGTGTTTAATGTGCACATAAAAATGGAAAGAAGTGAAACTCGGTTGTTTATGTTACATGCTCTATTTACAGGAAAATATGTCATAATTAAACGCAAGACATGTTTTTGACATGTTCATTGATTTGTGAGCGATTTTTCTCTACTTTTCTGCATACGAAAATAAGAAAAGCTCTCAAAGTTTGCAGTGTTTCACGTGTAAGTGTGTGTGTGCCTTGGTTGCAGTGCATTTCGCTTTGTTTATATTTTGGGATTTATTTTTAGCAACACTAGCAACGCGGCAGCGAAACAATTTTCCCCATTTTCCTATTTATTTGGTATTGGGCAATCGATTTTCTTCCTATTTACATTGCACTGTAAATTGTTTCATCTTATCATTTGAGTAAATATTTATCCCGCCGCTAATTGAAAGGCGGACAAAAGATATTTGCATACTGCTAGCCAAGCAGGGAGGCAGGGAGGCAGGCAGCCAGGCGGACAGATAATGTTTAGTTGTGCCTGCACTGATAAACTTTATACGAGTAGCTGCCACAGAGCACAAAGAGTGGCCTAATTAGTGTCAAGTGTTGCCCCAACTACAACGACAACAGCAACAGCAGCAGCAGCAATAACAACGACAACTTCAATGAAAATGACAACATCGCAGCAGCCGTACAAAAGAGGGAAGTCAATTAGAGAGATACAAAGCGCAAGCCAAGCTCGAGCTCAGACTTGGCTCGGAGTCTGCGCTGCGACAGTGCTTGCAACATGACAAAAAAAGCATTAAAAAGAGACTGCAAAAAATATACTGAGCAACGGGGGGAGCCGTGTGTGGGGGATGGGGAGGGGGGAGGGGGAGTGCAACTCGTACTCGTTGCATACGTTGCGAACAGTAGCTAAAACACAAGTTTCTACAAGTACGTACGCTGTCGGCAGCTGTAGCGCCAATGGGCGCTGGCAAAATGAAATACAAATCGAGACGCGCTGTTGCTTTTGTGTCGCTTTGCTGCTAGTCGAACTGAATCATGACCCAATAACCTAATTTTCCAACAGTCGCCGCTCTCGCTCTCACACGGCGCTGTTGCTGTTGCCGTTGCTGTTGCTGTTGTTATTGCGACTGCAAGTGGCCCCGGCTATGAGGGTAAAATGTAGCGAACAGATACAGATACAAATGAACAACACAGTGGCAGCAGCTACATGCGCTTGGATACATATTGAGCTGGCATTGAGCTAAGGCTGAGCTGCAGACCCGCCCCCCATACTGCTTCCCCCACTGCCTGACCCACGCTGTTCATTGTGTTCCTCATCATCGGCTACTGCAGCAACGAGGCGACAATAACGAAGCTTATGTATAACTAGCTATATTTATTTATCACTGTACAAATTTGAAGATGCACATCGAGAACACATTTGCCACGTAATCAACTTGAGATTCCCTCCAGCTGCCCTCTCACAGTTGCTGCTGACCCAACTGAAATCATACTCAAATTAGTCGCTGTTAACCTGTTAGTCGCCTCGCCTCGAGCAATGCACTTGACAACGCATCCTAAATCAAATTAATTAACGCAAATAACTCAGTCAGTCATTCACTTATTCACTTGAATGCAACTGTAGCAAATATTTGTGACATTAGTCAAAGGCGAACTGTTCAACCGTAAGTGCGAGTGCAATGACACCCGAAATGTTATCGCTTTAATTATTTTCATAACAGATTCGGCCCACTGATTGGAATCTCTTGTGTGCTTAGTCTAGTCTAAGCAAACTGTCTGTCTCTCTAAACTGCTAAGTCATGCTTTCTAAAACATATGTGACACTGCTGGAATTGCAGCCCATATTGTGGTAGCAGAAGCCACACTACAAGTTACCCTGCAGTTCTTCTCACTTTGTTCACTTAGATTACTCATACGCAATGTAAACTGCCTCAACATCTGCACCATGTGCTACTTCATTATGCTTATGCGGTATTATGCTATTATTACCAATTTATCACGTATATAAAATAAAATGCTCGCAGGCACGCCTTGAATTTCAATGCACAGCCTTCAATGGCGTCGCATATGGACGCTACAAGTTTTATTTTGACAAAAGCTAAGGTAAACGTGAAGTGGCATACGAAAGCCTCTCTATAAATAAATCGAAAACAACAACCAAATTATGAGTGATTATTTTAAGGCGCTTGCATGTTTCCGTCTCTCGGCAATAATATATCGCTTATGTTGATTTCATATCTTAATATAATGATGCTTAACTCGATCTAGAGTTAACAAAATTCCGAACGGGCATCAAAAATAGAAAACATATGTATGTACAGGCCTGTATGGGTAGTGTATGAAAAGTGTGCGGTGCACAAGGGCCCTCAACTGCCAGGGCTCCCGATTATTAAATATAAAAAGGTTTTTGATGGGTATATATTTGGAAAGTTCAATTCCTTTAATAAACATATATTAAGATTCATTACGTTAAGTAATTAAACTAGCAAACCCCGAGAAGTATTGCACTAGGGCCCGTAAAACCATCGCTACGGCCCTGTGTATGTAACTCATATAATAGCAAAAGTATTGCCATCCATGATGTTGAATTAATCTCTTAAGACCCCTACTGAATTATACTCTGCATCTGCCTGACTTGTTGATCTACAATTAAAAGTTTTGCCCCCACCGTGAATTCTTTCGACTGTTCGAGTACAAGTTTGCCAGGTCCGAGCTCGTGTAAGGTACGTTTCTATGTCTGTGGCTGTGTATGTGTGGTGTAAATAAACAAATTCAAGGTTGATTACCAGCCATAGGGCCCCCCTCCCATCACCCTCCTGCTATCATCTATCAACTCAGCTCCGAATGCTATCACCTTCAATGTTCCGAGCGCCTCGTGAGTTGGTTTTTTTTCTAATTTCTGTGACATATGAAAATAAAATACTCGTGGGTTGCCTAACTGAAAAAGGGCCGAGGCAAGTATAGCAGACGCCGTCGTTGTTGTTGTAGTTTGCTTTTTTTATTTATTTGTTAGTGAGAATATTTTTTGTTGGTGTGTTAATTTCATAAATTAAACTTTTTCAGCTGTATGTGTGCATTCGCATACATTGCCATAAGTACATATGTATGCATATAAATAGTTCTTTATCTACCAGCACACACACAGACTCACACCCATTTACATAGCAGCCCATTGCGTGTAAAGTTATTGTTGTTATTATTCAGTTTCTGACCATTTGTTAGTAAGTAATTTTGAAAAAATGAAGCCCATTTTGTTTGTGTGTGTGTGCGTGTGTCTATCGTAATGTGGAAGCAGAGTTTTCATATATTATTTCAATTTATTTATTAAGTGCCCCTCGCTTACGTCTCTCTCTTCCCTACGCCCCTTTTCATCAACGACAAACTTTTATCAGTCAGTTATAATTTGGAATTTATGCTCATGTTCTTTTTTATATGTTCTTCTGTGTCAGTTTTTTCCCAAGGTGAATTCGATTAATGATATTCCAAATGGAATTCGGGTTTCTTTGTGCTGTTTCTACCCTTAATTTATACAATATTTTAAAAACAAATTCTAGTAAAGGGTATACAGGAGAGAAGAACTAAAAAGAATTTGTATTTTATAGCTTCATTTGTTGCAGCGCTAATTGAATTACAGACACACAAGTGCACGCAATTATTTAACAATAAAATGAAATAATTATGGATATGTTTTTTCAACATTTGAATATCAAATTGAATGCAGATGAATAGCTGGTTACAGCACCATTTTTGATTGATGAGCTGTCATTGAGAAATATTAAAACATATATTGCTGCAATTACATGTAGAGTTGTCACGTAAAAAGAATAATGAGACTATAATATACACATTTGAATAAACTGATTTACAGAATTAATCTCTCTTTTGTATAATATTTTGATTATTGCAATTCAATACTTTAAAAATTTTAATAAACAATTATTTACCTAGTTTTCTCTCTGTTTATCATTTCAGGTAAGCAATGAATATTGCAATTGTCTATCTAAAGGTGGTAAGAATTTCCGTACATAAGTAATTTTTAATATTGCAGTACCATATTGCAAAATTGAACCGCAACTGATTTTTGATAGTTATTGTATTCATTTTAAAATAATGTTTACTGGTGTAATTTCTTTTGCTGTAGTGTAGTTTGATTTGTAAAATATTTTGTGAACCTTTTACTCTCGGTTAATCCCGAATAAACTAACCTAAAGTTTTGACATTATAAGGCCAAGCTAACAAAATTGATATTGCAAGTTAGCATAGACTTTGATCTTAGGTACACCTCTGTAAATATTAAGAAATTAGGAAATACCTTAAGTATTTAAGACTTAACGATGACTGTCTTAAGTGAATGTTGAAATCAGTTTTCTAGTTGTACTGCTTCTTGCTGTAACCTATAGGCAACTTAGGAAATGTTCCTCTAGTATTGCTCTTATGTATCATGCTTAACAGATAATACGATTTGGTGTTTTGAGGGTGCACTCAATAGAAATAAACAATATATTGACTTGATGATACCATCTAAAAACTCACCAGGACGACCTTGCAACGAGTCGACAACCATAACGACAATGGGGGCCAGGTCGAGACCTTCATGGCCAGACGTGGCGGTCAATATGCGCATTATGCATGTCCATAGTTATCAGTCTCGACTCTTTCAATGCAACAATGCGCCCTCATGGAATGTCGAATGCAACCTTGGCCTCAGAACACCCGACGCGACGGTGCATATGAAGGCGTGCCAAATGGCACAAATTGACTGACATTGCAATGCGCCTATAAATATTAAAGGCTTCGCTTTGCCACAGACTGCGGCAAGGGGCAATCGATTGTGATGATGATGAAAAAGAACTCACAATTTCCAAAACTCCAATAATCATTGGTGATTTGTTTCTATGTTTTTGAAAATCAATTAACTTTATGTGCCTGCTCCCATGCAGTCGCACGCTGCTCAATGCCAACGATAACACGTTTGGCCTCCAATTTTTGTTTGTTTTGTCGTTTTTGTTGTTATCGGTTTTGCTTTCTTTCTCACATCGCCCAAGGATCTGTCAAAGCCATTTGACGTCCCGCATGACACAGCTCAACGGAAGCTAAAAAAATCAACGGCAGCAACAACGGCAACATCGACAGCAACAACAGAAACAGCGATAGCCCCCGCAAGGTTTGCACTTAGGCTTTTTCTTTTTGCCCGTGGTGCTAATCCGCCAGCCATTGTCAGCAGACATTCCTTTTAATGTTCATTTCTCACACATACACACACACAGTTTCGCCTATTCCCCTACAGCTTAGGCTGCGGCTGCGGCTGCGATTGTGGCACTGGTTGGCCGCCTGAGGCCATCAGTTCGCCTGCCAAATGCTCGTCATGCCGTGGCAAGTGGTCGAACACTCAGATGTGAAGGGAGAGGAAGAGTTGACTTGGCTAATCTGAACTAAAAAATGTCAGCTATTCTGAGGTATTTCCCCAAAGATATGCAATACTTGCAGTTGTACAGTCTTGCTCATTATTGCCCATTTAATTAGTTTGCGATCTACCAGCTCGCTCCAGTTCCCCTTTGCGTGCCTAACCTTGCACAAATATTGTAAATTGACCTTTACATAAATAAACGTATCGTCGTCATCAGCGCCGGAATGTGGAAACTCATGCAATTGCATTGTGGTACCCTCTCCCTCTACGGCACTCTCTCTCTCCCTCTGCCTCTTTCAGAGTTTTCTATTGCTGCTCTCTTTTAAATTTAACACTTATTTTAGTTGTGTACGTGATGTTTTTTTTTTATATTTTCGTTTAACAATCTGTTGTTACGCGTACTTTGTTTTTGCGTTTCACACAATTTTTTTTTGCTTTGCTTATGCAACGCGCATTTTGTTTGAGCCTAGCTTTTAAAATGCGATTGACGGCTGAACAAACAATAATGTACATACATACATACATACATATATAGCACATATATATTTATGATTGGGACTTGTGCAATGCAGGTTTGTTCTGGATGAAAAGCAATTGACAAGCCCTCAACTCCAAATTTGCCCGATTCCGCATTGCAATAAAACAGAATTGCGTGAAAGCGTGTCGAGAATTATGATTCAATATGAATTTAAATTAACAAAAGAAACAAAAAGTTATTCATCAATTTGCTGCCTTATAAAAATAAACGTTGAGCTTTATAAGCTAGTACAAAATATTCGAGCCCTAAGTCTTTCATAAATTTTAATCAAAACTAGTAAAAGGCTTTAAGAAATCAGCTTATCAACTGAGATCTTAAAAGCTTCCTCTCAAGTCAGTTGCAACACAATTAAGCGCATTTACTGTCGATCCATAAGTAGTTATAAAATGCCATTAAGTACTTAAAAGTCGATAGAGTAGATTATGTTGGGGCTCGTTCAGTTTGGGCTGCGATTTTGGCTGTGCTTGAAAGTAAAACAATTTGGCAAATCATTATTTACAGCAATTTAGTAAAACAAATTAACAACTTAGTAGGTTATATTGCTAGTCGGTTGACAGACACCGAAGCGACTTGTCTCACCAAGCCAAACAGAATGCGGTGTCAGAGAGCGAGGGAACTGCGTAGTGAAGCCAATTTTAATGGCATTTTAATGGGTTCCCCAAAGCACGGCAAACAATGACAGATGGAACGTCAGCCAGACAGACTGATAGACTGTCTTAGCACAGTAAGACACAGAGAGAAAGAGATAGAGAGTGAGTGAGTATTATATGAAACTGCAGCGATAAATGCCATCTATGCAATTTGCATTTAATTTGGCATTTCAAATGCGTCGATGGAGTATTCACCAGCTGGCAAATTATGGTTAATTTGATCGGCCAATTTCAGTTTATTCATTTCGCGATTTTAAAATAGAAAATAGAGAAGCAGCTGCTCACCTGATTCCTATTTCCATGCTCGCTGTATGCATCTCAATTAATATTTTGTTGACACTTAGTACAGCTTGCCCCATCTCGGTGCATCCGCATGTTGGAGGTGACAAGTTGGCTGGCTGGTTGCCGCATCATATCAGGTGCAACGGCAGGACGAGCGGTGCTTCCGCTTATTGAACCGTGCAATGTAGCCACACTGCCCCCGCCCCGCCCCAGTCACCGGATACGAGTTGCATGGCCTGCCGCCCGCTCTTTGAAAGTGTATTGAATTTCAAAAGGGTTTCTGCTTATCCGCCCTAACTGTGCACGGCGCACTACAAAGCATACCGCTAATCAATACCGCTAGTCAAGCAGGCGGTCAAGAATTTATAAGATTTTAGTATGCGGACCGTTCTTGTTGCTGCTGCCAGATAATGGCACTATTTGCCTTCCATATCACTTTACTTTATAGTATCAGTTTGTTTGTGCAAACCTTCACTTGACAACTTGTTTAAATGGCTGACAGTGACAGGAAGCGTAGATAGTTTGGGGTAAATAACCAATATTTAAAGTCAAGTTTCAGTTGCAGGAATTCTCTAGAATTCTATAATGTTTATAGTGGACTTTACTCTGGTCTGACCTAGTCGAACACAGCCACCTTGAGGCATAACTATTTTAGCAGTTACAGCTGTAGTCCCTTTGGCTTGATACCAGAGCAGAGAAAGTTACTCCACAGTTAATTCTATTAATAGATCGCTTGTGCTGCTTACTTTGACTAATCATGTTTCTCCATTGCGAGGCATGTCTGGCGGGGGAGGTTGCAATTAAGTAAGAGCCAAAAAGTTGCTTAATTATAATGATTTGCGAAATGCCACAATGCTTTGCTTAAGTGGGGATGTCATTTAAAATGTCATAAGCTTAAATGTCTTTCCCTTTTCGTGTGCACTGCGTTTAAACACAAAGCAGAAATGACAAGAAAATAGTCAAATCCAAGTTGGGGAAAATGTCGGTTTAGCACGTCGTTTGCAAACCATTTCCCCATTATCATTTTATCTGCAATCGGCAGCATTAAAACCATGATGAAAGCAACTAAAAAACGAGAATTGCGTGTAGTCACTGGAGACTCCAATACCAACAACAACAACAACTACTGCAACAAGTACAACTCACAACAAAGTGTACTTAAAGTTGTGTTTTTCTTGTGCTTGTTTTATTGCATTGCATTTTGGCATTTCGGTATTTCGGCACAATAATTCCAGCCGGCAATTTCTCTATGACCCAGGGGGTTTTCACTTTTTCGCAAACCCAAATGAAACGACCGCCTCGGCAATTGCATCCCTATGGCAAATAGAAATACAGCTAAGCGCAATTATGAACTTTTTCTTATTTTAATTGGATTTTTATTGATTTTACGCACGAGATGGCCGGCACTGCATTTGTACCGTGCAGCAACGGGCCAAAGATACCGATATAATCCTCAGTCGGGGATAGTACTGTGGATGTGGCATAATGGCTAAGGCCATAAACGCAGCTGCCGGCACAGAGGCCAGTCCCCGCTGGCAGTCTCAATTCCAGTCTGCGAGACAATGGACAGGGGGCCAAATTGCATATGCTAATGGCAAAACGTGATCTTCGCTATTGCTCATTACTTCAAATTCGATTCAACTGCGTACGCTCTTAAGTTTTTCCCTATACATAGTGTACACATAGGTCTGCCTCGTTTATTGCTTTCTTTGCAGCGATGAAAATGTCACTGATAAATTCCATGGCAGCCCAAGGCACGTGATATGCATATTTGGGTATCATTCCATAGACGGAAATACTAAACAGCTGTAAAATGTGTGAGGCCCAACCTCTCTCTTTTTCTCACTCTTTCTCCTTATCTCTTTAGCTCTTCCTCTTCTCTCTTACTCTGGCTATATTCCGCTATCTACATGCACCCACTCTATGCAACAAGTTTTTTATTACTTGCTGCACCTTAATTTGGATCTCACATTACCCAATTTTATTTTTATTTCAATTATCACATATCTATTTGAAGTTTTATGCTGAAGTTATTAAAGTACAATACACATTGCATTTAATTAGTATTGTGTGTTGATATCATAAAATAATTATCATTTATTTATTTATTTCCCTGACATTGATTGATTGATAAACTTTAATAAGAGTGCCATCAAGTTGGAAGAGGTTTTTGACGTAATTTATTGCTACTAGGGAGAGATTTGTAATGTCTTTATTTATACGTTGAGTGGAAATGCGATAAATAAAAAATAATTTATATTTGAAATCTTCAAAACGCATCTCAAGCAATCCGTTGAGTCATTTGACGCTGCGACTTAACACTCTTCGATAGTATATAATGCATAAATTTCGAATTTATAGTCATCCGACTCTAACGGTAAACGGGAATCAAAATCGATTTATGTGCCTCAACCGGTTGAGGTTAAGATCGTTTGTTTATCTGTCTCGGGATGAGTTGGCTGCAAAGAGAATCATCGAGAAACGTTGAGAATATGTTCGTCGAAGGGCAACCTTCACCTCGCGGTGCTGTCTGCACTTGCTTCCGGGCAGACACGGGCATCGCTGACCCAAAATGCAGCACAAAAATGTCGTAATTGAAGGAGAGAAACCCGAAATGTAACTCGAAATTCGAAAGTTATTACGCTTAATTTGTGGGTCAAATGGCAACTCGGACGCGGACAGTGGGGTTTTCCCTTTCGCAGCGAAGACGCCACCGATTTGAAAGTAAAGATCTTCCAGAGCCTAACCGAGGCGAGACGAGACGAGCCGAGCCGAGTCGAGCCCGGATCCAAGCACGGACTCAGGTCGCATATGAGAAATGCAACGGCCTTAATTTATATGATTAGCAGCTGGGGCGCGCAGAGTATGCAGATAAGCCCGTTGATTCATGGGCAGCCATAAACGGTATGCAGCGGAATGAAATTTCAAACAAGTGGGTCACAGGTATGGCAGAGCAACAACAGCAACAACAACAGCAACACAGCAGACAAAATGTTGAAACGTTGCAAACAATGCAAATTTCGAACTTGTACTCGCTGCTGCTGTGGCTGCCTCGACTGCTGTTGTTGTCATTTTGAGTCAGGCGTTTCGAACTGCAGACAAACAAATGAACAACTCCTTTTAGAGGCAACAACAACAGAAATTAACATGAAAAACACACACACACAAGAATTGACAATGTCTATATTTCCAAATATGCGTAAAATGCCAAAATAGCGCATCGGCTGTTTGAATAACTGAAGCTGCCAAGTGAGCGCGAACTGATACATAAACGGCATGCCAAATAAAAGCAAGAGATGTAGTGGATATGGACTCGTCTTGCAGATACCCAGTACCAAGCAGGCAAACAGACAATTGCAACTGGCCTGCCCCATCAAGCTACCATCAACATATCCACACCCATACTCACTAGCAATGACTGACAGTATGAATAAAAATGTAGACTCTCTCTGTTGCATACGTTGCTGCAGCAGTTGCCATAACAGCCGCCAGCTCTCCGTGCTGCTTGCCGGACACAGCGCAAAGGGCATAGCTCGGCTGGGATATCATTACGTATGTGTAATACGGCTCGCGCGTTTTGAATGCTTCGAATACAGATATGCGGAATAAATGAATAGGCGAATGTATGCTGCAGTCGCAGCTTCTGGCGCAAGGGTGGCTAATTGAGTAATTTTTGAAATTGCAACCACACTGTCCTCAAAGAAGAGTTAATTAAATGCAACAGAGGCGAGTTTTTAATTAAGTTGTCAGCTCACCAACGAAACTCAACTCCCTCTCCTCTCATTTCTGTGGCTGACCTGTGAATGCTCTGATTATGACAGGTGAATGAATTTTAAAGTCCGAACTCACCGAAGCTTCGTGCAGTATTTGATAAAATGCAGTGAATTTCGGACTTGCAGTTTATGCGGCCAATTTATTTGAGAGCCATCATTAATACAAACCTCAAGATAATCAGAAAGAAAACCAAAAAAGAAAGAAACCTGTGATTTAAGATAGTGCGCCCCCATGAATCAATCGTTTAAGTTAATCTCGCATCTTGAGCCACAACAAATTGACTTGCCAAACTATAAACTATAGACATGTTAGAGATTGAATAGATTGAATAGATCTCGCGGGGTTCATATGGCATTGTAGGGGCCATAAATATGAGTTTATTAGTGGCTCAATCTGGAGCAGAGGCAAAAATTGATGGGAAGTGCCGCTGGTCACTGGCACATGACATATTGTCAGAGCAGGACAATGACTCAGAATACAGCTTGAGGTCTGATTTATGAAATCCTCGTTGCATGAGCAAGGGCCCGCACCCTGCTCACGCACGTTGTGCATCGCGAATCTGCAATCTGCAGGCGGGCGGGCGTGCAGTTGGGCAGAAGGTCTGCTCGGTCTGCCGTGCATAAATCATAGAGGCAGCTACTGGGCTTACGTCAAGCAACCAATACAGTTGCCCAGGTTGGCCAGATGGCCGCCAAAAACCGAAACTGGCTGGCCGTTGCATTATTTGGCAAATGCAGCAAAGTATGTTGTACAGGGCTCTCGGATTCCAGTTCAGTCTTCCTAGGGCTGCTGTATCCGGCTGTGCTGCTGTCCGCTGGAGCTTGCGCTTCATTTGTGCATACCAAAAGGGAAGCCAGCTGTGCCGTGTTGTCTGTGCTCTGCTGGTTTGCCATGGCAACTGCTTTTCGAGTCAATAAAGCAACGCAACGAATCGTCGACATTCTGAATTCCTTTTAATACAGTCATATGCTGCTTGCGAGTCCCCCACCTTCCACTTTCCGCCCTCCTCCCCTTCTCTCCCAACTACGTCCTGTTGCCACAGAGCAACAGCTCCATCAGCCTTTGTGTGCAGGCATTCATGTAGTCAGAGTACAGAGCGATCTAATTAAATATTGTGCTTCTTTTACTCAATGCGTTGGGAGAACTAACATCTTTCTGTTTCTGATAATACGTATGTTGTCTTTGAAACATTAGTTGGAAATTTGCTGCGATTTCACGTAGCTACATTGATAATCTACCTTCGGCACATTACTCATACGGCCCGTTGGAGCTGCAGCTGCACTTCAATTATGTATCGCATGAAGATTGAACGTTGCGCACGTTCGTCTGTTTGACGAGCAATTACGTGACAATATTGGCGCATCAAACAACGCCGGAAAAAAAACAGAATAATAATAATAATAATATATAATAATACTCGACAATACTTTGACACGTAACTGAGGGAGAGAAAGACAAAGTGGAAAAGGAGAGAGAGAAGTGTTTAAAGTGCAATATTTAAGGCGCAAATAGAACAAATGTCGTTACGAGTGTGGACTGATAATTTGGATGGCTAAACATTGCATGAAAGACTTTCCGTTATCCCCATTTATATTTAAAGTAAATATTTTATTCAAACAGACTAAAAATACTCTGACCTAACACAAGGAGCTACTGCTTAATATACTGAGGAAACAACTATTGACCACGGCCCCAGCCCAGCCCGTAAAGTGCAATGTGGCGACATTTAAAGTTGACATTTCGCGAGGTAAATTTACCATCGTTTTTGAGGTTAACTGCAAGAAGTGCAAATTTAATTATAGTAGGTGGCCAACACAAGGTGCAATTGTTAATTGCATCGCATAGACTCATAATAAAGCCGCTAGCGATTTAAGCCGCAACCTTTGTTGGCCAACTGCGCTTGTTGGCGCCAGGGCCGGCCGGTCTGTCGGTCGCAGACAGATAGACAGAGAGACAGACGTAGGCAAACCTTGGAATGTTTGTAATTAATTGCCTTCATAATTATGCAGAAACTGCGTCAGTGAAGTCGGCAGGGGGTGTGGGTATTAGCGGGATTCCGATGCGTTTGTGTTTGAGGTTTCACTTGTTGCCTGGCTTGCTTGCTATGTAGTTGTTGTTGCTGCTATCGTTGCTTTTAATTACGCAAACTCTGTTCGTATGCAAAAGACTTGCAGAAACTGCAGACACAAACATTTTCATAATTAAAGCGCGCGCAAAACTTGTTGATATTTCAACCACTTGCGTGTTGTACCCACGTTTGTGTGTGTGTGTGAGTCTTTGTGCACAGCGAGTGCAACATGAGGTACAGTCGAAATTTTGTACAAAATTTAAATTTGATTGTTGCCGACATTTGTTTCATGGTCAGATTATGTTACGCTCTGCATTATAATATGCTTCTCTTTGTTTCGGTTTCGAAGTTGTTATTCGTTTAGGTTTTGTTTGGTTTTTCTGTGTTGCGAATGCTTCACAGTGGTGGTTGGCAAACTAATTTGCATAATAAACGTATGCATCTCCAACTGTGTGTGTGTGCGTGTGTGTGTGTGTGCGTGTGTGCATAAACATAATTCACATTCGCATAATGCAAACATTACTCGTGTTACATCGCAAACATGCAAAACTTTGCTAACAATGCATTAATTAGGTTTCTTTATTCTTCTGCTCTTCTATTTGCAGGTAAGCCGAACTAAAACAACAACAACAAATAATCGGGCGTACTTCTGGCGTATTTAATGCAAGTATTTCGAAAATATACGCTGTGATATTGATTTCATTTAGCAATTACGTTCGCTCAAATAGTTCTATGAGTCTAGCGCTTAATTAGAAAAGTTTACGTGGTTTCCATGCACTGCACAAGTTTCTGCACCACAACCCCCTCAACCCCTGGCCCGCAACAGGTAGCCTATTGTTTAATGTGCAATAAAAACAATATTGCAAAGCATTAAAGCCGTCACGCATAAAGTTGCATAATTTCATGCGCATAGGAGCAAGTAATCACAATCATTTGTCATACGCCCCGTTGGCCGCGTCGCTGCTGCTGCTGCTGCCTGCACTTATCGCTTGACATTTCAATTTCTCACATATTTCACTATTATTAATGCTGCTTTATGTCGTTTTATTGCTGCTGCTGCTGTTGCTGCTGGTGAAGCTAAAAATTTGCGTGACATTTCTCAATAATTTCGCTGCATATCGCACCGCAAGACTGGGTGTGCGTCTGTCTCATTACGTGTTCGCTCGACCCTACAGCGGCAGCGGGGTCGGGAACGGGAACGGAGTCTCCAAGTGTCATGCATAGATTTCCGCATATTTCTGCCGCCGGTTGCATTCTTATTTGGTGTATTTTTATGGTAATTTATTTGAGCTGAACCGAACCAAACCGAACTGAACAACAAGAGTTTTTTTTTCATTTATTTAGCAAGGAGCGCGCGTCAACCTGGCACTTGCCACAAAATCGAAACGGTACTTCTCGGCAGCAGCAACAACCGCAGCACACTCACCCCAACCCCAGTCCCGCTCCACCTACAACCACAGCGACAACAAAACCACAGACTTAATGACTTGCCCCTGCTGGGCAATAGTCCCTTCTGGCATACCCTTTCGGGTCGCTTGCATGCGGGTAACGCACTTTCCAAGCAGTCATCCAGAACGTGGCGTGGGCTGGCTCGAGGGCAGGGCGGGAGCCGGGGAACAAGAACGTGAACTCAAGTTGGCGGTGGCGGTTTGCTGGTTGCGCTGTGGCCAGGAAAAACTGCAGCGGAAAAAACTCACACACGACAAACACGACGAACAGCAAACAACAAACAACAATGGCAACCGAAGCGAGAAAGCAGAAGGTGGAAGGGGGAAACGGGATGGAGGGGGTGGACGCAAACAAAAACATCATAATTCAGGTACATTTATTGTGCTCCAGACTTCCGGTTAATATGTTCTGGAATTTCACTAATTTGCATATGAGCTTCGGTTGCAGCTCGGCTTTTTGGCACCATTTGTGTTGTGGCATTACAAATGAAGGTACCAAATGAATGTGGATATGCAATGGAAAATGCATGGGAAAGCAAATTAGTGTTGCAAGGTGGTGGCCGAGGGGCAGCGAGAAAAGCTCTTTCGGTCTCGTTGCTCTTGTTGCCGAAAACAGAATCTTTATGGTTCTCCATCCTATTACCGTTAATGTTCACACAGTATGTTAAATTTTATGTTCACAGAGTATGTTAATGTTAACGATATATAACGATATATATATATACATATAGATATGGTTTACAATGTTATGCTGCTTATACTGCTATAAGTATTGGGCATTGTTGAATTGAATATGAGTGACTTCCCTTCGTTCGGTTTTCAAACAAAACTTGAACAATAATCTCTATTAATGCCTGCAATTATTTAAAGTTAATTACAGTATGTGCTGCATTTATATTTCCATAAAGTTTTCCATTTCACTAACAATTGCATTGATAACAAATCACTGAACATTCACATTCAACTACTTCCGCGAGCACGAAGTGAGGTAACGAACTTGAAACATTAAACATAATATTCATGAATTGCTGCTGTTGCTGTAGCTGTTGCTGCTGTTATTTTTGTTGCTGTTATTGCTGTTGATTATGCTCCAATAAGAAAAGAGACCCACTTGGACTTTCACTTGCACGAAAATCATAGAAACTGTAAAATCATACAAATTGGGCTCTACTCCAGGAGATATTGATGCGTTTTCTGGCATTTGTTATTGTTGTTGTTGCCCTTCAGCGACGAAGCGACGAAGCGACGAAACGACGGCTGAACAACCAAGGTGAATTAAGCTAAATAAAGTTGACATGAAAACCATAAAGCGGCTTAAAAGTATCAACAAAATAAGAGACCAAAAATGAAAGTCGCAAGTTCACTTTCAATTTTTTGTGCCTAGCTCATTTTGTTGTTGCTGTTGCTGTTGTTGTGCAATTGCCGGCGCCACGAGGCCAACTACTACAAAATGTGCTGTAATCATTATTGAAAGGAATGGTAAGCGGGGGCGGTAACATCGCCTGCGTTAGCGGCACATAATTCAATCAAAAAAAAAAAAAAAAAGAAACAGAAAAGGAAAAAATACCGCACATTTTGCAAGCGGCGACTCTGTTGGTAAAAGTTGAAAATTCACTTGCCGTCGCTTTTCATTATGTGCTCGTTGTATACGAGGCATTTTGCTGGATTACCCAATGCGACTTGGGGCCGTTGCTACACACACACACACTCACACATACACACACACAGACACATATAAATGTGGTAGGTACATTCACTTAGCAGGCGATGGCGCATGAGAATTTTTACTTGCATTGAGCATACGCCGCGTTGTCATTGAGAACTGAGTAGTAGTAGAGCCGGTGGGTGGGGAGGGGAGGTAGTAGTAGTATTTTTAGACCCATAACCCACATGATATGATTGACGACGAGGCCTGTTGCAGCCTCATACGTACGTACACGTATTCCTATTATTAATTTGAGCCGCCCAACTGGTTTGCCGCAAAACTGTAATTCATTTGTAACTTGCAACATGTTTGGCCGGGGTGCCCAAACCCGTTCTAGCCACTCCACCTGCCCCTGCCCCTGCCCCTCACTGTGCAATGTTCGATGGCCTAAAGGCCTCGTTGTCTTTTAGCCGCTTAAATGCTAAGCAGATTGCAAAAACAACGTCATATGCAAATTACCGTACAGATCGAATAATTCATAGAGTCAATCGAAAATTGTTTGGGCTAAGCTAATTATTTCCCTAAATCTATTAAACAATGAAACTATCAGCTGCAACTGAGGCGTATGATTGTTGCTGACAGCACATGCAACCACTGAGAGCAGAGGCAGGTTTAGTTATCAGCACGAAGACACTCCCAGTCGGGCAACCTCAGCTGCGGTGACTGAATATTAATTAACTGATAAGTTCAACAAGTTTCGGGCTCTGCGTTTGCCTTAATCCAGGGCTGTTGAACAACATCGCTGTATTTAAAGTAAATATATGTACTATATATATATATTAAATGCACAATGTCTGTATGCATGATTGGTACTTTGTTCGTGTGTCACAGCGAAGTGAATTTCTCAACTGTTTTGTATGCGATTTTTATCGTTGGCTTGTAATGAATTGAAATTTTATATTAAAATGTTGCATACCCTTTGACAAGTGGTCAAAGGGGGTATGCAAACGACAGTATGGAGTATTTGTGATGCATACATTCTCGTTCATCTTCAACAGTCAACTCGATTAAGCATTTGCTGTCTGGAGAAACATCAATGTTTGCTAAGGTTTTTCAAATGAAACATCGATGTTTATAGATTGTAACATTGATGTTTCTCCAGCTCTAGTCTATATTATATGTATGAAAGAAATAGGATAAGAAGACTTTCTTCTGTAGATGTTTTTATAATTATTTATTATTGTATTTGCAAAGGGTATCTTACTGTCGGGTGCTCTGGATTGTAGCTTTGGTCACTTGTTTTTAATTTCAATGTTTACACTGAAAGTGCAGTTAATAAAGAATGAAAAACTGCATTTAAAAATAAAAATGAATTTTCACTGTTCTGTCTCTCGTTCTCTCTTCCCCTTTGATCATTCATTTTGTTGTTTGAAGAGATTTACCAACAGCTGTTTTTATTAAAAACTTTACAGCAAACTGGAAATCATTCAGACTTCTGTCGTTGGGGTAAAAAATAGTGGATTACACAGCATTGTCAAAAGGTTTAATTTTGTCATAATATAAAACGAATTTCACTTGAACAACGAATGCAGTTTTCTGATTTAAAAATGATCAGAGCTGATTTCTTATTACTGTTTCCCTTTACTCTCCCCCAAAACTGTCTCCTAAATTGACAAATTTTGAATATGCAAAGGGAAATTGTGCAATATTTCACTCCAACCTGAAGTTGCTTTTTGATTTTCTTCTTCAGTCAAGAAAATTGCTTATCTATTTGCCGAAGTTAAGCTTTGCGGTCAATTTTCAACCGTAATTTGCTCAGTGTGCCTAAAATCACAATAACTGACATGGCCACCCCTTAAGTCTTGCCTATGTGTGCCTGTGTGTGTGTTGCACGACTCTTCCTGGACATATGCAAAGTTGAAGCATTTAATTAAATTTAATTTAAATTGCATGGCAAATTGCCGAAAAGCCTGCTCGAAATCGAATGAACAAGACGTAACGTATGTAACGACGGCAGGCAGCAGCTAACGTAACGTAACGTAACGTGTGGGTTAAAATAATATTTTACTTATAATGCTTAAGCCACTCTTCGCCGTGTAGAGTGTAATTTCATTCCATAAATTTCCACTTAATTAGCGGGTCACATTGAGGGTTGAGGTTTGCCTGGACTGGGCTTACTTGCAGTCATTTTCTTCTGCTGGCTGTCCTGCACCCCCCTCCCCGACCGCCGCACTGCTGCCGTCCGCCTGCTGGTCAGCAAATTACGCTTAAATTTCCGTTGCACATTTTTCAAGGCGATTGCGTACACGCTTTCAACTTCCACTTAGCCTGTAATTTATGATAATTTACGCAATTTCGCCTCCCCCTCCCGGGCCGGACGAGGAGGCTCGTTTAAGGGCGATATGTGCGATATGACCATGGCCAGCTGACATGCCACATCGCGTCGCGGCGCGGAGTCGCGAGGGGCAGCAATCGATGCGGGATTTGATTAAATTATGAAAGTGCAGCTTGCAATTTGCAAACTTGTAAAATTGCCAATAGCCGGCGCTGGGACTGGTGCTGCTAATTGAGGAAAATTGTGAAAACTCAGCCGTCGGCCAAGCACACACGTGCACACACACGTAGACAGAGCACGCACGAGGCCAATAACATCTCCGGGGCATAGATGCGTGCAGACAAACGGACAGTTGGGACAGCTGGGACAGCAAATTTATATCGCACACCTTGGACTACTTTGAGGCGTCGCCAAACAAGTTTCGCCGTCGCACCACGCACTTGCCACGTCTCGAGACGCAGTCGCTGCCACCGTTGCCGGCACCGCCAGCCACGAGCGACGTCTGCGGCGGTGGCGGTGGCGGTGGCGTTGTCGTTGTCAACACGCAGCTCGATGCCGATGCCGGCCGGCCAAAAGCGAAAAATTGCATTGCAAATCGAAAAGACAAGCAGAAAAAAATAAAAGAAAAACAGAAAATAAACTTCAACTCGTTCAATGTGGCACAAACAACGGTACCCGTACACACACCAGCACACACTGCCACACACACACACATACTGCCGCACACACGCATGCACATGCAACAACATTTCTATCACTCGCACTTAATTCATTTTGATTTCTGTGCAAAGTGGAAATTTATTTGCATAAATTAAAAAACAAAAAATACAAATATATTATTTGTCTTTGTGTGCGAGTGCAGTTTGAATACACACACACACACGCACGTGAATATTCGTATTCATGACATGTTGCCAGGTCCGTTATATTGCCGAGGGAGGGAGAGAGAGAGAGCAAGAGTGAGAGAGATCCGACTAGACTGTTGCATAAATAGGAAATTTGTTTATTGATTGCGCTGTCTGAATTTGTATAAATTACTTAGCAACAAATGCGTCTATTCGCTTTTATTACTATTTGTTAAGCGCAGTTCGGCAGGCACTGAGCGAATGCCTTGTTGAATATTAAAACCTTCCAAATATTTATGTTAGACAGTGCAACATCGCGAGTGCACATAAAGCAGATTATGAGAGTGCATTTAGCAGGGCAAAACTTCACCGAGACTTATATTGTAATTGTCTTGCTTTGCAATACAGTACGTATGATATATTAGTTCAGAAAACATTTCGCAAGAAACTTAATACATATTAATTACATCGACTCTTCTCGATTTTATACTGTCAAATTATATTATATTCGATTCGATATCTATATATATTGCCAATCCATTCAATCAGAGTTACCCCATTGTGCTCACAATTATTATATATTATACCGATTACGCAAAGGGCGGAAGAATATTATTACTTGCTCGAAATGTTTGCAACAATCATTAGGATATGTGGTAGATCCCACAAAGTAATATATATATTCTTCTTCAGAATGAATGTCCGTCAATTAACTCATGTCCGTCCGCTTAAATGTCGAGATGTTAAATATTATTAATACAAAATTCACTAAACTGGCCTTGAAGCTATCAGAATAAAATAGCTTTGCCTACTTGTTCCACTTTACCAGTTGCAAGTGGGCCCCCGGCAATGATTTGATCTGCAAAAGAACTTTAATGAAATGTTGAAACAATCACAAGTAATATGCATAAAATGGAAACTCTTCAAGCTTATACCAATTGCAGTTGTACTGTATATAACTCATGGATATGCTGAAGGAGAATATACTTGTATGTTCAATAACAAATCGGTTTGGTTTGCAACCGCAAACGAATCCAATATGCAGTGCAATGTCAGCGACTCCGAGTTATGTGGCTACTTCCTCAACGATTCTACTATATATATTTACTATACTATATATATTTATTGTTTATGCGACTGGCCTTGAGGCGAACAGCATAAGTAACAAGTAGACAAGAGATTGACTCGACAGCAACAACAATAATAACAACAATCATAACAACAACTAATTGTTTAACACAAAAAGCATTTTGCACATTGTTAGCAGGCAAAGGGGCATGCAACCAATGATTAGAAGCTTGTTGGTAATTTGTTGCCACTGCCGTTGCTTCAATGTCAATTTTAATTAATTATTATAGGAAAAAACATAACAACAACAACAACAATAACAAGCATAACAACAACAAGTCACACTGCGAAGAAGCAGCGAAGCGTTGCAGGCCGCATTGTATGTGTTGTTCAACCTCATCCCCGACGAACGAGAACTTATAATTCCGCAAACGATATCATTGCAGCAGCCCCATCTGCATCCCGAGACCTCTTACCCCTTACCTCTTCTCCTACCCCCTCTCCCATCATCATCATCATCATCATCAACAGGCGCGTTATTAATGACTTTCATAGAATCAACATTGAAGCTGATACGGATACAGCAAACTGCAGGCATATGCTTGTTGCAATTGTTGTTGTTCTCGTTGCCACGCCCCCCTCTGACATACCATTGTTATACACAAACACACACGCATGCACACACATACACAGTGTGCGTGGCAATTGGACTGACAAACAGCATGTCGAGTTATTAATTAATATACAAAACGTAAAATTGATAATTGAATCAAAGATAAAATATAGTGATATATAATATGTACTATTATTATAATATTTATACATGTGTGTATGTATGTGTGTATATATATTAAAATCATTTGAATCAAATCTGTAGATAATTTCGAATTCGCCTCTGGCCATTTGCCACATTGTTGCATCAAAACCTCGCAGCTCTTCCTTGTTGATTCCCATTGTGTCTATGCCTCTCTCTTTCTCCCTCTTTCGCTTATGGCAGCAAAGTAGAACTGTAGCCACAGCAGCATTCTCATGTGCAGCATTCACATACATTTTCCTATAAACAGCATAATAATTGGTAGCTACATCTCAGCTCAGCTCAGCTCAGTTCCCTGCCTCGACTTGGCTCCGGCTACGGCTACGGCAACCAGTTCAGAGTTTGCAATAAAATGATGCACAGCAGATAACAGAAATTACGTGGTACTTGCTGTAGTTACGTTGGCCTAAAAACCTAACCTAACCGTGAAAAACACATTTAGATTTGCTGTGCTTCTTCTACCTGCAGCTAGTTACCGGCTTCAGCAGCCATTGCTGTTGTTGTTCTTGTTGTTGCTGCTGTTGTTGTTATTGCTGCTGTTGTTAGTGTTGTTGGTGTTGTTGCTGTGGCAGCTCCACCTCTTTCTTCCGTTTGCTGCACTTTAAAATCATTTTGCAAAAGTTTTGCTATGTCTACGAAATGCCACAGACACAAAACCAAAAAAAAATAAAGCGAAGCGTTGAAAATTTCACTGGAAATAACATAAGCCGGCTTTGTCTAGGCTGTTGTTGTTTGCTGTTATTGTTGCTGCTGATGATGATCGTAATTTGTTGGGAAATGCAGGCACAATCAGCGCAATCGTCTCTCCCAAGTCAAGCTAAATAGAATGTTCTGAACTAAGCTTGTGTTCCAAACAAGTTGCAGAAGTTTTGTGACATATTTATATATTATATTATATATGCCATATAATGCTTGGCTTATACTTGACATATATTTACGTATATTGGTGTATAATAATTAATTTATAATATATTGCCTTTAAATGTATATTTATGTATATTTTATTGAGGAATACCCAGAATAACCCAAACAGATCAGACCAATTAACACTAAGTTGTGCTCGAGTCCCTCTCCTTCTCATTCTCTACTGCTCTCTCTCTCTCCCTCTCTCTCTCTGCACTCGTGATTATTGTTATTACTGCTTTACTGTGGCATTGAGACCTCATACAATGGTTTTACTGTATTGCCAGCCATCAAATGGCCACCTTTGTATTTGGCTGCAGTTGGCAATTGATGCTGCCAGCAGCCACTTGAAATATTCCGCCTCAGCCTGAACACTCTTCCCACCCCACCTGAGCCACCGCTGCTTGACGAGCCCCACCTCAACTCAGGCCTTGTTGTATTTGGTCAAGTCTTGGCCGTTTTCACTGGCCGCTTCAATGTTACTGCCTCCTCGATCAGAGGTTAAACGTTGCGTTTGCCACAGAGCAAAGCCTCGGCAAGCTGATGTTGATGATGATGAAGTTGCCGATCGTCTGAGAAGGAGGGTTTGGTGGGGGGCGTTGGCGGAGTTGTGGGCAAATGAGGAGGGCAGCCAAAGTGCAGGTAACCTATATTTTGGCCCAACGTTGTTGCCGGTCAGCATTTCAATGGCGTTGTGAAAAACATTATTAACCGATTTTATTGCGTTTTCTTTGCCGTTGTTTGCGGTGCCTGCGACGGCGACGGCAGCTGCAACATTTTAAGGCGGTTAACTACCCATTAAGGGGCGTTTCTAATGGCACAACTTGACTGGCAAGCGGACTGTGGCAACTCCATTGGGATCGCTCGCTGGCTGTGCAACATCGTCGTCGTCGTCGTCGTCGTCATTGTTGATTCGTGCCACATACTTAAAGATGCTGAAAAAGAGGAGAACCATTTTTACTGCCATTTTTGCTGCTGGCTAAGTACAAATTTAAGTTGCCTGCCAGTTTCGTCTCCCTCCCCTTCCACGTCTCCCTGTCCACAAATAGCCTGTGGGTTGTGGCAAGTCGTAAAATCATAAAACAAATTAATCGAGCGAGAGTGTGTGTGTGTGTGTGTGTGTGTATTGAATTCATCTGACCGGGTCAGCCATTAGATGCTGCGATGCTGTTGCAATTGTCTTACCAATTGCTTGGCCCACTCCACCCCGCACCCTTTTGGCACTTGCCTCTCTCTCCCTCTCTGTCTCCCTCTCTCCCGTTGTTTGTCCTTGTCTGTTGTTTCCGCTCAGCCAATTCGCCGTGCATTCGCATGTTTGGGGCTAGTTGCGAATGCAGCTCGCTTTTTGTTTTGTCGCCATTTGAATTCTGGTTTATTTAATGACTTTTGCAATTGTTTTCGTGAGCGGATTTTCAAAATTGACTTCAGTGAGCGTTACTTTGGTTTCATTTTGGTTTTTCGTGTCTTTTTTTCTCGCATTCGCATTCGCCTCGCCTTGCCCTGCCTTGCCTCGCTTCGCTTTGATTTCATTTGACTTGATTTGATTTGATTTGATTTGTTTTATAACATTTTCTGTTGTTGCTGTTATTGTTGTTTCAAGGTTAAGCGGCTTTGGCTGCGTACGATTTGTTATTGCAAGAAATAAAACTGCAGCACAACCTGCCCCCCTTCTCCTGCCCCTGCCCCTTGCTCTTTGCAGTGTTTGTGGTGCAGTCTCAATGACGTCGTCATCGTTTGTTGTGTGGTACAATTTCAATGAGTGGCAAATAATTGCGGCTTGTGTTCGTAATTTGTTACCGCTGCCTCCCTGGCTGGCTGTGGTTATTAAAGTGGCTGATTGGATATGAGTTTCGAATGTGGGTTGAGGCAAATTGCAAGGCAAAAACAACAGCAACACCAAATAAAACACAGTTCGAAAGAGAGAAGCAGAGAACGAAAATCAACTAAGCAAGCAAAAATTGCACGGCAAGGCCTACGGGTCGTATACTCAACAAGAAGTTGTTTGTTCTATTTTGCGCTAGATATTGGTACAAGCGATTAGCTTTGGGAGTTATGAGGTCGCCAGTAGTAATAACTACACAGTTTACAGCTGTTGTTGTGACTCCAATTGCTCTCAAACTGTTTTCAGTGCATCGACTCAACTGGGATGATTAATTTCTCGCTTTGTCAACAATTCTCTTCTTTCTTTCCCTACAACTGACCTCCTTGGTAAACTGCACTTGGCTTGACGACGCCGTGACGCCTTGCACTCTCTTGACCAAGACGCACTTCGCATTTGATTTCTGTCGACGACCTTCCGCATGAGCAATGTGCCATGGTGAAATTAACGGCAATTAACTTGATTCACTCCACTTACAACAGCCCGCAGCACGCAGTTCGTTGCCTGATTCCCTACTTAACCACCGCCCCCCCACCCTCGGCCAGTCATCGCACAGTTTTATCGCACGAGGCATGAGGTAATAATTTACGAAATTGACAAGTGAATCACTTGAAGTGGTCCGCAGGACGGCGATTAAATGCAGGCACTGTGGACTGTGCTCGACTACGCCTGCGGGGTACGGCGAGGCAAGTGACGCAGAGAGGGGCATAGGGGGAAAGGTAGCTGTGCTAACCACAAGCAGAAATTAACGCGCATTTAGCTGTTCCTCTTAAATGCAGCGACGTCATCTTAAACTCACTGCAGGGGCAGGGGGTAAGCGGTGAATGGAGAGGAGTGTCACTACTTGACTTCCTTATCCCCAGTTTGACTCTGATCACACAGACTGCAACATCTGTGGGTGGTGTATCTGTGTAGATCCCTAGATCACACGATCTACAGCAGACTGTGCACTAATCAGTCGCATTGCAGATCGATTGCCTCGCTCCGTCACATCTTGATGAGGGGCAGAGGGAGGTAGACAGATATTGCGGCAGGCAAGCCTTATTTGGTGCACCTGCAGCCGCAACTCAAATTGCTTGTGACTAATTTACACAATGGAAAGGTCATTGTTTCCACTTCAATTAGCCTTTTACTCATTTGTCGCTGCCACAGCAGGCAGTTTTGTTATTGTTGTGACCAAATTGGAGTGCCAGTTGAATGAATGATGAACTGCACAGCCTCAACTCAAGCACTCAGGCACTCAAATCCGTGCCGAGCTGAGACAAAATTACGCTGACAGTCGCCGTCGCAATGCATAAAATGCCAAATAGTCTGGCCCGAATCTGACCAAGTTTGGCTGCAAAATGCCGACTGATTGTTTTGCCATCTTTATGCTTTACGGCAAAGACAGGCCGGCCGGCGCTGCCAGCTTGTTGCATGCAACAAACTTTGGCGACCGTTGCAAATCTTATAAACAGTTGTTGCTCTCTCGCTTGCACTGTAGACTGCCGCAGCGTCGTGCAAGTTAAACAGTTTTATTATGACAGCCAAACTTGTACACACACACAAACACACACACGCACACCCAGTGGCACAACAACAACAGCCACAACAACAACAGGTCGCGCAAGTCGCGCAAGTGCAGCGCACTTTGACAAGCAACAACAAAGTAAACGAAAGTCATTAAATTAAATTTAATCCGCTTGCTGGCGTCGCTGGCCGCTCTGACGCGCTTACCGGCTTTCCACTGCATGCCACACCCACCGCCCCCCACGGCGCCATGTAAAACTTACATGTAATCCGCTGTTGTATTGCCAACATGCATATTGCCAACTCATTTGAGCAAATTACCAGGCCAGCGCAGCACACACATCGTCCGGCAAGATCGCGATAAACACACACACTCACACATACACACTCACACATGCATTCACACACACTCAGTTGGCAGATGGCATTCAACTTTTTTAATAAATTGTTGCCACTGCGTCGCCTTTCTTGCCCCCCTCATTGTTCAAGTTGCTGCTGCTCTTTTGTAGCTGCTTATCGGCTTGTCGTCTTCTTAAAGTGTTAAAACATTTATTTTGCTTTTGTTCTTGTTGTTGTTTCTGTTGTGCCTGTTGTTGTTGTTCCTGTTCAGTTCTGTTCTGTTCTGTTGTGTCGGCTACTTGAGCCGCTTTCGTGTTGCCGCTTGGATTTTATTTTCAGCGCATAATTAATTTAACATGCACGTTAAAGTCGTCGAATCGGGCTTCTTCAAGTGCCCCGCCACACTCGACACTCGACTCTACTCGGCTCGTCTGACTCAATACTGCTCTTGGGTAATCACCCAGCAACCAGCCTCTGAGATACACAAACAATATCATGCATATTATACAGAGAGTGCTTGTGAAAGGAGCGCAATAAACTGCAATTAATAATTGTTTTATAATCGAAATTTGCAAAGCATCGATGGGTTTTTTTTTATGCACTTTTAAAATGGCAATAATATTTAATGTCTGCTTGAAGAAAAATACTTTAAAATCTGCACAATATTGCCGAATTATAATAAAATAACATTGTAGATTAGATTGTAGATTGTAGATTATAATAAATAGATTGGCGGAATATATAGCTCCTCCTCCTCTTATTCGTGCTCATGCCGTCCACTCTTTTCAAAAAGTCAATGCTGCCAACTCTCTTGAATGGTTTTGGCTGGCAACTCTTCTAATGCCTTCCTTCTTACATGTTAGTTTCAAAGTTAACATAAATGCAAATAACATAATCATTAGAGTCCTAAAAGATATGTTTAAAAAATTGACTTGTGGTGTTGCACGATAGAATAACAGGCAGAGATACTTGGGCAGTCAACTGTGCGTCTCTCTGCCAAAAAAGTCTAAAGCCATAATTGAAAATCAAATATGGAGTAAAACAAACGTGGCTTTGACATGTACATTACATATGTATTAGCTATCCCAATTAGTTTTGAGTTACATTTTAGATTAAGTTCTTGAAGTTGCAAAATGACAACAAATGATGCAGGAAAATCGACAATGCACTCGACTGAAATTCAATCAGAAAATCACTGAAAGAGTCTGCTTTGATTATGCAACATGTAAACACGAATATGCAATGTGTATGTGTGTGTGGGTGTGTGAGTGTGAGTGTGTGGATCATTACAAGCTTACGGTAATCGGGTTACATTATTAAAATGCAGTTGCAGGTAAAAGAGAGCACACACACTCGAATCTATAGACGAATACGAACATATATATTAACATATATGTATGTACATGAATTTGTTTGAGTCTCTTGAGGTAGGCTGTTTCAAGACTGTTGAGAGAGGTGATGGTGGGGGGATGGAGGGGATTTATGCTGCCATTTGGCCATTCAGTCGTTTCAAACAGTGCCTACCACTTGTAGGCCTTCACGGCTAATTAAGTCTCTTAAATTGACGCAAAAGAAGGTTAACGTGTGGGTGTCGGCATTTATGAGGCAACACACACGCACACACTCTCAAGTGTGACTGTGAGTATGAGTGTGAATACAAGTGTGAGTGTGTGTGTGCCTATTGCAGCTGCACTCGCCAGAAATATGTAAATTTGTATTTCGTTAATAGTTGTCATAAACGAGACACCCCCACAAAATGCTAAAAATGCGAGGTGTGAGTGTGCATGTGTGTGTGTGCGTGTGTGAGTTGTGAGTGTGCATGTGTGTGTGTGTGCGCGCCTGTGTTTGTTGTCAAGGCAAATAAGTGGGAGTTGCCTCCGTTTGACTTTGTTCATTAAGTGTTTCATGGATGCGATCTTTGCAGTGCATAACAAGTCGAGAGTCAAGAGGTATCCACAAGTGTAGAGTATAAGTAAATTTCCCAAAGCATCCAAATTAATTAGAGTTACTTGAAATACCCAACCTAACCTTCCTATACTTTAACTGGGAAGTACCTGTCTTAAGATAGATATACGAATATTCCTGTTACTCTTTCTGTATAGAATGTCATTAGTTCATTAGGTCGCTACTTAAGGGCGCAGCAGTCTTTAATCTTAATGTCGTATAATAATAATACTAAGCTATGCTTTCTAGCTGTTTATTCTCTACGCCATCCATTAAGATGAGAATTCCCAAGCTGCTGCAGCTGTTAGCGCGCCAATAAAATGGCTAAATTTGAACGTAAAAAATGAAGCAATTAAGCAAATTGGAAAATTGCATGTCCCAGACAATGTTCCCCACACACTTTGCCATGTTCCGGAACGAGTGTGTGTGTGTGTTTGTGTGTGTGTAAATTGGCTAATGTAAAAATATAGTAACCGACAGAGGCGCGAACATGATGCGCTCGCGTCGCATAGTGTAAATGAAATCCCGTTAAGACAAATTGAACCATGCTTATAAACGAGTTCAGTTTTCAGTAATCAATAAGAAACTCACACACAGACACACAAAGAGACACGCAAGCCACATAACAAAGAGGGTCATTAAAACGATTATAAATTAATCAGTTTTTGGCCCGATTGTGTCATACGGAGGTTTCTGGCTTCTGGCTCCTGACTTCGCGTTGTGTCAAGGCTTTTGTGGTGCCTGCAACAAAAAGAAAAAAAAAACAATAAGCAAAATGTATGTGGCAAGCGCCAAAAGAAACGGTAAACGGGCGCGCCTGCGCCTGCGCTTGCATTTAGCTTCTTTGTTGCTGTTTGTGGCCAGATTCTGCAGCAGGGAGTGCCGGCAATTTGACTCTGACTCTGTCGCTGTCGCTGTCCGTGGCTTGGGCTTGATCCGGAACCGCGCAGGGGCCTGCGTTCAGGTTAAGCGTAGCGTTTTGTAAACTCATTTTTGATCTCGCTGACAGGCAAATGAATGACCGACAGACAGACAGACGGAGAGACAGACTGGCTGGCGGGAAGTCAAATGCTCGTTTGTTGTTCTGCCCCACAAGACCTTGGACTATGATTTCCAGCTCAATTCGGTCTGTTCTTTATTACATAATTCAGCAGTGTGTGTATTTGTGTGTGTGTGTGTGTGTGTGTGTGTGAGCGTGTGCGGGGCCAAAGTCGAAGGCAATAGATTGTTAATTGAATTGGAACTGAAAATGGAAAGCCAAGTTATGAAACTTACAAGAAACTTTAAATTGTATTCATTCAATTTAGAGAAGAATACTGAATGAGCTTCAATTAGACTTGCTAATCACATGAAAGCTGATTGAGCAGCTGAAAGGCTGTTGGCAACGAGCTTAAAGCCGCCGCATAAGCTTGTTAACAAGCCAAACTTACTTGGCAGTGCTAAGCAGCTTTTTCAAGCGACTGCAAAGCTTTTTGTATTAGGCGAATGCACAAGGCTTTCAAGACTGCAGCTTGAAGGGGAACGGAAAAAAGGGGATGAGTAGGGGCAGGGTAATGGGGGGAGGCTGTCTATAATTTCTACATTCGGAGTTGCAACAGTTTGTGGCGCAAAGCTGACAGCTAACAAGCAGAAAATGTCTATACAATTTTCTTTGGCTAGTTTTCATTTCGTTTGGCCTTTTTTGGGTGCGTGAGTTGCACATAAACAAGGTCTTGTTGCTGTTGTTGTTGTTGCTGTTGCTGTTACTGTTGTTGTTGTGTTTGTGGTTGGCTGGCTGGTTGTATTATTGCCCCACCTTCTGGTAAGGCAAACGCTTAACGCTTCGTCAATTTGTTTTCTAGCTGTTTTTCCCACTGTTTTTCCACTTTTCTTGCATTTACTTGAGCTTTTCAGAATTGTGACCCCATTTCCTGAAGACCCTCCCCACAAATTAGTATAGAATTTCGGGCTAATTAATGCGCTTCCCACTGGGATGAGCACCATCTCCAACGCAGTGTATAACAAATTTAAATACAGACTTCATAAGGAAGCCGCCAGCCAAGCAGCGAAACAGCCAAGTCGCTGTCTTTGCCTGATTTCTAAACCAATTAACATGACTTACAAATGTCACGTTGACTTGCTGTTGTTGTTGTTGTATTTCAACTCTGAAAATGCCACATTGTGTTGGGCGTGGGCAGAGGCAGGGACAGGGGCAGGGAGGGGTTCAAGAACTGGGGCAATGTAAGTGGCATTGGCTGTCGTTGTTGTTAATTTGAAACACTTGCTGACCGCCGGCCAAACACTTCCTGGTTGCTTTGACATTTGCTTTGACCACACACACCCGCTGCCGCTGTGCCCCTTCACCCTCCTGCACAGTCTACAGCATGAATGCTTCATCTTCATTCACTTCACGGTTCGCTATCGCAGTGCAAAGATCAAATAGTAAAGCAACGGCAACTGGCAACTGCTGCTGCTGTTGCTGCTGCTGCAGAGCCACAACTGTCAACTGATGGACGTAATTAATTGCCAGAGCAACAACATGAGCCCCAGCAACAACAACAACAACAACAACAACAACAACAACAACAGCAACAAAAAGCTGAGTTGACCATGGCCACATCTTTAGCTGCAACAGCTCAGCCACAGCTCACTTGCCCCAAAGCGAGGCAAGTGCAGACTGCGACTGCGACGGCGACAGCGACGACGATGGCAACTGCTGCCCGCAGTTTGGTCGGACATTTTATGTGCCAGATGTGCTCGTAAAGATTTCCTCATTGTTGAACGTGTGCATAAAAGCATTTTTAGCATTTTACCTAGGCAACCCTCTCTCTCTCTCTCTCTATATGCATATGGCGAATCGTCTTGCCCCCCCTCATCTCTCTCCCCCTTCACTTGCCACGGTAGTGTAAACAATTTTGCAAAATAAAATCTATGGAAATGTGTGTCACTTGTCGCTGCCTCTGCCGCTACTGCTCTTGCTGCCGTCGCCATAGGGAGGAATCTTTTGAAATTTGTGCACATAATGAAGCCAGCGAGGGCATTAAACAGTGCAGCCAGCGGCGCTACATAACTCTATGGCCAAGGCAGAGCCAAGCTAAGCCAGGTGCCAGAATGCCAGCTCAAGTCATAATAAAGTTAGTCCAGACTCTTAAAGAGGCACATCGCTTTGGCTCGACTGTATTTCTGTTCTCTAACTGCGCATTTAGTTGGCAATGAGTTGCATCCGATTGTCCGATTTCCCGATTACAGCTGTCTCCAATGACAATCAGCAATTAAGTCAAATATAATGAGCTAATCTGGAAGGAGAATGCAACTAAAAACTGTTGTCTACCAGATATATATATATATATATATATATATATATGTATAAATAAAGATAGTTCGCATTGTATGTATGTATATATAGTGCCATTTTACTGGCGACTTCAAGTGCACGCAGCTGTGCGAAATATGCAAAAATTGAGATTAATGTCAACAGCAGCAATTGCCTTCTCTCAGTTGCTGCTGCTGCTGCTGGTGCTGTTGCTATTTGTGCTGTGTGCGTATGTGGCAATCCAATCCACAGCAATTCACTTCAATCCGCAATCACATCCAATCCAAGTCAATTCAATGCGCCAAAGGCCGCGCTGAGCTAAAACTGTCAACACCAAAACGGGGACGTGACAAAGTTGCGATTTGCGTATGACACGTGTCGAGTTGATAGCAACAGTTGCTGTTGCTGTTGCTGCTGCTGTTGCAAGTGGCAAACTGAACAATGCAAATAGTGGCAAACGGGTTGTGCAGATATGAAAAGCTTTGAGTTAATCAGTCCAAAAGCAGCGCGACTGCAATAAGCAGCTGCACGTGAGCATTGATAAGAGAACGGAAGTTCATGTTCTTATTGTTGCTGACGTTGTTGTTGCCCTTTGTTGGCATTTGGCACTTACCACACACACACCCACCTGCAGCCGATAAGAGTCTTAGTCAACATTACGAAACTTTCGCTCTGATAAGAGCTGCCACTGAACTACGTATCTGCCCTCGGCCTGTACTCGAAGTATACATACACATTCATATGTCTATATATAGCAGTTATGGGCATGCATCGGCGTTTATCTACAGAAGGTGCATGTGATGCGATTGCCCGATTACTACACCAATGACAAAGGAAGCGAATTAGAAACAACAACAAGTGCAGCGAAAAGAAAACATCGACAACAAAAAATTGAACAACTCAGTCGCAGAATTATAAATTATTTTAGATATCTGCTTCATTGTCTATATACACTATGTTCTCTATGAAGACTATAAAATATATCTACTAAACATTGCCAAATAATTCTCATTTAAATTTGGAATTTTAATTTATTCAGTTTGCAAACAAATTATTCATGCAACAAAATGCAATGAACTTACCAAAATTCATATTTCATCAAATTCAAATTCGATAATTCAAAATGTTAATATTTGTTTCCAATTGATTAACCATTTTCAATTTAGATCACAAATTTATCAAATTTTCATACATACATTCATATAATTAATAAAAATGTGTCAGTAGGGCAGAGCAAAGGAAAAGTATCATATTATATAAATAGGCAAAAGTATATTATTTGATTGGGGGCAGATGTTCTGCGACCTAGATCTATTCACCCCCTACTGAGCTTATAGTTCTTTATCTAGTCCAGGTGTCTAAAGAAATCCATAATGTTGCCTAAACTGATCCAATTTATTTCGCACTTGCTTCTTTTATGAGTCATTGCGGAACATACTGTAAGTTTTCTGGTGTCTCGGAATCTAACTCGCAGAATCTGCATTGCTCATAACCCATTCCTAGAATTGCTATTCCTAGTTAGCTGTGCTCTTAGTCTACAGTAAATAAACCTGTAAGGATTCTCATTTTGTTCTTTTCATAAACTTTTTAAGTCAAAAGATAGTAAAGAGAGCAACTTACTATTTATGTCACTTAGTGAATATCTAAACAATGAAATGCCTGAACGGTTCTCGAAACAGTCTGTCATGTTGCACCGCATATACAACGTGAATAATACGTTAGCTGCGTGTGGCTATTCCCAAATGCGGTCGAAGGCAAATGACCCCATTAATATTTTAACGCTTGCTCACAAAAGGGAAGAAAAATCGTCGCCTGGTATAAAAAGAAACAGAAACAAAAACAAAAAACATACAGAGTAAATTCCGTATAAAAATTTAAAACGCACCGGCGCTAGTTTGAATAAATTATTTAGAAAATTAATGAGCTACGATTCCGTTAGTCAGCCGCCCTTAATTGAGTACATTTGTCTTGGAGAACTGTGTCTAATTGGGTCGCTCTGAGGTCGCACCTGAGCCTGAAAATACAAACGGAATTTATTGCACAGAGACAGAGAAGTGCAGGAGGAAATTCATAGGAAAACCTCGTGTGGAAAACTGTCGGAATAAAATATTTGAATTCCCACTTACAACAACAAGTGCACCAGATTTATATGCAGCGTATTAATTAACGAGGTTAAACAAGTCAAAAATCATAATTTATAGAAATATATTGTATCTGCTTTTGATATTTACACTTTACTGAACATTTCATATTGACAATCATTCAATTGCGAATGAAGTTTTCTTTATTAAACATAAAAGTTAAAGCAATGATTTCTTTTGACAGAACACAGTTGGATAATTCGAGGGAGTCTAAATAGTAAATGTATTCACTTTGTATTTATTATCATTAATTCAATGGTATATATAAAGCTCTACCAGCTATTTTCATTCTACTGAAAATCATTGAAATTTAGAACTTTACTGAGAAGATCTTTATGAAAATTATTGAAATTCCAATGCAGTTCCATTTGGGCAACTTAATATCTCTGCATTTCTGTTCTATTTTGCAATTATCATTTTAATAATGATTGTGTGACGCGCAGGCAGAACACAGTAAGTTAGATAGTTCGATGGAGTCACAAACGTATTCACTTTGTATTCACCATTTGCACATGAGAACCCTTCGACCGCAGAGGGAAGGTGCGTCGCAGCATTGTTGTCTTTGTTGTTTAAGCTATTGCAAATAGCACAAAGCGCACTCAAAGCCTAACCACATTTTGACCAACAACAAACACTCGTCTATTCGAAATTACCTGCGCTTGTTTTGTGGCTGGATTCGAATACCAATTGGCATTCATTTCCTTATTTGCAGAGAGTCAGCCAATTGCATCGCCAGCACTTTGTTGCTAATCTTGTTAATGTTTTTGACAACTTTTCTTGGTCATTTCCTTAGTGCAGCTGTGTGTGTGTGTGTAAGTGCAGTTGGCAGTGCGAGGTGTCTGCATGTGCATATCTCAATTATGAGGCATTGTGTGTGTGTCTGTGTGGTTGCCCCAACAGGTTGCAATGCGCTTGATAAATGCGGAATTTGTTGCTTGTGGCTGCCGTCTGTGGTTTGCAGCGATCGTTGCCATTCGATTTTGCCACCAACAGCAACAGCAGCAGTGACAACAACGTCGGCGGCAACAATAAAAACAGGTGCGCGCGCCTGCGCCTCGTCAGCAACAGCAACAACAGAAGCAACAGCAACAACACAAGCAAGTTGCAAGTTTTGTGAACTTTTAACTTTTCATTCCCCCCTCGCTGTTTGCCTGCCTGCCTGCGCACGGCCAATTGCAACTGGATGTTGCCGTTGTTGCTTTTATTGCTGCTGTTGCTGTTGTAGTTGCTGTTGCTGCTGCTGGTGTTGTTGTTGCTGCTGTTGTTTTCCTCGTTTTGCGAATTTAAATTCATTCACCTGTGGAAATTTATATTTCTCTGTGAGTTGTTTTGTTTGTTTTCCAGTTAGAGTTGTTGTTTGTGTTGCTGCTGTTGTTGTTGTTGTTGCTGCTGCTGTTGTTTATTGCCTAATGTTTGTTGTTGCGTTACTTTCACTTTTTGCTTGCTCAGTAAAATCAAAGCAACGGTTTCTTCTATCCACTTAACTGCAGCTGACTGTCTCTCTTCATCTTCCCTCTGTATCTCTCCCTCTTAATCGGCTTCTCTCTCTCTCTCTCTCTCTATCCAACTGTTTGCATTTGTTTAAAGTGCCCGCTGCAGGCAGGAGCAACTTTGCCTTTATGCAACTCGCAACTTAAGCATTGCAACTGTCTCTCTTGTTCTCTCTTGTTTCTTTCTCATCGAAGAAGAAGAGGAAGACGAGGGAGCAAAAACGCCAACGATTTGTGGCTTACAGGTGTTTGCAGGCGCAATAACAGCAACAGCAACAAAGCCAACTAGCTCCCTCTATAAACAAAACCCGACAATAAAGGAAAATGCAAATAATAAAAGAAGAAAACAACTAAAAAACGAATGAGGAAACTGTGCTCTCTATTCATAAATTCAGTTTTAATTGTTTCACTTTTATTTCACTTTTAATACAGTCGCATTGTACGTGCATCAATTATCTAAATTTATATAATATTTTCTGTTCTTCTTTATCGTTGCAGGTGCGTATGCGAACAATCCCCTGAGATGATAATGGAAACAGGTGTTAATAGGACTATTCCAGCTGCGTGGACTATATATATATATACCTATATATATATATATGTATATATACTGTGTTGCACACGCACGTTGATTTCTGCAACTATCTGCTGCATTGTTGCCAAATTTCAGCAAATTAGACAAACATACCAACTTGAGTTGAGGCCATTAGATAATCCCAGAGTACTGAGAGTAAAATTGTTGCAAAGATTCGTTAATTAAACTTAAGCTGCCAATGCGCGCGCCGGCTACGAGAGTTATTTAGATCCCCTCCTGCCCCCCATCGAGTGTTTCGAGTGTATCATAGCAAATGGGAAATTATTTGAAAAACTTTTTCAAGCTGCCCCGTCGGACGGTGGCGGCGTTGAAGCAATTTCAGTGAGTGTAAATACTTCGAAATGGCGGCAACAACAACGAAGGCAACAACAACAATAACGATAACAACAAATGCCAATCATTGTTTGCGTAGCGCATCAGCAGCTGTTTGTCAGTTTGTCCGTCTGTCAGTTTGCACTTCTGTCCATCTCGCAGTCTGTCAGTTTGTCAGTTTGTCAGTTTGCCTTTGTATTTGTCTATTGCCGCGTTGCAGCTCCAAACGCGCTACACACACGCGATGCGTCGGCAGCGGCATCCATGAGATACTTTTATTTTGCCTCTGCTGTTGCTACTTACTCAAGCATAACTCGTAGCTCACACACACACACAGACTGAGGAAAGCGTGAAACTAGTGTGAAGCTGCGACTGAAACTGAGCCCAAAACATCTTTGTTGTTGCTGTTGCCTTGGCAGGCGAAACTTGTTTACTGTCGGAATTTGTTTATGATTTTATTTTAGTTTATTTCCATTTTGTGTAAACTCGAAACGACAACAAAGCTCGACCTTTTTCGCCCAATTTTGTTGGGATTATATCAAGACTGATCTCTCTCTCTCTCTCTCTCTCCTCTCTCTTCATCTCATTCTCTTCTGGAATCATCATGAACTTTTTCCATCTGTGGCACTCTTGAAAACTATTTCTCGTTCTTTATGAATCAATCAAACTTTTCAAACTTCGCACGAGAATTCCCGACAGCATGTGTTTGTTATTATCGCATAATGCAGCAGACTTTAAAACTAAAATATCAGAGCTATAAAGTTGTCTGGATTCCCCTCGACCCCCTCTTGCAGCCACAGCAAGTTGGCCCATTGAGTTTTAGCTTGTTTTCGGCTAAATAGTTTCAGCAGTTCTTTGTGTGTGTCTGTGCGTCTTATGCTAATTTCGAGGCGTGCAAAAATTCGCACTTTCCAACTCGTTTGCTAAATTGTGAATTCCAAATCCCGAATTCCAAAAATAAAACGACGAAGGAAGCAAAACAAACGACGTCAAAGACACCGAATGGCGGCAGCAAAGAGCAATCACGGAATATGGTATATAAACTAAATTAGGGTCAGCCAGTTGTTGTTGTTGTTGTTGTTGTTGTTGGCTTAGTTGTTGGTTGGCGAGTTTTCACTTTCCGCCAGCGCATCCCCGAAGTGGGTCAGGCCGGAGAGTGCTGGAAAATCAGTGCGATAGTGCCATAAGAGTTGCCTGGACAGACCTGGGACAGACCTGGGACAGTCCAATCATAGAATCAAAAAGCAAAACAAAAGTACGGCATAAATTTCCGCCTCTAATTGTTGGGCAAACAAGCCCAGCAAAGCCAAGTCGAGTCAAGTCGAGTCGAGTCGAGTTGAGGTGCCTTGAGTTGTTCCCACAAGTGGGACAGATCCGCCGTGCTGGGCAGCCACACCTGCAGTGAGTCAGCAGTGGGAACAGTGGCCAAGCAGCTGCGTGCCCAGCGGAGAGTCAGTGCCGGAGTGGTTTCCGGGTTAATGCTAATTTAGCATTATGCCTGATGCAAATGCCCAGATATGCAGCAGCAGCAACAGTTGCCACCGTTGCAGCAGCAACATGAGTCGTGGCTGGCGAAATGTCAAAAGTGAAGCCACATAATTAGAATGCTTTGCGTTACTCCAAGTGCCAAGTGCCAAGTTGCAAGTTGCAAGTCGAATGTGACCCACATTTGGTGGCAGCAACAGCTTGCAGCGATCGCTAGTTGCTGGCATTGTTTGTAATCAGCCAACTTTATGTACAGCCAGATAATGACACACCACAAACAGCAGCAGCTGCTACAGAATCCCTCCCCCTCTTGCCCCCTCTCCCCTCCCTCTCCCCGATTCCTGTGCTGCATTTTAGATTTGGGCTTATCACAAAATGTTGGCTAATTTATAAGCATTCAGTTTTATGGCTTCAATCCAAATGAAGTAAACACGATTTGCTAACTTTCGTGTCAACCCTCTCTCCTACTTCCCCTTTCCCCCTCCCCTTATTGCAGCACCCCTCTCGCACTGTTGCCCTGTGGAAAATTCGCGTGCCCCGCATGTCAAACGCGGAAATTATGGCCGCTAATCGCAAACAAAGCTGGCATCAACGTTTCGCCGCAGGATAATGCGAGGCAGCCGCGCTTCTAATTCGCCGTTTCCTGTGCCTGTCGCCCGTAATTATACGGCCAAGTCGACGCGAGGCGAGTGGCGGCGAAAGGAGACGAGGCGGAGGCGACTCCCCAACCCACTCCCAGTTGGCCAATTTTGAAATGCAACGCTGACAAGCGCATTTGGCTGCGGCTGCTTGGCCGCTGGACAGAGAGACAGGCGGACAGGCGGACAAGCGGACAGATGGAAGAACTGACGGACAGACAAAGGAACGTTCTGTTCTAGCTGCGTGCTGCAAGCGAATAAAACGACTGCATTTACCGTTAACGGCATCTAATAGATACTTTGGCACCTTGGCATTACCATGAGCAGCAGTGTGTGTGCAAGAGAGAGGTGGAGACACCAAGAGACAAGGCTATAGAGAGGGAGACTGAGATGGAGAGGAAGCCAGAGAGGGAGACAGAGAGCAAGACTGAGATAGAGTGCAACAAGAACTGAGTGCAAAGCGTTAATCAGGCTCAACATTGCTCGAGTAAACTAGCCATCACTTTATGATAGATCGGTTAGTCTGCAGATTGCAATAGGTAGATTGGATATAGTGCATACATTATGTTGGGATTACGAATATACACTGCGTTAGGATGAAGGCTGTTTTTATGTACACATGTACATTAGACATTAGATGTACGTCAGCTGAGTGAGAATCAAATGAGAATCCTCATCGCGTTACTTACGGGTCACACTTAAGAAACCCCGAAAGAGCAGCAGAGATTCTGCTAGAAAGAACCCGGGACATCACACAAACACTTGACCTAACATTGTATATTCGGCATTATACCTTCTCTAGGTGTCTAAAATACGTGTTGGACTTTTGAATTTTAAAGAGAAAAGCCCAATATGCCACGTGAAATCAAGAAAGTGAAAGACTTTCTGCACAAATAAAATAGAATAAAGAAGAATCCCCTGAACACTAAGATCAAGATCCGCAGCTACCGTTTTCTCTGCACACTGGTAGTGCAGGATAAAGAAAAGGTAGTTAAAATCAAGCAGTCGCTGCTAGCAGATCTACAGGTTGACAGAGGTCAAATAGTGTGTATTATATGCGTTAATCAAGTATTCCTCCAAGTATTCTCTGGACCTTGCTGTTCATTATGGAATACAAAGTAATAGAAATATCTGGTATTCAATCCTAAAGACAGTATCTCGCTAGGCAAACACCTTCTCGAAGTGAACAACCGGTCTAGGCAAAGTTATGACTTCCTTAGCATAACTCGATCGAAAAATGTACTGTGTAGAGAGTTCTAAGTGCAGCAGAGATGACAGTAGATCTACAAGGTATCAGTACATCTAACCACACCAAACAATCGGACTACATGTATAGGTATTATGTAGGTATACATGTAGTCCGATTGTTACAGTCAAGTACACTTTATATATCATTGATCTGAACTGTAACTAGAAAGAAGATCCATTTGAAATGGCACCTCCCACTTAGTTCTCAGTTCTATTTCCATGCCCCGCTCTCCTCTAATTTTCAGCTAGAAAATAGACAGAAGACAGCATGTCTGAACATGTTCGCTCGTGTTGCCCGCCCAGCTGACAAAACAAAGAGTTAGCGTGATTAGTAACAAGCAAAAGGCGCATTGGCAGTTGCCACTTTTGGCCAAATTTCTTTCCTCTTTCTTGGCCATTAATTTAAATCGGCCTTGCAATCGCTTAATTAAAATCTTTATTGCTGAGCCTAGCAGAGGTTGCTCTGGCTGCCACACCCTCCCTCCCTCCCACGGTCCGTCTCCTTTTGCTCCTCCTCGATGCACAGTTGCTTGTCAGAGTGTTAGTGCAACATGCTTGCGGCAGCAACAACAGCAACATGTATGTGCCACAAGTATGTGTTGCAACAAAAACAACATTCCCCACAACTGACTTGGCTTGTAACTGAGTTGAGTGCTATCCCTTCCCCTTCCCTCCTTGGGTTCGGTTCAGTTTCGACACATTGTGAAATCTGCGCTGGCCATGCCCATCTTCCCCCTTTTCCCTCCTGTCCTACCCTTCCCCTATCTCTTCCCTCTCTCTCCATCGCCCTTCCCTTCGCTTCACGCACAGCGCGAAGGGCGTCGTTGCCACCCGCAAATCTTTCACCTGCCTCTGTCTTTCTCTGCTTACCTGCGCACTCCTTCCTCCTCACTTCTCCCTCTCCCTCTGCCTGTCCGTACTAAGGCACTTGAGCTACAAATTGAGCGCAAACACATAATTAATTTCAGTGGCAGCAACGCAAAGCAAAAGAGAAAATTAAAAATGAAAAATGAGAAAAAATTAAGTCGATGTTTTGTAATGTCCACAAGTGCGGGCGAGAGAGCTCCAGCTGGGCAGGTGCCTGCACCGGTATAACATGATGTAACGGTACATTTAAAGCAGGTAGCTAAGGCACCACCCCCACCACCTGCCCAATATATGTTGCAGCAACAAGTGGAAGATGATGCAGCAGAAAATTAATCAATTATAAAGCTGACAGAAGAACTCCAAAGGCTTTCCAAATACAAAGAATCTTGAGTTGTTTGCCTAACTTTAGGCGCCAGAAAGAGAGAGAGAGAGAGAGGGAGAGAAAGAAAGAAAGAGAGAGAGGGGAGAGGGGAGAGGGGAGAGAGAGACAGACACTCATTTGCATTTCTCACGCTACGCACGACGAAACTCGCGACGACTTTCCCAAAAACGAAAACACCAAAGCTAAAACTTAAGCTGAAGCCAAAGTAAAGTTTCGACTACGCACGTAACACAAATAACGGTTAATTTCATTGGCTTTTGTGGCACATTCAGGCATCAGCTGCGGCAGCAACATTAGCATCACCATCGGAATCACCATCGGCATCAGCTCTGGCATAAACATAACTGTAATCGCAACGGCAGCATAATTGCGGCGTAATTGCAGAGGCAGCGAGAGTGGAAGTGGAAAATGAAAGTGCAGCGAATGCTAGAAAGAAGGAGGAGGAGGAGAGAGAGAGAGAGAGTGGGGGGAAGCAGGAAAGGAAAGAGAGCGAGAAGTAAAGCTAGAAAAATGGACTGTAAAATCCCCCAAAAGTCATTTAATAATTAGGCAAAGGGTAAGGTGCGGCAGGCAACTGGGGCAGGGGAGTAGGCAGCAGGGGAAGAGGAGGGGTAGGTGATTGCTTGGGTCTGGCAGACACGTTACAATTCCAATCAAAGGCGAATTAAATTTGTGTTTAATTTAGAAAGCCAGACGCAGACGCAGACGCAGACGCCGGCGAGGGCCAAGCAAAACAATCAAATTGAATTCATTTGTTGTTGCTGCTGTGCGCGTGCTGTCCAAAATGCAAACAACAACAGCAACAACAACAGGAGCAGCCACTGAGTGAAAGTAAAAAGTGAAATAAAAATCAAAGCACAACAGCAACAGCAACAACATCTTGTCTCGGCTTGGCTTCAGCTTTGGCTTTCATGGGTATTATGAAACGCAAGTCAGTCAACCGGCTGTACAGACAGCGGGTAGAGGGAGCAGTGGAAAAAGGGGCAGGGGCAGAAGCAGGAGACTACTGGCAAGTCATGCAAACGCTGCGCCGGCGCAGGTGGGGACAGACAGGTGCGCGAAACTTTCAACAGCCATGGGCAATGTAGAGATGATGTTGTTCGCACATTTTGGGGCGAACCCCTTAACGCATTTGCCATTAGAGCGGGTCAAGAGTGGCAGTCGATGAGGTGAGCAGAGGTCGCGCAGCAAGTAAATACCCTGGAACTAAGTTGGGCTGCCATTGGGGTAGCCTGCTTAAGTGTTAAGTGCTTTCTGCCTGAAATTCGCATTTAATTAAATTCCTCGACTCGTGAGGAGAGACAACTTCAAACGCAACTGACATAAAAGTTGCATCATCCCAACACGTAAATAAACAATTTCTCAGGTCAGTTGTGGCACAGGGAAAGGGGGACGAATGTTGAGAGGGGGCAACGGGGGACAGACGGATGGTTGGAAAATCATTCTGTTGGCCGTTGCCGTTGCGAAAGCAGAACTAACATGTGCTGCAAGTCGAACGAATGATCGAACGATCGAACGATTGTACAACTTCAAGCACTGGCCCCGTCCCCATTTGCAGGCAGCCTCCTCCCCCTCCGTTCCACCCGTCCCGGCCGCTTCGCCCTTATATAATGACCCACAAATGCTGCCAGAGCCAGAGCGAATGAGAAACAGTTGCGTTAATGACTTTTTAAAACTTCATTAGCCGCATAAGTCGACAGCGGCGATAAAGGCGCTGGCAGCTCTGACCAGCAGCGGAGGCAGCAGCATCTCATGATCTCCTCGCACTCGTCGTCGATCTGATGCTTCTTTCACACCCTCCCACAGCCCCTCCTCATCGACGCCCTTGACAGCAGCTGCCGCTTGTCGCCGGCTTCAATGTTTCGCATTATGCTGCAAATGGGTTAAGTGGCTTTCAATTTAGAGATATGGAGAGGGAGAGGGAGAGGGAGAGGGAGATAAAAAAAGAAAATGCGTAGAAAATTGAATTTGATTTTTGTTTTAGTTTCGTTTTGTGTCTCTTGTTCGCAATGCGTCGCAAAGACGCATGATTCATTAGATGTCTTGCCACGCCCTGCAACGAGCAATACTTCCGGTGCTACAAATTGAATCACTCTCCTACATGAGTAACAGTGTCTCCATATGCATATATCGATAAACGATATACGATATGAGATGTGCGATATGCGATATGCGAGCACAAAGCCCGTTTGTCAAGGCAAGGTGTATGAGTCGACTTATAGATAGAACTATACCGATAATATCTTACAACGTGACACTAAACAGATTGACTGACATAAATATATCATAAAGAAATAAATTGAGAAGAAATTGAGATAGTTTAGGAACTTTTGAGACAACTTTGCAAAGACACGAGAGTTATTTAAGACATTAAAAAAACAATAGAAAATATGTTATACCATATATAATCCCTTACAACAATAGACCTCGCATGAACTAAGAGTTGTTTTCGCTAATGTTGTCCAAACTCTTCAAAATATTCCATCACATCGATACTTTTGAGAATAACCCTAATTACAGTTATGGATAACGTAATAGAAACGTAATGAAAAATTTAATTTAAACCTTAATAACAAACTATTTCTGTGTTTATACGAAACCTGTTTGCATTAATTCATTACATAAAGTGTGTATAAACACAAATTTCATTCACTATATCCCTCTCTCTCTGATAATGAAATAATGACGCGAACTTTAAAATATTTAATTCTCTATAAAGAAGCCTTTGCTTATGCAGTTTCTTTGCATAAATTAATCTCTATTGCATAATCAGTGGCTGCTTTAATCAGGACCGTAGTGACGCTCTCGGGGGCCCTTTTACAAAACTTCTCAGGGTGTCTATTGTAATTGCCTTGCTTTAAAATATAATAGATAGATAATAAAGACTTCATAAAGTAAAGCAACTAAATACAAAATACTTCAACTCTTTTCTTTATTTTACATTGACAAAATCATCAACAATTTTTGAGAAATATATATATTCTAGCTTAGTGTTAATATCGGTAAATTTATCATTTCACCAAGTCTCACCAAAGTTCTCGGTTATTTGAGAAAGAAAAGACACCAAACTTGTTTTGAAGTGTTCTATATACAATAGCTTTGTTTACTAATTTAATTTTTTCCGATAGCAGAGAGCCCTTGGCAGTTGGTGGCCCTTGTGCACCTCGCTACGGGCCTGACTTTTTTTAAACGTATTAAAAAACTCATTAATTTTATATATATTATAAATATTAGCTATGGAGATGAAACCCAGCAAAAAGGATTGTTGATATCTCTTCTTTTTGACTTCAATACTGTGTGAAATTTGGAAAACTTCATATAAAATATGTACAAAATGAATTTCCATATTTCCATGATCCCAAACTCGCCTCAAATATAACATACATCCCGTTATTCTCAGCTTGGGAGCAAACAAAGGCGCAGTTCGGACTTCGAAACGCGTCAAATGACGTTCACAATTTATTTATCTGCAAAGTTCCCGCGTCGTCGTCGTCGTTACAAAGTTCGATTCTCCACTGTGGAGAGCTGAGTCAGCCGCGCGTCGAGCATTATGTTATGTGGATACAATATAGCGCCCCCTTCCCCAAGCTACCCTCTCTCCCCCTTCCTCCTCGTTCTCGTTATCGTGACAATTTTGTGTGTCTTAAACATGCGCCATATTTTACGAAATTGGCAGCGAGCGCGTGTCAGAATTCAAGGCGTTAAGCGGGCTTTATGTTTATGTGACCAACAACAATGGAGTTGCAATCGCTGTCGTCGCAGTCGCAGTCGCAGTCGCAGTCGCAGTTGCCGTCACTGTTGCCGTCGCAGTCGACGTTGATCCATAGACAATTAACCCAAATTGTGTGCAAAGGCAGCAGCACGTGGGCAACGTTTGGGGCGCCCCCTTCCTCGTCTCCCTGTCCCATTCGCGTATTCTTGCAACAGACAAACGACAACAACAGCAACAATGCAGCAATAACAAGAGTTGATCATTGCATAAGCTGCGTCATCTTGCAGCTGGCATCGCTGACACGGCGGCTGCCTCATTTTGGGGCAGCATTCGAAAGGCGGCAGGCCTTTTGGGCAAGACCCAAGCAAATTAGGCTTGCAACAGACACACACACACACACACAAGAACACACACACAGTTATAGGCAGACAATCGGCAATGAGTTGACATCAATATGGGCAAAACGGGAAAATGGTCAATAAGATCGCAGGCAGCGATAGCCTAATACCAATTGCAACTGTCAGCAAGGCAGGAAATGTTAATGCAACACACACAAATGTAGCTGCCACATGTGCCACATACACATACACAAACACACACACACACACACACACACGCACACTATACCAAGCTGAGATCGTCGCACAAGTCTTTAATATTCAAATTATTTAGCTGCTATCGACCTACTTCGATAGATCAAAGCTCATTTCGTTAGTATGCAAAGCGAAATATCGAATGAGAGGGGGAGAGGGACAGAGGCGAGAGAGAGAGAGAGAGAGAGAGAGGGAAGGAGAGAGAGAGGTACTTATGAGCACATCCATACATAATAATGTCTCTACATTAGTCGCCTGTCTCGATTTCGCATGCAAGACACGCCTTATCCGGCACGCGTTGCCGCATTTCAAAGAGAGTCTCTCACACAGATCACGAAATTGGATGTCTGACACGCGTCCTTAACGATTTAGTGTATGCCAGCATAATGATCGTGATCGTAATCAGCTTGCACCCGATACTGGCAGGTGACAAATTTCGCACATGCGCCAATGCAATTTATCACGGAGCCAGGGCCGTAGCTAGGCGTGTGCAGGGGAACGGGGGGGACGGAGGAACAGATGGACATGGCCTAATCGATCTCTGTTGATACTGAGCAAGAATATATATGCTTTGTGGGGTCTGCCACGCCTCCTTATGCCTTCTTTCCGGCAAGCTATAATAGCCTTATAACTACACCATGCACAGTGGGCTTAACAATTGCGAAGCACAGTGGGACAACGGTGATTGAATGGATTGGCAATATTAACAATCGAGTGTAGGAGAACCTGAAAGATAGATTTGCTGAAATACCACAGATGAAACAATGTGGAATCTAGAAATAGGTCTGTGGTAATCTGTTTAAGGTTTGTTCATTTTGTGAAATGTTTTATGAAGATTTCTACAGATGCATTGATCAGAGTTGTCTCTTATAGTATAAACAATACCACAATGTCTGTGTTTAGTTTTCTCTCGCCTGGCCTTGCCCGAAACGAGCCCACGGCCTCAATCGACTCAGCACAGGGGCTTATCGGCTGGCGACGGCGCCTTATCGCCCGATGTGCGCGCGGTATTCCCAGACTGCATTCGCCTGTTTGCTTTCTGGGCGTGTTCGGCGTGTTTTCTCTGCGGTTTTAGTCAGCCCCGGCCCAGTGCCCAGTCGTGTGAATACCCGCTGGGCCTGATAAGGCAAATGAGAGCGTTATCTCCCCGCAAAAGCTGCCCATTATCAGTTATCAGCTGCGGCGGCAGCATATCTGCAGCCAGTGATGCGAACCTAGCTTCATGTGTGCATGTGTGTGCGTGTGTGTGTTTGCCACTCGTCATGTGGCTTTTGAACACTTTTGCTTATCACTCTCCCCAAAAAAGAAACCACATTGACAAATTCTGATCTAAAACAACAACAACAACAACAATTCCGTGTCGAGCTGCACTTGCACTAGAAACATATTTGAGGTCGAATATGTTCGGAATTCGTCAACCACATAATTCACTCAAAACGTAAACAACATTTAAAATTTGAATTCTGCTGATAAGATAGCTTATCTAGCTAGTAATTCACAGAAGAGAAGAGCTCTTCTGCTGGGAAATGTCGCTTTTTTATACTCGCTACCCTTAGTCAAAGGGTATTATAATATACAGACATATGTATGTACATAGGTACATATGTATGTAGACACTGTCTGTTCGTCCGTATGACCACCTAGATCTCAGAGGCTTTAATAGCTAGGGCTATCAAATTTGGTATCAGTATATATTGTTACTGCATGCAGCGAAAGTTCGATTTAAAATTCGACCACACCCCTTTTTGCCGTCGGAAATCGATAAAAACCGAATTTCATACGTAATTTTAATGCTAGACAATTCAAATTTGGTAAGCACAATAATTATCATTCCCCAAAAGACTTGTGAAAATTTGGTTGAGATTGCATAATTAATAAAGTAGTTTTTAAACAAATAATTTTAAGAGTTACTGTTTAAATGGCTCCCTAAGGTATGCAACACAAAATATGCTAAAAGTAATAGCTATATTTAATTTTAGTTATTTCTAATATTTCCTCACAAAGAGCAATTTAAGCTTTAAAAAATATTTAAGGATATTATTCAACAATATTTCTTCTTAATCAAGAGAGAAAAAGGGTATTCCGTCTGTGATTTTGAGAAATGTCTTATGCCCTTTCATAAAATACTTTATATATTATATAATAATATTTTATGTGCAATAAAATGATTTATAATTCTAAAATATACAATTAAATTCACTTTGATTTGCCAAGATGCAAACTGTAAAAGTTAAGGCCGCTTTATCCACGTCGGAATTGGTCTAGAGGGGACCATAAACTGCAGGCGGCATTTGCAAGTGGCCTTTGCAAGTGAAACATCATTTTGGCTTCTATTAGCCTCGTCATAAACACTCTGTAAATGCGCGCGATGTCGGCATTAAGTCTTCTCCCCTCTCTCACTCACTCTCAGTGCTAAAATCGCAGCATGAGCTCAGCTCAGAAGCCAACAAAAACAATAAACACAGAAAATAAGCGGATGGCTTTGGCTCGTTTCGTCATCGTTCCCAGCGTCGGCAGTGGCAGAGGCAGAGGCAGACGCAGCGACCGGCTTGCCATAAACAACAGAAATATTTCTCTTAAGTTAAAGTTAATTGCTCTTAAATCAAAGTGAAGAACGCGATCGTCGAATGCGGCTTTTGTCTGCTCCGCTCTGCTGCGGCTGTTGCTGTTGTTGTGGCTGCTGCTGCTCAGGCCGGGCAACAACAAAGGCGCTGAGCGGGCCGTTAATGTCAGGCAAGAGACAACAGGTAAACATTATATAAAGTGAGTTGAATGCAGCTACCTGCAAAGCAACTCACAAACACCGAGACAAGTCTTTGTTTTTTCTGTTTGTTGCTGGCTTACGTAAAACACACTCACTCGAGTTCGCCAATTTGAGTTGCACTCAAAGAGAGCGACGGCGCAGTGCAAGTGCAAATTGGATAGCAACAACTCTCTGCAGAGGTGTGAGAGAGACAGTGCAATTGTTGCCGAGGTACCTGTCTGGGTCGGCTACACTCGGCTACAGTCGGATACATAAACAAAACAGCGGGCAAAGCATGCGAAAAGTCAGCACAAAGCGGAAAAACAAAAACAAACGTCACAAGTAACTCACAGCGGTGCATGTGAGTGTGTGTGTGTGTGTGTCAAAGAGAGCGCAAACGCCGCTGAGAGAGAGAGAGAGCCGACAAACACGACGCGAGTGCGCACGAACCCAGACCCGAACTCGAAGCCGAATAGCAGCAGTGTCGGCGTCGGCATCGGCGTCGGCGTCGGCGTCGGCATCGGACCCGGCAACAAGCCAGCGAGCGCCGCACAGAATCATTCTTGAATGCGCGCGCGAACGTTTCGCACCATCCAAGAGCAACACGCAGAGAAAGCAAAAACAAAAATAAAAGCAACAAGAACAACAACAACAATAATAGCAGTAATAAAGCAAAATAATAAAAACAGTCAACAGAGTCAGAGTTGAGGACTCCGCAAGAAGAGGAGGCCGACACAGTGGCTCGAAAGTGTGCGAAAGTCGAGAAAAGTGCAAGTGAAAACTGTTTGGGCCCAGCCAAGTGAAAAGTGGAGAGAGAAGAAGAGAATTTAAGTAAATACCAAATACGAAAGAGAAATAACAAAATACAAAATACAACAATAAAACGAAAGAAACAGTCGCAAACGAGTCGTAAAAAGTATAAAAAGAAATGCGTACATAAAATTAAGAACGAGGCCTAGTAGCCCAAATTCAGCAGCAGACGAGACGAGGCGAGACATTGGCGAAACAAAATAAAAAGAAATCAAAAGAAAAACACAGAGAGAAGAGGAGAAAAGAAACAAATATTTAAATAATTAAAAATAAACTCACGACGAAGGCGACGACGTCAACGAATTCTTCACTTGAGCAGGCCAACCCGCTCCCTCTGCCTTCTCCGCGCCAACCAGGCCTATGTCTGTGTGTGTGTGTGTGTGTGCCTGTGCGTGCGTGTATCTGTGATTGTATCTGTGTATGTGTGTGTGTGTGCCTTGTATCTGTAAGATACGCGCCCCGCTGACGCATTTGCCTGGCTACCGCTGCGTCAACGTTGACGCCGCCGCCGACGTCGCCGGCCGGCGTTTTGTGACCAATTAAGACAACAACAAGCAAGTTAAATGCGGCCGCGTTGTTCTATTGGCATTGAAAACAAGTTGGAAAATGAAAAACACATTAACAGAAAGCAGAAGAAACCGATTTAGCAAATATATATCAATGTCCCAACCCAGATCCCCAGCCAAACTGTCACGGAAGAGTGTAAAGTGCGTGTGTGCCAGTGTGCCAGTGTGCCAGTGTGTGTGTGTGTGTCTCTTACAGCTTGTTGCCTGGCACATTTTGCAGACCGAGTACTATAGTATCTCTCATATTTATAGCCCCCATTCGCCGACTTATGTTAAATAACTAAATACAGATGTTCGACATAAAACTTGTCATTATCAATTGCCAAAGTGTTTGAGCCAAGAGAGAATCGTGTAAAAATTCACAATTCCGAAGGTTGCGGCAACAAATCAAAAAGCTGATTACATAAAGATACAATTAGATATTGTAGTGCAGTACACACACACACACACACACACACAAACACACACACAGAGTGTGTATATTTTGCGATAGGTGTTCGTGTTGTGTGAAAATGTGAAAGGGGACAGACACAAATTAATAAGAAATAGCAGAAAATACAAATATAATATACGTACATTATATATCGTTATATTGTTCATTGTGTAGTATGTGCCTTGGGCGTGCCCTGTAGCCGAGTGACCCCATTAGCTCGGCCAACCAAGTTGGCCGAGTTTCAAGGTCACTTCGGCATTCGCGCTGGCAAACTCCGAAGTGGGAAGTGCCCCTGTATCATCGCATGAGGGTGCCTCATTATAAGCGAACAATGCGAATTAGATATCTATAAATTCCCCTAATTTCCATGCAGATACAAGCAGTTATTTCCTTTTTCCCGGAAAACTCACTGCACTTCAGGCAAATTCTCTAAAACTCAATGTGGAATTCGTAATTATTTATTGCGTGACGTCTGTTTTCTCGGAATATATCGGAATTGACCTTTACTAAGTGTAACTGCAAACAAATAATAAACAGTATAAAACAATTTCAAGTGCAATTAAAGCGAGTGATTCACAAATGTTGCAAATACATTCGAGTCGAGTCGAGTCGAGTCGAGTTGAAATTCCCAGCATGAGTGATAAGAGAATTCCGCGAATAGCGACAATGTGTTGTCTCCTACTCTCTACTAATCTCCTTCCCCTTCTTCTTCTTCTTCTTCTTCTTCTTGTTGCTGGAACAGGAACCCATCGAGCTGAAGAAGCGCCTGGACGAAGTGCGCTTGCTGGAGTCACGTCGCTCCCCCGTCTGGCCGATCAGGATCGCGACACGGACTTTGCTCGCCTGGCAGACATGGGAGATCGTCGCCGAACCACACACAGTATTGAGGTGCCATTGACGCAGACGCCGTCGCACAAGTGAGTACAACCTCCCCCTCCTCGTTCCCCTCAATTGCATTGATTAGCTTGCAGGGTATTCGAGAGTCGTGCTTGCATAAATATGCATTGGCTCTGGGCCGGAGCTATATCAATAATTCATAAGCAAGCGACGAATTAGCGCAACAAACTGACAAGTCACGGACAGATACAGTCTGTACTCAGATATGCGAACAAGCTCAGCCACATGTCTTTGCCTGCCTGTGTATCTGTATCTGTATCTGTATCTCTATCTGTGTGTGTGTGTGTGTGTGTGTGTCGCCGATTCGACTGTTTTGTTTTGCTTATCTAAGCACAGCCGGCTAGACAAGACCGGCTGTTTAGCATAGACGCCGTTGCGCTGCAATTACGCTTATATAAAGCGAATAGTTCGCCGATTTGCCCTTCCCTTCCCCTCCCTTCCTTTCCCATTCCTTTCATTTGCCTCCCTTCCCTCTCCAAAAGAGACAATGACTACGTCGTTTTGCTTTCGACTGCTCGGACTGATTGCAAAATAATTCTAAAGTTTCAATTACTCGAACCAAACGAACGAACGCGCTCAGACGTCGCGACGACGTGTCGTTGACGCCGACGGAGTCGAAGTCGAACAAGATTTGATTACGAATATACGAATGGGTCAGGGTGGAGTGGGCGGCGGGGGGGTGGGACGGTAACTTGAACTATATAGAACAAGAACTGATCATGAGGAGCTGTTGCAAGAAGTGTGCCGATACTCTTTATACCATATATACCCTGTATAGCCCATACATGTGTGTCATGTGTTACCTTGGACACTCCGTACACCCTGTTTACTCCACACATTTTTCATGTACATATACCCTATACAGTGTTCACCCTGTACACCCTGTATACTCTATACATCATGTATAGGCTGCATGCCTTTTATACCCAATATACCCAGTATATTCTTTTCACCTTGTACACCCTGTACACCATTTACACCCTATATACCATATCCACCCTATGTACCGTTTACACACTGTATACCATTTTCACTCTGTATACCATGTACACCCTGTATACCATGTACACCCTGTGTATGTGTAACATGAGAACCGTGTATACCCTGTATACCATTCATGCCTAGTATACTATGTACATCCCATACACCCCGTACACCCTGTACACCATGTACACCCTGTACACCCTGTACACCCTGTACACCCTGTACACCCTGTACGCCCTGTACACTATGTACACCCTGTCTAAGGGTATTCCACCTTCGACTTGCTCATTGTTTTGCTTCACATGTTGATGGCGTATTTCGTTTTAATTTCAATTGATAAGCTTGCGCGCTGCACGGCAAACTATTAGTCCAGTGTGCAAAAACAACAACAACAACAGCAGCAACAACAACAACAGCAATAAGAAGAGAAGAGCAGAGGACAGAGAAATAAAAGAGGAGGAAAACAAAATGCCGGCCACGTTCTTAATTGATAATAAAAGTAATAACAATAATAATCAAAATAAAACAAAGAGAGAGAGAGAGAGAAAATAGCACGTCATGCTTGCGTCTCAAAGGGTGAGCAGGCGGTAAGGGGAGGGGAGGGGGTGTACCAGGGCAGGGCCACTCAATTGCGTCGCAATCGGGAGAAAACTAAAACTAACAACAACAACAACAACAACAACAACAATGGAAACTGCAGTACGCCAAGAGCAGCAGAGAAAAATCGCCGGCAATGTTCGTAATAAAATTCAAATAAAATTCAATTGAGTTCAGCGCGAGGCGCTGCGCCAGTTTAATTTAATTACTTACAAACAGCAACACATAGTGATGGGGGAAGACAGGGGGCGGGGGGCGGTTGGTTGCTGTTAGGTGCGAGAGTGCAGATGAGAGACGCGAAGTCGTCGTCGACTTTATGCCGGCCACATTTATCTTAGACACAACGCGGAACGCACATGCCGCAGTCCAGTTCGATGTTGTTCTCGTTGTTGTTCTCGTTGTTGTTGTTGTTGTTATTGTTGTTTCATTCAATTCGAGCTCGAATGCGGAAGTGTTTATTTCGCGGCGAGATACGCAAATACAGCTTGGCTGGTGTGTGCGAGTGTGTGTGTTGTGTTGTGGGTTCTATCTGTCGCCATTTTGTCGTGCGTTTTGATATGCGCAGCTCTCGCGCATTGCTACACGTGTAATGATAACACACACACACACACACATACATGCACACACAACCATGCACACACAAAATAGAAACCAGCTCACCTTGCACACACACACACACACACACACACAGACACACACACGTAGCACAATCAAGCGACGCCACGCGTGTTTCAACTCGTAATGCGACGTAATTTTAGTCTCCTCGATCAATTCTCTCTCTCTCTCTCTCTCTCTCAGTCTGCTTCTTCATCTCCTTACCTTCCCCTCTAGTCCACCTCCTTTCCTTCTCCCCCCCTGACGTACTGCCTCCCCCACTCAACGTGCTGCTAATCTCAAAATGGCATTTTCTCGCTTACGTTGAGCTCGTATTGTTGTTTCGTTTATAAAACTTCTTTATGCTCATTAATTTACATATGTCTGTCCAGCTCTCACTCTCCCTCTCTTTCTCACCCCTTCCTCTCTCCCTTGCTGCCCCGCGTGCATTCCTTCCCTTTTGATAATTGAATTCGTAAACAAGTCAAACATTGAATAATATTTACCAACGATTGACAGTCATAAGTTGGCACAACTCACACGTGTGCGCCATCAATGTAACAGATATCGATAAACATATATATATATAATTATATACATACATATATATTTATATATACATATACTCTAAATAGTGCACTGTGTAATCCATTTGACATGCTCAAAAGTGGTGAATTTATCAGTTGTTTATTGCTTTGTTGTTTGTTTATTTACCCTACAGGGTACAAAGGCAAATGCGATTTGCAGATAGAACCAGATATGATTAATATGCGATAATTATATTATTATTGCTATGGTTATTATTTGTTGTCCTAAGGTATATTCATTTAAATGAATATTAATATTAATTTTTACAATTGTCTCTGTGCAGTGCTTACTTTCATTTCTTTTATCTCATTCCCATTCAATTCTTACTTAGTCTCTTTATGCGATAGTTGCAAAAATTCACATCAAGTAAACGTAAAGTGTGAGAGAGCTAACGCGATTATAACAGATAGGTAAATAAATAAATATAAATAGATAAAAACACTATGGGGTTGACTCAAGTTCTAGAGGTCAGTTCCCGACTTAACACATGTTCAGATTTGACAACAATACGATTAAATATCAGAGCAAATATATCGCAAGAGATAAGAGAACATTTTTTTATTTATTTATAACTTTTGACCTCGAGTCAACTAAATATATGGATGATATATAAATACAATAATAGTATGATAATAAAATAATATAATGATAAAATGATATAATAGCATAATAATATAAAAGAATCATAATGTGATAATATAATAATGTAATAAATATTGAGGTTTATCATAATAACATTACAATGTAATAACCATTCGATATATTATATTACATATATTATTCCAATTATATTATATTATTACAATATGTACTATATCATAATATATTATAATATAATAATATATGATATCATATCATAATAATGTTTAAATACATGTTTTCCTCTTGAGTGCATCCTACACTAACCTCACACTTAAAAGCTGTCATTCCCCATAAACATCTCTACTACAATGCGTAATAGACTCCTGCAGCTGCCTGACAGTGCTCTACTTGCAGGGTGTCTCCCTCTCCTCCCCCTCCCAATGCCACTTATCCCCTTATCAGCCTAACTGACCAGATTGCCACCTGAGTAAAAAGATTGCCACCTGAAAATAAAGAATGAATTAATAAGAGAAAGAGAGATATTATAAGGAGAGAGGGAGAGGGAAAGAATAAAAGGAGATATGGGGGGTTGGGCAAGGGGGAATTATACATGGAATAAACTGGTAATAAAAATAAAAAATATAATAAGCGCGTAATTATCGCGTAAATGTCAATTTGCGCTGCGAACGCGTTGCGTCAGTCTGCTAATTTTCAACGCTAGACTGAATAGACCGGCCGGCAGGCAGGCAAGCAGGTCCAGAGACAGCAAGAGTGGCCTGTCAATCCCCTACACCCTGCTCCCTTCCCCCACCCCCTTCTGCTGTTGCTGCTCTCGGTCAGCTACTGCAGCAGTTGCGTTGGCTGCTTAATGAAAGCGTGTAAGCGTCAATTGGCCGGGCATGTTGTTTGTTGCTGTAATTGCCATGATTAACAACAACAACAACAAGAACACGCGCATGACCAGACGCTGCTGCCTGCAATTGTTGCTGTTGTTGTTGATTCTTAATATTGTTGTTATTGTGTTGTTCTTCGCTCTGAACAAAACATAAACAAACAATATGGGAAAATTGCAGTGAGTGACGGCGAAAATATGAAAGACAACAAGTCAGCAACAACAACAACAACGCCAACAAGAGCAACAGCAACAGCAACAACAATGACGCATTACAAGCTAGCAACAACCAGGTGGTGAGGAAGGGGAGTTCCCAGAGCTTCAGCTTGTCTCGAAAAAGCTTTTGGCTTGCGGACTTTGTGAGGGACAAATGAATCGCCGAAAAGTTGTTGCTGTGATTAATCGCGTGAATCAGCTTGAAATTGCACTGCTTCCCCCTTACACTCTCCCTCCTCACCGTCTCCCTTTCCCCTTCTTGCCATTCTGTCGCTCTCTTTCACTCGCTTTCGTATCACTTTCAACTAGTGTCGATTTTACTTTGGACTCTGCGCGACGAATGTTGCTGTGAGAAATGCATAGACAACAGCAGCAACAACAGCAGCAACAATAGTGAAAACAACAGCAACAACAACAACAATAGCTACAATAGCAATAACAATGGCAATTGCAACAACAACTCTAGCAGACTGTGACGTCAAGGCACAACTGAAATTACAAACAACAACAGGGGAATAAAATATGAAATAATCATAAAACAACAACAATAATAACAAATTCAAACAATATGGCAGGCTGGGTAGAGGCAGGGGAGAGGGAAGGTGCGCGAGGGAAGGGCAACAGGGGCAATTAGCCAAGTCTTGAAAAATATTTGCCGTTATTTTTGCCGCCAAGTGAATTCGACGAGCCAAGCAAATATTGTGCGAGCAATTGGTGAAGAGGGCTAGAGAGGGAGGATAGGGGGAAGGGGGAAGGGGGGAAGGAGGGGGGCCAGCGAGTGTTTGTGTTGCCCTCAAAAAGAAATAAGTACAACAACAACAACAAACAAATACTTAATTTCAGTACAATAAAAAGTCAAGTCGAGCGCAGAAGTGGGTCAAAATTATTATTGAAGCAGAACAACAACAAAGAGGCAACAACAACAACAACAACAGCAACAACAACGATAATGCAATGCAAAATGCAAGAGTGGGGACAGTGGGGCCAGGGGGGCGGTTGCAGTGTTGGGGTAAATACATTTATAATCATTTTCTAAGCATTGCTTCATAAGCGTGGCCCCTCGACGGGCAAATTATTGAAATGGATTCGCATTCGCAGTTGCAGTTTAAACTATCCACAGATATCCCTCCTACCCCCTCCTCCACAGACTACCCACAAATCGGGGGATCGCTGCAGTTCATACCTTGTGTGTGTGTGTGTGTGTGTGTGTCTGCCAATGTTCCGTTTCCTTTACCGTTCCCAATGAACGTAAACACAATTTTCCGATGTTCTGCACGAATAGTTTGTTTGATCGTAAAATTTTATTTTTGCATTCAAATCGCGCCGCGCAACAAATAAAAAAGTTAAGAAACAACAACAACAACAAGATGGAAACAACAACAACAAGATGGAAACAACAACGAGAAGATGGAAAAAACGCGAAACTCAAAGCTTGAAATGCCATTTGCAAGTTTGGTTCGCTTCGTTCGCGCTTGTTTGAGTTTTTTTTCAGTGCCTTTGGAAGGTTTTTTATACCCTACGTCCATTGGCATTGGTCAAAGTGGGGTATACTAGCATTGTGCAAATATATGTTGCAGACAGAAGGAGGCCATTAAGTACCTTATATTCTTGCTTAGCACCCCCAGCCATGTTCGTCTCTCTGTCTGTCTGCCCGTCTCCCTGTCTGCCTGTCTGCCTGTCTGTCCGTCTGTTCATCTGCTTAAACGTCGAGATCTCAGTTATTATCAGAGTTAGAGACACCAAATTGAGCATAAAGGTGACTGTATGTCCTAGATAGATGAAGTTTACTTAAAATGTTGCTTGCCACGCCTAACTCCCGCGATAATCAATTTTTTTTAAATCATAGCTTTTCAACCAGATGCGATTATCGAATGATTTCAATTGCAAATAAATGCATATTGAATAGTTTTTTATCAACAGGCTGTCAAAGTCAATGTTTGTTAACGACCTCATCAAATCTTGAAGAAAATCACCAACCAAAAACATATATTTCAGACAATTTTATATGTCAATTGGTTTTCTTAATATCTATTGTTTTCTTAACATGTATTCTATATGTTTAATAATTAATAATATATGTATTTGATTGATAATAGTAATCGACTGATTAAAAGGGAAAAATTACTACTTTTTTTGTAATGCTGACATAAACATATCAGACTATTAAATCTACCAATGCCTTTCGATCGGAGAATAAACACTGTGTTTATTCAAATAACCCTGCCTACATAGTTATATGTGTGTGAAAGAGTGCGAAAGAGACTGCAGTGTGCAAGTGAAAGGGTATCCTACAGTCGGGCGGGCCTGGCTCTTGAGTTCCTCAGGGTTTTTGCTGTGCACTGTGCTCGGTCCTGCCACTCGAAGGAGCCGCCTTGAGAGTGCGCTTGGCAATGGGCCGTTTTAGCCTTCCAATCTCTTTGAATTCGCTCGCTGGCCAGGGTCATTTGCAGACGAACAGGCCGTGAAATAGATTTGCATAAGAAAGGAAGAGAGCGGAGAAAGGAGGGGGGGGGGCAATTGCAGAGGCAATTAACTATTTAAATGTCTAACGGCGAATTGCAGTTAACGCTGCACACACGATTTGTATATAGAAAAGTCGAAAAAGTGCTTCAATTTTTTTCTATCGAACTCAGTTCTGGGCACAGCTAAGGCAACAAGTTCCCCCAGAGTGTTGTGCCTGGGGAGGGAAAAGGGTAAAGGGGGGCAGGGACGTATAACAGGCGATTATTTATGCACGAAAATGCATTAATAAGCCCGCGGCAAAGATGTCGAAATATAAACGAGCTGCATGCGTGTCTGTGTCTGTGTCTGTGTGTGTGTGCAGGAAAAGCGAAATGAAAACGCAGCATTTTCCAGCAGCTCGCAAATATCTGCTTTACGAACTGGGCCACAACAACAGCAAGCAGCACGAGGCACGAAGCGACTGCAACTGCAACAGTTGCACATTCGTAAATTGAAGTTTGGTTTCTATTTCGTTGCGTTGCATTGTGCCGATTGCAATGGCCGGCAATAAAAGTTAATGTGCACACTTATGTGCACAGTGAGCAAGAGACGGATGGTGGGGGGAGGGGGGTAAGGTTAAGATCTATGGGCGTGCTTGGGTCGTGGCATGCAACACACGCAACATTTGCAACAAGCTTTGAGGCCAAAAACGCAAAGATTCTTAGAACAGAAAATGCGCAGAAATTAGATTGAAATGTTGTCGAGACAGGCTGGGGCATGCAGTGTGGGGCATGTGGAATGGGGCATGAGGCAGGATGCATTATTGCTGCTGCAAGCAGACAACTGTATCTGCTTTCTAGGCGGTACTGGCAATTTGATTGAGTCGTTTTCAATTGTAATGGCTGCAGCGCTGCGGGTGTTGGCACTGACGACCGACTGAATAAATGAGTAAATGACTGAATGAGTGCATGAGTGCATGAGTGAATGGGTGAATGAATGACTGCCTAACTGGCCGAGTGAATTGCTGCGATTGTGATTGCGACTGCTCGAAAAGAGTCTGGAAACAAAAGTCATTTGCCAAAGTCCAAAACGCAAAAGGAAAACCGCACACTATAATTTTCGGGCAGGCTCTGTTTCTCTTCCCCCTTCACTTCTCCCTCTCCTTCCCTCTCTGTCTCTCTCTCTCTCTCCTTGGCAAGTTACAGTTACACATTTGTAGCCTTTGGTGCTTTGCTAAGACACAAGCTGCTGCCACAAGCTGCAAACTGCAAACTGATTTGGCTTGTTTCGGGCCGCATTTGTGGTCGCTGGGAAATTGCAATGGATTTTCCTCTGCTTCTAAGTGAGAAGGAGAATGAAATGGAGACGGAGAGGGAGACTTAGACGGAGACGGAGAGGGAGACATAGACGGAGACGGAGACTGAAACGGAGACTGCGATTGCGACTGCAACTGAGGCTGTTGTCAATTAAAGTTCGGCCAGCCCGGAAAAGTTCTGTTAATGCCTTTGGGCTTTGTCATTGTGCGATGACCTACAACAGCAACAGCAACAGGAACAGCAACAGCAACAGCAACAGCAACAACAATAGCAATAACAGCAACAATAGCAACATTAACATGAAATTGTTGTATCACGTTTAATTCGGCAATTTGAATGCAAATACGCCTCAGCTCGCGCGTCTATCTCACAGATACAAAGAGAGTTCGAGGCACGAGCAATGCCCACTTTGGCCTAATGAAGGGATTCACGTTTCAACTTGACTCTCTCCATCTCTCTCCCTCACTCTCTCACTCTCTCACTCTCTGAAGGTTGTCTATATCCATGTCGATGCATTAAATCAAATTTTCAGCTTGCGCTGCTTGGGGCCCCATCGAGCTGCAGCTAAACTGAGGTAATCAAAGCGATGAAGTGCACTGTGGTTAGTTGGGCTTGTGGAAATGGGCCAAGTGTAGGGAGAGGTCTGCAGCAGAGGGGGTGTGGGGGGCAGGGTACTGTGGAACTGTGTTTCTGTATAATTAAAGTGCTTGGCGCGTTTTTTGTTTGCTGCACTGACTCTTCTGCTGCTGCTGTTGCTGTTGTTGTTGCTCTTGTTGCTGTTGTTGCTGTGGCTGTTGCGATTTGTTAATTGAATTAAATGTTGGCCAGGCAGCCCCAGTGAGCGGGTCATCAAAATGCAGCTGGCAACATCGCCCCAACGGGCAACGGATTGCAGTCGCTGTTGTCGCTTGTCGTTGCCTCCCTCTCTCCCCCTCTCTTGCTCACCGTCACCCTGTGCATGTGTCTGCAACCCATTTAGCCTAAGTGTGCCTCGGCTCTCGTGGCTTAACTGTAAAAGCAAACGCACGTAGCAGCCCCGGCACCACTCAGTCAGGGATAGAGGGAGGTGCAGGTGAAGGGGTGCCTCACTTGGCCAATGCTTGCGGTTGCCAGTAGGCATAGGAGCAAGTTCATTGGCAGCAAGAGCAGCAGCAGCAGCAGCAGCAGCAGCAGCAGCAGCAGCTGAACTAGGCATAGGTAGAGAGCAGTAGGTGTGTTATCGATGTGCTATCGAAATCGAATATATCAATAACGATTCGAACATTAGTTTCAAGCTACACCAAATACAGAGTTCATACTTGAGTAATCTGCCTGCATTGTCGATAACTGTTCGATAACTTTAATCGATAGAGTGCTTAGGCTCTTGCGACACTCACGCACATTGCCAAGCTACTCATGTTCCCACTGGCTGTCGCCAGCGTGTCGCTAGACACTGTGCGATTCCCATGCTCGTGGTCGCGCCACCAAGTACCGCTAAATGGTAGCAGCAGCAGCAGCAACGGGGCAGCAGTGGGGCAGCAGCATCAACGCTTCCTGAGGCTCGCCGCGTTGCATGCTAAGTAGCTGGAGGCGTTGGCAATGGCGCTGACACATGAGTGACAACAACAACGGCAGCAGCAGCAGCAGCAGTGGCAGAGGAAGGGGCAGAGGCAGTGGCAGAGGCAGAGGCAGAGGCAGAGGAACTGCTGCTGCCCACATGCGCGCAACAAGCCCAGGCAGGTGTGTCCGTCCGTTGTTGGCATTCGCAGTCGCGTTTGACAACTGCAGCTTGTTACGCCCTTTCGGACTGTCACACACGCTTATTGCCGCTGTCAGTGCGCGACCCGCTTCTTGCCCAGCGGAAATCCTCGTCGACGTCACGTGTGCAGGCCCCTCTCCCTCCTTCTCACCCTCCCTCTCACCCTCTCTCTCTTTCTCTCGGGCAATGTTAACTGATTTGCAATGTGCATTTTTGGCGACTTATCAAATGCCTCGAAAGACAACAGAAAGTGCCAGCACTGGGTACAGTAGGTACCACAGTAGAGCCTGTCTCGCCATTGGCCATTGCCCCCGGCACCTCTGTCACTGTCCCTGTCCCTATCTCTCTCTCTCTCTCTCTCTCTCTCTCTCTCTCTCTCTCTCGTTGGCAAGGTGCAGTTGGCGCAGTGAAGTCGCCTGGGGAAAAGCAACTAAATGGTAGCCGAGCTGAGCCTGTCACTCGCGCATTTCTAATGGACACGATAGACAGACACAAAGGTGGAACAGGCAGAAGAAACGACAGAGAGGGGGGAGAGTCAGGCACAGCAGTGTACAGCCTGGGCTGGGCTCAAGTTCAAGTTGCCTGCTGCTGTTGGGGCTGCCCTTGAGGGCTAGCATGAAAAAACGAACGAACGAACGAAGGCAGCTAAATCGACTCTGCCTCAAATTAATACGATTTTTATTCATGGCCGCTGGGCAAAGAGCTGACGGAGAGCTGCACTGGAGCTAGGGACCCTGGGGCGCCCATGGGGCGATTGCCAATCTGCCACTGGTTGTGCTGCTGCTGCTGCTGCTGCTGCTGCCGCCGGCTGGCTGCGAGTGGCAATTGCAAAACATTGCTGCCGGCTTCCGTTGCCGGAATGTGGTGACAATGCCTGCAGCCTGTGCTAGGAGGCTCCTCCTCGGACTCTGCGGGCTCCTTTCCTCGCTGATGTTTGCCATGTTATTTTAAACAATTGCAATTCTTTGGCTGCCTCTGCCCCTCACTCTACCTCTGCCCCATTGCTGTCCGTGTCTCTGCGCCCTGTCGCAATGCTAGTAATTTGTGCAAATGAGCCTCTAAATGGCATAGCGACTGCTCGACGTGAGCAGCGCAGGAGAAGGCAACCGAAATAGACAGAAATTTAAGAGCGTCGTTAAACGTTGCCAGCACAAGAATGGAGGATGGAAAGTAGGGAACAACAACAGCAGCAACTACTCTCCAGTGTTAATTGAAAACAATCTTTTGCTTCAGCTTCGTCTCCAATCGATTACAAATCCAATCTCAATCTCAAATCGACTCTCAATACGCCTTCAATCACATAGCACGTGCTCCACATTGCGCTATACTACGCTGATAGTGGCAAAGCCATGAAAACTACGCATCAGAAAAATAACAATGAATAGAGACTAGTATTTACGCGCTCTTATCTATGCCAGGCAAGGAGGGGGGCAGGGGTTGGCAGACAGTGCGAAATCCAAAACATAATGCAAAAGTAAACATACGAAAAGCGACAGCAAATTGTGGCGCGATAAAAAAAAAGAAAGAGAGAGCAAAACATAAGCGGGAAGCACGCATGTGCTTAGCATTGAGTTGAGGTACCCTTCGATTCATATCTTTGCCTCTCCCCCTCTCTCACTCTTCCTTTCTCTATCTCCATCTGCATCTCTCCCTCTCTCTCGCCTGCTACTCCCCACGCACGCCTCACGCACTTCGGCGAGTCACGACACACATTTTACAGTTACGCATTGAACGCACACACAAATTAGCACATGTGCCTGTCTGTGTGTGTGCCTGTGCCTGTGTGTGTATGTGCCAGTGTGTGTGTGTGTCTCTCTCTGCTTGTGTTGCTTGTTTACGCGGCCTTTTTTATGCGAAATTTCCGCCTTATGGCCAACTTGTCTGCGTGGCTCACCTGCCCCGCTCGTCGTCGCTGCCAGCGAAGGCCGCAGTCAAATTTCAATATTTGTTTACCTTTCTTTTTTTCGTTCTGCTGAGACCCCCAAAGAGACCTCGAACCAGTCCTCCCCCTCCCTCTAATCCCCTCTCCACTCTCGACTCCCCACAGTCTTAGTTTCGGTTTCAGTCTCTGAGTCGGTCAGGCTTTTATTTGCTTTATTCGATTTTATTGCTGTTTTCATTTCAGTTTGCAAAATGTGTGTCAGAGACGCACGACGAAACAAGTAAAAAGCAACCTACAAATGAACAGCAACAATAACAGCAGCCAAACAATAAAGAGGTCGCCTTTTATTTGTTTAAGGCAGAAAACCCAAAAAAATATATACAACAAGGGGGAAGGGAGAAGCCACGACAAGAGCGGAACAAACTCAAATTCAGGCATGCGAAATTTTTGAAAATTACGCATAGCCCAACAATTCAGTGTGGTAAACAACAACAACAACAACAGCAACAAGTAAACAAAAGTACGTCATAGGCGCGTAAACAAATTGTTTTTGTTGTTCAAATTAGACAACGTTTTTTTCCGCCAGGCAATTCAAGCTGGTAAATCCCCAAATTCTGTTTAAAGAAATGTTTCCAAAGCGTCTGAAGTATAGTTATTTCTTCCCCTTCCCTTCTTTCCCTTTATCTGATAATTCAGTTATAGGGAATGTTTCCAAAGAGTTTAAAGTATATTTAGATCTTCTTTGCTTCTTCCCCGTTATCTAATAATTCAGTTATAAGGAATGTTGTGAAAGAAACTGAAGCACAGTTAGATCTTCTTTGCTTCTTCCTCTTTCAGTTATAGGGAATGTTTTAAACAAAATATAAAGCATAGTTAGATCTTCTTTGCTTCTTTCCCTTAATCTAATAATTCAGTTTGAAGAAATGTTTCGCAAGAAACTGAAGTATAGTTAGCTCTTCTTTGCTTCTTCTCCTTTAATTGAAATATTGCGCATACGCAGTGTCGCAAAGGAATTTGCCTTCGCCTTGTTTTGCAAGTTCTTTGCTTGCGTATGCATTTTATGGTTGATGAAGGGGAGGGGAGAAAGGCATTGTTGGTAGCTTCTGGTTGGTAAATTCAGAATGACTTTGCACTTCTTATCGTGCAAACTGATAAGGCAAACACGACTGCGCCCTAGAAACCTCAATGAAATCTAAAATAACATTCGCTTCTTTTCACATATATAGTATATAGTACACAAAGGGTATATAGTATAGGACAAGCTGACTTTGTTTTTCGCTTAGATATTCCTCATGATGTTTACGTGACTTTCAGAATGGGTAAACTAATCAAAATATCGCAGAGCTATCGCCCCAAGTGGTGCATTGAACTCAACTCATATCTGCTCTGCAAATTCACTTTTAATCTCTGGCCAGCGAAAGTTGAGCTATTTTCCAATGTCTGCTGAACTCCGCTGATCCTCACTGGCCTCAGCTGCAATTACCTGCTCCAATTTGGGCGAGCACGTGTCTAATTCAATAAACTCATTTCGCTGCTGCGATTTAATTGTATTTCGAGCCAACCACAAATCAAAGCAAAACGAATGCAGCTCAATTCGAAGTGCAACAACAACTGCATCAACAACTGCAACAACAACTGCAACAACAACTGCAACAAGAAACTATAAATTGCACTTGCAACTAATTTTTATGCGGCATGCAAACGAATAGTGAAGAGGCCTAACAACAGTCTATGCTGCTCCCCCTACTCCCTTTCCGCATCCTCCTCTCCTCCTCTCTGCCACTGCACCAGGTTGGGCATATCATATCGCATCTGTGGAGCGCGCATATTTCCGACAGAGCACATTGCAATGTAATTTTGCTTTCAACACCTTTTTTTCTCTGCCTTTTGCTTTGTGCTGCTGCATGCAACGTTTGCTGCCAGCGTTGCCGCCTGCTGATTGCAAGCAGCCAGCGGCGTGGGCAAATAATTGCCAACAAAGCAGCGCACAGCGGACGGGCCAAAGTTGCCGCGTCGCAGCAACAACAGCAACAGCAGCAACAACAGCAACAACAAACACAACCAAGTGAAAATCACTGCGCTTTTCCCAGGCTCGTAACTGAAGCGTTGGCCCCGAAATCGGCGCGAATATATCGCATTTCAATCACGCGCCAGAGCAGCGCCAATCCCCGAGCTGTTGTTGCTGCCTCTTCCTCCCCCTACCCTTGTCCACTGTCCCCTGTCCCCTGGCTCCTTATGTGCTTGTCTCACTGGCCAGCTGTCCCACTGTCCCACTGTCCAGCTGTCCATCGTCCGATCTTTGCCTGGCGCAATTTACGTGCGGCCACGCAGTGAACCAACTGGAGAGACGCTGAGACTCTTTCAGACTCGACCACCAATTTTCCAGCAATAACAGCAACAGCAACAACAGCCAGCAACAGCAAACAACAAAGAGCAACAGCAACAGCAACAGCAACAGCAACTGCATCAGCAACTGCAGCTTGCAGTTTATTAAAGTTGCTGCGCAATCGAGCTGAAAGCAACGGCCTGTTTATTGTTGTTTTGCTGTGCTGCAGTTGCTGCTGAACCTAACGGTACCGATTGTGCGCACAAAATGGCCACATCGTGATGGCTAAAATACACTCTGGCAACCCTCCCTGCAGCTCCCTGCCTCCCCCTCTTTTGCCCGCCACACGGCACGCGCCTCCTGCAGCAGACCGGCCGGCTAGGCAAATGCCGCTGACCGACAGACAGCGCTGTGCCCCCCTCCCCTGCCCCTCTTTCCCCGCCCCCTGTCGCCATGCGACTGCCTAATGCAGAGATTTCCAAATTCGATTTATGCGCAAATTTACTTTTATGCGATTAGCAACGAGCGGCGCACAAATTTATCGTCAAGTTTAGTCAATTTAATTGGGGCGCAGAAAGCGGCAACTGCAGCTAAAGGTGCCAAATGGATAAGAAGTCTTCGCCGCCCCGCCCCCCCCTCTTCCCTGCCTTTTCCCCTTCTACTCATTCCCCTATGTAGCCTGGCACCAAGCGCGTGCATTAGACAAAAGGCAGAAAAGCAAACCTGGTAGCAATGCAATAACATTTTATGGCAGCTGTTCTTGGAAGGCTGTTGCATTCACCCAGCTCGACGCGACTCAGCTGCCCGCGGCAACTCGTCGTGTTGCACAATGCAGCAACGACGATAGGAAAGCATTTTGCGAAAGGGTTTTAGCAGCAACTGCAGCATGCATTTTCACGTTTTCGGCTTAAATGTGGCAGAAGTGCCGATCCCGATGCGATAAGGCAATGCAGGCAAAGCCTCAAAAATAGGCAGCCCAACAGGCTTGGAAGTGAAGAACAGAGAAGACTCTCTTTGCAGCTTTTCTGCACATCTGATTCGACTTATTATAATTAGTCAAAAGTGTTCAGTACTTATAAAGTTCACTTCGACTCAAGTCTTTTTTGCCATCTCTCTCTGCTTTTCATATTTCCATTTTCATTTTAAGTTTAGGCTTAAAGCGACGCTGTCCAAACTAAGTTGCATGCAAAGGCAGCTTTAACTTGCAATTGCCAAGGCAACTGCAACTCGTAAGCCGCTTAGCCTCAATCATCAATAATTGCTCGCTGCAGCAGCAACTGCATCATGCATAAAGCTGCTGTGCTGCTCCCTGCTCCATTGTCGAGTTCTAATGCCATCGATGCGTCGATTCCACTGGCGAAATATTAATCCAAGCACGCAGCAGGCAAAGCAAATGCCAAACGGCAGACGGCAATCGTCAAGCGTCTCAATTGTTTGCTCCCAGTGGAGCAGACAGTTGCAGCTGGACAGCGGAAAATGGAAAATGGCAGCAGCAGCCACTACAGTTTTCCTGCCACTCAACTTGATTACGAGTATTTCAAATCAGTTCTGCCGTTTGAAATGTTTTGAATTTGTGACACGCCGCGACAGTCGCATCTTTATTATACACGCTTAGCTTTGCTCCACTCCTCTTCCTCCCCGTCCTCCTCTCCCTTCTCCTTCGCAATTGCATTGCACTGTTTTGTCTGCATTCTTTTGCCAACTTGGCGCTGCCTTTGTCCAAGTAAGTCGAGCGTAAAAATGATGTTCATAAAGCTAACGCCAAAGGATAACTGAATTGGTTGCGCCATTCTCCACTCTCCACTGCCCGCACTTGTTTGTTTGTTGTTCCTTGGCGATGGAAAGCCAAGGTTGCCTCAAGGTGAACTTAAAGCAAAAAACTCCCAGTTGATGTAAGAGCTTTTAAGCAGAAACCAATTTGCAAAAGGTCACTCGAATTTGCTGAACACATTTAGCTGCCAATTAATGACGAATGAGCAATATCAACAACAACAGAAACAACAGCAGCAACAACAACAGCAACAACAATAGGAACAATAACCATGCAGTGCATTCAAAATCTCTCTGGCCACAAAATTAGTTAAATGGAAAAATAGTTTTGCGCTGTTATTCTTTTTTGTTTCTACATTGAAATGCCTCACGGTGCGCGATTATCGTGAAGAGACCTCGTCGCATTGTTGTTGCTGTTGTGCAAATTACATCGACAATGCGCGGCGGCTGCTTTGATGTGCTCAGCGTTTAGGCTCTGCGAGGGCGTCTAATTAAAGCCGAGCCTCGGCCGAGCAACTGGGCCAATGCTGGCTACTGAAATTCCTCGAATTGCCACGAGTTGCCTTATCAGCTTGAGCGATGCAATGAATAGCCGAGAAATAACAGACAATTTGCAATATCAAGCAAGAATTAATTGATTTTCATTTTACATCACAATCTGATCACAGTCAGAACTATACTATATAGTATAAGTTACTCTAAAGCTTTCTTTATTACTTATATCTTCTGCCGTCTTAGTCATTACTATCCTATAAAGTAGAAGTTCATCTCGCTTATCACTTCCCTATATTGTATAAATTAAGTTTTACTAATTTCTTATACCTTCTGCCTTCACCTTGTTGCAGCTCACGCAAGCGTCCGCCGAGCGACTCTTACGACGATCAGTGCAAAGTAGACGAGATGAACGAGTGCAATGCCGCATTGATTCTCATGAATCTACACAATTCGCCACACACAGGTAAGTCTTTTGGCCCTGTCGAGGAGAGAGAGTGTATTGATCTGTGTATTGATCTGTGTGCCTTCTGCAGTCTCCGACAAGTGGCTGGGCTCTAGCCCGGGCAGCAGCTCGTCTGCCTCCTGGAGCTCTGGCTCGGCCTCGCCGCCATTAAGCGATGATGGCAACGCGCTGCACGGTCACATTATTCTATCGCCGAACGATGCTGCCAATGCATCGGCCAATGCACGCATACGCACAACATCGGTGTCCACATCGGATGAGGGAATTGTCATCGACTTCAAGGAGGAACGCAAGAAGAAGGTAGGTCGCCATTGCGCATAGATAAGATCAAAAGGGGGAAGGCAAACAGAGCACAGCATTTAATTGTAACAATGTAAACCGAATTTAATTGCTGCAATTTAGTATACATAGTATATTTATGTGAATCGCGCTGCATCATAATCATTTTTGGCACACGGACAGCATGAGATGTGTATCGTGCGGCGTATGCATAATTTGTACACTGACTCATTACTCATACGCAATGTGGCAGTGCAGAAATTCGAAATATGCAAGCAATGTTCACAGGGAACAGTTTTTATTTATTTTTATTTGAAATCAATCTGTCCTGCTCTATCTCTCTCTCTATCTCTTGCCGCCCTCTGCCTCAGCTGTTACGCAACTGTTCGTTCTGCATTTTCTTGTCGAGCATTCCCAACTATTAAGATCTTCTTTGTGTGCGCCACTTTGTCATATCGTCTTTCGTGCTGTGCAGGCACGTGTGTCTGTGTGTGTGTGTGTGTGTGTGTGTGTCTGTGACTGTTGCTTTTAAGGGCTCTCAGCGAGAGCGCACACACAGCACAAGGCCAACAACTGCGGACACGATACACATCAGAAGTGAGCAGCAGCACCTTTTTGTCGAGCATTCGTTAACCTTGAATATGTGATTAGATTCTATTTACATTGGACTCGTAGCACCACTATCGCCCCCGCAGATTCCAAGGGCTACCTGTGTGTGTGTATGTATATATGTGTGCGAGAAAGAGGCAAACGCTTGACTTGGCTTGGCTTGCTAAGAGTTTAGCTTAATGTTTGCGTTAACAATTAAGCGAGACTTCTGTTCAAATTAATCATCAGTTTACAAACAACCATTAAGCTTTGCTTGCTTTCTTTTTACGCTCAATTTCCTGCAATTCTCTTCTGAGTTGCGGCAACATTCCCCCTCTCCCTCCCCCTCCCCTTCCTCTAACAACAACCATCTCATTTCCCTATGACTTTCAGACTTTCACTTCGAGCCGCCTGTCCGGTTGATTACCTGTTGCACAAGCCAACGAAAGTTGCCCAAAATTGTTGTGTTTCCGGTTGTCAGTCTGCTGGTTAAGAGTGCAGTGCCAGTAGTACAGCCACGCCCACTGTGGGGCGCAGTCGCAACAATGCCAGACTCGAAAGACATTTCTAGCACTTCCGCATAATCTCGTGGCAATGTGGCAAGCGGCAAACACTGAGCAGACACCGATAGAATGACAGATGGGCAGATGAATTGATAGATAGATGGATAGATAAATGTACAGATAGGTAGATATATATATATATATATATTGTTGCATGGATGGATAAATGAACAGTCCGCGAAATGATCTCAGCGCTGGCATTGAGCGGAAAAGCTGCAATGAATGCAATTAATGTCTAATTGTGTGCAATTATTTCTAGTGCGGGGAGGCAGGGGGAAGCAGAGCGCTGTAATAAGCAATGAGCAATTTGAAAACGCTTGACAGCGACGGACACGTGGCGCATACGTAACGTGCATTACTCATACGCACTGTTAAACGCAGCATGGCTTTGTCTGGGCAGCCGCAAAGTGCGCGACGGCACAACATGGCGCATGATTAACCTTCATTACTCAACCGAGGGGCGACCGTTGGAAAATTACTCATACGCCACGATGGCTTTTGTTTTGTGTTCATTTTGTGGTAAAGCGATTTTAAATGCAGATTTATGTGCATTCAACACAGCACTGACAACTGCAGGCACACACTTACACACTTAGGCACACGCGCAGCAACAGACAGAGACAGAAAGAGACAGAGACAGGGACAGGGACAGCCACAGCCACGGACATTTGCCTTTTAATCAAGGCTGCAGTGCAAGGCTGGCAAACCGCTCGACTGGCAAAGCGGCAACCGCAGTGAATTGTTAAAGTGTTGCTCGTAAATTGCCCAGCTGCCACTTGGCACTTCAGCCGGCCTGCAGTCAAGTACACACTCGCACAGCCACACACACACACTCAGGCAGAGCGGCGTGACACGACAAGAACATCAAATCGAGTGTAATGCGAACGTATTAGGCTCATATTTCGACAGAAATCAATTTGCCAAATGCAAATTTCCACAGTTAATACTCATAAATATAAAGTGCATACATACATCTCTTGTGGTTAGTTTAAGAAAACATATTCCCCGTGCCCACTTTTTATCGACTTATGGCTTATATGCTTGCCCGGCTAATTACATGTTCTATGTATAAGCTTGGCAAATTGCGTTTTCCGTTTTTGCCGTTCTTGATTTTGTTTTCAAACTAATTTGTTTTATAACATCAACAGCAGCAGAGGCAGCGGCAGTGGCAGCGGCGGCGGCAGCGGCAGCTAAAGCTAACAAAAGCAAACACAAATTATAGTGCAAAATAACGCAGACAGCGCGGCGTGTGCAAAGCACTGACATTGGCGCGATTCCGGGGGGGGGTGGTGGGCTTAGTCTAATGGCAGGGCAATAGAAAGGAAGGGAATGCAATTGCGGTTTAGCTTTTGCAATGCTAACAGTTCTAAGCAGCGACAGCAACAACAAAAGCAGCAACTGAAAGGCAAAAGCAGTCGACGTTGCCAGCCAACATGGCGCGGCACACGTGTCGCTATAAGTCTGTGTCTGTGTCTGTGTCTATGTTTGTGTGTGCCGCAGCGCACTGGCAGTTTAGCTGCATTTGGCTTTGCACTGGCAAAAAAATGTATATAAAATTATAGCATATGGCAAAGTGGCGACTTTTGAGAGTACAAAAGGCAACTATGGCTGGCATATGACTTGGAATAATGCGTTGAATAGAGTGTCCGAGTGACTAGAACTCAGTTAGCTGACTTTGAAAGCAGTCTCGACTCTAATTAGATCTTGGGCAGCACTTTGTACAGGGTATTCTGCAGTCCATTACACTGCTGCATGTAGTAGACTTGCTTTGTTTATTTTTGGACGCGTCTTCGGTCTCTTGCCCGGTTTGTTTGTTGCTCTTTTTCGCTGTTGTGTTTGTTAGTTTTACATTGCTAAATAAGCTTAAATATATTTTATGATATGCCCGAACCATTGTCACACGTTGTGTGGCATGCAACCCCCTCCCCACCCCCCTTCTTTCCACCTTCCTTCACCTTACTGTCTAATGGATTTGCAGCCCGTTTCTCATATTTGGTGCATTTATTTTTAACCAGTAGCAGAAAGAAAAAGAAATACTGCAAAATTTAATTCAAAATTGTACAATTCAATTGCCAGTGGGTGTGTGTGTGCGTGTGTGTGTGTGCGAGTGTGTGTGCAGAAACCTTGAACACAACGTTCACAAAGATTGGCAAACAGCTTTGGCGATGCCTTTGGCACTCGATTCATAAGCCAACGTCGTATTCATTTCACTCATATGGCGAGTAACCTTGAATTCCGATTAGGAAGCAATTTAAATTTATCTATCAGCCAGTTTTCCTGTTCTGTTCGCCGCATTTATTGAGTTATTGACTTGGTATTATTAAAACTTAATTGTTCTACTGCCTTGCCTTCCACCCCCCTTCCCACCCTCCTTCACCATCCTTCCCCAGCGAGCAAGGTTCGCCAGGCATTAGCACAACAATTGCAAGTGATTTGGTTCAAGTGTCGTCAACGCGCGATGTTGACGTCGTTGGGCAACACGGGGCGTATGAGTAATGGCCGAGCAAGCAACTGCTGAGCAGAGAACAAATGACGAACTGTCTGCCTACGCTGCGCTCTACACAGATACGGATGCACTTAAAGTACAATTATCAGAGGGAACCAATCACGCAGTCTTCAAGCGAAGCAATAACTCATGTTTCTCCATATTGCGTGGGATATAAACACATTATACACATATTTACGGTATAGTTAAGGATGAACTCTACTTCTCTGAAATGAAGAGAGGGTTAATTGGAATATAGAACTCAGTTTAGTGTTTGACTTGGCTCGTTGTTTATGTTTGAATGTTCAGACTGCCAAATGCAATCAAAATAAAGTTTAAGAAGGAAAAACTAATTTAAAGACGAAAACTTGCAACAGAGCGCAACAATTCGTCTGCGTCACCAGCAGCAGTGGTGGCCACAACAGCAACTTAAACAGCTACAACAACAACAACAACAACAACAACCACAACAGCATGTAAAAGTCAGTGAAGCACTGCATTGTGTGTCTATGTGTGTGTGTGTGTGTAGGTGAACGTTTGGGAGAAACGAACTCATAAATTTATCATAATTGCAAAAGGCTGAAAATGTGACTGAAATGTGTAAGAGAAACAACGACAACAACGACAACAACGACAACAACAACAACAACAACGAGCAACTGCAACTGCGATGCAAATGAAAAAGTCGTAAAGAAAAATGCAATAAAAATAATTTGCTATAACAGCGCGCAGGCAGTGAAAAAACATTCCACTGGTTTACCCATCTATCCACTTTCCCTCCCCTTTCCCCTTTTCCCATCCCACTCTTGCGAATTGCACACTCATAACAATATGCAGTAATAAATAAAATGCCACCGCGCATAATTTACAAATTGCAAATTTCCATTTGATGCAGCACATTGGTTGAGAGTCTCCCACTCTCGCTGGGATAATTGGAAAATCTTCTACATTTTAGTGGAAATTGTTTGCTAATCTTTGGCGCCGTTTGCTGCCAAGCTCGAACCTGTGTTTGAATGTTCATTCTGTCACAATTTCATGTTCAAGGTGACAATATCGCTAACAGTTGAGCCACATACAGCCTCATTTCACGATTCTCCTGAGTTGCCTTTAACAGATCTAAGGCACTAGCTTATTAAGGCCAGAGGAAATTAGCTCGTTAGGCTCTGGTAAAGTTGTTGCTTGCCCCCAAGTGATGCATTTGTTGTTGCAACCATTTCAGGCAGCTGCCAGTCATCGTTGCCTTTGGCAATCGTCCCACCTGCCACACTCCACACCTGCCACCTTGCCATGCCCCACAGTTGCACTTTATAGTGTCGTTGGGCAAATTTCGCGTCAACATTTGCTGCGGTCTGTCCCATTTCTTGGCTTCGGCCACATGCAAATTACAAATGTCATTCAAATTGTAATAAATTTGAATACACTTTGCGGCTGCAACAGATCTCGACATTGCATTCATTGCAGCCCGCATTCGCCACAAACGATCCAATGTCGTCCGTTGAAATGGCTTGCAAAATGTTTGCTTGCTTTTGATTGAGTATTTTTATATTTTATTTATTTATTTACATCTTTTTTTTTTTTTTTTTTTGCTATTTCGCTTCGGGCTCTGCAGCTGCCAACTGTGCCACGAGCCGGCTGTGACACACATTTGCGGCAAACTTGCCACAAAGTTGCAAATGGCGACAGTGTTGAAAATTGTCAGCGTTGCATTTCGATTTCATTTGCATTGAAATGAAAACTTTTCATCCGAAAAGGCCAGACAGCAGTTTGCAATCTGTTGGGATGACGGCTCGATTAGAGCAGCACTCACACTCACACAGACACTTACACTCGCACACACACACTTGCACACACTCGCACAACAGCGCATAACACACAACTGTACTGAAACCGGCAAATTGGCCCAGTTTCACTTGGGTTTTGTTTTTGTTTTTGTGTTTCTTTTTGCACAAACAAAATGGCGGCCATTGCAACTGTTGTCGTGGCTGTACTTTTTCGACGGTGTATGCGGCGGCAGCGCTGCCAATGCAACTGTGTCACAGTTTTGTGGGTTGCACACACCCACAAACAGAGGCAAACACAGGCACACGCTCTCACACAGTCACACACAGTCACACACAAACACACACAAACACACACACACACACACACACACACACACACACACACACACACACACACAGAGACACTGACAACTGCACTCTGTTGCAGGCACAGTTGGTTGCGCCGGCCGGCCGGCAAACGATTGTTGCGCAATGAAATGCATTTCCCTCATGCCGACACACTCACACAACATTGCACTTGAGTATCGGCCCTCTCTCGTTTGACTGCTCTCTCTCTCCCACTCTCTCTCTCTCACTCTCTTTGGCGTGGACTCCCTGCCGTTGCTGGCGTTGCAGGGGTCGCCATCTTTGCGGCCATGCGCAAAAGCTCACTTCCGCTCGTACTCGCCGCATTTCTCACACGCCGCAGCGAGGAGCGACGTGGTGCGACGTCGATGGAATTACGGCACGTGTTTGCACACAGATGCACAGCGAGCCGTGTTGTGTGTGCAATTTGTCGCTGCCAGCTGCGACGCTTACATTGGCGCTGACGTTGGCGTCGCTGACGTCGTCGTCAAGGGAAAATTACAGCGTTATTTCATTGTGTGTGAGGCGCGTTTCTGTCGAGAATAGTTAGTGCCTGCAGCGACACAAAAAGTGAATGTATTCAAGTCGAGCTTAGATACATATATATATTTAGATATATACTATATATATATACTTTATATATGCATGTTTGTTCTAAGGTAGACCAATTATACGCAGGCCACACACACTTTATCTGGCGCATTTAGCAGTTTGCAATTCATTTCATTGTGTTGCAAATGAACTTAAATTAGGAACAAGTCTATTAAGCACTTCCCAGAGAGATTCTCTATTTATTTACTTGTCATGAACTCTTTGATAAATCAATGCTAATAGCGACACACACACACACAGTCAAACAGCCCCAAAACATTCCTGAGAACATTGATCATAAATCGTTGCCGATCTGTTAATGCAGTTGTGTGTGTAGAGCAAACAATTTGCAATGCGACGACAGAGGCAGAGGCAGCAGCAGCAGCAGCGGCAGTGGCAGCGGCAGCGTCAGCAAAACTTGGAAATGTTTTGCGGTCGATTCACTTTTCATGGCTAATTAATTTTCGTATTGCGCAAAATTAATTAATACTAATGCGAATGCCATGAATATGCAAAGAGCGCAAACAAACAAAGCATACATATGTCTGTGTGTGTATGTGTGTGTCTATGTCTCTTATATGCACGTCAAAATTTATTGTTGGCGTCGGCGCAGCGCGCCATAATTAAAAGCTAAACAAGCCGCTGATGCTGCTGTTGCTGCCGGTGTCGCTGCTGCTGCTCAGCCAGATGATTTCATTAGCAACTTTGTTAGGGGTTTTCGACTCGGCCAGAGCTGTGTTAATAATACGCTGCGCTTTTTTTCCTTTTGCTGAAAATCAAATCGGAGGCGAGAGAAATTGTGTGTGTTGGGCACAACGCGGCGTATGCGCGATATTGTGGCCCGATAAGCACAGACAATGAAACAGATAGAAATTCACAGCGCGCACACGACACGGCGCAAGCTCACTTACATCACATCACACACAGCCGGCTGCAATTGGGTTTGGCAAACAAATTGTTTGAGTTTTGTTTTGCTTCTATGTCTTTTGTGTAATTGCAAATGATTATTCAAGCAGTGCAGTGCAGTGCAGAGCAGGGCGGGGCAGAGCAGGGCGGGGCACTGCACGGCATGGCAGATAAACAAATGAAGGGCGACACGTGTCGTGGAAATCTTTTGACAATGCCAAAGCGAGCAGCGGCACAGCGACTCGTTGACATTTGCATTTGTGGAGGAGGCGGACTGGCGTGTAGTGTAGGCGGTGAGGCTCCCTAGGCTGGTCCGGCTTAATTAAAGCGGAGCACATCGGCGCATCGGCACGCCTCGCAGCTTGACATTTAGCGCAATGCTTGACGGTGCCATCTATGGCAGGGGCGTATTACTTACAGTGCCTGCCACTCCCCCCCCCCTTCTAACCCACCCTCTCTGCCTCTGCCAACGGAGGCAGCCGAACAAATGTTGAGCACACTCTGTGGGGGCGGGAAGCAACAGAAATGCATTAGAATTCAAATGCCGGCAAAGTCAAGGCAGGCCCCGAGTGTGGGGCAAGGCAGGGTAGATGCAGCAAATGAGAGCGCATAAATGGAAATGGGAGCAAGTACTGCCTTGGCCGGCTTAATGGCGAATAGCAGCTGCTGCAGATGCAATGCAACGAATATGCACAAGACCTGTTCCAAGGTGATCATTAATTGTGCGCTACACCCACCATCAGACTATGAAAGTGCCAAGCCAAGGCGTAAATCATCTTCTGTATTCGAACAAATCTTGATCTTGTTTGTTTTTCTCATTTGTGAATCACTTGCGAGTCATTCACAAAAAGTAGAAACACTTTTTCCAATTGATAAAGTATTGCTTTGGCTGAATTTTCAACATCGCTGTCCACGTCGAGCAAAACCAATTAATTTTCCACCTAAGCGGGAGGAAAATAAAAACAGAACTTTACTTTTTGCTGTAGGAAATTATGAAATGTCAGCAGACTTGTCAGCACTACAAGCGAACTATGTGTGTGTGTGCGTGTATGAGTGTAAGACATGACGTCAGCAGCGACAAATTAAAATAAATGTCATATACCTTTATACACACACACACACACACGCACACGCACACACAGTTATATTTAGTATTTATGCCTTGGCATTGCCTCTTGCCGGATAAAATGTTGTGCATAAGTAACACAAAGCGAATGATTAAAATCGCTGCCAGAGCAACAGCAGCAAAGCACAAAAACAAACACACACAAAGGCACACACACACACAAACACGTGCTGAGAACGTACATTAGTTGGCAGTGCATAGAGCGAAAAAATTGTGCAGATGTATTCAAGGTCAGGCAGCAAAGTCAGCGCTGGCGTCGACGCTGTCGTCTCCCACACACACGTCACTGCCGTCGTCGCCGTTGCCGCTGCCTTTGCCGCTGTTGCCGACGTCGTCGCCGCCGCTTTGGCAGCAAAAATCAATATGGCAACACTTTTAAGGGTTGCGGCGAATTTGCCCTACCAAAAGCGGCAAACAGCAAGCGCAGCCCTTCACCGCCCCCCGCTCCTTGCAGCGTCGCTGTGAGCACGCTCAGTGGTTCAGTGGGTCGCATGCAACTGCCGCAGTAACTCTGCTGCTGCAGAGGCAGCAGTGGCAGCAACAACAACAACAACTGTAACTGCTGCAACTGTTTTTGGTTTTCCCGCGCATTTTGTGCTCTCTTGTGCGCTGCGCTGCGCATGCCTCATATATCAATCTGCGCTCTCAATAAATCTCATTTAATCCCCGTTCCCCTTCCGAGAAAGTCCTTTTAAACGCAATTCAAATTTAATTATAACTGTCAGTTAAGAACTGAATTGGAGGCTTTGACTTCTGTCTGTGCTTGGCGGCAGGGTAGGAGGGCGATGCCTTGTGGCTCAAGCGCGCGTGCCACAGCCTCAAGTCCAGCCAATTGCCGACACTTGGCAACAGCAACAGCAACAGCAACGTCAATTGCACATTTTAGTGGGCGTTTCGCCAGGGGGAAATCGATAGCGCTTCCAAGGTTAGCTCTCCCCCTTGTTCTTTTATTTTTGGAGGGGCCAAAACTGGCAGATGTCAATTGCGGTTGGGATTCACAAGCTGCAGTTGGCGAAGAAAATGTTGGAAATGTTAACCTGGCGTATGCGTAATATGCCATTGCGTATACGCCTCCTCTATATAGCTAAACATGCAAATTAAACATGCCTTGCATAGAGAATGTATTCATCTATCATATCTTTTATAGAACCTACTCTAAAGAACATATATATATTATAGAACTTACTTTAAAGTCAACTTTCTTGTTTTATCTTTGCAGGTGAGTAACTTGACATAATGCGTTTAATTGGCCCGCAGCACACTGCGCAGCCCAGCTCAGTCGACATTGTGAGTACTTGTTTATATTTTTATTCGTATGACGCAGTTTTATGCCATTTATCACACGTTCGCAGTCATTGTATGTTGTTTCGTATTTCCGTGTGGGCTTGCAAAGAACCTTGAAGTCTCCATTGCGACGACGTTAATCGTTTATTCTTCCCCAAGTCTCATATACGCACAGAGTGCAGCAGGTAATCGCGTATGCGTGAGAAATGTTGCAATTGTTGCTTAGGAAAGTTGTTCCAAGCAACCAGTTCGAGTACTTCAAGCTGAGCTCGACTCCCAGATGCCCTCGTCTCATGCCAAATATAAGGTGTCCCAGGAGTTGATATACCCAAACTGGCAGCAGAGCATCAGCATCACGAGAATCATATTTCAAGTAGAGCTCGGCTTGCAATTGTCTTAATTAACATAATGACACTTTAACTTGTCTAGACGGCAATTATTTACATTCATTTCACTTGGAACCATCCTTATTGTATCTTCCATGCCTCGCACACTTTTTTGGCGTTTCTTTGGCTACCAACGAGTTGCGAAACAGTCTGACAACCCGAAGTATATCATTCGATTTAGGTTCAATTGTGGCTCAATAGAAGTGCTCAGTGCTCGAGAGCAGCTTAAACTTAAACAATCTCTTGCTTCCCCAACTTATTGATAGTATTGTACAAAACTGTTGGGTCTACTGGAAAACCATACCAATTCGAATACATAAATCACTGCGAAAGTGCTGTGTTAGCAAAGCACAATAACGTCATGCTCTTCCGATTCCCATTCCGATTCCGGTTTAGCTAATGCATTTTTCGCCAGGCTTTCACATATCGTCCACCAATTAATTGCGAGCATAAATCAAAAATCGTGCAGTTTATACATTTTTGCAATCAAAGCACATTTTATTGCCTAGTTCACAATTTGTTAGATTGTCAGTAGAAATGATATAAGTCATTTCATATATTCCCCAATCCTTTCCCCATTTTTAATGGCTGCCAAGGTTGCAACAATTAGTCAGAGAAGGCACCTCAAACAAGGCGACAATTTGTCGCTTCTTGACCCACGAATCGAACTGAAAAGATCTGTAGAGCCACCCACAGTATTCTCTATGTAAGCAATGTTTACTTTTGTGCGTTCCTCGCTTTGTTCTTTTCTGGTTTCTTGACATTTTCATTTGTATTATTTTTGTTTGTGATTTGATTGTGATGCCACTTCGCTAATAAGTCAAAGATACTCACCGGCAAAAATACTCACACGAATACAGCTACGACTACTGATAGAGATACGTTTTATAGTCACTCTCACACACACGCACACACACAGCTAAGGCATAAACCGCTGGCCACTTGGCCTTGGAATAGGTTGATTGCATTCTAGCGGTCAATGCCGTCGCCGGCGTCGCAGTTAGCGTTGGCGTCACTGTCGGCGAAGGTGGCGACGGCGACGGCGACGGCAACAGCGACTAATAACAACGAAAATTGAAAACGATCGCTGCACTCTTTCTCTCACTCACACACGCGCTCAGTGCGCGCTCTCTCTTTCTCTAGCTTACGCTGCTGCTCACATTGTATCCAACAGTCTCTCTCCCTCCCTCTCCCCCCCCTCTCTCTCTCTCTCTCTTTCTTGAGATCCCGTTGCGCTGCAAAAACTGTCAAATTCACACACACTCACACAGTCGCACACTCACACAGATACTTTGATTAGTATTTGCATTTGTCTCTGTACCTGTGTCGGCTATCGCCACAAAGTTGTGTATTTCATTTATTTATTGTTTGTTTTTGCGACGACAAAGCCAAAGCCAAAGCCAACAAATAACTTGCCGCAGCAACTATTTATAAAATGCGCTTTCAGCTACCGCGCCAAATGTATCTTTGTGGCTGTATCCGCATCCAGTCTCTGTATGTGTGGCGTATCTCCCTCTCTCTCTGTGTGTGTGTGTGCAATGCCGGAAAGCAATAACAACAATAACAAAAACGAAGCGCTGTCAGCTTCTGTATAACTTGTGACGCCGGCTGCCAATGACGACAGTTCTGCTGCCATACAAAGTACGAGTATCTTTCGGATACGAATGCGACTCAAGTTTGTTTCACTTGCAAATTTCATGCTCGAAATGTGAATGACATTTGCATAGCAAGTGCCTCGAACTGACCAGCCAGCTAGCAATTTCAGCCATAACTATGCTCTGCCATCGACCCAAGCTGATTCCAAATCCTTTTTGGCGACTCAGACACTCTCGACATTATGCGGCGCCCACACATAAATAATTCAATTTTCGCGTCTTTCCGTTTTGTTTCCCTAGAACCTCCTTTACTGCCGGCGAGTGAGTGCATTCAACCGATCCGTAAAGTTCATTCGGTTCATTCGCTTTGCGTCGTTCATTCGCTTTTGGGGCAAATATTTGCATTTTGAAATAACTACGCGACGCGTATTATTAACCGTAATTCGCGAGTGCCTTCGTTCCTGGCATACAAATTGTGGCTAAATCTATAATCTGCCGCATTATTTCTGTACGATCTCAGTTATTTCTGTCGCTTCCTTTGCCTCTTCTTTATTACTTTAGTACTCATTCATGCACGCCTTGCCTGGATTCGCATTCGCAATCGCAATCGGATTCGCTCAGTTTATTTATTTAGCTCTATGCATTGTTTATATTTCCTGTTTTGCTCCTCATAACAATCACAATCAGAATCACAGTCGCAATCGCAGCACAGTCTGTGGCGAGCGTCATCAGCATATTTCGAGAATCGTTTAACATATAAGCATCTAATGGATTAGCAATCCGGCTTGATAACCACTTAGCCAAAGCGTTTAGTGTTCATCCCCAAAAGTGACTCAGCTCTGCGACAGCGACTTGTGATAAAGCGCCTCTCAAGATCACGTCATCAAGACAATGGCGAAGTCATTAGAAATCTTAACTTGGAATTGCTTTTTAACAGGCTTGTGCAGATTTATAGTCACTTAGTGTGCTCCATTCAGATAAATTAATTATGTTCTATATCGTATTGCGGAGATCTCATAGAATCGGCTTTGATTTATTCGAACAAATCAAACAGACAGACAAACAAACGTAAATGTTATGGGGAAATGTGAATGAAGCTGCTTCAGTGCAAGTGTGTGTGTGTGTGTGCGTGTGTGCGTGTGTGCGGCGACTAACCTTGACGCCAGGGCAATCGGTCAAAGACCAGATCGCAAAATCGCAGCGTACTTGCCGAAACACCTTCTCGGTTATTGTTATTGCTGTAGTTAGTGTAGTTGTTGTTGCCTTTATTGTTGCTGCTGCTGTTGCTGTTGTTGTTGCTTTGGCATTCATTTGAAATGTGGCACACTTAAGTAGGCAAAATTATCGGGCACTCGACAAGCGGCACCATCGAGCTTGCCTGCCTGTCCAACTCCGAGTCGAAGTCGGAGCGGACAACCTGTTCTCTGGGCCATTTCCTGCTCTGCATGTGGGCGAAACTTGCGCTGGCTTTGGCTTATTAATTTTTTCGCATGATGAATGACTGCAGCAGTTATAAATATAACCGCAGCACACACAAACCACACACCACACACACACACACACACACACCATGACAACGAATAAGCTAAGCATAACAAATGCGTCGAAATATTTGCGACAGGTTGCAACAGCAACAAAGTAAAATGAACAGAAATATTGTTAAACGAAATACAGCAGAAAGGAATACAGAAAAAATAAAAAAAAAATATTATATAAAAGCTGCCAGCGAAAACATCGACAAAAACTCGAGTCACTCAATATGCGCGCGACGGCCTTGAAGATTTCACCGCAACAAAGAAAACAAATACAAAAATACAAAAAAAATACACACAAAATTCACACAATGCGCCGACTTTGAAAGCGAACAAAAAAAACAACAACACATAATAATAATGAAACTAATTTGCCAAAAAAAAAGTGAGAGATAAAAGAGAAAAATTAGAATGCATAAAAAGGAAGGCGAAACAAATGATTGGCCAGTGAAATAATTAGCCCGTAATTTGCATAATTCCAAAGTCATAATAAAGTGCACAAGATAAGCGCAATTTGAGTGCGAAACTGTTTTTAATGGGCTTACCTGTGTACTTCATTTGTCAATCCCCCCTGTTGCTGTCGCTGTTATCTAACAGCTCATGTTAACAGCTGCAACCCATTTGAAGTCTGCACTGAGTGCGAGATTAATTTACTTGTCAATCGTTCATTTGTTTTTTATTAATTTCATATTAAATGCATTATTTGTGTTTGTGTATTTGTCACTCCCTCTGCCTCTGTTGTTGTCACTGTCATCTAACAGCTACTTCAATTTTAAAGTGATGTTAACAGCCTCCTGCATGGGGCAATTCTCTTTGAAGTCTGAGGTTTCTCTGCGCTGAGTGCGAGATTGATTTACTTGTCAATCGTTCATTCGTTTTTTTATTAATTTCATATTAATTGCATTATTTATGTTCTTTCCGATTGAAAAGCCGTTTGGCCAGTCGCGGCTTGACCAATTGAATAATGACAGTCAAAAGGTTAATAGGATTACACACGGCCATTTAGCGATTGTTGTCGCTGTTGCTGTTGTAGGTGTTGTTGCAGCAGCTGCTGTTGCTGGTGTTTATTATAGCTGCTGACGTTGCTCTGGCTGCACGCTAGATGGCGTGCCAAGTTGAATGGTTGTTATTTAGTTTTTTTTTTGACATTTAATTTTTTATTCAATCTTATTGTCAACTCAGCAGCCGAGGCAGACTCGTTTGCACCTCTCAAGCCAAGCAGGGCTGCCTGCGGGGAGGGGGAATGTATAGGGAAGGCACGTGCAACTGGTCACAGTATTGTCTGTAGTGTGTAGGGTACATGTAACTCCCTCTCTGCCCTAGGTGGAGATCTTCACTGACTCGAGGTTAACATCATTATATGTCCAGCAGAGTTTCAAAGCTGTTATCCGAGTCTATTTCCACTCATTATCATTGCTTACCCCATGTACCCTCTCCAAGTCTCTCCCTCTCTTTCTCAACTCATCTCTCTCTCTCTCTCTCTCTATCTAACTGGTAGCTAAAGTCTAATTGGGTTTTCAAGCTTGCACTGCATTTTGCCAACGTTTCATAAACTGCACAAATACAACGGGAATTTCCATTGCTTCGTTATATCTATTATAGACTTTGGTATACCCAACGGGGTAGTCGACTGACTTGCTGTTGTTTTATAACAACAACAACAACAGTAGCAATAACAGCAGCAGCTATAAAGTGGCAAGCTTCATCATCGTTACACGGAACTTTTCAGTATTTGCTTTGGCGTCAAGCTGTCTGAGCCGACCGTTGAGTGGCTTTCCACGCGCCCTCTCTCGCTCGCACCCACAGTCTCTCTCACATATCATGTTCACATTCATTTTTGCGCACTTGCATTTTGTACACACTCACACACACACACAGAGATAAGCAGGTGTGCCTGTGTTGGTGTGCCGTAATTACGTTAACGATTTTTTGTTTTTCGCTTTTGCCCGCTTTAACAACTTTTTGTCAGTTTAGCTGTGCAACGCGATACGAATCGGCCGGGCCAGGTAAAGTACATCTTATATAGCTATATAGCTTTATGATCCGCATCCAGTCAGTGCACTTGCAACTTGGCCGCGTGCGACTGCTGTATTTTCCTTCAATTAATGAGCCTTTCATGTTGCAATGAGCTCATAAATCAGCTTAATTAGCACGTCAAATAATTGCCAAGTGACAGTTATGCATGTGTGAGTAGATGTATGTGTGTGCTTGTGTGGGTGTACCACCTCTGCCCTGATGTCTCAGTGTGTGTTTTTGTCTTGATGCCTGTCATTTGCACGTCAAAGGTGCAAATTATACAGCCAATTTCGTAGGCTCCTTCTAAGCTGCAGATGGAAAATAATACACACAAAATGGAAGTGGAATCATATTTAATGCAAGGGGTTTTCCGATCGTATTGCATGGGATAATTAGTAGAAGTCTTCCCAGGTTTGTGGCTTCATTTATTGACAAAGCTGGGAAAAGTTTCAGCTGGACAAAAGGAATAACTGGAAAAGCTATTGCAGCAAGTTATAGTTGCACCGATTCCGGCTTCGCTGCTCGTTAAACTTTCAAGTGGGGCAAGTCCATCACTTGGATCATTAGCACCATCATTCCAAGGGGTATCAAAGTATCAAGTTTTTATGCCTTCACCTCTAACGAACCCAATTTCCGCTGCGACCCTTCGCACTGATCAACCACTTGGGATAATGAGGGAGGGAGGCAGGCAGGGATGAGGCAGCTGGCAAATAATCACAACCGGCATTTTAACCATCCTCAGTAATCCACACAAAAAGAACTTCTCGTGCATATCGCAAATCAAAAGCAGAGAGAAAGACATGTCGAAGGTTTTATACGCTTGCAGGCATTGTCTTTAATCTTATCCGATTGTTTGAATATATATTGTATAATATAATATATATTATTAATATATATAATGACACAGAATTGCATTACATTGTTTAAGTATTCGTTAGGATATATGTTCTGATAACTTGAATCGTTGCACATTCGTTACAATTCTCTTGTGAATATCTTAATTAATGACTGATTGTTCCTATGCAAGCTTATATGTATTGAAGAAATTAAGAAACTATATATATGTACATATCATAAATCTTTGTTAAAGTACAGATGACTTATTTCGAAAGAAAGTACTATTGTACCAATGGAGACTGTTTGTTATAGTATGTTAGTATAATGAAATGGTTGTATTATTATGAACAGCAACAAAGATCGGTGAATAGGTTGTTTGACATCTAATGGATATATCTATATCCTTTTGGCTTATAGTATTTAGAGCGTGCAGCGAGAATATCTACAACAGATCATCAAGATAACTGAGAAACGGAGAGGATAGACAAAAAGACTAACAAACAGAGACACGGACAGAACACCTCTCTCAATCATCAGCATATATACACTTTATGGAATTGAGAATGTCTGCTAAGCTGCGTTGCAAACTTCTGGGCACATTTAACATACCCACTGCAAAGGTACAATGAGCTAAACAGCAACAGCAAAAGTAATGAGCAAAAGAAAGGAACATGAGGCCAGTGCGGACCTCTTGACCAACATTTGAAGCGACCAGCAGCTGCCACTACGAGATACAGAGTCAACAGTCGTGGCGCCAAGGAAACGGCAACTGCAGAAAGGAAAGGAGAGTGCGGGGCAGGCTGCTCTGCAAGCCAAACAAAAAGTCGCACAGTGGAAACGGATGCCAGGTTGCAGTGGAGAGCTGCAGCCAAACCTGAAGGTATCCTTAGGAGCGCAATGTTTGCGCTTAGGCAGCAACAGGCAGCTTTGTAACGGTCCGAGGTGACTGGCAATATATACAAGGGCGTTTAATCCTTTCGGTGTTGGTTGTCGGCAATCGCTGGAGATTTTCCTGTTCTGCGTTTGACCCGCAGGCCTGACTGAGCTTGGGCGTTGCCTGCTGCCTGTTGCCAAGCTGGCAGATTTTGTCAAAGTCGGCAGCCAGCAGGTGCTTAAATTAAAAAATACCCCAAGCCAGCAGTTACCCTGTGTGTGTGTGTGTGTGTGTGTGTGTGTGGGTGTTGAGCAGCGGATAAAAATAACGTAGATAAAAACTGAAGAGAAAAACAATCGCTTTGGCAGTGAAAATCAACCGAGCAAAGCAGCACCGGCAGCTGGAAATAGCCGCAAACGAAGGCGTGGCAAATCAGTGGCGCAGCAAAGCTAAATGGCCTGGAAATTATGCCGGGGAGGGGGGAGGGTAGAGAGATGGGGCTCTAACTGTATTCAAGCATTTTCGGTCAGCAGTCGAGCTGCAAGTGGACAACAGTTAAATGGATCTGCCACCTGCCATGACTGCCTCCTCCTCCTCCTGCTCTTTCGCTACCCCCCTGCCACAGTGCATTCCCCATTCGCACTGTGGCAAGTGTGATAACGAGTATCGTTTGCTTGGTGCCGCATGATTATGCAATATTTGCGGCACAATTATCGCCGGCATTTGCATAAATCGACACTCAGACAGGGACAGACAGCAGAGTGCAGAGTGGCAATTTTCCAGCCAAGCCAAGGCAAATAAACACAAACAAAAGCGAGAGGAAGTTGCAGGCCAACAGGAAGCTGCAGCAGCAGGGTGCAGGGTGCACCTTCCCCATACCCACTCCGCCTTCCTTTCCTCGGAGTTGGCACTGTTCAAATAGTCGCGGCCGAGCGACAGAGGCATAAAGGGACAGCGGGTCTGATTTAGAGTGAACAGTGGACAGCGGACAATGGACAGTGGACAGTGGACACCAGAGAACCGGTCACCGGTCGCCTGACGGCTGCCGACTGCCGACTGCCGGCTGCACTGACAGCTGTTGATTGATGAATCCTACAGTAAGGCCCGCGAGTGGCATCGCTCGGGCTGCTCTGGCTCCAGCAGCCTGGGGAGACTTGGGTCGCCTGTCAACTGCCATCAACTGCGCCGCGCTGCGCATTTCTTTGTGCCCCGAGATGTGGCGAAAATGTGGCTTGCTGTGATCGTTAAGTGAACCTCTCCGCTTTGATGATGACGCAAGCCGGGACACTGTGTCTCTCGGCTCCCCGGCTTTATGGCTGCGCTTCGGCAATAAACACTTCTAATTGTAATTAATGAGGCGATTGTTTAGTTTTTTATGTGTTGATTTTTCTGATTTACTGCCACCACAATCCTTGCTGCGCTGCAAGTCAATGGAGCATTGAACTCGTCGCGCTCAGCTCAGGTGAACTTCATCCTGCGCTCAGAATTCAGTTCGCTTTTCTAGCCTACTCCCCCCCTTCTCTTTGCTCTCGCAGATTGAGTGCTAAGACTAAGCTGCAGCCAGACAAAATTAAATGGCCAAGAAGCAGTCGGTGCTGCCCTCCACTGCTTCATCCTTCAGTCGGCTTCGCATTGCGCCGACTTGTTGCTGTGCATTGAACTTGATTGCCATTTGCAGCCGTCCCTTATAGTGCCTGCCTCATGCTGCATGCACTCCCATGCTCCCCTTTTCTCTCTCTCTCTCTCTCTCTCTCTCTCTCTCTCTCTCTCTCTCTCTCTCTCTCTCTCTCTATGACTGCAGTTCGTCTGTCTGTCAGTCTGACTGTGCCTCGCTATCGTCACAAATTTATCTTAAATGCTGCGTTTAGTTTGTGTTTTTCTTTAACTCTGCTCGTCTTCCTCTCGTCTCCCTTCTCTCTTCTCTCTATTCTCTTCTCTTTTCGCTTCTCTCTACACTTTTCGGGCTGCAGAAATTAATGGCTCCAGGGCGCGCCTAATGATCCAGTTGAAGCCTCAACGTTGACTCCAAATGAAAATGTGAGCTGGCGGCTTATATTTGCTCTTGCCATGCCATGCCCTGCTCCTCCTCCTCCTCCTTCTCCTTCTCCTCCTTCTCCTCCTCCTTCAGTGCCGTAAAAATCACAATAATTGCAACGCTGACACGCCAGTTACAGTTGGGGGCGGCAGCCAGAGGCAGGAAAGAGGGAACTGCATATTGGCTGCTCATGTAGTTGCAGTTGTTGCTATTGCTGCTGCTGCCGCTGCTGTTGACATGCCGCTTTGCATGTTGTATGCTCATGTGTCGAGCTCATAAATTGAGCGTCGAAAAAAAGGTCAAGCGCCGAACATGTTTCGAAATTGTTAACAGAAGCTTAATAATTGTCTCGTATGTATTTTGTTCGGGGGATGCAACAAACACGACACGAACGAAACTGAAACAGGGTATTATATCTATACTGATATCTTTGCTGATATTGCTTTAAAAAGAACTAGGCTGTTTCCCAGAGACCGCGAAGATTGCGATCTGTATATGGTTTGACTATACATCGACGGAATGGGACTGCATTGGCTTTATTCATGACTTTCATGCTGTTGCTGTTGCTGTTGCTGTTGCTGTTGCTGTTGCTGTTTTGTCTTGACTCTTTTGTCAACATTAACATACGTAAGTGTCAGTGTCAGCCTCATCTTGCTACTGTGGTAGCAGCGCGATGTCTGCCGTCTTGCCGGGATCGCTCGGATGAAGTCTGGAGGCTGGAGGCAGCTACCGCACGTACGAGTTGCAGCACAAATGGAGTGCAGGGCAAGAGTGCAATTGATTTATCGTGACAATGGGCGCGCTGCTGTTGTTGTTGCTGCTGCTGCTGCTGCTGCTATCGATGTGTAAATTTAAATTTCGTGTCTCATAAACTGGACAATGAAGCGCGAAGGAGACAAGAAGAGGCAGAGGAAGGTGCGCAGGGCAATCGACTGTCAGCTGTAAGCGGAGCCAATTGTAAATAGGAACAGAGTCGGTACATGGAAATAATTGATTGCCCATGCGGCTGCGACTGTCAGCAACATGTTGCTGCATCAACTGCAACTGCAACTGCAACAGAAACAGCAAGAGCAACATTCGCTGCAGCAGCACAAAGTGAATGCCCTCCGTGACGTCACATGCGCGAATCAAGTTTCTCGCCTCGCTGCAATTATCAGCCTGAGAGAGCGAGACAGAGAGAGAGAGAGGGAGAGCGAGAGAAGGAGAGAGGGAGGGCGAGATTAAGCGCGAGCAGGTCGGGAACGGCGAGCAAAATACAAAATCCAGAAGAAATATGAATAGCAAAACAAAATGCATGAAATCAAAACAAAGCGAGCCGAACGAGAGGAGAAAACAACATAAATAAAAACCTGAGTGGAACGAACTCTGCTGCACTCTGAGCAGCAGCAGCAGCAACTGCAACAACAGCAGCAGCAGCAGCAGCAGCAACAACTGCAACAACAACAGCAACTGCAGCGGCAACTGTGGGAAAGGCAATGCGCGCCGGGTGATGGAGTGGAACGGCAAGCGAATGGGCAGGCAACAGCGAATGGAGGAGGATGATGATGATGATGATGATAATGATGATGAAGTTAATGATGATGATGACGATGTTGATGTTGATTGCGAGGCAGAAGGAGGACGATGACTAAATGCAACAAGCAGCGACTTTGGACTTGCATGTGCTAGTAAATCCAGTTGATGAGCAAGTTCCCGGCAAGTGGCAGTGGCAGCGGCAGCCACAACATTGTTGGCATTATCAACAACAACATCGCTGTCTCTCTCTCTCTCTCTCTCTCTCTGTATGTGTGTATGTGTGTGGAAGTGGCACAAAAAGCAGCTGGCAAGAGGCTTGGCCATTGCCTTTGCCTTCGCCGAGTGCCAAAGCACTCGCAAGTTGCTGCTGCTGTTGCTGCTGTTGCTGCTGTTGCTGCCGTTGCTGGCGCACAAACATGTTGCTCACTGGCTCCGCGACATGATTCTGAGGCGCAGATATAAAATCCGAAAAACAACAGCTACCACGACAACGACAACGACGATGACGACGACGAGGGAAAGCAACAAAAACAATGTTGGGCTAGGTTCGGTTTAGGATGCTGCTTGCCAGAACCTGAACAACGCCATTATTATACCCTGCGACCATTGAATATGTTCAAAAAAAAGGGTATATTACCTTTGTGCTTATATGTATATGTTACAGACAGTAGGAGGCGTGGCACACCCCACAAAGGTGTGTATGGGATTTCTTTTGTTTATAATTCCTTGTCAGAATCAGACTCGCTAGAGCCATGTTCAGTTCATCCATAATGGGGCAAAGGGTATCTAACTGTCGGACATGCTCCACTGTAGCTTTCGTCCGGTCATCATCTGCACGCTCTGCCCAAGTTGTTTGTACCCATGAACAACGAGTCTTCTCTCTGCCTGCATTTGAAATGAATAAAATAATTCTCATAAAAGTTCCTGATGAAATTTGCACAATTTTTCCTATGATAATTTTTGAAAAATGTTCTCAACTCTTCCCAATAATGTTGCTAATTAGTTGTTCTCTTCACTTTCTTTTTCATTGCAGGTGAGTTGGGAGAACCAAATGAAAACTCAGGGGGGAAATGGTGTGGTAAGTCAGGCAAGTCAAGTCAAGGCAGGAAACTCTCAGAACTGAACCTGAACAGGAAACAAAAAGTTCGCAGCAGCTGTTGGATCTGCGATCAGAGTGTCAGACATCCGACATACCTATTAACAGCGCAACAACAGCAACAACAGCAGCAGCAACAACAACAAAGACGAGCTGTTGCAACCGCGTTACGCATTTTTAATTGCCAACTTCGATTGCAGGCGGCAACAAAGCAAAAGAAACAAAGAAAAAGACGCGCGCAAAACTTGCAGGCAATTAAAAAATTAAGCGCAAAATGCTGCTACGAAATGGCGAAGGGGTGGAGGGATGCAGGGGCGTGGCATTTGGGGGGCGCGGGCTCGTTGCGGCTTTGTGTCAATGCAAAAGCTTTGCAATGTCAACGATGCGACGTTGCCAATGCATTTCCTGCCAACAACAACAACAACAACAACAACAACAGGTATATGAACAAAAACAGCAACAACAACAATAACAGCAACAATAAGAACAGCAACAACAAACAACGCCTGCCCCAGAGCTGGAGCGAACTGCGCTGTAATTTATGCGCCTCTTGAACGCGCTTGCCAATTTCTTGTTGTGGCTTTTTGCCTCATTCCGTGAAGCAGAAGTCGAAGCAGCAGCAGCAGCACCAGCACAGCGCCCCTGCACCTTTGTGGCATCCACATCCACATCCACATGCACTCCTGCGCCATCATAATCCATGCATCCGCATCAACGTGCACCCCCGCGTATATTGAAGGTTTCTTTATTACTTGGGCACGTTCGTTGACGCGGCTGTCGTGGCTGTTCGCATCGTTCCTACTGGGGTCGAGGCCGGTCGTTAATATCCACGCATGAAGTTCAGCGCAACGACCCCTTTACGGACCCCCTCCCCCACCCCTTGCACTACCTCTCCAGCATACGCCCACAGCTGGCAGAGGCATCCCAATCAGAGTCAGCTGTATGCATAATATTTGCTGATTCAGATTCAGTCGTTGAGGATCCGCTGCCTTCGTCACTTCGTCGGTCACTTGTCCAGGTCAGTGCTGCTGTGCGCTATCTCTCTCTCAGTATCTCTCTTTCTCTCTCAGTTTCTCTCTCTCTCTCTGTATTTCTCTTTCATTCTGTCTTTGTCTCTACGTGAATTGCTTGACAAAACTTTGTTAGAGGCTGAAAAGCTTCTGTCGCCTCACGATTTATCAATGTTGTTGTCTTTGTTGTTGTTGTTGTTGTTTTTGTTGTTGTTGTTGTTGTTGTTGCTCTTGTTGTTGTTGTTGGATCTGTGGCTATTCCTGTTTGTGATGCGACAACAATCACGAATGCACCGTGATAATGATGTGGCCCAAATGCTGATAATGATGTTTGTTGTTGATCACACACACACAATGCCCCACAGTCGCTCTAATAAGTATGTACACACAAGCGCATGCATTGTACGCGCACGAGGCTGGCCTGAGCAGTTCCTCCAGCTGAATGATATCGCAAACATGCTTCGCTTGCCACAACTGCAGCAGCAGCCCTCGCAGCACAACGATTCTTCTGTTGGGGTAGATCCACAGAGCCGAGCACAAAGCTTCTATTCTATGCCAGGTCAGGTGCCGGTGTCGTAAAGAAGATGCCCACCACCCCGCCCCGGACTCTGCTGTTGCACGCTTGTGTTGTTGTTGTTGTTGCTGTTGTTATTTCGGTTGTTGTGCGAGCCGGCCGGCATTATATCTCATTACAGAGATCAGCATAAACAAGCGAGCGAGCCGAGCAAGAAGGAAGGAACATGAACCGCGGCAAGCAACGATCGAGCGATACATTTTGCCAGCTTACATGGCTCTCAGTGCAGTGGGGCGGGGATGGGAGAGTGAGGGAGGGGGGTGAGCAGAGGGCGCGTGGCATCTTGCGTACTTGAGGCAGTTGAACTTTGCTTGCGCTGCGCGTGAAGGTGGACATGACGAACCCAGACGCAAACCCGGTCCGAGACTCGGAACTCAACTGCAGTCCGAGTCCCTTTCCCCATGACGATGTCAGCCTCTATCCCTGCCTCTGTCTCCCTCTGCGTCAATCTCCGATCCGTGTCCAAGCGGGAAAAATTGAATTAGTTGTTTTTGCTGTTGAGGCAGGGCAGTGCAGTGCTGCAGCTGGAACCTCGACTCGGAACAACCCGTGCCCCTTGCTTCGTGTCTGCTTTTCATGCATCGCGATGCGTCATCATAATCATGTTCGTTCTGCGCAAAAAAAGAACACGACGCACACACACATACAAAGATAGACAGAGGGACAGACACGGATCGAGATGATTCGCAACTGGACGACGTGTAGCTGATCGATACGACTCGTTCAGGCGTTTTAATGATGCGTCAGAATATTGTTTACGCATCATTTTACATGTCGGCGAATGAGCAGCGAGCCTGCGGCGGCAACTTCTTTCCCACTTCCTTCTCTCTCTCCGTCTCTCTCTCTCTCTCTCTCTCTCTCTCTCTCTGCATGTCTGTATGTCTGCAGCTTAGATCGGACTGTGTCTTTAGCCCACTGGCCATGCACAGCTTCGATGCAGCTATGAAATTATGAAGCCTATTTGATCGTGATGTGTGCATTAAGGCACGAATTGAATAGCCTGTGTGTGCCCTTTGTGTGTGTGTGTGTGTGTGTGTGTCTTGTGAAATGAATATTACATATTGCAATGGTTAGCTATGATTCGATTAGGTGCCCGATCCCGAGAGTGTTCTCTGAAAATCGGCAACTAATTCAATTGCACATTTCACATGTCGAGCAGGCGAAGCTCGATTTGCATTTGTCTGCATTTTCCTTTTTGCAGCCCTGTTTATAATGGATTTTCATTTCATGCGCATTTCCTATGCCGCCCACTAAATTTCACAACTTTCAAAAGTATCCGAAGCACTTGAAAACGTTTTTCGGGGCCCATTTTGTATGGCTTAATTTATGCAGTGAAATGAATTCATGGCGCATATTGTATATTGACAGTGCCTCCCCCACCTGCCCTGCCCCATGTACTGCTAGAATATTTACACACGCTCACAATTTATGCTATTGGCTGCCCCAAAAAATGCCACAGTCTGTTGCCCGTTGTCCGAGGCAGCAGGGGCGTAGCTAGGGGGGCAGTATCGTGCTGCACATGGATGCAAAGTAAATTCCAATAGAGTTTTTTGTTTCGCTTCTGTTTCTTTTGCATAAAATGTCCACCCTATCGGCAGGGCACACGCAGGACACAGTGTTGCCAGCGTGCAAAAAGGGTTGCCATGGCGCCTGTTCAAACAACGGCAAAGTAAAGCAACAGCAGCAACAACTACACTGCACTTTGTTGCCAGTTTGTTTACATTTCTTATTCGGCTTTCATGGCTCAAGCCCATGGGCAGAGCCTTTGCCTTTGCCTTTGCTGGCTTCGCTTGGCGTGTTGTCGCTAAAGTTATAGTCGCTGCAGCTGCAGTTCTACTGTATCCTGCCAGCCTGCTCCTGCCCCGCCTGCCTGGCAAAGTCAAGTGCAGAGCAAGCAGGTTCGGGGCAGGCATCTCCTGTTGGTGGGTAGGCGACAACATGCAATGCCAACGGGGTGCATAGGGACAGGTATTGCTGCTCCTGCCTGACTGCCTGACTGCCTGCCTGCCTTCCTTTTTCCTTATGCCGGCTTAAGGTTCAACGACACACGTGATAAGCAACAACAAGGCTTACCCCAACAACAACAGCAGCAACGCCTGCAGCAGCAACAACCGGCATAAGCAACACAAAACACACAGCATGTAAACGTTGCAAAAAGGCGGCGAGCAAAAGCAAAACGAACGCTCGAATCGAAAACAAAGCCGTGGCTAAACAACAACAACAATGAGTGGGTGAGGAGGACAGCAGTGAGGGGGGGGTGAAGAGAGAGGGAGAGAGGAAGGAGCATGGCCTGCACAGGCCTGGCCAAGGAAGCCGTTTGCTGTAGCTAGCTTGCGCCAGGCAGCACGTACGCCGCCTGCGCTTCACCTCAAACCCAATGCAACTGCAACAGCAACAACAACAACAGCAACAGCAACAGCAACAATTACAACAGCAACAACTAAACCCAAACTCAAAATCCAAAAGAGATTCTTCGTGTTCCTGTGTTACATTTGGAATTTAAATAGTCTTGAGGAGAGTGAAGCTAAGCCAAAAGTGAAGTATGAAATGAAATTGAGTAAGATCTCTGGACACGACTCTTGTCACATCACTAGGCACGAGTCCAGTGTCATCTCTATCGCATCTCGACTTCCCATGCATCCTTTGCCCTCCTGCCAGTTTGCCCTTTTACGCATATGTTCAAGTTTGGGGCACTTGGCATAGAGTAGATTTATAGTTATTCACGGTATGCATTGCAAATTATGACGACTGTCAAAAAGAGTGGGAGTGAGAGAGAGAGAGAGAGAGAGACACCTAGAGATTGTTGCTGCATTCTTCTGTAGTCGAATTGCCCTTTTGCCAGTGTCCTTTAAATGAAATGAACAGCATTCCATTCCATTCGATTTCATTCGATTTCATTTATTTGAAATGAAACTCAGCTGGGCACTTGCACCTGAATCACCTTCATTTCTGGCACTTTCTGGTATTTTTCATTATTATTGTGCTTTATGAATGCCTTGGCTTTGGTCTCTTTGTGATATCCGCAGTACAATTGCAAGCGAACAACTCTAGGATTCAAATTACTCGAAAGGAGGGCAAAGGATTCTAAATAATATATATATTGAGTCGGTCATTAGCTTGGCAGAAGACGTGGCATTCTCCATGTGCCCTGCATTTGCCTAACAAAACAATAAGGAGGGAGGGGAGAGTTGGTGTAATACAAAGGGAGGGGGACGAAGTCGAGTTGGCAAGCAACAGCATAAACCGGAAATCCTTTCGAACTCGCATATGGCACGCAAAAAGCAAAGCCAATGTTGGGTGGTTCGGTTGGGTTCAACGTAGGTTCGTCGGGTAGGTTCGCCTGTTTGATTGGCTGCAGGTTGCTGGTTGCCGGTTACTTTCCACCGGTGCCATGGAAAATTGCCGCTTTTAATATTAGCTTTTATTTGCAATTGTTGCTGTTGGTGGCTTTGTAATAATGCCGTGTGCATGTAATAGGAGCCAGGTGCCAGTGCGCTGAGACGCCTCCATGATATTTATATTCCCCACTGCTGCAATCATCCATTCCAGCTGCGCCCCCCTTGCTCCCCCCTGCCGCCCTCCACTCGCTGTTGTTATTGTTGTTGTCATCTGCCACAATTTGTAGGCTGTTATTAACCGACGTCGCTCGATACGGCTTTTCAAATTTTAATGGCATGACATAAAGCAATGCACAGTCGATTTTTCCATTCGAGACCCATTTATTTAGTAAGTCCCCCATAGTCTGCTAGCCCCACATTCACGCGGTGCGCTGTACGCGTCGCTTTTAATGATATATGGCAAACCAGAACGACCCTAAAACACAATATGTTGCAACTATTTCCGCTAATATGAATGCATTCGCAGTAAACCGCAAAATAATAACGCTTTCAGGAGTGAGTGTGAGTGTGAGTGTGAGGGAGCTTTCGACAGCTTAGCGCTGCAACTTAGCGATGCATAAAGCTTTTTGAGCCCCGAGTGAGTCATGGCAGAAAGCTCCTTAGAGAAACTAAAGTCGTGCTCAGCTTGACCGAGTGCAACGCCTGCTCATCTGATATTGACCTCATATTGCCTTCTACTTCTTCGCATTTGAATATAATCTCTTTCCAATATTTTCATTGATATTTCATCATTCTTAGCAAACTCATGCATTCCTAAAGAGGGGCAGAGGGAGTGGGAGAGGGGGAAGTATGCGCTGTCATATCAGCAAGTCGTAAAACCTGAGCAGACTTATTGGCAGCGACAGCCGAGCGCAGAAGTTGGTAAACAGAAAATAATTTCTACATGTTCTCTCCTTATTCGAGTACATATAGTATATACTTTATATACTATACGTGTATTTTATGATGCAAAATGTGGCAGCTATCTTATCGTAACGATAGGGCATAAAAAATAGATGTTTTTATACCTGAAAGTAAGTCGAGCACTTGACACAACGAGGCGAGTGTGTGCATTTACCTTGGTGCAGGGTGTGCAGGGTGTGCGAGTGTGCCCGAGTTCATTGTCACCAAGGTCGTCTGACGATTACCACTGCCAGCCGATCGACGACGTGTGTCAGTAAAGGGTAGAAAATAAAAAATCAAAAATCAACAAAAAATAGTTACCGTTTATAATCGGATTGATATTTGGCCGGCCTTGAGCTAGACCCTTGCACCGCTGCACTGATAAGACACGAGCACAGCCGATTTCAGCTTGCCGTTACGAATCATCAATCAGCACGGGGAACTGCCTTTATAGACTGGCGATGTTTCACAGCTCGATTCACAGTAATTGCCGCAGTTCGTTGAACCGATATACTATAGATTGCACTATATTTAGTGCTGCATTAACATGCTAATTAAATTTAGTATAATTTAATTATAAACACAACAACAACTGCTGAAAACGAGTTGTTAACGTTATTGCTATTGTTGTTGTGGTTGTCAAAAGTCAATGCACCAATTGCCAAGGAAATGAAATTGAGTGAAGAATGGAGAGCAAAGCGAATGCCGCAATACATTGTACTGAACGAGCAACAAGAACAACAGCAATAACTTCCACAATCAATGTTCATGAAGTGCAATGCAAGCTTTGTCTGTTCCAGTGCCAGCTCCACATCCAGCTCCAATTTCAGTTTAAGTTTCAGTTCCCTTACACGATCTTCTAGAGAGAGAGAGTTGTCAGGTTACAGTGACTCATCCGTATGTATGTCCTTCTGTCTCTCTGCGTAACTGACTGTCGGTTTGTCCCTCTCTGTTTGTGCCTTTCTGTCTATCCGTTTGTCTCTATGTATGTCTGTCTTTCGCTCTGTCTCTTTGCCTTTCGGTCTGCCTGCCTGTCTTTCGGTTTTTCAGCCTGTCTGTCTGTCTCTTTGTATCAGTCTTTTGGTCTGCCAGTCTGTCTCTCGGTCAATCTGTATGTCTCTCTGTCTGTCTGTTTGTCTGTCTGCCTCTATCTCTGTCTGTCTCTCTGTCTCTCTGTCTATCTCTCTGTCTGTCTCTCTATCTGTCTGTCTGTCTCCAAAAATATTACGAAAAGCGCTAACTCCCATTGTGACATTAAGTTCCTTCTTCAGAGCGTGGAACAGTACAAGAGCGAGGAAGAGGGATACGAAGACGAAACAGGCCAATGATTAGTCACGTTTTTCAAGCGAAAACAAGCAGCGCATTTGACTTGCGAATTAATCAAATCAAGTGACATAAATATGTCAATTAGCAAGGCAAATGAAAATGGGGATTGAATTCAATCCGAACTAAAGGAAATTCTATACTCTTGGGTCGAAAGGTCGACCCTGTCGCACACAATTGTGTGCCAGCTTATCGTGTACCTACTGCACACAATCGAATCTACTGCTCAATGGCCCCCAAACCGTTATGCGAAGTGACCTTCAATGTCTAGACGTCTTTGACAATTTTACATACCTAAATACAAACATACATCACGCACACACACAAACACAGACACACACACGCTGGGCCACACAGACAGACATAAATATTGTGAACGGCTGCGGGTTTATTCAACTTGCCGCGGAGAACTTTGAGAAGGCGCCCCGATCCCATGCACCCAATTCTCCCAGTCTCCCAATCCCTTGGCCAATAGCCAGGACATTGGCACAGTCGTCGCACGGATTGTCGAAACGGCGACGCACACGCAGCCGGCAATAGAAAGAGATAAACAGAGAGATAGAGAGAGAGAGAGAGAGAGAGAGAGAGAGAGAGCGCGTGGGAGAGAATGGTATAACTGACTTTATGAAATTTACTGATTATTTAACTCAGCAGCCCAAAAGGGGGACACAAAGTTTTTGGCCAACGTTCCGTTTTATGCCCCGACAGCAATTAGTGTTAACCAGATAAGCGAATGGCCTTATAAAGGGCGCTTACTCCCCGTTTGCCATTTAACAAAATTATGAAACTAAAAATGTCGATATTAAAGTTCATTCGAAGTTTTGCTTAAGTATTGTGCAAAGAACGTAATGAAAATAGAATTGAAAATCACTTGAAAGACAACAAAGTCGTTGCAGGCGCAGGAGAGCGCGGGCGCTGTCCAATTGGGTGCCATTAGTTCTCGGCTAATGTTTCTCTATCTACCTATCTGCTTTTTATGATTAACCATTTAACTTTTTGCGTGCCAACGACGCACACACTCACACAGACACAGACACACACAGCGAAATGCCAAAGGCAGTCCCAAACAAGTCCCGAGCTGCTGAATATCCTTGAAACGGGGCAATCGCACGCACGCACCCACCGCGCCACTCACATCGACTCGCAGCGACACTTCGGGCTGCCAAAAACAAAGACGCTGCCACTGCCGCTGCGACTGCCGCCAACGCAAGTCGCCTGCCTCAAAGCCATAAAATCCCCACGACGATGACAACAAAAACAACAAGAATAATAAACGCAAAGTAAAGCAAAAAGAAAAGAACAGAAGCAACAAAAACAAAACGTGTCCAAAGCAAAGAAGCAGAGGATGCCGCCGCTGCTGCAACAATAAGTGCGTGAGCCTCTCGAGCAACGACTTCTTGTGCCCAGCTGCCTCTTCTGCGCTGCCTCTGCCTCTGCCTCTGCCTCGGCCTCTGCCTCTGCCTCTACCTCAGTCTCTGCTAGCTCTTGAGCTCGCGGCATATAGAGGTAGGTAGGTATAGCTTTCAGGCAGACCGGCAACCTACCGAATCAACAGCGCAAGCATCCTTCAGTCAGCCCAGTGTCAATGGCATTCAAGCTGTGCCGAGGGCCCAGCTAAGGCCAGAGCAGGCGACGCAGAGACAGAGGCAGTGGCAGAGGGCCATGGAAAAGGTTATTGGACCAACATCATCATCATTGCCTCTCTCATCGTTCCGTTGTCGCTGTGTGTGCCATATTTTTAGCCTAGTTTGCGGCGCAGGATGCCTTCTGAATGGGTTTCGACTTTTAAGCTAAGTGTGTGTGTGTGGGTGCTGCTATCTTTGTGTGTCGGCGTGGCTGTCTGTGTGTATTGGTGCGCTGCGCGACTGGGGCAAGTGTGTTTAGAGGTCAATTATCTTGGCACACGCCCCAGCCATCCATCAAGTCTGACGGCACCACGCTGGGACGCCCACAAGTATGCAACACTCTGCCGCGGGGGCGTAATGAAGACTAATTTCGCGCACTGCAAATCGCAGTCTCGAGCGCGACACAAGATCTTTAATAACAATTACAGCGCAAAGATTAAAAAAAGAGCACACACTCACCCACACTCTCTCTTTAATCAGAGAGGCCAGAGCCGAAGTCAAAGCCGTAGTCGAAGCCGGAGCCGGAGCCGGAGCCGGAGCCGGAGCCAGGGCTGAAGCCTTTGCACTGTCAAGTCATTCAACTTTTGATTAATTGCACGTACATGACAAATTGCTGGCTGCTCTTGCACGCGGCGTACTCCCCGCATAATTGTTTTCTTTCTGTTTGGTTTTTAATTTGTCCCAAGCGACGTTTTTGCTAATTAACCAAATTTATTGCCATCTCATGCCTCTGACTCCAGCTTGCTATCTCTCCCACTCTTCTGTCCTCTTGCTCTCTCTCAGCTCTTGGTGTCAGCTTTAAGTCATGCCTTAATACCATTAACGCTATCAATTAAAGCTTTTTCCTCGAATTGTAACTTTTCGAAAGAAACAAACACTGCAGCCTCGACATGCAATCAACCCGACTGTGGCTGTGCGGCCATACAGGGTGTTCATAATTGCTCACAATTATCATGGCAATTAGAGGAAATGCAAAACAAGTCGCAGGAATCATGTCAAAGTCTGAAATTCGTTGTAAATGAGTTGCTACATGGAATTCAAAAAAGAAATTTCTGTTTTTACATCTCAGTAGCAAAAAGAAAGAAACTTTGAAAGTATTAAAAGCTCGACTAATAAATGCCCTCTAATAAAAGTGCATCATAGTGTGTATATCATTTGTTTTCTTATTTTTGCTATGGAAATTGAAGAGCGAACCCATCTTGGTTGAATTTAGCAGAGTAGCAAACACGTGAATCGCCGCAATATGAATCGCAGTGTAATGCATATTTATAGGCGCAATCCCAATTGGTTAGCGCACGAAAGTCGGCAAACTATTTGACCCCGACATGGTAAACTTGGAAATGAGCACATGAAACTCTCTATCTGTGTCGCGTCCAGGGCCCTCTCCCTCTTTTTTGTGCCATTTTATGATATCGCTGCCAGACGAGGCGAGAATATGTCAATCGTCAAGTCAAATTGCCAATCCTAAAGGATGTTCCCATGTGCGAGAGATCCTCGCAAGGAATTTGATGGGTTTCAAATCGATTTGTTTGCCTCCCCACGCGCAATCAAGTTGCTCGATATTACATATATCGTATGCTTTACCGTTTAAGTTCTATGCAAATGCTTAAATGTTACTTACTAATTTGGCCCCCTCCACCTTCTTCTTCACTCTTTACAGGTGAGTGCTTGCCACACAGCATTGCCACACTGTTCGACATCCCGACTCTGCCAAATGCCCAATACTGTAAGTAAACTTAAACACAACTTGCGTCAGTTCACAATCTCGCCCCTTCGCCGCCTTGGCAATTGAGTTGAAATCAAAATTGCAAATAACATTTTAAAGCCAGACTAAAACAACCGGCAAGAAACATTTAACGCCAAAGGCAGCGGCAACAACAACAACAACAACATGAACGAAACCTTTTCGACTCTTATACACTTTGGATTTAGTGCTGGCGGGGGGTGTGGCCCTAACGCCCACCTACGCCAGCTACAACAAACAACAACTTGCCATAACAAAGTTAGCCATAAAATCCGTTGCTCGACTAACGAAAATCGCCCATTGAGCAGAAAGGCAATTTGATTTTGAAGTTTTTTTTTTTTTTCTCGCTCGGTTTCTTTTTGTTTGTTGTTTGTTTTGCTGCCTTTGCTGTCTGCTGGTAGTTTCGGGACTCAGGTTGCTTATACGCGATGTCGTCGTCTCTGACTGTCCGGCATGCGGACTATGCCCGGTGATTACGAAGTTATTCAAATGAAATGTTTGCGCCGGCCATTACATCATCGGCCTGGACTACTGCATTTTCCTTCGTTGTTTCGTTTGCTCTCTCTCTCTCTCTCTGCATTTTCAGTATTATTTTTGTGTTGATTGCGCCCAGAAATGCGGAAATTTTGTATGCCGAACACCGAGAAAATTTATGAAAATTATTGTGGCAACAAGCTCACTTCTCTCTTCCCTTTTATTCACTTTCGCTCGTCGATGGCGATAGCCAAAAATGTTTTCCAAAGTATTTCGCTTGAAGCAGCTGCTCTAAAACCAGAGCCAGTGCCAGAGCAAGAGCCTAGCCATGTTATTATTATTTTAGCTTTACGTTATGCTCACCCCTTGGCTATGGTAGCTTTTTTGCCCCACTGAATTTGCATTTGGTTTGTTGTTTTCTGTCTGTCAAACAACAATTGTCGTTTCATCAATGCAAATGTGGCTGTTTGTCGAATTGAATGTGATTTTAATTCGCCAAACTTTTATTCAGCTTCAATGAAATTCTTGAATAAAAATAAATACCGAAAACTTTCGCATTGAAGCGCTTGTCTGCTTAACAATTTTACAGTAGTTAAAGCTCTAATAAAGTCTTCGAACTATAATAACAACGATGCCGTATTAAACTGTGAAATCCTTTTGCATTGCAATAAAATGATTCCTCTACAGATAATTTGATTCTTAATCCTTCGATTTGTGCACTTTATTGCAAGATTAATGTGAAATTGAAATCATCATTCATTTCATTCATTCAAAAATTAATACTCTTATTAAATTCCAAAGGTTTCCGGCATTTCTCTTATGACTTCGATTTAATCTCATTACGCTGTTTAGCGGGATTAATCTCAAGCTTCCGTCAAACTAAAGAAATGCAATTACTTCTAAACTATGCATATGCAAATGAGGGAAAACAAGTACCTTAACCAAACAACTTATATAGAAAGCAACTACAGTTGCCTCCCCCTTGGCAGCTACAGAATTATCGCTGCTGTCTCGTATTACTATTTATGATTTAGAAGGCAACTGAAAACCACAGGCATGCAAAATTAATTAGAAAATACTGAGTATTAAATAACGAAAAGCCAGCAAAACAACAAGAGAAACAGCGGGTCAGAATTAACAATGGAGTTTGTTGGAGGAAGGGGCGGACTAGTCGGGGGTTTAAGCCAACAAAAATCCTGTTTAGAGAGAAGAAGATTATTAAAACAATTTAAGCTGCTGAATTGCTCTAATGTTCTTAGGGGTCACGATATACAAATCCATAATGCTGCAGGTCTTGCTTGATGGCCCGAAGAACGTCAATTTAGCGCATTGTTCGCTTTTCACTTGAACTCTTTTTGGAGCAAAGTTGTTGTATCCCTCCCCCATTTGGCTCGCATTGTTTAGAGTCAATAATTGAGACGAGGTCTAGCTGAGGGTGCAGAGCAGTGAACAGAAAAAAAAACAACAAAATTCTAATTAAAAATCTTCCGGTGTTTGGCATTTTATCTAAACAAGAAGCTGCCGCAGACTCGCTGCCGGATCGAGATGAAGCCGAGCGAAAGCAAAGAGGGAAAATAATGGAAAAGCAGGACGAAGATGGGCAAAGATGACGACACTTTCACTGGAGTCCCGTCTGCTTGCATAAAAATAATGGAAAAGCTGCAAATTGGGTCAGCACAAAGTAGAAATGAAAAAACCAAGCCAGGCAAGGCGACTTTAAGCAGGGGGCATGTTATCATTTGCAATTAAACGCGTCGACACATGGCCGGCCAAGAAGTTGAAGAGAAAACACAAAAAAGGAGACCAAAAAACCGAACAAGTAAAAGTTTAGCAGAGCAGAGCAGATCAGAAAAACCTAATTCTATAACAAATTGGACTGTTAGCAGCAGCTGCCGAAGATGGGCCACGAACGAACCCGACGGGGTAGTTGGGGAAGGCTTTCTTGAATGTCGGCTTATGGCGTCAGAATTGCAAGTGGCGAGGAATTTAAGAAATTGAATATTTAAATCCCGGCGCAAATCCAAAGAAGCGCCAAATTGAAAAGGGTTGGACCCCTTCGGGCCACATGAAATATGCAAAGAAGAACGCCAGAACGAGACATAGAAAAGTGCGAATGAAAATTATGTATAATGCAGGCAAACAAGAATCTCTTGCGAAATTTGTTCTGTGTTTTTTTCTCAGTTTTCAGTTTTCTGTTACCAAAATGAAATTGCTTTCAAATTTTGCCACATTGCGTTATGTTTTTTTCGGTTTTATTCTCTTTACATGCGTGAGCCATTTGAGAGCGTGTACTGGAATTGAATTTGAAATTGTATTACTTTTGCTGTTGCTATTGCCTCTCCAACTCCAACTCCGACTCCCATCCCCCTCCCAGTCCTCCCACTTCGAGGTAGGCGAAGTCATAGCGATACGGTTTACGGCTTTGATATGGCTTTGTTTATGCAACTACCACAACTTTTTGTGCAATTGCAAATTGACTTTCTAAGTCTTTGCTCGATCTACTCTAGTCGGATGCCACTTTGCGCCATATGAGTTAAGAAAAGTTTGAGTTGCTCGGCTGCTATGTAGAGTTACACAGGATTAAGTGAAGGTTTTGCCTCGGATCACATGCGTTGCGCTAATTAACATAATTATGCCGAAAGGCAGCTTATAAGTTTACCGTTATGCAGTAGGAGCTTTCGTCGTACAGCTCATGCCAATTCACCTCTGGCCCCGTTCCGCTTTTTTTTAAGCACTTTGAAAATGTCTAATTTGCTGCCCATAAGCGGCTTACAGTCGATCCTTTGACAGCACATCAAATAGCATTGGAAATATACATAGACAGGGGACGTACATACAGTCACACATACACATACGCACTCGCACTGGCACTCTCACGGCGCTCAGGTGCAGTTTTAAAGCCGTAGAGTGCTCCACACTGGGTTGCCATTGCTGAGGTGTGCTCTAAACCGCTTTCGACTCCTCCATGTAGTCCTCCTACCCGCCCAATATTGGTGCTCCCCCCTCAGCACAGCCCAAAACTGTCGAACGCATGAACTCAGCTTGGTTCCGAAGAGCATTTCATCGCACTTCGCAGTGTTCATCTAAAAATGCCCAGAGTTGATATATTCCATGCCATGCCATACCGTGCCATACCAGGCCATACCATTTTCCATAAAGCCGACCCACAAGTTGATTATTTTTTGACCATTGCCAGCGACATTTTTTGCCACTTTGGGCAGCTTTTTAGTTCTTTTCGTTTCGTTTCCTTTCATTTTGTGGGTTGTTTTTTATTTTATCCATCTCTGTGCCGAGTTTTGGGAATTATTATGTGGCCATTTTGCCGTTACGTTGTCGGAGACACGTGTCCCCTGTCCCCAAAGTCTGCGCCGTCTCGTACATCAACTTCTTGTCTGGCAGTTTATGCGCTGCCTTTGAGAGCTAAATTGAAATGTGTCCCATGGGCAAGGGTAGGGGTCGTGGTTCAGTTTGAGGTTAGGGAAGATGGCTGCTTGAAGAGTTTAAAGTCGTATCGCATCTCGGGCTGTGTCTTCCAGCAGCAGGTGCCCAATTTAAGACGTGAATCCATTTATTACGTGCGTAATTCGATAAGTGTAATTGAAATTTGAATAGAATTTGATTTCCATGACGCTGTCATGATAATTGCCCGCCTATAAGATGCTATCGCATAACATTCACGCATCCGTCACAGCCTGCGAAAGTACAGAGAAAGTAAAGGTGTCTATATGTACTATATATGGTACATATATATCTACATACATATCTCTCTGACTTACTTCTCTCTTACATATGTGCGAGTGTGTGTGTGTGTGTGCCTTATATACAGTTAGCTTGACGCTTGACCTGGTTTACTTTTGACTTTTGTACAGCCGAAGTGACGCAACGGAAGCGCTCTTCGCGCCCTTCCGATAAGTAAACATATCTTTTTCCATGGTACAGTCGCTGCATTATGTATGCTGCTGTTAGGCCTTGGATGCAGTCGCCATTGCTTTTGGTACAGCCCCGGCCCGCCACAGAGTCTCTCTCTCAAGGCAAGGTCGTGCCAGCCCGGCTGAGCCTTGTGCCATATCAGCAGTGTGCAGCTAAAAAGCAGCAAGTGGAAGTGTGCAAGTGGAGTGTGTATATTTCGTCAATTGTATAGTCGCCTGACCTAGTTTCGCCTCAGCCCCGGCTACTTGGCGGCGGCTGCCTGGGCTGCATTCTGGGTCAACATGCGGGTCAACATGCAGGCACGAGCATAGCCACAGCCAGAGCCACAGAAGCAGGCCATGCATGTGCCCCACTATGCTACCTTACTGCACACTAACCTCCCCCTAGAGTGAACCTAATTGAAATAGATGAGCTGCCGTCAGCCAATGCTCAGACACACACACACACAAACCTACATACATACTTTTGTATGTATGATGTATGACAGTTACTTTGGTACAGTTATGCTCGGCAGTTGTTGTCCCTGGCTGTCACTTAACGGAATGCTCAGAAATATCTGCTCTCCCTCTGTCCCTCTCACTCGCACACCTCCCGCAAGGTCGCTTCTGTGACAGTTTCATGTTTTATTATAAGCCAATTACTTTTGGGCACCCGGTCCGAGTCGCAGTTGAGTAGTCCTTTGAAACGCTATCAAAACCGCAACGCAACGATGCTGCCCCACTGTGCCCACACAGGACATGCTCGACCCATTCAAGCTCCATTTGGCAATTACCGCAGCAATAAAACTGAACGGCAGTGGCTGTGGCAGAGGCAAATGCAGCTCGGCGTACACATTTTATTATCAGGCCACAAAATTTACGTGTGTCAAATAATAATTTCGGGCGTCTTATCTCTTCGGGCGCAGTTGGGCAAGGGGGAACCCTTTTTAACATAGTTGGAAGTGTTGACAAAATTTACATTTCACAATTTACGCAAATTTTTATGTCATAATTGGATTTGCAGCCATTGTTGCTGCTCGCTCGTTGCTCGAGATGTGACAATGGTGTTGATAATAAGCCCAGAGTTCCTTGGCTCGGGCGGTTGCGGGGCTGCTCGTGGCTTGCGACTGGTCCATTAACCTGCGTTGGCTGACAAAGGGATGTGTCGTGTGGGCAGGGATATTTTCTCTCTCTCGCCACGTTTGCCTGCTTGTAATTCGAGCCTTTTCACTGATAAGCCATTTTATGTGTGTCTGTATGTGTGTGTTCGTGTGAATGTGTGTACTCTGAGACCGAAACCCAAGTCAACGACAAACGAAGAATGGTGGGGGGGGGGTCGAACGGTTGCCCTGTGCTGTGCTGTGTAGTGTCGCCATGTTGTGGTAAATTGAGTCCTGCCGGATATTGTTGTCGGTTACGAACAGGCACACACACACATGAAGACAGCCTGGCAATGCTCTAGCCAGAGCATGACAGTTTCCTACCGTATTTTTTAATAATTTATTTCATTCAACTGCCGTCAGCTTATAACTCAGATTAGTTGAGAAGCATCTACGGCAAATAGTTGCAGGTAAACCGCTTTAAGCTCTGCTACTTATTACTATTTCGTAAGATCTTGTCAAGGAAATCAACACAATTAAGAGTCGAAATCCAGCAACAGCCACATAAACAGCAGGGGGACACATTGTGACAGTTGTCTGTAAATTCAACAAATTAAAATGAAGACGGGAATTCCACAAGGCTCTCAAAGTTATGACTGACAATGCGTTGTCAATTTTCTATGAAATTGCCATAACAAATTTGTGTGCCTTGTATCGTACCAAGCACTCTTTATGCACATGTCGAAATTTATAGCAGGGCACAGCTTTCTTTTATGGCTGAGGCGAGTGGAAGAGAGAGAGAGAAGTAGAGAGTGATAGAGTGACTCCTTAAATGCTGCGACGCGTCGCCATGTCTCAATCGAGGCGCATCGCCGACAAGTGTTGCCTACTTTCAGGCTGGGGCAACAATTCGACTGATATGCGATACTGCTGCTCTGTGTCTGTTTGCATGGCATGTCCTCTCCAAACAATTTCGGTTTGTGCCTCGCACATCGGTTGCAATTTGTAACATTTCTTCGAAATTAAGGCGTAAATGGAAATCGTGGACGGGCAGCAGTTTTCACCGGGAACAAATTGAGGCACTCACGAAATATTCACATAAATTTTGTATATATGAATAACTTGCCACACACTTGCACATGTCTGTCGTGTGTGTGTATGTGTGTTTGTTTGGGAGTGTATGTGCGACAACCCTTAAGCTGATTTCCAACAATTTTTGTCATGTCAATTCAGTCAGTTCTGTGCTTTTGTCTGTCCAGTCCGTTTGTTTTGGTACAACACACACAAGCGAATGCACACACACACACACCGTTTCGGTAGTATTCATATGTGGAATATGTGCTTGCAAAACGACGCCATTTTCATTGTCTTGTTTTCAACCAACACACGCACAGATGTGACTGTTAAAATCAACAACATGAATGAACACTCAACTCAGCTTCCATGTCGTTTTCGCGACATGCTCAATCATGTCGGTCTCCCCCTTCCCCGAACCTCTGCACTTCATACTGTTCAGCCTGCCTACGCGACGAGGTTGAGCTCTGTCCTCGTCGTCGTTCAGAAATGACAATTTCGCGTGCGATTGTCACATCAGTTATGTATGCATATGATATCTACATACACATGTGGTATGTGTGTGTGTGTGTGTGTGTGCTTGTGTGTATACTTTTCTGTCAGTTTGTCACTGTCGCCAGCGTCGCGTGTTTATTTATACGCAATCAAATTAAGTTTGGAGCGAATTTTCAGACGAGGGCGACAAATTGAGGTAATCATGTTTTATACACATGTGCGAGCTGAGCTGAAAATCAAATAATCACATACACGCCCACACACCCAGACATGACACACTCCCACTCACACACACATACACAAACTATTTAAGTAACAAAACTCAACCGCAACGAGTAACCCGACGCTTTTCACCTAGGGGCAATTATGTTTCCTGTACGCATCGCCTCAAAGCACCCAAAATTCTGTTGACAGCGGTTGCCGGTTGCGTCTCCATCTCCCACTCCCAATCCATGCCCTCCTTCTTGCGCCTCCCCTCACCCCTTTGCTCTGGTCGAGCTGTTTGTCTGTTATCATTTGATGTGACCCAATTTGGCTGGCAATGTTGTTGCCTGCTGGCGTTGCGATAACGTTTAAAGCGCTCCAGACGCAGCGAAACTACATGCAAATTACCCGAGCCACAACTGTCAGAATGTGACCTAATCAATTGCATTTCCCAAATACGCAGATACTCGCACACATACATATACATACATACTATCTAGATAGATTTATGTTAGGAGCAGCGGGGACAGCAGGCGTTGCCAGTGGCGGCGGTTGCTTGGGAAATGCAAATAATATACCCAGACCAGCCAGGCAGGCAGGCAGACAGAAATACAGAGCCGGCAGGCATCAGCACCAGCAGCAGCGGCAGCTTAAGCAGCTTTAATGGTGCGCATAAAATTGCCAGCTGGCCTGAGGATATTAAGGACTACAATTTGTGTTGCCTACTTTTGTGCGGGCGTTGAAATAAAAACGTCGCCGTGAGTGCAATTCGAACGTCGCTAAAAAATTAAGCCTTATTAGACGACGTTGCCAACAGCATCGGAGGAGGGCGAGGTAGTGGGGGGCTCAGGCCCGCTTTATTGCCAAACTGGGAAAATCCAAGCGTAACATATTTTGTTGTCGCCAGTTACAGACTCAATAACAGTCAGCTACAAACACAACAACACACACACACACACGCGAGTTGTGCTATTTATAGTCGTCTGTTTGCCCGATTTCTGTGTGAAAGGCAATATATCGTGCTGGCGCGTATTTTGGGGAGAATCAGCTACAACAGCAGCGGCAGTTAATGCGCTTCCAGTGACCTACTTCGTCTGCGGCAAATCAAAACAAACACACTTCCAGGTCGTTTCTCTTCACAGTTCCTCTATCTCTCTTTGTGGCTTCTCTTGCGAATGCGCGCGCACACATTGGTGCTCTTTTACCTCTCTCTCTCTCTCTCTTCCTTTGTGTGGCACTGTTATTGCCACCCGGCCGCTCTTTTTGGCCCAGTTTTTCGCAACTTAACAGCGCTGCTGACGCTTTTCATGTGACACGGACACGGACACGGACAGGGGCAGGGCCAACCCCCAGTGAAATACATGAACTTGCTTACAGTAACACACACACACACACACACATACACGTACATGCATACGTATTCTTATGCTGCCTGTTGTACATAGCTGGCTGTGTGTGTGTGTGTGTCTGCCTTGTTGGCATGGCTATATACAGTTGACCCAATTTCGAGTTTGTCCTTCCCACAGCTGTTCTGGTTTCTGTTTCTGTTTGCCTTCGCCTCAATGTTTGCCTCGGATTTTCGACTGTGCCGCCGCCACCCGGGTGTGTTGGGTGTGGGGTTGTTTATGTTTGCGGGGCCCAAGAGCCAAAATGGAAAGCGAAAACCGACAGCCGAAAACAGAACAAGCGAAAACCAAAACCAAAAACTTGTTATTTATACAGCGCACGTAGATGTTGTATAGATAGATTTCGAGGGTATATGGTATGCGTAAGGAGCGATAGTACATACAGCAGAGGGATGGGGCAAGTGATTGGGTCTGTCAAGCGACTGTTCATCGAATGGGAAACGGCAACGACAACGGCAACGACAAACGCTGATAAGGCTAAATTGCAAGGCATATTGATTTCCTGTAACGCAATCCGTCGTCCGACAAAAGGCATTTAATTAAATTCGCAGCAAGCTAAGATAGGGAAAGAGGTGGCTGCTAGCCAGAGTCCTCTACGAGAGCTGCAGGTGAGCTGCGTGCATGTGGAGGCACAGTCAGTCAGGGCGTGGTGTGCGTGTGTGAGTCGGTGCTGGCTCCAAGTAAGTTGTCGATTAAGCCAGGTACAGCCAGTTCACGCTATGCATACAGAACACGTGAGCTGCGTATCCTGGCAGTGGGAGCAACTTCACTGCGGGCACATATTGAAAGAGCAACTGAAGCTGGCGCTGAAGGCTGCCAGGCAGGCAACCGTAACGAAGCCACTCAGGCAACAGATCCATAAAGCACACACAGGCAGCCGAGCGCGGAGTCCCGAAGGTAAACCGGGAATGCCACGTCAATTTGCCCGCTCTCACTCAGTCTCCCTCTCTCGCTCTTACTGTTACTATCTCTCTCCAACGCCATCTCCACCACCGACTCTCACTCTCCATCTCTTTCTGCCGCTTGGCAAGTTTGGACTGCGTTAAACAAGATTTCTGTTATTCCTGCCATTTCCTTACACTCACGTTACCTATTTATGCGCCGGGCTCTGCCCAGGCACCGTCAAATCAGGATACAGTGCGGTAGGAACTGAGCGGCTATTTGGTGGGTGTGTGAGTGTGGCCTGCTTTTCGAGGGATGCTTTCAAGACACAGCGAGTGGGATGCGGGGGGAGGTGAATGGGAAGGCAGTTAATGCTAACTGGAGTTTCAGTTGCTTTCTTTCATTAGTAGTCGAGCGATTGCCCCGCCCCCTTGCAACTCATTAGACATGGCAACATAATTAACGCACACAGTCAGGCTCCCTTCCCCACAACGCACCCCTCCCCCACCCCCTTACCCACCTGACAGTGCTCGGCTGTCATTTACTGGGGCACTTGCTGGATTTATGCCGCTCTCCAGGCGGCAAGAAGACGCTTACTTTGGGGATATTGGCATGGCGAGAAATTGATAAGTGAAAACAGTTTTGCAAGTTGTTTGCGCGTTAATTAAACATAAATGAAGCCTACAACGCGGCGCCGTCTGCTGCGTATTGCGTATACGGTGCGTTGCCGCTTGATGGATTTAATCAAATTTCAGTCGATCTCAGGTTTTCTTGCTCATTCAGCCACACACACACACACACACACACAAACACACAAAGCTAGTGTTGCATACATATTTAAGAGCGACCTGCATATTAATATGCCCCCCACTCCAACCATCGCACACATCTGCCGCAAATGGCAACAATTGTTCAACACACAGTCACACACACACACAAAGCACTTGCGGGGGCACGCCCACACACACATTTATTTATATATGTATGTATTTATGGGCAGGATATGCGCCATATCCTGTGCTCTGTTCGCTGGCCGCAAACGAATTATGGCGCCCACTAATTGCGCTGAGTTAAAACGAAAAATGTGTAGACCTGCTGGCAGGCCCCAGGCAGTTAATGTTCACACACACACTCGCACACCCATCTCATAATGTGTATGCGTGTATGCATGTGTGTGCGGCAACCACGTGCGTTAACAATTTACGCCGAGTTATTTATGTTTATGATTACGTTGCGGATGGCAGCATTCGCTTTCGCTTTCAGCCACCCAACTAACGGCAGCAGCAGCAGCAACAACAACAATAGGGTTAGCAGCAACATAAGGAACTTTAATCGCCACTCCTAGGACACACAATGCAAAAGAGAGCGAGCAACACATCATTAAGTTCATTAAGTAGAACCTTTCAATCCAAAAAGCAACGAGAACTTGACCTGCTTTTAAAGACTGACTGACCTTAAATCAAAATTCAGTTGGAGAGAAAGAGAAACTCAGAATCATTAAAATATTATATAATTCTTTGAAGTGATGATTGCATTCCTTAAACTGTTTATATAGAATTCATGATTTGATTTAGTATATTAAGTATACAAACTGTTATGCTCTCTCTCTGTCTGTCTTTAGCACATGCATTGTTTAATTTGATAGGTTTGATTCATTTTTCAATTTGTGCAACTTTTCAACCAAGGACGCAATGTACAAGGACGCAATCAGTTTTATATGCGACACAATAAAACAAACATAAAAGAGAATAAAGAATAAATACAAAACAAACAAGTTGCCAAACTGGGTCAACAGCGCTGTCAGCGTCGCCGTCAGCGTCGACGCCGTCTAACCTTCAGCATAAAGCGCAGCATAATTGCAGGCCCACAGCCGCATGGCTAAGAACACAGCGCTCTCTCTCACTCTCTCTTGGTGCTGCAATCGAGAAGCGTGTCAAGGCGAACCGTGCGGGCCGGGGATGAGGCTCAAGGTGACCCAGTAAATAGGCGCGCGGGCCATCAACAATTGGGGCTGGCGCTCGACAAAGACGCAAAGCAGCGCACATGGGGCATGGGGCATGGGGCACAAGGGAGCTGAGCTCTGTTATCAGTGCAGAGCGCAGCAGTGCAGCCGGAACCGGAGCTCATTCGGCAACCTCGTGTGCGAGCGGCATCGTTGCATGTTCGTGTGCGGGGCAGCCAAGCTGGCGAGTCCTTGCAGCCAGGCAGGCAGCCAGTTGCATTGTCCGCACCAACACAGTCGCATTTCACACCGGCCCGGCACCGGTTCACTGGCTCACCCAGATCCGTCTGTCTTGTCATCCATTCTCGCCATGCACGCCACCGCGCTAAACTACTACGTGGAGCGTAGCGACTACGAGTCCTACGGCAACGTGGGTGGTGGAGGCGGGGCCAGCGAAAGTGAAGCCAGCCCGGGCTGCCTATCGTCCGCGTCATCGCGCGCCGGCACACCGCCTACCGGTGCCGCTTGTCATCGCAAAGTACGCTAAGATTTGATCACTTCCCCTACCCCTCCTCCCTCCTTACCACATCTCAGTTTAATCCCCTAATACTCTGTGGCTAATCGAAAGTTCTTCTCTTCGCTCTGTTTCTTGCAGTCGAAAAAATTCCGCTGCACCTGGAAGGGATGCAACTGGATGGAGATGGATCAGCCGAAGATCGAACGACACGTGAGGGACATACATTTGCGGTAAGTGCCACATGCCACAAACAAAGAACAACAGAACAGGGCTATGCAAGTGTGGCCAAACAAGAGCAGCAAGTGGCAGAGCCTTGACTTAGACGCCAACAACAATTGCTTGCTCACCCCAGAGCGCGTCACTTTTGTTGCGCAATGCAGCCAATTGCAACAAAGACTGCCCTGATCGTAGCCAAGGCCATCAAGTTAGAGGAGAATAGAAACAGATTCCAAAATATTCCGATTCAATCAATAAGCCTCGTATTTCTGCTTGGATTAATGCAACATTCGCCCACCGTGCAGAGCCAAGCTTTCGAAAGTAGAACACTTAACTATATATACATACATATATATTGTACAAAGTATGTATGTGTTCACCATATCCAGGTCACACACACACAAGCACACACAGTTCGGGCGCACCTGCACAAGAAATGTGGCGCAGCTGGCAAGCCGTGCAGGAGGCGTGGCATTTGTCGCGGCTTGCGGGTGCCCTGCAAATTTTTGAGGCCAAGGTCCCCACAGTGTGGGCCGCTTAAGCGTTGACATTTGCGAATGCTGAATATTGTTTCCTATGTACATACATGCACACGTAGTACATACATATACACTCAGTGTATTGTACAAGGTTCCCCAGTAATGAAAGGCAGTTTTGAGGTTTTGATTTTTATGTTTTTTTGTTTTTTCACTTTGAAATTGTTGTTCTCTTTCTCTCTGAATAAGTAGATGCTTTTGGGTATGTACTAGTATGTATATAGGATTACAGTTTATATGTACTTGTATTCAGTTGCATGTATTTTATATATGTTGGTGGTGTGGTTGATTTCGGCTTAATTGTTGTTGGCAAACGAACAGCTCTAGAGCTAAACTACAGAGTGCAATGCACATACTCGAGTGTGTGTGGCTGTGTGTGTGTGTGTATTACATATTATGAGTGTGGCTACAATAATGCCTGTATATATAGTATATATAAAATTACACACATTTATGTATATATGCAAATATATATATATATGTATAATGCTTGTGTATGTATACGAATCATATCAACTGTGCACTTGGCAGCCTGTTAGCGACGTAGGATCTATGGTAATTGATACAAACTAAATGGGCGGGCAAACAAATGAATGGAGAAAAACAAGAATATTTCAATTGAAATATATAATCTCTCGGCTCGATTGATTTATAAATAGTTGGAACTTATTAGCTAACTTCTATGAGCAATTGTTATAATTTGAAAACCTAAGCATAACATTGAAATCCACTTTTATAAACTAGACTCTGCACTTTTCTCTGAGATACACGAAATAATTGAAATACAATGTAATAATTATCTTTCACTTAACATAATATAACATATATAGATACAGGGATAGAGTATAATTGAATTGGTTTTTGTTTTTCTTGTTTGTTTGTTTGTTCAAAGCTTTCGAAAACTGCAATTGGCATTAACTAAGAAACTTCCTGAAGCTGCAGTTGCTCTATATTGGTTAAATTGTATGATTACTCGTATTACATAATAACATATATACGTTAAAAACACTAAATGCTATTTGGGGTGAGGGAGGGGGGCTAAAATTAGCTTATCGATTCTATGCTGCTGTTCTAAACAACTACATATATATTAGTCTGCCTTGATTGTTGATCTATAAGATTTGCAATGTATTCCTCGATTCCTTTGATCTCGAGTTCTATCGTTTATCTTCTGATACACAAAATACATACAACTTAGAACTAGGCATGGATTGGACAATTTTGAGTACGTTAACTTGCTAAACATGTCCACGAAGCAAACTACAAAAGCGCAATATGATGCACAATCCTCTCGAAAATAAATAAATTATAAATAGTAAAAAAGAATGTGGGAACTTTCGGACATGAATAGCTAAAACAAAAATGAAACCAAACAAAAAACTCATTTAAACCCGGGCTAAATTACTTTCAATCCAGTCTATATCCGAATAAGTTGCGCCAGCAATTAGTTGTAGAATTTGCTCTCTTGATTGTTCCTAATGGGGGTGCATCAGACCATGGGTGATGTCCATGCCAGCATCACCCATTCCATTCACAGACAGGGTGCCATTCAGCATACTAGTAGCTAGAGCAGGAGTAGAGCAAATTAGAGGGCTATATTTTGTGAGTAGTACAATGAAGTGTACCTACAGTTGCGATTGCCCTGTGTGTCCATCTGCGTCCAGTACTGCTCCGACGGGCTCTGCGTGTTAGTCCCCGGCGGAGCCTGCACCGGCGCTCCCGTGTACCGAAAATACGGATTCTTCAGATCGAGAGTGTTGCTCGATGATATTAAAGTTCCTTCAATGTGCAGATCAATGGTCACATCGTACGACTGCCTCCGATTGGCTTCCAGCAGCACGCGACCAGTCAAAGTCTGGCCCTGCTTAATGAAAATTGGCATGGGAAGCAGGCATCGAACCTGATACCAGTGCGTCAGTGGAGCTGTTGGCGACGTGGACAGCCAGACATGCTGACTGCTTCCGCTGAATTCCACATCAAACCAAAAGGCCAGACCGTGGCAGATGCCAGTCTGCAATATGTGAAACTCGAGTGGAATATCTAAACAAAGATATTCCTGTTAGTGAAAACAAAACTCTTGATCAGGCTAATAACCTCAATTACCGATAACATGCAAGTCGTCCTCTTTGTCGTTGAGAAAGTCACAGACATGTCGCACTGATTTGGCCATGCAAATGCGTATGTCAAAGGTGTCCACAATCGGCTGCCGGAAGTACTCCTTCATGCCCTCCTTGTGCAGGGTGGTTAGATCGACACCATGAAAAGCCGACTGATACCAGAAGTTGGCCTTGTTATACTGCTCCGAGTAGAGCGACTCATCCGAGAACGGTGCAATGTGCAGATCCCCATGGGTGGGATACATTTTTCCATGAGGTTTCAACCATTTGCGTGCATGCAAATACGTTTCCAACATACGCTCGTTGTATAGCATGTAGCCCATTGGTTCAGATATGATGACATCTACCTTCTCCGGCAGCTCGATTTCCTCAATCTTGCCGGGTATTACTGAGATCTTGTGCTGCACATTGTTCGACTCGACCAACTGCTGTGCATATTGCGCCATATTGGAGGCCTCAATCGCATAGACCTTGGCGGCTCCAGCCTGCACGGCAAAGAACGACAAAATGCCCGAGCCAGCGCCGACATCCAGAACTATTTTGTCCTTAAATCGAACGGGGAATGATAAGTTAAAGCAACAGCTGCAAAGCAGAGATCCTTATAGATTGCAATTTTATTACCTGGAAGTCCATGGAGTTGCCCAGAATGGCACGCTGGTAGGTGCTCGTTCTGACATAGTCCTGCATCATGTTCTGCTGCTGACTGAGGTAGCCATAGAACTGAAAGTACTGCGACGCAGACGACTCCTCTGTGCGTTGCGAGAACACCGACTTCGGCCGCAGATGCTTCACATTCTCGACCACTTTGCGGAAGAGGAGCTGATCCTGATCACTAGAAAAACGCAACACCAGGTTGTCCGACTCCAGAGAGATCGCATAGCAACGCTTACCCAGCTGGGCAGCGTCGGTTTCCGATGAGATCATATACTCCTTCAGCACATGCCCCAGATCGTTGTCTGAAAATTGACAAAAGGCATGCGGGAAGCGAGTGTCAATACGACTTGCAAACAGAGGAAGATAAGGGGGTCAAGAGTTTGGGGCTCACCGAGCATAATGCGTAGCAGGACGCCTTGGGAATCGTAGCTGCAGCTTAGCGTACAGCTACCTTTGTATATGTTGCTAAACTGGAGTTTCTGCTCATCGGCTATGGCGCTTATTTCGACGCCCGTGAATTGGCAGTTGCTGAGCGGGCAGAGCGCTGCAGCGACGCTGTTAGCGCATTTATTGTTCTGCTCGAGTGCGACTGCGACGCGGCTGCCGCTGCTGCTGGTGTTGGTGCTGGTGGTAGACATTTTGTGGCTTGTAGGCTTTTGAGTGAACGTAGGAATGGGAATGGGGTAAAAATCACAAGCTTTTCGTTATAATTGACAATGTAGGCCGTGAAATGCACGCGGAGACAGGCACACGCTCAAACATACACAAGCAAACGTGCACACACACACACACAAAGGGAGACACACAGCACACAGACGCACGCGAGACTTGCGACGCGCAAATTTTTTCAGCCGTCGGCGACAAACTAAAAAATTTTCCACTCTTATGTTGATCAGGCTGCACAGGCTGACTAATATATGTGTTAGTCGCTGTTTAAGCTGACGGGATATTTATGTAAATTTTTTGCGCGTTTTCTCCCGCTGATATTGCAAAAATCGATTGATTTTTGTTGATTTCGTATTGATTTGACACAGAACGTGCGTATTTTTTGCAAACTTTGCTACAACCCTGCAGCTGTGTGATTCACGTAAGCAAGTGAATGGCAATGGCGTTGCCATCTCCGCTTATTTTATTCAAAGTGGCAACGCTGGTCCGCACACTGTGCTAGCGATGGGCCGTTATGTAGTCACGACCTGCGCGGTTGTGCATTTTAAATGCCAGAAATATTTTTAAAATATAATTACAAAAATATTTGTATTAAAATAATATGTATCATTATTGCAAAACAATTTGATTGTCACTTATATTATTAGTTTAATTTGATTGACTACCGCATTAGGTGAACCAGATACAAAATTAAACTTATTGCAATGCGCATCTCTAATCGCCCAAGTTTCTGGCCTTCCTCAAATGAAAATAAATTGCTCTGGCGCTGGCGCTGGGCGTTTTGAATAGATTAAATGAGAACAATGGTTTCTTGTATGGAAATAAAAGTGAATTAACCAATTGAAATGCATTTAATATTACAGCAAAAAAGCCAGACGTTCTGGCGACTATGATTCCTGCAGTGAAAATGAGCACGAAGAGGAATTCTACTACGATTCTATTGACGACGACGATGACGAGTTGGTCAAAACGCCTAGTCCTGCATCGCCACCAACGCTCAGCCACCGGGACATGGCACGTCCGCCGCACGAGGATCCAGAATACCAAAGACAGATCGTTGGCAACTTCCAGTAAGTATACGTCAAGCAAACTGAGCCACAATCCTAATGCGCGTTTCGTGTTCCCCCCTTTAGACAAGGACGCGCTATGAACAACTATCACCACCAAGCCCATCAGCAGCCACAGCTACATCACAGCAGCAGCAGCAGCAACAACAACAGCAGCGGTCATGGCAGCGGTCACATCACAAGCACCCAGCAGCAGCAGCTGCAGAACAACAACACCAGCTGCATACCGACTTCGCCGCCTTCGACGCATCACAACTACACTTGGGCATCTACCGCTGCGATCTCAGTGAGCGCATCTTCGACGTCCCACCAAGCGCAGCACAGCGGCAGCAATACGGCAACACTCAATAAACACGCACGGCCCTCATCGTCGCGTCCGTCCCACTCGACAGCGCCATATCCATCGCCGACATACGTCCATCATCACAACTTTAGCAGCAACAACAGCAGCAGCATTGGCAGCAGCGCCACTAGCAGCAGTAATAGCAGTAGCAACTGCAGTAGCAGCAACAGCAGTCCGGTCATACACAGCAATAGCAGTGCCAACAACATGTTGCAGCAATTGTCGCAGCAGAACGTAACGGTGACCGCGCACCACAGCGCTGGCAATGCTGGCGGACACCAGCAGCAGCAGCAACAGCAACAGCAGCAGCAGCAGCACCAGGGCCAGCAACAACACCACCTGTCTAGCGTGACCATCACGCCCAATTACCATCCGCCGCAACCGCAGCAGCAGCAGCAGACCCACCATCACCAGCAGCAGCAGCACTTGCGCGGCCAGCAACAGCCAACTGCCAGCAACAATCTTGTTGCCAATTCCGGCCAGCACATGTCACTGCAGCATATGGCCGTGCAACAGACTGTGAGCGTGGCCAAGCACACGCCCAACTCACCGAACCGTCGCACGCGCGGCGAGAACAAGAAGTGCCGCAAGGTCTACGGGATGGACAGGCGCGATCAATGGTGTACTCAGTGCAAATGGAAGAAGGCTTGCACTCGTTTCGGCGACTGAAAGCGACAGAAATCGTCGACGGAGGCGGCAGGTCAAGCGTCGACGACACTGCGACAAGGCGACTTGTTAAAGGCAGGAACAATAGCGGCAATGGCAACAGCATCAGCAACAACGGCAACGGCCGCAGCAACTGCGGCGAAAATGACAACAACTGTGGTTCGATTGGCAGCCGAGGTAGCAGCTGGCAAACAGCTGCCCGCATCGCTGACCATCAAAACAAATAGACGCTATGGCGTCCACCACATACAACCACAAAGGAGCAACAGCAGCAGCGTTAACGGCAACAGCGCCAGTAGTAGCAACAGCAATAGCAATATCAACAATAGGTTTACACGCATCAAAAGTGTTGCTACATCGGTGATTGTATCGCCCGCTACAGTAATGACCAGGCCCACCACATTGCGCAACCCTTCTCCCACCGTCAGCAACAGCAACACAGAAGCAGAAGCAAGAGCAGCAGGAGGTGAGGAAAACAACGCTGCTGTCTTTGAACAACTTGAGCAAGTTGCTGCTGCCAATGGACTGCTGGCCTGGAGTCGAGCTGCCGCTGCAGGTCAGCAGCAGCAGCGGATGCAGCATTAGGCATATGGGGTCATCCCAATGCCAGTGCTGCGCCCCCCTCGGCCCTATAATCAGTTGCTGTCTAATCGCGAGGCCGTTGTTGCTGTCACCAATGTCAATGCCAATGAAGCGTCTGTCGCAGTGTAAACAAAAGATTAATGAAAATTAATAATAAATGAAAATGGTCTCTTCTTATTTACTCTGTGCATTGAAATGTGCAAACCTTAAACGTAACGGTATCTCTTTGTTGTTGTGCTGGTGTTGCCAACTGCCGTGCAAATGTGGCAACATTTGCAATATACAATAAATAACAATTATTATTATTCATAAATACATACACTACATATTTATTTTAAAACCTGACTTTGTTAATTCTTATGTTAAAAGCAACAACAAAAAAGCAAACAAACCGTGGCAAACATTATTCATCGGCAATTCGTTTGGCCAGAAACTTTTATATACATACAAACAAGTAAAAGAAAAAAACATATAAACACGAAAATATGTATACAAAAAACGCAAAACAATTAAGGATAAAATGAAACAAAAAAAAAAAAAAAAAAACAACAACACCAACAAACAAACAAATCTTAAGCAAATATACATCTGATTTTTTTTAGTTGTAAGACTAGTAAATTTTTTTCTTAGTATTAAGTGTAATTTTTGTTCTTCTTGCTCTAAAAACAAAACAAAACAAAACAAAAAAGAACTCAGTAAAACAAAATGGAAAATGGTAAAGAAAAGATAAATACACTGCACTGTAAAATCAAATCAAAATATTCAAATAACCAATACAAAATATGCATATACATAAATATTCAAGGCGTTACATCAACATTATATAGTGAAGATGAACTTACATCAACAGACATACACACACACACGCATATACGTATAAATAATGAAATTAAATGTGTAAATTTCAGAGTTAGAACTGTTTAACCGATTATATATACTTCATATGTATGTGTGTGCTGAATCGCTAAGAACTAAGTATTAAGCAACTTAAAGCAAACTGCAACACATAAGAGTACTCATACAAGCAAACTTAAGAATAGTGGATGGAGAATGGAAATGCGTAGCAAATGGAAACGCTTTGTAAATTCTATCAATCAAATACAGAACAGACGTAAGGCAAATCACTGATTAAATATTATAGATAACTTAAGGAGAAACACTGAAACACACACTCACACGCAGACATACTACAATACGAATAGACCATACTTACCATCTATAGAACAATTATCCCCGAACCCAGCCCCAAACAACGACAAAAGCTACCCACGCTAATGTAATATAAACCATAAACTTTAATCTAAATGTAGTGAAATTTTAAATGCAAAACGAAATGCAATAGGCATAAATGCAAACAGACAGATAAAGGTAAAGATCGTTGGCGTTAACGATACAGTTCAAGAATCAATAACTGGTATAAAGAAAACATATTAATGGACCGTTAGTCAGACAGATACGCAGAATAATTTTATCAAAATTGATTTTTCGAGCCAAGAAGAATAAATTATATTTTTATTAAATTTGTTTAAATTGTATTTCGTTATTAAGTTGATTATTTGAAACGATTCTATTAATTAATCTGTAATGAACCTATTTAGATCTTAAAACTGTTCGCGTTGTGCGACTATTGTGAATTGTTCAAATTACGGTATCAACAATTACGTCACAAAACACCCAAAGAGGTTTGTGAAATGCAAAAAACAACCGAGAGAGTTCGATAGAGTGAACACGAGGGAATTAAAGAAAGAAAGTGGAAATCGAGAAAAGAAAATACACAAGGAATTCTTAACCAAATTGGAAGTACAAACTACAATCTAGACTATGTATAAACTATAAAAAACAAAACAAATACATGATATATGCACATACATATATTTTTCGAATTAAGCGCCCAGCGGCTCAGACGATGAGAAACGGAAGAATGCAATGGGAGACACATTATAACTTGAGCTTAAGAGATAGCAGCAGCTTTAAAATGAAAAAAAAAAAAAAAACACAAAACAAAAAAAGAGAGAATGAAAATTTAAAACATTTTTCGATGTTGGGAATCAAAATGTATAAGGAGACACTTATACAGCAAATATAAAGCAACTGAAACTGAACACGAAGATGATAATGAAAAGTAAATGAAGAGAATATGAATAACACGTAGGCGCATAAATTTCTTTGAAATTGTTTGCCGTGATTTGAATGTAATTCATAATGGTGGCCATTGTTTATTTTGGAATGCGACAAAGTTTAAATTTCTTTAAGCAAGAAACATTTTTACAATTGTATTTCGTTTTTATTAAGCCTAAGTTTAAAACAACAACAACAACAACGTTTGTAATACATAATTATACATAAACATTTACATATATACACAAATACATGAGTAGGAAACAAAAAAAACAAGGAGATGGAGCAAAAATTCAATACTGTTTAGATTTTTTTCAATTTGACTTAAAATGAATTCAGTTATCGCCATAGCGATAACAACCAACAATTATTACTGTTTCTCTTGCTAATTCTCTTGCACTGACACACCATAAACACTCACACACACACACAAACACACACACATACAAATGCAGACAAACCCTAACACAACTTTGATCTTTTGGTTGCGTTCTGGAAATTATTTAAATATAAGTGATATTTTTAAAATTTATCCATTACTGTATAATTACTTCTAATGCATACAAACATATATCATATTACTATTTTATGTTTCTGATTATATACATACATACATATTATTACGAAGAGAACGCAAGAAATGCAAACTTTATCAAGAGGATCCTCAAAATGTTGTCCAGAGCGCTGAATAAGCATCCAAACAAACGGCACAATTGTTGTTCAGCAACCAATGACAAGCAACAAACAACAAACAACTATAACAGCAAACTAAAGCAAAATCAATTATATTGTGTGAAGAGTAAGAGTATATAAAATGATGTATACATACCTATATAATATCGAGGGCTCGACACACCGATATACAATACTTGTGTATCATTACCGACTTTTTGATAGGCATAAGGGAGAAAGAGAAGCATGCATGCAACTTGTCGTTCACTTGTGCAGGAAGTGCTGAAAGCTTATTTAAGCTGACCACAAATCACAACAACAATTAAATGAAGAAAAAAAAAAACAAGAAAGAACACCCGTTTTATTAAAAATATACAATTGTTATTTATAATTAAAAAACCAAACAACAATCGACTTTGTTTTTATTTTATTTGTTCGATTTTTCGATTTCAGTTTCAGCTTCATTTGAAATTTGGATTTATTTTTTGATTCACTTTGAATTGCACTTTATCTTTGTCGACCTCTAACGGTTTCCGCATAAACCAATCTACACTTTTTGGACAAAATGGTCTCTTTGAAAGCATTTTCCAAGATAACATGGTTTCCCCCACGGTCTCATTAGCTGACCATGAACAATGAAATCAATGTTAAATACATATAATGAAACTATTTCTTATACTTGCTACACTTTTGAGATCTTCTACAACTCAAAAAGCTATGTTACTCGAATTTGATTATTTTTCCCTTTTGATTTTCAGTTCTGTTTCTGCTTGTTTTTACTAGTATTCGCAACCTAATGCAAATCAGATGAGCCATAGTGAATATCGAATAAAACAGTAGTGGGTCATATTTGCCAATGTGTATGTGTATGTTATAAATATAAGCAAAGAATATCTAGATTGATACTTATGATACTTCTTCTGATATTTAATATACTTATTGTCGTTATTGATGTGTTGACGTTAACGTTAAAATTAACATTAAGAGCAGCCAAGTCGAGAAACTGATCGGCCAAGGCGAAAGTGTTGCGGCTCTACGGGGCAGTTGATCAGGAGGAGTTAAGCAGCTAAGTGTACGTGTTTTTACAATTATAAATTTCAGCTAGCAGCTGTTGAACGGATCTGTTCCGGGTTAACAGTTGCTGGTACAGCGCGGTATGTTGCATCCACTAAACGATAACTTATTTTACTACAAATATGTACTTATATAACGAGTAAAGAAGAAGAGGAGAGTGAACAATTACATAACCACATATTATATACAATACAGTACATATGTATGTATCTAAGTAGGTCCCCGCGAGGGGTGAACCGTCAGTTCTTGGGACAGCGACAGCGACAGCGACTTGAATTGAATTGAATTGCATTGGTATTATCTTTAAGTAAATGTACACATATATTAATAGTTATATACATAGAGTTGTCTAATTATTCGATTCTGCGACCTGGACATATATATGCAAGTATGTGTGTGCGGGTGATTTAGTTTTTCTAATTGGAAAGCGAAATTAGTTTTAAAAAAATTGCATTCAAAATAAGGCTGATTTATTTGACTTGTTCGTTTTTTTACTCGTATATAAAGATATTATAGTGAGACCTGCACCCCCTTCCCCGCAGCTCACACAAAAAACTCAAATACTTAAACACCCCCACACTCACTCCTTAGACACTAGACATTCTGTCATATCAACCAGGTCCAGACGAGAACCGCGCGAATTCGGCAAATTGATTTGAATATATTGAAAATCTGTTTAAAATTAAGTACAATTTTTACATAATGCTCGCACATGCATTCCGATCGACTAGTTTAAAGTATAAAGCAAAAAGACTTGCGGATTATTCGGCTGCACTCATAATTGCCGTCATCACTCCAGAGAGATATATAGCACTATACATATGTATTCAGAGGGGCTTACAATGCGTTACAGGCAGAGTAGATGAAAGGTCGGGTGTGAAAGGGAGCCCAGAGCCAGAACTGCTCAATACTGCCAACACAACAAAAACAACAATCGCCCAAGAGACTCTACAGAGATTATCTGCTCCTGCATCGGCATCACATACCACATACCATATACCACATACCACATACCATATAACACATCAGTATCAGCTCATTCATAACTTAGTTAAACTCTTCGAATCAATACTTATACTACTGAAGAAGCAATAAGCTGTTTATACAATCACCTGTGCACATGTAGGCACGTATGTACATATGTATGTACTCACACACAACACACATACATACTCTTATAAACTGACTGAAACTTCAAACCAAATTAATTGAGAGGATGAAATGAAAATCTAAGAAAAACAAAGAAAATAAATATGAGAAGCCTCATCATTTTACATGGGCTCTTAGAGACGTCGATCGACGGAGACGTTGACGATTTACACTTAAGTGACACGTAAAATAATTTCAATAATAGGTTTTAAATAAGTTTTTCTACCCAAGAGTTGTAACTTTTTTACGATTTAAATTTAACGGTAATTGGCAAATGCATTTTTTGTAACCCAAATTACAACTGAAAAACTATTTGAGGAAGCCGCATGCGCGTGTTCAGTGCTAGGAATAACAAAGACCTTTGCTTTATGGCTTGTGCGAGTTCATTTCAAGGATGTACTTCTTAGGTATATGGCATTAAACTAGGTTGCATAGGTTGACAAAGAGAGATACGGAAAATTAACCACAAATTGTCTTCAAAATTGGCTAAAGATAGATCCTTACTTTCAAAAGACTTTTCGCTTGGGCCGTGATTTGGCGCCGAAAACGCCCAGCAAAACAATAACAACTGAGAAATTAAATCGTTTCATTTGCGAGTTGAGTACTGAGCGTGCGTCAAAATCATTTATATATGAATATATATACATATATGCATTATATATACTAAATATATATGAACAACTTTAATATATTATGAATAACATTTACAATGATCTAATGATTTGATTAAGTTTACAAACAACAAAAATGTGCTACTTAAACGTTTTTAAACTTTAGACGTACTCGTATGAAATACTTCTAACTGCATTATAATTAATCTTAGACTTTGTTATCACTGGGCTTCTCGAGAGAGCATATTTATAGGCACTTTGTAAGCGCTTGACTACTTCTAGACACAAGCTCCTCCACTTAATCTACGACTAGCTGTATCTGTATCTGTATCTGTATCTAAACACACACACTCACATTCCTCAATGCGCCACATGAAACGTACATGTAACATAACCATATTCGTATTACATACGCCTAGATTGCCTAGATTATGAATATTTTGAGTAGTTCGTAACCGTACATAACATAAGCATAATTGTTGTTGTGTCTTCATCCGAAATCCATTAGGATCATAATATGTTTAAGCAGAATCGTATCGTATGGTACGAAAGAGTGCAAATTTTGTTATGTTTATCACTCAACACACGATGTTTTGTTCCCCTTCGCCTTTTATATAACACGCTCGTTCGTATACACATACATACATACTAGCTGTACATTTTGTTAAAACACCACCAACTGTGAACTAAATATTTATTGCATTCTGTTAACGATTCGGATCCTGAGTTCCGCTTTGGTAAACTTTGATAGGCTTACTGAGAAACTAGTTCAACTGGTTGTCATGCAGACATAAGATCGTAAGATCAAATTGAACAAACATTAAATGAACACCACATTGCAAGGTACAAAAGAAAACGGAGGATGGGCCAGGGCTGGGGTCTGACCCAGTGACCTATGGCCAGCGGAACAGGTGAAACTTCAGACACATACATACACACACACGCACATAGACAGACCCTCACACACACAACAAAAGACACGCAGTTGAAAGTAAATTGTAGCCCATACTTATAAAGTTGAATTTATCATACATAATAACTAAGTTTTCATAACGAGTAAAATAGCATACTTAAAGCAAAATAAAACAAGAGATTAACCACAAACCTAAATGTCGTGTAAATTCATGTTAAACCCGCGTAAATAGTTAAAAAGATACTTACAAATACATATAAACTAATGTGTATACACACAAGCATATATAAATAACGTAATATACAGTAAATATACATACTTAAATAATACTACATACGATATAAACCATATGCATATTCGCCAGAGATAAACGTGAACCGAAATTATGCATGAATACAATTGCAAATACGAAGCTCGAAAACAGATCAAATTGAGATACTTTCAGACAGAACCAGAATAAGCAAGATCTTAATAAGGAATCTAAATATTGATATACTACTATTGAATGTGACATGCTTACATATACAATACATACGAAGTCGATGCCGAGCTACATGTGAATGGTAAATTGTATTTAGACGCACATATACGAGTGCAACTGATGGAAGGGCGTGCTCCTGAATTGGAGGATCGCAGAGAACACACATAATTTACATAAAAACAATTTTCAGATTTTAAACCAAACAAAAGAGCAGTAAAAGTGTAAACAATATAAGGAGAAAACATTTAACGTGAGATTCGTGTACCTACAAAGCAGAAACAAAATGAAAATAAAGAGAACAGAAGAGAAACTTATATACATTCTATATTTTTTGCAAAGCAAACTTGTAAAAAGTAAAACTAACTAGAGCCAGAAAGTAAATCCAGACATTTTAAAGGAACAGACTATAGCCACACTTTTTTATCGAGAGTTCAAGTAAATGGCGAAACTGTTGAAGTTTTCAAAGCAAAACAAGACAAACTACAAAACAAATTAATTGCATATAGGGGTTAATCTTTTATATGTACACATATACACACACATGTCTATTTTGCGGCTTTATATTCAGCAAATCAGAAACATACATATGAACATATATATTTACACGTATCTCCCACAAAATCCTTGCATACATACAGGATACTTGCTTATTGCCGCAACAGATTTACCTGTCCACCTCATACGAACCAACATATACAACTGATACTACAATGATTTCAGAGAAAATTAGCTTTTTTGCTTCATGGAGCTCTGATTTTATGTTCACATGCAGAGATGATCATAGACAGACAGGTGGAGAGTTCAAAGAGAGTACATCATTCATACCCAAACATAAATGTGGTAGCTAAATGTATCTGTATTTACATAGATGTATAAATGTATCAATGTATCAATCCATAACCACACACTTAAGAAACGAATAACTCTCACTTCACGTGCATTCTTCACACTTCTCATAGAAAGTCGTGCGATTTACGGCAAAAGGCATACTACGTATTTTAAGCAGAAGAAACAGACACACGAATAAATTATATTGTACTTCTTCAAACTCATTTAAATGTTAAATGTATATGTTAATTTTAAACGTAAACCAAAATATGTGAAGAATTTGAAGAAAAAAAAAAACAATGCTTATTTAAAGCAGTATATAATAAGCAAACGAAATGGAAATTCTACAATATAATAAAAATAAAACGAACAACAAAATGATACTCCGAATACCAAAAACAGACTTTTTACTTACTCAGCTCTAAGATTTACGTAGCTTAAACACGAGTGGTTAATTGCGCTGAATTTGATTTTAAGTAAAAATATCGATAACAAAATCGAAAAACACCCAGGCATCTGTTGTGGAATTTTGTATTTTTGTAGCAACGAGCTTCTGAGTTGATGCTAATATCGACAGTGTGGCATCACCGAACACATGTCCAGTGTTTTCCATTACAATAACAAGAAACACATCCGTAAACAAAAATACGACGCAGAAGTTTAAGTATTACAGAAGATATTCCTTATCTAGATTATACTCTAAAGGAATCAACGGTGTTACGATGAGTGACAAGAGAGAAGATGACGAAAAAGGGACAGTGTCCACTAACTGGAAGTCGACATCCACATCGACAGACACCGACTCGGACAGTAGCAGTCAAGAAGGTTTAGAAGATATAATCCAAGTAATTTCTGAATTTATTGTCAGACCTTTCGAACTTTTTATTTTTAGATGGCACAATGGATTTAATTCGACGTTTTTTCTCAAAGACTCTTAACTTGGACTCACCGGACAAAGAAGAGGCAGTCGTGGATAAGGTGGGCCCCATTCCATTGCTTAAATAAATTCACATCTTGGAATGGACTTTAATCATTAACTTTTAATATAGGTAATCTCTGAATTGACCTTCGAGGGTCTACTGGCGCACTGGCGTGAGCACGGCTTCAAGAAAATTGTGACAATGGTCGGAGCTGGGATATCTACATGTGAGTCCGCCATAAGTAATCCCGATTGTTGCCATGGATTTTACAAACTATTCTTACATTCTCAGCGGCTGGTATACCCGATTTTCGTTCTCCTGGCTCTGGGTTGTACAACAATTTGAAGAAGTACAAGTTGCCGCACCCGACGGCCATTTTTGACATCGACTACTTCGAAAAGAATCCATTACCATTCTTCGCATTGGCCAAGGAATTGTATCCCGGGTCCTTCACTCCGACACCAGCCCATTTTTTCGTACGGTTGCTACACGAGAAGGGTCTACTAGTGCGACATTATACGCAAAACATCGATACTCTCGACCGTTTGGCTGGCTTGCCCGATAACAAGATCATCGAGGCACATGGTAGCTTCTATACTAACCATTGCATCAAGTGCAACAAAGAATATGACATGGCTTGGATGAAAGAGCAGATATTCAGTGACCAGTTGCCCACTTGCGAGGAGTGCGAGTGTGGGGGTATCGTTAAGCCGGACATAGTATTTTTTGGCGAAAACCTTCCGGTATCTTTCTACAATAGCCCCGAGGAGGACTTCAAGGAGTGTGATCTCCTGATTATTATGGGCACTTCACTGGAGGTGCAACCGTTCGCCTCGCTTATCCAACGACCAGGACCACGTTGCGTACGCCTGCTTATCAACCGGGATGCTGTTGGGCGTTCAAGCTTTGCACCCTGGATGGAATACAACGAAAGATCGTTGCTCTATGGGAAGCCAAGAAATGTACGCGACGTGGCGTACCTTGGCGACTGCGATGCTGGTGTTTGGGAGTTAGTTGAAGCACTCGGTTGGAACGAGGAGCTGCAGCAACTGATTGACAGCAACAAAGAGCAAACGAATTTAGAGGACGACTCCAATGATGCTGCACAGCCAGTGTCCAAGGAGTAAATTCTGTTGGGAGTATTCTAGTATAACGACTGCTTTGCATTATGGAAATGATAGTGTTAATAGGAAAATTGTTTAGAGTGCAATATCAATATGTACATATGTATTGTATATACCTAATAAGCATTGAGTGCGAGTGTTTGGCTAGGAGCGGGCATGCATGATAACAAGATATATGTATACAAATATAAATAATATATTTTGTGGTTCAATGTTATTTATGTGAAAGAGTATGTTTATCCAGGACAGATTTGAGCATGTATTGCTTGTTTTTTAATTATTCAAGCGCCATTAGTGCCGCTGTGAAAGATAAACCGCAGAAACTGATTAGAGAGGGCTCGACCTTCCCACCAGAAATGGGAAACTGCTGGTGCCCTGGCTGACAATTGTGACCGCACACATCATTGGTATAGTCGGTATCGGTGCCGTCATGCCAACAGCAATAGGGCACAATTGTGGGCGGCCCTCTGTATAGAGTTAATGACACACAATCTGTCCTCCTGCCACCCACACAACTGTAATTGTATGTATGTATGTACACATATACTTACATGCTCGGTTTCCGGCTACGGTTCAGAATCCCCAGTTTCGGTGCGGGCTCTGCAATGAATTGGCCAATAGAAACTGGGCTGCAACTGGCTGCCTCAACGAGGGCCATTCGTGTGCACTAATTAAAAGCAAGCAGAGATCCAGAATAATCGAGTGCGCCTGCCACAGACATAAATCAGTCGGAAGTAATGACAACATGTCAACTTTGACTTCTCTCTCTGTTGCGGCCAAATGTGCAAACGCATTAAGTAATCAGATGCAGCAGCAGCAGCAGCAGCAGCAGAAGGCACATCGGAAACGATGAGTGCAGCAATTTGTTGCAGCTGCAATTTCGGTTCAAGTCGTTGGTCGGTGGCGTCGTCTTGCGCATCACAGCGCCGACCTGCCAGGTAATTAAACTAATGGAATTTCTTAACGCCGCTCTAACTCTTCTTCGCTTGATTAATAAACTCATCAGCAACTCTGATCTGTCCTCCCAGATTTCAGTTCTCGATCTGCTGCTGCTTGGTTGCCACACAGTTCCGTTTCGCAGATGAGTTCATCCAATTTACCCAAATGACTTCAAGTTGCCTTAACTATTTCAAACTTGAATATCGCAGTCAATTTGGAAACACATTAAATGCTTGCCAGTGTACATGTTCACATACATAGATATATACATTATATGTAGGTGATGAAATCTGCATTTAAGCGCAATGATGCTTAGCTGAATGGGTGTATGCATTTTGAAATGGTGTTAATATCAATTGAGAGACAGCAGAATAACACTCATCATAAGATGTGTATATATTGCAGATATTTGACTCTTGTCCCACTGTGCAATATTTGTTTGTGTGCGCCAACATGCTTCGTATTTGTAATCAAAACGTGCGAAAGTCCTTCGTCTTCTCGTCTGCTCTCATAACTACAAGCTAGTTCATCAATGGCACAATAGTCGATAGGGGAGGATGGGAAGGGGAGTCTTGCAGGGCCAGGGCTGATTGTTGTGCTGTGCTTCCCGATGTCATCAGCGACAGCTGTGCGCGTATTTTGATATTGAATTCTTGACATGATTGCGCGGCCACAGCTTGTCGTTGCGCCGTTTAAATGAACATATCGCATAGTTCCGCACACGCTCAGGGCGGGACAGGCATTTTAAAATCCCAGCCAAACATAAGTCATGCATCTAACGTGCTAATCAACTGCGATGTGTTCAGAGTGGGGGCGGGGCTGCAATAGTATTCGTAAATAATACGCACACATATTGCACACATATTTATAGGCATTACTGTAGAGCAGGCGGTAAAATGGTGTCATTGTTGCGTAAACGAAATCTTTATGAATATTTTATTATTGCTTTAATAAAAATATAAAAAGGGGAAGAAAGAAAAGCAGCAGCAGAAGCAGCAGCAGCGCCGGCACCCACGACAGTCTGAGCAGACGGCAAGAAAGGGAGCTGCTCTCTTCTGAAAAGCAATTTGTGTCAATAAATACATGTGTGTGTGTAAGTATGTTTGTGTGTGTGTGACCGTTTAGCACTGCACATGTGTTGATGTTTCATCTTTGCTGTTTGGTCTTGGCATAATATGAGCTACAGCAGCAGCAGCAGGAGCAGCAGGAACATAATCGTCATAATCATTTTATGCGCATGTTTTGTAGCATACTTTTGTGGTCATAAATTTTTATTTACGTCGCTGCGCGTACGATTGAGGGGAGCAATTTAAGGGGTGTGCCGGCTCATACGGGGAAATTAAAGTGCGATAAGCTTGGTTTATTTTCATGCCTCGTGTTTTGCAAGCGCCTTAAATTGTCCTTCAATAAATAAATATACACACATACACACTGTTTGTATGTGTGTGTGTGTGTGTGTGTGTCTAACAGAGTACCACATGCACGTGCGTATGTATATGTTTGCTTTTAGTTGCATACAAATTCGGGTGGCTAACCAATTCAGACATTTTTAGCACTGCTTTTTGGGCATTGATAATGATGGGTTCATACACACCCACACACACAGGCACACACGCACTGTCTCTTCGTGCGTTTTTGTGTGTAGAGAGTGTGGGTGCACGAGTGTTTGCGGGCGCGTTTGGGGCCATTGGCCACACTGCCAAATTGGCGGTTTTGTTGGCTACAAATGAGCAGTGTGGCTTATGCGGTGGCCCAATATAAAATTCGCCTGCGGCTATTTGATGAACAATTGAAAAATACTATATGAAATTGATATGAAATAAAACAATTAAAAGATCAACTCGGTGGCTTGGCATTAGGGGGGCTCTGTGAAAAATGTTAGGGGCAATTAGGAAGAAGCAGAGAGAAAGATACCGAGCGAGAGCAGGAGCATGAAAAAAATCGGCGTTAATTAACTGAGCGCTGTAGTGAAGTGTAACGAATTGGAAAACCAAATAATTCGCATTGATTTTGTTCGTTTCAATCACGTTTGACACAAGTCTCTCTCTCTCTCTCTCCCATACACACAGCCACACACATCCAGTGATGCCCATTGCGACCGCATGTGCATTGATTTGCTGCGGAAAATCTGTGACAGCGCTGGAAACGAACCGAGCTGCGCTGGACATACATAGTACGCAGTCCATTGATTGCCAAAGCCAATCCTATATGAATAAATGAAAGGCAGGCAGGCCTCTGTGTTACCATTCTCTGATCCTATGAAAGAGCCTTACACACACACACATATGTATGGGCACGCACAGGTCTGTTTGATCTCATGTAAAGTCGGGGGAGTGAGGGACAGTGGGGGCTGAGTAGTGCACTGGCTATGCAATTGGCTGCATTTAATTGTTGCATAACCTGAACCGAGGGAACAAAAAGATTTGTGCTACTGTGAGAGCGGACGCAGAAAAAGAAACAAATTAAAAACTTGTCAAATCGCGAAACAAATAAATGCTTACAAATGCAAGCGAATAGTTGAGTAATTGAAAATGCTGTTGGCATTGCAGTTGTTGTTGTTGTCGTTGCTGCTTCTACAGGCGTGTTTAACATTTAAATCGAAAAGGTTATATGCGAATACGTATGCACACAAATAAATGATGTATCTAAACACAACGTGATTTACACGATGCCATCAGAAATGCAGAACAAAAAATTTAATTTGCACTAAAAAGAAACAACCACCACTAGGATAGGATGTGTATAGGATATTTACGAGGCTGCAAACCCGATTTGGAAAAACAATTATCAATATTTAATTCGTCGGCGGTTTTGCAAACGCTATGCATGTAATTGTTAATAATATATAAAAATGCGGTTTAGCCAGATAATACTCTACACACATACATACATGAATGCACACATACACACACACCAGACACATGTATAATAAATCATGAACATGGTCAAGCGATGTCTAACTATTTGAACGTGCTGTGCATTTTCAGAGCTGCCTTTTTTGTAACACTAAACAAACAACTTTTAAATATTTAGCAGTGTATCGGAAATTGTTTTTCGTGTTTTTCCTTTTCTCTGCTTTCAATAGGGACTTTTTGTACGTGTCGCTGATAAGTCAGGCATTTAATGCCAACTCTACAACATTAAAATTAAAAGCATTTAATTAAAGAAATAATTTAGCAAACAGCAAAACGTTTCGAGGAAAAAGAACGAGTGCAAAATCTGCCGTGGTGCGCAACGTTTCCTGGCTCACCTGCTGGAGCTGCTGCCTGCGTCCTTCGGCTGCAATTTGCTGCAGAGCAGTTTGGCCCAAGATGGGAGCACCTCACCTCGCCTGGGCTCACTTACCTTATCGCCGTGTCGACATTGGTAATTTAGCGAAAAGCAGAGAAAGACAGCGGGCAACGGGCATTACAAATACCTGCCTGCAACTACGAGTATTTTGTATTGCATTTTCGATTTGCACTTTACACGCTTTCATTGCACTTCGTTTCCGGCGGAAAACACTTGACCGCTCTCTGGGCCCGAGGGCAAAGCAATCTTACCGTTGCAACTGCTTCTGCATCCTGTTGTTGTTGCTGTTGTTGTTGTAGCTGTTGTTACCGTTTTCGGATCACACACTTGAGCGAGAGGCGATTATCAGTGAAATGAAAGTTGAATGTCTAACAGGGACTGTGTCATAATCATCGCAGAATCGACGTTAAGTTCCAATTCATCGAGACTCAAAGCGAAGATTGCCACTGCTGTCAGCGTCGCTCTTGCCACCCGGCAAACCAGCCACCCTCCCCGCGTTATGCGACGGCCTTCTTCTCCCGCAGAATGACAGCAGCAAGCTGTTTTGACGCTTTAAGCTGCAATTTCGTTAAAAATGTTTCCCATCGATTTCGCTGGTTTATCGCCAAGTTTATTTCCACTTTGTAGTTCTTTGGCTCGCTGCCACTTCTTGTTGCACAGCTCTGTTTGTTGTGTGTTTCAAGTCGTTGCATAGTGGTTATAGTACACAGAAACCTAATGACATGTCGCAGCTGTAAAGAGACCTTTAATACAGTGTGAAAAATAGATCTTGGGAAACAGTAATCTACTAAGATATTGAATATTTCTGACTACATTAGAATAGATTTTATGTATGTATTTGTATTTGAGTACTGCATGAATGCATTTAAAAATTAATTAGTCAATTAAAAATGGTTCAATGTTTGAAGTACATTTTTTAAAGATTGTGAAAGAATGTTAAAGTTTTGTTAAAGTTAATAATTATCTTCGTGCAAATGTTTAATGAAGTTGTAAAATGAAGTTGATGAAGTTGTAAAAGAATTACTAACATAGCAGTTATTAATGAAATAATTTAATTGGACATTTACAGATTTCCAAGGCATTGCCTGCAAGTTATACATATAAACTCTTTCTTTTATTCTTTCGTTCTTACTTTTTTTCTATGTTTCGAATCAATGTGCAGCTTACTTGTGCACTCGTGTGTGTGTGTGTGTGTGTGCGTGTGTGTGGCATATTCCGTTCGCAGAACTTACGGAAATGAAATGTATTTCTATTTTAGTTTTATTTCTGTGTGTACATTTACACGCTGAAGTGTTTGCGCCCTGCCCACAAATACGAGTACCTACGGAAACTAACGAAAAAACTGCAAGTACAAATATAAATACAAGCACTAGCACCAGCACCAGCACAAACACAAACACAAGCAAAAGCCGAAACTCAAATGCCCGTAATACTCAAGTCTATTTACAAATCATGGCAAAAATTCAATTTGCAATTCTCAAAAAAGGCGAAGCAAATAAACATTCAGCAGCTGCAGTCGGACAGTCAAGTAAACATGACGTTCGGCTCCAGCTGCAAATATTTACCCATATTACGTATACGCCCCGCTGCCACAGAAATGACTCCAATCGGAGCCGCGCACCACGTACCTCGCTCCCCTCATGGTTGTCGTCAGTCGCCAGCCAATCTGCATAATTGTGCGGGAAATATTACTGCCAGCTTTTGCAAAATGCGACGGCCTTGCAATTTATTTTGTTAGATGGGCATAGTAGAAAATTCATGTTGTCCTCCCAAGGACAAAGTGCTGCTGCTCGCTGCCGTCAGAATTTGATGTGCCGGTTAATTAACATGTAAATACTGCCACATTTCAATGCATTGCTCTGCTCTGCTCTGTGCTGTGGGCTGTGGGCTGTTTGCTGTCGCCTGTCGGCTGTGCTGTGGTGTGTTCTCTTCTGTATTATGATTCGCATTTACAAATCAGTCGACATCTGTCACATTGTATAAGCCTCGTGCCGAGGGTGATGGATTGCAATTGTTTCGAGTGCTTGTGCAAGGAAGTGTTAGAAAATGTATAGCGTAGCTATCTTGGTGGTCAGACGTGTTTAGCCTTTGCTCCCTGTGTTTTTGTAATTCTTGCGATTTTATTTGCCTATGTGGTGTAATTATTAGTGCGGTATTTTATTAGTGCTAACCTTGTAAGTACAACCGTAGAAGTAACAAACTAATACTTTTATTAGTCAATTCGCAAACTAATATTCCTAATTTTGCACTTGCGCGTCTTTGGCGTCAAGTTTTTGTTTCTGTTTTGATTAACATTCCCACGCTCTCCCGCTCTCCCGGTAACGAAATTATATTTCTCTCTGAGTAAGTTGTGTAGTGCTGTTGTTGTAAACGTCACAGCTGTTGTTGTTTTGTTTACTTCGTTGTGCTCGCTAGATTTGCAGTTTTATTGTCGTACTTGCTTGCTTGCCTGTTTTCGGCGCTGTAACTGTTTCTTGCTCTCTCAAGAAATTTATTTCACTTAATCTGTTTTCTTTTTGCTCTTCGTTGTCTCCTACATTTTAAAGGCATATTAATTATCACAATCATGGTGTCGTGCTCAGCAGCAATTTGCTTATGTTCTTCTGATCCTAAGGCGGATTACATTGGTTGCTGGCTCTGTGATAATTTTTGTCACTTAAAATGCTGTGACCTAACTGTGCGGGTTAGGGACGCCGTCCATGCCAATACTGGTCTCAGATGGTCGTGTGAAACGTGTCGTGTGGCTGAATCCGATTTACGGAAAATCCATAAGAAAACCAAACTTGGGTTTTATAAGATACGCACAGCTTTCTCTAATCTCCAATCTGAATTTTTGGAGATGGAGGCCAAATTTAACGCCTTTACGGTTCCTAGCAAACCACCGGCTCCTTTAAGTGTTCCTTTAGATTCGGTCTCTACGAATTTAAAGCTCACCAACCTACCTTCCTCTCAGGCTTCTTCTCCCGATCTTCTAAGCCTACTCTCCCCTATACCGTCTTGCTCTTCTAACTGCACAAAAAAAAAAAAAAAGACTAGCAGCAAAGTTACCGCACCCAAACCTCTTGCTCCTCCTCTTGTGCCTACTCCCATTACGAGCAACGACAACAACATAAAGGGAAATTTTCCCGCAATAATGCCTGCTACTAAGGCACAGAGTATAAAACCTCTGATTGCGATTAAACCCAAAAAATTGGTGTTTATCTCTCGTTTGGCGCCGGACACTTCCATAGAAGATGTACAATCGTACATCCTAGCAAAGCTGCCTTTAATTAACTTTACAATTGAAAAATTCAATTTCAAATTTAAGCGCGACATTTCTTCTTTCAAAATTAGTCTCCCAGCAGAACAGTTTAAAGACGTTTGCGCTACTTCCTTTTGGCCGCCTGACCTTATTGTTAAGGAGTTTACTCCTAAACAAAAAAGCCGTACTGCCGTTAATCTTCCCACGGTGGCCGTAACTTCGCCAAAAAACTCAACAAATTCAAAGTCTTCAAAAAACTGAACTTTTCATTTCTTCTTGCCTCCGAAAATGTTAGGGGTCCTACAAAAAAAACTTTCTTCTTTAAATCTATCCTATCAAAATGTTAGAGGTCTCTGTAGTAAAATCTCTAGTCTTTATCTTAATAGTCTTGCCTTTTCTTCCCAAATTATTGCTTTTACCGAAACCTGGTTAAAACCAGAGATTCTAAGCTCTGAAGTCTTTCCAGATAGGTATACAACATACAGGCTTGATCGACCTGACCGACGGGGTGGTGGAGTACTGATTGCAGTAGACTCCAACATTGAGTCGGACCTTTTACAACCGGAGTTTCAATTTAACATTGAACTTATTTGTGTAAAACTACACTTTCCCGGTTTTTTCTTGTATATAACCTGCTCCTATATTCCGCCGTCATCGGAATTATCAGTCTACTTGCAACACTTGTCTGCAATTAAGACTTTTTTTCACCTGCTATCAGACAGAGATCACTTCATAGTCCTGGGCGACTTTAATATCCCAGAATGTAATTGGATATCTAGTGCTGAAGGAAACTTCCTTTTGCCTTCCCGGCAACATGACCTATTTGACGGTTTGTTTGACATGTCTTTGTCGCAGGTCAATCATGTCGAAAACTCCCTGAACAGATTGCTTGATTTATGTTTCACCTCTGATCCTTCCAAGGTGATTGTAGACAGGGTACAACCCCTTTCCCTACCGGAAGATCCTTATCATCCTACTTTCGAAGTGAATTTCGACTTGGGTATTAGTATTGTGAATAAAAGTGAAAGGCCGTGTAATCGCGTGCGCTGCTTTAAGAAAGCAGACTTTGAAACTCTAAATTTTTTAATTTCACATTGTGATTGGTCTGATTTTTATGCATCAACTGATATGTCAGTTGCAACTAATATCTTTTATAACACCCTAAACTCTGTTCTTGATATCTGTGTTCCGTTATCCTATCCGTTATGCTCAAGCAAACCCCCTTGGTTTACAAAAGAGCTGTCTCGCTTAAAAAACTTAAAGAGTAGCTTATTCAAGAAATATAAGCAAAGAAATGCACCGCTTGTCTTCTCCCGCTACCTATCTGCTCGGGCAAATTTTACCGTGCTGAACGCGAAATGTTATAAAAACTATTTGACCAGATGTAGGTTTCAGTTTTTTCAGAATCCTAAAAAGTTTTATAGTTTTGTTAACATGAAGCGTAGGTCAGCGGTCTTTCCTTCTAAACTTTCGTTTGATAACGCTGAGGCGGACACAGATCAGGCCATGGCCGATATGTTTGCTAAGTTTTTTCAAACAACTTATTCTTCTTCTACGCCAAGCATTCATTCTTATCCATATAGTGTACCCAGTTCAAATGGCATCTTCACACCGTTACTGAACGAAAGTTCACTTTTTAAGGATCTTAGCTTAGTTAAACCAGTCTTTTCACCAGGTCCCGATGGTATCCCCGCCTGTGTACTTAGATATTGTGCCAATTCCTTATGTAAGCCATTGCTCAAATTATTTTCGCTGTCCTTAGACACCGCCTCCTTTCCCTCCATATGGAAGGAATCATTTATTATACCTTTATTCAAAAAAGGCAGTAAGTCTGATGCAAGTAATTATAGAGGTATCTCTAAATTATCGGCTATACCTAAATTCTTCGAGAATGTTATAACTCCTCACTTGCAACATTTTAGCAGATCCGTTATATCCCCTTTTCAACACGGATTCGTAAAACGTCGTTCTACCACGACAAATTTGCTTGAGCTGACATCCTTTGTGGTAAAAGGATTTCAGAAAAATCTTCAAACCGATGTCATTTATACTGATTTCAGTAAGGCATTTGACTCAGTCAACCATTCTCTTCTTGCACATAAACTGAATCTTCTCGGTTTCTCACCAAAACTTCTTAGTTGGATTGTGAGCTATTTGGATGACAGAACCCAACGAGTCCTCTTTAAGAATAATCTTTCTTACCCCGTTCATGCCACATCTGGGGTTCCTCAGGGAAGCCATTTAGGTCCCCTGCTTTTTACACTTTTCATCAATGACCTTCCAACGGTCATACTTAATTCCCGTACTCTCATGTATGCTGATGATGTCAAGCTCTGTTTTCAATTTAGAGACGACTCCTGTCATTTACGCCTTCAATCTGACTTAAATTGTTTCTATTCTTGGTGTCGTGCAAATCTCCTTAATCTGAACAGCTCCAAATGCAAGCTGATGACATTCTCACGAGCCTGTCCAAAGTACGTATCTTACTCTCTTTGTGGTTGTACCTTGGAAAGAATTTCCCTGGTCGATGATCTAGGTGTCCGTTTGGACCGCAAACTCAAGTTTTGCGAACATATATCATCAATGGTTAATAAAGCTATGGGTGTGCTCGGCTTTATTAAGAGATGGTCTAAGGAGTTTGACGATCCTTACCTAACTAAGACTCTTTTCACCTCGCTTGTTCGTCCAATTCTAGAGTACGGATCATGTGTCTGGAGTCCTCAGTACACAGTTCACAAGGATCGCATTGAATCCGTACAGAAAAACTTTTTAATTTTTGCCTTGCGAGGCCTTAACTGGGACGTAAATTCAAGACTTCCTTCCTATCCTAGTAGACTTTTGTTACTAAATCTGCCTTCCCTAGCCAATCGTAGAACTATGCTTGGTGTGGTATTTATTTATAACCTTATACAAGGGGACATAGATAGTAACGACTTGCTTAGTCGACTACACTTCTCTGTCCCTGGTAGAATCACCCGTAACTATCTTCCTCTAAAACTTTCCAATTGTAGTTCGAATTATGCCCTGCATGAGCCTTTCAGGGTACTATGTTCGGACTATAATAAACTATATTACATTATCGCTAACAACAACAATAATTCTGTATCTTGCTTAAAAGTACAAATCCTTACTCACCTTTCTAGTAACTAGTTTAATATATACTTATCTTCTTTCTAGTAACAGTAGTACTTTTTAACTAACTGCATGTTTGAACATTCTAATCGCTATTTTGATTAGGTTTTGCTTACTAACACTAACTCTCCTGATCTGATTGGGTTTTTCTGGGTTTTCCCCAATCCTCTGCAACAAATGTTGGATCGGCTCTTTCATTTTTTTATCCCAATGTAAACTCAATTCAATTAATTTATTTTTATTTCTTTTCTCACAGTTAAGATTTTACTTTTAACTTAAAATTATTAATTATAACTATTAATTGTATTTTTTTCTTTACTTTTAAACAGTCGACTGACCTTAGTCCGACTATAAACTAATTAAATAAATAAATAAAAAAAAACGCATTAATTAAATTCATGTGTGTGTGTGTGCGTGCGTGTGTGCGTGTGTGCGTGTGTGTGCATGTGTCTATGCCCATATTATTTTTTTGGATCGAAAGCCGACAAGGCATAGCCAACAATCTGACAGTCTCATTACCTCTATAATTTATATTCACATAAAATGCACACAATTTGTTGAATAAACAAACTGATTTTTTACTTATCATGTATTATTATTGTGCATTCAAATTAAATATATTATAACAGCATGTCCTTGAATGCCTCATGCGGTCAATAGTGCACTAAAAGTGTGATTAACTAAGTGTATATTGCACTATATAAGAACGTATTTTATCCTTCTCTCTCTCGCTTTCTCTCTCCCTCTCTCTTTCCATTTCTTTCGCGATAACCAACACTTTCAATTAGCTTTCGACTGCGTATCATGCGAAGCTAATTGAGCAGTGGAGCAGCAGCCAACGCACAATGAAAACATAACAAATGTTCTAAGCCAAGTCCAAGTGGCATGCCCACAGCAGGGCAACTGTGGGGCGCCTAATAGACAACCAGTTGCCTTGGACTGCCTCAACTCAACCATATGCTGCAGCAGGCGCAGCAGCAGAGTCCATTCTGTGGTTGGTTTGTCGGTTTGTCGGTTTGTCGGTCTGCCTGCGGGCCTTTGGCAGGGAAATACAAATGCTGCTCGATACGCTTTCGTAGTATGTATTTGCGTGTGAGAGGTGTGTAAATTCCAGAGTTGGAGCGCAAGCACACATGCAAACCAAGAGAAGAGCACTGCTCTCGTGCCAGCAGGTATTTATATATGAATTTGGGCAAATAAGGCACCTGACGCTCAGCATAAATACCTAATTTGTAAAAGTTATTCCTGACCATAACTGGAGCTGGTCAGCATACTTTTGGCCAGCCGCACGCCAACTCTTCGCCTTGTCTGGCTTTAACTACTTCAACCTTAGTCCGACGCACTTGGCTGCCTAATTGCCGTAGAATGAAAGCGTTGCTATGGAAATGGAAAACAGAATCGTGTACACACATATCTAGATATGCGCGTGTGGAACTGTGTACTCACAGCTCTGGCAGGTTGCAGCACCCAAATGGCCATTTCTGCTCAACCATCTAATTGCGTTGGTTAAGTTCTGTTCACATTCTTTCCACCCTCTCTCTCTCTCTTTTACTGTCTCTTTAATTCGCTCTGCGCCATTTCAGTCGAAGCAGTCTCCCTGTAAATCCTTTAATATCTCTCTGGACTACGATCTGATCTGTGGTTAAATACTCATGCCGGCACTAAGCTACACACACGTTTGCAGGGCAATTGAATTGTTTCAATTACTCCTTGGTCTGGGCTCATTTTCTGGATTTCGATCCCCACATGGCTTGTTTATTCGCATTCTTAATGAAAGTCAATGCGTTAACTGCCAACGCCCTCTGTGGCATGTTGGCTCTCTGACCCTTAGTTCTGGTTTTCCTCGTTGTAGTTGTTGTTGTTGCGGTTGGATTATGGTTGTTTGCCGGGTCAGTTAATTGGCAATGCACCCACTAGGTTGTCAGCAGATCTGTTGCACTGTGCACTTTGCATTGTGCGAATTGAAGTTGTACCATAACGGGGCTGCCAACCTGGGGCTGTCACAATCAAACCAAATCGATATGGAGACATGTAAATACTTGTGACTCCTTATGACAGGCAAACGGTCTGCAAGTTTTAACCCTTGCTCATTTATTTGCATTGTTTGCGGGCTAACGTTATTGATACAAGCTGGTTGGTATCCTCGTATGTACTATGTACCTTTCATTAGGCTAATGCCAGAGCAAACATGGCCTCAGGTAACTAAACAGGAGTTTATCTTCACGTGCCATTAAATTCAATTTACCAGCCAATTGATAGCCAGCAATTTGAGGTGAGCTGCTTCTTTATATAAGACTTTACTATAAACGACAGGCTCAGAGAGCCTCAGGATGTTGCTGACTCGGCAACAACTAACTCACTTGAGCAAGCTCATCCAGCTCATTGGTAAGTTTTTGATAAGGTTTGCCATTTGAATGTGAATTTAGTTATTGAGGTTCCGACTACAGTGAGCCAGTATTTTTCATCGTTTTCATCGGTCCTAATTGTACATAATACTACACTTGATGCAACGCTTCTGCGCATGGAATATCTGGACACACTGCAACTGGCTCTGTGCAATCTGAGTCAACCCGTTAAATTGCAATGGATCAATCTGGCTGAACTGCCTGATGACGATGCCCACCCAGATGCACTCGAATGGGAAATTCTTCGTTCTCTAAACGACAGCGTGACAGAAGTTGGTTTAATAGATCCGGAATTCGAGTCGCAAACTTTACAATCACCTTTTCCACTATCTTGTAGGGTTTTATTACTGTGTTGTCCCAGACAAACCATTTCCTTCACGCTCGCTACTCTGCCACGCGCAACGCCAATGTGAGACTAAAGGATAAAAAATATCTGTTTCTGTGTGAACATGAGGATCCGAAAGATCTTTTAGCCATGGAAATATTGCAATGTAAGTAAGCAGGTGGTCAACTAAAACACGTAACGAAAGATAAAGTACAAATAATTACTATTACTTTAATAATTTACGGAGCGCGGATCTCCAGATAATCTCTTATTGTTGTAAACTGAAGTACTCCTTACAGCATTTCAACATAGTTCGAAGGGTATCCTACTGTCGAATGTTGTTGCTCTCGTTATTTTTTAAAATCATCAAGTAAAATACATGGAATACGATTATTTAAGGGATATCATATTCAATAAACTCTCTTTGCTGTTCATGTTTATTAGGAATCAGCTGTAGCGTCGGTTGTATTGAGTATACGCTGATCACTGCTTCGATCCCGACAACCTCTGTCAGTGACATTTCAGCAAACTCTTTTCGGCGTCGTGACGACGCTGTTAAGCTCTCGTAAGACCAAAATTAGAAAGTGCCTTTGCACAATATCTGTTCGTACACATATATTGTACGTATGTATATACATTGTTCGGTCTTCAGCGCCTTCTTTCTCCCACTAACTACTTTTGCACAAAGTTAGAATAGTACCTATAGTATATTTTCGCTGTGTAAACAACACGCTTTGATTTCCGAGCTAACCAAGTTGAATCCTCAAGAGACATATTTCAAATTTTCCAACAAATTCGTAGCTGAGTTCTTGGCATTATTTTAGTTAGTCGACAATAAAATGCGCACTTGAGTGGGGCTCCCTGGGGTACTGATGACAGAGCAAGTCAGACTGTAAACTTAGCGCCACACTCGCGCGCCTTCACACTGCGCAAAGAGCCGAAGGGCGCATCAGTTGATCAACCGACTTTGGCTTTAAACTTTCTTACTGGCCAATAATTTCAACGCTCGACGACGTTTTGTTCAGTTGTAAACTTTTTGGCTGTTATTGTTATTGGCTGGCACCTTTTGTTGTTGTCTTTGTTGTATTTGTTGACTCCCACAACCAACGACTTGTTCTACATCTTCAATAAAACCGATGTTGGATGTTGTAATGCGCTTTAGTCTACCCACACCATCTGCTAGTGCGACCAGAACTGAGTGAGACCGGCAAGGATGCTGGAGCTGCAGCTGGATCTGGAGAGGGAGAGGAAAGCAGAGGACGAGGGGAACAGAGAGGTAATTTGCCTTGGGTACACCCACACCACGACATCAATTTCGAGCTGTGGACACAAAAGTTTGTCGGTGCCAGTGGAAATTTGGATGCTGTACTCTTGGACGCATTCTTGCCTAACGAAACTTTTGCTAGGCGAGTCGAACTTTATCCCAACAAGCTGCTCAATCTGCAGCGGCGCACGCTCCGCATGGGCTCCGTTACTTATGTGCCATACACAGTTACTAATTATGTGGTAAGTAATTGCCGGTTAAGTTTATATTTATTGTTGTCGTTGTTGTTGTTGTTGTTGGCGGGCGTGTTCGCCAGTGCCTACCCCCTCCCTTCTTGGGTTTTTGTTTTTATACCCTTCAACCCTTGAGAATGGTCAAGAGAGGGTATACTTAGTTTGTGAAAATGCGTGTTGTGGGGCTGACTGAGGTGTGACAGACGCACAAAGTATTTATATTATTGATCAGGATCACTACACAAGTCGATTCAGCCATGTCTGTATATCTGTTTTGTCTGTTTGAAGTCACCCTCACTTTAGTTTCGATGCAGCGCTGCCTGCGCTTGCTAGTATACTCTAATTTTTGTTCGGGTGTCTGCATATGTGTGTGTTGTTATTGTAGTTGTAACTAGTTGTAAAAAATAGGGAGAAGGGTATCATACTTTCCCTTTTCGCTCCGTCCACAGCGTGGTGTCCTTGTCGTATTGAAGCTGTGCACACTGTGCGAAGTGGTCATAAATAAATGGCCAGCGGTTGCTTTCCCCAGTTGTCTCCATTCCGATCTGGGCGGGTCCTCTGGATAGTTCGGTATGTTATGGTGGTTGCTGGGGGTTGTCGTTCTTGAGGGTGCGACGCTGGTACGGTGTGCGTAGTTGTGGCCCACGACTTGAGTAACTAAAATCTAAGTCTTTTACATGTTGAATTTGCCCATAAGCTCAGGAAGCTAGTACTTAGCAAGTGACATCCCAAAGCTATCTGTGGCGAACTAAGTCACAATTAGTTTTTGCGTGTTTCTCTTATGTTCTCTATAAACATTCATTGAAATTTTTTATTTTGATGTCTTTTGTGAGAGAAGATAAAGTACAACAATGTTATTAATATATCCTCTTTAGTTGACATTTCAAATTCTTAAAAGACCTAATGTTGTAACGATATGCTATGTGGAATACTTCCTGTTAGTCAAAGTTCCTATTGCATGTGGTTCACTGTGCCAGTCGACATGGTCAACGTGAACGCACAAACAAAAACAAAACAGTTGAAAAATTCTTTGTTGTCACTTGGTGAAAGTTTTGTTCACACTCAATTGTTTGCCTTAAGGACATTCGCACATTTGTAAACACACCCATCCCAACAGCAACAACTTCTGGCTTACATGCTCACTCCCTCACATCCCCACACACCTACACCCACATACATATACAGCCGCAAGCGTGTACATGTGGTTTTGTTTATGGCTCGGCTTTAGCACAACATTGATTTAAATTACGTGTTTCCATTTAATTGGCGCCGAGTGTCGATGTCCATGTGGGTGTCTGGGCCTGTGCCTGTGCCGTGTGTGTGTGTGTGTGTGTGTGGTTGTGCCTTTGACTGGCAGCGTCTGCATGCGAGTGGGCGTGGCTTACACTGTGCCAACCATTACGAGGCCATTTAGTAAATTAGAACAGACACTTGAATGACCAACAATGGACTCAAATTAGCCGCCGCCACCCAAACTTAATAAACTCTCGCCTCTTCGCAGGCAGCTGGGGCCGGCAATGAGGATCCAATTAACCCGCATGAGGCCAATCTCTCGATTGACTACCACGGCGCCGAGGCAAACATTATGAAGACCTTTTGTGAGGTGCGCAATTGCCATCTGCGCGTCGAGGCCTGTGAGTAGCGAAATCTGCGAGCACTGAGACTAACTGGCACTGACTATGAATATATGATAATATATTCATATGTCTGCAACTAGGAGAGCGATGAGACAATTTAATTTGGACTGACATTATAGGGTTCTATTCAATTTGTTGAGTTGACCTATTTCACAGATGGCGCTGACAACTGGGGTAGCATCTACGAGAACGAGAGCGGCGACGGAATGTTGGGTGACATCTACAATCAGCGCGTGGAGCTGGCCATTGGTTGCATTTACAATTGGTACAATGGCATAACGGAAACATCTCACCCAATAACTCGATCTGCAGTTACCATACTGGGACCTGCTCCAGTGTGAGTGATCTCCCTATATACTTTTGTACAAATATTTGTAGGCTCACACCTTATTCGACTGAAACCCCTAGCCCCTTGCCGACCTGGTGTACAGAAATACTGCCGTTTAATTCCGGAAGTTGGATCCTGCTGCTTACCACCATACTTGTCTGCAGCCTTTTTCTCTATGTGTTGCGATACTCGAGCTATTTCGTGGGAAAGTCCAGTGAAAGACTTGCATTTGTACATACTGAGAACCTGGAAAAATCAACCCTCGACATATTTGCGCTCTTCATTCAGCAGCCATCGGCGCCATTGTCGTATGTATGAATGTTTCACTTTCAAAGAAATTGTGTATAACCACAATCTACAGGGTAGAAAGGTATTATAACTTTCTGTCAACTGAAGTAGGAGCGACCCCACAACGTATGTTATGTACATATATAATCAGCATATATGTATACATATTATTGCACATGAGCGGGCTCATTTATTAAACTCATCCAAATGGTTCTTAAAATCAATTTCTGATAATTAGCATAGAAGTTATTAAGGAAATCATGTTAGTAGGCATACGGCACAGCCTGCAAGTATTATTTGCAAAAAAAAGTTACGGGACGATCAGGTGGGTGGCGGGTATTTCCCAGTCGAGCACAGACGACTGTTTGCTTAGTTTTTCGATTGGAGAACAAACTATCGTTGCATTAATAATATTTCCTTGTTCGGAACTGTTGGGTGCGAATTCTTTGGTTCGATAAATTGATTGAGAATGTTTGTAGTTTTAATCGCTTCGCTGCGAGATTCTTTCTGGCCACCCTGCTGTGCGCGACGATCACGCTGGAAAACATTTACAGTGGGCAAATGAAGTCACTGCTCACGGTCCCTTTCCACGGCGCACCAGTGGATACGATTGATAAGTGGGCACAGGCACAGTGGAAATGGGCAGCTCCCTCCATCATCTGGGTGCACACCGTGGAACAGTCGGATGTGGCAACGGACCAAATTTTGGCAGACAATTTTGAGGTTCGCGACTACAACTTCCTGTACAATGCCAGCTATTGGCCTAACTACGGCCTCGGCATCGAGCGCATGGGCTCCGGAGCCTTTAGCTTTGGCAACTATGTGACACTGGATGCTATGGAGAACCGTATTGTAGCCTCGTCTCCTTCTTCTTGCAATTGCCTGTTTATCCCTGTGTCTCAACTTTCGCAGGTGTTGCGCGATGATCTTTATTACGATTGGACGAGAGCGGTGTCCATTCGAGGCTGGACACAGATGGGGCATCTCAACAGACACATACGTACCTGTCAAGAGACGGGTCTGTATATGCACTGGGAGCTCGAGGTAGTATTTCCCGTTGTTACGTTGTAAAGTTAACCCAAAAATATAAGTACTATTTTGTGTAGTATGCTGCCAAGTATCTGGACAAGAAAATAGGTCAGATCATGTTTAACCTGGTCAATGGATTTGTTCCCAAGAAAGCGCCCAAGCCTCTTGTGGTGGACGACATTTCCGGTGCACTGTTTGTGCTGGCCTTCGGATTCACTATCGCTGGCTTTGCCCTGCTGCTGGAGAACCTACATAAACGGTTGTCCAGCATGCAACGCCGGCGCAACTAATTTGCGGTTTACAGGTGCAGCTGGTCACAGCTGGTTTGCCTAGCGGCACACACGTGTCCCACATGCATCAAATCGCTCACGTACACACACACACACACTCTCGCACACACTCATACTTACACACGCCAAAGCCGCACATGTTCAGCAGACATCAACATTTGCCTTGCTCATTCGCAGTTCGAAAATTTGATAGTCGGACTGCAGGTCCTATTCGCTGGCATGAGAAGAGGATGGCGCCTCTTTCACTCCCTCTCTGTCTATAACCATTGCAGGGAGTAGAGTTTCCACCAATTCGCTGCTAAGTGGATAGCAGGCAAGGGGACAGCGGCCTCAAAAATCCGCAGGCTGGCGTAATCGGGTTGCTTATGCTATTTCAGTGAGGCAGGTTGCGGATATGCAAACTGAAAATGACTTTTGCCTTGGGCGTAGCTACTTGGTAATTGGAAAACCGTTTAGAGTGAGACACAAACATGCACACGCACTCTGCGTACAGTGAAGCTGCATAGTTTTGCCTCAATTTCGTTGAGCGTTGAGGCTTATGCTGCTTATTAGGCACCTTCTAATGATGCACTCTATTACCGCTAGGAAAATTATTCATAATCAATAATATGCCAAGCCATGGGTAGCACTTGAGAGAGACCTTAGCAATCAAAGCGAATTTCATGCAACTGCAATTTGAGGATGCTGACCAGGGCCGTAGCGAAGGTGTAGGGCCACGAGTGTAATTACCTGCTTAAATAAAAGGAAAAGCTTTGAAATGTTGTATGTATTTAATTATATTATAATTCAATATATAAAATTGTAAACAAAAAGTAAAAGCTTAACTTAAATTTCACCTCGAAAATATATTGGAACAAAGACGAAATACGTCACAAAAATGTATTTATTACTAAACTTCAGTGTTTAGTGTTGTGTTATGGAATACCTACAGACGGCGTCTTGGTAATCAGCTCCTTAAAATGATTGCATAAATAATTTCTATTCATTATTTTTCCGAAACTCAAATTTGGTAGTCCTAGCTATGGCTAGGATCTATGGATCTAGGTTATCATAGAGAAGCACTGACGGAAATGGCTGTTGATCAAGAATAATATACTTTGTGGGATCTCCCAGGCCTCTTTCTGGCTTAAACATACCTCCATGTTCGGTTTGTACAGAGTAATAATGCTCTTCTATTCTATGGGTTGAGCTAAACCTTTAAGTTTTATATGAATATATTTATTTAATGCTTGTTTTAGCTAAAGAAATTGAATTGTCCAAATCAATAAATGCCCTTTTAATACCTAGTTAATTTTTTTTGTTGAGTGACCCTTGCAAACGGGGCTCTTGTGCTGAGCATACCCTGCAAAAGCCAAACTACGGGCCTGATCTTTGAGCCTTGTCATTTTGCCTGCTTGTTGCGCTCGTTAGCGAGTCGTTTTGCATCAGACTAAGTAGAGACTAAACAATACCCTGTGCAACAATTATAGATGGCTTGAAAAACTGTAAATACATGTGTAAGCCCAAAAGGTAAGTACAACCAGAGAGTGCCACACGCAGTTGTCTGCAGGGTGGGTGGCAGGGTCATTTCCGTTTGTGACCCGAGCTTTTGCATATTTCCGTTTTGTGTTTTGCATTTTTAAGTGAGTAACTCAACTGCGCTTAACTTTGCAGCCGCAGTTGATTTTGTTGCTGCTTCTGCTGCTGATTTGCGTCTGCTAATGCAGCTGTTTGTTTCCGTTTGTTAGCATTTACTTGTTTGGTGCTTGTTGCAAGTTTGGCTTCGGCTGTTTTGTGGCATCGCAACGCTTTACAGTTGCCACAACTGCTGCATAACTTTTTTACGACTCTTGAGCAAAACATTTGACAGTTTGACTGTTTTTCAGTTTGTCTATCTGCCATTTGCTGACAACAATATGCATTTTTACTTTTCGTTCACTCTCTCTTCCACCTCCATCTCCCCACCCCCTTTCCGCTTTTCTACCCCTGCTAGCCAGTCAAAGTGCCCGTTGGAGTGTCAACAGAATTTGTGACCAGACTGTAAGATTTGTGCTCCGTTTGTGCTTCGCATTTGCATTGTCTGCTCACAGAGGCGTAATTCTCAGATATGTTTGTGTGTCTTCTTTGTATGTGTGTGTGTGTGTGTTTGTGTGTGTGGACTGGCATAAAGTGCGACTGCTTAATATGCTAGTTCATAGCTGTCCTGTTGGAGCCTGCACTTAATTAAATCCTTGGCCAAGAATATTTCACGTGCAATCAGCGCAACCAGCAAGTGCCATCCGACGGGGGCCTTTCAGATTCAACGTTAATTTATGACACAACCAAGAGGCGATAATTGAAATTATATAAAGGATGGTAAGGCGTGTTGCAAATGAAATAAATCTGAGCAGCACTTTCTTGGCAACGCGAACAACGGAGAAATTTACACTCTCCGATAAAGGGAAAGCAGTCCCAGAACAGAGTCTAGGAGCGGCTGCAGGTTGCACGTGCAACTGCAACGACAGGACCGATAAAATATGAGCTGCTCTCGGGTCTTGGCCGTCGGGTCGATTGCAAGTAGATTTGCTGCTTCACTCACGACCTTAAATTGAATTAGCCAAACAGACCAAGCCGGCTCCGGCTCCAAACCCTGCTCCGTCCCCAGCTCCGGCTCCGGCTCCGATTGCCCGTCCAAAGTGGAAATCTTATGAATTTTTAATGCGGCTGTCTTTGAAATCGTTCGGGAAACTCTTGAGGCAGTCGCTGTCGGTGCTGCTGCTACTGCTGTTGCTGCTGCTACTTTGCATGTCACTCGCATCGATCCAATTAGATGTTGTATATTTCTGCAGGAATAATTGCTTTCTTCTGGCCCCGACCCCGCCTTGGCCTCTAAGGTTGCCTGGAACAACCTTTGGCCACGACTCGGCTCATTATTAACGTCAATGGCGGCGCTGCCACCGCCTACATCGCGACACTTTTTCAAAGCGCAACAACTGCAAATTTATCGCTCATAATTATTTCATTTTACAGTCTGCTGAAGTTCTCAGGCAACGACCTATGCCAGTCGCCGCCTTATCACCGTATGCTGTGCAGATACTTTTCGTGTGGCCTAAGACTAACAAGCGAGAAAAAGCCAGTTGCTCAAAAAACATTTTAATCTGAAATATCTTAGGGACTCCAGACGAAAGGACTTTGCTTGAATACCCCGTAAATACGAGTATAATTTAAGCCATTGATTAACTTTATAATATATAACGCGAATTAATCTAATATTTAAATAAATATCCTTATTAACGTCTTTCTTTGTTTATAAAGCCAGATAATTATACTGATAGCTACAAGCTGAAAGCTACAAACCCTCGAGTAACGAAATCTTTTGAAATCTTCTATAATGGTCAATTTGGCTGTCAGATCAAGGTATGGCAAGATATGTATTTAGTAACATAATCCTCTCTCTTGTTTGTAGGTTTTATAAGAAACAAATGCAACAAACGGTATTTTGTTCGTCAGTTCAAAAGCAGCTAAAGAAGTTTTATGATTGACTGTCTTGGTATATGAGTTTTGTTGTTATGCTATGATAGATTCGCTATATTTGTAATTGAAATTCCCATCAAAGACTGCCTATAATGCCAGCCAATATTTTAATTCAGGGTCTTGCATCCAAACATAACGCGGGTTTTGCTTATATATTTTAGAAATTTCTACGAATTGTCGCAATCGTGACAGACTATAATAATTGCCACCACCGAGGGTTTGCAATGTTGATAGTGTAGTGTATCGATAATATCGATGTTGTTATAGAGACTATACTAGCAAGAGCTACCAAATTTGGTACATTTTTTTAAGAAATCGTTGTACTTAGGTTTTGGCATGTATATGTAGCTTTTCTACGTATACCCTATGGGTAGTGGGTATAAATGACTATAATTCCCGCTAGAAGAATTTGCATTTGCCAATTACAACACGATAGATCTGTGGGAAAATAGCTAAATGATATATCGAAAGTGGCGGTAGACCGATAATTATTAAGTTGATAAAAGAGCAATCGAAGTTATCGGGCAAGACGCAAAAACGTGTAAAAAGGAGACTTAAATTGTTATATAAAAGCAACTATCTCTAAAAAAGCCAGGCATCAAGTAAGTGTTGTTTTTACACTCATATTTTATTTCATGAAACATTTCATTCTTTCACATCTTCAACTGCAATGTGCAAATAACTTTATTTTGAAATTATCATCTAGCCATTAGGTAAGGCACGTGTGGGTCGGGCTTAGCGTAATGCTACTTAAAAAGTATTACACGAATGCATCGCATTTGCAGAGCTTCTGACATAGTTTCCAACCCTCAATCCAGTCAAGATTGTATGCAGATGTAAAAAAACATACAAAAGCCAACAATCTACCTCACACAAACACACCATAACAATTCAAGGAGGTGTGGGCTGCTTTCATTAGCCCTCTAAGCTGGGAAGCAAGGAAAGTGTCTGACGCAATGACACGCAGTTATTTCATCATTATTATTATTTTAATCCATGATCTTCGTAGAGGGCATATTAAATAATAAATTGATTTTCAAGTTAAGTTGCATTTCACGAATTTAACGGATACTAAAATGCATATTAAGAGGTCCCTACTGACTTGTTTGTTCTGTTTTTCTACAGGGTATTAAATGTAAAGCGTTAGAGTGCAGGGTGAGGCAAGTTTTTAGCAGCTTTGACTGATTTTGCAAGCATGCCGCAAAAATAACAACAAAGAGTGCTCTCTGCGGCTGCCGCCTGTAGCTCAAAGCGGCAATAGTCGGGGGAACAATTAGTATACGTGTTGCTGTTTAGTGTGTGAGCGCCATGTGTGTGTGTGTGTGTGTGTGTGTGTGTGTAACAAAATGTGTTTTCATGTGGATTTGGGTAAATTGTTTTGCACTTAGCTGTAAGTTGGATTCAAAATAAACAGAGTGTAAAAACAGTTTTTTGTTTTCTGTTTCCCGTTTTGAGTTTGGTGTGTTCAGTTATCTCTGGCGTTGTTTCACTTAGCCGCGTTGCTGTGTTTCTGTGAAATTGCCAGTACATCAAATCGAGGGCAGTCATTAATCAAAAAGCGAAGCAACTGAAGCCCGTATTAAACTGTCGTCAGGCAACAAATATTTATAGGCATGCCATAGACACTCTTATAATTGAGGAATTACAATTTGAATGCCACTGCGGACTGCACAAGACTTCCTACTCGAATCTCTCTCTCTCTCTCTCTCTCTCTAACCCTCTCGCTCTATACTTGCGACCCCCTGAGTTCCAAAGGCGGCTCAATCGAGGCGGATAAGCCGGTCGAGTGACAGCAGCCGCAGACAAAGTCACAACATGCAAAAAGACCTATACGTGAGTCTATAAGTGTATGTGTGGACGTGGATGCCTTAGACAGGCTGGGCTGGGCAAAAACAGCTCTGGCAATAAAGAGAATGTAAATGGGCTCAGCAGCATTGACTATCGGGGCTGGTGGCACAAGACAAATTGCGCTTTGGTTGCCACTCGAATGGCAAAAGCAGCAACAAAATGAAACAGATCCTCCTCCGTCTTCGTCTTATTTTTGTTGGCTTTTTGCAGCTGCAAAGAGTTGAGCTATGCGATGGGCGCCACAGCCTGAGACGAACATAAAGCCCAGCCTGGCGCCTGTGACTGACATTTCACATTCAAATGCTGTGACAAAAGCAGCAGCTAAAGCGAGCTAGATCACGTGGAAAGCGAACACTATATACACTATCTAACAGTTGTTTAGCATTCATGTTGAAGGGACTCAGCTCCTACTTTACTTTGCAGCAAATCGAGTCTTAAGCCGGATATACTACAGTTGGTGATGGCAATATTGAATATAGATTGAATGTAAAGACATGCAGACGCCACAGATGGCGTGTGGAATCGGAATCGGAATCGCTGGGAATGTCTACTCGCATCGGCACTTCTGTGATGGCATATAAATTTTGCGGTCTGTGGCCATAAATCAGCGTTTGGCTGGCTGTCAGCCATTGCTGCTGTAAATCGCAGTCGACTCAAGTCTCTCACTGCCTCTCAAGGTTGCTTTTTAACTGGTCATTAATTACAAATTATGTGCTGCTTCTGCAGGGCCGTTTCTCGCTTCCCGCTTCCCCTGACTGTCTAGTAAGTGTCGCTTGAACAAATTAATGTTGATGTTGCAAAGGAAGACGACATGGTCGTTGCCATCACCAGCACCACCGGCACACAGGCCGACTTCATCATCTCTAGTTGGCTGGAGTGCGGCTTCATTAGGCGGCGGCGTTGGCCAAGTGGTCGTGTGTTTCTCGCAGAGTTCTCCAGCACTTGGTCGACGCGCAACGGACGCATAAATAATTAATAAAACTGTAGAAAAACGCGTAACGAAGCTCCCAGGGGGGCAAGCTCAGGTTGTGTTAAATGACTTGCTACTTACCACTTGCCGCCTGCCGCCTGCCACTTGCCGTTTGCCACTTGCCAGTTGGCAGTTGCAAGGGATCTCGCCGGGTATCAGGGCAACCGGTTGCGTCTGACAAGTTTGCGTATGCAAATATTTGGCCTCATCATCGTGATACTTGCCGCTCCGCCGCAACGCACTTACATATTCCGTTTCAAATTCAGAAAAGTCATTAAATAATTTTCCACACTTGCACTTAACGTATCCGGAACGGGACGGGCCGGGCCGGGAATGGAGCTGGGGCCGACTCATAAACAAATATCATGTTTGAGAGTGTGTGAGAAAGCAATTTGATATATAAATAAAATACTGTAGTGTTTTCACCAACTACTCCTACTCCTCCTGCCCCCACCCCTACCCGACACTTGCCTTTTTAGCTACAAATGGCAGAAAGCCAGCAAAAAGGCAAATAAATGTAAAATATGCAAATTTGCTTACAACTATTTGCATGCATACTTAACCAGACCATCAACTAAGCCCGTAGGACATAAGTGATGAAACGTTTAATTTCCAAGGGAAACAGGGCATAAACCATATGTGATGCTCTAAGTCAGCGACTAGTCCTAATTAATTTCCAGCTCATTACAGTGGCATTTTCAATTTTAGGCACAACAGCTGACGGCTGAGGACACGTGAAATTATTTACACAACGTTGAAGTAGGCGTGAATGTGCGGGGGTGGAGTAGGCCTCCCTGCGGGTACAGAACAACAGACAGAATCCTCCGGCATTTCCGGCTGGATTGCGACTTATTTGATTTTCATTAGGCATAACTCAATTTGAAACAAATAAAACACGCTCAGCCGCAGATGAGCTACTTATACAGCAAACGCAACAGCAAAGACGGCAGTTGAAGATTGGTAACAGCCACGCTGCACACCGGCTTAGAGTCATGGCGAATGAGACGAACGGAAACGGAGATGGAATGTGGGAAAACGGAAGAATGGCGAAAGCCAGACGGAGCCACAAACCGCACTAAAATAAGCAAGTTATGGACCAGACCAGACCACCAAGTGCAGATGATGAAGCTAAACTAGAAGGCGCACGAACAATGACGAGTGATGCCGCAGGAGGGAAGAACCTGCGAGAGGGCCCTGAGTGGCAAGAGGGGACCAGCATCAGTACTCGGAATTGGGAAAATCAAGTAAAAGGCAACCTTTTGATTTCATTTCCTGTTAATATTGCTCGAGCGGGAGACGGCACTGAGCCCGAGCATGAGCCTGAGCCTCTGCATGAACCTGCGCCAGTCAACCCGGAATGGCAAGCATAAGCAACTTTGGCAGGCGATTAAGGTGATGCTGAGAAATGCCGCAGGAATTTCAATGCGATGCAGGTGGGGAACTGGCGGCTACATTCCGATGCCCCAGGGGAGATCATTATATCGTCAGTTTGCCTATGTGTCCGTTGTTGCCGCCGCAGGGAGGAAAACTTTACTGCCTTCCAACTTCTTAGCTGATGAAGTATTTATGAGCGGGCACGTGTGTGCGCGGCTATACGTATTTAATTCTTGTGTATGTGCATATCTCAGAAGAGTGGAGCAAATAACTATCTTTATTCAACTACAATTCATATTTACTAAAACTACAAAGTATTTAAATAAGGCTATTAAGTTGTAATTATAAATATTTATATTCTTCTAAATTTGTGCGAATAATCGTGTTAAAGGGTAATGCGATGAATATTCCATCAAACTCCCATCACCAATGTCATGGGTGAGACACTTTCATTAAGTATATTAAGAATTGTTTATAACTTTTGTGCTTATGGAGTACCTGAAAGTCCACAGGGAATAAGAGGCCTCTGCCATTTAGTTTGAAAACAATTTTGTTCTGCCAACCTGACAACTTAAGACTCAGGAGAGATGAGTTTTTCTTCAGCTACGCTTCGCCAAGCTCAGTTTTCAATTTCATTGTATTTGCCCATGCTGGTTGCGGTTATTGTTGTTCTTCTTTTCATGTTATTTGTTGTTTTACTTTCGTTGTTGTTTGTGGTTAAGATTTATGTAATGCGCGAATTTTTTGATATTATCAGCAAATATCATGTCCTTAGCCTGCGTTCGTGAAATTAGTGCAGAGTTGTTGAAAGTTTTTGGACCCGTTCTTGATAAATCTGCCAAGAAATGTTTGTTTCGCTATCGTTTTTAATTAGGCAGTTGAATAACTTTGATCTCTTTTCAAGATACATCTGCTAAGTGCCTCAATTAAATCAAAACGAAATGCCGTCTTTCAACATTACATGCCATTTCTATAACAAAGTGCACCCCCTCCACCCACCACCCTACCACATGCGTATAACCAGGAGCACACATACACTTAAACACCTAGTGGGACTTGTACCCGCAAAGCCATAAAACAAAAGCTCGAACAAAAGCTAATTAAGTTTATGTCACCGGAAATTTGTTTCACCTCAAAAACCTCGAATTGTGTTGAGTTCGGAGCAGAGATAAAATGCACGTGGTCCTTGCTTAGGTGTCACACAGAACCAGCTGAGGACACGGCGATGGCTAAGAGACAGCGACTGTAAGGGAACGGGCTCTGGACGATAGAGTGAGCGGGAAAACTCTGAAAACTTTTCTACTCACACTTGTACACACTCATTGGCAATTAATCTGCTTCCCCAGGAAGACAAAAGCGATGCGGTGCGGGTCTCGCTCCATTCGCCTGCTCTTTCTGTGGCTTTGAGGGTGCGAGAGATAGATAGAGAGACAAAGAGAGGGAGAGGTGGAGAGAATGTCTGTGTGTCTGCTGCAATTTGGCTTGCATTTCAGTAAAATTTGTTTGTCATTGTAGCCAACAATTTAATTTTCATGTGCAGCATCGCGAGTGACACTCAAAGTTGGAACCAAACTGCGTCGGCAGCAAGGGAGGCGGCAGAAGGATGAGGTGTTAATGAATTGATTGGCTTAATTTGCAGCTGCTCAAGTTCAATGGGCATAACTTATTCGGGTGTCAACAAGAATTATTAGTCCACTGGCTGGCCAGCCTTAGAATTGTCCTGCCAGGCTGCCTCACTTGATTAACGGCTGTTTGAGTGCCGAGGAGCAGCTTGGGCGACAAGCTTTATGGTATATTTTTATGGCCTTGCAACTTTGCAAAGTGCAACGCACGCCAACTTGTGGGCCATATAGGGCTATCGTGCCCTCCTATGCCCTGCCTTGCCACTGCTGTCATTCTTGTTCTTGAATAACTTTTTGTACCTACATACATACCTCGTTGTCACTGCCCCAATTATAGCTGTCAGCTACAGTGGCTTTAAAGTGGGCGTGGCATTGAACAGCAGCGACAAGCATACTTGACGCTCTATTGACGCTGGGTCGTGTGACTGCTGTCAACCCTCCAGTGCGTACTTATGGCACTTTGTCCCCTTTTTTTGGTCATAGTCGTTTCACAACTTTACCAACTTTTCTTCCGTTAGTGTGTGCACCTTGGCAGTTGGCAGTTGTCGGTTGTTGGTTGTCGGGAGTCGGGTGTCAGGTGTCGACGCCTGTCAACAACTCAAAACGCTTCCGTGCAATCGCTTTTTACAGCTTCCGAACAATTTGATTTGATTCCATTAAAAAAGTTACTCTAGTGATTTCCTGTTACCGCCGCCTCTCACACCGATGGCATCGAAGCATGTGAATGTTAAGCTGCAGCTGCAACATACATGTGCATGTATGTAACATATAAGAGACGCCACCCAACACACACGCTGACATTAGCCCTTGCCACTGCTGGAGAGACTGGGGTCCAAATAATTGTGACATTGCTGCTGCCGTCAAGTGTTGCATACTTTGATGCGACATCGATTGCATCATCATGGTCTCCGTCTCGGTCGTCGTCGATGCATGTCATTTGGTAGCACATTGACAAATTTCTGCCAGGGCATGTGTGGGTGTGCTGGCGCATGCTGACGTATTAGTTGAACGCCATATTGAACGTCAGCGCGTAATGAAAACTTATAACTTTTGATGCGATGCAATTTCCATTGATGGCACTCGATAACATCGTCAATTGCCATCTTAATACTAACAAATGCGCTGGAAAGAGAAAACGTTGGCAAAGACAAATAATCATGATGAAGCTTCTGATTATTATTGAATGTTTTAGCGAAAGATCACCATGGACTAGTCTTTTCGGAACTGCAGCAACTGTGTGGACAGATTTTTATATACGCTACCCATATGGTAGATTGGTATTATAATTTTGTGAAAATGTATGTAACAGGCAGAAGAAGGCGTGGCAGTTTTCGTTTTAGCAGATGTTAGATTAGTTAGACACCTCTGTTCATGCGGATTCAGTATATACATTTAAATTAGGGAACAAGTAGCCTTGCATAAAAAAGGTTTAGGATACCAACAAAACTTTAAGATTTTTAAATTTTATTTTATAAATATTTGAAAGGTTGTTCCAATTTAGGGAAAGGGAAACATTTTGTTTATGTTCCCACTTCGTATATGTAGAGTATTTAATGTTCTCCTTTTAAATTTTTGTTCGGATTGTGGCTCTGCGTTGTCGCATAAAATTTGTGATGAATTTTCCCCCCGACGCATATTGCAGAACATTTTTGGGTCGGTTACATGCCTAAGCCTGTACGTATGTGAGAGTGTGTCCATGTGATTCCCCCTTTCCGGACAATCGTTGCCATGAACTGCAACCACAGCTCAGCAGGGCAGCAGATGCGATGCGATGTCGCTCAACATTTTGCTATTTTTCGGTTTATGCGTGAAGTTCCCTTGTCATTTGTTGTCTGTTGATTTCGTTGTTGTTGTCACTTGGCCAGTTGTTCGACCACATGACGGCCTCGTCCTCAATGCTGCATGCGATGTAAAATTTAAATGCGTTTGTGGAAGTTTGAAGAAATGTTGTCTATGTGTGTCTTGACGTTTTAAGAAATATTGTCCATGTATGTTCATAGTTTGAATGGAAGAAAATTAGCTTAAGCCTGTTCTTTATTGTCCTGTAGATTTTTAAAATGTAAATATCCCACAATCATTTGTTTCTTTATCTAATAATATATAGAAAAATAATCTGTTTTCTTGAGTGGGATCTCAAGTCGGATCGATTGAGTTTAGTTATGTCAGTCTATCTGTCTTTAATGCCTGTCTGTTTGAACGTCAAGATCTCAAATATTTTAATCTTAGAGACACCGAATTAAGCAGATTAAGTATATTTAAAATTTAATCTAAGTTTTTTATCCATCTGAATTCAACCTTGCGGTCATAATACATAAGGCCAGTATTTCTGGTCATAGTACTTATGGCTTTCAAGATAATGGGGGTAACGGGTATATATAATATTTTACTCGTTTGAGGCGCAAAATATAAATATTCGGTAACGGTTAAAGAGCTGCCTAAGTCACCGATTTTCTTTAAATGTTGTTTGCACAAAAAGGCAACAACCAAATACATGTAAATTTTATTATTTTTAAAATTCAATTAAGAAAAACTAGAAAAACTAAGTGACAGCCAAATAATTCTTTCACCTTCAATCTTGATAAATATAGCCCTATCAGTAAAATATCGGTGACGTAGGCAGCTATTTAACCTTTACTAAATATTCTTATTAAGAATCACTAGCCAAGTCGACTGCTCCATGCGGTTCATCGGATTAAACAGCGCGATCTCACCAAATATAAAAGATGGAGACAGTAAATTTGGTATGATAGTTCTGTATACCATCAGTTGATCAACGTTATTTCAAATACAATTTCAATTCAGTAATTTTATTTTTTAATGCGCTTTGTAAAATAAAAAATATAAAGTTGTGTAAACTTGTTAACTTCAATGTATACTTATCTAGGTAAAATATCTATCTTTTCTCCCAATTAAAATCTGATCGGACAATAAACGTAGAAGTGATTAAAGTCACCTTAGTCTTTTAAGTTGAGAACAACCAGGAGAAAGCATTAGGGAGCAGAAGACAGTTCTTGATAATTTGTAGTATGTTTGTCACTGGGCGAAGGGTAGCTCGCTTGACTGTAGTTTCATCTGGTTTCCATTTGCATTCAACCAAAGTAAGATTCCCACTTACCTTTTCAAAAAGCAGCTCAAATTGTTTACAAACCAATTACAAGGAAGGAAAGAACAACAGCAACAGATTTCAGATAGCTAGCTGGGTGACCTTTGGCCCACCGGTCTGGACTTGGCCACGGTTCAGAATTGGGTCTGCAGCTGCGATGGCGGCAGCTGGGAATAGTGAGCAGGGCGCCTAAAATTACGTTATCTTAATGAGTTTAAACGTTAATCAGGACTCAGGATAGGGTTAGGTGATAACGGGGAGAGTAGTAACTGCAAACGGGCAAAGGGAAAGGCGGTCAAACGGAAGTGGCCTTGCCGCAGCGGAAATGGTACAAAGTTTGTGGCAACAGTGCCACAGGTCGAGCCAGGGAAGTTGCGCGAAGCTGCGGGTGGATGCCAACTTTTCAAACAACGAATTTTAACTGGCAAAATAGGAATATAGCCTCGACTGCGCTATGTTACAGCTAGAACAACGGAAGCCGAAGCTCAAGCCGTACGGATACATATTAAATTAATAATTTGACCTTATCCCGAAGAACTAGCTTTTTGGGTCTGCAGATCCGAGCAGACCACGCAAGGCATAAGCCAAATTACTAAGCATCCGGTCGCAAAAGATTTCTGTTTTCTGATTGCGGCAAGGACAATGCTGCCATACTACTCTCTTTCTCTCTCTCTCTCTTTCTCTGCCACATTGCTAAATCGCCGGCACGCCGAGATGAGCTGAGAGTGGCCATGTTGCAGTAATGTTTCGGCAACAGCGTCGGTCGAGATAAACAATTAAAAACTTTCGCAATTTGCGGTAATTTCACTTCAACTCGTTGAGCAACCAACTACTTACCAAGCGGCTGCAGGAGGAGCTCTCGCTTCATACAGGGCGAGCCACTCGAGCTACAATTATGATTATGTCGTAATTAGGACGGCAAAAATGTACTCAACCCTCACTCTCATCCTCGTCCTTCTCCACGCCCACTTGCACTTGTACTTGTCATTGAGTAATTGTCAACCGGCAACGCCACACAACGTCGCTATCTAATCGTTCCTATCTTGTGTTGACCAACAGAGGTAAGCGTATTGCACACGGTACTGTTGATTTTGCACACGCTAAACACAGTTTTAAATTGCGAATGAGTGCAAACTTTTACTTACCAGCGCGTACTATAAATAGGTTCCCAATCATGTTTATATTGAACTCAAAGAAGAAAATCGTGAAGAAATATGGTTTGCAAGGGCTGTGGTACAAGTAATCAAACTGCATAACTAATTAATATTTAAAAACCTTTTATTAAATTGATTAATTTAATTTGCAGACTGCAAGTGCACTGACACCAAGTGCGGCGACAATTGCTCGTGTAGCCATGAATGCATGTGCGTCTGCAAAACGGGCTCCAAGGATCAATGTTGCAGCACCAAGGCAAAGTAGTGTCATCAGTGATATACAATACATCTAACGCTAAAATACACATGAACCGGTCAAAAGTATTTTGGTTAACAGCATATTTGATAGATGTTTTATTTATAAAATCCAGGAAGAATTTGCTAACTTACGGACATGCCACGATGTTATAAGAAGACTCGTTGGTTTTTGCTGGGTATTGTTGTCCCGTGCCTCTGACAGACAGCAAATTTTATGTAGTCTCATTTTGCGCATAATGGCGCCATGCAACAATGCAACACCACCGATTGTGACACTCGAGTGTACAAATTTGCCGAATAGCAGGAGAGACGCCACCAGTTCTTGTTGCTCTGCTGTGTACAGTGCATTGGACCCCCACAACGTGTAGCCATTAGAGCGTAAGTGCTTAAACAATTAATTAGCGCGGCTTGAGCTAAATAATTATGGAGGAAACAATGAGGAAAGAGCAGACGAAAAGGCGCCAACAGAAAATGTTAAGTGGTAGCGCCACAATGTGATTCCCTCTTAAGTTGCAGTGAATATAGTTGCTACGTTATACCAGTTCCTAGAGTAGGAGGGCGGTTGCGGATGCGGGTGTGGCTCATTATGAACTGCATCTTGTGTAGTAGTAATAAAGACTGCATAAATACAGAACACCCACCAGAGTTCTGGGTAGGTTTTTCTGTAACAAACAATACTGGAGCAGGCCTTTCTTATTTACTATATGTTCCCAGACATGGTGACAGTATGTGATATCTTTATCTTCATTTTATGTTCTTAATAACTATGTTTATTTTTGATAAGGTTGCGAGTTGCAATCAATTACGTGCCGTGGTTTTTTTTTATGCTACAGAGCTTGTGCTGTTGACCAACAAGCCACAAGTCTTTGTCACACTTTTCCAGCCAAGAGCCAGTTGGTCGCAGTACTTTGAAGGCTTTCGCCCTCTTCGGCCATCTCGGCTACATGCCCTGCTCCAATGCCTCTGTTAAATGAGCGAGCTCGCACAGTTTTACTTTGCCTTTGTTATTGTTGTAACGCACAACATTACTTTCTTGCTGATGGTGTTGTCTGATGTGCTAGCTATTGTTGTTATTGCTGTTGTTGTTGTCTGTGGTACTCGTAACTTTGCCGCAAAATTGCTTGTTTCCGTTTCCGCATTCTCGCTTCTTGACGGCCCTCGACCGACGCTCACAGATAGATGCCGTCACGACCCTCACTTGAGCAAAAGATTTTCCTGCCGGCTGGCAGAGCTGAAGTGGGCTCTGCGAACAATTAAAGCCAATTATGCTGAAATGTAATTGCTTTAAGCAGATTTTCTTGCGGTCGCCTTGGCGACTTGCGACTCTGACTTTTGACTGTTTTGGGGCACGCACATTATGTGAAAGTAAATGTTTATATTTTCAATTTTTCCATTTTGTTTCCCGCTCTTTGTTCTTCTCGCCCTCGGCACCGGGGTGTCTTTGTGCATTGAGAGTTTGTTAAGGCATTAGGGTGACATTTAAATCAACTAAATGCGATGCTTAAACGCAATTTGTAGAGCGCCCTTTCAAATAAATTGTCACGGTTCCGTTTAATTAAAAACTTGCAATAAATGTGGGAGTATCTGTTCGCGTGTGTGGCTGTGGGTGGTGGAGTGTCTGCGGCCATTAAGGGCTCGTTTTATGCTCTTCCAAAGAGTATATTAATTTTGACAGTCAGAAAGTCTTAGTCAGAATGGATTAATATGTATTAAAGTTAAACATCAAATAATTTGTTTTATTCCAGAATAAAATATAATTTTTGTAGCTGCCATAGAACGTATCGCTGACTTCAACTTATATCTAGCATGGAAACAATTGGGGAGAGAGAGCTATTGTATGTAGACTAGTATTCTTTTTCGAAATAACGGAGCTTATCTGTGCCAATCAAAGTTACACAGCTTTTCGATTTCACCCAATCAGATAGTAATTAAAGTTATTAAAGCTGTAAACGAATGCATGGAAATTGTAATCAAATCTGTAATATTATATTCTTAATATCTATATCAACTCTCTTACTAGTATAGAATGGTGCTAGGGTATAAAACCTTCGTCGTGTCGGAGGAAGGATTTCTTTCTTGTCACTCTCTGTACATGTGTGTGCTTAAAAACAATTAACGCGCAGCTGAATAGCGAATATACCCACACATAGACATCTGCAAGTGTTTCTGATAATGTATACGTGAATGTCCACACAAATGTAAGCAGTTGTGCATGTGCATGTGCATGTTGTTTATTTTTGTGTGTATCTGCAAATTTGGCAAGTTCAACAATTTCATTTGACTATGCAGCAACAATAAAAAATGCACAAAAGTCCCAGCGAGACACACAAAACCCAAAATGTGTAGTACATGCGAGTGTGAACAATAAAATTTATCGCTCTAGTTGCAGTTGTTGTATTTTACGAGGGAATGCGTGTCAGTCTGTGTGGCTGTGTGTGGCGTCCACAACGTCGGCCACGGCTTTAATTGTTGAGCCACATAATTAATTGTCGTAGTTTTAGGGTGTTAAATAATTAGAAAACAAGTTGGCAAGCCATTAATCACATCGAAGGGATTCCGTAGGCGCCAAGACCGACGTTCTCTCTACCTTATCCAAAGAAAGTAGAAGCAACATTAGAATGCTGTCCATTTAATGGCTCAGTAGAGAACACTAAAAAACACACATCCAGTTGGTGTAAGGGGTGGTGGGTAACACTTAAACACCTTTTCAAAGTATTGCAGCCTGACGGACGTTGAATGCATTAAGGAGTGTTTTCCAGTTGCCTAATGTTGGCTATAAGTTGTTCTAGATCACAGAATAATCCCGCAATTTGCATAAGATGTATGCAGAGGGCATAAAAAGGTTACTAACATGGCCACACCTCACTCCCACAGGCACACCCATCCTCCCAAGAAGTCTACTTTCCTTGCTTGTGCGTCTTTTTCATTGGCTGCTGCCACAATTTGCTCCACCCAAACTTCATCATGCCATAATTTGCCGCTGAATCCTGATCATCTATGAAATTTGTCCTCATTTTCAATGTGCGTGTGCGTCTCCCTGTGTGTCTGTGTGTGTATGTGTGTGTGTGAGTGTATCTCGAGGGGTAACCAAGTCCGATTTATTATGCGTTGCTTGTGTTAAGTCTAACAACAGTTTTTATGACTTGACCAGTCGAAATACTCGTAAGCCGCTACCCCATTAGTTGGCCCTTTTAATTATGAGGTCTACTTTAAAGTGTGTGTTGAGACCTTTCCCCCTCTCTCCCTCGCTCTCCATCATATTTACATTGTAATTCGCTTAAAAGTGTTGCTAATGAAACGTCAATTATGTGCGCCTGTTAGGAGCACCGCACGTGACCGACTTGTCAACGCAAGTGGCATATCCAATTTAACCCTCAAATGACTACCATTATGACAGGACCTGTGCCAACAACGGCATCACCAGCAATGACAACAACAACTAGAACAATAACAACATTGTTGAGGGCAGCTCTCGTCGCCTTGCCACTGAGTTATTAGCAAATCGTGATTGGCATAAATCAATGCGGCCCAATAGAACACTTCAATATGAAGCTGTGACGAAAAGGGAATGATAGAAGGGGAGGTGGAATCACCAAGTGAGAGATGACCAGGCGAATGCACCTGGGTAGCGAGCAGTGTTACGCGTCCGTCGCCTAACACTCTTTTTACACTGGAAATTTTGAACGCCAATCTCGCTGTGGTTTAAATTCTGCGTCCGGTTTTAGTGACAGTTGCAATTGACGCTTCAGTTCTATTTTTAATCCATGAACTTTATCCACTGGTATATATGATAATAAGGTTCACATAGGTTTCTTCATTTTTGCGTCTTGAGGTTTCGCTGGTGCAACTTAAAATCATATTGTGTATTTCTTTCTAGTAACGAGCTTTGTATACTATATCCTATCGATTAACATATTTGACTTATATCCTATCGATGAACTTATTAACTATCAGGGCTGCAAGGGCTGCCAACCCTACATACATAAATTCCGAATCAGCATTAACAGCATTATCATGCCATTGCCATATTCGTCTGTCTGTCCATCTCTAGCTCCCTAGAGGCTAAATAGCTCGGACCATGATGAGATTATACCTTGTGGTCCAGTCGGCAACGGAAGAATGTTCTTGATTACCTTATTGTTCTTACATACTCGAAACAATTGAAGTTTTAGTCAAAGTCTATACTAAACTATACATTTCCGAACAAACAATAAGGAAGAGCTTTCTACGAATAGACCACTTGGTACAATTTCATCATGGCTGGGACTACAGCTCTAGTTCAAGTTCCAGCTGCAGTTCTTGATCTAATTTTAGTTTAAGTTCCAGATCCAATTCTAGTTAAATTTTCGATCAAGTACTGGATAAGCTCATTGGGCGTGTCATAACTTAGGCCCACCTTCTACCTGGTTTATCGTTTATGCGGCACTTATACTCAAATAGAAAGCATATTGATTTTTTTGTAGAATTTGCATAGCTCAACCGCTTTTCGGGAGCCGCTTTGGCGCATTGCGCACAAGAAAAACGACAAGGACACTCGGATTTACATGCTATTGAGGCGAGAGTTGCAGCATTTCTGATTGCGCTCGTTATCGAAAGCGATATCGGTGCCCGAGCGACAGCACAGAGTAGATAAGTGACTGCGACTGTGTGTAAATGCCATGCTTAATACCTGTTAGCTACCCACCCTACACCCCCACAGACAAGGGGGTATCGATTGCTCTTAACATATTATTACCATCCGATCCGAAAAAAAACCCACCTCGACTCGGTGCACTGGGAGTGAAACTCCATTTTGTTGCACAAAGGATTTAATTAGTTTTTCTTTTATTCGCCGCGTGCGCAGTGTAATTGCTTTTAACACTTGGCACTTTGAAGGGCTACGCCATGTGAAAATGGCTCATCTCAATGAAAATGGAACTGGAAGCGCAATGACGTCCTCGCTGTCCCTGTCGTCCCGTTGTCCGGCTATTCCCTTAATGAAATACTTGTGTCGTCTGCCTGTCCACATTATTAACAGTTTCAGAAACTTTTGAATTTAGGAATTGGAAAAAGTCCGTAACTCGTGTTAAAAACAGCGACTACAAGCAACACCCACGAATAGACATACACACAAAGTATGAAACAAATGGGAAAAGTGTGCTAATTTTCATTGAGAGCGAAGCAACAAAACACAAGGACACAGTGTAAAAAGTGATAGATGTAAATTGCAGCTGAAAACAAAGCTGGTCTTCCAGCTCGGCCCAGTAAAGTAAGGGAAAATAGACTGAGTCGCAGCCGACTGAGACTGAGACTCAGAGTAGAAACATTTTATATTTATTTACATTTCGTCAAAGGGGGTGACCAGCTCCGCAGGAGCTTTGCCTTTATTTCCATGGCGACATACATTTAATTCAACTCTCATGTTCTTTTGGTGTGCAATATTCTTTACTGGCAGTGCATCTTATTCTTAAATATATGAATGTTCATAAACATAACACACCATGAAGTGTGTTACGGAATCAAGAATATGAATACAAGGTATTTCAGATGACGTAACTTTAAAACATCCTATGAAATATTACCATATATTTTGTATACAGGCACTCTTGGGCAATGTACACTTACATCTTTGTATATATTGTACATTAAATTATTCCCTCTCAGAAATCAATAACAACTTGAATGCCTTAAAACTCACTTCCCATTCGCATTTGCCTCGCAATGATTATGAATGTGAATACAGCAGCGAGTATGGATGAATAACAACGTAAGATTTGCCATTTCCCTTGTGGCAGAGTCTGTTAACTTTTTATTTACTCTTCCTTTTTTTGCTGTTGGATTATTCGTTTGTGTTGGCTTTTTGCTTTGTTGTGCGAAGCTTTTAAGAGTTAATAAATCCTTTTAACTTATTCCATATTTCAATGGCCTCGCTGTAGTTGCAGTTGCTGGCGTTGGCATTCCCTTGAACCGAGAAAATAGCTGCCAACTATGTGGATATCCTGTGCCGGGATCGCACGAAGCCCATCTACAATCGCCGTCGCCGTCGCCGTCGCATATCGAATATCGCACATCGCGTTGCGCCCGCATAAAGGTCGAAGAAGACGGGAAGCGAGGCGAATGAAGGCAATTTCATTTATTGAACAGCATTATTCAAATATTCTCGGCCTGTGCCAGGAACTCTGCCCCATCCTCAGTTTCAGACCGTGGCTGTTCCTTTTCCCATACTTGCAGCACCCTTTCCTATTGCTGTTGTCTGACAAACGGAAATATTATTAAGTTTCATTGTGCACTTGATTTGTTTTGCAAGCGAATTTGTGGAACATTTGTCGGAGCGTTTATGCTTCGAATATGTTTATAACGACATAGGAAGTGCCGAACAATCAGAAAGAGACATTCATTAAACCTAAGTTTGACTCCTGTGTGACTGGCCATCAAAAATTCTATTTATTTCAATTCACATCGTAAGACGATGTGACTTAGCTCGTCTCCAAGTAGCCAAATAGTTACCTCTGCTCGGAATCATATATTAGCCGGCCCCTGTCGCTGTGTGTCATCCATTCCGGCCTACTTCTTTGTGAGCGAAGACTGGCAAATGCGAAATAACTCAATTTTAGATTTGTTGTGCAAGCGAACATTTATATTCCTTTATACGTGCGAGGTGACCGAGGGTGGGCGGGGGTGTTCCGGCGTGCGGCCTCTTAACAATTCATTTTTTATGAAGCTCGCTGCTGACTTAGTAGCGTAAGCTGAGTCGCCGACCCAATTCGAGAGACAGGCGTACTCCAACGTTCTTTGCTGCGCCCTCTATCGTGCGCCATGTATTTTTATTATTTATTATCCGTTTTAAATCCCAGCTAAAGATCATTATACACATCAGTGCGTCCGATTGTGAGAATCGCAGTTGCTCTGATTTCTTGTTTTCGACGTTTGCGCCGCCCACACACACACACACACACACAGACAGCGAGCCACATTCCCCTGCTGCTAACATTCACCCCTCCCAATCCCAATCCTTGTTCACCCTCTCTTGCCAACGGAATCCAAATCCAGCGCACAGGCTTGCCAGGTCTGTGGAGCAGCGGCATTCCTTGCAGAGCCAGAGTGAGGGGCCAGGAGTGTGCAGAGCGCACTGTGCCGAGCCGGCATGGAAAACGATTTAACTGAAAATTGAGGTTGAACTTAATCATAAATCAATGCTAATGATGCTAAAATGCTAGAAAATTTTGGGCATGCCATTTCGAGTGGATATCACTTGGCGGAGGAGCAGAGCAGAGCCAGGCCGGGCTGAAATGAGATGAGGCGAGGATTTGCAGTGCTGGCATTTGCCAAGCGCCTGCCCTTTGACCCCGCCAAACTTTGCCAGCCTTCCTTCCTCCTGCAGCTGAGATTCCAGCCCACTCCAAGCTGACTTTGCAGATGTCTGCTGTCATTTATTACAATAGCTTTGACTTTTGTTAGTGTGTTGCCATTGGCTCTGTTGTTGTCGTTGTTTGTGTTCCTGCCTCCAAAGGACTTGACTATTGGATTTTTACTCAGTCTTATCCAAGCATTTCTATGGCTGTCATTTCGGCGGCTGTTAGTACTGTGATTATTCAAACATATACTGTATACTGTAAAAACAAGCGAAGGCTGTTGGGATTATTTCCATTAAATTACAGGTTTGGTTGAAGGCTCGCTAAATGTGCTATAAGTAAATCGATGATTGTGTATCGATTAAAGATTAATTTTGATGTTGCAATCAATTTGATAAACATTTTATTGATAATTTAGTTTTTGTTAGCTCTTTTACGAAACATGTTGCAATAAAATAACAACCTTTATACTGCTGCAGAGGGTATATTAATTATGGTTAGAAGTTCGCAACGCACATTAGGAGAGACATTCGACTCTATATTCTTTAACTTAGCCTTCTCTGTTTGTCCGGCCGTCTGTCTGTTGCAACGCAAACTAGTCTCTTAGTTTTAAAGTTATCTTGATGAATCTTGCCACACATGGCTCGTGCCGAATCGGAGCGATATATCGTATAGCTAACAAGACATTGTAACCAAATTTACAATTGTACAACTCAACATATGGCAGCTATAGGAACATTCGATCGAAATGAGTTCTGGTATTTAGACTAGACTAGTATTGGTATCAGTCAAAGCAAGACAGCATCCAACGTATACTATTTCCATTCATTTAAGTCTGCAACTATATCCTATGGCTTTCATAAGAACAATCAGTCAAAATTCAAGATTGTAATAAACAAGTTTTGAATGTCTTGTGATGAGAGATGTTACAGCTGCCCAGGAATACATGAACCATGTTATTCAATTAGTATGAAAGCAATTAAAGGAGAACCGACAAGGGCATACAAATTTCAGCATGTCGAAGGTAGCCTTTCTTTCTGGTTTCTGGATAAAAATTTGAACAATCTGGAAAATACATTCAAACATGCATAAGTTTTTTCATGTTGATTGAACAAATGAGCAAATTAAATAAAAAACTGCGGTGGGTGATGGTATTTGTAATGATAAATTAAAATATCAGAAATAACTTTGAGTTATGATTGTACGAGTACAATGGACATAATTGCACAATTAAATCATCGAGATTAATTTAACATATTTTCATAAAAAGTTATGCTGCAATGATGCTGGATGATCCACGGCACGAGTAGAATGTGCCGGGGAACAAAGCTTGCAAGTTGTTAAAATTGAAATAAATGTGCGAAGGGACCGAAACATAAGTGGCATCAGTATGTGTGCGTATGTGGGTAAGTGGATGCGTGTATCTATAGCATAAGTCTTGCGTGAGCATGGACAACTTAGGGACGTTTTCCCCGAAGCTTACCACGGCTTGGCCATGAAGATATAGCAATAGAAAATTGAGTTAGCCAGCAACAGCAACAACCGACGGCAACCACAGACAGAACAATGGCAACGGCAATAACAACAATAACAACGGCAGCAGCAGCATTAACAATATCAACAAGAAAACCAACAAATATTTGGGGATGCCAAGGTATTCACTGCGGGAGAGGCGAATTTGTGGAAATTGCCTTTTTACGAGCATATTAGCATGCATATAAGTAAGCGCCAGTCGGTGGGTGTGTGGGCTGTGTGTATTACCGTATTTGCATTTAGCTTATTCTTATGCTGTTGTGCTGGTGTACGTGTGTGAGCTGGCCACAGCATTGGCGTCTGTCTTTCGACTAATGTGTCCCCAATGAATGCTCGCGGTTCCAGGCAACAAGGACGACCCTCGAATGGCCGCGGTCTCTTTCATGTGTTGTGTCTGTGTGTGTGTGTGTACTTCTGCAGATAAATCAATTTATTCTCATTTTATTTGTGTGCATAAATTTGTGCGTATGCTAGTGTGTCGGCGTGGCCATGTGTGAGTGTGTGTAGCTAAGTAAGAAATAAACAAAGTGACGCCGACTTCGCATTCAGCAAAGGCGTCTGAAATGATTTCATATAAGGCGTGCCGTCCATAAATATCTCCCACTCTCCTCTCGCACTCGCACTTGCTCATTCTCTCACTTTTTTCGTTATTTAAAGCAATGAATCGCTACCCTACGAATGCATGAAATTTCAATTTACACTCGCCCGCAGCTATGCTACAATTTATATTTCTGGTTTTGTATGGTAATTTGCATACGCGAGAGTATTTGCACATAATTATTCAATTTGTGAGTATTCAAATCCAACCCAGACCAACCCAGACCAGACCAGGCCGGGCCAACCGACGCCAATGGCAGCAGTTGGCGAGCGCTTTTGTTTCATTTTTACGTGTCAAGCTAGATTTGGCTGACGATTTGTTGTGTGGCAGCTGCCCGCCCGAGCGCGAGCCCCAGCCCGGTCGCCAGGGTGTCGTTTGTTGCTGCGCCGGAAAGTAGGCAACGCTCTTGTGCCACCTGCATGTCTGCCACTGAATAATGACAACAGCTAACAAAACATTTTCCAATTCATTGAATTTTACAGTTGCCAGCGTTCCCTCCGCTTACTTTGTTGCTCTTACCGTTACCGTTACTGTAACTGTTACTGTTACTCTTGTCTGGTGTTGATTTAGCTTTGCGTTCTGTTTAGGTGCCCCGCTGCTCTTTGAAGCCTTGGCCCCAATTCGATAAGAATGTCAGCCCCACATGCGACTAGATGGCGGAGTCACGTGTCAGTTAGTGTGTGTGGAAAGTGCGGTAGTGCGTCGTGTACATGTTCGAGAGCCGTCAGCAAATGTCTATACACGATTTGTCAAATTGTCAAAAAACGTTGGAGCACGGTGGGCCATGCCGGAATCTCTGGAAGCCTGGCCATATGCTGTTATTGCCTCTTCGTAGACCCCGATTGCCGACTTGTTCAGGCGTAAAAATGAAATTAGATTGACAAGTGATATATGTACGATATGAGCCAAGAGGTTTGCCTACATATTGGGCACTTACGGCATCGAAAGTGTGTCCTGCGTTCTGCGACAGCCAACTGCCACTCCGAACCTACAGCAGTCTGTCAGGGGCACCTCGGGGATTACGCTGCTGCTGCTGCTGCGGCTTACTGTGCATCACTATCGCACATGTTTTCGATTTCTCGGAAACAAGAGAAGCAGCAAAAAGTATAAATATCCCAGCACTAAAGTGATAAGTGTGTCGCGAGAACACGAAAAACAATTTACAATTGTCATGTAAATAAGCGACGAAGCATTCCTGCGGCAGTCCGCTGCTCCGCCCGGATAGTGGCTCTCATGGCAACTGCTCGAGCTGCTCCTTAGCCCTGCCGACTGTGTGTATTTAAAGTTGCTCCAACTAATTGAGCGTTGCCCGGACAATCTGCCCGGGCAACGGGTGCCCACGTACCATAATGAGGTGATTCAGCTCTTTATGGACCGCTGCTGGGCCGGCCACGAGAGCTGAGGCGGAAGCCACAACACGTTTTGCCACTCAAATCTTTATACCCCTTATTTAAGGCATAAAATATTTAAACGCATCATCATGCACTTTGTCAACACTTTCTTTCGCCATTTCTAGCTCTCTCCCTCACTCGCGCCCGCGCTTTCCTTTCCTTCGTTTTTTGCGTTTCCGCCGTGCAGCTTTGACACTTTTCTCGCATAAATTTGACCTTTACACGGTTTTTGGCACATCAATCTCGAGGCACAACCCTGCAGTGGTATTTCATCAGCAAAGTGGAGTGGAGTCTAGTCTCAAATCTCGAATCTCACTTTGCTGTTGTCTCTTGCTCACTCGCTTGCTCGTTTACTCGCTCGTTTTTTTGTGTGGTAACTCTGGCATGGCAAGGTCACAATCCCTGCAAGAGCCAGAGCTATTGTTTATGGACGGGCAGCTGTTGGTGCAGTGATTGCTTTGCCCCCCCGTCCGACCCTACCCCATGCCACTGTGTGCTGCTGTCTGGCATTTTGGTGTTGCTGCTTAAACTACAAGTTGCAGTACGGCGAGTTCCATTTTTCTTCATTTGAACGAGGCAACATCCTTGGCAACATCTCTTGTAGCTGTGATTTATCAAGCTCTGCCAAAATGTTGCACTTGCTGCTACCTGCTGGAGCTTATAAATATTTTAAGTGCATGCATTTTAGTGCACGTGTGCCGCATTATCGTCATTGCTCTTGATACTTCGCAAAGATTCTTTGTCAACTTATTGTGGGTAACTTATGCGGTGCACCATTTACCTGTGGGGGGCTGATTAAAATGGAGATTTGAACATTATGCTCTATGAACCTAATTAAAACACATTCCACAACAAACGCGGCATATTTAAAGCGTCATCAAAAGCATATTGCGCAGTCAGACACACACACACACACACACAGACGCAGGCGCGCACATTCGTTTTCTTTATGGTTTAAGTAATTTAAAGGCAACAAACACTTGCGCACTCTTTAACATAGACACGTGCGGAATATTAACTAACGCACACGCGTTGAAACTAAATGAAATTCATGGCATATGTGCGTGAGAACTGTGGGGGAAGTATGTGCATGTGTGCATGTGTGTGTGTGTATGAATGGTGTAAAGTGGCTAGCGTTGCATAGTGATAGTGTCTGGATGATGGTGGCTGTAACATCCAGGAGCCTTAAAATAGCCTTATTTCATTCTTTTTTCTCGTTCGCTCTCACTTTGCCTCTTTCAAAATTCCTGAGTCGCTGCAGGCCAAATGAGATTTAAAGTACATGCATAAGCCCACACACAATCGCAGACATTCGTACACAAAGAAGGCAAGAGAGAGAAAAATAGAGAGAAAAAGAGAGGGAGACAGCTCCACATATATTTTTAGCAAAGTTTTGGTGCACTTTGTGGGCCATACTTGGCCTTATTTCGGCATCTAGCTGGCTGGCACTCTGGCCCGCCTCTTTAGCATATTCCCTTAGCATATTTTTATTTGTAGCATTTATAAGTGAATAAATGCGCGCATTTAAATGCCACTTCTTTCGTACTCACATGATTCGGAAGCCATCGTCCAGCCGCCGTCGACGTCTGCTCGGGCACAGCCACTGGCACGGGATCGGGCTCGCGCTGGAATTGCGCTCGGGTTTATGTGTTGGGTCTCCAGCCTCATTACGTATGCAGTGGAAATTTTTTCTGCTCAGCATTTTATGCACGTCGTGCCAATTTATAAATCATTTTTGTTTGTCTGTTTGCATTTGTTTGTGCTCAACGTGGCCGGCTACGTGGCGTATACGTTATGTCTTCTACAGATCACACACACACACACATGTACGCCCCTTACCCTGGTTGCTCTAGCGCTTATTATGCTTTATAATATGATTTATTTTAATCATTATGCTAAATGATTTTTTGTACCTCATTTTTCATCTCTCGACTTCTGCATCAAGCAACAATAAAATATCTTTTTGCATATTTGAATATGTATGTGCGGGTTGATTACGTATACCATACGCAAGGCAGTAAAGCTTCCACAGGTATTTCCAGATTAGGGAAAAAGAAAGGTGGCAAATAATTCACTACCTCCTTATTAAAAGCAAAAATCTCAATCAAATTTCATCTGTCGTCTCAGAGCTCATCAAAAATGGCCTCCTAAAAGCATTTTCTTGTCTCTGTTATTGATTCTTATGTTGCTTGATTGCTCGTTATTCCCCCAATATTCACTGAGTTTTGAATCAAGAGCAGAGGTTGCTGGCCAAAATGACCCCGGAATTCTTCTGAAGCTCCCACTGCCTTCACCTTCAACTTCAGTTCTCAATGGAAATCAAATGACCCGCATATGGCGTCCACAAGGACATGCAGATGTTGGGGAAACAATTCAAGGACATGCGATAATGCTCGTAGGCAACACTTGTGCCGACACATCTGAATGGATTTCAATCTTATCCTAATACGAGCATTGACTAGCGACAGCATTCACAGCCAGGGCAACTACCGACCGACTGGGTGTGGGTCGGAAAGAACGAAAGGAGGGGTGAGGTGGAGTGGCAGTGGGAGGGCACCGCAAGTGAGCTTGTTGTCCGCTTGTTGCGCACTGAATTATTTATTAGGCATGTGCTCATGTTTCCGCACTAGGTGTCATCTTGTCGGCCGACATGGCCACTCATTTCTACCATTTTTCTTTTGCTTCTGCTGTTTGTCCATTTGTCCAGTTTCGTGCTGTTTCTATTGGGGTCTGGATTGGGGCTAGGGGTTTCCGACAAGGTGGGCAACAAAGTGCGACAAAGTGTTTGCATTTTTTATAAGCTCTCAAATGACGCACTGAACATGCGAAAATCATGTGATTGTCCCTTGATCAACCCGCCAAAACACACAGTATCTTCGTGTGCCAGCTGCTTGGCGTTGCTTGCTTTTAATTGGCGCCCGGATTTGAATAATATGATTGACAGAGAGCAACTCATTTGACATGAATTTAATATGCTTGCACTTTTGATGGGTCGCATACTTGCCTGGAAGACCTTGGTTCAATGCTCAATATCTGTGGAAATTCCCAAAGTTGCTTTCAGAAATGTGCAAATTTTGCACTCGAGAAGATTTCATATCTCTGTGGATGTTGGCTGTTGCCATTGCTGCTTTTTCTGCATCTACAGCGGCTTCTTGGCACTGGAATGCAATCAATTTGCAAATTTTCGCTACTTTGCCGCGTTTGCAAATGTTCAAGTATTTGGCTCCTTAGCATTTTTCCTTGCTGGTTACCGGTTACTCCCAGCCCTGTTTGCCATCTACGAGTATTTTGTGTTATTTCTACACTCGAGCGCATCGAACGCTGTCTGCTGTCTGTTCGTCCGATCGTCTATACCCTTCCGGGGGTCCTTGCTTAGCTTTGTTCTTGCTCTACCCAGCCCCATTGGGCTATGCAAATGATGCATGGCTGCCTCTTGGCTCTTGGATGGATGCTGGCTTCTCTGTGCCTTTGCCATTGCATGCGTTTTTTTCTCATGTTGCACTCGCCTGTCTCTGTCTCTGTATCTGTGTCTGGGTCGTGTTTTGGCCAAAGGTGCTGAATTTGGCAAATGGCGTTGTAATATTCGTGGAAATTGAATTTCACAAGGCACACACTTTAAATAAGCCAGAGCCAAGCTACCAGAAATAGCCCAGCTCATTGTTCATTGGCCAACAGTTGCTTCTAATGAATTGTAGGCATGCCCTCCCGTTGCTCTTCCCCAACTCCAGGACCAGATTCAACTCTCGGCATTTCTTGGCTTGGCCTCCCATTGCTTTTTATAGTGGCTGCCTTTTTTTTGCCATGTGTAAAATCGACAAATAATGGATGCCGATGTCTTGGCGTGTTCGCAATGCGCATTTGAATATCAATTGAATTGGATTCTTTGTGCTGCAGCGCATATTTTGCAATGCTAGTGCGGTCGCACACACACGTGGAAATGCAAGATTCTCTCAGTCTTATTCAAAGGAATTCGTAATGTGCAAGTGAGCCACAGCATTGCAATGCTTGCGCTGTTCTCTTTATTCCTCTCCCTTATGGCCGTGTATCAAAATCGTTGCATACTTTCAGGCGCGCATGGGCTACTGAAGTCAAGTTGCAATTATACATTTTCCGCTCGACTCTCTCGAATCTCGCGAAGAAGCAATATAAAGTTAAGCCAATAAAATGATTTAAATACCTGGCACGAATATTGCCATTAATTGGCTCAGAGCCAATTCGCCCAGAGACTCTAACACATTTGTACACTTGGAATCGGACTCACACTCAGACACGCGATTTCTGACATGCATTCGTATTCGCTTGAGTCTGGCATTTTATTTTGTATATTTGAAATAAATTATTCTGCTCACTCATCAGCATTTTGCGCTGTTATAAACACGTTTTTAATTAAAATCGCAAAAACAGGCAAAACGTAGATGAGGCAATAAAAGGAAAGCAAAAGCCGCCATTTATTATGTATGTGTGTCGTTCTATGTGTTGAAAAAAGAAAAATAGCACACTCCCGCAAACACACACACGTGCACACACACACACGTACATCATACACGGGAAAAAAGGAGAGAAATGTGATGGCAGCAACTTCAATTAAGAGAAAATAAAAGGCAATTCCAAGCAGAACAAAGAACCGAGTAGCAGCAGCAGAAACCAAACAAAGCCAACAGACAGACAAAGTTGCCATTACCGATGCCCTGGAGCGGTTCAAAAGCAGAGCCTGACATGGAGAAAGGGGGGTCAGGTGGGAAAAAGACAGACGACAGGCGGCAATAAGCACATGCGGAGAAGCGCAACAGTTTTAGTGATAAAATGGCAAACGCGTAATTATGAAAGACTGAGAAATGTGCGTGCGTCCCCAGAATTAGCACTCCTACCAGGCACTGCATCAACACACACTCACAAACACACACTCAAACTCGCACTCAAAGCGCTAACTACGCTACAAAGACGAAGCAATAATAAACTGATAGCGAGAAAAATAAATTACGAATACAGCCCACATTCATTGCGATTCATTAATTTGCGATTCACTCACGTACCACAGAGGCCACATGAAGCGTGCACACACATACGCACACGCATACATAAAGGACTGACAAATAAGCTGGCACTCAATGGAAGCTTCGGCGAACTGAAAAATTTGTTTACAATTTTCGCTGCTTTTGTTGTCGAATCGTATCGAATAATTTTCTAAGCAGGCTGAGAGATGCGATTCGAACTTTACATACGCCTATTGTGAGAGACCCCTCAGACCACTCAGGCGAAGCACAAAGAGCAGCACATTAAATGAATGGCAACATGTGTGCGAGTGTATGTGTGGCTGCTGCTCATATTTGTAATACTTTAGCCCCTCACGTGCCAAATGAATTGGCTGCTTGTTAAGTTCTCTTGGTGTTTCCCTTGGATGGCGTCTTTCGTGCCATCGGAATTGTCCTCACGTCTAGACATAATTTCTTCAACCATTTATTACCTAATTAAGTGGAAGTATAAATGCCAAGCTCAGCCACCCAGCAGCAGGGGCGTGCCAAGCAATTCAGGGTCGCCTTGGCTAGTGTTTTCATCTGGGATGCCGCCGCTGCCGCCTCTGCCACCTCTGCCACCGTCAATCGCATTTTGTGTCAGTATCTGTGAATTAACTGGCGGCATTCCAATGATTGACCTTCCACTCTGCACTCGCCCATATAAGTGTGTTTGTTCCGTTTGTGTGTGTGTACGTATCTGCGTGTGTGGCTGTGGTGATTCGAAGTATGTGGGTGTGTGTGCACTCGTCTGTTTTCTGTGGCTCGTCGAGTGTAGCTACTCGAGCTTAAGGCTCGCCTTGAGCGTGGCAACCGCCTTTGTCTTCAGCTCATCTTTTGTTCCGCTCAAGCGTTGGCATAGCGGGCATTGTGCGGGTTTTGTTCTTTCTGTGCTGTTGTGGCTGGGCATCTTTTGGCGGTGCTGTTGTTTCCATTCTTGTGGCAACAGTGAACAAAATGCCGCTTCCATATTCTTCGCGTTTCTGTTTTTCGCTGCTGCCTTTCATTGTTGGCCGATTGTTCGGTTTTCTTAGTTCATTGTGTCACATTGTGGGTATCTACTGAGGGTCAATAAAGAAGTGCACCACGAGTAGAGACAGAGAGGAGCGGGTGGGGAGAGAAAGAGAGGGAAAGAAAGCTGACGGAATGAGTAACGAGAATCACCGAGCTCTTCGTTATTTGCTTTCTTATCTCTATGGTATGTAGGTCATTCAAATATGGCGTCCTTGTTGACATTCGAATTCAAATTTTAACAGCGATAGAATTGTTTTTGAATGTAAATAAACGTACTCTACGAGTTGGTTCCACATTCATGAATACAGCAAGATAATCTCGGTTTCAATACTTTGTAATTTATTTTGTTGTTTGTATTTATATCTTTTAGTTTTACAATGTTTCTTTATAAATATGCCACGACTCTCTCCTGCTTGGCTTTGCTTCATGGACTTTGGGTTAGTTTCACGCTTATGCTAGCGCAAAGCCCTTTACATAGTTACTATAGACATACAGCTACGTACCAATGTAAATATGCAAGTATTTCATCTTAAGAACATCCCATCCCATGTTCACTATTAGCTGTATTCGGTTCCATTCAGTGTCCTGTCGCTGCGCTTAACTTCCTACACTTAACTAAGACTTACGGATATAGTCCTCATGCATATTTAAGTGTGTAATCGTTCTCTTTTGTTTTCTTCATTTCGTTTAACATAGATTCCTACTACACTTTCTATGTGCGAGTGTCTTATATGCTAACAGTATTGACCTAGTTGAGGTTTCAACTATTTTCTGTTTTATTTTAACGGTACATCTCATTGTAGCTACGCCTCGTGCTGAGAGCACAATGACAAAGTAAACGGGATATAAACAATACCATGAACGTATTAAAGCCGATAGACATAGTACATATCATACATGCAGATATAAGAAACTGCGATGGGGATAATCGTTCAACTATAGGTGTGAGTAAGTATATCTGTTAGCTCCCTTTACACTCGAAGAGTATTCCGTCTATAATACTTGCAGCGTCTACATACAGTAGTGACTTTCCGTTGCAGGTACTTCACAGAACAGATTCAGTTATAACTGACATGCGGCGTTAGCTTTAAATTCGTCTAAGATTAAGTAGCTACAAGCTGACATAAGCAGGTTTCTCTCCTTCAAGATCGCTCGGAATGTGACTTAGAGAATTATTTTGGGTGCACTGTGATGCACGCAATCAATGTTCAGCGTTCGTGTGCCAATCAATTAGGTATATATTTATATATCTAAAGTACATATGATGTATATTTTGATAGTGTATATTTTCTCATATGTTCTGTATTTGTATGTATGTATGTATACTTTAGCCGTTTTTAGATATTCTATTCGCTATAATAGTGTCAACAGTGGTATAAATTGCAAGATAATTGATAATTGTTTTCTCTTCATAACTTTTCGACTAGTATTTTCTAACTGAAGCGTAGGCTAGGGTGCACCAATAATAGCTTTATATGTACTTGTAATAACGTATGTATAGGTATACGAGTATCTTTAGGTATATCAATTTAGCAAGTATAATTATGAATATGTAACACATATCGCCATGTATATGCATTAAGGAAGACATTTTTTCATGATTGTGACCATTTCATTCAGCGCCCTCGACACACTACACTCTCCATCTTGCACTCATCAAATGAGAATGTATGAGGTATGAGGGTGTGAGATTTGTGTTGTTGCAGCAGCCCCAAAGGGTTGCCGAATGGTCAAGCTTAGGCTTAAAGTGTGTGTTTATGAATCTGTCTGTATGTGTGTTCGTGTGCTTATAAGAGTTCTGCTCCTGGTATGTCTGCAGACACTTTTGTATATCTAAAACACTCAATTAATATTTATGAATTTCAGTATTTTCCTATACTTATTTACACAATCTAATAGTTTTAACATACTTTACTTTAAGGCGCAACTAAAGTTTGGTTCAATATACAATTATCAATTCATATTAATTTCTCCTTCACTGCTGCTTTAGAGGGTAGATAAAATGTATGTATAATCGGTATATCGGGTAATTGTGTATATATTCGCATGTACATATGTATATAGAGATATGTACAAAAGGTTAGATCGTACGGAATTTTGTGTATATTTAGGTGTTCATCTTGATATGTACTGTTAGTATTTTTATAAAATAATCCGTTCAATTACGCAATGTATTTACAGAGGGACAAGAAACCGCAAGAAAAGAATTGTATGATGTGAAACCTCTTGAACGAATAACTGAAAGTCACCAAAGTACTGAAATTGAATGATTCGAACAAAAGAAAAGAACTGTCGCATAATAATTGCTCCGTATTGCAAATGATAATTGGTAATGAAACCGTATTTCTCTTCATAACGCCGACGGGAAAAGATCAAATGAATAAGCTTTAAACAGAATAAAAAAATTACCGTTGGCTTGGTCAAGTGAATGGAATAAAATCGATACGCAAGGATACGGATATAATAAAAATAAAACAAACTCATTGCAACTCAGTTGGAATACCTGGACAGGAAGCATTTCGATTAATTTAAAGCTGCAAAACGTAATGCACTCGATCGCCATAACAACGGAATAAGTCAAAAGATTGTATGAAGACCTAAGTTGCTGCCTGCAATGTGCTTTAACCAAGAGATTTGTTCAGCTTTGGGTGAAATTAAACCGTGATTGCCTTAGAAATTCAATTGAACTAGAGCCATGAATGTTGTGAGTATGAATATTGCATTCCTTTCTCGTATAAAACACTAACTACGTGTATGCTCTCCATATACATATTTATGTGCACTCATGCGGGGTGTAAACTCTTAAGTCGTACCAAGTCTATGTACATATTTCCACCATAACGATAGCAGTGTTAATATATCAACTGTAATATTACATATATGTAAGTACGATTTATGTTTAAGATAATTATTATTTAGACAGCAGTTTTGTTTTCAAGAGCTAATGGTTATTGTAAGTCGAATGGTTATTCGAATACTCTATACCTCACGAGTGTATGTAAGTACGTATCAAAAGTAAGACCACATCATCTTCAAGTAAACATGGAACTCAAGTTAGCCCCTAGAAGTATACAGCATTTCACTAATGATGTACGCAGATGACAATGCATATGCACATATGGCTAGAAACTCACATTTAATGCCGATGAATATCCGAGTACTTGGCTCTTTAAGCTACACACTTATCTACATAACGCACACACACACTTAAATATCTGAATTTACTACGTATTCATTCGATTATAAATAAATATATCGTATTGGATTGCCGCCGCTTACAGCGTCTGAATCCCTGCTTATTCACTCGCCCCCTCTCAAGCCCCAAGTCCTTGTGCTTACAAATAAAGTCCCTACTCGCCCGATTGTTAATCGGACTGCAGGTCGCTGCCTTTGCTTTAGCTGCTGTGTCATGTTGGGATTGCGGCAGACCGCCAGCTAAGCGTACTGCGGCCCACGACTGCCAGAGCCACTAGCAACAGGGTCAGCAGGCGATGGGCTGCTGTCTGCTGGCCATGACCATGGCCACTTCGCGCCGCGCTCGTGCTTTCCGGCCAGACGACATCGACTTCAGACATTTTGAAAATGCTCAGCAGTCGGTGGGATTGCAGCTCATTGTGCTCGGTGTTGATGTGGTGACTGATGGTCTTCAGTATCGCGGTGCACTCGTCCTGCAAGCACACAGATAATCGTGGAGAAGTGGACGAGTAAATTAAATTGCAACCCGCTGGCAGTTGTGGCTTTTCAATGCCAAAGTAAAGGAACTCGTACGTACCTTCTCTCGGCGCAGCACCTCGATATCCTTCAGCTTGCCATCGTGCGGCAGTCGCGCGGCAATAATAATGTTCTCCTCGGTCATATTGAATAGAGTCAGTGTGCATTGGGTCTGTGTGCAGGAGGGGCAGTCGCAGTAGCAACGAGTTGCAATTAATATTCGAGTAAGTCACAAATGGGGAAAGCGTGATTAGTAGGGCTCTTGGCCGCCGGCTCACCTGATTATTGATGTAGGTTGTCACGTATTGTTGCAGCGCACGCACCGCATCCTGCACTCCCAGGTTGGTGTGGGGTCGCAGCAGAGCTTCGTCGGCGGCACTGTATCCCAGCAGCAGAAAGACACCACCTGGCAAAACACACACACAGGGCAAAGAGGACAAAGAGTGTTCTATAAATCTTGGGAAATACTATATGTGATTTATTTTCCACTGAGAGTCAGCTGTGCACCGGGCACAGAACAGACAAAACACATGTAAGTGCTGGCAAAGAGCCACCACGCAACCTTGGACAGCCTTTGTGCGTCCGCCTCGAATGGCAGCGACAAAGTACTGTTGGTTGGCAAGTGGAATGTGGCATACACAAGAATAGCATCAGGCCATGAGCTATGAGCCACGAGCTACAAGTATGATTTGGCCCAATGAAAAGCTCTTTAAGAATACTGTCAGACTTATGCTTGGGGAAGGGGAAAGATAGGGGGACGACAAGTAGCATCTCTTGACGGCCCGGGTAGTGGCTGGAAAATGGAGCATACTTGACAGCTCCGCTCCGTCATTGCCTGTCGCCGCTGATAATCGTAAAGTGCTCAACGGGAAACAACAACGGAAAAGAGACTGCATACAAGACGTTGCAATGAAATTTGTATGCATACATATATGCAAGCATAATGGAAGTGACGACGCATCAAACGGAGGGAGGAACGGTGTAAGGGATCAGGATTGGGACTCCGGATGGGTATAATAGGGCGGGATACCAACCTGGCAGAATGTAGTCCCCGAGCGGCGGCTTCATGCAGATGAAACGTCCTGAGTAGCAGAGGCAGCGCCCGCGGAACGCCTGATAAGCCGGCGAAGCGTGACTGTAGAACGCGAGGGCGGTGCGACAGGGGGCAAATGGCACGCAGAGGGCGTGACAGGTGAGCGTTAGCGATTCGCCGCAGCTGCACAGTTCGCTGCACTCGGCATCGTCCAAGGAGTAGATCTGAAAATAAAGGTACAAACGCCTTGAGAGCTGCAAACTAAAAACGGAAACCTGAGAAATACTTTGGTCGGGCGAGGGGTCTTATTAGGCGAGCATTAGATTACGCATACGCCCTGTTGCAGCGCCGCGTATTCAGCGCTAATTGCATTGCACTTGCTGCAAATTGTTGCTGCCAGCACGTACAGCTAACAAAACAAGTAAAGTGAAAAGAAAAGTGGCCAAAGTGCATTGTTGCTGCTTCTGTTCTCTGCTTCCCTTTGTTAGTTCTTGGTGTTTTTGCATGTTTTATTTGTTGTTTTGTATGCGTCTACCCATTCCGGCGTTTTCGTGGTGTTGTTAAATGTGGTAATATCTTTTCTTTGGGCACGTGCCGACACGTAAGCCAAGCACACACAGGCACATACACACGGCACACACAGCTTCAAACGGGTGTGTGTTGTTCGCTCGTGTCGGCAACTTAAAGTTGTTCGTTTGTTTTGCCCGAAGCCGTTTTGCATACTTTTAGTTATATAAATGCATTTTAATAGCACTTCCTGAACTTCGGCAAAATAAAAAATGCTTAATAAATATCGCGGGCATGCCATGTGCCATGGAATATTTGTTGTATCACTAGAATCATTTGTATCTTACCCGCTTGCTGCTGCCTTCGCGTATCAGTTGATCACTTTGAAGCGGTCGTTGGACAATGCAGTTTTCTGTAAAGCAAAGTGAAACAGTTTTTAATATAAAGAAATAACGAAAACTACTCAACAATTTTTGTCTGCCTGACAAAAGATATCAGTTGCCCAATTTTGAAATACTTTATTATTCCCAACAGCAAAATCTCTTCAAGATTTCTGTCACTTGTTCCTAAGCCAAAAATCGGAGCTATGGAAATCGTTAACTTGAATAACTTCTGACAGGTGGGAGTGACATCCAAAATTGAAAATATCATTTCAATCAACTGTAAAAGATCTAAAATTTGGCAATGTCCGACATACTGTAGGTACGTGCGTGGGTGTCTGGAAATCAAACTAGCACAGCCTGTTCTAAGTACATACAGTTGCATCGAGGTTGGTATACCCTTTGCTGCCTTCTTTGACTACTCTCAATAGTCGAAGTGTGTTACACATTTAAACAAATTTGACGTTGCTGTGAACTAGACGACATATAGCCATACATGCCCAGACTCACATAGAGAATAACAGTTTGCCCACAGTTGACTAGGTAGCCTCACCATTTTGTTGAGTTTGTGTTAATTGTTGCCCCCGAGGCAAGTGTGTGTGGCGTACGAGCACAGGTAACAATGGAGATAACGAGGCTTAGCCCAAGCTCTTTAGTAGAGCCTGGGGCATTCGTTCGAAAGTATTTGCAAAAGTTTACCAATAAATCAGGTATAAAGCACCTGCAAATCTTATTTGCATTTTTAATTAATAATCAACTTTCGGGTCGCTTGCTAACATTAAATAAATAATTCAGCAATGTGTTGGCGAAACATTTATGTTGCAAAACACTTTAATCTCGAGTTCAAAATTGTTAAATGCCCAGTCGTCGCACGGGCTAAATCAATTATGGATGAGACATGCAAACTGCTAACTCGTTGCTGTTCAGTAACCGAACAACAACTACAACACGAGCAAAGCAACAATGCATGCGAAATACTCACGAGACTGTCCTAATGGTCAGAATAATTACAGCTCCAATACTTATAGCATCATATGCACATATTATGTTGCTACTCGCACACACACACGCACATGCAGAGATATTGACAGAAGACGCGTGGCAAACAAATAAACTCATTTGCATTTTTAATGAAATTTGTAAACTGTTTGTACAGTGAAATGGACAACGCCCGTGTGTCGGAAGTATTTAATAAACCTAAGTACAAGTTCATCAGAATATTAAAAGAGCTGCCTATTGAGTGTCTTGTAAAAAGCTAAGGGCGCTTCTCTATCTCTAGTACGCACTACATGCGTTTGTATAATAGATTGCAACATGAGCCAAACTCATTTCCGGTTGCTGGTCACACGAACAGAAACACACACACTCACTGTGCTCACATAGTCATGCATACAACGTTGCATTTTAAATGATAAGCAATGTTATATTCACATATGTTACATATACACACACATATGTATTGCGTTGAGTTTTTGTTTCAATTAGCCGCAGAACCGCATCAACCACATCAATTATATTGGAAGCCTCACAACGGAAATGCCCATTGAGACGAACTGTGATAAGAGGCGATGCTTCCTTCGTCCCTTGACACACACTCACACTCCCTCACAGTGGCTCTAATTATGACAGAGTGGCAAGCTCGAAATGTCAACATATTAAGCTAATCAGGCAAAAGTGACCCCGCTGCCATCTGGCAAAATTAGCAAAAGGTTCCGTTCAAAAATGTAGCCGGAAGTGGGACCACGTTTTCAGCGGAACGCACTTAGCTTTCGAGCTATACACACGGCTATACACACAAGCAGAATGAACACATGCGTTTACTTACTTGGCGGCTGGGTTGTTGTTGTGGTTGCCATTGTTGTGGGCGTTGTGGTTGTCGGCTCTGTGATGCTGATGCGGTGCACAAATTCCGTTGTTTCCATTTGGTCAACAAAAATTACCGGATCGTCGAAGTCGGAGCCCTGGCGACCATTGCCGTTCTTCTTGCCCTGTCTCCGATGGTCACCCTTACCATTTGTATTCCCGTTGCCAATACCGTTACTGTTCACATTGCCGTTTCCGTGTCCGTGGCCGTGTCCATTGCCGTGCACATTGTCGTGTTCATTGACGCCACTGTGATAATCGTCATTTCCGCTGTTTCCGCTTGCATCGTTTCCGCTGTGCAACGGCACCGAATCGGGCGGATCGAGATAATTGTGTTCCACCGATGCTGGCTCTGATTTCTCCTTTGCCTGCACCGACACCGCAGCGACAGCAATGAAGTTTCGTTATGATATTTTTCATATTTTTATATTGTTTGTTTTTTGTTGTTATTGTTTTCGTTGTTGTTATTTCAGTTGCGGCGTGGTTTTTCAATTTCGTGCAGCAGTTATTCATTTTTATTTATTTATTTGCATTTTTGTGGTTTTTGCGGCGCATTGTTGTTATCGTTACCGTGGTTGATACATGAAAAGAGCGATATTAAAGGTTTTCAAAGTGAGTTCGAATATCTGTGCGAGTTGCGTTTAATCTTGCTGCTGCTGATGCCGCAGCCACAGCAGTAGCAGTAGCAGTAGCAGCAGCAGCCGATGCTGCCGCAGCAGTAAAAGGGCAAAATTGATTGCTTTGTCGGTTTGAATTCATAGACGGACGTCGGGTCATATTGTTCGCTTGGCTTTTCAACTCTCGGCAGCCACTGATTGAGTGCTGATTGGAAAACAGACGGATTGAGGGATAAGCGGATGCGGGTGGGGATGGGGAAGGGGCAGGGGAAGGCGTTGGGAATGATGGCCTGAAGATGAGGGTGCACGGGGCAATGGTGCCATGCGCTATGGAACACACGATAGGTAACCGTTTGTTAATCGGATTGTCGGCAAGAGCCAACTGTGGGGCACAGTGTGCCTGGGCCACAATTAGCTGGCCTGGCTGCATGCCTACTTACCTTGAAGATATGCGTCGCCGGCTTTCTTGGCGTCTGCTTTGGCTGTAGACTTGTCGTTGTTGTTGTTGTTGTCGGTGGTGGAGGCGGAGGTGGTGGGGGCGGGGCACGTGTAGTTGTTGTTGTCGTCGTGGTGGTTGTCGTTGTTGTTGTGGTGGTCGTTAGGAATCCCAGTTCGGCCAAGCGCTTCATATGGAAGTCCTTTTGCGCCTCAACTGCAACAGGAGTTCATGATTTCACCCTTGCTTTGCACAGTGTGCCAAGTTTGGGGAGCTACTCACCAACACACGGGTTCATCCAGAGCAAACGGCGCCAGCCCACACATTGGTAGAGGTGCTGCGGATCGGTGCCCTGACAGGCGCAGGTGGTGCGCAGCATGGTGCCCAGTATGCCAATCATTGCGGTGCGGCACCCACTGGGCCGGCCAGCACACTTCTTGGTCACGCTGTCCACTGCACAGGCCTGCTCGTAGTACTCCAGCTTGAGTCTGTGGCGATTAAAAAGCGAAGTCACTATGTTAACACGTGTTCTCCCCGCACGGCTGGCTGCCCCCTGACTTTCAGCCTGGTGGCAGTTATCGTCATTGTTGCTACGCTTGTCTCTCTGTCAGTCTGTCTCGTTGCTTGCCTGTCTGTGAGTAAGTGTCTCGTTACCTGCAGTCACCGTTCCTAGCTGGAGTCTGAGATTGATGCATTGCAATTTGTGCTGGAATTACTCGTGCTATTCAACTGCATTTTATGGTACTGCAGATGTTTCTTCCACCTCAAAATGGCTGCAAAATTTACGGCAGCAGGTTAACGTTACGTTACGCTCTTGCGAGTATGTGTGGGTAAACAACGAGTCTGTAAAGTCTTGACTGCTGCTTTATTGTCAACGTAGCGTATGCGTAATATGCGAACAGCAAGCAAGCGCAGTCTCCCACTAACGGAATATGGCATTTTAACTATTCCAATCAGGTGCAGTCTTATAGGCTCTTAAACATTGAATGCAGTTAGTTCTCAGTGAGAGTGTGCAGTCTGTCGGTTATGCTGTTTGTTAATTATGGCAAAATATTCCTTGGTTACTCTAGAGTCAGAGAGGAGGAGATAGTCAGACAGTAATTGCTCATAGTATGCACTATTTCTCTCTCCCTCTCCTTCCCTCTTTCGTGTCCATAATGATATTGATTATATAAATTACAGCGGCTTTGTTTATCTTAGAAAACACGGTACGCTCTAATCATCGTGATGACTCCACTGTCCGGCTTAACGCTGTTATGCAACCGCATACAGCTAAAGTGCTTGGGCACGTGGCACGCTGTGAAGAAACCATCTAAGCCATCTAATAAAGCAATACCCGACAATACACCTTCCTGCCTCACCTGCCTCGACCCATGCAGGCAGCCAAACAAATGTACTGAACGCCCAAAGATGACGCCCCCCAAATGCAAGTTGCACGTGCTTGTATACAACGCGTCGTATACGTAATAAGTCAACATAAGCACTCGAATGGCGACGGAGGCGGTTGCAGTTGACTTCTCCTGCGGCATCTGCAGTACATACACACACACACACACATCCTTGGGTACACACTCACACGAATACGTAGGCAGCGCAGCATACAAAATGAGCGTCATTAGTCCAATTTAGTTGTATACTAAGGCAAGTGAGATTCACTTAAAAGGCAATTAATTTTCCCAGCCACAGCCGGAGTACGTGGCTCTGCGGTTGTTCAGCCATCACATGACAACGAACACACCACACGCTCCCGGTACACTGCCGCAAACACAGAAACACACACTCACACACATACGCACCTATGTAGGTACATATGTACATAAGTAGATGATGAATGCAAGCCTAGGCTGCATCGTATTTATCACTTTACTTTGTGTTTGACACATTCGCGGCGTGGTTCAAGTTTGGCTGCCACTTGGTGGAGTTGCAGCCCGCAGCGAGGGAGGCACAAAGTGGTAATTTAACGCCCCGTTTGACGGCGACACGAATTTGGGCTGGCAACCGCGAGAACTTGCAAACAACCTGCGCTTCTTGGCTTGAGCTGTTTAATGAGTTTGCCAAAAATGGCACCCAGATGACGGCCTTCTTTGCCGTACGGCTTAATAGGTTTCATTCAATATAGACTTGAAACTCGATTCTGTTTAATTGAATTGCAGCCAAAAGCGCTTAACAGGCACTTACACACGCACGCACATACACACGCACACACAGGCAGCCGGACATGCAGACACGCAGATTAAAGCGTTCTACGGATTTACATGGGTTTCGCATATTTCCGCTTCCGCTTAGCGAGCATTTGAATTATGGACACGCCGGGATGCCATCGACTGTGGAGGACTGCGCACTGTCCACTGTGTACAGCCGAGTGCGGACAGTGGACCTCAATTTGACCCACCTGCACTCGCGATCCTCCTTGCAGCTGTCGGCCACCACATGGCATGCTGGCGGCGGATGGTAGTAAATGCCATTGGAGCTGGCTGGATTATTGTTATCGGGCGGGCGTTGTGCGCAAACAGGGTGCAGTTTTTCCTGTGCAATCATGCACATGTCGTGTCGATTGGCGTTCTGCTGGCTCGGGCTGTTGTTGTGGTTCATATTGTTGTTGTTGCTGTTGCTGTTCGTGGTTTTTCTGCCAATGGACAAAGGACAATAAGATTATGCGTTCACTGTTGTTGCTGCCACTGTGCTGCAGGGAAACGCAGTGCCCACAACTGCTTCTGCTAGTGCTGCTGCCACTTACTTGCATAGACAAAAGGCGATGTCCAGACTAAGGTCCTCGTGCGGTCCTTTGTAGAAGGACTGCAATGATGTCATGCACGCATTGCGATTGCAGCGATGCAGCTCGCAGTGCATCAGCATTGGCTGCAGCGATGATGAGCACGCAGGATCTTCCCGACAGCTATCCAATGCTGTGTGGCAGGTACTCTACGGGGCAGCAGGAGGAGGAGGAGGAGGAGGTGAATAGAAGCGCACATCAAGCCGGAGGCATCAGGGTGCGAATGAATTTGCATTGTTGTGCACAAAATGAAAAAGGCTCGTCAAAATATTCAGCACTTTACATTGACCGTCCCTTGGGTCGTTTGCTGGCTGCTGCAACACAATGATGCATGGCCAGAGCCACGCCCACTGGCCGGTGCAGTGGCAACTTACCTGAAAGTGTTGCTTGATTATTTCCGTTGAGAGGTCAACTTCGACATCCTGACCACCTGCAACAGCCGAGCAGACGTGCCCAAGTGAGCATTGCATTTGTGGTGGTTGAGCAGGTCCAAAGTTGTATTCATCAGAGTATTCACAACGGAAGCAGCAACGGCAGCGTCGTTCGCCCAAGTAGAGAGGTGACCACAGTGATTGTAGAAAAATGTTAAGAGAGCTCAATTAGTTATCGGTTTAGTTATGCTGCATCGCAAGTACTTTCAGATACAAAACACAGTTTGACTTCTGCACTCGGCAAGCAACACAGACTGCGTCCACCCGCATGAACGAACCAATGGACAGGACCGGACTGTGACGTCATTTGATGGAGTACTCGTACTATATCCATTTTATATGTGCAAATGAATTAAAATATTTTCCATTTTTTCCTGCAGCCCTTCCTCAATAATTACTATTCATTGTGCGAGTTTTTTTGTTGATTCCGAGCGACACTTTAATTTATTGGTTATATTATTTTAATTGAACTAATAACTAACTAATTAAGATATTAATGTGTAGTTTACATATTTGAAAGGGGCCTATCACAACATTTGCGACTCTCTGTCTCTGTTCAGAGCACAATTTATTCATCGAGCGTACGGTAAATAGTCCTAACTAGAAAAAATTATCGACGAGCACTTACTGCCCTGAGAGGGTAAGCGGGATAAGGGGTGGGCACTCTTATATCGCATCATGTCGGGAGGACAGCAGCTGGTGCCGTTTATCGATTACATGTTAATTAACCCAACTCGCTGTTCGGGGCGTTCTATTCAGTGCCCATTTGCGAGCCGCGCAGATGCACCCATAAATTTTCGAAAAAATTGACTAATGTTAACGGAAAATATAAATAACGAAATGAAAAGCAAATACACAGGTCCAAATTCGTTGCCAACAACTTGAGATGGGGGCGGTCAATGGGGACTCAATTTGTACTTTCAACTGTGAAGGGGAAGATGGACGGGGGAGCGCAAACTGTTTGCTGGTGACGACAGCAGGGCTACAAGTGCAGCGGGGGCTGCGGGGGCGATTAAACACAACTACATAGATACTATAATTATACGCATATTAATAATTCAATATTGTATTTCGATAGTTTTGTCGGCCTTTAAGACTACGACCTACTCGTAAAAGTATTTTGGGGGAGTCGCCAGGAGCGGCGATTTACAAACGAATAAACTTCTGTATGTGTATGAAAATCTGTGTGTGTTTGTGTGTGTGTCTGTGTGTCTGTGTATGTATTCCCATGAGTATGCGTATGACTGCTGCGTCTCGGCAGTTTAAGGCGTCAAATGGTATATTTTTCTATAGAAACTGACTGTGGGTTATTCTGGCTACTAAATACGTTTAACTCTTCTCTGTGTACTTTTGTGTGGGGTTCAAACAAAGACAAACATCTGTCGATGCACGCAAAGCCAAAAGGAGCAAGAAAAAGAGCGAAACGAGAACGCACAAAACCAAACCGAAACTGAAATGAATCTGAATACTGAATTTCAAAAATTAAAACCAGGAAGCGAAATCAAATTCGGGCAGCTGTGAAGCAAACCAAAGTCGGCTACACTTGATTCATTTTGTTCATTTTTTGGGGTCTATGAGCCGAATTTAGTTTTTAAAATACCAAAATAAGTTTTGAATTGAGCTATGTATTTAGTTTAAAATGTTTTTCTGTTTATTGTCTTTCGATTTTATGAATGAAATTCTCTCGTTAAGTTTTCGATTTAACAGGACTTCGATCTGAATGAGTTGAATGAAGTTATTGCTGAAGTTTATGTGTTTCTTGTCGTGTTATTTGAGTTGTTGATTGAACTTGAACACGAAACGTATGAAAAGTATGTTAAAAAATTTGCATTGTTAAAAAGTTTTTGAATTCGAAAAAGTAATACATATTTGTAACGCATGTTGTTGTACTTAGTAGTTGAATTAGTTGTGATTGTAACTGTTAATGTTCTGGTTTCAAAAACGGGTGCATTTAAAAATTTTTTAAAAAATGTGCTTTAATTAAATATAACAAAAATTATTTTCCAGCTTTTAGTTTTGGTTTTTAAATGAATTTTTTTTTTTTTTTTTTAGAGATTTTCGAGTCTCCCATTTGAGTTAATCAAGATAATTTACACTTTATTTTATTAGTCGTTTGTATTAACAATTTATACATCGTACTTTTATGGACTTCTATTGGACAAACAAAATGGCAAACAAAATTCATTGTTAAAAAAGTTCTGAGTAAAATTTATGCAATCGATTTTTGTTTTGTATTTGAATTTTATAAAATTTCCAAAACATTTTCGAAAACAAGTGGCAAGCTACTTACGGAAAAAGTGTAACAGAAAATAGGCAGTAAAGTTTCTGATCGAGTTCATATATTTATAAGTATTATTTATAGGATATGTATACATGAGTACATATGTATAAAGGCAGTTCTCTTGTTACTGTTTGATATTTATAAAAATTGAGCAAATGCCAAAAATTATGCACAAAGCCTAGACGGGCTCGTGGCCCGCCAATCTATGTTGTTTTTGTTTGTTTTGATTATAAATAGGAAACAAAAAACGTAACAATAAAAAGTTGTATTTAAAACTTTACCTGCAACAGTGTGTGGTAGTTACAGGGGACGACACAACACGCTGATAATGTTTAAAGTATAACAAGTAAAAAACAACATAAACAAATTGTTATCGAAACAATTAAAAATAGTTCTGCCTGTCGAGTGAATGCAAAACACAAACGCATTCGCACACACACACATCCAGACAAACACACGCACACACAGATCGTTTGACTTGCAATTCATTATTGCAGTTGGATATCAGTTTCTGCTGCTGCTTTTCTGTTTCTGTTTCTGTGTCTGTTTTTCTGTATTTGATTCGACATTTGTTATGGATTTTGTTAGGCTTTCCTAGTCTGTGGTCATTTATTTATTTATTACACTCATGTTAATACATGTACACATACTTTGGTAGAAAACAGCGGCATTTCCGTTTCCGTTGCCATTGCCATTGCCATTGCCGTTGCCGGCATAACCGTAGCCCGTATCAACGATATCGAACGGCGACTCATTTCCGGCGGCTGTCGCGGCGCCCGCTGCCATGTGGCGCTGATGGAAGCCGCTTATATTGAACGGATAGCTGAGCACGCCATGCAGTGAGTTGGACACCGAGCCCGGATAATTATAGCTGCTCGCCCCGCCGCCCGTCGCTATCAGTGGCGTATCAATAAGCGCCAAATTATCATCGAAGATTCTCTGATGCAATTTCTCGTCCATGCCCAATATTCTTACTGTAATTTTAAGTAGCAAGAAGAGAGAGGGTAGAATGGTTGTTGTAGTTGTAGTACAGTGGCTTATGTTCATTTTGTTTTTATTGTTGTTATTGTTGTTGTAGATACGAGTGGTTGTTGTTGTTGTTGTTTTTACTGTAGTTGATTGATTGCTTGCATGGTTGTTGTTGTTGATGTTCTTGTAGTTGTTGTTGCAGCTACACACAGCAGTGGATTGGAACTCATCAACGTTTGGGCATCCAATCAATTTGCGTAATTTTCAAAATTTGTTCAAAATTGAATTTTTGTCGTATCATTTTTTGTATTTGTATTAATTGAAAAGAAAATAGTGATATAAAGTTGTCTGCCCATTTTGTATGAGGTTGCTTAAGACATTTTCGAAAAACTCAACTGAAAATCGAACAAAAGTAAACAAGTTAAGGTGTAGAAGGAGAACAGGAAAAAAACTTGTAGTTTACACAGACAGTTTGGAAGTTTTGTGCGTAAAGTGCGGCCAGAAAAATATCTGTGCGTGATGCAACGATCCGGTGTGGCAGTCTGATAAATATACATTCTTATAATATATGTACATAAAGTGGAAAAAATAAGAGACTTTTCGATTGGTGCACTGAGCAGTTGCAATTGACGGTGAAATGAAAACGAGTGCAAATATAAGTAACATAAGCTACTTATCATTTATCGATGCAAAAGAAGCCCTTATATTCTTTTAATTCAGTTTGATGATTTATACTCTAGGCAAGTGATGTACAATGAGAAAATAAAGTGAACATGCAGTGTGGCAGGATAAAATAATAGGGATACTGAAGACAAGTAGTTTCTCTGGCAGTTCCGCTTGGAAAAAACGAGAGCAACAATCAAGCGCCTTTTTCACAATATGATGCCCTGCAACCTACGTTCCGGTGTAGTTTAATTCTTTAAATTCATATACATATTTATTATGTAATGCATATGTACATGCTTTCAAATAAATCTTAACGGATGGAGTTCACGTTCACCTGCCTCCCTTGTTAACTGACAGAAAAACTTGGTGTTATGCTCATTTTCTTAAATTACTTCTGAGTGTATGGTTTGATGGGTTTGAAATTTAGAGGATACGTAGAAATTTCCATCAGCTTAGTAAATGTCAAAGTGAGAATAGTATACAGTAACCTTCATGCCTAATTTGAAATCTCTAGTTTTTAGAATAGCTGAGATCTTGACGTTCAAACAGACGGACAGACAGAAAGACGGACAGACAGACATGGCTCAATTGACTCGGCTAGTGATTCTGAGCAAGAACATATCCACATTATGGGGTCTTCTACGCCTCCATCAGGCTGTTACATACGTTTTCACAAGTTAGTATACCCTATCTTGACGATTTGAAATAGTCGAATGATATAAACACTTATATCGATTGCGCCAGAGAATTCGGGCTTAATTTGCTCAACACTTAAGCGCTCGTTGAGGCAAGTGTCACTGGTGTATTAACGACTTGGATCAGCCAGTTTTCAGTTTTGTTTTGAGAATTTATTTCTTGTGTGGCTCGACACGCATCAATTGGCATGGCAGGGGTTCTGTTTTCGCTATCAATGTCATTGGCAGGGCTGAAACACAAGCACAGCAACACGGTAAAGACGTGCTGTGCTTGCCAGTGTAAGAGTGTGAGCAGTGTGTAACTTTGTGCGTCTTTCAAATGTCATGCGCTGTTAGAGCGTTCAAATGGTAAACGATTCAATGGAGACGTTTTGCAACCACAGCAGCATTTGCTTATCTCGTGGGGCGCATGCCGAAGCGCGCGCTTCATTTGAGGCGCCACTGCCAGGCAGTTGCACAGGCAATCTCGCCACCGAATGAGTGGAAACGCTCAAAGGATACCAGGACCCTGCTCGCCTAAGCTGGGGGCGGCGACAGGCGGCAGTCGGTCAATGCTGAAGCGCTAAATGGCAGGGATTTGCCAGAAGACTTGAGCGTTTGACTGTCTGCCATTCGTGTTTATGTTTGTCGCTTATTTCGTTGTGCAAATATTTGCGAAGCCGACTGGTGCGAAGCTCCCCAGCAAGGAAGCAATGCGGGATTCCCGCTGTCAGCTACCAGCTATCAGCTGCCTGCTCCAGCTAGGGGAATCAGCTGCAAATGAGATTAGCTCAGTTGGTTAAGTGTTATCGCCGATGTAAGCAGTTGTCGTCAAGTGGATCTTTTGTCTGCTTCAAACTGAAACAATTGTAACATGTACGTACAGTAATTCCTTGCCAAATGAAAAATGTAAACATATTTCAGGTTGCATTGAATATTTATTAGCCAGAAAAATATTGTAACATTCAAAAATAAATGTAACAGGCACAAGGAGTAATGATAAACCCCACAAAGTATACATATTATTATTCTGGAGCAACAGCTGAGTAGATAATGCTCTATCCGTGTGTCTTATATCCGTTTGAAATCTACAAAATTTTAAAGTATGTCTTATTACGGCACGCAAGTTTATTTTAGAACTTGGTCAAGTCCCCTTCCGCCTCCGTAAATAACAAAAATTCTAACTCTAAGCGTTATTTTGTGTTTATTGTTCGATAGGATTTAAATTTTAAATTTAATTTAAATTTAAATTTCATAGTCAGCTAATCTTATCTTTTATACTTAGCAAATTGAGTTGAAAAATTAATCAATTGGTTTGTGTGGCATACAAAATTTGAAATAAAGTAAAGTTTCAATCCAAATTTGGTGTATCTGGCTTCAATAATAGATGAGATATATATGTTCACACAGACAGTAGGTTTCACAAATAGACAGATGACAAGTGCTCCTGACCAAAAATATTTTAAATCTAGTAAAAGAAATCCATTATTTTTTGAATAGATGCCGGTATTTATCTGTACCTCGAATTGTACAAGTCCGATTGGGCTCAGCTAGATCTCGTTGAAAGATGATTCGTACTAAATAAACTTTTCGGACAATTTTGTGATTGGTTGATTCAGTTTTGTTTAGGCGCGCGTCAATGATGGATACTAACAAAGAGAAAATACGCAATATTTTTCAACCAGGCAGCTGAAAGTGTGACTAGCGTTTTTGGTCATGATACTGTAACAGCCAATAACGCGCAATTTATGTTTCGTCGATTCCGTTCCGGTAATATCGATGTAAAAGATGCGCGACGCACTAGAACGCGAATTGTCGAAAATGTCGATAAAATCATGGACAATGTCGAGTCCGACTGTTATTTGAGCACTTTTTCGATTGCCCAAGAGCTAAAGAGTGCACAAAAAACCGTTTGGAACTATTTGAAGGAACCTGAATACTAACTATGCTGATTAAAGCTTTCGATTTCATTCAAAAACATACATCAGTATACAATTTTAGTGACCATTTTCATTGGTCAAAGAGTATAATAATTTTAAAGGGGACTGACATGTAAACCCTGCTTACGAAATACGCTAAACAAAGAAGTTAAATAATTAAGAAATCGTTAAGGTCAGTTGGTAGCGGGTATGTTACCATCCAGCACACTCGACTGTAGGTTTTGTTCTTGTTTCTTTCTATTTAAATAGTTATAGTATTATGTCATATCAGGATTGCATTAGATATTTTTTGATGCATACTAATGGCTTAAACAAATATCTAATGCAATCCTGATACATTATTAACATTTTCTTATGCAAAGAATTCCTTCACATACTGTAATTGTGTAGCAATTGTATGCACTTGATGGCGCATCAGGCATGGTGAATTACGTTGGGTGATTCATTTAAAGAGTCAGGCGCACATTCCGAGCAATTTATGCTGATGATTGTTGGCCTGACGCATAAATGAGAATTGTACACTAATAGCAACTGCGTACAAGTTTCAGCGCGCAAATAAAATGGCGCGAAATTGTGCAAACTCATAAACAACTGAAATAAATTTCAGAATGTGCTGTAATTTCAAAATGACGTTGGCTTGGTGAGTGCCTACTGCATGCCTGAAAGTATGTGTGTGTGTGTGCGTGGGAGCATGTGTGTGGGTGAGCCGGTCAGGAATCCGTGGTTGCAATGCCCTAATTAGAATCTCACACACACAGGCACAGCCCGGAACAGAACAAACAGTGGACATGTTGCATGAGAGGCCTTTGCCAGCGCTGCAACAAAGTGAATTGTGCAACATTATGAAAATATTTATTACACACAAACAGACACCCTGCCAACGAGGTGTCCACCCAATTTGAGTGTAGGTGTACGTGTTCACTCAATCTGCTGTAGCGCATTGCCTGCAAATCGCTTTAATTGTTTTCGCTTGCTTCTAATTAAATTTTCAAATTATCCGCTTAGCATTGAGCGATTAATCGCATTTTTGCAGTTGTTTTAATTATTTTTTCATTTGCAAATCGCACAGAACATTAAAAATTTTTAATTTGCAAACTCTACAACGCGGTTCGATTTGCTCGTTTCTCATTAATTATTGGAATCAGTTACCAAACGTGATTGTTGTTGCTGCCTCTCGTCTTGCAACAGTGCGATTACAATGTCATTGTTGTTGTCACTGTTGTAGCTGTTGTTGCTCTCATGTGAATAAGCGCAAATAACTGAAGTGTACTTTACTATATATGGTAGCTTTCTATGAGGCGCCGCTGCACATTGTCATGTGACATGCATAAATATTTGCCAATATATTTGCATACATTGTCTATGCCAGTGTGTGTGTGAGAGAGTGTGCGTATTCGTCCCTTAGCTGCGTCGGCAAATGAAGTAACAGTACAATGCAAGCAGCTGCAAATTTATAACCCTTGTCAGCAGATGGCCAACGGGTCCCGTTCTGCATGCAAAAACAAAGGGTCAGCATCGATGATGATTATCAAAATGATGATGATGTTGCGGATGGTGATGATGATGATGATGGATATCCAATGACAACGGCAAGTGAAATTTGTGGCAATAATACGAATGAAGTGCACAAAATGCGTAACAATCAAAATGCCAAACACTGCGAGGGGAAATCGATTCGATGCTCACATAAATGCGCAATAATGCATGCTCTTCTGATATGACTGCGGTGTGTATATGTGTCTGTGTGTGTATGGTGTCTGGTGGTATGTGAGTGACTGAGAGTTGTAAATAAGCAGGAAAATTATTATAATACACACATAATAGATGCCAATGCCAACCAGAAGCCACAATGGAGTGCAGTGTTCATATCGATATTGTGGAGTTGGTTAAGTTTTTGAACGTATTTGACGCTGGGGCAACCACCGAGCAAACAAAGTGCTTATTTATGGCACTTATGTGTATTTCGAGTGTATATAAGTGTGTACATATGTGTGTGCACATTACTTTAACTGAAAGTGATGGTAGTAGCAGATAGGGGATAGCCGACACAACAGTGCTATACTTCTATGCCAAGAACAAGACAGCGAGCGGTAAACACAGCAGACAACCGACAAAAGACGGCGGGAGGCAGTGGCAGTAGATGCAGGATTAGCGCACTGGCCGCCATTTGCAGTTTCGATTGTCTGCTCATTGGGGCCCCGGAAGCTTTCAGGGGTGAAGGTAGCGAGACGCTGCGTGAAATACTGAGAGTACCGTTGGGTACTGTGAGTGAGTGCCTTTGGTGCAGTTGGTTCAGTGGTGCATTCTTACTGTGGTGCTAGGTGCTTATAAATTGTATTTGGCTCATCTCCTACCTTAAGTGGGAAAAGAGAAACAACCACCCCACGGTGTCTCATGTACATGTTTCTATTTTCGGTAAAAAAGAACTCCTTTTACTAATTTCAATATAAGAGATAATAACATTTAAATAAATAGATATCTTTCGTAATAAAATCAACTATTATGCACCGCAGATATGCAGCGCAGATAACTTCAAAATATGATAACCTGTTTACTTGCAAACATGAATCACACTCTCGATCAAGAATTACACAATAGATCGAACCTCGTCGTTTTGGCAATTAATTTAACTAATATTCGCGCATTTTGAAAAAGTACTTAAAATTGCTAAAATACTTCAGAATATTTTCGATAGTTTGCATAGCTTTAGTTTAAAATGAAAATCATTTAGGGTTTATTCAAATAGTCAGCTACGAAACTCACATTTCTTTTTATTTTATTTTATGCGAAATATAAGAAAACAAAATAGACCCTTTCCCAATCATTGCTTAAGTTTTGCTAGTGCATTTGAGTGCAAAGATAACTAGCGATATCATTCACTTACCTCTCTCATCCATTGTGCCAGCAGAGTAGTTGCGGTGGGTTATATCACTACCGGCGAATAGATCGCCGAGATGTGCGGTTCTGTGCGAATTGGTGCCAGTGCTAAACGGGGTTTGCAGTAAGTAATGAGTAGTTAGGAAATTGACTGGTGAAATTGCTCAGGTGCACAACAGCTTAATCAGTGCAAGTGCAAGAGAGAGAAAAGTGCAGAAACGTGTACAAATTAGATCGGATCTACGTGCTATGACATATGTTCACAGGTTGCTAAGTGCGGGCTCAAGTGCGGGTGCATTGTTGTTATTATTGTTACTGCTATAGTTGTCGTTGCTCATAATTCCATTCTGCTATTTATTCAGATTTGAAATGACTTAATGCCGACTCAAATCGGCTTAAAGTATTAGCAGCGTGCACGGACATAGAAACAGACCAAGAGAAGTGTGGCGGAGGGGGAATATTCGATTGACCGTCTAGGGTTAGTAGTTCCTGCTTGGCTCTGTTGACTTTTCACTTCCGATGCCAAATGACAAGGACAGTACTGCAGGCATTATTAATTAATTGCACCAACCACAAGAGAAACCACAGCTGGTTATATCCGTGTCCGCATCCGTTTCTGAAGTAGGATAACAGTGCAGCCACTTGGACAGCTGGTCATGAAAAGTGCTTAGTGCGCTATGCGGTCCACGGTGGAACAACAGAATCATTTGAATATTTATTAAGACGGAATGCATTAGGAGCGTATTACGTATTTAAATGCTTCACAATGGCTTGGGATCTAAAGGGGGTTGGGTCGGTGCTTGGTTCGGCAGGTCCGCCTGTTGTTGGGCCTATTCATTAGTTGGCTGCTAACCGGAAATTGTGGCATACCCAAGTGAGTCAATTATATTAAAAGCTTTTCAGCATCAAGTTTTGAGCTGCAGCCGTTGCTGTGGTTAAAAGAGTTTTTGGCTCAGTTAATGAATGGAAATGGCTTGGCTGCCAGCTGTTTGGAAAGTTGTATGGTAACTGGCAGACAGACGGACGGATGTACGGACGGGGGCGGGTGCGACTTGGCGGTTTGGAAATCATATGTGAAACTTTCAACAAAGTTGCTGCCTTACAGCTGGCAACTTGAACTCGGCCTGGCCGAGTAATGCTCGCAGCATACTTAGTATAGCCCGGCGATGAAGTAGTCGGCGATCCAATGGTGCTTGACGAATCCGTGCCATGTGCATAGTATGTGTGTGTATGCGTATGCGGATGCGTATTCGTGCCTGGCCCAGCATCGACCACCACAACAACATCGTCCACAACGCTGCGTTCCAAGTCGTCCACTGGAGGCAACTTCCTATGGCCATGGCGTGTGGTGGTGGGCACCTCCACGACCACATCATCATCTTCGGAGGTGTGCGGACTGTGTGAAGCCAGTACCAGCGGATTGTTGATCCCCCATGAGGGCGGATGCAGATAATGCGGATAGTTTGAATAGATTTCCGCGCGGATGCGATCATCGTAGTCATCATCATCGGAGTCTTCGTCGTCCTCATCATCGTCATCCTCTTGCTCCTTTACCTCCTCCTCCTCGGCCTGCTGCTTTCTACCACCCACGCTACGTTCGTTATTGGGTTCATCGTGGTACTGATACTCGATGTTGTTGGATAGCAGCTCTGTTCCGTTAGGGGCGTGGCCAATGCGTCCGTGTTTCTGTTTCTGCCTGCGCGTTGGCTTCGGCTTCTTTTTCGGCTTTGGTTTCAGCTTTGGCAAACCGTTGGGGAAAAATATTATTCTATCTGCAAAGAGCCGAAGGGTGGGCGCACAGGGCGCAGGCATGCGAGAGGTGCAAAAACAGTTTAGTGCCAAAAGGGTGCAAATACGTGTGGGGTGTGGTGCTGGGTTCGTGTTGGTATCGCTAGTGGTGGTGGTGCGGGTGTTGGTGGTGCTCGTGTGCGTATTTAATTAGTGCCATTAGTGCCTAAGGTGAGGGATCTGGTGCAGGTGCTGCAGCTGCCATCGAAAATAGAAGGTGTATCGGAGTTGACCCAAATCGAGTTAGAGCAGTTCGAGGGGATGAAATTGAAAATGAGAAACGATAATATTTGGTTTGGCGTTGAAAGCGTTGACTGAGCGAGAAGGGTGTGTCAGACCTACAGATAATTCTCTCTACACCTACCCAATATCGGGAAATAAGCAGAACGTAAATAAAGAACGAGTCAAAAGAGAGAGTCGGCGAGAGTTATAGTTAGTACAACAAGAGTTACGTTATGTTTAATCTAAGGTTATATGGTGTACAGTTAGCGGCATTAGACAGCATTAGTTGGTACTTCTAGAGGTGATTAGTTTGGGTGCAATCAATCAATTTCAGTCTATGTTCAAAGCACAGTAACAGAATCAGTTAGCGAGTGACATAACAAGTTCAATGGGTTGGCAATTCGAGGTGAGGATTCGGGTAACGCTTACTGCTAATGTATACTGCATAGTTCGTAATTTATATTTGATAGTTGAGTAGTGATAGAGAGAGAGAGATAGAGAGAGATAGATCAGAGAGAGAGAGAGAGAGAGCGGTGACAGTAAACACGGCAGCTTGGAGTTACATAGAAGTATGTACGTATACGTGATATTTACGATATTACTGAGCATTGCTAATACGTTTATCCATATATTGATGTACTGATTTAGGCATTAATATTGTTTACAAGTATTTTACTAATCGCATATTACGCAAGAGTGGGTTTTCTTTTTGACTAATTGTTTATATTTTTATATTGTTGTTTTTGTTTTGATGCAAAAGCGTGCGATTTTAGTTTCGGTTGTTTTTTTTTTTTTTTGGTTTTGGGTTATTTAAGTTTTAGGCTAGTTTCAGTTTTGAGCGGTTCACAAAGTACCAAAGAAACGATAAGAGTACAAAATTCAAATTGAATTTGAAAGTAAAAATAGACGAAACCAAAAGAAAGTTCACTTGTGGTTGAGAACAACTTAGGTCAGATTTACTTAGATAGGATACTGGGATAATTGAGATTTACTTCTTCCGATTATCACACGGATAAGCGAGAAAATAAAAATTGAGTTACTGGTTGAGTAAATTATAGATAACTTTTGTTTTTCGACGAATTTTCAGTATTTTTCACAAGTAATAAGTTTCGTGTTGTTATTGTTATTGTAGTTGTTATTGGAGTTGGAGAGTAGTTGCAGTTGTTGTTCGATTTCTGTTGCCTGAAAACTTACCCACACACGGATTGTGATTAACAATATTAAAGATACGATCACAGCGCTTTTTCATATGGTTATTTGGACAGATGCATCCGAACATGGGCGATAATCGGAGATTAGTCCAGGAATCATGGCAGGCATCCCTTGAACGAGAACGAGAACGAGAAGAAAAACTTTAGTACTTAACAAATCTGTTCGAGCCACAACCACACAACAGTCTCCGCCCACTGAGTCCCTCACGGACCGCAGCTAAGCTAATTGAATTCATATTTAGTCTTCAAACTTCATGCCGCACCCCAAACTAAGCTCGACTTCCGCACGGTCGGGCACGAGCAAACTTTAAAATTGGCAATCGCATCAAAAATGCATACATACGGCAGTGCAATTAATATTTTATCGCAACAGACGGTGAGTGTGAGTGGGGGTGTGGGTGTGCAACGGTAGACTTGTGAGTATGTTGGGAAGCACGGAACAGTGGTGTCATCGCCTTCCGGCTTCCTTTGCCGTGTTGCTGCTGTGCGTGTTGAAAGTTAGACGCGACGCCAGTGGAAACTTTAAGCCAGCTCAAAGACGGCGCAGAGGCCGCCGCAAAAAGTCATTTCGAGTTATTAAAACATTCAGAACGTTTGTATTGGATGGTATTGAAACGGGCCACAGCGCAAGACAGCCAGGGGGTGTGGCATGCAGCTGGCACTGGCTATGTGAAGGTATCAGCAGGAAGCAGTAAGAAGGCAACCCGCAGGAAATTTCATTTCGCTGCTGTAACACAAAGTTTGCCTCAAACTTGCCATATGTGACTATGTGTGTGTGTGTGTGTGTGTGTGTGTGTGTGTGTGTGTGTGTGTGAGTATGTGTGTGCATGTCTGTGTGCGTGTCTTGCCAATAAAATCGAATATCGAAATTAAATGTTTCTGCTGCAAGTTTTCCCAACTCCACCAAGAAATACTCCAATTGACGTGTGTGTGTGTGTGTGTGCGTGTGCTTGTGTGTGCAGCGGCAACCAAATCAATTTTCTCATTAAGCCAAAGTGTTTAATTGAATGTTCTCTTTTTTCGCTGTTCGTGCTTCGTTGTTGCAATTATAATTAGCGTTTGCCCCATTCCCCATGCGCTGTTTGACTTGCTGCGGGCAAGCGATAACTTGATCGTTAGGCAAACTGAGTTATCAATAATGATAGTCAGAACAGGATAACTCGTACTGATTCCACAGTGGTTATCGACTTAATGCCTTGTATTAGGTACAATCTCATTTTCAACGGCTTCTTTTGCTCACCTGTTCTCCATTTTGCACTTGTTGTCGCGCACCTTGCAGTGCGTCTTGAAATCTTCGAAGAGCTTCAGGCATTTGCGTTCCTGCTGGCACACGGACAGCGCATGATTGCAGGTGGGCAACGCGTCTATCGGATATGGATCCTTTTCGGCTGCGGGGCAAAGGGAAAGTTATGTTAGCGAAGCCAAGGCAAAGAGTCAATTAAAAGCAGTTCAATTGTTAAGGGTGAATGAAACTTATTTCCTTGCGCTGAGCGTGAATTTGTCTGTGTGTACGTGTGTAAGGTTATGTGTTGAGTTTTAAGTTGTCACGTCGCGTAAGGTGTGTCACTTACCTTTCTTGAGCACAAATCCACATGGATGATCGAAGAGGAAATCCCGAAAATGATTGCAGTCGGGATCCATGCCGGGTTCCTTGCACAGGCAAGTGGGTCGAAAGAATTGAAAGGCCTGCAGCGTGCGCAGTGCCGCTTGACATTTTGTAACAGTCACCGTGCTGCAGGACACTAAAAAGACATGCAGGAGAATAGTGAGATGATATAGTGCTGCGAGTGCGAATGGGACAGCTGTCTCCGTATATATTTAATGATCTATAAATGGCAGCAACGCTTAAACTTTGACATTTCTGAACGTGTGTGTGTGTGGGTGTGTATTGTTCAATTTGGTAACGCTGTTCACATCGATTACCAAGTTGTTGCCGGTTGACAGTTGTTATAAATGGCAGACAGGCACAACGAGCGAGCAGGCGAGCCATAACAGACAACAACAAACCAAAAACATGTCATAATAACAGCAGCAGCAACAACAGAAACAACAAACAACAACAGCAACATCAGCAGCAACAATATGAATAATTGAGTCTCCAACAAAATGGTCGATTTAAGCGGCCAATGAAGCGAGTGAAGCGGACTGTGTGGCCGTTTGTCCCGTTATGAGAGATCCGATAATATTTTATAACATAATAAATTATGTTTCATATATGACAGCTTATTCGAGCATATGACAACTCCTGGCACACACAATCACACACTCGCACACTGGCACACACCCATGGCACACACCCTGGCATGACACGCAGACACTCACTCATTCACTCATTCGCTCATTCACTGCGTGCGAATGAATAGGGGCGAGACAAACAAAAGGCAAACAAACATCTGTTGGCTATCCATTGTCCTTTTGGCCATAAAACATAAGCCCTACTAATAAACTCGACTACGGCAACACTTTGTGCACACACGCACACACACAGAGACACACTTACACAAACATCGACCCGACTGTGGCTCGTCATAAGCCGTAAAATCGCCAAAAAGCAAAGCAAGCAAACTGCCGCAACGTCAGGACAATGGTCAATGGTCAGCACATGAGCTGGACGCCCCATTGCTCGTGTCACTCATACGACCCCTTGGCCAGTGGCCGCTGTGTCCGCCGGACATGATTATTTGCTACTCGAACATAAAGTTGACTCCCCTCCCCTACGCCTTCGACTACACCATCCCACTGCCCCTCCTGGCATTGTGTCGACGGCGTTCGAACTACGCAACAAGTGACGTTTTTCTAGGCATTCATCATATTTACGACATGGCCGACACTCGGTCTCCATTTGTTGTTTGGCAACTGGCAAGTTTGGGGCACGGTCACCCGACCAGGGGGTCACCCGACCAGGGGGCACGGTGCCATGGTTCGTGGCCTCAATTAGAAGCCATGGGGACTAAAGCAGCTACGAACTGCAGGTGGAGGAGCGCATCTCGCCCAGAGTCGTCGTCTGCACTTTCCTCGCTGACCCTATTTGTTGATCTTGTTGTTGCGGCCACTTTGATTTCCCCATCGCATGCTGTGTGACCATAAAAGGAGGCAAGTGGGTTTTATGCTTCGTCGCCATCATCAACTGACGCCATTTGCAGTAACTGTTCCTGCCCGCCCGCCAGCTTGCCAGTTCGTTCACATTATTTTTTTTTGCTCCTTTTTTGCCTTTTACCGCTGCCGTTAAGTCCTCAATTCGTTTTTATTCGAAACGCGTTTCCGGTTGTTGAGTTGGTCGCTGAATTGGTTCAATGATTTCTTTGTTGTTCCCAATACGAGTTTGAGTATGTGTGTGTGTGTGTGTGTGTGTGCGCGCCCGTATGCGGCCATTGCCAGACAACCTTTTGGCCGTATTTTATTTGATTTTAGTTATTTGTTGTTTGCCTTCCTTCTTGACATTTTATTGCTCGGTGTTATTGCCATAAATTTCTGTACTAGCCGAAATTCATGTGACATTTATTTAGTTTGCCATCAAACGGAATTACCCGACGGCTCGTCTGTCCGGCTTGCCAACGTATGCGTTATGAAATATTGCACATTTTATTTTCACAGCCTCAGCACGCAATTAATTAAATTCAGCAAACTCTTGTCTTCTTTGCGCCTTTGTGTATGGCATATTTTACAGGCTGCTGTCAGGCGGCATCCCCGCACCGGGAAACATATGTTCTTTTGTCCTAGAGCAAAGGCGTTCCCAGGGCACGTGTGAAAGAGTCGATGCGTCTGTGTATATGGTTGGGTGGGTGGGTTGTAATGCCCGCAGCCGGGTGCATGTTGATTTCAACCATCGGCAAATGCGCAAAGTGAACATAAAATGCCATTGCAAGCCGCACGCCAAGCCCAGCTGCTGCTGCTGCTGAAGGAGTCTTTATGCCGTATGGGAAATATGCCAAAAAGTATGCAATGCAAAAGCACGACTGTGGCATCACAATACGCCGTTGCTTGTCAAAATATTTATTGCACTGACGAAGAAAGAAAGTGCAAGGGAAGAGTGCGCGAAAGAGAGAGAGAGAGCAAGAAAATGGAGGGAGTGGAGAGTTGCAGAATGCTTTTAAAAGATTCGGCGGGCACATGTCCGCGCATAAGAGGAGAGCCAACAGAAACGCTGCATGAAATGCAATTATCATAAATATTCTGGCCGCCTTTAAGTTCTTTCCTTCCTTCCCGCTGTTTATACGTGTGCAATATATGTACATAATTTGAGGACATCTAAAGGACAATACGAGTTCCATTAAACAGTCCCCAAGCCATCGAGCTCGCCCTCTCTCTCTCCCTCTCTCTTTGTGAGAGAAAGAGAGCGGTGACAGCCAAAAAAGTAATTTCAGTTTTTAAATGAAAAAGTTCAAAGTGCGTTTAACGTTTGTTTTGGCGACGTCAACCGCCATTTTGTGTATCTCCAACACGCAGGCACATACACACACGTGCGCAGAGAGTATGTGTACTCGCATGAGACGTTTGCCATAAAAACAAATGCCAAACAATATTTGTTTGCCTCTTGTTGCCGATACGAATTAGACGTTGTCCATTGATTGCAATCGTAAGTTTTTATTAGCCGACTTGCAATTGCCAATTGGAGAAGCAGCAGCGGCAGTCTCCTACTGGATGATACCCAGTGTGCGCGCCTTGCTCAGGAAGTCGGTTCGCTGTACATAAGCCCCACTCATGGTGCGACGCCCGGTGTAGGCGTTGCGGCCGTGCAGCACCCGCCAGTTGTCGAAGAGCACAATGATGCCCGGCTGCAACTTAAGCTGCCACTGTTGCTCCTCATCGCGCACCAGCTTCAGCAGCTGCCGCAGACTGGAGTAGAACGCAGACATATCCCTTTGCGGCAGCGTGTCGAATACTGCGCGATCGTAGACATTCAGGCGAAGCTGAAGCAGTTCCCCGGTCAGCGGATCTGTGCGTATAATGGGTGCCGTGTGATGATGATGCTCGCCTGGCTCGATGTACTCGGCGGGCACTTGCACGCGACACAGCTGCTCGTATGCGTCGGGAAAGCGACGCTGCAGCTCGTGCACCACATGCAGCCCGTCGACAAAGAAGTTCTCGCCACCAGTCACGTCGCCAGTGTGCTCAATGCAGTGCAGAGCCTGCAGACCGGCTGCATCGCAAAAGTATGTGTTGTCAGTGTGCGATCCCAGATAAAGCTGCGTGTAAGCAGTGTCCGCATGATCTTTCTTATCGCTGAACGTCCACATTTCGCCAAAGAATGTCTTCATAAGCGGAAAGATGCGTCGCAGTGCCAGTTCCGTCATGGTGGGCGTTGGTGCCACGTTATCTATGAAGATAATGCCATAACGCACCAGGGCAGTAACCAGTAACTTGACCTGCTTATCGCATGCCACCAGCTCTGGCAGTGAGAAACGCATATTCCGCTCGTTTTCTAGAACAATGTTCCGATTCCAGGGTGTTACCGCTGACGACTTTGATCGCCGCCTTATCAGCTGCTCCAGCTGTGAACCAAACACAAAGCTCAAGTCGTATGTCGAGCAGTGTCCGTCGCTCCCTTGTTGAAATGGTCAAATTATTGAGCAGCTCATCCCATTTCAGTATATCTCTCTTGTTTCGAACTTACAGTGCACCACAATGCGCTCTCCTGATTCATATGTTGACTCCAAGACCCTCACATCAGCGTCCAGCTCCAACAGATCATAGCGTCGTTGGTTTGTCTCTGTGTTGCGACACTCTCCACAACTGCAATGATCGCGCAGCCAGAACTCATCAATGTCAAGGCTTTCGCCCGTCGCGGGATTCGCAATGTGAAACATCCGAGTATTCGTATGTTTACCTGATCACATCTGTAGATCGACTGAGCGCCAATTATTGCCGATCACTTGACTATATGAGTGTTGTGTTATCAGTGCGAGAGAACAGCAGGGACGCTGCTAATGCAAAAATTGTTATCTCCATTCATTGAAGAGTGATCTATCACTGGAAATTTTCTCACGAATTCGTAGGTATCATATAGACAATATGTGACGGAATAATTTGTGCTCACCTGAAGCTGATAAAAGGCGTAATAGATTCTTTATGAGCCCTCGAGTTTGTCATTTTAATAATTAAATTAAATATAAGAAGTACGAACGCTACTGTAAGTCGAGAATGTTTGTATAAAAAGATGCAGAGCATCAATGTTGTTATCAGTACTTTGAGTATATGCTGAAAACAGAATTGAAACTAAGTAGGTGATCTAAACTAAATTAACATAAGTGAAGTTTCGAGCCAGTTTTTTGAGTATCTGCAATTTGGTCCTCTCACAAAAGTAAACCTCATTTTTATTTCGAAAGCGAGTTGAAGTCCAGAATAATCAAAACCGATTAGAACTTTTCATAGGTAGAATTTAAATTTTCACTATTCTCAGTTGGAAATGAAATCCCTCACATCATGGGCTGACGAGGTGGAGGCGGACTATGTGGATGGTCTGCCGCCACGCAAGGAGTATGTGGAGGGAGGTTACAGGCACGTGACTGAGTACAAGTATAATGACGACGGGAAGAAGATCAAAGTTGTGCGCAGCTTCAAGATCGAAAAACAGATTGTGTCGAAGGCTGTGGCTAAGCGTCTTAACTGGGTGAAGTTCGGAGACTCTAAACTAGACAACCCGGGACCCAATTCGTACACAACAAAAGCAGCCGATGAGATCCTTATGAACTTCATGGGATCCAAGGACTTTGAGCAAACCCAGGACCCGCCATTGGAGTCGGGAAAACCGATGGCCAAGTGTAGAATATGTAATGGAGAGCACTGGTCAGTCAAGTGCCCGTACAAAGGCACCTCGCTGGACATGGAGAGTAAAGCCATCGCTGTGGCGGGTTCCACTGTAAATGAGACCAACAAAACGGCGCGATATGTGCCTCCGTATTTGAAGGAAAGCAGCAAGGGACGCGAACGGGACGATTCCTCAGCCGTGCGCATTTCGAATTTGTCCGAATCCATGACAGAAGAGGATCTTGAAGAGCTGGTTAAGAAAATTGGGCCATACACAAAGATGTATCTCGCCCGGGAGAAGAACTCGGGACTCTGCAAGGGATTCGCATATGTTCACTTCAAATACCGCCGAGACGCAGCCGAAGCAATTGAAATACTCAACGGACATGGTTATGATCATCTAATACTCAACGTGGAATGGTCCAAACCGCAAAACTAAGCACAGCTGAAACTGTTTCCATTACCCTTAGTTTTAAAGGATTAAAAGGAAATGGAACAGCTAATAGAACTTAAAACACACTTAAAAGTTGAGCTAAAGTCGTTAATTCCTTGTTCTAAATGAGAATCCTTCACATGTGACAGCCTAACGAAATTCCCACACAAGCACACAAAGGAAAAGCCACTTAAATAAAAACCAGAGCAAAAGTAAAAACTAAGCCAAGCAACCAGCGAAATGGCAGCAGACATCGGCCGCCTTCAACATTAATAATTAAGTTTAAGAAAACGAAAGCCAAAGGGGAAACAGCGCAACCTGTCTAAGGTTGCTCACTCTTTGTAGAACCCAGGCTCTTCGGCTAGCCCAAGACTTGGCTGTGTCGGTGATGGAATAGTGCGCGGCGGACTTTGAACTTAAATACACATTAGAATGCTCGGCTTTGTTGGCCATGGAGAGAGGCCATGGAGAGAGGCCATGGAGGAGTGAGGGCGGATCTGAGTGAAGCGTACATAAGAAATTTATACCTGAAGCTAGCTGCTTTGTTGTTATTCTTTTTCTTTTATTTTTTCTGGTTGTGTGTGGCGAAGGCAACGGCGACGAAAGCAAAGTCTAAAACAAATTACTGAATAATTTATAAATTAACTTTTTCTTTGGCCTGCTCATTCGTTCCTCATTCGCCTTTGTGCGCGACGACAATGGGAATAGGGGAGGAACAGCGTGTATGTGGGAGGAGGTGCGACGGACAGCAGTGGGGGGCTGGTTTCCCTCTAACCATTGTTGTCGCTGAACCGCCCGCGTCAAGTAAACTATGTTTGGGTACGACTGTGTTTGTGTGGGCAGTGCTCCGACTGGCACGCACATGGTGCTGGAACAGGACAGGAACAAGAACAGGAACAGGGGTCGAGGCTGGAGGAGACGCTGGTGGACCTGCCGCTGAACGGCGACCACAATAGCATTTGGACAGTCCACTGGCGGCGACTGGGTCAGTTCTCAGGGGCATTTGAATATTCAAATGGCATTTCGTGGCTGTTGTTTGTTGCGCTTTAAGCATATGACCGTTATTTACTGTTTTATTGCACGCAGGCGCACACAAAAATTGCTAAAATAATTACACAGTTGCGCCACACACACATACAAACTTGTTCGGCAGTAAGCAACAAAACAACCGCGAAAAACAACTAAACCAAATTAATCCTCAAATGGCTCCAACCCGTGCGCCAAGCGCGGAGTTTGTGCTCCACGAGTACAGCACCTGGAAACCACAGTTTATGTGCGAGTCCATTCGCGCTTTTCGCCTGTGGTGCATTACAAATTACAGCCAGAAAGTTGGCATGGCTTAAAAAAAGAACCCGTTAACGCATAGATTCAGCCGGGCAACTTACCTGGTATTGGCCCACAGACACGAGGTATAATTTCCAGTATGGCTGAACATGACGGATCCTCGAAACACAATTGACGGGCCAGTATGCAATTTAAAATTGCCACGACGCCCTTGATGGTCGAACCTGGAACGAAATAATCGATATTGAATTTAATATATTGTAATCATTTAAAGCTTAGGTATACATATTTTTGGATTCGCATTAAGAAGAACAAGAAAGAAATGAATTCGGCATGCCAAGGGTTTTGTACCCTTCCAGGGTTTTGACTTGACTTTTATATCCTCCGATTGTTCCTAGCTATAAATATTAGTACAGAATTTCATAGCTTTGTTCGTGTGTTCTTTAACAGCATAATCTTTAATCTTTCTCTAATCTCTAAATATATATAATTTTGTTTGTATGGAATGTGTTTTTTGACACAGTTTGTTCCAATAAACGCTATAGGATAAAGTTCTCAGAGTTATCCGTTAAAGAACAAAGAGATTTTTGTATAATTTTACTGATAAGTTTAGTTATTTTAAAAAAGGTTACTGGTCTTCAATGCAATGGCATGAAAATTGTTAAGGAATGTTTTTTGAGCAACTCGAAATCCGAAGTCCCTGTCAATCACAGTTTTTAAATATCATTTAACATTTTGAAAATATATTTATCAGAGTTTTTACAAAATCATTTTGCATTTTAATAATATATTTATTAAAATAAACAGAAGTATTTCCCGTGATGGACACTGATGCAGATTTGGTTAGCCCAGAGGACCCTATACTAATTCCCAAGGAAATGGAAGATGATGAGAAGCTATTGCCCCGATCCGAGCTGCCTGAACACATGCCAAAACTATTCTTTCTTTTCCCTCCTGGAGCTGACAGCTTGCGACAGGACTTACGGGAACAGGCAAACTTACGTCAACTGCAGCTCATTTCTGAGGAGCAGCTGAACAATGACGAGTTGAAGCAGCTGTGGAGTTTGCTAGAGCAGCACGTCAGCGAGACGACCGTGAAAAACCAGCGACTGATCAACCACAGCGACTACTGTCGCCTACAGATGGTGCTTACTGAGAAGTGCCGCAAGTACCTAACTGCTCAAGGCTTTGCCCAGCTTCTGTCGAACTCACCGTACCTGGACCGGGTAGAGATCGAGGCCATTCATGAATACACAGTGCGACAGATGCGGGAAATGCAGTGTCGTATCGAGCTCACACTATATGACGAGGTCGGCCAAGGATATTTGCGGGAATACGATTTGGAGAACTACCTGATGGACCTTTTACCAAAGCTGCCGCAGTTGCAGGAACATATTCCGGCCTCGTTTCAAAAGTTTTACATTTGCTCGGTAGCTAAGTGGATTTTCTTTTTTCTCGATCCTCTACGCACGGGTCGTGTGTGCATTCGTGATTTTATGGCCTCGGGAATGCATGCCGAGCTACTGCAACAGAGTGACTTAACTGACTCAATGCAAGAGTCAACGCAGCAAAGTCCTTTCTCTCTGCCTGCTGTACGCGCCATCTACGAAAACTATCTCCGTCTCGATCTAGATCGCAATGGGCAGCTAAGCAAAGACGAGCTCGCTGCCTATGGTTCAGGGACACTCACGTCTGCGTTTCTGGACCGGGTGTTCGAGGAGTCCCATACCTATTACGGCGAAATGGATTACAAGTCATTTCTGGACTTCGTATTTGCCCTGGAGAATCGACAGGTTTGTGTTAAATTCACTTTAATTTAGAGCGGGGTTATATACAAATCAAACAATATGGAAATGCTTCAATGGATGCATCTTTATACGCGCTCGACAGTAAAATACCCTTCGAACGATTTACCGTTTATTGACCATTTTCAATTATTGCCAAAAATCAATGCTCATATTTATACAATATGTGTTCAAAAAGAGATTTTGATGATGCTGTAAGTTTACTGATGAATACTTATGATCGAAGTTAGCTACTTCATAAAACATATGTATGTATATTCAAGCCTGTTCCTTGTCTTTTGCCAATTTTGTTTTTATTTTGGCAGAGCAATTCGGTAAGATATAAAGGTTCAACGCGAATTTGGCCACGGACCAGCCGTCCCTGTAAATCGATAAAAATCGATTTTCCGAGCACGTTAATTATTGATTAACATAATGACTCTCTTCGAAAACTTGTTTGCAAACTTATATTTAACGTAAGAGTTATATAGGAATTAATTTATGTGAGCGTAGTGATTTAAAGCAGCAGGCTGCCAGTATGCAATACAAAATATAGACGATCATGAGGTTAGCGGGTGTATAACAGTCAACCACACTCGACTGTAGCTCGTTCGAGTTGATTTGTGTAGAAATGCATTATTCTGCTCGGAATAAGCGCTTCTTGATTTATGACTAATTAATAACCTCAATTTTGACAAAAACAGAGCCCGGAGGCATTGCACTATTTGTTCCGCATGCTAGACATGCAGCATGTCGGCTACCTTACAGCCCAGACAGTGCAACACTTCGTGGAGTCGTTGCAGCTGCAGATGCTTGAGTACCAAATGAGAAAGGTAAATTTAGAGGATGTCAACAAGGAGATTTTCAATATGGTCAAGCCATTGGATCCGTCCAAAATAACGCTGCTGGATCTGACCAACTGGTATGTTCCGACACTAGTGTGTGTGTGAGTGTAATCATGTGTCCACTTACACGCATTTCGCAATTGTCATTTAACTGCATCGCATTCTTTTTAAGTGCAGCTGCCAGGCCGAGACTGTGGTATCCATATTAATTGAATTTCATAAATTCTGGACTTACGAGAGCCACGAGAACAATCCACAGAATGCGTAATGTGCACATGCCACAATACAGCGCCCCACTGCACAGCGCCGTGCAAAGTAAAATGCCGCGACAACATTAAGCGAAATTTAATTAAAATCTGGAGAGCAGACAAACACCGTAAGGAGACTACTCAAGTGGCGTGTCCTGCATGCCCTGTATGTATATAAATATGTGTCATTGTGTGAGTGTGTGTGTGACTGAGCGACTTGTGGCAGCATTAATTTACTTTATTATGCAGCAACAGCTTCAAATTGTGTTGTGCATTGATTTCTTAGTTTGTATCAGATTTGAAGCCATTAAATTCTCCTTGGCTGACAGTGCAAGTCAAAAGTCGTGTGTAATTACTTTAATTGAGTTAACTTCATCATATTGCTGCAATTGTTGCAGCTGTGATGCTGCTTCTGCTCGTCCGGCAACATGCGGTGGCAGGGTTGGCTACTGCCAGCAGCAGCAGCTGAGATTATAATCATTTTATGGGTCTGCCACTGGCAGAGACGCTAACTCTGCAACGCTTTATAAAACATTCATTTCAATTTCATTTCATTACGTAGAAATAAACCAAGTCATTCAGCCGCCCTCCCAGACAGACAGGCTGCCAGAGAAGCGGACAGAGGGACAGAGGGACAAACACTGTCAGATGAAGAGTCAGTGTGGGCCCCAGTTGGCATTTTGGTAGCTCTCGCCTGCTGTTCATCTCTCTAGGATGTGCGACCAGTGTGGCTGGCTCTTCACTCCACTCGCCACTGCCCATCCGGCGGATGCCCAGTAAAAGTTGAAGCTGCTCCTGCTCGTGCCGCTGCTGCTCATGCTGCTTCTGCACCGGTTGCGCCCCTTATGCAGCGTGCTGCCCCGCGCTCATTAACGAAATGACCGTTTGCATATTGCAAGCAGCCCCAGCCGGAGTGCTAACAGGAAGAAATATGCAGGCGGCTGTAGGTGGGGGAGGCCGGCTAAAGAAATGCCTTCAAAAATTCACGAATCGCAGGCAGCAGCAGCAGTTGCCCTGTTGCAGGAAGTGGCCTACTGCCAGCGGTAGCAGTAACAACAATAGCTGTTTATTGTGGCAGGGCCAACAACGGTCGCAACGGCAATGGCAACGGCAGTGGCAGTGGCAGCGGCAAATTCCGGACAGTCAAAAGTTTTGTGGCTGCCAGAGCACTCGAATCGTTTGCGGAAATACAAATAAATAAAATGCAGCACGAAAATTGCAACTTGCAACTAGCGACTAGCGAGTTGAGCCCAGGCGGCACAACGTGTGGGTGCGCTGGCTGCAATCCAAAGTGTTTTATGGTTATTGGGCGCTTAGTAAGTAGTGCTAGCGATGCGTATCCTCGGGCGCTGCTCTGGTCCGCCCGTTGACAGGCTAGAAATTATCAAAGCGCCAGCTGGCCGACACAAATAATAGTCGTCGACGGCCCGATTACCCGGCCCCATGCGTCCCATTCGAAATCACTTAAAAACACAAATCAAGCAAAAGTTGAAAACACAATAACAATTGTTTCGGGACACACCATAAATTTGCATGCCAAGAGGAATGGGTGGCAACAGACTATGCTACACTCGACTTCACATAGAAAAAATAGGCACATAAATATGCGAAACCCCGAACCAAACCAAACCAAACCAAACATCGACCTGAGGACCAGCGACCAGCGAAAGCAGCAGCAAAACCAACAGCAAGTAGCAAATAGCAAATGGCAAGAGGGAAGATGGAAGCGGGAAGCGGGTAGAGGGAAGTGACAGTCGGCAACGGCGACAACCAGAACAATTCGTTTGTGTCACAATCAGATTCGGATTGGGCACAAAAATTTCGAGTTCGCGCTCGCATTCGCGTTTCGCAGTCACAGTCGCTGCTGCAGTCGCGTTCGCATGTTGCCGCCATGTTTCATGAATTATTTTCCAGCCAAAAAGTTTTCCGAGTCGGCGACCAAAGTTTGACTGCGAAATGAAAAAAAAGAAAGCGAAACAAGCAAGAAAATAAAGAGAAAACGAGAGCGGCAAGATATTCACTGCAAGCTGCTTCACTCGGCCGCTCCTCCGGTTTCTCGGTTGGAGCGCCGCATTTTCGATTACCATTTTACTTGCTCCCATTGCCGATCGAACTGCAGGAGGGGGAGCAGAGGACAGAGAGCAAAGAGGCAGGCGCAAGGAGCTGCAGCTCGGAGTCAATGTTTTGCAGTTTCTGCAACTTGGCTCGGCTCGGCTTCACCTCCTGCTGCTGCTTCCCCTCACTCTGCTGCTTAAATTTCAATTGTGTGCCGGGGAGGCCGCTCGACTGGAGAGCACTCCGGTGCAGGCTTTAATAAATTATGGCCGCCTGGGTACCATGGCGGGGGGGGAGGTGCGGTAGCAGTTGAGGGAGGATGTGTGTTTTTGCTTCAGCTCGTCCCAGCCTGCGCTGGCCGGTGCCATTCACGTCACTTGGAAAAAGTTAATACAACAAATGCGCTTCTCAACAACAACAATAACACTCAACGAGGCCAATAACAAGAATAACGGCAACAACAGCAACAACGAAACAACAACAATGGCAACAATGCTGTAAAACGACCGCATTACGAGCTCGCGAATTGTTGGCGCTTCCCACTGCCCGTAAGCCAAAAGAGTCGGACCCATCGTTGGCAACAGCACCAGCAACAGAAAGTGAAACAGAAGCAAAGCGAACAAGAACAACGAGAGGGGTACCAAAAAAATGGCCGAGAAATGGCAGCTTTACAACTTCCGCCAAGAGACTGCGGCCAGGAGACATGCACAGTCCCAAAGCATTGAAAGAGACTGCGAGGAGAAGGAGGAGCAGCAGCAGGAGCAGGAGGAACAGGAGTCGCAGAGTAACTGTGAAATGTTTGCTACACTCTGCTTGGTTATTCGGTGGTGAGTACTGGATTCATCTTATGTCATTCGGGATTATTTTGTGGGATAAAAACTAATTTTCGGTCATGAAGTGGATTTCGCGTTTCGTGTGCGCCCTTTTCGCTGCCTGCCGTCATAGCTCCTTTTTGCCACCTACCTCCCCCATCTGCCTGCCTGACTTTACTCCGGTCCATAAATATGCAGAGTGCTGCCAGTTGCACCAATAACTAACTAGCTCCGCCTCGCGTTGGCCATTGGCCACAATCCCATGCACTTCATTAGCATAGCAAAGCTGCTGCGACTTATGCTATTTATTTAACATTCACTCCACACAACCTTAGTTCGTTCCCTTTTGAAAACTCTCATATAACCCGATATCCAGTTGATTATCTTCTATTATTAATGCTCTAATACTAATTGTTTTACTTCTGCTGTAAAGAGTAATGAGAGCACTTCGTGTTATGCTCTTATTTTCTTGAACCTTTACTTCTTTGTACATGCAAAAGCCAAATTAGATCACTTTATCGACGATCATTCGAAATTCGGGATAAAATTTCCCTGCTTAAAATAATCGAATAAGTGACTTGACACTCTCTCTCTTCTGTTGCCGTAAAGTGCCAACAGAGTTCAAAGTTCATAACGAAATTATTTTCTTTGATTTAATTTGAAGGTCCGAACTGTGTGACAACAGTTATTTTGCGGCATTTAAATTTAAATACTTGTGCATAAAATACGAACTCGCCACCCGAAGAGGAAAAGCAACGACACGTCAACCTGGAAAGCTCCCAAGAGCAACAACACGAAAACATAGTAAAATGTCGCCATGGGCCTTTTAATGGTCGATCCAATGTGTTGGCGTCGAAGTTGGCAAATATCTGTTTTTCCAACGAAACGTGAAGAGACCGTGCGATGGGCAGGGAATGAACACAGAGCTCATTGCTGCGCATTATGGTCAATTAAGTGAAAATACCATTATTGTTATTGTCGCCGAGAGTGCTAAAGTTGTTATTGCGCTTGTCTCTCCTGTGTTTCTCTTTTTATTTGCCATTTAATTGTTTTTAATACATTTTTCTGATACATATGAACATACTTCCTTGTGATTTTCTAAAAATATTACAAGCGCGTTTTACGACATAGCAGTAATACAATAATAAGTTATATTTGTTTACAAATGACTTTACTAAGTTGTTTTGAGCACTGCATTTAAACATAATTCTCGAAGTAGGCAGCAAAGTTTCAGAAACCACATGCATATACTTACGCTCCATCCCGCGATGCCGGCAATTATCGCCGCCAAAACAAAATAAACACATCAATAAACAGGGCTGGCAGAGATTCGATTACATTATTACAAAACAATTTGCATTCGATAAAAGTCAAAATGCGGAGGCAGACAAAGTCATAAAAGTCGCGCAATGAAAATTGAGCGTGTCTCCCGGCAAGACATGCCACGACTTGACTCTACTCTATTTGACTTGACTTGATGGGCCATTTTTGTTGAGGGCTTTGAGGGGAGCACAAAGAAAATATGCAAAATGCGCATAAATCTCACTGGCTTGATGGGCGTAGCGCTGGCGGAAATCACAGAGACAAGAGAGATGACGAAAGTTGGCGAAATCGAAGCGCGTCGAGGAGGAAACAATTTCAAGTGCGTGCGTGGGGGCGACAAAGCTGACAGGGCGACCCTGTGTATGCAGAATAAATGATTTTCTATTTGTTAAGTCAAAGCGAAATTCACAACGTATTCATGTGCCTACATGTGGGAGTGACTGAGTGCGTGCGACTGTGTGTAAGCCTTACGTGTTGACATTTCTTTGAGCCGCCATCACTCACTTTGCACACAAACGGATTCGTCTGTGCTCAGTTTCAAAGACACCAGTCAAGCGTTTAGACTTCCCAATCTTTCGGCCGTCCTTCCTTTCATTTACGAGCAAAGTCGAGCCGTGCCGCACCTAGAGAGTAGTAGAGAGTAGGGCCACGTGCATCATAGATGGTGTCACATAGGCACTACCGCGCTACCCGAAAGAGGCCAAAAGCCGGCACATATGTCAAGTGTCGGCAGAGAAACGCAAAAGAGGACAACGCTTTGCGACCAGCGACCCTGTGACGTGCCTTCTCTCTCTCTCCCTATATATATTTATATATCTATATATATATATATATAGTTCTCTCTCTCTCCATCATTGTCTTTGTCACACTCCTTCTGCCGGTGTCGTCCCTGCTGCCTGGCACTGTTCCAGTTCCATCATCTCCTAACATCTGTGTTTAGAAAATATAAATTTTTATTCTTATCTCTGCATTCTTGCTCTCACTTTTTCTCCGTTTTTATGCGACTGCGAACGGTGCCTGCTTTATCCCTTTTTTAACGTGTGCTTCGTTCATTGTTGTAAATTATTTATGCCTGCGTAAAATATTCAAAGCTCGGCGCACTGACGCGAAATGTGAAAGAGCAGAGAGAACGCACTACAGCCGAGTCGAGGCAGAGGTAAAGACGCAGAGGCAGAGGCGGAGGCAGAGAAACAAAAGCAGTCAAAGTTATTATTCATAACACAGCAGCATTAAAGTGTAAGGGAGTATGCGACAATTCCCATAGCCATTCTTCCCGCCTACAGCCCAATACAGTGGGCAGAATGACTCGGGCTGGCTGGAAAGTTTGCATAAATCATTTACAAAAAGGAGAAATTTAAAAAAATGAGAAAGGGGGAAAATTTGACAATAATACCGAAGCATCTAATTCAGGGTTTTGTTTGCCGTTTCGATTGCCAGCAGCGCTCCGGTTCGTGTTATGTGCCGGAAAAGGATTCGCTGGTTGGTTTATTGTGTCAACTTTTCAGTACCTTTTTAATTAATTAAAGTGCTTTGCTCGGCTTATTTTTAGTCCAATTTGCGCACCTTGCAATTACGATGGCGTCAGCGAATATTGAATTTATTCTACCTTATCAGTCCGGCGACAGGGACTGACCTTCGACTGGCAGCGGCTTAAAGTCCTTGCAAAGTCTTAAGCAACTCAAGCGGGAAGCAAGGCCATTCCCCTTTCCAAAGCCAACTTGCCCACTTGCCCAACTTGCTTAATGCCTTAATGTCACACGAAGCAGGTCATTAGATCAGAGCGCAGAAATGACAACAAAAACTCGCAGTGCAAATTGAAAAATTCTACACGTTCGCAAAACCTATCGCCGCAGCAATGGAAACTGTTGAAACTTGAAAGTCGACACCAAAGTCAGGTCTTTGTATTAACTTAACATTTTGACACCTGGCAAGTATCGCACCCCCCACACCCACCCACACTCACAACAAGCAGTCATACCGATACTCTCTCGCACACACACACACACACTCACACTCCATCGCGAGCAGCTATACAAAGTCAAGCCCCCAAGTGGGGGAATGGTTCAAGAGTGTGGTGGCCATAAGGTTTTAAGTGGCAATCGGTTTTGGCTTGGGTTATCAAGCCATCCTCTTGCAAAGAGCAACACGAGCTGCTCCGGCTACAAGAACGGGTACTCGTTCTCCCTCCTCCTCGCACTCATACTCGTACTTGCTGGCATTGCTTGTAGCATTTCCCGTTTTTGTTCTACAACAAAGGAGCTCGCTTTTCTTTCACCGATGCCAAAGGTGTTCCCGTTGAATTCGACACCGAGCATCCACAACCTACATTGAGTCGACATTCGGCATCATTATACTGTGTGCCGCGGATTGATCGGGTATATCCGTGTTGAAGGCGGGGCATGGCAAACGAGTAAGAAATGCTGTAAACGTAACTAAGAACTCGATTTGGATTGAATACTTTGCAGAACTGAACTGTCTCGTTGAAGTAAATTACAGGGTATACTCGATTCGCCACTTCTTGTGCCCGATGTAACCACTGCCGTTAGCTACTTACGAGCGTTGGCGGTCCTCAAAGTGCCTGCTCGAGGGGCGGAAGTGGCAAGTGGCGGCAAAATATTGTCGCGCATTTGTTCGCAGCTTACGAAAACATTTTTCTTAACACGCTCAGCCATTTTTTGCACGCTTCTTGTAGTTTTTCGCAACTTTTATTTGCCGCTCACTTTTAGCGCCGCCTTCTCCAGCTTGCTCTGGTTCTGGCTCTGGCTCCAGCCCTGGTTCTGGCTCTGGCTCACTTCAATTTGGACCGCAGAGTGCACAATTTAAAGCATTTACGAGCGCAATTTGTCTGCAGCGCGACGAAGTCGCACACCGCAGACGCAGCCAGCTCGACTTGCACTCCAGTTGAGTTCTCACACACAACTTTCCATATATATATATTTTGTAGTATAGTATAGTATATATGTATATCCAAACTGTGTGCAGGTTGCAGCCCGCAGCTGTCTGTCCGACTGGGTGAAATTTGTTCCTGGCGTAAATCTGGCAGGAAGAACTTTAGCTGCTTTTTGCAGCTCATTGAATTTCGTGTGCTTTTGTCTGGCATTGCCATAAAAGTGCATACAGCTGGCAGGGCTTGGGGCAGCAACTTCGAAGCAACTAAGTGCCAAACAGAACCTATTTTCCAAGAACTCTCTCTCCCATGACATCGGGCCGACTGCAGGCTGCAAACTGCAAGCTGCGGGCCTTATCCGACTGGAGTGCTCTGCATATGTCTGACTCTATTCCAGTATTCAGCGGAGCAGCAACTAACATTTCGAATGCATTCTTCTTCGTCCTCCCCTGTCCCTTTGCTCACTCTCTGCCACCAACATGCTGCCGTTTATTGTCAATACGAAAGTTTCATACTTACGTTTAGCAACTTTTTCCTAGCTTGTGCGTAAAATTGTATAAACGGGTTTTTCCAGCATGTCCTGCGGGCGTTCGAATGCGACTGCGACTGCAAGTGGGGGTGTGGCTGCTGCGAGGGGGAGTGCTATTGCGGGTAAACCAAAGTCAAAGTCATCTTTAGTGTTGACTTTAGTCATATTTTAACGAGTTTACAAAACGCTTTATCGTTCAGTTTAGTTGTGTGTTTGACACACACTCGATGGCACCACGCCTCGCTACCCCTGACGCCCTTTCGTGCCACACACGTGCCACGAGTGTAGCGTGTAATTTATGGGCCGTTACCACAACGCTTTCTATGCAGCGATAATCGCAGGTCAATTTCATAAACAAATAACACAACTGCTATCTGACCACGAGTGCGACTCAAGTGAGCCCGATCCCTGCTGCCACCTCTACTCCTGGCTTGCACTCCCGGTCGTAATGAAGCCATGCTACACATACCGACAGCGGCTTATCTTAATTATAGATCGATACACAGAGGTCTGCCCATATGTCCTGTCTGCCTGCCTGACCGCATGCCCCTCTGCCCCGTCACCTTGGCTGCGACGGTAGCAGCCTACTGCGTGTCAAAACTAATTCATGCCGCCAAGCTTAGGGCTCCGCCTGGGTCCAGATGGTGCGGCGGATGGGCCAGTTAGAGAGATGGGGCGCCACTTGCCCGTCCTGTCATGAGTTGACATAATAATTTATACCGATTGCACTCACACACACACACACACACTCACACTCACAGCCAGAGGGCTCGCTTATTGACTGACTGCTTGTCTGGCTGCTGAGCTGCCTGGCTGTCTGTTCTGTCTTGTCAGTGCACAAAGTATGACTCAATTTAAGCTCAGCATGGCATTAAGCAAAATGTCAGCGTCAATATGTGCGTGTGCGTATGCGTGTGCCAGTGTGTAGTGCTGTGGTATGCTAGATGCCTATCCGGTTGACTCTGCCAGCTGTCACAGTGCGAGTCAGGGATTTTTACCCTAAACCAGTCAAAACTGACACCAGCCCAAAATCAAAGTCAACACGAACCGCACTCGGTACACAGTTCCAATTGAGTGTAATTCCATGTTAATCGGTACCCAGATCTGGGCGTGCATATTGTATACGTTATTCAATTCACTCGAAAATGTGCCACAAGTTAAATTCTACTAAAGAGTTTACCCCGATTACCACCAGTCATTCGACCCACTTCCCCTTCGACCCACTTCTCAGCCTTCAATCGGATGCAAGCACTTTGCATTTTATCACCGCTCTAATTAAAGTCTGACAGCTGCCAGGGGCTGGCTAGGGAGTTCTCATGCCATGGATTCGTTCAAGGTGAAGAAGCAGCTGGCATTTGCCTGAGTGCGTGTGTGTGTGTGTGTGTGTGTGAGTGTGTTTGTATGTTGGCATAGCCTAGCTCAGACGGCTACCCGTTGTGCTATGCTCTCTGGTATTATTGGGGCACGGAGACAACTACACGCCACCAAAACAAGGTGAAGTCTGAAAATATATGCAGCACCAGCCGGCGACCAAGTGGAACGCGAGACACAGACGTCAACAACATCAGCAACAACTGCAATGGCAACATTCGAGGCGGCAGTCAGCACTAACCAACAGTTTTATAGACCGTGGCAACGCAATTGCTACGACCAGAAGACACTCGAAGAAAAATGTGAGCGACAAGAGAATAAATAGAGCAATATCATTGTACTGCAAACGTTGGAGTAAGAAAGCTAACTTCACATTGCCACAAATATATTGATGATCCTGAAGAAGGAATTTGAAAAGTAATGGCAACTTTGATGTATGACAATATCACTTGACCATTGACTCCACTAATTAATCTATTTTTTCTGAGTGCAGGATTAAGTTGCTGAAGTTGCTACGAAACAAAGCAAGCTCTATCGCATGACCCAATGTGGGTATGTATGCATGTCTGCTCGCTTATTTATATGCTAAGCCACACTACTGTGGGTCAAAAAAGACTTCCCGTGACGCAAAAAACTAGATGCAATGCTCGTGCTTCTGATGATGTACCCCACTGACCAAGACCCGTCGCTATTGTCATTAGATACTTCGTAGCACTTTCCCTTAGTAAGCCCCTATTTATGAATATTCAATGACATTGCCTCTCTTGTCGGCTACATAAACACGTGGCATGGCGTGTCCCTGACAAGGTTATGTGTTGTTTTCGCTGTAATCCACTTGGTAATTGCATCAACCTTGCGGTGCTGGGACTCTGGCAAACTAACTTTGTTTAAAGCCGAAAAGTGACAACAAAAAGAAAATTCTTTCAATATAAATTGCGCCACTAATCATGGGCTGGAACAATTATAATTCTGGCATGTCTGATTAAGTTCATCAGTTGGCCGCAAGGCAAACAATTACCACAAAGTAAACAATTAAATGAAGCGAAGAGCCTAAACGAACCGGCAAGCCAGGACAACGGATAATGGCAGACAGAACACACGATGCTTTTGTGTGCTCTCTGGCCTGTGCTAGGCAAGCAGTTTCGAAGGGCGTGCGCGCAAAAGTAGGCAATGAATTTTTTCGTACTCAATAAACGACTACGTCGAAGCCGAAATGCCAATAAAAACGGCAATTGATAAGCGTCGGCCCGCCAAATAAGCAAACAATCAAGTAAACTGCAAACGGCGAACGGGCAAGTAGACCCAAGCCCAAGCCCAAACCCGAAAGCGAAACCGAAACCAAAACCGAATCAGAAACCGAAACCGAATCTAAAACCGAGACGAGCAACGAGTGAAGTTGCCAAAAGGGACAGTGAGAGGAGGGTCGGGGAGGCGAACAAACAAGCAAACAGGCAAACAAACAATCAAACGATAAACGGATGCCAAGTGGCAAGGGAAGGCCGAAAGCATTTCAACCTCAATTTGGCAAATTCTATTACGATAATAAGAGTACGCCCGAGTGCGGGGCACGGTAAGAGCTGCGAGGGAATCGCCACCAATTGACAGCGACGCTGTGGGGGGCAGCAAATAGCCGGAAAATGTTTTATGTGCCGGCAGCGGCAGCAACCACAAGCCACGAAAGGCAGTTAAAAGCAAAACAATGCATCGCCCGCCACTTGAAGTGTATACAAAAATGAGTGAGATCCAATTTCAGTTCGATTGTTATCCAATTTCGGGGCAAATAAGTGAAAATGTTTTCATACTTGTGCCTCCCAGGCACGCCGTGATGAATGTACGCCAGATTACGTCGCTGCGGTTGCCTGTCAGTGTCTGTGTGTGTGTGTGAGTGTTGGGAATGTCATCAACTCTGAGTATAACTAACAGCCAAATATATGTAGGAATCAGGAAGTATCAAATAAATCAGATAAACGAATAAAGGAATAAAGATGCAGCAAATGAAATGGTACACAAAGGATTCTAATGGACTCGACCACCCGCAGTGGCGTGTTAAGCGGCTTATCGGCTAAACCGCAAGCCTTGAACAACGACAACTGTCTTTGATTTAATCGCTCTTCATATCTAGCTAGATATCTCCATCTTTGTCACACCCTCCAACAACAGATAATTGTTGAAATCCAACTGAAAGGGGAGTTCCTTGCTCCCACTTACCACTTGCTACTAAGCACTTGGCTGCGATAAGCATCTTTCGATTCTAAGCCCGATTAGGGGCATTAAAGCTGCGCTTATCGAAGCGGAAAAGGCAGCAACAATAAACAGCAACCACGGGTGAGAGGGGAGGGGCAGGCAGAGTGGAGGCGTCTGGCTATAAAAACGGAAGCGCCTGATTTTGCCAGCCAAGAGGAAAGCATAAAATGCAAATCTGCGATTTGGTTTGTTAAACATTTGCTTAACCACAAAAATAAAAGACAAAAAAAGACTGAAAAGAAAATAAACCAAAAAGTAGCTCAAGCCCAAGTCCCGCTCGTTGTGGCTGTTGTCACACAAGGGGAGTGACACAGTCACGACAGCGTCAACAACAACAACAACAATAACAACAGCAACAGGAGTAGCAGCAGCAACAGCAGGAAGAAAAACAAAAGCGAAGAAGCACATGGCACGGGAATATGCCAGATTATGAGACAAGAGCAACATATGCCAAGCTGGGGAACTGCCAGTGAGGGGGCGGCAAGTGTGCGTGGGGAAATAAGCTGGCCAGCCAGCGAGTCCATAGACGTGGGAGCTGGCGAGGAGGGGTGAAGAAAGCAACTTGGAGAGGGGCGCAAATGAAGGCAAATTACGTTAAATAGAAAAGAAAACTTTTCCACTTTTTAACTTTGGCATACGACTCCGAGAGTTGGCAAACCGGCAAGGAAGCGCCAACGTTGCGCGGTTGTTGAACATTTTACAAACAATTTAAGCGTCGCATTAAATTATTGTTACGCTTGCAGCTTAAACTTTAAGGCAGCTGCCAGTGCCAGGTCCAACTGCTTTCCATTTGCCTGCTGCCTTGACTTTTATGGCCGCCCACCAATCGCCTGTGCTGCTGCTGCTGCCTCGTTGCCCCCTCAGCCACGTCTCCTTCGACACTGCCTGCTCTATCTCAGTTTGCTGTTTGCTGCACGAAAGAGGGACGCGATAAGAGTGAAAAATGGTAAATTAAGCTAAAGAAAAGCGGCTGCGTCTTAAAAATAAAACCAAAGACTTTGTTATTGTTGCTTTTGTTGTTGCTGATTGCGCTGTTGCTGCTGCTGATGTTATTGTTGTTGTTGCCGCTGCCAACGCGGCGTGCGTCAGACTAAATTAGAGCAAAAACTTAATTTGCCTTTTGGCTGCCCCCAAAGTCGGCAACGGCAACGCGAATGCCGAATCAAAAGGGAAAACGGCCCAAAATAACAATTATGTTTTAAGGCAATTGTATTGGTTTGTTTTCTTGTTTTATCCCCCACTGCTTCTGCTCGAAGTTGTTGTTGTTGTTGTTGTTGTTGCCGTGTTTCCTTTTTGGGTTTCAGTTTGTTTTGTGTTTTTTGCACTTGTAATTGAGAATGAAATAAGGTTAATTAGAGTAATGGCCACTTTGCCGCTCCGCACAGCCCCACTCCGCTCGGGCTGCCTTCTCATCAAGCTCAGTCCTCTTCGGCCTGTGAGAATATTTCAATTTCGTAGCACTGCCGAAAGCTGTTGGAATTTTGACTGGTATGCGAGTCCTTCGACTGCGGTCAAGGCTGGCTTTTTCACGCCTCCTGAGGAGGACAAGTAAGAAGGGGAGGTACATTATTGTTGCACAACGCATCTGACTGGGCAAGTCGTAGTCACACTCAGTTGTTGAGTCCTTCATCGGCTAACCGTAAACTGCAGACCAACTCGACCAACACGACAAACACTTTTGAACTCATATCAAACACTTGAACCCGTTCACTGCATCTGGCCAGCTGCCGAGAAGCTGCTCTGCCGTACCAGTCTGTTCTGGCCGACACGTGCCCCAGACTTCTACAAAAGGCCCAATGTTAAATGAGTTTTAATTGGTGTTGCTGCACGATATCGCCACAGTATTTATAGAGCCCTTTACTCCTTCCGCTGTCATCATCGTGTGTAAGTTTGTTGTGCAATAGTTTGCATGAGAACTCCACACAGCCCTCTCTCCACTTGCCTGCACAAAAAAAACTTCGTGTGCAATAAGTTTTTGTTTTTTGGCTATTACATATGTAACCACAGAGGACATATGTACGCACACGCACACACACAAATACACACGAGTCTAAACGCACTTGAACCCTCGTTCCTTTATGGCCAGGACCAGCCCGTAAAGTTCCCATACAATAATAATCACTTTGTGAAAGTTTTGCCTAAGCCGTCATAGCAACCGATTCGGTGACACCGAAACTTTGCGTCTCTGCGACTCGAATTACAACGCCCGATCCAGCACGATTTGAGGGCAAACTTTTTGCATACTATGTACTATATATGGACGACCAGCAGGTAGTTTACAGGCCAGTTAACAGCTAAGAGAGACACTAGCGCCCCCTCCACCTCTATGCCCTTCCCAGCCACAACCAATTAACGTGTGTTTCGCAAAGTTTGTTGAGATTTTTGCATATGCCAGGGTTGTCACAGTCTTTATTTTCCCTATTGTACAACCGGAAATAATCACACCACATAAATAGCCAAATGAATAAAAGAATCATTCAATTTTCATAGCTCACAGTTTTTGTTCATGAATTCGTGTTTTTGCCTTCTTTATACGTGGTTTTTGTCGATTGTGCGTCTGTTTCAACATGTACGAGTGGGTTTAAATTTAATGGACAAATTTAAATTAAATTCGCTCCCCACGAACAAACACGCTGCCTGACTTTGCGCAAATGAAAGGCGAGCACACACACGCGAGCACACTCATTTTTAAGCTATCCAGAGGTTCGTGTGGAAAAACAAACCCACACTTACACGCGTACATATACAAATATACTTATACACATACATATTTCATGGCAGACGGAAGCGCAGAATAAACGCAACAAAAGTCTGACAAAAGGGTTGGCAACAACAACGTTAACATTTGGATGATATGTAGACCTATTCAAAATTAAAAAAAAAACGTAAATACAAACAGAAAAAAATCAGAGGGTTCTCGGAAACGAATGTACTCTATAATTTAAGTGAATCTAATATTACAATATTAACAAACGTGTCGATTCCTTAATGTTTTGATCTGTTGAGTGAATACAGAACTCTCTGAGAGTCTCAATAATTATTAACATTTATACGATATGTATTTAGTTATTATAGTAGTTCAAGTTAATCAACTTGGCAACGTTAAGATTTACTTTAACAAGCTAAGATTGTTCGCACAACACAACTTCTACTTCGGAAGACAGTCCGATCAGCGTTTCCAAAAGGCTGACCGACTTATCCGCCTTAAAAACAACTTTTTTTACGATTTGTATTAAAGACTTATCTGTGACTCTCTATGAGAGGCTCTTAATCTGCGACTCCTATCTTTAGCTCGATTATTCGTGTCATCTCCAAGCCTCATTCTATCAATAGTTGCTTGCAACGTTGCCACCTGTACTATCACGCTGCCACTACCATCATTGTTTACATTTAAATAATATAATATATTTATTTATTTCATACCAATTAAATTACATTTAAATTAAATATTATTAAATAAAAGCAATTGAATTAAATACATATACATATTAAAAGTTAAAAAGTTAAAATTTTTATAAAATGTAACCGATCCAACATTTGTTGCAGAGGATTACAGAAAATCCAATAAAACCCAGAAAGATACATAGATTCGTGTGTTAAGTAAAGTGTTAAGTAATTGAGAGTAGACAGTTTGATAGAACCTCGAAATAACCTTTAGTTATAAATACTCTAAATAGAGAACTCAGAAAGGATCATTCCATAATTTAAAGGAAAAGAAAGAACCAGAAAGTGACAGAAAATTACGATTAACTCTAGGAGGAATACAGAAATGATCGTGAAAAGTTAAGTTACAGAACCAAAATACCCTGAACAAGGATAGAGTAAACAGCAACACTCAATCTCATTTTAGACGATTTTGCTGTTTTATTTAAGTTTGTTTTTTTTCCGTTTTTGTGCGAGATTATGCTTATTAGCAACATTGTCCTGCACAAATACTCTACAATGCGCACTCAATCATAAATGAAGACACACACACATGCACAGATTGTCAATGGATGGACGGGTGGCATGTGACCAACCGTTGAACACTCACACAAAAGGAAGTTGTTATTTTGGCTTCCGGTTTAGTTGAATTGTTATTAAGCTCACATGAGCACAGGCACGAGCTCGTATATATGTGTATGTGTGTGTGTGTGTGTGACTGCCTTTTGTATGCCAAGCTGCCTTATTCAACTGGTTCATTTCAAAATCGTCGAGAAGATTTCCTGTTAAATTGATACTCTACAGCGGCACAATAAACAATTGGGAAAAAATGGCGCATGGTAGAATTCATGAGGTAATCTATTTATCTATTATAGTTTGTATTCTTAGAAAAGGAATACAAAGAGTTAAGCTTTTCACTTGTGTGGAATTCCCACCTCCTTTAGTTCTTGTTTTTTAATAGCTACAGCATATCGTGCAGTCGCATACCTTGCACTCAAACCTGTCCATTCGGATTAGGTCATTAAAATTTAACAATGTTGGCCTAATGCCTGGTGAGGAGCGTTGCTAATTTGTTTTCACTTAACTAAAGTGAATACCCTTGTCTTCGAAATTGCCGTGATTTGATTACATGCCAAACGAATCGCTCGGTGTCCGTCCGGTGTCGCTTAGCTCGAACTGCTGGCCAGCCGACCGGCAGGTCAATTGGCCAAACTGGAGCGCATGCCAAATGAAACAGCTTAATCTGTTAGTTGTTGTCGTTGTCAACAATTTGTGAGCTCGGCAACTGCAACAGAAGCTGCAGACATGTCATGGCTTGTAAACAACGTGCGGCTTAGCAGAGCCGGACAGAGACAGACTCTCGGACTGTCGCATTCAGACTTGCCGTTATTTAATTGCCAGACTGTGTTAACTTGTTCGTCCCTCCGCCTGTCGGGCTGTCCATTTATTTATTTTCCGATGCGACAATTATGTGCTACAGCATCGCTTAAGTGCTTTTGGCTTGTTTAATTCTACTGTTTAAAACTGCCAACTGCGAGTCGCATTTTTTCCCACTGTTGCTTTTGTTGTTTCTCTTGCACTTTGTATGCATTCGCTTAAAAATGATTTGTCAATAATTGCACAGCGCATGCCGCATCACGCTCCAATTAACAACTGACTTGAAACTGACCGCAGAAACAAACGCAAACAATTATGCGCATTTAATGATTAACGATTGTTGTTCCTGAACATGGTATATTGTTCGGTAGATTGAGAGAGAGAGGGTGTGGGGGGAGGAAGTGTGAGTGCCAGCTGAAAGAAGATTGGACTACAATCACTTTCCTGCATTGGCTTAGGATGCGTATGCGTAATATGCTCGCTTCTCAAGCAGCAAATAAATGCATGCTGCACAAAGATTATTTCGATGTGTCAACAAAGAGATGCATGCAAAATGCGAAAACATCAAGCGCAAAAGCGGGCAATGGAGCCAAAGGAGGCGAAAGAAGCGACAATGACTGCAGAAATATCGCAGTGAAATGTTTTTCAATCTGTTGAGAGGACGACGCGACTCCAGTAAAAATATGCAAAGCAGCTGCGCTGATTGCGCCACACGCAGAGGCAAGTGGCAAGCAGCCAGCAGAGGATTGTTGAGAGAGGATGACGAGCAGGTAGAGATGAAGGCGAAGATGCAGGCAGAGGCAGTGGCGGAGGCGAAGTCAAAGACGAAGGCGAAGGAGGAGGCGGATGCAGCCCAACAAGATGTCAACAAAAATCATCGACTAGCGTAGCGCGGAAATGAAGCTGGAAACGAGGTGCAGCAGCGGCGGCAGGAAAAATGGAAAAATCAAGCAATGGGAAACTATCAGCTAACTCAGCAGATTTGCCATTAAAGAGCTAAGCGCACAAAAAGTCGCTGTTGAAGTAAAATGGCTGGCACCTGGTATGTCATACAGTGGGACAGAGTGACACCTTGTTGCGCAACGAAGCACAAACATATAATGCAGTTTTGTAGAGCAGAAAAAACACTTTACAAATAATGAAATCACTTTGATAAACAACAAACAAATCACCGACGTAACCTTTTTCCAAACATAAAAATTCCAATAGTTCAGAGTAAGTACATATGTATTAATAATTTAATAATCAGTCGAAGGCCTCTGTAGCTAGCGCTCATAAAGCTTATATTAAGTTTTACATTTAATTTGTTAAATAAAAAAAAAAATAATAATTTTTTATTATTTATTATTTTTATACTTAGAGCAATGGACACAATGACAAGATTAGATAAATAAGAGGCATATTTAAATGAAAGTAATATTTAAAAGTGGAAAAGAAAGCTATCAAGGGTTCATTTTAAATAAATTAAATTTTTAAACTTATTATTTATTTAGAATTTACATTTAAATTAATAAATTAGATTAGTATTGCAAGTATTTGTTGCAAAAATTGAGAAAAACCCTGAAACCCTAATTAGATTTGGAATATTAGTGTTGGAATGTTAAAAGAGACAAGGAAGGGCTCTAAATTAAATGCTCTTAATAGTTTGTTGCATTCTATTAAGTTTCGGAAATATGACAAGGGATGAGCAAAGTTTCTTAAATATTAAACAAAGAAATTAGAAGCAGGAATCAATTTTGTGCATTAAAATTGAACCCCACCCCATGGTGAATCTGGCAGTCTACGGTTCGTTACTCGCGCAGGCAATGAAAATGCGCTCAAGTGTCGCCTGCTTAAACGAATTGTGTTCTACTCGGTTGACGTTGTTGTTGTGGTTGTTGTTGCTGTTGCTATTTGGCTGTTGCTGCTTTGTCATTACAAGAAACCTTGCAATATTCACCGGCAAGGTGCAACACACCGTACACGTACGGCACAACAGCAACAGCAGCAACAACAACAAGAGCAACAGCAACAGCAACCGACGGCAACTTATGTATATAAAGTTGAGCGCACGAAACACTTCCGCAGGCGAAGAGATTTCCGCTTCCGTTTTGTGTGCGTGTGTGTGTGTGTGTGAGTCTGTGTATGTGTGTGCCACAGCGTGGTAGCTGCCGCTGCTTCCTCTTCCTACTGCCACAGCTGCAACTTTAAATATTAACAGCTAAGTGGCGTGTGTCGTGACTCGCGAGTGTTTGTGATTGTGTGTGTGACTGTGTGTGTGTGTGAGGATGTGTGTGTGTATTTTAGAGCGCTGCTTCGATTTTTCTTGTGCTTATCGCTGCCAAGCATCGACTGCGTGCTGCCACGAGAACAACCCAAACGCGCCCTACCAGGTAACGTCCTAACATGCTCCGCCCCTGCGCCCCCTGTTCGGCTCCTGTCAAAGTGTCATTTAGATCGTAATGGTTTGATAAGAGCACGCGCAAACACATTAAAACTCTTGTGCAACAGCAACAACAACAAAAACAATAACAACAGCAACAGAGGCAGCGGCAACAATCCGAGTATCGATGCCTGGCATCGGTTCACATAAGCCACTCATAAGCTGATTACCAGCCATTTGTCCTGCGCTCCTAATTCACTTACACATCCGCATTGTTCAGCCACAGGGTCTGTGCCTCCATCCGAGTGGGGGGCGAAAATCGGTGGCAATTAATTGAAATCAATAAAAGGCTCATTGAAGTTAGATTACGAGAGCACCGCGTGTGGCACTTATTGAATATGATTCAGCAATTACCAGACAATTGCGGGTGTACACGAGGACTGAACCTACTACAGGCTGCAGGGAGGGAAGCAAGTAGGGGGGGCTTACCTGGAAGAGAGGAACAAAAGGAAAGCACAAAAATCAGATAATTAATTGGATAAGGAATTGAATTTTGTTGGTTCAAACACAGCTCATCGAGGAATAAACATGCCGAGAGTTGGCAGCGCAACAATTTTTTAATTTTATGCCCAACGACTTTGCAGCTTCTTCGGACGAGGGACGGAGGATGGGGGATGGGGGCGGTGCAGAGCAGGGGTGGAACCAAAGCGCATGAAACGGCAACCAAAGTGACTTTCTAATTAGTTTGGTTTGTCAAGCGAAGGACGACGCAGCACGACGAGCATGGCGCACTTGACTCAATTTACGCGAATTACCCACATACATGTACACCGAAACAGGCATACACACACACGCAACGATACACACGCATTGTATGGCATCTAAACTCATATTTGCGTTTGCTTTTGAATCCCAAGAATGTTTTTTTGGCGAACCAACACACGGCAAGGAGATGACACACAGCGTGAGGGAGAGGCGCAGGAGAGACGGAGCAGGAATCAAAAGGAAGACGAAGAGAGGGCACACGAAAATGTATAAAAGCAGAAAAATGTGAAGCCATAAAAATATGTTACAATGCTTCGTTGCCTTATGAAAAAAATTATAAAAGAAAAGTCGCCCTCGAAGTCGGACTGTCTGACTCTCTCACTGTCTCACTATCTTGCTGTCCGACTGACTGTCGCGTTGTAACTGTGTCTTTGAACGCATGTATACATTGCTGTGAGTCGTGTGAATGTTGTGTGTATGTTGTGTGTCTGTTGGTGTGGGTAGGCAGTGCCGTGCCGCAATTTCCGCAATTAAATAAAAACGCAAACTTAAGCCGCGGGCCCTGTGTGTGGTGTGGCAAAATGAATGTCGAGTGTGTCGCTGAGGCAAAATATTTGCATATATTGTTGCTGGCTGCGGTTGCTGCTGATGGCAACACAGACACACACATACACACATGCACACACACCTGGAGAGTGGCACGCTGAAACACACCTACACAACAACACGCAATGCGTTAATGTTTTTTGATTTGAACCTCGGCACCTGCAGACAGTGTTGCCTAGGCGGTGTGTGTGTGTGCTCATGCATGTTTGCTTACTCTTAGTTCATTTGAATAACTCACACACACACACACACACAGAGGCATGACACACGCATGTTAATAGCTATCAACACAGCCGGCCTCAGCTCATTTCGTTTCTTTCATATTATTGCCGCCCTCTTCTGCCCCGCCCTTTTCTGTTTGTCTTGCTGGGAGCTAAGAGAACGGATACTCCTGACAGTCGCAAGGAGGACTGTGCCCAAAATCAAATACGCTCAACTTTGCTCATTTGCGCGTATCTTTAAGATACGCGCGCACTCAGCAGCTCTGACTCTGCTCTTCCCGGGTAGTTAAAAGAAGTACAAATTACAAATATCAACAGAGCAACTCCTTGCCTGCCACTTGCCTCGGCGCGGCGCCTTAAAATATGCTTTTAATTTCATATGCATAACAAATTTATGCAAAGTGCGCGCTGCGAGCGATCGCCATCCAGGTGTGCTCTGTCTGTGTGCGTGTGATGACAGCCTCATAAAATTATATAGTATAAAGATGCTTACTAGGTCGTTGATATGACCCCCAAGCAGCCTGGCCCAAATATTAAAATTGCGCCTACGTGCGGGTTAAAATGTGTGTCAGACAGACAGACACACAGACAGGCAGCTCTGCTGCTGTGCTGCCGCCGCTCTATGGGAAGTGAATTTTGATAGATGATGCACGTCGGCCTAACGCACATAAGTATGCTACAGCTGGGGAGCTCTTTAAAACGTTATTTGGCGGGCTCGAGAGCTCGTGATTTATTCGGTGAAGCGAGGTGCGAGATTACTTCACAGTCTATATATCAAATGGTTGCCGCTTTTAATTAAATCAAATGCGCAAGTTTTTGAGATCACAGAGCAAAGTCTGGAACTGAAACTGGAACTGGATGTGGATGTGGATGTGGATGTAGAAGTGGCAACGTGAAGCGTGCGTTGATTTGCCACAGAACGGCACCGCAAGGTTTGGCATGGTCTCGGTGTGTTGTCGGTGCTTGGTGGCCAAATAAAAACCATAAATCCCTCAAAATTTGATGCTAAGCTCAGGACTTAAAACATAAGCTGTAAGACACGCACACACAGACACCCACACATACATGAGAAGCACAGGCAGACAGACAGACAGACGGAGGGACAGACTGACACGTACGCATAAAGCACTTTAAACCCGCTTAATGTGACGCACAGCAGACGAGATGTGGGAGCGTGGGAGTGTGTCGTCATGTGTGCTTAACCCAAAATAAAACAACAAAGAGGAGGCAAAAGGCACTTAATTAGCAACCTTGACTCTAAGCGTTGACACGTCGAGGCTGAGCCCAGCGAAAGTTAAATTTAAAGCGACTCCAGTTGGACTGTCTTTAAAAGGACTCTCAAACAGCCACAGCAGTAGTGGCTGCCAAGTTGCACCACCTGCTGTGAGGTGGCGACGCAGCAATGTGGCGACTTGGCGGGTTCTGCCTTGTCTGCCTTCAGCTGGAATTTTGCACAAATAAACACACACAATTTTAATTTACTTTTTGCGCGCTTCGCTTTGCACATTTTTTCTCATTTGAAGTGAAATCGAGACAGCTAGAGAACCATAAGCAGCGGTTGCCCCGCAATTCACGCGCCACCACGGAGCAGTGGCAGTTGTTGCCAGCTCGGGCGCGGGCTCGGGCTGTGGCTACGGCGATGGTTGTTGCTTTTGCCGTTGCTGTTGCTAGCAGTCATTGCCATCCCAGCAGCTTTTTGTCTTGTGCTGAATTTTTAATTTGCTTGGCAAACATTGAAAGAAAGCGGCAGCAGTAGCAGCAGCATCAGCTAAGCAGGAGCGAGTCTGCTGGTGCCTCTGCTACCTTTGATGAAGGTCATCCTCATGTGAATCAACAGCAGAAGGAGCGGTTTCTACAGCTGCATTCGAAGGTTAAGTGCTGCATTCGCTGCTGCTCGGGTGTGCTACAAATTGAAATATTACACTGAGCTCACTCTGCATGTGTGTGTATGTGAGTGTGCGAGTTTGTGGGCGTGTTGTGACTGTGTGCTGTGGCTGCTCGTGCATTTTTCGCCAGTCAAATGCGACCGATTTGTATGGATGGACACGAGTAAATCACATTTGCATTACTCGAGTGCTGCGTGGCACATTGAATTTAATTACATTTAATTTTAACTGCTATAAACGCAGAATCTGCAACTATTGACACAGTGTGGGCGTTCCACATGGCCAACATCACGTATACGCAATAACGCATGGAAGTGGCATTCGCGGTGCACAAAAATATGGCCGCAGTGCCTGGCCGAGTGCTGCGGCGAATGCAGTAATGCGAGGAAGGGAATGCTGCAAGAAACGCTGACCCACTTTGGCTTTGGCTTCATAACTAATTCACACACACACATGTGCGCATACTCGCACACACACACGCACTTACGTGGACCAGGGGCAGTACATAAAACATCGTTGTTACACGGACCTTCTGGCACCTGTGCGCGTTCAGTGTGTACACACAAGTTCAACTTGCAACACACCACATCGAGTGCCACGTCGGGTGGGGCATCGGGCTTTGCGCTATAATTAAAGAGGAATAACTTAAGAGCAGGTGGACAGCACTTTAATACTGCTGCCACTCGACATGGCAGAAGACTTTAAGATGAACTCAGTGAATCGAGTTGATAAAGCTTCGAAATCAATAAATACCAGAAAGATAAGCGCTCGCCCAGACATAGATGAGGAACCTATGGCAAGCAATGATCCATTTTGCATAGCACCAAGTGGCAAATGTAAACGAAAAATGAAAATTTTATTCTGATTAAAATCATACTTGTAGATGGCATTCATATGTCATGCATAGTTAGACTCAGGCTGGAGCCATGACAAGACGCTTAGTGGGTGGGCGGGGGTCAGAGGGCACTTCCCTTTGCTTGGCCACTAAAAGAAATTCCAATTCAAATGCGAATGCGAATGCGAATACGAATGTGAATACGACTGTGAATGTGAATGTGAATTCGGTTTGTGTATGGATGTGTGTGCAAACTCAATCTAAATGCTATAAACTGCAAGGCGTACTCAATGTTGTCGTCCTCGTCCTCCTCGTCGTTGTTGTTGCTATAGTTGTAGTTGTAGTTGTTGCTGTAGTTGTCGTCATCGTTGCCGTGTGACAGGACTAAACCGGACTTTGTTCTTGTAGACTTTGCCATATGTCGATAAAAAGGCATACGGAAATTTTTATGTCCCTCAACGTCAACCTCATTGCAAATTGTTATGTATGTCGCCCTGTGTGTGTGTGTCTATCTGTGTGTGCGTATAATGTAATTCGTAGAACTGTATATATATATATATATATATGTGTGAGTGTGTGTGTGTGTGCTCTTTCACGGTTTGCAGTTTTCTTACCGCCAAACCAATCGATTCTCTCTAGTGGCTCCAAACTGCAATATACGAAGGGTCGACGGAAGTTTTTAGTGCCATTTAATGACTAATTTGGCTAGCCAACTTAATTGGCTAATGTCTGTCTGGCGCACTGGCATCACTGTCCTATCAATCAGCCAATCAATCAATCATACTTACCGCTAGCATACTTGTCAGAACTGAACTCTCGAGCATTTTGCATTTCTGATGTTCAATTGGCTATTTTTACGAGCACGTCGCGAATGCACAACGAGACGAGGCCAAGCGAAGCGAAGCGGAGCAAATCGAAGCCAGTCCACACCAGACAAGACCAGACCAGACCTACCCAGCCGAAGCTGAAGCCGAAGCCGAAGCCGAAGCAGGAGCAGGAGTTGTTGCCGAATCGAATCGATATTTATGATTATTTAATAAACTCAATTATATGGACAGCCACTGCCGTTGCGTGTGTCCTTTTTACCCTCTCCCTATCTGAATAGGCGTGTGTGTGTGTGTGTGTGTGTGTGTGCGGGGTTATTGCGCTCGCTATTTCTTCTGTATTGACGGCATCGGCGTGGTGGTCGGCGGAAGTAGCTCATTCAATTAACATTCTGGCATTTATAATTTGTTGCTAATTTGACATTTAAAACGGTACGAAATTCTATGAAAATCCCATTTACAGAATACAAAATGTTTGTTATACATTTCATTATCTGCTGATTAACCTATAAAAATCGTAAATAAAATTTAAAGTGTAAATAGATTTGTGCAATAAAAGAAAATATCAAAAATGATATGTTCATTAAAAGCTGCTGACGCCTTGCAATCGTAGATTGGTTTAGCTTTCATATATTGTTGCAATCTATCTTCAGGATATTCGAGAGTCGGATATTGTAATGCGTGCACATTTTTCCATTGGGGCAAAACTTTATACTTCTGCCACTTGGATGGACTAAAAAAGTAAGAGGAAAATTTTTTTAATGGCTTTGCAATGCACTGCCTGAGAAAGTAATGCCAAGTCTTTAGTTATTTACGGATATTTCCCAAGAATTTTTAATTCAAATATTCTTCGTTTCCGGATTGTCTTGAACTCTCTTGAACAACATGAAAAACTCGTTAGCTCGTTGAGATTCGTCAAATAGGGAAGAAAGGTTCACAATGCAAGTGCAGCGAACTCGACAGACTGGCGTACTGGCATGTTTATTTACTTTGTCCCCGTGGCCAATTGGAAAATCGTCATTGTAGTCGTTGTTACTTTTCCCGTTGTTGTTGTTGTTTTTGTCATTGTCTGCTGTTGCGAACAGCGTTCCTATAGCTATACCTATTCCTGTTTACGGCACGTAGCAACGCTCAGCAAACATTTAAAACAAGTCAAGTTGCCGTGTAGGATATCAAACTTATTCTTCACAAACACACTCACACACACACGCCCACAATCACATTGAGACAGACTCACACTGCGACACAACTCTGCACTGTCTGCAGTCACACAATAAAATACGAAACAAAACCTCAATTCAAAGTGAATATAAATTGTTTTACAGCTGACGTTTGCTTTGCATTTCAAATAGTTCAGGGACTCCGATGCAGCCAGACATGCAGAAGGTCTTCGACAGAACGATGACGATGCACGGCTGGGCACGCTGAGCTGGATGCAGTGTGACACCGCATGCCCAGTGCATGTCAAACTGTTATGCCACCCAAACTTGCCACATTAGTTCGTAGTTCGGTTGCATCTTCGACTCGCGTCAACTAAGTCGCGTCGATTGCTTGAAAGGTCATCGTGTTAATTGGAGCATAAATGATTCCATTCCGTCGCTATCTTCGTTCCAGCAGGTGCATGAATACATGTATATCCTCGTAGGGGTGTGTGCAGGTGTGTATATGTTAGTTTGTGGGAAGTGTGTGAGTGTTTGGTGCCCGTCGAAGCGTTAAATATTGTTTGCCAATGATGTGTCGACTTTATTTTGCAGCTGCTGTCTATACTTAGAGACACTTTAAATAGGTTCGGTTCCCGTGACACGAGTTGAATGTCACAATAATGAAATACTATACTATATATATCGATATTTGCATTACCTTTTGAGCATCAGTGTTGCTGCTAAATAAAACTTTGTAGCATTCCTAATTTATGTTTATTTAGATTTTACAATCCATAAACTCTTTGCAAACAATAATTATTATTTCCGGTTGAATCTTTCCAATACAAAATTATATAATTTATTATCTCTTAGAATTTATTACTTACCCGATCGTCCGATGGTTAGATTCAGATCTGTCTCCAAGGCCGTTGTGGCCGACGATAGCGACTTGTCGGTGGGCAGAGCCGGCGGCGGCAATGGCAATGGACCCACCGTCGAGGTGGTGGTCAAGTCGCAGCATTCGCGCTCGGGAAATTCACTGCAACGCGCCAGATGAAGGGCGCCGCCAAAGAGCGTGACCCAAACCCCAAAGCAGCACGAGAGTATTTTCAGATTTTTAATACGAAATCGGGTCATGTTGTCGGGCTGCTCTTTGTTCTCCTGGACGGTGCTAGAGACGCAGGCGGTGAGCTCGTCAGGTTGCTTATTTTAATAAATTTCACTGCTGTTCTCAACACTTTTGTGTGTGCACGGTCCCTTTTCTAATTTTGTTGTTGCTCGTAAAACCTTTCACACTTTATAGTCGAGTGCATTTAATGAACTGTCTCCGTTTCTGTTTCTGTCTTTATCAGTGATGCCATTGTTCCTATTATTGTTATTATGTAGTTTTAATAATTTTGTTGCTGCCGCTGCAGCTCGTGCTGCTTTCTCTGACTCACTTTCTGTACAAAGTTGACTTAATCTAAATCTGAACCAGGTGCAATTCTTTTCCCCTTTGTTCCTACGCTATTTTGCATAAAAGCACTTTGTACTATTCATTATTTCTGCATTTTGATGGCCAGCTGTATAATCGAAAATGTCACCATTTTTATGGGGCATTGCGAGAGCATGAATAAATTCTAGTTTTGCTTTTACATTCCATGAAAGTTGACTTAAACATTGACTAATTCGAGGAAAATGAAAAGTACTCGAAAAGCGCAACTGAAAATTGACAGCCAGCAGAGGCAGCAGCGCAATGGGTGCCTGCCAGAGTGCCAGAGTGCCAGACAGTCAGGCAGCCAGGCAGCTCGCCCGTCAGTCAGTCCAACTGGGAGGCAGCATTTACAATTACTTTCGACCAAACTTATAGAGACAACAATAGACATAATGCAGCAATAACGGCAACATAGGCGGTCGCACTGACACACACAAGCAGACCAGCTGGCGGGAAGTGGGGGGGCAGCAATGACGGAAGAGCCGCCCACAGCAAACACTGAATAACATAAAAAAGTTTTTTTCATTTACAATTTGCTCACTGAGTCTATGGCGATGCAGCCAAGCCAGCAACAACAACAGCAACAACAATTGCTAACAAGAAAATGTTGAAAAGTTTTAGTGAATGCGAAAAGTTGTTGCTAGAACTGTAGTTGTTGTTGTTGTCGCGACTTGCTGTGGTTTTTGCGTTGTGCCAAGCTTTTAAAACTGTTCCTACTGTTGTTGCGGCAACAGGAACTGGAACGGAGTCGAGTAGTGGGGAGTTTGCTGGTCGGCCATTGTGGCGTATGCGCAATATGCAACTGCGTCTGCAACTTAGTCAAATTAATTCACTTTGCTGCGCTTTTATCGAGCAAATCGCAAGCAAATGTTGACAGAATCAATAAAAATATAATTTGCTGTGATTTGGCTCAAAGGGAAATGCAAACTGCGCGCTCCTCGAGCGTTAATGCACTGGCAAATCGTCAGTTCGGAAGAAGCTAGGTAAACAGGGGAGAGAGGAAAGGGGTGTAAGCACTACTGTGCAAAATCATGTAAACAAACAGGCGACAGGCAGGAGAAGGAGAAGGAGAAGGAGGAGGAGGGACAGACAACAGACAAGAGTCAAAGCCGCGTGCGTCTAGCAGAGCGTTAAAAAATTATTGCCAAACAACAGCAACAACAACAAGGACAACAAAGCCAACGATGAACATACAAGCACAGACATGTTGCAGTCAATCACCAGCGGGTGCGAGTGCACAGGCGACGAAAGTTGCCAGTCAACGAAGCGAATGTAGGCAAACACTGTGACACACACACACACATACCCACGCACAGGCACACACAGGCGTGTACATGTACATGTTGTGAGGAAGGAAACTGCAAGGCGCGAAGGCGTTTTGTGCATTTCCCTTGTTGTTTCTGCTTGAAATGATTTTTTCGCTGTGGCTGCTGCTGCTGCTGCCGTTGCCTCCTCTCGCTCTCGGTACCTTATGGAACATAACGAGGCACACGACGCAATAACATTTTTTTTTAGTTTTTCCTCGGCCGTTTGAGTCGTGCACGTTGCCAGCGTCGTTTGCTTTTGAGCCAAAGTGTTGCCATAACGAGCGTAAAATGGCGGCAAAAGGACGTTGAGGACGCCGAGGACGCTGACGACGGCAACGCTGCCAAAGACAACAAGCAGCGCGTTCTAAAACAAACACGGCCCAGCGCGGCTCCCCTGCCTGGCAGTGAGTGTGTGCGTGTGTGAGCCTGTCTGCCTGTCTGTGTACATGAAAAATAACGAAGTAAAAATTGAAACTAAAATAAAGCCATATTTGCCTCACAAATTGTTACGTGCACTGGCCTCAGCCCCAAGCTCCGCTTCCGCTTCAGCCTCCGCCTCGCCGCACAATCATACTGGGAATTTATTTATTTAAAGTTGAAAGTTGTTGCACAAGTTAAGGTTGCACTGCCACAGAAAAGGAGCTGTCGTCATGCGTGGCCAGCTCTTTGCTTTGCTTTGCTTTGCTTTGGCTCTTTTGTTCCTTTTGCCTGCTGACCATCCGGTAATTTTGTTGGTAAAATGTAATTTGGAAATTTAACACATTTAAATAGAGAGGAGCCGAGAGCTAGAGCAGCAGCAGTTCAGCAGATGTGCAAATAACTGTGTCAATGGTCAGGCATAAAGCCCGGTCAGCTACAGCTTAACAGACCGACTCTGCACTCGAGTAGTTCCATGTCTTGCTCCCCCTCTGTGCATGTGTGTGTGTCTGTGTAGCTGACCAAACAAGCCAATAAATATACCACAAATTGTATGCAGTCAGTGTCAGACGGAGAATTAGTACTGCATTGACGCCGTATTGACTTGGTCGAGGTCCAGCGCAGAGGCCAAATGCCAAAACCACATGCCTTTCACATGCCACCCAAAATTCGATTTAAATTGGAATTCTTCAGCTGCAGAGTTCGACACTAAGACACTGAAGGAAGCTACCATTGAACAAGACAGCAAGCCAGCAAGGCAGCAAGACAGCAAGGCAACTAGACAAAGCAGCTGCACAATGCCACAACAAGCACATTTCACATATCAAGCGTGCCACTAAGTGCATTCGCCAGATAATTTGCCAAGGTGTACGCTGTGCAACACTGTATAGGAGTGGTAGTGCAGTGTAATGCGTAATGCCGTTGCAGGTGCAGCTGGAAGATCTAATTAGGCGGCTGTCAGCGTCTCATAAAACTTGCAGTCGTTTTGACTGACAGCCGACAAACTGCAGCAAACTTCTGCGGCTCAGTTTGACTTTGATGTAATTAAATGAGGTCTACCAGAGAGGTATCACTATGCGAGCACGAGGCTCCCTGGTGGATACGACAGTATGACGGAGCAACACAAGGAGACTCCGTCTCCGACAGTTGTCGTCTCTGCATGATAAATTCAATTTAAGTACAAATGAGGACAGCAAGAAAGCAATTAGTGGCAATCAAAGTAATTTGATAATATTGTACGTAATTAAAACTTAATACCTAATAATGCTCTTCAAACGGCAGCGGGAGACAAAGTAGATTTCCATGTACAATACAATAGTAGAAACATAAAATTAAATTTATACATACTTTAAACTTAATCAATGAAAAGATTGCATCAATAGTTTCATAAATTATAATAGCAAAGAGATTAAAAACAGCTTAAGATGCTGATTATTTTGGAATCTGTTTTCCCGATGAATTGGACTGCAAAGTGCTTTATCAGGTTATTTTTCTTCGAGTTTTATTTGAGATTAACACAAGGCTCTTCTAGGAGCACAACCTCTCCCAACCCCTGAGTCTGTCTTTATGTATACATCTGTCTGTCTGTGTTTGTTGACTTTTGCCTAGTTAGGCAACACTCTTGAAAAGCGCATAATTACATTTGCAAACTCTAATGAATTTGTAATAATCTCGCAGCAAAACAAACCCGGGGTAATGGAACCAGCTGACAATGTGCCCGGTAATGAGTTGGGCTGAAGTTGCTCAGTCGCTCAGCTGCGCGGGACGTCTGTCAGTCGGGGTTGCTGCGAGTCTCCGCTTAAATTGCACACAATTGTGCCTACATTTGACAAGAGAACCAACAACGACAACAACCACATCGGGAGCAACGACAGCGCAGTCGAAATCAGTAACTGGCAGACAAATTTTCCGGCTGTCTGTCAAGGGGTGGCAAACTCTGTCTCATATATAATGGAAGAAGAGTTTTATTGTTTCCGAAAGTTCCAGCATATAAGCCTGCTCATTTGATCGTCGCACCCCTCCCAGCTCGATGCTCGGCTCATCTGCCGCCATTCTGGCCGTGGCCGTGGCCAGCGCCTGTCAAGGACTGCCATGCAGGCATACACATGTCAGTCTCAGTCAGCTATCCGCTCAACTGTTGGTTATTGCATCACATTCACCTTCACAGCAATGGCAGTATACACACAAACAGAACACATACACACAGTTGGCAATTATAAGGCAGACAGGTGGATTAAGTAACCGCAGAGTACATTCCGCGACTCGGATGCTGGCTTCCAGGTCGCATGCGTAATGTGCTATTAACTTGAATATTCGCGGAGAAGAACATATAAATCTGTGTGTAGAGGTTTAAGCAACAAGCCGAGTCTTTAAGCAACAAGCCGAGTCGTTAAGCTGTTATTTACAGAAAGAGTAATAAGAAGAGGAGGAACCTCAAGTTGCTCTGGAAACTTTAAACAATTGCGAATCCCATGAGTTCTTGGCTCAATTACGATTCTATTTTTAAGGCAAGTTGCTATTTTATGGCCCGCTAATAATGAGTATCGATTACAGGCCTCATGCCTCATACCTGCCTGGGCCAAGTGGGGGCATGTGAGATTGTGTGAGCCCGGGCAGCTGGCTGCTGGTGTACGTGTATGACGTGTGTAGAACCATCGATCGACTTGTGAACTAAATAAACAATTTTTAATTGCGTGGCTCGAGCAGCAGCGTGACTAGGCCGGGAGCCATGGAGGCGGGGGGTTCAGGTGGGTCGAAGCACTCGACACGATTGAGAGACAGCGATAACCTTTACGGCTTTACAGTCTGTACTTTTCATTATTGATTCGGGGCAAATGCCAAGGGCCACTGCAGCTAATTAATATGATTCCCAGCCACGATTACGCAAATCATTTTCGGCTGTCCCTGAAAGTGTCCGAAGTCTTTCGGACGCATCATTAATAAATGTCCCAGTGAAGCAGCCAAGTTTTCCAGGCTGTCCAGCTCCGGTTTGAACTGTTGTTCCTGCTCTAGCCCCAATTGCAGTTCGAGCACGCAGGTTGAAGCATAATCCAATCGACCAGCAACACACTCTCCCCCCTGGTCAGTCTCTGGGGAGCGGGTGGTACTGGCCATGCACATGTCTGGCATTAGGATAATGGATGATTACTGGGAAACGTGTGGCATGCAGCGTGGTGCCCATTTACATGCAGCAGCAACGTTAGTCAAAGTCATGTTTCGGGCTTAGGGTTAAAGCCGGCGATGTGTTTGCTGTTGCTGCACACACTTGTAAAGTCGATTCCATGTACAGTTTTATTTGTGCACGAACACACACACACACACGCGCTCACATACACACACACTCATACGGCACTTAGACACACATTCGGTTCGTCTTATTGCATGCCTTGCAATTTATTTGTCTGCCCTCTGCCACCCAACAAGAAAAATCGTTGCAAATATCACAGTATAAATTTTGTACATTGACATTCATATGCCATGGGCCCTAGCCCCCCTGCCCTCTACCCCGTGGCCCACTCCCCCTTTGGCTTTTGTCTGGCGACTGCCAAATATTGCAGCGTCGCAGACGTCAGGACTTGCTGCGACAACTACATATCAAATTGACCCAGTTATGCACTCAGTCCCACAGCCCCTCAGCCCAACCCCCTCTGCAGTCGCAGCAATTGTCTGCTCTTACACTCATTTCTGCGCCGTGTTTGCATGAAAATTTGGTCAATAATTTGTACAACAAAGGCAAGGACGACGAACGGATTGGCGAATGGGCGAATGGGCGAATGGGCGTACGGGCCCCAGACCCATCCATCAATCATGTTTGCCATGCTTGTTGTTTTTCTTCTTGTTGTTGTTGCTGCTGTTCTTGTTGTTGCTGCATTGATTTTCAATTCATTCCTTTTTTGTTGCCTGCATTATTTGTGTTTACAATTGGTTAACAGCATTTACTTGTAAACAGTTATTGTTTATATTGGCGGCAGCATTTCAATAATTGCATATTAAAATAAAGCACACGCTTAAATTTGTTGCACAGCGCATTGAGTGAGGCTGACAAAACGCGCTTAACGTAACGTTACCCCCTAATTGGAGCACACACACATGCATATATAAATGTGTATTTTGAGCAACAAGCAGAGAGGCGGACGCAATACTCGATTACACACATGCTCGTAAATTCTTGATTATGCAGTGAGACGCGCTGTGTGGGGTGTGTGGGGTGTGGGGGCTGGAGGGGGCGAGTATCGTGGCTGAGTGCTGAGTCGAGAGGCAGTAAACGCTAATAAACAAGCCAACATCAACTCCATTTCAGCACCGGGCCCACATTAATAATGCAAATTGTGCACCGATATATATGTGTGTATATTTGTGCGTGTGTGAGAGACAGTAGATAGTGCTGTGTTCCGAGTGGACACGTCGGTCAGGTGTTTAAGGCTATTGCCATTTGTCAGCTAATTGGGTCAACAAACTGCAGTCGTTGGCTACGAAATCACTTCGCTTATAATATAACCATGACACACACACATACCTACTCACACATAGACACGCACACACAAAAGCAATCACCGATGGAGTCAACAGAGCGCAGACATTGCTTTTAAAATTATTAAAAAATTGAAAATAGCAATGGAAGAGCGCTCGCTCTGGCTCTTTCTCTGGCTCGGTCTGACCAAGCTGACCGCATCAAAGCACCACAACGGAACGGAACGATGGTGCGTATGAGCGATATGCGAGCAGCAGCAGCAGCAGCAACAGCCGGAACTGTGTAAGCAGCTTCTCCAAATGCCATGGAGTTTTCTGCATGTTCTCCTTGACACGATGATGCGAGTATCCCTCTTGTTGCTCGTTTTGTGCTGCATTCACACACACACACACACACACACTCATACACCCACGTACGTATGTGTATAAAGTAATTCAGTGTTGTTCCAATAAAGTGCTTCATAAATATTTATTGGATTATCGAACGTATCAGACACACACGCCGGGGAAGAAGCAGCTCTGCCCGACGGAACGCACCGAGTGCCATTGCCATAATGAATATAAAGCAATGAACATTGCAATAAGCGCAGGTATGAATAAATGAGTGCAGTATTCAATGGAACTGACCAGCGAGAGCCCGATAGCCCGAGAGCCCGAGCGAGGGTCTAGAGCCATGTCTGTCTATCTGTCTTCCGCATGAAATACGCCGAATAAATGAATAAATTGAATGTTCAAGTACTCTTAAGTGGCCAACGCACAAAAGGTTCTTCGTATGTGTGTGTGTGTGTGCCAGCTTTTATTTATCGAACCCAACTAGAGAAAATGCGACAAAAATGTTATGGGCAATTAATTAAGTGACTAACAGGCGATCAGCTGCTAATTGGGCCATCAATTAACACACTTGATCTCCAATTATAATGCTATCATAAGCACAAAGTGCCAACATACTGGACTGGCTGCTGCTCTAATTATGAGCGTATTAAATGAATATTGCAACGAATATTCAATTACATTAACTCCGCATTTAAACTCGCATCAGCCAATGACGGGAAAGAAGCTACTGCCGCCACACCAATTTGGCAGAGGCAGTGCCAGCTAATGCAAATTGTATTTATTATTTATTTTGACATTTACATCAACAATCAGAGTCAGAGTCAGACTCGGAGTCAGAGTCGCAGTCGCAGTCAGGCACCTCAGGGCTCGGTGCAAGTATGCCTGGAGTGTGTCCACATACATATTTTATGGCCTGTCATTGTTTATATGTATTGTTCAGAGTTTATGCCCTCACATATGTTCTGTAGATAGGTGTGTGTGTGTGTGTGTGTTGGTGTGGGTGGGGGGAGATGGGACTTTGGCTGCCTCATATTGTGAGTTCATTTACACATTTTAAAGAAACATTGAAGTGTGTAATTCGAAACGGGGCTGAAGTCAAATAAAACTGATGGCAGCGGTGCAGCCAAGCTGAGACACATTTACATTGACAATTGTGCGTGCATGTGTATGGCTGAGTGTCTGTGTGTGTGTGTGTGTGTTTGTCCATTGGTGCCTTTGGTCTAGTAATGTATTCATAGAAAATGACAACTGACAAGAGAATCACGCAGATGGAAAATGTGACTTGCTTAGTATTTTTATTTTGATCTGTCTCGTTTTGTTTTGTTTTCATTCGGGCTGGCAGCAAGCATCGAGAAACCACGAGACTGGAAAAACGACATCCAGACAGCTGAGGGGGCACTAATCACACTGAAATCAAATAAGTGACATTGAGTGCAACTGTCGAAGCGATACGTGACACACAGCACGGAACAGGACAGCAAACTCAACTCCTTTTTACATGATATGAAATACAAAAAACATCTGCCAATGCGACTCTAGAGTTTTTTTATATGGACTAAAGGTTACAAATACTTTCTAGTTCTTTAAACTCTCAATTATTGTTAGCCGTTACTCGTTTGAAGGTAATAAAATGAGCAATGAAGTAACTTAATTTTAATAAATAAAGAAATTTAATACTCTGCTGAGACCTTGCGACACTAATAACAAAAGCCTCTGATCGTAGAGGGGCTTTTGTGTACGTTTCTGCAAGTTTTTATTGGATATCGTCGCAAAATCTGCACCGTGCGTATAATTTATGAGCACTCCCTGGTGCAGCAAGTCGCATTGGGTCCTCCCGTTTAGAAATCGAACTATGAAACTCATTGTCTGCAGCTCATAAAGTATTCAAAGGTAAGGCACAGACTACATTACGAGCGCACTGTGTGCACTATGTTCGATATGATGATGCATAGTCACTAAGTTTTTAGCGACTTTGCACTGCAAACAGTTGGCTTCAGTTTGTGCCTTCTGTTTGCTTCACCACCTCTCCTTGCCGCCACCATTGCACTCCCTTCTGCCTTCTGGCTTCCGTCTGCTGATGCAAGCGACGATAAAAAAGGCAACTACGAGTATCCAACACAATGTGCTTAGTGGCGCCAATATGGCCGCACAATTCATACATTGTAATATCGATTACGAAGCACTCGAACTCCAAACACGTTACACACACACACACACACACACACACTCATAGTACACGCACACACACTCGTATTCCCAGGCACAAAGGTACGCTGCGTGCCCGAGGTAACTTTCACCTTAGGAGTGCGAGTGGTTAACCCTCATCCACTTGAGCCAAAATGCCGTGTGGGGCAAACACTGCGTATACGTGTTACAAAGGGGCGGGTGCGCCCGAAGAGGCGTGCGACAGACGGCAGCAGCCGCACATAATTGCAGGCATGAAACACATTATAATACTGGTACAAACAACACACATACACTTGTCCTATTGCAGGACATCGTCCCAAGACTGATTGAGCTCATTCCACTAACCACAGTCTGGCCATGCGTTCTGATTGATTATATCATAGTCGATTGATCGCCTGAGTAATTGTTGTTGATTTAATAATTTATTGTTGCCGCAATTATTTAAACCGGTTAACAAAGGGCCACATTGAACGAGTCGTCTGCAGTTCGCTGTGGCACACTGTGCGCACTGACATCACTCGCTTTAAAATAGCTATCGATCGACTGAGGAGCAGTTACTTAAGCCATTCACCAGCCAAATGGAATTCATTGCAGAGGCAAATCAGCTTAGCACCAGCAAAAAGGAACAGAAGTTCGCAGAGTGGAGAGTGAAGACTGGAGAATGGAGCAGGTGGAACGTGGAGCGAGTCACATAGCTGCATTAAAGCAAACCAAACCGACACTGGCACACGTTGGAGTAGGTGCAGCTGAAATGATTCATGATTTGTATGCAGCCAGACGAAGGAATGCTAAGCGAAAGGACCTCTGTGCACCCGCACAGCGCCGGGCGGTGTGCTCGGGCAGAAAAACAAATATTGTTAGAGTTGTTGTAAATGTTGTAAAGAGTCAGAGAGAGAGAGAGAAAGAGGGAGAGGGATAGAGAAAATAAGCGAAACAGCAACGAGGCTAGGCTAGTGCACAACAAAGAAGAAAAACGACGCGCACAGGTAACTAAGCAAAAACTGCAATAAAAGCAAAATGTAAAGGTAACAGCTGAAGAACAGCAAAAAATGTCAAGGTAAAACTAACAAACTGGCGGCTGCCGAGGCGTAGTAGCGGAAACGGAAATGGCAACGCCAGCGAACGTTTAAAACAACCGTAAAGACTGACTTCATTCGACTCGCCGGGCAATAGTTTTCATTGATAAGTAACTTAAGCCGAAGCGAAAACGCTGGAAAACTAACAAAAAAAACATTGAAACGGGGAGAAGTAAATTCAAATAAAATAAAATACGAGAGGTCGGCAATAAATAGGTTTGTAATTAGAGTGTAAAAGAGCGGCAGGCGCAAAGTTCGAATTGTCGTTCAAAAGTAATTAAAAAGTTCACGGCAAAGCGAAAAGAATCAGGCGACATTTCACGATTGCGAGCAAACACAAAACTTTTGTACCGATTTCTTCGGAGAGACCGTGATAGAGAAAGACGGGAGAAAGAGACAGAGAGAGAGAGAGAGAGAGGGAAAGAGAAGAGCTTAGAGTCGCCTATCCTGAATGCGTTTAAATCGCTATTCAATTTATTAGAGCAGAGCAGAGTAGCGCGCAGCTGAAGCTCTGCTGGCCTGACCACATTATCCAGTTAGACCTAATGAAAATTTGGCTGTTAAGCTAGCAGCAAACGAGGATAGCAAATTTAGTTCAATGCATTGCGAGTTTTTTTGTGTATTTGCGTTTGAGCTTGTTTATGCCTGAATTCCGCAAATAGCAACAGCACGCCTGCCTAAGCGGCTCACAAACGAGTCCAGGACGAAAGTTGACAGCGCCACATGTGCAGACACAGAGAGAGGCAGTCAGGCAGGCAGGCCGACTGACAGACAGGCAGACAAGCGCACGCGGAACTGAGGGGCAGGTCATGTGCAATGGAACGCAATATTTAGTGGTGCTATTTACCGAAAACTGCCTATGTCTGTGTGTGTGTGTGTGTGCGTGTGCCTGTGACGTTGTGTGAGTGTCTTTTTGGGCTTGTGCGCCAGGTAATCACGTCATTATCACGTGAAATTTCGGCATTAACGTGAATTTACGATTTGCACATGAGCACGAGCGCAGGCAGGCAGCAGGCGGGTGCCACAAAAAAGCGAAAATAAAAATAAAAATATACGTATATAAAACTACTACTACTACTAACGTGCAGCAACGCAGTAGACCCACTCTCGGTCCCGTCTCGGTTTCAGTCTCAGTTTTAGGGCCAAAGCCGTCGTCTGCAAGCCTGGCTGCCTGCGACGCACATAAACTCACATTAAATGCGATTGCCAATTTATTTACTAAGTGAACGCCAACGAGACGCGCTGCCAGCCAGGTGGGACAGGCGGAGAGGGAAGGCGGGGGAGGTGTGGCAGGTGCTGCCAAAGGTGGCCGAAAGAAGCGCGTGGCACAACGAGCGCAGCTGGCTCAAAACTTGGCTCAAATTTTAGAGCGGAAATAGTGCTATTGTTGTTGATGTTGATGTTGCTGTTGCTGTTGCTGTTGCTGTTGCTATTGTTGTTGTTGCTGCTCTGCCTGTTTGGCTGGCAGTAATTGAAGCAGCACCCAAAAAGTTGTTGCAAAGGCTGTGCCACAAAACAACACACTTCACACACCAACAGACTCCCACACACACGCAGGAACACTCAAAGAGCTAACAGAGAATGTTGGCAAGTTTTTTGCATACAATTAACGAGAGTGGCACACCTAGGCGAATAACACAATATACTATGTACTCGAATCTGTATCCGGATTCGACTCCAGCACGGCTCCGGCTCCGGCTCAAGAGCAAGTGCTGAACCACATTAACCCATTAGCATTAAACTGTAAGTAGTCGCAACAATCGGAGGAGCGAAGTGGCTGCTTTCTCTGCTTGACTGACTTCTTGCCTGACTTCTCCTGGCTTGGCCTGGCCCGACTCTTTGTCTCAGTGCGCTTTTCGCTTTGCTGTACAATTTTCCAACACATTTGCCAAATTAAATTATATGGCATATGCAGCAGCTAGAGCAGGAGCAGGAGCAGAAGAAGCAGCAGCAGCAAATCTGAGGCATTCTTTTCTTTGCTGGTGCTGATGTTGGTAGGTTTGCGGGCTTCCCGTTTTATTTCTGGCTTAAATCATATGAAAATTACACTTGACTGACTCTGCTGACACTCAATGATTTACACGCTCGGAGCTCGGCTTGTTCCTTGTTACGAGACTGGGGACGACGATCGGCCACGTCGCCCGTCGAATGTCTTGACACGCACACGGGAACGCGGCAACTTGTGAGTGCTTGCGGGATGACGTCGCCTAGGTCACGCACGGAGCACCAATCAGTGATGGAGTCCCAGCCGGAGCATAATTCATTTGCATCAATTGCGGCCTAAGGACACTCACGCATGATATACGAGCACATTCGTAATTCAATTCGCACGCCACGTAGCCTGTCTGCCATTGGCCGCGCGTCCGTTCCTCACGAGTCTTTGTCGCAAACTGTTTCGTCCTAATGCCCATCGCCAGGACGGCTGGCTTCGTTATTCGTAAGGCGCACGAAGCGCCTCAGCTTCGGGAGTGTGACGCTCGTATTCGGCACCGTGTTCGGCAGTGTTCGTGCCCGTGTGAGCGACTGCTGAAGGGAAAGAGACAGAGAGAGAGAGCATCGAGTCGGAGGCATTTGGCGCCAAATTTGTTTTGTGTAGAGTTGGGCACAGTGACTCTCAAACTGTTGGCCCCAAAGGACCATGCGAACTGTCGATTCGCGGATGGCTTAGAAGTGCATTCCTTGCATCGCAGATATTCTTTATTCGGATCCCTGTAATTCGCTTGCAACTGACTGCAAATGCAAATCAATTAGGGGCAACTTGTAAAACTGCCCGAGCCAAATGGAATGAGTGCTAATTTGCTTTGCTGATGAATCAATTACAATTACGAGTCGCTGCTCTTGAATGTGTGTCAAGTGGTGCAATCAGCATGTCCCCAGCCTGCCGTGCCAGCACTCTAACACAAACACATACACTCACACACACACACACACACACACTCACTCAGGTGGCTAAGTGGAGACTACGCAGCGTGCGAGAGAATGAGCGAAAGCGCGTGGGGGGTTACTGTGAGCACGGGAGACTCTGAGAGCGGGACTGCAATTATCCGTTTTGTTTTGATAGCGCATTCGTAGCGTGGTCCATGCGAAGCTTTTCGTGTTGGCCTAGGACTTACTGGCGTACGAGAAAAGCTTACGCTGCCCACGGCTACTACGGCAACGATGGAAACGCGTGGCAATGTCCAATAAAATTACGTATACGCTACGAGAGCCCGAAGCGCCGACTTAGTGGCACGAGCCTTGCGGTAATTGGCAAAAATGAACTAGAAGAGTATTGTAGTTGCCATTAGCCTCAGCCCTCTGCCCTCTGGCTCCTGCCAACACCCCCTTAACTCCAGCCCCATCGTCTAACTGACACCCCTTCCACTTGTAACTTGCAACACCCGCACTACGCCCATCAGCCGGCACTTGAAGTTTGAGCACCAGCGACCCATAAAACAATGAGCACGAAATTGCCATGGGGGTCCGACTCGGCCTCAAGACTCTGACTCTGACTTGGACTCTGGCACGCGGCATATCAACGTGTCGCCAACGCAATAAATCCATAAGCCCGGCCCGCTGAACGCACGACTGACCCGCAAAATCTGGCCCGCCAAACCGACCACCCTCCCTGTCGTCGTTGATGATGACGCATAGCTGCACGTAGAAGGCAGATTTGCGTTTGGGTGGCACATAAGGTACCCTTATAATTATTGCATGAAATCAAAGCACGGCCTCGGCGACAAAGCCAACCCCAACTAAACCTGAACCTGCCGGCACAGCGAGGCTCCAATATGAACTTGTTCACGGGGAATATATTCACGACTCTGGCTACAAAGCTGGTTATAATTATTTTAATACAATTAAGATATAATTAACTGGCCAGCGCCGTGGCAACCTAAGCCGGTTCATACTCACGTCACAACCCAAGCAGGTGTTCCACAGTGAAAGTTTCCAGACTTACCTACAATAAAAACGAAAATAAAAGTTATTTTTTATGGTTTGAAATGTTTGATGTATTGATACTTAAAACTTTTTCGCTATTTCTATAAGATTTTCATAGTATATAAAATAAAAATAACGAATTCTTAAATAACTTCTATGGAAGGAAGGAGGTTGGGTCAAAATCTGAAATGCACTTGATCTGCGTGCATTAATAGCACATATGGACATCAAGTTTGGTAGCCCTAGCTCTTATAGCCTCTGAGATCTAGATTTTCATACGGACAGACAGACAGACTGGGCTATATCGAATCTGCTGTAGATGCTGATCAGAAGATATATAGTTTTTGGGGTACGACACGTCCTCTTGTGCCTGTTACAAACATTTTTGGTTGGCACAAAGTTAAGATACTCTTCTACAATGTTGGATAGAGTTATAAAGAAAGGCTGCCTTCAGCATACTAAAGGTTTTATACTCTTGTAGGTTTTGTCGTCAATAATCTCATGTTATTTTAATACAATACCGTATTAATATTGGTACAGAATTTTATTATATTGTAAACTATCTGTATTCGATTTCAGCTAAATTTACTTATTGCTATAGTGTACATATACAATTTATCAATTTATTTATCGGCATGCCTAACGTTTTATATTCTTACAGGTTTCTATATCCTCCGATAGTTCCTATAATAGTGATATATAATGGTATTGTAAATTGTAAATAGTATTGTGTATATTAAATAATATGTCCTACTTTGATTGGCACGGTTACATTAAGTTATTTCTAAATCAAAACTGTTCTTCAAACAACGCACGATTTTCCTATCTCAGTTTTATCTTGTAAAATAACAAAAATCGGCCGATAGTTTGAATGACAGTTACATATTATTTATAGCGTGTATCAATAGCAAGCATGTGTCCCAAGTTACATAAATTTAACTTTAAAATTGAGACACTGCAAGGATATGCAAATCTTCATTTCTGTTAAAATTCTTTGCATGTAATTATCCAATTAAAAAAAAAAAAAAAAAAGAGAAAAGCTTTGCAATGATTATTGTATAACTGTCACCGGTACTAATATGTTGATCTATGTATTTAAAATAAATTAATATCTTTCGTAAAATATGTTAAAGTAGTCAGATTTTTATAAAATTTTAAGAGCTTATAATATATATCGTAGAATAAGGCTGATGTAGTAAGTTTGTTTGCATAACCTATATCGTCCGATAGGTTATATGTCAGCTATTCAATGTATCAGTCCAATACGGATTGGAGCAATAGAAAGCACGTGTCAAGATATGTAGCTCTTAAAAGAGAGTAGTTTGCGTTTGAGCAGACAGACAGACGGAGAGAGTGAGTCAAAATTGATTTGACAATCAAATTGTATGTATCATGTATCATTCAAGAGCTGTTTCTTTTCATAAATTAAGAAGATCGTATAAAGTTGATCAATCGCTTTTAAAAAGTTTTCCTCTCGAATTGTAGATAATATCGAATATACATAAGTACGTCTTCATAATCGATAGTTTAGTTAATTAAGTATAATTTGGAAATGATTATTGTGGGCTGCTGAGAATTCACATTAATGTAATCGTGATTGGGGTCGTCTGTGTTAGATTCGGAAGTGGAACCTGGCGGAGAAATAAAAACGCGCTTCCGTTTGGAGGCCAACATCAAAGCCTCGGTAGCAAAAAACGAATCACACACACTCAGCAACCGACATGCACTCACACTCACACACAAACACAGAGTCATTTATAAGCCCAGTAGCCATAACAGCGGGACAAAAAGAAACAACAGTGGGAAAAGAACTAAACTTCAATCGATTGCGAGCGAAAATAAAACAAATTTTTTGTAATAAACAAAGTGAACAAAGCGAAGCCAGAGACACGGGCAAAACAGAAGAATCGCGAGTGGAAATCGGAGAGAGAGAAAGAATGCTAAAGGAAGAAGAGGCGCAGCATACACAACACACACACACACACACAGCATACATACAACTACAGACTGCAAATTTGCTTGCTTTGAAGTACAAAGCGTTTTTCTAAGTTGTGTGTTGCAGGTGGCACCGTCGCCCGTTGGCGAAACAACAGCCACAGCCGCAGCCACATCCCAATCCACATACACCAACACATCCACAGGCTCAGCCGCAACTACAGGCAGCACCACACACCGCACACACCTTGGCTGGAATTGAATTTATAGCCGAGCTGGGCATACAACACGAGTGTACAAGAAGACGCCATGCAGAGATGGATACGTGAGAATTGCTTATTTCGCGAAAATTAAAAAACATCAGAAACACACTCCCTCACAATAGCACTCACACCCTCAGCGAGCCAGAGCCACACAAACAGACACACACACATAGAAAGAGAGAGGCAGTCGCATGTCTTGGCGCTTGAAGCAGGAATCTCAGCGCAACTGTGACAGTTGCAGCCACTTGAGTGTCCTCTCGCCCCACCATGGCTCACTGGGCAGCGGTAGTTTGTTGCCCTGCCACGGCGCATAATTAGAAGCAGAAATAGCAACAACGAACAGACAGACAGCCAAATGGACAGACAGACAGTCAGAGAGACAGACGGAACAGCCACCAACCGAGCTAAGACAACAAGCCAACAGCAACCAGGAAGCTGGTACAACAATGCGTATCCATGTCAGCGTCAGTCAGAACAAATGCACACAGTCGTCACTCCATCAGTTGCTGCGCCAACTGTGAGCTTTAACTTTAAGTTGGCCAAGACAAGCGAATTTTTGGCTAACCGACGCGATGGTGACTTTTATTGAAGTCACATTGCCTCTTGTAGTCCGAAAGTCAATCAAAACCCAAACTAGGCACCGCTTTGTCCGAGTAATGCATCAAATTGTTTGTTCTGTTCATGGTGAGAATGTTAATTTCCAAGCAAAACACACAGGCACACCTTGAAAGTGGCTTACACACACAGGGAGCCTAGTCAATTGTGTGCATGGGTGTGTGGGTCCCGTGAACGGGCATTGTCCAGGTACAAGACTGGCGATTCGAGTGAACACTTTTCAATAAGGACAACCCTACACGAGCCAGGGCCTCAGTCGGAGTCGGAGTCGGAGTCAACCAGCCGAAAGGCAACATTGGGCAATTGCTTTGGGAACTATGCAGGGAATGGTTACGGCCGAAGGATACGCATAATGGATTGCCAGTTAGGCGGCTCAGAAAGGGACTGGCACAGGAAAGTTAACAACACTGTCAAAAGCATTCCAGCTCGAAACGCCTGCGTACACGCAATATTAGCACACATACTAGTTCATGTCTTGGGACACAAACACACACACACACACACACACACGAGCGGAAGCGCCTGAGTAGCAAATTAATTTAAATAAAATTTTAATCGCAATGTTGGGGGGTGAACCCAAGAAAAGGGTTCGATTCGGCTGAGGAAATGGTCTATTGAATAATGTGAATATCCTAATGAGGCGTCGCGCTATTCATGTGTAAACACACGTTCGCAATTAGCCGAGCGAGAGAGTAGCCTCGTTACGCTCATTGTCCAATGACACTTGTTTAAAGTTGGCTATGTCCCTTCTGGTCTTAACTGGAAATATGTTCTGAAGTGAACTCTGAAAACAGCACAAATTATGCCAATTGAGTTGGTTGAGAACTTTTTGAAAGCACATTAAAGTGTTGATGCAAACAGTTCTTCAACTACTTGAGCTCTTTTTCAAGCGAATGAAAGTTCATTGAGCGTCAGTTTCATAATTTTATTCATTTCAAGAGATAATTCTAATTGCAAAGCAATTCTAATTTAAAACTATCATATCATAGAGTGTATTACTTATCCTGATCTCTTTAAAGTTAGCATACCCTGTTAGCAGGAGTACTGTGTGAGCCAATGTCATTTTGTTCCTGCCATAAAGTAGCTGACGTGTCGCTCAAAACGCAGCCGGAAAATGGAAAGGACCGGCACAATAAGAGGCATTTGTACCTTTACAGCACTTCACACACTCTTCCGGGCACACACACCCCGTAAGTCAGCCAGTCAGCTAGTCAGCCAGGGCAACCCGTCTGCCAGTCTGCCAGTCTGCCAGCCACTTGGGCCAGCACTGTGGTTCGCGCTTGGGGTAAATTACTTGACAGAACGCATGAATTCCAAACATTTTGCAACACCAGGAGCCGTCAGAGTCAGGCCAGGACGAGGCCAGCACTAGCCTAGGCCATGACAGAGCAACTCTACACACACATACAGCCACACTTACTCACACACATTCGTATAGCGAGGCAAGCGCTAGGTGTCCGGACTGTCTAGTCGCATTGTCTGTGACTGTGACTGTGACGAAGTGTTGTCTGCACCACTGTGTGTGTGTGTGTGTGTGGCTAGGTGTATGCGTGTGTGTCTGCGTTCGTCTGCTTCCTTTCATAACTTGACTCGACTCGACTCTTGTCGCCTCAAGTTGACTTGACGGACGTGGCTTATTGTTTCATTTTGGGCTGCGACTCCAAAACGCATACAATAGCAATTTATCATGACTTAATTGTATGTGAGTGTGTGTGTGAGTGTGTGAGTGTGTATAAATGTACATCTGTGCTTGTACTTGTCAGTGGCGTGTCAAGTAAACTTATCTGTACTTTCGCTTTCCTGCCGTCAGCTCTGGATGTTCTTCTTTCTGCGTTCCTTCTTCTCCTCTCTCCACTCTAGACTCTGCTGCCTGCTGACCTGCTCTCGTATTAACCCGTACTTGCGGCTGGCAATTGGCAAAAACTCAGATTGACACTTTCCATATTCTCGCGGCTCTATTTGCCGCTCTAGCGGCATATTTCATGCGCGCGGATAAAAAGCTATTAGGGCTCGGAAAAAGACAGCGCCAGCAAACGACAGCTGTCTTCAGCTGCAGCCACAGTGCATAAATCTTGCGCCCGAAATGTCACTGCACAAGGACTCTGCCGGGATATGGACAAAAAAAGGCTAAAAGTCCCGTTCACTCGCTTATTCGCTCGCGCGCTGTGATAAAATGTCGCGGCGTGCAGCTTTTATGCGGCACTGTAGCTCTGTGTAACTCCTGCTGCCGCTCCCCCTGGCAATCGTTTGGCATTTCTTAAGCCCGCAGATTAACTCGGGCTCGTCGGGCTGCCGTCGACTGAGCTGCGCGACGCTTTTTGGCCTCGTCAAGTCAAATTGCAAATTGCATATTCAAATGCGCGCGGCTTTTTCCCGTCGCTGCGACTGTCTCGCCTGCCTTGTACAAATAGCAAAAGATTTGCGCATGCAGAGCAAAAATAAATGCAAATGGAAAATGCTTGACAGGCGCAGCGCAAATGTTTTGGTCCTAAATTGAAATTAAATTCGCCCGCTGACGTGCCCCACCCCGCCCCGCCAACCCTCCCTATCCACTTCCCATTCCCAGGGCAACGCTGCACAATCGCATCGAACTACTACATACATGTCTCATATCTGGAACTGGGATCTGACCCCAAAAATAAATAAATGCATGCACAAACTCAGCTATCCTGCCCCGCCCTGCGCCTTGCACGATCCACGTTATCCTCTCCCTGCTAGCTCGGGGGCCTCCTTTGTACTTCGTGCCACTATCGTGTTGGCGGCTAAGCAAGAAATGCGCCCAAAAACAGGAAAGCCGACAGCCCAGCGTTGCCGCTGGCTGGCAGCAAAGAGAAGACACTAATGCTGATATGACTTCATCTTCAAAAGACGTCATGGCAGCAGTGGGCAAAGTGCATGAGCAGCCCAAGGAGCACTGCCGGGGGGGGCGAATGGCGCCAGCGATTGCGCAATATGTGGGCGCAATTTCCAAGGCTTCGCATTTGTGCATGGAGTGTTCGCTAATGATTCTACTCATTTTGTTGGTCCCAGTCAATTTAATATTCTCTGCGCTGCGGCAGCATCCAGAACAGCAAGAGCAACAACAGCAGCCGCGACAGGCACCAGGATAAGAAAGTCAGCCAGTGGCGGGCAGGCAAAGGGGTGTGGCTAAGGAGCAGAAGGTACTGACAGTCCCCAGTTTGAGCTGCAGTTCGCAGCCAGAGTCAGCACGAAGATGCGGCTGCAGGTCGAGTCAACTCAAGTCGAGTCGAGTCGAGTCGACTCCTGGCCTGGCTTGGCCTGGCAACCACTGATGACAACTTAAGAATGTCATTAAATTCTCATACAGCACACAAAAGCTGCATGTGCTTCATGGCAAAAGAATTGCCACGAGGATTTTAGGGACAATTTAAGTAGCACGGATTTAGAGACAGCATCAGCGCCCGCAAACTACAACAAATTACAACAACTCTGACAACATGAAGAAACATGAAGACGGGCCCACTAACACCACAACAACAACAACAACATCAACAACAACAAGGAACACCAACAACAGTGCACAACAACAACGGCAACTGGAAGAACAAGCACAACCGCAGGGACACACTGCAGCCTGCTGCATGTGGAATAGCAAGCAGTTGTCTCACCTACCCTTCTACCCCCCTTCCTCATCCCCTACTGCCGCTCGCCCATATCTTGCACCACTCGATTCGTGTTTCGGCTGAAGGAAAAAACTTACTTGCAACTGCGGAGCAAAAGCAAAAAGAAAGAAAGATAGAATAAAAAGAGAAAGCAGAGTGTAGAAAAAAGAAATTGCTGAGCATAGAAAAAAACGTATTGCTGCAGGACTCTTCTTCTTTTTTTGCCATTGCCATTGCTGTTGCTGTTGTTGTCGTTTTGCTTTCGGTTGTGGTGCAACTTTTTCTAAGCATATTCCTTACGACATGTGCAACGCATTCGCATTCAAAAAGTCTATTTCCCGTGCAATTGCAACAATGCTGTGCGGCTGTAATTGCGTGTGTCTGTCTCTGTGGCCCACTGTCTGTCTGTCTGTCCGTCCCTCAGCCAGTCTGCCTATCGGTGTGTGGGTGGGGATGGAAGTGTGAGTGTGACTGAGCATGTGCCAGCATCATGGTCTCTCTCTCTCTTCTTCTTGCCACTGCTGAGGCACGCCTTTGGGCGCAAAAGAAAACAAATGAGTGACGGCTGAAGACTGCAAATGTGGAGGAATGCACGAGGCTTAGGTGCCACCTAGGCTGGAGGGCTTATTTAGTATGCACGTTTGTAAGCGACATCAACTAACCAAAATTACACACATACACACACGCACACAAACACTGCCAAACATCTGCGTGCATGTGCACGCACAAACACGCTGCAAGCTCTCAGTTTTGAAGTCAAGTTTTTTTGGCATAAATTGCAGACAAATAAAGTGGTACACCTTCAGGTGTGCTTTAAAATATTTGTAAAGAGCAGAGGAACGCTACTGTCGGCCACGATACGACAGTTTTGAATAACGTTAACAAATACACTAACAATTGATACAGGCACACATATGGCACATAAATGCATACTATAAAGAATAACATCAATTGTTGCTCGGAACTTTTGGCGACTTAAATCACTTCAATATTTATTGTCCGATTGAATCGAAATTTACAAGGGAGAAAACCTAACTAGATGTTGAATCGAATTGAAAATGTAAGTATTGGCAAACAACATAAACCTTCATGCCAAAGTTGGTGTCTCTATCTTTTATAATAGCTGAGATCTCAATGTTCAAGCGGAGAGACAGACATAGAAATTATAGAAAATTGGTTTTATTACTAGATAAATGAGACAGAATTAAAAGTTGTAAAGAAACCGCAGGGTATGTGTTAAAAATAATAAATTAAAGCTTATTTATTGTAGTCCAATCACTATAACCTGAAAGGCTCGTGCAGGGCATAGTTCGATCTACAGTACAAAACTGAGCATGGTGAAAAATGAGGACTAATTCTTAAAGAGACAGAGAAGTGTAACCGACTTACCAGGTCAACACTGTCAAAAGCACATTGTATAGATTATGTATAAAATCTAGACTAAGCATGGTTCTATGGTTAGATAAGAAAGGTAAATTAAGTAACCTAAATCTACCAGTATAGTGAGGAAACCTTGCACTAACACTAGTTAAACCCTCACAAGGCGTTGCGTCTCCTTCTGCATGATACATACATTTTCACAAAGTTGGTATACACTTTATTAAATATATTCAATGTTATGTTAATTAAATTTGTATCGAACAAACAGTCGAAAGGGGCGTGTTTAAATTCTAAAACAAACTTGATTTGTGTGCAATAATTAGACAAATAATCGATCGAGGTTATTATACAGACGGATAGACAGAACGAGAAACGAACACGGCTCTATCGACTTGGCTGTTGACCAGGAATATATGCTGCTTATTATAATACCCTTCTAACCTATGATTAGCAAGTATAAAGATTTGTTTAGGGAAATGTTAGGAACTTGTTTACCTTCTTTATCAACATTTTCAAAGATAAGTTAAAGTGAGATGGCACAATAAGGAACTGCAATTCTTCAATATGAAGAGTAAATAAAGTAATCCCTCAAATAGCCCTCAATTCATTTGATACAAACAATTCATATGAAATCGTTTTAATGTATCTACTATATTATTCTCATCCAGTGAAATGTGAAATTCATACGGATAAGGTAAACGCTGACAGCGACATGCGGAATAAACAAACACATCATGGCAATGACCGAGATGGATCAAAGGATGTGGCAACTGTTTCTGCTGCTGCTGCTGCTGCTGCTGCTGCTGCTGCGACAGTTCTATTTGCTTATGCGATAAGCATAAGTTGGCAATTGCAATCGCCCGACGCATGTCAAACGCAATGCAAGCGGAGGCGGAGGTCCTGTCACAGGACCAACCTTCCGCTCGACTCCCCTCTCCTCTGCCCCTGTCAGATATTGAACGCTTATTGACGACAGCCCACAAAGCGAATGCGAATGCGAATGCGAGACAGCGGGCATTTATATTAGACATTAAGGGGAAACGCATTTGAAATTCCCAACATGTCGCAGCAGGATCAGGATCAGAGCCAGCAGCGGAAGCTGCAGCTGAAGATGGAAATGCAGATGGAGCTAAAGTCGAGGTGGAGCCAAAGCTGACTGGCTACCAATCGCTGGCATTGTTGTTGCCGCATAAAACATATTTATAAAATGCAGATTGCAAATACGGAATACAGAAGACGGACCTGGAAAAGCCTCTTGCATTTCCATCTCTGAGAACTACAGCCTTAGCTGCTCCTGCGGCTGCTTTGCTGCTCTTGTTGCTAGGTATTTGTAAAGGTTTATTTATTCATTCATATTGATTAGTTGTGCCCGGAACGGACGCATCGGATTGTTAACCACGGCTGGGTCCAACGACACTTTCCGGTGCTGTTACCGCAGCAATTGCCAATGTAATTGAAAGCACACACAGCAACACCTACTGACACAGACAGGCTCGTCCTCATCCTCTTCGACAGGCCAAGAGCACAGGCCCAGCAGGAACAGACACCAGCACCGACGACGACGAGGACGACGACACCGACCTCGGCACAAGCACTTGAAGATAAATGCCTGTGGATGCCCTCAGGCAGCGGTAATGGCTGTGTTTTTTTTTTTTGCCTGTTTGCACCGCGATTTTCATTTTATTTCGCAGAGAATTTTTTCTTCATTTCACACATGATTTCTGATTGCCAGCCTAATGCGCCAGACGGGCGGAGCGGGGCGGGGCGGGGCGTGGCAAGGGGAGGCTCAATGAAAGCGAAACGCCCGAGAAATGCGAGAAACCAGATAAACGAAAGTGAAAGCAGCAAAAAAAATTGCATGTAATGAATAAATTTCGAGTCAAGCAGGTTGCGGAGAGGGGAAAGTAGGGAAAGAGAAAGGGAAAGGCGAAGGCGAAGGCGAGTTGGTACCGAGGAAAACGCAGTGAAAATGAGCCTGGAAAAACGTGTAATGGAATTGCTGTTGCGTTGAATTTTTCAATTTCATTCAATTTGGAGTCAACGATGTCGATGCCACCGCAGCACACGTAGGATATGTTTAAAGTACTTGAGTGGCCCAGTCGGGCTCCGTTGCTGGGAAGGATGTGGATGTGGATGTGAATGTCGAGGTGTGCGCCCCAAAGTTTTAGCGGAAATGTAGCAATTTGTATGCTGCGCCTAAACGAATTTTAACGATATGTGAAATGATATTCGACTGGGGCACTGATCAAAAATGCGTTCGCACTCTGGGTTACAAGACGTTGCCCCCACACAGGGTGCATGTGTGTGTATGTGTGTGTGTGTGTGTGTGTGTGTGTGTGTGTGTGTGTGGTGGCTTACGTAATTCCACCTTTCGGCAAATTGCCGCCAGAAAGCTCATTAAAAAGTCAACTTATGGCGTCGAGGCTCTTAAACTTGTAATGCCACAAGAGGCAAGAGGCATAACATACATACGTGTATGTATGTATGTATGCATGTATGTCTGTGTGTGCTTATGCACATACATATGCAGCACGAGTCATGAGCCCGGCTGCAAGAGGAGCGTGAGCCGACGGCAAATATGCATTGCCATTTCTGAATATGGCCGGCCAATTCACCCAACACACTCTGGCAACGCTGCGTGTCAGCCACAAACAAGCTGGCAGCTCAAATGGGCTTAAGACGAGCACGAGGGCACGAGCCCAGCTGCGGGATGGCGAGATGAATGCTGCGGCATGTCGCCCATGGCCACAGCGCCCGAACTAGCAACATCTGCAACGCTGCAGGGACAGGGGGCAGGGGCCAACTTTGTTTTTGCTTTGAGTTTACGCCACAAACTGCAAAGTGTCAACAACTTGTAATCACCAGGACAGGTAGCTGAAGGCAGAACGGGGTCAGGACGAGACACGGAGATGAAGTGGGAAGAGGGACAGGTATAGCGATGGGGGGGGAAGGAGCGCGTCGCTGGCAGCAGCCTACACTTGGTCACATTTTAACACCTGCTCGTTATCAACTTTTGCTGGTTGTGCAAATACAAAAAAAACAGTATCAGGGCAAAAAAAAAGCCAAAATGGGCAAAAAACCAGTCGAAGCACCAAAAACTTTCGTCTTTCACTATATAATATATATATATATATATATCTAGGTATGTATTTTTACTTGTTGGCCTGGGCCCAAGCCTGTCAGCCAGGTCCAGAATTATGTCAAAGTTGTGGCGCACGAAAAATTAGCAGCAACAGCGATGGAAAGGAAGGTGTGTGGGGGGGGTGGGGAGAGGCAAACTGCATAAAACAAATGCCGTAAACTTGCAACACGCTGCAAGTTTGGGGTCGGCTCATTAGTGTTGTCAGCTCTGCGTGCTGACAGCCAACCATTCTGTCACAGCCCGCCACTGCCCCCTCCCCCCGCCCGACTCCTGCTCATGCTCATGACAGGGCTCAGGGAAGGTAAACAAAATTACAAAACCAGATGGGGAAACCACAAGTGCCACACAAAGGGAGCAACTCGAAGCTCAGTTTCCCATTCGAATTGCGAGTCAATTGAACAGATTGCTTTGTGATTTCTCAATTTCCCGATTTCCTATAAGTTTAAACAACTCAAGTGAATCCTTTTCTAATTTCTGTTTTAAAGTTTAGTTCGCATTGGAGTCCCAAACTGGAGTAGAGCTTAAATTGATGTTGGAATAAGTATTAGAATCCTTGGAATGCCTGCACTGGCATGAGGGATAGATAAATTAGGCACAACTCACTCACCCCGCGAGCAATTCCTTGTTGTAAACTCTAAAGTGTAAACTGAAAACGAAATCGAATCGAATCGAATTTTATCTGTTTAGCATATTTGGCGGTGGCAGGCACAGCAACAACAACAACAGCAAGAACAAAGCAGAAGAAGAGCAGTAACAAAAGGCGCAAACGACTGCCGAGGGATGCGCGAGTGAAAGGCATAAAACAATTTAGATTCGATGCAAAGGATATGCCTTCGATATGGGATATGGCCAAGGATATGCCGAAGGATACGCAGTGTACTTGCCACACGCGATATGCATTTGCTGCGGAGGCCGAGCCAGCAATAAATGTGCAAATTTCGCCGAGCCTCGACTGATTAAATGCCTGTGAAAACATAAATTGCCACTGAAAACAACATTAGCCGAGGGACGCGCGACCCTTCGATCGAACCCTCCCACGCACTACATCTCCCCGCCCCCCTTTGGAATGGCGCCTTTGACCTTAATTTGAATAAATATGCTGGCATACACACAGAGATTAGGCCCGGGCCAGCGAGGAAGTGAATTCCAGGCAGACAGGAAGCTACTTCAAATCAAATATTATTACCATATTGCCTTGTGCCCTTTGCCCCTTGCCCGTTGCATGTTGCCCCTTGCCCCTGGCCCTTAGCCCATCGGCCCATTGGCCCCTTCCAGTCAACCACTAATTACTAGGCAAACAATATGTAACGCCGTCTGTTCGACACGGCTGCAACCATCGACACGAAATGTCTTCATAATACTGGAAGAAACTGCGGCAAGTCGAATGGAGAAAAATAGAAAATGCAAACGGAATCGAGCAAAGGAAACACCACGCCCAGCTGAGGATAGCTTCCCCCGCCGCCTCTTCGCTGTTGTCTGCTTTGATTAATGGGCGCCCACTTCAGGATACGGCAGCAGGTCGTGTCCTGTGTGGACAGGCGACAAACGTCAAACGTCGAGCCGAGCCCCTCTCCCCTCACCTTGGGTGGGCAGAGCCGAGACGAACGTGTTGAAAAGTGAGCAATCACTGCGAATGTGACGCGGCGAGAGCCAAGCACGCAATTTACTTATTACCCATTAATGGCCAAGCTGCAGCAACAACAGCAGAGCACCAGAATGAAAGCAGCAACAACAACAAGAGCGGCAATAATGTTACAAAGAACACAGCGCGCCCCTGAGTGTGTGAGTGTCAAAAATCGTGTTGGGCAATCGATCAAAGCCGCAACCGGTCGGGGTGCAAGACGCCAACAAATCGGCCGCTTCATTAAACGTGTCTCAGGATGACAAATCATGTCGTTGACAATACGCTGAGCAGTCCACAGCCAGTCACCCGTCAACAGTCAGCAGTCGACAGTGACGCAGAGTCGATGGCGTTGCCTAAACATGTCACTTCCCAACACGCCGAAGGAGTTGCCGAATATACTAAGTGCGTCAGTCCAGAACGTCAGGCTTACCCCTAGGCACGCTAAGAGACCCGCAATCTCGCACAAAGCCAAATCGGGTAGGAATTGTTCGGGAACACGCAAATATAATTAAACGCCGGCCAAATGCGCGAGTAATAAAAAACACAACCCGATGCCTAAAGAGGCACCTAACCTTTGTGTAGCCTAGGGCACCCCAAATCTTCCACAAGAACTGAGGGAATGTTTACCTATTGTTTGATTACAATGCTATATATATTTGCATAGTTGGTATAGGAATTTAAGTGGAACATAATTTGATGGCTTCAATAAAATATTGTTGGTGTTTTTTTCAGTTGTGATTCCATTATTATGCGTATGGCTAAAGCCCAGCTTTCGACTTGTGCATAGTATACGTTAGCAACACGCTAACTCATTCCCTTAAGCCACCGTCAACTTCCGCTGAGTGCAGACGACAAGTGGGCGGAGTTAACCATAAATGGTGCAAGTCAGATGGTATTACCTGATTAGATTTCTAGTGTAGGGGTCTTACAGCGAAGCTTACTACTTTATATATTGTCTTACATCTCCTTTAGCTCGAATAATTAGTCATAATTATTAAATGAGAGATCTTTGTTCAGCCGGTGGCCTAAGATCTTCTCTTTGGTGCGGGGCTACCGAATCGCGTGGTCTATTCAAGTTTCTCAAGTGCGCTCACTGAGCCATCGCACTTCGGTTCTTAAGTGCATTTTGAAATACTTCACTTAAGATTGCGGACAAGCGCCGCGAAATGCGCAATTAAAACATTGTGGGCCCTACACAGCGGGAATGCTATAAATATCAATGGGTAAACATAATCAGAGCCCCGCCAGACATATTGCTTGGCACGAAGGCACGAGCCCGGTCTGGCAAATCAACCACCTGGCTTAGCGCTGTAAAATGTCAAAAGAAGGTGACGCCGAGCACACAAGCCACATGCAAGAAGGTGCCCCTACCTGCTAGCTTTGAGTGCATTGAACTGCAGTCTCGAGGGAGAACGGAGAGGGAAACTTTAAGAATCGGCGTGCTTAAGAATTAACCAGAAAAACACATGCTGCGTATCATTATATTTTATGAACTTCTTCGGCGCAACGTGTTCGAAATGACCAGGAGGAGGCTGCGAAGTAAAAGCCCCAAAGGAAAGAAAACACAACCAAGAGAAACCAAAAGAGTCCGCCAAATTGTGGCGCGTTTTTCATTGCGTAGGCTTTAAAGGCTGACAGATACCGAAAAAAAGACACAAACTTGGAACTGCCGCAAACCACGCCCCCCGTCCTCCGCTTCCTCCCTTTCTCCCACCCTCTCCTGATCATGGGTAGGCACACGAGTTTAAGCAAATTGCCATAATGAACCCTTTTTTTTGCTGGCTGGCTTGACGCCTTGCCAATTTGATGTAGGCATGCCAGCAATGCGCTTGCCAAGGAAACGTTGCCAGCACAGCCGAGGAGCGGGGGCGTGGCAGTGAACGGACGGAAGGTCGGTCGGGCGAGGGGCTTCAGCCTTGATGCGTTTGCCTTTTCGGCGTTAAAATGAAATCTATAAAAATAAGTGTGGCATGTTCTACGCCATTTTTTCCCTTCTTCTGCCAGGCTCAAGCTGTTTTTCGTCTGTTTGTATGTGTGCCAGGGTAGTTGGGTGTATGAATAAGTCTGTGTCTGTGCGTCTGTGTGTGTGTGTGTGTGTGTGTGTGTGTTTGTGTGGAGGATTGAATGTTTTTAGAGCCAACAGCCTGGCAGCCTCGGCATTTAACCAGCTCACTTTTGGGTTATTAAATGATGAAGCAGTTTGCCGTTAATGACTGCCAAAATGGCAATGGCGACGCTGGCTGGCAGGCAGCTTTTGTATCGGCGTGGCTTGAGACAAACTCGGTCGACTCGGGTCGACCAGCTCTTTGGGTTTATTGAGCCTCTAAACCGTTGCCAGCCTCGGCAGTAAAGTGACTCCGTGCTGTTGTACTCTCCTTACTTTGCCGTTGTCGTTGCACAGCCTGCTGCCTGCTGCCTGCCCCTGACTGCTGCCTGCCATGTCAGTTTGTTTAATGAGGGTAAAATTAGCGCTGTCTCAAGCTTATTAGCCCCACTTGAGACTTTGGTTAATGCTAGTCACTTTATGGCGAGGCTTCACATCGAGTCGCTCTCAATTTAAAGTGACTTAATTGTTTTGATTTATCATGGCCATCGGTTGCCATCGTCCGCAATTGACTATTGGCCTTTGGATGCTACAACTATCGACTATAATGGGGCGCAATTGCTTCCGCTGGGAATTACAATGTCTGTCGTTTGATTCACATAAATGAAATGGATCAACTGCGGCTCGAGGGATTGCCAACTGCGCCACTTTAAGTGGATATTCTTTGCATTCGATAAGCGTGGACAATCAATTTCCGCCACTCAGGTCCAGTTTGTTATGGAAACGATGAGCGGAGCGCACAGAGGACTGTAACTACACGTCGCAGGCCAGGTCGCGGGTTGCAGAAAATCAAGGTAATGACGTGCACTTTTATTTGCGTGTGTCATAAGGGTCGAAGATTTGCCTTGCCTTGCATTGCGCATACGCCGAGGAGCCGAGCACGCAAAAGGCAAATGTGCTTAATTTCTTAACATACTTTTAGGGGCTGGCGAGCACAAGAAATCAAAAGCTACTTCTTTCCCTTCCCTGCCCCCCACACCAACCTTCGGCATCGGCACCATCTGGCAATTCAGTTTGGGAGCCACCGCACGCTTTATATGCAAATAAAGGCGAGCAGAAAGAGAAGGCGCCACTTGACCATTTGGTGGCGATTCGCCCGAGCGTGCTGTGATTCCTCACGCGACTCCCAACTCCCGCAGGTGTGTGCGAGACTGGAATTGGGTGAGTGGGTGAACGGGAGAGGGCGAGAAAGCGTGTGAGTGCGAGTAAGAACGGGGTACAGGGGTTCCGTATGTAGTAATAATTCCGTAAGGACTTTCATACACACGGTGGATGATTGTTGTGGCAGGTGACTCTGTGACTTTGTTGCCTTTGCCGCTTAATAAGAAACTTACGTCACGCAATATAATTAAGATAAACATAATTATAGTTTGCCGTTTGCTGTTGCCTTCTGCCATTTTCCCTTTTGCGACTTGCGACTTAGGTTTCAAATTTTTAATAGAAGCATTGTAAGCATTATGTTGCCCCGAGCAATCACGAACAGCTTAAGCATAGCTCTAACTCAGCGGAACTCATTTATTTACACAATCTTTCTAATGTCAAACATAAGGCAAACTTACACAAGTCAAATTCCAATGGATGAATTAAATGACTCAAATAATGGGTGACATAATCGCAAACGAACAGAAAAAGAGTTACATTGTCTTCTTTTTATTATTTATATATATTTATATATATATATATGTTTATATAATATTGATATAGACTCAGCAACAACACCTTGCTATCGATTTAATCTGAAACATAAAAGTTATTGCTGTACTTATTGACTATATAATATTCTTAATATAATTCAATTCGATGTACAGTCTAATAATACAGTCTAGCTAATTTCAAAGTTTGTTGTTATCGCTAGAAGCACGAAAATTGCGGACAACGGGAGATCTAGTTTTTTTCTGCTGATTTTCTGCTGAGGACATCGGTTTTCCATGCGCAGGTCAGTGCTGCCATTAAGCTATTTTCTTCCTAAATGTATCGTATTGCAATTGGCAAATGTGGAATAAATTATTAAACATCGATAAGCCAAAAGAGCATTAAATTGTTTCTTTTTTAACTAAGCAACCAATTGCATCGAGTTTTAGCATTAATGCAAAACTTTCAGACTTCCACACATACGCCAAAACAAACAAGCAAAAGTCTTCTTTCGCTAAATTCGGATTGTCAAACAAATACCGTCAGTTGCACCTGAAAATAAGAGGCGGCTTGTGTTTAAACATTGCCAGATTCATCTGTCACCCTGATTGAACATTAGGGATTGTAAAGAAGTTTTCAAAAATACCGGAAACAAGACGGAAGCTTCTCTTTGTATACCCATGTAGAAGGAATATTAATTTTGGCCAGTACGAGTATATAGAGCTATATGTTGAAATGTGGCGGGGAGTGGGGCCAAATCGTTTAAAATCAAATAATAATAAAATGCGAAAAATCCGAGACAAATCCAGGACACAAATGGGATTGTGTCTTGAGAGAAAAAGGAACGTGTCTTGGAATTGCACTAAAATGCAAGCAGAATCAAGCAGTTCACTACATACTTAATGCCACTAAGCATCCGAACACAAAGGGGATCGTGTCTTAGAATAACGGAACTAATTTTTCTGTTAGTTGTGAATGCCTTCGCGTTTTTTAGGTTTCTTTCACTTTTCAAAACCTTTAAAAATGTGCACGCTAATTTACCTCTTTTATTGGCAGCACTGGTGCACAGGGATCGTGTAATGGGAATGTGGGCGGGAAAGAAAAACAAGCAGTGCACTGTTTACCTAACAGAACCCACCCACGGCACCAACCGTGCAATAGAAAAGTGTATAAGATAAATTCGGAACCTTTCAGTTTTCATTTAGCAATGACTGGAACCTACTTCCTTACTCCAAACTTGAATACAAGCTTGTGTTCAAACAACAAATCTTAAGGTTTGTGACTTTGCTACAAAACATCGAATTAAAAGTCGATTGTTTTGTCATATTTTCGGTATCCTGGTTCTGAAACATGCTTAGCGTTCGACATTTGGTTGTTGTCTTGTCCGTTCCACAGTTTGAGAAACACTTGTCATTCGGAATGTTAAAAACAGGCTTTTTGGTACCCTGAAATAAATGTTTTTTCCAATGGTCAAATATAAATCACTTTCCAAATATGTAAAATTTTTCTGATTTTCAAACACTGATTTTTTTGGCTTAATGTTTTAGAAATCTATATAAAATAAAAAATATGTTATTGAAATATTAGCAGTTTTCACAGAAAACACAGTTGAATGTTGAATATAAATTATATATGCAACAAAAAATTTTTTCAGACCGCCTTCGAAATCTTGTTATGAGTTGTATGCATTGATAAATATATTAAACGTTCCATTTGCGAGTATCGTTTGCACAAAAACCTCAAATAACTTCTCAAAATACGTTTATCAGAAATGTGATTTCGTTTAATTAGTGAAAATTGGTGCAAAAATCGTTTAACGGCAAATGTGATTTATTAATTGGTCTCTCGCTTTTTCTGCTCTTCCACATGATATCTCCATCCGAGTCTCAATTAAAGAAGTGGAATTAATAATGCGAATGAATGAGCAAGAAAACACAACTTACCTAAATATAAAATTCCAATAATCACGGTTAACGGCTTCAGCATGTTGTCATCGGTTGTTGAACATATGTATTTGAAACACAGTAAACTTGCAACGGTTCAGCTGTAAGAAAAACAGTAATGTCGCAAAATTCATTAAGCAAATTGACACTCAAATAAAGCAAAAACATACTGCGTAATGTTATTAAAAGCAAGTCATATAATATGCAGCCATGGCAGGAATGTCTAAATATTTATTTCAAACTCGTATTCAATTCAGGTAAAACATATGACAACTAACTTTGCAATAACAAACTCCACAATAAAGTACGGCGATTGACCCGGGCAAGTGTCTGTTTTTTTTGGCACAAATGCATCGACAATTATGCACATTTCTAGCGTGTGCAAGCAAATTGTGACAGCAGCCTTCCACAGATATGTGAAAGTGCATTTATAAATACATAAATAGTTTTAAAATCATTTATTATAATTTTTCTGCTTTTTGACTTAAATGTCTGCATTCCTTGCCTTCCCTCGAATGAACTTTGTTTCGAAATGTTAGTGGTCCCGTGAAATAACACACATACACACAAATACATTCACACACAAATGCACATGCACTAATGTAAAATACAAATTTTAGACCACGGTGACAGTTTTGATTGCAAAAATTATTATAAAATATTTCATTTTGGTTGGTAAATGATTTCCATGCTTAGTGTTTATAGTTTTGCATTGCTCTGTTATTAATTATACTCTTGCTGAAAGTACGTTAACTTTACTTTGATCTGCAATGCAGAGACCGAGACATCTTCGATCCCATCTAGCCCACATACATCACATACATATTCATTATTAGCATCGACAGTGAGGTCAATCTAGTATGTCCGTGTGTCTTTCAGTTTTAATGCTATTGATGTAACTTTGTAATTAGGCTCTTATTACTTCTATGCTATATGGCTGTCATATAAAAAAATTAATAAATGATCAATCGGAATGATGGCTTTTGTATGACATGCCCCAACGAGGATGTTCCAACTGGTTTCCTAGTATTAAACAGTTAATTCACCCTTTTTTGACCATTTTTAACGGTTGAAGGTTACAAAAATGAACAAAAAATAAAGAAAGAGAAAAGAAAAGAAAATCCATAGGAATGTTCGATTGAAAATAATGATTTTCCATAAAAATATCAATGTCTTGCGGAAAAGAAATCCATATAGCTGCTTGTCCATTCCAGTTATAATTTTGCCTGGATTGGTTAACATTATTTCGTTAACACCGAAAAGTTACATGCCTAGTTTCGGACTCCAATTCGCAGAATCGGCAGAGTGCATCATTCTCTACTTCTAGATTGCTAAGATGTGATTACATTTGCCTGTAAGTAGCCCTGTGAGGATTGTCACTCAGCTTTATTATCTGCTTAAACGTCTTAAGGCTCATTGTTGCTAAGACAATCTCCTATCTCCACCTATCTATTGACAGACAGACGGGCAGACATACGGACAGACGGACATGGCTAGATGGAGTTCCCTGTTGATGCTTATTCAGAATATTATAGGATATGTCTGCTTAGGTACGTTGCAAGCTTCTGTCCGAAATTCAAGGGCATACAAATACTATTGTACAAAATTATATATTTACTGTTTTCAATATATATTTTACATTTAAGTATTCTTATTTATTTTCAATAGACTTTTATTAGCATTACAATTTGAAAAATTTGCTTACTCGACGCACTCGACAGTAGTATACCCTTCGACCTATGTTTAAACGTAACGAATACTTAATTATACGATACCCTCTCCTCGTTAATAGAAATAACGTAACGTAAGCCTAAACATACATACGGGTGTATATGAATACATATGTGTATATGCATGCGTGTATATTTAAACGCGTGTATAGAAAAGAGGAGAAGAGACACATCTCGCGGTATGCGCTCGCATTCTCTTACACTTTCTTCCCTACAAAAGCATTTCTATGAAGTCAAAAACAAAGCGATCAAGATTTATATAATAACTGTCGTGCTTTTAGTCCGATTAGATGGCAATTCAGAAGATATGGGCATAAAGTATATATCTATATGTATGCCCAAGCAACAAGTTTTGACATAAGTAGTTTCCTTAATAATGGCAAACATTTCCCAAGTTACAGATTTGCGGGGGGGTGGGCATAGCATCTAAAATTTTAAATAAACTCCTGGTATATAGGAATGCCAAATTAAGTGCCTCTAGCTTTTATGATAGCTGAGATCTCGATGTTCAACCAGACGGACTGACTAGTGATCCAGAGCAAGGATATACATATATACTGTGTGGTCTGTCTGTCAGTTTGTCTGTTAGTATACCCTTTTTTAACAGTATTCAATGGTCCAAGGGTATAAAAATCCAACAGGGAGCAATGTTATAAAATTATGTAAAATACGATACCACGTCTGAATCGAATATTATGCGTTACGGCTATGATTAATGTTTATTTACAATTTCCGCCGTAATTGCAATTATCGCTGCGTTTCTTTCGCACACGCATGTAAGGGGTGTTGAATTTCATTAGTAACCAGTTATATCCTTTATGCAAGGCGTGTGTCAAGCGGCATCGCCACTCGCATAATATCCACATTTTATTGAGAGTTTTAATTATCATTAATTATACTTTTGCTAAAAAAGACGAGGGTATCTCCGATCTTTCTTTTAATTATCACCTATTTGTTTGAAGAATATTAATAGATATATTTTGCCGATTCAACTTATTCTACGTATTTATTATTTTTATTGGTATATGGGTATATGCCAATTAAGCAGTTTTGAGTTTTCAGGTTTGACGAATCGAAGCGTCTCGGTGCGTGGGAAATTCCACACTGCTGCACACATCAGCTTTCAGGAGTTTGCCCAGTCCACCGCACTCCCAGAGCGTGCATACCCGATGAAGTTAGTTATAATAACGAGCCATTTATCTTGCCTTTTAGCACATTTACAAGCAGCTCAACTCAACTCAACTGAGCTCAACTCAACTCCGGGAAACTTGGGGCAACTTGAACCAACTCTTTGCTTTCACTTTCTTCAATTATTTGGGACGGCTTATTGTTGATGGACAGCAGTGAAAGCAGTGGAAGCTCTGAAAGAGTATTCAAAGCCACCTCATTAGGTGCTGTGTAGCAGTGTAACAGGGCAGTGATTAAGAGGGTAACATTAGCTGCAAGTCTCATAAATTTGCATTTAATATGTAGTTTGTAGAAGACCAAAAAGATGCCTCAGCCGCAACAATGGGCAACAAACATCATCTCAAGGAGCCGAAGGGTAGGATACACGGACCACAACTTTAATAAGCAGCTTGTTTTCGGCCGGGCCAGACAGTAATAAATAAGTTTTGCATAAATCTTGAGCCGAACAGTTAGAGGAGTACGAATGCGTAATACCCGAACTTCTGCAGACTGTCACAAGTGGTACAAAAGTCAAGCATCGAGGTAGAAAAACAACAGCCGAGGGACACAACGGGATCATGCTGGACAATGGACTGACAACTAGGCGGCACTGTGCGTGTGCAGACAGGCGAGACAATTGAATTTGCTGCAGGTAGAGAGAAAGAAACGAAACTAAGAGTACAAATCTTAAAAGCTTAACTTGCGGACAGTGGCAATGCCAGGAGTAATCTGGGCACGAAGATGCTCGACAAACGACATGAATCTAAATGAGTAAAGGAATATTATTTATCACTCAGATATAAACTCAAAGAGAGTTTGGCTTGTTTATGGCAAATTATCACAATGATAGAAATGTTTCAGATTTGTATGATATTTATAAGTTTATAAGTGCATACATGAAGTGCTAGAATGATTTATTTTGATATTGCCAATAATATTGTATACATTTTCAGCGTTTATCTTTTTCACTTCATTTTCAGCTTAAACCTTCTGTAGATACTGCCTTTTGTTGGCCATTTCAGTCCACTGTGCAGCAATCAGATGTGCCTTGCCCAAGTAGCCCAACAGGCACAAGCTGTTACTTAAGCAAAAAAAGCCAACGGCTCCTGACGCATACATCTCTTGTTCACACTCAACTCCACACACTGTTACATACAGTGTAGCCATACATATGTAACCCACTGTTCTGTGCGCTCAACCTCATTGAATTATCACGCTCGGTTTGCACTTTGGTTTTTGCGAAAATTCAAATGAGCGCAAATTGATTTGAAATTGTCCTTGCATGAACGCATGGAACTGTGTGTCTAACTGTGAAATAGACAGCGTGTGTGTGTGGGCGTGTGTCTGTGTATGTGCGAGACTGTGTGTGTTTGGTCAGCCAAACCGTAATCGAATGCAGTTATCGTGTGGGGCAAATAAAATTAGTTGAATACGCGAACTAATGCATAAACTATGTAAGCGGACGCTTACGAGTATGGTAGAATGCTGCTGCAAATGCATCAACTGAATCGCGATCGTCAGTTGCAATGGAATTACGGACAGAGTGTCAGAATCGCTGACTGATGGCACAACAGTTTCCATCTAGAGCTGGACGGAACCCACATTTGCATCCTCCATCAGCAGTTAACTATTTCGGTTCAATTTGCGGTTCATCGCCAAAACCATTGGCACATGCTGTGGGCCAACAATTCATTGCCCGAGGCATTCTGGCATCGGCCTGGGCCCAAGTTGAGCTGTCAAAGTCAACGGCAGGAAGAGGCACACATTAGCCACACACTCTTGCGCACAGACTCACCCACACACATACATACACACACGCAAGCTGGCTGGTCTGCTGTGACCACAGGCATCAGTGGCTCACTCACGTTGCATCGATGCCATTTCGGCCAAAAATTTGCCCCCATATGGCAATTTGCGTGTGGCGTGAAGGAGTGTGGCTGTCGAGGGGAAGGTGCAGGGGCGGAAAAGCAATGATAAAGTCGAACACAGAACGCATTAGGTCTGATGTCACACAGGCAGTACGTGCGGAGTCCACGCCCTGCGGAATGCTAAAGGCGTCAGCAGAAAAACTAACCGTGCCGCAGAAAAAGTTTCCCACAATCCCCCCAGCCTCACCTCCACCTCTGTCTGCCTTCCCACAAGCACTGCTCTCTTGAGTCGACAGACATACTATATATCCCAGCTTCTCTGTGTGTGTGTGTGTGTGTGTGTGTGTGCGCGGAGAACGTGCAACCAAACCCGATGGCTGTCTGGTCTGGTTTAGGCTGGAGCCGTCAGTTATCTCAGCTGCAGAAGTCGTGAGCTGCCACGCGCTGGCAACGCTACCGAATGATCTCAAGCATTTAAATTCGACATTAATTGGATTAAGTCTGCAGCTTGTTTGTCCTGACAGCGGGTGGGAAGTGGGAGCGCAGTGCAATTATTGTGCGTCAGTTGGCTTCGCATCGCCTGAGTTACTCTTGCAATTATTCAGTATCGTATTTAATTGCATAGTTGTTCATTAAATTATCAACTAACGCTGAAATGGACTTTAATTCCATATCGGCAAGTCTGCAATTCGCTTCAGTGGCAGCAGGTGTTATGGCATCATGAATCAACACAGAACAATACAATAAGACCTCTGAGATTGTCGGACTTACTTGGGCTTTTGATCAAATTCCATGTCCTCGAAATGAAATTGAGCTCTTTCTTTGGGCGAATCAAATGCATGCAATTTTCATTTGACAAAAAAACCATTTCATTTTGCATCAGTCGAATCGAGTCGAGTATCGGGATAATGACATGCCGAACCAACGACTTGTGAATTGCGGTGAAAATTAGCTTGGCACAGGCAAAACGAGATGGAACGATTGGAGAGGGGCAGCTCATCAAGTTGGGCTCATGTGTGTGTGCGTTGTTGAAATAGCATCACGTAAACAACAGGGCGTATGATGAACCGCACCACCCCGCTCTGTATCGCTTCTCCATCACTTGCCTTGAACAACTGCCAGAAAGTTTACAACTTCTTTTTGGATGTTCTTTGGCATGCTCCTTTACTGGGCTGATTCGATTAAAACGTCAGCACTGGCAAGGCAACGGCAGAGACAACACAGCAACAACAATGACATCGACATCGACAACGACAACGAAACAACAACACCAACTGCCAAGCAAAACAATTCACAGACGCCCCCCAATTCGACTTTATTATCACAGCATGAGTATGCGTGTATGTGAGAGTGTGTGTGTGTGTGTGTGTGTACATGTGTGCCCACATTCACTTCGTTGTTGGCCTTGTCATATCCATCTCGATGCCTCAGAAAGTTGTCACACCACATTTTATTTTACTGGTATTTCGCCATCATTTGCCGCTTGTTTTTGTTGTCTTTCCGTCGCTTTTCAACGCACTGTTAGGCAGGCAAACAGTAAACACCCCGCCCAGTCCCCCTCCGACCTCTCCGCCCACTAGACAGTTATGTATATGACAGCCTTTTTGACATTTTGTCACAGCCACAGGGCAGAGGTTGGCGCAGGGCAGGACAATGTCCTCGTCCTGTCATGCCGTTTGATCTTTTATTGCGTTTGTTTTACGAGTCGCAGTAAATCCCCTTTAAATTGCAAATTTTTTATGTTCGAATTTTCGGGTACCATCACCATCGCACCTCCTACTTGGGCTTTCATCATTTGCACGCACTTTGCGAGCATGTATGCATGCGTGTGTGTGTGTGCGAGTCACTTCTGCCATCGTGTGTGTTAGCATTTTGTATTTGGTATTTGGAGTACTTTGTTCTTATTCCTGAATTCCTCCTTAATTTTTGCTCACTGGGAAAGTGAAAGCAGGTCGTTGATTCACACCGTGTTACAAGAGAACCAGACACCTCCGCCACGCCCAGGTTGTGCCCCAAAGTCATCCCCCTTTATGGGTATGCGTTGCCAACGACGAGTTTGCTACCCTGACGGATGTGTGATAAAAATTTATTGAATCGAAAACAATAAATATTTGATTTGATTCATTTCACTGTGCGACACTCCACTGTGTACTGCACATGTGTGTGCCACTGTGTGTGTCGGTGCACGGGTGTGTGTGCCACTCATCATTGATTTCAATTGATTTCGTGCCATGTCCACTGAGGTAATTGAAATACAACGGGTTTTATGCGCTCGATTGCCGGCTAATGTAGGCAGCAAATTGTTATTAACAATGAAACTGTTGAAAAACACAACGTTGCTCGCAGCGTGATCAAAGAAAAAGAAAGGCCGCTTGGTTATTAAATTTGAATGGTATGTATGGGAAATTTAAAAAGTGTTGCCTACTTTCTGGCACCCGCTTGAATTTATCCTTGCCGTTAGCTTCATTTACAGCTCATAAACGAGGCCCGAGGAGAAAGCAGCAAGTTTAAGCTAAAGGGAAAAGGATGCTACGAAAATGCCAGACAGAAGCGGTGAAATCCCTGACATTTTGACGCCCATTACAACTGCAAATGAACCCGTAAACCCATTTAAGCAATGCCCGAAACACGAAACACGAAAACTTGTGCGACAACTCCCGTCGAGGGCGAGCGTCCAGCCCTTTTGATTATTGCTCAGCACTTGAAAACTTTCTTGTCGTGGCGAGAAGACGGAAAGGGAGGACAGCAGCAGGGAAATGGGCCTGGGCGGGTTTAATTTGCCACGGCTTACTTGCTACTTACTTTCACATGGCGAGCATGGGGGTAGAAGGACCTCGGGCATGGCAACAAAGGGCGCGTGGGCGTAACTTTGAATAACAGATAAAAATGTTACGTGCCCGGACAGACTCGACTCGCCGACTCGCTTTCTTCTGCTTCGCTTTCAGTTCCAAGTTGAATGAAGAAATATTTCTGTTATCGCAGTAAAAAGATGTTTCGTGCTCTGCGTGTTTACCTTGCTATTGTTGTTGTTCTCGTTGTCGTTGTCGTTTCTATTGTTGTTGTTATTGTTCTTGCTAATTCTCTTCCTCTTGTTCACTGCTGACAGGCAATGTCAAACTGGCGAGAGCTGGAGCAACGAAGGCAAAGCAAAGCAACAACCTTGGTAAATACTACGAGCCCCAGAACATTCAAATGCACAAAGTCGAAATGCTTTAAAAGCAAGTGAAATTCCACAACCAGAGGACATGCTCATCCAAAGCGTATGCAATAGAACGTCTAAAAAGGAAGCTCGATATGGGGACAGTAGCTGTGTCCGAGCCCAGCCATCGCCCCCATTTGAGCCAGAAACAAAAGGATGATGAGAGTCTGTACAGCAAGTCCTTCGCCTGATTTCCATGTCCTACCTTTAGTAGGATTTGCCCTTTTGTGCACTGCCTCATCCATGCGGCATCTTCGGGCCTCTCTTGCTTCTCCTCTTCCTCCACGCAGGAATCTTTGTGCCAACATCATCAACAAATCGTCAATAACACTTGACACTCGCTTCGGTTTTGCTGGGGTGGGGGGCCTTGACGAAGCGAGGCGACCCTTCTGTGAACCGCTGTGAACTTTTTAAGAAATTACTTTTTCGGCCAAAGATAAACGCTAGGATTTCTGTCTGTGGTCCTTCATTGCTTTTGCTCTTGCTCTGTCGCCTGTCAACTTGCCATACGCATCGGCAGCAGCTATTGGAGCATCGAGGCTGCTGTCAGCAAGGTGACGAGGAAGGGGAGGACAAAGGAGGCTTAGGGGGAGTGAAACCTGACCCAAAAGCCGAGACCGTGACGAGCCCATGTGGTGTCAACGTATTTGGCCTTGATGAAATTTTAGGTCATGCCCTTTATAACAGATAAGTTGTCGTGGCTTGGCCTTGTTTGGTCGACGAATCGAAAGAAAATCAAAAAATATAAAGAAAATCAAAAACGATGTTTGAGTAAAAGTTTTGTTCAGTTTCAGTTTAATTATTTCATTCCACGTTGAGCACTTGCTTTTATTTCGTGCTGGGTTTTCGTTGTCTGTTGCCATCTTGTCGTTCTTTTGTTTGCCTTGCTGATTTTCCTGTTGGTTATTTTTCCTTTTTTCCTGTCGTCAACAGCATTTCCATTCTACGTTCTCTGATTGCGAAGACGCACAGCACAACTTTGAAATTCTGCAAGCGTTTTTCATGTATTTTTCACTTTTATTAGCATGTGCCTCTACGTGTTGTGTGTGTGCGTCTGTGTGTGTGTGTTATGGTTAAAATGAATGACTTGCTTGACTGGTTTTCGTATTTGTATTGAAGTTGTGGGCGGAGCACACATTATCTGCCATTGCCGCATGTATGTTAATTTCTTGCTCTTTACCCTCCATCCTTCCTTAAAGCCCCCCCTCCCGTCGCCACAACCAGCTGTCGCCCCTTTGCTGTCTTGCCAATATCTTCGGCTTTGTCTGCGTCTCGATAGTGACACTCATATCCGTGAAATGCAAATGTATGCGTGCCTCTTGAACATTATGAATTATTCCGGTAAGGATTCCATTTCTGCCATTTGCCATTTATTTCCATTCTCATTTCCATTGTCTGTGCTCTCCGTGTTTTTCACCTGCACATAAGTAGTTGTTGCTTGTTATGCGACTTGTTTTCCTCTTTGTTTTCTTTTTTTTTCTTTGTTCTTGTTGTGCACACACACTTTCATGGCCATTGTAATGGTAGTTGGCGGCGCTTGTGGCTCGTGGCTCGTCACTCGTCTCCCAGCTGCGACATTTATTATGCAAAACGTGAACTAACAGAATCAGAACAGAGCAAACAACTCCACCAGTATACTTTGACAAAACATATCACCCCCCATTCACCCCTTCACGGCATTATACACTCCTGACCACATTTTGCCCGCTACTTGTGTGTGATTAAAACAGCTAATCCAACCGAGAATGCAAAACATTGCATTTTTTCTTGCATAGATAAACGAATAGGATAGGGCTATTTTTGCACTTCATTGAGCACTGTCAGTCTGACCCAGTTGACTGACCCAGGCTGAATCAATCCAAGCACTTCCGGACACCACTTTGTGGCATCAGATTAATGAACAGCCATTAACTCATACACAACAAAAGCAAAACCAAATAGCGTGACCGAATTCCCATCTATCAACTTCAGTATTCATATGAACTTGTGTTTATTCTTATAATAATGACATATGATTGACCGCAGGTAACACTGGACAACAACACTTATTAAAAACACGAAATAAATAATAAACTTCATTGGTTGAAGTATTCATCGATTTGAAATTAGTTTATTTAGAAGTCCTACAAAAGTTAGATATTGATATTTTTCTATTAATAACATTCTATTTTAACATTCTAGTAGCACTCAGTTTATTTTTATTTTATTTCAAGAGAATGCATTAGCAATGGAGTTTGTCTCAAAACTTTAGCTTGGGATTTAATTATTTTGCATACTCGGCTTTACTTTCAGCATAACTTTCCTCTGTATAGCGTCAGCACAAGTTATTTCTAGAGAAACTGCTCTGGTTTTAACTTTGATTAATTGAAATAGTTAACCTCGTCAGTAAATGAGGCTAATGAATGAGGCAAAGTTATAATTAAAATACTATAAAAAGATTGTATTTATTTCAGTTTATAAGCTAAACTGATACCAGAAATGTAGGGTTTCTTGACTACCAATAAAAAAAATCCTCTAAATTAATATAAAATAAAATTTAGAATATAATTAATTGCTTAAGTTTTATAAAAAGAACATAATCTTAGGTTAAGTTTATAATTTTTTCCTTTTTTTTATTTTCCCCAGTAGCACAGTGTAGTATGGAGTGCAAAGGGTCGCTTGGATTCGAAAAACTACCAAACAAATAAGCAGACATGAAAAATTATAGAGACTATTCATCAGTTGTGATTAATTTATCAGCATCATTATTATGATCATCGAAACAACATCGAAAACACTTCGCTTCTATCCCGGCCCAAATGGATTGTGAATTATTTTCCATCAAATAACACTCAATTACACTAAGTGACGTAGGGTCACGGGCGACGATGATGACGTTGATGACCAACGGGACTGCAGGACTACAATTAATAATAATGCCATACGCCCCATTGTTGTCCATGTGTGAGTGCCCCGTGTGTTTGAGTATGTGTGTGAGTGCTTGTGCGTGTGTGTCAAATGTCGCATGGATAATTGAAAATTAATTATGTTGACATATTTGGAAAGTGATTGTTAAGATGGCAGCGCTTTGATGATGCCACAACATACAATTTCGCACTCCGGCACAGGATCACCCCCGACCCGGACCCACATCCAGGCCGACACTACGACCCCGAACCCGACAAGCGAAACTGAAACGTGCCTGCGAACGGGGCCCGGCCAAATGGCAAATTACCCAGCTCAGTGGCACTTTAATAGACGCCTGTCATGTGCCCATTTGTTGAAAGGAGTCACGAGCCAGTCAGCCAGTCAGCCAGTGCGCTGTCCCAACATTTGGTGAGCTTTATTAGGCCAGCACACGACAGAAAACGTTTTGCTTTAATTAGCCGACGTCGAGAACATTAAAGAGCTCTTCACGACTATTTTGGTAGTGTGTAGCATAGTGTGATTCGCCGATTGGGAACTGAGTTAATATGAACTTGGGCATTCCAGTTCGACTGTTTCACACAAAGGATGCAGCTGGCAAATGCTAAACTGCACAACAACTCGAAACGGAAGGATGCTAACCAAATGCAATGACCGTTTATTGTGCGTCTTCGCCTTTGTGTGAGTGCCTGTGTTCGACTGTGTCTCAGTGTGTGTGCAGAATGTTTGCCTGTGAGTGAGCAAACATAAAGACGGAAATGTAAACGCACCAAGTGCAAGCTGGCAACAGCAAGAGTTACAACCGACTGCAATTGCAACAACTTTAGCAACAACTACAACTTCAATAACATTTTCAACTACAACAACAGCAACTAACTACATTAAGACAAATGCCAGCAGCCGCTGCATAAAAAAAACTGCCAAGAAACATGGCATAGGCGAATGCACGAAAAGGGAAAATAATAATTTCTAAAGAGCTGAAGCAACGCAACGTTTGCATAAATAACGGCACTTTTGTTCCCGTTTTGTGTGCATACTAAATGCATTTCTGCTTTTAAGACAAAACGCATTAAAGCTCGTCGAGCCCACAGAGAGGCAACCACATTGCCGCAAAAAGAACCGAGAGAAACTGGAGCAGACTACAAAGTGTGCAGTCAAAGTGAAGCGAACATTAAAGCAGAAATGCAGCACAGTAAACCGTCTCACTAAGCGCTTTATATATTTTATAGCGCAAGGATTTTGTTTGTCAATTGAGCTTCAAGCAATCATATTTAGTTTGATTATAATCTTTTTGAGTAAACACAGCCCGATGCACATGCACATTTTCAGGAATTATACAAATTTCTTTAGATTATACAAATTGCTTTGTAGGGTTGAAATTACGCTCGACTGTCCTGACCGGTGCTCAAAAATAGACAAACAACATACAACAAACAATCAGGCATTGCTCTAAAATACACACACACAACGAAAACAACAAGTCTTAATAATCCGTTTTATTCCTGCGACTCTTAAAGTAGCGCATTATGGCAGAAACGCGCGAATGTCACGCAAACTTTGTTTTATTTCAGTGCAATGTGCTGGAATTCGAGTCGCACAAACTCTGAACACACTGAAGTAGTTATACCAACACATGCACACACACATGTGTGCAGACAAACGACACACATAGACACGAATGAAAGAAATTATATTCGCCGCGATACCCACTCGATCCGGATACGGATCCATGACGCTGACGCTATCAGGCGGAAGTGGCACATGTCACGCTCTCCAGGCTGCCTGCTCATTCAATTGCGAATGTGTTTGCGAATGCGGCAAAAACCAAAAAGAATTCACATCCGTCGGGGCATAGCGCGGCAATTATGGCTGAATAGTTTTCACTACTCTGTCGACTCGAGATGCTGCTACCATGCATGTATGTAAATTGTGTAAGTGCAATTAACTTTTATGATTACACGACGACAGCCAGGCAGGCACTTTGGAAAGCCCAAGCAATTTCTATTAATATTTAACAATAATTTACTGGCGCCTCGACCCGGCGAGAAACAAACTCGCAATTATCGACTGGCAACTTTACGCATTATTTCTGGGTGCGCTCGCACAGTAATAATTATGTGGGTTAAACGGTTCCCTGATGCCAAAGGCGTGATGTGTGCTCTACCAGAGGCAGCCAGGTAGCACAAGCTCACACTCGCGCATAACTACACTAGACAAGTGCAAGAGTATCGAGGGATATATGACTTTCAGTGCCGGGCTATGTGTTTCTCCTTTAAATCCCTCCTCGGCCGTAGGGAGGCTTCCATGAAGGAGGAGCTGGCTGTCATTCAACGAGTCGCCGACTATCTGACGTCATCAGCAGATTGCGTGTAAAAGGGTTAAGTGGCTGTCTCTCTTCTTCTTTTATGTTCACTTTTCATTAGTGGAAAAAATCAATAAGGCCCCGAGTGGACGACCCACTGAGAAGCGACAATGTGGCCAAACAACAAAGCACTTAAGCTACGCTCGTGGACAGCATTTATTGTTTCATCCTGCACAAATAGGGAAAAGTTTCTTAGACTGTCTGCGTCTGTTAGTCGTCGAGTGTTCAGTTATGGCATGTAAATAAAATAAATATTTCCCAAGATATCCGGGGTAGACTCAGATCATTAATGGAAATACGATGTTGGGGTATTGGCTCTGACGTATTGTTGATTAATTTTGTGTGTCACTGTGATTATTATCCTCGACATAAGCCTTGGCGATACTGCATACGTTATTGCGCTGGTTCACACTGATGCCTCGCTGGGCTCAGCTGCCGCTATCCGAGGCCTTGGGCAAATTAATTTACAAAAACATTTCAATCAAAGGTAAGCGAAAGGCAGAGACCGGTTGCTCCTGTTGAGTTTTCAAATTTAATTTGCCTCATGAATATGTTGCGTATACGCAATATCGTATTGCAAACGAAAAATCAACATTTACATTTGCTGTAGCATTGGCAAATACTTCATTCATTTCGTATACAAGAGTACATTAATTAATTATGTGTTTTTTTCGGTTTGAAGTCAAACAGACTGCGTATACGTAACAAATGGTAAAAGCAAACTAGTTTCGCGGGTTTATTAACTCTTGCAAGGGCAATGCCAAGCAGAAGTTTGCAGAGTAGCAACGTCCAGCATGGTATGCGCCTCGACTAGCCACGCCCCGCCCACAGCACGGCCTCTAAGTAGAGTGCAAACATTGCGCATTTCTTTTGCGGTTGCGTTCTCACCCTTCTGACTGTGAGTATTGCCTCAAGTCGGGAATTTCAGCGCGCATAATGTGCCGCAATGCGGTTTTTCCCGAACACCGCCAGCAAACGCGCTGAAGACGACGCCACACCGCAGGACCACGGGCCACAGACATACTCAGTAACACACATAGCGAGACTCGGATATATTTGGCTCAAGTGAATTTTCAACTTTGTGTGCTATAGTCACCAACACATGCGCCACGGAACGAACTGAATTTTGAGCATAAACGGCATAAAATATGTGCGCAATAAAACACACGATTGAAATGCTCAAGTCAAAAACTTTGCGAAATGCCTTTAAGCGCCATTGGCACGGCTTTAGTGTTTGTATTGCCCGTTGTGTGTGTGTATGTGTGTGTAGAATGTAAACCCTGTGTGTGTGCTCATGTGTGAAGCCTCCGTGGACTTGATTTATGCCACACATTCGCATATGCCGCCTTACTTAGTGTGTGTATTTAAGCCGCTCAATGGTTGCCATCGCCATTGAATCAACCTGCCGCCGCCGCCTGCCTATGAATTGCCTTTTTCAAGCTTAACCCGGCTCTCAGCACTAGCCGCTGAGCTTGTTTTCACATTTATTTCACTGACTTTTCAAAGGCGCCCTGTGCCTGTGTGTGCCCCGATGTAGGCAAAAGTGTGTGAATTGAGAGAGAATTAGATGACTTTTGCAGGCTGTCTTGCAAAGATTTTGCTTTCAAGTTATTTGTTTTGGCTGTCCAATTTTTGGTAAACAAGATGACAGGCCTCAACAGCCTGTTTAGAAAATGGCATAAAAAGTCGTCCTTGGATTTGCTTCTTATCTGCCACATGGCATTCCGCTCACATCATGCAAATATTCCATTTTACTCTTTGTATTTTTTGAGCAAGCTTCGCTTCTCATTTCGATGCTCCCCACAGGCAAATGGCTGCCATTCAGTTTCAAATGAAATTACTTGCTTTTATTCATATGTATAAATGTATATATGCATATCTGCAAACGTGGATAATTTTGCATGAAATTGACTATTGAAATTATTGATTAAACTGCCAAAGGGATTCGTAGACAAATTTAAAAATATTTTATGAAAAAAAATTTAAATCGATCGTGTATGATTTTTTGTACCCTTCGACCATTGAAATTGCCAAAACAGGGCACAGAAACATTGTTCAAACATGTTTTTAACAGACTTAAGGAGCCGTGGTAGACCCCAAAAAGTATATATCATATGTATCATGATCATTAGCTTATTGCGCATGATATGAATAATGGATACCATCAACCTGCCAAGTTTATAGTCATATGTAATACCATGTTTTATAAAGGCTTCATTAGGCGTGATAGTTTCTTTGGATTTCTAATTGGCGCTACAGAATAGCAGATTTTAAATACATTTTTTTCTATCGAAGTTATGGAACATATTTATTTATTAAAGACTTAATAGTACAGAAAAAAGATCATAAATGTAAAATAATAGAAGCCAAGTTCCAGTATCAAAAGAAGAGGTCTTCATAGGTTTTCATACAAAGAGTTTCAGATCAGCTGATGTGTGTAGAATTCCAAGCGTAATAACGATATAGAAGTTATGAATTTAAGAAATTGTCTTAGTCGGTGTTTATATCAAAGTCGAGCACACTTAACTGTAGCTTTTTTTCTTATTAGTTATAAATAAAAGATTGTTGTTTATTTATAGGAATAAATACATGTTCTGATTGAAGTAACATCGTGATTCTATCCTTTCCTTTCAACTACTACTAATTGCAATGTCTTGGAAATATATTATTGAGAATCATGCAATAGATTCTTATGCAGCTACATAAATTAGCTTAAAAGCTGAGACTAACTTGCTATCCAACATACAACGGACCACGGACAAAGAGACAGACATACCTAGTTCGACTTCGATTTGCACTCGATTACCTTCGGCAAGTAACCCATATTAATGCTCATAACGCCCAAACTTTTATTTAACTAGGTCAGTGAAACTACGAGCGCCTAATTAAGAAATTAAAGTGTTTCCCTGAGTTCCACGTTAACTTTAACTTTACGAAGCATTGCGAATTAATTGGAAATCATTCACCCGCTAATGGTTCGCAAAGTTAAGCATTAAAGAGTTGAGGTCAGCACCAGGACGATTCAAGCGCTTAATCAGCTGATAACGGCAACAAGAATAAGTAAAAAGCGCAGATGTAAAAAACGAGGATAAAATAAAAGAAACAGGCTCATCAACTTACTTGAAATTAATCAGCAGCATTGACCACAACAGAGCTGACTGCAGGGATTTTTCATAGGTTTTTTATGTCGATGTGTGTGGGGGGACGACTCTTAAGTGCGCGTACATCGTTAACAGCTTAATTGCTTGGCCGTATCCAGGTGCGTTGACGTCATGACAGATGCCAGAGCGTACACGGGGCTAAGCTCAGGCAGTTCAGCCAGGAGGCTGTCCCAATGTCTTTGTCTTGGTTACACTTGTTCTGCTTCTTTCAAGAATTTTTTGTATGCGACCGTTTTTGCGTTTCTTTTTTTTTTTTGTGCTTTGTTGGTTTTTATGTATGTTGCAGCTAATCCGTTTGCGTGTACGCGGCTAAACTTCTTGGGCTTCTATATCGTCTCGTTCAACTTATGGCGAGCATGCGTGTGCCTGCCTTTATGCATATAAATCCATGGGAGGCTTTTGCTTAGCGTTTAAGTACTTGATCCGTTGTGCGACATAAAGACATTACATGACAAAGCGATTTCCCGCTCGGCGTACACCAAAAGCGCGCACACACTTTCACACCAACACACTAACACACTCTCATACAGTCCCACGTACGCGTGTAGCTTGTGGAAATTTTCGCGTGTTTGTTTCGATCCGCCTGCGAGTTTAATTAAACTCGATTTTAAGTGCTACGTTTATGTTTTAGCCTAGTTGCGTACTAGCTGGATACACAGTAAATATTTAATAAATACTATTAATATTTAGTTGATTAAAAATACACAGAACTTTTTTGATATGATTATTGATATTTGCTTAATAATTATTACTATTTGTATTATTAGTAAAACAGAATCAGACTAGAATTGATATGTATCGTTAAGGTTATTTGTAGTGTTAAATTTCGATCTTATTAATTTACTTTTTACGTTTAGTTTGTATTACATTATTCGATTACATGATATGTGGTGTATGTCCAGTAGATTTATTCATAGTTCGGCTGCAAAGAAGAATTGAATTCAAAGTTAGTTTATTTCGAAAATGTAAAATACTTTATTTAATTCATTTTTCCCTATTTTCTGGCTTGTTTACTTGTCGCCATTCGCCATTATCTGGCGGCGTCTGCAAAGTTTTAACCTGCCTTTGGGGCGCCCAACTAAATTAAATCCTCGCCTCAACCACAACTGAAGCCTTCTCCACGCCGAGTTGTAATTACATCAACGCCGAGATTTTTATTGCCACAAGCACAGGCAGAGGCAGAGGCACACACACTCACTCAAACCAACACACGTGGGCATGCACAATGAGAGCATATAATTAGAGCATAATTACGACTCGACTAATACTCGAGTACCAAGCAAAAGTAGCAGAAAAAGAATTAGCTGCCAGAAGGGAGCTTCAGTCGGTCATCTATTAACTATAATCAACGCCAGGGCAAGCGGAAATAGACAGATTTCCGGCTATTAAACACTCAGCAGCGCGGCAAAGCCGCCAAGAGGGGGCCGCCATTTTGAGTACACTTGAAGAAAAAACTAACTGAAGTTGACATCGTTTGAGTTTGGTCAGCTCAAGCAAATATTCCACTTCCTACAATCATTTAGTTTATTTTAAAGTTTATTTTAATTCTCACATTTCAAACAAAATTTGCATAAAAATGCAGCAACTATTTCTCTTGGTGTACATCGGCTTTCCTTCCGAATTTGCTGGCCAATATTCTCCGGTATAAATTGAAAAAAATGTTAATTAGTCGTCATTTGCCTGGAGCGCATAGTTACGGCAAAGCTTTAAGCTAAGGCCCTCCGTCTCTCAGCCATTCTCTTGACATTGACTCACACATGCACACACACTTTCGTACACCCGCAGGCGCAGCAGGTGTTGCCGGTGTGGCTAATGAAGTAATGATACCCTACCCGCGGCAATTGGCATTCCCCACCCATCGGGGTAACCGACAGTGAACTCATATATTAGCATAAACAGTTCATTTATATCAAGGTGAGTGAGTCCAGGGGAGGGGCATGGAGTTTGGGCGTGGCATATTAAATGCGAAGTTTTCGTTCATGTACACGAGGCAACAAAATTCGATTAGCTTAAAGGAATTCAATATATGTCGTACACCCTTGGTCTGCCCAATGGCAACGCATTGCTGGGCCATCAAATATGGCAATATCGAGAATAAACAATTCCGAATTCCCAATTCTGAACATAAGCTTTCGGCAAGTATGGGGAGTATCGCACAAAGAGCTATCAAGTTTCTTGTTAGCAACAATTTACACATTTCGAGCGGCCCAACTACCGACAAAATATGAAACAACAATAGATTGTTCGATTCACTAGACTTCACTTGCCACAATTCCCGTTATTGTTGTTTTGTTTCGTTTCGTATCGTTCATTTGAAATATTTGGCGCGCTTGGGCACGCGATATGGCAATTGATAAAACGCCGGGTATTCGATACTTCCCGTTACCCTGGGACCCCGGTACTAAAACAGAAATAAGCACCGCCCGAGAGCACGAGAAAAAAGTCGCAGTACCATGTTTTATTGCGTGCCTGTGTGTCCGTAGGTGTGTGCATGTGGATGTGTGAGTTTGGATATTATGAATGAGCTTGGGTATTTCTGTACTCTTTTTACTGTGGTAAAATCATTAGCGACAACATGTTATTTGCATTTTGCTAATTTTGAGTAACAGCAGAAAGAACATTGATTTATGACGAGCAGCGTAAAAGCAAAAGTAATGGGCACGATTTGCTGCTTTATTGCGCCTGGAATTAGGCAACGGCATGTTGAGTTGAGCAAAGGATTAACCATAGTACTTACTCCTACGAAAGCCATTTTCCCCACTGCTCTAACACATCTGCACCTGCTACTGCCATTTCGGGTTTTACTGTTTTTGCTTTTAGTGTTATGTTCGCATTACTCCCATCCACATGATCTATTGCATTGCCAAACAGATTATTGTGTGGGCAAGCAATATTTCATCGCGATGAGCTATCGCAATGACAAACCAATTTCTCGTATAGTTTAACAATATATCATTTATGCAAGTTTTAAATATATTTATCACTCTTTGATTTTTACTCATTTGTAGCCCCCTTTCAGCAAAGGCTTCGGGGAAAACATCAGAAAACGCCGGCACTCCCCAAACATGATGCATGGCTCCACATACATAAATCATGTTGCCTATTGTCTGTTCTAATGGAGAGTCAGACTTAGTTTTTGCCAATTTTTCAACGAAAGAAACCGAGAAACGACGAAAAAATCGAGAAAACAGCCTGCGGCGCAGTTCGACATAGTCAGGACAGTCCAGGACAGAAGAGATCAAGCAGCAGCAGCGCAGTTTTGTTATTATTGAACCAAGAGACATGATGGAAACGCAAACGAAATATTGCCGAAACGCCCGAAACTGTGTCGTAAATTTTGATAAAATATCTGAAATTTAATTAAGCTCAGGTCTGCGCTGCAGCTGGGCTTCAATTGGCCTCGACATGAAGTCAAATCACCGGCCATGCAGCCCTGCACATTCGCTGTCGTGAGTGTCCGCACAGTGAGGTAATTTATATTGTGGACAGCGGAGAACGGACAACTGGCAGCACACACTCACACGAGTGCAGTGCGTTCTTTGTGGCAGGTAACGTCAGTGGCAGAGCCAGAGATATCATTTCAGCCACCGCAGAGGCAGATGCAAAGGCTGCGAAACCAGCAGCGACAGCACAACTAAAAATCTATATAAATGTACATGGATATCACTTACACGGGCTGCACTGGCGTTTGCTAGCTGCATTCCGGCTGGCGATGTGTACCGATAGTGGCGGGCGGGGGATAGCTGAAGGGCAGCACGTATGCACATATACATATGCCTGCACACCGATAGAAGAACGCACAGATAATGGCGCAACTAAACCGACATTTTTGGGCGGCCAACGTAACGGTACGTGGAGCGACGCGACGCAACACCGAGCGAGTTGAAAGCGTGCGGGGAGGGAAGTGCGCGAAGTGTGCGTTGGGGGACAACGTATGCTTATGTAGGTGTCAGGGCTTTATTTGCGGCTGCTGCGGCACGTTGCAAGTGGCACGTTGTGAATTTTGCAGCTGGACGTCGGACGTGGGACGTTACGCAGGACAGCAGACGCTGGACGTTGAATTTGTGGTTTTAACACCAGCCGCTGTGGTGCCGGAATTCGAACGTTGTCATCGAGGTGCAAAACGATGCTGCATTGCCGCTGTGGCGAATGTAACGCCCGACAGCGGCCAAAACTGTGCAGGTCATTGTTGGTTAACCACAAACACAAACACAATGCTGCACACTGTTGCAGGCACACACACAAACACAGAGAGTAAGGCCTGTTCTTCTCGGCAGTCCTTAAATATTTAATAACAAATTCAAACTCTTCCTTGGGCGGCAACTCATCGGAATCACGCCAAGTCGAGATAACTTTCAGATACTTTCTGAAACTGACCACAGAATGTGAGTTAGGCGATTAGCTTATCCTTTATATCCGCGTGCTGCGCGTTCATTGCTTGACTGCGGCAAACTGACAAACACGGCCGTCGCTACGTTTGCGTTAGCCTCGCTCGTGCCGGGGCACGAGGCACGAGCCCGAGTGCCTAACACGCCGAACGGATAAAAGTGCCACAATGCAAGCAAAGAGAGTGGAGCCCGCTTAAGAGAGCGAGCAGCACGCTCTAAGAGCAGCGTTTCAACACTGTTTGCACTTGGCTGTGCGGACATGATTAAAGCCGCAGATAGCGCTAGAGTCGGGCACATCGTGGCGGCCTTGTTTTCTATTTGCAGTACGCTCAAGATTCAATTTGGCAACCGGCAGCCACCCACACTGCCAGCCCACTGGCTCAGCAGCCACCAGCTGCCCCCACTCGACATATGCAAACTTTTTTTGGGGCCCAACAATTGGGTCAATTGGTCATGGCTGTCAAGGTCTTATACCCTGGTATTTATGGCATGGCATGCATTGTAATTTCCACGCTTTTTTATAATTTGTTAAAAACTCATTCCGCTGCAGACCGAGTCGGAATTCCATTGCTCCTTCAACTCCATGGCTGGCCAGCTCTGAGCGGCTGGCTGCGTGTGTTGCATGTGTCGGCAATTTCCGCCAGAGTCGCGTGCTTCCGCTTACAAGCCGCACACACGCGGAGGCCGCGGACTGTGGCACTTAAGTATCTGTTGTCGTAGTCGCAGTCGCAGTGGCAGCTACAGCTGGCGACACCCTCCTGATAATATCCGCAATTCCAAATGTACATTAACGGTATTCATAATAAATGCTGAGACTCGACTGGGGAAAACAGCGACGACTGTGGCACGAACTTTGTCAGCAGAACGGGAGACAATCCATCACTTCATACCCACAATCATAAAAGATCATCTACCCCTATAGTATCTGCAGCGGGATCGGGGATTATTGATATAGTATCCCATCAATGCGATGAGTGAGTAAATCAAATGTGTTGCCCAACACTGAAGTGATGTCTTGCATGTTTGTTCATGACGTTTAACTCATAAATCCAGCTTAAGGTCTCTCGAGAGGGGTGAGGAAAAAGAGAGGACGATGAGGGGGGTGGGAAGAGGGGGGTGTCATCGCAAGATGTGTGTGCGACGTTTGCGTTATGGCAACAACGATGAGACGAGCAATTAGGATGCGTCTGTGCTGGTTGTGCTAAATGTTATTTATTATTTAACTTTTAGCAGCCGCAACTTTTTCCGCTTCGCTGTTCGCTGTTCGCCTGTCAATAAAGCGACCAGCACGCTTTATTCAATCTTATTGTTGTTGTTGCTCTGCTACTTTGTTGATGTTGTTGTTAGCACCATAAATGGCTGACAGTAAATTAATTTACGTGCGTCACAAGTGCGCTTAATGGCCCCGACTGTGGGCGACCAGGGGCGTGGTCGTCGTTGTTGTTGTCGTCGTCGTACTGGCAAACTGTTTACAAATCTAACTTCCTCACATGTTGGCCCGGCTGAGAGTGCGCGTTTCAGTCATCCTTACGGCATGCGAAATGCGTGTTTGCTATGTCTGCCAACTGCGTGTGACCCTTTCCTTTTTGCCAAACATCCCGTTGACATTTTAATTGCATACTGTCCATGCAGCATCTGCTGCACTGACTATGGCTACTGACAGACAACAGGCAAACAAGCAGACCGACAGTCCGAAAAGGGACGCCAATATACATAGACAGGCTACTGCACTCCCTGAGGCCACTTGCTTAATTCCGCACTAAAAGAGATGCAGTAAGAGAGAGAGAGAGACGGAGAGACAGAGAGAGAGAGACGGAGTTGAATAGAGATCTATTAAATATTTCAAAGGGCAGCGAATCTAGTAAATGGCACACAACCATCCCCATCCCCATCCCCACGCCCATCCGATCCGATCCCTGGCGCAGACCATTAGGCGTGCAATATCCTTTTGATGTTGCGCTTTTGCTTCATATTTCGGCTGCACAACTTCGTCTAAGCGATTGCCAGCGGAGTATGAACTTTCCATAGTCTCTCTGTGTTTCTCTCTCTCTCTCTCTGGCTATCTCGCTCTGTCTCTCTCTTGCTGGTAGTCCACCCACCCCACTGGCTTCTTTGGGCGCTGCCAGACAATGCAGTTAATCTTTAATAAGCCCAAGTGCAGCTACACAGGGCAAGGCACAACAAGGCAGCAAAACAAGCTGAACCGAATCGAAAGGCAACATTTTGACGTATAAATAAATAAGGCGGTGCACAGCGTAAGAGGCACAATTGAAAAAACAATGGCACCAGGCGTCAGGCTCATAAGAAAAAAGAAATACGAGACTTAAAAGCCAATATACTTGAAGAAAAACGAGTCGTCGAGCGAATCAAAGAAAATTTCAGTGGTGGACACCTTGTCTGTCAGTGTAACCAGAAATGAACGAGTCTCTTCAAGAATCATGAGGGGACCAGTTCAGTGCACTACCAAATATATTTTTCGACTCGCAATCAACACGAACTCAGGTTTCACAGAATTGGAATTAGTTTCAAATTAAATTAAAGCATGAAGCTCTCCGGCATTTTGTTAACTCTTGCTACCTCCGTCTTTACTTCAATATATATGTTATATTGGATTTCCTTTCTCTGCTTTCCATAAATAATAAAAGCGGATTCTGGGTTGAATGCACTGTCCACAGGTCAATTACCCACACATGTGCTGCCTCCTTGGGTAGAACATCTGCCACACTGTCTGCCACCGAATTTTGTCACGTATTTTGTTTCGTCACACATAACAAGGACCACCGACGATGGGCAACGACGACAAAGTTTATAACCGCCGGACCGAAAGCTCAGGTTTCTAATTTAATTGTAAAGTCAGATAACAACTGAAAGCAATGTCCCTTGGAAGAGGACGTTCGAGCAGGCAGTGTGAACTCCACAGGGGCCCAAGAGAGAAACCACCACTGCTAGTACAGACCCAGTCCAGTGTGGTTTGACCTTTTAATTTGGCTTCTAAATGTTTCTTACTGAAAATTGTGCTTGCCCAGGCATGGCCACATCGATTTCAACTCCTATTTTTAGCTCATTACCAACCTGAACGAAATTAAGCTGAGTCAGTGAACCAAAAAGCCAATAAGCCATCGACCAGCCTCGAATGCATTTTTACCAAAGCAAAATTAGAACTGACCTTTTTCGAGTTAAATTTAAAATAATCTAGCAAATTGCCATGCAATACAAATTTCCAGGCGGCGTCACGCGATTTCTCCTTGTGGAAGGGCAACAAAAAGTGGATGTGAATTTGTTATCACAAAAAAAAATGGAAATCGCTGCAACGAACTGGATTAAGTTAAACCAGAAGTTGCAGCAGCAAGTGGCACATACGTTCATAGCTTGGACCACAAGAAGCCCATGCTGTGTCCCTAATAAAGACAAACTAGTTCTTGGGTACCACAGCACATTGTTCTGCCTTTCGTATGAGGAACGGAAGTAGACACAAAAGCAGTGCCAACGGTGACATCAAAATTAGTGCACAATGTGCTGGACAACAGAGATGAGGAAATCGGTCCACGACGGGAACTCATTGAGTGAAATGAAATTGGAAAGCTTACAGTGGGCTCGGACGGGAACGTGTCCGGTTCTAGTCGGACCGGATTGCTGTTTGGCATTATTACCGAATGCTGTCTCTGCTGTTGCTGCTGCTGCTTCTTCATCATCGCTTGGAAGTGTCTCTATTGGCATTTTAATTACGGCTTGCTTTGTGCTGCTGCTGCTGCTGCTCCTCCTGCGGCTTCAGCTGACCGAACCGAACAGAAACGAGCAGAACCGAGTACCGAACTAATTTAGAGAAACTAAACGTATACCCATAATTGTGAAACCCACTCTCAATGCTGAGGTCACCGATTCAATGGCTTTACGGCACACCGACAAGCGGGATTAGCATTAGGGGGTGCGGGTTAAAAGGAAAAATAATATTTGCCTTAGCAATTTGCTCAATTAGTTTGCCATGTTTTGGAATACATTACCGCACAGCAACTTCAACGTGGAGCGGAGACTCCCCGAGCATTGGGTTGCATTAATCAGGCGTCTGTATTGAGTTGCTTATGCAAAGCGACGTGTCAGTACGCAAATGCCAACAAGATACAAACACACACAAGCACACACACACGTGCGTAGGAAACCTTGACTGTATGCAAAATGGCTGCACGCAAACAAGCCGGGCAAGACAATCGAGGATGCCTTGGCAAAGCATTATAATTTCGTATAATATTAAAGCTTACTGCCAGTAACGAGGTGTCAATGACATAAGCTGGGTTATCATCGCACTAAAGCGCTCTAATTGCAGCAGAGAGACCACAGCACATATTTTGCTGCGATGGGCGGAGTGGAACGGGGGTGTGTCAGCCTTAAAGTCAACAACACATCAATATCAAATTAAACACCTGTGCCCAAGCTCTGAAATAATCTTCTAATTGCCAGCTGAAAGTTGTATGCCCACGGCACCAAGGGCTTGGGCTGCCAGCCAGCCAGGGGACCTCAGAAAGCAGCCCCTTCTTCGCCCGACAAATTGGCTCTAGCTTCGGCTGCAATTTGAGTGGCACTTTAAGCGGCACCGCCGCATAACTGGAAACGAAATCAGCGTTTTCGTATTCAGCCCCTTCCTCTTCTCTCTTTGCGTCTTCCTATCTGTTTTGCGAGATATTGTTGTGCTTTGCTTTTGCAATTTAAATAGGCTTCCCTGCCGCCGTTTGCCGTCGGAGGCTCGCAGCGAGGCTCCAACGGAATATGAAATTTGAATGTTACCGTTGCTGTCTCTGGCGGACGCCCTGTTTGTCCAGCGTTTCCAGTGCGCATCTGAGGCAAGTGAATGCGCGTAGAAACTTTAATTAAAATGGAAGCCGTACAATTGCATTGTGGCCATGACGACGACGACGGCCGTCGCGACTTTTTAATTAAATTAAAAATGCCCAGCTCGGAAGACGCAACATCGGCGGCCCATCGGGAGGCCGTCGGGCGACCGTTGGACAGAAGACAGGCATACAAGGTGCAGCTTTAAGCGGACTGGAGACAAAGTCGTAACTATCGGCACCATTAAAGCTGCAAGCCCACAACATGAGAAGAAGCTGAGCTGAAACTGTTGCCGGACTGCCGATGTAATTGGAGACTGTAATGAAAATCAATAATTCAGTCACACAAAGACGACCAAGAAAAGACAGTGCGGGCGGAGGCAGAGTTGGGGCGGAGGTGGAGGTGGAGGGGGGCGCTCTTAAAGTGACTTTCATGACAGCAATAGCAACAAAACAGTAACAGCAACAAGAGTAACAGCAACAATAAGTTAGTCTGTGCGCACCATAAATAAAGCAAAGTATGAGGCAATGAGCCGTGGCACCTTCTGTTCCTTAAGCTGCAGACCTGCCGCTGCTGTTGTTGATTCCTTTGTGGCTGCCTCAACAATACCCAATACCAGATAGGGAAAGGAAGGAGGAGGAGGAGGAGGAGGAGGGTCACCGGTCGACTGGGGGTTACATAGACGATGCCAATAAATGGCACAAAACATTAAATACAGAAAGCGACTGCAGCCGAAAGCGTGTCCACAGCAGACAACAAGCGGTTCAAAGACTATGCCAATGCCAGCATTTTAATTGGTGCGCCCGCTGCTTCTTGTGCTCCTCCTTTGCTTCTGATGTGCTCTTGTTCTTCTGCTGGCTTAAAGCCATTCAGGGCAGCCCCCACGGCAGACCTCGCTGGCTAAACTTGGGTAACTCGTCTGGTGTATTAAATAATTGAGCATATGAAAATGTAGTTGAGTCGAGTATTCCTTGGTGCTTAGGGAGAGTAGCATGGAACACACATACACAAGTAAGCAGCTCTAGCTGAATTTGTAGCATACTTTTCAGGGCGCGCGTTGCATGAACTTTTCAGCAAGTTATAAACAACATTAAATGTTTGATAAACCAAATAAATCAGACCAAAAACAGACAGCAACATACACATTCAAGAATGCCAACACTTTCACACATGCCACAGCGGTGCCCACAGCAGTGCATTAAAATATCCAACAGCAACAACAAGAGAAAAAAACAACAATATCAACTTTAGCTATAATAACTGGGAACACTTTGCAACGAGCTACTCGTTGCATCGTCCTGTAGCACACTTTATTCTACGTACATACACCCCACACCCTCCACCCCACATATTTCACACCTTGTGCCGCAAAAAAGGTGGCGTAAAAATGAAGCAGCTCGAATGACATGCAAACTTTTGGCCCAAAACACACAATTTACCCGCATACTTGGCCCATCTACACCATCTCCCGACAAGAATGGCGGAGGGTGCGCGCTCCTTTGTTGGATGTGAGTGTGAGTGAGGAGTAAGTGGGTGAATGTGAGCCATTAGCATTTGTCAAGTTGCCAATAAAATGCCTTGAATGGAGTAAATTGACTCTGGCATGACAAACAATTCTATGAACGCGCTGCCACCCCTTCTCCTCCTGGTCCTGTTCCGAATTTGACTCAGGTCAGGTCCTTTTGGTCGCATGACTAGCACTATCATGTGTACGATATCAGTCCGTTTATGTCGGCCTGTGCCTGGGTCTGTATCTGCGGATGTGTGTGTAAACGTTTGCATTTATCAGTGAGTTACTTACCGTTGAGCACTCGGTAATTCGCAGCACTGTTGGGTGTGGTTGCTTTTCATATGTGAACTCTTTGGGGTAGGTGCTGTTCGACAGAATGTTTGAGGCATGTAAGACAATAAAAACATGTAAAACTGCTCTGCTGCCCTTCAGTTGGGGTTAACACACTGACATGTATTAGTTTAAATACGATTTATATAGAGCATTCACAATTCATGTAAGATAACTTTCTATTTACCTTTGACTTGCAATATTTTTTTTTTTTCGTCAACTGTGTCGGTTTTGCCAGTCAGAAACAGAGCTGAAAACAATAAAAGAATGTTGCTTGGATACTTTACCGCAAATAAATTATTGTAAGTGAAATTCTTGTCATGTATATTATAAGTAAACAGAAATCCAATTTTACACGGTACAGCATTATCGTTATTGTTTGCAGGAACATCAACAATATTAAATTACAGAAATGTAATTAAACATGGCAGTGCAAGATTCTCCACCCATTCGTAATTCAAGCCAATTCTGCCTCTTCTAGCCCGTCCAGTCGGAAACGTGTCCTAGTGTCTGTGATTAATGTCTGGCCATATTTTTTCACTGCCAACAATTAGTCGAAACGAAATCAAATTTAAGCAGCACGACTCCAGAAACTTTTCCGAATCATTGTGTAATTCACTCGAAACGTGAAACACAAACGACACGACGCGCCATGATGGAGAGCCTGTTTCCAGACCTGAGCACCAGCCGCCAATCAGCAGGCGGGCAGCAGCAGGCAGAAGGAGGTAGGCAGTCTCTGGTATCAAACAATGTTGAAGGAATACATAATAATGATGTTTAAGCCGTCCGGGAGGTGGCATAGGTCTTACATAGTTGCCATTTTATTTATGACACTTGCACGTAACGCCTACCAGCAAAGATAATAACATACTGGCGTACACACCAGCCCATCAAGCCAACAGCCAAGCAGCATAGCTGTACAGCAAGGCGAGGCAGGGCACAACCAACACACGCAAAAATACAGTCGCACAACTAGTCTCCAGGGCACAACTTGCCAAAAGGCGCAAGGAGCATAAAGCGCTGAGACATGAAAGTGAAAGTGGATGTGGAAATGTAAATGGAACTTGAATGGCGATGGAGCCGAGGATGAAGATGGAAATGGTAGGCAACGTAGCCACTTCAGAGTGCGCCAGGCCAAATAATTATCTCGACGCATAATCTCAATCTCGATGATGTTTTGGCAACCGGCACCGCCAACCAGCAGGCAACCAAACCGAGTAGCAAAGAGGGCGGGAGCTTGCCTCGGACATGCTGGCTTTTGTGTTTATGTCTCGACCTCAGCATGAAATCTCAGTTCACCTACTTACATGCTGTCCATGCGCGTGTTGTGTGCCTGTATATGAATGTGTGTGTGTGCTGCGGTTACGGATGTTTGTGCTGTGAGCTGCGGATGTCGCTGTCGCTGCGAATTGCATATTTACTTTGCCTTTTGCTCTATTTACATGAAAATTATACTGATTATGAGATTGGCCTTTGACACTACCAGAGCCACGAGCGTCCTGTCACAGTTGACACGCCCATGGGGCGAACTTGCAGCGACTCGTAAGTAGCCACAGAAAAGTCGCAACTTCAGGCAGCCATGTCTAATGTGCTTAATAGATTAATTAAGAACGCACTTTCGGCTACATAACAGTCGCATCGAGTCGCATAAATGGCTCACGGATGACTTATTCAAATGGCCCCGTGTACTCCCGGCTGAATTAATGAGTGCTCGACGAGCTGCCAAGCCGAGCTGTGTGTGTGTGCGTGTTTGTGCGTGTGCGCTGGCTGGCACTCGAGTGAAGACCACTTTTGAGGTGCTAAATTAGCGCACGCATTAAAAGCGCATTACTCATACGCAGTGATGCCCACTTGAATGCGTAAACGGCGCCAACACTCGCGCCAACTAAACGGCTTAAAAGCACCATCAATAAATATGCTTGTGTGCTTGTGAGTGTATTTGCAGACTTTGGACCCAAAATCATACACAAATGGCCATAAATCCAAAACGTAAACTACATAAATTAGAAATTTGTATTTATACGAACATTTTCCTCCATACGCCATGCGGGTCACGTGCGCGGGTTTATAACCGCAACTAGGCGAACCTTTTGCTGATTACGACGTGACCAGCAAGCGAGCACCACCAAGATGTACACAAGGGCGATTCGAACATCTCTTTGTGTGAGTGTGTGTGTGTGTCTGCCTGCCTGAGTGTGCGTATGTGTGTCTGTGTATGAAATTATTTTAAATTATTTTTGATAATTGAATAAAACACACGAGCATGAAAATGATTTACAGCCATGTTTCACATTTTGAAATTACCAAAAGGATAACGGAATGTTGACACGCTCTTCTAAAATTATCCGCGCATGCGCCCCACCCGCTGCCTCCTTTCCCCCTTGTCGCCTTGCCTCCGCTGTGAGCGGGTGGCACTCAATTGACACGTGCCTTTGTTTACACACAGTAATGAAATTTCAACAGTAAATATCATCCAAATTTTCTAGGTACACTAGTCCAATGTTTTGTTTGTGCAGGCTACGTGTGTGACTGTGTGTGCCGCCGGAAATTGCGAATAAATGCGACTAATTTCATTAGGTAGCAATGCGCCCAATAAACATTCCCAAAGCATCAAAAGAGCAACTGAACTTTTGACAACGACAGCGTTCGAATTTCAATACATATTAATGATCTCTGCTTGAGCGAAGAGTCAAAATATTATTATTATCATTGAAAACGCACATAATTGCCGAAAAATTTAAATCATAATCTCTTTGTAAGTGCAGCAGAGCTTCATAGCCTTCACTTATCCGTATCTTTCGACCTTGGCTATTTGCATACCTTCATTTTGAATTTGCTACTATTCTCGCTGCTTTCATGAGCTTTTTTGGTGTGGTTTACTTTGCTACGTGACAGCATAAATAATAGTATCATATATGTACTATACATATACATATTTATTTCGGCCATACTTTTTGCGTTCAGAGTCGACGAGAACGAGAGCCTTGAGAACGGAAAATGCAAAATATCACGTTGGACCGCAAACAGCTGCATGCAGAAAGCAGAGCAAAACCTGGAAGCCAGAAAACATGCAGCCAACCGCACGCGTCCGCGGAGCTTTCGCTCCGGCCAGGGCAAGGTCATTTTCTATGAGGCCAGCCAGCAAGAACGAGGAAAGCGATTTAAGGCAGCTGCAACTTTGGCTTTAAACTAATTAAATGGCAATTTGATAGTGCTCAGTACTCTCGGAAGCAGGCTCATTGCCAAAGTTTTGACGGCAAAATACACAGAAAATACTTGTAATCCCAATTTGCATAAATATTTATACTGATGGGACTGGCCCCCTGCCCCCTGCTCGCAGCCCTCTTTCTCCCACACCATTGGCGTTAATGTGCCTTAATCTTTAATGAGCCAACTTTAGCTAGTCGCGGCTGAGTTTTGCTTTGGTTTTGACACGGTTTCCGTTGCTGTTTTGTACGTGTTTCCGTCATTTGGATATGCCAGGATGAGCCGAAGGCTAAGTCTGGAACTTGGCACTGTAAACTACTATACTTCTGGCTGGCTGTTTTCAGCGCGGCTATCAACGGTTTGTCAGCACTAAGATACTGTTGCCTGGATCTAATTATAAAGATAAAGCGTATCTGGCTCGTTCCATTGTGAGTGTGTGCGAGGCATATCAAAATAGTTGGCAATCGGGCAAATGTATTGCCAGCATCTGCTGAGCTAAGAAAGTGAATTGGAACTTTCTAGTGAATAGAAAGGAAACAGGACTCGAACATAATGGGGGTATTCAATGCACGGATCACGTGTAACGGATAGGGATGCTCCAAACACACTGACTGAGGCAGTTTAAAAAAAACTTGAATGATAAAAATGAATAAACTAAGTCTGTTCAGGACTTAAAGAAGTCTACAGAGTTCTTACTCTTTGCAGCTCGTCTCATGGCAACTGAATTACCAAACCTTTAGCAGAGTTTTCTTTTCATTTGCGTTCTCTGCGCTTTTATTTTCATTTGGGACCCGTTCGCGCTGCACTTTGCCGACAGCCAAATCCACACGGAGATAACGGAATACGATATAACCGCCCACTGCCGTGTGATGTGCTCGCTACTTATTTTAATTGCTCAACATTTCTCACAACTTCAGCAGCGACTGCATGCGTGTCAGCCTCTATGTGTGGGTGTGTGCGTGCACGAACACGCTTTTAGGAGCATTCGCTTTGTTTGCAACTCTCAACTCGCTGCTTAATCGACTGATTTAGAAGTTTATTGCATTTCCCCTGCTCGGACTGGCAAGGGAAATGGCACCGGACACGAAAGTATTTAAACGCTTTGCCAGTTCCTGCAGCTGCAGTTCGGTCTCCAACCACTTTATTGTCTCGTTTCCACGCCACCGCCCTACTTCCCTTCACAACTCCAATATAAATGGACTTCCGTGCATAAAGCGGATAATGTCGGCTTTCAAAATAAGCGCCAAGATATAAAAACGCCTGTTAAAATGTGGTTTAATTTTTGTATAAGCATTTAAGTTACCAACAATTAAGTAAGCTGCAGCACCCTCTTCCCTTTCTTATCCCACATCTGCTTGGTCAGTAAAGTACTCAACTTTTTCATAAATATTTAAGTATGTCATTTTTTAACCACACCTAATGCTAGCTCTCCGACACACTCGCTCTGTCCTTGACCATTACGTAAATAATACTGCGGCTATCGCATTGGCATTTGTTCTTTGTCATTGTCATCGGGCATGACAATACGTACAATTAAGTACGCCACACAAATATTCCGATTTATAGAGTAGGAAAGGCAATTTAATGGCCTTCTATTGCATAATGCATAAGTTTATTGACTGCGGAGCTACTCGATAAATTCCCATTTCTTTAGCATATTCTAATGGCGGCTAAAATTGTAATTTTATGACTATCCGAACATTTAAATTTAATATTTATGATAATTATTGCATCGGGTACACAAACGAGTACCCATAACTAAATCAAAATTTGTTAGTCCATGCATTTAAAAAGCAGAAACCAGAAAGAAAGGCAACCGAATTTTTAACACGCTAGCAGATTTCTTATAAACCTTGATCGTTCCTTTCCGAGTGAAATATAATAGTGCAGAATTAAACAGTATTGTGTGTGTTTGTTTAAAGTGACTTGGAAAAAATGAGCTGTCCACATGAGCAGCACGGATTTTGCAACTTAAAACCATACAATTGCAACGATTGTCTTTGTACTTTGCTGTTAGTCACTCTTGAAACGATGGAATTCAAATGGCATATCTTTCAGAATTATTGAGATACGTGGCAACAGTACGGGTTCATGTTTTTATGTTTTGACTGTGTTATACCCTCTACACACCTGACCAAAACGATTCATTTTATGTTTTGGGTACAGAAACTACTTATAAGTAGTCTTGGAGAAGTAACAACCATCGACTCATTAGGTGCTAGAAATATATGTATTCTGATCCCTAATGAAATAAATAAAGAAAGTTTAAAGATATGTTTTGAGTATTTTTTGTTGCATACTTTTAGGAAGGTTCTTCGAAAACAGTAGATCAAAATACGCTAAATATAAAAGTTATTTATTTAAATTAATAAACTAATAAATCGTTTTGCTCAGGTGGGTAGCGGGTATATCACAGTCGAGCACAGTTGACTGTACCTGTCGTGCTTGTTTTCCGTTATTCGTTTATTATAGTTATGAATCCGTTTTGGCACAAATTCTTTACACAATAACTAAAGTATGACGAAATATATAAAAAAAGTACAAAAACTGTTAAAATATCACATTTTGCTTGGAGGTAGGTAGCCAAAATGGGTGCGCAGGTACTCAAGTGATATGAAAAGTAACACTGTGTGCGGCCCAAGACGTGTTAAAGCCGGTATTGATCCTTTATAGAACGCTTGCGGACCTTCTAATGCTGTTTTAGTAATGACGTCAAACACACTTGAATATTCCCCTGGACGTGCATTCATCCGACGCGTCTTGATTACGTCGAGAGGCTGCGTTAAAACGGTGGCGGCTACAGCCGACACTGTTGACGCCAGAATGTATGTGTCCATACGAGCCGGTAACCCGTAGGATAATAAAAAGTCTTTGGTTTGCTCGTAGATTGCAATTTGACCCACTGTCATTACAGAACCACGCAGCGCCGTTAAGGTTGCGCCATTGAACATGGCCATCCACCCTTCTTCGCGACCAACACGTATCAGTCCATCAAGAGCATGTCTATAGCTAGAAAATTAAAAATTAAAATAAAAATGTATCCCTAATAAGGACTATACTTAATCTACTTTCTCCTTTGTTCTTTTGGTAGTTTAATATCGTTCTGCAACCGCACATTGATCAAATCAGCTGGTGATCCTACAAAGCCACCAAAAGCGCCACCTAATGCGGCCAGCATCACCTTTTTAGTCATCGATTTGGTGTCCATCATTGTAGCACCAAAAGTGTAGATTCCAAAACGGGTCAGTGTATAGGTGTACTGGCGTAATATTGATGCCGATATTCCATTGTAGAACGCCAGTATACCCTGTTCCTTAAGTATCTTTCCCGAAGTTTTGAGTATCGATAACTTCCCTTTTTGTGTTTGCACCATAACCTTAAGCAAGTCTAGCGGATGAGTTACCATCACAGCCATTGAGCTAGCCACGCCTCCAAAATACCATCTTGCAACGCGACGCTCATCACCCATACTTATTAACTTTTCCACTTCAATTTTAATTTCCCTTAACATAAACTAATAGAAAACTTAACTAACGACACTCAACGATGAAACAAAAAAAGTAAAGTAAAGTAAAAGTAAAACAAAAACTATAAATTTAGCGAGGACGGAATATAATGAATTAAAGCAATACCGTAGAATTTAATATGTAAATGACGCAAGTTCAAAGGCATCCTGACCTCATTCACTAATTGGAGAGTTCGTAATTGTCATTTGTTCCCGCATTTCTTTGCATGTCATAATCTATATGGCGCACAGTAAAAGCTACCCAACTCTCTTTTGTAAATATAAAAATACATATAATATTTTCAAAGATATCAGTTATTTTTTTATTTCTTTCAATATACGTGTACACAATTATTTCTCTATCAAACCATATACCATGAGGCCTCTAAGCTACTCTACTCTAGGTGAACAGAATGTCAACTCCAAATGATTTCATTTCTACGTTCTAAATATAGTAGAAGAATGGATTATTTTTTGATAAGTCCTGTGGATATTGGATAACGAAATATTGGATTTCATGTGCCTAGTATCTTAATTTCTACTTACGCCCAGATAAAGCAGAAACACAATTATCATAGTACCGTAAACACTGGTAACACAAGTTTGCATTTTGTTTTGCTGATCTCTCGAAAAAGTCTGCATATAACTGTAGCACATATAAACTGATAAAAGCAAAACTGAATTAAATATCAATATGACTAGAACGCCATAACAAATGGAATGAGCGGTAAAGGTCGGTTGCAGTATCTCTGAAATAACACGGATATAATATGCGACAATTGAGCAATTTGTTTCTTGTGTATGCATATAGCTGATATGAAGCAGACTTACTTCCTGCTGCTGAAACCTGTCCCTGCTCGCAAGCGACCAACGAGTTGTCTGAATTTTGCATAGTTTCTCTATTATAACTCAATACTTTTACAATTTGAAATAAATTCTAATACATATTTTTTGACACAATACTAAAGGCAAGCAATAAATTAGAAAGGTCTTGGCCTGGCACTTAATGTCATATCATTCACACCCGATTATCCAAAGTAGACCCCATGCCGATCCGTACCTCCTACAAAACAAGACCAGAGTCGTAACAAAGGGGGAACAAAGCGGTCGCGACACGCGACTGATGTACAAGAGTAACGTCCAAAACACGCACATTTTGATTATGCTAATGACCCATTTGTTGTTGCAGTTATTCGCGGCCATTTTGTAAATATATTCTTTGCGCATTAGGCAAAAGCGGAAGCGAAATCGAAAGCATGCCTGCCCCTTCCATATGAACACCACAGGCAACAAAGCTGACAAAATAGATTATTAGTTGATTTACTTACAGTTTATTGCTGAACGGTAGTTGAAAACTAGAAGGATTTTGTAAAAGAGCCTGATTTAACATGGCCAATCTTGTAATTGTTTAAAGGAACTGCAAATAAAGGAACTGCTTTTTATAACCGTCAAGCAGAGAGTATTATGAAATTGCCACAACCAAGCATTTAAGTAACAGGAGAAGGAGACGTGGCAGACCCCAAATAGTATAAATATTCACCATCAGTAGAGGAGTAAATGAAGCAATTTCCGTCAGTCCGTCTATATCTCACAGACTATGAGAGTAAGGATTATTAAATTGGTGACAATGGTTAGTTACTAGTTAGTTAGTTATTTGGAGTTAGTTTACGAATTAAATCGTGCCACCTCACCTTACTTACTTGCCCGTAATTTGAAAGGAACACAAACAATATGGTTTTCGTAAAGAAAATTCAAAAGGAAATAAAGCGTTATCTTATTTTAAACGCAGACAAAAAGTAATCATAGTAAAACTAAAGTCATGCATCGCGGTGAGGTCAAAACATGGGTGATTTTATTTTTCAAACACTGGTGATACCTGTCATTTCAGCTGAGAATTTGTATGGCAAATCGGCGCCTATCGGAGGCTATATCCCAAACTAAATTGTGAGAACATTTCTATACCCGCTACCCATATAACAGAAATGTATTACAACGTTTTTCAACCGAAAATGTATGTAACAGGCAGAAGGAGTCTTGGCAGACACCAAGAATTACTTATACATATTCTTAATCAGCATCAACAGCCGAGTCCGTCTGTCTGTTCGTATGAAAATCTATATCTCAAAGACTACTAAAGCTAGGACTACCATTCAAATATGAAAAAATGCCTAAATACTACGCGCAGATCAAGTTATTTTAAGATTTTGCCCACCCCCACTTCAGTTCAATTTCATAAATCGGTAAACACAAAAAGAATCAACGCTTAAATGATTTCTAAACATTTGGTTACGATCGGATAGTTAACAAAAAAGCTATGTAAGAAATAATTTTAAAGAGGTACTTGCTATACTCCATATTTACAACAGACATTCCAACTTCAAATGCGACAGAAATGGATATAAACAGGGAAAAGATGCTGCTAGCCTCATTCGCTGATGACGTCTGCATACTCTACTCGGAAACCAGTGAATATGGGGCTTCCGACGGCATTCAGGAGTACCTCAATTCATTTCAAGAATGGGAGAGTTGGCACTTCGATGCAAACGTCTAATTTACCAGCAAATCATTGCACCGACTTGGAGATATGACATACAAATCTGGGGTATTGCAGCAGCAACTCACAGGAAAAGAATCCAGACAGTGCAGAATAAGTCCTTGAGACTTATTACCGGCTGCGAATAGTACATAAGCAATAGGACACTTCACAGAGATCTCAAACTGCGTACGGTGGAGGAGCAAATCTCATTTCACTCAAGCAGATACAACGACAGACTGACTATGCATTGTAACCGACTTGTCCGACGTTTAAGGCGGACAATTCCAATAAGACGGCTTAAAAGGGGACATTTCCATAGTCTTATAAACAATCATTAACAATTTAACTACACTAGAAACATACACTTAAGTTATTATTAATACACAGAAACTACTTATAAGTAGTCTTGGAGAAGTAACAACCATAGATGCTCATTAGGTTATAGAAATATATGTACTCTGATCCCTAATGAAATAAATAAATAAATTAAAAAAAAAAAAGAGGTACTGATTTCCAAGCCGCTTCCTGTAAAGTATGCAACACAAAATACGCTAAACATAGAAGTTATTTATATAAGAAATCATTTAGGTCAGTTGGGTAACGGGTATATCACAGCCGACTAGATTTCGTGCTTGTTTCATAATAAATTCGTCTTATCTCGTGGAGTGTTATTAGGATCAATCGTCATATCAACAATCCACTAATATTTTGATATACATTTCTTGCAGCTGCATACGGCTGCATGCAGTAATAATTTGGGTGGGTGATCAGCTGGGGCCAGCACAATCGTTTGTAGTTTTCTTATTTGTTTCTATTGATTATTGTTTGTCATAAGACTGTGACTGAGAGAACTGTTTGTGTTTTAAAGTGCAGAAATTGGTGGCCAGACCAATGTAGGCTTCGGAAAAAGTTATTTCTGGCAAATTTTATCGATTTATGGAAACATCGAATACCTCTCCTTAGCCCCGGCTGACGCCTAAAAGGGTCAACCTGATTAACAATTCGTGCGCAAAATTCGTCACTGGAAACTCTGTCATCGGCTATTGGCTTTTAACGCATCCATTTTACGCCCACCCTCAGTATGGCTCGGAATAAACTCCACTCCGCTGGGCTGTGTACTGTGCAGAGCTCTTATCAGCTTATCTAGTATGTATACCGGTTGGCGTGTGTGTCTGTGAATTGCGCATAATTCGGACACCATTGAACATTCGCGTGAAATGCACATTACTAAGCCATACATGGATTAAATATTTATAAACGATTAGCAAAATGTGAGTAGCAAGTGCCAATGACCAGACGTCAGACAAAATCGATTGAAATAGCTGAACGACTTTAGCTTTAATCAACTTAAATTAATTCCCTCGTAGTCCGCACAGTTTACAGTTTAGTAATTTGTTCCAATGTGTCGTTAAAGAATCACAGGTATACCGCGATTTTCTATTTAAATTGTCAAGACAAAATGAAAGTTGCAAGTTAATTGTTGCATCGGTTACTTCTTGTGCAATTTTTGCTTAAAACAACTTTGTTTATTCGGTATGGCGCACTCTCAGTGAGTTCACAAACAACTCTAAAAATAGACAATGACCTAACAAGAATCCACTTGTCAGCATCACATGACCAACAAGAAATTCTGGGGCACAACAACGAGTTGACAATACTATGATACATATAAATGTATGTGTGTATACGTATAGACGAGTATAAATTAAACTAAAATGTGTCTCTGGTATTGGTAATGTTGCAGTTTGCAGTTGAACACTTTGATTGCACTGCTGCCTGCCTGGTTGCTGCTGGCTAGTCCTTGAGGTCGGCAGCCGTATTTACAAATCCGGCTCTTTGTGTCAGCTGCAGTTGCTTATCTTCGGCATCCAAAGCCCTCTGCTCGGGCATCTTGGCCCACTCCTGCAGTTCGCCAGAGGCATAGAACCAGTATATGACGCAACCAACGAGATAAATTCCCGCTGATATAAAGAACACAAGGCGCCATTCAAACCGGTCTCCACTATCGCCCACAATGTAGCCCGTTAACAAGGGGCTGACAATACCCGGAATGGTGGCAAAAGTATTACCAATACCCATCAGCACACTGGCATGCTGAGGTGCAATATCCAAGTGATTGACACTGCAAGTAGACGGCAAGAGTTAAGTTCCTGGCGGCTGGTGAGTGCACTTGTTTCAACTACTTACGCAAATCCAGACCAAGCAAAGGCTCCCAGGCCCACTGCAATCGTTATGAATATCACCGACAAAGTGGGATCCATAATGTACGCCGTAAGCATCATAAAAACAGTTTGAGCCAGGAAGGCACCGCAATTGAAGTTACGACGCACTTGCGTTGTTGTCCAGATACCCTTCTCCTGCAACCAATCGGCCAAATACCCAGAGATGGCCAGCAAAATGCCCATGGCCAGGTACGGCACAGCCGATATGAAGCCAGTTTTCCCCAGATCAAAGTTAAGTGTGTCTACACCAATAGAAGAGAGTAATGAAAACACTTTGCACTCATTGGCAGGCAATGTTGACTCACCCTTGAGGAAACTGGGCAACTGAGTGAGCAGTGTGTAGAAGCCCCAGTTCTCAGAGAAATGTGAAGCAATAATGGCATAGAAAGGCATCGAGGTGAAGAAAGCTTTCCAAGGATGCTTGATATTTTGAGAGCCCACATAGCCAATCGTTTGCTGTATGTAGTCGCATTCCTCTTTCGAACAGAAGCGATCCGTCTCAGGGCCGGCACGCACAAACAGCAGCCACAGTATCAGCCAAATGACGCCAATGGTTCCAAATACATAGAAAACACTAGGCCAGCCATAGCGCGATGCCAGCATTCCTGACGAGGGCATCGCAATCACCGTGCCAGCATAATTTCCAGCGAATGCAATTGAAGCCATACGGGAGCGTTCTAACGGTGGCGACCACCTGGCCCACACAGCATGGATGCCGGGAAAGGTAACTCCCTCGAAGACACCCTCAATGATACGCACGGCCAGGAACATCTCAAGACTGTGGCTGGCTGCTAACGGGGTGAGCAGTGTGAGAATGGCGGTCGTTCCGATACCCAAGCCAAAGACCTGATCAAAAATGGTAATTATAACATTATGAAGTCGTCAATTTTTAAAATTATATATCATCAATCATAGAACATATAGTACATCATATGCACTAGATAAAGCAATACAATCACTTACAAGGTTGCCTCCGACTTTGGTACCGATGTAGCCGCCCAGGAACTGGGTCATAATATACCCATAGAAAAAGGAGCTCAATATTAAACCCTTCTGCTTGGAGTCCCAGGGAAAGTCCTGTTCGTACGATACGTTACCGTCGGCATCGATAACGGTGCGGTTCTCAGTCATAGCCACAATGGCCACCGAGAGATTCACGCGCAGCGAGTAAACATTGAAGAAACCAAAGAAAGCCAAAAGCACCACGATGTAGCGCTGCTTTCGCCAGAATCTCCATGTCAGTGGTTCACTCTCGACAAGTTCGTTGCTAGGTGGGCGGGTGAAAAAAGAACATGAACAGTTAGTAATAACAAAATAGGTGTAGATATGTGTGTAAGTAATACTAACGCAGCCAGACAAGGCCGTCGCAAATGGGAAAACAAGCGAAGCCACTTTCGCTAGTTCATTAATTTGATACAACATTTTGTTGCTGCCTGTCTGCAGTAACCAATGGGCCAGAACCTGTTTGCCAGCTATATATGAGGCAATACTCCGCGGCTGGGGACTGCCGAGTGGAGAGTAGCGACTGGTTTGGCTCAGGCCATTCGCCCGGCTGCTGATCGCTGCAGCTCGTGCTGGTTTTGCATATTGTAAGCACGCATTGACCGAATGGTTTCGCTTCAAGCTTAACCACCAATTGCTTAAACAGCTGTGCGACCCTACCCACATAGTCAACTAAGATTTACAGCTGGTATTGCGCAGATATGCGGAACCATCTAGCGGTTTCTAGTTTGGCCAGTTTCGGAGAACACGTTGGGGTAGTACTCACTTGTTGTGATGCGCCTGATGGCCATTGTGCTTATCCACTTTTGAAGACTCCAAGTCGGTCATTTTGTGCGAATTTCTGGTTACTTCTCTGACTCAAGATAAATCGAAGTGCTATCAGAGCTTGACTGCCTGCAAAGAATTACGGCAAATAGATCCGTAAGCAAATCAAATAAAAATGACAAATATTAGTCCATGTGCGTGATGGCATTTCATTAAAATCAAATTAAACTTTACACCTCCCCCAGTCGATTTAACTTCGACTTCCATAGGAACATTGCACACAACGCGAAGCGTGTTATAATTTTATTTTTGCAATTCGTTGTTTCTTTTTTTGCTCCCTGCTATTTTTAAACAAATCTACAGCAATTTGTTGTATCCGAGCAGCATTGCGTGCTGGTCGTAATTGGCTTTGACATAGAACTCTAGCGAGGTCGCCCAAGGTCCGATTACTTCCCCGAGCATCTTTATTCAGATATACGTACATGTTAATGTATCCAAGCTAGCACAAATGACAGACAAAGAGAGAGACTGAGAGGCACATTCAAATCTCTAGTTTACTTCAAACAATTGTCTCGCCTTATCGACGGCGCTTGGTTCCTTGGGGAACATGCCGACGCCTCTTAACTCAATTATCCATTTAACTTATTAAGCAAATAGTTTTGCAAATTGTCCCATTTGTGGCACGCGAAATCAGAGTCTGAGTGCGTGTGTATGTTTGTGTGAGTGAATGTAGAACTGTGTAGAACACACACAAAAAAAAAACATAATCAAATGAGTAATTGTGCCGCAAGTGAGCCAAGCACTTAAGCATGGATGGGCAAAACGGACCGGTTTGGGGAACTTTCACTCGATTTGCCTAGCACGAATTTCGGCATTTCGCTGTACAGTTCATCAGATGCGACGTGAATTTGCAACGAGCACTTATAGGCACGTGTGGGCGATAGGTACATCAACAGCCGGAATCATCAGCGATTCTATACTTATGCATTCTATTAGATAATGACAGTATGATAATGAAACCTTTCAACCGACAACTGAACACTCCGTCATACCATGAATATTTAATAATATTACCATCATGTGGGAATGTTTCTGAAACAGTAAATCTGTTTATATCTTCAAAGACATGTTCTTGATTTGCCAGAAATTACCAAAATTAAAAACGGAATCTTTAGTAAATTATATCGCAAAAAAAACAGAGCAATTCCACATCAAAAATCTGTTTGCTAGTATCAGTTCTTATCTAGACATCAACAATAAAAGCAATTAATTAAATGGTTGCGCTCTTCTACTTCGTTTAACGAGCACGATTTATGAACGGTAACTAGCAGTTAGTTGTGATTTATCGCATATTGACTTATCTAGGCAGCAATATAGAGTAAAATAAGCCATTCAATACACATACACACTCATGATTTTACTGCGTTTAGGTGATATATTGTTGGTTGGCAATTAAATTTCTATTAGCGCATGCTTATCTTAATTTGCCTAGCGTAAAATTTCAGCTTTATAAGATTAACGTACTTAAACAAGGAAAACAGTTACTAACGGTAACAACTAAGCCTTAGATAGACAGATTAAATGTCAACATACTACTACGAAAAGTCTACTAAAAATCCCTAAGAATGGAAAGGTTTGAAAGATAAAGAATATTTCGTTGATACATTTTTGTTGAAATAAAATTGGATAAATGCTGAAAAGTTTCATTTAAGATTACTTCGTATTTATATGTATGTATATGCCCTGCATGTATAATATTATTGCCTCACTTAAAGTTATTTTTGGATGTTTACTTGCGTAAAACGACAGTAAATTCGTATACAAATTTGCTTATTTTACAGTCGTGTAAAATTGTGACACAATTAAAAATAACTATATAAGTACAGGTTTGAGTATGTGAACGAGTACGATTGATGACTTAAGCAACATGGTGCCGAAACACTTGGCCATTTGTAGCAGCTAACAATATTTTCAGTCAATTCTATGCAGCAGAACTGACATGACTAACCTACTGATTAATCAAAGACATCAATGTGGCAGTTGAGCAAACGGGCCAAGCCACAGAAAGTGCTACAGCTTAGCAAAATGCATGAAAATCAACAGTAGTTGTTGATTATAAATAGTTAAATTTTACCGACTCTTTCCTTTGACAGGAATACATAGACACACTCACAAACACTTCAACTTGTTTTGCACACAGTAAAACCACAAAACTTGAACGCACCATGAAACTTTAAAGGGTCTTCAAACTCCTCAAACTGCTCTCGTATCTTTACGAGTTGGTTGTCGAATGCGTGGCCAGGTGTGAAGCCGCCGGTAGCTCGCAGCGCACTGAAACTGCAGCACGCAGCTGGCATCCAGCTGAACGCGACCGCAGTATTCGACCGGCTTAGATACGCGCTCTGAGCATCTACGGCTGCCGAGCTGTGTAGCTGTGTAGCTGCTGCTCAGTTGCTGAGCTGCTCAGCTGATCAGTTAACTTCAATTAAGGCGAGTAACCGTACAGGCGACCAGCGCAGAGCAGCACAGAGCACGGAGCAGTACGAAGCGCCACTGGATTTAAACCTTGACTAAAGACTCATCATAATGTGAGAGCAATTTGCTCTTTGCCTGGGCAATCGAGCCGGTAATCGACATAAAGCTTATCGTTTGATTAGGCACAAAATGTGGCGACCGTAAAGATAAATTCCAGTAGAATTCACGAGTCTAATGTTCTTAAATTAAATTTACCAAGATTTAAAATGTTTATTAGATCCAGCACTACACTGCCTAACTGGTGAGGTGGTACCAGTCGAATTATAAACGCATAAATATGTAGAGTATAATATGACAGTTATGAAGAGAAAACAAATGAACTTTAATATTTATTACCGGAAAAAAAAGACCGACTAAATTTTAATCCATTTAACACAATCTAAATTGTCTCTCTTCTGAGTTATTTATAGAAGCTGAGATAAATGTATTTTATTGAATATAATTATGGAGTTAGGCATTAGCTAAAAAATTAGTTTAATATGATTTAATAAATTGGAAAATTGAGATGAATGAATGTATAAAATGGATAAAAAAGGATGCTAACGATGTCAGAAAGATCTCAGTTAAATAGGCATAAATGTGACTTAACTGTTGATTCTTAACTGTTGTTTTTCTATAAGTATTTCATTTAAATATTTGTGATCTATTCAAATCCAATGTGTATTTACTGTTATCTATTTATAGTTTTAACTCAAGGAATGGCTTAGAAAAAAACCGTTCGCATGCGTGCCAGATGCGTGATGAACGCATTTTCGTTGCGGTTTAGTTATTGATAACAAAAACAGTTAAAACCCGCTCGACGGCAAATAAACAAACCACTGTAATTTTGACTAATTTGCAAGTGAAAATTGAACTACGATAGACGATTGAAATGACAAACAAACAAGCGCAAGTCGAGCCGGTTCCAAGTGGATTTCTTCAAATGTCTTCTTTACAAACTGCTATGATTTAATTATTCAAAACGAAAACTTTATTTTAAGCGATAATAAGCAACGTGTATAAACCACTTCACACACTGCGGTTAATAATTCTAGTACCCCATTCCCCTGATTTCGGCTCAGTTAATTAGAAATGTTATCAGAAATGTTAGTTAAATATTTCCGACTTCAAAAACTCAAAACATTTTCAAAGAAAACCCGCATACAAATGAAATTAAAGTAAATTAATTAAAACTATGATATTATTTAAAATAACTACTATCGTGCCTGTGAAGCACAATTTAGCTTGACATCACATATATTCGTCGCAGTCGCACGCGCAAGCAAATAAATAAACAGAGTCTTGTGTGTGGAACAGAACAGAAGGCAACTCAATTTGCATTGGCAGCTGCAACACGTGAGAAAACAACCCGAGAGCAACGAAAACCGTCTGTCTAAATGCCACACATACACAAAGGCATATATCTATGTGTGTGTGTGTGGGAGTGCGGAAAACAGCAAAGAAAACAATAACAAACGTGGGCATGGAAGTGGTTCTGGTCTATGTATACACATAGGTGCAGTTGTGTGAGTACTAAAGAAATTGATCGATAAAATTTCGTTGTCGTCAAAATGTTCGCAGAATGCAAACATGCCTTCAGCTAAATTGGCAACACGGTGGGTGCTGGTGCAGCTGATCAACTTCACAAACCGTTAAGCTATGTATGCCTGTAACTATGTATGTCTTTCCAAAACATAGGTTAATTCTGTTAGAAGACTCAATTTTTTCAAAATGTCGTAAAAAGTTACAAAAATTTAAAGACAAACGCTACAGTCGGGCACGCCCAATAGTAAGATATCCTTCGCCCAGTTTTAAAAAACTTAACTAAAAAACTTTTTAAACAAATACAAAAAACAATTCCCAAAAAACAAAGTTTTCCTCCAGCTATTGCTTTCTCACTCTAACACTCATTGGCAGGCACGCACGCACCAGGAATCCCCGGCAATTTCGGAAACTAAACCAATTTAAGCAGCGAGGAGAAGAAGCTGTGATCGATCGTCAAGTGAGCTTAGCGTTTAATACTGAACCCTCTCCTTCTCTTTTGTTGTTGTGTTGGCAGAATGACTTGGCTAGATGTTAAGTTTTAATGCGAAATGAAACCGAATTTTGAGCTCGAGTTTTAGATGTTTAGGATTCTGTTAATTTACCCCCCTCTAACTCAACTCCGGGAATTGACATTCGAATGACAGAATGATCTATGTAAATGGGGGTGCGGTTGCAGTTGATGGTGTTGTCGGTGACTTTATATGCCACTAAGTACTTGCACATTACACGAATTTCGTGCGCCACTACTTTCCCATTGTTTGTCGGCATTATTTGCCTCAATTCCCCAGACCTCGGGCGAGCGACTCGACGGAGGAAGCGATTGTTCTTTCGTTTTGTTATTTTTGAGGTGCTTTCGCTTTATTCTCTGCAAATGGCATTTTAATTGCGCACCGTTGGCACCACTCAAAGCGAACGCAGCTGAGTGCAAATAATTTCACCTGAATGCACAACAAATACTGTCGAAAATGAAGGAAAACGTTTTAAGCAGATATTTGAACTAGAACCCTTGCTTTGTTCCCCCCCTCACCCACACCCCACCCCATTCACGTTTCGTTTTTGTTATTCTGTATTTTTTTTTTGCATTTTACTTATTTTGCAATTGTAATTGTATACAATTTTGGACGCAATGCGAATTTGTCGTTTGACTTTGACTACGTGAGCCTTTAATGGCTTTTTATGCACAACTTTGGGCAAACTTGAAGCGACTGCAGCTCCTTTGATTTCAACTTGACAAAAGTTGCGCCAAGTTGAGCGCATATTACAAAAGCCCCAGTCCGTACGGACAGAGCACACCCTAGCTGGCCAGGATGGTCCCATCGCCAGCCTCTTCGGATGAAAAGTTTTTCACTATGTGCGCGTTTGGCAGCTCCTTCGCCGACCTTTTTACCGTCGTCCGTTGCCACATCGTCTGTTTGCTCGACCCACTTGCAGGCGAAATACTTGAGATGCAGCAGCGGCAGCGACCCGACTCCGCAACCAGTCGGACATTTGCATTGCATTTGGACACACGTAAATCCCCTCTGGGTGCACAGAAAGAGCGAAAGAGAGAGACAGAGAGAGAGAGAGAGAGAAAGGAGCTGCACAAAAGTGAACTCATCGACGTCGTGTGCTGATGCTGCTGCTTCGGCTGTTGCTTAAATATTTAAACTGCTCAAATGCACAAAAAGTGCGCAATGGCAATGGGCAAAGTTTGCCTAATCGCGACGTCGCAGCTCATAAGTATGCTATGCCCGTTTTAGAGCTGTCACCGAGAGGCGAAGGCCATCCACATCAAAATTGCTTGGAATGGCCAAGACCACGGTCCCAAATTGAAGAACATTTTAATTAACTAATTAGTGCTATTAAAAGCGTCGACTGGCGCACGCTGTCCTAGTCACGCTCCTGGGAATTGGCGGCAAGTGAAAGTGAAGCGGGGCGGGAAGGAAAGTGATAAAGTCGCTTGTGTCGAATGAGCTTGTACTAAGGCAAATTTTAATACAATTAGCGCTAAAAGCCTTCTGATGTTCATAACGACATCGCGCACACACACACACACACCCAAGCACACGCTGGTCCACATATATCCTGCTTCTTTTCGCTGGGGTCAAGGTGAGGCAGATTCTTGCAAATCAGTTGATTTGCTGAGCATATCACATAGGCTTGCAGCTTCATTAGGCCCGCAGTTCGCAGCAACCGCAGTACGACGACTTCAGCATGGTTAATCATACGCCACGTTTGCCGTGGCAACGGCTCAACAGCAGCTGGAGCCAGGAAAGCCTTTCAGTGCTAACAAGCAACTACAAGACACGGAACAATGGCAAATATTGTGACAAAAGCACTGCACAGACACACACACACACACGTACACAAACAGAAAGAGACACTCTCACGTAGAGTCAGACACAGAGACAGAGAGACACAGAGACACACACACAGACATTGGATGGGAAAAACAAAGAAAGGACGAACCACTCGCAGTGCAAATACAAAATTTTATAATAACAAAGCACGTCACAGGTGCAATTAGTGTGCAAATAAGCGTTTATTTGCTTGCAACAAACAATAAGACGCACGAAAAAGGGAAGTAGAGCAGTGCGACGTCTCGTACGATATCTGACCTCGTTTGTGTCAAGGTGTTTCAACTCAGCCGAATCACTCCACTGATATTCCGGCATGCCGCAAATGAAAATTCAATTGGCTCTTACGTCAATTTCGTCCTGTGCCCACCCTTGGGATCAGCTGTACGAATAGTTCTGTGCCAGGCAATAAATCAATTTTCAATTTAATGTGCAGCAAATTCAATGTCTCTGATAACATTGATAAAGAAGCTGATCGTTGCCTGCACTTAGGCAAATCACACCTAACGTACGACAGCACATTCCTCAAGTGCAAGTCATTGAAATACAAGCGCAGCATGCACAAAGAGCTCCCCATGCCTCCACTCCATCTCCCCTCCTCTGGGACCCTTCTGGCGCAAGCAAACTCCACAGGCACCGCTGGGACTGTTATTTGCTTACATGTAAAGTACACTGACATAGCCGGCAGGCAACCAAGCAAGCAGCCAGACAGCCAGCCAGCCAGCCAAGCAGCAACAACATCTATAACAACAACATCAAATAGAGCAAATCCTAAAGCAACGACAACTGTCACAGTTCAGACTCAACTGCAGGACTCAACTCAATTGACTAGCAAGCAAGGAGACAACATTCAACTGGAGACATCCCACATCTCACATAGTTGCCAAGGGGCACGACCTAGCTGCCAGCCAGGCAGTCCGCCTGTCTTTATGTCCGTGTGACCTGACTGTACCGGCTGCTTCCTCCCATATCCTCTTACAGCACTCCTACCACCTCTCATCCTCGTGGCGTCTTCTTCATCGTCTATTTGTTTGCAACACTGTCCACTCTGACAGTTGGCAGCTGCCTAAAAATTTGCCCTGAAATTGCAGAGCCCTGGGATTAGGCCGGCAATCGCTGCATCGGTCGTTTAGTCGTCCAGCCTGACGTTGTGGTAAATGAAAATTAAAATGTATTTTTATATAAAAGACAACGATCTGGAATTAGAGTCTGGCAACTGAAATTGCCAGTTGAGTTTGCTAATGAGAGCAAACGAGAGCAAACTCAACTTCTAGCTGAGTGTCGGCACGGAGTACCTCAATAGTCGGGACCATCTACATGCCAAAGGTGATTTCATCTGCACTGTCCAAGCATGTAAATTTGCGTTCAGTTCTTGCGGCTCATCATATTTGCATTGCTGGCAGCCCTTATGAAACGCTACACAGCGCCGACAAAGTTTCGGTGCCCTGTAAACTGTGCTAAAATGTTATTAGCGCTTAATTAGAACACAACTTTTGCCTCTGCCGCCAGCACAAGCCGAGCCGAGAAGCGAGCACCGACCACAAAGGAAAAGGTGCGCCCCAAGAACTTTGGGCTGCAGCTTTGTGGTAAAGTTTTAATAATGTTCAGCTAAAATGAAATAATGCGTTTTGCCAGCAGACTGTGGAGAGGGAATCTGACTGTCGAGGGCATGAAGTGAGATCCGGTAAAGAGAGAGTTGCAGGAGGGTAGTGGGGAATGGGCAGTCACTTTAAAAGTTCATCAACAAAGGCACATGCAATTCAAGCGGTCAAGAGTCGCCATGAGAGCAGTTGCCAAGCTAAAAGTTGCACTGAACCAATTCATTAAAGATTCACCGAGTTGTCTCTGGCGTCAAAATGGGCCACACAATGCAACGTGCCGCAGCCAAGAAGGACGCGAGAGAAAGAGATGACCAGCTGTGAACAGAAAAGGGAAGTATTAGTCTTGCTCATGAACGTGCCGACCCTTGCTGGCAATTGTCATGCCTGTCTATTCGCATGAACAGCCTGTGTGTCCGCCCGTCTGCCCGCCTATTTGTCCGTCGCTGCAGCTCTGCCTCTGTAGCTTTAAAGGGGTCAACAAACTGTCGACCATTTCGAATGCTGTACGAACAGAGCGTGCACCTTCCTGTACGGAAATATTGCCGGCTCAGCTGTGACGAGGAGGAGGCATCATTCAATACATTTTACAAGCTTGCGAGCAACCAATTTGGCAACTTGCGGATTGGCTGACGTTTTAATGAAAACCGGAAAATACGTGGGCCATGAAACAGTTTGCTCACATTACATATTTTGTACAACATGGTGTCCATTATCGGGCATCAATCATACGCACAGTTGCCGCTAGCGTGTGCTAAGTTAATATTAATATGAGCCATCAGCATTGGCAGTGCAGCTTCATCGCTGGCATTATTATTAATAATATAATATTGCGGAGGTTAAACCAACCCGTAAATGTTGAATGACAGCAGCCGAATATTAAATAAGAGCCGAGCAGCTCAGACATGTTGAGCTGCGGTATACCCTGCAAATTGTCCTCGACAATATCTATCGTAAAACAGTATAGTTAATGAAGTTGTTAAAATAATTAATGACTTTCAAGATGATTATAAAAACAGAGACTAACTGGCTAATCATCTTATATAGATGATTTTAATTTCGCTTATCTTCTTTTGACAGCTCGACGGAAGAGTCCCGTGCAGCTGTGTCTCTTCAAGCTAATTAAATTGCCGAAATATAAAGTGGCGCATATCAAATATATGTTTTCCACATACACGAGCACACACACATACGAGTAGAAGCAGCGTGACAGCCGCACATGCGATGGCCCATCAAAAATTTAATAGACTGTCAGCGCAAATAACAACAACAGCAATAGCAACAACAAAGACAGCAGTAACTGTAGCACCAGCAGATGGGTGCACATGCATGAGCCGCATACGATAGATAGGCATTTACGAGGCACTTTACAAGGGCTGCAAGCCAAATAAATATATCAAATGTCAGCTTACTGTCCTGCCTGCCATAACAAAATAAAGCCATTTCGGCCATGCCCATTGCAGCTGTCCATTAGCAGCAGCACGCAGGCAAAAGGGAATTGCAATCAAAGCCTAATTAAATTGCGTTTTGCCCGCAAAAATTGAAAATCAAATCACAAAAATTGTAATGAACCGTAATTGAATATGCCAAATCCTATAAAACATTATTGCGTATGTTTAATACAATACATTTTTGCATTCGTCTATTTATTACATACAGTACGCGTGCACACTGCGAGCCTGGGCGCACAATTACTGATTTAGAGCCCCCATCCCAAGTGCCTTCTGCTTCTGCTGATTGCTGTTGGTTGCTATGCGGCGGCTCTCAGTCGTGCTATAAATGGCATCAGCTCATATGTGTGTATTTGTGTGTGTGTGTGTCGGCATGAGCGAGTGTGGCGGAAGTAAGCATGGTATGCATAGCAGCACAGACACACACACACAGCCACAAAGTGTAAGGGAGGTGCGCGTGTGGTGTTTAAAATTAATACGAGTATCTCGTCTGGCATTACACTTCAATAACTTTTCAATGAACACTTTGAAACTATTTTTATACCATTTACACCTACATATGTAAAACAAAATTTTTGTTTGACTATTAATTTGTGTGTGTGTGTATATGCCTGAGTAGGTGTGCCTTGTACGCAGTGTGCTTGTATGTGTTCATGTGTGCTCTCAATGACAGCAATTTATCTTTAACGCGCCATGATTTATTGATATCGATTGGTTAAACGTACAAAAAGCATTTTACCTCTGATAAAATGTGCATAATTCAACTATGTATGTAAATTTGTTTTTATATCTTCAATTGTGTCTTTCTACAGCATTAGGAGTAAGTTATTTATAAACATGTAAAGCAAAACCAAATTTGTGTTCAAACGAGCAAAATAAAGTTCCAAAATTTCGATGCAAATTTGCAATAATGCATAAGCCGCTATAAATAAGTTTGGGTAAAACTAACAAACAATTAAGCAACTATTTAATAAATGTTGTGTCACAGCAAATGCAAACAAACAATTTAAAAGAAGTCCTTGATAGTTATGACTAGCTGCGAGTGATTAGCAACAAGACACTGCACAGAGGAATCAATCTGCGTTATGTGGAGAAGCAGATCTCATTTAACGATCTAACGATTTTTTTAATACATACGTAACTTCAATACTTAGCATACTTTGTGTTCTTTTGCAGGAAAATCAATACCCCTTTAAAATGAGTTCTTTTATAACTCATATTTTAATTATCCGCTTAGATTTTCATACGGATGGACGGACAGAAAGACTCGGCTACTGATTCTGATTTATAACATTCAGTACAGTTAAAAATAGTAGATGTGTATGCTATGACTCATATTTTTTTTTTTATTTAGATATTTATTTATTAAGTCATACGGGGAATTTCATTAGCCCAGATAACAAATAACAATTAACAATTAAAATATATTAATGAGTACGTCAGCGTCGGAGAATAAGATCCCTCGGATTGCGTCTTTTGAGCCTCCTTGCTGGACGTATTCTATAAAGTACGTTTGCCAACCGATTCGTATGTTGCCTCAGCCTATCATGGTAACGACTCGAGTGCTGCTTGATATCAGCAAGGACCGTGGTTAGTTTCAGATCCCTGTGCAGGGTGGTGTTTCGCACAAACCACTCGCAACCTGTAATAAGTCTCGCTGCCCTATTCTGTATAATTTGGATCCTTTTAATTTGACTATTACAAGCCAAGCCCCATATTTGGCACCCGTACTCCAGATTGGCGCTATAATACTTTAGTAAATTGTGACCTTATTGCATAGAAATAACATCAATTGATACTCAATTTCTCAACCGAAATAATCTAAATAAGTTTCACAAATTAAAAAAAAAAAACGACAATAATAAAATGCAGTCAACGCAACATTTATGCACTCGGCCCAAAAGTATGCAACAAAAATTGTTGTAGGCTGGCCACCTAAGAGAGTCAACGACTCTTTCACTTTATCCGCTCTCTTAGACTGAGCATTGACCTGTTTGTTATCCGCAACTGCGCAGTTTGTTAATGAAATCCGAGCGGCTGTGGATAACTTCTGGAACACGTGTTTTTGTTTACCTTCGTTGTTGTTGTTGTTCTTAACGTCAGCCTCCGCGTAACCCAGTTCAGTGCGTAACACTGCACCAATCGCGCACAAATCGTGCGTGTATTTGTGTGCACTTCTTTACCTGCTGCTCCCACTGCTGCTGCTGTTGCTGCTGCTGAAGTGCCCCATTCTGTGCATTTTGTTGCTGTTATTTTGGATGCTTGCGGTGGGCTTCAAGTGTGCTCGTCTTACCTGCTTCTAGCCTGACGACTGTCAGGTTCGTTTTGCACATTTGTGCTGAGTGCCCACTCGACTGTTGTGCCAACTGCCAGCATTGCACAAGTGACACACAGCGGGCACGCAAAGGACGCACTGTGGAGTGAATAATGTGCCCGTAACTGCATGAAAAAGAGCTGTGAACTTTCTTAATGCGACTTTGATTACTACCACTACGGTTGCGACGACTCCGACGGCATCATCCACTGTTACCGTCTTTATGTTACTGTTGCTGCAGCAAGTGCCTCTTGCTGGCTGACCAAGTAGCCGAGTAGCCAAGTAACCAAAGCGAAATATGATTGACAGCCGGCAGTCACAATAACGAATCTGATAAAAGTTGCTGCTGCCTCCTTCTTCCGGTTAGGGCTCTTTAAGCGTTCTCAACTCTTCTTCAAATCAACCAGCGAGGAGCCTCAAACTTAATTATCTACACAGGTCTACAAATGTTTTTACTGCCTTGTCGAGGAGAGTTGCAGAGCAGAGTAGGCCGATGCAGGTGCTGGTGTTTTACTGTAAAACGTTAAATTTATTGGCTGTAAAAAATGTTGTGAAAATTTTCGCAGAGCTGAATTTAGCTACGAAAAATTATTACAAGTTTGCATGCATTATATGGAGCGCTGTCTCTGTCTCTCTCACTCTCTCCCTCTGTCTCTCGCCTTCTCACTCTCTCTTGCCTGCTCTCTCTCAAGTGGCACAGCTGCAGCTTGAATTACAGTACTTGTTTGCGGTCGAAACGAGACTCTGGCTTTTTTCACCAACATGTACTTAAATTTATACTTGTGACTCCACATAAAATGCACCTGCTATATGATCGAAAAATATTCCTTGTAATTCGGCCGCACATTGTGGCTCAAACAATGCCACTTCTCTGCTGGACCAATTAATATTGTTAAAGTTTTTGATAATCAGCGCCCCGAAGTATGCAACAACAAACAACAATTTGTTGATCTTCGCAGCAGGTCGTGGCGAACGGCGAAGGGGGCGAGGGCAAGCAAAGAGCGAGACCTTTGAATTTATATTTAACTTGTGCTGTGCAAATTTAATGAACGCCGCCTGCTTAATTATTCCATTTCAGGCAAGTTTATTTTCTACACGCGCGTTTTTATGCGGCAATTGAAATTTTTAATTGGCAAATGCGTGGGCGCGTCCACAATCCACTCGCTGCCTGTCCGTGGGGGACACCTCAGAGACTGGGGCAAGGGGGGAACGGTTGGACCGGAGGCAGGACAACTCTATGGGGTGGGACTCCCTGTGCGTCGTCTGGCGGCGCTTTGTGGCATTTTAATTACAAGCTCCGCAACACAAACGCCAAGGCTCACCGTCAGGCCACCTAATGAAATTAAAAACTCGCTCAAATAGAATTATAATAAAATAGAGTTCCGTTCTAACGGCAACAACATCAATTTCAACATCAACTACAAAAGCAAAGAATTAAACGTGGCCAGCGTCGTCGCCTCTCAGAGCTTATCGCCTAGCAACCTAATCCCTCAGTCGGACCGACAGGATGAAAGACTCGCTATGCGCACTATCGTTTTGGGCCATGTACGTGTTGCGGAAACCATCTGCCAATCGCGCCTAATTAATTGACAATTGCGGTTTGGCTTTCATGCAATTAGTTCGCCACAATTATAATTAGTATTGTTTCAAACTTGTCCATTCATTTACCGTGTCTATAGTTCACAACAATTAACTGCGTATTAATCCCTATTGAAGGCGCTCATCTAAAAATTAAGTATACGAACCGTGGTTTTCCACAAAGAGAAACTCATACCATTTTTTCTAATTGCGCATAAAAATAAATTTTACGCAGAATTTACGAGCTCGAGGGACACAACCCGTTTACTCGTTTAGATATTCGTCGTGCACCTATGTAAGAAAACAGAGGAACATTCGAATTTATCACTTTAAATTTCATCCGTTAGAAGCGGAAAACTTATCCGAACGAGGGGGGATTCAACAGTTCTTCCAAAAAGTGAATACCTTGTAAGAACACAAAATTGCGCATTAATTGAAATCACAGCAGAGATTATCATGAATTTAAATTAAACAAGACACTAGTTATATTACCAAACAGTATCTTTTAGATCAACCCTCTGAGGGCAACCAGGGCCAGCCAACGGTTGCCGGTCACAAAAATATGCATACATTTTAGATTTATTTTGTATACGGCGATTATAATGCAAATGAAAACACAGCTGACAGCAGTCCAAACATGTTTCCCGAATGAATCTCGTTTCGGGCAACAATGAAACGAAATATTTATATGTTAAATCTTTTTGCTATTAGGACAACGCAATCACAATGCTGGCCGCAAAGCCATAAATAATAAAATCATAAATGTCGAGCCGGTGTCTGCACTTCGCTCTGGGGTTAGAGTTTTTGTCAGCATCGACAACGACATCGGCTGGACGCTGCCTCCCCGGGCGCTTACCTAAATCATAACCCGAGCAATGCGTGCAATAAACCCAAACAAATTGACACGCTCGATGCTTGGGGAAATCAGCGACAGCAGCAAAGTGAAATGGCCGCAGTCCACACGTGAGCACACACAAATTTACATGTATGGAGAGTTCATAGGAAAGTCACCGACGCGATTCGCTCACTCGCTGACTCCTTCTTATATGGCAACTTTCGAAAAACCAACTCTGTCGCAAGCAATCGTAAAGCAATTAGGATGAACGCCCGGCAGCAACTTCCAACTGCCAAAATATTTGACATCAGTTCAAGCAAATTGTTGAAGCAGGTTTCAAAAATTGAATTTCCTCCAAAATCGCGAGTCTGTTTGCAATTTGCAAATTGTGATAGTAAAAAATCGATTGCTCATGGCCATAGGCACTTTACGTATACGCATCGTTGCAGCGGAGGTCAACCGCACATTTCAATCCGTATGCACTTCATTAGCAACGACTTGCAACTGCTCCTGCAACTGTATATTTGAGTGTCCGCATTCTGTGCCCGAAGCTGAATGCGAGTAACCGTTAATAATTTATGCAGTCAAACGAAGGAACGAACTAAGCAAAGTAAGTTAGTATGTGCAAAATACCTGCCACATTGATTTAAGTTTAACTCAAATGCAAAGTTACTTTGACAAAATTACAAGCACTCTTTTTGGTCTTATTTCCGATAAGCAACTTATAGAAACTACGTCTCACTTCTCATCCGCCTATCTAAGCAAATTGATGCAGTAAAATTGCCTGCAGAGTTCAACTCTAGACTCTAGTGGGCCAACTGGGTGGGCGCTGTGGATCAGTGCAAACAAATTGAAAATTGCCCGTTGCCAATTGGCAGTTGCAATTATAATCGCGGCCATTTGCCGAAGTATCTTCATCGGGTTTATTGTTGGCCAGTGCTCCTGTTATAGTTGTTGTGCTTGTTTCTGCAGCTCTAGGTGCGTTAAAGTTTTTGCTTTCGCTTCGCTCTGGGTTAGGTTGGGGGGAACTTGCTGCTAAAGCAGAGCATACAAAACTTTGCTAATAGCAGCAACCGTAACAAGTATGTGTATCTGCTTGTATGTCAGCAATCTCTGTGACTGTGCTCGTGTGCGGGTGTACGTATGGGGCGCGTGTGACGGTGAATCCGTGTGTGTGAGTGTATGATGGCGCGCACGCTGCCACAGTCAACTGAATGAAGCCAAAACAAATATAGGAAAAAGTTTTCCAATTTTCGATTGCCAATTGTGCAAAAATTTTCGTGCAACTTGCTTGGGGAATACGAGAATACGAGAAAGTTGTATGCCATTTCAATGTGTGTGTGTGCGCTTGCTCCCCATGTGCCTACCCGACACACCCCCACTACCCCACTAGCAACATTCCGTTCCAATCCAATTGTTTCGTGCTTGACAGGATGCCAACATCCACATTGCATAGAGGAAAATAAAAATTAAAAGCAATTAATATTAGAAAATTTTTAATTGCCAAACAGGTAGCGCTCTTAAAATTATAAAGTGTTTAGCTGCAGCTTAGCTCGAAAGACTTGGCTAAGTTTTAAGCCCTTCGCCCTGCGACTTAATGCTGACAAATAAATCTATTTTTATACTATTTTTAATGCCCAACTGCATTGTTGTTGCTGCTGCTTCTTATGTTGCTGGCGGCATTAACTTTCGCTTTGACGGAAAACTTTTGCTTTTCATGGTACAACTGGCTTGGCAAAAGTTTCGCCAACAGAACGCAGCAAAGTTTTGGCACTTCAAGTGCAAGCGCCCGTGCGCTAGCAGCACCATGCCTTCCCCCTCTCCGCCACCATCGTCCATCCATACACAATGCTTGCAGAAAAGTTAAGGCAAGTTTTCACTTGGTGCACATTTGACTTAGTTGCTGCCAGCCTGATGTCCATTTTCTTTTGCGACTGATTCTGCAATTATGTATGTATTCAAGGGGGAAGGGAGCAAAGAGTGGAGAGTGTACCAGTTGGCAAAGTGCTCGTGTCGCATGAGAGGCGAGTAAAACAAGTAGTTATGCTTATGCTTCTGCTTATAGGATTGCATAGTGGCAGCCAGACTCTCGAGCTGGCACTTTAAACTTGCCATACATAAGTGTTTGTAATGTGCTCGTTACATTTATTATTGAGTGCCGCTGCTGCCGAACAATTGAGGGTCGTTTCGCTGCCACACTACCACCACCTCTGCCGGCTTCTCCCTCCTGACCTCCCACTCACAGGCTGATGTCTGACTTGTAAATTCAAGTTATATAGTTTTCGGCCAGCTAGAGCTGGAGCTGGAGCTGGCATTTGAATGCGGGGGTGCGCATGACACTCCACACAATTCCCCGACGCCGAGCACGTTGCCAATAGCATACTTATCCAGGCAGCACCAGCAGCAGCGGCAACTATCAGTAGCTGGAGGCGGGTTGCAGTAAATGCATATTTTATATTTTCATTTCATTGAAACCGACACGTAGCCACATTTCCAAAGTGCATGCATTATGTGGATGTGTGTGAACATACGATACATATATATACATATATGTATATGTGTTTGTGTGGCAAGGTTATTGGCCCAAAGTGTAAATGCGAATTGAAGCTGTCTGCCAGCTAATAAGATCCAATATGTGTCCTCTGATTGGTTTAATGCTTTTCAGTTTTAATTAAATTACCTTCTCCGGCGACACTGGCCTCGGGCATACTTTGATTGCATGCATCGTACTCTTTCGTAGTTGCACAAACAAAGTTAATACTATACTTGTTTAAACTTTTTAAAAGCAGTTTCGTGTCGTAAGTTCTGCCACGCTAGCACTTGGCATGCCCTTTTTGAGGTAAAGAGTCGAGGGGAGTTGTCGCGTCTTGAATTATTTAAAGCACATGCATATGAATGAATTGCTGTGCGAAAGTGTTTTTGTTTTATGCGATCTCATGCGATTTTTCTGCTATAAAATTGTCCACGTTGTGGCTTATCAAGCTACCGGCATGCTGAGTTTGCCTTATATTGCCCACGAGAAGTCGCCCGAAAATATACTGATAGTTTATAGAGTTTATTTTTACACTCTGCCTGTCACTGAAGTATTGCACTTTATATATCATCGGGGGATATAACGAGTGAGCACACTCCCGGCCAAACGAATGTTACTTACCCTACAAGGTTTGACTTAAAATCTGAAATTTGTGTATGTACACAAAAAGAGAATATATTAATAAGTAAAGTCTTGACTTCTGTTATACAAGAATTGTTTAAAATATCCATGAAGATTGTTTCTAAATTTCAGTAGTAGGTATACCTATGTACAGGTAATATATAAACGTATACGTAAGAAATGTTGTCAATGTTGCCCGCATTCGATGCGATCCCAACCACATAGGGTATACATGCGCCACTATATTTATATATAACTATACACATTTATATCCGAAATATTCCGGGATATGCCTGGGCATACTCCTGGCACATCCCTGAGCCCCCTTAATCATACTTTCTCATTTCGCATTGGGGTCGCGTTTGCCAGTTTTGTGACACCGCAGAAATGCCTCGATTCGGTTTGATTTCGGTACGTTGAGCTTGCTCTCTTTTTGATGATTTGCTTCTTGCTTTTTGCTGCTTGCCGCTTTCTGCTTGCTTGTCGAGTATTTGGTTTTTTGTTTAGACGGCAAATTGCAAGGATTTTGACATTCTTTCACTGCGCTGCATCCGTGTACGTGGTTTGTTCATCCAAAGTGCCTGATTAAACGAGAGCTCAGCACTCTATCTCACTCTCTCCTTTATCTACCCCTTTCTCACTCTCTCTCTCTCTCTCCCCACTCTGTCTGCATGAGAGTATGGGATTGACGTTGGGCAAAAAGCAAAATATTCGATTTCCTCGACGATGAAATTGCGAATCTCGCCATGCAAATGGCCAGCGAAGTACGATTTGTATGCCACGCTAGTTGGTTCAGACAGTTGGCCTGTTGGTGGAATGTAAATGCGATTCTGCGATAAGTAGGTTAGTAACATTGCCCTACCGACGAGGGTTGAATGACAATGAAATTAGCTGAATGTAAAAAACTAATTAATGCAATAGAAAAGCTAATTTAGATATAATTTAATAAACATAAGGACTGGTAAAAATGTATTTCCTATTGCATTAACCTTAGTTTACATCCTTTTGAGTATTCCAATGATACGTAGACATCGATGGATTATAAAAACCCTAAAGAAAAGCAGTCCTTGGCATGCCAAAGGTTTTTAGTCATTGCCAGTTCTTCTTTCCTCCGATAGTTCCAATTTTTTTGAAATTAAGTGAATTTTATATAGACTAGTTCGCGTTGGAACAGGAAGACGGACGGACGAACAGGCTAGTTCGATTCCTCTGATGATGCTGATTTAGAATGTGTGGTGAACAAGAGTTTTGGGAGATGCTTTATGTAATGATACGCAATGAATGGTGTTTGATGGTTAAGATTTATTGTGATTTCAATTCATCTGGTTTGAAAAGTTCCAGAGCAGCACGTGTTGTGTGCTTAATGAAGGATGTAACGATGATTAAAAGCTTATCGATAAATAAACAGAAAGTGAATTGAGAGGGTTGCCAGATCTCCAGAAATGTATATACTTTATAGGGCAATGTCTCGTAATGTGCATCATTCTAGCCTAAATTAATATACCACCTGCACTCGCTATTCAGACATTTAAAGTTATGCGCCGTCTAAATAAATTAATCAGCTGATGGGGAACAAGTTTTCCCGCTTCGTGTGAGAATGACGTAATGCGTGGAGTTTTTGGGCACTTAATTATCATAAAATGTCTGTATGCCTGCAGTTAGTTAAGAGCAAATGTATATCTATGCTAGTCCCCACATGTGATGCACAAACAGTTGCCACATTTGCGCAGCATTAAAAACGCATTTTCATCTCCTTCGTCAGAATGCTTAATAGTCTGTGCAACAATGTGCAAGGCACGTGTTCGTATAGAAGTGTTCTTACAGCGTACAGGAGCGGAGTTACTGCAAAAATTACTTGGGCGCCAGCAGGATTACTTTAAGGCTCTAGGCTGTCGTTAGATTCAAAAAGAGAAAATAAATTTTATGAAAACGGAAAAGGAGGCCATGCCCATCCATTCCCCAAAATAAGTAGCATATCTAGAATGGAAAATATGAATGGTGTACAAAGATCTGATTCTAGGAACCGTCGCTCAAGTCGGAATACCAGTAAGATTGAATATCATCAAGTAAAAGCAACAAATTTGAAATACAGTTTTTCGGGCAATAGTCGAAAGCGCAAACAGCTGAATACCTCTTCGGAGGAGCCCGATATAAAGGGTAAGTTTATATGACTTCTACCTGTAACACTTAATCAATTTCTTACAGTAATAAAACAACAACCACATCCAAAATCTAAAAAAATACTGCAATTGCCCCACACGGATCCTGAGCGACAGCGAATTTTGTACATGCCAAATTTGGGTCTTGAGATCGGTCATCACGATGTATTCGAACGATTCTGTATTTTCGGGGATATCAAACAAGTTTGCGTTCGTCAATTGAACGATGAGAGGAAATATGCAACGATTCTTTTCACTTCTGAAGCGCCTATGAAGTTGGCCTTAGTATCCAATCCACATGAATTGAGAGGTAAGAGCTACAGTTGTTACAAGATCGGATCCTGGCGCCTTGGCCTCTCCAATGTTAATAAGCACATAAGTACGGTGCACAACCAAAGCGGGTCAACAGCTCGTCATCCGACCGTATTATTGCCTTATGGAGTCAACTCACGTTGTTATCAATATCAGTCAATGCTAGATAATAATCAAGAGCATATACTACTCAAAGAGGCAGAGTTGGCCAAAAATAAAAGGCGATTTGCCTTACTGCCACCATCGTCCATGGCACTACTGTCGTATATGCGGAAGTCACAAGTATTGGATCCCACAATTAACTTGCAATTGCTAGCACAGTCTGATGATTATCGATATACCCTTATGTCTAGCATGGGCGACAGCTTTAAGTTCGTACGTCACAGCTATACGGACTATTTGTCCTATAAAATGCATCCAGGCTATTACGAGAGGGTACCTATTAACGCAATCATTCGAATGACTGCTAAAGCATACGCAGCTCAGAGAGACAAACCCGATTTAACAATACCTCACTATGTAAATGTTTTGAAAAATAATATATAATATAAAATAAAATCGGATAATTAGTAAAATAAGTTAAGTTTCGGCTTCTTTTAAATTGTTAATTTGGAATTGTTGCAAATATATTTTATCTACTTAATAAATATATTTACTCTTATTTATTTATTGTTACCGTCAGTTCAATGTTCTTTATTACCCATATTGGTGTGAACCGCACCTGTGCGCATTCACAAGGGCGCATGTATTTGTGTAATGCTGATGAAGCTCGTTTGCTGTGCTCGCAACCGAAACCATATAATTTGAGCATCATGTTGATGCACTTATCAGTGCGCTTGGCAAGCGTTGCACTAGATAAACATCAGTAGCATAGCCGAGGAAACTGCATAATGCTCGGCGGTACAGCTGGAAGTGTGACGACGGCATCACCACTTGGCTGGGACAGTGAAACTGGTGGTTGTCGACTGTCGGCTGGTAACAAGTGCAGCATTCAATATGGCACTTGCATACTTATGGCATCATCTCCAGCTCCATTGCTTATTAAAACATGCAGTCGCAACTTTCATCTTTGTGGCCACTTGGAATATGTGCTTGTGTTCATGGCTGAGTGTGTGTGTGTGTGTTCGTGAGTGTTTGGTTATGGGAAATAGGTATAAGTATGTGATTTTTGCAGTAGAGCCATTCGCTTTGATTGCTTTTGGACAACGCGTCGTATGATTGTTTTTGCTGCACTTACTGCCGAGAGAATAGGGCTGCACTAAAGCACTCAAGCGGTGCATGTGACTCGATGTGAACGTGGCAAAATTGATTTGTGCACGTGTGCTGTTAGCTAATGAGCCGAACGAGGCATGGCTCCAGGGAGCGAGGACATAAAGACAGACTCGCACACACAAACACTCACACAGGGGAACTAATACTAATGCATACACGTACGCAGTTGCAAACGGAATGCCTCGCAAGACAGCGCACAATTGTCACTGAAATTTCAACCAGGACAAGCTGGTTGACAGCTGAGTGCACACAGGGCAAACCGACTGGACAGACGAAAGGAAGCACGGCATCTGTTCGTCCGGTTCGCTTAATTAACAACATTACAACATTAACACATACGCAGTACTCACTGCATTAAACCAGAAACAGAGATATAGCCTGCAGAATACAATTTCAGTGTAGGTACTTAAATGTGCGATTAATTTTTGATTATGTCGTAAAAATCACTTTAATTGCATTCAATTTTAATAGCCTTAAAATGAAGCAGCAAAAGAAAGAACTCTTTGAAAGGAAGGTCCTTTCAGCAATCTTCCGCTCGGCATTCTTTTCTTTACACTGGATTTTGCCATATGGCCAACACCCCATTGTCATTAGGACTTCGTGAGCTGGCCGTCAACTGGTGCAGTCGTGCATCCCGTATTGCCGTTACTCAGACCAGTCAGAAGGCAGTCAATGTTGGGCTAGGCAGGACATCCGGCCGCCACCCAGGTTCCACACGCCCCGGATGTGCCGCTTAATGTGTTTGCCCAAGCAAAGACATCCACGCAGTTAGTGCAATCATCAGACACACATCGCCGGGTGTCATGTGTATTTGTGTCATAGTTGAAAAGTGTTTTGGGAAATCAGCAACAAATCGAAAACGAAATGAGGTTTTGTTAAGTATAAGTATATCCCCCCCCTCACACCACTGATTACTCATTTGGGAGAACTTAAACATGAAATCAAAACTCCATGTTTAAGTGGAAACTGGGCTAGAAAACTTAAAGAACTCCCATTCTGGCAATCAGCGCACTGTCTACTAACAGCCCCTGCTCAATCTGGCATTCGATTCTGTTAAAGGGAATTATTTTATTTATTTAATTTCTTTGTTTTTCTTTTAAATTATTTATTTATGTATCACTTTTAAAATAAATTTCTTTATTTAGTACATGGAAAAAATTCAGCAAAACTCAATCAGATCAGAAGAGTTTATTATCGACGTTGCAGTCCAAACACAATCGTCGGCTCATGCAGGGAACAGTTCGACCTACAAATGGGAAGATTAAGTGGTTAATAGTTTCCAACCAAATCATCACTATCAATTTCACTCAATAATTATATTCAAATATATATATACACGTACATATATGTATGTAATTATAATGAGCATCAACAGCCGAGTCAATATAGCCCTGTCCGTCTGTGCGTCTGTCAGTCTCTCCGTCTGTATGAAAACCTAGACCTCATACGCCCACTTCCGCCCTACTAGACAGTTCACTTCTGATAAACGCAATAACTACCATCCTCCAAATAATTTCTTGAAATTTGGTTGCGAGCGGATAATTAACATAGAAGTTCAATAACAAAAAATTACAATGTACTGATATCAAAGCCGAGCACACTAATTTTAAATGATCGTTAATTAAATAATTCCATTTTTATATTATTGGCTTGAGTTTCATCTTGGAACTCAATCTCAATATGTTACCTGGTAATCCGGGACTCGAACTTAGTGAGGTAATGTTTGTCTGTGACAATTTTTTTCTGAAATACTCGTAGACACCGGCTGCGCACACTCAACATTAACTTTGTTCAAATGCCGAAACAGTGTTAGCCGCTTTTGCTTGCCTGCAAGGAAAGGGATACTAAAGAGATTTGCAAATTGCCAAATAGCCAAGATTTATTATGGGGGCTTCTTGGCTGATGCCACAGGAGGTGTTCCCTAAGCGTTTAAAGTGTGTGTGAGTTCGCAAAGTTTTCGGCCAGCAGCATTTAAGCGCTATTTCCCTTTAGTTTCTCAACTGGCGGTCAAAATTAGCAGCTGTTGGCGAAAACAAAAAAGAAAACCGACACAATTTAGTTTTGCTATTAGGTTTTTCGTGAGAACCTGCTCAAAGTTGAGAACACTTTTCTGGAGCTGTTGTTATTGTTGTGCGCCAGTCGGCGACTAATCTGTTAATTTATGTTAAAAAGTTCAGCAAGTTTTGAGGAGCTTAGCAAACAAAATGCAATAAATTATTAAGAATATTTTCACACCGCAGACAAGTGAAGACTGAGGAGGAAATAGAGAAAGAGGGAAGTAGAGAGAAAGAGACTTAGTGAAAAGGAAAACAAAACAAGTGACGAAAGTTACAGTTCTGTGAACACAACAGTAAGATACCCTTCACTCACTTTTGAAAAACCATTTCGAACACAATAACAAATGTTGCCATCTTCATCTCCCTCAGGTAGCGTTGCCAGCACTGCTTTAAAGTATTGAAAACCTTGACATAAATGACTTTTGTGTTGTTTGCCCTATGGGATTGCAATTTGTAGGATGAGCTCATATAGTTTCTATGAATTTTATAGCAAAACTATCGGAAATGATTTATTGTAGTGACTGTTTATTGCTTGTTTGCCTGTAACATAGATTTGCGCAAAGTAAGTACACCCTTTTTTCAATGGCCGAAGGGTATAATTACGTTTACAATTTTTGTGCATTTCATTAACTTTTTGTTGCTTGCAAAAATGAGTGTTTCCTTATGTGTATGTGTGTGTGTAGAGAGACGAGAAAGCCCGTGAAAACACTGATTTGATTTCAACACATGACTACAACAATACGAAAACTTGTGCCAACCAACAGGCAAAAGTCGCACGCAAAAGATAAACAAGCTCCACATCCACACATCCTTGTAAACTAAAACCAAAACCACGCGCCCCAATTGCGTTCTTCGTCCCATCTGCCACTCTGCCATCCGTCTGTCGCTCGAGGAACGTGCCCAAGTCTAAAGTGGCTAACGAAAAGTTAAAATGTTCTTATGCATAAGTGATGCGCAGTCACATTCTTTGCATGGACCGACTCTGACTTTAGCCTCTTCTTCTCTTCTGTCCTGGTCCCAGTCCTGGCGACAAAGTGCTCACGAAGTGCCCGCATTGCAGTTGTTTCGCTTTCCTTTTTTTGTCACCCTTTGACTGCAACATGAAAACTTAATGCCGTAATTAACTGTTTGCGTTTGCGCTTAAAGGCCGCGACAGAGATTTAAATGGCGCGCATACCGCGTATACGCAGCGTGTGACTTAAGCCGCAAGTTGGCCTGGCCCTGGGCTCGAACTCGCCTGACCCCCCATGCAGCTGCATTTCATGCCACCCTGCAGCTGTCATTTACCAGTTCTCTTCGAGACCAGCCAAAGTAAGTGGCAAGTTCGTGGCCCGTGCAACGTTTTTTGGCTTTATCAATGCAAATCTAAAATTCCGTGACACAAACTACCGCCGTGCAGCACAGCGCCGAAACAACATAGGGAGAAAACTAAGGAATATACGATTTGAAGATATCGTTTATTACTACTAAGATTCAAGGAAAACATCACTGAGCAACTCAAATTGGACACATACGGTATGTATACAACTAGTCTTCCACTTAAAGACTCTCTAGTAAGCCCCTTACTAAAGCTGACTAACTGAGCTTTGTAACAAGCCAAGCATGGCAAATGCCACTGGCATTTCGAGTACCTAAATACGTTCAGGAAATAGCTGTAAAAACATTTGAATTCGAATTTCCCCTCATACAAATTACCTTTGATGACTTGGCGCAAAAAGCAGTTGCAGGCGCGATTTCATTTCCGCCGCTTAACGCCATTAAAAACGCTGAAATTGAAATTTGGCAGGACACTGTGCTGGCACAACACTGAGCAAATCCAGGACAAGGTCTTAGCTCTGTCTCCAATGAAATTGTCAACTGCAATTAGCGCGCTTAATGCACTTTTTGGATTCCGTGCAATTTACTGGCGTTCCACGTTTCTGTATTCCGTATTCGCATGTCAGTCAAACTGCCAGTTAGCTGCACCTCCTCGAGCAGAGACTAACTGACTGAATGACTCGTTCCTCACACCTAGCCACTCATATTTTATGTGTTTGAGCCACGGTACCCAACACACACGGCAGAAGGACTCGCTCGGCAACTTCGACTTGGTTGGCCACTCAGACGTGGCGCACTCATTGCATTTTCTTGTCGCGGCGAATTTAAAGACTGTGGCGCCTCGAGTGTCCTTTGGCCGCACGATGGCACTTCAGTTCATAAAGTGGAAGCATGTAGCATTTGTATGTGTGTGTAGTGCTCGAGTGCTTCATTTGACGGCGAATCAAACCGAACTGAAAGCCGGCAAGTTTTGCAAGCAATTTACTACTATATAACCAAAATGCTTAAGAATTGAATTTAGCATGAGATTTATATTGATTTTTGGTCAAACAATAAGCGATTACGGATCTATTTTTACGTAGTCAACGTTCACTATTTGAAACCCGTTGATAAGATAAGAAAGCCGTGTGCAGTTGCTCTCGAGCGTCGAGCGCAAATTACTAATTAGCTGATAACGATTGTGTGTACGTTTTTGCGCACGCTTTGAGGTCTTCCTCAGCAGTGTGCAAAATAACATAGTAATAACATAGGATCAATTCTCGTTCTAAGCCAGTATCATAACACCCACCAAGCAGTATTACAATATATTTTAAATATTCTATTCAAAATGGGTTGCAAAGGTTGTGGAAATAGTAAGTATTTGATGATTTTAAAGGCATTTGTCATCAAGTTTAACTTGTCTTTCGCACATAGACTGCCAGTGCTCGGCTAGCAAATGCGGCGACAACTGCGCCTGCAATCAACAGTGCCTGTGCGTCTGCAAGAATGGACCCAAGGACAAGTGCTGCTCCAATAAAAACTAAATATCTTATAAGTAGTATAAATTATAAAATGAATTAATAATCTTAATTTACAATGAATAAAAGTTACAGTCAAGACAGTAATCTTTTTGTGCCGCTTTAAAAAGTAATTTATGTAATAAACAAATAAATCAAGAATTAAATAAAAACCTACGTAGACATGTTATTCTAGATTGTGGCAACGAAACCTTACATCAATAAAATCCTTATCCCAATGCAAGACAGTTCGTTTTTTGGTAAATACAATAGTTAATACCGTCCAGGAATAGCTGTAAATCAGTCAGATTAAAAAAAAACAACCACGAAAGCTACAGTCTAGTGTCCTCGGCTATGATATACCCGCTATCCACCTGATCAAAGCGATTTTCATGATTTTTTCTCTTATTGTTGCGAGAGTCTTTGTTGCGAAACCCGAAAGCGAACAATTTAAGCATAATGTTGATATGCTATGTTTATATGCAATTTATTTACAGAATACATACCCCATAGCCTACTACAATATATTTTTTTAATAACATTTATTTTAATTATCGGATCGCAACCAAATTTTTATTTGAGTTGATAGCTAACGTGTTTACCAAAAGTGAACTATCGTCAATAAAAATTACGCTTGGAATTCGGTTCTTATCGATTTACTGAGGCAGAAGGGAGCGTGTCCGAAATCGAAAACAAACATAATCTGCGTAATTAAGATTTTTTCGTATTCCTAGCTCCTATTGTTTCGGAAATCTAGATTTACATACAGAAAGACAGACGGACAGACGGTCATGGCTATATCGACTCGTCTGTTGATGCTGAATAAGAATATATATACTTTCACTGCCATGCTTCCTTTTGCTTCTTACATGCATTCTCGGTGCCACAAAGTTATAATATCTTTCTACACTATTGGTGGCGGGTATAAGAACCAGAACAAAAAGCTACAAATCGGCATGCCGAAGGGCTTATACACTTGCAGGTTTTTTAAATTGTTTCATGTCTATTATTTTATTTACTATCCCAAGATATGCTGCGTAATTTGGTGTGAAAAAACGCCACTCCAAAATTATGTTTTGATTGATTACGTTTAATTAAGTCATATTTATTTTATATTTAGCAACTATCTAAGATTAAATTTAAGTTTCAGGTTTAAATCTTTATTTTCCCTGGCAGCATTGAGCAGGAGTTTTGCCTGTACATTGACATTGTGGGTTGCCGGCGCAAGTACCACCACATTTGCCGGAAGTGCACTGGCAGTCTGTAGAAGAGGAAAATATCAATTAATGTTATATTTTACTCCAGAACTGCTGTCATTAGTTTGGCTACTTACTGTTTCCGCATCCCTTGCAAGGCATCTTGAAGTATATTTTATTGTAGATTGTACACGATTTGTAGAATGTGAATATAAGAATAGTTTTTTACTCTCTGAAGTTTTCGTCGAACAACATCGTCTTTTATACCCGGCTAAACCTACAGATAAGATAACAACACCGTGTGCAGTTGCTCTCGGCGGCGAGCGCAAATTACAAATTTACTGATAACGATTGTGTGTACGATTTTGCGCACGCTTTGAGGTCTTGCCCAGTAGTAATATCTGTTTGATTTCTATAAAATGCAAGATCAATTCTCGTTCTGAACCAGTATCCAGTAATATCCGCCAAGCAGTATTACAATATATTTTAAATATTCTACTCAAAATGGGTTGCAAAGGTTGTGGAAATAGTAAGTATTGGATTATTTTAAAGGCATTTGTCATCAAGTTTAACTTGTCTTTCGCACATAGACTGCCAGTGCTCGGCTAGCAACTGCGGCGACAACTGCGCCTGCAATCAACAGTGCCAGTGCGTCTGCAAGAACGGACCCAAGGACAAGTGCTGCTCCAACAAAATTTAAAATATAATACATATGAATAAATGAACTATTCACAATGAATTATAAGTAGCTACAGTTCACTGTGCTCGACAGTGAAATTCTCGAAATTTCGAAAGCTGTTCATTCACTAAATAAAGATATTAAAATACAAAGAAATACCTTCTATGTTTATTTTTCGGGTCGCTGCTAATGTTAAGAAAACATTTGGGGGACGTGCTTAAATACAGAAGCAAACTGCATCTTTACGCAATAAATAGACAACACATTTGCAAACCAATAATTTGTTAAAATTTAGGTTATCATATTAACAGCAGAGAGGCAGTTGCACAGACTATTAGTGCTGATAAAGAATTTATATTCGTCGGGTCATGGAGTTTTGTCTGTTACTTATTTTTTTATTTAGATATTCTGAATCAGCATCAACATCGGAGTCCATATAGCCATGTCCGTCTTTCTGTCCGTCCGTATGAAACAAAATCTCTCTCTTTCTCCACATGGTTTCAGTCAACTCATCGCGGATCCCCCTAGTGTATAATAAATAAATATATGAATCGGTTATATCATTCCGTCAGTCTGTGTGTTTGAAACCAGAAAATTTACAAAACTTTCTGTATGTCAAATACAATTAAAATTCAAAATTTGGTATTTCCAATTATAAAGCGAAGTATTTTGATATGTCCCTAGAATACATTTGCATATTTTCTTTAAATGACGAACTATCGGACAATAAACAAAAGTTTTCAAATGGCCGTTTTCCTTGCGCGTATTTTTCGTATATACATGGCTTAACTACATAGATATTGTTTAATGTCTATTATTTTCTTTACCATCCCAAGTTATTGCTGTCTAATTTAGTCTGAAGAAACGCTACAACAAAATTATGTTTTGATTGATTACTTTTAAGTAAGTCATATTTATTTTATATTTAGCAACTATCTAAGATTAAATGTAAGTTTCAGGTTTAAATCTTTATTTTCCCTGGCAGCATTGGGCAGGAGTTTTGCCTGTACATTGACATTGTGGGTTGCCGGCGCAAGTACCACCACATTTGCCGGAAGTGCACTGGCAGTCTGTAGAAGAGGAAAATATCAATTAATGTTATATTTTACTCCAGAACTGGTGTCATTAGTTTGGATACTCACTGTTTCCGCATCCCTTGCAAGGCATCTTGAAGTATATTTTATTGTAGTTGCAGACGATTTGTAAATGTGAATAAAAGAATACTTTTTTACTCTCTGAAGTTTTCGTCGCACAACATCGTCTTTTATACCCGGCTAAACCTATAGATAAGATAACAACACCGTGTGCAGTTGCTCTCGGCGGCGAGCGCAAATTACAAATTTACTGATAACGATTGTGTGTACGATTTTGCGCACGCTTTGAGGTCGTCCTCAGCAGTGTGCAAAATAGTATCTGTTTGATTTCTATAAAATGAAAGATCAATTCTCGTTCTGAACCAGTATCCAGTAATATCCGCCAAGCAGTATTACAATATATTTTAAATATTCTACTCAAAATGGGTTGCAAAGGTTGTGGAAATAGTAAGTATTGGATTATTTTAAAGGCATTTGTCATCAAGTTTAACTTGTCTTTCGCACATAGACTGCCAGTGCTCGGCTAGCAAATGCGGCGACAACTGCGCCTGCAATCAACAGTGCCAGTGCGTCTGCAAGAACGGACCCAAGGACAAGTGCTGCTCCAACAAAAATTAGAAGATGACGACTTATTCAAGATCATAACCAAAAATCGACACAACGAGTTTTCTATGTACTTAGTTAAAATAAATATTCAGCTCATTTGAGAAACAAAATTAATGTAAAGGCATCAAGATATATTGTTTAAATTAAAATCTTTATTGACCATATTGACAAGAATAGTTATTTATTTCTTTCAATTCGTACATTGCTTATAGTAAATAAAACTTCATTAAATCAATAACTGTGCACACTTGAAAGTTATTCCCAATATCGGAGTTGGTTCGATTTTATGTGCGCAAAAGTTCTATAACAATAAAACATTTAATTTTTAGTAACTGACGCTCAACACCAACACACATAATAAAGTTATCGTTGCTCAAAATGAACTTGCTTTTACAGCTGCACACAAAAATAAGTCATTAATTTTATTAAATCTTTTTTTTTAAATTTATGTAGTATGTATATTTTTATTGATAAATGTGGGGTCTTATGTATTTTAAAATTCTTACAGTTCACATTGAAAGCTTAGTCGTTTACACAAAAAAATAGTTATAGTTTCTTAACATTCTTCTCATTCAGTTATTCTTATTGCGGTTCTGCATCCCCAAAGGTTTGCAAAAACAACAGTTTTAACGCATTTGTAATGCAATGCACACTTTGTCCTATCTCAAACAAAATAATATAGTACATTCTTGAATTTTTCTGCATTTTCAGCATGGAAGCCAATTAAAGGGTTTTTACATAAAGCAATTAATACATAATACGTACAGACGTAAAGTATAGCTAATGTAAGCACAATCGAAATACATGGTACAACAAAGACACGATTCCATTGCAACTTATTTTAATAACCTAAACGTTAAAGTAATCAATTAAAATTTTACAAAATAAAAATCAAAAATTTAGATTCAACAAATATTGGTATAAACTAACTAAATCCACAAATGAACGTCTCAAAATTCATTATAAAATTTCATAATTTGATACAGACATTGACAGGTTAATGTCGCGTCTAAAACAACAAATTACACACATGCAAGGGCATGCCAATATTTTACAAAAATTGAAATCATATTCAAATTCAATTGAAAATTTTTTGACTTATAAAATAAATTTTGATGTTCTGGGCGTGTGTGTGTTTGTTCTAGTGTTATGAAGGAGTTTTGTGTTGAAGTGCCGCAATTTGCATGCATTGCTCTTGTCGTATTGTTGTTTCGATTTTTCCGTCTCACAAATGCTGTAAGAATAAACAAATTGTATATTTAGTAAGTAAACACATAATATAAGTTAACAGATATCTCCTGCAATCTGGAGTGTAAACAGTTAAGAACATTGAACATTTATAACGTTATTCGTTGAGATTTGTATTCATATATAACTAGATACACATTAATATACATAAATATGTTTAAATTCGTATTATTTCCAATTTCAGTTCAAACACAGTTTCTAGTCTATCATAATCCACCTGTCACGTACGTGACATTGAAACCAGCTTCTTCCACTCTCGGCGCAACTGTCTACCATTTATTATTAGGCAAATACATAGCACAGAAATACATTTTAACTTTATATAACAATCCATTCAATTAGACATAGAATATCACTAACATTTAATAAACTGTGTATGATAAAATTTAATTAAAAAATTTAATTTTGAAGTGCTCTGTATATTTTACGAATAACAATGAAAGTTTACATTCAGCATATTTATAAATAACGATCAATTTACTAAGTAGAAAATCACAACCAGATATACTCTACTAAATATCTTAGCAAGGGACTCGACAACAATGTAGGTTCTATTTGTATATATGCACCTCTATGAAGTATGCCTTTCTTACATCAATTGGTAAAAGTAAAAGTTATAAACCAACTCAATACATACCAAAATTAAAACGCATGCCACAACGATGTTTTCCAAATATGTAAAAATTCTATGATAGTAAAACGTTCGCTTAAAAGTCGAAGTGCCCGATCGTTGTAAATTGAAGAGTTTTCACGCTGGTAAAGTTATAGGTCTCTAAATATTTATATGTATTTGTATATATATATATATATTTCTAATATATAAATTTGCAATTTTTCTCTGCTTATAGTTTATATACATCAAAGTTCTGCATTGAATCAAAGTCCGCCATTGCAAAATCACTACCACTAAAATGGGACGAGATAAAAAAAAAGAAAAAAAATTAATTAAAATAAAATTGTATTTAAAACATAAAGTTTAATATTTCAATAATGAGTCCAATGATGTCAGTGAAGAATTAAATGAAAATGAGCCCGATGACTATAATGAATTTGGGACAATATGGGAGAATTGTTTGCCGCTCGTTGGTCGACTCGCTGGTGATACCAAATGATCAGCAAACATTGTAACATCGAATTGATGATAAAAACATTTCATTAACAACAGTTTCAATACACATCAAGAGAAATACATACGTAATAATTAGATAGCATATATAAGTGAATATATAAATGAAAGAATCGCATGCAATTAACTTGTATATTTAAAATAGCTAAATAGTTCCAATGAAACTCTGAAACTGCTAGTAAAACGCAATGTTCTGCTTTTGTCTGTTGGAACTGTTGACCAATTTGTCTCGTTTTTGGCATTTCTTTTCATTTAAAGATGCATGATGGTGCTATTCTGCAAGCTGCGATTATATTAAGAGTTAAATATATCATTTTATTAGATGAATGTCAAATTGAATATTTGCATAGGTCATTTTTCATATATAACGCTGCAGGATAGGCTAAAGGCTAAAGATGGCAATACTTTGAAGTCAGAAGTGATAAAATAGTTCCAAATTAGGGATTAACTAATTGAAAGAATTTGTTTTAGAAAAAGAGTAGTTAGTAAACGAGATGACAACAGCAGGTATTTTATTTATGAGGAGTGACGAATGTGGCATGTGGCAAGGAGTGAGTGAAAAGTGAAGTTTACGCACAGACTCAAGACTGCAGTGTTATAATTAATGCCAAAACATATGCCCGCACTGATAGATAAAAATCTCTGAAGCACAATGAATACAGTAACGATATTGTTATTGATTGAGAATTCAAACGAGCACGCAGTGATAACGAATTGTCGGTTGGTTGTCGGATTGCTGGGTGATTTGTGATGCGAATTGCGAGTTGGTACAAATATTTATAAATATTAACATGTTGGTATCAAACAATACCTTTCGCTAAGTAGCATAACCCAAACGTGATCATAAGCGACCACCAACTGCTCTCTAGTATCGGACCGTTTGATTAAAGGGCGATGGCACAGACATGTGCTGTCTAGTTGGCACCATCCACTGGGACGTTTGCCCATTAGCATATGCATTGAATATTTCGTGGCTTATCTGATTCAGTAGGGGATCGTCGGGCGCTGTATTGTTGACTAAATCCTCAAGCTCACGAGCCACTGTGCCATCATCTGAATCAGAATCGTTTCCATTATAGGATGTGGCTGCCATGCTCGGAGGATTATAAACCATGCTGCTGTTACTAGTTGGAGAATAACTGGATGTCACCATAATACCAAGAGACCGCAACACAATTTACAAAACGTATAAAAGTAGAAAATTAAAATAAAACAGAGTAGAGTAAGTAAGAGAATTTTTACCGCTGCTGCATATTTTTTATATTAATAGTAATACTATAAATCTTATAGTATGGTTAGTAGTAGAAACAACAAAAACAATAAAAAAAAAAAAAACAGAAAACAAAAAAGTTATTTTTATTGAGCGCATTATATTGTGTCTTTTGATTTCAAAGTATTGCAATCTAATTGTTTGAAGGTTCTTGAAAATTAATCGAAGCCAAAATTAAACAAAATAAATACCACACATTTTCAACATATGAAATTTGTAATTCCATATGCAGCTTGAATTTTGAGTCTTTTATTTTTGTCGAGGAATCTCAAGAAAACTCCCTTCCCTCTGTTAATCAAACAGGATTACAGGAGAAATTAAAACAAACAATAAAAAGTTTCGTTCGTGGATATTTTATGCTGGTTAAACCGGGCATGTAAAACTTACTTTCCCATCGACATGCTGTCCTGCGGCGACGACTGCATTGGGTGATGAGGTGTGCCACCGATGGAGTTAGTATCCCCACCAGTACGCACCTGCACACGTATCGTGCTGGGCACATAGCCATCTACTCGGGGCGTTGGTTCTATTTTAAGTGAAATTTATTATTAATTTAAAAACATAGACAATTGTTGATAAAAATTATTTGTCTCTACATTCCAAGAGGTAGCAACCTTACCAGCACGCTGTGTGTAGAAGTCACCAAACGCGAGATCACGATCAAGCGGTTGCACATTAACATCGGTCGGGTGCAAACAACGCAGCATTTCCAAATCACGTATGCGATCGGCCAAATTGAGGATTTGAAAATCACGTGCAGTCCAAGGCAGGAGCATTGTCACTGAACCAGCTTCATTGACATAAGCTATGGTTACTCCGCCTAGCAAAGAAATAATCAAAATTTAGAACATGAGTCTCGAATTTTATGGGAAATGAAGAAAACTTTTACGTACCCAACTCACTGTCGGAGAAACGTAACAAAAATGTGCCGATGCCTGTAGTGGCGCGCATGAGATCATCGTGTGCCTTTGCCTTATTGATGAAGCCTGTTATGCGTCCCGCTTTCCACATGGACAGCAGATGATCTTTGGTCAGTTTCATTATGGCAAAAAACCATTCCCAGAAGGTAAAGGTGCGATCCGGTAGCGGTTCCTTGCAGAACTGGTTCCATGAAATGTACTCATTACGCTCTCCGGATATGCTATCACGCTGCAGCTTTTCGTCTAAAGGAAAAATATATTTACTGTATAAGTACAATGCAACTGCGTCGGTAATTTCATTTTTAGTTACATAAAAACTCCAAGTTCTCAGAAGTCAAAGCCCGTTGAGTGCAGGAGCCAAACTTGGTATTGAGTGCGACAGATAACTGACACCAGGTGACCCGATCTGTGACCACAAATGGATCACGTACTATATCGGCGAATGCATTATCCCAGGTGATTGTTGCCCAAGATTGAGGCTCTTGATTTCCATGTACAATGACTACAACGGGCAGGGAAAGTGTCCAAACTCGAATCTGATAGTCATTGACCGTCGTTGTTGCGTAGAAGAACAGTGCAAATTTCTCATCCATAACGCTCTCCGTGCCTTTCTTTTCGGCGCGTTTGATCTTTTTTAATTGCATATTTCTAAAACTAGCAGAAAAAACATGATTGCTCTGCTGGAACTCCATGGTACTAGAGCAGTTCTGTATTTCGCCCGATGACTGTCCAGATAAACTGCTATTGGTTACATCGACATGTGTACCACGTGTTACAAAGCGCTGGGCCTGCAATTCTGTAATAACAACATAAAAATTAGATAAAAATTGATCTCAAATTTTTATAGATTACATACCCGACATTATTATGCACTCGACCGTAGGTGGATTCATATGTATTCCCAGTTGTGAACCCAGTAGCCAACGAACTGAGGCAGCAAAGCGCGTATTTGTTTTCATCACCTGCGGCGGCTGTTTATCCACAATAAATGCGGAGCACACCAGACTTTTTGTGACACCTGCACTTGTTCATACAGATGAGTTAATTCTAGATCGTCTTTCATTAGACGCACCATCAAAGCATCATTGACAGCAGTCAGTAAACGGGTGACGAACGATTCGAGTAGTTCAAAACAACGTTGAATATCGTCCAGCAAATTCTCGTTAAACTGTCCACCATTACCGGCAAGCGCCTGTTGGCGTCGCCAATTCTTCAGCTCATGAATGACCATCTCCTGCAATGTATCATAGTACATGTGGCTGCGTTTGAGGTTGATCACAATGCCAGCTTTTTCTTCAATTAAACGCTTGAAAACTGTCTCTGCCTCGGGTGTGTTGCCTGCATTTAGCATATATCGAAAGCTCTGTCCCAGCATTGATAGACTTTCGATGATTGTGGATAATTCTTTGAATGCATTTAAAATATTATGATGAACTTGAAAAAGTTCAACTTTTGGTGGAATCATTCCCATAGAAGCAGGCGTAACATTGCCAGGCGCATTATGCATAACTCCAGTAGGCATAACTCCTGCCACTGGAGGAGACGAGATCGGACCGGCGACGCCGAACAGCTCGTTTGAATCCACGTAGCCAACGTCCATTCCGTTCATATTATAATGATTCAATGGCATCGATTGACTCGCAGCGGCAACTGCAACACTCTTTTCGGCGGCTAACTGCAATTCTTTTTGAAGGCCGCTCCGCAGATGGGTGTATAGCTCAAGGGCCGGGGTGCGTTGAATTAGCGCACAGAGCTCAACCAAGCGATACTTAAGCACCTGATCGCTGGCACGGGTTGATAGAAGTTTCTGTTGCAGATCCTCGTTGAATCTTTGTGCCACTTGTTCCAGTTGATCTGTCGAGTTGGGTGTTATTTGTTCGGACCTACGTTAAAAAGAAAATCAATATTAGAATAAAGGAGTTTATAGTTGATAGACAGACAGTTAACAAAGTTCTATGCTAATCCAACTTCTTTATGCATCCCACGCACACATTTAAAAAAACTCTTGTTTCTAAATTCTGCTCATATTAATAGCATTAACAAGTTCATGTTTCTAGTTCAAGTTCAAGTTCGAACCAAAAACGTATCGATTTTTGAAGGGTCAATTTGGAAGGAACGAGTCCGTACCTACTCACTACAACTACTCACATTATTCTGTCTTCAATCCAGGGCGCCAAGCAGAGGCGCAAGTCGTACAGACCCTTCTTATTGTAGTAAGCCGCCATGCGCTGTTCGCAGTCAGCGTGGCTCGAGATGCGTTTCCACAGACTCATGCTGTTCATATGGTATTTGTTTGATTGGATGAATATGGATGGGATGTTAGCGAGAGCGATACTGCTGCAGTTGCAAGTGCTGCAAAAGGATGCAAGGACTCAGCTGACAATTCGTGATTTATGGCCACTGTTGTGTTTCTATTTTAGTGTTTCTGTTTTTGTGATATTTGTGTTAACGCTGGTGTCTTTTGATGCATTATGGTGTTACTGTGTTCTCTGGCTGATTTTGGTTGTGGTTGCGCCGATGACCTGGTTAAGGTCCAGCTGTTGACGTCCACAAGCGAAATGCGAATTTGATTCGTCCATAAAATGCACACGCACAAACGGAATGTTAGGTATGAATGTTTATTGATAGAAAACTATAAATAAATTACATATACATAAGCACATAAGTATTGGGGATTACAAAAGTTTAATATGGAAGATATGTATGTATGCATGTAAGTGGGTAAGTGTGTATGTATGTGTGTGTCTAATTATGAAAGCATGAGACAGCTTTTTTATTGGCACCCCATTATAAAGACGGATAATGCTTGGATAATACCCAGCCTTCATGACATATGAGAGACGCGCAAAAATAGTTTTCAAAATTTGCATGGATGTGTTTAAATTTTGCCCACTTTTCAATAAAATTCACTTTTGTTTTTTCAAAACTTTAAATAAATTAATTGCACACATGTTCAGGAACAATAGTGCGATAGTACGGACACACAATGCTGTCGCATTTTTTATCCAGTATCAACAAAACTCGCCACAAGAGACGCCAGTCTGAGTGTTCTCGTGTGTGGCACAGTCAATTGTTGGGTTCTGTGCGCTGTACCTAGGCCACAACAGTATGCTAGACCCGTATACTAACAAAACAAAACTTTAATTACCATAACAAAAATAATGGCGAATGGTAAACAACGAGACAGCAACTCGCAGAGTAGTGAGAAAATAAACAGAACGCTCAAATTGAGGTGAATTCGAGACGCTCCCTTGTGAACAGGTGCGAAAATTAATTGCACAGAGAGCAGCCCTCGCAAATAAACGTATTAATAGGTATGCTAAAAGAGCCAAGTGGCGATAAACTAGTTCCTGGGCGGCCATGATGATCGCTAGAGAAGTCAAGCTCAAGCAGACGACACAAACGACAGACAAACAACCAGAACAAAACCAGATCCCCGAAGCACGAAGTGCCCCAAGCGAGCAGTTTATAACCATTGTCAGACAGTATTTGTTTGCTCTTGTGGTCGATACGCTAATTCTCGTAGTTATCAGGAAAAAGGGACAACGTAGCGAACGTAGCGCACGTAGCAAGTATGAATGGGCAGAGAAAAGGCCAGACGAGAAATGGTTAAACAAGACAAACCAGTCGAACCAGGCTCGGAAAGAGAGCAGCAACAACGAAAATTAGATAAAAATCGAAAGACACAAACACAGTATAACAGCAGGCAAAAGAAAACAACAAACGTACGTATTTAAACACGCTGCTAACAATAGAGATGGTTCGTGAGTCGTGTCACGATTTTGACTTTGAGTACATTATGCATCGATGTATGCATAAGTTGATGAATTATTATATACCTTTTTTAAACTATTAAATTATGAATGTACTTGATAGACTTTTAAGAAACAACATAAACTATCGTTATTATATTCTCTATTACTATATAACAAAAGGTACAAACCGAAAACAGGTCAAGCCCGTGGCCTAAGCTACCTGCTGCAATCTCTGCCCTGTCTCTGTCTCTGTGTCCGTCTTTGTCTGGACGGTCCCGAACCCAAAACAAAGCGAATGGGATGTTCGGTTCACTAGCAACCGCACGAGATTCGACGTAGGTAGCCCAAACATTTTACTTTCCACTTCCAGCGAGTGAATTATGTAGTTCAAGGCTTCAGCTGCTGTTATACGCTCTACAAACAAACGCAAATTCAGGGAAAGCTGGCATTTGCATTTTCATTTGCATTAGCTTCGCTTTTATGCTATTGTTACTGTTATTGTTATTATTACGGGTCCGACCCAAGAGCAGCAAAAGCTGCATTGTAAATATTTTACTTCCAGTAAAATGGCTTCAAGCTCAAGTGACCTTCGCAGACTTCCCAATGCATATAATGGTCTAACCAAGGACACACATAAAGAGAGAACTACACTTTAAAGCTAAGAAATTTGAAAATAAAGTGCTTGTCTCTATTCTTTGTTCATAGATGATCGAATATATACGTCACCTGAGATATGTATGCATTGTCGTCTCACTTATCGTTTTTATAAATAGAAGTTAGTAAATATGCCCGACTATTTATAAGAATAAAAATCTGTTTCATGGGTTGTATGTGTACATGATTATGATAGTATAGAATTACGTCTGCTTCTCTTGCTCACGTATCAAATTGAAAGTCCAATTTCTAACCGGGAAAATGTTCAAGTAATTTAAACAAAATGTGAAACGAAACTAAACGGGCAAGGAAACAAGTTTGCTACTTTTATAGGGTTTTCATCTGACGATAAGAGGGTTCGCATTTTGGGAAGCATTATTTGTACAACCAAATTTTGAATAAAACGAATATTTACAGTGAATTGCAAATTAGTTGGAAACGCCATGATAATAAGAGTTCGATTTTCCCCTTTCTGAAAACGTAACTATTGATGAATCAATTCAGATAAGAGTTTAGTTCAGGCCATATAAAAGTTGACTGTTCAAAGTTATCAAAGGAATTGCTGAAAGCAATTTTTGATAAGTTAACAATTACAGTGCGAAAATCTAGAGCCAATTTGTTTTATTATTTAGTTTCTCTGAAACAGTTCAAATGCGAAAATTATGTAAATTTTGCGTCAGACTTTATTATTACGTTAACAAAAATCAGATTTCCCCCTATATCATTAAATACTGCAGCTTTTAATAAATGTGCATGTTAATATTAATAGTGTATGAATATTGTTTGGCAACCTTGACAAAGTAGCTTTTGGCTTTCAGCTTATAAGCCGTATAAAGAACAAGCCAAGCGTGAGAGTCAAAAAAAATGCGGCTCTTTTTGTTGTTTACCTGTTATAAAAAACTCAACGAAATGGAGAAACATTGTTGTGGACGACGACGCCGAGGAGGATAGAAAAGAGCAAGAAACGATACCGCACCAAAACGAATTGTCGATGAAGCCAAGCCAATAATAAAAAGCCAATAAAAATATCACATAAAGCACCCAACGAAGCTATTGTGCTTTACCCGATTTGGCTGATAATGCTATACTGCAAATGAACACGATAAATATTTAAAATTTCAAAAGAAACATTGCAGCAAAAATATAATTTTCAACCCGCATATTTCACTACACTTGTGGTTATTCAGATATATGGATCGATTATTAAATCACAAGACGCTGATGAGGAAATACCATTGGTAAAATGATTCATATGAACAAACAAATCGTAAATCGTTGTAAAAATTATTAAAGTTCTTATTAAATGAACATTAATATCAAAACAAAACACAATACAACACTTAAATTAATTAAACATAAACAACATGTCATTGGAATTGCTGTCGTCAATGGGTTAAAAACGTGTCTTCACTCTGATTTCCATACAAAGAAACCATTTTAATATGCGTTAACAATTTTGCATTGACGTCTACGATTTGTAAACCGTTTCAAGGAATAACCTTTCTCACATTTATTCAAGTTTGGTAACTGGCTGAGTCTAATTAATCGATACCTTTGACATACAAACATCTTTTAATCGAGTACTTACGTTACAAAACGGAATACACAAAACAATCTTCAGTCTGTTACATTATCACTTACATTTCCGTTAATCAAATACGTCGAATGTGACGTTAGCGAGAAATACTTTAGAATTCCAACACAGGGTATCTTATAATATATAACTGTTGATTGTAACACTCTAACGTATATTTTTTTATACTTTTATTGTGCTTTTCAGTGAAATTGATAAGGGAATGCCTAATTTTTATCAACTTATTTGCACAAGGTGCTGACATCTTTTCGGAATAGGTACTTAATTTGGATCTTCTTAGAACACACAAAGAGGTACTTTAACAAACAATGAAAATATTTCAACAAATAGTGTTGTTTAAAATCACTACGAAATATGCCTTTTACCACACGTTGCGATAAGCAAATGACGCACGTATTTTAAATCTACATCTTTTGGATACATACTCTGGAGAAACTCCCATGGTGACGGAAAAGATTACTGTATTACTCCCCGAAGACGTGGATAATATACACATACTTTGATAAACCCTTTAAAATTAACGTTCCATTATGCTTTCGAAAATAGGAACGTGTCAGCAATTTCCACCTCGTTTTCTAGTTCTCCCTCTCTCTTTTCCGCTTTTACTTTATTGACCTTGAAAATTGCATTTCTGCAGCTCAGGAAAACTGGTGCAATATTTAACCTTGAATTGCATGATGGCAAGGAAAGTTGTTATGGTTGTTGCTTCAGAGAAAACTGTGAAACAGGTCGAACCACTTTTTATACCCTTCGACCAATGCAAAATATGCAATGAATAAGAGGGTATTCGAACTTTGTGAAAATGCATGTATGTATGTATGTAACAGACAGATTGAGGCATAGAATACGCCTTAGATATTCTTGGTCAGTAGCAACTATAAAAGCCACAGACCCCAAATAACAAATCACAAATGTTTGAATATAAGCAAACACGCGCAGAAGCCACATAAGTCGATCAGACTATAAGTACAAATGTTATTCAATTCAACTATTTCCATGTTGAAGGGTTTATAAGAGTATTCCAAAGTATAGCGAAGGGTATGCTACGTTAAGGCGCACTCGACTGTAGCTGTCGTTACTTGTCAATTCACGTTGTAGCGATCTGTGGAAAACCCAAAGAGTGATTTGAATAACATTCAATTACAATTCCTGACCGCTTCGCAAACAACTGGGCATGTCGAGGTGTTTGTATGTACATACATGTGTATACACATACATATATACATATGGTATAATCTTTGTATCTATATCTCGTCTAGGGCAGCCGGCAAATATTGCCTACATATAAAACGCGCAGTAAATCAACAGCTGTCATTCTACTCAAGCCGAAAGCAAAAAACAGTCAAACAAAAAGTCACTCGAACGCGAAATATGAATACACAACTGCATTTTTAGATTATGAATAACGCTAGAAAATTCAATCATCCAACTGCACTGCTATTGCTGATAAGAATTTATTCAGTCTGGGGGTAAAACTCTCTCTCTCTCTCTCTCTCTCTAATAAAGAAATTGCATCGCGTGCAGAGCTTTTGGGCACGAATATGTAACACATTTATATTTATATATGTACATACATATACATATAGATATGTATGTATATATATATACATATAGATATGTATATATATATGTATATGTATATATATATATATATATATATGTATATATATATATATATGTATATATATATATGTGGTTCAGCAAACACAGCTGAAAATATAAATGATAACTGTATGTACACAGAATAATATTAGTTTTTTTTTTCGATCAATTTGCAATACGAATTGATCAATTGAAATTCGCAACGGCTTCCGACTATGGCTTTTCCTTTCTGCTGTCTCATTGGTTCTTGAATCACAATGATTATTGTAAAGTACCGCAAGTCTTGGATAAAATAAACAAACTGTAAGAACAAAATTTCGCTCAATACACAAATCATTTCATGTGCAGGATTATCTTTCCAAATAGATTCGCTTGCTAAACAAATAATGGCAGCGATATGGCGGCGTCGCCATAAGGTAAAATATAAACAAGTTTTTCAGATACAAATATACATATGTACGTATGTATGTGCTTGACTGTCTGCGCTATATAACATATGAATAGCAGGAACTATATGTTTGCACACGTAATTAAAAGAATTTCGCAAAGAATTGAAACAAAAAAGTATTTTTAAGAGTTTTTCTTTAGGAAACACATGACGAGCATCGACAACACAATATTCAATACAATACAATATTATTTAATAAACACATTCAAGATTTTTTTAAATAATTGTCATATATTGTATGAATAAATGTACATATCTATAAGTTAAGTAATTGAACCAGGGCTACCAGATACTCTGACAAGAACGGATAGATTAGGATGAAAAATCGGAAAAAAAAACTGATAGAGAAAAGAATAAATAGAAAAAAAAAAAAAAAAATGGGATTTTCATTTACACAAAAGGCTAAAAATCATAATTTTATAAATTCATGTAATTATTTATGCTTCCAGATAATGTTCTATTGGTTTTTTATAAGTTGCAAATGCGCCTAATCGAAATATGGCAATATAAACCAATATACCTGAAATATTTGTTCATTGCACATATTTCTTTTTATGATTAAAAATCGAATCGAAACCCGAGATTCATATTCAAATTAAATTACAATTATATTTTAAGCACTTTTTTATTAAAATTATATCAAACATAAGTTTTATTTGAGCAATAAAAAAGAACATTAAGATTAAGGATTTATTCAGGTTTGACGAAAATATAAATAAAGGAACAGATCTGTCCGGAAAAAGGCTAACCTGGCAGCTCTGGTTTGAACACTGGAATGTCAATCGAGAGTATGTATTCTTATAAGAACTATACTCAATTTTGGTTTGGTATAAATTGTAATTAAAACATCAGTTTCAAGGCGAAATATATATTTACTTATATACATATTTACTTGATTAAATAATTATGTGCTGATAACCTTTATATGCACTAAGCTATAAATCCTGCAGTCATTTATTCTCATGACAGGCAACGTTCACAAATAATCAGTATGATTTTGTTGACAAAATTCATTTTAAAAAAGTTGATCAAAACCTCTATTTAAATTAATGTTTCCTTTCCGAAAAATTCAATGCAAATGATTAGGTTGTGATCCACATGCAAATAATTAGGTTGTGATCCTCATACATTAATATTGAAGAATTTAACATTATTTGCCAACGTGTACTTATGCAAAACTTTAAAGGGTAAAGGCCACTGCAAAATTCTTTCATTTAAATTTTTTATAAGCAAAACAGCGCACTCACAAAGACAAACACACGGACGTATTTACTCTGTGCCGTTGTCGTGCCGTTTGTTACTGAACTCATAAAAGTTTAATAAGCGCTGCTACCCAGTTTGCTTGAACTTACGTCTTTGTTTGTGTGTATGTATGATTTTCCTGGATTTGTGATGCTATATCCCAACATCAAATGTCGAACCCTCGAATCGCGAACCACCCTGCTCACTAAGCTCTCTAAACCCGGTATTAAGTAATCAATAATTGTTGTTATGCCTTATGACATTTTGAAACCGATTAAAATGCATCATTTCGAACAATAGAGCACGATCGTACGCACATATAAAGATGTATAAAGTATTCAAAATTTGTACTTTTGCACTTTATCAGACGCAGTCAGACCACACAACACATTCACACACTCACACTCAAGTCAAACATCTGGCAATTGTTTTCACAAGTGTTTTATTTTCTAAAGCACCAGCAAAAACACTGATTGATTAAAGTTCACTCATACATGTGTGTGCATGCATGTATCCATGTACTAAAATAAGTATGTGTGTGTGTGTAAACAATCAATACACTTGCGAGCTAAACCTGATAAGCCCTCCCTCTCTTTCTCATATATTTCTATACGATGATATGTATATACATACATACATGTTGTATATATGTATGTACGCACTGTAAACACACTTGCCAGTGTAAACTGCGTTGCAGTTTATTTCTTACAGAGGTGTAATAATCAAACAGCCAGAGGGCAAAAGAGAGGTAGAGGGAGAGCGCGTTATCGCAGCTTATCTTCAAGAGCTTCGATAGACGCGATTAAATGTGAGAGAGGCAAAGACATCTAGCCGTCTGGCCATAGTGCCTAAGCAGTGTTGGTCACATACGTTGTCGGCAGCGATGTCAACGGCGACGGCGACGAAGACAGTGACAGCGACAGCAACGTCATTGACACAACGACGAGAAAAGTAATTTGTCCAAAATGGTAAAGGCAGCCACGGCCAGTGGAAACGTGTGCGCAATACATTGAAAGAAAGAACGAACGAAAGAACGAACCAAGACCAGAAGAACAGAACAGAAGAAGATAAAGTGTTGAGCGGGCAGAACGCGCTGCCTTGGCAAGAAAGCAAGAGTGAGAGAGACACATGTCTACCGAGACAAGGATGGAGCAAGAGAGAACGAACGAAGGGAGCTAATACATATTCGCTGTTGTTGTTGTAGTTGCTGCTGCTATTGCGCTCGAAAATTCTGTTGCTTTTGTTTTTATGATTTTTCCAGGAATTAACAACGAAAGACATTGGCCACAGCCCAAATGCACTGTGGCGACTGCGACATGCGCAGCCAGCAAGAAAAACAATAAGAAACAGGAGCGCAACGGCAACTGCAACATCAACAACAACGACAAAAACAACAACAACGAAAACACTAACAACGACAAATATAATAAAGTCAGTCCAAGTGAGAACACATGATTTTGCATGGTCAGACGCACACACTGTACACACGTGTGTAAATATGTACATATGTACATACATGTGTAGAAATACTGTGCAAGTATGCCCACAAATACATGCATAGACATGTGTGTATGCCTTTAAATATATGCACAATACATACGCGCAATGAAAAATTAAATGATTTAAAATATTTCAAAATATACCCTATATTAGAAGATACTCAATTAAAAGTCAAGATACCAGGCACACTGAAAACTTAAACTATAAAGTGAAAACAATTTTACTTGCTTCCCAGAATTTGCCACAACAAATCCCAAACGAAGGGGAAAAACTGCAACGGCAGCGGCAGTTGCGTCGTCAGCGCTTGTGGCCCGCCCACGCACAGCCCCCCGCCTGTAACGCCGACAACACATTTGCTTGTTGGTTCTGAGCACACAGAGAACGTGCCCGTGTTTTGCTCTTTTTTTCTATATTCTATTTACCTTTAATACACAAACAGCTCAGAAGGTGTAAACACGTACGAGACGAATGTAGGATGTATGTTGATGTTTTTTGTTGGTATTGGTGTTGGTGTTGGTATTGGTATTGATATTGGTCGCACAACTCACGAGCACCCCAACACACATACACATATATACACACAGGCACAGAGACTACCCACACACGCACACAACTGCTGAGCAGCGCATATATCGCACACGAGCGAGCAGACGATTTTTCTGTTTCTTGCTTTTAATATTTTGATATGTATTTGCCGTTTTATTTTTAAACCGTACACACATACGCGACATACACACACTATCACAATAACTCCACTTTATGGTGCCCACTTATGTTCTCCGTGTAGGGTCGTTTAAGCCACAATCAGTAGAATAAGCGGTCAATTGATGTTCACATTCGGAAAGCAACAAATTAATAACTCTTATCAAGCGACATTTGTATATATATATATTTGTATTACTATTTATTTTTTATTATTTTTTGCACTGGGCGCGAAGGCAAACCACCAACGCGATTGAACGCACAAACATCAATGTAAAACTGTTAACGCGAGATCCAGATTTTTACTCAAAATGGCACTGTTAACGCAAGTTAGCCAGACCATTGGAATTTCGATAACAGTTGACTGAGTAACATACATACATAAGTTCAAATTGCAGGAAAGGTCGAAAAGATAGCCCAACGTATACTTTATTGGAAAAATTAATGTTATAATCATTCTTTCAACAAATAATTTATGTTGATACACGTTCTAAGTAATTTAAAATTCCATAAAGTTATACTTGACTATAAGGGGAAACCCTAACTTTAAACAAGGTTTTAGAAACATGAAACCCGATATAGCATGAATATATGTACTATATGTATGATTCATGCTCGGTATAAATTATGCTTAGAACCCCCCATTAATATAATTTATTAAATACACTGAAAAAGGAGCAAGAAGTGGGTTTGAACGATTTACATAGCAAATGTCAGAAAAAATATATCACCAACATATATCGAATAATCCCAGGTACCATGTGGTAATTAGTTGAGTGTACTCAAATTGATTTTCCGTAAGTAAAATTCGCGAAAGACCTTAGTAACAATGTGGCAACTCTGTTCACCTGTTGTACGCCAGCAACAGCCTGCCGCCCACAAGAGAGCGGCCATGACTATAACAAATCAATAGTCGAAATTGGCTTTTAGCTTGTTGGCTTTAAATTAAAACTTAAACTTACCTGTGTTTTATTATAACTTCATTTGCTTATTTCAGTAAACACACACGCATACATAGGTATGTGTGTATGTGTGCGTTAGTCTGTTGGCTTGCACACCAGTAAAAATAAATTAACACCGGCGTTGAAAAAAAATCACAATTGAATACACGCGTCTTAGTTAAGGGCAACTTTAAACAAATGACTTCAATAAATACAGGGAAATTAAAAACAAATAAGCAAATTTGTTTTTGCGCACTATTTTTTGCAAAAATGAACGCGACTAGATATGATATACAATGGAAAATTGTGTTATCGATACTGCAAGTATCGGTCGGGCTGCCACTTTAACAGCACTGTTACCTGCTGCAACCAGTTGGGCGCACATTTCAAAAGAAGCATCCAATAGTTAACTAACCATTTAAAAACAACATTGTAAATTTATTGGTACTAAAAAACATTAAAATACTATATATGTATTATAATAATTTTACTGCAGAACACAAATTAATTTACGGCAATTTTATACAGTATCCTCAATGGGCTCCACTTAGCCCGATTTTTACACTAATCAATTAATAAAGTAAATAGTTTCAAACGTGCAAATACACAATATTCTTGAAGGGTTTCACAAAGTAGTTATTGTCCAAGTAGAGGCTTTATGTAAAGTGTAGCACCGAAACAGGTCGACAACAGTAGGAGCTTTACATTTGTAACTTTAAATTGATTGTTTTATTTTACTTTCATCTTAGAAAAAAAGGAAATCAATTACATTGAATAACAAAGTACGCGTTTGTATATTCATGATTTCTATCCCTCAGGTAACAACTAAAAATATCATTGTAACAATGTTAATGCCGCATGAGACATACACTAAGTCCTTAGATGCTCTTTGAACTATTTAATTAAGAACAAAAGCAATGCGTGGTTTATTTGGTGTATTTGTTGGATCGGTCTGGCCGCGTATGAGTATGTTTGGCTTGGAGACCAGATGCTACTTGTCGAGCCGACCACGCTTCAAATGGGAAAGTTCTCTGAGCCAAGCTTTTATCAGATCGTACGTGGAGAAGCTAATGCCTACAGCGATGGGACCTTTAATCCAGTTCATGCTTAGACCTTTATAAAAGCCGTTCTTGATTCCCTCCTCGCTAAGAAGAATTAAGTAAAAATATATTTTAATAAAATCAGTATGATATACTTTTAAATATACCAGAACATACCGGTAAATTTGTATTAGAGTTTCCAATATACTAGGGTGAGGCTCTGGCGAGTTGGGAATAACACGCGTTGTCTGCATACGACGTCTTACAATATCCAAGGGATAACTTGCGGTCTGACCGGCAGCACCTGCCGCAGCGCCAAAGGCCAGAGAGACTAAAGCATTCGGATTTGTGTTTCCAACGATCTCTGTTGTAATCAGAATTACACAAATTATGTAAGCATTTTAAGACATAAGTGCATTGTTTGGAAGCTAACCATGATACTCCCGCTTTAACGTTTCGTAGGTGAAGAATGAGGTTCCGGCGTAGGGTATAACCCCTAATACTGTGGCCCAATAGCCCCGAAACAATGTTCTGGGACCCTCCTCAACCCAAATATTAGAGAACACTTGTCGCAATGTTCGGTATCCCGTGTATCTATCAGTCACAGCCATTCGAGCACGTGCCAGATCCAGGGGATACGTCAGCGATTGCGATGTTATGCCAGCTAATGAGCCGGCAATAAACCGTCTGCTCTTGGTGCTATTAGATAAAAAAATATTTATTAGAGATTGAAGGTTTTCTATGTAAAACGATCTTTACCTTTTGCCATTGTGGTCCACTTTGAGGATGCGCCGCCATTGTTCGTGCGATGTAAACTGAATAGCGGCGTAGGGAACAATGCGCGCCATCGTCGCCGAGTTGCCACGCCACAAGGCCAGTACGCCCTCCTTATAATATGTCTGCTTCAGATAGTTGAGCGATGCCTGAAAGGAAAATTGAACATCCTTGCGTATCTGAAAATTTATTTTCGTTCGATCCAGCGGGGCAATTGTCGTCTTAGCAAGGGCACCAGCAGCTGCGCCTGATATCAGGCTGATAAACACCTCATCCAGTTTGTTGTGCACTACCAGAAAAAAAATATACATTTGCAAAACACCTTATAATTTTCTCCTTTCAAAAATATTTTCTTCTCAGACTCTATGAATATAAAGTAACAATAGATTTTATTTATTCGAGAACAGCAAACATTGGAGTGAGTTTTAAAATATGACTGTTCATTTACTTTCAGAAGGCATCCCAATGTTTCTTAGAATTTGAAATCAGAACTACAAAAATTACTTACCATCTGGTTTTGCGCTTTGACTGTCCTTCGATGAAAGTTCTGTCACCTGTTGCCCCAGCCTTATTCCATCCTCGTCCTCCGTTGAGGCATCTATAGTCGTCGTCGAGGAGCCGGCAACTGTGCTGGATAATTGACTACTTGTTGTTGTAATGGACATGGCAATGTTGGGCTTCTCTAGAAGGCGGCTCATGGCAGACTACCAGAAGTAGGAGAGAGAAATGGAACCGATAAAGAATCAACTCAAAGGAATTTGCATTGGGCAGTTGATTTAATATTCTATTACCGCAACAATTACTTATCAAAGAAGCTAACCAATTTTTCTGATCCCAGGGGTTATGTTTATATATTGGATTATCAGTTTGAGGCGTGTTCGGCAGTGTCACAAAAACAATAATACTGATAACGTGGAAGAACCAAAAAGTTTCTACATCCTCTCTTAACGGCATGCATACCATCAAGCTGAAAGCTTCGCAATTGTTTCATAATTGAACAAATATTTTCAATTTCACGCGTTTGGCACAGTTTCAAAAGAAAGCACCCTATTTAATGATATAACGATGTTCGGTCATAGGGAATATAAACGCTTTTAATAGCAAACGATGAGTCGACACATTGAAAACGTCAACCACTTTATGAGATATGGATTTGTACTTTGCTTGAACTGCTCCCGTTCGATAGGTATTTTCTGATTACAATTTTTATTATGGGTTAATAATATTTTACCTACGGGTAGCGTACAACAAATCGACTCGAAGCTAGAAATTTAGCCTCGGCTTATTTTCATACGGCCAATTTGTTGTGCAAACAAATTCTATACCAATGCTAATGTGTGTGCTCACTACAACTTCTGCAAGTGTATACGTATTTCTAGAAGAAACAAGAAAGGATACCTGCGACAAGACGACCATTTTATACCCTTGCTGATTTTGTTCACCGACTGTCCCTATTCATGTTATATGTTGCCCATTTACTTAAAGGCAAAAAGGAGGCGTGGCCAAATTCTAAAACGATCCTTTTTTTCGTGCAAAAATAAGAAATTGGTTATTGGTTATACGTAAGTATAAAAAGACATGGCTGTATCATGTCGGCTGTTAACGGTGATCAAGAACAAATGCTCGTGCCTAGTGAAAAGTGTTTGTTTAGTAATTATCAGTATAAAGTTTTTATTTTAAAGTGAACAATTTTTAAATATTTTTTTTGAAGAGCTCACACTATTTTGATGTGAATTAGGCGAATAATTCACATTTAAGATCACGCTAAGAAATGAAAATATTTTGTTTCATATGATACTAAATTCAGCTAGTTAAAATAGTTAGTTGCTATACCCAGATAACTTAATAAATATCACTAAAATTACTATAAACATACTTTGTGAATTTGACTTCTGTGCAATGCCAACTACTGGACAAAATTAATATGCTCTGTAAGGGTATACCAAAGCGGTTGTTGTTAATACAATGTGCTACAATAGCGTAGCAACAACAATATATTATCACTAAAATTATAACAAGCTGGTTTGTGCTTGTGTGTGTGGCACACACCTCCAAAATAACTTGTATATGCGAATGTAAATGTATTTTAATCACAAGTAAATATGCGTATATTGCGTATATAACACGTGGGCGAGCCTCTAATTGACTTCCGTGTTTCGCGATTCTTTTTTGCACTCTCTTGCAATAGATGTTAATAATTTCACCTTGAACAGGTTAAGTTTTTGCCTTATTCAGCGCAGATAAAAGTGTAAGCCAAGATAAAACTATCTCAAGTGATAAGATAAATTTGTGAATAGATATAGAGATGACCGTCAGACAATGAAAATAGTATTATGCAAATACACATAGATATTTAAAATACGAAGCAGAGAACACTTCTACTTATATTTTTCACAATAAATCACATGCCTAATACCACTGTGCACTGTTGATGCTGGGTGACAGGTGGGTGCACAGCAGGAACAGGGAGGTGGTGGAGGCTCAATTGCAGCCGGCGAAATGAACGTAAACAAGTTCGTTAAGCTATGTTTGTTGTTGTGCACTCAGTCAAGGTTGTTGGGGATTCATAAATGTATGCTTAACACACACACACACACACACAGAGGCACGCACATCGGTTCTAACGAATCTCGATTGAGTGTGTCTATAAATAGTCTTACTCGTATTTGGACTTTGTACTTGACTCGTTTTGCTGTTGGCTTTATTCAATTTAATTTAGAAAGTATAGATTATAAAATACATATGCATATACACATTGGCACTAGACAAAACAGAATATGGCGTTGCAATTCCTTGTTATTGTTATTGTTGCCTTTTGTTTACCGCATTGCGTTGCGTCTGCCAAATGAATGTGACGAAATTCTGATTGGAACTGACTGCAGTAGACAAAGAACAGCTGTTCCTAAATTTTTTGTTTCATTTGTTATGCATGTATTCGATGTACACCTATGTTTGTCACGTATGTAAGTATGTATGTACATCACAACTTCGCATTCACTTCGTTGTAAGCAAATGAATTTGTTATTGCACTTTTTAATTTACAACAACCTCTTCAGATTGATACACAATTCGAACACTAGCACTCTCAGAAGCATATTATATAATAAGCCAAATTTAGAAAACATTTAATTATGCTGCCAAGGTGACGATAAAGCTTACAACACGCACCTTTGTTTTTGTTAACACAGATTTTACGTACTCCAATTGGCACGCAGCAACAATTGAGCCAAAGTGCAGTGCAGCTGGCTTACGCAGTTACTAGGCTGGCAGTTGTGTGGGGATCTCGCATTTATTTTGACGTTTTGTTAACCAAACTCGAAATTATTATTATTCAATACATAATAAAAATTAAACGCGCGACTTTGCCTTTCCGTCTACTCTGAGCATTAGACAAAAACATCAAGAACTGTATGGACCAGGGCTGCGAATTGTATCAGAGTCAGCAGACGTAGTGATGCCATATCGCTGATTTGTTAAAATGATATTTCATCTGGCAACACCGTGCTTCTGCAGCCAACTTCACGCGCGACGCACTCAGAGCAAAACAGCAAAATATCAAAGAATAAATATACACAAAAATACAAATATTAAAATGAATATGTCGAATTTAAACGACCTGCGCTCCTATTCCCGTCACTGGTTAACAGAGTTTATAGAGCAATATCAGGAGGAAGAGTGCCTGTGGCAGCCTAAGCATCAGGATTACAGTAATCACGCCTCCAGAAACAAAGCGTACGACAAACTGGTCGAAAAATTAAAAGAGGTTGAACCAAATCCAGATCGCGCCATGGTCGTCCGCAAGATAAATTCCCTCAGATCCGCTTTCCGACGCGAGTTCCGCAAATCCAGCAGCAAAAGTGACTATGAGACTCGTCTATGGTACTACGACAAACTCCTCTTCATAGCTGACCACAAGTCGAAGCGACACTCAAACGAGTTCACTGGCAAACCGAAACGCGAGTTGCCAGTAAGCTTCGATGACGAGGACTCGATGGACTTCGAAGAGGAATCACATCATACCCCACAGTCACAGCAGCACATTGAGACAATCGTACCCAACACAGCCGAAGAAGTCGAGACGGATGTTGCAGCAGCGTCCAATAATGTTGTGGTCAGTAGTCAAGGCACCACGCTGAGCACCATTTCAGTGACGCCCGCCGATTGTGTGACTCTGGTGAAGGACGAAACGCATCAGAGCCACCATGAGGTGGCAGCAGAAGCACATCAACGTTTAGTAGCACAGGCCACAGCCGCGCAGTCATCTCTAGCCGCAGCTGCAGCAGGCGGTCATGCAGTTAAGGTGCTAGAAATTACATCCCTGGACTCAAATTCGCAGCGCGAGATACAACAAGTGAGTACACGACGAGCTCCCTTAGTCGTCTATCAATAATACACTTAACGCAAATGGTTCTATGCAGGCTGTGAACTCGCTCGAACATCACCAGCAGCTGCAACACCTTCACCAACACGCCAACGGTCATGGCCAGCCGGTGCCGACAATCCAAATCGGACGGGACCACTATCAGCCGTTGTTCGGAAACGCAGCGACCGCTGCATACACAACGGCAGCGCCCAGCACGTCGCACCGTCACGAGGATGAGTACGATGCCATTGGGGTTAATGTGGCCAGTAAACTACGGTCGATCAACCACACGCAGCGCATCATTGCAGAGAAATTGATAAGTGATGTACTCTTCAATGCTCAGCTGGACAACCTCACTGTTAATTCGGCGTTGACGCAGTAATCTTACCTATCGGTATTTTAACTAAGATTCATCAGATGCGAGTGTAACTGGATTGCTCTATCCACATCATAGTGCAGAATATATTTGTATGAATGTCGTCCGTTTATGTGTTAGATTGTATCATAAAGTTAATAATTTTATAGTTTTAGTTACTGCATCTCTTCAATGCAATAAATCATATTTATAACTAGGAACAAGAATCAAACATAACTTCATTGTATCATCATTTTGTGCTGGACTCTGTTGAGTCCGTCTGAGAGTCGGTTCCATTTGTCAGTCGCTTCCACAAAATCTTTGCAAACTACAAAAAAGTTAACCACAAGTTTTATAACGACATTGGCCAAAATATAATTGACAAGAAACTAACCGTGATGGGAGGTAAATCAATTTGTTCATTAGCGGCAACAAGTTTTCGGTTATCTTGCAACAATCTCCATCCAATATGTATGCCAATGAGACTGGGTATCATGACCAGGGCGACAAGATTTCGCGAAACAAAAGACTGTTTTTGTGGCACAGTCATTTTTAGTTAACAAATTATGACAGGATCGCAACAAAATTAATATTATTGTTATTTAACATTGTTTGTGCTATCGATATATGTGTTATCGACGTAATTTAAAATATGTTAAAAAATACCACATACCGCTTACAGACTTGTGCTGTTATTTTGGTATATCGATATCGATATACTGGCGGCAAAAGTATATTATATACTTTATACAAGATAAGAGGCAATTAAGAGTTTTATTTTTATCTGAATCCAAATCTTCAGACAGCTGCTTGAGGTAATTTATGTGGTTTCTTCATAATTCCAATGCTAAACATATTAGTGACTAAATTGTTTATAAGTAAAACAATACCCCCTTGAATACTCTTCATGCCGCATATAGACGACTAGTTGTCTCATATGCGATATGTGTATGTACATTTTTATTTATGCACAGTGGACAATTGAGTGTCATGCAGGTAATTGTGTTAACTTCTTGAAAATGGTTGCTACCTGTATGTTTGTACCTGTGACTTTGCAATACGCGAATGAACGTTATACCCATTTCTCCGACACTTTCCCACACAAAGGCACATGTATCCCTCTCTATGTATCTCTCGCTCATTCTTTTACGACCTGCAAGCAAACAATGTGATATAGTAATAGGCAAAGTACATTGTACTTTTCATTATTCTCGCGCTGCAGTAGGGCCAGGGGCACAGTGGTGAGGCGTCTTGTGACCTTTGCACACAAACAAACACTCAAAATTCGCTTTGTCTATGCGGCCTAGTCCCGCAGTTAGTTTTGGCAACACCAGCAGCGCATCAACAACTCGATTGCTGCGCGCGAGTTCAATTGCGATTGCGATTTTTATGAGTAAATCGATTTCCAGCAACGAAGTGAAACAACTATTTTAAATATTTACATAAGTGAGTCTTTTGTCTGCCTGCATGAGCTATTTTATTTTGTTTACTTTTTAATTACATTTTCATCGTCTTTCTCCGCCAATTTTTACTTTCATTCTGGTTCGTCTCGGTACACAGTGAAGAGTTTATTAAAATCGATAATGGACTTCTTCCTAGTGCGCTTACGCCTAAGCAACCTTGAATATCGGTAAGTTGTTGGATAGAGTTTTCAAAGGCGTCCCCCGTGGCTCTTTAAATTTGTTGTCGTTTAAATAGATACAAATGTAGGCTAGCCACACAACAATGTTTGCAACCAATGTGAATACACAGAATAGGACGGTCACAATAACAATCTTATCCTTTTGTGAGTGCTGGCTCCAGGAAAGAGTATTGGATGTATGCTGTTTGGGAGTTGTGCTATACTCAGTGCGTCGATCCAATTGCAGACCAATTGCGACTTACCGGCATCCTAAAAAAATCAGCCAAACTTTTTTCGTTTTTGTACTAATAGTTTTGAAAACATGATATATTTTTCAAAGAGCCCCAATTAATTTAGCTTAGTAGCATCACTAAGCAATGAACATTGTGTTCATTGTGGTAGCATTTAATGTAAAGGATTTCTTCACTCAATCGATAGCACATTGAACAAAATTATTTTCAATCAATCTCTAGATAATGTAGAATAGTATACTTTACTTTAATATTTAGATTCTATGTACAGTGCGATTAACAGTATAAATAGTCTGATCACTGAATAATACGCTGTTCTCGCAGTTTGGCAATTTTATCCGCTCCATAACCCAAGAGCTTTTTGAGAACCTGGTCAGTGTGCTCGCCTAGCATGGGTGGCGCTGTGCGTGCATCGTTGCGAGCCTCACTGTAGACGACGGGAGGACCCACTACCTTGACGCTGTCATCGCGCGGATGTGGCAGAGTCTTGACCAGGCCAATGGCTTGTATGTGCTCGTCCTCGAATACCTCGCGAATGCTATTGACAGGTCCAACCACAAAGGAGGCGCCCTCAAAGTGACTCATCCAGTTCTTGGAGCTGTCTCGTGCCAGTATTTCCGCCAGAAGGGCAACAAGTTCGTCACGATGCTGTACACGATCCTTGTTCGTTTTAAACTTCTGGTTCTGCGAGATGTCTGCAATATCCAGACGCTGGCAGAGTTCCACAAATTGTGCATCGCTGCCGGCACCGACCGTAAGATATCCGTCCGCTGTCTTAAAGCTCTGGTACGGTACAATACTCGAGTGTGCGGTACCCCAGCGCTTGGCTTCAGTTCCAGCATTCAGATAGTTGCTTCCCACGTTGATTAGCAGCGAGCAGCAGGTGGACAACAGATCGACGTCGATCTTCTGGCCGCGATTTGTACGCTGCCGCTGCAGCAGTGCTGCCAATATGGCGCCATGTGCGTACAGGCCGGTGGCAATGTCGGTGACAGCGACGCCCACCTTGCTGGGCGGTCCATCACGTTGTCCAGTTATATGCAAAAGTCCGCCCATGGACGATGCAATGACATCGTAGCCCGGTCGCTTGGCATAGGGTCCCACCGATCCGTATCCGCTAATTGTACAATAGATAAGCTGCGGATTGATATCACGCAGCTGCTCATAGGCCAAGCCGTAGCGTTGCAATGTGCCCGGTACGTAGTTTTCCACCAAGACATCACAGCGCTTGGCCAGCTCGTGCATGATCTCTTGCCCGCGGACAATGTCGATGCAGACGCTTTGCTTGTTGCGATTCGGCGCCAGAAAATATGCCGCATCGCCGCTCTGTTCAAGAAACGGAGGTCCCCACTTGCGTGCCTCATCTCCGAAAAACGGACGCTCGACCTTGATCACCTCTGCGCCCAAATCTGCCAGTACCATGGTGCAATAGGGACCAGCGATAATGCGTGTCATATCCAAAATCCGTATGCCCTTCAACGGATGCCTGTCATCCGTGCTGACTGCCTCATCGTTGTTGTTGTTGCTTTTACTCTTGTGCTCGCTGTGTGTTTCGCCAACAGCTGCAAAGCTTCTCAAGCTTTGTCGAGCAGCTGACGCTCGCAAGAGCCACAATCGCGTTGCCCACATCGACATACTATAGACAACTACACAAACTCCCGAATATTACAATCGATTTGTATTTGTTTTGTATGGTATATAGTATATTTACAAACTTTTCGCGTAGCCTTTACACAGTATTTTGTCTACCTGCTAAACTAGCATAGGTACGATCTATGGAAAGTTTTCCAGCCCACTGCGTTGATCGCATCGGTACGCGAGCTTTCATGAAAGAACACTGGAGGGCCCCCAACTAGCGCGCTCTTCTCTTCATCTCTCTCTCTCGCATATGATATCAGCATGGCTATCGTTATCTAAAGCACCCGACTAAGCTGTGTACTCTGTCGTCGACGGTGTTTTTCTCTTAAGCTGTGATCGAAACTGAAAGTTCCTTGATTTTTTTTCCTTCGCCGCTTGTCGCCTTGGAGTTTTCCCAGTCTTGTGGGACAACCTGTTACAAAAACAGAAACCTGCTCAGTGTTTTTCCCCACAAAATCGCTTGTTATTTACTTACGATCTCATGTATTCTACACATCTTTAATAACATTTTATTACTCTATACTACAATTTAAGTTATAATTCTTTTTGCGTGATCTCCAGCAACGTTTGGTGCTTTTAATCTGTTCCATTATGGTCTTGTACTTTCTGTATCTACCACATCTAAATTGGTCGGCTTAAATGACCGACTCGCTAATGTTTATGCAATTAAAAAGCAATTCTATTGTGATAGATGAGTTGAGTAGGACCCGTTTAAGATAAATAACATGAAAATAAAAATCAAACAAACAAACAAAATGATTAAACAGGCATCAGGCATCAGTGCTCCAATATATCCGATCATATCATCGTTCTTTGTGACTCCGTTTCGATAGATTAAACCTGACAAGCTGCAGTTCTGTATTCGTCATCGTATTTTGTTATATTATATGTATATATTTTCAGAACTTTTTGTTTACTCGTGGTAAATATTTTTCCTGCGACGCGACGTCAATAACAATATTCAAATACAGTCTGCCCCTGACAAAGGATTTCTCAAATGCTGATGAGATCAGTTTCAATTCGTTTACGATTTCCAGACTAAAGTCACCCTACTGTAATGGCAATCCCCACGTTGGATGATTAGCGTTATTTTTATTACTGTTATAAAGTGTAATTGTATAATTAAAAAATGGAACCAGCTTTATTTTAGTTCCAAGTTGGAGTAAACTACGCAATCGCAAAGGCAAAGAATTAACCGATCGTTTTATACTCTTGCGGGTTTTACTTTAGTCTGCATTTTCAATGGTCAAAGGGTACAAAAAGTTAACAATATTAACATAAAAATATGTAGACTGGGAAAATAAAGAATTAGCCGATCCATCATTAGGGAAACCCCTCAATATTCCAATCAGGTCAAGAGAGTTAATGTTAGTCAAAACTGTTAAACATCTGAGCAGAATTAATATACCCTTTGTAAGGCTATACCTAGATCCTCTAAACTATAATTACAACTTAGCAGGAAAAGTATTAATGAGTAGTCAGCTCGTTAGGCGTACTGACGCAGAAAATAAAGATAACGTTACAGATACACATCACCTGTATCTGGTAATGCTAATATGACCCTGTTTACAACACGGGCAAAGGTATTTCCTGCGAACTAATGGGATTCACAAGTGAACTTGAACACCGTGTGCAGTCATTAACAGCGATCACGTTTAAGAGCAAGATCACACAAAGAGCGAGAGAGAGAGAGAGCGAGAGTAAGAGAAGAGCCCAGCGCCAAGCCGAACCGAACCGGTTCGAGCTTTCAGCCACGAGTGGCGCTTCGAGCAGCGCTTGAAGTGCTATGCGAAGCTCGGCCTGATCAGTTATTTGTTGAGCGTACGTCGCGTACATCGGTTCGTTATAGCTCCCGCGACTGTGCATATGCAAAGTGCAACTAAAATACACACACAGATAAACAATAATCACAGCAGCAGTAGCAACGACTAACGACAACGAATGTGATAAGCGCCGCGCAGTGTGCCGCAAAATGAAAGCCAGTGAAACGTTACGCATGCGTTTGCAGCGCATTCAAATTCGCCCGGAATATTACATTTGCGGCGAAATCTATTAGTTAATAATACTACAGCAAGCGCAACAACAACAGAAACAACGTTTCGATCAGATCAAAGCACAGTACAAGATGCAGTCGGACTCAAGAAAGTATTTTGCCACTAGCTATTAGCCAACTGACCAAAAAAGTATTAAGCCATCGCAGCTAGCTATAGCTATCGCTCTGCCGCCCCGTCTCCGTCTCTGTCTTCCAGCAACTGCAGCAGCAACTTCGTGTGCTCAAGTGAATTGTGCAAGCGCAAATCGCAGCAGCCGCTGCTGTCTATGCTGACGTCGCAGTCGCAGTCGCTGCAATTGCGAGCCGTGCACAGGCCAGCTGCATATTGCACAATCCTGTCGCTTGTTGGCCAACCTGTTCGTGCTCGTGTTCACATCGTGTTCGTGTTTGTGTTGTATCTGTTTATGTATCTGTATCTGTAGGATACAGATAGTTTTTGAATTGAATTTTACTTGATTGGTTAACAAAAAGCCGTCAAAATTGCTGTGCTACTGTGTTCCAGGATCCTGGGGTACATCATGCGGCGCTTCTTGCGTTCCGCGATGATCGTCTTCAGCTGGTTTGTGGTGCCCTACAGCCGTTACACCAACATCAAGGTGATACGGCGCAAGCTGCCACCCATCCGAAGTCATCTCCTGGAGATACCTGCCGTCGATCTGGCCAAGCTGATTCGCACCAGAAAGGTGAGTTTGCCTCCTTTCCCTTTCATCCACCTCTTGAACATACACATACATGTATGTATGTGGGTTAACCCATTAAAGTTAGATCTCAATCGTACGCACCTCAAATTATTACTGGCTAAGTTTTGCAAGTCAATAGACAGGCAGACTCTCTGTCCGTCTTCAGTATACTTAATGCACGCGCTAAAGCATCGGCAACAAAGGCCGCTGAAAGCACTCAGTTGCCACATCTATTAGACACTTTGTGGCAAAGCTGAGGCAATCTGATGCGTCGCCGTTGATGGCCACCGAGTCAACGCCCCTTGCAGCGGCGACTCATGCCACAGGTGTCAACTGAGTTAACCCCTTTGCTACATAGATTTTGCTGAGCCCCACTTGAAATGCCATGCCGCCAAAAATTTTAAATAATACAATAGAAAACATGAAAGAAAGGCTACCTTCGTCATACCGATGGTCTTATACCCTTGCAGCTATTCGCTTTAGTCTTTATCAATTATGTATATATATGCTACTTAATTATGTATACAAAGTTGCGCAAAATGACGAGCACCAGTGGAAGACATTTTACATTCGATCAAAAAATATATAAGGTTAAAGATACGCTATTATTAAAAATTGTCAAAAAGGGTATACTAATTTCGAATACATTTTGTCATATTATTGGCTATTTCCGCTATCTGAAAACCTAATATTATGTTTTCTTTAACATAAAGAAAAAAGTGTTGGAAAAAAAGAAAATATATAATTAAATTAATTAATTAACTATTTAAAGAATCCTTTATTTCTCTAAAGTTCTAAAAACAAGCACGAAAGTAACAGTTGAGTGTGCTCAATTGTGATGTACCAGCTACACACATGATCGAAACGATTTCTTCAATATATAACTTCTATGTTTTGCGTATTTTGTGTTTCGAAATCAGTACATATTTTTAATTTCTTAGCAACCTTCTATGTTAATTATCCGACTGCAACCAAATTTTAAGAAATCATTTTGGCGTTGATAGTTATTGTGTTTACCAAAAATGAACTTTCCAGCATTTAAATTACATTTAAAATTCGGTTTTTTATCGATTTACGTGGGCGGATTAAATTCTAAAATACTTGGAAATTTTTTTATTTATTTTTTGGTAGTCCTAGCTCTTTTAATCTCTGAGATTTAGATTTTAATACAAAAAACTTAGACAGACAGACGGATATGGCTATATCGACTCTGCTGTTGATGCTGATTCAAAATATATATAGTTTGTGGTACAGCTGGAAAAACATCGATTTTACATTGATAAATATCGAAGTTTTATATTAAAAATCTCAGCAAAGATCGATGTTTTATATTAAAAATTTCAGCAAACATCGATGTATCTCCAGCTCTAGTTTTTGGGGTCTGACACGCCTCCTTCTGCCTGTTACATACATTTTCGGTTGGTACGAAGAGAAAACAAATAAAAAGAATTCAAACTATTCGAAAACAAAAAGAAAACAAAATATAGGAAGAAAAGAATGTACTAAATATATAACAAAAGTAAGTTTTCCAAATGAACTATGTAACAATAAACTCTTACTCACATATTACTCATCCAGTTTGCAATTTAAACAAAGCCTTTTATTATGTATTTGACTTGGCAGTTTCAAAATCTTTCCAAGTTGTAGAAATCCCCGCTGACTGAGCCCTTAATTCGCGAATTGGGTTGGTCAATCGAGCTGGCCTAGAGAGCTGCTACTTGCATGGCTGGGCTTTATATCGTCGGCATATCGCGCCATATCAATAACATCTGCTGCTCTGGCAGTAAGCCTCATAAGGGAATACACGAAATCTGTGCAAACTTAATTGTAATCTCCTGCTCGTATGAGTCTGCTCATAATTGTTGTTACTTATGTCGGTTACTCGACTCGCTATGTTGTGCGATTGAGGTTGGCTGGTCCACAGACACAGACACAGCCAGCGCACATAAGGTCATTACTTGGCAGACCTTATCGAGGCAGCGCAGACAGAGACACTGGCGCAACTCCAGCGAGTGAGCGTGTATTGCGTTTTTGTTTTTATCACATTTGTTTATAAGCGCACTTGTTTGTTTATATTTTACTGCACGTTTGCTGCGGGATTGTCTTCGGCATTATACGAGCATGTGTTTAAAAATTATTATTATTTTAATTATGATTTTTATTTGTCGAGTCTCGTTTAATTTTTTGGAAGTTTCATTGTCAAATTGCTTCATTTTGTTTACGCAAATGCAAGCTTTTTTAAGGTTGAGTTAGTTGAGAGCTCGTTTAGACTCTATCAGCTGTGCGTGCCTTCTTGATAGGAGGGGGTTCGTATGACCGGGTCAGCCAGCGCAACAACTGCGACAATGTTTCGGTTAATTAGCGTTGGAATTGAGATTTATTTAAACAATAAGTGGGAGCATGAGCTCTGATAAATGTTTCTTAATATATACGTATTTTATATGGAATATATACATATATGAGCGGAGCTTGTAAAACTTACTCGTACTTTGCATTTAATTATAAAACTTTCTCTAGAGCCAAGTACTTAGTTTATTACCTGTCGATCTTGACAGTTTATAAGTAAGATATATCAACTGAAAGTAAATTAATTGGTTTTGACAGTAAACAATCTGTGCTCATAAATGATCAATCATAAAACATACTGTATAATTACTTCCCTTTGCTCACAAACTGTTTGTGTTAACCTATTGCAGATACGTATATTTTATAGTTAAGAGAGCAAGTCCCCCCACAAATCAATAAAGAACAAATTATTTTCTTCAAATCTATGCTCCACATACCATATACATACATACATATATGCATTCCTGATTTGCAGGGTATCCCCTATGAGTTGCAATATCATTCATACTTTAGTGTTTTGAATGACTTCGGTTGGGTCTTTTTTAGGTCTCTGATCTACCCACTGTGCGAATTATTCGGCATCATTGTCTCTTGTGTCTGTGGTAATGCATGTTGCATACACACCTTTGTATTTATGTAGCATGTGTCTGCTTGATTGTTTACTTTTATCAGTATCTGCTTTATGAACGCTGAACCCCTTCAAGTTTCTGATGCACATGCCATACCTATCAGTGCATATGTATGGTATGTACATACAAAGTTCGGGTTTGAGTTAAGCTGCCACTTCTGATTTATTATTACACTGGAAGTCATTGAAAAAGTCAAGTAGCCTTAAATTTAACGATTTATGTATGTACTTATGCCATATAGTATTATGATACTTATGTGCTCGTAAGTTCGCGTACATTATGAACGTGTAATTACCGTTGAGTGTGCGCATGAATATGTATAAGTTAATGCAACCCCAATGCAAATGCAATTTGCAAGCATTGAGATAATATATCAACTAAGTGTATAGATACATATATATATAAATCTATGTATCACTATGACAGAGATATAGCATACTTCAAACATATTTGTAAGTGCACATGTAATAATAGTTGATAGCCCGCATAAAAACAGCAAAGATTTTATCTCCTATTTGTGCAGCCTTGCAGAGGGCATATTTATTTTGGTATAAGTTTGAAACGCACCAAAGAAGACATTTTCGACTCTATAGAGTAAAAATATTTTAAATAAGGATCGACAGGGCAGACGAAGTTTTCATGTCCTTAGGTCCGTCCGTCTGAATTTTGCAACGCAAACTAGTCCCTCAGTTTTAAAGCTATATTGACAAAATACACATGATTCTTATTACTGCAGGTCGAACATATCTGACTATCTTATAGCTGGCATACAACCTAAAGAAATATTGTTTTCTTTTTCAAGATATCACTAACAATTAAATTACATCGACCTTTTCTATGTACATGAATAACATGATTTAAAATTTCATCAAAATCTGAATACTGTAACATATATAATATTATAGCTGCCACAGGAAATGTGTGTATATGGATAAAGACCTGTATTGTTTTCGAAATAACTCATCTTAAAGTTATACAGTAGTTTAGATTAGATAAGATTATTTAATGCTATACCTTTTAAATAAATAAATAACATATTTACATAAAATTAATTTTATTTGTTCAGCAATTAGAATTATTATTGCTGTTAACTAATCATATAATATAATAGAACTCTGTACTTTTCCATATATGACACTCGGTACTATTATTTTGTATGTCCCAATTATAGAAACAATCGCTAAAGATTGAAGTAAAAATTAAGAAGAGTATTAAACCTTCGTTAAAGCGAAGTTAGATTTTCTATTTTGTTTACTTTTATCTAAACCATATCCGCATCTAGTCGATGTAAATATTAAAATCAAATTAATGCATTTAGCTGACTCAGTTAACAAACAAGTTATTACATCAGGAAATTAGTAACGCTTTGATCTTTATTTATGTTTTACAAAAGAAAGTTCTCCCTCATTACGCAAAACATTTTTGCGTCATAATGATTCAAATTAACTAGATTACGTTGAAATAACAACACACAATATCCGAAAATATTCTTAGTAGAAAAAATCTTCAAGCAACCTTCGAGCATACAAATTTTTAATGTTATTGACCTGTTTTGAAAATCTTCTTCCTTTGAAAAGGAGTATACTAACTTTGTGATAATGTTTTTAACAGGAATGAACTTCTGACAGCTATTCTGTCTGGATAAGCGGGCAGCATCTATAGAATGTAGAGATACCAAATTTGAAATTGTGCTGTTAATGTAAGGGAATGAGTCTTAGACAGGTTAACAAGGTTGAAAATTTGTTGTGTATTTCTTATTAGTTAAAGTGTATATTACGATCGATAAATATTAACCATAAATAGTTAAGTTATTGTTTGGGTTTCATAAATTTATGTTAATTTATTAGATCTATAAGTTTTTCCCCCCAAACTAGCATCTAAAATACCAAAAATGTTACTTTGCCAAGCTGTTCACTGTTATCATTAATATTGTTTTTCTCTGTTGGCAATTGCAAGTCCCCAGATTACTCATACGACATGTCGTACGCGTTGGCATTCGCTTTGAACCGTCAGAGACAATTGAATGTGAATTTTTATTGATTTTAATTTAACATAAATTGCTTTTGTGTTGTTGTCTCTGTTGGTTCTCACAAGCAATTTAGCGGCAAGAATAAAACAATGGGGAACATTTATCGGCGCGTTCTATTCTAGAATTAGAGATAATGCGGAAGTGATCAAACAATTTTAATATCGATTCTTATCTATTCTTATTACAGGTTAAAAGCGAAGAGGTAGTCGAGGCCTATATCGAACGTTGTCGGCAGGTAATCAAACGAAATTGATAAATAGAAATCTGAGCTTACTAATTGCCTTGAACTTTGATCGATTGTTTCAGGTGAATCCTTTGATCAATGCAATTGTGCAGGATCGCTTCGAGGAGGCACTGGAGGAGGCGCGCGAAATCGACAATGTCATTGCCATGGGGATCAACAGTGTCGAGTCCATGGAGGAGTTGACGCCACTCTTGGGCATTCCGGTGACAGTCAAGGAGAGCATCGCGGTCAAAGGCTTGACCAACCAAGCAGGTCGAGTATTCAAGACGCCGCAAATTGCCAAGTCGGACGCGCCTGTTGTGGAGCAAATCAAGCGTTGTGGTGGCATCATTCTGCTGGTATCCAATACACCTGAGCTGTGTCTGCTCTGGGAGACCTACAACAATGTGACGGGCCAGACAAAGAATCCTTACGATCTGAAGCGTACCCCTGGTGGGTCGTCGGGCGGCGAGGCAGCCCTGCTGGCTAGTGGCGCCTCCCTGCTCGGCCTCACCTCGGACATTGGTGGCTCGTCGCGTCTGCCGGCCATGTTTAGCGGCATTTGGGGCCACAAGCCGACACCGTATGCCGTTTCCTTTCGTGGTCATCATCCGACCAGCGATTTTCCCAAGTGGGGCGACTTCTTCACCATTGCTCCGATGACACGTTATGCTAAGGATTTGCCGCTGTTGCTCAAGTGCATGCACGATCCAACTGGGCCCAAATTAACGCTGGACAAGGAGATCAGTGCGCATGGCATACGCTTCTTTTTCATGGACAACGATGGCCCGTCGGGCATGATGCGTCCCCTCAGCCGGGATCTGCATGCTGCCATCAATCGTGTGGCCAGCGACTTTAATGCGAAGCGTGTGAACATACGCAAAATGAAGTGGTCTCTGGACATCTCGCTTTCGGCCATGCTAACCATGAAGAACATCGAGACAATTTACCACAAGACCGAGGAGGGCGAGCAACCGAAGACCGTGTGCAAGGAGACGGTCAAGTATTTCTTTGGCTGCTCCGACAGCATATTGCCGTCGGTGATCTTCGGCCACTTGCAGAATTTCATGAAGATCATTCCCAATTCGCGGCACAAACATCTGGCCAGCATTATTGAGGCGCTCAAGACTGAATTCAAGGAGATGCTCGGCAACGATGGCGTTTTCCTCTACCCCACATTCCCGAACACCGCGCACCAGCATTATCAGATCTACCACAAGCTGCTGGAGCCCATGTACATGGCCATATTCAATACGTTGGGTCTGCCCGTGACCAACTGCATGATTGGCCTGGATCGTCGTAATCTGCCCATGGGCATACAGGTGGTCGCCAATCCCGGACAGGATCATCTTTGTCTGGCTGTCGCCCGCGAAATGGAACGACGCTACGGTGGCTGGGTGCGTCCCCCCTCGGAAGATAGTCACACATATGCGCAGGCCAGTGGCAAGAGGGGTTAGCGTGTGTCGTGATTCTTCTAGAGAATTGAAATCGTTTCATTTTGCATCCACACGTTTTCGACTTTGCCACATGAAGTAACCGCCACAAAGCGACAGACCGAAACAGCGAGAAACACAAACAACGTAATAAACAGCAATTTAAGTGTTATAGCACACATACACACACACACACACACACACACATAAACACATAAAGACACAGCAGTAGCACAATATTATAATATAATTCGCTCGCAATGGGGGTTACTTCATCTCTGGCCTTATTATCACTCTACATATAACGAACATTACAAAACCAGCATCACATTTTAGTTAAAGTTTTCGACTCATTTTCCATTGTACAAGTATTAAATTATTGTATCTTTATTTGTCCAAATTGAATGTACTATATCGTATATTGTATCGTGTATATCGTATACTGTATGTAAATATTCTTCTAGCTCCTAAGTGTTAGTTCTTATAGCTAATAGTAACGTATCTTTCTGTGTATGCGTCTCTTAGCATCGGCTCTTTCGAACAAAACGAAAAGAAACTTCCCAAGCAAGTAGACAACGGGATTATTTGTAGCGAGTAACAGAAGATAAATGATATTTTTGCATTGAACCAAATTGCTGAATAAAAATCAAAATCGTGCAAACAAAATCTGTGTAGTATTTACTAAGTCAAGTCTGTGAAGAACTTCTGTTGTGCAAGCACAAACATGTTGGCCTCCAGTTCGGACCAGAGTCGTCCAAGCTTGGCTGATGAGGGAGGCCACTAGGGAGCTGCGCCGGGTGGGGGAGGGTGAAGGCGGTGCAGCTGCGCAACTAGGCGATGTTATGGGCTAATAATGAATATAATAAGCTACGTACAACGTACGCACACTAGCTGGCGTACAATGAAGCTGGCTAATAAGTACGTTGCCGCTGAAGCCACAGTACAAACTGTTCCACTTGGCTGACCCCCTCCAACAACAGTACAGAACATTGGCAGGTTTGTTTATCCACGAATGTGGGTATAAACGTTTCTATACATAAGGCGGTCTGCCTCTCTGTCCCTCCGTCCGTACCTCAACTGCATGCAGCACCTGCTTCTGGGCAACCTCTTGAGTCGCGTATCTCAATCGCGTCGCAGATTCGAGTGCCGGCTGCCCGCGTTGATGTTGTTGTTTTCCAACTTGTCATTTGCCGAAAATTTATACAGATTTTATTGGCCCGGCTCGGATCGGCTGCCCCTTGCATGTGCCCGGGCTCTGGCCGTCTCGGCCTGCCTAGATATTTTGACTCTTTGTTTTGCTAGTTTTTTTATTTTTTTATTTTGAGTTGTTGTTTTGTGGCTTTTGGAGTAGCTCAAGGTTCTGCCAATATGGCTTTCGCAATTTGGCTGGGTCTAAGTAAGTACGAACGAGAACGTGTTATTTGGCCAAAAATCGGAGGTAAGTTGAATTCGCGTAGCAAAGAATGTGGCGGCCAATCAAGCTGCCCCAGCCACGACCATGTGAGATGGTGGTGTACAAACTAGACTCGGCCGTTCCGCAATTAGTGCACATAAAGCGGCTTAAATGTCGGTTTTAATTAGCATAAAACTCGATTCTTGGCTAGTTCGGGCAAGGTATGGCAAGGCATTCGAAATGAAAATCTTGGGCCACAAAATTTCGACTACCTGTTGTTAGCAAGACAACAACAACAACAAGAGCTACCAAGACGAAAACAACTCTCGCTGGAATGGAATTAAGCTGCGACGGATCAACAGACAGAGAGAGAGAGAGTGAGAGAGAGTGAGATGTGTAACAGAGTCAAAGAGAGATAAAGTAGCAAAGCAAAGTGGGGAGAGCGACAAACCGAATGCTCACTGAGGAGCAACAACAAGAAATGAAACTGTTATCACAGCGAGAGGAAGAGAGAGAGAGAGAGAGAGTGAGAGCAAATGGCCATCCAGTCAGCTGAATTCCAGTCCCTAAACATGGCTGTCTTCAACCAGCCAAGCCCAATCTTATTCTTTGGCTCTGGCAGATCGTTCATTTCGAAACGAGCCCAAACAGCGTGTGGTTGTGCCTTGTCGCATAACACGGATATAAGATAGTACATAAAATTGTATCTATAGCATAGCATAGAATTAAGACTGCAGATTGTAGACTGTACCGATCGATCACTTTTATTCTGCGCATTTGAGGTGACAAATTTATTGCATATTTGTTTACCGTGATCTACGCAGATAGATTAAAACTGTTTCGATTACCGTGTTGAATCAACTGAATATCAAGTGTGATTTTAACCCCGTAAGACTCAGACACGTGTCCAAAGGTTTCTCTTTTTTCCACCAGACCAGTGCCACGTGTTGGCCAAAGACCTTTAAGATATAATAAAGCCTATGTGTTAAGATTAAGTATCTCTGCATAAAACTATTACCATCCTTTTTCTAGCACATGGTATTACTTAAATTTCAGAATAAAAAGCGTAACCTTATATAGTACATACATACATAGAAATATATTTATGATAAGTAGTAAACTGACTCTCTGTAAACATGCCCATTTTCCACGAATTAACCACACACAATATAAACTCAGAATTAACTGTTTAATACATAATGCTGAAACTATTTACATTCTTCCAAGAGAATAATGACATGCGATTTCACAGCATTAGATTAGAGCTGTAGGAACCAACTTATTTCATAGTGATGAAGGCGAGTCTTTTAACAATTGAAAATTTCGCGAAAGGAGAAATCCATTAAAACAATATTTGAAGATAAATGAAGAACGAGTGATGTTAGTTGGCAGACGCTTCAGGCTATTTTTCTTTGGCCACTTGACTCTTGCGTGCCTTGGGCTCAGGCGGATCGATAAGGTTGCCATGGCGCACAACGTCGATGTGGCCCAGACGTATCATTTTCTCCTCCCAAATGGAAATGGCTTTTCTGTAAAACGAAATTGAATAATGAAGGGTTTGTTTTTATGGAGTCAGAGTCGTGTGTTCTTTCTACGCACTTGTACTGATCGAGCTCCTTGCGCGATTCACTTAGGAAAATGGCCTTCTCGTCGTCCGAGAGGCGTGCCCACTTGGCAGTCGCCTTCTGATGCCATTCGCGGTATGTTTGCTGAGATGTTTGGGGGGTATTCGTGCGCTCGCTGGCCACAAAGCGCAGAAACGCCGATGCAGGCTTCTTTGGACGTCCGAGCTCCTTGATCCGCTTGCGCAGCTGTTTGCGTTCTTTGGCATCCAGCAGTTCCTGTTTCAGCTGTTTAATATTGTTGCGCTGCTCGTCGGTCAGTTTGGCATCGTATTTGGTACGCTGCGCGACGTAGATTTCTTGGTCTTTTTTGAACTCCGACTGCAATTGCTGCTTCAGCTTGGGGTCGACAGTGACCCACTTGCGCGACAGCTCCTGCACAATCTCAATTTGGGTTATCTTCGGATCCTGGGCTATCAGCTGGGGCCGCATGTCACGCATGAATCGAAAGTACGGTGTGAGCGGCTTTTTTGGACGCGGTGGCGCACCAACGAGCTCCTCCAACGTCTTCGACTGGTTCACCGCAGTGTGGCTTATGCTGGCGGCGGCCAAGGGTCTGTTTGTGTTTGACGTAGGTGTGAAATTGTTGTCGATGGGAATTGTATGTGCAGTGTCTGCGCTTTTGGCTACAACTTGCCTGACTTTGTTGATTAGCGACCCGAGCAGGGATACACGCGACAGCAGCGTCGTTGTGTAGATCATTGTCAGTGATGTTTATCCCTTAAGGCAGTTCAGCGATGACTTTTGTTTAGCGGAATTACACCCTTTTTACTAAGTAATACTTGTTGAACTTACAAATGAAATTAAGTTTTACGTAAAAAATGCGGCGTTTTCATAGAGTTGCCTCGCAATCTCAGCTGTCAAATTATCGATGAAACCGCAATATATCGATAGCAGGCCAGACAGTGTCGCTGCATATCGCAAGTCAAGAAAGGCAGTTGCCTCATTTACGCAATAAACAAGCTGTACAGAGTACGTAATTATGCTTTTTAAGGGGCTACAAGAAGTAATCGATATATGTGCGTGACTAAAATGATGCCATTTGCTACTGTATAGGTTGCGCCAGCTAAAAATACAACACTGTGCGTTTGTCGTACAGGTGGCGCTATTTACAGAGCAACCATGTGAAGTGCGAGAGGAACAGAAATCGAAGTGTGAGCAGTGCGACTATACGAATGCGCGCGCATTTGAACGCCAATTTTGTAATTGAAAATAATTTGCTTGAGTTTGACTCTTAACTCGATAATGGGTGCTTTCGCGTCAATTTGCTGGTCATTAACAGCCAATCAATTTTAATCTACTGCTTACGAGAGTTATTACGTAAATATCTAAATTTTCCAGTTATCCTGCAACGCATTGCTGCCGAAAAAAACCGGATATCGAATTTTTCTGTTTTTTTTTTCTGCTTTCTTGCGGTTGTTGGGGCTTGCGATTGTGTGCGATTTACTGACAATTTGTCGCTGGCAATTGTTGCGCACTCGCGACCGCATTGTTGTTATTATTTGTTGCTTGCTTTTGGCCAATTTACTCATTGGCTTACTCCACATACATACAACAAGTCCGGACCGAATTTCCCTGTTAAATGTATTCAACAAATTTTATGCTTTTGTCAATTTGACAACAGTTTTCCCACCCAACCTGAATCCATTCACAAAGGAATGTGTGTGCGTGCCCCCATGCTTATCTCTCTGTGTGTGTGTGTGTGTGTATGCGCACGTAGTTTTCTTGACTTCCGTCAAGCGGGCTTTGGCAAGTTGATTCAGCCGGCTCGAAGTCGCAGTCGCAGTCGCAGTCGCAGTCGCAGTCACAGAGTTATGCAACAGCCTTTGCCTGCCGATTACCGTTTGCCGTTTTACTTCTGCTGGTCGCCGATTTTCGATTTCTGTTTGTCGACTCGTTGCCCATACGCCCCGTGCACCAGGCGTGAATGCTACGCGCCACAGCGACTCTGCGTGTGTTTGTGTGTGGTCATTGTGCAAGCTCATGACACAAATTCTTTGGCACCGCTGGCTGGCAAATGTTGCAATTTCGGTCGCTTGTTTTGGCTTTTTTTGCGTTATGACGCGCGCGTGAAAAACTAACATCAATAAATATGGGCAACTAGTTTTAGCCCCGACTCGCCTGGCCTGGCTTCGCTTTACTCGGCCAGTTATCGAATATGCGTCGGCTACATTTAAATTTTGCTCATGCGGTTTTGTTTCGCGCGCTACCGTTTCCTTAGTGAATGTGGACGTGTTTTCGGGGCACGACACTGCGCCGGGGGGGTTTGGCTTGCTGGGGCTGTGCCTGACAATGACAAAGACACAGCAAAGACCGAGCAAAACGAACTGTTTGAGCTCTCGTATCAAATGCTCTTGAGCCAAACTGAGCCACAAGCAATATCAAAATCCGAATGCGAAGCAAAGCAAAGGCAACATCGAATAAAAAGCAGAAAACAAATTTAACTTTCTTTTTATGCGCCACTTTTAGCTGCCTTTTCTTTGGCCAAACATTCGTCGTCGTCGTCGTCGTCGTTGTCGCTGGACTGCGTTTGTTAGCCGCTTCATTGATTTCCATTTACACCGTGCGGCAGAGACGGCGCCGGCGCTGGTTTCGGCTGCGACGTCACTGTCTGCAGCCATAATGGTTGCAATTTCACGACGCCCGACGCGTTGCCGCGATGAGGTAACCGCCGGAGTCGCTTCTAGCTGTCCCCAAAAACAAAGCACTACACAACAAAAGTGGGGCCCGTGCGACGTCTACAATTAATCTTTTGTTTGTTCAGTTTAGTTTTATTTCAATTCAATTTCTGCTCTTTCCCATTTGCATTTGCATTCCAATTAAAGCGCAGCGCAGCGCTCAAATGTAATCAAATAAATAATAAAACAAACAAAATGAGTGAGCTCGCTGCAATTTGCGCAAGACTTTGGCATGCAAGCACTTTCACCGGCGAGGACTGTGCGACTTCTCGAGCCGATTAGCATAAAGTGCATCCAGATGCAACTTATGCAACTCCCCGCTCCACATTCGACACGCCAAGGGGAGGGTGGTGGGGCAAGGGGGTGTTGTGTAGCTTGCATTACAACAATAATCGATAACACGGAATCCCAGCATGCGATTTTCTAATTTCGCCCGGCCCGGCACATTGACGGAAATGTGTGAATTAAGCTGCTGGGAGAAAAGTTTTCACCGCACCGCACAAAATTTGTTGTTAAACGAATTAACGTTTAAGGTTCATACACGGTTCAATTTCTCGGTAAAAGCCGAAAAATATGAAATGAAATAGTCATGATTACTGGGCCAACGTTTGATAAGCGGCTCGAGAGTTCAGCGCAGTTCAACGTGGTCTATCAACCAACAATCGGTTGCTGTTGGTGTTGACACTAATGCGACACTAAGTCGGTGTAATTAGTAAACCTTTTGGGCGCCCCTCGAGGCCTAACGGTGTCGCACTTAGGTCTCAAGAGAGCAGCATGAAGAGATCACGGTTAATTGCCCAGGCTGCACAGTGGGTGAGGCTGCTGCCGGAATACGTGATAAAGTATAAATATATACATATGTGTGAATGTGCATCGGGGGGATGCTGGCACGTTTGTTTCCTAAGTCTTTTGTTATGCAGTTGCAATTACGAGTATTTTCCTGCGAGAAGTTCGTTGCCTTCGTTGCCTGCATCTGAATGCAGCTCCGAGGCGTGTTGCGATCATTTTACTTAATTCAACGATGAGAAACAACAACAACAACAACAACAACAGCAACAACTACGGCTGCATTGCATGCTTTAACAACAGCTGGTGCTGGTGCTGTTGCTCTCCCACTCTGCCAGCCATACTCCCCCTCTCTCTCTCTCTCTCTGCCTCTCTGTGATGCGCCTTCGCGCTCACTCTCTCGCTGCTGCTCTCTGCCTCTGTCTCTGTCTGCCCGCTCTGCCTGCTTTTTGGCAGCTCTTGTGCGAAGTGCGCGCCTCGCGTGCTTTCAGTTTCGTTTTCAACTTCGGCGCGTTAGGCAGCAACTGCAGCAGCAGCAAATTGGCAGCGCAAGCAGGAGAGCCACATACAAAAAGTAAACAAAAACAAACACTTGTGCATAAGGTTTTAAGCCCAATTACGTGATTTGCTTGCCGCCATCGCCGTTTGCCATTTGCCGTCGCCGTCATTGTTTGCCGCTTGCCTTCACGCTGCTGAGCATCGTCGTCGTCGTTGTCGCCGTCGCCTTCGCCGTCGTCTTCCACGTTGTGATCAACGCCTCGTGGCATGGACAGCTGTTAGCGTCGCAGCTGCCAGAAAGACTGTGCTAAAACGAACCAAGCGATCGACTAATCGGCCAACAACAACAGCGCAGAAGGCAATCGACAGTTTCGCGTAAGAAATTCGTTTCGAATCGTAGGTTATTGTTTCTTCTCGGAACGCGCGCGTGTTTCTTCACTACCAAGCAAACGAAACAAAGTGTACAGCTAAAGATCGTAATAAACACGATTGTTTACTAGCCCCGAGTCCTCCCTCCACGTCAAAACCTGTTGTGCAACTATTTCTAGTAACACTCGCGCCTCCGCTCACTAAAGCGTGTGCAGCTCCAGCTCCAGCTCCAATTCCAGCCGGCTCCTTAAACGAACGTCCATAATGGCGCCCAAGAAAGAGACAACCTTGAGCCACCACAACCACCAGCAGCAGCAACAACAAAACCAGCAGCCTGCAATGGATTTCGAAAGGATAAAACGTCACTTCAGCTGGTCGGACCCAAGTGCCATGTGAGTCACCTACAAGTTTGTTTCTTTATCTGAAATGGGCAACTCGAAAAGGCCCTAAAATGGAACTCGATTTAATTGTGATGCGTACAAACAAGCAAAAGAAAAAACTCAAAGATGATAAAGAGACAAACAAACAAACCAAAGAAAGATTACTTTCGGCATGACGAAGATTGTATTCCCTTGCAGCTTTGGTATTCAATTTTCACTTGTTGTTCCTATGCCAGTTTCATAACATATTTACACGTGTGTCTTTTCGTTTGAACTGCAATTGCTAAATATAAAGAATTCTTTCATTATATGAAACTCTTCTTTTATTTATGAATTGTTTTTGTAAAAGATATATGTTAAAGATGTTAAATTTCATTGAAATGAAATAGCGTATACGGGTTACTGTATAATTTATTATTTTTTAATCTCTTTAGATAGCATTGTGGACATATTATTTACATAAAAACAAAAAAGTCGAAGGTCTTTTACCCTTGCAGCTGAATGCAAGTTCTGTAACACATTAGTTAGACTTCGTCTACTCTAATTGTTTTTTAGAAAATCTTGTTTTCATTGCTTTTTTCTTATAAAAGATATAGTAGGTACTCCAATATTGATAAAATGAAATAAGTTTATTGGGATTAGTGAGTTCATGTATTTGGTATTGAAAGGGCTTGATTTAAATAACTATTATTTTGTTCATTCCTTCACATTTAACATATCTTAATTCATTCTTTTTAGTTTCAGCCTTTATTCTCAATTCAGCACGAATTAAAGATTTATTTGAATAATTATTAAGGACATAACTTGAATATTGTTAGCTTTTATAGTATCGAAAGTTTTGGTAAATAGCGTGCAATCCATTATATTAACCCATTACAAATTTTGAAGGAATATGCTGAATTCTTTATAAAATTAGAAAAATATAGTAATGTAATATAATATTATTTTGACCACAGCTTTATATTGAACATTCGATGTTGTTAGTTTACTGCCATACATAGGTTCAATGACAACATAAGTTCTATGAGAGCTATGCAATATATCAGTGTGATCTGACTTGTTTCACCCTCCCTATAATGTTGAATAAAAACATAGATACTTAGTGGTGTCGCAGATGTTTTCTTCTTTGCGTTGAACAAAATTGATATACCCTCTGTAAAGGTATCAAATGCGATCTATGCGCCCTGCTTTTTCATTATTCTGTTTTTTGTTTTATGGTTTCATGTCTTGAGTCTTTGGTGTCTTCTGCTGCCAAAGCGAAGCTATAACAACAAAACTGGTTGACTTTGAACGCGTGCTCGACTGAAGAACATTGAGTTTATTTCTTGCGTTTTTAACTGTTTCCGTTGGACACTAATTTTATTAGTGTTGCTTAAGCATTACATAACATTATTTATTGTATTATAATGAATATGGGATTTTAAGAGTTTTAAACTAGTACAGCATTTCAATTTATACACAAGCAACATATGTAGATTGCTGTAAATGAATCGAAATCATCATAACATGTGTGAATCAAAATGCAAGGTCAATAGAATAGAGTCAAACTTCTCCATCAGACTGTCGCAGTAGCTACAAAGATTTCTCAATTTAAGAATTATTCTCATAATACTTAAAAATACGCAGTAAATAATAAATATATATTATTTTTATGTAATTTATTCTTCAATATAACCTAAATCAGAGGTATTTATTTTAAGTGTCGATTTTTTGCTTGGCTAAAATGGGTTTCGCTTGAGCAAACAAAAGTTGTAGAGGCAGCTTATCTGCTATCTAGAATACGGTTGCTGAGATCAAGACAAGTTTAAGCCGCGCTTTGAAGTGCTCTCAAAGTGCACCGCATCGCACCGCTCTGGGGCTCATCAAGTAAGTAATCAAGTGTCTGGCTTCCAATCCGTCACTGGATGACATCATGGGAAAGGGAGTATTAGCTCTTTTTAGCACTTGCTCATACTGATAATTGAACGCAGTCTATATATAGGGTTTGAATTAGCACTCGATGTTCGACTTCTATTTGTGTTGCATGAGGGGATTCCCATAGTCCTCGCAGTTTTCACAGCCTAATGCATTTTCCTATGCGTTTCTTTGTCTGCAAAAACGAACACGTCATGCTTATTAAGCTTCGACTTCGACTTTGGCTGCGGATTTTAATTGCACTTAAGCTAAGCAACAAAAAGTGACGGTGAAATTTGCAATTATATAAACACGTGTTACAAGTGCGAGTACGTACATACGTCGTACGACTATAAAGGCACAACAACAACTGAGGACCAGTTAATGGCATAACCAAACAAAGACAGACAGCCGACAGAGGACAGGCGACAGAGGATTGACTTGCTGTGCTATTTAAATAGAACCCAGGGCCATCGTCGGCTGGTTGAGCCCAAGTGTTAGACCTCTTCAATTTGGCTAATTGTAAATTTCAATAATTTCACTACAGTTGCGCGCGCAGCTCATCGCGCTAATCACAATAAATAACAACAAATAATGATTTTTCATGCAAGCGAGCGAACGAACAAATCACATCTATCATTATCGCATTGCGAAAACATCCGGCAGCCAGACTATATACATACCTCGCCTCAATGTGCGAAAAACACTTGGCCATGATTCAATACAATCCGCGCTCAATACAGCCCCGCCCCTCTCATATCTATGCAAATATGCGTAGCACAGTGGGACAGAATACCGATCTAGTCCGCAATAATGAACAGATTCGGATGATATTTTATGATTTTTATTTTTATGCAAAAATAAATATTGGATAAGTATTTCCTAGGATAACAGTACAGGAAATTACAATTTTGTATTACGAAATTAGTTTATTTCTATGGGCTGTCAATCTCCCTTAATAGGTCTTAAACATTGTCGTACTCGATATCTTACAAAGAGTAATATATTTTACATAGATTGATGCCACCAGGATATTTATAATCACAAATATCGACATAGCTGAGAAAACTTAAACAAGTAACAGCCATAACATATACATATTTTTCCTCCAATAAAGGACTTGGACAAAGGTTTCACTGAAACTAACAACTAATAACCTACTACTTTTTTAAGACAGATATCTTAAATTTACAACTAAGCGAACTTTTACTTTTTCAATTTAATTCCGCTATATCGGTCTTTTAACCCACTGTGCGTCGTCGGTGTATTTGGCATTTATTTATGGCGATCTGCTTTGGTTTTTTGTAAATTATGCATGACATAATGTGACCGCATTTGACGAATCTTGTCGGTGTATTGCCTCTAGGTCGGGGCTATGGCCGCGGCTTTATCTTCTCGAATCGTGGGCCGCTAACGGTGCGCTAACTATGCGCTTGTTTGGTCCTCAATGCTGTAGCGTCATTTCCGCAGAAACCAGTTGGGCTGATGTTGGGATTTAATTGTCGCTTGTCCGATAAGTCTCGCGTGCATCTCTGACAACACGCAGAGAGAGGGAAACAGATAGAGAGATGGTGAGGGGTGCATGTTCATTTCGATGCTTTGCATGCTGGTCACGCCCCTACCAGTTGCAACTGTTTTTGCACCCACTTCAAGGTCGTTAATAATTTGCAATATAATTAAAATACCAAACAGCGGTTCGTTCTGAATCTCCTGACAGAAATTGCGCACAAGCACGTTTTTTTCACTAACTTTTGAAACGGTTATTTTCCAAGCGGGATGGCAACTCGCAAATGTACCAAGTTTCATAGCAATCAGCCTGGAAGCGTGCACAGTAAGATAACTCTCGCTAGATGGCGCTTGCGTAACATTGTGGAAAAAAAGGGATTTTCGCCGCCGCTGTCTCTTGCGTTTTTCTCAATAAACGGGCAAAACTTTGTAGCCATCTCCAGGGCGCGCTGCATACTTAAGAAACCTGCGCTTCGAAAAGAAGAAATAAACAAACAAAATGAAAAAAGTCGGTGTCCGCTATCTCCTCCGGTTTGGCTGCAATTTCAAATTCAAAATGGGGAAACACTGCGGTGAAAAACTGCTTGCTTTTTCAGTTACAGAGCTCGTTTTCTAAGACACTAACCATTTGCGTCCCGGATGGCAAAACTGACTAAGCAGTGCACTGCTCGGTATTGCTTGCTTTTTGGTGCAATCCCAAGACACGAACCATTTCTTTCAAGACACAATCCCATTTTGTGTCGTGGATTTAATTTTTTAAATATACAATGATTAAAAAAAATAAATATGTATATATTATTTTTGATAAGTTCTGAACCACCCTTTATTGTCTGGCAACTGTGATTGATTCATAAATTTAGTGATGATATAAAACTCAATTAAACGCAAAAATTCGTGTCTGTTTTTTCTTGCAAACTGAAAAAAATACTACAAAGTAGGCATAAAAATTACATGGCACTATCAGAGGTTTTGAAAAGCACTCATATTTACCGCTAGCCCATTGAAACACGATAATCTAATGGGAAAAAAATGAGCATCACTGATGGAATGTTACTTGAATTCGGTGAACACATGCAAGTTGTGTGTGTGGCTGTGTCTGTGCTGACGCCACTCGGCTCTAATGGGCTCCAAAGATCACAAACGCCTAGTGATATTAAAGCAAATTACTTTAATCCGACAACAGAACAGCAACAACAACAATAAAACCGAGAGTAATATTAAGAATAACACTGAACACGTTCATTGCGCCTTTCCAGCAGCAGCAGCAGAGTTTAGAACATTTCGACTTGGCTCCCACTTAGAGCAACAAGTGTGGAAGCCTTAACTTGCCAATAGAAAACGAAAAAACTAACAAAAACAGGGCAACATTTTAATTTGTTCAACCCACGGGCCATTGGCCATTAGGGTGGCTGTCTGAGAAGTCCCCTTTATTGCTGAGAGACCATAGAAATTAATAGGAAATGGGCACCTTAACTCGTGTCATCGACGCGGATTGTCCGACAAGGAAGGCTAAGATTCTCGCACGCAGCTGTCGTTGTTTACGACACAGTATTATTAATCGTACATAACCTTTGTTACAGCAATGAACACATGCGGTTACAGGCCCAACAATTGAACTCAATCACGTAAATTATAAAGAATTTCTGAGATCATTCTTCATCAGCCTGTCACATTAATATAATATATGAACGGCTTCTTCTCCACTGCATACAAAGGACGCCATGACTTTGCTGAAGGCTAAGCTGCTGAAATCGCAATAAAGAAAGTTACGGTTCTTCTTGTAAAGAAAGCATTTCACATACAACGAAAATATCGTTGCACACTATAAAAACGGAAAAGATCCCCTTGATTGAAATGAATCTTTGAACATGAACTCAATTTTTTTTGAGCTTTTAGGCAGAGCTGTAAAACAATCGTTGATAATATCGATGAAGGCTGAATTGCAAAATCATCGACAGTACCCTCACTATTTGGAATGACAAATTTTAAACACATGGTTGCAAATTAAAACAACGCTAGCCAAATAATATCCGTAAAAATGTTATTTACGTGGAAAATTAATTTATTTGAAATTGCATTAAATATTATTCAGGTGCGGTTTATTAAAGAGAATTGAGGTGCTATTATTAAACTATTGTTTATTTTTACGTTTACTGTATATGTATAACAATCATATATACAAAGTGCAGGTTTGCGCAATGCAATATTATTTACAATGTTATTTGAATACTTATTTATCGGCCAATAGATCGATACTATTGATGGCAGTGAAATTATCGATGGGCGCAGTTTTTGCAGCTCGTCAATACGTAAACGAGATAGTTTTCAATCATCAACCTATTTTTACTTGAGTTGTAAATCGGTACTTGAGTTGTAAATATCTACACTTTCTTTATCCATGACGTCATACGTGCTCGAATTTTATTTTGCCAATCAGTATACAGACAGACATAATAAATATATTTGTGTCTTTGGTGCTTTCACTTACTGCAAGAAGTCCGTGCATTGTCTTAGAGCAGAGCCCGCATTTGGTGTCTATTTGCGTTTATTTGCTTGTGGCATTAGCAACAATTTGCTCGGTGCGCTAATTGGCTTAAAAGTGTGTGCAAAGAGTTGGCTTGGAGAAGGCGTTTGCACAAGCCGCTCAATCAACGCACAGATATGCACATACAAACATACTTATAGAGATATATCTATGTATGTGTTTGTATCTTTTTTCTTTTTGTTTGAATTTTTAGGTCTGCCAAATATTTATACTCAAATGCCGCGCATTGTGCGCCAAAGTTTTCCTCGCATAATTATGGAGCAGTCGCTGCCGACGTCGTTGTCGCTGTCGCCTTCGCCGATCGTCCAAGTAGCCGCTGCGAGCGCAGTCTGACTACGCTCCACTAGCTGCGGCTCTCTTTTGCTCATTTGCCAGTCGAATTTTACAAGAGACCTTGACACATTTGGGGCGTGTGTGTTGGTATCCAAATCTTGGCCCAAACGACCGCAGCGACGACGACGACGACATCGAAATTCAGATTTCAAATGGACCGAGCCGCAGATAAAAAGCCAAATAGCAAACAAAATCAACAAGATTATTGCAATTTCCTTAGTGCGAGAGTTGTCTGCGCTTTTATGCGACAGAAAGACGACGCAAATTGTCATAAATTAAGCAGCTTGCAGAGAGTTAGACTTGCCAAGAGTGCTGCTGCAGCTCAGAGTTGCCAAGCTGCTTTAAGAATTGCATAATATTTTTGGCAGCCAGCAGCAGCAGCAACAACAGCAGCTGCCACAACAAGCTGAAATAAAACCAGCAATAACAGCAGTAGCAACAACAGCAACAACAACAACTGTGGCTAGTCGTGCCCGACCGGACCAAAGAGAGTCGGTAATCGTGCTAGTGATGAACTTGTGCTGAGCAAGTCGTGAGTGCACGCGTGATTCTGCAAACTGTCATTGCATGCATAATGCACGCCTTGAAGCCATTGAAATACGACGGTGGCAATTTTGCCAGATCAGCCTTTTTTCCGTCAAATCTAGTTGTTTTTAAAGTCCAATACTGGAACCAGGGCTGTCAGGTCAGCTTTTTTCGGATAAAATCTCTAAATCGAAGTGTCCAGAAATCTGTCCTTTTTTAATTGCCTTAAATATATAACGTATATTTTATATTTTGAAGAAATTGTTCTTAAAATCAATGTATTCGACAAACTGCTTTGTATACACTGGTTTTCGATTCGATTTTCAATCATAAAAAGGAATATGTCCAAGGAATAAATATAAATATTGGTTATTATATATAAATAAATAAATATTGCCATATTTCGATTAAACATATAAAAAACCATTATAATATTATAAATTGAGCATGATGAGAACATAAATTTACTAAATTATAACATTTTAGCCTTTTTTTAATCAGAAATGTATTGTCCTGTTTCCTGTCTTTTTTCCTCTTGTCTATCCTGTAAACTCTGACTGGAAACTTCATACAATCAGCTTTTTGTAACTGTATACAATTCAGCGCATTTTATCTTATCTAGCTTTACTTTGCTCCGAAATTCGAGCAGCACTGGTGAGTGGCGCGAAAGAAAAGCTCTGCAGTTTTCAGGCCTTGTGGCAACTGCAATAAAAAACTGCGAACGCAAAAAAGGCATAAAAGAAATATAGAAATAGGTGATTAGGACACAGCAAGCGAGGCACAAACGAGTTTCAAGCGAAAGGGAAAACTTACAGTGTACTCGTATTGCAAATGAAATTGCGTTAAGAGTTCCGCGCGGAACGTAAAGCGTTTTATGAGCCGACTTTAGATTAAAATTGCTACCGTAATGCAATCAATTTAACGGGTTCGAGTTCGCTGCAGAGAGTAGCTTCGCTCTTAGGTTGCAAACTGAGGGTTGTGGCAAGCGACTTGTCTCTTCTGCAGTTTCCCAGCAGCTTCCTTTGGCTGATGCCGCGGCGACCTTGTGCTCATTTTCACAGCCGAAATAAAATTGTTTACATGAATAAAATGGTCTGCCAGACTGGCAGTCTGTCAGTTTGCCCTATTAGTCTGTCTGTCGATCTGACGGTCTGACTGCATGGCAATAAATGCGATGAGGTAAACAATACAAAAACGTTGATTTCAAATTGTGGCACATCGTAAAGCCCAATGCTGAAATGAAACGGAGCCTGCCACCAGGTGTTGCTATTGTTGTTGTCACGTTTGTCCGATTGATGCCATGGGCAATAGCCAAAATATTGTCAACCAATTTCTTTCAACTCTTGTCAACCGCCTTAGCCGTTTCTCTTGCTGTTGTTTTGTTGTTGTTGTTGCAGTTGCCGTTGCTGTTTCTACCGCCTGTTGCACTGGCCAACGGAGTCAACAAACTTGTTCAAGGCGCAGCCGCAACTGTCGCTGTATGACTTGCCAGAAAGCTCAAGAGGCAGCAGCAGCTACATAGATGAACACATGGACAGACCGAGGAAACAGAAGCAGAAACAATATGAATGAAAAAACATACAATACATATAAAGAAAATTGAACTTTGGCGTAGTAGAGTCCAAAATACCCTTGCTGATTTTAAAAATATGACAATGAACTTTTGATCATGGTACATCATGAATACTTTATTTTCAGGAAATTTACTTAGAAAGTTTATTTTATTATAATAATTCTAAAATAAAAAATAATTTAGAAGAAATATAATAAATAAAATGACCATGCACAATAAAATGATTGAAATTTCCAAGAACACCCTCTTGGCACTCTCTCTCTTTCTCGCTCAAGAATGTAATTGAATGTAATATACCCATTTAAATGATACACAGGGTATAACACATCGACAAAGACAGAAACTGAAACAAAGATACCGAGTTAGAAAATTGCAAGCTTCACTCATATTGTTCGCTGGAAATTATTCGACTTGGGCGAACTAACATACATTTAAACAGATTGCGTTGGTTGTGTTTTGTAGTTTTTTTTGTTTTTGGTTTTATCTTTGCCAAGTCTATTGACTTTTTCATGAAGCTAACGATTTAAGAGATTTAAGTACTTTATAATAATGGGAAGTGCTCTGAGTCAAAAACCTGCCTACTATAACTGAAACAAATGTAATGGGCTGATAGTTTTTATGGTTTTTATTCAGAACTTGTTGAGATTTTTGATAAATGTCAAATAAAATTGCGGAAGTTGTGGCTTAGTGAAACTATATGTGTGTTAACGAGTACTCAAGCTTTGCATATAATTCAAATTGCTTGAGCACATCCTCTTCAGATTAAGAGTATCTCAAAGTCATTACTATGAACCACATTCAACTTTTTTTAGTGTGTGTGTGACGTATTAGTTAATATAAACTAAAGCAACGGTTACGAAAGTAACTCCATGTAAATACAAATACAACGTTCCTATTTTCACACACAATGACAAATACTCACACGGTGTTGAAGGTCTTTACAACAGTCTGAAGACTGTAGAGTGCCGCGGCGAATCTTGCATCTCAGTCGGAACTGCACAAATTGAAACAACATGAGCTGGCAGTTTGGACTGATTTCGTACGCCTAGCTTTGGGCTAATGCAAATTAGCCTTAGACTTATTTTTAGACTGGTCCCTGGTTGACTATGGAACCGGAGTGGGCCGTTGTGATTCATTCGATTCCAAGTCTTACAAAATCTCCCCGGCAATGATGAAGTGCTGCCAGGCCAAGTTGAAAATCGCTTTGCAGGGCTCATTAGCACGCTGACAGTTTCAAAACGATGTCAAGTGCGTCGGCAACAACTGCGACTGCGACTGCGACTGCGACTGCGTTGCGTACTCTGACGAGTGCACAGTTTTCGCTTATTTATTATTGTTCGGGGATATGTTTTTGGGAATAACGGAGGATGTTTATAGCAAATAAGTCGCATGTTAAACGAGTTTTATGTGCCTTTTGAACAAGTCGCATGGGGCGTATACGCAAACAGTAAAGGAACTCTCCCAAATATTGATATACTTGGCTAGATAATGGCCTGCTTGTAGGCCTCAAGCTTTTGGCATATGGGTAATTTGTGTATTACTTTTTAAGCGGGAACCTTGCCTTTTAATTGCTGTTTAAAATACCCAATGGAAAGGGGAAGCGACGATAAAAAAAACCAGCCTCTATCGCATGACCAACACATTTTTGCACTGTCCTCCCTCCTCAGTTCAATACGTAGTTGAACATAAATTTCAATTCCATGCGCGCTTTGTTACAAAACCGAATTCGATGGCACATTTGGCCAACGGAGGCACCGGTCAAACACCAAACACCCACCCCGACGACAGGTACTTGGGTACTCGGGTACTTGGGCAGTTCAATGTCAGCATTGCGCAAATGTCGCCCGGTTGGCTTACATAGTTTGCATGTTCAGGGTACACTGGGTGTACTAAACTAACACTACCTTGGAAACCTGTTAGTTTATTGCCTTTATTTATATATATATTTATTATGAGATTAATCTGTATACATACAAATAATCTTTTAATGTATGTATGTGGGAATACAAATCGAAATGTTTATTAAATGTTTTTTAAATTTAATGGCATTGATTTTAATTCTTGACATTATAATTTTTTAATGCAAGCAGTAATTTAATGCTATTACAACGATTCTTCTTCAACTCTAGATGTATCAGTTCCAGTAAATAAATTTACAAAAGAGTATTAGCTAGTCACTGCACATTCACGAGTCTATCTTGTTATTTGCATATTTTACTCCATCTATTTCTTGTGTATCCCAGACGTAACGCCCTAAGTGACGCCCTCAAAAAATGTTAATAAGATGTTAGCATTGAAATTGTGCAATCTCTCGACGCGAATTGATGTTTTTATTGTGTGTGTTATTGATTTGCGGTTTATATCGTCTCGTCTGCAAGTTACCTGTCAATTCTCGTTGGCGAGTTCTTTGCCACTTTAATTATTACAATTAAAGCATTAAGTTTTGCCTTGACCACGCGCGTCGAGCTTGCCAAATACCGAAATGCAAACAATAACAAAAACACTTCTCATTGACGTGTGTTGCGTCTTTGAATGTGACTTCTTTATGCGCACGCATATTTGACATTAAAAGCGAATTAAACAAATTATAACTTATTATTGGCAGTTCGCTTTTGTCTCGTCTGTCCATATCTAGCCCGATTTGATTGTGAATTCAAATGTGCCGATTAACTAGGGACTGCCATTGCGGGCCGGACAGAATATGCTTCTTATCTTGGCTACGTAAAGTCTCAGCCGGAGAGCGGCTTCACTCTCTCTCTCTCTCTCAGTTGAGCTGAGAAAGAAGAAGCCTCCGTTGTGCATTGCTTTATGCATGGAGCATCGAGCGACTGCCTCAAGGTCGCCGGCTTACATAAGCTCAGGTGGGGAACAGAAAAAACCCAAGAGCGGCAAGTGCGGGAAGCCCTTTTGTCGCATGCCCTTACAAACACACATATATATGCCCATTGCTTTGAAGGTGAACGAGCTGTGCAGCGGCAACAGCAACAGCAACAGCAGAAGCACAAGCACAAGCACAAGCACAAGCACAAGCAGAAGCAGAAGCAGAAGCAGCGCAGCTAAGCAAAGGAGCAACAAGCAAAGCCAACAAACTTTGGCTCGCCAAGACGCTCAAAAGCGCCAGACATTACGTGCTCATTCCATGACCAGCCAGCTCCAAGTTGGCTTTTGAGTTGTTTTATTCGCTGAGTGGGCTCGCTCACGCTCAGCCTCGCGCAGGTGCCGCTTTAGCTTTTAGTTGTGTTTCACAGGTAGCAACGCTAGCACACGCGCCGTAAGTAACTCACATAAAGCACGTGCAACAGTGCAGCCTCAAAAAAAAAGTACTCAACGCAATCTCGCTCAGTCTCTAACGTATTTCGCTCTCTCACTCACTCGGTTTCTGAGTGTAAAGTGTAAAGTGCAAAGCTGGCAGCGGCGGCAGCGGCAGTAAGCAAGCATCGGCGCGACGACAGCTCTGGTCTGAGCTTGGGCAACGGCTTGAAGTCAGTCTTAGTCGCAGCTTAAAGCGAAACACACGCGTCTACGAACTCGCTCCCTTTCCGGCTCCGTGATACGTCGCACATACGATTTGCTGGTGACGCCCAGAGCGATAAAGATAATCTAGTGCCGATATTAATTCAGCTCAGTTCAGTTCAGATCGGTTCAGTTAACAAAAGGCTGCAAAACATTTGTCATTGAAAGCTGTGTGACGCGTGTGGATGTTCAAGTTTGTGACTTAAGTCTTTTGTTGTGCGAGATCAATCATCGTCCCAATCGGCGTAGCCTGTGCAAGTGGATACGACTACAACAGCAATAAGTGCAAATATTTGCACAATTGACTACACTTAACGACAGTCTATACTCACACACACACACACACATACACATATAAAGCCACAAATACACAGAGGAGACTTCAGAAGAACGCGCACTGTAAGTGTAAATTTGCTAGTTATACAGCTCGCAGTTTGACGAGTTCTACACGCTGCAGGAAATCATTTTGCAAACATTTGCCCAGTCGAGCAAACAGCAACAACAGCCGAAATATAAGAATAGCCATAATAATAATACTAATAATAATAAAACAATAAAAATTCTTTGCAAAACAAATGGCCCCTCTCTCGTTTGGTTGTTCGGTTTGTTTTTGTCTTCCACATCATCAAAAACACAAAGTCGACGCATACATTGGCCCCAGCAACGTGACTGTTGCTCGGCCACGCCCCCTTTCCTGCTACGGCTACTGTTCAAGTTGGCATGAATGTGCCCTGCATAACAAATGGACAATTTTGCCGACCATTTGCCATCGTCTCTCGCTGGAAACGCTCTTAGAATATTCGCATTGGGATCGTCACACAAGTCGCGCATATGCCACAGGCATTGACGGCAATCTGTATAAGATTCGATTACGAAAGAGTCAAGCATATTCAATTTTGCACTCGATTTGCGTAGATCGAATTACTATAATTACGTATAGGCCGAATCAATTACGTTCGCCTTGCTTGTCCTTCTGGATATCAAAGTTTACTCGTTAATCTCGATTAATTGATATCTCAATACAAAACTGTAAATTGATCTGCTCGTAATTAAAGATCAGTTAACACTTAATGCATGTTCATATAGGAAGAACGTTTCTACGTGTCTAGAGAGCTGTATGATTATAGAAGATACTCGCAAGTATTACGCTCTGTTCAGATTCTAATAGACTATAATTAACAGCTAGCTACGATGACTGCACTAGCCAAGAGGTCAACAGCAATCTGTGTATGTTCGACGAGCATTGCCAGCGAAAGATATCGGTGGGACAAGCGGACAGACAGCAGACAGATAGGCAGTGCGACAGAGACAGAACGACAGTCAGTTAGTTGCTTTTTGTTGCTGGCAATTTTGAGCAAAGTTCAGCTTAAATGGGTGTTGTGACTTTTTCACATTTCCATTGCTCAGATTGTATATAGAGTGACAGATAAATACACACACTTACAATTACAGCTACAGATACAGATACATTCGCAGCTACTGACGAGAGCATCGAGCGTATATAATATCGCTACTTGTGAGCTAAAGTCAACATTCAGCTGCATTCATTGTCGCATTTTGTGTGCACCCAGCGACGACCTTCGTCGCGGGCCCTGAAAATTTGTTGTCAAGGTTTTCTTTCCACTCTCGCCGCATGCATTTCCGAACCGAAACGAACTAAAGCACACCGTGTGCAGCGTTCAATGCGGAGCTTCAACTTGAACTGGTATTTTCAGCTTGGGTTTTTTCTCACTTTTTACTTCACTTTTGTTTCAGTCTTCTTGCTGTGCTTCTGTTTTTATGTTTTTTCTCTTATCTCTCAGTCCGAGCAGAGTTCAAGGAGCATTCGCTTGAATACAAATTATAGCCATATATACAATAAGTTGTATCTGCATCTAGATTGGCCGCCGTATTTCAACAATAAATATCAAGACAATGGCACAAAAAAGAAATCATATGCAAAGCGTATAACGCTAGTCTTTCCAACTAATTGCTTATTAAGCTAATTGTCCACTGTATGGCCTCAATATAGTAGTTGTACAGGTACTCTAAAATAAATATAATATATAGCATGTACACATCTGGTTGGTGCCACCTTGCCGTACAATTGTGAAGCTGAATTCACACAAATCTCTTGGTCAATTACGCACTTAGTCGATATCAGTCGATCATTGGATCGAGTCGATAGTCTGTTCCAGCCTGGACGATGACTTGGCCGAACTAGCCAAGAGACATGACTCATGGCATTGAAAGTGTCGGCCTAATAAGTGTCCAGCCAAATCGATCGAATCAATCATATTGTATGATATCAAAGGTCTCTGACAAAGTTCTCAAGAGATGTCGCGCCGACCAAAGTCCGTTGAATCAATATTTAATTGCGCATTCCGTGGCAGACGTCCGCCACGTGAAACAGTTGTTTAGGCTCACGCGGCAGCCCCCTTTCCCCTGTCTGCTGTTCGAGGACTTGTTGATGAATCGACCAAATTAAATATTAATGACGGCAATTGAACATTCTCTTTCGACTATTTAGTCTACAACTTAAAGCCCCTTTAAGCAGTCTGTGCTTAATCTGTCGGAGTCGAAGTTTAAATATGCTCCAGTTGTAGATATAGTAAGTAAAGTGATACATATGTATGTTAGTTAAAGTGGTAATCCAGTTAGCTACTTCGATTGCCAAATTCTCGAGCATGAAACGCTGCGCTGAGATTATCTAAGGATGGCAATAAATGGCAGGCTGTTTCTTGTTTCTCTGTTGACTGCCGTCGTTGTTATTGTTGTTGGTGGGGGTGAGAGACCGTTCAACCAGTTGCTACAAGTGAGTAAATTAAGCGCTGCTCAACTGGTTTGCAGGTTGCAACAACAGCACCAGTGGCCGTAGTTGCCGCAGCCGAAGACGCAGGCGAACCGTGGCCATTGCAGTTGCAGTTGCCGAAGAAGTTGCAGCAGTTGCAACCAGACACATAAAACTGTGTCGCACACACACACACACTCACTGCGGCGCACACCTCGAGACGTGCCTGAAATTATGTCATTGGAAAAACAAGTAAACAACACTGGCAGAGCCGATGAAAATGAAAATCCCACGAAGAATGGCAAGCGCAAGAAACGAGCCACACTCCGATCCGAGATCGAAAGTAAAGTTGGATCAGGTTTTGTTTTACGCCCGTTCTGAAGACCAATTGTCTATTCCTATAAACAGATCTATCTGAAACGCTTTTAGGCCTTAATGGACGCCACATGCCGCAGCGCGACGGCAATTGAACAATTTTTTATTATCTTGCACGCCAAACATCGTCGCTTATATATGAGTAAATTATCGGCAGTTGGCAGCTCACTCATGAAACCAATTTGGCACTTCCGGTTCGCCAACAGATTCGATCCAAACTGACGCACAGCTGTGCACAACTTGCAACCAGATTGCTCCATTGAAAGCAAACTGAACAACCATATTCAACTGGGCTTGTGGCTTGTGTCTAGTGGCCATTTGCTTGGTCTCAGCCGCCGCACTGACCGATATTGTCTGATGCAACTGCAATTTGATACCCTGTATTGGAAAATGTACTGCGTCGTTTTGTTGTAAAACTAGTTTGACAGATGGTAATCTGGTACATAAACTTTTACTTATATATTTGCATAATCTAAGATCAGTCGTCGCTTTCGTTGGATTAGTTTATTATTATTACAACAGAAAAACGTTGTTGTACTTCCATGTTAGTTGGGAAGATAGATAGATATATTAAGTGGATTAATTGTTTTGCAAATCAATTTCAGCCTCTTTTCTAACTAAATTGAACAAAAAGGCATTGAGTCTTCAGTGTGCAGTTACTATCGAATTCGTACTTTAATATTGTTGTCTGCTTGTTTAAAATGTTGTTTTTGTTTTTGTTTTCGTTAATGTTTGCAACCAGTTTGGTCTTATTGACTTGTCTAGTTGGTCTTGTGTGAGTGTGTGTGGTCAGTTCGAGTTGTTGCTCGCATTGCAGATTCATTGAACCCATTAAAGTCGACTCGACGACGCTCTTATGCAAATGCGTCATGCGTCAGTCAGAAGTGCAGCGAAGCGTCTGTCGTTTAGCGTTATGAAATTCTCAATTTGCTATCAAATTTTTCCATTGTGCGTTTTCCTCACAGTTGTTGTTGTTGCCCGGAAAGCGATTGCATGTCAGTAGCCAGTAGGCTGGGCCTACCTGTTCAGCCACAGATCGAGCGCATTAATCAGTTCCATTACGACAAAAACAAGTTTGCATGCCATCTTGGCCAGTAACCATGTTATTGGCAACTTATTGTGAAGAACATTAGTCGAGTGTGTTTGTGTTTCTGTGTTTTTTATTTGTTCCGAAAGCAAAGCAAGTGGAGAAACGCTAGAGAATCACCGGAGAATCGAAGCAGCTCAAGTAATGGCCGAAAATGAGTCAATGTCAACTGCGAACATTGCTTTCAGCTCAATTATCTTTATGCTATTTATAGTTGTTGTTGTTGAAGTTGTTGCTGTTGTTGGGTTGTTGTTGTTTTGGTTTCTTTTGTTGTTGTCTGTGGGCCGCAGTTAAGCGGCTTTCGGACTTCTCATCGAAGCTGTATGACAAAATCGTGTTGAGTGCGGCAGAAACTGTACACAGCGATGTGATCGCATGGTACAGTCATGCTATATATATATAAGGTACATGTGTACACACATACATATTATCTATTTATCATGACACGGCAAAAACGGCAGTCGACCGCAAGGTGTTGATTGTATAATGTAATGATAAGGTCGCATCGCTCTAACTGTATTGGGATAATCGCAATCTCGGAATATCGATTGCGACTGCGACTGCGATTGCGATTGCCAAAGCTGCTAACTGTACTGTAATATGCAGGGGGGTTTCCGGTTCCCTTCTCCCACTCGAGAGCGTAGCATACTTGGCCAACAACTTGCGGCGTAATGAGGCTTAATTGCAAAGCTCGCAACATGCTGCGCAATGCGATGCAAATGAAATGGAATGGCTCGTTTTGAGCTCGTCAAACTGCGCGTAGATCAAACCACAATTTACACTTAAACCTGATCATTTACCTATGTGTGTTTCAGCAATGTGGGCATAAAACCCAAAATCCACTGGATCATTGCAAAAGATCTGTGACGCGGCGGCAACGAACAGTTACGAGTTACGTTTTTGACTTTTGTTGTGTTTTATCTGTCTTTGGTTGGTAAAAGTAAGAGCAGAGCACATTAACTAGCATTTAAACAGCCAAATAAAGCTAAACACAATCAAAGCAAACACCCACCCAGAGGCAGCACAACCGAACAACAACAAAATGCTGATATCAACGTAAGTAAAAGTACACATCATCGTCACAGCAACAAAAACATTCACCACAACAACAACAGCAACAATTGTAAATTGCAATCAACAATGAAGTGAAAGAGACGCGGGAAAGGGAGTGGGAGATGGACAAACTTAATTTTTGACCCAGTGATGTTGACCCACTTCGCGTTGGGGGTTTGCGATAAAAAACTCGATTGGCAGCAACAGCGCGAAGCGCGCTCTTTCCCTTTTGCCGCAGTCAATCTGTCAATCGCTCAGTCTGTCAGTCTGTCAGTCAGTCTGTCAGTTAGTCGGTCAGTTGGTCTTCCTGCTGTTGTTTTGCATTAATTTTGCAGGTTGTCGCCCCGTGCGCGTCTTGCATAATCTGCAGCTCACTGTGATCTGGCCTATAGCAAGGGAGGGATTTGACTTTTCCGCCGCTTTGCTCTTCACTTCTCACGGTTGGCTTTGCCACATTTCAACTGTCAGTCTCTTTCTTTCTCTCTCCGTCTCTTTCTCTTTCCCTGTCTCTGCCTTGCTTTGTCTGTGACTCTGTCTCTGTTAATCTCCTTTGCATATTTGCAAGCAACGTCAAGCGAAAAACCCGACCACATTTTTGAGCAGGGCGAACAAGTTTGTAATTGTGTCAAATACTGCGAGCATCCAAAGGCCCATTGCATAATGTGGTCATATCGCATCGCATCGCGGCATTTGTCAGCATCTTCAGTGGTCTTGAGCCCGACCACGATCACTCAATCTGCCCATTACAATGGAATAATGAACAGGTACAGCGCAGCGGCGACTTCCGAGTTGCCTATGGAATGTGTATAGAATCGCACTGAAAACTACAAATGAAATATAGAAAAGAAGAAAAACAAAGAAACTTGAAAAGTTAAAAACAATCAACAACAAACCTCACACTGAGTTCTTTATGGGGAATTCCGATAGCTTGTTGTTGTCGCTGATTTGGAATTCCCCCGCACATTTCAAGAACCGATTGTGCATTCCTCGAGGATCGCGCATATTTAAAATTCCAATCATCTGCCGCACTCATGCGTGAGCGGGAGGCGACTGACTGGACTTGTACGAGTAGACTTGATATATCTGTCTACCATATATACTTCTATATAGCATGCCCTGGCATTAACTTGATTACATGCGATTAGATACGATACAAACCGCAAATCATCAATCATTCCCAACTCGCTCTGCTTCTTCTTGCGCTGCAATTGCAATGGCAGCATTATGTAAGTTCATTATGGCTGATTGTCGAAATGAAAATGCATTATTATCATATGGCGCCCCGATGCGGCAGATTTCCTGTCGCATGACTCAGTCAAAGATAGTCGGACAGAGTGAAACGGAGAAGGAGAGAGAGGGAGAGAGGAAGAGAGACTGATCGAACGAATTGTAGGTGAGCTCATGGGCTGTTGGTGGGCGTGGGGACCTCTGACCATATAATAATTGCGAACTTTCAAAGTATATTTTGCACTTTAGCTATTTACCGTGAAGTGCCAACAGTAAGATGGAGATGGGCGCGTGACAGTGTGTTTTTCATAATGACAAATTTCAGTTTAATGGGAAAGTCAAGTGAGAAAGGAAATATTGTTCGTTAGAAGACTTTTACAGCATATTTAACTAATTCCCCAGCAATTGGAATACCAATATTCTGACATTCCTTACTATACTTAATGAATGGATTTTTACAAAATGTATCTCAACTAATTTCATCACTTGCTTTGAGTGGATTTTATCGTTTTAGTTTTAAGTATCGCATAAATTTACGCAAATATGACAGAGTTTATAATTGCTTGCTAGACGTCGTTGTAGGAAGTATTGACCCAAGCAGCGTTGAACATCTACCAACTGGAATATGTTGTAGGTTTATTACCCAATTTGCGACGGTTTCTCACGCTTATTTGGGCGCCTATGCCGTTGAGGCAATGCGGCTTTGTCACCCGTACATGCTTTACACACTCGACTAAAAGGCGCTTTCATAGCTAATTAAATTATCAATAAGCATGCAGAGACAACAAGCAACAACAAACATAAAATACTCAAATTTCCAGCCATAAATGTCAAGCGCACCCAAAACAAAAAAATACCAAAAGAAAAAAACTAAATAAATGAAATACTGCTTGGCCTGTTGTCGTTATAAAAAACTACTTGGCCTGACCTTGTCCATTGTTGACTGTGCACACACACACACACACACACAAACACATACACACAAAGACGCGCACAGCACACAGAAATTTACGCAATATACGCATACACAAGCTCTGACTAACTCAATAATAAATACACTCACACACACGCGCACGCACACAGAGTAGTACGCAAATCGAAAGACTCAAGCAGCGAACTTGAACAGCATTTCGTCAGCAACTCGTTGCTTGCTGCTGGTGCTGCTGCCGCTGCTGTTGCAACGTGACATTTCTATATGCGTTTCATTTACAGAATTAATTTGGCTTAAACTCAAAACTGAGTCGCAATCCATACCAATATTAGCATTTAGGCTCGTCGAGTCGCTTTTTTATCGCTTTCGGTTTGGGTTTAAATTTTCGTGCATATTGATCCAACTGCCGCGTTTGAGAGAGATTGAGAAATCGCGCAGCTCTCTGAGAGGCAACGGGTCGTATTAGATATGCAAACATTTGCGATTGAATATTTATTCAATGAACGAGGCGAAGACGCGACCGACGCAATCGATTAGCAAAAAGAGCAGTCGAAAACCTTTTCTGACACGACTGCGACTTCGACTGAGATGCCGATGTCAGCGCCAATATAAACGGTAACGCTGGCAGCGTTCAATCAATGACCTTGAACTAGTTTCCCATAAACTTTTTTTGGGTTTTTGGTATGACTTGCTTTTTGTTAACGATTTAAAAAAGCCCAAAAGCAGCTCGAAAATGTTAAACAGCTGTAAATGACGAGTGTGTGGTGTGTGTGTGTGTATTATTAATAATCAATTAGTCACTTTCTTTAACATTTGGCTTAGCGCGTGGCCCACGTTGCAGCTAACCTTGACCCAAATGAAATTGCTGCTGCTGCTGCACTTGTTGTTGTTTGCAATTTTAAGCATGCGCGAAAATGCGAAAAATATTTTCATTTTCATTTGCTTTGCGTTGCGTTGCGTTGCACAACACAAGGCGAATGCAAATGCGAATCGAACTACGATTGCAAATGCAAATGCATTTTACTGCGCGTATTCGTCCAAAGGCTGACCAGCTTGTCTCTGCCGACGCCGACGTTCACGTTGATATCCGCGACGACGGCGCTGGCGCCGTTGGGCAATCGAGCAGAGCTGCAACGAGCCAAACCGAGCTGAGCCGAGACCAGACCAAGCCATGTCTGGATATGCGGAGGCATTCACTTGTTGGCCAAAGTGTTGGAAAAAACAAAACATTGAGTAAGCAGCTAGTGTGTGTGTGTGTGTGTGTGTGTGTATTGAAATGAAAAGTGTTGCCGGGCTGTCTTAGTATTAGTTTCTGCTGCTGCTGTTGTTGTTGTCTTTTGTATTTATGGTTTTTGCAATGTGTCGCTGACATAGTTTTTATGTTGTGTACGAATAGAGCAGCAGCCAGTGTGGTGTGCAAGCTTTCAGAGGAGAGTGAGGGGAGAGGGGCCTCTATGAATGCGCACTGTCTCACAGGAAGGAGAGTCAATTCTAAAACAAATGACTCTAACAATAAGCTTGCTGGATTATTCAACCAACCCAACAGTTACTCCCAACTAATGTCGTCTCTCTCTCTCTTTTCTTGTGTTTTGCAGCGTCTCCACAGATTCCGTGATGACGACCACCACAAACAACGATGGCGGCACACAGTCGCAACCGATGGCCGTGTGGGGTGCACCCGCTGCGGGGCCGCGCAACACACAGGCAGCCGTCTCGGTGCGGCACGCCTTCAAGGCGTACGGCAAGAAGAAGAACGCCAATCAGGTGCTCAACAATCTGAACATGACAGTGCCCAAGGGCACAATGTAAGTACATCGCATCGACATATCGACGTATCGATAACCCTCGACAGCTCTGGCCAATAAAAGTGAAAAGTTGACAAATTTCAAATGAATTTGTAGGCGAAAGGGGAAAGTAATTCACACATATAGTGCTAATTTAGCCGTTGGCACAGTTATCAGACTAAGCTGGGTGTGTATACTTGGTTATAGAACCCATGTAGATGCACTAACTAGAGCGTAAATATCAGTTAGTTAGTTAGTCAAGCCAGTTCGCCAGGCAACTGCGGCTGTTCAAGTATTTCCTGTTTGGGCTCTCATGGGTCAACTAATTGCTGTCATTACACTGTGACTAAGTATTGATATCGTATAATATATATGCCCCTATCCCCTCCTACCACTGCTCAATCTAAATAACGTCTTGTAATTGAAACAACATTTTTGCATTGCAATTTATAATGGACTGCAAATTGAGCTGCGAGTCGAGCAGAGCATATGTAGATACATACATATGTTCTTAGCGAAAGGTTATTCAACCAGTTACCAGACTAGTTCGTTATACAAGTCTGGGATAAGATTTGCTTAACCTTTGCATCTTTGTTGCTCAATTTATTGCCCCAATTTAGATGCTAACTAAGCGCAGTACTTCAAGTTCATAGTCCAATAAGATTGCATGGGCCACTCTTTCTTTCGTCTTACTTCCCCCTGTCTCTTTTCTAGATCCCTTTTACAATCTTTGCCTGTGGCATTGCCTCGGCTTTAGAGCGTTCTTATGACCACAAAAATCATAAAAAGATACCATAACCGCCAACGAGGCCCATCAAACTTGACCCAGAATACGAAAATACTCGCTATAATTGCAGTCGGTGCCAGAAAACAACAGTGAAGCTCGGTCAGTTGCAGCTTGACCTAGGTCAGGTGCCACTAGCCACCAGCAACAGTCAATGAACCGCTCGCAGAGAGTGAGAGATTCAAAATACCTGAGTCAAAAATAAATGTTGGGGTTTTTCTCAGTTTGCTTTTTGGATCGTTTTGGGCTGCCTCAAAGTCGCTTTGATAATTAAAAGCTGAAACGACGAAGTTTTCATGAACAGCATTCGATACGTTGTTAAATGCAGCGTGTTAATTATAATAATAAATCCAATAACAAACCGAAACGTGTGACCTACGTTGGCTGCGAATTATTGTCAAAGGCCGAAAAATAACTTAAAACTCACAACTGAAAACCGAAAGACGACAAAATAAGACGAGCGATAACAGCAACAACAACAACAACAACAACAATTATAATAACAATAAGTGTATTTGTATTGTTGTTGCTGCTGCTGTTGCTGTCGCTGGGGCAGCTTATGATGATTGCAGGTCTCTTAAATAGGTGGAGTCGCGTTGCGGCATTTGATAGCCCAACCGACCGACCGACAGACAGACTGACTGACAGACAGACAGACAGACCGACCGACTGCGAAAACATGTCTCAGTTTTCAAGGTGAACATTTCGAAATAATTCAACTTGAACTGCTGGAAGTAGCATTGACATCGTCGCTGACACGGCACGGCACGCATCATCCATCTAAACAGCGAGTATACCCTATGTCTCTCGATTCCTCTGGTTGATTGCGTGCTAAGTCTACGCGCTCATCCGATCAAGTATCGTTTTTCATGATCTTTCACTTCCCTCCCCCTTTCCCAGCTATGGCCTGCTGGGCGCATCGGGCTGCGGCAAGACCACACTGCTCTCGTGCATTGTGGGCCGTCGCCGTCTGGACTCGGGTGAGATATTCGTGCTGGGCGGCAAGCCAGGCACACGTGGCTCCGGTGTGCCTGGAAAGCGTGTGGGCTACATGCCGCAGGAGATAGCTCTGTACGGCGAGTTCTCCATCCAGGAGACCATGATGTATTTCGGCTGGATATTCGGCATGGAGACCAAGGAGATTCTAGAGCGTTTGCAGTTTCTGCTTAACTTCCTCGATCTGCCGTCGGAGAAGCGTCTGGTGAAGAATCTCAGCGGTGGTCAACAGCGTCGTGTGAGCTTTGCTGTTGCTCTAATGCACGATCCCGAGCTGCTAATTCTGGATGAGCCGACAGTAGGCGTGGATCCGCTGCTGCGTCAGAGCATCTGGAATCACTTGGTGCACATTACCAAGGCGGGACAGAAGACGGTCATCATAACTACACATTACATTGAGGAGGCACGACAGGCACACACGGTAAGTCAGCTAGAACTGAACTCCCTTGGGATCTCCACCTAATGAACTTGCTCATTCACAGATCGGTCTTATGCGCTCGGGTCATTTGCTGGCTGAGGAATCGCCCAGTGTGCTGCTCTCCATGTACAAGTGCATCAGCCTGGAGGAGGTATTCCTGAAGCTGTCGCGCATTCAGAGCCAGAAGGGCGATGTGACCCATGTCAACTTCAGGTAAGTTTGCACTCAGTGCTCCTTGGCATGTAGCACGTGGCTAACCCGAAACCAAACCCCTCACTCATCTAATATCTTTGGCTCGATCTTGATTTTCTCGATACTCCATTCCGGCACCCGCATGCTTGCAATCTGTTCCACCACTACCACCATTCCATACCATGTCACTCTGTGTCTCTCTGTGTGTGTGTGTGTGTGTGTGTGTGTGTTGCCCCGACAGTAACAACATCTCGTTGCATGCCATGGCCTTTGGTAGCAAAATGGACAAGCCCAGCTCGAGCCAGGAAGGCGGCGTGGTCGGGCTCAATTTCCATCAGAGCAAGGAGGTGCTTATCAACGACAGTAACGGTTCCATCTACACGGTAAGTGAAGCTTCCACTTCGATCAAGACTGTGTGCTTAGCAGTGTTGCAATCTTCTCGCACTCACAGCTTAACCAGGAACCCTACAGTCCGCCACCGTCAAAGCGACAGAACAATCCCAACGACGAGGAAAGCTGCCAGGACTGCTTTGCGAATCTCTGCAAGGTCACGTCGAAGGGCAAGATTCGCGCCTTGCTCACCAAAAACATGTTGCGCATGTGGCGCAACGTTGGCGTGATGCTTTTCATCTTCGCACTGCCCGTCATGCAGGTGATTCTCTTCTGTCTGGCCATTGGTCGCGATCCGCAGGGACTCAACTTGGCCATTGTCAACAACGAAATGAATAACTCGGTAAGTTTCAGACTCATTTATTTCACTATTTCCCTCTTATTATCGCCTTTGTCTGTCTTCAGGACACTTGCTTCTGGGAGGATGGCTGCCACTTTGCCAATCTGGGATGTCGCTACCTGAATCATCTTAATACGAGCGTGATCAAGACATACTATACGGACATCGAGGACGCCAAGGCGGCGGTGCGACGGGGCGATGCTTGGGGCGCTGTCTACATAACGGAGAACTTTACAGACGCCTTCACAGCACGTGCGGCACTGGGACGCGACTCAGACGACGAGACTATCGAGCAATCGGAGGTTAAGGTCTGGCTGGATATGTCCAATCAGCAGATCGGCGTCATGCTCAACCGCGACATCCAGTTGGCCTATCGTGACTTTGCTATGGGCCTCCTTGGCCAGTGCGGCAACAATCCCAAGCTGGGCGATGTGCCCATCCAGTTCCGTGAACCCATTTACGGCACGATGAATCCATCTTTCACTGACTTTGTTGCACCTGGCGTGATCTTAACGTAAGTCGGCGAATCTGCACGTGCTCTCTGCTTATATCATTGTTCCATGCTTATTGTTTTCTTTGCTTTGTTCCATAGCATTGTGTTCTTCTTGGCTGTCGCACTGACGTCATCGGCGCTGATTATCGAGCGGACTGAGGTGAGTAGAGCGAAGGAGAGAGAAATTCCTTCTCTGCTTTATATTTATTTTAAATACCTCCACCTGTCTCTTTAGGGCCTGCTTGATCGCTCGTGGGTTGCTGGCGTCTCGCCTGGTGAGATTCTCTTCTCGCACGTCATTACGCAGTTCGTTGTCATGTGCGGCCAGACGGCGCTGGTGCTGATATTCATGCTGGTCGTCTTCGGTGTTACCAACAACGGGGATCTCTTCTGGGTGATTGTGCTGACGCTGCTGCAGGGCATGTGCGGCATGTGCTTTGGCTTCCTCATCTCCTCGGTCTGCGAGCTGGAACGTAATGCCATCCAGTTGGCTCTGGGTTCCTTCTACCCGACGCTCTTGCTCTCGGGTGTTATCTGGCCTATTGAGGGCATGCCCGTGGTGCTTAGGTAAGTTAGCTGAGCTGTCTCAAAATCTCCTCTGAGAGTAACAACTGATCCTTCATCTCTATCCCTAGATACATCTCGTTGTGCCTGCCGCTGACGTTGGCCACATCCTCGTTGCGCTCCATATTGACGCGTGGCTGGGCGATATTCGAGGCGGACGTGTATATTGGTTACTTGAGCACGCTCTCGTGGATTCTGGGTTTCCTGGTGCTGACTTTGCTGGTGCTGCGCTCTAAGCGCGGCTAAGAGTCGCCCCTAAATATATTAGTGAAACTAATTTTAATATTGTGTACTTTAGACTAGGCAGCTTCTATTAGTCATCCACCTTCCACCTTCCCCTGTTCTACTGTCCCTGCACTCTAAGTTGTTTTGAAGCTTTACTATGCTTCTTCTCTATGCTGCACCTACTCTACTCTACGCTGTCTCCTCTTCCTTATTCTCACCTTCTGAGATCTGATCGATTGTCATAAATTATTTAAGCACACATTAGCGATTTTCTCCCAGCTTCACATGTCTTTCTTTTTTCCTTGCAACTTTTTCCTTAATTTAAGTTGTGCACACATTTTCGTAGTTTAACGCGTAAGGTTTAGGTACATAATACAATTGTTGTAAATAGTACTTAGAGATGCAACGTTTACAGAACAAAGGAAAAGGAACAAAGGAATCCAATATGATCGATTGATATACTACTTGATATCATGTCGTACCCCTTTCGGAATTTGATTCACATTCTCAATATGGGCAAAAAGCACACAACAACTTATTTTTATAACTTTCAATGGACTGTGATTGTACTTTTTTTGTTTTAATATTGCACATAAATTCAGTTGGGATTAGCCTAAACAGAGTGAAACTGACAAAAAAACGAAAAACACACACACATTAAAATGATAAAAAGAAAAACACAAAAAACAAAAACAATGGTGGGGTTTGTTAGTAATTTTAAGTAGCTTATAGCATTTTTGTATGGGTTTAAGTTTTGTAAGTTAAAACAGAATTAAATACAATTATGTTAACTACACTACTTACAAAATTACAAATGTATATATTTACAAATATATAAATATGTATACTTGCAAGTATAAAAGATATTTTTCAACGAACAAAGCGACGAACAAAACACATATGAATCGTTTTTATTTAAGCAGTACAATTATGTGAACGCATATGTATAAAATTAAATAACAATAAAAGTAAATAAAAATCAATGTGAAAACTATCTCTGTATTTTTTTTTAAGTAACTGGCAACTATTGCTGTTTCTTATGTTTTGTTTAAATAGGCGCGCATTTGTTTCGCTGTGCAACACTAAATACTTTTTGTCGGGTTGGCAGCACTTGCATTTACAGTGCTGCCCAGCACGCGCATCGAACAGATGTTCGTGGCTCTCACTCTCTCTCTCACAAAACACCAAGAGGAAGCATAATAACAAAGAAAATTTACAAGCCAATTGTAAAAACTCTACGTTTGCAAATAAACAAAATGTGATAAAGCGCTAATTGTTAGATCACAATAAACACATTGAAAATGGACAAGTCCAGTGTCTATGAGAAATTCATTGGCCACGTGGACCAACTGCGTAACACAGAATGCAGGTGAGCTTGTTGTGTTCTTGTGCCTCACTGACTTCATTTTTCCTGGGGCCTGCAAGGGACCGGCAACAGTTTGCTATTGCGCAAATGGCAAACACAGCAGGCAAATTGCATAAAGGAGCTGCATTGTGGAGTAGCTAACGTAGTTATTGATCAAATATTATGAAATGGATGAGGAGTATTCGACCGTGGGAATACCTGTGCGCGAATTGTACATTCGATATGACGTCATCAAATGACTGCAGAGCAATTCTGGGAATTTGGCAACATGTGGGACAGTTCCAGAATAGCTCCTATGCCGAAAAGCTAAAAATGTTTTCTCAGCTAGCTTGTGCAGACAGTTTCAGTTAGGCTGATATAAGTAATCAGGGGACAATAGCTATGACTAATAATTCTCAAATACTCATCTCTAATGGGGTAGTGTATGGAAGTTTGAAGAAATACTTAATATGCCTTCTAAGTAACTATAAAATCCAATTAGACAGTCAAATCCTCAAAGACCCCTCAGCAATTTCCACACAGTTATCATATTTAACGCATTATTAACTCACATTTTTCGTTTATTTTCATAGCCAAAAGCAGAAGATTGCCTGCTTTCAGCAAATTGCCGAGTGCATCATGTCACCAGCCTTGGCCTGTCACATCAATTACGCTGCACATTGCGGCACGGCAACCAATGTGCTGTTGCTTTTTTGCGAGGATTTGGACTCAGTGGTGCGCATGAGTGCTGAGGAGAATCTTAACAAAATCTTTCGTGCCTTGGAGAAGACACGAGTGAGTCGCATATTGATGGATCTGTATGGGGGAAATCAAGCGAAATGGCAATCAGCGGTAAGCAAAGCAAGCTTTAAAAACCATTTCAATAGGCGCTAAGCAAGATGTTTTCTTTTTCCAGATCGCTACGCATATGCCTCAACCTGTTCTCCCATTATGCCTCGCAGATCAAGGAGAAGCACATCAAGTGGTATGCCGTGCGGCTGCTGCAGTGCATGTCGACTATGGCTCAACGAAAGGAATCGCTGCTACAGGAGACCCTGTGCGATTTCGTAAAGCAATTTGGGCGGTATGTCCAGCAGGGACTAAACGATAGCGAAACCTGTAAACTATTTGAGGTAAAAAGAAATGCAAGATTTGGGTGATGGATACATTATATATGTATATTTTAATAGTAGAAGACACGACAGCATTTTGATAAAGTCCCTATTTATAATAGAAACTTCTATCATCGCTTGACGTTTTAAATATAACTTGTTTTTATACCCTTGCCGAGAGTATTTTGGCCAGAAGTTTGCAACGCAGCTTAGGAGACGTCTATAAAGTGTATATTATATATTCTGAATCAGCATCAACAGGGAAGTGTGTGTCCGTGTGTGCGTGTGTTGCAACGCAAACTTATCTTTCAGTTTTAAAGTTACTTGGTTTAAACTAGATACTCATGCTTCTTATTGCTGCACGCTGAATATAAGTCGGAGCAAGCCGCATCGGACCGATATATTGTATAGCTACCATAGAAACCATCGGCCAATTTTTGTTATGTGTCCAATATTGTAACCAAAAATACTACATCGGACTTTTTTCTATATATAAAATATTCCTTAAAAATTTCAATTAAATAGGATTAATATACCATAGGGCTGCCTCTGCCGTTTTGCGGCGGCATATTTTAATTAACCAAGTTGGCAACCAGTTGCGGCAATACATCCGGCACAATGTCTCGACTGTTTGGCCAACTGCTAATTAGGTTTTGGCGCCAGCAGATAGTGATGCGAATAGCAGTCGCGGTTTCTCGGACTATTGACTCAATTCTCAATTTCCTTGATTGCAGACATTCCTTGGAAACATCAGTGCGGATTGCGCGGTAAAGCGTCGCTGTTCGGCTCAAAATTGCATTAGCCTGATTGAGCATGCGCGTAATAGAAGCCTCATGGCCAGACATGGACTGAACAAAGTGATTGGTAAGCCAACAGAAATGCCGGATATGAAACGTGCACGTGATGCTGCTCCAGCTCCTGCTCCTGCTCTATCTCTTACTCATTTATATCTACGTATTTACCGCATAGTATACAGTATATAGCATTTGCACTGTACGTTTTGTATCGTAATCACATTCAGAGAATACGGAAAACCGTACACGAAGCGCATCAATTGTTAATGCAGCTGTCGGCTGTGGCATTTATTTGTTGGAGCATTTAGAACTGCTTTTATTGTCATTTGTTGCTGGCTTTGTAAATTAATCTACGTGCCAAATATTGTTGCAGTTGTTGCAGCCGTTCTGGAACTTGTTGTTGTTGCCACTGCTGCTGTTGCTGTTGTTGCTTACCATTTGACGCATTTGTGCGATAGCAACACAAAAAATCATTTTATTTTCATCAATAATGAAGACTGGGCTTAAAAAGCGTGTAACGGCTTTAACGCGCCAAATTCCAAATACCAAACGCAATATATTTATATAGATTTTTACTCACATGCATACACATGTACACATCGAAATGGTATGTTTGTGTGGGTGTGTGTGTGCGAATATACGTCTCTCTGTATAGAAAATATTTTTTTAATATTCTAAAAAGCCACAAATCCATTGAAAATACGGTACAAAAATACACTAACTGTATTGAAGAGTTTTAGTGTTGGAAGAGGGGCAGGGGGAGCCGAGGATGGGGTGTTGGGGTCTGAACCAAAATGTAAATGCAATCACAGTCAGTCACATAAAAGTTTTGACTTCTCTCTCATTCTCGCTTCATATTTGTCCGTCCGCGGGACAGAATAGGCTGCCACAGCTAACACTAAAATACCAGTTGATATAAATTATATTTCTATATTGCAGTCGGGTACCTCTTCAATACATACATATATACACAATAGATAGTCTGCTCGTTTTTTGTAAATTTGTTTTGATTTTAGACAACGAAACGAGGCAGAGTTTTTATTTAGCCATTTGCTGACTGGAAACTGCAGCAATACTACAAACAAAACGCGCAGCAAATGGCAATAAAAACAAAAGTCACAACAAATAGCAGCAGCAACAACAGTCAGAAGTGTATGATGTTTGGATTGTAAAAAATCTTAAAAAACAAGACAAAATCACACAACAAAACAGGGCACAAATAATACAAAAGAAAGTTTGCTCACAAATCATTTTTTATTGAATTTTCATGAACATTTTATTGGCAAACATTGTGATAAGGTAAATGCGCAAAAATGCGGATACATACAGAGAACATAGAAACATGTAAATATATTGCAATTTTACGAGTGCATTTCAAGTGCATAAAATCGGGGCCAGGCCGAATTCATATTTCACTCTTGACATTTGTGCCGTAGTCAAAACTTGATTAAATTACCCACACAATTTGCCACACTCAAAATTTGCATTTGCAAAGAGATACAATCCCAGTTACAAATTCCAAAAATTTAATTCCGCCTCGTCTCAACTTTTTGACTGGTCAAAGTTATGTTCAAACAGATGTATGATTCTATATGCAAGGGCTGTGTGTGTTCCATTTGCCGTGGCATCTTTCTTGCGCTTTTCTTAGCTCTGCTTCTTAGCTGTTTACCTTCAAATCAACTGCTTCAACTCCTTGCCTGAGTCTCGGCCTGCTCCTGGCTGGCCTGTAGCTGTGGCTGTGTCAACTTTTAAGCCACTTCTCGGAAAGTGCAGCCACAATGCCGGGCAGTAGCAACAACAACAACAAAAACAAGAACTACTCAGTGCACAGTCTGGCGCCTCTTTTTATGGCAGGCATCAGTGTGCACTGTGCTGCTCCTCAGCCGCCTCCCCTTGCAGTCTTGCCACTCTCCCACTCCAGTTCACACTCGACTCGACTCGCCTTGTGTCTTGCGCCTTCGCATGTCCCAACAAACACTCACAGAGCGAGGTCCTTAACGCTATTGCTGCCGTTTGTCTATCTGTCTGTGTGTCTCTCTGTTTGCCTGTTTGTCTGTACGTCCCTGTGTCTGTGTGTGGGTCCGTGCTGGTGTTTGTGCGGCAGGCAAAATGAAATTTATGCACTTGGACACTTTCCTGTAATAATTCATGCAAAATTGAATCAGATATTCATTCCTCTGCAGCTTTAAAAGGATAATCAACATGATAAACAAAAAGTCAACAAAGACAGGCTCGCAAAATTTATGCACAGCCCGTTGGCCACGGCGTAGTGTGCACTCGCAGCCCCAAAAACAATAAGTCAAAATTGTTAAAATGTCATGTTAAGCACTTGCTAAATAACCGAATAACAGAATAAGACAATTGCAAAATTACCGAATTACCTAATTAGACGCAATTACGTGCGTATAAAGAAGAAGTCTCGTATTGCGAGAAGATTCGTATACATATACATGGGTCTGACGTGCTGCTGCTGCCTTATCAATTATACAGCGCATTGTCAAAATTGTCGCTTCCGAGTAAAATGTGCTCAAATGAGCCAGGCAGCCATCCGCCAGATAGGCAGGCAGACAGGTAGAACTGTCACTCAATCAAGTTGAATATTTCATGATAAAAATGTTGCATGGGGAAAAGTTTTGTCAGCTCTGCCAACTGAAGGCCAATTGCAGTCGCGGACGGGGACTTAAACGGGGCCATTTCATATTAATTTCAGGCATTAAACACCTCGAACTCTCGCACACATTAATTGAGAGTCTTTAACACACGCGTATGTGAGCGCAAGTGTGTGTGTGTGTGTGGGTTGGGTTCATATTAGCGGAGGCGCGCTTGGCAAACTTCGTGCGGCTTAGCCGCAATTAATTGATACACATGAACTCTGGCAATGGCAACAAGTTTCGCTAGCCGAAGTCAGTAGGAAAAGTTTCTCCTGTGCTCGACTTGAGCGGAAGGGGCGGGTCGTGAGGGGGGATATGTTTTCAATTTTGCTCCCCAAAGGAAAAAGGGAAACTAATTGAGTAAGAAACTTGCAACATGGCATTTTGTGATTGGTAACGTATACGTAATAAAAGGACAAATAAGCAACAAACATTCGAAGAAGCACAACGTAGTGCAGCCTATGTGAATGTCGCGTGTTGTATCTGTTTGTCTGCGTCCGTATGTGTATTTTAGTGCGCTAGTGTGTGTGTGTGTGCTTGTGGCGCCACAGAGTCTATAAATATAAGATGAAAACTTTTCAACGAGATAAATTTAATTGGCGGCAATTTGCTGCAAAGCATGCGAGGAAAAAGTTGCCAAGAACATGCCAAGAAATATGAACTGCAATTGGCCAAAGGTAATAAGAACGTGTATCTTTGGGTGTCTGTGTGTGTGTGAATGTGTGTGAATTGAAATTGGCAACTCGCGTTGCTCAAAGTTTGAAGTGTGTTTTTAATTTGTGGAAAGAACGTCCATAAGTTTCTCTCAGCAACAAAAGGCATTAACTATAAGTTGTCTATACGATTATATATAGTACTGTTCAGTTTCTTTCACCTGCTTTCACCTGCTTCTCTTCTGCTCTTCTCTTCCCTTCTTCCCCGCAGAGATGTTGCTGATGGACCAACAAAGTAGCTGCGTGCTCGGTGCCTTGGGCTTGCTGCGTCTGCTGCTGCCACAGCTAATACGTGGCTACTCTGCTGATTACCAGGATGATAGCGACTCCGTGACGGACGCTGGACAACAACAGCTGCAGCAGCTGAAGCAGAAGGGGCAGCAACATCATCAACAAGCAGCAGTGGCAGCATCGACCGAGTGTCGGCAAATTATTGAAATTTATGATTATTGTTTGCACCTGCTGAGCACGCAGCACACAACGAATCACGCCATTATAAATGCCGCACTGGAGGTCATCAATGGCATACTTCAGGCACTTGACGGTGCCAATGGAATCCCGGCAGCGGCGCCAGCAGCTACAGCGGGAGAGAGTCTTGGGCAAAGTTTGCGCCAACTGCTGTGCAATCAACAACTGGAGCACAATGAGTATTTGCGGCGAAGGAAATCATTAAAAAATCAAATATTCCAATTGAAAAATTACCAACTGGGGGCAAGTCAACAACAGCAGGCAGCGCCGGCGACTCCTGATGCAGCCACTGCAGCAGTATCAGAGGTAGCATCACGACAAATGCAAATGCAAAAGAATTCAAATGCCAAACTGCAACAACAGCAAGAGTGTCAACAGCAGAAGCAGCAGCAGCAGCGGAGGCAGCTGAGTGGCAGCAACTTGCTGCAAGTCGTGGGAATTAATGCCGTGGCTGATGATGCTGACACAGAGAAAGATGCTGCTGCAAGTTCCGTTCCTGATGAAGGTAAAGTAAATAATGCACTGCAAGTCGAGCTGTCTCTGTGTCTGTGTCTGTCTCTGTATGTGGTTGTGTTTGTGTCTGTGCAGTCATGTGAAATTGTGACATGCTCACTGGCTGACAAGCACACAGACAGAGACAGAAACTCAGACAGTCAGACAGATAGTTGGTCCTACAGGCGAGCAGATAGACCGCAGCGAAATCAAGAAAATTGAGCAATGCCATTGCCAGCCGCTCGCCCACACAATGCGCATATGAAAATTATTAGTGCATGCTTTTAGGCAGCTCTAGCGCCAACTACAGCGAATGCAGAACGAGGTCAGGTCGAAATTCTGCTGCAATCGCTAGCAGAAGCGCAATACCCGACAAATTCCAGTATTTACCCACACTGTAAGGTTAAACCAATGCGCATTTCTCATGCTCCTTCTCTCTCTCTCTCTCTCTCTTTCTCTCTCTCCATCTCTATCTGTCTTTTTCCCCCTGGGCAGTCAAAAAAGCAACGCGACATCACATTAGAAATGCCGCACGCAGCATTAGTGAATGCGTTGCTAGCAGCGCATCGGACGACGAAGAGGAGGTGGAGCTGCCCCAACATGTTGAGGGTGACGACGACGGCGACGGTGATGGTGACGATGACATGGAACTGCTGAGCGCCATTGCGGATGATGAGTGCGATGGCTTTACAACGCTGTCGCAACTAAATGAAGCACAACAGATTGTGTCAGCAGCAGCAGGAGCAACAGCAACACCAGCGGCTGCAACGACGGCAATAACAGTAACAACAACAACAAGTGCAATTGATAAACTGATTGACGCCGAAACCGCTTGTATCGAAAATGTTGCATCGTCGTCGCCTAATCCTCAGGCCGTGCAACATCAGTCGTCGCTGCAGAATCTGCTTGCCAGCGATGACAGCAGATCCCAGCATTTGAGTGACATCGACAATGAATCCTTCAACAGCATCGATTTCGATGCGGAAATAACAATCGCTGGCGTCAGGGATCCACAGACAACAACAGCAACGTCAACAGCACCGACACCAACAACCACAACAGTCGAGTCAACGGATTCAATGCCAGACGGAACAACAATTGGCACATTCTTCAACAATTTGTTGTCCCATTCAAATGCAGGTGAGTTGTTCGTGCCAATGCATAACTTTATTACTGGCAGTACCCTGTAATGGCAACAAGCTAAAAAGGGTATTCAAGTATGTTGTGCATAATATTCAATTTACCCCTTAGTAGTATTATTATCAGGGCACGCCCTTTTCCGCACCTACAATGTGATAAAAAACGCATTACACGCATAATTTTAAAGCTGAAAGGTTAAAAATGTCTGTTAAACCTTTATTTATTATTCCCCCATTTACACAGTATGCTATAGTCTTGAACACACTACTATCGTCTTTTACCGTGCAGACAAATATTTCATTATTAAGCTTCAAAATGCAAACGGACGATTGAAAAACTATTTTCATTTCATGTTATTGCGTTTCGCGGTCTACCGTTGGCTGCTGGCGTTGGCGAGTTTGGGTTTTTTTTGTTTTCCATTTAACCACATCTATTTACAATATTTGGGCATGGCAATCAAATTATTTACATAATTGCAGAGCAGGGGCAGCGACAGCGGACGAGTAAGAGGGAACAGAGTGACTGGGAGCGGGAACGTACTAGGGAAGAGGCAGCTGCAGAGGCAGAGACGGAGGCATCACGCTGGCAACCAATTTTGCATGTTGCCTTTTGCCAATTGCTCTTGCAATTTAATGAAGCGTAATTGTTGTTGTTCGCCATGTTGCCATGTTGCCTGTCTTGTGCCTGTGGAATCAGTAGAGGGAACGGCATCGGCAACGGCACAAACAACAACAGCTAAATTAAATTAGGCAATGCTTGCACAAGTTTCAATATACATACAAATACATACACATATGCATAGATGCAAGCAGAAATAGGGAGGTCCAGAGAGAGAGACCAAAAAAAGAAAGGAGGGAAATTGGGAGAAGATGCAGCCAAGTTGCATGCATCATTTGACGCTTCATTGGCTGCGCGTCGCTTGCAACTTCTTGTTGCTTTTGTGTCTCGTCTGTTCACATGACAACAACAGCAGCAGCAGCAGCAACAACAGCAACAAAACAGCTAGCAAAGTCAACAGCAATGGCAAATAAAATTGCCGTTTGCCATTTGACAATTCAATTCATTTTGATTGAGAAAAGTGCAGGATATTCTGAGTTGCAAATAGTTGTTGATATTCGTATTTGAATGCATTCATTTATACGCTAATGGCAGCATTCGTTTATTTTACAAATTTGCGTGCATGTAGGCAGAGAACTCTTTCTTAACAAGGGCAAAAACAAGTGTACATGTTCCTGCGTAGCGGGCAAGCAGAGTGAGGTGTGGATATGGTCGTGGCAAGGAGGACCGAGTTAATAAGCAGTGGAAATGCTGCGCACACAGCCGGAAGCACTAATTAAGCGTGTGTCAGTCGTATGCGGGTGTTTGCTCTATATGAGTGCTAAAGGGAGTGTAACAGAGACGGCATGCTATTCGGGAGAACTAACAAAAAGGAAAAAGAAAAGAAGGGAACAAAACTTAAACAACTGTTTGACGTAAATGTTGGGCTTAAGTCCGTCTGTCTGCTCTCTTCTGTCTGCCTTCATTCTTTATTTGTTCGTGTGTGGGCTGCGGATTAAGCTTGAAACATGGCAATGCATTTACCGCGAGCAACCTTCCCCTCTCTGCCCCCCTCAGTTGGCTCTCGTAGCTCAGCTGTTTTACTTGCGCGAAGGCTGCTGCTGCTGCCACTTGGCCAAAGCATCACACTGCAAGTTGGCAACAAAGTGGTTAAGACAAATGGGTTACGTGATAAAATGCGGTTACTCAAATTGCATGTATGCAACCTTACATGTTGTGTCACTGTGTGTATGTGTGTGTGGGTGTGTGGGTGTATGTGTGTGTGCAGTGTGTATGTGTGCGGCAGTGTGGGTGTGTGGCTGTTCGAGTGTGTTAGTTTATTTAGCATTGCCAGCCAACCAGAATGGGAGCTAGGCCAGGGGATCTCGCGTTCATTTAGCTGTTATTGTTGTTGCCACTGATGTAGTTGTTGTTGCTGATGCTGTTATTGTTGTTATGCTTGCCGTTGTTGCTTTTTGTTGTGCACTTATGCGCGCTATCAGCCTTTTTACGCTGTTCTCATAGCAACCCGACGCTAGTTATTGCAGTTACTTTTTTCATATAACATATGTATACGTATGTGTGTCTGTGTACATATATCAGCTGCCGCCAATCTTCATCCGCAGCCAACAGCCAAAAGGCGACCCTAAGCTCTGCAATTTATCTACCCTACAATTATAGAGACTGGTCATCTTCCTCTCTTCATAACAGAAACGGGGCATGGAAATTAGATTAGAGTTAAATTCTATTTTTTAAGGTATCTTGTTGAGTTTATCTAAATATATATAAATTACATTTTCTGTCTAATAAGTCAAGTATTTGAAGTGCGATCAAAATTCGTTGTTTCACAGTTTTCTCTCATTTTTCATAAACAATTTGCTGCTTGCTTTGCATATGCCGCCGCTGTTGTAGGGAGTTTGCGACTCTTTGGCCTTTGGTTGGCTGTCACCCATAAAGTGTCACCCTCATCTCCCGCTCCATAGTTTCCTTCACATACCTCCAAACAATTTCACTTCTTGTTCTTGCGCGCTTTCCGTTCGTGACTGCCGCGTTTGCTAGGCGACCCTCGGTATTTCTCCGTTTTTTCGCGCTTTTTACTTTTCTTTTTGTTTTTATTGTATTTTGCATGTCCTTCGAACATTGAAAGTGTTCAAAAATGGGTATACTAAGTTTGTGGAAATTTATGTAACATGACAAATCACAAAGAGGCGTGGCAGACCCCTTAAAAAGTATCATACATATATATTTGTACCCTTATGATCAGCATGAGTAACTACAGATGTCCAGCAGTTTTGTCTGTTTAGATAAACGTCGCGATCTCAACAACTCTAATGAAATTTATGTAACACATACATACATAAAGTATCCTATTGGATACAGTAGACTATTTGGCATCGTGTGTTTTATACCCTTCTTCAAAAAAGAGTATACCTTCGTTGTACAATTTATGTAACAGGCAGAAGAAAGCGTGCCAGACCCCACAAAGAGTATATTTTCTTGCTCACGATCAATAAACGCCTTTATGGCTTCATATCCGTTTGTATTTGTATTTCCTGAACAGTTTAAGTTTATTTAAAATGTTGGGTGCCACGTCCACGGCGCCTCCGAATCAATAATTGCATTTTTGAAGAAGATTTGTAAGCGATAAAGCCTTTACTTGATTAAAGTATCTACCTCTCCTCCAAATTGTAATCCGATCGGACAATAAGCACACAAGTTATTCAAGTTACTGTTACTGTTAGTGTATTTGAAACAGTTCAAAGCGGGGCAAAGGGTATCTCACTGTCGGGCGTGCCCGACTGTAGCGTTCGTCTAGTTCAAAAATGCGCGAAGAAAATTTTTCCGGCAGGCGAGCTTGACTGTATTTTTCGATCTATTTTTCAGTTCTACCTATGAGTGCAGGTCTTCATTTTACAACACACATAAGTACTATATGAACGCTAACTAGTTATAGCCTTGGACTATTGAAATGGTCGAATGGGTATACCAACTTTGGAAATGTATGAAACATGCAAAAGTGGGCGTGGCGGAGCTCACACAAGATATATGAATATTCTTGTTGTGCAGAGTCAATTGCCGAATGGATCTGCCCCTCTGATTGTCCGTCTGTCCGAGTTACTTTCAAAGCAATAGGTGATTGCGAATGCAATGAAGGATATTTTACTATCAGGTGTTCTCGACTATTGCTTCGCTACTTGTTTTATTTGCCGTTTAAAGTGTTGTTGTTTTTTTTTTGGAATTGCCGTTGTTGTTTTTCTCATTTTTTTTTAATGTGATTTTCAATAATAAAACATTGAGCTAAAGTTTTCGGGGCTGTTGTTCCTTAACAGTTTCATCTTGCCGCACCCGATCCCGCGGTTGCACAGCTTCTGACTTTTCACCCTCAACGATTTTAAAAGTAAAGTACGGTACGAAATATTGCAACCATATCAGCAAACTTACGAGTATGTGACGTAGACAACTCAGAACCAAAGCGAATTCATTTTGTTTAGATATTCCCCTCTTCTGATGCTAGAGATTGGTGTAACTATCACTAAAGGTGGAACAATTTATAATCTTAGTATTGACCTTCTCATCTAACGATAATAGAAGTTCTTTATTCCATAAATCTTTAGCGAATCTAAAACCCAATTAATTTCCCCTAATTTCGATTACTGCTAAAAATTGTTTTTCAAGTTGTTGAGTATGTATAAACTGTTTACTAGTTTTGTTTCCACTTTCAACTTTATCTGCTTCCGTTTAGAATCGTTGGTCCAATTTTTACAGCGCTTGCATGCGGCCGGAACATCCATTAGAAAAGAGTGCAGCAACAAGGAAAATTGCATCTTACAGATACAGCAGCTAAATAAAAACAATTTTTAAGCCAACTTAAGTGCAGCTGCGGTCTGCGGTGGCTACCCCACATCACTACCCCACATCACTCCCCCCTGGGAACGTACATACTTAAGAACCTACATATATTATGTGTCTGTACTATAAAATTTGAGTTTTCAATTAATTTCCAATAGCCGTGGTCAGACTTGGCGGTTGGGGAATGTGGGAAGGAAGTTAACAACATAGGGAAAAAAAATTTTATTTTTCAAGAGTTCCAACTATAAGATACTCTTTAGAATAACATAAAAATATTTAACAGATGTTAACCAAGTAAATAGTAGTCCAATAGAAGGTTTGCAACATTATAAATGTTCAAGAAGATATGTAGATGAAGGTCAATTAAAGAAAGTAATTGCATTAGTTGAAAGTGTTATCCTGTATGGTATATTGGTAGAGGGTATTAAGTGAATAGTTTAAGCAGTTTCTGAGTACCCAGGCCACAGTTTTCAAGGAATATCGTTTCTTGTTTATTGCCGACTCGTGCTTAGAAAGTTTTGCAACATTTCCCGTTGTGTTGGATTCTTAAAAGCTCTCCCTGGTCCCGGCAGTCGCGACAGATAAATGTGCCTGGTAATTGGGTGCAAGATACAGACCAACAGAGAGATGGGGAGAGTTAAAAAAGGGTGATGTCGAATAGGGAGGACGGGATGCGTGGAAAGCTAATCCACAATTAGCCTGAGCCAACGCTGGCTGGGCATTAGTGTCAGACAAAGTTATCTGGCAAAGTTTCGACTACTTAACTCAACACACTCATACAAACACACTACATACTTGCAGCATCGGAGTCGGTCAGTAAGCTCTTTCGTCAATCAACTGGACCCAAATCCACGTCCACCACCGCCAAGTCTGCGTCAGCCACTGACAAATCGGATGCCACCTCGGCGGCTTCTCTTACGCTCTCGCTAAGTTCGTTGGCCAGTAGCAGTGCGACCGGAGCCCAGGAGCGTCAGCCTTCAATACCAGAGACCCCCACGCCCATTGAGGGATCTGGGTCGGCAAGTGCCTCGTACACCGCATCCACGGCGCTGCTGATGGATGCACCAGCAGCGACTGCAGCTGAGCCGGCGGAATCGGAGCCACAGCTGCGCCGCACGCCCAATGGTAAGTGAACATTGCTTTCCTGCCGGCAGCGCTGCAGATGCTCACTAATTAGCTCTTTTATCCCGGCAGCTAATCCCTTTCTTGCAGAACACTCACCGCTCAAGCAAACGATTCTGGGCCATGCGATAATCAGCGTGAAAATTGGCAGCATACTGGAGCAGTCTCTGGTTTACTACACATCTCGTTTGCTCGCTGCGCGATTCCTGCTGAGTGGCCAGGCAGCAGGACTGCAGCCGGATAATGTCAGTCGAGTGTCCATTAAGTCTTTGTCGCTGGCAGTGATTGCTCAATGTGTGCGCCTTGCGCCGCGTGTGCTGCAACTGCCGCTGGAGATCAGCGAGCTGGAGCTAGAGTTGCTCTGCGAGGCGTCGAGTTTTGGCAAGACTAGCTCGGATAGCACACAGGCTTCCAGTCCGCAGAGTAGCAACAACTCGCAGCTAAGTGCAGAACTGGGCCAATCCATGACTGGATCTCTGTTGCAGCCAGATGATGGCGATAACCTGCTGCTGCTCGACATGAAGGACGATCACTTTGGGCCAAGCACCTGCCCCGCCTACCTGCAGCAATCGCCCACGCTAAGTCGCAGCGCGGATACTGTATTGCTGCAGAAGCAATTGGAGGCAACGCAGCAGTTGAGCGCACAAAAAGCACATGCTGCTGATGCTAATCTCTCCCGATCCGAGATCATTGGTAGCTCGTATCGCATCACAATTGCCACTGAGGATGCGCCACCCTTGTCGCTGCCACCACGTCCACCGAAGCGTACCAAATCAGTGCGCAATCGCAGTCGATCTGCTGCGGCAGCTGCCACGCCCTATGCGAATTGCACCTCGGGCTGCCAAGCCATGTCGGATGTGCTGCTCTTCTATGTTCATTGTGATCCCATTTTGCGCGGTGGCGTACAACAAATTGTGGGCAACTTTGTGCAGGCAAGCGGAGCCGGACGCTGCCTGCAGCTGCAGCGCGGACTCGACCTGTCGCATTTGCTGGCCATTTTGCTGAAGGTAGGCTAGGAACCTTTACTCGATAGCGACTACAATGGCTCTACATAGCCATAGGGCGTTAGCGAGCGTCCTTTGATAACTCTGTGTGCCTGTCGGGTTGCCTGTCTGTCCGTGTTTGTCCTAGTTCCTGTCCTTGTGTCTGTTTATCTGCCACGACTTAATGTGGCAAACGATGCTCTGCATGCATTTATCTATCAGTGTGTGTGGGTGTGTGTGTGTAAGTGTGGGCTCGTATCTTTGCCATTGCATGCTATTTGCCTGCTCCTGTCCTTATGCATAACGCATACGCCGCGTTGTTTGCTGTTGCCTTTGCTTATTTTTCGCACTGGCATTCTATAAATATGCGCCTCCACCTTTTCGCCGTGCGTTTTCCTTTCTCTGCTTTTATTTTCTTCTCTTTTTTTGCTTTATGTTAAACCAACAAGCTAACATATTTTAACACATGCTAGGAAACACACAAGTCCGCACACACAGTCGCACACACTCTCGCACTCCCACAGACACGTGTCTGTGCCATATCAATGGCTGCTGCTGGCTTTTGAATATTTTCTAGCACTCAGTTTGCTCTGTTGCAGTTGCAGTTGCAGCTAACATAAGCCGGCGGCATTTTGTGTCGGGTTGTTTTTCATTTGAAAATAAGAAAGAAAATTCTTATCGCCTTCGCAGTGTGCAAGTGCAAATGCCCCTAAAGGGAACAGTACATCCGTTGCCAACCCCCCCCTTCTAACACACACACACATAAACGCAAACAAATAGAATGTGCGCATAACTTGCACATTGATTTCTCCCTTGAGAATTTGGTAGGTACACAGAATGTGGCTTGCATTGCAGTTCGCTAGGGGGTGTGGCTTGCAGTTGGATATGCATATGGAGCAGAGGTTAGGGGTGTTTCTTATTGAATTCAATAATTTAGTGGACGGCCGAAATTTAAATTGCTCCTGGCAACCCAAAAGCGCAATTTGATTATGCAATGTTGTTATGTAACGAGTTGCCGAGCGACTGCAACGTCGACGACGCGGACGTGCCAGCTGAAAATCACATTAGATGCCTGCCCATATAATGGCTGCAAATCCGTCTCAATGGCACTTGCACCATGCCACTGAGAAGCATGCAGTATGTAGCATGCCGCATACAGTATGCAGAGTGCGGAGCAGGATCTCTGGCCTCGAGCAGGGCAACTGTGATAACAATAGCCCTTTGGCTGCTTGGGCTGGGCTCGGCAAGGAAAAGCTTGTTAGGATTCGTTAAAAATTACACACACACACACAGACACTACAAAGTGTGTGTGTGTGTGTGCGATTGTGATTGTGCAAAACTTTTGCTTGTGCAAACAATAAAACACAAATTCGCTTAACAGCGCAAACTGAGCCGGCAAGACCAGAGTCGGAGCTCTTGTCTGTTCTAGAGGCCATGCAGCATATAAAGAAATTTAGCCGAAAAACTTTTTCTGATTCTTTTGCACATTTGCAGGGCTTTGAGGACGACATACACACAGTGGTCATACAAGCGTTGACTGCATTCGATAAGATATTTCCGCATGTGGTGTCCAAATATTTGACAGCGCCGCCATGTCATTATCATGCTCATCAGAAGCGACAGCAGTTGCAGCAGCGCCCAAGCCCAAGTGGACAACAAAAGGGTCCAGGCCAGGCCCAAACATTTGGCCAGCAAACTTTTGCAAAGAATCGGGATAATGCCTTAAGCAGTCAGCAGCAGCATCGAGAACGAGACCGAGACCAGGAAAAGGACCAGCACCAGCACCAGAAGCAGAATCAGCAACAATGGCCCTCTAACGATGACATCTCGAGCAGGGCAGGCGATGGGGCCAGGATATGTGGCAGGTCTTCGGCCACAGATAATGATGAGCTGCTTGCTGCTCTTTTGAATGATTTTCAATTGCAATCGAATCGTATGCGGCAGCAGCCGCAGCAGCTGCCGGACAACGGCAACGACAACAAGCCATATAATGAGATCGGACCATGCTGCGTGTTTGCCATTTCACCGAAATTGCTCTTGAACAAACTTCGGCTCTGTCATCACAATAAATATTGGCTGGTTCAGAATAAATATGCCGAAGTTATTTCCAATTTAAATTACATACTCCTGCGTTCTTACTACGCAAATTTCGATTGTACCTTCGACAAAAACAACAATAACAACCGTAACGATAACAACAACGACAACGACGACAATGAAGAGGATAATCAGCCGCGTGCCTGCAACTGGAGAGAGGCCGCCCGTGACAAGGACATTGTCTGCACTTATGAGGTAAGCTCAGCCTGAATCGCATTTTATTGCAAGACCTCAAGCGCATTTGTTAGCCAGGCCAAGCAGCTTGGCTTGTTTGTTGTGCAGATTATTTTTTGTTTTTGTTCTTTTTAGCAAAGCAATTGTAGTGGGTATTCCCCTCTTTTCCATCCTTTCTCTGCCTTTGCCCCATTGCGAGCAAGGCGTGTTCAACAACATCCTCTTATTGAACTTTTGTGCACTGAAGTGTGGCCCTTTGTGCATCTGCAGACTGCCGATCCGATTGACAGTTTGTTTTGCTTTTGGGTTTTCGCAGCGCATCTATAAGTACAAACTCACACACATAGACAGACACACATATAGACATATGTATATGTATTTGAATGTGCATCTGTGTATGAGCACGTATTTGTTTATTTATTATTTTGACAAAGCCAAGCAATTTGCTAAATGGGTAAAGGACCGACCGAAAGTACGTACACACATACACTCACGTATCCAGACTTGAGAGCTAGCAAACAATTGCACGCTGCAAGCGTATTCTCTGTGCGGAACTTCGGGGAACATGGGGGAAGACAGGGAAGGCACGTACGTACACATAGGTTTGAGTGCTAAACAGGAAATGAGGCTTTATGGAGAAAATGAAAGAGCTCTGATTGAAACTTCTTGAGTCAGGGATAAAAGATAAAATAGAATGCATTTAATAATGAATTTTACCAAAATATGGTACCATTTCTAGAGAATGTAATGATGGGCTTCAATATAAACAGTAATTTGTTGAATTCCTTTTCAACCTGTGCTGTCACATGAGTCATGGAAGTCGGCAGTAAGCGCAACTTGCTCAAAATATGAAACACGATGTCGTTAAGGTGTCCGTAAATGCGATAGCTCAAAGAGTTCTGCCGGCTGCGCTGGATCTGGCCCAAAACTTTACCTGCAAAAGGCTCAATAAGAAATTTTTGCGCACTTTTTGATTTACAAGCTGCGCGCAGTCAACTAACTCAGAAACGCTTTTTGATCCCTGCAGGCTCAATTCCTGGACGAACTTCTGCATCTGTTGGGCGATGATGATGCGCGTGTACGCGAACATGCCGCCTTCTGCCTGTGCCGCTTTATAATGCAAACGGCGCGCCAGCAACAACAACAACCTCCAATCACAGTAGCAACAACAGCAGGAGGAGCAGCAACAACTAAAATTGAGGAAGGCAACATCAATGCCGAAACTCAACAAACTAATTTCAATTTGCTTTGGGATTTTTTCGACTATCGGATATTTGGCAGCATGTCCGTGACGTTGCGTAATTTATTCCGGGTGAACTCAACGATTGCTCCGCCGATGCCGATGGCGATGGCGTCAGGACTAGATGCAGGAGAGCACGGAGCTCACGGACTGTATGCCTCCACAGAAGCTATAAGTGCTGCGTTGGGTTTAGGAGGAGGAGCAGCAGCAGCAGCAGGATCCGTTGGGGGAGGAAGAACAAGTGCAGCCGGCATTCCGGCGTCGGCCTACTTTGATAGCAGTTACGGCGTCGGCATCGCTGACGGCCATGTTTTTGCCATTGGATTCCAACGTCAAATTGCGCAAGAGGAAAAAGTTTTGGCCAAAGTTTTGTATCGCATGACAAATAAATTGATGACGCTGAATGATAAAAATATGCAGGTAAATATTTGTATTTGTATTGAGCTCTATAAACTAGAGAGAAGCATCCGCAACAGCAACCAACAGCAACAACAACAACTTGAACAACAACTAAAACAACTATATGTATATATTGTGTATTTCATGACAGTTTGGTATAATTTACGCGCTGCGACTGCTCCTCAAGCACTTCAATTTCGTGGACTATCAACAGGCCTGGACGGAATTCAATTTCATTGAAATTTGCATGAGCCACGCCTACTACAACAGTGCTACTGCTGCGGACTTGAATTGTCAGAATGATTTGATTGATGTAATGGCCAAATTAATGGCAGGTAAGTGTGAGACCCCGAGACCGGGACTGTTGACCGCAGTCACCCTTTACCCAAGACCTGCCGGCCCTGACTTATTTCCGATACCTACATAAATGCCTCATGCAACTATCTATGTGCGCAATTTGAATAAGGCAGTATATACAATACATGTTGCATATGCATCATCCGGCTGTGCCACAATATTCACGTTCGCATTCACATTCACATTCATATGCTTATGTTCGTTTGTTGATTGCCTCTGCGTGCCTGAATGCGTTCTTGGTATTTATTGAATTGGTAGCGTGCTGCGCACAGTTTGAGGCACTTCGGTTTCGCCCCGGAATGCGATATTGCACTTTGGCTAATTTCTATCGGGCACCATTTAATGTATGCATTTTTCTCCGCCCCCCTACTCGGGCGGGCTGGTGAAAAAAAACCTTAAAATGTTTATTTAATTGTATTGTGTGTTGCGTTAAATGCCATAGAAACATTCACATAAATCATTTTAATTAATTGTTTGTCATTTAATGGATTTGCATAAATATTTTTGCATGCCCGGTGTGGGCATAGCCGGGTCTCGTTAGCCATTTTTCGCCTTATTTGCAATTGCAATTTTAATCGAGCAAAAACAAAAATTAGCATAAATATTTTTAATTTGCTTGCAGCATGATAATTCAATTTGAGTTGAGAATTAAAAAAAAAATATTTAAATGTAAATAAGTCTAAGAGCATAGCAATGCCCTACATGCTTACACACAATCCAACCAGCTCGATCAGCTCTGCTTGTTTCAATAGAAGTTTCTCAGTGAAAGTATAAAAAAAAACAACAATTATATATATCTGTATAGAAATGTTGTTTGAATGTATGTTATATATTTAATTTAATAAAAGATAGTCGACAAATGTATTTATAATGCTAAGCAATTTTCAAAAAGCAGCCAAAAGGCGTTAAAAGCTTTGATATCTCCTTTTCAAAGAGTAAATCCAGTACTAGTAAAACCCATGTAGTTGTTCTTTTCCGCCAATTTATGCGTTAACTGACAAACTTCATCGACTTAAATCTAAAACTTATTTGTTGAATGTGTAGAATAGACTCTGCCTGTGTTGGATACACACCTTTAAATTTACATATATGATATAATTAAATATACATACGTGCTTTATATTCCCTTTATCACATATTTGCAATTAAAGCGACCGTAAAACATTTCAGACACACATGCGGATAACTAAATTTAGTAATCGAAGAAGCCTCAATTGTATAACATTTTTAGCATTTCATAAACATACAGAGCATGGTTATGTAATTGAATAATTTTCAACAGTCTCATTAACAAACTGCACCTACAACAACGTCAGCAGTGGCGGCAAAAAAGCAGAAACAACAATGACAACCATTCGAATCGCGCGCTAATAAACATTTTAATTCAATTTACCAAATTGCATAACACAAAAAACCAAACTTCAACTCAATTTCATTACTGACATTTACACAGCCCCTCGCCACGCCCACTGTCATGATGTTGTCTATATTGGTGTCTGTGCTGTGATGTTGTTGTTCGGTTTTTACACCGTTGTTTATTTCTGTCATCTATATACATAGTTGCCAGGGCTGCAGCATGTTGCATTTTTTGGGTTGATCGCTAGCCACATATTTGCCATGCGCTAATGTAATCCACCATAATCAAAAAGTAATTAAATTATTAATAAACCATTAAATGTAAAATAGTTTTCGTGTCAATGCTCATTTCCTCCCGCCCCTCTCTTTCACTCATTCCAATGAGCAGCGTTGTCACCATCGGAACAGCAATTGGAATTTGCATTTGTGCATGAGCAAATAATTAAATTTTAAGCCCTGAGCACTTTCGCACCTCCAACTATGCCTTGTTAAAGGGTTGCCATGTAATTTATAAATATTTATGCGTGTGCCAATGTGTTGGTCTCCCTGTGTGTGTGCGTGTTTGTGTGCATGTGTGTGCACGCCTGGCTTATCCTCGTATCGATTTCAAAATAAAATCGACTTTTTAGGGCATTTTGACGAGTATTTTGTGATAAGTTTTGACACTATGCAAATATCGAAATTCTGCATGCATGCGCGGCAGCTCCCTAAAAATGGCATATTTTTTTAGTTGGGCAATTTAATATTTAAAGAAACAGATATATACAGATATATGTATATTAAATGTTTGATTTTATTTCAGTTGTAGACTTATTTTCCACATGAGGCATTAAGTAATGAGGTTTGATTTACAAATTGATCTTTAAAGCCATATAGTTTTTTGTAAATATATTCACCCTTTTACTAGACTTTGTAAATATTTTATTATTAGACTCGTTGGCAATCCCTTTAACGACTTCAACCCTCTGTGGTTGGGAATTTGTAAATTGTAATGCGCCGCATTATGACTGAATTAATGCACTTGTTTTCAGAGCGTGTTGAGCTCATTTGCGTTGAGTTCAATGAAAACAGAAAAGTGCGGATTGGATTGCTCTGGTCTGGTCTGGTCTGTCGTGCTGTTCTGGCCCATAAATGCCTGACTGACGGCCCGAGTGTGCATCAAGCTGACAAGCAACAACGGCGGCGAGTCTTGTTTAATGTGTCCGTTGAACTGTGTGCAGGCAGCAGCCGCTTGGCATTAATAAAAATATTACGCATACGCACAACGACGCAGGCCGAGGCAAAACAGTATGATATGCATTAATTTATCAACGAATTGCTGATGCTCTCACTCTTTCTCGCCTCTACAATGCATTTTAACAGTTGAGGTTCGTTCAAATTGCATTTTTCAAGCCGACCTCTTTCTATTAATACTTGAAGCGCCAATTGTACTCAGTTTTATATATATAGTATGTCTGTATATATATTGTATGTATGTATGTGTTTGTGTGTATTGCTGAGTAACCAATGCCCCATGGCAGGCGGGACATAATCGAACTGCGGCGCATCGGCACTGTAATATATACGCGCCTACATAAATAAATATAAATTAGCATCGGAACTGTGGCGTCGTCTCATTATACGCAATTTTCAATTAATTAGTAAATGTAATGCAATCTCTCCCTCTGCCCTCTCACTCCCCGCCCCGTTGGACGTGCGAGCTCGACGCTGGGCTCCACATTGTCGCTGTTTGGCTGGCTTTCTCTGTCTCTCGTGTGGGCGGGTTGTTTTCAATGACTCCCCAAACACTTAATTTTTATAAATATTTATGCGAAAACAATTTAATTTATTTGTAAAAAAAAGATAAAAAGTTTTTACGTTTTTTTTAAGCTTGCAGTTTCTTTACGCGTACAAATAAAAATTTATTTAGTATTTGCTGTTGACACATAAATTGAAATGTTGCCTGGCCGAGCGTACACACATGCATGCAAATACACACCCCCACACACACCTACGCAGCAGGCAGATACGCACATTTAATGAATGCATATAAATCATAGCATACTTTGAAGCGCTTTCCGCTTGTTACCTATGCGATTTTTGTTTTTAATTCCGCATTGTCTGTTTGCCTTTGATATTTATGCAGTCACATTGTCTTTTTTATGCCGTTCAGTTTGCAATTGCAAATCCATTAAATGGGTTTTTAATTTTGCCGAGCCGCAATTACGTAGCATTTGTATAATATTAAGCGCCCCGTTGGCATTTTAACGCAATTAGCTCTCGCTGCGCAATGTTCGCCTGCTTAATTTGTCATTAATATGCCTGAACTAACCGGTACATCGTCTTCCTCCTTCTCCTCCTCCATTGCAGGTGGCATGCTGAGCTCTGGCGATGCGATTCCTGCTTCCCAGCTGGACTTTCTGATGCGTCACAGCGTCAAGCTGCTCAACATCTACTATCATCTGGTCGGCAACCAACGCCCGCCTCAGCAACCGTCTAGCTCTAAGGCGGCATCCGGCAAGTCGGGCAAGAATGAGCTCTTCACGTTGGTGAACAGCAGCGGCAGTGGCAAGGAGGTGGCGACGCTGCAGGCGCTGGGTTACTTTGCCAGCGATTACGTTTACATGAAACTTTACAACATTTTAAGAGGTGCTAATGACAGCTACAAGGTAAGTCAAAGCCGCAGGTGAAGACAGCGAGCAGCTGGAAGGACAGACAGAGGAGAGTGCAGCGTGCAGCATTGCAAACCGCCATTAAGTCGCGTCTGGCGCGCCGAAATGGCAAAAGTTCTCTGGCACGTGCGCTGAGATTTACCAATTCTCCAGTGAGTGGCACTCTCCGAGCGGGGCTCCGATTTCAGTGCACGTACAGCGCAATGCACCGTTTTATATGCAACACTTTCTGGCAACGCTGCCTCGCAATGAGTTGTAAAAATGCAGTGCAACGTCTTGACTTTGAGTTCAACTTCAACTTTTCACTTGACTTCTGCCACTCACTCGCCGCCGCGTTCACTTCTCTAATGGGCGCATTGCATTAGGGTGTGGCCAATAAAAAGGACCTCCTGCCATGCTTTTAGACATAGTACTGCAACATGTAACTGTGAAACTGGATGAGTTCCTCTATCTTTCTCTATCTCTCTCTCTCCCCACAGATAACTATAAATCACGAGGCTGGCGGCTTATTAATTTGCCTGCTGAAGAGCTGCCTGAATGCGTTGAGCTTCTGTCTAGAGGCATCACCACCGCCGGCAACCGCAACGCTTGCCTCATCCTTGTCGGGCTCTTACTCGTCGCCAGCGCTGAAATTAATTGAAGAAATACTACAGTATTTGACCAAGCTCATAAATTATGCGCCCGGCGAGTGTGTTGCATGTCTGCGGCAACTGTTGAAATATTTATTTGCCCAAAATTACGCAAGCGATGTGCAGCGCCAGCCCAATGGATTCCATGCCACATTTGTGCGTCCCTATTTTGCGGCCAGGCGCAGTGACAACATGGCCAACGGCTACGGCAATGGCAGCGCAGCAACAGCAGGCTCTACATTGTTGCCAACAGCTGACATGAACCCAGCAATAACAAGTCAAACAGCAGCAGCAAAAACAACATCGGTGCAACAACTAATTTCAACCTCCCCCGCAGCACTGGGCGCCCTTTTTGTACAGGGTATGAAGGCACAATCCACGCCGCCGGCGGGCGACTGTGTCCGGCTCATAAAGCTGTTCGAGCCGCTGGTCATCTACTGTTTGACGGTGAGTCGCAATTGCTAATTAATTTTAGTAGTTGGAAATTTGTTTGATTAAAAATGCGCCAGACACAAAGCCCCATCCAGAGGGGCTTTTGAATTGTGGCATGGTGCGTGCACGCATCGATGTTTTATTTATAGCCAACATTTGTCGAGCACTTATATTCACGCACATCCCCCCTACACACTTCCCTTACATCTCCAATTGCAGCTGTTCATGAAGTCCAACGCGCTGATACAGGCGCCCATATTGAAGCTGCTATCGCAGCTGTTAGATCTGAACGTTACGTACAGTATACTAGACTCAAAAAGCGTAATATTCGAGCAAATACTAAACAATTTGGACCTAATTGAAAGTGGCATCGACAGGTGAGTGCACTCTCAGGTGCATGCCAATGGCCATTGAATCGGATCGGTCGCATCACAACATTTACATTTCCATCGTATTGGAAAGGAAAATTTGTGTTAATGATATAGCTAGTTCAATGGCTGGCCAATTGACGTATGTATAATATAAATACGAACTTATAATTTGTTTGCAATTCTCCCCCGGTATAGAAACGCGTTCATCAGTGTGCCAGCCATGCTGCAGTTCCTCATGCAGCTAACGCACAAAAGTGACCGTCAGCTCATTACGATACCGAAGATCATAAGCATTACCAACAATCTGCTGGCCAATGGCGCAGTGCGAGATGTGGCGTTGGTGGCACTGAAGACTCTCAGCTATGAGCTCTTCTTTATGCACAGCCCCATTGAGGATACATCAGATGGGAATGCTGCAGTGCAGCGTGCTGGCTGTCAGAGTCCGTTGAGTGTTTCGCCCATACAAGAGACTCGTGAAGCGCTGCAGGCGCAACGTCGTGAGCTGGATACACAGAAAGAGGTGGTGCTGGGCATGTTAGAGAAGTTCGTGGATGCCCGCGGTGTGCAACAGTTGCTGGCCCTGCTGCTGCTCTACGAGCGCAGTCTGCAGCAATTGGATGCACCGGCGTATCTCAGTGCACAGGACGCGAATGTCGTCTATGGGTTACTGTGTCGATCACTTACATCAGGACAGTTGCGTGTGCAGAGCTTCGCCGATCTGCGGCTTATCGAGAGCTGCTTTCGCAATAACGGCAACTATGTGCTGGCAGGAAGCAAGGAGTTTCTGCAATTGCTGCAGCTCTTCATCGAACAGGTGAGAAAAGTCGAAATCAATAAGAGCTTGTTTTTGCGTGTGCAAGAAGCTGAGAAAGCACTTAGATATAGTACACTGCATAGACACGAAGTGCTGTAACTTTAATGCATGATTTATTCGCAACTTGCAATTGCGGGTTTGTAGCCTATAAATATGCCAGACGAATGCCGATTTAACCGTCACCATTTGCCAATTTCACAGCATCACACAATATAAAGTGTCAGGACTATTGAAATATTGATGCAGAATGGCTCTTTAGTCGCACAAGCTGCCACAATTCAAGTGCTCGCTGCGGTAATGTGGCAATCAAAATGTCGACACTTTTCAAAGCATTCCCACAATGGCAGACAGTGAGGACAAAGGTAAAGGCGGGAAGGATATAGTACTCTACAACAGTTTTGCATTTCAGTTAGTATCTTGCGCGGTTGATACTCACTTGATAGTATCATTTAAATAATGACACAAATAATACCGCACACAGATACATACACACACGCACAAACACTCTGGCAATTGTATAGATTACATAAGCTTTCATCATGCAGAGCTCACACAAGAAATGACAAGCAGAACCAGAGACTTCAAGTTAAGCCTATTGGCTTTCAGTTTCTGTTTATTCTCCTAAGTCAAATCAAATTTTAGGCACTTGATGTTGTCTCTGGTTTCGGTGCATTAATTTTGGCCAGAGATGCCAGTTGTAGGCACCAAACAGTTCGTGTGTAGTATGTGACACTGGAGAAACACAACAACAACGAGTAATAAACAAGTACTTATTGAATTGTGTTCAAAAGAAGATAAACAAAGCAGGTCCAGTGGACAGGTAGTAATCCTCTAGCGTCATTTGAATTCTCTATACCATAATGTTCTTTGCTCCTCGGTTTTTATTTTTCTCCAATTGTAACCCATGCATTATTGACTAAAAATGTCGAGCAATTTATTAACCAGTTAAAAGTTATTTTGGTCAGATATTTTTTTTTGCTGCACAGCCAATTTAATTTACAAACGATTGCGGAATTTTATCGGCTTGCAAGAAGCTTAAATTAATGGAATAAAAAACAAGCAACAACAAGCCGAAGCCTCTATAAATTCTTGGACCAACTCTTTAAGTAATCTCTCCACAGAACAAAACAAGTTTATATTCGCATTAATTTGTCTGTTTGTCACACTATGCTGTCCTGCAAAGTAGGCAATGCAAACGGTTCATTTAACACTCGTGCATCAGTTGATGTCGTTGGGTTGTGGCTAGAGGTGAAGTGGGTGGTGCCTGGTGCTGCCTGTTGGGCAACGTGCGCCTGGGTGGGTTCATCAACGATTTGTCACTCCGCCCGTCCACCTGGCTGTCCGGCAATGCGCCTGCTTATTTGCATTTACATGCACACGAATGCACTTTGTTGCTCAGCAGGAGGTTGCAGGGCGTTTTCTGTTTTTTTTTTACATTTTCACCGTTGTTGTTGTTGCATGTGGCGCGGTAGTTAATGTGGCACATGTCGTATACGTGACATTTTTAATACCTACGCTTCAACGCCGCACATTTTCAACTATTAATGCGCATTTAAGCTACACATGCATTAACTGTCGAGCTGCCAGACCAGACCAGAGGAGCAGGCCAAAGGCAAAGCAACAGGGCAGGCTACGCTAGTACCAAACGAACTTAATTACACAGTACTCTCGCTGTTCTCACATGTGTGTGTGTGTGTGTTTTTGTCAATTGCATATGAAGCACTTAACTTAACTCAACTGCTTTGCCTGTGTCGTCTCTGCCTGTGCCTGAGCTCGTGTCATATCCTTTGATACATTGGCATGCATCACGTGTCTAACGTTTAGGAACCGACCCGACACAGCCCTATCTCCATTGCCATTAATGGGTGCCGCGGTGCAGCTGCCACTCGCTTCCCCTGGGTTTGTTTGCAGCCTTCTCGTGCTTTGCTTTTGTGTTTTATTGGCGGCGGCAGCTATTCAACTTCATTTAACTTGTAATTAAATAGTGCAGATTAAAAACTTGAACCAATTATAGTTTATTTAATTTAACGCAATGCATTAAAAAAGTGTTTGCAAGCGCTTGGTTGCCATATACCCTGCAATTCAACATTGAAACACTTGACTCAAGAATACCCTGATATCTCAAAGATGTAACAGACTATACTTCTTCTTCTTCTTTCACTATCTCCAAGTCAAGCCAAGCCCGCCGTTAAGTAGCTATTTATTATGTATTGTATTGTATTATATCTATGTATTACAAAAATATATAACACACAGTTACAATTACAGGGTACTTATTTACATATACTACCCACGAACTCATGCCATCCAGGTGGGCATGAGTAATTAAGTTGGGCAATGAGCGCATAAGTCAATGCACGACTGGCTGAGCAACAGCCTTGCCGCCGTCAACGGATGCATGTGTGCGTGTGTGTGTGTTTGTGTGAGCATTTGCGGCTGGTGAAAGTTTATGGCATCAACATTTTAATTGAAATTGAAAATGCGCCACAACTTAAATAACATTTTGCGTGTAAATATTAAAAATGCGAGCTGAAGCTAGCTGAGCAGGAGAAGGCCGAAAGGCATAATGCTTATTTGAAATTTACCGCCGTCAGGCAACGTGTAGGCAAATTTAATTGCAATGCCAGTGTTTGTGTGTGTGTGTGTGTGTGTGTGTGTAGTGAGTGCTTGCCCAGGGTATCCGTTCTAATTACAGGCAGAAAATATGTTGATGTTGTCGCTGGCAACTTTGTTACTGCAATTTATGCAAAGTTTCACACTTTGCCGCACTGGCGACCAGACGGAAGAGTTAAGATTCATTTACCTCCCTCTCACTCGTTCGGTTTCTCTTTCTCTTTCTGCAGGATGTGGGCAACTTTGGTGATTTAGCGCTGGCAATGATTACACTGGCAAATGTAATCCTTAAAACCGAAGAAATTTATCTGGTGAATCACATAAAACTTTTTTTGAAAAATAACCCAACGGCCGAGCGACGTCTGCAGGCCTCACTTGCCTCAATAACAAAAACAACAACAACAACAACAACAACTGCAAGTGCATTGCATTGGCAGGATGAAGCACCATCGACATCTTCGGCTGCTGCCGCCGCCCGTGCCGCCTCCTCAAGAGTTGCCCCTCGTCCCACCATAAGCGAAATTAACTACTTTGCGAAAGTTCTGAGCGAGAAGCTGCTCGCCTGCCTCGATGCACTGCTCGGTCTACGCTCAGGCTCCGGCTCAGACTTTGGCTCATCCATTCGCAACAGCCCGGGCTGCAGCAGCCCGTCTAGCCACGCCTACTGCCAGCTGGCCGGTCGCTTCGTTAACGCACTGCATAATGTTTGCTGTCGCTCACGGCACAAGGATGCGCTGCAATCAGTTTTTCGTTTGGTTTTGGCTGAATCTGAATTTCTCTGTAAATACTACAATTTACTGCTGATGAGTGCCGAGGGCAGCATAGCCGGCGAGGCACTGGAGCCGGTGCTGTTGGGCTGCCTGAAACTATTGCTCTCCATGCGTATGCTCGAACCGATGGTGCTGCTGGGCCAGGCGTCGGAATTGCCGCTGAAGTGGAGCCTGCAGCGCGCCATGCTGGACGAAGTTTGCCGTGGAAGTGCGGTAAGTATGGGATGCAGCTGGTCGCACATTAGTTTAATTTGAATTTGGCATGCGGCAGTTGCAGTGCCAGTGGCAGCGGCAGCGGCTGATTTAGCCACTGGCATTGCCACAGCTCGGTACTGCCACTGGGCACTGGGAGCCTTGCCAGCTGACAGTTGTCGTGCTCGTAATTTTGCGGTTCACCGCGTCGGGTTTGGTTTTTGGTTTCCTGTTTCCGGTTTCCGGTCTCTTTGGTCCTCCCCATCCCTGCTGGTTATTATTTAAACTGTTGCCTGTTGATTGTCTGCCTGCCAGGCTGACTGGCCGTCTGCCTGGCTGCTTGGCTTAAAAGCTACGCTCAGTCCAGCGCATAATTTTAATTGATTGCCACTCGAACATGCGCCACTTGTCAGCTAATGGCTCAGCTGTCCAGCAACTGCCCAGTGTCCCCTCCCCAAAGCTCTTCCCTTGGCATCGTGCCTCAAATCACAAGCGACTAATTGCAGGCACACGATTGGAGTCCGCAACAAGTGCGGCGTCTGTGCGCGGGCAAGTATCTGAATTTCCTAATTGCTGACCACTTGGAATTCCTTTGCGAGCTGTGCCAAGTGGATCCCGAGTGCGGCTCATTACTGCAGGCGGCGCTGCTGCGCCACGCAGCCAAGTTGAACAAAGTGAGTACGCGCAAAAGGAGCGCACGCAATTTTGCATTGCAATGAAGCGTCGCATTTCAATGCCTTTGCCTTTGCCTTTGCCATTGTTCTCCTCCTTTGCAGCACTCGATACGCAGCGTCTTGCGTCTGTTGTGGCGCACTTGCTGCGAGCCAAGTGCCGAGGTACAGCAGCAGGCATCCGGCGATCCAGCGGGACACAATGCATCGCCCGCTGCGACTGCTGCTACTGCTGTCTTGCAGGCACTACAGCTACTTAGTCGGCTGCATCAGTTGCACGCCGGGCAGCGTGCCATGCAGCTACCCATGGAGCGACTGGCCCAAGTATTGGTCGCCCAAAGTGGGCCCGTCATCAAGGCCAGCATCTATGAGCGGTTGTTGCAGGGCGAACTGGCCGGCGATGAGGACCAGGATGAATGGCGCACCATGCTGTAAGTAGAGTACACAATTATACGCTGAGTACTGCTCAGCTATTTAAATCGATTATACTCTACAACTAAGCAGCTACCCTGCTATTTCGTTCGCCTTGAACGAATTACTCCTTCTCTAAAAGAGAAACCAGGAACATCAATCTAAAAAAATATTCCACAAAAAAATCAAAAACTAATAAAAATTAACCAATGAAAATTGCTTAGGAAATCCTTTAACTGAAATTGAACTGAAAACTAACACACAATTTCAATTTTCCCTTTTGACCATTAAATTCTTAAAGGGTAGTTAACCTGCTGCAAATCGTTTTGGCTTTTCATGTTTTTGCGAGTATTTTTATTTATGTTTGCATTGCATTTCCCGCACAGGCTGAAGGATTTGGAGTGCCCGCAGGACACTGATGCTGCCGCTGAGGTCGCGCCGCCGCGCATAATTGATGAGAGCTGGCTTTTTGGTCAGGTAAGTGGGTCGCCCCTTGGTACCACGATGGCTTCGTAAAGCTCTGCAATCATTCAGCTTTTTATTCCCTAACTTCTTCCCGCTCCTACGTCTATCTGGGTTTCTCTTTGTCGAATCCCTCTCTTACAGGTAATTAAATTTGCCACACAACACAAGGATGCGCCGCAGCAACAGCATCAGATGATGCGTCTGCTACTCGAGATTCAGTCGGAGGCCAAGCTGCAGCGCCTTCTGCGAAGTCTGGGCACACAACAGGAGGCACGTCTGCTGCGCCACGCCCTCGAAGGATCTCTCTCCGCCATGCAGGCCGTCTTTAGGCAAAAATGCATCCAACATGCGCCGCACATTAACTACATGCAGATGCCGCCGCTGGCGCGTGTTGCTTGTGCATCGCTCCTGGCCAAGGTGGCTGATGTAAGGGAGCGCTTGACAACGCCCCTCGATGCAGAGCAGTTGGATGTGGTGCGGGCACTGACCACGCTGCTGCTGTCCATCCACCGCCTGGAGCAGACGGCACTCATTTACATCGATGCTCGCCACATTGAGAAGTTTGTGGGGGAACATTTGCTGCGCCAAGAGCATGTCCCATCGCTGCTCTCTTATATGCGCTGGTTGGCAACGGCTGCAGGGCAACAACTTCGAAATCACGATGGTCGCAATGGCGCAACGAATGAGCCGCATGCTCTGGCCGAGCTGCTGGACTGCCTGGATGCGCTGCTGCAGCAGCAATGCATTTGGTGGGCACTAAACACGAGCACGGGGGACGCACTCCGAGCGAAACTGCTGGAGGTGCTGGCGCTTGTCGCACGCCGCAAGTTGCAGCATACCATTTTCTATCAGCGACATCGTCTGCATAACGCACAGAACTGGACGCAGGCGCGTGCAGAGGCAGTGGCAACGGCTGAAGCAGCGCCTCAAGCTATTTTCATAGCCAAATTGATTGAAACGCAAATGGATATGGAGTCTTTGGATAGCCGATGCGGGGATGGCGGGATGCGTGCAAGAGATGAATTTGGTTCCCTGCCGGTAGCCGGCAGCGAGTTGGCGCAGCTTCAAGTGCCACTGGTAAGTGAGATTCCACTGGCTGGCCATTTGTCATTTGCCCAGACTTTCGAGCTTTGTGGCATGCAACTATTTTTGTTGTTTTCCAGTCGCTTATCGCATCGATTGGCACCTCGTTGCTGCGCACGCACCAGTTCTATGCCTACGCGGTGACTCCGTACGAACTCATCAAGCAGCAACAGGCCACTACAGCCGCCGTGGTATGTGTGGATGGCAAGCTGCCCACCATTCCCGTGGATAGTCTAAGCGATGTGGACATTCTGAGTCAATTTGTCAAGCGGTGAGTTCCACTCGATCTCTGCCAGGCTAATTAGCTGTTGTTGTTGAACTCACCTTGAGCTACTTAAGTTATGATTTATGATATGTATCTGGCTGGTCAGCTGTCCCATTGTCCGACTGTTCCACCGACATCAGCATCAGCAGAGTCATTGTATTAGCGGCAGCAACGAAAGCAACTTTGTTGCTGACAATGCTCTGACAGCTCTGACGAGCGCTTGGCGGCAACATGCAGCGCGACGATGACGATGAACAGATGCGGTTATGTGGGGCATGGGAAGAGGGAAGAGGATAAGGGACAACGTTGGTCGAACCGCAACTGGAACCGTCAGCATGCTATCTTGTATTAGATGCAGTCTGAATGTGTATGTGTGTGTGTGTGTTTTGTTGGTGTGTGTATGTCTGGGTGTTTGTGTGTGTTTGTTCTTGTAAGTTGTCATTGTCATCGCAGTGCTTATGTCTGCTGTCTGTTGTCTGTTGCCGGTTTGTCCTTGGCTGAGCGTTGCTTGTTTGCCTCGTCCTTTTCGACTGACAGCTTCCACATCGTTGCTGATGTGATGTTGTTACTTCTGCTGCTGTTACTGCTACCGCCAATGTTGATGGTGCTCCTGCTGCTGCTGCTTCTGGTGTTGTTACCATGCCTGGCGTCATCATTACACTGTCAGTGGTTGAATTGTCATAAGCCTGGAATTGGGCGTATAAATATTCAAGAGAATACCCGTGTGAGGGTGTACGAGTGTGTTTGGCCAAGCTAAAAGTTACGAAATTGTTGCAATGCCTTTAAAGCGTCATCCGTAAATGAAAAAGGGCAAACATCAAAACCGTAGCAGCGACGCATCAGCAACACACTGGCACAGAAGCCGTTTCCGTAGCCAAAGCCGCACCACAAGCGCCCAGCGCCCGCGGCAACAACCAAATCCCCCAAAGGGCTGACAGAGCGGAACATCAACAGCTCTATTAGATGAAACTGTGACGTCGAGGACGACGGCGATGATGATGATGATGATGGCGCAGTGGATGTGGATGATGCTGATGGTGATGATGATGATGATGATGAGGGCTTCTGTGACAGCCAGAGGCAGCATGCGAGACAAGCACTTTGGGCCCGAGACGTGTTGGGATTGGAGTCGACTGGGAGTTGGCAGTGGCGAAGAGATGCAGCAGGCAGCGATATAAACAAATTATGAGCTGCAAAGTGAGATAAATGCATGTGTGCGTGTGCGTATTTCCGTGTGTGTGTGCGTATGTGCGTGGCATGCTGCCAGGATGCCAGGATTCAGAGTGCGCTGCTGCTGCTACTGCTTTATAGAGTTGCTAATTGCGCACAAACCGCTGGAGCGAGCCAACAAAAACAAAAGCAGCAGCAACAACAAGAGTTTCAACTAAACTTTTGTCAGCAACATCAACTGCGTCATCCGGCTTGCTTGGCATCCGATGTGCGTGGCAACACTACCTATACATATATTGTTAAGTGGAAAATTGAAGCCAAAATAGCCAAATTTGTCGCCTTAAGCTTAAACAAAACTAATCAATTGCTAATTTTGATTTTTGGCTTTTAAATATTTGACAACCTCAAACTAATTGAATTAAATTTGCAAATGTTTGTTTAGGAATCGCCCCCCAAAGTCCATAGAAAATGTGTTAAATGTTTGTTTAAATGCTGATTAAATATTCAACTATTTCTTGGCTTTGATAGGCTCTCAATCTTCGGCTATACCACGCGACAGCAGTTCGAGGAATACTTCATGACGTTTCTGCTGCTGATCAACAAAGTGTACGATGAGCATATGGTGGATCAACAGGAACAATTCCAGATCAAGCAGGTCTGCCTGCAGGCCATTATGGAACTTTTAACGACAAACAAAACTTTCCCCATTGTCGGACGGGCGAACAGCCAGTTCTATCACACGCCTCGCTGGCAGCGCATCAATTGTGACAGCATTAGGTGAGAGTTTTTTGAAAATGTATGAAAATTCTAATTAATATTCACCAAGTGGACACAAAAGTTTTTAATGCGTAAATAACAAAAACCACAAATTAGATGCGACCGGCTAAAGTTGTGTGTGAGCCACAGTTCCCCCTCTGTATGTGTATGTGTGTTTGTGTCTACCCTACGTGCTGCCATGTGTGAATGTATGTGTATGTCGTGTCCCCTGACGCATTTTATTTTTTGGCAATTACCAAAAATTCAAAAACTTTGGAAGCACAACTAATTTGTTAACATGCGTTACCTAAAACAATTTGCCTGACAAGTTTTTTTTTGTGCTACTGAAGCCAGAGCGTGTCAGAGATGCTCAGCCATATTCATACTTTGCATCATTAGGAACTTTGAAAGTATACATACATATTACATATGTTTTTATTTATTTATTATATTTTATTTGTTACTTTACTTGCTCCCCGAATTGAACTAAAGCAATGGCCTAGATAACTTTTAGATAATTTATAAACTGGCTACTGGGTATGTTATAGTCTATACCCTTAAATAGGTTGCTTTTTCAATTAAAGCTGGTAAATATGCACAGTTATTATGAAGACAAAAAAACTGTATTCACAAACCAATTGAATAAACAAATCATTTTTTTCTCAAGCAAAATTTGTCACTTAAAAGTAATAAAAGTAAAAATAAATTAAATATATTTTTACTAAAAAAGAATTAAGCATAAATTCTTTACAGTTACGTTAACTTTTCAAGTCAAATGAAGCACACAAATTATGATAATTTGAACACAATATTATTGTATGTTTATACCTGATTTGTTCCACTGTACTTTGCGCAACGGAGAGCTGTGTAAGGTGTGTAATAAGAAGAATTTTACAATTTTCGCTCGCTCGCACATTGTATGTGTTTTTGTGTGTTTTCTATATTGCAAATATTTTTAAAATCATTTTTAAAGTTAACAAGTGACAGTGTGTTTTTTAATGAAATAGAGTTGCCAGAGCAAGAGAGCAAACAACAACAAACTATAAAATAAAAAAACTGAAAAATTGAAAATTTTTTTGCACTTCGCCGCAGGAAAATTAAACACACATAAAAAGTTTGCTGCACGTTGTTTACTTTTAATTGATGTGTATTAATGTGTGTGCGTGAGGGTGTGCCTCGTGCGTGTGGCTTAAATAATATGGAATACTTTTTGTTGATTTTATTAATGTGTTCATAATTGCAAGTCAAATGTGGTTGGGGAGTACAAAATTTCACTGACTCTTTTTTATATGTTCCAATTGCATTTACATTTTGCAGCCTAAAGAAGTTGCACAAAGTGCAGCTGCTGGTGGATGCCACATGCAATGTCTTCTATCAGGCCAACCTGGAGCGTCATGCGAGACTTGACAATGTGATTGGCACACACATCTTTGCGGCCAATCAATGCGATCTCAATTTCAGCTGGGCTCAAATGGAGGCATATGCACAGCCCCCGGCTACGCTTGCCGGCTCGACAGCGACGCGGTTTAATCCCAGACAGTCGGATGAACCAGACGCGTCTGTTACTGGCAGCGAGTCGGCAGGCAGACAACGGCAATCGAGCAGCATGACTGACACCAGCTGGTGTAACTATAGTCATTTTGTGCAACTGTCGGGTATCGACTTTCGCAGCAGCACCCAGCTGGTCTTCGATGTGCTGCAACAGATGATCGAGGTATGTACAGACATGTGTGTCATTGTGGTCTGCAGCACAGCATAAACGTCAGTCACGTGCCCCAAAAATGTAGCATAATTTCATTAGGCCTCCGTGCTGTGTCGGACATTGCACGCCAATCCGTTTGAGTGATCCTTTGGGAGCTACAGCAGCAGTTGCAGAAGTTGTGTCTTTGATTTAACTGTGACGGTTGGCAGCAACGATTGAATTTGTTGGCTTGTCAGTTGGCTAATTAGAAGCATGTCGCCGCATGTCTATTGACTTAAATTTCTTTTGCGCTCTCTCTCTCTCTCTCTAACTTTCCGCAGCAAAATCACATTCTAGTGTTGCCGAATCTGGTAAAGTTTTGCGAAATCTGCGAGAGTCGTGATCAAATCAAATGGATTAAGGAGCGCACGATGCGACTGCAAGAGCAAATTGCCATGGACGATACGATATCGCATCAGGTGGGTTAAACTGTGCACTCAAGCGTCCGTACAAAAATGCACTTCCTTGCATCCCTGCAATGGGGCACAGCAATCGCAATCGAAATCGGCATGGCAATTGGCGTTGAATTTCTTTTATGTTGTTCCCTCTCTCTTTTATTGCAGCACATAATCTACTTACTGTGCCGCACCCAGGCACTACTGATGCCCAGCTACGCGGAGCTGCAATACTTGGCCGCGCTGATTGGCAACGTCTACTTAAAGAGTTCACATTGCTTTATACGCATTGCGGCTCTCCAGGGACTGCTCTGCCTGCTGGAATGCTGCAGCAGGACCAACACGGCTATGGGCAAGCTCAGTGATGAGCTATCATTGTTGCGTGACTTAATTGTGGGCTATATCAATCGTCATGGCATTATCGATGAGAGGTAAGCATACATACACCTGCACACTGGGGTGCAATAGAAACACTTTCTGTCTACACGGCATGAAACAATTAGCATTGCCGGCATCCAACCAACAGTGATTAACTACGTGCTCCCAAGGCTGCTGTGCTTCAAAACCTGTAACGCATCTTAGATAAAAATTCTCAAGAGTTGAGTAATGCAATTTCAACATGAAATTGGTAACCGATTAGACAAGATAAATATAGCTCAAAGATTGCAGAAGATATCATGCAAGATATCATATACTAGATGCGAATGATTGCATGACCTCTGATCCGACTCTGTTTTAATCCCATAACTGATTTCGATAGGGTACGCAAAGGTATGTAAAGGTATTTGCAATCATTTCCTCGTGCTGGTTTTTCAGGCTTCCTAGCAACCACGCATGTTGTGTGGACAATATAGTGTGTTCTGACTGTATATTAGTCGAATGTTCCTATCGTTTGCTCGCTCACTGCCTCGACCCATCTAATAATGACCGAAGTTTTCATTTTGCATTATGAGAAGTTTGCCCATCTGGCCGCTTTCCCTGTTGCTGCTGCTGATGCTGTTGCTACCTGCGGCTTATGGGGTGGCAGCGGGTGCTATCGAAAACTTTTCAAGGACTGCGACGGATGCAGAGCTCTTCCACCACACTAAGCCAAAACTCGAAGTTCTAATAACTCGTCGGGAGGGCAGGACAGGGCAGGGCAAGCCATTGAAAGTTGGGTGCGGGTGCGTTGTCGATAGATTTTGCAAAGTCAAGCGTAACGGCTGATCGATGGCATTGCCGAGGCTGCCGTGGTTATTGCACTTCTTGTTTGTGTTGTTGTTGCTATTGTTGTTGCTGTTGCTGTTGTGTGTGCCAGCGAATTGTAATTATTGGCATTGCAGCTGGTGCTGCTGCTTGCCCGCCTGCCTGCCCTGCCATCTTGCCATAGATGGCGGCAAGTTTTGGTAGATCCTTGCTCTGGCTATTGATGGAATTTCATATGCCAGCACTTCAGTTGCTTTGTTGCTCGAAGATGTTGCTGTGGTTGTTTCTACAGCTACTGTTGCTGCTGTTTCGCATATGAAACAAACTACGACTACCTTGAACACTGTGCACCAATGTTATAATATGTTACTCCTACTCGTATATTCATAAACCTTGTGCTTACCTTTGTTCTTGACTGACAATCGTGCTGCCCCAAATGAAAAAGCAGTTTATGGAAAATGCAGGCAAAATTACGCATACTCTGCGTATAACCAATAACCGAAACGCACACAAAATTGCTTGATGTGGAGCAGCAGACTAGCAGCTGAGCCACAACAGCAACAATTAGCAAATTCCCAGCAATTTGGCTCCGGCCTGCACGGGAAAACTAATCAGCGCGCAGACAGCACACAGCACGCACAAAGTCAGTGGCAAAAACAGATCCCGATCCGGGCCTAATTATTTTGTAATTTTACGCGTGATGGCAGAGAGGGGGGCATAACAGAGCAGAGCAGTGTTGGTGGCAGCTAGCTGAGTAGTTGGCCCATTCAATGCAGCAATGTAAAGTGCAGCTGGCAATTTGTGCGGCCATCAAGCTGCAACTTGTAATTAATTTAGAGAAAACACAAAAGCACATTTTCAGCCGGTCAGAGATTGTTTTGCTTTCGCTATGGATCGGGACAGCCATTGAAAGAACATGTTGTAATCGAATTTGATATTGTTCAATGTTTCGTTTTAGCCCGCTACAGTTTAGTGACGAACACACCAAACTGGTCTGGACGCTCAATTACAGCCTAATCGAATGGACATCGAAGTTTGTGCCGCAATGCCATCTGCTGTCCAACACAATAATCGCAGCCAGTAATTTCCTAAAGAAGACACACAATGAAGATCTCTATTTGTGCGTGTTACATGTGAGTAGCAGATATACAAGTATATGTCCCTATGCCTGTGCCCGTGTCTGTGCCCGTGTCTGTGCCTGTGCGTGTGTCATGGTCCAAGCTGATGTCATTGATGCGCTTGTCAACTTGGCAATCGTTGCCATTGATGGCCCTAAACGCTCATCCATTGCCCTAACCAAATCAAGACCCCCCCGCATGAACCCTTTGCCTTCCCTTGTCGCACATCGTCGTGTTGCCACAGCCTTCTGCCCAGACAGCGGCCACGTCGCGCTTAATTGGTTTTTTGATTGACAATTTTCAAGAGGCAACCAGTCAGTGAACTACAAAAAAAACGAAGAAATAAAAAATACCACTTCGCTCATAACTGGCAGACGCAGAAAAAAAGCCGCAACAGCAACAACAACTGGAGCATCAACAACAACAACAACAATGGCAGCAACTTGTTTGTTGGCCAAAGCAGAGCGTCAAAACTGCGCACCAGCACGCGTACACACACACACACACATACAAGCTTGTGTGCGTAGGTGTGTGTGTGTGTCACGCATGGTTGAATATTACTATATAAGCTACGGCCTTCTGCCGCAACGTACAGTGCGTCTGTCCTCTTCTGTCCTACGGCCAATGTAATGAAATTGTTGCTCAAACACTGTCACAGCGACAACATCAATAACAAATTCCTCAGTCTCTCGGTGCACACATGATTTGACCATTTACCAACAGAGAATAGCTCAATTTTAATTAGGTTTGATACGATGCGATTGGATAAACAAATTGCGTGCATCAACTGCGTCGGTAATTAGCAAATAGAAATAACGCTTGTTAAATGTAAATCGGATAATTCATTTGAAATTCAATTCGATAGCAACAAATATTGACAGATACTCATATTAGATAGATAACATGCATATTCAAATATTTTAATTTAAATATATTAAATTAATAAAGTAGCCTAAACGAAGTTCAGTTCATGCTTTCAAATGGAATATTTATGCATTTTCTCCCATGCCAAATAGAATGTGATTTTTTGAGCAATTTATGAAATTTGCACGCGATTCAATTGTGTGCGAGCTATCGTTATTGTTATAGTTGTTGTGGTGGCTGTTGTGCAGCTACTTGCGCTTTGATGCTGCAAGTTGGGCAGACTGGGTAGACAGTTAAACTAATAGAGCACCAACAGGGAGTGAGTGAGGAAAAGAGAGAGAGAAAGCGAGTGAGCATAATGGCGTGGCGGGCAGCGACAACAACGGGCAATAACAATAACAATTTGCCAGTCAATTAGTGCGGCCATTACTGAAAAATCCACTTAAGTATGCAATGATAAAAATTCAAAAGCGAATCGTTCCATCGCTATTTCTCCATAAGCCTTGTGCCTTTTGTTTCGCTCTCCCCACTCTCTCGTTGTGTTCCCGTTCTGCTGTTGCTTTGCTTTATTATTATTTTCCTCTCTATATATTTATGTGTTGCCTTTTGTTGCTTTTCGGCAGGGTCTCGAGCGCATAGTGGTCACAAGCGGCTCTGGAAATGGCAATGCGAGTGCGAGTGCAGCACTGCCTACTGCGATGACGGAGCCAAAAGCCGGAAGTGGAGCTGCGCGTGCTGCGGCAGCGGTGGCGGCAGCGGCTGCTGCTGTTGCAACTGGAGGAGGACAAGGAGTAGGACAAGGAGGAGGAGGAGGAGGAGTAGGAGGGTCGGCAAGTGGTGGCGGAGACTCTGGAGCCGGAGCTGTGGTCACACCACAGTTGCGACATAAAATTGAAAAACTTGCGCTCGAATTGCTGAAAATGGAAAATGAGAAATTTTCAATTCCGGCATTGAAATTGCTTTTGTCCTGCATGTATGTGGGTAAGTACAAAACGATACCAAAAGAATATCAATAACAACAACAGCAGTAACAACAATAGAAGAAGATAGACAAAAACGCCAACAAACAGATGTTTGTCGTTTCAAGAAGACGACACAAAAAACAGTGGGATATATATCTTGTAAATTTACTTAATGCCAGAAACGGCAATAACAGCGAGTGGGGTGAGATTGTCGGTGGCAAGGGACCTGAAAGGATGGAAGGCTGGTAAAGTTGTGTGTCCACATTATTCAGCGACTCAGACTGCGTTTGTTGTGGTATAAGATAACATTGCCAGTTGAAGGCAGTCGACAGCAACAGGCAGTAATAGCACCAACAACAGCAACAGCAACCACATCTGCCGGTCAGCAACATAATTATATGCATATAATATGGCACAAACTCGACTTTGGGTTAACAGGTCAGATGGAGCTCTGGTTTGCTGGTTTCAACCCGACAAAAGTCAATATTGCAATATCGAATTGTTTGCCAGCCATGGACACAGACTGTCATTGTGGCCATTGGCTGCGTTTCTCTCTGTGTGCGTGAGTTTGCTTGTGTGTGTAAGAACATGCACTCATAATTGCTGTCGATTCTTGCCAGCTTCGCCAGCTGCCTGGTTGACCAGCAATTATGCCTGTTGCTGTTATCAGCGTAATTTCGGGCCAATTATTATCACTCAAAAGTGTGTGCGACACAGCACATACACACACACAAACCCACGCACACAGGCAGTTAGAGAAATCCAGAATTATGCCCCAGAAAATTGTCAAGTTTTTAATGCTGCGTTATGTTAGCTAAGTGGATTTTTGCTGCACTGCGATTGCCTGTCATTTTGGTTTATGCACCACCGCCTTTCACAATCTATCTCCCCTCTCGGTTCTGTGGGTCAGCGAAGCTGTGCATTTGTTGTTTCATTAGCAAACACTCTGTAAAATCGGAATATCCAACTCAGCACACAGACCGAATCAGGCTAATACTACGTTCTGGCTTGGCTCGGCTACTTGCTACTGCTTTAAAGCCTGTTTTGCTGGCCAAGTGGCTTAGCTGGAATCCGCTTAACTACGTCTCAGTTAACTGCAATGCAGTCCATAACCGTACGCTGCGCTTCTGCCTGGATGACATGTGATTTCAGGCTCGCTTTTCGTTTTCTTTTCTCGTCCTGACCACGTTTTGTTTAGTTTTTTTTTTTTTTTTTGTTTCCAACTTTAAACTTTAAGTTTGTCGCTTCTAGCAAAACAGTAAACATGTGAAGCAGCTTTTGCCGTTGACCAGAACGATGGCGGCGATTTGTGCGAATGCAGCACAGGATGCAGGATGCGATGGCGCGCGGAGCAGAGCCACAGCCAGAGCGAGAGCGAGAGCCTGAGCGAAAGCCAAAGCTCGCATGTATTCTCCTTGCACTTTGTCAGTGGAGATGCACCATTCGATGTTGGTGGAGTTCTTGGCAATTGCCACACAGCATGCAAATCCTTTGAAAAATGTCAATATTTGCGTTGGCTACGCGCACGCCTTCTCCTCCCCCTCTCCCCACCCATCACAAGTGGCAGCATAGGCTCTGCTGGCCGCACAAATCCTAACCAGGATGAAGTGCACCCAACCGGAAGTTGGCCATCGCATGGTGTTACGCAGCTACGCTATGCCACGTCGCCATTTTTTGCTCGTTTGCCAGGCTGGTTTATTGAAGTGTTTGACGGCGCTGAAAAATAAACAAAGCCCGCAGCGAAAGACGACAAAACACGCCCACGACCACGCCCAAAGAAGAAAAAAACGCTGCCACCTTTTGCATGCTTTCCTGCCGGGCTGGTGAAGTTTCCGAACGCAATAATAAATATTTGCGGCAATATTCGACGGTCCTTTAGAGAAGGCGCCACCAAGCAGGCAACCTCCTTTTTTGCCCACTGTTCTTTCGTTTTTACTGCGTTTCACCGTTTATCCCTTTTCCTAAACGAATACAAAAGTATGTTGTTGTAGTTGTTGTTGTTTTTTTTTTTGTGCCCCTTTGCATTGCTCGCAGCATTTGTGGCGCGCATAATTGTGGACCGACGGCAGCTGCACTTGTAGCGCCAGTCTTAAACTCGTAGCAAGCCAACAACAATAGCTAAATTGGCAACAGCAACAACGCCAACGGGCGGCCTGGTCTGCAAACCTCGCCAACCGACTATGTTAAGCTGGTAAAACAAAGGCCAAAGTTGCTGTCGACCAAGCGCGCGAGCATTGTAAATAATTTGAGGACACTAAAGCCAAATGCAGCCACATTAAACGGCAAAGGCTTTGTCCGACACACACAAATGCATTCTCACATTACAGTTGACACACATATGCAAGATATATGTACACATGTAAAAAGCTTTCACACAACTGACCTGCAGCAACTTTTATCGGAGTTGGGTTGCGGCTTTAAGCCTTCAGCGCCAACATCATTTTCACCTGCACTAAACCAAGCGCCATTATCGTCGATCCAGCCTGCATCACATCTTTGTCATTGTTTAAATACAAATCAAATTCAGACACACTCGACCATCCGTTTGTCTGACACTATATATGGTATGAAGGTTCTTGTATACCATGCACAGATCAAGTTTTGTTTAAATTTAAGAGGCCACCATCGGAGGCCGTCGCCACAAATATGTAATTGGTGCATAATTATTTAGCAAAATATTTTTCTCTTAATTTATCTCCCAAATCTTAATCTTTATATTTTCAATAGTTTCCACCAGCCCTGCAATTGACGCGTCTCTTTCGCTATTGCGCGCTTGTGTGCTTTTAAAATGTTTTTAATACGAATTACTTTATATGTATATTTATTATTCTGCTGGAAAGTCTCCTCTCATATTTTGCGTGGTATAGTCTTATTACGAGTTTGAAAGTACATAGCAAGCCTTTCTTTGTATTTATACAGAACTAAATGTATCGCTTGAGCAAAATATACCTGGGGAATTTAAAAACGGCTTTAATGAGTCTGTGCTGTACGCGAATGTGTGTATATGGAGCTCTACTCCTTTACTCTGCAGCTGCAGAACAAACAAATAAACTTTGTAGAACAGCAACGATTACAAAAATAAACACACACAGACAGACAGGTATAAAATAAGTATGTATCGAAAGGCAGACGCGTCAAGGTGTCTGGCTGTGGGCTTGGTCCAGAGCGGGCAAGCTCTGCCGGCGCTGGCAACACTCGTGCCAGTGAAAAATCCATAAAATTTGAATTTAAATTTATGTGAGTCCTGGAGGAAGTTTCAGCTGACATTGACGTTGGCATTTGGCGTGTTGAAACCCGCGAGCATGTAAATAATGGCCAGCAGCAGCGTGCGGGGCCGGAGGGCAGCTTGTTAATTGTTAAGTTTTTAGCTTGTCACACGATTCAGCTCATACTGTCTCTTCCCCTCTCCCTCTCTCTCTCTCTATCTGTTTTTTTTTTTTGTGTTTCATTTGTTATTCATTCTACACACTCTCCGCGTATTTTGCGTTTGCTTGCAGGCTCTGCCACTCAGCTGGAGAATACGGAGCTGTCGAATGGAATCGTGCAGGACGATCCGGAGATAATCGCGCTGCAAAACGATAAAGTCGATATACTTTTGCATTGTATTAAATCATCGACTCGAGACGCTGCCTGGATTTATGGACAAGTGCTATGCCAAATTATACGTGATTTAGTGCCACCGAATGAAATATTGACGAAGGTCATAAAGGAGTTTCTGGCTATAAATCAGCCGCACGGCGATGTTATTGCCACGATTGTATATCAGGTGAGTAGCAGCCAAATCTGCTGCTGCCCAACCAGCTGGTCAGCTAGTGAAGGCGCACAAGGTGAAGACATCGCAGTAACTGCCCCGTCCCCCTTCTTCCAGCAGTGACTATTCGTGCGTGCAAGTCCAGGTGTGAGAGAGCGGTGTGCGGGGGTCGTCTGTTTACGTGTGTGTGAGTGGGGCTGTGCGAGAGTGTGTTTGAGGTTCGCCACTCGGCTGCTCTGGTTAGCTTTATGGAGCTCTGTTGCTGTAGCTTAAGACTCTGGTGGGGAGCAAATGCAGCGCTAATATTTGGCTTGGTCAACAGTCGAAAGGGTAAAATACTTGCCTCCACTTGTCAGATGCCAGCTTGAAGTGAGTGTGTGCTGCGGCGGCGGCTGTGCTTTTGTGTGCGTGTGTGTACGCTCGGAATTTGTTGGCAGCTTGAAAATTAATGGAATTCATGGCTACAGCTTGCCCTCTGACCGGCCCAAAACGTACGCAACTATGTGGGTCAGTGCGAAGCATCCACTGTGGTGCCATAAAATTTTTTCATTAGGTTCAAGGTTGCCCACTGGTCATACTCCACGATGGTGTGGAGATGGAGAGCAAGTGTGCGTGTACGTGTACGTGTGATTTCCTCTGTGCATGAGAATTAATAAAAACACACACACACACACACACGCACACACACACTGGCAAGTAGAGTAGTACCTTAGTCGAGAACAGCATCGGGTTCAGGGTTAGAGCAGAAAATGCACTGTCATTTGGGGAAGGTAAACTGAGCTGGCGTACCACGCAGCGGAATTTCATTAGCCAAGCTTTGCCACAAAATTTGTTGCGCTGCACACCTTTTTCAGTATTTTTTGGTCTTGTTGCCGCATGCATCCATCCACCTTGTAATCGAAAATATTTACCTTTTGTTTTGGCTCTGCTCCAATTTGGTAGCGTATTCTTTGTTTCATTCTACTGTATTTGTATACGTGCTTGCAGGTGTTCCGCTCCGCCATTGACTCATCGTTCCTGCAAATGCTTCAGGATTGGCTGATCTGCACGCTGCCAACATTCCTCGCCCAGCCGGAGCAGCAAGGTGTCTGGGGTCTGAGCGTCATCTTTTTATCCGCTTCCATAAATCTGCATTTGATTAAACTATTTCCGCTAGTGCTCGGAATCGGTGCAGCAACATCCAACTGCGGCGTCTCGACAGCGGCAACACCACGGAAATTGGGTCAACACGAAATTGCATTGTTCGTGACAGCTGCACAAGATTTCCATGCGAAATTGAGTGTCGAGCAGAAGCTGCGCTTTCGCCAGGCCTTCAAGAACTACGAGCAGAGTCAAGTTTATTCCTGGATGTTGCAGCGCCTCTGCTAGCGATAAGACGTAAAATCGAAACACAGCCCAAAAGGATTTACCAACGGATTTGGCCCAAAAACTTGCTCCCTGGACAAGCGCAAGCGTGAATAACTAATTGCGCGGTGGATGCTGTTGCCGAGGCGCCCCGCTGCTGCTGCTGCTAACAAAGTTCACAGCGGATGTCCTCCTCAGGCCAGCTTCTGCTACTGCTGCTGCTGCTGCTGCAGTCCAAAGTTCTTTAATAGTTTGCGAATTCAAAATTAATTTATGGTTTACATTATGTGTAACTAATATTTAAATTATAGTCGCGTCTTCTTCACTCTTTCTCTCCTTCTATCTTTCTGTTTCTATCTTTCACCGCATCGCTTGAAACTTTAACGACCCGCAATTAATTCCTGAGGCGTACATCCCCTGCCTGCTTTTGAAAATTGTGTTCCTGCCAGTTTTTCATAAAGTTTCCTATTTAAACATTATGACTTGGCTTGTTAGACGCTTCGCCAAGTTTAGCAGCGAACGCGAAAGGTCATTAATATGCGGCCTAATCAATTGTTAGTTAATTCAATTACAAATTCCATTATGCTAAATTAAAAGCAACCCAACCAACAAGCGATCAACTTATATTCCAAATGTAACTAAAGTATATTGTTTAACAGATTATATATATAATAAAAATGCAAAAATAATATAATCGACTGTGGTTTTTTTTACAAAATGACGTATGCGAGGTACTTGCAATCCGCGCAAACTTCCGAGTTACAACTAAGCGCATTAAAATTGACGAAATGCCACCCAAAAAGTATCGGTAAAGTTCTTGACTGAAATAAGTAAGTTGCGTTATGAAATTCACTTACACGACTTACAAATACGCTGCAAGCTGCAATGAACTCTGGAATACAAATACATATCTGAAGAATATTATATAATTAAACTTGGTGGAACAACAAGTCAGAGAATTCGACCTGATAGTTAATGTTCTTTCGGTGTACAACAAAACGAGACCAACAGTCCAACGTGCTCAACTATAAAAAAATATCCTGCGTTTTATTTGCAAAAACCGAAACAATCACATAAGCACAAAAAACTTCAAAAAGTAGACTTGAATAATTGCTGTGTTTATTGATAAATAGGTGTGTCATTTGTGTGCATCCCCTAGCAGAATGTTACACCTTAAATACTTTGCTTATAACTCGAACCTATTCAATTTGCTTGGACTTTAACTGTGTAGGATAAAAGCCGCCTTTTTGTAATGTTGGTATCTGTAGCTTTTATGGTAGCTAAGATCAGCACGTTCAAGCAGATAGATAGACATGTTAATATCAAATCTGCTGTTGATGCTGGCTAAAGGACATACAATTTGTGGGGTCTTGTTATTGTTATAATACATATGTATATTTGCGTGAGCTTAGTAAACTCTTGTTGACTATTTTCAATGATCAAAGGGTATAAGAAGATTTTTCGTCATTTCGAGACTTACAGAAGTTGGCCAAGATACACAAGCTACACACTTTGTTGCCTCAGCACAAGCGTGTATTTGTTAACAGAAATTGACAGATCAACTTTTTACTGCATGCTGCGTGCACGTGCAGCACGAGAGTAGTGCAGCGTAGCACAGTGTACAGTTCAGTGCTATACATGTGCCTTTGAGTGCATTTTGTGCATATAAAGCAAATTCGTGGGAATTTGCCAGTTGAGCAGACATCGTGAAAGAAAGGATTATTGCAGTTATAGTAGCAACATTTTCAGTAATCATACACATAAATACGAGTATACATACATATATACGGGTACCGGAGCACACCCAAAAGAAGTGTAAAGCTGTGACGCATTATGTAATCGAGAACAACATTCACAGAATGGGTGCGAGCTCACTGTGTCTGAGGCAATGTCCTTTGCGGAGCCATTGTCGCGATTATGCCACACGCCAAGAAGCAATTTGGCTCTCTCTGGCCATAAACTGCAATATTTGGGCTATCAGCATTTGGTTACGCTTCATTTGGCCAAATAGCCGTAACGGGCCGGGGAGCAGATTGTCAATGTTGCTGTAGCTGGCGCTGGCTTACCCACTGCTGGTTCGCCCGTTTGCCAATTTATGTGGTGCGAATGACTGACCGGGCATCGAGCAGCCAAGAAAATATTGGAGCAGGTGTGCCAGACACCATGACCTACGGCTTCGTGCGACGCTCAATGCGAGTCTCATTCTTGTGGATGCCAACAATTTCTGTCCACCTGAGAGTCCTGTTTCATTGCCATTATGTTTCCTTCTCTTTGGCGCTGTTAACTTTCTCGCGCTACAAACTCACCACTTTTCGGAGTTGCGCTCTTCGCAAGCGAACGCTCTTAAATCGGCATTGCCTCTCTTTCCTGTTCTCGCTCTCAATCTCTAGTGTGCTCGCGTAGGTGTTTTACTAGGTCAGTAGTGCGAATGTTTCGTCTCGGTTCGTTTCGTTTTGTTTCGTTTCAGCTGCTTTGTATGCATCCCAGCACAAAAGTATGCTACACTTTCTTTACACTCACCGTCTTGACAATAGCGCACACACACACACCAACGCACAGGCACACACACTTAAAGGAAAGCCAACGACAACTGTTACACTCACAGTTATGATTATGATTATTGTTATGATGATAACGTTGTTGCTATTGTTGTTGGCCATGTTGGCCGCATTGCCTGCCTTGGCTGTGTTGTCGCTGTTATTGTTTGGCTATTTGCTTTGGCGCTACAATGACTTATCCAAGAAGTCCAAGCCCAAGCAAGTGTGTCCAGTTAAGCGTACGGTTTTATGGCGCCAATAGTTTTACTTCATTGAGCAGAAATACACGCACAAGCACACACACACAGGCAGTCGTCGGAAATAGCACAACATTATCTAACGAACAACACCTGCTGTTCTCGCGCCTGCAATACTGCGTTGGCATTGCTCATTTGAAATTTTAATTATATTGCCAGTGTGATGAAGTGACACCTGTCAGCGACTGATACGCCGTAATCACGCTACCGTCTTGAAATAACTCCGCAACGCTGTAGAGGAGGCAACGCCTACCAAGATTCAGGTGTAAAAATCAACGCCCCAGACTGCCGTCCGATGGGCGAACGGATGGACAGAGTCGCGGGAGCTTATTAAAACTGAATAAATTATGCAAAAGTGCTCACAGCTCGATTTCCTTTGGCCAAAAACCTAACACAAGACGAGCAGTGCATAATTAATTCAGCCCCATGTCCGGCACAGCGGAGTGCAATCAAAGCGTGGATAACTTCGTTGACGATAGAGCGAGACTTTAAAGTGCCATCTTCCGCCGACTATCTACGGGTTTAAGCCAATATTGTCAAGTCATAAGGTGTCACGGCGCAAGAGTCGCAGCCGCAATGAGTATCAATGAGTTCGAGTACTCGCACAGTGCCAGTGAGAGGGGGGCAGGCAGCGGGGCAGACATTAGAATAAATAAATGCATGAGTGAGTGCATAAATGAATGCAAGTTCGAGTGAGTGCACACGCACTCGGCAAGCAGCGCGGGCTGCAAACTTGCATCGATTCCGAATTCAACTATGCAAAGACTTTTGTGTGTATGCGTGTGTGCGCTTATGGGAGAAATGGTGCGATATTTATACAGGACGAGGCGGCAAGGCCTGCGGGACAATGCAATATCCATGACAAGTATTTCAATTTCGCGTTTCCGCGTCACTTCATGGAAATTCAAATGCCGGCCGCAGCAAATTTTCCATTCGGTTTTCAATAGTTTTTAGCGCGTTTTGAGCATTTGATCAAATGTCCGCAGCGAGTCGAGGCGCAGGCCCAGTTGCCCAGCCCTACTCAATGAGTTCAGAGAATGCGAAAATTCTTCTTTTTTATTGTTTTATTGTTTACATAGAATTATCAAGAATTGCGCAATTAACAGTTTTGTTTACACTCGACGCCGCTTCAATGAACATGAAGGCACGTGGCCCACAAGAAGCATTTATTTCTAGACAGTTACATTTCGGGCTGGCCCCTCAGTATGGTACTTAGCCTATGTAAACTTTTTATCTTTAACTATACACACACAAACATACATAAGTAGAAATAACAGTATTCATATATATATATAAAGCGATAACAAAATCGGTCTGCCTGTTGGCGATTCCTAGCGGAGTTCCCATAACTTTGGTCCTTCCATTTCCGTTACTGGTGGTGCAGCGGTCGTTAATTAACGGCACATGCTCAGCCCATAATTGCTCGTATTTAGCCGGTTGGCAGCGTCCCAAGCGCTTCAAGCGCCCACAAGCCAATCAAGCTCAGCCTGCTGCCGTCCGGTGTCGTCTCTCATCTCGATCTCCATCGCACTGTCGCTCGCTCAATCTCATGGCTCACCCATATTTTTTGGACTATTGATGTGGCAGACACTCGCCTCGACTCAGTCTCCGGGTCCGGATGTTGTTGCTGTTGCTGCACAGCCGACGCTCACATGGCCGTAGTGGAGGTGCGGGCACAGGACGTTTTGCGCGGCGCCGGCAAATCAGATGTGTAATTCTGGTAGCGATTCGAGCAGTTAATGGCCTGCAAGGAGTAAAGGAGTGAGAGAGATGGGATTAAGATGGGCAAATGAAACGGAATGATAGGCGAGAAATGGCGGGCATAAGTTAATGCTAAAAATACATAAAGTAACGACAGTAAATTGAGCCTGGGCGTCCCAAAATGTTTGATTAATGATGTGTTCTAGCTGGGAGCCTCAATGGGGTCGATACCCACCTCGATACTTTAATACTCGATACGTTAATTCCCCTCACGCCACTCCGGGCCCTGGCTGTGGCTGCGACTGTGGCTTTGCATTTGAATGATTAGATTTGATTCAATATTCAATTATTTAACAGGTTTGAGGTGTTGAAATGCTCACAGATAGACCGACCCACTGTCTACCGCCAGATGTCTGCTCTTCTGCCCCAATGTTTCTCTCTCCCTGTCTGCCCAAGTCCATTCCACTGGGCGTTTGCATATAAATGATTTATGAATTTGCGCTCTGATTGAATTGCCCGAAATTGTTGATTAGTGCGCCGTCATAGGAACAACAACAGCAACAACAACGAATATGACAACAACCACGGGAAGAGCAACAACAATGGCCCAGACTCAGGCATTTCCATGCAATCGCTCTAGGGAAATGAGTTACGGTTTTTGGCCCCGTCGATTTCGAATGGCATTGTGTGTGTCTATGTGCGTAGATCGTGTGTAGGTGGACACTTGTGTTGGTATGTATGTGTTAAGGTGTGTATGCAACTCTATGTATTTGCGTTTTGGCTATAATTTGATTATGTAACATGCGGAGTTACGAAATACGCACACAGTCTCCGGTTTGCTGTAATATTACCAAATAATCGTGCCCCAGTCACGTGCCAAATCTGTTCATTTATTTGAAATCATCAAATACCCGAGAAGAAATAGTTATTTACTTCGGTTATTCACTTGACTTTCCATATACACCAAAAACTAGTCAAATGAAGACTTTAACCACTTTCAAATTTTTTGCAATTTGCAGACGCTGGCCTAGAATAATAAACAAAATCAAACTGGGTTCGCAGCAATTTAATTAATGTAATTAATCTAATTTAATGACTTGACAAACACATCAATTAGCAACAAACGCGAGCGTGGCCAAGCTCAGTTTGGAGCGCAATTTATATGCAAAGTGCTGGAGACTTTGAACAAAATGGAACAAAACTGCGCCGAGAAAACCGGCAACAACAAAACAAATTAAAATATTAAAATTAGGCCACAAAATGATTGAAAGGAAATGTTACAGAAAAAGCGCCAGCTTCGCCATCGATGTTTCCATCGACTGCCTGCCCCACAGATGCCTCTCTGACTGCGAAAGCACTCGCCACCTTTCTCTCCGACTGTCTCTGTCTGTTTGTCCCTAATGTAATTAAAAGTAAGTAAAGCAAAGCCGCCCCCTACGGAACCCACAGCGTACGGGGAAAGCGTTCGCCGCGAGTTTCGTTTCAGCTTTAAATTTCTCGGTTTTTATTTTGTTGGTATTTTCCTTACTTATGTAAATGGCCAGTGACCAAGACAATTAATGGGCGTAGAAAGTGAGTTGAATCGGAATGCGCTGATGTGTAGAGCGTATTGTGGCTGGTAACGCGATGTGTCACTGCCTCGGTCCAGGTCCAGCAACGCTTCTGTCTATAAACCCATTGAACTCGCAAGAAAATCTTCAGTAACTAATTGTTCTTTATTTGTTTCTACTGTGCTAATTTGATGTATCTGTTTTTAAATGTTTGACTCATCATTTGCGGTATTCTTCAAACCTACTACAAATGCCTTAGTGAGCCGTCTTGAGAGAAAACATTCATTTTGAAGAGTCGCAACAGTTTGAAAAGTTCCGTAAATAGACATTGGTTGTTATTCCGATTTGACCTCAACTGAACTGATCTGAATGATCCGATGTTATTTAATTTAATTTGATTTAATTACTGAGCATCATTGGCATTGCGGCATGCTGTAAAATCGGCGTATTTATATCGCAATGAATGTGCGCCCCATGCGCGTATGCGCGTCTTTCGCACTTTACACATTAAGGCCGCCTACGGGGCACGATTGTTTGGGCATCCATTGCGCGCGTTTCTCCAATATTACTTATTTTTATACTGTATTTGTGTTTCTGTTTATATTTCTGTTTTTGTTTTTGTTATTTCTTACGCCTGTTTCTAGGGGGAAATAATTGAATTGATTTATCGTTGGAAACGTTTGAGGAATTAAAATAACATTAGAATCGCGAACACAGACATGTATCGGGAGCAGCACACATAGTGAGATACCTGACAATTTCGCAGCAGAGCGGAGCATCACGCTCGACAGAACAGAAGCCCATATTATAACGCATTTCTGCCACTTTATAAATCAATAAAATTCCATAAACTGGGTCGAGAGTGAACGCGGTGTGCGCTCTTACAATCGCCACAAAAAATGTGACAGAAACCAAAGAGAAAGAAAAAGGAAAATAAAAGATATCGACGAACAATGCGCTTAAAATACTTCAATTGGCAACATCCAGAGTACTACTGATATATTGACCATGCACTCGGAGGGCTACAATTGACGCACAACACAATTGAAAGGTTTTGCGACAATGGAAACTGTGGAAACCCTGGCAAAGCTCCCGCCGGCAGAAAGTCCTTTACCTACCTTGTAGAAGGCCTTGCGAAAGTTCTCAGAGAGAAACGCGTAGAGAAGGGGGTTGATGCAGGAGCTGGTGTAGGCCATGACATGAGATACGATCTGAAGGATGAGTTTAAATAAACTGTCTGCATTGTACAGATCCAACGACTTCAACAGTAATATCAGCTGTAAAGGTTTGATAGTTGCAATAATGGATCGGGTATGGGAACTTTGATGAACTTACCTGTATGGGCAGCCAGAGCGAGGCAAACGCAACGACGACAACGACGACCAGGCGGGTGACACGCTTGCGACCTCGTTGCGATTCCTTCGACATGCGCACCCCGCTGCCCTGGCGCCACAGACGCATGATCATCAGAACGTAAAGCCCGCTGATAACGATCAGTGGCAGTAGGTAGGAGCTGATGAAGAAGGTCACCTGGAAGGTGCGATGGTCCAGGAAGTCATTTTCGGTGAACTGACACATGACCCAGGTGACATTTCGCTCGAGATCTTCGGCTTTCTGTCAATATAGAATGGAAATATTACAGCACTTCGTATACGTCGTGTTGACTGACAGTTTCATGGCCCCGATATTCATAAATAAACGAAATGAAATGGAACGTTATTCAGGCCAATAGTTTGCATAACTAACCCGCACTATCTGCATATGGTATCGGGGTATATCGGGGGTCTGTCACAGGTATCACACACAAACATACATTCACACTTGCTGCTCTTCATATGACGCACTCACTATTCACCCCAACTTGGGTCCCCTTTACCTGTCCCCAGTGTCTATGGCTTGGGGTCGTAAACGGACGCGTGTATCGTAAAATATATACCGTGCCTCCACCCGCCTCATTGTTTACAATAGTCGCAGAGCAGCTCTGTTAATATAAAATACTATTAAAAACTTTGGGCAAAAATGCCTGAAATGCATACAGAAAGACTTATTTATGGCCTCTTGTGTTGTTGTTATTGATTTAATTGTTGTTGTTGCTGTTAAAGTTTATGTGTTGTAAACACACATAAACAATGACCAAGATTAGACAATGGTACTGCAAATAGACTGTCAGAAATTGACGATTTTTTGTTATTAAGTTAATTTAATTAGGCTGAAGTACTAAACAATGTCACATCGAACGTGATTCTTCTGTTCCAAGTGCCGATGCACGGCGGGGTGTGTTTGCAAAAGGCAACCCAGGTCGGGGGGCCATAAACCAAAACTGACCCAACTCAAGTGGATGCGAGATAACATATAAACAGCTGTCAATCAATGCCGAGCTTTAGATCCATATTTAATGCGAAACCTTCGACAGGCATATGCTGAAATTGTATGAGTACGAAGCGGGGAATATTGATACGCACATACAATAGATAAGAAATGCCCATCTGTGCCTACTATTAATATTTGCATGTACAGACCCGCACAAGCATGCACTAATATGTATGAAACAAGATATACACATATGTATGTATGTACATACATACATACGTACAGGCAATAAGCATCGGAACGTAATATGAATATAATTAATAGCAAACTGTTAATTAACATGTTGATCAAACATGAGTTAATTATGCCTTTTTATCGCATGCTTCCCCTTTGTTTGCATACATGTCTGTGTGAGCCGATAACACGCACACTTACACACTCACACACCCGCAGACAGAAAACTGTATTCAATTTGGGCTGCTATTTTGCCAGCTTAATCCTCGGGGCCAAGCAAAACAAATAGAACAACAGGAATAGCAAACAAACAACAAAGCAAGGCGGCAAAGCTGCGTTGGGGCGTGAAAAAAGTAGCGTGAAATGGCATTTAATAGAATATCAAGTTACAACAACAGAACAACACAACAACAAGAGCAGCAGAAGTAATATCAGCAAAAGCCACAAAGACAACAATAACAATAACAATAACTGGAAAACAAATGGTCCATATCATTGATAAAGACTCTTTCGGGCGATAAGATACGTTTAATTACGTACGACTATTCGATTAGGCATGGGCAGCGCAACCGACCTGGGAGACTCTTTCTCCTCCCAAAGGAAGAGGGTAAAAGAGAGCACACGGAAAATTCCAGCGGAAAGAGGAAATGTTATTTTCTCTTCTAGGCTAATAATAATACAGAGTTTGGCGAAAGTAAATAAGGAAGAAGCACTTTAATAATCTTGTTTTTGTCTAGGAATCTTATAAAAAAAAAACCTAAACAGATAATATTAATCATGTGTTTCAATTTTAAAAGTCACATAAAGAGATTTTCTACCTGGTATTATAACATTGTGCCAACAGAAAATGTTTGTTTCAGGCAGAAGGAGGCGTGCCAGACCCAACAAAGGATATGCATATATTGTTGATCAGTATGTGCAGTCGAGTCTTGATCTCGGAGACTGTTAGCGCTGGAAATATCAATTTTTGTGGCATTATGTCTTATGATTGCAAGCTGGTCAAGTTTGTTATAACTAATGAGTAAATATCACCCGAGCATCGTCGTCTATAGTTCGTTCTTGTTTATATTATCATAACAATCTCTCGTTCTACAAACTAAAAATCCCATTTTTATTAAATAGTCTTTTGATCTCATTTCCAAGAATTCATCGTTATTTTCTACTGTATCTTTCAGTCACCCCTAAACTAAAATAAATAAAGTCATTAAAGTATATAGTATACGAACTGAAATGATTTCGTTTAATTTGATTGCCACTGGGGCATGCAAATTATTCTCTGTGTTTCCTGTTGTCTAAACAATGAATTTGGGAGCAGCAGCGCCAACAAACGATTCCATTCGATTCGATTATTTTTGCGCGATTTTCCCGCAACAAATATAGCTGGACTTATTAAACAATTAACTTGTTCTTCGCACTCTGTGCATTGATCATAAAAACATTAACGCCTTAATTGAAAATAGGAAAATTGGAAAAGCGATGGCCACGGAATATGCGTATCGTATTCGGTATCAAGGTCATCCCGACATCGTTTATCATAAGCAGCACGAAGTTCGCCAGATTGTCTTCCAGCGATCGTTGATCCATTAATTGAGAATGATTGAAGTACCTAAAGCACAACAGATCGGTCGGAATAGACAGTATGGCCGGACGGCAGCCTGATCATGGTGTGCGCCAGGTCTGCTTTATAATTAAAATTTATGCATTTCTAATAGCAAATTAGTAACAAAAACAAAGCAGGCACCCGCATATAGTATATAGCATATAAATTTGTACATGCAGAGGGAGTGAAAGAGATGGGAAACATTGGATATAAACACCTGATGCGGACAAGCCAAGTGAGAAACAAAGAATAATAAAATTAAGTAGAAAAATACCAGCGATTCGCAAATTCGTGGGTAGCTATGGACAAAGCCAGATCCTCATTACTGACGCTGACGTGAAACATCGGCTCGAGACATCTAACGAGGTGTCGATGATGGAAAGCAATAAATTTGGCGGACCTATGTTATTCGCAGCGCATTCGGGCACAGCATGCCACGGGCTCTGAATTTTCATGGGGATCATATGCACACATACGCACATGCACACCAACACCAAAACTAACAAACCCCCACGCCCCACCCCATTCCACCGACGCCTCTATCACACGTACTTACCACGACGTCATGCGCAAAAGTGACCGGCAGCGAGACGGTCAACACGACCGTCCACAGCGTGTAAATGGCAATTTTTGTAAAGTGTTCTGTGCGCAACATACGGGAACGTATGGGATGAACAACGGCTAGGAATCGATCTACAGACATCAGGACCAGCGTGTAGATTGAGGCGTAGGCAGTCACCACAATCAGATACTGCACAGTGCGGCACCAAACGGCGCCAAAGGGCCAGCGCTGGAGCACGTAGTCGACTCCCGTAAAGGGCACACAGAATATGACGAACATGAGATCCGCAGAGGCCAAGTTGACAATCAGCAGATTCGTCGTGGAGTGCATATTCTTGTTGAACAGCACAACAAGTATGACCAACAGGTTGCCAACGAATCCGGTGATGGCGATGGTGCTGAAAAAGAACAACACATACCAGCGCACCGTTTTCATGGTTTCGTGTAGATCTGAAAACTGAAAACTCTCCTTTTCCAAGCTACTCCCGGTAGTCGTCGGTATCAGCTTCACCAGCTCCGGCAGGCTGGTCACCACTGTGTCTAGCATTGAACCGTTCTCCATGCTAAGGTTGCTCAGGTTCATTTCGGAGCGCTTTGTGCTCAGTTTCTATTGATTTTTAATTGCCCGACGCTTATAACATTTCCTTTTATTAAAAGCACACAATGCACACCGTCGCACGAATGGAGCACGAACAGCACATTTTCAATTTGCCAACGTCTTTTGTCGCGACCGCTTTCAGTGTTTCCAGTTGTGTTTTCACAGTTCGTCTGGCGCAAATAACAAATTTCTAATTAAACGATTTTTCGCCAAGCAGCCGACAAAAGGACAAGCCGCAACCGTAGCCAACGACGAAAGGAACAAATGTTTTTTTCAATTATCATGCGCGATAATCCAGAGCCAACAACAGGACCGACGTTGTCCGAGACAGAGCGATGCGCCAACTACACGACACGTAGCGAGGTCCCAATCACCGTTCGTTGCTGGCGTAAAGGACAATTTAGAGCCATTCCATTGCACACACGCACACACCTACACAGCGACGTAATTGTTACAAGTTAAGACAACAACAAAAATAAAGAACGCTGGCACGGACGCACTTCCACGTGCCGTTCCCTAATAATGTTGTCGACTTCGCTGCCGACGCCGATGCCGGCGTTGACTTTGCTACCAAAGGTAACCGTGTCACACCCAGGCTAGGCCGCCAGTTCGCATCCCTTTTGGGACAACTGCACCCACACTATAAATTGCTTATGGCGCTGTCGTTCCTCGTGTTCGGTTCGTTCCCTTTTTCAATTGACAAACCAAGCGCATAAATTTTGTAGCTGACGTTGGCGTTGGCGTTTTCGTTGGCTTAGGCGTAGTGGCAGGATTGCTTCTTGCTTCCTTGGCTAGACACACACGCACACATTTAAGCACTCAGAAATTTAGGCTATAATTTGATTATATACACGAGTATATATATGAATTTATATATAATGTATCTTGATGATATTTGAAATCATTTTTTTTATTAAAATTCTTATTTTTTTGCACAAATCCAAACTGCACGCGTTCGTTTCCAGTGCGCAACTGATGGCTGGGCTGTGCCCAAAAGATTAGCTGTCTACGAAGCCAACAACGGCGGCGGCGGCAGCGTCAACGTCAGCAGAATCAGCAGCAGCAGCGGCAGCGGCAACAACAACTGCCGCTGTGTGTGCGTACTAGCACCAATGCCTGCGCCTCCCCCGCAACACCCACCCCAGCGTCTCCGTCAGCCACACACTCATCACCATCAGCATTGACAGGCAACGCCTGCCAAGAGCACTGGGCTAGCGGTAGCTGTTTATTTAGCCAGGCCGCGCCGTGTCTCGCCGTCTCACGCCGTGTCACGCCGGGCTGGCCGCTCCAGGAGCAGTTAACAACAATAGCGTCGCACAACCAAATAACTTGCCAAATGGAGGATGTTTACAGTTTCTTGAATGGTCACCAGAGTGACTGAGCAGGAGCTCCGAACACTGCCTCAGATTCCCGCTGCCAGCAGTGCCATTGTACCCGGCCGCGCAGCTGGATATCGTCGTCGTCGCTGGCATCTGTTGCGTCGGGCAATGCTTAATTTCTCTGATTAACTGTTGGCCCGAAAGTAAAGCAACCAGTTTATATGAAGCGGTTAAAAAGACAGACACGTTACGGCACGCGCGGCACAGCTCACTCATTCAGCTATTTCAGGTAATGCGCTTTTCCCTGCGGCCCATTTTTATTGTCTGGGGCGCTTATCTGTGTGTTTTATCACTCGCTGCGACCTCGCACACCTTTTGGTCTTGCCAGGGAGACGACCGCAAAGAAGCAGTGAAGTCAGGAGTCAAACAGCTGCTGCTGTCTTGCCTAAGCTCATTAACAGGCCTATCACTGGCAATGCCGGAGTATTCCACCTGTCACTTGCAGTTGATGAATCTACGTATAGACGGGTGGATGAGTTCTCATCCTTGTCCCCGTTCTCGTTCTTGCATCGCGACGTCGCTGCGGATGAATTGTCCCGAAGCTGCCACGCCTCAGTGAGCCTCTGACGATGTCGCCGCCAACGCAAACGGCAACAACAATTTGACGAGATTAAACACGAATTAAGCACCGCATGAAAAAACAGTAAAAAAAATCAACAAAATAAATGAAATCAGCAAGAGGCTTCAAAAAGCAAAAGTTATAATCATGTATATTTAATGTGCAGCATGGAGAATTTAATGAAGTCTTTAATATTTAATGCCCGAATTGGTCGCACGCCCCACGACCCACGAACGTGGCCACTGAACTGACGCGTCTGTTGAAAAATGGAACTACTCAATTTGTATAATTTTACTGCATACTTAACGTCGCCAAATTATCGACTGTCCTGTTTGCTATTAATTGTCTGTGTGCGGCACAGATTAAATATTTCATTAAAAGGTCGCACCTGCTTTAAAGGATTTATAGGCAAAATACATATGCCACTACTATCCACTTTCCATTGACACTAGCTGAGTATAGGCAGATTAATACGATGTGAATAAATCGTTGGCTTTGCTGTTCCATCTCAAGCGAGCAAACAAATTCGCAATTAACATTAAGGGGGAACTATACAGAACTACGGCATTGTGTGCGGGGATTATGTGGGCTATGGCAAACGATAAATGCTATTGGTCGTACTTACCGTATGTCGGCCTAGAAAAAAATTAAAATTATGTAAACGCACTTGGCATAAATTAACTTGTGAAAGAATGACAGATAAGAAGACAAAACAGTTCCTCCAATTTACTCTCTCTCTCTCTCTCTCTCTGGCTCCACTCACCTTTAAAGCCATATTATAAAGGTTCCGCAAACACACAACGTTGACTGTCATGCCTAATCTGGGCCCATTCCATGCCGTTATACTATACTAGGCAAAAAATTGTATTAGGCCAAAACTTTCGACATGATTGAAATGCTTTTTAAACAAGGTCGCAGACACACACACACATACCTCTACACAGACAAGCCGACTTGCAGAGTTGCGTATTAAAAGTGCTTTCTAATGCTAATGGGGTCGGGATATTTTATTTTTGGTATCATCATGTGGTTAGAAATAGATAGACTACCGGCAATGAGACCCTAGCATAAATGACAGTGGGCATGAAATTGCAATTACTCATTAAAATGTTGCCATGTACTTTTGTGATGATCTAAAATCAGCAAATGCTATACAGAAAGTATGTATACGTATGTAACTATAAAGAGAGCTAAAGAGTTTATGGAATCCAAACAAAATTGTATAAATAATGACATAAGTTTTTACATTTGACTTTATAAATATGCGTAAAGATAGTCGGTCCCATCCAAGTGCTTATCACTTCGGAAGGAATTTTTCTCCACGATTGAACCATTTATCACCCATCGTTAGCTGTTTGTGTAGGCGACTCTATTGTCGTGCATTGTCGACTCTTGATGCCCGAAATGATGGATTATCGCCATTTTTTGCGGCATGTTGTCTCGGCGTCATATTTCATTTATTTTATTTTCAATTTAAGCCGGAGGCATTGCATCCATTATGTCTGTTGGCCGTAGCCGAAGTGGGTTTCTTTTTGGCCCAAAACTTTTTGGACAAAAAGAATTAATAAATGTAAATCGGCAGCGAACTGTCAGACGGAAATCCGGCAAATCCTTAAGCGCAGCACTAACGGCGGCATTAATCGACATTTTGCCGACTGCGCTCTGGGAAAAAGGGTTCGCTACCCGCTCAGCTTTTGCTATTTAATCATTCAAATTGACTTTCTTTCCTGATGGCCGTTAATTTTGAAATCCCTTTCAGAACTCGCCGTTCACTCTAGGTCCGCTCCCTCCTCGCTTACTTCCCCCCCATGACCGTAACTTTGTTTTCCGCTTGCGGCTTATAAGTTTTACTCTCACTGCCCGCCCGTGCCATGTTTTTCGCGAATTTCCTTTTGTTTTTGCGCTGGCGCACTTAGAACGCGCTGAGTTTGCATTTGGCTTTCATTTTAGCATTTTACTGAGCGCTTTTCCACCTTCTTTTCTTTGCCTTCCTTTCTCCTTTTTTAGTTTTTTAATCAAGATATTTTAAATGCGGTCCGCCGCTGAATGATGAATTCTTTTCTTTTCTGCTTTTTCCTTTTTATTTTTTACTTTTCGTTTTGTTGCGCTGTGCGCAAAGTAAACAGCAAAGTTGGCGGTGGGTTTGGCAAAGATTTATGCAGATAATAAAATGAGTCTTCAAATGTATAATCAAGTTTCGAGCGGACGCTCCCCGCCCTTGACAGCGCCCACTTCTCCTGTTTTGTCCAATGCACGCTTTATCCTTGTGGTTACTGGCCATAATTAAGGTCTGTCCTTGAGCACAACATAGCCCCGTCTCTTCAATGATAGCGGAAATTTTTAAAAAGCTAAATACACCGCTGATTAAAAACATGTCAAGAACCACGGCATGAAGCGAAAACTCGCATAAGTGTTCTGAAATGCTAACACAATTAGCCATTGCATTTATTCAACTCGAGGACTGATTTTGAGTAATTGTAAAAGTAGTTAGTACTTGCATAGAAAATATATTATTAATATAACCCCAACTGATTAGGTTGAAATGCAGCAATCACTGAAGTAGCGGGAGAAACTTAAATTTTAGGTGCTTCAGATTTTTATTGCTGCCTCCGACTGTAATTGTTCCGTTTGAAAAAGGAAGCGCAACAAATGCAACATTTTGCTCACAGGTACACGGAACCAGCATAATAAAATGTCTCAAGCTTTGCTCCGTCAGAGTCATAACTGTAGCAAAACTGAAATAAACTAAGCAAAACTGAACTAAATGCTGCTTCCGCACGGACAAACCGCTGCAACTTTTTAGACGGTCTCTTCCGCCGGCTTCTAATATCCTGTAAGCCCGCAGTTTCTGCTATGGGTATACAAAACTAATTTAAATTTCACATTTACTTATGTTGTCATTTTTACATTGTTCATTACGTACTAAACATTCAGTAATATATATTCTGTACAAATTCTATTGAATGCCATGTATTACCCTCTAAAAGGGCATATACCGCTATTGCCACGCGCTTGTTATTCTTACAAATTGCCATGAAAATATGATTTTACGCGCTGCTTGACTTACTGCCTGCTCGCTGCCAGGCAATAAGTCGCAATGCTGCGACTCAGTTGTTGCATGTTGCCCGCTTGCCGACCACACTCCCCGCTGGCAGTTGCTGCGGTGCCTCAAACCAAATGTTGTTGTTAAAAAAGTTGCCAGCATATTGTCAACTTTAACCGTTCTCAGTTCTCTTGCGATACAAAATTAACTTTTACGCTTTATTACCGCAAAGATGGCCAAAGACAACAATGCTAAAATTGCCGACTGTCTACGGTCCACGGTCCGCAGTCTGCCGTCCTGCCCGTCCCCTCCACTGACCACTTGCAGGACTTTGTGCATTTTGCATTCTCTTATTTTATTGTGTTGCCGCCGGTAAAGTCGCCGAGAGCCGACGCTTTTTTGTCACTCGCATCCTGAGGCCATCAAAGATGGCGGAAGCGCGTCGGGCAGTCATCAACTCAATTACATTTACAGCCTGTGCGGCGACTCTGCTGCACCCGACCAACAATTGTAGACGCGCCTCATTGTTCGCGGACGGATGCCGTAGCCTTCTAAACAAGACTCACAATAAGCACCGCGTTGCTGTCTTTTATCTGTTCCTGCTCCTGCTGCCACTGCCACTGCTGCTCTACCGGCGACTCCTGTTGCAGCTCCATTGTGTGCTGTCGCGTGTGATGGATGCGACAGGAAGCGCGCGAAGTCTTGATAGCTTCGCAGAGACTACAAAAAAGAAGTAAACAACTGCAACAACAACAGCGCAGCGCATTCCGGCTTTCTGTTTACCTATTGTCTCTTTGTATTTGTATATGTGTCTTGTGTGTATGTTTGTATTTTGTGTGAGCGTCTGTCGCCATTATTTAGTACTTCTTCTGCTGATAATCTATGGTAGCTGCGGCAACGGAAATATTTCACAGAGATTAGCAGAACACAGCATCATTTTGATTTATTGCAACCAGGTCTATCTCGTTCTCTGTCTCTCTCTCTGTCTTTTAAAATCAAACTCTTTGCGCCTCCATTTCCAGTGAAAATTGAAACGATTGCGAAACGGCCTGTGGTCGACAGCTGCTTAGATCCAGCAGATCTTGGAGAGGATTATCCAAGCATAGATGCGTGCCAGCATGGACTAGCTGCGTTTCCCAGCGAAGCCAGCGCTGCAGCATCGCAGAGTCCCTAGCACATGACTCCAATACTAGTTGAGTTTTTCCAGATGGCTGCAGTTCAACTCCCAAGCACAGCTTGCTAGCAGTGCTCAACTGCCCACTGTCACGATGCAGATGCCACTGAGTCAGCTCGAACTCATAACAACTGGCTAGCAAGAGGCGATGAGTGGAAGTGACATTGGAAGTGGCCACCTGCAAACAGCGATCGCCATTGCGCAATGGACCCAACGCACTGTAATTTGCATGTTCCACACTGGAAGAGAAAAACACTGCGTTAGTCTGCAGTAAGATCGCAATAGGAATCGAATGATTGCTGCAAACACTGTCTGAAATGGATAGTAAGCAAATGAAATTCCTGGCTTATGCAGTGCGTGTGAGAGTGTGAGCAACCATTGGGATACCTACTTGAGCTGGGTGTTCACATGCCGCATATACCAGTCGAAGCGATGACACTGCCGTTCCGTCTTTATCAGATCCAGCTCGTACTGTTGCTGCGAGAGATTCAATGGAATTCGCTTGGCCCCCGGTCTGAGGGTGTAGAACAAATATTTGTACTCGTCCAGCCACGACTCCGCTATGATTTTTGAGTTCCTGCAGGGTACGATAGAGAGAGGTATGTGAACATTCGCATTGCGTGCCGGGAATGTTTATATTAAAAAGGAGACCTCGCCCGCAAGGTGACCGTGGCGACGGCGATGGTGGCGGCGCACGCAAGCGTCAGGCTGGAATAAATTGAAAAATACCAAAGGCCAGCGCGCTTTTCACACCTAAGTCGGGTGTCCAATCAGCAGACCCACCAACCACCAACCACCAGCCACTCACCGCCTTGCCGCCCACTGACAACACCAGTACGAAGGCAGCTTGCCAGGCACTTCAACCTACCGCAAATATGTCGCCTGGGCTGTGTCCAGCTGCTGGTCAAACTGAGGCGGAAACTCAAAGGCATGGCGTGGGCGAAAAATATGTCCAATTCGGCTGCAGGGCACGATCTCAATTTGTCCGCCGCAAAGCCACAATTTAATGGCAAACTCAATGGACTCGCCGCCCCAAATCTACAGACAACGAAACCGAAATGGAATGAGATGTTGCCATTTTCGTTCCTTCCTTCTTTTTTCGCTCTCCCTTCCCATTTTCTCTTTTCCTCGCTCCTTTTCGACTGTCAGCAGCGGCGCCAGTCGTCAAGTGACCCGGCAAAGTTGTGTGTCATTGCTTGACATGAGTAATTAGAGCACTTGCCACAAGCACAAGTTAATTAGGCGCGCACTGACCTGTAGGTGTGGGTTGAAGCCGCGCAACTTGAGGAACCATTCGCGTGAGATCATCATGATGCCGCCTGAGAAGGCGGGGCTAATGTACGGCCGCTCCGGTGGCTCAGCGGCACCCAGCACACGCGGCAGCCAATGAAAATGCAGGCTCCAGTCAAAACCCCCCCCGCAGCAGTACATTGCCTCGCCGATAATCCAAGGTCTCGGGGTCAATTGGATCTAACAGCGGGCTGACCGCAAGACACGAGTTCTGCACTAGCCTATCCAACAGGGGTTCCAGCCATCCGACGTTGACCTCGCAATGGCTGTCGAGGAAGAACAAGTAATGCCCGCTGGCCAGGCGAGCTGCCTCATTGCGTGACCAAATTAGACCCTTGCGGTGCAGATTGCGTCTAAAGATGAGTCTGATGCCCGTATCCCGCATGCTGCTTATGAGTTCATGTAAGCTGTGCAGCAGCCTGGCTAAGGTAGAGACTCACTATAGACCGTGAAAGTAGTCATTGTTTTGTGGCTTACCATCGTCGCTACAATCATCGATGACAATAAGCTCCTCCAGATAGTTCAAAGATGTGCGACTGATGAGCGTCAAGATTGTGCGCAACAGCACGGAGCGTGCCTCATTAAAAAAGCTAATCACGACGCTTACTTTGGCTTGAGAGGAGTGGGGAAACTTGTAAGCAGCCTGAGAATTGCAACTGCAAATCGAATTCAAATTAAATTACTTGATGTTCTTCTTTCTGAGCTCCCCCACCTGTCGTGCCGTGTTACCGGAAGGGAACGTACTACTGGCAACTTATCACTCAACTGCCGATTGTATTGGAAAAATGCATCCGGCTGATCAGGCGTATGCGCAATGAACTGTACCCAGAGAGCATTGTTAGAGAGGGTCAAGTTCTGTGGGGAATATATACATACAAACTTTTCGTCAAACATTTGGTTTGTGAACTCACTTGACTGGACACGAAAATCTTTGAGTGACTATGTTGCAGGTGCCACAGTACAACCACAAACTGCAGCAGGAAAACGGCTAGCACGACTACTATGCAATATCGCAGTTGCAGGTGTCGCCAACAAGACATCGCAACGTACTGACAAAATATAACTAATGCGAAAGCACAAAGTGAATCTTAAATTAAAGCCTCAAGTTGCCGATACACAAACAAACATCAACGACAACTTGATTTTCACGAGTTCATTATTTACTTATGATTATTTCGTCATAAATAACAACAACAACTGGGGCAGCAACAACAAATGGAAGCCGGCTACACCTTGTCTTTTTCACTGTCAAACTTGTTGCTGATAAACGTTCGATAAGTTTGGCAAATATTTGTGCGTGGCTCGCAACGTGTTAATTGCACTGACCGAAAAATGTATCTATTACCCACCACCTGTCAGTCGAAATAGAGAGAGAGCAAGATATATGCCGAGGGAGAGCGAGAATGAGAGACTACACAAGAGAGAGCATACAATTAATTTATTATTTTATCAGAAAGGTTTTATTTGCTGTTACTCGATTACTTCCACAAGCATTAACTGACTGCTTTTTCAATTGATAAACAAACAATTCCATTTTTACGAGTACGGTTCTTAAAGTTCTTAAGTTTACATATGTATATATTAAAAGATATTGGAAAGACTCGCAAAAATATACTGGTCATGGCATTAACAATTTTAGTAGCTCCTAAAAAAAACTGCTTTTATTTGTATACTCTTCCACCATTGAAATTAGTCAAAAAGGGTAATCTAGAATATTGCAAATGAAAGTAACAGGCATAAGAAGGTGTGACAGTCTTACAAAGAATATATATATATTTATTAGTAGTGGTAGTGAACATAGTATCATTCAGTGAGAGTGCAAAAAGGAGACATATGATTATTATACCAGCGCAGAGGGTAACTTAATTATGGCCAGGAGTTTGCAACGCACCTAAGACATCTCCGACCCCATAAGGCAGATATATTCTGAATCAGCATTACCAGAGAAGTCGCTCTAGCCATGTCTGTCCGTCCCTCCGTCCATCCCTGGCTATTGCAACGGAAACTAATCTCTCAGTTTTAAAGCTATCTTGAGGACACACGGCACACATGCACCTTGTTACTGCCCGCTGTAAATAAGTCGAAACATGCAACCAAATTGACCACATCGTATATTTTCTGTATGTAATATCAGACCACTATAACTTATAGCTGCCATAGAAACAATTTTTCAAAATGAAGGTTTTTTTATGAAGACCAGTTTTGATTTTAGAAATAACACAAAATATCAGTGCCAATCAATGTGAGACATAATATGGAATATTTGCTATACCATTCAATTCTGCACAACTTGTATTAGAATGATCGGAGGAGATTATAACGTGCAAGGGTATAAAACTTTCGGCATGCCGAAGGTAGCCTTTATTTCTTGTTTTCAGATTATTTCGTTGTAGTACAGAAACAGGTTTTTAATGGTTTATTTTACTGTTGGGCGTGCTCTACTGTAACTTTCGCTATTTGTTTCTAATTTTCCTCTTCATGTGCACCACTCAGCTGAGTGTTTGCAGTCCAATAGCGAGATTTACCCACCAACGGGGTTCGTCGCAGAATAAGCTGCGCGTAGCCTGCCCTCTTCCTGTTAAATTCTGATAGACCTCACGCTGCATATAACTCCGTAGCTCGTTTATTTGACTATAAAGCTGAATAAACTTTATTTGGAGCCTCAACTTCACATAGATGCCAATTGGTTGGCAAGGCATGCCAATACAATACACTACACTCAAAAATCTGAGTATGATAATTTGATTTGCCAAGCATTCATATTTTATTCACTGGGAGTGGGAGGACTGGATATTTGACCGGTTGCTCTGTGCACTCCGATGTGATTTTATTTAAAATTGTTAAGCTAAGCGGAAGTAACTCATTCACTTAGCAACAAAATCAGTTGCCACACACGAATACAAACACATCGAAAAGCGGACACACACACACACTTACACATAGAGACAGCTGCTAAATTGGAGTGTTACTTCCGCATTGCATTAGAGTTCAGTCTCCTGCCTGATGCTGCCCTTCTGGTGCTGTCCAGTTGCTGATTGACTTACGTGCGGCTCGTTTTAGTTTTCGGTTTGCCATTGTAAATTTGTTGCCCAGGTTGTACGTGCAGCGGAAATGCATTTTTCCAGTCACGTTCCACACAGCCCAGACCCGGACCAGACATCTCCCCAGACCATGTCCAGCTCTTCTCGTCACTCTTCTCCGTACATCATGCTCTACTCCCTACTTACGCTGTCCACAGCAAGGTAAACAAAATACAACCGCATTGAACAGCCAGGGAAACAGACTGTCGAGGATTCAGATTCATGTGCTTCGCCTCTGCTTTGTTCACTTTGTTCGCCAATTTATTAGACCGCGCGTGATCCATGTTTGCACTCATGCTCCACAGATTAAAGTGCTTTATAATGAATGTAGCAGCATCGGCATCTAATTGTATGCAGCGTCGCGTGCGCTGCCTCCTAATTAAATCCAAGAAGAGCGCCAGAGAGAGGGAGAGAGAGAGCGGATGAGAGGGTAAGAGTAGCGGGCCAATTCAATATTCAATATGTTTTCAATTTTCCATCGAGCATTTGCGTATCTGCTTCAAAGGCAATCGCAAATGCCGTGAAGCAAATAAAAATAAAACGAAATTATGCCAATAAATGAATTATAAGACGCACGCACAACGCGGCGTATACGCAATGCCAATGCTAGGCAAGCTGAAGGCACAGACGACAGAGCCTAATGGGCATGTAAATGTATAAGTGTGTGCGTGTGGGTGTCGCCATGATTATTATTATATTGCTACTTGCACATGAGCGTGTGCGTCGCCGTGTGTGAGTGTGTATGTGTAAAAGTGTGTGTGTGTGTGTGTTATGATAATGTTAATAGCCAAGCTTCTAAAATTTTATTAGCAGTCGACTTATGGAACTTTGAAAATAATAACAAAAGCAACGAAATTGTTTCTTTCTCTCTTCTCAACCTCCTCTGTCTCTCTCTATCTTTATCTCTCTCTCTCCCGCTCACTATATCTATCCCTGAAGCTCTCGTTCTTAGTCTGCTTCTCTCCGCTTTGCTCATAAAGAATATTGAGGAAATTGCTTTCTTTGCACTCAAGGCTCAACACTCGACAAGTCTGAGCGCGGCTCCGCGGGACGCACTCATTTCGAAATTGTTGCGTATTATCGTAAAATTTTACTCACACACACACACCCATACACAACGGCATCTACTGAGTACGTGCACACACATATAAATGCTTTTTTACTTTCCAACGCAAAGGCAAATTTTTGGAGCTCTGGTTTGTTCGCTTTGTTTTATATTCTTTTTGCGGCCAGCCACATTTTTCTCAGATATTTTCTGACGGCGGCTTTCCTCGCAAACGCGTTTGTGTTTAAGTTGAACTACATATGAGAAGGGGCAATGCGAGAAGAATGTTTCTAAAACAAATTGGTTTGGAACTCAATTTTCATGCGATGCGGTTCGGCTTTTACCGAGAAATTTATAATTTCTAAAATGCACAAAAATGTTGCTTTGAAATTAATTTGTTCGATTTCTTTAAGTGCCCGCACTCAGCTGGCAATGCAAACATTAATCTGTAAATGTGCTTAAAATTAAAAACGACAGGACAGGACAAATAACTGAAAACACACACAAAAAAAGAAAAAGAAAACGACAGAAAAGATATAATTTGAATGATTTCCCATTTCCCATTTGTTGAACAAAGAAGGAAACATTTTAATGATGTTTACACAGTTTTCATGTGCCATTCCATTTGCTGGTCTGTCTATGACCGCCCTCCCTCACTGTGTTATGTGCTTTATTTCGATTGACTAGAACTTTTCACTATGCCCGACGGAGTACTTTAGTTGATGACATTATCGCTGCGATACAAAAGGTTCTTCCCCCAACTCTCACTACTTTGTCGGTAGTTGTTTTTTTTTTGTCGTCGTCGATGCTGCTGCTACTTCATATCTGAGTTTCCAAAGTTTTTTGTTGACGAAACAAACGCCGTCAGCAGATTCCCAGCTCAGAGAAAGTCCATTGAATATCTCCGACATCGTTCGGGATGCACGAGATGAAATCGACAAATGTGAACACTTACCTAGTATATACTACATACATACCACCTCAAAATCAATACCTCAGTGCTCCTTTGCGTATGCAATACTTTATTTATTATAAATTTGTCATTAATTTAAATTAACAGCCCACACACGTTTTTTATGTCTGACGTTTCCTGTTTGATTATAAAAACTTTGATATAATATCAATTACGATATAGCACTATGTAACGCATTCGCTCGCACCTCTCGGAGCGTTCGAGCTATAAAGCTTTTAACGTCGATCAGCCTAATGTATACATCAATATTACTTCGATTGGGGCAATTGTGGCCCAGTATGTTCATGCCGCAGAAGTGCCCGTTCCACACATACGGTAATCCAAAGGTCTTATCGCAACGCGATGTAACTCGAGTGTTTTCCAAACAGCTAATCCCATACTCCGTAATATTTGAAATTTCGTCGGTGTCAGGGAGCTTGCAATCGGGAACCTGAGTCGCAAGCTTCTTTTTCAGAGCCGTTCGACGCCAATTCCAATACCACAACTCGACAACATCCGGCATCTGTAGGACAATCGGACAAATTTGAGGTGGTATTGAATACTCGTTTGGCAACTCCCTTTCCAGTGTTAATATAGATAGACGCTCTTCGTTTAAATCCATTGTATAGCCACTGGCGCCAGTGACGCTCACCACCTTGCGATCTGTGCCATCGAGAAGCTTGACTGTAACCTCGTTGAGGCTCACATCGAGTATGCACAAAGAGGACGTTAGTACCGTTGACATGCTCACCGCGATTCCACTGCAGAGGAGTTTTCTCTTATGCACCAGGCGCACTACATAGTAGTCAAGATGTGCGCCATTGCCTATTTCAGGTAAAACACTTATATTACCACCTGGACGATTCAGATGATCTTTAGCCACGTGGCTAGGCACAAAGTTAAAATGGGGCTGCCAATCGCCCCATTGGTAGCGTTTTGTCGGCACTTGAAAATTGGGTTTATTTTTAGTAAATTTGCTAACTATTATCATAGGAAGCAAAAGAAGACTCGAAATGTGAATAATGCGCATTTTAATGTTCGCCTTTTGAATGCTAAAGACTCACTTAACTATAAGTTTTAAAAATTCTGTTTAAGTATTATATATAATCGGATTATCATGCGAAACTGCATCGAATTAATTATTGCTGCGGAAGGGGATAGAGCTGACATGCATCATTATTGTTTTATAGAACTCTTTATATATGTACACATTAATACATACATACATATGTATATATATTATTAAACTAGTCTAATTAAATCGATACAACTTATTGCAACCATTTGTAACATTTTATACTTTATTAACCCAAGTTTATTTTTAGTTTCATCACTTTTAATTTACAGCCTGTTCCATTTGTAGCTTTTTGATGATTTCTAATTTATGCTTTATAAAATCAACTTTGTTAAACACACTGGCATAAGTATCGAAACTAAAGTTATCCGGACAATTGTGTCCTAACAGATTAACACCACAGATTTCGCCGTTGTGAATGAGTGGAGCACCAAAAGTCTCTTGACAGATGCTTGTGCGAATTTTGTTCTCTACACAAAGCATAGAGTCCGTTAATATTAAAATATTTTCATCATTTGGGTCCGTTCGACAATTTTTTAGTTCCCTCACATAAGTAATTTGATTACGGATCTTGCGATGACTTCGGATATACGTAGGCAGCTCGACCATCATGTCTGGATACAATGGGGATGAACAGAGGCTTGCTGTCACGTTATGTCGTTTCACTAAAGGCTCCTTCAGGGATAACAATTTAATTGTACTATCTTGGAAGATTTCCAGTGCCGCATCAATACGATCGTACAATGGATGAATCTTATTGTCAGATGTCTTTGCAAACAAACCTTTATTGTCTTCTATTTTTCTGAAGCAAGATCCCGCAGTAAGAACGATCTGCTTCGTGATAAGCGTTCCCATGCAAAGGTATTTAGTGCCCTGGTAAAGTCGCACAAGAAAATCTTGTAGTCGTGTTTTGGCATCACTGCCATATATTGATATTATCGGCTCAGCATTCTTGCTTAATTCCTGCTCGGTCTTTGGATATTTGGGACGTGGCAGAGGTAGATAGTCCTGTTGGTTTCTATGCGTGTGCTGTTTCTTATAATCGGACAGCATATATCGATGATAGTGCACACCGCTACTCACAGCGCTGACATTCAGTAGGATGCTAATTCCTAGCTGCAGCATCCAGAGACGGTACGTTATCATGGTGCTAGCTTGCTTTTAAACTAAAGCTCAGATGAAGTAGAGAAATACAAGGTATTGCATATTTACGTACATAATGTATATAATACGATATTAGTTCCACCTATCCGAGGAAAATTAATATAGTTCACTTTAATCGTCAACAAAGGGGAACATATTACAAACTGCTCAGAAGGTGTGCAAACATTATTACTTATAAATACTAGCTTATTTGAAGGTCAAATTCAACGAACGTTTACATTAATTTTCTTCAGATAACTGTGTCCCAAATTACAATTTTTTCCATTATGATAAAATATTGTTTTCTGTTTAAATTTGTTTTTCTTTATTATGTACAAGATATAACGCAGCTTGCACTTGTTGTTAGCTATCTTTTTTATTCTGTGTCAGCCTCAGGGTCTGTTACAACCGTCTCAATTATAACAGTTGTTGTTTCTTCGTGCAGCCTGGTTCTCTTCGTAGTCAGCGAACCGTTAAATGGACCCGTTCCAGTGAAGCCTCTCAGCAAATCGGTTGCAGTCTGTATAAATTTGATAGTAGATTCAATTGCATAATATATATCAGCGTTTCGGCTACCCTCCAGTTCATCGCAGTGTTCGCCATACAGGTTTACACCTGCCAATTTGTTATCTACGATTACCGGATCGCCTGGCCGTGTGCTACAACCACTTGTGCGCCTATTCTTAACGCAAAAGAACTCTTTGTCAAGATTTACATTAAGGCCAACTTCTCCGTACAGCCGTTCACAGCGTTCGAAGTCTATCACGGACGAGTTGTAGAATGTTATATCCTGTGTTGCCGGATAAATAAAGGTCATCAAAACTGGGGTGTTCGGCTTGGGCTTGCGACGGTGAAGCTGTATATAACGATGATTTGCCTTATCGAGCTTATGCTCCAGTCCGAGCAGTGAAATGTCATGCACAGCAGTCCCATTCTCCTTTATAGAAGGTTGAAAGAAGGCAATTACTCTCGTGGGCTTGGCATAGGGATTGGCAAAATAGTTTCCAGTCATCACAGTCATGTCACGCGCCTTATACTGTCTCACAGGCTTTGTCTCCGTGCCCAGGAAACAACGCGATGAGGTAATCACCATACGGCGGGATATCAGAGATCCCGCGCAGATCACTGAATTTTTGTACAAGATGTTTACATAGAAGCTCAGATCTTTTTGGGGATTAAATGGTGGCGGCTTGGTCGTCGGCATGCTCGTAATTTTATCGCGGGCCGCCATCTTGCTGCGACTGTAGTCGACGTGCTCTGCCGCACTGTGTGCTCTATTGTAATACGTGGGTCGATGCTCCTCCTCCTCATACATCTTAAGCCATTCGGCATGTGCGAACAGCAGAATCGAAAGGAATATAAAACAGAACTTATATCGTTGCATTTTGAATGATACTAAAAGGCGTTGGTTATACGAAGCTTCTATTATGGCCTCAACCATAGCAAACGGAATAATCAAATTTAAATCTCATTAGTTCTATATTAATGTTATGGTCCATCCCTTTACTCCGTTCTTGATTGGTGGCGAGGGCCCAACGCCGGTGGTCATTGGTGTGTAATCCACGGCTGGATCCTCAGACATGTCCGACAAACCGCCCTTGCGAGGTAGTATGTAGGCTCCGAAGATGCATTTTCCTCGGTAGGTTTTTGAGGGTTGGAGGACGTCTCATCCGGTTCCTGGTTCCTGCCATTGGCTTCTTTAGGCTGCTTACGGAAATGATTTCAAAATGGAAAGCTATTTAGGGGACTAGCGCTGTACTCACAGCCTGCATCGTCAATGCCGTCTCTTGGCATTTGTCAATTCTACTTGGTGGAGTTACAACTTTAACAAATCTAATATAATCGTATTGATATGTCTTGCACTACATTGACAGACTTTTACTTTGTAGCAGACAGCACATCACGATATAGGACTATCTGTCACACATAGTGAATGCAGAAAACAGCTCAAGAATATGTAGTGGAAGGGACGTGGATAATTAATTTACCTTAATTAAAATTGCCAGCCACAGCTCTGACTTGGACTTGGCAAAAAGGCTGTCAGACAGTCGGAAATTGAAGTGTTTGTAATGTATGCATGGAATGACAAGACCGAAGAAGGACAAATAGAAGCGAATAATCACTCTCATGTTCGCGCAAAAGCATAGGCATTCTATCTGGCGGTGACAGCGTTGACTTCATCTAATTGATGGCCAACAGTCAAAGCCTTTTTTATGCAAATGCAGGACGCGTTTTAAAGTAAGAAGTATATATCATCAAGTCAGCCCACTCCATCTGACTATCAGCCTGCTCAACAAGTTGGGCTCACTCATCAATTATTTAGACTACGTTACACATGGCACATGACACCACTGACATGTGCTAAACAAGGATGTAAGCCGAGTTGACTCTAGTTTGCCATGGTTCTCGACTAGGGCTCGTAATTGTTGGTCATTATGTTTAACGGATAACGTAGCAGATCTTTCAAGGCAAAGTCTCCCACGCACCTGCTGGACTTAACCTACATCTTAGCTAAAATGATTTGTACGGCATCGAATGCCTTACACGTGTTTTGGGTCCTTGACTTAAAGTATCGCATTGAAATTTATGCGTACGTGCTCGGCTAAACAACCGTTGGCGTCGACAACATTAGGTCATTTATTATTAGCTGTGAAATGCGTGCCAGGAAATGGCAGACAGGACATCGTAGAGCGGGCAATAGACTTTCACCGTCGCTGCCACTTATACATTTTTTTAACAACACCGCTTTTTTACAACCATTGAAAGAAATCAAAAAGGAGTATACTAACTTTGTGCAAATGTATGTATCAGACAGATCACTAGCCGAGTCGATAGAGTTAAATGTTATCCGTCTCTCTGTTCGTTTGTCTGGGTGAATAAACATATCTCAACTGTTATAATGTCATTAGTGTATTTTTGCAGGGCACTCCGGATTGAAGCTTTGGTCTGGTTAGTACCTTTAATCTTAAAAATTCTTTAAGATTGGTTATTTTAGTTGCGCGCGAAATAAATAGGTAATGAAAGGGGTCTGTGGGTAAAAAGGGAAAGCGATAGTATCAGACTATTGTCATATTTTATGATAATAAACTCCTGACAATCGAAATTGCAAGCATCTTATTATTAATCATGTATTTTAGACTATAATTTGTAGTTAAACATTTAATACTTTCATATCTAAAAATATTGAGTTATGTTTTAATTTGAAAACATAAAACACATACAAAGACTTGGTGGTTAAATAACGCTCGTTGCTCTGCAACAAAATTAATGCAGCTTAATTTGGCTTGATAAATGGCCCAAATACACATATGCATCTATACATACACATACATATGCAAACTAGTTTTTATGTGCTTCAGACGACTGCAAATTAAATGTCACTCATACGCGATGTGTTCCCGACAAAAACGTAACTCTCTTTCTGGGCTGCTGCTGCCGGTCTGGCGGGCTGTCGGATTGCTTTTGGCTGCTTCACAGCTCATTATGCAACATGACGCAATCAGGAAAACAAGCAAGTGGGCGTTGCAGCGCAGCACAACAGTTTTTCCTCGTGTTATTCCCCCACCACACCAACTGCCACTTTCCATCCCCCATTCCCTCTCCATTCCTTTATTCCTGCATTTTGCAAGTTCTTTTTAAGTGAACAGCAAAAGGGCAAATTCAATTTCAATTTTTTTTCACATCAAACGTAAAATGCTTTAAAATGTTAACAGTAGTAAAATCAAAGCCAGTTTGCTTTCCACTTTCCATTTACCCTGTTCCAGCATTTCCCCCTTTCACATGCCGCTTACTGCTTACCATTTGCTGCTGGCCTCCTGGCCCGACTCAGTTACAGGTTTTGCTCCAGGGTCAGTTCGCTGTGTGCAATGAGCGATATACATATACGTGTGTGTACTTGTGGCCAAGTGTGCACGTGTGTATGAGTATGGATTGGCAGCGTATTTGTGCATTTGTCTTAAGCTGTTTGGACATGGACACGGCGAGAGAGCGCTCAGAAACGGGCGCTAACTGCTCCAGGCAACGGGATCTTCTTTGATTGCACCACTCGACCGGGCCCGGCTCTAGTTCAGGACACCACCACCCGTTCCCGTGCCCGTGCCCTCGCTGCTGGCACATTGCATGCCGGGACCGATGCACCAGTGAGCGTTGTCTTCTACTCAAACACAGTTCGTTGCACATTTGAACATGCCCTTAGAAAATAAATGCAAATTTAGCCATGGCAAATATCCACACCGACACCGGCGCATCCCCTTCTCCTTCTGCACCACCATCCCCGTCTACACATGAGTGTACACACCGCATACACATACGCACACAGGCAGAGCTCGCACACATTGGCAATGGAAACGCGCTGCTCCTTTGGTTGCCGCTGCACATTTCCGAGACGCGTTTACCACGTTGTCGCTCGCATTCTCTTAGCCCAGGCTTTGTCGTGCTGCTCTAACATATTATTTGTATAAATTTTCGATTTTCTGCTCCAACAGCCGGATGCAGGGAGCGGGGTGCAGGGTAACTAGAGCCTGAGACTGCCTAGCCCTGCAGCTCACTTGCATCTCTCCACTTTTTTTATTTCTTGAGAATTCAATATTTTTTTCTAACTATTTTTTGTGTTTTTCTTAGAATGCACTTGTTGTTGTTGTTATTATTATTTTATTTGTTATTGTTGTTATTGTTATATCCCTCGATTTCTTTTTTCTATTCGAGGTATGTAGTATAAGCAAAGAATAGTAAATACTCTCGCACACACACTCCAACTGACAGTCGGTATTGACTGGAGAGTATTTTCTTTTATCCCAGTTTTGCTATGTTTGAGGCTTTGCTCCCTTCTTCTTTGTGTTTAGTGTGTACCTTAAAAAAAAATCGTAGTTTTTGCCACTCGTATCTTGAGAAATTTGATTTTGCGCTATGCCAGAGCAAGGAGAGAAGCCCAAAAGCGGACCAGATAATGAGCAACTGCAAAGGAATCCGGCTGGCAGTAATAGGAAAAACTGTCTGTCTTTGTGTGCAACTAATTTTGCACGTTGAAATCAAGTTAAAGCTGATTAAATTTACATTTTATTTTCCACATTATGTATGCTCATTAAATTTTATTGGATTTTTACAGTTGTTAGCATGCTTGCGCACACACACACACATATATACAGGCTGGCGGGCAGGAAGCAGAAGGCGGAAAGCTGAAGCAGCATACTCGTCGGTTAGTTGGCTTGGAATCTGCTTCTAAACGTTGACGTTGGATACCCCCCTACTGGCCTGTCGCCTGCTACAGCCTGCTGCCTGCTGCCTGATGCTACTTAATGGCTAATTAGAAGTATAATTTACACCTTAATGACCCTAAAACAATGGCCGGGTTGCTCTTGACTCAGCGCACAGCACACACAGAAGCTACATCAACAAGCCGCAACTTCTGACATGACTGGAGGCAAGCTTTCTAGATTCCTGCACACCCACACCCACGCAAGGAAGTACACCCACCTACCTTATAGTGTTGCCTCTTTCGCACTCGCTAGTTACTTGCAAGTATTGCTTTATGTGCAAATCAGCGTCCATTAATAAAGACGTTCTGCGAAATGTTACGCATACGCCTCGAATGCGCGTCGAGCTTAGCATTAATCACAGACCGCGATATGCATAAAGCACACACACATATCGTAGTAGGATACATGTTCGTAGCTTAGTCCCGCCTCGCAGCGTGTTCTTTTCAACACAAATGCCTTTTTCAATATGAAAATTTATACGTGCCATTTTAGACACTTTGATTTATTGCTCGCAATGAGCTAATTCCAGTTACTCGTACCCTACTAAATACGATGGTGTTTGTTAAGATGCCTTTAATACCGCTGTGATGCCGGGATACTTACTTAAATATTTTTATACAATATACCATGCTATATCGTTAGTATTCGCCACGCCAATTCGAGATACGATTACGAGTTCTTTGCAAAACTTTCGTTCGCCCTTGTCTTTTGGCACATCGACTGATTGACTTGCATGCGAGCAAGTAAGTAAAATATTCTGTCATGCATGTCGCTGCCGTTGCATTCAAAGTCATAGCAGGTGACAAATTTTTTGTCACCTACATAGTTACCAGGCAATTTGACACCATGGCACCTAGCGGATTCAGTTCAGCTGCTTGGCGCGCACCAGTACAATTTGCAATCGCAGTTCAGCTCTCGATTGTGTGATAAATTTTAATTTAATAAACTGCCAGCTGGTAAATTGGCAGGCGATAAACGGCAAACGGCAATGGAAAATTGTATCTGGAACAGTACATACAAGACATACTATACAAGAGATTGCACCCGTTGCGTAAATTTGATATTGCGTATACGCTGTGTGCACTGCCTGCTGTGACATCAGCATGAGGCGGCTTCGTTTAAGCGACACTTTGATGAGAAACTGCCATAAACTTTGAGTAGCCAAATGCTACCAGAGAGCTTATCGTTCTCTCAATTTCTAGATAAAAGATCAATTACTATTGGCCAGAAGTGGAACCGGCATAGCTCGCACGTCCAAATCATGTCCTGGACGCCCTGTTATGTTCTCGTCCTCGTCTGTATTGATACGCATAAATCCATTTAAAACCGCTAAATCTAGACAACCCCGAAAATAAAACTCTAGAAACCCGAGCTGGTTTCTGGCAATTCAATTTTTATTTTCTCTTATTTATGGGCGCTAAAAATTCGAAAATGTCCCGACACAACGCACCGTAGCAAGGAAAATCGGCAAAGCATTAAAAAAAATACTTACAGAAAAAACAAGAAAGACAGTTATTTTTTGACAGTCTGAAGCTCGCATACCCTCGCAGCTTAAGGCAATATCTCAAGTGCTAATTGTATGTGATACTACTATAATTTTGAAATTATGCTACTTAATTAGTTTTAAATTCTAATTTGCGGAAAATATGTAGACATTTTGCATAAAGAACTTAGTTTTCAACCAATTGGTTCACTTTCTGTGATTTTACGAAGCATTGTATGAATTCATTGGGGAAATAAAGCTAAATTCATGACTACTTTTGCACACGAAAGTCTTCTATGAATTCACCTGAGTGCATAAAAAATATGGAATCTATACTTTTATTACGTCTATTTATAGCATTTCAATTATTTTTTGAACTTTTGAAACTTAAAAAAGCTTCACTTTTTGCCAATTTTACGCAAAGTTTATTAACATTGATCATTATTTTATTTATTAAAGAAGCTAAGGATGAATTCATAGTCAACATTCGAAAGTAAAAGCATGAATAATTGTTTGTAACCAAAAGTTTCATAAATATCTTGGAAAAGCTTTGTTCTGTTGTCTTGGAAAAAAGACTGAGTTTTACACAAAAATCTTCAATTCAATCGATATCCCAATAATGATAATATCTATGTATTTGTTAGATTCTTTTGAACAGGAAAATATTGTAAAATTGGTTGCAATGACTTAAAAATTAACAGATAAATTGTATGAAAGATATACGATATCTAAACTGTTCTGACTTATTTGTTCTCTGTATCTCTATGTCTTTCTCTGTATATTGCTAACTGCTAGCCAAAAGCAATGTACCCTCACCGAGAGTATATAAACGCAGCGAAAATATTACAACATTTTAATAGCGAAAATGAAGATTTATTGCCCGCAACGACATTGCCGGCAAAATGTGCCACAAAAACTGAAGCTCAACTAAAAACCACGTTCTGGAAACGTCCAACAACACTTTCTGCATTGAAAAAAATCCCATTGCCGTAAATGTTAGACTAATCAGATACCCTATATTGAATAATATCTATCAATCAAAGACGAAAAAACTGTAAATTGTGATAATTAAACATTCTAAAAGAATTGGCATGGCAGCCAGGGTATATCCGACACCAATTGACGCATTTCCAACTCACACAAAAAATTACAAAGTGTAAAAATCGTTGCCACGTCACGTCAGCCGAATGATAGGCTAGTCAGCCAGCCAGTCAGTAGGCGATGAACAATGGGAGTGACCAGCAAGCCTCGCGGGGTTTTGGCTCGCTTATCGTCCACTATTCCTGCTACTGTTTGTGCTGTTTTTGTTGTTGTAGCTTAGCCTAGCGCACGTCGCAGTCTGTTAGCTATATGCCAAACCGGCTAAAATCGTCTGCGGCGTCGTCCATGGCGTCAGGAGCCGCGACGTAGGCAACGCCATCGACTGCCTTATTGTTTGCTCGCCCACTTGCCCTATACTGAACAGGGCGTGTCCAATCAAAATATGCAAATGTTTTATCCGTAAAACGTCGCTTTGATGGAATTTCTGCACATTTTGTTCCCGCTGTTGACGTTGTTTCTGTTCCTGTGCCTGTTTCTCCGTTGTTTGCGTTGGTTTGGCTTGTTTTGCTTGTTGTTGTTGTTCAAGTTTTTATCGTCGCACCAAGTGAGGAGACATTCCTGTCGCCTCCTCCAAATTAGCAGTAGTTTCCTGGCCAGGTACACGTCAATCAGCGCAAGGACGGCACGGCCTAGTCGACACCGGAGCCGGTACTGGAGCCTGATTTATATGCATAAATTTTGCGTGTGGTTTGCGCCAGTTTACGACGCTTTAATTTAATGTTGTCAACATTTGCGCGTCATTCTCGGTCAGCCATTTTTCAATAGTCATGCTGCCGACGTCCTTCCCAACCATTCCCACACTTTGGGGGCGTGGCTATTCGACGATTCTACGACGCAAAAGAGCTCATCATGTGGTCGCAGCAAATTGTGCAAAATAAAGCAGAGTTAATAAAAGACTGGCCCAGTGCCATAATTTAAGATCGTGACACTAAAAACGTTAGCCTCAGTTTCCGCTTGAGGGCAAATCTATTGAGTATTTATACTAGGTATATTGCTCTAGCCAATTTTGTTCACTGTCACCGAGAAAAGTCGTTGCTTTGATATTGCTTTGCGGTCAATGTGAAATTGCTTTTGTGGTCAACTTGACTAATTAGAATACCTGATGAATTTTGGTTTCACCACCGAGGACACACACAAACACATCATTTCCTATTGTGCCATTGACGTTATTAATATAATATTAGCAGGAAACATCAAAATTACAGGCACACATAAGTATGAGTTTGTATGTATGTCTTCCGCATAAAGTCCTTCGATTGCCACTTACAATTATTAGGCAATTACACATCCGTATACAACAAACTAACCACAATTGAAACAATCTGTGTGTGTGTCTCTATGCATGTGTATGTGTGGATGTTACAATGCGTGATGCTAATATTAATAATAATTGTGTATTTAAATGCATGCACACAAATTTAATTCGAATAAATGAATAATTGGTTCTAGTGTTATATTCTAAAAATGCAACTATTGTATGCATATCATACCATTTGATGGATTGAAGTTCGCAGTGATTGATACATTCTTAAATCCAAAATAACTACATATTAATAACTAAATATTAATTTACATAGGTATGCAAAATCAAATTCGGCATGAATATGCTCTAAAATATAAGTCCACCTTCTAAACAGCACGTATTTTGGAGACTTCTGTCTGCCACTTAGTCAACGCATTTAGCTGAACCTCTAAAGATTCAATTCAATTTTAATAGTTTTCATTTGAAAATTTGCACTTATTTTTTGACTCGACCAGCCGAAACAAGTGAAAACTTTTGCTGTCACCTCATTAAAAGTGCCAAAGCCGACCGCAAACGGACAGACACACAAACATAGACGGTCATACGGACGTTTTCGCTTGACATAAATGCAATTTATAATGACAGCTATGTACGACAAACAACAAGCAGCAAAAGCAAACAAAGCAAGGCCAAAGCGGAACGAACGAACGAAAAACAGCAACAGCAACAGCAACAAGAGCAACAACAAGAGCAACAACAATAACGACAACAACAGCAACGCGGGAAGCCCCGGCTTACAATTATGGCCAAAAGTTGTACGACGGCACTAAAAATAATCAGACAGGGCAGACGGGGCAGAAATACGTCTGTTTGTTTTAATTAAAATTACATCCAGTACTCGCTGCAGCTGCTGCTGTTGTTATTTTGGCATTTTATGCTTTTATGCTTTTTTAGTAAATAATTTATAATCAATTTTCAAATAAATTACAAACAAAAGTACTTAGCCTAAGTCCAGCTGCAATGTACAGTGGGCAATGTGCAACATAAAATCGATAAAATGAATAAATTATGACAAGCAAGTGAATCAAACGATAATAGCACGTTCTCGATAGAGTATGGAAAATTAACAGAAATTCTTTAACAAATAAAACTAAATAACATCCAATGTAGAGCAATTCTGAATAAATTCAAATTTAAATGCGATTTATAGTTCAATCGGGATAATAGCATAAATTGAACTTGTTTTTAAACTTACTTGAAATAAATTAAATTATTTATTTCTGTTTCCCATGTAAGTTTTACATTTTGGCAATTTTTTCAATTGGCACATACATATTTTCTCAACGGTTTTACACGCAGGCTTAATATACAGCTCTCAGGCCACAATGTGGCGGAATTTGGCTAGGATGGGACATTGCCCCGATAATAACGCTATAATTGTTTAAGCTATTTAAGCACCAGTGTCACACACACACGCACAGTTGTTTATTGCTTGGCCTTCAAAAATAAAATATGGCTGGTTGAGAGTGAGTGTGTGTGTGTGTGTGTGTAACATGTGGTTAGCTTTGATATTGGTTTTCCATGTTGCCGGTCAGTCGCAAACTAAACGGAATTCTCCATTGAACACAAATAGAGCCACAAAAGCTTCGTGGCACTGCATCTAACTATTTGCCTAGCACTCAGGTGGATTGAAAGCGGCCTGGACGCCTGGCGACTTTGAGCTGCCGCGGCTGCTGGCAGCGATGGGCAAACTATAAGCTCAAGTGTCAAATTGCCATAAACTTGGCCAGAGAGCAGACTTGCCACAGCCGCTGCGGCTGGGGCGGCAGCTGCTCTTCAATATTAACTCTTACTTAAAAATGTACACAATTTGCGTGGTTGCCAATTAAGCTAAAGTGTGGTGCTTAGCACCCAGGCCAAGTCATCCCCCCGCCATAGCCTCAGCTTATCCCTGACTCTCCTCTCTATCTGTCTATCTCTCTCTCTTTCTTTCTGCAGGAAATACAGCATGCACACAAACTTCACAACTGTAGCTAGATAGATAAACAGTTAGCTAAGTTTTTGCCGCTGCTGTTGCTGCTCATACACACACCCACACAGGCGCAAATATTGATTGTCTAACAAAAAACTTTTATGCACGCAAGAAAAAAAACCGCCTACAGCAGAAATCACCAGTCCCCCCTCCGCTCTCCTTTCTCAGTTGCCTGGCAGGCAGGCAGCAGTTGCAGCAGTTGCAGCCAGGCCGCGCAACGTTGAGTCAATTTTCACTCAAGTCGACGTTAGTTAAAAAGTTAGCAAAGCAAAGCGTAAAGCCAAAAACAGTTACGAAAAAAGTAGACGAAAAAAGCAAACTCCAAGTCGAAACGTAAATTTTTCTAGCTGCGCGGCGCGCAGAGTGCAAAAAGGTTTCGAGTGCAAAATAAAGTTACTTTGGCAATGCGATGCATCAAACCGCAAAACAAGATAATTTCAACGGTAAATAAATCACAGCTGGCAGAGCCAAGATGCACGGGCAACGGGAATGCAACGGAATTGGAAATGGCAAAGGCAAAGGCAACGGAATACGGGATATGGAATTGTTGTAAGCGGCTGAGTTACGGCAACTCCCAAAAGTAGGCAACGAACCGCGCATAACACACAACACACACACACAAGAGACACACCCACACAAGCCCAGGCGAATACAGAGTGGCATTAACACTTCGTGCGCGCATTGTAAAAGGCTTATTAGATGCAAACTGCACTACACACACATACACACATACTCCCACACACACAGACACACCACACATTGGAGAATATGCATTTGCTGCCCGTACATTGCGGGTTACTGCATTTGCATTGTTGCCCAAAAAGCCCGAGGCTGAGTTCCGTATCGAGCTCCCTTTTAGCAATTCGCCTTTATGCCTGGTCTCAAGAGGATTAACGCTACAGCAATCGTGGAAACTTACAACAACTCTGCATTGTGTTTGCCTGCACTCCTGTCGAGGCAAGCCTACTGCGATCTGAGTTTGCAGTTTTATAAAGGTGATTCAGTATTAATTTGTCATGGGGGCAGGACTTATAAATATTAAGAATCCAACTAAGCTGTTGGTTCAAAAAAAATAAAAATGGCATAAGTAATAACAAAGCATGAACTGACTTAAAGGCAGATACTCCTTAAAAAGTGCATTACTAACTGTGATCAATAAACTTTTAAAAGGATTTGAATCAGAAAAGTGTTTTCGAAAGATGACTTATTGCCTTTGGCTTTGAAATAAGCTGAAAATCTGATTATTTATTTTTTATATTTTCATTTTAAACAAGTCTTAGTTAGTCTAGGTCTAGTCAGAACTAGGGTATAGCAAGTGAAGTGCTAGCCTTCTGCAGCCTTACCTCACTCTCTTTCAAACATACAGAAAACACACTTGCCAGTTTGGGTTATAAATAAAATGGCCTTGTTACTGAGGTGTTTTTCCCTCTGACCCTGCCACGCCCCCCTTCACCAGCGCACTGGGGGCCTCCGCTGCAGCAGCAGCTTAAATAAGCCAGAGTCAAAACTTTAAGTAGGTGCCACCTTAAGTCGCTGCAGCTGCTGCACTAGGGGATAATACGCTTTATGCTAGAAATGGGACCCTTCTCCATTCTTATTGGTTGCGAACAAAAAAGCAAGCAGAAACTTTTCCATTATTTTTATCTGCTTCACATTTTCAAGTGGCAAAAACTTTGATTTTCTATGCGGAGAGAAAAGAAGAAAAAATATAAAGCCAACAAAAATTAAGTAACAATTTTTGCATGCCAAGCAAAAGTTGATTTTCATATAGCCCAGATTCCCCTCTCTCCCCTTCTCCCCACCGTCCCTCTAATCGTTATTGCTGTGGCTCTTATGTTATGTGTCCCGCCCACAGCTACCCCCTGTAGCTGTATCTCTGGCATTTTATTTAGTTTGTTATTTGTTCATACTTAAGTGTGTCGGCTGCATTGGTTTTATTGGCAAACTTGTCGCCTGTCGTCTTCCAATCGAAACCAGTCAGCGATGCCCAAGACAATACCCAACACAATCACACACAAACACACACAAACACGCACAAACTGGTTCCGAGTACGGAGGAAAGTAAGTTGTCGAGCAGATTAGGTTTTTGTAGCGTTCGAAGAGCATTGTCTTTAAGTTTTTGCGTCTTCTGTCTGACATCTCCTTTATATGTGGCCGTTGCCTGTTTCCTGGGTCCCCAATGACCCTGTAAACTTCAAATTGCTACAACTAACAAAGCTACTCTCGGCCCGTGGTCAGGTGAGGTGGCTCTGGTGAAGCTGAGGTATGCGAAAATCTTGTTGCTCTTGCTCCCCACTAAAAACTGCCTGCGGCAGGATAAGAAATAAGTTTTCCATTTGATCTGCGAATTTGGCTGCGTCTCAAGTGATTTGGCACAGCGTAAGCAATTATGTATGTATTTGTGTGTGTGTGTAGTCAAATGATTCGATTTAAGGAACGTACAACTTTATAAGAGTTCCCGATTCATGAGACATTTTCCACCAGAATTTATAATCATTACTATTTCTTATTTATATACTTATAAGGTTTATTATTATTATTTCGAGCGCTTCTTTGCAATGCTTACCATATGATCTAGCTTGAAGTAATATTTTAAATACCAATATTTATATATAGTACATCAAACTCTCTTTCTATTTCAAATGATTTAACAAACTTCTTTGATTTCAATGCAGCTATTGTATTGTTGTACCCTTTGACTATTGAAAATGGTTAAAGAAGGGTTTATAACATACTAAGGTAGAAAGAGGCATGACAGACCCCATATAAGAACCTATTAGTTATTGAGCCTATAAGTTCAGGATCGCAAGCCGAATCAATTGAGCCGTGTCCGTCTAAATGAACACGTCGATCTGAGGTATTATATAAGCTGGAGACACAATATTTACCATATAAATATCAAGTTTACTTTCGTCTGGTTTATTTTTGACCAACTAGTTTTAGATTTTTGAGAGGTTTTTAATTTATAAGTTTCTTATAAGTATAAAGATTACAACCGATTTAAACCATTATTCAATTTTTAAACACACTCACAAGAATTTTATTTTTCGATTTGCTTAGTTTGCTGCTAAATACGTTTACACATCGGTTTTCCGGTCTGCTGCACTGTCATGGAGCACATTCAAACAAATTCCTTGGCTGCAATTTAATGTGAAGTAGTGTACAGAACCCGCAAATACATACATCAGTCTGTATATATTCGTATTCTGTCCGACTTTTCGCTATTGAAAGCGTATGTGTAGGACACTCACACACACACAAACATATCCACACATAACGTAAGTAATTCAACAAAATGTTAATTTAATTAAAATATGAATATGAAATTTTCGATAGCTGCTGCTGTTGCCGACACTGCTGCCCTTGTTGTAGTTGTTGTTGTTGTTTCTCGGGTTTTTGTTGCTGTTGTTGTTGTTGTTGTTCTAACCTCGAAATATTTCGCTGTTCTGAATGGCGCTCAAACATGACGCCAGTCGCCCAAACAAATTCATTTATCGTGCAGCCAGCAATAGCAAATGGAAGCTCAAAATAGGTACACTCCCCGTCCTTAGTAACAGCCTCTAACGGGCCGCCAGCTCCCGGTCGTTTGAGGCTTTTGGGAAACAGCTCTATAATGTCCCCCGGTAGTATATGCTTTGTGGCATGAATTCCCAGCGACTAGATGCGAGAGGAAAGAATGGAACACGAGGCCAGCGCCGCATGTTGGTTTTGCCAACGGAAATTACGAGTATATAGTTAATGCAATGCATGGTCAACACACACATACACACACACATGCTGCAACACATGAAAGCATAAATAAACCAAAACGCGAAAAAAACAACATCATAAAACTAAAACGGGCACAAACAAGCTAAATATGCCCCGTGTTTGTGTGAGGGGGATGCGTGTGCATGTGTATCTCGCAATTCAAATACTAAAAATTTTCAGCTCTCTCTTTATTGAGATCCAACAAATATTTGTAGTAAACTAAGTATCAGCTCAAAGGGTGTACCCCTTAGCGTAGGGGAAGGGGCTAAGGCTGTATTTGCGGCTGATAGCAGAGTAATATAAAATTATGAAAAGGCGAATGTGCAGCCACATTATGAACATGCAACCAGCTGGAGTACTGAGGGCCAACCCATTGCAGGAGCTTCGAATTGGGCTATGGTCTGCAAGCGGGCAGACCCAGAGATCACGTGCAGCCGGAAGTGCGAGCGGGAAACTTTGCAAATAGGGCTCGAAATTAATGAAATTACTCTAGTTAAAGCCAGATAAAAATCGCTGCTTGATTTTCTGTCAACGTATACAAAAAAGCAAAGAATAAAGAGCAACTACGAACGACAAAAAGGAAGGGGTCAACCAAGCTGAAATCTGCGTGGTTGGCAGTAAAACGCACTTGCAAACGATGGCGAAAGGCAGCAGCGACTTCATCATAAATTGAATTTTTTATGCGGCATCTAAGACGAAATGCCAAGAGTTGACATTAAGCAGGACGAAGACAACGACGACAACCACGAACAGGCAGCTGAGGGAAATGAAGAATGGAGGGGTATGGCGAATGGCGAATGAAAATGGCAACGCCGTCATGAACAGAAACATCAGCAGCGAACTGAAATGCAACCAAGGGCTTCGGATTCAATGCACGTGACACCAGTGTGGCAGAGACCACAGCAGCCTGGCAGCTGACAGGCAGATGCAGCCGGCAGCCTCGCCGTCTGCCTCATCTGCTGCTGCTCGCTTGGCTCTCCTTGGTGGCACTGGAGTGGTCACTGCAGCGACAGTCATCAGACTCGACTTGAAAACTGTAGCAGCAAGTACAACTGCAGCAAGTGCAGCTGCAACTGAATCCGTAGATTGCATTCCCTACTCTCTTTTGCTACGCATTTGTAACTGAGCTTTTCGTAAATTGATCCAATTTATGCTTATTTTATGGCAAATTGCAAACGAAAAATGAAGGCGACTGCCACAGGCGATGCCTCAGTGGGAATGCCTCAGACTGGAAGACAACTGCCCAATTAAAGTGGCAGGAAAAAATACTCGCTTAATGCGCAAAAGACAATGACAAACGGCACGAGGTTCTTTTCGCTGTTCTTACTGGTGAGCGTAGACATTTATTATATATCTGTTCGACATTAAAACAACAAAGGGAAGCTATGGTCGAGTGCACATGAGGGTGTATACCCTGCATAACAATCTAAGCATATGAATAAATCGTAATCTACATATTATTATTTCAGCTGATACGGACAGAAGCAGGTACATGCTGATGTGTATGAACAAAATACCCTCTTCAATTAATTTTAATCCTTACAGGGTGCGATTAAAACGATAATTCTTTTAAAATAATTGCTCGTACTTTGCAAATGAATGCACTACTTAAACAACCAATTTTTCAATTCATTTTGGCAAATTAATCGACATTATTTATTCCAGAGTTGACCAGAGCAATTACAAATGAACTCATCGTCTTACATCAAATCATCGTCTAACAACAAATGTAATGTTTTTTTAAGAGAGTCTTTTAAAAAATTCATTTATTTTTTCTCAAGGAACCTTCTTCTTTAAACATGCGCTGCCTTTCAAAACTCCCATTCAGCTTCTTGGGTCTATTGAAAGATTTATCCCCCACTTGGATTCCCATTCATGTGGCATTTCTCTCTTAGCTCTCCGTTTTTCACCCACACGTTTTACCAGCTAACTTGGCTTTATTGGCTTCTAAATGCACAGCCAAATCCGTTTTACAAATTGCCATATTGCTGTACTGCCATTGTTATTCCACTTGAAGCATTTGCCACATATGTACACATGTGTACGTATCTGTATATATTGCCAGATATGGGAGTTGGGGATGTGTTAGTTGACTGTTGCAATTGTTGCATTGTTTTCGTATAATAAAATTAAACTTATGCACACTCTCCTGCCATGTTCACCCGCTTGGGGAAAAATGGGTGTACATTTGTTAAGTGGCAAAAGATTGAAATGAAAGCAAACACACACGTATATACACCAGCACACACACACACACACAGACGACGAAAAGACAAGCTGACGTGCAGCTTATTGGCTGGTTGTGTGTAAGTGAAATGGAATGGAATGAATCGTTTCGTCCTTCGCATTTCTTCTGTTCCCTGCGAGAAAGTATTTCCGTGTGTGTATGTGTGTAAGGTTTACCATACGCAAGATAAGGGGGCGTCAGACCAATTTGCTCGAGGTCAGTTTCCCTGCAATTTCGTTGATAACTTATGTCGTTCAACAAATGAAGTTGACATGCGCCCTCGAAGCATTCCCAATTCGCATTCGCCCGCATCCCTCATACACACCTTGGCCCTCTGCTTCCCCCTCTGACTCTGGCAGTATCCCTCGATTCTGTGTGCACTTTGCCATGCATTTAATTTTGGAAATAACTTTGACCATATTAAATGGGCCCCTCACACATGACACACCATGTAGTTTACATTTAAGCCACGTGCCATCCGCATGCAGCAGGCCAGCTTACAACTTGGCCCAAACACTTGGCTTGGCTGTCAATTACCTAATTGAAAAGCAAGCCAATGCCGGCTCCAAACTCAGGCTGCGACTCTAGCTATGGGTCCGACTTGGGCCCGTGCACTGCATACGATTATTAGTTTCAGTTTAGCGCTGACAGAGCAGACAGTGCAGGCAGTGGCCGAGGCAGCCTTTGCCTTTTCAATTTGCTCTTTGACATTTTCCCTCTGTGTCAAATGCAAATTGAAAAATCATCGGGCTTCTGCAGCAGCAGCATCAGCAGAAGCAGCAATCGAAATCAACAACAGGCATCGTTGCCATTTGGTTGCCGGAAGCGTTTTGCTGCCGTCCAAACTAATATTGAGACAGCGCACAGAAAAACTGTTTCCGGCAGGCATCAGCGGCAGCGACAGCGGCAGCGACAGCGGCAGCGGCTGCTGAAGCGTAGTACAGCTCAACTGAGGTGGCAGCATCACCTCCTCCGACTGCCTTGAGGGGGGAGTAGAGGAAGCATCGGCAGCACCAAGCATCGAATTTTTTGGCACGCAGAGGCGAACAAGTTTTTGGCAGCGGCTGCGACTGCTGCGACTCTTGTTGTTATTGCCGCTGATGCCAACAGTTGCTTGTTAAACAGCGGAAACGGAAATGCCAACAGTCACACAAAGGGACAAAGCGTGCGAGGCGAAAAAGAGAGAGTAGGAGTGTAGAAACAGAGCAGGAGAGAGTAACTTTGAGTGGGGCTGTGCGCGCACAGCTTCAGATGTGTAAATCAAACTAATTGAATGTTTTTGCCCTGCCAACACTGCCAGTGGCAAGCACATGGCATTGCCACGTTGCCACGTTGCCACGTCGCTGCATGCAGCATGTTGCGCGCGAAAAACAAACGACGGGATTCGCAAGCGAGCGAATGAACGAACAAGCAACAAACGAATGCGTCCACTAAGAAATTCAATTCCATTTGTGGACACGGATTGGTACATCACACTTGACGCTTTGATGTTGCACTTCCGCTGCAGCTGCTAACGTTTTCTTTTCCTCGTTTCCCTTTACTCCCTCTCTCTTTCTGTCAATCTTCTTCTCTCTCTTGTGCGTTGCTAATTTCATTTGACAAATGTTGCGCATACGCGGCGTAGACCGAATTAGGGCATATTAATTACAAGCACTGTGTGCATTTCACGTTAGTTTTCAAATATAAAAATAGTTAATATATAACTTGTTGTCCTTAACGTATATAATGTGCCCAAAACTTTGGTAGATACTATACAATCGAGACTGAAGCGATTCGACTTTGCGGAAGTTTCAACAAGCCTGCAACAAATGTTGAATCGGCTTATTCTTTTTTATCTTTATTTAAACACAATAAATATTGAACAACATTTCCATTAAATAATGCTTTAACATTTAATACTAATTAAATTTTAAAATTTTTAATCATTACACTGATCATAGTCGACTTGAAATCAATAAATAGGACTCACCTTTGGAAGTATCCATAACTTACGCATCCACTTAGCCGCATCTACTACATATTTCCAAACTTAAGTCAGTTGCAGTTATTGCCATGGTGTGGGTGATCAAAAGAATTGGCTTGGCATTTGACGCTTCGACTTGGTGCGCACCTTGTTCCCACGCTGCATTTGTCTATGGCAGCAAATTGCCTTTAATTTAATGAGCGTTTCGGCCATAAAATCTTTTGGCCTCGCTCAATTGCTGCGGCGACGCTGGCAGCTGGCGCAATTTATTTGACTGTTAATTAGAATTTTAAATTATGCGCTTAGCCTTTGGCCCCACGGACTGCTGGAGCTTGGGTAGGAGCCGAAGCCGAAGCCATTGGCGTAGAGCGCGTCCTCAACATTCAATTGCCGCTGCACGAAATTAATTGCAGGCACCCAGCACCAACTCCTAGCACTTCCCTCTCTTCTTCTCTCTTCCCCTGGCCGCCTGACCCTCAGCGCATCGTTTGCTCCCATTGCAAATTCGAAATAATTTATAATTTGGCACAATTACGCTCAGCCACAGGCGCGCATGCTACTTGCCGGCACACTCCTTGGCCCCAAGGAGAGAGGTGGGTACAAGATAGGGAAGGGTTTACGGGTGAAGTGGAGTGAAGTCGATGCCGGTTATATGGGTCATTTGCTTCGCAATTGCAGTTTATTGATTTTCCTAGCAGCAAAAGCAGCAGAAATACCAAGGAGAGGGCTATAAACTTTCACTTGTTTTGTCGCCAACGTGGCCGACAGAGCAGGATGCAGGGCAGCATGAAGGCAGAGGCTCAGGCGACGGAGACGGGAGCAACGACATTGGCCCGCTGCAGTGGTAAACACATTGCTCATAGCCAAACATTTGGCACGCTGCCCCGGTCCAGAGTTACGCGACATGGAATTTGAAGTGGTTTTTGGCTTAAATCCGGGTGCCTTTTTTTGTACTCCGTCTCTCCCTATCTCTCTATCTCTCTCTCCCCCTCATTCTCTCTCTCTCCCCTTGTTGTCCAACTACTTTTTACCCATCCATTGTTTGTACAGAAATTGGGTCGACTGCCTTTGGAATGCCGCCTTCTTTGCGCTCTTGCTTCAGATGATGATGATGGCCATGGCTGATGATGAGCGGTTTGCCAGAGCTTGTTGGAGATGGAGACGAAGCTTCTGCCATTGTTTCAGCTCCTGTGCATGTAATTTTCTGCACTACAGTACAGTACACTGTGCACTGTAGACTCCACACCCTCGCTTTGTTGTTTAGTGTGTTAATATGCGAAATAGTTGCAAAAGGTTATATTGTGTAGTCAGTAATACAAATTTGTGTGACTGTTTATCGGTATCTCTTTCCCTATTTCTTTCGTTACTTCTTACGCCCACTTTCTCTATCTACCTTACTATCCATATATTTCTCCAGCTTTCCTTTTATTTATTTATGTATTTCTAAATCTCTGTTTCATTCTCTAAACATGTGTTGTTCTTAAAACTGTCCTCACTATTTATGATAGTTTTTCTTGTTAGGGTTTTTCTTTCTTAATGAATCTGTCCATCTATCTTTCTACAGAAAATTAAATACTTCTTAGGGTATCCTATAGTCAACAGTCCTCTCGATTGTAATTCCTCTTAGTTGCTCATCGTGTTGTTGCTTTTGTTATAACACTGATTACTGTCGCTTGTTAGTGCGTTTGGCTTTGCGGTTTTTCTACTCTTTTACATGCTTATGTAAGTGTGCATATGTGTGTGTGAGTGAGGGAGATGTGTCTGCATACACATATGTACATATAAGCACAACTGTATGTATGTGTGTGTGTGTGTGTGTGGCCAAGTAGCGGCTCTCCGCCATGCATGCCCTTCTCCTTCACTCTTTTGCACATTTGCCAAAACACACATTTTTAGCTTAATTTACAACTTGTTAGCTGCCAGCAGAACCGTTCGCAGCGGCAAAAACAAGGCGCATGTGTAAACAAATCAAACTTGAAACTAAAGTTCTGGCTCCCGATGCCACCGGCACACTCCGCAACCCCCTCATCCGCTTCATGCAGATCCCCCTATCCTGTTGCTTGAAATTTGCAATAATGAGCAACGCCAGAGGGCCATAAACTGGCTAACAAGGGCAACAAGTTGAGCGTGAGCCAACGAGCAGGATAAGAATTCGCTCCAAACTGCAAATACGAGTATTTGCATACCCAGCCCAGTCCGGGCAGTCGTTATTTCTGCTAACTGAGCCTAGCTTAACCGCGGAAACTACACCTACCTGGCAGGTGAGAAACGAGCCACAGTGTAATCGTATCAAGGCAACAACAAAGCGTATGAAATATTCGACTAGATAATTCCGATATTTATGCGCTCATTGTCGATTCCATTTTATAGCCAGCCGAAGCTAAGCGCCAACAGTGTTTAAAATGCGTAGCCAGAACAGCGTCGAGTCGAGTCAGTCAACTGAATAAAAGACGTAAAAAGAAGGCGTAGCTGTCCCGGATGCGACACCCGTTGGGGGCGCCAGTCAAGGACTTGGCCGTTTGTTTTTAGCCAAAGCAAATGCCTCAATGGGCCGGGCTAGGGACGAGATAAGTCGAGCCGTGTTGGACCCACCAGCTTCTTATTTTGTTTCATGCTCCATTGCATTACGAGATGTGTCAGTGCGCGACAAATCAAACTCAGCTAACCACAAGGGAGCTGGAACTGGAACAGGGAACTGGAACTGGGTGAGTCGAGTTGAGTCTTCTCCTCAGTCTTGTTTACTTTGCGCATTGCGCGCTGTTTTTATTCAATTACCAGGCAAGAAGGCTGCCTCGCTGCTCTCAGCTTGGGCTCCTAAGTAGCTGCAATGCACTCGCATCTTGCAAACTGTCCTCATAAGAAAGCTATGCTTGAGATCCCCACTCGCCCTCTACACCACCCACCTCGCTCGCAAACTATTTTCTTTTATTCGAAATTAAATTTTAAATCGTTTGGAAGCCATAAAAAGTTGATCAACTGTGAGAAAAGACTGATGCCACGAATTACTAAAAGCCTCTGGTCACTGACTTTTGGTAGTCAGTGTTAATTGTTTTGGGTAACACTACTCTATTGGGTCAACATCAAGTGCAGCCCAAAGGGAAAATGGAACTCAATCCAGTAATCTGCCCAGCCGCCCGATGTCATTCATGGCAACAGAATGTAGATACAGCGAACTAGAGACAGACACACCGACCTATACGCACACACACACAGACCCAGGCGCACACGAATTCCATTCCAATTCACACAACAAACTTGCACACAACACATAAATCAATTGGCTTTGGCTAAAACGTTTGAAATTGATTTCAAGTTCTTTGGCCCATTGTTTTTATATGCAACAAAGGGACAATTTTTCGTTCTTTGTTTGCAAGGGCATGTGTGGCACTTACACACACACTCGTATACACACACACAATATATATACGAAACATGCGCGTCGGCCCGAAGCATGTAAATTGGCGGCATTGTTTATGAGGTTTGGTCTCTCCAGGCCAGGCCTGTATTGCCTTTTGTTTGACTCAATTGTTGTCCTACTGCAGTATATCCCGTAGACCCCAGTCCCACTTTCTTTTGGCCTTGGCCATTGATTCCCAATTCAGTTTAAGTGCCGACCGTAAATTCAGCAAATGAGCAGAGGCGGGGCTAAAGTAATTCACGGCAACAACGCAACGCATGAGTTTCTTTAACTTAACTACGCTTACGCATACATTTTATTTGAGCTTTATTAATATCACTTACTAAAAAAATCAAAAAGGAAGTTTTTTGAAATCACATAGCAGATAAAAAATTTAATATAAAAACCGTTGAAAAGTATTCACCACAATCGCTAAGTTTTTAACTATCGAGAACATTTATACAAAAGTCGAGCAACTCCGTTTGGGCAGTTGGATGCTCAATATGTTTTATATTTATTTATACAGCGACTGTTTGGTCATTAGACGTGACAGGTTGTCAAACCTAACCCAAACCACCGTCCCAGGAAGTGACCCTGGCTACTGTTGATGTTTTCAATTTGACAGGCAAAACATTTTGATTACGCATACGCCGTGTGCGCCCAAATAAAAGCAACAGCCTCGTCATGTCAGCTGCTTTCACAAGCGGATCAGCGGAGCTGTGGGAAGGAGGAGATTTTGTTAGATAGTCAGTATGTTGGTGACAAAAGTCAACTTGTTGCCACTCAATTCGATAACTGATTGTTGGCTTTTGGCATTACAGACTCCTGAAGCGGCACCCATCAAAGTTCCCTTCAGAAAAGACTGTGTGAATCATTATAAGGAGAAAAAAATTAGAAAATAAGGACACGTGTATCAAATTAATTACAGTTTATTTACAGGTAACTTATATTAGTCATAATCTTTACTTTCACCAAGTAATAAAAACTGTATACGAGGTTGCCCAACACTAAGATACCCTTCGCTCAAACTAAAGCTTCTGCCCTTTTTTTTGTTTCGATTTGTTTTGTTTTGTTATGTTGGTACACTCTTCCCGAACACTCTTCCCGAACATCTGTACCAAGTTTCAAGTGTATAGCATTTTTTGTTTGGTTGTGAGAGGTTATAAGTGTGTAAGTGATCGAAATTCGATCATACGTAACCCGCAAAAATTCAAAATTCGAGATACTTTTTGAACACACCTCGTACAACAACAAGCGTAAGCACAAAAAGAGTATCGACGGAAAATTGCTACAAATAGAGGCCGAGGGCTTTTCGATCGCCTCATGTTGCAATGTTTCAATCCACAATAACAGATCAACCCTTGACTAAAAAGCTGGCATACTTCTGGGCGCCAGTTCTTATAATACTCTTTGACTAATGAAAGTGCATAAAAAAAGATATACTTTCCTTGTGCAAATGTATGCAACATACAGAAGGATGGAGACCCCACAACGTATATACAATACATATATATTCTCAACTAGATCTCAGATATTATTGAAGACAAAACATTTGGCATCCAGGTTAAGCAAATTATCAATTTAAATTGTTGGGTGCTTTAACATAGCATATGATTAATTGAAAATGTTGCAGCAAATAACAATCCGACAATATACATCATTTTGTTTGTGAGAATAAGAGAGCAATAGGCGGCTGAAGACTTTGTAACTGGGGATGGTTAGTGTATTTTTAACAGTTCTTCAAAAGAGAGCGTAGGGTACCTTACTGTCGGCCTCAAAATAAGCTTTTGTTACTTGGTTACTACCGCAAATTGTTAAATTTCACGCTTGAATCGCCTTATAAATAAATGTAACTTTTGCATATCAAGATTAGTATCGATCAAATGTCGCTCACAGTAAAACTGATATGTTTTCTGTTCGCACTTGAACTTTGCTTCTGCATTGCGGAAGACAACTCAAGCACTTCCCTCGTCGAAATGGAGTTACCTGTAGAATTTAGTATTCCGCCGTTCAAGGGCAAAATAGATTTACATGGACAACAATATCAGATAGTGCGTGTTATTGAGTTTATTGTAACGTTGCCAAACAATCAGTCCAACAACACAGATCCAAGCAAATTCAAGCCCACGACCACGCCCAAGCCCAAGCCTAAGGTGACTCCCATCGACTTTATTATGAAGGTCATCGACATCAACAGCAACAGGACTGTCTGCATGGGTTCCCTGATAAGAGCCAAAATGGTGCTCAGCTCGGCCAGTTGTTTTCCCCTGAACACAACAGGATCGGACTATAAGCTACAGGACTTACATAGTTGTACACACCAGATAGTTAGCATCTTTCGCGGAACATCTTTCGGCAATGAACTGGCCGTACTAACGCTGTTAGCAAAAACAGAGCGTCCATCGATTACCCCGATACCACTTTGTAATCGACAGTTACAATTTCAGGATAATATAACCATGTTCCTCACCAAGGAACAACCACATTTTCTGCGCACGCAGATTATCCGGAACTCGATCTGCAAGCAGAGCTATCTGCACAACGAGTCAGCCTTCATCCTGTGGAACATGTTATGCGCGCACAATTCTAATGTGGAACAGGACTGCAACCTGGTGGTCTTGGGAGATCCTCTCGTTTACGAGGGACGTCTGTGCGGCGTCAACGTGTACGGACCCAGTTGCGTGCAAGATGGCGTCAATGGAAATCTCTACACGGACATATTCAAGACCCTCGACTTTATCAAGTGGATGGATGATCAGGCGAATAAAACAACGGAGAATATATAATCCCTGTGCTTATCAATCACAATGCGCAACTGTGGGAATGGGAAAACATTTCGTCATCCACCTGATGCATGTTCGAAGAAAACAACTAAAAAAGAGAAGTATAATATGTATTGACTATTTCATGTATTTTCCCCTCCCTCGCAAATTCGTGTTTAATAAATTTAAACGAAATAGATAAAAAATTCAACATAATGCTAGCAAAAAGTTGTGAAGGGAACACGAGCAACCCTCAAAATCAGCTCGACAGCAAAAGGGTGTTACCCTTGGCAAGGAAATTTACGCCAACAGCAGCAACAGCACAATCTCAACCCCCCACATCCCTCCCCCTTTACCACAGCCGCCGTGGGCCACTTCAACCTGCTGGCGCTGGTGTTGGTGTTGGTGGCTGATGTTGTTGGCTTTGCGCTAAAATATACAGTTCGTCATGAAATATGCACATGTCGTTACAACTAGGACGAACCGCCAGGATGCAACAACAACAAATGCACATACATACATATGTATATGTATATGGAACATAAATAAATTAAAGTAGTCAACAAAACAAACGAAAAACGATGCAAAAGTTGTGAGCAGCTAGTGAATCAAGCATTTGTTGGACAGTCGCTGCGGCTGCCCGATTTACTGCATACCCTTCCAATTTTATAGAAAACTTATAACTTCTAAAAACATTATTTAAAATTGTAACATTTTTCGACAGAAATTTAAATCACACATTTTGCCTCATTATGCGTTGGTCAACTTTAACCTGTCAACTCCGAACTAGACGTAGTGATTCTTCCCCATCCCTTGCTTTCTACTGCACTGCGCGCTAGGTGACAACAAAATTTATGTATATAGAAATTAATATACAAAAAGAGAACATGTTTGCCGACATTGCAAACATTTCACGTTGATTGCCGTCGCTAAGCCTTAGTTGGTTACTATGATAATAATATTTAGTTCGATTTATTCCCAACTGTCACATTAATATAATACCAGTGTGCTGAAAATTATAAAGTTGCTTACCAACTTACACAGCGGCGTAACAATAATATCAAATAACTACCAACTCCCAGCTCAACCATACCGCTGCTTTACGTAGACAAATTGACAGAGCCGGCAATTAAAAAATACAGTTATATTTGCATGTATCGAGTGCGGGTTCGTTTAAGCCAGTTCCAACTTAGTTAAATTGTTTCTAATTTCAAAGAGTTATTATTTCTGTGGAACCCACTGTCTAAGTGCCACAGCGCAACATTAGAGCAGCCACCACTGTAGAACAAATATTTATTTGTTTGACAATTTTTATTGCCTACTTTCAGGCGCTTGTTGACACACACTTTTCACAAAAAATTCAAAAGGCGTTAAAATCATTTAGAAAAACTTTTGCTTTACGTGACTCGGCCAAGGAGAGAGCCGTACTCGGTCATTCGGCCTACATATTTTAAAAACATTTCGACTAGACTGAGGGTGATGGGGGCAATCGGATAGGTGGCCCAAACAACAATGCGAGTATTAAAACGGAAAACACAAACAACAGCATCAACAGGACGGAGCGGCAGTGGCCCGTACTGTACTGTGCTTTGGGTATAAAATAAAAGTTTTCCACTTAAGGTTTATGAAAAGTTTAAACCCAAAAGCGCGCGCGCCGAGTCGAGGCGACAACTCTGGCGCATTTTACACCTACATGGGAATCAGTGGCGGAATCGGAAATGGCGGTCGAAAAATGATGAATGCCTGGCAACTACAGCGGGCTCAACTTCAATGTCTTCTCCCCGGTACTTTTCCCACTGCGGTAAAATTATATGGCAACAAACAGAAGCACATTTTTGAAGACAGCTGGCAATGATATTATATAAGCTCGGACCTTGTCGAAGATTTGGCGCAATAAAACAAAACGAAACTTTTCTGTGAGTTGAATTCGAGTTTAGGCCGGTCGGGGTCGGGGCAATTCCCAAAATGCAAATAATAATGTAATTGCCGCCAGCTTACCACGAGGAGTTTGTTCTACTCCCGAAAATCGAGATTTGAGATTTCCTTAACTTTTATTGGGTCTTAAAACATTTACACCTGCCTTCCAACTTCACGGTAAATGGCAGCTGCTTCCCAGGGAGGGAACTGCGAACTGCGTTGTCAATCTGTCCGCTAATTGCATGCAAATGTCACTAGGACGGCGCGTTAATTGAGCTCAAGTCAAGCACAGGGCTTAATTAGCGCCAACAAAGTAAGCGTTTAACGACCACGAACCAGCGGAAATTACTACTTGACCACCGGTATGCAATCCGTCCCCGGACAGACTCGATTCCTCATTCGCTGTCGATGACATGCAATTTGCATGGCTCCATTTGCTCCACGACTGATACATAAGACGCCGCGCTTGCAAGGGGAAATGAGACAAGACCACATCCCGGCTAGTAGAACCAAAGAGCGGATGACTCGACGACAGGATACCACGATGTCAGACAAAATCCATACATATCGCATTACATCGGCAAGGAGAATGAACTAGAGTTGGGTATCGATAATGCGACATTGATAGTTTATCGACTGTGTGATACTTACAAATACAATACTTACTTTTGGATGCAATATTATCACATTAATTTATTTACATATTTTAGTAGATGGATTAGTCGGATAGCCTTTTTCAGTTATTTATCAATTAAAGTCTTTATTTAGGCGTTCGATTATTTTGTAATTTTACAATGCGCGTCCGTACAATTCTGCGTTTCCAAAAAAAGTGAAGTGCGTCGCTTCTCTTCTCTCTGTACTGCTCTTGTTCTTGCCAGAGGGCGCTTAGTAAACTACATCTATTTAATTTACAATACTTACAATAGATGGCGTTAAGCCATGATCGATAAACTAGACTATACATACAATTACACAGAGTCTTATTTACTAATTATAACTACACGTACTACATATTACTACAATATGTCCTACTGAAACATTTAAAGAAACCATATGTAGAATGATATGCTAAGGGTTAATTTTGATAATATTAATACCTATATATATTCTACATATTATGTAGTACTTGTACGTTTAAACATTTGGTATAATATAATAATTTATCCAATATAATGCTGGGAACGCATGCAACTCTATGTCAACTGACCACTTGTACAGGGTATAGTTGCATATCGTTGTCAAGCGATATCAAATGCTATTTTAATTAGTCAATGATATTTTAAGCTGTCAAGTGGCAGCGACCAAGAAAAACTAATTGTCGTAAGAGCATTATCTGCTTGCTTCCGAAGTACTCAAAACTGCACACTGCCGCACACTAGAGGACAATAGTAAGCTCGCTTGTTGCCACGGGCACCCCTTAAGCATACCTTGAGCGAGAGTCAGTTAGCACGTGCCACCGCGGCCAGCCACGTCCCACTTGCCGCCCGTTGACTTTTCATAGATTTAGGAGTACATTTTTCTTTGCCACTCAAATCGTATCACTTCGCTCGCGAGCGTACACACCACACAAGAGACACATACATGCATACAGAGGCACACGAGCTACGTGCCACATGCTGCTGCCCCTGCAGCGGCTGCTATTTAATATGTGCCACAGCGTGGGCCATGGGCATATTTATCTCAGCAGCGCATAATGAGCCTTATTTATATTTAAGCAGCTGCCAAGTTGGGCAACTTGGGCAGGATAAGTGCAGAATGGCAGAAATCATAAGCGCAGTAATTCAACTTACTTGTCGGTGTATGTATGTATGTATATAGTTGTAGACATATTTATATCTAGATGGATACTCCGACGACTGTCTATTTTAGTATTAAATGCACTTATCTATACTTTTATGTACCATAAGATCACCGTAAGTTCATATTTGTTGTTGTTTAATAACTCTATTTTAAGCTCATATAAATAGTCTGACCCCCAAAATTAATCAATCAAACGCCTCATCTCACCAGGGGGTCAAGCCTGATTAGGCTTGGGGCTGGTAAGGCATTTCGATTGAATTGGCAGAGCGCTCAAAGATAATGTTACTCTTCACTCTAGGGTTGCCTTTAGGGGATAATAATCTAATTACTCTACATAATCGCTCTGGGTGCGATGTAAACTAGTCCATACATAAAATCAATAAACATAGGCAGCCAAAGTATTTATAGAATCTTAAATATAATTATAATAATTATTATTAATGAATATTTTTTCATCATTCTTCACAAATCAGATTATTGTAGTAGCATAAAAAGGTAAGAGATTCAAAATATTTTTTCTACAATTTCTGCTTTTATTGAATTGTTGGTGGCAAATGGGAGGGGAAAAAACTATATGCATTAAGAGCTTGGTATGTTGATAATGTATAAGTAAAGCTTTGTGTTATACTACACTAATGCAATCAATTAGAGTTAAACTTCGTGCACACGTGCCCAAGACGTAAGTGCTCGATTCCTTTGATACTGCCAATGCGAGGTGTAGAGTGCGCGATTAGAACCGAGGCGGCATAAATCAAATTAAATGACATACCCACATACATATATACAAATGTATGTAGATATATGGGAGTTGCGTGGGCGGGTTGGACAGAGCAGAGGCACAGCTGATGAGTTCAATCAAGTTGTAAGCATGATTTCACATTGTATTGGATGCGCCGCAACGTTGCTCGTAATTCAATACACAATCAACAGCATTTTAGACTTCATTTGCAAGACGACGAAGCGAAGAAGCCAAAGCACGAGAAAAGAGAGAGAAAAAAGGCAAATCAAGTCATAAAAAATAATATGCCGCTTAAGGGACGGCGCAACAGGATTTCCTTCCTGCATGTTTTCCATCCCTTTTTCTCCTGCAGCGCCTTCCGAGGAAAAAGCCAACAGGAAAATCAACAAGCTCTTACCTTTGCCATGCAAACGAGAATAAGACGAGGAATTTAACCCTCAACTCACACCCCCCTATCTCTCGTCCCCTTGGCACGACTGCAAATTGATGCAATTTATGAAAACTTTTGTGCGCTCAATTGCGAATACACAAGCACTGTCATTTTTATGCATTTCTTGTGCCAAAACAATTTCTCTATCGTTGCGCCCCGCACAGTGAATTCTTCCCTTCGCTTAAACTCATTTTCAGAACTGTTCGTCTTTTATTTTTGCCTGACTCTTTCATTTCTTCCCGTTTTGTACATTGTGCGGCAAATTAAGCGCATTGCAAGTGATTTCATTTCATTTTCGCTCATATAGAGAATCCCTCAAATTTTATTTGTCATGTGGCAATCACCTTAAAGTTTTCCTACTTTTTAGACCGGAAAATAATTCTGTCAATTTGTTTTTGCAAATGAAATTTCCGCCAGTTATCGCTGTATATGTATTTCAATACGAAATTCAACGAGAGACACACTCGCTCCCACGAGTCTGTAATTACAGCCCAATAAGCTAAAAGTGGTAATTTTATAACGGTTTTAAATCTCTCTCTCATTAATTGCATTTTTACTTTATTATTGGACTAAATTTAAGCAGGAAATTTGAGAGAATTAAGTTTTAGTCAGCGATTACAGCGACTTGTTTCGGGTTTGTATTATCTTATCGTCATATCACATTGTGCTTCACAACACATAGGATAATAAGGGAATTAGAACTTGGTGCCAAACAAAAATATATTTAACAGAAGCAAGGGTTTGTACAACGGGCGATATAGTCTTGACTATTTGTCTGTCTAGATCTCAGACACTGTAAGATCTAGGACTATAAAATAATCCAAATATGAAAAGTATAGCAGTATACGAATGTATTTGTATGCTGTTAATAGTCAGAGTGTCTGCAAAAAAAATGAATGCACAAGAAATACATAAATATAAAAATCATACATACATTTTTGAACCTAAAGTAATTTAATTGTTGGTTGATGGCCGGGATTCCTTTGCACCGCATTGTCAGCACATACATACCATACCATGGTACATCGCTCCGGCCCACCTAATACAATAGAATATAATTTTATGTTAACATCAAGCCAAATGTACATAAGCAGAGCGAATTGATACAAGCGACGTAAAAGAGCTGTAAAATAACAGCGCAGTCGACTGTAAATGACAGTTAACATCAAACCACCCCTACATTGCCCCTTTTCGAACATTACCCCACATGTCGCAGGGGCGGATAACAGCATGTTATGCACAGCCAGAGTCTGTAATGTTAGCATTCTGCAGACTGGTAAACTAAATGTAAACAAGCTAATCAGAGTTTATGTTTATGCTTCTGTAAATCGACAGGTTCATTGCAAAATGAAAATTTAAAAATTAGTTTGATTTAAACGATGTATTAACACATTTTGAAATAAGCTACATTTAATGTATCCATATGTGATTAACAAATATTTGCCTCAATTTTACAATTTATATAACCATGCATTTGTACTGATAACAGAGTGCACCTTAACATATACACACATACGTAGATAAGAATAAATATACATATGTCGACTGCATACGCATAGAAAAAGAAAGGAGATGTGTTTGATGGCTTCGCCTGCCGACTAGCCGAACAAGGAAGTTTTCCCAGTTCCCGCCTGGATAAAAGTTTAGTCAAGTTTTCATCAAGCTAATAAAGCGTGCGTCTTTTGGTGGCAGCCACACGGAGCGACCGGCTGCGAATCAATGTGCCAATGCTTGCAAACCTGCTAGTCAATGTGGTTATATGTGTGTGTAAATGTTACTTAGTGTTTGACTAATGAATAGAAATGTCGTCCTTCAAAAACTTTTTGACTCTCAGCCCAAAGGAGCTGCTTTTCAGCTGGGTCCCAGTTCCGTTCTGTGTGGGTTAATGAGAAGCTGATTCTACTTACACAATTCACGCATACCCATACATACGCTCGCTTTGAGTTTGGTTTTTTGAAAATCTTAGAAAGCGTGCCAAAAGATTTGCGGCTCACCTAAAATGCAAAACTTGAATGCGTGGCATATGAATCGTTAATTGTGTGAAAGACCCAAAGCCTTAAACCCCTTGGGCCGTGTCTCTCTATGTTGTCGTATTCTTACGGTTACTTGAGGGTGAGTAAGGTAACTCCACCGTGCTGCCTTGCTAGGCCTTAGTGCTTGGTAGTTGAGCTGCTTGTGGTAGCTGGCTTGCCGTGGCTATGTGCGCCTGGAGGATTAGAGGCTTCATGGAGAGGATTGCAAGCAGGCACTTTACCCCCTCCTCAGATCGTAATTTATTGGACTAGTTTCTTTTTCAGAACAAGTGTTATTAGCTGGGTATTTGCTGGTCGATTCAAAGTAGTAAATGTTCGAAGCTTATTTCTGTTTGAGTTCACTTGTGAATTGAAACGGGAGTAATTCCTAATGTCAAAAGGTTCTGATGACAAAGAAACTTAAAATGCTACGGCTTTAAGCAGCTATAATCAGAGATAATAAAGTATGTATATATTGTATATATTGTATTACCTATCGTTCTTAGTGGTTTTTGTGTCAAGGTGTACCGTCCTATATCCTTAAACTCCACCAATTTTATAGCAGAAATCGGCGATGTTGAGGCGCCAAACTGTCGCGGGGCTACTTTAATATTTATGGCGAAGGAAACTGCAAGGCAAATATTTTTGCTTTCATTCATAAAATTTGACATTAGCATATTGCATTTCCATTGCGTTAATGTGACAAAATGACAAATGATGTAGGGGCGGAGTTGTTGGCTTGCTGCGTGGGAGTATGGCATTTTGGGAAGGGGTGGGTTCAAGCTCCTATTGCCGAGATGCAGTTTATGCGTTTCGCGACAAAATGCATTTGCAATTTTTTGGTGTTGTTGCTGTGGCTGCTGTTGCTGCTGTTGACACAGGAGTGGGCGTTGAGAAACTTGTGGGAGTGGCACTTAATGTAGCTATAGCTATGGGGAAAGAGTAAAACACTTTGACAAACGTTTACAAACTCGGCAACGCGACAAAAACAACAAGGCGAAAGTGTGGAACAACTTTGAAATTGATAAATTGATTTATGCAAGCTGCAAAAAATCGTCAGTTGACTACGCAAAATATATGTATATGCAAAAATCTTTTATATCTGCCATGAAAAATGAAAAATGATCCAAGTATACGACAAAAATGTTTAGCTTTGCAATAAGCACACGAATACATCAGACTCTTTACACTCTTAACCCACAATATTTTAAGTTTTTCAGGAATATACCACTTTACAACATCTAAAGGTCGATTAGTAAAATAAAGGAAAACGTTTTTAAAGTTACAAAATTGAAGCTGTTGAAGCAATCACTTTCAGAAACTTACGCAATATTCAAAGACGATCAAATACCCTTTGAAAAACCATAATAAAAAAACAGAGAGCCCGTATAAACAAATTTAATTTTTGTGCACCTTACACCTTAAATTCAAGACAGTTTTTGCTATTTTAGTAGACGTTTGTTGACCATGTTCATAGAATCATGCCTGGTGTTGTAGTTAATAATAACCTTTTTCAAGGACATGGATAGTGACGACTTCGATTACACTTCGCTGTGCCTGGTAAAATCACCTGGAACTATTTTCCGCTAACACTTTATAATTTTGGTGAAAAATAATGCCCCGCATATGTCCCTTGTTCGTTCTACAATAAATAAAATCTATTCAATTTTTAATAACACTAATCTGTATCTACCTTAAAATTTCCAATACTGACCCACCTAGAGGAGGATGACATTGCAGTCAATTACAACGCAAAATGTCATACTGAAGCGAAAAATTAACAATTAACACATGTTTTAGTCTTAAAAAAATAATATCCCATTCAACTGGAGGGAGTAACCCTTGAGCAGCCAGATGAAGCCAAATACCAAAGTTGCTTTTTTTGTTGAGTATTAATATTGCCAAAGCAATCATTGAGTAATGACACACATACGCATTCATGACCGTTGCAGATGATTGATTCCACTTACTTGGACCCACGCCCAAGCACGTAGGACGTAGAACAATAATGCCTATGGGTCACAACAATGGCAATATCAAACAATATTTTCCAAATAATTACAATTTCACAGGGCACTTAGAATTGCTCATATTGTGGTTACAGATGTGGAACTGTATGTACAGCAGAGTTACGAAATATCAGACTACCCATGACTACATCGTCGTGACTGGCAAATATCGTTTCACGGTACACACTATAGCGGTTCTTTTAACATTGTTATGCGTAATGGAGCAATTGAGGGTGCGACTGCAAGTAAGCAACGCTTTGTGACACTGTTGCACAGTGTCCGTGTGTGCCCCGTTGAGGCTGGGATATTTTAACCGTAGAGACAAATAATTCAATATGGTAAACAGGTCACGTGTCTGGTGTGTTATTGCTTTTTGTTGGCTTTGATTTTGTGCAGACGAACGGCGGCGACAACAGCAGACAGCAAACAACTCCCAGGACAAGGAGTTTTGCAACGAGCACACGCACGAGCCCTCCGAACGACGCGACGTTTACACACACATGAACATATATTCAATCGGAAGAGTGCATGTTCAGACGTCACCACGTTGCCTTTTTGAGCAGCAATCATCAGAAACTTAATTAAAATATCGACTGACAATAATAAACGACAACGCCTGTGAGTATGCAACTCATTTCCTTTAAAGTCGTTAACAAATACGCCTCCGCCCACCTGCAAATATTTTCATTGTCACCTGCCCGACTACAGCATCTACAATACTTTCTATATTTTGAGCGTTTGCTAGGGTAGCTCAATAAGTTCATCACAGTCGGCAAACGGCTCAGGTAAGAATGAGCTTCCAATCCAGGGTTGTGGTAGGCGTGTGGTTGGTTTCGTTTTTTCGTATATATTTATTTGTTTTTTCGTATTTATTTGTTACTCCTGCAGAGGGTATATTAATTTTGGCTAGATGTGTTCAACACACCTTAGAAGACATCCGTGACCCTATTAAATTAAATATATTCTGAATCAGCATTTACAGATGATTCGAACTAGGCAAGTCTGTCTGTCCGTCCGATCGTCTATCTCACTGGATCCTTCTTGATGAAACTTGGCATACATGGTTTTTATTGCTTCACACAGTAAATAGGTCGGAATGAGCCGGATCGTATAGCTTCCGTACCACGTATCGGCCCATTTTTATTTAGTGCGAGTGCGTGTTTGCAGGTACTACATGTTGAGGCGCCTGAATAATTAAATTAATTAAAACTCTATATATGATTCTTTAAATATATCTTAAAAATATTAAATATAAAACAGATCAATAATATGCAATTGAAATGAAGGATAAAAAACATAAAAAACTAGCATGTACTCAATTAAGCTCTTTTTATATGATTATTAAAAACATATTAGATAGAAATAATCGGCCAAAATGAGTCTTCTAGTTTGAAAAATTGTATATCTGTTCTATACTTATAAGTGCTTATCAAAGTTAGACAGTATAAATCGTAAGAGTATTAAAATCGGGCAACTAAATATATTGTTATTTCTGATTCTATATAAATAATATATTAGCACTCACCCAATTATAGAAGGAAAGTTGATGTTAGTAACTGTGAAGTGAAGAAAAGAACAGTAGATTGGAGTTATCTTATTTTCTGGATATGAACTATTAAATAAGCTTGGAACAAATAATAACGTTAAGTTGTACGGAATGATTGTGTCAATTTATGCTATTATACTTTTTTATGTTATATATATATTATATTATATATTATATCATAGTTGAACGTACAATATGTTCGTTTATTTTTACTATTAAATCAATGTTGTTACTCGTTTCCCGTAATAACGGAGCAGCCCTCGCTCATCACGTGGGGGCAACAATCAGAGGTAACTGCTACATGTGTAAATATTTACAAACCGCGCCAAAAACGTTGGCAAACAGACGCGAGGCGCCTCCGCGTGTGCCATGGCTCATCGCAATTGTTGTGTCGGTTTTTTGTTTTTACTGAAACTGTAACTCGTTCGTTTCCATTTTCCCTGCACATACACACACACACACACACACATAAACGTCGTCACACACATGCGAGTCGACTGTGCAGCGTTATTTATGCCTTTCAATGTATTGTGGTTGTTGCCGTTGTCACTGTCACTACTGCCTCAGTTTTCTCTTCATATACACACACAATCACACGCACAGTGGTTTTTATTATTATTATTATGCTGTCATTTCTGTTGTCGCGACATCTTCAGCAACATTGTTGTTGCCATTGTGCGCCAGCATCAGGACTGCAGTTGCCCACTGTTGAGGGCCCACACAAAAGAATTATGGTACACTACCTATGTACATATGTAAGTGTGTACATATGTATATGACAGATTCCATAATTTTATGTTCTTCATATCGTATAACCCTAAATATTTTATTAATATGGTAGACTATTCTTCTTCCCATAATATATTCTATTCAATCAATACACTCAAGTTTTGGGTTCGGCTCAATTTGTGCTCAATATAAATCATTTTCAATGCATTCCCATAAAAATAACAAAGTTAGTATACCCTTTTTTGACCATTTTCAATGCTCGAGGGGTATAAAAATAGCCAAAAACCTCATGGGGACGTTTCTTACAGCTGTAAAATTACAGCTCTCATATTTATATAAGTAGTAACCATTTATATACATTGGCTATCAGCTTATTTTGGGGAAGCGTGCACAGGAAATTTAAAGTCAGTCATCTGCTGAATAGTAAAAGATATATTAAAAATTTTAAGCCTAATGCCAAATTAGCGTCTTCGGGGTGCTTCTTAAGAAACTGTTGTAGGCATATAATCTTTCTTCAAATATCTTCCATATTATTGTCCGTTCTTGATTATAACAGAACTTTCATTGCATCACCGTTAGAGAAAAAATAAATTTGTGAGAGTGAGAAACATGTAATGCTCGGAGGGAGGACTGACGCCGTTAGGAGAGAGTACTGGTGATACCCGTCTACTAACTCGGTCTGAGTTGAGTAGTGGATATAACCAGCAAACCAGCAAAGTGAGGTTCTGATAGTCGCTGGTCATTCCTATTAGGATACCTTAAATACAATATTATATTAATATTTACTTGACGTCTTGTGCAATACATATTGTACTTGTAATATTCTTATTATTTGTCCACTAGATGACTAGGTTAAGAATACAAGTCAGGCAACTACAAACTCAATTGCAAAATAACTATAAATTAGTTGTAAGAACTCAAGAATCGCTAGAGCAAGCCCAGCTTACTTCGTTAAAAACTGATACTGACACAATACCTTGCCTGCCCTTGGTTTAAATTCTTAATTACGTTCATTTCAATTTTGACTCAATAAGTCATTTTAATGATTCCCAGTATAATTACTCTCATTGGCAGCCAAATACAGAATAATTTATAAAGCAGTTGAAAATACGAAAGTGTTTTATTGTTGTTATTTTTAAAACGTTTAATCTGTTCACCCTTACACTATTACAACACACAACGTCGACAAGCGACGCAGGCAGCCACCCCCTGCCGCAAGAACCACCCTGGTCGAATCACCCAGTCGAAATGAAGCGTCGTGGCTCGGAGGCAAACGCTTAAGCGATTTGTTTGCTTTTGATATGAGAACGCTTAAATGGCAGGCTAGCGTTGCACGAAGTAAAAGTAAAAGACAGGGAATCTCTTAAGGGAATGCAATCTGCACTTCTGTTTGGCAGTCTTACAGTTCTACAGGCTGTGTGAACAGTTTGAGAGGCTTTAGAAAGGAGTGAAGTGAGGGAGAAACTGATTGATTTGTACTAAAATACATACGAAATTTATTTGATTTATTGTTATTGGTAAGCGTAAAAATAATAAATGTATTGTTGTTGTTGGTGGTAAATTATATAATTCGTACAAATATTATTACACACACATACCGCTAAAATGTATGCAACAATATATAAACATGTACGAAATCTTACTGTATTCTGTATATACAAATTGATACTTAGCACTATGTAGAAATCTGCTTAGGGTCTATTATTAAAACAAATATAGCGTCGTATTATCTTAAATGGTTAGGGACAACACTCAAGAATAATCCGAATCGTTCTGCCTATTCTCTGGCAAAGCGGAAGTGGTCGCTAACCTAGCTAGCTTAATTAAGACACAGGAGATCGTTGAGGGGTTGACGACGGTATTCCGCCGTCGTGCGATCATGTCAAATGGGGCGTTGCCGCCGCAGTGGCAGTGCCTGCGGGTCCCTTTCCGGAAAAGAATCGATTACCAGTCTGTGTGGTAAACAGCAGTGTATCCACGGAAGGCAACATTTGATTGGAGTGCACCAACAGCGGCACATTTACTACTGATACAGTGGTCGGCCCGGGGCCAATCGGGCCACTTCCTGTGCTCGTGCAGCCCGTCACCTTGCCTTGCGCATTTAAGGTAAAAGCAGGCAAATAGTAATTGGTTGTCCGTCCCGTGCTTACATGCGAAGAGGTTGTGCTTAAACTAGAAGTGTTAGTGGTGGATACTGCGGTCAGCTCCATAGATGCAGGCGATGAGAACGGCGAAGATTCCAGTGAGGGGCAAGCCAATCGATTTCCATTGGTAGGCTTATGAGACACTAAAATTTTAAAGGGATTGGTTAAGACTACGTCTGAAAGAACACGGAAAATCTTGACTTACTGAAATCATCGTCGGGTAATTCGTTTTTAATTTGAAAATGCAGGGCTGCGGCTGCAGAGGATATTGCATTGTCTGAGGTGCCCATATCAGTGTTCACGGTGGGAGCATGATAAAGCCCACACTCTTCCATCTCTAGTGCCTGTTCCATAATCAATTCCTCAGCAGAGGTGAGACTGAGCCCATGTAGATCGAGAAACGGGCCTTGCGACTGTAGGGGCTCCTTTTTTATTTGCGGCATTGTGGCAGGTGCTGTTGTTGCCAAAGTATCTGGTGGCTTTTGCTGTAGTTGCTTGGGAGCTAGTTGCTTGCGCTCGCGTTTTGCCTTAATTTGTTTTGGTAACGCTGGCGTCACTGGCAGTGGTGAAACCACCACATTAAGCGACTTCCGTTCCGGTTGTGATGGTGGATGCACCTGCTGCAGTGCCGTTCCCGCGGGCAGAGTGATGCCTAATGCAGCTAGAGTTGCCTGTTGTGGCTGCTTCTTTTTGCGCGTCTGCTTCACAGAGGGTGCGGGTGTATTGGAGACTGATGCTCTGGCTGCAGCACTACCCGGCTTCTCTTCTGCTTCGCCTTGCGAGCCGTGCTGATCCTCGCTTGATGTAGATGCTGTTGAAGCCGCTGCTGCAGCTGCAGCGGCTGCCTTCTGTGCCTTAGTTGTGGTTGATTTTTTGGAGCAGTAGGAAGGAATGTTCTCGAGATGCTCGCCGGTCTTATGATCCACTTTGTGGCGGCGACGCGTATGTTTTAGCCAATTGGGGAAGTTAGTAAAGTCACGTGGACAGTAATTGCATTTGAATGGACGCATTCCTGTATGAATATTCGAATGCTGTTTTAACTTTGAGTTGCTTATGAAGCTCTTGTCGCACACGGTACAAGCAAAGGGACGCTGCTCAAGGTGCACCAGATTGTGCACCTTAAGACACCGCTCCGTCTTATACATTTTTCCGCATTTTTCACAGCGGTATGATCGCGTCTGTGCATGGTACTTCTGGTGACGTTGCAGATGGGAGCGCTCCTGAAATCGTTTCTGACACTCGGGGCATTCGTACGGCTTCTCCGAAGAGTGGATACGTGCGTGATGCGTAAGATTGATCTTCTGCACAAACTTTTGACCACAGATATCACACTGGTACTTCTTATTATCGCTGTGTATTTTTCGATGCATCCACATGCTCCCTAGCTTCAAGCTGCAAGTTGCAAAAGATTGCAGTTTAGAAAATGTAAGGCACGCATATCAAGTTAAAAACTTACCACTTCCCACAGTCTGGGCACTTTTTCCAGGTATCCTTACGAACCTCACTTCGATGGGTCTTCAGATGTTTCTTCAAGCCTGCAAGCAGCTCGAACTCACGCTGACACTCGGAACAATTGTAGGTAATACGCAGTCGATGCGCAGCCGCCTTGTGTGTGCTCACTAGCTGTTGACTGTCCAACACCAGGCCATTGCAGTCCAGACACTTGTAGAGGGGCAGCGGTGGTGTTTCAGGATCCTGGGCAACGGGCGCAGCCGGTGGTGGCATGTCATTCGACAAATCTTGCTGCTGTGATTGTAACTGAGGATGCGTTTGTTGCTGCTGGAAAATTGTAAAAGCAGGCGGCATGTTGTCTGTCTCGCAGAGTTCGACTTTGGTCATCACTGGACTCTTTAAGGATTGCTGCGCAACTGATTTCTCTTCTTGCGGTTCCTCTTTAAACACCTTTAAACGTACTGCCGTTGATGCCGGCAACCGTAGCTTGCGCTGAGGCTGTGCCATTTGCTGCATTTGCTCAGGCGAAAGTAGCTTTACTGGCGTTGTTATCTTCTTAAACGGAGAATTGGTAAATGCGTTTGGCGGCTCTGGCCGCAAGAAGGTAACATTGAACTCCGAGGTATGGTTCTCGCTGCCGCTTCCATTAGATAGATTAGCCACGAGAGACGCACTGGCGTTGGGACTGGCACTGGGACTGGGAGCAGTTAATTCATCGCGGCAGACATCGGCGGATAGGTTCAATTCTGTGTTGTTCTGGGCGCTCTCATCTAGTACGCGCCAAAAATCTGTAGAGGAGAGACTGTTTCCGTTGATAAAGCTTGCCGAACTAATCGTGACGCAGGCGGACAAATCAATGTCTAGGGATTCGTCTTTAATACTCGATATTGAGTCAAAGTTGTTAATGCGCAGCAACGAACTAAGAATCTCATCATGAGCTGCTTTTGTTGGAGTGCTTGCATTAGCCGCATAGTCGCCGCCATGTATTTTAGGCGGCAATTTTTTGCTTGGCGCCTCTTCTTTCATTCTTTTAGATTTTCCTTTACACTCCATTCGCAACTGCGACACGTAAAGGTTATGCGGTCGGCGTTTCTCAATTTCTGGCGGTCGCACAACCAAATTTCATACACTTTATTATTCTTTGCAGTCACAGCACAGTTTTTTTTTACATTTCGGTTGATTTTGCACAAAAAAACACTTATATATTGCACAAAAACACCAAAAATATTGTGAAATGCGCTTTGTTTTTGTCACGCTATGAATTCTCACGTCGCCATTTTGACAAACAGTGTTGCAAGACGCGACGCCTTTCACGTTAAGGGTTGCATTTGCGGCATTGGTCGATAGACTTCTAGTTTATGGATTATTTTTTTAATTTACTTTGGTCACACTTATGTTTTTCTAGTTTTATAACAGTGTGCCCACATTTGCCACAATTACAAAAATGGCGTCTGAGCAAGACGAAAACGTTGTGACGGAAAATTCGGGTAAATAAAAGATTTTATGATTTATAAAACGGGTGCAGTTTGCTGTGAACTATAAATCATTTAGTTTGTCAGTTTTTTCATATGAAAAGCGTAAACTTCAGCAATAAAAGAGCTTCCCGTATTGTTACAACGTGAAAAATCACGCGGCATTCCAAAAGGCCACCGCCACCACATTGTAAAAACAGTCATACATGCATACTCACGTGTTTGTACATGTGTACCGAACCATACGTAGCCTTACGTACGCGCTCTTTTACTTAAGAAGACTGGTTAATTTTCTTTACGTTTTACAGCACGGCGCACACGGTCCGGTAGACCGGTGGCACCAGCAACAACTTCTAACAGATCAACTCGGCGCACTTCCAGACGACAAGCGCAGGTCAGTATCATTCAGGAAAGGCAATAGCTGTGTTCTTTTTTGGTTTGCATTTGATGAAAAAAAAAGCAATCTCAATGTGAATGTGGCGTTGTTCCATTCACAAATGATGGCCTTAATTTGGCTTATGATTTTCTGCAAGGGCCAACTGATAAAACAAATCAAAAAGGAGAGGAGGGCATGTTAATGATTGCACTGTTTTTAAGCAACAGTAATTAATTTGAACATACAATTATATCGTTTTAGTTGAGTGACCACGAAGAGGAGAACGAGGGCAATCAGCCAGTTACGATGGTGCATATGGAAGAGGAGGAACAGCTAGAACCCTCAGTGGCGGGAGCTGCTGTAAGCTCAATTGAGGAGAGACACTACGATGAGTTAGCGCACTTACAGCATCATCTGGATGACGATGCTGAAATTATGGCATCTATGGAAACAACAGGAGGCGCAGATGACAAGAGTTCTTCGTTTCCATTCAGTGCTGTGGTGGAACAGCATTCAGAAACAAGTGATGATTTGAAAGAAAGGCGTACTGAGGATGGTGTAGATACTTCCCTATTAGCCTCGTTAGCTGGCGATAATGCCAACAGCTTACCCTCTGTGGGTGGAAATGATGAAAGCGATACTAATAAAAAAGCGGAATTTGATTCAAATGTGGCTGATGCTCTACAGCCACTCGAAAGTAAACTGAACTCATCCGAAGATTCCAGCTCACATCATGCTATTGCTGAAAGTTTGGGCGATGAAAATGACCACGACATGGACACCAGCAATGCGACAATTGTAAATACAGAAATAATATCAGAGGATGAACTGCCACCACCCAGCAAGTCGGGGATCAACGATGCCGAGGAGGTGTCCGATGAGGAGCTGCCAGCACCACAGCGGGCAGAGTTGCCCGCCGATGCTGAAGTAATTTCCGAGGACGAACTGCCTGCGCACAATAACAACAATGCTAGCGAGTCAAGAGCCAGTGGGAAACGTAAAGCTGGAAAAGATAAAGACTCGAAGACAATTCCGACAAAATCAGGTGATGAAGAACAAGATCCCCGTGACACGAACTTCAAAGAAAAATCTTCAGAGCAGTATAATCCAGGCAGTCCAACAACCGAGAGCAACGACGCACCGCCAGTGGAAAAGAGAGCAAGGGTAGATGAAGGTAGCTATTTCTCAATAATAAAAAGGGCAGTATAACGATTTGTAATATTTCAGTAGAAGGGGAGCACAAAGACTTAGAGAAGGACAAGAAAGATAAGGAGCGTGATAAAGACAAAGAGAAGGAAAAGGAGAAAGATAAAGATAAGGAAAAAGAACGGAAAAAGCTGCCCGATCTTGACAAATACTGGCGAGTTGTCAAAGATGATGCATCTGACTTTACTGGCTGGACATACCTGCTACAATATGTAGACAGCGAGGTAGTAAATTAAGCTAAGAAACTCGTACTTGGGTTACCATGTAACTTGGTTCGTTTTTTATTATAGTCTGACGCTGAGGCGGCACGCGAGGCCTACGACACATTCCTGTCGCATTATCCTTACTGCTATGGCTATTGGCGGAAGTATGCGGACTTTGAGAAACGAAAGGGAATCAAGGCAAACTGCTATAAGGTGAGTACCCCATACATTTCAAAACAATTAAACATCTTTGCATATCTTTGTTTTACGCTTACTCTTACGATTACAATTGAAATTTCATATTTGTTATAATGAGATTTATTATAACTGAATAAAAACTACAATCAATAAAAGAAACAATTACAAAACAAAACAAAACTGCGAAAATAACACAACTCCCAAGTTTAAGTCTAGGACAACAGGGTCGCAATAAATTAACTCACTGGTCGTTCAGGGTATTTAAAATTATAACGAGTGGGAAAAGTTTGGTGTACTATACAATAGTATTGAATATACCTTAAAGTCTGGTACGACTAAGTTAGATCTTAAATACAAACCCAATTTAGAATTCAATTACTCTTCTAATTTAAAAAAAATCAAGATTTTTATAACTTATTTTTATTTCCTTACCCTCCCCTGGGATTTTTTAGCACAATAGGGAAGTGCAATTATATAAGTATTGATCGATTTTTTTATTTCTGTTCATGTGAGTGTAAACACATGAACAAGTTGAGTATGGATTACATGTATTTATTTTTAAACGTTCATTTAAAAGAATAGAATAATTTTTTTTCATTTGTTTTTATTGAATGTGATATGAGGAACCCAACCAGTTTTTGTTGTATTTGTCAAACATGTAAAATCGACAAATGAAATACATTGTATTCCACAACATATGTTGTGCCAATTGACCAGGTTCCAAAAAAATATATATAATATTTGAACGAATTCAACCAGTCATTTGCGTTTGCCAACTTGTCTGCTCCACTTCGCATGTTATCGTTATCACCAGAACTCCTTCGACTCCTTCAGCACATTCTCGTGAAGCCGTAAGTAAGTACAAATGGCGTTTAAATGAAATTTTTAAGTCTACTTGTGCTAAACTCAAAGAAACCGTGTTATTTGCTGTGTGCGTTAATTATGTATCCCATATAGTTACTTAAGCCAATAAGCTAGACCTTAAGATTGCCACATAGATACACAAAATCCCCAACAGCAACAACAAGTTATTAAGTTTAATTAAAATAAGTCTGGAAAATGCAAAAAAAATTTTTTACATTTATAAATATTTCTATTTTTTCTACGATCAACACTCGAATCCTGAAACCAAATCTTTGTTAAAAAAAATATATTTAAATATATACAAATATATACAAATATAAAAACAACAAAATAGGTATTCGAGCGCGGCCTCAAGGCTATCCCTCTGTCGGTGGACTTGTGGATTCACTATCTAATGCACATCAAAACAAATCATAACGAAGACGAGCAGTTTATACGTAGTCAATATGAAAGAGCTGTGCAAGCGTGCGGACTAGAGTTTCGTTCTGATAAACTTTGGGATGCTTACATACGATGGGAGAACGAGTCCAAGCGTTATCAACGTGTTGTACAAATTTACGATCGTCTTTTAGCTGTACCAACGCAGGGATACAACGGACATTTTGACAAGTGAGTTTGAGCGAGATACCTTTTTAAACGTAATTTGATGAAATCCTCTTTTATCTTTTTAGCTTTCAAGATGTTATAAACCAGAATTCAATAACAGCCACCATTGCTACCGAGGAGCTTTTACGACTACGTAAAGATTGGCACGAGCGCCAGCAAAGTAAATCATCAAAACCCTCATCAAAGAGTAGACGTGATAGCGGTAGCACAAAGGATGCTACCAGCGCAAGCCAGGCAGAAGAACCTGCTGTTAATACCGACATTTCTTCAAGCGATACAGCGCCGCATATAGATTTTAGTGATCTTACCTGTCTTAGCGAGGAAGAGATAACCGCCATTAAAGACAGAGTCATCTCGGCGCGTCGAAAGGTGCATAAAGTAACTGTCAGTGCGGTCATTGCGCGTTGGTCTTTTGAGGAAGGTATTAAGCGACCCTACTTCCATGTGAAACCATTGGAGCGGGCCCAACTTAAAAACTGGAAGGACTATCTTGATTTTGAAATCAAAGAGGGCGATCGAGAGCGGATTTTGGTGCTATTTGAGCGTTGCCTTATCGCTTGTGCTTTATACGATGAGTTCTGGTTAAAAATGCTCCGTTACTTGGAGTCTCTAGGTGATCAAAGTACCCAATTTTTAGATATAACACGCGAAGTCTACCGACGCGCATGTCGCATACATCATCCAGATAAGCCAAGTTTACATTTAATGTGGGCGGCTTTTGAGGAGTGCCAACTCAACTTGAATTCTGCCGCCGATGTGCTGGAGCGCATAGACCAACGTTGTCCTAATTTGTTGCAGATTGCGTACCGGCGTATCAATTTTGAACGTCGACGCGGTGCTTTTGAAAAGTGCCGAGAACTTTATAAGCACTATATAGAAAACACCAAGAACAAAGCCGTCGCAGGAAGCTTGTCCATCAAGTATGCAAGGTTTCTCAACAAGATATGTAATGATCTCGATGCAGGCCTTGTAGTGTTGCAGCAAGCGCTAGATAGAGATCCTGCAAACACACGCGTGGCACTCCAAATGATTGATCTTTGCTTGCAACGGCCTAAAGTAGTGGAAGACGAGGTGGTGCAGATAATGGACAAGTTTATGGAACGTGCTGACATTGAACCCGATCAGAAGGTCCTGTTTGCACAACGTAAAGTCGAGTTCCTTGAGGACTTTGGCAGCACAGCTAAGGGATTGCAAGATGCACAACGTGCTCTACAGCAAGCACTGGGGAAGGCCACCGAAGCACAAAAGAAGAGGTATTTCGAATTTAGATCCAATCAAAACTTATTTGAAAATATTAACATACTCTTTTAACACTCACTTAGTCGCAACAGCAGTCCCACCCGCAAGACATCAGCTATCAATAAGGAGAGCGCGGCTTCTTCCAGTGGATCATCGGCAGCACCAACGACCTACAACAATGGAAGCTCGGCAGCAACAAATGCGAACTACAACTACAATTCTACCAACTCGAGTGGCTATTATGCTCAACAAGGTGGCAGCGCCTATCCGCAACAACAGCAGTCCTATGATTCCTACTATAACCAATGGGGAGGATATGGTTCTGGTAATGCCAGCTCAGGAGGGAACTACAACTATGGCCAGTGGGGCGGATACAACAATTACTATTAAATCGACGGGTTTCTTACTTGTAAAAGCCAGCACCGTTTAACTAGTGGATAATGTAAAGATACCTCTAATTTTATATAGACTCTTATACAAAAAAGTAATGTATCAAGTACGCACCTATAAGAAATATGTGAATATATATAATATACACAAAATATATATATATATATATATATATATATGGAGCAACAACTACGACTCGAGCAAGTTCACTGTATATGGCACTTAGCCGCAATATAAATACAAATTATTACAATAAAGAATATTAATTTTATCGGTTCACCGTAAAGTAATTTGATTTAAATTACATGTTTAATAAGTCATAAACGTATCTGTTATGTTGAAAAAAACCAATTTACAAAGGTGGTGAGTTTTGGGGCAAGCTTAGAGACATGGTCTGTACCAGGCTACTTCGCCTCCATTACAGCCAGTAACAAGAAGCGGCTCTCTGGGGCTAAACTTGGCACATAGTACCACGTCCTGGTGTTCAATGATGTTGGCTAGTTCAACCAATTGGCGGGGACTGTTTTTGACCTGTTCGAGCAAATGTTGGCTAGGGTAATCGCAGCAATCCTCATTATAACCCAACAATCGCACGCCATTGGCATAGGGTGAACAGACGATCCGACCATCGGCCGAGAAACCCGGCTCCTTAATAAAACCAGGCTTATTGTTTGTCTCGGAAGCGTAATAAAGCAACTTTTTGGCATTCACCAGTATGCTCTGTGCACCATTCTCTCCCGCTGATGCCGTTGATATATTGCTGAGCGGTCGCATACGTAAACGTGGAGCGAATTCAAGGCTTACAGTGGTATCGCTACTGCTGCTGCTGCTGCCGCTGCTAGTGCTACTGCTACTACTGTTGCGGCTGGTCCCCGTATCACCACCGGTAGTTTCTGCTGGAAGTGTGCGCTGATCAGCTCCCAATCCAGCTCGAGTGCGGGCCGCACCACTTAGGAGTCGACTGGCCAATGAGGAGCGTAATGGCAAAACACCGCTGCTAATGGCGTACACAAAGTTGTAACCGCTCACATGATTTGTGGAGTTGCGTGCCCGGCTCTGGCGTATGGCGCGTTCTTGCACCGTAACTTCTGCTGCCCAGATGTCTGGTATGAAATTATCAGATACGGTAATGGGTTGTCCTCCCACGGTTCTAGCTACGGGGCGGCGTTCTCTACGCACTGGTCTTGGGGCAGGTTCTGGGGACGGTCCTGGTGCTGGTTCTGGGGCAGGTTCTGTGGCCTCGGGCAGTAGTGTGCGCGCTTTTTCTTTGTTAAAGGTTCTTCTTCTTCAGCATTCTCGTCATCCGTCGTTTCAGGCTCTTCGTTAATATCGTGTATACAGGTCCACTCGCTTTGTTCGTCACAGCTGACATTCCGTGTCAGCATGCAACGGCATTGTGGATGAATTTGTAGAGCCATAATCATTTCTGCATCGTTTTGATCGGGAAAATCGGTGACCAGCTCAACACGATTTTTTTTCTGTCGCTTTGAAAATACATGATCATATTTAGCTGCTTGGGGTATGTATTGTTCGCCCAACTGCATAAGTCTATAAATTCCAGGCTGCAGATCGAATAAACGAAAATGTTAAGGCAACGATTATTAAAAATGTTTGAGATGATTTTGGTTTTAACCACATACCCTAAATCCACACAAGTCCTTAAGTAATGTGGTTAAGTCTAAGTCGTGAACTATCATAATGTAACCGCTGCTGGTGCAGAACACTAACTTGTCTCCTGCTGGAGAGATACGGCAGCGCATAAGACCACTGGCATGAAAAACTCGCTGAGAAATAAGTCCCTGCTCAGTGTGTGACTTAATGTCCCAAGTAAATATACTACCATCAAAACCGGACGTGACAAGTAGCTTGTCTTTCGAAGAGTATTCGATATTTTTTACCCAATTGGAATGACCATGCAACACGCGCAACTTCTGCTTCATATTGCGTAGATCCCATAAGGCCACCGTGAAATCGTCTGAGCCGGTGGCGAACAAGCGTTCGTCATAAAATCTAAAAAGTTGTACTATATTTCTAGTGTCCATTGGCGGTTTTAAGGTCTCGGGCACTTACTTAATGCAGTTAACACTGTCTGTATGAGCATCGGGAATTTTAAATATTTCCTTTTGTGTTATAGCATCAAAAACGACAACACACTTTCGTTCGGTGGCTGCGACAACAATATTTCCATCTGCATTAAACTCTAGATTGAAAATAGCACCGGTATCTTGTCCAGCCGTGCCTGGCTTTAAATTGGAATGGTAACTGTTGAACATGCCCATGGAGCCGTATATGCGACGCATTAAAAAGTTTTCATGCCCAATGTGTCTATCGTGATGTTGCCAGCCACTCTCCCGGCGACTTAGATATTCCTCCATAGTGTGCATTTCTTTTCTCTGCACTTCCTATAGGTTTTGCGCTCGCTGAGACGATCTGTGGCTTGTGTATATAAATTTTGTACAACTAAGAAGAGATTAGAAATGACAAAAACAATACGATATTTAACAACATCGATTCCTAAATCGATAATTGATAAGGGACGATATACAATGTAAAACTAAATCAGCAATGTTAAACAATAATGCAATATTTTTCTATGAATTACATTTTGTTATATGTGTGTATATTGTGTGTGCATTGTATATTTTAATAACTGAGAATACAATTTGAAAGTATCTTTAGTGATATCTGTCTCACATACTTTTTAATTTATATTTGAGGAATCATCTCTTAAGATCTCTAAATTTTAAGTGGACCAAGTGATTGAATATTTCCTGTTTTTGTTTTTGATGTGCTAAATTTCGAAGCAAACGCACAAGTTCTTTCAGCAACTTAACGAAAAATAAATAAATAAGTTTATATATACTAACAGAATGGCAACATGGGTATGTTAAAGAAAATATAATTTTACTTTTGATTGCGGTACATCCCTGGCTAGAGCGACCGTGCGGAGATATTTCTTATACTTGGTCACACTGGTTTCACTGGCTAATAAACAAAAATTGAACACTTCGATGCAAATTGAACAACAAATATGTAGCGGAAAAAATTAAGAAACAATTTATAATCAGAGTGGAATCACTATGGAGCGCTTTGCTTTCAAGATTGATGCAGCGCTCAAGGCTAATTTATACAAGATTTGTCGCCTGTGTGGTATCGACAATCCGTCCAAGGTGCCAATATTACCGAAAGAGAGGGATCCAATAGACCTGGACGAACCCAGTCTTAGCCAAAAGGTTTTGGAGCTGATCGGCTTTTTGGTAAGTTATTTCTAAAAAACCTACGACATCGTACCGAAATCTTCACTTAACGACACAATTGCAGGTATCACAAGATGACAAAATGCCACAGACAATGTGCACCCTTTGTGTGGATAAAATCAATGATTTTTACGAATTTCGAGAAATGTGCTTTGCAACTAACAATCAAACACGCAAGCTACTCGGTCTTAAGCAGTCCGATCCTCAGAAGGTAAGCACTATCATACATTAACGTACTTCGTAAGTAGAACAATTCTATCGCATTGCAGCTCATTGATATGAAACCGATTCAAGTCAAGAGCGAGTCGTTGCCTGTTAAGCGTGGGCGCAAACGAAAAACTGAAGAAGTCGCAACAATTTCAGCCAACGACATCTGCACAAAGTCAAATACCACCCAAATCGTAATGAATTCAGTCAAGAACGAGCCTATTACCTGGCGCAAAAAGCAACGCCTGCAGCAGCAACTCCCAGAAAGCAAAGTTGACATGTGAGAAAATTGAAAAATAATTGAAGTAAAAAAGTATTCAAAGCTAATTTCCTTAATCATTTTATTTATAGCAAAGAGGAACCCTCAGATGCTTGCGGTCGAAACAAACTTGGACTGGTTTCCAAAAAGGGTCGTAAGAATATTTGCAGTGTTTGCGGCGAGGCTTTTAAGAGCAAAGAGCTTGTTGAGGCGCATAAGATTTCGACGCATGTCCCTTCTGTGTCACGTTACTCATGCTACGCATGCAGCCAAAATCATAACAGTACCAGCGACATCAAAGCTCATCAACTGTGGCACAAACTCACCAAAACACCCTATCAGTGTCCGGTATGCTACACAAGCGCTCCGAACACCTATGCACTGACACGACATATGCGCGAGCACACAGTATCCACGACACCCATGGAACTCTTGGTGCTGGATCGTGAGTGCCCACTGTGCAAAAAGACGTTCTTAACGAATTACTTCTACAACATACATCCTTGTGCCAGGCGTACGCGTACGTGTGGCGGCTGTAATCGGCCTTTCGGTACAGAAACGGGTTACATACGACATGCACCTCATTGCGCAAAAATTTATTTAAATCACTCTAAACACATATTGCCCGATGTAGCTAACAATGAATCCCAGATGCGGATAAAGAATGAATATGGAGGGGATATTGATGAAAATACAATGTGCTCTGTTCCATATTCGCACCCACAGCAGGGGAATGAAGACAAGGATATGCAGCCTGTGGTAGTACTTGAACGTTTAGCCTCACCGCTCTTGCGTGCCTCAGGAGCGCCTTACACACTTGGAAAAACTAATGATCGTGTATCCACGAAATCGTATTTGAAACGCGTCGATCAGCTGCTCAAGAACACAATGAGCACCTTGGTTAGTATTAAACATGAGCCGGAGGTTCACATCGATGACACTGGTCCGCCTCTCACTGCTGAGCAGTCTGAAAGTGAGCCAGAAGAAGATCCAACACCCTGTGATGATTTCCATGCAGATGCCGATTACGAACAAAGCGATGAAGAGGATGCAAATATTGGAGCGGGTGGTAGTGGCAGCGCTGCAACAAAATCGCCTAATATTTCGGCAGTAACGGTAAAACAAGAGCTCATTGATGAAGCCTATGAGAACTGCAGCCAGCAGATGCCAAGCAGTGCAATTAAACAAGAGCCTTTCAAACTGAAGTTAAAAATTACCAAAAACGATGGTCAACTGAATTCGTCGCTCATTGATGACGAGCACGGTGATCATACGCAAGGACTATCAAAAAGTGCTAAGAAGAAAAAGAAGCGGAAGCACAAGGAACGTAACAAAGAATCGGAGGCTTGTGACATAGCCCCACCATCTGAGCCGGAGTCTGCTGAATTCCAAAAGAAAACCGTAAAAACAACAGAACAATCTTGCGATGTCTCCGTTACTATAAAGCAGGAGCGTCGGGACGATAGCCACTCAGATGCGAGTAGAACACATGCTGAATTTGAACCTCAGGCCACTGTGATGACGAGCATTCCAATGCTCCAACTGGAAAGCAGATACAATGAAAACAACGAGGAGGCTGCCACAAACATGATAAAAGAGTCGGAAGACATTAAACCCAACCGCTTGGAACTGGATCGATTGATGCAAATAACCCATATTGCTAGCGGCGTGGTCATGGCAGAAGAAGCGATGCCGCCAGAGAGCGCTATAGAGGCAGTTCCCAACATTAACGATCCTGAAACATTGGTTAAGCCTGCAAAGTCCACGGCACGTAAAAGTACAAGTGCAGTGAAGCGTTCGTCACCGAGTGTAGCAGATACCGCTTTTGATGGCCCGCCATTTCCACAAATCGTGGCTGTTAATAGTGGTGCAGTTATGCCTTTTAATATTGTTGCCATTAAGCCTGAACCTCTTAATCGTGGATATGCAGATGAGAGTGAGAACTGTGAGCAAGATGAAGTAACTGGGGGCGGTAATGAGGAGGATGTGGAACAGAGAGTTAGCAGCTCAAATAAGACAATCCACAACAAGAAAAATAACGAAGAAGCGGCATTTATCGAAAGTGTCAATCTAAGTAATGTAACTATTAAACAGGAGAATGACTTACACATTTCCGATTTTGATATCGGAGTAGCTAACAACTTGCATTGCAATGGATTGGACGACGTTGAAAATAATGAGGATGACGATGATGCCGATGACAGTGCATCATCTGCGGACGAGGCAGAGGAGAACATGGATATTTATGATGATCAGGAGGAGCGCGTTTATCGTGAAATTGAGTTACCACCCTTAGAGGAAGAAAGTCATTTAGAGAGCTCAGCGTTAGAGACGCAAAGTGAGTCACACATAATACCGCCGGAGCTATTAGGAATCGAGTCGCAAAAGGACAATCTGATTGAATTACCGAACATAGTAGAGAGAATTGAGGAGTATGAAAAAGTTCCTCATGAGTCTGAGCACGAATTAAAACAGCTTACCAACCCGGTAGATTCACAAACAGCGTCCGATGTCCTAGAAGAGACAACGCAAGAAACATCTAGTCGGTCAACTTTTGGTTTTGTCATCACTAGTGTTTGTAGCCAGGCGGAGGCATTACCTGCCCATGAAGAGGAGAAAGCAGAAAATAGTGAACAAACGGTTCCACAGGAAAAGTTGGAAAAATGCACTGATAGCGAAGGGAATATCACCTGCCCTGTTGTAACGATAAGCTCTCCCAAAGAGAACGAATCTTTGTCTCAGCCTTTCTCTGAGCCTGCCTCAACAAACTACAATTGCGACGAAGAACACCAAAATATGCTTAACCATGAGCTGTGCTTAACAGGTACTGAGCAGCAACTAGATTCAGTGGAGGAGCAACCCGAGGTAATGCCGTCGGCCGCATCTTGTAGTAATATGCTCGTTACTGAGGATCAAAGTGCTAACGAAGAGACTGAGAACCGCATTAATGAGCATCACCAAGAGCAGCAACAACAGCAAATGCAGCAGGAGCAAGAGCAGCAGGACCAAGTGCAGCAGGAGCAAGTGCAGCAACGCTGTGAGAGGAACGATGATTCCAATATCAATGAAATTGCCGAAAACAATAACAACGCAAACATTGAACGTGAACTGCACGACGATGCGAATGTGGCTCAGGAAAACCCTAACATACCTTTAAGTTAGACGATACATTAAGATAATCAGCTAAAGCATACGTGTTCTTTAACATAGACAACATAGTCCCTAATACTGTACATATGAAATTATTTGTAGTCCAACCAGAATCTTTGTCAAAACCACATTATTACGTATCAATCTACCATAATCGAATAAAGAAATAAACCATAAATGTTAAGTTAGATATACCCAACTTTATTTCGGTAAATTACATAATTTAATGGCTTATATAATACAATAGAATATCTATATATGTATATGCATATAGAAGGATATAGAATACATGTACTTGTCTGTATTTAAATACACAAATCGCACAACACTCTTTCAACTTGTTAACACACATACATAATTCACAAAAAGGATTCAGACATGCTAAGTGCTGTTCCATTAGTTCCAGAATTAATTTATTTCATACAACATACAGACTGAAATGACTACAAATTTGCATTTTATGCACTCTAACTAAAAGCTTTAATACTTGGGCAATATGCATGCTGGTTTATTTGAAAGGGCGAAATCAATTGAATGCTCGGTTAAAATATAGTTGAAGAAAGCCTCTTCGCAAGAAGCCATTAGGTTTGGCAATTGTTTAAACATATACATGCATGGATTAATGTGTTTAAAGGTTATAATCGATTTTAACTTTGCCACCTTTGTTGAAAGTAATTGTTTATTCTAGAATTTTATATTTTTATGATGATCTTGATCAAAAATTTAAAAGAAATATTTATTGATTTTATGTCGGTTAGTAAATTTTTGGAAAAAATTGCAAAGTAACATGATTTGTTTCAATTACGAATATAATTATTAGCTTGAGTTCTTTTTATATATATTTTTTTAAATTTGTATTGTGTAATGCATTGTCATAAAATATACATAGGTATGTACTCAGTTATTTTCGGTAATTTTATAAAACCTCAGTTCGCGCATTTATCTAGTTTATATTAAGAGATCGTTAGGTTAAGTTCCCAAACGTATCCCAATGACCTAAGCTAGAGAGTTAAGCACTTTTTTAGAAAATTTTCTTAGGTCTCATATATATACAGACTTTAATTTTTGTCCACTTGCGGTGTTCTCTGGATAGAATATTTTATAGTTTTTGGCACATCTCTGAACAATTCAAGTATATAAGTTATATGTTTACTGTTGTGGCAATATATATTCCACCTGTTTACAACATTTCTGTTTTGCATGTAATTCTGTTGTTGTTTTTTAATACATTTTTTGAGCAATTTTTGGTAAGTTATGTCAATTTCAAAAACAGAAAGTTTTCTCTTCGTTCTTTTTGAATATTTAACTTGCGATAATTAGTTCTGTTCGTGTACAGTTGTTAAAATTAAATTAAAGAGGTATGAAAATTCACTAAACGGTATTTACAGTGATTTATCTGCCGATAAATCAAAATGCCAAAGCAGAAATTATATTATTGCTTCTATTTGGAATAATTTTGCCACATCCATCGTCTAGTGTGTCGTCGCTTAATCGGACCAATCGTTGTCCGAACTGGTACTACTTTCCTCGTCGTCCGAGTGCCTGGCTGTGCCACGAATTTGTAGGGCACGACGCAGTGCTTCGGCCAGAGCGTCTGTGCCCTTGGTACTATTGTCACTGTTTCGTTGCTCAGGCAATTTGCGCTCGGTAACCGGTCTTAGTGTGTAACCCTCACGTATCTGATCCAAGAGATCGTTGCGCACATCTCCACTGCCACTGCTCACACTACTTGGGTCCACACGCTAGATAAATAATGAATATGAGTTATTTCAGAGCGCAAGAACATATGTACATATGTATGTATGTGTTTCTCACCTTTAGTGATTTGCCTTTACGTATCGCATCCATAAGCGCACCGTGCGAATCTGTTTCCACGGGCAGCTCCGGCTTAGCCTGGGATGGTTGTTGTGCTGTCGCAAGAATGGGCATTTCTAGTGCAGGCATGGGTGGAGGAGGTGGTGGTGGTGGTGGCGCAGGCCCAGCTGCCGGCGGTGGCGCCGTTGATGGTGGCGGCGGTGGCTGCAATGCACACATGTTTAAACTGACCATCCGTCAACGAATTTGCACTTAATACTCACCGCTGCTGTGGGTGGACAGACCGTTGCTTGTGGTGGTGGCGGTGGAGCCGCGTTAATGGGTGGAGGTCTACTGGGTGGTGCTGGTGCACGTGCTGCACCGGGTGCCGTGGTCGGTAGAGGCGGCGGCGGTTGTCTTGCCGGCGGTGGCGGCGGCGCAGATCTTTGGTTACCGTTATGTGACTATAAAGACAAAAGAAAATAAAATAGAAATCAGTGAAATACAAATGAACAAACTTCGACGACTTCTTACTTGATGAATCTGACGACTTGGCACCGGAGGAGGCACATGCTGTGTTGACTCAGTGGGCGACTCCTCCAACTTCACCAGCACATTATTGCTCTGTATGAAGTCATAGATGAAGGCTCGAGTGTCGCGATCGTTTAGCTCTGATTCTGAGACGCCTGCTTTAGCGAAGAAATTGTTGAGCATTTCATCACTATCATTTCCAGTCAGATCGAATCCCTTGTTTGCATCCCAGCCAACGTGACTGATGTGTACAAAGTTTGTCGGCTTGCTGATGTCCGATTTGGTAACCTTACGCTTCTTATCCTTTCCTCCGGACGTGCTCAATCCGAAATTGTTCGACAGGAAGTTTTTCGACGGGGGCGGTGCTGGTGTCAGCGTCACAGAACTAATTTTATTGTTGCGCAACTTTACTTTATCATCATTATCCATTGGCGACGAACTCTTGCCTTGCAGGGAGGGGGGGACGCGCTGGTTGAACTGGTACACTGGGTGCCTGCTGTGACTTCTGTCGGTTGCGCTTCTCTAAGCGCTTGCGATTGCGTGTCTCAATGGTGGCGTCCACAATGCGAAAGAACGAGTCACACTCATCCTCGGAGACAAAGTTTAGGCCAACGTAGCCGTCCTGTGAATGGTACGAAGGTACTTTTGTAAGTTATCAATTGAAAATCTGTAACGTGTCATGGCTACTTACGTTGCCTTCGAAGGTGAGGAGAAACGGTCGCGATTTCACAACCTGCATATTTTCATAAATTTCGTGCTCCCATATCAGTTCGTTTTTGATTAGGCAGTAGGCGCGCAGAAAGTAGGAGCGTATGGCGCTGTCCTTAATAAAACACAACACTCCCGTATGTTTCTTTTTCCAATGTGAGTGGGCACTGCCCTCCGTCTTGTAGATCTGCACAACGGCAGTGTTCAAAGTCTTTCAAAAAAAAAAAAAAGGTAACAATTGATTAGCATAATCCACATTTCACTATCAAATCCCATTTTATATTAGGTTAGCCCATCCCGTCTGAGTTATCTAATCGAAGATGGCACCTTTATTTTGCGTCTCATTTGAATGCAGCCAAAGAAGACGGTGAACTGTCGCGCTCGAGTTGAGAAACTCATCTGACTTTCGGTTTCCAGCTTTGGGCCGTAGACCTCGCTGGTCTCTAGCTGCTGCAAATGCTGCTCATTTGAATACCGATTAGCCACATTCACATCAACTTTGACAACGACTTCGGCATACACATTTACATCGACAACATCCCCATCATTTCATTCAAACTGTCAACAGCTCTGGCATCGCTAATCTGCCTACTTGGAAGGCCGGGCACGTAAAGCCATTGGCAACTAGCGGCTGCGCTATGCACTCCAACGGAGTCGGGTCGCTAATTTTGCGTAGACTTGCACAACGCACACTCACTGCATTATGCTTCCTTCGTATCGCCTGCCCGACGATAATGCCTTCTGACTGATTGAAGACCTCGTTTATTGACTGCACAGGAAATGCTGACGACAATTACACCGCCGAAGGCCACAAAACTGCCGCATTTAAATCCTTGCCAAATTACGCGAACTCAATTCATGCGGCAGCGCCATGCTCAATAAAACTCAGACCACAACGCTATGCTTAACAACAAATCTACAGACTGCCAAGCTTTCGATTTCTACCATTTATATACTTTTAAAAGAATTTCAATAAGTTTCACAGTCCATGCGAATAATAGTATTTATTACGGTTAATTAAGTCGGCAATCTTAGTTTTAGCTGTTTTCAAAACCGGTTGGCAAAATAAAACAAAGCAAACTCATTTCTAACGTTTCTCCACTGCAAAATTCATTTAATTTTTGAGCAATCTGCATAGATTTTAATAAGTTGAAATTAATACCATTATATCTTTTACACTAATTTATTAAATTCAAAAACTTTGAAAATACCATAATAATTATTAAATCGTTCTAATAGCGTAGCTTAGCTTAAGACATATGAAAGATAATAATACATAATACTCTTAAAGAGGGTATAATAGTTTTAGCCAGAACGCACCTTAGAAACCATCTCCGACCCTATAAAGTATATATATATTCTCAATCAGCATCAACAGAGGCGTCGCAATAGCCATGTCCGTCTCTCCGTATGAAAACAAAGACTAGTCTCTCTCTTTTAAAGCTATCTTGATGAAACTTGACACCTATTTTTCACCCTTTAACCGGAAAGACCAAGATCGGACCGATATATCGTAAAGCTGGCATAAAACCAATCGGCTGTTTTTGTTAAGATATTAAAAACAAATTACTACATCAGAGTTTTTCTATGTAAATAATATGTTTATAATATTTCCATAAATCTGGACATCTATAACATATAGCTGCCGTGGAACAAACGTCCGAAATGTGGGTTTCGGTAAGAAGACTAGTATTGTTTTTCGAAATAAGTCAACTTATCAATATAAATTAAACAGAAAACTATGCTTTTTTTTATCAAAAAATCCTATCCTATAGTTTTAAAAGGAACAATCACTTAGAAATAAAGATTTTCATAACAGTAGGGGGATATATAATAGTCACTGCCTTGTGCTAGCAGAAACCTTTTTTTTTCGACCGGCGACGGCGGCAGAAAACTGTTTTTTAAAATAGAGATTTACATTTTAGGTGTTCAAACATGAGGCCTAATTATTGCTGTTAAAAAAATACATGAACAATGCTACAAAATACGGTATCATAATATGTACCAATCTAGGAACCATTATAGAAAGAATAGGAAGCGGCTAAAACCTGCGAAAATATTAAATGAAGGCTTTATCGAGCTGGATAATTTACAGCTAAACTCAATGTGATCTAATATGTTATTCAATAGCAGGAGGAGCTCTAGCTGTGACCTCTGAAATAGACATTGACGAGATCGCCATCGACATCGACGGGTTGCCCACGCTTCGCAAATGCAAAATTGTGAAAAAGTTTCAATTCAAATTTTCATTGATATTTAAACTGGCGATTGTATCAACGTGTTTCTCTGTGCGTATGTGAGTGTGCAGACAGACATACATAAGTAGCATTGTTAAATGATGTCTTGCCTTCTATGTACATGCATGGGAAGAGCTTGTTGTTGTCTCTAGGCAAAGCATAAAAATCGATGCCAAAGACAGCAAAAGCAACAACAGCAACAGCAGTAGCAGTAACAAAAACAAATAACTGGCCGTCAAAGCTAAGCTGGGCTAAGTTGCTGCTCGGACAGAGGGCTGGACGAGAGCAATGGAGCGCATTAAAGCCCAGTTACAATAACAATGCGAGCAGAGAGTCTCGTCGCGCAAAACAGAGAAAACTGGCAAAAGGCAAAACAGACATAAACAGCAATTAGAAAGTCCAGTCTTCTGCCGACGAATGCGAGGAGAAATAAGTTTACACAAAATAAATGCAAATAAATGAGCGACAAACAGACTGCAGCAGCAACAGCAACAACAACATTAAGTAGTGAGGTAATTCTGTTATCACACGCTGACGCTAAAGTGAGTGCGGTGCGGCAACCGCGATGGGAACAGCACCAGAAGCAGTTGTTGCTGCTGTGTCATCAACCACAACAGAAATAGAGGGCATACGGGCATGATATATGACTTACATATTGTTTTCAATATAGAAATTAAACATTCTACTATTTCAGAAGAGTATCAAGAGTTTTACTATCTCTTCTCGAACCAGTCGAGAACTCATCGCTCCGGCACACTTTCCACATTTAAACACTTTTCAAAATGTTTGTCAATGGAAAGCAACAAATTAGCAAAGCGTGAATTACAAATTAAAACTGACTGAATCATTTACTTTGCAAAATATACATATATTTTTGTATTTTATTTGACTTAGCAAAAACTTGTGCATAGGCTTTCTTCTATAACATTATTTGTGTTATCTTTTTGTGAAGTTGGCATTGGTTGGCAAATGGTTTGGCCCGATAAGATAAAATCCATATACAGTATTTGTTCAACAAATTTTTCAATTTTAAAGCTTATCAACTATGGCGCACTCAACGTATGTGGGCGGTTATTCAAAGTGTTCCTTTTCTGTTGGCTTTTTCGGGGTACAAAATGACTGAGAATATATACATATATATGTGAAAGAAATCGGTTTGCATATTGTTAATAAAGCCTTTCAATTTCTGATAAGAGCAACGGATGTGTAGACACACACATACGTACATATGTACATCTGTATATTTATTTGAACGAAGTTAGTAAGTCAAATAAAAATTGCAATAAGTAGAACACCTCATCTAACCAATGTTCCTTGAGGCTTTACATTGACAGAGTACAATCATTATCATAATATTAGGCGAAATTCGAGCTAATTCAACGGCCGTAGGAAATGATCCATCAAGGGGAATATAAAACAGTGTACAGTGTTTACTTGATGCAGTGCCAGCTTAATTAAAATCATTTGCAAAAAACAATATAATATATATTATATATTTATAGTTTGTATGTACAACGTTCATATGTACATGGTATTATGTATACTCTTTTAAAAATAAAAACAAAACGAGTTTAACGAGATTAAGAAATCGAACCACAATGTGGCAGTCTATTATATGGGAACTACACTGTAGTTTAGTTTGTGAGCACCCACAGCATGTTGTGTACATTGTACATTCGTGCATACATACATATGTATGTACGTATGTATAACATTGAGTACTGAAATTTAAAAACATTAATCACTGCTGGTTACTCATCTACAACACATAAAATCTTAAAAATAAACAGTTCGAACAATCGGGTGAACACTGTAGTTAAGCTCAAGCGTTTATTTTCACCTGACTCACCTGTGACTTTCGCCCCAACAGCCTAAATACAGCTTCATTCTCATCTGGAGTCAGTTGTATACTGAATGCGTTGTTTTTTGGTCGCGACAGCCCAGCTGCCTGCTGACCGTCCTGTGATCTCATGGTGCTCGTACTGATCATTTATGCGGCGGCGCAGCGGCTTTGCTGTGTGATGGACAACAACAACAACAACAACAAAGTATTATTATGGATGCATTGATCTTTTATCTGGCACAATAATATTGAAATAACGGTAATTGTGGAGTTGAACAAAACAATGCAATAAATTAAAAAAGGCACACAGAAAACAGAAACAGAAAACAAAACACTTCGAAGTCCAGATAATATGAGCACAGTTATTGCGAAAATTTTGGTCAACCCGATTTATGTATTATATTTTGTTTTGTTTTGTCTTTTTATTTCTCGCGTATTATAATGAATATGAATGAAAAACACAAACGCGCCCGAGTCACAGCGCAGTAGCAGCGACAGCGACCATAATGGTGACACAAACAACACTAACAACAACAGTAACAGCGAGTATTGTAATATTGAGGCGCTGGCAGAGAGGCAGCAGCGCTTTAACGGCGATGTTGAGTCACAGTCAGTTAGCCAGCTGCTTACAAAAGTTGGCAATGCGCTCGCCGTTGTCATTAGCTTTTGGCTATATGTTTAGCTCTTATCTTTGGCAATACCAGTCAGTGATTAGGTACGCATGTACATACATATGTATGTATGTATCTACGCACATGTGCATTATCACATACATATGAATGTATGTATGCATGCAAGTGTCTGTGTGTACGTTGCGTTATTTAACAAATATACAAAGTGTTCAAATTTGAGAGTAATAAAAAACTCATTGTCTTGCAGACATGTGATGTGCTTTAAATGAAAATGTCGCTGTCGAAGACAATAACGATAACAACACCTGTCTGCTTGACCCTCAGTCCGGGTGGGGTAGAAATGTAAATAGACGCTCAAAAATAGCAGAATTCAGCACAGGTACTTGCTTGAGGGCTCAAGGTCTTTTAGAATTGTTGTCTCTCTACTGTCGCTGTCGAATTCGTTATTTCACACTTATATACATATATATATATATATATTCATAAACACTAATCGATTTTTTGCATTTATTTGTTTGTTTGTCACTTTGGCTCACTCGTTGCTGTTGCTACTTTTCGCTGCTTCGGATTGCTTGTTTTTTTAATACAAAATCTTAAAATACCAGCGCAATGTAACTGCAGTGTGAAAACAGCAAAATACACTATTTTCACCAAAACAGAGTTACCATCCAAGTAAAGAATTTGAAATAAGGGGTGAATTCATTATGTTATCGAAAACTGCTGATAATCGATATTTTGACTTAATAGTCCCAAGCCGTAAATAAAACAAACATCCAACCGCCAATTTTTTTTTTTAAATTTAAGTAAACACTTGTTGTTTTGCTGGCGGGGTTTGATCTAAATTCGGCAAAAAGGTGTGTTTACAAAATTAAAAAACACACAAAATTAAATTTCAATAAATTGTTTACAAAATTACAAAATCTTGCCCTGATATTCGTATTTGGTATTATTCAGAATGTAAAACATTATGGCCAGTATGCCCGTTCCAAGACTGTCCGCACAGGCCGTTAGATAGGGTATGGCACTGCTGTCTGGATCTATCTTCATCCGCCAGAGAAGATGCACTAGGCAATGTGCACACCACAATAAGATTAACAGTTGAATCAGACTTGAAATAACAAAACAAATGACAAACACAATGTGCATATCTATGTACATCTTATAGAGGTATTCAACCCCGTAAGCCAGGATAAAATTTCCGGGCACTGAGACGAAAATAAGGATTCTTGAAATACGCGCATATATTGTGCCATAGCAATAAGTATGCGGCGGTGTCTCACAGATTCTTGTGCCCTCGGGCATTGTTCCCAATTCAACACGTTGATATAGGAGGGAACCCATATTGTTGGCCTGCACTGACACTAGATTACCGCCAACGCCATTGATAATGGGAGAAAATATGGAAAAGCCGTGATATTTGTTAACCGAGGAACTAAGCACGTATCCTCCAAACTGACTTATAAACAGGGCTCCAAATACTGAGATCCAACTGCTGAATAGCAAAGAATGCGTGTACTTGTTTCCCATCACAATAGACACGTATAAGGGCAACAAAAGTAGCAGATATACTCCAATCACGGATCCGGTTATCCATATTTTGGTATTTGATAATTTATAAAGGAATGCACTGCTAAACGCGAGCAACGTTATCGAGAGAACATCACCAAGCGAGGCAATAATGGGCGTGGCCATGTAATCCGGATTGAAGCGATACCGTTGAGAGAATAATATGACTAATATTATAAATGAATCAAGTATGACGCATGATGTGGTCGAGGAGAATATTGCTGCTGCCGCCATTATCGCAAAATCCCGAAACATAATTCTTCGGGCAATAAGTGACCATACGATCGACGTTACCACGCATGAGATAAAGGAGCAGACGATTGCTTGAACTTGAACCAGAGCCATATTTCCAATTGCTAACTGATAAATTGCAGAAATTTCGTTCAAGTTACCCAGATTAGATTGAGTACATATTCGGCTTGCCAAGCACATGTCCAAGTTTCCCTTAAGGCCGCACAGGACCGGCAGAAGGACAAACAACGCATTAATGTTCTGGAAAACGGTCCAGTGCTCTACATTGCCTAGTAAAACTCCTGCCGTCACATTTCCCAAGCTGGCCAGGGTAAATGGTATTGAAATCTGAGTTAGGGTCGAATAACAAGGTTCTTTGTAGACTTGATCAGAATCATCAGATGATGATGCATCATTGGTCATTGATGCGACGGGCATGCTAATAGTTTTTATTTTGAAAATTAGATTATTTTAGACAAGTTCGTCAAAGCAAAAATTTGTACTAGGGTGTGACCACGATGAAATTATTCCAGTTGGTCTCTGGGATGTTCGGATTTGTATAGTTAAGTATAGACTTTGATATAAACGACAATTTCATCACGACAAACTATAAGGAAATCACGAACACACTTCGGGTGCAGACGAGACCACCTGGTATAAATTCATCATGGGTCTGAAGAAAAACCCAACCCAACCCAACCCAACCTCGATAAAACTTCAATACAATTACGAGACAATAGTTATTTCGCAATGAAGTAAGCCATTCTGAATTGGTTTATTGAAAAGCAATTGGTTTTATTATTAATATGTATTACAATTGTAAATGTGCTTAAACCAATACTAACTAATAAAGTTCGATACGAAAGCAGTTAAAATAAACACAAGTATAATTACACTTAGAGGTAATAATATTAATAAAAATAATAAAGTTAAACGTCGAACGTGCGTCTTCGAAACTTAAAAAGCAGTGACTATTAATGTGTTTCGTTTTTCATTTGATTTTAATTTTCAAATAATATTTGGTTTGTGAAAGGAAGCCGGAGACATATTAAAAATAAATAACCTTAAGAGTATAAGTATTATGTGATTATTTTAGACCAGCTACTCGACGTACTCATCAGGCTGAATACAATCTTGAAAGCCATACTTAGTACAGTATATAATAATATTTATTTGTATATAACGTTATATATCATCGCACTAGTATAAATGTCTGCGTATATAGTAGTAAACGGTATTATTCAAGTTGTACACATTTAAAAGGCCTGAAATAAGATCTACCGATTATTATGCAATACATTTGGCTACACACGGACTTGGAGCTTCATACATAAACAAGTTGTTTATCTCCGTTTCCGATTGTGAATAATATTAGTTCATGTAACTATGTGTATATATATCTGTACTATGCTCTCTTCGCTTATAAGTCTAACTACCGCTATCAAGTAGAATAGAATAAATTGCGTATATGTTTTTTTTGTATAAATATTAAATAAACAGCGCTTCGGTTTTGATTCTCTGCATCTGTGCGATATCTAATCGAAAATCCAAGACATTTCTTATTTGCGAGCACCCACAACAGGCAGTCGCGACTTGGGGCCTTGCACTTGGCCTGCTGATCCGCAACTGGGTGCAGCAACTGGCGGCGTGTTGTCAAACGTGGAGCTGCGCAGCAGCATGGGACGCGTCGCAGGCCCATTTAGTGTGTTGGAAGATTTCGTTTGCTGCGTCCGCAAATTGGACGATTGCTTGATTACTTGCTTGCCGCCTTTGGTTTTGGCTTCATCCACGCGCTTCCAAATGTTGGCAATGCGACTCTGCGCTTGATTTATCTTAGCCGCGGCAGCAGCGGCGGCATTGGTTGCACTGCCTCCATTCAAATTGGAATTACTGCGGGACGGTGGCGTTGTGGACGATACACGTGATGCTTGAACAGCTACGCGCGATGCGGCTGCTGCTTTGGCACTAGCCAGTCGAATGTTTGTGTTGGCACGCTGTTGTGGCACAACCCTGGCTATTGACTTGCCAATGATGCGCTTGGGCGACGCCGCTTTAATTGTTGTTTTTGTTCCTACTGTGGTTGTTCTTGTTGTTGCTATGGCTGTGACTGTTGGAGTTTTATTTGTTGTTGTGCGCTTCATCGGAAGCTTGGAGACGCGATGAGTCGGACTGACTGCCTCCACAATGGGCACTTGTGCGTTTATATTTGTCGGTTCATCCTTGACAAAGGTTCCCTGGCGTTCCAGACTGGGGGGAGCTGGTGCGGCGGGTTGCTTTGAAGGTGGTGTCAACTTCTTTTTGGTTGGCAACCTGACGCCGGGCAGGGCGTTGCGCTTCGCAATAGTCGGCGATAGCGTTTTATTTTTTGCATTGGCAGCCGAAGCAGCGGAGGCAGCGCTATTGTTGCGTTGACTTTGCATGCTATAGGGTGATATGTAGGCCGGCTTCTTACGTCCACGCACCACCTTGACAGCCGCTGCCGGTTCCAATGCGGGCGGTGGTGTCGTCTTTTTAACGGTGACCTGTTTCTGCTGAACATTTTCTGCTGACTGTGAGGATTGTCGACCATTGCACGACTCTGTCTCCGAGTTCTGATCCAATTCACAGCTTGGAGGATCGTCTGCCTGAACTGGAACCTGTTCACCATTTGCCAGCTGATCAATGTTCAGATCAGTGATATTCGTGAACTGCTGCATCATGGTGTTAATGGGGTTCACCAACTCGTCCTTCAACAACAGGCGCGGACATTCGATTACCTGTGTCTTATAACGTTCCGCACTTCCACGTCGCCGGCTATTCAAACGCGGCGATGATGAAGGCGATGGTGTAGCCACAACTGGCACAGCAGGCACAGTCTCAGAAATTTCAATCTGTAGCGTTTCATTGACTTCGGTTGCATCCATAGTGTTGCTGGTGATAGTGTAAGTTTTGTAGCGATCCTTGGATAAGCGACGCTTTTGTTTAGGCGTCAACGTGCGTCGACTCGGCGAAGGTGTCGATCCTGGCTTGGGTGTTGACTCAGCCGAACTGAAATCCTCGTTCATTGTAGCGTCTTCCTCCTCGTCGTCGTAATCGCAGCAGCTCTGTAGCATGGTCAATGTAAGCGTCTGATCATCACATGCTGCAGTCTCATAGTTGGACACCGATATAGTGGTAGCCATGCTGCAGTCCTGTTCACCATCCGCCACCTCAGACTGTATGCTATCCACACTGATCATTGAATCGAGCAGCTCATCCATCAGCGATGGTGGTTTAATGTTATCCAGTAAATTGCAGCTAGAGTTGACACTCTCGGCACTACCCGCCAGTTGGCCCAGAGCTCGTTTAGCAACCAGTCCTGCTGGAAATGCCTTGCGCGCAAATCTTGGTGATTTGCTGGGCAACGGCTGACGCAACGAGCTCGGCTGCGTGTTGCAGGCTGAATTCAATGACTCCATGCCCGATGGTGGACGAACATTATCCAGATCCAGACTGCCATTGATGCTAAATGTCAATTGTGCGTTATCCTCATCTTCATCATCGACATTCGCCTGCAGCTGCTGAAGATTCTCGGCCAGCGCTCGTGCCTCAAATGCAATCATCGTTGAGTTAGTCATCATGGAGGCGCTGGTGCCATTGAACAGCAGCAATCTCTGCTGCAGCTCAGAGCCTCTGACTGTGGCATTCTGCACCTGTCCACCGAGATGAAAATTTAGTCCAGTAACATGATTATCCAACTCTTCTATTGCTGCATTTGCAGTTTTCCGTAAATTAGCCTGTGTCAATTCCACTTCATCTGCATTTCCGTTTAGCAGCAAATGTTTGTCATTTGTTACTGAAATCTCTGCAAGCTCGTGCAGATCGGCTGCCAGAGTGACGTCTGCTTCAGTTGCATCTTCATCAAAGATGAGTGCAGCCGGCACTGGCGCCGATTGACTAATGCTTGGAAAGGGAACATCATTGGGGCAAGTTTGTTCATTCCAGGTATCGTGACTCTTGCTCTGACTGTGACAGTGAGCTTGACTGTGACTCTGGCTATGGCTATGGCTGTGACTGTGACTGTGACTGCCCGTGCGCAATTGTTCTGCTGATGTAACAAACTCCAGTGTGAGTCGTTCGACAGATTTGAGCATCAAGTCGGGATCCTTATGCTTATCTGTACCGGATGAACCTGGCTGCCTGTTAGCGTCTGCAACGACATCCAATCTGACCGAGGTGTCCAAAATAAATGACTGATTCGATTCATCACTAGACGGATCTGCTTCATTATCAATATGCTGCTCCTCAGACCCAGTACCGATCGTGGGATCGGTCGAGCTCACGATCTCTGGACTTAGAACTTGACTTTTTGCTACGCCTGTGTCGATGTCGATGCCGTTGTAATGGTTGTTGCTGCTGCTGCTGCTGTTGGTGTTGTTGTGTCTGAGACTGCTCTGTCTGGAAAGGCTGCTTTTGCGAGTTGCGTGTGTGTTCTGCTCTACGTCTGGAGCTGCTGCTGTGCTGTGGGCACTTGCTGATGTAGTAGCTGCCATTGGGTGACACGGTTCCAATACAGCTGCAGACGTAGCTTGCGCGTTTTTTGGCACGGCACTTATCTTCTTGGGGATGCCTGTATTGATGCACTCCAAGAGCAGCTTCTCATCCTTGCGTTCACGCTCCCGATCACGCTGTAAATGTTGTTGCTGTTGATGTTGCAATTGCTGATGCTGGTGTTGGTGATGATGGTGGTGATGTGAATGCCGTTGCCGTTTCGACTGCACTGGCAGCTGCACGGGCAGGGAGTCGAACTGCTTGAGATTGGGATTGGACAGCGCAGTTGCTGTAGAGCTGCTACTGCCAGCCGAACCCAGCTGGTGTGATCTGCCCGGTCCCTTGGACTTGTACATGCCATTCAAGATACATAACTCAAACAGAGACTTGGATTGATTATCATTCGAGTCGCTTGAGTCCACGGAGCTGTAAGATTCCTGTTGCACTGTCTTTCGTGCTGTTATTACCGAATTTAAAGAGCCTGCCGAGGTTGCTGCATTGATGGCTATCGGCTGTGACGAGGAGCACAACGAGCTGGAACGCTTGCTACTCAATGCATTCGAACTGAAACCAAGATTTGATTTGGGTCTATTGCATCCTGCGGCAATAGCCTGTTGAAGGAGAAAAGCGAAATGTTTACTTATGCACTGCATATGGGGTAACTGGTACATACCTGACTCAACAAATTGGTGTCATCCTCCGAATCAATAGACAGTGAGCTTAGAGAATCATCCTGCCAATGCGGTGGTCGTCCAACAACCTCTTGCGGCGTTGCGATTGTAGCTTGGCAAACTGGATTCTCCTCGACGACACTGCAGGAAAGAAACTATAATGCAAATATGCCGATTATATTTGATTTGCAGCTTACCCGGTCTGTTCCTGCACCTGCACTGCAGGTCCTACAAGACTTGAGCCCACTGTCAAATTAGATAGACCCGAGACCACTGAGAAGTTACAGGGGCTATCTTCAACGAGAAATTTGCTCATATCATCACTGACAGGAAGATAAGGAGGAAGGACGTTACCCCCTCTACGCAGCATCGCAATCGGATCACAATTCGGGTTGTTAACCACAACTGCAACTGGGTTAGCCTTCTGCATGCCTTCACGAATACACTGCTCCAAAATATGTGCAGCACCGCCACCGCACTCGGATGCATTAGATGAAACATCGTCGGAGAGGTTGAGCGAATAACGTTTCGGTTGTGTTTCACTTGTGGAGTTGATCGAAATCGCAGACAAGTTTGTGTTGCTGCCTACCTTTGACAGCAGGGCGGGAGTGTCCTCAGTGCAATAGCTACGTGCAACTTCTTCGGCCAATGCTGAGGTGCTTGCAGACGCTGTGGCTGCTGTTGCTGATGATGTTCCTACAGCACCTGAAGATCCCGCTGTGACAGTGCGTTGCATGCCCATGTTAATGCAGCTGGCAAGAAGCAATTCATCATCCTTTTCGTTATCGTTGTCCTCAACATCCACTACGTCCAGCGCCTTATTATCATCAACAATGCTCAGATTACTCAAGCTGGTGGCTGTGGAGAACTGAGCAGGCGTGTGCTCCACATTGAAACTGCTCAAGTCGTCCTCGAAAACGCTGCGCAACGGTCGTTGCCCGCTGCCACCTGGCAGAGCACTATTGGAGCTAACCACACTAATGCGTCGCGGCGATTGCGGCATACTTTGTGTTGGTGAATCGGGTAGCTCTGACGGCGAAATCACCCCACTGGCCAGGCGACTGAAGTCGCTGACAACTGAACTTTTATCATCACAATTGGCTACGTCGACATCTAGCGAGTCCATGGAGCTGCGTCGTGAAAACATCAAGGGGGTTTCAAGTGCCGAGTTCGATGCAGCCTGTTTGACAACGTTCTTAGCAGCATCTGCAGTTTCCTCCTGTGGATGCAATTCCTGCTGTTGAACCTGTTCATCAAGCTTATAGGGTTTGGCAGATTTCGTTGCTGACTTTCTCGGTTCGTCTAGGCTGCTCAGAGAATCGTAACGACTAAAGTAACCGGGTGTGCCTTCCTCACAGTAATATATCGGCTTCTCAGGCGTATATGATCCGGATGGGCACTGTGACTGCTTCGCCGATAGTTTTGTAGTCAGCGGTTGCTGAGTTGGAGCTGCTACCACGTCTGCTACAACCGCATTTGACTTAATTACCGCATCAATGGGCTCATGACCCGCTGGCGGCGATACTTCCGCTTCCACTTTGGCAGCTTGACGTAAATCTGTGACAGATGCTGCATTTGATATGACATATGGTGTATCCTCAGTCTGATAACACTTTACACTATCGTTCACAATGAGCATTATTTCTTGATTCTCTCCCACCTCCTGCTCCCGTTCCGCACCTTTTGCGGGAGGTGCATCCACAGTACTGCAGACTCTTGCCGGCTTCAGATCTGATTCCAATTGATTCTCAGCATAACGGAGACTGAAATCTGTGGGTTGGTCCAAGTCTGTTTCCTGATATGTCGTTGTTTTTCTTCTCACTGCCGCTGGCGGTTGCGCCCTCACTATACTTCACTGAATAATCAATGGGCTGCTCCTCTGTGGTCTCGGCATCCTGCTCCAGTTCCATCTCAAAATTGCCCTGATTCTGACCTTGCCGTTGCGTGGAATCTGAGCGCATCAGATGCTCATAGGCTGTATCCGATTTGGCTGAATAAACTGAGTCACGGCTCTCACTCTTTGTAAGCATTGCGGAACGCGATAAACGGGGAACGGGATGACGACGTGCCTTGCTGACATTGCTCACATTGCTAGCACTGTTGCTATCGAGATTATCACACGTCTCCGCATGCCGCTCGCCAAGCTCCTGCTGCAGAGCCTTCTGCTTGCGCGCCTTCAGAGTGGGCAGCTGTTTTAGACCCATCGAGCGGGCAATTGGATCAAGTTGATCCTGGTTCTGTACAGCGGGCCGAAAATTCAATAGGTTCTTCAGTGCTGAAGAGCTGCCCTCCGAGATCATGGCGTGCTTGGAGTGTATCAGCGACCGCAGCATTGGTACAGCTCCATTGTCCCACAGAAACTTCTGATCCTCTGGACAACGAGCTGATAGATTCCAAAGAGTGCCGCACGAATTGCTAACCACCGTTAGACTCTCCGACTTTAACTGCTGCAGAAGAATAGCAAGACAATTGTGTTGCCGTAGAATTTGGCGATACGGCTCGCAGACAGCAATGTGACTGGATACATTGCGTAGAATTCCTCCAGCATTTTCGATGATCTTCAATGTTTTACTAGGCCCTTCATAGCTAAGCATTCCCACTAGAAAGGCGAGCGCACCATTTACGGCACAAAACTCCGCCTTGTTGGTACTGCAATGAGCCGATAGATTCCACAGCGCCGAGAGTATTGCCTTCAGCGTGTTCTCGCTCTTGTTGCGCATTGCAGCTTTGGCCAATGCGGTAACAGTGCCTATTTCATTGAGTACAGCCTTCATGTTGCTGTCGGCACGCCATGACAAATTGCGCAGCACACTGGCCGTGACCTGAAGCAAATCATCAGGCCCGGACGTGTCCAGCTGGGCGACCAGCGCCTCCATGAACTGCTTCTGGCCGCAGAGCAATGCCTTGTTATTCTCATCGCCAAATGTCAAATTGGTGAGAGCCATCAGAGCATACCGACGCAATGAATTGCAGCACTGATCCTCCGGCTTTGGTCCGTGCACTGCATGATCGAGATGTACCAGATTTGGTATCACCTGTAGTGCACCCAGATCACACATGGCATGACGATGCTCCTCATCGAAGCTAACCTTCATGAGTGACGAAATCGCAGCTAATGGATGCCGATCCGAATCATCGGCAATGGCTTCGCCACCACTTTGGAGCAGAGTTTTTAAAAAGTTACAATAGTCGACTATTTGGTCGAGCAGCCGCAGAACCTTAGCCTCTCGTCTGCCCGCCTTCTCGTCCGGATGACTATGGACCACATTATGCAGGGCTAGACTGGCACATTTGCGTACTTCCTGATCGTTGTCTGGCGCATGCATCATTTGCACCAACAGCGGCATGCAACCAGAGCGTCGCAATGTGGCACAGCTCTGACCATTGGCAGAGAGCTCGAGAAACTTTTTCGACATCTCGAGCGGATCATTGGAGCCCAGCATCGACAACAGTGAATATACACATTCCACTTTAGCGCCTAATGTTGCATCAACTTCAGAACTGCTCGTCCAGGCAGAGCCTTTGGGAATTCGTGGCAATGGCGGTGCAGTGTCACTGTCTAGGAAGCGCGAGAGCGTATAGGAAGGCTCCTTGTTCCGTGAAACTCGACTGACAGCAGCTGTCGCTCCCGCCGGAGATCCCAAACGTTGTTGAGGAAGTAGATCCTTTTGCTGTTGCTGCTGTGCCGACTGCCGTTCGAAGTTGCGATCGAGACTGCGATGCTCGCGCATCTCCTGTGCCAGCATATAGTCTGGCGGTATGGGATTCTCATCGAGAAAATGCTTAGCAGGCTTTTTTGCAGCCCCACCAGCGCTAGCACTTTGCGTAAAGTGAAGCGTGTTATCGTCCTGGGTGAACTCCTTCTTGGTATATCCACTAGCGGCGAGTTCATAGTCGCTGATCTCGCCATCTCGCTCATATTTCTTGTCCATTTTCAACGCTTCCCCAGCGGTAGGCCTTGTATTGTAGCCATAAACATCATCATCATAGTCGGGCGGAACTGCTGCATCATAGTCCAGAAAATGGGGCTTACGCACTGGCACAGCATCCACGTCGACATCGACATCGCCAACGCCATCCTCATCCACATCCACATCCACATCTGCATCTGCATCATCTAGACTAACGCCAGCTAGGCCTGTAACAATGCTGGCCTGCTCGACGACATCCTCGTCTAGATCCGGCGTCAGTGTTGGCTGCAACATGATCGATCACTTCACTTGGATTCGTAAATGCAAGTCAATTCGCCATCACCACCTGCAATTAGATTACGAATCTTTCATAAATAAGCCTAGATATATTTATGTACATATGGGTGACCCAGCTAAATATTGAATATCAATGGTTGTCTTAAATCAGAAACTGATAAGTGATTCTCAAACTAAATCGATGAGCAAATGCATATACCCAATGGAAACGGTTATTTACTTAAAATTGTTACAAATACAATCATCATTATGTTAGTAATCATGATTAGCTTGTGCTGCATCGTTTTAGAAAGTTAGCGGATCGTCGGCGTCGTCTTTGCGGAATTTCCAGTGCATGAAAAAGATACAGATGCGTTTTCAGCTGCTTAATTTCATTGTTGTTGTTGCTGCTGCTGCTGCTGCTGCTGCTGCTACAACTACTACTGTTGCTATTGTTATTGTTGTTGGTGCTGCAACTACTGTTGTTGTTGTTCTTATATTTCTCATTTGAGCTGCCGTTGAGTTATGCGCTGTGTGGAACTGCGCTGCATTTCTTATTGCAACGGCGTATGCGCCGTATAATTGGCCTTATGCGTATGAAACTAGGTGTGTGACCATTCAGAAATGGATGTGTCTGTGACATGCTTAAATTTGAACTCGTTTGCACTAAAACTGTTGGCAAATTAGGGCGATTTGTGAGTCTCCAGTCGACCTGTTTATTAAAATTTCAAGACATTTGCAAAAGCAAAACATTGCACAGTGGATAAGATCAACAGCGGATAGGATCAACAGTTTCTAATCATTCATAGTCACAGTTCGGAAATCACGTGTATTTGCAACGCATTTTAAAAGGCCTCGAAGTGATTACTCAAGAAGTGAGTGGCTCTCCTAGAGTTTCAGTATATTTAGGTATTTGTAATCGGAGCAGTCTGATAAGAAGCTATCTCTGATTAGAGCTAGTATGCAGTCTGAGTGATAAATGTTCCGCATACCAAGTGTACCAAACTAACATAAAAACATACATACATAATACAAAGAATAACTATTGTGCTTTCATTTTTTGTACCCTTCGACTATGGTTTTTTTGCTCAATTCGGAGGCAACTTAAATTTTTATAAAACTTTAATTTCGTGATTTAAGTACTTTATACTGAACGGTCACTGTGACGTCTTCATTACGTAGCCGGCATTTTAGATAGTGTGATGAATCAACAATACATTGCATGTACACAGATATGAATATATATACATACATACATATATGTACATACATACATACTGTTGGCAAGTAGCACAAAGAATGCGCAAATATGTATGCGTCACTTGTCTAGTCCGGCGTCCCTGCTCCAACTTCACATCCCACAACCCGCCCAACAGTATCATCGACCGGCCAGCCAGAGATGTATGTTTGTGCTTTTATATGTAAGCATGTAAGTATGTAGATGAGCTCGCGCATATGTACATACATACACACTTGTAGCATGTTTAAGTACACCACAAATGGAGACAACGTTTTTGGCTTGGCACACATTTTGCATACCGAAAATCCAAACGCCAGAATAAACGCAAAAAAGAACGACTGAACCCAACAGGGATGGGAAGAGATTTTGAAGAAGCCATGAAAGAAATATGAATATACTTTGTACATATTATAAACACGAGAGTAAAGCTGTCTTGGGCAGCTCGAAACCCAGATACCCCTAGACATGCACCCTGTTTATTCAAGTTAAAGTTTCGAAGCTTTTCATAGATTGATATTCTAATAGAAATATGAAACTTACAATATATAAAACTGTCATTCAAAATGCATAACATTTTTAAAGTCAAATTATGAAACACTCTGATCTAATAAAAATGAAAACACGCGCCTATTCTCATAAATGTACGTACATATGAATGGATGTGTGTGTCTGTACATGCAAATGTATTTGTTAGTTTAATGAACGTCATTCACTTTTGTTGTTGTTTCGCTAGTTTATTAATTTTCCTTTCTGTTGTCCAGTTTTTCACATTGTCTTTGCGCACAAGCAGAGATAATGATTATGTAAATTGAAGCAAAGTAAAAGGGAAACTAAATACTTTAACTACATACATACATACATTCGTATTAGGTATTGGTATAGGTATGTTTGTATGTAAGTAGTTAGTGTTGTTTTACGGCTGTCTGACTTTCGGCAAAAACAATAAAAATTGTATACAAAAGTGACAGTCGGACAGCCCCAATACCATAGACATACATAAAATAACTATATGTATGTACATACATACATTCGTATGAATGTTCGAAAAGTATTTAAAAATTAAGTTCATTTGCGCATGCAACTAAATTCGAATTCAGACACGGGTAAAGTGATTAATTATGTTAAACAAGAGCAAGAGAAATTACTAAATACACACACTTATCAATAAGGTACGCCACATTCATATTACGATTCCAATAAGAAATTCAGAGAAATGATAAAAACAATATCGCACCGATGGTAATGGTCGACAGGGGAGGACAACAACACGCACTCGGGTGAAACTGCTGATTAAGGAGTCTGAGACGGAAGACAGATGCATATTGTTCACCCACACAGACAACAACCCATGGCGCACCCGCTCACGCAAACACCTCTCTCACTCACACACACATATACATATATTCACATATTCGCGCCCATTGTCACAATTGGACTTTATTGATTTTTCCTGTAAAAGGAAAAGATGAACGAAGACGAGAGAAGCAAGAAAAAGAGATCAAGCTATTCATTAAAGTTTTAATTAAGAAATGTCGCCGCACAGTTGGAAACTAAAACAACTTGCCATAAAACTGTGGAAACGACAAAGTTTAGTTTATTTTTGTAGGTTTTGTCACATGCAATACATACAAAAAGATGATTTTATTGAGACTCCCACACAGAGACATATTTAGTGCATACCTTGACCAAAAGTTCTCAATTGCTTGCAGTAGATGTTAGCTGTCGCATTTCACATTTTTTCTAAGTTGTTTACTTTTAATGACAGCATTTATTAATAATTCTTAAACATTTCGCGATAAAAACAAATAAAAACACTCGTATTTATGTATACATTAGGCCGAGTCAACGGCAGAACCGACCGAACACAAGTCTTGTGTTGCACGACCGATGCTCGACTAGTGATGGACTTGTTAGTATTATTACATCAATGAACAGCCCCCAAAACTTAACGGTTCACTGTACTGTTAATAACAGCGGGTGCTCCACAGGAAAAGCGTTGTTTTAACCATATGATTTGATAACCAGATTTTCGAGTTTCTGCTGTTATATAAAAAATTGGAATAACTTCTAATTAATTGTAAATATAATGAAAAATATGCTGTTCTGTTTGGCTATTTCAAATATATCACTGACATAAACATTATCGATTGGCATGTATTGTTAATGTATTTTATTTTTATATGTATTGAACGCACGGTACAAATAAAAAATAATCAATTCAGCAGAAAATTTGACTGTGTTATATTAGCAAATTTTCCACTCAATATGAAAAAATAAAATATTAAATTCGATAAATTGTGGAGGCAAGTCGATACCGTTCTATCAAACACTAAACAAAAGAGAATTTGCAAATCACAAGTTGTACAAACTAACAGTTCGTTTCGTGTCTCACTGCTTCCAATTATCAACGGCATAACAATGGAGCAAATGGATATCGATGTGGAGCTGTCGGCAAAGCCAAGCACTTCTTCAATAAATGCAGGTCCTTCTGCAGCAGGCGATTCTGCCGGCGCCAAACAACAGCAGCCAAAGGGAAACATTATGGCTGCGTCTGGAACAATTGCGTCGGTAACGATTTCATTGCATCCACTAGTTATTATGAATATATCGGAGCACTGGACACGATTCCGAGCACAACATGGAGAGCCGCGACAAGTCTATGGTGCACTTATAGGAAAACAGAAGGGTCGCAACATCGAGGTTATGAACTCATTTGAGCTTAAGACCGACGAAATTGCGGACGAAACAATCATCAACAAAGACTATTACAACAAAAAAGAGCAACAATACAAGCAGGTTATAAAAGTTTACGAGGAGTCCTTACGAATTTACAATTTAGAAAATATCCTTTAATTTTTATAGGTATTCAGTGATCTTGATTTCATTGGCTGGTATACAACGGGCGACAGTCCCACGGCGAGTGATATTAAGATCCAAAAGCAGATAGCCGAGATTAACGAATGCCCCATCATGCTGCAACTAAACCCACTGGCCCGAAGTGTTGATCAGTTGCCAGTGAAACTGTTCGAATCGCTTATTGATTTGGTCGACGGTGAGGCCACCATGCTTTTTGTGCCACTTACCTATACACTAGCAACAGAGGAGGCCGAACGCATTGGAGTCGATCATGTTGCACGGATGACAACAAATGAATCGGGTGAAAAGAGCGTTGTAGCCGAGCATTTAGTGGCTCAGGACAGCGCCATTAAGATGTTAAATACCCGCATCAAAATCGTATTGCAGTACATTAAAGACGTTGACGCGGGCAAGTTGAAGGCAAACCAAGAGATATTGCGAGAGGCATATGCCCTGTGCCATCGTCTGCCCATTATGCAGGTTCCAGCCTTCCAGGAGGAACTATACACGCAATGCAACGACGTCGGCCTAATCAGCTACTTGGGAACGTTGACCAAGGGGTGCAACGATATGCATCAGTTTGTCAACAAATTCAATATGCTGTACGACCGCCAAGGATCATCGCGGCGCATGCGTGGCCTTTATCCCTAAGCTCGTTGCAATGATGATAATAGAAATTAGTTTTGTGTGTATATTCAATTTCGCTGCCCATTAAATGAAATTAAACTCCAACAATGGCAATCAATCTGGCTTTTATTTTTTAATGCAATTTAATTTGTTTTGTTTGCAACTACACAGATGGAATAAAGCAGGAAACCACATACATAGGTAGTATATCACTTTCTTCTTACTGTTCTCCAAAAAGCTTCAAGCTACTTAAATTCAATTCAATGTGTCCTAAACACTTAACATGTACGTTTCTCGGTGGGCTTTCTCTAATGATTATAATCGTCCAACTTAATGTTGGGAGAGTACTGTTGCAAGAAGTCCACCTCGAGCGGATGCATCTCCTTGGCGGGAATGATCAGGGAATGCAGTGGGCCGCCCATGTCGGTGGCACGCATGCCGTGCAGGTTACTGACGACTATCTGTTGCGTATCCTGACCAACACGTGCCAATCCCACGCATAGCGACTGCTCATTGAGCACTGTGTTGCGCTCCAGCGCGTCCTTCTTCTCCACAATGGTCAGCAGCTGCTGGGCAGCTTCGGCGACGGTCATAAAGCGCGGGGGGCATATACTCCTTGCGTTTGCGCATGAGCGACTCGGGGGTGGGCTCCTTCACCTTGATGTCCAGCAGACAGAGTGTGTGCATGTTGTGCAGGCGATTCAGTTTTATTTTGTCATAAAAACTGTCTGGCTTCCAAGTTTCGTCCCAATAAGGTATGGAGACAGTTTCGCCAAATTTGTACAGCTGCAGGCCGCAGCAGCCGATGGCATTCATAATGGACGCATTATGTACAACTTTGTATGGTATATTCTTCTCCTTGGCGCGCAAAATGAAATCTGTGTGTGTTGTGGCGCCAAAAGGGTCACCAACCACCAAGAGTGCTACATCTGAATCTGCGGCACCAGCCAAAATCTCATCGGCACCTTGTTCGACTAGATCTCGGTCGGCCAATAGCAAAGGACGTCCATAAAACTCTTGCTATAAATCAAAAAAAAAAAAGAAACAACATAAATTCTACGAAAACTTCTATACACTTAATTTTCTAAGCCTTCGCTTCATGCTTGCTATTGGCAATTGGCTCCCACCACCACCAGCACTTACCATATCCTCAAGGCTACAGCCCAGAATTGAGGTATACATTTCCAGGTACACACGACTACATTGCTTTACAATTTCAAGGCCTTTCACTGTAATATCCTTGATATCGCCAAGACCGAGGCCAATAAGGTAAAACATGTTGTGCTTCAATCTGTTTCAATTTGTGCTCAATTTACAATGAATTTATGTGTGTGGAATTTGTGTTGGCAAATATATTTTAATCTAACCGAACTGAAACCGACACGTGCCTGTAATATTGGATTTGCACCTCGCTTGTTGCTTCTTCACGCGCGGACGACGCGATTGCACTAACATCTGTTTTACAGTGTTGCCATGTCTGAAAAACTCCAATTTGATTTAATGGCGCTCGATAATGGTACTAAAACCCAAGAGCCCACACTGCCGTTAACATTTGCGCATGTATAAGCAAAATACGAATTAAACTCTATTTTGTAATTCGAATTCGATCCTATGTTTAGCAGTTAGTTTACTAAATTAAAAATAGGCATCAGCAATATCTACAAAAATACCAAAAGATGTGCATAATCGTTTGCTATTTTTCAATACTAATTAACAATCGATGACAGAAATATCGATAACTATGACAATATTCCACGTGCGGCTTGAACAGTTTATATTTCACGTCTTGTGTATTGTTTTTAGTTTATAATTAAAAAACTCAAAATGCCGCCTGTAAAAAAACCTAAGCCCGATCAAGTAAAGTCTTCCAAAGTATCGCCACAACCGAAAAAAGTTGTCTCTGGACAGGTAATAGCAATATCGAAAAATAAACTCATATAACGGGGACCCTAACTGTTTTTTTGACTCCATTTTTTCCAGCTTACCAAGAAATTGAGCAAAGAGAAGCCCAAACCGAAGGCACGCCCCGAACGTGGAGTAGTATTCATTAAACACTTACCGCATGGATTCTTCGAAGAACAGATACGACAATATTTCAAGCAATTCGGAAATGTCACTCGTATTCGCTTGGCCCGTTCAGAACGCTCCGGCGGCAGCAAAGGCTTCGCTTTTGTTGAGTTCGAATACCCAGAGGTGGCAAAAGTAGCAGCCAACACCATGGACAACTATCTGATGTTCCAGAAAGTTATCAAAGCATCGTACATACCACCTGATCAGCAGAAGTTCAACTACTTCAAGAACACAGTGAAGAAAGTGAAGAACAAGGTAAAAAGAAGATCAAAATTCTTACTTAACAGTTTTTTGATTAAATATTATTTTTAGGCCGGCAAAACGATCTATGTGTCAGGCGTTACTAAAGGTATACAGGCTAGCGTAAAGAACCAGAACAATTGGAACGAAGCTGCCTGCCAGAAGCGCACTGTGGCAGGAATAAAGAAACTAAAGAAGATGCAGCAAAAATATAAAAATTTGGGAATTGATTTCACCAATATGCTCGTCGAGCCAGTAAAAAAATCTGAGGCAGCTTCAACGAAGAAACCATCGGCTAAGGTGTCTGCTAAGGCGAAGGGTGCAGAAAAATCGAAGAAGCAAAAGGACCTGAAGCTCGAGGATTTGCTTGGCAATACTATTAATGAGGACTCCGATGATGAGGACTATGTGGATGAAATTTTGAGAGAAGAAGGCTTAAGTGACGAAACTGAGGAGGAGGAGGATGATGACGATGAGGAAGACGACGACGATGACGAGGAGGAGCTGGACGAACAGGATGACGAAGATGAGGATGAAGTGAAAGATACCAAGCCACTGAAAGCAGGAAAAAAGGCGCAGGGAAAGAAGACTGGCGCTGAGCGCCTGTCTAATCTTCTTAATCGCAAACCCGGTACAGGGGGCGTGCAGAAAAAAAAGTCAGCTGCGTCTGCTAAGCCGAGCCAGAAGGGTGCAAAGAATCCTCTGCTGCTTGCCGCAGCCAAGCAGATAGCCAAACCTCTGCAGAAGTCGAAAGTGGGCAAGAAGCTGAAGAAGTAGCTCTCAATAGCTGATTCGCAGATACATTTTACTATCATACATTTTAAGTAAACAAAACAGTTTGTATAAAAAGTTCTATTAAAAATAAGTGTTTTACAATAGAAAACTCCAGCTAGCTAGTTGCAATTTTCTGGCCTAGCGGCGGTTTCCATTTTGATGCGTTTGCACTTCATGCGACGATTTTGGAACCAAACCTTCACCTGGCGCTCACTCAACTCGAGCGCAACTGCGATCTCGTAGCGTCGCAGGCGTGTTAGATAATTTGAAAAGCAAAACTCCGCTTCCAACTGCTTGAGTTGCATCTTTGTAAAGGCAGTGCGCTCCTTGCGATGCGATGTTGATGTGGCCTTGCTGCTAAGGGGCTGGTCTTGGTGGCTTTCTGTTGTGGCATCCGTTGTCCCGGCGTCCCAGTCGTAGTTTGGTGCTTCATGTGCCCATGTTCCGTTAACTTTACTATCGTAGCCCGCGTAACCGAAGGCATTGTTTTGCTCGTAGTGACATTCGTAATCCACAAACCCGTCAATGGGCCAGCGTCGGGAGACATTTACGTTGAAACTATAGTAGGAAGAGGCGAGGTCCGAGTTATTTGTGCTGGAGTTCTTCATGTTGCTCTTCTTGGCACACGCACTCACTAAGTACTACTGATCGCTCTCGGAGAAACAAAGTCGCTTATTAAGGCGACTTCTACGCTCCAAGCATCCGATCCGATTGGCTCAATCTGTTTTTCCACTTAACTGTAAATGATGTGCTACTGATATGATAATTGTGCATAACATCTGGATACAAAGATCAACCTCGACTTCCCTCGGGTCGGTCATCCAAGACGTCGCGTGCGTTCGCTCTTCTGCTTTCCCTTATGACCGATTATGACACCCACAAGCTATGTTTTTGTTTTTTTAGACGCAGTTGCTGGCAAAACAAACCATAGGCTAGACCGGAAGTATTTCTAGTTGTGAATCGCATGTGTGCCAACAGCTCTTTAGGCACAGATTGAACATGAGTCAAGTGCTTTGTGTGTCGGGAGAGCCCTTAGAATAAATTATGATCATAGAAGTCGGTCGCTGTCGATCATCCGATCAATAGGAACCTAATAAAAATTAACCCGCATCATAATCTTTGAGTCTCTGTGTGCATAAAAATTATTCATCCTTCTGAAAACTGCCATCTTTGGCTAATGCTACAATAACTAAGTAAAATTGTAAAATGCCATTGTTCGCATTTCCCAATTTTTCTCATCATAAAGAAATTAAATAAATTCTAAATACAATTAATCGCCCAACTCAAATTATCTGCAAATACATTATTCAAAAGTAAATTGCCGCGAATTTATTACGCAATCTGGCAACACCGTATCTTATTTCGCTGTTATAAGTAAGAACCAAATACGATTAAATAACATAGACGGCATCTATGCATCTAGCCTTTGAACTGTTCGTTAGTTTCGCTTTGATCGAAAAGTTGATTGGAAGGAATAAATATAAATGCATACTAAATTTAGCAAATTATTATAATAAAGTAGTAAGGAATAACATATTTTGAAATTTTTCAGAAATGATGGTCACTCAAAGAGCCAGCATGTGGTATTTTCTTAGTATGTTAAATTTAAAGAAAACAAACAAGAAATTTTTATTTGTAATGCTTTGAGTGAAAAAAATGATAGAATATTTAATTGTATTCTTATAACTAACTCATATATAATTTAAACCATATATTAGTTAGAAAAATCGAATATTTTGTATATATCGATATATTTTCCCACACTAACGCATATTAACTGTGCGGCTATTAAACATCGATAAACTTTGACAACAACAGATAGGCGTCTGTGGTGTTCGGTTCGCGAGTCGCGCATCCGCATCAGCTTTTTCGAAGATTAATTAATTATAATTAATAAAATGAATTTGCGTGTAAGCGCTTATATTAATTGCCTATGAAAATACATACGCGCGCCGCAATGAGTGGTTAAATCTGCAAGTCGCGGCGGTGGCAATACAGCAGCAGGAGCAGCGACTGCGGGGAAGTGTTAAAAGTGAGAGAGAAAAAGTCTCAATCAAAAAAAAAAAAACCGAAAAGTTTTTTACAAGTTTTCAACTGGCAGACGCGACAACATAAAAAATCGCGTTATGAAAGAAAGCTGCTACCATAAATGCAGCAATTGAATTGTGAAACATGATCAACAAAATACAAGCAGTAAATTTTTAAGTTGTAATTGTACATCTCGTATTGTTGTGTCTGTGCCTCCGTTCTGTACACTGTGTGTGAGTGTGTGTGTGTGTGTCAGCGTGCGTGTGTTTGTGTGCGTTCGCGTTTGTGCCTGCGTGTAAGAGAAATAAAAGCAATTGTAAATGAATGTGCAAAGAAGTTGTGAAGCGGCGGCAGCGACATCAGCCAAGCCCAAAACTTCAGTCAACCGATTCAAGAAGGAACGCTACGAAAATTAAAGCAAACCAAAGCAAAGTGCAAATGACGACAGCCCCCATACAACACGTTGGCAAATTAAACGAGTAAAAACATAAATACGTAAGTGAGCTGAGAGCGGTCACTCGGCTGTCCCAGGTGGTCAGAAAATAACACCATCAACGCACACACACACACCCGCACAGGGAGCGGCTGTAGCAATAGCAACGGCGACAACGCAACGCCAGCGTCAGCGTCGCGCAATGACCGAGGAATTGAAAGTGGTGCTGCGTCGCAGTCGCAGCGAGCAGCATTCCGGTTTCGGGTTTTCGCTGCTCGGGACAACTGGACTGCCGCATGTCATCTACGACATTGTTGAGAATTCGCCGGCTGCCGATTGCGGTGCGGTAAGTAATCGTCACTATGTACATGCATATGTATGTATCTATGTATGTATGCATGTACAAACCTATGTATGAATTAAAGTCTTACATTAATACAAAAGTACAACATTCACTTACATACATTTAAAACTATGCTCTATAGATTGTACCCAATTTAACAGTGTCTGATTTATTTGCCCCTTTGAATGTATTCATGCAGTATGTACATATATTGTGTATTGTCATACATAAGTATGTATGTACTAAGAATTTGCTGCTAATACATATAGTATATATGTATAATGTTAGGGTGACCGTAACTCCATCTACTCGACTGTGCACTATCTGCATTGGTGTGCCGTATTCTCCCTTGGGATAGCCCTATGACTTCATCAAGCAGAGAACATTGCTCTCTGAAAGCAGAGCCTCTCATCAGTTTCCCCATTTCGAGCAGCAGTTGATAAGCATATTTTCGATGTTTCATCATTTTGTGCGAAGTGTCCAGTGAAATGCACTAAATACTCTAGAAATCGCCGTGACCTCGTCGTCGTCATCGACGTTGGATTCATCCTTGCTTGCTTCTACGCCCATGTGATGTCATCATGTCGTCTGCAACGGGTGTGCTATTCTGCCGGGGCAACTGAAGCTTAATAATGTACACAGTCACACACACTCCCACATCCAAGGCACAACAACAAACAAAACGCGTACCATGTATCAATTTTCGTTTGGCTTTTTTTGTCTATTTACTTTTGTTTTTGCAATTTCCATGAATAGGTTTTCTCATTTGATTTCAACATAACGAAAATATAAATATATACACGCGCCAGTGTTGTCAGCAACCCTCAAAAAAATAGAATAGATAAGGAAAATAAACGGAGAAAAGACAAATAACTAAAAAAGAGGAGGGAAAACAGGTCAATAGGTTTTTGATTCAAAAAATTGTTTATATATAATAAATGTAAATATTTATTTAATTTTAAAAGCGTGATCAGTAATGCTGTCTATATCTGGTCAATAAGCGAATCGGTAAACCGGCATAACGAATTACATAAAGAGTATGTGGTGATTCGTTGACTTTTAGAACATTAAATTAAAATCATATTTTTAATGAATTTAATTTGTGAAAAGCCAGGAGAGCTTTTCAGAAAGAAATATTTGGAGATTTCGGCTGTACGAAAAGTAAACGAACAGATTTGTTCGAAAAGGATGGCAATACTTATTCACATAGTTCATATACAAGTAATATATTTATATATGTACTACAACGAAATATTAAAGAAGCGGCGATACTCTTTGTACATACAAATGTATTTACGTACATACATATGTATGTATCGGATATGAATTTTTATGTTAAAATTGCTTTTCGATAATATTTATATAAAAAATAAACTTGACTATTAAATATTTCAAGTATACATTTCATTTCTATATAAGATTTAAGAGTTGAACTTAAATAAAAGGCATGTATTGTATCAATTATGTGCTTCGTTTTGAGTTTGTTTACTCATGTACATACATTGCATGCATGTATTTATCTATGTATATACATACATATATTTAAAAAAGAAATGCTCACGATTCGAAATCTAAAATGATTTGTTGAAAGGGATAAACAAGAATATCGCAGGATACATATAAAATAATATTTCAAACATAATAGAACACAATTCTTTATACAGTTTATTGAAGGTAGGACATTCTTTTGAGACTTAACTATAAATACGATCTCATGATCTGTGAGCTTTGTGTTATGTTGTTCCCATATTCCTATATGTTTTTTTTATGTTTATTTTAAGATTTCCATTGACATCCTGTGGAAATCCCACAGACAGACGAAAGGACACTGTGATATTTACTTTAGAGATGGTTCCTTCTGTGCGTTGTAAAGTTCTGCGCAAAATGAATATACGTTATGTAAGGGTATAACGAGACAATCGAACTACCACAACAGAATGACACTATAAAAAGTAATGCAGAGAAATAATTATAAAAATAACTCGAACTTACATACAATTGCAGTATGAGTGTGTGGGTAAATTTGCATTTAGGAATATTCACTTATTCAAGGTTTATAATTATCAGGCTTAACAAATAAAAACAGTACAGAAAATAACAGAAAGTAACAAAATGTTTGTGCACGATTATTATGGCTGGCCTGCCTGCTTGGTGAAGTGACTTCGGTTTAGGAATTAATTTATTCTCACGAGTTTATCTACAACCAACAAGTAAAACAACAAGTGTGAAATCAAAGAAATTTTAAAAGGAAAAACACGAAAATTACATAGGGAAAGGCGTGTTTGGATTTTTAAATAGTACCAAAGAAACAATTTTGACAAATGGAACTTAAAGTGAACAATACAAAGTTGCAATACCCTGCAAAGAGCATTATGACGGTAAAAATATTATACATAATAGTAATTCATTTAAACCCGATCACATACCATATATACAAGCTGCAGTAGCTATTTATCTACTAAGTTATTTGATATGACCGGCTAATATTTTTAAACTAAACTTATATTCGTTTACAATATCTTACTTATGGGGAAAGTAACATATATGTATGTACATACATATATGCCACAATATCTCGACAGCTGTGAGAGTTTAGAAAACCTGATACACATGTACATATGTATATCTGTATGTACATAAATAAAGACAACAACAAAGTGCAACTTTTACATAAAATTGTTAGCCCCAACTGCACGAACATCAAAATTAACAACATCAACTACACAAACAACCACAAGACGTCGACGCTGCTGCAAGACGACAACACAAGCGACGCTGTCATCGCTGCCGGCGTTGTAATCACACACTCACACACATGTAGGATACACCGGCGCACGCATTTTTTCAATTTGTTATTATCGCTTTCGCTTCACAACTTGTTGTTATTGGGCGAAGCTGGTCATGCTGTTGTTTTTGTTGTTTGCCCTTTTTTTCTTCTTGTTCTTTCTGTCTTTGTTGTTGTTGTTTTACTGCTTGTTTGTCTATTGTCATATACTATGTAACCCACGAGGTGTCTGCGTTTGTCAGTTGTCTTTTCCGTTGCTTCCCTTGTTCTCTTGCGCATATTCTATAAAATACTCATATCTCGACGGAAGTATACCCTTTGCAAGTGTGTGTAAACTCACAATAATTATTCAATTTTGTACATATAGGAATGCATCGTATATCAAACGTATATTGTGCAAGAAAACTCTGAAAACCTGTTCTTACTTACAAAATGTTTTCATACACAATTAGGAAGAGTAAGTATAATATGAAAAAATCTAGAAAATCCTAAATTTATTTTAAATTATATTCTTATATTATATGTATATGGTAGTATATATTATGATCTGGTTAGTATTCCAAAGCATCCACTGTAGAACACTGTTTGTCGAGGCTCTGCTGCGCTTTCATTATTTGTTTGATCAGTTGTTGCGTAGAACTTATTTGTTTATTATATTTGTGTTCAATTCGACACGACATTGTTTTAATTGGCTTGAAGAAATAGAGGAGAGTTACGCATCATCGTATCGAATGTTGCTTTCATATCTTTCATATCAAATATATGTATTGTATGTACACTGATGGTCAATGAAATAGGTGTTAGCAGCTATGGTGTTTCCTAATTATCGGTATAAAATTATTTAAACTAAGTGTTACCCAGGAATAATATTTTCCTATGATCTTACACCATTTTAATGTTAATTAGAAAAATTAAGGGGACGGGAAAATAATATTTTTTTTTAAATTCATTTAACACCAAACAGCAGGTTCTTGGATGTAAAACAAGGCATTTATTCAAGAAAAACAATTTCAAAAGTGGGCAAGTATTGCCAACAAATCTAATGCTGCATTGGAGAATTTTTTTAAAACTGTTAAAAATGCTCTAGAACCATAAAATAATGTTGCAAATCTGTAAACATTCGCAAATTGTCATTGATGACTTTCATTTGTATTGAAACTTAGGTCAAACGCGGCACATGTCTGACTCTGAGGACATGTGGAATCGAAATTGAGGTTTCTGTATCACCTCAAATCGCTCAATACCAGTTAGGATACCTCGTTACTTTTTTCTGTTTCGAACTGGAAATTCCTAGACGGCCTAAAAATGTTTTCATATTGCACAGCTGTCCGTTAAGGTCAAGGATCACAAAAATTGGCGTAAATTTTGCAGTTGTGGGCGAAACCAAGCAAAATTTTAAGATTATATATTAATTATCTGATCGTTTGCTCATTGATAGTTATTGTGTTTACCAAAAATAAAAAAAAATGAAAAATGAAATTTTAATTTGGTTTAGTTTAGTTTTGTTTCTCTCCTAATTGCTTTTTAATGTATACCTTTTTCCTTTATTATCTGTTATCTGTTTCTTAACATACAAAAGAAGAAAAGAAAAAGGCAACAAAATAAATTATTGTGTAAGAAGATATAAATTTGTGATTATGGAGGCAGATCTCGAGATATATGGAAAGATAGATTGGGATATACATTTATACATACATATCAACAGATTATGAGAGTGTGGAGATAGTGTGAAAGAGAGTTAGTGAGAGAGACAGATAATAGAATGCAGCTTTGAACTGGTTCAAATGCATGAAAACATATAATCTTTACCATCTTCTTACAAGCGGATCATTTCCAGTTCGACGTTGAGCTGCCACACCCCCTTGAAAAAAAGCACTGTCCAGCCTATTTTTCCGCCAGTTGTTTCTTTTTCAGTTATTCCACATCTTTTGCTATTCTTGCAAGACCAACGCTAGCTTAATTAACATTTAACTGTAAGTGACTAATGACTTTTGTTGTTATTTTTTTGTTGTTTGCTGCTGCTTTTGTAGTTAGAAAACAAATTAATTGTCACAGACGGCGGGCAGCAAAACAAAAGAAACAAAGAAGCACAAGGCTATATTGATTTCTTTTTGTCTACGTGCGAATACACAAACACACATGTATGAGCACACACACACATTGCGTTACAAACTATGTGCAAATGAAAACCTGATAAACAAAAGGGCAGTTTATTTATTTGTAACTAAAGATTTGTATAAACTTAACGTTATTGTCATTTTAATGGACCTCAAAATAATTTATATACATAGAACATCTTATGTAGTTGTCATTAATGTCATTAAATCTGATCATCTGTTATAGTTTATACCGGTTTTTAGAGGTTCTTATATTTTTATTATTCTTTCCTAATATAAATTGATACAACTATGAAAACAAATTATAATTGTTATTATGGTTTCGTTTGCTTTTTAACATTCATATTCACTATGTTTTTTCTTTAAATCATCATAATGGGGTCTCAATAACTGCTCTAACAACCTACACCCATTTTATGTTGGCGCGTTGGAAATTGAAGACAACTGAACAGGCGCAAAAAGACAAAAAGTAAAAAAAAACGACTGCTACTAGAACTTCAAGCTCTAGAAAACAGAAAACTGTCATTTTGAGTTCAATGTGCGTAGCAGCAACTGAATGGTGGGTAGGTCACGACACGGTACGCCAAGACCAGCAATCGCAACCAGCGACATGCGACGTGCTTGCCATTTCGGTAAATGTCATCGCTCATGCCATATGAGAGAGTTGTGGGCTCTCCGTTTTCAGTTTTCAGCTCTCAATTCACTCTGCTCGGTTGTCTTGGAGGCAAAAGTGCACGCAGTAAAGTGAATTCGGTTTAATTGAATTACAAAAATAGCAAAAATTGTGAGCGCGTTTATTAAGTATGCTTTTAATGGTGGCTTAACGGGTGGGTGGAGAGATAGAAAAATAACAGGAGAACAGGAGGCAGTGTGAGAGAGAGAAAGGTGCTTAGGGGGTGTTGGCGCTCAGTGCGAGCTTGATGGCTGTGGTTCGTTGCACGCTATGGCGCAGCTCACAGCGGTGCAGCAACAACAACTCTAAGAAGTGGCAGCAGGGGCGAAATAATAAGAAAGAACAATGAGTGCATAAGGCACTCGGCATGCAAAAGAGAAAAAAATTGTAAAAAAGAAAGAAAGGCTACTTTGAAAGGTCTTAAACACTGGCCGAAGGTTTTATACCCTTGCTTATTTTAGCGTCAATCTTAACCGATTGTTTTTATTTATAATAGAACACTTTTTACTGAACCTTGTTCATGTTAGGAGCTTTAGGAACATTATATAACAATAACACAACATTCTTTATGCCTTTTCAATGTGCTTTTAGATTTTGATGAAATTTGAAATCATTATACGGGTGACGAGACCATACAACTATGATCAGTTATGTTGTAAGGTATGTTGCGAGGCTCTACTTGGAAAGATACTGTAGATAACTCCGTCATTCCGGACTGTCGTTGATAAAATGTTAACAGCATATCAAATGCGTAGAAAACTGTTTGATATAGTCAGTTTAGTTGCGATATCTTGAAAAACAAACAAAATAGAGCAATTGAAATACGATATATCGGTCCGATCATGCTTGATCCGACTTATTTATATACCAGAGTGCAGTATTGAAATGCATGTGTGCTAAGTTTCATCAAGATATATAGCTTTCAATCTGAGAGGCTGGCTTGCATTAAAATGGAGGACGGACGAGCGGACAGAGGGACATGGCTAGTTGGAATCCCAAATGAACAGTAATGTGCGTTGCAAATCTCTGAACAATATGAATGTACTCTCTGAAACGGTTTAAAATCAAGCGCAGTGTGCAGTAAACTTTGCGCTAAATCTAAGCATTATATTAAAGAGTGTTTGTTTGTGTGCGCCCAAGCGTCACAAAGACGCTGCAAAACACAGCAGCAACAAAAGCCTCACCAGCTATAAAACTATATACAGACATACATACATATGTACATATACATTTGAATGTATGTATGTATGTTTCAGCATATGTACATAAGTATATGTAGAAACGACTACACTTTGTCTGACGGTGTTGCCACTTGGCTGCTGTCTGTTGGTTGTAAATTGAGTGGCAGCACTTGTCGTTGTCATACATCTCGAGTTCTTTCCACGTGCGTGCTTGTGTAGCTCTGTCTCTTTCACTCATTCCCTTTCTTTGTCTCTTGTGTGAATCTGTCTTGCTGCTTTTGGAACGCTCAATTAGACGCAAAGTGGCCGATGAGCCGGCCGGTTAGAGACCAACCACCTCCCACTTGCCTGGAAACTCTGCTGCCCTGGTTCTGTTTGTAAATTCGCAATTTCATGCAAAATGCAGGCGAACGTGCGGAGCAAAAGCTGAAAACACAAATCAATAACAAAGCAGGCACCGAAAATAAACTTGTTTAGTTCTTGTTTGTTCTTGTTGCTGTTGTTGTTGTTGTTGTTGTTGCCGACTCAATTTTACACAAAGTCAGATACAGGCCGTAATTGGCCCGTGCGGCAAGACTGCTTAAAGAGAAGGGGCGGCAAAGGAGAAGTCGCAGTTCGTGCTAATTTCTACCAGCTCTGTATTTTTATACCCGATGCGCAAAAGGTACAAAGCAATTATAATTTTGTGCAAACTGAAAATGTATGTAACAAGCAGGACCCCACATATGTACATACATATGTACACATATATTTCTAATCGCTATCAACTGCCGAGACGTCTGAGACAGGCTTTCGTAAAATCTCAGAGACTTTAAGAGCTAAGGCTTAACAATTTAAAGTCAATATGTCTTAATATTGCATGCAGATGAAGTTATTTGTAATTTAATGTATCACCATCTAAATGGACTGTGCAAATTTGGTTGCGATGTTAACAAACAGAAGGTATTAAGAAAGGTATTAAGTTTGCGAACCGGTGAAGCTTTGGGTGGCGGGTATATCAAAGTCGAGCACACCCGACTGTAGCTTTCTTGTTAGTTATTTTTTGCTAGCGTTTTTTTCCTTCGCAACAAAAGTAGGCAAAAGGCAGCTGTAAAATTGTCGTTAGTGAATTTGAATCCAAGTAGAAAATATGTTCGGTTCTATTTACAGTTGGAATTGTGTAAATATAGTTTCACAGCATTGCGAGATATGAGGTTTCTTAAAATTACGAATTACGGTAAAGCCATTTTATGGCCTCAAACACTGTTGACTGTTGATGCGTATTATGATTTATGTGAGTGTGTGTGTGTGTGTGTGTGTTAAAGTACACTCTTATGTTGTTTACTAGTCCGGTAATTCGCTGTGGAGAACTCAAGCCGTCAACTAAAGCAAGCTTGTAGCATAAAAAAGAAACATTAAGTACAATAGAATACAAATTATACTAGGGTTGAGTGAGTCAGTGACTTAGGTAGCGAGCAAAGTAATAGTTACGCATAAGTTGCGAATTCGGACTGTTTATGGACATTTACATATATGATCTATTATAACACTTATTATGACCAAATGTTCCTAGGATATCATTGTCCAATTTGGTAACCAGTTTGATTGCAAATATTTATATTTAAAATAACGACAGCTTTAGTTTTGGATTGAATATGCGACAATAAAGAAACTTGTGTGCAAGTGTTAACCGGAATATGATACGTAAAGCTCTGCCATCCTAGTAATGGATTGGTAACATGGACTTTCACTAGCGATATACATACATAGCTCCTCTCATATACATGCACAATGTAGGAAATATTATTTTTGAACAAATTTTTTTGTAAACAATTTTATACAGATAATTCGAAAATCTATTATCTGATGAGTGGCTTTAAAATCTTCGGAGTAAATAAAAGCGATTCGATTTTACGGGGCTTTGAGCCAAAACTCATGGCGTATTTGGACCTCTATGCTTTGACCATGCATGACTATACACATTCAAAAATATATTGTTATCGGTGTAACACTCTCCCAGTTAAATGTCATAGAACACTGACATGCAGACATGATGACAAATGATAGGCAACTTGTATCTGTCCGATACATCGCGTTGGACACTATTTTCTCTGTATTCACCATTGCTTACGTTGTTACCACGAGTGGAATAGACGCCGGCACTGCTTGGTGAATGAAAACAAAAAAATTCAAGGTAGGAGCAACAACAAAACCATAAAACATCGACAAGTGTTGCCACCATTAGTTAAATAATAGATTCATTGAGTCTGGTGGCCCACCTGATAACGCATTGCTCCGATTGAGCGTGGTCAACGTTGTAGGTACGATCTGCTTATAGGTTTGTATCATACGTACACGCATACACATATGTACAGGTGTACCCGCCCAAGGGCGGGTGGGGTTTTTGCTCTCACAACAAGGCAATATTGCTATGGCCTACCCACGCAAAGGCTTGCTCTTAGCTTTTGTCTAAGGCATTGATTTGCGATACGCTTGCGACTCGAATGGAGCAAATGATGTTTTTCTCTTGTTGTTTACCTCAATGTTTTCGCATAACGGCACTTGACTAGGTCATCACCATGTCACTACGTTGTTGTTGTCGTCGTCATAGTTGTCATTGCGATGACACGAATTCAATGAATCCATTGGCTTGTTGTTTACCTTTAGCTGCCGCCTTGCGCTTGCCATTTGTAATTCAGTGGGCGTGTGTTCGTTGTTATTGTTCATTATTAATTGTCAATTTATATTACCGGTACAATAAACTGATTCGCAGTCGATACACATGGCGTTATTGAAAATAGGTTCAAGTAAAGGCAACAACGTGCCGAAGTCCCCGACATATTCGTCAATATGATTTTGACAGTAGTTTGAGGCCCGAGTTAAGAGAGCCGAAAGCAACCATGATGCGAAAAATACTATACGTACATATGTATGGAGGAGCCACCTGGTTACGCCCTATCAGTGTGTATTTAATGTAACTTAATTTGATTTCATTAAGGTTAGCATGCACACCTCGAGTCGACAACTTGCTGTTAAACTTTTAGGTTTAGTGCAAATAGTAATCCAATCTATTCGACCTATTTTCCTTCCTTAACCATGCTCAGGTAAACGTTAATAAACAATACTAATTTTGGATTATATTATCAATCTCAAATCTATTTTAAAATAGCGAAATATCGATGTAATTATGATGTTGCTTCATTAGTGAACTCAATAAATATATTTCATATATATATTTTTATATATTTTTTTGTATATTTTAAAGACTCAGACTTGCTCGCCGTTATTTGCAAATTAAATAAATTTGCAACAATTTTTAATCTTGATGAAATGCAAGGGGTGGCTTATCGAATTGCAAGCGGGGCAACTGATTGATTTTTTGGCAATAGCGTGTAAACAAATACAAATACATAGCCACATTTTCCGACATACTTATGTATGTACATGCATACACAATATTACATATCTACGTAAAGAGGTAAACAGTAAAAACGTAAAAGTGAAATGCCGGCATAGTAAATACAAATTTAAAAACAAATGACAAGGAGTGTATGTGTCTGTGCAGCTAATTTACATGAAAAATGACTAGGCGTGGAGTGTGTGAATGTGTGCTAATGTACATGTGTGTATGTGTGTGTGAGTCGGTTGAGACTGGAGCTGAATGCGACAAGCTTTTAATGAGATTTTGCAGAGTTGCGCTGAGAGACTGAAGGGCTTTTGGCAAATTAAATATACATTAGATTGTTCGGTTTTCTGCTGCTGTTGTCTTAAATCTTTCTATTTTTGCACACTCCAAGATATTACGTAAATGTGCGACACCAAGGGAATCGAAATTAATATTTTATCCCAATTTCAATGACGTTACCCAGCAGACCCGCCTAGGCTGCTGGTGCAATTGTTCTCTTGCATTTCTGTTTGCCTCTCTCGCTCTCTTAACTTTGCCTTGCCGAGACCACTGACGAAGAGCATCTCTGCATGCAACTCTGCGCTCATCTGGTGTCTATTGTGAATAGTAAATATGATGTACGTATGGTCTAGGTATACATACCGCAAAAATAAGTGAAATTTGCAAGTTCAAATGCAAAATACAACTACAAACGCAATAATATCTGCTCAACTAAAAATACTAAAATAACAACAATAAACACGTGGCAATAGTCCGCAATTAATTATGCAATAAAACTGATGTTAGTTCTACTTGCGTTTCACTTAAGGTTCTTCTATGCCGAATGAATTACTTATTGAATTTATTAAACGATGTATGTATATATGTATATATGTTTATGTCCTGAGCCTGACTTAAAGAAAGTGCGGACCAGCCTAAAGAGCACACTGAAATTTTGACGTCAGCCTCGACGAATAGGCATGCGAATGCCGGTGATTCGATTGTTGTTTGTTGACGCGCTAAAAGCATAGAGAAATGAGAATTATAAATAGTTTACAAGTGTCTGGCACCTTAGACAGACGACAACATGTGCAACCGAGTGTATTTTTTGTCGATTTCCTAAAAACCCAAGCAAACAATAAGAAGTCTACGAAAAAATCAATAATCCATTGTTTCTTACCGAGAAGTTGCCAAAAAAAAATGTTGAATGCTAAATAAATGTTATAATTATTCTATCTGTCTGCTTTTTAGGTTGAAGCAGGCGATGTTATACTAAAAGTAAATGGCATCGATGTTCATCGCTACACAACGAAGGAAGGCAAGTTCATTTTTAGTTAATCTAACGTACTAGGTAATCTCTTGTATTAATCTCTGATTCGATTTCAGTGCTTAGATGTCTGCGTCTGTCGGAGAAGCTAGTAACCTTGGATCTGAAACGAGGCAAGTGATGACATATTTGTTGGCTAAGGCTTATTCTTATTGCAATTGATTTTTTTTTTCTCAGATCCTATGTTAAAAGCGCGTATTAAAGAGCAATTGGCTAAAACACAGAGTCCACACTACGTAGAAATTGAATCTCCCATTAATATCTACGATTACAGTGGCAGTGAAAACACCGGGTCGCCGAAACATCAGCGTCAACATAATAAGGGCGCTGCCACGCCCACTAATTCTGGTTCGCCAGCATTACGCTATAAGTCTCCCACGCATTTGCCTTCGTTGCGTCAAAACTCGCCAACAACAACCACTGTCGCAGCATCATCAATACAACAAACCACAACAAGCACAACACACACTCACAGTCGTAATTCTTCCGCCAGCTCGACCAAGATTCAAATGGTAGAGTCAACAACCATAACGACAAGCATCAGTAACAGCAACTTAGCCACATCACCAACTTCAGCTGCTGCAGTCGGAGGCGACGCAACATCGCCAACTTTTCGACCATCACGCATTCCACAGGCACTGAAAGCCGTCGCACCTAAGTCAGGGGCGGCACAAGTGCAATCACCGCAGCACAAGCGTCCACGCCCATCTCAAATACCCACGAAAGCATCCAACGGAAACGGACTGCAGCCTCTCCAGTCCTCGAACAGCTACAGCGGCAGTCCAGCAGTAACGCGACAGCAGCGACATTCGGATCGAGATTCAGAACCGGAGCCGCATTCAGCGCCCCCACAGCCGGCGAAGGCACCACGTTTCGAGGCTTATATGATGACTGGAGATCTGATTTTGAACCTCTCAAGAACGCCCCAGTCCAGCAACTTATTAACAGCTCAAGCTAAGAAGGTAACCCGATAATCGGTTTTGTATAAAACAAAAATGACATGAACTTTCTTGATTTTTTAGGTGGACAGCTTACGGGATTTTCCCAAACGCACTTTAGCCAATGCACGTGCTAATGGCGCATTAGCACCACGGGCCTCTGGTGAGTCGTCGCCCACTTCTTCCTCATCGGTAGACTCGCCCACTAATACGGCCAGTTCTGATTCGATGAAGCGAGAAGCCAAGCAGCAGCGTTGTCAGCAACAGCAGCAGCAACAACAGCAACGCGACAGCATCAACAACAGTTACAATCGACGGGACTCGCTGACTAACGACACACTGCTAATGTGTGAGGAACTAGAGCGTGACGAGGATGCCAGTGTGGACTATGATGTGAATAAGCGTCGGAAGCAACAACAACAGCAACAGCGGTACCGATCACAACAGCAACAGCTGCATCAAGAGCAACAACAGCGTTACGAGTACTACCAAAACGATGATGAACTGGAGGTTGAGGTGGAGGTCGAGGAGCAGGACGAACGTGAAGAGGATCAAACACATTACGACATCACAAACATCGAAACTTATCAGAGCGGACTTGGCCGTGGTGATGAGGAGGACAGCGATCGCCAGTGTCTAGTTGATGAGGACGACGAGGATGAAGAGTACAACGAGGAGGACAATGATGCTGGCGATGAGGAATATTCGACAAACTCGCTGGGCTCTGGTTCGGCCAAGCAACGAATGCGCGCACTGAAGCAGCGTAGTATTTTACGACAACAGCAGCAGCAACAGCGAACTCGCGACGCTGTTGATTGTGCTGCCCGAGGGACGGCTGGCTACTCCGCCTCGACATCGAATTCATCTGGCACAGTAAAAAGTGAGGCTCTTTTGGGTTTGGGCCAAGACGAGACTTCATTCTCAGTGCCAACATCGCCCATTTCGCTGTCGGCGCCACTCATCGATAAGGAGACGGCTAGTTCGGTTCCCACTAGTCCGGAGCCAAGCTCATTGGTGCCAGAGTCGAGCAATGCCGCCGGCGGAAGTAGCGCTGTTGTGGTTCGCCGTCACAATGGTCATGTGGTACGGAAGTGTGATGCTGCCGGTTTTCGTACCAGTAAATCCGAAGATCATCTGCAGCAGATACAGCGCGAGGGCATTGCGGCTGTGATACCCATCGATATTGATGAGGATGTGAATAGCTCGTTGAATACGCTGCTGGATACACGCCACGATTCAGAGGATTCTCAGGTAAAATAATTCGAGATGTAAGCAGGATATAATGCTACCCAGATATTGTTAAGCTGATCTAATCAAAAAGCTATATTATATAGACAAATGTGATGAATACGAAATACTCCCCCAGCCCAAAGAACACACATATTGCCACCCCCTTTCCTGTTGTAGATTGTTCTTAACGAAAAAACCGTATTAGTTGTCCTTATTTAAAAATGTATATGTATGTGTATAATATGTATTTCATCACGTAGCATTGGCGACATCCATCAATCTATTATCACTGTATTTTATAACATGTGTTGTATCCATAGTTTCATCCCATTTCGAATTTTTGTAGTAATTTAACTTGCTTCTCGTTATTATATACTTGTTACTCGTTACAATTTGCTCTGTACTTTCTAACTGTACCCACATACTATTACGATATTTAACTACTTCTATCATGTCTATCTTACTCTTACTCTTACTTGTGTTCTTTCTTTCCTTTCCTTTCGTTGTCTCTGTTCGAATCGTATTTACCTAAACTTTCATATATGCGCAATTTTGCGAACACACGCGCTATCGCTTTCTAGTCATCGACAACAACAACAACCGCAACAACGATTGTGAAAAACTCGTCGTCCTCGCCACTGCACAGCAACGAGAGCTCGAATTCGAAATCAAACGAGAAAGAATCGAGAAACAACAGTTTTAGAAATATTAACAATAAGAACAATGAAATGACAGTCGATGTTTCTGCAACACCGATAGAATCAACAGCTGGAACACAAGCAACAACAGCAAGGAATGACGTCTGCAACAAACTAAACTATATTTTACGCAAAAAGGTTGCCACTTATTAAGCATGGCATGGTGTGAATTAACCAATGTGATTTTCTTTGTGATTATCATTTGCGTTTTTTGTGTTCTTGCCTGAGCTTTTGCAAACCGTTTGTATATGTAGCTTAAAGTATTTTGTGACAAATCGGGGACTTGAAACTAACGCTACACACACACGTACATCGATACACAGACACGAACCACACTGGTACAAAGGCTACACTGGCAATCTGTTTAGGGTGAAGTCAAATGGAAATTGACAAACAAACCGATACACAATTTAGCTCTACGTACACGTATATGCATAGATCTAAGAAACACGCCAATTGACCTTTTAGTAATTTATACTTTTCTGCTTTAGGCATCGAATCGAGATCGCATCGTATGGACTTACAATGCCCCATTGCAGCCGCATCAGTTGCAGCAACTACAACAGCAGCAGCAACAACAACAGCAGCAGCAACAACAGCAGCAACAGCAGCAACAGCAGCAACAGCAGCAGCAGCAGCAATACTACGGTCAGCAATCGTATTCAAATTCACATTCAAGTTCCATTAGTTCATCGCCCCAAAATTCGGCAGCCGGCAGTCCGGCCTCGCCTACATCGGTATCCTCGTCCGTGATGTCCTCGTCGGGCTCTAAGAGCGCACAGCAACAGCAACATAATCAGCAACAACTGCAGCAACGCGAACAGCCACCCTTCGGGATGCCGGCTCTGTTAGGCTGCCCCAATAGTGGCGGTGGTACTAATAATGGTGCCAATTGTATGGCTAATGGTGGAGGTTTTGGCAACGATCAGAGCGTTTCAGAGGCCATTTCAAATATATCTAGTCCTGACTATCAAGACGACGATAACTTATTGAGTTCTCGCGATATTTTAGGCGGCATGGTACTTAGCGATCCCAGCGACTCGGACTCCACCATTCTTGTCTCGGAAGCGGCAGCGGCAACGCAGCATCGCCAGCAACAGCACCAGATTAAGCAACAGTTACGTGCCCAACAACAGCAGCGTGAGCGAGACAGGGATCGTGATCGGGATCAGTCAGAACATAAGCTGGTCATACAGGTGCGCGGTCTGGACAATAGCAATACGAGCAGTGGCACACGATCAGAGGATGATGGCACCACTCTAACCGACGAGCCACTCACAGCGGTTGCGGCACGCGACGGCTCCCCACCAGTTTCCGACGATGGCAGCGACGTCGAATCGCTGCACTCGTATCACTACTCGCCCAAGGCCGTGGACATGCCCTCGGCTATTCGCTTGGCCAAAAGACTGTACTCTCTCGACGGGTTCAAGAAGAGCGATGTGTCGCGACATCTCAGCAAAAAGTAAGCTGTTATTCTTATTATTACAATTAATAAAATATTCACCTATTATTAATTTTAGCAACGACTTTAGCCGGGCCGTGGCAGATGAGTATCTAAAGCATTTTAATTTCGAAAAAAAATCGCTGGATCAGGCCTTGCGTGAGTTCCTGCAACAGTTTTCTTTGTCAGGCGAAACACAGGAACGGGAGCGTGTACTGGTGCATTTTTCAAAACGATTCCTTGACTGCAATCCCGGCACATTTAACTCACAAGATGCTGTGCATACATTGACCTGCGCCATAATGTTACTTAACACGGATCTGCATGGTCAGAATATAAACCGAAAGATGAGTTGTGCTGAGTTTGTCGACAATTTAGCTGACCTCAACGATGGCGAGAATTTTCCAAAGGATGTGCTCAAATATTTGTACCAGGCCATCAAAACGAAACCTCTAGAGTGGGCACTGTAAGTAGTTGATTAAACTTGCCATCAAGTTCATTGTGTTCAATTTTATATTTCTATTAAGCGACGATGATACGGGAGAGCAGCAGCAGCGTGCCAACAACAACAGCACACTGACAGGCGTAAGCGCAAATCCTTTCTTAGATACACCCGAATCGGCCTCGGCTATTGAGTACAAAAAGGGCTATGTGATGCGTAAGTGCTGCTACGATACCAGCTTTAAGAAGAGTAAGTTTCAGATATATGTTGAGTCTATATGAAATCAAATAGTTGTTAATGAAATTCTATTTTTTTATAGCTCCATTTGGTAAACGTTCGTGGAAAATGTTTTTCATCACACTGCGCGATCTTGTTTTATATCTGCACAAGGACGAGCACGGCTTTCGTAAGAGTCAAGTGAGTTTCTGTTACTGCAGTATTAGTTTCCATTGCAATTGATTGCTTGGTTTCATTTGCAGATGTCCGACAATCTGCACAATGCGATACGCATACATCACGCACTGGCTACAATGGCCAACGACTACACCAAGAAGCAACATGTGTTCCGACTGCAAACTGCCGACCAGGCCGAGTATCTATTTCAGACCGGCGGCTCCGTGGAGCTGCACTCATGGGTAGAGACTATTAATTATGTGTGTGCAGCTTTTTCAGCACCGCCCCTTGAAGGTGGAGTGGGTAGCCAAAAACGTTTCCAGCGCCCGCTGTTGCCTAGTGCACACACAAAGTTGCCCATGGTAAGTCGCAATTACAATTGGCTAAAAAAATAAACTTATAGGTTTATTTCAATTTGTAGAAGGAGCAACTTGAGTCGCATGAGCAACAGGTTGCTCAGCTAAAGCATGAGCTAAGGGAGCACCTTAAGACCCCTTCACCCAATAAAGGATTACCTCTCCAGAACTTCAAGGAGAAGGAAAGCTATTTGCAATATGAAGTAAGTTTTGTCTTAAGTTTTCCTTTAAGTAGATAGTTAAAGATAATTTTATGTTTTCCAGCTGCGTCGTTATGAAGCCTATGTAAGCATTCTTACCGCCAAGCTGCTTGCCGACCAGCAGCCTTTAGAACTTCAATGCCAGCAGCCATCACAGTCAACACACGAAGAGGAAGAGGCAGATACATTCCCCGTGGGCGCGGCAAGCACGCCTGCAATGCCACAAAGTATTCATTCTCAACAGCAGCAACAGGCGCAACAGCAGCAGCAGCAGTCAACTACCAACAGGTATAGTCAGCAGCAACGTTCAAGAAACTCCTCATCCAGCGGTAACGCCCAGCAAGACATTGGCTGACGCGTAATGGGAGTTTTCTCTGCTTGTGTGGTTTAATGCAATCTCTGTTTTAAAAAGCCGTCTACTTTTCTTTGTTCCGTATTTAATTTCCTGATTTTCGTTGTTTTTTGTTGGCCTTTGTTGCTTTATTAAACTCTATTATTATTGAATTTGTTGTTTTTTAAATTATGTTAATACACAGTTGTGCTATTGTTATTGTAAAACTGTTTCATTGCGTTTTGCACTGTCGTACATATGTCCGAATTGGTATTTTGTCAAAAGTGTTTGTCAGACCATACTGAAAGCTTTAGTCTTCATTTATTCCCAACAATAATTCATATTTAAGAGTTTCACGTAGGGCCCAGTTGCCACATATAAAAAGCCTAATCGAACTAGTAAACATATATACACAAATACATATAGTGGTTTTGTGTTTTGATAAAACCAGATACAACTGTGAAAACTAAAATAAAAGAAAGTACAGAAGAGAAATAATAATCTTATAAAACAGTTTTGAAAAGATAAAAAAAAATGAACGTTTTGGAATCACACGTAGTCTAACGAACTTTTCGGCGTTAAAAAAAAAAAAAAATTGAATGAAAAGGTTAAAAAGTAGTAACGTTTAATGTTAAAACCCTGCATAAAATCATTCTAAATATACAATTAAACTAGAAATGTCGTTTTTAAAGCTGACAAAACCAGATATTTTAAAGTAGAACATAACAAAGTTATATGATTAGAGCTCTTTGAGTAAAATATGCGCACACGTTAATTATTTTGTTAGACAAACACATACCCTCAGACATAAATAACACCCATACAAATAAATATACATACATGGATACTTTGTATTAAACTATATAAATACATTCATGCATATATAGTATAAGATTCGTGCTAACAAGTGCAGCATTTTTCCGTTCTGTTGCGTTCCGTTTATCGTTCAGCAATCAAAAATGAAAATATTACGAACTGAAGAAACCAAAAAGAAGAATTCTTGAATTTTACAGATGGTTTGACGGCACCTGCTGTTGTCTTGCGCCCTGGAGACATTTACTCTCCTATTTCAAAAGCCATCAATGAACAATAAAATTTGAACTCATTTCAATTTGTTTAGCAATCAGTTTGCACACAAAACATCAGCAACAACAATAACTACAACAGCCACAACAACAATCAACAATTAACGACAAGCAACGATTGCACTTGGGAGGCAATTGCCAGAAAACACATACGACAAAAAAGAACCTGTTGAGAAAAACGCTTCAAATGGCTCGTCCTAAATGTGAGCAAGTTAAAGCAAAATCTTAAATGTTTTCATTATGTCAACTGTCTCTATAGCTTTGCTGTATAACACTATCTATTGAGTTCCCATTCGACTCTTAAATTTATACATTTCTTTACTTTTCGCACATAAGTTTATTAATATTGGATTCGGTTTTCACTTTCAGAAAAGAGAAGAAAAAGAAATAATTAGGCTTTTTCAATTTGCTATTGATTTTGATCATTTCAACCGACACACACACACTCCGGCAATTGGTAAGTTTCACGTATAAAAAAATACTAAATTTTATTTATTGTTTATTAATTTTTGTAACAAATGTAGGCTTTGCTCCAATTGCCAATACACACTCCCACACGAATACATCACTCACACAGGAAGGAGGGGATAATACACGAACAGGATACGAAGGGAATTTAGGGGAAAAGAGATTAAAAAACACTCACGCGTTACGGCTGTGCCGTGCGGCGCCTAACGGTCTGCCAATAATTCAGAATTTATGTACATTTCTTAAGCTACATAACATTATGATGACTATTCGTAGTCGATGTTGATAAGGGTATAAAGGTCCTATTGCAAAACGGTCGTTCAACAGACCTTGGCGGAGCAACATCCTCCGAATTCAAATTCTCAAAATGGAACCATTACTTGCCCCATCTATAATTATATTTTACACAACTTCATTGACCAAAGCAGGTACATTAATTTAATTAACATGTAAACTATATATAGAGTACATTAATCGATAATGTATATCGAACGGACTGGCAAGTTTGCTGATAGTCATGCTACTCTGAAGTCGCGATCATCGCTTTTGACACAATCATTATATTATTCATTATGAACTCGAACATTTTTCTATTGGTTGGTACGCGCCATGGATTCTGGTGAACGACTCACTTTTGTATTGTACCGGAGAATGCACTGCTTTTTCATATAAATACCTATTATTTAAAATTTACATACATACATTAAAAAACTTACATCATTACCTATGCTATCATTATAAATGATAAAAATAAATGTTCTCGATACAATAATAAATGAACTACAGTGAATTATGTATGTCATGCGGTATATAATTTGCTCTATTGGCCTTTTTGCGATAAGTAAATTTCTCCAATATTATGTACGGTTACAGATGTATTTATTTAAACAATAATTGGTTGATTATGCGACAAGTCCACGTAGTTAGAATATGAAATTAAAAGAGTAACAAGCTAAATAAACACAAAATGCATTAAATTGAATACATACGCATGTATATTTTTTAATATATATTATATTGTGTAATTATGTAAATGTAAACTGTATAACAATTGTTTATAATTATTTTTAACAATTTCATTGAAACGGCAATAAATTGAAAATGAAAAATAAATCATTTGAAGATCCAATCAAGCTTGAAAATATGAAACAGACCAAATTATTGACATGTATACGCTACATAATTGAAATCTGAAAGATAGGGGGATACGCTTGATATGAGACAATTTAACACTAATTGATAAGCTTTTAAATACACATACTAACGTGAATTTTATAAAATATGGTTCAGAAGGAAAAACTTATTACAACAAAATCAAGACACGCATTAAATACTTCCAAGAAACTTTAATCTAAAACGTGTTTTACTCTTCTTTAATCATAAACGATGTGTCAGTCTCTTCTAGCATATTTTCTAAGCGCAATCCTAACTGTCGACGCTGAATATCAACCTTGACAACAGAGGCGACAATGCGATCACCAATGCTGAGTTCACAGTTATTCATATGACTTTTATGTATGAGACCATCTCTTTCAACGCCAACATCCACAAATGCACCAAAATGCGTAACGTTTGTGACAGCACCTAAATGAAATTAACTTGGTAATAAAAGATAGTATTTTTTGCTTAAATGTAACAGCAAACCTGTAAGAACATCACCAATTTCGAGGTCATCTAACTTCGTCATGCCTTGTTTGAATAATGGCCGCTTGTCCAAGTCGGATCGGTAATCTTGCAAAAGTTTTCGTTGTAGGGCAACTAGGACAAACTTCAGCTGCAATTGTTGTTTTCAATTAAGGGTAAACCTAAGATGAAATGTGTGTACTCTTACCCGTTCAACGTGCACATTATGTTGTTTGGCAAGATACTCAATTTTATCGGAACACATGGCCAACTCCTTTATTCGCAGTACGAAGCTGGCCTTGCCAATGTCCGATAGCTTTAAGTCACATTCTCGTATGATTCTGAAAAAGTAACGAAATTTTCAAATTTAGTAGCTGCAAATATTACATGAAATTATTCCCAATTTCTTCAATTTAACATGTCTCCGGGAAAGAAGCTCCTCGTTTTACAGAAACAATACGTGGAATGTTGGAAGTATCCACCACCTCAACATGCGGTCAAAATAAATAAATACGTGGCTTGTAATGAGCAGTCACCCAGTGATGGCAAAGGGGTACGAGTTAACAAACCATGCTGGATATCCCCAGGGATGTCATCCGACATACGTAATGGTCCATGTTGGGATTATCCACCTGAGCGATTCAAGCGCTTTCCATTACCGCTACCTTGTCGCGGCGCTACTCTTCCAACTTCTGCCCTTATTCCCAATTTTGATAAGTGCATATCGCATTACACCCGCTACGATTTTAGTTTGGAAAAGTGTGTACACGAACAGGTCCTTATCGTTGAGAATCAGCTAAGGAATCTGGAGCGTCAACTAAACGCGACTAAGGAAGTAGAAATTATGCTCGCGAAAATAATGCGGGATCAAGCTATACGACGTCGCCTTTTGATTGGTTCAGCTTGCGGTATTAAAATTTACCCAGAATACTTAAGTCAAATTGCAGAGAACGATGCGGTGTGCAGCTTTCAACATGCCTACAATAGCATAAATTATTATAAGTATTATTGAGTGAATTTCATCTATTCCCTTTTAAATTTTTCTTATGTTCTGTAGCGGTGACCTATCGTCTTCGCTTGTCGTTATACGGGATGCCATGTCTGAGCTACGTATTCGCTTCAATAAATTGGATAAGAAGCTGGACAGTCCATTCCTTTCAATTCTTGAAACCGTTTTGCCAACCATACAGCATTTGTACGAATATTTCTATGAGGTGATCCGTAAGTATAAGACCTGGGCACAATTGATAGACGTTGGGCAAGAGCACTCCATAGAAGATTATCTGGCATTGTTACGTGCCGATACCGACTTTGAGAGTTTCAAAAATATCGGCTCACTGCATTGCACATGTAAGCGCTGTAGAAACAAAAATCATTTGGATACCTATGTGCCGTGCTGGTGTCAGGGGTGTGACCGACGTAAAAATAATGTGAATCTTTTGGATGACGACTTTCCGTGCTTTATTGATATTAACCCAGAGTTAAAGTCAAGTGACACTGGATTTGAACCGGATCCAAGTACAACATCGCTCCTACAGATGAACAAGCAGAGTGAAAGCACAATAAAATAATTTAAGTCCTATTTATCGAATCTGCAGAATATATACAATAAACTACAAATTTGTTAGTCGTTTTTAGACAAGATGAAATGTGTCTTTCCTGCTAAGAAAACCAAAATATATCGTAGCCTAATGTGAGTGTTGTCGGCCAACACCAATGAACATGTGCATAAATCTGGATAAATTTGGGTAACTAAATCCTAAAATGATTAAGAATATAAGGTTGAGCTACTCCATTAATTCATAACACAACAAAATTTTATTCATACTAGACTAAGTTGCATGCTTGTTCAAAACCCGAAAAATGTTATTTTACAATATAATTGCAATAATAACATAAACTATTGTAGAAGCCTCTTGTATAAATTGAGTTTTTGTTGGAAGCCCTAGTACTTAGACTATTGAGGAAACAGGTCTTCTGTCGTATGAATGCATATGTAATGAGCGTATTCGTGAAATACTTGCATGCTTGTATGATAAATCGTATTTATTTATTCTATAGTCTTTGGTATCACTTACGATTCGGCCACACTGTAGCTCTCCGGATGTACCCAGGTACAGTCAAGGGGGCTCAGCAACTTTCCACCGACACTAAGTGGTTCGATACGTACGAAGCCAGCACACTGAACGAAGGATTTTTCGCCAATACTTCGCACTGCCAACAAATCTTTGCGAGAGTGGAATGGTCCCTTTTTCATACGATGCTCGATGATTTTCTCTGCTTTTTTCTCCGACAGTCCAGCAATGTGTCTGAATATAGATTTTTTTTTTTAGGAAAGTGGTTATGTTAACTATAGATTTGTACCTACTTTAGTACACTGAGACTGGCTGTATTCAAGTCGACTCCAACATAGCTTACACACTCGGAAACAACATCGTTCAACGTTTCTGTTAGCATCTTTTCATTCACATCATGTTGGTACATGCCAACTCCCAGATGACGTGGTTCAATCTTTACATACTCACTTAGCGGATCATTAAGGCGACGCGCAATGGATACTGTATTTTATTAAAAATATTTTAACAAAACATAAATATTGTACATTATTTTGCAGCATCTTTTACAAACCTGCACTTATCTCATTCATATCCATTTTCGGGAACTCCTTTGCCGCAACATCACTACAAGAGTAAATCGAGGCACCATTCTCGTTAACAATACTGTAACGAATGCTGTGACTATCTAGAACCCCAGATTGAAATAGAGATGTCAACCACATCTCTGTGTCACGACAAGCAGTTCCATTGCCCAGAGCAATGATGCGACAGCTATAATCAATTATACTAGTTCTACATTAATTCTCTTTAATTATTTTGTAGTCACCTACTTGTGTTTGCTAAGCAGCTCTAAAAGTTTTTGTTCGGATCCCTTTCGATTAGCATTTCGTCCATGAGGAAAGATGACACTCGTGTCGAGCACATCAGCTGTTTCGGATATAAGTGCCAATTTGCAACCGTTTGTGTAGCCAGGGTCAATACCGAGAATACGTTCACCCTTTAAAGGTGACATTAATAACAGTTGCTTCAGATTTTTCCCAAATACTTCAATTGAAGCTCGTGTAGCCTTTTCCTTAAGATCGGCACGTATTTGACGAGAAAGAAGCGGTGATACTTTAAATTAAATAAAAATATCGAGTATAAAACGTTTGCCTTTAGTGACTTATTATGAATTCTTACATTTTTTATTAAAGCACTCTTCTAGTGCACGGTTAAATACTTCTCTGCGCAGTGGATACTGGAGACCTTCGGACATGTACTGCTCAAATATGAATCGCAGTAGATCCTTCTTTAAAAAGTCACTTGTTTCCACTTTGACAGTTAGAAATTTATGTTTCTCTCCTCGATTAATGGCCAGAGTCTGATGGGGCTTTATTGTCTTTATATCTGCTTGATAATTCAAGTAAAGTTCGAACTTTGAGCTATCAACTTTCTTCTTGGGATCAACATTGGAACCGGTGTTGCTTGCTGCTTTCGAAAGTGCTGTACTCTTAGCTTTTGTACATTTGAGTATAATCCGATGAACGTTTTGCCTAGAACGTAATGCAATTATTTTTAGTATCATACATGTTAAAAATAAGATAGAAATGTACCCAACATATTTCGATGACTTAAACTTTTGCAGTTTTTGACGCTAATTCTTCCTATTTCAAATGTTCTTGGAAGAATATTACCTTTAAACTATTATTACGTACAAAAAAAAACAAACAAGCACAAAAGCTATAGTCGACTGCGATATAACCGCTACCCACTTGACCAAAACGATTTCTTAAGTATATAACTTCTATATTTATCCTATTTTGTGTTGCATACTTTAGGGATCGGCTTGGAAATCAGTAACTCTTAAATTTATATCTTGAATAATTTCTATATTATTTATCCGGTCGCAACTAAAATTTTCAGATCATTTAATAGCTATAATTACGCGTGCAATAATAACACATATTGATACCAAATTTGAAAGCCCTAGCTCTTATAGTCTCCGAGACCGTAGTTTTCATACGGACGGACGGATATGGCTATATCGAATATGCTGTTGATGCTGATTAGAATATATATAATTTGTGGGGCTGCCACGTCTCCTTCTGCCTGCTACATACATTTTCGATTGGGACAAAGTTAAAATCCCCTGTTTGTTTCTGCCTCCTCTTTACTTTTTGTTTTTAACATTATTTAATTAACGACCTCATGAGCCGATAAAACAGACGAGCAACACTCAGCGGAAGAATAATAATTTAGCTTCATTGACCCACAGGGATCTGTCTCTCTTTGGTCTGCCTTACAATATATGTACGTGTGCGAAAACATTCAAATATCTTGATTCGTTTTAGTATTCCAACAAACCTACAGACAAGCGGACATATTTAATTATATCGTTAATTCGATTTGTTAGTTCTGTTAGTTATCAAGAGTATACATGAGGACTGCAAGGTCAGCCTTTTTCCAGACAGATCTGACTTTTTTTGAATAGCCTGAAATAATGCTGAATTAAAACATATTTGTATGGTATACTCATCGACCATTAAAAATAAAGGGTATACTAACTAACAACCCCATTGTTTGCATAGAAATCTTTCTCCTGGGTTTTGGATTCGATTTACAATCATTAAAATGAACAAGGCCAAAGAAAAGATATTTCAGAAATATTGGTTAATAATGTCATATTTCGATTAGGACCATTTTCTATATAAAAAGAACCATTAGAACATTCTCGATAGAGCATGTAAAAATTACATCAATTCTATGTATGTAATTTCAGCCTTTTTTAAGTATAAAACCATTGGTTTGTCTTTTTTTCCGCTTGTATATCCGTTTTTTCATCACAGTCTAATCTTTTTTTGTGAAGGGTAGCTGGCAGCCCTGGTTTACATTGGTGATCAAATAAATAGACTTGATTAGGTCGGAGATGTCCCCTTCAGTGTTAAACTTCGGGTTAATGTTAATTTACCCTCTGCATGGGTAGAACTTACAATACTCGTAATTTTTCCAGCACACTCGTATTTTTGCTAATGTTGTGTATAATAATGTTGCAGATTCCGGAGACCACCAGTTCCTCTGTTGCCAAGCTTGTATTGCTCGGGTCAACTATTAAAGATAGTTGAACTCTTGGTGGTGTGCCGTACAGAAGGCAATCTGCATACTGTTGCAGTCCTAAAGCCTTGGCCCTTTCAGCCAACGTGCCTTTGCTCGCTGGTTTATATGGCGCATACAAAAACTCCAGTTCTTCATTTGTCTTGGCACACATTAACTCTTCACGAATCTCTGTATTTAGGACTTTCTCCTTCTCCAGCTGATGGACTATGTGCTCTGCTTTCTTACGCAAGTCCACAATCTCAGTATATGTGTTTTTGATATCACGCAGCCGATCTGGCGATATGTGGTCTACTAAGTCCCGTCGATAACTAAACACGCACAAAAATATAATCAATATATTATTTAAAAATAGTTCAAATTTGTTACATTACCGGCAAATAAATGGAATGGTATTTTCGTTCTCAAAAAGCTGAACAATGTTCCGCGCCGCCATTGGTTGAATATGTTCTGTCTCGGCTAAAAGTTCATGAATGTTCCAAACTTTCCGGCGTTCCCAAAATGAGCTGCGTCCGGTTGTGGATTTGGAAACTGAAGGTCCTTCTGTCTGTGTATCTAGCTCTAAGTTAGTTGCCAACGGTGGTTCCACTTCTGTCTCAGCAACACTAATGCTTGGATTTCCATCGTTCTTTTTCTTTTTTTCGCGCTTTTTCTTACAAGCAGGTGCTGCATCTGAGCAGTCCCCGTGTTTGGAATCCACCCAACGCTTCCTTTTTGTATTTCTGTTACCCATACATATATATGTATGTAAGTACAATTCTTGAAAAATTTTATTGATTTATACTCACAGTCCTGATGCTGCACGATCTATACAACGCGTACGGGTGCCACTTTGTTGGTATTCGTCATTTTCCTTAGATGCAGCTGTGTCATCTGAGTCGGACAATTCAATTACTTTTAGAGACTTAGCAGCTGCTTGACGACGAGGTCGCGTTGACATTGCTTCAGTTAATATACAATAAATAAACAATAAATTATTAACTTCCCAGAGATTTCTAAGTGGTTGAACTACAATAGAAACGAAATTGAACAATATTGAACATAGAACAAACAAGTTGTTGTATCGATATCTGTTAACGCCGCTATCGGTATTTATAATCGCAGCTAAAAAACAGCTGAAAATGGCGCAATATTCAAATGTATAGAAATATGAAAATGTCAATGCCTTTTTTAGCAAATTAATAAAATAATCAGAAAAATTTAAATTTTTCCAAAATGTTGCTATTTTAAAAACTATCATTTTAAACAGTACTGCTGACAATTATTCGGGATAATAGAGATGAGTAAGGAAAATTACAATGCTTTCTAACCTTTTCTGATTGTAAAAGTTTTTACAAGCGATCAAGATACCCGACAATCTTTAGTTCCTTTCAATCGTATTTTGGAGAACATTCAAAATTAGTTTTAAAAATAAAATTCTCTGTGTTATTTCCGGAACGTTAGAAGTTTAATTATGGCATATTCAACGCAGATAAATTTTTTTCAGATACCATTTAAGAATAAGAAAGTTGAGTATGTCTGTGGAGATTGTGTGAAATTAAAACGATATGAGTCGTCCTTCGATGATCGATCTTGGGCATCAGATGTTGGCAAGAAATCACATTATATCTCCGATCTGGTGTCTTGCTATATTCCGAAAGCTCGTGAGAGTGATAAAAGCCTGTCATTTATTAATATACCAAGTGTTATTTGCATCTTTCTCATTCTCATCTATGAGCATTTTCTTAGAAGCAAGTGCATCTCCTGAGTGTTTGGAATCCACCCAACGCCCCCTTCTTGCATTACTTTTTTTTATATATATATATGTAAGTAAAATTCTGGCTGGCTTATACTTACAGTCCTGATAAAGCACTATCTACACATATGACAAGAACAGCTGCCACTTTTTCTGTATTTGTCGTTTTCTTAAGATGTAGTTTCTTCACCTGAGACGAACGACTTAATTAAGAGGATATAGTATAGATGAATATCTTAAAATTCAACATTTGAAATATACATTTGAAAATTTATGCCAAATTTGTCTCTAGCTGAGATCAATTAAGTTTTACTTCAATGCATTTTTCAAAGGAATATTAAATATCAAAATATTTATTGGTATCGATGCCTATTTCAAACTTTGGCCTTATCGATTTTCAATGCTTCGTACATATCGATAGTCAAATCTATAGTTAAAGAGACAGCTGATTGTGCAATATGTTTTGGTGCACGTACGTTGAATAAAAAGTCGAATTTATCACTGAAAATGTTGCACTACGCTTTGTTTAGAGTGGTATTTAGGTGCCGCAAAACATTTATATGGCAGTCTGGACAAGGCATAAGTCGTTGTTACAGTAGTGACATAAGGAACATTGGGGTCTTAGCGCACATTGATGCAGGTAAGAAAGGGTCTTGTTTGGCACACTTGGTTCATCTTTCATTTCATGTATAGGAAAAACCACGACAACCGAACGCATGCTTTATTATGCGGGCAAAACTCGCTCGTTGGGTGAAGTTCATCGTGGGAATACGGTAACAGATTACCTCACACAGGAACGTGAGCGAGGCATTACGATATGCAGCTCAGCTGTTACTTTTTCCTGGAATGGCGAGCGGTGAGTGTAATGAATAGTTATACCAATTATTTCTGCGGTCAACTTTAGAGATACTAAGTATTAATCTGTTAGATACGCCTGGTCATATTGATTTTACAATGGAGGTAGAGCAATCTCTTCAAGCAGTGGACGGTGTTATTGTTGTTTTAGACGGTACAGCGGGTGTCGAGGCACAAACGGTTACCGTTTGGACACAGGCAGACAAACATAAATTACCCCGTTTGGTTTTTGTCAATAAAATGGATCGACCTGATGCGAACTTTGAAAACTGTCTAGAGCACTTAAAAGAAAAGCTAGACGTAAAACCCATATGTACGCAGTATCCTGCAAAAAATGTCGATGGCCTACTGAGTGAGTACAGATGAAAGGATGCAAAAATGATCACCCTTAAATGGAATGCTTTGCAGGCATATACGATGTTATAACATTAGAACATTTGAGCTGGCAACCAAACGACTTTGGTCGCATTTACAATACGACCAAAATTCAAAATGCAGATATATTGCATGAGCTGCAAGAGAAACGTAATGAGCTAATCGATCAGTTGTCTGAAGCGGATGATGAGTTGGCTGAAGTTTTAATTAATACGGAAAGTTTCGATAAAGTCAGCAATGGGTTGATCGAAAAAGCATTGCGACGAGCCACTTGCCAAAATAAGGTTGTGCCAGTTTTACTAGGCTCTGCTTATAAAAATATTGGAATACAACGTCTAATGGATGCGGTAAACTTATATTTACCCAAACCGGAGGAGCGAAATCAGATTTATGATTGCTTTGGGTGAGCAATTGATTTATAGTAAATAAAACATATAATTCAGTTATTTTCTTAGCAACGAGCTGGCGGGAAGAGTTTTTAAAATTGTTCACGACAAACAGCGTGGACCTCTTACTCTGGTGCGTCTTATTCGTGGCGAAATAAAGCGAGGAATGCGCGTGACTAGTTCCCGTGGCCAAGCAGAGGTTATAACAAAAATCTATGAACCCCTGGCTGATGAATACAGGGAAGTGAGCTCAGTCCAAGCCGGTGATGTAGCCATATGTGCAGGTCTTAAGGTAAAAACCTATCAAACAATAGTCGTTATATATAACGAATTGAGTCCATTGTAGTCAACAATAACGGGCGACTTGCTTACCACCAGTCACACATCGCTTAAAAACGCCCAGAAACGTATGCTGAAGAATCTTGGACATGAAACTTCTCAGCAGGACACCGAAAGCGATGACGATGAAAGTCTAGAGCTATTTTCACTTGAGCCAAAAATACCAGATGCGGTGTATTTCTGCTCTATTGAACCTCCCAGCATTTCTTCCCAGATGGCAATGGAACTGGCTCTCAAGCAACTCCAGCGGGAAGATCCCAGTCTACGTGTTACGTTTGATTCTGTAACTGGACAGACTGTACTCGGAGGCATGGGGGAACTTCATATGGACATTATCAAATCTCGAATGTTAAGCGAATATAAAATTGAGGTTGACCTGGGTCCTCTGCAAATTGCTTACAAGGAGACTATCGAACGACCAGTTGTTACAACATTTAATATGGAAAAAGAAATCGCTGGCAGTAAACAAAATGTCAGTATAACTCTGCAGCTAATTAAGAATCACAAGGAAATATTTGGGTAACTAAAATGTTAAGTAAAATTTACAGTTTTTGTTATAAGTTTTTTTTCTTTTGCAGTTTGGACAAATCCCCAGAAAACGTACAAAATCTGAATGCATTACGTCCTCGGATACTTCAGATTGTGCGCAAAGGGGCTATAAGTGCCTTGGATCGGGGACCTCGTGTTGGTGGTCAGGTGGTTAACACACAGATTCGTCTCCATAATGTGGTTATAGGACGTGGCACTGCTGACTCATTTATTATGGCTACGGCTACCCAATGTGTGCAAAAAGTAGGTTATTATTTTATTCCTTGTCCACGAAAATTGTACAGACCGCAGACCGATTTAACCATGTCCGTTTGTCCGTGAAAGAGGAATGTCCAGAAAGACTTTTGCTGAGAATTATTAGAGTAATCACAAAGGCTTTTAAAATTGAGCAAAGGGTATCTTACTGTGGGTGCTCAACTGCTGCTTTCCTAATTTAAACCCACATAATCTTCATTTCTAGCTATTGAGCACAAGTGGAATAAGATTGCTAGAGCCCATCATGGCAATAAAAATCCTGGCTCCGAACGAACGTATTTCTGGTATCATAGCGGATCTTTCTAGACGACGCGCGATTATAAAAGATGTTACGCCAAAAAGTGATAAGAATAAGGTGTGTAGAATTTATCCAATTTGTTAATTAAAAATATGAAAAGTTTGTTCCTTAAGATCATTTCAGTAAACGCGCCTCTGGCTGAGCTATCCGGCTATTCAACAACATTGCGAACTATCACATCCGGCACAGCCAACATGACAATGGAGCCCTGTGGATTCTCTGAAATGAACCCCGCTGACGAGTCACTTGCCATACGGCGTGCTCAGGGAATAGAAATATACTGATATTAATCGATTGTATACTTTCAGGTTAAGAGAAATCGTAGTGTGCTTTGAATAAAAATAAGTTAATATGTTTAATGATAATGCTCAGTACAGCAACATTTGAGTAAATTGTCGTACGTGCAGTAAAGAAATTCGGTGATACATTTGATGTCGGACGTATTTCGAATATTATATTTTAACCTGTCAAACCATAAACATTCAAGAAGAAAAATTTAAATTTGTGTTCTAAAATATTTAACTTTCTGAGCTTATCCCAGATAGACAAGTGCATTGTCATGGCATTCTCCACGCAAAAGGAGTTCTTCCATGTGCCGTTTATGAACGAGTCGTTAGAATTCGAGTGTCAAGACGTATGTGTCAAGCTAAAAACTTATCCGTCAACATTTGATGATCGATCTTGGGCAGCTAATGAGGACAAGAAGTCACGATTTGTTTCTGATTTGGTGTCGTGTAATACTCCAATGTATCGACGTGGGCAAGATGCTCAGGGACGAGACAAAACTAGTCAGGGAAGAGGGCAAGATTGTCAGAAAACTGGCCAAAGTGGAGAGCCTAGTATAGTGGGATCTATAGGGGGATCACAGGGGAAAGCCGGGGGAGGTCCATGTGGATTGGGTGGCCCTTGCAGTCATGGTAGCCCATGCAAAACAGTGCCATGTGGTCCAGGTGGGGCCAGCGGAGCAGGAATGTACGAATCACAAGCGAAACTAAGAGAGCAGGAGGGTCCTGGAGGGGGGCCAAAAGGACCGTGTGGAGGACAATCAGGCAAGGAAAAAACCGGAGGAGGTCCTTGCGGATTAGGTGGACCATGCAGTCAGGGAAGTCCATGCAAAAAGGCGCCATGTGGTCCAGGAGGCTCTGTCGGTCGAGGTGGGCCTGGCGGTGGAGCTAGTGGTCATGGAGGTGGATCATCTGGTCCTTGCTGTGGAAGTTCTGGTGCTGGCGGTGGAGCTAGTAGTCAAGGACGTGGAACTTCTGGTCCTTGCGGTGGAGCTAGTGGTCATGGAGGTGGAACTTCTGGTCCTTGCGGTGGAGGTTCTGGTCCTGGCGGAGGAGGTGGGGGTCCTCCCTGTACAGGTCGTGCTCCTTGCAGTGCTTCTTGCTGTAAAGGCCACGGCGGTGGATCTGCTCCTGGGGATCTTTTGGTGGGCGACAGTCTTATTAACGCTGCCGACAATACAATTGGAACAATGAAGGACTTAATGGTTAAAAACAATCTACTTCAAAAGCAACTGGCAGATTCTAAAGATCGTTTGTGTACAGCCAGCAAAGAAAACGCAGATATCAAACGTATTATGAATGAACGCTACGACCCTGAAAAGAGTAAAGCGTTTCAAAATAAAATCAAGCAACTGTCAGACGCCAAGAAGATTGATAAGTGTGACGCTAAAGAACTGTGTGCTATACAGAAGTCCATTGATGATATGAACAAAGCATATGAAATCCTTGAGGTAGAGAACGCCAATCTCAGACGACTGATTGAGAAGCAGTCGAAGCGCGTTGCTATGGAGGCCATAAGAATAGATCCCGAGAAGAGTTGTGATGTCAAATATTTACAATGTAAGATCGATAAAATTGGAAAAGAGTTGGCTCTCTTACGTCAGACCGAAGACGAATCTATGAGGTCAGGTGAACTGAAAGGATCGTATGCACCTGACATGGATGCCGACAATATTCAAAAAATGTTGGCTGAACGCGATGCCCTCCGCCGAAAGATGAAGGGATTAAATTTTCTTGAGGATAAAGTTAACAAGCTGCAGTCGAAGGCTGATCAAGCAGATCACGCTTCTTGCAATATGTGCAAGAATCTAAACGCACAGAACCAATATATTAATGAAATGGAAAGCGAAATTGAGGAGATGCAAAAGTATTATGAAAATGAAGTGGAACAATCAAAGTACAATGAGGAAATACTAAAGGTAAGTTTGTGTATAGTCACTTATTTGATACGCTTCCCAGATGTTTTCAACGCACACAAGGACCAGTGCTGCTAACTTTTAATGATTTTTGTCAACAGGCGAATCAAACGAATTATGTCCGTCTGTATGTCCGTTTGTTGCAACGCACATTAAGCTCTCAATTTGTAAGCCATCTTGATTAACTTTATTCTTAATGAGATGAATATATCGTATAGCTGTAACAGAAACTATTGGTTATTTTTCAAGACATTGCCATCAAAAAAACACAAAGCTAATTTTCGTTGTTAGTTTTCTAAACTTGGTGTTGTTTTAATTACTTGCAGTGTCGTTGTAATGATTTGAAGAAACAGGTGTCGAAAATGGAATCGACAGCGAAGCGCTGTGAGTGCATGCAGGATGAAATCGGTTTTTTACGCAATGAGCTTCGTAAGAGGGATACTGCATTAAGTGCGTACGACTGCCAGTATCAACAGCTTATGGTAAGAAATTGTTTTGCACATTTTTTCTTTAGTTACATTTCTTTTGTGTTTGTGTCCTTATGCCTGTTTCCCAAGTATAAGGCACAATCGTTCAAGAAAAATGGTTATCGCTTTCTTGACGAATTGGTAGGAGACTGCGATGACAGCGGTGCACCCAATATTATGGTAGAGGACAGCAGTTCACCCAATATAGTAGAGGACAGTACAGTTAGTGCACCCAATATTATGGTGGAGGAAGATTGATAGCCTATTAGTGGTAACGCTAAGTCTGTTCAAAATTTTGTTTCCCCGTCCACACAGTAATACTATACAAAATTTTTGTAGTCCATCTCTTAAATTATAAGTGCACGAATGCCTTTTCTGATCCAAACCAAAATAAATAAAGTGGTTAAAATAGAGTACCGAAAAGTTGTGGGGACTAAGAGGGGAAAGTCGTTAGAAATACTCACTGTGGATTGTTAGGGGCATAGAATCAATGTGTATTTCTTTCTTTCTTAATCCTAAATGCAAATTCTCGCTTGCAGTCTCAATCCAACAGCAACAATATCTAATGATTTCCCCCTCTATTTCCCTGTCTTTCATTTTACTGCACGCTTGCCCAACTCCATAGAACGTAATAAGCGAGCTAAACAAGAAGTACGGTAATCAGCGTGGTGACTGTCCTGATGACAAAAAATGTCCTGATGTTGGTGAGGACTTGACCTTTTACACAGGCGCCACTTTGGATCATATAATGAAAGAGATGTCCAAGCAGGCTGACTGTTTTAAAAAAATGAATCAAGGTAATTCACCAGATAGTCAGGGTATTAATAACATTGACGACTGCATGTCGGAACTGCAACGTCTGCGGAATTTACTGAAAGAGAAAGATAGTCAACTGGGTGATTTGATCGAGGACAACACTTGCATGTGCGATGCTGCTATTGAAAGCAACAAGCGACTCACAGAGTTAGACAAAAAGGTACGGGAGCTCGACAGAGACACGCGGTGCATGGAGGATGGTATGCGCGAGAGTATCAATCTTATCGAGGACATTGGCGATGTGGCCAGGGAAAACGAGAAGCTGAAGGACAAAGTTAATAATATGAAATCCTCTGAACTGCAGCAGCAGCTTGACGACTGCTTAGAATATAATAAGACTTTCAAAGAAGCTTTAAAAAAACTTGGTGTCGACCCAGACAGTCTTTCTAAAGGTGGGCAAACAGGAGAACACCCATGCGATTCATTGGATAAGCCATGCAATGATGATACCTGCCCAGATGATATATGCCAAATAAAAAGAGAGAATGGTCCAGATGGACAACCACCTTCGCAGAAAGGAGGACTTGGTGGAGACGATGACATTGATAAGTTAAAAAAACAACTTGAAGACTGCTTAGAAGGTAGACGAGAGTGTGAGGAACTTAACAAGACTTTCAAGGACGCGTTAAGAGAAAATGGTATCGACCCAGACAATCTTGGAAAAGGAGGCAAGGGCGGCCAGGGAGGAGGCCCGGGTGGCCAGGGAGGAGGGCCGGGTAGCCAGGGAGAAGGGCCGGGTGGCCAGGCAGGAGGGCCGGGTGGCCAGGGAGGAAAGGACGGCCAATGCGAAGATCTAGATTACTCATGTCATGATGATACTTGTCCAGATAATGTGTGCCCAGTGAAAAAAGGGCAAGGTGCAGATGATAATGCCGATGGTGTAAAGGGTGATGGTGTAAAGGGTGATGGTGTAAAGGGTGATGGTGTAAAGGGTGATGGTGTAAAGGGTGATGGTGTTAAGGGTGATGGTGTTAAGGGTGCTGGTGTTAAGGGTGCTGGTGTTGACGGTGATGGTGTTGACGGTGATGGTATTGACGGTGATGGTATTGACGGTGATGGTGGGAAAGGTAAAAAGGGTGGTTTGGGTGACAAAGATGGAAAGGATGGAAAGGGTGGAAAGGGTGGTGCAGATAAAAAAGGTGGTGGTGCTGATGGGCAAGGTGCCGATGATGATGCAAATAAGGGTGCGGATGATGATGCAAACAAGGGTGCATATGATGATGCAAAAAAGGGTGCAGATATTGATGGGAAAAATAAAGGAGGTTCTAACGCGGATAAAAATAAAAGAGGAAAATCTATGACAGGGGCTGCAGGATCTGGAGCAGACCGTGGATCTGCGGCAGACCGACCATCTAGATCAGGGCGAGACTCTAAGTTAGGCTCCAAGTCTGGCAGACCGGGACCCTCGAAAGGTAAAGGTGGGGCCGGTGGTAAGGGTAAAGGAAAGGATGGCAGTACTGAAGAGCATTTTGAAGAATTTGTTAAAAATACTATGAAAAGTTTGAATGCTGGAGAGATTGACGGTTGTGGGTTAGAAAAAGAATTACGCAAGATTCTGGATATGTTTATCGACGAGTGTGGTTTTTGTTTTTGCAAATGCAACATTCCCAAAAGCCGCTTTTATGCCATATGCCACAAACTGTACCATCTTGGCTTACACACCCTGGATTTCAAGGACCTTGCCTACATGCACAAGCGAATCTTTGCTGCCGCTGAAAATATACTTCCGGGTTGTCTATTCAACATTATCATGAAGGATATTTTGTCAGGAAGTCCACAGGGTATAGTACCAGTGTGCGCAGCTCCGTCACTTTCGCCGCCGTCACTTCCTGCCGTAGAACAACAATGCTGCAGCTGCAAAAGCTCTCTATGCTGTAATGATACTGATGAGAAACTAATGATGAAAGGTAAGTCCCTTATTTTAAAAACGAGCGAAATTGGTTCATAGATAAATGGGTTGTATTTCACCTCATGATAAAATATAATAATAATAATAATATAATAATAGGTGATTAATAGTATGTAATTAATTATAACATTCCCTTTTAGTAATGCGCCTTGAGAATGATATTGAGAATGCAAAACAATGCCTACTGAATTTGAAAAATATACCTTCGGACTTATCCGTTGCTGATTTCCGTTTGGAAGCTGGCGATTGTTTTATTAAGTAAAAATTAATTTAGTGTTATTATTTAATAATTATTTAATCACTACAATTGTAGGAATGATGTTCATACCTCTACTGGTGACAGGAACTCTGTCGTATTGTATAAAGAAATAAAAAATTCAAAGGTTCGCAACGAAAGGGTGTTCTAACACAGTGTTAATTTTTACATAATACAATATTACAACAAACACACAACGATTACTCCCCAATTTCTATAACAACTTTTCCCCCATCTGTTAGATGTATTACTTGTTAAATTTTTTGGAAATCAGTCAAAAATTAAGCACTTTTACCTGAATAAAAATTTAAAGTTAATTTTAATTTATTCAAAAATGTAGTTATGCATTCCGATATTTTTAATTTACTACTTTGGGCCCGGAACTTTTTTTTGTACTACCACTTGCACAATTTGCAACGGTAAAATCTTTGATTGCATCGGAATTATTATCGATAGCAACTTACTCGATCATCATTTTATATGCACGACTTACGTAATTATCGGCAAAAAAAAGAGGCTGAGAGTCTTTGTATGCTCGTGAGACATTTTACTCTCATGGAAAATTTCATTTCGGTGCTAAATGTTGAGAGCTAAGATAAGCTAGATGGAAATTGGAATATGCTAGTTTTCAGGTTATAAGCATTTTCATTTTAAAATATGCTAGATCTAGCCTGAAATATGCTAAACTGGCAACACTGGGCCCTGGAGTCATAAGAAACCGAAAGCATTAGGCGAGTACTTTCCACTGTTTGAGTACTCGAGTACTTGAGTATTTTAGTAGTTGTTGAGTATCGATAGACTACCGGCTAACAGCTGACGATTGATTGTCTGCCTGATTGTATAAGCAGGAAAGTTGTAAATTAATTCGTCTCATTTAAAACTTAATCATGGAGAAACTGCTTTGTTCCAGCATGAAACTTATGCAGATTCAGGTAATTAAATGAAATGTAAGCAAACCCTTTGCGAAAATTATCTTTTTAATTTATGTTTTAGATACCGCATGCAGGGAAATCTGGAATGGGAATTTTGCTACCTGGCCTGCAGAATGTGCTTCAGATTCAGCAGGTCCGCCACCGCCAGACCAAGCACTGGAAACCTGAGTTTAAGCGCTTACGTCGGCAGAAATTTATTAAACTCGATATACCAAATTTACGTGAAAAACCGGCAGACTTTACCAAAGAAGAAATGCGCAACCGTATGAAGGAACGTGGTGTGCTGCCACCACGCCCATGGATGGAGCGCCCGTTTCACATCAGTTGCACGGGTGGCATATTCGAAGCTTACGTACCACCAGAGGGTGACGGCAAGAAATCAATCATCTCTTCATCGGGTGCAAAGCAAAAACTTGAATTTCTAGAAAAGAAATCAAAAAGTCTGATGGCTGTTCGAAAAATTCGTTCCTATGAAGAGAACTTTAGTACCGACGAATTTGGCACACAAGCCCAGGAAATATATATAGCTGCTCATACACATATGGCCGCCAAGGAGAAGTACAAAATACGGGAATTTGTTAGCGAACGCTGCTATCCAGAAATGATGCATAACGTCAAGGATAAGACCATTCATTGGAAGTTCCTGCAGTCTCTGGAGCCACCACGTGTTGTACATGCGCGTGTTACAGAAGTTATCACAAAGGAGAACCAGTTTGCTCAGGTCACAGTCCGCTTTCATACACAACAAATGCTAGCCATCTACGATCGCTTTGGTCGTCTAATGCACGGTAGTGAAATTGTCACCAAAGACGTTCTGGAGTACGTTGTCTTCGAGAAACACATCTCTAATGAATATGGCAAATGGCGCTTACACGATAAAATCATTCCTGACTGGCTCCCGGCAAAGCACCCAGCGCCTATTACTTACCGCATTTCCGATGAAATTGTTGACGAAGCGCCAAAAGAGTTGAGCGCTGGCGAGCAAACGAACCACCTGGAACCAAGCAATACCCAGCAAACAGAGCAGCTTACTTTGACCAACACGGCCGACCAGTCTTCTAAATCAAGTCTGGCCATTTGATTGTATTTTTTATGGGCTGCCTGGCGGCTCCGAAGTTTATGTGTTAATGTTACACAATAGTAATGAAGAGAGAGACACAAGAAATTAAATACTATTTACAAATTTTAATTTTTCTTTTAGTTCGTCATTTATAGATTTCAATCGTAAAAATTACTCTGGCATCTGTCGAATCATTTTTTTTTAGTCACAATTATTAGAATTATCGCCACGTTAGTTAGGATTTGATGTCGATATTGCCATTACACAATTTTAATAATCATGTAATTATTTCCCTTTCGTTCCATCCTTTTCAACAAGACGCAGAAGTTTTGTTACCGGCAGATGATCATTTTTATAACATTATGACGATTATATTATTTGCTTACAAAAATGAGACATTATTAAATTTGATAGTCATAGCAGATGAATAATATAGATGCATCGTGTGTGTGTGTATCTGCCACGGTATAAATACAGGTATATTTTCGGTTGGTACTCGTACATATTTATAAAAAAGAAAAACCGCACATGTAGGGTATATATGTAGTTATATATTATATGTACACATACATATTACAATTTGTGGTTTTTATTTATACAATAAATTTTACACCTTAGCTAAGTAGAGCTAGTTATAAATACACACGATCACTACGTACAGTTATGCACACATTTGTACATATACATATGTACTCATTATAATTCGTCATGGTCCTTTGTTGCACATGGGATACAAATAATGTAAATAAATAGAAGAGGGAGCGCTATTCCTTTATATATGTATATACAAAAGATCGAACAAAGAACACATCGTTGCGTTAAACAAAGCTGCTGCTTGGCTCATCCAGGTATGCACAACGTGTGCTCGTCTGCTCCACAGACTTTCGCCCAATGTCCATTGGCACTTTGGCGCCAAAGGACAAGGAAGCTGTGGCCGTTGTTGTGGGTCCCTTTACTGAGGGCGATGTCGACGTGTGCTTAGCGGGCGAGAACTTGTTACTATAGTTGTCAGTGGGCGGAGCGTTGGCTACGCCCCAATTCGAAGGCTTAATGGGCAGCACCTTTGGTTTCGGCGGCAATGGTGGCGGTGCTTTGGTGAAATCCTGCGGATCTTGGGACACAATGGACGACGGTGATGTTAGTAACTCAGTCTCTTGCTCAAAATCCACCTTCATTGGCGAAACACTCGCAACCACAGGCTGCTGGCTACGTGTTATTGAAAGCCGCGGCGCAGGCTGCGGTGCATCTGTGGAGCTGTTAGCCTTGTTAACTGGACTCAAATTGGCGCGCACCTTGCGCAACTTTGATGCGGCCGCATTGAGATTCTCCTTGTTTTTCAGAAAGTCGGGCAGATCAAAGTTTATTTCCGTGCCACGTTGATCCTCCAGGCGAGCCAACTGTGCACGCTTCAAGCCCTCGAGTAGATCATCTGCAATCAATTTAATACGTTTTATAAGCATAACCTAAGCAAAACGACAACTGAAAAGATTCGTCACTTACCTTGGGTCTCGGCTACTCGCTCTGTTGATTGCAGCTTGACGCCCGCCTTCAGCTTGGCAATGATCGGTTTCTTAGGATCCAAGCATGCCGTCGTTGCAGTGCCCGTTGGGGTGGTGACTGCACTTGTCTCCTCGGAATGTTGACTGCTTGTGGATTTCTTTTTAAGTTTTGGCAGCTTGCTACCTGGAATGTTGCCATTGTCACGCTGCTGACGTCGCATACGGTCGAATAGCGAAGATGAACTCTCGGAGGGAGCATCGTTGGACTTCATGGAGCACAGATCATTTGCCTTTTGCGTGACTTCAGTTTCCGACTTGCTTTGCAACATCTCGTTGAATATCTTGTTGGTCAGCTCGTCCAATTGGCCCTGTGAGGTAGAAGCATCAGTAGCCGGTGCGGGTGTGGGTGTGGGTAGCGGTTTCATTGGTTTACTATGCTTCGGCGGCATGCTACTGCCGCCGCCTAGCTGAAAATCCGAATTGAGCATTGCGATCTGAAGCCGCTGACCGTCGGCTACGGTAACGGGCTGCATCAAATCAAGCGGTGCTTGCGTCTCTCGTAACAAAACTTGAACGCTATCCATTTGATAATTATATTTGTTCAGTATGGGTCTAATCACCTCGTGCAATTGCTTTTTGGGTTTGCTTTTTACCGATATGACCTTGGGATCTGGTAGATCAAGTTTAAAGGCCACGCGCCGTTCGATGACCACCTCCTTGCCGGCAAGCAGTTGTGATGACTGCTGGATATCTATGGACTTGGTGCTGCCCTGAAAGACCACATCATAGTATGGATAGACCAGGTTCCGTTTCTCCAACAGACGCTCGACCAGCTGACCTACAGTCTCTCCAGGCCGTGTCTGCACAATGGTGGTGGCTCCATCTGTTAGTATTACACGGCACAGCGAATAAACATTATCAGCGCTGGCTCCTTGACCCAACTGTCCAGCGGCACTAACACCAGCATCGAAGGACGACAACGAGGAGCGCGAACTATGAAGATCACTTAGTGAATTCTGCACTGATCCGCCAGTCAGCAGTGCCAGCAGCGGAGGCGGCGGCGGCGGCGGTGCTTGTGGCGCAGGCATCAACGTATGCTGCAAGTCTGACATCAGTTCATTGCGATCACGGGATTTACTGCGCGTTTTCCTGTGCCACGGCAATAGGCTCTTACGTCGCCGATCCTCGGCATTGCTTGCCGACTTTTTGAGCTGTTAGAGAGAAAGGGAAAACGTTTAAAACAAATCAATCCTGTGTTGGTGAATTTCCGCTTACCTTTGGTGAGGCTGTTACGTGAAAATTTGTCTTCAGAAGCTCATCCAAATCGGCGCCGGTGAAGGGGAGTGTCCGCTGCTTCTGTTCTGCTTCCACGCAACTTTTATACAGATCGCTGCGTATGAATCGCTGGTAACTGTCGAACTTCATCAGATTGAAGATTTGCTTTTGTGCCGCAGCAAAGATGTCTACGGCACCGCTGGCCAGCTTCTCGTCACTGAGATTGCGTGCCTGCGAGTCAACGTTAACGGGATCGCTGCTGGTGTTTGCTAGGTGCTTCCCGTAAAGCTGACGTGCCAGGGCGAGACGATCTACTTCGGATTCCGTTTGCCTGTACCGCTCGCAGGCTGTCCAGAAGTAGATGTTCTCGGCAGAGAACTCTTTTTTGAGGAATTCAGCGAAGGTTTGCATGCCCGCCGCATCTTGCAACATTCGCTCAAATGATGTGCCCCAGCTGCTTGGACCGCTGCTTTCTGGCAACGCATGTTCGGCTGCACTTGACTCAAAGTTGGCTGTTACCATTACACTGGACGGTGGCGCCGGTGTGGTTAGAATCTGCGGCACTTGGAATACCGCCAACTGCGGCGGCTGCTTCTGTGTCTGCTTCGGCTGTTTGTACTCGTCCAACATGAGAGTCTTGATGTACACATCGTTGTCGGAGGCAGTCATGGAGGCGGAGCGTCTAACTAGTGGACTGCTGCCAGAGGCAGACGCTGGCTTGCCCACCTTTTCGGAACGTGACATACGGAAGGACGACTGACCCAAAGCACGTCGAAATGGAGAGGCATTGGAGGGCAGTGCGCGATTCTGTAAGAGTAAAGAAATCGTATTAGAAATATGTTTTAAAATAAATGTTAATACACATAATCAACATACAACTAATATATTAACCACTGTGGTTACTAGCGGGGAACACATAAAGGGAATGGTGTAAGTATGTATCTACAAATACTACGCATTGAAGTTCAAGCACCCCGCAAAGTTCATTTTCATGGGCAATTTACAAGTACAAATTGACGGGCAGAGGGACGAGTCTGTCATTATCACGGACAAGCCCAAACTCGACACTCCTCGACACGATAAACTTTTGAACTTTTTTGAAATTCTCAAGTTGAGGCTTCAATTTGGTTGCATGTGTGAGTCTAAAGTCAGTATGCGTGTGTCTCGTGTGTGTGTGTGTGTGTGTGTGTTTGTGTGTTTGTGTGTGTGACGCATGCAGTTGCCAACAATTGAAGCTATAGGTTGCCCCTGGGCCGCCTCTCGGTCCCCCCATCTACAATTCTAATTGTGTGAACAAATTGTGTAGACAGCCCGCCTGCTTGCCCTAAGCGGGTTGCTCGCTTTTGTACACACACAGAGACGCAAACAGAAATATGGAACTGTGTCTGTATGCGTATCGTGACGAGTGTCGTTTCTGGGGCTGCCTGACGGCCAATCCATTTGCTGCACTTTACTGATAATCACTCTTGTCAAACAAGCCCGAAGCTGTTACAGCTATTTATATTCGCTACATTTTCATATTGTATACCCTGGAAAGGTCTGAGTCGACTGAAATTGTAGGCATGCATTAAGAATTACTGGTATATTTATATATTTATAAACATATAGCGCGTTAATCTTTTAATCACATCATATGTATATGTTGTAGAAGGGTAACCTCTAGACAAGAATACTCTTTTCGGCTAATATGCGATCTGTTTCCCAGAGTTTCTCGTTTAATAATGATTTGACGTTCAAGATTAATGAATTTTTGTTTCTAAGCTCACAGTTTCGCACACAACACCAAAATATGGTCACCCCACGGATAGAAACGCGAGCAGAAGAGAAATTTGAAACATTTCCGGTCATTTGAAAAGTCATTCGTAAAAGGGCAACGGCAATTTTCATTCATTCAGTTCGTTCATTAATAGAAACCAATTTGTGCGGCTCGTGTGAGATGACTTTGGATCGGGATGAGGAACAATCGTTGGTCATGCCACAAAACAAAGGCGATGCAGCTATGACGGCATTATGAAAACGATACTGTTGGTTGAAATACGATATGAACGCTATATTCTTTGTTTCTAGCCCGATATTCCGCCATGAGTTCGTTGCTAATGGTATTCAGTTCTTAGATTACGTTTCATAAGAAAGTAAAACTTAAAAATAACTACGATTTTCGATCACGTGATCACTTGTTGTAATTGAAACAAAAATGTTGCGACAATTAAAATCAATAAATTTCAATTTGCGCAGCACGGAACACGAATATCGCGTTTAATTTCACAAGAGATTAATTTCTATATAGTAAAATCACTTGAGTGGGAATTGTTGACTTTTTGATGGGAATTACTTGAGTGGTTCCAAAATGCTGCAATACGCCTTAAGTGCCAACAAAGATAAAACTTTAGGCAGTCTGCCTTATCACTTGGATGTATGTACATACATAAGTAAGCACATATGTACATACAGATGTACATATACACATATATGTAAGTGGGTCAGCAAGAAAAGCAACACATGCATTTCCCAAGTACATACATAGCTTCTGCTCTGCCCTTCCGGCCTGCACTGTGGGGAGGGGAAAGGGGTAAACATTTTTTCAAAAATTAAATGCAACAATTGAGTCACAAAACAGAGTAAAAGAGTGCAAAGGGAGGGAGAGAGAGAAAGAGAGAGAGAGAGATGAACCAGGGAAAGTAATATAAATCAGCGTTGATTGCTAAACAATAGGTCGAAAGGGTGGGGGGAATGACGTATTGTGTGGCACGAAAGAGAGGTTAGGTGGGAGGGTTGAGGCAATGTGGGCCTGCGGCAGATCGACAAGCGGGAAATGAGCAATTTGCCAAAGTAAATAATTAAAATACATGAACGGAATGACACAAACGACGCGCTTGCTGTGTTACATTTTGTTGACTTCGTCGACTCAAATGGAAAATGGAAAATTGAAAAATTGGCGAACCAAAACGGCAATTCCAATTGCCACAGACACACAGACACACACATAGACACACGCACACCTTAACAGGTTGATTGCCAAGACATAATGGAGCAACTATGTGTGTATAAAAACGCTAACAGCCACACTCCCTGCCTTGACAGCGCCCATTTCTTGCCGTATTCCATGCTCGAGTGGACACCGAACATGGACCGCGATCTGGACACTTTTCCGGTGCCATTGTGGTGGCCACATTTACACGGCCATTGTCTGTCTGTCTCGCCGTCTGCTTGTTTTCTGTGTGCAGATGCCGCTTTATATTAAAGTCATCATCACGTCTGCTCCTCCACGCAAGCCCGAGTTGGCGCTCGGACTCGGGCTGGAGTTGGAGTTGGAGTCATTGCGCTGAGTTTGCATTTCAAGTCGATGATGTCTCGATGCGAAGCCAACGAAAAAGTAGCAGGCGAACTAAACTATAAAGCAAACGAAATCCCACGAGTAAATTAACTTGAATAGCTTTGACTCTGCTCGCCATCTTTTCTCTTACCCTCTCCCACTCTTTCTCTCATTCTCTTTGCGTCTCCCCTTCTCTGCTCCCTTTATTTACACAGCTCAATCATCAAATCGCAGCGTTAATTCGATACACAAGTACTTGCTCATGTTACTGCCAGAAGAAGTCGTACGATCGCTTAGGAATACCTAATGAATATACATATATTTCATATTGCTGGCTTGGCCACGTCTGACGCCTACTTAGTGCAACTTTCTTGTTAATGGAGCAGGCTCCAGGGAGTCGTGTGAATTTCTGAGCTTGTTTCCTGTCAAATGATTCATCCCAATTGAGTATTCCCTTGCGGGTCTATTTGATAATCACCTTACTAATTAAAGGTGAATACATGAATAATTTTGTATTCGAAGCGAAAAAAAGAATTGTTTAAACCTAGTTTAATTCAAATATTATAATGTATGTAGGAGAATAATCCCCAAATTTGAGGATACGATATAAAAAACGAGACTTTTTATAAGTATGTACATATATGACATCAATTTCAGCTGATCACAATAATAGTAGTACCATAAAGCTCATACATACTGTGTATGTACTGCATAGTTTGCAGATCTTGATAAACTACTCTACCTGGAACATACATATATCAGTAGAGTTGGCAGACTTGAAAACATCACGTAGTTAGGCCATACAGCTGCTTCACAAGACACGCTTATGGCTTTGAGTTCGGGGAAGATACTCGCAGAACAAATACGAAATACTGACACACTCGATCAAACAAAGAAAGGCCCAATGCAAACAGAAATGTCTGAGAGTTATCGAATATGTTGACGACACAAATATACATATTAACAAGTCCGATAATTCTCAGATAATTTCGCAGAAAGGCGTTACAGATTCCACAGAAGAGCTGATAAATCAGAAGTGTGCAACGATTAGAATTGAATTCGAATCTTATCTCAATATGCGCCCATTCCTCGTCGGACAAGTCACAAAAGAAAGAGAGAGACATGGATAGGGACAGGGACAGGGACAGAGAGGACAGATACAAGTGGAATGGGCGTTTCGCAATTACTGTATATACATATATACAGGGGGGAGGGGGGCGGTGTGGAGAGGGGGAGTTCATAAACTGCTCGTTACGCATGCTAATGACAGACTAACTAACCATAGTCGGGGCGAGTGCGTACACCCTGCGCACGCCCGGCGGGAACCACCTACCCGTCGCAATTGCTGTTGGTGTTGGTTTGTTTTAAATCTTTGTATTCTTTTGTTTTTGTTGATGTTTTTCCTGATTCTTTTCTTTATTTTACACTGTGTTGGTATTCCAAAAGGCGTGTCGTCGCTTTGCGAAATTGCTGCGGGCTGCGAGTGTGTGAGTGAGTGAGAAAGCGCAAACGTGCCGCTTTTGTCAACACAGCACAGACTAACTTTGCACTTTTTCTTCACTTTCAGTTATTATTTATTATGTGATTATGACTTTGTTGTTGCTGCTCGCTCTTTGGCATTGGCTTATAATTACTTTAATTGTGTTTTGCCTCTTTCACACACACACAGACACACAGAGAGAGAGAGAGAGAGGCACTCTTGTTGCCACTGTATTCCGACGCCGACTCTCGAATCTGTGACTCGCAGCCGCAACGCGTATAAAGTAACTGACATCGTCAGTTGTTGTGCTCGACCAGCTGCTGCTGATCAAGCGAGCACATGCAAACACATACATACATATATACACACATCCACACATTCTGTGCATGCGCTGTGTATTCGATGTTGGTTCTGCTTGTGTACGACAAGTCTTGTCGAACACAGACAAGATGTTGGAACAAGTTTGATGCGCCTTTGCTTGCAACAGGTTGGAAAAGAGGAGGTATCGCAATCGTACAATTAGTGGGGGTGGACACACCTTCGTTGAACTCAAGAGTTGCTCGAACTTTGTTTGCTGCTGCTTCAAACATGCTATAATATGCACTCTTGATGACGTTTGTGCAAACGTACGTAGTACTTGCTTGGTTACGGTCTCTCTCTCTCTCTCTTTGCTTGTGGGTGCATACTTTGTAAACTGCTGTTTCGAACATGTTCATAGTATGTACTAGTGATGAAGTTCGTGCAAACGTACATTCAAATATACGTGCTTGTACCCTCTCTTTGTTCGAACTTGTTCGCTCTCCCATATTTCGAACTCGACTACCAGCTGCCTTTGTGTGCGTCAGTTTCGGCTATCGCTTATTCATATTGTATTTGTTGTTTTTCTTGATTTGTATTATTCGTTTTACGTCTTTGTTTTTGCTGTTGTTATGTTCGCTTATTTATCTGACACCGGCTGCTCTTTTCGCTTTTGTTTTCTTTGGAATTCGTTCATGAATGAAATCCCCACACACATATTTATCTGAGTGTTTGTGTACATAAATACATGTGTATGTACACACATTACACTGTGGGTGTGCAGCTCTCTTTCGTTAATTCAATGTGCATATTCGGTATTGGCAGCTGGTGGGCTAATTAAACGGTTAGTGACGTTGGCAATTAATTTAGCTGCCATTTTGGCATTTTGTTTGTATTCTTAATTATATTTAGTTGCCGCAGCCAACATTGGCCAACAGCAAACAAAGTCTTATTGGATCTAAATACCGATGCCCATATAAGTAGGCAGCAGAAGTTTTAATGAACTAGCTAGCAATTAATGAAATATATGGAATGTGCATTTGTATGTTTGTATGCACAAATGTTGTTAGTAAATAAATTTCGCTAAAATACCGGAATGCTGCGCAAATAAATTAAAATCGCCCATGCCAACACCGAATAAACAAAGAGCTAGACAATTGCCATAATTAAAATGCCAAGCAACCGAGATGCGGGCGGCCTGACTGCGTTGCCAACTGTTGTGCCGATAAATTAATATCTTTCGCCCAGAGAGAGATAGAGAAGAAAAGTATGCAAGATAGAGAGGGTGGCAAAGTTTAAGATCACGCGTGGCGCTTCACACATGACCAGGTGAAATGAAATAAAGCAAACACACACATTTCCATATGATAATGTTCTTAATTTTGGTCCGAAGTTTGCAACGTGCGTTACTTGTAAATATTCCGAATGTGGGTCAACAGAAGAGTCAAACAATATCTATCCGGATGTACATACGTCTGGTGCAGCTATCTTGACGAAACTCGGCACACATGCTTTTATTGCTGTACGCTGTGAATGCGATCCGAGCCGGATCGGACATATTATACTTTACACCTGTCATTGAACTTATCGACCGATTTTGATATTTTTGAAGATGATGCAAAGAATACCGGACCACTATAACATATAGCTGCAATAGGAACAATTCGTTGAAATGAAGGTTTTCGTGTATATACAGCAACCTATGTATAGTTTATCCTTTTAATCCAAATCTTACAACTATATCCAATTGCTTTCTTAGAAACAATCGATTAAATATAAAGAATTTTTTAAATAACATGTTAATCTTATTAGAGTTATTGGAAACTTAAGCAAATTCATGAACAATATTTTCAATTTGTATACCATTATAACAAACTGATAAAGGAGACAAAAACCTCAGCCTGGAAGAGTATAAAACACTCGGCATGCCGATGGTAGCCTTTCTTTCTATTTTATCTTCTGAATGGTTTGTGTAGTACAGTCATCGGCTCAGTGTGTAGTCAAATTATTAAACAATTCATGTTGCCGGCAGAAATATTTAGCACATTTAACGCATCACATGCGCTTCTTATGAGCAATGTACCATACTTTCTTGGCTCAGCTGATGCTCCTGTTCCGTTCTATAGTAAAGAATCGTTTGTTTGGTATTTTTTGGTACTTTTTTCAGAAATTTGCAAACTGCACACAAACTCACACACACATTTAGGAATTAAATTAAATATCCGGCATGCGGTTGCCTGCTGTTCTCATTGCTGTCATTGTTGTTGTTCTTGTCGCTACTGGTTTTTATATATTTTGTGGGTGCCAATGCGGGTCATACGCGCTCCGACGATCGTGCGTTATTTAAAGCGGAAGATTCACACACGCGCGTATAGACGAATAAGTATACATACATATGCATATGTGTCTGTGTGTACATATACATACATATGTATGCATGTGTGTACATTCTGTGCATTGCATATTAAGTGAGTATTTACATAAATGGATTCGAATTATTCGATGACGTTTGCGGGCATTTTGTTTTTTAGTGGAAGGGAACAGCTTGATGACTATCGGAAAGTGACTCATCTCTAGTAAGACACTCTTCAAGTGGACCCAATAGTTGCGAAACGTTCGCAACGTAATGAAAAGTGAAATTGCGCTACACGCCGCCCATGCAAATCTAACAATTAGAAAGTAATTATAACCAATAAAAAAAAAACACGATAGATACATATATGTAGATGTAATCGGCAAATACTTAAGTATAGAAATATGTGCTATATAGGTGAAGTAGCTGAAGGTGAAGTATCCTCCGTTCCCCTTTCATATTTTGTCGTTTTCCAAGTGAAACTTGAAAAACACTTTAATCTATCGTTCTTTGTTATGATTGTGTGATAATTTTATGATTTGTTTTAAGTTTCAAATACATCACTTTTGTTTTATTTGATCTCATATTTGTTTTTTCTATTCAATTACATGTGCCAATTATCTTATGTACTATGTAATTGCAGGTTAGGATTACTTTATGTTTCTTTAAACAAAATACACATACTATAAGTGTAACCGAATAGGGGGCGTACCTATACTCTGTAATCTAGAACTTTGATCATCACAAAATCTATATCCTTTACTAAAATTTATACGGTCTGAAGTTACTATGAATACTTAGAATACTTTACAGTTTTATATAAGACACAATTTCGATTGCATTTCAGACAAAATCGTTGGCACGCGAAAACCTAAAATAGAACCTACATAGATCAGCTTTGTTATTTATAAACAGTTTGATTTTTATTCAAGAGAATAAGCAAAGGTAATTAGCGTAGACAATGATAGATCTAGCCTGATCCACTGGCAGATACTAAGCAAACCGATGCTAAATCCATAAGAATAATGAGAAAGTAAACAACAATAGAATCTAACGGAATTGCTAGGAGGCAACTGGCGCAACTAACGCCATATGGGCAAGCAATGAGAGAATTTTCACGGAATACGGCGGAATGATTGAAGACGACATAAGCGTAAATAAACAACAACAACTTCCCGTGAACAATTATGAAGCCTGGGCATAAACAAATCGAACTTAAGAGCTAAGAGATAATGGAACGCATCTGGATGAAGATGTCTCCCTCTAAAAGTGACTCACTCGCATCACGTTGCTGACATCGCCCAGGGGAGGAGGCTTGGTGAAGTCTAGTTGCTGCATGGCATCCGGATCGCTGAGCGAACGTCGCAGTGTGGTTATGGAGGCGCGTTTGGCATGAAATGAGCCCCGCAAAAATCGCGCAAATTCGCTGGCGGCGCTCTTGCCAACCTTGCAGACGCCACGTGGCGGTGTCAACTTGAAGCTAGGCACGAGTGGGGCATGCATCTCAAAGGAAGAGTCTGGTGATATGTTGCGGCTGTTCGAATCGCAGCTACCCGACTGGCTGGTTAAATTGGAGCTGGCCGAACTGATGCCATCGTCGTGTTCCTCATCCTCAGATCCGCTGCCTGTGCCTGCTAGTGGTGCGCACCCAAGCTGTTCATCCGGCTCCGGCTCCCGTTGCTGGTGCTTGCTGCTGCTTATACGAAGCAGGACTGGTGAGCCGGCACGATTCGACTCTGGCTCCGGCTCGCTGAGCTTGCGGCTGCCACTGCGTCGCTTGGCTGCCGAGCTAAAGAACTGGAGCACACGCGAAGCACTGCGACAGCTGCGACGTTCGGCTTGAGCACGCGCCAGTGCCTGGGGCGGTGGCATTAGATCCTCAGCCTCAGCAGATTTACGTGGCACACTGACTGCACCGTCTGCGGTGGATATCTGTTCATGCGCTTGCTGCTGCTCCTCTACTTCCGGCACAGGCTCAATGTAAATTTGTGGCGACGCACTGCGTCTGCCACTGGCGCTGCGATAAATCTCTTTGGCTTTGCGGCAAATGTAGGGTGACCTGCACTTGTCCTTCGGTGTAGACGCCCCATCCTGGCGTGCCTCGAAGTCTCTCACAAAGCATGTCATTTGCTCGCGGTCCAGTTCGGTGAGGCAACGATGTCGTTGCCGGGCGGCAGTAGGAGTGACAGCAGTAGCTCCGGCAGCCATCAGGCGAGGACTCTGCAGTATGTGCTTGATCTCAAAGCTGGAGTCGAAGCAGCTGCCGGAATCGTTGAGCTGGCCCAGAGATTGCACAAACCGCTCGACCATGTTGGAGATGCTGCTGCTTCCCGCGTGTTGTTGACTGGATAATTCTGTGACTGGCTGTATTCTTTTGGCCTGCACTGTGCTGCTCTGGCTCATGACGTACTCTCTCTGTTAACTGTTGGTGAAACGTTTTTATATTAACAATTTTGGCCAATTCGCAGCGAAAACACAAAGTTCGCGACGCGTCCGCTCGGCTCGCTTGCTCGTGGCTAACTGAATTTTCCGACCCACATGCCGCCACAAAGGTAAACTTGTCTAGCACACACACAGATGTGCCTGTTGCGTACGAGCAGGGAAAAGTCAATTTTCGCGCTAGCAGAATAGAAATTGTTTGGCCCCCGTCTTTCTCTTCTCAAGGCGTGGAGGTGGTTGGCCCAAGGCATCCAGGCGCCTGCTTGGCGACGCCAGATGACGCTGTCTGACACACTCGAGACGCGACTCTCTCAGACTCAGATGAAGATCACGATGATGACTTAAAGCGTCGAATCTCGCCTTCTCCCTATTATGGAACTTTTATGGATTTCTGCTTTCTTTTTGCTGCCATTCAGCCTGCCTGCCGTCGACTGCTTACGATACCTGAGATACCGTCTCGTGCCGAGCATGGCAAATGAGCCTTCGAATTTTAATATCATTTGCGTCATAAAACTATCTATGCAAATTGTCGTCTGTCGGGGATGCGTCATGAGGGGCATTTAGAAAATAAAAGGTTTTCCTACTGATATTCTTGCATTACTTTTAAGACTTTCACAGGAAATTTAAACAAAATGTTCAGCATGTTGACTAAGAAAATAGTGGACAATCTAATTAAATATTTGTCAAACAATTCGCTCCTCAGTGTTCATATCCTCGGATAGGAAATTTATTAGGTGGGCTAATTATGGCTCCAAGATATATTTATTTGTATATCTTAGTTTCGGCAAATAAGCAATTAACGAACTCAAAAGTTTATCAATATTTGTCTAAGAAATATGGGAAGCTGACCATGATCTATTTGAATGCGAACATGTGTACCTATGTACATTTTTGCAGCGTTATTTGCCTGATATTTGAAAGCAGCTCCATGAATTACTAGATATTTCATAAATAGGGTCTATTCAGGTCTACATTTGCTGTTGTGGTGCATAGTCAATAAATTTTCAGTCATCATTGTGTAATGATTCTTGAATCAATCGCTGAAAGTCACGATATTCTATGAATAATCTAGCTTTATACGTGAGTCGTGTAATGCGACGGGCCTGCACTGAGAACAAAGGTAACATATGAATAACCTAGAAGGCACACCCTCTCTGGTTTGACGCGTCAAGCCGTTTACATTACGTTAACATCTTTAAATGTTAACATTTGTGAGTTTGAGCCACAGGCAAATTACCGGAACCATTGCTGGCTAGCCGAATTCCTTTGAATGTTGCCCGTCTATTTTTGGTGCTTAAGTCGAAACCGCAAAATGATATTTTTAACTGGAATTTATAGGTAAATCTCATTTGTTGGCCATCAGTTCGAGGGGGGGCTATTAAATCAAGCATGCCGTGAGGGAGGTACGAGACAGCGAGCGAGCCCACAATTTTTGCTAAATTCCGAACGTGCGAATACTTTGTGTTTTAATTGCACAGTTGGCTTTCATGTTTATGGCTTTTATAAAGAGTTCGTGGTAAAGTTTATAAAAACAGCACAAGCACACATATTGGGACACACTCACGCACACTCAAGCACTTACGCACACACTTGCGTAAATCAAAACTGTCTGGCGGGAAAGTACAAACACGTCATAGAAAAAACATTTACTGCTTGCCGGTCTAGCTACTTTTCCCCTTGGGGTTTTTTGTTTTAAAATCGCGCGCGATTTGCTAGTGTTTTGTACGCGATTTCGGTGCGATCTTGAATGACGCCGATTTGCGGGGGCGCTGCGTTTTTATTTGCGCGAATCGACCTCGCGTCAATTACATGGAATATTTCTGAACAATATTCCTGGAGCAGGCTGTGTGTGCGTGCGGGTGTGTGTGTACGTGTGTGTATTTGTGTGTATGTATGTTCAGTTTATAAAATGGAAATATTTTCATGCTCTTTGTTGATGTTATTATAATGCTGTTTTTCTCGCCTTTTTCGCGCGATATATTTTTAGCGCACAAATAAGCCTCGAGAGTTCAAATTAGAATTGCGTTTATTTTCTTAACACACATTTATGCGTAACATACATTTGCTTTTTCTGTGATCTATGCATATACCACAGAACACAAACAGGCCGGAATTTTACGTTCGATCGATCAATTCACAATGACTTTATTTACTTTCGATGCGTTACGTTCAAGCTACGATCAAAGACTGACTCATGCCAGCGACTGAGTGAGCCCGCTTCACGTTTCGCTGTTGTTAACTTGGCTTGGAACAACAACAACATCGACAACGGCAGCTGTTGAGCAAACGAAGCGAGCTGAGCGACGCATGCGCGCGTTTATATTCATTATTCTTGTTGTTGTTGGCATTTAGTCACCGGTAATTGTCGTCGGTGAGGGTGAAATGGAGTCAGAGTCAGGTGTTTTTTTTTTTATACATTTTGAATTCCTTATTTCGAAGCAGACAAAGCAAGAGCTCTAAACGAATGTGTCCAGGGTATGTTTTGTAATGTAATAATTAAGTACATATAAATATAATACGTACATGTAATAGACTACTTAGAATATTCACAATATTATAAAATAATAGCTAATAAAACAGCTAATCTTTGGTTAAAATATTGTCATGTATTTGGATATTATTATAGGATTCGTGTCATTTCAAATCGAAAATAAAAAGGTTGGGAATTTGTTCAAAATGTTAATTTTTCTAATTTTGATGAAACACGTGAAAAACAAAATTTGCCTTATCAGATATATGTACATAGAAAATATCGTATCGTATAAGCTTTTGATGATCCCCGTAAACCTAAATTAGTTTCAATTAACAGCAACGATTTTTCAAAATTTTTTCACTTATACATAAGTTATGCAAACTTTGTCCAATGGATTTTAAAAAGTTTCCATTAAAATACAAAAAACGTAGGCATATTCCAGGCCAGACATTTTAGTTGTCGCTAGGGCTTCTGGCCCCATTGTTCTGAAGGTTCTGTGCCTTGGAAGCCCAAGGTGCTGTTATTAACACAATTTCGCAAATGTTTTCTGACGCACTTGCGGTCGTTTTTGAACATTTTCATTTTCTTCTACTGTTTATTTGTTCTATTCTGTTTTTGTGCTACGAAAAAAAACAGAGAAGTTGCTTTTGTTTTGCATTTGGTCGATGACTATATTTAAATGTTTTATTTATACATTTTTGCGCTTGGCCTTTAGCTTGGCGCGTTGATAAGCGCGCTTCCTAATCGCAATCAGAAGCAGTTGCTGTCATCATGACTGGCCGCGGGCACATGGATAAACATGGTACATCATATGTAGGAAACATTCTTAAAATATCTGTTGGATAACCGAAGCGGAGCATACTCGTATCATACGTGCACATTGCAGTACATTGCAGTGTGGTGTGGCAGATACGGCTTCTTCTCGGTTCCCACCGACGCGACGTCAGCTGGCAAATACGTTACGAAATTATATATGGAAATCGGTGGTAAGGTCACTCGGTGGCTTACCGTCCCAGATACACCTCGAAAGACAGGTTGATTCTTCTTGAACCTAGTCAAGCGAATGCAGCAACTTGTGCACTTCCCATGACGGCTGCCAGACGAGGGAAAGACGCACGAAATTAAGGAAGGAAGGAAGAAAGCAAGCGAACAAACATCTCTCAACATGCAACTAGCCGTCGCGGCACGAGGGTTGTTTTCGTGGCTAGCTATTGCACCTGCTGCTTGCAACGGCATGTGCCCTGTTGCAACAAACTGCCGCCAAAATGTCAAGCTTGTCTGCCACAAGCAAGGGGGTTAGTTAAATTAATCACCACGCTCAACATCTATATGAGGATCCTGGCTGATTAATTTAATTTTGCGGTTTTAACTAGGAAAAACAGCTGATTTCCATTTACAATGTATTATCCACAAAGGGACTGCATATAGAATGTAATGCAATTCAACCACATTGGAAATGCTAAAAATTCAATTATAAACCATGAACTATATAAATGAAGAGTAGTAATAATAATGAAAATAACTTCAACTGCATGAATCGTGGACTTCCATAGGTATATAATCAAAGTAAAAGATATTTAAGGCTCAATTTGAAATATTGGCATGTACATAGTATGTTCAGGTCTTTTTACCATCTATCTATTATCTACCTAGTATTTGTTAAGTTAGGCGGCAGGTGTCTGCGTTAAAATGACTAAAATAAACATGCGCCATCAACCTTAACACGAATTGAGTAATCATAAAATAATATCGGCACATGCCGAAAGCCTACGAGAATAGTTCCAAACGAGGTGAAGCGCAGGCAACCATAAAATGGTAGCACAGGCATACATACTGATATTTGTTTGATTTGGCGTTAATTGTGTAACTTAGATAACGAGTTTATAATTACAAGAGGTCACTGTGACATTTAAAAAGTTTACAAAAATCGATCGAAGAAAGTTTCCTATGCTGTAGGGAGAATTTCCTAGGGAATAGAGTTGAATTCCAAAGAGTTTCCAGGCTAAAGGTATATTCCTATACTAAAGGTATATATATTCACTGAAATGCTTACCGCATTATCCTCTGAGTAAAAGCCACAGGCAAGTCCGCGAAACGACATTTTCGCAATTAAATCGACTTTACGATGTTTTGTTTCACTTTATGTATAATGTGCGCGTACTTAACGATAATTTATTACATTTAATGCACACACACGTGTATTTATACATATATATTTGCGACATAAACAAACTTGTAATTTGTTTGCTTCTGGTTCGCTCTTGAACCCCGCCGTGAACCTTCTATGTATAAATTTCTTGATTTTATATTCTTTTTACTTTTGAGCGCTTCTTGCGAATATTGATCACCACAACAACAGTAAAAAACCGACAACGCAGCGAAAGTGAAATCACAGCCAACTCAACAAAAAATCGCGTGTTTTCAAACCGAAAATCGAATTTAATCAGACGACAACGGCGCAACCCGAGATGTCGGTGGGAGGGAGACCGGAGTGTGTAGAGTGCGGAGCGATGGGAACGACTGCCGAGTGCTTTGCAAAGGTCAGCAGACGATGCGCGGTTGAGGATGGGGCGGCGTACACGGGACGACGTCAAATGGCAAGTATGCTGTATTTTTCCCATTAATTGCTTTAGATTGAATTAAAAATCGTCGCTGGTCGCCGCTCGACGTTAGCGTCAACGTCGGCATCGGCGTCAGCGTCAGCGTTGACGAGCCGTCGCAGTCGCCTTCGATTGAGCCCAAAGCGACGACTAACGTATATGACGTCACGGACGACTTATTTTTAGTAGCCAGCAGAGCAGCGATTTCCGTTCCTTATCACAACGTGACGCTCACACTGATTACAGAAGAAGTGAGACAATCAATACGGCGAAGCGGAGCGAGGCTGGGGTTGCGGGTGGCATCACCGCAGAGGCTGCACTGTAGAAGGGAGCACACCAAATACGGAAAAATATGAGCACCTATTTAGGAAGCGTCGCGTCGACTACTGAGCAACCGCAACAGCAACAGCGACATGGGAGTCATCGCTCCCAGTCGCAGCTCCATTACCCACTACGACAAAGAAAATCACAAGCACCAATACCATAACACTTCGTCCGTGTGTTCGTGTTCGTGTAGTGTATGTGTGTAAAGCATTTTGGGGTCGCTTATCGTAGGGCGCACGAAGAGGGGGGAGAAAAAGAACGCAGGGATGAGTCGGAGGTGCGCGATAAGCTAAACTCAGGTAACAGCAAGCAACGTCCAGGTAAACATACAGCTATCCAACGTCAGTGCCGGTTCTGACGGCAAAAGCTTTTTCAACTGGCCCAAATTCTGTTATAACATAACAGTATATAAAAATCTACATACATATTTGATACAAGAGAATTTTAAACTTTTAAAAATAATATACTCAGTATTATAAAATACTATAATATATTTATTTTCATAATATTAGACTATGTCATAGATATGATAAGATATAAAACCAGAAAGAATGGCTATTTACGGCATGCCGAAGGTATACATGGAGGATTTGGCATCAATATCCTCCGATTATTCGTATGTTAGTAAATATGATACAGTATTTTGATACAATGTTCACGTATTCGTTAAGAGCTTTAATAACTTTACCACAAACAATTATTTATGATAATCTTCAGTTGTGTCAAACTGATCCTATAAAAGCTATGAGATAAAGTTGTCCGATTTTGATGAAAAGGAGAGAGGATACACAGGTTTCTATTTTCAAAAAGAAGAAGAATACTGCTCTTCATAAACTCTCGTTTGGGCAGATTGTTCCTATGGTACCAATATGTTATAGTGATGGAATTTTGATTAGAACTTAAATGCATAGTATTTACATAAAAACCCACAGATATAGCAAATTGCAATATCTTAAAAAATAACATAAATCGTCTGTTTGATCCCATTATCTATGAAAAAGTGCAGTTAGAGAAATAATCATATACCTATTATCATCATACCTTTGCTTTAAAAACAAATTGAAGTGGCATTAATATCAAATGACAATTTACTTTTATGAATTTATGATAAAGAAAGAAACAGTCTATGGATACAAACGATAAGAATCAAATATAAAATACTCACCCCCAAATCCGGTTCACTGTTTGTAGACTCCAGAAGGCAATGTGATGATGATTGCGATTCGGGATCAGCAATCAATTTGGTCGTATTATGAAGATTCTGTAGACTGGTCCAAGTGTCCATCGGGTGTTCATGGCAAGCCAGACCGGCGGACTGCACACTATCGATGGCTTCGAAGCCCAGCGATTGTCGCGAACGCGGCTTGCCAAACACTTGAGCGCTAAGTTTCGATGGCGTTGACTCTGCCACACCAGCAAGGGGCAGGGGTTGAAGCGAGCGTCGCGACTTGCGCGGCACTCCGGCGGGATGGGCAAACTTGTGGGGCTCGTCTTGAGAGGGAGCAGTCGATTGCAGCGAAATGTCATCCATAGATGCAACGGCAGTCATAACAGGGTGGTCATCTACAAGCAGATTCAGTACATCATCACAGGAGCGCGTGGCCGTTAAATTTGTGGCAGGACTTCTTATCAAATTGAAGCTGGCCAGCAAATTCGGGCGCCGCAACGAACACGAAGCGGATGGTGACTTTGGATCGGGATCTGGCATAGCACGCACAGTTAAACGGTTATCCGGTACGCCGACAATGCCCAACGGACGCGCTACAGCCGGCGCAACAGGAGCAAGGCCTTGTGGAGCTTGTGGACCAGCAAAGTCGACAACCAAAATGCGATCGGATATATTGGTGCAGTCGTTATTAAACCCGATGCCCGAGTCGGAATTAGAGGTGGTGGTAGAAATTTCACTATGATTCGATGGCTGAGGCGAGTGTGCCGCGGCTGCACCAGCTGCGCCCGCCTCATAGTCCGGATGTTGGCTCCGGCTGGCCGGGGGAAGAATCCGCATGGTGTACATGCTACGTATAAGGTTGACCACATATTCAGAGTTATTTGGAAACTCTAGGCACAGATTCGAGATAGGATCTTTGGTGCACTGCAATCGATACTCATTGGCTCGAGCCAAATGTTGTCCATGCTCTATAAGCTTGGTGTCAATGACAAATACATGACAACTGTGCGATATGCTTATCTGACCACTGATGGCATTAGCTTTATCCTCCAATTCGAACTCCTCCCTCAATTTGCGTATTGTGCACGGCGCTTGTGACCAGACCAAAGAAACGATTTTCACTTTCGGACGAGGAGCTCACATAGTTTAGACGCGCCGACGAGTAGGTGGCCAGTGTGTTTCCATTTGCGCTCTGCAGGCGCAAGCATTCAGGTGTGATGCACATGAGCACTATGGTGGGCTGACGCTTCTCCTGTCTCAACTTGCGAATGCAGGAGCGCACTGTTTGCAACTTTGAGCTGTGCGAAATCTGCTTTGGCATTTCAATGGTTCCCAAGTAGCCAACAATTACTCGATACTCCAAAGCACCGCTGCCCGCGGCGCGAACCATCGCACTAACATTAGCGACATCGGCACTTTTGCACAGATTAGCCAATGGTGTATCTTCGAGCACCGGATGCAATGTGGATTGATCCAGTACAGCTTGAGCAACTGACACTGTTGCACCAGCTCCAGTTGGTTCCACTGCTTCAGTTGGCTTTTTTTGTGGCGAATTGCGTAGGCGATGCATCTTGGTCTTGTGATGAAGAAAGCGTGGCTTGTTGCGCACACCAGCGCCTACACTGGCGGCCAGTAGTTGTCCTCGCGCACTGCGCTGTATTAAGAGCGTGGCATTCTCTTCATCGGAGCTATCTGAATAGTAATTTTCTGCAATCTGCATGCGTATGCTTCCAAAGGAATTGCCTATTAGCTGTACCACAGTCTCATGCGGCAACTTGGACACATTGAGTCCGTTCACCGAAATGAGAAAGTCGCCGGCACGCAGACCAGCCTGTTCAGCGGGTGAGTTGCTGATAATGCAGGATAGTCGGCACGGCTGCTGCCCCGATATAGTAAAGCCAAAGCCATTATAGCCACGACGCACGTCCACTGTGCGTGTCCCGTAATTAGGCCGCTTTTTGCGGCGTCGCTGTTGAGGCTGCTGCGCCGGTACCTGCTGCTGTTGGGTCTGTTGCAGCGATGAAGCAGTCGCTGCTGACGCTGCAGCAACATTTGAGTTGCTCATTATGGGCAATGGCGGATGATGGTGATGCATGGCGCTTACTGAAAGACATATGAATTAAAAAAGGTAAAAACTACTGTTTTAATCAAACGCACCTTTTTACATTGATGTTTTGTCTTGTCGCTGATCTTTGGAATGCGGTTTGCGCTCAATCTTCAGCCTCTGTCTGGCTCTTGTTTTGGTATGCAACAACGCAACACAATGTAAGCAACACCAATACTAGTGCCACAGCAACTGTATACGCAGCAATCAAATGTATCTAGTTGTAAAACTCTTATGATATATTCATTTGAAATAGCCTAGCAAACAGAGGTTTTCACTGCAACCGCATTAATGGTAAGTGTATTTTAACCGAATTTCTTTAAATATTAGTTTTATTTTTTAATGGTCGTTACTTTATTTTAGTTGTTTATTAAAAACAAATCTTCGTACAAGCGAAATGCGCAAGCGTAACCAGATATAGTAAAACAATCGATAACTACCAAAATGCAAGCGACATATACGATAGACGCTGATTGTGTATCTATCGACTGGTCACACTAACAGCTGCTGCGTTTACGGTAACCCAGAAGTAGAGAGGCTAGACTGGTCACCCAAATGCAAAAAATATGCATTAAACTGTATTTATTATTCATATAACATTGCGCGCCTAAAATGTTTTGACCATAATAAAGTAAGTTATTTTATAATCGAAATATGGACCGACATTGGTTATACTGGTGCCGTTTGTGTGCAAACGACAACGCCAGCATCGATGTACGACATACAGATGTTTACATGAGGCTTATAAGCAAATGCTTCGATGTGGAGGTAAGTTCCTTAGATAAAAATCTGTGATTTTACCTGTAAATAAATGTGACCTTCCACTTTTGTGAAACTGCAGATTGGGCGAGAGGAGCCCGCATTAGGTGCAATGCTCTGCAACGACTGTTACTCAACTATTGGCGACTTTATCAACTTCGTCGAAAATATCAATAAAGTGCAACCGATCTTCGAGCTCTTGCGCCACATCGAACCCAACGAGCAATTAGATGTTTTTGATTTGCGTCAACAGTACGGACTTCTGAGTCGAGCATGTAAGTTAGAAGCGTTAGACATAGAGCTATCTCAAAAGGACCTTGAGAGTGTCGAATGCCTGCTGGACAAACAGGATTACGATAGAGAACAATTGTCAACATCTCCAACTCCTGTTAAGCGAAAACGTGGAAGACCAAAGGGATCTACAAAAAAGTCAAAACAAATGTACCAAGAACGTGAGGATCGTGAAATGGATGAGCGTATTAAAAATGAAGACAAGTTGCAATTAATTCCCCTAGCAGATTATGAGCGATATACAGATGATGAAACGGCTGACAATCAAATATGGTTAGAGGATAGTGAAGAAGTCGACGAAGAATTTGAGGAAGTGGAGATACTTTCCCCAGACTACAAATCACAGTCTGAGATAGAGTCAGAAATGGTGAATGAGTTTGTTTCAAATAATACCACGGAACAGCCTGTCAAAAGAAAACGTGGTCGACCTAGAAAGAATCCACTTCCTATCGAAAAGCCGGATGAATCTAGTGATTTAAACTTCTCTAGCTGTAAGAACGCCGCATTAGCCAGACTCTTTGCATCGCCGGTACCAGGATCAACTGATTTAGATTACTCACAAGATTATAAACCTTTATTCATGTGCAAAATCTGCAACAAAGAACTATCCTCGGAATCTGGGCTTAAACAGCACAATGAACGGATTCATATAAAGAAAAAAACAGTCGTCTGCGATTGTTGTGGCAAACGAGTGAACAATTCATCAGAGCTCAAGGAGCACATGCTTGTTCACACCGAGGATCGGCCCTTTGTGTGTCCAGTCTGCAATGCAAGCTTTAAGAACAGAAAACGACTTAATGTAAGCCCAAACAACACACAAGTAATGTGCATACACAGGGAGAGTCAACTTGTTCAATGATCTTTCAGATACACAGTCAAACACATGGAGTACCGCGTTACGAATGCGAGATATGTGGCAAGAAGCTGCAGACGCGGGCCATTTGGAACAAACATAAATACGTGCATACCAACGAGCGGAGGTTTAAGTGCAGCATTTGTGGTACTGCAACGAAACACTCGACGGCATTAAAAGTACATCTGTTGAGCCATGCCGGCTTCCGACCATATGCCTGCAAATACTGCAACAAGGCGTTTGCCAGTGGAGCAAACTGCAGGGATCACAAACTGAAGAAACATCCCGAGGAGTTTGCATTGGATGAAGATAAATCGTCGCGACTTCAGTCGGTGCCCACGCTTGATGAATTGCGAGCCTTGTAAGTGGTAATACGGGTATTGAAGGAAAACAATTTGCTTACGAATTATTTTTATTCTTGTGTTGTAGAGCTGCGAGTATGGAGAAAGGTGAAAGGCTGCGAAAACCTAGAAATTATGATATCAAATAAAAGTCGTATATTAAAAGAATTGCATTTGAATTTAAGCAGGGTTGCTCAAATATATACATATATTCATATATATATCTATATCTATCTATATATATAATATTCTCATTTTTTTTTTCGTGTTTAAACGGAACGTACTTCAAAATTTATTGTGCTGTCCCAGAGCTGTAAGACCAACGTATAAAGTATCGATAATATCGATTGTAGGCGTCTATCGGGAACTCTCGATGGCGTTTCTTGACCATCGCTAAAGTCGCGTGCAGCATCACTATTTTAATGCGATGAGACGAGAGTTTAAAAAAAATAAATGCAACCGATAACTTAATAACTTAAATCTATTTGCATAAATATTACCTAACATATATAAACACAAAAATAGCCCAACTGTGCAAACTGTAAGTAACAGAAGAGCCAAACGCGAAAATGATACGGCTCAAAAAAAAGATTGATTTTGATTGTTGTGCAATTAAGTTCTCGCGGTTTTTCAGTGATGATTGTTTTTGGCATATCCAACACGTCATAAACCAAGCTTAGACATATGGTAAACAAAACAAGCAGAGGCACGATAAACTGATCTTATTGCATGACAACGCTCGACCTCACGTTGCGAAGCCAGTAAAATCCCACTTGGGAACGCTCAAATGGGAAGTCTTACCCCACCCGCCATATTCTCCAGATATTGCGCCTTCCGATTATCACTTGTTTCGTCCAATCATACGAAGACATCGAAAAATGGCTAGAATCGTGGAAAACTTCAAAGGACGAACACTTTTACCGTCAAGGTTTTCGAGCTCTGCCAGAATGAAGGAAAAAAGTTCTCTAGCGATGGGCAACAATAATCCATTTGTAATGGTTTATTTATAATACAGAATAGTTTTCATCAAAAAAACAACGAGAACATAGTTGCCGACCTATACTTAATTAACATAATATAGGGTCCCATCTTATTTCAACTGGGTTTCAAACATTTAACATGTCCACTTATTGTATTTATGCATTTGAAAACATCCACAATTTTTGTTATGAAAAATTCATTTTTTGTTCAGAGTGCAGTTTCCAAGGCATCAAGATCTGACCATTGATCCTTAAAGATCTCGACGAGATAAGACGAAAATAATAAGAACAGTTTTCGGATCAATTTGGGAGATAAAGAATCCGATTTCCGATACAAATTCTCAGCTGAAATGACCAGTATGACCAGGTTTCAAAATGTAAAATAATCATGATTTGACCACAAAATAACATGTAAATTTTTTGTGAGTCCACATGGTCACTCTAATTCTGTTTAGCTATTTTTCGTATGCTATAAAATCAACAATAAACTTTAATTACTTCTCGAATCCCTGCTTTCGATACAAAGAAATGGCTGAACAGAACGAGAATGAAGCTATTGAGTGCCACTGGGTAAATTGGTGTCGTCTCTGCGCCAAGGACGATGTTCTTGGCAACGTAAAGGTCGACTCGAGCGAGGAGGGGACCGATTGGAACAGCGTCTTGCTAATGGCCATCCGAAAGTACTTCGATGTACATGTAAGTCGGGTCTATCAAAACCAAATGGGCTATCAATGCAAGCCGAAAAGTAATAATTTTCTCATTTATCTGTAATAGATGCGACCGGAGGATGAGCTTAGTGGTGTGATCTGCAAGGAATGCTATACATTAATAAGCGAACTTATTGACTTTGCAGAACGCGTCAACAAGGTTCAGGCAATCTTTGAAGTGCTACGGCATTCTGAGCCGAATAAGAAGCTTGACGTGAAGGCTCTTCGTCAGCAATACGCACTTCAAGATGGCGACTGGACGCACATAATCAAGCCTGTTTCGGATATCGACAATAATGTGTCAAAACAAGCTGTTATCGTGGAAGAATTTCCAGTGGAAATGCTCGCGCCGAAACAGGAATTTCTCAACTTGGACCAGGAAACGGAAGACGAGCAACCAAACCCTCTTGACCAATGTGAGGAACCGATTGTAAGTCAGTTGCCTGCTGAGGAAATTTTCGTTGAAAGATGTGATGCCAAAGCTACGAGCCAAAATAGTCCCCTCAAAAGATCTCGGGGTCGTCCAAGAAAACATTCAACGAACACCGACAAAGGCGATAAGCCAGTTTCTGACCTTAATGAAGATCTACCGAATGATTCTGCAAACCAACTAATTCCAATGTCTGACACTGCAGAACCAGAAGTTCCTGAAACTTCATCCAGTCCAGACTGGACGCACATGTTCGAGCCAGTTTCGGATATCGACAACAATGTGTCAAAACAAGATGTTACCACGGAAGAATTTCCAGTAGAAATGCTCATGCCAAAACAGGAATTTCTCAACTTGAGCTATGAAATGGAACACGAGCAACCAAACCCTCTTGACCACTGTGAGGAACCGATTGTAAGTCAGTTGCCTACTGAGGAAATTCTCGATGAAAGATGTGCTGCCAAAGCTACGAGTCAAAATAGTTCCCTCAAAAGACGTCCAGGACGTCCAAAAAAAATTCAAAGAACACCGACAAAGGCAATAAGTCGGTTTCTAACCTTAATGAAGATCCACCGAATGATTCTACCAACCAACTACTTTCAAGGTCTGACACTGCAGAACCAGAAGTTCCTGACGCTTCACCCAGTCCGAAATGCGATGATAACGAATTAATGTCGACTAAACGTCGAAAATTGAAGTGTAAATGGTGCAGCAAATTGTACCATAATCCCAAGTCCTACGAAAAGCACTTAAGGGTTGGCTGCCGCAAAGTGGAACCACGAGCAAAGGTGGATAAGAATACATTCTGCAATATTTGCAATAAAACCTTGTCGTCTGCAGCTGCCTTTAAGCTGCACATGGAGGGCATGCACGATAATGTGAAGCCCTTTGTGTGTGACCACTGTGGCAAGCAGCTAAAGTCTTTAACAGCTCTTAATGAGCACAAGCTGGTGCACACGGAGGATCGTCCGTTTAAATGTACGATGTGTGATGCTTGTTTCAAGAACAATGCTCGTCTTAGAGTTCACTACCAGATCCATAAAGAACCCAACTATATTTGCAACATCTGCGGCAAAAAGTTGCAGACTCGACGCACGTGGAACCAGCACAAGTTGGTACACGTTGAGGAACGCAGATTCAAGTGTGACGTTTGCAGTGCCCTCTTCAAACGTTCGAAAACTCTTAAGACTCATCTACTTATCCACGCAGGAATGCGGCCGTACGTTTGCAAATACTGCGGTCAAACATTCTCATGTAATGCGAATTGTCGTGCCCACAAGATGAAAAGGCATGCGAAGGAGGTAATGGAAGAGGAGAACGAGGACTTTCCCAATCGCCTAAGTGTGCCTTCTCTGGATGAACTTCGGGTCATGTAAGTCTTGGCTGTAAATTTTAATTTTAATCAATTTTATTCCAATTTAATATATTTTTTTTTTAGGTCACAAATTTTGCCAAAATCACTTCAGTTATCAAAAAAGGGTTAATTATTTTTTTTTTTTTTTTGACCCTGGGAGCAAACTACAGGAAAGATAAGTACTTATCATGTTCTAATGAAATATTTTGAAAATTAATTGAATACTTTTATATAATTTTTTGACTTCGTGAATTTCCATAAATGAAACTGTTATCTATAATGTACCAATTAAGTAAGCCAATAAAGATATTGATATGTTTCCACAATAAAGAGAATATTTTTTAAACATACTTCTTGTTGAAATTTAATAAATTTCAGGATAAAAATGCATATTGACCACAATCAGTTGGTAAACTAAAAGCTATTTTCTGTATTATTCACTTAATTTGTATTATATAGCAAACTATGCTAACAGTAAGTCTCAAATAGTATAAAATGAATTTTTCGTACAATATAATAGTAAAAAGGTATTGAAAATCCTTAAACTGTAGTATTGTAGACTTTTTCGACTATTCTGGGAACCCGTATATCTTCACGTTGCCCACGTCGCGCCGTCTGTCGCCAATCGTTTCCTTCTCATCGCAGGCGTAGGCCAGTAAATACTGCTTGGGATGCCACGCCACGGTAAACGTGGAGGCGTCCACATGGATGTCGGTGACCCGTTCGCCTGTCTCCGTATAAGCAATGTCAATGACCAGGTCCTCGCTGGCAGAGGCAATGAGTTTCTCATCGTGGCTGAAAGAGATCGTACGCACTGGCCACTCGAGTCGACTAATCATACGCAAGCAGGCCAATTCATTGGCGTCCCAAAGCGAAACCTGAGCATCTGCTGATCCCGTGGCGAAGTACTTGCCTGCAAATAATGATATATAGGTCAGTGAAACTCATTTTGATTCTTGCGTACTCAATTGTAGCAACCTGTGGGTCCGAACTCAATACAAATGCAATTGGCTGGATGCGCCTTAAGCGTCATCTGATGCTCCAGACTGGGGTAGCTGAGGACGTGCATGCAGCCCATTCCGTTTGTCAGAAAGAACAAGTCATTTGTGTTGTTCCAAGAGATCTCGTTGACCTCAAAGCTAAAAGGCTCCTCCACACGGATTTTATTTGTTCGAGTGTCGATAAACGTGATAAGGTCTTCCTTGTTGCCCACTGCGATTGTCTTGCCATCCGGTGACCAGGCTATGTTTATGTTCTCGCCCTTTGTATTTGTCACCGAAACGCATTTTCCCACACGAATGTCCCAGATGCGCACAGTCTTGTCTCCACTCGCTGTGCTGAACTGATCTGGATTTGTTTTGTGCCAACACAACTGATCTACGGATGCAGTGTGACCGCGGAAAACGTTGCTCTTCACGAACCGATCACGCTCTAAGGCGTACACGGCGACAGTTTTGTCAAACGATCCTGAGGCCAAGTGGCATCCATTGGCGTTCCAGCAAACCGAGTGAACCTGCGCGCGAGAGAAAAAAAAACAAACAAGTTAATACCGGCTACACTGCCATGGGAAATTTCTACGCTCACCTTTGACATGTGCGGCCGCTGCTCACGTATTTTGCTGTGTGTGCGAAAATACGTCTTAAGGTCTTCGAATGTTTGCTCTGTGCGACTCATTTTATTTATTATCCTAGCAAGATTTTTATTTTTACGAATATAAACACCGACAAACGCCAAACAATGCGCGACGGTGGTGTCAGCTGTTGGATGCCGACAATGCAGGGTTGGATTGGACCTTGTTATCGGTCTATCGATTTGTTAAAGAACAGGGACAACCAATGCCAGTGAACAAAACGAATTATGTAAAGACGAAACTAACGGAACCTGCCTTGCCCCCAATGTTATCAAACGAAAGCACCGTTCACCTCGCCTATTTCTCATGTTTGCAAGCTATCGTCCGGCAATACCCATTCAAGTTAGAGCTGAAAATACATCGATATCTACGTACATCGATGTTTCGATGTTTTTCAGAAAAAACATCTATGTATCGATATACCGAAGTTTCTCAGAGCGCAAGTTGTTAATTTATATATAAAAATAAGAAATCAAAAGGGGAGACTGCAGTTTCCGAGGCGTCAAGATCTGACGATTGATCTTGACAAATCTCGACGAGATAAAACGAAAATACTAAGTAATAATTTTTTGTTTTCGGCTTAGTTTAGAAGATATAGCCTTCGAAAAGTCCTGATTTCCCATATAAAATTCTCAGTTGAACATCGAACATCGATGTTTAAAAACTTCGAAAAAACTTTTCAAAATTTGGAAAACATCGATGTATCACTACATGGTCGATGTTCTTTCCAGCTCTAATTCGAGTTACTTTTTTTTTCCGTTTGGAATTGTCAGACCTTGGCTTAAAACGGTTCCCATGGCAGCTATATTTTATAGCAGCTATATATATATGATATTTTGATAAATTGTTATGGGCATATTTATATAGATTTTATATATTTATATAGAATGGCCGATGTAATAAATTTGGTTGCAATACCTTAAAAAAAACAAAAATCGGTTGATAGGTTGTATGGCGGGAATCCGATATATCGAATAGTTAATAGTTACGAATAGTTAAATAGGGACAGTTCGACTCCTCCAATTCAGAATATATATACTTTATAGGGTCGGAGATGATTATTATGGTGAGTTACAAACTTCTGGCCAACATAAATATACTCTCTGCAAGAGAATAAAGCTTCGAATAAGCGAAAAGAGCCTCAACTGTAAGTGCAATGCATTGCCGACTATTACATTTGAAAAGCATAAGTTGTCTCTGACCAGAGATTACGGATACACAGGCGCCTTTTTGTAAAGGTCAGTAATTAGCGTCAGTAATTATTATTATACTATACATATTTAACATGGATCAAACTATGCTAGAATGGCCTGGTGCAATTAAAAGTCTACTTACATATGTATGTTCACTAAGTATTAAAAAAGGTCGGAATTTTATTGTTTCGCGGGTTACTCGCAAGAGTCGAGACTAAAGGGCGATCCCGGAATGTGTTGTTCACCCCACTTGGCGACGAGCATATAGTGTCCAGGATCTCGAACCTGATACGTGACACGATAAACATGACGGCCCAGATGTTTGACAAGAAGCTCATCGGACGGTCCTTGGGGTCCTAGTATGCCCACAAAGAGCATATTATTGCCGGCGCAGCTGCCATCCACGGTGAACTCGTTGCGCTCCAAAAGATTCACATGAGTCAGTCCGAGACCACGACTCTGCACTTTGCTAGCGTCCGATTGACAGTCGTCTACTGTTGGAAAGATACGTAACGAACGTTAACGAAATCAACGGTTTATAGTACTCAATACATGTATGTATGTATGTATACTCACTTGCTAGAAACGTTGCAGCTTCTTCGTATATTGCATCAGTCGAGGAGCCCGAAATTGTCACTATGATGAAAGGCGACTTGGGCAAGGGCACCGAGTTGCACTTGATGTGCACCTTGTAAAGTCCTGCCTGTGTGAGCTGGCACTGTGCCTGAAACCGCTCCGGATTCAATTGCTCCAGCTGCACAGCCGGCCCATGTTGCCCACTTGGATTCTCGATGCGCACATCGAAGTTACCCTTCACTCCGTTGCGCTTGATGACGAATCGCACTGTGGAGTTGACGCGTACAGCGCCGCTGGGCAAGTGCAGCAGCTGCACCTTGCCGACATCGGTCAGCTCGGGTGCAACGTAAACCTGTGGCGGCTCTGTGGGATACTCATCTGTGTTTGTGTGAGAAGTTTATAAATAAACACATCACTTTAGTTCCATGTTCGACTTCCGCATTTGCCAGACTCACCCGCATCGGGCGTACGCTGATAGCGTCCGAAAATACAAACGCTCTCGGGGCTGTCACAAGCTCCGGCATCGCCAACGGCGGTCTGTCCCAGCTGACCAGCTGCTTTCGTATTCAAACGAATCTCCTGGGACACTTTAAACATACCGCACACACAAAGCTCTAAACGATTTTTCAATACGTTTTCTCGTTAATTTTTAGGTTTATTTTTCTCACTGTCTACCTCGACGCGACTGCGAATTCGGTCTACGTTCTGCCTATTCCTTGCCCAAACTGAATCTCTGCTGCTCTCTTCTCAATCATCTCAGTTTTTTTTTAACATACACACACACAGACTCGAGAAAGCGTTCTTAAGAGTTCTCAATATTTTGAATCAACATACACATCCATTTATATGCATACATACATATGTATACATGAACATACATACATACATATACATATGTACATGTTTATACGGAAAGAAATGTTTATGATGCTCGATGGGCATGATGCCAAGCAAAGACTACCAAAGTAGATCGAAACGAATTGAGAAAATTTACTAAATTAAAAAATCGTTGAAGGGTAAATTATCTTCATTTAAATGAATAATAATATTAATTATAATAACTAACCCCCAACACCTCATATTATATTTTCGTTTAGTTTTAATGGTCTCAATCTGTCAATATAAATTTAATAAAACAACATAATTTTCTTTTGTCCATTTATAACACCTCTACCCCTTGATGGTAAGGGTAACTGATTAATCGATAAAAAGATCAGCACCAACTTCAAGTGGCCCGTTATCCGATCTGCTGCCATCAAAGTTTCCACCTGCGGGTTAGAAACTTGCAAGTCGCAAGAATGTGTTTTATGTCGTGCCTTGTATGTTGAAGCCACTTTGAAGGTTTTGGTATAAACTGGGAAATATCGTGATATCTGTGTTGCTCAGATGCCCCAGATTGAACAGAAGCGTATAGATCTAAGCATGATAGAGCTGATAATTATTAAAATGCGAATTGGAGATCAACTTTCACTCACGGTCTCAGTGATTTTCAGGTTCTTGATAGCCTCAGTGCGCATCTGTTGCCAAGTGTTACGCAGTCGCTCCTCCGCATCGGATACGAAGCCAGGCGTCCAGTTTTCCTTCAGCCGGTACGTGAAATGACGATGCCGCTCTCGCACGTTACGCGGCAGGACTGGACGCTTGCGTTTCGCATTCGTTATCATCATTTGTTCCTGTTTGGCCCGCTTCTCCTCGATCTGGAGCCGCATTTTCCGCGCCAGATCTTCACGTTTCTTGCTGGCAGCAGTCTCCTGAAATATGGAAACCTGATTGCATTGCCTGTAGAACTTTAAATAATAAGTGAGCCGGCTTGGATCTGGCGGTGGCATGATTTTCCTAAAATTTCCCAAGTGGCTCTCCTCCCAGGCGATCTGTTGGTCCAGCGGGCTAATCTCCTCAGACTCCTGTCCCTGAGCTGGCTCTGCCGGTGGACGTATTGGAAGTATGGAAGTATTTGGTGGCTTTGCTGCACTAGCAACTGGACGTGAACGTTGCAGCCTAAAGGGTGAAGAGTACAGTGAGAAATTAGTCAGGTTAACTGTGAATGTCTTACGTGTCACCCTTGCACTTGAGCAGACGCTGTTTGACCCGTTTGCGATCCTCTCGCATTATCTGCTTCTTATCTGCCAAAACAGTGCTGACCAACGTCAAAGTGTCTCGTATCAAGGGTCTCTTCACCTCTCGATCCACCTGTTCGTTGGTGTGAAAGCTTGGTGAATGATTCACTTCTAGTATGTAGGGTTTCAGTTTCCAGTCGACCAATATATCAAAGCCGAGGATTTCGAAGCATCCCTGAATCGTATCGTGCCCTGGAAAGCAGGCATGATAGTTATGCTTCAGCACTGGCCATGCGCTCAACACCGTCTTGATGATGACATCATCCACATTGGTCCAGAACTCGTTGACATCATAATTGTGTCTGGTCATCCAGTTGTTAATTGAGCTCAACTTGCGCTTGCTGCCGCAATCGTCGTGGTCGCATAGATCGTATTGCGAATTGCGTCGGTTCACCGAGTAATTGGTCAGGTGCATGTAAAGGTCATGCGCATTTCCCGGCGATGGCTCCACATATTTATTGGTCGCGAAGCGTGCCAGACCCTCATTGTACACGTAGATGCGCAGCGGATCCACACACGTTATCAGCGTATACACCCGCAGGTCAAATTTATACCCGTCTATCAGAAGAGGCTGTGAGCCGGAAATTGTAATTAAAATTTAAACTTTTTAATTAACATATTTAAAATATCTCTTTTGCGGTGAAAGATGAAGGAAGAAAGAGAAAGAGCAAATCGAATGATCAAAGGGCTTTTTGTCTCCGAAAATCTAGTGAAAAATGTTGCAATATAACGCAAAGCGAACCTCCGTTATTGCAATCAAAAAAACCGCGACTGTGCAACGTATTCTACATAGATTATCGCGACGTAAATCTGACCTATTAATTAAATAAATAGATATTTTTAAATAACCTACGCGATGTATATAGGTCTGGCAGATGAGTCGTTCATTGGGCCCAATCATCTTCAGATCGTTAGTCAACCAAATGCCTTTTCCCTGGGCACCGGCGTCTGGCTTTAAGATGAAGGTTCTCTTGTGAGTCAATGCATAACTCATTGCATCACCATAACTAGAGAAAAACATTTAAATAAAAAAAAAAAAAAGTGTCCAAAAGAAATAAATATCTATCTTACTCTGCTGGCAGCATCCATGTTTTGGGAAAGATTTTGTAATCGTGTGGAAACAATTTGATCATACGATTTAAATTGCGGGAAAGCAGGTCTTTACGGCAAATCTCGATCATACCCGGAAAGTGATTAATCTGCTGGAAACGTTTCATGTTTTTGAACAGTTCAACGCTGGGAAATGAATCGGACCACAAAATGTTCCACAACTTGGATTCCTTCACCAGTTTGAATCCGAGAGACTTGGATATTCTGCCTATCATAGCATACCGTGAGTTCGACACACAGATTGCGCTTTTTGATTCTCTTCAAAGAAAAGATCGTAAATCGTCAAACCATCTACTTACAAACTACAAGATTAAATGTAAGAAGGGAAACTTACTGAACTTTGGACAATTCATTATGAACGGGTACTTCTGGAAGACCAGAACAAGGCACACGATAACGCAATTTATTTAACTCAATATAGCCATTAACTTGGCCATCATCACACGATTCTGTTCTCTTAATTTCCTGCGTTATTTTTTTGAATATTTTGACTTTTTCTTTCGTTTTTCGCCGCGGTGACGATTGTTTGGGCAATAAATGTTGCGGCCAGTTTAATTGAACCTCTTTATGGTGTGGTGCCTCCGAAAGCGCCATTTGGACGCCCAGAAGTGCTTTAGAATGAGACTCACGCTCCCGATCCCTACGTAGTTTTTCTTTAGAAAAGTGACGCAGCTCTTGAATTCGTTTGTAAAACTTAGAATTTTTGAAATTCATTGTTGGTCGGTCGGAAATGGAGTCTGAGCTATCCTGTGTACTATTAAAAACGAAAACAGAATAATATATTAAATATATTTTTATTATTTTTGGGATACGCATAAATATGTTATTGACGCTAAAATCAAAATTTAGATTGAATTGACAATGCTTGACAGTTATGGCATTATATATTAATCTCGTGCCAGAAAAATATTGCACCATATCATATACTATATATTAATAACATGGTGTATAAAAATATGAAATATCGGAATGCTTAACGGACCTATAGCTCGATGCTGAATGACTTGAACATTTTACAAGTTTCAATCATTGGAGGTCTATCATGTGGTGTCGGTGACACACACCTGACACCCACGTCCTTGGCCAACATACACTTATCAAGTTCCTCACCGATCGGTCTTACAAGTTTTGTATCAAAAAGTTCCAAACTGTTTGGATTTGATTGTTGGCAATTGTCCTTAAGATAGTTTAGCAGATCTTGCTGCCCACCTTTTTTAGTGCATTCGGCCATCAGCCGTCCCGTGAACATTTCCAGCAACACAATGCCAAAGCTGAAGATGTCCACACCTGTGCTCAGCTCTTTGAGGGTGAGGAATTCGGGTGGCAAATAGATTCTAGTACCAAAAATCTTTTGTACTATCCTTACATCATTAATTGAATGGGGTCCCTCACGGGCCAGGCCAAAATCTCCAATCCTTGGTTGTAGACATTGATCTAGCAAGATGTTAGCAGGCTTAATGTCACCGTGAATTAGTGGCTTGATGCGCGCCGTATGTAGAAAATTTATGCCCCTAAAAATGAGTGTTAATGAAAAACTTAGTTTGAATTTGCCCTACTAAATATTTGTATTCCACTCACTTGGCTGTTCCCAGGGCAATGCTCAAACGCTGTCGCCATGACAACGGAGGCTTTGAGTTGTCAGCTTTCAGCCTGGAGTCCAGAGAACCGTTTGTCATTAACTCATATACAAGACATGGCCTTTCGCCATTGAGGCTGTAACCATAGAGTGCCACAATATTAGAATGCCGATTGGAACATAGATACTTTAGCTCGTTGTAGCTCTGTTGCAGCTCCACTTGGGTATTGTTTGAGTTATTTTGTCTGTATTTCATCACTTTGATCGCCACATCAGTCTGTTTCCACTCGCCCTTAAAAACCTCACCAAAGCCTCCGCTGCCCAAATTGTTGTCGGGACTCCAGTTTCCTGTTGCCTCTACCAGTTCTTGGTAGTCGATCATTAGCATTGAATGAGCAGTGCGTTGCACGCTGCTGACTGTGATATTTTCGGGAGATTCTAAGCTATTGGTATCATTATTGTCATCCGATACGCCTGATGATGATTGAGTCGGTCCATTATTAATCTTAATATTGGAATCAGGTGTTGCTCCCAGTGCACTAAATGCTGGTACACTTTGGGGTATCTCTCTCCGGTATCGTTCGGAAACACAATCCTTTAAGATTCGCATCCCATGGTGCAGTCCAAGTCTACAGCGAAAATCATTTAAGCTAATTGCCAATCTGGCAAAAATAAATGCCGATCTGACCACTTACTCTTGAAGCAGTCTGAACAAACTGTGTACCGTCTGATTGTACTGTCCTCCCCAGATCTCCAGAAACTTGCTTGTAGGTGAACAATTTCGCATTTTCTGGTTTTGTAGTTGCTCAACATCTGGTTTGCGCAATTCAACGTACTGCGCCAATATTTTCCACACATCCAAGGAGTCCAAGTGATCGCAGAGTTCATCATGTACTAGTCCTGGCAAGTCTCTAACAAGCATGGCATTAGTGCGCCGACTCAAGCTTTGATCGCTTCCACTTCCTCTAGTGCTGTCGTTGGATGTTCCGCTCATCTTGTCAAACGGTTGTAGCTTTCACTGATTCATGCCTTTAAATGCCTATGTACACTAAAACAAGTGAACTTGTTGGTCGGGTAATTTCCCCAAGCTGATTGGTCTTATAGTTTAGAGTTGCCATGTTTTCGTTTAATTAGTGATGACCGATAGTTAAATACCGATTCGCAATCGTTGTCCCAAATGGATTAAGTTGCATTGTTATTCAATACTTTTAAATTAGTCAATTAATTATATATACCTGAAAAAAACAGTATTCAACATATTGCTGTAAATTATTGATATATTAATTCATTTATTATTTTGACATATACATATGCAGTGAGAAATCCTTATTCGAATGATCCGGAATTTGTTTGGGAGGCGTAATTAATATGGATTTCAATAGAATCCTTCATCTGTATCATCCCCTGGCTTATTGTCGAAATTAGCACATTTGGCTGCCTCGCCACCGCGGACCTTTACATTGTAGCACACATTCTCTGCCTTAAGCATACTCTGCCTCATCGTGGTAATCTTCCGCCAGAGCTCACGGGCTCGTTGGCAATTTAGGCTGATGTAGCTGAAAATCGATAACAAATGAATACTATGTACTTTAAATTTGGGAATGAGTTTTATAAATTACTCACCCCGTGTAGAATTGCTGAAGTGCTTTACAAGTTTCCATGCAAGTCTCAGTGTCACCACTTCCAAGTGAATTGATGCAGCGACGCATTAATTCGCCAGTCAAGTCCGAAACTCCGAGAATATACTCAGTCGGATCAACAAAGAATTTAAATTTTTCAGGCGCGCTTTCAATTACTTGATCTCCAGGTACAGTCGAATCTCCTTCCTGGCTAGGATCTTCTTTGCTAGCGGTTTCTTCATACTGCATAACCGCCTGCAGTTCTGACCAATCAGACAAAGATTTTGAGTCCTCCCTCTTTTCTTCGTTGCATAGATATTCCATGTAAGTGTATGCTTCAATGAACTCCTGTAGTCCGGGCGAATAGGCTGCACGGAATTGATATACATCCTGATCCCGAAGTTCAAGAGCAATAGAGCGAAAATTAACTTCAATTAGCTTGTTCAGACGTTGCTGGGCCTCCTCTAAAACCTTCTCTTTGTTCTGCTTTCGGGAATCAATGGAGTGCAAGAAAAATATAATGCGTTTTGATTCAATAGTGATGTCGCGGCTCAATTTCAATATGCGCTCATGACGATCATGTTTGCCATCCAGCTCTTTGGCATAGTTGCGAAATGCTTGAACTACCGGATTCTGCTCATCCAGCTGCACATTTCGCTTGCGTTGTGCATTATTATTATTTCGATATCCTCCATTTTTCGGCATTATTGGTTTTACTTTTTCTTTATTGAAAAAAAGTGCCGGCTTTGTTTATTACAGGTTGGTTGAAACACGGCGTTGCCACCTATTTTTAGTCGATTCACCAGCTGTGCAAATAATCGTTTTCCGTAATCGATTGTAGTTGCTGACGAGTTGTTGCTATTTTGCTGGTCGTGGCAAATTTTTTAAATTTAATTTAAATCATAAATAGGACATTTTATTGCATTGCGTTATGCATGAGCCTGCCACAAGAAAAATATCCGTGACTAGCGGCTCAACAAGCACGGCCGAAAAGCTTTGTTTTGACAAACATGAATTCATGAAGGTACACTGCCCTTATTGATAGCCCGAAAGAATTTTTAGAGTTGATGTTCTCTTGCAGGAAAACTTTTCCGTGGACGAGTTTCTTCATAAGAATCGCAATGCTCCTAGTTTGGAACAATTGCGCGACAACCTTGGACTGTACTTAAAGGGCTTACGCGCTGCAATGATTGACTTAATCAACGAAGATTATGCAGATTTTGTCAATTTAAGTGCAAACTTGGTGGGCCTAGATCAGTCCATAGAAACAATTCAGCGACCCTTGGATCAGTTTCGTACGGAAATTGAAGGCATACACAGCCTGATTGACGAAAATGTGCTTGAGTTGCGTGCCCAGCTGGAAGAGAAACGCCAGTTGCGTGAGTTCCAACGCAGCTTGCAAAGCCTTAAGAAAGTCTATGAGATCAGTACCAAGTTAGAGCGGCTGATTTCACACAAGCTTGAAGGTGAAGGGCCTGCCCAAGCCGTAGACTTGGAACGCGCTGCACTGGACTTAATACAGTTAAAGTTTCACGAAAAGCATAGCATCTCACATTTGAATACCGATCAAAAGAAAAAGATACGAGAGCTCGAGGAGAAGGTGCATCAACATTTACGTCGTCTCTTTACCGATTCACTGCAGCAAGCACGTGATTCTGCCCCGGAGCACTTGGAGCGCTGCTTGCGCATCTATATAACGTTGGATGCTTGTGGTAAGGCTGAGCAAGCCTTTCGCGATGACGTTGTCGCGCCTTACATGAGTGGTATTATTGGGGAGCAGCAGTTGCAGAATTCACCCCAAGGTCTGGCTGGAATTTACAGTAGAATACTTAATTTTATCTCGCTTCACATGACTGATTTGCTGCGTCTCACGCTATATTCTGACAAGTTAAACGGTTTCAACTTTGTCGTGAACAGCTTTTGGGCAGATGTTGAAATGAGACTAGAGCTGCACATGAACTCGATCTTTGCACCTGGTAATTCTGAGGTTTTTTATGTTAAATACAAATGCACACGCGACTTTCTTGACAAGATTGAAGAGCTGCTCACCAGCAGTGGTGAACAGGTTGTCTCTTCGTACCGCCAGCATAAACAAACCAAGAGCTTTAAGGCCCGCTGGAATTTGCCGGTATATTTTCAAATATGCTTTCAGGTATGTTTATCCAGCTAATAATGTATAATGAACAATTATATACTTGATAATAATAATAGGAAATCGCTGGACGATTCGAAGCCAGATTGGAGCCAATTCTGAAAGAAGATACACTAAATATCAGTGCAAAATCCGATGAATACCACTTGTTGCCCTTTAATTCTGCAAAGCAGGCATTAACATGTTGTTGGTCCGACGGTGTCTATTTACCTGAAGTTTTCCCAAAATTCTATAAACTGAACGTGCAAGTTGTATTGCGCCTTTCAAAATGGATCACAGATGTCATTGAGGTAGCAAAGAGTGGTAACAATTTCACAAAATCTTTTTCGCGAAATCAATTACTTATTGCTCTTCATGCCGATACACGAAAATTGGAGGCCTACTTGCCGGAACTGCAAAAGACCATTGTAGAAGCCGCACCAAAAACACAGAATATAACATTATTTAATAACGTTTTAAGTAAGTCTATGGCTGACCTGGGCGACACACTCGGCACCCACTTGACCAGCATTCAAACGACCTTGAAGCAGCTGCTGATCGCCGAATGTGGCACCGAGAATGTACGACAGGTTAGCGATTTGCCGCGATTATATCGCAAAACCAATCGTGAAGTACCGACGCGTTGCTCTAGCTATATCGAGCAAATGTTGCGTCCACTTAAATCATTTGTAACACAACACGAGACGCAGCTGGGAGCGCTCGTGGTGGAACAGATTCTCATCGAGGTTTGCAGCAACATTACTAAAGCGTAAGATAAATAAGACAGTCAAATTGTTTATAAGCAATGTGTATTTAATACTACTTATTTTATTGCAGTTACTTTAACGTGGTTAGTGATGTGCTAACTTCTGTTCAAAAAACAGAAGAATCATTGCGTCGTCTACGCAATCTCAAGAGCGCCGCTCCATCGAATGCATCGGCAAGCACAAATGCCGTTTCAGACGATGACAAGATTCGCCTGCAATTGCGTGTTGATGTGGCCGCGTGGACCTTGGAGCTAACTAAGCTAAATTTTCAACCAACGCAAATTGATAAGTTAGTTGAGCTGTCCAACATAGTGGAAGACAGTATTAAGCCAAGGGATGGCACAGCTTAAATACCAAAATTGCAGATTTGTCTATATAAATGTATTTAAAATATATATACATTTTCAATTTATTGTTAACCGATTTCTAATATTTCATTAGGCACATTTAGTATTTAAAAATACATAAATTTTATATAGTATATCATATATAAATGCATCAAATTTCACTTTCGTTTTATGTGAGTAACTATGTTGGAATTACCCACGAGTTTAGTCACTGTTGGAAAAAGAAAAGAGATTACAACGTTTAGCAGCCTTGCAATATTAAATTTTTTAAGAATAATAGCAACGGGCAATCGGGCATGCTCAACATATCAAATCAAAACTTGCAAACGGTAATGTACGTGGTGTGTGTGTCAATGTTTGGGTTTAGAATGTAGCAGGATAACAGAACTGGAGCGGGATTAAAAAAAGAGTGCGGCGAAAACTAAACAAGCTAGCTTCAGCTACATTACAATTTAAGCTCCTCGGTGTCGGGCAACTTGCTGAAAAACGATTGGATATGCTCCTCGGTTACTTCAGCCAGTGTGGACGGATTCCATTTGGGGTTCTGATCCTTATCAATAAGGAGTGCACGCACTCCCTCCTTGAAGTCCCTGTTTGGCTCAAGATGACGCACGGCAAGGCGATACTCCATAATGAGGCACTGGGCCAATGACAACTGCGAGCCCAGTTCCAGTTGACGAAACGTGATCTTCAGCGATGTGGGAGATACCGTACAAAGGATCTGGATAAAGTGTTAATACATTAGAAGATGATAACCAAAATGGCCATGTTTTCAGAAAATATGCGCTAAACAACAAGATGCTAATTAACAGTAATCACAATACTTGCTAGTCAAATATTTATGCGCTCTTAGCGCGTGGCATATGATTGACCCAGTTCATTAGCAGCTTAGGCTGCCGACTCTTATCACCTAGTTACACTAACCTTCAGGGTTTTTTTTGCCCAATCACTGTCATCTTTCTGCAAATTATTTATTATCTCCTCTACAGAGCTGGCATTAAAGGTTTTGTTAATTTGCTCGATTAAAGGCTCAAGAGAGAATGGCTTCTCTGGCTTTGTATGGAACTTTTGCAGTAAATCTGCCACATCATCGGCATCCGGGCAGTTAAGAAGAGCCGTTTCCAGTTCTGGTATTTTAGAACTCTCACAATAGTGCGTGGAGATACCCGCATAAAAGACGTCAGCGCCACGCAAACGATGACCGGTCAAGCCCAGATACAGACCCAGCTTGCCCTGCAAACGTGGTAGAAAATATGAACCACCCACATCCGGGAATAGGCCAATAGCCGTTTCTGGCATGGCAAAGAGCGTGCGATCCGTGGCAACACGGTATTTTCCATGCACACTGAGTCCAACTCCACCACCCATGGTAATGCCATCAATAATGGCGATGTAGGGTATCTTGTAGTTTCCAATCAATGCGTTTGTAGTGTATTCCTCGCGAAAGAAACATTTCGATTCGTCCGTGGGGCCAGCGTCGACCAAAGCACGTACATCTCCACCAGCACAGAAAGCCTTATCACCGGTACCCTTGATAATCATCAGCGATTTTGACTTTTCACATTTCTTCAGGTGCTTATAAATTTTTCGCACCATCTCCAAGTTAATTGCATTCAAAGCCTTTGGCCTGTTAAGAATGATCATGCCTTTATTTGATGACTCCGTGGCCAGCACGGAGGAGGACGAAAGGCGTGTTGAGTTTGCCATGGGATGTGTTGTTGTCACAAAGTCTGTTGTCTTTGCACCGACAGCGCACAATATAGGCAACTGGTTGTAGGTCCGATGACCGAATTTGAAAACTAACCTTTGAATTGGATTTTGCTGTCATGTGTTTAGTTTCAATTAATTTCAGATTTAAATATGTGTTCATTTGAATAATATTACCATTTTACTATTTTTTTTTTTTTTGCCTCACAGAGTTGCGCAATAACAAATAGAAGCAGTGGCGTTGCCACAGGTCCAACACAATTGATAAGAATTCTAACAATGTCGTTTCTCACTGTTTTTCTTCAACTATAAATTTAATTCTTTGTACTCTATTTTTACCAATTGCTGCGCTAAAAATACTGTAATATGTGGGAGTATTGAATATAGAGTTGCATTCTATACCACTGATACGGCAACCCTGCGTCGGGAAGAACAATGCAACTGCATTGAATTCGTTTATACTGTGGCTGGTATTGTGAATATTTAAAAAATATATTTTTGTACGTTTTATATTATTACTAGGTGCGTATGTTAAATTTTTTAAATGCAAATTTAATTTAAAAAATATACATTTTGTTGTTATTACAATACCAGAGAAAAAAAATAGAGTTATATATTTATTTACTCGATGAAAAACTAAGCAATTCAATCAGCTGACTGTTAATCATGTTTTCCTGAACATGACGTAGATAAGAAGATGAATACATTGCAATTGTGGTGCGCATGAACGTATGTATACGAATACAAACACGCAGAAAACTTAAGCTTAACTTTATCATTGTCATATTTAAACAAATAAACGGTGAGTAAATATAGGTAATCAGCACCACACGGCAGCAGCACAATGCCAATGATTCAGTGGTGTCAGAACCATTAAGTGGCACACATTGAACTGGCAGTGCCATGCCCTTGTTTTTTAAATTATCAAAAATACGAACAAAGCGTCGTCGCTCTTCTGCTTCCATATCGGCGCGGCGCAAATCCAAACAGATGAACTATGATGGACTGCTCTCACAGTTGACCGACGACAAGCTGGTGATATTAGAGGCCGATGGCCAGCAGTTGCCCAACTTGGTCGATGGCGACCTACAAGATTATGCCATTGAGGAGGAGCAGGCAGCACCAATACAAACAATACCACATACAGCTGTAGCGGCTGTCTCTGCTGCAAATGCTGCTGCTGCTGCGACTGCTTCTGGTTCTGCTACGTCAGCGATAGCACCTGTGACAATTGCAAACCTACACCCAAAATCGGAGAATGCTGCGACAACAACACCTCAGCGGAAAATATCGACGTCATCACGTTTCATGAATGCCTTCAGTCAGTTTTATGGTGGAAACAGCAATAGTTGCAGCAATAACAACAGCAACAACAGCTGTGGTCACGCGGATCAACATAATGATGATTCAGACATGGCTGCAAACCGTACACCAACCAAAGGCATGGAGTCCAAACTCGTGGCCATGTGGCACAATGTTAAGTATGGCTGGAGTGGTAAAATGCGGCAGACAAGCTTCTCCAAGGAGCAGCCCGTGTGGTTGTTAGGTCGGTGCTATCATCGTCGCTACACTCCTCCTGTCAGCATGGAAAACTCTACCACGGAGCTACCGAGCGGGGCAAATACCACACCGGACAATGCCACATCAGCGTATGATAGCATAACAGCGACAACAGCGACTATTTCCTCGTCACTATATCCCGTAATAGATCCGCAGCAAATCGATGAAATTGTAGTGCCGCAGGAGCTGGGTATGGATGCGGCGGAAAATCAAACGGCTGAAAGTCCTTGGGAGGAAGGTATTGAGGGGTTCAAACGAGATTTCTATAGTCGCATTTGGATGACCTACAGGCGGGAATTTCCAATTATGAATGGATCCAACTACACTTCAGATTGCGGATGGGGCTGTATGCTGCGCAGTGGACAAATGTTGTTGGCACAGGGATTAATCTGTCATTTTCTGGGCCGCAGTAAGTAACAATTTTGGAATTTTCTACTCGTTTCTTAATTTGCTTAATTAATTCTTAGGTTGGCGTTACGACTCGGACTCGCAACTGCATTCCACGTATGAGGACAATATGCATAAAAAGATTATTAAGTGGTTTGGCGATAGCTCTTCGAAAAGTAGTCCCTTCTCAATTCATGCACTAGTGCGTCTTGGGGAGCAATTGGGAAAGAAACCAGGTGACTGGTATGGCCCCGCTTCGGTATCGTATCTATTAAAGTGAGTACTCCCTTGTAGTGGGAACAAGGACAATTGACTAAGCTTTCTTTCCATTCTTAGACACGCCTTAGAGCATGCTGCTCAAGAAAATGCTGACTTTGACAATATAACTGTATATGTGGCCAAGGATTGCACCAGTGAGTTATATCATGATTAGACTATTCGTGCAGAAAAATAACGTTTTAGTTTTTTAGTTTACATGCAAGACATTGAGGAGCAGTGTAGTATTCCAGAACCAGCACCCAAACCTCATGTGCCCTGGCAACAATCAAAGGGTGTATCAAAACTAGAACAGTCTCAGCAGCATTGGAAATCATTAATTGTGTTGATTCCACTACGTCTGGGCGCTGATAAACTGAATCCTGTCTATGCGCACTGCTTGAAACTGTTATTAAGCACAGAACACTGTCTGGGCATAATTGGCGGCAAGCCAAAGCATTCACTTTACTTTGTAGGATTTCAAGAAGATAAACTCATTCATCTGGATCCCCATTACTGCCAAGAGATGGTGGACGTTAACCAGGAGACCTTCTCAATGCACTCATTTCACTGTAAATCTCCGCGCAAATTAAAGTCCAGCAAAATGGATCCAAGCTGCTGCATCGGTTTCTATTGTGCCACAAAAACTGATTTTGATAGTTTTGTCGAAAGCGTACAACTGGTGAGCATCTCCTTTGACATCTCTAATTTAATGATAAAACCATTTATTTATTGTATTCCTCATAGTATTTGCATCCAATGCGTTGTGCTTCTGGCGCGGCAATGGAAAAACCATCCGTGCCACAGCAACAACAACAAGCGCAACAATCGGACTGTATTGAAATGAACTATCCATTGTTTACTTTCTCGCGTGGTCGCTGCATGGATCATGCACGCGATGAGATGAGCGATTCGCTCTATAAGCCACTCATAAGGCAATTGGCGACACTGGCTAAGGAGCTGGAGATGGAAGGAGCATCATTGCCCCAGCTGAGTAGTTTTGATCATGATCCGGATGACAGCGAAAGCGAAGAATTTGTGCTGCTATAAATTTTCATCCCGCAGTTAGAAAAATAAGCCATGATTATTGCCCAATTGACTCTCCCCCTTTCCTGATTTACTGTGAATACTGTGTTATATCGTTTTGTTCAATTTTATTTGTGCTAATTTTATAAGTAGTTGTATCGCCGTTGCTCGCTCGCTAGCTCGCCCAAAACTAAACAGACGTGCATCTCAACATCAAAGACTTTGTTATTGTAAATTTACATACATTTTACATATTGAATATTCGCTTATCTCCAAAAATGTGATTAGTTTACAAAAAGCGGTCCATTTTCAGATATGTTTTGAAATATACTCTGGTTTTCACCTATAATTTGTTGACAAATAGGTTCGTCTGAAAATGTATGTTTACATATTCCTATACATATATATACATATATATATATATACATATATATATTTATATTAAACTTTTATTTATATTATATAAATTCCTTATATAATTCTCGGTATTATTATTTTATAATGCAAATACTGTAATGGAATTGATCGATTCGTATAACACAAAAAATTGGTGCAACAAATGTTTCTCTGTTCTAGAAAGTATTGTTTGTAGTGTATGTCTAGATTTGTATTAATTTATGTTTGTCTCGTAGTTGTTACATTATTATTTAATTCTAATATTAATTGTACATACCCTTAAGTTAACAAAAAAAATAAATACAAAAATAAATAGCTTAATTATTGCTTTCTCATTGTCTTGTAGCCTATTTGAACGTATATCTTGGTTGATTTGATTTATATTCGACATTAACATGATTAATCAAAACTTGTTACATAATTGGAGGGTCGACAGAAGTTGTTGAGATTGGTCTTTTAAAGTGTGGTTCGGAATACATTTTATAAAATATCTTGTCTTTTAATTCAACCCTCTATTGAGGTTTACATGTGCTACGATATTGCAATATTTTCTAAACTAATGACCAGAGTTCCTAAACCAATTTGGGCCTATTGATGATTTAATAAGCCTCTTTACAGATCGCGTCCCAAGCACTTTAAAAGCTTTTGAAGATTGTCTTGCGCCGTTCTTGCTCTTGAAATATTGATAGTGATGGCAGTTCTATAGGATGAAATGGCCTCTTGAACCTTGTCCCAGCGATGATAGAGTACACCCAGATTTGTGTGATACAGCACATTTTGGGGATCGAGCTCAATTACGTGTTTGTAGAGAGTCTCCGCTTCAACGTAGTGTTTCAGTTTGCCAAGAACATTGGCCCGTATGAACATAATGCTTGGCTCGTCAGGTAACTCACTTAGTCCTTGTGCAGATATACGCAGAGCATCTTCGTACATGCCACGATTATCAAGCATGGTTAGAATATTGGCCCAAGCTTTGGGTTGTCGTGGATTTAAGGCTACTGCATGTTGCCAATGACGCAGTGCTTCTGAGAAATGTTGTTTCTCCAAATATAAATTGCCCATGTTGTAGTAACAGACGGCATACTCAGAGCGATATTTAAGAGCTTGCCTATAACTTTCCAAGGCCTGGTCGAACTTCTTCTGTGCCGACTGCACAATGCCTAAATTCATCCATGCCACAGGAAAGGCGGGATATGCCTTTAGCGCTGATCTTATATACTTCTCAGCTATCTCCAGCTGTCCATGCTCCCGATAGAGGTTCCCCAGATTCATAAGTGCTGACTCGTATTCTGGATATAATTCGATTGCTTTGTGGTAGTGCTGGAAGGCTCTTGTGTTATTCCCAGTATCTGTGGCTAGTCGCGCAATATTGTAGTGTACTTTGGCATTGTTGGGACACACTTCCAGGGCTGAGCTAAACAATTTCTCTTCGTTCAGCCACTCGGCAGCACGCTGGCGTGTTCGAAATATCATAATGGCGAAGAGAAGCATAAGAAGCGTTTGGAACAAAAGACGCCAGTAAGCTTTGTCCGAATTATAATTGTAACAGTAGAGGAAGGCATACACAAACAGCAGGCAAAATCCGATTGAAGGCACGTAGAGTGTCCGCTCGGCTATAACGAATCCCACTCGAATAATACCCGAGGCCGGCAGAAACGGAATCACCATCATTGACAAGCTGAGTATAAGACCGGCAAGTCGCCGGAAATTCATCAAAGCAGCAAATATAAACGAATAGAATGCGATGACTGTTTGCAAGCGCATGTCCCAAATGCTTGTCACAAGATTAACACAACCCAGAGCCCAGTCGAAGCACAACCACTGGGGACAGAGCATAAGCCAAAAGTTCATTACATAAATATATTGCTGGGACAAGCCTCGAGTCAGTAGTTGATCATTGTAGGCAATTGGATTGTCGACAGCCTTGAATTCAGGTGACTCGAAGTTCTGCCACCAGAGACGAGCTACCAGAAGGATCAGCGTGCCCAAAAACAAGCACGAATATCGCAGGCGACTTGTGATTATTCTCTGTTGGAGCTTGAGCGGCAGCATATAGGTGCCGTTCTGAAAATAGTCCAATATGATGCATGACAGTGGTATCGTCACAGCTGACTCTTTAAATAACATGCCTATTGCCGTAAGCAACAATATTAAGGTAACATTACTGAGGCCTCTCTTGTCGACACTGGCAACTGTTAGCAGCAGGCAGAGCAAGTGAACTAGCCCAAACATCAGCTCTGCTCGACCGACAACCCCAGATACTGCCTCTGTGTGCACGGGATGGGCAGCAAACAGTGCTGCCGAGATAGTTGCCCAGCGTTCGATGTTAACTTCCTCGACGTACAGGGATCGTACAAGACGCCACATAAGTAACGTGTTTAAACAATGTAACAAAAGATTTAAGAACTTCATGTGAGCAGCATTAAAGCCAAGTAGTGCGTATTCGTAATGAAACATAAGAGTTGTCAGTGGACGAAAAGATTTGTGAGAGTCGGCACTTAGAAGCGGAGCACCCCAGAAGTCGTGACTAAAGATGGCCGTCCAATTGGTGGGCAGTGTATTAACATTTTTATTCTTGACAATAGCCACGGTATCGTCGAACACAAACTTCGCGCCGCTTAGACCTCCGTATCCATAACAGATTAGACACATTAGCACCAAAATTGCTTGGCACACTAGGCTGTGTAGAGCCGAACTGTGCCGTAGATCCATGCCAATCATGTTGATGCACTCTTATTTGACCTGATATTGTTTTTATGCCGTTTCACAGTTTGTATACATCTTTCCGCTGTCAGTACCCAACTATCGATAACATTAAGGGTTGGTACTTCGACAGTTTTGTAGCCACCGATAGTTTCATTGTAGTACAAAGCCATTCTCATGTTAACGTTAAAGTCAGCTGTTTAGGTTGGCTGCGAATGCAGATTGAGAGAATAAACAAATTTTCAGACATAAAAGGATAGAAAAATGTCGGAGGAAATAGTTTTCGATTGTTTGCACGCAGAAATAGTTAATTATTGCCTTGGTGGCAACAAGGTAACATCTTACAAGAATCTCCCATTTCATATTTTAACTATTAGTTGTTAAACAGGATCAACATGATCTGGCCACCTTGGAGTACGTTGGATTCACTACTGGATATCGTTTGATAGAGCGTCTCACACGGGATGGCACACGATTTAAGGATGAGCTCGAAACTATGAAGTTTATATGCACTGACTTTTGGACGTTAATCTATAAGAAACAAGTGGACAATTTACGTACGAACAATCACGGCATGTATGTGGTCCAGGATAAGGCATTCCGTTTTCTTACTCGCATTTCGCCGGGCGCCAAACAACTAGAACAAGCACCGAAGTTTGTGGCGTTCACTTGTGGCTTAGTACGTGGTGCTCTTAGTAATTTGGGTATAAACAGCACAGTTACCGCGGAAGTGCAAACAATACCAGCCTGTAGGTTTCACATAGAGGTTAATAGAAATTAGATTTAGACGCATTGATTCCAATATGTTTATTATTAAAGATATTTATAACTAGATTATCTTATTTTCATGTAGAACGCTACAATATTATCATCAGTCCAATTGATTATCTCATACAACGCCCATTGATTTTCGGGTAGCTGCGGCTGCATCGGATTAGGATCCGTATGTATACCCAAAGTAGGTTGGGGGCCAATTAATATAAGCCACATGCCTTCAAAGACGCTTAAGTACTGAAAAAAGTACCTGAAAAGCTTTGCGATTATTAAAATAGCAAAAGACTAAGGCACATGGCATGGTGCCGGAGCAACAATCGGTTAAGAAGCCAGCGTCCAATTTCATTTGAGCATTCTCGATGTAATTGAGAGGTATGAAACTGCGTACGGCGTACTTGCTACGCCACCAGTTTGGATCCCTTTCCAAGCCATATATGTTAAATGCACCGTCGCCAACTGCTCCCACCAGCCATTCGAGCAGTCCACTGCCGCATCCAATGCTAAGAACATTTTGTATATTAAGCTGTTCTAGTATTTTTTTTAAACTCTTTAGATCGGTAGCTGTAGGCCAAATCCAGAGTATCTTGCGTTTAAACTGTTGATCCAATGTACGGCCCAGAGCAAGCAGTTTGCACCAGTTCTCCTCACTTGCCCTTCCATCGGTTAGGCAATAAACTTCCTGTAGTGCGTCTAGTTCCATCTTCATGTCACAGACATTGAATGCCATTTGACCAAGAGCTGCGAAAGAGCTGCGAAGCTCTTGGGATTGACGTCGGCACAGAAATATGGCAAGGGGCCAGCCTTCAAAACGGCTATATATAAACAAGTATGACGTCTAAATTAATTAGACAGCCTGGTTATGGGTCTTATTAAGAAATAAGCGACGTTCGACTGGGTCTCATTAAGAAAATAGTGACGCTAGACTGGCTTCTTCAGATGTATCTATAAATACATACATACGTCCACAATACCTTTCAATCGTTCATGTATTTCTGGTTATACACAACATAGAAATGTAAGATTTAGATTGTCGCATCGTCTGTTATGGGACAGTGGCTCTCGGTCGGTTAGGAGAAAGGTGAACTTTGCATTGCCTGGGATCCGCACGTAACAAGCATCGGCTTGGTATTGCATGGGTCAATTGATTATACATTCATTGATTCAACGCCTTAAAGCTATTAAGTGGAAATCACAGAATTTTCTTTCAATCTTATTATAAACCATATATTCGAAATCAATTGGAAGGGTTTCTTGGGTAATTGGTATGTTCGTTTTCGTAAAAGTTTTTGAAATTCTTTCGCCAATGCCTTTCACTAAAATCGTGACCTGGAACACGCATTTGTGGCTGTTGCAACGTGGTTTGATTGACATCGGAAGTTTCTGTTACCCCGAGATCCATGTCCAGGCCGCTGCTTAGCTCATTAGAGTATTCCTCATTGTCTAAATCTAGTATGATTTTGCGATAGAGTTTTACGTTATCTTTCTGCATTTTATCGGGTAGCGAATTCGAATGTGCTACAACCGCCGGCGGTTCTTGCTCCGCTTCAGGTTTTGATGTTGGAAGTACCACTGGCTCAACATTTCCCACGCTTTTAATAACGGTATTATAGCGAACAATTTGACTTGTTGCTTCTGTTTCAGCTCTGGGAAGCAGTTCTGGCTCGAGGTTTTCGATGACTTCAACGCCAGTAGCGAAGTCCACACCTTGATGCATGGATCGCAGATGCCTAATCATGTTATCCCTCCGATTGACCGTTACATCGCACTGCATGCAACGGTATCGCTGCGTGGTCGTATGCTGCTTAATATGTCGAGCTAGTGCATCCGCATCATTAAGACTCTTCTGGCAATGGGAGCAGTTGTGACGCAAAGACAAGTGCCGCTTCTCGTGCAACCTGAGTATGGACCGACGTAGGAAGGACTTACTGCAAGTGGAACAACTGTGGCGAATGCTGTTTTGATTATGCTTGAGTTGGTGTTGCTTCAAATTTGCCTTGGTTAGGTAGCACTTGGCGCAGGAATCGCACTTGTAGGGTAAGCTGCCACCGTTGTGGACGATCTCGTGCGTTTTTAACGCTCTTTGAGTAAGAAATTTTCTTTGGCAGTGCGGACAGGAGAATGTGCCGACCTTCTGAATATGTACACGTTGCATGTGATGGCGCATGACAAGCTCCTGCTGAAATGATTTTCCACAAACATTACAGCTGTAGCTGGGGTTGCTGCCGTGGCTGTTCAGGTGGTACTTTAGATGGGAGCGTGTGGCAAAGCGCTGCAAATACGTAGAGAGAAAAAATGGTACAAATTTAAAGACACCTTAAGTCTTCCAACTTACTCGACTGCATTGGGTGCAGGGGAACTTCTTGAGCAGTTCATTGCCACACGCGCGGTGATAATATTGTTGAGTGCGACTCCGAAAAGTTTTGTTGCACACTGTGCAGTGAAATCCCTCTGGAGTTGTGGTTATGTGGTTAACAGTGCTAGTATCCCTGGGGTTACTCGCCTGCACATTGTCCTCCTGTTGCTGCGGAGGATCCTTATTTTTGGCCGCTTTAGATTTTTGAGTTGCTAATTTACATTCGAAACAATCGGATACATCTGCCAGCAGACAGAGGCGACATTTATTGTGACCGCAACTATCGGTGACCAATCTATTCTGTCCATTTGCTTCGCAGTTGCAACGTGGACATTTGCTCATCTCAGTTTATAATCAAAGTTACGAATAAAAAAACAAAGGGATATCCTCAGTTATTGTCAGCGCTTCTTCTTTTTTGACATTCACACTAATACACAGTGGCGGGATATATTCACTGCGAAACGTAAACACACTACTAAATGCAACTTGTGCGGCGGCAGTTGCATTGTCAATCTGCTTCTTTACAAATATTCTCGCAGAAAGGCAATAAATGTCGCTAAAGTGAATTAAATGAAATGCAATTTTGGTATTTTTCCTTATTTATACAAATATATATGTATTCTGTTTATAAAACTAAACTAGATGAAGACGATCCCTTACATATACTAGTGAACGATGATAAATTACACACAACTCGAATTTACTCCCCTATATTTTCCAAATCTAAAGCAGCAACATGACCTGGAAACAGATGCGCTTTTTGCATAGGTACTTGAACAAAATATCTCTCACAAAACTTAGGATTACGGCGGTTAAGCACTTCTTTCAATATGATCTCGTTACTTATTTTCTTTGTTATCAGTAATCGGCGAGAGTCGCCCGTGCCATAGCTAGAGGAACGCAGTCCAAATTTTCCAGCAATTCTAAAATACAGACAATTATGATTAGATATTTTAAAAAAAAATTGCATGTGGCATATCCTTACTGATGAAAAAAGGCACGCTCTTCCTTAGAGAAGGTGGGCTCGAACTGCATGTCACGCATGTCGTCCGATTGAACATAGTTCTCTATAAGCTTACGGTAGTCATCCATATTAGCCTGCGGATCATTGGAGCCCAAGCCCATGCGATTGTTTTTAAGCAAATAGCTGAAATTGACAATTATTGTTGTATAAAGTATAGAGGTACGTGAGAAAGATAAACTAACCCGACGGGTTCCTCGCGACCCTGTTTTAAGCGGCCCAAGCCACCTCCGGTCCAGCCCATTAAACGCATCATGTAATATCCCTTATTGTTTGCATCTAACTTCGGCTCACCCAGATTATCAGCGGATTGTTTAGTAACATTTATGTTCACGCCTGTTTTACTCTTCTCGATTTTAATGGTTTCCCGCGCTGCGTTTAGCTAAAATAGGATAATGAAACGTTTAGTCTGCTTATCCATTCTTTTCCAGCCGTTTTTAGTTCTATTTTATATCTTACTAACCTTGATGCTGTAACAGTGCGTCTGCAGGAAGAGAAGCGCTTGCTTGAAGGCGGCTAATTTTGCTGCTTTTAAGTGTTCACCAACGCCAGTTGCTATTACGGAATCATTCAGAAGGACCTCCGATATTTTGGATGATCCATCCTCCGGCTGCACTTCTGATTGCCGTTCCTCGTATTTCATTTTGCTTGCGATGCAAGAGTTGCGAAGACAACTCCGACCCCCAGCCAGAAGTAGAGTCAGATTTCCAAAAGGTAAACCTTCAAAAATATTTATTGGCTCACCGCCTCCGAAGCACAGCCGGTCTCGGCTGCCACTGCTGATTTCCACCTGTAGGTTTTGTCTGTTTACGGCAGCGTCTTTTCGCCCTAGTTTATTTGAAAAAGTATTTATGTGGTCTCAAGCTCGTTTTTATATGTATTTACTAGTAGTAATATAAATCGTCTTCTGTCCTATATATAAATATTTGTTATGGTATTATACATTGTTCCGTCTACCTTTGGCCCGCTGTTCCGCCGCTTCCGATGCAGAGACAAACGTACGCTTCAGACGTAAAGCCCTTTGTTGGCGGAACTCTTTAGCTATGTCCTTGGACATATCTGCGACAAGCAACATGGTTTCCTTTGGATATTTGCAGCCCATAAATTCCATATTAATAAACGTTTGTGCCAGGCAAACTAATCGATCCTCGTCGAAGCGATTCTTGTGCTCCAGCATGAAGTCGCGACGCAGCTCCCAGTGCTCTTCGCTCTCGTACTCCGTCCTATAGACGTCCACATCCCATTCGGTTGACAATTCACTAGCTGTCCCTGTTGCCGAAGATGTTTTATTTTTTTTTGATTTTCTGCTCTGCTCCGAGGTACTGGGTTGATCGGAAACGTCATCATATTCTTGCTTCTGTCGCTTAGCTTTTGTTGCCATTTTAACTGTGTTCTTTTTATTTAATTGAAAGATTTATTTGTTCATTTAACTAAATATTTTTTTACGAAAAGAACACAGCACACGCTGTTTTGTTTTACGATATCGAAACGAAATATGCTAATCGACAATCACAGGTTTCCGTAATAATTAGTTATCGATAACACATTTTGGACACCGTGTATGCTCTCCGAGTTGTGTAGCGCTTCGATATCGCCCAGCCGCCTGTGTTGTGTGTGTGTGTTTTAATTTCCTGGTTTATTCATGATTTTTTGTTAATTTTAATTTAGTGAAGAAAGTGCGATAAACCTAAGAGTTTCATTGCCGAAACGTGCATGACATAAGCTGCAAGATATATTATCACCTTGAAAGACATAGACACGACACGAACAGCAGCAGCCAGAGCAGCTCCCAGCAGAAACTGCCAACATGAGCATACCCAACGAATACATTGCAAAAACGGAAGATGTGGCTGAACAGGTAATTCTCTCAGGATTATTTACCGTGAAAGTATCACCGGAGGAAGTACACAACGTGTTTGCAACCACGCGTTGCAGCGATGTGCAAACAATACATGCACCAATTGCGGCCAATCCAATTGGACATCAGTACTACTCCAATCAGTGCAACCGCTATAGAAAACTGCCAACGTCATCCAAACGCGGCAAAGTTCGAAGCTCAAGTGCACCGCAATAGCTTATACTCGCCATTGACAGAGCTCTCTAGCGGTCCTTAACCGTTATATATCATCTGTCCAACTTATTTTCCCTGCCACATAGTAATATGTTGTGTCGGTTAGAAATTCATATCTAATTGGTAATTGCTGAGACTACGCCATATGCGTTTATTGTCTGTGAGTGTGTGTGCGTGAGTGTGTGCGAACGTGTGTTTGTGTGTATAGCCGATACAAGTGAAAGTGGTGAGAGTGAGCGGCTTAAAAGTCGCACAGCCCAATGACCAGTACAAGTCGTTCCGTAATAGATTTGGGAAAGGAAAATCTTACTAAAAATATATTAACTTGATTTTTGATTAGTATGCATACATACATATGCCCGTGTAGGTGTGTTACATATGCACGCGTGTGTGTGTGTTTCATATGTAGATTTATAATCGAATTGTGCAGCACACACTGAGCGATCGAAACCCGTTACAGCACGTACAAAGAGAGGGCAAAAGATAACGATGAGCATGGGGAAGAGAAGCTGAGAGAGACACGTCATTTTCCGCGTGCTGTCTTGCCAAATCAACACTGTCTTCAGAAGCCACGCTCTAGTGAATTGTAAATTTCGAGTCTTATCACTTATCAAATTTATTGGAATCCGTCTTATCGATATTATAATATTTTGCTTACGTGAAGTGTCAACTACATTTTGAATACTGCCGACGCGCAGGAATCATGATTAACTTAAAAAAGGTTATTCAGTAAACTCAGTTTATCCCCCTTGATCCGTTGAAATCTAAATATCGATAGTTTCGGCATATTCTCTCAGATACACATTTTTTGGAAAGGTTCAGAGGTGGTAATCTCGCAGACGAGGTTGCAATCGGTTGTAAATCTTCTCTAAGTTTTCATGTTAAAATGTATGAGTATATTTGCTTTAATCACTGGAACATTAATGTGTTATCAATTTGTTTCTATTTACTAGGTTATCAAACGCGGCAAAAATGTCTTGCCAACTGTTGCGCGGCTCTGTCTTATTGCCACATTCTTCGAGGATGGCTTGCGTATGTATTTACAGTGGAACGAGCAGCGTGAATACATGGACATGAGCTGGGGATGCGGCAAGTTTCTGGCTACCGTGTTTGTACTGACAAATCTCTTTGGACAATTGGGAGGATGCGGTATGGTAATTGCTAGATTTAAGGTTGACATTGCAGTCGGCTTGCTGTTCTTTATCGTAGTGCTTCAGGTAACTAGACTTCATTCAAGGATGCGGGATCTGAACTAAGTTATACCTCATCTCTTGCAGACAATAGCCTATTCCATACTGTGGGATTTCCAGTTCCTCTTGCGTAACTTTGCATTGATCGGTGCTCTGCTGCTTGTGCTTGCCGAGGCACGGATTGAGGGACGCAGCTTATTTGCGGGTGTGCCATCACTGGGCGATAATAAGCCCAAGAACTTCATGCAACTGGCTGGTCGCATACTGTTGGCATTCATGTTCATCACTCTGATCCGTTTCGAGTTGAGCGTATGGAACGTCATCCAGGACATCATTGGCTCCACATTGATGGTACTTGTTGTGCTTGGCTACAAAACAAAGTTGTCGGCGTTAATTCTGGTTGCGCTACTCACTGTGCTCAATTTGTACCATAATGCTTGGTGGACTATTCCGTCGTACAAACCACTCAGGGATTTCTTGAAATATGACTTTTTCCAGGTAATTCTAGTGAGCAATTATAAATTAATAAATAATAATGAATTCGCTATTATTATTTCAGACACTCTCCGTAATTGGTGGCTTACTCATGATTGTGTCTTTGGGCCCCGGTGGTGTATCCATGGACGAGCACAAGAAAAAGTGGTAGAGCGTCTGAGGATCGCTAAAAATGAAATAATTCACTTTAATTGCGATTACCTTTTACTGATGAAGATTTAGTTAGAATTACCATAAAATGGAACAACAGGAGCACAGCACAACACACGCATTAAACACATTTGAAAAATACTTGACTTATTGATAAACTGAAAGAGACTTCCGCAATATCCAGGGTTACCATTACAGCCCACCAACAATCATTCGCGCACGTTCAACAACAAACTTCGTATACATGTAAGACATTTCGTTTTGTACATAAAATATGGCGATTTTATGCCCCCAATGAGAGACATTAACTGATTTTATATTCATTATCTGTCCAAGTACATACACATTTATTTTTATTTTGCAATTTTTTATTTTACTTGTTCGCCCTCTGCATAAGTTGTAATATTGTGTTTGCGTTTGTTGTTTGATAGAAGTTCGACTATGATAACGGTGTATAAAATATAATGAATTGTACCAATTGACGATGATTTGTTTCTTTCGTTTATAAGCAAAAGTGTAATAGAATTAAATTGTAACGTTTTAATAAAGAAAAACAAGTAAAATAATAGTCCCGGCAATTTTCTAAAAAAGCGCCAAAAAAATGCAATTCTCTGTGAATGGCATTTATCGGAGACAGTTGCTTATCGATAAATTCAAAATCTATCGTTTTTAACAGATGCACCAAATTCAGCGTTAAAAGGCAATTCCAGGCGTAGCAAATGTGTGAATTAATTTGAAATTTTGATTATTAGAGATGGAACAAAACATTAAAACAGTGTCAACAATAAACGTTTCTGGAAAATTGCGAAAAAATAAAGCAGACGGTAGTAATGGTCGGTTAAATAAAACTGCAGCGCTATCAGAGCCCAGTTTGGTACTGAATGCAAAAGTAGAGCACAAATTAGGTTCAGAGGCCACCATTTTGCCATCCCGCTGTCGTTCGATTCAGACGGAAATCAAAGTCATGATAGATGTGGGGATTCAATGCCGGAGAGATTCGTTTGACGAATGGGAACTGAATTGTAACCGGTCAGAGTCATCAAAGGAACATGAAAGAGCTCTTCGAAATAAAGCTATATTGCGATATGTTAATGAACACACGAAAGTGTTCCCCAATGGAATGCTGGAATGTCGTCTTTGCGGCGAGGTGGCTAACTTTTTGCAGGAGCATCGAAACCACATCATAATGCATTATGGACCGCGTGCTCTTTGCTCGGACTGTGGCCAGATGGTTGCACATCAAAACTTATTGCTGAAGCACAGCTATAGTTGTCCGGCACGTCCTTATGCCGAATCCACACCAGAGATCCACATGCAGTGCCCACATCCGCATTGTGACTTAATGGTCTCATCGAAACGACAGCTTAGTCGACATATAGAAAAGCACCTAGGCGTTAACTCGTACTATTGTCTGCAGTGCTGCAAGAGATTTAACACGTCTACATTGTTTCTGGTGCACCGCATGATGTCTTCGGCATGTTGCAAGGCTAAACACATTTATGTGAAAAGGAATCGTCCACAGTTTCGTAAGAAACCAACAAGTACTCGTTGCACGCTTTGCTTGAAACAATTCAGCAGTGTTCGTTATTGCATGTTGCACAAACGCCGATGTATCTTAGCGTATCACAAGGGATTGCGGAAACTTCTGAAACCGTATATTAAGGAAATATGAGCTATATATTTCGTATATATATTTGTATGGTAATATGTGAATAACAATAAATAGATCCTTTTAGGACGCTTGCACACCGTGTGCTTTCTGTAGACCTTGGTAAAGCTGTAGCTTCTCTAGGTTCAGCTCTTTTAGTGTTTGTACTGCCAGCTCCAATTGGACTTTTTTCAGTGCATGTTCGCTAGCAATGTATTGCTCGATGAACTTCAAGCTGATCTCGTCGGCAGCGAAATCCTGTTCCGTCTTGCCGATTGCCGTCTGAATCTCGTACTGAATATCCTTCTCGTCTGGTTTCTTGAGGCGACTGAGTAGCTCGGCGTGCGCTTTCTGGGCCGGCGTTGCATGCAGTGCTTCCAATTGAGTTAACACCGGTTTGTAATTGACTGGCACTTTGTGAATCTTGTAGCTCAGCGCTATTAGTTCGACAGCGTTCGATAGATAATCCCGCCGTATCATGTCATAGAGCAGATCGTCGATGCACCGATGCCAGGCATAGAAGAAGGCCATAGGTCCGAAATGGCGGGTAGATCGCAACAAGTCGAATTGTTTTGATTCATTTAGGTGCGTGAAGACTTTTGCTGAGATATTATGAAACTCGCTCTCGTAGGGTTCGTATTGGACACACAGGCGATCTAGCACGAATTCGTATTTGTTCTCGTCGAGGCAATTCTGCAAAAGCTTTTCGTCAGCGAACATGTGCGGCGTATAGAATTTGCGACCATCCAATGGGAAATACAATTGATTCATGCGTTTGGTGGTGTCGAGAGATGCATACGACAAGGTGCCGTCGACATCACGTACTACTACCTTTCGCTCAGATGGTCGTAGTCCGTACGTGATGTCTGTGAAAACATATTTTGTTGTGGCAAAGTCTTTAAGCGCCGGATCCTTCGATATTGTACGCTCAGTGTCCTGTTTGATTTTGACAATTGGTGGCATTTTCAGTAATTTCTTTGCCTTCTCAATTGTTTGCACAAATTCGTTTTCCAATTGTGCAGTTGTCATAAACTTCGTATCGGTGCTATTGTCCGGCACAGTGCGTTTACGGAACACTTTGTCCAGCTGTAGTTGCGTCATGGACTGAAGCAGGCGCTGTGTCTCGGCATCTGTAAACAGCGGCTGGGGATCTTTGTCGTACTGTAAGCTGGCATTCTTCAGAGACGTATCAGAAATCGAACGTCTCGTTTTCTCCACAGCCAGTGGAGTTCGTTGGAACGCATTTAATTTTCGGATATGCCTTAATAAAGACATTTTAATTCAACAATCCCGTAAAAGAAATAGTCAACACACGAGACAAGAAACCTGCACTGCCTGCAGTGTTGTTAAGTGACACAACAATCGTATTCTGCAACTATCGATATGACAGATATCGTGGTTATCTCAGAAATCATCAGCTGTTTGCGCGTCCCTGGGAATAGCAAATGAAGAAGAATTTTGGGCTAGTTTGACGTGCTGTTTTCATTTTTGGCAATAAGTGAAATAATTTTATATTTAGCTTGAAGAGAGATATAAACATGAATAATGTGCATAGCGCTTTTGCTGCTGCGCAAAAGCGCCGACTGTCGGACAGCGAACGTAAAAAAAAAGACGCGCCCATAAATGTTCAGGAGCAACCTGAAGCGAAACAACGGAAAACAGAGCAAGAGCAGCTTCAGCAGACTTCGTACCACAACCTGCTAGATTTCTGCGATGAAATTCTTTACGAAATATTCAAATATTTGGACTCGTCATCCATTATGGCGTTGATGCAGTAAGTAATTTGCGTCCGCATTTTACACCACGCATTACACATATATCCAATTGGATTTTTCTTTAATTCCCAGTTGCTCGCCCCGTTTTGAAAGCTTGCTCTTGGATCATCGCTTCTGGCACAATATTGATCTCAGCAATGCACCGTTGCCTTTAGGCATTTTAGAAGAAATATTGGGACGCGCTTCAGAGAAAACACACACAATAAAGATATGCGGGCCACCATCGTCGCAACATGTTGCCGGTGAATTCAAGCAATTTACATGCACCCTGACTTCTGTATTCCCAAAAGTTGCCACACAATTAAGGGTGTTGGAGTTACAAGGCGTTAGTTTGGATTTCGAATATGTGAGTGTAATATCCTTGCACATAAAAAAACTTAATCATTAAATTTATTTCAACCAGATACATATATCGGAATTCCCAGCCTCGCTAGAGCGACTCATTTTAAAGGATTGCAGTGTTAAAGTTGGGGATCACGTCAAGAGTATATTCCACACAATAGAAAAACAGTTGGTTAATTTAGAGGTATGCACATAATTCAAATTGGAGTGTTATAGCTTAAGATTATTTAATTCCCGTAGGATCTGAGTATTGAAGATAACGATTGGTTTGAACCATACTATATAATGGCGCTCTCAAAATTACCCTCCCTAAGAAGACTAAGTTTCAAGGGATGTCGGATGATGTGCAAGTTTGTTCCGTATGGTAGCATGGCGGCACGGTTCGGGTTTCAAAGGCTTGAGGTTTGCTTAAAATGATGAATACATGCAGTATTAATTCGTTACTAAACAGCAAAATCATTCAACAGGTGCTGGACCTGCGCTTAACACCGATAAATAACTCTGATCTGCAGTGCTTTAGTGCAATTGAAAGCCTTAGAGAACTGCTGCTGGAGTCCCCACCAAATTTACAAGAAGAAGTACCTTTAGCAATGAAAACCAGTAATGGAGCCAGCAATGAAGACCCCATTCCGACGCAACCAGAGCCTGTTAAAATGCTTAACGATGACGAACCTTCAACATCACGTGCTGCCATGCAACACTTACGCGCTTGTAAAATTGCTCAGAACAGGGAGTCCGCAGCAGATTCTCCCAAACCAACAAATGATACGTTTACCTCGGATAATTGCAATGAAAGAAAGGTTACAAATGATAGTGATCGTCCAACTGGCACTGCAACAAAGCCTCTTGCGTGCATTTCATCTGAGTCCGACGACGAGGACACATCGTCCACATCTGCGTCTTCCTCCGATAAATCGGATAATGCTGCGACACATAGCAATGGACACAGCTCCGAAGCCGGAGGCATTGGTACAGTACCATCTCCGGTTGTGGTTATAGCGCTACCGAGTGTGGCACCGGATCAGTCTCCGCCTCCAGCTGAGAATGCAGAAAATGTTGAGAACCCCGAGCCGGCAGCGGCAGCTGGCGCAGCCACACCGCGTGCTTATATTTATGTTCAGAATGGCACACCGGCAGAGAATCCACGACCACACGCAATGGCTTCATATTTGGAGCATGTTGTAGATCAGATACACACACTACGTGGCAATCATCCGGCGCACAGTCGATTTCTGCCTCGTGGCGATCAAGTGATCTACATGAATCCCCGTGTTCTGGGTGAGCCGTTCGTGCTAATGCAGTCACGTCGGCATAATCGTCGTGGGATTTTTGATCAGGTTGTAAACCATCCCGTCTTCTGGGATGTACTTGATCCTCTTGACAGGAATCATTCCCGTCGGCTGCGCAGCTTAGCTCAGACAAGTACACCCCCCTTACAATACTTAGTTTCCGATCGAGCAATATACAGTTTTGGTCGAGCTGCAAATCCTGTGCAGCCTGATGTCGTTTGGATCCGAAACTCAAACCGCTCTCCTAGCAATCGACTCGAACGCATTTTGCTGCGAAATTATACTTACATTACAAACTATACGCTGGAGCACTTGGTTCAATGTTCTCCGAATCTGATATATATTGATGTGAGTGGCACAAGCGTTACGCTATCGGGCCTGCGTAACTTTAAGAATCTTAAGCCACACTGCGAGGTGATTGCAACGCATTTAGCAACGGGTGAACAGCCAACAGAGAGTGAGGAAGTCGTTGAACCGGAGCAGGAAATAGAACCAGCTCCAAACGAGAATCTCAGCACTGACAGTGATGATGATGAGCAATCGCAGTCGCATTCACAGCCGGAGTCTAAATCGGAGTCACAGTCGCAGTCACAGCCGGAATCGCAGCAACCTGATGCAGAACCGTAAAATTATGGTTCTTCTTATTTTTCCTATTCTCCCAAATTTTATTGATTGTATTTGACGAGAATGAGGACGAGGACGAGAACTATTAAAGTCAGTCCACACTATTGCGGAAGCTATAAGATGGCCCCTACCCGTATACATGCCAAGGCTGTAGCACCGAGTTATTTAGTATTATTGTTTTGGAACACTTGTACTATATAAACAATATATGTATCTATATATGTATGCCTGCTTAATATATTGTATTGTATTGTATAAAACTAATTGTTAAGCATTCAACGATAAACCTTTTTGGAATTGAGAAATGATGAAATGTTTATTTGGTAGCTGTGTGTAGGACAAACAATTGTTCAATTTCGTTTTCTAAACTTGCAACAGAAAATATTGTGGAAAATAGGTGCAACTCTGTTTTACTTATATTAATTGTATGTGTATTGCACTACTTTTCGTTTTCATTGTTTGAGGACTCTTCTTCGCCCTCGGCATCAGATTCGTCTTCGGTATCATCACTTTCAGTGTCCGACCCGTCTGTACTTTGGCAATCGGCTATTTCGCCGGTAAAAAATATGATTGCCTTGGGAATGACACGTTCCTTAAGATAGAAACCAAGCTCGAAATCATTTTGAAGTATGGCCTAAAGAATGGATAGGAAATGAATTAAGGAATAAGTTGTTTGGAGAACTGTGCATCTTACATTGATGTCACAGAAATTAGGATCCTCTGGGTCGTCAGGAAGACTTGGTGGATTAAAGAAATCGAAAAATGATGGTTGATCTACTAAGGTGTGGAAATTCCTCTTAATTCGTTAAATTTAAAAATATCTTAACGCGTACCATTCTTTTCGGGATTCATAGCTGGTTTCCAATCAATGTGACATCCTTCACATTTCACAATTTCAGCGCCGTCATAGGCCAGCGGATCTTCTGCATCTGGCACACAATTCAGTATGTAAGTCTTCGATAGTACGCGATTCTGGAAAAATTCATTTTTCTCGAAAGTAAAATCGATTACAAACTTAACCACGTCACCGTTGAAGTGTTCGGTGCGAATGTCGCACAAATGCTACAGGGAGTGTTAAACTTTATTAAAAGGTTCAATTTCCAAAAACTAGCGGTACTTGCCGATAGGATTTTTTCATCCTTTTTGCTAATAAATTCGGTATAGGAAGCCTTCAGCACCTTTAGCCAAAAATTGGGCACATTCTCATTGGGTGTGGAGTCGCCATGATTTTGTTTTTTAAAGTCACTGTGAATTACAAATTATGAATGTGAAGTAATGTTTATGATGTTAAACGAACTCAAGGATCTTCTTGCGTTTGTCAAAAACCTCGTTGTGCCTTTGCTCGTATTGCTTTTCCATATTATAAATTTCCCGCTGCATCTTTACATCTAGATTTATGGTCTCCAGGTACAATTGCTTCAGATCCCCAATAACCTTTTTCTCGTCCTCCGTAAAGTCCTGCATGTTGAATGGGTCAAAGACAGCACATGCAAGAGATTCAACATTTTAACTTACATTCTTATCAGTTTTGACAATGTGATGCGGCATGCCAACTTTGAGTTTGTTGGGATTAGTGGCACGCAGAGACTCCATTTTTAGCAGTCTTTAGTTTGGGTGTTTATTAAAAGTAGTTAATATTTTTATTTTTACAAAATTTTAAAAAAATTTTAATAATGACGGCAATAAATTGTGAGCTGTTGTAGCACAAGTGAATTATCTATCGTCTTATCTGTAGGGTGACAGTCAAAATCGACACGAATATCATCGCACACTTGGAATATGTTTATATATATTGACCATATTAGGGTTTATCAGAGTTATCCAAGTAGACTTTGAATTTTCAAAAAATACCTTTTTGAATGATAGTCGTTTTTAAAAATTGAAATACAGTTCCAATTATTTAGAAACCCTTCGCATACTTTTTAAAAACCATTAAAAATACATTAACAATTGCAAAGTTGAAGTCCTTTGTAGCCTTTTGCTTTCTCGCTCTTCGAAATTGTTATTTTTTTTTTATTTAATGTTTACAAATAATATTAAAATTTAGAAGGATTAAGAAAAAAAGTAAGTTAATTTGTAGGTCTTAATAATAATTTTTAAAATTGAACTCATGAATTAAATATTCAAAATTATTAATATTTTATTTGATTTAAATTAAAAATAAATTTTAAATTTTAAATTTATACTGGGATAACAAAAAGAAGCAGATTCATTATTTGTTGGGGAAAACCCAGTAAAACCCAATTAGATCGGTAGGTTTGTGCTAGGTTGCTATAATAATTGAAACAAAAGTCCAAGAAAAATGGCAGAAAATTATGAGATAAAAGTTAATGAACTGATGGTATAACAAATAAGAAACTTCCTGCCAAATTTAGTATCGCTAGCTTTTCTTATATAAAAGCTAGCTCATACAGTAGCTAAGATCAGGACGTTCAAATAAATCGAACCCCGTTTTCACAAAGTTAGTATACCCTGTATTGATTTGCATGTACATAACATCCTCAGTGAATATCGATGAGATGTGAAAGAGAATCCTTTAGCCTGTTGGTAATTTACTCAAATTTCGATCGAAAGGATGTTTTAACTGCCATTAAGATGCTGCCCATGTTTATTGACAATTTAACGCACATTTAATTTTTGGTTTTGCCTCAACTTTTCATTTGGCATGCAATTAAGTGCGACGCAGCCTTCATGGCGTCTCCTCCCCCATTTCAGTTCGGTCTCGACGAGCTGCGCCTTGCTCCGCATGCAAATCACGTGCTGCTGTTCAAGGGTTCTGCCTCGTACCGTTTTGTGAGTTTGTTAAATGAGCCGCGCCGTACAAGTTGCCACTTTCCACTTTCCAGTTACCAGTTGCCACTTGCCAGTTGCCAGTTGCTCCCTGCTCCGACAAGTTTAATAATGTGACAGGCTTAGCGCCATATGTCAGGGACAGAAAAGTTTTTCGACGCGCGTCGCGTATTCGGCAAACATTTCAAAATGAAATTATGAGTGGGCAGCCCAGTGGACGCAAAAAGTGTAAACAAATTTGGCCAAGCGGAAACCGAGACAAGCGAACACACACACACACACACACCCGCACACACACACACACACACTCGGAGAGTGTGTTTGCAAACAAATACATATGAAATTACATGTACGCATGTCCCTGGCCAGGGCGCGGTCTGCTGCCCAGTGGACAGTGGGACAACGGGACAGTGAGGCATTGCTTGGCGTCACATTTGATATTATTAAATTTTTCTAAATACCTGGGGGAAATTAAAAAGGAAATCATAAAGTAAATACTAGCGCATGTACTCGCATGTATTCCGATCCATAAGGCTGACAAGGCTGCAGGAGAATGATGAATGTGTGTCGGCAACCAGTTGAGAGACTGCTTTAAGTGCGGCTCCCAACCAACTAAGCCGACTAGTTTTTAGGCAGTTCTCAATTAACATTCAATATTTTGGGCTACTCAATTAGCCGCTGCCAAGAATTCTGCAACATAAGTGAAATGTTGCCGCCAAGATTATGTCGTCAGCGTCAGCAGCGCCAGCAGCGCGTCAACATAGTTTGAATTTAATTAAAATCTAAATTAGTAAAGCTCAGCCATCGCCCAAAGCTGCAGCAAAACCAGACCGTACCCAACCGACCCCGAAACGGAGCAACAGTTACTTGGCAGGGATTAGAGCTCTGCTCCGGCAAAAGTGCATGTCTGCAGAAAATCGAATCAGCAGCTCAACCTGGTCGGGCCAGAGAGGTTGATAAGAAGAGCAGGTGACAGGGAGGCGACGGGGTGGTGAAGATGCATCCAAGGGTAGACAGCAGCATTTCTATGCCAAAAATGTACAACAAAAGCATAAGACGAAGTGCAACATTTGATGATGAAACGACGTGTTAATTAAGGTCATAATAATTCAACCTAAATTGAAAACTTGCCCGGCCATGCCTGTCATCTACCGTGCAAAAGGTGAATCTTCCCGACTACACCCCCCATGCTAACCCTCTCTTCCAACTAGCGCTGCCATAGAGTGTGTTCCCCTCCCGGCTTTCTGCTAAGCTGATTGCAACAAATTATTTTGCACCTTGGTTGAACTTTCCTTACTCTGGCAGACACCGTTGGCGTTGATAAACGAATTCTGTTAGTTTACTTTGCTTATTTTAATGCTAAGGATGCAATGCGCTCGACTCTGTCATGCCACGCAAGCTAGGCCACGCCACGCCTCGCCACGCCATTCCATGCCGTGCAGTGTTCAGCACTGTGCTCTGCCTGGCCTCGACTTGGCTCCGTCCGGGTGTGATATGCTCCCGAATCTGTCTTGTCCTGGTCATTGTTGCCTTTGGTTTTGCATACTCCTCTCGGCACTGGCACTGGCCGTATCTAATAGATTGCAGCTGCTGCTTCTGCTGCCAGCCAAAGCGTTTAATTGCATATTAATGCAAATACGATTAAATATAAAGTATATATAATGACGTCACTATATTCCTCTTTCTCAACTCATTTAGTAAATTATTAAGTAAATTAAAGTAAATTTAAATATTTATGGTATTGTTTAGAGTTATTTGAATGGAGTAGGATTCATGTATGTACATATGTCTTGATTCTATCGAATTTAAGTAAATAAATTTAATTTACCTTTATTTTGAACTGAATTCTTGAAACTTTTCTTTGTACATTTAGTAGAAAAATATTTATAATGCATGGAATGTCAATATACATTATATATAACATATTATATGTATAACATATGTAACATATGTATCGTTAATAAACTGTGGTATATTAATCTCGTATCAGGCAGGCCCTATTACTAATGGATATATTTGTTGTTATAGGCTTAGTTTTATTAACGCAGGGTACTTTCCAGTCGATGTTTTCGAAAGTATTATATATAGTATTTACTTGAATCTTTAGTTCTTTGCTGTCAGTTGACGGCTTGAGAATTTTAATTATGTACTTTGAAAGTTGCAGAAAGTGGAGAATTGTGTTGCCCATTAAATGTTATTAACCATAAAGCGCAATTGAGTGTAATGCTTAAAATGTTGCATAATGCGATGGGTTATTTGCATAATATTCGTACTAATTGGCTTAGTCGGTCATTGCTCAAAGAGAATTGTGTCGGCAGTTGCCAATTCGAGCTGCCACTGGAGATTGCTCATAATTATCTCACACTCACACGCACTCACACTCACCTGGCCCGTATATTCTAATTCGAACGGCATTCATATCCTTTTGCAGACATGCGAAAGATCCTTGCTTGCCGCAGGTTAGTTCAGCTGCGGTTTCCTTCTACATGCAAAACGCGCGCTACATGGAAACTTTTTACTAATTTACATTCATTACACACATTTGCAATAAAACTAGCAGCCCAACTCGACTCAATATACATACATACTGTACACACAGACACACAGACACACACACACACACGCACACGCACACACGTAGATATGCGTGTGTATTTATCCGTTGGAAGTGCCACATACAACTACATTGACATTTTACATGCTTCATTAGCGTGTAAGCGCGGTAATAATGAAATTTCCTTATGGCTGCATTTCCAACTTCACATGTGGGCGTAGTGCAGCATGTGGGTTGGTGGGCGTGTCGCCTCACCGCTTGCAACTGTGTGTAGGTTGGGTACGCTCGGTTTCTCGCTTGGTCGGTTAGTTCGCTCGGCGTTGGAGGCTGCATATTGACGCAAACTTTTCGAGCCAGTTGCAAAACTTGAGGCGTTTTTCGATGTAGCTAACCGCAATTTATGCTGTGTGTGCCTGTGTGTGGGGCGCGTAAATATGCCAAGTGTATGGTCCAACTGTCGCCGTGTGGATTTAAGGTGCAACGACTTGTACTCTGGCATTTCCGCCGGCGCGTGAGGCTGATTGAGTCTGATCAACTTCAAAGGGTGCCAGACAATCGAAATGTTCGGCAATCAGAGGGGCAAACAAAACGCAACGCATAAACATAAAGTACAGCTCAAGCAGCAGAGAGCAGCAATGAGCGAGAGAATAAGAGAGAAGGAGAAGAAGGAGAAGGGGGAGTCAAAAAATGAGCAGCGGAAATGATGGCGCAGCAGGCGGAAACGAAGCGCACAACGATGTTGGTGACGCTGGCATCGTTGGAGCCGTTGAAAGGATGCTGCTTAGCTGTCGCCTGCTGTGCCGAAGAAATTAAAATTGCATTACGAAACGAGGCGGGCATGAATCTGCAGTCTCTCCCCGGTATGTATGTGTGTGTGTCTGTGTTTATGTGTGTGCTTAGAAATGTGTGTGCCATAAATATTTCAATATTTGTGCATATTTGAAGCCGGGCACGGCCTGGCATGTCGTCCAGCCAGGAAATAGTTTAATTAAAATGCCTTCGCACAGTCATTTAAGGCAAAAGGTATTCTAGGCGCGGGCGGGAGAAAAGGGGAAAGATACAGAACCGAGCTTGTTGCAGCTCAGCGATTCAATGGGTTTCTGCTTAAGTAGGTTGTCTTAACTGACCATTTTCATTGTTTTGGCATGTAAATTTTGCCAAGGAAAAGCAAAACAATAGAGACGCATACAAGTCGACAAAACGGCAAAGGCGAATGGCGAAAAGTTAAAGAGCGGCCAGCATGGAGTCTTTAAAAAGGCCACAACAAATAATAACAACAACAGCAATAGCAGAGGCAACAACATCAGACAACAAAAGACAAAAAGGAAGACGAAATGGCATATAAAACATGCAAATTTCAGAACACGCCCCGTGGATGATGCTGTTAAGCGTGGAGTCCTTTGCTTGAACATTGGCAGTAAGCGGAGGAGGGGAATGAGTGCGAGAGGGGTGGCTGTGAAAAAAAACAAGGGCATAAAAAGTAAATGCAAATACCCGCTCGCCATTCGAAATAAGAAAAATACACACAACGCGATGAGGGCAAACAGAAAACAACAACACAAGAAAAACAGAAAACAAAACAACAAAAAAAAAGAAGAAAAAATAAAACAAAACCGAAAGAACAACAATAACACGACGAAAAACAATAAGATTAACATGAAAACAATCATGACAATCAGAAACCGCAAATGTCAAATTAAATTATCAATAAATTTACACGAAGACAACAACTGTGTGGAACGAGTGAGAGAGAGAGAGAGAGAGAGAGGGAGAGAGCAGTGGAAACACACTGGTCACCAATAGCCCGCGCACGGACACAAATTTGTCCTTTGATGCCGCAACAAGCAATATCAAGTATTCGTAGCGTTTGCCATGGTCAACGAGCAGTCGGCGGAGACGATGAAGGTGGATGCGGAGGTGGAGGCAGTGGCTGCAGCGCATAATGAAATCATTTACAACATGAAAACAACAGCAGCAGCAACAACAATGTGAAAATGTGAAGAAAAAAAAAAAAAGAGGGACACACACAGACACACACACAATCACTCACACTTAAAATGTTTTCCCTTAGCTAAGCGGAAAAGTTGAGGAGCCGAGTTGAGGGTCCACTCCAGGATATTGTCCATCAGAGGAACTTTGCACGCCATTTCATTGAATTGTAGGTGCCAGCGGTGATGACGATGACGCAGCTTGAGGGCGTGAGTTTGCGGGCGAAGGCGGTGGCGCAGGGGGAGAGATGAGAGGATGTGCGGCACACTTGCAAATCATAAAACAACAGAGGCGAAGAAAATGTTTTTTAAATCTTCATAAATATTCATTATGGGAGCCGGGCGCCTGGCAAATAGTTTGGGGGCAGCTGCGAATCTTTCATTTCCCTCAAGTATGTACTATGGCTATTGTGTATGTATGTATGTGCTTTGTATGTACGCATGTTTGTATGTATTTGTATGATGAGCATTGGACTGTGGCCAGGCGGACAGTCAGTCATGGGTTGGGGCTGTGGACTGTCGCTAAATTTAATTTTACAGATGGCCTCTATATGAAGCTGCCAGAAAAACAAAATAACAATAAAGTGGCTAACAACAACAAGAACAACAATGGGAGACAACAAAATATCAAACATAAATAAAGACAACAACAATGTCCTTACCGCAAGAAGTGTCCGATAGCCTTAAGTAAGTGTTGATCTACGATAAATGTTAGTGTTGTTAGAGATAAATTTCCCGAATACTAAAGAAAGTTTCCCGCAGGTTTTGGATTGGTTTGTCGATAACGGGAATTTTGTAGCTGCTAAATTCTGAGTTTATCCAATTTGTATTATACAATTGGTTATTGACTGGCCATGAATTTCAGAAACCCCACAATATATTTATTCTTTAATCCAGGGTTGGGAAACCCATAAAATGCTCCTAGTTTTCGAAATATGTTTAGGTAACCCCAAAACTAAAACTAACTGGTTATGTTTTGACTTATGACTTAGGACTTAGCTTTGAAATATCAAAATCATATAGAAATATATAAACCTACATATATATCAAGTGCTCAGATAATGGCCTTCCATTGTTTGTTGAGGTTTTGTTGATATTTCCAGTTTTTGAGGTTTAATCAAAACTCAGAAGTCCAGGCTAACTTTTAATTTTAGATTCGGTCTCAGAAGGTCTTTTCAGTTTTTTGAGGTTAATTTGTATAATTTTATATCAGACTCGAATGCTATTTTCCACTTATTTAAAAAATGCTCACCAGAATCTTCAATTCAAATCAAATATTCATCCTAATCGTTTTTGTTTTAAATCTAAAATATAATTGAAATCACTTTTGAATTACTTCATTGGCAATAATCGATTATATTTGCTTTTCGAGATGATTTTATATGAAAACTATTTTTATTTTGAGATACCCAAAATGGCTGTCTTGTAAAATTCAAAATTATTAAAAATTTATGAAACTATAAGGCTAAAATATCCATTCGCATTAAAAAGAACAGAAAGAATGGACACAAATAATAATTACAAAGGGGAGAAGTACAGCTAGATATGCAACAGCAATCTTATTTTTTGTGTATATATATTTTAAATCTAACTTAAAGCTGTTAAATACCAATTAGTTCTACTTCATTTGACTAACAAACTGCGTATGATAGTCACTTTAGTTGGGTATTCAGTTTCACTGAAATATCAATTTTTAAATATTGCCTCTTTAAACTTAAGTTCCACGTGCAAAAAGTCCCAACTAAGTGGGAAATTCTCTCTTTTGTGGTACGCATTCGTATCTGGAGGAATGCCGAACTGAAAAGAGCAAGCAAGCAAGTGTGGTAGCATCGTAAGGGCAATTACATTGGGTTAGTCTCAGAGTTTGCGGTTCGTGTTACCCCCGTCCATTTCATTCGGCAGTTGAGAACGCCTACCCACCACGCTCCGCGTACGCAACATCCGTGCACTTCGTGCTTCGTGTGCTCGAGCCTCGTGATAACTGTTGAATCAACGAGTGGTTGCCGAAGTTTGTGGCGCAGTCGTTGACAACGAGGACGCTACGCAGTCTTCAACCAAACGCGTAACGAGGCGGTTCTGTTCATCTCCTGTTTCGCATTGGGCGCACAAAAAATTCCAACAAAAATCCAAAATAAAAAGTTATACAAAATTAAAATAAAAGAAATAAATACGCTGAGATAAGGTTTATTGTGTGACTTTAATCTCGGAAAATTGAACTGAGCTAAGTCCTTAGTACTCATCAGAGTGTAAAGATTGTGTGTGGTTGTGTGGATCGTTCTTAACGGCACTCGAGGTGCCAATGCGTTTCGTTGATTTCGGCAAACATTTTGCTGCTGATTCGATTTGCTGCTCTCGCGTCTCGCCGACTTTGTGCTCGGCTCGGTGCTCTCAATTTGTGGCTAGTTTTGTGACATAGAAAATTTTTGAAAACCGTACTCGACCTCTGCGTAGACTGGGGCAGTAGTGCACATTGAGACGACAGCTTTTACAACAAATTGCCGCAAACAGTTAAGTCAGCAACAACAACATCAACCACAAAGTACTCAAGCGCAAACTGAAAGTGAAATTCAACAAACTGAAGTAGCAATTTTTTGAATTGTGCCATATACATTTTCGAGTCAACTTGCGGCATTTGTTTTGCTTTTTTATGTGCGTGTACTTGCGTGTGCGTTCGTGTTGCATCTGATACTCAGACATACATATACACCTACAAACGTACTCACGAGTTTGTCGGAGTGTCGGCGTGTGCGTGCCTGTGTGCAACGTTGTGTTCAAAAGGACTTCGCTAACTTGCTGTGCGTCCGGAAAATTTCCATGAATATTACCAAAGCCATCATCATCATCAAAACACGCCAGCAACAACTGCATTCGCGCCAAACACTGTCAATGCTTTAGAACTTGCTCAAAAACAAGAACAAAGTTGATGACGTGAATGTGTGAGAGGAAGTTTCGAGGTAAACAATAGGTAAGTGTGTCCGTCAGTCAGTCAGTCAGTCACCTGTTGAGGGGCCTTCCATTAAAAAAACTTTCTCCAATGTGCAGGGAAAAAATCATCTCTCCATCGTTGCTTCCTTCTACATATTATTTATTTTGATTTGTTTGATTTTTTTAATTCGTATGAGATCTTTCGAAAGCTCTCCAGTCTTTCTTTATACACACCTACATAAAGCCTGTTGTTCATTATTAAATGTATAGATATTCGCTTCATGCTTTTCAAAATTGACACAAATTACCGTTAGAGTGTGCAAGCTTCGCCACGTTAATTGCGCAGTTTTTTACCATTTATTTTTATACACTCATCGTGCATGCTTCACATTTATTGTTCTTTTTTTGTGTGCGAACATTAAACGCATGAATTGCAATCATTCAACTGCATAATTAATATGAAATAAATCTGCGAGATTTTCGCAATCACTTCAACTTATTTTATGCATTCAGTTTTCAGTTTTCAGTTATTATTATTATATTTTTTTAAACTATTAATTATAAATATCTGAAAGTTTTCCTCATTGTTTTAACCGGTTTTTTTTTGTTGCCAGTAAATTGCCATTTGCTGAGCAGCTTTTCTGGCAAATTGAATATCACTTTGATATATGTGTCCGTGTATGTCTGTGTGTATGCAAGTACATGTGTGATAGTACCCACTATCATATTTACATGACTGCACATCTGTGTTTGTAGTAAGTGTGAAAAATTTATTGTTAAAATTGTCCTTATGCATGGTAAATGCAATTTTAAGCTGTTCAATTCATGTCTGTTTTTTTAGTTTTTTTAGTTTTTTCATTTGTAATTTTTCGTTAAATGATTTCAAAAAATCCTGAAAGGGCTTGTAACTGGTAAAGGAATATTTTAAATATTAGAAACATCAACGTAAATCACAATAGTGGACATTTGTAAGCTCATAATACAGCTATGTAAATAGAAAATAGTACAATGTATACACTTTATGATTAATAAATCCTACTGAGTGTGGCTTAAAACTATATAAGGATCCACACTGTTGAGTATCTTGAATATAATAACTTAATTGCTCTTATTATATCTCATTTTATACCGGCATCCTTTTTTATCCCCCAATCGAAAACCTTTAATACTTCAGTAAGGATATGAGGAAATTAACACGCCAAGGAAAGCATTAAGAAAATTATGCACATTCTGAACAATTTGCCTGAAGCTGAAAATGTCGCTCATATTGAAATAACAAATTATAGATATATATACATATTTATGGCAGTGTGGGTGCTTGTGCCATTATGCCAAGTAAATACTATAAATCAACCCGAAATGCACAGTCCAATCAGCAGCACTAAATGATCATACGCACTCACACCCACGTAATGCATACATAAAAACATATATATGAATATATATACTTATAGAGTGCATGGCAGTTGCATTATAAATGCTTATGCAACATGTTCAGGCTTTAATTTCCGTTTAAATGCTGTGGTCGCCAGTTTTTAAATGAAAGTCACATCAATAAATAAACTACTCTACGGAGGCGGGGCGAGTGAAAGGGTAAAAAGAAAATGGAATGCTATATAAATAAGTATGTAGGAGCATGAGCATATATTCATATATAGTAAGTGAAAATGTGAATGCACTTGTGTATGTTCATCGAAATCATATGCTTGCAATAATTTATGTTTATTTATAGAGCCCAAACAGGCCGCCGGGGCCATCGTGGGTGCACGTACTACGGTGCTGGGTACCCGAAAAGTCAACAGATACTGCTACTCGTATTTGTTTTACCCAGTCATTTGTGTACGTATGTGGCACCCACTATATTAGTTTGCCATTCAAATAGCGAACGCACATCGTGGTGGGTGTGCGTGTATGAGTGTGTGTGTGTGGGTGTGGGTGCTTGCGGTAATTGTTTTAAAGCATTCAAACACGAATTTTCCTAATTAAACATGTCCACAAATGATTTTCTGCAAAATGCACCATAATAATGACAAAATGTAAATAATTGCAGCTAACCGGCGAGTTTGGCCAACTTAGCAATTGGACACCAAATTGGGAGCCAAGAGCACCCGCTATACACATGCCTGCACACGCAAACAGACCGCATGTGTGTTGGTGAGTGTGTGTGGAACAATGCATTCAAATTGCCACCAATAACAATCTATAAGAGGTGGACTAACTGATTCTCATTAGTCGAAGTTGAGAGGATGTTTAGATTATATAACTAATATTCAAGTGTGCAGCATTGTTGGGGTTCTTCAAGACTATAATGTTATGTAGCTTGGAAGTGATGTATATATATTATTTAAACTGAAGCAGACAGGAATTTATGTATACCACAACTTGTTGTTGCCGAACAAATAAGATAAGTTGAAGTCTTGGTATTTAACGATAATTCCAATACTAATTATATAATAATGCAGAAGAATTGAATCCTATTTTTGTATATTCAATATTATGTCTCACTTTGATTGACACTTTTAAGTTATTTCTAAAATCAGAACTAGTGTTAATACAAAAGCCTTCACTGTATGATACAGTGGTGCGATTTTGATGTTGTTGTACATGCATATTATATATATATAATAAGTCCGATGTAGAAAATTTGGATGCAAAATCTTGACAAATAACAAAAATCGGCAGCTATACGATATAGCACATCAGTCCAACTCGGCTCGTGCCAACTTATATAAAGCGTGCAGCAATAAGAAGCGTGTGTAACAAGTTTCTTCAGGATACCTTTAAAACTTAGAGATTAGTTTGTGTTGCGACAAAAAGACACACGGACACACGGGCAGACGGACAGGGCTAGTTGAATTCCTCTGTTGATGCTGATTTAGAATATAGATTCTTTATGGAGTTGGAGATGTTTCCTAAGGTGTGTTGCAAACTCCTGGCCAAAATGAATATACCCTCTGCAATGATATAAAAAAGGCCGTCACTCCGTAACAGGAAAAATCATTATAAAAAGTATTATGCATATACTTGTTAAAAGCAATTTTCACTCTTGAAATGCAGTTACTCTCTATAGTATATGTGTATTCCAATCGTTGTACAGGATATGCCACTGTTCAGCTTATGAAGCTGTGAGCACGATTAGTTCAATTCGGTGAATTTCAAGTTTTGCCGTTGGCAATTGGGTAAAATTGATGCATTATTCGCGTTGCCAGGCAATTAATAAACGATTGGCCCAACAATGCCGACTGCTATTGTTAATAGCAATTTAACGTTGGTATTAATAATAAATAATTCATCAAAAGTGCGCAAACGAAAAGCGAAATGCGTAATGCTCAAAATTGCCAGCTGGTACCCTCTCTGACCAATACCCGTCTAGGCAACTATGCCTTGTGGCGTTGAAGTTTCATTTTCACTGGCCATTATGAGTGGGTGAGCGTGTGTGAGGGGAGAGGGTACAGAATGAGTAAGAGTGGAGAGGGTGGAATGAGAGGGGGGTCTAAGAATACTTTTAAAGGTAACTGTTGGCACTGTTATAGCTATTGCCATGGCAATTCATTTCGACGCGTGCACTTTTCACTTCACAGCTCATTTTCATTTCATTCTTTTCCCACCCACACCTACACACACATACATTTATTCAGACTTATCCAACTACTCGCCAGTTTCTTATCGAGCTTTCCATTTCGACTATTGACTAATTAAAAAACAGCAGAACTCGGGGCTAGATGGCATAATAAGCAACTGCTGCTGTTGCCACTGTTTCTGCTTCTGTTGCTTTAACTGCTGTTTGCTCCTTGCGAAAATACATGGAAAGAAAAGCCGGAGCAATAGCCAAAAAGAAAAAAAAAAAGCAAAGAAGCAGAGAAGAGCTGAAAAAACATAGCAGAGCAGAGTAGATTTCCACTTCGTATTTTCCAAATGACCTAATAAATTTGCTCTCATTATGACGCCGAGCCACGAACGTTTTGTTTGTGGCCAGCTGGAATAGCAAAGGACCCGTTCACCTCGCTTCAACCTTCTCGGACTCCTTCGTCTCCGGGTCCTTCTCCAGCACCGACTCCGTCTCCTAACGGGCAGGTAATTGCGCTAAGCGGCACTGGGAGCAGTCCAGCGCATAATGAGCGTGAAAATACTTAGGTAGTGCAAATATGAAAACTCCTTCGTTTTGCTCTGTGTCGGCAAATGAGAAATCTTGATTTGCGCTTCGTTGATTTCATTGGCTCTATAAGGCAGTCTCTCAGAATATTATTTACAGTGTATTTCCGACTGAAAAGAGTGTTAGAATTACTTGCAACAACATTGGATTGTCAATGGTGTTTTGACTTTAGTTTTACTGATTATTTTTATAATACTCATTTATAATAGTATATGTACATATACAGGTATAGTATGTATGCAAGTCTTAGGAACTCCGGAGAAGACTTTGTAAAATCTTGTAGAACATCAAATCGTCCTATATTGCTGCCATATATGAATGGAGATCTGGCAACCCTCTCATTTTGCCAATCACGTTTTTTTATATATTCACTTCCAATAGATATTAGTCTGTTTAAATTATCGATATTACCAAAACTCTTGTTTACTCTCTCTGTGCATTCCCAGAATAAAAGTCATGAGTGTCAAGTTTCATCAAGATTTCTCTTAAACTGAAAGACTAGTTTCGTCAGACAGATGGTTTCCTATCCACAATAATTTAAAAGGCGTATACATTAACTTTGTTATAAATATGTACAATGTAAATATTAAATGGCATTTCGTCGAGCTTATACAATTAAAAAAAAAAATAAATATTGGTATTATCGCCATAAAATATCTCTCTTCTGTAACATGATTTTTGCTTATGCTAATTGTGGTACGCAAAAGTGAATACAGATCAGTTCTGTAATGTGTGTTGCCAACCTGACTTGGCCAAAATCTATGTCCAGGCGCTTAATTATGCTTAATTAGGCGCACTAGTTGCACTTGCATTTAGAGTTAGTCCACGCACAGAGCAGAGCCCTCACCTAGACCCAGTCGACCCGTTCACCCCCTGCACGCTCTGCAGCACTCCACCCTGCTCTTACCCTGCACTCACCCCTGCGCACATGCCAGAACCCATGACACGAAGCCTTCCCTCCCAGCCCCTATCTGGACATGTCCCCCTCTCTCGCCCTCTCTGTTTAGTCATTCAAGTGCCGCACATTTTGAATAATTAATTAGTGCTCTGCTAATTTACACGCTGGTCGACTGGCTTTTTGGTCAGAGCTGAGGCCATGAGGCTTTCACTTGCATTCGAGTCTACTTCTGTACATCCTGCAGCTGCTGCAACTTCCCTCTCTGCTGCTTTCCCCTGCCCCGCTTGCTATTAATCCGACTACTCGTCCTGCTGTACGTAATTTGATTATTTTGTCGTTGCATTGCTACTCCTCTCTCTCTCTCCCACTCTCACTCTCTCTTTCTCTCTCTATCCGTTCGTATCTCTTTGCGTGCGTATGTGTTGCGGTGAGGTCTGGCATATTTATGACACTGGTAATTAAATTTAATTGTTGCACTTTTGGAGCACGAGCTCACGGCGCCTCGTTAGTCTGCGGTCGGGGCGACATAACCTTATACCCCCACACACCCACAAAGCGCCTTTCCACTACTCCCGCCCCTACCTTCACAGCCATGCGAGCACACTTTCAAAGCAGGTCTCAAAACACGCAAGTACTTGGCTACGTTTGCTGTTCAGCCTTTCGTTTCCTTTAATACCCTGTGCTAATGAAAGGAACTTGCCGGATATTATACAGTCATGCAAATTTCACTGAAACACATTTATGGGTATAACTACAAGTACGATTCCAAACCAAAAGGGAGCAATAGTTGCATTTTTGCATAAAGGGTATAATCTTGTCGTTCTTTGCAGCATTTGGTCTAACTCTCTTTTTTATTTGTTAACATTTTGGCTTTAGTTGAGCTGTCGCATTTCGTCGCCATTCTAATTTGGCTTACTCCACTTTCGTTGCGTGCCGCCTTTGATATGATAAGCCTTTCCACTTCCCATCGCCCCACCTTTCTCCTTTCTGCCTTTACACGCCTCCACGCGTAGACCTTCTTTAATTGCAACGCTAAACGCTAAATCATAGCCTCACGTGTACCACGTAATTAGCCTAAGTTGTTAGCCCTTGTTATAGAATTTCACTCGCCTCATTACAATGGTGTCCGCACATAATGACCGCAAAAGCACACACGACACACAGTTACACAAACAGAATCTGTTTTCTATATTTTAATTTACGTGTAATACTTAGGGATGAGGATTGAGATGGAAAACTGATATATCAAGCTGGCAAGCGAAATTTAATCTACCTTTAACAGCTTTCTATGCATATCATATTAAAATAGTCAATCAAATTTCAGTTGATTAATTTTAATCTCTAATAGCCACTCCAGCAAAATAGTTATAAAATATCTTTGTTGCAAAATGTGAAATAAAAACACTATTAAAATAGAATCAATTTGCTATTAGCCAAGTAATTGGGTTTTCTCTTTGTGCGCACTTCGCAGTGACATGTAAACAAGATAAAGCACATCAATTTGGCAACATTTAATTTGAAGAAAATGAGTTTATTATTTGAATTTCATGAGCCTAACAAACGGACGATGCTCTTGATAACCGCAAATTTGATTATGCTCTTAATGCGAATTTGAATTTTGAATTTGTAAGAGATAAAGCTGCTGACCTTATGTGTGTGTAAGTGTGTGTTTATAAATCGATAGTCACAACTACATAGAAGTATTTGGAGCTAGTACATTAATTTCAATAAATTTTATGGCCGTGTTCGCTTTGAACATATTCAAATTAAATGTGAAATTAATTTCTTCCCACATACACAGACACAAAGTGAGATATTGTCGGGATGATAATAAATATTTAATGATGCATTGCGGAAAATTGATTCAAGGAATGTAGCAAAGAAATGCAAATACCAAATACAAATAAAACCGAAAGCTCTTTTGCAGGCGGCATAGAAAAGAATGAAAAGAATGAACTGAAGGCGAGGGCGATACATTAAAAGTGAATTCCCGATAACACGACCGACAGGAAGAAGTGAAAAGGAAAGTGACAGAAAAGAGCAACAGCCGTTTTTGAGGGTCGCCTTGACTTCTGTTACGTTTAAAAGTCTCTCACTCACACTCCGACCTCGACCCCGATTCCGACTCCAACTCTAACTCCAAAATCGACTCTCACGCTGATTCTGACTTTCCAGTCGCCATTCTGAGTCTGAGACTGAGACCGGGTCGGTGTCGGAGTCTCCGTGCAGCATGGTAATGAAAAGCGCGCCCTTTGTTCGCTCCCTTAATGGGTCGCGTGGGCGCTATGCCAGAAATATTTACCATGCCTTGGCATGCCGGTGTCCCCGTTTCTGTTGTTGTTGTTGTTCCCGAATACCCTGTCGCCATAAGATGTGCAAAGAGGGTGTCATAGAACGAGAAAGAAGAATTTTTGGGCTTAGAGCGGAACATTTTAATAGGTTTGTATTGATTTCGTTATTACAATACATATTGAAGTAAAATAAAAGGGTATCTGCACTTCCATAACGGGCATGGATACTTGTATTGCTACTCTTTCGCATTGGTGCCAGAGCTGCCTTCTATTTTGCGCCGGCAAAGTTTTTGAGTAAATGTCTTTGTCAGCAGGTGTAGCCGTGCAGGTGGCAGCCAGCCCGCTCTCCTCCCGGCTGCCACTCCCCTCTGCCGGTCTTTAGCCTTCCTGTTTGACTGCTTGTCACCCCGTCGTCGTCACCATCGTCGTCGTCGTCCTTGCTTGCCTTTTGCAGTTTCATTACCCTGAAAAGAGATTTTTATTTAAAGTTGTTTGTGAAAAAATGCCATGTAGCATTTATGCGGTCCTTTGCTTAGTTGTTGTTATTACTGTTGTTGTTGCTGTGGCCGTTGTTGTTGCCTGCTGCGGCTGCTTTTAATGCTAAAAGTTTTCGTTTGGCCCCAACGATACGGCTAATGCCAAACTCTCGAATTATTAAGGTACTCACTCCAAAGAGTCAAGTATATTTGGAATTATTCCATGCATTCATAAAATACGCTGCTTAGACACATTTCTGCTGCGGCCTATCGATGTCGCATTCACATTGTTTCTGCTGGCACAGCGCAAAATTTAGCACTCAATTACGACGGAGCGATAAGTCGTAGGCGAGTCGGAAGCAAGTCGGAGGCAAGTCGATGAGATGCCGGGAGCAGGCATTAATAAAATGAGCCTCATTAAAATGCAACGAAATGTCACTTATCTCAAATTGAAATTGAAGTAGAATCTCAGCCAATTATACGAGCGACAGCAGCAGCAGTCGATTCGACACGGCGTAAATTCACCGATAGCCATCAAAGTGTGGCTGCAGCGACGAGGAGAATGTCGAGAACAACGTGCTAAATTAGAGTGCAAGCTTGTTAACGGCAAAAGATTGCTCATACACGAAAGATATGCTGGAATTCAAATGCCAGAGTCGGACAGTCACTTTTGTGGGTCAGTCTCAGTCGGTGGGCTTGCATAATGTAACAAAGCGGGCCTGATGTACGTGGTGCTTGAGCACAAAGTGGGCGAGCGAAGAGGAGCAAAGCCATATTAAATGGCCAGCAGCAGCCTGAGATGGAGACGTAGCCTGAGCCTGAGCCTGAGTTCGAGCGATACAAGTAATGGCAATGAGAACGCTCGCACGGTCTGTGCAGCCCAAATTGTATACAGTACACAAGTACACACGCACAATGTGGAAGAAGCTGGAACAGGAGCCGTAGTCGAAGTCGCCACTTCAGGTCCTTGGTCCTTGCTCCATCTTTGGTTAACTGCAAAACATAAGCCGGTCGCAGCATTCATGAAAAGCGATAAAAATGGCCTGCCATTGCCATTGTGCCAGTGCCATATTGTCCAGAGTCTGTCTCTCTCTTGCTCTGTCTACCTCTTCCTCTCTCCCGCTCGCACTCTCACGTACAGTGGCCCTTTGTCAGGGCTGTCTGTGTACGCAAAGTGAGGAAAAATTGTGGGAAATTACATTTTGTGCTGTACGCCTAGGCTAGGGCTGGGTGAGAGAAAGGCAGTTGATGGCGGGGAAGCTGAGCAGAAATCCAGACTTAGCCTATTAGCATTCATATTAAAACGAAAGTGAAACCATATTGCGTATACGCCATGCCACTCGTACAATGCGCCTGCTCTATGCCTTGTCTACGCACAATGCTATGTACGCTCTGTTTGTGTGTGTGTGCGTATGTGACGCTCAGGGTATAAGCAAACAATCTGTTTCTTTTTGCTGTTGTTGTTGTTCTTCCTGCCAGCTCTCTAGCACTTGGGCAGATTTAAGGATTAACATGGACGGCCCAATAACGAGCCACAACAGCAGCAGCAGTAGCAGCGGCAACAACAACAGTGACAACAACAACAAAGGCCATAAGTCCTGGCCTACTTTTTGATTTGGTTGGAGGCCGCGCACATAGTTAATTCCTTTTTGAGTAATACGCGCGTCCCCGCTCAATGGACACAGGACAAAATTGCATTCGTGCTTGTCGTTTGCTTTTATTTTTATGCCATCGCAGTCAGGGACGAGCTTAGGCCGAGCGTTTATTAAAACCTATAACTTGCTGGGCGAATCCCGAGAACAAATTAATTAGATGACAGAATATATCACAGTGTGTATGTGTGTTGTGTGTGAGTGCATGTGTGTGTGTGTGTTAGCAAAAAGTATCCCGGCTCCGTTCGCGTTCATTTGTGGTGTTAATGGAGCATGCCAGTAAACGAACGGTAAGCAAGTCTCGTGGCATTGTTCAAAACATTTACAAACAAGCCCCAAAATAGCCAAGTTAACGGCAGTGCGCCAAGGCTAGCAAGAGGGACTGGTGGAAGGGGGCGGGGGTGTGCTGCCGGACGGCTTATGTTGATAAGCTGAGAGCTGCGCTTGTCTTTTAATCGATTGAATGAGAGCACACGCTAATGTCCAGTAGCCAGGTAAAAACATTACTACACCAACAGCAACAGCAACAGCAACAGCAACAGCAACAGTAGCAGCAACAGCAACAACAGTAGCGGGAAGTGGCAACAACAATGGCAGCAATCGAGTGCGCTTGTTGTTTGCGTGTTTTGTAGGTGTTGGCGTTTATGTGGCTTTGTCAATGCCACAGCCGACGCCGCTGTCGTCGTCGTCGTCGTCGTCGTTGCCGCCGCAGCATGTAATGCCGCACAGATCCCCAGGCACTTAAGGGCACTTTAGACGTGTGCTAAACATACACACACGCGTACACACGCACACACGTACTCATAGTAATTCCATGGAGAGACAGGCGCAGCGAGCATTGGTCAGCAGCTGGCAGCCCATTTCAGTCCAGTTCCACGTGCTTATCTTCACAGTCCTTGTTGCTGTTGCTGTTGTTCTTGTTTCGGGCGTTAGTGTTATTGTTGTTGCTGTTGCTGCGCAGGCAAAACTAAATAATGCGCTTAATTGTGCAGCCCAGCTAGCACAAGAGGCCTGCGCGTTTTTGCCATTTGCCTCGCTTTTGTCTTGGCCATTAGGCAAAAAAGCTAACACACATGCACACATACACACACACTGGCAGAAACTCACATCATCACATACACACACAGAGACGCATCTGGTCATGGTCCAGTCAAGTGTTGCCAGGGCTCTTGGTACATAGCATCGGCAACACGTTGCCATTGCTCGATTAGCATATCAATACACACACCAATACAAACGCAATCAGAACAGCACTCACACACACACTCCATCCTATTCACATACAAATATAAGAGACACCTCATTATGTGGCCCGTTTAAGCGTCATGTCTAGCATCACATAGCGCATACGCCACGTTGCACGTCGACAGCTTCAAGTGCTGTACGTAACTTAATGAAATGAATGGATTCAATTGAATAGTACTCGTCGTTCGCCATTGTAAACTGTACACTCGACGAACGTGTGCGGGTGGATGAGTGCTTCCTTTTACAATATTAGATGCGCCTTCCTTGGCTGCGTCATTGTTCGCTTCGTGGAACGACGACGGGCAACACATGCCGCCATTTCAGCAGCAAAATATCAAATTACACGTCGACGACTACCCGCATGTACTTCTGCCATACTATATATGCGCGATCTATATGCGTGAGTGTGTGTGTGCTCGAGTGTGCACTACCCGTATGTGGCACACTTTTATTGCTCCACTTGCTGCCACACCTTGTCTCTTCTGCCTCCTTCCTCTTTGTGCCTCTGTGTGTGTGTAAACTACTTAATGGTGTGTAAATTTGCCATGCGCTGCGTCGCAGCTCGGTTTCAATTTTGCGGCTGAAGAAAAATTAATTTCGTTTCTGGCCTTATTTTGCCTTTGTGCTGTTTTGCGTTGCCGGTTGCCAGTTGCCAGTTGCCAGTTGCCAGTTTACAATTTCATTTGTCGGCGATGCACAGCTACATAGTGCGTATACGTAATATGCTCGTACTGTGCGCAATTATACAGAAAACAAGAAGCGCACACAAATTTAATAAACCTAAAATGCATGAAGGCTGTGGCTAACCAGCACAACATAACGCTCACACACACACACATACACACATGCACACACACACATGCACACACACACGTGGCACACACATAACAAGCCGAATGTCTACTGCAGACAGGAGTCACAGAGAGAGAAAGAGAGAGAGAGAGAGAAATGGGAAAAGAGAGATGGATAGTCAGTTAGTTAGATAGCAAGTCAATGTGAAATCAAAAGGTATCTTAGCTTTCAAACAGAGTTTATTATTAGCCCCAGTCCTTTTTAGCTTATTGGCTGTGCACAGTGGGACATGCTGCACAATGCCAAGAAATTATAGAAATGTTTTCATGCAATTTGACCAGAAAATGACGAAGTTAAATAGAATGCAACTTAAAACAAGTTTTAGTTTTAATTAATTGAAATTGGTCCTTTAGTTTATCAATAGCTTCACTGTGCCGCACGTGGTAAATGGATAAATTGAAATCTCTGCTCCTCTGTGCGAAAGTTTCCTCTGTCAGGCTGTCAACCTGACAGATGCAACGACGATGCAACAATGCCTCACATGCAGTGGCAGGCATTAAGAAGATTTGCAAAAATCGAAAATCGAAAATCGAAAACCAAAAACCGAAACAGCAGCAGCAACAAGAGTAAAGGGAATATGGGGCAAAAATATGTTTGCATGCCAAATAAATTTGCCATTAGAAGAGCGGGAGAGTGAGAGAGAGAGACAGCGAGAGGGGGGCTTAGAATTTACACGGCTTTTGTGAGGCAGGCCATAAACAATGCAGTTGCAAGTTGGCCAACTGGCTGAGTGACATTCAAGTCGTTGCCCGTAGCCCGTCTATCGTAACGAGAATTTACGATGGGTACACAATGAAATTGCCACATCGACAGGATCTGCACCTGGATGCCTGATGGTATGGTTGCCTGGTTGCCTGGTTGCCTGGCTGCCTGGCTGCCTGTCTGCCTGTTCTCAGTGCATGGTTGCTCTGGTCGGATCTCATCGCATCGAGATTCTTTGTGGAGTAGGTTGGGTAAAAATTGAAAATGCCGTCTGCCTGTTGTAGCGACTATAAATTTTCACTTAGAGTTGCAGGACCTGCGAATCTTGGCATTGTCAATGTACTGCCGCACTACGTATAAGTTAAGCACACACACACACGTGCACACTCACAAACTTCTATATATACGAATAAGATGACAAAGGCCAAAGGGTTAAGAGCCAACGGCAGCAGCAGTAGCAGCAGCCACATTGCATAGTTGCGTTGCCTGGCGGGCCACATTTTAAATGCCAACATAAATTTCTCCATGTGTATGCGCTTCTCTCTCTCTGTGTGTGTGTGTGTGTGTGTGGCAATACACTGCAGGCAATCGTTTATAATCAGAAAACCAGAAAATTTCATGTTGTTGGCTGGCCCCAAAAGTGGCCACGACTCCCTCCCTTTGTCTGTACCCCTCTTCTCCATTTCATGCGCCCAAATCTCAGAGTTTGCCCACTCATTCCTCCCACCCCATCCACAGCATCGTATATGTTTTGTGTTCTAGCCGAAAATCTTTGAACTATGAAAAATTGATATTAGCTAAAAATACTTTCAGTCCTTGCGCTTATGCCAGATTCTCCATGTAGCATATGTGTGGCAACTACGTTGTCTCCTGCCCCGTCTTGGCTCCTGCTGCTTCTGCTCCTCTTCCTGCTCTTTCTCGTACTCGCTTTGTGTTTGTGCGTCGGTTCGGTTCGGTTCGCTTCTAGTCTGTTCTGCTCTATTCTATTTGTGCGGGCCCCAGTTGGAGTGTGTGCACAATGATTAGGACTGAATGCCTGACCACAGTGACATCGCACACATTGTACAATTTACTCGCACTGTGATTCTATTTTTTGCTCCCTTCATTCTGCCGCCCTGGGGAACGCCTATTTGTCCGTGCGTGTGTTTGTGTATATTTGTGTCCATTTTGGGGCATTTTATATGCTTACTTTGGCTGCGTTTTATTTAATAAAGCAATTTACGCTTGACTAACATAAGTTATTGCTCCAACGCACTTCCAGTCGCAACTGGTCGGCACAGATAATTTGTGGCAATTTCTGGCAAGGATCTCAGCCCGGTCCGCCTACGGTAGCTTGCTTTGCCATATTCCATGTGTGGGAGTTCTCTGTGTGCGTGTCTGTGTTTGTTCGCCTACCACTTGCTACAAGTTGAAGTTGTTGAAATTAATTTACATAATAAAAAATGAATTAGTTGTAATTATTCGTAGTTTCCTTGCGCCTTTGCCTTCTATATTCGTCGCTCTAATTGCGTGTGGATAGTCCAGTAATAAAGTCATCCGAAGTTGATGTTTGCCATGGCCCATATAAACTGTTTGAGATCCACATGATTGATTAAGATAGATTGAGGCTTTGTTGCCGCAATGATGTGACAATTTTGGTTAAGGCCGTAATTATGTGCATAAATCGTTTCTATCACTGTCTCCTTTCCACGTTTTACCAGTTCTTCTTTGTGTTGTCTTTTGTTTGGAACATAAGTTTGTACTAATGTTCGGCATAATACTCATGAGTAACATAAGAAACTTTGGCTTTTTCATATTTTTTTATTTATCGGAATATGTTTTATGATATCTGCTTGTGGGTTGATTTGATGACAATATATATGTTTATTACAAGAAAGAAGTAAGCAAAGCTACTGTCGAGTATGCTTTACCGATATATACCTGTTACCCACCTGATCGCTGATGAAGATTACTTCTTAAATATTGTATGTTTACCGGATTATTTATTGCATATTTGCAGGCGGAACCTTAGAAATCAGGTGTGCCATAATTGCTAAAGTTAAGTTCGCAACTAAATATTCAGAAATTAACTGGTCAGCATAGTTTACAATAAAAATGACGTTCTAGCAGCAAATTCTCACTTGTAATTCAATTTTAAGTTCTAAAATAAACTTGATCTGCCAATAATAAGTGTTTAATAAATAGTCCTAAATCTAAGATCTAGGGATTCATACGAACACAGACACGGCCAGATAGACATGGATATGACATGTACTTTCACAAGCAAAGTATACTCTATTTGACCACTTTCAATGCTCGAAGGGTAATAAAACGTCTAAAACAAAATATTAACTTTGTTCCTCCTTTTTTTGTTGTTGTAAAAAGGTGATATTTATTGTTCTCCTTCTTATTCTTTTCTTCATAGAGTATGTCAATGCTAATGTTTACAGAAAATGTTAATGTTAATGCTTATAGAGTATGGTTGCTTATTGATAAATACAGAGTATGTTGATTTGATATGGCTAAGCACAATTAGTTTCTACACAACCGATCTATGACAGCTGCAATAGTAATGTGTAGAGTACTGTTCGGTGAAAATAAAACTAACAGAACACGTTAGTGAGCCCAGGTATTATACAATTTATAAACATTACTTTGTATTGCAACTATTATGTTTGAAATATACAGACGGGTATGTACAGCATAACTTGAATGTTTTTAGGAACGTAAGTCTCTGAAACTGCTATCCCTTTGGGCCACACCGAAGGTGTTCGGCCAAATCACACTGCGCCAATCAAGCCAATTAGTTTATCTGCAAAAGTCTATAGGATGCTCTGGGGCAACGCTATCACCTGCACAGTGACACACACACACACACACACACACAGACAGGGCTGCCAAACGGCTGAGGCATCCGGGATGTCGCTGTCAGGCTGACGCTGCTTCTTGCACAGCTGCAGCCGGCGATATGCGGCGATGTCGTCATCACCGCGGGCGACGCTTGCACCTTTCTGCATTACAAATGAACGCTGAAAACATTTTTTTACGCTTAGCTGCGGCGCATTTGACTCACTTTGGCAGGCAGTTCACATTTTCGTGGTTTCTTTTTTTCTGTATGCTCTCCATTTTTAATAGTTTTTCTTTTTCTTTTTTTTTTTTTTTTGTTTGTTGGTGCCACATCCGGGACTGCAACGCCTGCAGGTCTGCTACACGGTTGAGCTGCTGTCTGCTGATGTTGCTCTTCCTGGTCCTGCCTGGCGTCCTGCTGCTATTTTATGCGTTTTGCCAAACTGTCAATCAATAGAATTGTGTGTGTGTGTATGCGGTTTTTTGTGATGCGGTGAGGTTCTTTTGAGAGGCGTAGACTGTTGCGAATGTACGGTATTGTTTGCCATTGCGGATAGGCGGCCATGCGGGGCAGGTAGTGGAATGTAGGGGGCGTAGTCAACGTGCTACGTCAAAGCTAACGTGCATCATGTGGCATGCGCCTAAAGTGCTGCAATGTTATTTTTCGCTTTGTGGCCGCGTTTTTCGTGGCGACATTTGCATGAGGCGGGCAAAAAGGCAGCCATAAAAAAAAGGCGAGTGCAAAAACCTGCGCTGCTCGGAGCCAACAAGTGTTGCTGATGTATGTGACACGTCAGTTGGCCAACATTGAAGTCAGCCCGAAATATTTTGGCAATAATTTAAAAAGTTTTCAGCGCCGCCTTCAATGGCTGCAATTGTGGTTAGCGATGCAGCATGTGAGAGGCGAGAAAATGGGGGAAATCGGCGGAAATCTAGCCAAGTGAATTTTTTCCCATTGTGTTTTTTCTTTTCTCTTTTTTTTGCTTGCTCGTTAGCGTTAGACGAATGGGAAAAAGCCCGAAAAACGAATGCGTTTTACATGTATGTAGCTTCGATTTAGATTTTGTTGGCCTCCGCGTCATCGTCGTCGTCGTCCTTGATGTTGCCGACTTTGCCGAAATCAATATAATTCTCTCCCTATCCTGGTATGCGTCGGGCTTGAAGGCAGGCGTCTGACGCCAGTTAACGGCAGTCTGCATGCGCGTACGTGTGTATGTGTGTGCTAGAAATGTCATGATTATGTCTAATAGATGTCCAAGTCAATCGATGTTCAAGCACTTGACACTTGAACTCTTGCCGTGTACGTGCCAAGTCAGAAGGCATTAAGCCTCGTTCAATTTGCTGCAATTTGTTGCAAGTTTCTTGAATTTTTTACTACCAAACTCGCCTTCTTTTTGGCCTTAATTATATGTTCAGCGAAATGTATAACAAATGAGCTTGAAGTGTTGTTCGAACCGATGTGAAAGGCAAACCGATCAGTGTACTAAAAATGCGCCATTTGCGACAATCAAAATGATTAACTGCGTCGGACAGCGAAAGAGCGGCGAGCAAAAGACCAAAAACAGTGCGTATACGCAATACTGCGCGTTACGCAATAAACCCACACACAAGAACACGGCACGCTGCTCGGCAGGGCTAAGAAATATGACCGTTGTGTCGCTTAAAACAATTTAAAGCGTTGCACACTTGCGGGAGAGAGTGTGTTTGTGTGTATTGAGTGTGTCTGGCGAAATTCCGGCTATGGGCGCATCTTAAAAATACGCTTTAACTGGCTGCCACTGGCAACAATAACAATAACACCCCAGGGAGTGATTAAAATATAATAAATTTAACTTGAAAACCGAAGAAGAAGAGCAGCAGGAGCGGCAGCCAGTGAAAGAGATTAAGTGGTGCCCACCACAGCATTAAACCGCACATGCAAACGACACCCCCCCCCCCAGTTGGCGTACCCCAAACGAGCACCACATGGAGCTGTCTCGGTCCGCTCTCGACCGGCTGTGGCTCAATGTGTGAACATAATTTAACATGCAGCAGCGCGTGGTCTGGTGCGTGGCTTGGTAGTTCTAGCGGCCAGTTTAGGCACCAGTCTTGACTTGGAGTGCGTTGAGTGTCTGATTTAAAGCCTTATGCGAATTTGATTTGCGGCATTTTAATTTATGAACTAAATTGTCAAAGAGCCAGCTCCGTGAAGCTTTCGAAAGTATTTTCTGTAGCCCAAGTTGAACACGTGCACGCAGGGGTTGCAAAGAGAAGGCACTGTAATTCCCTGAGTATTTTGAACAGCTTGGTGCCTCGTTCGGCATCCTTTGCATGAGACGCAGCTGTTGACTTCGGCAGGATTCGCTTTTATGCTGAATGCCAAATCAAGCAGCTGCCTCTTTTTTTTGGTTTCTTTCTTTTTTTCGATTTTTTGCCGTGTTATTTGGTTTAGCTGTATTTAAATTTTTTTTCTCTTGTTGCTGCGGTGAGACGGGAGGAGAAGACTTCACTCTGAATCCAGTTTTATCCCCAGAAATTTGGTTTTGTTGCTTACGTTGTTGTTTTTGTTGTGGTTGCTGTTGCTGCTGCTGTTATTCAGTTTATCTGTCTATCTGCCGAGTGCGTGTAAGGGAGTGTGTGAGTGTGTGCTCGGCATGTGTGGGCGTTTGTCGGGTTATCAGCGGTGGCATAAATCTTTTATCTACCAGCCACAGCTGGTGCTCCTCGCTGGAGTTTTGGGTGCTCCCTGCCTAATGAATACGCACAAAGTTGCTAATGAAGCAACCAGTCGAAAGTCAGGAAAGGGCAGCGCACACACACACAGTCATACAGGCCATATATGTATACATATGTTAATATATACATACATATGTATGAATTCATGGTTGGCATATATGAATATATACATAAGACTCCATAGCTTTTGCATAAGATTGACAGATTGAATAATGACACCCTGGAGAGAGTCAGACGAATTCTTAACGTGGCTAAATGATATAAGCAGATATTAACAAGAATTTAAAGCTTTGAAGAAATTTTAAAGTAAGAAACACTTATTTCGTTTTAGCCACTTTTCAGCTTGATTAACTTCATAATACTATAAAACTCGTCCAGACTTGACTCGACTTGACTTTACTCGGTAATAATTGAAACTTTGGCAACTCCAAACGCTGGATTAGTTCTGAAAGTTGTGAGTTGGAAGGGGGTTCTTGCTCGATTTAATTAAGAACTATGTTCGCAAAGTTGCAACTTATGCAACCTCTGAATCGCAATTGTTTGGGGTAGGTAAATTGATTTCGACCCCTTTCGTATACTATGTATGTATACGGATATATGTATGGTATGAACTTTTTTCGATTTTGCTTATCGTCGTCCTTGCACTTAAGCGTTCCACTTAATGCGGCCAAAGCTCGCAAAAAACAAGTAAAACCAACTACAGTCAATTGTATTCGACTTATAGATACTCTGTTTACTGACCAGTAATGCATTGATAACTTTTAAATTCCATTCTCAGTGATATTTTCTGTTTACAAATTGATCGAATGGAAAATACGATAAATCTGTTATAGTTGGTTTTCAGATTGATAACTCTACCTTATGGAGATCTGGCAACACACTGGATTTGCCAATCACAACTTATTGCACAGATAGGTTAATCGACATATGTTATCGATATTCGTTAGATCATTAGTTTGCGATCTTCAGTCGGACTACACTTGCAGCTACGTAAGTTTTTAAAAATATAAATTTAAATTAAGAAAGAAATTCTTGTTTGCCATAAGTTAATATCAAAATGATTGCAGACTCGCAGAATTAACTTCATTTAGCTGTTATCCATGATGAATTGGCATTTAATCGACTTAAGTGAAAATTTGCGTGCTGCATAAGAACCTCACCATATATTACTTACCCTGCATTCATAGGGTATACAAGGAAGGCATTCAGGTTGTGGGCCAAAATGCTTACAGTGGTCTGCGCCGTGGTGCTCGTTACCCGGCCAAAGCAAAGCGCTGGCTTTACAAATGGTAAATAACGATAAATAGGAAAAAAGTTGTTTGGGAATTGCTTGACCAAAGGCAAAGTCAATGCATTTGGATGTTGCTGGCCACTTCAGTGCAGCAGCAGCTAAAAGAACAAAAACAACAGCAGCAAAAGCAACTCGAGAAGACGAAGTCAAGGCGCGCTTAAAGCGTAAAATTGTTTGTTATAAAATTCAATTGGTGCTGCGGTTCTTGTTCTTATTGCTGTTGTTCTTGTGTAGCTTAATGCGACAATGCAATGGGCCAAGAAGAGATAAAAACTAAGGAAAATGACAAGAAAGTTTAATTTTAAAGTTTGGCTAGGACTTTGTCTATGCCGAGATTTGATTGCAGCCAACGGTTGCGGTATCTGTTACGGTACACGCAGCTCCCGCTATTAATAAAGTAAACCTATATCCGGTGAGTATGTGTGTGTGAGTGTGTATGGAGCAATTTGCTAGTTAGTTGAAACATGAAACTTTTGTGTTACCTGCTGATTAAGTTGCATAAGCTTTGAGCGAGAGAAAGAAAGAGAGAGAAAGAGTCTTAACGCAACACAATACACACGGCAGCCCGGCACAAGCCATAACCCAGTTGTCAGGCACAGTCGTATTAGCTTTTATGATGTGCCTTCCTGCCGTGTCCCAGTTGTCCTGATTGTTCTGGTTGTCATACCGCGCAGAGTGTGTAAAAAAATGGCAACAGGTTGCCTGGCGCGTGGCGCGTCTACTCCTCGTACTAGTTGTAGATCGTGCTCGACGTTGTCGTTTCACAACAAATTGCGCATATCAAATTTACGGAATTGTCTACGCATCGTAGTGGGGTGCCTCGAGGACGCATATTTTTGTGAAGCCTTGACAAACTAATAGAATTTGCTGCCTGACTGCCTACCAGACTCGTTCGGTCGCATTTGCCTTCCCCTCTGCCGTCTCGCCACTTTCTGTGTGTGCCACTCAAAGTGTTTGGTAATGGCTTCAAATGGTGGGCGTTGCCAAAGGACTCTTTTTGTCGTTGGCCCCCTTTAGCTGCTTCCTGCTGCTCCCCCTTCTCCGCCTTCCAGTCGCCAGTTGGGCTAATGCCGCAATTTCGCGCTTTATACGCGGTTTGCGTGACAAACACTCAACCTAATACGAGGCTCACAACACACACACACATATACAGGCATACTTACATACATATGTGAGTATCTTATGGTACTAATAAACAGCCCCCAATATACGGTTAGGACTGCATTTAAATATTTTCGCCATTAGAGCAGCCATATTAATGATTTTTATAGTATAATAACGCGTTATCACGCTGTAGTTCGCACACACTCGCGAGCACACAAATATGGCTAATTCATTTGTTTTTCTCCTTTGTTTATCTGCCCCTGTCCCAGTGCGTGTCCCTGTCTCTTCCCCTAGACAACTCTATTTGCATGCGATTTGATTTTTGAATTCAGATTGAGCTGTTCGCAGTCGTGCATATTGTGTTTATGGGGACAGTACATTGAACTCATTTGGTTATGCATTTTCCGCGGTCCTAAGCATTAATAAATATTTGGCTTTCCGATTTATTTGCTATGCATTATGCAAATTAGTGTCGCGCATAATTTACACAAATTGTAATACGGTCTGCTTCCTTAATTTAATGGCAATCAAAAAATCCCAAAAAAATAGTATATTAAAACTGTTGCCCAAAACAAAGGGCTAAAATAATTTGGCCCTTCCGAGGCAATAAACAAAATTAATGGCTGGCACATAATTAAGTTCTATTAGCAATGGGAGAGGGGTTCTATGTTTAAACTAATCAATAAATAGTCGGAGTAGAGTTTAAAATCAACACAGAAGGGTTAAATCAATTTATATAGAACATGTTGAGAGAGGTAAATATAATATAATAAAAATAAATTATACAGTTTTGGCGACCTTTATGTTTTACACTCATATAAATTAAAAACAAATTGTTTTTATATTTTTGAACCTTGACCTCGAGCCAGCTACAATGAGTAATAAAAATAAAATTAAAATCAAATTAATTTTCCTAATTGTATTGTGTTTTTTTTATTTGAAGGTCAAGGTAATAAAAAATAGTTGCGGCTTTACCTGATTATAATATAACAGAGCAGAAAGAGCTGTGAAAGTGACATATGTTAGTTCAACATAAATAACATATGTAAGTTAAATTAAATGTTCGAACGATGTCTGGGTTCGTTAAATATTGCAGATCTTAAGATCTACCAGAGCTTGCCTTTTTTTCAGTATATTTTAAAACTTAACAGAAGAGAAAATTAGTTAAGAAATTCGATTATAGTGTAAACTAGCAATTAGACTTAAACCAGTCTGGCAACTCAGCCATATTAGGTTAATCCATCTGTATGCTCGGGCGACGTCGCAGCAGTTTATTCCCCCCAATTGGGCAAAATAATTGCCATAATCCGGTTTCTGTTGCACACAGGGAAGTCGAGGTGTTTGTGTGAGTTTCGGACTGTGTGTGTGTGCTATCTTAATGAATGAGTGAGCGTGCCAGGGTGCATTTAGAGCAAATGATAGAGCAGATATTTTAAAGTACAGCGAGCCCCTTTTGAAATGTACTTTCTTTTGTGTCCGTAATTGCTGTGAATTGTGGAATTTTCTTAGTCTCCTGCTGCAATGGCAATTCAGTCCTGGGCATTGATAATTTAAATTCGTCGGGAAAATGCCTTTTGGCCAAATTCGTTTTCATTTCTTTTTTTGATTTTTATTCTAGTACTCAGAGCTTAGAAGGGGAGAACAAAGAGAAGGATGAGTATTTTCAAATTTGCTGCACTCATCCCACCCTACAAATTTTGGCAGAGCACGAATATTACATAATATTTTATGCTTTTAATCAAAATCTCAACGCGCTGATTATAAATGTTCTGCCAGTTTGCCAGGTCGAGCAAATATTCATAATTCAATGTTTAAACCGCAATTCATATTCGTCGTTTTTCCACTTGGTTTTGTTGGCTTGGCTCATGCCAGTTTTGCTTTTGCTGCTATTCATATTAAAATTGGTAGCCCCACAGTAACAGCAGCGACGGCAGCTTCGGGTTGCACAAGCTTACCTGGGGTAGACCGTAAAAACGCTTTTGCATTTTCATAAATTTCGGGCTTTCTCCCCTCCGTGATATCTGTATACACCAACACCCGCACTCACATTCGCTTTCACACTCACAGCCATATTCTGACTGCATAATTTTGCCTCTGCTGCAGTCGACCTATGCCTTGAGTTTTATTTTACATCCAGCGTGGTCGATTATCCCCTGCAACCTAACCGAGTTACTCTGCGACCTCTCTTGTGCTCCAGCTCCACTACCATTATTTGCCATTTACCACTTGCCACCTTCCATGGTCTGTGCCACAGCCGTTTGCAGTTCATGTTCCATTTTTGGAACACGCTGTGCTCCAGCTTGGTGTTGGTATTGCTGTTGGTCAGCATCGGGACGGAGAGGAGGTGGCTTGCTGCCGTTGTTTCGCCCTTTATGCAATAAAATTGAAATTAATTTTTAGTGATTGCGGATGCGGTTCGATGTTGTTGCCCGTCCGTTAACCAACGCATAATTTCGCTACGCCCATTTGGTCAGCGGCGGTTTTGACACCGCATGTTGTTAAGGCCGCAATTGAATTGTAAATTTTCTTGGGCGGCATATGGTTGAAAATTAATATTGTGTTATTTTTTATTATTTATATCAATGTAAAGCATTGAAGAAGTGGCTTTAAATGTAGAAAGTTGTATGGGTAAATTTCTTTTGATGATTATTGGATTTCTCTGAAGTCTGTACGGTGATGAATCGTAAATAAATCAGTAGTTTGGTTTCCATTTGTTTCCATTTGTCCCTTTGCCGTAACCTAGCAATACATCAAACTTACTTCTCCACTTGAGCTAACGAACTAAATAAATTATTATAAATATAATTTTTGGCTTTTCATTTCAGCACGCGTCACATTAAGTGCAATTAGCATAGACATCGGACAAATATATAACAAACAGGTAATTAAATTAATTTTTATATTTGAATATCCCAGCAAAAGCACTTCAAGCCCCGAAAACTGATGCCCGTTGTCAAATGTTTAAAATTGAGTTCAGTATTAATTACAATCTCATGTCACGAAATAATGTATTAATGGGACAACTGATGGGAAGGTGACAACATACAGCAGGTTCGAGAGGCCGCTGGATAAGCCAATTTATTTAGTTCACGTATCACTCATCGGTCAGATGACAGCCAACAAGGAAATATCATTTAAAGCTCTTAAGTGTTAATTGATTAAGCGACCTAATTGAATGATGCGAATGCGACCGACGTAACACACAAATTAGTGCTACCAATGAAACATCCAGTATCAATAAAAGTTACTGGCCCTTCCAAAAATATTTCCAGTTACTTTAAAATATATTGAATTGCGATTTCAGAAGAAGAAGCTGTGCCCCAAACTGTTTTCGTTATCTTGTCGGGCAGCTTAGCCATAATTCTCAAACAATTAACTCAATTAGTTAGCCACAATGTAAACGGAGTGACATCAACATCTTCCGATATTTGCTATTAGTCTGGGCCATAAAAGTGGTCGATAACATTTAAGAAAAGGGTTCAGTTGAAACCAGTTAAAGCCGGCACAAGATTGATGCCTAGGATCAAATAAATTTCAACAAAAGAGTCGTTTATCTTTCGGGAAAGTGTTCACAGTTCTCAAATTGTTCACTTCAATTAGCCGCAGCTGCTGTAGCCTTGGTAATGCTTGAACTTTGCCCAAGTTTTTCACTCGGAGGTTGTCAGGTTGAGTGACCAACAATTCAAATAAAATTTGCCTTTCTCCGTCTTCTTCCAACAGTTTCCGCTACCGTTGCCGGTGTTCTTGTTGTTATTGGTGGTACTGTTTTTCTTCTTGATATTTTTTGTTTTTGTTGTCTGTTGTTTTTACTGTCATTCTTGCTAATTGAAACGTTTATAATAAAACTTAATTGTGAGCCTTGAACTTTTGATGTTTGATGTTTTGATGTTATCCACAGTTTTGGAAATGTATTTGTTTGAGCTATCCCTTTATTAGAGTTGTAATAAAATGTTTAACGTTCTTGCTCAGGTTATAAAATAGTCTCAACAAATATTAATATTAATGCAAATGTACTTGAATTTTACTCATTTCGATATTCAGCTTATTAAAGGTTTTGAAATACATTTGTAATCTTTAAATGTAAAATAGCAAGACTTGAATTAGAAAAGTGCGAGCAAAGTTAAACTCATGCATACTAGTGTAATTTTGTTATAAAAAAGTTCTTGTATTTCTCTATTATTCCTAAACGTGCCTCTAATTATAGTGCTGCTTACTAGATAATAAATATTTAACTGTTCATTAATTACCCCAACATCTAATGTCATGTTGTTTAAATTATTTTCGTTGTTATTTGCTTTTCTCTTACACTTCTCGCCGTCTATTATTATGTGACAAGAGTTGTATTTATTCTCTTTCTTCTTCTGTTTCTGTTGTTTAGCTTCCTTCCTCTCATGCTCTGTTGTAATTCCTTTTCGGTTGTTTCTCGTAGTTTTCACTTGATTTACTGCCCGGCAACAGTATTTTATTAGTTGTAAAATATTTTCATGATTCTCTCTCCGAATATTTAATTCTTTCGCTTTCGCCTTCTTTCTCTCTCAGTCTCCTTTTTCCGCACTCGCTGTTTCCATTTCATTGGTAATTTTATTTGCCTGTTTGGCGCGCAATTAGCCTCTGCTTCTTGTTTGTGTATTTTATTTATTTAATGTGAGTTTCATTTCAACTGGACCCGTTTATTTGTATTGTTTTTCCACTTGTTCTCCTAATTAAGCACAACATTTCGCCATTAATCAAATTATATTTCTGTAAGCTTTGCTTTCTCGTCCGACTGCAGCTCGTCTCCTCGCATTTTTAGACACCGAACCGACACTTAATTAAAAGATTAGTTGTGAAAACTTTTGGTAGGAAACTTAAGATCAACAACTAACACAGCTGAGTGCCATGTTTGCTCAACAACTTTCAACAAATAAATGGAAATTTGAAAAGTAAACACATTTTAGCACACACAAATGCCCACAGAGTCTTACACACACACACACGCACACACAATTGCAAAAAAATTGCAGCCAGTTAGCAAAGACGACTAACTGGAGAATGCTGAATTTAATGATTTATAGTTGGGCTGCAGTCAACAAGATTGCACTTTAATACTGACACTAAGCCTGGTGCTCAACACACTTCTCTCGCTACACTATTCTACGTAGCTCAACATTTAATATAGTACGTGTCACGCATACATTTCCACTCTCACTCACTTGACAAATAACAGAAAAAAGTTTCTGCAGCTAAAAGTTGCATACCATACCAAGGGAAGGTCGTTCCATACTTCGTCTACTTTCATGCATCCGTTGCAGCTACTCTCATTTGTACTGCCTTGCCAGGGAAGGTCGAAAGAACATTGCGAATTTTGATTTTTATTATTATTGCACATTAGTTTATTTTCATACTGTTGTATCTTTTTATCTTGAAATGGTATATATGGACTCTAAACTAAGATTTGAGTATTATAATCCAAAGATGAGCTTACTTAATAGCTTTTAAAATTAGCTTTTACTTTATATAAATTAATTCATTTTAAATTACTGTTTTATTAACTTTCGGAACTGCCCTCGCACTGCACACCGTGCATTGTTTTATTTATTCGCAGCCAATTGCTAGGCAATTTTTCCCCTCTTTTATTAAAGTTTTTTGTGGCAAAACTCTTTTTTTTTTTTGTTATGTCTGGTGTCGTGGGCTAACCAATCTACAAAGTTTAATATACCGTTAATATTTTTTTTTATTTTTTATGTTTATTCTTCCCGCTGCGCTGTTATGTTTTAATTAATTTCTTGCTTTCACATGACAAAGTTAGACGCGTTTGTTGAACTCACATACTTTTATGAATAACATACATGCCATGTGATGTATACATACAGCCATACATTATTTATTATGATTACTATAAAAAATATTTGTCGCTTTTGGAGTTCACATACTTTTTTCACAAACTCGTTTGACGCGAACTTTGTGCTCAAAGCAAGCTTACTCTTACCAGGTTTCATTACCAAGCTAATGTGGGTGTGAGTTTGTGTGTTTGTGTCTGTGTTGACTCTTGAGATTTAATTGGTTTTTGAAAAAGTTCAACAAGCCATGCTAATTAGTTGCATGTGGCTTTGCCTTTGAATTCTCGTATGCAGCACATTAAGCTTTCCAGGTGTGAGTCTGTGAGTGTGTATGTTCTCTGCACGGTAGTTGAAGTTGAAGTTACTTAATCCCCATCAACTTTTCAATCGCATAAACGTTTTATAAATAAACACACCGAGCTGAGTTTTGGAAACTTCGAACGATAAATTTTCAATTATTCTGTGGCTTGTTTCTTGAAATTCGACACACCGAAAAGGGGCTTCAAATTTATTTCTTAGTTTGCTAATAAATATGCCAAAAAATTGTTAGCTTATACTTCCATAGATCTTAAATAATATAACAGTTAAATAAATAAATTTCGTGGGTAGATTTTATTCATATGAACATGCTCGCAGTTAGAAATGCGGTGCAGAAGGGCATCACCTGTCAGGGGCGCCTTGCTAACAAAATATAATAATGATGATAAACAGATAAATAAGTTATAATTCCCTTCTACTCAATGGGTGATGGCTATAATATATAATAATTGCGATGCACAAAAAAGCAAAAATGTTTGAATGAAATCGAAATATTTCCAATAAACTTAATCTCAAAAACTATTAATACATATTGCCAATTTCAAATAAAATCAAGAAAAGAGTCGTTGTAATTAGTATAAAATTTCATTGCTGTGGAAATATTTTCTGAACTAACTACATACTGTATTTTAAAGCAAGGCAATTAAACTAGGGGCCCCTTAGAAATTTTGCATATGATTGAATTGAAAATAAATTGTGAATTATGATTTACTTTAGTTGAATAAAATGTGCGCAGAAGATATGTCTTGGAATGTGTATATGTATTTTACTGTTGTATTTATATAACACACATACATACATATGTATTTATAAGATATTATACATCTGCAAAAGAAACAATCTGGGGGATAACATTCTTAAGTTCGCACAATAAATGCCAGAGCAAACTTATACATTGTTGCAAGTTTGGCAGATGTTTTTGAGAGGGCGGTAAATTGGTAACCCTAATAGTTCCATAAGTATATAAGTACGTACCATGTGTTACATATGTATGTACATATATTTACCAACATTCATGCAACTATTGTGTAATGTGTAAAAAATTGGACCCGCGTGGCTCGGCTTGTCTTTCGACTGCAAAATAATTAAATTCCATCGCCAAGTTCATACTGAGACTCTTGCCTCTTCGAATAGCTAAGTAATTTCATGCAAAATGCTGTGTGAGTATGCAAGTGACTGTGTAAGAGAAAGAGAGAGAGAGAGAGAGTGTGTATGTGTGTGTGTGTGTACTGCTCGATGGCAGAAAAAGTTATGCCCTCAGCTTATTGCTGCTTCCCGCTGAGCATTTTGTTCTTGTTGTCGCTTGCGTTCATCTGCTGCTGTTGTTTGCTTTCTTACGGCTTGTCAGTGGCTCAGCGGTGCAGTGGTGCAGCGGCGCAGCGCTGGGAATTATTTTGTTTGGCTCTTATTGTTGCCAGAGCCCTTGTTGTTGTTGCTGTTACTCCTATTATTGTTGTTGTTGTTGCTGTCATGGCCTTTGTTGCAGTTTTCTTACTCCAACCGGAAGGAAATGAGCAAAAATGACAAAGTTAACGGATGTGCACAAAACACAGTGCACACAGACGAACGCACGCACACACGCACACAAAGAGCATCAGGCATAGACTTGGGCTGTGCCGTGCAGTGGCCCACCTTATGGCACTCGGCCCAATGCCCTTGGACAGGATATATGTGCGGAAAGTACAAAATTTTACATGTATTTGATTTATGTTGGCTCTTAACCCTCACGCAACGGCAGCAACACCACCACCACCGCCGAGACCTGTCAGTGTGTGTGTGTAAGCACACAAGTATGGGCTTTGTAGTACTATTGGCGTGGCACACTCGCTCGTACATATTTCAGCACTTTCCGAGCAAATGTCCTGGCAATGTCCTGGCAAGTAAGCAAATCATAGCCTACACTTCCGTTGTTGTTTAACAAGCAAAATGCGAGTTTTTTATGTTTTCGCAAGTTTTCCATTTTCTGCATTCATTTGGATGCGCCTGGGACTTTGAATATTTCTTTGGCAAAAGTTTCTGCATTTCTGTTTGAAAATTCTGCATAAATTTTCAAAGTATTCGGAAGTCTGTCATGCGATTCTCGGCGCTTTAAGTTGGATTCAACTTTCGCTGTCGTTTGCAAGGTTTCCTTATTAATATCGATTATCGAAAGCATTGCCAGACTTAATGAACTAAGTGCTGTTATTTATTTAATATACTACATACAAACAAACATCTATATATATGAATAACGGTACACCTACAATCACTGATAGACGTTGAAAGCCTGAGCACGACCCTTAAGCAGGCTGAGAAGCCAATATTGGAATGGGAAAGTTATGTTTTCGCTGTGCTCCATTGTTTTCCATTGTTTTGCTTTGCCTTTCGTTTTGAAATTTCATTTATCAGCGCCATAAAACGTTACCTTTCCCATCCCCTGCCCAGTTATTCGAAAATTCCGTCGACGCCCGCAGTCGGGCCAAACATTGCCATCCCGTGTCAACAGGCAATTATTATAAAAGCCTGGGACTGAGATGCCCGGCCTTACGGCTGGGGCGCTCAACTGTTGCCCTGCGTCGCGGAGTGGCACAGCGCGTTGCGGCGTACCCTTGCTCAGGTACTGGACGCGTTGGCAGTGTACTCTCAACTCGCAACGACTACAATTACGTGTATGCTAAATGTCTGGCGACTGAAAAATGTGGCTTTAAATTGCATGAAATCATCGTCGCATTCCGTAAGTAATGAAATTAGCCAAGGAACTTACGATACAGGTCAAATGCCAGTCGCCTAACGAGGTCAATAATTTTCCTCGAAGAGGAAGTGCAAAGGAGACAGAGAATGAGAGAGATAGAGGGAGATAGCGAGAGAGAAGATGGGAAGTGATGAAACTGAAACAGTACCTCGGGGCTTATAGATAGGTCGCTATAGATTTGCGTATAATGTCAACAACAACAAATTCACAGTATGACTTTGCCTTTTCGTTGTCTAAATTGGTTGCTTTTAGTTTTTACGGCGGTAAGCACTATCGATCGTTGGCATAACCAAACTATATATACCCTGTACGTAGATATTGGAACTAGTTGCATTCGTATTGCTCATCATGGTGTTGCGGACACACTGTGTACTAGGCGGTGAATATGGGATTTCAGTATGGTTCTATGCATACTTTCTGCCTGTCATTTTGGTTCACACGGCTATCCTTGCCATATCTCGACTGTTTTTGATTACCGCCGGACTGGATCCGATAGTGCGTGGGTATTGCAAACACTTTCTGTGAAACTAACTTACCCATACCCACTTACCCCACAGGCTGTTTGTTTCAACTTAGTCAGTGGTTTCATTCTATTTCTCGCAACCGTCATCCTGCTTTTTGCCATGATTTGGCATTGTCAAAATGAATTTGGCCCTATGTTCTATATCACCGGTCTGTTGGGACTAATTGCGAGCATCTTCCATATTGCCAACGGCTTCATGTGTCTCTACTATATGCCGGGCGACGAGGCGTATGTTATCGAGCTTTATAAATGTGTAACTTGTATAAATATTGAATTTATTGGCTTCCAATTTCAGGCATTACTTGAAACCCTCAAAAAGACGCCTCCAAGACCTGCATGCTTAATTAATACCTATACCTATATGTGATGTATTTAAATTATATATTTAACAAGTGTCAAAGTGTCTTGTATGTTATACAGAGATGGTTCTCATGCCAAAAATATAAGTCTGTAATCATATGCTTATCAGTTGTTCATACTATTCATTCAGTCTTGGGATTTCCATGGGTGTCTGCAGTCGTTAGCAGAAGTCGCATCTCTCTTTCAAACTATCAAAATTTTCAGTTCATTTATCTTGTATTATTTTCAACTTGCCAGGCTTATTAATTTTATTCAAATTGATTGAAGTTGGATTGAATGATTCACTTGCTTTCATTTATTTTATTCATGAGAAACTTCGTTTCGTTTTACGTTTAGCATTTTCACGTTTGTGGAGTTTAAACCCTTTTGTTCTACCCTATTGAACTGATACCAGACTTGTCCTCATTCACCCTGCTCTCCCCCTCACACCCATTCTCTCTCCGTGGCTGTCTCTGTTATTGTTATTTCTTATTGTCGGGCGTCTAGCCTGGGGCAATAATCAATATAAAGTTGTATGCGGCGACCTTTGCGTGAATGTCAAAACTAGCCAAAAGTGCTGTCAACAGCTCAACTGAATTGGACTTAACTGAAATGAATGAAATTGAATGGACTCGAATTGAACTGAAATCAATAAATTGCTTTTTGCCAATCATTGCGAGTAAAAGCAGGACTTACTAATCTACTCGATGTTCGTCATAATTATTGGAGCTTCTTAATGAAATTCTCAAATTACTGCTCAGACATGGTGATGGATGTGGTGAATACTGGCTCCCAGAATAGGAGCTGTTGACATTGATGAGCCGAGTGACACGTTGAGCGACAGGCCCTTCCATCAAAGTGAGAGACATGACTGACAAGAATGCAATTCAATCCTAACACGTGCATATTCATAAGCATAAAAGATTTTCAAACACCCCCCCCATATAGACAGCCGCAAACTATCTCCAGCTGCTTGTCACACAATATGGACGAGATACCCGTTGTGTGACAGTACAAGCAGCTGCAAGCGAATCAAATGAATGCGAATGAGTCAAACATCACAAGCTGCAACTGGTACATGCAAATCAAAATCAAAATCGGATGGAAAGCTACCGCTTCGTCTGAGGCTGATGCTGCCACTCAGATTCTATGGCAGTCCACAACCCCCTCCCTCATCCACCCAGCACACTCAATTACTTTTCCGACTCCTGCAGGCGGCACACTTGGTTAACAGGTTATAACATGGCTTCTATCACACTTAGTGGCCGAGATTGCTCGATGTGATGCCTCGACTATTGCGTCATCAATATTAATTGTCCGGTGAGTGACGTAACAAGTCTCATATTTCGCACAAGTTAATTAAATACTCGCACGCTCGATTAACTGTGCCGTCTCTGTATCGGGCACTTGGTCTAATTAGTTTGTGTCACCGCAGCCGCGTGTCATAAATTCGATGTAAAAGCTGAGCTGAAATGCGCCTCATTTGTCAACGTGGGTGTCTTTGCATGTGTGTGTGTGTGTGTGTGTCTGTTTGTATGCAAAGTGGAGAAAATGCCAGCGCCAGCGATGGCAGTAAACAAATGTAAAAATATTTGGCACTTAAAGTGCTGCCAGACAAATACGACAAACGTTGAAGAGTCATTTACAAGGAGTGCAACAAACAGCAGCAGCAACAACGGCACAGTGCACACAGAGTGCACATGCAACAATAACAACAACAATGATGTTGATGACTTTCAAGTCAAGCGCGTGGGTGAAAAATGGCGGATAATGCCGGCAAACAGAGCAGACAGCGTACGTCATCGGTGCAAACAAAGCACATGACGACGACGACGATGAAGCTGGCGATGAAGCCGATGATGATGCTGGCTATGATGCTGGCAATGATGATGAAAGCACAACGAAACGAAACGGAACTCAGCGCAGCGCAGTGCAATGCAAGAAACAAAAGTTAAAAGTTAAAGGGATGGGGATGGGGGTGTGGATGGGGATGGAGAAAGGCCAGAGATAAACGCACAGTGACTGCGATGAGTGGCAGTCAAAGAGTCAGTCAGCTCACAGTGAGTGCAGTCAGTTGGGCAACGGCAAAGTCAACTCGCGTTGGCGTTGACGACAATTGCACAATTCATAATAGGCAACGTGATACTTGCAGAGAGAGTGGGAGAGAGAGAAGCAGAGAACGACACAGATTGCAAGTGTTAACTATTAAGAACACGTGTGCGTGTGTGCGTATGTGTATGATGCTTGCATAGACTGTTGCATGTCTTCCTGCTGCCAGCTGGAGACAGTGCCCGGCCTGAGTCTTCAGCCCTCAGCTGTCTGCCTGCTGCCACTCACAAACATCGCTCAGTTTATTTGCAGTGTTTTGCCTCACTTGCTGTAATGTGCGGCAGTACAAAGTGCGTTGCTGCCGCCGGAGCTGCTGCTTCTGCTTCTACTGCTGCTGCTGATTGCAAATTGCATGCAACAAAATGAAAGAGCAGCAGCCAGTTGAGCTCTCTGCCCTGCTCTGTAAATTACTCTGGTAATAAGCATTATGCAGAGTCCGTCGCAGGCAGTTGTGGTCCTCGTCAGTGTCAAATTAGTTTGCCGCTTGCTGCCGGCTAACTCCCTTACTTCCCCTCTCCACCCACTATGCCATTCTTGTGACCCTTGGCCAGTTGGTCCACTTAGCTCGCATTTCGCTTTGAAGCCTTTGATTAATGTCCCAAAAATGTTGTTTGTTTTGTCAACTTTTCATTGAAAATTCCCCGGCAAACAGTTGCTGCAAAAAGATTCCGGCCAATTCGGCTTTGATGTGTGCATCATCAAGTCCTGAAATTAGGCGAAAACCAATGAGGTGACTAAAGCCAAAAAGAAGAAAAGAAAACGCACAAAGAAACCAATCGAGTGAAACTAATATACAAAGTGACTCAAAGAGTTAATCCACACACACATTACCGCCCACTCAAACACACACACACACACAACCAGGAGTAATTTACGAGCGCAGAAACAAATGCTCCACAAATAATTAAAACGCTGCCTAGAGTTGCCACACTGCGTATACGCAACGTCTGCCGACTGCTGCTTTAATAGCTGAAAATTAGTGCAGTAAAGTTGTCATGAAATTGGTAACGCAACAAACGCCAACTGTTGGCCCTCCCAGGAGAGGATCGGCAACTGACCGGGCCAGACTTGGACCCGAGCATTAAAAATGGCAATAAAAAGCTCGTAAAACCCATACAAAAACAACATTAAAACAGACGAATAACAGAGGCACCAGTAGCAGTAACAAAAACAACAACAGCAACAACAACAGCAACAACAACAGCTACAACAACAACTCAAATATTAGCTTAAATGCAATACACATTAAATTACTCGTGCCAACAATAAAGCAAGCGAATAAAACAGATTTTCTGCTAGTAAAGCAATAAAAATGAATCGACAGGCGGACCAAACGCAGACGGTAGTCGACATTTAACTGGATCACAGGACAACATAAATGGGAAAGCATAGCACGAAAAGAGCAACAACAACAATCATCATGACAGCTGGAATGATAGCAAATTGAGCTAAAATGAGTTTTTAATTCGATTTAAGTGCAAAATTTGTTAGGAATCCTTCTGACACACGACTGTAGCACGTGTTGGCCAATAAGACGCCCAAAGTGCCAGTGAAATATGTCAAGTCAAATTTCCCAGTAGCACACACTGACTGCTATGCGTGTGTGTGTGTGTGAGTGTGTGGTGATCCAGTCACGAGCGTGCAGTGAAATATGAGCGGCAGATATAAAAATTATATTTGCCAGACAAGTGGCCCGACAAACACTCGAACTCTGCACACCCACTACGGCTTATCAGTTAGCTGTGGCCCAAACAAGACGAAGGCTGTCCACGACGAAATATGAAATTCAATTTGGCTAAGGAAATCTTCAAAAATAAGTAGCACCCCACCAACAAATGAAAAAAGGGACTGACGTGATGACAGGCAAAATGGGCTGAGGACGAGTGGAATTTCGGCTTCGCGCGAGTGCCACAAGTGCTGCCTATTGTGGCTTGCCGGGCTAACGTGCTCGAGCTCCAGTCGGAGTCGGCGTCGGAGTCGAAGTAGTAGTCGAAGTCGTGGCCGTGCTAGGATCCCCCTAATTTCTGGTACATGTTCCGAAGCGTAAAAAGTTTAGTTTACAAAATGTTGCCCGATGTTAAGGTTGTTCGTGATGTAGCACAGAATGGCGCGTGATAATCATGATGATGATCACGATTCCAATGATGATGATGATGATAATGCTGATGAGGCTGCTTTTGACAATGATGTTGGTGCTGATACGAATGAGACGTGTGCGTGGACACGGTCTCATGTTGTTTGGGAGGGCCAACATGAAATATGAGAGTAGGGTGAGAGGGAGAGAGAGAGCGAGCTGATTAATTAAATTTCAGTTCATTTATTAAACAGTTACAGACACACACATACACATACACATACACACATTTGAAAATGGCCTAGAGAGTATGTTGCTCTGCACAGGCATTTTTTGTGCCCTTGTCGTTGGGACTTGTTGCGGCAATAACATATTCAAACCGATTGCCACACATGTGTCGCACTGCAAAGTGTCCTTTGTTTTGCATGGGCTCTCTCGAGCACATGTTGCCCATTAAGCGCGGGAGCTAGTGTGGGCATCCTTTATGGCTGCTGCAGTCGGCAAGGATGTAAGGGCGGTGTCCGCTTTGCGCCTGATTGCAGCCGATAAAGTTTTGTAATTGTTTCATTTCCGGGATTTAAATTGCAAATATGAATCGCTACTAAATTATGCCGACTGGCACAGCCGAAACACGACCGAAGGAAGAGCATTCGAAGGGCAACTGCTTGGTCGGGTATGCGTAGTAGCCGGATGTGTATCCTCTGGGTCCTTTGGCAGCAGCGTGCGACACAGTAGATTTAACCTAATTAAGAATGTTCAGCAGGACACAATGATTCGAATACAAATGAAATGACAGGGTGCGCCAGGTCTGCGAGCGCGGGTGCAGGGGGCAAAGGGGTGAGGGCTGCGGCAGGGCCTGACTCTAGTGTGGCTTGCGTGGAACGTGGCAGCATCATCCTGACAGGCAGCGCAAAATGAATGAGCTGCCAAGTAAATCTGCTGTCATGTTTTTGTTGCTGCCAGCAAAAGGTTCATGGGACGCACTCGGCTGCGGGGTTACACGGCTTGTTTGTTGCTGTTGCTGTTTCTGTTGCTTGCAAGACGAATGTTAATTCTATTTAAACGCACACACCCAGGAGAGAGAGAGAGAGAGAGAGAGAGAGAGAGAGGGAGAGAGAGAGAGACCGAGGGAGAGCAAGACAGCTGCCGCCTTTGGGTTTCAAAGTCGCAAAGATTGTCAGCGTTTTCAATTTAATTCAAACAAATGTTACTAATGTTTCCATTGTTGTTGCTGCTGTTGCTTCTGCTGGGCGCTTGTTGAATATTTAATCGTTTGATTTGGCGCCTTGGCAACATTTGGCTAAGTACTTCCACAGCAAATCCTTTTCGCTTTCTCTCTCTGTTCTCAGTTTCTCATCTCGTCTCTGGCTCGTGGTACAGTTGCGCAACAGAAAACTGTCGAACTTGTTAATTGATTGCAACATTTCCGCTTAATTTCTCCCACAGCTTATTTATGCAATTGTAAATTTTTCAGTTCATTTATAAGCAAAATAAAAAAACAACAGCTACAGAAACAGAAACAAAAGCAACAATATCGTGGCACAGCAAATGTACGTGTAAATATTATCTTTATTGTTTTCATTTTTCTGCTGTTTCTTCTCTTATTATTGTTATTGTTTCTGTTGCTGTTGTTGTTATTGTTGTTACTGTTGCTGGCGCACACCTGTGCAGCGTGCGGAAGTTTCACGTTGCGACACGGTGACAATTGTTGCAAAGAGTTTTTCCTGTCTGCTCGCCCCTCATGTCGTGCCCTGCTTCGCTTCGTATCCAGTTGTTTTCATTTTACGTATTTTGTGCTGCTTTCATTTTCTTTTTGTAGTATTTTTATTTTATTCCATTTCATTTTACTTTTTGTTACTTATTTTCTTGGGCAACATTTGCTTAAACAGCACCAACAATTTGCACACTATTGTCGTCCAGGGTAGCGTAGGTTGCAGATAAAAGTATCTTCTATCTGCTGCCTTCCCTCGCTGTATGAATTTAAATGGTTTTACGACTCCGCTGAGTGAAAATTGTCCTCGCATTATATGCTTGGCCCACGCAGTTGACTATGGCGAGCTGTTGTCGCTTTAAATGGGCAAATGTAGCAGACATAATCTCAATACATATAAGGGTAAAAGAACTTTAAAATATAGTAAGTATACTATTTGGAAATGATAAAAGTTGCTGGAAAATCAGTGTAGTTATTAATTTTACTTATACGTATTTTACTTTTTAAAAGCTTACATTGCATACATTCTTCTGTATGGGTAAAATTGTTGTTAAAACCCTCTGGATAATGATTTTCGTACTCAATACTCTGCTATATATACTTGATATATTTATTCTTCTGTATGATAACTTAAATCTTTGATAATATCTAAACTAAACTTTTCTTTCTATAGATATAATATAAATATCAAATTAAATTAAAATCAGATCACTTAAACATATAGCTGCCGTAGAAACAAAATGCAGGCTTTTCTATTAAGACCAGTTCTGATTATAGAAATAACTTGACTTATCCAGTGCCAATCAAAGTGAGACATAATGAATATAGACATTCATTCCAAAGGTATACAACTTTCGGCATGTCTAAGGAACTCTTTTTTTGGCGTTCATTATTTCAATAGCAAATATATTCCTTCTTCCATTTATTTTTTATATTTTGTTATATTTTAAATTCGTGTTTAGCATATTTGCACTTTAAGCCACAAGAATCTCTGGCACATAAGTGCGTTTTGTACTTTTATCAATAGAATTCAATTAACTTCTCGCGGACTTATCAACACACTTACAGACTACGTTTTCCTGTTTTCCTCGTGCTGTTTTCATCTTTCAGTTTTCAGTTTACAGTTGCTCCGGGGGGCAGAGCAACGAGCTGAGTTGCCGAAATGCCGAAATACTAGCTGACATTTGATTGTCTTGCCCAACAGCGTTCATGCTGGATTTTCTTGTTCTTGTTGTTGCTGTTGCTGTTGTTATGATGAACTGGAAGCGTGTAGAAAAACTACGTGCGAGCATCGGGACTGGCGGCCACTCCAAATGTAAACGTGTCTGTCAGTCGGACTGCAAAAAAACTTGTGCTATCATTCTCAGTTTACAGACGAATATTTCTTTTGCACTGAGCGCGTTCCTGTGTGTGCAGGGAAGTGTGTGTGTGTTGTGTGTTTGCTGTGTGTTTGTTGTATGTGTGTTTATGCCGGGCCTATCTGCGTGGCCAGATCTGTAACTGTGGCATGGATGCATCCTGTTGCTGCCGTTGCGTATCTCTGCCGCTTCGTTTATTTAATTTTGCGCATACTTTTTTCAACACTCTTCCATCACACACACGCACACACACACATTGGAATGGTGTGAAAAATTTTTTATCGCCTCACTGTCGTTTTCCCGGCTAAAGAGCACGGCTCGCCGAATGCCGTTGGTCATTGGACAGATTTGATTAAACAGCTGCTGGTGGAAAGCTTCAAAATAATTTAAACCAAATTTTAATTAATGCACATCCCCCCCTAACCAGCAAACAAATCAACAGCTGGCATACTCTGGTAGTTGTTGCTGTTGTTGTTGTTGTTATGGTTGTTGTCTTGGGCAGCCGTTGCCGACCGCATAACAACGACATTTGGTGAGGCAACGCGACGAATGGCGGACGTCAGCGTCGGAGCTCGGGACCGCAACACAGTGTAAATCCCTTTATCAAATTAATGAGCTCATTAAAATTCGTTAAAATTCGATGCGAGAGCGGGCAATAAAAATGTTATTATTTCATTTTATTTATTGCCCTTTTTACCGAATTTATGAGGTGGCACATATTTTGATACATTTTTAAATGTAGCGCTTTCGCTTTCTGCTGCCTTCTTGCTGCCTCCTTTTTATAGAGCCCTTTTAATTTTCATAAAACGCGCCACACAATGTGCGCTGCGACATTAACAACTGATTAATTTGTGTCAGAAAATGTGCTTTGTATTTTTCTTCGCTTTTAATAAGTACACAAAGCAGAGCACAATACCAATGCAAACAAACACATACACACACACAGGCAAACATGGAGCGAAGCCGTAACTGACAAATTTATATTTTATTTGACATCCGGCTTAATGTCGAAATATTTCGCACACTTTACAGGGTGCCTCGCCGGCAGTGCGAGGTGTGTGTGTGTGTGTGTGTATGTGTTTGTGTGTGTGTGTGCATGAGTACGGGCATTAGTATGAAAGGCATATTTTCATTGTGTTCGTCCACTTTTGGCTCGAAGCTATTGATTTCTCCTGCCTTTGTGCTTTGTTCCGTGCCTGCTCTCTATCTCTCTCTCTCTCTCTCTGGTTTGGCTGTCTTTTGCCTTTCTCCTCTACCCTTTCTTCAGTTCCTTCCTCCTTTCTTTTGTATTATTCTGCCATTTATTGTATATTATGCAGGCGACTAATATTGACATTATCTCCGCCTTGCTTTCTGCTGCATTCGCTGCTTTGGGAAATCCTTTTTAACGCTCTGCGCCTCGTTAAATCTGGCCAACTGTCTGTCATACTTAAGGCAGCTACATGGGTCTCAGTATCTACAGGGTATCGCTAACCTGCAATATTCGTCTCACTTTTTGCATACTTGCAGCAACAACGTGCAACGTTCAATGTGACGAAGGCTAAGTTCCCAGTTCAGAGGTCAAGTTCTGGCCAGTCAACAGCCGCTGGCAGTCGTGGCTGAGTCCGGCCTGTTTGTCTTGTGCAATTTATGTTATTTATTTTATGCGCTGACATATGGCAGATGGGTGACCACCCATCGCTGGATGGCGAGGGGATGTGTGGGGGTGCGGAATGTCTAGCGGCTTCGGTGTGCGCTCATTTTTCTAACCATTCGCTGCCGCTTGACCTGCGCCATACATCAGCCGCCAGCTGGACACAGTCAGCGACGGGCAGTTAGCATGTGTCTGCGTGTCCACATGTGTGTGTGTGAGTGTGTGTGTATATGACTGAGTGTTTGTGCTGGTGTGATACGCAGATTACAGCCAGAACGTAGAGCGCTGATGTCAAAAATACAACGTTATTTGTTTTGTTCGGCTTGTTGTGAACAGAAAGAGTGGCAAAGAGAGGGAGGAATATAGAGTACAGAGTATGCGGTGTAAAGGGGTGGTGAATGTTGTACGAATGTGTTTGCTGCACGGCACGACATGACTATGCATTTCATTTGATATGACGGGCGCACACAATGATGTATTACGCTGGCCAAAGGTGACTTTCACATTATTCGTTGCTGCAGTTTTCATGTGTCAGACTTATCTATGCAGAAAATTGAATTCCATATACCATGCGATACGACAAGATACGATTTGTGCTCTGCCATTGTATGTTCTCTGTTATGTGGGTGTGTACTAGTGTGTGCGTGTGTGTATGATGTGTGTATTCACAATAATAATGCGCTGTCACGTGTTGTGTCTGTCGTCCTTCTCAGACCGCAAATTGATTGTATAGATTTAATATTACGGATTAGGAATCATGATAGAGCCACACTACTGCGCATCCTTTGTGTTGCATTGACTGAGTGTGTGTGCGTGTGTGTGATTGAGAATAATTCCCTCTTTCAATGTGGTATGTCGGCACTACTCACATCCTATATATCCTATCTCGACGCAAATTGTTCTCGCTCTCTCTTCCTCTCCCTCTCTGTCTCGAGATATTTCAAATTTCAATTTTGCAGAATTTAATAAGCGCTCGCAGCACAAATCGCAGCAGCTAGGGGATTGAGCTAGGCCTCTATTCTCTGAACATTTACCCTGTGCATGCACTGTATATGTGTGTAAGCAGTTATATTTGTTGCACTTGTATTGTGTGGGTGTGTGTGGTGTGTCGCCTGAACTGTTTACAAGATCCCAGGATGATGCGACGAGGGGTGAGCGTTGAAAAAAGGCAATTTTCGTAGTTGCATCTTTTATATTAGACAACTCTCAGAGACTCATTCAGTGGCTCTCTCTTTCTCTCTCAATCTTTCTCTAACACACACAGCAGCAGGAAAACGTTTCGATGTTCAGCAAAATTGAATTTTTAAAAATTGTCCTTGGTAAAGAAGCAACCGGAAATATGAAAGCGCCCGTAGAACCCACGACACTCCCCGTCGCACAGCCACACGCTCCACTTCACTTTGTCAGGCACACACACACACAGCACACACACAGCACACACACACACACTATGTACATTTTCATTTTTTCTTTGGTTGTGGCACATCATCAACATCTTCTTTTCGGCACAGCACCAAATCGATGCAGCTCTTGCGAGTGCCTTTTCTTTTGCATACCCTGTAATGAGCATTGTCTAGTACGATGTGTTTGTTTGTCATATAAATACACAATGTTGTAAGTAAGATATATCTTACATAGGATCAAGCCATGGAACACACTTTCTATTTGTCTCCATTTACAGGGTATCTCAGTGTTATCATTCTGCTTTAATTGTTGGCATTGGTATTTATTTAATAAACGTAACTAAACTTCAAAAGTATTTGCTCAATGTATATCCCTCTTCAAGTATCTTGAAGTCTATCACACCCCGACGCAAAAAAAGTATCTAAAATTGTTATTTTTTTTGTTGGATTTGTTGCACTTCATTGCATTTGGTGTAAGCAGCGTGGAGAGCAAACAAACAGACTCACACACACACTCACACATGCACATACATACTTATATATATTACTGCAGAGATACATAGGGTTATGGCTGCAAATATCCAGTTGGATTTTGTTTAATTCGCTGTCAGAATACACAGGGCCATTCAGCCCCTCGTTCCCACCGTCCCTCCGTCCGTTCGTCTGTCCGACTGTCTGCCACCGTTTCCGTTGCATTAGACTTCTCTTCTAATATCTGTTGCAATTTGTTAACCGAGTATATTTTGTGTTTTGTTTATTTTTTTATTCAGCGCTGGCTGTTTTTCAATTTATTTTCATGTTTTACGCTCTTTTGTTGCATATTTCATTTTGCGCCTTTTAGTTATTGCCACTGCTGTTGTTATTGTTGCCGCTGTTACTGCTTTTGCTGCTGCTGCTCCTGTGTTGCTGCTGTTGGCACTCCGTAAAATATGCAACATATTTTCCATGTTGAATTTGTTTACTTTTTGCGTGGAAAGCGGCAGCAAAAGTGCTAATAAAAAATAAATTGCACTTGCGGGCGGGCAACACGCTCCCACTCACACTCTCACGCACACACTTGCCAACAACAACAGACACACCCACACAGACAACATTGCATATCCCAGTGTCAGGGCAGTATAGACAGACACAAAGTATACACAAACATATATAGATAACATATATATACATATATCCATGCAAAAATTACAATTTTAGAAAGAGTTTTCCATCGTGTCGCTAGGGCTTTTGACAGGTTTATAATATAAGCTGAATATCTTCTGTGTATCTGCAGCGCACACACACACAGTTAAACAAGTAGCTGTAGCCCATTAGAGAGCAAAGTGAATGCATGCGCTGCATTTGAGTTGGATTAAAGTCGTGTCAAAGGTCGCTATAGCAGCATTGACTCAATTATGCAATAGGTTCGGTTTCATTAAGTCTACTTTCCACACTTTGACCTCATACTAGTGCCACACTCACTCACACATACACAGGCGCTTACTCTCACTTGCATTTGGCCCTGAGCAATGGCACTTAATCGCTTCCAGTTTCTCAACACGAACGGCAGCTCAACTTGGGCAGCAGCAGCAGCAGGAGCAATAACAACGAGCTGAGTGCTAGTCGGCCTATGAACAAACACACCCACCCACACACTCACTCAGTTACACATACTCATGCATGTGCCATGTGCTGCAAATGCAAATGGGCGTAAAATTTTAATTGAGCCTCTACCCTCAGAAGTATGCTATGCCTTTTTGAAATGCTATGAACAAACAACAAAAACCACATCAACTGTAGCTACAGCAACAACATGGGCAGCACCAGCAACCTTGAAATTGCGATTGCAATTGCAGCAGCCGCTAACCCAATAGAATCCCCGACAACTGCAAAAAGGCAAATCTATCGAAACACACAAATAACACACACTCGCACATAACAGGCACATGTACTGACGGTATTGACTTGTGCACCACTGTGTTGGGCCACATTGTTGTTGTCACCTATTTGCAGTTGTGGTTGCTGTTCTTGTTGGCGCTGCTGCAAAAGTGTGCATCAATTATTTATATTCAATTTGTTGTTTTCGATTAGACTACTTGCATGGCAGACGAGACGAGTACCCGATCTATATGAATGAATCGACAAGTGAATGAATGCACAAAGGGGATAACAACAACAAAAACAGGGCGTGCTTGTCGCCGGGTTTGAATGCCGCAATTCTGTGGCGTGTCAACAACATTTCAAAGGAAGGTTTTTGAGTTCGTTTTTAAAAAAGAAATCAAACTCACAAAGCATAGTTAGAGTTTTATCATTTTATTTCTCTTTTACTCAATATCGCTGTCTCTTTCCCGTCTTTTGTTAAAGTTCATTGAGTGTCTGCCGGTTGGATATCTTTATCAGGATATTGCACGACAAAATAAGCGCAGCATAAAAGCATCCTTTACGTGTACGTGAATGTGTCTGTGTATGTTGTTTCTTTAATTAAATCGCTTTACACTATACGAACATTAGTAACATATTTTCACTGTCGGTATTTGTATTTCCTTTGCTTTGCAATTTGCGGTAATCAGCGATTATTTGCATAGACTAGGCGAGTCGGTATATACCTCGTAACTAAGCACTTAGCTGCCTGGTTACTTTTTAGAATCCTTTAGCAAAAAAGAACTATCAAGAAAAAAGTAATTATTTATTTTCCGTTTCCCTTATAGTCTCGGCTTGGGCAGCTACCTCTCTTTCTCTCTCTCCTTCTCGCTGTTTAGCTTTCTTGTACTTTGTGCTCTTCCTTTGCGATATACGTGGCTTGATTAGGTCTACCTTGAGTTGAGCTCGGGCGCTGCCTCCCACTGGAAGTATACTTGGTTTATCTTGGGGCATTGCATTCAATTTTGTGCTGGTATTAAGTTTTCAAGCTTCAGCTTGAAACTTGATAAATAAATTACAAGCTCGGGCTCGGGCTAACAGGCAGAACGGACATTCAGACGGACGGATGTAGCTTTCACACTTGCACTTTACACTATTCTTAGAATTATTGCACTCAATTGAAGCTGCGCAAGCAAACCCCGAGGACCTCTAAGGGACTTAACGGAGCGAGCCGTGGCACAAGAAATTGCCATTTGTACTTCTTTGTATACCCGCTAGCCATAGAATAGAAGGATGTTATAACTTTGTGCCAACTGGAGATTTTTATAAAAGGCAGCAGGAGGCGTTTATGACCGTATAAAGTATATATTTTCTTGATCGCCATCAAAGGGTAATGCGTCTGTCTGTCGGCCGTATGAAAACTTAGATCTGAAAATTATTCGTTCTTCTTTCCCGTGAATCATATTCCGTAATAAGAAGATTGAGCTGTAATTATCACCAATCGAATTTGTTGCAAACGAATAGTTAACAAAGAAATTAAGCAATAATGATAAAATAAGAAGGCTAGCGGGTAGAAAACAGTCGAGCGTACTCGATATATCTTTTTCTTTGTTCTTTCTGTTATTCCATTCCCTTCTATTTCTTTTTATTGCAATTGAGAGCGGAGCACTGTGGAAAATATTAGTATTTGCAAACGGCGGCGTATATAAAGTCTAAAAGTCGAGACAGTCGCAGCTATTCCAGTTCACTGGGAGTTCGGAACGAGGAGACGCAACTGGCCGTGTCTGAATTAGACTGGTACGTCGTGCAACAGTTTTATTGATTTTGTGGTCGGGATTGATTTTATGCCATGATTCAAGGCTCAAACGCCTGGCTGAAATGTGCGAACTGACTTTCAATCAATTTAACGCATAATTCCTGATGGGCTTAATCGTAATTGATGATTGATTACTGCTCACAACTTTGCCCGTTTCCCAGAGGATGCAAGACGAGCCGCGTGTCTTCAGCTTCTGCAGTGTGTTCGGGCTGTGCGGGTTATGCACCATGTGCCCCGCTCACCCACTCTCGCAATACAAATTGGCCGAAGTGCGCGTCGCGTGCTTTTATCGTCCATTTGGCCATAATATTGTGTAATTTATTTTCGCTTAGCTTAATCGAACTTAACTTGCAAAATCTACAGATACCTGCGGCATCTCTGACCCGTGCAGTGCCACCGTTGTTCCCCTGGCCGCTCTCCTGATCTCCCTGACAGCAACTGCTGCTCTGGCAGGCGGCCCTTTCACGGTACTCGCCGTATAAATCAATGTCGCGATGCCAGCTGCGGTATCTGTATCCGCCGTCCGCCGGCACTGATATGCCTGATGTGCATTCATGGCACAGTCTCTGGACATCAAAGCTGCTGCACTCGATTTTAATTAAATGTATGACATGCCGCGTCTCTACAACCCCCTCCCCCTAGCCCCTTCCTGCATTCGCATTTACTGTCGCTTATTTGATAGCGCCATTTTCAATTGCTGTGCAATTTCTTAATGTTTTCTCTTCTTCTCCCCCGGCCCGCCACTTACCGCTACCCGCTTAGATGTCATCCCAGAGATGTAAATAAAATGCAGAGCTCTGTCATTTCCTGTGAATGCGAAAGCATTTTACGTAACTTACGAGTATTTCGGCCTTTGAAGCGACCAAATAACATACTAGCTGACTGGCAACGGCTCGCGTGCTCTCGATGTGCAGCTTGTCACGGCAGATTATCGCAGGTATATATATTATTCGGTGATATTTTTGAATCTTTGCAAACTTAAAAGGGGGGAATAGATTCAAGTTCAGTGAATCAACCTAAGTTATAACTTATAAATGAATAGTAAAAACAAAGACAGTATCACTGATCACCTTTTCTAGGGTATTTGACTATTTGTCATTGTGAACTTAGTGTTTTCTTGCTTTATTCCACTTCTTCTCTTTATAATTTTAAGCTTTCTACTGGAGCAGCTTTTGTGTGCACTTTCCTACAGAGTCTGCTGAAATCAATGTGAGTTTCGTGGAGTCAGTCCCCTTATCTAGTCCCTGCTGCCCGTCCATATCCGTGTGTCTCTCTGTCTGTCCGTCCATCCCTCGCACTCCTCCCTTTCCTACCCGGCTACTATCTGTGATTTTGCAAAGTGCCGCGATGTTCTGCTTGGCGCAGAAACGTTTTATTTAAGCGCGCACACACAGACATGTGTATTTATGCGTCTGGCTGTGTGCATTATATGTATAAGTTTGTGTGTGTACGGGATGTGTATAAAGTTGTGTATTTGCGTGTATCTCCGCCTGGTGTCAGGTAAACCGAAACGGTTTAAATCTGCTTGTCCAAAGGCCTTCAGCTCACCCACCTGCCCACGCCCACTCTGTGCTCCGGCAGTTGACTGTGCAAAGCTGCGCAGATCGCTTACATTTGGCATAAAAAGGATTCGCTGTGTGTGCGAAAAAAACAAAGAGAAAAAACTACAACGTCGACAACAACAACATCATCACGCAAGAGTATGTTAAAATTGTTTTATACACTGCCCGAACGAGCTGAAATAAAATAAATGTGCCAGCTGAGTGTCTGCCTGGTTGCTTTACTTCTTGGTTACTCCGTTGCCCGTTTGGCCGTTACGTCTGTTTGGCCTGAATGGAAAACGCAAAAGTACGCGGAGCGCTTCAATGCGTCTCTCTGTCCATTCCGCCCCCCCTCTCACCATCTCTTTCTTTCTATCTCACCTTTCCCTCGTCAACTGTCGCCGGGCCAAAAGCAGCTTTAAAAACTGATTTTTACACGCGTGCACTAGAACAAAACATCCGTTCGACACTTGCAGTTAACGGCACTTGCCACCTACCTACATACGTCTGCCCTCTACTGCTCTCCACTGGCCAAGCTGCTTCTGGCTAGCTGCAGATGCTCCACACCGCGCACCGCACCGTACAAAGCAAGCGAAACTATTTTTTTTGCCTGGATAAAAATTGTTGGCAGCTTTTTGAGTTAGCCTCGCCGTGTAGGTAAATACGTTTACCCTGGCACGTGTAGTTATTCCTGCTACTGCTGTACACTGAAATAAACATTTGATTGGAATTTAAGTATTTTCGTACAATTTCACTTTATAAAGGGTGATGTATTGTATGATGCATTCATGTGCAGGCATATTTGACGCGGCACGACCTGTTCGTGTGCAAGTTCGTGCATGTCGGTGTTGGCATAACAAAACTTGGCGCAACAACTTAACACGGAAAGTTGAAAGTTAAATACTGTTATTAGGCACCCTTGAGGCATATAATTTGGGGTGAAAAGTTAAGGGCAAGTGAATACTTTATACTTCCCGCACTTACTGCAAGGATTCTACTTTAATTCTGGTTAATATCTTCTTGAATAAAATTGTCGTTAGGCTTTAAAATGAATATCCGAATTTGTCGGCAATCTTTTCTCGCAGTGTAGCCGGGCTCGTTTTGCAGATTTGCAATTTTCGGCTGGGCCAAAGCGTTTGAGTTAATGAATTGAGGCTGTTTGTCCAGGCTTCGACTACTCTCTGTCCCGCCTACCTCGACCCCTCCCTCTTTTTATATCCCTTAACTTTACCCATATGTTTGCTGACTGCCAGCAATTGATGTTGATTGAATTTTCCTTATTGATTAATTGATTGATTGAGTTCAAGTGTGCTTGTATGCACGAAAGTGACTGCCAGCTGAATGTGCGTCTCTGTGAGTGTGTGTGTGTGTATATGCATGTGTGTGCATGGTTCTGGGTCGTCTCGCTATAGGTCGAAATGTTAAAAACTAATCAAAATGCAGCGCAGCTTAATTGAAAGAGCTAACTGGCAAATATCGATGTGGTTAGGCCTCGAAACCGTGTTGCCATAGCGAGCTCGCTAGCTGTCCAGCGGTAACCGTTATTTGGCCTACCTGTGGGAATACTCGCAATTACGCTAAAAGCAATTTGGGAAAAAAAAGAATTGAAACGAAAGAGAAAAATAAGAAGCAAAAAAAGGGAGCCAGCCGAACGCAGTGCAGTCATCCCGAGCGACTAAGTCATTTCTATACAAAGAGTTGCTGGGCCACAATGCACACACAGACACACACACACACACATACACTAAGGCACCCACACACACCGAAGCTTAACCACAAAAAGGGTAGATTTGCTGAAATGTTTCCTTACGAAGAAAAGAGAAATGAAATACACGTGAATTCCTTGCATACCATAAATGCCTTTTGCGGGAAGCTTGAGAATGCCACTTGTGCTGTGAAATGCTGACAAGGTTTACTTTGTGGGCTTCAATCAATTGAAATTAATGTGGACAGAGTATCTTGTAGTCGTATACCGAGTCGGCTTATACCATATACATATATTTTTTTCTTTTCCCTGTCGGAGTGTTCCACAATCAACTTAAACTAAGATTACATGAAGCGGCACCGCTAAGCTCTGGAAAAAATGTGTGTCAGACGCATCGAATGGAACTACGCAAAGGTGCGAACCACAGCAACTGCCCTCCACCTCCCGCCAGTGCCCCGCAGCATGCAAAGTGTTGACGCCTGCGACTCTGCGGGGCACACGCATTTTCCTATTTGTATTTAAAATGGGATTTACCTGGGGTTTTGTCACTTTGCGCACTTCGCATTTAGCGCGCTTTTAATTTGATTTAATGTGTCTACGCGTGTCACACCGGCGACTGTTTCCCCACTCCTTGCACGCGCACTCACTCGCTCTCTTTCGCTCATTTAACTGTTTACGCCTTGGGTAAATGTGATATGCGTGTTGAGTTTTTTCGGGCCATTTGTGTGAATTAAACTCGGCGTCTAAAACGAAGGCAGCTGTTGCCCCTCAGCGAGTTGGCCAAGTGAAAAGCCGTGTTCAAACCGGGCCCAAACAGAACTAGTTACAAGCTGTATGCCACACTACTTAAGCTGCGCCACAGCTGCGGTACTTGGAAGCTGTAAGCCAATTCGGATTGCCAGGTTATCTTCTTTTCCAGCGACATTAAATATGAAAATTGTATTGCCTCCTCTCCGGTGCGGCGGGTCGATCTCGACGCTGTATCTACCTCGTATTTTATGCTAATATTGCTCCTGGCAGCAGTCGCTTGTTTGCCACGTGGGTCGGCCACAGATCTTTCCTGTCTCAACCGCCCACCCACCAATGGGCCACATCAAAGCCACGACAACATTGATGCCGGCGGCAATACTTTGAACTCGCCTCGTGCCTCCTGCTTTGCGCCCCTTCTCCATCGTCTTGCATCTTGTCTGGGCGACGACTGTCTTTGCTCTTGGCTTAACCGCAATTAAAACAGATTTCCTGTTGATGTTGATGTTGTCTTTGGTAAATTTGTATAAATCAATTGTACGGGTAGTTTAAGCAATTAATTTTGTCCAATTTAAATCGAATTAGGCATTGCGCATCCGCTTAATTTATCTGCTTAAAGGTGAAAAGGATTCGGAATAGGTTAAATATTTACTTTAAATTATAGTTACACTATGAAGAACAGATAGTCAAATATTCGCTTAAGGTTAACAAAGTTGTGGAACGGACAGCGGGCAGAAGACAAGTCATTAGTCCCAACGTTTGTTTGCAGTGCTTTGTCTGCAGTCTGCCCCGATAAGTAGGCAATTGTTTTGCACACTTGAGCATATGCGACTGCATGATTAATATGCTGCCCGTCGAGCAGGCACATGCGCCTCGTGGGCCTTACGGCCGATTCTTGCTGAAGTAAGCGAGCCTCACGCTGTCTGCCCTCGCCTATGCGAGTTAATTTATAGACTTATCAACACTTAATCACCGGAAAAATAGTATGGGCGATGCTCCTTTCTCCCCCTCGCTCTCTGTCTGTGGGTGTGTGTATATGTGGAAAATGCACACAGTATTACGAAGTAAGTATAGGCAGACGTAACTGCCACACATGTTGATTACTTGCCACCAGCACCAGCAGCAGCACCAGCGGCAACGGCAGCAAGAGCCAGAGACAGAAACAGAAACAGAGGCTTAATAGTTGTTAGTTAGTTGTGCGTGCTCCTGCTGCTGCTCCTCCTGCAACCTCCCTCACCTTCCCCAATGCCCACTCTTCCCTTCTCTTCCCTTCTCTATCCTGCTTTGTCTGTCGTGGCGCAAAGCATTTGCCGTAATTTATACTTTATAGCCTACCAAGATATGAAAAGTCACACAACCACACACGCACACTCACACCAAGACGGAAACACACACATACACACACGCAGACACGCATAATATCAGGCTATATTTTTTCAGCGGTCGTTCAACATGGTGACTTTTATGCCATTTGCTGCGGTCTCCAAGCTAACTGTGGTCAGACAGTTCTCTTGTTGTTGTTGTTGTTGCTGTTGATGTTGCGCTTGCTGCTGTTGTGGCTGTTGGTGATATTTATGCGTGCATATAAATAACGTGGTGACTGTATGCGGGTTTATATTATTAGATTTACGTTCATGTTGCTCTATAAACAAGCAGCCACATGCCAAAATATTTGAATGTATCCGCCACACAAAGAGTTGACTACATAATTGAGGCGACCTTCAATCATACTTGGCGACTTGTAAAGTTCATAACACGCATTCCTCATAAATTGGCAAGCACCCACAAAATACACACACACACACACACATTTATGCAAACACACACACATGCTTAGTACATACATATGTCTAGCAATTGGTCAGGACAATTGCTGACGATTTGCTGGAGGCATCTATTTTCTAGCCTCTTTCTTATATACAGATATTCGTTGTTCCCACTCCTCTCCTTGCCTCTCCACCCACCCCACACTCCTCTTGGGCAATTGCACGCGTGCTCAATCTGTGACATACGCACACGAGTGCGAGCATGATATTTGCTGATTCCGCACACACACACACACACGTACGCGTACAGCCACTTATACATGGAAACATTCACTTTGTCTGTCAGCCTCTGCCTAATGATTGCAACAACGTGACGCATGTGCCTTTGAATACCCCTTAAGATGGGGTATGTTTGCCTGAGGGGTCGTTCTGCAGGAGTACGTATTTTACAATATATCTCTGCAGTATAGTCACTTGCAATTCCATCGACAGAATATATAGTAAATGCACAATTCCAATAAGTAGCAAAAATTAAATCAATAAAATCGACTACCATCTTTTATTATTACTTGCCTGAAGCTTCGGCAGACTTCCGCTTAATTAAGGGATATCTTTAAGTACAACTCTGGCATGCACTCTCTCTCTCCCTTTCTGTCTATCCCTTCTTCGTTTATTTTTCGGCTTGGCGCAATATTCTTTGTGTGCTGCATTTGTCCTGATCCTTATTGCCGGCCGTTTGGCAAACATGTGCGTTATTTGTTTGTGCGCGATGGCAGCTTGATGAAGTATTGTTTATGAATCATAAACTGATTTGGTTATTCGCAATGCCTTTGCCTCTGCCTCTGCTTCCCGTTTGCCGCTTGCCAATTCCGTTGACGTGTTTTGCATGCAAGTCGCTGAGTTAGGGCGCTTATTGAATTCCTTGCCGACATGCGGTCGTGTGGCCTATTAAAAGAGCGAACAAAAAAATAAAACCAAAAACAAAAAGAATATATAACACCCAACAATACACGCAACATTTTAACACCACTAATTTGAGCGCTAATTGCCTCAGGCCGAACGATCCCAAAAACTGGACGAACCAAACTGAAGCCCGACCGAAAAGCGTCTGCTTTTCGAAAACGCCATTAAAAATTGATTTATTTTTAATTATCAGTGACGTGCGGCAAAACAATAAATAAGCGTGGAAATTTATTGCGATGTCAACAGGCGAAAACCAGAAACGAGGCCCAACAACAGCAGCAGCAGCAATAGCGTGCGTGGGGAGCTCCCTTGCCCTTATTTGCCTCCCTCACGTCACCTTAAAACTAGTTGATTCCGAGTACATTGTGGAACAGGAGCTTGTGTATATGCGCTGGCCATGTATATTTGGCTGTACGTTGCTCTGCTTGCACAATATTTTCATTGAAAACGAACACACATACACACGCACACCCACCAACACACCGATAACATAGCGATGTTTTAAACTGACTCGTTTGCTAATTTTCGCTGGGCTCATAACATAATTTTGTGGGGCTCTTTTGTTGGGCAACTGTTGTTGCAGCCGTTGTCGCGGCAGGCAGTGAAAATGTGTCACAAAACTGCATTCTAAATTATTTTATCCTGGCTAGCTGGCTGCCCCACTGCCCCGTCCGACGCCTGTTGACCAAACACATTTTACTAATTTATTAACTAGACCAAACAATGGTAACAGCAGCACGCAAATATTTAACCGACAACCTGTTCCTTCAAGCACCCCCCCGCCCTCTGGCTTTGCTAGGCCTAATAATAACGGGGCGGGGTCTGATAAAAAAAGCGTTCGCTATAGGCAAAAAAAAAAGAGTGAAAATTTGTTGAAATTTAATTTTCATCTGCGTATTATTAGGACTTTTCCGGACTCTGAGCTTGTTTAACAGGCTTTACACCACGGAACACACACTCACCCGCACACACACACATACTGTCTGTATGTTTTTTGCGGCTTGACGCATTTAATGAATTTTTCATGTCGTCGTCATTTGGTTTCAGTTCAGCTCGGAGTTTTAAATAATTCACAGTTCAACTTTGCTTACCGCATGCGCCATTCAAATCAATTTTTGATTTGTCAGTTTTACAAATTTTCCATGTTGCAAATTTTCAATGCATTGCATTTAATTTACACACACACACAGACAGACAGATATATATGCACATTTTTTGTGTATACTTTTAAAATGCGCGCATTTCCCGCGTGTCTATCGAGGGGATAATAATTTATTTAACAGTTTTTTTCGCCGGCATGCGTCGCCTGAATGGCGTCGTAATTGATACGCTAAACTGCATAACGCTGATTATTACATTTACAATGAAATGCATAAATGAAAAGCGAGCCGAGTCGCATACACAACGTAAACAAATACGTACACAGTGCATGACTTTAACAAAGGTTGGATTACATTTAAAGCCTCACCCCCATTTGGCTGTCTGACTGGCTATCGCTATCAGATTTATGGTTACTGCACATATTTATTGTGAAATTAATTATTGACATAATGAATCTATTTAGTCTAGATGTAGTCCTATATTTTCATATCCTATTGATGATTATATTATGCACGACACATTGGAGTGCCGAACATTTAAAGACTTTGCAGATCGCAGCAAATTTAATTTACAATTTTTGCAATTTATGAATTTTGTGTGTGAACATAAAATGCAAAAATACCCACACATACACTGAAAGAAAGAGAGAGGACGAAAAAGGTAATTAGAATTCATGACACGTGCCATGAAATATCACACATACGCAGTGTGGTCGACGGCGTGAAGGCACAAGGCGAAGTCACAGCTAGCTGGCTAAATGTGTGCCAAGTTGATTTACGATTTTCAGATACACACACTCACACACACACACAAAGAGCAAAGCAATGGAGCAAGCAGTGCCAAGTAATTTATGACAATGCGCTAGCCGCAAAAACTCGTAGAGCTGCAATCAAAGCCAAATGGCTAAGGCCAAGCCAGAAATCCCATATAAATGTCAAGAATCTAACGATAGATGCTTCAAGTAGCGCCAGTTGCATTACTAGTTCTTGCTCCCTCTTTCGCCTTCCCATTCTCAAGACGTCTCCAGTTGCATTATGCTGCAGCAGCCCTTCTCTCCTCCCTGCTTTGCACACTTCCCGTTGCTGCTACTGCTACCTGCTAAGCCGCAACTCCAATGAGCCACCCGGCAATGTGTCACCTTGTTGTTGTGTGTGTTGTTACGGCAAAAATTTATGCAGCTTTTGCATGTAAAATGTGTGTTGCGTGTGTGTATGTGTGCATATTGAGTGTGTGAGTGTATTGTGTGTAGGTTGTGCCGTGGTTTTTAATGGCGTGAAGTCAGCGGCGCGTAAAACAGTCATGAAGCATCTTAATAAATTACTTTGGGGATTTTGGTGCACAATTTTTAATATTGCTGCAAACTGAACACGGCCAACGGCAGAGCCAGAAGCAGAGGCAGAAACAGAGCCAAGAGAAGCGGAAGCGGCAGGCAGTGGCAACGATGACGACGACGACGGTGCTCCACCCGACGATGTCATTGCTGATGTAAATCCACACACACACAAGCCCAGCCACGCACACACAACCACATGCATAAATGAAAATATTTGTCTGTATATGTATGCACTTTGCTGGGAGGCCACGACAGTTGCTTGACATTTCGAATTTAATGAAATTTATGCAATTTTTCTTATTTGCCAAATGCACTTCGGCCGCGTCGACGCCGGCGTCAGCAGCGATGCGGCAATGTGCAAAGCAATGCATCAAACGGGTGGCACATTGTTCATACTCACTTCTCCCCTCTCTTCCCCCTTCTATTTGTGCCCCTTGTTGCTGTGGGTGGCTGTCTGGCTTAAATATAGACAGGCATGACAGTTATATATGACAAATGCTACTTTCGATGTAGCTCACGAACGAGCTGCACTAATCAGAAACTATTTTTCAAATTGGCTCAGTTAGACTTGAATAGAAATGTCTTTAAGATCTTTCACATTTAAAAATTATACTTGTGGTAAATTCAAAACTAACATAATAATCATAATCATAATACCTACACATTTATATCTGAATTAAAAGTAAAACTAGCGTTGCCGATGGTTTTATATTCTCGACCTGCATGAATTGAACTTATTCATCTTCTACGATCGTTCCTTTAATTGTAATATATAATAAAACAGAGTTCAATAATAATACGTCGATTGCTGTCCAATTTTGATTGGCACTGATAAGTTTAGTTATTTTGAAATACCTTAATTGTCTTCATACAAAAAGGCTTTTTTTGGCCGAAAGTTCCAATGGTAGCTATATGTTTCAGTGCTCCGATTTTGATGAAATTGTATATGTATATTAAATATATAGAAAAATTCTGATGTGGTTAATTTGGTTGCAATATCTTTAAAAATTACTACAATCGGCCGAAAGTTTATATTACAGCTATACGATACACGATTGCAAAATACAGATGGACAGACGGACGGACAGATAGTATATATATTTACATTATAGGAAGTCGGTAGGGCCGACTAAGGTGCATTGCAACTCCTGGCCAAAATTAATATATCCTCTGCAAGGGTATAATAACAATTCTGATAGTATAAAAAGAAGTTCTACCTGAAAATTAAATATTTCTCGAATCTCTAACGGCAAGTCAATCACCGTTTGGAAATATCAAAAATCAATATTTTCGCAATTGAATCAAACCCATTAAGGCAATTGTATTTTACTTTACTGACAGTGCCAATCTTGTAATATAATACTATATGTAACAAAGGTTGCCAAAACCTTTTAATATATATATATATAATAAATTTTGTACTATGTTTATAAAGTGATATTAACTGTTTTTTTATTTGTGAATTTTTTGAACCTTGCGACTTTGTTTTATTAAATAAGTTTAAGCACGTGTGAGTTCGTTTTAAGCTCAAAACTTTTGCGACTGTCTGACAGCCAAAAGGCGAGGGAGAGATAGCGTTTAAGGGAGAGAGATAGATATTATAACTTTGTGAGTTGCTGAAATATGTAAAGACAGTCAAATGTAAACCCTGCCGTGATATAATTTGAGTGTCTGTCAAGTTATGTGAGCAACCTGGAAACTTGTAACAACGACGGGGGATTCTTGCCTACACTCTCGCCAAATGATGATTATTTCTTCTCCATTCGCATTTTGGATTACTCTTTTGCTTGCTACAACACTAAGCGCCTCACTGCCCCGTCCAGGCCACATTACGTTTTCATTGTTGACCAGCCAAGCGAAATGGCTTCGCCCTGTGTTTGCTGTCTTTTTTTTTGTGGCTTATGCTTTCAACGGATTTTGGTCAGGCTGACGCAAAAGAACGGTACGAAATGTCGTCGTGGTGTCATTTGGCATCGACATACAAAAAAATTGCAGCTTACTTTGGGGCACGGACAACCACAACAACAACAAGAACGACAACGGCAGCACCAGCAATAGAAGCTGGAACAGCGGCAGCGGTGGCTAATGTGCTCGTTGCCGCTAAAGACTCGCCGCCAGCCAAGTTAATGAAACCAATAAATTAATTTTAATGATTGCACACAGATACCCTCGGACACTCACCCAAACGCCGCTGGTCCAGTTGGCCTACGAGACAGTCGGAAGGGACAGGGATATGGCGGAGTTTGGGCTTAGGGATTGAGACTAGAACTGAGCGTGCAGTTGTCTGCTGCGTCAGCCAGTCTCCTCTTTTGCGGGGCGTGGCACTCGCCATAAGTAATTGACAAAATCTTAATTAGTGCTTGGCATGTCCATTGAGCAGCTTCCTTTAGTTGTTGAGTTTAATTAGCCGCTCTGGCACTACCACTGTCCCCGCTGCTGCTGCCGGTGCTTGAATTTAATCAAATTAAAAATGCCAAAAGCGCCTTTTGCAAAAATTAACTGTGCATACTTGAGGACATTCGCTTAGATTTAATCAAGATTTGATTAACTAATACGCTGGCCAATTAAGAGCTCTGATCTATTTCTATGTGTTTGTGCGTGTGGGTGTGACTGAACGAGTGTCAGTGTCAACTTACTCAATTCAACTCAACTCAACTCATCTCGACTCGTTGCAATATCCCTTGCGCGTGTGCGTATGTGTGCGTTTGTGTATGTGTGTGTGTGCGTGAGCGTGTCTGTGTGCTTGCATAGAAAACAAGCTGAGGAATTTTCCACTTGCACTTGCCAACTGCCACTTGAAGCTATAAACTGTGAAGTGCTCTTCCAGCTGCGGCAGCATCTGCATCGGCATCAGCTTCGGTTGAGGCAGCTGCCCCATCGAGTGTCCTTGAAATTGACTACAGCTGCCACTGCAACTGCTGCTACCCATTTGTCTATGTAGGTGTGCATGTGTGTGTGTGTATGTACATAGCGTTTATCCACTCAGTCAGCTGCCCGTTGGTCTACGATGTTGTTCCTCAGTCCGACCCGTTTAAAGCTGAATTTGAAATGACCTATCGGGTAGGATTTGTTGCTTAGAATCGATTTAAAACCGAGAGCCCACGCCTGAAATAATTACAAAAATTATCGGGAAAACGTTTTGTGATTCTGTTATGACGGCTCCTTCCGGTTTTAGTCCACTATTGTCAAAGTGCCAAAGTAATCCTGCCCAGTGCGATGTAAATTAAAATTGCCAGACTGGGTGAGTGACTAACTGACTGACTGAATGACTGACTGCCCGATGGAGTGAGTGTTGCTGCTGCTGTCGTTGTCGTTGCCGTTGTCCTTGTTGCTATTGGCGTCGTTAAAGAGATTACAAAGGGTCAAAAGGATAGCGATTGCGATTGCTCATAATTGCCTGCTGCCTGCGGCCAGTCGGCCGGAGATGCTGTCCATTGATGTTTCAGCCTGACCTTTTTATACAAATTCACGCACACACACACACACATGAATAAACCGTGAGCGGTTGGGGGCGTTGGAGAAAGAGAGGGCGTTAGCTCTGCTGACATTTGGTTGTCAAACTAATTAAATTTTGCTGGCCACGCCAGGGCCGAAGCAACAGCCAAATTGGCGCCTCAAATTGGTAATTACCCGGGCTGAAGTGCAACTCAAACACGTAAAAGAAAACGAGAAAGCATCGCATGGAAGCATTACCCCTTCCTCGCCAACTGGGGCTGCACATTGTGCAATTAGCTCAACAGTCGCAGTGACAATCAAGCAAAAGGCAAACGGCGCCAACGCGTATGTCCTTTGTATGCACATGCAAGAGTTGAATGGACCAGTAGCAGGGGATGGAGGGCAAGGAGAGGATGGATAGATGAAATGGGATGTGGAGGAAGCTGCAGTTGAGCTGCCTAATTACTTGTAAGTTGGCGAATTTGTGGCAAGGCGTTTGTCCTGTTGCAACCAAATTCAATTTGACCCGCAGTGCGGTCAGTGCGGGGAAAGGGTAGCATGGATCGACGACGACGACGTTGCCACCAGCCACGCAACGCTACGCCACGTCTGCCGGATGCTGACATCGCGCACATGCACATCCGCATCCGGTTTCCTGTAGCGACAGCGATAACGACGCCTTCTTGATTGCCAGCGCGTAATTATTTTTTAAGCACTTTGTCTGCCTGCAAAATTAGACTTAACTAAGCCAATTTTTTTGGTTGCCTCGAGTTTTTTCTGCTCTTTTCAACGCGGCAGAAATTTGAATAGCTGGCAGCGTGGCAGACACACACACACACACCCGCACATATACATACTGTGTCTCACATTCTCTGTGTTTCCCATGGCTTTCGCTTCTTTTGTTGCCACTGTTGTTGTTGTTGTTGTTGTTGTGTTTGGCTGCTTTGTCCAATTAGTAACAGTTTGGGTTACGATTTCATTTCTTTTATTGTGCTCGTTATCCGTTTTATTTTGGCCCGCCATCTCTGCCGTCGCTGCGCAAATTTGATATCCTTGTTATGGCAAATTGCTGTATGTACTTGTACAATTATTTTCCTGCCTCCGCTGCGTAACCCTCTCCATTTTCGTTTTCTTTGCAATCGAAGCGTATTTGTATATGTACCTCGTACTCGTATATAAAGCATGAATGGTCTACGCAATATTCATGTATTTATGTTGCTTTTATAAGTCGTCAATGCAGCCGGCTCAGGGTCCGTGTCCGTATCCCTGTCCTTATCCCCTTGGTCGCTCATTGTGCTGGCGTTCAATATTGTCGCCCCTTCGATTATTTATGGCGCTCGCTGGCAGCGACGTTCGCCTGGGCTCCCGACGGGCCTGTGGCCAAGTTTTAGTAGTCATCGTTTGCCCAGTAATAAATTTATGCTTTTTTATTTCCTCCTGTCATAATTTTACCCTCAAATACACACACACACACTTGTGTGTGTGTGTATGTACACACAGAGAAAGAGAAACTTGCACGCGCTTATAAAGTGCTTTGGCATTTTTCTTCGCTCTGTTCAGCTCCCTAGATCCTTGGGTAGCGCTACTCGTCGCCCCGCTTTGGGGGCTGTCTAAAAATTTTTCCAATTGATAAATTATTTTATGGCAAATACACAAATTTTCTCATACGCATGTCTTGCGTGTGTGCTTGTGTATCCTGACCGAGTGTGTGTGTGTGGTTCTTGCTGTTTTTGTTGTTGTGGTTTGGTATTCGATTTTCCCTTTGGGTGCTCGTCAGACAACGAGAATTGGCTCCCCTTTCGGGGAGCTGCTGTGCTCTTTGCTTATTTCCTCGCACACATAAAAACAGTAGAGGAAAGAAGAGAAAAGGAAAAGCTCTGTACGCCGTACATAAGTAATATCCGTGTGTATTCTTGCATATTTCCTTTAGGCCTGGCCCACAGGATGTCGTGGACCTCGTTGCTTGTCATTGGCACGGACTTCATCTAACCATCTGGGCCATCAGCGCCGTCAGCTGCTCAGCTGCCGGCAATCGAGTTTCCCCTCCGCTCGTGCAAAGCTCAAACACATAAAATCAATCATATTTGCGTGGTGTTTTTTGCTCGTTCGCATTTCTTTTTTCATTTTTTCTACTTAATTTTTCTTTGTCTTTTGTTGACTTGCATCCCAATTTGTTGCTTCGTCTTGTTTGCTTCCTGTGGTTTTGCTACTGCTTAGTCTTTAAAGCGGCTAAGTTGTGGCTATGACGATGTGTGTGTGGGGTGATGTATTACAGGGTATTTAGCAGTCGCTGTTTGCCGCTCATTTTGCGCACCATTACACAGGCATATAACAAATTCGAATCAATTTGTACAACATTTAAGTTTTTCCTATGCTCAGCCCTTAAAAATATGCAACATTAATTTTAATAGAATTGTTTATGGACGACGTATGCAGGGACAGGGTGGGGCTAACTGGGCGGATGGGCGTCGTGGCATTTGGCTCGCCCTGCCGTGGGGGGCGGGGACGGGCTGCAAATGATGCGCAGTTAGTTTTCTTTCGCTTGTTTTTTTTCGCCAGCTCATTCGCTCTCCCGCTGCCTTCTGGTCTATGTTGTGTGTCATGCATGCACAAATGCCATGTCATATTAAGTGGAGAGTGAAACTGGAGCTAGCTGAAAAAAAAAACGAAATACACTGAAATACTGCAGAAAAAACGGTTGGTAAAACCAAAGCAAAAGGCCGCGCCAAATCAAAGCCAACAATATTTTTCAGGATTATTTCAGTTGGCTTGCCGTTGACTGCACACAAAGAGCGAGATAGCTAGACTGACACTGAGAGCAATAGCCAGTGGGGAGAGAGAGAGAGAGAGAGCGAGCTGGCGCTGGCTCTGGTGACATACAAAAAATTTTAGCTACGTTCCAAAATTTCTGTTAATTTGGCAGCATGTCCTGCCAGTGTTTTTTGCCAGACTCTTCGCCTCGCATCGTTTAGATTTTTTTACGCTTTACTTGAGTTTTATTCGAGCGGCAAACGCTCGTTCAGTCCCAGCCAGAATCTCGCTGCACCCACCACCCATCACCTTCCACCTCCTCCGTACGGCACTCTCCGTTTACGAGTTGTTCCCCTCGTTTGGCGGCTTTGTGCAGATATGCAAAACGCAGCGTGCACATAAATTTCAGTGTTTGGTCTGCGCTTATTTGCATAGGAATTATGTATTTGGCCAGCATGGCTTAGCAGCATTACACAACACACAAATACTACACACATTCACAGACAGAGAGAGAGAACATGGTAGTCTGTGGTTATGCAGGAAACTAACGCATATCGTTTTTACTTCTATTTTACAGCTATAAATTTTGCGACGCCCCAGGAAAATGCATTGCAGCAGAACAAGCAATTAAAATAGACCGAGTGCCCGCTCTTGCCGAGTCCTGCCCGCGCCAGGTGCCGACTGCCGAGTGCCGAGTGCCGACTGTTGGGTTACGACTCCAAACCGACTCACGCCCGTCGCCACGCGTCGCCCTGCTGTGCTAAAAACCTATTTTGAATAATTAAAATTCCGTAAGTGCTGCCCTTGCAGCGACGAAGACGGTACAAAGTTTTACAACAATCTGCGGCAAAGGTGTGCCTGTGGTGTGTGTTGGTGTGTGTATACAACAATGAAATAATTTATTCAATGCGCCCGAATACGCCAGCTTACACACGAAACTCTTTCGAATCCAATTGAGTGCAACAGCCGCAAAAGTAGCCACAGCAACAACGACAAAAATAACTTCAATACTGGGAAAGAGAACCAGCACAACTACAAATACAAGTACAACAGCACTAGACGCAGCTCAGCAATCAAGCAGAAAAATGGCGCAACACAGAGCAACGCCAACAATTAGCCAACAGTGCCAGGACAAGCGAAGACACATCCGCAAAAGGACACAACGAACTGCTCTGCTGTCCCACATGCTGCCCCTTGCTGTGGTCCTCATCTCGCTGCTGCTGCGTTGGGAGAGCGGTAAGTGCACTATGACCTGGTCAGAGATATTGATAAACATCCAGCAAGTTAATCAGACAGTCAAGCTTGGCCACTAAGCCATTCAATTGACAAGTCCGCAAATTGTGCTTGGCAGCGCAATATTCCTGTCTGTGGGGGAGCTGGTGGTGGCAGGGCGTTGAATTAATCTCGCGCTTGTAGATAAATATTTCAAAAGCGAAACTTAAGCAATTAATTTCGCTAATTGCTTTTCTTCGCGTCGTTTTTGTTTTAGCAGGGGCTGACTGGACTGGTCTGGCCACGAGCTTTACATTCAAATGCATTGCCAGTTGCTGCATTTCAAGGACTCAACTTTGTCGCCGCACAAAACTCAATCTGACATTTATGCGAATGTCCACGGAATCAAATAAGAGTAATGACATTGCCAAGCGCGCAAGAGCAGTCGCAAAGGCGAGGGCATCCCAAGAAGAATCGACGGCAAGGAGAGCTGGGAGAGCTGGGAGCTGTGCTACTCTGTTCTCCTGCTCTTCTGCCTGTGCATAGTGCAATGTCCTTTGGCTACTCAAACATTCCAGTGGCTATTAGTATTCATATCTTGACTGAACTAAACTGAAAGCTTAAACTTCTGCTGTCTTCTCAGCCCTGCCCTGCCCTTTCCGTCCAGGCGCCTGCCCTCGTAGGGGGCTCCGTGCACCGGTTTCGGGCGTTTTAAGACCCTCGGACGGCGTTTGCATGCATTTTCATTTCGTGCTAGAATTGCTGAAAAAGATGCAATTAAATTTTAGGACAAGGGGCATCAGCAAATGCCGCTGCGAATGGAATATTCGAGTCGACTTGAGCTTCCATTCCCCAGTTGTCGTTTACAATACCCTTACCAAGGCAACTAACATTTTGTCTGTCAAGACTGCAAATCTCTGGATTACCAACTGAGCCGGTAGGCTAATAAAAATACTTGATTATGAATATACTTCCTTTAATGATTGATTCATGTTTGTTAAGTTAGGTTAATTTTAATTAATCCTTTGCAAATAACTATAATTATAGCTAAATATAAATGGAAGGCGAACCTTCTTAGCATAGAGTATCACAGCTTCGTTTTCTTAAGCATTTATCGATCTTTGTTCTTTTTGCTTCTTCGGTCTTTTATTTTCTGAGTCAGTCTCTTTATTACTTAGTTCTTCCTTTGCTGTCCCGCTTTAGTATGCGGTTGCAGCTGCTGTCAGTGGCAAAAACGCATTATTAATTTATTTTTCAACTTGCAAGATGAATAAGCAAAGAGCAAGAATTTCCTCGACAGACAGCGGAAGAGGGTAGTAGAGGGGGATGCGGAGATAAAGAGACGGAGAGTGAGATGGCAAGCAAAAATTTTCCATTTAAATGTCGCTACGTAGCCCTCTGCCCCCAAAAACTCGCTCCACACTTTTCTACTTCTCTGCCAGCAGCCCCTTTCCCCCTCCCTCCTCTATCTGGCAACACTGCCAAGTCATTCTGCATGCAGTTGTGCATTGGGAAGTTAACAAACGTTGGCAGCTTCGACGTGCTGCAGACGGGCTTCAATCTGCTGTCCATCAGTTGCTTCGATCGTGATGTTGTAGCTGTCGCCGTCGCTGTTGCCGTCGCTGTCTGAGTGCACCGCAAGAAAATAAAATCCAAAAGTGAATAATGAACCGCAAATAACTTTACTTTGTGTTGGCAAGTTTACATACCGACCACGGTAGCGGCAGGCAGCATCCGCAACCCTAAGGGTTGCCCACCCAGCCACTCCCCCACGCCCCCATCCAGCAGCGGCTAAACAAATCCAAATCCAACTACCCGCCTGTTTCGCTGTTGTTTCAATTGCTGCGGGACGTTTGTCTGCGCTATCAGCCATCAGCAAAAGCGTCAGCAGCAGCAGCAACAACTGTAGCAGCAACAACTGCAGCAGCAGCAGCAACTGAAGTTGTGTCAGTGTCAGTAACAATTATTTCGGTTTGTAGTTAGTTGAGTTGAGTTTGCTTTTTTTCCATCTGCCAGCTTTTTGCTGATGCCTCAAATATTTGCATTTGCGGTTGCCCCATCCCACATACCTGCTCCCCCTTCCTTCCCGTTCCCTTCACTCTACTTCGGTCTTCTCTTCCTGTTGCCTGAGATGAAGTGCAAATCGTTTTATGAATGCAAACTGATATAGAGCCAATCCAACTGAATTTTTTAATATTAATGTCACAAGTCACACAACTATTTCGTATTATCTCAGTCCCTGAGGCTGTTAGATAGATACCCCAATGTTTTTGTTGGGCTTACCACCTGTCTACCTCGGCTAATCAACTTGACACAGGTAGCATGTGAAACTTTGCTAAAACTTTCGATTTTCGAAAACTTTCCCATACCTGTCCGGAGATTGCACAGTTCGATGTAACTAAAATTTATTAACTGCTTCGAAAGCAGATGCAAATAAATCAAAGAGAATCGAAAAGAAAGGGAAGAAAAAATGATAAACTGGAAACTTTTCCAAGGTGTGGCCCTGAGGGGCGGGGGAGCAGCGATAAGCGATAAGCCAAGTCAAGCGTTAAAGTTACGCCCCACAGCAAACCTCAAGAAGGATATTGACATATGACTAAACTGCCAACAAATGGAAATTTTCTCAGATGCCTTTGCATAACTAAAGGATATTTTCAACTTTGGCATTAAGAAGGGGTTTGAAAAATTCTTTGAATAAGATAACTGCGCTGTAATTTCGGAGTATGCGAATTTGATGGAGAGAGTATCTTAAGTCTGTGTAAAAGCTGATTAATATCTATAGATATTTAGGCAATTTCTTGCAGTGTATAATAATGGGCTCAACTCCAAGTAAATCAATAATAAGAAAAATCTATTAATTCATTATTTAAATTCATTCACACTTGCATGCTCAGTTGGACTACAGTGGGGATGTCTATCTTCTGCTTTTTTTTTTGTGGTGTTGTCTTTAGAGGGCATCTGTACGTCTAGCAGCACGTGCTGCATTAGGCCCACTTGTTGTAGGTGCGGCTGTGTCAAGTATTTGCACTTGCGCTAAGCTAAATTTACGCGCATTTGTTTGTGCGGCTCCAGAGAGTTGCTTGGCAGCATTTCTCACTCAAGTGAAAATCGATGAGCTGTGTGTGTTGGCATGAATGTATTACACTGTCGCTGTGTGTGCGAGTGTAGTCCTGTGCTAGTGTGCGTGTGCGTGTGTGTGAAGTATGCGTGCATTGTTGTTTGGCCACAATGTTTTTTTTTTTCCGCTTCGCAAGGCTTTTTATTGCTTTTTTTTTTTTTTTTTTTTGCTTTTCCGCTGCTGGTGGCTGGTGTCATGAGCAAACGAGAGGCATTTTAGCAAATAAACTAGACCTGCCACAGTACACACCGTTGCGCACACACACATACACACACACGTAAGCACTCAACGTCCCCAGGAGGAGAAGGGCAACAAGAAAAACAACAAAATCTTAAGCTTCTGGCATCCTGTGGTTCCGTGGTTGCCTGGCTTCCATCGAAACCCTCAACATCGACAATTCCAAGCCAGCGTCAACATCTCAACGTCATCATGTTCATCCACGTCAGCCAGTTTCCCACTGTGAGGCCCGTCTCCTACTAGGAGAACTTGAATCATTATGGGCCGCCTCTGCCACTTCACAAAATGCACACAAAAATCTTCAACTTTATCTCGTCAATAACTTGAAGGAGCAGTCCTCCAGAGTGCTCTTCCACTCCCCCCCACCGGGCCATGATGTGCCCATAACTGCGCACAGCCCTTAACTCTTACGAGCTGCCTGTGGCTTGTGGTGCCTCCGCGTCTCCTCGTGCCCCTCGTCTGTGTGATCCCTCATTCCTGGCAGTGCTCAATCATTTATTGATAAAAATTTGCCGCTTTACATACTTTGCGCTTGTATTTTTCGGCACGTGCTGCGGTTGCAGTGGCAAAATGTTTGCAAATGATTATTTTATTGACAATTAAAGCATGAGCATAAAACGAAGCCACACAAATCTACTAAAGACATCAGTCCAACGGCAAACAAGAAGATGAAGAGGGGCAAGAAGAACGGGAGTGAGAGAGACGGCCTCAGGACGAAGGGCATGCAATTTGACACGCTGTAAGAAGTAAAATTTTATTGCCATGAATGGGAAGACTTGACATTAGTCGCAAGTCTCTTCAGCTGTTTGTCTGTCTCTCTCTCTCGCTCTCTCTCTCTCTCATTCTGTCTCTTCATTGGGGCATGTGGAGGCTGGGTGTTGGTTACTGGATTTGCTTGGTAGGTTGTGTAGGATGTGGTGCAAACGATTCAAGTTTATTACAGCACTCAGCTGCAGACAATGCTGTTGGCCATGGCTCTGCTTATTGGCCATCTCGTGCATGGAAAAACTCATGCGCTGTTTGCTAAGCAACACAAGCAACAGCAGCAGCATCTGCTACAACAAGGACAACGACTCGGCTAAAGCAGCTTTGCGGCTGCCTAGCAACGGCGACTGACCCCTCAGACCTATGCAGTCCTTTGCTTCTAAGTCCTGACCGCAGCTTTGAGGTACCACTCTTTTTTGTCCGTTTTCTTGCCGTGTAATGGGAAAATCTTCACCAGCCATGAAAGCACAACGCAGGCAAAACCATCAGTCATGAAGATTAAGTAAGTGAAGAAAACGAGCCTGCTTGCTCTCCTCCTCTCTCTTTTTTATCCAAATACTGCAAATTTTAAATAAATAACAATTTCATAACATGCAGAGTAAAGACTAAAGTATCGTGTTTTATCCTATACCATAATGATGATTGTTGTTGAGGACCACCTCATGATTTTTAAATAAGTGTTGTTTCAATTCCAGAGATCATTTCCAGAAATATTTCCAAAGAAATCATTTGATAAATGGATAGTTATCTTTGTACTTGACACATAGTTTCGGTAACACAATCTTACTTCTGACATGCATATATGTTTGCGGGTAGATACACATGTAAACACACCAACACACACACAGCCACACATGCATGGCTGATTTGGAGAAACGAGTTGTGGTTATTCAATGCGTTGCTGAATGCATAATTAAGCGATGTAAATGGTTAAATTGTGTTAGCCCCGCAAATGCGATTGCAATGTTTGGCACTTAACTTGGCTAATTGCATTTTTATCCATCAGTAGCGGCAAAAGAACTGAACTCGGGATGGGCAGACAGACAAGTAAGTAATAAAATAAAGTAACTCGCAGTTCCCTGCACTGACAGTGTCAGTTGACTCTTCAAGCAGGTCTATAGTGCAGACACGACTGCCTGAGTGACTGACAAAGAGACGAACAAACGGAGAGATGGACAGATGGACAGGCTGACTGAGCAGACTGCGCCGACTAACTGACTGAGCTGACTGCACTGGGGCAGCAATTCATTAGAATTTTGGTGCGTCGAGCACTTTCATTTTGTTTTGTGACTGCAAAAAGCCATTTCATTATGGCTCAGCCCAGAGCTGTGTCCCTTTTTCGGACCTCCATGCCTCCGTTTGCTAACTAAGCAAGCGGCGACTCCGAATGCCAAAGCCGACGGCATAGTAATTTTAATTTGCAGCACATTATCATTGGATTTGTCAGCTCTTCGGGGTACGAGCACCACGGCTAGTTGCCCAAATTGACAGGGACAGTAAACAACAACAACAAGGACAAATACTGAAAAATCTACAAAAATAATAACAACTGCAACAAGGCTGTTTTCTCTCTCTCTCTCTCTCCCTCTTTCTGCCTCCTTCACTCACTCTTCGCTTATGTTTTCTGTTTTGCAGACAGCTCTCAACTCGTACATAAAATATGAAAATTTCTCACACAAAGACTTTGTTTAGTGCAGGTTGAGCTGCGGCTGCTGGACCCACTTACTAACCAGACAGCAGCAGCAGCAGTAGACGCACTGCATCTGTGGCTCAGGTGGCTCGAAGTAGGAAGGGGACTCTGTGGGTGCACCGGCATGTTGCCAAAGGATGTTAAAATATTTTTGCAGCTTTATCTTTAGACATTTGTCCAGGCAGCCGAGAGGAGAATGAAGTAGAGGACAGGAGGACAGCAGGAGGGAGGATAGAGGACGTGGAGTAAATGCCAGGTTGAGAGGTTGTCGTAAAGCAGCGTCGGGATTTAACTGACATTGAGTGCAGCTCGGGATGGCCCCCAGGCCCACTGGGCAGGCAAATAGATTACCTTCATTTTTGCTAGCTGCACCGCCAGCGTCGAGTGTGGCCCATGGGAAGTGGCCATTTTGCGGCAGCCCTGAAGTTTGCAGTTGAAAGCAGCTAGGAGACAGCTGCACTGGCCCAGTCAATGAGAAGGAAAAGGAAGACTGGCATCTGCACCATCGTACCCGGGGCAACTTCACGATCCTCCCATACTCCCATCCAGGCTTCGCACAGGGCACTTGGCAAATGCTTCAAATTAATTTCACCGCATTCGGAAATTGCTCGGCATTATCTTTCTTCTTTTGGGGGCAGCAGAAATCGTAAATCAAAATACAAAAGACGAGCGGGCAGCTGGGGCACTTGGTGCTCCATGGGCTCCCCCGGCTTATCGGCGTTTAATCTCTTTATGATAAAATGTTTATTCTGGCGACAGTATCAAAACACTTGGCTCAACCGTTCAAGCAACCCACCCAGAGCTCGCTTCCACGTCCGTCTTTCCGTCTGTTTGTGGTTGCAATAAATTGTCCATGCAAAGTAATGCGCACTGTCCCTGCACGCCCTGGGCCTGCAGGCTGCCACTCCACTCGGCACTCAAAAGTTTCGCATCGCCATATGAAAGATAAATTCGCTGATAAGAACTTTGGCTCTGGCTCTGGCCGCTGTGAAAAGCGGATTGTGTGTACACTGTACAGGCTAATTTAAGTTCAACGCCAGCTGTCGCACAATGGGCGTAAACGATGAAGGCGGCGATGAAGCGGCAGCTGCTGCCACAGCCCACCACGTCCCACCCAGTGTTAAGGCGAGGCGACTTTATTATTATTATCCCCTGCGCAAAGTGGCAATGGACGGAGGAGCAAGGGAGATGCGAAGGGGCAGCGACGACATTTGTCCAGCTGCTTCATTTCATATTCAGGAGATATTTTTTCCATCATTACAATTCAGTGGAACTGGGAACTCTATGAAAAGGCGAGAAATCATTAAAGCATTCTTTTCATACTTATGGATAGGCTAACCCGGAGTTATACAAGGTGATGAATGTGCTTTAAAATGCAGATGATAGTGAATAACTTTTGCGTGTATTCCCGGAATAAACAATATATTTTTGGAACTAATAGGTTAGCAACGGAACTCGTTTAGATAGGGTATTTTTAAGTCAAGCCCGCGTGCCTATCGCGTTATACTTCAGCATTAAATTTCTTTATTTTCGCAAGTAACTTGAGACTCCTAGCGCGAAAAAGCTAAAAAGAAAACGCAAGATGAGTACAAAGTTTTTTGGGTCTTGCTGATGTACTCCGACTCCGGCTACGATGCCAATGCCATCACTACCTCCAGCTAGCAGTCGAGCGGACGCCTCATCAGTAGCTCATCAACAAAGGCATCTACATTTTGTTGTTTCTTTTTTCGGTATTCCTTTTCTTTTTTTTTTTTTTTTTTGGTTATTCTACTTTTTTCGTGTCGTTTCTTTTACCATAAATGACTTTAAAAATGCCTAACAAAGTTTTGAAATTACATCTTGAGTGGGGCAGGCGGCGAAAATGAAATTACGTACAAAAGGGACTTTGCCAGTGTGTCTTTGGGTTGTCCCCTCCGCCTTCACCATTCTTATCCCCTCCTCTGCAGACTGTAGGCGACAAGTGCAGCTGTCGCTGCCAAAGTTTCCCCTCGGCTTATTAACATTGAAAGCTCATTATTAGTTTTTCCGGTCCTGCCCGTTTGGCCGCCAGCCACTGTCGTCGTCGTCATCGTTGCTGTTGGCAACTCTTCTTTAACTCGTTCATAAAAGTTTTGGTAAATTTTCATTGCATTAATTCGGCACGCAGGTGTCCAATTTCGTGCCGTACGCCAAATGAATCAGACAAAGGGCGAGTCGTGGCAAAGTACTTTGGGCCGGGATCAGCACTCCTGCCAACAGATTTGTCACAAACGTGGCATGTTTTATTTATTTGTTTTTTTGCTGCCTGCCCGAATGTTTGGCCAAGTAATTTGCTGCAGCAAACATTTGCCCAATGTCACGGCTGACAGCTCGAGCCCCGGATGAGGCTGTGGAAGGGGATGGAGATGCAGAACTGAATTGCAATTGGGTGACAATTGCAGCGGGCTCAAGTGGTGGTGGCTCGTCTTAATGATATTGACATTAGGTGTACATTTTCAACCCCTAAACTGATGCTACCTAGCTACACTGTAGATGGATCACCACGTACGAGTGTGTGTGTGTGTGTGTAGGTGAGTGGGACAGCACTCTCGACGAATGATATATGGAGGCATCGATTGTAAACTCAACTCAACGCTATTGTCGTTTTTATCGTTGTCGTTGTTGTTACTGTTGTTGCTTTTGTTGTCTAACCGGCTCCGGCTGCGCCTCGCTCTCGATGGGCCTAATGAACCATAACGCTTTATCGCCGTTTGTCGTTACCCGAGTCCCCGTCTATGTCTATCTAAGTGTGCGATTGGGATTTAATTTGATTGCTTCAATGCCTGCCAAGCCTGTGTGCGCGAGTGCCTGAGTATGTGTGTGTGAGTGTGCGTGAGTGTAAGAGGCATTAGCTTGTGATTTACTGTATTATTTAGTCTTACTTTGTTTTACCGCTTATTACTTTACGCCGCACATGTTGTGTGCCTGTGTGTATGTCTGTGTGCATGTCTGTGTATGTGCCTGTGTGTGTGCGTGTGCCTGTGCTTTGTCATCGTAGACCATCCCCCCTTAGTAGGGCGTTGACATAAAAGAAACTCCGACTAAATCCTTTCTGCATTGATTGATAAAGTGCCTTATGTGCGGATTATTGCGACATTGATTTACTACGCCTCAAGGATTTACTTTTTTATGGCCAAGCCAGGATTTGCCCCCCTGTCAATGCCCCTTCCCCGATGTCGTGGCTCTTGGAGACTGTGCAGCTGGCAGATAGGCTATAATGTCGACTAATTGGCAGGGAAAGGTGCAGGTGAAGCTTGCGTAATGGCTCATCAAAGGCGCCCGGTTATAGAAGTTGGCACAGAACTGCTTCCGCCCGAGGAGTGTTTAAAAAGTGTCTAAAAAGTATTCCTCGTCGGGAAGGTGTTGAGTTTCATGCGAAAACTTTCATGCTGGGGCTTTGCAACTAGCACAATGTGAATTCGGGGCAAGCCAATTGTGCAACCAAGTTGGTTTGGTTTGCCTTGGTTTCACTTGACCCTGCTGAGGCTTTGTTTGGCCAACTTGTACTGTTGTCCCATTGCTCCTTCTGTTGCTGCTACTGCACTGGGTGTGGTTGTGTCAATTAACGCCTAAGTTGTAAACAAATTTCGCTCCGTTGCCGGCGTGTTGCCCATTGCACTCATAAATTGCACTTAGAAGCTGGTGGTCAAAGTTTCCAGTAGATCAGGGTGCTCGCAAGGGGGCAGAAGGAGTGGGATGGGGGAAAGTTGGCCAAGTTGGCGAAGTGAAAGTACGAAATGCTATTAGCAGCTGTTGCACTAAACAGGCAGCTGCTGTTTACTTAAACTTGGCGTGATTAATTAGCCAAACGCGGCTGCAAGTTTCCGCGTGCCAAATTGAGCGAGACCAACCCGGTTAGCTATAAATTCCATCGAAGCCTTGGCAACCCATATCCGGCTGTTGTATATTCATGAGTTATGATGATGATGATGATGAGGAGGAAGGCAGCCAGTTACTGCTAAGCCACTTCGAACTTGGCTGGTGATCAATTCTGATTTGATCCGGCTTTACCGCAAATCTAACCAATTAACTTTGAATGACCGACTATATCCTTTGTCAATCCTCCGGACAACTTTGCTATTCCTCGGAGTCACAAAACTTTGACACGATTTCAAGTTTGTAGCAAATTTTAAAATCAAATCGAGCAAGCACTAGAGAAAGAGACAGAGAAAGATTGAGAGAGAGAGCGAGGGAGGTCGCGAGATTATGTAGCAAATAATACTTATGAAGTTATTATCTTGTTTGTGCTTTATGCTCGCTACCAACTCTGACCCATCTCGTTCTCTCTCATTCTCTTACTCTCCCTCTCTCCCTCTCTCTCGGTTTCTCTTTCCCTGTCGCCCTCTGACCTGGAGCACTTCTCCTGCTCGCAGACTGGCGCTGCTTGGCATGCAGAGCACGAGGTACGACGCGGCATGAGGCAACTTTCCAGCACTGGGGATAGAAATTTAGAAGCACAACTTGGCGCACTGTTTTCGGCCAGATATCGCTCTTTGTTGCTGTGTGTTGATTTGTGCTGTTTTTTGCTGTTTTTGCGGTGAATGCCGCTTGCCATTGTGCCAACTTCAATGTTGATTCTGTGCAGCATAAACTCTGTAAATAAATTTCAACAAAATTGTGTAACAATACACCGAACAGGCCTCTGGGGCGAATGCGACGTTCGATTCGAATGGTTCGAGATATGGTGAGTTGGGGGCATCTAAAAAACAAATACTGCACAGACTACTCGTAAACGGGCAACTTGACGTGCCCCAAACAATAAAAAGTTCCAATGGGAAATACTGGACGGATGGGATAGACAAATATGCTGGGCAAAAGCTGAGCTCATCTAGTTTAAAAATGTTCGCTGCTCGCTTTAAGTTATTTGATGGTTAAGGCCTGCCGCCGTGGGATACCGAAGAAATTATAAAAGAGCCGCTGGTAATTGTGCGTTGAAAGATCTGAAACGCTCTTTGTGGGCTCCCCCATCCCGCTTACTTCTGTCTAATCCAATAAGCCAACAACAGTTTTCTTAAGTAATTTGTTACCCCTTTTGCACGTCTATATACAGCCTCCTTCGCCCCCACCCAGTCCCCGCCACTTTCCGCTGCTGCGCTGTTTTGCTTTGTTATGCCGTTTAGTCTGGTAAATGGTGAACAATGTTGCTACGTAAAACTGGCAATGGGGCTAGAAACAGCTAACTGTGGACTGGCAAGGGTTGAAAGGGGGAGGAGAGAACGGGCCGCTCACAGCACCATCCTTGGCATAGTTGCGTCAAGTATTTTGTAGCTTTTGTTTGCCTTTCAAGCTGACGGGTTTCGCCTGCTTTTGCCTATAGCTGCTCGCCATTGTTGTCCCGCTTTGGCCACACGGACCGGCGTCCACTTAACCACAACTCACTTGCAACAGCCAAAGCGAAAACAACAACTACAACAACAATAACTCTAGCAGCAATAGTAGTAGCAGATCTGGCAGCAGTTTACTGAAACTTGAAGTGAATCAATCAAACGTCTCTCGGCCTCAATAACAAAATTTTAATTAGAAAATTTTCAGCTACAACTTGGCGCATTATCAATTTGCCGACCATTAAGAAATTACTTGATATATTTTGGTCTCTTTGGATTTCAATTTAAAATAGAAACAGGCTGCACGCTCGCATAAAAGTTAAGAGCGACGCAAAGCACACTGAGCCAAAATTGTTTTAGTTATTTCACTGTGAGAATGCCGCATGACTTGGCTTGACCTGCCTCGCTATGCCTCGACTCGACTTGGCGTGGCTTTTATTATTGCTTTTTTATTGCGTATTAATTTTGCGTGCTTAATTTGCCAGCTCTCGTTCTCTCGCTGTGTGTGTATGGCAATGGACAGCGGGTAATGGGCGTGGCCACGCCTCATTTGCCGCCATTGCGAAGGGTTTTCGCTTGTAATTGACGCTGTTGTAGCAGCTGTTGTTGCTGTTGGTGTTGGTGTTGTTGTTGGTGTTGTTGTAGCTCTTGTTGCTGCTGCTGTCGTTGTCTGCCTCTTTTCGTCGCCGACGCTCATTTTAATGGCAAGAAATTGAATTTTAATTAGTAACGTGGAATCTGTTACGCATCAGTTTGTATTAATTTAATTTCTTAATTAAAATGCGTGGGCATGTCTGCATAAAATCCAACGACCGGCCAAGCCCAAACCGGGCTCTGTTCTTTCTCATCATCAAAGGCGGAGCGAAGCGACAACAAAAGTATAAAAACAAAAAACCATTGAGAAAAATACCAAAAATTATGGGACGTAAATATGCTTTTTACTTCGCTGAAGCTGAAGCTCAAAGTATGTGTGTATGTAGTACCCTGCTGAGGGTATATTCATTTTGGCCATTAGTTTGTAACGCACCTTAGGAGATGTCTCCATGTGTCCGTGTTTGTCCATGTGTCCGTATGTCCATGTGTCCTTCTGTTGCAACAGAAACAGGTATTTAAGTTTTAAAGGTAACTTAAGACTTGGCACACATGCTTCATCGCTGTGAATGATCAAAATCGCACCACTTTAACATATTTCTCTTTTAGAAAGAACTTTATTTTTAAGGCAGACAGTTATCGACTTATATTTATTCAATTCCTCAGCATTATATACAACTAGTATACGAATGATCGGAGGAGATAAGAACCTGCAAGGGTATAAAACATTCGGCCTTTCCTTCTGGTTGTTGCAAACCTATATTGAGCTGTGAGCAGGCCCATGTGTAGAGTTCGCACTATGCAAGTTTGCTTAAAATCAACTCGCAACAAAACGCGACTTTTGCTTGCTTTAAAACTTTTTGTTGCCTACTTTTTGGGGCCGTCGTGTGCTGAGATTTTTTTGTTAAATTTGCACAGCACCAAAGCGCAGTCAGCGTGGCCGCAACGCTGTCTTTGAGCCAGCGCCAAACTGAAGTGCCACAATGCTCCAGTTTCGCGTGTGTATGCGAGAGGGAGAGTGTTGTGTGTGTGTGCATTTTAGAGAGTGCTGTGCAACTGGCAAGACGAAAAAGTGAGCACACATACACACACACACATAGACATGCATATTACAAGTGCCTTAGTGTCTGGCACAGCACATTTCTTTATGCGGTTCACATAAATTGCATTATTTATGTAACGTTTATGCTTGCCTCTCGCTCGCTCACTCACACTCGCTCTCTCTCTACCTTTCTTTATCTCTCTCTCTCTCTCTCTCTCTCTCTCTATCTCTGCCTCTCACTCACTCGGAGTGCCGTTGACAGTTGTGGGCAATTTAAAGCGACTTTCCAAGTGAAACACACACAAATTAAGTTTAATTAAGTCAGTTATTTAAGGCAGGCTCGAAATCAGGTTTACTTCCGCAACGTGCAGATTGTGCCACAGGAATGTGGCACGGTTTGTTAGCCCCAGCCAAGATACAGCGCCTGCTCACTAATTTTTGTTGCTCCTCCTGACGCCGCAATGTGTTGCCGTTGCAGTTGCCGTCGCCGTTGCAGTTTTGTGACGCCAACTTTGTTTGCCAAACTTTTTATTGGCACATACTCCTGCAGTCCTGTTGCCACTGCTGCCATTGTTTTTGTTGCTACTGCTGTTGTTGTTGCTGGTTTGTTGGTTTATGCTGCTGCTTGTGCCGTGTTCTGCGGCAACAAACTAGGCTAAAATTAAAATGTGCATTGTTTTTCGCCCGACGCGCGAGAGAGTTGCGAAAACAACATTTGCATATTCTCTATCGACATCGTATGTGTCTGTGTGTGTTTGGGTATGTGTGTGTCTGTGTGCGTGTGTGGCTTTAAGGCCTCTCGGTTGAAGTGCTTTATGCGCAGCCAAGCGCGCACACTTACTGTCATCGCAGCCAGGCAGGCAGTCAGTCAGTCAGTCAGTCAGTCCAGCCAGCCATCTGTCCATCAGGCGGAGCAATTCAGATGATGCTACTGCTGGTGGTGGTGCGCTTTTGCTGCCTTCGCCGATGCAAACATCCTTTGCACGCATCAAAGGTCATAGACTGGTCGATATCCGGCTCGACTCTGGGCAATTTGTGCGCACATTAGTCGCGTAGTCTGCTGGCGAATTATACTCTCGAGCATCATTTAACAGAGAAAACAATAAATTAAATTATCCGGCCCCACCGACAGCCAACAAATTTGGCCTTTCCTTTCGTTGTCCCTCCATATACCTCTGCCCTGCCCCTACCCATTCCCATCCCCATTGACTTGGCTTCGCTTGGCTTTTCTTGCCTTTTCTTTAGGGTTTGTGGCTTCGCCTGGTCTTGGTCTCGGTCTTAGCCTTGGTCTTGGCTCTGGTCTCCGCCTGTTTCTGGACCTGACCGTAAACTCATAAGTAAGATCTACACACTTGATAAGCGTTTGAACTCAACATCCGAGCTGAATTTCTAAAACACTAACTCACACAAATAGACACGTACTTGCCGCTTGCAGGCACTCGCATTCACACTCGCACACACACACACACACACTCTCACATGCACACTCTCGCATACCCATTGCCACACATTCACATGTATCCGGCAGCACATCCGCTTTATTTTGGTGCTGAGCTGCCAACGTTCGAGAATTCCAATTCATTTGTTTTCGATGTGCTCCCCCCAACACCTACACACACACAAACATGGACACACACAGACCACACCATACCCACGGACACATACGAGTGCTTGGCCCGGCATCAAAAATTTATATCATCGATTATTTCCTTTTACACTAAATACTAATAAATTAAATTGTTTTTTATTTCTCAATAAATTTGTATTATTCTGCTACTTTTATACTTCATTTCGCCCGGGCTATCGCACTAGGTGTCGATTTAATGGCCCAGACTGCTACCGGGACTGTTTCCTTTTGCGCCGTCTCCTCGCCCTCTTCCTCCGTCCCCACTCTAAGGCCCTTTTGCGCGTTGAATGCTGCTCATTCAGCATCGAAGCTTAAGGTCAATTTTTGATTTCCGTTTTCGAATTGCTCAACGCACACGCATCCGTTTCCGACAGCGATTACACCTCGGTGTGCCTGTGTGAGTATGACTGTGTGTGTGTGCGTGTGACTGTGTGTGTGTGCGTGTGAGCCTCAGATGCTGTATCTCTGCTTATGTGTGTGGAGGCACGTGGCTCTGCGCTGCGACTTTGATTTGTTTTGCGAGCTTCATTTGATTCCGGTTGGGTCTAGTTCCAGACAGCAGTTTAATGAGTTGACGCTTTGAATATGAAAAGTTTTCGCTTTCGCTCGCCTCGACTTGGTCCCAATTTATTGCTCCCCAGCAGCAGCAGCAGCAGCCACATTCCTCACACTGACCCTATCAGCCACGTTGCCCTCCCGCAGTTTTAGTGTGATTGCTAATTTGTAATTTACGTAGTCTACCCACGGGCGCTTTTCCTGTTTTACTACTCAAACCGATGCTCGACATTTCCGAATGCTTTGCCAAGTCGTTCAGTTTGTTTTGGTGCTACTGTTAAAGTTGTTGTTGTTGCCACACAGCTGCCAAATGACCGTAAGTGATTCATTTTGTGCTCAGCCACTATTTAGTCACCTCTCGTTGGCTCTCTCGCTCGCTCTTTTGCCCCACTCTCCCCTCTGGTTTTTTGGCAGCGCCCTTTTGCACGTAGGTCATCAGCAAATAATAAACATAAACAGTTTATTGTCGGCGCTGCTAATAAAAGCGAAAAGCGCCTCATAAAATTACGCACTCAAGTGCAGCACATAAAATACACATCCATTCTCTGCCTGCTCGAGCTCCCGGTTTCGCTTAGCACCTTTAGCATGTTGCCTACGCCTTCGGCTGCTGCCTTGCCCTGCCCTGATCTGCCCTGATGTGCCCTGGACTGTTATAGTTGACCGGTGCTTAACTTTGAATTGCTGACCAATTGACGCCGCCGCTGCTGACAGTCAATTACAGCACTAGTCCATCAATAGGCGCCAAGTGCCGGGCAGAGTATCGGGTAGGGCATTTAAGTTGCTGGGAAATTGCAAGATTAGCATAAATCGAAAGCGCTTGCCTCACTTTTTTATGTATTTCTGCAACAACATTTTACGCCGTTTACACAGCGAAGTGTGCATAAAATTGACGCTTATGCACACGTTGACATAACCTGCAAGCAACGGCCTCCCGACCACCCCTGACCCCGTATTCAGGCACTGCGCTTTCAGCTCCCTACCCCGACCATGCGCTGTTCCCTTTCTACAAGCCAGACGTGGCTTTAAAAGTCGTAAACATGCACAACTAACAGATTTATTTATATGCGGCATAAAAATGCACGGCCCCTGTAGGAACACCCCACAACAACATCAACAAAAGCAGCAGCAGCCGCAGCAGCAGCACTGGCATTGGCAGTGGCAGCAGCAGCAGTAACAACTACAACGAGCAGCGCGCGTATAATAAAATTGGCTGTGAAAGTGTTTCGGGGAGCAGCAAGGATAAAAACGTAATCCGCGTCATGCTACCCAAATGACTAAGAGAAACGAAGGAAGCGCCACAGCACATGGACGGAGGTGGGCAGGGGTACAGCGACGAACATGTGCCCCCAATACACAGATCCCGCTTGTTCGTTGTCAGTGACTGTCACTGCTGGCTGCAAAAATCTTAAACTGACTTAAAAAGCATAAAAAGCCAGCAACAACAACAACAACAATACAAACAACAACGAACGATGTCAAACCGCTTGGTAGAATTTAAAGCCGACAAGGGCGCAACTCGCTGCTGCTGCTGCTGTGCTTGAAATTGCCACCCCACACTCACACACACATACACACACACACTGGCACACACTCCCACACTGGCACACACAATCACGCGCACACCCACTACATATTTTCGCTTGTTGGCGCTGCTTAGCTTAATGGTGACAAGTGTCAAAACAGCGCCCCTTCCTGCAGCTCCGCAACGTTGTGCCCGCAGTCCCCAGCAGCCCGAGCAACAACCCTTGTTTGAAATCCTACAACCCCTACCCCCTAACTCTCCCTATCCACTGCGAAATCCCCGCTGCCAATCCCGCGAGTAAATCGCCTCGAATCGCACATTTCAATCTTTTTAACGAACTTTATCGATATTCTCAAATAGGCGTCCGCCACGCAATATGCTAATGAGACAATGTCGACAGGGTGTGGGAGCAGGGGTGAACAAAAGGCCCATAGGAGTGCAGAGTGGAAGCGGCTGCCACGCCATGCCATGCTAAGCTTAATAGGTTTTAGCATGTCCTGAAATACGACTTCAATATACAAATGTGTCTGTGTGTGTTTGTGTGTTCGTGAGAGAGTGTGCGTATGTGTGTTTGTCGCACTCACTCTGCGAATAACATAGATCATCTGGACTGTGCATAAACTATGAAATATCATGAAATTTGTATGTCGTACTCGTATGTTGATTTTCCATGTTGTTCCTGTAAACACGCACACATGACGCGCGTTCAATGGCCTTGTGCAACTAAATTTTTTACTAGCGCAAATTTACGACTGCAAGCAAACAGTTCGCTAAATGAAATTTTGCCCAAAAAAAGGAAAAGGAAACGAAAAATTACATGCCCAGAAATAAACACAAAAGAAGTGCCAAAGATGCGACTACTCGACAAAAGAATACCCTGTATCGAAGGGGATGAATGCGTCTTAATGATATCTGATTTGTGTGAATGATTATTAGACTTAAAACGTTACTTAACATAGCATCCATACTTCTTTAATATATTGTCCGAGTTACTCTGAAGCCACATTGAACTAACATTCACCTTTTGTTTGCTGTCTACTAGTTTTATATCCCCTTAACCTTTACATCCCTCACGCTGGGCATACAACTATGCCAGCTGTTATTGTAATTTATGCGTATTTTTTCAAACAAACTCTGTTCTTTTTTCTTGATTCCGCTACAAATTGAAGTGAAATGATTTTTGCGACGCATAAAACTGAAAGCCTATAAAAATATATATGATGGTTTGCATGCATGTTATTTACTTTGAATTTCGTTGCGTTAAATGAAAATATGTGAAGTGCACTTGAAAATAGAAGAACGTCCAAAGTTGATTGAGCAGCACAGAACACAAAGCAAAAGAGGCCAAGGGCAACAATGGGATGAGGCAGGAGGTGGTATGGGGATGGGGCAAGGGAGACTACTCCATTAGCTGCAGCTGCAACTCACCTGTCGTCCATTAAATCAGCAACAAGAGTTAGAGCAGCAGTTGAGCTGTTGGCCATCATCTTTGCCATAATACTAAGCGTCATTACCATTGCCAGCCATCCATATCCATATCCATATAGGAGCGAGTAGGGAATGGGGCTAGTCGCCTGTGCCCGGCTCCGCTTTGAGTGCCAGCCTGGCTTCGCTGCGGCTTCGTAAGTGGCGCGCGTCCTGCGTCCTTCGTCATTCGTTGTACGGCCAACTAATGAGACTTTGCTGTTGTGACGCGTGCAGAGTGCGACGGGCTACGAGAGTGTGCTTGGGGTACGTGAGCGACGTGGGGATTTCTCTGGTAAGTTCGCTTGTAATTGCCATATGTGGTAATGGCCGTAATTGGTTTTCCTTTTTGAGATTTACTGACTTTTGTATTGGCCACTGTGCCGCAGTCTGTAAAAGAAAAAGAAAGACGATGAAAAAGAAGCTTGATGGAGGAGGGAGAGAGAAAGAGAGAGGAGAACTTCGCCTGGACGCCTTGGATGCTTGTTGTGAGATGTTGGCGAGACTTAAATGTCACTTTGCAGCATACAGCGAATACGTTTTAGGCATTACCTAACTGGCGAACGTTAACAAGCGTCAAAGTCGCAAATTCTAACACGTGACTTCGTGTCATTTACAACATTTAACGCAGCTGCGGAACGCCAGTAGTCCTTAGCAGCAGCATTGCCAACATGAAAAACATGACACCCACTGACTAAAATCGACTGGTTCAAAGGGGGATGGAGGGAGGTAGCAGCATGTAAGCAGCTTAATAGCTTAAATAATATTTATCTGCTTTAATTAGATGAAATGTGAAACTGTTCTTAGCGAATTGACTAATGAATTTCTCTTTTGGCACGGTAACACACTCGATTCATTACCTAATGACAAATACACATACAGACACACTTGTCGCACACTAGCACACACACCTACTCGCTCGTTATTTCCCCAAGCACCAGCGGAAATTGTACTCGCATGCGCTGGCGCTGAAAAGTATGCAACAAAAAAGCACCGAATAAAACTCAGCCACAGTGGAAACTTTTTTGTTCGGGCTGGTCAACAATTTGTTATCGCCGCCGTTAAAATTGTTGAAGCGTTAAGTTTTGCAGTTCTCTGAGTATTTTTTTTTTTGTTTTTTGTTTTTAATTAAATTTTTACTCTTTTTCTATTTGTACGTTTTTTTCATACGTCTACCGTACTGTTTCAGTGAGAGACCATATTAATTGGCATCGTTTGCCGCAGCTCGTGTAATTAAATGCTAGAAATATGCGCAAGTTTTCACCAACTTTTAGCAACAAATTGAATTATAAAAGCCCACACACTGCCGCATTACAAGTGGCCAAAGGGAAATGCTGCAACTTTTGCGGAGCGAGTTTTGAGCAGCCATACGAAGCCAAGAGAGAGAGAGTGTGTGTCTCTGTTGTCAGGGCCATTGTCGTCGCTTAGACGAAACCTAATAAAATTCAATAGAATTAATTTCATTTCACATTTTTGCAGGCCAAAGTCAAGTGCATGACACTGGCTTGGCTACGTGCTTTTAAACGATGTTTTTGTCTTGAGCACAAAACAGCAAAGACACTGAGTGAGTGAGACAGCGCATACGTGGCAAGCAAAGAGAACGCACCGAAGGTGACACATCCTTACGCAGTACTCGAGCTCACTTAAATAAATGAAGAGTTCTCACCAGTTGCATGATTATAAAAGTGTTAAACACAAGGTATTTTATATTTTCATTTCTTTGTTTTCTATTTTTAGGCCATGGATTTTAAAAAAATTCATGGACTATTGTGTTTGTCGGAACGGAATTGTGCGTAACAGGCAGAAGGAGGCTTCTCCGACCCCATAAACTATATATATTCTGAATCAGTATCAGTAGCCGAGTCGATTGAGCCATGTCTGTCTGTCCGTCTGTCCGTCTGTCTGTCTGAATGAACACCTGGATCTCAGAAAGTATAAGAGCTAGAGTCATCAAATTTTGCGACAACATACGTATATATTGCAGTGTCTCAAAGTTTTTTTAAAATTTGGACACGCCCCTTCCCGCCTCCGTAAATCAGTAATAACTATTTAAAAACTACAATATTAGCTCAACATCCAAAGTTGTATATCTTACATGACAAATACTTTGCCACGGGCGTTATGTGAAAATTTCATTTAAATCGGACTATTAATAAGTGAGATATGATACGAATTAAACTCACTTTGAACATACATTTATACTTAAGCAGACCTAATTTACGCAAGCATACCGAAGTTCAAATCTAGACACACATCATTTTAAACTTTTTATTTGCATTGTATGGTAACAAAATTGGTTGACAATGCAGCTTTGCCGATAGGCCAAGGAGTGAGGCAATGGCCGAGTGGTTAGAGAGGCGGACGGCTGTGAGAGAATGCGCGGGTTCAACTCCCGGTTGAGGCGGGTGCGAATTTTTATTTATTTAATTATTTATTATTTTATTTTATTTTTTTTATTTATTTTATTCTAATAATATTCGGACGGCGATTCCATACCGCGTCAGACACACAGCATTTTAAACTTTTAATTTGCATTGTATGGTAACAAAATTGGTTGACAATGCAGCTTTGTCGATAGGCCAAGGAGTGAGGCAATGGCTGAGTGGTTAGAGAGGCGGACGGCTGTGAGAGAATGCGCGGGTTCAACTCCCGGTTGAGGCGGGTGCGAATTTTTGTTTATTAATTATTTATTATTTTATTTTATTTTTTTTATTTATTTTATTCTAATAATATTCGGGCGGCGATTCCATACCGTTAAAATTTTTATTACGGTATAATATGATAATCCATGGCCTTATACAGTCAGCACCTGACTGTAGCGTTAGTATTTTTTTAATTGTATACTTCTTCAGTTTCCAAATTTCATAACAAATCAAATGACATGACAAATTAAGAGAACCTTCTTCTAGAGTGTTGCGGCAGCTTGCGAGTAATTTGCTGTGGAATACAAAATGCTTCTGGCGCTCCATAGAGCAGGCATGCATAGATAACACACACACACATGCACTCACACAAACATACGCCCACCCATTCTCCTTCTCCTGATCGAGGATATATGCGTTGTTGTCGTTTGACTGGTTTGGTTTCAGTACGCTTCGGTACGGCATGGTATGTGTGCTGTGGTGTGGTATGGTTGCATTGCTTGGTTTGGGGTTTTGTATGAGCCGGCATGCGGGCAAAGCGTAAAAGCAAATTGAAAATTTAACCTCAGGTTAAAAGCGTTAGCGGCAGTTGAGTTAAACAGCATTAAGGCCGTGTTAAGCTGTCTGTGGCATACAGTCACACACACGCACACACACACGCCTGAGATTTAGCTGAAGGTTACGCCTTTAGCCAGAAGGCATAACGCCCACATACGATGTCTTTGTCGCCAGTGAAATTTGCTTGGCAATTGTTTAGCTTTTTTCTGCTAGGCAGAAGCAGCAGCAGCGTCAGCGCCAGCGCCAGCTTCGGCGTCAGCGTCAGCGTCTGCTTTAATGCCGAAATCGTGTAGTTCATTACAACGACAGACACTAAAGGGGGCGTATGAGGGGAAAGTAGACAGGCGAGCTGAGTGCTTGGTGGCAGGTGGGGGGAGCGTGGTCGAGAAGAATGAGACAAAATACGCTATAAATTTGAACAGCCATCAAGATGATTACTTCCTGCCATGTAGCGCAAACATAAAAATAAGTTGCAACGGCAAAAGACGCACGCAAAATAAACAACGTGAACAGCAACGGCAACAGTAACTACGAAAGATGGCTGTAAAAGTGGCTCATATCCTGCACGCATCCGGAACCCTGAACGCATATGAGTCGAAGTCGAGCTGAAATTATCACATAAATCAGGCAACAACAACAGCACTGCAGCAACTGGCAACAAGCATCGGCAAGAAGCAGCGGCAACGGCAAAAGAAAAACAATGAGCCTGGCTGTCAGTCAGCGGGCGCAGCGGGGAATGGCGAAGGAGCTAGGAGGGGAGCTGGGGCACCGCGCAGGGCCAACTTACAAAAGAACAGCATTAAAACTTTTACAATCGCGTAATGAGAATCTGCTTTAAAACTTGCGACAACGACAGCCGGCAACAACTACGGCTACATCCATGGTAGAGATTCAGGCGCAGGGAAGGCAGCCAAAACAAGAAGTTGAGTATCTGCAAGCTGAAACTTAATTGACGCTAAAAATATACAAACTTACGCACGTATTATGTTGCAATTAAGTTTGGCGGCATGTGGGCGGCGTGCCATGCCCACTAAACCGGCAGTAGACATTCTGCATCCTGCATCCTGCACCGGCAATCTAGTTGCACCTGCAATGGGAAAAACTTTTATTTGCCTGCAAATTCCATTTCGTTTTTTTTGCTGTCCACTTGTTTGGGCGTTGTTGCAGCAGTAGGCGTGGCAAGTTAGAAAAACGTTTTATTTTACGGGGTGCATAAACATGATAATTAAATGCAAAATATTTGATATTATTTTCAAAGCTTATGCAAATAAAGTTTTAAGCCGAAGACCAACTGAGTTGGGTTCGAGATAATGAAAACTGCAGACGCTGCCGGCTGCTGCCTGACGCCGGCGTTGTTTCTGCCACTTTCTCATAATATTAGCATACATTTTGTCCGGGCTGCACAACACGAAACAACAAAGTAGACGACTAACAGTTGATAAAAAGTATTAGTAAGTAGCTGAAAGCCTAAGAGAGTCAGAGGGCCAGAGAGTCAGCGAAGGACAAGCGAGGGGCTCAAAGTCGAGCATCAATAAAAATCACACTTTGCAACTTAAGCGATAAATTTGAAAGTGCCAATCCGGATGCTTTAATCCCATGGACATACTCGTAATGCCGGCCTGATGACGACGTGATTTCATGCAAAGCATGTAGCCAATTCCTATCAAGCCCAAGAGCTGTAAACAATTGCCCGGGTCGTCTAAATAACAACACCCAGCAGGGCAAGAGGACTGCAGGACAGGACGGCAAAGAAAGAAGTGTCTGAGAGAGGAGTAGTAGGCAAAAAAATGTGGCTCAATAAAATCAAACAGCAGACGTGATGCCAACTTGCTGAGTCCTGCCATTGCCTTTGCCTATCCCTGGGCTCATGGCCCGAACTCAGGTCCCGACGAAGTGCTAGAATCAATTGTGTGTTGACATTTTTATCAGTTTTTTGGGCCGCATCACGCATAGGCATGTCGTAAGCTAAAATTTTAATAGAAAGAAATCAGTGCCAAGGCGACCATCGCAGGACTGACCCTTTTTTTGTTGGTTCTTTAAAGCGTGCAACTGCGTCTGCGTCTGTATCTGTATCTGTGTCTGGGCACAGGCCCCAGGCAAGGTGAGTCGAGCCAAATTAAATATGTAAACAACGACTATGGTTGTTGCAGTATGTTGTTGTTTATTGTGCGTGCGATGGCCTTTTGTGTCCTTTCACTGAATGTTAATGTGCGGCACATGCGGCACACCGGGCGTATGCGCAATGCGCGTTCGAACTCCGCCTTAACACCGAACTCGCGCTGAAGTCGAGCATTTAATTATGCAACAAAAGCCGCTCATTTAATTACGTCCTGACTTTCTGACAGCCAAACACTTTAATTGCCTCCACTTCTCCCGTTCTTTCTCTCTCTTTGCAACCTGAAATGAAATCAATAGTAAAATTAAAATTACCTATAAACTCCAACTTGTTTCTATCTGCGCTGATTCTCCAGCTTAATTCGATACTTTTGTGAAAGGATACGCGTATTCTTGTCGCAGTTAACCCATCAAGGATCTCTGGCGGCATTTAAAGCGGCCTCTCATCAACATTAGCAGCTGCGTTCGTAGCGCCTGTGGCAAACTTGAGCGCCGCCGCCGATTGTTGCCGCTGCTGCGGTTGCCGTTAACTTAATAGTAAACAATTACAACGCACACCCATACAGACACACTTACACTGACAACTACACAGACGCGCACACCTACACATTGTGCAGACAGACACAAATAAGAGCAGAGTGAAACAGGCGACAGCCGCAGGGTTTTGCGGCTTCCGTCTCTGTCTGCATTTCTCTATTTCGCTATCTTTCCATCCCTGTCACAGTCTCTGGCTGAGCCGCAGACATTTCTATCTCGTGTGTGTAGGTGGGCGTGTGTATTTGTGTGCAGTGCTTTGTGTGTGCTTGTTGTCCTTGTAACACTTAAAATTTAACACCAAGCCTGTTTGTTTGCTTATCTCACTTTGCATCTCATCTCATCACCCACATAACATCCCAACACGTGTGTATGTAGTGTGCGCTCTCTCGCTCTTTGTCTCTCTCTCTCTCTCTTTCTCTCCGTTTCACTCTGGTTTTCATGTGTTTTAACTGTTTTTTGTACTTTATTCACTAAATCTAGTTTGGTTTAGTGTGGAAAGTTTTATGAGTTTTCATGCGATCGTCGTGTCGCTTTACAAGGTTAATTTCGTCTCAAAAGGAGTGTTCCCCATGATTGTTTAAATTACGTGTTGTAAATAGATAGTTGAATAGCTTCGATATATACGCATCGCTTCCTTTTTGAGTTTGTAAACAATAACATGTCTTGGTTTTACAACTAGTAAGCCTGAAAAGTCAATCGGCTCTGGGTCACTGTGATAAAGGCAATTCTTTTTAATTTAACATGTATTTCTGTCTGTGTATATGGTCCTTTATAAATGTCTATTTAACTGTTTTGACTGCTTTCAAGGCATCTAGGCATCCCCTTAATGATTTAATTGCTGTGCCTGAATGCACTTACAATAGTTAGACGGATTTTACAACATTTTCATCAAAGACAAATCGATTTACTTTATTTGAAATTGCAGTTTATACGACAGTCAGTCGCATTAATTTGTGGCCACGCTTTGCGAGAATCTTCTTTATTTGAGGTACCGCCAACAACAGCAGTAAACTGCAGAGTTTTGTATGCAAAACCGTCGGGGCATATAGCACGTAACGTAACATTTTGTGCGCAATTCCGCTTCCGTAATCGGATTTGTTTCCTTTTGTGCGCTTTTTCGTTGCAGTTTCACACTTTGTGCACTCTACGCTAAATTACAACAATGTGCACATAAGCGCGAGTATTTTGCTCCATTCGCTTGACGGGCAAACAAAATCAAATAAAATATGCCTCGCAGCCTGTTGGCGATAAGTGCGTGTGGTTATACGGTGCGACGTAGCCTGGTATGGCATGGTGTGCCAAGGTCTCTGGCATGGCATTGTGTGAGCATAAAGGTATTCAGCTGCACAAACGGCAGCACCCTAATTAACATGCTGCAGAACACACTACTGCTTTTCGTCATTCCCCGCGCTCCATCGTATATGTTTCTGCAGATACATGTACAAGTGTATGTGTTTGTGAGTGAGTCACTGTCATTTGTGAGGCATTGCAGGGCACCCGGAGAAAAACATATTTTAAAAAGTGCAGACATGCCGGCTGAAAACAGAAACTGAGCTAGCAAATCACCGTTCCCCCCTCGTTCTATATCTTGGCCTTGCTCGTTGTTTCCCTCTGGTGGGCAAAAAGTGCAAGTTTTTTTCATTTTTTGCTACCTCGCAAGTGCAGGGAATTTGCATGCACGCATTTTCCGCTCTCGACTATAGCAGCCAACTAAGTCAGAAAATAGTGTGCCACAAGTCCGGCATTTATGCAGCGGCTTCCAACTATTTTCTAAATTCTTTTTTCCTACAACATTTATTCTGCAATTCGCCAGAAATAACCAGTGAAAGACAGAGATAGCGACAGAGGGAGATAGAGAGAGTGGAAGAAAGAGAGTCAGAAAGCGAGGCTTGTAATAGAGTTTGCAAAATTTTCTTGGCTTGCCAAATTAGTTTGGAGCTTTATTTTTAACCTTATTTCCTTTCTGCTTTCACTCGAGGCGCAAATTGTGGCAAATTACATTTGACGCTGCCTCAAAAATGTCATTTGATACGCACAAATATTTAATATGAACACTGCAGCACAGAACTCGAGTGCGAAAGCGAGAGTTAGAGCCAGAGAGTCAGAGATATGGATAGGGAAATGGAAATGGAAAAATTCCTTACAGGAATATCATGGCAAATTCAAATCGCAAGCAAAATATTCGTAGCGAAATTCTCTTTGGGGAGTGCTGCATAAATTATTTGTGAGATTTCTATCATTTTGTTAGCCGAATTCAATTTCGCTTTTTATCGCATGCAATTTACATGCTGCTGTCCATTCTGACATCATGATTGATGTCTCTTGCTGGCGACACTCAATTATCGTCAATCACTGGCCAGGGGAGCTCATCGTTTTGTTGTGCTTCCCTTTAACTTTTCTTTTTTCGGCTTTAGTTCTTTTGACATAGTAGTTCGAGCTGCTGGTTTTGCTCTCTCTCTTTCTCTCTCTCTCTGTCGTTGCAGGCGAAACAAATGTAAAACGTGCGCACATTACTCACACGCACCGTCACACGTAGCAAAAATGAACTCTTAATAATGCACAACAAGCCAAAGACAAAAATTGCTCATACATTTTATGACTCAATTGCAGACAACAGAAACACACACAAAAGACCGAAGGCACCGTTAGCCATGTAGACTTAAAGCCACATTGGGGCCGAGTGTTATTCGCTTTGTTTTTGTTGTTGTTGTGCCTTTATCGCGAAATTGAAATCATTGCCGTCATTTGGTAACCATTATGTATGATATATGCGCTAATCTGATATGCAGGCATACACAAACACAGTCGCACACACCCGAATCGAGTGAATAAAAATGTCACGAAAGTGCCAACAACAATCAAAACACATGAAAACAGTCCGGGTGAGGGGCCAGGGAGGGTAGAATAAAATACAATTTATACAGAAGGCGCTGCACAAAAGGCGCACACGAAAAGGCATCGCAACTGACGCAAAAAGGAAACTAAAATCGCTGCCTAAAAGCACTTCAGCTTTTTGCCAATGTCCTTGACATCGCACACACACACATACATATGCTTATATACTTATGTATGCATGTGTGAGCCCTCGCATCGGAGTGCTGCCGCGCTACACATACAAAAAGGGCGGCCTCCTCGAGTGCTGGTGCTGTTGCCGCGCCGTGTTGTATGCAACACATACGTGTACGCTAAGTAGCGTAGGCTGGGCGCGATTTGCTGCCGTGGGTGGTGGTTGCCGTGGCGCGTGATCCTGTGTGAAAAGGTTGCCAAGGCAATTGAGTGTGAAAAATGTTGTAGGCGTGAGCCAGTTGCGGGTGTGTGCAGCATCCGCATCCGGATCTGCGTCCGCGTATAAAACGCGCCTAAAGTCAACCAGCATAACCTTTGACTAATGCACGACCAGGCAGTCAAATGCCGTGGCCAACACGGGCTAGCCAGATGGCCCCCTCCTTTTCGACCCAGCAACTCTCTGACAGCATATGAGCCGGGTCAAAGGGCAGCGTAAACCAAAGGCGACGACAAGTCAATAAATATGCTTTGGGATATTCATGCGTTGGGACTGAGACAGAACTTGTAGCTTGGGAATAGCATTGGCATTGACACTGCTTGGGGCGCAAGTAGTGGCACAGATCTTCGCCTGTGCTGTCTGATATTGCTGCTGGGAACTGCTGCCCGAGTCAATCACTCGGCGACAGTTAAAGAGCTCTACTGCCCCTCATTGTTGTGTCGCCATATGCCGAGAGTTCGCTCGTCTATTGACATTGATTTGTTTTGCACGTTTCTGGCCAACTTTGCGCCACTGCGTCTCACTTATTTGGGCTTGTGTAATACGCTTTTGATTTGGACGAAATTCCATTTTTCACAATTTAATGCGCATCTCGCTACGTGTTGTCGTCACGGGCGTCTGCAGCGTGGAACGTGCTTGTTGCCATTGTCGGAACCAGCGAGTGAGAGAGAGAGAGCCTTGTCTCCACAGACACGCACACACGCACACACACTCGGCACATCTATCATTATATTTGTCACGTGAGGGACAACGTGATTTCATTTTCCTGTCGCCATAAAGGTGACACATTGCATTTGTGTGTTCTTCTTCCTCTCTCCCTCTCCTGCCACATTGCCCACGGCGTATGTATTGGTGTGTCTGTAAGTGTAAGTAGGCGGCAAGCAATGCTCCCCCCTCCCACACTCATTGGATGCGTATGCGAAACATGTTAAACGATAGTCACGGTCCAAAAACAAAAGATATGAGTGCAATTTATGCAAAAAAAAGAAAAAAAAGGAGGTGAGCAGCGCAAAAACTTTTATTGATTTTTGGCAGAACAAGCGCCGTAACACGCAGTTAAACCACAACCACACCGCTGTGCCCCCCTCCTCTGCGCCCCTCTGCCAACCAAATTTCCGACAGCTGCTGGCCAACAATTTTCAACATACATAACTCGAGATTTTACGGCCCACATGCGGGCAAGTGTTTGGGCAATGGAGCGCAACTCAGTTTACTATCAATTTGGCCGGGCGCAGAAATTAGCGATTCTCGGCTTGACTGCAGCTCCGTTTAGCTGCATTCAGAACGCACAAGCACACACACAGACACATAGAACACCTCGAATCTTAATGCTGCAGATGCATGCCGTCGAGTTGCCTCGCCGTTGCAATATCGCTGTCTGTGGCTCGCCAAGTTGCAAGTCTGGAGTACACCTCATGAATATTTCACTTGCAATCACATTGTTTTCCCGCTAACTTTTAAGATTGTTTTAGCATGTGGCGGAAGTGGGCGTGGGCGTGGTATTGTCGGTCGTTTTGGTCGTCGTTTGGCCGTGCTGGCCGCTGCCGAAGCTGCTGCCACACGTAAAGTTGCAACAACAAACTTTGGCTTTTACTCAATTTCGTATGGCAGTGGCATGCCGGAAAAGCAGTTTGAAAGCATGCGCTTGTTTGCCAGTGTAAGTGTTGCCTGTGTGCTTGTGTGTGTGTGTGTTTGCGTGTGTGCAGGAGGTAATCTTTGATTCCGCTGCATTTGGTGGCTCATTTTCCTGTCGCTCGCCACGATTCCTCCTCCTTTGCTGTCTTTAATAGTTGATGCAGTTTTCTCTCTCACCGAGTTTCGCCTGCCCGAATTATGGGAGATTTATGCAGCCGTCTGGGGCATAGCTGTTGCCAGAGCCAACTAGTCAAGCACGAGCATGAGCCGGCAGTGCAAGAGAGAGAGAGAGAGAGGGCGGGGGCATGGGGCATCGGTTGAGCGAGAGCGAGATAAGTGACCACTCAAAAGAAATTACGTGTTGGTTTTCCAAGTGGCATGAGATAAACTTGCACTGTGTGTACTCTTCCTCTCTCCCTTCCTCTTCCTCTTTCTCTGTCTCTCCTTTTCTCACTTTTTCATAGCTTTCTTTTTGAGCTGCTTCCTTTGCCCGTGCTGCCGATGCTGCTGGCGAGAACGTCTTTTGCAAATGTGCGTGGATTAAAGTTTTCCTTGCTTTTAGTTAGTTTCTTTTTGCTTAACTCGCTGCGGCATTTAATGAAATTTTCCTGCTGCCTCGCAGCGCATGCAAACGCAAACGCAGTGCCGCTCTGTACCCGAAACCCATTTCCATTCCCAGTGCGCCGAAAGGCAAATGCTCAGCCAGCTGCGCCTCAGCTCACGATGTTCTGTGCTGCTGTTGTTGTTGTTTTTGTTGTCGCTGCTGCTTTTGCTTTCCACGAAAGCTGTTGATTGTAGCCTTGGCTGCGACGAGCTGATGTTGCTGTTATTGCACTGCTTTCGCAGGGCGGCCTGGCAGAGGCAGAGCCAGAGGCAGAGCGAGAGGCAGAGGCACGGGCACAGCAGGTGCATGGTGCACCACTGCCGAACTGGCGGCTGATGCAATTGCGAGTTGCAAGTTGGCAGTTGCTAGTTGCAACCATTTTCATATTTTATGTACTTTGCGTGCTTAAAAATGTTTCAATTTCACTGTGGTGGGCGGCAAACACGTGCTTTTTCAATTTCTCGAAGGTCAGCAACGGACAAAGCAAGCTGAATAACTGCTGAGGTGCACACAAGTCTGCAAAACCAAAAATAAAAAAGAAGTTTGATAATTTCCTATTCAAATTGAATATTTGCTGACGCTTGAGTGAGTGTGGGTGCTGGTGTGGGTGTGACTGGGGCTCTGGATGTGCGTGTGCCACGGAGTTAGTGTCTGCATGAATGTGCCCCAAAGTTTTCTTATTCACTGCGAATAACTTTAATGGAAAAACTTTGAATATCTAACCGCAAAAAAACAAAAAAACTCGAACAGGTCCAGTCAGAGCACAGTCCGAACCGGATTCATGGCCAAGCGCTCAAGTTGAAAATTAAATTTGAATAGCCGTTTCACTTACGTATACACACCCACACACACCCAGTCACATAAATATAGTTGGGGAACTGAGCAGACGAAGCACAGTACAATCCAAAAATATGTAAATTAAGTGCTAACAATTGTGTTAACTATGAAAAGCCTCAACTCCGAAAGATCGAGTATTGATATGCAAGAGAGAGATAATCCTAGTTACTTATTATAGAGTCTGAGATCTGGGTTTATATGCAGACAAACATACATGCCTATATCAACTCGGGAGATAAAGTATATATATATATATATACTCTTTGTGGGGTTGAAGATGTCTCATTCGGCTGGAGCACAGTTATAATACCCTTCAACCTATGGTTATCGCATATACAAACTCCAAGCATTTCAATTGTTTATGATCATTGGAAGACAAAGCGTACATAGTTACTACCAAACTGCAGATATATCTCGTTGGTTAGACAGAGACATGAGCACGGTTGTCCAATTAGTGAGTCTCTATTGTAGCAGAACACGTCGACTCTTGTGCTTCATCGTCTGGCCCAAGTGACGGAAAGTCATTTGGGTTATTAGCAGTCGAGTGAAGCAGTGAAGAGGAGGCAGAAGCCGAGGGATGATGGGCCGGAAACCCTTCTAAGGCCAACATCAAAAGCAAAGACGCCATAAGAAATAAGTTTCTTTAGCTGACATTATTGCGTTATTATCCGCATCAAGGATTCGATTGACAGGCAGTGGCGCCGGCACAGTCACAGACGAGTCACAGGCCGAGGCACAGGCGCTGGCACGTGCTGCCAACGCCTTTATCCTTGCGAAAATATTGTCACAAGCAACGAGCAAGGACAACACTGGGGCACGGCAGATACAAAAGAAATTATATTTACTGTCGAGCAGGGGCAACGAACGAAAACAAAACACAAATAGGCAAGTGCCACGGAGCACGGAGAATGGAGTTGAAGATGGCAGAGAGCATGGATTGAGTGCGAGAGAGACGACACTGCTTGGCGAAATCAAATAAAATGCCGGAAACATGGCATTGAGGGTCGAGCCAAGTCGAGTCATGTCATGGGCGGCATCAAGTGAGCCTTGGCGACTCTTGCTTACCTACTTTTTCGCCTGCCTTTTTCACTATTCGCTGTTCAATGTTCACTGTTCACGAATGTTTTCGCAGCAGATAAATACAACATTTGACACTTCATTATTGTGCCCGCAGCGTAATCGAATCAATTCCAGCGCCGTCGCCAGCAGCCCTCCCCGCATCATCCTACAGCCCCAGATCCACCTCCAGCTCCACCTTCGGCACCACCTCCTGCTCTAGCTGCGTGCTTCGACTTGCCACACCAAGTCTTCTCATGGTGTCAAAAGTGCTTGGCCATTCGTCGTTTGGCCGTCTACCGGGTTCTGCTGTGGCTCTGGCTTTGGTCGTGGCCCGAGGCTCAAGCCAGCTTGGCCTGTTGACACATTCGCTTAAACGTATTAAATTGTTTGCCATCACAGTTCGCCATTGTTGTTGCTGCTGCTGTTGGTCTTGTTGTTTCTTCTGGCCAGCGACCAAAGCTCGGCATTTTATTTATACGCACTACTGCTGCTGTTGTTGTTATTGTTGTAGCTGGTAAAGCTGCTCGAGAACCCGCCTGATGGCTTTTTTGTTTGCGTGCGGAAGTGCCACCAGTCTCGTCCGCTCGTTTTGCAGTGTCATACGAAAAGTAATCGATTACTTGACCAGACCAGCTCTCCAGCAGCGCCTGTAACCGGATATGTTCGTTTCCGTTTTGTATTTGGTGGCCTAAAAAAGTGCTACAAATGTTACAAGTGCCACCTAATTGCACACAGTGTCTACGACATTTTGGGCAATTATTTTGGCCTAGATATAACATCAAAGTCACACACAGGCACTCTCGCACATAAATAGCCTCGTCCATTTAGTGTAAACACTCGAGGACCCATTAAGTATGTCATATCAGGAGCTGAGACTCATCTATAACTGGGCAATTGAATTATGGCAAAGCTCAGTAGAGCATCGATCAGAAAGTATTAATATTTAAGTGCATTTTAACACTTTAGCCAAAAGTTTATGGTGCGAGCTGAGGCATTTTATGTGTGCACACACGCAGCCACATACCCAAGGACACACACATGCTTGTATAATGCATATTGACATTTAAAATTGATTGGCAAATCAACAGCAAATGCACTAAATTATTAATGAGCCATGGCTCCTGCAGCCTTGCCTGAATGCGCTCAAAGAGAACGACACAGAGACAGAGACGAGGAAGGACAACGCATCTGGAGTTCGAGCTCCTGTCTGTGCTGTCCAAAGCAAATTTGACAGCTTTCATTAGCTGGGCATAATAAAATGCACTTTATGAACTTTATAACATTTGACAAATTTTCTCAAATGCCCTAAACCAATTAGTTACACATACATGCGCCCATCCACATGTATACGCAGACACACACGCACGCATGCGATTCATGCTGATGATGATGATGATGGTTTATGTTGATGGCCATAAACATAAAGTGCGTGACGTGTGGACGTTAGGGTAATAATATTTTGAGTCATTTAGTTGATATTTTAAACCGAGACGAGAAATTGTATATTTAATATTTGAAATCTCTTGAACTTTCATTTTGTTTGCAGCATCTGCCCAGGGTCTGATGGCCAAGCATGAGCCGATGTTCATATCACGTTCTGAGACATTCAAATTCATTGCCGGGGACATAATAGTGCTGCCCTGTGAAGTGGCCAACACGGGTAAGTAGAACATACATATAAATATGTATGCAGTTATATACATTTGTATTCAAGGAGCTGTATGTGTAGACTTGTGTGGGGTATCTTTAACTCAGTTGGCAATCAAATTTTGTGGTCCAAAATCTCATAGCATACTCATGCATATGTATAATTAACCCTACACCATGTAATGCCTGCCCACTGACCGCAAGCATGCATTAATCCAGGACCTCGGCAGGGCCACAATTTATTCACCGCAATGGCCACTATCCACACGGGGGGAGTACACGTAGTTGACAAGCAGCTGTATGTCCAAGATGATACGGGCATGGTCTGGTCACCGTGGAGTTTTTCTTTCTGCCCCACTCAAACGGTTGGTGGCATGTGGCATGTACGTTTTTCAATTTAAATGCGGTCGTGTGTGCGAGATTATTTGTACATAACAAGGATTTAGCGTAAGCAACAGAGTTCTAGCGTGGGGTGGACAGCGCTTACGCATACATGCATATATGGAAGTTAGCCTGGACATCTTGGCCGAGTTTGCTACAGAATGCTACATAAAAACTCTGACCCGAACATTTGGCGGACATGTTGTGTGTATGAAAGTTTTACATACATATGTGAATGTTTACACACATATGTACAAGTAAATGCGTGTGTATGTGTGTATGTACAAGTGGTTGTGGTCATATCATCCGTTTATTAGAACCAGCATAGAGAACAAAGAAACATGGAATTTTCTGCGCATATCTCATGCACTTCATTGCCTCCAAGAAGGACAACAGCGATGGCGACGAAGAAGGCAAACAAGACGATACATACTCGTAGAACATTTTTGCAACGAAATTATAGCCCCAAGCATTTGGGTAATAATAAAAATGAAGCAGAAGAAAGTAAAAGGAAAGCTGCAGGACCGCACGCTCAGTAAATGGCAATGAAATAAAAATACAGTGCACAGAGAGGGAAAGAGAGTGAGGAGGAAAGAAAAGGAAGAAGTAAAGAAACTTGTAGATACTTCGTTCTGGTATGCCATTTTATGCTAATATAGACCTCCGTACGACTGTTTAATAAGAGACATTTCTTTACGCCAGTCTTTTCTTAAGTCTTAAATACAATAATTAAAATCAAGCCGCATTACTTTTGACTGTTAATAAATAAGGCGTTCTTTATGAATTTTCAGGCAGGCTGGAATCAGCTGGTGTGTTTTGGCTTTTACGCACCGGCCATAAAGCTGAGAAAGTAATTGATAGAATTTTTAAAAGCACACGAAACAAAGACTCCAAGGCAGCGACTTTGCTGTACACTTTGCCCTTCTTTGAGTGATGATGAGCAAAACACAAAATTTATGCACATTTTCATTTCATTTTATGACGAAAACCCATAAAATTCGAAAAGAAAATCAGATGAAAATGGGCCAAAAGGATGAGACGAGTTACCCCGTCCTGCACTCGCGTACCCCCGCGCACTTGTGTGCGAATGAGTCTGCCTGTTTGTGTATGTGTGAGTATATGAGTGCGGGCATGTGAGTGCTCATTTGCATATTATATGAAAATTCCTTTAAATACTTATTGCGGTGCTTCGCACTTTTCAAATGTAATCTTATGTCTTTGCAAGTAGAATATAATAAGAGCAGCTCTCTGGCACACGCACACACACACATACAGTGACAGTGGTGGTTCAAGAGAAAGAAAGAGTAGAAACAGAGAAGGGGCGAGAAAGAGACAGCAAGTTTTCTAAATAAACATTGAAGCATTTCATCATTATCATTTTATCATGTTATTTGAATTTTTTGCACATGTGCATGGCAATGCGAGACGCAAGCTAGCAAAGTATGTCTGGTCCCCTCCCACGTGCTGCCTGTTGCCTCCGCCTTGCTGTCTTTGTTTGTATGCTAGTCGGCACTTGCGCCTGAGGCTATGCAACGAAAAAGTAATTCCGCTTAGACAAACACACACAAGGACATTGCGTTATGCTAAGTGTCACCACTGGCAGAGCCGCACCGGCTATACCCTACAGGCGTATTGAATGTGAGTTGCACGATTATAAATATTTTAGCAAGAGAAATTCTTAAAATATGATAATAAAATCATTTGAGATCTGCCTAAGAATATCTTGATATAAGTAAGTGCAGAATGCAAAGATTGCTTATGAATTCGCCTTAATTACTTCAAAATTTGTTGCTAATGCAATTAGAAAGAGGCAACGCAAAGAATCCCACATTTGCTTGTTGCTTGTTTCATTTTTATTTGAATACATAATGTAGTGAAAGGCTTATAATCAACTTGTACTTGTGCGTGTGCTGTGCTTTATTAAAACACAATTGCGTAGACATATTTGAATATTTGTGAACTCATCAAATGAATGAAAAGTGCTATGGCTCGAGAGTCCAGTCAAGTGCCCCGTTGATGTTTGTGTTTGTTTGCGCTTTGACAATATAGATTGAATTTGAAATACTTCAACATTGAAGAAATAATCTGCACGTTAATTATCAAAAGTTAGCAGTAATCTGGGGCAGCTCAAGTTGAATTGAAAGTGAATAAACACGTGCCAGATTTCTCAATCGTTTGTCTGTTTGCTTGCCTCTGCATGTGTGTGATTGCAGCAAATCCGTTATCTAGCACATTGTTGCTGCATCGTTCAATTACATAATTAATTGTTGTTGTAGTTGTGTTTTTTCAAGCGGCCAACGGTACTTAACTTGTCAGCACGCATACGTTGGTTTAAGTGCCGTATGCACTGTGTGCCCTTTTCCACTATCTGCCCCTCTCTCGCTGCAACAAAAGCAAACAACAAAAAGTGGCGAGTCGCAAACTCGTGCGCAATAAAATGCAAAAAGGGCATAGGAAACCTCGGTCACTGCGGCGGCCACAGAAACGCTCATTACGCTTTGATAGAGCGCCGGCGCTTGAAACTATTACCGAGAAACGGAAATGGAATCGTGCCGCAAAAGTTGAAGTTGTGCAAACAGCAGCAAAGCGGGACAGTGCTAGGAAGCAAGGGGGGCAGAGAGGGGCATTGGGACAGGAGTTGGGAATGTAACGGGCAACGGGCAACAAAGTTTCAATATTAATGCCATTTACAGTTCTAATTTCGCTTTTTACGTACGCGCACAATACTTAACACACACACACAGTCCCACACATGCATGCGTATGTATGTGTAGAACAGAGAAAAGTTGTGCAAGAAGTTGCAGAATAATGCCATATTGAGAGTCCTTGGGCTGCCTCAGGCCACCCTCAGTGCGCTTGTGTGTATGTGTGTGTGTGTACATGCGGCGGCTTAGCCGCAACATCGTTTATCTTCGGGGGTCATCATCTTATAATATTGGCCTTTCCGACATGCAATAAATTGCGCTCAGACAAACAACATGTCGGTTGGTTGGTCTTGCTGCAAGAATGGCTGCCGTTGCCTCGACGGCAAATTGCGCATACGCACCGTGTGACCAGGGCAAACAAAGCGAGCACGACAACAAAGCAAAAGCGCTGGGCATATTTGAATAGCCTCCTCGCCTATGCCCCAGCCTGAGCCTGTGTCTGTGTCTGTGTCTCCAAATGTACTCAGTCTGTCGGTCTGCCTCTCTGTCTGTCTGTCTGCTGGTCTGTCTCCGTTTGTATGTTCGACTCTGTGTGAAGTGTAGAAAACTAAAATTTAGTTCTGGCTCAAAACAAACGCTCGGCGCAACATGCGGCTAGCATGCCAGCCAGCCATGGCCGGCAATTTGTCCAGATCCTGCAGCAGCAGTACCAGCAGAGGCAGAAGCAGAGGCAGAAGCAGAGGCAGAAGCAGAGGCATAGCAGGCAGGACAGTCGGCAAGCTACTCAGCCAGGCCAGAAGCAGGCCGTGTTTATGTGCAGCGTGTTGTGAGACTGACACACAAAAACCGAAATGCTTTTACTGTATTTCCGCCTTAACGTATGGCCCCATCCTGCCTGGGATCTTTATATATACTATATGTATATGGAATACATATATATGTGGCACTCTATGTGTGCCTGTGCGAGTTTCTATTTAGTTTAGAACACTTAAACCGGAAATTGAGGCGTTCTGTGTTTTGCTTGTTTTCGTTAGATTGTTGTTATTTTAGTTAACAATTTATTTAGTTTCAAGCCGCACACACACACACACACGCGCGCACATAGACAATTTATGTGTGCTAGTGCAGTATTTGTGCATTGCGTGCCTTGTAGAAGTGACAGGTCACACTTTAAGTCAAGACCAGACGCACAGACACCATCTGCAGCATCGCAAGCTCAGTTCTTTACAATTTCACCGTCCTTTGTGTTTATAATGTTCTTGCTTGAGTTTAAAACAATATACAGGAATTAAGGCAATATACATAAAACAATAGCTGTAAAATGCTTCTTTTGTTTTTGTTTTAATTAATAAGCGCTTATGGCACTAAGCAATTTAATTAATCTGAGCTGCACGTTTGGGGAATAATAGTGAAACTAATAAAAACAGTTGATATTGAGTCACTTTCTCAACTCAGCCAACGAACTAGTATCTGAAAAGAAGTTTTCATGCAACAATTTATGCTGCTTAGCTAATAAAATTGTAAATAATATAATTTATGCAACCTCGCAATTCCCAAATCCAAGTTTCATTGTTTGCCTGCAAACAAGAAACTGTCAGACCGAGAAGAAGCCAAGTTGTTCTCACTCCTGCTGCAGACCACAAATTATGCTTTCCGCTCCAAAGTTCATATCTAGTTGCACGTTCTATGTTTGTAATGCACGCGAACGACAGCAGGTGGCGCTGGTTAATTTATTTGTCTCTGCGATGTGTGTATGTGTGTGTGTCAGATTGTGTGTGTCTTTGCGAGTGTTGCATAACGTCTGGCTACCACCACTAGCAGCCTCTCCCTGGAAGGTCTCTAACTTGCTCCGTTTGTTGTGGATGTTGTTGAACTCATTGCAAATAAATACGCTTTTTGAATGCGCATGTAAATGACTTCATAAGCATTTTATTACCACCAAGTTTCAGTCAGTCAATAAGCCAGCCAGCCAGCCAGTCAGCCAGTTTGTCAGTCTCTCTCGTTCTGACTGTCGCTCTCAATCCGTTTGTATGTCTGTCCTGCTGTCTATCTCTCTGTCTGTCTGTCTGTTTGTCCGTCTGAATGTCTGTTTAGGCATGCGTCTCTGCTGAAATCAATTGGCAAGCGAGTTTTCTCTTTTTCTGTCTGGCAGTCTGCATGCAACATTTAAAAAAGCATTGGCCATCAGTAATGAGCGACAGATCCTTTATTTTGCCCAAAAACTCGCGATACTAATAGCGTTAAAGTACATACATAGATAGACATACAGACATACAACTACATACATAGAGAGCAGCGAGTCCCGTGCGTTGTAAATGTTGTTTTAATTTTTAATGAGCGACGCTCGCGGAAGTCATACATCATTAGTAGCAAATCCGGCAACTTCAATTTCAATATGCGTGCAAAGGGCTTCCAGCACCGAACACCGCATTTTGCAGCACATCGCACGTGCTCGCATCGGCATCGGCGCAGGCAACGCGAACAACACAACACAACACAACACACACGCGCACACAGCCACAACACACACATAAATTGAAAGAGGAATCACAATTAATGAGTTCGATGAATGCGCCATTGAGTGTCTGGCTGACTGGCTGACTGGCTGCCTGGTATCCTGCCTCGACTGCCTGTTGAAAGTGTCTGCATACAGTCCCCCTTCCTCACTACCCCGTCTCTGCACATTTCCCCTCTTTTTCCTGCTGCCATATCGAGTGCCTAGCATATGATTGCAAATGCCGCACATTAGCGGATATCAAGTGGGTGTTACTGAGTATCTGCCGCCCAGTCTTCCTCCCTTTGTCCGTCTCGCTTGCTCGCTCTTTCACTCTCTCTCTCTCTCTTTTGCTCCCTCTATATCTGTGAGCGTGTGTGGTTGTTGGTCTGATGTTGTGCGCGAGTCCATGCCAAATTGAATTTCTAGCCTTTTAGATCTTTTGAAATGCCTTGTAATTGAGTCATTTGAATTCTGACTTTTCAATTTACGTTGCGAGCACTCATAGATGTGTTTGGGCGTGAATCCGTGTATGTGAGTGTGGCAGTGTGCGTGTGTATGCTGGAGATTGAATCTTTTCAGCGTAATTTAAGTGATTTCCATGCCGCGTTTACCAATTAAGTTGCATCAAACATGATAGGATTATTACTCATACTTACTTACATTGAACCCTCTTTCTTGTCGTACTTATCACAGAACCATATGTGGTCGCCTGGAAACGCGGCATTGCCATACTCACTGCTGGCTCTGTGAAGGTGACACCTGATCCGCGCGTGCGTCTGGTTAGTGGATTCAATCTGCAGATACGTGATGCTGTGCCACAGGATGCCGGCGATTATATATGCCAAATTGCCACAATGGAGCCACGCGAAATTACACACACCGTCGAAATACTGGGTAAGTAGTGGCCTCCACTCCACCTCCCACTTACCAATGTCCACCTCCCCCCTTCGTCACCCCCTGTTATATTTCTACTTTGCAGGTTAATTTTCCCTTTTCATTGTTATGCAAAGTTCCCAACGTCACATATCAGTGATTGACGTTGGGAACGGGAAGGTCGAGGGCAAAGGGAGTGGGAACGGGATGGGGAGAGAGAATAGATTTTTATGGGCAAATTTATGCGGCTATCACAAATCACTTGGGTCCATTGTTGACTGGGCCACATCATTTGAACACCTCTGCTGACTGTAGTGTGCGGATGTGTGTGTGTGGGGCTCAAATTAACATATCCTTAGATCCCGGGAATTTTATGCGCCTAGGCTACTCAAATATGCAAAGTAGCTGCGCTGCAATTTGGCGGCTTTATGGCCACAGATTCAATAGGGAAATTTTCCGGCCAACGGAAAAATCAAAACTAATCTGCCATTTGCCCTTAAAATCCTTCTTGCCCGTTGCAGCGATAGAGACGGCAGCAGGAATAGCAGTAGCAATCTCTTCAGTCTCCATTCCGTTAAGGCAACGGATGCAAATTGCCGTTCCATCCATTCTCTCCCTTCCCCCGGCTTGCCATTCTTCTCCTCTGGGCCCTTAACTACTTCCTGCCGGCAACGCATTGTGGCTAACAAGCGTGCGTTTCTCTGCTCTGCTTTAGTCTCCTCTTTCTGTGCGTCTCATTTCTGCCTTTATCTACTTGCCTTTCACCTCCACCTCCCCCTTGCTCCGTCCGTCGCTCGCGCAGTTCTGTCATCGCTTCTGGTTGTGCGTCTTCTAATCAGCAATGATGAATAATTTGCATATATTTCCCCCAATTACAATGTTGCCTTTTTATTTACATACGCCTGGGCTAGCGGGCTTAGTGTATGCGCTTCACTTCACTCCCTCTCCCCCATCCCCCTGTATCCTCTACTCCTGCGCTGCTCTGCAATGCTAACACTTTTGCCGAGTTTTGCACGAGTTTTCTGTGTGTGCGGCGCATGCAAATTGCGATACAATTCCCAAAATCTCCGAAGTGGAGCCGGCACAGATCACATCCCTCAGAGCTCTGGGCACGGTTCAACTGCTGCTCGGCTGTGCCTGTGAGAAATGATTGAAAAATAGTTTGCTCCGTGTCCTTTAAGATGTCCTTAAGAGCGCGGACCGTACATACTTTAAAGCATTACTCCACATTGCTGGCCTATAAAAAGTGCGTATTTATTTGGACAGCAAGCAGCAAAAAAATACGTCGAACTCAACTTTTTTCATTTGTCATTGAAACTTGGTCCTGGTACTGGTCCTGATACTGAGAGCTGATCCTGGCAGCGGAGGCAGCGGTGGCAGCGTAGCCACAAACAAACATTAAACAAAGGCTGGTCTGCGGCTGCTGAAAGCTGCAAGCTAAGGGCTGCCGACCAAAAAAAAACAACCAACAACCAGCAAAAATAAAAAAAAGAACGAAAGCGAAAAAAGTCGATTATTGAAAAGTTTTGTTTATTTTATGTGTTTATTATGCGCTCCGTTTGCCAAATAATGATCATGGCCAGAAATATTTCGTTTATTGAACTTTAGCATCGCACGTAAATTGTTGCCCCGCCCCCTGCCATCCTGCGAAGAAGTAAAAAAATCCAAACTCAACACCAACTCTGAACTCGCTTTGGAGTCTGTTGTTTTTTTTAGGGTCTGAGTCTGGGTCCGATGCCGCATTGTTGTCAAAGGAGAAACAAGCAAAATAATGCGCTGTCGAAGTTTTTATAGGCTCAGCAGCAGACACCCAGCAGTTCCCCCGCCACAGCTCGCAGCCTGCCTCTCCCTCGCCCGACCCTACCCAACGGAGGAACGTCCATGTGCTTCGACATGCCCGAATATAAATTTCATAAAGTTTGCTATACTCTGGCATTTTGGCTCGCCAGCTTTTACGAGCGTAAATTACTTTCAGTTTGGGCCACACTAAAGATGAAAAAATAATGTGCGCTGGCCAAACTTTTGCACTTGTCCTGGCAACAGAAACGGCAGCGGTAGCGGAAAAGGCGTCGCGGCGTCAACGCTGCGCACTTACGAAGACATTAGCCCAACAATGGCCGAAAAGCTGGCCAAGTGGAGCAGCAGCAATATCCGATGCTATGTCACAACAAAGAGCGGCACCGCCAGGATATGGCGAAAACTTTGCCGGCTGACAAATCTTTTAATACGCATGCCAATCGTGAATAACTACACTCTGCTCAGGTTTTAGTTGGGTTCAGCCCCAAAAAATAGCTTTACACATTGCAGTAGAGTGCACGTACCTAATCTGCCTGTCGTTTTCCTCCTCTCTCTCTCTCTCTCTACCCCCTCTCTTTGCCTATTTTATTGAGTAATTTGTGTGAAATTGTTTTAACCGACAGTGTGCGCTGCAGGATATGTACAGGATATATAGCTACATGTGTCCGCTTTAATTTGTGGCTTTAAGCTGGAAACAATTTTTTCACTCTTCGCTTTTTCCTCTTTTGCATTTAATGTGCGCGCTGTCGACGCTATTCAAATTGTGAATTGCATTTAAAAAACCAATTTCACATTGACATCTGCCAGCCAAACATCCATTAGCCGGGCTCCAATGAGCACTTCAGTTCTCCTCACCCCTTATACTACCTCCCTCCCGTGCTTGCTGCGGGTAACCACAATTGGACCGCAAAACATTAAGTTATGTGGCCGCAGTGCGGGCAGCCATTGCGGTGATTTCGTCATTTTTATTGTCATTGACCAGTGAACTTTATGATTACAAGTGGATTACAACGACAACTTCAACTAAAGTTCCAACAACAGCTGCCACTGCAACTATGTATGCAACACGTTCTAAGGAGCTAACAGGGCTAATCATCAGCTTTAAGCATCTACTATATATACTAAAGTAGCAGCTGCATTCGCATGGCTATTCAATTGGAAACCATAATTATAATGGCAACTGTATGGTAAATAAAGCCACACACACAATTGTAAACTATATGGCCAATATGCCAAAAACAAAGGCTGCACACACACACACGCAAAGAGGATGATGCATAGACGTGCCCCGGGGAGGAGCCCTGGCAGGTCTTATAGGCAGTCGAGTAGCATTTAATTATGTGCAGCAGCAGCTCACAACACTGCTTGCTAGCTAAACAAAAAGACCAACAACGGGAAGAACAATAATTGTACAATAACAAGGCAGAGCATGTGAAACAGAACACAAGAGAGAGAGAGAGAGAAAGAGAGGGAGGGAGAGGAGGAGAAAGGGTGGGGAACAATTCCTTGTTTTCCACAATATGCAATAAACAAATACAGAGTCGAAGCAGGAGTTTGACTGCGAAGACTGCCAGCCGTTTGGGTAACTTTCTTTGGATATTTGAGACAAATTGCAAAGACAATGGCAAGCAAATTGCAAGGATATGCATCGAGTCCGAGCTGGATATTTAGGCAAGCGAACCGACAATTAAACGCAAGCAGCCTTTTAAGTTTTCGCACTAAACTTTTGCCAACTAACTATGGATTTAAATTACTTAGCAGACGGCCAGTAGAGTGACCCCCTTTCCATCCATCGCTTTGGGGCAGATAAAGTTATGGTCAGGACTCTAGCCCTGTAGAGTAAAAGTAGTAGTTGTAGAGGTAGACCAGTGGCCCCTGCCTGAGTCCAGTTGAAGTAGGCAACTTTAAAAGCCGCAGACCAAACTCTGAAGTTTCATCTAGAGCCACATAGCGAAATAAGGCATAAAATCAATATGTACAATATGTATTCACATTTTATGTACCAGTACAACTATGTATTTATATATGTGTATGTGTGCGTGTACATGTGATAGATGTACAAGAGAGTAAATGCCCGCAAGTTGCATTAAAAGTGGTTGCTGCTGCTGCGGATATTGTGGCTACTGCGGCATCCTTTGCCTTGCAAGAGCGCTCGCTTATTAAAATTGTCGAATGGTTCCTACGCCCACTGCATTCCTGCGCCATTCAGCTACTCCTTTCTCGCCCTTTTGCTCCTTCTGATGTATAGACACACTCACACTGACAGCGGTGTTCATCGATTGACGTCGCATTAGTCGTCATCTGCATGACATTACATGCCGCAATCCACGTATTACAGCAAGTCAAAATCAACTGCTCTATAAGTCGTCAACTGGCACACAGTTATGGCCGATCCAGCATTTATTGAATTCAATATGAGACTCTCCCCAGGCCCGTTGTCGGCTATCGGGCATAAAGCCTTAGCAAAGCGTGAAATTATTGAAAATATTTCGTGCAGAGCAGAGCCCCCATCAGCTCATACCAGAGGACACATTCTCTATCATATCCACACGACACAGACACACTCACACACACATATCGTCGGAGGACTTTTCGTCCTACTATGAACAGCAAATAGAAGACTTCATTGCGAGTTCTCAGTCCCCAAGCCGAATGTCTTTTTGGTTTAGTTTTGGCTGTGTGCCATAGTCGTCGTATGATTTATTATAGTCGAATGCAGATTTTTGTGCCATATCATGCACACACACACACACACACCCATTCAAACACAGACAGTCTAACCAATAGATATAGATATTCACAGATGTATATTTATTTGTATCAGCTTTTCGCTTTGTGTGTTGCGTTATTTGTGTGCCCCGCCCCTCTCCTTTATCAATTGTAATTTTCTTTCAAATGCAAATACATCGCATCGCATCGTCTGGCCGTAGGGACTTCTTCTTGTATCTTTGCTGACTGGAACTGAAGTAGGAGTTTTTTTAGTACAAAGAAGTCGAATATAGTTGTCTGTCTGATATGAGGCTTGTTTGGGAATGCTGCATCAATAAATGTCGCTTTGACATAAATGCATTTTCAGATTTGCCTGATATTATCAGAATTGACTAGACAAATTTGTTCAAATAAAAGAACTAATCAGTTAATATTTGCTTAAGATATAAACCTATTTATTTTGTAAGAATAAAAAAAGACCACAGCTTAGTTTGAAACCCATATATAGGATACAATGCAGAACAAGTACACATGCCCCAAAAAGTGAAATATACATAAAAATTAAAGGACCAAACCACTCAGCCCTTGTCTAGCATTACTTCGTTCCTTTGTGCACTGTTACAACTATAATAACACCAGAAAGAAAGGCTACCTTCAGATTGCCGAATGTTTTATACACTTGCATCTTTTGTCTTCAACATTTTTGATTGTTCCAATACTAGATCTTTATAATAGGCATATCATATACAATTGTTTTATGAAAATCTTAATTTCTGAATGATTGGCTGTATCGTACATATACGTTCCGACTTATTTACTGAGCGAAGCAAATGTGCCAAATTTTATCAAGATAGATGAAAAACTTAAAGACTTGCTGCGTTGCAAGAGAGGGACACATGGACTGACGGACATGGCCAGTTCGACCCCTCTGTTGATACATCTTCTTTATAGAGTAGAAGATGTCTCCTAAGATGCGTTGCAAACTTCTGGCCAAACTTTATATACCCTCTTCAAGGTTTTATAGTAATAAAGGATATACCAACGAAATGGGATGAGCGCGCACCCATAACAATTCTCCCCGATTCCTGATTCTCGCCGCAGAGCAGACGAACTGGTAATATTTTTTAAACAGCTGTAAAATAATTCGGCCGCAAATATAAATAAATTGGAGGGTCGAATTAAATAAAATTGCCCAAAATGCTGCCGGACTGCGAGCAAATTGGGCAACGCGTTCACTGTCCAAGCTTAAGTCCCAGTCCCCAGTCGCTGTCTCTGTCTTTGTCTCTGTCTCCGTCTCCCCCGCATCCTCAACTAGGGAGTGCGCCTTCTTCCACACGCGTAAACGCCATTTTGCACTCATTCAATTTGCATTTGTGCGCATATTTATTCAAATTGTTTGGCGTCCATGGTCCTTGATCCTTGGCCACGGCTCAACTTTGCATACATTTTGTACAGAGAGTACCAAGTATGTATGTACATTTTGGGGTCTGAAAGGCCTGGTCCTGGACCTGGACCTGGTCGCTGGACACTCATTGTTTTTGCCGGATATAGCGACTAGTAGCCATTTCTAATGTGTTTTTCTTTTTGTTTCTGTTTCTGTTTTGGTTTTGGGTTTTGTTCTTTGTTTTGTGTTTATTTGCTTGCGTCCTTTGCAGTGCCACCAAGGATTCATCACATTAGCACCGGCGGACATTTGCAAGTCAAAAAAGGTTCATCAGTGCGCATTGAGTGCTCGGCTTCTGGTAATCCAACGCCAAATGTGACTTGGAGCCGCAAAAATAATATTTTGCCCAACGGTAAGATTTTGCATAAGTAGGCAAACAAATGAAAGGATCCAGGATACGCAACTGTACAACCAGCCAGCCAACTGCTCGTGTGTTCCCCAGTGTTCCAGCTGTCCAAATGGCCAACTGTTCGTTCAGCTGTCCAACTCTACCAGGCAGGCAGCAGTCAACTGGCCAACAGGCGACGCAAATTAAAAGCATAAAGAATAACAAAAAGATGCCAGCGGTAAAAAGTAAATGAATATAAAAAACTTAAACAATTTCCATAAAAATGAAAAGTCAAAGGAATTATTTTTTGCGGAATACCAGCGTCCTGCTTGGCGCCTCTCCTTTATTATTAAACACAATGCGCACTGGAGCAATCTCGACCCTGTTGGCCTGTGTTGGTCCCTTTGAATTGTTTGCCTGTTCGGACGGTCTGTTCGCCGTCGTCGGTCTGTCGAATGGAACGCTACGTTGGTTGGATTGCGGGTTGGCTGCGCTCTTGTAATTGCCTCTGTCATTTCTTCGATGGCCTTTTATTGACTTGCAGGCGTTTTTCTCTTTTTTCCAGGCGAAGAGAAGCTACACTCGCACGTCCTGTCAATTGAGAATGTCGATCGTCATAAGGGCGGCGTCTACATATGCACTGCCAATAATGGTGTTGGTCAGCCCGCATCCAGCCAGGTCGTGCTGCACGTCTTATGTAAGTATTCAACCTTACCCGGTGGATATTTCTCTGTGCATGTCTGCACGTGTGTGTGTCTGCGTGTCTGTCTGTAAATGCCAGGACTCTCCAGCATGGGGAAAAGGGAAACAAATTAATTTTAACCCAATTGCAAGACACTTCAATTTATTTGAAAACTGATTTTAATGGTTATTGGACCTTAATGCAAGTCGAAGGCGATTGAACTTAAGCTAGACATGTGCTTGGCACTTATACACATGCAAACACACACACAGTATAGTGAAACATCGCAGCGTACGTGGCACTCACAAATTTTGAAATGGGTTCCCGACTTCTATTTAAAATTTATATGCAATTTCGATGAAAGTCTTTTTCAAACCAAGGGATTTCCCTGGCTGCCAATAGCTAATTATATTGTGGGAGTAACCTACCCACTCTCCAGTGCTTTCCATAATTTCACATCTGGCCACCCTGAAGCGTTCTGCCATTGATTTTTGTGCTCTCTGTTTGCTCACCATGTTGTTTACTAATTTCTTAATTTTCCCAACCCACACAGACCCGCCAGAAATCTCCGTGGAGCGTCCCGTTGTCTTCTCGGGCGAAGGGCATGAGGCAATGCTGGTCTGCATTGTGCACGGCGAAACACAGCCTGAGGTATGTTTTAATTAAATTTCGTGCATAAATTTTCATTTACGCGCTGGCGCTCACTTGGACATAAAACAACAAAATGAACACCGCATCCCATTAATATACACACACCATCACACACACGCATGTACATGCGCATACTTATTTATAGCACTGTATTCTGAACTTGAACAATCCAATCAGCTTCTCTTCATCACTTTTTATCAATCATTTCAAGGCTCTGGCAATATCTTCGTTACTGTGTCTGTTTTTATGCGATAGTTGCCCGGACATATTGTGGATCACTCTTGTAGTATCTCTCGATGCTGCCAGCACGTTAATTAAAAGTCTGCAAAGGCAAATTGAAGTGCAGACCAAAGCATAATTTTAATCAAACATGAAAAGACAGCCGCACAATGGCTTTTCCAAATGGACTGGCCAGACAAAGCACCATCGCTCATTGCTTTGATTTGCCGGAGAGCAAATACCCTTTGCAGTCGGTTTTGTACTTAAAACATAGTTGTAACAAAACATAGTCTACTTCGATAAAGTTTTTTATAGTTCAATTCGATGTCATGTTACATTATTGAATTTCTAAAATTTGGGAGTTGCAGATCAATTAACCCTGAAAAGGTCTACACAGCTAGAGTATCGAAACGGGACAAAGTTATGCCTTTGGGGTATACACATATATTTGGCTGGTAATTTTTTCCTATAGAGCGGTATTTATTCTGTGCTGTGCGCATTTGCCGACATTTAAATTAATACGCTTGGCTATAATTCAAAGTAAAATTGCGGAAGTTGCCAAAGCGGAAGTGTGAAGCGGCGAGCAAGCAAAGAGTGAAATGCCAGACAGAGGGAGAAAGCAATGAAAATAATTCTGCACACAAAAACACACGCACATACGTATAAAGAAGAGAGAGAAGAGTGAGGAAAAATGAGAGGAGGGGTGATGGACGTAAAGGGAGGGGGAGACGAGTACAAAGTTAGTGCACCAAATAATGACTGGCGACCGCAAATGTCAATGCTTAAAATTATACGGAGCTGGTTCTCTTCCCTTCTGTTCAGCTTGGGTTTCAGGTTTGGTTTGGATGGGGCTGGAGGTTGGTCTGGTCAGTCTGTGCGACTCTGTAACTCTTTGTGAGTGAGTGAGTGGATCTGCTGTGACCTCCCGCCAGCAGTTCCAAGAATTTTTTTGGGGTGTTGCATTACGTTTTTATGCTATTTAATTTTTCACATTTTTTGCTGGTACTTTGTGCGCTCGTTTTGTGACCGCAAAGAGTTGACTATTTTCCCAGGAAAAGCTCCAACTACTTATTTATTTGGTCAGCTGGTTCGGCCTGTTGGCCGGCCACGAGTTGCTGTTTCAGTTTCAGCTCTTTGTTTACTCAGTTGGTCACATTTCATTATACGACGAACTGCAACCCACCGACTCCTGACGACGCCTCACGGCTGACGCCTGCTTTGCATTGTGCACAGCACGGGGGGCGTGGCAAATGGGCAATTGCAGTGCCGAGTGCCGAGATGGGCATGGCATTTGCAGTCTTTGAGAATGGCATTTCCGCATGCAATTTTTACCAGTTTGCCAGTCCACCATCTGCCCTCCACGTCGCTACCCCATTCGCATTCGCGTTCTTGACATTTGCTGTTTTATAACTCTAGTTAAATATATACAATTTAACGCTCCATTTTTGTTGCATTCGGCTATTCTTGGCCTGGCACGGAAGCGACACGCTAACGAGTCTGCAACTCTCATCAGCTCCTTCATTTATGTCCTTCGTCTTCCGTATCAAATGTCGAGCAGGCCGGCAATGTTATTGCATGGCTCAGTTCTTGAATTACCTTTCGTGCTTTTCTTCGCGGCTCCGCGGCAATAACTCGCTTCCAATTTTAATGCACATGTTTATTCAACAGGATGTGTGTGCAAACGGTTAGTTTAAGTGTATAGAACGTATCAACCGTAGAAATAAAAGTTTGTATAACACTACTGCTGGTAGACAGCTTAATAAGCTAAAGAGGTACTGTTATTTGATTTATGTATTTGAATTGTATTAGACACGTTGATTACTTGGCACGATAAGTAAGTCAACAGAAAACTGTGTTTGTCGATTTCGCTGGTATACACTTAATTGTAACCTTGCAAAGGGTACATTCAATTTGGAAAGAAATTTTGCAACTCATATTGAAAAATACTTTTGAACCTATGTATATGTATATGTACTATATGTAGTATATGTATTCTTTATCACCATCATCAGGCGAGGCGAACTAGTCTGTCCGATTCTTTTTTTGACAAATAACAAAAGACGGCTGAGAGATTGTATTGGTCCGATCTGGTTCGCTCCGACATATCTACAGCGTGCAACAATAAGAAGCATTTGTGCCAAGTTACATCAAGATAGCTTTAAAACTATGAGACTATTTAACGTTGCTGCAGAAAGACGGACAAATGGTCAGAGGGCTAGATCGACTCTCCTGTTGATGCTGATTCAGAATATGCTATATGGGGTCGTAGATGCCTCTTAAGGTGTGTTGCAAACTCAATAAGATATACACTCTGCAGTATTCTTTTTTGAAATAACTCAACTTACCATTACTTGATAAAATTATATTTTGGAGGTTACCTTCAGTTTTCATTTTATTAAAATCTGACAACGTTATACTATAGGTTTCATTGGAACCATCACTCAAAAGTAAAGATTTGCTTTAATATAGTATATTTTCAGCTGTTAATCATTAAATCTGTTTAATGTATTGAAATGCTTTAGATTTTATGCAAAACCTCAACAATTTATTTTGCTTAAAGTGACTATATTTGTGTTTAAAGTTTTTATGTAGGGAGCAGTTCTATTCGTTGGTTATTCGCCCACTCTCAGAAAAAGCAATTATAATTATTGAATGAACCTTTGGACAGTTAATTTGAGAATTAAAGCTCATATAAGCAGATAAATTGCTTATTGCACTGAAGTTGATTGAATAGTTGTGGTAGTTCCGTGTCCTTAGGTGTCAGCAGGCTGCCACGCCACAATGCCGCAATGCGCATTTTTAATTATGCTTTGACAATGGCTGAAGGGGTGCAATAAGCAAATGTGGCAAGTTGCAGAAAAGCCGCAATGCACGATAGTGCAGGTGAGGTCTATTAATTATTAAACATACATTGGAAGTAACGGGACGAGCTGCCACTCATACGTATAGAGACATATATGTATGTATGAATGTATGTGTGTACAGAGTGACATTCACTTACCTGTGTGTGTGTGTGAGTATGTGTTTCTATGTGTATGTGTGTGTGTGAGTATGTGTGCATGTTTGCATATTAATTAGGAATTGCGCCACAAGCATATTCATAATCCATTGATATTGTTGATTTGTTGCATAATGAATACCATAAACATCCACTAAGCTGTCTGCCACCCATGCGGCATGTGGCAGGCCATCAACGGCAGGCGCTGGCAATGGCCGGCAATGACGGCAACGCTGCAACATTGTCATTAGAGCAATTGTCATTAACATGAGCGACAGCAATGAGACAACATCATTATCAACGTCATCGAGTGCGGTCATTGTCGGTGATATTGTTGTTGATGTTGTTGTTTGTGTTGGTGTTGGTGTGCTGTTTCTGATGCTAGTGCTGCTGTTGGTGTTGTTGCTCCTCTTGTCAACGTTATTGATGTCATTGATGTTGATGTCAGGCGCATTAAACATGCAGCAGCAATTGACAGAGTTATCAACATCTAACAACATTAATGGGTGTTGCCTGCATGGGAACAGGAGCAATAGCAGCAGCAGCAACAGCAACGGCAGCAACTCTTCACTACGATTGTATGCTAGAAAAGGGAATGCAGTTTAATGCGCTGTCATCGCTTACCCGACGTCCTGACGTTGTCATGGCTTTTAATTATTTTGCAAATTAATTTCCAAATTGGTAATTTTCTTCGCATTTGCACAAAAACACACACCAGCTCATCGCAAACACACAAGTACATACACCAATACAAACATGCAGCGAACGAGCTTCCTGTCAATGGTTGCCATAATGAGTTTTTATGTCAGGCGCATCAAATACTGCTGCTGCTGATGCTGTTCTTGTAATTGACTAAAAGTGGGCCTATTTGCAAAATGGGCACCCCAGGCGGATATTGACTTTTAAAATTTGGTATATCGTTGAGCTTTCCACTTAATTATTGTGATTCTATTAGGCCTAACTATGCAAAATGTTCCACTTAGAACTGAATAATATCTAAAATGATCCACTTGGAAAAGTTTCTAAACATTTTGAGGAAACCTACGATAATTGACAACATTTTATGGGCTGTAAGCAATTCAAAAGGAATTTCGTTTGCCTATAAAATTGAATGTAATCAAAATAAAAATCAACATTGTTTATTTTCATAAATTTGTCTTAAGTATGCGTAACTGTCAATCTATTGTTAATTTATGTTGAAGTGGATCTCTTGAAAATTAAATGAAGCGAAAACTCATTCACTGCACTCGTTTGTGTTTTAATTGGAGTCTCCAACACTCGCTGCGTGTCGTGCCGACTCCTGATTATTGTTTGGATTACTGCGGAAATTGACAGGCATTTCGACTGATTGCCGTTCAATTGTAAACTGCCGACATGCAATTAATTACGCCAAATTATTTATTGTCCAATTTCTATAAGAGTTTCCTTGCTGCGTCGGCGAAGGGCGTCGGAGGGGGAGCTCATCAACCACCTGGTAGGAACTTAAGTCAATCGTTGCCCATTAGTGGCGACACTAGCAACACAAACACACACGTATCCAACAAGAGACACGCAACTCCATAAGTTCAGCATGTGTGCGTGCTACAGACCTACGTAGCGTATGCGTAATTATTTGCTTAAAGCCTCGCCAGGCAGTCTGGCAAGCGCAGGTCTGGGGGCAGTCTGATGAACAAAGGAACTGTCGACACGCAGCAGCGTCGCTTTCAGCTCAGCCGCACACCTAACAACACGTTTCCGTTAACAATTTCCGGCCGTGGCACCCAAGTGGGGATTGCATCATTCAGTGGGGCATGAGTCAATGATGGGGAGAGCAAAGGCGAGAACAGAAGAAGAACATTCACGCAAATTTTGTTTCTCTCTCTCTCTCTTTTTGCTGATTACTGTTGATTGGCATTTTTCGCTTTGCTGCTCATCAATGCTAATTCTTTTCTTCTTATTTTTGCTTTCGCCACGCATTTGCCGATTTCCCCCGCAAAGCTGCAAAGTTTGCCAAAGTTGTTGCTGTTTTTCTTCCATGCAATAAAAGCAGTTTTCAAACGAAGCGCAAGTGCAAAAGATTGATTGACTCAACATTTGTGTAGATGCTGTCGATATTGATAAAGTGCACAGCGCTTGTCCAATCAATTTGCCTGTCTCAGATCCCAGACATCGACAGTAATCAATGAGAGCGTTTAACAAAATAAAGTAATTAATGCGCTTAGCAGTATTGCAAATAGAACCCTAATATCTCTCACTCTTACGCAAGCACTCACGCAGACAAAAATATGAAATACAATAATTTTTGGGTATTTTTCTGCCATGTCAACACTTACGCCTCGTTACGCACGGCTGAGCGACAGGCCTGGGATACAGATCCTGACGGCGACGCTGTTGCTGATGATGTGGCCAGGCTGATGAGCAGGGCTTAAATAAAGGAGGAAGCGTAAAATCAACAGCAGGCGGAGTGAAAGCAACAGCCTGAGAGGGAGCAGGACTAAAAGAGGAGGGTAAAAAGCAAACATCAACATTTTGTACAAATAATAACAAACATTTATGGCACAACAGCGTAATTCTAACTACATACGTAGCCCAGCAATATCTATCTGTGTGTGGGCGTGTGTACCTTTATCTGGGTGTGTGCGAATGAGTGTGTCTGGCAGGAATATATGACAACACATGTGCAATGTTGACAAGCATTTTAATGGAATAAGCACCAAAGCAGCGGCAAGCTGAGCGGTCAAAGAGATGGTCACGAGATGTGTTTGCCAACCTGAAAATATACATATATCATTCCTGGAGCACAACTTACACACGAACCTATATAAATTATATGAATTCACATTGCAAATGTACCAAAAATGCGGCTGTATGATGCGAGAATTCGTGTGCTCTCGATTTTTCGTTGCCTATTGAATCTCAATTTCCATTAGAAAAAAGAGAAGTTTATGAAATTTCTATATTTACCCTACTTGCATTTGTATTTTCACGTGTTTTGGTATATAGTATGTATTCTATTCTTGTTGAAAGACATTTTCTGGGTGATTGTTATGTGAGTCATGCGTGGAGCCCCTGCTGCTGCCCGCTTTCTGTGTTAATTCGTGCGTTGTGCCCCGCCTGTCGGTGAATCTCCCCGGCGGCTGGCTGTCTGAAACCTGTCAAAGCCGCTGTAACATCGCACATATGAGAGACCAACATCCAACAACCAACAGCCAGCAGGCAGGGAAGCAGATGAGTTGGTAAAATTTTCCGGGCCTAGAGCACGATTCGTTGGTGAAGCGCACGCACACAGACGCAGTCACACACAAACGCCTGTCAGCCAAAGCATCGCAATCCTAGTTAGTCCGTGGATGCGGCTCTGTTTGCACAGGATATAAGCATACTTGACACACAAAACACGCTGTGTGTACAACAGTTGGAATATATTCAAAATATTCCCAAAAATTAGGAGAGCGGACAAGAGGTGCAAATACAATAACAAACAGATATATGATTTAAATTTTGATAAATAAATCAATGTTCGAGCTACTTCTGAGTTCGTGATACGCCCAAGTGGCTGCCAGTCTGCAATGCGATATATCTAAAAGTATTCACTGTAAATCACTTAAACTTTCTCACAGCTCACAGCTCATAGCACACATACTTTACACACACTTTATTCACACAAATACATTCACCTTGGTGCGCACTCAATGCTCGTAGCCCAATTTACAGTTACTCAGACAGCACACTGACACTCATTGAGTTCGAAGTTGAAAGTTTGAAAGTGGCAGCTGGCAGCGCAGTGGTTCAGTGGCTCAGCGGTTCATGTTCGCTACGATTGACCAAGTTTTCAATTATTTACAGGTAATTTGGTTCAAAGATACCATGCAATTGGACACCACGGAGCGCCACATCATGGAGAATCGCGGCTCACGTCACACGCTGATTATACGCAAAGTGCATCCGCAGGACTTTGGCAACTACTCCTGCGTGGCTGAGAATCAACTTGGCAAGTCACGCAAAACTTTGCAGCTGAGCGGAAAACCGAATGTTGCCGTTTTTAATTCGCCAGCAATCAGTCAATACAAGGACAGGTAAGCACGCCCCCACCTCACCCACCCCTTCTTAGTCCTATCAAACGGTCTCACCTGTCGGTTGTTCACGTTCTCTGCTCGCTGCTCAATTGGCAGCCATATCAAGTTGCAACCAGACACGTGCCCACGTGCCACATACCACACATCACACACACACACACACACACACACCTACACACAAATATAGATCCATGGGGTGTACATGGGGGGCGCACACAGCGCTGATGACCCGTTGGCCATGTAAGACAATTTATACAGTGCTTGACCTTAGTTAAGTTGAATTTACTCCAGTTGAATTGCGATGGCCTCCGCTATGAGGCGTCTAATTAGCGCAGTAAAGTGCGGAGATTTTCTGCTGGTCAACTGTGCGTATACGTAATCCACGTAGCGGAGTATCAAATTCAAAAATTGGAGAGAAAATAACAAATGTCAGTTTGGGACAATGTGGAGCGTTCACTGTAGCAGACACAGAGGGAGGCTTTATTAGATTAATTTCGTTGAACGACACACGGGTTGGGACAACTGGTCGTATACGTAACAAATAAAAGTTTTAATTGGATTAGCTGTCATCAGAAGCACAGACACTAACAGACATACTCGGGGCGGCAAACAGACGGACACACGGGGTTGACAGAGGAGAGAACAAGCAGGCAACCAAGCGACAAACAAGCTCACATCTCACTGTCACACACACTCGCAGCCACAGTGCACGCAGAGGCAAGCTACACGACTGTCTGATAGAGAATTCAGATAGCTATAGACCCGAAAAAACTGCCAGTGAGTGTCATTGGCACCTCTCAATAATTCAACTTGAATTAAGCTCAATAAGATGGATGAAAATAGAGAGAAATCTACACGCATTTCAAAATATACACAAATGAAATTTCAATGGCCCTTTTGCAATAATTCCATTTCTAGCCGCATTGCGCATACGCCCTGACGTACAGCAAAGTTTGTCAAACAAATATTACCGCTAACTCACTGGTATTGGAATAGAAACAGAAAATAACAGAATTGTGGCACTGTGATTCCCCCACTCGATGTCAACGAAACTCTGATTTCATTTGGTGATTTTGCCGGAAACTGCTGCCGGCAATTAAGCTAGCAATTTGTCCCCATCGAGCGTCACTGGCGCCAGTCGCTGGCGCTCTTCAATTGTTCATAATCATTTTTATTGCTTACTTTACTTTGATGCTATATGCGAAAACTTTTCTGATTGGCGTTTTATGTTTTTATTGTGCGCAGGACTTCAGGTTATTAGTTCGTATGGCTCAATAAGCATGCAAAAAACATACAAAACATGAAAATAAATGCCTGGCACAAACACACACTAATATATAATGTGTATTCGTACATAAGAATGCCGGAGCTTCCAACTTCCCCCTCTGCATCCAGTGAAGCCTTGTTTATGGCTTGTAGGACGTTGCCCCATCTCTCGCTCAGCTGATTAGCATTCAAATTGTGTGCCGAGTTTATCGCAAAGCAATGAACTAGCGCCTTTGTAATGTATTGCAAATGGCAAGGGGATGCGCAGTGGAGATGCCAGCGAGGACAACAACAAGGAAAAGCGTCTCCTTCTAATTAGTTGTTTACTTGAATAGTTTCTTTACATCCCCTTTGCCGTCGCGGGAGTAACGCGATAAATATTACCAAATCTGCCTTTGTTGTTAATATTAATGCGATTGTTAATGAGCATTGGCGTTCCGCGCTGGCAGCATCTTGTGTGCAAGGGAGTGGGTGGTTAACCTTTAAGCCAGTGGCAATGCACTCGCTTAAGATAGAGAGAGGGATAAGTCAAGCTAAACCTGGTGCTGTGCGTTTGGCACACAGCTAGCTTTACTTCAGTTGGGTTGAACAAACGGAACGCCTTGTGCGTTGCTCCGAATGGCAAAGGGCAAACAAAGGGTCAATAACAAAAGCAACAGCAGGCCACAGCAGCAACAGCGTGGAGAGGGAAGTATCAGCAGTAGCAGAAGCAACAACAGTAGCAGCAGCCGAAATGGGGACAACAATAACGCGCGGATTGGAGCTTAACGCACTGGAGCTTGGTTAGGGCATTGACAGTATTGATTATGTGGTTGCTTGCCGTGTTGTCCGCAGCTTTGTTATTATTGTTGTTGGAGTCGCTATCACTTGAATTGGTTGCGTGCTAACTTCGCAGCAGCGATTGGCTTTAGATGAAATTTAACAATGCCATATTGATTGAGTTCGTCCCCCAAACAAGTCCGACAGCAATTGTTGCACGCCAACGTGTTGCCGGTCAATCTCGAATATGTCTACATTTTCGTACTACATCTTGCATTCTCTCTTGCTTTTTCCTCCTCCTTTGCTTAGATACAACATCTCATGGGCAGTGGACTCGCATACCCCCATCGAGGAGTACAAGCTGTCCTTCCGCAAGCTGCCACAAGGACATGAGGTCGTTGACAATGCCATTGACTCGCAATCCTCGTCATCGTCCTCGTTGTCATCATCGTCTTCTTCGCAAATGTACGGTTCGTCCACCCACAATCATCGCATTGGCAACAACTTGGCCAACTACGGCGGCTATGGCAATCTGATGCACTGGGGTCACAACGATTGGCGCAACGTGGTGCTGCCGTCTTTCCCATTATCGCACCACTACACGCAAGGCATGAGCTACATGGTGCGCGGCCTGGATCCAGATCAGCAGTACGAGGCCACAGTGCAATCCCGGTAAGTGTCGTCAAATTCTAATCCCAGACATGGCTGAACTTGCCTCATTAACTTGCCACGCAGCGGCAACTTTGAGCATTATTGCCGCACAATTAGTTGCAAGTGCATAATTAATGCGGACACACTGCTTCTCATTCACAGCAATCGATATGGCTGGAGCGACTTGACCAACAGCTTCTTCTTCTCCACATCATCAAATGGTGAGTGCATTTTGCCTGCTCAACTTGGCTTTAAATTACGTCTATAAGTATATAGGATAAATAAATAAGTACGGTATCAAATTTTAAGCCTGTCTCTATTACCCCTATGTATGTGTGTGTGTAGCGTAAGCTTCGAGCACACACGCACAGACCCATACGTTAATACAGCATCAGCTCGAAGGGCGATGCTTATGCATGCGCCTGGCGCTTATGCAACACTTTTTGTAATACCCTTTCCAGGCGGGCATTTGAAATCGATCGTGCCATGTGCCAAAGAGCTTAACATTTTTAAGTAATACGACAGAACTGTTAATTATTTTATTTTGTTTTTGCCAAATATTCCTTTTTTGGGGAAGGGACTTCCCACTTCGGAGCATTGAAAGCGAGTTTCTTTTCAATTTCATATATTGGCTTTACCCCTTTTTCGTGTGTATCGTTTATTCTGGCTGCATGCATAATAATTTGGTATTAAATGCTTCTATCGCTGATAATCCTGAAAAATCACAGTGCAGCAGAGCAGAGCAATGAAAATCGATTTACATGTCAGCTCGAAAAAAGGAGCGGATACTGCAATTTGTGTCATTTAAAGCGACAGAATAAATATCAGCGTGACGCGAAGTGCGATTTAATTTACAGCATTAAAGCTTTATTTACTGTCCCTCTCCCACTTGTACATACTGCAGATATTCAACATACGCACCGTAGTACATATCACGTTATTTTGACTTGCGATCATTTCGATTTGCCACAAATGGTCTACTAATTGTAAATGCCGCCTCATCAAGAGTTTGACTTGGCATAATGAGCGTGAAAAATCAAATAAGCACACACACACACAAACACGCATGCACACACAAGCCAGCACTAATTGGATGCAAGCACACACAAGCACACACAGGCTATCGCACTCGCTCTCACACACACACATTTCTTAAGAGTCGACTTTGCGGTTATAAATAAACAAAGATGCGGGGCGTCGATTGGGTTTTTGTATTTGCCAGCAGGTAGCATCGAGCAGGCAGCAGGGGGAAGACAGGTGGAAGGCAGGTGGATTGCATTTAAATGCGCAAACGAAAACCATTTATATGCAAAACTATTGTTGCATTGCATACAGAATGAATGCCGCATTGGCAGCCAGGCAACCAAGCAGCGATGCAGCTGGGGCTGCAAGTTGGGGAGGTGGCAGTGCGATACCACCAGGCTACGCGGCCGTATAAAATGTGGCGCGAGCGAGCGCGGAAAACGTTTTTCCATGCAAATGACGCATATTTGCCAGTGCCAACTACATTGCCACTGCCGTACGCTGCTGCCTCTCCTGGCTCCTCATTTGGCTGTCTGCGTCTTCAGAGCGCTGTGCGAAATGCATGCAAATGCAAACGCAGCGGCGTTCAATGCCGTCGGTTCGCAAACAAACAAATAAATATGCATACAAGCCAAGAGAAATGCGCAATAAACACGCACACTCACACATACACACACAGCCACACGCGTATATAAGGAGGCACACAGATAGACTGGCTGGTGGCAGGCAGCAGGCGACAGGACAAAGCGATACAGCTAAATTAAATCAAGTAAAACGTGCATGACGTACATACGCACACACAGATACACACACACACATAGACAGGGATACAAAGAAGGCAGCTGCAGTATCGATGTCACTTGTGCAAGACGTTTTGTCTTTGACAGGTGCGCGCACACACCCGTGCTCGCCCGCATGGCCGGCACAACTGCACACAACTTCATTAAGGGCCATTGTAAGGCGCACAGGACGTGGCAGCCATTCTTAGACAGAGAGAGAGAGCTCCCCCTTTCCGCTCGCAACAGCGACGCGTTCTGTGCAAGTCATCCTGCCGTGCATTCTGGTAATGGAAATGACTTCATTATATTTTCGAAACGTAAACAATTTACGCAATTAGCGGCAGGGTATGCAATTCTGCAGCTAGCGCAGCAGCAGCCGAAGCCACTGGCATTCGTGGCAAGCGGCAACTAATGAGCCTAGAGTGTCATAACTACAGCAGCAACCACAAGAACAACAACAACAACAACAACAACTCGAGCTATAACAACGGTTATAGCCACAATGTCAACAATAATGCCAGCCATAGCCTTGCACGATGACAACAACACTAACAATTCCACTAAAGGACAACAAGCACACTCGACCAGTCTGTAGCAAGTACTTCAACAAACTCGCACACACACACACACACACGCACATATGTGCTGGCACTTACACAGCCACACACTCATATTAGCAGTTCATTTACCTGGGCAACGTGCACTGCAAGCAGAATACCTTGGACACCATCCAGGAGTAGCAGGAACAGCAGCTTCTATTTGTGCTGCTCCTTCTTGTGGCTTGTTTGCTGGCCACGCCACTAAAAGAAAACGCCAATTGAGTCCCGTCGCAGACAAAAAGTATCAACAGCTCTACATACATATGCTTTGTCCGTCCGACTGTCTGCCGTTAGTTCCCTGAGCACATACATTTGCATAGCATGTGCTGGTTGATATGTACGGGTAGTTGCTTGGTATACCAGCAAGCTAACAATTTGCGCTTTCGCTGAGAGAGAAAAGCTGGCACCATGTCAGCAATTTACCCGAAATTGAACTATGGTAAAAGCAACAAGTTTAGCTCGAATTTTCGCATTGTATTGCCCAAATTCCTATTTATCACAGTTTGTGTAAGATGAAATCTATCGAAAACTAGCGAATATTGAACTCTCATCAAAGAATACCGTTTGTCATACAGTTTCTACTCTGGAGAACTATACTATATAATAAATATATTACATATACATATAATTTACATCTCTCAAATACGAAACAACAAATAAATATATTTTTCAACAAATCAAGGGATCATTAATTGTTTAACTTTATTTCTTTTTGAAATACTGTTGCATAGACATAAACCCATCGATTTCTGAAAAAACTTCCCTGCAACAATTTTATACACAAATAACAAAATGATATCATATGGGAACGCATTGTTGAGTCCTCCCAAAGCGCATTTCCACTTCGATTTGGTTCGGACCCATGGTCGGAATTTAGTTCGCCCTTCAAGAGCATTTAATTTTTATGACACTTTTTTAATGTACTCACAGCGTGCTATTTTCATAGTTATAGCTACAGTTGTTGTTGTTATTGTGCACTCTGTTGTTATTGTAGTTTTGTGTTGCTGTCATCATTTCTGTTCCCGTTTAGTTTGCGTAGTGTGCAAGCGAGACAGAGACAGTCGACTAAGGTATGCAACTATTTTCATCATAGAGACACACACATACACACACATAGAGAGACACACATAGGTGGAGTTAACACCAGATACTCACGCTTAGTCGCGGGGTCAGAGGCGACGGCTCAGGGCCAACATTGCTAACGGCACATGGAGATATAAAAAATAATGCATTTTGTGCACGCGAAAAAATACTCCGACATAAAGCAGAAAAAGGAAAAGCGAAGAAAAAAGCAAAGTTAAATAAAATTACAACATAAACTAAGGCAACGAGTGTTATGTGTGTGGACAGCCAGTCTGCACTGCCAGCGAGCTGTCGGGGCGATGCGGCACTGTGCGAAGGGGAGTCGTGGTGTGCGGAAGGAGGGGGCAACAAGTCTAGAAGAAATATCAGAAAATGAAAGACTCGTTGAAAGTTGCGTAAAACTTGCTGAAACTGCCAACTGAGGACCAGTCAGCAGTGGCAATAGCAATAGCAATGGCAATAGCATTCACAACAACAACAAAACAACAAAAACAACAACAACATGAGCAGCAAGGGCAACAACAACAACGCGACACATTCAAAGGATGACAAAGTGGACTCTTACTGCAGGACGACAACGACAACGACGACGCGACTGCCGTCTGCCGTCTGTTCAGTGCAGCTCAAACTTTCAATTTACTTTGCCATCACATTCGCTATCTTTGTTACTCTTGTAGCTTCTTATCCGCTGTCGGCTGACGCTGTCTGCGTCAGCGTGTGCCACGCGCTGTTCAGCAGCGTTTCGGTGTGCGTTGGAAGCTTTTGTGTTGCCGCTGGGAATGCTTTACCAAAGGCCCCAAACAACTGCAGCAACATCGCTTTTTGCTTGCATGCAACTTGCAAAGTTTACCAAGGCACAAACACCCACACACACAGACAAGCACACTGACACAGACTTACGCACTTACAGAGCTTCGCAAGTTGTGTAGTAGCAGCGTAATAAGCACATGGAAAAAAATATACATATACCAAATATATATTATGTATGTTTGTGTGTATATATACCCCCTATATATATAGCCATATGGCAGCACGCGCTGTTGCAAGATGTGTAATGCGAATTCTCGACGTGAATGCTATGTTTATGTAAAGTGCAGGTCCCACAATGCGCCCGAGAAGATCGGGTCGAAGCGCGGCGAAGCTGTTGCTGAAGTTTGCCGCAAGTGCTGCAAATGTACAAAAGAAGCAACTGCATTATTATAAATACTTACACAGACAGGCACACACATGCATGTGCCACAACAGCAAGGGAAACTTTAAGTCGGGCTTTAAGTGGCCATTGGTTACATTGCAACCCTCTTCCAGTTCTCCTCTTGACCCCGACTCAGCACACACTCTGCACTCGCAGTTGGCACAGTAAAATGTTGCAATATTGGTAGCACCAACCAGTTGCCTACTGCAACATTGTGCGCCAGCAAATCCGCATTCCGCAGCGCCAAAAACTCGAAAGCTCCGCGCAAATCAGCGCTTACCAGCAGCACCGCCACTATAGGCAACGCTAACTATGCTGACCCTAATCTGTGTCAGCTTCGTATTGCCCCACTGTCTTACACTTGCCAAAAAACTTGTGTATTCTCCTGTTAAAACTTGTGAAACTATCGAAGTTACTGCAGGAGTTTTCAACTTTAATTAAGTTTACAATTTCTTAATTTGGAAGTTAATTATAATTATATAAAGTATTTAAATTGAAATGTATTTAAATAAATTATACCTCTGCTAGGATAGGATAGAATGTATGGCAGCTACTTAATATAGCTCCGACTTATGTACTAAAATGCATCAAGACTTATCTGTAACTGAGAGATTATTTATCATGACGAAAGACGGACAAGCAAATGGGCATGGCTTGTTTTAATCGTCTACCTTAATCTTGCTACTTTATATACCCTATATATACTTCTAACCAAAATGAAACCATCCTCTGCAATGATATAAATTATAAACAAACTGAAACATATTTTACAACGATAAAATGTTTGGGGATTGAAAAAGTATTCATGTTGCCAAACTATTCATGTCCAACTACTCTTTTTTCGAGTGCTGGTACTAATACTGACTAACAGCGACACACCACATCGACATCCTTTTGGGTTGATGGGTGTGTACATTCTTCTGCATGCATGTAGTATGTGAACACAATAAGCTGCTTGTTAAAGATTGGGTTTCTGTTGCAAATGCAAATGCGAATCAAAAAAAAAAAAAGAAACCAAAACTGTTCCCTTAAAAATCGGATTTATTTGGCTGATGCACCCATCAACACACGCCAGAGTATAAAAAGGGTGCTGTGTGTGTGTGCGTGTGTGTGTGTTTGGGTTTCTACATTTGTATTTGTCGCCACACCGCAATGCTATTACGTGAATAGTGCGTGCGTCCGGTGACGAGAGCCGCTCGGGCATAAAAACCTATTTCAGAGCTGGACCAAAGCGAACTCAACTGGAGCGTGCAGGTGCTGAAAGGTGGGCACTGCGGTAAGTGCGGCAGCAATGCAACTTCGCTGGCAATGCCTGTCGCTTGTTTAGCTACACAAAATGCCGAACACGAAATCACAAGTGACGTTATGGTTTTGTGCCACCAAACCGCAGGCAATAAAAGACGCAACGACAGTCGATGGCGACAGCGACAGGCAACCATGCAACTAGACGGCCAGGCAACATTAGCCGCACCGGGAACTGGACCCCACTCTCAATCCCAAACCCGATCCCGATGCCGATGCAGGCACCAACAGTGGCAGCGTTGGCGATTCGCGGTGACCGCGTCTGGCTGCGTCTATTTTCATTTATAAAACTGTTGGCATTTCACCGGCGCCGCAATTGACAATTTGCTTGTAGTTTATGTTGGCAGTGTGTGAATTTATATGGTAATTCGATGCGTGGCCATTTTTCGTAAGTCGCTAAACGGCCAAATGAATGCGGTGCTAGGAGACAGTGGGTGCTGAGGGGCGGGGAGTGCATGCAAGATTTGTGGAATGTGCAACAGCATTTCTAAATTGCACGTATCATGTTTGCAGGCGATGGCAACACAGATGCCTCAATAGATTAGCTGTCTTGTTTGCAGTGTGTAGCATGCAACGCACATGCACGGAGAGCAATATCAAAAGTCTAGCGTTGCAGTTACATTCAACATCCAATGTCCGACGTGGTGGTAGCTCGTCCACTGTCCGATGTTTTCTGTCTATTAAAAGTGTCAGCAATGACTAGAACATGTGAGGAGCGCAGCAAATGAGAACACGTCAAGCATGTCAATGCCTTGTGCCAAGTTGCCGGCTCCAATGGCTGTCGAAAGGCGGATGCTACTGATAGCTCCACCTCCATCTGGCACCTTCGTCTCCGCCTTCGGCTCTGACAGCAGCAGCTACACGAGATTTGTATGTTTTAGATAATGTCGAACTGGCTACAAGGCAGACCCATCAAATATGAATAAGTTTTGAAGGCCCTTAGCACATTTCCCATAGACAGCTGTCGTGTAACAATTTTGCAATAAACGCACACACACACTGACAGATATACACTTACACGTACAGAGAGATACAAACAGGCAGAGACACCGACAGCTCGCATTGAGTACAGGCCAATTGGGGCAGCGTGCTTCCAAGAAGTTTCATTAAAACTGCAACTGCAGCTGCATATCGTTGCCTTGGCTATCTGCTTTTCACCTCAATCGATCATTTGCCTCTCATCGCATCTTCTCTCCTCTCTCCCTTTCCCAGTCTTTCTCTCTGCCTCAGCTTTGTCGCTATTGGCTCCTTTACTTATGGCCAACTGGGCAGGCGAAGCGATGCGCCGGCAATTGCAATTGCAATTACCATTGAGTCATGCCAAAGCGAAGCAGTAAGCAGGCGAACAGATGAACAGACGAACAGGAGAACGCAGACCAGGTCAGGGGAACAGCAGGTGTCGTTGCTGGCGATTCCAATATCGATGGATCGATGCCAGCATGACTGCTACGATGGATGCTGCTGAACCTGGCATTCATGGCAAAATGCACATTTGTCATTATTGACAGATGTCGCACGTTTGCCATTTTAATTGGCGGCTTACACAAAATGAGCTGCACGCCAGGATATGACCTCGATGGATATCCGGGGCAGAGCGGGGAAGGTCACACAGCCCTGATTCGTCTGCACCTGAGCGGGCAAAGTAAACTTTTGTGTGATTGTGCATTGCAATTAATGCGTTAATGATTTATGTATTTGCGGACATGGATTTGATTTAAATGTCAATTGGCAATCGCATTGCGGAAGCCAATTAAATTATAACTTATAGCTAGACACGCACAGTCACACATACAATCAAGGTAGAAAACAATCAAATACACACGGTCATGCACATTAGGTTTTCTGTTGAAATCATGATTCTGCTTTAAGCATTGTAACTTTTCGCTTTCTCTATCACTTTGGTAACTATCGTTTATCGCTATCGCTATCGCTATCGCTCTTTCTTCAATGACTGATCCACATATCAATTACAGATGTGCTTGTCGATCTATCAACTTTCTTAAATCATGGTCAGTCAGGTTAGTTCTCGCATACTCTCTCTCTATCTCTCTCTTTCTTTCATCATTACATTCTCTCTCTCTCTCATGCTGTCTTTTCTATTTTTCTCTCTTTGTCTCTTGCTTTCGCTCTATTTTCAGCTGTTTTCTTTGCACACACATAATTCGCAATTTTCTCTCTCTCTCTCTCTCTCTCTCTCTGTCTTTTATTCTCTCTTTTTCCCTCTATCTAACCTTATTTGCATGTTTATATCCGCATGAATTTTATTTTCAAATACACTGAATAGACCCAATATTTTCCTATGGCTCCTAAAAAGAAAATAAATAAATAACATTTCACAAATGGCAAATACGTATTCAATAGCCGTGTATGTGCGTATATATCCCATTGTCCAGTATATGTGTTCAATGTTTTGCGTATTTACAGTTTACCAAACGTTTTGCGGAAAAATACCATTTCTGTTCAATTTGCAAAGCTTGAACAAAACGAAAAACCGAAACACTTTAAATGAATAACACGAATATTCCGATTTTTACAGACATACATAAATATCTCTGCAAAAAGCGTGTGCATGTTTTGAGCGTGTGTGAACTTGTATTGTTTGAAATCAAAAGAGATTGAAAACGTTTCCAACATTTCGAATTGCATGAACAATGAATCTCTCTTATTGAAAACATTCCATACCAGATTTCATAAACTTTTTAATATCTCCAGTTAGACCATTATTATGAAATTACATTATTCATTCACTATAAATACTTGAGAACTGTGCCATTTAATAACTATTTGATTTGGTGTTCTAATGATTTCTATTGCAGATAACGAGATGCGGGATCTGAGCGTTACTTTCTATGGCAGCGGAGCCATCAACCGAATGAAAATGAGCGTGATCTCATTAAGCGGTGCCATGCTATTGCTTAAACTAATCTTTGCTTAGATGATCTACTTTATTTTAGTTGGAATTTTAATTTTAGTAACGAATTTCACCGCCAATAGCATTAAAATTGATTGATGGTTTTGATTTTGAACGGTTATTGACGGGATGGAGGCGTGCCGGCATAACAACTCGAGTTGTAATTAGTTTAAGACATGATGGCATCTAGTTATGTATGGCATGTATAACATTTTCTCAGACTCTCAACTTTCCATTTCTCTAAAATCTACGAAACATTCCAAGCGAACTTTATCGAAACCAAAAGAAAACAAAAAACAAATGCAAGAAACATAAATGGAACCATATAATATATACGATACAATCAATGTAATAGCATAAGCAACCGATAACACACACATCTACACAACACACACTCCCACACAGAGACACATTTCAACCATTCAGCACTCGATAGTTAAGTGTACATAGATTTTATTGCATACTTTTAGGAGTAGGCATCAACTGCACCAAAGAGAATCGAATGAAACTCGCCACCGAGAGGCGAGACAGCTAAAGAACGAGAAAGAGAGGGGAAGAGCATGGTGATTCAATGAATAGAAAACATGATATAAATACAAAACATATTTATACATACACTAGTTCGTATCCTAATGATGTTTAGTCAAATAGCGTGTGCTTTCGTGTATGTGTGCGAGCCGACAAACCGGCAAACTGTATCTTATCTACCGCACTTGTGTATGTTAATTTAATTAACATTCCAGAGCATGGCGAATTACTCATATGCAGACAAATTTGATTTCCATACTTTAGGACAGAATTAACCGCAGCGTGGGAATATTTCCCATTGCAGAAAGCTAAATCGATTCGCCGTTCTTCTATCTTTGCCCTTTTGATGTCTATGTTAAGTAACCTGAGTATAGAGAATAAATACCAGCGAGTTAATTGAAACACTTTGATTTGTACATATATACATGCTACTCGAATACATACACTCATACACACATACTTAAACACCTACACAGAACCTTTAAAGCTTTGTACTTCGTATAGCACATAAGTGTAAATATTTTGGCATTGGAATGCAGCTTAAAGGGTCAAGTAAAGTAATAAATACTTAGCAAAATATATAAATACATATAAATTATGACGCGTTAAAGACAGGGTGCGGTCCAGGTCGTTATTCTTCTTCCAATATTCGAGCATTTCTTTTGTAAATAACTTGCACCAATCAATGATTATTCAACTTAGGGGAAAAAACAAAATCGGACTTAATGCTTGACCAAAAGCAACGGCACCATTCGCATTCAGTTACTGGAAACTGGCACCTCTCAAATGCACCCTGTTCTATAATTTTTAGCAAATTTACAGCTAGGCAAAATACTTACTCTAGTCAAATACATAATTACTTAATTTGAAATAAATAGTTTTAAAGCAGCTGCTTTAAATATAATTAAAAAATGTATGTAAACACGCAAATTGAATTTAAGAAAATAAAGCAAAAAACAAAAAAAGTCGAAATAAATAAATAAACAATTTACTCAAACAGCTTTTAAAAGATTTAATTAAAACAAGTCATTTAAATGCACCAAGGGCTGCCAATAAATGAAAAATTAAACAAAAACATAAACGAAAAAGAAAAGGAAAACAAAAATGATAAATGAAAAACAAACCGGAAGACAAAACCGAAACTCGTATCAATGTGTATGTTTAATTAAAACCCATGGCCAAATGCACAGAAAGCAAGGCGAACGTACTCATAATTAATATAAACTAGAGCGACACACAGCTAGGTATATGTATATATATATATATATATACATATATAGATGGATAAATTAACATATGAATTAAGTAATCGAATCGATATATTCAAGCGATGAAAGACATTTTTTGCCATCTTACACGATTATTGCGTGCCCCCCGCAAATTCCCCATTTTCCATTCCGCAGTCTCGTTGCTTCGATCTATTCGACTAAAGCCGAAACGATAACTAAAAATTATAATATGATAATGATGTTCTAGTAACTGTATATGTGCGTTGTATGTGTAATTTACAAATTTAGTTATAAACCTAATTATACTATTTAGTTAAAGCAAACGAAATATAACTTACAAAATGTGTGTACAAGAAAAGAAGAAAGACAGAGAGAACAGGAAGAAAAACACAAAAGGCAACTCAATTTTTCCATCTCAAAACCGTTACAATGCAATGATAACCCACAAATGAACATTTTTCTGCATTCAATGTATGTATATGTGACTAGAAACGTACTCGTATGTATGTGTATGTATATGTATATTTGATTATTTTGTAAACATTTTTCAAACAACTACAAGTAAATAAAGTCTATATTAACATATAAATGTACTCGCCACGTCTTTAAAATAGCAATCAGCAGCAGCTTGCAGACCTATGCCACATCTGCATTTGGGCCCCATTGTTTCAGGCGTGCCAGGTATTCCGAGAGATAAGTAAATTTAAATTAAATCTAATATTCAATTTGTTGCTGCATATATTTATCTTCAATCCTGAGTGCGCCTGCAGTTGCAGTTGCATAAATAAATACAGAGTTACAAGACGGTGTCGGCACGGAGGGAACGCCACTTTCCCTTATTTATCCAACCCCCATACGACATAAACGTACAATGTATAGTCCGTATAACGTCGTGTGCTTGGCTCACCTTTTTTATGTTGCTCTCCGGCCGTGTGGACATTCAAGAGGGCTCGCAACGGGGATAAAGCAGGCGATATGGAAATGAAAATGGAAAAGTTTGCATGCTGAAGTCTTGTACGCTGGGGCGTGTCTCCACTGTGAGTTTGGGTGCTTGTGTGTATACGTGTGTGTGTGTGCGAGGTATTGGAAGGTGAGCAATCAGAGTCAAAACTTTAAATGAAAAATTTGACAGAAGAGCATAACGGTTATTTAAAAATAAACCCTGATATTGTATGAATCTATATGCAGGCAGGTGGGCAGGCAGAGTCGTACAATTCACTTACACTGCCAGGCTAGACATGCCAGGCAGCTGAAATATTTGCATAACACGCACACACACACACACACACACGTACACACACACACACATTGGGAGACCCACGCACACAGATACAGCCAACTAAATACAGGCTAAAAAGGCAGTCAGGCAAATTGAAAAGTTCCCATTTTTCGGAGTATTTCTCGAACAAGCTGCAAACAGCAAAATAAAATACAAGTATAAAATGTACAAATGGCCTTAACAAATTTTGCCGGCATAATATTATTACCGGCTAATTTGGCTCTAAGGCATGATGTTGTTGCATGGGTGCTAGGAAGCTTGCAGGGGTTGCCAGGTGGTGCAAATGGCATAAAATTGCCGCAATAATAGGCAACCCAAAACGTACTGGAGCCGTGCTGCAGCCTGAACTCAAACCCCGATGCTAAGCCTGACTGCGTGGCTGCACTCTCGCAATGCAATGTACATAGATGCATACACACATACGTGCGCCGCACTGCAAATGAAAGCGAATGTGAGCTGCTGTAGAATGCTAAAACATGCCGACGTCATGTCGCAGGCATGTGCGCATGTATGTGTGCATGTGTGCACCTCATTTCCGGGCATTGTTTTTCGGCCAGGCCGGAGCAGGCAGCTGCCATTGCCGCTGTCGTTGGCATTGCAGTTGCCGTCGCCGTTACCTTTTCCCATATTGTTCCCATTGCTGTTGTTGTGTACTGTTTTTACGTTATGAGCTACTTGTTGTCCCGTTGCGCACCTAAATAAGCACACACACACACACTGACAGTGGCGGCGGGGTTGCGTGTATGTGTCATAAACTCTTTTGCAGCTTCAAATGCATTATGGCAACACGAACGCCACTCGACAGCTTGTGTTTATTACACGCCCATGCAGGTGTGTGTGTGTGTGTGTGTGTGTGTGTTTGTATGTGTATTGGCATGCTGGAAGCCACAGCAGTCGCACTGCACCCCGCATCCACACACACACACAGACGCTGCGTTAGACCTGTACACAAACATTTGCATATGAAATTTATTATGCTAAAAATAAGCCAAGATTTAAAAGCAAGAGACAGAGAAAGGCTGTGGAGAATAAGTACAGAGAGAGAGAGAGAGAGGGAGACGCGACTGAAAATAAGGCCAAACTTGGAAACCCCGGCGGCGTCTGCATAATAAATTCAAACCCCCCAGCCGGCTGGCAACAAATGTCATGACAATCTTCCATCTCCCTCGTCGCTGGCGCATCTCGCCACAGCCTGCCGCCGACGTCACATCATCCACGTTCACACCTCGCTGTCGACGCCGTCAGTAAGCCTATTTATGTGACACGGCAAACGACGATGTCGCCGACGCTATCGCTGTCGACGTCATTGTCGCCGTCTTCCTTGCAATTTGAGCCCCTTTGTGCGACCGGAAGTGGGTCACATATGCACCCAAGTTCCAATTCCTGTGCCAGGCCAAGATAAAGCCAGCTGCCTGTAATTAAGCTCACGAAATGAACCGACCCCTCCCGCATAGCGGCTTCCCTTTCAAATGGGCACAGCATTTGTGCTACTCGAGTGACTCCACTCGGCGGTTCCAGGCCCTGTTCCCCATGTGGGCGCAGTTTTGCAGTGTATAAATTAACTTAAGCTTTAAGATGCCAGCAGCTTCATTACCACCTTGGTTGACGTCTTACGTGTAAAACAGAAAAGATGTGAAAAGATTTGCATAGGCGAAGGGAAGAATAGGAAAGAGGTTACAAGAATTTCTCATCTCCAATTAATTAAAAACACTTTTGCTCCAAGCAATAGTCCATTTTTTTGCATTCCATAAATGCCGTAAACTGAAAACTTAATCTGCTGCTTGTTTGTTCATTTCATAAGCAGGATATTGCATCAAGAGCAGGGGTAGGTGGAGGATGTTTCTGCCCTCTATAGCTAAGCTTAGCTACCGAGCCAACTTAAAGTGCTGCTTCACTGCTCCAAGCTGCACTCAACAGTACGAGGAGAACAATGCAGAGAATGCAGGGTATAAAAAAGACAGCTCACCCGGTTCACCACTTACCATTTGCACTCGCGTTGCCTGGCAACATGCTTAATTCATAATGCATGCCACTTCCTGTTGAAGTAAACCGCCGCCAGCGTCGCTGACGAGCTGGATAGCACTTGACGAGCTGTCGCTGTTCGGTGGAAGGGAGATGGAGGGGACAGCTGATAAGCTGGAATAGCTGAAAGCTATTGGGTGGCATGCAAACGCGATGCGGCATCTGATAGCTGATAGCTGATGACAGGGCATTAAGCTAAAAATTGTTTGCTGAATAATTGAATTGAGAATCCTTGCAACAGTCGCAATACAATACTTTATCGCATTACTGTGCATTCACATTGGCTGCCAGTTAATTAAAACAGTTAATTAAAGTTTTGGTTGGCCTGATTACTATTGAAATGCAAAGTCAAAGCATTTCGGAAGACTTTGCTGAATGTGACTATTTTCTTGCATAGCAAGCAATGTTGCCAATTATCTGAAATGTTGGCATGCCCTGCACTGGCTGCCTGCTCATAACTATTGTTTGCCTTTAAAATAGAAGCAACTTTAGGTATACATGTAATGTTACGTATACGTAATAACCTTTATAAATACGCCTCACAACAGACGACTGGACCCCACTCGATACGTATACGTATTGATGTGCTGCAGCTAATGCGACCCCAGAGAATAACCAGGCAGCACATCAGCAACAGCAGCAGCAGAAGCAGCAGCAGGAACTAGAAGGAGCAGCATGAACTAGAAGCCGGCGGCGCTAACGAGCTGTGCCTTGGAGAGGCCGCCGCTTGGCTGCAATTGTTGCCAAAGCTGAATGCCAAAGCAAATAACAGCAAAGGGACACGGAGTGCAGAGTGCAGAGTGCAGAGTGAGGATGCTAGTGAGAGGCATCGGCAGCAAAGGGTAGGGGCAGTGCTGTCAGCTGTGGACCATGGACCTGGGTAGCTGAAACTAAATGGAAATGCACAAAAAGTAACGTAAAAATGTTGGTGCTGTAGCAGCAGCAATGGCAGCACCAGCAACGGCAGCCAAATCACAAAATCCGATTTGCATGGATTTGTTGGTTTCTTTTGTTGTCGTAGGATCCTTGCGCTGACTGGTGCCAATGCTGTTGCTATTATGCTGTAGGGAGTATTCATACAACTGTTGTTGTTGTTGTTGGCTTTGTTGTTGTTGTTGTTACTTTTGTTGCTGTAGCCGTTGTTGACTTTGTTATTTTTTCTTAATGTCTGCTCAATAAAAAGTGCTGCCATCGTTTTATATTCCCATTTTTTCTCTCTTTGTTGCTTTTGCTGCCGTCCATTTTCGTTTCTTTTTGATTTGTTTGTATGTTTGTTTCTGCTAAATTGTGTTTTCCCTGTTCATTCATTCGTTGTGCGGCACCTACCCCGCATCTCTCTCTCTCTCTCTCTCTCTCTCTCTCTTTCTCTGTGCCTCTTGTCGTAGCTACAGAATTTTTCAGTGATTTTACATGTAAGCATCCTCGTGAGCTGTGGCATGTCCGCAATTGAAGCAGCCACTACACAGCCAAAGTCGACGTCGCTGCCGACGTAGACGTAGACGCCGATGCCAATGGTACTCGCCAGGATGCTCTGTTGCTGGCCATGTCCTGTTTTTTATATGTTTACCCCTTTTTCTCTCCGTCGCTCTTCCTTTCTCTTCTCTGCTGCCCTCGGCTATTGGTGTTCTATGGCAATGAAGCTAGCGTCAACGAAGTTGTCATTTTCGACTGCTACATGCTGCATACTGCACGCTGCTACAGGATGCCGACAGCCCCCAGAAATCTCCCACGATGATCTCCACTTGGCAATTGTTCGATTTCATTGCACATTGTTGCGCATTTTTGCGCTCAACTCTCCTGTGTGTGTTTTTTCTCTCTTTGTGTGTGTCTTACATGAGCTTCACTTGTACAATAACGTAATCTACATAATTCCGTTTTCATTTTGATGTCTCTCATGTTTGTCATGTTGCTCATGTTGCTTATGTTGCGCCTGTTGCCCGTGTCAACATTTGCCACACCGTTTTGCTGCGTTTTGTGTTCTTGTGGGCAGCATTTGACTTTAACTTCCCCATGGCCCCTTGACCCATCCCACTGCCCACTCTCTTGCTTGGCTTTGTTACGGTTTATATTCTTGCTCCGCCTGCCAGTTGCTTACTTCACTTGTTGCCTGTTATCATTGCCGCCAAGTGGCAGCCGCAGCTTAACCACAACTTTCCCCGGCTTCCAAAAACACACCGGACTCCTCGTGTTCAAGTACCTTCGCATGTGTTTGCCTTCCGGCTGCACTGGGTTTCCATGTCTATGTCTTTGCCTGGAACCCCTCGACCCTCTCCCTCTCCCCCTTGCCAACAGTTCTTGCCCCTTTTCAATGAGTTAATGCGTGTGTTTTGATTGCTGCAGCTGTTCTGCAGGCGCTGGCGCCAGCTTCCCTTGTGGTTTGGGCTGCTGCCTGCGGACTGTACTCCAGTCTCGGTGGTGCTGGGTCGTTTCAGGTCTCAGCTTCAGGCTGGTTGTCGGCATGCGGTCTTTATGGCTAGCAATCGCATTATTATGCACCGTGCCGGCATTATGGCCAACACGGAGTACTGAGTACTGAGTACCAAGTGCCGAGAGCGAAGCTCTGTACCGTATCAATGGGCAAAAACTGCAAACTGGAGGCAAACAATACTTGTGCCAGGAGTAGCTTGATAACGCAGCCATAATCCATCATAAGTTGAAACGCCCCACTCATTTGCAGCGCGCTGCCCACTGCCAATTCAAGCTCTGCTTTGTTTGCCTGCATTTGTGTGTGTGTATGTGTGTGTGTGTGTGTGTTCGTGTAAGCCAATTGCTGAATGAAAATCCATTTCATTTTAACATGTTGGCCACAATTAGTGCACATAGAGTATGGCTTACTTAGCCACAAGGGTTGCCCGCTTACTGCTGGTCACTCGGCCAACCAAGCAAGCATCTTGGTCAGCTCCATCTGTCCCTCACCTCCCATCCTCTCCCCTCTCTTGTAGTCGGGCCGAGTCTGCCCTGAATGCCTGTCAAGCGCTGCCTTTTCCGATTCGAGCCGACTCGAGCACATGGCATGCATGCAACATCGTTGTAGTCTGCAGAGTCGCCAGAGTCGCCGGAGTCGTCGTTGTCGTTGTCCACGCTGTCACCGAGTTGTGGCCTGGTTGTTTGTATCTGGACGCTGTCAGGCAGCTGCCAGCTGAAGTGGCATTAAGATGCAGCCTGCTGCCTGCTGTTCGCTGACTGCGCAGTCCAACGGCTTCGCCTGTGGCATTCAGTTCCTTTAGATTATTGCCGCTGGATTCTGCACTTCTCTTTAATTTGCTTGGATTCCTTCTGCCGCCCACTCTGACCAAATATACTTCAAGCGACTATTGCCGCTACCTTTGCCTGGCAAATGGCTCAATTTAGCAGCTTTGAAAACAGCATGCTCCGCCAGCTTTGGCAACTTCGTCGGCTATAAACAAAGTGCAACAATTTTCTAATTACATTGTGGGCATGCGTGTGTGTGTGTGCGTGCATCTTGTGATTGCGTGTGGAGCTGCTGCACACGCAATCAAAACGGAGTCGGCCCCTAAAAGTATGCAATGCGCCGCAGAAAGCAACGCAAAACTGGCGCATTAAATTAATTAAAAAATAAATAAAGCAAGTACGCAGAGTAAATAAACGCGAATGGGACAGCCGCATGTAAGCTGTGCCCGGCAAGGGGCAGGGAGGGTCGTGCAGGAAGAGCGCACTGTGGGCCGTCGCCGCCGACCAAAAAAACTGCAAATTAAGAAAATGCAGCACACGACAAAATCGAATAAACAGCTCGACAACGAGTCGACTGGGGAGCTGGAAGGGCGGAGAGCGAAGAGCGTGGAGAAAAGCGGGGGGAAGCAGAAAGAGAAAGAGAATAGAGAGAGAGAGAGAAAGAGAGAAGAGCGTGGTAAGTTTTTGGGGGCAGGCAATGCTGAAGCCGTTAGCAGCGCGACTAACAGCGCGACTGTGCATGCAACTGCAAATTGAAACGATGTCAGAGCTAGCCCTGCTCCCGCTCTACGTTCTCCGGTCCCCTGCGCCCCAAACAGCTCGTGCACTCGTCGCCGCACTTGGGGCACGGCAAACACGTGAGGTCAGGTCGTTCGTTCATTAATCAAAACAATTAACGAGGCCGCATTTGCGCGACGTTTCCGTTTTTTGTGAAGTGCCCGCACGTAGCCGAAAAATAATGAGCGAACTTATTAAGCGTGTCGAGTCGATCTAATACCGCGTTATGAACTCAACGGGTCCATACGAGCTCCAACCCAAGCTATTTCGGAGACTACAGCTTAACGAGACTCTGGCAGCAGCCATAACAATAAGCAATTTGTCAAGCACATTGACCACATCCATGAATTCCGGGCGATGCGAAGCTTCGGCGATGCTCGACGCGCCACTTACGGCAGGAAAACATAAATTTAACGCCAAGAAGCTCATCCATGTGCCAGGGCCATCGACCATGGCGTTTCTACGGCACATCCCCAAGCGTAAAGCGCACCGCCACCGACCAGTTTCGGCGGGCCAATAGGGGGTCCTTTGGTGTGCGCAAGAGAAATGGCCACGTGGCCTCATGGTCGCTTGTCAGTCGTGAATTTCTGCTCATTTCTGCCAGGATATTGGTGTCACTTGGTTATGCGACTGCTGTACAAAGGCGCCAATTGACTTTACCGCACAGCACGGTGTCTAAAATACAGCTAAGCTTTGATAGATGCAGTCTAGTTGGACATGTCCCACGCATTGTTCTACCTATTTTTGTCCCATGGTCTTCCTTGTGGCCTGTTTGTCTTTTTGATTCCGACTACTTCTGGACAATAATAGCGCTCCCATAGCGCTTGATGGTATTCAAATTGAAAAAGATAAAGATAAATTGTTAAAGATAAAGCCTAGCTTTCCCACTAGGAGATATTTAATGGAGTTAAGCTCATATATGTGTGGAAATGATCTGGCAACACCGAGTCAGATGGCCTCGGTTAACAGTGGACGGACTTGCACCGACGTAGAAGATGAAGGAGTAGAGAGAATTAAATAAATTAGGATTTAATTAAAATAACTTCATTCAATTTAATTGAATAATAAAATAACCGTGTATTTTATAAGAAACACTGACTTGAATCTTAAAAATATAGTGTTTACCGATGTCCCACATATAGAAATGTTTGGCAACGCTTTCTCACAAGAACTCAGCTCACATTCGACGAAGTGGCAACTTCTCATGAAGCAGAAGAAAGGAGAGTTCTCGAGAGCGACGATCTATCAACTATGAATTACTTTAATGTATCTGTATGGTGATGATACTAATACTAATACAATAAATTTTTAAATAAAAAAAATTATTAAGAATAAACATTTTTAGTTTTTACTCAGTAACCAAATTCCACTCGCTTATACATTATTATAATTAAAGTTATATCACAATTACATATATATGAATTTAACATAACATAATATTTTTTATTATGGAAAAAACTTATACTTAAAATGTTCATTTTAAAATTGAAATAAGTCTTTGAAAATATTCAAAGTTATTATTTAACTTATGATTAAAAGTGATTAATTTATTTTCAATCTAACTAATATTTGAAGTTGACGAGGTCGAAAAAGGTGTACTGAAGTGAAATATTAAAAAATCGTTATAAATAAAGTGTTCCCTAAAATAAAAAATAATAATGTAATAATAACTTCATCATCACAGACCAGTTTCTCTTCACTTCTCCAGCCAATTAGCCATCTGACCCGCTTGTATTGTTTGATTCTTCCTATAAATGATATACCCAATGTCCGTTAGCTACGAGAAATGGCAGCGGCTTTCAATGAAATATGCACAGCATTTTATTTATGATTTCCGTTGATAAATGCGCGCAGCCCAAGGGTGCAACGCCCAGTCGAGCATGTGCAGCGAAAGGGGGCGGGATTAAGGAGAGAGACATACGAGAATGGCGGACAGTACCGGACTAAAGGAAAGCACACAATCCGAAGCTTTATCGAGAGCATGCAACCTGATGAACGCCGCTCTTCCGCTGCGGCAGCCCTCGGATGGCATTTCACCTGATTTTTCCCCAGCTCTTACTGTGTCTGTAATTGTTGTTGTTGTTGTTGCTGCTGCACTCAAAGTGTAGCCTTGACACCTGGCGCTAAGAGCAAACTTTGCAATTAACTGCACCGATGCTGCTGGCAACTTTGTCCTCCTGCCGGCACTTAGATGCCTTAGTCCGCCTCGTTCCACCTCACCTCGCCTCGACTAGCCCCCCACGCGCCCTGGCCACTGGCAACACGTCGTCCATTGCTGGAACTTCTTTAACTTTAATTATTTTTCAAAAATGCGAAAAACGAAAATTGGATTTCGACGCAGCGACGTCTCCTATTTTATTTACACTGCGCCATCCAATCTCAGCTTGCAGCCTTGTAAATCAGTCAGGGCACGCCAAGTGCCATCTGCGGGACTGCGCCTGCAAGGGGCAGGCGGCGGGGGAAGCAAAAGTGCAGGCAATGGGGCTGAGCTAAGGTGAGGGAGCGCTGCTGCTTCTGCTGCTGTGTTGCTTCGGCCAACATATTTGTTTTGTTGTAAATCACAAGCAGCAACAGCGAAAATGTTGCCATTGCCGTTTACCCGCCCTTGCGACCCCTCCCCATTCCCTAGCTGCACCACTACACATGCCACTTTACACCCAGCGCAAACACGATTTTCATTTGTATTGCATAGCAAGGGGGGAGCCGAGTGGAGGTAGGGGGTGCAGGAAAGGGCATGGGGTACGGTACGGTATTCGTTTGCTTTATTTATGTCCACCCAGGCACGCCCACAAGCCAACCTGCTTATGCTGGCCACTGGAGAGCCAGGCCAGTGGCAAGGGCTGGTTGTGGTGGTGGCACTCGCGGATTGCTTTGGCTTTTCCTTTCCTTTCTGTTTTTTCATTTTTTTAGAATATTTTTATTTTCTTTTGCCTGTTGTTGCTGTTTAACAAAGCGCATAAATTCGCTTCCAACTGCGTCCTCGGGCGCAGCGCACTGACCTGCCCCACCATGGCCCCCCGCACTGTGCCACCACCCGCCCAAAGTGTTCGTTTCGGCTTGCTGCGCTTTCTCATCTGCCTTTCGCTTGCTTCGCTCTTCACTTTTTGTTTGTTTCTTTCTCTCTCCGTTTGTTTGTTTGTTTGTGCACTGGTCAAAACAATTTTACCCCGACTTGCTGTTGCTGCTGCTGCCTCTGCCTCTGCCTCTGCCGCTGCGCCATAAGCATATGCAAAATGTTATATTTTGCCCCCTTATCTGGGCAACAAGCGACAAGCGAGTCCCTGCACCACCATTCCGCAGTAAATATAATAAAAAGTAACGCTTGCAACTTAATCTCTGACAGCTCGTTACCCGTTTGCATGAGCGCAATATTCATGAGTTGCTAAGCTCAACTTACACTCAAGTGACACCCCTTATTCTCTCTGCCCCTTCCCCCTCACCCCTACCTTTGTACCATTCAGAGATTGTTTCACCTTACATTGTGTAAAAATTTATTTATGCATTTCCACAATTTTGCAGCTTTTGTGCGACTTTGACATTTCGATTGAATTACCAGCTTAGTCCGAGGTATGTGCGGGTATGTGTGTGCAGGGGTGGGAGGAAGGGTGGGTGTGTGTGTGTGTGTCTGTGTGACAGCGAATATATATGTGTATAATTACCAATGCGGTCCGCGCCAAAGGCTCAAATGCGCGCGATAAGCGAACTTGTGACGCGCAGCGCTGATAAGCAGCTGCCACACACGCGTGAGCCCGACACGCACCGACACACACACACACACACACACACAGGCAGAACCACACCCAGCCACACACACCGACACCCACACAGACACAATTAGCAGCGGCTAATGCCCACAGCGCTGAGCCGCACATTAAGCATTCATTGGTCAGCAGGGACAACGATTGTTGTTGTTGCTGCTGCTGCTGCTGCTGATGGTGCTGCTTTTGTGGGCAGCAGCTGCGTGCTGCCAAAACCAAATGAGCAATTGACCTGCCGCCACGCCCACAACCAAGTGGCGACCAACGGCACACGGGGGGCCAACGCAGCGCGGAAATTCGTTTGAGCATTATCTTTGCGTTTTTATGTGTCGGTTTATAAATAATTACAAATGCACATAAATTATGCATTTTAATTTACATTTATTTACACAGCAGTTTCCAAGTCGATCCGCATCGCAGCTCACTTTGCCATTGATTTATTACGCTGCTGCCGCCGCCGCCGCCGCCGCCGCCACCGCTGCTGCTTGCGCAGCTGCAGTTGCCGGAGCTGTTGCTCGCCGAGGAGGACATAAAATAATTGCGCATTTATATGATTTAATTTGTGGCCAAGGGCAGCCGGGCGGCAAAACTGTGCCACGAGCATTGACTAATTGCAAATGCTTGCGAGTCCGATTTAATGCCGAGGCTGGTCGGGACCCCAATGTCCTCCTCCTGCCCACTGTCCTCCCATATTGGGGTTAGTAGGCTGCCGGAGGATCGGCATGGTCGCACGCACCGGAAATCAGTCGAAACCAAAGACACACACATGCAGCTACAGTTCCAGCTAACGCAAGGACAAACGGTTGGGGGAGGGGACTGTCATTCGGCTATATAAATAGATGATGAATGTGTGACCGCACTGGCATATCCGTAGCTCGTTGTTTGTGTATTTATACAGCGCGCACACACAGATATGGCACATGTATGCGAGTGTTCGTTGGTTAAGCAGTATAAATTATGTCAAATTTAATTTGAAATCCTCTTGAAATCGCAACGTCATTGGTCACAGTATACCCTGCATCTAACACAGAAAACTCTTAACACAAATCAATTTCAAGATCACAGAAAAACCAGAAGAAAAGGCTAACTTTGGCATGTAGGTATTACCTCATGTACTATGTAAGTACATATAGTCATGGTCAGTGAAATAGGTGCAAGCTACGGCGTTTTCCAGATCTGTATAAAATTTGCCACTTTCTGTGTCCCTCGATCTTTGCCAAAAACTGTGAAATAAGGGGAAAATTTTGGAACCATTCAAGCCATCTGGTACATACCATAAAATGCCAGGAAGTAATCATAACTGATAAATATGAACGTAACTCATGTCGTTTATCGGTTTTAGCCGATACTGAGAGCTTAATTTCGATTCCACGAGTCCTGAAAGACATTCGTGTGCTGTATATCCTCTGAGTCTCATTACGAATGTCAATTTTGTGTATGCTCTCCAACTATAACTATTATATTTGATTTCAGAGCATTAGATAAGCAGTACATTCGTTAGTTCTGTTCTGTTAAGTGAACCTTTTTGAAAAAGAATACTGGTATTCATACAAAATCTCTTATGTATTGTTCTAATCGCACTTACATATTATTGAAGTAGAATTTCGATTACAGTTTAGTACAAAATATATGAAAATTATAAGTTTGGTTCCAGTATCTTTAAAATAACACTAATCGACCGATTGTTTTTATAGCAGCTTATGATATATAGCTCCGATCCGGCTCGTTGCGACTCACATCCAGATCGCTCTAAGACTACGTTGCAACATGAAGACTGTCGGACAGAGAGACCTGGCTATATTGACTGCACTATTGAATTTATACATACTTTACAGGGTAACAGATATCTCCTACCTGGCTGCGTTACTTTACAGGGTAGCAGATATCTCCTACCTGCCTGCGTTACAAACTGGTAGCCCAAATTAATATACTCTTTGCACGGGTATAAAAATCTATTTATACGAGTATTTTAATTAGGAATTTATGAAAAAAGTTGCAAATTCTTTGGATTATTATTAAAGGTAAATCATTGTTATTGTGCAGTTTTTTGTAGACATCGTTGAAGACGCCTTAGTGAACCGTCAAAGTTGACTTGGTCGTGGGTCGCACATTTAAGCAACGTTTAGCGCCAGCCCCAGATGAGACTGCAAGTTCGCCTGGCGCCCAATGGAGCGTCAGTTTTGTTGTCGAAGGGGACACTGGGCTCCCTTCTCCCGGGGCGATCGATGCTGAAATGAAGCGAACTCAAGTGCGGCGCACTCCCTGACGAAAGGCGATCCGAGTAAATGGACAGCCAAGTTGAGAGAGAGAGAGAACTATGAAATTACTTATAAGTAGAAAGTTGTACAAGTTTTTCATATTCCTTTTTTCAGTTTATTTCTTGCTGCCGCTGCTGGTGATGCTGCCGCTGCACATGTAAGACATTTTGAGCTATGACAGCAGAGGCAAAAGTCGTTAAAACTTTATGAAAGTCAAACAGAAGAGCGTGCAAGGACGAGAAAAAAAGACATCAGCAAAATAAAATAAAAACAAAACAGAGCAGAGGAGAGCAGCCCAGAAAGGAGGAAAATAACTAAGGGCAACGAAACGTGGCGACTGAACCGACCCGCCGGATGCGCTGGTCAACTGCCCTGCTCCAACTGCCCTAACGACTGTCAGCGACTTCGGCGTCACTCGCCTCGCTTTTGCGGCAACTTCAACTTGGACTCAACTCGTCCAACTAGCCTCAGAGCATGATTATGTACACTTGCCATAAATAGCTTTGAGTACATGCATTAATATATAAAGATATATATATGAACTGTGTGTACATAGACTTTTTTCTGCCAGTGTCTTTAGCTGCTTTCGGTTTGTTGTGCATTATTTTGTATGGCTTTTTTCTTGTTTTTGCTTTGCATTCTGCAATTTTTTACATAGCGCCATAAATGCTGCCAATGGCGGACGACCGCAGCCACAACAATGACAACAACACCACGGCCACGCCTCCCGCCCCAAACTTGCCTGCTGTCAAGCGCTTTTTCCGCTTGCAAAATGATTTGATGGCGGCACATCCGTTGCAAGTGGGTAGCTGAGGGGCAGCTGAGGGATGAAGCATGATCCATCCAGCCGGTTTAGCTGGTTCCGCGCTGTTTGCGCTGCTCCTTGACGCCTTTCCCCTGTCCCCCTGCTTGACTATCCGCCAGCATGTTCGCCTGCATAACATAATCTTTCATATTGTGCGCTCTCTGGCATGTCATTTTTTGCATTATGCGACAGTTTCCCCTCTACGTTAAGCAGGACGAGTTGGTTCAAGTTCTGGCCTGATCCCTAAAAGCAAGCCCAATCCCCAGCACAATCTTCGAGCGCAGCTCAATCCCGCGCCCAACGTTATCAATTTGCGCACTGAAGTTTGTATTTAACTTTTGACTTTCCACTTTTCTTTTCTTTCGGTCACCTGCCCGGCGATTTGGCCAGCACTGCCCCACTGTCCCGCCCCCCCATTTTAATTTTAACTGTCACAGCCGAGCGTTGAAATCATAAATTTTATTAAGCGCAACCGGGCGGCCATTTTGAAAATTGACCCGACTCCAGGCGCCTCGACGCTCTACGTTCAACTCTCGGTTCTATTAGCGCAGTTTAATAAAAAAGTTTGAGCGTCACTTAAGTGAGGACGCCGCCAAGTGAGAAGGCAGATCCAAGTGCCAGTTAGGCAGTGCCAGCAGCAGTGGCTGCGGTTAATACGACCTACTATATATTATACATACGTATGCACACAGATACGCAGTATATGCTTCTATAGGTGCGTATAAATATGTTTGGTAAACTTTTTTAATGCTCCGCCTCGACATCGACAGCATTTTTATGATGTGCTTCCTTCTGCTTCTGCTTCTGGTTTCAGTTTCAGTTTCAGTTTTGGTTTCGTTTTCAGCGACGGGTCAGAGTGGGGTGCGTTCTGCCTGTAATAAAGTCATCATAATAACTTCATCATTATTGACGCATAAAACGAAATTTATTTCTTTTGCTTTTATGCATTAGGCGAGCAAAGTACAAAGTAAAAGACAAATAAATGCCTTTATGTGGCGGGAGCAGCTGCCCATCCAGAGTTACCCCAAGAAAAACCCAGCCACAAACGTGCAGATACCCGCCTATAGTATATATACCGTTTTGGGGTTGGCCCGATTTAATGAACTATGATGAGGGTCAGAGAGACCGACTGACAATCGAACGTTCGAGCGTTCCCTTGGCATCAGAATCGACACCCTTTTCTGATTTTTATTGAACTTTTTATTAACTTTTGCATCGCCAGCAATTTATTACCATATCTCTGGCCCGGCTCAGTCGAATCCGAATTTATGTGTAATTTTTAAATATTTTTTAAATATTTCAGCTGCTCGGACGAGCCACAGCAGGCGTAATTGAAAAGTGCCAAGAAAATGGCAAATGCTTTATTTATGCATATTTTTTAAACGAACCACACACACGCATACGGCCAGGTGTGTATGTGTGTTATGTAGGTGGAGTGTGTGGAAAATAAATTGCGAAACGAGATGCTTTTCCACAAGCTGCAACAACAGCTGAAAAACCCCCAACAAGACAAACTTAACTAACTGTAAAATTTCTTATTGTGATTGCGTTTGTCATTGCGTTAGTTTACAACTCTGCACACAGGTACTCTCCACTTCCTTCTCTCTCTCTCTCTCTCTCTCTCAACTCTGTCTCTGTCTCTTTCTCTGTCGCACACACACACATATGTCACAGAACTTTGTTCGTGTGCGCGAACATCTGAAAATGCAAGTTATGAAAATCTGTGCGAAAATGCTTGCAGCTTCTTCGCAGCTAAAGCGCATTGAACTGTGCAAATTGCGAGCAATTTAATTTTTTTCTTTTCTATTTTGCTTTTATTCAAGAAATCAGCTGGCAGCGCCCATTGCCTATCCACCCCCTCCCCACCAGCCCCCTTCCACCTGCAGTTGCTCGCACTTTGGCCCCGCGGGTGCGCAGCAACTTTGCGTAATACCGAAAAGTGCTCGCAGCACATTTCGAGTGCAAACTTTATATTAGAGTTGAAGTGCTACAAACACCCACACACTCGCACACACTCACACATACTCGCACTGATACTGGCAAGTAAGTAGAAAAGTACAAGTACGTGTCTTGGCTTCTCCCTCGCCCTGCGCTCTTTCATCCTCTCCGTGCTCCGGTCGAGTTCAGTTGCATTGGCCTCTCTCGCGTTATTTATGAGTTGCTTACGTTATAACGAACTGCAGCTAGTGCGCTGCAGCGGTGCAGCACAAAAGCACAGCGCAGTACAATGCAACGAGCCAATGCGACAATGCGTAGAAGGACGTGCAGAGTCGAGTCGAGTCGTCGTCCTTTGGGCAAAGTTCGTACAACTCGCTAGAGTGGCCTTTGTCGACCCAAGCACAAGCCCCACAGCACCTCCTCACCCCCCGCTATCACCAGGGTCTCTCAGCACTTGCCCGAAATGCGTGTGCAGCGATTTTTGCGTATTTTCGTATAATTTGAAAAATATCTCGTAAGTAGTTACATCCCGCAGGCGGGACGCTTTCTCCAAACGTGCGACAATTGGTTGTCAGTTAAAGTGACGCTTGCCATAGCAACAAGACCCCTCCCACGTCACTCTTTGGCTGTTTCAACTTTGCCCTCGTGCCTGTTCAACTAGTTTCACACGATGCGAGCCCTTTTCTTCTTGCAACTCCCTTCCTCACCTGCCACATGCAGCTCAAAGTTCTCGCACGAAGCTTACCATTTGGCCAAATTAATACGCAGCCCCCCGCACACAGCTCCACAAGAAGTTTTACCTTTTTTTTTATTCCAATCTACACACCCTGCCCCCTGCCCACAATTACTGCCTGCAGGACGCAACAATTAAACTGCATAATTTGAGATTTATTATTAATTCAACTAGTCTGCTGTTCGCTGTTGTTGTTGTTGTTGTTGTTGTCGCTGTTGTGTTGTTGTTGATGGGGCAGCACACAAAGTGTTTGGAATCTCACCATGCGGGCGAGCTGAGAACAAGTCAATAAAAATAAAAATAATTTCGTAAATTGTGCGCACTTAATGAGTTTCATATGTGCGCTTCTTTTTAATTAATGCCGAACACACACACATACACGCACACACACATACACACATATACACCATCCCTCGCGTTCGTCTGTTTGAATAAAAAATTATAATTCCCCTATATTACGTGCTTTATTTAGCAAATGCTGTTTAAACCCGCCGAAGTTTGCTGTTTTATCTAATAAGTGGCTTAGGGGACTTTTGACTGCGGGTGGTCGAGGGGAAAAACGTGCTAAAAACTTAATTGTTTGCAGTCAAATATTAATCGTGTGTCGGATGATCCAGTGATCCATCAGCTAAGGTAAGTCAACTCCCTAAAAGCGTGAGCTTGTCATCAGCTTTATGGTTATTCAGTATGGAATATTAAAGAACACGTTTTAAGCTATATTTCTTCTTCTTTATTTCTTTATACATAACATTCATTTAGCTTTCACAGAATGAGCGGCAGTTCAGCCATTAGGCTGCCCAATGAAACCGTATGCCTGCTTCGGGCTCAGCTGCCCTTTCCACGTGTTTGCGTTCTGTGGCAAAGGTTGCAAAATCAAAACTAATTTAATCATGTTAATATAATTACAAAAATTAAGCCGTAATCATCACACACTGAATGAGCGAGAGAGATAGAGAGGGAGACGGAGAGACAGAGGGCAACACCTGGCGGCTGAAAACGCACAGCAAAACGACCCAAATTATTTTTAATTCCCCGCAGGATAAGCAACGCACACACAAAACGAGCGGGAGACACTCGGGCTACTCAGTACACAGTACCCTATAACCAGTACACAGTACCCGCTACCCCATACCTGTTACCCATTACCAGGCAGCCGACTTAACGGTGACTCCTGCTGCCGACATTGCAATTTATTCCGAGCTCCCGACAACGCGTCGCGTGCTGCGCATATTAACAAAATGATTATGAAATTCATAATTACAGCTGTGCTTCTGTGTGTGTGTGTCTGTATGTGCTTTGTCTGTGCGTATGTGTGTGCGTGTGAGTGTTGTGTGCGCTGGGCCCATTGTGTATTGTACACTGCGTCAACACATTTGCCAACCGACGCCTACAACGCAGCCGGCCAACATTTTCCCCTTCTCCCTCCCCTCTTGCAACCATCACTCTCTATCTCTCATCCTGCTGGTACTCCCGAGCGGATTTGTTCGGCGTGGCTTAGTCGGAGGCGCTTGGGCCACATGGCGCATACGCAATTTTCAATGCTGCTTAAATATTTGACGCTTACGGCACGTGATTAAATTAAATGCGCTGCCAAGCATTGCGACACAACTAATTAAAAACGCCCAACAATGCGAGGCGTGGCCCCAAAGCCACACACACACACACACCTGACCCCGCCTCCCACAGAGGCCTCCAATCGATGTTCGTTTTTCGTGGCAATTCTAATCGAATTCGTAGGGGGCGCATTGACCAATCGAACAGAGCACACATTTCGAAGGAAATCCCCATTGGTATTAGCATCAGTTAAGGCCGCATAATGCGGTTATTGTCTCTGGCATTAGGCCACATACAGGCACACACACACACACACACACTCGCAATCTATATGCACACATGTATGTACAGTTATGCGCTCACCAGGGCTTAGATACTTAATCCAATAAATTGCAAGCGAATTGTGCGCACATTACGCGCTGTTAAACCGCCTCAAGGGGCCGGCGGTCAAATCAAATGCACTTAACAAAATACCGCGCCCCCCTCAGAGAAGAAACTGAATTTTCTGGAACTGGAATTTCTTAAAAAAGGCCATCGGTAGCCCCCTAGGTCCCCTGTGTGGGCGGGAGCCCAAAAGTTCGTGTATATATTTTAAGTTAATTGAAAAGTGGCAAAAGCAATGGAGAGAAAAAAGGTTTCAACTTGGTTAGGTTTCAGTTTCAGTTTCAGTTTGGGGCGAGGCTTAGGCGGGTTGCTCGTTGCTCGGATGATATTTATGATGGTGCGTAGGTTTTTCACTCGGAACTTGTTGAATAGAAGTGTGTAAATGTGTGTGTGTGTGTGTATGCTAGAGATTTCAGGGTGTGTGTGAGCTTAAGCCTCATTTATTTTTCATGGCTTGGCCAGCAGAAATTGTAATTGCATTACCACAAAACAGACAGTCAGATAGACATACAGACACATGGACAGGCATAAGACGAACGGACAGACAGACAGACAAGGCAGACAGCCAGACAGCCAGACAGATAGACAGCCGAACGGATCAGGTTGGGCAGGTAGCAAGTGCAAAAATTGAAACACACTTGAAAAATGAAGTTGCCATCCGGAGCAAGGTAAACGTAAACACTTCCTGACCGACTTCGTTCTACGTTTCTCGCTTTACGGAACTTTCTGCTTGTCTGTCTGCTAGGAACATTTTTATGAATTTTTAAAATTGTTGCTGCTTTGGTGGCTGCTGCGCTGATTTTGCAGTCATGGGCAGACCTGGACGTGAACGTGTGGGGCCCGTAGACCCAAATGCCTGGCCACTTGTTACCTATTTTACGTGGCCACAAACGCTGCGGTGCGGCGTAAGTAACTGAGTAAGTGTATGGCTGTGTGTGTTTGTTAGATACGAAGAGAGAGACAGAGAGAGAGAGAGACAGAGAGAGAGAGGAACAGAGAGAGAGAGGAACAGAGAGAAGCCTGTGGCCAAGGTACTTAAGTTAAATGGCATATACTTGCCTTGGCTTCTGGCCGAGTCGGGCTCGGGCAGTCGACATCAATTTAAATTGAATTTTCACTTACCACGTTTGGTATGCAGCACAGGTGGTCAGCAATTTGTACCTTGAATTAGCCTAATGTAAAATTTACAAATCGGCGACGGAAACGGGGGCAGCAAAGGGGGTTAGTCTTAAATTCTTTACACCTGCGCAGCCGCTTGGAAAATCTTAATTGATTAGGCGCCACATTTAATTAACATGGCATATCAGAATCCGTTGTGACATTTACTCGATTCCATTAATTATGCTAATTAAAGGCCAAACTAGGAACAACAACAAAGGAAATGAATTCATAAATGCGTGCAAAATGTGAGGATATTTTTAAGCATCCCAAATTGGTCGCCAAGCGGAAAGAGCCAGTGGGTAACCCAACGAGGTAACCCGAGGGAGTAACCCGAAAGGGCTGCCAAGCGTAATTATCAGTATTTACCAGCAAAGGGGGGAGTGATCTGAGCCTGCAATTGACAAATTAACATAAGAATTGCTGGGCTTGGGCCGAGCATTCGGTTAAATGTGTCTCGGATCTTAACGAACCTGTTGATGAATCAAACACAATATTCAAATCGACAGGCACAGTGGGGCGTTGTCTTGGGGACGTGGCCTTGCATTGTCTGCTTAACGCCTGCTGCACTAATTCAATTAAATATTTGTCTTTGTAGTTTCACTCAAAAAACAAAGATGGAAAGCACCAAAAAAAACAGACAGGCAAAAACGAAGATAAAAACCAAACAAGCGTATGACAAAGGCAAAAGCAAGGACAAAGACAAAGCCAGGATGTCTAAGGATAAACACAGCGTCATAGTGGCCCATCTCCATAGAGCCCAGTCTCTTCGGCAGGCAGCCCGTCAGCTCGTCCGCCACCCGCCAGCATCCACCCGACTGTAAGCTATAATGCAAATATTGTATAACGTAAGCACTATATAAGGCTTTCCCTCAAAAAAGTGAGAGCAGCAGACAGGCGACGGGCGACAGCAGGAACTGGAACAGGCAGACGGGAAAAGGAGCTGGAGATGGAGACAGTGGGACTGGGAGACAGTGACTGAGACTGGGACTGAGACTGGTTCTGGGCGTGATCGTGGACTGTGCAGCAAGCAATAAATTTATTGCTTTTGGGAATTTTCCACTTGATGGCATTTAATGCGATTTAGTATTTAAATGAAGCAGCCCACGGGCACAGCGTCCGCATTCGCGTAGAGCATGATGAGGACAACAAGGACGATAAAGTCATTGAAGCGCATTAAAATAATCTTAGCCAAGGCAAAGAAGGGCAGAGCAGAGCATCGCATAGCATAAGCAACACTCCTACACATTTGCTAACTAAGCTCCATAATTTCAACAATATTCCCCCATAATGAGCAATATTCCATTTCCATTCTGCTCCGAGTCTGCCAAGTGAGGGATCCGGACTACTTATCAATCCGCATTGCATTGTGCATCTTCTCTCCATCTGGCCAACATCCTCTTGGTTGCTGACAGTCAATTCTCCAATCCCTTGGTCCGAAATGGTCTGCACCCCGCCCCCCTTTCTCGGTAAGCACCCTTTTACCCAATCTTCCGATTGAACCTCTCCTGACAAGTAAAACAAGTAAAACTGAAAATAGTTGATTGAAAATTCGCTGGCTGCATGAAAATCGTCTCCGTAAACAGTCACACACGGGTGCAATGTCCTGACTGACTGACAGGGTAATCTAAAAAGCTTTTACACTACGTAGATTGGAGCGAGGGTGGCACGTGAAGTAGCTTAAGAAGACGCTTTCAGTTGCGTACAAATTAAAGGGGACCAATGTATAACTTTTGATAATTGAATTATAAAAATTTAAAGTAGTTTGAGACATTTGTATTTTGGTTGATGATAAATGACGAAAGCTGCAGACGAGCACATCCGAAAATGTATATACCCATGGGCCAATTTGAAAAATCCTTTAGAAACTCACCAACAACTATTACACAATTAATAGTCCCGGTTGCTGGAAACAATAAATCATGTTCACTTCAAAAACTTAAGTGATTCTTGTCTGATTAAATTCTGGAGGGTAACAAATCTTTTATCCAGTTCTAAATTATACAAGAACGGTTTATTCGCGCTCCACCTGACTAAAATTTGTATGTATATATAACTTTTATATTTAGAGTATTTTGTGTTGCATACCTTGCAGGAATCGGCTTGGAAATAAGTAAATATTTACAATTATTTCTCTAATAATTTCTATGCTAATTATTCGAACACAGAAAATTTTGGACGTTAATAGCTATTGTGTTTATCAAAATTGAACTATTCTGCATTAAAATTATGCTTGGAATTCGGGATCTAGATTTTCATACGGACAAACTAACAGACAGAGCTATCGACTATGATGCTGATTAAGAATATATATAGGTTTGGGGTCTGCTACGCATTCTTCTGTCTCTTACATACATTTTCGGTTCACTGAAATCTATAATACCTTTCTATCCTATGGATATAGCAGGTATAATAAATAAAAGAATTTAAAAACTTGTCCATCGGTTTTCGTGAACGGTTAATGTCACATCCACAGTGTTTAATAAACTTGATCTGCGTATGGCCTATAGGAACCTTACTTCCAGTCCGGAACGACAGACGGTCAGAGGAAGGTTGACTCCGTTGTTAATACTGAGCATATATTTTATTCACTTTGTAGGATCTGTCACGTCTTCTCTGACTGTTCCCTATTTTTGTTTTATATTTTTTAATGATCAAATCTCGGCATTGCACAACTTAATAAAACTCCCTCGTCGCACAGGAAAATACGTTTAATATTAAAGAGTTTGTCAATTCACAAAAAGAATACATTGAAAAGCATTCAGGGGATTAAAGCTTTCATTAAGCGCCTCACAGATTTTCGAGAAATAATAGAGTTCTTTGTTTGGTCGTGTGTGTTTTTATGTGATTTTATTGTTACTGGAATATTTGATCATGACAATATGTTAGTTAAATAAATAAATAAATAGTTTGCATATCATAAATATGCGTACAATAAAAATGAACGTAAATCTCGTGTATGGATAATCAGCAACTGCCGCTGCAATAATATAATATCATAATTATAGCTATGTCTATATCTATTGAATATCCTATGTGTGTACGTATGTTTGTCTATAGATACAATTATATCAGTTAAAGTAAATCTGCATATTTGTTTTGCATTTCTCTCGCATAAACTGTAATATGCATATGAAATGAAAACGCGATAAAAAGTGCTGAGCAAAATATATAAAATATAAAAAGAAAAAACAAGCCAAACCGCTAGTTAAATAATTCAATGAAAACTGTAAAATTAATGTACAAATGCAAATTGCAAATCGCAAAATAAAAACAAAAAACACAAATAATTAGAAACATAACAATTGACTTGGCCATATTATGGTTCTTCAATAAAATGCGCATTGTTTATCAATTTCTTCCCTTCTTTAAATGTAACCAATAAATAAATAATAAAATTAACTTTACTCATCTGACACACACACATGACTCGCACACACTCCCGCATACAGACTGAACCGACACCAACAAGAATATAATAAATAAAAAATCAAAATGAGTCGAAAATTTTTTCACTTTTCATGTGGGAAGTGAAAAAATTTCCAAGGATTTTACAAGCTAGGGGGATGTTCGAATAAAAAACTTGTGCTTATCAGCTAATTGTATTCGTTACAAATTGTTCGTTTGTTTTATTGTTCATAGAACTTACTTTTGATATATCATAGATATATGGTTCCTAAAATTACCGCAGCACCTTCATGCTGCTACCGCCTGCGACCACGCCCCTCGCCTGTCCTCTGTCAAAGCCGGTGCTTGCCCCTCTATTGATATTGTTGTTGCAACACATCCGGATGTGTGTTTTCGTGACCTTTGACCAAGTTCGCCGAGGGCTACTAATGGCGGTGCACGACAACAACAAGCAAGAACAACAACAGCAGCAGCAGGAGCAGGAGCACGCGGCTCAAGGATCAGAGAGTGCGGGTCGCATCGCTTGAGCAGACAACATTTGAATAAAGATGCCGCCGGTAAGTCAAACACATGCACTTGGTGGTGGTGGTGGTGAAGGTGGTGCTGGGCTCAACTGCCACGCCCCAACCCTCCATCCACACATGCAATAAAAATGATTGATTGGGTGAAGTGACTTAAAGCCTCGACACGACGAACTTACCTTCGTCGGTTGCCTTCGGCTTTAGCTTAATCAACGCAGGTGCCGAAAGAGTAATAGAGATAAATAGCTCCGAAGAGAGAGCATCACTCTTAGCACTCTTCCAGGCGCAGGTCGAACTAATGCACGAACTTACCTTCGTGCCTAAACGTGGCTAGAGATTAAGATTGAAGTATGTACAGGAAGACTAAGACTCGCTAGATCCTGGGGCCTAGTCGAGCATAGTTTCTGGTGCTTGGTGGGGGAACTTACGACTACTGAATAAATAGACTTAGAACTAGTCAACCAGGCTCCTCTGCGCCTCCACTGCTCGCGTTCCTCACTGATGATAGGGCTGACAGAACTGATAGACCAGACGCTGCGAGCGTTCGGTCTTCTTCATGATACCCTTCTTGTAGTACTGGCGTATGGAGCGTGACAGCTTGTCGTAGTTCATAGCCGGACGGTTCTTGCGTCGACCCCAGAGCTTGGCCACCCGCACCGAATCCTCAATCTTAAATATGCCCTTGCTGCGATCAATCCAGCGTATGGCGGTGCCGTTCACTTGTGGCGCCGCCAGCAGCTCCTTGAGGAACTGCCAGAGATGAATGTGCGAGCCACCACCACCACCGTTGCGTGCACCAGTCGTGCGCTTGGGCGCAGTCGTAGTAGGCGTAGCCGTGGCAGTAACTGTGGCTGGTGGCGCAGTAATCTCCATTTCTTCATCATCTGCTGTGGAATGAAAATTGAAAGAGTTAAAGACGTAAAAGGGAACTTCGGATTAAGCTACCCTTACGCACCTTTGCTGTCCTCGTTGTCGTTCTGAGTCCCTGAGACTTGCACTGGCCACAGGTCCTGCTGCGTTGACTTCAGGGACTCCAGTTGCTGATTGCCGCCCAGCTGATCGGCATAGGCCATTTTCCATATCTCCAATTGTGCGTGCAGTGTGCTGCCACTCTAAGCAGACGGGAGAGAAAGAAGCAAAGAAAGAAAGCTAAAGATAAGTTTCAATTGAGACCAGTTGAATCGAGTATAAATCTAAATCTGAGAGCAGACGCTGGATATCAATTCGTATTCTATCTGTTAACTGTGCGCATAAATTATGCGTCTTCGCCTGCTGTCTACGTTGCAGTTGCAGGCAGCAGCAGCAGCAGCAGCAACAGCGGCAGCAACAACAACGACTACAGAAACAGCAACAACAACAACAGAGCTGGCGACTTACTTTCACCTTGCAATGTCGTTGCTGGTCGTTGGCTCAATTCAAGTGCCGACACCGTCGCGACTTCGTCGTCGTCGTCTTCGCTGTCATCTGAGCTGTTGTTGCGGCTGGAACTGGCGACGGTTCGTAATCAAGCGAGTGCTGTGCAGTTTCACCAAACAACCTTCACACATTCTTTCACCTTTACAGCCATGACCACGGTTACTAATTTTTTCGACTCTTTTTCGACGCTGGTTCGACACCGCTCCCTCTCCCGCGCCCGTTTCGTTGCTCACGTTCGTTGCTCAAGTCTTTTGTTATGATTTTGTTGCACTCGCCCGCAGCAGCACAGGAGGATCAACAACAATGAGAGGTACGGCAACTCTAATGGATGCATTGCCATTTCACCCGATCATATATATTTTTTTGGCAAAGTGCTGACTGGTACAAGAGGAGGAGCAAGGGGGCATCACGCATTTGGAGTAGTTTTTGATGCCGCAAGCTTTTTGCCTAATTGTTGGCAACAGGTTTGGCATTTTGGCGTTTGCTTTCCGATTCGGTCGGGCCTGAACGGGCCTGCTGCCGCAGTCGCCGTCGCCGTCGCCGTCGCAGTCGATTGCTGAGCGCTCTGTGCTCTGGTCTGGGCCATGACGTCAACGCCAGTTACGAAACTTGTTTCTTTTTTAGTTTTAAGTTTTTTTTTTCTGTCTTGTTTGCATTTTTGTTATTGTTTCTGTTTCTGTTTCTTTCCCTCACTTACTCGCACATAAACTCAACTGGAATCGGTTCGCTTTGGTTCGTACGCGAAATTCAATTCAATTCAATCGCATTGATTGGTATTTTTTGTGGCTTCGTTATAGCCATACTTGCCCGTCGCCCCTCTCTGGCCTCTCTGCCCTTACTAGCCCCTGCCCCTGCAATGAGCATTTGCATTGTCTCTTATTGCTTATGCTTATTAGATACCCCACATCGATTTGGTAATACTTGTTGAGCACAGTCACTCGGGCAACATATAGTTGGGTTCTCTGATTGGTGGACTTACCTCGGGCAACCGACGCGTGAATTCCTCCTCGCTGAGTAATGCCAATGCAGCGCCGTCTTCGCTGAACTGCAGCTCCAGGTTGGAGGCCGGCGGCAACTTGAACTGCGCCAGGGTGGATCGTAGCCATGCGTGTACCTGGGCGGACGACCAAGCGTTGGGATCTAAAAGTGCACGAAGAATTAGTCATCAGTGTAAAAGGAATGCTGTGCTCGCACTTACCCTGCGATATTTGCAGCTCTGCGCAAATGGCGTCCGCCTCACGCTTGGCATGCTCCAGGGCCAGCGATATGACCGGCTCAAAGTCACCACGCACCTCAGCTAGCCCGCCGATGAAGGACTCCAGTGCCAGGGGCTTCAAGTTGTGCTTCTTCTGGAACGTCGTGTCCTCGAGGCACTCGCGCAACAGCTGATGGCTGGGCTTAATATCCACCAGCTGCGCCTGCTGCGCCGACTGCTGCGGTTGCTGCAACAGTGTATTCAAATCGATGAACTCCACGTCGGCATCCAAAGGCTCTGTTTTGATGGTGCTGCTGGTGTCGCTGCAGGCCGAACGCGGCGATGGTGTCTCGCAGTTGGACTCCGGCGGAGATGGTGGCAATATATGCAGCTCCTGCTTGACGCTTGTGGCGTCCAGTGAGGGGCAGGGGCTGTTTAGGCAGTCGTAGCTACCGTTGAATTTGCCGTAGGCGAATGAGGCAAACTCCGACTGCTGCGGACTGGACTGAGGCGAGGGATACGCGCTGTGCGGATAAGCTGGCGGCGGCGGTATCAGCTGATGGCCGGAACTGAGAAACGGTATCGATGCTATTGGGGGCGAAGATTGTTCTGCAACAACACTATCCCAAGCACTCTCGATCTTAATTTGAGGCGCGTTGTACTGGTAAACAGTAGTGGGTATTCCCGCGTCCTCCGGCAGCAGCGACAAATCGAAGTTGTCCGCATACGCATACGATGCGTACTGATCCGGTGGCGCTTGGCTCTGGAACTGTTCTGTGCCAATCTTGAATTGTGAACTCTGCGGCATCTGCAAGAAATGAAAACTGTCAATACTTTCGGGCTATGCTAATTGGCTGCCAGCCTGCTTCGATTTTTGCATGAGTCGCACTAATTAATGAAGTGGCCCAACTATAGCCGGCTTTTAATTAGCACGGCTATGCAAGAGCAAAGTTTGTTTTGTGTCTCTATATATTTTTCCTCTGCTTTTTTGGTGTTTTATCTGTTGCTGCTGCCTTTCTAATTTCTATTCAACCTACCTGCCTGGCTCAAAAAAGTTACAACAGCAGCAACAATGAGCCCTCTGCATATGGCGAAAATGTATATTTGATTGGAAGTCGGAGTCGAAGCCGATATCGATATCGAATTCGATTTGTTTTGGTTTGTTTTGTTGTGAGTGTTAACCTTAAGTCTCTCTATCGCAGCGCGGTATCCAAATGTCAAGCTGCCGTCGACAACAGCAAGATTCGTACTAAGCTCACCGTCCCATTGATTTTCTCATTTATCAAGTTAAGACCGCGCTGTGACGCCATGAAAACTGACTGCAAAAAACCCAAAGACGGCTCCATGTGGCGACCGGAGGGGAGCACTAACTAAACTAACAGCAACGATGAGGGCCGTGTACTTTTTCAGCTTGCCAACGACAAACAATGAGTAGATAGAAATCAATGCGATCTACCCTAAAGTGTAGGTTCTCTCTCTCTCTCTCTCTCTCTATCGTAACCCCCCAATTGGAATTGTGAATTTCCCTCGATCGCAAAGGGAACAACAATCTCGGGGTGCATTCCTTGTAGTTCACCCGCTGCTTGCACTGACAGTTAACTACAATATTTGATTTGTTGCCGTTCAGTTGGCTGCGTCATAATATCGCCGCACTGTGGTGAATATATACATATATACTTATGTATATGTATTTTCGCTTTCTGTGCAGCTGCGCTCTGTTGTATTTGTTTGGCTTTTATTATCATCTACAATTTTTGCCTCTAAGTGAATGCTGAATGCGGGTAAACTGGTTTTTCATTAAGCTCACAGCTCACAGGTCGCCAGTGGCGGCGCGAAAGGGGTGCACTATCTCTGTGTGTGAGTATGTGTGCTGTGTGCGCTTATTATTAATTTAACAGCTCATTCTGGATTTTCCGATTTGCAGTTTCAGCTTAGACAAACCTACAGACAAGGAGCAGCGGGTGGGGGAGAGGCGATCGTGGCAAGCGGGAGGTGTGTGTGAGTGTGTATGCCAATACAATATATTGACGTCGTCGTTGTTTGCTTAGATTTTCAACCAGTCACGATGTTAATACGATTTTTATGTTTTAATTGCGCGCACAGGGCGTATGAGTGATTTTCGTTGTTAGCTTTTCTCGTCGGGTTGTTAATTGCTAGCGCTAAGGCTTAGTATTAAAATTGCGTAGTCTGTGCACTTCTGATTATCGCCATGTGCTTTTCCAGAAGGGTGCTTTACACGACTTTTGTTGACCCCGCCGCAACAGAAGCCGCGACGGGGCTAAATGATTCAAGCCCGCCAACAAGTGACTCAATCAAAATAACCATTAAATATGTTAAGAGCGCTAAACAAAGTGCATATTTATTAGCCATGGAACTGGACAGGGCAGAGTAGGATGGACATGCGGACAGTCTTTTACCTCATTCTATTTATAGAACTCAATCATTGAGTGCAACCGGCATTCACCTATCCTTCACGACTGCTATCAGAAGAAATTTACATTCAATGAAAAGGAACCTGATTAAATTGGAAATTCAAAGTTACTCGGGTCCGTTTTGACCATTTGCTGTCTTTGTGGCTGTTGCTGTACCTGATACAATGCCCGAAGTCTCTCAGAGGCTGTTGGCAATTAGATCATTTGGGTTATTCCGTCGTATATTTCCTGCTGTTCACTTTCTGCTAACAAACAGACTCGGTAGATTTTAATTAAATGTCCCAAGTTGTTCTGAGCCAGCACGAATTCTGACGGAGTTTCCAATAGCCTACAAATACGAATTTTATTACAATGTGTCCGACCAGACAAAAGACCTTTTGTGTGCCGCATTTAGCCAATTGCTGGTCAGCAGAACAGCAACCACATCAGGAACAACAACAGTCATATTTCATTGGCAACTCTCTGACATGACACGGCTGTCAATAAAGCTATCAGTTCAGATTTAAATAAAGCCAGCCACACACACAAACACATGTATGTATGTGCATTCTATGGCATATTCGTTTAAACATCACCCACAATAAACGTCACAAATTGGTAATTCGAGAAATGACATGAATTGCCTGTTCTTTTTGCTGCTGTTCCTGTTTGTTGCCAAACGCTAAACAAAAAGCCCCAACAAATTTCATGCGGCCGGCGGCTTTGGTGTCAAAGTTGGCACAACACAATGGCAAAAAGAGTACAACAAAAGCAACAGAAAAAATACAAATATATATAGACTTTTAACCGCAACGGCAATTGAGAATGAGAATTGAGCCGACAGTGTGCCAGGCAGGCCGTCAGGCCATCAGACAGTCAGGTATTTTCGCAGCACCAATTGGTATTTTTAGAAAAGCCACAGTTTTTAATAGATCCATTTAAATGACAGGTCTATTTTTATAGCCATTTACAAAGGTACAGAAATAAATTCTCTAAAAACAATTGTAACCGATTACGCCATAAAAACAGATAGATCTTTACAGAAACCATTTATGCGATAAATAATTGAGACAGCGAGATTACAAGTTGAGCCCAGTGCAAAGCTAAAGTATTGCCAGGGATAATTCAAATGAAATATAGAACATAGTATGAATTTATGAAGAATATTGTCAGGCTTTTCTAAAAAAGAATATTAAAGGATCATATTCGTGTTTTAAACTGTCTCTCTCTCTCTACATTTATAATAATTTATAGTTCCCATCAGCTTGAAGTTTATTTCTTTTTATTGGGTTAATCTCTTCGCACTCAATAGCCACTGGCAGCTGTGTTTATATCTCCGACTCTATCAAAGAGCATCAGAGCTTCGTCAAATGGCTCCCCAGAACGAATAATACATATGTACATATATGTCTAAGTGTGATGAAATATTTATCTTGAAGTGCTTGTTTAACATCTTTCAGCTTAATGCTTCAGTTGCTTGATTAAAATCTTAAAGCAGTCTGCAGAACCTAACAAAACAAAAATGAAATCATAACTGAGTCATTTTAGACACATAACATACGCACATACGCACACATATACAAAGCAAGCTCGCAATAAATTTATTAAAAGTCGAACAGAAGGAAAACAAGACAAAATGTAAATAATGAAGATGCGTAGGCCAAATTCAGAGCATGTCTCGAGATGGTACAGTAAAATGGCTTACATATAACACGAGACGAGATGAGACAGCGCTCGCAGCAGTAGCCGCTCTATGACTTTTATACGATAAAATTAAAGTAGAAAAATTCTTGACAAATTAGCAACAATAATATTGAGCAATCTGGATAACTTATAAATTGAAATATGCTGGCAAACCAGAAACAAGTTTAGCAATTTGTTTGGCTTTGGCGCTACAACAAAATAACAAAATTCATTAGAACAATTCAGGCTCAAGAATGTGGCAGAGCTTTGTGTCTTTGTATATGTATGTGTGTCTGTGTGTGAGTGTGTGTGTGTGTATTTGTTGCCGTGTGTGCTTTGCTTTGCCTCATAATAAAATCAAGTTAACGTTTTCAGAACGTTCCTTTTAGCAGCGACAAAAAGCTTTATTAAAGCGACGATCAGATAAGAATCCGCGGCCAAAAGCAAACCGAGAACTGAGACCGCCCTCCCGCCCCTTGCTGTGGTAGTTGTAATAGTTTTTATGGTTCTTGCTGTTGCTGCTGTTATTGTTCTCGTTGTCGTTGTCCAGGTTAATAATAAATGAAATGGCCAACGCCTAAGGCGAGCGCACGATCTATATAAATAAATTAAGTGCGGCTTTACACGGGGCGCGCCCAGGCCTGGCGACCCGACCAGGTAGACAAAGAAACCATTTGCCAACCTTGGAGCGGGCAGCATTGCGCATACGACGTGTGTGCGACAAAAGGTTGATCCCACTAACAGAAAACCCAGCCCACCCCCTGCTCAACGCTACCGTTGTGGTGTAGCGAAGTGAAGGGTAGCCACCAAGTTGGAAGTTGCAATTGCAGCAGCCTTGAAAGCCACTTTGCTGCCATGACCAAGTTGATGTTGATGTTGAGTTATTGCAAAGTGTTATTTAAATTAATTTGTATTTATTTGCTGCTTTGAACTAAATAAAACAAACTATGCAAATGCGCCAGGTCTCAGGTGTTCAGCAGACTAGCCGACTAACAGACTGACTGACGGGCTGACAGGCTGGTGGACTGGCGACAATTGTCGGGTAATCTGTTCTAATCGCATTATGACTGGCCAAGGAAAGAGATAGAGGGAGAGAGAAGGTAGAAGGTAGAAGGGAGAGCAGCTCAGGCCAAACCTCTAAAGCCATTTGCCGCGCAAGCGCAAAGATCTTTAATTAATTACGAGCATGGAGGAGGGGACAGAATGTGAGCGGGTTGAATTACGTTATGGCCACGTTAAAGTGTTGAGCCGCTGTCAACAAACAGCAGGCAGCCAGACCCAAAGACCGAGTCAGGCAGAACAGCAAAGAGTCAAGAGCATAAGTGCACAAATCCACATATGTAGCTACATAGCTACTCGTCAGATACACGTACTTATAGATACTTGTGTGCGTGGGCTAAGCTGTCACTGAGACAAGAATTATTTCTGCTTATTTTTACATCGCTCGTTAGTTGTTGTTCTATTCTTTGCTTCGCTTCGCAACGCTTTGCCTGTCGTTTGTTCCTTTGCTTTTAGTATGTATGCGAGTAGATCACTGTTCGCACAGTTCGTGACGGCGCAATTTTTAATTGTCTTCTCTTTGGTTATTGTCGTTTGCATTGCATTTAATTGTTGACATTTCATGCAAGCCACAATAAATTGCTGGCCCACAAGGTGAATTATGCGCCCGTTTCTACACTCGGCCCAGCACTATTCTCGTTCGCTTAGCCTTCGAGCGATCATGCGACAGTTCAATTATGCTATAAGATCGCAGTCACTGCTGCAATTCGCTTAGATAGAAGCGAGAACTCTTTATGCAAAGTATGCAGACATGCAAATTCGAAACTCTAGTAAAGAGATTCATAGGTGAGTTGTTCCGGGACATGAGATAAGATTGCAACCGTTGGGATATACTTTACAATAGTCAAATAGTATGGGTTCTCTATTTATAAGTAAAACGCTACTGTCGTAAGATCGTTTTCCCACTAAAGTACTACTTGAATAATTTTTATATTATCCGTTCTTAACAAAAATGTTCAAATATTATGGATTATAAGAGTTTGAAAACATTGAAATTATGCTTCAAATTCGATTCTTTAGAATTTTCGATGTCAGAACGGGGCGTGGCTAACTTTTAAAACAAACGTGATCTAAGTGCAATAATAAGAAATATTGCCATCAAATTTTGTAGTCCTGGCCTCAACTGACTTGGCTTTTGAGGCTGATTATGAATATATTTATACACTTTATTGATTTGAATACGCCTTCTGCTGCCTGTTTCATATATGGTATATTCGATTGGCACAATTTAGAAATTTAAGTAATTTTAAACCTTTAATCTAAAGAACCTAAATTGACTCTGAGTTTCAAAAGCTCATAAAGTGATGCACAACAAGCTCTTTCTCTTATTACATTGCAAATTATTATTATATTTGCAGAGTGTATACTAACTGCAATTCAACCAGACGTCACATCGCACACCCTAATAAGCATATTCACACAGCGTGCGCAAATCGAGTCAAGTTTATCTATCTATATATGTCGTACAGGTACAGGGGGTTTAGCCACAGCACCTTGACTCAAGAGCGGCAGCACGTATAATATTTATCCACAGAACACATACCAATAATTGTGCTGTGGCACCTACGTAGAACAGATTTGAGCTAGGCCCGAACTATGCCCGTTCACATAGCCCATTGCTGTTTAGACAAACAGCTAGCCATGGACTCTGAAATGCCGGTAAAATACACCTGGGAGCAATGTAGCCGCACACACGCAGCAGGCATGCAGGAGCCCAACCCCATCGCCAGGGCCCAATAGCCCAGGGCTATTGTCTAGGCACTGAACTCGACTAGATTGGCTCACGCTCTGATGGCCTGTCTTGATGACTTGGTCGATTCGACTGAAGGCGCCTCCATTCGAGTCGACTTGAGTGCTTGCGTTCATTATGCAACGCACGCAGTGACAATTATTCTGGGGAAAAGACATTGCGCCAGCCAACTCATTTCAATTTGCATAGGAGCCCGACGAGTTCTTCGTAGATTCGCGAATCGACAAGGGACAATGCACGCTATCGGCGGGAGTAGTGGAGAGCGGGGGGTGGGGACGAGCTAAGTAAGTATTTCGCATAATGACAACAATTCACATTTGGTTAGCCGCACCCCAAATGGCCCGTCCAACTCATTACATTGTGTAATGAGTGTCTGTGCGAATGTCTAAATGTGACTGTGAGTGTGCGTATTTGAGTATGAGTTTGATTGATATTCAATTGCATTGCCAGAGGGCAAAACTCTCGACTTGTCTGTGGCTATTTTTAGGACCAACTTAAGCGCAATGCGTTCGATTCTAGCGAGAAGACCCGAGGCAGCGAAAACTTGTCAGCAACACTTGGAAATATTTATGTCGTGTCAGTTTTTTCTTGTCTTTCTCTCAGCTTTTCTTCTTCTTCTGCTTCTTCTTCTTGTTCAGCCTCTCTCGATGCGAAAGCGGCAAATGCGCTTGCATTTTTAATTGTTGGCCGTAGTATTTATTTTATTATGTCCATAAATATAATGAGGCATTAGAGTGTTGCTTGGCTACTGCTGCAGCACTGGCCCACCGCACCACTGCCCCGTTGGCCCACTGTGCGGCAGCAATGTGCATTTCTAAACGTTGTCTGCCGTCTGCCTTCTGTGTCAGCCATAGGCAGCGAGAGAAGAGTCGGGAAACAGAGGCTGCAACGGGCCAACAAGATGGACAACGACAGCAGCAACAGCACAAGCAACAGCAGCACTGGCTGCAACAGCAACAGCAACGGCAACGACGTGCAAAATCGCAGCAGACACATTTCCATCAAATCAATCAAAAATGGTAAATACAAGTTTTTCATTTTGTTTTTGCTATCGCGGCAAACGTCAAACTCTGCGTATAGCAGATATATAGAGCCTAAGTAGGTCCAACAAAAGTATCTTGATGCCCGATGTGTGTCTGTCCATCGGTCCGTCAGTCTGTCTCGCTATGTGCTGCTGCTGTTGCATTGGAATGCACTTTCCGAGTGAAATGCCAGCTTGACATTGTTGCTGTTGCTGTTGCTGTTGCTGTTGCTGTTGCTGCTGCTCCTGCTACTGCTACTGCTATTGTTGTTGTAGTTGTGTTGTTGGTATTTGGTGTTGTTATTGTTGTTGCCATGCCATAGTTGACAATCATTTAGAATCACTTCTTGCAAAATGAAAGCATCTTTTGAAAGTTGCTGCCATCGTTTGATGCCTCCATGTCGCTGTCACTGCTACCTCTGCCGCTGCCTCCACTGTTGTTGTTGCTGTTGTTGTAATTAAAACGAAATGCCATAAGACAAATGGAAAATGTAACTGGCAAGTGTAACAGCAGAAGCAGCAACAACAGCGCGTATGGCAGACAATGCGACGCAGTGCGACTCTCACCTACTGACACTCATTTGTGCCTGTCTTCCTCTAAGATACAAACACATACACACTCACTCGCACACCCACACACCTACGTGCATATCTTAGCGTATATGTTGGATCGTACTTTTGCTAATTAAAAGTCATATGATGGCAGGCTCCCAAAGTTAATAAGCATCGCTATGGCTGCCAAAAACATTATCTGCCATATGCTTGGGCAATTGCGCAAATTATTTGAGCATATAAACAGCACACGTCGGGCTCAAGACCCACACACACACACACTCAGACACACATACATACAGACAATCTCTTCTATTTTCAGTGTTGATAAGAGCAAGCGAAAAGGTTATCAGCCTGCCAGTTTGGCGGCTGCTTTAGTTGTCGCACACAAAGGCACCCACTAGGCCCGCTTATGTACAGCCCATGTATACCCCACTGTGAAGTACTATATAACATACATATGTACATATATCTACATATATGACGGTCTGTCTGTGCATTGCCTTTGACTTACCTCAGCGCCTGTCATGAACATCATTTTCTCATACTCCATTTTTACAGTTCTTGTTAGTTTCACGTTGTAAGAATCACGCTTCGCGTATCTGACTTTAGTTATGAGCTATAGCTGTATTTGTAGCTGTAGTCTATGTGTATCTGTAACTATATCTGTTGCTGTATCTGAGCTTGTAATTTTTCACAGTGTTTGGCGTGTGAGTGCAAAATTCAACATTTGCTGCGAAAGTCTATCGCTGTCATTGGCCGTCTCTTTCTAGCACGTTTGCTAACTTGTTCACTCGCTCTCTGTCTGTCGCTCACTCGAGTGTTTTGTTATTTCGCATCGAATTCAAATATTAAACTAGATTGCTTCAGATTTGTGTTGATTGGTTTCTTGTGAGACTCAGCACTTTTGTTCGTAGTTTTTATTAAATATTTTATTAATATTCCAGATGTTTTCAGTTTTGTGTTTTGCTTTTCGTAGGTTTTTGTTTTGAACACTTGCGTTGCCTTGGGCTGAGGCCAGTTTATGGTATTTCACAGCATTTTATTATTAAAATTTCCACTAGCAAACTCGTTGCTCTCTTTCACACCCATTATTTCGTTCACACTGTCTCTCACTCTCTCTCTCTCTCGCTGCAGCGCTGTCTTTCTTTTCTCACTCTCTCTCTCTCTCTCTTTCTTTTCTCTGTCTGGTAAGCTGTTTTTTAGCTTCTTTCGTTTGAATCTTCCGCTGTGAACCGCTCACAAAGTCTTCACGCTCATTTCTGTGCGCTTCGATCGAGCCGATCGCGCTGCTTACCTCATGCTCCGCAAGCTTTTGAGTCGCAGACCGGTTTGAAAGCTCTCGTGTAGCTTGACAGGTAGTTTATTGGAAGCTTCAGAGGGAAAAGCTCGTCTGCAGTTGCGAGCTTATGCGGAATAGATCAATTTGGCAGTAAAGTGCAAGTGCAGCAATAGTTGGCCAAGGGCAGTGTGTGGGCGGCTACTATGTAGACTGCTGGGCCTTTGTTCCACGCCCACCGCCTGCCAAGTGGCGACTCTTGTTTGGCACACTGCGCTGCGGGGCTTTCAAAGTGCAGTCTATGTTGGCGAACCGCAGGCAGTCTGCACTAGTGAGTACATATGAGTGTGCATATGGAAGTATGTGTGTGTATGTGTGTGCTTGTATCTGAAATCGTTTCAACTTCCGAAGCGCAAGAGCCAAAAACATTTCTTGCAATGGCGGAAACAGCAAAACACAATTTCAAAAGTCGCTTTGACATTTATATATCATTTCACAACGACGACAATTCTGCAATTTTTGACAAGTCATAAAAATCGCATGACAACTGCAACAACAGTCTGATGACAGCAGCAGAAGCAGCAGCAGCAGTTGCACCCCACTGGACAATGACTTCAATGCCGGGCTACGAGTACATCGGAATCGAATTACGGCTCCCCAACCTGGTGCCATTAAATTTAAAGCTGTTGTTACTTCTGCCTCGCAGGAATCCAGCCAAACATTTACAGATCCGACGCAGCAGAACACAAAGTTGTAGCTATCGACACTGCAGACCAATATAACAAAGATGAACTGTAAGATACTCCTTAATTTCTTAAGAAAAAACGAATGCAGAATATATATTTAAGGGAGACTATATTTGTTCCCATTATATAACACGCACACCTTATAGTGTGTTGACCATTGTTGAAATATTATAAAATTGTTTCTGGCTCAGTTCAATGTATTTCGGCAAAAAATGATGTGCGTAATTTAAATTTAAATTTAAAATAAAATAATAAATAATTTACTTTTAGAGTCAAATTTAGGTTTGGGATGTACAAAACATTTTAAAGAATATATACAAACATACATTTATATTAAGAAATATAAGGCTTTAAATGGATTGTAAATGCAAGACTTCCTTCATAGGTAGGAACATAAGCTGGAAGACTTAAGTTCCTTAATATAACGTCTTTACTGGAGAACCATGCTTGGTGTAGTTCTTATACATAACCTTACATTATAATATTGACAGTGTTGATCTGGTTAACTGGTTAACTGGTTAAAATAAAATGCCTTTTATTCAAAGAGAAAAAGTGTTCACTGCGTAATGGCAATTATAGCATATCAAACAGAACTCATATGTCTGCCAGGAGCTGGCCAATGCCCCAAAGTGCTTGATGACATTCTCGTTCCAGTAAACAACCAGACTGATGTCCGAGACCAATTGGTCCACCAAGAAACCTAGTCGTAGACACCTGGAAAAGGAATGAGAGGGGAATCAATTGGTTGGTTGGGTTTCTAAGGGAAGGGTACTGTGATTGGCATACCCAACAGCATGCAGATAGCATCATCATTATGCAGAATAACGTATATGGTTCGATAAGGGGCTTCCTCATCGAGGTGCGCCAGCTCCAGCTGCCTGACATTGCCGCCATGCTGGACGACAACGTGTTGGCTCAACAGTCCACCATGGATAATGATTAGTTTCAGTATTTGGTTGTGGCCGAGAATATCCTTCTGCAGCAGCCAGTCGCGTACGCGCACATTCGCCGGCAGCGCAGACAACAGCTCCAAGTCATCAATGGAGTACGTCCGAAGTACGTGATGACGCGGCAGGCGCGCTAAGACCGCGGCAAACAGTTGGCACAACGCCGCCGCCGGCAGCCGTGCCATGCGGACCGAAGTGCCCATCGAGAGGTAAATGACACCAGCTAGAAACGGTGCCACAAACTCGGCAAGTTCGGCATCCAGCTGGCTCTGATTGACGGCCGGGCTGACAGTGTAGGCAGGCCGCTTCGGCCAAACTGGGCAGACGGGCTAGCATAGCTCGGACTGCAGTGACCGCAACATCAGTGCCACGTAGGGATGCATGCGGCATGCGGATTCTTGCCGAGATGCTGGCGCAGCAGGTTGCGAGCACACGTTGCATGCGGAGCTGAAACGAAAGCGGCTTTGGAGGCATGACCACACACTTCTACTCACACATACACACACACGCAAAACACTCCGACATACGGAGCAGCCACTAAGCATCATTTAATCAGTCTGATGCATGATAAATCAGGAGCCAATCATGGTCAGGTGAGACCAGCAATCCGAACAGCAATGGGATCGATGTCTGGCAGACTGACAAGACAGACAAGCCGGTTGGCTCATCTGCTGCCACTCGACGTGCCTGCAACGCAGGGAGCACAGAAAATTGGTCTTAAATCAAGGCAAGGATTAATGCGTTTGTTGGACTGATGCACACCACGCATGAGAGCCGTTTGGACACTGCAACACTGAGCAGAAGCAAACGAGGACAGGGGGGATTTCTTTGGCTGGCGATAGGCTGTATATAGCCTGACAATGTGTACACTCCGGTACGCAGGAGGACACCCGAGTCGAATGCTAAACTTACCCAGTGCAGCAAGTCGGTAAAAACATGAGTTAAACAATTTGCCACACGTTGCACGACGCCCATGGGCACTGCCCTGGGGGCAAAGACGTAAGGCGTGACAGCGTACGCAACCGGATTGCCGGCCAACAAGAGACTTCCGGCATAGAAGGCCAGCGTATTGATAGACATAAATGCTGTTACATTTAAGCTATGGACAATGCCCAGTGCACACTCCGGAAATGCACTATCTTCAATGGCCAATTGATAGCGAGAGCTCCCCTCTGCAGCTTGCCAGCCTCGTTCCATTCGCAGTAGACGATGCGTGCCAGGGTCGCTGCACAAACTGTTGCATGCCTGTCGGGCATTGAGTAATAAACGTCAGCCGCAAGCTTATCCTTTCTCTCTCTGTCTCGCTCTCTCTCTATCTCTTCGTCTGTGTGTTAGTACGTGTATGTGTGTTAACTCCACTTTGATGTGGCAGTGCAGTTACCTCAATTGGATATCGCATGGCATTGGCAATCGAGAGCGGAGCCTGCTCAGCGTAGCGTGCGCCCACCAAATCCCAATCATTACAGTTTTGTATATATGTATGCACCTATGTATGTATTGAACGCATTGGTCGCATTGGTGTCACTTCAACCAGCCCATCCACATGGAAATCCGTTCGAAAGCCATTCACAAACGTAATCCGATGGCCGCTGCAGGGATCAGTGTCATCGATTGTGCCATCAATGCAGAGTGAGTCCAGAACGGGAGACTTCTCACCGTTAAACCAGCGCTCTGTCCCAATGCCCAGAAGGATATTTGTGCGATTTCGTGCCGCCCATGGTAATCATCAGAATGTTCCAGTCGGCGTCGCCACTCCCGCAGTTGCAAATCGTCAAAAGTAACAAAAGACAAGAGCTATGCGGCCAGGACGTCAATAAGGACATGGTGTCTGCTTTACAGTTACCGTTCACTACGCACACTCTCACACACACACGCACACACCCGAATACCGACTGCGACCCAATGAGCCGTCCACTGTTATTTTCAAATAAATAAAAATGTTAATTTTAAAATTCTCTCGTTGCATGCGGCACCGAGGGGAGCCCTGCGCTCCCCCTGCTATTTCTTGCGTGTTGCCTGACTGGAAATTACAGTTATTCGTTGTACGTGTTTAATTATTTTTAAATCACACGCAAAGCGATACACAGGCAAGCCAGCAGGCCCACAGAGCCCAAGCCAAGGATCCAAACTGGGATTATTTTGGTAGCCGTGTCACGTGCCTGCCGTTCTCCAGCTATTTTAACGGAATGCCTCGGTCCTATGCATCACCATACCACACCCCTCCCATCCCCCCGCTCTACTTTCTCTACTCCCCCCACTGCCCATTCATTGTAAAACTGGCCCACTTAAAGTGTTATTTCCGTGGCGAGCCTCTTAATTATACAGTCCGCTTCGTTTGGCTTTGATTTGACAAATTATAAATGCCCAGACTTATAGAGTAAGTTGATCAGTCGTGGTTTAAAGTTGCTCGTACATCAAATTAAATTTGTTGCTTCTTCGGGAATGAATTTCACATCAACCCCACGCAGATCTGATTAGGGATTCGCATGCACTTGGTATACCTGAAACCCCTTTCTATTTTCTTATTGGCTCGCACATAATTTGTGTTCTCCTTTGAGGCACAGACAAGAACATATATATTTATGTATATAGCTGCAGCTCGGAAGAACTTCAATGCATAATAAATAAAGCAAATAATAATTTGTCGAAGTCAAGTCCTTCATTCATTTACGTTGTTTGCATAGCTCAAGCGAAGCGAACTGACCGTCTGATAAACTGACCAACTGAACACTTGGCCAAAAAGCTTTCCAATAAGGGAAAGGTTACAAACATACACACACACCCACATACACAGGCACGTGCTGTGTTTATTTAAGCAAAAGTAAAACATAAACCCCTTCTTGGATCGGAGCTGCATTTGACTTTGCGTAAATTACATATTCAGGAAATATTTTCAATACGTTGTGCGTCCAGTCGACGGATAGTCCTGACCAACGATTAGTCCAATGTAAAACAAAAGTTGATTAATTTGTCCTTTTTAGCTGCATATCAAAACTCTATGAAAACTTATTTTATTGCGGCTGTTGTTGCTGCCATTGTTACTGCCATTGCTGTTGTTGTTGCTGTTGGCATTTATTAATTGAAACACTGGTAAAAGGGTCATAATGCAAATGAAATTTATTTAATTTATCTGCATGCCACAAAAGTTTCGAAATATGTATGTAAATTGCTCGCTTACTTCGGGGCAAATACAACAAATGTATATTGGAAAAGTTTTGTGCAATGCTTTGTTTGCTGCCAGATCAGCCTGTGGTTGGAAATGAATACTTAATTTAAGCAATATGAAAAATTAAATATAACAAAGCTTGGAGATATGTACACGCATCGATTCTGTGTGTACAATCAAAGCTCGAATATTTGGAATTATGTAGATTGAAAAGTATGAATTCTTTTGCAAAATATGTCTCAAATTTTGTAACAATAGAATATACATTTCTTTGAGACTTTAAACAAAAAAACTACTTGAAATAATCCTAGTAATTTAACAGCCTCCCTGTGACTACTGCAAGTTGTATTGCTGCTGCTACAGCAACACGGTTATCCTACTAATACTACTTATACTTTTGTTACTATTTATACTACTAATACTACAATTACTATTATTATTACAGCTATTTCTGCAATAAACACAATTTTTTATAATCTTCGACCATTGAAAATTGTCAAAAAAGGGTAAAGTAACTTTGTGCAAATGTATGTAACAGACAGAAGAAGGCGGGACCCCATAAGGTATATATATTATTGCCCAGGATTACTAGCCGAGTCGATTGAGCCATGTCCGTCTATCTGTCTGTCTGTCCGTCTGTCTGGATGAACGCGCCGATCTCCTCTATTATAAAAGATAGAAAAACCAAACTCGCCATGAAGGTTTCTGTATACCATACGCAGATCAATTTCCTACTTTTGAGTACGCTAGACTGTTGCGCTCGTTTAATACTATACTATTAATATTAGAAATACTCGTTTCTGTATATTTATACTAATATCACTTCTTATACTAATACTGCTTCCACTACACTACAACTGAAAATACAACAATTACAACTAATAATCATTATAAACCTAGTACTGCTGCCAGTAATATCACTTAAAAGTCTAATACTAATACACTAATATATGTAATATATGTAATACACTACAATATGTACTGGTACTACTAAATCTATTACTTATACTACTTTCATTACCATCACTAATATAACTTCTAAATCTACTATTAAAACTAATATAATATAACTATTGCTTCTGCTACTACTACCATTAATATAACTATTGCTTCTACTACTATTGCTAGTACTACTGCTGCTACTTCTTCAACTACTACTACTCCTATTCTATAACTACTACTACTACTACTAATACATCTACTACTACTACTAATTTAATCTTTACTCTTTAATGCTATTTCCACTTATATATATAATAATAATAGTCACTCAATCCCACGCCTTTTTCCCTTTACTACTTTTCTTAAAACACATACATATAGTCCTACTCTCAGCATCTCCTGCTAATTGGCTGCCAATTTGCATTTTCAATAATGTGCCCACCACATCCCGCATCCCTCCGATTTCCTAGAAACTGCAAATTGTGCAAGTGCTTTTCGCGGAATTTCGAGATTATAAATAATCAAAGTACCGAGCAAGTCACCTGAGTTTGCATCTCGAGAGCGAATAGCAAACGACGCTGCGAGCTGTGATGACGTCAATGAGCAGCACTTGACATAAAACGCAATAATATAGAGGTCATTTGTCCTCGGGCTCAAGTGACAGTCATTGAAAAAGGCTTACAGATCGAAAAGTGCGCTCTTATATTCACGAACACTCACACACACACACACACACACACACACACACACACATGAATGAGTATGTATATAAGGGCTGCAGGTGGATGGCGCTGAGAACGAATGGTTATTGCCAGCGATAAACATGCCGAGCGTTTCGTATATTATGTTGCCAGGAATCAATTGAATTATGGCACACAAAGAGCGGGCCGTGCTGCTGACGCCGACGACAATGACAGCGACAACGACGACGAAGACGACGACGGTTGCCAAGACAATTGAGCAGCAAATTGTGTAGCTCGACAAATGCCGAAACGGAATGGCAAATATGGATGAATGCGTCGTTGCTGTCCTCTCGTCTCCTCTCGTCCTCGCTGCCAATGCAAGTGGCAAAAGCTTATTGAACAATTTCGAGAGCGCATCCCTGCCGGGAGCATGCCGCCTCACGGTATATATGCTATATGCCATATGTATTTGCATTCCCCCGCTTGGAATGCGCTTCATTGGCTCTCTCCTTCTCCCTCAACTCCCCGTCCCTCTCTCCCAACTCCTGCATCCCTACCAGGCAAGCTTTTCCACAATCTTTTGTGCGCCCGACTCAATTGTGCTTGCGCAATATTTGTTTGATTTCTGCTATCAAAATGCTTTATGCGATTATAGGAAAAATGCCTGATTGCACCTTTTGAACGCTCGCCCGGCCAGAAATAAGTCGCTTAAAGGACTTAAAGCTGCACTGCAGCTGATTAACGAGTCGAGCAACGGGAGCGGGGAGTGCACGCGTGTAAATATCCTTCGCCACAGTCAATTAAACTTGAAGCTGGCAACAAACTGCGCCCGCTGGCGAATGAAATGAAATCTAAATAAATAGCTAAAGTAGCAGCTTCAAATGAAACTAATACAAAAGAGTGTGCTGCACGCACGCAAGGGAGTTGCTGCCCCTTCAGCAGGAGCCACTGCTGGCTCTGCTGCTCTCCATGTCATTGCACGCGTTATCCTTCAAGCCAAGGAGCAACAGCAGCAACTGCAGCAGCTGCATGCGCGTAAGAAAATTAAATAGAAAAATTGTACATAGACAAGCTTAAGGGTGTGTGCGGGTGTATGTGTCTATGTGTGTGTGAGTTGGATGGGTGAGTGTTTGGGGTATAGCCAGCTTGGCTGCTTGTGCTGCTTGTGCTTCGTCGAAGGTCCTTGCAAAGGCAAAGGGACATTGCTCTGCGCATTGAACTATGGCTAAGCAGTTGCCCACCCGCCCCAGTGGCTGCTCAGCCCCAAGCCCAGCCCCAGCCCAAGGATGCCTTGGCGCCTCTTGAGGCGCTTGTCCGTTATGGCGAATGACAAATACGCTGCCGCTGCTGCTACTGCTGCACTTATAATTAGAATATGCAAATGTTGTCAGTGGCACACAGTAAGTTGCCACATGTAAATGTATTTATGCAGCCTGGCGCTGCGCCTTCCCTGCCACTGCTGCTGCTGCACAGCGCATTGTATTTTATTGCACAGCTCGCATAATTTGCATGTAAACTCGCCATTTTTCTTACGGCTGCAGTTCCTCTCCTTGCGCTGCCGCACTGTTTTGCCTCCACTGTTGTTGTTGTTGTTGTTTAATTATTTTGTTTTTGTCTGTGCGAAATTTATGCAAATGCTTTCACATCAATTTTCAGGTCTGTGCTGCACTCATTACGAGTGAGTTGCCAGTTGCAAGTTGTTGCCCCAAGATTGTAATTGAGTTTGGCAAACTCTTTTGACGCTCAATTGATTGCACAGCACGCATACGCAGCGTTGTCTGCAAGAAAATCACGCAGCATACGCAAAATCAGTTTCAGTTTTTTTTTTTTTTTTGTGCAGCAAAGAACTTCACACTGCGAACTACCGTCTGCGGGCATGTAAATCAGATTAAGCAGTGAGCATGTAAATTAACTTTCCATATTAATTGCAATTTAATTAATTAGCAGGAAACATTATTGTAGCAATGTGTTTTTCTCTCTCCCATCTGATTCCTGTATTTTCTGTTGCTGTTGCTCTTCCTCGAAGGCCTAGCACGAAAAGTCATTAAGGTAAGGCAACGCGAGCTCATCTCAAGAACAGGATAAAGATGCTGTGCAGTTGCTGGCGCTGCGTTGGCCAGCACCTGCCCTGGACCGACTGGACGTGAGGGCAGCGGTACGTGAACGTAAATTACAATTAATTACATTTTAATGACGCTTGTTTAATTCAGCGTTTACAATTACATACACAATTATGGCGGCAGTAAAACAGCCAGAATTCAGGCAAAAAAGAAAAAGCGAGAGGGTGGCAACAGTAGGAGGTGACAGGGGCATAGATACCGAGTGCGAAGAGAGTGCACAAGCTGATACTCATTACGCTACTCAGCTGCTGCCCAAGGACGCACTGCACTTGGCGCTGCGCACCGAGGGCTGAGACATTTTTATGCACTCTGTGCCGGGCGATGGCTTTAACAAATTTCACCTCTCTTTCATTTTGACCTCGCAGCCATATTAATGGCCGGCAAACTGGCAACTTTTGGCGTAATTAACTGGCTACTGGCTGCAACAAACGCTAGCGCCGCATCAAAGTGAATGTTCAACAGCAGCAACAGCAACACAACGAAGCAGAGACAAAAGAGAAACTGGAGAAGTGGAAATGCAGAATGGCAAACGAGAAGTGAAAAGCGAACATTTATGCTGATATATAAGCACATTAATTCGGTAAAGCAGAACAGGAACAGTAGTGGCAGCTGGCGCTGTTGCTGTTGCTGTTGCTGTTGCTGTTGCTGTTGCTGCTGCTGCTGTTGCTGGCTCGGGGAAATCAGACAACAGGCAAATTGAGGTGTGAATCTATAAACACACAAGTGCGAGAAGCTATAAAATTAAAATGGCAGCACTGGAAAGTATGCTATGTTTACGTTCGCCACGCGCTGTCTGCGTTTGCGAGCAGCCAATGGAGCGTATGCGCAATGCAGCACTGCCTCCTGCTGCTAGTGCTGTTGCTACTGGTATTGCTGCTGGCTCTGGACTGTGAATTGTGGCAGCAACACCAGCAGCACTTGCCAGTTGCCTTTGGCCGCTCTGACAGCAATAAATATGCTTCAACTCTTTGGCAGCGGGTGAATTTAAAAGGTCGTGCAACAAAACCAGCAGTCAGAGAGGCAGGCAGGCCGCACAACTCTGAAGGCCAAACAAGCAGCCAGACATTAAATTGCAATTTATGCCAATGAGTTCTTAATGTACAAGAGGCAACAACAATTGCTCAATGCCTTCTAATGGACCCCTAACGGCGGCGTCCGCCAAACTTGACTGTAATTTATTTGCAAATTATTATTAAAACTTTTGCTTGGCCACGGCAGGCAGTGGGTGCTTCCGCATTGTCTTTCATTCCAGTCCCCCCCTCTCTCTCTCTTCTTTTCCAACAAACCTCAGCCTCATTCCACTGCATCCTATGCCCTTCGCCCTTGTTTAGTCCATAAATGATTCGCACTTAGTTTGCTGTCAGCCACAACAACAAAAACAGCGACAGCAACAAGAACAATAAGCAGAGCAGCTGAAACAAGAGAAAACATAGCCGTAAAGTCGCGCCTATAAATCAAGTAAACTTCTTGTTTTTGGGGTCAGCTCTTTGTGTTAATATCTGAAAATGTGAATTCGCTTTGTTTTGCCGACCCAAGCCGACCAAATGGCCTTGGCTGGTCGTGTGGCCCTCATTCAGGCAGCTCATATTAACTGACTCTCAATTAGTTGGCAATTACTCGGCCCATGGCAGCTGGGATATACGCTAAATTGGATGCACACATACATAGATATATTCGCTGCAGTGCAGCTGCATTACAGCTGATATATGCGCCAAACTAACGTCGCGCTTACTCAATTAAATTCTCTGCGCCAACTCAATTTCGAAATCGCATTTATCAAGCCATTAGAGTCAAATAATCAGCCAGACTCCACACAATGCCAGGCAAAGAGAGACAGAGACAGAGAGAGAGAGAGAGAGAGAGAGACGGAGGTAAGGAGGCACTCACATTAAAAGCAGCCGCTGCTAACGTAGCTGATAACGGAATTTGCCTACCATTATAAGCAGCAGTGACGCCACTCCTGGCTGCTCCAGCGGTTGAAGTGAAGCCGCCCATTGAGTGCAAGTGCAACGGCACACGAACCGATTCGAGTGCACTCGACGGGCGCACAGACAAGCAGCAGCGCGACTAGGTGCCGGCAGAAGATGATAAGATGATGACAACGAGTTCGCGCTGAGCCCACCACCCATAGAACCCAATTGTAGATGGCCCACAACCATAATGCACGGCAGCAATCGCATTAAAAATAGTTGAGAAATCAAAAAGATTATAGACTCTGCCTGGCTGGCGGTCTCAAGGAGCTGGCTGTGCCCGACAAGAACGGTGCACAATGGAAATCAACTAGCAGAAGAGCTGAATCCTTAGAATTGTACATTGTATCTAGATTATGCAAGCAAGAGAGACCGACTACAATGTTGAGAGGTCTCTATGGTGTCATTATTATATAAAATAATAGGTAATACTATGCAAGTATTATATTGATGAACTTTGAAATGCTTTAACTTTTAATACTGATGAAAGGGATAGAGCTGTAAATTGTATTTAGTTGCCAGTTGTCCTATCTCTACTCAAATGTGAAACTTAACCTTGGCCTGGCATTGATTTTCTCTTATTACGCAACTTTCTCTGCTGCCAGTACAATTGCAAATATCTGTTCAACTTGAATGCATTATTTCTATATCAATTTGGCCCGTTGCACCTGCCGTCCTCATAATTGCGCCCTAATGCCATTATACAATTTAGTTTTCATTCAAATCGTTTTACCACAAAATTGCATTCGCTGTCGCTGCATGCCAGCCGCATTGCCATTGCCATTGCCGTTCCGTTCCATTATGATAAATGTGCAAGGAATCAAATGAGGCTGAATGGCATGCCGTGGTCTGGGGACCAAGCCAAACCGAGCCAGCCGAAAACGACGTCAGCATGGCACGGCATCTCCAAACCGTTTGATTGCCTGGCCCCAGCTCCGGCACCGGTTGGGGCTGGGTATGATGGGGGGGAGACTGGCGCCTCTCTTTATGCCGATGGCACTACGAATTAGCGCCGTAAATCGCATTTAAATCGTAAAATTCTCGCAGCCAACGAGTCACTTTGCCTTTGCATATAGAGTGGCAACAAGCCTCTACCACGCCCCCCTCCCACTGGCACCTACTCAGTCCGTCGCACTACCACAATGTCGACGAGGGGAGTGGCAGAGTGCCAGAATGTCAGTAGAGCCCCTTTAGTATGCTCAAAGATTTTGATCCTATCAGCTAAATTGCATTTGACAGTTGGCGAAAAAAACTTTTGCCTTTCCTTGCCTTGCCGTGCCTTGGTCGCTATAACTTCTGCTCGCTCTGTTCACTGCGAAGAACGAGCAAAGAGTAATGGAAAGTAAGGCAGAGCAACATAAAGAAAGCTCTCAATAGAATTTCAATATATGCCTCATTTGCCGCATATATATATCAGAATAATGAATATTTTCTATGTAAATACACTAGAACTGAATTGTTTAACTAATTAAAAAAAAAAAAATCATATACGAGATCTGTTATCTCTTTACAGTGGTCGGCAAAAGTATTTGCAATTTGTTAAAATTCCTTTATTATGTTTTCATACATACATTTTCATTTATTTATTTAATTAATGTGTAAATCAAGTTGACCAGAAATTAATGATATGAAATTAAATTTAATCATAATAATTAAGAACAAGCCGATCCATATTTTGTTGCAAAGAAAAGATAATCGAAGCAATTTATCTGAAAATCTTAAATAGAACAGCTCGCATATTGAAAATCCCCTTGACTGCGAGCTGCCAACGTTGATTAAATAATACAAACTACATTTGTGCTATCAAAATATTTACTTCACGCACTGTGTTAAATTAACATGAACATATGTATTTGCAGTTATTAATTGTAAACACAAAGATAAACAGTGTTAGAATGGTTCTAGTTCTAGTTTGCCTTGGAGTTGCCAACACAAACACATCAAATGTTATCAGCAGCGATCGCGACTGTTATGCATTAGACTGATGTTTAGAACTTTACAGCGCGCTGTTAGCTGCCCCTTTAGCTCAGTGGTAGAGCGTTGGTCTCGTAAACCAAAGGCCGTGAGTTCAACCCTCACAGGGGGGCAAATGATATTAAATGTGTTTTTTCTGCAGCGTGTGTTGCTTTTTAATTAATTTTTCTCAACTCTCAATATTTTTGTAATCAGTTCCGATCATCTTTAAGCAGTTTGATGCGAATTTCTCACAATTCATCGCCCGCTGCGCCAGATGTCTGCTGCAATTTCCAATCGATTGCGCCATGTTCGCACTTCATGCGATAACTTGGAAGTTTTGCAATTTGCGGCATTGGAAAGTTGGTCTTTATGCCCGCTCGGCATGTGCATGGCCTGGGCCAGTCAGTTCAGGATGAGAAGAAGAAGAAGTGCAGCACTACCTCAAGATGTTTGTACTTTTTCAGCTGTTCTCCTGGCAGCTTCGTCTCCATGCTTGCCCGCCTTCCTGCCTGCCTTTCTGACTAGCTGACTTTTTTCTTCAAGTATTTTTTTCCGACTTTAGCAAAGATTTATGCGGCAAAGCCGCGACGAGTTTAAGTGTGCTTGCGCATGTTTCGATAATTTGCGTGATTTTTGCATTTTTCCAGTTTTTCAGTTGTGCAGCCGGAATACGCGTTCGCCGTGTAGGTGCATGCGTAAGTGGCAGCCGTCATTGCATCATTAAAACTTATGTACTAGTTGCCACTACAAATGTGGGCCAAGCCACCAGCAAGCCCTCCTAGCGCAGTCCGTAGTACATATATTATGCACAAGTATTTGAAAATGTTATAATGATTTTGTATTTATTTTAGCTGGCAATTAAAAGCGGCTTGCGCATAAAATATTTACTTGCAATTAGAGCAACTGCTCTCTCCCGCCGAGCAGCAAAACTCAAGTGCAGCTCGGCTTAGCGCCCGCCTGGGCGGGAAGTGGTTCGTCGACAGATTGGGGGGATGGTACAACTGAGGATGACGAAGAGGAGGGGGGTGTGCCAGTTGCGGAGGTTGTGGTATGTCTATGTCCCGTGACAGACACTAATTATGGATTTTACAATTTGCGACTTGCTGCTAACCGCAAGACATGAGAGAGCGAGATGCCAGCGACAGGGCGGGCTGCACAAGGAGATGCCGCCACAGGACTCACCTCGCGCTGCCATTTTGCGGTGCCTGCGCGACATGAATGCGACTGCGACTGCGACTGCAACGGCAACGGCGACTGGGACCTAAACTGGAAGTGCGAGGCGGGGCGAGGTGAGACGAGGCCAAAGAAGTTGCCTGACATCAAAATTCCGCGAGTCTATGTGTAAGTTTGTCGCAGTGTTATCTGCAATGCCACACACACGTCTCCCATTCTCTTACACACATATGTGTGTATGTATGTACGTGCTGCATGCATGTGCGTGTGTGTGTAAAGAATGTGTGTGGGGTGAGCGAGCGCATTGAAATCGCCACCATTAATAAGAAAGTTTTACCCTGCCTGCCTGCCTGCTGGTAATAAGCAAATTGAGATGACAAAGTTTATTGTTGATTTTATGTGTGCGCACACATACCCTGACACACGCATACTGGCTCTCAGGCGCACACACATACATACAGAGGACCACATACATAGACATTTCTATACATTGGGGATCAACCGACCTAAATGAGTTATTTAAGTAGCACTCACGCCCCAGTTTAAATGCGCTCGTAATTCGCCTTTGTGCCAACCAAGTTTTTCTGCCGCAGAGTTGAATGTGTATGTACAGTGTGAATGTCAATGTATGTATGTGAATAAATGCAGCAGTATGTGTGCGCAGTCTAAGCTCCTTATAATGAACAGGAGTTGAGAAAATGTAGAATTGTCAGGAATTATATTTTGCTTACCTCTATTTAGAAATGTATGCACTTTACTTTTTTGTCAATTTTATTAAAATATTTAAACCTTAATTAAATGCTAAATATCAGTTTTTGAATAAAACAAAAATATAACTAAACTTAAGTGAACCTTCTTCCTGTGAACCTATGAATCTATGTCATATTTACTGCTAAACTTCCCTTTCCACTTTAGTATCAATCAAAGTCGTCATTGATGCCCTTTTATACATTGAGACTGCATTGTATAAATTTGTTTTGAAATTCGAATCTTATACAGACACTTTTCCCCTAGTTCGTGAAATGAATTTATGCAATAAATCTTCGTATAAACACAGTATACGAATCACCCTGAATGCTTGAAATGAAATTAAAGGACAGCTTGATTGATTAAATGGTTGGACTTCTAAAATGTATGTAACTCTTTATAATGTAGCCCTTGTAAATTTAATTTCCTTAATGTCTCTTTATCGCATAAAATTGGGATATTATTCACAAATTCATAAAATACCAATGAACTAAGTTTAACTATTTTATAATATAAATCATAATTATAACCAAAGCAGTTTCTGAAGCAATTGTAAAAAATTCATAATACTTGTATCAACCGTTTTAAGCTATGCCATTCTCAAATTGTTCTTTTGTAATTTATAGCGGATTGTGATATAAAAGCTTTCCATTATTTTTACAGCGGATTTATGCAGTTACGTGTGTTACATTTTTGAAATGAAAAAAATGCCTTTAATAAACGTGAAAAAAGAGAAATGCTTGAAAAGACAGCTTTGTTTGAAAAATTGCTTTAGAATATTCATTCGTTTTAGCACTGTTTGACTGTATTTAAAACGGTTGTGAGTGCGTCTTGGTTATCTAAGCTATTAATGCGCAATGCTCAGCCTTCCACGTTGTCTTGCAGGTTTTGCTGTCGTCTTAGTTGTCGCACTCGTCGTGTGGCATATTTTGAGTTGTGCCTTGTGTGCGAGTATGTACGAGTGAGAGCGAGTGTGTGAGTGTACTTTACTTGGCTAAGTACGTGATTTGATTAGCGCCTGAAAATCCAGTTCGTGTCTGGGCTAAGATCTGCCTTATGCCGCGCTTATCAAGTATACGCAACGTTGCGTAAGCCAATCTTAAATTCTATTTGTGCTTAGCGACTTTAAAGCTTTCACCCATTTATAGTATGTATATAGCTCTATTTATATATATGTATGTGTTTGAGAATCGCTTGTAGAGGTCAACAAATTATCGCAAGCATTTTTCATTCCAATTTCGGGCGCTGCTCGCTTGGCCGCAGCTCGCAATGTCAACAGGAAAATACGTGCACAAACATAGGAATGGCTGCCATTGACAAACTAGAAAGCGACCAACGCACACACACACACACACACATACATACACACCATGGCAAACATGCATGTGTGTGTGGCACGACGTAAACGAGACATTAATGCTATTATTCGTTTGTGTGTGTATTAGCGTGTGTGTGTGTGTGGGTGGCACTTGTGTAAAAAGCAACTAATGAAAACGGAAATAAAAACCGCTCGAGGAATGCTGAGGACTCTCCAAGGATGGTATTTAATATATGTGTGCGGCTCGTGTGTAAAAGGCTCGACACTGCAAGCAGCCAGCCCGAGCTAAGACTACAATTCCCGCTTCAGCTGCTGGCTCCAGTTCCTGCTCCTTGCCAGCAACTCCTCCTGCTCCAGCTCAACCCATTTTGCACGCGCGCCCAAGCACTTAGCATCAATTTGGTGGCTCGTAGTAAAGCGACAAAGAGAGACACAAGATACACTCCCGACTGCTGTGGCACAGAGCAAGATAGATAGATGGCAGTAGGAGAGAGAGACGGAGGCAGCGCTGGAGCAAGACAACTAAGTAAAAGCATAAGTAATGCACATAAATCAAAAATTCAGTGCTGCCCGTGCCAGACCCCATCGCTGCCTGTCAGAATGGCACGCACAAATACTCACTCAGCTGCGGACTCCAGGAGTTCACTCGGCCTGCCGTCGCCGTCGCCGTTGCCGTCGCCAGTGCTGCTGGACTTACTGGGACCGTGAAAATGCTTAACAATGTGCAAGACCAGTGCTTGCAGGTACAATTACCAGGAAGTGCCGGCTCGGCTCCAGGCCCAACACAATCGAGAACTTAGCCAGCGTGAAATATTGAAGCTGTCCACCGACCCACGCTCGAATCGAATCCAAGCGAGGCTTGAGCTGGGAGTCCACTCGACTATACAACTATGCCATACTCTGTTGATGACCACAATCGAGCGTGGCAATGCTCTTTGCTGCCAGTTGGTGAATGGCACCTGCGGAATGCGCTGCTGGAATCTTTTGAAAAATATTTTCTATATTCCTGCAGCGTCTTTGGCGGACTTCGCTTCGCCCTAAGTCAGAGCTGTGGCCATAACTTCCGCACACACACGGACCAACGTTCACTGTGGCCAGACAGGTGTGTAATTTATTGATTATTCCGCTAGATATGCTCACCCGCACACACACACACACAAACGCACACAGGTAGGCGTGCCAGCGTTGGCTTGTTTAGACATTTTGTCATCTTCAATTTGTGGCTGTCATTCCGGCTGGCAGACAGGCAGTCGCCTCGCAGCCGCTCTCGCCCTGGCATTGGCACTGCCGACGTCGCCGCTGCCACTGGCATTGGGTGCATTTCCAAAAGTGGATTACAAGCTGAAGGCACTTGTAATCGCTGCGTTAAGCCAGCAGCTGGCAGGAGGTTGGAGATGGAAGACGGGAGACGGGAGCCACCAGTCGGATGCCGGCAACCAAGCGTCTGTTATTGAACAGACCCATTCTTGGCATCCCCAACGACTTGCCTTCGGCATGGCTGGCATCTTCATTTCATTTGCCATGGGCTGGTGTGGACTCAAGTGGAGTGTGGAGTGTAGGAGGGGAGTGGCAAAGGTGAGTGGGGTAAGCGCGTTTATTGAGTTTTAATTGGATAAGTTATAGACGCTCATGTTGCATAAATTCCACAGACATCTTTGTTTTGGCACCCTCGCATATTCAGCCACATAACTGAGCAGATCCGGGGAGATGCCGGTGTCAAGCAGGTGTGGTACTTGTCTCCAGCTGCTGCTGCTGCTGCTGCTGAAGCCTTTGAACTCATGCTCCCCGGTCGAGCGACGCATTCGTGCGGCAACTGCTGGGAACGTGCAGCTCATTACCTGATCTCGTGTAACCGGAGTCGTTAATACCATCGAACTGACGGCACATTGCCTCCATCGGCCGCAATCAATAGAAGCCGTGGTGGGCACGTCTCGTTCCTTCGCTCTTGAAGCCGTGTTCGCTGAAAACTTGTGTAATTAATTCTTAATAAATTATTCAAGGTGTGAAAATGTGCTTGATACCTTTGCAGATCGATTGTATGACAGGCTATTATAAAAGGTAGGCTTTAAGCTGAAATACATACGTAATATACATACATAGTAAAGTGCCAGTTAAAAAAGAGTTTCACATTATGCTTGCTCCGATAATTTTCACACTACTTATTGTCCTCGAATTTGTATAGTTAACACAACCTAGATAATTGAGTTCGTGAATTCCAAAGAATTTCTAAGAGCTAAACAGAGAATGATAAGAAAAAAGTTATAATATGTATCTTACGTTAGACCTTCACCAATAGACGTATCTCTTAGTCTGCTGCAACTCACGGGTTACTGTAATTTACTGAGCCACCCAGTAAACTGGTAATATTCGAATTCATGTGAACTCAACGTTAAAATGCCAGAGCACATATTCCTTATAGTATGTCTTGCATTAAGGCACCTTAGGAGATTTTTGCGACCCTATACATTATTATTCTGAATTCAGAGCAACAAATGAGTCGAACTAGTCCTCTCCGTCTGTTGTTCGTGTGTTGCAACCCGAACTAAACTCTTAGTTTTTCTGCACCATTATAGAAAGTATATAAAGTATATAAAGTATATAAAACGTCGAACACATAATTATAGCAATACAAGCACATACCCGAAATTGACGAGACATAGTTAATAAATAAAATGTACCAAGCTCTGCAGGGGTACGATAGATCTGCATATAGATGAGCATACAATGAAAACATATCATTCGAATTTTTAATAAAAATAATTATGTGACTTTGTCAGGCAAAATGAAAGTATGGGCCAACGCAGGGAATCCCATTGCATATAACATTTATTCTCTCTTATCCCTCGTGCAGTTGCCGCAGTCACTGTCGGGACTTTCACGCACTATCAGCTAGCCAAATTCATTAGGAGGTCGCGATTGATTAATACTGCTGACATTGTACCGGGCATTGTTCTATCGAATTTAACAACTCATGACTGATTTTTCCATACCCAGCAAGTACACGCTGTATATATATAGACATGTCTTCCCGCACATTATTCAATCCCCACATGGTATTGCCTAATCACAGTGGACATTGCGCTGTGCATTTGCGCTTTTGTCTTGCAATGGGTGCTGCTTGTGTTTGGGGGTGGAGGCTGTTTGTGTCGGTCTGGTCCGGGTGGCAGCATCATCAGTCATGCTAGTTCATTATTATCGCTGACGTTGCGCTCACTGCGTCTTGTCCCCGTCCCCGTGCCCGGCCACCCCGCTCCACTTATAATTCATTTCTATTGTGCCAGGCCATGCGATGCCTGAAAGCCCCTTTTGATCCAACTGACTTATTTGTCTTGAGGAAGCTCGCAGTAAAATTGCTTTTCCTACGACGCGCGCACTTCCTGTTGTTGCCGCTTGTTGCGCGTCTTGTCCTGCCGAAACCGCCCCAGCTCCAGCTAGTGGAGCAGCCACTGGCAACTGGCTGACGCAAGTTTCTCATTGTTTTGCCGCCTTTTGTAGTGCACAAAGTCTGGGGATCGGTGTTAATAGACGCCTGTTGTCTATTGTCTCCAGCTCCGTTCTCTGCCCCTTCGTTGTCCCCTCCCCCCGCCCCTTACTCCCTGTGTCTGTTGTCTGTATATTCCACTCGAGCCCGTTGGCTCTTCATTTGTCGCTTTGCGCTTATTGTCGCTGCGCCCGGCTTCATTTTCTTGTGATTAATGTCGTCATTAACTGCAATTAACTTTTTTAGTTGGCGACCGCGACAAATCTTTTGACGTTTTTGCTCGAACTTTGGCTAAATCCACTTGACTGCCTTGTTGAGCAGTGTCAATTTGTGGCTGTCATCGTCGACTGGCTATATCCTTCGATAGCCTTCATCAGTCATGTGTGTGTGTGTGTGTGGGGGGTACTTCGAGGGGATCCTTATAGTTGTTTTTGCCCTAATTATTTGTCAAGCATTCGACTGCTAATGGCCGGGGCTAACCCCGTGAATGACCAACTGGCGATGTTTTTACATCAGTTAAGTACAAAATAAAAGCACCACGTCTACGTTTGCCGGGGGAGTCAGTGTGTGTGTATGTGTGTGTCTGTCACACATGAGATCTGCACGTGACCAACAAGTTCTTCCACTGCAACCTGCACCCGCAGGGAGAAGAGCAGTGGGTATATATTACCAACTTGAGGTGTAGTTGGCTTCAGTTTCGCGAAATATGCCACCAATTTTGATAATTTCGCAACTTCAACGGAAATCGCTCGTAAAGCAAATTCCATAAGGCATAGAAAAGTAACAAATAACAGTTTCCTTTACCGGCTTAGAGTATTTTTTACCTTTGAGGTGTTTTTTGAAAGACCCGAGGAATACTTAACACGGTAAAAAGTCTAACTTCAGCATGCCGAAAGTTTAATACCCTTGCAGGCTTTTATCTCCTCCGATCGTTAGAATACTAGTTATATATGTATAATGTTGCAGAATTTAATGTTATTGTGTACATTCAATAATGTGTCTCACTTTGATTTCCACTAATAAGTTAAGTTATTTCTAATATCAAAACTGGTCTATTAACAAAAACCTATATTTCGCCGATTGTTCCTATGATAACTATATGTTATAGTGGTAAAATTTGGAAGTTTATATGCATATTAAATATATAGAATAAGTCAAATGTGGTAAATTTGAATGCAATAACTCGACAAATAACAAAAATCAGCCGATTGTTTGAATGACAGCTATACGATATATCGGTCCGATCGTGCTCGTTACGAATTATTTACAGCGTGCAGCAATATAAAACATGTGTGCCAAGTTTTATCAACATAGCTCTAAAATTGAGAGACTAGTTTGCGTTGCAACAGACAGACAGACGGATACACGGACTCACGGACAGACGGACAAGACAAAATTAACTTAATCTCTGCAAGGGTATAAAAATAAATATATTGTATAAAAAAAAGTATAGTTAGGATAATAGAATCTCAATTAATCGATCTATCCATCTAACATACATACATACATACATATCTCCATCTCATATTGTTCTGCTTCGAGTGTATTTGACAGTCGCAGAAATTTAATAAACCTGTTCTTCATAAAGAGTATCTGGCAGTCGTTGCATATTGAACTATTTTAGTGCCTTTCATATGAAGACATTTTTATACTTTTGGCATTCCTTTAAGTGCCACGCACACACTTGCACTAATACACACACACACACAAACACATACATATATAAATATATATATATAAAAACACATATGTAACTGCCTCCCACCTTTTGGGCTGTTTAGCTTGCATTTCTGCGTTTTAACTTTCTTACAATAAAGTGATGTTATCTTGCTCTCCAGCTACTTTGCGGCTTAGGCAACAGGCGAAAAGCAGTTGATGGTGGTGGTGCTTGTGCTCTGGGGGGTGTGAGTGTGGGTGTCAGTGTGGGATTGAGACAAGGTAGCTGGAGCTAGAGTTGGGCAGGCGACAGGATCTACGGGAAATTACTCTGTGCTTTATCGTGCATATAAATCTATTTGCTCAGGTGTTTTTCGCTGCTAATATGTTTGTGATGACTTTATTTTACGCTTACCGCCGGCTTTTCTCGCCCGCTTTGCTTGCTTCCATTTTTTCGGCATTACCTTTTGCCGTCTTATTTATATATGAATGTAGGTATGTATGCGCGTGTGGCTGTGTATGTATGGGCGGCACTGTAGGCGGCGGCAGCTTAACAGTTTTTGGTTGCTCTAGGAAAGTTGTAAAAAGGTTTTCCAGTTCGCCAGCTGGTCTGGTCGCCTCAGCCGCATCGGGATATGAGGCGCACGCATTATTTCGCCTGCTTTAATATTTCAGTGTTGCGCCAATGCGGCGTATGCGCAATTTGCTTAAATAAATACGTGACGCACTCGCGCCCTGCACCTCAAGCTGCTCAATTACCCCCGTTTGACGGCCAAAAAGTGCAAATTAAAAGGACAAACCGTTAGGCTAAATGCCTTAAGCACTTAACTTGCATACATGCTGGCAGTGCTATTGTTGTTGTAGGTTAGCTGAAATATTCACAAGTGCACATAAAAGGCGGCCCAAGGCGCAGGCCACGTCACAGGACCCGAAATGATTGTAGGCAAGCTTTTAAGCCTTTTTTAATGCCCTCAACGACAACTAGACAAGGTATGTACTGCACACATGCTATACACACACGTACTGCCTGCATACACCTACGCACACTCCCATAGTCACTATCCAGCACAAAGGCACAACAATGTCGTCGCGACCACACAACATTTACTCAAGGGATTAACTGTAAAGATCTTAATGCCTCTATTTCTACGGTCTTAAGTATACTTCCGCCTGTGCAGGCCGCTCGATGTGTGACAGGGCCAAGTCAAGCAGCATTGACTTAACCCCCCGAACCGGCCGAGCCCACTCTAACTTCCATTCGTATCCCCACTTCTGCACCGACCACAAACCACTCACCGCACCCCTATCCCCCCGTCCCGTTCTTTTTCTAACTTCTTATTTTTGTTTGTGTTTGTATTCGGGCTTGTGTTTGTTTTACCACTAGCCCTTGGCTCCTTGTGGATCCTCCTCGTTGAGGGGCACAGCGCCTGCTGCTGAGCCTCGAGCAGCACTTGCGTGTGTTTTGTTTGCACTGTGTGCGGTCTCAGGGATTGGGCCACATATGCACATTGTCATTGCCAAGTACCACTAATATTATTTACATTTCGTTAGGTTTTCCTGTTCTCCAGAACGTCCTCCCCCAATCCCCAAACCCTGTTACAGTATGTGTGATATACGTGGAGCAGCACTTGTTCATCAGCTGGCCACATCCAACCCCCTGGTCCCCCGCCATAGCCTTATGCCCGGCGGAAACAATTACTGCGACAACGCAATAAAAGTACAAAACTTTTTTTTCTTTGTTCCTTTTCTTGGTTGGGGACGCAGACCGTCTACGCCGACGGTTAATAGAATTTCACGCCAACAAGTTCAATACACAAAACACGAAACTTTTCAGTCATTCACTATGAAACGGTAAAATTGAAAAACCACACCATGCAAATACTTCCATAACATTAATAACAGATACAACAACAACAGCAATATCCAGCAACAAGATGTTGCCGCTGGCGCACCAGCAACAGCAGCAACGGTAGCAACAGCCGTTGCCTTACGTCCATAATTGAAAAATATGAAGTTCAGCGGCAATCTGATTAAAATTACATTAAAACAATAACAAAGACAACAACTTTGGGCGCAGATAAAAGTTTTAAAAACACTTGGTAAATTTTAAAGCAAATTATTGGACAAGGCAAATGGAGAATTAAATTTTCTTGCAAGCTCTTTCCAACTATATTTACTGTAGAAAGCTGTTTCAGATTTAAGTAATTGAACAAATTGCCTTGTTCGGATCTATTAAATTGATTCTTCTAGTTTCCCTAATTATGTAATATTAAGGGCATATAAAAAATAAGTTTACTAACAATTATCAAAGACAGAATGTTCAGCCGCCTAATCCTTTCTTACTCTTACACACATATGGAGGCACACACCACCTTAAGGCAGGCAGCGCTGCTCGAAACTTCGGGCACTAAGCTGACTTGAATAACTTCTATCGGACTCAAGTTTAGAGGAGAGATAGATATTATAGTCAGTTAAGTCTATAACAAAGCCAGAAAGTTGTATCTTATACGCCACTTACAAATCAATTTAAAAACATATTATTGATTTGCAATAAACTTGATCTGCTTATGATAAACAGAAACCTTTATTGCAAATAGCTTTTATATTGACTGAGATCGGCGGGTTCACCTGAGAGACAGACAGACGGACCGATAAGAGACGAACATGGCTCAACCAACTTGACTAGTGAACACTCTGAGAGGTCTGCCACGTCTCCGTCTGCGTGTTACATACATTTCCACAAAGTTAATTACCCTTTTTTACTATTTTCAGTGATCGAAGGGCATAATAAATTACTTGACGTATGTCCTGTTTATACTACATACTTTTATGTATATTACCTAAAACTGCAACTGTCCCTAAACCAAGCCTAGCTTGTTTCCGTTTTTATCTCGAAAACTATGCTGGAGAACATGTTATGCTGTATTTGTTCCATAAAAGTTCCTTCAGACCAGCCCTGCACAAGTGGATTGGATATATTGCCACTGATCTGCATCGACTGTCTGTTTGCGCTGAATGTATCGGCTATAGAATTGTGCATCATAATAGGGATAAGTTGCCACTTGACAACTGATGCGTAGAGGTGGCAGAAACAAAAGACAAACAGTAACACATAGCGATCGCTGGGTTGCAACAAACTTCAGTTATCGCTTATTCCATGACGAGATCAATCAACTCTATAATCACATCCTTAAAGCTAAGATGGAATACTGGTAATATGTCAAAACTCAGATGGTCGGCGTACATATGTGAGCTAAAATAACACTAAACACTTCCAGTTAGTGAGGCATTCACGGGTTTTGATTAATGTTTTATGTATTTGAATATTTTCGGTCTTAAGACTCACTTATGGGATACGTTTTGATTCTGATCGGATGACTGGGATCTGCCCCTTACACAACAGAAAGGTACATTGCGCCCAATGATGAAATATAGTGTAGCCCGAACTGTAGATCACATCTACTATAATTGTTCAACTAATCTTGTTGCGCAGATAATACTTGATTAGCTGTATGCAGACCTCGGCATCCTCAGCGCTGTCGTGGCCGGCCTCTGCAAGAGAAGTGGTAGTTTGAGTAGAAGAATAAACGTATACAAAGCAATCACTACAATAGTTTGGCAGCACTTGAATTACTCCGTTGTTTAGCTACTTACCATTCTCTTGGATAATGCGCTTAAGGTTTTCAATGCAAAGAGTTTTCAGAGCTCGCTTCTTGGGAGGCCCCATTTTGTGCGGAAAGAGCACTGAGGTATCCACCACCACATCATGTATTAGCTTTAGTGCCTTCAAATCGCTCTCCAGGCTGTGGCCCACCAGCACCGTCTTGGCGTGAAACATGGACATAAGCACGGCCTGTACATCGCGTAGAGTGCGCGTCTCCTTCGAAAGCATAGCTTCCGTTATGCCCGAGTAGCTGCAATAGAGTAATATATATCAAGCAATTAGGACAATTCGTTGTAATATGTGCAGTCATATATTGGATACAATAATACATACACGGTGTTATAGTCGACAATTTGATTATCTGGTTTCACCAGAGCGTCGTAAACACTGCGACCATTGATGTCCACAACGGTCACACGCGTCAGCTCAATTCCGTGCGTAGTGTAGCACATTTCACAGTCGAGTGCATAAATATCTTTTTTGGTGGGCACAGTCTCATCCGAGCGTTCTATTGTCTTAATAAAGCACGTGAGCTTGTCAGGATCATAGTAGTCGCTGACATGATAGTTGGCATAGCCGCAGCCAGGTGTGCCCGCCGGCTGTTGGCAACAACGATGATGATTGTCCGAGAAACCGCGTCTGTAGCCAGTACTCTTTGGATGATAGTTGCACATATCGGTGTGCTTCTCCTCGTATATATTCAGATTGAACACCTTGCCGCAGCGCGTACAATAGCGCTCAGTCTCATTCGGTCGCCTATTGGGACGGCAGGCGCGTATTACAGCTGTGCCGCGACCAGGACCGGGACGTGGATAACCGTTCTCCACAAGCTGTTCGTCAGTCAAACGCAGATCGTAAATCATTTCGTAAGCCTTTTCTCCGCTCAGCGAATCAAAAGGTTCGTTTGTACCGTTTGAACCGAGTTTTCTAAAATAAAGTTCAAAAGATTAAAAATCTGCATAAAGAGATTCCAATAGACAACTTACTCTTTTTTCTCTACACTCCAGGACGTAGTAAGTGCACGTTTTCCGCCCAGCATCATCTCGTGCGAAACAGTTTTGTTGGCAGCGCTGGGTTGATTGCCGGCCTCGATAGCCTCCTTGCGGAGCTTATTGATGGCCAACATGCAGCTATTCTTGTAGATGGCGGGCGTACTACACTTCTTAAAAGCGGCTAGCTCTTCCACCTGCGCCCTTTCCCAGGCATCTGTTAGTTGCGGATAAATTACAATGCATTGCTTTACCATCATCTCATAATACTGCATTCTTATATTGTAGGATATTTTAGAACTTTGTGGTTCCAGTACAGGTGGTTTTGTGGGTCCAGCTGCTGTGGCGGGTGCTGCTTTGTCCAATGCCACTGTGGGTTTGTGCGCCACCCGGCTGCCGCCTTTAAAGGACTGTGCTGCTGTGAACGCAGGCTTCTTTTCAGCCTGTAGCTCCTCGATTTTCTTCTTAGCTCGTGCTATAGCTATCACATTCGCGACCGGCGTAATAGTTCGAGCTGCGGAAAACAAAGGGAACCTATGTTAGAAAGAAACAAATGAAATTGAGGTTTCTAGCTACCTGTACGTGTTGGAGGTGTTAAGGCAGTGCGTGATATTAGCGGTGTCAGCGTTTTGGCCTTAGCCTCACGCAGTTCCTCCTGCGCTACACGAACACGTTCTTGTGCTAGACGCAGCTGCTCCGCATTGGCATCAGCACGCAACTTTTCCTGTCGCCGTAGTTCGGCACGCCTATCGAAAATCGCCTGCATGGCATTTCGTATGTGGTTCGGTTTGTGCACCGCCGTAGGTGCTTGGGGTTTGAATTTATCTGCGTTTTCGTGAGCCACACGACGTTTCTGCAATGCTGCTGTTGCTGCTTCGGTGTAGGCGTCGATATCCGGCGAAGGCGCCTTCCGCTTCCGCACGGTTTCTGAGTTGTCCACCTTTTCCGCTGGCTTATGCATTTGTGCGAATTCGTGCTCTAATTCATCAAATATCATTTCACATTGACGCACAATTTCAGCCTCAGAGGTGGTCACATCAATTTCATAGTCCAATTCAATGTCCGCTGCAGGCTCAACTGTCTTCTGGCTGCCGGCTGTTGTACGCTCTGGTACTGATTCCGATTTGGTTTTGCTTCGGCTTCCAGTGCTACTAGAACTAAGGCTGGAAGATGTCTTGGAGCTGCTTGATTTGTGTGATGTTGATTTGGAACTGGAGCTGGAGCTATGATGGCGGCTCTTCGATGACGATGATGATGCAGACGTACTACTTCTGTGTGTTTTACTGGAATCTTTATCACTTCGATGTTTATCGCTGCTCGATGACTTCATATGTGACGAAGATGAGGAGGAAGATGTGGAGGAGGAACTCTTATGCTTGTCACTGCGATGATCCGAGCGATGCTCCACGCGTTCCTTGTGCTTATGCGATGAGCTACGATGTTCCTTCTCCTCTTCCTTCGCTCTATCGCGTGTCTTACTCGACTTATGTTCGTGCTTACGACTGTCACTGCGATTGCTCCCAGACAAAGATTTCTTTTCCTCATCGCCCTTCGGGACTTCATCACTAACTATCGGTTGTTGCAACTCAGCATAAACAGTATTATCAGCATTTACCTCCGAGCCCTCGTCAATTTCTATGCTCATTTGCTCGTCACCTTCGGTCTGCCAGTCCCCGCTAGCCCCATTTGTGCGGGTCATGGGTGAGGGCACGTATTTGGGCGCACTTGCCGCGCCTAGGCTATCGCCAAACACTTTTTTAGAAGGCGATGCATCTAACGCCGGCTTCTCCGGGTGGTACTCCAGATTGGGTTTCTTTTTAGGCGCACACAGCGTCATTTCGGGCAGTGGCAAAGAGAGCAGCTTCGGCACCGGCGCTGGCTTGTACTCCGGCACCTGTTCTGCTGGCAGTGTCGTCTCCACATCATCTACAAGTAAGTATAGGTAATATAGCAATTACCCAAGTTCAATTCGTTTCAGTTACTCACCTTTGCGAGAATGCTTGAAATGGCAGAAAGGACGTTTGCAAGTGAAAGAAGACGCTCCATCGCTTGGTTCTCCTGGCCCGTTGCCGTTCTCGCTGCCCGTGCTGTCGTAGTAAGGGCACGCGAAGCCCTTGAAAAGGCCCGTCGACGGCAACATTTTGCCAATTATACTCTCTAATTGTTAATAATTTAGGAAATATACTGTTCTACTTGCGCCGTGTTTTTGCTCATTTCATGAAATTAATGCCAGATGTTTGCGAATGGATAAACACGGCGTTGCCAGACTTTCGTTTGTGTGGCAACTCTGTCAGAACAGATGGGAACATAAACAAAACACACCACAGACCCAGTAGAAAACTTTACATCAAACAAATGTTAAGTCTTAAATTCTGAACTCCAATTTTGGAGTAGTATTTAATCAAAAGTGAATTCTCCGACACGCACAATATTGTTCAACCTACCCGTTTGAGCACCGAGTTCAGTTTTTTATTAATTTACGTTGTGGCGGAATAATGGAAAGTGAAAGGCGTGTGGATTGTGCGTCCTAACCTCAGCTTAACTGCACAACATAATGAAGAACTAAATATACTGTGAATTGTGTAAAATGCAAATGCGCATTGTCCATTTATGTGCGATTTCATAATATTTATTTCCATGCATCGACTGGATATTAATTGAATAATTGCAGAAAATGCGGGTAAGTGAAGAATTTACTTTCGAAAACTCACTAATTATGCACTGGCCTCTTTTACTTTAGCAACTTAAACATCTAATTGAACTGCAGCGTCCAGAACTGGCGCGAAAGTAGAGTTCATTCGTTTATGGAAATTGTGTGTCTGTATTATGTTATGTGTTGGTGTGCGTCAAGTTGGATGCAACTGAGAATGCACATTAGTCGCGCGACTTCTAATAAGGCATATGGAATGACTTGCACTAACTAACGTAAATATGTAAACACTTGAATAGACACATTCATACACACTGATCGGTATCTTTGTGCATACGTATAGACGCGTTCATTCAACTGTTCTTATCTTAAAAGAGCTTATCAGAGCACTTGGAAAACTTAGTCTGCCCCACTGAGAGACCCCACACGCGCAGAGAACTTTGCTGCGAGGCGTGCCGACCGACGAGCGGTTAGTCGCTTAACGGCAATTGCTCGCTTCGGTTGTGAGAAACGAAACAAACCACACGCAAATTGGAATCGGATTCAAAGGTCAGTCTGTGGGAATTAGTCAAAAAACAACAACTCGTTAAGAGGGATTTCGTATGAACGAATTGTAAATATGTAAATTGTAGACTTTACGCACATAAACAAATTCTCAGTTGCTCTTATAATAGATCTTTAATTACAATTTAAATCAATAATATGCAGATGACAAATATTATCTGCATGATTAACATTGTATGTGGGTACGTACACAAAAAACGCGTGTATATTTGTGTGCGTATCTATAGATGTGGATATATCAGTGAGTCGACAGGTTGCTGCGGTTCGCACTTGACTTTGGTACTTTGGACTTGAGTTGAAACGAAATTGAATTGTTTTTGTTTTACGCATAGAATATATTCCTGATAATCTATCACCTTATCTGGACCCACCTAGACTTAGCCAAAAGTAGATTATCGGCTGGCGTATTGACCCATTTTAATTATTTTAGGATCGGTCACAATGGATCGCGCAAGCCTGTTTTGTATTGATCCTGATAACAAGGATGAAACCACCTTTTGCTTTGACGAAATGCTGCCGTCCCTGCCATTGCCGGAACTGCAGGATACCTTGGAGCGCTATTACGCCAGCCTCGTACCATTTGGCACTCCTGAAGAGTTGACACAATCGCGGAAAATCATCGAGGAGTTCAAGAACGGAATCGGTGTCAAGTTGCATGCTGTACTCGAGGAGCGGGCGGCAAACATGAAGAACTGGTTGGGTACCTGGTGGGAGGATTATGGCTATCATATGCTTCGCTTGCCTCTTCTTCCATATCAATTGATGTCCATGCCCAGTGCGATGGAGTTAGTGAACGTGCCAGAGACCCCGGAATATATGCTTAAGGTGAGCCTTATATCGTTTTCATAATTTAGAAAAGAGATTCTAATATAAATACATTTCAGTGCCTAGCGAGAAAGATTTATTACACACTGGAGTTTTGGGATATGACACGCAAAGGAACAATGAAGCCCCTCTCTTCCAATGGCGGCAAAATCAAGTACTCATCGGCCCTATTCAAGTTTTTCTTCTCCACGTCGCGAGTACCGGGGCTGGAGCAGGATCACGTCGAAAAGCATTTTCTGACCAAGGAAGAAGGCCGGACTCCAAGCCATGTTTTGATTAGTGCCAAAGGGCGTCAGTTTATATTCAACGGCGTACACGAGGATGACACCATACTGACGGCTCCGGAGATTTTGATAGCCCTGCAGCGCTTGCGCAGTATCCTAGACTATGAGCCTGAGGGAGATGGAGTACCAACGCTTACACACGATGATCGAACCAATTGGGCCAAAAATCGCAATCGTATTATTGAGATCTCTAATGCCAACAAGGAAACATTACGCCTGGTTGAAAGCTCTGCTGTTGCAATCTCCTGGGACGAGCATTTGCCACAAAACGCAGAAGAAGCTTCGCAGCTTTGCCTCTTCGGGGACTATCACTCACGGTGGGGTGATCGCAGTAGTGCCATTGTGGCTTTCAAAAATGGCCATTATGTGCTGACGGGCGAGCACAGCTGCTACGATGGAACTCTCAGTGCCAGTTTTGCCACATTTATGCAGCTCAGTTTCTTTGAGAATGGCGACCCTGACTGGAGTATGGCAGAGCACTCAAGAGTAGTGGAGCTCAAGGAACTTAAGTTTCAGCTCGACGACACATTAAGATCAGAGATCAAACGCGTGCTTATCGATATTGAGGAACGGGTTAGTCAAATCACTCTGAAACTAATTGCAAATTAATTCAACTTTCCTTGCCTAGGGTATGGACGTCACTGTTACCTACAATGTGTTTGATGATTTCGGAAAGGAGTTTATGAAGAACGTGAAGTTGCATCCAGATTCCTTCGTGCAGGTGGTCATGCAATGGGCCTACTACCAGATGCATCAAGAGTATGCAAGAAGCAGTAAAGCTTTAAGTTCTTTTTAAATTCATTGATCCTTTCAGAGTCGCACCCACCTATGAGACAGCTCTGATGCGTCATTACTATAATGGAAGGACCGAGACATTGCGTTCGTGCTCAAAAGGAGTACACGAATTCCTAAAGGCATCTTCTAGCAGAAGCACCACTGACAAACAGTTAGTTAGGGCGTTCCGCGAGGCTGTTAATGATCACCGAAAGATGATGGACGAGGCTCGTAAGGGATTGGCCATTGACAGGCATCTCTTTGGTCTTTGGTGCGCAGCCTACGAAAATAAGCTGGAAATTCCCGCTCTCTATGATGACCCTATGTATGCTAAGAGCGGCGGAGGCGGAAACTTTGTATTGTCTACTAGCACACTGGGCTTCACTCCTAATGTCGGCTTTGTGGCACCCATGACCTTCGATGGCTATGGTGTCTTTTATACAATCACATCGGACGCGTAAGTTTTCTGGATGTACAATTTTGTGCAAGCGTCAGTTCTAAAGACTTTTATTTCTTTTTCAGTATCTATATCCAATCGACGGCATATCGCGATAGCCTCAAAACTAGCGCCAGAAAATTTAATACAATCTTCAAGGAAACATTCCGTCGTATTCAGGGTCTTCTTGAAAAGATTGGAGCTGAGTCAAACTTGTAGTTTGCACATGATAATTGCTAACTTATGTTGACGCATTGACAACATTTTAAAATCCGATAGCTAGTCATTTTTACCATATTTCAAGATTCAATAATTTCTATCAATTATCCAATAATACATACAGAAATATATATATATATAAACTAAGAATCTTTCTAAATCACCAATAATATAATTCAATCAATTTTTAATTAAGTCAAGAATGTTGTCAATTAAGTGAAGTATCATCATATCGAAATTGTACTTATCTTTAAGTTAAAAAGTGCATTTCTGTCAATAGAGCTAATACTTTTAATTATAGTTCTCGAAATTCTAGAGAGAGATATTCATATGTTTTCATAATAAACGAGTGTCATCTTAAACCCGATGTATGTCAATTTTCCCAACTTTGTTAGCCAGTGTAACCTTCCATTTAACAGCACAGAAACCTCTATTTTTTATGAGCTGTTCAAGTAATGCCAACTAAAAGTGAAGTTTGGATTAGTTTTTAAAGTAGCTTCGTTGTGACAAATCTTTGGACGTGCACTTAGTCGTCTAATGAAAATTGAGCTCTTCGGTTGTAAGTAAAATCTAACAGTGAAACAAGCCATACGCCACTTTAACTGGGCTCATGTTCAGCTTATAGAGAATAAAATAATGTTAACCGTATATTGCAAGGGATTTCCTAATGTGATGGAGATTTACTAAAATTTACCTTCCTTATTCAAAAGTATGTAAGCAGAAAATATAATATATATTAAGAAAGATCAATGCCTAAAGTCAAGTGTGTTTCAACTTGTCATACTTATTAGTGGGTGATATTATCATTGCGTTGGCTTTGATACTTTGGACTTAGGGTTAAACCCAAAAGCAAATCTTATACATTTTTATTTTTGCATCTACATACTGTAATGTACTCAAATGAATGTAGACTGTATATTTCTCCTTATCAGCTATACCATGATTACTGCTCAAGTGTATTGTATAAAGTGTGTTTTGAATAATTCTGTTTGCTTCACAGTCCCTTGAAATGAGTCGCGCAAGACTTTTTTTTGTTGATCAGGATGACAGGGATAAAACAACCTTTAGCTTCGATGAAATGCTACCTGAGTTGCCGTTACCAGAATTACGCGAAACCATGGAACGCTACTACGCCACCCTGGTACCATTTGGCACACCAGAGGAGTTGGCACAATCACGGGAAATCATTGAAGAGTTTCAGAATGGAATTGGTGTCGAGTTGCAGGCTATACTCAAGGAGCGTGCGGAAAAGATGAAGAACTGGTTGGGTACCTGGTGGGAGGATTATGGTTACCATATGCTTCGATTGCCCCTTCTCCCCTATCAAGTTATGTCTATTCCCAGCCATATGAAGTTAGTGGACGTGCCCACAACACCTGAATATATGCTAAAGGTTCGCAAAACTTATTGAATTCTTTATAACAGTCTTCAAAAGAATAATTTCTTCTCCGATTTTAGTGTCTCGCAAGACAAATATATTATGCACTGGAGTTCTGGAACATCACACGCAATGGAACAATGAAGCCCCTCTCCTCCAATGGCGGAAAAATTAAGTACTCTTCGGCCCTATTTAAGTTTTTCTTTTCCACATCACGAGTACCGGGTGCGGAGCAGGATCACATCGAAAGTTATTTCCTTACTAAGGAAGAAGGAAGCACACCTACCCACGTTCTGATTGGTGCCAAAGGCCGTCAGTTTATATTTAACGGCGTGCACGATGACGATACCATACTGACGGCTCCAGAGATTTTGGTAGTCTTGCAGCGATTGCGCAGTATCCTTGACTATGAGCCAGAAGGGGATGGGGTTGCAGCGCTCACGCATGACGATCGGACAACCTGGGCGAAGAATAGGAATCGCCTCATGGAAATATGTAATGCCAATAAGGAAACGCTACGCCTGATTGAGAGTTCTTGTGTTACTTTCTGCTGGGACGAACATTCTCCCCAGGGAACTGAGGAGGCTTCGCAACTTGGTCTCTTTGGCGATTACTATTCGCGGTGGGGGGATCGCAGCAATTGCATTGTAACTTTCAAAAATGGGCACTACGTGCTCACGGGCGAGCACAGCTGCTACGATGGGTCCCACATTGCCAGCTTTGCCACATTCATGCAACTTAGTTTTTATGAGAACCCCGATCCAGACTGGAGTGTGGCAGAGTACACAAAATTAGTTAAGCTCAAGGAACTTAAGTTTCAGCTGGATGATACTCTGAGATCAGAGATAAAACGTGTGCTAAGGGGCATTGACAAACGGGTTAGTTCAGTAACCGTAAAGGTTTACAGAAACTAAAGTTATTTTATTTTAATAGGGTATGGATGTCAACGTCAGCTTCATGGTTTTTGATGATTTCGGAAAGGAGTTTATGAAGAACATGAAGTTGCATCCAGATTCCTTCGTGCAGGTGGTCATGCAATGGGCCTACTACCAGATGCATCAAGAGTATGCAAGAAGCAGTAAAGCTTTAAGTTCTTTTTAAATTCATTGATCCTTTCAGAGTCGCACCCACCTATGAGACAGCTCTGATGCGTCATTACTATAATGGAAGGACCGAGACATTGCGTTCGTGCTCAAAAGGAGTACACGAATTCCTAAAGGCATCTTCTAGCAGAAGCACCACTGACAAACAGTTAGTTAGGGCGTTCCGCGAGGCTGTTAATGATCACCGAAAGATGATGGACGAGGCTCGTAAGGGATTGGCCATTGACAGGCATCTCTTTGGTCTTTGGTGCGCAGCCTACGAAAATAAGCTGGAAATTCCCGCTCTCTATGATGACCCTATGTATGCTAAGAGCGGCGGAGGCGGAAACTTTGTATTGTCTACTAGCACACTGGGCTTCACTCCTAATGTCGGCTTTGTGGCACCCATGACCTTCGATGGCTATGGTGTCTTTTATACAATCACATCGGACGCGTAAGTCGTGTACCTGTTTTATTGCACGTAAGTATAACTTACATATTTAGTTATTTCTCTTTTTCAGTATCTACATCCTATCGAACGCCTTTCGCGATAGCATCCAAACCAGCCCCAGGAAGTTCAATATAATCTTCAAGCAACTGTTCCGGCGCATACGAGACCTTCTGGAGTCAGGGGCTGAATCGAAGCTATAAGTTGCAGTCACTTGTTTACAAACAACTTCCTTAAAGAGTCTTTGGTTATGTCAACTTTCGTAAAGTTCTTTTAATATTTATGTTTTTGGATAACTGTCTTTCTGATTGTTTTTTATTAAGTTAACTGGGGTAGAATTAGAAATAAATCAAGTCAACAGTCCGGCAACATGGGGTTTTCTTTACAACGTTTATTTAAATTCAGTGTCCAATGATTAATTACATTTCACGATTAATCAATTTCAAAATGCAGCTAATTTATAAGTAAGTATTATAGATATTATATAAGCGCCAGCGAAATGACTTCAGATAAAATTCATTATACTTGCTAAATGACGACTACATGGCGTCCAATCGCTCGACTTGTCGACTTCTACAAATATCGATATATATATATATATACGTTAAGCATTCGAGCTGACCTCTAGTGTACGCATTACAATTACTTGACGTTAGTTAGATTAACTGCTGCTAATTGTTATAAACTAACCTACCGCACATGGCTACTCTTAGACCTCGGTGCGTCTACAAAAGAATTGAGGAAAAGTCACAGACCTTTCGCGGAGAAACAAAATAATCGTAATTGCAGTGCAAGGACTTAGCTCAATCTTCATACAATCTCAATTCTGACCTGCCGTTGAACTAATGGGCGTGATAGTAGCCAACGTGCGGCGGCAGCAAGGCATAGCCACTGGGCAGTAGATCGCTTGTGTAGCGTCCTCCCGGTGGTTCTGAATGCTGCCGTGGGTTGGCATAGACGTGCACTCATTCCTGCCCAGGCACTGCAACGGCCGGATGATTCTGCTCAGCGGCTACAGATTGCTGGCCAGTTGAATTGCTACTGGTATCCTCGCTAGGTGTTATATTTGAGGAGGGCTCTCCTCCGGCAGATGTGGACGTTGGCGGTGGCTGGAAGGCCGGGCGCTGTACGAACATGTTGTCAATAATGTGATCAATGTTGTCGCCACTGCCACTAGACGTCTCGTCACCCTTTGGATTGGCACTGTTGCCAGCAGTTCGGGTCTTGTGCTTCTCAGAGGGCGGCAATATTGGAATCGCATTCGTTGGTCGTCGCTGGGGCAGTACGGCGGGACGGGTGGTGCTCTGTGCCGGTGGTACGAAGTATGTGGTGCCACCGACAGTGTTGTAGTTTTGGTGATAGTTCATCGACGACGGAGTCTGCGTTGCTTGCCCGGCTGGCTGCGAGGCCTGAACCACTGGAGGGGGTGGCTGTGTTGGCGCTGTTTGTGCCTGTGCATAAGCCACGGTCGCAGGTGTTGGAGGTAGATAGGCTCCACTGGCCGGATTAACATAGGGCGTCTGTGGCACAGGTACTGGCACAGATACTGGAACTGGCACTGCCACCGGTTCACCGCCAGTTACATAATAGGGTGCACCCTGCGCCTGCGGATATGCAGTGGCTGGTGGCGGATGCTGTTTTGGCGGGGCTGTCCCCCCCCACAGCTGTAGGCGGAGCAGGTCCCAGTTGCAATGTCTGAAGTTGTGCTTGCAACTCCTGTTGCTGGTAGGCAATCTGCATGAGCATATGTGGATCCTGGAGGATTATTTGCGATTGTTGTTGTTGCTGCTGCTGCTGCTGTTGTTGTTGTTGTTGTTGCTGCTGTAGTTGAATTTGTTGCTGAAGCTGCTGCTGTTGTTGCTCAGCCAAATGCTGTTGTTGTTGTTGTGTGGACTCGTGCTGTGAACGTCGCAAGCTCGAGTAACGCTTTGGTCCATTTCGTTGCTCGGTTGGCAACTGCTGTTGCTGTTGTTGCTGCTGCTGCTGCTGTTGCTGCTGCTGCTGTTGCTGCTGCTGCTGCTGCTGCTGAGCCAGATGCAACTGTTGCTGCTGATTCTGTGAGGCCAACGAGTGCATTTGCACGCTGCCCACATGGCTTGGATCATTCCGTTGTTGCACCTGCTGCAGACGCTGTGACAAATTCGAGGTTACCAATGGCGGTTGCTGCTGCTGCTGTTGCTTTTGCTGCTGCTGCTGAAGCGACGGCAACTGTTTTTGTTGCTGCTGAGGTTGTGATTGTTGTTGCTGCTGCTGTGGTTGCCTTGCTTGTTGTTGTTGCTGCTGCTGCTGTTGTTGCTGCTGTGGCTGTGATGGCTGATCATTCGTCTGCTTTTGCACCCCATTTGATCGGATTGTAGCGGGCTTCGGATTGAACTCTCGTTCGCCGCGCTGATCAGCGTAGTCCCGATGATCATTCCGACCATGGGATCCACGATTTGACTTTGGCTTGAACTCCATGGCATTCTGACGACCAGGCCCATTTTGACCACCATTGGCTCTTCCATAATTTCGATTTTTTCCATCACGATCTCTCTCACGATCACGGCGCTCCTGTGATTTGGATGGCAATGGGCCACTTCCAGATACTGTGCCACTAGCGTGATGCTTGTCGATAGTATTGTTCCGACGTTCGCCGCGATTTTCTTTCTCCTCCCGGGAGGCTGAAGTGCGCCGAGCACGCACTTTGCTGCTGTTGCTTGTGCTGCTGCGCTCATTGAGTGCCGGAAAATCCTGAGGACGTGGTGGCTTACGCTCCTTGTTGCTGGCCTTCAGATAGGCTTGCTCATCCTCCCAATTTCTAGAGTATTTACTAGGTCCGCGTCCGTAACGTCGGCGTCTACGAGCACGTGGTGCTGCATCTTCATTTCTGATGTCGTAGCCATAGGTTGACAATAGCTCTGCACGGCTCTTGGGTGCCTGTTCGTTCGCCTCGAAACGATCATGCGACCACCGGTCACCCCCAGAGGCAGGTTGCCATTTCTTCATAGTCTTCGAAGCCTGCGAAATAGTAGTCGGTTGACCGGGTGGTGCAGTCCCTGCAGCACTGACACCATTGGCGACATCGCTAGTACTGGGCTCGACGATGTTTTGGGCGCTGTCAGTGCCAGGATCGACGACAGCATTACCCTCTGTCTCTGCAGTACGATCGTCGTGTTCGTAGAAGGTGCCGCGTTTCGGTATATACTGTGGATTACTACGATCCTCATCAACTTTCTTCTGTGCTTCAACTTCGGCAGCAGTACGCTCTATGCCGCTGACCGTGCCACTCTCCAGGTCGTCTTCGTCATCGTCAGTTTCGCTGCCAGCATCGTCATCGGTTTCACTTTCCTCCTCGCTAACGCTTTCGTCATCATCGTAGTCATCTCCACCCTCTAGATCACTGGCAGTATCATATTCAGAGTCATGAGGATGCGAGTTGCTCGACGGCTCCTGCGTGGGCGAGGTGCCCAACTCGGCCGTACTACTGCTGGCACCGCCCGTTTCGCTTACGTTTGGCGATGAGACAGGTATATCGGTCGGTGCAGCCGCCGTCATATTTTCAACATCGGCCATCGCAAGATTCTTCGATTTTTTGCTGCCGCTGCAAATGTTTATCACAGAAATTCGTGGGCAACTCCTCAAGACACACGTACACCCGCTACTTACACGTGAATCGCTAATTGCTAAAAGTATTCTCGATATTAGATAAACTTGCTTGGATTTCCTTTAAATTTTTATGCAAAAATCTCTTTTCTCCCACTTTTCTTCCACAACAACGCAATCAGAAAATAGAAAGTGTCTAGGGTTGACACTGTGCTCTGCTCTCATGGGTAGAGTTGTCAGCTGGTCGGTCTGTTATTCATTCACAATAATTAACATGTTGCCGAACCATAAACATGTTAAATTCACATTTAGCAGAATGGTAACAGAATGGTGAAATAGTAAGAAATCAAGACTTATTTTAATCTTTACATTTGATCGCTTCCCAACACTGTTTCTTTTCACTATTGTTATATTCAAATATTAGTACAATTGAATTGTTATTATATTTGATAACTATATGTAACTATATTATATTTATGTATTTTGTATTCAGCCTCGAAGTCGATTACCTACGCAGAGTCGAAATAAATGTTTAAAAATTCCTTTTAGATTTTCCTTTCAATTCGTTACACCTAGCAAATCGATTTCAATAGTTTCACCGCACTTAAGTTGTTGTTTTAGATTTGACCAGACAAATCAATTTTGGGACATACTTCATCTAGTTTTTATAATAGCTGAGATCTGAGTGTTCATCTGGTCATCCGGACAGACAGACAGACATGGCTTAATTGACTCGGCTACGGATCCTGAGCAAGAACATATATACTTTATGGGGTCTCCCACGCCTACTTCTGCCTGTTACATATGTACATTTGTACAAAGTTAGTGCCCTTTTTTGACCATTTTCAATGGTCGAATGGTATAAAACCGAGAACCGACTACCAAATAATTCGTTCACCTAAATTCTTGATAAATGTAGCCCTATCAAAAAATAATTTGAACAAAATCGGTGACATAATAAGTAGCCGGTTTGCCTTAAGTTTTCTCATGCTCAAATCATTATTTTATACGGCAAAGTTTTTTAGACACCTTGTAAGCCATCTTTCTTTATTTCATTCGGGGAAAGTCAAGAACAATTTAACGAATTTTTTGATGAAGTGTCTCGTTATTTAAGCTGGTAGCTCCACTTACCTCTACTTATTATAACTGTAAATGATGGGGAAGAAAGATGATCTCATGGCCTTCAAAAACAGATATTTGATGACCTTACGATATTCAAGTTGCTCAGCGCCCTTAAGCTGCCATTAGATCGCGCTTACTTACATATAGTACATATGGGAGTATGTTTGGGCTTAACGATAAATTGGTCTGACTCGGCTCGTTTCCACTTATTTACAGCGTGCAGCAACATGAAGCAGATGTGCCAAAATCAATTATGTTTGCCGGAATGTGCGTAGCAGGGAAAGAAGACATCCGTTACCCCATAAACAATATCTAAATGATTTATACATGCACTTCTAGTCGTTCAGTTTGTCACAACCCTTCCGAAACGAATTGCAAGAGTGATTTTGAAGCTAGATCGTTAACTAATGGTATATACAACAATTATATCCTTTTTGTATGACATCTAAACATATATGTACTAAGGTTTTTCAATAAAATATTTTACTAGGAGAGTGAGTGGTTAGCGTACTCATCACAGAATTTTCTATATAAATGTATTATTAACCTATGTAAGTGAAATACCATTGAGGCACTGCATCAGAGAATCAGGTGCGCCATCTTAGATGACTTGACACTTGTTTGATAAAATAACAAATTATTGATATTAAAACGAATATAATATACAAAAATTGTTTTCGGCAGGTGACAGTTGATGTCTCCAATTACCGTTAAGTGTACGCCCAGTACCAGGCAAACCTCTCGGCAATGCTCGGATGAGCTCATTTCGTATGCGATTAGAGACCAGCTAAGCGCGTCCGCAAACGTCAGTGATAATGTGCGAATATTTCGACTTGTGAATATTGCTCGACTGCGAGACACTCTGTAAGTGCAGAGAGCAGAACTTGGAACAGTGCTATAATGATTATGTGTGTATTTAAATTTTAAAATGTAAAAAGAAATAATTATACTTTGCCCCAATGCCAATCTCTTACGTTGTCCAAAGTATGGCGACCCTCTAACAATGGCGCTCAGGCAATGAATACTCTTTCATATAACGATAGACACCGAGGTATATGATAACATTTTATACGCAAAAAACATTTTGTATAATTCACTTGGTATGCACAACCGTTCTTCATGTCGAAAAGTAATAACGAAATAGCGAAATGTTCACTCCAAGAACAATTTTAGCAGATGGCTTAGGCCTCAAACGAGCTTATTACAAAAGATAAAAAACAGCAATTCCAAATGTGAATAATCGTCGACTTAAAGCAATTTGTAGAACCATTCATAATTCGTCAACTGCACAATGAATTCGGTCTGGGAGCACAGTTCTACGCGAGACGTTCCCGAAGACGGCCGCATTTTTGGGGAGCCCAGGCTAGTAAAGATACATACTCATTTATTATTCTGACGCCAAAGGTATTTCGGCAAGTCAAAGACGTGTCAACAAGCGACTCAATCAATAATTGCGTAGGCCGGACATCAACGATTCCCAAATCAAATAACAACTGTTAATATGAAGTGGCTGTTTGTGATTTGGGGATTAGGGCTACAGGGCGCACTTGCCGCAGATCCGCAAAGCACGTTAAGTAAGTCCCAAGCGCAACCCAATCTGGGTAGGCTAATGAGATTTGTCCCTTAACTAGGCTATGAGAGAGCGCGACAGGCGGTGCTCAACGCGGAGGAGCAGCTCATGACCGGCGGTCGCATCAGCTTAAGCACTCAAGAGGCCAACGTCGACGATCTCTTCATGCAATACAAATTGGGCGAATTGGCGCAGGGTTATCGCAATGCTGACCAAAATGCGGCGGCGATGCATTTCTTCAAGGCGAAACCGCTAATCGATCGCAGTGCCATCTTCAAGTTCCTGCAGCAAATGCCCAAGGGAGCTGTGCTTCATCTACACAATACAGCGGCAGTGAGCTCCAAGTGGGTGGTGGAGAATTTGTCCTACATGCCTGGTATGCTGCGCTGCACCGACGACAAAGGACGCAGCCGCCTGACGTTCCGACGAGCTCCCAAGCTCACCAAATGCGCCTCGCAATATGTACGAGTTGCAGACGAGAGAAGGAACTCCATCGATCCGGCACTGTACGATGAAAACTTTGAACGCCTCATCAATCTGTATACTCCCGTTCCAGAATGTGAGTAGTGTAAGTTGTAGATCCCAAACTCTGTAAATAATTGTATTCCCAATTCTTGCAGTGGAGTATCCTACGATAACCTCTGTGTGGAATAAGTTCCAAGGCATGTTTGATACACTGACAGAAGCTATTTCATACCTGCCAGCATTTCGAGCGTATCACTGGCAGCTGTTGGAAGAGCTGTACAACGATAACATAATGTATGCGGAGCTGCGCATTAATCTGCACCAGGTTAGTCCAATGCGAGTCGTCGCTAATTTTCGATATTATATGTATCATTCCCTCAGATATATGACGCCAGTGGTCGCACCTTCCCTCTGGAATACACAATACGTGAGCTGCAGGCACTGAACGACAAGTTCGTCAGGCTGCATCCCAACTTCCTTGGCATCAAAATCATCTATGCGGTGTGGCGTGGCGCAAACGAAACGAGGATGCGGGAAAACGTGGACAAGTTTACCAAACTGCAGTAAGCAATTTAAATATCTTGTAATATCTGATGAGAATTTACTTTTAAAGTTTCCATTAAGTAATGATTTTCCAGAATTTGTAATTGGCTTCGATATGGTGGGTCAGGAGGACCTAGGTAAGCCGTTATACGAACATCTTAACATACTGAAGGATTTGCCGGCCAGCACTCGTCTCTTTCTGCATGCTGGCGAGACAAGTTAGTATTGAAATATATACTCTTTAAAGATGCCAATTGTAGTCTTGGTTCTTTTAGATTGGTTCAGCGCCTCGACGGACATCAATTTACTAGATGCACTGCTGTTAAATACCACACGAATTGGCCATGCCTTCGCCCTGGTAAAACATCCCATACTCATGAATGCAGTGAAAACACGTCAAATAGCCGTAGAGCTGAGTCCCATTTCGAATCAGGTGTTGCATCTGGTCTTGGACATGCGCAACCATCCTGGTGCTCAGTATCTGTCCTTAGACATTCCCATGGTCATATGCAGCGATGATCCCGGTTTCTGGAATGCCAAGGGACTGAGCTATGACTTCTACTACGCGATCATGAGTATGGCGCCCAACAATGCCGGCCTGCGTGTTCTCAAGAGTCTCGTCTTCAACTCGGTGCGCTATTCTGTGCTGACGCAGCTAGAACAACGGCGGGCGTATCAGGTGTTGGAGCAAAGCTGGGCTCGTTTCATAGAAAAAGTGCTGGACGGAAAAGTGTTTTAGTCGGGCTCCTACAAATAAATTCAACAACTATTCGGTTCAGACACATATTCTTAGATATTATCATCAATGTTATATTCAGGGTCGATTTCCATGTTGCTGCACGAAACGTTCACAGCTTTCCAGAATTTGCACGTAAGCGGAGTGAAAACTGCCCATTCCTTGACTCTGCAAATGGAAATTAATTGAAAATTGCCAGCTCATGATTATTTAACTTCGTTTCTTATTTACAAAGTACGGATCTCTGATGATCCTGTCTTCCGGGCGACCAATGTAGCTTCCTAACAGTTGAATCTTGCATTCAGGCTGTGGCTGCAACTGTGATGCCATATTCTCAAGCTCCAAAATGTTGCTTTCGTCCATGCCGAATATATAATCAAAGTTGTAAAAATCCTGCTCGTTTATCTGCAAGAAATATTTAAGTATGTGAATACATTCTAGAGGATGTTGGAATTTGTACCATTCGACTACGATGACTGGTTTTTAGTCCATGTTGTTTCAGCAGATCCTGAGCTCGCCCTTGCGCCAGCAGTCCCACATTCCAATTGCGTAGCCCGGCACTATCCGTGTGCCAATCTCTCAATTGCTTTTTCTGTATGAGATGAAGCAGCACCGCCTCGGCCATGGGAGAACGGCAGGTGTTGCCTGTTGTGGTATTTGTGGATAATCATTTGTTTATATGCGAATTATATATGTAAGTGGTTTTTATTTACCGAGGCAGACAAACAAGACCCTCATGTTGTATACACAGTCACAATCAGCTGATGACTAACTTGGTATGCACTGTGGTGAAATTACAGAGTATAAACTGATTAGAATCTTGCAGGTTGAATTATTTCTATTTTAATTGGATGTTTTACTCCGAACTTGATTTCAGACTGATTTGAGAGAGGAACTGGTTTTCCAAGTTGACTCCGAGTATCTTTGCCAGCGAAGTGACGACGTTAGCACAATGCGTTTTGCTATTTACGTAACATATGATGATAAATCATATGCTGTCATTGTATATGGAAAAAGAATCAATTGAAACCAAGTTGTAATATCAATTAAATCGAACGTTTTATTCTTTAAGTTGACTATATACACAGTTTTTTACCTACACTCACAGGATTACATCGACATATGTATGGGGCGCGTTATTACTTCTGCAGACGCTGCTTGGCGAATGCTTGACATGCCACAACGCACTGCTGATAAGCGGTCTCGAATCCCTCGGCGCCCCTTTGCTACAATTTTAACAAAGTTTCAGAATGTTCTTCTATAACAGTTATACTACTTACATAATAAGGATCCTCAATGATGCGATTCTCCTTGTTCAAGCCAAAGTCGCCGAGCATGAGCAGCTCTGCCTTGGAATTCTTTGGCGCCAGCCGGCGCAGTTCACTCATGTTATCTTCGTCCATGCCGAAAATGTAGTCAAAGTCATTGAAGTCTTGCTTCGTTATCTGCCGCACAATGTGCGTACTCTTCAGGCCATGATTCTGCAGCGTGCTGAGGGCACGGGGATCTGCGCGATTTCCCACGTGCCAAGAGCCGATGGCGGCACTGTCCACAACAACGTTATCCAGCTTCGACTTGGCCAATGTGTCCACCATAACAATTTCGGCGATGGGCGAGCGACAGATGTTGCCTATACAACATGAAGAACCATTAGGCACAATAGTCTTAGTGTGGTTAACATAATAATTTATTACCCAAGCAAATCATTAATATTTTCGGTGACATTTTTGTTTTCAAAAAATTATTTGGACGCTTTTGTTGTTGATTTTCTTAGTGAGTTGACTACAGCAGTCGTTGTACAACACTGACGTACACATCAGTTGGCAGCCCTGGCCGAGTCAGCTGTTTTTAACCCTGTAGTGGTGCCATCCACTTGGCTGCTACGCGATAATCTTGTTGAGCAGCGCCTGATTTAAAAAGTTGGCGCATGCGAAGACGCACTGCTCGAATATCCTTTCAAAGGGCGCCTCTCCCAACTCCTAGATTGCAGAGCAAAATGAAGGTAAGAATTAGATAAATTAAATAACTGTATTTACGTAGTAGGGATCTTGGATTTCTCGTATATCTGTTTTCGATTCGTTTAAGAAGTTGCCCAGCAACAGCAATTTGGCGCTCGTGCAATGTGGCTGCATTTGCCTCAGTGATGCCATATTGCTCTGATCCATACCAATGATGTAGTCAAATTTTTCGAAATCATCCGGGGTGACCCGACGAGCACAACTACTCGAGTTCAGATGGTGTTGGCTCAGTACTCTGACAGCACGCGTATCTGGCTTGGCTCCCAGGTTCCAGGCCTCAATTGCCGCGCTGTCCACATACCACTCGTTCTGAAGATTTAACTTCCTGATCACATCACGCATAACGGCCTCAGCAATGGGAGAGCGACAAACATTGTCTTGGGGCGGGGTAATTGTCCATTGAATAAACAAATTAATTCTTAAAGAATCAGAATGATCTCTCTGTTAACATACCCATGCCGACCATTAATATGAGCTTGTTCTTGTTAGATTTCCCCATTATTTCACACTTTTAATTCTATTATTATTATTCATAATTTAATTGAAATAATATATAAATGTATTGTATTTTTGTGGCAAACGTTTAAAATGTAAAGATCAACTGCCAAGACATGAAACCCAAACGTGTCTGTGATAATCGACAATTTAATTCTACAAAAGTTGAAAAACAGTAAAGGATGTTACAGAGCATAAGCTTACAGGATAGAAGATAATTCATGATTCATAGCAACTTTACAGAAACGGCCTTAACAGGAAACCGTGAGATTAAACCTTGGAAACTCAAACATGGAAACATACTTTCAAATAGGTCCCAGTGTCGCTACATCGGTATTGCAGTGTGGAACTCTGCAACCTTTTAGATATCCCCATCAGGAGAAAACTGACGCTTTGTCCAACATGAAATTGTAGTGTATTATGGGACAGTGTCACATCTAACGTTATCAGTGGTATCACAAACAATTTAAATGGTCCTATGACTCCATCAACTATCCACTGTCACAGAGCTCTCCAACATATTACAGACACCTTAGAAAACAAGATTTACTGCCTATGACATCTGCATAAGAAAGGCCAGATTACCAAGCTCTCAAATCCTACAATCGCACACGCCAATTCTTCGACAGTTATCCTCTACACCATGTACATTGCTCACATTCTAGTGTTTGAGTTGGAGGTGTCCCTCATGACATAAGCGGACGACACTGCATCCCTAGCATTAGAAAACTAACCAATGTGCAGAGCTGCACTAACTTCAACCTTAGGGCCATGACAATAAAAGCAGACCTGCCCACGAAACCACATATTCAGGCAGAAGATATAAACTGTAAGTTATGCTAAGTAGTTAAAGCAACTAAATTTACAGAGTTTCAAGATAGATTCAAGGGACTTTACTAGTTGCACCCACTTGACCTACCTATCCGTTTTAATGCTTCGATTCCACTTCTTATGATACTTTTAATTTCATTGAATTTGATTATAGTCTTTCTACAAATTCTAATACGTAAAATGGGCATAAGCCAGTCACATGCTGTTTACATATCAGTTGTTTGCATGAGTTCGTTTGACTAAGGTAAACATTTAGATTCAAACCCGGCTTAATGATGTGTGCCAGCTCTTCCTTTCGAGGCTCTTAATTATATTTCTGTAGTTCCTTTGAGGTGTTAATCTAAACACGATTATTTTTGTAGCGTGTCAAGTGGCTGACTTCACACATCTCGCACTTCCTGGTCGAACTGCGCTCCAAAAAGAGATTCAACTGGAAAGTATACAGTTGTTCAGGAAGTTCCATCGCAGGGCATGGCAACGCCATTGCTAGAGCATGAGACGAGGAGCTCATGAATATGCAGCGAGCTGCTTTCTCAAGGTGGACCCTGGCTGATGCTGAAATTTCTTAATGACTGTTATGGTGAGGACATCTTTCTGTTCTCTGTTCCGCTGAACCCCTTAAGTGAACTGGCCGGAGCGGTCAAAGTGCAGGTTGAGTGCTTTGGGATGCGTCTTGAAAAGGGAGAAAAAAAAACAAAGTTTTATGCAAATTTCACACAGCCGAAGACACAAGCAACCGCCACACAGACGAACATAAACTTTGGCAAGGAAGGTGAGGAGGAGGCACATAAGGATGTTGGGTAAATGAGTTTGTCGTGGGGCAGACAAATGTAACAACAACTCATATCGCACTCTTCTTGCCAGTATGTAAATTTCAACTCAACGCAACGCATGCACCTTCTCGGTGCGTTCTCGACAATTGACAATTGTTGAAAATGCCAATGGGAATGCAGCGAGACATATGCATCAACATCAGCAATAACAACAAACCCAACTCCAGCAGGGAAAACACAACTACAAGTGAAGCACTCAGTCTGTTTTGTAGGCGTTGACATTGCTCTATCTGGCAAACCGAGACCGACGGCTTGGATAAGATAAAGCTGGCAGCTGCATTTATCAGCAGGAAGCGGGCAAACAATCAAACAGTCAGTGCAAATACGTATGTACCACAACAGTGCAGGTTTTCAAGTGCAAATGAGGCAGCAGCTAAATGCTGAATGAATGATAAAAGGTAACCGTTATGGCCAAACGACAGAAAGCCTACAAACATGGCCCGTTGCAGATGAACAGCCATTTTCCAAATGGCCAAATGACAGACAATCTGTCTTTCTTTTTATATATGTATCTGTCTGCCATTTTGTCTGTTTATCTGTCTTTCTCACTGTATGTCTGTCTTTCTATCTCTCTGGCATGCAGCTTCATCAAATATTTAGCGCCAGGCATTGTACATATTGTAAAATGTAAATACGAAACGGACGTCGAAGTGGTGGAATACATACACTAACTAACACACACACCCACACACACACGTCTGCATTTAAACGTTCAACTCAACTCCATGGGATAACAAACTACCCTGCGATGCTACGCGGGCGAGGTGTGGCAGTTTAGCGAAGCCAACGACCTTTTAGCAAAACCCTCTCAGAGAATAATTCTTTTTTTTTTTTAGTTTCATTTCTTCAAACTTGGATAATCTTGTCGAAAATGAAAGCTTTTCATGGTGCAATACGTTGATTTTATATGTTTAAAAAACAAAAACCTATGAACAATTACAAAAAAAACGCATCTCAATATATTGTCTAGTTTTTTGGGTTGACAAATATACTGCTTGTTTTTTATTTGTGCATTACACTGCTTGCACTGCTTTCTGAGCATCGCAACATTTTTATGTTGCCTGCAAAAAGCCGGTATGGCGCTGTGTAGCAACAATGTTGATGCAACATCGTGCAGGAGCGCACTCGGTTTTTTCTCATCAATGCAGGCTATTTTTAAAACGGGAACTTTATCCGGAAATAAGCGCTAACAATTAAATGTAAACAAGGAAAGGTTCGAGACTACTTCTTAAAATGTATAGGGCACGGTCTTGACTTTCGCATTTTGTGTTATCTTTTCACACTGTCTTTGCTAAAAGACGCGTAAATGTATGTATAGTATGATCAAACTCTATGATATAATGCGACCAACAATAGTAAAATCATATGTATTGTATAAAATTCTGATTAGCAAGTGCTTCTTAATCATTCACTGCCTATTTCTATATTAAAAACTCTATAAAAATAAATTATATTTACTTATTTAAAAAAGAGATTGATGAACAGCTTACAGATTACACAACAGATTACATTAATTTTGTTCAAATATATTTTTAAATTTCTTTGAACTAATAACTAACTAACTAATTAAATAATTAAATAAAGCATTTTATTACAACTTGCTGTTCAGTTTTATTTTATTGCTGCCCAAGCTGAAAGTAATAAAAGTGTAACAGGTCGGACCGGGCCCTTTGGCTAATCCGCCCCTGGCAGTTGGCGAGCGCGAAGTGCAAGTGTCTGCGTGCATTTATCTCGCATCGACTTGACTGTGCGGCTGCCTGCGACTGCGACGCCGGCCGAGGCATTGGCAGCGGCAGCGGCAGAGGCAGCGACTGCGGTTCAGAAACTTGTTTTCAACGTAGTTTGGGTTTAGTTTACTTTGAGACGGCATCGCAGGTGGACGTGTGCAGCGGCAGCGCGGTCGAAACCGAATACCGAACGTGAGTGAGCGCGTTGAGAACGAAACATAGCGTGTTTTTATACACATACACAAATACACGCACGCACGTTCATGCACACAAAGCAATAACAACAACAACTACGGGAGAGAAGGCAGCGTCAGTGTTTGCGTTTGGTTTTATGACGCGGCGACGGTCGAGTCAGGTAGTTTGTTCGATTTGCTTGTTCTTTTTTGTGAATCTTGAATGTCTGAGACGAAATCATCGAGCGTGTAAATGTTGTTAACAAGTACAAGGTATTGTACATAGAAGAAACAAGATAAACAAAGTACTCCGGCATCCGAAACCGATTCTGTGAAAAGTGCAAAGTGAAGTGAATACGAATCAACTTAGACTTCGATTTGGATTCGGATTTGGACTTGGCTTGGCTTGGGATTGGGACTGGGATTACTCATCTCATCGCTGAGGAGCAACGACCAATATCCAAGAGAGGCCCATAGCGACATTTCACTGTCGTCGTTTCTCTCACTCTCTTTCTCGAGCGCGCGCGGTCTCTCTGTCCCTCTCTCACTCTGTCGTTCTCACGCAGTGTTACAGCAACTACTACTAACTTTACGAAATCAAAACCAGTATCTGAGCCAATGTATCTGTAAGATACAACGCAGCCCCAGCGCATATTGGAATTTATTTAACGCGTATGCGACGCAGGCACACACACGCACACGCATTTGGGAATATCAACAACAGCAACAGCAATAAAAACAGAGCAGAGCTCTTGTCTATTGGATTTGTGCTTGGACTGTATAGGTAAGTACTCCATAGATACAATACATAGATACGAGATCTGGTGGCGGCGCCCTTTCCCAGAAATACACGAGTCGCACTGCTTACCCGGGGTTTTCCACCCTCGGCCACAGCTAATGAAGCTGACCCGCACGTCGCTACCTGTTCCACCACGATGACCCTCAGCGAGCCCTGTCGCAGTGGCCTGCTGCTGCCGTTGCTGCTGCAGTTGAAAGATTTTTACTGCATATTGAATGCTATTTATAAACACCATTCTCGCTCTCTCTTTCTCACTCTCCCTCTTGCTCTTTGTATGCCTTGTACGATCGCCGGCCCTAGCTGCAGCTCTGCCCCACACCCAGTCTCCACACCCCAGTCCCAGTCGAAGTCCTCGTCTCCTCTTACGCTTGTGCGTTGCGAAGCCACAGACAAGACAAGACACAGTCAGAGGCCAGAGCCAGAGCCAGAGCCAGAGCCGGTTTTCGCCTTGGCCAAGAGCCGCAGCAGCAACATCAATTCAATTTCTACTGGCTGACTGAGTTTTGCCGTGATGGAGAAGAACCTCGGGGGCAACATCATTGGAGTCATCGACGACTTAAGAAGCGTCTTTCGTTCCATCTTTCAAGCCGGTTTCTGTGCTGTTTTCTTCGGCTTTTCGTTTTCGTTTCTTTTCTATTTGTGTTCTCTTCCTACTTATAGCACATTTTTGTGCTGCTGCTTCTGATGCCGCCGAGATTTGTTCATTCCACTTCTCCCCTCCCTTCCTCTCTCTCTATCATTCTCTCGCTAAGTAGGTGCATGGCCTTCTTTACCCAGTTTCCAAATCATTCGCCGCTTCGGCCAGCAAATAATGCTGATTCATAATTTCGGGGGCACCGTTTGTATATTTTAGTCTATGCGCCGGGCGAGAATTCGCAGGCGGGTTGGCGGGTTGGCGGGAACAGACCACTCCCAGTGACAACAAAAAAGCAAAGCAAACTGTAGCAAAGCCCGTCTAAAAAGTTCATTGCGAACGCTTGAGTCATGCCCAAACAATGTGGCGGATTGGCGGAGAACGCGGTTTATAGCCGGAACAATGCAAAATCAAAATGCAAAACTTGTTGCTAATCGACAGCAGCAACAAAAGCCAAACAACAACAACGAAAACAATAACGAGAACCGCAAAAAGGCATTCAGCTTACACTCTTTAGAGTCGTTTGTCCGCCATGTGCCGAGAGAGAGAGAGAGAGAGAGGGGAGAGGGAAGAGAGAGAGAGACATCTGTGCGACCATGTGAAGTGGAAGTGAATGAAGAAAGAGCAGCGAGTGGCCGCTTTGAGCCAAGCCAAAATGTTAGCACAAATCTTCTTGGAAGTGTGTCAGGCAGCGCGTCTAAGCCTATTAAGCACACGGCTTAAGATTGACCCAGACCAAGTGTGAGCAGCTGCCGCCCCTCCATGCCACGCCTGGCAGCGTGGCAGTGTCTTCTGCAGCGCCGTCTGGCAGCAATTAAGCACAATTAATGCTGACAGGCGTCGGCAGAGAATTGGCACAGGTCGAGCAGAGAAATGCCGGCTAATCAGGCGGGAACAGCTTTTGGCTTAATTAGCGCACAGTGTGCGTTTTCCATGCGGCCTCTAAGCAGCTGCAGCTGTCGGTCAAGTCCTCCAATACTTTCGCCGGGCACACACTGCAGACTGATTCAGACCGTTTGCAAGTACTCGCTTTGTTTATTCGCTAATTCTGTATCTGGCTGGCGGTGACGGGAGTTGTGGTGCTGGGTCTGGATCTGGGTCTGATTCTGGGTCTGGGTGGATCTATCAATCTATTTTTTAAACCTCCTCCTGGCTGCGGCGGACGCAACGGGAAACCTTTCGCTTGAATTCGGCATAGTCCTCGCGCCACTCCTTGGCCGCATCCACGTTGGCCGCGGACTCGTCATTGGGATCGGTTAGCATGGATATGACAGACAAGAGTATGGTCTCGACGGTGTGCACGGGAAGCCAACGCTCCTCGGCCTTCTCGTAGCCCCATTTGTCGTCGCCAGGCTCGTGCAGTATGGAGATGCAGACGTCGCCGTTCTTCTCGATGTTCGGGTGCCAGATTTCGGTGACAAACTTCATGCGTGGCGGCCGCAATGGATACTCCTTGGGAAAGATCAAGTGCGCCTTGAAGCATCCGCCCTCATAGAGGGTGTCGGATGGCCCAATGATGACCACTTCCCACTTGAAGATGTCCTCGTCGCTGATCAGGCCGGCGGAGAAGCCCTCGACGGGATTGCGGTGCAACTCAGCGAGTTGGCGCTTCAGCAGCAGCGATGCTTGCAGTTCGGACATATCACTAGCTACAAGGTGTGAAGGAAATACGCAATCAGTGGGGGTTACGCCTGCGATATTTGATAACAAAGTGAGTGTGAGTCACCTTCAGGGCGCTACTTACTGCAATTTTGTTCAAAAATCTCGATTTTTGGTGTGTTTTCTATTTTTCGGAATTTTTGTACAATTTGTACGATGCTGAGCTACGCTGAATGCTACGGCCAACTAACATTGACAGCTTTTATATTTTCAATAGTCCGTAGACAGTTGGGTCAGAGGGTGGAGAGATCCCAATGAAACAGATGCCAAAAAGGGAAGCTCGTTTGTGATGTCAAGTATGGGTTGATTCTGGCTGGGAATTCCCCTACAGTATTCTCTCTCTCTCTCACTCTTCCTCTCTCTCTTTCTCATTCTTTCTCCTTCTCTGATGTTCGATTAATTGCTGTGACAATTTGGAACATTTCAACTGTGAACTTAGACAAAAAGCCACACATGAATGCAATTGCAATTGTTGTTGCAACTTGTCGTTGCATTTGCTGTTGCTGTTGCACATTTGAATTATGAATGCTGCCACATGGTTGCAACCGGCTTTTTGTTGCCTTTTCGTTTTCGTAATTGCGTTGCCAAAGTCTCTCTGCAGACTCATAGACCACAAGTATCTGCCTCCGTTCCCCTTGCTCCGTCTGCCTTCCCTTCTCCCTTTTCACATACTCTTTGCCAATTGCATATTTGGCATGGACATTCCCCCCATTTCTCATAGACACAAACACATTTACATATGCCAGCCTATCGCTAACTGAAATTATGTTGCTGCAAATGTGTGAATTGTTAATGTCTTTTAGCCAGTTTGCCACTTGGGCCATTTTGCCTGTTTGCCTGTTTGCAGTTGGCAGTTCGCCGCAGTTGCCCGTTGCCGGTTTTTCAAGTTTTTCATGTTGCAATTTTCACAAATTCCTAGAGCTTTGCATGTGCTTGAGCACATGTGTGTGACTCTGTGTGTGTGTGTGTGTGTGTGCACTTTAATAATATTTACCTGGCAAATGTTGCGTTTCAAATGCAGCAGCAACAACAGTTGCACATATTCACAGCCAGAGCAGCCTCACAGACTCGCGTCGAGAACTAGGAAATGGATACAACTAAATCCGAGTGCGGGTCCAATTTTACGGAACGAAACTGTTTACTATGCGCACATATCGTATATGCCACATACAGACAAATACGTATATACTATATAGAACTGACGGGTATCGCTACTCGCAGAACATGTTTGGCCACAACATAAGACTGACAGCTGCTGCTGCTGCTGCTGCTGCTGCTGCTACAACGCGTGGCATGCCCATTTAAGTGCCACATGTTGTTGCCGCTGTCGAGGCTGCACTGTGCCTGGCACAAGTCAACAACAAATTATAAACAATGTGCAACATTTGAGTGCCACACACGCACACAGCATTAGAGGCAACTCGAATTTCCATTTCGTTGAAGTGTCGCGCGCGCATGTGATAAAACTTTATTTTGTTCAATTGATTTTCACATAATCAGCATTAATGCACTCACACACACTCACATACACACACACACACACACACACACACATACACATGGGAATTTAAGGCAGTCGTGACTCGTTGTTGTTGGTGGGCGTAGATCCGTCTGTGACAATTGCATTTCTGGCATCACGCGAACTTCTGTCGGTCACTCGGAACCAGTCGGACTCAGCCCACGCTCTTCTCTTCTCTCTTTTTTGGGTTTCAGTTTGGTTTTTTGGCTGGCCAGCAGGTGCAGCCTAGTCGCCTGGTTGAATGCCCACGCTGCATGCCTCAAATTGTCTACTCATTTACCTCCGTGCTCTTCAAGCAGCTGTCGGCGTCGATCAATCGAAATTCGCTTCAACTGACTCCTCGAACTGTTCTCCCTGCAGTGTCTATCTATTGGTGGTGGAAACTACCTGATCTTACATAACTCTCTCAGCTGTGACACGACACTTTTACCACAGCTGACAGCTGACAGCTGCTCTCCCCCTGCTTCCCCTCTGCAGTTGAGTGTTTTCCTATTGGCTTTTTGAGTTAAAAAATATAAGAACTCATAGCTCATAGCTCGACTTCAGCGAGTTGCTCGCTCGTTCTCAAGCTGCCAACGGCATAAGTTTTGCCATAATTTATTGTACGCCGAGGAAAATGCTTGAAAGTCAAAATGCGAGAGAAACGCAAAGGGGAAAAAGGAGGTGGAGAGGGGCAGAAAGAACTTTATAAATTGCAGCGCTTGCACAAAGCGATTGCGAATGAGAGAATGCAACACAAAACCTTTTTCACGTGCAGTTTTAATGTGTTTTATGCGTTTTGCCATTTTATAATTGAGTTCGCAGTTGGCGTGCCCCAAGCTGGGCTCCCTCCTCCTTCACCCTTCCTCCCTCCACCCTCCACCCTCCACCCCTTAGGCTATCAAGTGCAGCATGAACTGCTGGCAGCAAGTTTGCCAGTGCTAGTTCGGGTATAGTAGGAGGAGCGGGAGTCGTACTCGCAGTTGGAGCTGGAGTTGCAGTTGGGGATGGTCTGGGAAGAAGGGAGGAAGGAACAGGGAGTCGTAGTGGAGTGGAGTCCATGTTGATGTGCGCTCATGTGCATTGAATGCGAAAGAATTCTGTAGTTTTGCACTACTACGCGATATTATACTTTGTATGGACGGGCAGTGGAGGTTGAAACAGGGTATACTAAATGAAAACATTGTAAGGAAACCCCTTGGAAAATTGCATATTTGCAGTGCGCAAATTGCAATGGGAATGCTCTCAGCTTAGATTTCCTGTTGGATATAAAGGTGAGCAGCAAGAGAGAATACTTTCAACAGGGTATGTTGCAGTCAGTTAACTGCATAGTCACTTTGCCAGCACGTTTTATAATTATTATTATATTTTTTCTCTCTTTTATCATACTCAACGACAACAGAACGGACGCGCATTCGTGCGCTTACCTTTTTGGCCAAGTCGAGAGCATTTGAAAGCGCTGCCAGATCCAGATCCAGACCCAGATCCAATCTGGTGCACAGACAAAGATGACGAGTGGCGCCGCGCCGCGCCGCGCCGCATTGCTGCCGGTGTGGTCCGTAATGAGTGTTTCAGTCAACTGTGCTCCAATTGTGGCCAGGTAGAGAAGGGGGAGGCAGGCAGCCAGACTGAGGGCTTAAAGTCAGCTGCGCCCTGATTGGGAGCTCTTAGGTCGTCGTTAATAACTCAATTTGTGCTTCAACGGGTTCAGTAATTGAGGGAACTCAGCGAATGCTTTGGCGTGTCGTAATCTCAGCAAAAAAAGAAGATCTTCGGCAAACTCGGAGCCGTTAGACGACGTGTTCAGAGTTCATTTACTTTCCGTAGAAAACTCTATGGAAAAACCAGGAAAAAGAACGAAGCCAAATGCTATTTGTACTTCTTATTTCTTTCCATTGTGCTGCTTTGTCTCTCTCTCTCTCTCTCTCTGCCTGTCTCTCTGTGTCGCTCTTTGTTTTGTTTTCATATTTTGCCAGACCATTTCCATTTGTAAAATGCTTGTCTCGCTTTTGTTGTTGTCCAAGTTATTGTTGTTTGTTTGTTTTTTTTTTTTACTATTTTTATGATTTTCTTCGGGCGGGCTTGAAAAATCCAAGCTTGGCCTAAAAAGTGCTTATTAAATTTAATGACAGCACGTTTGCTTACGAAAAGCGTTTCGACTTTTTTCCAACTTTTCTGAACTTAACTTTGAATCGCGTTGAGGTTTTTTCTCTGTTTTTTTTTTTGGTTTTAATATCGTTTTGTTGAGTTTATTGCGGGCTGAAACGCATTGGGAGCAGAGGCCATAATGGGACAGACTTTACATTTAATTACGTGGCACGGCCTTTTGTTATTGGGGGGCTCCTAAACGAGCGCATAATACACTTTTATTGTTGCACACTCGCAATTGAAATCGCAATCGGAATTAAAGTAGAAATTGTAACTAATTTAACGACTATTGTGCGCTGACACCACACGATCATCGACTACTTGAACTTGTTGTGATGCGAATCTATCCAATTAGTTTATGTAAAACGTTCCTTGTGCCTTTCCATTGCAATCTGTCGCTGTGATAAATCGTTGAAATTAGTTTTTCATAATTATAAATCGCTGGCAGTGAAAGTATTTTCAGAAATTTAAATTAATGCCTGTGCCAGCTGAAAGGGCTTTTTGACAGAGAGAAAGAGAGAGAGGGAGAGAGAGAGAGAAAGAGGGCGGGGAAGGCGTTGGGCATTTAATGCCGCGGGTTATGTGCCGGTAATTTGCAATTTCCCCACAGAAGACTCGACTCGACTCGACTCGAATCTCATCACGGACAGCGAACGGGAGAGAGACCCGGCTCACTTGGTTATTATTCAACTGGTTTCTCAGTATGCCAAAGATGCATTACCCACCGCTCCGCTTCTGCCGGGTACGGTTTGAATTTTTATCGCGCTCGCTCGTTGAACTTCAAATTGCGCGAGCAAAAAGTGAAATTCACTTTCCGTCGCACCGGGAACTCAGGCCAGGCCAGGCACTGGCCAAGTTAACGAACTGAGCCATGGGGGCTCAGCTCTCGGAGCAGGAAGCGAGTTCGACGTAACATTAGCACAGTTGGCCTTTAAATCAGCAAACTATGCTAATTTCTTCTGGTTTCCCCCGTCGACCTTATGAAAATGAATTCATTTTCGCTCACGGAAGAAAGAAGAGGGCGAAACTGTTGTCAAGATTTGTTGGCGTGCCACGGCAACTGCACAAATTGTTGTTGACTTTTATTCACACAATTACATAGAAGGTATTTGCATTTGTCTTTGAGGGGATTCCCCCATCGTCTCCTTCATTGTGACTGCTCACCTGTTCACAATTAAGACGAGTCGAGAGCGAACCCTTGAACTTGCCTTGCTGCTGCTGAAGCTCCTAGACAATGCCCTGTGCAGCGGCTAATTAACTTTCTTTTGACAACGTCTCAGTTTCGTTTTCAAATTAGCATTTCAATATAAAACACACACAGACACATACAAAGTGGACAATGTTGTGGATCAGATAATAAATTATTCAAAGCTGACCCTCTGCTTCGTTTGTTTTCCATGTGACGCAGCAAACAGTGGCCGCAGAGACTCACCTCACCTGACCACGTTAGCCCTGTGGGAATGCCAGGCCAGAGTCATAAAATCAACAGTCGGGGCGGAAATCAACACTGCAATATGTGGCCCTCGATGCTCGTGGCGCTCTTTCGCTCTGTCGAGTGATGTCTTGGGCAGGCAGCAAGTTACAATCGCAGATGACGGATAAGATCGGAGCAATTGAGCTATCGCTGTCAGGTGGTGCGTCTAAAAGCCGCTTATGTTGGCCTGTGTGGCCAGCGGATGAGTGCGCAGAATTGGGTTAATGTGAGATTTAGTCAACTGTCAGACCGTTAGTTGCGAGAGAGTTTCCTTTCTCTAATTAATATTGTGCTTTATTGATTTTCAACCTTCCTATCGCAACCTACATGGGCCTGTGGCCTGGCCAGGTCGCTGTCTTGGGGGGTCGCTCGTGTGTTCCATTTCGTTGCTCTCGACTGAAACGAGAGTAAAATGCGCCAATTTTGAGCCGTGCTGCAAATGCAATTTATATACGGCCGAGGTGCAACAGAGAAGGGAAAGAAGAAGAAGAAGAACGAGCAAACAAGAGACACGGCCACTTCATCACGCAGTGCTGGCCAAGCGTGAGGCGTCTGGGGCAGTTGCATGCGTACCGTGTTGTTGTTGCAGCTGTTGTTGCACTGGCGAATGCAACAAAGCGGCAACAGCCAGGGGCATCCCGCGATGCCGTCCCGCACGCCCGGTCTGGTCTGCCATTGTTCTGGCAGCTCGTGCTTGTGCCAGATTAATGCAACAGACCCTGAGCATAGGAAACCGGAGCAGAGCTCTCCTCCCTGCGCCTCCTCAGCTCATCTCATCTCTGTGATGGTTTCGATTTCAATTTGAGGCGGATGTTCGCCTTAATTGCCGGCATGCTCATTCATAATTCATAGAAACAACATTGTGGCCACTATTCATTGTCCCTTGCCGTGCCCCCTCGATGCACTTGCCGAGCATCTTGGGTTACTTGGGGTGGCGTTGAACTTGGAGGTCAAGCGAGGTGCCAGATGAGAATCAATGGAAATTGAAAGGCATCGTCTGTGCGCCTCGTTGCCTGTTCAGTTGTTGACGGTTCAGTGGCCGCAATTGCCATTGCACTTGACACTGCACCAGCAGCAGCCGCAGCAGTACTTGCAACTGCAACTGGTTGCACTTACTTGCAACTGTTTGCCAATCGGTAGTGGATAGTGGACGGTAGTGGACAGCAGCCAGGGGCCAGCGATCGCTTTCACTGCAGCGGGCCAACGCGTCGTATGCTTGATCGAAAGCGTGAAGCCAAAGTTTAATTGAATCTGCTCGTCAGTCTGTCTGTACGTCCGACCGGACAATGCAAGCTTGTAATTGGCAACATCGTTCAATGGCCGCTTGCCAACTTTCAAACTTGGCCATTTGAAAGTTATGCGAACGAAATGAAAACTTCCACGTATTCAAGTTTTTCAAGCGCAACGCACAAGTATCGAGTATCGAGTACTTTGTGCCGCGACAAAATCAATAAGAAACACGCCCAGCAGGCGTGGCACAGCTGGCTAGGGAAAGGGGCAGAGCGTGAAGGGCGCAGCGCAGCGATTTGTTGGGTCGCTCGTTGTCATAAATTGGGTCACCAAAATGTCCGTATATACAATTATTTATGCTGCTGCTGTTGCTGTTGTTGTTGTTGTTGTTGTTTCTGGCAACGCGTCGCAATGCCGAAATGCAGCGAGTGTCGCCCCCATCTGCCCCTGCCCTGGCCCCTGCCCCCTCGTAAGCATTGATTTTGGGCTTAAATGGCTACAAAACCCGTTTGGCTCTTGCAACAGCAATTCAAGACTCTCCGTTGTTGTTGTTGTTGTTGTCGTCGTTTCACATTCACAACGAGTTTAGGCTCACAAAACCCTTGAGCACACATGGGAATGCCATATAATGCCACATACACACACACGCACACACTTACAGGCAGTCGCATGTGTGCGCAGCGACTTTCCATTCGCCGAGATTTTCATTTTCACATTTCACATTTTTTGGATTTCAATAAATGCGAACGGGGTAAAATTCATCTCGGCTCGTTTGCGTATTCAGCAACCAAATGGGATTTCAGTTTATGAATGTTGACAGCCATGACAGCAGTTCCCCCTCTACCTACCTCCCCTCTCCCTCCCATTCACCCTTTTATCTACTCCCTTTAGCTGTCTATGGTAGAACGCATAGTTCGGTCCCTGGCAAACATAGCGCAAAACACTGCAGCAATTGCAGGCGGAGAACTCTGAAGTTTGATCGATTTGCTGCAGTTGCCTCTCCCTCTCCCCCGCTCTCTTTCTCCTTCCCAACTCTGCTTTCAACAGATTGTAACAGTTGTGGTTGGTTTGACTAAGGCGAGGGCAGGAGGCCAAGAAGGCAGCTGGTTCGACGGGTTGATTCACTGCTCCGCTGGGCAAACATAAAGCAGGAAAGGGGCTTGGTTCCACAGTCGGAACTGTTGGCGAGGGAAATGTCGTTCGTCGCTTTACATTATTAAGTTGTCTGCCAGTTTGTATTGCTATATATACACATATATGTATGTACATATGTATGTACTATATAGAACGAAGTCTATCGATGGCTGAAGTTTCAAAATGCTTCACTGTCTCGCTTATCAGCTTGGCACCGTTTTGCTACGTTGATAAGTGACTGCGCGCCGCGTCGCATGTTGCAAGCTGAGAAATGCTGACACGAATCTGCTGCAGATTGCTAAATAGTCAGTCAGCCAGCTGGCTGACTCTTGCCGCTGCCTGGCCTGGCGATTTTGCAGCCAAATTGCTGGCAATTCTTGCAGGCGCCGCAGCTTGTTATTGTCGCAACTGAAGTGTGAGTCCGTGTCGGAGTCAAAGCGTCTTCGTCGGCATCGCATGACAAATGGCTGCCAGACAAGTGGCAGCAACTTCAGTTGCCACCTCGAACCCTCGACTGGGCCATTTTCTCAGCTCATTGTGGCTGTCGCTGTCGCTTTCGCTTTCTAAGTAGCCAACTATTTGGCTGCGGGTTAAGTGCAGCCAAGGAATAGATTAGATCTCTCTCTCTCTCTCTCTCCTTCTCTCCCTCTCTATCTCTTTATAACTTCTATCTCGCTATGGGGTTTATCTATCTGTTCTTGATTTCGATTTCGTTCTGTGCCATTTCCTCCCATGATTCGATTCTAGTTAACGCGGTGTTGGTGACGTGCTCGCACTTGTTTTCTGGCTTTGGTAGGGGGAAATGGTGTCTGGCTTGGCGAGGTTGGCGTACACAAAGCGCAGCTGCTGATTACTTGGCGAAAACGGTGACTTATTACCAAGCTACGGGCATTTGTTGTCTACATTAGCGTAATTCAAAGCGAGGGCCAAGAGTGCTGATCAAGCATGAAATTGCTTAATGAAGCGTGGCGCATGAAAATAACGGACCGGCTATGAAAAACCGTTGACGTAGCACTCCCCTTCCCCCACCCTATCGCTCCCCTGTGAAGTTGCGAAACTTTAACTTAAACAAAGTGCTGCACTATCCTCTGCAATCGATCGGCGAATCGATCCGATCGAGCGGCTGCAGGTGCAAGAGCCAATGAGGTTGTGCAAGAGAGTCGCGAGATGAAAAACACGTAGAGGCAGCTAAATGTAAATGCAGCTACAGCAATAGCAACAAAAACAATAACAGCAACAAGATCGTGTCTGGAACGGTCGATTGTTTTGCGGGCACATTACGTATGCGCCGCGTTGCCTTTGTCAACTCGTTGAAATGGAAAGGTAAATGGCAGCAGCAACAACAGCAACAACAACAACTGGCACAGCGTGCGACACATTCACTAAATTCTACAAACCACTAGAAAAAACCTAATTGCAAATTCAAAGTTCTACAAAAAACAGACAAACAATAACAAGAACAACAACAAGTGCTCATTTATCACTCGACGAAGCTGCCAAGTTGCCGGCATTTTGCGCGAGTTACGCGACTTTGAGCGCTCTAATTGTGCACTTGTTTGGTTTATATACTATACACGCAGAGACATGCATATTTCTATACACAACAACGACGGCACAAGAGCAGCAACAACAAGGCGACATGCAACAGTGCACAGGCGTTTCAGCGTTTAACAGTGCTGAAAAGCAGCCAAAAGTAGCAAACATATCTAGCCGAATATTGTGTACACTTGCCGAAGAGTTCTGATATTGAGATATAGAGATTATGTGTCACATTTGAAGAAGAGAATAATAGAAAGATAAAGTACAAGTGACAAGTTAAAGCACATCAGGCCAACAAGGCAGTCAGCCATGCCGAACGGGAGTAGAGTATTCCAAAAGAGTCATGTGACTGCCATATATATATTTGAGTACAGTATATATGTAATTTGCCATTAAGTGGAGTGGAAATGCGTAGGAAAATATGATATAATCGCGCAGCAAATGGGCAGACATATGCACATATGGCATATGGCATATGGCATACGAGTGTGTGCATGCATGGCCAGGCAGATGGAACCTTAGAGTCAAGATCAAGTTCAAGTTTAGCTGCATGCCGCATGATTTACGCTACTCCAGGTAGCAGGTAAGATTGCATTGGGGGTCAACGAAATCGAATCATGATGGGAAACTCAGCTTTGGCATTTTCACAAAAGCACTTTGGCTGGCAGGTTAAATGGCAAGCAGAGTCAGAGAGAGAGAGAGAGGGAGAGAGAGACAAACACACGAGAAACCTTGATGCGGTTGGCAAATTGCCAAAGAGGAGCACAAAAGTATCTATCGGATGGTCTGTAAGGGAAGGGGGGATGGAAAGGGAGGAGGTAGAAATCACCTTTTGACCCACTTTGCGGTGGCTTCAGTGGCCTGCTCGCCTGCGGCTAGTCGGCTTGTCGCTTGTCGCTGTTGTGCATAATGTGAAAATGATGTTGCCGCTGATTGATGTGCATAGAAAACAAAAATACTCAGCCGCAACTTGCGACAAATCAATCGAGTGTGTGTGTGAGTGTGAATCGTAGAGCGAACTATGAACGGAAGTCGGGTGCAATTTGTATACAAAAATCGAACAATTTACTACGAGAATTTGCCTCCAACGGAGTCGGCGATGCTGTTGCAAGTCAAGTTGAGTTGGATGAGTCGTCGTCATCGTCGTCATCGTCGTCGCTAGCCACGGCAAATGTCAAATGCGAGAAACATTTGCGGTTTGTTGCCAGCGGGGAACGTGACTTTTGCATTTACGAAAGCTTTAAATGAGTCGCCGCTGAGACTGCAACTTTAAGTGTGTCAGTTGTGTCTACTTTGCTATTTGTATGTATCCGTCTACCAGTGTGTGTGTGTGTGTGTGTGTGTGTTGAGGGCGCACTGAAGCATATTTTACGCATAGTTAAACCCAAGTGCAGCGCAGAAGAGACAAACAAACAAACAAACACACACAGACACACGCCCAGTTTATACACTTAATTATGCATTAGGCTAAGATGACATTCATGTGTGTGTGTGAGGGCGGGAGAGTGCAACTGAGACGGGTTCAGTGAACCCTTCTACGCTGAAGGAAGCCATTATAGGGTAGTGGAGTGTGGAGTTTAGGGCGTGCCCTGGTCACACTTTGGAAGCACCTCGAGCCACCACACAGACGCCCATCTTCATTAGGGCCAACGACAATCAATTTGCACCTTAAAACGGCTGCCACGTGGCGGCGGTGGGCTGCGGTCTGCCCCCAGGTGCCTTCGTCGGCAATGTAATTGGCGAAATGCACGTTAGCCGTTCAATCTGCATGTGGCAAGTCAATGGAGCATGCAATCGCGAGGGCGGCTTCAGTTCAGTGCGCCACAGCAACCAGTGGGAGGGGACTAGAGAAGAGTGTGGGGCAAGAGGTACGGAGAGTTGGTTCAATTGATGGGCCTAACCCACGCATGTGGCCAGTGTGTGTGGAATTCAATTGAATTTATTGCTTGTGTTTGCTTTGCTGCCCCCAACTGTCCGCAGTGTAATGGCTTCATGTGTGTGCGACTGTGTGTGCGTGCTGGTGTACCATGTGCAAGCTGCTTGCCAAATTTATATTGCCTACATTCGGGGGCAGGCAGCAGGCAGCTGGCAATTGATTTTGGTTTGGTTTCGGGCTGCTGCAACAACATTGTCGCTGTCTGTCAGCCGAGCCCTCGAGACTGCACGCTTCGCTGCAGCCACACAGCCCAGCTGAGCAATTGAGGCAAAGATTTGTCAGTGCGAGGAAGGAGCCAAGGGAGGTGACAGCAGAAAGGGGGGTGGGTGGGCTTTAGTAGCAGCGTCAGAGGTAGAGTTATGCTAAAGCAAGAGTCCTGCGTCCTCGCACGGGTGCCTTGTTTATTGAATTTGTGCGCTGTCAACGAAAAAGAGAGAGACGGCATTGCAAGACAGAGACAGCAACAGAGAGTAGCTGGGTAAAAACCGAGATAGACCGACACTGACTGCAATTGAGGATGTAATTTTTGCATGTCTCCGGCATTAAATTTGCGCCTCATTGTGACTGCAAGTGTGTTGGCCTCTGAACGTGTATGTGTGTGTGTTTGTGCCTGGGCAATTAGGGCTACGACATTCCGCTCTAAATCTCCTGCACATTTCACTAATTGTTTTCAATTGCACACACACACACACACTGAGAGAGAGGGAGAAAGTAATTGCAATTTGATGATGCCTGGGCCCACAGGCTAATTAGTTCTCTAGGTAATCTTCCAATTGCAGAATGCACCAATTAGTGTCTTTATAATATCGACACTCACATAGAGACAGCATCGACTTAGCCTGTCTTTGAGCTCTTTCAACTCCAATTTCCCAATGGGCAATGCACTTCAGAATGCAACGATCGCTTAGCTTTTTCCATTGAATCTCTTTTCCACTCCCATTCCCCTTCCCATTTCGATTGGGATTCCTATTCCGTTGCCACTTAGCCACAACATCCAATTCAGCGTATTGTGCGGCGTTGCTTGTAACGCGTGTTTTGTCGTTTCGCCTTTTGGCAGCACGTGACTTGTGTGACCAACGCTCCGTGTACCACCCGCACCGACTTCTTCCCTCTTGGCCAAGTTGCTGCCTTTGTTCTGCATTTGCGTGCAGCGATTTCTGTGCGTGTAACTGGAAGCCCACATCGATTGCTGCCTTGTCTTTTGCCCATATCCGTGTTGTGCATGTTGCTTGTTGTTGTTGTTGTCCGTTGTTGTTGCTTGTCTGTTCGCTTGTTGTTTGTTTGTGGGTTGTTATAGGCTTTTAATTGACATACGCGTCTCTCGCACGATTTCTCAGTTGACTTCTCCGGCTGCGTAGCACGTCTGCATACTAATGACACTCGCTCACTTACTATCTCTTTCTCACACTCTCTTTCTCTCTCTTTTTTTCTGCAGCTGACAATGATGACAGTGCAGTGGCAGCGGAGGAGCAGCGTCTAAATTTATTGGCCACACATCGATTACCATACGCCGTACGAGTATTGGCCCCAGAGGTGAGTTGACTCGAGCTATTGCTCTGCTAAGTTTGCCTAATTGCTCGCACATGATAATTAGAGACAGCTACGAGACTGGGCCTTAGATTATAGACATTAGCACAGATTTTATGGCCTTGCACGCGTCGCACGCACGCACCACTCAATATCGCGTTGCGGCCCCAGCTCCAAGCCATTTTCATTAGCTAAGCACATCAATTGGATTGCAGCACTGAGCTTTGTCCTTAGGCAAGGCAACAACAAACAGAGAAACACCACCAACAACAACACAAACAAAAACAACAACAACAATATAAGCAGCTCTATCTGCAGTTTTTATGCTGCCGGTGTTTTGCTCGTGCCAAATTGGAAATAAAAGCTCTTTGCTTAATGCATAAACAGAAGGCAAGACGTACACAAACCCAAATATCATTTAGCTCAGACACACACGCACACACATACACACAAGTTATACATACACACACAAACAGCACTCAAAGGCGAAGCTTCAATCGAGTCCCATCGTAGGCCATAACTATTCGAGCAACCCACGTGCAGCTTTCGCAAGCTTTCACTCCACGAGCTTTCACTCGTACGCTCTCTCTCTCTCCCACTAGCTCGGTTCCGACTCCAGGCCGTGTCCTTACGAACGGATTTTCTGCAGTCTCTTCACGAATTTCGACAGCGACGGCTGCCCTTAAAACCAAGCGGACGCTTGGCAACGCGCGCGTGTTTGGTTGGCAACTCAGTAAACAGTAAAAGAGGCAGAAAAAACCAACACACACACGCACCCACACACACACACACACGCAGGCACAACAACTGGCAGCAGATACAGTGGACGTGGGGTAGTCACTTCTGGGCGGTGGGCGGTGGGCGGTGGGCGGTGGGCGGCGTCAAAACTTTGTGGGCCACTTCGGCCGTGCGCAGGAGAACGCGTATAATAAAAGTAAAGCGAAAATGAATTAGAAATTTTGTGTGCGATGTTATGTAAAGCGAACGGAATATTCACAAACAAATTCGAGAGCCACAAAGAGGAGAAAAAACAAGGAAAACAGAGAAGAGAAACAAAAACGTGGAAAACGGAGAAAACCAGAAACCGCGTCGCGTCCTGTGAGAGTGAAAATACTCTGGTTAAGTGTGTGCGACACTGAATCGTTGATATCGTTCGTTGCTGTTGTGCTCCTGTTCCTTGTTGCTGCTGTTGTTGCTGCTGCTGCTGATTGCGCACACGTATATTATGTAAATTATTATGTGGCAAGCAGAGCACGGGGCGAGTGTACCTCGAGACATCGTCGTATTGCCGAGCTCTGTCCACGTTCACGTTCATGTCCATGTCCAAGTCCACGTTCTCGTGTCCCTCGTCAACGTCCAATGGCACAACACAAAGTTTAGCCCTGGCAGCGAGTGAAAGCGTCTAGTGCTTGCCACCAAACCTCTCCCTTTCTGCACCTAACAGCCCCTGCACTCGTCTCTCTGCCTACTCTGCCTACTCTGCCTGCTCAGCTGCCTTTATGGAGGAGCACAACTGTATCAGTTCAGGTGTTGGCCTTCCTATTCCCTTTTGTTGGCTGCTCCTCTTGCCGACGTCTCTTGGCTTTTATTTTCGGCTGCGAGACGCGCGCGCTTCTCCTTTGCTTATTGCCTCCACATGAGTCGTTCTGCTTTGAGTGTGTGGGTTAGTGTGTGAGTGTGGGTGCAAAGGTGCTTGCTCGGCACAAAAGGAGCACGTGAAAAAGTCAGCAGAACCTCAACAAGGACGCCGACAAGCAGAGCCAACTAAATTCTTGCCAACTTTTCTTGTCAGTCCCGCTCTCTGCCATTCAGTCTGTCTGTTTGTCTGTCTGTTTGTCTGTCTGTTGTGTGCCGCCATCTTTGGTCGCTTTTAAAGCAATTTATTATGCCTAACAGCGCATTATTTAACTATACATACATATATACACACACACGCACTCATACATACGCGCGTCTAATGAATAAGTTATTCAAAATGTTATCCTGCACATTTGCATATCATGCCGAGCCGAGAAAAGGACAGCAAGGACACTCGGTCTGGATTGCTTGCATTCAGATATATTCACAACTCCAGCTATCTGCATGCCTGAATGTGTTAACGAATCAAACGAATTCCTGTCAACAGGCAAATGAAACAAATGGCATAAAAGACTTTTGTGCTGCTTATCTATTTATGTACATAGCAGGCCAAATCATGCTATCATTTTGCTATTCTTATTGTTGTTGTTAATTAAACAATTAGTAGGTTTTCCGTATATCTCTCTCTGTCTGTTAAGGTTTTAATCCTCGAGGTTTGATTGAGCTGCAGTTAAGGGCGACTTTGCTAACCTCACACAACACTGTGTCAAGCGTACTGTGATTATTGGTTAGCTTGAGTCAACGCAGCAGAGCATACACTCAGTTCACGTATTTCATAGACATTTCTCGTGGCAGTCGTGGAAAAAGTTGAATGCTTTGCTCGGGCGCACATCATGTGCGTTCGTTCATTCCAAATCATAATTATATAATGGCTTTGCCTAATTTCGAGCAGCCTCCGCTCACCCCCGTCTGCACCCGCTCTGCTAGCTGAATATGAAATTAGATTTGCATGCAGCAAGTGAATTACACGAACGCATGCAAGAGCGCCACGCAAATTGCAATCGTCGTCGTTGTTGGGGAGAATCTTGCGGTCGGTTTGCTGATTCCTCATTGCGCTGTCTTTGCATTTATTTCGCATGCCTCGGCAATTAAAAGGTGCAACAACAACAGTCGATGCGGCAGGTAATTGCAAGCAGAAACTTGGCAGTACGCGGCAAGGACGACGCCAGGACATGTCACATAATTACAAAACTCATTATGTATCCCTGTCTCGTTGACGGGTGGCAGCTCGAGCTTTTGTGCCGCATCTTGTTGCAGCGTGCTACGTGTGACTTCTTGTGGCAGCAGGGACTGAAAGAGGGAGCGATAAAAAGAGGGGTCGGGGTTGGAAATTGAGGGAGCAAAACTTTTTGTTAAACTGCTTGGGAGGTGCAGCCACAGGCAAACTGTTTACCCAACTCGGGGCATGAAGGGATTTGGCAAACGCTTTGCCAGATTCAACTTCAGCTTCAACTTCAACTTTAACTGCAACTCCAACTCCAACAGAAACTTCTAAGCCCAAAGTCAAGCAGTCAAAGTGCATTTCGCTAGGTGTATTTATTGCCTTATAATGCCATAGCCTGTGCCAACGTGGCGTATGCGCAATATTTCAGCTTGTTGCCCAAACTAATGTGGAAATTAAAATAGTTTCGCCACCTGAGTTCAATGCGAAGCCGGCGCTCTCAACGCATTACAGCCCAGAGCTTACAACTTGGGGTCAATGGGAACATGTTGCTCTACAGAGTATTGTAAATAATCAAGTTTATGAAGGGACGAAAACTTTCCAGTTCAAACTGGTCGGTTATATGTGCTGCATAATCAATAACAATTTGCATTTCTATGCGGAATGTGGCACGAAGAAATGGCGATTCAAAGGAACTCTGAATGTCTGTGCTACACACACATACACACAAAGGAAAATATTTATAATAACAAAAGAAAACAAGAAATATCAAATGCCAAATGAATTCGTCCAACTTGGCAAGGCAAAAAAATGGAAAAGAAAAAGGCAACCGTACCAAATAAAATAGCACATAAAAATAACAATGTATCGCAGATGTCGGCAGCCCGAGGTTGGTTCAAGCAGTAGTGCGGATTGTGGAAATCTCCTTAACAAGATATCCCAACTATATAGTAACATAATAAGAACTTGAAGTTGTCTTGAAACATAAAGCGAAAATATTTCCAACATTGAGCTTTCTGTATAAGTGCCTTGCAATACAAATACCAACTAAATTATAATCCTTTTGAGGAACTATCTCGAATCTATTTTCTTTTTCCGAGTTCTGTTCTCTTCATTCATCTTTGGACTTTGTTCGCTTGCATTTTAATTCAATTCTGGCACAACTCTCGCTTCAGTTTTGGACAAGCTGTCCGGAGAAAGGCAAAACAAATACACCATAAATAAGAGCTCACATACACACTCGCATACATGCACACACAAGCACGCACACAGAGCAAACTTTAGCGACAACTATTAGAGGAAAATATTTCTGCTCGCCTTTGTTTCCACGAGCTGTACACGTGAAGAGCGAGAGAGAAATAAGAGGAGAGAGAAACGGAGCAAGAGCAGTGCGAGCGAGGTGAGAGCGAAAGGGGAATAGCCATAAACATGGCACACATCCTGCAGGCACAAGGCAGGCCCAAGTGGCTTTTGTGCTGCCAAAAGCGGAAATGGGTAACAGCAGCAAGCGCTGTGCTACCAGTGCCCTTCTGCTCCTTCTCTCTTTCTCTCTCTCTCTCTGTCTGTCGCACACCCGTGTGTGCCTCTGTGAGTGTGTATGCGTGCAAACCATTTAAATTGGTATGCAACATGAATGACAGCCGCCGTTGCTCATGTTTGTGTGATAAAGTCCTGACTGCCTCTGTATGAGTGTGTAAGGTGTGTACGGTGTGTATGGTGTGTGTGCGTCTGTGTGTATGGTGTGTGTGTGTATACAGACTGGCTAGCGGCGTGTCTTTGCCATGCCGTGCCTTGATTTGAATTTTTCACTTTTGACGGCTGCAAATGAATGCCAGTATTAGCGCATGCCTCGGCCTGCTGCGAGGCAATGTCATCCTGCCTCCGCTGCCTTCGCTGCTGGTGCTGCTGGTGCTGCTGCAGCTGCCACATAATGTGATTGCGCCCAGCACTTGCTGCAACGACTTGTTCAGCTTCCGCTGCTGTGCCATCATCCTGTTTACTCAATTTACGTGTGCGCTTCTCCCCCTTTCTCTCTCTCTCTCTCTCTATCTGTCTCTGTGCGTGTGCTGGCCTGATAATCACCTGACAAGGCAAGGATTCAGGCCTAATAGCCACCCAGTTGCCAGTAGCAGTTGCTTTCGGCTGCCGCTTGTCAATAACTCATACAAACACAGACATATACAGCATACACTAGGTATGCACGAATGGGCACTTACCCGCGCCTTCTCCAGCAGCACCCGCACTCGTCAAGCCAATCAGGCCAACGACTGGGACAATGGCAAAAGTGAAAGCAACGAAATCTTCATCATCAAGTGTCATTCTGGGCGGAAGTTGGCATGCATTCAACTACACAGAACACACACACACACACATATAGACGAACAGCTGTCTATTAGTATGAGTGTGTCTGTGTCTGTGTGTGCGTTTGTCTATCTCCATCTCGGTGTCTCGCAATGAATATTTATGTTTGTTGTTGTTTCCCTCATGTTTTGTTTCGTTTGCCCACTGACAGAACTATAAACTGAGGATTTTGAGAGCACCAACTACCCATCCCCACCCTTGTACCCATTAACCCTATCCCCAACCCCAACCCCAGCCCTAATCCCTCTCGACATTGTTTGCGCTGCCAAAGAATTGAAGTGCACTGTCGGCCAAATCAAGTGTGCAACTTTGAATTGCTGTCATACTACGGGAGCCTGACAGCCTTTGGAACCAGATTTGCATGCGGCATCTTAACAAATGGGTCAAACTGGGCACTATCAAGTATGTGATAAAAGGGCCTTCTGCTCGATACTATTCCAAAATTAGGCTTGCTGTTGTGGACCTTTAAAGTTTATTAATAGAATTAATTTTTCCTGTACTGCAAATAAACAAGTCTAAATGCTGCAATCGAGTGTGTCCAATTGTTATTCACCCGTTATATGTAAATTATATGTTTAGAACTTTTTTTATTGCATACTCGTTGGCTACATCTTAAAAATCAGTGCGGGCACGCAAAGTATTTCTTTAACAACTTCAATGTTTTATATCCGTTTGCAATTAAACTCTCAGTTATTATTCGAATGGTGGTTATTCTTGTACACACCATTTCGATCTAATTTGTTATGTTCTTCTGCTTGTAATAATAAGACACATTGTCACCAAACTGATAGTTCTTATTGTCTCTGAGATCTAGGTTCATATACGGAGAGACAGCTAGACAAATATGACTAGCCTATGCGGCTATTAATGCTGATTGAAAATATATCTTACATTCTTTGTGAGGTCGAATATGCCTCCCACTGTCTATTACAAACATTTTTGATTGACACTAAGTATAATACGCTCATATCTTAAAATATAATACTTTTATTTGAATTGTTTATCGAGTGTCCTCTAAATTACTGTGACTGCAATCATTGCTGAAAATAACAGCCCAATAATACTTGGCACTGTATATTTCTATTTGTTTATGAAACGCATTCTTAAATTTTAAATTTATGATTTGCAGGATCTTCCTAATTGTAGCTAAATGGGATACATTCCAACCTGATTCGGTTTCACTGTAAATGGCAATTTGAAATACTTCAATGCAAAGCAGGCCAATTGCAGGGTGTACATTACGGCGTGGTGAAGCTTACTCATGAATCACGACGGAGTTGCTAGGCCAATTAATAATGAGCTGTATGTGGGACTGTAGGGATACTGAAAGGGGGCGCGGCCAACTTTGGATAAGGATATCAATGATTTATGCGAACCAGGGAGATGGCTTCGAATTCAATTAAATCGATTTCACACGAGACAAAACAGATTGCTGTCCGCTCTTGTTACACATGCAGCAGTACACCACGCACACACATATACACACACTAGTATTGCGTTTGGAATGCGTTTAATTAAGTTCGGTTGTTTGGAAATTGGAAATTGCAATTTGCGAGATTGCTGAGCATTAAGAAAATTCATTTTATTGGGAACTTCGGGCGGCCAAAACGATGTGCCAAAATGTCGAGTGTCGTTGTAAATTGTTGGCCATTTTCCAGCGTAAATATTATGCAACACTTTTCGCCCCAATAAGTATGCTCTGCACCCACCCTCCCCCCAACGGCAAATCCATCTCGCACACAGCAGGACAGACACACGACTTGTCCGTTGACAACTCATCAAAGAGTCTGTCAGCCTGGTTGGTCCGGGTTCGGGTTCAGGGCAAGGTCATGTGCCAATAGCCCAGAGGCGCTTAAGAAAAGGCAGCAGCAGAAAAAAAGTAAAAGGTTTTATCGTCTGCATACCCGCAGCGCCTGTCACTGTATGTGTGTGTGTACGAGCTGTGTGTGTGTGTTCCACAACAACTTTGTCGCCATTCTGAGAGCGATTCGAGAACGTCTCAAGTTATTTGCGCGTTTTGCCTGCGCTCGACTCACAAAAAGTTTATTGATTTTTTCCCATTGTTGGCACTAATACACTCACACACACAGACACACACATAAATATATATCTTGGCATTATTCGTTGCACAGTTCTCAGTTACTTGGTGCTTCGCAAGCTTCCGCTCCACTCGAGATCTTCGACTTGATGAGTATTCATAATTGCACTTAACGTACAACGAGAGGAGCTTGGCAACTGGACCGCCAACCACTCTTTTGCCCTGTAGGCCTAGCTCCGCAATATTAATTAAGGTGGCCAACTACTGGCAGCTCCTCCCCCTTATCCCGCCTCACTCCCCGCCCACTTGGCTACTCGAGCTCGAGCGGCTTGAAGAGCCTCTTTAAGTGGCCATTGGCTGTGACAGCGGTTCGCCTGGTCTTGTCCACTTGCCCAGTGACACTTGCGCGGCAATGGTAATGACGTCATTGTGGCCCAGACCAACGGACGGACTTGTACTCAATCTATGCGAGTATGTGCTGTTGCATGTACAGCGACAATTACAGCGATTTTAAAGCAACCTTTATGCGCTCTTGCAGCACGTTCTGACAGACAGAACACACACACACACACAGGGCAGCCTGTGCTGTGTGCTTTTAGTCTGTAAATTAACCCATGCCAGGCAATAATTGTAGTAATCGTTTGCTTATGTGGGCTATTTATAGCCCAGCTAATTTTCACCTTTCACACTGCGTATGCGCAATACGAATTTTATGGCAGCAGTAGTAGAGGCTTTCCTCCAGTGCACAGGCAAGCGGCAAACGTCACATGTGCAGCTGATTATCAATACGATATTTCCAACCAGTACTAAGCCAAATATCAAACCAGGAGCAACTGCAACTTGGTCAAACCGAGCTCAGAGTTGACCCCTAATCGACTGCATTGTAATGTTCTGCATACATAACCATATTATGATGAGAGTTCCCACCATTTACAACCAAGAGGGCGTGTGTGAATGTATGTGTGTGTGTGTGTGTACCCAATTCAGTGTCATTTATATGCACATAATAATTTTTGGTACATTTCGCTCGACATTCGCCTCAGTTCGTGCATGAAAAACACTTTTCGTTCAATTTTTCATGCTCAACTCGGTGACGTACGTAACGGTGGGGAAGTAGGTGAGAAGGGGGAGCATGGGGAGTGCACTGACTGAAAATGCTGAGCCAAGTCCCAGGACCTGAACAGACAGCGTGTTGTTAAAGCGCCATCGATTTTATTGTGACGTTCTTGGCTCGTTGATATTGTTGTTGCTGACGTTGTTCCGTTGGCAATATTTTATTTGTGCGTCTTTCACCGAGCACTGCGAAGCGTTAATTGAAAGCCATACAAATTGTGTGCTGGCTTAAAGGCAATTATAAAATGGCTTTCTCTGTCCGGTTGCCTGGTTGGCTTGGCCTCGCCTATCCTATCTAGTTGGGTTGCCCTGCCCGGACCCGGCCTGGTTTCTGGTTGCTGTTGATTGTAGCGTGAAATAGCCATGCCAGAGGCAGCTAATGCCTTGATTTAACATTTGTCGGCAATGTCGCACGGCGCAGACACATACACACAATACAGAGACACATTGATGTCGAGCCACTACCCCCCACCCACACAGAGTCCTTGCTGTAAATGCCCGGATCAATTGTTTATTTATTGCGCAACATTTTCAACAGGATTTTCCTTTTAATGCACAAACGTCGACAACTGAGCCAAGTTGGGCTGTTTTGTGCTGCTCGGCATCTTAGAGCGCTTCTATTGTTCATTATAGCGTGCAGCTTCTGTGCCTACTGTACGCCTCTTGATAGGCCACACATTTTGGCATCGATTGCGAATTGAATTCCATAAATTATTTGCAATCCATTATTCATTTGGCAAATGCAAATTCGAATGCATTCGCATGCTGCTCATTTTACATGCAGCACAACTACGTGCTCACTTATGTATGTCTACTCTGTGTGTGTGTGTGTGTGTGTGAGACTTCCATTTCATTTGTGTCAACTAATTGAAGAGCCTCGGTCAATTGCATTAAAACATTTTAACCGTTGACTTCGTTAGCCATTGCAACCCGCCAACATATGTCTGTACTTATATATGTACTTGTATATATATACAATATTGTATGTATGTATATATAATATGTATAAACGTATCTGTTGCAGGTACGTCTGCGGTCCAACTTCCCAGCTGCTTTTTCGCATCAAATATGACTGCAGTTCAGCTGCTATCAGTGAAGCGGCTGAAACTGCCATATTTAATTGTGGTGCGCTGTAGTAAAGTCACTTTGGCAATTTCAATCTGGAACAGTGTCAATCCCATAAATTCAAACGTTACTTACTTTTAAGTTCAAAGTTAATCAGATTGAGATTGATTGAGAGATTGCAATTCGTCGCCCAACTCTCGATATTGTTACTTATATCAACTTGTTGAGGTAGTCCTAAATGTTATGATTTAAATTTTTGAAGAGCATTTTAAATTTGTAGAAGGTAACCCGTCTTACTTTTAGATTTCTTGGTATTCCATGTGGTACCTTTTGAATTATTAAGAATATTCTGTAAGCATAAAGACATTGCAGAGAGTAAAATGTCTGCTAAAATAAAAACAAAATCCATTGTTTTTATTCTTCACAATTGATCAGTGCAATTCTCGATTTTCATACTTAAATATGTCTTATCTCACTTATACTTATCTATGTATGATATCCATTCAACAAAACATTCCAGATGAAAAATGTTTATGTTTAGCTTTGAGTATTGAAAGTGTTCTTATTGGTGCTGAACTCCGATTTAAGTTATTCTTTTTGTATACCCTTTTTCGCCCACTCACATAGTGCTGGGTATAATAATTTGCATTTCTGTTTTTGAATGTAGAATTCCCCACTGACGCACTCGCTCTTTCATTTTCTGCCTGCTTGTTGTTTTTTTTCTCTCTCGGTTCTCGACTGAATTCGCAATGCATAATTTTTCAGCGTGTCCCCAATAAAAATAGACATTTTCACAGTTTCATTGCAACTGGGGCAACGCAATGTTTTCGCTTTCTCTGCGCTGGGACGACAAATAATCCAAACATATCACGAATAAACAGAAAAATCAAATAAAACAAGTCGATAAGAGTTAACAAAGCAACAACTACAACGACAACAACTAAAAGAGACCAATTCAAAAATGAGAATGAAAAACGTAATTGAGTTTTCGCATTCGATAATTAAATAATAAAAGTGAAAAGGACAAAAAAATAAATCGAAAATCGCCCAAATCGAATTATTGCTAAGGCCAATTAAATTATAAATTAATCAACGTAAGCCCAGCGGCAAAAACACGAGTGTGCAACATGTTCGGCTGCATTTATCAGCTCTGGGACTGGTGAGTAGTTGCATAAGTCGCCGGGGAAGAGGGTGAGAGGGTGTTAATCTGGTCCCGGGTAAATGGCGAAATTGGCATGAACAAGATTTTTTGTGCCCCCCTTGTGTTCCGCCCGTTTCCGCCGTGCACTCAATCAATTACCGTCAATTAGGCGCTGAGCCAGCCTGCCCAGCCCGAATCAAGCGGATTTAGCACTGCGCTGCGAGGCTCGTCGCTCTGGCTGTGCCACGCAATTGAATTAAGCCGAGCGACCTTTGCTAATTGAATCCACACCATGACATGCTGCTCTGCTGTGCTCTACACTTGTTTAACCCGACTTGTCTATTCCCCTTTCAGGTTGGAGGCGCCACCACTCTTCACCGCCGGCACTATGGACGCCAAGAAGCTGCAGCAACTGCAAGCGGCAGCGGCGTCAGCGCAGCAGAAGAAGCTGCCGCTGGCCTATCAGACGCAATTGATTGACTATCGCACCGCGACACACTCGCCAGCGGGCTACCATCTGCCACCACAGGCGCTTTACCAGCAGTCGCCGACAGCGACTTCCTCGAGCGGCGGCGGTCCGCTGTCGCCCATCGATATGCAGCCGCAAGCGAAGCACGGCCTGCTCAAGCACGGGCACGGACACGGCGGCAACTCGAGCAGTTCACACAGCTCGCCATATCATCAGTCGTACTCGAGCAGCGCCGGCACCGCTGGCACCGAACAGATCTATCAGTCGCCCACGGAGCGCACATACTTGGCAGCTGCAGGGCGACTGCAGGCGAGCAACGCAACTGCCGGACAGCATCCAATATCGGCGCTGCAGTCACAATACCAACAGCTGCAGCAAGCCAAGATGCACGCCCAGCTGGCCACGCAGAGCGAGGCGGCACAGCAGCAGCAACGCACTTTCGCCATGCGGCAGGCCATGAATCCGCCAACTCACTACCACATGAGTCAGTCGCCCAGCATGGTAAGCAGCATGACTATTCAGCAGCAGCAGCAGCAGCAACAACAACAACAACAGCAGCAGCAGCAACAGCAGCAGCGAGCGCCTCCTTCAACGCTCAACCTTGCGAATCAGTATCAAGCTGCCTCGGGTCCTCTAAAGCTGCAGCCGCAGATGCCCAAGCATTACCAGGAACAGCTCTACGCACAGCAACAGCAACAGTTGCAGCTGCAGTTACAGCATCAACAACTGCAACAGCAACTCCAGCAGCAGCAGCAACTGCAGCAGCAACGTCACAAGCCCGAACTGCAAACGCCTGGCAGTGAGCACGGTCCCGTCTACATCCAGCAGAATCATCCTGGCCATGTGGTCAATCAGGCCTGTCAAACGCAAATCTCTGCTGTCAAGCCGAAGCCCACACCCAGCTCGGAGGAGTCATCGTCGGCATCCACACGCAGTCCTACCCATGCGCCGCTGGATCGCAAGAAGAGCGTCGGCTCCATTCAGGCCCTTAAGTCGCCTATCACTAAGCGACCACCCACCACGCCCGTCACCCTCTCCGGCTGGCTGCACAAGCAGGGCTCCGATGGTCTCAAGGTGTGGCGCAAGCGTTGGTTCGTGCTGGCTGAGTACTGTCTGTACTACTACAAGGGTCCCGAGGAGGAGAAGCTGCTGGGCTCGGTGCTGTTGCCCTCGTATCGCGTGTCCGCCTGCCTTCCCGAAGACAAGATCTATCGCAAGTTCGCCTTCAAGTGCGAGCACCAGAACATGCGCACCTATTGGCTGGCCGCGGACAATGCTGACGCCATGATGCAGTGGGTGCGAGCCCTGGCAGCTGCAAGCATGATGCAGGCACCGAGCAGCGGGGAGTCGGATCCAAGTGTTAGCTCCTCGCTGAATCACAGTGGCGAGAACTCCGATTCGGGTATTCACACCATGCAATCACAGGCTGGCAAGGGGCAGTTGACGCCCGCATCGGACAATGCTGGCACTGGTAACGGAAATGGCGGAAGTGGTGCTGCAGTCGGCGGTGCTCAGCCGTTGTATGCGAATGCCCCACCGAAGCCGCGACGCATTAACGACGGCGGCTACTCGTCGCCATCGCCCGAGCATAATGAGCAACAGCCCATGCCACCTAGTCGCCGCAGCGGAGCTGTCATGTCGCCTACGCAGCAGCTCTATCAGCAGCAGAGATCTCAGCAGCCGCAGCAGCATCATGCCATCTATGACACACGCACTGGGCATGTGTCTAGCGCCCTGCAGTTGCAGCAGGCGCAGCAGCAATACTCGCTGGATCATCTGGAGGCGCAGTTCCAGCAACAGCATCTGGACATGGAGGAGCAGATCGCCAGGCTGCAGCAGCAACGCGCCGTAGAGGAACTGTATGGTGAGCGAGATCTGTATATGGCCAAGTTGATGCAGCGCGGCGCAGGAGTTGCCGGCTATCCCAGCCAGCAGCAGTTGCAGGCCGAGCGACGCACCCCGGATGCCTATGGACGCTCCAAGCAGCGCATGTTTGCTGCCGCAGCTGCAGCTGCTGCCGACTATGAGGACATTTACAATATTTCTCAGCTGGGTGGTGCTGGTTCGGGAGCTCCAATGACTGCGCATGAGGCGCTGCTGCAAGAGGCAGCTAGCTACAGGCGACCACTCAGTCCGCCCAGCTATGATGGCAGCAAGCACTTGCCAGCCATGCCACAGCGCTACACACCGAATCACTTGGAGGTAAGTTGCGACAAATAACGTATACGCAATGCAAGTTTCAGCAAATAACGTATACGCTGCGTGAAGCCGCGCGGGTAATCAAACTGGTTTCCAAGGGGTAATCGATCAACTCGCCCTGAGCACACTCACCCTGCCAGCTCCCGTGGGTCAGCCCTAAGAATCTTCACCTTTTGTTCATCGTTTGCAATTGCAATTGCAAGTAAAAGCTGACCAGCAGGTTAAATGTAGGACACGTCCACCCTGGCAACCCCCTAAGACAAATAAATCTAACGGGTCCCAATAAAAAGTTTACAACGTAAATTACTGCACAATAAACATGCCATCGGTTTTAAATGTAAAAGACAAAAAATGAGGATAGTTTTAGTTTCTAAGAACTACACAATATTAAACAGGTCTAAAAATAGAATTACTTAGGCATTACCTAAATGGAACTGTTGAAATCAGCAACAGAGAGATGAATTATTCAAGTATAGAATCGATTTTTAACACTACTTTACAGTCGGTATTGGTGCAAATGTGACTTAAGTATAGTTTGTTACCATAACTAGAACAACAGATTAAAGACTTGCTAGCTTAAAGCCTATATTTGTTAGAGATATTTGTCTAGGCAAAATAAATCAGCTTAAGGATTATAATTTTAAAAGCCAACTTAACATAATTTCAGAGACAAAGAGATCAAGTTTGTTGCACAGAAAAGCGTTAAAACTGCTTACAAGGAACACTTACAAGTAGAATATGTGTATACAGTATATTTATGTATGTTATATACAATATGTATATATATTTTTACTTATTTTTAAGCCAAAGTTGTGTGAACTTTCGCTTTTTGTCTGCCCCTTTCCCATTCACCCCATTCCATTCCAAATGAGAAATTATAAAACATGTGTATTTTATATAGTTTCTTGCCTTACTCTGTACGAACGGAACTTTGTTTCTACCACACATAAATGCAAGAGTGTGCATGTGTGTGTGTGTATCTATCTGTGTAAGTTAGAGCACTGCTCCTTCGCTTTACTTGGGCAAATTCGAGCAGCTTGTTTCAACATTTGCAGAGGGAACTTTTCTGTTCTCAAAGACTCGGGCACAGTCCACGGCACTCACCTCGCCCACTAATTAGACTTTAGTGTGTCAGTGGGTTGCTAAATTGCAGACATTTGTGCTGCACTCGCTCCTAACTGCCCCTAACAGCCTGTCAGGCCGTCTCCCTACACCGATCCCCCACCCCAGCTGGCAGGCTGACGCCGCCTAAAGTGCAACTTTATGGGCTACTCGCCCTTTTGGCTCGACGGCCGCAGCTGCAGCTGCTTTGTGGGTCAGCTAGGAAATGAGTCGCGTGCATGATTTATGTATATGCCAGAGCCAGAGCAGTTGCCGGTCGCATGTATTATAGGCCATGCCAATTTGGCCGTTTTAAAATGAAAAATCTAAAAACCTGCCATACCAACTGCTGTTAACCCTTTTCTTATACTGCTCTCATTCCCCACACAGCCAACGGGTGCCGATCAACTAATCAATACTATGGACTTGCGTGCTCGTTCCGCCGCTGCTATTGTGCGTCCGCATTCGGCCGACTTTCTGGAGTATGAGGCGCGTGCCGAGGCCGCTGCAGCTGCGGCCGCCGCGGCGGTGGCACAGAGCAAACATGAGACCGGACGTGCACCACGCCCCAAATCAAGTTTGGACATTAATCGCACCCCGGACAGTTTCTACTACTCGGAGGCAAGCTACGCGGATAAGATGCGCAAGAGCGCGCTCTATTTGCAGAGCGGAGGTGGCGGTAGCGGCGCTCAGCCACAGCAGGCGGGTAACTATCGCACAGCCAGCGGCGTGGCTGGTGGTGACTTTGGCAGCGGCATCCATACGATTGGCTATGAGAATCCCTACGAGCGTGCGTATAAGCGACAGGAGCTGCTGGCCGAGGCGCAGGCGCAGGGCAGCGCTGCTTGCAGCATGCCACGCATGAGTCGTTCGGCCAGTCAGGGTGCAGGCAGTGGTAGCGGGGCACGATCCGTCTCTACACACGCACAGTCGGCGCAGCGGCAGCCGCAGCAGCTGCAACAACAACAACAGGAACTCGAGCAGCAGCAGCAGTCGCCGGATGATGACTTGCCGCCCCTGAATGTGCATCCGGGTTCGATATTCCCACCCTCGATGTCCACTCAGGAAATCATCAGCAAAAACGAGCAATTCTTGCGCTCGGCCAGCGCACGTCTGCCCAAGCGCAGTGGGGGGCATGGATGATGATTACTCGACAAGTACCTCGCTGGCCACGTCGCCTACGTCGGCTGCAGCGCCTTCACCACAGCATCCACAGGATGGCGAACGGAAGCGGGAGGAGTCAATGAAGCGACTTTTGGAATGGAAACAGCGCATGCTGCAGTCGCCGCTGACACGGAAGGGTGTCCAGCAAGGCGGCAGCAACATGTCTGCAATGTCCAAGCTGGGCAGCAATCCCAACATTCTGCTTGCCTCCACAGCGGTGGCCAGCGGAGCACGCTATGCGCCGCATGCCGGCAAGACGGGACTCCTGGCCAATGGACCCGCCGCCAGCCATGGGGCAGTCAACCCAAACGTCTCCACAGCGGGCATACAACGTTCCAGATCGGAGACACATGCCAATGTCGGACCTGGCGGAGCGTACAACAACTATTCATCGGACGATGAGGGTGAGTACCCGGAGTACCGGACACGGTTCATGCACATGCTCCCCCCATTATGCTTTGCTTTAAGTCTTTGTGCTATACATCTCTGTAATCCTATCTCTCACTCACTCTCTCCCAATCTATCTACCTCCCCTCTCCATCCTTTACTTACTCTATTTATCTCACGTTAAAGTTTTACTTAATACTTTTACATTTTTTGTTTGAGCTGCAGCTTTGCTTTTTCTCTTTTTCTTACACTGTCTTGCTATCTGCTGCAGCTGACTTTATTTTGTAGTCTATCGTAGTTGCTCCGCTCTATTGGTATCTCTAAGTAACATTTTAAGCTAGACTATTCGATAAACTAACCAAATTCCTAAACGTTTTCCATTGCAAAACCTAACCATACTACCTCAGATGTAGTGTTGTTTTGTGTTGTATTTTTGACTATAAAGCCATTCAAAATAATAAATAATGAACAGCAAATCAATAATACTGTAACCCATAACCTTCCTGCCGTGCGCACACATACACACGCCACGCAATTGTGCCAGAATTGATGATTAATTTGTCAATCAAATTTGGGAATAATTACTCAGTTTAGTCGGAATTCTAAATCAAGCCGAAAAGTATGCAACGAAAAAATAAGCGCATTAATGGGCTGCGTGGGAAGCCCCGAACAAGTGTTGCCAACATTTTTCAGCAAAGAAGCGAGTTGGCAACACTGGTCCCGAATCAGAGTAGCGTTCCTTTTAATTAACTAATGCTGCAGTTTGTGAATGTTTTGACTTACTTATTCGCTTTTATTTTTCTTGTCGGTACATACAAACATATCTCTCCCTCTCTCACTCTCTCCCTCTCGCTATCTCCGTCTTTCTCTGTCTAAAGTTGTTAAACATCATTTACTTGAGTAGTTGGTTGCTTGGAATTTCATTTAAAATCATTGCAAACGGGTACTTGGTGTTTCTTCTACTAAAAGCCGCTGTAAATTTCGCACTTAAACCAAAAACTCAAACTCTACTCATGGGCTCAACAGTTAAACACAAAAATACCATTCTATTTCACATAGAATACTAAAAAAAATCGAAAAAAACCGAACAATATTTTTTATATTTCTTTCTTTTCCCTATTTGTGTATGCGTTTTTGGTTTTTTTACACAAATTCGAAAAACAAATCTGTAAATTTTGTAAATGTTTGAACAAAAAATAAAGAAGACGCGCAAAGCGCAGCTGGGCCTGTGGATGATAACATAGGTGTGACGGCAGGAAGGTCAACAACAACAACAACAACAACAACAAGCACACAAAACACAACAACAACAATAGCGACAGCAATAACAATAGCAACAACAACAACAACAACAGCAACAGGAACAGCAAATACAACATCGAACAAGAGCCTCAGCTCAAATTCGGAATCAAAGCAAATAGAGGCGTCTGCCAAAGAGCAGACGACAAAAACAGCAACAATAGCAGCAGCAGCAGAAGCAACAACTTCAAGTATCCTCAATTTCCAATTAAAGCCCATTCTAAAAGTGCACGAGGCCAGCAGAACCCCCATCATCCAGGTGCAGCCCAAGCAGTCCCCCCACTCCGACAAGACCCAAACTGAAATTGCAGTTGCCATTGCCAGCGAGCATGCAGGAGGACGAGTCGCAGCAGCCCGTGCCCATTCTGCCCAAGAAGACGGCACCCAAGTCCCCTCAGAATGCTAACTATGTGCCCGTCTACAGCAACAAGCTGGTCAGCGGCGGCAACAACTATGAGAACGTTGACTTCGGGGCGACCAAGGGGGGCGTGGCGATAGAGAATGCCGAGGAGACGCCCATGTTGATGCAACTGAAACTGTACAAAGAGCAACAGGAGCAGCAGCAGCAGCAGCAGCAGCAGGCGGAGGAGGATTTGACGCCAACAGCGGAAGTAAAGCCCGCATTGGGAGCGTCTGCAATGGATACTTTTACAGCGAAATGCGAGGAACAGAGGCGGGAGGATGCAAATGGGAATCAAGTTGGGAATGAGCATGAGAACAAAGATAGAGACGAAGATGATGACGATGATGATGACGATGACGACAGCACGGCCTGCGAGGAATATACGGATGATGACATTGATGAGGCTCTGGCGCAAGACGATGATGATGATGATGATGTTGGGGTTGAGAATGAGGCGGGACAGCAGGTGGAGGCAAAAACGACTGAAAATACTGGCACAGTGGATGCCAATTTGCCCAGCGACAAGGAGCTGCAACAACTATATGTAAATGAGCCCATTAGACCCACAGATCAGCAGCTGGACGAGAGTCATTATCTGCCCATGACACCCAAGAAGGTGGAGCTGGGACAGCCGGGTATACTGACGCTGGTGGCCACCCACGAGAGCTACAGCGAGGAGGAGAATCATTATGTGGAAATGACCAAGGGCCTCAATGATGACGACAATCGCAGTAACTACGAGATTATGTGCATCTCTAGTCACATGACAAGCAGCTTAGCAACTAGCAAGGCGACCACCACAGAGCCCGTCTATATGGAACTAGCTGCAGTCAAGGCAGCCGCTGCCGCTGCTGCAGCAGCTGCGGAGGATGCGCATTGCTCGTCGGGACGTTCCACGCTTAAGAAGAATAAGAAATGTGGCACGGAGACGCTGAAGAAGAAGTCCAAGAAACGTCAAGGTAAGGACATGCCCGACATCCTTAAGCCAACCAAGAGTGCAATGGCCAGTGACAGCTCGGATGCAGATGACGAGAGCAGCAAGCAGCAGCTGGAAGCGAAGAGACTGCGTTCCCGCACGCGTTTCAGTCTCTCCGACACTTTTCGCCCAGCTTCGTATTATCTAGGTGCATCGACGCCGCTCAACAACTTCGCAGAGAGCTCCGACAGCGAAATTCTGCCTCCACCGCCAATACCAGACTCTCCTCCCCCCATGGAGGAGTTGAAAACCGAGGAGATCTTCTCGTCTGAGTACTATGATACGGTCAAGCGACGCGACAGCAGCGGCAGCAAGGTGAACTTGTCGTACGAGCAGCTGCCCAAGATGCATGCGAGCAATACTTCCCTGAACCTTCCCAAGACAGAGCCATGCACCACGCTGAAGAGCAGCCGCTTGTCGCTGCCTGATCACTTTGCCAAGGTGCGCACTGGCGCAGCGGAGCAGCAACAACCCCGAGCGACGGCTCAATCTGCGGCAACAGGCAGTCCGGCATTGTCACTGCTGCAGCAGCAACACGCTCGCACCTTGTCGGACTCGAACTACAGCTGTCAAACGGACAAGAGCTCGTCGCGTACCTCATCCGATCTCGATGTTTATCGGAAACTGCAACCGCGCCCCTCCCCGGCGCGTTGTCCGAGCAATAACTCACTGCCCATGCGCTCTGTGGGTGACATGAGCGAGAGCGAATCAGTGGAGTTCCGACAACGTTCCGACTCGGAGTTAGAGCGTCAACGGTCTCGACGTCCGCTCTCACAGGAATCGATCAGCGAAATTGAATCGATGAGCGAACACTTCGAGGAGACCCTAAGTAGTAACGAGCTGGACACATACCTTAGTCACTTGCAGGGCAGCGACATGCGCACCTATCAGCCCACTGCTAAGGTTCTGGCCACGCCCACGACGCATCTATTGACGGATGCTAGTGCCGCTGCCGGGGCCAATATATTGACTAATCTCATCAAACCACCAAAGACATTCCGCAACGCGGATGGCGATGAACAGCATTTCTATGGCAACATACACTTCTTGTCCTCCACCGACTCCATTCAGCAGCTGGGAAGTGTCCCCGAGGGCGCGGCATTCCTGACGCCTCTGCACAGTCGCAACAACAGCAATATTTCCACACAATCCGCTCCGTACTATTACTCCGAGTTGCCTGCTGCGCCGCCGTTGAACAATCAGCGAGACATTCACGCACTTGGACTGAATATTGCACACATCCACAATCCCATAGATAGACTGCAGTTCAATATGGATGCCCTGGTAGATAAAGATCAGGCAATCGACAGCAAGAACCTTTACAGCGTCAAAGCGAACAACGAGAAGTTGAGCTACAGTTGCAACAAGAATCTCAAGGTGGGTCAGCAGCACAGCACAGCACAGCAGCAGCAACTCAAACTGATGAACAATTACCTACCAGTTGAGCAGGTACCACAATCGCGGCCAGAGCTTGCCGGCGACGAGAGTCATTCACTAAACCAAGCTACATTCAATTCATATCTTACAACTACTAAAAACACAAATCTCGCTAGTAAGCTGACTACTGGTGGTAGCCTCTTGGATGCAGATGGTGTTGGTGACGATGGCCAAGTCGATGCCGATGAGAGCGAGAAGAGGCCGGCAGCTGAAAATGCAAGCAATAACGCGACTCCAATCTCAGTTTTAGGTGGCGAGCTGCTCTGGGAGGAGGATGCGCTGTGGCGCGAGAGTCTGCGTCGTGTATCGCAGCGTCATGCACGATCCTTGGACGATCTCGATCGCATTGCTGTGGCAGTGCCGGGGCCTATACCAACACCTGCACCCGTTACCATGGCCACTAGTCATGCAACCAAAACAAAACTCAGCCGCGATGTAACCTATGTGAATGATTCGGTCAAGCCGCGACTCGGTGAACTACTGTCGGGATCCTCGCACTCACCCTCGCCAGGCAGCGATGAACATGATGTATATGTGCAGCTTTTGGCCAATAGTTCAACTGTTAATCCGGCTGCAATTGACTCCGATGTGTACGAGGTGCTGCGTGAGGAAACTGGCTCGAATTTATCGCACAAATCCAACGAGTTGGATCGTGAAACCATACGGCAATGGGATGCCATGTCAAGTGGCCTAATGAAGAGCAACAATAATTTGGAGCCAGCAGCGACCAGCACGCCCACGCACGGAGTAACAAATGCTGCGGCAACAGCAGCAAGGGGAGGGCCCACGTTGCCGTTGACCAGCAATGTGCGCTCCATCATTCAGCAACTGAATGTCAACAATGAGGCCAATGCCAATGGTAATCCCGTGGTGTCCGTTCCCAGGCCCAACTGAGGGGTGCCACATGAGCTATATTCCCTCACATACCCATTCGAATACACACATATATACATACACACTGTGAAGCGCAGATATATGCCAGAATTTTTGAGTGTGCTCGTTTTATTCATTCATATTTTTGGATTGTACAATTTCACTTTATGTTTGTTTGTTGCTCAGTTAAAGATAGCAAAAGAAAGACAGAGATGTACAGAGAGAGAGAGAGAGAGAGAGAGAGAGAGAAGGAGAGATAGCGCATTTGTTATTGCTTGTTTTTGTTTGTTATTTGTTATTGTTGTTGTCATGTTTGTTGTGTTGTTTTGTTTGATTAACAAAATGGTAAGCAATTTTCTATTTATATATCAATCACCTGTCCTACTCTTGTGTAATTATTAATGCGCTTGTAAATACACATTCATTTCACTGACTCCCACACACACACACACTCACTCACACACACATACTCACATCCTTACTCACTCACTCTCTCCCTCTCATACACGCACATACTCATTCGCATATTTGAGACCACAAAACTGTAGCACACTTTTGCGGGCAACGAAATTGACACCCGACCCAACCGCAAGTCAAGCAGCGAGAGAAAGAGAGAGTGAGAGAGAAGGGGAGCCCCACCCGAGAGAGATCTAAGCCAGCAGTAAAATTACTTACTTTATAACGCTTTTCTAATTATTTCGCGCACGCATTATAATTACATCTCCTCAGCCTGAACGAACCCGATTCGCTTTGTGCTTTCGTTGAACTAACCAAGTGAATTGCACTTTTTGCAGCCTCGATTTCTGTGCGCAATGTAAACAATCTGCCAAAGGGTAATCTCACGGTCAAACCGGATCCCTCGGATGGCCAGCAACTTGATCAGCAGCATCAGTCCGCGTTCGCTCACTACGATCCGTACTATGGCAACGTGGCGGAAACCAAATACGCCAAGGCGACGCTGCTTACTGATCGTGGTCTCTATGGCAGGTCAAGTGGACTGACCACATCGACACCGCAGCAGCAGCAACAGTTGGGCTTGCGACGTGCGGGCAGTCGGGCTGAAATCGATATGCTGGAACGAGAGACAAGTTCGCAAATAAGGGTAAGTTGATGGTGACAGGGGAGAGCTGCAATAGGGGGAGGGGCCGTTCGTCGTGGCATATTGAATAGCTTTTGGCAATAGCCTTTAAAGTTGCTAAGAATACCATGGAATATTACTGATTGATTACTTGCACACACACTTCAGAATCTAGATGTATCGGCTGGCGACTTGCTGAGTCGAACCCACGAAGAACTGGTCCTACTGCTAATCCAACTGCGACGCCAGAGCAGCCAAACAGCTCGTGCCATCGAGCAATGCTGCAGCGATATTCACCACGTACAGGTTGTTACCTTGTCTATGTGTACTCTTTGTGGGTGCAGGTTGTTATTGCCCTAAGCTTGGTGTTGGTTTCGTGACTTAATTGCGCACACTAATCCTTACGCTGATCCTAACTCTAACCATGACTGTAACACGCGACTTTCCTTTCACGACGAGCTAACGAGCAGCCGCTTTGTCTCACACAGAATCGACTACGCGGTGCGGAGGGACTGACACGCGCGGAGAGCATTCAACGTTTGGATTATCTGAAGCAACATTTGCTGGATCTGGAACGGCAGTACGAGAAGAGCAAGCCTCTAGTCAACTTGGTGGACAACATGGTTAAACTAGGCTCGCTCTATCGCAACGACGCGAATGGCCGAGCACAGGCGGCCACATTGGACCGCATGGAGTTCAATCAGCGCATGCAGGAGCGTCAAATGCTGCAGGAGGAGCAGCAACAGTGGGACCGGCTGAGTCCCAATCAGACAGAGCTGCAGGTTTGTTCCACTAAAGTTATTCAAATTCATATATAGTATAAATATATTCTCACTTTAGGCCAAGGTTCGTGAGCTGTATCAGCTGGATCAGCTATTGCAGGAGGAATCGGGAATATTGCAGGGTCTGCAGCGCGACAAGGAGGATCTGGAGCGTGCTCTGGGCGGTCTGCGTGCTCGCATACACGACAACAATGCTACGCCCCTCGCCCTGGAGGCGGCCAAGAAGCAGCAGCACATTCTTGAGCGCGAGCTATCGCGAGTGCATCATCTGCTGGCCGAGAACTCAAAGGTAGCCGAGGTGCCTAGTAGAAGTTTTTTGCATTTTCTTTTAGTCATACTATATGTGGCAGATATCCTGTCTGCTTGAGCTTCGCATGTCGCTTTTGTAACTAAAAACTGTGAAAAATACCCCAACAACGAAACCTCAACTAACTTCCATTCCATTACGATAGTAAATTCCATGTGAGAAGTCGCCATCGCCAAGTGAGCAATCTCACAGCATATAATGAATGCAAAAGACTTCTACGCTCCGCTTGCATGTGCCATGATTGCACTATTGAACACACATATAACACATCAAACTCTTTTCCGTTCTCTCGTCCCATTCAGAAACTGGAGCAGACGGTGGCAGGCAATGCGCGGCTGGAACAGGAGCTGCTTACACTTCGTCAGAAGGTGCAGGCCTCCCGCACCAATGGATCCAGCAACGATGGTGCTCAAGTGAATGGCAATCAGACGGCGGCTGTGCTGCAGTCGGAGCTGGAGCGAGTGCAGTCGCTCGTGGGCGATATGCAACGCCAGAGGCACGAGCTTAGCTCTGCAGTGCGTCAATTGACCGAGAACTCGACGCGTCTATATCAGGAAATTGGCAACAAGGAATTGACAACGGCCAATGGCATCAGTGGCGGCGGCAGCATCTCCAATGGCAGCTTGAAGAAGCGCAGCAACTCCACAAGCTGGACAGAGACAGATCTGGATGCCAACATGCTGCACAGTGGCAGTCAGCAGCATTTGAATGACTCGACTTTGAACCTATCGACGCCCCTCTATGTGGACACCAACAGCTCGGCCAAGCTGAGTGATTACAATCGCTATAACGGCAGCAGCGATGCGCTGGAAATGAGTGGCGTGGACAGCGATGGCTTCCTCGATAGCAATCCATTTGCCAATCTGAGCAATCTGGAGAAACAGGAAATAAAAACTGTGCGAATTGTGAAACGCGAATCGGAGCGACGCAATCGCGATCGCGATCGCAGCGAGCGGGGCTTGAGCAATTCCATACAGAATCTCGACCAGGTGCTCGAGGAGGAGCAGTATGCGCTGCAACAGCAGCAGCAGCAGCAGCAGCAGCACTACGCACAAAGCATGGAGGAGCAACTGAGCAATGGACACGGTCACAGCAGATCCAAGTCCTTGCCACGCAACTACAACGAGCCGCCTAAGCTGCGCCATAACAGGCACTCAAATGGCCGTCAGAATGGACATCATTATAATGGAGGCAGCGACTATGATCGCAACAGCAACTACGAGCATCAAGCGCCACCACCACCAGCTCCGCAGAGTAGCGGACAACATCAGCAAAAGGAGCATCTTAATCCCCTGGCCAATGCCTACTTCGCTAAGCAGCTACAGCAGCAGGCTCATCCCTCCAGGGACAGTGCTCGAGTTGCACTGCGCACTAAGACGGACTCGATGCAGAGCCTAAACAAGAGTCTAACTGACATAAGTCCGGAGCCAGTGTTCCAGAGTGTAGCAGCACGTCAGATCATCAACGAAATGTCCGCTGGATCCGCATCCGAGGATACCGAGAAGATTGTTGAGCGCGTGCCGCCGCCGCACAAACATCGACGGGCTGTTCCGCGTGAGAAGAGACGCCACTATACGGCGCCCAACAACGTCAACCAGAAAGCCATGGAGAAGGTGCAGGCCGAGAATGACATGAATCGCAATGTAAGTCACACGGGTATGGAAAATTGTTCAACTTTGGCTAAAATGTCTCTTAACTTTCAGAACACCAACTGGCGAGCACGCGATGATCTGGACATGGAGGTGGCACTGCGGCCGCGTATCAATGCACCCGATGTGGTGCGCTCGGCGCTGGGACAGGGTGAGAAGATCTCGGAGAACACCATTGATAATCTGCTCTTGGCCCCCAATAAAATAGTCATACCCGAGCGTTACATACCAGAAACAGTGAGTAAAAGCCACAGCTCTAGCTAGACCCTAATCTTAACTGGTTACAACTGTCCTAACAGACGCCCGAATTGTCGCCTGAGGAAAAGAAGCGTCGGCAGGAGAAGGTTGAGTCGATCAAGAAGATGTTGGCTGAAGCCCCAATTAGCAGCAATGTAAGTGACTCGTATGATATAAGAATGATTTGAGTGTTCAATATCAATCTGTTTTCAACTCTAGGAGAATGAGACACTGCCGGCAAGTAAAATCAATGCTGAGAAGAAGCAGCGCGAGCATCTGCTGCAGCTTAATCAGATCTTGGCACAGCAAGTGATGCAAGTTAGCAAGATCGTCGCAGGTATGTGAAACGAACTACTTATTCAGTTGGATTTTGTTGTTAAATTCCATTCGATGTCCAATTCGATTTCCAATAGTTATTCGATTGTATGCAAAACCTTGCAAGTTCTTTTTTTCGCGTTTGATGTGTTCGTTCTAACTTACTAATTATACGCTCTCTCTCCAAATCATTTTGTGTTCTAACTACTATGAATACACATGCATTATATACATGTATATTTATATATAACTGTATATATGTGTTTGTGTTTGTTATCCAATCATCTCAGCGATCGTTCATACTTTGACTGTGACCCCGCCCCATTCGAAACTGTCTCTATGCTCTTTCTAATCTAAATATCTAAATATCTTCTCTTAACTTCTTCTAATCTTCTAGACGATTAATGAAAACATATCATATGCATACCATTAAACCTAATGTATTACGCCCCCCCAACTCTAATAACCGATCCCGATCATACGCACTCTCATCTTCAGTGAGCTCATCAAAGGCCTACGAATTCATGTAGTGCAGTCGAAACACTCATTTATTGATCCACAAACACAGTCAGACAAACAGTCAAATCACATTTCCAAACATAAAACACTTAAACACTCGGAGCCCTCATTCCCTCCATTATGCATATAGCACCAGTCAGCAAACATTATACTATTTGATATTTATAAATATTTAATAATCGGAGTTTATTGTAATTGAATTGTAACTGCATAACGAGATATTGTGCATACGCCACGCCCTACGGTTATTATAAGAGATATCGATTTAAGGCGGCATATAAATTTGTATATTTTGTTTTTTGTTATTCTGATATACTTATGTTTTATTTTCCATTTTATTTTGCATACTTTTAGGCAACCCCACTAGTCAAAACTAACTCGATCTTAACCAGTACGTGTATCGTTTATGTTTACGTTTCTGTTCACATTTTGTGTTGATTTGATTTGCATTATACAATATTTGTTCACTTTCGAGTTCACAAATTGTCGACAAGCTGCGAGCGTGTTGTGTAATACAGTTACACATGCATATACTACACCTACAAACTAAACAATAAGAACAGCAACTGCAACAACTAGTACACACATAGAATCACTCGAAAACAAAACAAAATATATAACAACAACAGCAAACACAATAACAAGAACTACAACAACAGCACAGCAAGAACTCACGGGACGTTGAGATTACCGCATGCTAAGCTCACTGAAAATCAGTTCAATGCAATCACAGAAAATACTAAACGACAACAAAAACATCAACGCAATCGAAACAACAACAACAACAGCACAAGTTAAAAAACAGAAATGCAAAATGCGTAAGTCAAGGTTTGTACACATTTTGATTTTATAATACCAATTGTATATATAATATATATGTACTATATTTGCTTACAATTTGTAGTTAGCTAACTAGTTACCTTACAACAAGTAATACGCGTATTATAAGCTGTATTTGGCCAACATTGTTTAGTTTATACGCTTCGAATTGGCCCTAACTAATCAACATGCACGCGCCAGTAATACTAATTAATATTATAAAAATATTAAAAGCCACACTTGATTCACTCCACTAGAAAACCCAGACACTTCTACACTGACACTCACAAGCAGCAAGTCTATTTTATATATAATATATATTGTAATACCGAAACTGGCTAACACAGTTAACAGAAAGCACATAGGTTAAACTAAGAGCATCACAGTGCAAATTAATTGGCAAAGACATTGAGCAAATATGAGGAATTTGGTATATGAAATATGTTAAAACATTCAATCTCCGTTTTATTTAGGAAACTGTTTTGACGTTCCATAAATAAATTGATTGAGTATAGTATGTAAAAAACCAAATTATTAACGTTAAATTAAAAACTTTAAAGGGGAAAATGGCTTTATAAGAATATAGTAAATCTAGTTACAGACAAAAAAAAAAAATAAAGAGAACAAAAAAACAGGAATTAAATTAGTATTAAAGTGTTCTTCTTAGTCATTCTGTGTGGTTCTTTTAAAATATTGCTATTGCTTAATGTCTACATAAACAAAATTAAATGCACTTGCAAAATCAGCGTAAACACTATGAAAAACAGTCGCAATTGTGCAGAATCGCTCAAAAGACGAGTAAGTATAAGCTCATAAGCTGAAAACACAGACCTATAAGTCACCGACAGAAATAAAACAAACATGAAATAGAGAACAACAGACAAACATACACTAATTTCTATATATGTATTATTTCGGTTAATCGGTTTCCGATATACGTCTATGTACTTTTTCTCTCAAACTTTACAGCACGCTTGGGAAGGTTTTGGCTTGCCATTTTTTGGGAACTCAAACTAACTATATCTTCTATTTTCTTCTGTTCTGTTAACTCACAGAAAAAGCCATGTCGAAGACGGTCAACGGCAAGTCGGACAACGGTAGCGATGAGGAAAGACGTTCGGAATCACCAACCGATTCACTGCCGATATACCAACAACGTGACAATTTTTACAGTTAAATACCACGTGTCGTCGCCGCGCTATGTTCTATAATACTATGAAAAACTCCGATAAAGCAACTAAAAATAAGCACAATAACAGCTGCATTTATCTTTGAAATCCAAATAGAATCTTTGCTAAAAGTTTAAATCGAAAAATCGTATCAATTGTTAAATGACTGAAAACAAAAGAAACATTTTATCAATATTTAAAATAAACATGGAGTAAAGATAACCGAATTTTTAGGAGCAAAAATTAACGAATAATGTTTGCAGTATGTGAACATATTCACATTCACACATTACATAAATTATACTCGTAAATGCCTATATACACGAACACAGAAAGACATATATATTTAATACATATATATGTATTAAAAATTCAACATATCAGTAAGCGCGTTAATAATCAATTTAAACGAACCCAAATGTTAAAGTTCTCTTCAAATGTAGCTAACAGTTTATTGACTGTCGTTGCTTAGTAATATACAATATATCAGCAGAATCCACATGGCTTGATATATATGCAATATAAACTACTCTAACTTCGAAATCAATACTTGTTATATAATTAATGTGTACACGTTCCTGTGCAGGCTCTCTCTATATACATATTTATCGCAAGGAGTCAACTCATATATGTCTGGGTAACAAAAAACAATAACTTTAAAGACTTCAACAACAGACTTTGAAAGAATAGCGCATTTCTCCTGTATTTAAATCAAAGATCAAAACCATCCTCCAATTGCAAGATGAATCAGACGGCAAGTAAAATGTCAACAATTTTGAAGCCAATTATTGCATTTGATATGAACAAGTTTTTTAGCCAATAATGGCAAAAGTCTAAATCAAAAGTATAAGCGCAACAATAGCAGAATCAAATGGCACCAAAAATATAGTTAGTAACTTAAATCTTATATCAGTCATAAGCCCATTTTGAGGGTAGCTCAAACAACATCGATACCATCAGCGCACTTTGAAAGGCTTTCACGGCCCTTGGCAATATTTGGAACTTAATATAATCAAATTGTATTAAAAAAGCGAGTTAAAACACATGAATCTGAAGAATGCATATTATAATTTTAAATCAAGCATGCATTATGCAACATACGTGTAACGAAAAATCGAAGAAAAAACTAATAATTATATATACAATTATTTAAATGTAGGTCAATTAGCAAGGCAATTAAAGGAGGAAATTGGAATTTTTGAATGTTTGTAGACTACACAAATGCAATTTAAAGTTGATGTCTGTATAACTTTAAAAGTTATTGAAACTCACAGTATAATTATAGAAACAACGCGATTACAAAAATTAAAAATACATACGATAAAACAAAATATGAGGAAACAACGAGAAATTGTTTTAAAAATTATATAGAAAGTGAAAAATAAGAAAAAACACAAATAAAATTGTACAAAAATATCTTAAGTTAATGTCAAGTTCTTAGCGTTTAGTTGTTACGAGTTATAAGTTTTATTTAATGCTAAGTTATATATACTGCAATAGCCTCTTGGTTTGCGTCAAGTTCTTTATACTATATACTCGTACATATCTGTATTTCTATTCGATATTTGCTATTATTACCATTATTATTATATTGCAATGCTATTATATTACACAAATAATTTGTATATTTCGCGGTGCTATATGTATACACATTTGTAAATGTTGCTTACGATTTATGCCTTTAGTTCAGCCGAGTCAATTTATACTATGCTAGTTCAAGTTGGAGTATCCGGCTTAACATATACACGTATCTGACAATTGTATTGATTGCACTGAATTATTCCCAAAATATCGCAAAACATAAGACACAAATATTTATTGCATAAATACATACATACATACGTATATACACACATAAAAACATATATATACCTATACATATAGTATAACATAATATGAAACATGTTTGAACGAAAAGAAAAGGAAGCAAACTGCGAAAAGACGCGATAAATGTTATCAATAAAGAATATAGTTGACAATTCAAATCGAATCTAGCAATTATTTATTCATTTACTGCGCCCACTTACAGCCCAAGGTTGTAAACAGAGTCCGCGGAACAGGAAGACGTACTGGGCGAGCTTGCTAGCTGGGCAACAGTTATGGGAATTGTGCGTCACTTGGCGGCGAGATTCAAGATCAATGTTGTGGATATTAAAATAGAGGCAACCACCGACATCAGCAGTCCCGCATGAATCACAATGAATACAATGTGAACACACAATGGGCACGCCAGGCATACTCGGACAACAACAAATCGACAAGCCCACAGGCTAAATCGTACCAGCTCGAAAATCAGAAGTCCAATAACGCATAGAAAATATTGCGTGTGCGGGCGGTCGTTAATCAGGGGCACACCGGTTTCGGAGAGGGGCACTACGCGAAATGTAGAGCATTCAATAACTTTCTAAAGCTTCGTTATCAAATTCTAATATCATATTAGCATAATCGTGACCATGAGCAACACGCAGAATTCTCAAATTAAAAAAAAACCCGCCCACATTAAAACGGAAAACAGAGATATATACATACATACATATTAAAGTATATGTACACGTATGTATGTGTGTGAGCTCACAACTTTCAACGGTCAACAAAACAGATTGTTGCAGATTGCACACGAATGTGAATTAGCAACAATTTGCCATATTTGTCACCAATTTAACTCAAACTGAGTGACAATTCACACAGCCCTCCCTGCAAGTTATTTAACATATAATTTTAAATATTCGATGACTAAATAGGCATTAAGTGCTAATATGTGTACGTGTATACACTGCAAAAAAAGCAATATGACTTTGCTTTCCTATAACAAATGATTGATAACTATATTATGTATTAAGTTATTCAAGTTCTACAAACAAATGAATTTAAATTGAATTCGAATCAAATCAATATTGTTATACCTGTTTTTTTTGCAGTGTTTACCCATGTACTATATAGCTGAAATGGGAAATAATCAAATATTAAAAACCTGAAACTACATTAAACCTGATTCTCTTATCGGCAAACAGTTGTTGTCTCTTCTGTTGTTGTTAATACTGCTGTTGCGCATAAAAGAGCTCAAACTCAAGTCTGATTCCGATTCGGAGTCTGAGTACACGTTCGAGTGAGCGTGAAACAGATAGAAAAACCCCAAACACGACGGCATTTTTGACGCATTACTTGTGCGGAATATAGAAATCGGAAGCTGCCAGATCAGTCAGCATTATCTGTTCAAGGTGTAAGGTGCTCTGTGAACGAGCGATTAAGAAAAAACAACTTAAATATGAGGGTTTCAGGCAGCACAACAATCGTAAGTCGCCCTATAAGCGAGTTTTAAACACTTCCAATATGTATTTATTGTCTTTCCTTAAGTTTACGCTGCTGGCCATGACAAGCCTACAGGAGTTTCTGCTGGCTGCCCCGACCACAGACAATGCGTCAGTATGCCGCCTGTCTAGGCACAGTTCGTTTTAAACTCTCTTTTTATTGTGTTGCAGAGTAAACGGCAATCTGGGTTTATTAGTAGATGAGTCAGTTCTTGAGAATAGTGCATTAGCTCCTCAACTCACGCGCCAACGTCGTTATGGTCATGACTTCTCGGACGAATCATGTCATTATCCTGGACATCATGGACATCACGGCAGACATGGACATCACAGACATGGTCCTCCAAGCGGCTTTGGTGTTGACTGGCATGCGCCACCCCCACCTCCATCGCCATTTGGCTTTGGTCCGTTCGGAGATAATTCTTGGCAAAATCAGCATGGGCCGCAATACAAGACTCCATTGGCCCCGTTAGATGGTGGGTGTGAAATTTCCAAAGCAAATACACTTTACAATATTTCTGCCAACTTTCAGATGGTGATCTGTACAAACCCGCAGAGCAGCAGCCATCTTCTCCAATCGACACTTCATCACCAAGCGTACCCATCAGCACCAGCAGCACAACAAGCACTAGCACCTCAACGACCACTAGCTCCACCACTAGCACCACTACAGAAGACCCCACCTTGGGCATTGACCTACGTTTTGGCACTGATTAGTCCTAAGTTCCAACCTCATGTTACATTAAAGCTAAATTAAAATTGTCACTTAAGTCGCTGCTGCAATTTATCTGTGTCCATTAAATTTCTGCAACGTTGCGAGGCCAACGAACTCTGTTCGCCTCAGCTGCGGCTGCCACACGCATTTTGATGCCAGGATGCCAGGGGCTGCAGAAGTGTAACTTTAAACGGGTTATGTATGGTCATTTTAGAACGTAAACAGAGTCGCAGAAAGTGTTTGTGCCTCTTTAGGAAGATGGGCTGTGCTCTGCGCGCTCGAAGCGCATGCAAAACAAAACAGAGCAAAAAATTGAAAAGAACAAGAGAATAAAAAAATATTATAACTAAAGAAAGTTGAGAGCTTTGGAATTGAGAGCAAACGAAATCAAAACAACACAATCTCTGCTCGCTTCGCGCGTCTCACGCACTTTGGACAGGAACAAAGGCGTGCTCCAAGAACCGGACCCCAAGCCGACAATGCCAGAACCAAATCAAGTGCCAGAGCCAGCGCCTCCCACTATAAAAGCAACGTTGGACGCAACTTTGGCTGTCATTTGACGCCAAACGAGCGTCCGACAACATCGTCGTCTTCTTCGTGGAATCTTCCCCAAGCCAGACGAACAATCCGTTCTAGCACAACGCGAGTTGAGCATTCACAAATGGGTAAGCCTGGCCATGCATATTAAGTGTATTGTTGCGATCTAAGCGAGAGACGGTGAATGAACTCATAAATGAGCTCGAAGCTCGAGCTCCGAACGACGCAACGCGTCTCGACTCGAAGTGGAATGAGTCGAATATGCAACATTATGGACCCACAACCTTAGCACACCCAAAACTCAAACCCCTGGACAGGTGGAAAGTGCATTCAGGGTTTTCAATTTGCATGCGAGTCACGTGGATGCGATCCCAGCGAGCAACTGAGAAACTGTTTTATTTGTATTACTTGTCAATGTTTTGTTCTGTTCCCAGTGCGTCATCATAGACATCAGATGGGGGCACTGCTTTTGCCGGTACTGCTGTTGGTCATGCTCAGCACTGGCCCCAACCTGGTCCAGGGCAGTGATCAACCGGCACGCATTGTCTGCTACTTCAGCAACTGGGCCGTATATCGTCCGGGCATCGGCCGATATGGTCTCGAAGACGTGCCTGCCGATCTGTGCACACATCTCGTGTACTCCTTCATCGGTGTGGACGACTCGAATTGGGATGTGCTAGTTATTGATCCGGAGTTGGGTGTTGACCAGGAGGGCTTCCGCAAGTTCACACAACTCCGACATTCGCATCCAAATCTTAAGCTGCAAATCGCCGTTGGTGGCTGGGCAGAAGGTGGCTCCAAGTACTCGAAGATGTCAGCGATGCGGGAGCGGCGCCAGAGCTTCATTCGCAGCATTGTGAAGTTCATGAAGCAATATGACTTTGATGGCTTCGATCTCGATTGGGAGTATCCAGGAGCAACGGATCGTGGCGGCAGTTATGGCGACAAGGACAAGTTTCTCTACTTTGTGCAGGAGCTGCGACGCGCCTTCGATCGTGAGGGACGCGGCTGGGGAGATAACCATGGCGGTCCCAGTGGCAAAATTCAGACTGCAAGAAGGCTACCATGTGCCCGAGCTATGCGAGTGAGTTACATGTAACCTTTTTGCTCAGACTTCGTTATTGATTCCCGTTTGCGCTTCATCAGACTCCTCGATGCCATTCACGCCATGACATACGATCTACGAGGCAACTGGGCAGGATTCGCAGATGTGCACAGCCCGTTGTACAAGCGCAAACACGATCAGTACGCCTACGAGCGCCTCAATGTGGTGAGTAAGGCGACAAGTGAAAAGAGATTACCCAACTGATTTATGGCAACTCTGCAGAACGATGGCCTCGAGCTATGGGAGGAGATGGGTTGCCCGGCCAACAAGCTGGTGGTTGGCATACCGTTCTATGGGCGCACCTTCACCTTGAGCAGTTCCAATAAAAATTACAACATGGGCACTTACATCAACAAAGAGGCAGGTGGCGGTGCTCCTGGCCCGTATACGAATGCTAGTGGCTTCTTGGCATACTACGAGATATGTACGGAGGTGATGGACAAGCCCAAGGGCTGGACTGTCGAGTGGGACGATGCGGGAATGGTGCCGTACACATTCAAGGATACCCAGTGGGTGGGCTATGAGAACGAGGCGTCGGTGCAGATCAAAATGGACTTCATCAAGGCCAAGGGATATGCCGGTGCCATGACGTGGGCCATTGACATGGACGATTTTCATGGTCTGTGCGGTCCGAAGAATGGCCTGATGCAAATACTCTACAACAACATGAGGGACTACCGGGTGCCCGAGCCGACGCGTGAGACAACGCCACGGGTAAGTGGGCTCTGTGCCAAGTGAGGTGCGCATCTCTCATTGAAAACTAATGAGTATTCGCTCTGGTTCTGTTCATATGTTTGCAGCCAGAATGGGCAAAACCGCCTGCTACCCCAGCCAATCCCGATGAGGGCGATGTCGTGCTGCCGACGGCACCGACGACAACGCGTAAACCGAAACCGAAGCCAAAACCATCGTCATCGCCAATCAGCCCGACGTCAGCGCCCGCGCCGGCTGTATCTAGCACAACCAACAAATCCACAACGAAGAAACCTAAAAAACCCAAGAAGACTACAACAACAACAACTACCACAACTGTAGCGCCGCCCAAGACAACCGAGGAGCCCGAAGAAATCGTGGATCCCGAAGAATCAGGCTCGAGTGGGGTTTCATTTGATCCCAGTGAAATCGATTGTACCAATCGGGACTTTGTTCCACATCCCAATTGCCGAAAGGTAACCAGAACTTAAATTCCAGAATGAGTTGACAATACTTTGAATAATTCAATATATTCTCTCTATTTAGTACTTCCGCTGCGTGCACGGAAAACCCGTCGAGTTTGAGTGCAAGGAGGGTACTGCTTTTCACACTGTCCTCAACGTTTGCGATTGGATTGAAAACAGCGATCGATACTATTGTACTCGCATGAAGAATAAGGAGAACAAGTAGAAGGAAACTCTCTACTTGTGTATGCTTAAATCCTATTTAATATATTAGTTGAACCGTCTAGTTTAGGACTCCGTGTGAGTAATAGCTTAGTCTTTGATCTGTAGTACTATATAATATTTCTACAGCTGCTTAGTCGTATCATAAAGAATATGATATTTATTTGCCAGACAAAAGCAATAAAAACTCGAGTAACATCAAATCTGCGTTTAATGGACCGTTTTGAAATACATACCACATTGGAATAAAATATAAATATAATCATATTTTCTTGTATTAATCATAGAGTAGGGACAAAATTTAAATTAGTTTTTTATGTGTTCTCATTAGTTGTTCTTATGTTCTCGGCTCATTGCGCAATGCTCATCTGACATATTTCGATAAAAGTCGAAAAGGTTTTAAGGCATTTTGCACTTGTCTGGGACTTGACGTAGCCTTGGGATCGTAACGCAGCGAGCGCACTTGCAACAGCTGTTCGTGCAATCAAGCATACGAATAAACCAACGATGATAAATGCAACATGAAATCTCATTTTCATATTCCACACATGAATAGAGAGAGAGAAGAAGCGCAACAGACAGGGAGAGAGCTGCAATCAGATTAAATCATTTGTGACACTAAACAAATCGCACAACTCAGCGGTATGTCCAATTCGCAAAATGTCCACTATACATATGTATTCGATCATACATACATAAGTGTTACATACACACATATATAGGAGATTGTGACTATTTTCTTCTTTTATACTCAGCTTTTCTTTCTTGACGCAGAACTTTATGGCATTTTAATGATACATATCTGTCCCTAACCGGTATTTATTCGGTTCGAACGTGCTTTACTGTACTACTCTTCTACTTATCTATATATGTGTGTTATACATGTATATATGTAAGCTTGACTTTTGTTCCAACAACATATTTCACCTAATAATACGCAGCTAGCTGCAAGAGAATTCAACTTTCGGTGCAGCAAAAGTATTGAATATCTTTTGTTTATCTTTTTGAGTGAGCTGCTAGCATATTCTAAAAGAAAACTACTTTTCAAGCAGTTCAAGAGTATTGATTTTTAAATACCTTGCAGAAAAACCCATTAACAAATTGGCATTACTGTTAATCGTATGATTTAACAAGAGGTCTAAGTCTCGAATGTCTCATTTAGAATAAGTGACTGTTATAGCCAGAAATCGCCTGATCTTAATAAAGTATATAGGGTATATACCCTTTTCTACCATTTTTAAAAACGTGCAGAGTATAAAGCGCAAAACTTGTCTATAATTAGGTTTCTTTCCAAAACACTTGTACTTTGGAGACTATGGAGGACACTAAGGCAACGCCTCTCAGAATTTATACATAAAAATTATAAGCGATGTTTATTGGACTGATTGATTGAGTTAAGCGAGTTTCAATAGTATTCATGAGATGTTCTAGTAAAGCACTCCCTTTCTCAATGCCTCTTCTTTCTTTCACTAGCACTTGTCACATCTTTCTCCGGTTTTTCACGCAAATTTCTCTAGTATCTCAACCTACGCCCAATTTTGCTAAGAAGAAGAAAAAAAAGCAAGAGCGAGAGAGTGGCAGCGAAAGAGATACGTTTACTCAGTGCGGTGCTGTGCTTTTGACAAATATTCTGCTACAAAAATATCAAAATGAAAAATAATTTTCGCGGTCACAAGGTAAATTCATGGTATATGCATGTTGAGTTACGAATTGGTTTTGGACCGGGAGAGATCGTCTCGTATACTCGTGTACGCAACATTCAAATTCAAAATTTCTTCTTTGGCTTTTTAGCAAGCAGCAAAATATATAGATAGATATAGCCCAAATCGTGCTGCTTGTTCAAAAAACGAACCGCACACGCCGTGCACAGACGACGAGCCAAAAATAAGCAAATTATTTAGCTGACAATCGTCGAAAGGGACACAAAGGATTACCCAGCCGACGATTGTTGGTTAAAATTGCGAAAGGCTAGCAAAACAATAAACCTCCAAAGTCTAACTTTACGCGAAGTAAAAAACAAAAAAAAATAGTAAAAAAAACGAGCTACCAAGTGAAAAAATACGAACAAGTGCAAAATTCAAAGCCCACAAAAAAGTGTGACAAATTTGTACGAGCCTAATTAGTTATATTTATAAATCTATCAGCATGTAGTATACGGCTTATAAGTAGCCCACTCTTTATAAAAAATAATATTCATAATTTTTATCGTATCGAATTCTTACCTTTCATACAGTGCATTTAAACGAGCCCATATATTACGGATATATATGCGGAATACGAGCAAGTGATTTAATAATTTTTCCTAATTATTCATAATTACGGAAAAATTCGAAATAATAAAAGGAGAATTTATGACGTGACTGGGAAACTCAAGGATACTTTGTTGATTTGACTATTATGGGGCGGCTAACAATTTGGTTCCTTTTGGGACTTACGTTAATCGCCGTATCCAATAATGGTGAGTGATATGTGGATACCTTTACCATACGTACATGCAAAAGGACCTTGTCTTATATAAGCAAAGAGTGCCGTTTGCTCGATTCAGTTTTCCGCTTTTCCTGACTTCCCAGCGTATCGTGTACTCTGGGCATTATGCAATTTTTATAACAAAAAGCCAAGAGAATGAGAAAAAATAAATATGTAGATATATCTAAGCATTTATTTAAAAATATTTGGCTGAGCTGTGCGTGGTTGTATTTATGTGAATGCGAGTACGAGTGAGTGTGTGTGTGAGCATGTGTATGTGTGCAAACGTCAGCGACGACACTTCGAGAATACTATCTCAAATTTTTCCTAGCATGATATACGCGCATTAGTACACCAGTCGTATAATATATGTAGATACAAATACAGATACAAATACGTAAATACAGATACATTCACATTTGTTGCTGCTCTGCTGCTGTTCTTGTCTTGCTTTTGTTGTTGTTTTTCTTTTCATTTTTTTTTCAAAATTGTTCACTGAAACGCCGCAAGCGATCGCCAGTTTGGTCGCTTTTCGTTGTCATCGTTTGTAATATTTTTAAATTTAGACTTTTTAAGTTATTTTATGTATTGAGCAAGTATCTGAGACTGTAGCCGTAGCCGTAGCTGTAGATGTATCTTTAGCAGTCGTTGTCGCTGTCGCTGTATCGGAATCTGTCTCTCTGTTGTCTCTCAGAGCACATGCATTGGTATTGGTTCGCAAAAGATTGCAAAAAGAGAAATGATCCATATAATATAAAGTACGAATAGATTGGCTGCAGCAACATAAACACAATATGCAGGCAGACATCGCTTGGTGGGCTTGTATAAATAATTCTGTTTATGCGAACGGGAATGAAATTAGAAAATTCCCAAATAGATTCCTCGACTGACTAGCGTATTCGAAATAAATCACGAAAATGACCTGCTGACAGATGGATTGCATATTGTGAAACCTGTTCGGCGTGTTCCCTTAAATCGTTCTAATCGATTTCTCTAATGTTTCAAACATCTTTCGCGATGGTCAGCAACTATTCCATTAGACCTTGCAGCTGTCACATTTCACTCTCTCATAGGGAAAGTAATTAGGAAGCGACCCCAAACGAGCCTGTCAATCATTAAAAACACGACCTTAGATTATTATTAAAAAACTCAAAGTGAGACTATATACCCGCATTGGTTCACATATGTATTTATGCACTCACGTCACTAAACACCGAGTACTAAAAAAAACACATGGAAAGAAGAATGAGAAAATTAGAAAATTTTCAGTGGGCGAGCGGCCAACAAATTTCTATTCGTACCCCCCATTCACATTCGCTGACGATCGAAAATGTGTTTGAGTTTTCATCTTTTAAAAATAAAATTCATAAATTGCCAAACATATTTCACAGTGCGCTTAGATGCGTATGTATGAGTGTTGCTCGGACATACAATAAATAATGTCAAGTTTGAAAAGATGAGATGACCTCGCGCTGACAACAAACACGGAGGCGTTAAAAATTGCCGCTATCTTTGTAAGAACTCGTGAAGTGCAGGGGTCAGCTTTGGTATTCTGCGAAAAATACTTTCTTAATCTCTTGTTGACTATACATTCCAGTTGGGTTTGCCAATGCCGATGTCGGACCAAGCGAATCAGAATGTCGACCCTACATTGAGAAGGCGATAAATGAACTGAAAACAGGTGAGTTGCCAGACATTCCGAATGAAAGGATCTACAAATGTTTTTGGATTCCCAGATGGTGTCACGAGTAAAGATGGTTCTGGAGAACTACAATCCGATCAGCCTAGTAGGGATGATGACGACGATGATGATGGTGGGCGTGATGAAAAAGAAACTGTTGAAATTACTGATGTGGATTCCACAGAAGATGCGAAAAGCGCCAACGACCTTGATGGTGACGGCATACCGGACGATGAGGACGACGACATAGACGGCGATGGCATACCAAATGAAGACGACGACGATATCGATGGCGACGGAATACCCAATGAGAAGGATGACGATATCGATGGCGATGGTATACCCAATGAGGAGGATGATGATATCGATGGCGATGGTATTCCAAATGAAGAGGACGACGATATCGATGGTGATGGCATTCCCAACGAAAAGGATGATGATATCGATGGCGATGGTATTCCAAACGATGAGGACGACGATATCGATGGTGATGGCATACCTAATGATGAGGACGACGACATAGATGGTGATGGTATACCAAATGAAAAAGATATCGATATTGATGGGGATGGTATTCCAAATCAGCGTGAGTAGAGTTTGCAAACAGTTAAGATGCATGTAGAACTTACTTGAAATATGCCTTGCAGAAGACAACGATTTGGATGGAGATGGTTTGCCGAACGAAAAAGATGAAGATTTAGATGGAGATGGAAAAAAGAATCACGGTGAGTTGGCTTCCAATGTATAGGTAGGAACATATTTAAGGTTATTTTACTTACGCAGAGGATGAGGATCTTGATGGAGATGGCACTCTGAATCACGGTATGAAGATGAACCCTGCCAAACCCAAGACCTATTACCATAACTTATTACTAACTATAAACTTGTCTTTCATTTTTATAATTTTCCATTTTACTCCATTTTAGAGGACAGTGACTTGGACGGCGATGGTTTGCCCAACGAGAAAGATGAGGATTTAGATGGAGATGGCAAAGCGAATCATGGTAATTCAGTAAAGTATTTATAGTAAAACAAATATTTAATGTGTTTCTTGCAGAGGACGAAGATATCGATGGAGATGGCACCCTGAACCACGGTAAAGAAAACAAAGGCATAACCTGTTTTCCCTTGTTTGATAAAATCTTCATTTGATTATTTCAGAGGATAGTGATATTGATGGCGATGGCGTGCACAATGATGAGGACCATGATGTGGACGGAGATGGTTTGTCCAATTCGGAAGAGCCTCAGAGCATGGATATCGACGGAGATGGAGTACCCAACAACTTGGACGATGACATTGATGGAGACAACAAAGTCAATGAAAAAGACGAAGATATGGATGGTGATGGAATCCTAAACGAACATGATAATGATGTAGATGGAGATGGTATTCCTAATGCTCACGACGATAGCCACGAAGACGATGAAGAGGAAGAGGTTAAGAAGCGTAGTAAACGTGAAGTGGATGCCGCTCCCATTGTTGAGATTGAACATCCTGCCAGCCCCGTCGATGAGTTCCCAGCGGAGATTGAGGAGCCAGTAGTCGAGGAAGCTGCCGAGGCGGAGGTCGAAGCGGAACCGGAAGTTATTGAAGCTCAGGAAGAAGAGCAGGAGAAGGAAGTAGAAAAGGAGGATGAGAAGGAAGAGGAGAAAGAAGATGAGCCTGCAGAAGAAGATGCTGAAGAAGAGACAGTTGAAGTCGAGCCAGTGAAGGAAGCCGTAGAGGTCGAAGCTGCTGACGAAGTCAAGGAAGACGCTGTGGAGCCCGAAGAAGCTCAGGATGAGCCACTAGCAGAAGAGACAGCAGTCGCTGCCGAGGATGAAGAGGACACAAAACCGGAAGATGAACTCCTTTGGGTGGGTAAAAGAGATAGCCTTGTGTCATATTTGCCCCCTAATTTTTAATTTTCTTTTGCTCAGGAGGGAGAAATTCCACAGAATCGTCGTAGCCGTCAACACATCACGGAACTTCTGCAGCTGGATGATGAGTTCAATGCTCGTGAAAAAGCCACTGACAACGTGGCCGAGATTATCCTACGCGACATCAAGCGAATCTATGAGAATGCAGTTAAGCCATTGGAGACTCTGTACAAGTATCGCGATTTGAGCAATCGCCACTTTAGCGATCCTGAGATCTTCTCCAAGCCCTTGATTCTTTTCATGGGTCCCTGGTCGGGAGGCAAATCGTCTATTCTAAACTATTTGACTGATAACGAATACACGCCCAACTCGTTGAGAACCGGTAAGAACTGCAAATAGCTGAAGAGATCTCGCCCTCTATAATATACCTTGCTGTCTAGGAGCGGAACCCTCTCCGGCATACTTCAACATCCTGATGTGGGGCAATGAGACCGAAGTCTTGGACGGCACTCAACTGGCCGCCGACTATACATTTTCGGGTCTTCAGAAATTCGGCCAAGGCCTGGAGGAGCGCTTGCGTGGTCTAAAAATGAAGAGCAAGCTGCTCGAAAAGGTAATCTCCACAGTGCTACTGCAAATAGATTTCTTGTGAGGGGCATGCACCCAGTTATTAAGTGCATTAACTTGTCTCTCAAATAGCTTTTGGCACGCTAGCTCGTCGATTGAGAAACTGTTTTAATATATCTGCCTGAATGCGCTGGCAATCTGCCCAGAAGAATTCTTAGTATTTAGTTATTAACAAATGAATGTTGAACACACCGAGACAATAGCTAAATTAATGAATATTATCATTCCACCTCCTATGTGTACGCGCGAACCCCGCACCAAATGAATTTTTCAGGTCAACATCGTTGAGATACCCGGCATACTCGAGGTACGCAAGCAGGTCTCGCGCGTCTTCCCCTTCAACGACGCATGCCAGTGGTTTATCGATCGCGCCGACATCATCTTTCTGGTGTACGACCCAGCCAAGTTGGATGTCGGCCCAGAGACCGAGGCCATTCTCGATCAGCTGAAGGGGCGCGAGTACCAGACGCGCATCATTTTAAACAAGGCGGACACGGTGAAGCCCGAAGAGCTGTTGCGCGTACAGGGCGCTCTCATTTGGAACATTTCGCCACTGATGTCGTCGGCTCAACCGCCACTTATGTATACCACATCGTTGTGGACGCATCCCTACCAGGATGGTGCACCAGCACGTCTGCTTTTGGCCCAGGAGCGTGCCTTCTTGCGCGACTTGCGTACGGCGATCGACAAGCGCATCGAACACAAGATCGCTAGTGCCCGTCGCTTTGCCGTAAGTACTAATGATTGTAGCGATTGTAGCGATCTCAACATAACTAATTCGTCTTGAATCCCTCTAGGTACGTGTGCGTAACCACGCCAAGATGGTCGATTGCTATCTGAACACTTACAACAACCATAAGACGCTGTTTGGCAACAAGAAGCGCATCTCGGACGACATCATTGACCATCCACAGAACTATCACATCTACGAGGGGCTATCGACGCTGACGAACATCTCGCGCTACGATTTACCCGATCCCGAGGTATATCGCGACTTCTTCCGTCTTAACCCGCTGTACGAGTTCAAGAAACTCACCGACACTTGCACCTACTTCCGCGGCTGTCCGATCACGAAGCTTGATCTGGCCATTGCCTACGAGCTGCCTGAGTTGGCGGGCAAGTACAAGAAAATGTCCGAGGCCGCGTTAGCCAGCATCGAGGCGCAGGTGGAGAAGTCTGCTGCTGAGGTGGAGGATGAGCCAAAAAAGACGAGATGAGATGTTAGCTCCGTCGAGGAGAAACCTGCCATTTAGTTTGTTTTAATGAGGGATAGAGAGAATGTGACATCGGCATTGGTAACCGTCTAGGGTCAGTTAATTGCATCAATAAAGAGAGAGAGAGAGAGGGAGAGAGAGCGAGAGAGATAGACACCCACAGCCTGAGCCACAATTAGGAGAGCAAACTATTGTTAACGTACTTGTCGACGAAACAACAACAACAACAGTAGCAACAACAGCGTACGACAAAAGAGAGAGAGAGAGAGAGAGAGAGAGAGAGAGAGAGAGAGAAAGAGAGCAATTAATTTTGGAGAGTGTTTTGTTATTTGATACAGCAGAGGTTTCTACAGCGCCAATGCGTCAAATTTTAGGAAACTTTTATTTTAATTTTATTTAAATCATAATATAACCGAACTGAGAGCTTTATGAGAGAAATCTAATGCACAACTGAGAGCATAAACACACACACACACAACCACAAGATTTGTAGAGAGTTAGCATTGAGCCATTAGCACAGAAGAGTAAATCAGCTTTTTATATTCAAACTTAACGATCGAGCAATGTCAATTTTAATTCGAACCATTTGACGATATCTAACGTAATGCCCTATCCACTTATTGGCAGCTTTTTAGCAGTATCCAACTTTTTAACATATGTAGTTGTTACAACAGCGCACAATTTTGAGAGTTCAGCAGTGTTATTAACGATTTTTTGAGCAAACAGATGTTACTTTATTTTTGAGGAAACCCCTACTTCGATGTCGTAGTTGATAAGACTTTTTTGGTAAAAGTGAAACAGTGAAGACGTTAAATAAATTTTTCTAATTATGCATAATTGATATGTAAAGGCCTGTGAGAGATATAAAAATATATGAAATTGATAATTATACATACAAATATCAATACAAACACATAATATCTTTTACAAACTGAGAACATATGTAAAATCAACTGTGAGAGCGGGTAATAAATAAATAAATAAATACCCATAAAGCATTTCTCTTTTAATTCATTCATGAAAAGACGCCCCTTTTTTAACTGTGCTGTTCCGATGATAAAACTGTTTTTTGGAGGACTCGAGTAAAATTCCTTTTTCTTATAATTTTCGACCTACTCTTGAGCCGTATTTGCTTTTTGAGTAGCTTAATTTAATATTAAGCCAGTAAGAATAGCAACAGTCACGTGGCAAGCGACAGTGGAATACCCTTCGACCTATGTTTCGGTGTAGTTTAATTTGTTAAATTCATATCTTTATCTGGTCGTTGGATCATGTCTTGACAGAAATGGGTTCGTGTCTTGGGATAAAATACTGTGATATAATGGGATCGTGTATTGGGAAACGAGCAAAATAGGTTTTTCATTTGTTTTTGAATTTGCTAAGAGAGACTTAGTTTACCGCTAAGAAAGCACTTCATTCAAGCAGTTCACTGCTTCAATTGAAAACATATACCAGTTGGCATTGATTAAATTGTAATCCAATCAAACTGTTATACTCAAATGACATCTGGCCCAACAGCTGACTCTGGAATACTTATCGCCGGCAATCGATAAACGATAACGATAAACACCTATCTGTTGTCACATTTGCGTAAGAGAAAATACAACAAAATAAGTATAAATAAAAACATATGTATCACTAAGTTTGAGCATTGAAGATGCACACAGATTTGGCGGCACACTTGCATTCTCCGGCCTGCAACAAACTAATCGAACAACTCAAAGCTTGTCACGAAAATGTAAGTACCACACCAAGGGAACTCAAGACCCAACTAAATTAAATATTTTCGTACAGCACGCATTTGCAAAATTCGTCGGGGTTTGCAACAGCATCGACGACCAGGTAGTTAAGTGCCTCAAGTCGGAACGTGTAGCTCGCTCCGCTGCAAACCGTGCTAACGCCCGTGAGCGACAGGCCAGGTACAAGGAGAGACTGCAGCAGGGTGAAAGCAACTAGAGCCATGACAGCCCTCGACACACAAACTACACCCTCAACAGATCCACTGGAGCCTTTTTACTTCGAGCATGATGAACAGACAATATGCGGCCAGTCAGTAAATCCCATTACTGATAGCTTCGATGAGAACTATCCCAGCGTGGTGGATCGATTCTTTACGCGATTTTACTATATCAAGGCCCAGGCTGCCTACCAAGTGCTCTACCACTCCAATCGCATTTGCCTAATCTGCTTGGCGCCCACACATCCAGCTCTAAGCGAAGGCATCGAGTCGGTAAGCTTCGACGTGGGAAACGTGGATCGGAGCCAGAATGTAGTCAAAGGCAAGGCCAAGAAGGGAGGCATGATTCTACAGGCCGACACGACACTAGCTTTGCTCAAGACGGAATCGGGGAAAATCTATAAAATACCCAGTTGCATACGAGGCAAGCTAGTGGAGGTAAACACGGCACTACTGACAGACCCCAAGCTGCTCGAGAAGGCACCAGAGGGAGCTGGCTATTTCGCCATTTTGTTACCCAAAATTGAGAACTGTGACAATATCAAGGCCGGTCTGCTAACTCAAGAACAATACGAGGAACGCATGCACAATGACAAGGCAATTGAGGAGGCAAACACATAAAAAATCCCAAAATATCGTTAAGTCCGTTTAAAACTATTGTAAAAAAAAAAAAAACAACAGCGAACCACTGCAGTTCCAATGAACGAGTTTTCATTTTAATAGGTTGGCAACGCGGCGCAACACGTGTGTTGTCGAAACAGCTGTTTGTAGTTGCAGCTTACGGTTTGTTTGCTTCTCTTTAATTGATTCATTTTAAAAATAAATACGAAATGTCGGCAAGCAAGCGCAAAAACTTAAATAACATGGAAGTAGATAATAAGGACGATTCAAGCTCCAGCGATGAAGATGATGACGAACCGCATCCTGACGCATACAGAGGCAACGAGGTAGATACTGTGAAACAAAGTGTTCATTTGTCTTACTTAATGAACTATTTCCAAAGGAGGTACAAATTGAATTTGAGGGACGCGCGCCGGTAGATCCCGATGTACAGGGTATCTCTCAATTGCTTCAGCGACTCTTTCTTCGTGCACACATCAACTGCAATCAGATGGCGGACTTGCTCATAGGTTACTGCAGATTCTTTCCACCAGCCTGATTTTCTCTTAACTGATTCCTCTGCTTGCAGCTCAAAACTATGTGGGCAGTGTGATCTGCCAGTGCGAGGAGGACGGTGCGGAGAGCGAAACTGACGACGAGAACATGGTTGAGGATGGCACGATATTTGGCATAACATCTGTGCTTAACCTGTCAGCCAAGAAGGATCAGCCTAGCATTACTCAGCTGCGGAGTTATTTGCTAGAACGTGCTCAATTGCATGCTACAGAGCAGGTACAGCAGCAGCTACGTGAGCTCCTGGACAACGAGCAGCGGCATGTTGGTTTCCTTATCAACGAGCGCTTCATCAATATACCCGCTCAGATAACCGTGCCGCTTTTGGAAAATTTGCAGCAGGAAATCGACGCAGCCAAGGGCAAGAAAATGAAGTTTGACTTTGGAACTCTTCTGCTGCTGATCAAGTTCTATCGCAAGGAGGCCAAAAAGGGCAAACCTGCAGAAGATCAGTACACCAATGCCGAGGACGAGCTGCTTTCTGAGCGTGCTAAATTCAGCTTTGAGTACTCCGTGGCTTCGGAGTGTGATTCGGGCATGTCTGGTGATTGGCTTGAGGGAGATTCCGTGATGTCACCATACAGAAAACTGCTGGCTCTGGAAGCCAAGCAGTTGCCACAGTTAATTAAAGATGTACAGAGCTTTATAAATGGTGAATAATCATGAATATTAAACATTCTTCTTGGAAACAATCAAATAAGCATCTCTTTAAATTTCATCCGACAAAAGCTAATTCAAATTGGTGCACGTCTGGTTCGTACATCATTTAGTCTTTCTTCAAATTGGTTGGCAACGCTGCCGCGTAACAGCTGGCCGGCGTTTCAGGGCGATCAGCTGTTTTTGTACCACTCACTCAGCGAGCACAAGCCTCAGACGTGACTGGCAAGAGAATACCCATCCAAGTGTCGTGTGCTCTGTTCAACAACGTGTGTGGACTCGACATCAGTATTGTTGTTATTGTGTGCACCTGAGCTGCAGTTTCTTTATTATAGCATTCCTACGCTTATTCATAAATCGTGGGTAGTTGTTTTCCATAAACAATTCGAGCGCTGCGCGTTATAAAAAGCAGTTCACTGTGCAAATTGAAGTCACAACAAATTGGTTCGTCGTCAATAGTTCTCGCCCCAGTTTTGTTGATTAAACAATCTCAACCAAGCAAGCAAACCAGCAAGCGCAATCACTTTATCGGCGCCTTATCGCAATTTTCAATTCCAGTATTCCATTGTAGTATTTCAATTTCAACATTCGCTTGTCTCCACTCAGTGGCTCTCCGGTTGCCGTTCGCTGAAGTTCTATTGTGATTGACGTCCCCTGAATCCCAACTCTGACTAACGACATGAGTCGACTCGACAAGTAAGTACAATCTGTGTTATATCTGGGAATGATCGGCTGGCAAGCAACCACAGCATCCATTGAGATTATATTCTCTCTGCCATTCTCCCTTTCTCTTTATCACTTTCCTGTGTCCCTTCTGGCTTCATTTAACAACGCGTAATTGTTTCCTCTTTTAAAGTGAACTCAAATTAGACTATTTTTATTGGCCATTATCACAATCGCAGTTATTTACTGCACTTCAACGTCGAGATAATCTTCTTATAGCGAGAGCTCTTATCAGCTGGCTGGCCGCCCTCTTATCGATTGTATTGGGGCGTTGCACGCTCGGTTAGCAAACAATTGAAAGCCTCGTAAGGGGTGTCGCGCAAGACGTGATAAAATTGCAATTCAATCAACTGGCAACTGTATGCAATAATTGAAAACTGCACATGCCTTTCATTCATTAAAATAAATTGTTTTTCTGCACTTTGTCCCGGCCAGGCTACTGCCATGCACTGTGAAGCTGTCCAAGTATCTGGCTAAATCTGGCAGCGATGTCCTCTGCGTCATCGATCGTACTGTGCCGCCCGAGTTGGCCGAAACATTTGAGGAGCATCGGTGCTTCGACAAGGCTTTCGATAGTCAAATCTCTTGTTTCAAGTCCCCACGCCTGGATCTGCCTGTGATCTATGCACCCGTGGCGGAGCTAACGGACTATACGGATGTGCGTTGCTATCAGAAGGCAGCCGCGCAGTCTCTGGAGCGCGCTATCAAGGTAAGTCCAGGCAGGCAAGTCCAACTCAATCTGCACTCGCTGCTGACCACGATTATCTTGACTTGCAGGCTGGTTTCAAGGCACCATTGCTGGTGGTGCCACAGAGCAAGCGCTTCTCGCAGACAGAGCTCTGCACCGTTCTGGGAGCACTGGAGGAACTTTATGTGGTGCGTATTCAAAATATATTTTATATATTATCAGTTTGTAAAACTAACTTATCTTTAGCCTATTCAACTACGTGAGGATGTACCAGAGAAGAGACAACGCCTTAGCTCGCTGTCTCTTTTGATTGACGACCCCAAGGCGGAGGAGATCTTCAATGAGGCCATCGTGCTTGAATCGGGTCGTCTAGTTGCACGTGACATTGGTGTTGGCGATCCCGAACGCATGGCGCCGCCACGAGTGGAGGCCTACATCAAGCCGTTATTCTCCAATCTAAAAGTGACGGTCATTAACGATCTGGAGACTCTCAACAAGGAGTATCCACTCTTTGCCGCTGTCAATCGGGCTGCCAATACCGTTGAGCGTCACCAGGGTCGCATCATCTTTCTGGAGTACACTCCACCCACCCCGGCACGCAAAACGCTGTTGTTGGTCGGCAAGGGAGTCACCTACGACACTGGCGGCGCTGACATCAAAGCTGGTGGCGTTATGGCTGGTATGTCCCGCGACAAGTGCGGAGCCGCAGCTGTAGCCGGTTTTCTGCAGGTGGTTAGCGAACAGCAGCCAAAGGACATTCATGTCATTGGCGCTCTGTGCCTAGTGCGCAACTCCGTGGGCGAGGAGTCCTATGTGTCCGATGAAGTGATTACCTCGCGTGCTGGTGTACGAGTGCGAATTGGTAACACCGATGCCGAGGGCCGCATGTGCATGGCAGACGTGCTGTGCCGCATGAAGGAGCTTGCCGTTGAGGGTAATCTGCCCGATCCGCATATATTCACCATTGCCACGTTGACGGGACACGCGTTCATCTCGGCGGGCGAGGGCCAGTCCATCATTGTGGACAACAGCGTGGCTGCAAGCGAGGATCATGCACGTAAGCTGCAGGCTGCCGGCGAAGCCCACGGCGAACCATTCGAGGTATCCGTGCTGCGTCAGTGCGATTTCGACTTCAATGCCGCTAAAGTCATCGGCGAGGATGTTGTGCAGTCCAACAATTTGCCATCGGTGCGAACACCGCGTGGTCATCAGGTGCCAGCTGCATTTATGATCAAGGCAACGGGTCTGGACAAGCATGGCCTGGACTCAGAGAAGCCGCTAAAGTATACGCATCTGGACATTGCCGGCAGCGCTGGTGAATATCCAGACATGCCCACTGCAGCGCCAATCGTTGCTCTGGTGAAGACCCATTTAAGCAATTAGTTTGAATGCAGTCAAAATAATCCCTGTACTTATCCACCTTACATAAATCCACTGTATGCATCACTAATCTCTTGAAGTCAAATAAATTGCAGTTCTTGTATTATCGCTAACGTGTTTTCTTGGCCAGCACCGAATGCATCATATTGATTACAATATTATAATTTATCAAAGTTGAAAACTACATATGTACATATATCATATCATATGGGACATTTCCTAGTAAAGATAGCTACTCTATTATTTATTGCTGAATAAACCGTTCTTTTCAGTTTATTATAATTATTAAATATGCTTCCAAATCAATTAAAAATTCTAAAAACAATATACCATATATGTATGTATGTATTAAAAAAAGTAAGGAGCGTGATCAACATTGTAACGGTAATCGAACAGTATGTAATTGCAGTACAATTAATTAGTGCAACAGCTTCAGGTTTAGTTTTTCTTGGGTTGGCATCAGATTGTTACAGTTACCTCGATATGGTAATAATTTACATAAAAAGTACGTTCATACATACATATGTATGTATGTAGATAAGTAGTTTATTGACGCAAGATCAATTGATTGTCAATTGAATAATATTTATAATTGAATAATATTTATAATATTATTGATAGGAGGATTTTCTGCTTAAAAGTTGAACTAATTTTGTTCATTTCGCATTTTTCTTTTCTTTTTTGTCGTCTTTTGTTTTGTGCACACACAACTGTCAGAGCGCCCTGCGATTTTAGTGTTTTCTGCCCTTTGCTTTTTCTTCTATTTCGCTTGAGAACCCGTTAGTCGGCGTGCGGCGTCTTCGCTTCGCCTTTCTTCTCGGCCGAGTTGTCAGCTGTCGCTTACGTTGCGGTACCGTTATTGCCTGGCTTTGGAAACTCGGTCAAGAGTGTCTCATTCATGCCGTGATTGCATAATGTACCGTTGCCTCGCCAGTTGCCAGTTGCCAGTCGCCAGTTACCAGTTGCCCGTTGCCCGCTGCCAGTTGCCAGTTGCCTGTTTTCCAGTTGTCCATTGTCCGTTTTTTTCTTTTCTTGTCTTGTTGTTGTTGTCATTGCTGGCTCGTTCTTGGCTTGTTCTCCACAAAGCTCTTGGGTGCGCTTCTAGGTAATTTATTGACGCAGGCCTCCACATTTGACAATGACAACCAGTTGCTTTTGGTCATGGTGCCATCCCAGTAAACAGAGAGAAAGAGGAGAGAGCAAAGAGTGGGAGAGTTGGAGAGTTGGATACGCCTCCCCGTTGCATGCTTTGTACAAAGCTAACGGTATTCAGTATTGGTGAGCGACAAAACGTAAAACGCTTTTTATTTCACCATTAGTGTGCATTTTTATTGGCAAGACGAAGCTGGCCATAAGAGCTTAAACAGTTTCTGCTCTGCTGTTTCTTTTGCCCGGAACCGTTCTTTCGCTGCGCTGTCCGTTAACTGGCAAGAAGACAAAGCATGACCTAATTATGGCAGGACTGGTTTGGTCGCGCGGATAGAGGTGATTTGTCCACACTGATGGTAGGTGCTCAACTTGGGTCGGGAGAAATACATAAGTGCTGCTACGATCTTTGGTATTATATTAGAGGTAGGGTTATGTCTAATAGATAATAGACAGCCCTAAATCGGCTATAATGTTCTTCACTTCCACTGATGTCCAATTAGGTCTGAAAAAAACATAACTGTTGAGTAACTTAAAACAGAAAGAAACGATACAGTAAACCCAACCTTAGGATACCCTTTGCTTAGCCTATAAATACCCTTTAATATGATCTTATAAGTACTGAAAGCAGGATTGCCAGCTATCTCTTACAAGAAAAGAATAGACTAAGATGAAAGAACGAAAAACACAGATAAACAAGAGAACAAAACAAAAAAAAAAACAATAGGTTTTTAATTAAAAAAGATCAAAGGTTTTGTTGGAAAATAAAATATATCTGACTCTCAAAGATAAAGTTATATTTTTTTTAGTATCCTTCCACGTTGCTTTTATGTCTCCTCCAAATTCTTTCAATATACTTCTTCTCAAATTTCACAACAAAAGCAGCAACTTAAAACACCTTGTCTATTTTGATAACTATCGAAAATGCTCAAAAGAGGGTATACTATGTTTGTGCTAATCTATGTAACAGGCACAGGGGGGTGTTGGAGATCCCACCAACTATCAAATCTCAAGAATGAAGTATGTATGCTGAGCTGTGTCCTTCCGTTCGTCTGTCCGGACGAACGTTCCGTTTTCAAAAACTAAAAAAAAGATAGGCAATTACAGTTGGCATGACAGTTTCCTCTATACCACACTCAGTTCCTCAGTTCAAGATCATTATGACTTGCAGATGCCACGACTACTGCCTTCGCAAATCGATCAGCTTATATTATTAAGAAAATGAATTAAATTGCCAGTTTATTATTCAGAAGACACATATGTACATATAAGATATGAAGAAACACCGATATTTCATATGAAAAACTTTAGCTAACATCGATTTTTCTCTAGCTCTAATACATACATGTGTAGATGAATATGAATAAATATAAATAGATGAGAATTTGCATTCTAATCAGACAATAAGAAAACAGAAGTTATTTAAGTCAACGTTTTCCAAAGTTCCGAGGAGCGTTTCGTTCGCTGTTGGGAATTATAAGTGTGGTAAAGGTTTTTGAAATTCAGCAAAGGGTATCTTGCTGTCGTGCGTGCTCGACTGTTGCTCATTTACTTGTTAAGCTTGTCACTGGCAGACGGCTTGGCTGACACAGCTGGGAGCTGGACCTGTACCCGAGAGCTGACAGACAACTGGAAGCTGGAAGCCAGGAGCTGTTGACTCCTCGTCGTGCGGTATGCAACGCTGATCCATAAATTCACAAAACCCGCGACGCATGAGAGAAACAACAATAACAACAGCTGTTGCCGGTGGGGCCAGGAGGCAACTACGGGACGGCGGCTGCGGCAGCGGCAGCGGCATTAATAATAGCAGACAACACACACAAGCAACACCAAATGAGGGGGGCTGTTGCAAATCTGCACCGGCAGCAGCAACAGCAACAGCAACAGCAAAAACAACAACCACTTGCAGCACCAACGACAGAAATGATCTTAAATGAATGCGGAAGTTTTTCTTGAGGTTTCGTAACCAGCTACAGCAGCAGCAGCAGCAGCAGCAGCGGCAGCAACGCTCCCAAAGAGGTCGCAATTCCAGTGGCAGCCACAGCCAAGTTGGCAACCAACCGTTGCTACATTTATAAACGTAAGTCTGTGCATGTGTGTGGATATGTGTGTGTGTGTGTGAGTGTGGAATTGTGTCTGTATTTGTGGGCAACGTCGAGTCGATTGCCGTGAGTCCATAATCATAGATGCAGCCAGTCGGGCCGAGATTGAGCCCGATGTGAACGCTTTATAGCCATGGACATATTAAAATTAATCCAATGATTGCACCCAGCCAGCCGAGGAGCACTTGCAAAAAGTGGCAAAAATGGTTTGGCCAATTTGGCCGGACCTCAAATCGTTGGCTGGGATGCACCAGGCAGCAGCAGCAATAATCCTGGCCGAAGCGGGAGCGTGTGAATCGCAACAGTCTTGGACACACAGCTGCCAGCCAAAAGTTATTTGATAGCCAAATTGCCAAGCTGAAAGCTTAGCCGAATTTCAGCTTTGCCCAAAAATCTGCACGTTTTTCTCATGTGCCCAATCAGCCGGAAGGCTGTGTCCCTAAACGAACGACAGACGGAGACGGACACACGCACAGCAACAGGGACAGCAACAGCAACAGCCACACAGCTGCCCTCGAGACGAGGTTCAAGGATGCAGTGCTGGTATTGAATGTCCCGCTGCAATTGACAACATCTTCGGCACTTCATTCATAACGTGTGAAAGTCTCCCACTCAACATCTCACTCTCTCTCTCTCTGTCTCTCTGTCTCCAACACTCTCTGTGGGTGTGCGTGTGTGTGGGCTCTGCGAAATCACAGCGAGACAGTTTTCTGCATAAACTCATAAATATGAAAGTGATCTAAACCCAGCGCCAGGCGCCTCCCGTCGTGGCTTGGCAAGAGGGAAGGGGGGAGCACACCTTGAACTTGGCCGTGTCACGTCGCATAGGAAAGGCCACTTGACAAGCCATAAATAAGCCGTAAATTATGAACTACAAAACGAGATAAGCGAATTGCATTTGCCACACCAATTTTCCTTGCAACCACACACCCACACACATAACATACACACAAGCAACCGCAACAAGCGGCTGCTCATAATCCATAATATTGTGTCATGTTCACGATCATCGGCATCGAGTTGGCCCCAGCTCAGTCTGTGCCTCGTTTTTCTGGCAAAATTATTTGGAAAAGCAAACGAAAGTAAAAGAAAGATACAGACACACACACACATACAGATATACAATATAGATACAAATGTATCTCACATGCAGGTCCAGGCACGGCGGCTGCTCAGCCTCGGCCTCTAATGAAGTGGTAAAAAGGGGCTTGAGCAACTGCAACGCGCAGCCGTGCTGTGCGCAGTTGGTTAGCCATTTTTATGTTGGCCTCAACAACAACAACAGCAGCAGTAACAACAGCAGCAACAACAGCAGCAACAACAGTAACAACAAGCACAACGAAAAACGAAAAGAAAAAAAATTATGAATTTTTACTTTCACCGCATGTGGCATTTTTTCCTTCTCTGTTCAGGTTTTCGGCCGAATTTGAACTTGAGGCGGCAATTTGCGATTGCCAAGGCTGCAAAGGTTAGTCCAAGGTGTGAGGTCTGCCAGATAAGGCCCCGATAGAGCGCGCAGATAAAGCCAGCAGCGCCCGAGACGGGTTTATGGGCCAGCTGAGCCGCGTTAAGTCTCTCTGATGTTTGCACTATAATTTGCTGTTAATCTGCGCTGATGAAGATGTCTGCATAGATAAGACGAGCAAATAGCGCCGCACACACTTGGCCACACACTCACGCACATACACACTCGAGTTGCTCGTGCAACACATTTCCGCATCGGATCGTTCTGCGGCAACTCTTAAGCTGGGGCCTCCGTTCTCTTTAGGCTCCAACAGCTTTTTGTTCGCTTCGAACCAAGCCGAACCGGCCGTCAAATGGTTCGAGCCAGGTTTGCTTCGGTCTCGGTCTGGTCGTCTAAGCTTCGGCTTCGGTGTCGGCGTCGGCGTCGTGGCTGCTGCTGCTGCTGCTTCTGCTTCTGCTTCTGCTTCGTTTTCGATCATGGAAGTAATACGTCACTAGGGTGAACGTACCTCGCAGATGTTAGTGGGTCACTATTTGTACGGTCAACGAACCTTTCGGCCGTTTGTAAATATAAAGCGAAAGAAAAAAGAAAAAGCACAGCGACGAGGCGAAATGGAGGATGCTGTCGCTGCCGCTGTTGCCGTCGCTGTTGGCATCGCTGTGCAGCGCGCTGCTGCTCTGCTGGCGACTTGCTTTCTTTCTTAACATTTCAGTGAGAGAGAGAGAGAGAACGAGAGAGGGAGACATACTGAGTGTGTGTAACTTGTTGTTGTCTTGACTAACTTGACTGGTTGACTTGCAGTCGTAATTTACTTGGGCTATGGGTTGATCGTCAGCCTCAGCCCGTTGCGTCTCGTCTCATCTCGTCTTCTCTTGCGTTGCCTTCTCTCGCTGCTGCATCCTGCTGGACACCTCAGCGCGGCGCTTCGCCTCGTACCGCCCCAAATGCCAGCTCCAGCCCTAGCCCAGTTTTGTGGATGTTGTTGTTGTTGTTATTATTGTTATTATTGTTTGCCATTTTGACTGCACCCAGCACCCACTTTGCCTGCCTGCCGCCTGCCGCCTCCTTTCGACCGACCCCCTCAACTGCAGCAGCTGCATATTGCGTTGCATTGCAGCGTGTTCTTATTATGTGCCCACAAACAGGTCCGCTGCCGACTGCCGTCCGCCTTCCCGCCTGCCATTCCATCCCCCCCCCACACCATCCCTTCCTACCCGTCCCACCCTCCAGCGGCTTCTTGGCCAGACTCGGTTTGGTTTGGTTTGGTTTTCACGTGATTATTATGATCATCATTACCTCTGCAGCCACATTAATATCGTCATCTTCGGGCCACACACACACACACACACACACACACACACACACACATGTGCAGTGCCTGAGAGAGACTCTCACACACACACACACATACTGCAAGAGCTGCTCGTTGGCTACAAGTTCGCCGGCTGATGCCTGGCATGACTTGTGGTGTTTGACTTGTGTGTATGTACATATGTATGTATGTATGTGTATGTAGCATGTAGTAGTAGTGTATAGTGTGTAGTGTGTAGTGTGTTCGGGTTCGGGTAAGTAAGACCATAGAAATGCATTTCCGCATATTTTACACCACTAAAAAGTCAAAAAATGTTTGTTTACTCTTCTGTTGTGGGCCGTTCGTTCGTTCATTCCTACGTTCGATTCATGCGTTTCCCCTCCATCCTTCCCTCTTCAAAATTCTCCTGTTTGTTTGCCTCTCCGTCTGTCGCCCCTCTAGCCCGAGCATGCCATGTAATTGAAACCATTATCATTAACTCACTTGTACTCCGTAGCACTCATCTCTCATTGTTCAGTTCTTGCCGACATTATAATGAAGTAATTACGCTGTGTTTGCCGACTGTATTGTCAAGAATTCTGCACTGATTTCAGCGCACAGAAATGCTATCTTCAATTCCAAATACATATATACATAGTTTTCTAGCTATCTATACATTCACAATATGTACACAGCTTGATCTGATAAGATGTTATTGACCTGTTGGGCGATTAGGTCTGAGTATTTGTTTTGGATTCTCATATTTTCATATCATTATTGATGCTAATTTCTATGAAAGTCATAAGAATGTGAAAATTATTTAAATGCCTCGCGCTGCGAAGCATTTAAATGATCCACACAAGCCAAAAAACTAAACATTGTCTGGCGTCCTACAGCGTAGTCAACATTTTGAACATCATTAAAATAAAAGTATATTTATATTTCTTATACTTTGAAATGTGGGATGCATGAAATAGAAATTTAGTATAGAAATGATATCTTTTAAACAGTAAAACTAAAGTAAATTTATATCACTTCTTGTAGAACCAATATCACTTCTATTTGTGAATACTTTTTTCGGATTCGGGAGCTTAGAAATCGATTATGTAAGTCTGCATGCATAATGTCATGATCTTCTCTTGAGTACATCAATTACACGTGGGTAAAGAAATGAAACAAGAAAAGGGAAAGAAAAAGAAAACTTGTCCATCTTGATCAGGCCGACATCCCGCAAGCTTCTTGCGACTCTGGGACATGACTCTTTCTATCTTTCTTCGAATTTTGTTATCAACAAAAGTGCACGATCATGGCAATAAAAGCGTCGTTGGGATGGAATGGAACTCTGGATTGGGATAGGGAACGCTTGACATGGTAACAAACTTATTGCATTTCGCGTTAAAGTGTCAATGATCTCGTTAACAAAAGTTTAAACATTTCACGCATCGCACAGGGTTCATTCAACTACACTCACACACACACACACACACACACACACACATACACGAATACACTCATAGACGATAGAAACATATGGGCAACTCTGATCACAGTGTGATACAGATAGCAGCGCTGGCCTGGCTTGGCTAGACCTGGAGCTGGCGCTGGTAATGGCCAAATCATGCACGAAATTTTGCACAAAGAAGATAAATTAATATGGTCAGCATGTCATGAATTAGGTTTCTTCAATAGCTGCGCTTCTGACTGTGGGCCACAAAGCAACAAACAAAGACAGCAAATTACAAAACCAACACACACACACACACATGAAACTCACAAACTTTCACGCAAAACGTACATTCAACTTGGGCCCGAGCGAAGCCACAAGCGAAATCCAGAGTCCAGAACTGACAACTGAGAACTGAGAACTCAAAGAGCTCAGTGGCCAGAACTTAGAAGCCAGAAGAGACCCAAAGACCGGGAGTGGCAATAGACATGGAGATGGAGAGTCATGGACACGTATGAATTCCCATAAATCAGCTGAGAGCCAAAGGGTCAAATACCTCTGGGCGAGCTAAAAATTACACGCGAACCGAGAACATGTGTTGAAAGGAGAAATTAAAACCAAATTAGTTTTACTTTACACGCTCTATCTGTATCTGTATTTGCCACAGACCCATGCACAGCTAAACACACCATACACATCTTTACTGCAGAATGTTGGGAGACGAATCTTTCTTCACTTGGACTTGCTGTCCTGGCTCAGAAATGGAGCGTATAACAATAACAGAATCCTAATTAATCTTATTTTAATTATTTTAATTAATGTCTCTTTCAATTATAGTTTCTTCCAATGATGATCGTTGCGACTTTTTATACCCTTGCAGAAGGTATATTCATTTTGGCCAGGAGTTCGCAACGGATTTGAGGAGCCATCTCTGACCCTATAAAGTATACATATATATTCTGAATCAGCATCAACAGAGGAATCGAACCAGCCCTGTTCGTCTGTCCATGTGTCCGTCTGTCCGTCTATCCCCGTATCCGTCTGTCCGTCTGTTGCAACGCAAACTTGTCTCTCAGTTTTAGAGCTATCTTAATCTTAAACTTGACATACTTTCTACCTTTTGCTGCACACTGGAAATAATTCGGAAAAAGTCAGATCGGACCGGTATATACATACTATCGGCCGATTTTTATTATTTGTCAAGATAGTGCAACCAAATTTAGTACATCAGACTATTTCTATATATTCTTATAATATACATATAAAATTAAACATATACTTAGCTGTCATGCGAATGGTAGAAATTAATATTTGTGTACGAAGACCAGTTTTAATTTCAGAAATAACTTAACTTATCAGTGTCAATCAAAGTGAGACATACTATTGAATATACACAATGCCATTAAATTCCGCTTCATTATAAATAACTAGTATTGAAACGATCGGAGGAGATAAGAACTTTTCTTCCAAATATTGTATATTGATAACAATTTAGTTTTATTAGAAGTTCTAAAGTTTATTTAGCATAGTATGAATGCAAAATCTATAGTTATAATTTATCATTTTAAAAATTAAAACGTAAGTATCTGTCAATTATAGTTTTTGATTTAATTTTTTAGCTTTTTATTCTTCAAAATTACAATTAACAATTAAGTACTCCAAAGACTATTGAAGTTTATTTTAGCATAGTATATATATAAATACATTAATCATAATAGTCCAACTATATGTATTAATATAACAATCATTCTTAATAATTTCTTTGCTTCAGAATAATTTGAAGTGTTATTATCAATGACAATACTATTAAAGAGGAAATAAATTAAATAAATAATTTAATGTGAACATAGTTATAAGTGTAACTTACAACTAGACCTTAGGTGTAGCTTTGGCTGCAATGGCCTTAAGCTATTTACAAGTGAGATGTATATACCATAATTAATAATGTAGAACTAATGCGAAACTTATTATATCTTTCCTTTAAACATAGTCACTTTAAATTCATGTTCAGTTGTTGGGATTGTTCTATATTTTTCAATAATCGATGAAACTTCGAAAGCAATACCACATTTGGTTATTCAATTCATGCACATATACTTATGTGTACTCACCCACACACACACACACACACACACACACACATACACACACACACACACACACACACTTATAAAGACATGCATGCATACGTGCACAATGCACACAAAGACTCCGCCGAGGAGCAGTGGGAACCAGAGTGTGGGAAGCTAAAGAAAACCCCAAAACGGCAATCTGGCTTTTGTGTGGTCATAAAAACGCGTGAGTTACGTCTCCGACGTCGTCAGTCAGTCAGTCAGTCCATCTCTCCGTATGTCAGTCTGTCAGTTGCCGAGCGTCATCATCATAAGCCAAGTGCCCTGCTGGAGTTTGGCCAAACAAATGCAAAGTAAATTAAACATTGGTCTCTGCCCCGCTCAGCTGCTCCGGCTCGGCCCTTCTGGCCCTGCCCCACCCCACCGCTTCTGCCGGCACTACTCCCCCTTTTGCATTCTCCCCCATGACCACCCCTTGGGCCTGTTTCTCTTGCCAAAAATCCTCTGTCCATCGGGCATGCTGATGACGACGTCTGTGGCTTCTTCTTTGGCTGTTGGCCGCGGCGGCTGCTACGTTTAATGCGCCACGGTGTTACCAAAGTGGCAACGACAGTTGCGGCCATTCACCTCCCAAAAAACCATATGTGAGTTGTCTCTCAGTGTGTGTGCGAGCATGTGTGTGTGTGTGTGTGTGTGTGTGTGTGTGTGTGTCTGATGTACGTAAGTATGCAGCGTGTAACAGGCACAATACCAACGCGCTGTAACCAAGTCTTGGACGCTAGTTGTTGGCCAGGCCAAAAGCACACACACTGTCTCAGCGAAGCACACACACACACACACACTCTGATACATGAACACATACACACATACACACAGACAATGGCTTCACGTGTAGTGCGTTTCGATTCTATGTGCGTACAATACATGTGTATGAACTTTTTGGCGGCTTTGTTGTGGCATGTATAAACTTACATACAGATGCATACATGTCTGTGCCTGTGTGTGAGTGTGTCTGTCTGTTTGTCATTGTGTGTGTGTGTGTGTGTGTGTGTGTGTGTATTTATTATATGTATTTGGGTTTCATTGTCAGTACAAGCGTGCAACAAAAGAGCGGGGCGTACGGCAGGCGGCAGCAGCAGTAAAGCTCACTCATAAACTCGCACACACACACATCAAAGCACACACACACACACACACATGCACAGCCAGCATCGAGCAACAGTCAAGAGCTTGTTGTAATGGCTTTAGAAACACGTTCCTCCTGCTATGGCCTGCTTCTTTCTTCTGTAAGCCAACTCGTGCTCTGGGGCCAGGGCCAGAGTTGTGATTGACATTGGGCAGGGTCGCCATCGCCATCGGCGTCGGCGTCGGCGTCGGCATCGGCAGCGGCAGCGGGCAACATGCTAATGTGTAAAGCGCTGCAGATTTCGACTTTCGACTCCAAAACAAACAACTCGCGTATGTGGCCAACTGAGCGCGACGAGCGTAACCGCGATCGCCCAAGCACCCGGCAAAAGTTCAAGCAAAACAAAATCAGCTGACTGCGAGAGCCGCACACAAAGAGAGAGAGAGACGGAGAGAGAGCCCCATGCCAAAGAGAGCCAGCAGCAGCAGCAGCAGCAATGCAGGCTGCAGTAATGCGGAAGTATGGCGATGATGTCGACGCCGCTGTCGACGTCGACGTCGACGTCACGACGCCTTCATGTAATGCATTGGGAAGCGGCAGCGCCATGTGACTTTGTGGGAGCGCGACTGAGCGCCAGCCGCGAACTGGTTTTTAAGCTGATGGAAGTGCGTGTGAGTGTGTGTGTTCTTAAGAGCACTCTGTGTGAGTGTGTGTGTGTGTGTGTGTGTGAATGTTTGTCACTGTTTAGACAAACATTGTTTATAACTTGTTTATATAAATATTGTTAATTTCGTGCGAGTGGAAACTGGCCTCCACTCAGTGTACTCCTCTCTCTCTCTATCTCGTACTCTCTCTTCAGCAGGCCGCTCTCACGACTTCGTCTTGTGCCATGAATATTACAAGTTTACTATGTGAGACTGTGACTAAGTGTGTGTGTGTGTGTGTGTGTGTGGAAGAGAGCGCGGATGAAAGAGCACGAGAGCGTGGTTCGTTAAAAGCGCAATTAACTGCTCAGTACCAATATCAAATCAGAATCGAAATCGTTTTAATGAATTGCAGAAAATTGCTCGGATTGACGCACATTTAAAAAGCGAACATTATTACATTGCCAATTGACATTTCAACAGTGGGACTTCTTTATGTGGGAAAGCAGCAGAGCTACAGATATGACACATACGCTAACACTTGACATACACAACTATTTTGTTATTTAAATCCATTTATCAGTCATCTGACTCCATGACTTGCTCATTTATTGTATTAGAACAATTTAAAACGATTCCAAATTAACTAAATGAATATGAAAATTGTGAGTGATCATTTAATTTATGGCCATCAATTGCTGAATTCGGAATTGCAGTTAATTTGATTTTATTTCAACTTGGAATTAGCTCAGCCCCCAAGGCAAAACAACAGCTTCACACGTGCAATATGCTCCAGGTACACGCACACACTCACACATACATACATATAAAGGCGTGCACACCGGGTATCCGAGAAATAGCGATGCATGCATTAGATGCGCTCATATCCGAATGGGAACAGCAACAGATACAACGTGGATCCATACAAAGTTACAAAGTACGACAGGAGAGGAGAGAGGGGGCACGGCATGAAAAGAATCCAAACTGGTAATGAAAATAAAGTGCACGTCGCATGCGGTAATAATAACAATAAAATAAAATAACAAATTACACGCAACACTGCCGCTTGGGCCGTGGCACCGACGCTGGCGCTGCCTCTGCCTCTGGCTCCGACTGTGACTGTGACTGGGACTGGGACTGGGACTGGGACTGTGACTCCTACTCCCAGTGCAGGCTGGGCATGCATGGGCATAATTACACAGACATGGCAACAAAAACAATTGAATGACCGCCGACACTGCTGGGAGAAAGGAAGGGAAAGGAAAGGGGCAAGTAAGGAGGCTAGGCAATCGAGTGGCCTCATTTTGCAGAAAGCAGCGAAGAGAGCACGCGCGAGAGAAAGCGCTGCCTCTGCTGCTGCCTCTCTTGCTGCCTGTGCTGCTACTGTTGCTGGCTAAATATTCAAGGGTTACATAGCCAAGGGCAAAGACGGCAGGCTCGGCTTACAGCGCGCTCTTAAGCAAGCTTCAGTTCCCTTAGCATGCTCATTCTCTTTCTCTCTCTTTATTCTAAAGAGCCACAGGCACACACACACGCACACTCACACACACACACACACACACACAGAGAAAGGTGCTATGAGCCGAAGCTTAGTTGTGCAGCTCAGACAATCTGGGTCACATTTTGCCATTGAACCGGTGACGTCACAGCAGGGCAACGACCGCGAAGCACGACCAGCAGCAGCAGCAGCAGAAGCAGCAGCAACCATTGGTAAGCGTGCAAGCAAACATTTTTACAACGGCAACACGAAGCTAAAGCCACAGTCGCAGTCTCAGCCTCAGCCTCAGCTTCAGCTTCAGCCTTAGACTCGGCTTCAGCCTCTGCTTCACCTTCGCAGCGAGTCGCGACGGCAGCTTCAGCTTCAGCTACATTTCTGGTTTGGTCGCTGGCTGATTTGTTGCCCAGCAAAGCTGTGCGCGACACTGCGCGCCCCACCACACACACCACACGTCACACACTCAACTCACCGCCCCCTTCCCCCGTCCTACCTTGCTAACCACACGCCTTCCCCGCCCCCAACAGTTCATTAGATGCCATGTGCTATCATGGCGGAACAAACATGATTTCGCAGCACACTGAGCCTGACACTGAGACTCGGACTAAGCCGGAGACGCAGCACAGCACAGCTCTCTCAGGCTATGAGATCAAATTGAAAAGGTCCACTAGCTACGTAGTACGTACATGTAATTCCTATGATTGTGTGTTTAGTTCTTTTTGCATGTGAAACGCATTTGATATAAACACACAATATACACATACAAACATACACGTGCATGTGCGTATATCTCTCAGTCATGTGGTGGGGGGCAAAAGTTCTAATTTTCTATTTCTGGTGCTGCTGTTGAGATTAGATAAGCTCTCAGTTTAGTTACCTCACGGCCAGCCTGCGCCGTTCTGTGGGGCCGGACGGACGCTCATTTAGATGACAATCGGACCCACCTCCAGCATGAAGCCGAAATAGCTCAGTTGGGAGAGCGTTAGACTGAAGATCTAAAGGTCCCCGGTTCAATCCCGGGTTTCGGCAATCAAATTTTTTTATTTTTTTAATTTAAATTTATTAATTTAAAATTCATAAAGGCATATTGAAATTATACATTTTATATATATTCCCCTTAACCACTAAAAATGGTTAAAAAAGGGTATATTATATTAAAATTGCACAGGCAGAAGGACGTTGCAGACCCCATAAGGTATATATGTATAATATGTATATTCTTTATCTGGATCATTAGCAGAGTCGATTAAGCTATGTGAGTTTCTCCATCAACTGAACTCGTTGTTGGGGCTAGCCTTATCTCTGGATTTAAGTTTATAAAGACAAATACAAATGTTTAATAAATGTATGCAAGGGCCTGACAATTTTAAAGATATTTAACAAAGCAATGGAACTTACTTAGAAAAACCGCAAGGACATAAGAAGGTTAAACCTTGCGTAATCTTCCTCAGTACTTTATATGTCAAGTGATTTTGATATTTCACTGCGAATGATGTAAGCCATTCAACAATAAGTATTATTTTTAGGAGAAAAACAATAGAAATTGATAAAAATAATCGTTTTAGCTCGTAAGTAATTTCATTTTTCACGAATTCAAAGGGAACAAATGAGCGAACAACTTTGTTTGCGTAAGATATTTTCAACATACACTTTCTTATCTCCTCTAATCTTTTCCACACTAGTTATATACATTAGAAAATAAATAAATAATATTGTGCGGAAATCATTATTTATAACTGATAGTTTCTATGAAAGCTATAGGATATAGTAGTCCGACTCTAATTAATTGCAAAAAGTATTTGATGAAATTGATAAGTTAATTTATTTCGAAAAAAAAAAAAAAAAAACTTTATTTAGGAAGCTATATGTTATAGTGGTCCGATAATGATAAAATTTTATATGCATATTATTTATATATAGAAAAAGAATGATGATTGAAAAGTACTGTAACTAAAACCGATATAGATTGTATGGCAGCTATTCAATACATGGGTCCAATTCGGCAGTAAGAGAATCTATAGCCAAGTTTCATTAAGATAGTTTTAAAGCTGAGAGACGGACGGACAGACACAATTGAATATTCCATGATAAATATATAACATGCGGATGCCATAAAACATAGATACTAAATTAAATCATCATCCCTACTATTTACATAATATAAACCTTTTAGCCTCCATTTATTAAGCTCATACCGATACCATTTCATTGCAATTTTCCATAGCGCAGTGACATTTGGCTGTCAATCAAAATCAATTCTCGCAAAATCGGGCTAAGCCGGCGGATCAAATGCTATCCAGACACACAGAGGGGGCATGCAAAAGGTGCAGATTAGGTTGAATAGAGGACACAGCTCAATCAAACAGCAGGCTAAACAAGGACACCGAACAGCAAGCAGCCAGAATTATTCTGGTTGAAAGGTCGAAGGCCAACGGAAAGGGAATGCAAATCGCATTATTAACGCAGGTATTGGCCGGACGGACTCGGACCATGTCCGCTGGCCCGTTTGCCCATTGTCCGGCAGTGGGCAAAAGTGTGACGAATGCGTTGACAACAATTACCATTTAAATCTGAATTGTCTGCAGTGGCTGAAAAGGCGAGAGGCGAAAGGTGAAAGGTGTGTGCAGGTAGGCCGCTAGACGAGCCATCAATTGGACCTGGTCGCCGCGATTCAAGTGGACAACTGATTGCAGCCTGCTGCCGGCCATAAGCTGCAATTGGGGTCGGGGCGGGGATTGTCGGAGTGGGGGATTGTCCTTTTGCTCGATTTCCATGCTCCGACGGCAGCTGCAGCAGCCAACATATGCAAAAGGGCCACAGCTGCGCCTGATTCTGCTTCTGCTCCTGCTCCGGCTGCGGACGCGTGCTAAACGACCACAAAAGCCATCGACTTGCTGTGGCCTACGAAATAGAAAGATTGCTGTCCCGCGTTACGCCCAAGCATATCGCATATCCGCCTGGAATAAAAAACCTCGCTCCTGGCACGCACCACATGGCGCCCTCAGATGACGGCTCTGTTGTCTCGCCTGCTCTCCTCGCCTCCATCTCATCTCATCGTCTTTTGCATACAAAAAACATCGAGAGGCTCACGTTTTTTTCCTATTCAGTTTTTTATATAATTTCATTGTGTTTTTTTTTTTGTTTTTGTTCTACTTTTTTGTATTCTTTGGGTTTTGTTATGTGCGCTCATAGAAAGTGAAAGATGTAGGAGGCACCCTCGAATTGCAGCATCTTGAGGCCAGGAAGTGTGGCAGCCGCGAAAAAACCCTAAAGAATGCTTGAAAAAAAGTGCAGATTGTCTGCACCTCAGCGCCTCGTCCTTTGAGATTGCCTTGCCGATGCTATCGAGGAAATGATTTTGTTTTCTTCTTTTTTACGATTGGTTCCTGGCGCAGCCGTTGATACCACGCTTTGAGGGATGCGATATTTTGAATATTTGTGAAACCGTGTTTGACTTGCTTAAAGAAGTAAAGACAAGTAAAGTAGATATTATGATTTTATTTTAAAATTTTGGACTTTGCATTTTGTTTATAATTTCTTTATCCGATAAAAGCGAGTCGTCTGCTTGAATTCCCAAGTTCCTCTGCCCGATTTATCTGTCAATAAGCGGTCAACTTTATTCTAGAAATAAATGACAATCCTTTCAAATTCCTTAATGATTTTTCATTTCTTAATACTTCCATTATTTCTAGTGTATAGGACTTAATGGTTGTATTGGTTACATTTATGTTAAGTTTAAAACTAACATAAGTAAACCTACGACATGTGTATTTGTTGTTTTAAAGAATTAAGATGAATAGTTAACAAGAGATAAAGAAGATAAATCGTTGATTACACATGGAATGTTAGGTTATAATTTACATCGCAGGGTATCTGCAATTTCAGCACAGTTTCTTTCACAGACTTTCCCCTAATCGTATGCTAAGCATCATAATTTGCCGAGGGTGCGTCTGCAGCGTCTTTCACTCTCGTTTTTAGTGGTCTTGTGAAGGGGAATGGGGTTGGCTGATAGGGCAGGGGTAAGCGGAACCCTGCAGGGTCCCTTGGCTGGTCCAACAGATGCGCTTAGAATTTAGAAATATGCAAACTTGTACTAGGGCAGCAGCGAGCCGTGGAGCAGAACGCAGCCAGCAAATCGCCAAAGCAATTACAGCGTGCACATGTGGACATGTTCGTGCATGTAGTACTTACAAGCTACATACGCTTACATGCGTGAATGTGTGTGTGTGTGTGTGTGTGTGTGTGTGCGAGGACATGTGAACAAGCCGTAAGGGTTGCCCCACACGCGTGACATGTAAATTGCGGTGTGTTCGTAGTACGAATCCCTGTAAAAGGTATCAGGCTTGCAGGCTTGCCAACGTGCGCAACAAAGTGTTGCAATTACAGGCGCCGCTTACAATGTTGGCGCTCAGCCTGAGGGTCGCTCCTGGAGTGTATCTACGTGCCGCACACATACACACAGAGATGCGGAAGTAATGTTAACGTGGTGAGTTGCACAGTGGGCACAGTAGGGCACTAAAATTTAAACTGCAATTGATAAAATAGAAATGTACTTGCTTATGATACAGGATATTGTCAATTGAATATGACATTAATTAATATTAATAATTAATAATTAATATTAATTTCGAAATAATAAGGTGGGATATTGAAAGTTTCAATTAGTTATAAATACAATCTGCATCTTGCATACAACATTTTGAGCTTTAATTTTAAACAAATAAACAAATTCAGAGACATCGAAATTTGTTTCTTTGCAAAAATACTTATAATAGGTCGTTCAGCCATTTAAATGATAGATGTTTTATTACAAAAGGTGACGTTGATTTTAGATGCTTGTCTCTGTTTGCTATTTTATTTTCGAAGTAATCTTAGTTTCTCGAGTGCAGTCGTTTCAGTATTTCCTGATTTAGGCCCTCTTTCTTCGATTTAGACTCACTGTGCGTTCCTTGCCTAACTGAGAGTTAAAACAGTTGACTATATATTGCTCCACCAGTACCGTCTCAGTCTCCTTCCCTCTGACTCTCTCTCTCTTTCTCTTTATCTCTGTGTCGCACTCTCTCTCTCTCTCTCTCTCTCTCTCTCTCTCTCTCTCTCTCTCTCTCTCTGCAGCTGCGCACCGCGCGCTCTTAAGGACTCTCAGGTGCTGCAAAGGGTGTTCACAGTGGGCGTGTCTTGCTTTTGCTTTCTGTTCGCCTGCTAACAGAATCTACAATATTTCTTTTTCTCCATTGACATGCGACGCCCACGCAATGCCAAAGTACTGAAATCATTTTGGCGCCAAAATGCCCCAAGTATCGTGCACCCGTTGATAATGTGTATATGTATTAGTTGCGGTATATACTTCTCTCTGCCTCTACCCGCGCGAGTGCCTGTGTGTGTGTGTCGCTCTGTGTGGCTTCCCTGCGTGTGGCACGTGCGCGAGCATAAAAATTTCTTATCATTATCGTAAGGGTAATAGGCACCCAAAGTTGGGCAGTAAGTCGGGTCCGCCACATGGCGACAAAGCGAGACAAATGGACCGTATATTAACTGGCATTCATAAGCAAAGCGCACCCACGCCCGCCCTTTACCACCCCCCCTGCACTGCCTGCTGCTGCACCGCGCGCTCACTGCGCATGTGTCCTGCCAGAGGACACTGCGCGGGGCAAGCAACGCGCTGCCAACTGCTGTGCGCCTGCTGCAAATCGACGTCGCTAAGTTGACTGTTTTCGCATTAAAAACGAGAATTTATGGCCGGCAGGCGACGTAAGCAGCGCCGTCAGCGCCGTCAGCGGCGATGACGCGCTGCCCGCTTCTAAGCGCCTTTCTAAGCAACCCTCGAATGGGGAATTTTCTTTTTCTAACATTTCAGGGCAAATATCTGTGGCACAGGCGCCAAGCAAGACCCAGACGGAGATTGGAATGTGTCCTCTGGCACTGCTTCTAACACGTGCCCCATGTGGCTTCTAACTGGAGCAGGCAACTCTGCTCAGCTGGCTCGGCAGCCTGTTGGCCTGACACCGTGTGACGAAAATGGAAATTTTCTAATGGCTGTTTAGGCCACCCGGCTGCCTTTGAAAGTAGCAATTTGGGGCCAAAAGTTGCCGGAATATTTGGAACTAGAGCAGGGCGTTCAAGTCTCGTGCATCCAGGGTACACCAGGCCAGTCGGGAGGGGGAAAAGGAAAGGGATGGTAGGGGAGGGGAGGGACAGGAGCCCACGGGCCGCATGGCCTGCGAGCCTGTTCGAATGTGTAAGAAGATTGATGACTTGACGTTTTAATGATGTGCTAAATGTGGCCATAAAAGTCACAGACAATTGCCATGCATGAATGTGTGTGCGTGTGTGTGTGTCTATGTGTATAGTAACAAGTTTTCTTTTCGTCTTCTTGTTGTTTTTTTTTCATTTTTTTTGTAACACATCAACCCAAACTGCCTGCAATCAGAGCTGCTGGCCTGCTCGGCGCTGCTCGAAAGTATTTTTTTAGAAACTCCTCGCAAAACTTCTCTCAAATGTGCGACACACTGTGTGCCCCGCCCCGTAAGCATGCTCCCACCACCCACCTGCTTTTTTCTTCCATTTTCCACTGATTGTTGTGCAAACCGGGACCGGGATTGAGTTGCTCTGCGCCAGTCTGCGTACCTGTTCGCCTAAAGCCACAAGTTGGCACTTTAAGAAGCGGCGCCATTTTGGAATTTGCTGTCAACTCTGGCCAGGTCGGGCTTCAGCTTAAGATGCGTGGCGAAGGGAACTGTTCGACTCTCTGCAACTCTCTGCGGGGGCTTTCTGGTCGCCGCATTACGCACATGCAGCGGATCAATAGCTGGCGGGCCACGCCCGTGAGCAGCGCTGTGTTGGAGCAGCGCCAAAGTTGCCACACATGCGGAACTACTGCATTTTCACATACCAGGCGGCCATCTTGGGCAGCAGCCTTGCGACCGGAAGTAAATTCCATTCGCCCACTTCCGGACTCGCAGCCGGAGCCGTACTCGGAGCAGAGCCCGGCAATGCGTTCTGCTGGCATGCAACAGCTGTTGCCACATCTCTGCTGGCCCAGTCAGTGTGCGTTCTAAACTTTCGCCTTGGCTAATGTTGCCATGGGGCGAGCCCGGCTCGCAAACAGGCACTCCAGCGAGCCCACCGGGCTCTCCTGTTTTGTTATGCTTTTTTGCGAGGGCGCCAGTCTACGAGTATTCTGCACGGGTCGTTGGGGTTGATTCTCTTCTGTTTGCGTTTTCTTTTTTTTCGGCAACGTCATCACATCGGAATGCGGCGTTAGCTGCCTGAGCTGCGCTGCTGGCCTAATGACGGTATTTTTCTGCTGGCTTCAAAAATTCTTCTGCCTTTTGGAACAACGAGTTGGCGCATTTATGAAACTTGTGGATTGCGCTGCCTATTGATGGATTCTATGCGCCCGACTCCTCGACGCGTCGAGGGTAACTTTCACTTGCTTTCACTGCTCCTGCTCCTGCTGCTGTTCCTGCTACTTCTGCCAATACGACCCCTACTGGGGGGTAGTTTCCGTGTGCCCTGCGTAGTGGGGTGCGTCTTGGACAGCGTCTTAGTTGCTGCCGCTGCTGCTTGGTTGTGTCCGCTTCACATGTGTAGTTTGTGTGTGCCAAGCGCGCAGGACACTTTCCCTCTCACATGTGGCCCAGAGAGATAAGAGAGAGAGAGAGAGAGCGTGCAAGTGTGAGAGAGCTTGCGGCACAACTATCCGGCGAAAGTGTTGGCCCAGAGATAGTTTGTCGTGCTGCCGCCGCTCGCTGGGCACCTGTTAGGCTGGTATGGTAATACTGTTAGTTTTGAAACACTCTAGTTTCATAGTTTTAGTTATAGCAGTAGCTGTCCAACTAGGAATATAATATTAAATAAAACTTGATGTATTGACCCTGCCCCTCCCTCAACCATGTGCTGTGGCTGGCACATGTGTGACAACAACAATAAAATCCTGTGCGCCTTGTTGTAATATATGAAACACTCACTATTATGAGCGCCAAGTTGAGCAGCCTCCATCCAGCTGTGTCTCTCTCTGTAGCTCTTTCCCCCTCCATCTTACTCTATCTCCATTTCGCTCTCTCTCTCTCTATGTCTTTCCCTGTATCTCTCTCTTTCTCTGTTTGTCTGTCTGGCTGTCCCTTAGTCTCTTTATCTGGCTGCCTCTCGGCTCCTGTCTGTCTGTCTGTCTGCCTCGTTGTGTCCCTGCCTGCCTACCTAGCTCGACCTCCCATTTGATTGTCTCACCTGTCGCTGCTGGCATTGCCATGCCGCAACGCCGAGGATTGCATAATTTACCTGAGCTCAACCGGCACACAGCAAAAAGTGTAGCACACTTTTTGGCGCCGTTTCCCGCAGGTGACATTGCGCAAATCTAAATATGTGAAATGTAAAACTAAGGTGAAACATTTCAAATACCTTTTGCACAAACACAGCCACACGCACACACACACACGCAGGCATATTAGAAATTTCTAAACTTTTGCGCGTGCCGAGAATTTCAATATTAGAAGCTATCGGGAGAACATAATGCTGCAGCAAGTTCAGCTATGCATTAGCACAGTCGCCGCTCCCAACGCGCATGACACCAAACACCCCCACCCCCACCCCCTCCACACAGATATACACACACACACACCGCACAGACACACACACAGACGCCGGCACAGCTGCTTTTAGCTCTTTTAGGGTGACTGCGGCTGCGACACGTGCAGACACGTATGGACAGCCAGCTGGGGTCATGACCCCAGGAACGGTAAGTGGATACCAAACGGGCGCAACAAAACTAAATGCCACAAAAAATACGCAATCAACCTTTGGCCAGGAACACGAGTTCCCACGAGTCCCCACCACGCGCCGGAAAGTATGCAACGTGCTATTCGCGCTCGCTGTGATCCTGTTCCATATGAATTTCTGGAGCTTTGAAGATTATAAACTCACTTAAGTGGGCGCTTTGATGTCGCGTTTGGAGCACGCTTAAGTCGCCGTCGCTGTCGTCATTACCTCCGTCTCCCCACACGGCCCACTTAATTAACTTAAGAGGATCAAAAGGCGGTTGCATTCAGAGACCGCCCGGCAGCCCCGGCAGGCCACACAAGTCGCACAAGTTGTATTTAAAGGATACGCCAGCAGGCGAGCAGCAGCCCAGAGCAGGCCACCTCTAAGCCAAATAGAGCGAAACACGAGTGCGGGAAATTAATAAAAGCGACACAACAACAAAGGGAAAACCAAAAAAGAAAAGAAACAAAAAATGAAAGCCAAACTGAAATTCCATAAATAAATCGCCGGTCAAACGAACAGCGCCACAGCAGAGGCCGACGACATGATACACATGTAACAGGCCTGGGTGTGTGTGCCAGTGTGTGTGTCTGTGTGTGTGTCTGTGTGAGGTGGTGAGTGTGCTACATACTCGCACTTACATATGTCGAGGCATGTATCTCTGTGGCATGTATTTAATGAACTGGCAACGGGCAACGGGCAACATGTGTAGCATATTATTTACACAATTTAATGTATTTAAATGTAATTCTTTTCGCCAGCTCGCACACACACTCACTCACACACAGACACACACACACACATAGACACGCTGGCAGGGTGGCAGTGGCGGGCACATGCCGCCAGCACGAGCATATGAGGGGCGCACGGCGCACGAACACCAGCGCAATGATGTAAGTATATGAAATGCGAATAGGTTCGCAGGATGTGCGCACAAGTCGCAGAGCTTTTATGTGTCGTATTAACAACATCATCACCGGCACCAGCAGCAACAACAACAACAACAACGAGTGGTAAACGTTGAGGAGGAGGGGTGGGGGGATTAGCTGGGGGTATCAACCCCTCATGTTGTTGTAGTTTAACATTGTTCTACGTGCCAAACGAGCCTTCCGTCTCTATCTGTATCTGTGTCTGTCCTTATGTCGTTCCCCTCACCCTCACCCTCACCCTCTCCCTCTCTCCCTCTCTCTCTCTCTCTGTTACTGTCCCTATCCCTGTCTCTGTGTCTCTATGTTGTGGCATGTGCTGTGGCATGCGTCTAGCTGTTCCAGTTCCCAGCCAGCCAACCCCCACAGTGTTCCCACCCCTCGTCTATGTTTTGTTACTCGTATTTTTTTCTCTCCCTCTTCTTTTTTGTGCTTTGCGGGCATTGCCCAATCCCCCACTTAGGGGTGTGCGAGTGTGTGTGTGTGTGTGTCTGAGCATGTAATACATATGTTTAGATTTGCCATTCAGAGCGAGCCATGTAAACTGGCCCCCACGACAGCCACGCAGGCAGACATTATGTGAGTGCGATACATGACTCCTTGTTGTACATGGACACAAGATACGAACAAAGGCAGAGGTAGGGAGGAAGGTAGAGGGAGAGAGATAGAAGGAGAGAGGAGAGAAAAGAGAGAGTAATCGTATTTCACTTATGTACACGATTATTACACACATAAATGCCCAGCCTCGCTTGGCTGCCGCAGACAGCTCCCACTCAAGTGGAAGCAGGAGAACTTTCTGCGAATCCGCTGTCAGGAAAGTTAAAGTTTGGTCACAAAGACTAAGCTCCCTTGCAGGCACAAGAATTCGAGATTTCCCATCACCTCATGTGTCACTACAGTTTGGTTTGCATAGAAGTACTGCAATGTCACATTCAGAATATTCCCTTCTTACTTGCCCTTCCACTTCCCCTCTCCTTGCCACTGATATGTAGCACGCTCAGCTGATCGCAACTTTCACTTTCGCTTCCTGCGCTCGCATTGGCATCAATAATAAAGCCATTTGGCTGCTAAACGCTGCGGTAAATGCTTTGCCATAAACCTGGCCCCGGCGCCAGCATTAAAAGCCCCCACTGAAGCAGCACACACACACACACACACACACACACACACACACACACACACACACAGACTAGCATTTACTGCCGTCACAATCAGAGTCACGGCAGACAGCACAGAGGCGGAGGGGAAGACGAAGCCGGAGACAGCGATCGGGAGACCCTACGCCGCGGCGCAAGTTCAAAAACCCCACGATGCCCGACAGCCGCGACTACTCGGCTTTATTGCTGTGTTGCCAACTGGGTTTATTGTACTCTGCAGCGAGCTCTAATTGCGACGGTGTGTGTGTGACTGTGTGTGTGTGTGTGTCGTGGACGGGGCAAAGCTTTGCCTACGATGGCGATGATGATGATCATCATGGCATGTCTATGAAAATGCATCCATCACTAACAATGTCCACAGCAGCTCTAATTGTTTGTCGTGCAGCTCAGACTCTTCGAGTGTGTGACTATGCTTGTGAGTGTGTGCTCTGTGTGTGTGTGCTCTGTGTGTGTGTGTGTGCACAGTGTTGGCTATAATTTTGTTGACGCTTGAGTTAAATTTCAAAACGTCGTAGTCGTAGCTGACTTTCCACACACAGCTCACAGCTCACAGCGCCGGCCTCTGTTAATGAGGAAGGAAATCGCTCTAATTGGATGTCAACAAACATATTATACCCTGCCCATCAACCCCACGGTCGCCCTCCCTTTCATCTCATCATCCTCTTTCCCAGCCAATCTCTGCTCTGCACTGTTGCCCCCCTCTGCGCTGTGTGCAACTGCAATGTGATGCTTTTCTTAGTGCCGATTGTGTGGGTAGTCCGTTTCCGGAAACTTTTTCGCGATAAGTTAATTGTTTGTCATCCGAGACTCTCAGCAAGTCTCCGAGATTGTCTGTCCGCAGTCTTCTGTCCTCGGTCCTCAGTCCGCAGACCCCGCGTCTCCGTGTCTGCAGCGGCAATTTCGCAAATGTTTAATTGAGAGAAATGGAAACTGCAGTCGCAGATTGAATTAGTAAAGGGCATTTCATTGATATATCCGGGCTGCCCACACGTTCGCACAGTAGTAGTTGCTCCCCTACAACTGCAACAAGTTGCAAGCTGGAGCAGCAGCAGCAGCAGCATCACTAGCAGCAGCTACAAAACACACGGCAACGAAATGTACCATTTTTTTCTATGCTTGAGTTTTTTAGCATTTTTTCTTTCTTTCTCCCCACAACAACAGCAACAGCAACACATGGCCGGGGAGTTCATTCAACCTCGCCCCAGTGAACTTAGCTGAGGTTATTTTTACTCCGAAGCAAGCAATGTGTCCCCCACTGCCTCCGCCGTCACCCGGCAGCGGCAACTAGTCGCGGGCAGAGCAACTGGTCTGGCCCGGTCTGGTCTGGGCCAGCAACAGCAGCAGCAAAGCAGCAGCAGCAGCAGCAGCAGCAGCCGTGTCCAAAGAGAGGCCGTCTCTGCAGTCTCTAGTCTTCAGTCTCTTGCAGCAGATTTATAGGGCTTGTTGTTGTTGCTCTTGTAGACTCGTCTCTGCCTCCACTGCGACTTGAGCTTCGCCCGTTTTCTGCTTTGCTTGGCTGCAGTTTCTGGTTGTTGTTGCTGCTGCTGCTGCTGCTTGTTTTGCTTCCTTATTGGGTGAAAATCGACGCAGCGGAGCGGTGCGGGGCCAGCCCCACAGGGAAGTCATTTTTGATTGCCCACAGATTGATTTGTCATTTGCCTGCAATTTGCCAGGCCAGTCAGTCAGGCAGGCAGCGTGTGCGGCAAGTACAGGGTATCTGCATGGTCGTGCATGGAGCAGTATCTAACTGCGGGCCATTGACTGGCGAATTATGAAATCAATAACGAAGCTGTAATGGAGCACGCAGCGACAAGGTTCATAGTTTGCAATGCACCATCTGAGCTGCGTCTGTATATGCGCTTCCTATATCCAAGCCAAGTGATGGGTTTCTTTATCAAGACAGATAGTTAAATGCGCGGGTTGCTCGCGTATGCAAATAGATGCGGAATTTTCACAGAACGCGACGGCATCCGATAATTAACATAGCCAATGGGCTGCCAGCAGGGCCGGGAATTGACGAGGGAACGGGGGCAGGTGGAGCAGCGATTGATAGCCGACAGAGCGAGAAGAATCAAAGTCTTTGCTGTTTTCATAAATAATTTTGCGTAAGCTGCGCCAACACATGCTGAAAGATGGCGAGGCTGCTTACGTGCCACTCAACAGCAGCAGCAGCAACAGATACAGACACAAATACGCTTGCAGATATAGATACAGATACAGATAGGCTTGCAGATACAGATACTCGTACAGATACAGATACTTACAGCCATGTAGAAGCTCGGACACGAAGCGCAAGCAGAAGCAGGCCAATGACCGTTTGACCGCTGTGTAATGATCTCTAGATGTGGATGTGGATGTGGATGCGGATTGGCAATCAAAGAGCGCAGTTCGCAGCTGGCAGCTCGCACCTCGTCCGTATGTAGATTCTTATGCGCATTCTGTCGCTCCACATTGATGTCATTAACGGCTCTGAGCCCCTCTCTGCGCGGGGGCAGAGGGCGAGGTGTTCACCACCCACACTGCGAGGCAGTTGCTTATCTAAGTTCCTTTCATTGAGTTTCGGCAATTGTCGTGCAAAACAATAACAATAAAAATAAAAAAAGAAACAAATCAGAAAAAAAAAAAAAAAGGCATCGAATCCAGATTTGCATTTTGCGTCAATTTGGTTGTGTCTGTTAGTGAGGGTGGGAAGGGGAGAAGGAGAGAAGAGGAGACGTGGATTCGTTTAGCATATTCAGCTGTCACACTTAACATATCCCTAAGAGACCCATGCAAGAGACCAGTGTCTCGCACTGGCCGTTGAGTTCTACGCACTGCTCAGTGGCCGTCTGGCATTTTCTTTGATTCTGAAGTTGATGGTGTCGAAATCGGGGAAAAGTTCCATCATCACAAGGCTCAATCACGTTTTATTTGATTTAATTCTTGGACTGCCAAAACTGGAGTAAAAGTTCGCAAAGTAATTTATACTGGCGCAAGCACTTGCAGAGCACGTGGATAGCAAACAACCTGTGCTCTTTCTAGAAGAATGTGTCCAGATTTGGTTAGAATATTGGCGCGGAAACTTCCAAAAAATGTGCATGAGGGTGCGAATTAACTCGGTACGTATATTATTTAATACAAATAAATAAAATTTGTAATATCAGAGTGAATTAGTTGTTCTGCAAGCCATTGGCAGTGCATGTCGAACACTTCTTGAAATATATTGTACAATATTTTATAGTTATTTTATAATTTACTGCAAATTCCATAATACATAAGCGATTATTGTAACACTAAACAATTCATAGTAGTTCTAGGGTATTGCATGACTTGGTATTTACATATATGATTACATACATGTGTATAAACTAATATAAAATATAAATATCCAAATTAAGTGAATTGACTGCAAACAAATTGAAAAATCAAATATTATTCATCATTTTCTTGAATTGAATCTACTGCCAGGCAAGCCCGACAGTAAAATACCTTTCGCCCAAGTTTGCAAGACTATATTACACGTACAGCTGTAATATTAATAAATAAATAATAAATTTTTCCAATCAGTTCCTTCACACCTGTCAAAAACTGTAGTTTCAGAATGCGCAATTGACCTTTCTCATCTCAGCAGATGTCAGATCTCAGCCTTTTCGCATCTTTCCGCCATTTAGCAGGGTTTCGACCCGGTTAAATAAATAGTAGTGCCAGAATTGACAACTGGACGCAGCGTCGACGTCATCGATGGGCAGGCAGCACTGTTTGGGATAATAGAAACATCTCCAATGTTTATCATCCGATCGGAGGTTTGGGGAATATGTATGTGGATATAGTATTCATCTATGATAGCTCAGATTGCCGCTCTCTAAAAGGACAGAGAGATGGACATATAGAAAAACGGACATACAGACTTCACATGCAGACAGACAAACAGACAGACAGACAGACAGACGGACATACGGACAGACGGACAGACATACAGAGAGACAAACAGACAGACAGACAGACAGACGGACATACAGATAGACCGAGTAGCAGACAGACACGCGAACATGGCTCAATCGACTCGGCAAGTGATGCCGGGCTAGAATCGGCATCAACAGCCGAGTCCATATATGTAGCTATGTCCGTCCGTCCATTTGGTCGTCTGTCTGTCTGCCCAATTCCAAGCGTAATTTTAAGGCAGAACAGTTAATTTTTGTAAAATACATTAATTATCAGCTCCTAATTTATTTCTGAAAATTAAGTTGCAATCGGCTTATTAACATAGATGTTTTTCAAAAAATAATTTTAAGAGTTAGTGATTTTCAAACCGGTCCCAAAATTATACAACACAAAAATACGATCAAAATAGAAGTTTTATAATTAAGAAAACGTTTTGATCAGGTGGGTGGCGGGTATATCACATCCGAGCATACTCGACTGTAAATTCGTGATTGTCAATCTTCGAAGTGTATAACTTAAAGCATTCAGCGATTCTTCTAGAATGCTGGGTCTGTCAGGTGATCTGCCTGGAAGTTAGCGTTTCTCAATGAAAGTTTCGCTTATCATCTGCGGCCATCAACGTGAGCCATTTGCAGCTTGCAGCTAACGGTTCTCAACGCTGCCAGCTAATTAAAATGTGGAAACGGTGCCACTTGCTTCCCACTTGTCAATGACTAAAACGAAGCTGTTTTCCAAAATTGTCAACGCTGCATTAGCGGCGCAAAGCAACTGGCAACAAGCTATGGTAAATGGGAAAAGCAACGAGTTTCTGGCATTGCCACTTACCGATGATATAAGAGCAAAACAGAAAAAAACAGCTAACTCTCGAGAACTGGTAAGATAAACTGCAGCAGTTGCATGGCCAAGTCCAAGAGCGAGCGTAGTTAGCGGAAAATATGAAAACAAACAAAGTCAGACCAGAGATACTGTTATATTGGCAGAAAAATTAGAATGAAGCGAAATTCGCGCCGGAACATTGACCTACATTTTTTGTAAATTCGCCCTGAGAAATGTCGCTGCAAGATCGTTTCGTATTCTTGTGGTTTTCCTTTGCAAACATTGCATAAGATTTTCAGAAGGCAGCCGTTAAAAGTGAATCTGCCTGGGAGACTCCGCAGAGAATGGTAAATTCATCGATCTATCGAATTACAAAACAAATGCGACGAGGGAAAGTGTGTGGGGAAACAGGAGCCAGGGGAGAGAAAGTGAGAGGGAGGGAGAGGAGGAGAAACAGACAGACAGCAGTTGTGCCAACAAATGTTGGATGCGTTTTCCATTATGTGTTTTTTACCTTTCCGTGGCACGTGACTGAGACAAAAGGTGCAACAGAAAGGAAAACCCAAATGATGCATAACGAATTTGATAGCTAGAAAAGGAAAATAAAAGGAAAACCATTTGAAAAGTGAAAACGGAAGCGCCAAAATGCTTGACGGCTGCTGAATATCCGGTCCAAGTGGGGGGAAACTGGCCAAATAGAATAACGGAGGCTGCGCCATATTTGAGATTAGGCAATCGCAATAATCAATCCAGGCTCTCGGGCAGGCTCTCAAGGCCAGCAACTACTCACAGCCGGCATTGGGGAGACGCCCCTCAAGCTAGATCCTGCAGCCAGCTCGTGCCAAAGGGTTCGATCGTCGGCTCGTGCCTGGCAACAGCCGCTCCAAGTGGCCGGAAGTCCCTTTATGATCTCGGCTCGGTGACAACTAGGCGCATTTGGTGTGCTTGTAATAAAACGAAAGGATTTATATTTCCTATTGTGGCCTCGTCGTAAATTGCATATCTTGTAATCTTGCGCGCCAGCTGACTTGTCTTCTTCTTCAACCTGGATCGCATTTTGGGCTAAAAAAGTCGAAAAGAGAATATTGCAATTTTCTTACTTTTTTTGTAAGTTCTTTCTTCTTTTTTTTTGGGACTTGGCCTTGGGTGTCGCATTTCGCGGAAGCATCCGTCGATTGCAGACTGCTGCTGACTCATGCCGATTGTGTGTTTATCCTTTTTATGAGCTGCCTGTTTGCGACTTAAGCCTTCCCTTCTGTCTTGCCGCCGGCTTAGCTCACGGCAAATGTCACGTAAAGTGGGCAGTGACAGTCGCCGGGCTGCGGCCTGCGGCTAAAAGATCATTAATTTGGGACTTATGGCACATAAAGACAGTGGCCAGGATCTGTTTGAGCAGCGGCGACAGACATGGTTAACATGTGTATTTGTCCGGCTACTTGTTCGCCGGACTAAGCGCTATTTTAGTCGAGTCATGCTACCAGATCGAGATCAATTAGCTGCGGCCCAAAATGTAGGTGGAGCCTCGTCGCCGCAGGATCACCAAGGAATGCACCAATAGGCAAGCGGTCTACCTGACTAGCCTCAGCACACACACAAACGATCGCATACGATACACACTCACACACACACACAACAACAGCGGCATAACGAGGGCACTCGATCGTTTCGCAGTTTGACAAAAACAGCTGTTTCTTGAATGAAACCCAGGTGGAGGCGGAGGCAAACGATCGTCTCTATGTGTGCGTGTCTGTGTGAGAGAGTGTGAGTGCGCGATAATCACTGTGTGCGTAAGGCCCTCATACCCTCGGGCAGGCACAAAGAGAGCGCACATGAGAGCGCACGAGAGAGTGAGAGAGCGAGAGTGAGCGAACTGATCACATGAATGAAATTGCCGAGGCTCTCGCTCTCGCACCAGGTTGCATTTCAAGAGCAGCAGTTAAGAGCATCGCGCACACACACCTGCCATCTATCGTGCTCTTTTGCTCGCGTGCGAAGAGCATCCTCTCACAGCCGACGAACGACGAACGACGAACGCCGAATGAGCTTCCGACTGAGACCGAGTTGCGCTCTCTCTCGGCGGCTCTCCGACTGTTCGGATTCATATAAATAACGCTGTATGGCGAACGTCTTGAATCATAAGATCGACAACGTTCGACAAGCAACAATATCGACATCGACACAACCAATTGTAGCGACTCTCAGCGCTTAAATATAGTTGTTAAAACCTGTGAAGTTGTATTTTAAAGTCAGTATTTGATTTACGTGTGCACGAGAAGAAGAAAATCAAAAACAAAGCAAAACACTCACTTTGCACGGTTTCATAAGCAAAAGCAAACAGAATAAGAACAATAGACCGGCAGGCAGGCAGCCGCTTAAATTAATAAACAATAAAGTTCGTACAACAAAAGTATTTAATGGATTTGAAGTGTCAGTGACTCGATATTCCCACAAAAAAAACGGCAAAAACTATTGACAAGCACAGAAGCAACAACAAGAGGCGAGCTAAATATAAACATATACACACACGCGCACTGTCGTATAATCAGTCAATAACAACTGGTGATAATAAAAGAACTTACAACAACCACAACAACAAAGACAAGGGCGCAGAAGCAGAAGCAGACGCAGACGCAGACGCAGATTTTGAAGCCGGCAAGAGAACCAGTATATACATATTTCAATTTATTGAGAGCCAACGCTTATTTAAATTAAACAAAGGAGCAGGCACAGCAGCAGCAGCCCCCGAAATACAAAGTCGTGCTGAAATCATTCAAGTATTTTTGGCTAATTACTCGGCATACAAATGGCAACCTACCTGGATCCCACTGGCCAGTACTGAAGAAGCAGAAGAGGAAGAAGAGCAGCACCAGCAGCAGCTTCCCGACAAAGTTCCCTGTTCCCAAAGTGTTAAACAGTTTATAATATTCCGAAATGGCAGCTTACCTGGACCCCACTGGCCAATACTAGCCAAGAGAGAGAGAGAGAGAGTGAGACAGAGATTCAAATTAGAGAAACATTTGCAACTTATTCTCAAAATGTCGCTTGCTTTGGACCCCACCGGCACCTACTGAGTAACTCAGTTGCAGTTGCAGTTGCATCCCAACACCTTTCTAAACAATCCACAAGTTAAGTCAGAAAAATTACCACAAAATGCAAGTCCTCGATCTCGATCCCACTGGCACCTATCGCCGTCCATGCGAGACGCGCGACACACGCCACAAGCTGAGGCAGCAACTGGCCAGCCTGGCCCTGGACCCCACAGGACAGTACTAGCCAAGCGGGAGGAGGTGGCCCCCCCACCACGCCCAACACACAAGCACTCACACACACACACACACAGAGAACAGCTCACAGCACACCGCCTTTGCCTTAGATCCAAAAATTCTGGACATGATTGGGGGCGCTCGTTGGTTGCGCCTGCGTGGACGCGAGGAGACCTCCAGTTGCCGGCGTCGAAGAAAGTAGCCGGCGCTCGAGGAGATCCTGACAACTTTTGTATTTAGTTTTTTTTCTATGCTGAATAGCTAGCAGATACAGATAAACATATATTTAAATTATTTATTATTATTTTGTAATCGAGATCGAGTTAATTCATTGTTCATTATTGTTCACAACTCTCGCATATCGTATTCATATACGCTCACCCACACAAGCATACACGTATAGTTAGGCAATTATCAGCTTAAATACCATTCGAAAAGTATTAAATTTAGTGTCATATTATTTGTCAAACGTGAAAATCCATTTGTTGAGCATTTTTCGATTACATCTTCCATTCATATTTTTGATCTTTCATCATTTTTCTGCAAGAACTTTTCATTAGTTTCGATTTGCATTGTAAAATTTGTGAGAACGAGAATGAGAACTATTACATAAACATTTGTAGCCCTTAAGTATTTTACGCTATTTATATATACATACAAAACCCCTCACACATACATACATGAATATAATATTAAAAGAAATCGTATTTAAAACATAAAGCAAAAGAACTGTCTTATTGATGGGGAAAAACAAGCGCCCTGAGGCGTACAAAATTGTCGCATTTAATTACACAATTTTCCAGGCACACACATACACACTGACACACACATATGTACATATGGAGGGACATGCACACCTAGAGATACACACTCTCAATTGCCGGCTGGTTGTCCTAGGGCTCGGCGCAGACAAATTGCCGATGGGGCCATAAAATATGATTTTCCAAACGGCCAGCGCATATTTGATGAATCTCTGTGCATTAATTAATGTCACTGGGCGGGCGCTGCCGGCTAAAATGGCAAAATGATCAATAGAATATGAGCATCAGCAACAACGACAACAACGACAACAACAGTAACAGCAACAGCAACAACGACAACAACAGCAACAACACGAGTGCATTAAATTGCATGCGGAAGTAAAAGTTCAATGTTCGTTTGTGCTCCACAAGTGATTAGGTCAATAATAACAACAGCAGCAGAGCAGCAGCAGCAGTTCTGCTGTTCAGCAACAGCAGCAACTGAGCAACAGCAACAGCAGCAGCAACACATACAAACAACAACAGCAACCGCAGAGACCGCAGCAACTCTTTAGCCGAGAACTGCATTCTGAGAGAGCTTGAAGAGCGGGAGCGCAACATCAGTGCAAAAGCTTCTCTCTCTCTCTCTCTCTCTCTCTCTCTCTCTCTCTCTCTCTCTCTCTCTCTCTCAAGTTGCAGCAACAGGAAGTTCACAGATACGAGCGCAGCAGAGCGACTACGCGGATGTGCTGGTGCTATAAATAGACGTGTGTGTTAGCTTTTCTGTATGAAGTTCAGGGAAATCTACTGAGAGCGCAGGTGCGAGTGGGAGAGAGAGGGGGCAAGAGATACTCCATATGCTGAGATATAGCGAGACAACGAGCAGCTGTTTGCCAAGGTTGGCTGCGATGCCGCCCGCCTAACGGAAAGCTCTCGGGTTTTACATTGAAAATGCAATTAATACGGGTGCATGAAGTGCATGCGATATTGGGATCGCTCGATCACTTGATCGCTTTAATGCCTGATTGCCCGAATGCTTATTTATCTGTGCAATCGGGCACATCGCTTCCCAGGCCCACGTATTGACCCAGTTAACAGCATATTAACTCGTCATTTATGGCACCCTCAAAGCGAACCGAAAACCAACAAAATCAACATAAACATCGGGCATAACCGCAAGCAGAACTTTCTAAGTGAAAGTTGGCTCGGGATGAAGCAACTAGAAAAGTCTGCGCTGTCTGACTAACTGACTAATTGGCTGACTGACTAACTGCCTGCTTGGCTGGCTGGCTGGCTGTCTGACTGGCTGACTGGCTGACCGACTCTGGAGCCAACCTCCATCGTCCCACACTGACGTACAGCGAGATACTCACCATATAACTTGACCTACATTTTGGCAAGACAATAACAACGAAAAAGCACACACACTCTCAAATACAAACACAACAGTTATTCATGTCTGTGTATGCGTGTGTGTGTGTGTGTGTCTGTCTGAGAAAAGAAAAAGCAAGAAATTTCCAACGGTACCGGGCTGGGGCCTGGCGCTGATTCAATGTTTATGAAGCGGAAGGGCTTCACAGTGTTGTATCTCTTGTTGCCTCTGTTGTTGTTGTTGTTGCTGTTGTTGTGCTTTCAAAAAATTATTATCGTAAAATTGATTTCATTGAAGTTGTCGACTCTGAGTCTGCGTCGCGTCGCAGCTACGTCGCCGTCAACGTCGCGCTGCCTTTGCACGCGTATTGTAGCTCAATTGTTGTTGTTATTTTTTTGGTATTTATTTTTTATTTTTGGTACGTTTCGTTTATGTATTTTGATAATTAGGCGAAAGGTGAACAAACTCGTGGACTAACTGGAAGTTATTATCGTAGTTATTGCTGTTGTTGGTAGTTGGCACGAGACGTGGGTTGATCTGGCTTCAATTTACACATTTCCTAAAAGAAATCGACTCGACGACGGTCTTGGTCCAGTTGGCCTGTGACGATGAGTTGCGAGGAAATGCAAACGAAATGAGCAGAAGGCAGGAAATACGTAAAATGAAGATAACAAGATCCAAGCGAGTATAAAGACTTGAGTTCTCTTAGCCTTATCTCCCTCCCCCCTGCCGCCATCTTTGACCAATCTACATGTCTTCTGCTTTAATGGTTTCTGTTACTCGAGCTTTCGTTGATCTTTTTACCATCTTACAGGTTTCACTTGCATTCGAGAAAATTCCATTGAGTGCAAGAAAACGAACACAGAAAAGCGTTTCTAGTTCGCTTTTCCAACAACAAACAACAACAAACAACATCAACAAGCAACAACAATCACAATTAAAATCCGAAAACAAACACTCTCACTGCTCTGGGGCAAGCTAAGGTCAATGACATGGTCCAATTTTGGACTAGTGTTGTCTTTATTGTAAACACCACTGAAGACGCCTGCGACCGACGACTCAAGAGCAACGGCAAACAACAACAAACAACAACAACAACAACGACAAGAGCAGCAACAGCAGATGCCGCTGACAAGAAATTCAATTCACTTTCTATTCCAATGAAAAATCGCGCAAAGCTTTGGCGGCTCCAAAATCAACAACAGTAACAACGAAAGTGGTAGACAATAGCAGCAACAACAACAGCAACAACATCAACAACAGCAAGCAACAGCAACAACAGCAACACAAGCAACAACAGCAGCAGCAACAGCACCAAAAGCAACACCAGCAACAACATTTAGATCTCGACTTGGCCGAGCAGCAAAATCCAGTGATAGTCGCATTGATCTTTAGCAGCAACTCCACTGAGGGGGAATGCGGCCGCGGGTCGCAGGGGGTGGAGTAAACAACGGCGCACGCCTCATTAATAACGGCGGCTGCGGGAGGAGTAGCAGCAGCAGCAGCGGAGTTAACAACTTGTACAATTTGAAAGCGATTTGAAAACTAACGTTTGTGGTTGTTGTTTGTTGTTGTTTGTTTGTTGTTGTTGTTGTAGCTGTTGTTGTTGTTATTTGACTTTAACGGTTTCCGTTTTTTGTCTATTGACGGTTGACTATTTTGTTTGTTCAGCCATCAGCTTATGTTGCTGCTGCTGCTGCTGCTGCTGCTGCTGCTGTTGTTCATTTGAATATCTGGTGAAAATTTCACCCAGACAAGTGCCTTTGTCACACACACAGCCACATACTCACACACAGTGGCACACACACACGCCAGCATACTCTCAGTTTCATCTGTATATTCTCCATTTGCAATATGGGTCTATTGGTGGCAAAAGTTTCTCCTAATTTGCAAATGTTGTTGATGCCAAAGACGCAAAAAATTTGCTTAAATATTTTTGTGATTTTTGTCTAATGTTTTGTTCGCATATTTTTTTGTGTTGTTGTTGCTGCTGCTGGTGCTGCAACTCACGTGACGAATGTTACATTTCGCCCGAAGTCCGTATTAGTCATAATACGATTGTTATTGTCTGCAGGTTGTTTTCGACTAACAATCACTTGCCACGGGGCGTATGCGCAATGTGCTGCTAAATGGGTCGCTGCAATTCTTTGGGTTTTTCCCCGCTGGCCATTTGCAATTTGGCCGGCTGCCAAGCCGATAGAACTCTTCGATCCAGAGACTTAATAGGCCAACAGGCCAAAATATGCACAAGAGGTGCAAGCAACACACCCGCACACACACACACACACACACACACATCGGCAAATACAGCAACTTACACTTGCTTCACGACGATGGAAAAGTGCAAAATGAAAAGTGAAAAGTTGCCAGCAAACGCATCGCCGTCACCAGCTTTGCTGTCTTCGTTTTCGTCGTGGCTCGCATTTCTATGTGTGTGTGTGTGGCTGTGTGTGTGTGTGTCTTAGCCTCTGTTTATTTCTGCGCCTCTCGCTGGACATTTGCGGTGGTCACTTGGCTTGCCAATTGCAAATTACGTGCCATAAAAATGAAGTGACTGACGTTCATGTGGGCTGCGGCTGGCCCCTGTGCCCCCACCCCACCTTATACCCACCCCTTTCGTTTTCCCGTCGCCCAACTCCATACACACAGCCTGCGCCCACGCCCGCCTATCGCCGTCTCGAGTGTAACTCGCACTTTCACGTCTAATGCCAAATCACGTTGCAATTTTCATTACTTGGCACTGACTTTAAGCTTGTTGGCCAAGTCCAAGTGAACAAATTGCACCCAGTCCATATGCAACTGAGTAGATATCTATGTCTATACCTATATAGCAAGTATTATTTCAGCGGCTTTTATCAGTGACGTCAGCTTGGGCCAAATTAGCTAGCAGAGCCAACACGCAACAGGCAGCAGCTGGCACCTGTCGTGTCAATGCTGACCGCATTGCGTAAGCAGAGCAGCTTCAATTCCCTCAACTCAGGCTCCGTATCTCCAGGTAATACATACATGTTTATATCTACACACACTTGTAACTACTCATTGATATTGTCATTGTGCAACTGCTCGGCCCAAGCACATGACAGTCAATTAAACGCACACCCACATTGCCTAGCAGTCTTTAGTGAGAGAGCGACAGAGGGAGGAGGAGGCGAAGAGGAAGAGAGACAGAGCAACTCGCACACTTTTTGCAACAATTCAATTAAAAAACAATTACTACATATGTATTTAAAGTAATTGAGTTGCCCTCACGACGGGCATCATGACAAGTTTAGCAAACCAAAAAAGTAAAAAATAAAGAAGAACTTTACAGCAGAGAATCATAACAAGCAATGGAACTATCGATAGAATTGATGCATTGCATCTATAAAATATTATCGATGGAACACGGTCTCTGTCGATAGAGTTGTTACTAAGTAAAGTGCAAGACAGAAGCACGTATTGGAAGTATAACAAAGCGTGTTCGATTTTTAAAGAACATTGTTGTTTCAGGGCAGGCTACAGTATATTAGAAATACGTTTCAAACTAAGCCCTTCAACAGCCCAAAAATAACAATTTTTCAATTTTAAAAACTAGCTAATGCATAACAATTAACCAATTGTAATTATGAATTAAGCCCTAGATCTATTCAGTTTGCTGAAATTACATTACATATAAAGTTCGATGATTCAAATGATATAATAGATGGCAGGGCCACAGCGAGGTAGGTTCAGTGTGTGCGGTGCACAAGGGTCCCCGACTGCCTGGGGCCCTCAGCCATCGGAAATAATTAAACAAGTAACCAAAGTTAAGATATACACAAAGTTTCGAATCAATTTTGTTGTTCTTTTTTCTTATTTCGTTAAAACGGATGAAAGTGGCTTTTATTGACCGCTATTAAACTGATTAAGAATATATATTTTTCATATTATATATATATTTTGATTTTGCCAATAGACATAGAGAACAAATTCAATGTAATAAGTTTAAAGTTACTTCATTTTTTGAAGTGTTTTCATATGTACGCACTATATTTCAAAACAAATCAATTGCAATAGGGCCTGATAAGTTTTGCACAAGGGCTCCTGTGACCGTGACTACCGCCCTGATAGATTGAATCCTAAAATCATATCAAAAAATCAATACATTCATATAATATATTTCATTCTGTATCTATTTTCCAGATAACGTTTTTAGGTATCTTGTTTCATTTGTACAATTAAAATACAATTTATATTATTTATGGCAGGAAGAGGTTACAGTGTATCAAAAGTTCGTTGCCATGCAAGCAGTTCCTCAGTGTTTTGTTTTTAATATGTAATAAAAAATAAATACTTGACCAAATAGCGCGATGAAGTTTGGAGACCCCCAGACAAAAGCATGAAACGTGAGCCGGCAATCTCGAAGACACACACACACACACAATTACACACCTCTATGTACACCTGTCAGGTGAGACTATGCTCTGAAGCTGAAACCAATCCATCTAGCGCCTCTATCAGCATAACAATTAAGCTTAAATGCTGGGCTTACTGGGCTTGCTGGGCCCCAAAATCGGCATTATTCACACTTGATTGGAGGCATGTGAAAAGTTTTCGACAAAGAAGACTATCGGCCGTTGCAAGTGCTAACAGAGTTCATTTAAAACTATCTACCCGAGGAGTTTTAATGCTCAGTGACTACGTGACAAAAACTCGAAATTATCAAACACAGGGCAAACAAATTTTACCCAAAACCTATAGATACGAAACAGATACGCAGTGGGAGATATAAAAGATTCCAAATATTTGACACACAAACATGCGTACACTGGTCTATCGAAATACTACCCAACTGGAGGCGAAGAGACGAAGCTTTCGATGCATTTCAAGTTAGTAGACCCAAACTATGGTATGGTATTCCACGCCTTTAACATACAAAAACTGAATTCGGATAGTCGAATAAACATAAATAGAAACCCGGAGAGCAACTGAGCGATGGCCGGCGAGTGATATACATATGTGGGGAGCCTCACTCAGAGAGGGAGAGAGAGAGACAGAGAGTGCCAGAGAAACAGCGAGCACGACAGAGAGGGAGAGAGAGCGGATGTGCAAGAGCGAGCAGCATAGCAACATACTACAACAGAAGACAAAAACAGTTCATTGAACTATTTGTGAGCTTTTTTTTGTGTTTGCTGTGGTTTCTTCAGTTTTATTCGTGGATTATGGTATCATAGCCCAGGCATACAGCACATAATACTATATGGAATAATACATATACACACAGACATATGTACGAACGCTTGTATGTATTTGTACATATGCATAAGTTCTTCAAAGGTTCTTAGGTGTCATGTGTTCTCGGAGGTTTTGGGTTTTGTACCCAGTGTTTGCTGTGTAATGTTCAACTTTTATCATGAAATTAAAATTGATAGGGCTCACAAGTGCGACCATTTACACATACACACAGACACACATGCAGGCTCTAAAGTTTGTAATCCGTAGGGCTGGATCGCATAAATGACCCAAAGGCAGATACGAAAAGAGCTTGGGAAGAAAGCTAAGCAGCAGATGAGCTTAGTTAGACGAAATACCCGAAAGTTGCCAAGTCATTGGCATTATCGAAATATACTATATAGTTTGTGTATGTACTCATGAGAGAGTGAGAGAGAGAGAGAAAGATGTTTACCCGCCTGTTCCACGTGCACCCAACAAACAGATCCTGAATAAATCAATTACTTAAACCTGTCTAGACACTCATTTAATTTGCACTAAGACCCGCAATGGCAACCTTGAGATTAGCAAGTGATTAATCCATAAACATACTCGCACATACACACCAACACACACACACACACTCACGAGGTTCAATTAAATATTTGGCATATGATACGATTTGATTATTGAAATTATTCGCATCTTCAAACAGAAAACAGACTCGAAACAGATTTAAATTAATTTTGGTTTTATTATCACTTCGGTCATTTATTTTGAGACGCTTCTTCGAGTTATCCCGCTCCCCCCAACAATTGTATTGTATTTAATTAATGCTTATGCAGAGTGCAGACAAAAACGGCCCAAAGAATACCCTAGAAATTTACGTAATCATTTGCGGCGTTTGTACAACCAGATCTTAAACATGTTGTTTATGAGTCTGTACGGCGCATGTTTCACATTTAAAGATAAGCCAGTTGGCAGGTCATACTTCAAATTGCATACAAATCGCACTAAGCCACAACAACAACAACAACAACAACACCCACAACAGGCAGCACAGCTCGATGACAACATAAATAAATAAATAATTACTCAATTAGAATGCGACTACATAATATGTAACAGCACATGAGGAGGGGAGACCAGAGCCAGCCAGCCAGGCCATGCCACACACTCCAAAGCCAAAGTCAAAGTCAGCACCACAGCCAGATGCAACGGCGGAGCCAGAATCAGAGCCAAGTTCAATATCAAGTGACACGCGCTGCCAACGGCTCGGCTCAATGAGATCAATCTGCGACTGGGGCTTGTCACATACATATGTTCATACATACATACACATATGCATGTTCATACATATGTAGATGACTATTTAAAGGTAGTTTCGCACACTGCATAGAGCAGGAAGCATTACGAAGATTAAAACGGCAATGCAATAAATCAAATATTACTTACAAATTCGCCCGGTTAACACGCCCTTTTGCCCGGATTCAGCTGCACTCGAAGCCGAAGCCGAAGCCGAAGCCGAAAACAGAACTCCTGTTGTGTTCCAGTCTCTCGTAAGTGCAGGTCGCAATCAATGCCGTAATAACAACAACAACAGCAAGCAGCAGCAACAAAATTACAACAACAACAAACAACTGCAGCAGTTACTACAGTTAACAGCAATAACAACTTCCGTATGCTTTCCATGAGACTGTAATTTAGCTCAAGCAACAAATACGAATACGTATATGACTAGACATACTCACACAAACACACACACACACAAATGCAAATACAAACCCAAACTAAACTAAAAACGAATCAAGTCGAGTCGAGTCAACGTCAATGGGATCTCAATTCAATATTTGCGATATGTGCAGTGCTCAAAGTCTTTTTGGAGAATTGCATTGGATTTCGAATTCGATTCGTTTTGATATGTTCGATCGCCAGACAGAGCACCCGACACGACTGGCTGAAAATGAATCCGACTTTGGTTCGTGTTTACCTACAAATTGACATAATTTGCCTATAAATGTTTAACGAAAATACTCAATACCCAAAGCGCTGGAGTTAAACCAGACAGAGCCGACAATTTGTCGTCGCATAGTTAGCATACTTTCCCATACCCACCACACCAGCACCATAGGGCATACCAGACGTGTTTAGCATAGCTAAGGCTGTAATAGACCAAATTTGAATATACATGTACATATATAATTAATATCACGACGACTTATTACAAGAAAATGTTTGTCAAGTGAATTTTCGTAAAGGTATATAAGACAAATATTGTTTAGACTAGTTATCCTGAGCAATAATATATAATATATACTTAAAGGGGTCTTCTACTTATTCTTCTACGTTCTACATACATTTGCACAAAGAAAGTATACCCTTTTTTGACAATTTACAATGGGCGAAGGGTGCAAAAAGCTCCATAAACTCTGCCAAAAAACAGCTGAACATTTTAGCGTATAACACTAAAGCAATTGTGTAAACAGTTGCGGGAAACTCGTGTACAGACCCAACTAAAGAGATCAACCACAAAAGCCATATGCAAATGTAGATATCAAAGTCGAAGTACGCGCAAAACATGCAAACACAACTAATTTAAGGTAGTATCGCATGTATATTGTGAATTTGTGACAATAAATTGAATTATTTTATACCAAACTCAACTGCTGCTCAATTAATAATCAAATTATAATAATTTATGGAGTGAATTGGCGGTGAAAATAATGATATTTTTTTACATGTTTAACTTGTTGGAACTGTCGCATAATTTTTTGGGGAATATCTGTACAAGAAACTGGAATAATTCCATTGCGATGTACGAGTAAGAAACAAAACAGAATCTGCTTGAATTAATGAATTGATTGCATAACACAGATGACAAAGGGAGAGCAAAAAATCAGTAAGGTGTATAAACAAAATTGGAATACAATAATTAACTTATCGATGCGATATGGTCGCTCATGGACGTAGAAGGATGTCACACAAAAAATATCGAAAGACTAAACTGTTTGAATCGAAGCACAATAGCCGAGCCTCGCGTCGAGTTACAATAAATGCATGCTATAAATAACCAGTTAATTTATAATTAAATTTTATGGCAAAGTACTTTTTTTTGAGGGGTAAACCAGTCAGCTGGTTAGGTACTCGATACTTGTCTGTCTGTCCCTGATAAATTCGGCACACTTTTTAAATCTGGACTCAGTGAGAGGTGCTGTTCCAAAGCTGACGCAAATATAACTCCTCCCCACAAATGCATACTATATATACGCCCGGTGGTACTATATATAAACACGATGACGAACGCATATTGTACGTTATACGGGGTAATTGTCGACGCTTTCGTAGAACTCGAAATTGAAAATGTCAACTGCCGTGCTTTGTTCCACATAGTGCGTAGATTCGCTGGAACAGAACGGAAGCTGGGGCTTGATCTCTGAAGTGAATCGATCTCGCGATCAATGTCGATCTATCCCATGTGAGATCTGGCGGCGGCGGCTGCGGAGTATACGTGTAATTTATGTGGCAGCGGGCACAAAATAGCAAGAACCTACTACAATTATTACTACATATTAACATTTGTAACATTCTTACATACTTAATACATTATTATAGTAATTTCATAACATGTTCTCATGGTCAACCTGCTTTGGACTGCTGGAGCGAGCCGAAGTAGTGGTCTCGGCGTAACTACTATCGCATAGTGTTCGCATATTGTGTACTATAGATTGGGTCCGATTCGAGTGGAGTCGAGTACTCGTACTATACTCTTGCTGACAGTTTCAATATGCGCCGGCGCTGCATATTTTAAAGAGTCGCCAGCGATTTCATACATTGTAACGACCCGCGCTGGTCATAATGAACAACACTTTATGGTCGTCCCAGGGCGTTATGCAGCCAAAGATAGCACCAGTATAAGCATCAAATATCACGATTTCAGCTGTCAACACTTAGGCGGATGTCGGACCACATACGTTAGCATATGCACAAGCTATGTTCGTATGCTTTGTCGGATGAAAAGTGAAAATGCTTCGTTCTAAGTATAACACGTGATATCATCAGTGTCGCATGATTTACGTGCATTTTGCTCCAAAGATCCGGCAATAATCCGCTGCACCTGATTGCACATGTCCACAACCCGCCTCCGCCAGCGCTGGCCTCCCTCCCTCCCTTCAGGCTGCAGCCCCGCCCAAGCGCTCAAGTTCAATGTTGAGCGGCAAATGCGACACGCCAGACAAGGCGAACCCTTGAAAATGGACTCGATTCGTCATCTGACGGCCGGCACATGATATGGCTGCGAGTGGATACGGACACCCAAAACCACAGCGACGGCGACCTCGTGGTGCACGTTCATCTTCAAATGTGACATCTCGTTCTCTTTGTAGGGGGGGAGGCATACACCAAACATTTTCATTCCGTTCCATTTCCATTTCTTTGGCGACTTTTTTATTGCGATTTTTGCGTTCATTCAAGTAAATTAGATCTAGTTTATGCGGTTTTTATTAATCTGACCTTAGTCATGATCGTGAATTGCGCGTTTTTGGGGGCCACTCAGAACTATGAATGGGGATAGTCTGTACCAGTTACACAAGATGTACAAATGAGGGCGGCCTTAGTGCGAAAGTCAGTTGAATGCGGGACAACTGAATGGGGAATTATATTATGATTATATTATGGGGGATTTTCTTATGATATTCCTTGTTGTTTGTTCAGTTGTCATCAATCATTTGATAATTTTAGTTTAAGGTACTTACGATTATTTATTACCAAGCGCATAATATGTTTGTTTTCTCAAGATTCTAAGTCCCCTATACTCGCTATAGAGACTAACCCCTGGATTTATGGGAGCCGACTATTCCGTTGCCGTTTGGGCAGCAAACGAGCTCTAAATCAAGTTCAAAGTCAAACAAATTAACAACAATTTAGCTAATCAAAACTGGCAGCCTAAACAGAATTCTCTGCGCCCGAAAAAACATAAAACATGTTTGCAATATCCGAACAGGCCATAGATCCGCACCACACCACACTATACAGCGCAGCGAAGTGTCTGTAATTAATAAATTGTTGTAGATAGATGCAAATAAATAAATAAAAGCAAATATAGCTATAGCAGTCGCAGCAGCAGCAGTCGCGGAGCAAGTCAGCTATTATTTTGGAAACGAACTTGTTTAATTTGCATAAAACCACCAACTCTCCGCCTTGCCCAATTGAAGCTCTCCCTGTCCAGGCCAACCAGCTGCAGTAGCTCGTGCGTAGAACCAAAGCGACGTCAGCTGACACGGATGCTGGGATAGCAGCAGCAGCAGGGAGCATCACCAGCAGCAGTTGTCGCACCAGCTGGAGACAAAACGGCCAAAAAAACCAAAATAAATACTTATCTTTATATGCACTTTGTTTCGACTTCGGGAATCTGTGGAGAAACTAGTTCGTCGTCGCGATATTTAGTGCAGTAAATAAAAAAAATTAAATATGCACGTTTATGGTAAATACATATATGAATATATATGTGAGTGTATGCAATGTATTCTTGCACACACACAAGCGCACATGTACATATATGTGTTCGTATGTACGCGTCTGCTAAATGTGTCTTTATTTAGCGTGTTCTATTGAAAGGACAATAAACTTCTAACAATGCATCAAGGTCAACCACTCGCATTAGATGAAACAAGTCACACAAAAATTAAACAAAAATAAAAATAAAACACAGTCGGTCAATATTTGTGGGCCGCTTTAGACGATTATTTAATTCGTAAATCGGTTTTAAAAACCAAAATTATATTCTGGCATACAAATGCGGCGTCATTACAGCGACTCCCATCCGAATTTAGACGTTGCCCAGTAAATGTGTTCAATATTAAATGGGTTAAACATGTTAAAAGTAGACAACCTGTTCCAGTTTTGAAACAAATTCATTAAAGCCGTAAAAGTGATAAGATCGAGTTTCAACTTATTTGACTTTGATGACGTGAATGCAGATTTGATGTTTCAAGTGATATTAATATTTGTTAAAAATAGAATAGTGTTGACTAAGAAGTTTTGTAGTTAAAGCGAAACTAAAGAATGACGAGATTATGTTTATAACTATAGAGGGTGGGTCAAAATTATTAGAGAATCCATATATAATAAGAAAGTATAATAAGTAATTTATTTATTAATTTTTTATTCTAATTTATTTTTTTATTTACTTATTAATTCATTAAATTGATGGAGATCTGACAGTCTTCCAAATTCGCCAATTACATTTATTGAAATATTCACTTACAAAAGATATTAATCTATTTAATTTATCGATATCCATTTAATCATCGATTAATTCCGCCAACCACACAACTCTTAAACCAAACTTTTTAAATTTTATCCAAATAAATCTTAAGCATCAAATACCATCCTTAAATACGTCGTCTATGAAAACTCTTGTTCTACATAATTTATTTCTTTAATCTCAACTTAAAGCATCCAAATGAAAATATTTAAATAATAATTTGCGTACAATTAATTTATAATTATACATAAGTAAATTTGGGAAATTAATTTCGGTTAAATTAAAATAGTTTACAAGCTTAAAACGTTTACAAGTGACTAGCCCTAGCAAGTGTATTCAGCCTGCGACCTTTATAAAGTTTCCATTTGGTTTGTATTCGTTTTAATTCGAAAACATTTACAGCTGTTGGCAACTATTTTCGCAGTGCTCGTGGGTTTGTGGATAAATATTTATACACATACATATAAATACTTAATTATATAAATATATATATGTGTAGGTGTGTGCAATATGCATTCATATTTATGAATACAAGAGTATATGCTCTGATGTACGTTTGCATGTGTGTTCGGCATTTACATTTCTGTTTTGTTGCCTGATTATGTGTTCAATGCACCCAGTGATGTGGTTGTTGTTGTTTTCATGCGATTGTTGTTGTTGTTGTTGCTCGCGATTAAGTCTGTTCTGCGTTGCAGTTTTGTTTACTTTTGATTTTGTCGTACTTTTTGATTAAGTGCAATGGCTGCAGAGCCGGTACGAATACGCACAGTATCAGAGACTTGTAAGTACACATATGTATACATATGTATGTGTATATACATATGAATGTAAAGTTTATCATGCCTGCATTATCTGGCAATTGTTGTTGCCCTTTGCCGTAGCCGGCACAGTTCAACAGAATCGAATCAGCGCCAAGAATGTCACATTGAAAGAGGTCAACCACCAAGCAGCGCCTTGTCGTGTCATCTCGCGTAATTGAAAACAATTTATTTTATTTGCTAACGATATTACGATTTAATTTAATTAAGGCATTACGAGCAGGAAATGGACCACTTGATTGGCCGCCATTGGCCGAATGTACATAAATTTACTCTATGGAAAATTCATTTCTGTCAAAATAAAAGCAGTACTCAAGTTTATTTTAAATCTGGGTATGGGAATGAATTTAAACTAGTTTTTATTTGTTCTTTATTCTTAAAAATATATCTGAAATTATATATGTATTTATTTTTAATCGTCATTGGCAGAAGAAACACACCTTAATGTACCTTAACTTATTTCCTGGAATCTGCATCTGAGTTCATTTAAAATTAAGGTATAATACTGAGTTTTAACTAATTAGAATAAAATGTAACTGAAAATATATACCTAGCATCTTTAGTTCATCCGTAAAAGTATCTCAACTATGCACCACATTCATAAATGCATCTTTGCTTACTTCCATCTAATTACATGAAAATGTGTCTGTGCTTAAGTTGAGCTACATATTCATAAATGCATCTAAGCCAACTTTGTATCTAGGTGGGTACACATAAGACTTTAAGACACACATTACAGCGTATTTTTATGATATACTTATTTTTGCATGACTGACCGAGCATTGGGGCAGAAAAGTATGGGTTGCAAATAAAAAGCGCATAATAAGCGTTTAAATGCAATTTTCTGAGCAAAACGAAACCTTCAGCGGGCAAAAGGCAAAATATCAAATGGAATTATATGTTTTGCAGCAAGTTGATTAGAATGAAATATGTTTTGTGGCTGGGCCAGCAGCAGCACCACAGCAGCACCACAGCAGCAGCAAAGGCAGCAAAGCGAAGACCAAAAAGTCCTTTTTCTTTCTAACAAAAGTATTTAGGTAGCATTTAAAGAGACAGACAACTCAAAATCGGACTGTTTTTTCTTTTTTTCCTTTGGCTTATTTTGCTTTTCTACTTTTTGCTTGCCATTCATTTCATTTCTTTCGGCTGGATGGTGCGCTGGCCAATAATTTTGTGAGGGTGCCGCCAAAAGGGCAGGCGCAGCACATCGCATGGCATCTCTCCGAGTTCTTTGTTTGAAATAGATTATTGGCAATATGTATAAAATATTTATTTTGTCTGACTTGATGGCGACGCGCAAAAGTTCAAGGATTCTGACATGGGTTCAGTGAACCGCCGCCTGTTTTTGGGCCCAGAAAGACAGCCGGAAATATCAAATTCGCTTTAATTACGATCGAACAAATTAATAAGTTTGATGAAAAGTGAAACACAATGGACGCAGATGTCGCCTCCGACGGAGTCACATGGAAAATTGAGTTCAGAGACGACAAATTGCTTCAGCGATGTACTGCGAAATCAATATCCGCTTGCGTAAGTGTGCGCCCTAATGACTGGGAGGTGTGGCACGACGCTGACAAGGTGTGCCACTCTCTCGAAAGGGGTAGCCTAGAATGGGTAACCCGAGTAGCGCAGGAAAGTGAAGAAAGCCGAAGCTAGGCACGTGCCGCCCACCAGCTGCTCGAGCGAAAGTGAACTATGCCACGAGGGACAGTCAAAGATTCAGCGCGACAGGGGATAAAAAGGGACACTGAGAGAGAGAGAGAAAGCGAGAGAGAGAGGGAGGGAAGAAGGGAGACACGCAGACCCATATTGCGCTGATGGCACACTGATTGATCTGCGCGACCGACTCTGGACTGTGCCAAGGAATTCCTAAGAATACGGAACGCACACAAAAAACGACGCACAACGCAGCACGCAAAAAAGGGTGGAATACAATATAATAATAACAAGGAACATGAAGATCGTATTATTTAATTTAGCACTGTGCCCCGGTCTGTTTTTTTTCCGCTGCGTCGAGTGTATCAATGAATCGAAAGCGAATGCGAATGTCTCGATCGCGTGCGGCAAACATTTCCACAGATTTCATCAGAGCCAACATCGGTTCTTTCTTTTCTTCGGATTCTTTTTTATTCTTCGTCATTCCGCGATTTGATTTGTCTTATGCTGAGTTCGGCGACTCGGACTCCTGAATACATTTTTTGCTGTAATCTTGTGGGTTGTGCCTCTTGTTTAGGCAATAAATGCATATAAAATACGTTTAACTGGGCCGATTTTAGATCCGCGTATATAATCACATATTAAATGGCAATAAAAATGTTGAATATCATGGTAATTGCATGGTATTATTATACCGATCGACAAGTTGTAGAAGACTTACTCTAGTAGTTATTAAACTTGAAATTCCATAACATTTATGATCGACATATGAGTGTTAAGGGTTAAGATCAGTATTCAGTCGTTTTTTATTGTAGACAAAATAATATGTGTAATCGTATTGCAGTCAATTTTAATACTTTTCCCATATCTGAAGCTGATGACTAATACGCATGCAAGTTCCAAGAAAATTGCAGACATACCACGAATAGTTTTGGGCGCAGGCAGCTCCGTCAACTTCTTGGCTCGCATGCCAAATTGCAACTTAATTATAAATTGCAAAAAAAAGATAACAACAAAACCAGAAAGAACATCTGTAGATGGGAATGTCGAACATGTAATACTCTTACAGATCGCTGGAACGACCTTCAAATATGGTTGATAGCATATACAGGGTTACATCGACTTCCTGCTACAATATGTACGGATCTTTAGATTTCCCAAATACTTTAATATACACCAGCCTATTTAATGACTATCATGAGTAGTATTGTTAACTTACTACATACATTTGTTACCAAGTAAGCCACAAACAATATAATGCCTGACACAAGTTGAGCAAATCGCAGACCGGCGAAATACCCCAAAGTTTCAACTGCAGCGTAAAATTGTAGCGTCAGACTGAGACCTGTGAAGCGCCATATAAAACAAAAACTGCTAATTTAACTGTTAGTTTCACATGCATGCTATATGTGCACACACACAGGCACACGCACACACATCGAAACTTCAATGAAAATGCCATGAAAATGCAGTCAGCACTGGAAAATCCATGAAATGTGCGAGTACACGTATTAAAGCAAGAAAATCTTCCGCGTTTGTGTAATGCAGGAAGATTTTGCATGATATTTGCTTTTATGTGTACCCTACACATGCACAAGTCCATACTTACGCATACATGAACGTACATAGCTATGTATACTTAATATTTCAGACCGAGCCGAGTCTTGCATCGATTGCAAAGACTGTCAGCAAATATCTCGAGATTATCTGATTGGATTTGTGAAGAGAACCAGCGCGATATGTCTGAAATTTCTCTGGCGCGCGAAAAGTCAAAGTCAAGTGAAGGAAACGTACGACGCAAAGATCCGGTGAGAGAGCGAGGAAGTGAGAGAGAAAGAGAAACACTCAGAAACAGAGAGAGAGAGAGTGCGCGCTTCACACGCGACTTCCACTTGGAAGAAAGCAGCGAGAGCAGAAACCTGTACACATGACTGAGCCGCGACGCGAAACCCCCCAGCAGAGTTGCCCCTGCTCCTCTCGAGAGCCCCAGCCAACCCCTTGGTAGCGCCACCGGCGATCGACGTCAGCGACAGCGTGCGAAAGTGAAATCGAACCTTTGCTGCCGGCGTTTGCGCTTTTAAAAGCAACAACAACAGAAAAAGCATCAGCAGCGACAATAACAACAAGCGCAGCCGGTTTCAAAGTTAGCAAGGGGCGCGACTTGAGTGGGGCGGCTTTGGCTTTGGCTTTAGCTGTAGCTGACAAGTGCGACTACGGCTGCCAACACCCCCCGGCTCCCGCCTGTTTACTTGGCCACCCCCCTCTTCCTGGCAACCACCGCCCCTGCCCGCATTGCGCCTTCAATTAATAAAAAACACAGCGAGCAAAACTTTTGTAAAAGTTTTGCATTTTATTTTTAAAGAGGCGACTGAATGAAATTTTCATTTTGGTATCGGTTCACGTTCCGACAGAGACAGGGAAAGAGATAGCGACAGTGACAGCGACAGCAACAGCTTTTGGGACTCCGGTCACTGAACTTTGTCCGACTGGACTTTCGTCATGAAAATTTGCATACGCGCGCTCTGCCTGATGACGCGGCCACTTGGCGCACTTGGGTGCTTTCGGGGACTGTGATTAAGTTTGGGTGTGATATGCCTTGTGGGCTGGGGTTATGTGGGAAGTGGGATGTGTGTAAGATGACGTGCCAAATCGCCTGACGCCAGTCATTAGGGCAGCGCAACTGCTCCGGCTACCGGCAGCACTTGCTAATTTGCATACGAGTGTCTTGAGCACTCGTATTACGGCTAATTGTGCCATTCCATCAAATCAATTTTGCATCTCGGAAAATATGCAGTTTTAATTAGTTAATAACCACCTTGCCCTGGCTTGCAGCTGACAGCGTCGCGTCGCGTCGAACCGTAGCGAGGATTCCTTAGATAACATGAAAACGAAATGAACTTGGCGCTTGTCGACCCGACCCATTCCGATCCGATCTGCGAGACCTGCCAATGGGTGTCGGTCGCAATTAGCGCCATATATCAATTACAGTACATAAATATCAGCTCGATATACCCTTGTTTGCACGTAAATTACCAACAAGACGCGCGCGCAGACCGTTAAAGTTAAAGTGTTTATATTATAAATCATTTATTCAAATGATACGAATGGTAACTGGAATGGTGTATTGGTCAGTTACACCAACAACAGTGTGCGGTGCGGTCAGGCGGGTCAGTTAGACGCCCCAGACCGGCGGCGTCACAAACAGCTGATCGCCGGATCTTCGGAATGGGACGTAGGGCGCTCGACGCTGATAAGTTGCAGAGCTCGATTGGCGCCAGACATCTGTTAGACTGGGGGTTAGACAAATGAGTTCTCGCGTTATCAATATATCGATATTTATTTATGCAGTTATGCACTCACACAACGGTTGACAATTCGGTTAGTTGTATTGCATGCTCAACATACATTTAAATACACATACAAATACATGCATACAATTCCTTTTAATAATAGCATATTTCGCATTTCGCTTGTAAATCTCTATAAACATTATGTGCTGCGTATAATAATTATAATATTCCAAATACAAATGCAATTACAATGGTCGGTATAGTTTTGCCTAATAAAAAACTCTTCAGGCATATTTAAAATACATTGAAACTCTCAATTCCCTTAATATTAGTATTGAATGTGTCAAAAATGAAATTTCATACAAATCCACGTATATTGCGCATTTTATTAAGTTAATTCTGTTACTGCGGCCTTTTGACCCACAGTGCGTGTCTCCCTCTTGCTGTGATCGTGCTTTGGGATTTTACTTCAGATTGCTCAACTGCTTACTTAACGATACTCTGTCAGCCAAAAACAAACCGAGTAACAGCTGCTATTTTCAATTTTCAATTCGAAATTGCGTCAAAACTAGGAAAGATAGCGACAAGCGGCTCATTTTTAATTGTTCTTGATTCTTTTTTATCAGTTCACAAGTTTCCAAGTTCATAAAATGTCTCGCGCAGCCTGGAAAAGGATCCAAGCCTTTTATCAGTTTTTCTCGATTTTTTAAGAAAAAACCCGTTTGAAAAACGCGCTCAGTGGGGCAAAAACCATTTTAACTGTTCACTGCACAAAAGAATGCAATACTTTTTTGTTAGATGTGTAGTTTCGTTAGGGAAATATTTTTATCAAAGTCTACTTTTGTGCTGTCTCTCAAAATTAGTATCAAACCCGGCGCAGTGCTGCCAACTCTGCTGATCATAAAAAGAGCTAAGCTAGCTATTAATAAAACAGCTACAAAATATAGTATGTTTACAGTGAAATGCTATCAACGGTTTTTGCCAATTACAACACGATAGATCTGGGAAAATAGCTAAACTGGCAGCAGTGAATGGTAGATGTATAAAAAATTTTGAATTCGTACCGCAATGGAACTCTAAAAAACTCTACAAAAGACCGAAACAATGGATAAAACAATGATAGAAAGTAAGCTTCCATATAAGACAAGTACATAGTATATAGTAGTTTATACGTTAGTTTCTAGTTAACCAGAGGTGTAGTACATAGAGTATTTAATATTATACTGCTGGCATTCGAACATAAAAGCGAGGCGTATCGAGTATGATCGAGCGTGTATCAAAGGATACTTTGCAAATATCAAGTTTTGCACTTAAAAAAATTACACATTTAATTCACAACAAATACACATCCATACAAACTGCAGTGTACAATGGAATACTCAATACATCTACAAGGTTTATGTGGTAACTATTCATCTATCTAATAGTTACGAATATGCCAAGAACTTGGCATAGTTCGACAAGGCTGGAGGGATCTAGTCGCTGGGATTCGTGTGGAATGTTCATTAAAACTTGATTCACATACATAATTGTTATTATTGGTCGGTTCTGTACTCGTTTCTGCCTCTTATCTAAATTTTCTTGGTATAATTGCATACAAAAACTCTATTTGAGATAGCTCAATCGTGCACGGATCAGAAAGCATCGTTAAGCTCTACGACTGACAGGCGGAGTTCCAAGACAGGCGATAGCTACTGTGTTCTCGCTACCATATCCAAGCCGCCTTCCTCCTCCATTTTGGTGAGGAACTTGATGACGCGATACTGAGGATCCGATTGACGTGCCATATCGATCAACGCCAGTAGCTTCTTGATGCCAATGCACACGCGCTTGCCTGCCATCTTTCTAGCAACGTTCTGAAGCTCGTCGGGAGAGAAAAGATCCGAGTCATCTAATACAGCTAGTACATGCTCAGGACTGGACAAGTTGGAGACATGCAGGACGGAGGTGAATGCAGACAGCATTTCCATTTCTTCGAGAACCTCGCGTCGGCTTGAGGTGCATAAGATGAGCAGCTTGCGGCCCTTGGGCGGTTGCTTTTTAAGCAGCACCAGCAATGCCTGCAGAGTCAGGTTGGAGTAGCGCGGTCCAATGGGACCGTAATCGAGCAGACGTTCCACATTATCCACAACGATGCAGCTAAGCGTGGAACGGTAGGCGTCATCGAATATCTTGCGAATGTGCAAGCACTTGGCAGACTCGGTGAAGCCGACCATATCCTCGGGCGAGCAAACCTTGACAAAGGGAAAGTCGCTCATCTTGGCCAGATTGGCTGCCAGCGCCGATTTGCCAGAATTGGGGGCACCCTCGATGAGAACAGACACAAGTCCAGAGTTTTCCGAGGCCTTGGCTTGCTGCACATACAGCATACCGTCCTCCAGAAGGCTTGTCACTGGTTGTCCCCAGTTGATTATACCACGCGCAAGCATATTCTCGAGCATTTCTTGAGCTGCACCAAAGGCTGGCTTGATGTCGTTGTCCAAGGCGTGCATAAAGTCCGAACGGGTTACTTTAAGCTTCTCCATTGCTTCGGGATCTACATGCACCTTGGCATCTGCTTTAATCAGGCGATTCATGGCTGTAGACTGAGCGGCACGCACCAGACCTTCCAGCTCAGCACCGCTGAAGTTCTTAGTGCGCGTTGCGATTTCGAGGTTGTCCACATCGCTAGCGATCTTATTGAATTCCCGCATTCGCTTCGTATGTATGTTGAGGATCTGCACTCGTCCCTCCTCGTTGGGCAGACTAATTTCCATCTGAACCTCCAAGCGACCAGGTCGAAGCAACGCCTCGTCAATCATGTCTCTACGATTAGTCATGCCAATTACCAATATGTTGTTCAATTGCTCTACGCCGTCTATTTTTGCCAACAGCTGATTGACTACGGTATCGTGCACGCCGCTGTTGCCCGCAACGGAGCCACGTGCCTTGCAGATGGCATCGATCTCGTCAAAGATTATAATGTGTAGACCGCTATTGGGTCCAAGACGCTTTTCCTCCTCCTCAGCTTCGGCAAACAAACGGCGGATATTGGCCTCTGACTCACCCACATACTTGTCCAAGATCTGGGGACCATTCACAATCTTGGGCTCGCGTGCATTGAGCATCGTGCCAATCTGTCTGGCCATCAGCGTTTTGCCGGTACCAGGCGGTCCATACAGCAATATGCCCTTGACGTGTTTGATGCCCAACTGTTCCACCAGCTCAGGGGGAAAGACGCGCGAGGCGAACGCACGTCGAAAGATGGCATTGAACTCATTGTCCAGGCCACCAATTCCCATTTTGCCAAAGTCCCAGTCGGGATTGATAATGGACTGTCGAACAATTTTTCCCTTCGATCTTCCCTGAAGGTTCAGCACGGAGTTCTCGGCCTTTTCAAATTGCACTACAGTATTGCCGAGGATCCGGCCAAAGCGGACGTTTCGTGTCTTCGCCTCCTTGCCGTCACCAACTGTTCGTGGATCGATGGCCTCCAGTGTCTTCACCGCCAGTCCAAGCAGCTTCTTGTCCTTGAAATGGAAGACCAGCGTTTGCCCCACAGTCAATGCCATTCCAGAAAACTGCAGAATGAACTCCTTGGCCATTTCATCGGAGTCGTAGGGCTCCTGAGTAATGGTTTTCTTTTGCAGAAAGTCCGTCTCGAAGGACACCTGGGTGATGATGTCGGAGTTGGCATCGAAGCGATAGGGTCGCACATCGATCTCCTGATTGATTGAGAGAGTGGCCCACTTTCGCTGCACCAGCGAGAACCCAACATGTCCACGTGGCAGATCCGCAATCTTCTCAAGCGCAAATATGTAATGTTGTCCAGGGCCTGGTGAAATATCCGCATATCTGTCATGGGGATGACGAAAGAACAGAAAATTAATGACTGCACCTCAGCGAGACGCCCACGTAGCGCTAACAACAAAAGCAAAACACGGAACCGAAAAAAGAAAATAAAACACTGACTTCACTTCGTCCGTAAAATCGGCGACATTCACAATCGCCTTGTTAGTCAGCGACAGTTCGTCCGTGGGGCATTTTATGGCTCTCATCCTGTGCGCCAATTCACTTGCCATTTTTATCAGCACAACTTTTCAAAATTGATTTTAAAGTGCAAATTTATACTGTGGGGCGAAATAGTTTTCCAAATACTGACTCACCAACAGCTGTTCGCTGAGGTGTGCAGCCCTGGCCAGAAAAAACAATATTCGTGTATACACTGGAAGTTCGGTTGCATTGGAAGCATGACAAAACAGCTGTTCGCTTGGAAATCAGCTCTCAACTTGAAAACAAAGCAACAAAAAACTTGGATATATGGTTGTTGTTAATTTAATTAAAAAAAACACGACAACATAAAATACACATCAATGTTTATTAATAACTTAACTAAAGTCCTAAATTTGATTTTAAATTGGTGCCAACCCTATGAGTAGTAACATAACAAGTATTTCAATTCATTCAATTCAATTCAATTCAATATTTGAAATTTCTTTTCACTTGTTCCTCTTTGGGTTTAAGTTGCGGTTTTTGTTTTGATTAACACGGGCACGCTGTTGTTTACTTCGAGCACTCTTTGGTTTTGTCGTTCTATTTTTCGTATTTGCTTGCTTGTCTCTTTTGGCGTTGCACAGTGGGCGAAATGGCCAATCTGGCGGCGATTAATTCGTAACTTTTTTAAATATATATTTATTTTCATTTAATTAATTTACTTATTTCTTTTGTTTTTCATCTTTCTAAAAACAAAAATTTTGAAGGTTTATTAAAATTTTATTTCTAAATTACTTTTATTTTTCATGAGAGCTGATCAGTTTTTTCTTAATAGACAAATTGTAGTAATTTTTTGATACTTTTGTTTTAACATAAACAAACTTTTTTTTAGCATAGTTTGCCTTTACAAGCGCAAGTTGAAGGAAACGTACAGAAATTTCCTCGTAACTTCTAAAGGGAATTTGGTTTGATTGCATACAAATTTTATTTTTATTTCATTTTTATTTCACAAGTAGAAACTTATAACAAAAAAAAAAGTTTATATCAACTAAAATATTTTAATTTAATTTTCACAGAATTACCTGAGAAACTACATAGCGCAGCATTGCTCGTCGACTGATGAATTCCAATTAGATGGTTTGTCAAAACACCAAAAAAATTCATTCGGTGACATAGATGGTAAAACTAAAATAAAAACCAAACGTCGATATGCAGACATATGCAGCTGAATTTGGGCATTCTGAAACATTCAACTATTTTTGGAAAATATTTTAATCTTGGACCGTTTTAGATCATACTCTACCATGAAATTTTAATTTTCATTAATAATTATGTAAGTTTTGCGAGCAAACCAAAACCATTGTGATTTAATAATAATCAATATACTTTGAAAAATGTAAAGCTTTCAAATTTACCATCTTCCCAGGGTTTTTCCCCTGTTTTTTTAAAGCCTATTTTCCCCTACTCCGTCTTACTCTTCTAATTGCACAAAAAATACCGGAAAGTTTTCCGCTCCTCGTCTTGTGCCTGCTCCCATTCCGAGACTACTTCCCCTAGTTCTTCAGAAAATCATACATTCTTATATTACTGACTGTAACAAATTTGATAGTTCAAAAAATCCACTTTAAATTTGGGCGCAACTTTCGCTCTTTTTCAAAAAAATTAGTCTCCCAGCTGAATATTTTTTATATTTAAAAACGTTTGAGGTATTTTACTCCAAAACAAAAGGCGTTACGTTGACTGTTTCATCGCCAAGTTCTTTTCAAAATGATAGAGGATTTAACAAAAAGCTTTCTTCCTTTATTCTTTGCTATTAAAATATTAGAGGCCTATGAAAGGTTCAACTCTGAGTTCTCGGCCTTTTCGAATTGAACTACAGTATTGCCGAGGATCCGGCCAAAGCGGACGTTTCGTGTATTCGCCTCCTTGCCGTCACCAACTGTTCGTGGATCGATGGCCTCCAGTGTCTTCACCGCCAGTCCAAGCAGCTTCTTGTCCTTGAAATGAAAGACCAGCGTTTGCCCCACAGTCAATGCCATTCCAGAAAACTGCAGTATGAACTCCTTGGCCATTTCATCGGAGTCGTAGGGCTCCTGAGTAATGGTTTTCTTTTGCAGAAAGTCCGTCTCGAAGGACACCTGGGTGATGATGTCGGAGTTGGCATCAAAGCGATAGGGGCGCACATGGATCTGCTGATCGATTGTGAGAGTGGCCCACTTTCGCTGCACCAGCGAGAACCCAACATGTCCACGTGGCACATCCGCAATCTTCTCAAGCGCAAATTTGTAATGTTGTCCAGGGCCTGGTGAAATGTCCGCATATCTGTCATGAGGATGACGAAATAACAGAGAATTAATGACTCCACCTCAACTTGACACCCACGTAGCGTTAACAACAAAAGCAAAACACGGAACCGAAAGAAGAAAAGAAAGCACTGACTTCACTTCGTCCGTAAAATCGGTGGCATTCACAATAGCCTTGTTTGACACCGATAGTTCGGCCGTGGGGCATTTTATGACTCTCATCCTTTGTAACATTTCACTTGCCATTTGTTGTGGAACAAATGTGGATAATTAATTTTCAAGTTCAAATTTATACCTTCAGGCGAAATAGTTTTTCAAATACTACTGATTCACCAACAGCTGGTCGCTGTGCTGTGCAGCCCTGGCCGGAATAAACAATATTCGTGTATATACTGGAAGTACGGTTGCATTGGAAGCATGACTAAACAGCTGTTCGCTTGGAAATCAGCTCTCAAGTTGAAAACAAATCAACAATTACAGAAACTTGGAAACATGGTTATTTTTCATTTATTAATAATACATGAAAACATAAAATACTCATAAATATTTATTGATAATTTAATTGAAGTCCTAAAATTGCTCGCCCACGGCTTGCTCGGCTTGATAGTCAGCTCGTGAATTTGAACGTGCGGCGGCGTCTGTATGCAGTAGGTGACCGCGTCGGCTAAGTCCTTCGCCCGAAGTATTGGTGCGCCGGCCATGGAGTTGTTCGCATGTATTTCGGTATCCACACCACCGGGACTGATGCTCTGCGAAGTGTACAATGTTTATCAGAATCTGTTGGAAGTAGTCTAAACAAGCTTGACCTACCGTAATTTTTGTTTTCGTGCCCTTCTTGAGCAACTCCCAGCGCAGCACGTCGGTGAGCGCAGTGACGGCGTACTTGGACGGAGCATACATGCTGAGGCCGTACATGGGTACCTTGTGGCCCACCACGCTGTTAACGTCACGTTGGTGTCCAGTGTGGCGCACAGATCGTCTTTATAGCCCTTATCCGTAATGTTTGGCAGACGCACAATTCCCGCATTATTAATCAGCACATCAGCACCGCCCAGTGTCTGATCGAGCCATGCAATGGCACCGATCACCTGCTGCTCCACACTGACATCACAAACGCGGGCATGAAAGCGTGCCGCCTGGTCGGCCGGCAGCGACGCCTTCAACTCCAGCAGAGACGCTATGCGGCGATCATGCCCTTGGCTACCAAATCCCTGCAGCAAGCAGCATCAATGCCGGAGCTGGTACCTGTCACAACGGCCACACGAATCAACCAACGTTCCATTCTTCGCTTCCAGCTCAAAACACTTTGACGACAATCCGCATCGCCCGGCGCTTTTATAGCTCTTACTGTTCGTGAAGAGTGAGTGCTATATGTCCATAAAAGAGCAAGTGTTGTATGAAGAGCAATTCCCCAATTCGCCCAGTTTGCGAGAGGGAGATAACACAGTCAAATTCTTAAGAGAAACAAACAAAATTGATATGGCTATATTTCTCTTTATCAATATTTTGTATTGAGTCATCTGTGTCTATGCTACCGATTCAACGATAGTAGTCCAGGGTCTACCTTGCAGTATAGAGTATGATCTCGTATTTTGTGGCATCTGATAACTCATCAATGGGAAAACATACATATAACCTGTACATACACGAATGTAAATGCTATACATATGTTTAAATCAGCCTTTATTTGTATTGCACTTAAGATTAGCGCGCTGTGCGAGCAAAACTACATTTTCCAAGGTAACTTCCCGCGACACGTAGAACTTCAGCTGTGCATCGTACCCGTTGGCCTTCAGGTGCTCCACACGTCCGTGATCCAGGACACGTTTACACTGATATCCAATTTGTTCACGCTGCTCGCGAGCAAGCCTTTGAGTTGGTTCCTGTTTGGGCTGCTCCTCCTGCGCCTCAGCCTCGGCAATGGCTTTGCGACGCTCACGACTGAGACCCGAGCCGCAGACCGCCCAGCTGACCATTTTGGTGATGATGGCAAATTGTCGCGGGGTTATGCCCTCGGTCTGCAGCCACGCCTTGCCGACGTAGGAGCGCCATGAACAGCGATGATGACAGCACAGTGCAATGAGTATGTAGTCCGTGTGGCAAGCATTGTCACCCAGAATGCAACGCAGTGTAAGATCGGTTGCAGCTCCGCACAGGTGCTTTGATAGTGCCACGTTTCGCTTGGTTCGATGCAGCTCGGGCAGCTTGGCTAACTTAAGATCCGCAATGTCTGCGCGTATGCGTTGTACCAGCTCCTTGTTGGTCAGCTTGTTGTCCTTTTTGTGGCGCAACGACAGCCGATCCACGAGCACCACCTGCGAATTCGCCAGTTTCTGGGAATCAAGCGCTGTGGCCAGGTAGAACGCGAGTTGTCCTTTACCGGCGCCGAATTCAATGTAGCTAGTGTCATTACTCAGCTGATTATCATGCTCTAGGATACCCAATAAGGCGGATGTCTGTACCAGATGTTTGCGCGTCTCCGCTCCGTACTCCTCGTGACTAAGTGGCTCATCCAGTAGGGCATATTGTAAGTTCAGCTGATCAATTTGGCCAGCAATATTCTTATCGTACAGCTGTTTCACTTTGTTTATGACGGCGTAAAACTCTGAGTCGTCCACCTCGTGCAGTTTAAGCTTCTCAAAGCTGTCTACCTCTTCCTGAAGATCTCTTTCAAGTTGCTCACCAGCATTGATGTCTTTGACTATGTAGGGCAACGAGCTGACCTGATCTCTGGCGTTGCAAATGCTAATATGTTTGGCTAATTTACGTTTGAAGATTGTGTGCTTTGGGTCCAGTGGGCAGGGAATGCGCTCTGCATCGGAGTCTTCAAGAGATTTCTCGGTTGCAGGCTCATGCGCTCCACAAAACAAGCTTCCTTTGTTAGGTGCCATTTTGCAGTGGCGCTTTTTGCGGTGTACCCAGTGGGCACAGTTGGCCGACGCAGATGGCTCGTTGTCTGCTGTCATCTTGGGTTTTTTAGCCGGGCTGTCATCAGTCATTCCACTGGCGACTGAGTCCTGTAACTTTCGCACGTGTCGATATAATCAAAACAAAAGTAAATGATACATGCAGTGTGACCATAAACTGCTTGTTTGATTTTACATATTTTGTTGTCAACTTCACGTGAATCAATTTTCAAAGATATCGATACATTTTTACAAATGTTTATATTTATCAATAAGTTACAAATAAATTAATATAAAATTAAATTTTTACTGAAAGAGCGTGAAATATATACCCTTTTATAAGGAAACCCTTTTATATGGGATACAAAAATTGTGTGCAATTTCAAGTGCAGCAGAGTTGGCGGCTTTAACTTAACAGATTCTGTTAACTGATGAACGGAATGAACTGTTATAGTTACAAATAAAAATGAACAAGTTTGATTCAATTGAACTAGTCAACTAAAAGACAAAAAAGCCGCGAGGCGCAAACGTTTTGCTAATAATTAAAGTATCAAAAATAAGTCAAAGAGAAAAGATTTATATAGTAAATAAATAGTAATCAGAAAAAACTGAACACTATGTAAGTAAAAGAGAAAAAACAGACATTGTGGTACTGCTGCATATGTTTTGAGCCCTTCACAAACAAATCGACTAACCCGCTTTTTCGGCAGGGCTCTCGTGAAACCCAAATCGGAACTGACGCCGGAGGAGCTCGCACGCCAGGAGGAGGAGGAGTTCAATACCGGACCGCTGTCGGTGCTCACCCAGTCAGTGAAGAACAATACACAAGTGCTGATCAACTGCCGTAACAACAAAAAACTGCTGGGACGCGTCAAGGCGTTCGACCGCCATTGCAACATGGTGCTGGAGAATGTGAAGGAGATGTGGACGGAACTACCACGTACAGGCAAAGGAAAGAAGAAGGTTAAACCTGTAAACAAAGATCGCTTCATATCGAAGATGTTTCTGCGCGGCGACTCTGTCATTCTGGTGCTGCGTAATCCCCTGGCAACGGCAGCCGGCAAGTAGACTGAAATCGCCAACAAACCAAACCCCAAACAACTAAAACAATTCCCGATTAAGAGTTATCACCAAACAATAAAACCGAATGCAATTTTTATAATTCACATAATACAACGCGAATATTTTTAGAAACAAATTCAATTCTCCGACAGCTGCTTGTGCAATATGGGCACGTAGTCGTCGTACTGAGCCTGGTAGAAGGTGCCTGCCACCGGGTTGCCCAGCTGATGATGCTCCGCAAAGCGGGCGACGTGGAACTTGGGACGACCGTTGCGTGATTTGTTGCTAACGCGTGGCCCGTCGAACTGCAGCTTGCCCGGCTGCTTGTAGAGCAGGAACACATAACGATGCAGTCCTGTGTCCTTGGGCGGACCGGATCCCACAAAGTCGGTCAGTGCTTCGCCGCCGGCCACATTGTTGCCGGGAATATTGACAACGACCCAGTGCTTGAACTCACGGAACTTTGGCTCCGCGCGACTGGGTGCATCGGGATCGGTCATGATCAGCGTGTAGTAATCATTTGGCTCAGCTGACCACTCAACCAGGGGCTTGTCCTTCACCTGTGTCGGGGTGAACTCCACACCGTTCTCGGCAACAAGGCCGTCCTTGTACGTGACCTTTGAACGGAAAGTTTCACTTTAGTATTTTGTGTTTAAGTGTATGCGGTCTGCGTTTCTCTCAATGTGACACACCTTGAGCAGCTGGCCTGGAGCTACTGGAATAACATCTGGGACTACACCATGGGCCTTGAACGAGTCCTCTACTGATGCGGATTGCACAGTCAGAACGCTGGCAGTGATCAGCAAACAAAACAACATAATGAACTGGCAACGCAGCAGGCAGAGCTGATGTAATTGACAGATAACTCAAAGATTGCTCCGACGAAAGTTTCACCCGCTCGATGCCGAGGTCTGTGCGCAACTGAAACCAGTTTTACCCAGACTCGGCACTTTTAAAGTGCTACCTGAAGCGATCGCGACTGGAAAATCGAGTGGGGAAAATGTGTGTTATTAAGAGACGCGAATCGCTTGGTTGCACGAGTGTTTCGATAATTATTAACAAAAGAACTTGCAAATTTAGTAAATTAACAGCAAGATGGCCAACTGCGCATTATTTGCCGGATAGTTGCTTGTACAGCTTGGGCACGTAGTCGTCGTACTGGGCCTGGAATAGGTTACCGGCCACGGGATTGCCTAACTTGTATTTGGACATGAGTTTGGCAGTGCTGAATTTGCCGCGCTTATCTCCGCTGGTCTTCGGTATGCGCGGCTCGTTGCAGGACAACTTCTTTGGCTGCTTGAACACCAGAAAGACATAGCGATGCAATCCGCTGTCCTTTGGCGGACCGGAGCCCACATAGTCCGTAATCACGTCGCCCTTATCGATCTGATTGCCAGGTATGTTCATGACAAGCCAATGATGCCACTCCCGGAACTTGGGCTCCTTGCGACTCGGTGCATCCGGATCTGTTAGCAGCACTGTATACAGTGTGTCCGGCTCGTTGGACCACTCCAGTTTTGGTTTATCCTTCACCTGCGTTGGTGTCAATTCGTTGCCTTCCATGACATCCACACCGCCGCCGTAGCTCACCTGCGCAAATACGAGTACACACAAATAAATCAGGACGTGCTCGCTTCAAATCTTAAGAATGTGGCTCTACCTTGAGCAGATTCGGCGGTGCCACCTTCAAAATGTCGGGAACGACCTTGTGCTTGGCAAAGTTTTCGCTAGGATCAGCCATTATCGATGAAATACAAATTTCAGTTTAGTTTTTGATTCGTTTTAGTTTTGTAAACCGAAGCACAATAGATGTTTTACTGCACAAACTGCTTGAATTGTTACTATATTTTTTACTTAAGTAATACGATTTCTCACAGTGTATCAACTGGCACTAAGCCGGAGTTATCTTAATTTATGCATTTCTTTCTAAATTCAACCAAAACCGGCTCACAGCCCGTTCACTTTCGGGTTGCCTAATTCTTTTTTGCAGTTACATACGCATGAAAGCGGTCTTTTGGAGTGCGGGAACATCTTTGGACCAGATGCTTGAGAAGAAGTTGCCGGCCAGGGGTAATCCAAGCTTGTAGCGCTCTGCGAACTCTTTTATATTAAATTTCTCTCTACCCTCATCGCTGTGCTTGGGCACCTTAGGGAAATCGAACTTCATGAAATCCGGCTGCTTGTACAACATTAAGATATAGCGATGGAGGCCACTCCCCTCCTCTGGCATGGCACCCACGTAGCCAGCACGCACATCCGCCATATTTAACTGGTTCCCCGGTATGTTGACCACCAGCCAGTGCAGGTGCGATCTTAGCCTGGGATATTCCTTTGACGGCACATCCGGATCGATCATGATCAGCGTGTAGTAGGTATCCTTGCCGACAATCCAGTTGACCTCGGGCGCATCGCGCACCTGCATCGGTTGCAGTTCAACGCCACGATTTGCCTCTATCGTGCCCATATAGGTGACCTAAATCAGGATGTGCAGCGATCAGATGGCAACGTGTTAGATATTAGTTCGTGTACTCACATTAAGAAATTCCTGTGGTCCCGATTCAATGACATCGGGTACAATGTCGGCGTGTCTAAGGAACTTAAGCACCAACGGCTCAGTCCCGTGGTCGTTGCCCGCTAAGCCCTGGCCCAGGCAGAGAAGCAGACAGGCACCCACAAGGCAGCTCTTAAACCACATTTCGCATCTATACAGTGCAACTGGCCCTCATCTCAGACGGCCAGCGCTTTAAGTAGCTCGCGGAATTGTTCGAAAACTTGAAAACCGGCTGTCTGGGTCTAGGTCCGGTGGCCAGTTTTATCGAGCAACAGACTCGATAGTGGTCTTGGCGAAAACAGCTGGCTAAAGGCGTTAACTGATTAGAAGACTTTTGTTACCCTCCTGTTGTTAGACTGCACATTCCAAGCACTCAATCATTTAATCAGCCGTGCAATAGAAGGAACTTGGCGCACGTTAACTTGCGTGACTGGCTGCGCACACACGAAAATAGTTAGCGGTTCATTTGGGAAGCCGTGTGATAAAACGAGATGTGTTTTTCGAGACATGCAAATCGAGTTCGAGTTCACGTAATACTTGAGCAGTCATGTCGTGAATATGCGCTGATCCAGTGGACCCAGTGGATTATCAACTTCGCAAGATTAAAATTAATTTAATAACCCTTAGTGTGCTAAAAGATATATCAGATAACCCCAGTTTGAAAATGGATTTGTAGGGTATACAGGGGGGTTATCACTCCCGCTCTGATCGTGATCATATCAAGCTTGAGTGCGTCATATTTAAGTGCCGCTTCGACTGCGAGTAAAAGTGCGCACAGCATTTCATTTAGCTTTAATTTATGCATTTATTTTAATAAATTAAATAAATAATAATTCAATTACGTAGCTGGAGTTTTGGTCGACTTCTAAAGGGAATTAAAGCGTAAGGGGAAATGCAGATAGAGTAGGCAAAGCGATAGAGAGAGAGAGAGACAGCGAAAGGAAAGAAGAGTGCGTTGAATAGAGGCGAAAATAATGGCTAAAAGTTGAGCGCGCTTAAACTTAAGAACTATTTATATGGCCTAGGCATGTTCCGGTTCCATTTGGTCTGCTTACTCAGAGCAGCAGGCCCACCTACCCCCTGGCAGTGGGAGAGAGGGGGAGGAGATGCCGTGCTACTCAGTTTCATGGTATGTACAACGGCAATGCGAACGCTACGCTCGCTTGTCTAAGAGGAGGAGCTGTAGCTGGACGAAGTACCCGCGGTGGAGGACGACGAAGAGCCCGAAGAGTAGGACGACGAGCTGCTAGGGTGGTACGAGCTGTAGGCCAGGTTCTGTGAGTCCCAACGCGCATATGGGCCACCGCTCATGGGCTCCCAGCTGCTGGGATCGTAAGATGAGGCGGTGGTGCTGGGCACACCGTATTCGGTGGCTGGCACTGGAGCTGGCATGGGCACCATGTTCATCTTCATGCCGCCCAACTTTTGGATCAGGTTGTAGATAAGGAAGCCAAGCACCAGCTTAATGGCAATCTTGGACAGGATCAGAGCCTTGGTGGCCTTCAGACTGACCAAACCCAGCAGAATGGGCATGACAACCTTCAACTTGAGCTTCATGAGCAGGAGCAGGGGCAGGAAGAGCTTGTCCTTGTTCTTCTTCTCGGCACGACCTTTTGATTAGACGATAGAGTAGTTGATAAAATACCAAACACCGAAGTAAGTAGAAGTGAGATGCACCCACCTTCTTCTTTGGGCAGCTCCAGATCGAAGCCACGATCGGCGCGATAGGTCATCACGGAGCTGGCAAAGAATGTCTCGGGCAGCTGGACGCGCACCTCATTGGTACGCAGAATGCGGCCGAGGCGATCGACAATCACCTTATCGATGACATCGTCATCGAAGGCACGACCACTGACCTCCTCCTCGACATTGGCGACCGTGTCCAGGTACGTCAGCACCTTCTCCTTGAGGCAATGCATGGCATTGGCATGGAAGCACTTATCCACAATTGTCGAGATTAGCTCATCGGAGCTATGGATGCGCGGAGTTACGGCATTATCGATGGCAGCTCCCTGAACTGATGCCGTCAGCAGCAGCAAACAACCGAACGCGATGAAGGACGTGAAACGGAAAGCCATGTCGATGTGTTTCTATTGATTACCAGCGATCTATCCACGCGATACTATTCTACTTTATACACTACCAGAGCGCGTAGTGTTTACTGTAATGCCGATGCGACGACAATGTTGAACAATTGTACGAGTACCGACGATTTTATACCGCCGCTCCTAGGGCGCTAAGAGACACCGCCTCAACGAGACAGAGCGACAAAGCGGCACCTGAGACCGTTTTCCAAGTTTTGGAGCGCACACTTTTTTTGTTCGCTTATTCGTTTTTTCTTTTCGATTTTTGTTTTTGGACAGCTACGAATCGAGTGACGAAAGCCCCTGCCGAACCTTAGCCAACTCTTCAGAGTATCCAAAGTTTTTCACCAAACACTGTTGCGTCGCCTCTGAGTATCTGGGTTGCCTGGTTTGGCTCCCCGAGCAAGCTTTCTCGCTTTCCATATCGAAGGCACCCGACAACGAAGACAAACCGTCGGTCAACCGAACGCCCACCCCCGCCCGTTGGTAGCAGTTGCATTATCGACGGCCGATGAAAATAACTTTTGTTACCCGATTAGTATGCAGGGCATCATTTCTTACGCGACCGACCGCAAGAAAGCCACAGACCGAAGGCAGAGCGAAGTCAGACAGACACTCTGACAGGCAGCCAATCCGGGCCCAGTTCCAGGTCCATTGCACGTACATTTTTCAACGTATTGTGTCAAATTTCGATACCAGAAATCAGTACGGAACTTGACTACGCATCGGTATTGACCGTCGCCCTGGCTGGATTAGGCCATTTGATTTCTGCATGCGGAACTGCCTGCCGCGTTTTATTGCGGACGCGGAGTTGTTGTCATTGCTGCTGTTGTTGTTGTTGATATTTGCCCTGTTTTTTGGGATTATGAAACAGATTTCTGCTGTGTTATTTGTTATTTGTGACATATTATTTTGATAGCCCATTGAAATGCCGGACAAGCTGTTGCACTGTCCCAATGTGGGTCAATCAAATGGAAAGAATCAATATTGTTGCTAAGAGAATTTCTTCTTTACTGTTCTACTGTTTCTTTTTTACTGTTCCACTGCATAGTTAGTATCCAGAAAGTAACAGTAAAAAGTTAATACTGTCGAGAGGAATGCCTTGTAGTAGTTGCCTACGGGCCCTTAACAGTTTTTGCATGTGGGGCCCGGGTACGTTTACAATAGTTAGACGATGAAATGTCATTGTCCCTACCTCGGGACAGATACTGTTGAAATCCAAAAAAAATGTGATTTTAGTAATATATGCATATGCTGCAATTTTCTCATTAGTTCTCTGTTATTGAATTCCTGCAGAGGGTATATTAATTTTGGCCATCTACAACAGGGGAGTTGATCTAGCTAAATAAAATAAATAATAAATAAATTAATAGTATTGGACGATCGGAGGAGATAAGAACCTGCAAGGGTATAAGACATTTGGTACACCGAAGGTAAATTTTTTCTGTCGTTTTTCATATATTCGAAATGGCCACTGAAAGCATTGTATGACTTATAAAAAAAAAACGTATCTTGTTATTCGTAAATAAATGAATAATAACTTGCCAGATCGCTCTGATTTCAAGCAAAATTCTTTGTTATTGTATTAAATATTAACATCAAAATGGATGCAACTATTGTAGTTTGACTTTTGAATATATGAAAGCAAGTACACGTAAATAGTCGCAAATTACAATAATTATTTGCATACACAATACCCAACCAGTACTTAATGAGATTTATTTAAACTGAGGAAACACAAATGTTCTTTGCAAAACCTTTATTATTTTGATACTGAAACAAAGGATACATAGAAAATTGTTTTACATTACATTACATTTACAAACTACTTAGAATTGTTTGAGCTTGGTTGAATGGATAACAAAATAATAATAATATCAAAAGATAAATAGTCTTTAATTTTTAATGTTTTATTTTATAGTAAATTGAGCGATTTCCGCTTTAACCAAGGTTCCAATAACAATAGCATAGTATCCGCCTTGTATGTTCGCCTGAGTGGTGCCAAAATGGCTGAACTAATTTATGGCGTGAAATTTTCTGGCAAATCTCAAGTTGTTGACATGAGATTACCTAACTGATACTGCGAGGCGAGGTGAATAATGCAACAGGTGTCGTGGCCGTTTGACGTTACACGATCTGTTATCACCCAATAAAAGAAATTCATGTACATTTCACAAACGCCTGCCGCATTTCGGACCCATCGTGCCAAAATAGAAATAAAATACGAATAAAAAAAGTAAAAATAAACCGAAACTGAAACTGAAAACGAAACTGAAACCGAAAATACAATCAATTTTCATATGCTCGTGTTGCTGTTCATCGTCCTCTTGAATGCCAAACTGTGATGAAAGCGACGCAGTCAGTCAAGAGGCACACCCGCCTCCTGCATCCTCTGCCACTCGAACAATTCCTCATGCTTTACTGGCTCTGCAAAAAACGATTTGCTCAATATAAAATTGTCGCCGAATATTTAAGTTTTCCACTCAGCAGGATGCAGGAGGATAGGGGGATGGGTTGGTTGGGGGTGTGTTTTATTGGCCACTAAATATCCAAGCATTTACCAAGTATACACCAAGGCCTGGTGGACAGCACAATTTGATTGCCTTTTAAATGAAATTCGCATGCGGTCAAATGCGTCTAAGAATTTTAGGCATGCTGAGTCCAGGGTGGGGCGCATTTTAAGCCCGTCCCGGCGGCATTCAGGGTCACAGTCTTAGGATTAGGCGGAAAGGTCGCTTGGCATCATTTAAGGTTCAGTGCATGTCGACGGCGAGATAAACTCCTCACTTCACAGTTCACGCCCTCAATAAGAATGTTGGAAGACTTTCACTCTCGGCTAGCGCGCGGGCACGTGGCCACCATCAACTTTCGCGCAAGTGAAATGCAAAAGCTCCGGCTACGGCACCGACATTAAAGTTATCCACAGTTCATCATTTTAATCGACAATCCAACGGACGGACCGTTCGGTTCGTTGACTGGAATATCTAATTAGATTGCAAGCCAAAGAATTTGAGCCGTTCGCATTTGGCTAATTAGGACAAGCGAGCGATGTCTTCGAATTATTTGTTCAGCCCAGAGAAAATGCTCCTGCCCCAACGGCGTGTAATCCGATAAATATCGGCATCCGATTGCCAGGCTGCCTGCGGGAAAGTTGAGCAAGTTAATTACTGCGATACAGAGTAGTCAGCGTAGTCGACTCAATGAAATGCCCGAAAACCGCTTTAATAAATTTACTTGATACTTTGTTTTCTGTATAAAGTCGCTTATTATTTTTGCATTTCTTAAGCAATTTTATTCAATAAAATTTTTGTTCTTGCTTCTGTTTTTGCATTTTCTTTTCAATAAAAATAAATAATAAATAAATAGTTATTACAAATAGGGTCTAGAAAGAATGCAGGGCAGCCTCGCAGTCGCTCTCGCTTGTCGTCTTCGCCGTCTGCCAATGGGGAATTCTCGTGGAGTAGGCGCACGCCAAGGCACAAAAAACTTTAAACAATTAACAAATCATTTTGTGCTACTTGGGTCGCCCTGATTGGGACTTAGACATAGGCCTGGTAGGCTAGGTTCTGGGCCATCTGCTGTGGCTGTTCGACAACGGGTGCGGGCACAGCGCCAAAGCTGCGGCCATCCCACGGTCCATGGGCGGTGATGTGTGCGGTGTGGTGATGGTCATGGGCAATCTGCATGGGAGGAAGAGGGGAGAATTCAGGAATTAGGGGCGATTGTCTTTACTAGGACTGACTGCATATTGGAGGTACGCTTGGAGGTGGTACGTTTGGGAGTGAGGTGAGGGTTCAGTTTAAAGGGCACGGGTTGTGGCTGGACTTACCCAGTGCTTGCCCTCTGGGATACATATACATACGTGAATAAGTTACTGTTACTTAGTTATTGTTACCGTTACTGTTACTCTACCCGTCGCCCTCTGAACTCTCCCAAATCTCTCTCAACTCTAATTACCACAGCCCGCGAATGCCTAAAAGACAATAGAGATGCGTGTTTTAATAACGGATCGGGCTTACCTTCTTGCACAATTGGAAAATGGCCAAACCAACCGAGACAAGGAAGGAGAAGAAGCCCAGGGCGAGTGCGTTGAATGCCTTGATCTTCAGAATGCCAATGGCCATGGGAATGACGGTGATTGCCTTCAGCAGAATCAGCACCAGTATGGGCATGGCCAGTTTGCGCAGCCTGTTCTTCTTTCCTGCGTTTTCAAGGATGCGATTGGTGAGTTAAGCGTTTGATTGTCTCTGCTACGTTCAACCCACCCTTCTTGAAGATGTTGCCCTTCTTACCCCTGGCTTCAATATCGGACGCATCGGACGCGTCGTTCAAATGCAGGTTCAAGCTCAGCTCGTCGTTGGCCAGGTTGCGTGCCGAGACGGTGATCTTGGCGTCGGCGCCGGGCAAATTCAAGCTAACATCATGTGCGCGCATATAGTTCTCGACAAAGTCCAGGAAGCCGTCCGCGCTGTTGGCGCGTGCCTCGCTCACAGGTGCCACCTGTTGGCCATTCGAGTGTACATCCATGTTTGACAACTATCGGGGAAATTGATTAGCATCACCCCAAGCTGTAGGGACTCCTCGAGCTTACCGTGTAACTGTCTTTGCTCAGCACATTGTCCACAAAGCGCATGGCACGCTCTTTGATGCAGGCCATCGAGTCTTGGCCGCTGGCGCACTTACTCTGCTCCTCGGAAATCAGTCGCTGCAGCTGGTGCTGTTGTTGCGGCGTGGTGGCGGCATGTGCCTGGGCGGCCGCCAGGGCTGCAATGCAAACAACGAGAAGGAGCAATTTGGCCATTTTGTATTGTGTTTCGGGGGGTTTCCTCTTCTTCTGCTCGTCTCGACGCTGTGGTAAACACAACTCGCCTCAATGCTGGCACAATTGGGTTTAATAATCGTTTTTCTATTGTTCACGATTTTTATACTTCCCAATGTTTTACGCGTTAAGCCATCGCGAGTGCCTCCGATTGCCGACTCGGCTGTCGCTTGGGCTCGGATACGCGACGCGACGCCAAAAGCAAAATGGAGAAAGAGACAAGAGAGAAAAACATGGCGGAAGAAGACATAAATGAAGCAGACACCGAAAGAGGCAGCCCAGCATTGTTGCATTGTTGTTGTCCATCGACATTGCCGTTGGCATGCGGCGCTTAGCAGCTTTGTGGCGAGCGCGTGTGCGTGCCTATGTACCACGTGTCGTATGCTTAATACAATTTTATTTCAAACGCGTGCCGGCTACGTCTGGGCCCTGGCATGGCAGTGCAAGTGGGAATAGAAGTGGGGGAGTGCTGCGTTTCATTAGATAAAACTTCTTTTACCTACGCTCACTGCACTTGCCTAACACAATTTCGAAAGGCCAAGGGACAAAGCCGAGCAGATAGTTCAGCTTCATCATCAACGACGACATGAACATCATAATGGCACAAGCTCCCCAAAAGAAAGTAACTTAGAGCTGCTTTAAGACACACAAGACTTGCACCATTAGAAGTGCATTCGTTTATATATTCTTGATATATATCTTGATGGATCTTAGCTGAGATATAGGCAACACTTCGCAGCACACGTCGCAGGGTCATAAAGCGTTCGATGCGTGCTGGAAACTAGTCATTAAATGAACACTACGCATAATTTTATACAACACTCGCATGGAAAATTGTGCAAACGGTGCGTATGAGCAATTAGTTAATGCAAAATCATAATTAATAATTACGAAAAGAGGAGAATCATGCAGAAATTGAGCAACCTGTGCGACGTTCGTGCAATGCAAATCATGTAGAAAGTGTTTTTCCTGTCGCATCGAAAGCGAAAGTGACAAGCGCAGAGTAGCTGCTACTCCTCGCGTAGGGCCCCAAGCCAAAGTCATGAGCTGAATATCGAAATCGTGAATATCGCGCCATGCAACAAGTGAATTATGAATTTCGTATATTGATTACGCTTTTGGCTTCTGCCACACGATTCGAATTGATATCAAAGTAATGTTTTCTTTCTTTATTTTGAGCACTTTGTTTTTGTTTTTGTGTTTTTGGGGCTTTTGTTTTAAGTCCAAGTTTCTCCACGCATTGGCGCTTAATTTGCGATTCCAGGCGCATTTGTCAAGCGCAAAGGCGTGCGGCATTTCTCGCTGCTGCTGCCACCGCCGAGTTGCCAATGAAATTGGAAAACTTTTTTTCACATTTGAAATTGTTGCGTAGAAACGGCATCGATATCAGACAAGTGCATGTCGTTAAATATCAATGAACCGTACAAAACCAAACCAAACCGAACAAATCGAACCGTGCTGCTGTTATCGCTGATGTTGTTGCTGTTGTTGCGCTTGTTGCAGCAATTGCTAGAGGCAGCGCCATTTTGCATTGTTGCACGTGGCAGTTGTCACTAAGGGAAACTTTCCCAATCGCCGCGTGCGACTGCTGCTACCCGTGCCTGACTGTTGGCCTGGATATTGACATTGGTACAGCGTGGGAGATAGAGAAAAAATTGATGTCAGTTTATTTTTTCGTTATTGCAAACCGCAAACGCAAAAAAACAAATTGAATTTCACACAGCTTTCACATGCGGCATGAGGCAGCAGACTATGCTGCGTGGCAAGTCCTGCGAGGGTCGTTTGATTGCACTGAAGCTGCTTCAGCTCTCGCTTTAAGTTATCCATGGCTGCAATTGAAGCGTGCGTGAATACATCTTATTGTGGCAAGGCTCAACTTCTTCAACCCCTTTCGGGTAGTAGCCACTGTTGTGTGCTTAGGGTCAGTTTGGCAGCCATTAACAGGCCACTTCCTTGTTGGACTGCCGGGCAGCTCGGATTAAGGGCGTTGAGTGCGCTAATCAGTGCATTAGAAAGTTCCTGGAGTACCCTAATTAAGACCTTCTTACATTTACTAATTTCTCCAGCTCGTGCGGCCGGGGACCGCAACTTTGCTCTCAATACCTTCAATTAGCCAAATGACTTTTAGCATACTTCTTTTTATTGCATAAATATTTACAGAAACGACACGAAAGCCCCGACAGGACTTGGACTTGGTTCCGTGTCTCCAATACATGTTGGTTTTTCCTTTTCAGCTTTTCGGCTTTTCGGCTTTTGGCTTTTCTCCTTTGCTTGTTTCTTGTTCTTGTTTTGTACAATTCTCATAAATAAACAATAAATAAATAAATAAATAAAAACGAAACACGCACGCAGCGTGCTGCACTTAAAATATAACAAATAAATAGATTCGCAGCATGTTCAACTTTGGGTTTCCGATTGGATGAGTTGGGGCAGTTGGGGGAGTTCGGTTATTTAGCGTCTCTTCTGGCCGGCATAGGCCATGTCCTGAGCATCCTGTGGCTCTTGGGATGAGCGTGCCCAGGCATGAGGATCCCAGGCAGGCGCTGGATGCTCCAAGTGCTCGATGTGCTCGACAGGCAGATCGACATGGTGATCGATGTGATGATCCAGATGATGATCGATGTGATGCGGCACAATGTGCTCGATGTGGTGGGGAACCACATGCTCGATGTGATGAGGCACCACATGCTCCACATGGTGTGGATAGTGTACCACCTCGTAGTTGACAATCTTGGGCTTGGCAATCTTGAAAATAACTAGAGCACCGGACAGCACCAGCGAGAGCAGACCCAGAGTCATGGCCTTCCAGGTCTTGAGTGCAATGAGGCCGAGAGCCAGGGGAACCAGTACGGTAGTCTTCAGTTTCAGACCCAGCAGGAAGGGCAGCACAGCCTTGCGGATCATGCCACGAGCTATGGAAGATAAGGGGACGCGTAAAGAAGACTGATCAGGTAACTTCCGCTTGGCTTTACTCACCCTCATTGGCTGTGGCAAGTGGCACAATGCCACCCTGCGTCAGGGGGTTCTCCATGAGGAAGTCGGGCACCAGAGCACGTGCCTCCGAGCTGCGGAAGTACTCAGGTGCTTGAATTCTCAGAGCATGGCTGCCCAGATACTGATCGATGCTATCAAACATCTGCTCATCGGCATTGACAGCACGCGATTTGCCGCTGAGCTCTGGCTGCGTGGTGCGTACAATGGACAAACGCTCAGTCAGCCTCACCTCAGGCTGCTGCAGAGCTGTATTGAACCACTGCAGGGCCTTGGGCCGCACACAAGAGATGCTCAGATCCTTCAGGCAGCTGTGGTACATATCCAGTGCCAGCTGCGCTGCCGACTGCGGCGTCTGCTGCGCTGCACTTGGCGCGCCCTGTGCGGCGGCCAGCGTCGTCAGAGCGACAAGTAGCAAAATTTTGCTTTGCATCCTTGCTTGGTATTGTGTACGTTTCTACGTTGGGTTGTTCGATTCCAAGCTAACTCCTGCTCGGTGCGCACGCGTTGGCGACTCAATGGGTTATGCAAATGTCGCCCGGGCAGGCCATGGTTTTTATACATCGGTACTTTGTTAATTGAATTGCGTATGCCGCGTACGCGCGTCTCATTGCCCATTGCGCTTTGCTATGCCGCTTTAGCGGCCATTGCGTTTTGTTGTCAAAGTCATGGAAAGCGCAAGTTGCGCAGGTTTCACCAGTGGATGCCTGCCCACCGTGGGTTCTACGGCCTCCACTTCTCACTCACTCCCTCGGCTCTTGGCTCGGTCGGATTTATGGGCATGTGTGACTCCATCAAAGGGGTCTAACTCCCTCGGCCTAATCGCGCACTTCTAAGCATAACACTCATCGTATCTCATGCTGCACATAATTGAAAGTTATTTTATGGCTTCTGGCCTGCGATGGTGTCGTAAAAGCAAACCCACCAAGCTACCAATCGACGTGCGTGCCCGGCAACTCAATTAGAATGCGATACAAGTAGCCCCGTACCATACGCCGTGTACTATCCGACAGACACTTGTAAAGCCATCTAAATGCACTTGCTCTGCACCAGCACATAAAACACTCTTGATGGGTACTTGAGGTGCGCTATAAAGCGCGACGCAGGTTCTTGAGTTAAAGAGTTGCTACATGGCCTTGAGAACAATGTAATAATAGTGAAAATTGCTTGCTTAATTCAAATATCAAATTCTTCTTAGATTATTAGCAAAGAAGTAAAATTAAATTGCATGATAAATTTAAAATCATCATTGACAAAAAACTGTTCAGCAGAAAGTGGCCTTGGGCCATTCAAGACTAGCGATATGCCACAAAGCTTCCAGGTATAAATCATACTTAATCCAATTGTTACGTAATGAAATCTGCTCTGATCCTTGCTTATTTATTTTGAGCAGCGTCTCAAGCACCTCTGCTTGAGCTGTGTAGAGGGTATGGAACTGTCGGCACTTTCTTGCGTTGTTGTTGCTGCTGCACAGCGATTTCTTTAATTCTTCAATAAATTTTGTTATAGGTTTCGTATAACGGAAATATAATCGTAGGCCAAGCCCAGAGAAATGTGACAATCGCATTCGACGGGAAGGTTGTCTATGAGCATAGGCCGAGGGCGGGGAAGTCTATTAGCTGGAATGCTTCCAAATACTTTTACTTCTGCGGCATTTAATGAGCCGCCAATTTAGCCATTGGTGTTTTGATGTCACACAGTGCAGTGTCTCCTAAAATATTTTCTTGTGCTTTTGTTTCCGCCTTCTTGGTTGCCGTTTTTGTTGTCGATTATTTTCATTTCGCTTCTCTTGTTCTGTTTTCACAGAATTTTCGTTAGGGAAAAAGTGAAAGCGTGTTAATTGCGCCCAGAATTTGTACATTACGTTTTTTTTTTGTTGTGTCCCGTTGGAGTTCTTTTAAGACATCAAAGCATGCACAGCAATGTCAATAGGCTGGCTAATAAATATATTTATGCAAATGAATTCCTGTTAATTTCAACAGTAGCTGGTGCCGACGACAATTGGCAACATGCTGTTCCTGCTGGCTGTCCTTGAAGTTTTGATTTATGCAGAGACCGTTGTTTTATACAACGTATACGCCCCGATGACGCTGCGTATGAGTGATTGCACAGCATGCCGGATTCCAAAGAAGTAATGATTCCAGAGCTGAGCATAGCACGGATTTGTAAATACAAATATATGTACATACATAATTACCCATACCCAACACATCACATCGATTCAGGGCACCGTTATACTCATTTGGTATATTAAAGCGCTTCAGAGTTGATGAAAATCTGTAAAGCTGAAGCCGTCAATGCGCTTAGGCGAGATGGTAACTTTTTGCGGTATTAATATTAATTAACTTCGAGAACAGACTGGGCTGGGTGACCCAGCGTTGCGGTGACCCCATGTCACAACTTTAAGCCACAATTTGTAACAGAAATTGCAAAAGAAGAAGAAATAATAATTTAACCAAGGCACGATGTTCCTTTTCACTTTTGTTTTTAATTGGTTACACAAACTAAATTACATTTATAACATAAAATAAAAACGCAGTTACGTGTTAAATTGGTTTATTTGTTTAATTTGAGCTTTCATTGTATTTGACATACACTATTTTTTGTGCTGAATAATGATTGTTTTTCCGTTGCACACAGATAAAGACAATACTTGGCCCTCACAATGGACTGTTTTCACGACTGAATACCCAATATTATTTAAATCACAGTTCATGCCATGAAAACTCACATTATTATCAAATTCGCAAGGACTTTCCCTTTGAATAAACAAACGATTCATTTAGCATACGCTCGTATTCGTAATTCGAATAACTGCTTTTAATTGCCTTATTAATTTGCATTCCTCATTCAGCACGGGCTACTTGACCATTGCGTGGTGTCTGGTAGCGTGTCACAATAATTTACATTCGTCATTTAACACAATCGACAATTGGTAATTGCATTTTTCACTACGAAATTTAATCAACAATATTTCTATGGACTAATTAATGGAATATTATTTGTAAAATAAGCCTCGACCGACAGATTGCCGCCTATCAATAAAAATCCTGATTTCATTATAATGTGCCTGATTTGATGTCGCCATGAGTCGCATTTGCGGCTTAATGGATTGAATTAATTGTTAATTTTGGAGAGGGGGTAGGGTAAGGAAGTGGCTAAGAATTGTTTCAACAAAATCAGAATAATTATTAATTGCGCTTTTGTCAGTCGACGGCGGGTACAGAAAACATATTTTAAACATACTTCGGCTCAATAAATAATCAAATAAATAAATACACAAACAAATAAATAAGAAATTAACAAATAAAACTATGCTCCGTGTGCATATTCACAGTTCGATTTAACAAGGAAGTGTTGACTCAATGAATTACTCGTACGTCTTGCAGCTGCTGCGGGACGAAACGGGACAAGTTAGACGAATCACTTTGCCGGCACTGTATTACACTGTGGGTAGAGGCTTTGGCAATCCTTTTGGTCCTGTCCATCGCGGGCTGCCTGTATGAGGCGATAGAATCGTCGCACTGCCTCATTGGCATGCGTCACGGGCTCCAGCTCGTTGGTATCTCTGCAACAGACAAAAAGAGGAAACGTGCAGAAAACACACCACGAAATTGTGTTAATTTAATTAAGTTTTCAGGATGCCGCAGCTGATTCTGCAACGACTAACAGAGACTATTGCCAACTGCCGCGAACTCTGCTAATTAACTTTCCGCACTGAAGCTGAAACTTTTCGATATTCTCGAGCACAACCTTTGTGTGTGTGGCAGTTGGTCGCATATGCCCTGTCCCCCCCTCAACAACATACCCACAGCATTCTGTTCAATGCCTTTGGGCTTTAACATTACGCGAGTTTTCGACATAGACATTTGGCTGCAAAGACATTTGGCTGTACGGTACTCCAAACATGAGTTTAAAAGCAGCTCAGTAATCCCAAAGATGGATCAGGTCCCAACTGAATCGCCCAAATTGAATGTTAACAATGCAGTTCATTAATAAATCCCTGAATTGAAACTATAAGTTAATAAAATAGTTAAGTTTGTTCGAAAATATTTACAGAGATACATTTTTAAGTTAACTGTCTGGAAATTTCGTTAAATCCTGCATATAGAACAATCTGTTAACTTCAGTCGAGTATATAAAGTATTAAATTCTAAGAAAATCGTGTTTAAAATTTAAATTAAAGATTTATTTAATTTAGGGCAACCAATATCTGACCAAGACTGGCGTTGCAGATGACTTTGACGCTTGAGGAATTATCATTGTCCCCGGCTTAAGTGGATAGTCAAAATCGCAGACAGGCTTTCAATTATTAATCAGGTGCTTTGAATATTAATTAATTTCTCGCATTGGGCCAAAATCAAGGCATTGTGGCCTGTTCTGCGCTTGTCTCTGCCTAAATTCCATGGTCTCTTTACTAGCGTCTCGAGTGTCCACGACAGCGGTTCCTAATAAGACTTTTGGACGCACTTGGAGCGTTTAATTAATGATGTGTCATTAAGGCAAACAGTCATAAATCACACAATGTGCATACTCTACCCACAGCTAACCGACCCCGAAAGTATGCTACAATGTCGCCGCCAGTCAGTCGCAAATATACATAAAGACATATGTACTATCTCATGTCTACGCAGCGCTTGTTGAATTGTTAAATGTCAACAAACCTATCAAAAATTTGATAAAGACAATTCGCAATTTTACGGCCATTGTGTGCGCCATGTGCAGCCAGCAGGGAAAGCTTCGTACAACAAATTAATGTGAACTACAACTGCAAAACGGCAGCAACTACAGGCACCGATAAATAAAAGAGAGCTGTAACAGATGTGGAAAGAGAGACAGACAGATACAGAAGGAGTCTTGTTTGAATGAATGGGGGTCCTGCACAAGGGCTGCTTAATCAAACTGTTCATGCCGTTGAACATTTTAATTAATGTTCGTAGATATTTGTCTCAAGATCTCCAATTAGACTTGAGCTCTCAACGGACAATGAATCTTTTTGGTGGAACAAATGAATTGGAAGCTAATTGTAATTTTTATAAAACATTTGCCATTATATATAAGGGACTGACTTGAACTGTTTGCTTTGCAGGAAATATTTATCAAATAATTTTGTACATATTAGATATAGAAACTCGGAAAAGTCTGATGTGCTTTGTATAAATTTATAATATTGCATTATGCATAAGATAAAATATATGCTCATTTCATGCGAATTAATAAGTAATATTTGCATCTTATAGAGTATTCCCATTATGGTTATATCTTGCCTGACTGCGTCTCAATTGGCGGTTGACCAATGCGTCAACGCGTCGTCAGTCAATTTGGAATATGGCTGGCGTGGGTGACGCGCTCTTTGACGCCTTGTGCGTTTCTTGCCGCTTGGCTGCCCATGTGCAGTGTGCAGCACAAGCAGTTCAATTTGTCGACAGAAGATACGACGCAAGACACGAGACACAAGACATGAGATAGTAGACAGATGACAGCAATACAAGAAGATGAAGAAGAAGAAGATGGGGAGCGACAACGAGTGCAACGAACGACTCTACTCACGTACACGTACTCTCTTACTTTCCTTCTTCACGCTTCTGCTCATTTATTGAAAACGCGAGAAGACATTTGGCAGAGAAAACCGGAGCACTAGGAAAACTGAAAGATTTAAGAATTTGACATGGTGTGACACTGTTGGCGGCGACCTGACGTTACAATCTGCAGTTCCCTGCGCAACTATTAGAGCATTAAACTGGCCCCAAAGAGTCGAATGCATTTATGACACTCTTCGCTTAATTACGAACGGCAGCTGAAGCAAATCGGAAATGCTGCCTTGCAGGGTGGGGGGTGGTGGAAAACTCGTATACGTACCGACTTAACTCGGCCGAGATGAAATTGCTGTGTGGACTGTATTCGGCCGGATCCTTGTACATGTTGCACACGATGCGCTCTTTGCAGAGATCACTCTTAACGCCCAGCTGCTCGATGATCTTGTCGATCTTCAGCAAGATGGGACTATAGAATGGATCGTAGTTGAGCGGATATAGTGGCTGCAAAGAGGATGATGAAGAAAAGCATAAGCATTGGGAACAACTTGACGGCTGTGCCAACTTTCGAACCTGTCCATCCTGCACAAACGGCTGGTTGCCAAGAATTTGTTGTTGCTGCTGGATTAGACGCTGCTCCGCCTGAATGCGAATGGCCTCCTTCAGCTGTGCCGAGAGCTCGGGCTGCAAAATGATCGATGGGCATCGACGTCAAATTGTTTGAATATAAAAGTAAGAATATTAAACATTTGTTTGTAAAATGCACAAATCCTATTAGCATAACAAAAGTCTCTTTAGTTTATTGTCATGGACATCATGGGCGACCCTCGCGCAAAAGCTGTTCGCTTACTTTCCCGACGCACTGGCGCGGTGTCGTTTTGAAATGTGCCCTCATTTAATTAGACCCAACAGCGAGTGATTTTGCAATTCATCGGGCTGTGCGCTCGCCCAAGCCAAAGTGCATTTTAATTATGGCTTAGTTAACATGGCAGGGCTGCGTCAGCTCTGTGGCTGTGGGCCACATGAGCACCAGGTGAAGTACCAGGTACTTCGCGAGTACTGAGTACCTAGTGCCAAGTGCTGGAAAGTGAAAACAGCCCGTGACCCAGTGCAGCAAAGTAAATTGTGTGCAGAGCCGGCCCCCCGACAATGCAATTTGCGAAACGCCGTTAAAGAGACACTAAACACACGGACAAATAGCCGGGCAGACTGACAGACAGACAGACAGACAGACAGACGGACAGAGGGAGCAGACGGAGACATAAGTTAGCAGATGGGTAAGAAAAACTATTTGCACTTTAAGAAAAGTGTCAATAAGTCCGCCCAGTTGAAGCAGGCGGGCATTTGCGACAAGTGAAACTGCAACTGGTTGATTGACTACGTTGCTTGCCTGCAGCTGCTACTGACTCTGATCCTACTTGGAGTGGACTATGCACTGGGCAAACGAATAACCACTCTTCATATTGCCTAGTGTAATAAAAGACTTCTGCCATGTTGTTAGGGGTCATTAAGTTCGAATGGATTCGATTGGAGCTTATGCGGCTCGCATGAGCTTTTCCAGCTCGAATATCTGCCGCATGGTGCTTTACAATTAAGTCAACCGTATCCGGAGCTCGTTTGCATACATATACTCACCGAGAGCTGAGGGTTCTGAGCCGCAAAATGGGCAGCTGTCAGGCCGTCTACGGAGGCGGGTGTTCCAGCCTGTCGCGCTGGTCCTGGTGCTGGCACATAGACTGGATTGTGTTGTCCGAATGCCGGCCTTGAGCTGCGAAGGGAGATTAGATATGGAAATATATGTTAATTTGACTTGGATGTCTCCATAATTGCTGATGTTGTTCTCCGATGTTGTTTCTATTTCGAGTTAACAAAACTTTTGCAGTTGTATTTACAGGTTAGTTGGGCAGCCACAATATGCGTGTTAGTTACGTGTGCGTGAGTGTGTGCGTGTGTGTGCAGGTGTTGGTGCTGAGTTGGACACTTGATACCTTTGTGGGTCCAGGCTTTGTAATTTATTTAAGCTGTGACTAGAGGCGTGCAGTTTTTGATAGCCAATTTGGTGCTGATGTTGCTGCTGCTGTTGTTGATGTTGCTGCTGCTGTTGGGAGTGGTGTTGCTGCTGCTGATGTGTGGGCGGCCTTTGTTGCTGACTGTTGGGCCAGCGCTGTTGCTGCTGCTGCTGCTGCTGCTGTGCGGGTGTCGAAGGAGGTTGTGGTTTCACGTGGTAACTCGGCGTTGTGCCCAGGCCCCAGGCATTCAGTTCATTAGCATCGTTCGCTGTGTGCGGCTTAAAGAAATGCGCGGTATCCTCGACCTGTGCAGCGCGATTTATATCGCCTATATATCTATTTGTAGTGAAGATTGTTGTTGTGTTTCATGCGAGTTTGCGTGTGAGTGGGTGTTTGTTTGAGTGTGATTGTGTTAAAAACAGACAATAACTTTGACAGAAAAACAAAGAGACTGGAGCGTGCCTTAAGTGCTGCGCTGCAACTTACTCAGATCCCAGACCAGGTCCACTGTTCTCCCAGGCGCCCTCGAAATGCTCGTGGCCCGGGCCCGGGCCGTAGCTCTCGTGCACCGGCGCGCCATGCAGATACGCTGAGGGATGTCCCTTGGGCGGATGCGTGTAGATAAGTTCCGGGCCGGGGTTGCCATGATGCTCCCCGCTATACCAAGGAGGCACAACCTGCTGGCAGTGCGTGGGCAGAATGAAAGAGAGAGAGAGAGAGAGAGAGAGCGATAGCAATATGATTACAGACAGTTCTTAAATTGCACAAGTTTCTTCTGCCCGAACAGCGTCACATCGAATTCTCTTTGGTTTCTATACTTATTGGGGCTTTTTCTTCCTCCGTCGAGTCGAGTGCCCTTTGTGCTGCGGATATTTATAGCCCAAAACTCAAACTCAGGCGCCTTTTTATGACGCGATACAGTTCAATGACTATTAAATAGTCGTAAATAATAAAAACACACTTGACTGCCCAGATATCTATGTATATATGTGAGAGAGTGTGCGTATGTATGTGTTTGTGCGTGTATTGGTCTGGCAAAAGAAACGGCCCTGGACGAGATTCGAAACTCAGTTTGAATGTAATTCTATTAGACATCAGATTTGCTTTTTACGCACTCTACTCATAATGTTGCATAAAATTGAGACCCCAAGAGAGATGGTTGACTTGAGCATGGCAAGGTCAGTGAGTTTGTGTTGATTATCCCCGGCGTACTTAAAGAATCTCTGCTGCTGCCAAGTATTGCGTTTTTTAATAAATATCCTGCTGTGTGTATATCTTCCACGCTTCTCAAAGTTCTTTTCCTGCTTTCATCAAGGTGTTTAGCTGTTTCACACAAATTTTTGGCAAAATAATGGTGACAATTTTGGCACTTCACCAACAGATGACATGTCAGGCAAACTGGGAGAAACGCCTAGATATTGGAGATGGGCGGGGCATATATTTGTGTTAGCGAAGGCGACATAATTTACCAGTTGGCGTCTTTCTCTCTCTAGAGAGTTCACAAATAGACGACGTGCCTCAATTTAAATGCTGCCTATACGAAATTCATGGTGGGAAATCTTTAAGTTAACGTATTCTGATTTTATAAAGCAGCAAGCCCTTTTTCTCCCCACTCAGTCACTCTCTCTGGGTACAGGTCCGTTAGATATGTATTTTATTGTCTTATCTGCATGTTTACAGCTTGTATGACAAGTTGAAGCATCTAATGCTGGCCCGCATCTCTATTTCTTTCCTTTGTTTGACTAATCAATATTGGGACAACACTCTTGGTAAGATTCTTAGCTGTGCATAAGTCCACGAGGATTGCGTGCTTTGATACAGAGGCAAACATGCGAGTGTTGCCATGTTTATCTCTTGGGCTCAAGCCAAATATGTGCCGAGAGCAGCAATTATCTTGCTCTATTGTCACTGACTGGGCGACAAGTCGTATTTACAGCATATGAATAACTCATAAGTACATTTGCATGCGGGTGTATGTGCGGAATGTCTGCCAAGCGAGTGGGTCTGTAATCCTTGAGAGACCTCTGAATGCCGGGATTTAATTTGATGGAATGTCAAGCTGCCTGTGTTGTCTCGCCGGGATTCGCTGCAAGCAGTGAGTGGCAAGTCTTTAAGTTACTCCACGTAACGTATGTTCGAGTGTTTTTGCGGAGAAATTCAATTAGCCAAAATTGGGTTTTACATGCACTACACATAGTACACAAACACGCACATACAAGATGCTTGTACTTTTTTAATTACCTCTGCAGATATGAGTGGGCATGTCGCAGGTTCCTCTAGTCAAATGATGGGCGTGTCTGACACTACGGAGAGGTAGACAGACGGAGAGATAGATAGATAGACACACAGACAGACAGAAAGACAGAGAGACAAACCCGCAAACATTCGGCTGAAAAAGAAATTCAGCCTCTTTGGTTTTTAATGAAATTCTCCACGGGGCTCCTTGACATTTCAACGAAAACAAAACCGAAAACAAAAAGATACGACAAAATCAAATTCGTGCGCGGCAAAGTAATAAGAAATGAAATGCCAGCAGAGAGCGAGAGAGTTTGAGAGAGTGAGAGTGGGCGGGAGACTGTTGTCTCTCACTGTTGCACCTACCGTGTGATGATGGTTGATATGATGATGGTGCTGATGGTACTTGGTGCCGTGATAGGACTGCTGATAGTATGAGCACAGCTTGAAGAGATGCGTCAGGGCCGGAAACAGGAAAAGTAGAAACTTCAGCAGCAGCTTCTTGGCCGCCCCAACACCAATGACGATGGGGAGCAACCAGAATAACTTGATCTTGATGATCTTAATAATCAGCACCAGCGCAATAAATGACAGCAGCAATTTGTTGCGCAGAAATTTGTCTGGGGAAACGAAAGTTGCGATCAGTCGATTGGTTGGTTTAACGAATCCAATGCAGAAACCGAAAGCGGACGTTCAGCAACAGCATCTGGATTTGCATGCGACTACTTACGTATCTTCTTCTTGATCATGGTGCCTGCCAGACGGGCCTGGACCACCTGCTTGGGAATAAGCTCCAGTTTGGCAATGAGTCCATTGCCTTCGATGGAGCGCGGCGAGATGCGAAAGGTGGCGCCGTTGAAAACAATTTCGGGCAGATCGACTTCCACATCGTGTGTCATGGCGAATTTGATTGTTTTGCCATAGAACGCATTGGACACTTCCTCGATGGGGCTTTCCGGGCGGACTGCACAGCAAGATGGATGCATGAAAAGTGAAATTTCAATTATGAGTGGGTATGGGAATCGAAATGGGAGTGGGGACTGAAGACTGGAGACTGGAGACTCTTGACTGCCATGAGTGACTTGCAAAACGTGTGAAAGGAAACCGACAGTTCTGTGCTAATGAAAGTTGACGGAAAATTTGCGGCACGAACTCGTCGAGTACACAACGCTTGCATAACACTCGGCAGTAGATGCTGTTGTTGTTGTTGTTTTTGTGGTTGTTGTTATATCTACTGTTTGTATTTGTTGTTGATGATGCATTAGCAAAAGAAATCAGCTGCTGCGGCCCGTGACTCACATGACGCGCGGCCAATGCTTTTGTATCTCTCGAGTTGGGTAAAACGACATAAAATCAAATCAAAGCTCGGCAGTGAAAGTTTTCGGTATTCAGCGTGAACGTGCCAAGAAAAATGTAAACAAAGCGAATGCAAAGAATCGAATGCCCGAGCGAGAGGTAAGATGTGAATACGGATCACAGAAACTATACACAAAAACCATCTTTCAAGCGATGTTACCCGAAATAGTCAACTCAACGAAAGCGAAATGAAACTAGGGCCGACCGCGCGCTTACATAAGATCTTTTAAGAGTGTTTGATTAATGTTTTCTTCGAGTTTGATTCAGAACTCTGACTTACGCGATCTGGCCTCATTGTGCAGCTCCTCCTTCTCCTTTTCCGGCTCGAACTGCACGTGATTCTTGTAGAACTTTAAGCGCTGCGTGATATTTACATCCTGCTGACTCAGAGCTCCGTCCAAATAGCTGTAGATGTTCTTTTGGAAACAGGACATATCCGGCCGCTTGTAGCAGTCGCGGATGATGCCGTCCCAGAGTTCGTTTCCGCTAGAGAAACTGCGCGCAAATCGCAAAAGTATCGAGTCGCTTCCGTTGAATCTATGTCTGGTCGGAGTTGCCTGTGTGGCATTCAGAATGGGTTGCCAATCCTCCTTCTCCGGCGCACTTGTCGTGGTCTCCGACTCTGGCTCTACCTCCGTTTCTGTCACTGCATCTATACTGAAACCAGACGGCGTTAAAGGTGTCGTGGTAGATTTGGAAAAAGCTTGTTTGCTTTTCAGTGCAACTGCGGAATCTTCATCCGCAATGGCGTGCGCCGAGCAGAGGAGCAACGCGAATGTCAACAGCAGCAACTGTTGCCAGTCGCTGGACTTGTTGGCCATGGCGGGGAGGAAGCGACAACTGCTGCACTGGCGATTTCTTTTGCAGCGCGTAGAGGATGTGCTCTGGCTCTCACTTGTCACCCAATTATAGAGCGTCCAGTTTTTGCTGTGTGCCGAAAGGTTTTGCATTTTCAATTTCAGCTGCTCTGCGGCTGGCGATTTGCACCTTTGCAGCGTGTAATTGTCCAATTATCTGACAGATTCCACTCAATCTGTTTGGCAGTTGTCCAATGATACTATTCACTCTTATTTGGTTGCGCTCGACGGGCTGGCAAATTAACTGGACAACCTTCTCGGGCAGGGGGAGTGGTGCACTCCACCAATGTCAGCAACAATAACGACTCTCAGAAGAAGCTGCTGTCTCTTTTGTGGGCGAAATCGTCGCCTCACCTCGCACAAATCGATTTCAAAGTGTTCCGCGCAAGAGGAGATTAACACGCAAACACAATTCCATCGATTTGGACGCGCTTTTTGCTATATTATTCTTATTAATTGTTTATTGTAAGTTTGAACATGGAATTTCACAAATTCTTTGAACGGTGCGTGGCACGCACACGTTTGCTTTCTACTCGATTCAGTTTCCTCTCTTTTGTTTACAATTTCGCCACTGCATTTAGCACATTTTCTATTTGCTTTGCCGAACTCAAGCTGGCCAGCTAGACACAAACTTAAACAAGACAGTCGAGTCGAAGCATTCACCTGCAATTACTTCATTTACGCGTCGGACACACCTACTCACTGTCGAACGGTTGCCGCGTATTTCGTGGCAGGCAGATATTGTATCTCGTAGATGGAGTATCTTGTATATTGTATCTTGTTTCTTAGCCGCGTGCGCATGCGTGCGCGTCTGACCGACAACTGACTGAGTCGCTCACAGTGCGGGCCAAGATCATTGCCAGGCCAGGCCAAGCTGCCGCCGGTTGATGCGTCTCTCTCGCTCTCTCCCTCTTGCTCTCTGCGCACTCTGCGTGGTTTCGTTCAGTTTGTGGCTTCGTTTAGTCTCTGCATTGCATCGTCTTCGGCTTCCTTCGTTCACACGTAGCGGCCGGTTCGGGGCTCTACGGAATCAAAGCTGGTTAACTTGGCTCGCGAGATTCTTCCGCTGCGCTAACTGTTGTCGGCCCGTTTCTTATTGTTGTGTTGTGTTGTGTTTCTCTGGCTGGCGCTGGCTGAAAGTTGTTTAGCCGCTGTGCCTTTGTTTGTTTACATTTTCCAGTTAGTTGTGATTGTTTCAAGAGCAGTTTGTCTGCTTCTTGCCACAGCGCTGTTCGCTGCGGTTTGAGTCTCCTTTAACGAGTTTTTCTGCACAGGCAAAATTGAATCTGAAATTAAGTGGGGCATTAATATGGAACGGAATTTGGGATGTTTTATGGCTAAAATTGAAACCATTTTAATTGTGGACTTTATAATAACTAAAAAATACATTGTTCTATTGAATAAGTCAGTTTGATGCGGTATCTTAAAAAATAACTAAACAAGTTATACGATTGGTTCTTCTTGAAATCCATAATGGAATGGTTTAGGTTGCAACTCTCAGACGGCAATGAATGCTGATTAGGAATATATGTGAGGTCGGAGATGTCACCTTGTATGCATTGTCACATTCAACAAGACAACGATCGAATTATTATTACAACACCAATTTGTCCTAATTACTGACTACTTAATTCCTTCCACATGATTTGATCTAAGTGCTCATGGGCTTTCCAAGCAGCTGATGTAATCTGCCGGGTCGTTTATTATGTCTAGTACAAGCAAATCAATTACATTAAATTACGCACACAGCTGCAGCCCCACACACGCACACACAAAGATACACACAGGCGCAGTGTGAGTTATGATTATTATTTTTAATGAGCTCGCTTGTTGAACGGCGACCAAGACTGTGCCATGGTTATGGGTAACGCGCCATCAACAACGACATCTGTTACAACTGGATTTGTTATGGCTTTTCGTATTAAAAGCACATTCTTTAAACTACCGCTGCGACTTATGTAATCAAACATGAAATGACCATAAAACTGACACTTTAAAAAGTGTCATCCGAAAAAATTGGACTAGAAACTAGTTTGAGGAGTGTGAAAGAAGAAGAACCAGCATATGAACATACAAGTATACGAGTACTCGCAGCAGCTTGCGATTACGTGAGAAGGCTCTTTTTATTTTGGTTCTGAGATCAAGCAAAGGCACCAAAAGCTAACGGAGTGCTACGCCCTGAGGTCAGCCAGATGAGATGACAGAGCAAAACTACAACCAGAACATTACGTGAGTTTTCGCCCATAGCTGATGCTGAATTCGTTGGCATTATATAAGGTGGTGTACTAGGGATTTAGAGCTCGGCCGATCTGTTGCTTTCACTCGTCCCGCTGATTGTTCCTACGTTGGCATAATGATTTCATTTAATCTCTGGTCGCCATAATGACACTTGAAAATGGCTAAAATGCTGTCAGCGAATGCAGGCCAGATTTAATTTGGTAACAAGCTTTCGCTTTGAGCTGCCACCGCCGACAGCCGACAGCATTTCGGAAAGATTTTTATTGCATTTTTATGTGACAATTTTTCGAGCAGTCCGCAGGGTATCTCGACATGCCGCACAACATATACAAACGCAAATGCACATATGTATACATATGTATGTGTGTGCACATACAGAATCCGATAGTCAGTCACTCAGCATCGGGTTTGATGTCTTACGGCGTGTTATGTAAAGACTCGAAGCAAACTGTATCAAATAGTGAGGCTAGCATCGCGAAGATTGCTTTGCCAACTTTCGGTTTCGCTCTTAATCGCATGTTTAGCGACTCAGTCTAATAGATAACTAATTTCACTTTATGCGTGTAGCTCTTCAGGTTTCTGTCTGTCTGCCTTTCATCCGATATATATATATATGTGAAGCGTATCTATAATAGAAACAGTAAATAATATATTTGCTTGTGGCAATTTGTAAGTCGATCGCGTCTAGCGTGCAAATATTTTTATAAATTATCTTTAAGTTTTCTTGTGCTTTGTTTTATTTTCTTTATTTATTTATTTGTAGTGTTTGCGCTTTGGTTTTTTGTTGGCTGTGAGAGAAATCTACAAGAAGGCGGCGATGACGCTGGCGGTGCGAGCAAATTCACTTTCGTTGCGGTTAACCAACCCGACTTACTAATGGCTTATTAAGCCCAAATAGATTGGCTTAATTTTTACGAGCGTATTTATGTGCAGGCGAGTGCATCGCATTAAATGTTATTACGACGATTTTCAATCGTTTGCTGGATAAGTTTTGCCTAACTGCAGAAACGTGTGCGATAAGGCAGCCATAAAAGCAAAAGCGAACCATTTTACACATTGTCACAATGACACTTACGCGTGGAATAATGTTATAATGACCTATCGTAAAGAAATTGCGAATATCATTGCAATTCTATCAGAAGATTATCATTTGGTTACGTTTAATGGTTTATAGAATATAAATCTTTTAAAATTGTAATGATTAAAATTTGAATATCAAAACTGAGAATTATTCAATTTAAATAAATAAACTACATTTTACTGTTTCTACATTTTTTAATCTTCTCTCATAACATAACCTCAATCACAACGCATTCATAACACGCCAAGCCAAACACTTTGCACTTGTCGTCTTGAAGTTCAACGGGCTTTCTAGAACTTACATATGTAAACAATGTGTGAGGCAACAAAATGCTACCTAACATGGCAACATTCCGTGGTCCGGCTTAATGCCAGACTAATGTACACACCGCGGAATTAGTTAAGACAAACGAGAAGAATGGAAAACTGGCAGACTGGCAAACCTTCCGACAGCTGTTCTGGGGCTGTTATTAGAGCGTACGGTGCGATACCCATCTGGCATGCGCTAATAACTCGTGCAAGCACACGCAGGGCACCAGCTGAGATTCGGGTAGTCAGAACATTATTAAGACAAACCGCAGCCATGTCGCACGCCACACGGGCAGGCGAAGCACAAATTTCACTTTTACATTCACAAGCTCGTCATCTCTACAGGAGAAATGCAACAACTGCAGCCTCTCAGTGTATAACAGGTTTTCACGTGTTTTTTACATCGGGTCTTTTTTCCCCCAATTTGGTTGATAGGCGGAAAGGCCGCACTCAGTGGAGGTTGCTGCAGCCTTGGCCTGCAGGCGGCTACTTGGCCAGTTGGCCACTTGGACAGCTGTTTACGGCCTCTGTCGGGGGCTGTCTGGAGAGTTGTGTGTGTTGTCTGGTTTTTTTTTATTTGAAACTGGGTCAAATATTTTTGCATATTTGCAATTTAAGTGAATAATTAAACCGGTTAAACCTACTATTGATACATGGAAATTGCCTAAATGGATTCTGATTGGGTGGTTTACCGATTTTGCATACACTCACACTCACATGGACACATACACGTGCACAATCACAGACGTTTCAATTAACGGATTATTCTGACTCGCACTTTTGTTGTTGCGTGACGTCTAATTAGCAGCCGTCGCAGTTGTTATTGTTGTTGCTAGTATTTTGATAGTTACTTTCGCTAGTTTGCCCGACGAAAAGCAAAAAAGTTCATGAAAATCATATTAAGAATTAATCTTGTCAAGTTGCGCCTAGCGCCGCGACGGCATCTTTCACTTTTACAGTTGTGGCTTTACTTTGGAGTGGTTTTCGGCTTGTTTATCTTGTGGCTCTGGTTGCCACTGCTATTTTTGTTGTTGTTGTAGTTGCAGTTAGTGTTACTTCCGCTGTTTCGCACGCCCAACGCGACGAGTGGCAAACGTCTGTCGGCAAGTGGTGAGCACCAACTGAGCAGAGGAGGCCGCCTCACCGTGTTTCTAGCTGTTCCAACTCCAGATGTTGCCAACTTTGGGTGCCTCATATTTTACCTTTCACAAAAAGAGAGGGAGAGAAAGACTTTTGCCATCAGCCAAAAAGTATGCATTTCATTTCAATTTTCACTTTACTTTTGTTTTCATATTTAGGACATGGATTTAAAAAAAAAGTATTTATATATGTTATGATATCATATGTTTCCTTCGATTTTAAAATTAAATAAGTTTGTTTATGCTTTATATTATGGGTGTTGTTATTGTTGGTTGTTCACTTGTGGTTTCCGGCGCTTTTGCAGAAAATTTGTTAAACAGTTTTTCATTGAAAAAAGTCTTAAATTGTTGATTTATCGTCGAAATCATATGTTTCTTCCGTTGTAGATTTAGGTGATATATCTTTAAACATTTTAGTAAACGGAATATTTGCACCTGACTCAGATTTTGTTAATAGCTCGACAGTTTTTCGTCATGCTAAGCAATATTAACAGGCCTGCTAATAAATTTTATAAACAATTTAAATATTAACGTATGGTAAGTATAATTATTACTTACCAGTTAAATATATCTTCATGATTGCTCTGAATGAACTAGCTTTAGTTTCCCTGGTGTCGCTCCTTAAATACTTCTTTTAATTATTTAAAGTAGCATTAGCATTTTAATACTTTAGGAAGTGAATGAAACCTGGCGTATAGGAATAAACACACGACATTAAAGTTTGTATTAAATAATCATATTTTTCAAAATCTGTCAGCTACAGAATTGCAATGAACGAATAAAAGGTACGCGTTCAAATAAATAAAATAAAACTAATCAGACACTAAGTAAAAAATGTATAATTTTAAGAATCAATCATTACAGTTTTAAGCTAAAATGTTTCCATTTTGACTTGCTTCAAAAACAAGAGGGAGAGATGAAAAGAATGAGAGTCAGATCGAGAAAAGAACGAGAAGGAAATTAATGAACTTAAATTTACCACGTGTCTAAAAGTATGCATTCAATTTAAATTTATTTTGAGATAGCGCTAACTATAGTTAGCCGGCGCGCCGAACTTAATAAAGAAATATCTATATTAGATAACAAAAAAATACATTATTTTTTTTTTTTATTATTGTTGTGATGTTTATTAAGGCATACGGGGAAATCCATTTAGGCGCGCCGGCAGGAGAAAACTAATTTCAAATATATTTTTAATTTTTTTTCAACTCATATGCCAAGGTATGACCATTTTCTCACGTTTCTTACTGGCACGGTGGCTGTTGTTGTATCAGGTGCTTGAGTTGTTGTTGTATCGGGCGATTTAGTTGTTGTTGTTGTTCTTTCCGGTGCTTTAGTTGTGGTTGTTGTTGTTGTATCGGGTGCTTTAGTTGTGGTTGTTGTTGTTTCTGGAGCTTTTGTTGTGGTTGTTGTTGTTTCCGGTGCTTTAGTTGTGGTTGTTGTTGTTTCCGGTACTTTTGTTGTGGTTGTTGTTGTTTCCGGAGCTTTTGTTGTGGTTGTTGTTGTTTCCGGTGCTTTAGTTGTGGTTGTTGTTGTATCGGGTGCTTTAGTTGTGGTTGTTGTTGTTCCTGGAGCTTTTGTTGTGGTTGTTGTTGTATCGGGTTTCGTAGTTGTGGTTGTTGTTGTTTCAGGTGCTTTAGTTGTGGTTGTTTCCGGTGCTTTTGTTGTGGTTGTTGTTGTTTCCGGTGCTTTTGTTGTGGTTGTTGTTGTTCCTGGATCTTTTGTTGTGGTTGTTGTTGTTTCCGGAGCTTTTGTTGTGGTTGTTGTTGTTTCCGGTGCTTTTGTTGTGGTTGTTGTTGTATCGGGTGCTTTTGTTGTGGTTGTTGTTGTTCCTGGAGCTTTTGTTGTGGTTGTTATTGTTTCCGGAGCTTTTGTTGTTGTTGTTGTTGTTTCCGGTGCTTTAGTTGTGGTTGTTGTTGTTTCCGGTACTTTTGTTGTGGTTGTTGTTGTTTCCGGAGGTTTTGTTGTGGTTGTTGTTGTTTCCGGTGCTTTTGTTGTGGTTGTTGTTGTTTCTGGAGCTTTTGTTGTGGTTGTTGTTGTTCCTGGAGCTTTTGTTGTGGTTGTTGTTGTTTCCGGTGCTTTTGTTGTGGTTGTTGTTGTTCCTGGATCTTTTGTTGTGGTTGTTGTTGTTTCCGGAGCTTTTGTTGTGGTTGTTGTTGTTTCCGGTGCTTTTGTTGTGGTTGTTGTTGTATCGGGTGCTTTTGTTGTGGTTGTTGTTGTTTCCGGTGCTTTAGTTGTGGTTGTTGTTGTATCGGGTGCTTTAGTTGTGGTTGTTGTTGTTCCTGGAGCTTTTGTTGTGGTTGTTATTGTTTCCGGAGCTTTTGTTGTTGTTGTTGTTGTTTCCGGTGCTTTAGTTGTGGTTGTTGTTGTTTCCGGTACTTTTGTTGTGGTTGTTGTTGTTTCCGGAGGTTTTGTTGTGGTTGTTGTTGTTTCCGGTGCTTTTGTTGTGGTTGTTGTTGTTTCTGGAGCTTTTGTTGTTGTTGTTGTTGTTTCCGGAGCTTTTGTTGTGGTTGTTGTTGTATCGGGTGCTTTTGTTGTGGTTGTTGTTGTTTCCGGAGCTTTTGTTGTGGTTGTTGTTGTTTCCGGAGCTTTTGTTGTTGTTGTTGTTGTTGTTGTTTCCGGTGCTTTAGTTGTGGTTGTTGTTGTATCGGGTTTTGTAGTTGTGGTTGTTGTTGTTTCCGGTACTTTGGTTGTAGTTTTTGTTGTTTTATTTGGTTCTTCAGTTGTTGTGGTGGGAATTTTTGTTGTTTTATTGGGATCTTTAGTTGTTGTTGTGGAGATATGTGGTTTTTTTTGTTGTTGTAGGTTTCCTTGTTGTTGTTGTGGAGGTGTGTGGTTTTTTTGTCGTCGTTTTTCTTGTTGTAGTTGTGGAGGTATGTGGTCTTCTTGTTGTTGTTTTTTTCGTTGATGTTACAGGGGTAGTTGTTGTCGGTACTGTGGTAGTTTTATCCTCTGGTTTATCCGTAACCGTTGATATAAATTTCTTTTTAAACCATTTCCGTTTGAATAATTTTCCTAATTGTTGATTATTGTTTTCCTGCTCGTCTACTGGTAAGAAATCATTAGGTTGAGTTGATATATCTGTTTCTAAACTAATAACCGGAATATTTCCATTGCCTCTTCCATAGCTTTTATTTTCCGAATTCGAAGAGCCTGATGTCTGTTTGAGTGCATTAGCTTGACAAACTTCTATCTCGCTCAGAATTATAAGTAGACTGGCCAAAATAGATATAGTTAAGATATTGACGTACGGAAAGTAAAATGCTTTTCTTCTAGTGATATAAAACTTCATGATGGCACTGAATAAACTAGTTTCAGGTTGAAGGGACCAGTCCTTAAATACTCAATTCTATGATTATTTAAATAAATAATCGAAAATTTAAGTGGCAATTTTCGCAAAATAAAACCGCAACTCATTAGCTTCTTGGAACTATCTAATGAAGTTAGTGAAACTTTTCTTTTGCTTAATTTAGTCCCTGTTAGCACTTTCTAAAGTTATTCAATTTTGACATCAATATGTAGATCAACATCGAATTATTGGAAGTGGGACTCGATAGATAATAATAAATTAGAAATAAGAAGAAATTAGTTGAGCGTAGATAGTTATTGTGTTTGCCAAAAATGTCGTAGTCCTAGCTCTTATAGTCTCCGATATCTTGATTATTGTACGGACGGATAGACAGCCAAGGCTATATGGACTCAATTGTTGATGGTGATTTAGAATAAATAAACTTTATAGAGTCGGAGATACTTCCTTCTTCCTCGTTCGACAAACACAATAGACTATGTTTTTTTAAATCCATGGCTTAAAAAGTAACATAATCCATAGTCAATTGCGCACGAGAGCAAGATGTGTTTGGACCAATTTCGCGAAAACGTTATCATAATTACATATGTATGTATGTATATATATGTAATTAGCATAAAATATTGCTTTATAAGTTCATCCGCCACAAGTTGCTTACTCATTAACACCCGAAAGCAGGCTTGTATCAACAATTAGCGCGATAGAATAGAAAACGTTGACTTGAATTACTTTAATTTGGAGAAAAGGGTTACATAGTATTCATCTTACTCTATGTAGAAGCCGAAAGCTTTTACCAAAATACTTCGCTTAGTAATTGTAAATTGTTTAATTTAAAGAAATTGAGATTTTAAAAATTCTTAAAATTTAAGACTAATTTAGAACACAAACTCTCACTGAGTTTTGTGTGTTATGTTTAACGCAAAATAAAATAACCTTAATTTTAATAATTAAATTGTATATATCAATTTTTTTTGTATATTTCTCTTTGTAATACATCACACAAATTGCCGATAGCTTCTTTTAAAAAGAACATATTATATACTAAATAAGACTATAGTCAAAAGAACCTTCATGCCAAATTTGATGTCTCTCTCACACAGACATCAGTACTGAAAGACAGACATGGTTGAATTGGCTAGGCTAGTAATCTGTCACGCATCCTTCTTCCTGTTACATTCATTATAATAATATTAGCATACCTTTCTATGGCTATGTTCAATGTTCGAAGGGTATTAAAAATAAAAGATTAGAAGACATTTTTTTTTTAAGAAACAACAAAATTGTAAGGCAAAAATTTATATTTTTATAGATTATCGTTGGAATTAATATTTTTTTCGTCAAATTTGTTTTTAATCCAATTCTTTATGAGAAAACGTTTCGGCGGCTTGGAATCAACTGTAGAGTTCTTGTTTCCTGCAGTTTTATTTCCGAATTTCATTTCATGATCCCATAAGATGTGAAAACGTTTCGGCGGCTTGGATTCAACTGTACCGTTCTTGTTTCCTGAAGTTTTGTTTCCGAATTTGATTTCATGATCCCAAAAGTTAGCGATCTTGAGAAAACCCTGCGGGATAGTTTCCATTTCAGAATCAGAAGAATCTGTTGAATCCATTCGGTCAATGTTTTGAGGACTATTATTTTCGGTTGGTTTCCTTTCGTTGCACATTTGGGGTGAGAAAAAATAAGGGGAATACATGGGCATGGGATAGTACATAGGTGGAAATGATGGATATGCCATGGGGTATGGTATTTGAGAGGGTACCGGGAAATATGGCCAAGATGCAGTCAATGGAGGCGGCCCGCTTTGTTCGTGGTGATGATGCTGTGGTCTATTTCCCATATTCCAAGGGCGTTTGTTCGTATTGGGACGTTTAGGTTTCTTTGTCGGACGCAGCTCTCCATCGATTGCATTATTGGTTTCAGCCTCCTGTACCAGAGACTGTGCCGCCTCAATTTCTCCTACGATTGGAGGAGGATTTGTTTCAAGCCCAATAGGCTGTGTTGTAAATGATTCGGTAGATTCTGTTGGGTTGTCATCGTTTGGCGTCGTATTAGAAAATTCCTGTGATGTACAGTTCCAAGTTGCGCACAACATGAGAAAAATCACTGTACATAGATGAAAAATTAGCTTTCTTTCTTAAAACTTCAGTTTAGAGTTTCTTACCACTGTAAGCCTTCATTGTGTCTGCACGTGAACTGATCTTCTAGAGCATTTTTCTCCTTTTATATACAAAAGACGTCAGAAACGTAACTGGGTTAGAAGTGAAACTTAAAATTTATAACCTTGCTAATTTTCAGAAGTAAGTTCTATGTGACCGCTTTAAGCCTGCTAATCAAAAATTAAAGTTCATTAAATGTTCCAATTCCATTCCATTCAATATAAAAACCAGTTTTTCATAATCACAACTATCATTTAATCTGGAAAGGAATCACAAAATTTAATAAGATCCAGCTGTGGATGAATGAGCAAAGTATTTTATAATACATTATTAAGTTTACGTCAAATGCCTTCAAGCTTGTTCATTCAAACAAGTGATTTGTTTTCCAAATGTTGCCAATTAGTATTCAAATGCATTATATATAAAATAAGATTTGATTATAATAGCTTTTTCATATTATAGATTCTATTTTCTGAACTAATTTTAGTTTATTGCTGGGTCAATAGAATAAATAAGTTAATAAATATAAAAATAAATTAGTTTTTTGATTGCGTTAGCTTCTACAGCATTTGTAGCCGGCTGGGTTGCTCCAGCTGTAAGGATCGTGCGTAGCCTCCGTAACCGTAGCCGCTGCCACTGCCGCCAGCACCAGCGGCTGCGAAATGAGGACTGTGCCCATGTCCGTCCTCATGTGTGACCGAATGTGAATGGCTGGAGGTATAGATAGGCTTGGCGACAATTTCATATGTCGTTGACTTGCCACCGCCGGCCAAACTCTTCAGGCCAAGCACTCCGGAAAGTGTTAAGGCCATCAGCGCTGTCATTAACGCCTTACCGGCCATCATGGCAATGGCACCCAGTCCCAGGGCCATCAGCATTCCCTTCATCATGAGTCCGGCAGCCACAAGTGCCTCCAGGCCTCCCTTCTTCCCAAACTTGTGCTTCCGCCCCTCCACAACGCTGCTGTCGTCCATTAGACGAAAGCGCAGGAAACGAGTCTTCAAAAGATTCTCCAACTTGGCGAGAATATATCCATTAAGACGTGTGTTCGGATCGCTGGGATAGCTGCGGGCCACCTCTGCGAATACGTAAAACTTCTTGTATTTTTATTTCTTATAAAGATGCACATTCAACTTACCAGCCATCAGCTCCGACGTCTTCAGCTCTGTAGCGTTCTCATCCCTGACTACACTTACGCCGGGCAACACGCTTAGCTCCTGCTGCTCGGCCAGTCGTTCCATAATCTTGACGAACTCTATTTTTAGACACATCCAACTGAAGGGCGATGTCTCACACTCGTTCATACTCATCGATGGTGACTTCTGAGGTGGCTGTAAGGTCTCGGCGTGAATTGGCGCCGGCTCTGTGGGCTGTACACTGGCTGCCTCAACGTATTTGCATAGGAAACAGAACCAGAGTAGATAAAACAAATATTCCAAAGTCTTGAGTAACAGCATTCTGTATGATTTGGTCAGCTTGTCTATTAAGCCACGAGGTATGTCTAGCAATTCGGGGAACTCTGCACTGACTGTGGCAGTTCATTTTTATTGCTTTGTCTTATATACATTTCCCATTTCCCTTTCACTACGCACAGCAGTATCCAAAGTCATTGCCGTGTTTAGGTTTGGATCGGTGTTTGGGTTGGGGCTTGAGTTTGCTACTGCTGCTGTCTTGAGTTTTTCTAATTACCCTACGATTTGTGGTCGAAATTCTTCCCAGCTTCGGTCAGCTGCGTCCGATGGGCGGCACTTTCGCTTTCCTCAGCTTCGACCGGCTTAGCATTCAGTGTAGCGCAACGTGTGACGGCAAATTCTGTCGCCAGCCCTCCCCTTAACAAGTGAATTCCCTGAGCTAAAAAGAAATCTTAGAGACAACAGCATAATTACAAGCCAGATAAATGTCGCGTGCCTTGCAGATGTACATTAATTCATAAACAGTCAACCTAATTTGGGCCACCTAACTAACTAGTTGCTGTTAATGATTATTTCATCTGAGTTTTTCTTTTTCTACCTTCCGCACTTTCAGTGTGAGTCAGCTCAATAACAATCCAAGTAAATGAAGAAAAGATAAATTGATTTGCATTTCATGAATCATTTTTATTCAATTGCTATAAATTATCAAAATAAATACTTAGTGCGTAAACTCTTTAGCAGACACAAGTATTCTGTTTTGTTTTTTTCGTTTGTGATTTTCTTTTTTTGTTTTGTTTTTTAACTTCATTGTTCTGTTTTGTTTTTGATGAACCTGAGCTGTCTGCTGGGAGAGCATGATTGATTGTGCAATAAATATGGCGCAAGCATGATAAGTTTCATTGTTCCGTTAGCATTGTCCTGAGCTGGCCAAGTCGTGGATCGTTGATATGTTTCAATTTTTTTTTGTTTTTGCTTTTTGGTATGTCGCAGCTAACTAACTAAGTACAACTATAAATAATTATCGACTACAACACTACAACGAATTTAGCCATAATTCGTAAGCATGGAAAAGGTTAAGTCTCTCGAGGAAAGGGGAAATTGGAAAGGTACGGAAAGTGCAAGAGGAAAGACAGACGATGGGTGAGAGTGAAATAACTTTGTATCAGCTTAGAAGGGCTGGGCCAGACCGTAATGGTTGTAGGCCAAGTCAGCAGCGCTGGCCTGACCGTTGCGGTTCCAGTCGGAGTGCACAATCTCGGCGTTCAATGGGCTTCCGGTGATGTAGGCGGTGGTGATGTGGTCCTTCTTCTTGGCCAACAGATCCTTGAAGAAGGTGGCACCTGCAAGACAATCGAGACAATTGATAAGAAAAGCTGCCTCTGTTTGATGGCAGTGGATTGACTTACCAGCCAGAATGAGGGCAAGGAAGGAGACGGCCAGAGCCTTCAGTGAAATGAACTTGATGATGGTGAACAGAACCTTGATGACGACAGCCTTCTTCAGTTTCAAAGCCAACAGCAAAGGCAGCAGCATCTTCTTCATGCGCTTGCTGCGCGATTCTGTGAAAAACATTGAGATATTAGAAACGACCTAAAAGTATGTTGTGCCGAGCAGACGACACGCCACTTTCATTCGCTGCCGCAAAGTGTGCTACGTGAAGCTACACCACGCAGACTGGTGGCACTTTCGTGCACGCGGCGTATGCGCAATTTCCATGCTGGCCGTTTCCTTGTCGTTTTGTTGCCATAAGTGGTACAAAACTTTTCTGTCAATTGCATGCATATGTACATATGCATGTGTGTGGGTGTGTGTGTAGTGTACAGCAGAGCGTACATGGCAACAAAGTTGTTTGGGGCAGCAACCACAGCTCAAGTGAAAGTTTGCACACTTTATGAACGGGACATGCTCGTGACTTTGCCGCGAGCTGCTTTCAATCGATTACTTACCCTCCATGGCACGTCCGCTGTACACATTCTCGGCATTCTCATCTTGCTCATCGCCTGAGAACGAGAGATTCAGTTCGTGTGTTTCCAGATAACGCTCGGCACGATCTTCGAACGATTCAATTGCCTTGGCGGAGCCAAAGCTGCGACCGGTTTCGGTGCGATCGATGCGCATACCACCGAAAAGTTGTACAGAATCTTCATTATCCAGTTTGTTGATCATGTTCACTAAGTCCCGTTCGCTGTTATCCTGCGAAGGCAGCGCCAGAGCTCCGCACACAAAGCTGGCCACGAGCACAACACAAACGAATTTCGCGCACATTTTGATAAGCACTTTTTTGGATTTTGAGTGGGGGGTTTGGGTTGGTTGTTGGTTTATAGTCCTTGGGTATCCACTAGTAAGCGCACACACCGCTGCTGCTGTTGGCTTTGTGAATGGGAAATGCTTTGTGATTAATTGTATGCAATGTGCCACAGTTTTATACCTTTTCGAATTCAGGCGTTTGTCCAATTATGTGTCTAGAAATCGCGCGCTGGCCAAAATAAAGAAATAAACGCAGTACTGCGACAGTAGCAACAATATTCAATTTATGCAAATCGTATGCGTATGCTACTCGTACCCCATGCCTGTCCCATCCAATGGGTGTCCGGCCCAACCATATTTCCACGCACGTCGCACGTCCAGCAAACGAAAGGGAAGTCGCGCGTTTCCAACGACTTGAATATTATTTTGTATATATTTTTTATATAAGCAAATGCCCCAATTTCCTTTGGCCGCAAGTTGGCAGTGCACACCGTTAGCCGATCGTAATTGGCATGCAACATCAACACCCATACCCGACCGCAGTCGAACCCAAGCTCAGACCCAAAGCTCTGCCGCCCTCTCTCGCGTTCACCCGCACCGGTTCCAAGGGGAACGTGACTTCATTTGCTTATGAACGCCGTCTGTGCCAGATTCTTGGGAGCTCCGCTCGGTCTTGTTGAATATCATTAAGCAGATTATTAGTTGTCTACACATATTTGGTATGCCTACTATGTGGTGCGGTTAAATGCGCATTTTGGCCCAGTTAAAGACGCATTGCGAGTCGCTTTCAACGCTTTCGATTTCATTCTGCTTTGGCCAAGTGTCGCTTGTTTTCTATTTCAATTGCTTCTAAATCTTGTGCTAATCTGCACAAAAGAAAGCTGAATTGTAGCACATGCTCGCATATATCTCTTCGATCGCGTCAAATGACATTTTTATGAGCATAAGTAGAAAGTTTCTGGCTGCTGACAATTAACATGCCGAGGCAAACGACGGCTGGAAACGAGCCCATGCCCGGCGTAGAAAATTTCAATAAGCCGAGGGCGTGGCATGTGTCAAACTAAATCCAAAAGATATCAATTTAGCTAGCTGTGCATGTGTGCGTGTCTAAGTGCGTGTGTGTGTGTGTGCGTGGTTTTGGCTTGGCAGTTTTGGGTGCTTCGGAAGCTCAACTCGAGAACCTGCCCAAACTTTTAATTGCCCCACGCCAAACTTGTTGCTGTCGAGTGTCGAGCTCCACATTTCTGTGTTGTGCGACCAGTTGGGAAGCCGTAATGGGAAAGTCGTACCACAGTTAAGCTAATGGCCTCTCTCCGGGTCAAAAATGATGAAAATTAACCTGTGCATCTATCAGAAATATGTGTCGAAGGAATAACCTTGGAGAAACTTACTGAATAAATAGCATTTATTTTCATGGTAAACATTCAACTTGACTATTTTGCTGATGTGTGTGTGTGTGTGATATTTAGAGTTGTGTAATGTTATACAATAAATTAGTCAATTACGCGTCAGCTTCGCGTCTCGAATAAATTACTACGAACTAATTTTCGAATTTGAAGGCACATTATTGTGTAAGGGCCAAAGGACCAGTAGACCGCTTACTGCTGCTCCTGCTGGGGCTGACCGGCGTAGGCCAATTGCTGGGCATCGGGCTCACTGATGCTGCGGGCATAGGGGTAGGCAGAGGAGGCGCCCGAGCTCCAGCCAGCGCTGGCAGGTGCGGACCACGCGTTCGAGCTGTAGCCACCGCCGTAAGAGCTGCCGCCAAGCTTGTTACCGAAACCGCCGAGCAGACGAGACCCACCGACCAGGATGGCCAGGAAGAAGGCGATCTTGGCAACAATGACAGCCTTGAAGGTCAACAGAGCCAGGAAGCCGAGCACCAGAGGAATCACGGCGAACAGTTTGGCACCAATGGCCAGAGCAAGGGGGGCCAATCACTTTCTTGATCTTGGCGCGGCCTGTAAGATGGAAGTGAGATTAGAGAGTGGTTCAACTCAGGAGACATGCTATGCATACCTTCATCCAAAGCACGTGCGACCTGCTGGGTGGTCTCAGCGGGCATTTTGAATTCCAGGTTGTGGGTGCTGAGGAAGTCGGTCGCGCTGGAGATGGCCAAATCGACCAAGCGACCATTGCGGTCTTCGCTGTTCTGTGGCAGCTCAGCGTAGATATCCTGTTCGCTGAAGGACTTGCCGCTGCGTGGCACGGGACTGGCTGGATCTCTGCAACGAACAAACGAAGAAACGACAACTTAGAACACCATTTAAATACGATCATGCAAGAACTTTCACGGATTTCCCATCTACATTTCACTTTCTTTTCAAAGTCGTTATGGTTGCATTTTTAGCAAATTGTTCACTTTCACAATCACACACACACACACACACACACACCTTTGGAAGGTGACGCCATTGACCAGCTCGATGTTGTTGCTCCTGGCGGCGCGATTCAGTGCCGTAATGCCCTTGACTGCCAAACAAGTTGCCATGTCGTCGCTCTCGAGACAGGCGCCCAAGTAGCGGGCGGCGCGTCCGAATGAGTTTTCACTTTCGATTCTATTGTCTTGCACACTGGGCGCGGCCCAGGCACAGCTGGCCACTAAGAGACTGACACAGGCGACGGCGAACACTTTCATTTTCGTTAAGTCGAGTGTTTTCTGGAGATTTCTAGAGAGAGACGCGGCGCGTTTTAATCCTTGACTGTGCTGGGCTGTGCTGTGCTGCTTCTGCTGAGCTCGAGCTGAGAGGGCTGAGATGAATTTGATGCAGAAGTCTCCAACGGTCTAGCCTTTTATATTTAGCGACTTTACACGACAGCCGACAGCGCAGCTGCCGCTGCTCCATGTTCGCTGGCTGCGCAGTTCGCAGCACGCATTACAAAACAATTCAAAAGTAAATTAAATAAAACGCGCCAAGACGCAGCAGCAAACGTCGCCGTCGACTGCGGAAGCTACCAAAAAAGGTAAAAAAATGAGTGACGTGAAAAATCAAGCCAGCACCGACCGCTGCGGCGGAGCACATACATAAATCTAGGGAACAACAACAACTAAAGCAACAATAACAAGAGCAACATCAACCCAAACGGGCCAAGCAACAACATCAAAAATAAAGTCAACTTGTTTGTTAAGTGAGTATGTTCATTTCTTTCGTCTTACTTCGACGCTCTTTGCTTTTCGGCAGCGCCGACGTTGACGCCAGCTTCGCTGCCAGCGTCAGCGTCAGCGTCAGCCGCAACGTTGTCGTCATCCGTCAACCTCAACGTCAAAGTCAACGCCGGCGTCAGAGTCGGCCTGAGCACGCGGAGAGAAATTGTACTTGGACTTGGCCAGTAGAGCGCGCTCTGCGTCTCTGCCTGGCGCAGAGCAAACAATTGGCATCATTGGCTGGCTGAGCCCATGGGCTCGGGTAATTACGGCAACACGGCCGCACATCGCGCATTGATTCACGCCCAGAAAGGCAGCGACGGCAGCATCGGCGGCGTCTTGTTTACCCACGGTCCGGCTGGGGCCGCTTTCATTCGACTCTCGCAATATCGGAGCACAAATTTGCTAATTTATTAATCCGGTTGCCACATACTTCCAGCCTTCCCTTAATCGGGTCAACTTGTGTTCGTCCCGCTGGCGAAATACTCGTGTTATTTAGCACCTTTCGGTCTGTTCGCTTGTTGTGTAATTTAGCGGCCTAATCGATTCCAATTGGAACCTGTTATCTATCATTATCAAGTGAAGAAGAGATTGAGCAGAATCTCTTGTGCATTATGTTTCATGGTTTTGTACTGTGATTCATCAAGCAACATCAAGTAACAACACTTTCCCAGTCACGTTGCATAGCAAAAATTTATACGACATTCCTACATTTCTCTCGCTCACGCAGTGCCACATAAAAAACCTCACAAGATTTATAGGAACGCCGACAGTATAATCGAAATAACACAATTTGTAGTTTTTTATTATTATTCGGGCTTATTAAAGACAAATCCATTCAAACGAAAAAGTAACAACAACAACACAAAAAAAAGGTCAGAAATAACGACTCACTCACTTTCATTTATATTACAACGATATGCGACACTAAATGCTGTGCCAGTTGTCGTTGTTGTTGTTGTTGTTGTTGTTGTTGTCGCTGTTGCTCTCTGTAGATTTTGCAGAGCCCATGGTCGTCGGCTTGTCACACGCTGCGTATGAGTGACGCGCCTTTATTTTCGGTTATTGTTTTAGTTGCCTAAAACAGAAAATCAAAAAAAAAAAAAATAGGTGGGGAGGGAAGAGGGAAAAAAGAAAGTGCGCTAGGCATACCAGAAATACCTCCGCCTGAGCCGTTGCCAAGTCAGTGATTCACTTGTTGCGCCCGATTTGCATACAGCGACGGCGTAGCGACGCGTAGCCGGCTTTATTGCAGCTCACAGCCCGCTAATACCCCAAACACTTGATCATTTTGCCACATGATGATGTTGATGATAACTCACAACATGCCCCCGAACTCTTTGCCTCTGGCCCCATTCCTTCATCAATCCGCTCGGTCCAGTTTCCCATTCATTCATTGACGTAGTCTTCGTCGTCATCGTCGGCAGCGTGCGGCCTCATCGGGTGGAGTGAAAGTTATGTAATTTCTGTGAATTTTGCAATTTGCAATGGGCACTAAAACCTGATTTCGCCCATTCCCGAACAACAACAACAGCCACAACAACAACAGGTTAACTGTAACGCAGTTATCAATTGCCAAGCACAAATGTCAAATCAAAGCAAATTTCTAAATGCCAATCATAAACAATTTCTCTTTTTTTTCCCCTGTACAGCTGTCAGTGTTGCCAACCTTTTTCCTCTCTGGTAATGCGTTTTTGACAGCTTCACAGTGCGGGCGGTCAACGCACACACACACTTGCACACATACACTGGCACACGTGTTTACACAGATCTCTATTCATACGAAGCTCAGTTAACTGGCGTTATAAGTATTCGAATGCGAAATCAATAAGCTTCATTTCATGTGTGCAATTTGTCGACTGACGTCGCACAATTAGCCACAACAAGTTGCCATAAACCAATTGGCCCGCATACTTTCGTCGTCCGCCTGTGGGAGTGGCCAGTAAATGGCGCAAGGGGAATGACTTAAAAATACCCTGTAGAGAATGTTGTTTTGATATTTTATTATTTTATTGGGGAGATTTCAGTTTTTCAACAATAATATTGTTGGTAATCTATAAATCAATAAATATGTTATCTTATTTCAAATTCCAACATTGAGACCATGTTCTTGTATTAAAATATGGGAGATTTCGCATTACAAAATCCACTGGTCATATTAGCTAAGAATTTGTAACGGAAATCGAAACTGAACGGAGACTATTTCTCCTAAACTAAGCCGAAAGCTTAAAATTTTTACTTAGTATTATCGACTTATCTTTTATAGCTCTAATTTGTAATATTACTCACGACGTATTCCCGAATATGTCTAACATTGGAACATGAAGTAAAAATAGAGAGGTTACTCGCGTGAAAGTGTGAGAAAGCCAACGACAAATTTATGATAATAAATAATAATATTATTTATTTTTTTAAATAAAACAGCTAAAAATATTCAAACATACAATTCTCTTACAGGGTATGCTTATATCGACTCTTACAGCACTCGATGTTATATTGTTGTTGCTACTGCTGTGACGAAGTGGGTTTACTTCTTAAATTAGCCAGGCTTACAAGTATTTTGGAGCGCAAGTTGACGACGATACGCGGCTCTCTTGCCAGTCAGTCGTGCCTTCTTTTGACCCATTTTCATGTTTTCTTGAATGTGGCATAGATACGAGTAAATTTAAGTTTGGCAATAAATAACTGGAGAATAACTCCAAAGATATGAGTAGAGGACTTTAGATGTACATATGTACGTAAAGGTCTAAATATAAATAGTCTTTCCGAACTATTGCTAAGCTTAGTATTACTCTCCTATCGGGGTTTGCTGTTAGGTCGTATTCTCTTCCTGCAATATTATATGCCGAAAAGTAACGAGTGCCAGGCCAAAATGTATTGTGTACGTTTTTGGGTTAAACGCGTAAATAGTGACAGGTGAAATTGATTTGCTTTTCATTTGTGCAAATATGAATTGTCAATATTGTGCGTACTCGTCGTACTCGACGTACTCCTCGGCGTCGTCAGGCGTCTGAGAAAGTGCAGCACCGACTTCTTGAATGGAGTAGGCAATTTTTATTTTGGGTTTGGGTTTGGTTTTGGGTTGGGGTCTATTTGTTGTTAAAATATTCATTGCTTCGTTGCGGGCACTCGAAGTCAAGACAAATTCAATTCACTTTACCCGGCCAGTTTGGCACTTGGCTGTGACAAACCGTTGACATTACGGCCAAATGTTGGCTAAGCTATTGACTTGTGTGAGCTCTAAGCCGCGCCGGAGCTAAGCCGCATTTCCTGACTATCGATTAAGCGCACGCCTGTGGGAGTGCACACTTTCACGTGACATCAGGCAGGGGGGAGGCTGGTGGTAAGAGGAAATGGGGCCAAGTGAGACTGACTGACTGACTGACAATGGCAAAGCGTTGTTTAGCCCATTTGCCCAAGCTGTAAAGAAAGTGAAATTGATGACACAAATGCTCAAATAGCAAACAGTTCGAGACGTTGGAGTTTTTGTTGTTGTTGATGTACCTATGCTAAATGGTCTGGTTAAGTAATCTCGTGAGAGCCGCAAACATTGCGCAGTCATAGAGGCTGAGAATGTTGTCAACTTCAAGAGGCGGATGAGAAGATAAACCAGATAGCCAGACAGACAGACAACCAGACGGACAGCCAGACAGCTGTGGGACAGTGGGACAGTCAGACGGTGACTGACAGCACCCGCTTGCAGCCTCAGGTTCAGCTTCACTTTCAACATTTTAGCCAGAAATCAGACGAGGCTAAGACAGAGCTACGCCTTGTTGATCGATTTGTTAGATACGCGGCTAGCATGCGACATGCTTGCCGCTTTTTTGCTGTCGCAGTTGTTGTTGTTGTTGTCGCAATTGTATTTGTGTTTTACCATAAACAGTGCGCCCTACAACTTTCACTTGGTGTGGCACAAGCTGCGCAGCGGCGGCAGCAGCAACAGCGACGCGACTCGTGTGGCAACAATTAGACAGTAAATTCTGGCGGTTTTGTTGTATAACTTTGGGTTCTTTCTTCAGTGTTTACATTAATTAATTGCCCGGTAGAGGAAAGTAGAAGGAGAAAAGAGAAAGAGATAAAGAAAGAAAAGGAGAAAAAGAGATAAATGGAAGAAAGAGAAGCAAAAGAAGAAACGCGCACTCATCGTTGACCAGACAGATCGATCCTCCAGTGAGGTACCACCCAAGTGGCTGATTGTTGGGTGCAAGCCAACGATCGCTGCTCGCTGCATCTGCTGCATGCTGATTGATTTGTGACGACCTGTTTATTGGCTCGGCTCGGCTTTTACATAAGCCGCATGTTTGTTGTTGTTGTTATCTTCGTTGTTGTTGCCCTCTTTCATTGCAACACGCACTTGCGGAAGTCCGTCATCGGCTACGGAGTCGTTGTCGTCGTCGTCGCCGTTGTCGCGCATGCGCAATAAACCGTTTTATGCATAACGGCTCTGTGCACGCACTGACGCACTGCCACCTTGTGTGTCTGTCCGTGTTGGTGTCTTGCCTGAGTCCACGTAACATCATTTGACTAGGCCGTTCGCTGGCCAGCGCTCGCCATGTGCTAATTAATTGTTGTTGGAAGTTGAAGTCGAAGTTATGTGGCTTTATTTGCTTATTGGCTAACACTAAAACTCATAAGCAGTTTCTCACACTCCCTTTCTCCCTCCTCCTTCTAAAGAAACGGCTTGTAGAGCTCCTTGCTGTCTAGTCCGCCCGGCGTTAGTCGATATGCTGCATCCTTGGACACGCCCAATGGTATATAATGCTGTCTGATTGGCATCCAACTGCTGCCACTCGACGACAGATCTGGCTGATGGTAACTCTTGTATGTCGGAGCCGAGGAATGTATAATCTCGAGTCGGTCGCGTGCATGGCCACTCGACATAATCGACTTGAAGGCCAATAGGCCGGCGGTGAGTAGGGCAATTTTGCCCATGACAAACGATGAGGCCGACAGCGCTGTTAGCCATTTTAAGATCAAGGGCAACAGAATCAGCTTGGCCACAACAGCAGCGCCCAGTAGGGGGTACACCATCTTCAGCAGTTTCTTGTGTTTGTGGTGCTTGCCACGAGCTAAAGGAAGGCATAACACATGATGTAACGCAATACATAAGATACAGTGCCCTTGGCTCACCTTCTGCCATCCAACTGTCCAAAAGCTGTGCTACTTTCTCAGCACTTAGCTCATTGTTGAGAAGCTTCTGTAGCTGCTGCTCGGCCTGGGTGATTAGTTGGCGTTGATGTCGCTGCTGCGTTGTGGCCAGCGCTTTCTCCACGTCTTCCTCCACAGCGGCGACCACAGCGCCTCCCATCTGCACAGCAGGTGGCAGGCTGAGTGCGCCACCACGTCCGATGCTGCAGGACATGCACAACACTGCCAGAGTGATCCACATTGCGTAAAACGTTCTGGACGCTAACAAAGTTATCGGCGAACTGAGCACTAGGGTAGCCCACGCCAACTAGATAACTCCCCCAGACTAATAGGCCGATTAACTAAGCAACTAGAAGGCGCTCTAATACTAAGCTGGTGCATTGTTGCACTCGAATGCATTCCCCATTGCGACCAACCGACTGCTGCCTGCAGCTCTATTGCTGCTGTGTTTTGTTCTATAATTCTGTTACTTTTTTTCCTCTGTGTTTTCATATTTTGCTTTCTATTGTTCTGCTTTTCGATTCAGTTTTACTTGAGCGTGAATACACATTAAGTTTTCCCTACTTTAATAAACGGTTTACAGTTTCAGACGTACTCTGCATTGTTGTTATAGTCGCTGCTGCTAATGTTGTTGTTGGTGTGTGCCACAGCCATGGCAGACAGTCTGACAGAGAGTCCCATCAGCAACAAGTTAAAACTCTTCATTATCGTTGGCGCGATGCGGTTCACTTGCCATTTCGAGTTGAATAAGTTTTGCATTCGGAAGCCCAAGAGAAAAGCTGTAGGGCTATCATACAAACATAAATATGTATATATCATATATGGTATATATATCATATAAATACGCACCTTTAGTGCCGTGGCTGAAAGACAGTTTACTGCTGTGGAAACTTGTTTTTAAATGCAATTTGCAATTCGCATTGTCACAATTTAGTGACAATTTCGCATATTGTTTACAAGCGACCAAAACAACAACAATTCAATTTGATTCAATTTAAAATTCAACTCACTTTTATTGTGCATCCTTTCAATATTTTTGATTTCTAAATTAAACAATAACAATATGTTGTTTTTCAGTTTGGCCAGCAGGCACGACCAAATTGAGTTAGCTGCACAAGACTGAGAGACACTGAAAATATAATTACGCATACACAATGTCACGTGCTTTTTGTGCATAAGTTGGACAATTAGGATTCAACAACTCGTAAGCCTCTAATTACACGATAATCAAAAAAGTGCTTTGATCAATTAGCATCTATTTTAACTGGCATAATTAATACAACAATGTCATATAATATATTCAAATTAAAATCTTGTTCGTTTTGTTGTTCGTTTGCAACAGATTTTGTTAAATTGATAAGATAACCATGATAAACTTATTCAATGCACTGGCAATTACCTGTCGAAATATTTGGAATATGTAACATAATCGTAGTACGAGTTGCATGTAACTGTTTTTAGGCGGTGCCCACGCTCAATAAAAACTACACACGAGCACGACCCTAACCTAATCAAAGCCAACGACAACTTCAACGTGAGCGTCGCTGTCGTCATATATCATGACCAGACTTTGGCAACTAAAGGCTTTTAACGTCACTTGAGTGTTAAAGCGGTCTCTGGCATCCGGTTTTTGATGGTGTTGTTGTTGTAGCAAGTGAACACTGCCCACAAATGTGGTATAAATGGTTTGCCAAGTAGCAGGTGAAACGGAAAGCAAATGAAGTTGAATAACAATTGGAATGGTCATGATAATGTGTATTTATAAATTAAGGTAAATGCAAATTTAAGAAATATAATTGTAATTTGAACTTGCTATTGATACAACAAACCTTAACAGTGATCTGTTAAAATATACACTGACTATTCAGGTGAAATTGTATACTAAAATAAATAACTAAGCTCAAGGAAGGCCAAGAGTATACGAACTTCGATGAGTTTCCCAACATTCCTACAGCTGAGGGTATTACTTAATTTCTCTATGTGACGCAGCTTCTTATCGCTACCATCGCCTCTCGCCGGGGCCCAACCTAAGAGACGACCTAAATGCTGAATCAATCGCTGTGGGCATCGGAATTCAAATTTAGATTTTCTTCAATACAATCGCTTTGCTGCCATGGCCAGCACCTGTTGATGTCTTCAGGCTCATTACGGCCGTAAACAGAGCGAAGAAGAAGCCGGCGAGGCCCGTCGTGCCCACCAGGAGGGTCAGGCCGCCAATTAGAACTGGAATCAGCGTTAAAAACTTCAGTTTGTAGGCAATCAGCAGCGGCAGCAGCAGTTTCTGTATTTTCTTTTTCAACTTCTTCAGTTTTCGCCCCTGATAGGGAGGACTAGACGCCGCCAGCCTGATGTTGCGTCCTTGAACTTCCTTTGAAGTTGCCCATGAAGCGCGACCATCCAATTTATTTGCAGCGTTAGCGGCGACAGCGACAGCCACGGCGTCATCTGCAAGAAGAAGCACGGTAGTCTTGCAGTTAATTAAATGTCCAGACCTTTGAGCATCGAAGCACGTAAAGCGAGGCGACTAAACGCCACCATCAGTGGCCATTGCGACAAGAAACTTAATCAATATTCCCAACTCACCGGGGAGACGCGCTAACTGTTGTTGCTGTGCCTCATCCTCATCCTCTTCGGTGTCTGCCTCCGTGTCCGTCTCCATCGTCGCATCGTCGTCGGCGCTGATAAGGCTGCGTACAATTTCGCAAAAGTTGCGCACCTTGACGACAGCTTGTTCAAACGGTGCCAAATAGTTGTCGACTTCCAGGACGGCTGCAACCGATGGCTTTAGCAGCCCATTGACAGTATCATCATCGGGGGCATTAGTTAAAGCCACAAAGTCGTCAGCACGGCGCACTTCCTGCCCACCTCGCATATCCACTTCCTGGACATCCTTCAATGCTGGCGGCGTCAATTGACGTCTTAGTGATTCGTTCTCGATTTCGGCCGGTAAGCCACCGAAGCCGTCGATGCTGGTGCTGCTGCTGCTACCGCGACGCATCGTCTGGCTTATGGCTAGCACGTAGCTGGGACTATTGTACAGATCTGGTCGCACCTGTTTGTAATTTCCGCCTGTACCCACAGTATTTTCGAGGTTCGACCTTGGATTATAGCGGTGATTGTAGGCGTAGTAATTGACAGGATGTCGATGTCGCTGTTGCTCCGCCTCCTGCGTCTGCTGCTGCTGTTGTACCCGCTCCCGATCCCGTTCCTTCTCCTGCTGCTGATGGCGGTGCATTGACGTGGCTGCCGTTGCCTGCAAAATGAGCCAATTGTTGTGACCCCTCAATGGCTGCCAGGCATTGAGATTTACTTGAAGCTGCTGCTCGTTATTGTTCAGCTCCTCCTCCCGCTCACCGCCGGAAGTGTCTCCATTAAAGCGGCTCTCGCTGGAGGCCTTGCTCCGAGCCAGGAGAACGAAAATGCTGAATACAAACATTTGTCGTTGAAACATTTTATTCAAGGAAGTACTGTTAAACTTAAGGTATACACGCACAAGAACACACAGGCACACACACACTGAGTCACTGCGTGACACGCACACACGCACTCCGCTTGCCGTTTAGAATCCAACTGAGCAAACGTCTTGAGATTTTGGTGAACCAAATTCTATGTAGCGCTCGACGTTTTATGGCTGCTTCAGTTGAGCGACTTTACGGCCTTTCGCCGAAAGTGGCCACCACCACTGCCCAATCTTATTCGATGTTGTTGATCTCTGTTTGCCGTTGACTTTTACTGAGCCACCAGCTTGTTATTGAGTCCGATACACATGTATGTATGTGTGTAGGTGCTACCCGGCCCAACACAGGCAATTACACAAATGCCACACTCTGTCATGCGGAACTTGACTAGAGAACTTGTCCCTTGCCACCTCACTACACACCACACGTCTGTTACAGTTATGTACTTGTTGCTGTCACTGTAGCTTGTTGCAAATTACTTATTGAATTCTGCACATTCTTTACACTACCGCAAGGCGGTCACCAGGCCTACAATCCGCTTGCTCTGCTGCACTGCATCCGATTGAGCCAGATCTTTCTTGGACGGTCCAGCATGGTTAGAAACGTTCATTGACTATTCAAGCATAATCGTTTTAATAAGCACCTATTCGGTACACGTGTGTGTCTTTGGGTGTTTGGTGCCTAGTTCAGTTTGGTGTCTGAGTTCAGTTTCACTTTTCTGCCTCGTTGCGCTGCGTGTTGCAGGCTGCTCGTTGTCGTTGCCAATGCAGAGCAAACTGCAACCTGCACTTGCCACTTTGATTCTATATAAGTGTCCAAGTCGGTGTCGACTGTTTGACGTCGCAGTTGGCGTTGGCCCGATGGGAAAGTGTGCCCAATGTGCTGCACTCGGGCGCTTGAATTATTGAAGTACTTTGGGCGACGTGCATGCTAATTGGCCCTCTGCAACTACTTGCAACACAGTTGTTGCTGCAGCTATGTAATTTGCGCCTGTCTGCGCACAGCCAAGCGCATCCGATTGCGGCGGCCTGCAGTGGGGCAGACAGATTGTCATAAGTCAAGTGCAGCAGTTTGTGCAACCTGCTGGGGCATATCAAGTGCACGCATCATGTTTGGGATAAGTGAGCTGTTTGTTCCCCTTCACCCAGCCTAAAAGATGCACTTGCAGAGCTAGTTGCGTGTATGTACATACATTCAGGCGCCCGTTTGCCTTTTCATGCATGCCACAAAAAACGCTGCATGCTTTTAAGCACTTTGCCAGCTGCAGCCGGCTATGTTTGCAGCTTTTTGTTGCATACCTTTAGGGCTTTCTCAACTATCGTATACGGGCTGTGGGAAAATGCCACAGAATGAAGAACAAGCGCTTAGTGGGATGTTGAGGGACACATTGCCGGAGCATTAGTGGGAGTCACGACCACTTTAGGGCTAGAGGCTGCGGCTCGACTCGTCAAATAGCAATAGGTGAAAAGATACAGAGAAATATCGCACTATGGTTTTCCTGCCTCAGAGCGATACATAAATAATATTTACACAAATGCTTAATTCATGTTGTGGGGCTATTGTGGGGCTTTAATGTAAATTCGTAGCTCGTTTTAGAGTTGCAATTGGTTTTCAAAAACAACATATAAAACGAGTAAATAAAATTTATTATTTGATTGGGACATGTACTTTGACCATGTAGATCAATTGTGCCTCCTGCAGAGCTTAGTGTTTCTTACCCAGTCTAGTTATTCTAAGGAAATCCAAAATATTGCCTGGACTGGTCGTCCTTATTTTATTTATTTCGAGAAGGTGTTTGCCCAACGACACACTTCTTTTAAGAGCCAATGCCGGATATACTGTAAATGATCCGGTGTCTCGGGATCTGCAAACTAACTTTAACTCAACTCAACTCAGTATTCCTAGTTTGCTAAGGTGTGCTTGAAGCCTACAGTGCCCTGTAAGTAACCTTGCGAGGATTCTCATTGGGTTCTTAATCAGTTTTATAAAATGTTTAAACCTTTTTGAGATTATATCACCTTAAAAGGGACTTTGATGGCTGCAAGTCTGGTGTTCTTTCGCAGTCTAAGACTCGGATCTTTGCCTCCTCTGATCTTAGGTACTCCCTGGTAGTGTCTCTGCTTATGCCGCAACGCGGATCAACTATCAGTGTATCGACAGCCAGACAGTAAGATACTAAACAAATATTACTACTCTCCTAATTCCTAAAAGCAATCGCAGTACATTTTAATTTTTAATCGATATTTGAAATTGTGAAAAAAACGAAAAAATGGTATGTATGTATTAGTTGTTCAAATTTGCTATATTTCTTGAGAAGAAAAAAAATGTCCTGACTCACTCCGATTTATTTACAGAATGCACTTTACATTGAGTTAGCACCAAGTTTTATGAAGAAAGTTTTAGAACTGAGAGAACAATCACACATTGAAAACTCCATTATTGATTAAGTATATATAGATTGGATATATCTTCTGAAGTGCTTTGCATACTCCTAGCCAAAATGAGTAGGTCTGCATGTCTAAAGTCACAAACAGATCGTCTTGCGGTCAGTGGAATAGAAAGACAGATAACTTTTGAACTTTCCCAACCATCAAAATAAAATCAAATGATTTTTGAGTATTGGCGGTATACCTCAATGACAGTCAACATATTCTCTTTAAGAACATATATTCGTCAGCCTAAAAAATATTTAGATATATCAAAACAAAACCTAATATGGTATTATCCAGTATTTTAAGCAACTGTTGAAGCAATGCTGTTTTCTTTGTCAGGCTGAAATTACCGCCAGCAACAACAAAGGCAGATCCATTTATGAATTTAATAGTTTTAGTGAAATATTTTTATGACTATTTGCACATTCGCTTTGTTGAACTCGAAACAAGCCGCAGTTTGCAAGTTGTGAATAGTTTTGAACATTTGCTTGTCTGACAACCATTTTCAGCAATAAATTAATCTGTTTTTATGCGCATCCAGAGAAGAGGTAAACACAAAAAGAAGAAATAGTTTGGTTTTAAGAGCTACATTAAGAATAACAAGTTAATTCGAATATAAAATGCTTGCACAGCATTCAATATCAATTGGACTGAAGACGGGACAGTCATAGTCGGTTTGGTGTGCAGTGAATGATCTGGTTCGATGCGAGTTCAATTTAATGCGATGCTAATTAATTCAACTAGAACTAGTTTAGGATACACACTTCCTAAGCTGGCTCTAATGCAGGTAATAAATTGGCTTTCAGGCCAGTACCAAAACTCACTAAGAACATTCACAATCTGCTCAGCTTCAGTTGTGGATCGGGTTGGGATTGGATTGGAAGAGCTAAAGCAGCGCAGTATGCGTCACTTATTTAATTTGTTTTCTTGAAATTAAACTTTGTAGTTGTTGTTGGCCAGCTTTAATCAGATTCATTCGCCCAGACTGCTGGATTCATAAGCTCTTAAATTGAAAGTGTTTCGGTGATTCGCATTAGTTTGACGTCTGCTCTGACAGCGTGCGGTGCGTTGCGATATGAAGGTGAGTTAGCGATAATCTTGGCAAAAGGATGCTCCCTGCTAAGGATAAACTAACAACAGCCACAATTTTAATCTGTCTCTTTGCACAGTTGTTTGTGTGTCTCTTGGCTGTGGTCGCCACATTGGCCACCGCAAATGCAGGACTTTTGGGACTGTTGAAGGGCGGCGGCGGCGGTGGCGGCGGCTATGGTGGCGGCGGTGGCTATAGTGGCGGTGGCGGCGGCTGGTCCGGCGGTGGCGGCGGTTATGGTGGTGGCTACGGCGGTGGCTATGCCAGCGGTTACGGCCATGGTGGATCCGGTGGTGGTGTTCAAATCATTAAGATCATCGATGGTGGACACAGCGGTGGCGGCTATGGCGGCGGTGGATACAGCGGCGGCTACGGAGGCGGATACGGTGGTGGTCATGGCGGCGGCTACGAAGGTGGATACGGTGGCGGTCATGGCGGTGGCTACAGCGGCGGCTACAGCGGCGGCTACAGCGGCGGATATGGTGGCGGTCACGGCGGTCATGTTGATGTCTACAAGGTCATCACGACAACCACATCCACTGGCGGCGGCTACGGAGGTGGCTATGGCGGCGGCTACGGCGGCGGCTATGGCGGCGGCTCGTATGGCGGAGGATCATACGGTAGCGGCGGCTGGTCGTCTGGCAAGTCTGGCTGGTGGAAGAAGAAGTAAGCTGTGAATCTGTGAAACTGTTTGATGTTGTTAACATCATTAAACCCGTTTACCAAACTCAAGGTTAAGAAAAAATAAAAATAAATAAACAAAAAATATAAATCGTTTACCTACTATTTGATTTGTGAAGTATCAAAGACCATTTAAGCATCAAGCAAATTAAAATACCCTGTATGCATAAAGTTAGTCAGCGGGTATACAAGTTGGTTAAAATGACTTAAGCGAAACCATTAATTGCATATTTTAAAAGACTCTATTAAGCAATGGGTATCTGTCCGTTGAGAATTCCAGACTGTAACATTATGCCCTGTTGTGTAACTTTTTTGTTATAAAGTTCACAACAAATAAGTCTTTTTCTAAACGGGGAAAAACCAGTAATATTTAGACTGAAGAAACTTGATTTAGGAACTTGACTTAGCCGGGATTTTTGGTATTTGAATACCCAGCACTATAGCCGCAAGGGTACTACAGGCTTATGCTAATGGTAAGCAACTGCCGAAATCAAATTTAGCATATTACACATAGTGTCGACTGAACATTTCTGGGTATCTGTAAGGCGAGTCCAGTCTGTTTTTTATTTATTATTAATTGTTTTTCCATTAATTTGGAATTCTTCCATGGCGTATTTGAAAGGTCTTCGCTGGCTCGCCCCATAATTGGCAATCATCTGCTACAGGAACAGAGCACCACTTGCGTTATATGCTTCCGGGCCACTCGTAGTTCCCAATTCACACACAAACACACACAGACACACACTGAAAAAGACTGAAGATTTCATTTTCCTGCACAGTTCCTTAACGAACCAATCACTTTTGTTTTTCAGCTGTTGTGGCTGCAGCTGGGTGCTAGAAACAATAAACTCTTGTCAGGGAAATAAGCTGCGATATTTATATCGGCACATCAAGGGAATTTCACCTCCAACACGAGCACAGACATTTCGATATACACACGTAGATATAAGATACAATTGCCAGGGGCAGAGACATCAGCCAGTTTATGGGGCATATGGGCATGAGGATGAGTGGGTTGGCGCTGGGTGTCGGGTAGACCAGACACGCGCGCTCACAGGCCGTTGGCGCAAAGGTCGACGCAGTGAAACAGATGGTGTGTGTACAGAGTGCGCCAGGAAGTGTGCAGAATACAACGATACACACAACTGGCACGTGAGCAAAGTCCTCTTTAAGCTGACCTTTGTGGACAAGTAAACGTTTAATGAGACAGATAGACAGAGATTCAGTGATTCAGGTAGATATATATCTTTATTTCTTGATTTTTTTGTTCGTTTTGTGTTTCTTGAAAACGTTGCTGCTTACAGGCGAATCGTGCTTACAACTAGCAAATAAATAATGTTAATAAGTTATTACGCTAGACTACAGTTAGACGGGCTTAACTCTAAGCTAATCAAAATTCTGTATGTATTTGTGAGTGTGTGTGTGTGTGAGTGTGTGTTGAGTGTGCGTGGAAAACGAGCTGCAAATAGGTGCAGAGCGTGGCTGGCGGCTGCTAGATAAAGAATAATGAATAATTGAAAAGTAACAGCAAAGCGCGCGAGTGAGTGCAGTTGCGAGTAGAAGTCGCATAGACAGACTGACAGCCAGACAGACGGATAGATCGACAGATAGTTGGGTTGATGGGTAGATGGACTTTCACAGAGATCGTGCAGGGTTCAGGCAGAGTGTGAGCTGGATAACGGCGAACAGTAAGCGGAAAGAAAGAAAAACGCTGAACAGATTGCGTCACATACGTTCGTATTACAACACAGCATAATCGATTATATGCAGCAAATGCTAATGATTAGAATGCGAGTGCGAGTGCGGGTCTGAGTGCGAGTCTGAGTGCACGATACAGATACATTTCCAGCCATGTATCCGTAGGTGCAACTGTGCTCACAGTTGACCGTTGGAAATGTATCAACTCGCAGAATAAAAAATGAGAGGGGAGTGGGGAAAACACACACAAGAAAGCTAAAAATCTAATTACAATTTGCCCGCTCCTTGGCGCCTTTGTATCTCTTTGTCCGCTACTCATTTATCCACAAGATAAATGCAAGTACATAGCTAGAAGTACTTTGAATTTGAATGTATGCGCAGCGCTCCTTATGACTTGCTTGGCTGCGCTGCCAGCGGCTGCAGGGGCTGCTGCGATTGTTGCTGCTGCTGTTGGTTTGCTGGCTGTTGCCTGCTATGCGCACGATAGGCCAACTCCTGGGCCTCGGTCAAAGAGCGTCTGTCCCAGCCGCCGCCGCCGCCGCCGCCACCACCGCCGCCCGATGACCAACCGCCACTGCTGCCGCCTCCACCGCCACCTGAAGACCAACCGCCTCCGCCGCCTCCCGATGATTTGCCGGCCATGAGCTTCTTGAGGCCGATGATACCGGCCAATAGCAGCGCAATCTTCGAGATAATTAACGCCTTGCCCGCCAGTATGTAGAGGGCTCCCATGGCAATCGGCAGCATGCCCATCAGCTTGGTAGCCACCATCATAGCCATCATCATGCCCATCTTCTTCATCTTGCCGCGACCTGCAATAATGTAAAGATAATTAAAAATGCTGTAACGGCTCACAGCGGAGATGATCCAATTTGTGTTACACTAAAGCTAGCCAAGCTGCTCATAACTGTACTAACGCCAGACTAAGGCAGCATTATAATCTTAATGACGCAAGAAAACTTTTTCTTGCATTCTTCGCACGGTTTCTTTATGAATCCCTTGAAATATTTCTGAACAATGCTTGCGCTTCTGTGTTTTGGCACTAGGCATCAATTGGTGTTTTCCTGCTGCTTGATGCTGCTGCCACTGCTGCAACACGGTGAAAGTTGCCAAGTTGTTTTTACTAACATGTCTTTGTTGTTGCTGCAGTTGCTCACTCTGCAAAACTACGAAGGCTGTGTGAGAATATTTTGGCTGCAGTGTGTGTGGTTGGCTTTCATTGAATTCGCGAATGCAGCGCAGGGACACTTGAGGCGATTTCACTTAATGTCGGTGAAAAGCTTCGCTCCAGGCCAACGGCTAATGCTGCACTAATGTTGCCAAAATCCAGCAATTTCAACTGCAACAATCGATTCGCTTGCAATTAGCCAAAAATGGCCTGGCAAAAAGTGGGAAAGTGTTGGACAACCTGTGTGCTGAGTATCAATTGAAAACAAAATCTTGATCAATCGATCGATTTGAAAGTCAATGAAAAGTCATGCACTGTGAAAGTGAGTTCACTTTTCATGACTGGAAAATGCTGCCTGTCTGTCATAGTCGAAATGCAACAACAATAGTAGCACAACAACACGAAATGCCTTAAGTATCTTGTGTCAAATTTGTAATTGTTGTAAGGCGTGCTTGGTCGGCCAAGAATTACATTGCCATGGCCCAACAGGCCAAAGAAACGTGGCCAACACTTTCGTTGGGTTTTGCATTCGAAGTGCTCATGACTTTTTGAGTTCCCGACATCATACCATGTCTTCGTGATGATGGATGATTGGGGGAGTGAAAAAGGAGGAGGGAGGAAAAGTGTTGAATCAGACCAAGTGCGATTAGTGTCCTCTTGTATCACCCAGTGACGAAATTCTTACATTTTGAGTTGTTCTCTTGACAATATTAAATGGTTCTAATTGGCATTCATTAAAGGGCATTTGGCTTTCGGTTTGTTCCGTGTATCAACTTCGTGCTGGCCAACTTGAATTTGTGGCATGACAATTTTTCGTCATCGTGTCGAGCGCTTGTTGTGCTCGTTGTTCTTGGGTGAGATTTGTAGGTCATTGTTGTCTTGCCGAACGAGTTTCGTGTGTGTGCGAGTGTGTGTGAGTGTGTTTGTTATAAAAACAATTGCGCTCTTTCCCATTGAGCAGAGCTTTCCACTCTTGCGCTTTACATACAATGCAAGACGTGATAGGCCGAAAAGCAAGGAAATGGGCCAGGCCAGAGTGTAGCCTGCCAATGTCATTGCCAGGCACTCAATTACGCTAACCACACACTGGCAGGGTGCACACACACACACACGCATATACCTATGTAAGTCTTGGCTCTAATAACTGCCGCCTGGTGCGCCAATTACCTGTGCCGTGGAGCAAAATTATGTCACTGTCACGCGCAATGAATGCATTTAGCGGTGCTGTGAAGCAGCTAACCTAACTGCAATTATGCGGTTCCCCTGTCTATTGTGTGTGTCGTAGTGTGTGTGGTATGCTTACCTTCCTCGAGGCCGCGTCCAATCTCATCGGAAGTCATCTTGGGGAAGCTGATCTGCAGCGAGTGCCCGTTGAAGAAGTAACTGAGCCGTTCGATGAGCATGTTCGTCAGCTTGGCGTCGCGTTCGCTGCTGGAACGCGCCAGAGAGGATTCCAGTTCGTTTTCGCTATAGGCCGCCGGACGTGGCGCCGACTCCAGGCGCACCAACTTGATGTCATCGGCCACATTGATGGCATCGATGGGCGCAATGCGATCAATGAAGGAGATCGCCTTCTTCTTCAGACATGGCACAAAGCCGCTCTCGGCGCGATTGCACTCGTCGTAGACACGCAGCAGGGTGCGTGCGCCGGCATTTTGATTCCCCGCTGGCACGTTGCTTAGCTGCTCAGTGGCCGCCTCGCAGGTGCTGGCAAGGCACAGGGCTAGCACAAGAAGATTGATTGCCTTTGGTTTGAATGTCATTACGGAAACACGTGCAAGATCACAACAATAGGGAAGTAAGGTACACACACGCAACGCACACGCACGGCCACACGTAACTGTCTCACGCACTCGTTGCTGCTCGACTAATCCTTGGGGATTCCTGCTGTCTGCTTGGGGCTTGGAGCGCGTCTTGCACTGCCTGCAAGTGTAAATCAAACTGATGGCCCGGCTTGGCGGGCTTTATTCTTTTATAGACCTTTCTTTCGGGCCGCCAGCTTAATCGCAATTTGATTTTCTATGTGCAGCCGAGTGTCAGCCCGAGTGGCAAGTCGAGCTCGTTGAGCTTCGTGACGCGACGCTCGCTTCGTATGCCCCTCGTGTTGTTGCTGCTGCTGCTGTTGCGGCTATTGCTCTAATGATCATTACACCGCCACCGATGGGACAAGCAGCAGCAGTAGCAGCAACTATGCATTTGCAGTCGGCACACTCTGCTGGAGCAGGCTGCTGCAACATGTTTTTGCTTGCAGCTTTCGTTGTTTATGGCCAAATATATTAGTTGACTATGTAGCCAGAGTAGGTGCTTGGCTTTTGACCATTTTCAAAACTGGCTGCCGCGCTGTTGCAGCCTTCAATGCTCGGCGCGCAGCGGCGACACTTTAATTTCAATTTGGCAGTTAACCATTTTTCTCCTCGCATTTCTTTTGACCATAAAGAAAGTGTTTATCAGTCGCTAAACACACCAACCATTTACCGCTCAATTTTATTATGCAAACTTCACAGTCAATATAGCCATATAGTGATAAACTGGCAATATACAGTAGCCAGCCGAGAGGGTTCACAAGTGGAGCCATTGACTTGTGATCAGAGGCAGGTGGAGGTGCAGGGAGATGCTGTACGTTTGGCAAGCCCCTTCCTCTCGTCTCCTTTCACTCCTCTATCTACGATTAGTTGCATCTTGCAGAACGTGCCTGTGCATCAGGTTAAAGAAAAGTTGTCTGAGAGTCAGCATTGCTGTGGCTTTGCACTCTTACCTCCAAAATTGCTAACGGAACCCAGTTAAAATTCTTGAGATTCTTGGCCAGCACTTTCGCTCGTTCGACTGGTTGTCAATGGACATTTTACGATTCAGCTGCCGGACTTGCCGCAAAAAAGGGATGGGCCCGCTGCCACTCGACGTGCCATTTGCAACTAATAAACTCGCAGATTTAGGCCCCACAGCGCTGACGGCCAGTGGCCATCGGGTCGGCTACTTGTTGCCCAAATTTTACTGCATCGTTGCAAGTCGCACATACCAGTTGCCCATTACTAAGTGCCGGCACTTAACATAATGCTTTGCCTATAGCTACTTTCTGGGCTACTAAATTCGGCTAAGTCTTTTCCAAATTCACTTTCACTAAAGACCGAGACAAGTGGAACAGTTTCAGGGCCAGAGCCCTGCAAGACGCCGCCAATTTGCATCGATATCTGGATTTTTTGTGTTTGTTGGCCACGATTCACTTAAAAGCAATATATCGATTTGCAAACAGATTTTGTCTTGCGATTTGTGTTTGTCTTTGGGTTCACTGACCAGGTGTTGATTGAGGTGTCTTGTATTAAGTTTGACAGAGAGTTCTATTTAAGTGTGTAGGGTAAGAAATATAAGAAAGAGATTCCCTTGTCACTCTGGTCTTCTGCTCCACTTCCTCTTCATACGATGATTCCGCATTGGGTGCCTCATCAAACGAATCGCATGGCATCTAATAAAAATGCTCCCTCTTTCAATCCAATTTATGCAGCTCATGGATTATGGATATATCCCAGGAAGCCCTCAACATGTCCATCACGCATTCCACTATTATTGCATACAATGGAGCCCTGAGACCCTATTGACATGCAGCCTAAAGACAAAAATATCCGCATCCGTGGGCTGTGCCAACACGTCGTTTGACACGCATAAACATGTATTGTACCCATACTCACACACACACACTTAAATATGGGAATATATGTTGCTAGGAATGTCCATATCTTTCGCCCCCATCTTGGAGCTGCCTAAGTACATGCGAACTCACTCCAATTGTCTAGCCATATTTCCACGGGCAAGGCCAGACGACAGCCTCGAGCCGAGCTTCACCATCTGCTGCCCGTGCCCGTGACACGCCTTGCACTTTTTCTTCTCTCTCGCCAGCGACAAGAGATTTTTCAAAGTTTTTCTGTGCCATTTTTGTGGTTGCGACCAAAACAAAGTAAAGCAGCAGCAACAGCAGCAGCCGCAACAGCAGCAGCCGCAGTGGCAGACACACGACAACAACAACAACAAGAGCTATAAAAACAATTTCATTGTGGCAACATTAAGTATAAACCAGAATTGCGTTTTAATAAACAGCAGACACCACAACAACAGCAGCAGCAACAACGATGAGAAGAAAATAATAATAACAACAACAACAACAGCATGAACGGCTGACAGCTTTAACGTGTGTGAAGTTTTTCATTTTTCCCGCAGAGAAAGTGAACAAAACTGTTCTAAATTCTTGAAAAATACTTCAGGCTGTCATCACGTGCGAAACCTTTGACGGGTTAAAGATGGATTAACTTTCGGTTTTTCTAGAATCTCGCCAAGTGAACTACAGAGTGTACTGTGTGTGTGTGTGTCAGTGTGTGTGTGAATGGGTGTTTGGCTTAATTCACTCGGTCTAACTTTCTATTTCATGCGGGCGTTCATTTAAGCGGCCCAAGTGCAATAAAAATTGCAATTTTCACGAACCGAGCTAAAACAAAAGAAAGTGAAAACCTCCATCAGTGTATGTGTGTGTGTAAGTATGTGTTGTTCCTATAAGCTCTCAGGGTTTTAATAACTTTGGCCGCAAACCTTGAAGCATATCCGCTGATAAGCATCGCGAAGCTACCTAACAGGCTGCTCATAAACCCAGATGTCTGTAGTATATGATGTGATATGGTGTTTGGTATAAGACCGTCACATTAAAACTACAATGTGGGTAAATGTGGCAAGTGCATCAGTGCTTCGGTGCCTGTGCTAAGTGTGTGCCATCCGATTTAATAGCGGATTGAAGCCAATCAAAGCCTGCCGCGCGACGAGCTAACAATTCTCACGCTAATTAACTAACTTTGCGACTTTACGGCGGATGTGACAACCACAAAATGTGTCAACGTCGTCAGGAGGAGAACGAGGACGAGGATGGCCATGACGATGACGATTTGATGGCGATGGCGATGGGGCAGTGCTCGTTTGTGGCACGAGGCAATTTTCCTTTGGCTCCGTACACAATTTATTTAAACGCTTAGCCATTTTGAAATTTTTACAAAAATAACGACTTTTAAACGGCGAGTGTGTGAGTGAGTACTTGTGTGTGTGTGCGTGTGGTCAGTCTCCGGTGTCAAAATAAACGAATTTTCATTATTGCGTCGATAAATTATAATGTTTGACTTTTGCTTTCTTTGGTGAAAATGTGCTAGTTGCTCTCATCTTTCCATTTAAGTGTGTGTATGTGTGAGTGTGTGTTTGTATGCGTACGACTCTTAATTAGATTCTCAAGTGTCGCATTTACAACACGAAAGTGCGTAATGGTCGAGCAACCTTTGGGCCGACTCGCTTGAGCTCTCTAATTAAAGCGATTAAATCGCTGAAAGTAACAATTAAATTGCAGCCCCAGATTGGCCCGCTGCTGCCGCTACCGCCGGCCTACTTGACCTGCCAGCAGCAGCCGTGAGGCTGGGAAACGCAGACGTTGCGCATCGACAACTAGAAAAATCATTACCACCACAGAGCGAAGTCAATACGAGTGTTTGCCTTGCCTGGCAAAGGCTTCAATGCCGCGACGAGGCTTGCAACAACTTGCAATATTTGGCAAGGCGCCTTCGTCGAGCAGCCTTGGCATGCAGCAAACTGTGCAATGAACTCGCTGGCAAAGATTCGCCAGAGGCTGAGACAATGTCGAGGCCATGGCTAAAGGTTGAAGCAGCACTCGCTCTTCCTTGGCCGGCAGTTTGCTAGTTTGGCAGTTTCACTCTGGCGCGCACAGATGCTTTCACTTTTTTGGCCACTGTCACGTTCGCCAGCGCCTTAATTTATCATCCACGGTAGGTTCGTTTGCCAGTCACCAGCGCCCGGCTCGGTCCATTGAACTCGAAGTTGGATTTAGGGCCGACAATGGGTTGTAGCTTCTATCATTTGTCAAGGTGGTCCGCGCAGGCGACAGTCAGGGCGAATCCTTCTAATGCCATGTCCGCATCATAATAATATTTAAATTGTAACTTATGTGCGGCCATTCCTCAAGCGAGATTTTTTGCTCAGCCAGACAACATTGTGACAATCTGACAATGTGGCAACTTCTTCTCGTATTCCACTGCCTGCCTGTGTGCCTGCCTCCCTGCCTAAAACAAAAAGAAAAGCTTAACAAATGATACTCGTAGAAATATTGTGGCTGGGATCTGATGCCAGTTGCAATGTCATGACAGCTGAAAGATGTAGAGCTTGGAGAGCCTGCAGCCGATAGAGAAACACCAAAGAAAGAGACCGAGGGAAAGAGAGTCAGTGTCGAGAGTTATCAAATTCCTTTTTTAATGCTAAAATCTACTGCAATGCAAAAGTTTTTGGCTGCCTGAAAACTCATTTCACTTGCCAAACGCGGCGATGTGCAGATGTGCAGATACCTCCTCCCGTTGCTGATAGATGAGCCGGTGTTCATCATTTACATTTGGCAGTAGGTATTTTGCCAGGGGTCTCCTGGTCACATTGATTGACATTCAGCATTGAACTTTGCATGTCAGGCGGGCTCTGCTCGTTAGTATTGAAAGATTTCACCTGGAATTCATTTGGGGAAATTTAACAGTCGCATCATTCCGTGTGCATGTGTGAGTTTGTGTAAGGTAATCGAGCGCATAAATTGAATAATGTGCGAGCTTTATTTAAGAATTACTCAGAACTGTGGCAGAATGATGTGGCACATGTCTGCTTCATCTACTGTCGGGACAGAAATAGCAGCAAAGCAGCAAAGCGCCCCCCAGCAGGAGGCTGCAATTTATGTTCGTTTCGAAGACGCCAAAGCTGAGCTCAGGCGATGAGGGTGGCAATTTGGATTAGGAGGGGCCAGAGTGAAATTTAAATTTGTTTCTAGAATTTATGGAAAAGAAAAACAGGCGAAAACTCACAAACAGATTTGTAACATGTAAATCTAGGCATAATATTTACATTAAATTGAATTGAAGCAAAATTGTTTGGCAACACAAACAATGAAGCGGCCGTTCGTGTTGTTCACGTTGTTTGTGTTGTTTATGTTGTTGACAGCGTCGAGCAAGAGAGCATATAATAAATTCATCAGTCGACTCTCCGCTCAGTCACGGGGCGGCTTTCCACGCCGTGCAGTTCATCAAATGGCGAGGTCAAAGTGAAACGTAATTGGCCGCAGCGCTTAATTCGATTGAGCCGAAGCCAGGCTTGGTCTGGCCTAGCCTGACTTGGCCACCTGAAACAATTGCTATGCTCAACCTGCGCACCCGCATCCGCGTCGAACTGGTGAAGAGTTTTGGCTTTTCTTTTAGGCTTTCGCGGGGGCGACTCCGATGTCAACACAGAGTGAAAGTGAAAACTTTGTTAGCGAAAACTACCCCATGCCCCTCTCCTCCCCCCTTCAGAGTAAGCCAAATGCTGCTTTTCCTTTTATGCAATTGTCTTGGGCCCATGTTCCCAGCCTGCCAGCGCACATAATGAACGAACGCGAGTATTCTGTGTACAGTGGGTAAAAACAAAGTGAATTGATTGAGAAACTTCGCCTGGTAAAAGTTTCGTGCCGATCTTGCCGAGTTTGTTGCTTAACTCTTTTGTTCCTAGGCGCCGCGATTGGCATTGATCGTTGGGTGAGCTGCTAAGCGTTTTGTTTGCTTTTGTGTTAACACAATTGGCAATTACAGCAAATTGGCCACTGCTGCAGTTGCTGCTGTCAGTCCAGAGCTGCAACTGTTGCTGCCGCTGCTGCTGCTTCTGCATGTCCACGCTGGCTTTGTCGCTTCGTTTTGGGAGCACGAGCAGCGGACGAGCTGCGGTTTCCGCCGCGAAAGTTTCATTGCGATTGCGTGTGAGTTTTGCTTGAATTACCATAAATTATCGCTAGCGGATTATGCGGCTCGACTCGACTCGTCTTAGATTCCCAAACACAACACCAATCTGCGCATCTCTGCGCATCAAAAATGTAGAACAAACCAATGGTCCCAGGCTGCGGTGTACTATGATTATCAAAACTCACGACTTTCTCGTTCTTCAGTGCCTTGTGGTCATTTATGTATAGGCAGACAATCAGTTAATTTATTTATTTATGCACACTTATACGAGATGTACATGACACTATGTAATAAATAATGATTTGCAATTACCTCTCACAATAATTCAACGAAGTGCATCGTTTAAAAAGACGTTTACGTTTCGTTACGTTGCGTTTAAAAAGTACAGCTGACAAATACTGATTGCTATAGATTTTTAATTGCTGCCTGAAAGTATGCTATGATCTTTCCTTCTCATGAACGAGCAATAAAAACAATTGAGGAAAGAAAATCCAATTTTTTTTGTAAGGCAACTGATTTTTATTGCAGTTCCTAAAAAACTTTCTATTATAAGTTGCTCATGTGGAATATTTGGCCATCAAAGTAATTATGTGATACGTGCAAAACGGACCTGGCCTACATGTTCAATCTGTGGGAAAATTTATATTAAAGAATACTAAGACTGCTACTGTTTGTATATAATGGATATAATATTATATATAATAACATTTATTTTAAAGAACACTAAGACTGCTACTGTTTGTATATAATGGATATAATATTAAATAAATAAATATAAATATATAAATATAAATAATAATAGATTGTTCTTAAGTGCTTTATTGAATTTTATAATTTAATAAATTTAATTTATAAATTTCCTCAACTCAATTTGATGTTATGGTGTCTTTAGTATAGTCGGATGAGCAATCACGTTTGCAAATTCTTTTGCATTCCAGCATACCGTAATTGCGATGAATTGTCATGGCATTTCGATTCGGCTATGCTACGTGTACCTGCACTTTCATTAACTTTCCTATCTGTCAGCGACAATTTTGCAGCGACAGAGTCTGCAATTTTTCTTCGAATACTGTGTTCATTTCGTTTTCTATGCAGCATATCTAATATCTGTGCCAAAATCTTTGCGTGTCCAAACGAAAGACGAGACAATCGGAAAAGGCTAAAGAAGCTGCCGCTGCTGGTGTTGCTGTTGCCGCTGTTAGCAATGCGTGTGGCTGCCTCTTTGCCGCTTAGGTTGCCTCTGCTGCCTGCCTTCTGGTGCTGGCAGCATCTTCACAGCCTACCGATGAAAGTGGGCGTCAGAGCAAAGATATCATTAAGCAGAGCAGCAATAAAGCAAGAAAACTAAAAAAAAACAACACAGATTCGAGATAATTACAAAGACTTGCTAATTACGACAATGAGCAATGAAATTGACTAGCCGCTCGCTGTGGCTGCTGCACGGCGGTTTTACTGCCAATTGCACTAAATCTGCAACGAAGCTTTGCAAGCACAGGCGGCTTAAGTCGGCTCCAGAGCTGCAGCGAACATGCATATTACGCTCTGAATAGCCACCGACAACGGCACCAAGAAAAGCAAAACTGGATGCAACGGCTGCCTGGCTAATTGTGGCAAGGTGGAGTGTATAAATTTGTTGAGCCGCCTGCCGCACAAGATCAGTTGGCCGAGTGAGTTTGCTAGAAGATCAACAACAGCTCTGGAAGTGTGCCACAATCTCGTAGAGAAGTAGAACAAACCAAAAGGCGATTAAAAAACACAGAAACAAGGATAAACGTCGGAATATACGCAAAAGACATGGATAACCGTCTGGGTCTTCTTATAGCCCTGCTGCTGGCGGCGATCATTGGGCAGCGGCCCAGCTGTGCACTGGCGCACAGCAACAGCAATAACAACTCGACTGGCGGAGGAGAGAGCGGTCTGCTGCGGACGATGCGTCACATATACGCCCAGTGTGCCGACAGCGAGGATATTTTTTGGTGCTGCAAGCTGCATGGAGCACGCCTGCTTGGACGAGCACTCAAAGTGCAGCAGCTCAGCATTGTGGATGGCGTTAATCTGGTGAGGCGATCGGCCGGCGAAGACTCGCGCACAGGACGAGCCAGCATTGCCGAGAGTCAGCTGAGCAATCGAGACCTGGAACATATGTCCAGCAAGGGATTGGATGCTCTACTGCTGGAGCGCTTCCTCAACTTCCTCCACAGCCACCAACTGCAGGTCAATCTGCCGCGTTTGATCCGCTACGGTGAGCACAACAGTCACCACTGGCTACAGCCGCTGCTCGCCTACTTGCTGCCGGGTGGGACGAGCGACGATGGAGAGGGTCGTAAAAAGAAGGATGACAAGAAGTATCTGGGACCCTTTATCGCAGCCGTGCTGCTCAAGACTGCCATTCTGAAGATGGCCTACCATTCGATTGCCATTGTGGCAGGCAAGGCGCTAATTGTGGGAAAAATAGCGCTTATCATTAGCGCGATCATCGGCCTCAAGAAACTGGTCAGTCACGATGGCGGAGAGAAGACCACCTACGAGATTGTCAAGCATCCGCAGGTTCAGCAAAGCCACACCTACTCGTCCAGCCATCAGGGCGACTATGGAGATAGCGGTGGGCACGATGGCGGCTCTTATCATCGCAGCATCGACGACGAAATGATGATGCAGGACAAGGCATATCACGCCTGGATGCCGCACGATGGAGCCAACGTTGCTGCCGCTGCCGCCGCTGCTGCTGCTGCGTCAGGTGGAAAGGTGTCGCGATAAGCTACACAGCAGCAGTAGAAGCAGCATCCGGCGCAGGAAACCAAAGACGATAATCGCTTGCTTAGCTTCAATATGTCTGCAATTGTATTTACATTTGTCGACTCCGGCCTTAGAATAAGTTTAGTTACCATAGTTACGCAGTTACGTATGTTTACCACAGAAATACATATAAAGCTAGAGAAAACCACGCTTTGGCATACTGGCTTCGGCCTCCTTTGTGTTTGTTGTTCTTTTAGCAGCCCCCCAGCTGACGCCGTCTGAGCTCGTCCGTCTCGTAGCCATAGTAGGCCTGTTCGTGGCCGTGATTGGTCGTCTCTTCGCCTCCACCTCCACCACTCGTCGTCTCCAAGTGCGTGGTGCTGTAGCCATCGGTGGGCATGCTGCGATGCCAGCCGCTCTCGTGGCTGTGCCCGGAGCTGGAGACAATCACGTGCTCGGGACTACCACTGTGTCCAGTCATACCCTTTTTTAGACTGCCCTGCAAAGAGAAGCGTAGCGCAAGGCAATGAAACAATGAACCGACATGGCTTCCAGTTCATCCCTGCCATTTACTCACCAGCAGCGATATGAGCAGCGCAATTTTTGCCATAATGAAGGCCGAGCCGGCGATGAGGATGACCTTGCCGAGGAACATTTGCGCGAACGTGGCCAACATTATCATGCCACCCATCATGGCCATGTTCTTATCTTTGTCCTTCTTCTTGCGACCTGCTTTGTTGAAACAGTTTTTGCTTTTATTTTTCTTTTTATTTTTATCGAAACACTTTTTCTTGTCTTTTTTTCTTCTTTTTCTTTCTCTTCTTCTTTTTGTCTTTCTTCTTTTTCTTTTTCTTCTTCTTACTTTTATCCTTAATCTTATTTTTCTTCTTCTTCTTTATCACTTTCTGCTTATCTTTATCTGTCGCTGCTGCTTGCATTGTAAAACTACCAAAGCCCGCGACCAACTTATCGACTTTATCATCTATGAGTGCAATCGTACCTTGATCCGCGCCCAGTTCGTTGCCAAAGTCATCGATGGCATTCGAAATCGTTAGCTGTCTGGGCAGGCGAACCCGCAGAGCCCGTCCCTGCGCCAGCTGCATCAACTTGCCAGCCAATCCTCGAGAACTGCGTCCCCTCGTTGTAGACTGCTCCTGCATTGGCTCAATGCTCAGATACTCGCTGACATGCCACGTGCTGTTGTCCTGAGCTGCCACGTCCAGCAGTCGCTCACTCTCGTCGCCCAAGCACTGCAACTTCTGCGTGCTCTTCAGACAATGCTGCAGCACGCGGCCCACGCTGCGTGCACTCCACAAGGGGGCAGGGAAGGTTCCGTTTGTCTCCTGCCCCAGGCCCAATACGACCCACTGCCAGTGTAGCAGGAACATTACGATACTCCGCATATTTTAACTGATTGTCGCACGAACCACAAATAACCGGTTTGAAGCTGGAGCTGAGCTATTTATACGAAGCTTGTGACGTCAGAGGCCGTCGTTATACTCTGTGCCCTGCTAGACTATTAACTGGCTTGTCAAAGCGCGACATAGCTCAAAACGCTCTTGATAGGAATCTAATAAGAAAAGTTTTTCGGAAAGTCTTTCACGCCGGTAAACCCCAACACCAACCCCAACTCCAACTCCAGCCGGAATCCGAACTTCTGACACTTGCTTACTGAACCTTGGCCGACAACGCTTTGTGGGTTTTGCATAAACAAACTTTCGTTTTTGGAAAGCGCTCGAAAACGTTTGCCAAACTTTATGTCTGTCTAATTATAAGTTAACTAATTGAACCTAGAACGATGTCACAAAAATAACTTAGCCGACTATTTACAGCGATCTGACATCCACAACCTGCCAGCCGGTTGACGAAGCTGCCGGAAAGTTGCGCACCAGAGCATCGGCCGAGCCGATGGTCTCCTCCAGCGTAGGTCGACGATGCTTATCGTAGTCGTAGAATCGATCATCAGTAGGTCGTGGTGTGGACGTAGCGGGTGCGACCTCTCTGGGCTGCTCGAAACGGACCTTGCGGTCGCTGCGCTTGTAGGGCTGCGGCTCGTGCACGTTGTACTGATGATGCAGCTCATCGCCCTGGCCAAAGACAGTTGTCTTACCGGGAAAGTGGCCAATCGGACGCGCCCCACCAAAACCACCGGCGTATCCAAAGTTACCACCTCCAAGGCCGCCAAAGCCACCAAAGCCACCGAAGCCACCGGCACCTCCCAGGCTGCCCAGGGATCCCAGCACACCACCAAGACCCAGGAAGCTGCTCACATAGATCGCCATCTTGGCCAGGAAGAGGGACTTCTTCAGCAGCAGACAGATGCCAGCAAAAAGCAGCGGCACTAGTGCAACCAAATTGAACTTCAGCCCCAGCAAGAAGGGGAGCAGGTACTGCTTGGCCAGCACTCGACCTAAAAAAGATACTTGGTTGGATTAAGATTCCGATAGAGAATTTTAACCACCCACCTGTGCTGATATCCTCATAGCCGAACTGTCGCTCATCTTGTACTCCATTGTCCAGCACAAACTCAGCCACACTATTCGCATCTGCAGTGGGTCCAATTTTAAACATCAGCCCCGGATAGAGTGCATCCATGTGCCATTCCAGGCTTCGCTGCCCCATCACAGCGCCCGCATTCTCCAAGATACCTCGAAAATCCACGGGGTCCGTATCCAAAACATTCAGCAATGAACGACTTGACGCTGTCTCCGCTTTGACTGCGACGAAGTCCTCCACGAAATTCACATTCTCGCTCTCCTCAAAACGTTGTATGAAGTTCAGCGCGGAGCGGCCCAAGCATTCGCTTAACTTGGACCGCTGTGCTCCACGCACACACTGCTTGAAATGCTTCAGTTCCTCGGCACTGACATGCGACAGATCGCTGCTGTCGATAAGGCTGAAGTGCAGCAAGCTCACACTCAAAAGCATTCCCCACGCTGGCTTCATTCTATACTCCGTGATGCTTGGGGTTCGCTGCTGGACTAAGTCTGCCCGCCAGCTGACCCGCTGGCTTTATAGCTGCTCCCCCAGCTTGTTATACAATAATCAACTCACTTTTGGCCAAATCTGCTCGCCTTTTCATAGTTCACTTTTTTTTTGCACATGTAACCCCGCCGTGGCCCAATAACGGAAATTGTTGTACATCAACGCCAAGACAGAAGCCAACGCCAATGATTGTTGCTGCTGGTGCTGTTGTTAGTGTTAGTGTTGATGTTGTTGTTGCTGTAGTGTCGGGTGCTGTTGTTGCCGTTGTTGTTCGCATCATGGTCATGGTCAGTGCACACGCGCTGCCGTCGACCTACCGCGGCGACTTGTGGGCATATTTTTCATTTTTTTCGCACATCTTATCCATTATGTAATGAGCTATTGTTAGTCCAGAAAAGTTATGAAAGAGGCGCCACAACTTGATCAAAAAACTGCGATTCCAAATAGAAGGAGGCTCGATTTAATAAATGACAATAATTATGGAATTACCCAAAATTACCGCTCATTGAGATAAATCGCTGGACATTTACAACGCTTTAAGCGAACGAAAATTTTTAGTGAGTTAACTCACTCATTTTTAAGGAAATTGTTTTGTTTTCTTTGAATGAGATATTAGAGGAAGTATTGCATTGAAGAAGCCTTATCGTACTAGTTTCGACGAAGTATTAGGAAAAGCTGAGCCATTTCTTATGTCTTATAACATTAGAAACATCGATTCAAGACAACTTTAACCATGTATCGCTTTACATTAGAAACACGGGCCGAAGCAGTTACTTTGTGTATTAAATTCTAGTTATAAAACTAGAAGTTTATACTGGTAAACTGTAATTGGTATCCTTTTTGAACAATTCATGTAGGTATTAAATTTTTTCACAATTATGTAAATGAACCATTCAGTGCTGCAAACTCAGCTGTTTCCCGTCGATTCGACATTATTTTGTGTACCTTGACGAGGCCAATATGAAAAGAGCGGACTGCGGCAAATCTAGCTAGTTTTCTGTTGCTACTTCCATTAAAGCCCACGGGTCCGTGTTTTATTTGAATGTCAACCATTTTAGATTTTTTCCATATCATCTAGCTTTTTTTACATCAATCAAAAATTCCTACATGAGTTTTAGTTTTTAATATATTTTCTTTTTTATCTTTTATTTTTATTAAGTCTTACGGGGAAAATCCAATATCCCCTTTGTGTCCTTTTTATCTATTAATTCTGCCCATTTAAGCCGCGCTGGCTAACTAACTATAGTTAGCGTTATCTATTTTGTTTTTATGTTAAATATGTATTTTTAAAAACCATGCCCTCCCCCGGGATTCGAACCCGGAACCCCTGTATAAAAGTCAAACGCCTCAGACGACTCATCTACAGGGGTCGGCCCTACATGAGTGTTCTGCACTCATCTTGCATATGCAAAATGTGTTGCATACTTTCAGGCAGATTTAATTTAAGCTGTAAAACGAGTTTGGTGCTGCCATCTCGTTGAGTTAACTAGTGTAATAAACTCGAAAAAGTAACAGCAGCGACAACAAGCGTAAAGACAACAACAACTGTTCACGCAGTTAAAAACCGTTAGTCGTGTGCTCCCAGAAGCCCCAGAGCGCAGAAACTTCAGAGTATTTTGCTAATGAAATCCGACAGACAAGGATCAAGCTAACTTTTCATAGTCGACCCTTTCCAAGAGGGTTGGCCAATTTGCGGTAATTTTGTTTTTTACTTAACGGCCTTAAATTTATGGCTGCCAGCCAGTTTTGCTGCATCCTGAAATTGTGCACCTTTAAAGCCGACAAAGAGTTAATGACATCAACTGGCCTGCGGGGAGGGGGATTATTTGGGACGAACCTGCAACTACTGTTCAGCAATGGAAATATGTGGAATAGCTTGCTTTGGATTTCCAATTGCAGTAGGCTGCGGCAGCCTGCGACACAGAAAATAAAAGAAATTGTTTCGCTAAACACTTTCACCGACAATGCTTGAAGTTTAACAAGAGCCACAGCAACAGTTGCTGGCGAAAATTGTTTATAAACTGATTAAATTATACGTGTCTGTGTATGTGGATGAGTGCGTGTGAGTGGTGCTATGTGTATGCATGAGCTGTGAACAGTTTTGGCCATTCGGCCATAAATTGCAGCCCGTTGCGAGGAGGGGTGTGGCCCATCTGCGTATCATTGACATTGCACTCGCAAGCCCGGCCTAACCAGACGCAGCTGAGGCGCAGCTGGGCGTGCGACAGTGGACCGAGGATAGAGGACAGACGACGGGCGTCGTACGTGCTGCAATTGCACATGCAAAAAGCAGGTCGTGGCCAAAGTGGCTACTTTCATTTGATTTTGGAGCGACACCGGATACCAATGTCTCTGCAGAGCGGGTGGGAGCTGTTCAAGAGGGGCAGCAGAAGATAATCGTAGATAGAAAGATAGAGACAGAACGACCATAGCAAGGCCAATGGCAGGCCAGGAAATCGGCTAGCCAGTTAGCCAGTTGGCAAGTTGGCCAGCTGAGCGCTGTGAGTCTCCATCACAGACTTAACGCAAGTCTTCTGACTACGCCTCAGTGCGCGTGTTGCAAGTGAAACTTTGCTGTGGATCGTCTGTGATTTTGTGTGTCGCACATGCAATTGATATCGCTGGCCTCGTTCGCCCTAGTTGGTAATTCGTTTTGTTAGTGAAAGAGTGAAAGCATTTCACTGCGAGACATGCGTCGCACGTTGCGTATGCGCAATATAGACATATTTATTTACATTATACCTACCTGTGCTACCTGTCAAATGCAAACGAATTTCAGTTACAGATAAATGCGGCTTTATTGAGTTTCATTTGATTTCTATGCATTTAATGCGTGCGTGAGAGTGTGAGAGAATGTGTGGGTTGAACTTGTGTTTGCATGGGAGGTGGCAATGGGGGCGAAAGTTGACTGGACATTTCTTGTATTGCAGCTGCCACTAGAGCTGCAGTTCAGAGAGTTCTGTTTAGTTTAGTATAGTTAAGTTTAGTAAAGATAAGTTTGGTTTAGTTTTAGTTGTAAATATCGTTAGCAGAAGTAGTCCATAGTAAAGCTCTGAGCAGTAAATTATTACAATAATACAAAATACAGTCACTTGAATACAGTTCAGTTTAGTTAAGTTTAGTTTAGTTTAGTTAACAGTGCGATTCATTAAGTTGAAGCTGTGCGCTTGCCAAAAACAAAATCCGCCCCCTTTTGGTGTATCTTATTCACTATGGTCTGATTTCTGACAAATTTCTCTCGCTAACAATTTGATCTCTGTTGATGGCGCCTTGGCTTCAGTTATGCTATAAATAAATTAAATAAATAAAATAAATTAAGCGAGCTGCTCGCTGCTCGCTCTCGTCTTTCTCCGGTGTCTTCATTATTTTTGTTTTTCATTTGTGTATTGCACTAAATTGCTTCTGCGCTTTGGCAACTCGACTCGCACTTATTGCTGATACGCCGCGTATGCCAAGTTCTGGGCTCCGTTGGCGTGCAGCGAGCGTCCGTAACTGTGCTCGTGCTCGTAGTGTGGGTGCGCTACTACTTCGTAGTTCTCCTTCTTTGACTCCAGCAGTTTTTTCAGTCCAATGATGCCGGACAGCAACAAAGCGATCTTGCCGATAACAAGAGCCTTGAATGAGATGAGTGCCAAGAAACCAATGGCCAGTGGCAGCAGAGCGGCCATCTTCAGTTTGAAGAGCATCAACAAGGGCATCAGGTACTTCTTCTTCTCCTTCTTCTTGCCACGAGCTGAACGGTAAAAGGAGGGGAGACAATTGAGACATGATTAGTAGTTGTTTGCATGATAAACTTTCGCTTGTTAATCGATTTGCTCGATTTGCAGTCGTTGTCTATTTGCCTGTTTACAGCTCATTAGCAACTGGAGCACACAGGGTAATTAATGCAGATATATAGAGAGAAATGGAGAGAGAGAGAGAGAGAGGAGAGAAAGATAGGAGTAGGGAAACCACAGCCATAAACAGGACCGGCCGCTTTCTTTCTATGTAAAAGATATGGGAGATCGGAAATGCGGCATGAGCACAAAAAGAAAGTAAGCCTAACTGACTGACTAAAATGCAATTAAGTGCGGCAACGAGTTTGCCAACGCCTTGTGGCAACTGTCAATGCACCGCTAGATAAGATGCCTACGAATTGAATGCAACAGGATGCCTGTTGACTTCTGCCGACTGCCTTTTGCCCGTCTGTCTGTCTGCCTGTCTGCCCGACTACATGGCTCTTCGATGCTTGGCTGCTTGGCTGCTTGGCTGCTTGGTGACCCCAATGCGGAGAGAGGCTAACAGTGAAAACAGGATTTAGGAATTGGCCACATTGTTCCCACATTGCACCAGCCAGACGAAGATGCAGCTCTGGCCATGGGTAATTGCACCACTAACCCAAATTGGCATCGAGCCACAGAACCAGAAAGCAGAACAACAACAAGCACAAAGCGAAGTTGAGCAAGCTGAGTTAGCTATGTGTGTACGTGCGCTGTGGCTGTCCGAGTGTCCGTCTGTCCAATCAGAACCAATCTGTTTTCATTTGCGGAACTCACATTCTTCCAATGCGCGCTGCATGTCCTGGATTGAGTCCTTGGGCACCTTGAACTGCAGCGTGTGTGTGCCAAAGAAGCGTGCGACACGCTCCACCAGCAGCGAATCGACCTCGGACTCACGTGCCTCCGTCTCCTCGGGCAGCGCCACATCGTTCAGAGAACGTCCCACTGGAATGTCATCGGTTTTGACCAGTGAAATGCCCTCGGTTAGCCTCACATCGCCGTTCTCCGTGTCGAAGTAGTGCAGGGCACGTTCCTATTTCAAAATAAATTTTGCTGTTAGCTAATCGTGTTGGCCACCGGCTACAAGGCTGTTTACCTTCATGCACAACACCATGGAGCGTTCACCGCAGTCCTTGACCATTTTCAGGGCGCTGGTGAGCAAGCTGTCCGCCTCCGAGGCTGCAGCTGCCGACGAGGCCAGAAGCGCGAATAGACACACGAATTTCAGCATATTTGCGATTGTGTTTTGAGGGGGGGAGTCGATCCACACAACACTTGACACTTGGCTTTTTATATCCTTTTGGACACTCGATGCACGTGCCTTGCAGTTGATTCGCTTTGCGGTTTGTTTGTTTGCTTTGGTTGATTGAGTGCACAGTGCTCGATTGGCTTGTTCGATCTGTCGGTCAGAAGGCAATCCGTAAACTGTGGCTAGAAGACGCACGCGGATCGAGTTTTATTCCCGGCCAGCAGCGCAGTCGCCGCAGTCGGCGGCGACGTTGACGACGTTGAACACGACGCCAGCCGGCCGCGCTTGCCGCATCTCCCCCCCAAGCCAGCCGAACAGCTCGATCGTCATATACAGTAGCCAAGCTTAGAATTTAAATAAACAACCTGGTGAAGACGTCGACGACGACGTTGATGACGACGACGACGACGTCGAGCACAACGACAACGATAACCACGAAGCGCATCGGGCAATGCAACCTGGCTTGGCCCGTCTCGGCCTGGCCAAGACTTCCATGTGTGTCGTGTGTGTGCGTGCGAGCCGAAGCAAATGTCGCAAGCGTCGAAGTCAGCAGAGCTTCAGCTTCGGCTCTTGCTTTGGCTTTGGCTTTGCCATTGGCTTTGACTGTGGCTGCGGCTTATTAGCGGTTGCTGCTTCTGTTGCCTGCTGCGGTTGCGTTTGCTGTTGTTGTTTGTCAACAGACAAACACTTAAGCGGCACTTAACTATTTGCACTCACACTCTTACATACACACCTAGGCTGGTGGTCGCCAAATCGTATTGAACAGTGCTTAAGGCATTTGACAGCTCAAATCAGAATTTGTATTGGGGCATTTGGAGCGCAATTTATGAGCCGCGCGGCGCCTGCATTTGGCACACTTTCCGAGCTGGCTGAGAACCACAAGAATCGTGGCAAGCAGCACAGAAACAATCAGAAAGTGATATGCGTGCTGAGACGGTCGACTGATCGATCCATTAGAAATTGCAGACACGTGACTCGGTGTGGCGAATTGAACAATTTATCCTATCACACAGCTCTGCAAAGCACATCACACATACACATGCCGTGTCCCTCTGCACTCCCTGCAGCTCCATCACATCAGCAGCTTTGCTTATGATCATCTTTATAGCGCGAAAGAAACCGCAACAAGTCTGACTCAAATTGGAGTAAAATAGAAAATTAACTAGTTTGCAGGCGGCATGGATAAGAAATTTCACTTTAATTTTGCTTTTTATTTATGTATTTGTTTTTCTTTATCTCACTTAAAGCCCCATAATGTATCTGCACATACATACACTCCTATCTACCAATACATACACATACAAGTGCTTGACTATCTTCAACTCGTATGCCAATCACTGCGGCATTTGCATAGAGACGCAACACGAGAGTTTCATATCAAGCTAAATTGTAGGCATTATGTCGCTTTAATTTTTCCAGCAATAATTTCATTTACGAAACGCACTTCTCCCAGCATTTAATACCCCTAATCCATAAAAATGGCCTGCAAGGGTATTAAAAAAAGGAAAATGAATTTGGGAGATAGCAGATGTTATCATTCCTTAGAGCAAGATTAATCAACTCTGATTGCCATTCAAAGGTGTTTACTGATATTTCAATGTGAAATTTAATATTAAGAAACATAAATAATTTATTGTTTTAAAAAATAAATTAGTAAAATAATAAATTAAAATGAAATTGTATCGTTTGCTGCACAGTATCTCAGCGTCGATCATAGCCAAAAAGTGTTGTTTATTCGGTCGTTTTCTGTTTAATTTACGCATTAGTCAAGTACCCGAAAGAAAGTGATGAATAATGCGAAGATTTGCACGCTACCAAAGCGGAATATAAGATGCAAAGCAAACGAAATTTTTGTGGCTGATTATCTACATACTTAGTCGAAAGAGCGCAGAGTAGATGGGGCCGTAAGGTGTTGGTTGTGGTTTCTTGGGTTGGTGCTGGTGCTGTCTGCCTTGCCGATAGTATATGCAAATGCGGTTCACGTGTTAGACAAAGATGGATGTGCACGTGACGTGACTTGAATGCAGAGCAGCGACAAAGGCAGGCTGTGGGTAAATAGGGAGGCCTCTACTTCGATGAGGTACGAGTGCATTTGATACTGGCCGGTGTAGGGCATGGCTGAGTCGACTTGCCGGCGAAGCCAGTTAACATCTTGACAATTGTTTTACACTCGTGCGTCCGCAATGAAAGTGAAATAGTTTTTATGGCTGTCAACGGACATTCCACAAATTAGTGTGCTGCTCGCTTATGTAAGAATCGTTTTCGGAGTCTTGGAGAAATGCGAACGATAAATTTGTAATTGAGATATGGCAGATAAACTTTTAAAACTGGAGCTAAGCTGTGTCCACAAACTGGCACCATTAGGAATGAAAGCCAATTATATTTGTCTGCAGTATCCTGTACAATCCTCTTCTGTTTGGCTGATGACATCAATTGGCTGGAAAAAGAGGCGCAGTCAACCATTTGACTCGGCACATCTCAAGGTAGCTTTCATTTGGCGCCCACTTAAGTCAAATATAACACCCGGCATCAGCGACGTCAACGGCTGTGGGGCCGGGTTCGGGTCCTCAGCGACCCAACCCTTTTCAGTGGCATCTTACGAATTGACACCTTTTTTGAAAGTTTCACTTTCATTGCCAGCGAGCTGCTGCTGCCTCCATCCTCCATCCCTCCGCACACTAATGACTCTCCGTGTCGCCATGATTGGTGCTGCCAATTCCGGGTAGCTCAGCTCTCGCTATGCGTAGCCAGTTGTGCTTGAGTAATTTTCAATTAATGAAAGTGTTGCTCATGCCGAGCTGATGACGTCAGCAATTAACTCAAAGGGCGCCTCACTCAACTCACAACTGATTGGTCGTGGGAATTACGGGTACATTTAAATAAAGTCAGGCATTTCTTTCAGTAGGTTCAATGTTCTACACGGGGCGCGGCGAGGCTCAGTGCAGACCACGCCAGGCTCATTAATATTTCATGCAGAGTGCAAAAGTGAAAATGTCGCATACCACAGAAAACGACAACAACAGCAACCTGCAAATACAATTGAAGCAAGTGAAGAGAAGCATATTTGATCTATGAATATTGCATTGGACTTTGGCAGACTCTGTGCACGGCCAGAAATAAAAACTGCTCGTAGTTTTGGTAGAAAGCGAAGCCGTGCTAACGTTGCGTTTGTATTCGTTGTTGTTGATGTAGTTGTTGGTTTTTTTTAGCACGCACGTAAGCGCTTTTCAAAATTGTTATCATACATTCAGCAGACGTGGCCGCGGCGGGCGTGGCTGAGTGCGAGAGTCGTTCGAAGACAGAGGCAATTTTAAAGCAGAATGTAATCGTACTATATTTAATTAACGCTTACTTAGGCCTAACACACACATTTAGTTCGTTATACGTAATAAAATTAAGCTAGATATTATTATTTATTATTCAGACAATTCATGCGGCATTCATCGTTTCTTTGGTTTACTCTCCTTGACGTTGTCTACGATCTGCGATCTCCGATCTCTGACCTTCAAATGAAAATGCTGACTGTGCTAGCTCTGGTGACTGCTCTACAAGCTCTTGGCGCTTCCCGTTGACTCCTTTGCAGGCATCCAGCCACTGTAGGCCTTATCGAAGTCACGCCCCCAGCCCGAGTGACCGCCGGAAGAGACTACTACCTCGTGCGAAGATTCCTTGTGTCCGCCGCCGCCGCTAAGAAGCTTCTTTATGCCAATGATGGAAGCCAGCACCAGGGCCAGTTTGGACACAATCAGCGCTTTGCCGGCAAGCATAGCCAGAGCGCCGTAGGCAATGGGAACTATGGTGCCGCCGAGCAATAATGGAATCATGATGTACGCGCCGCTACCCTTCTTGTCCTTCTTCTTACGGCCCTCCGTCAAGTTACTGTCCGAGTCCCGCAAGTCCGGGAATTTTATCTGCAGATAGGTGTGTACTGACAGCGGAACCGGACTAGACTTGGAACATCGAACTCACCTGTAGCGTATGATCCTGCAAAAAGCTGGCAAGCCGCTTCATTATCATGCTGTTTAGGACCTGATCTTTGGCATCAATGCCGCGCGGCAGCACTGCCTCGATTTCCTGCTCGCTTATCTGTGGTTGATGGAATCGTTTTTGTGCTCCATCTGTGCTTGTCACAAACTGAATGCCCTCGAAGATCGGAAACGACTTGGACGTGCGAAAGGCCTTCTCCAGCCCAGTCAGCAGTTTCACCTTGAGGCAGACGGACATGTTCTCGCCAGTGCACTGCTGATAGATGCGATACACCAACGACAGATCCTTCCAGAAACCCGTTGAGCTGCCCCCTGCATTGCTGGGTTGTGTAGACTGCTGCTCCTGCTGTTGCTGCTGCGGCGGATCCGAACCCAATCCGTTCATGTGATTGTAAGCGGTGCTGCGAGCCATTGACGCAGGCAGCCAGCAAAAGACAATCATCAGGGCCGCCACATGCCACACGTATTTGATCATATCGCGTCTGTGTGTGTGTGTGTTTGTGTGTGTGTGAATTCCTTTAGTTATCCTCGCTACCGATGCATGCACAGCTTCACTTGTGGCCAACTGCTGCTAGGCGATCGCACTTTAGTTTATCAACTGAGTGCTGAAAAGCACATTGTATGCATTTTATACCGACTGGCCGATTTCTTGCCGGCTAATTGCGCCTGGGTGCATGTCAAGCGTCAGCTGAAAATGAGAAAAGAAAAAACACATTTTGTTTTAGTCTAAATATCACGCCAATTAGTCGGACTCGCTGCCTTTGCTGAGCCTCTTGGCTGGCCAATTGAAGCTGCGCTTTCGTGATTTCGCTGCGAAAGCAACCGAATATTGCACAGCCGCAGCATCAACATCCCCTCTGCAAGTGCTGCAATTTCATTTGTAATTACCAGCAACACATCCCACAGCCCGTTCTAAGCTATTAAGTTTAGCTGAACGTGTAAAACAGTGTGCGCTGCAGCGTGCGTGACAGCATAGGCACAGATACATAACCGCCACAACCGAAGACACAGCCAATGCATTGGCTCCCCCCAAACTGTTGTGCATCTCGCAGTGTGTGTGTGAGTACGAGTAAGTGTGTCTTTGTTTTGCTTAGTAGACCGAAACATTGCAGTTTTTCGGTTTTTCTCAAATATCTTTTAAAGACAGATTCACTGTCGTCCCACAATTCGACTATAACCCCGACTTTCTTATTTTTATAGTCACAAGTGAGAATGGGGTTTCTTAAAGTACAGTAGTTTCACACTAAGAAAATTATTTATGTTTGACTATTTATTTTTAATTCAGATCATCTCATGCTGAACATTTTTAATATTGATTGAGTTCGTGCACATATTTTATAATTCCTTTAACCCGAAAACAGCGGATAGCCAAGAATCCAGCTTTTCATCTGGCTGGCAAGTCAGTAAATTCAAAGAACCAGTGTTTATTAAACAATATTAAAATATGCTGCTCGCTTATTTGAATTTATGTACTAAATATATCGCCCAAGTTTTTTAGTTCTTAAGTTTAAAAATAGGAGAAGCATCCAAAAATGAAGCATGTTTTTTTTTAGAATAAAAACCCGATACAAAAATGCCTATTTTTAAATTTGTCATCTATTTGTTAAAATTATACAATTAAAGCATTGTCGACTTTTGAGCTTAGAGCATAGATGATGTGCGCCGCACTCAAGGAACGTTGTTAATAAAGTATAGCATACTTTTGTCCTTTCTTCTTAAGTGAGTGTAGTGATCTTAACGAAAGAGTTAAGACACGAACTTGAATAAAAACTAAATTGTTATTTTCCCACTATGAAACTTTGATTATGGCAAAACTTTACGGAAATTTGCAGTCGGATAAAAGCTGAGGTGGCAACACTGATGAGGACAGCTTTTAAATTATATTTGAAAGTGAAAAATGTATAAGCAAGTCATCAATATAAAAGATTTTTATCAGCCGAAATAAATGCAGCGTTTTGGCAGTTCGTGACATAGTATTTAGTAATATATTTAGCAAGGCAGACGATTGGACATCTTTCCGCATTCTTATGATAATTTATAACAATTGCCATCAATTGATAAAATATGTCAAAAATTATTGGGAGTTAGATCTTTCTCTAGCTTAATGAGATACATGTGAGCACAACTTTTACTTTGCTGTTTTAATTTTGCTTTTATTGCGCCATTAAGATAACAGATAAGAAAAAGTAGTTTATCTCTGTAATACTTGACTGTACAACGGAGCTGCACAAACTGTTGACCAAACAAGCGAGACAGAGAGCGAGACCAAGACCGCGAACGGCAACAGTTGCTGGCGATATTTAATTGTGCACAATTGCCATTGGATAACTAAATGAACTATTGCAAGGCACCTGAAATATAACAGCAACTAATCATCCGTTAAGTCATCGAGGTGGGGGCATTAAGTTGTTCCAGCGGTTTGCATGCGGCTCGCGTGTCTAATTAACTTTCAATTAATCATTAACAATAATCGTAACTGCTCGAGGAACGCTTAACAAATTTAACGCTTCCATGCACAGACCACCACAACAATAGCAGAAGCAGCAGCAGCAGCAGCAACAAAAATAACAATTACAGGCAGCATAATTTAGTGCGTGTTTTACGAGTGTGGGAAAACTTGTTCGAGTGGAAAATGATGACAGGAGAAAAATGCTTAATACGAGTATTCGGCGCGTTGTCATGTGGTAAACAGGAGATTTTTGTGGGTTGGAAAGCGCAATGCAAGGCCGGCCGATCAGGTTGTCATTTTGCCTATGCTGAGAGTGTTTCTTTAGAGTTGTTGCTGCTGTCGCTGTTGCTGTTGCCAATGTTCTGCTGACCTCCTTTCTGAGACAGACACAAACTTGTTTTCATTTCTTTCAGCGCATTCTGCGCATGCAATTCTGCCGGCGCTGACGCCCTAGCAGGCAACTGGCAAAGAGCAACTTGCACCAACGTGGCATCCACATGGTTCTGCCTGAGGTGCGTTGACAGTGAAATTTGCTGCCAAATTGGTCGCAGCACTCCGAAGAGAATTCAGACCTGAATTATCTCTCTCATTGGAGCGTGTGTGCGCAATTCGCTGCCGGCTTATGAATTATTGCAAATTTTGTGGCCTTTTTTCTGGTTTTCAGAATGTGAAATTGGTAGCCACAACAACAACAACAATGTTGGAGCCGATACCGATGCAGACATTTGCACCAGATTTTCTTACAGTTGCAGCCACATTTCTCTATCAAGACTCGTCGACCGCTGTTCGCCGCCACACAACGGTAATTCGCTCCAAATCACATGGTTAGGCTTTCATTTTGGGATTTGATTTGAATAAACCAACGAAATTCGAACAAAATAAATAAAATAATAAAATATACTGCGTAATACAAGTGGGAAGCTGTGAGGAAATGCTTCAGTAAGTCTTATTATAACAGCTCCCCGAATTGTTAACTGTAGACGAAAGAAAGATCAAGCTACTGTACTCCCCTCTTAATAATGAATGATGAACAACTCTTCTCACAGTCCACAGAAACGAGACGAGTCAAAACATGAGTAACATCAGTCACAAGCAGTGATATTTGTAGGCCTTCCATTAACTAGCTGCCTAACACCTGTATCCCATTCTAATGGTGACGCCAACATGGCACAATTAACTCGTCTTTTTTTGTGATAGCTGCGTCTTTTTTTCCCAGTTCACCAGGTATCATTCGGTGTCACATAGTTACCCACTTTTAATGGGCATTCTGTGCTGATTCAGCAGACTATTTCTTAAGATACCCACACTGGTCAGTGTGGTCAGTGTTCACCTCAGCTCGAATGAGTTGCTAACAATAATGCGCGTTAATTTGGTTTTTGTTTTTAGCCTCGGCGAAAACGTTTCTTTCTCGTGCCCACAAGTTGCTGTTCCTAAAGCTTTTCACTACACATTTTCAATGCATTTACTGTTGTATTTGCTGTTGTTGCTGCTGGTGCTGCTGCCGTTGCTGTTTCCTAACTGTTTACTTTCACTGTCCGTTGCCGACAGTTGCGGCCCGAACGGTAGCCGGCGGGGCACACTTTCGACCACATTTTTGTGTGTTGTTTGTCTTGGCCAGCTGCCAAGCTGACTCGACTGCGTCGGCCGGGCCAAACTCATAATTATTTACACCTCTTAGCGGAGAGGTCTTTAAATTCGCTTGGGCAACTGGGTCGCAAATCAATTTCACTTTAAATGAAAGCATTCGCCTTGTAATCCACCCAAAGATGGACCCAACCGCAGCTACGAACAGAGCTGCTCTCGGACATTATGCATAACCATAATGTCAAGGCAAACTGTATTCATCTCGAATCGATTTGTGTCGTCGCTGCTATCGCTGCTGTTGTTGTCGCTTTTGTTGCTGTTGCCGTTGTTTCGCTTTCACCTGCTGAGTTAGGCAGCTGCCATGGAGAATAATTGTGCACCAAAGTTGATTTTTCATTGATTTTTTTATTTATTAATCTTCCTTGCTTGCTTTTCATTATGTTTGTGTTTTTTTGTGATTTTTTGAGTATTTTTTGTACTTATTGTTTTTCTTCATTTTATAATGACATGCATTTATGACAGAGAAAATACATATTGTTTGTATACAAGAGGTTTACATTCTTTGTGTGTGTGAAATTATGATTTATGCGTGTGTGAGTGTGTGCGTGTGTTTTGTTCCTCTGCAGTTTCTATGCTGCGCGCTGTTTGTTTGTTCTTATTGTGAAAGTGCCGTACGATTCTGCTTAAGATATGTATTTAAATTTATGTTGACAATCAGCTTGGGCGACTCGGGTGTTTCAAGATGATGCCCAGTCAAAAATGATTTAAACAAATATTTTTAAATGAATCAAAAATAAGTTTAAAGCACAATGCAAAAACCGACACTCGCAGCTTGGCAAACGACCCGAGTCGCTGATACAATGCGAGAAATACATGACAATAGCAAACAATAATTCCTACAGTGAACTATGGTTACAGAGAACGTACGTGCGTGCTTCTTCCTTTTTTTTCATTTTGGGAAAGTAGAACGTTAGAAAGTGACAAATGCACAGTGACAGAGAGGTGCAGAAATGGTAAGAGCATGAGATTGTGATAGAGACAGTCGAAGAAAAGAGTGAAGAGTAGAGAAAGAGCGTGAGTGAGTGAAACAGTGAAGTTGAGTAAGAGAGATAGAGAGTGAGAGAGTCAGAGAAATATGAGAGATGAAGGTGCAAGAGGCATGAGAAAGTTGAAGAGTTGAAGGGGAAATCAGAAGTCGAGTTTTGTGAGTTGAAAACTTTATAGTTTCGCTGAGTTCATTAATGAGTTCAGTTCAGTTTTGTGTGCATGAGGCAGGAAAACTATGGCAAGTTATGGCTTATATATGACCAAAACTATGACTCGAAAAGCAGTTTGTTAGATGAAAAGAGGAAAGACAGCTTGCGTAAAAGATACTGATAGATGTGAGAGTAGATCTAGTTGTTGAGTTAAAGCTAGTAGTAGGCATGCTTGCTGTTGTTGTTGCTGTTATAGTTGCTGTTGCTGTTGTTATGTAAGACTAGAATTGCATGTAAAGAGTACAGGACAGCGTAGAATATAGACAAAAGACTACAGTACAGACAGAGTAGAGTAAAGTAGAGTAGAGTGGAGTAGAGTAGAGAGTAGAGTATAGAGTAGAGTAGAGTAGAGTATGATAGAGCATAGCATTATATAGATAGATCAACATTTGTACGTTGCAATCAGTTGCATGGCAACTAACAAAGTTTTGGTATAGTCTCTAGATAGATGTGTATGAATAGACAGAGATAGCTATAGATAGATAGAGATAGACAGACAGTTAATGATCGCGCTGTAGAGAATGCATGTCTCGAAGAGTGTGATAGCATGTGTGTGTGCGTGTGGCGTTAGAAAGAAATATCGATAGACAGATACAGTGCTTGTGAGTTCGAGTTGTAAGTCGGGGTGTGAATGCGTGAGCTGTGTATGTGTGTGTGCGTGTGAAGCGTTAATGAAGTCGTTGTTGGAGGAAGTCCTTAACTTGAAAGTTGCCGCCTGGGCCTATGAGTAATCGAAGCATTCGCAATAGGTGCCGACATTTACTCTCGCTTTTTCCATTTATACAAACTTAACTTAAGCATTGTACGTCATGTGTGTTTTTCTGTTTGTGTGTGTGATTGTGATTGGGTGTCAAGCAACTTAGGGCACGCACACTCAGCATCAGCATTACAAACCTAACGAGGCTCTGGGTTTCTGCATTTTTCATTTCGCTTCTCTTTTCGCTTGGAAAATTTCAGTTTCTTTTTTGTGTGTTTTGGTTTTTTGCATTTAGTTTCCTTTTGCGTTTGCTGCTTGCTTTGTGGTTTTTCTTTTCGTGTGGAAAATAAATAAAATAAATTATATTAATAAATAATTAAAACGAACGATAAATTATATGTGTTCCTCTTCAAGAGTCTGTGTCTGTGTGCGAGCGATTTCGCTCAGTCAGTGGTTGTTGTGGTTCGTGTGATTGTGGTTGAATGGTTGCTTGTGGTTTCATGTTGTTCTTGACTGTGTGTCCACACTTAGGCCTGGGGCTTTTGGGCACTGTAGGCCAGATCCTGGGCATCGATGGAACGGCCCCAGCCTCCATGGCCGCTGCTGCCGTAGGAAGCCGATGAGGCGCCCGCATCGGCGCTGTATCCGCTGCCGTAGGCGTCGTGGCTGACCGAGTGGCTGCTGCTGTGATGGGGATGGGCGACCACCTCGTATGTGACGTGCTTCTCCTGTGACAGCAGCTTCTTCAGGCCAATGACGGCCGACAGCACCAGAGCGATCTTACCAATAAGCAGAGCCTTGCCGGCAATCAGAGCGATGGCGCCGAGCAGCAGGGGCAGCAGAGCTGCGGCCTTCAGAGCGACCAGAGCGAGAATGGGGCCCAAGATTTTGGCGGCCTTCTTCTTCTTGCCACGGCTCTCCTCAGGTGCGTTGGGGTCGTTGCTGCCGAACAGAGACTCAGAGGCATCCTCGAGAGCGCGGCCAGTAGAGCTGACGGCCTGAACGATGTCGGCACCCTTCAGTTCCACCTTGATGGTGTGCGAGTTGAGGAAGCTGCTGATGCGGTTCAGGGCCAGAGACTCAAAAGATTCGTCGCCAGAGATGGAGCGAGCTGCCTCCTGGGCTGGCGCATCCGACGAGCGCACCACAGTGACGCCCTCAGTGAGCGCAAACTGGTCGCGGGCGCCGAGCACCTTGTCGACGAAGTTGAACAACTTGTACTTGACGCACGACACTGAATCCTTGCGCAGACAGTCGCTGTAGATGCTATCCATAATGTCGTTCTCGCCTCCGATGGCATTGCGCGCATGTCCACGCGTCTCCTCGGCCGGCAGCGCAGCGCTCAGCGTCACCAAACACAAGACACCGAAAATAACTTTATTATTTGCCATTTTTGCTGTTGTTGTTGTGGTTTCGTTAATGAGTTTCACTTGAATTGTTGTTGTTCGTTTTGTTGTATAATCCTTTAGAGGGCAGTGCACTGTTTTGGCTTTTGTACCGCACACAAATCGATTGAACACACTTTCTCTTTCTCAACTTTCGGCTTTGGACTAAGTCTTGCACTGTGCCACACAACTCGGCAGGCTGCTGTGTTGCTGCTTTGACGGGTTAGGATGAAATGATACAATTTCCCAATGCCCACGACAATTTATATACGCGGCATGCTCATCTGCTGCCGTCGTCGCTGCTGCTGCCGAGCAGCGCTGCGACGAACGAAAGCATTTCTGCTTGGCGAGAACTGGTCGCACAAGTTTCTCGCCTAAGTCTTTCGTTTTGCCAGCCAACGGTAACGCGCTGCCAGTGTCAGCGGCGTCGCAGTCGACTTCAGCTGCGGCCTGGCTCGGAAAAGCATTGTTACTGTAATTTGTTGGCCTCTCGCTGTTCGTCGCTTGCGCTGCGCTGCGCTGCTTTCGCTTGAAGTTCATGTAACATTGTCAAAATCAGCTGAAACTCAAGTCGAGATTAAGGCTGGCTTGGAGATTGCTTCGCTGGCGGGGGCGGGGGTTTTAGTTGGAGCTGGAGCTGGTGCACTGTGGGAATACTGGCGCTGCTTGCTGCTTACTTTTACCGCAGCAACCTTATCTTAATTGTTTTTAAATTGAAATAAAAATACTTTGACTGTGCGCTGAGTAAAAGCATTTCCCTTTCGCGTTTTGCAATGCAAGCTCGAATCGCGATCGATTGGCCTGTGCCTGTGCCTGTGCCTGTGCCTGTGCTTGTGCCTGTGTCTGTGCCTGGGCAGCAGCAACAGCAGCAGGTGCAGTGCTTGTTGCTGGTAGCTACCACGGTTTGCCAGTCACGTCTCTGGGCGGTCATGCGATCGGTCGTGTGTTCCCATTAGAATTTCTGTTACATAAAAGACTCATCGAAGAAGTTAGAAATTTGGGACAGGCCAATAACAAGTCAGCCAATAAATGCCATAAAACACACTCGGAATAATCATAACCCCGTTGTGAGGCCATTCAAAAGGGAAAGTTGCGACACTTCTCCGCTGGCATGCAGCCAGCCCCGAGCCCACACCCAGCCCTTTCTTTGTCAGTCTTCCCCGAGATTCATTGATTCTTTTTTGCTGCCACTCGCATTGCTGCATAAATTTATATGCATATCTTTATGCGTCGTCAAATGGCTAAAACAAACAGCGCTGAGCTATTGACTTGCTGCGGACAGTCAAAGTGTGCCGAAAGTCTGCTGGGCAAACACATTGACCAGTAGCCAGCGGCAGGCAGCAGGCAGCAGGCACAGCAGCCAATGTGCTGTGCTTTGATGCGACAAGTAAAAGTGCGCAAATAGATGGACAGGAGCCGCAACAGCAACAACAACAGTCGCCGCGACGGTCTGCATAAATGAAAGTCATCAGGAAAAAGAGAGTTTTTAAGCCGCGTGCGCTGCCAGTGCCATAGCTTTTCGGCCAGGACACAGGCGGCTTGACGAAAGTGTTGAAGATGCCTAATTAATGTATTATGAATGTGTGAAAATGCCGTGGAAATGCAATAAAACAGCTCCGCATACAAACAAAAGCCTACCGAATGGTGTGAAAATGCTTTTCCAGATCAGCCAGTGAAAGCGAATTTCATATGCAAGTTGAAGTCGCCGAGCAGCGAGGGAGCGAGCGAGAGAGGGAGCAAAGAGCTGCATGGGGAAACCCCTTTGCCGGCGGCAACTTGCGCCGCACGCATTGCGTGAGTGTGTGGTGGACGAGTACCCGATGTGGTCAACGATGCAGTTGCCGCTGCTGTTGCTCATAGGGATGTAAGTCGGCAAGGGGCCGTCGAACCAAGTCGAATTTTGAATTATTTGACATTTAATTAACTCGAGGTTTTTTTCTTCATTCGTTCATTATGCAGAAGAGATGAGAAACGACACTTTCACTGCATTGACACCGGGCCCGGGCAAATGCAGACCTCGGCGAAGCGACTGTAACTGCAGCAACAAGCCACTCGAGTTTGCAGTGGGGAAGGGAACGGGCAAGGTACGGGGGGCGGTGTTCGCGGTCGTCTACACCCCTGAATTGTTTCTTGTTCTATTGTTGTAGCCTGGTCACATCAACAGGTTTTTCTTTTTGAAAACCAAAAGTAAAATTCATAACAGTTCAACGAGTTTGGACTCTGCGACCAAATGTGAAGAGACATATAGAGCCACAGCAGGCATAGGTAGCAACAACAACAACAACAAGAACAACAACAGCAACAGCAGCAGCAGTAAGCGGAGTACATATTTTATTTATATTATTGTTGCCGTTGCTGCGGCAGCAGCAAAAAAAGAAAGTTCAACGTTAATTTTCCTTTTTCGTAGACAACATTCACCGCCTTGTGACCGCGGCAAGCGAAGCGCGTGCAACTTTGCAACTTCAAAATGTAAGCTAACAAACTGCATGAATGAATAACTGAATGAATGAACGAATGACTGAGAGAGTGAGTGAGTGAGTGAGTGAGTGAGTGAGTGAGTGAGTGCGGGCCCAGAGCTCTTTCCGTGGGTGTTCGAGCAAACGATGATGATGATGCAGCCCAACCGTGTTGGCCTTCCCCGCCCTGCCTCTTCTACCCCTGATAGGTATATCAACCAACGCGCAGCTGATGCCCGAGTGCAGCCTGCATGGCAGTGAAAACGCAAAACAAACTGCAATGGCCAACTGCCGCTTAATGGCTTAATTGTGAACTTATAGCCGGCATTCGAGTGGGCGTCGCTTCCCCTCTGACCAAGCTATTAATGTCAAACGATTGTGCCGTGGCCTGCATCACAACGAACTGGCGATGCCCTTGAAAAACGAGAGATGACTGAAGACAATCCAAATGTGTTTCCCCAGTTGTGGTTCGGTAACCCATTGAAATGCACATGCTGGCAGCACTATAAAGCGGAATAAATGCAAATCACATGACAAAGTCATTATGTCCAGCCAGAGGAATAGAGACAGAGCGAGGAAATTGAATGAGCTTGCACATGCTGCAACTGCAGTCTCATCTCTACTTGACTTGGCCTGCTCAACACACACATACACAGACACACACACACATATTAATTGGAACTGTATTGGGAACCAATGCAAGCATTCAGTATAGAAATTAGCACTTGATAGTGTAATAGTTGCCGGGTCGGATAACCTGCCCAGGCAATTAGCATAAATATTTCAACATTTCAGCAACGCCTTGCAACGCTACGCAAGTTCAGATAGACACAAGATACAAGATACAAATTATAAATGCACGAATACGAATCCCAGCAACACTTTCACTTTCCATGACGTCGCAGCTCTGGCTCGCTAATATGCATCTTCGGCCCGAAAGAAGTCTCACATTCGCATACAGACAGAGTTAGAGTTACAGATACAGATACAGAAAGAGATACATAAACAGACACAGATACAGATAAAAATACGTGAGGAGCGACGCACATCAAATTAAACTATTATCTAATACAACAGACATAATCGCCGCTTACAGTTAACCGTTAGACGCTGTTCGAAACAAAAGCGACGAGTGGCACAGCGACAATTTGTATTGCAACGTTTATTTAATAAATTATTAGTTGATCTTTTATGTAAGCGTGGCTAGAAACTGCTCACAGTGGATGGCATTGAATCATCGATGGCCAAGTGTAGGCAAACGATGGCGCAACTCGCGTTGAGAAAAGCGCAACTCTCTCCTCTCCGCCCTCTTTCACTCACTCTCTCGCAACCGACAAACGGTTATATAATTTGGGAAAACTTTTGGGCTCCTCGAGTGCAGTTACCAGCTGAATTTGTGTCTGCTGTGTTTTTTGGCAATTCACACGGCTTGCAGGCCGAATGCGAACCCGAGAGCGAGACCAAGTCGGAACCCCCAACCATAAGCACTTTCTTTTGAAAGAGAAAGGGTTTCTCGCGGCTTGAGAAACTTGCCAAAATTGCAGTTTTATGGCCCGATCTCTGAGCACGGCGCACGTGTGCCCAGCCCTTTCGCTTTTTCTGTGTACTTTTTGTCTCTTTTTGTGCTCTTTTTCCCCCATCTGGTATTTTTCGATTTTCTTCTTTTGAGGATAACTACGAAACTCGAATCTTTGACAGCTTCCGCAACTTTCACGCAATTGCAGCAACAGACGCGGTAGCAACGCCCTTGATGCCATTGCCGATGCCAATGTTGGTCCACTTTGCATCATAAATAATGCATTGCATGCGGCCCCAGCTCGCAAAATAGCCTGCCAATGGCCCTGGACCCGACTTCGGTCCCAGTCACAGTCCCTGGCCCTGCTCCACCCCGACCATGGTCCCAGTGCCGGCCGGATGCTGTGGGCATTTGGTTTAGTGCATTCTTTAAAGTGAAATTTTCGAGCAATCTCGTTTTTATGCTGTGCCTCGTTTCAGTATTTTCGTGCTTCTTTTATTGAAACTTTAAACGACGCTGTTAATTAAATTAAGTGAGATAAAAGGCCAACTAAGCAAATAAAGTTCATAATGAAGACTGGGCAAATTCTAGTCGCTTGGCCTGAGCAGAGCATTGTTCAACTTTCTTCTTTTGCTTTCAATGGTATTTCGGTCAGAAACTACAATCCGAATAACAATCAAAGCAGACAGCTAAAACGGCAGCAGCAGCAGCAACAAGCGCAACAACGAGAGCAACAAGTCAACCGAGTTAATCAAATGAACGCCTAACGATTACCCCTCCCGACGATGATTGAAAAACGGAGTTTCCGGTTGGTCTGCCACCCAAGGAAACCCGACAGAGTTAGACCTTTTTACACTCTATTGCCCAATTGGAGCATAATATACAATCATTCAGACTTATTAAAAACGATAATTAAGCACTTGTGTGTGGCCTGTTGTTGTGTGGCTGGTGCTGTTGCTGTGGCAGGGCATCAATATTGGCCCATTGTCATCCACCTGCTGTGAGCATTTTCCAGGAACATTTTAACAAAAGCCAAAGACATTCATTTGCCAAATGAAAGTAGTGTTTACACGGTCATATGTAAGGAAGACGGGTGGAGGAGGGGTGGAGTGGAAAAGTCGGTGGGAGAGAAGGGGTGCAGCTTGAGCGGATGCCCGTGACCATGTCCGGCCCGCTTGGCTGCCAAAACAAGTGTCAATGTCCAACGACGACCGGCACTGCTGAGGCGGCGGCACTTGATGGCTTTTCGTCACGATTGCACGGCTTATGGCTTATGGCTTATGCCCGCTTGCCGCCTGCCGCCTGCCGTCTACCGTCTACCGTCTACCGTCTTCTGGATTATGGCTTTTTGGCCAGCATCGCGCTGATGACGTTAGAGCTCATAATGAAGTGCGCATGAGCAGGCCTTTTGACAGGAGCAGCGACAACGTCGCGACGTCCGCTTCGAATCGGCTTCAGTGAAAGTTTTCGCGGCTACAGCCGTGCGAAATACTCTTTCGCATTGCGCAGACTATGGGGTATGGTCGAGCCCAGCTACAGTAAACTGTATTCACATGCCCCAATCGAACCTGCAGGTTTTGGTCGCCCATCGCTGTTACTGCTTCTTGTTGTTGTCTCTGTTGTAGTTGTTGCATATTGTTATTATGTTGTTATTTTTGAGCGTAATTGGTATGCTGAGAGGCGTTTGGCAAAGAGACCGTGTTGAACAACACTTGCAAACGTGTGTTCAGGCCATCGCATTGTGCGGGACTATTAATGGATTATAAGTATTATTCATGTGCTGAGCAGTCATAAATTGCACACCTGACCCCAGTTGGAACCTCTCTGATGGCTCCGATGGCACTATAAATCACATTTTGACTAACCTTTTGCGCTCATTCACCTCTCGCTCTCTCGCTCTCTCTCTCTCTCCCGGTCACTCTCTAGGCTAAAGTAAAAGTTGTTCTATCTCCGTGCAAGATTGATGCAGTTGACCTAACGATTGCTCAATGTCAAATCGAGTGGCGGCTTACACTGTGCAACATGGTCTTGGTTTGTCAAATAAACCACTTTGAATTAGCGTGGGCGTAGTGCAATGTGAATGCGCTGCCAACTGTTGCCAAGTATTAGTATTCAATTTGGCGTACTATGCGTATGCGTAATCAGTGTTGTACAAAAGAGTTCGCCTGGCGCGTGTCGATTCAATCAATCACAATTTGCACTTGCAGGACTTCAGTCACAACCTCCATCAAGCCAATAAACTATAACTGCTGCACCATTATATAAATTCGAATCATAAATACACAAGAGCCCAAGGAAGACAACAATTTAGACAGAAATCCAATTGGTTCTATCACGCAACATTTCACCCGATTGCGTCCCCCTGCTTTGCCCCTTGGTGTCACTTCTTTGGGCTCATCATCATCTTTTATTCATCCTTGGGCCAGCAGCGCCGAAGCCGCAAATGATTCCATATTTATAAATAACTGTAAACCATTGAGAAAGTGAAATTTTTCTTATAATCTTACAGATTTTTTCTCTGGTGTGCCTCACCTTCTGCAGCCACCAGTGGCCAGTCAGACGCACACAGACTCACACACGCACACACAGAACTGTGTGTGCGTGTATGTGTATTTGGGTCTGGAAGCGAGCTCCATGCTGTCTCTCATGCTTGTATGCTTGTAACTCAATGAACTACACACTTGAACGCCTTGGAGGCACCACAACTTTAGTTTATTTTCATGGTGTTGCTCGCCTGTGTTTGTTTGATTTATCAAATGGCATAAATCGAGCCAAAAACGGATATAAACAGCTAAGGCAACAACAGTCCAAAGTCGAGCAGCGGCCACACCACTTTCTTTGGACGTTACTGTGGCAACAGCGACGGCGGCGACAACCTGTTTGGCCGGCTGCATACCCAAACATATGGTAGAAATTCAAAATTGACAGACTGAAAAAGAGACACGACCGGCGAGTGCAGCAGCAGCAACAACAACAATAACAACAACAACAGTTTCAAGAATACCAAAAAAAAAAGACCAAAACAGTAAATGGCTATCGAAATAAAAATACCTAAACGCAGAGTCACACTCCAACTCTGTCTCTGACTGCGATTCCCACTTCGACAGCGATTGCGACTTCGCCACGGATCCAGACTCCGCTTTAAACTCCGACGTTGAACGCGTGTCGCAGCTGAAACCGAAACCACAAAAACGAACACAACAATTTGAAATTAATTAATTGTCAGGTGGGTTGGGCTCGACAGTTTTCTGAATGAATGGCAGCCCCATCGATGGTCCATTCCTGCTCCCCTCGTCCGCATTTCCCAGTCTAAGTCTCATCTTGAGAAACGTCGCGTATCGAGAGCTGCGCATCGCTTAAGATTAATGCGATGAATGCGATTCTCGGTTGCAGAGAAAGGCGTGACCCACATTAGATGCTCGTCGGGCCCTAAATTACGTCTTCTAATTGAGATATTTAGTGTTGCTCCAAATCACACATTGGTCCTCATTGGCCCTCATCTCCAAGCTGGTATATGGGGGGGGGTTAACTTTCATGACACGATCGCGGGCCAATCACCAACAATAACTGAGCATAAAATTGACTTTTATGCCTTGTTTTCTAGCGACCGCGAAAGTCTTATCATCATGGGATAGAAGATACAATAACAAAAGAAAACACAACCAGCAACAACAACAACAACAACAACAGCAACAACAACAATGACGACCTAAAGCTATGTAGAAGAAAAATAATCGTAAAAGTGAGAGTTTCCACTCCATAATCATATCTTGAGTTTCGGGTTTTAGTTTTGTATACCCTATAGCCGCAATACAATCTGAGAAGGTATAATGCAATTGGTTGTAAGCGGATTATACGAGGCGTGCAAAGTCATTGCTGGAATAGTTCCCAGTGATAGTTTCCCCCACTCAGTTCATCTCATTCTCACTCTCCTCATATTTATTGTCAGCTAATGATACCCCATAGTATCCCCATAGAGCATCTTTGGGTTACATATCGCTGTCGTGCTTTGTTTCGAAATTTCAAGAAACTAAAAAGCCCTGCGCAGAAAATGCAAATGTTTTACGCCTTTTGTGTCGCCACGCCCACGTTGTGTAATCCCAGCCGGCTGCGAAATGAAGAAGCGAAAGCTATAGGCAGGGCGGACGGACAGGTAGGCGTGGCAGCGAGCTGTGTTCCCTGCGCGTTGCTTGCTTATCTCTGCTCGCTCTGCTTTTAATTGCACAGGTTTCACTTTCAAGGCATTTCATTACAAAAATTGTCGCTGTCGTTATGATCAGCTCACAATCGCACACACACACACACGCACGCAGGCACGCACGCTGTACACTCACCAAAAAGGCATTTCACTTTCGGTTGTTCTTTTGTTGGCCAAAGCAGGCAGGCAACGTGAGCGGCCTCTTTCATGGCACGCTTTGGCTGTGTAATCATTAACCAGCTTGACAAATGCGAACGTTATGGTCATTGTGCGTTCCTCATTGTCATCATGATCGTCATTACTATTATTATCATTATCAGCTGTACATTCGAGTATTCCGTTTGAACGTTTGTCCGCTTGTCCGTTCGTTAATTTGTTGACAATAAAAGTGGCAAACTGACAACTTTCACACATCTGCCGATGCGGCACACAGTTTCGGTCGAGTTGTGTGAAAAATGTCGCCTAAGCGGTAAAACTTTACACTGGTCATGTCGCGTGTGCTGTGGGCCCAAGCCCAGATCAATAACACTCCCGACATGTGCCACCGCATACAATGTACATATTTAATAGCATGTGTATACTAGTATGTGTGTGTGTGTGTGTGCATACATATATCGGTACTCGTATTATTCAATGTCAAATAGGAGCCCACACGCTCGACCATATTCGAGCATTCTCAATTGCTTATTACTTGCGGGTAATAGCTCGGTTATATATTGCAACACTTTCACACACCTGTGCAGAGAAATGGCCAGCCAAATCCGTAAAGTGTGCATTGACCCATGCCAACTAGCGGGCTAGGCCATTGCGAACCACAAACCGGAAAAGCGCTCAGAGCGCACAGTGTGCAGCACCCAATACCAGCACAACCAAGTCCAAGTCCAGGTCCAGCAACAGTAACATCCACCACAACAACATAAGCCACAAGTCACTATTTCACATTGTTGCTGCTGCTGGCAGCGTGTTAATGCTTTGTGCAGTTGTTTAGGCCATTAAAGGCAGCACCAAAGTCACGCATGCACGGCATATCAAGTGTTAGTTCGCCCAAAAGCTGCTTGCTTCAGACACAACAGGCACCTCTGAATCAAACCATACAGTCAATTGGATTCAACAACCACACAGCAAACCTGTTGGCTTCCACAGGAACTAAAGCCATTGCAGTGGATCGCATGTCAGCATTTGGAAAAAACCATTGCCGACTTTTGCGCTAAACATCAAATTAGATAAAAGTGTGGGGGAATTATTTAGTACCATGATCGGCTCAGCTTTCAAAAATTTCCTTTGAACTTTAAGCCGCATAAGAAATTGCATGCTTACTTTTGCGCGCACTTGTTTAAACAATTTTTGAGCTTTTGGAGGGTATTGTTGAAATGTACTAGTCAAAACTTTGAAGCCTTCTCCAGGGCGAGCTGTGATTTTTAAAAAATTGGAAACTATTATACTGTTGTATAAGCTACAGACGACTTACAGACCAAGACCAATTTATAAATAAATAATATTTATAAACTTATAAATCTATTACAAGCAGACATTCGCGCAACACACAGCTAGCGGTGCTCGGAACTAAAGAGAATGTTAAATACCTTCTGTGCACTTGGAACGATAGGATATAGTGGAATATTGTGAATTTTTCAACACTTTGATTAATAGTCCAAAACTACCCAAGACGGTGAGGTTGGCATTCTAAACTGTAAATCAGTTTTATCAGGGGTTGGTATACTGGAAGCAGCATGCCTAATTTGTTGCATCTGGCTTTTATAAAAGCTGGGACTCTGGCGTTCAAACAGACAGACATCGGTAAAATCAATTTGTTTTTTGAATAACATCAAAGTTTTATATTTGTAGAAGATGATTGCAAGAGAATATGTTGATCCGATGCATAGTTTTTCTAATAAAAAACGCACTTTTCGAAGCTAAAGGCCTGATCTACTGATCCGATTAACTTAATTCAGAATTTTTTGGTAACGATATAATATGAAACCTTAATTTGATGGCAGATGTGATTTATTAATTATTTTGAAGTGAAGTTAAAATAAAATAGGGTTGATCAAAATATCTTGTTTGTTTTTTAAATTTTTGTCTCCCATAGGTTGCACGATTGCAACTGTCAACATTTTTTTGCACGTAGGGTTATGTGTAATCCACCATCTTGATTATACATTCTTTTTGTAGTTTTCTAAGTTTCTTATAATTAGAAAGTTTAATTTATATAATTGTGGCAATAGAAGAATCTTCATTTAAATTAAACCATTATATTTTATCTGCATTAAAGAACACCCTGAGTCTTTGCATTAAGACATGTACCAACTAGAATATAGCTAAATTTCTGCTTCCTGCAGTTGTTGTGCTTGTCAGGCTATATAACTTTGGAAAAAACAATAGATTTCACAGGACAAAATGGTAAGTTGGCGATACCACTTAAAAGTACAACTCTAAGGTAAATATTGTCTTTATTTTGGGCATATTGGCGCTTAATTTAAAAATAATTATTTCGTTCATTTAATTTTTCAACAAAATGCTCTGCTTTTCACGTCCATACCTTCTTTCTTCAAAACGATTACAATTATCACGTAATGGCACCTAAAAAGATAAATAAAGCGTTCTCCACGTAAATGGTATTCAATAACTTAAGCAAACGAAAACCAATTATTTAATTGCATATTGAGCAGAATTCGACACGTTCGTTCAGTTGAATTCAACAATGAATGTGAATTCTTTTCGGCTACACTTTCACTTACAACCATCTTACAGCTGCAACATGCTGCACGCAGCATGACACTTCAGAATCGGTCTGTTGAACAACTCCCGACGCTGATTGACATTTGGGAATGACTTTGTTACCGCTCACATTGTTTGTATCGACAACGACAATCCATTTCATGCGTGACAACATCACAAGTTTCACTTAAAAGGCTACAATGACTGAGCCAAGAGTCATGTACCCACTCAGAAATAGTGCTAGATGTGGTCGATAGAAGGGAAGAGCGAGGGAAGGAGTGACAAAGAAAGATACAAGCGGAGAAACACACAAAAAACGCAGAATGTTAAATGCTAAGCAAATCTAACAGCTTGCGATGAGATGGCCCAAATGAGCAGAGAAATACTATGGTCGAAAGCCAGTCGCAGACGGAGACACATTAATTGCTGACATTCGTCTGAAGAAAGCCAAAGCCAAAGCCAAAGTCGGAGTCAGAGCCAGAGCAAAGCCAAAGCCAAAGCCAAAGGCAGCGTTAAGAGCCGCCAGACAGTCAACGGCACGTAGCATCGCCGTTGAGGGCAACGGCAAACGCACAGCATCATTTAAGTGCGCAGCCCGGTAACTGGTAACTGGGTCATATTCATAAGTAAAGCACCCAATGGCCATAATAAAGCGGCAACTGGAAGCTGTGGCAATCGCAGGCCCTAAAGTACCGTTGTCAGCTCGCCTGCAGTTAGGTTAGGTCTGGCCAAGTCCAATTGCTGCTCAATTGGTCGGCCCGCTTTTCGGGTGGCGTCTCGAACTTTCTTCAATTTGTTGTTTAGCACCTCGACGCAACAATAGACAGCAGACTATAATAGCAACTGGCAGGTGCAAAATACGCGGCAAGAGCGGGCTCCATTGTTGTCTCGGCTAAGCGTTGCATTGAACCTGCCCCATGGACCGCTTTCAATGAGCCAAAAATGCGCGTAGCGAAATGTTTGTTTTATTTTTTTAGCAAATTGCTCTGTTGTTGCTTTGTATTCTTGACTGCGTGAAGCTGCTGAGAGACGGCCGAGGAAAGTGCAGTGGAAGGTGAAGATTAACCAAAAATAAGTGGGGAAATTTTTTAGGGGAAATTTTTTAGAAAACATCTGCGGCCGTGTTGCTTTCGATGTTTCGATGATAACAGAGAATTAAATGAAAGTGCTGGCCATTCAAATGCAAATGCCTTGCCCAGACAATGAGGCGTATGAGTGATGTCTGCAGATGTCACGGTGCGTGTGCAAGTGCGAGTGCGAGGGGATGAGGTGGAGGTGGATGCGATGGTGGAGTATGCAAATTGAAAGCGAGTTGTGGAAAATAAGTTAGATAAATGGGTGAAATGAAAGATCTCAAGTTGTAGATATTTTTCGGAATTATTATTTGATTCTTTGATGTTGCAGCATTTGATAGAGTTTTCTTTTCGGTAAAGGCAGGAAAACACAGTTTACCCATGAGATACAGAGACAGAGTGGAAAGACAGATTGTTAGATAGATAGATACACATAGATTGATGAAAGATAGCATAGATATAGACAGATAGTTGAGGCGCCTGCCTTTGATTTATGGGCTCGACTAGTTTCAAGCAATGTGTACCCATTAATCAAAGCGCAGCCGTGGAAATACAGAGAAGAAATTTAAGTATAGAGCAGAGCTAAGTTAAGTTGAGTTGAGTTGAGATGAGTGAAGTACGGAGTACAGAGTGAAAATAGGGTGGGGAGTGTATAGAGTAGTTAAAGATGTTGGGCGTTGGCTGGAGGTTTGCCTGATGTTTTCAAGTGTAAATAGATGAAAATTGGTATAGCTTGTGTTGTGGTGTTGTTGCTGGTAATGGTGGTGGTGGTGGTGGTGCTGGTGATGGAGTATTCGATGTGGTATCTCGGCTGTCTCTCGGCTCAGAGAGATTACTTATGGAAGGCACTTAAATGGTTGGGCTCATTGCCCCGTTCTCTCGTTCACGTTAAGGTAAATAAATTAAAATAAATAATTTATAAATATATATAAATATAGACATTAATGAATTGGTCATCAGTGTTAGCAGCGATTGTTCTCTAATCCTCGTCACGCTTCGATTACTAAGGATTTCGTGGGGGTTGTGGTGGGGCACAGAGCTTACCGCCTGGCCTGCTTGTAGCCCTGGTAGGCGATGGTCTGGGCCACTGGCGAGCTGTAGGCACCGTGCGAGTCCCAGCCAGAGTTGCCGCCCGAAGACCAGCCACCGCTGGAGGAGCCGCCGCCTGAGGACCATCCGCCGGAGCTAGAAGCAGCGGCACCAGAGCCGGAGTTCTTGCCACCGAACAGTCCACCGAGACCGCCGAGCAGACCACCACCGCCGCCGGAGCCGCCAATACGGCCAAGACCGCTGGAAGCGCCTGCAGCCAGAGCCAGGAAGAAGGCAATCACGGACACGATCAGAGCCTTCTTGGCCAGGAAGAGCAGACCGAAGATAGCGCCAACGGCAAGAACGGCAATCTTAGCACCAACACCCAAAAGGATGGGCAGGAACTTCTTCAACAGCTTCTTCTTGCGGGTACGGGACTCAACGACCAGTTCACGAAGATCGGCCTTGATGTCATCGGGAATGGCACGGGCAACGCTGCGAGCAGCGTTGGCGAAGTTGAAGTTCAGAGAGCGCTCAGCGAAGAAGTTCTTGGCGTTGTCCATGAAGTAGTTGCCCATCTCTGCGGTACGGGCCTCGACAGAAGGAGCTGCCTCAACAGCCAGTGAGTTGTCCAAAGATTTGCCCTGACGTCCTTCATCGGCCTTGATCAACGAGACACCGCCGAAGAGTTCGATTTGTGGGTTTTCGAAGACAGACTTGGCCTTGCGGAAGAGCTGCAGGGAGACACGTAGAGAGGGTGAAGCACAAATTAGCAAGGCTTGTTGAGTGGGTTCACATTATGTTACAGAGTATTCAGAGTATTATAAAGTGGCAGCGAGTTTGCAGTGTTCATAATATTCTCAGCGATTATTCAAGCACTTTCACTTCGGCAGTAGCATCCTTTGTACCGATGATCATATTAGTTGACGATGATTTCTTTTTCATCTTTTTTGCAAGTCTTTAGAAGGCTTTCACTTTCTGGCCCGTGGCCTGTTATCAGAATGTTGATGATATAATTTTCACTTTCACTGTGCCACTTTTCTTATATCTCTGTTGATTGTGTTTCTTTTTTCAGTATTCTTTGTTTATGTTTAATCCTTGATTGTTGGTTAATCCGTACCGTGAGCTGGAGACACGAGATGGAATCAGCTTCCAGGCATTTGGCAAATGCACCGGACTGTTCCTCGTTGGCAGCCGCCTTCAGAGGATCGGCCGAGATGCCGGATGCCAAGAGCAGGACACAAGCGGTGGCAATGAAGAACTTCATGGTTGTATTTTTGTTTTGAACTAAACTGATTTTCTTAAGCACCACCGAAATCACTGGTGTGTTCATTCGAATGGAACAAGCTGCGGTTTGATAATTTTTCGACGCTAGCAGGCTGTTTTTAAAGAGTTTCCAACCTAACGGACGCCTCGCAGCGGCATAACGTAAAATTATGTAAAAAGTGCACACTCACACACACACATATACAGAAAGAGAATCAACAATGGCCCAGCCATGCAGCAGCGACTGCGACGCAAGCAGCGCATATAAAATATGAGAGGGCCGGCCGCTCCCTACAAGAAAGCTTCACACACGTGCGACTGATTGCCGACCGAAAGAGGGAAAGAGAAAGAGAGCGAGATATGGAGAGAGCAGCATCAGCTCTTAGAAGACGCATTAGCTGAGCGCAAGCATCGGCTTTTGGCATCGGCATCGACTCGGCAACGGCTTCGGCAACAACGCCAACGCTAAATGCTCACGCGTATTGTCTGCTTCTGCTTCCGCATTAAAGAAAGTCAACAGCGACCGCGACCGCGACTGCGACGCGACGTCGCGACGCGTCGGGCCCTTGAGTGAGCGCGCGAGAAAGTTGCCACTGCAGTCAAAGAGCAGAGCGTCTGCGCAAGCGCGCCAAGGTTGTCTGTCGCTGCTGCTTCCTCTCTCACGCACACAGTCACAGAGCGATCTACATTTGTGTATGTGCTGCTCATCTGCCTTCAACTCCAGCCTCCACTGCTGCTCTCACACTCTGTCTCTCTCTCTCCGTCTCTCTCTGTCTCTCACACATACAGAAATACCCTTACACGCAGGCAATGTCATATTTTTGTATGAGTTGAGTTATTGTTATTGTTATTGCTCTTGTTGTTGTTGGAACTGAAGTTGAAGCTACACAGATTACAACACATGAGGTGATAAACAGGTGCTGCGCAGCGCTTAACTCTCAGCAGCGCCCTCATCCCCCCTCTAACACCCGCCACACTCAGGCACTTCGCACTGTGCCATATTCTGCCTCGGCTTTGTTAATTTTGAGCGCTTTTGTTTTTGTTTTTTTGGCCGCAAGAAATGAAAGTTGTGTGTATTATATTTTTATACTACTGTTACTAGACCCATCTCATTGCGCCAGTGTGTGTGTGTGCGTGTGTGTGTGTGTATAAGTGTGTGTCAACTTCAGCTTTAGGTTCTCCACTTTGTGCTGGAAGCTCGCAGGGCAGATGAGAGACTTTGTTTATCGCATGTGCACGCCTTGAAATTACTTTTCATTTTCGTGACTTCATAGTTGTTTGCCATTGTTGTTGTTGTTGTTGTTGTTGTTGCTGCTGTTGTTGGGAGTTTGTTTATTATGCAACATAAACAACGATTTGTATCACAAACGAGGTAATTAAAGCTAGAACGACGTGCAGGGGGTGTGCACACGGGTTTAACAGTGTTCCGCATGGGCCAGACTGGACCATGACAATAGTCAGATTTTTGACGACTCTCCGGGTCGACTCTTTATGGTCATGCCATAAATACTCGTAAAGAGAGAAACTAAATTGAATGATAAGCACGTCCTGTGCAAGGCTTGTTCCGGGCAACGTACGACCAGGTGAAAACACCCCATTGGAACTTATTAAGATAAAACAGAAAGCCCAAAACATAAGGCATAAAGATGAATACAGAAAAGCGAGGAGAGTAAAAACCCTGCCTGACTTTGCAATTGTGACACATTAGTGAGCAATTTGAGCTCAGCAAAAGTGCAAATAAGCGCGCGCTTCAATTGCTCAAGTGAAATGAAAGAGAAATTACACGCAAAGCAAACAAAAACGGATATGAGCTCCGCCAGTGACTAAGAGATGTGCGATAGATGATGGAGTTCGAGACGAGACAAGTCGCTGTCGGGCTAGATGGAATGCTGTGTGGCAAACGTTCATGTGTGTGGTGTGTGTGGGTATCTGTGTGATGGATGGAATGGGATGGTTCACGCTCTGCTGTGGTATTTAGTGGAAAAAGGCAACAACAATTGTCAACAATTGTGTTTTTCAGTGTTGCCACATTTCAAGGTGAATGCGACATGTGACTCCCGACACCCGACATCGGACACTCGACACCCCAACGACTAGGCAGTTTGCCTATCGAAATTGTCAAACGGATGTGGAGCTTATGAAATCACTGAATCATCGTCATTACGGGTCTTTGACAAGCAGGGGAGTTTGCAATGGGGCAGAAGGGGCGTTTGAGTAATTTGCTACCACAATTTAATCAGATTTCAACGGTATCCGTGTGCATAAAAGTGACGTCAATGGAAGTGAGCCAGGTAACGGTAAAAGTGTAAAACGCTTTAAAAACACTCGCCCCATTTCGTAACCAAGCCAAATCGAAAAAAAGGGCGCAGCAGCCATCGCAGCGAGAGAGAAAATCAACGCAAGCAAATCGGTTCATCTGCTTTTTGAAATTTCATTTTCGATTTTCACCGGACAGCAATCGGCATACATTCAAATGCAAATGAGTTCAGTGAGCGCGCCACACACAGAGACGCACACGCACACGCACACACATGTCGTTCGACTCAATCACACACACGCAGACACCACAAAGTGCTGCACATCCGTTTACTACAAGTTTATGTTGGACCACGCGCTGAACAACATCAATCTACATTGTGCCAACGGCCAACAGCCAACAGCCAACAACAAGCAGTCAGCAGCATGTGGCGTACAACCAACAGACAACAGCCAACAGCCATAAGCCGTAAGCTACGAGCCTTATGCCATGGCCATTCATGCGAAAAGCAACCGGCCAAGTGTCGACAGTTTTATGAATGAATTTCGCCGTAGTTGGACTTCGTTGTGCCTGCCTGCACTGTCTGCGCTGCCAACCAGCCTGCCCGTTGTGCTTTACTACTTGCGAGTACTTTGGCAATGCCAATGCCAATGCCAACGCCAGTTCCAGCCGCCGTCTCTGAGCCGCGGCTCGATCCAGTGCAGCGCAAAACAAACAAATTGCCAAATGGTTAAGCGCTGAAGATATAACAATAAATCGTATGTACAACAACATTACATCAGAAATTACACACAGCTGGCCAAAATTTCAAGACCTGACTAGTTTTTAAATAAACTAACTGATGTATACGAAATCAATCAGAGACCCTTGCAGATCTAATTACACTGTTTATCCTTTTCTGTGGGACTGTTTGCATATACTCCACATAATAGTTAATAACTCATAATGCTGTTTGTTTTTAAGGTATTATATTATGATACTTTACAGTTTTCCACGGCTGCCAGGTCAGCCTTTTTCCGGACAGATCTGTGCTTTTTTTTTCGTCTACCCTGAATAAATCTCAAAGTCTTACGGCCCGGAAGTAGAGTATTATCTATTTTTATTACTCAAATAAAATGTATTTTTGATTTAATTTTACATGACTTGAACTTTCTTTACTTTTAAATTTTGTCAATTTAATTACCTCAAAATTGTATTATTTTTTGGTTTTTTATTCTACTCCCATCAATAAATTCACAACATTGTAGAATTTCATGTGGAAACTATGATTGAAATATTTTTTCATTCAAATTGTGAAAATAATGAAAGCGTTCCCTGTTTATAAATTTGTGTTTTACCTTTGCAGAAGAGACTTATCATCAGTTCTTACTACCCGCAATCTTAACCCATAACTATCCATCACCTCTTTAAATGGGATCAAAGCATATATATTTGCAGTTAACATCTGCTTGATTTAGTCTCAACTAGTTATTTATTTATATAGTCTAATAGCTACTCCCTAGATACATCTGCTTTCAAGTTATTCTCACTTTCATTTTGGCCGACTTACATTTGGTGCGGAAAGTCATTTATCAACCGATGTCCGGCAGACTCACGTGGATCGTTTTACTGTTTTGTTTATCGCCAGAAAGGCCGTTGGTGTTTCAACAAAGTATTTGAATTAAATTAAAATTAAAATGTTTGGACGAGAAAGTTTTTTCTTTTTAAGTTTTTTTTTTCTATTTTTGAGTTGAGAGTCAATTTGCATATACAACAAAAGAAATGAGGGAAAAACTTTGCATCGCTGAGCTCTTGCGACTAATTAGAAAAGATCTTCGTTTCAGTTGCCGTCGATGTTTATCGGGGCCGCTGCAGAGGCTGTAGGCTTGTTGTGGAGTTGTAGAGGCACAGAGCTAACTGTGCTGTTAATGTACCGTGTGGCCAAATGACAGTCAGTGACGGCAACGCCGCGAAACGGAACAGGTAAATAGTTTCAGCTGCGATCGGATCGGTGAATCGGTAGCACAATTTCACATTGTTTGCCGACATCTCTCTTCGACTGGCGCATATGTTGCCAATCAATTGCCACATTGTGGGTGTGTTCGCTCTGCTTGTGTGTGTGTGTTTGTATAGTCTGCCGCAGACGACGAACTGAAATGCTTCTCTCACTCGGGCTACTTGTTGATTTTGCATTAAACTTTTGTGGCATTGTTGCTGGCACATCATGCAAAAAATATTTCTTGCACGCTCTGTAGGTGTGTTTGTATAATATATATGGAAAAAAGAAACAAGAACAGCAACAACAAAAGTCACAACAACAAAAATATAAATAATACCGAAAACCAAAAACCGAAAACCAAAAACAACAACAAAACAAACCAACGGCAACAAGAGCAGTGGCAAAGGAGGAGCAACAATAGCAGAAGCAGAAATTTAATGAATAAATAACAACAATTTCTCGGAGAAAGTCGTGGTCAGAAGAAGTAAGCCATCTACAAGCATCGCACAGCAGCCATAGCAACGGATACACAATACAGAGATCTATAGATCTCAGGCAAATCTTCCCAGTGGGATGTCTTGACGACTTCAACTGAAGCGTTGCCAAACCGCTAGCTAATGGAAAGTGAAACGAGATGATGCAATGAGGGACACTGTGCGATTCTTCGAATTCCTGCCTGCATACATAACACTGAATAGAAAAATGGCAAAAAACAGAAATACAAATATTATACATTTCATGGCGCTAAGGTTTTTTTGATGACTTGTGAAAATCTTCTTCTATCAAATACTGAAGTGTCAAAATCCACTGCGTTACATAGACAGAAACTATTTGAACTATGAGATACCCCGCCTGAAACACTATCTTTATTGCTATCAATTAGAAACAGAGCTTAGCCAAACACAATTTTTGATAACTACCGATAATAGTTGTGTTAATAAACTTTAATGTGTTTCCAACTCGACGCGCAATGTTTATAACTGAAGCATATCTTACGCTCTGTTAAATCTCAGGCAGGCAATAAAAATCGTCTCAAATCAACCCAAAAGAAAATATAATACAAAAGCACCCACATTTGTTTCAAACTTAATGATAATAAAAGATTTCACAAGCCATAAACATGCTTAGTAAATGACAGTCGCAGCGTATTTCCCCCTTTTATGGTCATTTGAATTGTAAGTAAATTTGCATAATAATCAAAAAGGTAATGAAATACAAAAACCAAAAGGAAAGAAACAAGAAACGAGCCAAAAAGACAGCTGAGAGCAGAGCGCTCTGCGCTGACCTGCTGCTGTGACTACAAAGTCAGCGCCGTTCCGTATAAAGAATTTGCGGTATTTGGGTTACAAATTAATTTACATGTGAAACGGCGGCACTGCATGTGGGACACCGAGGGGTCTCCGGGTGTACTCCGACTGCACGAGGTGCTTAGCTCAGCTGTTGGTGCTGAGTCGAATTGATCGCAGCGGTTCGAACAGCAGCATCATTGAAAAGTGAAATTTGTGGAAGCTGAGACTAAAATGTAGGCTGCGTGACACTTTCAGTCAGCTCGGCAGTTCGACGGCTCAACGACTCAACAGCTCGACGACTCGGTCATTTTCCAAGCTCATCGAACGACGATTAATCAGCTAATTTCTTTATGAACTTTCATTTATGCAGTGTGGACCGCTGGCAGCAGCAGCAGCATTCAGACACGTTACCATCATCATCATAATCATCTTCATCATCAGCAGCAAACCCAGATATTTTTATTGTCAACACGCCACATCGCCAGATTATACATACGCAAACTTATATACTCAGTGTATATTTCTGTGTGTTAGAAAATCAATTTTGTTGCCGGCCATTCGTTTTACTTCCCCGTGCCGTGCCCACGTCCCTACACTAGCTTATATAAAGGGCAATTACTAGCACTACAAACAGTTGGCCGCAATCATATCATATACAAGTTATAAAACAACAGATTTGTTTTTATGAATTTGTTTTATAATTTAATTACCAACCGTAGACACGACACTGGCCAAAGTCGAGCCAAGTCCAAATACAATTCGAGCTCGAAACGCGAGCTCGTAAAAAGCCGTTTAAAAGGGAAAGTTAACGGCGACGCGAGCGGACGCCGCTGGTTGCCGCAGTAGCAGATAAGCTGGAGCCACAGCCACCGATGTGCCACAACCACAGCAAGAGTCGCAGCCGCAGTCGCAGTCGAAGTCAGAGTCAGAGTCAGTGCCGGTGCCACTGACCAGATTCGAGGTGCGAGGTAGAGCAAGTTGCGCTCAGGTATCCCTGCCGCGAGCTTAACGGGTTTTTCAAGTACCGCGGCCGACGGCGGTTGTGGCTTTAATTGATATTGTGTAACAGAACGCAGCGTGGCCAAAATAAATTTAGGTCTGCCATGGCAGTAATTTGTTGTTGCCGTTGCCTCTGCCATTGCCCGTGGCACTTATGAAGGCTCAAAAAAGAACCGTTGCGCTGCCAAAATAAAGTGAAAGTTGGCCCAGACAACTCTGTATGCAAATTCAATACCAAATTCACCCGAAAATGAAATTCCTGATGAAATCTGAAACGATGCTCAGAATCCAACGAATTATTGTCCCCCAGCATGTTATGGCATGCATACTATCCATACCACTATGTGTTGCAGCGATAAATACTATCTGACAAATTAATGACCAAAGACAAATAATAAACATGAAGACAAATCAAGCTGCGGGTCCAAGTCGCCACACAAATACCCTAACAGAATTTATTGTGAGTCTTCCACATGAACATTGGAAGATTCTTATGTGAAGTTACCAACTTGATGGCAACGTAACTGTTCCCTGAGTCAGGATATCAATTTCACGAAGACCAAGGCTGCTGTAGTTAGGTAGGTAGGTAGGTTGCTCACTGTAGTTGTTGCTGATGGCAACACAATGCGAGGCGGACTGAAATAAACTTTCACCAATTTCATAAAACGAAGAGCAGCCTCAGCCGCAGATGCTGTAGCGAACACAAAGCTGCGTTGCGACAGTGGCAGCGTCAGCAGCAGCAGCGACAGTAGCATCTATGAATAACGAACAAAGAATGGTCGAATGCATCGAAGACCTTACAGGTCCACCTTTTGCTGCATCAGTCAACGCTGCAACCCTGTGCCAAGCAATTAAACAAGCTGCTCACTTTGGTTGCATGTGAAATAAATTAGTCAAAGCTTAAGTTAAACCTACAAATACAAGTACAAAGAGACATTCATGTACGCAGCCAGCCCCGGTACGGTGAGGAATGCTGTTGCTGCTCTTGCGGTTGCTCCGAGACCACCTGCAGACCGCCGGCAGCTCGACGCCGACGCTTGTGATGATGTCCCTCGCCGGTGACATATGAAATGCTGTGGCTCGACTCGTTGCCCTGATGAGCAGCTGCTTTCAGGCCCAGCATGCCAGCCATCATCAGTGCCACCATGGCCACGCCCAGCGCCTTCATGGCCAGCGCACCTATGCCGCCGAGACCCAGGACTGCCATCATTTTGCCAAACATCAGCGCCATGGCCAGCAGCAGGCCTTGTCCTTTGTCCTTTTTGCGGCCCTCTGTAAAATGGTAAAGCATCGGAATTTTGTTAGTTTGTGTTAGCTTTTTTTCCTCAGAGAGAGAATCTCTACTACAAAGGCCATTCCCGACATGTCTTTGTCTGCGTGGGTGTAACAAGTGGCCCACATTAGTCATGCTATCTAGGGAATTATCTACAAAATATACCAGCTTTTTATTTGCCCACAAGCTGGTTTGAGGGTTTCATTGTGTGCTTAAAAGGCTAAAGTAGTGTTTCCTTTTTCAGGTCCTGCTCCAACTTTTCTGATTTGTGGCAGCACTTTGCGTGTAATTCTGTAATTTTCTGTTGACCACAACTTTAAACATACACTGAGAAGCAAGTCCAATTTCCACTTGTCCGCATCCAGTTAAGTAAATTTTGGACAGTTAATAACTAAAGTGTTTCTCTCACCAGTGACTGGCCCTCCGCTGTGATCCTCCAACAAGTCTGCCAGCCTCAAATTAACCTCATGTGTGCGTAGATACCCGGCCACGCTGTCGAGCAGCGTTGGCTCCGTCTCACTGTTGCCAGGTGCCTCCTCGCCGTAGCCTGCAGTTTCATTTCGCAGCGGCACAATCTCCAATCCTCGCATGATGACCAGTGGCTTGTCGCTCTTGCTGAGATTCCTCAGTGCGTTCCGCATGGCACGCTCGCCACGACAGAGCAGCGTTGCTGGCTCCTGGCTGCAGTTCTCCATCTGGCCGCTGGCAAGGCACAGCACACACAGCAGACAGAGCAAGCGGCAGATCGCACTGCGGAATGGACGGCACATGTCGGCGAAACGTTTGTGGATCAACTAAAAGCCTTGACAATGGCCTGATCATATTTTATAGAAAACTATTCTGAAGCACTTTCCCAAGGCCAGAGCACTCAAGCAATTCCGAAAGCGAATTGTCACAATTGAAAATTAAAACAATGGAAATTTGAAATAAGAAGAAATGCTTTTTTGCTTTTCGTTTGCGTTTTTCCGAGTTTGCATTGCAATTTTCTTCTTCACTGGCCGTTGCAATTTTCAATTTTCAACGGTCAGTTGGTCAGACAGCCGTGGGTTACGCCTGGCTGCGTTGGATCCGATTCCCCGATGGGTCTAACTTGGCTCACTCAAGTTGGTAGCACTAGAAATTATACAAATTAGACCCACTCAAAGTGCAGCAGATCTGTTTCTAACGCACACCTCATAGATTATAGCATGCCCGGACAATTCACACAATTGTCTTTCGGACTCTAAACAGCTCTATAAGCCGGCTGGTCTAGCATGATGAGCTGTGCTTGCTGACCGCGGCAGAGATACTCGAATCGAGCTAGAAAAGCGAAAGTTACCGACAGTTTTCATTGCCTCGGCTAATGTTAGTCTAAGTCTTTCGGGTATTTAACAGTTATTTGTGTCATGTTTTGTTCGCACTGCCCATAAAAAGGTGAACCGTTTAAGCATACAAAGGGGTGCCGGTGCCATTGTTGGTGCCAGTGCCGGTACCGGTACCTCTGCCGGGGTTAGCAAGTCTTCTAACCTCAGCACAGTGCATCAAGTGCCTGTGCAAGACTCGTAACGGACTGGAAAAGATGACAGCCGTCTGGCTGACGATCCTTTCATCATATGTTTCATAAGCTTGACTAACACCTTTCGACTATTTTGTAATACTGCAGAAAATAATAATTAAATTGACGTGACTTCAGTCGGTATAGCCTCGATATGGCAACGAAAGAAATCAACATCCAGTATCAGAGTCAACGACGTACGTCAATGCTGATCATCGATCATCGTAATCAACATCGTGGTCATGATCATCATCAGCAGCAGCAGCATCAACGTCAGCACTATGCTCATTATGATCATGACGCTGAGCAAATGATGATCGACGTAGACGAGCTGAAAAAGCAATAACTTTCACTCTCGATGTATTAATTTTTATATTTAACATATTGTTGTCCACTACCAATACACGTACACTCACACACACACAGACAGACAATATTGCTGGAAATTTGAAGCTCCTCAACACACAAAAAATTCATATCCGCAGCAACAAAACAAGAGTCGACTCGAGTCGAAACATTATTGAACCACGCTCGAAGCTCGCATCATGTGAAGTCAACCAAAATTGATCTGAACTCGTTACGTTTGCCTTTTGACGGCGACGGCGATGGCAATAAAAAGAAAGTATCTACCATCTCGCAACCACCATTGGCTGGTATTGGCCATTACCATTACCAGCAGAAGCAGATCATCAGCAGCTGGGGAATCGGAGGCCGATGGACCCGTTACGCTACCATGGAAAGCGCTCTGCGCACAAAGTTCGATTCGATTCATTTGAGTATGACTATTGTGGCTTCGTATTGTTGTTGCTGTTGTAGTGTGCCTACATCTGTATCTGCAACTTGTTATAATTGATTGTTGTGCAGCATCATCAAGCTGCTCATTATGATTGAAGTTCGAGCTGCACTATGTTTTGTGTGCAATTGATTGAGTGCAACTGCAGTCTCAATATATGTAAGTAGGGTCATCTAATGACGTATCCATTAATAGGTATCACCCTATTAATATAATAGATTGCTGCAGTCACAAAGCATTGTTGTTCTCCATTTCTGCGAGTTCCCCAATGCGGAGTTAGAAATTTCCAACCATGTATGAGACAAGTCGAATTGGAAACGGCCCCTCCAAGTCTTGGGCTATATATATAGCCTTAGCCATACTCTTAAGTCTGACACCAATTTATTCTATGTGCATACATTTCGCTCTTCCGTTTCTCCCTCTTACAGCCCCACCTCTTCTGCACATTGTCTTTTAAGAAAAGCAGCTTCTGGCGTTTGAGTATTTAGCTATTTATATCTGTTTTCCCTTCTTTGCATTCGTGAATTTGAGTATGTCGAGCTTATATTCCTATTCCTATGGAAACTTCCTCCTAGACAGACGCCTTCGTGTATTTATTCGTTGAGTAGCACTTGATGAAGAACGTTTTGTATCCTTATTTCCTCTTCGAGTTGACAAACACACTTCTCAGGCTCGTCGTTATTCATTCACTGGTATTTTCATAGTGCGCTCATTAAACAAACATTGTTTTTAGTTCTTTTCAGTTGCTGCGTTCCTCATCGATTGTGAGTTAAGTTCTTTGAAAGTGTCAAGTGATCCAAAAACTGCTTTAGCTTCCATTGCAAGTATAATATTTATACCCTTCGACCATTGAAAATGGGTATACTAACTTTGTGCAAATGTAACATAGTTTAACAAAGTATGATTATAAAACCAAGTGCTTGTGTCAAAGTATGTGCATATGTATATGTCTACATTCATAGGAACATAGGTCGAAGGGTATCCCACTGTCGCGTGCTGCGCGACTGTTGCTTTTCTTACTGGTTTTTAATTAACTTTTATGGAAACATTCGTACTTACGATTATAACGTTTCTTAGCGTGGAAATTCTAATTGTAAGAAGATAATGACAAACAAAAAGTGTTTACGAATTCTGTCATCGTAATTATTATTATTAGAGAAATATGTAATCAAACACAATTTTAGGCCATGGATTTTAATTTTTCATTAAAATAGCTGACAACACACGTTTTGCTTACTTAATTAGGTATTATGTCTTTAGTATCTACTTTAATTTAAGTAAAGTTGTTATTATTTTCCCTGCACACACACAACTACCCCCGTGCCAGTGTTGCCAACTCAACTCATGTTGCTGACATCTCCGACATTTGGAATGTCGCCTCAAAGGCTGCCAAGAAAAGAAAAGCACGAAAGTATGCAACGAACGTTGTGCGATGAGTTTCTATTTAGCTGAAAGTAGTTGTTAGCAGAGCTAGGATGGATTTTAATTACGTTCATATTTGCAAGCACGTGTGAGAGATCATGGCCACCCTGCGACTCCCTGTGGTGTGGAGCTAACTAGAAACTAGTTAGAGTAATTGTGGCAGTCGGAAACTCAACATTGAATTCGAAGGAAAAGCCGCAGTAAACACAGTTGTCTAGCGATGGTGGTGTTGGCGGGGGGAGAATAGTCGAGTATTTGCTTTGGAACTGACTGGTGAAATCGAATGGAAGCTTACAAGTATTTTAATTAGAAAACAATTAGATTAAAATAAATTAAACGAATCGCTGGGCGCAGGCAATCGATAAAGCTGGTAACACAAACAAACAAGAAGCAACATAAAAGCGCAACAGACACCAAAGCAGCGAATCAAAGTACAATACACAATAATAAATACTAGCGAAATTCGTGCCGGAGAAAATAAAATGAAAACAACATCAGCAGGGAGTGAGCCACCACACAACAGACAACATTTACCTACTCGCTTATAGGCTGTCTGACTGAATCAATTAGAGAAAAATAAAAAGAGATATTATTATAAGCTCAAAAAAAAAAACGCAAAAACTGTATTTAATTACATTAATTGGCACTCAAGCCGAAAAGACTTGCATTTTTTGCATGCTTGTTTTCTTCTCGCCGATAATGTTATGAACGGGGCTACAGACACGCATGCTTAGAATATGTCTTCAACTTTTGAAGTAATTCCATATTCTAACAGCAAATTTAACCTCTTACTCCTGCATGTGGTTAGTGTCTCGTATTCTGATGAGGTATTCATGAGTTCAGCTTATTATTTTTTCAGCATACGTTGTGCATAGCTTAAAACATGATTTGTGTATTTTTTTTATAACCTTGCAAAAGAGTATATTAATTTGGCCAGAAGTTTGCAACGAGCGGAACCGGACCGATATGTAGTATAGCTACCATACAAACTATCAACCAATTTTTGTTATTTGTCAAGATATTGCAAACTTACTATACGGGTTTTTTTTTATATAAATAATGTGCATGTAATTTCATGAAATCGAAATTTGTGTGAAGACCAGATTTGTTTTTAGAAATAACTTATCTTATCATTACAAGTCAAAATTTGACATAATATTGATTATAAACAATACTATTTAATTATACACTATTAAATAGCAGTAGTATAGGAACGATCGTAGATATGACAACCTGCAAGAGTATGGAACCTTTCGCGTGCATGGTTATATCGGAAACTTGACTCTACCCTCTCATAACTGTCGCAAGAAAAATTATATTTTGTTCAAAGTAGCATATTGTTTAACTTTGTTTAAATTCCATCGAATCATAATGAGTTTAGTTAGCTTCTGTCCTCAAAAAAATAATTTATTTAATTTGCAAAAGTTGAAGTTTGTTTGATGATAATAAGGAAAATATTCCTCATCGAGTGTAGGGTATATATTCGTCAGGTGCGCTCGACCTTAACTAAGTTTATTCACTCTTGGGGCAATTTCGGACACTTTAACTTTGTAAAATATAAATGGTGTTCAAAAAACAATTCTGAACACAATACACTGTCGGGCAGGTACTAAGATAAAAGTTATTTTTTGTTAACTGCTCAAAACCAAGAAAAACAAAACAAACTTTGCAGTAGATAAATAATTTTCATTTCAATTATGAAACACAATTTCGTTACAATTGAAAAACTTGACATTAAGAAAAGTGTCTGGGATGCGTAAAACATCCATGGGCAGGCAGCTTCGCCAACTTGCAACTTGCAGACGCCGCAGCGGCACATCCGAACACATCCTGAGGCTAGTTGAAAAGTTGGTGCGTGTCCTGGAAAAATTCGGTAAATGTTGTGGAAATGTCTGAAATTTTCTTGTCTATTTTCGTTGCCACTGCGTAGGCATTTCCACTGCTCCAGCAATGTCGCTGTGCCCTGCTTTAAGTGGATCCGGTTGCGGGGTCTGCACCGCAAGTCAAGGATCATTAAACTTCTGCGACACACGTACACGCAAAGAAGGCATCGCACGCACAGTTGACACAGTGGATGGCCGCAGTGTTGGCATTGGCATTGGATTACCTACCACTTTCAGAGACAGTGGCAACGCCCGCGCTACGGAGACTGCTTTCCCTCCCACTGAGATGCAATGACGTGCCCGGTCCCGGCCATGTGCCAGCTGAAGCTGGGGCCGCAGCAGGAGCCTCGCCAATGGTGTTGCACTTTGGACATGCCGTGGCGACCACTTCACTTTCTTGTTAACCGAAACCTTGCAAACCGCATCGCATTACTTGCGCTTTTGTGGCCAACACGCCCGACAACGCAGAGACAGAGAGAGGTGAATAGTGCGTTGATGTGGTGTCGAGTTGCCAACTTGTCAGCCCGATAGCAGCAGCTCTGGAATCATTGGCCTGCCGCAGTATCTGGATTATGGCCATTATCTTATAAGATACAAATCAAGCCACGGCCGACGGGCAACAGGTGGCCAGGTGCAAAATGGTGCCACAGCAAGAATGGTCGAGGTCTGATTGCCAGTGCCAACAAATTGCAGACAACAAGCGGGAGGAGGCAAACGCCAAAAGTTGTGGCAATTATATCGGGCACTCTGCTAGGCTGGCTGCGTGACTGGCAAAGTGAATTTTTTATTAGCCAGTCAAGATTCAGCCAGCTACTTGAGCAGGGAATGCACTCGCAGGTGCCCGTGCTCCTCCCCCAGCATGTGCAGCAGAATGTAACTGAAACTACGATGCCTATGCCAATGCAGCGACGCTGCATACTCAGTCGGAGGCATAGCTATTTATGAAAAACGAGAGCTAATAGTTCGTTTCACTTTTCTTTTATTATTTATTTATGCGCTCACACATTTATCTATGTGTGTTGGCAATTTTGTTACACTTGCTGCCAGCCACCTGAAGCGCCGAGGCGTGGCCGCATATGGGCGCTACGCCGCTCTCCGCAATGCACACTCGCCACCTGCTGCACCTGTTACCCCCGCCCGACTTAATTGTTGGCGTTGGCTTTGTTTGCTTTTACTTTTGCCAGCAAAATTGTTTTGCGCAAATTACAAGCAAATTAATGAGCAGAAAATTAGCCACATTAGAGCCACATTGGACCGGTCGCATGCGGCGCAGCAGGACGCCCTCTGCACATGTCAACACCTGCCCAAGGTAATTGGGCGTAATCAGAGCAGCCCTTGAACCCTTGGCAAGCACCTATCCCGTGAAGATACATGCATGGCATGCAATCGAATAAGGCATTTGAGCAATGCAACTAACTGCACAGTGACACGAGGTGTTAGTAAATGGCAATTGGCTTTAGGTTGATGAAATTATAGTTAGGCAAGGTTGCTGTCCAATGTTGATTCGCAGAACAAAATATATGTAGGGCGAAGGGTATAAAAGTCATGCACTTTATGAACCCTATACAGAACTAAGCATATATATGAAGATGCTTTATTATTACTTACTCTAAGACTGTTCGCTTACTTCGCGTGCAAATGTGCTTTGTTCCACAGTGCTTGCCACAATTGGCGGCCACGATTGGATGACGTTGTGTGCGCTGAGCGATGGTCGCCACTCAGCTGGTTGTCTTGATATCAAAACTATAGCAAGATCTGTGTGCGGCGTTAGGCGGTATGCTTTGCTATGATGCAGACCTCGCCGCAGCAGCCACCGCCACCGCCACCGCCGTTGGTCCGTGGATGCTGTCGCTGCCGCAGCAGTTGCAGCAGCAGCTCCAGTTGTTGGTCGGCTAAACAATAAAACTGAGTTGCATGCAACATCAAGTAATTAGTCTTTATAGTGGCGCGTTGCAACTCGCTGCAGCAGCTGCTAGCCTTGTGAAGAACATCCGAATGAAGGATACGCCGCGTGCTCGTCTTGCTGCTGTGTTGTGTCGTGACTTGTTCGAAATCGAGAAACTGTTGAGCTCGTAAACTGTGAAATATCCACCAATATGTTGCACTACATCGCAACGGGCTGCGCCTTGCTGTCGCTTCTGCTCCTGCAGCCTGCGGGGGCGGCCATTTACAAGCGCAGCGGTGCCAAGGCAGTCAACGCCTTGGGCACCGAAGCAGACCGCGTTGCCGAGGACAATGCGCCATCAATGCAGGACCCGAGTCCTGCAGCGAGTGTAGAGAACACGGATTTGCTGGACAAACTGAACTGGAAGTGTGCAAACAATGCCAGCTGTCTACAGAGCGTTGCCAATGGAATTATGGCTTCCTATCAACGCGGCGAAACCATCAAGCTGGGACTGTTCGATCTGGTCAAACTACCCACCCTGGACGCAGCGCGCAAGCACAAATGGGGCACCGGCCGTGGCCTGTCGAGCTTCATGGAGTTCGTCAGTGGCAACGCGGTGCGAGTCCCCGTCGGCCCGATGGTGTTCAGTGTGCAGCGTGCCGAGGATGATGGCGATTATATTGAAGTAGCTCTGCTCAAAAAGGCAACGAGTGGCACAGGTAATGACCACATATGTCTGAGGGATTCGATTGCGTTTCGTCTAATTGGGCTGGCTCAAGAAACTAATGCAAACACTAAATCCCAATCAGAACATGGCATATGCTACCCACTTGGCATGCCAGGCGCATTCGACTGACAGTTGACTTAATCCGATAGACATTTACCTAGGGGCCACTGGCGACATATGTCAAATACTTCGGAATCCTCCGGCACATATCAATTGCCAAAGCCGACCATTATTTATATTCATTAGGTGTGACGCTCGTTGTGCGTTCGCCTATGACGTTGAAAACATCAATCATAACACATCAATCTACCCCAGTCCACTTCCCAGCACTCCACTACATTCTAGTCCTATCCAATTTGGTCCAATCCATTACATTCCGATTCGGTACAATCTAGTACAATCCACTAGTTTTACCCACGTTCGTAAACTGAGTGACGCCATTAAAGCCAAATAAAACGTGTCCTGTTTCTCAAATGTCCAGGGCGTCTTCAAGGCAACGGCGGAGGCGGAGGCCTGTTGGGTGGCGGTGGCGGCGGAGGCTTGTTGAGTGGCGGCGGCGACGGCGGCGGCGGAGGAGGCCTGCTTGGGGGACGACGTCGGCATAAGCAGGAGGACAAGAAGCAGTTCCAAATGTACATACCCATGTACTTAGCGGCCACAACCTTTGGCTGGACAATGGTAGCCGCCAAGGCGGTCGGACTGCTCACCCTGAAGGCGCTGATTCTCTCGAAAATCGCCTTTGTGGTGGCTGCTATTGTACTGATTAAGAAGCTCATGGACAATGCCAGCGAGAAGTGAGTTTGCAGCACAAACATATTGGATCATAGTTCTGTAAGTGTCGCATTTCAGGATGATGTATCAGTTCCCCGAGCATACGCCCTACATGATGCCCTACGGCATGGACTACCCCATGCATGCAGCCGAAATCTCACCTGACATGTATCCTAGTGCACTTCATCAACTGGCCGTGGCCGGCGGTGGCCAAATGCCGCATCCGGGCATGGAGAGTCTGACTGCCGAGAGTCATTTGCACTCTCAGGTGGCCGGGGATGGAAGCAACAACACCAACGTGATGGCCGCTCTCGGTGGACTCGGCGCACTTGGGCACAAAATAAAACGTGAGGACTCGTGGACAGCGAAAAGTAAGTGAGGCGAGCAGAGTGTTGCTATAAAGAGCCAAAACCTTGTTTCAGATAGCCAAGCGTAGATTTCCATTGCGCTTCGCACGATCGCCAGGCCATCGCTGGCCCAATCCTGGTTATGCGCACTCCAACACGCTGGCAGCGGCCGTTGCTGCTGCTGAGGCGAGCGTTGAGGCTGATTATGAGGATGATTACTAAGTGGGGTACAATATTAACACCAACTTGCACTGGCCGACATTTCGGATCTGATCTTAGCTGTCTCACGTGTCCTTCCTTTGCAAGCTGCTTTAATTTTCTTGGCTTCTCTTCATGTTTAATTTCCGAAAACTTTCCACACGCACTTCAAGCAGATAAAGTTTTCTAATAAGCCTTGCATCACTGCGCTGCAAGACTTTGAAATTAGTTAAATCATATGCTGCCTTATGATGTTGAAACTTTGCTGCTTATTATCGCCAGTCGCACGCACTAGAAGCACGCACATACGCACACTGTTATGCGAGCACATAGCAAAATCGTTGCATACTTTGCGGATGCACGAAAAGTAAGCACGCAAGCAGGCTATAAAATGGTGGCCATGCCCCAATCAATCCTCAAATTTAAAAACAATTTTATTCCCTTGCAGAGCGTATATTCATTTTGTCTCGCGCACCTTAGGTGACATCTCCAATCCCATAAACTATATATTCATCAACAATTCATTATTGAAATCAGACCACTATAAAATATAGAAGCCTTAGGTATTGTTGTTCGAAATGAGGAAATTATTATGCAGAATAGTTGTATATTTCAAAAAAACTTAACTTTTCAGTAGAAATTAAAGCTATAAGTTCTGTTTAATCATTACATCTGATCTAGAAATACATATTTCCATATCAAAATAATATATGGCCAAAGAATAGAGTTAGCTATTATTGAATATATGTACAATGTTGTAAAACTGTGTAATGATATATATAGAATATATCTTGTATGGTTACAATCTGTGAGAATTGAGCTCAATTCGTCATAGTTAAAAACCTGCGATATGCCAAAATAAAGCCTTGCTTTTTAGTGTTATTTTAATGAACTACTTCCACAGACTGCACTTCGCTTAGTCGCAACTTGTAGCTGAAACTGATAACCACTTCTGCCTTGCAGCAACTCCGGCTCGAAGACCGTTCATCTATAATTATGTGCAACCCCAGATGCCGTATTACCGCTCCTAGGGGAGGAGAAGGGCTCGGATGTGGAGTGAGTCTTAGCCAGCCAATTAGTGCAGCTTTGGCCCCAAAACGCTACCAAAGACCGTTGAGTGTGAAGGAGGTGACGATCTGCTGCCATATGACCTTCTGATGGGACGAGCGATGGCAACGCATCTGGCAAGGAGGCAACGAGGAGTGCACCCAGCTCCTTCTACGCATTATTATATTATGTATATTAATTATTTATTGAATTATTTATTGTTCTTAGTTCGTAGTGAGTCTGACGCACACATTTAGCTTAGCATAATCAGTAACTAGCAACAAAGTGCTACAAAAACAACAAAAAAAGTAAACCAATAAAGAAACGAGCACAAGATGGCTCAAAGTCGTATCCTTCTAGTTGTTTCTTGCTATTCATATGATTTCTTTATTAACGAATACAAAGTTAACATAAATAGATAAGCAGTAATTATAAATACAAATAAATAAATAAATTAAGTAAATTATTATTATTAAAGAAAATTAACAATTGAGGTTAAAATAAATTGATGAAAAAGAGATAGAAGAGATAGACCAAGGCAGTCAAGTAGAGGCAGATGCAATGATAGACAGCGATAGGCAGAGAGCATGAAGCAATAGATCAAAGACTCGTTAAGAGAAAGTATTATCATGTTGTTAGTGAGGAAAAACGATGGGCCCCACTGAGCCCAATTTAATAAATGCAACATGCGACAACATGCAAACTTTAATGGAAAGCTTCGAATTTTCGCCCACCCCTTGCTTAGTGCGTCATCTTGGCGGGCTTCTGCCCACTGTAGGCCATATCCTGGGCATCCTGCGCCAATATATGGGCTGGCACCTCGGCCAGGCCCTCAACGAAGCCGTCCAAGGCACGCGACCAGCCAGAGCTGTAGCTATCGTGGTGCGATGGCACTTCCACAATGGTCTTTTTCTGCGAGAGAAGTTTCTTCAGCGAAATGATGACGGCCAGCAGGAGGGCGATCTTGGAGACAATTAGAGCCTTTCCCGCGAGCAGGAAGAGTCCCTTTAACAGGATGGCTCCCACCATACCCGTCTTTGCCGCCATCATCATGAGCACGGGGCCCATATTCTTCATTTTGCCGCGTCCCTCCTCGAGCGCCTCAATGGGGCGCACCGAGAAGCCGACGTTGAGGCTGCCCTTGGGATCGCTGCTCAGCACAAAGTCAGCGTTATCGGAGAACTTGTAGCGCAGTGTACGTGAGCGCACAAATTTCCACAGCTTGTTGGCTATCAACAGGCCATAGGTCTCCTCATCCGAGTCCATGCCGCGGGCCAGCAGAAGTTCGTCTTCGGGATCGTCGGGTATATCAGGCACATCCCTGTTGAGTTGAATTTAAGTCGGCTGGAACTAAAGCTTGCCCAGTGTATGATAACTCACCTGTTCCGCGACACTCTGAAGTTCTCGCTCAGATCGATGTTTGACTTCTTGAACAGGCGGTCCATGAAGACGATTGTCTTGAGCATGCTACATGAGTGATTGTCGTTCTGGATGCACTTCTCGTTCAACTTGATCATTATTTGCTCGTCATTGCGATTGCCATAGTCGCCGGTTATCTGTAGAACATACATATACAGTGAAATTAGATTGGGTGGGAAGCTTTAAGCAGCTGTCGCTGTTCGATAAGAGTTTCGCAGTTTGCTTATGACTCAAAGGCTCTGACCCCTTTGCAGTCGAGTGTAAACAAAGGATGGCACCTTTTTACAAAACACTGCCCACGGGCTAGGCCTGAGCAGTGATAAGACCAGCCCATGACTGATCCCGGGCGCCGTCAATGCAAGGATATCCGCCACGGCCCGCTCGAACTGGTCAGCAATTTTTCACTCTTATCGCAGGCACTTAAATTTCTTGTTTCACAGCGAAAACTTTTCCCGACCTTCTTACCGAATTGTCGCTTCCGCTGAGTGTGGGCGTGGCGCGTGCCGTGGCCAGGACGACCGCCGTTCCCAGCAGCGTATAAATAGTAAATGTTTGCATGATTTTGCCAATGTTGTTGCCCTTGTTGTTGGTGTTCTTGTTGTTGTTTCTGGCACTTGCTGCTCAGTTAGTTGATTTGTTGTCTTGCTTTTGTTTCACTCGAGGCACTGGAAGACTTTCCGTTTGCTGCTTCCTTTACATGAGCACGAATGTCCTGTCTGTCCTTTGGAAGGCACACGGAGTAAACGCGATACACGCAACGCAAACGCACACGCACACAGGCAAAAACAGAAACACACGCACTCGGGCACTCGCTCAGCAAACACTTCTCACAACGACCGCGTCTGAGCTCTGCACAGATGTCACATCGACTATTCTGCGGCTGCTGTTGACATCGTCGTCTTATAAGAAAACCTAATGCGAATTTTCCGCTTGCGATTTCGATTTTATATGAAAAGCGGCCAAAAGCGCCACAAACACAATGCAGGCCTCTGTCGACGCTGGATTTTGCTTTTGCGCCGTCGACGTCGACGTCTGCATCGGCTTCAGCTGCGTAGTCCGGCCAATTTTCATTGAATCAAACTGGTCTTCCGTGCATATGTGTGAAGTTTTCCAGGCACTGCAGTGCCTCACAATGATGCAGCAGCTTGTTTGGCCAGTTTAAGGAAATTCTGAGTTCGGATCGGAGGCTGCTCGAAGCGTTTGTGGCCTTGTCATTGAGCGACCCTCCAACGCCAAGCCAAGTGACTTTGTTTACATTGACGGCAAGTTCTGCCTTTGCGTTTGCTGTCTTTGTTTTTGTTGTTGCGAAAACAAAGAAGCGAAAAGTAAACAATAGACCCAGTTCCCAACAACACTAACAATAACAAACCGAATTTCCCACCGCCGCTGTTATGGTATCCGTAAAGGGGCGGGGTAGGGTGCAGGGGAGGGGGAGATAAGTCGATGGCAACGACAACAAGTCACATGCAAACACGAAAACTTTTTAGTTGCTCCAATTAAGCGAAGCCAGTTTTCGAGACATGTATGAAAACTGCGGCTAAATGGAGATTGAGAAATCGAAGGGAAAGTCGATATATAGCTAAAGATCAGCTGGATAATACGAGCAATAAAATTAGTTTATTGCATCCTGCCAACTGGAGAAATCAATTATAAGTTGCAGCTAATTGGAGAAGCCAAGGAAGAATCTATATTAACATTGATTTTCCCAGTCAAAGTCTCTTAAAGCGAAGCTCTACTTTAACTACTTTTTACCTCACTTATGTGGCATGTTGCAACCTACTGACAGCAGTTGCTGCAACTTGGTTTCTTCCCACAACAACTTGTACACCCACCGCCCCTTTTTCACAAACATTTTCATGGCCAAGTTTTCGCCGCCAATGGCATTTTCAATTTCACATGCAACCGATGCGACTCTGCCTCCCTCAAAGTGGGACGTAATTTGCTGCATTAGCGTTTGGACCGATGCGATGCGTTTGCTGGCTTGCTGGGCTCGTCGGGCAGTCAGCAAATTGAATCAATTTGGGTGTCCGCCGGCGTGGAAGGCATTGCGTACATCGAAAATGGACGACCTGCCGCAAGAGGTGCTCGTGTTCGCCAAGCGGCAGAAGTAGGCTAACATGAGCGCAGCCGCGCTGCGGCAGCTACAAATGGCTCTATGTGGCTCTATAAATGTGGCACGCCACGAAAGTGGCCGGCAGTGGGGCGCAAAAACCGCTAGTTGGTCTGACCATAAACCGTTGCCAGTGATGCCTGTGCGTGGTCCCAAATCAAACCACACCAGCACCAGAGGCTGCCACATTACGTCCGTCCGCCGATGCCCGAGCCAGTTGGCTATCCGCTTGCTTGGCTGCCGCCACTGTCGCCTTTGCCTCCGCCTCCGCTGCTGCTGTTGCTGCAGCCGCCAGTTGCTGCCAAAGTCATAACAATTTCTCAAGATCTGCAGCCTGCTAGCTGCCGCTTTCTTTCAGAAAATGTGGTCCAGTCGGCTGGTCTGCTGCTGTCGTCGAAGTCAGCATCGTCGTCGTCGTCGTTGCTTTGCAAGTTGTCACCAGCGATCAGGACGGAGCGCACGGCTCTTTTGGCATTGACTTTGAACTGCCAACACCAAGTCGGAGACCACGCCACACGAGGTGCGCTTCGGCAGTTTTAATACGCCGTTAAAAGTTTGTAAAAATCATTTCTTGACTGTTTTTTCTATTCAATAACCGATTCAACAACACTCCAAAATCGAGTTATTTGCGGTATTTAAAGCAACTCTTCTTACGACCCTCGTTCGCAAGCAAAGCAGCTTGAACATGCCAGGCCACTTTTCCTTTGCGCTGGCCATCAATTTCTCGCCTCGCCGTTTCATTGCCTTAATTAAAAGCTGCATTTTATTTGTAGCAACTTCAAAGCCACAGCCAGAGCAGGGAACTGCAGAATTTGGAGAAAAATGTTTTGAGAAGTGAAATTTGTGCCGTTAATTAGCCAACCCCTTCAGCAAAGCACTCGCAGTCCTCGCCCCATCCTTCCCATCTCACGTACACTTGCTTTGAACTTAAAATGGGCTTTTATTTACAAATAGCGAAATAAATATGCTTATAGGAATGCAATAACAAAGACCTTACGCGACAAGACCTGTCACGACCTGTCCAGACACGAGCCACGCGCCTCGCTCAGCTCTTAGCTCTTCTGCTGCTGCTGCTGAGCCGGTGCCTCTGCTGAAATGTCCTTGCCCGTATTACGACCATAGTATCCATTGTAGGCAGCCTCCTGTGGATCACCGAAGCTAACGGAGTTGCCGCCCACTTGCTGCTGCTGCTGCTGACCCTGAAAGCTCTTGCTGTAGTAATCGCTGTATGGCTTGGCAAAGGATGGCTCCTGGCGATAGTAGGGGCCGGGAGCGCCCCCATGTCCGCCATGTCCACCCTCGTAGTGCTCATGATGATGGTAGTAGGTGGCAGCGCCCACGCCTTGAGGCGAATACTCGGGGAAAGTGTTTTTGCTGCCAAAGAGGCCCGACAGGCCACCGCCGAAACCTCCTCCCACACCACCTGGTGGACGACACAGCTTGAAGTAGGCAAAGAGACCGGGCAGGATGATGGCGGCCAGGCCGAGTATCTTCTTGAGTCCAGCAATTCCCAAGATGAAGGGCAGGAAGAGCAGCAGCTTCAGCTTGAAGATCTTCAGCACCAACAGCAGAGGAATGATCATCTTCTTCAGCTTCTTCTTAGCTACACAGGCGGAAGTGGGGTAAAGGAACTGTCAGTCTCGGCCCATAGAGTCAAGCGATTTCTGCGGGATACTTACAGAAATGTCCGGCACGTTCGCTATCATCAAATTCACTATCAATGTCGTTCCCAATAAAACGCGCCTCGTAGCGACCAGCCTCGGTCAGCTCCTCGGGCCACTCCACCTCTAGCGCGGTGGATTTAATAAAGCTAACGGACGAAATGAAGCAACACAAAAACGTGTCAAAATTTAAATTGTCATAAAGTAGACATATTTTATGCACAAGCTTGGGAATTATTTTGGAGCTCGGGTGGACGCCAGCCTCAATCAAAATGGGGTGCGACCCACATTAATTCACTTGAGCCACGCGCCGCGTGAGACTCTCGAAAGCATTTGCCTAATTGCCAGCGAAGCATCCTTGCTTCAACTTACCGTTCGGCCCGTCGCAGGGCGTACTTCACCAGCAGATTCCAGTCGTCATCTTCGGAGCGCGGCTCCTCGGAATACTCGAAGGGTTCCTGCAGCAGGGAACGCTGTTGGGTGTCAGGCAGGCGGACCACACGCGCAAAGTCCGAGAGGCTGTGAAACGGGCCAGAAATTAGCATATGATGGCAGTGAAAGTGGGAGATTGGCTCTTACCGGTAGCTATCCCTGTAGAAGATCTCGTCGAAGGTATTAAGTGCCTGCGTCTTGAAGCACTCAGACAGATCCCCGCCCAGGCAGTTGCTGTTCGTGCGCGCCAAATAGGGATCGTTGTCGTTGCCTAGACCGAAAATGCTCAGAATGGACGAGCGTCCGCGTTCCTCTCCCACACCTGGCTGGCCCACCTGCTGTGGCTGTTGTTGTTGGAACTGTAGAGTCTGCTGCTGTTGCTGCGGCTGCGGCGCATATATCTGCTGTATGTTGTTGGACGATTGCTGGTCGGGCAGTCGCAGCCCCTCGCTGGCGACGAGGCCGATGCCGCAGCAGGCAATGATGGCGGTCAGTAAAGCAAGCGGTCTCATTTCGATGTCTGCAGGATAGAAATTTGTACACACTTTCGTTAGCACCCAATCCAGTTGTAGTTGTTGTTGATATTGTGAATGATAAACAAAACGAAAAACATAAATACAAAACGGTTTTTGGTTAATTGCCGCTCAACTGGTAAAGCAGCGACAATCGGTGTTTTCTCTGCGATCGGTTTGGCGGCTCTAAAGCTTCACGATGCAAACGACTCTCCACTCGACTCAAGCGACGCTTGTGTTATGAATCTCTTCAGAGCATAAGAGTGCATGTAGATACATGGGTGCGTGTGTGTGTGTGAATGTCTGATTTTTGGCAACTTTTACGCTTTGCTCATTGTTTGTTTATTGGCTGAGCTGATTGGCTTTGGACATGGGCTCGTCTCCCAACTGACACACTTTGCAGCATGTTACTTGCAGCACCTCACGTTGGCCTTTTTCCATTCATGGCCAAAGCTGCTTTGGTCCGCCCACTGTCGGCCCACTGCAATTATTTGCGCACACGTAATAACTCTCACTTTCTAGCCAATCGCGTTTACCATTAATGATCGCAGTTTGCTCGCATCGCTGGCCAAGCTTTCTGCAGCTCTGACGCCGAAATTCGGGCGAAAATCGTTTCGGATGATGCCTAAAGTGAAATGCAATCAAACCGGTTTTAAAGCCGCTTTTAACCCTTTCGTCTGGACGGCTGCTGACCTCAATGAGGCAGCAAAAGCAAATACACGTAATTGAAATTGTGTTAAATGCATAAAGAGCAAAGCTAATCTTCTATAAAAAGGTCTCTCTCAGTTTCCATGTACTTTCCGCCTGGACACAGCACAAACGGGATTCGCTTAATGTTGTTGGACGATTGCTGGTCGGGCGATTCTTGCGATTCTTGCGCCACCCAACCAACTACTTAAATCCAATGGGCTTTGCGAACGATGACGATGAGTCATGACATCCTATTGAAATTTAAGGATCGATTTAACATTTGAGTAAAATTTAGGTTTTTTAATTTTGCAATATTTAAAATGCTTCGGGTATTTGCTGTCAAAAAAAGCAATTTGTATTTTTTCTACATCTTTCGTGTTCATACTCTCAATACTTATTGTTAATTCTGCTATAATGTGGTTTCCAAAAATGTTGTAAAACCAAACTTTTGCTTAAGTTAACGCACGACGCAATGGATTTTATAAGCCCTATAATATGCTGTCAATTTAGCCATTTTGTCACTAGATCAATTGTGTTGCAATTGGCAAATGCGGGATGAATGACAAATAGCGGCTAAATCTGGCTTTATGAATTTTTCATGCTTTACACTGCTACACCTAAACGGTTCATACTATATTTTTAGCTATGAAAACAACGGGGTATTAAACAGTAAATAAATCGGTCCCTTGTGTATGTTGAAAATGCCTTTAATTCTATAAGCACACGCGGCTTGGATGAAAGCCCCTGTATTTAAAGATTGCCAGGCTTAAAATCCAGCCAATGAAGGCTTTTGCAAATATTTGCAACTCTAACATTATCATCCGAGACACATCCGGGACACAAATGGGATCGTGTCTTGACAGAAATGGGATCGTGTCTCGGGATGAAATACTGTCATTCTGGACACAAATGGGATCGTGTCTAAGTAAACAAGCTCTGTAAGCGAAAAAACAACGGTTTTTCATTCATTTCATTTTCAATTTGAAATTCTAGCAAACCAGAGGAGGTGTCGCCATACGATTTCTCTTACTATTTTTAGATGCCCCTTTTCACAAAGGCCAACATTGATTACCAGGCGGGCGTGAGGCGAAAAATCCGTTTGTAACATTTCACTGTAAACCCCTTCAAATTTCGTGACAACCCAAAAGTATGCTACACAGTTTGCGCAAACGGCAATGACCCTTTAAAAAAGCTAGATTTCATGGGAAACAAGCTGAGAGGGCAACACTGTCTTCAAAATAAAAGTATTCAAATGAAAAAAATTTGGCTTTAAATGCAAATTAATTGCACCGAAGTAATGTATTAATATTTACTCCCACGCTTTTTCGGATTAATTGCGAAATCCAATACGATTGTTGTCGAACTTTTCGTCTGAATTTGATTTGTTTTGCTTTTAAATTAGCAATGCCCATTGAAGGTCAACAAATGTTGATGCGCCATCACCATTGCCCAAGCACAGTTTATAAGCATATGCAAATGTGGCTGGAGTTGAGCAATTAATTTGTAATCATTATTCACCCGAAAATAACAGATAAACTACATATGTATACTCATATTCATATGTGTATCTGTTCGGTTACAACTACACACAACCCACTGGATACTTTTATGGGTTTTATTTTATGTTTTGCTGTTCATTCCACTTTTCTTTTTCGCATGTTACACAACGCCGCGTCGCACTTCATTTCACTCCACTTTTCGAACTTATTTACCTTTCTGTGCTTCCTATAAATGCTTGGGGTGTTTGAGCTTATCCTTAACTTCTCACTTGCGACGACTTTGCCTGTCAGCTGGCTTGCAAGTGACTGTGCCCCTGCTGCTGGCCGGCAAAGGTTTTATATGAAATGCGAGAAGTGCCGAGAAAGAGTGGCAAGAAAAGTCGTTGTTGTTGCTGTTGTGCGCCTGAAACCAACGCACAAAGCAAAACAAAACAAAGTACAACCCAACAAAAACCAGACCAGACCGGAGATCGCAGCAGAGCAGTGCAGACCCTCAGTCACACTCCATCTCTGGCTGCGGCCTACAACGCTGATGACTGAGGGGCACTCGCTTGCGATCAGACGACCTGATGACGAAGAGACGTCAACACGCTCGAACTTGCGGTAGGTTGGGGTTGGCAAAGCGACGACGATGCCGTTGCCGATGTAGGTCTGTGGGCTGTGGCGTCAACGACTTGCGTCCGGCTAACTGGCTGATCGAACTGTGGTGCGCCTTGAGAAAATCCCAAAATTATTGTGGCGCACGTCGAGGCCTTGGGTTAAATTCGAGTTTGATTTAAAGAGTCAACTTGTGCCTCCGTGCGATGACTCAGTGTGCGGATCAGCGGGAAAACGTACGTCACAAGAGATTATGTAACTGCGAGCAGAGGTAATAATCACTTTTACTGTACAGCTGAACTGGTTGGCAATCGCCCACGAATTGGGGAATCGGGCTTTGTTTAAAGTCACGGCAAAATGTTAACAAACTGTTTGCGGCCAGTTGGCGAAAAGTGGACAAACCTCTATGTTTACCAAGAAGCGTGCGATGTGGGTGATTGCAACTGCAACATTGCAATGCTCACGGCGGCTGCGAATTTCATTATTTGCTTTCTAGCTCACATTACAGGAAAAATCCCTGAATACTGAAATAAAAAAACCCAACAACAAAAATACAAATAAAGCGATGCAGCTCCCACAGCACAGTTTTATTTGTGGAAATTCCCGTTGTTTCCACAGTTGTTAAGCCAAAGTAAAAATTACACAGTTGCAGCTATTTCCATGGGGAAGCTGTGTAACTGTTTCGAGACTGCCACAAAGTGTCGGGCTAACCCAAACGTATTTAGGCAACTGAAGTGCAACTCGATGCTTGCTTCAAAATACGAAAACGTAATTCTTCTTGCTTCTGACAGTGATGAGGCTGCTCGGAAATGGGTGGCAGCTGCCAAGTTGCTCAGTTCCAATTTCAATCCAATTAACTCTTTTTTATTTCTGCTCTGCAAAAGCAAATTGTACTCGCTTTTTATGAGCAAAACAGCGTAAAAAAATCCCTTTCAGTACACCGCTGGGGTCAGGAAAACTTTTGATGCGGCACAACAGCGCAGACAGGTACATTAATGTGCTACATGCCAAACAAAGTGAACCAACTAACGGTATTTAGTCAGCATAAAAGCTTTGTGGTGCCTTCGTTCATCTTAGATACCTTAGATATTACACAGCAGAAGATTCGTTCTCTGGCGCAGACACCCTTTCATCCTTCATTACAATTCATCAAAGAACTCAATGGAATTTTTTTATTTATCAGAGAGAATCGCGCTGTGAATTTTATATTCAGTTTGTAACTTTAATCAATATTTAGGATCTCTTAAACAGCTTCAAACATGCATGATTGCTGTTTAACTTGATAACAATAATAAATAAACAAATAAATAATAAAGTAAATAAATAATAAGGTAAATGAATAAATAATAAAATAAATAAATAAATAAAGTTCGCAATAACATTAGAATAAAGGTAAGTCCATAAATACATTAATTAACTCATCTAAATGGCTAAAATAACGGCAACTGTTTTGCCTGCTAATTAAACTACATACATATTAAACACAATTCTCTATTTACAGCACACTAATTAAAGTCCCATGCCGAAGGCAGTCGCCATCCCAGAGCTGCTGGCAGCCGTCTCAAATGCGTCTGCAAAGCATTTATAGACAGGTACAATACAAACACATGTGTAGATATATATACATATATATATATCTGCTTGGCTGGGCTATCTAAATTTAAATTTGCATAATTACAGCTTCAGGTCTTCTGACACCTGATGTGGGCTGACGTGACTTTTTTTCGAACTCCTCTGCCTGCTCTCTGACTGCCGCTTACGCCAATTTACGAGCCTGGACCAGTTTGTTGATGTCGTTGTAGGTGGAGAGCATAGCTGGATTCTCGAAATCCTTAAATTCTTTGCATTTAACGAACGACTGCTCGCAGTCGACGCCATCCTGCCCGTCCTTGGCGGCCCGCATGTACTTGAAGAATCGCAAGATGTCCGGATTATCCGAAGTGGGCTTGCGAAGCTCATTCAGCTCGCTGAAATTGATGGCAAGTTTGGGATAAATCACAAAGTTTTATGCGAAAATTTACACGCAACGACGAGCATGTTGCATACTTTGAGGCTCCCCAAAAATACTCACCGACTCAGCTGCGCGGACACAAGATTGCTGTAGGGGGCATACTTTGCGGGGTTCGCATACATCAGGCAAATGAGCTTCTCGCGACAGCTCTCGTTCTCCGAGTTGAGCTTTAGTTGGGCAAAAACCGAGTCGAGGCGTGACAGAAGCGGACTATAAAAGGGGTCGTAGTTGGACAGCAGCAGAGATGAGCTGGGCACCTTCTGGAAACTCTGGAACGTGTTCATGTTCGCCGGCGATGGGGGCTTCTTGGCCATGCCAGGTGCTGCCATACCAGCTGCTGACGACCCACCCGAGAGGCTCTGCGAATTCTTAAACGAGGCCGCCCCTAGGCTCTGCAAGGCACTCAGATAGGTGTCCTGCATCTGCTGCTGGCCGCCGTAGCGGGAGAGCGTTTGCTGACTCAGCGAGTTGGTGTTGTACGGTGCAAATTGTGGCTGCTGTTGCGAGGCCTCTGCCAGGAAGAAAGAATATTAAACAGTGTCACAAAGATGCATAAGCATATGGCTAACTCAACCAACCTGCGTGGTATTCGTAGCCCTCATTCGTTTTGCCATCATCCCCTAAACTAAATTTGTTGTCGTCATCAAAGTTGAGGCTATTGTCCCTGAAGTCCAGCTCCTGTGGCGGGTCCATGGGTCGTACAAACAGTGGAACCGAACTAGCTGAGCCCGAAGTGATGCCTATCGATGAGAAGAACAAGTAAGACAATCAGATACGAGTGGATACATTAGATTGATACTTACCCTTGCCAATCAGCCGACTAACACTGCCAATGATGGTGGGCAGAAACAGGGCAAAAAGCAAACTCTTCAGCACCTGCAGCCCCATGTAGATGGGCCACATAATCTTCTTGAGGCCTGTAAGAATTGTTAGAGAGAGGCGTTAGTACTCAGCTGAACGTCCAATGGGTTGCCACTTCACTTACCGGCAAAGAACAATAGTCTCGCACTCTGGAGCGCACGTGGAATGTTCAGCTCGACGTTAGCATCCTCCAGCACGCTGCGCTCATGTCGCTGCGGCTTTTCGACTAATGCCTCACTATGATTTTGCTGCAGGGCAAGCACTAGACCCGGCATGGGCTCATATTTGCCCTGGGTGAAAAACTGCTGCACATATTCCATCAGTAAATCCTCCAAGCCCTGCAATTCTGTCTGCAGTTCACTGGAGCTCTCGTTTCGCAGCGGACTCTGCTGTGCTACCGCGGGCGCGTTGCTTGTTGCAATGGCTGTCTCCGTTGTACTTGCAGTTGTAGTAGTAGTTGACGCCCTCTCGGTGGGCCTTGGGTGACTGTTGCGCGCCTCAATTGGTTCAGCACGGCGCTTGTAATCTTTGCGGTTCATTGCAACAGTGAGCCGTAAATCGCTTTCGCTCTCCAGCGGCTGAAAAACCCGGTACTGCCCACTCTTGGTGAACACATTCCGCGATATAAACTCGGGGCTGATGTCTATGGGCAGAATTGGGAGGAACGTGTCGGCGTCATCTGTGCGTGCCAGCCCGGTCATCGTTGTCAGGGGCTGACTGAAGGATGTGTCGCCGTCATCTCTACTACTTGTATTCACTGTTGTTATTTTTGTTGCTGTTGTTGTTGTCGAGGCTTGACAAAGCAGAGGGAGCAACAGCAGCAGACTGCATAGCGGTGGGCTGCATCTTCGTTTTCTGTGCGTGTTTGTTTTTAATTTAGACTGACGCCTGCCTTTGCCTGTACCGTCGCCTACGCCGTCGCCTACGCCGTCGCCTTCGCGTCTGTTTGCTTTACTTAACATTTTCATTAACGTGTTTGTTGGGTGTCTTTTGTTGTTTTTCTTTTTTTCGCTGCCACTGCAATTGCATGCCACAATTTCACCGGTTCAACGTTGCTGCTGCGCACTCCAAAGTTGCACGTTCTCTTAAGGTTTCTGTAATAAAATCCCAAATTAATTTCGCTGCTGTTTTACTTTGCATTTTATTCTTATGCCCGTCGAAAGTATGAGCAATTGCCCAGAACTGCGGTTGAACCGCGAATAAATAACTTTACAGCACGTGCGTGACAGCCTGTCACGGCAGCGACCTTCGAGACTGGGTGCGACCGGGTCCACCCATCCACCAAGCCACCCACTTTGAACCCCCCGTCCCTCCTTACCACCTACTAATCATGTTGTCTAACTGAAGCACGCGGCATTTAGCATTTTCCCGGCCCATCCCCCTTGCTTACACAGCGACTGTGAACACTGCGTTTTGTTAGGCGTTAAACAAGCAATGCACGTCGCCGACTTTTTATTTGTCTTTCCCGGTGACGACGATGGTTTCTTCTGACACACACAATACTGACAGTCGCACAGTCGATTCAGGGCGAATGAACAGCTCTCTGAGCGAAAAAGTGAAAATGTACACAGTTTGTTTATATTTGCACGCCAAACATTCCAGTCGAGCTAAGATGAGCTCGGCTGAGCTGAGCGAGAAGAGCCGCGTTAGCAACGCTGATCATGAAATATTAGCGTTCAATTTTCACTTTCGGTTTTAGCAAATGGCGCTTGTAGAATGCATAACAAAAGTAATAATAATAAATAACAACAAACACTAATTGGGTATTACAAAACCAGAATCCAAACGAGTTTTCTATATCACACGAAAATTAATGCAATATATGTATGTATGTGTGTATTGCATTGTTTAAATTAAGTTTATGCATTTGCAATTTCTTAAAATTGCCTACAGCTTGCTTTGATTGACAAACAATTTCATTTACAACATTCAGATTTTACATTGTCACGGACAGACAAACGACTTCTATTCATATAGAATCTTGGCTAGAAAATTAATTAGTTATCTCAAATATGAATGCATCTGTGCATACATATGTATGTACATACATATACAAAAAGCTGGGCTTATAACTCGCAGTAAATTTGTATTTACCTGGCATCTTAGGCTGATTGAATATTTAATGAAACAAAATTGTATGCTCTGCATTCACATTGTTTATATGAAAAGTGAAACACAAATAAAATATCAATACAATTGATTTTACCTGTGTTGAAACCCAGCAAACCAATGTTTATCAATCATCAATGAAGTTGCACTTGATTACTCTGATTTCTCGAAAAAGTTTCTGTTATTCTTTATTTTCGACTTAACTTCAATACAAAACTAAGAAGAAATGCTATCCTCGGCGTGTTTTATACCCTTGCAGGTTCTGACCTCATCTGATTGTTCCAATAGTAGCTATATATAATTATTGTGTATATTCAATATTATGTCTCACTTTAAGTGTTGTTTCGAAAATCAAATGTCATTTCCTAGTGCACCTATATGTTAAAGTGGTCAGATTTTGATGAAATTTAATATGCATAGTATATACAAAGAAAAGCAACGATGTAACGATGCATTTGGTTGCAATATCTTGACAAATAACAAAAATTTGCCGATTGTTTGTATGACAGCTATACGATATATCGGTCCGATCCGGCTCATTTTACAGCGTGCACCAATATGAAGCATGTGTACCAAGTTTTATTAAGATATCTTTTAAACTGAGAGACTAGTTTGCGTTGCAAAAGTCAGGCAAACGGACAGACAGACTGACGGACAAACGAACGGACAGACAGACATGGCTATATAGACTCCCCTGGTAATGCTGATTTAGAATATAAATACATTATGGGGTCGTAGATGTCTCCCAAGGTGTGTTGCAAACACCTGGCCAAAATTAATATAGCCTCTGCGGGTATAAAAACGTCAGAACCTAATGTTTACACATATTAAATATTATAATAAGAATAAGACTATCGATATATTTTGGGGTGGAACTTAAATCAATTGTACTACAAAAATAATTATATCGCATTCAACATGGAGAACAGTTGGAGCTAAATTTTGACTCATTCATGCAGCCAAAATTATTTCATTTGGGTATGGTATGGTATTTATCTTTAATAATTTCGAAAATGAACGACAATAATCCTTTATTATGACAGTAAAGTCGTAAAATATTTATCAGTGTAAGGAATTGTTTATCATAATTTGTAATTTATGACATTTTAAGTCTATCGAATTAAGTTTGTTTTTTATTGAATAACAAAAAGTGCCTTTTCTGTTACTCCGATTATCGATAACATCACGATATTCTAAATAATCATCCCCGTTCCTTTTTTCATTCAGTTGTTATTTTGCCGCTTTCAGAGGTTTTTAGTTCTCGCAGAACTTAAATGTAAAAAACATTTACACGCGAATCTTTGAAGCCATACGAACATATTAAATTGCACTTTAAATTATTTTGCGAACTTATCCTTCTTCCCACACTGATGCTTACGTCCTTTGGTTCCCTTATGGTTTCAAGGTTGATTGAGTTTCTGTTTCGAAAATTGAAAGCTTTTACATTATTTTACAGTGGTTGAAGTGCAACACGCTTTCGACGGAACAACTAATTATGCGACTATACACTACAAGAGCGAACATGTGGTTATATGTAGATGAATATTTAATTACTCACATGCACGTGTGTGTGTGTGTGCGTGCATGCCTGGGCCACTGTATGCCCATTAGTTCGGCTTCATCTATCAACGGGCATTTCTCATAGTGAACGTTGCAGCAGATGCAGTTGTTGTTATTGTGCGGCTTCAACTTTACCCACAGCTTTGCCCAAATATTTAACCAACACACACCGCAGACGAGGCTGGCCAGTGTCCGATGCTGTCCGGAATTCTCGCACTGGACCGCCAGTTCTTGAATTAATTAAATCAGTAGCAGCGCAATGTGCGGCAATTTGGAACGCGCACAACATGTAAATTAACTCGAACAACACACACAATTCGGCTGGTAGAACAGACTAACTAACGGCTGATTATCACGCTGAATCTTGGCATATATGGCGAGCCATAGGGCCGGGCCGGGCCCCCTTTCGTAGTAGGGGTACCCGATTACCAACCTGACTGCTCAACTGCCTTGCTGAGTGACTGCAACTTTTTAGTTTTTCTTTGTGCTTCGCCAGGCTTCATGCTCTAATATTCTGCCCTCATACGGTCCGCCCAGACATGAAGAATTTTATTGTTGCTGCGGCTGCTGTGATTGTTGTTGTTGTAGTTATCTGGCAGCGACGTTTAATCAGTTTTACTTTTACTCCGCAGTGCGCACAGCTCAGCTCATCACAATTCTGTTCTGGCGACGCTCTGGCTCTGGTTATGGCTCTGGCTCTCATCGCAAGTTTCTCAATTAATTCGTAAAACTTTTGAAACTTTTGACAGCCGCCGCTCAGTTGAGCTAATTCAAATTGATGGAATCGGAGCATAAGTCGCGTCATACTCGTCGCATATGAATGCTATTAACTTTATATACGACCAAAAAGGGCTGAGGACTCACGGTTCAGGGGGACTCCGAGGCGGGGCGTTTGGGTGCTCTAATAAGCTTGCTGTCATCACTTACGACACGCTCATGCACTGCTATAATGACACAAAGTACAAAAGTTGGACAATGCCACCGACAACAACAATAACAACACTTCCGTCAACAGCAACCGCGACCAGCTTTGCGTTGCTAACCAGTTCAGCAACGACATCGAGTTAGCGGTCAAAAACGGTCATAAACAATTGGCCGGGCCACCCCGTAAACTGTGTTCCCGGTGACATAACTGTTAACAGTGTCTTCAAACTGGCTGCGAACCAGTTGCCAAATGTCCAAACAAGAATGGTATATTGGAAAACTGACTAGAATAGCCTAACTATTAGAGAACTGATTTCTTGAAGACACCCAAGACAAACACTCAATGTTCTTAGCTGGGACGTATCTGCTAATTGTATAAGGCTGTTGAGATAACTTACAAGATATAGTGCGGAATAAGTGATTGCCTTAAAGTATAGTTTCAAATATGCACGCAAGAGACTTGTAATTTAGGACATCACTCTCAAACTCTCTTTTAGACAGATTGATTCAATTTTGTTCGGTCTGCCCTGTACCTTGCTCTGAACAGGTTCTGGTTCTTGGCTCTAGCCACACTTGGCGTATGCTTAATGCGCCTGATATCAATTTCCAGCTCACGTCGACCCTTGTTGCCCTGTAATGCAATTTCACTGTGCGTCGAGTGAAATGTTGTTTTCGCCAATTAGTTACCAATTTGGCCTGCAGACGGGGCCATTAAGCAGTGATTGTTTTTTCGGTTTCTGTTTGTGTTTTCGGGGCGTCGTCCGTACGGGCTGCCAATCAAATTGAGTGTTTTGTATGCGTGCCGAGCTCGGGTTCGAATTTTTAGCTACACATAAACTGTGTTTCAATCGCCGATATCATTTGATGCTGCTTTTTACCGGAGCTCGGTTCCGGGCCCGGGCCCGGCTTTATCGGGTTTTAGAAAGTTACATTTACCTCGTGTGCGGTCATTAAATAGCGTCAGTTTCGAACTGCAAAGTCAAATGAAATTGTTTGCTTTGGAATGAGCTGACAAATTATGTAATCGCTGTTTATACGACGTGCGAGGTAATTTCATCAAATTACACTTCCAGACAATTCAATTCCATGCTCAAAAGAGCAGCACATCTTTTCCTTTTGGCATTAACTTTGTTAAAGGGCGTCAGCCCTCACAGGTTTCGCTATCTGTCTCCGAGAGCCGACTAAACGCCCACAATTTATATTAAGCGCAGCGGGCAAATATGCATAGCCCATCTACATACATGGCCTGCATCTGTCGGATGCAATTGCTGCTGTTGCTACAGCACTCAAACTGGTGCCAGAGGCAACAGAAGCCGCTTTGAAAGTTGCTGCATCTGCTCAACGTCAGTTCGTACTCAAAGCGAGAGTTGGAAATCCGCACTAGCAGCATCAGAGGCAGAGGTAGAGGCAGAGGCTGCGCAGCAGCCAGTGGCAGACATTTGTGCGTTGATACGAGCAAAATGAAAGTACAGTGTACTTTGAGTGTATCTTTAAGATGCGCCACTTCAGCATTTCACCAACCCGAGCCACATTTACACGGCTGACTGAGTCAGCTGAGTGCGACTGTCGCAGTCTCCGTCTCCATCGCAATCGCAGTCACAATGACAATGACAGTCACAGTTACAGTTTTGTAATCAATAGTCTGTGAATTATTTCCCATTAATGACGGGTGTGGGTGCAGTAGCCTGTTAAGCTAGATTATTATAGTTTTACAGTTGATCAATTGCCGACAGAAACAACATCGGAGACAACGACGTCGTCGTCGTTGTGGAGTGTGTCTGTTGGTGACTTTCTTGTAGGCGCGTGACGCACACGCATACCAATTTCTCGAAAAGAAAGTGTCATACGGAACTGAAGATGGGCTCAGTTCTCTGCCGAAAGCGTGAATTGAGGTAGGCCAGCTGTGAATTGCTTATATAACATCGCTTCTTCAACGGCATCTCAATGCGGCGCTTCGAGACTGATTTAATAAACAACAGCTCCAGCTCCAGCCCCCATTCCACTCTCAGTGCCGGGCCCATTCCCAACTTAATTTTCGACCCGCGCGCTTTCATATCAAAGCCCATTATGGAGAAGGAGAGAGGGAAATAACAAGAGGCGGAGTGCCTAACTGAGAGGGAGAGTAAACGAGGCGAGACGCGTCGAAGTCGAAGACAGTGAAATGTTAACAATTAGTTTGGTATATTGTTATGTTATTATTAGTCTTGTTACTGTTGTTACTGTTATGTGTGATATTTGTTAATGTTCAACTGCAGTGAGCGCTAAATTCATATAATTATATGGCTTACAGCATCGTATAATTATAATGATTTGCCAAATTACATTTATGTGCCGCTCTAAAGTTCACTCAAGTTGTTCAACCTTATATACTGCACACATTCTTCGACTTGCCTTTTATGTATTCTTATATAATGAACATCAATTCGACTGCAAAGGGAGTTTTTGTGCACATTTTATGTGTTGGATGTTGCGGAACTCCGCTTTATGAAAAGAATTATGTAGATTTTCGCCGTCGTATCGGTAACTTTCGTTTTGTTTGCTCGTTTTGCGTTGATTTTCTTGTTTCGGAATTGGAAATTGGAATTGCAATCGGTTTTCGGTGGCGTTGGTGAAATGCTGCACTGACCGACGAGCCAGTAAACTGACCGACTAGCCGTCTTTGCGTCTGCAAACTGGCCAAACGAGCGACCGACCGTGTACGTACGACCGTACGACCAACTAACCGACCCAGAAAACCCGTTCACTTTACGCCAGTTTAATTGAATCCATCACTTCGAGGGGGACACACTGTCAATGCAATTATTGCGCTTTGTTTTCACTTCAGGAACTTCAGAGCCGATTCACATTCGTAGAGCCGCTGGAAGCCAGCAATGCCAATGATTTGTAATTTTTTCAAATTTATTTAAATCGATCAATCCGTGGAATCCGTGGAATCGCTAACGCGTGTAATTTTATCTTTACTGTGTTTTTGCTTTCGAAAAATTGAATTCGCTTTTGTTTTGACTCGAACTGCGGCGGCGACGCTCGTGCTGCGACTGCGAGTGCGACTGTCGTGTTGCTCGCCAAGATTTGGACTGTCGAGCGAAAGCCAACGGCTCTGACGTCGACGTCGGCGGGTGCGATCAACCAGTTTGGCTACCGCGTTGCTGTGCTGCGGCTACGTAAGCTACGTAAGCTCTTACGTTGCAGAGAGCCACAGCTGATGGCTTCGCTCGCGTTCTGCGCTGGAGCTGGTTAAGAGTAAAGTTGCAAGTCTTGGTCGCCGCATGACATTACCGCCGTACACCGAGTGACAAAGTCTGCTACGAAACGTTAACAACAACGGGACAGCAACGACAACGACGACGACGGCGACGGTTTTCTCTTTTAGTCGGAAAATTTAGCGATAATGAATAACGCAGAGTGTGAAAAAGTGAGTAGAAAAAGCGTCGCTGTGCGGAATTGCTTGTCAATTTCTGACTGCAGCAGTCCCCTTGTCGCACGTACTCTTCAGGTCTATCATAAATCTTTCGAAATGCGCTTTATCATTGTAAACAATAAACGTCATAGGCTTCTGCCTTGTGCATGGAACTAACTAACGGAAATGTTGTACTTACTTGATTGGTCACTCAGACTCAGCTGACTTTCGTTTTCCATTGCCAGAAAGTGGAAACCGTAGTTGCAACTGGGACAAGTCCTTAGCCAATTCGTTTTTTGCAGCACAAATTGCACATTATCCAAACTGTTGATGGATATTTAGCGACATTCAGCCTGGGCATGGAATTATTTTGACAAAATACAGACGGGTTTCCACAAAGTGGAGCACGACTTGGCGCGCTATTGAGACATTTAATTATTTATTGACTGACAGACGAGTTTCTTTGGCCCGGCTCAGGGGCATGAGAAAGTCGTTCACTCATTCATTCATTCACTTGTTCAGTTGCTCAGTCGATCGTCTAGAATTAGCCAACTAACCGGCACATTGTTATTAATTTCTGGTGACAAACGCTGTCATTGAGCTGTGGCTAACGACCAGAAACAGATACATCCGCCCGCCCTGCGCCTGACCACAATAATTCAAAAGCGACAGCAAAAATCAAATGCCAAAACAAAATGAAAGCTTGTTTATGGAACCGCAAAATCAATAACAGTCCGCTCTCAATACCAAACACAACAAATACAGATATGCTGCCCGAATTGGGAGCATTCTGCAAGTACTCTATGCCCATTGAAAGCGAACTCGGCACAGTTAAAGGCATTTAAATAGAAACACTATTAGCACTATTGGCCCCCACTTGTGAAAGTGTCGAAAATTCATTTAGCGTCGACTAGCAAAAAACTGACTTATGCCAAACCGAAGAAAGTACCACTAAAGATGCTCACCGCTGGAGTTGACACATGTCGAGTGTGTGCACAGGCATCTTCATCTTCATCTTCAGGGTATCTTCATCAGTCGTGCATCTGCTATTTGTCAGAGACGTATTACGTGATGGGAGGGATTTTAATTCGATGCTCTCCGACCAGGTCACATTTGCTCGAATTACGTATGCGTGAAGGCTTCCGCAGTTGGAAGTGGAAAGGGGCGGTGGGTAAGGAGGAGCATCAAGCCGGGTATGCGATGCTCGGCCAACTGCGAGTTAGTCACAAACGCGTTAGAGATTTGTCAATATTTGCGAATCTTCTTCTATGCTTTTTCATTTCGTTTTCGTTTCGTTTTATTAATTTCACTTTTACTCATAAATATGTTAATAATTTACTCACGCTTCGTGTGAGTCGGGTTGCTCTTCGAGCTCTGCTCGACCTTAGCTGCGCCGGAGGCATTGTCAATTTTTGTGTTTATCTCTGCCATAACAAATCTGCGGCTCGTCGGTCACTTTTGTTGTATTGATTAACACTTGAGGGTGCCCCCTGTAAGCCACAAAGCAGGCAATTTTAGAATGTCTCGAGATTTTCTCGCCTTACATAATTTGCCTAAGAAGAAAGTTAAATAATTTCCCATTTCACTTTCCATTGCGGCAGCTTGGCTTGGTCATCTTGCGGTCCAGCAATCTCTTAGCATACGGTTGACAGCTCTCGTTAATGACATCACATGCCGTGACCACGCCTGGGCCCCGCCGAAGTAGCCAAAACAAATAAATAAACACTTTCACAAGCTTCAAGTGCAGGGAGCTGCGTAGCGCACGCCGTCGTGGACTGCGACAGCGACTGCCGGATGCCCTACTTCCCGTTAGGGACTGTGCAGCCCTCGAACGCGTCATATAAATTTTAAATTAATCTTCTCGTGTAAGGTGTGGGAACCTCTCACCTCCATTGTGCGTGCCGTTGGTCACATTCGAGTCACACGGGTGATCACATTTCACGGGATGATGACTTGATGAGGATGACCCCTCACACTGGGTGGCATGTGGCCTGGGCAGGCGGGACCACATTATTAAGCCATTATAATTAACGCAATCATTTAAATGGTCTCAGCGCTCAGTGCGGTTATTAAACACAGATGAGCATATAAGCCGGGCAATTAGGTTGAGCTCTGCGCCAAGCTGGGTACAATCTGCATTGAATCTGCTTTTGGGCCCTAACTTCTTTGATTGATGATTCCCTTAGTGCCGCATCCTATCAATATATTTGGCAACACATTACCATGTTGGGCCAAGATAGGCCAAGGAGCGGACGTGCCGGAGGTGCTATAAAACCAGTTGCCCTCGTTTTCCTGTCACATAAGTATCCATATTCCGAGCATTTTCTCGACGGTTGCGCGCAAGTAGTACGAGTGTGTGTGAGTGTGTGTGTGAGCGTGTGTGTGAGTGTGTACACATGTTCGCTTGGGCACAGTGGGCCCACATTTTCGCCGCATTTAATGGGCCATTCCTCTTAACGTTATGTTTTGCTGCACGGCTGGTTGGCCCTCTATGTGGCAGCGACATCTTTAAAGGGCAGTGCAAACAGTCAATGAGCAAAGGTTAAGTGTGCAGCAGGTGTGTGTAGTATCGTCTCGCGCTAACTTGGTCAACTTGCGGCATGTGAAATGATTATTTTGATTGTTCGTATTCCCTGCAAGAGAGAAGAGAGAAAGGAGCAAGTAAAAAGTTTTTCGAATATGTCTATTAGGCAACAGTAACAGCTGCAAATTAGTTAAGCACACCAAATGGCCACGGTCCAACTTCAATATGTGTTCACGTACATATGTGCACCCTATGAGAGAGAATAAATAAATAATTGAATTTATGGGTAAATAAGGAATCAGTCCGACTACTGAACAGATGAAGCTCTTTAATACCGACGGAAGTGTTCATTCTTAATTTAGCACTATGTTGCTTTTTCTCAAGCTCCCTCAATTGCAGCCGTCATACATACTTGAGTTCGAAGCCAATAAAATCAAGTTAATAAGCACGCTCACTCAATCACTTATTCAATTTATTATTTATTTAATTTCTTACATCGTATTCGAGTTGCTTTACAGATCCAAAGTTATTGTTCGAACTGACAATAGACATTAGTTAGATACAATCAATACTGTTCTAAGGTGTTGGTTAAAAGTATTTAAGTGTACTGAACTTATAAGCTAATTAGGTATGGAAAAACATGCTTGAAACTTATAACAAACTCTATCCTATTCATACTGAGCTTACGTACATAAAGGAACAATGTGGAACCACTACACATAACATTTATACATAGATGCTTAAGCTTATTTATGAATGCAATTATACGGAAAAGCTTCGAGTTGTGTGTGTTTATCAATTACCCGAAATTTAATTGAAGGGCTCTTTCAATTAAATCACAGTACTTGATATAATTAAATCTTATTTGTGTTCTGTAATTAATAATTGCAATCATACTCACACAGATAGGCAGCAAAGAAACTGAGACAATCAATTTAGTTTATATTCGGAACCAAAAATATCCTAATTAACTTAAATGTAACTCAGCTTTGCTTCAGTTCAGTCATCATTGTAGCTTATACTAAGCGATTAGAGTCTAAATTAAATGTAAGTTTACGTTTTTGTTCGAATAATTGAAGAGTTCTCATTGTGGATGGGGCTGCGCTCCTTTGGATGCTTCGACATGGCACTGGGCCAAGGAGGGGTTGGAGGAGCTCGAATATGTAAATTTCCCTTTTAGTATTGTTGCAAACTGTAAATGTGCATAAATATTGAATTACTGAACTCGATGGTATATGCATGTATTACATCCAGTTACGCACATACACATACACATCAAATGCAAAATCTGATTGATTTTCCACAGTGAGAGTGGAGATAAAACAATGGAAAACAATATAATATATTGTATATACATGTGTAATAAGCATGCGACTTGGACTAGTAATTGACTTAATGGCTGGCCAACCTTGGAGCATGCAAATCTACACGAGCCCGAGCTCAATCTCCGGATACATACTATATGCGATACTGTACAATGCGTTGTAATAGGAGAGACACACGGCTTGGGTGACACATAGTTCAGATTGCAAGTAGTATATGAATTGGCTTTACCGCGGCACCAGGGTAGTCATCTCTGTGGGCATGGGATTCTCGGTGAGGACGACAGACTCCGTGATCGCACTGCGCGTTCCGTTCACAGTTGGTCGCGTATTAAAGTCGGTGGTGGCGACGCTGACGCCGCCAAGGCAGTCGCCGTCAGTGCAGCTGCGATTGGCCAGGAGCTGCAGCTCACCCCTAAACATGTTGGCTTGTTGCATGCGACGATGACGCGACGCCGATGCCTGCACGTTGCTGCCTGTCGTGTGACCATGGAGAGCAACATTAGTGGAATCAGTGCAACGACACAAGAGTTCTTGAAATTCTTTACGGAAGTTATCATTGAGCCATCCATAGAGCAGCGGATTGGAGCAGGCCGAGCTCATGCCGATCATGTGGCATATGGCATAGGCCACCAGCATTCTCTGCGTCACGGCCGACGGATGCTGCATGTCCGCGTACAAATTAAAAAAATTCAATGGTAGCCACGACACCCCAAAGATAACAGCAATGCTTATCAGCAGCCGATTTGTGCGCTTCATCCGTCTGCCACGCTCCACTTTGCGCTGCGATGAGCTCTGCACGGTGACTACTGTAATGCGGCTCTTTAGCTTGTTATAGATGCCGAAGTAGGCCACCGATACAATCAGTATGGGCACCAGATACTGTACGCAAAGCGAGAAGATCGAGTAATAGAAACGGCCACCCTCCAACGGCCAATCCTCGATGCAGTACGATATCGAATGCGGCACACCTATGCTCTGCAGTAATGGTGGCATTTTCATATTGATCAACTGCTTGTAGATGAGCAGGGGTGAGGCTAGTATTAGGGCGAGAATCCAAATGCCAGCCAGAATGGTGACTGCTCCAACAAACTGCAAACAGTCCCGGGTCGGATATACAATCACCTGTGGAAGGACGAGATTGAAAGAATAGAAGGGAAAACATAGTCTATAACACTTTATTCAGTAATTATTTTCCTTTATGTTAATAATGGGTATGAAATGAATTGAAAATGAGAACGAAGGCTACCTTCGGCAGGCGGATGCTTCAATATCCTTGCAGGTTCTTGCCTTCTCTGATTGGTCCCATACTAGGTATGCACAATTGTATTTATTGTGTAATATGTCAAAGCGCTGAACATATGTATATAACTATTTTATGAAAACCTATATTTCTAACAAATACCTTACTCCTATTATAACTATAGGATATAGTGGTCCGACTTTAAGAAAACTGTAAATGTATTCGTTGTTAAGGTGCTCTGCAAAATTCTGGCCAAAACTAACCCTGTGGTATAAAAAAGCAGATTCATTTGAGTTTGATGATTAACAGATTCGAAATGGACACATTTAATTTTGAATAAAAAAACACGTTTAATTTATAATAAGCTACTTAGTCAATCCCTGCAATAAGAAATCTATAAAATTTAATTTGAACAAAACTGGAAACATTACTCATCTCTGAATGGACATAAAAATACTTTAATCCTCATTAATATTCTTTTGATGTCGTGTCTGTCATTTGATTTAAATTATGCATGAAAACACATTAGAGAAATAACTTTGACTGTGTATTTACCTGATATCTGTCGAAGGCAATGGCTGTTATGGAGATGGTCGACACAAAAATGCTGAGGGCCTGCAGCATGGCAATCATTTTGCACAGGATGGCGCACGAGCCATACGGCCAGAACTTTGAAAGAATTTCCATTAGGGTTAATGGCATGGTAACTAGGCACAACAGCAGGTCTGTAAGTGGCCAACAAACAAACGCCATAAATGTCGAATCAAGCGAAATAAGGCGGCTGCAGAGCTCACTCACCCGATATGGCCAGGTTGAGGATGAAGAGATTACGGGCGGTGCGCATTATCGGCTTGCGCACCACAGCAATGACGACCATGATGTTTCCTATTGCCCCAAAAACAATCAAGACACTGTACATGGCGATGAGCAGATGGTACCATGGGCTCTCTATGGCACGGTTGTGCAGGTACTGCTCCATCAGCAGCGGATCCATATCGGGAGGAATGGTATTGCTATCGTTGTTAGTGCTATTCAGTAGCAGCATCTTATTGTCGTCGTTGCTTCGGTCTTCGGCGTTGTAGCTGTCGATGTTGCCGTTGTTCTCGTTGTTGGGCAATAACTTTTGATAGTTGACCAAATGTCGCTGCTCCCCGATTAAATCCAAATTACTCTTGCTCACAATTGCCTTAAAAAACTCTTCTGGCGCTGAAATCTTTGGCATTGTCCAATTCATAGCGAAAATCTGTCAAGAAGCAAACTATGCTATGATTAGGCATAAATGCTTTCGAGCCAAGATGGAATTGAATTGCGTGTGTGTGGGCTATCTATTCTTATGCGTGATTTAGGTGACAGCATTGACGCATACGTTAAGGTCCCCGACATTGGCAACGACGTACGTTGAGTTAACCTTAAAAGAGCTAGAAATAACCTAGGCCGATTCGCGCTGTGCCAGTCATTTGGCTTACACGAAGACTTTTCAACCTGCCACCATAAAATGGCTGAAATGGGTATAATAATCAGTGTCAAAGAAATATCCGCCAAGGGAGGCGTCGAGGGGAAAAATAAATGAGATACACAACCGTATATGAACTGCCTGTTGTATGCTTGCTATACCGTGTGCAAGACTACTTAAAAAGAATTTAAAATTTAAGCCATGTACTAGGTTATCCGTTAGATAAATTCTTTTTCAAAATACTCTCTACTTGTCACATTTGGTGAGAACATTATCATACCCTGATCACATTAAAATCCCTTATTGACTATCGCATCTTACGGTATTTTGTTACATTTCTACTTATTTTGCATTATATTCAACCTCTAGTAAGGCAATACCATTTCTTTTCCATTATGAATAATGCAACACACTGTATTTTTACAAATTTGGCAGCTCAGTTGCCCCTGAAGTGAAGCTACTTCAATGTATCGTTGGTACGTCTGTTAATAACTAAGACAGTCTGTGGAGTCCTATAGAAACAGCTGTTTCTATTGTTAAATTCATTATTATGTATGCCTAAACTGAGAGCACATCTCTTAGAAGTTTCGCGTACAACGAAAGCATTATTTTCTAATGAACTGATCGACTTCCTAAGGATTTTGCCGTTTTTTCGTGGAGAGAAACAGTCGGATATGCTGAATGTGCATTCTGTAATAAATGATAACAGTTGATTAGGATAATTGCGCAATTGCGTACTTGTCAGTTTCATTGCGAAGAGGAGAAAACACATTCGTCAGATTCCCCACAGAGTGCCTCACAATTGGCTGCTGCTATTAATGGGTAGCCTATAAATAAAGGCAACTCCCCATCTGCCGCTCAGGGAATGTGGGATGATGGCATTGATAAAGAGGTGGATCGTAAATTTTATGGCAAGCTTCAACAATTCCAAAGAGGAAGTCCCATTCTATCGGCTTTTAGAAATCAAAGGAAAAGTTGGGAAAACTTTGAAAGTTTCTTAAGTCAATTTAAGAATGTACTTTTCGATGCACTTGTCCGACATAAGAAAACCATTTCAGTCAAACGCTAGATAATAAACAAAGAAAAGTTGAAATGAAAATTTTACACATTTCTATTAACAATCTTTTTTGTCACTGACTTATTGCATGAAAATCACATCGAACGGAAACAAAGTTCAAATTTAGTTTCCATGTTCTTTTCGTGGCGCAGCGGAAACGCTTCAAGTTGTTAGATAAATTTATCACAGTTCCTTTTCACCATCCCGATGGGTGTTTGCCAAATGACTTTCCCAGAAAGTTGACGACAAGAAAATTATGTAAAGTAGCCTCAAGTTCATAGAACTTGTCATGAATTGGAATAATTTTCAAACTGTCAACGTTTCTTCCCATATTTTGTTGCTATGCCTCCTCTCTGTCCGTATGCGTGGGTGCATTTGCATTTCCACCTACCACAGTTAACCGCGTCACAAGTCAGCCAAACCCAAAAATACTCAAAAGAAAATAGTCGCACAAGCAGCCTTAACCAGTTTTTATTTCACTACGACTTTTGTGATTTATTTGAGGCATGTCCTATTGGCAGGCCCTGCTTACTCAGCACCATTTAAGTATCCCTAATGCCAACGCGATTTTTATTGCCTCTTACGAGTCTCGTTTCCAAACAAGGCTCAGAGGCAACATATGAAAAATGAATCAATGTTCCCTAGAAATGGCCTTACATTCATGTGGGTAGTTAGATGGCGGAACGAGGCTCTGCGTTATTAATTGGTGGGTGGAGACTTCGCTTCAATAATTCGACACCACATGCGAAAAACCAAAATGGGTCGCGTCTGTTGGAAAACAAGTGTTTTCTATGATGCGTATTCTGATTGAGTCGTCAACTATCCGTTGAGCACCTCAAATGAGGCTTGGCTTGATTGCCTTGCCAAATAAAATAGGCCGAACCTTTTGCGGATATAAAGTCCGTCAACTTCTTGAAAAATGAATGTATATTAAAACATTTTGAGTTATTGAACAAGCTTGCCATTTCATGCGGTCAGTTCAAATGGCGCACGAAAACCTTTCATGGTTAGTCAAGTGAAGCACTTAATAAATTGAATTGAAGGGGGCAACTTAAAGAGTCAGTTGAATAATTTAATTGTAATTGATTCCCTTCTGCGAAACTCAATCATTTGTAGGGAGGCTCTATAAATGTACTGAACTGATTCCAACTTCCATATGGTTAGGTCAGTCAGGATTCTCTACTTCTCAGAAACGCAACTCACGTATTCAAACAAACAATACGAAACGAAGTTTGCCATTTTTTCAAAAGAAAGTTTTAGCTTGTACGGAATTTAATTTCAAGTTGACATCTACTTTTTAATGGCTTCTCAGAATGACGAGACGGTTATACTATTTAGATTGCAATTTCACTCGCCATATCTCCCGCTTCTTCACTTGGCTACCACGGTTGCCTTCAGAAATGTGTATCTACAGCATCTGTATCTGTATCTGCTGGTGACACTATAACTATGACTGGTAGCTCATTAAGCTTGCAATTTAAAATGCAAGCCGGAGAATATACGAGTACTCGTGCTTGCTGCAGAGTTCATTGTCTTCCTCCGTCATATCCGCTCTCTCGCAATATTTTCCTCAAACTGCGACTCCCAGAACGGCACTTGTGTTGCAAGCAGTCCGTTTTGCGAATTAATTGAATTTATGTGATTTTCGACACTCAATGTATTGCAAGGTACACATTTACCTTTCTCCAGGTATTGTGTAGTACTTCAAATAATCAACAGTTTGCAGTTTGTCTTTTAATTAGAATCGATAGCAAAAAGTTATAATTTATTCATAAATACGCAGATGACGATAAATTGATAAAGTCAAGTGTTGCTCATATAATTTTATACATAGTGAGCACTCGATCTATCTCCATTGACTTTAATTTATTCACTGACATTTTCAGCAAAGAAATGTTCACGGCGATTCATTTAAACGTGACTGCAATCGATAATTAAAAGTCCTGATGTCAAGAGTGCTCCACTGGGAATACCATGCCACCAGCTCAATTATACATACTTAAACAACAAGCGAAAAACAGAAAGGTGTGGTCAGTAATTTAAAAATAAATTATTTCCATCATTTTTTTTATTGGCTTTTTATTCCATGCAATTAATGATTTTAAAAAAGTCAGGCGAAATTCAGCAAATAGAAACATTTTCAATTTTTTTGAAATTAACAATACACAATTTGCATATATTTTCGATTTGTTCCAATTCAGTTTAGGCATTTGCCAGTTTTCTATAAATGGAAATCCCACTCACGGCAATTATTCACTGTATTTTATAACTGCATTTTAGTTTTTGCACTTCACTTTCCAGAAAACGGCTCATTAGGTAAACAGCTTTAAGATCTGTTAAAGTGAGCTTCCGCGCAATGAAAGCAATTTCGCATTAGCGTGCCACTCCCAGGCACTTTGCGTTTCCTTTATGCGGAGAATATTTGGCACTCAGTCGGCAACTTTAATCCGACTAAGTTATAACTTCCTTTGCGTATTTGCTTTTTTAGTGCAACTGCCACTGTACACGGACTCTTTGTTACAAACTCATTATGGGGTTCTGTGTTCCGCACACGTCACTTGGCGCATTACAACAGACTTTGATTACATGCGAGCATTTTCGCTTTGGGTCAAACCGCAGCGAACTTGTCTGTAGTACGTAGAACACTCACATATGGAAAGTCGGCGTCCGCTTTATTATTAGCAGATTTCCGCAGACCACGCTGCCTTCACGAAAATTTCACGCTTTTCAATTTTTAATAGCCGCGTATGCAAAAACAAACAAAAACATTTTCCACACTTTCGGGTTTGTTACCTTTTAATTTGTGAAGTGATACTTTTATTGCGTTCGCTGGTCGCCTCATCAGAATTCACTATAAAAATGCCTTTGTGTTTCGAATGTGATGAATTTTTTTAAATTTACATAATTTTTTATATATTCTTATTTTATTTTGAAATTGTGTAATTTAACAACTTATAACTTTAATGTTCGGTTGGAATTACGGTTTTATAATTCCGATAACTTGGCGCGTGTACAGCCGGCGACCATCTGTTGGTTTTTGTCAGAGAGCCCTACGTTTTATAGTAACGGTCCTGAGTTTATTCGGCACCACAAAAGGCAGCTCGTTGCGTATACGCTGCGTGAGCCCGAAGTATCAACTAAACACGCTGCGCACTCCGACAACTCAAAATACGAATGATTTTACTTTGTTTTGGTCCAACAGCTGGGCAAAGCTTTCTTATCAGCTCTTTTAGGGGTTGAAGTTGTTCAAAAGCTGTACGTTTCTGCCGGGCACAGTGGAACAGAGTTTATAGAAATGGAACTTTCCTTGTGCAGTAGATATATGAATTGCTAAAGGCAAAACTTATTTAATATGTGAACAGGTCGTTGTTTATGAATCAAACGTTTTTAGAAGGAACAAAAAACAATTAAACCTTTAGTAAACATATTAAAATGAGCTGTAACTGCTTTACTGATAGCTGTTCATTGTTTGTAAGATGATAAGCAAATACTAATAAAACGCACCGCCAAAGTTACTGGCAACGCGCTGTCTATCTTCAAGTTTATATATGATGTAACATAACGAGATGCTTATCAGTCGCATGACGTAATTCTATGTACAGGTTTATAATTAGGCGAAAAACAATAATCCAATTGTGTTGAGGTTCTAAGTACGAGTCAGCGAAGTGAACTTATTTGTCTAAGCAAATACCAACCTTAAGCGAAAACAAAGATATAAAACAGTGATATCTGATCTTCAAATCGAGGAAGTATTTTAAGTCTCTCAAATGTATATTTTATTAAAAAAGAGAGTCCTCATTGGACTTCTAGGAGTCCCTTAAAGTCATACAGGGGCAGTCTTTTGTCTACAACGTACTGCACGTCTTTGTTTTCATATAATTTATTTTGAAAGCGCTTGGCTTCGGGTGTATCTTCATAAAAATCACTGAATCCTGAAAACTCTGTGCCTTGATATGTCATCATGGGCATTAGAGCCAACGAAATAACGCCTATGGGAATAGTAAAATATTGTTGATACAATCTCTTCAATACCATGTGGGGCAGAAACTTACCAACAAACCTGCGACGCTCGAACTGTAGTTGGAACTCGTGCAAGGTTAAAAAATCGCCTTTGTACTGTAGCTGCTTTACGGTCTTCCTGAGAGCGTAGTAATAATACTGAATAAGCTCTGATTCGCGGTCGAACACGTCCTCTTGAAGAGATGTGTTGAACATGTAGTGCAAATCTTTGCCAGGAGAAGCTCGGACGCTGAACTGAAAGTCTATTGGTAACACGGTGGTCGGCTTTCCCTTATCGTCGTACTGAAACATGAAGTTTGTAGTCCAAAAGTCGCCGTGTATAAGGCAAGGGAAATCTCTCTTCTCAATATCGTAACTGCGTCCGGCATACTCCAAAACGTCGTTTGTAATCCCTTCCATTTTAGCATGATATCGTTTCTTAAGCTCTGGCTTGCTCTCTACGTAGCGCAAAAGTGCCTTATAAAAACCACCAAATACTTTCTTGTATCCTTCGGGTCCACGTGAGAACAAACTGCGGTCAAAGTTTTTAGCCAGCAGCTCAGGATGACGTTGTTCCAACACAAACGCTGAGGCATGAAACTTGCTAAGTGAGTCCAAGGCCAGGTGCGTGTGGTTTAAGTCAAGCTTCTTAATACGATCCGCGTTCTTATAGTTCAATGGCGATAGATCCTCGAGGATTAAAACACCGTGCTCACGATCCACAGCAATAGCATCTGCGTGCATTTTATCTGTGATGCCAACTTCGCGAAGCAATTGAGACATCTTGGGCAGCACGAACTCGTACATATCCATTTCCCGATCGTAGACATTGTATTCAAGGAACACAGCGGCTTGCGGTTCCCCCTCTGGGCAGGATTCCTTGAGCAGGTATGAGCTCTGCTTCACTTTGCCTCCTGTCTGCTCGTATTCGACATAAATCCGAGTGATGACCCCTACGAAATTTTCCCCCTTTCCTGTGGCTGCTTTAGACCACAACTTGATAACCTTAAGATTAGCATCGTCATAGAAAACCCTGAGCCTCGTCTGCATGTAGTCCTCGTCAAGCCAATCGGTGAATGTTGATAGTTTCATATTTCTAAATATTAGTATTAGCTCAATCTGGAAAGATGCGTCTGACGTTCTCTACTTGAGCTTACTGGCTGAATGTGATCTTGCTATGAGCTTATATTACGATGAATCCCGCCAGTACGGTAGTTTTATAAGGTGATAAGGTATCTCGACTAGCCTTCCAGAAAACTGACCAGATATATGTCATAAGTGCAAAACTTGATGCCTCATGTTTCTTTAATGAGTTAACAATTTAGTCATATGACGAAATAAGCCAAACAGGTGCACATAAAAGTCTTTTATTACACAGAATCTCCCTGCCAACAAACCTTTCTTTCTCTCTCTTTGGCGTTCAATCTGCCTCGTTTATATATTATAGATACCATAAGAGATTATACTTTTTTAGCAAGGTAACGATTACTTCATTATCAACCCCTTAATGAATAAATGTTTGTTAAGTGCTTGTTTGATTATAATAATTATTGAGGCACTTATCGAAAGCGAAAATAAAGCTCAAGGTTTTCCAATAGTATTTCCTTATTAGCGAAAAAAATATAAATTATTAACAAGCACGAAAGCTACGGTCGAGTGTGCTCGACTGTAATATACCCGCTACAGACCTGACCCAAACAATGTCTTTAATATATCTATATAAGCTGTTTCAGGGCACCATTACAATTTTCGTATTTTGAAAACCGCTTACCCCCTTTGTTTATGCGACGCCTAACTTGGCAATGATTCAGTTAATGGCTGCGACCTCTAAATCCTATTTTTTTTAGCGCAGAAACAGGAAAGTAAACTGACTGATTCATTTACTTTGACAAACAATTCCGTCTACCTGTTTGGTTCTTATTTATTTATATGGTCCCATATATGACCCTTCTACAAGAACACGACACAAACATATTAAATTTCGGAATTTGCTGTCTTTTAATAAGGCAAAACCATGACTGACATATCTAGCCGTTTTGAGGTTCTTATGTTTATATAATATGTACTTATGTGCATTCATATAGAACATTAATAGTACGTTAATTTGAGTTCGTAAATTTAAAGCGCATAAACAGAATGTAGATAAATATTATTGTATAAATTATATCTGATCTTTAAAAATGTTCATTAAAAAGCTTTCAAAATTCCCTGAAGGGTTCAACTTGAGTCCCTCCCCTTGACTCAATGTAAATTCGTATTATTCAGGACTAACATATGTACACACATTTACATAAGTGATTCTACTTCTTATAAGCATCTGTGTATATCAATCGGTTATTGATTAAATATTTTTATTAAGTACTTATTTAATTAAAGGCGCAGAAATTAACAGAAATTAATCAAAGAATTTCATATGCTGTGTAATTAACCATTATAATTTAAGGTCGATAAACTCCCCAATGCACTCGCTCATTTTATTTCTTCCCTGGAAAACAAAATAGTAATAAATACAGCTGCTACTGGGGCAGCATTAAAATGTTGGCTTCCTTCCAAGGCCGCTTATCGCATTTGTTTGTGCGCCGCTTAACTGTGCAGATTTTGATGTCGGTCATAAATGCAAGCAAACAGAGCGCAAGTAAGTGCGCCTTCATATGCCGATGGTGCGCTCTGCCTGGCAATGATCCAATCAATAACACCATTCCCTAAACTATATTTGCCCAACTAAAGCATTTACATATGTAGCCAGATGATAGTGCGGCAGCCTTCTGACTAACTAACTAACTATCCCGATTGTCAATCCTTGTGTCAACTCGTCTATCGGGCCGCTTGCCAGTTGGCCAGTTTGGCACAACTTTTATATGTTACATATATGTATGAACATATTCAATTTATCTACATATATCTATATTTATATGCTCAGATACACATGAAATAAATATATATTGATTTTCGTGAATTGCTGGCGTAGTTCGCTGGCCAAACAATTAGACTTGTGTCTTGGTGGGGCTCTTTTTCGGCAGCCAGGGCAAATTGTCTGGTAAACAATAGCGTGGCGCTGATAACGCGCAAGTAAACACAGCGCCGAGGTTCCGGCCCATTTCACAGCGGCACATGGTACGTAGCTAGGGGGTAAGGGAGGACAGCGGCAGAGGCACACTGTGCAGCGAGTGAGGTCTCTTCTTGGCACCAAGTGTGCGTGTGAGAGGAATACTTGACAAACTGCGAACATTTCATTTATTACCTAAATTAAGTGTTTAAATTACTAAAACGATAACGTAGCTGATGATGATTTTTCTAGGATGTGGGGACATCGCTGGCACAAGTAGCTCCCTTCCCCAGTTAGTTGCTGCGGTGTAGCCGCTTGCTGATGGTGTCCAGGTAATTGTAGCCGTGGTAGGCCTTACTCGTGCCCCAGTCCTTGCTGTAGCCATTCGCGTTCACCTCGTGCGGACTGGACGGGCTGTAGCCGTTGGAGTAGCTGCTGCCTAGGAACTGGGAGTAGTCCGCGGGATCCGAATCGTAGACGTGCGAATGAGTTTGCACCAGATGCGGGTGTATCTTGCACAGAGTCTTGAACTTGAGATAGTGTATTAGCCAGCCCATGGCGCCAACCAGCAGCACGTTCATGCCCAGCACACCCAACAACAGTGTAACGAGAGTCATCTTTAAGTGGGCAATCTTCATCAGAATTATCAGCGGCAAGATGACGAGCCACTTCTTCTTCTTTTTGTGTAAACGTGATTCTGCATTGACAAACGGTTTATTATGCTTTATTATCAACAGTCTCCCCTCGACACTTACCTGACTCATCGATCACCCTTGCGCCTGTTTCCTTGGGCAGTGCCACCTGTAGGCCGTGATTGCGCCCGAAAGTCTCCACCGACCGCTTGAGGAATTTGAGGATGCGCATTGTTTCGCTGTCGCCTGCCGTAAATTCAAGAGAACGAAGCTAATTAGTGCCGAAGAAAGGTTAATCACATAGAGTGCTGTTTGTTTACGGCAAATAAAGGCGGTATATCAACAGTTCCGACGAATTTAATTAATCGCAACTGTGGTAAACATCCGCAATTATCGCATTAAAAAGAAAATAACATATTGTGGTGTGCTCGAAGGTTGTATAGTATATATGGCTTATTTCTGCTCGCCGGCGGAACAAGAGTTGTAAAGGTGAAATCCGTGTAGCCAATAGAGCAATCATGTCAACATGACAAGTATCGCGAAAGCCTCCCGCGGCCATCTTCGAGCTAGATGCATAAGCTGCAGCAGCTAATTGCCTTGATCGGCCACTTTCCCACTTGACCGACAGCATTGACCAACAATACACAGAGTCGGCTGTGCCGTCTCTTCTGGACTTACCTTCCAGGCTCTTGGCATCGTTGAACACAATAATATCGTCGGCCGGTTCACCCAGCTGGACAAGCCGCAACCAGCGAGGTTTGTCCAGCTCTCGTTCATACTCATTGGGAAAGAAGCCCAAGCCGTTGGTGGCCAGTTTCCAGACCAGTTTCGATGCCTTGTACTTGATGCAGGACACCAGATTACGCGTCTCGAAGCACTCCCGCTGGTTGCGCGCTATGTAGACGTCGCTGTGAGCCACCAACGAGCCCCCCGGCACGTGCTATGGAGCGTGCCGAACTGACTTCCACTTTCGTGGGCAATGACGAGGTCAAGGGCACCTCTGTAGTTGTCTGTGCCTGTACACTGCCGTAGTGCAACAGCAGGAGCAGCAGCATTGCCAAATAGGCACATATACTCCATTGACCGAGCGACATGTTTATATACGCGATGCGATACAACTGTGACACCTCTTGTCTTTGTTGGAGAGCCAAACACCACCGCACGGCTGGCCGAGTGAAACACAAATGGAAACCCAAGGCGCCTAGCTACTCCTTTTATCACAGAGTGGCAACCGCATGCCGCATGTCTGCTGGAGAGCTGGCGTGGCGTGGCGACTGGTAGCGCATGCACATCTAATGCTCATGCAGCATGCACCGCACCGGAATTGCGATTCCTGCTCGCAGCTGCACGCTGCATTCGAGCCGATGTGAAGTCGTCGATATCAACGACGACGACCACGAAGAGATCATTCGCGAAGTCGAAGTCGAAGGCAAAGTCAATTGAAGTGCGTCGCTTTCTGGGTCAGAGTCAGCGCGAAGCGGGTTTCAGGCGATCAGCAACGAGCGAACGAGCAGCAAGCAAATTGAATCTGGATTATGAGGCAGGCAAACGAGCGACCAGACGACCGGACGACCGCCTTCCCCAGCGTGTGACTGAAAGCAAAAGCCACAAACGAAAGTGAATCCCATGCAACGGATAGATATTCTCCCCTCCATCAAATATCCCCTCCCGATGGCCGTCTCCGCTGTGTTGCCATGAACGAAATGCCTTGGCGCCATTGAGGCCTCGGCTAACAATGAACGAGCCAAGCCACGCTTGCGGCTGCCAGGCCTGGGACTCGAGTAAATGATACCAATCAGAATAAGTGCGAATGCATTTATGTGCGATTGATCCACGTACGTACGTATGTATATGTGTAATATATAATGTGTACATTATTTATATGTATGTTACACGTAATGCATACACACGCGTGATGCGGGCTGCTCAGCTGTGGCATGCAATTTGCATATTTGTACGAAAAAGTGTGCTTCCAATTGTAGCGAATTATATTACAGCTTCTGTCTCCGAGTCGGCTGCCGAATTGCAGTCCGAGTGCGAGTGCTCTGACCATCTTAATTACAATGCCACAGACGTGGCACGCGAAAGTTGTTGCTGTTGCTGTGGCTACTGTTGCATTTGTAATCTGTGTTGCTGTTGCTGTTGCTGCTGCCCCTGTTGCATTATTGACCAGTGAAAGTAACAATTGGTGCACTTTATCGACCATTTTTTTGTGCATGCTGAATCTGGTGGACACTGCTTGGCATTCTCAGCCAGATCCACAAGGCGCAATTAATTAATTAGCTCAGCTAGTGTCTACACCCGCCGTGAATGGTCATGTCTTAATGGGAATGGACAAACTGAACTGTGATTGACAGCATTCGTGGCACTCATAAATAGAATAACGCGTGTTTCATTATGCCCAATCGATGGACACCAGCTGCACCTTGTGGTAGAAAGTTTAGTCGCAGCAATCGCTTAAACATTGTTTTTAGCTAGCCACAAAATACTTATGCGATCCAGCAATGATTGGCTGCAGATCAAAGTCAACGGCGATTGTGATGGCTCATATCAAATCATGCAGCCCCCGTGTGAGCAAGCCTGTTGGCAGAGGAGTCAAAGCCCGCCCAAAACCACTTTTACGAGCGTGAGATGCCGTCGATTAAACAAATTCAAGTTGAGAGGATAATGCACAGGCTGCTTTCGCGCTGGTTGTGGCACAGCGGATAGACTTTTTATTATATTTGCTAGCCAGAGAGGCCTATTACTGTTTCCGCCGCTAACACTGCTTGGACAACGTTCGGTCGTTCAGTTGCCAACGGCCATCGGCTATTAAACATGTTTTCGGGTTTGGGGCAGCAGTGAAAATTGCTGCTAATATACGTTTAATTGGCTCGGCCATTAAAGTTAATAATTTAAACTCAACGGCAAGGTCGCATCAGTTGCTATGGGTTTTGCATAGGTGGAAATCCATGCTTGCCAACCGGGCACACATGTCGCCAATAAATTATTGACATAAAACCAACGACATTCATTGCTGGCCTTAATACTAACGGAAGATGTTTTTAATACTAATAAATTTGTTATTTATTTATCATGAAATAAAAATAAAACGCAATTTTGTTTTAAGATGAATAAAAATCCGTGAAATGAAAAGTTTCTGATTTATGTGGAAGAGCTTCATTTTTTTTATTATTGATGAGCTAATAAATATTTTATTTATGTTTTATTAATGTAATTTCGAATATAACTTATAAGGTTTTTTTCCTTTATTTCGCTTAGGCAGTAAAAAGGAGGCGTGGCAGAACCACCAACTATATTATGAATCAGCATTGACAGTCTAGTCGATATAGCCATGTCCGTCTGTCTGTCTGTCCGTCCGTATGAAAATCTAGATCTTAAAAACTACAAGGACTACTAAAAAATATGAAAAAAGTCTAATAAGTAAATTGATAAAACCCGAATTCCAAGCTCAATAACTCTTAACCCTCAAATAATTTCCGAAAAATTGGATGCAATCAGATCATTAACATAGAAGTTATTAAAGGATTTGGAAGCCGTTCCCAAATTAGCTCCCCAGAGTATGCAACACAAAATATCGATACTCAGGTGCCTAGATACTTAGCTGGAAAATTAAATTTATGTTTGCTGCTGAATCCTGTGCAACTTCAATGATTATTGATAATCATTTGTTAGCTAGATTTCAACACATGAAAATCCTATTGTATAGGTATTTTTTTGTGTTTCACTTTTCATTTTCCATTTTGTTTAGTCATTTTAAAGTTTTAGATTTTACAAGCAGTGAAACACAAACGAGAGTGATCTGAGACACAAATAGGTTCGTATCTTGACCAAAATGGGATCGTGGCTTAGATTGCACTGAAATGAAGATAGATGTAGCAGGCTGCTGCTTGCATATTTGAATATTATTAGCGAAAAACACACAGTACTTTGTTCCGCTTTTTTTTCGCAATTTCCAAACTTCCAATGTGTACAGCCAGGACAAAGCTCAAAAATTTGCCCGTCTTTTTCAGTAAACATCCAACAAAATCCGAAAATGGTTGTTGGCGGTGGAATTGCAATACAAGTAGATCGACCAGTTAACTGCTTACTTAACGAAAACTTTCGTTTATAAATTAAACATCGATGCTTAGTGAATTAAATACTGTTCAGTTTCGTTAAGTGAGGAGTAAAATGGCAGTGGTGAAATACTGTAAAGCCCATAGTGGTATATGTACTAGCTGTTATTTAATTGTGCCCAATAGGTGGCACTTTCACAACCATGAAATAAAAAGCAATGAAAGAGCTTTTACAGCTACAACACACCACACATAGATGGCGCTTTGGATCTGTTGAAATATAGTGTTATATGTTAAAAACCGTTTACCTACCTAAGGGGTGTAGCGTTTTAAAAACTGAAAGAATCTGAAAAAAATCAATAAAACAAAAGCGGGCGGGAAGTACACTTCGGAAACTTGGTAAATTTATACTGCGAAGTTAAGAAAAAAACAACGTTTCGCTTTCTTCTCAGCCTTGGCCGTAATTTCGAACTGAAAATGAAATAAAACTGCCGTTATTGCAAATGAAAACCCGTCTTGTTGGCTAACGAGCTCTGTTTCCCAAGACTCGATCCCATTTCTGTCCCGGATGAATCTGATCGAAAAATCTTTGACTGCATTAAGCTCCCGGCTTTTCCGATCACAAACAAACTAAATCGCTGTTTGATCGCTTAGTGTCGATATACATTTTTAGCGACACTGGCATTTTGCTCCTTTTTTAATCTCTTTTTTTTCGACAGCATCAATTACATTAGATAGATGCATTTACATTTTTATACCCTTTGAAAATGTTAAAAAAAAGGCAGAAGGAAGAGTGTGTGGCAGAACCATTTAAAGTAAAGTATTTTTCGGCCGATAATTTTATATTACCGAAAGTTCAGACTATCAACATCAGAAATTATCGAAGGAAGCCACCATCGATCTTTCCACAACTCTTATTCAAATGTTCTTTTAAATCATTTATATTTATTTTAATTCTTGTCTAGTTGTTAAACTGAATTTTCACTACACAATTCAATTGCTATCTAATAGTAAGTAATACTTTATCTTTGCCTACAAAACCAAGTTCTTATTGCTTCGGGCGCGCAGCAACCGCATGATCAACGAGTTCTTGTCGAGACCATATATCGAGGTTTGTTCACTTGGACTAGCCATCGGCTCATCTGCCATGTAATCCGGATTTGCGGTTGTGGACTTTGCATTGCCTGTTGTTGTTGATAAGGTTTCCTCTGTCGACCTTGATGTTGTTTCACTCGTATCTGTTGTGCCCCTGTCAAGAACCTCCGTTGTCCCTTCGTTTTGGAAAGTGTTCACACCACTTGAAGATTCATCCAGTTTATCATTCAGCGTACTGAGGGTCGTGCTGTCCCAGCTATCAGCTACACTCGTTGACAATGTTGTTAGTTCTGAGGTGAGGTGTGGTGATGTCGTTGGTATTGTGAACGTAGTTGTTGAAGCCTCTGTTGGACGTGGTGTAGTTCCAAGTGACGTTGTTGCGGGTGTTGTGGTCTCTGTGGCCTCTGTGCCGCTTCTTTCTGGCGCTTTGGTTGTTGACTCCACCATGAACAGAATTTCAGTACCTGCCTCGACTTCACCAACGACTTCCCTTTCAGCCTTGACTTCGAAGTTGAGCAACTCTGCGATTGATAGTCCCTCAAGTGTGTTTATTGGAACTGGAGTCGAAGTAGTCGTTGTGGGCGCCACAGTTGTGGCTAACATCGGGGCAGGTGTGGTTGAAGTCATCGGCCAAGGGTAGAGAGGGTATTTCTCACTGTACGCCTTCTTGTGGCTGGGCTTCTTGTCGAACTTATTCTTGACATTGTCAATGGTCTGACGTACCAGCCAGTTGTCTTTAGTCGCCCACAGCTTTCCTGTCGCTGGCATCTCATACGGATTCAGTGAAAAGTGGGACATGCCTTGATCAAAGTCTCCAGTTTCAACCAATTCAGTTTTGCGTATCTTACGATTGCTCAGATCTTTTGGCGTAGGCGTTGGACGTCTGAGTTTTCTGAATTTCCGACGAGGCACTGCAACTGCTGGTGCTGATGCTGCTGCTGTGATTGTTTCTGCTACTGCGGCTGCAGTTCTTCTTGCGGTCATAGGAGTTTTGGTTTTGAACAGAGTTCTTGGTCTTGGCGTGGTAAGCGACGGGCCGCTGCTGCTGCTGCTCAGCTGGTTAGCTGCATAAAGCATTGGGGGTATGAGAGATGAGGGTTTCTGGCTGGGCTTTGGTTTAGGAATGCTCTGCGCTACTTCGTCGTTGAGTAGTGGGCATTCACCCGTGTGCGTGATCTTCCAATCTGGCAATGACACACAGGGTTAAGGGTCAATCGGCTTATCCGTGAAATCCGATGCAGTTAAACTTACCGCTATTGGGATCTTTGCAGCGCACACGGTCCAGATAACACTCATTGATGATGGTGTAGCTGATGCCATTGCGGTTCGCGCAAATCGGGCTGTACCGGGTGGGGCAGGGCTTATCGCACCGTCGACAGGTGCCCTCATACAGAATAGTCCACGCTGTGAAGTTTGAATACAGTTGCTGTCTTAATCCGTTACGGTTCAGTGCTTACCATTGCCCACAGCCTGGCTGTAGTCCATGAGGGCGCACACGTTGGAAAACGTGCGACTTTCGCCATTGAAACTGCCGCAGACGGGTTCATTGCTGAACACGCAAGTGTTTGCACCCCCACGAGCTGTCACCTGCCGCTTTGCCGGCTCCTGTGGCTCATCCACATGTACCTGCTGCTCTGCCCCCGAACTTTGGTTGACCGTGCCGTCATAGACTCGCTTGCCCTTGGGTAGTTCTGAAATGTAGGGTTTGCGGGCTGGCAGGGAATAACTTTTCTCCATGGTGCCTGAGTTGCTGATGAATTGCGTGTGAAACGTCGAGGGGGCAAAGATTTGCACTGCATCCTCGGATATCTCAAAGTCATCCAGCTGATTCTCGTCCTTGTGACTGCGTTTGCTGCGCTCCATGTCCACTTTTGGCTTCGATTTGGGCTTGTACTTGCGGTTATGCTTCATCTTGGTGCTGTCCTCGCCACACAGCCCTTCCGATACCACTCGCCAGTCTGCAAGAAGATAATATGTCTTAGCACGATAGTGGAAGATCAGACCGCACACTTCATACTTCTGCGCGTTCTCATGTTCTCGGCGTGGACCAGACACTCATTGGAAAAGGTGGACTTGACGCCCGCATAGCTCGCGCAAACTGGACGGTACACATTGGTGCAGGGCAAGGGCCGCGGACGCTTGCGTTGACCCACGAGCACGGTGTGACCGGTCTGCTTTGGTTGGCTACGGCCACTGGGGCACACGCCCCACTTGTAGACTAGCCAGTCGGATTTGGTGAAGCACGAGGCGCGCACCATTTCACAGCGATTCCTGAAAGTCTTTCGCTGGCCGGAAGTCACGCTGACTCCGCAAATCGGATGAAATCCGTCTTCGCACTCGAAATCACAATTGGGCAAACAGTTAAACAAGGCCACATCAGCTGGAGGAAACACAAAAAGGGAAAGGAATCAAGGTAAGTCTGCCATCAACTGCTATTAGTGATCTCTTGCCCTTACCCAGTGGTCCACCGATGAGATTCTCGCGCTGGGCCTTCCTCAAATCGCATTCGTTCTTGAACAGCAAATACTCGCCCCGACTGAGTGCACAGATGGGCGTGTTGTCGTTGGCACAAAGCATGTTATGGTGGTCCAATCCCTGCCCAGGCTGTTGGCTCATCGTTGCAGCCAACACGGCCAGCAGTCGAAGACCAAACAACACTTGTCTGCTAGTCCCACTCATGTTCTTGTTGCTGTGAAACACCGAAGTCAAACTAAATGCAACTTGCAACCCGTTGGGTTCTTTTATACACAGAAGCGTGACCCACGATGCCAAAGATCGCAATGATTGCCCAGAGCTCGACACGTGATAATCACTATACACAGTCATAGTCACAGTCGTACACCCCGGCACACACTCACTCGCACACGCAGTCAACAGTCACTGCGACTAGGGGCCGATTGCAGGTGGCAAATGCGACATCATGCGATAGTCGCGATAGTTCGCCCCATCTAACTTGAAGTTATTGATAGAAGTTTAGTCAGTTAGTCAATTAGATTCGGTTCGATTGCACGGGCACAGAGCACAGACCAGCAAGAATTCCGCTGCAGCACCTGCTACGTGATTTTCGGCCGATTTTGGAGAAACAACAACAGATTCGAGATAAGAAGCAGTCGCCAAACTTAGCATTTGCATCGATTGTGTGTGGTCGGTGGTCGCTCGAAAAGTGTATAACTCATGAGTAGTTTGTAGCGTAGTGCGAGTGTGGGTATCTTTTCCGCACTTCTACAAATGATAATTCTGATAATGTGTACTTTCAGCTCAGCTTATCGCCGTTTGGTACCATTGCCGATAGTCTAAATAGAATCGAGAGACTCTTTAAGCTAACTATCCAAGTTAAAGCTCAGCAATTTTATTGTGCATTTTCGCCGCTGAATGAATTTCGTGCAATCGACTGTGGAAATTCTCTAATATCCGGTCGATGAGTGCCCAGCGTGCGTTGCACGGTTCATTCAGCGAAAAATGCCGAATATTCGCACGCTCAGTCCCCTGGCCGAGATAAGCCCAAACATTGATAACGACTTGTTTGTTTTCGACCCATGAAACGTGAATGATGTTGTTCGGTTACTTGTTCTCAAGTCTGCTCTTAAGATAGCTTCGCTTTTTGCTAACTGGATGATGAATTCCGGAAGTCAAATTCGAGTATATCAATGGAGCCCGTCTCAAGGCTATGGCTGTGATTAAGTCGCGTTTAATTTATTTTATATTTATCAATCAAATTGGTAGAATGAAAACTTGAAAATATGCAAAATTGTTCTTATAATTTACATTAGAATTTAATACCAGTTTATCATGCAGAAGGGGAGGCTTCGTCATATGCATCTAAAAACCAGTAAGAGAAGCAACAGTCGAGCGACACGCGACAGTGGGATACTCTTCGACGTATGTTCCAGTGTAGTTTATTTTGTTATATTCATACACATCTACATATGTACATACTGTAAAATTATTTACGACAGATGGCGCTCGAGCTTCGCGCTCGCCTGCCTCCCTTGTTAGCTGACACAAGCAATCGGTTTTATGCTCATACTTTCTTGAATATCTTCTGTGTTTTTTGTTCGATCGGATTGCAATTTAGAGAATACGTAGATATTTTATTCTGCTTAGTAAATGTTTAACTCAGAAAGTTGTATCTTTTACGCAGCGCTTATATATTAAGTTAAAAATTTAAATTATTGAATTGCGGGGGCGGTGGGCGTGGCACCTAACATTTGAAATAAACTTGATCTGCGCCCGGTACACAGAAACCTTTACGCCAAATTTGGTGTCTCTAGCTCTAATAATAGCTGAGATCTATGTGTTCATCTGGTCATCCATACATCCGGACATCCGGACAGACAGACAGACATAGCTCAATCGACTCGGCTAGTGATCCTGAGCAAGAATATATATACTTTGTGGGGTCTCCCACGACTCCTTCTGCCCGTTACATACATTTGCACAAAGTTAGTATACCCATTTTCAATGGTCGAAGGGTATAATTAGGCTTACAATTCGGTTTTTATCGATTTACGAGGGCGGAAACGGGCGTGGCCTAAATCTAAAATAAACTTGGTCTGCGTGCAATAATAACATATATTGATACCAAATTTGGTAGCTCTAGATATTATAGTCTTTGAGATCTAGGTTTTCATACGGACGGACAGACAGACAGACAGACAGATAGATAGACAGACAGACTGACAGATAGACAGACAGACAGATAGATAGACTGACAGACAGATAGATAGACTGACAGACTGACAGACTGGCAGACGGATAGACGGACATGGCTATGTCTTCTATATTTTCCTTCTACCCTATGGGTATCTGTTATAAACATGTTAATTTAAGCTTAAGTTCTCATTTTGCATCTACAGCGCACACGTGACATAATTGCTGAAACCAATCTGACCCTGCTATATTCTGTAGAAATCCATTAACCTAATTCGCATCAATTCCCCCGAGAGCCAAATTGATCTTTGTGGCGGAAAAATACCAATTCCGGGAGCAAACCATCTGCGAAGATATTCTTAGTGAGCTGTATTTAAAGCTCATTCGCGTTGCCTTGACATAATCGCTGCCAATCGCTGAAGAGAGGCTGAAGTGAGTGAGCCACAATACTGTGCAGATCGTGGCAGCTGACAGTTCACTTGGCCATTGAGCCAGGCCCGAAGCTTCTTAGCCGCTAATGGCCGAGCAATTTCAAAACAGAAACGGGCGCAAAATTGCAAAATTTAATAATGCGCGCCTAATGGGAGCCTCATACCCGTTTGATTTGCTCTCGCGACTGGGAATAGAAAGCAATAGTCAGCACTTGCGGAATCTCTGCGCTGAATGCAGCATAACTAGGTGAAATAAAGAAATGCCAGCGAGAGACATAGAGAGAGTGAGTGCGCGCGAATGACAGAGAGAGAGAGAGAGAGAGAGAGAAAGAGGGAGAGCGAGAGCAAGACGCGATCAAAGCGGTTACTTGCTTGGCTGCTTGGCTCGGCTTGTTGTGGTCTTTGGCTTTGTTAGAGCAGCGAGAAAAAACGCAACGCAGTCTAACGACAAGAGCTGAAGCAGAAAGACATGCGAAGACGGGTGCAACGGCCGACAGAGTCAGTGAACATTGCAGTGAACATTGCATCCAACAGAGCAATAAACAACATAGCGCAGTCTCAAGAGACACTCTACAGATCTTCTGATCCTCTGTTAGTTAGTTCGCCAGTGTATCTATTCCTCAGTAGGCGTGCGCGTTAAACAGTCTACAGACAAGCGCTAGAACCCACGCGCCATGGTTGTGCAGAAGGCAGCAGCTACGCCTCCGCTGCCAGCAGCAGCAACAGTCGTTGCCGACAGCCCGACAGCGGATAATTGCTACATGCAACAATACCAAAAATATGCCACACACTGCGAGACTGCGGACAGCGGCAACGGCAGCGATCTAGAGAGCAACGGCTGCCCCGTGCAACAGCCAGCCAGCCTGCTGCTGAGCGACGACAGCGAGGAGAGCGGACCCTCCTCGCTGAACAGCGACTCCCTCAACTGCAGCAGCACGGAGTATGTGCGGCAGGCAGCATCCAAGCCCAGCGGTCAGCTGCGACAGCAGCGGCACAAGTCGTTGCGCATGCTTGGGGCCCTGCTGCCGGATTCGCTGCTGCGCGACATACGCGACAGACGCAGTAGCAGCAGTGCCGAGTATGTGGTGCAGTTCACTAGCCCGGCCGAGGTCAAGGACAAGCAGCTAAAGCCAGTAAAGCCAGTCGTAGTGGAGAATGAGGAGGAGGAGGAGGAGGAGGAGGGGTTGCCAACGTTGCCGTCGTCATTGCGCTTATCGCGCGAGTCACTCAACGAGGAGAGCATCGAGGAGTTGCGTGCGGCGGTGCAGCGCGCCAACTTTGTGCAAACCGGTGAGGAGGCAACAGCCTCGTCGCTGCCGGTCAACAGCAGCACCACCACTGGTGACAGTCATGGAAACTGCAACAACAACAACAACAACAACAACAACAACAACAACAACAACAACAACAACAACAACAACAACAACAACAACAACAACAACAACAACAACAACAACAACAAGTACAAGTATGCGGACGATCGATACTACAGCTTTCACATAAACGAGCACGAGAACTTCAGCAGCTTCGCCCGACATGGCGACGGGACGCGATTAGCGGCAGAGCAGCACGAACAGCACGACGTGTTCGCCGGCTATCGGGATGTGCGCAGCAGTGCCAGCTCCACACAGTCCACAATACGCTCCGCCAAGGGAACCGTGCGCGGCGTTAAGAATCGTGTGCGCAATGGAATAGCCACGTTCTTGCAGCTTCAGCAGCAGCCAAATGCCAAGGTGAGTTGCAACATCCCCATTGCAATGCATTGCAGCGTTAGGCAGTATTATTATCTGTCATAGTGGTATCTGTCCCAGGGCGATTCCCACGCTAACCCATCAATATTTCTGTGTCTGCGTCTGTGTCTTGGGGTGGTACCTGGTACCCACCGAGTCGGGCTTATGCAATCTCCGTGCGCATCTTGGCGAATTGTTTACAATTGCCTGCACGCTTCAGCGGAGAAAGTGCTACCAGACAATTGTAGCTGTTGCTGCTGCTGTTGTTACTGTTACTGTTGTTGTTGTTGCTTTTCAATATATCTTTCACATTTGGTATTTATTTCTCCCGTCTTGGTCTCCGTCTCCGTCTCCGTCACCACTCGACTCATTTTGCTCGTAATCTAATGAGCTGCAAGTCCACACAAGTCTGACTGCCTCCGTCTTCAGCCTCTGTTCGCTGTCTCCAGCTGCTAACTGGAGTGTGAGTGTGGAACCTGTGTGTGTGTGTGTGTAAATCTGCTGTGTGTGTGGTGTATTTCTATTGCAATTACAGAGTCGTATATGTATAATGAAAACCGTTAAATGGCTTATTTTGTCGACACTCGCTTAGAGCTGACTGCGGCGATTGTAGCGTGGCTCGTGAAGACAGTGTGGCGGGGGGGGGGGTGAATGGGTCGGGCAGCGGGGGTTTGCAGCTAACTTATGTAGATATCGGTTAGTGCCTCGGCCAGTTGACGGCCGTTTGGGCCAGCGGTTTATATTTTTTTTTGTGGTTGTCTTAGCTCCAAGAGAGACAGATAAATAGTAACTATACTTGTGGCTGGGTCTATGGCTTGACTGACTGACTAATGGCAGTGCGAGTTCGAGATTGTGCAGTTAGAAAACTGAAACAACAGCTAATCATAGAAAGTCAGCAGCGAGCGGAGTCTAATGAAATGAACATATCATCGGTTTCTATGGGGCGTGCGCTGAGATCTCGTTTCGCATGATAATGAGGAGCTAATTAAAGACTTTGCCAGAATGGGTGGCCAGGAAGGAAACTGTGCATTGAAAACGAAATTCGAAATTCGCAAAAAAAATATAAAACTCTTTATGCATGATAATCGAGGCGACTAATGAGGCTGCCAGAACGAAGATCACTTTCCAAGAAACATTTATTTCCTTTTCGAATTCAAATTCACTCGACTGATTTCGGTATAACAGTTATAACTATTTTATCAAGCATAACAATCAGCGCGTCTCTTGAGTTTATGTAAATTTGCTGCGCACTGCAATAACAGTTTGAATATTTTTGTTTTTCGTTTGTTTTCAGAGTTGTTTTTTATGCTCTTTAACTTTTATTATTAGGTTTGTCAGGTGCGTGCATTTCTCTCAAGATACCAGGAAATTTCCCTTTATCTATTTTAATGCTCAGATTTAAGATCTGTTTAATTGTTTGCTTCTCGCCGTCTATTGTTGTTGTTGTTGTTGTTGTTGTTGTTGTTGCTGTCGGTTTTACTTTTCACTTTCGAAGCCATAGAGCTTGACTAAGACTCGGCGAGTTTGATGGAATGCTCAGAGCAGTCGAACAGCTGAGCCAGCAGATCGGCAGAAAGAAAGAAATGTCTTATGGCTTTATAGCGGCCCACATGCAAATTAGCCAGATCAAGGAAGCGAAGCTCGCGGCAAGCTAACAATGCTCACACACGCAGACAAGCAAAACATCTGCATAACAATAACAAAAAGTGAGCTGCTTGAGAGCTGCTAATTATAATGCAGTTCGTCTGTCTATATGTGTCGATCTCACAGCAATCGGAATGAATCGAAAGTGAAAATGACTGAGCTTTGTTTTCCGTTTGGCTTGGCTTGGCAGCCCTTCGATTTATTATCGCGTTGAGCCATAATTAGACCAATCTGCCGCCAAATTGACTGTGTTTCCACAGAAGACATTGGCTTCGTTTTGTCACCTTCGAGAAGCAGCCAGAGCAGCCATCGAAGCTCAACAAAGAGACTGTTGTCGGCATTGGCATTAGCCTCTATCTTGATGTTTGGCTTGCCCAACTGTTCGATTGCCAATCACTCCGACTGACTGCTGGCCATACAAGTGACCTGCTTTCTCTTTTTACCAATTCATGCAGCAGCCGCAGCCGCAGCCGCAGAGCCACCGACAACAACAACAACAACGACAGCAAGCATCTACTGCTGCTGCTGCTGTTGCCTCTGCCTCTACCTCTGCTGCGTCTTCGACTTCGTCTTCGTTGCTTGTGGCTGCAGTTCGACAAAAAATAAAAACAAACAACAACAAGAGCAAACTGCTCGGTTATCGCCGTGCAAATCACGTGTGTTAATTGTTTGTGTTTTTTGGCAACGCGACACAACATGACATAAGTTAATAACGCTGTGACAGGGCAAAGCGTTAATCAGGCTCAGCGCGGGACTCCAGTCGAGTTTTCTCCTTGGCGAGGCGGAGGGACAATTGTCGAAATGGAATTGGAAAAACCCCGTCGAGGAGGCACAGCATTGAAAAGTTGACTTTCGTTTTGACCACAGCTTGTTATTTTTTCCGTGGATTTGTCAAGGCTTTGAACTTTTTTACTTTGTTGTTGCTGTTGCTGTTGTTGTTACTGTTGATTATTATTTGCTCACAATAACCATATTAAATTAAAAATATTTCTGCCGCCTCACCTGTTGACATGGCATTAAATCCGCCTGACAGCTAGAGTCTTTCGCCATCTCTCACTCTCTCTCTCTCTCTCTCTCTCTCTCACCCTCTTTCTCTGCCCCTTTCTCTCTACTCTACCTTAATCTACAGACTTCTGCTTTAATCTCTCGAAATTGCATGCAATTTGCCCGCTCGGCAAATTCTCGTTCCACCGGTTCTGCGTGGCAAGCGAGACGTCTTTCTGCAGCTGCAGAGGTTGCACTTGCTGTGCACAGTTCATTGATATCAGTTGCTGGCTGGCGGTCTCGTCTCGAAAGCGGTTCATTAGCCAAAGCAGACGCCACCAAAGTTGGCCAACTAACGGAAATGTTAATTGTCAAATGAGTGAAGCCGAACCGGTTCGCCGCTTCGGTCTTACAAAATAAACTATCATAAATAGTAGGAAAAACATGGGATTGCCATTATGTTGGTGTGTCCGTGTGTATCTCTGTGTGTGTGTGAGTGTGAGTGTATCTGTCAATTGCCTAGCAGTTTTCCCATTATTGCTTAATTGAATTGATTAATAGGATTTTGAGTGACATGCAGAGTCGTGCAGTTACGTGAGGCGCCACACGGAGACGGCTAATGAACCCAAACAAACTGGCGAGTCCCAAAGTAGCCGCAGAAACTGTTGCTGGTCACACATTCCAATGTGGTTTTTTCATTGTCTTGCTTGATTCTGTAATCCAGAGATTTCTCTAGAGTTGAATGCGCCGAGTCGACAGCAAATGTCGCTGCATTGTATTGTTAAGATTTGGTCATGGTATTGTTTTACCATTGAAAGACACATTTCTTCCTCATTCTCCAACTTCCACTGTCTCCATTTGGCTTCGGCCCATTCTTTTTCCATGCTGTCCATGGTCACGACCGTTACAGAAACGAAAATCTGCGCGATGTGGCGAATTCTGTGCCAATTTCTAGTTGTTTTTGGCGACCTGCTTTTCCAGCAGAAACTCGAGCGGTCTCGAAACGCTAAAAATAGTTGGCGAACAGAAACTGGAACTGTAACTTCAACTAACTTTTTTTCTATTCTATTTTCTGTTTTATTTGCCATTCGCAGTGCTACATGGAGAAAGATCTGGGCAAAGTGGTGCTCTATACAACAAGCATGGGCGTCATACGGGACACCTACACCAAATGTGCCAATGTGAAACAGATTCTGCGCACGCTGCTGGTCAAGTTCGAGGAGCGGGACGTCTTCATGAGTGTCGAGTACCAGGCAGAGATGCGCCAGCGCATGCAGAGCTCACAGATCCGAGTGCCGCAGCTCTATGTGGAGGGCCAGCACATTGGCAATGCGGAGACGGTGGAGCGCATGAACGAGTCCGGAGAGCTGCGCCAACTACTCAAGCCCTACAAGTCCATTGCCAGCACCTATACCTGCCAGACCTGCGGTGGCTATCGCCTGCTCCCGTGTCCCTCGTGCAATGGCTCCAAGAAGTCGGTGCATCGCAATCACTTCACGGCCGAGTTCGTCGCTCTCAAGTGCATGAACTGCGACGAGGTGGGGCTCGTCAAGTGCCACAACTGCTGAGCGATCCAGTGGAAGATCTCTCCATATGTCCTCCCCACTCACTCCGCACCACACACGATGTGGGATCTTCGTAGCATTTAAGCGCATTCTTTGCATTTCGCATAACCGTTAGTTGTAAGCCCAGTTTAACTTACTTAGTCAACGATGATCCACACTAACTAACCATGTCTAGGCTTAAGTAGTAAATAGTTCTAAAAGGCAACATTCACTTGTATTATTTACATATGGCATCAAAATAAAATCAACTCGTGTATACTCTGTAAGAATTAACCGACACAACTCTTTTGCAACTGTGCTAATAGGGTGTGAGAACTAACAGAAATACTCTTTTGCAACTGTGTTTATAGCGGACAGCAAGGAATGCGCAGAATGCTTCTCCGATTCTGTAAAGTATATGTATGTATTCTTGATCAGCATCAAAAGCAGAGACGATATAGCGTTTTCGGTTCTTGTCCGTGTGTATTAAAATCTAGATGTCAGAGAACGGAGAACATTGTCTTAATATTGCATGCAGATTAAGTTTATTTAAGAAGTTAGCCACGCCCCCAACCACACCAGAAAATTTATCAATTTCGTGTGTTTATTCCCGCTTTATGCCAACCGAAAATGTATGTAACCGACAGAAGGAGCCGTGGCAGAACCCACAAACTATATATATTCTGAATCAGCATCAAAAACCTATATAGCCATGTCCGTTCGTCCGTCCAATAAATCATTTTGGTCAGGTGAGTAGCGGGGATATCACAGTCGGTCGCACTCGACTTTAGTTTTCTTACTTGCTAATGCTCATTTTTTAGGTGCAAAAATGTTTTCTAATGAACAAATGCTTTCTGGTAATTTGTTTGAAAATAAGCATAGAAGATATTTAATAAATACTTATAGTGGGCGTACTGGTTTCTAAGCTAACACCTGTAAGTATGCAATATAAATATAATATATTCTAATATAAGAGATCAGATATACAAATGTATCTATAACCTAATAAGTGTCTCTTGTAGTTGTTTCTCCAAGAATATTTATTAGTAATTGTTTTTTCCTATTCTAACTTTAGGTTATGTTCCTGTGATGTATGTATAGTGTTATAATATATTAACAAGGTGTTTTGAGTGACTAGACTAGAAGATAAATATTTAAAAATTAATTTGGGTGATCGATCAGGTGCATAGCGGGTATATAACTATCAAACATACTAGATTTTTGCTCACGTTTACTTCTTCTTTCTATAGTGTTCTCTCTCTCTCCCTCAATCTCCCTTCATTTCTGTTCTGCAACTCGGTCTACTGGAACCGATTCTCCTATTCACTCTTTTTCTTTCTCTCACTCTCTCTCTCTCTCTCTCCACACTCCCTCTCTCTCACACACAAACACTCTTGCTCTCTCATTCTATTCCTTTCTATGCCTTTTCGCCGGGCAATTATATAAACCTGCTTCACTCCTCCTTTTCCTCCACACTGGCCGTGCAATTTTCTCGCGCCATTTAATTTCTGTCGGCCATTCCCGCAGCCGCCTTTCAGGTCCTTTCAGCCTCCGGTTCTGGCTGCAGCAGCCGAGCGGACACGCTGGCCGGCAGACTGGCCCATTTGCCATTTGCTTTTGGTGTCTTTGTTAGTTATTGTTATGGCGTTTTTAAATGTTATTTTCCACTTGGCTCCCACTTCTGTTAAGTTGCCGACCGCCCTCTCGCCCCCCAACACACACACACGCAACGAGTAAATGGCCTAGCAGTCACACTGTGCAACTAGCCAATCTGGACAGCAAACTGACCACGCCAGCTGACCCTGGGCGGGCAGCAACCCTTGCCGCGCCAGCATCATCGGGTGAGCTGTAAAAACTGTTGTGTTTCCGCATTTGTTTGTTGGCGGCTGTTAGCACTGGCCCCCTACCCCCTATTCCCTTCCGGCGTGGATCGTTAAATTCACAGGCGGCTACATTGTAATTACCGAGCAGAGCCGCATCGAGCGACCCGGCGAGCGACTGGCCCAAATCCTCAGCCAAGGCGACTTGATTTATGCGCCGACGGCATCGACGGCATTTCCATCGGTGGCGGCGTCATACGCAATTTTTCATAAACAATTTGGCACAATAACACACAATGTGGCATAGGGCGAAGGGTTTTGAGTAACGGCCACTGGGCTGGCTCGGGACTGGGATCGGTGCTGAGCGGGTTGGTTGGGTAGTTGCCAAAAACGTGCAATATTAAAATAAATATTGTAAATGCCGGTAAAGCTGGCAAACGGCGACGGCGGCATCGGCAGAGGCATCGACATCGTCGCACTGAGCTGCTTGTGGCCACAGCAGGACTGACAGGACAGGCCAGAGCGCGGGAGCTGTCGCCGAGCACGAGGTTCCGCTGTGTGCCACTGAATGGCAGCTGGTTGGCCCAACTGCTGGCAGTTAAACCTTTTAAAGGCACAAGGCCTCCGACGCGGCCATTGTTAACTTTATCCGCGGTAATTAGTTTATGCGCGCAATTTCATGTGCATTTCGGTTATTAAATACGCTGTTCTCGTACCCACTGTTGTTGTTGTTGTTGCTCTTGCTGTTGCTGGTGGGTGTGCATTATTATTTTAGCATACTTTCCGGCAGTGCCAGCAATATGTATCCGCTGCCATGGAGCTTACCCCTAATGCTGCATACTTTGCGGCGCAGGTGTTTTTCAGCGCACTATAAATCGGTTTCGCTGTATGGGAGTGTGTATTAGTATGTTAGAGGCTGTGTGTGTGTGTGTATGTGCGTGTATGCTTGTGCCTGGTATCTTCTGTGTGTGTGTAGTGCCTGCTCCCAATTGGCGACAAATAAAATTAGGAACACATTATGTTTTCGACAAAAACTTTGAAATTGTTTTCGCCACAACCTTCTGCCACGCCCCCAGCTGCTGCTGTTGCTGCTGCCAACGCCCAGCAGCTCATTACAGCGTGCAGAGTCGGGCAATGGAGCTGGGGCTAGGGCTGGGGCAGGGCTACAAATCACGGGCAGCTACTCAACGGATTATTAAGTGAAAATTATGGCACTCCTAAGGCTCATAAAGCATTCACAATGCTCGGCAACGCCAGCCAGCGGCGGTTAGTAACATTTTTTATTGTCATACATAGTTGTTGTTGCTGTTGTCTCTGCCACTGCTGCTGCCCTAACCCATTTGGTGTCAGCCATAAAACTAACATAGCTCACATTATGGCAGAGCCCAGTCAACCGGAGACTTCGCCGCTGCTTTCAGCGTGTGTGCATAAGTTTTAATCTGCCTTGGCTACAATCGGACGTAGATGTGGTTCCTTTCAAGCTGCTGCACGCGAGTCGGGCCACACTGAATCCCGAATGCTCAGCTATTGGCAATATCTGCATTGGTTACGAAATCTTTGCAGAACCCTGTGAACATATTTAGTTGAAGTATTTGGAGTGAACTCCATCCTATTTTGGTATATCTATAACAATCAATAAGAATTGTATATCAATCGCTTTCTCTTTCTACCTCTCTTTCTTTCTGTATTCTATATCTCATCTATATCGCTACTCATTTCCATTAAATTGTGTATTTTTATTATCTTTTTTATTGTTCTCTATGTTGCTCTCTCTAGTGTTGGATAATATTCCTGTAGCTACATGATCCGCTTCGATTACTTTCCCTGCAACTTGCCGTTTGCAACAGGGAACATCTTCTTAATAATACCCTTTGTGCTGCTCTTGGGCGAAAGTGCAGAAGAATTCGCAAGTTGCACACAGTAAATAAAATAAAAAGAGAAAAGTGCGGCTAAAAGTAAGCAAACAATTGATTAAAATTTATGCGCTCTACACCAATACACACACACGCATACCCAAATACAATCGAAGCTGTCTTCTATGTAGATAAAACGGACAAGCAGCCATTCGCTTTAATCGAAAGTTTGCCTTTCAACTTCCAAGTGTGTGCCGTGGGATGTGGGAAGGGCGAAAGGGGAACGGGGAACGGGGAAGGGAAAGAGAAAGAAGAAGGTGGCAGGGTATGTGGCTGGGTAAACAGCGTTTTGATTAAATTATTTTAATGGTAAGTAAGAGATATATTCTTAATATATGCGAATCCTTGTACAATGCTCTCAACTCACTCGCTCTCTCTCTCTCCCTCTCTATCTGATTCGCCCACTCCCGCCGCACTGCTGCAGTCAATTAATTCAGCTGCGAACTATTAAAGCACACACCGGGCGCTCATAAATTGAGTTTGAAGCGCGACTTGCGAGCTGGAGCCGGAGTCGGAGCCGCAGCACATGAGTCAATTCTCTGCTGGGAGTTGTAAATGAATGAATATTTCATAGATCCGACAACGTGCCCAGATGCAGATGCAAACACTGCGAGAGACCCTCGCCACCCCTGCCTCCTCCCCCCACAAAGCTGTTGCTCGACAGAGTATTAGCCCAGCCCTTTGGCCCGTCCGACAGTTTTGGGATTGAGTTTGAGTTTCGATTTGGCAGCGGCCCTTTTGATGCGCCCTTTGGACCACCTGCCCGCATGTGCTGCCTCGCTCTCTCTCTCTCTCTCTATTTCTCTCTTTCTCTCTCTCTCACTCTACTTTAATTTGTCTGTTGCTCAGTCTGTCTCTGTTTAACTCTTTTGGCTGCCTGGCAAATATTTATTGAACACGATTTGCTCGTTAGGCGAACGCAACACTCACACAGATACAGATTCCACACACATACACACCATACCCACACACACACACACATAAAACTGGGGTCTGAAGACGGCTTTTCTTTAGCTGCTGCTGCCTCGCTTCACACATTCGTTTTCACTTTGATTCATTTTGTAGCATTTTTCAATTTCTTTGTATCGCATGCTCTTTCTTCTTCTTCTTCTTCTTCTGCTCTCCATCACTTGCTCTCTGGCGATTTTTATCTAGGACGCATCTCGGCAACCGAGCGATTTGTGTGCAAATTTTCCACTGTCATTATATGCACAAGTGTAGGTAGCAACCAAGTGTTTGTGTGTGTGTGTGTTAGTTTGAAATTTTGTCTAGACCGGAGCCCGAAAGAAACAGTTAATAAAATCCCTTGACACGAAGGCGTTTACATAAGCTTTTAGCAAATAATTGAGTGTGCGTGCGCCTCACTTGTTATTGTTGTTGCGACTGTTCTTCAATTTCTTCTGCTCTCTCTTGTATTGTTATTGTTGCTGTTGTTGTTGTTGTTGTTGTTGTGGGTTGGCACGTGTGCCGTGCTATTGGCAAAATTGTACGGATTGTCCCTACTCGGGGCCTGACCTAACCACCTATGCACACGTATGTGTGTGTATATGTGCATATGGTATATAGTACGCACTCAGGCCGGTCTCAGTTTCACTTCAGCAACTGGAAATTCAATTGGATTGGCAAAAATTGTTGTTTACATGCCGATTTGCTTGTTTGATTTATGCAAAATGTGTGTGCGGAGGTGGGTGTGCTCCACACACACACACAGCAGTGCACACACACTCGCCCCACTCACACACAGGCGCACATGATGTGCGCCTTGAGATTTGGCCAAACAATCCAACGAACGTCCGAATTAGCCGCCACTCCAAAAGCATCCGTCCCTTTTGTCCGGCCCGGAGCTGGCCAAGCTTGTGTATTAAACGATATTAGCTGCCAACGTGCGCTGGCAGATGGTAATGGGGGTGTGCCGGTTGTACGTGGGCGTGGCTAGATTGCTGTTTCCCGATTGCCTTCGTGCGTGTATGTTTGATGTCGGTTTGGGGCCATGTCCCTTAATGGGCTGCAGAACCTTTCGCTTTGAATTCGTCTTGTATTTGATGACAAACACACGATTCGAATCTGGCTTGATAAATTTTCTATTTACATATGCCGCAAATTTCACTCTGATTTGGCAGCTCCCCAACTGCTACGCCAGTTAAGCTTCATCCCTTCGTGCGCCACTTCGCATGATCGGCACGTAAACGCGTTAGGATTACGCATACGCCGCGTTGGCCGTTGGCTAAAAGCTTAGTCGCTAAGTGCAGCGTACTGCCAATTCCATCAGCAACATCTCAGCCCACATAATGACCTGGCCAACACAACACAACACAACACAATGCAAGGCAGGGCAGCGAGCAGATAAGGGGGACAGGACAGTGGAAGCACGCGCAGTGAGCAGTGAAAATAAAATTTGTCTTCTGTAGAAGTTGCAGTCAAGTTTGCCCTGAGTTGTGGGTAAACATTTTTCAGTGGCAATAAATAATAACGCAGAAAGAAATATTAATAATAAAAGCATGCAGCAGCAGTGCACAGCGCATAAAGGGACAGCAACAGCAGCAGCAGCAGCAACAGGGCAGGGCCAGGGCCAGCAACGGAGCCGGAGCTGGAGTAAGATGCGCAACCAGAACATACAATGGATGCACCCGGACCCATCCAGCGAATGGGGGGCAGCCCAAGCTGCCGAGCTGCCAAGCTGCAGAGCAACAAGAAAAGTGCATCCACGAATAAAATCAAAGCCATCAACTGCAATTGCAGCAGACAATCTGACGGACACGCTGCCGGGGCAGAGAGGCAGTGGATGGTGAATTGAATGGTTATTGAAAGGGCTGAATTCAGTATGGTAAAGGGGATGTGAAGTGGGAGGAGCAAAGAAGAGGAAGAAAAGGTTTTCTGTGGAAAAACCAAAGTTTTTTCGCCTCTCTCTCTCTCTCTCTCTCCTGCTTGGTTCCCTTACGGCTATAAAACTATTTTGCAAGATGCATAAAGACTTTGTCAAGTGGAAAAATATGGAAAACTTTTACATTTCGATGAAAAGTAATGCCATCTAAATTGCATGCCACTTGGGAAATGTGTGAAAATTGTAAGCCCTGGCAGCGGCGAGCAGCTGAGCCAAAAACTTGATGCGTTGCCAACTAATTGCCACAACTACCACTCGCACCCACACGCACATCAACAAACACGCACACAGCAACAGAAGAAACCACGCGTGTTCCTGTGCTCCTCTCCACTTGCGGCAGCTTACGAATGGTTATTAAACCGCATTTAATAATTCGCATAATGGACGATTTAAAGATTACAGAGGCAGCCACAGAGGCAACTGTAGAGCGAAGGGGGGAGGCGACGAAAAGCAAACAATGTACAACATGGCACAAGGCACACTTTCAATTTTCTAAAAACACATAAAACTTGATTATCTTGATTAAATTGCAAATCAAAAACATGTTTCAAGGATTACTTCTGTGCCACACACACACACACACACTCACGCGAACACACACGCAAACCCACGCACACAGTAAGAAATCTTATCAGGCCACAAACGGATTGCGTGCAGATACAGTCAGGCACAGTGGGAGGCAGATCTGTATACACATGTACCTATGTTTCCGATATATATACGCATTGTGGGTATAAATAATAATTGTAAACTGCAAGCCACACACATACGTGTCTATCTGTCTATCTGTCTCTCTTTCTCTCTCTTTATCTGGCACTGTCTGACTGTGCGGGCGTGCACATGTTAATCTGTTAACAAGAAGCTTAGATCGATTTCATTTCAAAAGTGTTTATATCACTTTAAAGTAATTACAAACAGCCACAAGCACATGCGAACGAGCTCGACACAAAACAAACCCAGCTGTCTGTCTTACTGACTGTCTCTGTCTGTCTGTCTTTGTGCACATCCCAAGTGCTTCAATCTATCTGTCTCTCTCTCTGTCTCTCTCTCTCGCTCACTCTCTGTGTCTGTGTGCAGTCGACCTGCTGTAATGGAAAATATTACGCAAATTGATTCTATAAGTGGCTTGTCATGGAACTGCGTTTGCCTGTTGACAACTGCTCGCAAGGCCATATGGAAATCCCTTCGAGAAGTTTGCAGTGCAGGTTCTCAAGCACAAAGCACATCTCAAAATTTGAGTGTATTGACAAAAGCATTTCCATGCTGCTTGGCTTACTTGTACTACATATGTATACACTTTGCGTTCCAATTAATAAGATTATTGATTCAGTTCACGGCAAAAGCCACAACGAAATTTGCATGAGGGCTTTGGTTAATATCAAGCAACTGATTAGTTGTTGCTTTGCTAGTTAAAATCAATATGCCCACATTAGATTTGACTTTGATTTCAAATTGTAGTGTCGAAAATTGATTACCCCATTTGCATGCATCGACAAATTCACATCTATATTTCTCATATTGATATTATTTTATAATTTAATATATCATTACCAGTGTTGCCAACACTTGGGGTCGTAGGACAGCTAAACTGGTACATGAAAGAAGATGGCAATAAACAGAAAATCTTGATGGTAGTTAAAAAAGCGCCAGCACATTCAATATACCCCTGATTGTGAGCAGAGCTACCAGAATTTTTGAGCGAAAAATAGCCAAATTATTCAAAAAAGCTAAGTTGTGTACAGTTGCAATAAAAACAGGCTGATTGTATGAAGTTCCTGGTATAAACAAAATCTAGCAATATTTTTCATTTTGTCCCGAATTTGAATTTTGAAAGAAACCATACTTGACCCCCTAGGGATGGTATATAACTCGGTCCAATTGTTTTTATTTTAAACAATACAATGCAATAATCTTTTGGCTTATCGATGTTGGCACAAAAGGGAAAATACTACTTTTCCCAAACGTCATAAGCGAAGATAAGACTACCATATTCAAAAAATTAGTGCTTTTCTTGTTGTATTATATATTTCTGGTTGTGGGGAAATGTCTAATTTTAAGCGAAATAATCGTCATTAGCGGGAAGTGATTTTTCGCCTGTGAACAGTTGTTCCAGCGACACAAAAGGAAGAGTTTTCTTCGTCGCATCGTGACTAATGATAAAAAATGGAATCATAGCAGCAACCCAAAGCGATAAAATATCTTAATATTCACGCTGCAAAGGTTATGCTGTGTATTTGGTGCAGCCATACGATTAGACGAATAAAAAGTTATCTACTGTTGTTATTTGTGATCCTTTTAACCATCATCTTCTGCTTGTCCGTTATTGTAAGACTAGCTGAGTTGTGTTTTGCAAACTCTATTTGTGTTATTGATTTTGAATGAGACAAACAGTTATCACGGCGAATGTATGTGTGGTATGTGGTGAAAGAAGATCGAACAATTATGGTACAAGATGATATAACAATTGGTTGCGAACAAGAGCATGCACATGCAAATCGAAGGAACAAAAATGTCTCCGACTACAAAACGGACCGTAACGTCACTAAATGTGGTCACTCACATGCCGACAGTATATGTAACTTAGAGGCTTAGACGTAACCGAAAATGTATGTAACAGCATCAACAGCCGAGTCGATATAGCTATATCCGTCTGTCCATCTGTTAGTTCGTGCGTATCAAAACCTTGATTTCAAAAAACTATAATAGCTAAACATAATAGTTATTTAAGAAAGTATGAGCATTACACAAACTTTTTGTGTCAATTATCATAAATATTTATGAAATTATTTTCTTTTTGTACTTCAAACCCCCAAACTAGTGTCAACAAGTTCCTAACAGCCCAAACCTTACCAAGAAAAGTACTCCGCACACAACGGGCAAAGGCCACGTCAAGTTTGTGTTGGATAAACATTTCTACGTAGATCTGTCACAGGGCTTACTCGAGGATTGAAGCTGTAAAATGCATATTAAGTAAACTAATTAAATGCCAGATCCGCTGGAGACGACTTAAGAGCTCGACAAAAAACTCTGCTGTCCCTATTGCTGTAAAACGTGCCTAGCTCCTGGACCTGTCACAGGTGCAATGCCAGCTCCCAGCTTCTGGTAATGCACAGGAAAATCTGCAGATGTCAAAGGCTCTCCCAAAATGCTCGAAATGTGTGGAGGGACAGTGTGCGGGGCAGTCATGCAGTGGCGCAACTGCACCGAGCTATGCCGAATTTTCAAGCTAATCTGACCAATTTGAAGCGCATTGTCTTCCCAGGCAGGGTTGCTGCTAGCATTGTTATTGTATGTGCTCGTGTGAGAGGGGAGAGGAAAGAGGAGTGCATGTGGGTGTGGGTGAGGGTGAGGGTGTAGAAAGACAAAACCCAACGTGTGCGCAAAAAGTAAAGTGCCCATGGCATCTCACTATGTGCAAGGTGTGTGAGGGTGTTTCAGTGTGTTTGTTTGCCTTGCACTTATGCACATGTGTACAAACAAAGAAGGGGAGGGAGAGGAAGAGGAACAGAGTGAGAGCAAGAAAAGGAGAGAACGAGTGAGCAAGCTGAAGGCGGAGCAGCAGCAGTGGCATTAGTTGAGTAGATGACGCTGTAATAGCATTCAGAACTCTTACTAATGAGCAGAGTACGCGCCACTGTGAATGCACCAGTGTGTGTGTGTGGCGTCTGCATGGGCCGAGCAGGTGATATGAGTCCGACGCTTGCCGTCACCTTGCCAGCGGCGTTGGCAGCTCTGCTTGAACCAATTTTACAATGTGCCGCATCAACCAACAACGAGCCAGGACCCAAGTGCGCCAAGTTGCAGCCAAGCAAGCCGGTAGCTGGCAGCATGCGGCGCACGAGAGGGGACAAAAGGACGAAAGGGGATGGAGAAGAACACAAGAACTGGTACCCAACAGTGGAGCCCTCACCCACCACAGCCCACCTCGCACCCGACACCCGGTAGTCGGCATCAGGCATCAGGCAACCGGCAGCTTCAAACTAATTGTGCAATTATTTTTGCATAAAGTGGCATAAACATGGCTAGAAGAGGCATTATGCAAGTTGCCTGACTTTTGCAACATAAGTATGAAGATGTAGCTACACCCACAAACACAACGCACCCACACACGCCCCAGTGTGTGCTCTCTCTGTGTCGCTGTGTGTGCGCGTGCTTAAGTGGCACTCGTACAATTTGAATGTAATATTCATTATTCTTTGCACATCGTCTGTCGGGCAGACTTCTTTAGCTTTTTCTAGCTTTTTCCGCACCGCTTTGGAGATTTTAAAGACTTGGAAACTATCAAGCCGTGCCCACTGTCCTTCGACTTCAGCTGTCGTACAAGACATTAAATATTATTATCTGTTCAGCAGCTGCTGATCGGATTGGAGAAGACAACATAAATTGAAAGTCTTTAAGTAGTTTATTGGGGATGGAAAGACAGTAAAGGTTAAATTATTAAAGTACATTACAATCTTTAAATTATATTGTATTACATATATTTCACAATTTACTTTCATTTCGCATAATTGAAAGGCGCAACTTACTTCAATTCCTAAATAGATTACGGCACTTATTATCGCTTCGATTGTTTCCAATTTACTCGCATCGGGAAGCCGCTTAAGCAGAATTAATATACTTGTTGCACTATTCGGCATGTGGTATTATTGCTTTATCTCTCACTTATTAAATATTCACTTATTCTTCTTTGTCCCGTTAGCCAGGCAGTTATCAAAGCATGCAATCAACGATGTTTCAAGTAAATTTAATTAAATTTTGCAAATTTAAAAGCCATTCGCAAACACGTATACGTATGTGTGAGTGTGTGTGTGAATGTGTAAGTGTGTGTGAGTGCGTGTGCGAGTTGCTTTCGCTTTGTTCCAGCTTGTTGTCTGAGGGCAAAGGAATGCGGCATTTTCAGTCTCATGTCAGTGCGGCATAGTTTCCCGTTAGCATTCGAGCTTGCAGCTTGGCTTTAATTTGAATTAAATTTTCGCCCAAAGAAAATGTACTCTACGAGTTTTTAAAGGCACCAGAGTGCACCGAGACGGGACGAGGGGCAAGGGCCAAGGGACGAAGGACGAAGGACGTTCTCAATGCTTTGCTATGGCATTTTTCGACAATTAAAATTAAAATTTAAATGAAATGAGCGCCGAGTGTGTGTGTGTGCAGTGGCAAGTGCTGTGTGTGTGTAGAAAAGCCACAGCACACTCAGTGGGCAACAGGGAAAAGGAGATGTGGGAAGTCTGCTACAGAAGGCTACAAAAACAAACCACAAAAGCCAAAGCCAAACACAAATGTTACATAAAGAAAAAGTCGACTTCGTCGTCGCCTCGGCTAGGAAGAAACACAAATATGTAAATGAAATTGTATGACTCGCTACACAGAGGCACACACGAGCACACGAATACACGCACACATACACACTGGCATAGACTGAAGCACACATATGCAGCAATTGCTGCAGTGCCGCGGTGCCAGCACCAGCGATACTCGAGCAACTTCTAACTAGGCAAACCGTGCGCCGAGGTGCAAATGCAGGTGCAGCTCAGGTGTGGGTGTCTGTCCGGGTTATATGTCTGTTTGTCTGAATGGGTGTGTGTGTGTGTGTGTGCGGGTTGCGTAGTTCGTTGACTTTTGAAGTTGTCGACACACACACACACACAACGGCGGCGGTAATAGCAATTGGACTTTGCCGTTACATTTATTGCAATTGTAATTGTTGTCAGTCGCAGTCGCAGTCGCAGTCGCAGTCACTGTTGCACTGCGGGCAGAGCAGAGCGTTAATTATGTGTCAACGCAATTTTGGCTTGTCGAACGATGCAGCAACAACAATGACAACACGACACGACAACAACAACGACGACAACCGTAACGACGCCTTGTTTAGCTAACGTGTCAAGCGGAAGTCGTTGCCAATCGAAGTCGCATCCGGTCGCCATCGCACGGGGCTGCATTTCCTGCGGTTTCGCTCTGTCGTTTGACATTGCATACTTTGCGCCGCGTGCACTGTGACTTTTACTTTCACAGCACCCACACAGGTGCACGCATACCCGGCACACACACACACACAGCCACAGCCACACGCGCTAGTTGCCACATTTAAAATGCCTTTGCATATTTCATTAACGGTTTAAAAATTCATGAACTGCTAATTGAAAACGTTTGTCGTAACCGATACACACACTAACACTCGCACGGGTGCTGCGCCTGGCAGTGCGTAGCATAAGGTAGCAAAAAGGTGCTAGGACCGCACTCAAAAGCCGGGCAACATAGTTTAGCACTTTGGCTGGCCGTCGTCGTGGACGTTGTGTGTGCAACCCAAGAAATCAAAACGTCGCCTCGACCCGAGCCAACCCATGTCGAGCAGTAGCTGGATCTGAGTTTCTGTATAATATATGCGGCCTAAGCGACCCAAGCGACCTGCACTCAAAGTTCACCAATGGCCTGGCACTTTTGTATGCGAAAATACCAACACTTACATACTCATACATGCATGTGGGGCTGCTCACACACACAGACACACACACTGGCACACCTTCAATCACTTCCGCTGAACGATGAAGTAGCTCTTTGGCACGCTATTATTTTGCGAAGCACAAGGAAACTGGAACCCCAGAGGGGAATACGGCAGAGGAGTGCGACTGCGAGTGAGCGAGAGAAGGGTAGAGCCGCAGCAAGAGCGTTATATGTAATTGGAACGTGTGAGAAATATCAAAGAGGGCAGCATGAGTCGTGGGGAGCCGCTTAAGTTGTAGCCCCGTTTTACCGGATGTCCTGTTAGAAGCGTAAATAGGCATAAAACAACGAAATGAACATTTCTATTACCCCCTCGATGGGCAGGCAGAAATGGAGGCCATCAAGCAGGCATCAGTTATGGGTCTGCTACAGGCGTAGCTAGTCGAATCGGATCAGCACCGCCTTCAGCCAGCCGTGAAAACTTGTCTAAAGTCTAAAGTCTTGTGGCGGAAGCACTGCCAGGAGCTGTCTAATGGCTACGCAACAGAAACAGCAACTGCTGCACTCTCCAGCCATCCTGCAATCCTGCGATCCGGCAACTCAGCAATCCTTTGACTCGACGCCGTGTTTTGTGCTTTGTTTGGGCTTCGCTATGCTCGCTTTGCCTGCGAATTATAAATGCAATATCGCCATGGCAATGCCGCCGGGCGGCCAAAACGCGACTGCAAAGTGCTGATTATGCCAGGTACTTGAAATTCTTTGTTTTGGACTCCCTTACCCCCTTCCTCCCCTCCCCACCTGTCTGCCAGCCTGGCTCAATGGCCGTCGACTACTTGACACTTGGCTATGCCTGTGCCTGTGCCTGTGCTCGGCTCTTTGCTGCGTTGCTCAGCTCCGCCACTAACTTGGCCACTTTCTTGTTTAACTGTACACCACAAAAGCTTGCTTAGCCAGTCTTAAAGTCTACACACCCTCACACACACACACACATACACAGAGGTATACACACGCCTGCACACCCCGGCACAGTCACTCAGTCACAGAGCAAAGATGGAGAGAGAAAGCCAAAGGTAACAATGGCCAAGTGCCAAATACACGTGCGCACGTACCGTGCCACGCCTTATATGCCGCTTCCCCGCCTCCTGCTGCCGTCGCCATGGGGCTGTATAAACTGCTTTTAGTCAACTTTAGTTAGTTTGGTCAATCTCCTCCACGCGGCGACTGCCCGCTGCTAATGGAGGACCAAAGCTTTTGGCCGAAGTTTTCGTTTCTGCTGCGTTTTTTAAGTCTCGCCTCTACCACGGTAGCTGCTATGCTGCTGCTGCTGCTGCTGCTGCTGCTGCTGGTCTGCTCCTGCTGCTGCTGGTCTGCTCCTGCTGCTGGTTCACTATTTACAGCTTTAGTTTTGTTTGCTTCGTGTTTTGTCATGCCTCTTATGTCCTGCCTCAAAAAGTGTAAACAACTTTGGGCGCTTGGCCAAGTGCAAGGTGTACACCGCACACTGCGCACACATTGCACACAGCAGCTGGAGAGGGGTAGAAGAGGAGCAGCAACAGGAGTACAAGCGGGAGCACAAGCAAGAGCAGACGAGCGCACGTTCATGGTGCCTTTACTGCTAACCCGACGATGCCGCCGACTACTGCCCCACTGACCAGCGTCCACTGTTAATCCGAGATGTTTGTTTACCTTGGCACTGCATGAAGGCGGCGAGCTGCCGTGGCTGCTCCTGCATCTGCTCTAGCAGCCAGAGTAACGAGAACGGGGCCCCATTTATCTTGTGAATGCAATAACAACGACTTAGCCGGAGCTTTGAGCTGCACTGTGCAAATCCATTGAACCTGCAGTGAGTATAATAAGTTAGTCGTGAAGTTTGCAATGCATCGAGGGAGATAAATTAGACCCCGCCGGAGTGCAGCGCAGGAATGCCCCTGGCATACATATATATATAAACAGAGCAGAGATAGCTGTAAATGCATTGAAATATTATAGCTAAAGCAGGCGGGGTTGTTGGAAGAAGTCAAATTAAATCAGTTTACCAATTCAGAATCTCGAGTTCAATGATGAATATGCAGAGCAAAATAGGTTTATGAAGGGGATGAGTGGGTTTTATAAAGGAGAAGCACAAGCTGATTTTGTTTTGTTTCTACGGCCAATTAAATAAGTATATGACCCGAAGCGGATTTTATTTATTATTTTCCATTTAAATTATGCACAATTTGTATAAATATAAAGCGAAACAAACGAAACGCACAGAACCAACAGGAAATTTTGTTAAATTTTAATTATGCTGGCGATCATTGTTGCAGTTTTTGAGTTTTAATCGCACAAACCGCTTTAATTCGAATTTAAATTAATTAAAATCACTTACGAGCAGACCAAACCGAATGAACAACAACAACAACAGTAGCAACAACAGCAACAACAATCACAACAACAACACTGGCAATAATAACAACCATTTAAAATTGGTAACAACAAAAACCCAAATTAACTTTGCAACGCTTCAGATTCGCAAAAAAGCCACAGCACGAGCGCCGGTAGACGGGGCGGGGGGTTGAGTTTCGGGTGTCAGCAAAAAAGGGGGCAGTGGAGTGTGAGAGTATTGAGTGAGTCGCGCCACAGCAGGTGGACATAAAAGGCGCGACCGCCAAGAGCTTTCATGCGAATGGAGATCAGAGCACAGAAGGGCGTCGTGTGGGGGCGTGGCAACCACAGGGAGTTTATAGCGCATTTTATTTTAATAAAGACTTTTAATTGAATTTTCAATTGTTATGCTCACGACACGGGGCCAATACAGTGGAGGCTGCCGATGCCGATGATGCTGATGGCGTTGCTGATGACGTTGCTGTAGTTGCTCCCGTTGTTGTAATTGCAGTTGTTGCTGTATTTGTTGTTGTTATCATTATGATAGTGTGTAGGGTATATCAGTAATGTGTGTTGTTGTTGCTGCTGTTGCTGCTGCGACTGCTGCCGTTGTTACTTTTCAATAACACGCCGTAAAAGCGCAAGTCCGTGGTTAAACAATTACGTGGCAGAGAATGCACCCGGCTGTAGATAAGCGGCTGCCAGAACGTCCTTCCCCTCTCCCCTTCCCCTTGAAATCACTGCCCACGACTCTACCCACTTGCACTGCGGCTTCACGGTTTGCATTGACAGGCAGACAATGCCACACTCGAGGGGTTGATTTACACATGCATCGCATCGCATTGCATCACGCGAATGGCGTCCGCCACTTCCGGTTTCCGGCTGCGCTGCTTAGCGCCACACAATGGCAGCGCCAAAGAAAAAAGCAACTGCAAATTGCGCGAAAAAACTATTAAATTTGCAACCAATAAACGTGGCAACAATTAAAATATTCTGTATGCCGCTTCCGTTGATGGCCAAGCAGCAAAAAGGCGCATCTCGATTTGCTCTTTTGTATACCCTGTATTTCCTGTAAGGAGGTATGTATTGTGATACGATATGCTTAAAGAAAAAATCATAAATATACTAAACTAATGTGAAAGTTTGTATGTTTTTTAGATGAGCTGCAATGTCAGTTTGTATATCAGTTCATCCTTACCTTGTGCTTCTTTAGTAAGTCTACATATCTCGGTCTCTTCGGTCCGATTAACTAACTTTTAAAGTCAACAGTCAACTCAACAGTTTCTCTGTTTGGTTTACAGGCAATCTGAACGTCAGGCAGGCTTAACTCTAGCTGCCTATAGTTTTTACATCTACATAATTATGGAATTTCAATCATTTATTTATTACGTGTAAATAAAATGTACATGGAAGTTATGCCTTTTATTAATTTTTAATTTGTATCGGCGAGCAGCGGTTACTGTTGTTGTCATTGCAAGTGTTTCTGCTGCTGCTATTGTTTACACTTCAATCTACATACACACACTGCCTCCCAGAGTCATCCCACACACACACACACACACACACACACACACACACACACATGTATGTATGCATATACCCAACTGCTATTGTTTTTGTTGTTGCTGGTCGGAGCTGATACAGTTAGCCGATATACGGCGTATTTTTAATATGCACTTTCGGTCCGCATTGTTTGTACTTCAATTTTATAGTACAAAATTTTCAATTAGTTTTTCATGCACTTTATTGGCTATTGTTCCTCGCTAAGTGGCCGCATTTGCTCCCCAACCACACACACACACACACATCTAGATTCACACACATAGCTCCAACCGCACACTCACTTCCGATAAACGTGCATGAATAGAACCGTATTCATAGTTCTATTGTGGTTTTTCCGAACCAATTTCAACATCAATAAGCAATATTATATAAGTACAATATATATATAATAAATTCCATAATCTACTTTCCAGTTTCGAGTCCTTTGTGGGTCACCAACGGTTCAAGTGTGTGATACAATACATTCGGTTTCAAACGCAACATGCATCTGTTTTTCAAACTGCACTTGTTCTGAAAAACACTACGATTAAGCGATATAGCGGCATTATATAAACTTACCATTGATACATTTTATAAGTCGCTTACAAATTAATTTCATGCATTGAACTATGTAACCTTTTTATATTCAACGTTATAAATATATGTTGCTTATGGTTTATGAAGTCTTTTAAGCCAAATTTGGCATCTTACATATATATTTGAAAGTATTTATATCGTTTTGATAATTAATTGGAAATAAATACCCCTTTTTATATTTAAACCACTGTGTGTAGCCATTTTATGCTTCCACGGTATACAAATATCTCTACATAGGATAAATCCGCAGATTTCTAACGAGAACCATAATTACTGACCTAGCATATGTTGCAGTTAGCTCATTTCGACAAGTCTGAAATCGGGCTTAGGGGCAAATGTGGGGCTTCTCTCCACGCTCAGCTGGCTGGCAAAGAGCAGAAGGCGCAAATTAAAAACAGGGAAAGGTGAAAAAGACACGGAAGTATATGAGAACACGTGTCTTTTTTGTTTTCTTTTGTCTGACTCTCAAACGAAACCCCAAGAACCGCAAAGTTGCTACTGAGCAAAGGACGAGAGGCCACGCTGCATACGGCGGCATAGCATAAGAATGTTGTTGCGGTTTTCCAACATTCCGCTTGAATCCTGCTGCTGAACTCAATGTCGAACCCGAGACCGAATCCAAGCTCGAGGCTGTGTACAGGCCAGTTGTACATAGAGTTGTCTACAAAGTCGACTCGCCTGACGTATGCAAATGGGAATTTGCATAGCAGACAGTTGCAGTTGCTGGCGGCTCTCAGAGTTGCGAGCTGTCAAAATCAATTTCAAGTCGCACCAGAAACTATAAAAAAGGCAGAGTACAACAGAGAAGGGGGACACAAAAGGGGTGGAGGGGGAGGGCGAGGTGTGACTGCATTAATTAAAATTTGAATGCAATGCCAAGAGGAAAGCGCACAGCTAACAAATTTTTCATAGGCTAATAAACTTGAATGCCTTGCCAAAAGAGAGCAATGTGGCCAGGTGCAGCATCAGCAGAGGCGGCCGAGAGACAGAGAAAGAGAGAGAGAGGGGCAGAGAGAAGCGGAGTGGGTGGCGCAAGGTGCTCGCACTCAGCAAGTGCTGGCCCACAACTTGTTTTTTGCCGCACTGTCACCCAATTATGTCACACAGTGTACAACAAATTAATGCCTCGTTGCGTTGATTGCGTCGAGTGCGGCTGGCGTCGCCGTCAAGAGAGTGAGCGAGAGAGACGGGCAGAGCGAGGGCGAGAGGGAGAGCGCATGAAAGTATGCAATACAAAAAGAACACGCAAAAGTAAAATCACTAAAAACAGCAGCCGACCCAAAATCCAGACGGAGGCCCAGCCCTGCCGTCAGTCCCCGTGCCGGAGTGTGTGTGTGTTGATGTTTGACTCTGTGAGTTTGTGTGTGTGTGTTGGTGTGATTGCGTGACAATTTCAAACAGATTTAACCGCCAATTTAAAATGAAGTCAATACAAGCGAAAGCAACTGAACTGAGCACGCAAAATATAGCGCAACCAGTGAAAGTTGATTCGCCACTGCATACCCTGTAAGTCGGTCAATATTTGCACAACTGTTCAGGTCACTCTAAAGCACCATTGCAAGTCGCAGTACAGGGTAGGACAGTGAAGTGTCGCCTGGCTACTGATCATCGGCCCGTCAGCAGCGACGCAGACTTCCTGCTTGTTTTTTCCCAATGCAACATTTAAATACGCACAGAGGGCGACAGGCCCAGTACTCCCAATGTTGCCGCTTGCTCCGCTTACCGCTCCTGTGCTGGGCAGCGGAGCGTGCTTCACCGCCAGCTGTAAAATGTATTGTAAATTTCACGCTTTTTTCGACTCGTCTCGTCTCCTGGTCTCACTTGCTGGCGGTGGTCGCTGGTTGGGTTGACTCTGTGTGGATTTTCCATTCTCGATTCTTTTTGCATTGGGCCTCAGTGCGTTTATGTCACACAAACGATTTAAATGAAATAAATTACAATAAATCACTCAATCGGTTTAAATAAAAATGTTGCTCTTGTAATGAGATCTCGAGCAGGGAAGGTAAAAAGTGACGACTGGCACGAAAAGAGAGAGAGAAGGAGAAAGAGTGGGAGAAAGAGAGAGAATCAGAGTGATTACATAAAAACGACTCGGACCCGTGATTTAATTTGATTTTAAGTGTACTACAAGGAAGTCTAGCTGCCTCTCTCTCTCTTTCACTCTTTGCGAGTGCTTTAAAGATATCGCCTACTAATTCCGCCTGCATGATACGATAGATAACTCCCTGCTAGTTTCTCAGTACTCAATTCTTTTCTACTCACTTGAAGCCTATTCAAACTTGGCCACTTGATGATCAAATACATTTGCCGGCACAGTGAGCCATAAACCAATTGACAAGGCAATCATTTCGGAGCGCCACTCGCATGTTTGAATCAAAGTAAAGTCCACTCTAATTGTTGTTCTTGCAGTAGTTGTAGTTGCTGTAGCCGTTTTCTGTCTCACTTGCTCCCAGGGATGCCGGCATATCAGTGCTGGGATTGCATGGTCCGTTCTTGGTGCTTAATTGCAGCCAGTAGTGCATGTAAATGCCATGACAATGGCTTCTGGATAGGGAAAGAACAAGGAGGAGCAGAAGTTGGCAGGACAAAACGCAAAAGCATTACTTCTATTGCTCAGACGGACCAACCAATGTCGGGGTGAGTAGCTGAGCCAGTAGACACACAACGTTTTGTGTCCACCTGAGTTGTCAACAAACCGTGAAATTATCAACCCAAATTGGACGACAAACTGAAGCTACAATGGTGGAAGGGGAGGGGTCTGTGTCAGATTTGTATTCATTCTTTGGCATGGACAGCACGTCTTAATGCATATGTTAAGCTGAGCAGTTGCCGCTCCTCTCTGTTCGGGCGAAAAGCTTTTAATACAAATTGAAAACGCTTGAGGAGCCCAAGGGGCTGCCCGACTGTCCACCTGACCGGCTGCCCGAGTCTGTGTGGAAAAAAAGCCATGGGTTACACAGATCCAAGACATCTTATTTCTGATAAGCAGCCAGGTAACCCAGGCAGCGCAGTTGCTGTTGTGTGAGTGCTCCAATTGGCGTTTAAATGAGTGGCCAGATGAGTTGGATGGTTCACTAGTTTCCAACGCACAACTGGACAATCGCAGACTGCAGTGAGTGCTGTGAGTTCTGTCTGTGTCTTTTGTTGTATCTAGAGAAATCTAACCTTCACTTGACTCTTCTTCTTCATTCTCTCAGTCCCTTTCTAACCCTGTCTTTTTCTCTCTCTGTCACTTCTTCTCTCTGATACCCTGTTTCTTTCTCGACTTTTGCATAAATGTCAGGCCATTTGCCATAGATTCCGCACAGCCGCAGCTGTTTATCTTGCTTTCAAGTGCAACGGAAAGTAGAACGCAAAGGGGGAGGGATCTGGGGCTGGTCAGTGAACGGAAATGCGCTTTATACAGCATTTAAATGCCCCCGTTTCCGGGGCAGGCTCCGCCCGTTGCCGACCTTCAGATGCCTCAATTATTTCATTAAGTAAAACGTTTGCATTTCACCTAATTCCACCCAGTCGAACCAAGTTGGTTTGGTGTGAGTAGAGTCGAGTCGCAGGCCTTGGCCACATCCGTTGCATTCGTGTGCAAACACGCAAAGCAGCGCGCCGGGCCGGGCTGGAGGCGAGACTTGAATCTGGTATCGGTGAATCGCAGTGGCAGCCGAAACACACGGAACGGAATTTATTTCTCAATTCCCACTTCAATTTCGCAAATTGAATGAAAAAGCGCTTAAAAATATACAAAAGCAGCAGCCTGGCAGCCTGGCAGCCAAGCAGCCAAGCCCCGTAACTCCCGTAGCTCCTGTTGCCAAAAATAATGTAACAAAAGCAGAGCCCGCTCGGTGCCGGATCAGCTGCAAAAAAGGCAAACGAACGACGAGCGAAGGAAATCTTACAAATAAAACGGAAGTTAATTTACTACGTAAACCGAAAAGCATGGCGCAGCCACATCCGGTGAAACGGAGCAAAGAAGCGTAAGGGCGGAGATGGGGGCAAGGACGCAGCACTACAGTCAATGTGAGTACAAGGAAATACTGCAACTGAGACTGGAATCGTTTGTTGGGAGCTGAGACTGAAGCGATCCAGCAACGAGCTTCACTTACAGCAGCCCATTTAATTGGCCAACTTGCTGCTGCACTGCCGCAGTCGATGCCGTTGTCCGTCGCTTTAAGGTGGCCAAATATTAGCTCATGCAACAGACGCGACCGAGACACAGGCACGTGGATGTGTGGGGGCATAAAACATGGATAGGGGACAGGTGCAGCTCGCACTTAAAACCGCTTATTACGTTAACAATTGCGAATATCGGCGAGAAATGAGAACGCTGAGCGCCCAGAGCAGAGCAGACAGGATTACTTTGCATAATTTTAGGGGCATACAAATAACAGCCAGCAATGCACCTTCCTCACACACACACACATACACAGACGTCTTACTACACTCATCCGACTAGGCAAGCAGGTTACTTCTAACCGGGTGCGCCAATGAAAGCGGAAGGAAATTTCACTAGCCAAATGCAGCAGCAGCAGCGAGGAGACCACTGTGTGTGGGTGGGTGTGTATGTGGGTGTGTGTGTGTGCAGCTGGGGCGTGGCAGCGCAACAAAGGCGCATTAGAGCGATAGCGCAGGCCAGCACAAGTATTTGTTATGCGGTAAAAATGCATAAAAATCCCGAGACCGAGACCGGCATTTATTTAAATTTATGCCGTTATAACGTAATTTTGCATTACCCCAAAAATGATGGCGTCGGCGGCTTCCCAACTCAACTTTCCGCCACTTTATTGTTGCGCCTGTGTGTGCCTGGTCGTATGTATGTATGTATGTGTATACGAGTGTGCACACTTTTTGTCGAGGCATTTTTATGCGCCCTTTTTTTCTGCCACCGACTTGAACATTTTTGTGGTGCTGCACATAGCCCGCGGCCAAAACGTTTCCTCTTTTATTAAAACTAAATATTTGCAATTGTTATTTGTATAAAGTATTTGTATCTATTTCTATATGTACAATTGCATTTGATGAGATTGTTTTTTGGCCACACACATAAATAATATTCATGCATGCTCCCACTCTGTATCCCACTCCGGAGTATCGCGATACAAAAGCGATTCATTTGTTATGCATATGAGGTGAACTGAAATTTGCGCTGTGGCTCTGAAGAAACAACAAAGGAATTCTTGCTGGCAGTCGACTAACAGCGCTTGTGCTTGTGTGCACCATCAAATGCGAGTACAATGACCAAACTTTGAGTAATGTGCGATTTTTTAATTTTAAGGCTCTGCAACTAATATTGCGGAAATTTTATTGTGAAAGTTCTATAAATTTGCATAGTTGTAGTGGAATAACTCATCCCAATGTATGCTAGCCAGTGTAGTGTTATAGAATTATATTTTTAATAAACTTAGATGACCTAATCGGGTTAAACTTAATCTCTGATATGATGCTGCACACTGCAGTTTTCTGCCATTTGTGCACATTTCTAGTTTCTTAATCCGTTCGCAGCATTGATGCAGCTCAAAGTCAATTAACTAATTAGAAAACCCCAAACCCCAAACGTCACACTGGAAAGCAGCTTTGCTGTCTTATCTCCCACTGTGATCTAATGGGTTAAAGCAACAGAGTGGCAGGAGCACATTCAATCAAATATAACTGTAACTGTAACTGTAACAGTGTAACGGCGTAACAGTGTCTCCAGTTACGGCTTCTGATACGGCTGCTTCTCCTGCTCTCGATGGTGCTGCTGCTGTGTGCTGTGTACTGTGTACTGTTTTGAATACAAATTAGGCAAAGTGATGGCCGACTGCGACATGCAACAGCCGAGCAAATAGTAAACAGAGACGCCTCCTCCAATCAAGTGCCTCCAATGCTGAGGACATCGACATTCTTGTCGACGCTGTCATTGATGAAATTGACTTAATTTAAATTCAAACTAATTAATTAGCTGCAGATATTCGATACAAGATGCGAGCCGGCAATGAAGTCATTCGACAGCCTCTACCTGAGTCGAAGCCGGAGACAGCATCCAGGCTGACTCTGGGCGAATATGTTGTCCATTATTTCTGCTGCTGCTGTTTAAGCTAATTAAACGCACAATTTGTGTGTCTGGGCCAGGCCTAGAGCCGGTCTTAACAGGGCAATAGGCTCAATATCAATATCTCACACCATCTAATCATGCTATCGGTCGGACTCTCTCTCTCTCTATCTGCATCTCTCTCTCTCTCTCTCTCTCTCTCTCTCTCTCTCGTTCAATGATTTTGTTTAACTCAGTGATTCGAAGAATTAAGCTCAACTCTGCTGATACACACACGTGCGACTGCGTGTGTGTCTGTGAATGTGTGTGTTTCTATGCCACACACACGTAGAGTAGATAGAGAGAGAGGTAGATAGAGAGAGAGAGTCCGACAGAGAGCTAGAGAGAGACATTTGAATGTCTGTCATGAATTGATACCAATTTGCAATTGTTAATGAAACGCTTTGTGCTGTGCCGATTGCATTGCAGCCACGCCCCGAGCAACTAACACCGAGCTACATCTGTGTGCGGGTGTGGCTGGGGGGTGTGGGTGTGTGTGAGCAAGTGTAGAGAAGAAGCCCAGCATAGACAGTCGCTTTTTGTGTCCGCTGTCAGTTTCTCCCTATTGCACTCCAATCTACTGAGTTCATTTCACTTTCCTTATTTTCTTTGACATTCGAGTTACATTTTGGCCAAGTTTTGCACATTTGTGTGTTTGTCAATGCAGCACGAAAGGTTGGAAATCCCCCGAGCTGACTGTGAGTGAATGTGAGTGCGAGTGAGTGCGAGTGCGTGTGTGAGTCTGAGTGTCTGTGTCAGTCCATCCAGTGTGCTGCTCGTGTGCTTTCGCTCATTTCAATTTTGTAATTGAGATTAGCACTTGGGAATAATGGAGATCAGATCATTTAATTAACTTTTCGAGCACATCGAGTCCTGCAGGTCGTTCTGCTACAGTATCAAGTGCCTTGAATTGCCTGTTCTCTTCTGTTCTGTTCTGTTCTGTTCTGTTCTGCTCTGCGCTGTGTGTGATTGTCTGTATGTGTATGTGTATATGTCAGTTGTGCTGTGCGTATTGCTCTGTCTGTGCAGCTGATTGAAGTAACCAACGCCCAAATCCAATAATTTTCCCACTCTTGGCTGCTCATGCTGACCAACTCTCCCTTCTCCCATTTGCCTGGTGCTGCCTCTTTGTCCCTTTTGCCTGCCTGTTAATTTACTTTGGTGCAATTTCATTTGTTAATTTGCATTCTGAATATTGCAGGCATTTTTTGGTCAATTTGGGGAAAATCATTTGCTGTGAGTGCTGCCAGCCCAGTGGATATAATACCTAGCATAAACAGAGCTCTAATTTCGCTTTGAAATTGGAATGCCACAAACGACGTTGGTCTGCCAGTCAGTCAGTCTGCCTGTCGGACTGCCGGCCTGTCTGTCTTTGGTGTCTTCCTCGACTGCTGGTTTCAATTAGCACTTGAAGCACTCGTCGAGCACTGCTCAGATCTCTTTCAGGCTGTGCATCTCATTTGCACTGGGTAAGAATATGCTCAGGCAGCATCTTTGTTGTGCATTCTCCGTATACTTTATCTTTATTATCACATTTCACTCTGCCCCTCTCTCGCTCTCTCTTTTTCTGAATGTCTCTATTCTCAATTTCAAATTGCATTCAGCTGTTTGTTTTTAAGCGCTGTCATGAGAATTCAAAACTCTCTTTGAATAATTTTATTTATTTACGAGTATTTTTACCATTGCTTGTGGAAAACTTTTTGCCAGCTACAAATGCAACTGCCTCGTCGACTTTTGTCATTCACTTGTTTATTTAGTTTTCTTTCATTTTGCTTTCTCCATCTCAGCTTGTCGTCGTATGTCAAAAGTTTCGCTTTGACCCCCGCTGCCCTTGCCCCTCCCACTCATCCTCTGCCTTGCCTTTTTTCCTCCCAGATTGCCGAATTGATGCCGTTTTGAGTGAGAACTATGCATTGTGTATGGCTGCTGCAGTGCGTCGTGGCACGTCTTGTGTTTTAATTAAAAATGGTTCAACACCGATGCAGCTGTTTGTGTTACAAAGAAACAACCACGCTCTTGTTCCTCCCCGCTTCCCTCTCCCAGCTGCCCTTGGGCGTGCATTAATTTGCAGGCGTAAACTAAAGAAATTTGTTTCTTTCAAAAACCATTTGAGAATAGTTTTAAAGTCAAAAACTTGAGGGAAACTTGAGGGAGGTAACGATTAAACCAAGCCAAAGAAACACAGAATCCGAAGATAGATAAAACAGACTGGTAGGAATTCTATGCTGCAGATCAATGTGATTTGCGGTGTGGCTCAGGCGCATTCTTAATTATCTGGCCAAGGCAATTAAGGGATCGGCAAAACCGACTGCATTTATCATCCTATGTGGAATCAACCAGGTTTATTTGTAGGATTGTGCCTCCACTCTGAAGTTGAGGAGAGACGTGGCATTCAAACAAACAAGTTGTCAGTTCTGTTTTGCAGTCGAATGCATTTGGCAGATCAAACAAAATGCATTACGCAGTGCAGGGTGGGGCACTCTGTAATGCGGAATAGACTGCGAAGCGTCAGGTGAAAGGTGAGACGTATGTCAGACATGCGGTTAATTAGGCGTTCAAAGGTTGCACGCCATTTTGTTGTTGGAATCGGTGCCTGTGCACAGGTATTTGACAGCCAGCCAATTGGTTGCTCTCAAATTGCACGGCTCATTAAATTTCAATGGGGACATAGCTGGGCGGGCGTGGCAGTTTGGATTGGGTCGTTCGATTGTGCTGTGCATTTCCAGTTGGCGCTTGGCAAATGGCAATGCCAATTTATCGTATCGTTGCATACTTGCAGGCGTCGACTCGCAATGCCTGTTGTCTGCTTTTAGGCAGCACCATCAATGCTCCAGCCCCCCTCCCTCTCCACCTTCAAGCGAACTTGTCACAACTTTTTGAATGCCTTTTCGTTAACTTCTTGGCGCGAAAACTTTGCTGTGAAATACTTTGCGCAAATATTGTTTTCGCATGCTTTTGTTGCGCTAAGCGCCAACGACCCGACGCCCCTCTACGCTCCCCACCCTTCCCGCTGCTGAGAGTTTCTGGTCTTGCAGCGTAAATTGTATTAATGCGCGTCGCTCTTTTCAGGAGTTTCGCTGCCTTCGTTCTTTCTTTCTTTCTTGCTGTTGTGTGTCTTTTAGGGCTGCTCTTCTCCTTTCGTGCCATTGTTTTCGACTTGCGTTCCGCCATGTATTGGTATTTTCAGCGCTTATTTGTATCGTTTTCACTCACTTTGTTGTTGCTTCTGTTCTATTCTGTTTTGTTTTCGTGGTTGCCAATGTGCTGCGTGCAACGTGCAACGCTGCTGCCAGTTTTCTTTGCATCAGATTTTATTTTATAACACTTTTTTTTTTGGCAATTTCCTTAAAACGCAAACTTGAGAAGTTGCATGAAATATTTGTGGTGCCTCTTTTTGTATTCTATTTTCGGAAAGTTTTCAAATCAATTGTGCCATCGAGTTTGTAACAACGTCAAAAGCAACAGTAAGCTATCTACATTTTGAATTCAAATTCATACAAATATCAATCCCGTCTCCAAATACCCTAACGGTGTCGACCAGCTGGCTTGAGAATACCCTACAATGAGAATATGTTAGTCAGCAACAAGAAACAAGATGAACCAAGTCAATCGCAACTCACATGTGCCCGCTTCAGTATGGAGTCTCTGCTCGAGTCGTAGGCGTGCTGTTTCGAGGGTATCTCCACCACAGTGGGCGTCGGCAAGATGTGCTTGTCGATGGTCGTACGTATCATGTCCGCATAGATCTGATTAATTATTATAATGGCTATATCATCGCGTTCCAAGAAGCGCTTGAAGCGATCCAGAATTTCTGCGACAGAAGTGTCTGCAAAAGATGAGAAGTGTCTTTGCAAACGGAATTAAAGGCAATAAGCTGCTGCAGCTGCTACCTTTCTCCACGACCATAAAGTTGGCCTCGCGATGCTCGTTGACCTCTCCGATGCCGCCAAGCACAAAGCCCACACAGGTGTCCTGAAGAATGAGAAAGCAGAAAAGTTAAGTGGATATACTCTTACTATACTAACCTCATCGCCTATGACAGCCATTAGTTTGCCTTCCCCTTCAATGGAATCGTTAGACATGTTTTTAACAAATTATTTAATATTTCCCTTGAGAACTTTACTTGCATTACCCGAAACTGAATGAAAAGCAAAGCCACTTGGATAGTGGAATCAAACGAATATTCATTCCATATTGAAAAATTGGAAACCTACTTCGTGCCGGAAAATAGAAATACTATGTTAAACTAATTTGCCGAATTCCAGCACGAGTTAATTGAATAATCGGCCATAGCCGAAAAATGCTGTAAGCTGTTAACTGAAACTGAACAGCAACTAGTCAGCGTTGATTTGTGAAATAATATTGCAGCGAAATGCGAATTGGGACATTCCCCAAAAAAATAGTGGAAAATAAGGCGGGCGTCGCTGCACTTGACAGCTGCGGCGCATTTGATGGCAAATTGTTTGTTGCACTTTGATGCTGCTGCTATAGTTGCTGCAATTTTTAGGTTTTCGCTTTATTTTGTTTTTGGTTTCTGTGTAGTGTTGTGAAGCGTAAAACAAGTTTTATAATTGTTTAAAATGTTTGCTGCCAACGTCCATTGCAATCCAATTTTATAACGAATTTTGTCAGTTGGCGCTCGAAACTTAATCGAGAGCTGCAGTAGAAGCAGCACCAGCGGCAGCAGCACAGTGGGTAAAACAACAACAGTTTGTGTGCCAAAACATTTGTTGCTGCCCCAGTGGCACGCCCTCTCTGCACAATTTACGCAATGTTGCGCTCGAAACTTTAATGCTGCGACAGCTCCTAATTGGATTAGATAACTTCTCGAAAGGGTTTAACATAACACAACAACGCACACACAATGCACGAGCTCGGACACACGCACATGTACATACACGCGCGCATAGGCATACGCACCCACTCAAGGCAGGCACACACATTACGCATACGCCGCATTACTCGAATTGTCTCCGGCAAAGTGAATCGTTTCGAATCCAAAGCCGGTTATATGCACCATTATTGCTTTCCTTTTCGCTATTGTTCACTTATTTGCGTTACGTAGATGCACAACAACAACAACAACGACAACAACAATAGCAACAACACTTACCACAACAAGCCCTAAAAACCTTTGCGCTACATTTAGCTAATTGTTGAACAAACTTTCAACAATGTTGCCACTTAAAATCGACTCCACTTCGAACTCCAATGTGAACGAAGCGAATCGCTTTTTCAGATCAGCTCGAATTGTTTGCATATCAATGCCCACTTCGCTGTTGTATATTGTTGTTGTTGTTCCCGCGGTTGTCGTGTGGCATAACTAATTATGATTAATGCCTCGAAGTGAGCCCGTGACATTTACACCTAATTGGCTGCTGATGGCGTCCGGCACATGGACAGTGGGCAAACATATCACAGTTAATGTGCGGCACAGCGAGGCATTGAACCCTTGCACAGACCGTCGAATATACCCGAAACTAGTTAGGAATATTGCAACGCAGCCAATTTGGCGTAAATTGCCGGCGCCGTTGCAAATTAAATAGCATCGAAAATCAATTCATGCCCATTGCAATACCCAATCGCCATCGAATTCCATCCACTAGTGACCTTTTTTTGCTGGCTTTTCTATTCAAGCTCGCGCTGCTCGTGTGCTTGGAGTATTATTGCTGGATCTATCCAGCCGTCCAGCCAACTACGGCGACGGCGGTGTGAATCGGTGCGACAGCAAGCGGCATTTTATGCTGTTACCGGTTTAAGTTGATTAACTGGCTAAAACAACAACACGACGGCATTCTGTGACTTTGTTGGCTTTTGATTTTTCTAATATGGTTGCGGCGAGATCGAATATGGTGCTGCCTAGAAAATTTCACTTATGCGCCGCACGTTTCGCCTATTTTCCTGTTAAGCATTAAATGCTTTGGGTCAAGCTTGAAGATGGCAAAAGGGGGCAGTGTGTGAACAGTGAAAAAGGAGTGGGGGAGGTTCTTTGTTTTCTCTTTTTAACTAGAATAAATCGGTGTCCCTTACCACTTGGCATATTCACAAGACTATCGATGGACTCTGATTCTACATTTTAAACTAATGCGCTTGATAATCATTATATAAGTTAAGAAGGGGAGAGTAAAACAACGACTGAAAGGAAAAGCGACAGCGCGAGATGTATATGGAAACAGAGACTCAAGTTAAAAGGAAGAGAGAAAAATGAGAGAGAAAGCCAGGGAAAGAGAAAGATAAAACGCGATGAATACTAAGTTTAGAGTGTAAGTAAGTCTAAATGTTTCTCTCTTCGGATTCAGATTGTGGACTCTGCAAAGAGCAGATTATCTGTGACTGCCTAGTCTTGGTATGGACGAGGAGGAACCATCTGCATATGGAAATCGCGGTTCCTGCCCAGAAGGCTAACTCATCGACGAAAGATCTGCTCTTTTTCATTAGGGAAGCAGAACCATATTTGTCAGGCTAGGAAGGGATCTTTAGTTACAAAATACCTCCTCTGGCGGCATTACCGCACCTATATCTCCTGTTGGAGACTCTCTTTCATTGAGAAAGAAAGGCAAATAGAGAATTAGGCATACAGTGACAGACAAATGATAGCCGACAGGGGGAGAGTGAGAGGCTTTACGTGAGAGAAAACCCTAATGAGGCCTGTCCAATTACAGATCGCCCTCCCCTCACTACTTGTTCATTTGTAAAACTCGTTAGGTATCTTATGCCGTCAACGATAAGATCGAAATTAAAGCTAATCGCAGTTTTATCAGCTGGCCAAGTCAGTTACTCCGGCTGCAGGCACTAATGACGGCTGCAGACGCCTCATTTGCGCGTTGCTCTCGTTTGTCTCGTTTGCCTTTCGCCCTTTCCATTTTAAACTTTTAAGGCAGACAACTCGCTTGTTATTTATACAGTGCTTGAAATACCATAACATTTGCCAGCTTATGCAATACGTGGTGGGGGCACGAGTGCGCCGGCTATGCCAACTGTTTTTGTGAGGCATCGTCGGCGTCTCCGTCTACGTTGTCGTATGCACATCACGCAAATCAAGTCACACAAAATTCGCAATACGCTTTCTTCTTGCACACATCGAAGCGAATTGAACCTTTCGAAGCTGCTGCTGCTGCTGCTGCTGATGGTGATGCCTGCTGCTGCTGCTGCTGCTGCTGTTGCTGTTGCCTGCTGATTATTCAACAATTTTTATTGAAAGCTAAAGAGGCGTGCAAAAATATCTACAACAACAACAGCGATAACAACATTAGCAAGAAAGCAATGAGCGAAATGTCAAATGCAGGCAGCGAGCAGAGAATACATAACATTGATGCGACATTAGCGACAACAGCACACCACAAATACCAACAACATCATCTGCCTGTTCAGCAACAACAACTTAGCGGAGATACCTGCCAGGCCGCCATTCACTTGACAGTTCACCAATTCATTCACTTTGTTTTTGCAATTTCAATCGATTCAATCGAACTGTAAAATTAGCATAATGACATTATAATAAACCAAAAGACAGTAACAGCAGCAACAGCAACAGTTGTAACAGCAGCAGTCGCAGTGTTAAATGCAATATTTGATAGCAGGCGAAAGGCGACAGACGATAGTCGACAGGAAGAGGGCAACATTTAAAAGCCAATTCCATATAAAATGTTAACCATGTGTAGGAGTAGACACATGTGTCTTTGGGTCTGTATGTTGGTGTGTGTGTGTGTAACTGTATAAATAATACTTTTCGGTGGGTGCAGCTGGAAATTCTGCATACACCGCTGGCCACAAGCCAAATTTGTGTCATTGCATTGAACACAGCTCGTTGGTTTTCCTTCTTTTTTTCGGGTTGATAACCTCCCGAACTGACTGACCGACGTGTCGCAGCTGGGCGACAGCGGTTGCGTATTTGTCGATTCCACTGACGAACTGGGTCAGTGTGCGGCATTGCTGATGTAGCCAAACCGTTAATAGAAATGCATTAAAGCCAAATTGTCGAAGCGTTTGTTCCAATTCTGCGAGCATGCCGGGCATTAGTCTTAAGTAATGGACGCCCGCAAATCACGTTGGGAATCAGAATTTATCAAAAACGTCACGTAATTACCGAGCAGCCGTCATCGATTGACACACACACGCACACAGAGTTAAAGAGCTGTAGATACATAGATACGCGCACCCACAAAATGTATCTCCAGTTGCGACTTCTTTTCAAATTCGCAGCAGCTGCCTGACGAATTCACCAACAGATGCGTTTCATTTCTGCTGTTCCCAGTGCCCTGTTCCCACTGCTGCCACTGCTGCCACTGTTGCGTCTTCCACAGATTCAACGCAATTGTTGCCATCGCACAATATGTGTGTGTATGTGTATATACGCGTGTGTGTGTGTGTGTGCGTATTGTATCTTATTTTATATTCCAATCACAAAAGGCGTTGTCAAAGCGGCGACAGCAACGCCAAAAGTTGTTGCCAGCACAAACCAAGCCTGTCTTTGCCGGATAGTGGAAAGGACGGAGAGTGGGGGGGGCTCGAAAAGAATCTATAGAAGTGATCGTCACGTCAGTCGCTCCTCGGTTTGGCTGGGGCTCAGCTGCTAATGGAGTTTACTTAGTTGCTGCGACATGATTCGAGGAAACGTTGACATCAGGCGGCGGCATACGCAAAATTGAATGAATGCCGACAGATTGAGAAAGGTTTCTGATAGACATCATTGCTGAGGTTTTTTTTCTTTTGTCGGTTTGTAAAACATTCTATAATGGGGATTGTCTACAAGAATAAACAATTAGTAATTATTTTTAAACCGTGCTCAGTATCTATTTCTGTTCATCTTAAAGCGCTCTGCACAGGCAACGCTCTTAAAGGTCTATTGACTGCTTTCAATGCCTGGTTTTGCTTGGAATTTCCCATCTCAATAGCGCTGACTTTCGATTGAATGACACAGCAATAAGCCTGTGGTTCGATTTTTATAGCCCTTCGCAGGAGGAGTGGAGGTTGCAGGGCGATGCCGCAGCTTGCACTAAACCTTTCCAAATAGCAGCCGCTTAATTGGCCATTTAAATTAATATAAATTTCAATTTGCGCACAGACACAACAACACACACACAGCACACACGCTGTTTGTGTCGACTGACTGGCTGGATTGGCAATATGCAAAGCACATTGCGCATACCACATGTTGCCGCGCTATGCCACGCCGTATCCAGCCTCACATATCACACACATAGACACACACACACACGCACACACATAAGCTAAGCGAGGGAACAAAGTGCGCGATATGCGAGCTATAAAAGAAATGTGGAATATCAGCGCGCATAATACGCATGAAAATGAAATAAAATCGTATTTTTGTGATTGATTGAAGCATGAGTAATGAAAAATTGAACGCGTAGGAGGCAAAAGGTGCAGCCGGGGTGTGGAGTGTAGGGGGGTGTGGGTACACACCGGGTACGTGTTATGTATACGTCTGCATGACTCTGATGTTATGCACTACATTACCTTTGGATTCCAATTCAATACAAATCAGCCAGCAATTTACCTAAATCAAATGAAAATATGATAAGCTGGAGAGTGGGAGATTGGCAGGCGAAGACGCGGGCGAAGGAAGCATAAGAAATTTTTAATAAAATCTCAGAACTGAATTGAATTGAATTAATCGTCGTGGCTGCAGCTGCCGTTGCTGCTGTTGCAGGCAACTTCTTTATCTTACGCACATCAGCGCACTAGCATAGCATACATATATTATACTTGTATTGTATCTCAATCTTTGTACAAATCGCTTAGCGCTGCCTGATGACACGCACAAAGGAGCAGCACAAACTGCTATCCGGCCAAATAGCAATGACGACGCCAATACGAAGACACTTGCCGGACAACAGCAACATGGCAGGGGAAGTGGGTGAGGGTGCGGGTGCATGGCGGGAAGCCGTCCCAATGTGTGCGAGCGGATGCGCGTCTGAGCTAAACAAAAGTTACGAGCCATATTAAAATGTCATCGTGTCAATGGTGCAGATGTCTGACCAGCACACTGAGTGTTCCGCCAGTTCTGGGGCAAGCCAGAGGAGTCGGGTGGATCGGGCAACCAGCAACTAACGACGACATGATGAAGCGTAAACAAACATGTTCAACTTGCAGACAGAGCGGTGTGTGAGGGGTATTTGTGCCGACCAACTGAAAAGTAAAACAAAATGAAATTTTACTTTGCATTTGAAATGATTTCCAACTGCAGCTTCGCCTCATCTCGTCGTCCACACATGCTGCAGATTTTTATTTGTATTTCGAATGTTTTGTGAAAGTGCCAGCAGCATTTGAGGCCAGAGTCCATTTGCTAAACGGACTGTCGTTGTGCCCCCTACCCCCTCTCCCACTACTTTCTGGGACGACAAGAAGAACTGGAGTATTTTTTATTTGCCTGATTTTTGCAGGCTCCGAATCCGACTGCCAGACTGCCGCCAGTCTACCCGAAACATACCTAGAGTCTGTCGGGGCAGGCTGAGAAGCTGGCCAAAAACTGCAAAACTCTCGTTCCGTATACAGGGCGACGCCCAGCGGACACAGCAGACGCGGGACGACGGCACATAACTTTCAAATGCTGCAAGTTGGAGCATGAGCAGCAGCAGGAGCAGGAACTGTAACTGGGCACTCGCAATGGGAAAATGGGGAAATAGGAAAACGGGAACTGTAGCTGGGAGTAGATGACCCGCATGAAAATGCTGGCCCTGGCATATTTTTATGCCGCAAGCATGCAGGACAAATGGCTGAAATTTTTGCTGCTGCTGCGTCACTGTTGATGATGATGATGCCAAGCGAGCACCGCAACCGGCCGGAGAACCGGAGCAACAATGCCACTGGGCAACGCTGGCATTGGCTGCAGTTAGCTCTCGACATGTGTACGTGGCTGCTGGCCTGCGTCACACACACACAAACACACACAAGCACACACGAACAAGCACATGGAAAAAAGACATAGTTGCTGCTCCTTAGCAAACTCGAACATATTTTCTTGCTCGACCATCGGGTGATTCCTCTCCCTCTTCCTGTCTATGAAGGTGCAGGGTAGCCTCAGGGTCGAGGGGACAGTACACAGGAAAAATATAGAGAAATTGAACAAGTCGTTTGTCGGCGGCCGTAGAATTTATGTGTGCAGTGCGCGCGCTCTGCCGCTCGAGTTGAAAATTAAACATTGCGTATACGCCTAGGTGCATAATAATTCATGACTGAACCGGGCTGAGGCAGGCTGCAAGCTCACCAGGCGACTGCAACGAAATTGTGTGTAAAATGTTTTAATATGAGCTCATAATATACGATCCAACGAAAGAGATAGAGACAGCGACAGAGCGAGAGAGAGGGAGAGAGGGAGAGAAAGCGACATCAGGGCAGGTTACCGCAGCTCAATTTGTGATTTATAGACCATCGGCCCATCGAAGAAAACAAAACCCAAAAAATAACAAAACTCAGAGTAAGAGCATAAGTGTTTTTCCCTGTAAGTGTGGTTGTTGTCCTTGTTGTTGTCCCCTCTTAATTGTTGCTGTTGTTGTTGTTGCTTGTTGCCAGGCAAAAGGCTTGCAATTTCATTGTTTAGTTTCGGCTGTCGCTGCTGGTCAAGGCTCTCTCTCTCTCTCTCTCGATATGCCTAAAATGGCTGCCAGTCGGATATCCTGTGGCACACACACACACATACACACATGTAGAGCCTGCATGCATATGACGTGCAATTGAATTTGCATTTGGTTTGTGCTACCAAACAAAAAACAACAACAACAATAACAACAGAAGCGGCTACAACAATCTGGCATGCAAACAAACACAAAGCACCGTGTAGTTTTACATGTAACTTTTTCGAATTCTGTGTTTTTTTAATTGCACTGGGACTTGAGTTCTCTTTTTTTTGACCACACCACGAAACAACAATGAAATTCTATGATGTTTACTCCATGCGAATACCTGGCAAGGTTGACTTTAAGCCGAGTGAACAGAGAGAAACTTAAAGTTTTTTTCGAAAAGTGTTCAACGAAATCAAGCGAAATTTCGTTATTGTATGAATCAACAGTTAAATTGGTAGAATTCAGTTTATAAAACTGTTAAGCACTTCAAGTAATTTCATTTCAGTAGTTTCAATAAATGCAAATAATTTTCCATGAATTGCATTCGCAAAGCGTTTGACAAATATTTCTGAATTGTTTCATAAATATTGCACACTTCAGCCAGTGGCGTGGTGACCGGTGACACCGTCAGTTTGTTCAATTTATGGCATCAAAGGTTAAACGAAAAAGGGTTAAACTGCTGGTCGGCAGCTGCAGCATGCTGACAGCCTGCCCCAAACTGTTGGCACTGCGAGGCAACATTGCAAATGCACAATTTTTCAACGATTCTTTGATTTTTTTTTGTTTCCCAGTATATTTGATTTGCTTTTGTTGCAAGTTCAGTGGCTGAGGGTAAAACTAGATCCAAGGGAATCGAATAAAGTAATAAGTGAGATCGATCCACATATAACTCAGTCGGGTTGTATGAAATTTAATGAAATTATACCTGGTTGGTACCCTAATTGTTCGTACACACTTAATTCTAAAAGTCTACAATTAACTATACATATCCGAGCATGCAATAAGGCAGAGACTTTTCACGAGAAGACCACCAGGTATAACTTCATCGTGGTATGGAATGTTCAATTTGTTTTCGTTGCCAGAACATCTGTTGCAACTACTTCCATGTACTGCTGCTGCGAGTTAAGAACCCCAAAAGCAAAGTTAGCTGCATCGTCCTCATTGCACGCCGGCAATCTGTGCCGTGCAGCGCCACCTGCCGTTAATTACACAAATGCAAAAGTCCGCTCGCTGACCAAATTGGTCGGTAATAAATAAATTCAATTGAATAATTTATTTAATTTATTTGGGGTCTGCTGCCGTGTCACAGAAAAAACAACAACGGCAACAACAACATCAGATGAAAGTAAACAAACAAAATATTTATTTTCGTTTTGTGTTTTTCTCGCTCTTTTTCGTGTGTCGTGTGGCAGGTAAAAATGGCTGCCACTGACCGAACCAGGCCACCGTTTTCATTGCGGAAGTGTGCGGCAAACTGCCAGCGACGAGGTGTTAGAATTTGCTGCAGCGAGCAGCGAAAAAGGCACAAAACCAGAAAACAGACACAGCCACACTCACTGACATTTTTCAACGTTGACTTTTCAGCAGCAGCAGCAAGACAGCAACAATAGCAACAACAACTTGCCAAAAATGTGTGGCACAGACCAAGTGAATTTGTGGCACAAAAACAAATCGTTTAATTGGCTCAAAACAAAACGTAACCACTACGCAGAGTACTAAAAGCGACGTTGCGACGGCGACGACGACGACGACGCCGACGTCGACGCCGACATCGACATCGATTATATAATCCACAACGCGGGCCAACAATGCCGCTGACAGCGAAGCCTCTGCCGACGTCACCGTCGCCGTAGTCTCCGGCGTCGCCTTCGAAATCCAAGCAAAGTGAAGCGAAACCCAAGCCCAAACCCGTTTCTCGACGCCGCTGCTTCACTTACTCGTTTTTTAAGAGCAAACTGACGCAAGGGTACCACCGCGCACTGTCGCCGCACCACTTGCACCACCTGGACGGGCGGACAGACATATAACTCAGCCCAGTTGGCAGCGGCAACGGGTTTGTCGTGTTATTCATGCTGCCTTCAGCCTCAGCCTCACCTCTGGCTTGGCTTGACTTTAGCGGGTTTTTGCTTTTGTTGTCTTTCTAGCCGATTGGCTATATGGTACACAAATTATGGAAAATCTCGCAGCGACTTAGTCGCTTGGTGTCGCCTCTTGGCGCATTCGCAATCGAGCCCTGCCAGCAGTCAGCAGCATTCAGCCCCAGCCGCTTTCAGTTCGATAAAAATGAAGTTTTACGCCTTACTGCTCACCGTTGCAGTCACTACTGTCGCCGTTGGCCAGGTAACTAATTAACAGCTGTCCTTGTCCAATGCTGCTCTCATATCACATCTCGCTTATGCTGGGCAGGTGGCCGCCAAGTTTCAGATACGCACGCACGATGATGCTGTAAAGGCGCACGAGGAGTGCCGTGAGGACAATAACGTGCCCGATGACATTTACGAGAAGTTCTTGAACTACGACTTTCCCACACATCGTCATACCGCTTGTTATGTCAAGTGCTTTGTGGAGAAAATGGGCTTGTTCTCGGAGCGCAGGGGATTCGATGAGAAGGGCATAATCGCACAGTTCACACACAATAACTTTAAGAACGTGGAAACTGTGCGTCACGGCCTGGAGAAGTGCATCGATCACAACGAGGCCGAGTCGACTACCTGCACCTGGGCATTCCGTGTCTTCTCCTGCTGGCTGCCCATCAACCGCCATGTGGTGCGCCAGATCTATGGTTAAGCAGAGTTCATTATGTGATAAATCTGAATAAAAAGTAGATCCAAAACAAAAGCAGACTGGGTGGGCCTATCCCGGGTTCGTGTGTGACTCATTGAACCCGCGTTCATTGACTTAATCTCCCTGCACAGGCACAGACTGATAACGCACTCCCAGTTGCATGTTGATAGGCAGCATCGTTCTACGACTTCTCGACAGTGTACATTGTGTATTGCTAGCATCGAGATGCGTTTTCCTCTGATTCTCAGTCTAACTATAGTGGGCTGTGCCACGGTACGTCTTCTGGGTCTATGGTCCGGGCTTTCCACACTCACTTACTGACTTCCGCCTCTCGTAGACTGCCGCCGATCTGACAGGCGACGCACAGATATTGGAGCGCTGCCTGCATAGGCACAGCACTTCGGAGCGCATCGACAGCGATCTGCGGAAGCTGCAGCGGTACGCACAGTGGAGCGACGAGGAGGTGCCCTGCTTGATGCGCTGCCTGGCCAGCGAGAAGGGCTGGTTCGACATCGAGGCCAACAAATGGCGCCGGCAACGTCTGGCCGAGGAACTAGGCGCCGACATCTACAACTATTGCCGCTACGAACTGCAGCGTCTGCCACGCGACGGCTGTAGCTATGCACATCGAGGACTGCGCTGCCTCAAGCAGGCCGAGCTATACGCGGGCACCAGTCTGACTACGTTGCTGCAGTGCAGCAATCAGCTGAACGCCAGCAATGTGCAGCTGCTGCAGTACAGCAAGCTGCAAACGGAGGAGTCCATTCCGTGTCTGTTTCAGTGCTTCGCCAAGGTGCTGCAATTGTACGACGAGGCTGGCGATTGGCAGCTGCTCAAGTGGCAACAGGCCTTCGGCCCGAGCAGCAAGGAGCCACTGCCGGATTACAGCAAGTGTCGCCTCAGTAACGAACGGCGGCGAGAGTCGCCGAGCAAGTGCGCCTGGATGTATGAGGAGTATCTGTGCTGGGAGCAACTCAATGGCAACCTAATTGCAGAGCCAACCACAATGACAAAATCAAACTAGCTTTTTGTGCTCCACATTGCATGTATTATAATGGTGACTGTAACTAAGTCTTTGACTAAACGGCCATCACAAAGCATGTGAACTGTTTGTATGTGGTTGCACATGAATTGTTGCCCCTCTTCTGGACACAGCCACCCAAACGTGCCTTGGGCTGCGGCACGCCCAGCGCCTGCCGCATGGCGGGCAGTCGCCAACGACGTGTGCGTTCGTCGAAGAGCTCCAGCTTGGAGATGAAGCAGCGCGTGAAACATGGTATGGGCTCCGTGACTGGGAAGCGTGCATAGTCGCCAATTCGATTCCACTCCACTTGGTCCTGCTGCTGCAGGCATTCCTTCATCGCCGACTTGGCGGCTCGCGTTGTGTTTTGCATGTTCTCAATCAATATGAACGGATCGTTCTCCAGCTGAAAATAGGCAAAAGCAATCATAATCGGTTAGCGGTCACTGGCATTGTGCTTATCTGGGATCACCGTCCTCTATCACTCACACTGACGATGCAATGAAATCCCGCATACGCGTGCTCACAGCTGCTCTGGCGCTGCTCGCCCAACTGTAGCCGCTCGCGGCATGCCTCGTAGACGGCGTTGCCGAAGAGTCGCTTAATGCGCACGACATCGAAGCCAGTCTGCTCTTGGTAGAAGTCGAACATCTCGCTGAGATAGCACTGCGTGAAGCAGGGTATCTCCTCGGACTTATCAGACCATTGGGTATACCGTTCCAGACGTTCGGCATTGATCTTGTTGAGGCCACCAAAGTTCTCCAGGCATTTCTGCAGACTGCTCTGTTCGCCTTGGAGCAAGTCCGCGTCAACAGACTGTAAAAGGAACTTTCAATAAGTGATCCACACTCTCTCTATCTCTCTCCTACCACAGCCAGGTAAAGGCAACTTGTCAGCAGCAGCACTAGACGCATATTTGATGAGCTTCTCTTCCAACTTCCCTTTCGGTTCTAATCGTCAGCAAATACTGATCGGCTGCCAAAATCAAAATTGACATGATTTCTGAATTCCGCGTCTTCAATTCAGGAAATCTGCCACAGCAACTGGTTGACTATTTGGTGATAACACTATTTTGTGTAGCGCAGGTTCATACTAGCTCGATAAGCCCGCTTCTCTTATCAGTGAGTAGTTCAAGTTAAGGCCTCGCTTGCGCAAGACTCGCTGAGGGCTGAGGCAACCGATTCTCGTTGCGATCTCAACGAGTTACATTGTGGGGCAAACCTCGCGCTAGGTTCGGGATGGGTTTACGCAATATATGCTCAGCTTAGCTCATCTCAGCTCGTCTCGGATCGTCAATGGGCCTGGCCCAAGCTAGTTGCAGTTTTATTGATATTGATCAACACCTGAGGCAATGGGGACACAGCAACATGCACAATATCAATCCGATTGGACATTTTTTTGAGTTGAGTTTGCTGTTAATTGATTTGATGTTTTTGTGTTTTGGCATTTTGCCCGACAACTTGTCGAGTGGTAATAGTGGAGCGGTGAGGGAGGGGTTACTTAATAATACGTATTACTGAAGCAAGCGCAGTTCGCAGTTGGCTTCGGTTTGCGAAGGAGCGCAACATCGTCCCACTTTACGCATTTTTGAGCAACCGGATTTCATCGCCAGCTCAGGTGAAGAGTCTGCAAAACATGTTTAACACGTCGCACAGTCGCTTCTGCGAATCTGCAAAGATCTTCATCTTCGGCATCAGCATCATCATTATCATCATCAGTACCCCTAATGATCATCCACCTCGTGTGCTACCGTCTGCAAGTGTCGGATACATTTGCGCTCGCACTCGTTGCCAAAAGTGGTTCTGCCGGCACCAACCCGAGTGTGGCAGAGCAGGCCACGTTTTTTTTTTTTTTTTATTTATTTTTGTTGTTTTGTTTTTTGCGTCACTACTCGATGATTCCACAATTTCTTTTGACCTTGGCTTGTTTTCTTGCGTGTTTGGCCATTGAAATTATAAATCCAGTTTTTTCCTCCTCTCTTCACCTTTCTCTTGTCTCTCTCCCTCTCTTTCTTTCACTGGCAGCGCTGCGCACGTTGTCAATTTGTAAAAATTTTCGTTATATAGTTAATTGTTATTCGGTTTTTGTTGTTGCCAAACAACTTTGGGAACAGATGAATGCACCAGCAATCTGTGTAGCAACAACGATGACGACACAGTCCCGTCGCTGCAGTGGCTGCTGCCAAGTTGGCGTAGCGACTGGCCTGGGATGCACCGTTATGCAGCCTGACCTTTGGCAATTTCAAATGCAACCGACTGGCCTGGCCCGGTCTGGCCTGGCTCGGCCTGGCCTGGTCACAGCTGTTTCCCGGCCGCATGGAATATCTTTGCTGGCATTGCGAAACCGGCAACTGGGCAAACGTCTTCCACTTGGTCTCCAACTGTTTAGCATTTTAATAGAGCTTAGCTTGGATTTGAATAAATTTAGTTGTTTTTGTTTTTGGCTTCATTTAGTCACTGTCGCTGTTGTTGCTGTTGTTTTTTGGCTGGGCTGCCCCCTCTGTGTCGCAGCGCCATCGTGAATTTATTGATAACTTTGAAATGTTCGGCGTTTCTTTTGTGGATTTCAAGGTTATAACCTAGTTTTTGGCAAAGGCGCGTTCGAGCTGAAACTGAAACAGAAACAATGCATATTTTATGGTGAGAAATGAGCTGACATCGAATTCGAATTCGATTCGTGCATGTTGAATCCATTAAATGAAACTGCATACAGAGTGATAAAAGCCAACACGATTCAGGGCGAGTGCGAGAGATTGAGATAACAATGAAGCCTCCTTGGTTCGCATGGCACAAGAACCACGTCAGGATGGGCCAGAAATTGGATATTTGCGACGCTGGGACACCTGTCGTGCTTTTGGCATTAAAACTAGCATTCGACATGACTGGCGAGCATCAAATGTTGCCTGCAATAATTAAAAATACATCAGCTGCGGTGCGCACAAGTGGCCAACGAGTTGGCCAAATTGAAAATGACAGCTAACACGGTAGGGTTTAACCAATTGCAAATCTAGTCCTCGAAATGGCCATAATTAAAAATAGATCTGTGTGTGTAGCAAGTGGATTTTATGCGGCATTGCGCACTGTGACAGCTGACGCTAAGTGCAGGGAGACAATGGTGGTGCACAGCGCTACCGAAACCGAAACCGAAAGTGGGCTCAATTTACACCCAAACGAACCAACGGCGGTGAAGAAGAAGCAGGAGAAGCAGCAAAAAGAGAGGATGAGGGAGAGAGAGAGAGGGAAAGAAGTCAACAACCTGCACAAGTCGGTGTTGCCTTCAATTTCGGTGCAAAACATCCATCCAAGTTGGCGCAGCTCAACTCAACTCAACTCGACTCGACTCCACTCATTAACTCAACATCTTCGTTAGTGGGAATTAATTATGCAGATGTATTCATTGTATTGCGATTTCAAGTGTGGTAAAATGCAGCGGCCCATTGTCGTGATTGGACTGGGTTGGGGCCTCAGACAGCTAATGGCAACACACGCACACACACACACACAGACATTCAGATGCCGCGGTAAGTAGGTGTGGGCAAGCAATGGTAATGATGATGATTATAATGACGCCTGCCTGCCCCTCAGTCTCTCTCACTCTCCCTCGCTCACTCTCTCCCACTCTCCCTTTCTGCCTGCAGACATATATATGTATAAAAGATCTCCGTGATGTTTGTTCGCTATCCGATATTACCAACAAATTAATCCAAATATCGTTTAGGCTTCCGCTCGAGCCCGCGTCGAGCGCTTTTCAGTCCATAGAAAAGCTGAGCAGCAGCAGCTGAAAAGCAGATTTTTTTGAAAGTAAATTTCACTGATCATTGACCTCGACTGTGGTTGCGTGTAAAAGCCGTCGCTGACGCCTGAACGCTTTACAGATTACGTAAATCCAAAAAATTAGTTAATAAATGAAAATTGTGAACTGTGAAATGAGAAATTGAGTATTGTAAAATATTATAGAAATCATGCCGTTACGTTTGAATAAAACACCGCAACGTTGCAGATCCAACTGCAGTTTTACATCAGCTCAAAGGTATCTGCCACTGCCGGCAATCGGCCCATGGGCTCAATCAGTCAATAACGTAATAAACTTACGTAAAGTGTACTCAAAGTGTTGTCGTTAAGATGTAAAAACAAAAATATACATTTTATTTTGACCATTCAACCATACGAGTATAAGGTTTATTGATTTATGAGCATCTTTTAATGATTGATTCCATAACATTTTGAAACAACTTAACAATTGAATAATCAAATAGATAACCAATAATTAGCAACAGGTTCTGGAAACGTGCTTTCTAAAAAAGGGTCTCTCTGTCAGATATCTAAACCTTTATTTGCTTAGATTAAAGTTAAAGTCTTTATTAAGATAGAATATAATGCCCTCCAGTATTTCACACATACTTCTGCTTTAAAGGCTTTCAAAATTGTACATTATTTATATTTAACACTCATGAAGCGAATAACTGAATGACATTTAAATAACTGACTCAACAAAATATATTCCATAATATTACAAAAAAATTTAAAATCCCAAGATTTTTAATTAATTTGCCTATTACAATAAACTATGAACAATAAACTTTAAAAAAATCTTTATACATACGTAAAATATGTCAATTTCCGGTAATAATTATTGTGATCACCAAATACTAAATGTTCTATATATATATATTCATTGCAATTAAATTAATATTGTTTCACGGGTTGACAATGGATGTGGGCAAATTCTAAAAAAAAATAAGCACGAAAGCTGCAGTCATGTGTGGTCGAGGGTGATATACCCGCTACCCACCTAACCAAAACGATTTCTTAAATACTGAACTTCTATTCTTAGCTTTTTTGTGTGCATACTTTAGGAAGCGGCTTAGGAATCAGTAACTCTTAGAATTACTTCTTAAACAACTTCTATATTAGTTATCGCAATCAAATTCAGAAATCAATTGGACGTTGATGTTTATTGTGTTTACCAAAATGGTTGGAATGGTTTTACGGGGGTGAAAGGAGGCCTGGTCAAATTCTAAAATAAACCTGATCAGCGTGCAATAATAATACACGTTGACACCAAATTTGGTAGTACTAGCTATTATTAGTTTCTGAGATCTAGGTTTTCATACGGACGGACAGACCGACAGACAGACAGACGGGTAGACAGACAAACAGACAGACAGACGGACGGACATGGCTATATCGACCTGGCTGTTGGTGCTGATTCAGAATATATGTATATACCATATGTAGGTTGTGGTGTCTGCCACGCCTCCTTGTGTCTTAATAATACTCTTCTACCCTGTGGGTAGCGATTATAAAAATAACTTAATATGAGGTCAATGTTAAGACATAAAACTCCAAAATCCTATCTGTTAAAAGACTCTGCGATATATGTTTTAATACGATCACATAGAAGGACAGACAGACTGAAGGACGGCAATTGCTATAAATTAGGGGTACGTAGTTTTGAAGTCGAGAATTACGAAAAATACTGCAAATATAGGTTAAATAATTAAGATATTACTGCGTAATGCATATGCGAGTTAAGTGCGGTTATATTTCATCCTTTAAATTGATTAAGTGCTTACACCTTGGCTTATATGTTTGTGTGCGTCTAGATAATAATTAACGTATTTGCATTTAGCCTCAATTTGCACGGAGCGATTAACCTTCGTGTGACACAACTGTGTGACACTTGGCCTCCCACTAGCCTAGCTTGTAGCATGGTTATGTTCCAGAAGCGGGTGTTGGGAGCTCAATAAAATTGACGAAATGCCGTTTTAACGGCTTCTTAGAATGCGTCGCACAAAAGATTCCGCTCACGAACTTGCCACAGCAACAGTTAACGACAAATTACCGTTTCGAAATGCACTTGCTAAATGAGAGCTAAGAACTCGCACAGCCAAATCGGAGGGGCCAGTCTTAAACTAAAGCCTAATTGAACGCGAGCGAGCACACTCACACACACACACACACCCACAAGCAGTGGTATTTACTGCATGGGTGTGCGACGAATCAGATAGCATACAAATGGCATGCGGCGGCAAGGTGAGCGGGATGAGGTGCCAACCGAATGGGCCAGGCCAAACAACTTTTCTTCCGCGTTGCACATGCGACGGCGACGTGGCTGCAACTGACGGTGACGGCGACGGCGACGGCGACGCCACACCCACCCACAAATGGGCTGCAAAGTCAACAATTAAAACAACAGCAATAACAACAACAACGAGTACAACACGCTGGCAATGTGTGTGCCTTGCTGCTGATGCAATTTGAACATTTTTCACATACTTTTCATTTCTTGTCTTAGCCGAGGGAATTAGCCAACTATTTGCCAGTTTGGCTAACGGTAAACTGTGATTTGCCTGCAAGAATTTTGTCTGTGCTGGCATAATTTGGCATTCAATTCGTGTAAAACGCCGTGGCTACCCGTTTGCCCCCCGATCACCCCCCTGCCCGTTGCCAGTTGTCAAAAGCATAACTCGCCCTCGGCAGCACACTCCCCGAAATGCCAGGCGAATGTTGGCAAACCCGAAATCTATAACAGGCCAGACGTCTGACAGCTGCATGGCAAACGAGTTTAGCAGTTTCGGGCTAGTCAAACAAACCCTAGAAAAAAACAAACAAGAATAAACAGCGCAGAATTTTGACTCCTGTGCGGCACGACAGTTTTTAAATAAGAAGCCAACGAACAACCAAGTCATGGCTCCAGCAACCATAGCCTGGCCTTTTATTCGATATGTAGCTGCATTTTCCAGCCAGCGCATGTATATTGCATGCAGTAGCAACAGCAGCAGCAGCAACAGCAGCAGCAGCGACTCCTATTGAAAGCGAAAGCATAACTGACAAGGTAGCTTAGTTTATATATTTATTGTTGGTGTTGTTGTCGTTTTTTGCACTTCTAAAACTGGTTCGTTGTCTGGCGTTGTGGGCAGCCTCAAGTTTTCTAGAGTCCACTTCAAAAACACACTAAAGCCAGTCCAGTCCAGCTGAGCTCTCGACTCTCGACACACTCTCTGTCCCTGTCTGTCTCTGTGTGTTTATCTCCTTCTCTCTCTTTGTCTGCAAGTTGGTTACCAAGTTGAGGCAGCTGTAATTGTTCTGGCCACAACATGCAGCCGCCTCTTTCCGCCGCTGTCTGTAATTTCATATTCATCCTGCATTCCGAAACCTTGAATCACATTTCTTGCATTTAATTGTCAGCAATTTTTGCAATATTTTTGCTGTTGTTGTCTTCTTTTATTCAACTGCAACGGCATCGAGAAGTGGCTGCCGTTGACCGCCGTCGCTGGGTCAGTTTTAATAGTGCTCGCCGCAACAGCAACAGCAACAACAACAACAACAACAACAACAACAACTGCAATTGCAACTGGCTGGCCTACCTTTTACTTGCACACATATCGGCAAGTTGACGGCCCGCCAGACGAGAGAGCGCAGACGGATAGACAGCCAGCCAGCCAGGCTGCTGACTGACTGCGTATTTGTTTATGTATAGTTGGCTGCGTTATTTCAATTTCAATTGCATTGAATCTCTGGCACCGCTCACCGGTTGACCATCACATTGCTTTTACATTAAGAAATCATGTTAATTGCATCGATTTATTTTTAATAAGCCAACACAGCCAATGGAAAGCTAAGAATGCAGTTCGTACATGTCAGACAACGTGGCGTATGCGCGATGTGAATGAGCCTAAAATGACTCAGTTGCCTGCACGCACCCTCCCATAAAATGGACACGTGTGTGTGTGTGGTTGTGTGTGTGTATAACGAGGTGAAGTTCAGCTATGAATCTCGCCTTTTGGGTAGGTAGACGAAGCCGTGCCCTCAGGCCGGCACTTGAACAAGATCCCATGCCATAATTAGCTGCCAGCGTCAACAACAATACAAATTGGATGCTAGTTGCCCCGACTGCCTACACACACACACTCACACAGCAACAGGCGCTGAGCTGAACTTTCAGGCAAAAATTCCATTTGCAACCCCCGCCTAAAAATGCAAAACATATCGCCGCAGATCAATTGACGAAGAAACAACGGCTACGGCTCGGGCCCACAACAATGGTAAGATTTTGGGACGCAGGCGTTGGCGCTGGCAGCGCAGTCGACGCCGCAGCCGGCGACAGTGCGCTGCTTGCATACAAAACAAGCGAGTACAGTTAAAAGCAATGCGACAAGCCACGCCACGACAACAATTACAATTACACGCGCGTGCGCACACACCCAGCGCAAGAGCGAGATGCACAGTGGATAGGGGGAGAGTGCGAGAGTGTGAGAGTGCGAGAGAAGCGTACGTACATAGAGAGAGAGAGGGAAGAGAGCAAGCGAACGCGAGAGACTGTGCAAAGCTGGCTGCTATGAGCCTAGCCCGGACTGAGCTGCGCTTGTACCGTTGCAACCGGGTTGCCAGTTAACTTCGCTGTCGGCGCCGCAGTTGACGTAGGCAGCAACGTAGCTGCCGCAATCGCTGCTGCGGCCTCAGTCGACGCCAACGTCGCGTCGTCGTATGGATTGTTCGCGGCTAGTGCGCGTGCGCAGCGGTATAAAAAGCTCCCGCACCAGCCACAGCCACACACAGTTCGAGTCGTCGGTCCAAGTGGTGCGCAGTCAAGTTTTGTTCAAGTGCTTAATCGCCCGCCTCCCCCCTTGTCAGATTCGGTTACGTTTCGTCGCCAGCAGCAGCAGCAACAACAACAACAAAACGCTTTAAGAAAATATACAAATCACACGCACCGCAACGCAAACCGCAGAGACAATGAAGAAATTTTTAGTTGTATTTGTGGCATTATTCGGAGCCGGTATGTATTACTTGATAGTTATATGATGATCTACACAAAGTCATGCAAATGAAAATGAAAATGGAAAAGAAAAAGAAAAGGAAAACAAAAAACTGATGTTTTCCGCTTGCGCAACCAACGAGCGTGCCACGCATTGAAGGACACTCTAAAAATGCTCAACAGCAGCAGCAACAGTCAAACATTCAAACATTCAAACAGTCGAGCAGGCGCCGTGTTTAAATCGTGTTAAAGTCGAGCGAGTGGAGAGTGTTATAACATTTTTTGAGCACTACTGCTTGTGCAACGTGTGATCAACTGCCTGCTTCGCCTGCCTGCCCCACTTTAGCCTCGATAGAAGGCGGAATAAGGCAAAATATCGAAATGCAAACCATAAGCGTAATCGAGCCAAGCCCAGAGTCGGAGTTGGTGCAGCAACCCGACACGTTTACTTGCATTTTCATCGTCGTCGTCGTCGTCTATCTGCACTGTTATATGAACTGACATACTGTTATACAGTTATACATTTGTGTATCTGCATTGCTGTATCTATTGGTTTTGCTTCGATTTATCATTACCTCATCGAGCGTCGCCTTTCGCAGAGAGTGCAAGAAGTTACAACAGCCAACTCTGCCTCTGTCTGATTCGGCTTGGCTGCTTCGTGATGTCGCAATCACACTGCCAAGCTGTTTCTCTTGATATGTATACAGTTTATCCTTGGACAAATGATAGCTCAGTCTCGCCTTATGACATTGACATTGAAAGGCTTAGACACTCGATTGCGAATATCTTTTAAAATTCGCCGGCTAAGTAACTAGATAAAAGCGAGGGTTAGGCTTAGGAATGTCTCTGAGAGCAGCAGCAACAGCAGCCGCGCCCAGTTACCCATTAAGACAACTCGTTTCATCTGGGCCGACAATGCCAGTTGACGCTGTTTTGGTTATTCAACTCGGCTCAAAAACGGATCAAGAGAAAGAGAAATATGTATTGCCATTGCTAATTGAGTGTTGTGCATTTCGCATTTAATTGGCAACAATTTTAAAGTTATTAAACTTAACAACATAAAACATTTAATGGGGCCAAACAACGAAAAACGAACAACGCAAAATGCATTGCGCATTGTCAAGTTCAAGTTGCTCGTTGTCGCTGCTGCTGTTGCTCGTGTTGCTCGTGTTGCTGGCATAAATTATGCAACGCACACTTGTTCGGCTCGAGCGGAGACTCAAAGTGCTGGCCAAATAGGCAAGCACTCGGCCCAAGTGGAGCTCGGCCCACAAATGTTGCCACAGCAATGCTAATCACGGCAATAAACAATTTGAGCGTTCAAAAGATTTCCGAAAAGCGGCGTAAAACACAATAAATTTCCGCATTTGGTTGCGTTGCGCGACTTATTTTTGTGGCTGTTGCTGCTGCTGTTGTTGTTTGTTGTTATTGTTGCTTCTTTTGAACAACATTTTTTTGCGTTGTTGCCTTTTGCATTGGCTGCTGCTGTTACTGCTGTTGCTGCTGTGGTTTAGTATCAGCAGCAGCAGCAGCGGCAGCTGCAGCAAAAAGCGTAGCCTATGCAAAAAAATATATGCATATATATGTTGCCACACCGCAGCAACAACAATAGCACCAACAGCGACAACAACGGCAACGCGGCAGCGACAGCGACAGCGACAGCAGCAAGTCACGCTTGAAAAGTTTTTATTTTGTAGCAAGAAAATCAAATGAAATGGCCAACAGACACACACTCACACTCAGCAGCATGGGCTGCATTAGAAGTCCAAAACACACTCACACCGACAGCTTGGTATCTACGCTGATTTATTGGATGGCAGACAAGCGTCGGCGTGTGTGTGTGTTAGTATAGCACAACTCTTAAATGCGCTGACGCTTCTCGAAAGTCAATTTGAATGCCACTTTTGGTGGCAGCAATTTTCGACGCCTGCCCAGGCTGTCGTCGATGCGGTAAATTTGAAAATAAATCTATAACTTTTCCAACGGAGTGCCAGGGGAATCCATGAGGCAAAGCTAAGGCATTTGGCTAAACGGATTTATTGCTCAATATGACGAGCCACAAAACTATTGAGGATTCGGCATGATGATGACGCATGCGTTTCACGCAAGCGCCAACAAAAGCAACAACAACGTCGGCAAACAATAGGTAAACAATTCAAAGGCAGATTAACCTACATGCGTTGCATGCCGCCAGCAATGTGGGTAAATATTTAAATATCATTATGGTACCTGTGCGCTGTGCTTTATACGAACACACACACATTCATATATAAGTATGTTTGCGCGTGTGTGAGTGCAAAAAGTGTTTTTGGGAAAGAGAGCCAAGCAACACGACAGCAACAACAACATTTGGCGGAAGCGCTGCTTAAGAGTTGCTGTTGTTGCTTCTACTGTTGCTGTTGCTGCTTCTGCTTTCGTTGCTGTTGTTGCTGTGTAAATATCAATCCAGGCTGGGGCCAAGCCAAACGAAATGAAACGTGCTTAAATGTCAGCAATTTTCTTGATTTATATGGCCGGCGATGTCTTGGCTCTGCCACACAGATAGACAACAATGGCAACAGCAACAACAACGAATTTGCCACAAGCGAATGATAGATAGTTACAAGTGCCACAGACACCTAGCAAGCTGGCTAGAAAAACCTCTTGCCACTAACGATTATGAGTCGGAATACGAATAGATATAACAGAAGTTCCAGCACTTTACCTCAAGTGTTTTTCACTGGAATCCAAAAGGGGAAGGTGGTGTGTGTCTGTGTGCACACTCCTAGCCAGGGTTCAATAGCCTGCGCTGTTGATATTCAAATTTATGAGTCACCACGACGCAGACTGCCAACTGCCGACTGCATGACATGAAATGCAAATTTGCCATTATTTGTCATGATATTTGCAGACAAGTCGCTAAAAAACCGAGAAACACGATTCGGATCTAGAAAGGAACGTCATAAGTGACAGCATTGATGAATGACTGCCCTGTGGCTGACTGCAATGTTTCCAGTTAGTGATCAAGTATGCGCAGAGGATATAGATAAGTTTTAAGATCGACATCAAGCTAGAGTACTAAATTGAATTGGAATTATTTATTTCTCTCTCTTCTTCCAGTTTGTTTTCGTATCACCCTCTTTGCTATTGCTACGTCCTGAATTTCATATATAATTAGACTATCTATAGTTGCAAAATATCACACTAATCTCCCCAGTGATTGACCCCCGCGTGGCTCAATTAATAATTCTTCTTCTCCTTCCTCTCTCTCGCACCAGTTCATTGCGAATTAATTGGCTAGCTTTGCAACAGTTTTACGCCATGTGCATATCAGGCATATCATTTGCATTGTTTTAAATAAATAATGCCGCTGCAAATGCGTTGTTCAAGTAAAATAATTAATTTATTTGTATTCTTTGCATCTTGACAATGTCTGTCATTTAGGTGAAACATAAATTAATTCACATTCACATTTTTATTTATATTTTTTCCCCTTATTTTTGCCGCATTATGAGTCGCTTTATCAAGTTTATAATTTGTGTGCCTGTGTGAGTGAGTGTTGTGTACAGTTTTGGTTAATTAAATGATTATGTTAATGGACGACCGGATGAACAGCAGTAGATAAAAGGCAATAACGACAACAACAACAATGACAACTGTAACAACAACAGCGCGTACAGCTTGATGCGCATTCAACCGACAAGACCAATACAATTGGCGGTTTTACTGTTAAAATGTCAATAAAAATTTATTATTTAAATACACACACGTGCATAAAACATACACACACACCTCCACATTCGCTCACTCAGTCCCACACCAAGTGATATTGTTTTAAAAACGCGTAATTAAGCGCGTAAAACTGATAGATATAACAATTAATGAAAACAGCAAATGGAACAACAAGAACAACATGCAACATGCTGCAATCTGTCTAACCAGAGCTGTCACCTTATGTACTTGGCATAAAAGAGATTACCCAGTCTAGGGATTCCAAAGAACTGAATGCCTTTAGCCCGATTGCCAAATGGGTTAGTAAGCAATCGACGGAGACTGTTGTCTCTGCTATTCTTGTCTAACCGGTTCCCCACTCACACGGCGGCCTACAATCAGTTGAAGCTTTCGTTTTCATTTAGCGCAGTTTCTAGATTGAATTAATTATCAGTTAAAATATTCCAGATTTTTGAGTATGACATCAGTTTTTGCCAAGGTTGCGATCGCAACGTGGATCAATCAAGGAAATAGCTTAGCGAATTCACGCACGGGTTTGCTTTTATTTTCCGTAGAATTTTTTACCGGTTTGCACTTGGTCTGTGACCACATAAATTTATTGCGTATACGCCCAGCAGGCACTGCAGCTTTTGCCCAGAGGTAATTGTTTAGTTACCATGTGGTATTTACGCTCCGCGACAAACGAACACACACACAGTGACAAACCTGTGTACATAAGTTAATGTAATCATCACAGCATGCCCCACACACACACACAAGCACACACAGTACATATGTAAGCGCATTAGTGCTGCGGTCTGCTGCTGCGGCTACGAGAGTGCCGGAGTGCCAGCGCTGCCAGCCAGCCTCTGGCAGTCGCTTTTCCTATTGCCATTCTCCACTTTCCATTCCTCGATTACCCTCTCCCCCTTCCATCCCCCCTTGGCAATTCCAGTTTAACTCTATTGCGCTTTTTGTGCGCTGCAACAAAACTAAATTATTATAACTGTTTGCCTCGTTCGCTCTCAGAGTTTACCTTTGTTTGTTAGTTGTTAAATGTTGTGTGTGTGTGTGCTATACAGCTCCTAAGTACCAGGCACACCTGAGCTAGCTAAGCAGCAGAGCACCACAAGATGGCCAATAAAACCGAAAATGAATCATTTAAATCTCCATGAATTCATTTAATATATAACGCAATAAAGTTAGATAAAATATTTTAGTCAATACACAGAAATCATTTCGATTTCATTCTTCCTCGCCGGCACTTCATAAAAGCAACGCGCCATTTTTGTATATTTAACAATATCAAAGTAAACAAATGCGCAAAACAGCAACAAACAACAAGCAGAATAAGGGGGGAGATGGCAAAAAAGATTTACAAAAATATTTGGTTTAATTTTACGTAGTTGACTAACTGGTCCTGAACTGACAAAACTTGGACGAATCGTCGAGTTATAACAATACGTGTAATTTATGGACGTGTTTACATACTCGCATAACGGGTGCGCACGTATAAATAAATGCCATAGGAAAACAGAAAACAGAATATAGAGTTTAATTAAATTCTGCAAATAATTTTATAAACGCCGACGGTACTGATTTTTGTGCACACACAGACACACACACGCACAGACAGACACTCTGAGAGCCCATTTGATATTTGATTAGTTTGCATAACATGAAAATTGCATGTACTTTATGCAAGAGATGATCCAGCGGGCATTTTTTTTGTTTTGTAGGGTGTGCAAATGGTCGGAGGGGGGAGAGGAGGAAGGAGGGCGATAGATGGAAGCATACTCTGTACGCCAATGCAGTGAACTTTTGATTAAGCATTTGCAGTGCAACCACAGTTTTGCGGCTTTGCAATTAGATTATCGCTCACAACGAAAGCGCAGCAGATAAGGGATCGCAGTGGGGGACGGGGAAGGGGGAGAATACTTGAAATTTGTATTTAAGTTTTATTCATTCGGGTTCGCAATTTGTTGATATAGTGTACAGTATACACATGAATAATTATTTGTTGGCTGCTGACATTTGATTTCGATTTCCATCGAATGAAACAAAATTAAACGAAATGAAATAAAATGCATTGGAAATCCGGTGAAATACCACATTAGTTAGGTGTATAAATGCAATTTAGTTCGTTACGCTTTGCGGTTTTACTAAGCTCGGATCGACTCGGCTCAGCTCGTGCGGAGCGGGACATCTGGTCGGGTCTGGAGGGGAGTCTGGCTGAGGGCAGCAATGCGGCAGTAAAGAGGGGGGCGAGCAGCGACGATAAGTCCTTGGTGGCGCGTTTCAGGTGCTTCAACTCTGCCACAGGGTTCGGTGTGGATGTCGATGTTGGCGGTGACGGTGTAATTTCATCGCCAAAAAACGAACAACAACAATAAAAACAGAGTACAAAAAGTAAATGCAGTTGGCCCTGAGCTGTCAACGCTCTTCGTATACATAGCTATGCATACATGTATGTATGTATATATTAGTGTATGTGTGTGTGTGAGAGTGTGGGTATCTTGTGAATCTCAGGTCTCTTGAGTTGTCTGCTGAAAGTTGCAAACAAGATTTATTGGCAGCCATCGGTTTAGCTTGAGCTTCGGCTTCGTCCCAGCGAATGTCTGCGACTTTTTAAAGTGAATGCCTTTTGGCCAAGATGACAAATCGCTGTGTGCATCAGCACATGTATCGCAAATCATACATATTCACATCGTGTAATTGTCCGCACTCAACAGCTTAACCAGCAGCAGCCGCCCAATGGCATTGGCTTAACAGCGCGTTACTCATTAGAGGTCCCGCCTGATACACTATTATTTTCAAGTGCTCATTGATCTTACTCTCTTTTCCTTCTCTTCTTATAGCCATGGCTCAGTCGAGCTTCAAATGCCCCGATGACTTTGGCTTCTATCCACACGATACGTCCTGCGACAAATACTGGAAGTGCGACAATGGCGTCTCCGAGCTGAAGACCTGCGGCAATGGTCTGGCCTTCGATGCCACAGACTCAAAGTTCCTCACGGAGAACTGTGACTATCTGCACAACGTAGAATGCGGCGATCGCACAGAGCTGGGTAAGTCTCTACAGGCTACAGAGTGCTTAAGAGATCAGAGTTAACTCTCTAATGCCCTGACAGAACCCCCCAATCACCACGCCACACTGTTCCCGCCTGTACGGCATCTTCCCCGATGAGAACAAATGCGATGTGTTCTGGAACTGCTGGAACGGCGAACCCTCCAGATATCAGTGCTCTCCCGGACTGGCCTACGACCGTGATGCCCGCGTCTGCATGTGGGCCGATCAGGTGCCCGAGTGCAAAAACGAAGGTACGTTTTCAGTTATCTATCATCGATAGATGACTAATCTAAGTTAATGCCGTCTTCTGCAGAGGTTGCCAATGGCTTTGCCTGCCCCGCTGCCGGAGAGTTGGCCAACGCTGGCTCCTTCTCGCGCCACGCCCATCCTGAGGACTGCCGCAAGTACTACATCTGCCTGGAGGGTGTTGCTCGTGAATATGGTTGCCCCATTGGAACCGTTTTCAAGATCGGCGATAGCGATGGCACTGGTAACTGCGAGGATCCCGAGGATGTTCCCGGCTGGTAAGTTGAATCCATTCGAGTTCAATTAGTTCTTGCGTACACTGTATTAGCACCTGAATTGCTTTTGTTTGCTTTGGGAGCGTTGATTCGTGTTTTGTTGTAATTGCCATGCTTGCACCAATGACCCACCACAGACCATCGACCTAGAATACTGACTATAGACAACTGACTACCCAAGTTTCGATATCACCAAGCTACACTCATTCACTCTCTCTCAGTCTCACTCGCTGTCTGTTATCTTTCACTCTATTCCGATCTGTTCACAACATGCACACAAACATTTACCATACGTACATATCTCTTGGCCTATTCTCACATATATCTCTTTACCTCGTCCCTTTACAATTGCAGCGAAGACTACTATGGTGATCTGGATCTGAAGAGCATCCGCAAAAGCGAACTTCTAGCTGGATTGAACTCTGAAGGTCGCAAAAAGAGCGCGCCCAAAACCAAAGCTGCCACCTCATAAACATAATAACAACTACAACAACAACAGTTAAAAACTATAGCAAGCAAACAAAAAAGAAAAAGATACAAAACAACAACAACAGCAACAACTACAGCAAAATCAACTCAATTCTAAATTTCCTACTCTCACATCACAAAGTCACATAACAAAATTGATATATATCAGCCAACTTCAGATCATATCAATGGCAGTGCCCTTCTCAACAGTGCTTTATCTATCCCAAGTCAATTTGTTGATATTCATCTCTTTCTGTTCGTTCCGCAATCCAATCAAAATATTAAGTCCAACTTCAGTTTAGGCACAAGAAAACATCGAGGAGAGAGAACAAAAATCTTTCGAAATTAAGAGTTAAATTGAGAGATTTGTACATTTAAGTGATCTTTGTTTATAAGCTTATAATTTTATTTTATACATAAAAACAAAAAAATATACACAAAAACCTAAAAAAAAAACAACAACTTAGTTATGATATTCATTGCGATAGCTTAAACAAGGCTAGAACTACCGTTTTCCTACTATTCTTCAACTTTCGCTTCCTCCTGATCGTCGTCATATCTCTTTTAACTATCCATCATCTCGCTTGCCCCTGAATCGAACTGAAAGTAAGAGCGAATAGTAGCGTCAGCGCGCTCTATTTAAAGCTATATTTATGCAAGTAAATGTCAAAGCATTTTCGGGGCTTCACGGCTGGCAAAAGTGCGCACAGAAAATAGCGAACTCGTAAACACTCGTAAATAATTTATAATTTGCCATTGGAATACCATAAGAATTGTATCCGTGGCCAATGGGAGGGGGTGGGTGGCGCTACTGACTTGCCTGACTTTTTGTCTGAAGTCGTAGTAGAGTCTGTAAATAATAAGTAAACAGAAAACTTTGCGACGCCAGCCATATTTGTCGCAAATGAAAAGTTGGCAGCCTTTTCGAACAGCACCAGGACCCGGGAAGTCTTTGCCAATGTCGTCGTTGTCGTTGTCGGCGACGTCGTTGACATCTCTTGAAATGCACAAGAACTTTGTTAATTATTCATTAGATTCTATAAACAAAAACGCGATACAAAAACTTTAAATGAATTTTCAAATTATCAACACAATTGCAGGCAGAACCAAGAAACACACTCACACACACACACACACACACACACAAGCATAGAACATGGAACTGGCACGTGGGCAGTAGTACCTCGATACTGGTGCCAGCAGCACAACAGAAAGGGGAGGGAGGGGTGCGGTGTCGTTTCACTAAATCATAAAAGCCGACAAACTTTACTTTTGCCAGTTTCGCGTTGACTTTGCCCAATGTGCATGTGTGTGTGTGTGTGTGTGTGTGACGCACCCACATTTTTGAAAGAGTTTTAAAACTAATTAAATAAAAATTATAAAACTATACAAACTCAAGGCGCAGGCGTTTCACAAGTTGCCTAAGCTACGTAAGGACATTACCAGCTGCTTTGCGGGTGCCTGTGTTAGGGTCTTTCTCTATATACAACATATATACATGTGTGTGTGAGTGTTTTGGTTAAGCTTGCATGAAAACCCGCGCAAAGGACTGCAACATTTTGGAAATTAGCACAAAGTGGTCGGTATGCACATAATTCGTGCTTGGCACTCTTCTTGCTGTTGCTCTGCTTAGAGTGCGGCAACAGAAGCTGGTTTCAAGCACACTCACACACACACAGTCAGGCAAATCCTGGCAACAACAGGAACAACAACATGGCACTTGTAAACCGCTGGCTGTCATCTTTTCCTTTCACCTGCTTTACACTCAGTTTGGCTGCTGCTCCGGCTGCGGCTGCCGCTTTTTCCGTTGCTGTTGCTGTTGCTGCAGTGAGTGAGCAATCTCCAATTAAAAGTTGTTGCTAGCATCTGCAGCAACATCAGCAGCAAGTATTTTGCCCCGCCAGTTCAGGACTGAGGTTAGCAGATTTGATCAGGGCTAAGACCATGGAGGGCAGGGCAGAACTGTGGAGCAGAGATGCGCAGGGCAGAGCAGAGCGCAAAACGCAAAGCACACAAAATGTTTTATAAACAAAAATAATTAAACAAAGTTATACAACTGTCTATCCACCACTTGTCCGCTCAACCATTCGCTGCAGTTGCAACTAGTCGCCAGAGGAGGGATTGTAATGTAGTCGTGTCTTCACGTTGTCTAGAGAGTCCGTCCTGCTGCTGCTGCTGCTGCTGCTGCTGCTGCTGCTGCCGGCGCCATCCGCTGGGTCCTGCTGTCCGAGTTGGCTATGAAAATCCTTTTAACGTTTTGACTCAAATTAATTTTAATGATAGAAACGCACAGCAAGCGCATTAGACAACTATTACAGCAGACTGACTGATAACTGCCCACCAGTAATTTAGACAGTATAAATGTAATGCACATATAATAGCCGTAGACTCTATATATCATAGCTGGCTGTCAGTGGAGCTCTGTAAACAATAAAAGAAAATGGTAGAAGAAACGAATATCATTTCTATCCATATTTTCTCTTTTGTTGCCGTTGTTGCTGTTGCTGCGTCTTACATTGGGTTTTGGCCAATTCAATTTAATTTAACGTAATAGCTTTGCGCTTTTTGTCATTTGCTGACCAACGCAGCAATTCGCATCCTCCAAGTCCTTGCGGCTGATGCTGCCTGACAGCACGTTCTCTGTCGCAGTCGCAGTCGCAATCGCGTGTGTCCTTGTGTCCTGTGTGCTTTAAAGACAATTTGCTGCCAGCTCGTCTGTGTGTGTCAATATGTGTGTGTTGTGACCATTGCTGTTAATATTGTTGTTACTGCGGAATGCCAGGAAACAAAGAGCATCTTTTAATCCTTGATTTCCTGTTGCTTGTCCTGCATAAAGCCTGGACTCCCAACGCCCCGCCCTTTTTCTTTTTTTCTTTTTTTGCCACTGGCAATGACGCAATGCTTTTGTGATAGTCGACTTTTTGTTAGCGCTCGCTTCGCTCCTAACAAGTTTTTAACGCAATTATTATACCCCGGCCCAAGAGGGTATATTGAGTAAAAAGAAAGTGAAGCAGAGTTCATTCTATCATGAGGAATATAAACAGTCTATTCATTACACTAACTTTCTGTCAGTCTACTCACTATTCATCTCTGCGTATCGCACCTCCATAAGATCAAGACAATCTGAAACAAATTTCAGCATTCCCCGGATTAATTTCCTATGGGTATCCTGTAGTCGAGTAAGCTCTGTCAATGGGTTCTTTACTTGTTTTTAATTATGGCACTCACAAAAAATTTCATTTGTTGATTTACTTCCCTCAACAAATTGGATGGAGCTGCGGGCTGCCCTAATTCCACTGTCTCCTAACATATTTCATGGATGCAAATTAAATCTGCATACTATATTCATATAAACTCTGAACACACAAGTCCCTACCTCCACCCCGAGCACACACATGTGTCAGGCATTCCTCAAGCGCGAAAGACAAAGGAAGCAAAGCAGAGCAAAAAAAATCAGAACACATGAAAGAATTTAATTAGGTAAATCAGCGAGAGGCCAATGGTGGAGTCAGTATGCTTTGTTAATATTACGTATACGCAAGGAAAACCAACAAATATTTGAAATTTATTTTTATGCATGTCTGTTTTTCTTTTAATATTGTAATTTTTATATTTTCCGCTTATAGCGAGGATTACTATGGCGATGTAGACCTCAAAGCTTTAAAAAAATTGGGCTTTTAAGGTACAGTAGAAGGATGAAGGATGAAGAAAGGAGCAAGGCAGCAAGGAAGCAAGGAAAGAAAACCAACAACAGCCGCCATACACAGCGGGTAGAAAAGGCTTGCCACACAACGTTAAGCATGCACAAAGAATATTAAGGAACATACCGTTAAACAGTTGACTTTAAAGACTGAACACAAGAAGTAGATACAACGCAGAGCAGAAGCCAACACTATACTGAAAACCTTCAAGTTAAACCAGAGAGCAGCAGCAACGACTCGCAGAACAGTTGTAACCAAGACAATAGCTTAAAGACCGAGACCTGATGAAAATAAGAAACAAATTTTCGTTTAATGATGTTAAACAAGTGCAAACCACAAGCACACTGAGCCAACCAAGACCGAATTCCGCGCATGTTCAGAGCTTTTTCAGGAAGCAAAGTCAAATTTAACTTATTAACCAAATGCTAAAGAAATACACACACCTCTTACGCAGACAAACAGACAGAGTTAACTCCTAAGTAAATGTAAAGTATAGTCTAAGTTTAATCAAATAAAAAGAAAGTTGAAATCGATATGTGTTTCATCGAACCAATTCGATTTCACATTGTAAATGGAAAACTCACAGACAGCAATTATTTTAATCACTCGAACTTTGGGATTTCTGGATGCTGCTGCAGCTGTCCAGCTTAGGCAACTAGTACATATGTGTGTCAAAAGCTGGAGCTACGATTTATAGCCCAACTCGTATGCACAATTTACTGAGCAGTTTAGAGCAAACAACCACAACATAACAGGCCAGAGCACAACAGAACACGCATACGCACTGTTTGCCCAGCAAATAGCAGTAAAATGCCTTAAACCAAAAAACAAGTAAATAAACAAAACATAGCAAATCTTAACACACACTTACGCACGCATGCACACACAGACAAGCAGACAGACAGGCAAACAAGCTCACGCGCACACAAATTGATAATTATTGAAAGAAGAGAAACAGCAGTGACCTCTCCCTGGTTGCACAGACTAGAACACTGTCTCGCACACACACAAACACAAATTGTAACGATGCACAAGTGTAACATTAGCCTACGAAAAGATTGAAAAGCAGCAGACGATGCCAGCTGCATCGTCGTCGTCGTCGAGCAAATGTTGCATGCAGCACGAGTCTACAACAATGCAGCCACTATAGTGGCACTATCTACGCTCGTCTGCGTGTGCATGTGTGTGTCCATACTTATACACAACGAGACATGCTGTTGCATGTTAATTGAAATCAATAAGTGAAGCCAGAGGGAGAGAGTCCGAATGAGTGGAAAACTCACACACACACAGAGACACACACATGCGTCTGCAGTGCAACCAATATGTGTGTGACAGAGGCTATATTGGCAGCCGGACAGCAGCAGGAGCAACATCGGAACGGTTAGTTATCGAAGTGAATGTGGTAAAGTAAATTATTTGCACAACGGCTAATGACAACAGCAACAGCAAGGCAACGGCAGCAAAAGCAACAACAACACGAACAACACGAACATGAAAAAATAAGAGTAATAACGTCCTTTGGTCAACCATCCCTTTCTCGGCACTCATCCTCTTCCATAGTATTTATTATTTTGACAGGCGACAGTTGCTTTGCTCCTTGCCAGCTGCTCCGACCTGGCCAAATGGAAATTATGCAATGTTATTTTTAGAAATTTTTACCTAAAACCAACTTGGCCTGCCAACCAGCCAGCCAGGGCACTCACACTACCACAGTGCACTGGCAATTACGGTGCCACATGCCTCTAGCCGGACTGGGGCTAGAGGCAGGCAACGGCAAAGGCAACTGCCGCAATGCAGTCGCATGTAGTTGCTGCTGCAAATGGCTCGTGTAACGTGCAAAAACTGCAACTGCAACAGCAACAGCAACAAGCTAAGGTACCGCACACACAATCAGACACACTCACACACAGACTAACAGAGGAAATTATGCTTGCAATAACATTTACATGCTTGGACGATTGTGTGTGTGCGCGAGTGTGTGAGCCAAATTTATTCACCAATTGTCGCTAGTATCTGCAAGCAAAGGTCAAACTTTCAATGCAGCCCACTGTGCAGCATTTCAGCATCAGCAGCCAACTTACGGCACCAAGAGATCTTTAATTGAATTCAAAGATTCGATAAATTCGAAAAAAACGGGAAAATGAATTGAAAGTTCAAGGAACTGACAAGTGCAGTCGACTCACCTATAGACCTTCTTTCACTATCGCTACATCACGTATACGTGGCTTTGAGTATACGCTGCGTGCTGAAGTAGCTACTCACTTTCTGCCTTGAGCTTTAAGCGCAGTCGCCGCTCTTATCAGCTGCGCAACAGGCAAAAGGCTGCACAGCATAAGCCGCCATTCAGAGCGACGAACGACGAACGACTTGTGGTCTTTTCAATAAAAAAACTACCTTCTGCCATTGTTAAGCAGGCCACTAACGCGCTGCAATTGGCAAGTGCTTCTCGCTCACCCCACGCACTTAAGTGGGCATGGAAGAAGCTGCTCCTGCTTCGTTGTAGTGCAAAATGCATTAACAATGTTCAGTACTCACTACTCGGTACTCAGTACTTTCCGCTGGGTGTTCAATGTGCTTCGGCAACAACAGCAGAAACAGCAGCAATTGCGACAAAGCGCGCCCAGTCATTGCTTATTTTTATTTGCCTGGTCAGAACTAATGCGCAGCATCACCAGCAGCAACAACTACAACAACAACAACAACAACAACTGCTGCTTCGAGTAGCAATGCGCTCTAACGCCCTTATCCCTTATCCTTGTAACGACTTTGCCGCTGCTCCTCCAGCTCGAGCTCCTTCTTCTGCTGGTGCTAGTCCTGCTGCGCTTTTGCGGTTGACCGCATTTGCTGCGAAAAAATCTGTTGCTGCCAAAGTATGGTCACTGTCGGAGCTACTGCCGTCTGCCGGCTGCCTTCTGCCCGCTATTGGCTGCTAGCTGCTGCTGGCTGGAACTGCTCTTGACCGAGTGGAGCTATAAATATCTGCGATAGCGAAATGCAATTACGTGGCAACAATGAATACAGCAGCAGCGATTGCTCGCTTGGTCGCCGTTGTTAGTCCCCCCCCACACCCCCATCACACTGGTCGCAACCCTCTCCCCGTCGTATAGATACCACCCCAGCAGTGGCCCACATCCGGCAATTGACAATGATGATGTGTACGTAGTTTTTTGTCTTCGCTGCTCTTTATGCGCTGCTCGACTCGGAGGCAGGGCAGCTGGTGTGAATGGGTGAGATGGAGTTGGGCAACTGTATATGGCATTTCTCTACAACATTTTGCTGCATTGTTTGGCAGCATCTCAAGCAACGCCCTGTGCTGCCCAGTCTCGTGGCATTCGCATTGGCTACATTTCGGGAAAATTTATGTGCTCCTTATAGAGAGTTCAATGGCAGCCATCATAAAATATTGAAAATGACAAGTGCGCCGGGTTGCAGCGAGGCTGAAAATGGGAAGTGTTCGGGGTGTAAATTGAAATGCAGACTGTGACAGTGTAGTGAAATCAAGAGATCGTTATTAGATAAGCGAATATGCAAATAGAGATAGTCGAAAAGGAAGAGACAAGAGGTAGATGTGGTATTTGGGATGTTAATAAGGAAAGTTTCCCGCATTGGTTTATTCGTTGCTATTTCTATACTAAATATCGCACAAAAGATCTAACATAAAATATAGAGTGAACAATGGCACACAAAGTAATTGCCAATAGCATCTGGCTGCCCTTGTTCCCTCAGCACCCTCAATACCCTTGCAGCCCCTGCCTCACACCCCTGCGACATTGCTGCGGTCTACTGAAAATAACAAAAGTCGCTTGGCATTTTCACGCTTTGCTATTAACTCAGCGCATACCGAAAAATAGTAGTACATAAGCTCCGTTTGCTGAACCGAGTGGACACATTCCACGCCAGGAAGTCAACCGGACCCAGTTCCACTATTCTTTCCCCTTGCCCCTTCTACTACGCAAACTAGCACAAGTGGAGCCATAAAAAGGCAATTTTTCTAGTTGTCAACGGCAATAGCGTGGCTTAAATTACGGGTCCAGCGAAACGGATGCCGATTGGCTGACAGTTAACACCCCAGGAGCATAATTACGACTTGGCCTCGACTCTCTGCAGCTCGCCGCGCCTCGTCACCCCTCACCCCTCATCCCGCCTCGCTCCACCCGGTTGAGCCCACTCGGCGAGCAATTGTAAGTCATTTGAAAACAATTTTGATTATATTTTTTCCAAGCGATTTCACAAATCCGTTTTATGCTAAAACGTAATAGGCGAAGAAGGAGCTGGAGGGGAAGAGGCAAGTCAAAGCAGAGAAGAAAAAATTGTGAGTTTGCGTATGGGTAGTTAACAACATGCCCCATAATAATAACATACATTTGCCCAAACCCGACGAGCAGCTCCACCCCCTCCCGCTCTATCACATACAGTGCCAGACGAATTGTTTGCTGTAAACGACCTTAAAAAACCGAAGGCAGCTGGTGAGAGAGGGAAAAACAAACAGAGCTGCCTGCACATATATAGTACAAAATCAGAGGCCAATTGTTGTTGTTGTTGTTTTGTTGTTACTGAAGCAAATTGCAAATAACAAGCAAAAGTTCACAGGATCGAGCAAAAAAATGTGCGTAGCATTAGCCGTAGTCGACTTGATTTTGATCGCTTCAATGAACATTAATACACTGCCAGAGCGGGCGAGGCGAGGCGCGGCAAGACGAGGGGCGGAAATACGTGTGGGTGTGGCAAGCTGCTTAAGTAGATGCCTGTTTACATGCATATTTGTATTTAACTTTGGCAGAAATAACAACACCAACAACTAATACAACATACAGCGGTAAGCAACGTTGCGTAGTTAGTCTGCCCATACAGCGTGCTTATTTTGAATGCCCTGTAACACTACGTGTACGCAGCATATACTTTTTAAATGCACAGATACAAATACACATATTGCTTAAAATCAACTTACCACATAGAGTGTTTTAATGTATACAATTTCTCAGTAATCAATCTTTATAATAAAACATTTATTTGTGCACTAATAGGTTTATCTTTAACATAATAAATTTATATATAAATAAATTCATTAATTAATAAACATATCAATAAATAATTAAATAAAACATAAATAAAGAAAACTATAAATGAATCAAAATTTATGAACAATTTAAGGAATAAATAAATAAATATATTAATAAATAAATAAAAAAATAATTAAATAAGTAAATAAATACAAAATAAATATGAAAAATAAATAATAATAAATGAATAAACAAATATAAAAATAAATTAATGAATGAATACTTAAATCAATAACAAATAAGTAAGTAAATTAAATAATAATTGAATAACTAAATATAAAATAAATAATTAATTAATATATAAATAAAAAAAATAAGGAAACTAAATAAAATATAAATAAACAAATCAAAATAAATAAATAATACACATATTCAATTGTAAATTATATGAATGAACAGCTTACCTTCCAGGGTATTTTGTAGTCGGGCTTATAAGCACGTGTTCATTGGTTTTCCGTGTACTTTTTTTGTGTTTGCCGGGCAAATGAAGCCTACTTATAGGGGATCTTAAATTGGCAGTGTGTAAACACTATGTGTGTGAGTTAGTGTATCAGTGTGTGCATTTGTGTGCTTGCGTGGGTGTAGTATGTTCGAGTATTTTGGCTACTATATACGGCGCTTATTTCCGGCGTGGCATATCTCGTTTTAGATGCGTGCCACGGCAATCGCTTTGTGCCGCTGCGGCTGCCGCCGTTCCTGTTGCTGCTGTTGTTGTTGCTGTTGTATTTTGGGCTACGCGCCTCGCGTTTTCCTGTCATAAATGTTGCTGAACCTTTGTTATGTTTCCGTTTTACTTTTATTTTAATAATTCATATAGCATTTATGGCATGCACACAGATACTTTTATTTATATACATTTGTATGTGAATGGACCCCACTCCGCCTCGCTCATTTCCCCTTTACCGTCGACCAGTTCCGGCGTCGCCACCTGTACCTGCCCCTGTTCTCTCTATCTCCCTGCTCTCTCTCTCCCTACCCATTGTGCACATCATAAATCTCATTTTTCCGCTTCCGTTTCAAGCGTCCAATGGCCATTTGCCTTCGTCTCGTTAAGGTTTATAAAAGCAAAACTCACTTTAATTAAATTTTTTCTGGATAACTGATTTAATTCCATACTAACTTGGATGAACTACGTCAATGCAAGATTGTCAAATGGCCAAGCTTTCAGTGGCAACAAGTGAGAAACTGTTGCCAAATTAACTGTTCATCCGTTAAACAATTTTCGAATTACAAACCACAAAATTCCCACAGTAAATTCCACTGCTCACAACTCTCACTCTTATACAGCCATTGCTTCCATTCAGCGCATATTTCCCTTGAGCCAAAGAGTAAATTACCCCGATGTGTTGTTCGCTCACTGGAATTGAGCAAGATATGTGCGCTCTCGGCTCGCATTGAGTGCGGTACTTTTGCTCTTCTCTTAAGCGATGTCAAGTCCCGCTTGTTGTTGCTACTCTGTTTGCTGTTGTTGCTGTCTTGCCCACTGGCATCGTTTGTGGCCTACAATTGTTTGAGATTTGGACTTTTTAGTGAGTGGGAATTTTCACAACGCCCCCGACAAATGGGTCGCGAGAAGTCGGACAGGTGGGCCAAGTGGGCAGATGGGCAGTCCTGGGATTTTAGAATATCTTGGCGCTCATTACGGCACACGCACACGCATAGACACACACACAGAACGAACAAGTGAACTGGCCACAAAGCTGCCAGCTGATAGGCGGAGGCAGCTAAACGATGCCATTTCCGCTGCCAGTTCAATGGAATGCGCTAGGGGCATTTTATCCTAGGCCAAATACTTTGCTAAAAACGAAATGAAAATGGGAAAAAACCATGGAGAGATATTAATTGTTTGACAGTTTAAAAGAGCCGTTATTCGCTCCGTTATTGCCGAATGGAAACTAACCGATATTAACGGTTTAAGTTATATATAATGATGCAGAAATGTTAAGTTATTTCTAAAATCAAAACTGGTCTTTATTTCAGGCAATTGTTCCTATGTTCCAATTTCTATATATATAAAATGCCTATAAAATCGGTTGCAGTATTTTGACAAATAACAGAAATCAGCCGATAGTTTGTATGACAGCCATACGATATATCGATCCGATCCTACTTATTTACTGAGTGCAGCAGTAAGACGCATATGTGCCAAGTTTCACCAAGGTAGCTTTGAAACTGAGAGAACTTTGAGTATTAGCAGACAGACGAACGGACAGTGATGCTGAATTAGAAGATATACAGTTTATAGAGTCAGATATTTATCCACAGGTGCATTGCAAACATCTGTCCAAAATTAATAAACCTTCTGCAATAGTATAATGATGAAGAATGATATAGGGGTTTTATGCAGCAAGCCCTATGAGTCCATTTGTCGTTCATACTATTTCCAAAGTATTACACAATACGGCTTTCTTTTTCTATCTAGTTCGATTATTTAACTTTTATTTAGCCGTATTTGCATTTGTTAATTGGCCTTATTTGCTTTTAAGCATGACCGATATGCAATGATTGCTATGGCTATTTTTGGATTTGATTTTTACTTTGTATACCCAGCGCGCACGGGGCACGCCTTTGCACCCCGGGGGGAAGGATGACAAGTGGATAGGCGTTTGTCCTGGCAATTTTGACGCAACAAAAGAGCAATACAATAAATGATGGGCCTGGACGCAGCAAGGGGCAGAGGCAGCGGCAACGGCAGCGGCAAAGGAAACGGCACAAAAAGTTATGACACACCTACAGCATTTAATCTGAGGGCAACGTCAACTGCTAGAGAGGGTCCAGTGAGTGATAACCATCAATCAAGCTGCTGGCTGTACGCCGTGCCCCATGCGCCGCACGTCGGACGTTAGACGCTGGACGGTGCTGGCTTTTGCCTAAGACCAGACATGACATGGAGTTCATTTCAATCATTAGCGTGCCGAGGCAAAGCAAGTCGAACGGGACGCGTCGAGAGAGGGGGCGGGAGCTGCCCCTGTTGATGCTGTCAAATTAATAAAGAGCCCACGGGCAGCAGCGGCGCACACGGCTCACATGGAATGGGATTGGATGGGATTGTGACAATGCCAGGACTCTCTCGAAGTCCCCCATGTGCCAGCCCATGCACTTTGAAGCAGCGCAGCGCAATGTTTCTCATAACGCCCATAAAAAATTTGTCATCATTAGTCGACGACGGCCAGACAGAGGGGACTGCAAGGGGTGTGGGGGCCAGTGGGTGTGTCATTGAACAAAGGAGCGGACTTATCTATCAATGTGTGTGTGTGTGTCGGTTGGTCTCTCTTCTGCGCTGTACGGGCGCTGGTGACTCTTTAAAAGATTGTGCGGCAGTTGCCTTCGCCGACAGCGAGTATTTGTCAAAAGCTTAAAGCGTTAAATTGATTGATTATGTGTGTGTGAGTGTGTGTGGGTGAGGGTCAGTTGGGCTGTGGTTAAGACTCAAAGCGCATGCTAACAGCGTCTTTAAGGCTTAAAGCAGCCCATTAAGGTTATTAAAAATTGCCCTTTTGTTTGTGCAGTCAACAGTATGGGCTGTGTGCGTGTGTGTTTGAGAGGGGGGTGTTCGTGTGTGACTGTGTGTATGTATCATGTATGTGTGTGTGTGTGTGTGGTGTTATTTGAAGCATAATGGATTGCGAATATTAATTTCTTTGCATGACGAAAGGAATCAACAAAGAACAATGCGCTTAATCTTTATTGACACGCAGCACAAAGCGAAGCAGCAGCAAAGAGTGCGAGAAGGAGCAAAGCAACGAGTAGCGCCGAAAATGATAACCGGAAACCATTAAAGGAAGTTTCAATACATTGGCAACAACAACCACAAAAACTCAGGCACACACACAAACACAGACCCGCACACAGGGGCGCTTAGTCAAAACGTTTTTACATCAGCAGGCTTTCTCCTCCATTGCTCTTCCTTTTCCGAGTGCGTGTGTATGTGTGTGTGTGGCTGACACTGCGTTGCAGCGTCAATATTGTAATTTTTATTCCTCATTCATGCCACAAGCTACCAGAGAGAGAGGATACAATAAGCAACAGCAGGCAACGCCTATGCTGAAGGACCACAAAAAGCAGCAGAAGCTGGAGCACGACCGGAGCCAAGCGGAGCCAAGCCAAAGCCAAGTCGAGTCAAGCTGAACTATAGATTCGCATTGAATGAAGCCACAGTGGGATGTAGGCGTCTCCTGTTTCTGTGGATGTGTGCGTGTGTGTGCAGGTGCCGACAAAGTCAAAGCCGAATACGCACATTGGAATCCGGATAATGTTTTATCCTAAGCGCCTTAAGATTGCCGCACTAGGCTGCAGTTTGCGCTGAGCAAACAGAGTCGGCAAATGCGGAAGTCAAGCAAGAGCAGCAGTAGAAGCTGAAGCACAACCAAAAGCAGGTTCAGGTCTTAGGGCAAACAATTGACTTGACGTGCTTTGAGTATATACACGCACATAGATACACGCACACACATCTGTTGGCTTGAATTTTCAATTGATTAAACATCAAATGCACTGACATACTCTGTATTGTGGTGCCAGTGAGCACACATACACTTCTGTGTGTGTATATGTGTGTGCATGTGTATAGCACACATACTGATGCGTGTGCCTGCAAAGTTTTGGCTTGCATTTTTTACGTGCCGCAGCAGGAAAAATGTTTGAGCCTATTATAGCAAGCATTATGCCCGACTCCGTTCATACATAAGTGCTTTGGAATAGCATGCTGCTATATGAAATTCCATTGCATTTTATGGGCAGAAAGACAGAGACAGAGAGAGACAGGGAGAGAGAGAGAGAGGCCGACAACACAATGAACTGGCTCTAAAAACCTTGCGGCAACACTATTGTGTGGCATAAACAAAAGATGCAGCTTGGCGAGCCAAAGAGGAGACCAAGGCGACGAGGCGACGAATCGGTCAGAATAACAAAACACTGCAGACAAAAACCCAAAAGCTATTGGGGCGTGCAAAAAGGTGAGAGAGTCGCTTTCTGTGTTCGAGTGTGTGTGTGTGTTAGGAATTGGCCTTTAGGAATGTGGCAAAGTGAAATTTATAGCTTGGAAATTAATAATGATGAGCACACACAATGAAGTAGCTGTGGAAATAAAGTGATTTCTTCATGTGTATGAGTATGTGTGTGGTTTGTGTGTGTGTGTGTGTGTGTGTGTGTGTGTGTGTGCGACAGCAAATGGCTGAAGGGCTAAGACTAAATAACAAAGCGCATTCAATGTGTGGCATCGATGCGTATACTTAATATGTTGTACCTACATAAAACTCAATGTCATCGAACGAGCAACAAAAATTACAATTTACGAATTGCTAAAGGCGACAGCACAATTGACTCAATGAAGACCAAGAACTGAGTGAATAACGAGCAATTTTATATTTATTAAATTTGTTTATTAAAGAAAGACCCCACAGTCTTGGGCTAGTAATTATTACTCGTAAAAGTAATGAATGTGATAATCTATATAAGCGCCCGCATTAATTGCGCTTCTCGTTAAAGGAGTTTTGTGCCACGTCTCATTTCTTTGGTGTACAAACATGAAATTTATCGCATATGCACATAAAATTTTAATTTATATTTCAAATGGAATCCTGCACACCCCATGCCGCGTTTGCTTGGAGTTCGTTGGCCAGCTGGCCATATTTTATAGCGAGTTTTATAAATGCATTTGCAGCCAGGCCTGGTTAATGCAATAATAACCATTTTGACTTTATTATAATGCAGTTGTAATTAAGTGTGCAGTTCTGCAAGCACGAGCACGAGCAAGTTCTTTATAAAAATCAACAGTCAAAACACAAGAAAAGAAATTGCGTGGAGTCGACCAAAAAAGAAAGGATATATATTTTTCTAAATTTCGAAAAAACAATTTATCATTTGATATATTTAATTGAAAATACTATAATATATGCACTTCCCCATGAATGCAATATATAAAACTTATTTGATTTATAATTAAAATCGATGTCATTAATTAATTTAATTTTATTTATTTATAAATTCATCACATCAAATTAGATTTATTGTTTGAATATCTTTGAGTTGAGAGCTTCCAGTTGACATTTATTAATTAACAAAATAGCGTATATATAAAGAAATAATATTTTTATATTTATAATAATATTCATTATGTATAAATAATATTTAAATAAATAGAGAAAAAAATTAACAAAATCAAATAATAAAATAAATTTTTTAAAAATTCATATTTAAACCGAGTTCAAGATTCTCCCGTTCGTCCTTGAATGGCAACAGAACTCGCACGATGTCTCAGGGCCATGGGACAGGGGGACAGCTGCATAATGTTGTAATAATTGCAACATTAAGTGCACTTTCTGAGTAATTATCCATGCCAGCAGAGCAATTAACAATTGTCGCATGTGCCATATAAAAGGCTCGGTTCGCCGCCAACTGTAAACAAAGGGTCAACATGAAGCCGTCACTGCGCTACCAGAAGCTAATGGAACAAACCAACTATTGCTGGCGCATGTTGGGATTCGAACTGCTGGTGCCGCGACTCGAGTTCAACTATCGCACGTGGACACTGATCACGGCCGTGGCGAGCTACACAGTCTTCGGCATTTGGTGGATGAGCAAACAGGCGGAGCAAAGCTGGACCGAATGCCTCAAGGCGAGTATCATGATGGGCGGCATGTTGAGCGGAAGCGCTGAACTACTGACCATCATGCTGGGACAACTGGACATCAGACGCATGATGTACAGCACACGAAACATTTTCCAGGAGTACGAGCAGCGTGGCCAGCAATATGCCGACGTTCTGAATCTGGGCATCAATCGACTGTTGGACATTATGCAACTGATACGCATTGGGTACATTGTGTCCTATGTCGTTATGTGCCTTGTGCCACCGGCACTGCTGCTGTACGATGGTACCAGGGTGACCATCACTCAGTACGAGCTGCCTGGCTTTCCTCTGGAGACCACTTTTGGATTCATCGTTACCTATCTGGTGCAGCTATTGTCCATGGTGCTGGCTGGAATTGGATTCTACGCTGGGGACATGATGGGCTGTCTTGCTCTGATGCAGATACTCACATTCGCCGACATTTTTCAGCTCAAGGCGAGCGCCTTAAACGCAGCACTGGATCGCAAAGAGAAGGCCATAGCAAATGTCTGCTTGGGTATTGCGTATGCCGGAAGCGACGAGGTCCAATTTCAGTTGTTGGATTTCATTAAGTGGCATCAGCTGTTCACCAAGTGAGTGCCAGTCATGCAAAGTACTAAGTATCGAGTTATATGAAGACGCTCCATCTTGCAGTTACTGTCACAACGTCGATCGCATCTATAACATTCTCTTCACGGGGCAGGTGCTATCCTCGGCCATCTCTATACTGAGCACCTTCTGTGTGATCCTCACTCAATTCCATTTGATATCAGTCATCTACTTCATAGTCAGCGCATACAGCATGTCCGTCTACTGCATTGTGGGCACCAAAATTGAATACGCTGTAAGTTTTCCCCACTCAACCATGTGACACATCCAAGGCTGATTGCATTAATCTTGCAGTATGACCAGGTTTACGACAGCATCTGCAGCATCAGTTGGCAGGAACTAAGCGCTGCGCAGCGTAAGCTGTACAGCCTGACGCTGAAGGAGGCACAGAACGCCAAGACCATCATAATGCTCGGCATTCTGCCGCTCAGTGTGCGCACGGCGCTGCAGGCAAGTTGTTCCGCCAGGAATAGGATGCAAGGCAGTTGCGAGTAATGCAATTTGTTTGCAGATAACAAAACTCATTTACAGCGTGTCCATGATGATGATGCAGAATCACACCTAGATCGCAGTACTTTGTGCATCAAGTGCAGCAGGCTGCAGGGCTGGCTATGCAATACATTTTATAATGCTTGTTTTGAATCATATTCTGTGAGTGGAAGCGGCAGAGAGCGGAGGAGGAGTGCGCTGCCTGCTTGCAAATAAAATAAATTAGTTGCAGTTGAAAGGTGGCTCAGACGCAAAAGTCAACACGCGATGTCGCCTGCACCGCAAACAGCGCCAGCTGTTGGGCACAGATAAAATGGCAAGCAAACAAGCCCCGCCAGAGAGAGAGAGAGACCAAACTCGAGCAGAGTTCACGCGCGGAAGCAGAGTGCGGGTCGGCACGGCAAATCAGCTGCCAACGCTGCCAGCGCTGGTAACGCTGCGCGCAGCTAACTGGCAAATATTAAAATGCGAATTTTTATACGCGCTGACATTCGCGCGTTGCCTTGGCACAGCGCCTTCTTCTTGGCCCCTTCCATCTTGGAGCATAATTCTCACTATGAAAATGGCGAGTGGCTTCTGGCGTCGCGGCAGCCTTCCCCACGGAGCCCGACTCCGTATCCTTTTGCCAGCATTTTCTTTGCGGCGTGCGCACATAAATTAGCTGCCAAGCTAAGAAATGGCTAAGAGCAGCAAAGGTTCGCTCCCCATTGTTGCCAACTCCCGGTTACCCAGTTCCTGCCTTACCAGCGATAGGACAACCAGCAGCAGCAGCCACCGACGCCGCGTCCAACTGCGGTTTGTTGCGCCCTGTTTACGCGGGTGCGGCAAGGTGCTGCGCTCCTGAAGACCAGTTCCAGCTGCCTGAGCTAGCAGCTAGCAGCAACCACCTACCGGGTGCATTAAACCAATAAATCAGCCAAGCCAGCGAGCAAAGGAAAGAAACACATTCTGTTGTCAGGCAGCGGGTCAGCTCAGCTCAGCGAGAATTGCATATTTAATCAATAGTACAAGCAGAAGACATAAATTAATCTGTAAGGCCTTCCCTTCTCTTCTTTCGCCCCACGGCACATCACATTTTTTTGACGAAAAAAAGGCATTTTTAATTTTGGGAAATTTTTGCGGCCATAAAAAGCTTGCGGAGCAAATCAATTAAATTTAAATTGTATCCCATTAGAGGCGCATTAAATGAGTTAAGTCATTTCGGGGGTTCCGTGCCACGTCTTACAAAGCGTCGCTCGTTATCATTTTTTATACCTCTCTTTCTCCCTCTGAAAAGGGTACAAATGAATTCATTTTCATTTAATTTTTAAACTCGCACACACACACGCACAACAAAGCGGGGCGGGACCTGCGGCTTGGGCTGCCCAGCGTCAAAGTCGTCGCATTACAAACACAATTAAAATGCCCACGAGCTACTAATTTGCCATGAAGGCGAATAGGCAGACAGACGACAAGGCCGAAAGGCGGTGAATGGGTTGAGCATTGAAACCGGACAAGAAAATTGCCGCACCGGACGAAAGTTTTGCATCCCGAACTTTTGAGTTGATGGCAATTAATTTGTATTATGCATGTTTCTGTTATTTCTAGAACAAGTTTTTTTGTTCGTACAACACTCAAATTGTGCTTAATGTGGGTTTCACGAACGAGATATCAAGAGAGATAGAAAGAGAGAGAAAGAGAGGCTACGCACTTGTTTATTTACTACAAAAAGTTTGTGAAAAACATCTATGTATATTAGTTTACTGCTAGAGAAATGTGATCATTAAATTACATAATTACTCAGCGGCCAGGATATATAGAATGTGTGTTATTTTCAGAGCATTCCTAGAGGTGGAAGTTCCCGAGGTAGGTGTAGTATATATAGTAGAAGTAGCCATAGAAAGTTTTGTTGGTAATGAAAATTGAATTGAGAATAATAGTACAATTATTAGGAAATGTAGTAGTAAAAAAAAGTAAATAATAGTAGATGAAAAGGAACAGAAAAAGTAGAATAGTAACACACTACGGCTTATACATATGTTTTGAGAGCATTTCAAGAGAAAGAAACAAAGTTATAAGTTCACAAGCAAAGAGGAGATGTGGTAGATATAGTAGTATTGGTATATACACTTACTTTATTAGTAGTAGCAAGCAGGAAATCTACAATCGAGAATGCTTGTCTAAAATGTACCCGCTACCCACTTGACCAAAACGACTTCTTAAATATAAAACTTCTACTATTAGCGTATTTTGTATTGCATGATTTAGGGAGCTGTTTGAAAATCAGTGAATTTAAATTATTTCTCTAATAACTTCTATTCCTATTACTGGGAAAACGCGGAAAAGTAGGCGTTCAAGAATGACTTATTGAATAGCAGGGATGTTAATTATCCGATCGCAACCAAATTTTTAAAAATCATTTGGGTCTTGAGAGTTCTTGTGTTTACCAAAAAAGAATTGTCTTGTATTTAAATTACACTTGCAATGGCTTATATCGATTTACGGGTGCTGAAAGGGTTTAAACTCTAAAACAAACTTGATATGCGTGGAAAAATAACATAGAGCATATTGAAACCAAGTTTGGTAGGTTTTCATATGCAAGGACAGACAGTTAACAGTTTGTAATTTTACCTTTCTACTATATGGGAAGCGAGTATAAAAATGGTGGTGCAACTGATAGTAATATTATAAGTAGATGTAGTAAATGTATTATGAAGAAGAAGTAGTAGAAGATGTAGTAATTGTAATAAGAGCAAAAGAGTCCTATAATTAGTTCACTACATGTCTCAGCCTGAATTTCGTTCTAGCCCTTCGACAAGTACGTGAATACGACTGCCACCGACCGTATTTATTTGCGCCTGTTTGGACCATAAATAAATTAGACCAATCTCGTATTTGTCAATGGGCGTGCCCGCTGACATCATTTGTAGGCAACGCCCCGGCTCGGATCCCGCTGTTTTGGTCGAATCTGTCACATGAGATTTGTGACCAAGACATTTGCACAAAATCTCTTTGCCCGCCCCCTCGTCTCGTATCTAGTCGAATTCTCTGTATTCCAGTCCGTGTCGTTTGTCCGGACCTTAACTAGTGGCAGCCAATTTCTGCTGATGGCGCAGTGGCCAAGTAATTATCGACATCTTCGTGCAAAACCCAGTGATGACTGCACTCGCTTGTCGTGTTCATCCTCACCCTGTACTCGTTTACCGTTTCGTCCTTGTCCTCGTCCGCGCCGCGTCCTTATCCCAGTGAGAGGAGTCGTCGTGCGATCTAAGCGGAGTCGAAGCGTTAATGCTGCGTGTCGAGTGTAAACTTTGATGGTTTAATCACTTTGATAGCAGCTGAGCCAGAAGAGCGAGTTCAATTTACAGTCTATCTGCTTTCTTATGGCGTGTCTTTAAAGTGCACGTGTTTACGGCGGGAGGGTGCAGAGATCCAAGTCGTCGTTAACTGTTCTGCAGGCAACCTCAAAAACATGTCGTGTCGCAATTGCCGTGAGGCGAAGGTATCCAGACAGCGAGACAGACAGTGAGAAAAGCTGCTTAAGCAGCTCTTGAGGCTTGGTGAGCAGTCAAAGTCATAAAACCATTTAATTATATTAAACTTTTAATTGCATAGACAGGCAATGCACAGACACATACACATACATAGACAAACCAGCACACACACATAGCTAGACGGAAGCTCAAGCATATGCAGTGACAAGGATGTTTCAAAGTCTCACACACAGATACACAGAGGCAAACTTAAACGGGCAACTTGCTTGTTGTTTGGTTGCGCAAAGACACTCTACGGCCAGGGCGCAGAGGGGCGTGGCTCGCATGCCCTGCTACTATGTAAATGCAATAATAAAGTTATTAAAAGTGTCATAACAACTCAAGTTGAAATAGCAAAAAGTTAACGCCGGCTGCTTGTTCTACACAGTAAACTGCTGCGCTGCCGCTTATGTTGCTGCTGGTGCTTTTGTTGTTTCAGCTGCTAGTCTTGCAACTGTTTCAGCGTGTCCCTGCTGCTGCCCATACTTGCACCACATTGGTTGGTAAGCTGCCTGGCTGCCAGACTGCAGATGAGGGCCACTGAAAGCGCAGACCCGCAACTCGGGCAGCCAAGCAATTGATGCTTAATTGATCAATTATTTGGCCTACACAAAAGCCCACTCACTCACCGACACACACACAGACACTCACACACACACAGATACACAGACATGGCTACACATGTGCAAAGCTTGTGTGCGCGCCCGTATGTCTGTGTGTGCGAATGCTGGAATTGCCCACATCAAAGCGGCATATAAGTATATTGACGCTCATCAATCAAATTGATTTATGCCAACAAATCATTCATGAGCAATTTCCCAAAGTGATTATCTCTCGACGAGCGGAGCCGACTGCGACTGCGACTGGGCCGGCATTGCCCATGGGCCAGCATAAGCCACACCACCCAAAAACCCAGAGAGAGAACTGTGAGATGGCAAACGCAAAAGGCATGTTAACTGACAGACAACGGGACAGTTGGCCCGAGGACGACATGCGGACAACTAGCGAGACATAGACGGGGCCAGACCCAGAACCAGCACCAAAACCGTGTTTCAGCAACAGACACAGGAACCGAGGCAGACAGTGAGATGCTCGGAGACTGCGACTGAGACAGAGACAGAGAAAGAGAGAGAGACCGAGAGCAGCGACTGACTGATTGACGCTTGACTGTCTTCATCACAAGCAATTTGGCCAGCAAACATAGCAGAGAGCTCCGGAGCAATGCTGAGATTGCGTGTCCCTGTCCCAATAACTGTGTGCATGAGCTTGGCGCAACTTCACAGACAGTTCATAAAACCAAACCAGCAGCAGATACACCCACAAATCCCCTCACTCACACATACATACAGTCAGCATTAGTCACTGAACCGAACACCGACAGTTCAAACAAGCGACGTCAGCTACGCTTGTCGCACTCTCTGGCATCCGGTTGGAGAATGAGGATGGGGATCAGCTTGTGTCATATTAGCAGTTGCTTATAGCCTGCAATCAAATAAATTTTCACGGCAAGCGGTCAAAAGAAGCGAGGCCTATGCCGCACGTCGCTCGACGCGCCTTGCGCGACCTCTTGGCCTCAATTTGAGAGCATTTTTCACACATGCAAAGGACAGTTGGCAGCGTCTCTGGACCAGAACACAACGACAACGACAACGAGAACGACAGACGACGGCGACACCGACAACGACAAGGACTGGTGACAGACAGCACAGCGTGCTTAAGTCTTTTGATTGATTTGGTGATAGATTGACGAGGCGGCAATTGAAGCGCCAAACAAATTGCCGGCATTTGGATAGATGTGCAGGGCACAGCACCTCCGCCATGCCTAATTGCTACGTGGGCGTGGTCAGAGCACTGGGAATGCGCAGCTAATCATGAGAAGAAAAACCAAACAATGTCAGCTGATAAAGCATTGGTCGACCGTAAATTAACAAGGCGGAAAATCTAAATTTTTCAAATGTCTTCTTCGGCTTCCAACACAAATATGATTAATTTGAGTAGCCGACCATAACTTTCTTCATTAATTAATTATTGAGTTTGACATATATTAGAATAGATTATCTATGTATTAATATCATAGCTAATATAATAACATTTCAATCAATTGAAAATTGAAAATATTCAAGCTCACAATTTTAAGCGAGCCTAAAAAAAATGCAACGAAAAATTATACAAATTGCTCAACAGTCTGTGTTGAGATTTTCCATATCATCTGGGCTACCTTGGTATGTGAGCAACCGAATCATTGAAAGGGACTTAAAAGTTGTCCCATTGGGAGAGTCTCTCCCATTTCCCTCCGACGGCTTAAGAGAATACATCCTCATGACCTCCTTACTCGTAATCCTTCATTTGTACTCTGTATATATTATTATATAAGACACTTTATCCATATTATTTTTTAAGCTACACATTAGGTTAAGTTCAGAAGAAACTGAACGTTTCCTAGTGACTATTATAATAAATAAAAAAAAAAAAAAGATTTTCATATAGTAAATAATAGATACATATGGCCAGGTGGTTACCCATCTAGCAAAAAGTGTGATAAGGTGAGCGAACTAGCACCGGCAGCTGTTAAGTAATGATTAATGTCCGCAATTATCTGGCTCCAAGTGTCAAAAATATTTAAATCAAGCTCAACGCAAGACAAATACCCAACGAGTCAGGCCAAAACAAGGGGAACAAACAGCAGACAACTGACAACCGACAACTGACAATAGACAACAGAGCAACAGCAAAGAGAAGAACAGGCAAACGGACAGACACAGTCGGGAAGAAGAGGGTACGAGATTAAACAAGACAAGAAGACAACACAATTCGCGCAAATTGAGCATGATGAAGAGCACAAGCTAGTATGGTTGTTGTTGCTGTCGATGTTGCTGTTGTTGTTGCTGTTGATATTGCTGCTGCTGTTTTTATTGTTATATCTGTTAGTGCGGGTTGTTTTTTGTCAGTAGTCAGCAGTGTCAATGCCAAAGACGCCTTTCTTCTACCAGTGAAACTTAAAGCGTCGCGATAAAATGGCGCAAAATGTAAAATTGAATGGGCGCAATGACAGCGGCAACGTGTCAAAAACATATCATTCATTATTTTCTATTATAATGTCACCGGCACACACACACACACACACACTCGTACAGCAGCGCGCAGACACACACGGAGACAGAAAACGACCGACACAAAGAAAGAAACAAACTCAAGGCATCGCCGTCTCGACCCGCGCCACCTCGGGGCAGCCTGTGCCTGTCAGCAGTTGCATTATGTGAGGACATCATTTATCATTGCAAGTCAAGTGAACTCAGTTGACTCCATTGCATGCGTGTATAAGTAAGTAAGTATATACTGCATACACACGCAAGCACACAATACTCGTTGATAAAGTGTTGAAATTGTGCTCGCATCGGCTTTAAGTCGAGGAAATTGTTAAATAAAAACAAAGTGGGCTTGAAAGCAAGCACTTGTATTTAGCGCTGCCAAACACTACAACAGCAACAACCAACACAACAACAACGACAACAACAACAACAACAACAACAACAACAACAAAAATAACGACAACGACAACAACGACGACAACACAATTATGATATGAGAAAAGCAACAGAGCAGGCTGCTGAACATTCTGTAGCTCGCTTTGTATGCAGCACACGCGGCGTATGTGTAACAATGGACTAAAAGTTGCGTGAAACGTTTTAACAAAGATTAATGCCAGCGACGACTGATGATTTTTTGAAGATTAATTATGCGATGATGAGGCACAAGCACACAAGACAATGACAGCGCCAGGCAGCGTCGGCGGCCAGACTCGCCCTCTTTTCGCAGCCGCCTGTGGAGACGTGCGAGCAAGAGGCAAAGCCGGAAGTTGCTGGCATCGTTAAAGGATTACAAAATTTGTAAGCGGACGCCTGCTGCGTTCGTGTATGTGTGTGGGTGTGTATTCGCGTGTTTGTTTGCTTGCCATATGCGCATGTGATATATACTCATATGTTATGTTATACATATGTAACGGGATAATGTGTAAATGATCAAAACACGATTAATGCTATTCATACGCAAATTGAATGCTGCAAACTGACTGTGAGATCATCATATTCACAATTCCTCTTTAATTAATCCACCGATTTACGCGCTCTGTACTTAATGTCGATTCTTTAAAGCGCTCATCATGTTTGCGGTCATTTAATTGCCAGTGCGCTCCCCATAACTTTTCATATTAAACGCGCTGGCAATTTATCTATGAATGGCAGCCAGCATGGCGTATGCTTAATATTGCATAAGCCAGTTACCCAGTCAGCACGCCAGCCACTGGCATATGGCCAGGTAGGCGTGGTTCGGACCATCCTCGTCGTCTCGTCTGCACCCCACAACCTTTGCCTCCGCCATATGCGTAGTTTATGGCCTGGCAAAGAAGTGCCAGCAGTGCTTCAACTGCTGCTCACGGATTGGCTTCGGATTCGGCTCGTCGTCTGTCGGTCTGTTTGGTCTGTTGGCCGCTTGTTTAATTTATCAGCGTACAAAACTGTTGCACATGCTGTACGCTCTGTACAGGGAAATGTGAAATGTGAGCCAGAAGCTGCAGCAAGGGAAAGGCACCATCTGGGGACCTCGAACTCTTCACGGCCAGCTGTGATTGTGCCCGCGTTTTAATGCATTAATGTTGCCTGAATTTTATAGCCAAAGAGGGGCAGAGCAAGGCAAACGAAATGCAGTCAGCGTGTCGTGGCCGTTTTTAGCAAAAAAGCTTTTAACAATTAAAATTAAAAAGTTCAGCATTTATGCAGCATCCAAAAACAAAAGCAAGAGCAACTACAACTGTATGCCATGAGCCATAATCAAATTCTATGTGTGTGTGCGTTAGTGCATGTGAATGTGGGTGTATGTGTGGGAGTGCATAAAAGTTGCACAGTGGAGAGGGCGACAGAGCAGACTGGGCAGATAGCAGAGTCCCTAGCTGTCTGGCTGACTGTCTGTCTGTCTCTCCAACTGTCTATCTGTCCGTCTGCAGCATTGTGCGCGCTCATTTGTGGTCATAAAGCATAAAACGCATAAAGTGGCGTTTTATGGCGTACCAACGTCATATTCGGGCCTAGCCGAAAAAAATGGAGAAAGAAGGAGGGGAATATGAATGAAAAGGACGACTATGAAATACCTAGTAAATAAGTTTCTACTTGTCCAAATCATTAGCAGTAAAAAGTTGTTAAAATATACGAAACCGAAACTCGTAGCATACTTAACCTCACTTTTTTTAAATCCCATGAAGTTACCATTTGGACATTGATCCTTAAGTGTTGCCTAATCTAAAATTGTTGCAACATACTAGCATCATATACGAATAGTTACATCCTTGGGTCAAGCGCCGCTGCGGGGAACTAACCAGTGACGACTGCCTGCCACAATTTGATGTTACTCACTGGCCGTCTATCCGTCTGTCTGTCTGTCTGGCCGTCTGTCTGAGTGCCAGTGCCAGTGGCAGTGCCAGCTCGCCAGACCATCAAGCGACAATGTAAATTTTGTGTTGAGCTTTTTAATTGTGACTGCTGGCACGACAAGGGAGGAGCGAGGATGCCGCTGGCTGCCGAAGTGTGCCCTTCGCTCGCTCCCTCAAACGCGAAATGAACGCAGACCGCAACAAAATTACATCAGGGCGCGGTACAGCAGAGGGGAGTGTCGGGGGTTGGGCAAAAGGAGTCGCTCATAAAAAAATGAAACCCAATACGAAAAGTGAAGAGGACACCAAGTGCGGCATTGCAGAAAAGCACAGGCAACGAAGAAGAGTGCAAAGTAGTTGGCAAATAAATTGCATGACAGCGGCAAAGCGAAGTCGCCAAGGCTTCGCTGCTATTGTTGTTGCTGCTGCTGCTGTTGTTGTTGTTGTTGTTGTCGTGGGTTTTGGCGCCATTTCGGGGCGAACGCTTTTAATGCAAATGCAGCAGAAACGCCGCCACTCACTGGCCAAAAGTGCAAAATTGTGCATTTTAATTAAGGTGACCGACCGTTCCATGCCACGCACAAGTGCCGCCCAGCTGCTAGTTAAGGTTGCCCACTCGCATTCCCATTTGCATTTGCATTTAGCTACGTAACTAACACCCCTGCTTCCCCTCCCCCCTGCCTAGCACCACCCTGCTCTGCGCATTGCTCGTAATTTACAGCTCTTTTAATTAGCCGCATGCCAAGTTTTTTATGAATATTTACGCGTGCTCTTTAAGCGAGGCATATTGTTTTAAATAAGAAGCAAGAAAGCAAAATGCTTCAGGCACGCAATCACCCATTCGCCCATCAACCCATTCCCTCACTCCCCCTTGCCCACCACCCCTCGCGTACTCAAACATACACATCCCACAAAGGCGGATATAACAATTGCAAATGGAAATGTGCTAAAGTGCCAAGTGAAAAACGAGTCCAGAGACAGAGGCGAGTAAAAGGATCAGCGCCGAGCTAGGGGGCATAGACAAACGCAGGACCTGCAGCAGCAACGAACAGCTCGAGCAGTAGTAGCAGCAGCAGCAGCAGCAGCAGCAGTCAAAAGTGCAAGTGACTGAAATGCAAATGTTGTGTGTGGCAGTGTGGGTGTGCGAGTGTCGAGTGTGCTTGTGTGCGTGAGCCTGTATGCGAGTGTGTGTCCGATTGTTTGTCTCTGTCTGTTCAAATGTGAAGCGAAAGCAATGCGCAAAAACACACGAACAACAGAGCGGACAGCTGGAAAAAAGAGAACGGGGTCGCGGACGAGGCGGGCACATCGCATGCAATAAAATGTTTTACACCCTGTTTATTTTAGTTAAATACTTGAAATTATGTGTTTGCCTAAGTGTATTTGTTAACACAGTGTCAGTGTGCGCATACGCTTGAATGCACACGCGCTTGGTCCTGTGTGTGTGTGTGTGCTTCTCTGTGTATGCATGTATGTGTGTGTTAGAGTGCTCTGACGAACTAAGTACACAAAGTGGGATGCACTATTAAGGAAGACTCGGGATAGACAACTTCTGCACACATTTGATAACTAAATAAATCTTCAATCATTATACCAGCTTCACAAAAAGTAGAAGAGCATTATGATTGTGTAACAATCGAAAATTTATGTTACCAGCAGAAAGAGGCGTGGCAGATGTGAAAAGAATCGATTTATAACAAGAATATCTTCTTGTTCTGCTATATATTCTATAGCCATGTTCGTATACAAAACTAAACCTCATAGACTGAAAGACTAAGAACTACCAAACTTGATGAAAACATGTCAGATTACTGTACCTTATCAAGTTTATTTTGGAATTTAAATGCAAGAACGTTCATATTTGCTGTGCGCAATAGAGACCTGCATGTGTTAATTTAAAAGAGCAAAGGAATTATTCATTACATAAATGGGTTCAATTTTTGAGTACAGTTTTTAATGAATGTGAATAAATGTTGTTTTGCCTGTTTTGACAGCTTATGTACTCATTGACTTAAATGTTGTACTGTTCAAATAAAGAGTACAGTATTTTTGGCTGCATACATTTTACTGTATCAACACAAATTTTGTTTTTTTAATTTCATGCCACGCTCTAGTTTGATAAATATGTGTAGTTTTTAGACCGTGCAACAACTGAACTCATAACTTTTTTGGCGTACTTACTATGATTCAAAACGACAGAATACGAAGAATTTATAAATAGAAAGTGCAGCTTTTACTGTCACTCACTTTCAGTAAGAACACTAAAATTACTTGACTCATTTTATGAATTCTCATTAAATGGGTTTTTTTGTATAATACAGTAAAGTACTGAATGCATATCTCTAGAGCACAATAAATGTCATGGTCCACATGATTTCTGGCAATTACCAATCGTATAGTTATCACGGAACTAAGTTATGTAGCTTCCATACTTGTTTTGATTAGGTAATAAGTGTAAGACAAAAGTGTCTATTAATAACTAAAATGTAGCTTAGTTTCCTTCATTTACTGGTTATTCAAATATGTTTCCCAGTTTAATGTGCCTCGGATTTTATTTAGTTCGCTTAACTACGCACTTTACCTTTGTCTAGGACACTCAGTGCCATAGGAGTAGAGCATTTCTCTGTTTCAGACATGTGCAAAACGGTCATTTAATGTCTGCTCCGCACGCGCTCCTCAAAAACCTTTGTCAGCGCTCGTCAAAGGCAGCACACACGTACAAACGTGCACATTAAAGCCTAAGCCCAGGCTGAAGCCTCTCTATTGGCCCAGCTTTCTGCCCTCTCTCCCGGCCTGGGTCTAACCCATTTGTTAAATGTACCGTAACAGCTTGTTTCGAATTGCGTTCAGTTCACTCGCAAGTTTCGTAGCTTTTCACTTTTATCCGACATTTGCACTAATGAGTGCACACACTCTGTGCATAAATAAGTACTATATATATACACATGTATATACTACTAAATACACTTGTAACTGTAAATTTAATCATTTTAACTAACCCAAAAAAATAACTCGCGAGGACCTTGACGTTGCGAACGAACGAACTTTTATTCAAAAGCTAAATGCAAAACTATACACAATTTCAGCGTATTAGTGGGTGTGAATACGTGTGCGGATACGAGTGTCTGTGAGTGTTATAGTCTAAAGTATACATACACATAGTAGTGTGTATATGTATATAAAGAAATAAAAAGAAATTCGCACGCAACTGTCAATAGCTGCGTACTTATTTGCAAGTCCCAAACAGCATGTGGACCCGCCCTTCAGCTTCTTTAGGGCTCCCTTCCTCCCCTTCTTCTCCAGCTCCAGCAAGTGCTATCCCCAGAGCCGACGTCTGCTTGACTGTTGGGTCTTGGGTAATATTTTATGCAAATTGCAAGTTAAGTGTGAAAATAGTAGTGATTGGTTTAATTCAGCAATGCCAACCAAAATGCTTGTCTGCAAGCGGGGCAGCGAGGTGGAAGAGCAAAAAAAAGAAAAGAAACTGAGGAAACTGCAGAAACAGCACAAAATCGGCAGAGCTGGGAATTCCAAATACTAAAATGACAATTTCCCAACCAAGAACCGAAGCAGAACCAAGGCAGCGGCAAAGAAAAACACACAATCTAATGTAAATGGCAAGTGTCGAACAAATGATGCTCTATATAAACTGATACATTGATTACTTACTACTTACTCAGTTAATCAGTTAATCAGAGTTATCCTAGACTAATATATAGTCTACATCTACATCTTTATCTTAAATCTTTCTATGAATTGTAAACATAAACACTTTGCAGGCAAACTGTTGCTCTCTTGTATTTCATACAACCTATAAAGATGTGCAAATATTAAGAACTGTTAAGTATCTTTACCTTTGCCTTTCAAGCCAAGATCACCATCGTCATTCACATAGTTAAGCGACAAATTGATAGAGTGGCCATAAGCAGCCATACAAAAGCAATGCAGATTTTCATTGTCATGTAGCAAAGTCAGTGGGCAAAGCGACTGTAGGTTGGAAAAGGGAGTGGGAATGAGAGAGAGACAGCAAGAGACAGAGTGGAATTGGGATAAAGCTGGTGAAAGTAAAGCCAATACCAGTTCCATCAACGTTCGGAGCTGTCGTCGGTCGCCGGGCCGCAGTCGCAAGTCGCAACGAATTTTTTTGTTTTCTCCAAAATTGTAGCCCTTTTTTGCATTGGGAGAAGTGCGTTTAACCATTTAGCTGATGTAACATCCCGGACGACTGGCGACCGGCGACCGGCGACAACCAAGCACTCAGTCAGACTCGCAGAGGCTATGGCGGCGTTGCCAGGCCACGCCCCGCTTCCCAGCACAGAGCAACGCCATCCCCACGTCACTTTATAGTAAAATGTCCCTGTCAGCATTTTGCTCAGTAAAATTTTTCGGTAAAATCTATTTTTCATCTTGGATTATGTGAATACATGAATAGAGAATGGGAAAGAACATTTTATTGTCGCTGCTCGAGCTGCTCGTTTGTTTGCTCTGCTGGTCGAGTTGATTCGAAGTAGAAGTCAGAGGCAAAGTGGTCTTCCTTTTACTTGCCCTTTGCTCATTAATCAAATAAATGCAATATTCGTTATCACAATCGACTGGACAGTACTGCGAGTACTGTACCCTTTGACCTGTCGTCTCCATGGCAAGGTTACCATGGAATTTAAGTTGCCAGTGCTGACAGCTTGTTTATTTGTTGCGCATACGCCCGGTTGGACAGGGATTGGGATGGGATTGGGGCAGCTTTGTGTTTTGGGCTTCATTAGAGGCGAGTACCCATGGACACCTTTGCCTAGGCCTTGTGGCCTCCAAAGAATGCAATGAAGTATGCACTGTAACTGGACATGTTTGAATAGCCATATGTGTGTGTGTGTGTGCGTGTGCGTGTGCGTTAGTCTGTGGGTGTGTGTGTGGTGGCATCTGTGTGTGCAGCTGGATGCAATCGTAATTTCAATAAAAGTTGTTACGTGCACGTTGAAATTTTAATTGAAAGCAGCAAGCAGCAACCACACGCAGCATGCGACCTCGAGGTGCGCCAGCTGCGACCCTCATCAGAGTTGAAACTGGAACAAAGCAGCAGCAACGGGGACACCACACAGACACACGGACACTCATGCGAGTGTGCTGCAGATGTGAGGATGATATCGTATCTAGGTGAATGGCAAAAGGGACAACAGATGCGTGCTCTCACATACAGACAGCGACGACTGTTCGTTAATCAAATGAACAGCGCAAATTCTCAAAAAAAATATTAAGATCAGAAATTAATAGAACTTAGACCTTCCACCGGAATGACAAGCAGAAAGTGCAGCTATCTGGGATGAGACGTGCAAGGAGGAGGACCAAGACGAGAAGATGACCGCAAACTTAGTCGTTAAAACAAAGAATCCTATCAGCTTACAGAAACTTTGATGCAGCCATAGAGTAGCGAGGCAGGCTGCACGTTTGCTCTGCTTTTCTGCTTTGGCTACTGCCAATTGCAAGTTTCCGTGTAAAGCGCCAAACTTTATGCTAAACTTTTGCAATTCTATATAAGAGCGCTCACACAGACACTAAGGCAGACAAGCAAACAGCCCTATATAGAACTATATATGTATATATATGTTACACAGTATATACGTATATCCATCTTAATTCCCCCAAAGTATGCATGCAAATGCCAGTGCTGCTGATGCTGTCGACAGGAGAAGGCAACTATCGAACCGCATTTCTATCGGTTTCTGATGTCGTTAAATTTTATGGGCGAGCGCATCCCCCAAAGACTGTTGTGGCATGCGAACAAGCATCTGCATAGGAAACAAGTTAAACACACCGCAATATGAATGACTTTGGCAGCAAGAGATACAAGATACTATGCGAGAGTCACAACGCTACATAGGTAAACAAGGGTATCGTTTACAGGGCCCAATGCTGCTTAATGCCACTCGACAGCCATTTAATCTATTTATCAAGCTCTCCACTCGAGCACTCAGCCGAAAAGACGAAAGGACCTTGTCGATGTAGCCGCTCGGCGCTCAAGTGCAGCTGCCTGCGCAAATATTTGATTCACGGATGACCCCTGGAGTAAGGGAGGAGGAGGCACTGCTAGCCACGTTCCGCGGGCCAATTGACCAGTGGATACATCTACACAGAATCAATCCATATGACTCGCTGTACTTGTAATTGATTGCTTAATAAACAAGCAGACCGCAAACAGAAAACTTGGCCAAAATTCGGAACTTTATGCAGGCACTGCAAATTATGCAAATGCACTCGACTAACGGACTGGACACGGCTGCAGGAGATCCTCCTGCTACTTTTTCTACTTCATTCTTTTGTCTGCTGCTCCTCTTCTTGTGCTTAATGGCGCAACATGCTTGTTCAATGGGCCGAGCACATAATTTTCGCACACCGCAGGAACAAGTGCTGCGTTCGTTGGCGGCAGCAGCATCTCATCAAAGTTGGTTCGAACACAAATGAAACTTTTGTGGCGCTTGCAACGAATATGGCAGCAACTGGCAGGCAGACGGCGTGCCAGGCAGGCTGGCAGCTAGGCTGGCTCCAAAGTGCAGTGTGCAGGCCGCGCTCCTGCAGCTCTGGCTGCCTGCTACTGACAAGCGTTTGGCATGGCTACAGTATCCTCGGCCATCGCTTTATAAAATCAACTCACCAGAAGTTCACACAAAAGAAATTGCCAAGGGGAGAAAGATAGAAAAGGGAAACAGAAAGAGAGACAGCAGAGGAGAGGGAAGGAACCAGAGTAAGAGAGTGTAGTGGAGGCTCTGACGAGTGTGGTAAATGAGTTGACCGAATTGCAAAAGCAAAGTTATGGCCTCTAACCTCTTTTGTGGCATCACGTTGAGGTGCTGCAAAGACGTGTCGCGACCAAGAGTTAAGTTTTTTAACAAACCCAAGCCAAACTCTCCACGCTTGGCTACCCCACTCGCTTCTAAGCAATTGCGCCAAGTTTTGGCCTACATAACTTTGGGAACTGACTCACCACCACCTTGCACCCTCCCTTTTCTTTTTTCTGCTTCGTCTTGGACTGTTTAAGGTCTGGCAGGGGAAGGTTGTGGCAAACGGCAGCTCATAAATTTCAAAAATTTGAAAACAACAACAAATATTTTTCACGCGCTGACCGAAATTATTTTAAATCACCTGCTGCCCGACATTTATCATTAGGGCAGGCAAAGCGGCTCCTCGTCGTCTCGTCAGCAAGTCAAGCTGGCACTAGACTGGCACTGCCTGCCTTGGCTGGGCCGAGGGCAGAGCCAGCGCCTTAACGAGCACAAAACTTGGAACTTACCACCGACTCAGCTCGAATGGCCGCAGAGCTGTTTAAGATTTGCGAAGAGCACTTTATTTTGTCTTGGACCGAGGCACGCCCCCAAACCACAAAGCAGACAGGCTCATAATACTCGATGCTGGTGTGGGAATTATTGTCATCTTGCCATTGTTGTTGTTGTTGCTGTTGTGCTGTCGTTGTTACTGTTGCCATTTTCGCGCTTAGACGAGGAAAAACTGTTTTGTTATCACTGTGATAAATGGAAAATTATTTTGAATCGAGCAACTACTTAAAAGAATTCCCAAAGGTTGTAATAAATTTGTGCGCACACACAAGGACAGTACCAGCACTCGCTCACTCACACCCATACTTATATACACAAAAACACACGCACACACACACACAATACAAGCTGGAGTAAGGACATGCACATAATGCCAGCAAAGCTCTGCGGTTCTCCGCTTGGTAATGTCCTGCAAGATAAAAAGGTGATTGACGAACCAAAAGCAAAAGTCATGGCCAAAGCTTTTCCCAGCAAATGCATTTCTCGTTGTCTTCTTCCCCCTTTGTAACCGAGTGTGTGTGTGTGAAAGAGTGTGCGTTTAATGCGCAGAAGAAATCTTGTCTTAAGCTAAAAGCAGGTTACCCATGCACTCTTCCAGTGAATTGCCTCGACACTTCTGAGAAAATGAATTTAAAATGTATTTTCCGCTTCTAGTTCTTGTACTCCATGCAAAAACGAAAAAAATAGAAGAAAGATAAAGAATGAAAAACGAGCAACGCTTGTCGAACAGCTAACAACGTTGCAGGTAACATCTATTTTGATTTCATTAAGTAAAAAAATAGCCTTCGAGTTTGAGAGCTTAAAGCAAAGCGCCGCCCTCGAAGCAACTGCCGCTTTAGTAACCGCAGGTCACAGGGGGTCACGGGGAACAGTGGGACTGTTTTTGTGCGGTTCCCTCGCCGTCTGTCGTCCCCTAGTGCTCCTCAATTAGTTGAGCTTAATTTAAATTTGCTTCGAGTGCTTGTTACACATTAACGGTAAATTCGTGTATAAACTCACGTTTAAAGCACTTAAATGGGGAAGTGTTTTTTATAAATTAGCCATGGGGTAAACACTGTTAAATGATGTTGATTTTGGGAGGCGTGTTTGGCGTATACACAATATGTGTTAGCTACCTAGCGTATGCGATACTTTCTCTTGATCAATTATTGATAGAACGTATTGCAAGGCATAATGGAGATCTATGCCCTATCTCCAACTAGCTTTCCTCTTCTCAACTCTCTCTCTCAACTTCTCTCTGCAGCTTTGTTTGATTACCATACATTCCCCAGCCGAAGGTCATTTTAAAGTGCACGCTGGCACACAAATAACCCCATCAAGTGCAACAATGTAGCACAGGTTGCATTTAAGCAGCGCAGATTCTGGCAACAGTGTCGCCAATTTAATGCCGTCTCCAGCAACATCGCTGACTCGAAAGTTGGCCGTAAAACTGGCTAGGAAGCAGCCAAGGAAGCCAAAGGAGCGTTGCCTTGTTAACCCCAGCAACGTAAACTCATTACTGCCGAGCTGGCACAGATATACAGATACTTAGGTATATATATGTCTGTATGTTATTCAACTACTGTCCAGATTCGCATAGTCACAGGCGTTCCGATGAGGAAAATATGGCAGCGTGTAATTCAACTTATCAACGCAGCAGCCAGCACAAAACTTTTCTCATCTACTTAACGCAGATAAGCGGCTGCCTTTTTAGCTTTTTGCCGAGTTTACTGACTTCTAATTTGTTGACGGCGTCGCCCATTCAGTACGCTCACATACACTCGCACGCTCACACACACTCGCACACAGAGAGACACTGGCGAAGTGTTGATGGCGTCAACTTAATTTTCAGCAAGCACTCGACTATGCCCAACTGAGCAAAAACTCCGAAAGAGGCGCAACTAGGCAATGTGGGTGGGTCGTCTACTTGGATGACTCGGTGGTTGGTTGCTTTTTCTGACTTCTCTTGTGTGAAATAAAATTAACTAAATACGCTCATGAGTAACATTCATAATAAACATTAAGCAAGCAAGGCGCAGCAAAAAGAAAGCTCTAATAAATATAAAAAATAATATTTGCCAGACTCCTTTTTGCGATTATGCCGCAACACCACCACCAATCCCCCCTTCCCCTGCTCCGTACACTGTGGCCATCGTCGCGTCGCGCCAGCAGAAAATAAAGAATTCGCGCGGGAAGCGCTAGCAACGAAATTATGGCATAAGTTACTTAGAAGCAAGTTACCAACCATCCACCACCCCCCACCTCTCTCATCCCCTTCCCCTTCGCGAAACGTCTTAACCTCTGGGCCCCTTGGCTGCATCAACTTAGCTACACTTTACTTTTATGTGGCTCGCGCGCGCAGAATGTACTTGCAGGCGAAATAAAGATACAGAGATACAGATACACACTCAGACAGTGCCCAGATACAAGCACATTTGTAGCGATAAGCGTCATAAAGTTATCGTAAGTAACCGCCAAAACAGAAGAAGCCAAAAAATAAGAGTAGCAAAAGCAAGCAAAAAACGGAAACGAGAGCAAGCCAAGTTACAAGGTAGCACCCGACCATGGTTGACTTGGCCAAGAAGCAGCAGCAAACGCAGAAAACTATGACACAAATGCGCCCGTTTTGGGAGAGAGACAACCGGGCCAACAGTTGCTGCCCAGGGGATTGGTCCAAATGTTGCACAACATCAAGTCAATTACCCGATGATGGCAAACACAAAAGTTTTGCACTCTTCCTTTCACCACTATTCAAAGTTGGCTTAATCAAAGCGGCGATGTATCATGTTAGTGCTTGCTTTTAGTCAGATTTAATGCACACCTCGTTATCAACTTATCGCACATGCTATTTTATTTACTTAGCGCTCCTGTACACAATTTTAATTAGTCATTATTGACAAAGCGAAAGGTTGTTTTGTATTAATTGAAATTCGAATAGACAAACCAACAAGTAAAAACCGATGAAAATCGATGGAGTTGGACACTTGCCACGTGTGGCACGTTGGATGCTACCGCCAATCAGATGTCTGATATTTATTACACCATGAAGAGGATGAACGTTTGTGCATCGAGTTGCAGCTAAGTGACAACTGGACAGAAATAAGTGACAGCAACAGCTGCACAGGTTGTTGACGCTGTCTCAAGAATAACGGAAAATATCTTGGAGGAAATTTAATGCAACTGTTTACGTAAATTAAACTAAAAGACCCATGCTGACTATACTAATGGATGATGAGCTCTTCTACGATTTATTCGAATTTTCTTGGGGGTTGATGAACTTGCGGGCCGTCAGACATTAATATTCTGGGTTTAATAAGACTTTTACACAGCTTTATTCGAAAATTTATTTGAAATCTTATCCTCAACCTTTTTTGATGGCAATCCAATTATAACTATCCATAGGGTAGAAGAGTATTATAACTTTGTGCCAACCGAAAATATATAAAAATGCCCAAATCATTTTTGAAAATTTAGTTGCGATCGGATAATTAATATGTAGGTTATGGGAGAATTGATTTTAAGAGTTTATAATTTTCAAACTGATACCTAAAGTATGCAACGCAAAATACGCTAAAATAAAAGTTCTATATTTAAACGGGTAAATCATACAAAATACACCAAAATAAATCGCAGTCGGGCACATTCGACTGTCGCTTTCGTACCTGTTTTTTTTTAATCCATAGCCTAAAAACGATTGAAATATTGTCGCTGATCAGGAATGTATATACTTGATGGAACCTGTCACCGCTTCTGGTTGTTACATACATTTGCATATACTGCAGTGAAAGAAAGGGAAGGGGTTACAAATTCAAATAGAGTGTTTGTCATTCCTACTACGACTCCATAGTCTCCTTCGGCATTAGCATGCGCTGACAGATGCAAAACTTTTCACGCCAGACAATTAAATAGTTGGTGATGTGTGAGTGAAACGAAACTTGGAGAATAAAATGTCAACAATTGAAAGCATTAAACTATGCGCACAACTATGTCATGTGGAGTGTCGTGTACGGACAAGGCTTAACAGCAACTTCGAAAGAAAACCTCTTCATTGGTCAAACAGCTAACGGGGCAGAAAAGGCAAATCTCCGGAGGGCAGCAAACAGACCTTAAATCCAGAGGCCCAAAATGAAACGAATTTGGCGAAGAAGAGGGAAAAAGAAAAGGAAAGGAACCTAACAGAGCGGCGTCCAAACAGCAAATGGCGGTTAGCAGTCGCTCGCTGGAAAGGTTCCTTAAGTGCCAGGACAATGCTGTCGTCCTTATCGACATCCTCTGCGATGCATGTAAGTGACGTGTATTGTGTGTGTGTGTGTGTGTGTGAACGTGTGTGTGTGTGTCCGCAGCCGACACTTAACAAAAAGCGTAGGAAAAATTTGCAACTTTAGTTTTTGACATCCGCTCCATTTAGTCAATGGACTGAGCGACGACCTGGCAACAATCAGGCGCATGTCCTGCTACTTTTTGTTGCTCATGTTCTTGTTGCTGCCACTGCTTCCCCTTTTTTCTGTTGCTGTTGCTGCTGCTGCTGCTGTTGCTGTTGTCGTGCATTTTAAAGCACTTTCAACAAAAGTTGATTTCTCTTTTGACCCATTATGAAATTGCTCTGGCAATTTTTGCATAAACAAAATACGAAACAAACATAAAAGGCTGACCTTTTCACACACACACACACAGAAATACACACTGGCACAGCCAGACATACAGAGACACAACGAGAGCGATGTTGGCAAGTCGCCCAGTTGCCCAGTGCTTCGGTCAGTCAGTAAGACTAGTTTCGTCGCACGGTCCTCTGTATGTTTGCATAGGATCAAGGAGAGCCAGCACGCGTATCCCCGGGCGCTTTTATTGAGCCCTTTAAGTTTTTAGTAAATAATACAAGAGTGAAAGAGAAATGGTGCCGGCAAATTGCCAATGTATTTGTATGAATGTGTATGTGTACGATTCCCTCTGTGATTTCGGTTGATCAAGGGTGCACGGGGGAACTAGGTACACAGCACATCTAAAGCATTTGATTTCCATTAAAATCGAAACGAAAGGTTTGTTTGGTCGTCAAGTCAGATTAACTATTATCAAAGAGTTTTCCTTGCAAATGATGCATGAACCTGCAGATTTGCATTTCCAACTGCTCGATTGCTCGACGGACTGCAATAAAAGGCCAAATCATACAAAAATTACCTCAACACACACATACAATAGAGCACACACACAGGGAAATCCACAAGCAAATAATAGCAGAGCTACAACAAATTAATCAAGTCAATGCAATTCAAAGTATTAAAATTCTTAAGCTGAAATGCAGCAAGAAACAATAATCCAATAACAACATAAACCATCAGCAAGAACAAATCAGAAATTGATTTGGCTTAATATAGTAAAATGAAAAGTGCATTCAGTTCACTGTGCGAGGGAGCGCAGTCAATGGAATAGGAAACTGGTAGATAAACTAAAGCCAACATAAATGCCAGGTAGGTCTAATGGATGAGTAAAATACCAAAATCGATAGAAACACGAAAATCCAGTCGTGTCCGTCTCTCTATTTTCGTATGTGTATGTGTGCAGTGCATTTCTGCTTGTGGTTACGTCCAGTGTAAGCACGTTTTATTGTTGTTAAGCTACGGGAAAAAAGAACCGAAGCAGTGAAAGGCACTTCAAAAAAGCTGGCTAAAAGCATTTCAAGCCACGACATATGTACGCATGCTTGTATGTATGGCCTTATGTATGCACATGCGAGACCGTAGCCGAAACGATAGACGTGGCCGAACAGAATTTCGTGTTGTGGAGAACATGAAAAACCGGAGCACAAATATTGATCAAAATGCTGAACCATTCAGGAAGAGTCAGAACTGATGGAAAGGTGATGTAGATAAGTGGGTTCACTGGCCAAGCTTGTTGAATGTAGTCGATAATTAAGCCGATAGCCAAACCGAAAACCAATTAACCAATTAGCAATCTTTCTAAAGAGTTGTTTCCTTTGCCAAACGTATTTGCTGATGTTAATTGCAGAACACATTCCGATTAGATATTGTACTTATAAACACGTAATGATGTCGATTTTCGAATCTAACGAGGCCATATTCCGAAATTGAAAGCGGCTTTGTCAAACAATTCTTAAGAATTTACGCCTGACTTACCAGTCTCAATGCAACGCACCGACAGGCACGCTGCAATGGCGGCATGAAAACAATACCGGAAACCGGAAACTGCCAACGGAAATGTACTTTGTCTTTTTGGCGGCAAAGCGCCGACGACAATGGCGATGTGGACGAGGATGAGGACGACGCTGTTGCAAAATACTTGGAGCAAAGTATGTCGAGCTGCACTAACAACAAATGCTACAACAAAGAAGCAGCCAGGACACGCAAGAAGGAGGCCCCGCCATTTTGGACAGACGCCAAGTCAAAGTCTTGCTGCTTCTGCCTGGCGCTGCCACCGCTGCTGCTGCTGCATTTATGCCTCTTAACAAGAATATTTGTCATTTACTGTTAGCATTTTGGCTAAATGCGAAATTAAATGAAGTGGATTTACATATTTCGTTGCCTGCCTTCGCTTTTAAGTACACATGGCAGCTGCTCCCCTCCCTCTCGCTCTCTCCCCTCTGTAAGTCTTGGCATGTGTAGGATAAGACTTTCAGTGGAATTCTCTTGCTGTATGTGTGTGTGTGTATTTGCAGCTGCTGCGGAAAATAACTTTTTAATGAGATAAACTCGTTGATTTCTAGATTCTCTGCGCTGCGGTTGCCTTCGGTTGCCTTTGGTGGCCATGGGGGCTGTGGAGCCTTGGCATCGCATTCCCTGCGGATTACACAAAGTTGCAAAATTTTCTGTGACAAATTTATTTGTGTGCCGCATTATATTGCACGTTGTACGTGTGTGCGTGAGCCCGCTCGCGTGTGTGTGCGAGCAGGAAAACTTAATGAGCTAGCAGACTGTTAAAGTAGCTCAACAGCTGTTGTCGCCATTGCTGCAGCTGCCTGGCTGGCTGCCTGCTTTGCCGCCCAAGAAGACGCCTCAAAATTAAATTCAAATATATTTCGCAGAGTGCGCAACGGCCGCCATTATAATTTGTCGCAAAGTTTTGCCATTTTATCAGCTCCCAACAATGCTAGAAATTCTAGACCAAGCAATGTGTTTGCCAAATGTTTTGGCATATTTAAAAATATATGAATGTGGTCGAGTGTGTGTGTGAGAGAAAGAATTGAGCTGCTGAGTCTGCGCTCTTCGAATAGTTGCTGAATCGTGCGAATATTTAAAGAGTCCAGAAACAATTCAATTAACTCACTTCTATATTGATGGCAGTTTAAAAGAAACAAGCAAAGGCATAATAACTTATAGCTGGCCCATTAGGTTGCCTTATTTATTGCTACGAACTTCATCAAAGTACCGTCCACTTAATTTGGATATCTATTTACATATTTATGCTGCAGCCGTGACCAGGAACGGACCGGTGCCATCCGTCGCATCGCATTATAAACTTTGATAACAAAATTTCCTTGGCAACATTTCGACCCGGTCCCCTTGCCCCTTTCTCTTTCTACCTCTCGTCGTCTCCTTTCCCCAGTCGCGTTATGCGTTATACTTTTAATAAGTTGTGACGCGCTGACGACAAAAAAGTTATCATTTATTAAAATTTTTGTCTTTCCAACGTAATTATAATAGTTTGGTAAAACATCGTGCGCGACAAGCAGCTCCAGCACAGGCAACCCAACCTTGCCTGCAACAGCCACCCCCTCCTCATCTGAGCCAAGCAAGCATCCCTCAACGCAAGAGTCGCCATTTTGTGGGACGCTCTTTGCCATCGCCATCGCCATTGCCATCGACTACGACGACGTCGCCGCTGTTGCTCTTTGGTCGTTTTTGACAAGTTTCGCCTTTAATTTCCCTTTATCATGTTTCAAATTATTAAAAATTTATGCTCTCAACTGAAAGTAATTGAAAATGTTCAATAACTGCTGAGCAGGACAAAGAGTTATGGCCATGGATGACCCTCCTTTCCCCTCCGTCCCCCTCTGCGTGCTGGGACCCCATAGAAACGTTTCATTTTCAACAGACAAAGTAACCAAGTGCCAGGCAAAGGCTATCGTCGATGACGTTGCCGATACCGTTGCCGATGCGAACTTCAATTCTGATGCTGATGATGATGTTGCTGCTGACGCACTTGCAGTGTACAATAAAAGTAAAGTGCAGCAACGTCACCAGCTGTTGGCTACTCTTTTAGCAAGTTCCGTTTCCTGTTTTCATAATTATGCGCGTAGTGAAAACTTGTAAATGAGTCTCCTGACTCTCGGGCCTTTGTTTCAACAATGGCATCGATAGCTGACTAAGGCTGAGCAAGAAAAATACATAAAGTAAGACAGAAATCAGCAACGGAATACAGATAGAAGACACGACTTAGTTGCTGGCAGTGACATCTTGATCTGCGTCTTGTATGAATTTCAATTAACAGCAGTCAAAGCAACAGCAGCACCAGAGTAAAAGTCAAACAGTGAGAGCAGACAGATGTTCCAGGTGGCCCATGGGCTTAGTGGCAATCAAACATGCCACACGGTGCGACAGACAGCTCAATAACAAAAGTAAACAAATTAAAATAGACAACAAAACGGGGGGCAAACGCAAAAACGACAACCGCAAGTCGCCTTTTACCCTCTCCTCCCCTCCCCTTTTCCCACTACCTGCTGCCCTTCCTGGCAGCAAAAACTTTCAGCCATGAAACGACAAAAGTTCCGCAGGTGTTTGCTGCCAGAATGCGGACCAAGACTAGCTCTTGCTTTTTGGCATGGGGTCTTAGGTGGTCCGAGCCATTCGCACGCAGTTTAGGAGTCTCCCTTGCTGTAGCTGTCGCCGTCACCGTTGCCGTCGCCGTCGCGGTCGCCGCTGTCGACGCGTAAGTCCATAAAATCCGCACTAATCTCACAGGGCGCGTTTCGACAAAACGCCAAACACTTTTTGTCAAATCATCCAAACACCTGATGTCTTGCTCAGCCCCAGCCAATAACTGTATGTAGCTCCTCTCTCTGTGTATGCATTGTGCGTTGGCTTGTTTGGGCAGCGGGAAAACGTGAAATGTTTTGTTATTATGCACAGACAGATGAGCCTAGGCTCAAGCCGTGTCGAGCGGGTTCATAAAAGCGCTTTGTCACCGAGCAATTTCCGCGAGGAAATAAACGAGTCGGATGCGGGGCTGAGCAGGGGCGACAAGATTGGGTGGAGAACAGAAGCAACTAACTGCAGTGTGTGCGGGAGGAAGAGAGCGGGTGGGGCATGTGGCCAGGAAACGCGAGTAATAATAGATTTTTAGCGCAGTTGTTTAAATGGGCACTTAGCACAGGGTCGCAGCGGGGCAGCGGACGTACCGCATAAGTAAATAAGTCGAAAGAAAAACAATTAACGCAGATGATAATAATATGAGGAGCAGGCAACAGAGCAGAATGCAGAGGAACTTTCTCTTAGCACATTTTCGCAATGAAAACTTTGCATTTAACTTTTAGCTGCACATCATTTTTTCACTCTCTACAATCACTTACATTGACTGAGTGTTTTAGGGGAATTACAATAATAAGAACAAAAAAATAAAAAACACAAATTGAAAGAAATCCATTGAAATGTAGTAACTAAAATCTTTTTAAGATAAGTATTTTTTATTTCCGAGACATAGTGCAAATGATATTCACAAGCACCCTTGCCCATGCTACATTCAAATTTAATTTTTTTTTTTTTTACGCTCTCCTTGCCGCGTGCCACGAGACGACGACGACAGCCAAAAGTTTCTCACAAGAAGAAAATACCTCGCAAGTGGCAAATCCTGCCTGGCCACAATTGAGCCCACGCACCGTGCAGCCTGGCCCACAATTTAAGGGCCCGAAACCGTGGCTAATTGCCTCGACTTCTGTTCCGTTGCATTCGCCTAATCGAAATTTAATGTAGATGAACACGTGCGTCGGCTAAAAAATAAGACGAGACGAGAGACAGAGAGAGAGAAGGGGAGCGGAGGCAAATGTTTGACAGGTGGCATGATAGGAAACTGATTAGCTAATAAGAGCATCACGCAGCAGGATGCAAGAGGTGCCTGCAGCAGCACGGTGAGGCAAAGAGAAGTAAATAGAAATGTTGCCACTGCCACTGCCTTTGCCTCTACCTCTGCCTCTGCCTCTACCTCTGCCCCTCCCTCTAACTCTGCCCTTGCCGTTGAGTGCAAAAACTTTCACCCGTCGCATTCAGCTTGTCCCTGTAGTAAAAAGCATTTATTACGCAGAAAGTCTATTCAATTATTCAGGCGCTGCCGCGCCGACACGCTAAATAATTTACAATTTCCCAGGAAGCGGCTGCTGCTACTATTGCTGCAGCAGCTCTAGCCGGTCTGGCATTATAAGAAAATGCATGTACTTTTTGCGCCAATTTCAAATGCCAGAGAACGGAGTACCCAGAACCGAGCAGCGAGCACCCAGCACCAAGTTCGTAGTCCGTAGTGCGCGCAATCCTTACTCCACAGCCAGCCTCTCCCCTCCCATTCCCATCGCACTAAGAAGGCAGCCAGCTGACGTGCGTCCGCGTCTTGGACGCGCGACATTCTAGCCTTTGTTTTGGCAAATGGCAAAGTTTTATTTCAGTTCTGCACTCAAATGAAAAATAAATATGACAGCAAACGGAGCTGGTTACGCGCCCCGAACAAAAGACACTTGCATATTAAATGATCTTAAATAGCGAAGACAATGCAGCGTCTTCTCTCTCTCTCTCTCTCTCTCTCTCTCTCTCTCTCTCTCTTTACTTCCCTTCCCCTCTTTTCTCCACGCACTGAATGCGCCGCTGTTGCAGCATCAGCACCGCATTAGGTTTATAAATTAGAAATGATGGCAGCCCCAAAGCAGCAGCCATAAAAACGATAAAGGCGGGGAGAGGGAGAAGGAGGGGAGTAAAGCGCCTTGCTGTGAAATGGGTGAAGTTATGGGGTGGGGTTAAGTTATGCAAATGCGCTTAGGTCGGGCGCCAAAAGCCTTCGTTCCTCTGTCCGCACCATCGCCAATGCCAATAATGACGATTATGCAACGCTGGCGTTGACTTTGCCGAAACAATCTAATTGCATTAATTAAGCAATCATAAATTAATGTCGTATACATAAATACATGTATATATAGTGCTTCGATTCAAGTGCGAGCAATGGCGGCTTAGGGCTAAGCCACTTTAGTTACCAATTGTTTAATCTAATTATGCCGCACTTATCCCTTTATCACTGCAATTCCCGTCTGCGAGGGCATCCGCGTTGCTGTCTCGCTCTCCTGCAGACTGCCTCGGCCCTTCCTTCCTCGCTATTTTCCCCTTTAGGTTGGGGTAGGGGCAAGTCAAACCGCAAGCGAATTTTGCGGTCGTTTGCTATTCACAAATTAACCGACAAATTACTGGAATCCTAATACCATGCCACGGGCTGGATACACACACACACACACACCCTTATGCATACCTCTGTGTGTGTACGGGTGTTTGTTTGCTCTCTATATAGCACAGGCAGGCCTATGTTGATTCTTCTTAATTGACCATTCAATGTTTACATGTGCAAAATTTAATTATGGCTAGTTCCACAATTTGTGCTTCGATTGGAAGGATATCACGCTATAATTATGTAACCCGAATTGTAAGTAGATCTAATTTTAAATAGCAGACAACTGTGTATGAACCTGATCCCGGGGATTACCCAATAATACTCTGAAAGAAATGGACCTTCCATATGCTCGTATGTAGGCCAAAGGGCCGACAATGGGGCGACGACAAGCACACACAGAGCGGGTAACGATAATAATCACAGCTAAAAGTCATCAGCATAATAAACCCAAGTTTTTATTCTCATATGCACTGGCACTCGGACAACAAAAGGAGAGGAACCAGAAGAAAAAGAAGAAGAGGAGGACAACTATAGCAACATTTAAACATTTATGGCAACATATTTGATCACGTTTTCTCAATCATTGCCCTTACGACCCTAATCAAATTTCACCTGATGGGATGCTGCTGGTACTGGCTGCTGCTGGGTTGGACTGGCCAGACCCCATTTAGCCAAAAAGCATGGACACATTGTGCACTGATTGCTGCTGCCCCGGGGCACCCATATAGCCCGGGAGAGGATGTGCGTGCGTGCGTGAGTGGGAGCCGAGGAGCTGTTCGGCTAGAGTTGGGGTAACCAAGAATGTTTTGTTTTGATTACAACTTGACGCTGGCTGCTTCATTTTATTATGAATCTAATTCCTTATAATTCGAAACATATGTTTCGCTACCCGAGCGAAGGCAGACACAGGTTTTGAATTACAAATCAGCCAAATCAAGCCTAGCTGGGCCTGGACCTGGACCTGAAAATTTAAGTTAAGACGTTGCTGATGACGTTTAACGATAATATGTGCGGGCTGCCGCCAGGACTGTTGCCGTCTTGGCCCCGTCCGGGCTGCTCTACAAGCAGCGCCAGTTGGAGCGGCCATTAAACTAATGCCCAGCGATTTGAGTTTGAGCTTTGCATTTTGCCGGCTGCCCTCAACTTGGTGACACTTTAAAGATCCAAACGGCGGCCCGATCCGACACTGCTGGCAACCCAAAGTGAACCCAACAGCCTGCCTCCTCCTACCCGGCACTCTTACTGGCTGTGCGCCTACCGCACATATGAATATTTCATTTGAAACACACATCATTAGAGATGCGGCGTCAGTCAGTGAGATTTCAATATTTTCTAGTGCTCGAACCGACCGCAAAGGCAACAAAAACCCGCACGGAGAGCGCATCTGCATCCTGCGATGATGATGACTGGGCGAGCATGCGGCGTGTTCGTGCGCGTAGGCGTGCCATATGCACGTGTTGGTGTGTGCCCCAGTGTGTGTGTGTGCGTGTTAAGGCCATATGGGTGTACCGTGGCATGCAACATGGCCATGTATGTGGGCTATGGCATGAGCATGTGCATGTGCAAGCGCATGTAATTTACCAAACGCTCGTTGCGCCGGTGTGTGCCCCCTCCGCCTCCCCCTCCCACACAGCCACATTCTTCACCTCGGCTCCACACCCAGCGCCGACTTTTGCGCCAGCTCCAGTTTGTGATAGTGTTGCCGGTGCAGGCGTTGCTTCTTCAATAAATGCGGCTGCTGACCTATTCCAGCAGTCAACCATAAATCTGCACTGATGATGTACTTCATGGTATTGTGCTTTGGAATTATATCGCATATTTTTGGTTTCTGTTGCACATTCCTTTCTAGCGTGCAGCAGCCACAAGCAGGCCGTGCCTCCTGCCATGTGTGCCAGTGTGTCTATGTGTGTGCACTATATCCGTGAGCACGCTATTTCATCATCATCAAACATCAGGAGCAACATGAGCAACAGCAGCAGCAAAAGAAGCAACAGCGGCGAATGGATCAACTGCGACCTGGAAAGTGCTTGCAACTTTCGTTAGCTGATGACATGCAGAGCTTCTACCATGTGGCCAGAAACTGACAGTGGAGCTGGAGCTGGAGCTGGAGCTGAAGCTATCTTCATCCCTTCGTGCTATACTTACCGGAGCGTATGCCCAGGAATTTTGCTTTGTATGCACTGCAAAACGGCATAACTATAGCACGGCAACTGCAACAACAAAGATAAAGCTGTGGCAACTGCACTCGATCGTATGGAATCACCTCGAACAATGCCACAAGAAATAAGTGTGGATTGCCCGCTGGGCAAACAAATCAGCGCATCGCACTCGACACTCGATTCTTGGTCCGTTTTTAATTGCTGCCTCTGCTGGAATTCCCAATCAAGCGAGGGAGCGAAACAACCAACTCAGCAGAAAGCAGAGAGTGGGAGAGAGCGAGAAAGCCAAAGCAGATAAATGTAAATACAAGTGTTTCGCATTGTTTAGCAATTACTGCAGGAGCGCAGGTAAAATACATTAATTCCAAATTGATTGGGCTACCAACAGCTCCAGCACCAGAGGAATACCTAATGCTCTCGTGCAGCGGTATTCGTTGATTTTAATTGCCCCACAAGAACGAGTTTGAATTTACAGTACACAACTGACCAGAAATGAAAGGCTATCTTCGGCTTCTCAAAGGTTTTATTTCCTTGTTAGTTAAATAAAGTACCAAAATTCCTAACATTAAACATGTGTTTATTACATACTTTGAGAACTCTTATATATTGTAAATACATAATATAATTTATATGTTCTATAATATAATAATATATATAATATAATATAATGTTTATTATATTATATTATTCTTTATTTTCTGATTGTTTCTATAAAAGATATAGGATATAATATAGTTGTCATACAGGTACGACTTTCATTGCAACTGATAAGGTGCATTAATTGGAACAGCATACATTCATTCAAAATCACTCATTTCGCCCGATTTTGGCCAGGGTATTCTCACACACAGTTGTTAAACTTTTTTGCAACTATTACAAGATATTATGAACATGAAAATTTAGTTAATATTTCTTGAAAATAAACGAAAATGGATGTATGTATGTATTTTATCAGTCTTTTCCGATTTACATACTTAAAGAAACGTGTAAGTCATGTTTTATAAAGTTAGCCCTCAAACTGAGAGATAAGTTTGCATTTCAATAAACGGACACGCGCACAATCGAACAGAAATATAGACAATGATAGTTGACCTGCACTGTTGATTCCGTTAAGGAGCACTCATACTTTAAGGTATCGGATATATCTCCATTTGTGACCAAAATAAACCTCTGCATGGAAAATGGAAACAATTTCAGTCTTAATGAGAAAAACCTATTCACCAAGCGAAAATAACGTAGGATGTAGTTTTACAAGTGTGAATGGATTTCCAGGAAGTTAGAAATCTTAGAATGCTGAAAGCAATTGGCAACAAATATTAATTTTCAAATTCAAGAGAAACGAGAGTGAAAATGAGAAACGAATAAGCAAAAAGTAAATACATAAGCTATTCAATAACTCAGAGCTATGCACGTTCAAATGAGAATTGCACACTTTTTTGAGTGAACCTTTGAAATGATTGCTTTAATTGAAACCCTTATTACAATGAAAACACCAAACAAGTGTTTTACGTCTTTTATTAGCAATGAACTAAGTTCTATATATGTATGCGTTGGACAATGTTGAATCATTCACTGTACAGTACTGTGAATGTCACTAAAATATTATGCTCAAAGACTGTAAAATGAAAAAGTATAGTAATTCAAAAGGAAGCGAAAATTACAATATTCACCCATAACGTACTCATTGTAAGTGAAAAGACCAAAAAGTATACTAATTTTTTAATGAATGTTTTATAACTAGCTTATATACATTTTTCGGCATTCAACAAATAATTTATTTCCTTACAGAATATACAAATCTTTTCCCTAGGATTCCTTCAGTCTTTTTCAATTTAAGATAAAACAAATTAGTTTAAGGCTTACAGTAAACTTTAAAAGAGAGGTCAACAGAAAATTCCTAGTTTATTTGCAGTTCGTATTTTTTTACCCTTCGACTATAGAAAATGACCACAAAAGGGTCTACTAACTTTGTTCAAATTTATGTAACAGAAGTAGGCGTTGGAGACCCCATTAAGTATATTTATTCTTGATCAGGATCACTTACCGAGTCGATTGAGCCATGTCTGTCTTTCTGTGTAACAGGCGCAGATCAAGATTATTATAAATGTTCTTTAAGAAAGTGTGAGCTTAAAACCAAGTGCTTGTGTCAGCTAACAAAGGAGCCGGAGAATAATTGTAAAGCATGTGCATATGTATAGGTGTATGAATTTAACAAATTAATTTACCTCCGGAACATAAGTTGAAGGGTATCCCACTGTCGCGTGCCGCTCGACTGTTGCTTTCGTTTAGCCAACGTCATTTGACCAAACAGTAGGAATATGGGCAGCAATTATGATCTATATACATACATATGTCTACGCTCGACTTCGCTTCGATTAGTCTTTTATTTTCTCTATATAAATCGTCGCTGCACATGCAAATGTGACTAAACCAATAATATGTATGAGCGGCAAGGGGAAGAGGGACTCAGATGAACCAGCAGCAGCAGCTGCTGTCGCTATTTGTTTAACATGGGAAAGCTACTCCCTGAGCGTGAGGTCGTCAATATGAAACATGGCAGCATTTGAACTGAAAACAATGTACATTTGATACCCTGTAAAAGGAAGGACTGCAGTTGATACTCATCTATTGAGTATCAAAGTATCTGTGAAATCTTTTTGAAAGATGCCAGCTTTCTTAGTAACGGATTTGTATTATTGGTAATGAACTCCAAGGTATTTTATTGGTATGGGTATATTGCGGTACATATACTCTAAAGTATTTTTCATATTGTCAGAACAAGCGAACCCAGACGAGCGACGCTCACACACACGAAAGTTAATTGCCGTGCAATTTTTGTATGCATAAATAACGGTAAATTTGTTATACACATCACTTTGACTGCGCTCGCTAAATCATCGCACAGCAGCAGCGGAGTCAGTAGAGGCCCAAAACATTTGCAGTTCGTGAGCAAATGCCCGTTAAAACGTTCAAATGGCGCAGAATATGTTGTTAAAAAGTATAAATAAATAAAGTACAGTATGTATATATAACAGTACATACATCTCATAAATATGTACACTACACATACATCACACACACACACACATACAGACAAACTGTTCTTTCGGCTGTGCAACACATTCGCATTTAAATCAAATACATTTTTTAAGCACAACGTTTGCAAAGGGGAGTCGGGGTAGGAGGGCACCGCGACATATTTGTGATATAACATACAGTATGAACAGCACATACAGCTGCATAAATACCATATGCTTATAAGCACTTATGTAAATAGTGTGCACTGTGCTGGTTTCTAAATTAAAATCCCCCGCTATCCACTGACTCGATTAATTAAACTCGCATTCTTCAGATACTTTTCGCAATTATTTGAACAACATTTGCAGTTTTTCAGCCGAAAAACTGCTGCGTTAGTTTCCGCTTTTAATCACATTGATTGACAGCCATATCTGCCGGAGAAGGTATGTGTGTGTGTGTGCGTGGGTGCAGTCGCACTCAGCTTGAAGTTTTTTAGCATTCAGTGACGAAACGATTGCAGCAGAAGCTGCTGCCGCTGCTCCAGCACGTTGTCAAGCATCAAAAAACATGCCACAGCACATAAAAGCTTAGCTCACACACACACACACAAACACACCCCCACACACACAGAGCTAGAGCGAGAGAGAGCGAGACAGTCGCGCTGCTAGCCGCATGAAATTCATCTGTCATCGCGTGTGTAGCAGCAAAGCTTATGACGTTAATCCGTTAAATGCGCCAAATACATGCGAAACTTTCGCATCTGTAACTAACTGTGTGTGTGTGTGTGTGTGTGGGCTGCGCAAGTGTGCATTTGCATATCTGTATGTATGACCCGCCTAGTTGTATGCAGCGTTTTTTTCTTTCGCTTTCCTCTTCTGTTGTATCAGACAAGCGAAAGCGTTCAATCATCGTTAGTTATCAAATTCGGATGCCTGCCGCCAGCGAGGTAAGCCGAGCACTCCCAGCGACAGGCAGAGCGAGAAAGAACGGACAAAAAAAAAAACAATTTCTGAATATAACTCGAGCTGCAAAGAGTTCGCGGAGAGAAACGATAAAGAAATGCGCATATTTTTGCGTACGTCGGATTAAACTGGGTTAGGTCGCGAGGCTTCATACAAATTCATGGATTCATGGATTCGTTGGATGCTCCGGATTCTTTGGTTGCTTTGTAGATTGAAGCCACACTCGAGCTTGACTTGCCACACATTTGGCTTAGAGCAGTTTAATGTAATTAAACATCACTTAGAGGTTTGACGTAATGAAATTCGTATTACAAACGGCAATGCCAGCTAAAAATCTCAGCACAAGAATGAGGGGGGAGGTGGGGGAGCATGACTTGACAGAAGTTGCGGGCACAAGTTAGGAAAGCGGGTGTGGCGCTAAGGCATTGACTGCAGTCAGTCGTGTGTTAAAACGCAAGTTGACAGCAAGAATTTTTGATTTAACCAAGTGCATGATCTATGACAGCAAATGTGTCCCGCACAAAGGCAGCGTTAAGTCCCCTGCCGGAGCTAGGGACATACTCATCCACTCTTCGACTCGCACCCTCTCACACTCACACTTGCACACTCGCATTTGGAGCAGCCAGTCGAAGGATAACTACGAGCCACATTTGCTTGGCATGCTCGTCTATTGCCAGTCAAGAGTTAACACGAATCAATTACGCCACTGCCAGAGCACAGAATGGGACAAACAGACAGAGAGAGAATAAGAGAAAGAGAGAGAGAGAGTGCAAGAGAGATGCAGTAGTGGGGCTGCAGCAGTCGCTGGGAACTGCTGTCATATGACATTTGACTTGGCTTCTCACTGAAGGATTTACAATTTAAAGCAAGTGGCCAATAAAGCAGATGAAAGACCCAACGACAGACCAACAGAACGCAGAACGCAGCTACGTCCAAACGTATGTACTTGTAGCATATATACATACATACAGGCATACGTCTGTGTGCAGTATATACCCGCCTCGTATCTGGCGGTCATGCCAATATCAATCGAGTTTATGGCCGCTCCTGACAGCGACAGCTGAACATAGTACATATGTACCCGGGGGTGTGTGTGTGTTTGAGCGGGGTGTGTCTATGTCCGCGGGTGTTTGTAGTGTACTGTGTTTGCATTACGCTATAAATAGTGTGGAAATATCGGCGCTGCCCGAGGTAATAAAAACCATAATTACAGCATAAATGACAGCTGTTACACGGCCATCATGCGGCTAGTCGCAGTTAGATTCCCTAATAGGTGGACGGGCGCATATTAACAGCAATTTTCTAACCATAAAGCATTAATAGCGGGTTATTATAATGGCCGCCAACATCAGGTGATAAAACGTGCTGCACATGTATATCGCACAACCAGCCCTGTTCATGAATGAACCAAAATATGTGCGAGGATCGAAGAGGGAAACTTCATTTCGGAAATTTGCTTCTGTTATCTTATATTCGTAAATACGATTTGTTGATATTTATGCCCTTAATCACAATATTGCAAAGCTTAACAGATGAAATCTATACATATATACATAGCAGCGATAACAGCACCTAGTTTCTGCTGAATCAAATCAAGAAGTTATAACTTATCTCGGCATGCTAGGGAAGAAGAATAACACCCTCATTATAATGTTAATACCGGCATATAATGAAATATAGGGAAATAAGAGGGAAGATATACTGACATGCATAAGAACACCATCAACCTGTAAGAAAAGCAATAGTCGCGTGGCACGTGACAGTGGGATACCCTTCGACTTATGTTTCGGTGTAGTTTAATTTGTTTAATTCATACACATGAATATGAAAATACTTTTAAATTATTCTCGACAGATGGCGCTCGCCTGCCTCCCGTGTCATACTTTCTTGAATAACTTCTGTGTTTATCATTCGATCAGATTGAAATTTCGAGAATAACTAGATATAACTATCAGCTTAGTATATGTTAAAGTTAGAATGATATATATTTTTTACGACGCATACAAATCGAGTTTCAAAACTAAATAAGTGATTTACGGGGGCGGTTAGCGTGGCATCTAACATTTGAAATAAACTTGATCTACGCCGAGTATCTTCATTCCAAATTTGGTGTCTCTAGCGTTTATAATAGCTGAGATCTGTGTGTTCATCTGGTCAGACGGACATCAGGACATCCGGACAGACAGACGGACATGGCTCAATCGACTCGGCTAGTGATCCTGAGCAAGAATATATATCATTTGTGGAGTCTGTCACGCCTCCTTTTGCCTGTTACATACAAAGGTAGTATACTCTTTTTGACCATTTTCAATGGTCGAAGGGTATAAAAAGGAAAACGGATTGGGAAGTCACACCAGGGCTGCACCAATCGTAGTCCTTTTTAGGCTGCTACAACTCCATGCGGTATATAACACAGAAAACTAAGTAAAGAACTAAGAACTTCCCCACAGCTCGCAGTCAACGGTAGGCTAACATGTAGATTCTGCGAAATAAGGGGAAATTAGCACATACAGATGTATTTACTGAATGTCCAACATATGTATATCCCGTATGAGATGTGCAACACTAGGAAATCACCTTCTCGAAATTAAAGGCATAAGGATAATCAGTCCAGAAATAAACTTACAATTCATAAAAAACAATGAAACGAATATGAAGCTTAAAAGCTCCGCTAGGCTACAATAGATTTTATGACCGCATTAGAGATCCCCTAACCAATTTATAATAAATATTACATAACGAGCAAATAGAGCGTTTTCGTAAATTATGCGATTTCTTTTTTCCGTCTTATTGCCTTAAGTTTTAAAAGGATTAATGGTTAAATCTTTGTGGACTGTCCCATATCAATAGTAAATATGCTCTTTTGATGTTTACTCATAACAGTTTTAATGCCTCATATATAATGACACTACAAAATTCTTATTAAATTCACTCTCCGTCGAGATAAGGGATATGTTTGCTTGCCTAAATAGTCGAAATACCTTTTGAAATTCTCAAAAGAGACCCAAGTAGACAATTTTCAACTAGTTAGCTTATTATGTCTAAACTCCGACGAGATAACAAAGTAGACATCTGGATGCAAGATTTCAATTAGTGTTCGCAATGGGTAACAAAAGATAACCGGCCCACTCGCCAATCTATTAGTGCGTACTACGTTCTCATTTAATCAATGCAAATGATTCCACCACAATGCCCTCGTCCCCCTCTTCACCCTTAAACAAGGACATACGCATTCAAAAAGTCCGGTTAAATGCATTTTCGATCGTTCGAATAGAGACACGTTTTGCGTAACGCATTATGCATCGTCCTGGCAGCGTTGCCTGGCAATGGACGAGGGAATTTTAGAGAATTACGATTACCTACAACACGGCGCAATACAAACAGAATTGCATTCGTTGCCGCACTTGACATGAAGGCAGAGACAGCAAGCAGCTACGCCTGCCGCCGGCGCTTTTTCCTGCTCGTACTTGGCGGATGCGCAAAGGGACGACGGATAACGGACAACGGACGATGAACGACTGACGACAGACGACAGACGGACTCCTGATGAATGGGGAATGGACTGACAATGGCTACCATGGTAGCAATATTTGAGCAGCGTTGCGGCCATATCGCGTTTTGAGCTACAGTCAGCCAGGCTAGTAGGCTGGCAGGCATCCACGCCCGTCGACGGAGCACGAGAATGAACGGTGGCTGGTGTAGCTCGTTGAGTAGATACTTTCGCCGTCAAATTGTGGCAAGCTAGCAATTGCCTAACCAATCCAGCCCCCTCATCGCTTATGTATCCCCACACTTTCCTCTGCGCCTGCCTCTGCCCTATCCTGGCTAATGTGTGTTGCGATTTTCACTTCCGTTTGCGCGGTTTGCTTCTGGCTTTGTTCTACCCGACGGCAGCCGAGTCGGCACATTTCAATGAAATTGGAGCGTAAAGAGCCGCGTCTGGCCACATATTGAAACGCATCGCGTAATGCGGTCAGTGGAGCGAAGCACAGTGGACCGCTAATGTGATGTTTATAAATCTTGGCCCCATAATCAAATATGTGTGCGTTAATTAATTAACACGTATTGTTCTTGGAAACACACACACACACACACAAAGACACACATTACACCGAACACACTCACACAAAATGACCAAAGTTTTCATCGCATTTCGTGATTAATTGAAATGACACATAAACTAAACAGCCCACAGACAACAGACAACAGTGAACAGAGAGCAGAGGGCTATCAAGGAGCAGCGAGAACCACCGAGGACTCTTACCCCAATCAGCGCCGCCTGCGTTGATTAGCCACAAACACTTTGAGCTCCGCCGAGACGACTCGTTAACTTATCTTGCCCGGCTCCCACACACCGTCTAGCCTGGGCACATGCATTTTGCATGAGCGGGGCCATGGTCCAGTGGGTGGGCAGCTAATGGCCGTTTAGTGGACTCAACTCGACACTGGGCCACTCTGCTGGACTGTGCACAACTAAAGCTGACAACACACGCAACCGCACGCAGTTACCACACTACACCGCACCGACCCACAGCACCACAGAGCGGGTCACACAACAAATGCAATTGACGTTGACTCATCCGATCCATGCATATTTTATGTGGCACACTCATCGGTAAATCTTTCCTGCCATATAGCAGTTGAACGTGCAGCTAATTTAGCTCTATTATCCCAGAATTAACACCGCCAGCAGCAGATAAAACTGTTCAAACTGATAAAACCGAAAAGCCCAAAATAGTGAAATGAGATAAAGCTGTAACTTAGTCGATTTTCAAGCAAATTTAAGCACATTTTGTATTTGAATACTTACTTTAAGTCAGTGATGCCCAACAATGGAGTAGACACTAATGCATAAGAAACACGCACGAAAGATACAGTCGAGTGTACTCGACTGTAATATACCCGCTACTCAAACTGACCAGAACGAAAATAAAAATTTGTTTTGCGTATATTTTGTTGCATACTTTCAGGAAGCGGCATCGAAATCAGTAAAATTCAATTATTTTTTTAATAACTTTTATATTAATCGTCCGATCGCAAGCAAATTAGCTAGGACAGACAGACAGACGGACATGGCTATATCGAATTGGCTGTTGATGCTGATTAAGATAATAATTCAATAATTCCGTAAGTATTATAGAAAAAAAAGATATGCGAAGGCTTATAGGTTATCATACTTCAATAAGAGATAATTTTTTTTTAAATTTAAACACATGAATACAGCTGATATGCAATATATAAATATTATATTAAAAAATGGTAAATTCCCCTTAAATCACTGCAAAAGTACAAACAATGAGACACTAGATTAAAAACTACAAAGTGAGGCTACCTTCGGCATGCCATAGATTTTGTACACTTACTGGGTGTGGCTGTGGTTTTTTCAGATCATTACTAGGTATATAACATATAATGATGAGAATTGTATAATATTGGTTATGTATTCGTTAGTACTAAAATATAATAACGCTAATCGCTGGAGATACTACTTACATATCTACATATATACAACTTGTTTCTTACTGATTTCTTTTTAAGTTTAAGGTTATACTTATCAGATTTTGATGGCATTTTATATGCATATTATCCAGCATTGCCTATATATACAGCTGTATACGTAGCATAGCCCTATCGTATGCTGGGAGCTATTACAAAAACTTTTGAGCCAGTAAAGCAATGGGCTAGCCATCCCTGATTTAAGAAAATTTTACTGTAGTTATGTAAATTCCATTGGATTTATAGGTCTCCTTGGTAACTCAGAATACTTTGAAGGTAAGAGAACATAAGCTTTGCAAACAGCAAACCATTAGTAACCATCAATATAATCTCATTCATAATATTTGTTATTACAGTAAAATAAATAGTATAAATATAAATATGCATATTATAAGTATTATCTGAAGATTATCTTCTTTTCTTTAAAGTTTACCAAATTAATAGACAAAAAATTCGCTATATGCTATGTTTGGTTCGATATATTATAAAATAGGATTAGTCCCAGATGTCTGTGTGTGTGTGTGTGTGTTTGAGAGTGTATTTATAAACTTGTCTGCGTTGCAAACCATTTGTCAACTTAAAATACATTTATTGTGTTTTTACGCCTGTCTAGTCTCGAAGAAGATGCGGCAATAATTTAATAGCCCACAATACGACAATATATACACACACACACACACACACACACAGACACATACAGAGTCTCGCACTCATAAATACATTGCGACCCGGAAGGCAAAGTGTTGTAGTCTATTTATTATTCAAATTCAATTATAAAAAAAATGCAATAAATAAAAAGTATCTGTATTTATACTTATAAGTAAATATACGTATTTGTGTACAGACGAGACAGTGTGAAAGAGTGAGAAAGAGAGGAAGAAAGAGGGCGTGCGAGGGAAGCGGAGAGTAAAAGGAATATTTATCATTTGGCAAATACCTTGAGGGCCAACCGAGCGTCGAGAGTTCATAAATAAGATGAAAAATTGGTAAAGTGAAGCCAAAAATGCACAGAAGAGACCAAGCCAAGAGCAGAGTCCCCTTCGATCCCCTGCACGCAGAGAGAGAGGGAGAGAGTAAAGCAAATTTGATAAGCGACCTCGAGCGAGGGACGGACGGACGGACAGTCCGACATGGAAACAAATAATAATATTAGCAATAATAGTAATCAATGTGTAGTGTATATAATAAATAACATTCTGATAGACGGCCCAGTTCTTCTTTGGCCCAATAAATTGATAAAATATGATGTGACCCGATTCCGACGGAGCGTTCACTTGATGGCCACCGGAGATGAGCCTGCCACATCGCGGAAAGGGGCGCAGGCAAATGCACGCAACTGCCACCAAAGGGTGCTTAACTCAAAACACTCCAAACCCAGCACCCCCCCATGGTAGACACTCCCACTCTCATTATGCGGTACAAAGGTCACAGGCACACAATGCACACAACATAAATTTATTTGCTGTTTGCCTAATGTTATTTATACCTTTCAATTACAATAAGAGCAGAGGCGTGCGCCCGCCAGGAAGGAGGGGATGCGATTCAACAGAGTAAATAATAAAGCATGGCCCATCAGCAATCAGCCAAGCGAGCGGGCGGGCCGCCGAAGAAGATACTGCCAATTCAAGTCTGCCTCACTCCCGCTCTCCCCCCTCGCCCTATGACACTGCTGATGCCCATCACTATCAAACGTAATGCGTGCGCATAAATAACTCGACCTGGGCCCAAACAAAAGGTGTGAATATTAAGCCACCCTCGTGCACCGCATACCGCCCCTACGCTGTTCCCCGTTCCCGGCGCACTCCGCAGAAGGGCGTCAAAAATTTACGGTTGCCCGTAAAAGTGGCGCTTCACTCATAACTCAAATTCATGCCTCCCAGGGGAGAGCATCGCCGCGGCACAACTAACTCAACTCGACGCGGCTTGCCTCGTCTTGCCGCGATTTGATTTCGCCATCGACTTGGGCTGCAGCCTGCAGAGCTTGGACCAAGAGCTCCACGGTGGCGGGAAATGAAGAAGCAACCGCAACAGGCAACATTATTCACAACACAGCAAAACCGCAGCCCAGTCGAACCCATGCCGGGATCCGTTGAGTCACTCGATGTAATTATAGATTGGCAAATTCTAAAATTTTCATTAATTGTGCGGTGCGGCATACAAATGTCTAAGCTGCCCCCACCCCTCCCCCTTCCTCTTCCCCTGTCTGTCTGTCTGCTTAGGACGACTGATTGAGTAATGTATACAGTTGGACAATTGATAAACTGTGATAAGAACGTGGATGTGAAAAACAGATGCAGGACGGGCCGAGAGGCTGTCGAGAACGAGCGACACGAAAAAGACAAATGACGGCAGGTTTCTGCATTAGTAGAACGTGGCCAGGCGCAAGACAGAGTGGGGAGGGTGGTGGGGGGTGTGTAAGAAGGTGTCCGAGTCTCCGTCCGGGTCAAGCAGCAAGCCAACAAATTGAATTTATAGCCAACGCTGAAAGCGAAGCTCAACCTCAACCCTAGCCGGGCTTGATTTATTAGCCAGATATACGCGTTGGCGGCGGCGTTTAGTTGCTTTTAATTTCCTTAACTTGAGAACTTCAGAACTTCAGAGCCTTGCCGACGACTGGTGAGACGACGAGTCACCAAAGTGTTTAGCAAATCTCTGGCTGCCGACTAATTTGCCTAAAAGTAGGCAACGCCAAGTGTCTGCCTGCTATCTGGGGGCATGCATCTAAATGAGCATTGCGTGCGCCTTCCCAGTGAGAGGAAGTCCCCTCCCATCTCCACGTTGTCCCACAGCTGGATAAGCATCAATTGATGTGACACAATGCGGCAGTGTAAATAATTTATAATTGCCACGCAAGCTCAAAGCGGCCCCCTTCCCCTATCCCACACTCTATTTCCCTTCTTCTCTCTCTCTCTCTCTCCTGTCCCGAGCGAGTTCAGAATATGCAGAACCTTTCAAATGCAAATGTTGGAATTTTGATGCGTTATCAACGATATTCCTTATACGCACCTCGCCCCCTCTTCGTTTCGCATTTATTCGCAGTTTGCCGCGCGGTGTTAAATCGATTTACATACTTCACAAAATGCCTACGTAAGCGATTTCTTTTTTATGATTATTTTTCTTTTCTGCTCGTTCTCTGTTTATTCCAACGGGACACTCGCCGCTTGGGAGGCTGAGCGAGTGTGTAACCTCTGTGTGTGTGTGAGAAAGTGCGTTTGTATGTGTGTGAGAAAGTGTGTGTCAGTGTGGCAAATGTGTGCACGTGGCGAGGCTGACAATATTCCTAACGAATGAAAAAGTGATGGCGAGACTGGGGACCGAAAAGGAGAGAGAGAGAGAGAGAGAGAGAGGGTGCTAGCACGTGGGACATCCTTCAAACGACATCAAATGTCAGCGAACTATAAAAATGTGCATATGTATCTGTGTATCTTGGATTGAATTCAGCAATCGTAAACTCACACATCTATCTACTACATAAGATATGAAACGAATTGAATGCGACAAAACTGTTGACAAATAAGAAACAATAACGCCGGAAATATTTTCATACTAAAATGTTGCCATATCTCGCATAAATCATTTTTTTGCAATCTAAGGGTTTCCTTAATGGCAGATGAAGAAGGGAAGATACATTTTCTAAGTATAGTACATATGTATTTACATTAGCACACTACTAGTGATTTTGTTTTTGTTTTACATAATTAAAATCTCCCTCTATAATTAGTACTAATTTGACCATGACGTGAGTTTGAATTTTAAAATCAAATAAAATATATAATATATATATATATAAAACTAATATTAAGTTCTATAAATTAACTTACTTTTTGCTCGATAAGTCTTAATTTTAATACAAATTCTTTTTCTAGTTGACTGCCATTAGTTGACATTAAATAAATAAATAAATGACTATATGATCTGGATGTCAAGACCTTTTACAGACACCCAATGCTGGTCCGTCTGTATATGAAACTCAAAATTGCGGAACATGTTCAAGGGCAAATATGTCAGGTATATTGGTTAATATTGCCCTAGTTAGATTAGGACCACTTTCACCATATAAAGACAATAGATTGAGCATGAATAATAACATAATTTTACAAATTTATGATATTTTAGCCGTTTTTGTCTTATTTTTCGATTGTCTATCTGTTTTCTTATCTTTATCTGCGTTATTTTTGAAGTAGGTAGCTGGCAGCCCTGGTGTACTGCTTGATGGTAAAGGTTGTAATTTGCTTCAGTATTGTTAATAATTTAAAATGTGTTTAAATAGTCATAACAAATTTATCACCATTATATTTTTTTAATCTAAATCACGGATTTTTCACATCGCCATTAACTATGAGTCATTTCTTTATTTTAAACTTTAATTTAAATTAGAAATTATTTTTTGGATGCAATTCATGCAACTTTCATGCAAATCAATCGAAGAGATGGCAACAAATATGTCTTCGAATTCTTATCGATATAAAAGTAAGTAATAACTCGTTCGATATCCAATCATAATATGTTTTAGTTACTCAGTTTTCTAATAAAAGGCAGCAAAGCAAAGTTTTTCTTTGCCAAAATAGTTAAGTCTTTAAGCCGACTTGGACGGATGCAGCTTAACCGCCGACACACTCACGTAATTCCCCATAAGCTGGCGCTATGTAACTAAAAATCGACATTAGCAGCATTAAAACTTTCGTCCCCTCTCTGTTTCCAACTCCCTTTCCGCTCTGATTCTGCACTTAAAGAACGCTGCCTCACTCCTTTGTCTCTCTTTGCCATGACAACATGGGAAACTTTTGGCTCGCACTGTGGTGAGTGTAAAAGAATAAAACTTTCATCTCGCCAGCGTCATAATTAAAACGCAAATCCTTTGAAAGACTTCACCCCACTTCACTTCTCTCTGGCTATCGCTCTCTTCTTTGAGCTAAAACAGTGAACTGTTTGCACTTAATATTCCAAAGGATAACTAATATATTCATTTTGATACAGAAATGGTAAATATTATCCTTGCATTATGCAGATTGCAGCTGTCGACGGACGGGCGAACGATGGAAGAGGACAACAAATCATAAAATGTTTAATGCAATTTAATTAATTCAATTCGATATCTAATTGGAGATATCGGTTTTGGTGTCAAAACAAACCAAAACAAACAGTAAAACGCAAAGCGAAGGCACGAGCACGAGCACAAGCCGAGGCAGCAACAATAACAAAAACAAAAGCAAAAGCAAAACAAAGTGGAATGCAAAAGGCAGACAACGACTAGCGATGAGAAGACATGGTGCGACGCAACGAAGGCAGAGAGAGCGACGACGGCAATTTGTTGCTCTTGCTGTTTGTGTGTGTGTGACGTCATTACGTAATCAAATCAAATAACGATTTGTACATTGTTCAATTCGTTTGCGTTTTTTTTTTGTTGCTGCTTTTGTTGGTTTTGTTGTTGTCCTGTTGCTGGTATGACAAAAATGCAAATTTATTTGATTTTTATTATTTTTGAAGCGATTGTTTGCCGCTTTCAGCTTATTGTTTTTGCTTTCTGTGTTTTATTACGTGACAACTTTGAATTAGTCGTTTGTCTTGTCTCGTCTCGCCACGAGAGTTTGACTTTAAATTCAACTTCCCCTCCCCTTACACATATCATCAACATGTTGCTGTTGATAAAGTGTTGAGTCGGGAACGGGATTAGGAGGTAGTCCAACAAAACCTCATAAATTCGAGTCGCGAAGTCAATTCGACGTGAAAACGGGCAAGTGTTAAAAGGGCTGATAAAGCTATTGGAATGGGGAAAAGATAATTATGCAAATTGTCGTTGAAATTGTATTTATTAATAAATTTAATAAGTAGGTGATAAATAAAAATAGAGCAAACTTACGATCAATATGTATATTTTTCAAATATTTTATTGTATTTATATACCACAAATTATACTGACTTTTAAAAAAAGCATGTACCTTTTTCGTAATTATTAACATTATAATACATACTATGTTTGTATTGTACAATGTACTATTTAGTGAAATAGCTTGTTCGATAATACGTTGGAGTCACTGTATACTGCAATGGTGTTTAAAAGGAAAGGCAGAACAGAAATCAGAGATACAGCAAATTATTACAGCGCGTAGATAATACACTACTATTATTTTAACGTTAGTTATATGTAATTACTATAAAAATTCTTAAAAATTCAGGTAACAATTTGATAACCCATGTAGATTTCTACACTAATTTATGTATGTATGCTAAATTATAGAGAATAAGGTCTGCACAATCGATAAATTCTTTGGAAATCGACAAAATATCTTTAAGATCATTAACTTTAACTGCAAATATTCATCTTGTAGTCATTCCACAGCTCAGTAAAGTATTTCAACACCTATGTACATACATGCATGCATTAAATGTATACATATGTATGTATGTACAAAGTCCATTATAACTAAGTAAACAGATAATTCCCAGTACAAACACTCGCAATCGATATGCCGATCAAACAGGCAGTTGCAGTTACAGTCCCCCAACTCGACTCGTCTTCGACTCGTTCTAAGTGCATCTGCACAATCAATTGATATCTTATAATTGGGCATTTGCATATCTCATAAGTAATTTGGGCGCATTGTCAAGATGATTTATTGACGAATCAATTGGGCAAGCCACATTTGCCCATTGAAGACACATTTCACACGTTCTCCGGACTCCATTCTGCATATCGCAAATTAATTTAAATTTCGCATTTATCGTGATTAAACGGACTCCTAATTAAGATGAAATACTCATGTATGTAGCTCTGTTTGTGTGTGTCTGTTCAAGCTTGGCTTGTGGCTAATTAACGATGAGCGATTGAAATGAAGATAGTTAAGGAGGGCAGACAGACAGACGACAAAGTCAGTTAGTCTCCGGCAGAGCCCTCTCGTCTCAAGGTAATTGCCCCAGTCAAAGTTCGGCCACAATGTCGCTGTGGGGTGTCAGCTGTCACATAAGCAACCAAAGCCGCTAAACCGAACAACGACTTTTCACTATTAAAAACACAACACACACCAAACACACACACACACACGCAAACAACGCACAACTAAGACAACAACTGGACAAACTTTTACGAAATGCAGCGTGCCGGGCCTCCGGTCGAAGAAATCAATTTTGCGAAATTTGTTTATTTATAACATTAAAACGTAAACCTGACCAACGACAACAGCCATAACAAAGGAGTTCACACCGAAACTAGAATACACTTGCCGCATCAGTCAGTTATCGCGCAATTAAAAATTGAATGTTTTTAGTTTATGCGTTTAACCTTAATTAAGTAATAAAATTCGAAAGTTTTCTTTTTATTGCTTTAAGGTGTCTTTTTGTAATGATGTTTACAGTTTGACTTAAGTAAAATAATACAGATATTAGTTTCTTAACATGAAATAAAAATGTACTAAACATGGAATGTATAAAAATAAAAAATGTTATAACTGTTTCAACTGCTAACACCAATATTAATTTAATTTTATTATTTAATCAAGTTGGGACTGCTCTTGGTCGACTTTAAATAAATCAACAAAATAAAATGATTGATAAAAATGATTAATAAATAAAATTCAGTTTTTAATGCAGTTAATTTAAATAAATAAATGCAGGGGAGGTTGAAGTTTTCAAGGAGCCAAGATCAGACGATTGATCCTAATAGATCTCGATGACATAAGATAAAATAAGTAAAAATTAACTGACCATTTTAGCTGGCCTTAGAAGGCTATATCTCCCAAACTAAGTCGAGAACGAAAAATTTGTGCTTATTATTTTCGGCTTATCTCATCGAGATCTATAAGGACCAATCGTCAGATCTTGGCAACTCGCAATGAATATCAATTCTCTGGCAGCTGCTGAAATAAGGTATTTCATTATACAGCGCTATTATCTGACTACCTGCCATAACCAGACTACCCATCCACCTGGGGAAGAGCATGTGCAACTTAGGCCATTCACTTGCCCAGCACTTTTCCCATTGCGGCATTAAATTACAAGAGCGCCCAGCTCAACAGTTGGACATGTGAGCAGGCTGCCCAGCTGATGGCTGATGGATTTCGGATTTGTTTGCACAAGGTAGCCCGCTGCCACTGCCACCGCCAGCGTCGCGATGCCCGCTGCGATAAAGCGACACCGATACCAATCACAATCGCCGACAGCGACGCCGACTCCGTCCACGCACCTTGCCCTGCCGCCGGATGCCCAGCATTATTTAGTTTTTATTTTCGCACATTTTGCATAAATTAAATACAAGCAGCCGCGATGCGTTGTGAGGCGATCCGATCCAATGCGACGTCGTTGCCGTCGTCGTTGACGTTGGTCGCGCTCTGTAGTAGTTGGGGCTGCGGCCTGTCGGCGGGTTTAGTTGACTTCATTGTGTGCAGCGGTTCGGTTCGGTTTAGTTCGATTTCAGAAACTTGGCTTGGATTGGGGCCTCGGCATGGCGCTCTGAAAGCCAAACAGACAATTCAAATATTTATAACAAAGACAAATCCACAAAGTTTTGTAATGTGCGAACATTTACTTTTGCTACAAGTCGCAACGCAGTTCAGGCTGCCGTTGCTGCTGCTGCTCTTGTTGTCCACCGTGTTCGGTTCGCCGCCAGGCAGAGAAAGTGCCAGGCAGATCCGTTATCCAGCTGGCGTGGATTTCTTCGAGCATGAGTTTAGCAGCTTGTCGCCAGGTGCGTTCAACCATGTAGATAGGTGGCCAAAGAGTGCTCTCTACATCGGTATTACTTTCTTGCAGACGAGTACGATCCGTATGGGCCGGAAATAGGTAACGATGATCTGGGCATTGACGATCCGGAGACAATGCCCCGTCTGTTTCAAGGCGACATTGCAATTGATCCCTACACCTATATATCGCTGCGGCTAGGCGTGAATCCGATGCGACATCCGAAACGCCTCTGGCCAAATGGCACCATTCCCTTCGAGATAAGCCCACGCTATGTGAACCAGGAGCGCGATGCTATTGTAAATGCCTTGAAGACATTCAACTCACTGACCTGCATTCAATTTGTGCCGTACGATGGCGAGGTGGAGGATTATCTGCTTATTGAGCCGCCTGAGGAGGGTCCTCAGGGCTGCTGGTCGTATGTGGGCAAACGCGGGGGGGAACAGGTTGTCGCCCTGCAGCAACCGGACGAGACGAGTGCGCACTGCTTCAGCAGCGAGGGTCGCATTATGCACGAGCTGATGCACGCCATCGGTATATATCATGAACAGTCCCGGGCAGATCGCGATAACTACGTGAAGATCCACTGGGACAACATCGTGCCGCGTTTCAAGAAGAACTTTAAACTCGTCTCACGCAAGCGCGGCAAATACACATTCGACTACGACTACAACTCGGTGATGCACTACGGAGAGTTTTATTTCAGCAAGAAGAAGGGCGAGAAGCCTACCATGACTCCGCTGCAGCCGGGTGTACGGATTGGCCAGAGGAAGACCATCAGCAAGATCGACTGCCTCAAGATTAACGATTTGTACGGCTGTTTAAAGGGTCGTCGCGCCAAAATGTACAGGAGCTTCTGCCACCTGCTCGGTTTGTAGGGAATAAAATATGTATTTAATTTGATTTGAATCACATTGATTTACTATTTAATAAATAATATAATCAAATATTATCTTAATCACATGTGTTTGCGTTTTGAATTTCGTACTTTTAGGACTGCCACTTGTGGAGTGCTGCCACATCAATTTTCTCACTGTCAGCTGTTGACACTAGTTCATGAAATTTTCAACAGATGGCGTCCGCTGAAGCAACCGTGAGCATGCTTATCGATTACAAGCAAGGTGTATCTGATTTCATTTGTTGTTTTTCGTAATCTGAAAACATTTTAGTGAGAGAATATTGGTTTATACGACAATGAAAAAATTTTAAGGTGTACAGTTTACTGCCGATTGCTCTTTGCGTGTCAAGTCAGCCTAACTTGAAATATTAAACAATAATCGATTGTTGTATAGCCTGTCAGTGTTGATCACCGATTATTGTTCGTGTTGGTATACCACGCAGCAAATCATCGCTTTCATTTCCATTTTGGACGAGGTTAGGTAAGAACACGCGCGCTTTGAGCTGCATAAGTTTTGTGTAATACTTAGGGAAAAGTCTATAGTATTATACAAATAATTTTAGTTTTAGTTAAATATGCTAAAATTAGTGCAATACGTTTCGCGAAACTCTTGCAACGTGGTACAGCCCATGTGCAGCTGGCGCAACTTATTGATTTCACAAAACAGCGTGGAAAAATGTATAACGCAACGTCGCCATTTTCTTTTTTGCTTGACCAACAGAACAACCAGCAGTAGCAGTTTTGTTTTGTGCTGCGGAGAACAACCACAACAGTTCCAAAAGAGCCGGAGTAGCAAGGAGTCTACAGTATCAACTAGAGTATTACTAAGTTGCTCCCACCAGGCTCAGCGTTCGTTTCATCTGTCATCTACACGACTAGAAACGTCCAAAGTACTCGACGAGGCTCTCGAAGCACGCAAGCAAACTTCTACGTCCAATAACAGGAGGAAATCGCTTTTCATTGACCCAGAAGATCATACAGAGGAAATCAAAATTGAAGGAATAATGTAAGTATACAGATACATGAAATATAAATTGATAAATTAGTTTTCAACGCGGTTATAAAACGTGTGTCTGGCTGTGTGTGTATGCGTGCGTTTTGTATGTGTTGGTTTTTTTCCGTCGCCATTTTCTTACCCACGCTTTGCTCTCGGCGTTCGTAAATGTCTGTATACTTCGAAAAATACGAAATGATACGATGAGTAATTAACGGAAAGTTACGCAAATAGAAGAGAGAAAGCAAGCAACAGAAACTAACTGCTTAAATTCTACTTCGTTTTTCGTAGTAATATCAAGAACAACAACAAATAAAAGGAATGAAACGATAGTGTACGTCATAAAAAGAATTGGCTTGATTTGTGAAACGTGTCTTTGCTTCGTTTGCTTTTTTATAGCATTTTAATTTGTCTGTATGCCCTAAACACGAACACGCATATACAGCGTGACAATGCTAGCGTGTGTATGTGTGTATACACATCCATACATCCCCATGTACGTGTGTATATGTTGGCGGCGTTTTCGCGTGCTCAGCGCTACTCGTATAACAGTTTTGTAGCATAGTTTGTGTGTGCCCATGATTTTGTATTGTCGGCTGTCATAGCCGATGGCATGGCATGGCTGTTGGCCCGAACTTCTGTCTCTGTCTATCCTTCATAGTTTGTTAGTTTAAAATGTCAAATGACGCCAATTGATTATGAGAGTCTGTCCGCCCGTTGACTGTCGTGTGTGCGCACGATTTGCCTTTTTGCATGTCAAAGCGCGACAGGTAGAGACACAAACACACTCACGTGTTTGTACAGAGGCAAAGACAAGACATTTGCTGTCTAATAAACGTTCAGCATTTCATTCCGTCAGTCGGCCGAGTTAGCGTGTCTGCTGTTGCTGCCTACAAATCAAAAAGGGAGGAACGGCCCAAATTGCCTGCTGGGTCTATTCGGGTGTGTATAGGCAGCCGGGGTTGCTACTTTTATGGGCTGCAACTAGCACATTAAGCACTATATACCCCATAAATATGTTTGTATGTATAATTGATTAATGTCGGAGCTGTAACATTTGTGTTTCGGCTGCCACTGCCAGGTGCCGAGTTGTTTAGTTGAGCAATTGGTTGGCTTGGGGCGGCTGAGTTACATTCTACATACATATGTTCTTTTGGATATTGGTGTTGCATGTTGCTGTCAATCAAATTTGCTTTACTGTTTGCATTATTCGAAATTTATTTAATTCCCTTAACACGCAATTAGTTTTATTTAAGTTTATTGCGGTTGTAGTGCTATCTCGCTCATTCACAGCACCGCAACAACGCGCTCTTTCTCTGCGATGGTTCTGTCAAATGTTTAGCGTTGCCAGTCAGTCACATTTCGTACGGCAAGTGGACAGCATGCGATCAAAGTGAGCTCAGCTGCGATGAGACGCAATCGTGATTTCCACGATGAAAAAGTTATTTAAAGAAGTTTTCTTTGATATTATCTTAGTGGCTTTTCGTTAATATATAGACAAAACTACATTTTATTTATAGCATTTTGTGTACTTTATCAAGATACATCGTAGCGTAGCGTTATTACGTAAATTTGGAATTATGTATAAGAACATTTTATTTTATTGCATTTGTGTTAACTGAGCAAATTTTCTTAAAATGTTTTGCAGGGCACCACACGACCGTGATTTTGGATCCGGAAACCGCGGCGGTCGCGAACGCGATGAGGATCGCCGTGGCGGTGGCGGCGGCGGTGGCGGTGGATCGCGCTTCGGAGGCGGAGGCGGTGACTATCATGGTGTGCGCAACGGTCGCATTGAGAAGCGCCGTGATGATCGCGGTGGTGGGTCTCGTTTTGGTGGTGGTGGCGGCGGCGGTGGCGGTTTTGGTGGTGGAGGTCGCGGTGGCGGTAGCCAGGACTTGCCCATGCGCCCAGTGGACTTCTCCAACTTGACGCCGTTCAAGAAGAACTTTTATCAGGAGCATCCCACAGTGGCCAGTCGGTCGCCATATGAAGTGCAGCGTTATCGTGATGAGCACGAGATCACAGTTCGTGGACAGGCTGCGAATCCCATTCAAGATTTCTCTGAGGCTTACCTGCCCGACTATGTGGTGAAGGAAATTCGTCGCCAGGGTTATAAAGCACCAACTCCCATTCAGGCCCAGGGTTGGCCAATTGCGATGGGTGGTGCCAACTTTGTGGGCATCGCCAAGACGGGCTCGGGCAAGACCCTTGGTTACATTCTACCAGCTATCGTACACATCAACAACCAGCAGCCACTGCAACGCGGCGATGGACCCATCGCATTGGTGCTGGCGCCTACACGCGAACTGGCACAACAGATCCAGCAGGTGGCCACCGAATTCGGTTCATCCTCCTATGTACGCAACACTTGCGTCTTTGGCGGTGCACCGAAGGGAGGCCAAATGCGCGATCTACAGCGTGGCTGTGAGATTGTCATTGCCACCCCTGGACGTTTGATTGATTTCCTTTCGGCGGGCTCAACCAACCTGAAACGTTGCACATATTTGGTGCTAGATGAGGCTGACCGCATGTTGGACATGGGTTTCGAGCCCCAGATCCGTAAGATCGTCTCACAGATTCGTCCCGATAGACAGACGCTCATGTGGAGCGCAACCTGGCCCAAAGAAGTAAAGCAACTGGCCGAAGATTTCCTTGGAAACTACATTCAGATTAACATTGGTTCGCTGGAGCTGTCGGCCAATCACAACATTCGTCAAGTAGTCGATGTATGCGATGAGTTCAGCAAGGAGGAGAAGTAAGAATCTATTGAAAAATCGTCTTTGAATTAAACGAAATAACACACACTATTCATCTCACACCAGATTGAAGAGCCTTCTGTCCGACATCTATGACACCAGCGAGAATCCCGGCAAGATTATTATTTTCGTGGAGACAAAGCGTCGCGTGGATAATCTGGTTCGCTTCATTCGCAGCTTCGGTGTGCGATGTGGCGCCATTCACGGCGACAAGTCACAGTCAGAGCGTGACTTTGTTCTGCGCGAGTTCCGCTCGGGCAAGTCCAATATCCTAGTAGCTACCGATGTGGCTGCGCGCGGTTTGGGTAAGTTTCAACTGGTAGTTATTAATATTCATGTAGTTGTCAGCGGTTGTTTAGCCTTTGAGGTCCATAGTACCAAACACACTAGTCATAATCCTCTCCCTCCATACACCCACCCTCCTATTACTTGACGAAATTCAATACACTTATTCTCTCTGACAGACACATATACACACACTTACATGCCTAATTGCCAATGCCCGAAACCCACTCATCCTCATATAGATGTAAAACAAGAACAAATTAGCGTGTGCGACATCAATTCAAGTCGAATATAAGAAAAAAAAAAAGCAGTTATTAGTCGTAAGCCAAACAAAAGCCAAACTTTAATAATCAACAACAATTTTTATTCCTACCCCGCCCCAAACCTTGCACCCGTCCCGACCCGCCCCTAATAATAATAATACCAATAACAATAACGTTTGTGCCTCGTTGCATACATAATCTGTATGCGTGTCTCTCTCTGCCTCTTTCTCTCTCTTGTCTCTCTTCCTTCTTTCTCGTTTACAGAGGCCGTTTATTGTAGTATGATGGGGAGGATAAGTGACAAACGACAAGTCCCAATACCTGTACTCGTAACTTGAGCGACTTTTGCTAGCAAAAACAAGATATAACTGAAAAAGAAAATTCAAATGAATTATAAACATGAGTGAAATCATGAATATATGTGAGCAAAAGGTTAAAATGTTGACATGATCGAGTCGCGTTCGCTTGGCTGCCGCACGGACGCGCGATCAACGTAAACGAATTTGCATACGAGACGAGATAATATCCCCAACATCATGCATCATACGTGGCCTCTGCAGTCTGTTTGAGAAAGATTTGAAATTGTGTGTGTGTTGCCCACCAATCTAAACAACCAAAATGAACCAACCTGCCAACCAATCAGTCAATAAGTCAACCAGTCAAACAATTAATCAACCAACAAGTAAATGGTCCAAAGTCACGTGTTGTCACAAGTCGGAATCACAGCCAGTTGAAGGCGGCGCTACAAAGCAGACAAAGACATCCGAGAGGCTGACGTCGTCGGCCGGCCGGTTGCTAAGCACGCACCACAATCGTCAGCTGCAGGCAGCAACAGCAACAGAGAAACCAATCGGCGTGACCTGCGGGCAACGCAGTCCAGAGGATGCACATGCGGTGCACGCGACGCACCCATCGCCACACATGCATACGATAACACCCACACACAAACACCAGTCACACACACGCCCACAAACTTGAGCCACGTCCATCTCCATACGCACGCTGATCAAAGAGTTGCATGTGGAGGACACGTGTTGAGATTGAGATCGAGATCGAGCTTTGTCTGTGTGGGTAAATGCTGCTGATGACATCGCAATGCGCTGGCTAACGGTATCGTCGTCATCGTTGCCGTCGTCGCGTCGCTGCTGCTGCCGCTGTTGCTGAGTGCCTAGCTACCAATTGGGCCGCCACGCCCATTGCCCCGCCTGCCTGCGCCGCCAAAACCCGTCGTTATCTGGGTGGCAACGTGGCAACTGATCCTGGACACACCGCTTGTTTAAAGTTCACTGGTCAGCAAATCGCGCCTCTCCCTTCTGAGCAGAGGATGCGGTTATCGGTTGGCTTGGCCCCAAATCTAATGAGTCGAGTCAGATGAGGCGCACGCGGCTCATTGCAACAAACTCTCGCCGCTCGCTACGTCATGCGACCTTTTGGGGAGAGTTTGGACCACGAGCTGTGCGGTGCCACAAAACTTTGAGATTTTGATTGAGAGAAATTGAGTGAAACAATTTATAGCACCAAGAAGGTAACGTACATTTTGAAACATTTTCTTTTTTCGTAAAAATCATAAACAAAAAATACAAAACCAAAACAAATACAAACCAAAACAAAATATACAAATAAACTTTACATGAAAGCGAATCAAAAAAGACAAGTGTATTCAAAGTGTAAAACGTCTCGGAAAACGCTAAAAATTGTTGCAAGCGAGCACAGAGCAAGAGAAAATCATTTGGCAATTTGAAAACTGTTCTTGAATTTATTCTAAGTCCCTTGTATTTAACCAATATGCTTATCTATGTAAATTTTTTATTCCAACATACAGACGTCGATGGCATTAAGTATGTCATCAACTTTGACTATCCACAAAACAGCGAGGACTATATTCATCGCATTGGACGAACAGGACGTTCAAATACCAAAGGCACATCCTTTGCTTTTTTCACAAAGAACAATGCCAAGCAGGCTAAGGCGCTCGTTGATGTGCTGAGAGAGGCTAATCAAGTATGTTTGCCCGATACTGATCAGCTTTGGAGGTTATTAATATATTTTCTGTATTTTAGGAAATCAATCCCGCGCTTGAGAATCTTGCCCGCAACTCGCGTTACGACGGAGGCGGTGGACGCTCCCGTTATGGCGGTGGTGGCGGCGGTGGCGGTCGCTTCGGCGGCGGTGGCTTCAAGAAAGGTAGCCTGAGCAATGGACGAGGCTTTGGCGATAATGGCGGCGGCGGTGGTGGCGGCTTCGGCAACAGGAATGGTGGCGACGGAGGTGGTCGACACACGCGCTTCGATTAAGCTGATGATGCAAACTACTTTAGTATCAGTTGATTTGAATAGCAAATGAGAAGCAGCGTTAGATGTTAAGTTAACTTAAGTAATAGATAAATTTAAGTTTTCGTACAATTTTCATCGATTCAGAAGACAGCAGAACCCGCTAGAAGGTTTTATGTATTCTTCAACTCAGAAGCAACAACACTTCAACATAGCATTTTATGTTAACCAATTTTGTAAATTATTTTGACGCTTTGACTTCTGGCGGCATTTTTCCACTCACATATAACTAACTAAATGATAAAACCAAACACAATCACTGTTTAACTTAATTGCAAAATCGATTTTTAACATATAATGTGATAAAACCCTTTAATTTAAAATATTATATCACTTATAACTATAACTTAAACGAAGCGCGTGTAAGAGGAGCCGTGGCTAGTGGAAAAGTTAAGAGGCAAAGGATCATTCCCGTCGTTCCCTTTGATGAAGAAAGGTGCCCAAAATACAGATGACAGTTTTTGTGGCACTTCTTTAACCAAAAACATCTTTAGTATACTTTTTTCGAAATTTACTTTTGGATATCTTTTTTGCACAAGACAACAAGAACAGCAAGAACAAAATACTAAACTCATAATACACAAAAGAATTATGTATGTACAAGGAGAACATTTCTTCAATTTCAATTCAAATTTTTGGAAATAATAAATGTGTATACCTACAATCAAGGAAACCAAGAAATGTTTAAATCATCAAACTAAGGGTCGCTTGGAAATCGTTGTCTTTCATTCCTCAAAACAGCAAAGTTCGGGTTGGGTGTGCGACATGATTAAACGTAACTCTTGGACGCACTGAAAACTGCCAATTCAATTTCGGAGGGTTGGGCGCGATGAGAAACTAGCTTGATAACGCTGGAGGGCGGTGAACTGTCCGTCCCGATGGAGGACCATGACAACCGTACCACATTTAGACGCAATGAAGCCAATTCATTTTTGGACTCGACGTGGGCAATGTTGCTCTGACGTTCGTTTTCGGCAAAGTTCAAAATTCTTGTGACTGATTTAATAGGTTGATAATGAGGGTGCTGGCGATACAATTTGGAAAGAGATTGAAATCGGAGCCGGACAAAAGATTGTTCAAGTTTAAGATAACTGTTTGAATGAATCGACGCACAGCTATTTATAAAATGCGAAATGTCTTTAATGTATGTTTCATTACTTACGGATTTGTGCTACTAGTAAACATGTGGGTTAGTGTCAGTTGGTCACACTGAATTCCATGAGATCTGGACAACGATTCGACCAACATTAAAGGAGAAGAATAGTGAACTCACGAACATTCAGAAGAGAATTTGACATTCTATGCACGGCCTGTGAAGCGTACTTATGGTACACAACCTCAATTTGTTTTCTACGTCAGTTCAATCAAAACGTGTTACTTAATCCATATACAAACAACAGTCCCATCTTATTAATTTCAAGCCACACTAACTTTTGAAACAGCTTTCAGTAGAAAGAGTAAGAAAATACACACGAACTATAGAGGCCAGATGCGAGAGATCCTGTGCAGTTTCCGATCACGATGTCGCTGTATTCACTGTATCAAGACCCAATGCAAAGCCAGCCGATTTCGATACCAATGGATGGTATTGGATTTAAGCTTGTGCCTAATAATCTTAGCTTTAACGATCCAGTTATAATGCGTTACATACTGTGCTTTATGATCATTTTGCGAAACTTGTTCTATATCTATCTGTGCTGGCGCCAATTGTGGGTGTGCAATTTTGAAAGTGCATCTCCGCCAAGTGTAATGGCAGGGTTTATGACGAAGGAGAATTACATTAAATCGAAGGCTTCGGAGATGCTTAATGTGGAACAGAAACTTTATTCTTTCTTAGCGGATACCGTTTTCAGCTGCTTGGAACTCTTTTGTGGAACCCTTCCGTTCATGTGGCGGGTAGTAGTAAGGTGCTATAGCACAATGGAAGATGACAACACTTGGCGGAATATCGCCTTTATGGCATTGCTGGCCACTTATATTATTTTGCGCGGTTTGCCAGTGATGTTCTACACAAAGTTTGTCCTGGAACCGTTCTACTGTGTTCAACCTGTGGATTCGCTGCCCGTGGTGGGTATCCTGTGCACATCCGCCCTGTTCGTTGTCTTGATCCAGGTGTTATTGATACCGTTGACATCGGTCTTTTTGATAATTGAAAAATTTGGCGGCAGGTTCTTTGTACTCTGGATTTGGGGATTCCTGTTTCTCGTGACTTCTATCACTTTTGTGATGTGCAATATTTTTGGCGTTCCACTGCTTGGCAAGTTGACGCAACTCACTCCGGAACAGCTTGGATATGATCTTGAAAATGCACTCCGCTTATTCAACTTTCCGCTACACCGCGTCTACCACGTATACACCTATAACATTCTTAAGCCCACAGTATTTGCTTTGGGATTTTGGCGTTTTAAGCGTTTGCTCATCGTTACAAATCTCATTTATAACATGAACCGTGACCTCAAGGACTTGCATCCGGATGATACCGGCAAGGGTCTCAAAGAAAATCAGCTTGTTGCTTATGTTGTACACGAGCTATCGCATTGGAGCTGTTTACACCATATAAAAATATTCTTCATAATGCAGGCTGCATTACTAGTATACCTGATCCTTTATGGTATCTGCTATCGGGTTGAAGTGTTGTACGAGGCTTCAGGTTTCCCGGCAAAGTTTTATCCCCCCATCGTGGGCTATTGGCTGGTATATAAGTACGTTATGCCAGCATATCTTACGATCACTAATTGGACCATTTTCTATATTCTGCGTAAATTTGAGTACACTGCTGACAGACGTGTCTGGAAGTTGGGTTATGGTATCACTTGGCAATCGGCTCTGCTCCAGCTGTCGTGCGATAGTTCCGCATTCCCTTATGTGGATAATCTATACATGATGTGGCATCGCCGAAAGCCAACTTATTTGCAGCGAATCCAGAAAATAAGAAGCTTGGACCCATTGTCAAGATGGACGTGAGTCATTGACTAATACATTTTAATAATACATTATATCATATGATCATGTAAAATGTATAGCCAATATCTCTTTAGTTTACAATTGTAATAAAAGGATTCATAAGCCAGTAGTAAAACACAATCAATTAATTATTCCGTAGGGTCTTTAAACCCTTGCTGTCGGTATATTAATTATGGCCTAAAGTTGAAACGCACTTTTCGACCTATAAAGATAGTCGATCCTCCATGTCTATCTGTCCGTTTGTCCTTCTAGATGTGTTTGTTGCAACGCAAATTCAGATCTGATATGTATCTTTATAAAACGTGACACATTTGCGTCTTACCACTTGACGTTGTAAATAACTTGGAACGAGTCGGATCAGATTGTCATATCGTATGGCTTCCATAGAACCTATCGGCAGACTTTAACATATAGTTGCCGTAAGATCTATCGTCCGAAATGATATTTCATTGCCATCTTAGGTTATTCTTTTGCTAAGCCGTATTAGAACTTCATCATTTGCACATACCGCGACCGCAAATGTTGTCCAACTTAATACCTTCTGGAGGGACATTAACCGACCACAAAACATGGAGCACTTGGTACTTCACACACACACACACATACTCATGCACAAACAAGTTGAGTGTATCCTGGTTATAACTTTTTCCACCGCAGCCAAGTGCTGGTAAATTGCGCTTAGTCCACAAAGTCCACTGCACACTCACAGACACATACACAGAGGCACATTTACGCCGAGACTATCCTCCTCAACCCAGTCGAAATGTCAGCAGAACCCTTGCCAGACTTCACCGCTCCTACACTCATTGGACGCCTAGAAGCAAAGCCACTTAACCAAGGACTAAGCAGGTCACTTACTTCGTTGCGCGCGCACTCAGATTACAAAAGAGACGCCACCAGCATAAATTCATTAAATTTGCCTAATTTCGTTTTCACCATTCACTCACACACACACGGACACACCCACAGGCACACGCATGCTTGCAATCTGACAATTGCCTGACGTTGCCGGGGGTCGCTAGAAGTACATAAATGAGGGCAGGGCCCTGGTTATGGGAAGTCAAGACAACCAGTTGAAATTCATTGATTGTATTTACAACACCCGCGACGCCACTGGAAGCTCATCTATGCGGCGCCCACACACACAGACACACACAAGCCGTCGCACATGTGCAGCGGGCGAGGCGCTTTGGTAATTTGACGCGTTATCACTTGTGTTGAGTTTGTTATCATTAAGCAGGCGCGGGCTGCTCTTTAGTCAAATCAGAACACAGGCAGCCCAGCGCGAGCATTGAGCTCAAGTTAATAAAATCCACGCCCAGCCACGTTGTCTGCCCTGCCCTGCCCTGCCCGCACAGACATTAAGCAAGCTTTAACAACCAGGATGGCAGGCAGCGTTTAACTACTTTGCAGGAGGGCAGACAGGGTGAGTGCGGGGAGTGGCAGTGGGGCCAGTAGGGGAATGGGGGCCGCTTGTTTTTGACAACTTGGGCATAATAAGACATTAACTTCATGCACATCAAATACTTTATTTATGGCCGTCTAGAGTGCGTGTATGCTAAAGTGTGTGTGTGTGTGTAACTGTGTGTGTGTGTGTGTATATGTGAGCCTGCGTTGTGTACTTCAAAAGGCTGCGGCTGCTGCTGCTGTTGATGCCACGCCCAGCAACTGGGAGCATCTTAGATTTCTCCAGCGTGCTCATAATTTCAGCTAACTTCCCATCCTTCTCCTCCTGTTATCTGCCCCTGTTCTATATACATAGCTCTGTCCCTTTCCCACGCTGGTTTGCTTTTTAATTTCGGTTTCTTTTTTGTTGTTGTTGCTGTTGCTTGCTTCTTGCCTGCTCAGCGCAAATCTTTTCTTTTATATTTGGAGCGCTCTCCCTGTTTATTTACCATCGCCTGCCGCCTGTTCAGGCTGTTTGGCAAATTAAGTGCAATTGCTTGAATTTAATTTCATGCAAATAAAAGTTTTGATTAGACGCATCCCAGCCTGGCACCCGGTTGCCCTTGGTTCCCCCTCCCCCCAGCTTCCCCTGAAGTACCCTCCGCACACATGTGGCAGTCACGTGGTGCTTTGTTGTAATTAAGCATTTTGCCATAAATGTGCTTGGCTCCGTCGGCGCAGTTGTCCGTCGCTCAGTCTATTTTCTTGCGCTACGTGTTGAGCAAAGTGGCGTATACGTAACATTAGCTAGACACATGAATTGCGGGGATCTATGGCATATATCTGTGCTTCCATTTGGGTAATTTCGTATAAATCATATGCAAAAGTCCTTAAATAATTGTCACAGTTGAGCAAAGTGAGGTTTGTTAGAGTACAAAGTTAGTGAAATAAATAATAGGTTTTTCTATATACATTACCTATAATAACTCCAAACCAGACGCTATAGTCAAGCGCCCGACGGTAAGTTATCCCAGTTGTGAGCCTATTATGTCCTAAATCTTACACATATATGCAGGCACGCACGCACTACAGCATGAGCTCCTCGGAACTTACGGTGACTTGAATTATTTCTGTGTTTATTACCCGATCGGATAGAAATTTGGAATGGAAGACGATATTCAGCTAAATATTGGTCGAAGTAAGAAAGTTTTATCTATTACAAGTAAAATTGAATTAAATTTTTGATTTACGATGGCGTTGGGCGTGGCACCCAACATTTAAAATAAACTTGATCTGCGTTTATTATAGAGGAAACTTCATGTCAAATTTGGTGCCTCTAGCTCATATAATATCTTAAATCTGTATGTTCACACAGACATGCGGAGAGATGGTCTCACAGACAGACATGTATCAATTGACTTGGAATAGAATGATCCAGATCAAGAATATACATACTTTGTGGGATCCGCAACGCCATCTTCTGCCTGTTACATACATTTGCATAAAGTTAGTATACCCTTTTTGACCGTTTTCAATGGTGAAGGGTATAAATTTAAAGGAGAAACAGAATGTCCATTTTGGGATCTAATGATATGGATTTTACAATTAATGAACTGCTTGCAATGCATTTTATCACATTTTTATCACATTTAAAAAATCAGTTGATCGACTTTGCAAATGAAACTACATACTATCTTTATTATCATGATTCGCAAGTTCACGGGAGCGAGAGTTAGGATGGTGAACAATACAGACAGCTTTCCTTTTGTATAGCTCTCACTTAGGTCTCGCAAGCCAGCTACATGTTTCATGTCATATTTTGGGTGCCACTCAGAACCAAACATAATTCAATAAAGCGCCAGCTAAGAAGCCGCCTCAGCCGAGCTGAGTCCCCACATCTGCCCCTTAGCTCAGCATGCTGCGTGGCGTCGTGCTTGCATAATGATGTCACAGCATATTACATATTATGTAAATATAAAATTCAATTGTTTAAGCATTTAGCAGGATGCATAATTTATTAAAATGACACACCTGACGCATGCCAACAGCCGGCGTGTACAAAGCTTGCCTGGCGTTGGCTAGAATACGGCTAGGGTTGGACCTGGTTGGAGCTCCTGCTGCTGTTGCTGTTGCTGTTGCTGCTGTTGGGGGAGTGTTGCCCGTGTATGGCCCCCCAAACGGCACGTTGACGGCTATTGGCTTTTGTTGTGTTCTGTGTGGCAGGGGGCGTTGCTGCATCGAGTGACATGACAGGAATATAAACAGCGCTAGGCAGCGTTGGCGTGACGGACTGGTGGGCGGGTGGCAGTGGCAGTAACAGCGAGCGAGCTTGGGGTGGCGTCATCCAGCTTTCGAAACAGTGCAAGGGCGGCTGCATGCGGTGGCGAAATTGATTTTTAAACAGCATGCCCCTCTTACGTATCACCACCCCCCTTTTCTTATACTGGAACGAAAGTCAACTCATGTCGTTAGCAAATCATAAAAGCGTGAAAATTCTGCTGCTACTGCTGCTGTAGCTGATGCCGCCATCGCTTAATCCTCGAGTAGTTGTTCCTTTGTCATCGCATAATGAGCAAGTGCTGCAGCGTCCTGCAGCGCTGCTGCCCAAATACCAAGTGCTCCAAGTTGCTAGCTGCAGTTGACATTAAGTAAGATGGATGGCGTTGACGGTGGCATTGGCGCTGTCATTGGCGCTGCTGATGCTGGCGTTGTGTGCAACATTTAGCCTTGATCCCTTTGAGTCAATATTGGTGGCAGCATCGCCATCGCTTTCGCTAAGCGACGAAATTGAATTTGACGACTCCAGCGAGTCGGTCAAGTTAATTTGCTTGCAAGTTTTAATGGTGCGCGCCTGATGACTTCATCTTGATGGAGTTTTCCCGGCTTGCCTGGCTTGCCAGCTTGTTTGCCTTGATCCGGGCGCAATCTGCTGACTTTCTGGCTAAATTAGCGTTGCAAATATGCTCAGGACTCATCGTCGTCGTTGTCGTTGTCGTCGTTAGTCCTGGCCAACAGATTTTCATATTAAAGTTGCAGTCTGGCTGCGCCCTTGCCTCCCTCTGGGCGCGCACTTTTATGCAAGATTTATTGCTATTTAAACGACGCATAATTGTTGTTGGCAGACAGACACCAACACCAGCAGCATCAGCAGTGGCAGCAGTAGCGGCAGCAACACAAACAACAACAACAGCAGCAGCACCATGACACACTTGACAACGTGCTCAAGTGGTCGCCCGTGTCTGCCGTCCTCGTCTGATCCCCACAATTTCTACCCATACATTGTGCAATATTTTATTTACATTTTCCTTTTTTTCTCTCCCTTTCTCTGTCTCCACTTGTCGTCTGCCTTGCCGTATCCTTCTGCTGTTGAATCCTTTTTGCGCCCGCCTGCTGTTTGCTTTTACTACACTCCTGCGTTGGCTTCTGCTTCCGACGCCAGCTCCCCTCTGACCCTGCTACTCTGTTTCCTGCTGCAGCTCCTCTTGCTGCCCCGTAGCGGAATGGGTTTTACTTTTTGCCTTTCTATTTACATTTTTGTTTCATTTTTCTAATGAGCTGTAATTTCTGTTTTATTTGCAGGCGTCATGCGTGCACAAACAACAACAACAACATCAGCAAAAACAAATAAAAGCACACAGAAGAACGAGAGTGTTGTGTCTGCTTGTCGGAGGTGTGAAAGCACTTCAAATATTCAAATGACTTCACTCAGCGACACACCCCCCATTGGCCCCCACTGTCAGTCAACGGTTGAAGCAGTTGTCATGGTGCAAGGCCACGCAGCACTGGAACGTGATTCATGCCGCCTTAAAGACAGCAATTTTAACTGCATTCCAATCAAAACTAACACGCAATTATGGCCACCACTTGCAGCCAGCACTCATGTGGCATGCCCCTTGAGCGGTCTTGTTTTGCACAAGGCTTTCCACATAAAATAATTGAGGTACATACGAAAATGTTTTATTTGCTACACAGAAATATTTAATAGGGACTTCTCTCAAAGAGTGTATATTTATTCAACTGTACAAATTGCATATCTATGCTTATTACATTTATTACAACCAAATAGGTCAATTCAAAAGTTACGGGCCTTCAAAGTAAAACACATTTTTTTGTCAAAATCCTTTTTGTTTTTCAACATAACATACACTTGTTAGTTTTCTACAAGGGTCATACACTTATTAAAATATATTGTATTACAATACAATAATGTACGATCTGTTGAGCAAGAGGATTCCATGCAATGAAAAGAATTTAAAAATGTATTTTGCTACCCTTAGGGTAGAAGGGTATAATAACTTTGTGACAATCGAAAATTTATAAAACTGGAAGGAGGCGTTGCAGACCCCACAAATTATATATATTCTTAATCAGCAATATAGCCATGTTCGACTGTTCATCATTTTGTCTGTCTATCCGCATAAGAATCTAGAGCTCAGAGAATATAAGAGCTAGGACAACCAAAAATATATATTCGTTTTAGAATTTGACCACGTTCCTTTCCGCCCCTGTAAATTGATAAAACCTAATTCCAAACGTAATTTTAGCACAGGACAGTTCATTTTAAGTAAACACAATATCTATCTACGTCCAAATTATTTCTGATATTTCTGATAGTTAATATAGAAGTTATTCAAGAAATAAATCAGGGGAGTAGCGGGTATAAAACAGTGGAATACCCTCGACTGTAGCTTTTATGCTTATTTCCCAACATTACATCTTCTATAAATCAGTCGGAAAGAGCTGTATCGCTAACCTGCTAAGTGACAATAGGTTTTTTGTTTCAAACAAGTTTGTTCCAAACTAACCACATTGATTTATTTCTATCTTTAAATGTATAGTATGTATATCTTTCTTACTTTTATACGATACGAGTATTGTACATAAATATATCAAATAATTCGCATAAAATTAATTGGTTCTGATACTAGTTTAATGGTGCAAGGGTATTAAAGTTTTAGTAAGACCAAGGCCAAGTTTAATTCTTGATTGTTTGTGTCTTACAAATTTGTATAGAGTAGTTTTAAAATCATTGCAAAATTTCTTTTAACAGATAATGATTAAGGCACTTTAAATTTCAATAGATATTCATTTTAAAGTATTTATTCGTTGAGGCTGTCGGATTTTTATTGAATGAAATGAAATGGTCATATATTATTGTGTAACTTCAGTAGTTACTGATTTGATGAGCTATTTATAATTGTTTATGCCCATATTTCGGCTGATCGTTCCTATACCAACTAGTAGATTCAATTTTGACAGCATATTAAAAATGAAAATGTGTTAGTTTAGTTGCACTATCTAATTGGTTTAAATAAATAATACAAAATTTCTTATTTTGACGAATTTTTTGACAATTTTTTGCTTCCGAAAAGATGTTCTTTCCAATTAAACATTATACAATTTGTATAAACTTGCAATATACCGCGTCGATAACGATAGTGATCCAAATTGAGAATTGCCAATAGAAACTGAATGGAAATGAATATGAAAATTGCATTTAATTGCAATTTGAAGAATTTCTGCTAATTTGCTGTTAATAAGTAAATAAGCCGCAAAGCAAATCATGGCCTGGCCTTCAGTGCGGTCTCTTTGCCCATTGTGGCCTTGTTAGTACTTGTTATCTAACTAAAATCATCTGTCCCGCATTTGTTATGCACAAATTCAATTTGCCATTTGCCTAACATTTCATTGGCAACTTCTGGCCTTGGGCACCGCTCACGTTCCCTTTCACTCGCACTTTGCTTTGAGAAGCGTCAGATTCTCTGCTCAGTTGTAGCTTTGGATGGAGCAGTCGCATGCTGCAACCTAACCCAAAACCACCGACTGGCTGTCTCTGCCACTCTTCCACTGTCCCGCTGGCTGGCTTACTTGGGGGCTTCGCTTCAGTTAGTCGGCCAGTCGACTCGGTCGACTACTCCATTAGCCTTTGGAGTGTAAAATTGCGCAAACAATTTCAATTATCCCCGAAGGCGCGTTGCCCAGGCCCAGGCCCAAGCCAAGTCGCTGGCAAAGGCAAACGAGATGACAACGAGTAAAGGCAACGGCAACAACAATGGAAGCAAAAAATAAAAATATTTATGTATGTAATAATAGAGGCAAGAAAAACAAGCGTAATTATGATGCTCTCCTCCCCGCGCTCCAACCTTTCTGGGCCTCTTCTCGCTTTGCTTTCTTTTTTTAATTTTTGGGTCCACGCGAAATTGGCGCAGTTAAAATTTAGTGCGGCACATTTAGCAATTGACTTGAAGTTCTCGTTGCCGTGGCAAAAAGGACAAAATTTAATAAAGCATCTGCTCTGCTGGGCCAGCATTGAGCTGGGCCGAGTCGAGTCGAGACGATGTCGAGGCCGAGCAGAAGAGAGAAAGAATGCAGCAAATTGGAGCAGACAATTTTGTTGGCCAGCACAGCGAGGCTAGTGGACTTGAAGCAAAGCAGGGCATACAAATTTCAAGCTTATGGGCCAATGAATGCAAGACGTTGCCATTGTGCAGTACCGGATCGAGCAGCTTGTCGGCCACAAGAAGCAGACGCAGCACTAGCTGCAGCCAGCTTCAGAGCTCGAGCCGGAAATTGGCGCGGCCAACATTGGTTTTAAAGACGATGACTTGGCCTTTTGCTGTTGGCCACTTTTTGCTTGAGTTTTCGCCTTTTGCCAGCTGGCGGGGTTTTCATTCAATCATCCATTTATTTTTTGACCATTTTCCAAGACAACTTGGTGGTCGGTCACGTTGCCCGTTGATGATGCCAGTAGGAAAAAAGATAGAGAAAGTAACGCAGAAAGCGAGACGAAGACATAGTAGAGCGGGGGTGGGCGGGAGAGATAGACTGAGAGAGAGAGAGAGAGAGAGAGAGAGAGAAAGAGAGAGAGAGAGTAGGAGAGCGAGTGCTAAGAAATGCTCTCAGCCGGAAGCGCAAAGATAACGCTGTGTGTGTGTTGGTGTGTGGCCAAGGCTTCATACATAAATGCAAGTAATGCGGAAAATATGAAAAATGTTTGGCATGTAATAAAACATACAGCACAACGAAGGATGAAAGATGCATGCACAGCCAGGAATAAAATGAAAAGCGCAAAAGAAAAAGAGGAAAAAGAAAAGCTCCACAAACACTCACAATGTACAGAGCAAATAATGAAAGAGCATTACCAATGGCATGCGTTATAATTGAAAATAAATACAGAACTGCTGCCAGAAAGCAACAGAACATCGATGAGCTGTGCCAATTAATTGATGATCGATCTGAGCTGGAGTGAAACTCATGCTGTGTGTTCTCAAAGAGAAGCAAAACACAGTTAGATGCGATTAAATGATTTATTGAGTAGCCTCAGAAAAAGGTCGTATTCATATGAATTTGCATAAAGTCAGTTATGATTTACTCTGAGAGTTATCGGATGCACAATCGAAGGTCATCCGATTACTGCGACTCGTGTTCGCTTGGCCCAATTTCTTGGCCTTTGTGTAGGTTTTGACAATTGTCCATTGAGCGACACTTGCGTAATAAACCAATTATGGCAAAGCCTTGGCCGACTTAATTATGCGCCGAATTGCAGAATACACTCACACACACACGCACACAATCCCTTGCTTCCTCTCTTCCTTTCTCTCTTTCTCTCTCACAGCCCGCGGTGCCAGCGTGCAATACAAAGCGCTGCTTGAAGCAGCAAAAATCGAACTTCCAACACAATTGCTGCCACATAATTCACCAAATTTGGCATAAAAGAAAAATCGCTTTACAGTGGGGTGTGTGCAAAGGCGTGCAAGGGGTGGAGGGGCGGAGGGGCGTGGGGATACGCTACCATAAGCTGAGCTGGGTTGCGAGTTGGAGCTGTGGACATACCATATTTCGCTGAGCTCGCCTTTGTGAGCCTCTGCTACTTTTCCTTCTTCGGCAGCAACATCTGCGTTGTGTTCTCCCGGCGCGGTGGCAAATGAAAATTTGAAAATTATTGCAACAGCAGCCGACGCCAACGCCAACGCCGATGACGACGACGACGACGACGAGTCGAAGGCGGCGCATGAAATCAATGAAATGTTTTTGGCACTCTTGGCGCAAAGTTGTTGCCGTTATGATTATTGTTATTATTGGTGCCACTCCCCCTCCTTCCAACAGCCACCCGCACCACCTTTGAACGGTGCCAACAACAATGCATGCCACACAACTTTGCAAAACGAAAAAACGAAGCAATAAGTCGTCACCAAAATAACAACAACAACAACAACAACAACAACAATGAGAAGACGAACGATTTCTGGCTCTGCTGCCTCAGTCAACACTTTGGCCATACGTTCAGTTTGTTTATTGTTGTTGTTGCATTTGAAATTTACGACTTTTTCGCTATTGGCAACAGATTGCGAGTGGTAAGTTCATTGTTTTGGGATCGCAAACTTTTGAATTTTAATTCGAAAATTATGCACAATGTGCCATTTTAATGAACTGTTGTAAGAAATTTGATGGCTTTCGAGTTCGAAAATTGTTTATGCCCGCCAATTAACTGACTAACGGTTTATTGGCGCATTTGTAAAGCCATCGGGTGAATTTGGTGCCGCTTGACTAAGAAATGTCTGCTCTGGCGACCAACACTCGACACTTGCTGCAATCCGTGCTTGGGGATCGATTTAACTCGTGCGGAAATTCAAGTGAAGCTCGGTGTAATAAATAGGAAATGCTCACTTAACATTGCACACGATTTGTGAAGAAAGAAAGAGTGCAATACGCGAAGAAAGTGTACAGAAAGTGTATACTCTAATATATACTCCGGTTTAACAAGATTTAAATTTAATCAGAGCATTAAATCGTTTTAATTATGTAGTAAAAGTGTAGAGACTAGTCTAACATAAGAAATATACAATTCCAAATATTTACTCAATATTTATAAATAGATCAGTTTCAGCTTAAATTTCCATGGAAGTAGAAACTCGTTTAAAAATTATATCACAAGTTTAAAGAGAAGTCAAAGACATGTTATGATAAGATGTGGAAGATTATATTCAAAATATATACCCTATTATGTATACTAATAGATCAGTTTCTTTAAAATTTGATTCTTTCATTTATAATGCACCAATCTGCCTGCATGTTACTCAGTATTCTCTACCTTCCCTTGCCGCAATTGACCGTTCTTACTCTCTCTCTTTCTATTTAATTCCGTTGTGTTCTAACAAAGGGTATTGAGTATTAAGTATTGAGTGTCTTTTTTTTTTGAACCTCCCTTCTTCTTCTCTTTCTCTCTATTTAGCTGCAGCTTTCTCGCTCATTCGTTTTTCTTTCCCGCTCGCATTCAATTGCAAACAACAAACAGCAGCAATAATGTTGTTGCCATATTTTACAGTAGCAGCAACAACAACAACAACAACAGCAACAAGCAACAGAAAGTCAGCAGCAGCAGCAGCAACAACAGCGAGAAAATCGAGTTAGTTGGCAACATTTATGTGCGTTTCCGGTTGCAATTGTCACGGGAAACGCGGGCTGAGAGCAAGCGTCAAAGGGACAGGAAAAGGATCACGACGCAGAGATTGCGCACACCAAGCCAATGGCTGTGTGAGTGGGTATTACGCGGCGATATGCTTGCTGTTGTTGTTGCTGCTGCTGCTGGTGTAGACGTTGTTGTTGTTGTTGGCACAACATAAACGCTGCGAGGCAAGCGGCGGCGCCCTACACATAAAATATCAAATTTTATGCATTTAAGCAACTGGGTTGAGTACTGTGGAGCTTTACGTTTGGCTGGCACTGTATACCGCGCGGTGCTGGCGCGTACACAAACTTTTAATTTTATTTCAGGCACTTTCTTGCTCTCCCCCTCTCCCACGTTGGCTAAAAGCGTGGCAGCAGGGCAGCATGGCAGCATGGCATCGTTGCAGCGGCAGAGCAGCAGCCCGAAGAGCAGCTCGACTTAGCTCGAGCCAAGTCACACAATTCCGGCTACATTTCGGGCTGTCTATTGAACATTTTATGAGGCTTGGCGCCGCCACCGACGCCGCTGTTGACGTCGTCGTCGTTGTCGTCGTCGACCACCTGCCCTAATTAAATCAACTGCATTGGCAGCTTGAGACTTTAGTGCAACTTTGTGCGACGGTTATGGTTAGCCATTAATTTTGATTTGCCAGACGTAAAAAAGGGGGACAGGCAGATGCGAGGGTGGTAAGGTGGTATGAGGCGCAAGGCAAGGGCACTTCGCATGCTTTACGATCCCCATTGGGCGTTTTGGCATAAGCGAAAGCCTGATAAGCTGCCGCTTAATGCAGTACCCCCGGTCCCCTTCGCCATCATCTTCCCGCCTATCGCCGAGTGAGCCGTGTATCTTTTTAAGCCAGCCGACATTGTTGGGGACCAGTTCTGGTGGGCAACATTGTTGGCCATCGCTTATCGGGCCGAAAACATACTTTTGTAGTGTAACCAGTGTTGCCACCACTCCGCCATGCCGCCGCCGGTTGCCATTTGCCACTTGCCTTTTCGCTTGTTCATTAAATTGCAATAACCATGGCAAAAGCCAAAAACGTTATTGTTATTAACGTAAATTGTTTTCCGAACATTAACATGGCCACAAACGTGTTTTTCAATTATCGCCAGGATTATGTTAATGCCAGACTATGGCCAACAAATCGGCAATTTATGTTCACGGAGCGGCATTTAGCCAACCGATTTAACACATGTTGCGGCATTATGCGCTTGCTCAGGCCTCATTAAATCACACGCACAATATAAAACTTGCGATTCCCGGAATACTTCAGATATAAAAAAAACAGATATAAGAGTATTATTATATTCTAGTTCCTGGTATTGATTTCATGCGGTAAGTTAAGTTGAAGTGTTATAGTCAGTGCACGAATGTTTTTCATTATCCCCTGCCGAAAACTTGTTATATAATTACGAGTACAAAAGGATTTTCGACTTGGACTTAATAGAACTGCAGCAGAAGGACCCACACCCACTTCGATAAAGTAGCGAACTTTAGGCAAATTAAATTATATAGTTGAGTTTGGATGCTGCCCCTGCCACTCTCACTCGAAAGGAAAGCAAATCAAAGATGCGCACATGCGTTCGGGTCTCGTTCGAATTAGCAACACAAAATATCTGAAATTATTTCGTTAGCAGAACTCAGAACTTTGACACTTTCGTTTGTTGTTGCTTATTTTACTGTTGTTGTTGTTGTTGCTGTTGTTGGTCGGGCAGTGGCACGTTGCACGTCGCCGTGAACGGCCCTGGGCGTTGTTGAAACGAACGCTGGACACATTGGCTCTGGTTGGATTGTTTGATGCTTTTAGCTAAAGGGCCAATATTGATTTCGATCTTAATTAACTTTGGCACATTTGAAAAGCAGTCACAGCAAAGTTGCCAGCAGCCCCAATGTCCAACGTCCAGCCTTCAGGTCCCCGCCCACGCCTCCATGACCATTGCCATAGTCCACGACGTCTACTTTTGCTATGTATATTTTGCCCGAAACACCCTCTGCATCTGCACTCCCCGAAGTAGCTCTATTTGTGCTTGAAATACCCTCCTAGCGGGTAATATAATTCGCTGTGAACAATTGCAACACGTTGTGATGGAAATGCTCTAATGGTAATGATAATATTAGCTTTAATGAGCTTTAAGTCGGGTATTTGTTAAATCCATTCAGAATTCCCAACTTAGGAAAATCTGGTTAATCAGCCTGTAAGTGAATTTAAAGTTCGACTCGGCCTGAACCTGTTTCTGCTTTCTGTTTTCTTATTTGTGTTGGACCTTTTGCTAATTTGTTTGTGCACCCGTTTTCCACTTCTTCTACTGCTTCTTGCTCTGGGGTTTTGTGTATCAGTTTCGTTTTCGCACAGGTTTTTGGGGCACACTCGATAGCCCCTTATCATCCTTTCCCAACTTCAACAGTACTAAGCCTGGTGTCAACCTGAGTCGAAGACGACTCGGCTAACTTTGAGCTGCGGTCCAGCCGGCTTTGGTTTTTCCAATTGTCCGATACTTTTTATTGCCATTTTGTGAATGCGACTGTGTGTGAGTGTGCACTGTATACTTGCCATTATCTATGTATCTATGCAGTGTCTGTGATGCTTTTTTTTTTTCTAACCACTGAAACTGGCTGTGGAATTTTTTGATTGGTTTTACGTTTTAATTGGGTGTTGAGAATGCGCTGTGCACAGAAGAGGCGACTGTATCCATTGTCTAGGTCTTTGTAAGCAATCAACAGAGACGCTTTGAGGGATCAAATACAATCCAATATCTCTGCCTCTCTGCCGTGCAATTTATCATCGACTTTGTTTTGCATGCACTAAAAGAACTCAAACTGGTTGGAGATTTAAGTGTGTTTGCAAGGCAGAGTCAGTTGTGGCACCAAGGTAACGCATTGGGCCCAGATCCCAAATTATTAATTACTAATTAAAAGCTGATTTTTTGGGGGCCGGCCACCTGCCCCACCTCTGCACGGCACTTTGATGTGCTGGGGCTGAGGATGCTTTCATATTTAATTAAAATCTAAGCACTTTTGACTTGAATGGCTGCCTATTAATACGTTCTACAAACGAGAGGCCCGTTTCGCGCAGGTATTTTATAATATTAATAGGCTCACTACAAATAGACGACGCGCAAATTAATTAAATCATTTTTAGTTTCACTCCCCCTCTCGCCTTTCTAAGTGTTGCAGAAACAGGTGGCAGGGGTATCTGTGTGAATACTCAGAAAAAATGAGAAAAATATAGCGAAATGAAACTGAGAGCGTGTTCATAAAAAGTACAAGAGCGGCAAAAAACTTTTAATTAAACAATTTTTGTGCTGGCAACGCCAAAAACTTGTAAAGACAAATTTCCGTGCAGCCAAAAAAAATTAAAGCAAAAAAAAAGATTCGTTTATAAAGAGCAACAAAACAGAGACAGAGATAGAGGAAGAGAGCAAGAGGGGAAGGGAAAGTAAGAATGGGAGCACATTAGACATCCAGGAATTTAAATCTAATTAAATTTCTGGCTTGCTTCTGTTGTCATGCAAATAAATATATAAATACTACATAAGATGACGGCCAGAGAGAGAGAGAGAGAGAGAGAGCGCGAGATAGAGACAGAGATAATGAACGCTGTGGAGAATGAGAGAGAGCGTAACCGAGCTATGGCAACAGAGCCTCTGAGCTTAAAGACTGAATTCTAGGGCTGACTGGCAAGTTGTCGAAAAGTTTTAATAAGGCAAATTCGGACAAATAGAAATCGCAGCAAGTGCAGGCAGCATAGTTTAACGAGAGAGAGAGAGAGAGAGAGAGAGAGAGTGTGGAAGGAGGGGCATGGCCTAGTATGGTGCATATACTGCATTCATTAGGAACACTGCCGTCCAGCTATAATTAAAGTTTACTTTTGCGCTGCCCAGCAACAACTTTTGCTGCAGCTGCACCGCGCTGATAAAAAACTTCATAGGTAGCCGACAGTCGCAAGCAGAGAAGCCAACTTTGGCTTTCAAAAACACATTACACATTTCTCAACAACTAGAAGAAAAACGAGAACAACAACAACTACAACAACAACAAACAGAAAAGAACAAGAACAAAGACAATACTATTGTTTTAGAGAGCGAACCATTAAATTGCCGTCATTTGCCTTTTATTTGGGTTTTTATTACAATTTTTTGCGTCGCTTTTTGGTATTTTGTGTATATGTGTGTGTGTGTGTGCGTGTGTATTCTGCTCTCTAGTCGCTTGACATTTTCGCATAAAAATTCGACAGCTGAAAAATTTCCATACCCATGCCCGGCGCGCCCTAGTCAAACCCTTTTGATGTAGCCGCGTTTTTGACTTGAAAATCACCACAACCAAAATGCAAAAAGGGCCAGCACGGAAGATGGGCCAGGGCCCAAGTGGGCTTCGGGGTCGGATCGAGGCCAGATGGCCAGCTGCTCCTGCTTGTGCTGTGCTAACAAAACAAAGGGCTGGCGACGGCGACGGAGGCAGCGGCAACAGCGTAGTGGCACGCTCCGCCTTTTTGTTTGTGGCCGTGTCATTTTTACAGACTAAATTAAAATATCTGGCACAGCACAAAAAATGGCGGTCTAATTTACATTTGTAAAGCGAATACCAGCAGCCTTTTTTTTTTTGATTTTTCTACTCTGTCTTTTTTCTACTTTTCGTTTTTTGGTTTTTGTTTTTTTGCATTTTGCGTTTTTTTTTTTTTTTTTTATTTCGGTTAGAAATCTTAATCACTGTCAAGTTCAAACGCCCTGGGGCTCATGAATATCAATGACATTGCCGCGGGGTGGCTATCTCCTTTTCCCTTTCCCTCTTCCTTTCAATTTTGATTCGCTTTATTCTTTTCCATTTTAGTTAAGCGTTTGCCCAGCTAGGGATGCGTTTAATTTAAAAACCCTTTTTGCATTCGATGTGTTTAAAATTTGAATATGGCCGAGTGAATGAATGAATTTTAATGCATTTACTGCAACATGAAATTCACTTCGATTCAATAGCAAAACTGTAATAAAGTTCTCTCTTTATATATATATATATGTATGTGTGTGTGTGTGTGTGTATTTTCCCCTTAATTAATTTTTAATGACATGCCATTTTATGTATTTATGAGCAATTTTATGGGTCATGCATAAAAATACGTGCGATTGAGTTGAAAATTGCAGTGACCCCAGTTCAACTGGCCTCCCCCGCCGCTATCTCTGCCCAAGCCTTCAATTACCAAGTAATCAGAATCTGGCCAAATCGCTCAATTATTTGCACTTGTTGTTATTGCTACAGCTGCCTCTGTTGCCCTTTTAATTTCGCGGTTTTTGCTGTATCAAAATATTGCGTATTGTTCTACCTGTTACACAAAGGGTAGAAAGGTATTATAGTTTTGTGGCAACCGAGGCAAAAAGGAGGTGCCCTCAAAGTAAATATATTCTTGATAAGCATCAACAGGGACTACTAGAGCCAGGGCTACAGAATGTAATGAAAGTAGCAGATAATATTGCAAATTACAAATCAATCAATACTTATTATTTTGTTTACAAATTTGTATTTATGGTGTTTCTTTTCCATGTTTAAAGTCGAGCACACTCGACTGTAGCATTTTTTCATGTGCACAATGAAGGATGAAGGATATGGGGCCAGTCAAAGTTTTTAACCGCATCTTGTCGGCTCATGTCGCTGACAGCTTGAGTTGGCTAAGGAGATCGGCAAGTAATAAGAAAGTAAATGCTTTGACCTGCGGCAAATCGAATAACCGTTTTGGCCGTCTCAAAAGGAAAGTGGCCACAGTTGAAGGACTTTTGTATGTAATGACTTCGTACAGGAAAACAGGGAAAGCGAGAGTAGAAGCGAGGGAGCTCGGAGTTCCAGTTCATATAGTCATAGTTATGCATGGTATAATGGCGCATTTGCAGCGAGTACTTTCCCTGCACTTTGGCTTAATGCATCCATTCGAATAGCCGCATGCCCAACTTGCGTCTAAGTGCAAAACTTTCTAATTATGTTACCAAAGGCGGCTGCTCGGCAACTGCAACTGCCATCGACAACTAGACTCGAGACTCGAGCACTGAGTGTTGAGTGTTGAGTACTGAGTGGTGAGTGTCGAGTGTGCTGTGAAAATTAATAGACTGTGAATATGTTAATGATGCAACTTGCAGCGCTTTGAGCCAGGCTAAATAACAACATAACAAAATAATAAATAGCACAAGAAGGCGGGCACAAGGTAGACGAAGCCAGCAGAGGAGCGAGGGGCGGGCTTTGACCAGCTTACAAATAACCGCAGCCATAATAATTGCAACAATATAAATATGAAATTGGGCTATAAAATGTTAAAGAGATCGCTAAAAGCATATCAAATGAGCAAACAGTTTGGCTGCCTGGCCAGACCCAAAATGGTTGACCTTGTCCTAGGGTTATTTATTGTGCGTATTTATTTGCCTAGTGCTAATTTAAATTTATTGTCCCGGCTACTGGCCCGGCTATAAATTGTAAAAGCTTAGCTGGCGTCCTGGCCGCAATCATTAATTAGAATTCATTCGGGTGCCGTACTCGCAGTCCTGAGTGGGGAGAGTGTAACCCTTTCTCGCCAGGCTACTCACTCAGTATTCAGATGTGCTGTACTCCAGTATTCATTTGCAGATTCACCATTTGCAAGGAGAGACGAGTGATCACTTGTCGTTCAAGAGTAAATCGATTATGTCCGGCAGCGGCAGCCGCAAGAGTCCCTACAAAATGGCCGCAACAAACGCGCGCCATGCCAATTTTTGCTGACAGACTGCAATATTGTGCAGTCCGTTTAAAAAAGTTGTCCTGCATGGTTGGCTGACTACCTTCGCCCGGTTTTCTCTGGTTCTGGCACTGCGGTTTAGAGGCCCCTGTCATACAGCTTGGTGGAGCCGAAAAATTACACATGTAAATTGCATGTGCAAACCACAAACGAGTTGTGCGTTCTGCGTGGCTGCAAATAAGGTGTCAATAAGTTGTGCTCCAACATATGCTGAATCGTTCTGGACATTTGCCTGGCGGCGTCTAATTTGCAAGTGTCAGCTGTCAATACACACACAGACACACGCACACACACGCACAATGGCTGTGAATGCTTTCAACACACTGCGCAATTATGGCAAACAGGACGACAACAAGGACAGACGACAAGCGAGAAGAGCAACAACAATATGCTTGCTGCAACTTGACCAAAGCAAGGTGCGTACGTAACTACCCAGTAGGGTGCTGGGAGGGGGAATAGGTTATGTATGTATGTATGTATATACGTAGTGCGCGTGAACTCGACTTTAATTACAATGCACGGCGCCTAAGCAGCACAGGGCTGCCTCGTTTAAATCTATTATTTGGCAACATTCTGCAGAGTTGGGGGAAGGTGCTGAGACGGAGTTGGAGGGCTATTAAAAATTAATTTGACACGTTGCGCTTGCATGTCAAAGTATGCGAAAGCGGCGAGCAAAACTTTTGCAAAGCGCTTAGTTTGCATAATAATTAATGAATGGAGGATGGCAGAGCGAGACAGAGAGAGAGAAGGCAACAAAAATTGCAATGGCCGTAATTAACGCGTTTCGTGTGGGACAAATAACGCTTGTGAAGGGATGGGGAGGGAGGGGGCGAGAGGTGGCAGGCTGCACATTATATTTAATAGCTCTATGCGTGCTGCTATTGCTGCGAATATTAACTTGTTGCCGTCGTCTCATGCCAGCAGCACATTTATAGCTACTGCCTCTTGCTCTCTTCTTGGCCTCTGCCTACGCCGCCATCTTGTGCCGTGTGCGGGCTTACGTGGCGTATTATTATTGTCGCTTAAACCATACATTTTCGCGCCCTGGCGAATGGCTCGTGATTGACAAATTACAGTCTCCGGTGGCAGTCTTAATTATGGCTCCAGCTTGCGGTCACTTGCGGTCAATTAATGACAGCTAATTGCCCCGATCAAGCGGATGCCGAGGAGCCACTTCGAGTTGCTATAAAGTGTCCAGTTAGTCGCACGTTTGGCAGTTGCATTTAGCCTTTTGCTGCTGCCAAAGTCATTCAATTTCGTTTCGCTAATACCCTGCAGTCGCACGTAGTCGGGGTAAGTAAGCTGCCTGCAGTGCTGCCAGCACTAAATCCTTGATTCTTGATATCCTGCGTTACACGTGCTTGCTTGGACTCGCTTGGACTCGTTGGAGCTTGTCACGTGGCTACTTGAGCGCCAACATGTCGCTGCGTGGAACTATTAACATTTGCAGCATTTTACTGCTCTCTCTGGCTGTGGGGCAACGGGGCGTGGCAGGCGAGCTGCGACGCGACGAAACGGTAAGCAGTGGCTAAGCGTAATGTGCAGTTTAATTGGGCAATCGATGCGATAGATCACATGTCAAGAGTGATACCGAATTATGTGCCATATAATATGATGCTACTGTAATGCAATAATACATATAATATTCCACAGTACCCACCGCCGGAGCTGCTGAAGGAGCTGGCTCCGGTGCACGACAGTTGCGTGGCGAAGACCAGCGTCACCGAAGGTAAGCTCCGTAAACTCCTGCATAAGTCTTGAGTTTGATTCCGAGACTGTTGACTGTACTTGCAGAGGCAATTAAGGAGTTCAGCGACGGCGAGGTGCACGAAGATGAGAAGCTCAAGTGCTATATGTACTGTGTGTTCGACGAGACAGACGTGCTGCACGAGGATGGGGAGGTGCATCTCGAGAAGCTGCTCGACCGTCTGCCCGACTCGATGCACGACATTGCGGTAAACATGGGTAAACGGTGTCTCTACCCCAAGGGCGATACCAAATGCGAGCGTGCGTTCTGGCTGCATCGCTGTTGGAAGCAGGCGGATCCCAAGGTAAATGTCATTGTCCTGATTAGCACGAGCTTGTCCGAGCTTTCCTACTCATCCATCTCTCTGTGCTTATAAATTACTCTTCCTTAGCATTACTTTCTCATTTGAGCGCTGACGAAGCGACCCGGTGTACCCCGAAGTCCTGTTCGGATTTATTACGGCTTATGATTTATGTTTATATTCTTCTCTTCTATTCACTATCGTATTCCGTAAATATAGTTCTTAAAAGCATTCGCAAAATACAAAAAAATAACAAAAAATAAATAATAAACAAGCTTAAAAAGGACACGGGGGAAAATAAAACGAGAGCGAAGGCTATTTGGGCATGCCGAAGGTTATATACCCTTGCAGGTTATTCTTATATAATGTTGCAAAATATTATGTCTAACTTTAACTGGCACTGATAAGTACGTTATTTCTAAGATTTGAACTGGTTTTTATACAAAAACCTGTATTTCGGCAGATTGTTTCTATGGCATCTATATGTTATAGTTGTCCGATTTTTATGAAATTTTTAAGGAATATTATATAATATAATATATACCAATATATACATCTATAATATATATATATATATATATATAATATTTCTATGTATATGAAAAAGTCTAGTTAATTTGGTTGCAATATCTTGTAAAATAACAAAATTTGGCCGATAGCTTTTATGGCAGCTTTACGATATATCGGTCCGATCGGCTTGTTCCGATTTATATACAGCGTGCAATAAGAAGCATGTGTACAAAGTTTCATCACGATAGCGTTCAAACTAAGAGACTATTTTGCGTTGCAACAGACGGCCACACGGACAGACGGAGATGGCTCGTTCGATTCCTCTGTTAATGCTGATTCAGAATATATATATATACTTTATGGGGTCAGAGATGTTTTCTAAGGTACGTTGCGATCTCCTGGCCAAAATTAATATACCCTCTGCAAGGGTGTAAAGATGCATAAGTTTGTGCGCAGCTGTTGCACTCATATTGCCGTTGGCCGTCGGTGCCGATTTACCAATACTCGCTGCAATATTGCCACATATATATTTGCGTCCATAATTGTCCCGGTTGATGGATGCGCTCATAAATCGGTCGCCCGGCATTGGCCTAAAGCATATTTAATTATTTAATTAGCCTTATGCAAAGAGCGCATCTATAATTTTACGCATCGCCAGGCATTTATAGGATCGTAATATAATTAATATGCAAGTATCCGCGGCGTTTGCTTCTGGTTTTAAATAATACAACAGCGAATGACTAGGAAGAGCGACGCATTCGCATAACTTTCACAATTTGGCATTAATTTAGTAGTTAGTTGGTTAGTCATAACAGTCGTTTTCCTTTAGGGCTAATTTGCCATTAGTCACGCTTTAAAATTGCCCAGGAAAAACAATTGAAATCGAGAGAATTGCGCAGGGGTTTAATTTGGCAAATTGTCATTGATAACTGAGTGAGCCTCCGCCCACCCATTTCTCTTCAATTTCCTTCATAGCTCTGACAATTTAAACATCATTGTAAGCACATGTATTTGGTCATTTGTCATTGCAACTATAATTGTGAATTTGTAATAAACTGTTGCGTTGACAACGCAAAGACATGTCGCTAATAATGGTAATGCAATCAAATGGAATTTTTGAAAGAGCTCTCCCAACTATTGCAATGTAGATTCAATAAAAGGGCAACCCTAAACGTTTTCACGCGTAATCGAGTTAAAGTCGTGCACACAGTTCTGTCAACATGATCAAATCTGTCCTAATTGTAGTCATTCTCGGATACACGGCTTCCCGGGCAAGTCCTGTTCCTGGGGTTAGTTCAATACGATTTTTTCTCCATAATGAATATTGACCTATTTGTTTTATAGACACTTCCACCTGATTTTGTGCAAGCAACGAAACCTCTACGTGATGGTTGTATTGCCAAATCTGGCAGTAGTGAAGGTAGATCATATATCTGGAAAGCTTTACCACATACAATTCGAATATGAATTTGTTTTCTTCAGAGGCTATTGAGAAGTTCATTTCGGGTCCGGTACCAGCAGCTGAGGATCCAAAACTCAAGACTTACATGAGCTGCATTTTGACCGATCTTAACTTAGTCGGCCCAAATGGCAATTTGATGCTGGAGAAACTTTTAGAGCAGCTGCCGGACAGCACAAAGGATGTAGCTTTGGCCATGGCCAAGGATTGCATGGATTTGCAGGGTGCAACTTTGGAAGACAAGGTTTGGTGGTTGCATCAGTGCTGGAAAAAAGGCCGACCCGGTGCACTACTTCATAGTATAAACATTGCAACTGAGCAAATAATTTGCACTTTGCATATAATTGTAGCTTGCGTATGTATTATATATTATTAAAATGGTAAGAGGTAAAAGAGCAATACATTAGTTTAATTTGAACAGGATCATGTCATCATCATGGAAAAAGAATCATTTGAGTATTTTATTGCTTTATTTCTTGCAGATATATCATTGAAATACTTGCAATTATCATTCAAACTTATACTGATAATAGTCATATACAGTTAAAATAGATCTCGCAACACAATCTATACTTTTATTTGTACCTTAAAATTAAAAACAAATTGATGCTCTCGAAGTAGTTAATAGTTACTCCAGCCTGAGGCCTAAGTTCATGGGAATAATTCCATATTTGCTGTCATCGAGCTAACTGCAGAGATTACTATATTTTGGATACACGCGATGCAAGGCACGTTGCATGCCACATTTACATACATATATTAATTGCATAGCCGACAAAAAACTATTGAGGACGGTTGAATAAATATAGGGGGAGCGAGTAATAACTTTATGAATGCATCAAAATTAATGTGAGGGCAGCTTTGAGAACTTCCCCCAAAGTCAACGCCTCAGTCAACGTCAGTGCTCCTCTAAAAATCGCTATAAAACGCGTCGCTAGAAATGGCAATAAAGCATATTCAATTGTGACTGCGGTTGTCAAACAATTTCTGCGTCTCGTGTGACGAAACATTTTTTGATAGTTTTAAGGGAATCCGGCGACAAGGGTAAAAAACGCGTCAACTTGCAACTTTCAACGGCAATTCGGCATAACGAAAATTGAAATGGCAATTAAAAAACCATCCATCGTTCATGCCATGGCCAACTGTGATGGCTGCTCTCGCTCTCTACCTCACACACAGACACACACACACACACGTACACAAGGGCATGTGCTAACTGTTGCTGTTCTTGTAATTTCATTCGTTCTTTATGAGTTCGTCGGACTGTGTGTGTGTGCGAGAGAACGACGTTCTTTGTGGCTTTGTTTCGGTTGTTGCGTTGACATTTGATGAAACAAAAGTGACATTTGTGTAAAAGTTGACGACTTGTGTTGCAGTATTTTTGTTGAATTTTGCAGTATTTTTGTGTGTCGCAGCACAATTTGAAAACGAAGCGAATACCAAATATTTATACTCATACTCAAAATATACACACAGTTGTGGTAGTTTGTGTGTATGTGTATGAATATGCCTTTGTGTGTGTTGAGGCGCGTCGCACGTGGGCAGCTGCTTGTCAAAATTAACACGACGATTGTGCATTGAATGAAAGAACGTTGACAACTGCGCTGAAACCCCCGACGTCTCAGCCACATTTCCGTTTCCGTTTGGCGAGCTTTTTGTTCAGCTGGCGGTTTGGAATTAATTTAGCGTGCGCTGAGCTAGCAAGAAACAAATGATTTTTTGTTGGTTTCCTTCCATGGCTTCCTGAAATAAAAATTACAAAAAGGCGCACTTAGAAAAACCGTCGCACAAACACACCAACACACACACACACAAACACAGGCTTACACATGCTGTCACACAGACACAAACGCATACAAACATTGTCATTGTCCAGCTGTCACGCGTGGCACGTCGTCGACGTCGTCGTTGTTGTTGCCAGTTGCTCCATCCATTTCCATGCTGCATGTTATTCCTGTTCCTTATACACTTTCCCTTGGCATATTGACTTTCCCATAGATTTTGACTCATGAAAAACACAAGTGCATGGTTAAAGTAGCGATTAGTAACTAGAAACAGTCATGATAAATAGTATACGCACATATAACATTCAAGAAAGTCTGTAAGAGTATTCAATATTCAGCTCTGCTGATTTAGTTTTGCATTGCCTTTTTCTCGTGCTTTTCTCGTGCATGATTAAAGTAAGATTAGTGAGTTGCAACAGTCATGATAAATAGTATTTGCACAATTTGTATGTATAATATTTAAGAAATGTCTGTAAGCGTATTCAATATTCATCTCTGCTTATTTAGTTTTGCACTTCTTTTGTTTTTCCTCGTGTTTTTTTCGCTATGCATTGTCGCTTTTGTTTCGCCTTTTCAGAACTTGCAAACAAGGCCGAACGAGTGTACAAGCAATTTTTTTTTTTTTTCGGTTTTTTTTGTACTTTGCAGAAAAGCTACATGAAAATGGCTTTGAGTGACTTTGGTGAAAATCGCCGACGTCGTCCTGTTGTTGCAGCCTGCTGCCTGTTAATCGCCTTGTCCCTGTTCAGCGATGCGCTGCTGTCGCCAGCACTTGCGCAGCGTGCCAGCAATGTGAGTTAATAAAGAGTGCGCCAGCCTTGGCCGTGCCACGCCCACGTCCACGCCCACTGAAGCCAGTGCATTTTAATTGCAGTTTCCACCTTCGAATGTACTTAGAATGGCCAAGCTATTCCACGACATTTGCGTGGAGAAGACCGGAGTCAGCGAGGGTAAGCCATGAGTCCACTCAGCCATCTGCCAATCGGCAATTGGGCATTGACAGAGTCAGAAACAGCAACTTCAAAAAAAAAAAAATGCTTGCAACAATTCACAGAGGCAATCAAGGAGTTCAGCGATGGTGAGATACACGAGGATGAGAAGCTCAAGTGCTACATGAATTGCCTGTTCCATGAGTTCGAGGTAGTGGACGACAACGGGGATGTGCATTTGGATACTCTTTTCCATTCAATACCTCACTCTATACGCGACAAAGTGATCGGCATGTCCGAGCACTGCACACATCCGGAGGGCGATAATCTGTGTCAAAAGGCCTGGTGGTTCCACCAGTGCTGGAAGAAGGCTGATCCCCAGGTGCGTATATGGCATATTATGCGTCAGCCCACAGCGAATGTTAATAACGTTTTATTTTCTTAAAATCGTAGCACTACTTTTTGCCGTAAGCTCCGCTTATCTGAACCCTCTTTATCACCATATCTCTTCTTTCACCGGTGCGGGATGTTATCTCAGTGGTATACTTCTTATAAATCCGTAGTACTGAGTAACAATAAAAATTTATAACTTAGTGCAGAAAAGCTTTTTATCGACGTCTCTTTGTTTTTGAATATAATAATTGCTAAGACTCAAAAATAGCGTGCTGGATTGTAAATATAATTTATATAACATTCGTATCATTAGCATGAAATACCGCAACTGAAAATGCTGAAAATGCTGTTTTTGCTTTGTATATTTTAACAAAAGCAGAGTTCCTATTTATTTATACCAATGTCGAGAAAAAACAGCATTTTAAGGGCACAGAGCATAAATCATGTCGGATGCGCGAACCGCAAATTGCCAGAATTGTGATTGCGAAACTATGGAAAAAATTTGTATGATGCTCGCGAACTGTTTCCAAAAACCACTCGGGTGGTCTTCTTTGGCATGTATGATTGGTTTATAATTGTCATATTGCATTTTAATTGCTTTCAATGTTAATTCAATCAAATCTATTTTATTTATTGGCTTATGTTGTACAAAGCGAAATGTTTCATATGATTAAAATTTAAGTATAACAATCGGATAATTGATATTGAACAGCAACAGTTATTGCTCTTAAATTGCAGTTCATATTTACAACTGTGTTGGTTTTTCAACTATTTAAAAATATTTTATGTGTGGGCTTTAAGCTTGAGTCCGTTTAATTGGATACTCACAAGGCCAGCAAGTCTTTTCAGTACTGTGGCAAGTCGCAGCATCCGTCCGTTTCGGATCCCTCTTCGTTTTCTTTGGTGACGCCATACGGCCATTAATACTAATATATATTAATTTAACATGTATTTCTTTTGGCTCGGTCAACCGACTGCTTCACGGTACCTTGCAACCTTGCAACGCCGCCATCCCTCGCATTTCATGCGGTTCTCTAAAGCGAGTTTTATTGTTTCCTCGACTTGTTGCGCAAAGCTTTTCATTTTGCTGCCAATGATTTATGTTGCCTGTTCGCACTTGCTCTATGCTTTTTATGTGTTAATATATATTTTTTATTTCTTTTCCTTTTTTTGTAGTATTGGTTTTATGATTTATTTCGCATTTAAAGAGTTCTCGTTTTAAAGCGTGACTCGCTTTAATATCGAGTTTATTCCCTTTTTATTCTGCAAGTTTTGTCCTTTAATTGTCAGCAGCAGATTAGCGTGGAAATCGTTTTGAGGGATAGAATATATTCGTTGTCAGCAGCTGGCGATTCTCATCCGGCCCAGGGTCATTACTTTCAACTTAGTACTAATTTCGGTGTCGTTGCTCCATTTCTTGGCGGATTCCTTTTGTCCCGCTGTCTGTACGGGCAAGTCGAGCGTTATGCGGCTCCGCTTCGTTATTTTTTTGGCCAGCTAATTTGCTAAATTGAAAATTTTTGATAGTCGTCAATGAAGTGTGGCCTGCGACACTTTTCGGGTCGGCCGGCGCTTCTTTGAAATGGGGCAGGGAGTGCTGCCCCCACATTGGATTTCCACACGAGCAGCTTGGGCCATTGAGTCAACCAATTAGCTGCCCAAATGTTGGTTAATTTCGATGGACCTTATTGTTGGCGGTAATGACACAATCGTGTAATTGAATTGCTCAGCTTTCCGTGTGCCGGATGGGCATCCCTCCCCACCCGCCTACCGCCGGGCGTCATTGACAATTGGCCAGTCTAATATAAGTTAACACAGTTGCGGCGGCTGACCTGTTTGCTCAGGCATTTCATGCATTTGAAATTTGAGACTGTTACGAAGTGGGGTGGGATGAAGATGGTGATGGGAGGAGCAAATGTCCCTGCGATTGCCCAATCTATTTGCGCCCCAGCTGCAGAGACGCGGCGCACAATTAATGGAAGTTTAACTGTTCAATTGAAGCTGACTTTTTTTTGCTTTTCCCCATCTCGTTTTGCTCTTCTTCTTATTTTCTTTTGAATAAGTACATGCTGTACATTGTTGGGCCCCGCTCCCCTCCTGCACCCCACGTTCAACATGCTTTCCCATTAGGGCACTTTGTTCATTTTTCATTTCGCTGAATTTTCTGCACTCTCTCAAAGTTTTTCATTTTCTTTTTATGCCGCCTTCCTTTGCTGCCTGCCTGCTTTTTGCACTTATTTTACGCTCCATTGTTCGTTTTGTCGGCCCCGCGCTGCGCAGTGCTGAGTTTCTTTACCTTCTGACTGACCGAGCGGGAGACTGCACTATTTGGCCAACCCATTCATATTTCGACTTCTTCACAAATGGAATTAAATTGCGTTCTCTTCGTGCCTACAAACAGTGGCAAACCTGCGATATACGCATAATTACTGCAGCCTCCCAGCTCAGCCCTCAGTTGACCTCAGTTGTGTCTTGTATTGCGAGTGGCCCGCCCTCGTACCAATCGAGAGGCGGCTAATTCGATAGCCGACAATGCAATCTACATAAATTGACGATGAATGCAAATGCAGCAAGCCCGTGCAGAACCATCAAAACAGTTTTAAAATCCAAGCGGAAAACATAAAAATAAAAAACAGAGAAAAGGATAAACTAGAGCAACAGTCGAGCGCTACGCAACAGTGGGATACCCTTCGACCTTTGTTCCGGTGTAGTTTAATTTATTAAATTCATACACATTTACATATGCACATGCTTTAAATTTATTCTCGACAGATGGCGCGCGCCTGCTTCCATTGTTAGATGACACAAGCACTTGGTTTTATGCGTATGCGAATACGTAGACATTTCATTCAGCTTAGTATATGTTAAAGTTAGAAAGTTGTATCTTCTATACACCGCTTACAAATTGATTTCAAAAATTAAATTATTGATTAGTGGGGGCGGTGGGCTTGGAATCCAACATTTGAAATAAACTTGATCTGCGTCTGATACACAGAAACTTTCGTGCTAAATTTGGTGTCCCTAGCTATTATAATAGCTGAGATCTGTATGTTCATCTGGTCATCCGAACTTCCGGACAGACAGACAGACATGGTTAAATCGACTCGGCTAGTGATCATGAGCAAGAATATATACACATTATGGTGTCGCCCACGCCTTCTTCTGCCTGTTACATACATTTGCACAAAGTTAGTATACCCTTTTTGACCATTTTCAATGGTCAAAGGGTATAAAAAGAAGACAGAGCACAGTATGTATAACTAAGTCGAAAATCGCCAAGCTAAGCGTTAACAAACAAAAGTCGATAACGAAATACGAGAACTCTTCTCGATTTATATAAAAAATCAAATTAGTGTGCAGCAGCAGCGAAGAGCTGCAGGACCAGCAACATCAACAGCAACTGTAGCTGTAACTGAATTCTGGCAACGATGAGGCATCAAAGGGTCTGTCGCCCTCCCCCTTCGAGGGAGCTGAGACATTTTTACGGCGGGTTTGGCCACCAATCAACCCTACTGATGTTGTACAGTTGTTATCCTCTGTATCTTATGAGCGGAGAATACCCTGTAACATGATGAAGAATACTTTTGTAGATGTTCGTTTTGTCTAAGTTATCATAAGTAATGAAGTTGATCCTCTGTTGATCATAAAAAGTGTGGACTAAATAGTTGAACAAGAGTATCTGCTCGTCGTGGAAATTGACTACACAAGTTTTTTACATGCATGGTATATGTTTTTTTGTTATGGCCAGTTGACGGCGGCTTGACAAGGCTTTTTATCGGATTTGCGTACTGTGCTCCACAAGCGGTGAGAAATATTTAAAAATATGTAAAATTGTCGGATTGAGCGGGGTAAATAAATTGCTAGCCCCCAAAATGAACCACAGCCTGGTAATAGATAAAATGCTCCAATTGAAGAATATATTCCTCTGCTGTCGATGCTAGAGAGGATTGACATGTGCTCAGTGAATAGTTAATTAATTCTGCTTGCTTATGGAATGGAAAGAGTTGGACTTCGTTCGCTTTCTCTTGATTATTATTTGTGTACACTCCTTACACTCTTTGCTTCGCTCTGCTTTCACTTTATTATCGCGTGTTCCGTTTGCCACGAATCGTCAGTTTAATTGGTGCTGCAATTATTTTTGTAGTGCATTGGCAAATGTTAATTGCATTAACACGACAAAATCGTGTCAAATGGCTGTGAGCAATTACACTGAAATTTGCATTCGCACACAACGCGCAGTACACGCGCATTCAATGCAATTGCTAAGCGGCCTTATGCAGCATTTAATAATTGCGCATACGCACCGTTGCACTTTAAAGAGGCCGCTTTTCAAGTGGAACACAACTTCACACAGCACCATCATACATTAGACACAACAACAGCAGTAGCAGCAGCAGCAACAACAACAACAATTGCAATACACAACAAAAGTGACTCGACAATATGCTTCTGTATGTTATGTACTTGTGTGTGTGTGAGGGTTTGAGCTACATATACATAGATTTCACAACTATGCCGTTAGTGTCTTGTCCATTGCCTTTTGTTCGCATTTTAACTGCAGCGCTGTGGCAACTTGAAGCTTCTGCCAAGAGAGCTCGGAAGGAGAGGCTAGTAGTCAACATGCCTTCGTCTTGTTCTGACTTTGTGTCCAAATAGCCCGCGGGCGGCTCATCTAAACAACAAGAGCAGAGCGAACAGCACAAACGGCGTTTCTAGTCAAATTAACCTGCATAGCTTAATACCTGCATGCTTTTGTTGTTGTGTGTAGGGCATATTGTTGTGCCACAGACACACTCACACACATACTGCTGCTGCTATTGTTGCTGCTGCTTGACAGCATTAGCTGCAACATGCAAGAATCTCGACAGACATGCGAGTAGAACAATCAGTCAAGTGTCTCCCACGTGACTTAACCCATCATCAGAACTGAACAATTTGATGATAGTAGAAATTTAATAAGCACATATGGAACATTCTGTTTTTTCCACCTAAGAATAAACAATTGTTTTCATTATGTTCTGTCTGATAGGTTATCATAGCGATTGGGTAAATTCAAGTCAGCTTGTTCTACGATTGCTCAACCTATCACTTGGGTACTATATATTTGAGTCCATGTCTACAGCAAGGTATACGGCCTGTAATTGTATGCAAACAATGTAACTGACTCTCATGTTCTATGTAAATAAGCTGACAGTTGAATGCAAAACAAGACCAAGCCAGAGCTCAGACAAGTTTGTCCTCAAGGACTCGTTGTAGAAACAACTTCTGGTGTTGGACTCTTGCCCGAATGTTAATGAATCAAAGGCAATAATGGCCGACTATTTTTGCCAACTACAAAGGAAAGCAGGAAGCGCACGCAGACCTCGACCCCGACCAGGACTCTGAACAGGACTCTTACACTCTCTAGTACTCTGGCACTCTGATTGAGGTAGGGACAAGGGCATGTATGGCGCTCTGATAACGAGCGAACGCACCAAAAAGTCATGCGTAATTAATCATTTGTTAATTATAGACCCGACCAAGTGCGAGTGTATGCTTCCTATCCCCATCCCGAACCCTCATCATCATCATCGTCTATGTAATATGCATGTACGCATATTTGACACCTGCAAAAGTTATTAACGCCAAGGGCAAGTAATTGCCTTTGTTAACTTTCGAGTTGTTTAGTTTCTTTTTTTTCCCGCTCATTAGGAGGAGGGGCAGAGGCGTGCATAGTGCCCATGCCATGACATTAATGTCAGCGACAGTAATATAAATGAACTTTTCGCAATGCTCCCACACAGCAACCAGCTGGCCATCTATAGAAGTGTGTGTGAGGTGTGGGGGCGTGTGCATGTGTGTTTATATATATGTATACGCATATAGCATGCTTCATAGTTCAAATGCATCTCGCTGGCTGCTGCCTGCTGGCGGGTCTCTTTCTCTCTCGTCTGTCTTTGCTACAAATGGCAGGATATGCCTGGCCAGCTGCGTGAATGAGCGTGTGTGCGAGACTCTGTGTGTTTGTATATGTGTTCCAATGTACCATGTTTGCTGCGGAACAGGAAATGAGCACCTGCTGCTTATTTATATTTTCCGCTCACTTGAATGTAAAATTACATGATTTTTTTTACATTTTCACAGTTGCTGTTGCTGCTGCTGCTGCTTCTCTGCTGTTGCCGTTGCCGTTGCCTTCCCCACTTGTAGTCTGCTGTCGGGTAGTCTGGCAATTTTTGTGTGAAAATATTTTTAGTGGTACATTTGAAGACAGCTGGACGCAGCAGCAAGGAACGCACAAAATTAATGTTTGCATTTAAAGAAGCAGCCGAGACAAGCTGGACCCAATTGCAGCCAAGTGTTAAATACTTTAATGTAATTTACTTTGAGTGCCAAGCTTGCACAAGCCCGTAAGCAAGCACAAGTGATTGCCAGCGGGGAAAAGCTTCAAAAAATATATATCTGCTAATTGGCATTCAATTTTTCATATCTGTTTTCAGTTGGTTATTACTTTGTTTAGCATATGTTGCAGATATTTGTCCGTGTAAAAAGGTTGCCAGCCACTGTAAACTGCCAGCAAAACAAACCAACTCAAACGAGGAAGAAAGGCTATCGGCGGCATGCCGGTAGTTTTATACCCTTACAGGTTCTCATCTCCTCTGATCGTTCCAATACTATATGATTAAATACATTTCATTATGTACAGAATTTAATGGTATTGTTTATATTCAATATTATGTCTCGCTTAAATTGATATATGATATAGTGGTCCGACTTTTAAGAAATTGCATATGCATATTATAAATATATAAAAAGGTTGATCTAGTACATTTTTTTTGCAATATCTTGAAATATAACAACTGTTGGCCGATCGTTTGTATGGCAGCTTTACTATATATTGGTCTCATCCAGCTTATTCCGACTTAATTATAGCGTGTAGCAATAAGAAACATGTGTATTAAGTTTCATCAGGATACCTTCAAAATTTAGTGACTAATTTGCGTTCTTTCAGACAAACACACAATACGATACATATATCTACTTTATGGGCCTGAGATGGTTCCTAAGGTGAGTTGAAAGCTGCTGTCCAAAACTAGTATACCCACTGCAAGGGTATAACAACTTGACTATTTGGTTGGCTTTTTTTGGTGCAATGAGCGAACCACATTGGTCGGTGGCTGCCGTTGCCGCGCGCAAGTGGAAAGCTGCAAGTGCGCGTTGCCAAAAATTTCTATGGTCATTCGCGTTTGCCGAAATGTTTTTGTTACTCGTACTATGTGCTTTCTTTTTGCGTTTTCATGTTTTTTTGCACATAAATTGTTGCCGTTTTTGAATTTAAGCCAACAATTTGTTTGCTGGTCAGCTGTAGCGGCGCCTGAAGCGTATAAGTGTAATTTACAGATGGTGCCGGAAAGTAGGCAGTACAAATTTTTTTTGTGCTTTTGTGGATCGCAAGCCTGTCTTCGGATAGAAGGTTCTGAGATCGGATAATATCCAAAGCTGAGCTTTAGGATAAAGCCATAAAACGAACAGCTGGCCCATGGTTGCAGTTTTTCTATTATCTGATTAAAAAGCACAATCCTCATGGTTTAGCCGTAGTTTTTTTTCTTCTCCAAGCGATCTTTTCTACATTGATCGTCAAAGAGATAAGACGTCTCTGGTCATAGAAAAATTATCCAAAATCCACGTGTTGAAAATTTTATAACCACAAGTGCAGTGAAAAGTTTTATATATTAAATTCAATTAAATAAAGTTGAAATAATAAATTGGGAAACAAATAATAGGAAATCAAAGACCTCTGGCCCTGCTTCTCTTTGCCCACGTAAGTGAGAAATTAAATTTTCTCTAAAAAGGGCTGAAATAATAACTAAAAACAAAAAAAAAACCTCTAGAATACCTATCGGTTGCGGCTTGAACAGGAGTTGGCCGTTAAGTTAACATTACAGCAGAGCTGCAGACAACCAGCTGCGTCGGCGCTGCAAACTGTTCCCCCTTACCCTAAGAGTAGGCAAGGTATGTAACGTGGCTTTAATGCTAGCGAAACTAGCAAAGTTCTGAACCCTCATTCTGCTTCTCAGCCAAGCGCGTCAGTGGAAGTCCATAGGAGCACTCCCTGCACCTTTGCCGCCCCTGTTTCGGAGGCGGTACTTGTGTTCTTGCCCATTGGAGCACCGCTCCACACCTCGTGCTTGTGGGAGCACTGCTGTGAAAATATTGCCATAGGAGTGGCTTTGGCTGAAAGTGCCAAAGTGTTCCTACACGCCGGTCGAAATTGACCTAACCTACGAGTAAAAATTTAATTGACGCACGTGGAGAAAGCCACCTAGGCACACGTGGGACCTTCAACTTTTCATCTTTCAACTTTAAAACCATCATTCGTCACTAAAATCAACCCATCTGTAACTTAATAATGCAACGATAATCCAGTTCGCCAACCTCCAAATTTCATTAATGAGCTGCGCCTAAAAGCTGCCCAATGTTCCTACATGTGCAGAAGGGAGCCTAAACCAAATCCATGTTTTGTACAGTGAGCTTTTAGGGCAGAGCAAGAGCAGATTTGTTCAGATAATTTTCTAAATGTTGTAATTAAATAATAACAAAGAAAAAAAAAAAAATAAGTAAGGGACAGTTAGTTAGGGAACAGGTGCTCAGCTCATGAAAAAAAAAAAAAAAAAATGCAAATTGTAAGTTGGCAGCAGCAAATCATACGCATCAGCACAGCAACATTCCAGGACCCGGAAGATCGATCTTTCGTCGATGGAAATTTAATGCGGTGAGTTCGTTCCTTAGTAAATATTGAAAAATCTTTTCTTGGTTTCGGTGCATGCATATTATTTTTGGGAATATTTATTTTTTTCATGACATGAGCAGCCATCACCTCTCTACGTTAATAGGAATTTAATAAAAGAAATACAGCGTGGAAGAACGTAATTAAGAAGAGAAAGCTATCCATGAAGAAAGGATAATTTAGATAGTTTTGCTACGGCAAAAGTTTTGTTGTACACTAGATTATATTAACTAACAAAAAAAATTGAAATTTATCGGAAGCTAACCGAAATTGAGGAAGAATGAAATTTTACAGTAAATAGCTCATATTAGGTATCAACGTTCAAAGAATAATAATGAAAATAACAAGATTGTTTGCTCTGAACTAAAACTCGCTAATTCGTTTGAGCGAATATAAACAATTTTAGACTAAAAATTTAATATCTAAACACCCTCACACAATGAATTGAAATTACTATATCTAATTTATACACTTTATACGATACTTTTAAACATAATTTTGTTTCATACGTTTATACATATACAAAAGGCGATTTGAAAAGATACAAGAATTCTATAATTAATGATTGATTCTCAATCCAAGTATTATTTTTTTATACATTTTCCGTAGACTTTCCTAGTCTTGTCCGAATATTAGCTTGTTTTACAGGTACCCCCCTGATGGACGACTTCCTATGTTTCCCTGACGCCGCTCGGAATCTATGATGAGATGATGTTCGGTTAATTGACTTTAACTTGAGCTCATGCTGATGATTCCGCGGTTGTAGGGGACAAAGGGGTCACCAGAGCCATGCTCTCAGGTGGGTGACCATAGGTAGGGTGGGCACTCGCGACCACAACAACACCTGTGGCTTCGCTTTCACCAGTTTCTAGTCCGTTTCTTCCGATCTTCTACTTTCCCATTCTCTTTCCTTTTCTTTTTTTTTGGATGATTTTAATAGCTCTTCCGGTTCTTTAAACTAGTTTTTTTTTTGTCGCTGCACGTTATTTTCTAGTCTTACTAATAATAATTAAGTGTAACCGGTATAGGATCTGTTCAAGCAAGACCTCCACCCCCAAAGCCGACGAGCTAGAGCCGGAAAATTAAAACGTGCCCCGCAAGCACAGATCGTCCGAAAACAAATATACCGTTGCACGTTACAGTTAGTAGTTATTATTATTAATAAGAAAAGTGGCGCCCAACGTGTGGGGCTCGAATGAGAATTACTCATTGAGACTCATTGATAAATCTATTCAAATATCCTCTCGTTTTCGTTCTTCTTTTTCAAATTCTTTTCAATTTCTTAACCCTTTCAAAAAAATCTATTGCCTAGTTACTTTTATTTGTTTTGGAATACATTAAGATCGAGAATCAGTCGTATTATGTCCACAACGAAAGGTTATTATGCAATGATTTCCCCTGCTATGCTTTGATACTGGTATTATTCACTTTGCGGAAATACAAAAGAAAGTCTGACCTAGGTTGACCTTTGGCCCAAAGTGAGATACTGCATTATTGACTTAGCGAACCTGTCTAAACTTCAATAAAAAAATTGTTTAACAAACACTTGGGAATATAATTGAATTGTTCAATCAATCTTTTATCCGTGTTTGTCGGTCAATGTATTTAATTGGAGCCTGTCTGATTAGTAAAGTTGTAAGCTGGAATACAGATGAGTATGTTTCGAACTTCCACTGTCCACACAACTACTGACTTTCCCTCAATGAAGATTGAAGAAATAAAACTTTAGTCGTATCCTTTCCTTTTTATACTATCGCGGCAAGAAAAATGGTAGAAAATTTTCACTCTCCTACATTACGCGAAACATCATGCATTGAGTTCAAATATTCAAATGAAATTTTCTTTAATTGTGTTAAAATTTACTAAAAATAAATAAATGAAAAGTATATCCCATTTAAGTGCTGAATCCTTTGTAAATTTATACATTTATACAGTTTGTTGCTGTTATTTTATTAGAGTTTTGATTTTATTAGTAGCAGTTATAAGTATTTGAATATGGGGCTCGACCGATCTCCCGATAAAACCGCTCCTGAAGCGGAGCTAAAATCTGTATGCTCATTATGTGAAGTACAAATTAATTCACTAGCTGAAAAATATAGAACCAGTTGTGAGCACGATTTTCATCGAAAATGCATTGCAGCGCATTTCAAAAATAGCAACAAATGTCCCAAATGTAATGCCAGCTGTTTGCCTGAAGGCTCTGGAGTTACTACCCGTGGGAAATCAAAAAGTCGTAATCCGATAGAAACGTCCGGTGATATTGATGATGATAGGGCTTCCACCTCAGCGCAGGCCGCAAAAGCTAGCGATAATGCTAGTAATAGAGTAGATCCCAGAGAAGCTATGAATGCTATAGCGTTAGTTACAATGGAACGTAGGTTGCTCACCAGTCTATCTGAGAAAATGAGTGAGATCATTCAAAATACAGTCGTAGAAACCGTTCAGAGACTGATGATCACGCCCCCTCAATCAATTTCAAATAGCGCTCGAGAACAAGCACCAATAGAAAACCCTCTGCATCTTTTAAGTTCACTCCCAGGAGTCGAAAATTCACGAGCTCAAAATGTAGGATCTCCCTTTTCAAACAGATCTCATAACTCTGATTTGTTAAACCGTCCTGACAAAGTTGTACACATTTTAAACGGATGGAAACTTAAGTTCTCCGGTACAGGTTTCTTAACAGTCGATAATTTTATTTATCGTGTAGAAGCGCTTACAGTGCAAACTTTAGACGGGAATTTCACCATATTGTGCAAGAATGCAAGCGTGCTTTTTGACGGTAAGGCCAATGAATTTTATTGGCGTTATCACAAGTCCGTTAACGAAGTTCAATGGGATCAGTTATGTGCAGCGTTGCGGTTGCAATTTCGCCAAGAAAGGGATGATGCAGATATCGAAGAACTTATCCGAAGCAGAAAACAGAAAATTAATGAGAACTTTGATAGTTTCTTTGACAGCATATCTATACTACTAGATCAGTTAGAACAACCATTATCGTCTCAGAAATTAGTACGTCTCCTCAGGAACAATTTAAGACCCGAGATAAGGCACGAACTATTAAATGTTGACATAAAGACAGTATCAGGATTGAGAGACATTTGTCGTCGACGTGAGATCTTTTTAGAAGACGTAAAGAGATCACAGGGGCATATTAGAGGAACTCCTTTTAGACGAGAAGTTTCTGAAATAGGGCAGGAAGAAATAGGAGCTGAATCCGATTCAGACTCTCAGGTGCTCGAAGTCGACGCCTTCTCATTAATTTGTTGGAATTGTCACAAAGAGGGACATAGATACCAAGATTGTTTGGCTGAGAAACGAGTTTTTTGTTACGGTTGTGGCGCAAACAACACTTACAAACCAGATTGCAGAAATTGTTCAAAAAACTCCAAAGGCTGCACGCAGAAGTCGCTACCCAAACCGAAGACTTCGAGTGCGCAGCGCAATCAGGGAACAATGACCGATTAAAGATAGATGTACCTCTCAATACACCACCAGACTTACCTTTATTACCAGAATTACCTATATTACCAGACTTACACTCAAACACTGACTTGACTCTTCTTCATCGAAAATTTCAACAATTATCTGCAAAACCATTAGTCGAAAGTCTTACCGATTCCTTTTTACGACAAACGACCACTCGTAGTTCAATCAGAATAAAAACTTTCTATAAGCGCGCCAAACAATGTCAGCTAGCGTTCAAGCATATTTGTTCAATACCATCCTCAACTACAGATCCGCGTCCTTTCTTGCCAATTCGGCTGCTAAACCGTACAGTCTATGGCTTATTGGACTCAGGAGCGTCGATTAGCTGTATAGGTGGTTCCTTGGCCGTTGAAGTCCTTAAAGGGGATGTAGCCTATAAGCCCATAAAGGCTAATGCTTCTACAGCTGATGGTAGCTCACAACGCATAATAGGAAAATTGAAACTAAGGGTAGAATATGGAAATCAAGAAAAATTCCTGGAAATATTTATAGTTCCTTCTTTGCAACAGGAGTTATATCTCGGTATTGATTTTTGGAGAACCTTTGGAATATTTCCTAAAGAACTACAGATCGCAGAATTAAATTTGAAGGAAAAGGATGTTTCCAAGTCTGACGTAGAACAACACGTATTGACAGAAGAACAACAGTCAAAACTCAAGCTAGTAATCAATTGCTTTCCCTCGTTTTCTCAGGAAGGTTTAGGAAAAACCAATCTAATAACGCATTCCATCGATGTAGGCAATGTCAAGCCTATAAAACAACGACATTTTCCGGTTTCTCCAGCCGTAGAAAAGGAAATGTACGCAGAAATAGATAGAATGTTAAGTCTTGGAGTAATAGAAGAAGCAGATAGCGCATGGTCTTCACCGATAGTCATGGTGACCAAACCAGGAAAGGTTAGGATTTGTTTGGACTGTCGGAAGATAAATTCTTTTACCGAAAAGGACGCCTATCCACTTCCTCAGATAAGTGGCATATTGAGCCGATTGCCAAAAGCTGAGTTTATAACAAGCTTAGATTTAAAGGATGCTTACTGGCAAGTCCCATTAGAGCAGCAATCCCGTGATAAAACAGCCTTTACAGTGCCTGGTAGGCCGCTTTACCAGTTTAAGGTTATGCCTTTTGGTCTGTGTAATGCCACCAGCACCATGTCGCGTTTGATGGACAAAGTGGTTCCATTCCACCTCAGGAATGAGGTCTTTATCTATTTAGACGATTTGCTGATAGTTTCTTCAGGTTTTGAAAGACATATAGAAGTTCTCAGAGAAATTGCTCTCCACATAAAACGTGCAGGTTTAACTATCAATATTGGTAAAAGCCATTTTTGCATGCAGCGTGTGCGGTATTTGGGTCACATAATTGGTGATGGCGGAATTCGCACTGATCCCGAAAAGGTGTCGGCGATTACTCAGTTTCCAATTCCTAAAAGTCTTCGAAGCTTAAGAAGATTCATGGGTATGTGTGGGTGGTACCGCAAGTTCGTGCCAAAATTTGCAATGTTAGCTTCCCCTTTGACCGATTTAATGACAACTAAGAGAAAATTTTCATTAACGGAGAATGCCATCAAAGCCTTTGAGGAGTTAAAATCTCACCTCACCAAGGCTCCAGTATTAAGTAGCCCTGACTTTGCTAAGCCTTTCGCAATACATTGCGATGCAAGCAAGACTGGAGTGGGAGCCGTATTAGTTCAAACCTCGGCAGAAGGAGACGAACGCCCAGTTGCTTTTATATCAAAGAAGCTTAACAAAGCGCAAAGGAACTATACGGTCACCGAGCAAGAATGCTTAGCAGCGATTGTAGCGCTGAAGAGTTTTCGAGCTTACGTGGAAGGTCATGATTTTACAATTATAACCGATCACGCGTCTCTCAAATGGCTGATGTCCAACCATGATTTAAATTCGCGATTGGCTCGTTGGGCATTAAGCTTGCAAAGATTTAAATTCAAAATTGAACATAGAAAAGGCTCTCTCAACGTGGTACCAGATTCCTTGTCACGCGTTAACGAAGATGAAGTGGCAGCGATAGAGATCAAAGAAGGTTTGCTCGTTGACTTAAACTCGGAGCACTTCAAGTCTATCGAATATACGGATTGGGTTAGAAAAGTGCAAGCAAACAGCGCGCACTTTCCCGATTTAAAGACCGAAGAAGGGTATGTCTATCGGCGGTCAGAGCATTTAACAGGAGAACAAACCCACGACGAATATGCCTGGAAGCTTTGGATTCCCAAACAATTGGTGCAGGAAGTCATATCGCAAGCGCATAATAGCCCATTAGCCTCGCATGGAGGTATGCACAAAACTATCGAGCGAGTCAGACGATACTACTTTTGGCCTGGATTAGTTTCCGATATTAAGTCGTATATTAACGCATGTCATGTTTGCAAATCGACAAAATCTCCCAATTCTGTTTTGAGACCTCCCATGGGAAAAGCCGCAGAGACTCAACGAGTTTTTCAGCGCCTGTTTATAGATTTTCTCGGCCCATATCCGCGCTCAAGAAGTGGAAATATAGGCATATTCATCGTATTGGACCATTTTTCAAGGTTTGTTTTTCTAAAGTCTGTCAAGAAGATAAACGCTGATGTTGTGGTAAAATACCTCGAAAGCGATCTTTTTATGACGTTTGGTGTGCCAGAAACAATAGTGTCCGATAACGGGTCACAATTCCGATCTGTGGCATTTCAGAAGCTTATGAAGCAGTATGAAATAACGCATACGCTAACAGCCGTACATTCGCCACAAGCAAATGCCTCCGAGCGAGTCAATCGTTCAGTGATTGCAGCAATTCGTGCCTATGTGAATCCAGACCAGAAAGACTGGGATGAAAACCTAAACAAAATATCTTGTGCACTGCGTTCGTCGAAACATTCAAGTATAGGCACAACTCCATATTATCTAACATTCGGTCAGCATATGGTGACATCAGGAAGCACATATTCCCTGTTGAGGAAGCTCAACATGCTAGACGACCGATCATTGGTGTTTAATCGTCCAGATACATTAGAGATAGTTCGTGCAGACGCTGGAAAGCATATGCAAAAAGCACATGAACAAAACGAAAAGCGTTATAACTTGAGATCACGAGAAGTAAACTTTGCCGAAGGTCAAGAAGTTTTCAGGCGAAATTTTAAACAAAGTTGCTTTGCGACTGGTTACAACTCTAAATTTGGTCCGTCCTTTGTGAAAGCCCGAGTTAGAAAGAAGGTAGGAAATTCTTATTACGAGCTAGAAGACATGTAAGGTCGGCCATTAGGCAACTATCACGCGAAGGACGTACGTCAGTGATAGTGCTTCAGGCGGTATCCGTCTAGGTTATTTTGTAAAATAAATACCCTAGACAGATTATACCGGGGGGGCTTTGTAGCGGCGCCTGAAGCGTATAAGTGTAATTTACAGATGGTGCCGGAAAGTAGGCAGTACAAATTTTTTTGTGCTTTTGTGGATCGCAAGCCTGTCTTCGGATAGAAGGTTCTGAGATCGGATAATATCCAAAGCTGAGCTTTAGGATAAAGCCATAAAACGAACAGCTGGCCCATGGTTGCAGTTTTTCTATTATCTGATTAAAAAGCACAATCCTCATGGTTTAGCCGTAGTTTTTTTTCTTCTCCAAGCGATCTTTTCTACATTGATCGTCAAAGAGATAAGACGTCTCTGGTCATAGAAAAATTATCCAAAATCCACGTGTTGAAAATTTTATAACCACAAGTGCAGTGAAAAGTTTTATATATTAAATTCAATTAAATAAAGTTGAAATAATAAATTGGGAAACAAATAATAGGAAATCAAAGACCTCTGGCCCTGCTTCTCTTTGCCCACGTAAGTGAGAAATTAAATTTTCTCTAAAAAGGGCTGAAATAATAACTAAAAAAAAAAAAAAAAACCTCTAGAATACCTATCGGTTGCGGCTTGAACAGGAGTTGGCCGTTAAGTTAACATTACAGCAGAGCTGCAGACAACCAGCTGCGTCGGCGCTGCAAACTGTTCCCCCCTTACCCTAAGAGTAGGCAAGGTATGTAACGTGGCTTTAATGCTAGCGAAACTAGCAAAGTTCTGAACCCTCATTCTGCTTCTCAGCCAAGCGCGTCAGTGGAAGTCCATAGGAGCACTCCCTGCACCTTTGCCGCCCCTGTTTCGGAGGCGGTACTTGTGTTCTTGCCCATTGGAGCACCGCTCCACACCTCGTGCTTGTGGGAGCACTGCTGTGAAAATATTGCCATAGGAGTGGCTTTGGCTGAAAGTGCCAAAGTGTTCCTACACGCCGGTCGAAATTGACCTAACCTACGAGTAAAAATTTAATTGACGCACGTGGAGAAAGCCACCTAGGCACACGTGGGACCTTCAACTTTTCATCTTTCAACTTTAAAACCATCATTCGTCACTAAAATCAACCCATCTGTAACTTAATAATGCAACGATAATCCAGTTCGCCAACCTCCAAATTTCATTAATGAGCTGCGCCTAAAAGCTGCCCAATGTTCCTACATGTGCAGAAGGGAGCCTAAACCAAATCCATGTTTTGTACAGTGAGCTTTTAGGGCAGAGCAAGAGCAGATTTGTTCAGATAATTTTCTAAATGTTGTAATTAAATAATAACAAAGAAAAAAAAAAAAAAATAAGTAAGGGACAGTTAGTTAGGGAACAGGTGCTCAGCTCATAAAAAAAAAAAAAAAGAAAAATGCAAATTGTAAGTTGGCAGCAGCAAATCATACGCATCAGCACAGCAACATTCCAGGACCCGGAAGATCGATCTTTCGTCGATGGAAATTTAATGCGGTGAGTTCGTTCCTTAGTAAATATTGAAAAATCTTTTCTTGGTTTCGGTGCATGCATATTATTTTTGGGAATATTTATTTTTTTCATGACATGAGCAGCCATCACCTCTCTACGTTAATAGGAATTTAATAAAAGAAATACAGCGTGGAAGAACGTAATTAAGAAGAGAAAGCTATCCATGAAGAAAGGATAATTTAGATAGTTTTGCTACGGCAAAAGTTTTGTTGTACACTAGATTATATTAACTAACAAAAAAAATTGAAATTTATCGGAAGCTAACCGAAATTGAGGAAGAATGAAATTTTACAGTAAATAGCTCATATTAGGTATCAACGTTCAAAGAATAATAATGAAAATAACAAGATTGTTTGCTCTGAACTAAAACTCGCTAATTCGTTTGAGCGAATATAAACAATTTTAGACTAAAAATTTAATATCTAAACACCCTCACACAATGAATTGAAATTACTATATCTAATTTATACACTTTATACGATACTTTTAAACATAATTTTGTTTCATACGTTTATACATATACAAAAGGCGATTTGAAAAGATACAAGAATTCTATAATTAATGATTGATTCTCAATCCAAGTATTATTTTTTTATACATTTTCCGTAGACTTTCCTAGTCTTGTCCGAATATTAGCTTGTTTTACAGGTACCCCCCTGATGGACGACTTCCTATGTTTCCCTGACGCCGCTCGGAATCTATGATGAGATGATGTTCGGTTAATTGACTTTAACTTGAGCTCATGCTGATGATTCCGCGGTTGTAGGGGACAAAGGGGTCACCAGAGCCATGCTCTCAGGTGGGTGACCATAGGTAGGGTGGGCACTCGCGACCACAACAACACCTGTGGCTTCGCTTTCACCAGTTTCTAGTCCGTTTCTTCCGATCTTCTACTTTCCCATTCTCTTTCCTTTTCTTTTTTTTTGGATGATTTTAATAGCTCTTCCGGTTCTTTAAACTAGTTTTTTTTTTGTCGCTGCACGTTATTTTCTAGTCTTACTAATAATAATTAAGTGTAACCGGTATAGGATCTGTTCAAGCAAGACCTCCACCCCCAAAGCCGACGAGCTAGAGCCGGAAAATTAAAACGTGCCCCGCAAGCACAGATCGTCCGAAAACAAATATACCGTTGCACGTTACACAGCCAGACAGCCAGTCCGGACAACGGTTTGAGCACATGAAATTATGCGCCAGTTAATTGCACTTGTTGTTGTTGCAGTTGCTGTTGTTGTTGCCGCTACCACTGTCGCTGTTGTTGTCGTGGTTGTTTCCACTGCACACGACGGCGCTTATTGGTTGGCAGCATAATCAAATGTGCAAACTTTTTGTGTACTACAACCGCATGAAATTTTAATTACAAATTGCATATATTTTTGAGCGTCATGAAATGATGCACTGCATCACTGGCCGGCAAGGCTTCATTTGGCTGTGAATTTAACTTGAGCCATAATTAAACTGGCAGCAACTTTTAAATGCAGTCTCTCCCCTATTCCCCACAGGACTAACCAGAGAACTAACCTAATACTGCCTGCAGTCGCTTGCCCTAATCAGGGCTTCTTTTCGAGATTCGTGCTGCCCGTGCCATGCCCCCCCGCCCACCAGGGCTCATTAAAAATAATACCGAGGTGCAAGCTAGCAAGCAAACAAGCGGCTCGTCTTACAGCTCCAAGAAATTTGTATATAATTCTGTTTTTCTTACTTTTATTTTAGCTGCTAATCCGACTAAGGCGGAGGCCAATTGCACTAAAGTCACCGCCACGTGAAGGCGCTAACTTAATTTGCCAGTAGCGTAATTGCAGGAAAAGAAGAAACTAAAGCGGAGCCAGGAGCAGAGACAGGGACAGGGACAGAGGCAGAGCAGCAGCGACGACTGACGAGTTGTTAGCCAAAGTTTTGTTCACCTAATTGTAGGCATCATTATTTGACTAGCTCTAAGGGGTTGTCAGCAGGAGCATCAGTTGCCTTAGTAGTACGCTAGGCAGGGGTTGCTGCGACGCTGAGTTCAACGTACGGGTCCAAGCTTGCATTCTAGAATTTCAATGAAATTGTTATCTCTTTTTGTAGCATTTACTGGCTCGGAGAGAACATTTTCCACTTACCATAATTATGATTATAATTTAAATTAAAGCTCATCTCGTGTGCGTGTGCGAGTGTGTGAGTGAGTGAGTCCTAAGTCGCTTTGGGTTTAACGTTTCATTTAATATTTAGCCAAGTTAGTCGGCGCCATAAATCAATGCCAAAGAACATGCTCGGGGTGCGGCCATATGAATACTCAAGTGTCTGCTCGGCACTGACGGAGCCCGACGCCCGACGCCCGACGCCTGACGCAACAAATGGGACAAATTTCCATTTCAATCCAATGCCGCATAAATGGAGCATAATTTACGATACGATGCGCAACGCAGCGGCAACAGCTAACCAAACATGCAGCTAACCGCCCAAAATGCTGGTAACAGTATTAGTTAGCAGCAGCAGCAGCAGTAGGAACAGCAATAGCAACAACAACTACAATGGCAGATGTGAGTAAAGTTTACATTTAGTGTTAGTCCGCTTTCCTTTGCGTGTGTGTGCGAGTGTGTGTGTGTGTGTTGCTGGTTAGGGCCGGCGTCAATGTGTGAAGTAATTAATTACAAAGCAACTGATGTGGATCTGTGTGTATGTATATGCAATAAGTGTGTGTGTCTGTTTTGCACAAGAGTATCCTAGCGAGTGTGTGTCTGTGCGTGTGTTAAGTTCTCGTGTGCTTGGGTGTTGGATTATGATGCATGATCGTGTATACGTTTCGTATTGTTACACGCACACTGGCTCGTATCACGCATATGCACACACAAACACACATACACACTAAGAAGCGCACGCACATGGAAGAAGTAACGTTATCTGGTACTTATAAATGTGTTTGTTGGCTGACCAAAATTGGATTGATGTACATACCAGGTGAGAGACGACGGAGCGCGCCAATGCCCGAGATGCATTCCATTAATTAGCTCAAGTTCAGATTTTCACAGCAAGAACATAGTCTCATTTGCCTTACTTTTGCACTTAAAGTATATTGCAAATATTCTGTATTTAGTTGATAAACTTGCAGTAATAACTTCGAAAGATTCTTTTACATTATATAATAATACATTAAGTCATCAGATTTTAATAGGTTTAAAGGTTTCATTTAAGCCTGCTATGTGAGTCTTTATTTGCCTTACTTTCTCTGTAAAAGTATTCTACTAATATTTCTCCTTTGAACTGATAAATTTATTATTCAAACAACTGTACATATCAGTCTTAAGTCTTAAGTCAGTCTTAATTTTTAGATTATCACAGACTTAAAGGTTTCATTTAAGTCTGGCGTTTTAGACGTTCAAAATCTTTGCCTCACTTGCCTTCTTTATCCTTTAAAGTATTCTGCAAATATTCTCTCTCTGCAGATGATATACTTCCAGTAATAACTTCATATGATTCAATCACATTATGCTTAAATCAATTTAATTACATCAATTGGGACCCGCAACTCCCTCCCTACACCCTCGTCTGTCGCAACGGCAGTCTGAGCATATCTCATTAGCACAACGAATGTGGGCGTTGTCTTCGCAGCGCTAATTATATTCATCAGTGTCACGAGCAATTCGATTTAAAATGGCGGGCGTTGGGTTTGAAGCGTATTTATGAGTGGCACACACGTGATATACCCGTCTTGAAATACTTTAAAAGACACAAAGCAAATGAAAGGGAGAGAGATAGAGAGGCAGACAAATAAAGGAACATTTGTCCTGGCCGCGGATCGCTGCGTGCGGGCCCCCTGACAAGCGGAAAGGGAGGACTCGGCGTGGGAGCGCGGGCAAGCACATTTAAATTAATCACAGTAAAAGTGAATTGCCCAAAACAATGTAATATCCCGTTTAAGGGCCTGTGGGAGTTTGCGGGGTTTGACAAACAAACAGAAATCTGTAAATTCCGCCTATGCCAGGCCTGCCACCCCAGAGAAGAATGCGTGTTAGGCCGGAGTCCATGACGAAAGCAAACCAGAACTGTCACAGCATTGCCTACATATGTGAGCGTGTGTGCGTTAGTTCATGCCAGCTCACTCTCTCCTGCTGTATCCCTCTCTCGCCTTGTGTGTGTGTGTGTGTGCGTGCGGTTGCTGAAATTAAAACAAAGTGTCGTGCGTTTGATGAAAATGTAACGCGCTTTGCTGCCGCTGCTACTGCTGCCAATGCTGACGCTGCCGTCGCTGCTTGTGGCGCACATAAATGCTAATTGGCTTAAATGTGCGTGTGCACATGTGTGTGAGCTCCTCTGCGAGTGTCTGTGTGTGTGTGGGTGTGTGCACGTCCTTTGGGTGAGTTTTGCCTACAAACGCCCGTAGAGGCGTAGGCTGTAAATGCGGTCGGCCCGGCGTTTTCAGGTGTTCAAACTAAAACATTTTATAGTTTGGTTAATTGTCAAAGCTGTGAGGCCATCAAACAGGGGCACCAGGGGGAGAGGAATACAGGGTGGCTCAAACCTTTTATGACTTAATTATTCGATGGTTTTTGCGGCAGCGTCTGGCGGTTATTGAGCACATCACAACAAACCAGAGCACGGCAAGAAAGCAAGTTGGGTAGAGAGGGTACGAGAGTGAGAGAGCAAGGAAGTGTGAGAAAGAGAGAGAAAGAGAGAGAGAGAAAGAGAACGACACAGAGCGAAACAGATAATAAAATTAATACAAAAAGAGAACAAAATGAACCTTCCAAGCCAAAAGAGAACTACTATGCCAATGAAAAACAAATGAAACGAAAAAAACAAGAATGAAGAGGCTACAAATAGCGGGAGATAGAGAGAAAGAAACATAAAAATTCAGTGAAATTTGAAAACAAGTGAAATAAAGTGATTTGGCGCCAACATTTGTGCGTGCGCGTGCGATTCCTTTCTATTCACAGCGAATGCTTTCCGCCTTTTGTGTGCCCACAATTCGATGGGTTTTTATGTTTATTTGCCTTCACTCCATTACGACTTTATGCTCTTTAGCAGACAATCAACATTGTTGTCCTTGTTGTACTGTCGCTTTTTCTGTTGTTGTTGCTGTAGTTGCTTTTGCTGTAGTTGTTGCTGTTTATTTCGATGGACCTGGTGCTGCTACTCATGGTAGGAGAAGCAATGCCGGTGCAAAAATGCAAATTACGAGTGGAATGAAGCAAACGAATGATTGTCATGGCGGGCAGCATCATTTGAGCTTTCATTGCTGCGTTCTTTGCCGTCCTGACAAATGGCAAACGTTTGGCCCCGGCTTGGGCTTAACTTGAGTTATCCCCCATATGCCATAATTTATGTAAATTAATTTATAAAATAGCGGAAAAAACGCAAATAATAAATATAAATGCGGAAAGGCGCGGCGCAAATCTATGGCCATAGACATATTTCACGCAAGTGCGACAATTTTCGCGCTTATGGCCAGCGAAAAGTACATAAATATAGTGCGCCTTAAAGTAGACTCATTTATATGGCTTTATGCGCAATTTCAGGCGCTGACATTTATGATGTATTGTTATATATGACTATGTACGTATGTCTCGCTTATGTGTGTCTGTGTGTGTGTGTGTGTGTGTGTGTGTGTGTGTGTGTGTGTGTGTGTGTGTGGGTCGCCATGGCAACATTGACATGCCTCTGACGAATGATGACTGCCTGACTCTTTGACTAGTCGACTAACTGACACTCAGACTATCCATAGCTCACCTAAGGCCATCGGGCATGGGCTCAGACTTTTTTACACACACACACAAACACGCACACAAACACTCACAGACATATCATTCGCTCGACGTATCAGGTAGGTTATCTTAACTGTCTGTAGTAGGCTTCACATTTAATTTCAAAATGTGTATGATAAATTCATAATTTTTGTTATTCTTGAGTTTTCTTAATTCTGAAAATTATTTGTCTTCTCCGGAATTAAACAACAGCAAAGTATCCAACATGTCGCAGCGGCCGCGTACATCAAAATCAATCAAACAAACTAATAATCCAAATCAACCCACAACTTCAAACACTAAAAACGAAGAGGCGCAACCAAAGCCTGTGAGTAGAGTCCCGGACCAGAAGAAGACCGGCCAAACAAATGAATCTTCTGCAGTTGTGAGAAGCCCTACACCAACCAATACTCATGATAGGGTAAATGATAACAATTTAGTTCAATAATATATTATACTTAATAAGAATTTGTAGATTTGGAAAATTATGAAGAGGTAAAGATTTATTCACTGAAGCTATCATGATAGGTCTTGCGAGTATTATATTTTAAATGATATTTAATGATTTAATATTGTTTAATACCTGAAGAAAATAAATACGAATTGCCGTTAAAAATTGTTCCCTCACTTGCGCTGAATTAAGCGAAAAAGTACCAAAGCACTCTTATATTTCCCTCAGGTTGACTGGAAAGTCGCTTCTGCGCATGAGCACGTATTGAAGAGCTAAGAATACTCTTGGGAAATTTTCTCTTGCTTGAAGTTTACATTGTTAATAACTTTACAACGTGAGCTCTAATAGATTTGATAAGACTCAAAATGGGCTTGAACATTTTAAAGCTATTATATAGTATATATATCATAGAGCAAAGAGTCTGTAGAGGAAAATTGTCTGGCTGTCCCCCCTCATTAAAATCGCAAGTTTCATTGACTTGGTAATTACATGCATCGACCTCTAGTCAAAATTGAACAAAGCGCTAACGGAAACGGCACTTGAACTAGTTATTTGTATTTGTATTCGTATTTGCATTTGCATTGGCTCAAGTGCTATAAGAATCCTCAGCAAACTCACAAACAAACGGCAGCAAAAGCTAAAATAAAAGTGCTTGGGATAGGCCCACTTCTCTCGCTGCCTCAAGCATCATCAAGTCGAATGCAATTTAAACCAAAACAAACTCAAATGCCGAGCACACCAAGCCTGGACGAGCGCACCACATCATGGCGGGGACACAGACGAGCTGCGACCTAATACCAATTTTACTTTCATTCGGAATTGAGTGAAAACGACTCGCCGACTCGCCTCACACGACGACAACGACAACCACGAGGACGAGGATGAGAACGAGGATGACGACGAGGAGAACAAACGACCAAAAAATATCCCTGTAACGGTGAGCACTCGGTCCCGAGGTGTGCGTGTGTGTGTATCTGTGCATGCGGCATCGACCGAGCGAAAGGACATTTCGGCACTCGTGCCAGTTTTTGCCAATAGCGCTGCTCAGTTTCGTATTCGTATCGGAACGTGAAGCTACACCGTGCTCAAGGATATACGCGCGGCCAGCAGCGGACAGAACAACAGCCAAGCACAATCGACTAACTGTAACCCACTATAACCTAACTGCGTGCGTCAGTGAGTGCGCGAGTGAGTGTCTCACTTCGTTGTTGGCCATTTTAGTTTATTGTCGCTCGCGATGCGTCATGAAGCAGCCAAAAAACATAATACAAAACAAAATACAATAAATGAGAAATTAATTATTCAGTAAATTATTCGCATATGCATAAACACAGCCGACAGATGGCGTTATAACGTTGATTGAAATGTTAAATAGATATTAAATATTGATGCACCTCAGTGAATTTCCTGAGTTCTTGTTGTTGTCGCCTGTTGTTCGCCGTTTTCAATTGTAATCTTCAGACCACGGGACGCCAGGTCGAACCGGTTCCACGAGGCCTTGTCCCCTTGGCCGAAGTCGTGCGTGTGTATGACTTTATTAAAATTGTAAATCCACAGCGGAGGCTAAAAGTATAACGCGCGTGTTCAACTCGACGTTTTAAACATTCCCAGTGTAAGTGTACTCGTGTGTGTGTGTTTGTTTGTACTTGCGATACTCACATCAAGAATAATATTCGCCTCGACATCGCCATCGCCATCGCTGTCGCTGCTTTCCTTTCTTCCACGACGCGTCGTCGTCCTCGTCGTCGACGCGCTTGTTGTTGTTGCACTTATCGCTGCGGAAAATACAATTTTATTAAATATTTTTTAATGCATGGTAATGGTAAATCCTAGCTTAACGCATATGCCTACGTTCGGGTGTAAACAAAAGGCTCACAAATAAAAATAACTGCAACAGAAACAACAACAACAACAGCAACAACAACAACGTCATCCGCATCAAGCATACGTCACGTTGGCCCCTGTGGTAATTGTCAATGTTTATCGAGCAGCTTGCATTTAAATCACTTTTTAATGAAGTGTTCATGTAAGTTGTATAATTATTCATCATTTTGCCAACATAGTAATACGCTTACACTATGCACGATAGGGTATTGTTGACGCAACATCTGCTGTGCGCCGCGTGCCGCAGTTGAATTAAGCTTTTTTTTTATGGGCAAAGAAAAGGAACAGTTCAATATGAAATTAACCGTGCTTTTTTCTGATTTCATTCTTTTGAATAAACTGAATTTTTTAAGCGTACATACAAACTACAGGCAGGATATGTGAACTTTGCCACATCGTAATTGCGTGGATTTTTTCGCTGCCAGGCTTTTCGATATGCGATTTAATTGCCTGAGCTTAATTTCAGTGATCGCTCAATTATTTCACGTGTCTGCCAATTGGGAAAAGGGGTGTGCCATAAGCTCAAATATGAAATGACGCCCAAATTAATGACTGCGGAATGTTTCTGTAACCAGGGACTTATTTTATTTCTTGTGCACCGAGAAAGAGAGACTGATTGCTTGTTGATACGATTGCTCGAAAGTGAACAATATTTTGTAAATCGAGTTTCAGTGTCAGCAACAGCATGAACTGCAAATGGTATGCACTATTAAACTGTTTTGCTGATATATTAGTTTGCCCAGGAAGGATTTATACCACTTTCAGTTGCAAGTGAAAGATGCAACTGAGCGAGAGGGCTAACTATGCGTATGCGAATACTGATATAGTATTATATATGTATGCAGTGAATACGAGGTAAAATCAGTTAGCTGCCGGTGCATGCATAAAAGGCCCTTACAGCCAGTGAAGGCATTTGCCGAAAACTTGCAGTTTAACTCAGTGGTAGACAGACAGACCGAGGCAGACAGACAGAACGAGCCAGCTACAAGCAGACAAGGCAGCTGGCTTATTTATCTGAGCAGAGGGTAAGCACTTTGGCCACACTCAATGCATAGATTCGGTGGCATAGCGAGGGAGAGATAAGAACGGGGAGATCCAGCTTCATTCACCTTTGCAGCTACAGCTGCACGTTTTATAATATTTATGCCTGTGCCTGCCAACTGGACAAGCACTCATGAGCTTCAAGCCAACTTCTGGCCAAGAGGAGGCTTGAAAAATCGCAGTACCAATGCGTCTGGGCGTGTGTGTGTGCGCGCCTGTGTGTGGAGCACACAACGTACTTGTAGGCTGCTATGCATGCATATTGCCCAAAAGTAATACTCCACGCTGAAGTAGACCATTCTCGGTGCACTGCATGTTTGAGTACCAAGCAGACTGGGTGGGTGCAATTTCTAAAAATTACATTTAAACTATTTTGCCTAGCACTTTGAACTGGGGAACTGAATAAATAAGTAGGCGCCTAAGCAAACATGAAAACCAGATCAAAAGCACCAGCTATGGGAGCAGCAGATTCAGAGTGTAAAGTAGGAGGAGGAGCTCAGTCAAAAGTAGTAGCAGAAGCAGAAACAGAGTCAGCAGCATGACAAGGCTGAGACGATAGCAACAGATGCCACAACAATTGCCATTTAAATGGACAAAAAGAAAACATGAGCAACAGCAACAACAACAACAACAACAAGTTGTATACAAACAAGTGCAGGCACAGGACACGCATGAAAATGAAATCGTTCATCCATGATATGAGATAGAATAAAATGTAAATGACATACGCACACACACGCATGCCCACGCCCATACAGGCAAACACGAACACATGTGCATGTGTGCAAACATATACGAAAGTATCCTAAGCTGAGGCAACCGCATACCAAGCTTACATGCTCATGCAGCTCAACATTTTTGACAGTGTATTATCATCGCCGACAGCGCGCACAGTGAGGCAAGTGTACACCCTGGGAATCTGCACATCTTTCACCAGAAGCAGCAGCAGCAGCAGCAGCTGCACAAATTGATCCATGGCTTGGCATTTTAACTGCTTTCTATTTCTTGCTCGTAAAAAACTTGGTTTCATAAACAATTCCCCTTGGCCATGCCCATGCCCTATCCCAACGCCCCTGACTTTCTGCTGAACTGTTGCAGTGGCCGTTTGTTTTGCTTATTCCCATTTGTTGCTTGCTCACTCTTGTCCAAATTTATTACAGCCACTGGAAAAAGAAACGGCAAACTTTCCGCAACAACTACCAGCGACTTGTATTCTTCGGATTTTTTCTCCAGCGTTTTGCATTTTCGTCGTTTGTATTTTGGCCTTTTGTCACAAAGCTTTAACACATAAAAATGTTATTGTCCGATATGCAGTTGTAGCTTATGCTGATTTGTGTTGACCTAGAATTGTTGCACTCCCAGAGAATCAAAAGTACGAGCACAGAAAAACAACCATGAAATGTTATGGTTTTAAGGCTGATTTAGGGCAGGTTCAAGCCTTGGACTACGATAATTCAAGAAATACACAAAAACAATGGTCGAAAGGTATAAACAGCTTAATACGCAGCTCAAAAAATTTGTTTTGTAGCTGGTGATCTCAAGTGTTTGCCATTATACTTAAAATGGAGTTCAAAGCATACAATATTCCTTAGTTTTAATAGGGTTTTTAATTCGGAGTACTAAACCTAACTCGACTTGAGAAATTAAACCGATAAAGATACATTGAGAAGAGATTTTGTAGAGATAAATTACCAAGTGCTTTCTATATTTTGAATTTAATTTCGGGTTGTTTTGAGGCACAAATTGGCTACTTTAGATCTAATCTCTCGCCATAAGCCACTTAAAATTTTGTGATAACGATTATATAACTTCAAAGGATAAACCTTTTGTGTAAAATTATCATCTCTTCTAACAAATTTTAATTGCTTGTCTTAACACTTAGCGAGTTTGTTGAAAACGTTTACTAAGATGCTTGGCATCAACTTTTTTCTTGATTTACCTTACCGTACTGCCCTGAAATAAAGATCCACTAACGTTCTGGGAAACTCAAACACACACACACACGAATAAATACACACTCATGCACACCCAGAGAGAGTGAGAGAGACTCGCACACAGTTTGCTTAAAGTTTTAACGGTTATCTGTTGTCTATCAGCAAATTTTATGCGATTTTGTTTACCTATTTTAATGAGAACCGAAAAACTCGGAACAAAAGAGAGAAAAGACTGAAGAATGAAAATGAAAACAGTGGGCCGTAAAACCTAACGGAAAACCAGGTCAAAGTAAACAAAATGAAATAGAAGGAAATTTATGCAAAACTCAAAAAACGCACGAAAAGTGCGATTAAAATCAACTGCAAGTGGCCCGTGTGTGTGTGTGTGTCTGTATGCGTATATGTGTGCCGGTTGGAGTGTATTTGTGTGCATGTAAAAATATTCCAGTATGTGTGCGAAAATAGCGTGTGTTGTATCAAATTTAAATTCACAACAGTAAAATAATGAATTCTTTTGTTTGTGTTTTTTCTGCTTGTTGTCCGTGCGAGAGTTCTACGAGAGAAAAGGAAAACAAAACAAAACAAGCCGAAAACAATGCAAACGGGCAAAAAGACTTTAGAAATGGTATGTACATTGTATATGTATATGTATTTGCATTTTTAAGAATAAGATGGAGGACGAAATAAAATATTTGTAAACTCTCGAGGAACATTTCGTAAAGTTCGATAGATCTGACAGAAAATGTACTTACCTTTAGGAGAAAATTGTAGTTTATAAACGGTTTGACAATGACGAGTCGGGCTCTTTGTCACTCCTACACTCTCTATGATGAATTTTGAAATACAACTCCAGACCGGAGACCGTTTCAATGGCCTCCCCAAGTTCCTTTTGTTGTCCAGCTAATTGCACGCCTTTGTGTCGGAATACGAAAAAGCAATTAAACTTTTGTATTCAGCTGCGAAGGCTCACATAATTACATAGAATACCCGACAGAAGTGAAAAGCAAAGGCCGCAGCGCAGAAAACGATGAACAAAAAACGAAAAAGCAAGGAGCGGTTGAACCAAGCAACGGAGGAAAAAATGAAAAATACACCAAACGAATTATAATTTGAGGGCCCTAATAACGGAACAACATAATAGGCGCAAACAGGAAACTTTTGTTTCAACCAAGTGCGAGTAGGTGTTGTTGGGCGTGCCACTAGTCAAGGTGGATTTAAATCTGTTTGGGATGCTTCTTCTACTCAGACACACACACAAACACACACACAGTGAATGCTAATAGCTTTATGCTCATATATTTAGCCAGACACATGCTCTGGATCTGTTTGTGGCCGGGCGAGCATTTCAAATGGCTATCAATAAAACATTGCCTACTTTCGGGGTTTGGCCTCAACCCATTACCTTAACTAACCCGCATTCCCACACACACACACACACACACACATATAAATACTGCGCTTATATTTAGCTTATTCTCGTCATTTTATGTTCCCACAAAATACTCAGTGATAGGAGGAGGCACTACCGAGTCTACAAGGTCTGGTGAAATTTGTGCTGCGCAAATAAAAGTAAAAGCAAATAATGCACGGCAAACATTTCATTTAAACAATCAACGTCAATGATCTGTAAACAGCAATGAAAAGGGTTTTTACTATGCCACATTTCGGTGGCAAACAAAAGGCGTGCACATGCATACATCATACATGTACAAACGAACACACACACACACACACAATCAGTCGCATATCCCCACGTGTATTGTCGTTGGCGGCCATTGTGCATCGCATAAACACACACTTTAAAAACACATCAAGCATACGTAGCGTTACCCGGCGCTGTACGCGACGTGTGCAAGACACATTTGATACGAAGGTTGCTCGCGGCTCGCTCACTCGCTCGCTGTCGGCCCACAAGCCGTGAAAATGTTTTATTCAACGGCAACAAACCAAACTAAATAGAACAGAAAATTGTGTGTCTACAGTCGGGCCTGGCCGCAACGCACACACACAACATTCACAACGCGCATAGAACACACCGAGCACAACAAGGGAAGTTCCGCCTTCGAAGTAGCAAAAAGCAGCCCCGTTTTATTTTTCACATCCCGCACACACACACACATCTTTGTGTATGTAAAAGAGGAAGGCAAAAAAACTAAAAATAAATAAGTCGAGAGCTAAAAGCTGCCTTTGGCAGCAAGTGCGAGGGAGGTGGACGGCGGGAGTGTGGGATAGCATTATATAAATAAATCCAAAGCGGAAGATTTTAACTAATTATGCAACTAAAGCCGCTGGGAAATATAAAAAGCAAAGGAAAGTGCTGAAAATTCAGCAGAAATTGAATTCATTTCACTTCATTTGAGTAGCAGCAGGAGGAAATTCAGGAATACGCTGCTGTAGCCTTGTATGCTAAATTTCATCAAAATTGACAGACAAGTTTTTTTCTTGGCTCACCCGTTGTTAACACGCTTGCAAGCACATGTTTGCGGTGGCTGTCGCCTCTCCAGCCAGGCGGAAAGGCGGAGCAAACACTCTGGGCGGGCGCCGAGTTGCATCTTCTTGTGGCTACATGAAAATGCTCGAGTAATTATCAAGTGCTGCCTCCGTCTTGGCAGTCGGGCCAAGCTTGCTTGTTTTTTGTGGCGCACTCGATACTCTCGTATGCAGGCAGAGCCACGAGACATGTGCTGCAATGTTTCCATTCGGCTTCTCATTTTCTTTTTTCTTTTCTTCTTTTTTCTCTCTTTTGGCTTACCACTTTGCTGGCGAGTGCTGCTTGGCCCGAGGGGCGAATGCGCAATATTTTTGAGGCCAAATGTCGCAGGCATTGCGGCCACATTGTCAACAAACTTGAAGGATTATCAGAGTCAACAAACTAAAGGCAACTTAAGTCCGCTAGACGACTAGCTGGCTGCCTGGCCATCTTGGCCATATTTAAATACGATGCAAACATTTGCTTGGCTAAATCAAGTTGCTGCCGCCCTGCTTGCTGTTGCCGGCTGCCAGACTGCTTGCTGGTTTATTATTGCAGTCTTGCCATAAGCTGGCAACTAATAATTTAATTTAATTTTGCTGCACACACACATATACACAGACACACACACTCGAAGAGAGAGAGAGAGAGAGAAAGAGAGAGAGAAAGACATGCATATGCCTGGCTGTGCCTGCGGTCATTTGTGCAGAATTTAAATTTAATTTTGTTAATTTATTTGAGGCAATAAATTGGGCAGTAAAGACACATGTCAAGTCGAGCCCAGCTACATTCATATGCATAGACATGTTAAAAATGCTCGTTTGTGCTTGCCCGGTGTGTATGTGTGTAAGTGTGTGTGCGTTGGCAAAATTAGTGCTCGCTTTAATTGAGTTTGTTAATATTTTAGTAATTGCCAGTATAGCATTGCATTGCAGCCGGAGCTAGCGGTTGGTTGGCTAGCCAAATTGCTAAATTGTTGCCTGGCAGCTGTCAGCCAATTTTATGCCCCCTCTTGCTCACACTCGCCGTCTCGCTGTGCGTGGCAAAAACTAATTAACTAGCTCGGTATTTCGTTCGTTATACTCGTATTTGCGTATGTGTTTTTTTTTTATGCTTTTGATTAATTTTCAACTATTAATATTTATGCTGCTTTACATATGGTGGCCACACAACTAAACGACTAACCGACCGACTGACGGACGGGCAACCGTTTGCAGGGCATTTAGTTGAGTCGAGCAACCAGACAAATGCCTCGCCATGCCGTGCACAAAGCAACGGGGGCATCCCTTTAATGTTTCCGGGTCAGTCACAGCAGTCACTTCCCTTGAGCTTGTTGTCGTCGCTTTTGTTTGTTAGCATGGACGATGACACCGGCAGGCGGCTGGCAAACGAGCAGACAGACAGCCCTGTGAACGGACGGACGGAGAGTCAGGCTGGCGGCAGCACCAAGCTAAACTGGGCTGGACTTGATGGCAAAGGCCGCCAGCTGCGCTTTTTACACTGAAGCTGCAAACAAAACGACTGTCCGTACGTCCTACATCCCGTCCGTCTGTCGTGCGTCCAACGCTGTGCACTTGAGTGACTAAGCTGCAGCCGCACACCATCGCAGCCTGTACACCCAGCAACCACCCACTCCCCTTCACCGTCTGGGCACATTTGCGTGTAGACAAATTGAGCAGGACATTGAATTGTCAGCAGACCCAGCTACGCAACAGCCCTTGACGCCATGACGGCCACGCCAGCTCCCGGCCAACTGGCTGGGCATCAAGGAAAGCCGCCAGACCGCCCTCTATTTTTCCCGCTCGCTTGCTGGTATGTCCGTGCAGTTGGTTGATTATATTGTTGACGTTGATGTTGATGAAGCATGATTTGGACTTTCATCTTTATTGCATTATACTTAAAAACTATTAGCGCCCGACTGTAGCGGAGCTGCTTCCTCCAGCCAGCAACTTCTGCTGCTCTTACTCCTCCTGTTGCCCTGCAGTCGCGTCCGGCGCTGCATAAAATGACTGCATTAGCTAAACTGACGTTGATGCGGCTTTGGATAGGACTGACGCGAACGAGGACACTGGACACTGATTTCATTTTTCAATATGCATCATTAAATGACTTAAAGCATTTGCCGAGTGGAATTTGCATACGGATCTGTCTCGCTCTGAGTTTGCTCTTAAATTATGACATTATTTTGACATATTTTAGGACAAGCAGCAGGTGTTTCTCTTACTACTGCACAATTAAAAAACAATCAAGCTGCAATTGTGAGTTAAAGTGACGATTTAATCATTGGCTCAAGTTGTCAATAATTTATTGAGAATATTCATTCCAATTCCACCGTCTTAATGATGGCAATAATAAATAACAAAGCGCTCGTTAACATGTATTATGCTTGTGAATACATTTAACCAGCTAGAAAATAATGTGCGGCAGTCGATAGACAAATAGCTTCGTCTGGTCTGCCAGGGAAGCCAGCACTATCCAGCCGACAGCGTGAATCTTGATAGAGATAATTTATTAATACCATCAACGACAACAATAACAATAAAATGTAAACAAACGACGACTGGTTCGGAAGTATAATAGAGAAGGGAGATAGAGAGAGAGAGAGAGAGAGAGAAGTAGAGGATATTAGTACTGTCGCGCAGAGGTTATCGCGTTGGTGGCAGTTTTAAAACCCTTTTTAAGGCGAGAAGGTGTTGCATGTCGTTGGCGAGTTCATTCTGACATTCTGATAAGAAATCAAAATCGCGCATTTACGGAATTTTATTGCAGCTCAAGGCAGCGGCAGAAATTATAAATTGTGGCCAACTGGTTGACCGGCTCGTTGGCCATTAACAATGGCCAATTGTCCGGGCAGATGATGTGGATCCCTTCTTTGCTTCGACAAAGCAACAATTCAACTGTGCCCTAATCATCTGTTCTGCATTGGCAGCGTATCTATTGCCTGGCTGAACATTTATTGTAAATTTCTGTCTCTCTCTCTATTTTATATATATATATTATATATACGTATTCCTTTGATGAGAACGGGCCCCGTCCATGTACACCCGCCCGTCCGCTCCCCGACTCCCACTCTCTGTCCCGGTGCCACTTGCCACTCCTCGAGCTGCTTGTTTACAATGAGCTGCCAGCACGCAATGGTTGCCCACATCGTTGGCATTGTTTGATTTTGATTTTCATGCTTAAAGGGCCAGCAATGAATATGATAATGATGACAATGACGACGACGACGATGATGATGATGATTATGATGATGATGATGATATACCGCATTCAGCTGTCAGTAATAACTCAATTGTGTTGATCTACAGCTTTCGATAAGCAAAGAGCACAGAATGGAACAAAACTTAATACCTTAGGACTGCCCTAGTCCTCATCGTATTCGTGACTCGTGTTTATGGGTGTGAGAGACATATTCCTCTGCCCAACTAATGCCGGCTCCAATTAGCCTGCTGCACGTTCGCTTCGCTTGATTTCGCACCAATGCATATCGCTTAACACATAAAGCTGACAGTCAAATTATTATTGTTATAGTTGCCGAGACAGCTCGTGTTACTGCCGCCAGACTGGCTAATTAGAGTCGGCCCATTCAGAGAGTGTCAAAAGGTTTACTCATATCTGAGTGTCTGTCTTTGAATCCAACAGTCAATATCAACAAATCAATCAAATTGTCTGAAAACTCAATGCAAACCAAAGTCAACGAACACGAATACTTATAATTTCTATGCTATTATCAAACTAATTGAATTGAATTGTTATTGTTTGATTTTGGCAGTAGTAAAATAAGCCCGGCTGAATGAGGAATCAAATTGCAAATATTGATTTAGACAAAGTTGGTTGATTCTGGTAACAAATTACTCGCTTTCTCGGTTTCCCTCTCTGTTTATCTCTTTGTATTCCTCTTTCTCACCTGTCTAGCCTACCCTCAACTCTGTGCTAATTAAAATTTAAAGTTTATCGAAGCTTTGCTTCTGTCGACCCCTCACACCGTCATAATGAGAGACGCTTCAGCATTGAAATTACACAAAGTCGAGTCGAGGTAAGAGTCGGAGTTGAAGTCGAAGTCGCAACGAATCCATGCCGTTAAAACAGTGTTCAAAATAATTTAGTTGCCACCTGCGAGTGCAGGTGAAGGCGCCTGTCGGAAACTTTACAACTTTTGGCCCCAACTGTTTGCACAATAGCACACAAGCTCGTGCACACACATGAGCAAGGAGTGTGAGAGGGGCAAGGGGTTGCAGAGTGAAATGTGCTGTAGGCAGCGCTGATTTACCATAACTCCAGACGACATTCGGACGTTATATTATTACAACAGCTCATCAAAGTTCGGCGCGAGTGGCGAGTGCGTGCCTCGCTCTGGGCGAAACTTTATACAGTTCCCCTTCACACATATGTATTCGCATAAGTATGTGTACTCACACACATCATACGCTTATTTCTGCGTCAATGTAGACGTTAGCATCGTTGTCGACGTCGACGCTGGCGTCGCTAATGTAGATGTAAACGCTGCGCCGTCAGGACGCATCGTCTGCCGCCAGCGTCCCCAGGGTATGTGGCAAACGAGCCCTCACTTTTATCAAGCAGCCCGTTGGGTATTTGTGCAGCAGCTATGGTAAACTTTGTCGAATGCCGTGCCGTGTGGTCTTACTGCTATCAGGCCGCGGGGCTAGAGCAGCAGCTCACCTGCAACTCACCTGGCATTTAGTCAAAAAGTTTTCTTCTGCTTTCGATTTGCTGGTGTGGCTGCCTGTCCTGGCCGTACCAGGACGTGGCCAAAACGCAAATTGTTGAAAGTTTGCACTAAAGTCGTTGATTTCATAGCCGAGAGTCGAGTGCCGAGCACCGGGAGAGCTGAGAGCTGAGCTCAACTAGTTCAGAAAGTCTACCCAAGTGGTTGACGTGAATCAAAGGGCTGGCCGGGACAATCGACCGACCGAGTTGGGGGGACAACGTGGAGGCGCACTCTTAATTGAGTCAAGTTGTGGCGGTGCGAATGCGAATGCGAATGCCGGCGAAGCACTTGGAAGCGAAGGCAAATGTTTCGATATATTGCTGTTACTTTTGTTCTGTTCCACCTTCCTTCCCTGTCCATCCTCCAACAACTTCTTCGTTGAAAATTACTTGGATAGGCAGAAGTCGACTAACTGCAAGCGACGAGGCCGCCAACCATCTACAATGAATACTACCAATAATTTCATGCAGCTTCCATAACCACCGCCACCCCCTTTCACCATCACTCGACCACTCTCGTGCAGAGGCTTTGCCATTGGGAGGTAACGAAACTAAAATCATGGCCCAACCCAAGAGATTCGAGAGCGCTGCAACTGCAGTCAAACAGTTGACGTACTCAGGGGCTTTTTAATTGTCTGTTTTGTGTGTGTGTGTGTGTGTGTGCGTGACAGTGACAGCGAGTGTGATAGGAAGAGATACAGAGAGAGAGAGAGAGAAAGAGAGAGAGTGGGAGAGAGAACAGAAGAAGAGAACTTGCAATTTGATTGTTTTCTTATACAATGCATTTGGTTTGGCTTCACTTTACTGTCTACTGTTTGTATACCCTTTTGGGAAATCGTTCGATTATTTACCCAAAGAATTAGATCTTCAATTTGAAGAATATTTGTTAAGAGTACATAAAAGGTTTTTCCATGGTATACTCTGCAATTCTTTAACTTTAGCTGTGATTATTTAACTTTAGAAAGGGTAAACTCTCTGCGGTTATCTGCTTTGCAATACTCTTTCGTCCTTGTTTCTTTTTATTGTTTGCAACAGTAACAGTAGCAGCAGCGCCACAGCCAGTGCCAGAGCCAGGGCCACCACTCAATTTATGACATTTTGACAGCAGTTGTTGCAGTTGAATCAGAAAGTTGCTCTCCTGAGTAATTGCACAGCTTTTTCACTTACAAACGCGCAATTTAGTGGATTGCATTTGTGCCGATGTGCAACGCACACGTAGGCACACAAATACACACACAAACACACACACACACAGACAATTTAAACTTTAAACGGACTCCGATAATTGTTAAAGCTGTAATATAGATATTTTAATAAAATCAAAATTGAACTATTTCTGTAATATATTTAATTTATTTTGAACAAATATATTTCTTATCAAAAATTGTTGTTCATAACTTTTTAAACAGTTGAACTTTGAGCTCTTTCATTAAGCCTTTCTTCAAAATGGGATATTTCTTTTTCCGTGTTTGATGCAAGTCGAATTTGTTCAAATACTTTCCACTATTTCATGCAGCATTAAAGTTTGGCATCCTATTCAGGCATGAACAACCATGAAAAGTTTCATAATTCGCTTGTGCGTCAATTCGGTTATATGGCATGTTGTTTCATTTCAGGCTTTAGTAATCTGTAATAAAAACTTTTTGAAATGGAGCATCATTAATTTCGACCCGGGCAACTGAAGAGTGCTAAGCCGAAGGCAAACGGAATGTCAAAATTATAGCAGACAAAGAGCATACATAACCGAGAGAGACACACAGAGAGTGTGAGGGAGAGAGAGTGCTATTAAGCATATACGATGTTTATATATACACTTACACATATACGAGTATGAGAGGCCACCAGCCCACAAACATATGAATGTGTATGCACATATATTTGACTTGGCGTCAAAGTGAGCAAAACACACAAAGTCTTGGATTCTGAAGTATGCTCCATGCTCCGCGTGCGGTTCATGTGTGTGTGTGTATGCGTGGGTATGATATTAATTCAACAAATTGTTGTTTAACAAGATGAGGAGGCACGAAGGCAGCCGCAGTGTCGCGGCAGTTAAAGTGCGTGGCACCACTTTCCTCCCCTGTCTGTTCCTGCTTGCCGTCACCTTTCGTCGTGTTAATCGCTTTATGTGCAGCGCGTAGATGTCTTCTTTAATTCTGCAACTGTGTGCGTGTATAGGTATAGGTATTTCTGTGTGTGCGTAAGTGCGTCTTTGTACGTACAACAACCTAGGGCAATATACGCACAGCTGCCAAAATTTCTTACCTTCATTTCATGAAATGAAACAATTAGGACAAAAAGTTGCTTCGTGTCTGCTGCTCGTTCAAGCTAAGGACGACGTCTCTATATGTGCGACAGTATGTGTGTGTGTGTGTGCCTGGGTTTGGCTTGGATACGTAACCCTTTTTTATAGCTCGACAAACATGTGTATGCTTGTAAACAAGGCTGCTGCTGCTCTGCGAGTGCCTGTGTGTGTATGTCGCTCTGTGTTCGTTTAATGACAAAATAATTAGAAAACTTTTTGTGTACTTTGTAGCTGGAGCTGTGCTGATGTGGCTGCCTCTCCGTACGCCCCGCACAGCATCACCCCGCAGCTTGGTCCCATCATTGTCACCGCCAATTTGCCACTGTAGCTGAAGCGGGAACTGTAGCTGTGTCTGTGCCTGTGCTACTGACTCTGCTGCTGTCCCCCTCCGGGAGCCATGTAACTAAATGCGATACTTGAGCACAGTCGCACACACCCACTTGCAAATTGTCGTGCACAATAACAATTGTAACGGCAACAAGAAGCTTTGGCAATTACCTGGCGTAGGCCCCAGTATTGGCACCTGCTCGACAGTGGCGACGTGGATGAGTTAGAGGGGAGGGAAGTAATTCAAATGCTATGTTAATGTTCAATTTTAAGTAACGTTGACATATTTCACGTTGGCACAGCGCAAAGCTCTTTGGGTGTATGAGTTATTTTTATGTGCGGTTGCTTGAGGGGTAAGTGGAAAGAAGTCAACTGGCACACACACACGCACTCGACCTCACCACTCTTGTTTTTCTTGAGTGGGCTCTGTGAGACGCACAGATTTGTTATCGATTTTTAATTAGCATAGAATTAATGCAATTTATAGTTATTAAAACCCGCTCGCAGCCAGCCAAGTGTGGCTAATTGCTTAATATACAAACCCGGAGAGTGAGTCAATTGCTCTGCCATTTCATTGAACTGCTGCCAGCTGCCGTTGACAGCAACCACTTGGCGTTCAGCTATTAAATACTTGAGCATATGGCGCGCACACATACCTACATATATTCAGAGACAGAGAGCAGCACTGAGCATCGAGCGGCAAACATTGATGTTGATGCAAATTCTGGTAAACTGGTTGGCAGCCAAATTGAATGCTAGGTAAATATAATATATGTCCAAAAGCACTACACTGCCTCCGACTCTGATTCTCTGCCCAACCCGCTATTCACATATACACACATAGCCCCACAGCACGCTGTCTGGCAATCCCTGCCAGCCCACGCTGCGTATGCGTAACGCAAGAGTAGCTAGTCACGAAAGTGGCACGCCAGAACGTGGCAGCTCTCAAACGGTTCAACTTGCTCGATTCCTTGTTGGCTGAAGGAGTGTGTATGTGTGAGAGTGGGTGTGTGCGTGTGTGCAGATGTTTTTATTGGAGTGCGTGGCGAAACACTTTAACTCGCAGAGCAAAATAGCAACACGAACTAGAAGCTTGACTACGTCGACTGATGGCCAACAGTCACATATGAATACACACACACACATGACAATGTTAGCGCAAATGGCCAACAGAGAGTGAAAGAGATATAGAGTGCGCGAGTGTAGATAGCAAACTTGCTGGTGCTACTCATACGTATTCGATCCATTGCTGCACATTGACTGGAAACACAGATTTCATTATAGAGCAAACCTATTTGCAATTTAAATGCGAGTCTAGTTAATATCTATGGCTTAAATCATGCAAGTCCATTATTTGCTCTGATCCAAAGTGGAAACATCAAATGGCGGAGAGTACTTTAAGCGCACTCTGCTGCCTCCCTCCCCCCGCTGGGTCCATTCATATGTTCCAAAGTATTTGCGGTGGGCGAACACGGCAGAAAGAAAAGTTGATTGCAAACTTTCTCGGACCACGTCGAGGCGACTATGTGAGCTTTCGGGTCGCCAGTTGATTTTGAACAGTTGAGTTGAGTTTATTTTGCCGCTCAGCAGAGTCTAGCCAGGTGTGCCGAACAGGTGTGATGAGGTAAGAGTCTTGGCATATATATTGACTGCGTGCCTGCGATGCGGCAGTCGTTTGAGCAAGTCGAGCGTGAAATGTTGATGAAGTAACCAGCAACTACTACGATAGTTACTTGCTACATGCCACATGCTACCGAAGTTTCTGGCTGCTGCAGTTCGGTTTTGGGCTTTGTCTAAGCGCAAATTAGTTGTTCGTCAGGTGGACAACAAGGGGTCATGTTGGGGTACTTCTTGTAGTTATTTTTTGTCGGTTTGGCCAAAAGTTTATGTTGTGCATAAAACAAATTTATGTATAGTTAGCTGCTTGTTGCACTTTTTTATGCCACTTGTCCCATATGCATATAAATAAAGCGATAAAAAACTAGGCGAATCTCGAAAAAAAAACCCCATACAGCTCAGAGGGAGAACAGCAAAAGTTTTGCAACTAGAGCATGAAATGATGTTGCCACAGGCGGTGGGGTGGGGGTGCCGCTGGCAGAGAGCAACAGCAAACACGGCGCACGATGCACCGTTGGCAGTACAACTAGAATAACTGCCGAACAGGATTCAGTTGCAAGGACAATGTAACCATGTTAAACAACAATCAGAGTGGAAATACAAACCACTCGCTGGTAATTTTGCATGCAACGTTTAATGTCTGTGGCAAAAGTGCCGCTGATTTCGCCAGACAGCGGACAACAGACAGAAGTTTTTTTTTTTGTGTTTTTTTTGTTTTTCTCATTTTTGCTTCTGTTTGCGTTCTCCGCCCACCCCTTCAAAACTTTAGCGACACAGTTTCGCTGGCGGCAGCAACAGCAGCAAATACAACTACAACTGCTGCTACAACAACAACAACAACAACAACAGCAAAGAAAAGCAACAACAAAAACTACAACGGCATCAAATTAAACGAAAACTATAGAACATTTGCTCCAGCGGCGCATTGGCGTACTCGAAAATTTGAGTGAGTGGCTGCCTGCATTAAAAATCAGGCAGCCTGCAACCCGCAGGCAAACAGGCCTGCAAGCAAGGTGGAAGGAGAAAGCGGCCAGAGAGACAGCCAAAGTGGCCAGGGTTGGGCTCTGCAGGCCGGCAGGCTGGCGCTCGTGAGTAGCTTGCCCAAATGAACAACACTGTGGCGAAATCCAATCCTGGGCTCCTTTCGTTGTTTCGTTGTAGTTGTCTAAAGTTTGAAGTGCGTATAATAAGGCAGGCAGCGTCAGAGAGCACAGCAACTATGGCAAATTAGTCGCTGCGCATAGTGGGCGACAGGGCGTGCATGTAAAGTAGCTTTCTCTCTCTCTCTCTCTCTTTCGCCATCCACACGCCCGAAAAAGAATGCTGGCTTTGTTCGGCCAGCCTTGAGTGGCGAGGCGAGTATCGTTGCCAACCCTGCTTACTTTGGAAAGTGAAACTAATTTTGGTTTCATTACCAAAATTGTTAAGGGCCAGTTGGCCAGAATTTATGAGAGTAGCTGCCGTTTGATATAGTAGCTGGACTTGCTGGCGATGTTTGAGTGATGAGAGAAAAGTTCAAGTAATCTTGTTATTTTGAGAGATCTGATCATTGGTAACTTTTGTTTTGGATTCTTTGCAAATGTACAAGAGTTAATTATAGTTATACTCGATAATGTTACATGCACCACAAAGTGTATTCATAATATATATGTACCATATATTCCGTATATTCTTAATAAGCATTAACAGTCAAGTAGGTTTAGCTATATCCATCTTACAGGCTATCAGTCTGTTTGAAAATCTAGATCTCAGGACCACACCTCGTTTCGCATTGAAAACACTGTTATAGTTTTACAGTATCATTTTCTGACACACATAACTAATATCGTATTACGGACTTTTCAAGATCAGACAATAAATATGGAAGATATTTTAAGAAATCATTTCTTGTACTAGAACTAGACTCAATATCGAGTCAGGCTCTAGAAACACTTTGAATTAAGAAATTATGAGAATTTATTAACACATTTCTGGCCCAGTAGACGTTTCGAAATTTTAAATATTTAAAATTCGATTTTGAATAAGAAGGTAGGGCTGTAGTATATAGCACTGGCGAACAGGCTCAGCTGTTTTTTCCTTACTGGCTTATATTCACATTATTAACATGATTTTCTAAGTTATTATTTCCCCAATTAAAGTTCAAAGGAATTTATAATATTTGGTTTGATAATTATACCCGCTACCCATAGTTTTCATAGACTTTTATATTGCTGACCTTATCATCAGCTAATTGGTCTGCTCGCACACGTTTTTGTTATATTGTCCGACGGTTTCCCTGCATCTCACTCTTTCGAAAAATCTGCAATTCATAATTAACTCTCAATTCTGTGTGTTCTTTTTCATGCTCTTTCGCAGCTCCGGCGGAGGATTATGTGCAACCGCGTGGCAGCGTAGCAGTAGCGAGCACAATAGCAACTGAACAATGCAACAATTTGCGCAGCGCACACACCTCAATATGCTGCGGCGTCAGTGGCAACTGCATAAAAGTTATGCCCCAGGAAAAAAGTGTACATGAAACAACTTAATTAGTTGTTGCGCGAGCAGCCAAAGAAGCGAAAACAGCAGACGAGGAGAAGAAGCTGAAACAGAAGCGAAAAAAACCGCCGTGCAACGAGACGAGTGGCACAGAGGCAGCAAGTGCTGGAAACTAGAGCAAGCGCAGCGAAAGTTCTAAGGAATATTTGCTCATTTCGCTTCATTAGTGTTAGGAAGATGTTAAAGGCCAACTGGGGCTGCTGCTGCAGTTACAACGGCCACAGCTGCAGCGCGTAGTCAGCGCACTGAGCTCCCCTCATCAACAACAACAACTTGTTTTCACGTGCACCGCCGCTGAATAATTGTGTGCGTTACAAATACGCGTGCGTGTGTGTTCGTGTAAGTTTGTGAACTTTGGCAAAAAGAAAACCAATACAAAATCGTGGCAAGCAAATACAAATACATAAGTCGGCATATACAAGAATATAGTACATACATATATCTAGGTTTATTACAATCTGTAACACAATGGATTTGCTGAAATCGAAGGCTGCGCCAGCTAGCGACGCGAGGAGGACTGAAAGGAGTTCGCGCACTTCCGATACCCTAAGGACTTCCACAATGCAAGTAACAACTTCCTATGACCAGCAACGGCAACGACAGCAAGGGCAACATCAAGAAGCGTGCAACGCGTGGCGCGGCTATTTGGCGCTATTCACAGTACTGCTGTTCGCAGCGCACATCAATACAACTTCCGGTCAAATCGATTGGGACGACGACGATGATCCAGGTGAGTGAGTGAGCGTTCCGAGTCGAACAAAACATTCATCGGCAACAACAGGAGTCAAGCTCCATCGTGCACGCCTCGATTCATGCTTAAGCGCTGTGATTTGCATAAATTTTCAGCGTTTCCCAGACAATAGTTCAATGGAAATAACGGAAAACCTCCAATGAGACACAAGAGCGGTGAGCGAGACAGAGCAAGGGCATCTCTAGAGCGGGGTGTCACGAGTAACGAGGCAAAGTTAGAAGCCGAAAACAGACAGCAACAGAAGCGTTTTTCAATTGGATTTCGGTTATGTTTTTGTAATTAAGTTATATCGTCATTACGTATACGCCCCGACAGCCCCGTCTGCTCGTCGCTCGAGTATTTTAATTAATCGCAGATTTATAGCTTGAGGTAGTGCGAGACTCTACTCAGTTGCGTTCCTTTGCGGGCCCCCTCTGACCATCCCTTTATTTACGTGTATAAATGGAATTTTAATTATTCAAAAGCTACAATTTAAATATTTAATTAATTCATAACTCTGACAGTTTAATTGCAAGAGTTTGCCATAACTTTGCCGCGGTGGGTGTGGCCCCAAGTGTTTCCACTTCGAACACAAGTGGCAACAATAACAAACGAATGTGAGGAGCGCATCGAGGCGGCAATACTTTTATTTATTTACATTTCAATTTGTTTGCTTCGGGGAATAAACCATGAAAGTTGTGCCAAGTTTTTATGGCACAGAAATGCAGAAAATGATAACATAAATTAATCGATAATTGTAACGTGTGTGCTTCAATAACAGTTTTAAAATATTTTTATAAATTTGTATACCTGCTACCCATAGGGTAGAAGGGTATAATAACTTTGTTCCAACCGAAAATGTTTGTATTTAACAGGCAGAAGGAGCGTGGCAGACCCCAGAAACTATATATATTCTGAAACAGCATCAACAGTCGAGTCGATATAGCAATGTCCGATCTTCCGTCTGTCTGTCCGTATGGAAATCTAGATCTCAGAGACTATTATAGCTAGAGCTACCAAATTTGGTATCATTATGTATTATTATTGCAGATTATTAGATCAAGTTTATTTTAGATTTTGGCCACGCCCACTTCCGAATTCTAACCGTAAGTTTAACTATCCACCCCCCAAAATTTTTTTTGAAATTTGGTTGCGCTCGGATAATTAACAAAAAAATCTTTACGAAATAATTAAAATGTACTGATTTCGAAGCCGCTTCCTGAAAGTATACAGCACAATATATGCAAAAGAAGTTGTATATTTTAAGAAATCGTTTTGGTCAGGTGGGTAGCCGGCATATCACAGTCGACTGTATCTTTCCTACTAGTTTTATAAATCAATCTTGACATCTAAATTGAATAGTAGAGTAGTATTGAAGTATACCACTTTCAAATACTCATTCCCATGATAATGTAACCTAAGTCTTCTCATCCCTCCTGCTGGGTTTTTAAATTACTTTCACGGAATCCTTGTGGCTCATTGATCGCTGCTGGAGGCAAATTTATTTGTAATTAATGGTTAAATAAAAATTCTCCTTTGTGCAAAAATTACAGAAATTGTCTCATCCATCGATTTTTGGCCATTGTGCAGACAGAACACACGCTTTTAAGCTAACGATGCAAACTGAAAATGTTGACAACAAACATTTTTCAAGCTGTGCACGCGTTGTCCTTTCTGTCGCTTTTTCTGTTCTCATTCCCGTTCCGATTCCCGTTCTCCTTGTTGCTGTTCTTGCTGTTGCTGTTGTCCGTGTTGTCGTAGCTGTAGGTAGACCAGCCTTGAACAAATATACAGCAGTACACACACACACACAGCGTGTGTGCTGTCGAGTTGAAGGCCCATTGGGGCCCCGCTTCGTTTAAATAGTAGCAGAATATGTAGGCGGCCCGCTGTGATTCCATTTTGGTTTTCCGTTTGCCACAGAGCCAACTTTTTTTATTTCAGTTGAAAAATATGATTTTGCATAAATTTTGATATAACCATCGCAGTTTGGGGGGTGCAGGACTGCAGATAAGCATAGGCATTAGCTCCCCTGGTTGTGCCTCACAGCGATAGACGGAACTGGGAAGTCACAGACAAAGTGAGTGCAAAAAGAGAGACGGAGAGACTGTAAGAAACAAAAAATTACTGAATCTAGCCCATGTCAAACAAGCCGTAATATCTACACCAAAACAGCAAAAGTTGACCACTTGACTGACAAATACTCTGTAATTATATGTTATAATGAAGAACTTTTATTATTATTGTCTATTACTGTCGGAATGTAACAAGATTGTACCCGGTAGAAATAAAATATTTATCATTTGCATACATGTATACCCTTCAGCAACCCCCTCAATGTAGAGGGTATAGAAATTCACAAATTTACGCAATTTTTAAGGGTATGTCAGGCCATAAACAACTGACTTGCGGCGTCCAACGAAACAAAACTGTAAAATTATGAAATCATAAAAATATTTTTACTATACAGGGGCGTGGCAAACGGGAGCCAGTCCAGACACAGACCGTGTCGCCGGCAATTGCGTGATAGCACAGAATTCAACTGTAGACGTACTCAGACCATGCGACACCCAGTCGTAGTATGACTTCATTAATTATCAAATAGCAGAGCTTGAAAATGGCAAAGAGCGCTGTGCGTCCAAATAGTGCTGCAGAGGGGATCCTGCCAAAGCAAACCTCCTCTCTGAAACCCTCTCCACATATATTTAAATTACGCATGTCGCATTGCGCGGTATTCGGAATGTATTCGAGAGGCAAAAGAACATTTGAACGATTTCATTAAAATGCTGGCATACATATACAAACACACACACACACCCGCACACATACACACACATGTTTGGCTTTTATCGGATATGAATGTGAATATGTTAAACTTTGCGGCTTTAACCCTTATTAGCCGCTGCTTCCGCTGGCCATAATTCATGTTGTTTTCATTTGTTTTGATTAGCAAATTAATACCACGGGATCTCGAGAGTCTTTCTCTTTTGACATGGATTGTTTGGCTAGCGAATCATAGTCATAACGTGACTCGAGTAAGGCAATAAAATTTGAGTATTTTTACACACACTTCTATCCGCCATCTCGTTCGCACGCTGTTGCGCTGTGTTTCACTTGCCATGCAAACAGACCTATGAAATGGTCTACCATACTCCTCCTACATACATATGTATGGATGCATAGGTATGTTTGTATACACGTGCCTTGTACTCGACACAAGCCTGCAAAGCACAGCTGAACACTAGACTACACGAGCATGGTAAAATTTTAATTTATGCCGTGTTGAGTGCGTTATGCCCCAATTCTCTCAGCGAGAGAGAGAGAAAGAGTGCTGTGTGTACACTTTAGATACTGTCGGGTCTAGATACCCCTATGACCAGGCTGAGCTATATGTGTGCTTGTGTGTGTTCTGTTATAAGTCAAACCTCAAATCGGCACTTCTGGCGCGCGCTCTATAGCTCATTTTGTTGTCGCTGTTCGCCGTTCGTCGCTGATTGTTGCCACTGTCGTAGCACGGCGCAACAAAATGTTGGATTTTCCCTAGACACGCGATATTTGCCTTTGCTCAGATATCGCACGGCAGCAGTATGTGCCATACACACATACATATGTACAAATTATAATTCCTATTACATATTTGATGAAACACATTCAATCATTCGTCTCTCCCGCCAACTCGGCCAGAAGTCAAGCCAATAATTACGCATTGCTGCCGTGTGGTTATTTTTAATGATAAATGACCCATGGCAAAAGTGTTGGTAATTTCTCGCAGCTTACACCGAAAATTTCACTTGAGTCGCTCTGTAAGCTTCTCCTCCTGCTCTCTATGTGCTGTCTGTGGTGGGCGTGGCACTAATGTTGTGTCAAAAATACATCGTATGAGTGTGTTCGTATACGATGTTTATTAATGGAGCGACAAGCGGCGACATGAGGTGAAATGGGGAATATTCTGCACCATATGCGCCAACACAATTTGTCATTTGTCAACTAACATCATAATTAACTAACCTAGAGGTTAAGAAGACTAAAGTACTACTCCCCTGCTAGAGTGTTAGCAAATACTTTTAATGCCAACCTCATTAGCAGATGCTAAATCAAAATTATGAAACTGCACTCATTATTTATGAAGCGCGAGGATTCTAGAAGTTTCCTCCAATCGTAGTACGACCGGCTTTTAAATTGGGTAAAAACTAGTTTGTCCAGCAACTTAAGCAATCAAAACTAGGCAAAAGAAATAAAAAACCCCAAAATGCCTTTTCGAATGTCATGCAAAATGTGATCTCACGATATTCCCTTGACGCTGTCGCCGCTAGCAAACCGAAACTGTTCACTTTGGCGGAACGTATAAATTTTCTATTGATTTATGCCAAGTTTGCATGCCATTTTTTCCGTTTTGCATAATTTCTGCTCTGCACTGCGCTGCTGTTGGCCAAATTGCAGCGCAGCGCACTGGCAAGGCCATAGCCCGGAACAGATATGGCTTAGTCCAGCAAAAACGATTCAGCCGAGGGTACTCGCAACTCAGTTGGACAATGGGACAGCCCGGGTTGTTCGGGTACTCGCGGACACTCGCGGCAACTTCAGCTAACGCAAACACAATTGTTGCGACAGTCAGCGGTCGCACTCCTCCCCTTCCCACTCGTTACTCTGTGTCTGCAGCAGTCGCATTGGCCGTGACAGTGGCAGCGGCTTCGACTGCGACAGCGACAGCGGCAGCAGCATGAACTGCGTTGATGGAGTTATCCATTTATAGCTGCATTTGCATATATCTGCGCCGCGGCGTACATTGTCTCTGATTGCCGCTGGGCGGAAGCGGCCAACGAGACGCTGACACATGACATGGAAAAATGAAAAGGAAGACACACCTCCCCTGTCTTTCTCCTCCCTCCACCCAAAAACCACTACTGCCATCATCAGTCTGTGCTGCCCAACTGGGCCACTGCTCGGCCGCTGGATATGAACAAATGGTCAAAGCGTTTGTCTTCGGGGACAGCTGACAGTTGCAACGGTTGTCGTAGTTGGCTGCAACAATTTCTATATATCACATGTAAATATGGCGATCTATGTTCTGGGAGATACTCCCGCCTATTGCTAAGCTCCAGTTGTTGTCGTTGTAGTTATTGTAGTTGTTGTAGCTCTGCAGTTGCGTGCTGCGCGCTGTTAAAAGTCGAAACCATGTTGCACATTCATCATTTAAAGTAAACAATTTTTGATTAATCGCTTCCACTGGTCAAGCAAGCAGGGAACTCCAAGCACCGTTGCACTCCATGCTACATTTTTCCAATTGCTGAAGCGGACAACAAAAAATTCACTCTCGAGCACGTACGACGAAAAAGAGTCCCCAAACAGCATCCATAAGGACAGCAGGCGGGGGGCGACGGGCGGGTTGCGAGTGGCATACGCTACACATGTATACAAATTGTAGTTGCAGCTGTGCCCACATCAAGAGAGAGAGAGAGAACTCCGACTTGGTTTGCCGACCGGACCGAGCAACAACAAGCGGCCCAGTTGGAAATTTGTAACATGATTTCTGACCGCCACAGTCAAGCATCAGGCAACCAGACAACGGACAACCAACAACCAACAAGCGACTACAGACAACAGCAATTTCATGGGTGGCAGAAAGAAGCACAACCAGGGGCAGGAGAAGGCGGACAACGCATTTGACTTTTGCATATTTGACTCTTTCAAATGCGGTTAGCTTGCTGTTTGTTGTTGTTATTGTTGTTGCTGGCTGGCTGGCTGCCTTATGCCAAAGCAATTTGTGCCGTCAACCGTTGTTAAACTTACAACTTATCAAACTTATCATAGGAATGGCAACGGCAACCCAAGGCCACTTAATGTGACCTCCCCATGGTGAATTTCAATACATATTAAACGGGTTATGCCACAAAAGGATTACAACACTTTGTTGGCCAAAAGCATATCATTATGCTTAAACAATTTTTTGACAACTTTATTAGGTTTCGTTTTGTGCACGACAAAGTGAGAGACCCAAACAGAAAGGGAAACACAAAAGGGTTCCCTCTTCAGCTATGGCGCCCTCTTTTGCCTCCTTCCTGCTCCAAGGGGCGTGCGAAAAATTCTAAACAAATAAATAAGACAAGCTTGTTGCAAAGGGCAAGCCAAGAAAATTGCTATGCGGCATGCGTTAGCAACAGAGAGAGAGGGGGAGGGAGAGGGAGAGAGAGAGAGAGAAAACTATTTTATAGCTGCTGCGTGTTGTCGTCAAGGTTCTCGGCTAGGGAAAAGGCTAACAAGGATGCTGCTTAACTTAGCCGAAAGCTTGGCGAATAAGTCAACGCAGCAGAATGTGTCAAAATGCGCAATTTATTTAATTTTTAGCACACGCTGCTGATTTGGGATCGACTTAAGCCAGAACCGCCTTTGTCTCCGGTTTTGAGTCGTAGTAAAGTCATTTTCATACTTTGTTCATGCATTTGTTTTCTTTGTGTGCGTGTGTGTCTGTGCTTGTTTTTTCGTTGTGCCGATTTGACTTGACGCTATTTAAGCGCAAAACTTTTAAGTTGCTTGGCAAAAGTTTTCGAGCAAAATAAATTGGATTAAACCAAAAAGATGGCACCAGCGCGGCCATAAGGCAACGTCACAATGTCCAACAACTTGCCAACTTAGTTTGTTTTTCATGCTGCTTTTCAATCCCATTTGGCCGTTTTCCCGCTCTGTCCGTTGCCCCTTTCACAACCCCAAAACATATAATTTTCATTTCATTTCCGTTTCTTTTCAGTTTTTTTTCTTTCTTAGTTTTTCACTCTCGCACACAAATGTAAACTAAGTAAAATTGGTAAACTGCACGTGGCTGGGAGGCAACTCGGAAAGTTCTTTGCTTTTTGGGTTCAACTCATTAGACAAATGAAGGAAAACTAAACGTACTCTAAGCGTATGTTTACCCAAAGTATTGCCCCGACAAAACTTTATACACAGAGTGGGGCAAGCACATTCGTCCTGCCTCTGACCCGATCGCCAAATCAAGTAGGGCAACAAAAAAGTTTCGGTGCGACCCCACAAAGCCCGAATAACCATAAATGTCAAAGTCAGGCAAAAGTTTGCATAGTTTTTGACTTTCAGCAGCACAAGTGACCGTAGCAGACGTCGCAGTCGCTTCATGTCATGACTGGATACTAGCTCGTTGGCAAGGGAAAGGGGAATTGGTTTGGCCAGCGAGGATGGGAAGGGGGTAGAGGGGTCATATGGTTGACATATTTGCCGGAGGATTATTAATTGAAACAAGTTAATTTTCGCAGAATATTGGCCAAGCTTCAGCAGCACAAGACGTCGCACAAACACAACAGACCCAAAGCCGACAATGTCAAAGCAGTTTGCCAAAGGCTGTGCCACGCCCACAAGACATACAAACGGGCAGAGTGCCGAGCAGGCAGCAGCAAGGGCTGCTCTCTGCTAACAAGCGGCACAACAACAACCAACAACACTGACAAAACAAAAAGCTGACACAAAGTTATTAAGAGACATCATGTTCCGTCTCGCTCCGCTCCACTCTGCTCTGGTCTGTGCGGTTCCGTTCACTTTCTTTACTCTCTGCTCCAAAAGGATAAACTTTTCATATGCTTTTATATTAAACACTGATGTATGTATGCTATATAGATGCATGTATGTTTATTTGGCATATGCATATCTATTGTAGATAAAGTTTGCCACAAAAACAACTTATAATTAGCATTTAAAGACAAGACCGCATAGGGTTGCCAGGCAGACTGCAGGGTCAGCAAGTCGGGCAATTTGGCATTGCAGATAATGACCAGCAGCAGAAGCAGATTTAAAGTGAAATCCTGCGAGCACAGTGGCATAAATATATCTCTCTATACATAAATATATATATATATATATATATATATATATATATCCTATAGTATACTTATAGTTTGGTCTCATTATTTATGCCTCAAGTTATGCTGCTAACAGCACATAAACTGCCGACTGCAGCAGCAGCAGCACAAGCAACAGCAGCTGCCCCACCGCAGCAGCCGCCTCTCGTAAACCCGGGGTAATCCACCGCAGCTACGGCAGTCGCTGTAAATAAGTACTAAACTTTACCACGCTTGTCTGTTTTTTGTTGCTGCTGCTGCGGCTGTTGTTGTTCTTGCTGCAGCTGTTGTTGTTGCTGCTGCTGTTGCCGATGCCAAGGCGCAAATGTTTTGTGAAATGCGCTCAAGTCATAAATTTTACACAACACTACTAAAAGAAGGGAAATGGGTGGATGCCAGGAGGGACAAGCAGGAGTATGAGCAGGAAGAGCAGCTCGGCAGGTTCCTCGCGCCATTGACTTGCATTGACTGGCTGGCTCTGTGTCTATATACAACTTGCCGCTTACTTGCAGCTTTTACTTTTTATACCCTTGCAAAAGGTATATTTGGTCTGTCCTTATTCTCGATTCGTTAGGTTACTGATATATAACTTTAAAAAACAACCAATTTCTGTATATGAAGTATTTTAATATTATTTTGCTTATTACAATTTATTGAAAATAGAGTTTGAATATAATATTCATATGGTTACCACCTTTATTGTTCTCATCATGACACGTAATTTTTGTAACTTTTCCCATCGCATTTTTGAACATTTTGGGTGGTATATCATAGATTTCGGCATAAGTATTATCCTTAAGGTCTTCAATGTTCTGTTGCTTACTGGAGTATGTGTACTTTATGTCCTTTTAAAATAATCTCACAAAAATAAGTCCGGAGGGGTCGAGTCCAAGACATCTGGGGCCATGTAATATCGCCTCTTTGTGCCATATAATTTTGTGGGAGTTTTCGTTGCAAAAACTGAATTGTTGGATGCGCAGTGTATCATGTTTTGGTCTTAGTCGTTAATAAACAGGTTGTTCACGATCTGCCACTGTCCCGAGCTCAATAAAATCAACACCAAGTGACGAATAGTGTTGTTTACAATGATATTCTAGACTATATAAACATTGAGTTAAAACAACTGAAGGAGTCTTTGTACAAAGTAACTATTTTGGCACTTTCTTTTGATGTAAAGCGATACATATGTTAGTGTGTTTCGACGATTCCAAAACATATGAAAACATATGGTTGTCCAATATTGTCCAATGTTCAAGTTATTTAATGTTACCATACCAATATAAGAAAGGGTGTACCCTATATAATAATCATCCGGCTTAAAACTGTTAATAATCTTTAAAAACTATCCATACATTCAACATAACCTTTATGTTGCTGTCAGCAAACCCAGTTCATTACATAACATACTTTACCGGCAGAGAAATAAAAAGTTGATCATTTATTTTTTGTATTGTTTCCACGTTTTGGTCTGTTACGAAAGCAAGGGTATATGCCCTTCGGTGTGCCGTAGGGCACCTTTCAATCTTGTTTTTCTTTGCACACAGACAACGCCGCAAGCATTTTGCTTTTATAGTTTATTGATGCCGACTGATGCGAAATGCGAGAGTATTGAAGCTGAAAATATTTAAGCCAGCAAATGCGGGCAACTCTTTGGACAGCCCTAGAGCTCCTAGACGGGCAGATAGTCAGACAGAGGGGGATACTGGATGGTTGTTTGTACTTCATCGGGCAGCTCATAAGCCTGTGTGATTATCGTCATCATCATCATCATGAGGCGATCAGCCGCGTGTTAAATTTTGAAGCCAAGTCAAATTCAAGCATCGGCACTCTGCAACATGCTGCAGCATGCGGCACAAGTGCACAAAGTTGCGGACAAGTTGTGGACAGGCCCCTCCTTCCCCTACCATATGACCAGAACCGCATATTGCGCAGAGCGCACATGGCAGCGGAAATGAATCAAATGACTGGGACGGACTCGGTCGAAGCCTCGGTCGAGTTTTGTGGTATGAATCTCTAAGTTGACACAGCCAAATGCAAAACGCATACACACACACTACTGGTACGCACATATGTACACTCATGTATGCAGTGGAATTTTCCAACTAATCGGATTCTAATGGCAAAATAATTATCAGAAGACTGCATAGTGCCACTCAAACTCTCTCACACACACACACACACAGGCTTGCCGGCACACACATGCACGCAGTGTATTCATAAATTTGCGAGTCCCATTAGTTTTACATTTGCGGTTGTTGCTGAGGACAACCGCAAAGTGAAAAGCCGCAAAATTTTCAAGTCATACGGAAATGAATAGCTGCCAGCGACGAAATGGAGTCGACTCGACTGGAAACAGATGCCAATGCAGTTGTAACAGAGTTGCAACACACACACCGACCACAAAAGAGAGTTAGCCATGCATGCAGCCTTGTAAGTGTGTATCTGTTTCTGTGTGCGTATGTGTGTGCCTAAATCTCAATTACAATTTTCAATTAATGTTACAACAACGCACGACACTTTTAATGATGAGGGAGGATTAGGACGGAAGGGCCGTACATTGTTGTAGACATGAAATCTTGCCAAGGCTCCAAGTTATGCTGGCAATTAAAATCAAGAAGATATAGCCAGTTGATAGTAAGAATGAGAGACAGAGAGAAAGATAGAAATATATATAGATATAGAGACAGCAGCAGAAACATACAAAACCGGGAGACAATGACCAATCAGTGCAAACACGAACACAAACATAAACAGAAACAGAAACAAACAGCCACAGCCACAAATAAACATAGCAACAACAACGACAGCAGCAACAATAACAATAACAACAACAACAATGGGCAGCCAGCAGGCTGCTTTGTGATAGATTCAATAATATTTAATTAAATATTTAAAACCGCTACATAAATTCAAACATTGCATTATGGTCGGGCAGCGAAGGCACAAGAGGATGAAGGGGGGATGAGCAAGTGTAAATAATGCTGTGCAAATGCAATTGCGATTTATATATGTATGTGTTTGTGTGTGTGTGTGTGCTCGCTTATGTTTATGTGTATGTGCTGCCAATTGATTCGGTTGAGATTGGTTTGTATTTGGTTAGCTCAAATGCCACATTTGCTGAGTTTTAGTTTCAGCCATTAAAGTTGTGACAATCACAAGAACAGCTCAGTTAAGGTATTGAACAAGTGATGAACTAACCAATACCCTGTGGCACATAAAAACAGAAAGTAAGCAGAATGATAAAATAATCCTTTTAAAGTCATGGTGAATAATAAATATTTATAAGAAGAAATAAACGGGTTCGAAAGGGAGTACAGAGAAGGAAAGAAGAAAGAACTTGAAATTAAAATGTTTATATTTGGAAATTGATAATTGTAGAGTAATCAATTCTGTCGGGGAAAGTATGAAGACTAATCGTTATGCTGCTCTTCGTACTATAAATTTAAAAACGAAGTTAATTTATACTTCCTCTTACTTTTCTTGACTTTTCCATCACCATGGCTGCACCACACTTCTCCAGCAATTACAGGGTATAAAAATCAATAAGCCTAGCGCAAATGTGGCAACTGAATTAGCTTCACTCCACACGCGTACTTCAGAGGCAGTTCAACCCCACTGCTCCATCGCACCGCAGCCAAAAGGCCCCTTGCCCCCAGCACACTTCCCCTCTTCGCCTTCTTGTGGAGCGCTTAATGCGAAAATTCAATTAATGGCATAATTAGTTGTGGCAAGCATTGAAGTTCAGATTTTTTTGGCAGCCCCAGCAGCTTGCTCATTGAATGGACTCGTTGAATGGACTCGGCTGGCGCTGATGACTTGGCCGGCAAAAAGCGTGCACAATTCCATTGGACACTGAGCTGGACACGGTGCTGGAATGGCTACGCGAAGCTGGTCCGGATGCTGCTGCTCTGCTGGTGCTTTTGTTGATATTTTGCCTCTATATTCAGTGTAAATTTCGTTCATTCGCAACGCTTGATTAATGCGACTTAATTAATTCAAGCTAATTTAGTCCCCCGAAATAGGCTTTAGTAGAGCCCTGTGCGCTGACGTGCTGCTCTGATGCTGTGCTGCTTTAAAGGCACATCAAATTTAAGACCAGCTGTTCCAGCCAGATCCCATGCAAACTGAAACTTGGCGCATTGGTGTTAATTAACTAAATGCAACAGCAATAAAATTGATTGTTTTCACTTTGTTTGCAATGCAAATTGCGTTGCCGCGTGCTGGCGATGGCCACGGCTCCTGCCTCTGCTTCGGCCCCGCATCCGCACTTCGGTGGACTAATCCCACTGTGAGCGGCGCAAAAACGTTTTGGGTTTACCCGACGCAAATTTCCGAAAATGCTTTGGCACCGACAGCTGCCTGCAGACGGAGGAGGGCAGACGATGCCGACCGACGCGACGTCCAATGACATTTTTAGTAAAATATGCGCGGAACTGTGGTTGCAACTGTTTTTGGGAAATTGCAGTACGGCAAAATTTAATTATAGTTTAAGCCACACGCACTGGCACACACACACGTACTGGCACGTACGTACATGCCATGTAAGATGGGGCGCGGTAGCCAGGCAGGCAGGCAGGCAGGCAGGCAAACAGAGATAAAGCGGCAAGTCGCGAAACAAGTCAAATGGCAAGTCACGTTTCAATGGCTAATGAGGTCATGTGTAAGAGTCAATGGCGGCGGGGCAGGGGCCAAGTGCCTGCCGACTGGCATTCACTACCAGCTCAGCTCAGCTCAGCTCTGCTCTGCTCTGCTCTGCTCTACTCTACTCTTCGCTACTCTATGCACCGTCTGCTCCGCTCCAGTGCATGCCACTAGGTATTGTTGCCATTGTGTTGCCTAGGTACAGTTGTCATTCACTCGCAAGCACGTTGTAATAATGAGAACGTGCAGCGACAGCCGGCCCCGATGCTCGCTCGGTTGTCTGAAGTGCCGGCGACGGATATCTGGCTGAATAACTAAAGTTAACACTAACTTGGCAAACAAATAAACATGGAAACAAACCCAGACCAGCCCAGCCCAGCCCAGCACAGGCAAGGCCAGCCCAGTTTAGTTCAGTCGGGCACACCGATGACAATATGTCAACACGCACACATACACACCCGCAGACACACACAGACACACTCATATATATACATATATATATATATGTATACAGAGTTAGGCGCACGATTACTCAGGTTGTAGGCATATAATTTCAGCTTCCGCACACGCCTTCCCCCGCCCTCTATGGCCGCCTCTGAATGTCTGTCCTTAAACTGTTTGCATTATAATTGTGGTCGTTATTTCCCTCGATGCTGTTGCTGCTGTTATTGTTGTTATTGCTGCTGTTACTGTAATGTTGCCTGAGCCCATTTGGCAGTTGCATTGCAATTACAATTTGTATGTTTTTGTAATTATTTATTCAGCAATTTCTGCCTTGCATGCTACAGAGATGACAATTTTAATTCGCTGTTTGAAGGCGCAGCGAAGTCTATGCGATGCCAATTAAATTTTAACTATGGCTTCAGTTATATTCCTCAACCCTTCTACAGGATTCCAATTGATAAACTGTCACTTACGTAATTTAATCCTTATAAAAAGTTCACTTTAAGCTTCAAAAAGTTTTCGGCTTTAAATTGTGAAAATATATCGAGGGCGCTCAGTGCAATCGATGCATCACATGAACACACACACTCCCATACATAGTGGCACACACACCCCCTAAGCATACCCTCACCTAGCGCACACATGAGCAATTGTCCGTAACTCTAAATGCAAATATGGGTCCTGAGGGGTCGATCCGTTCGCCTAGTTTACAGTTGACGACACAAAATGAGCTTTTACAAGTGGCCCGCAGCTGCCTGGGGCTACCACAGCGCAGCCCACGAATAATGGAGTCACGTCGCACTTATGAAAAATATGCGATAATACCGAGTATAAGTTACAGGCGCTCGCTGGCAGGCGATAACCCCAAAGTCGTCCCCAACCCACGGCGCCCAAACAATTCTCAGCCCAGTCGAAGACATTTCAACGTATGTACTTGAAAAGTTTCTTATCAGACAGAACACAAACATGAAAGACGAGAAAGACGATTTGAAATGTTGGCATATGTGTTGCAGATAGTCGCAGAGCCAAAGCTGTTATCCGGCTTAAGATGCAGCCCTGATACACAGCTCGGGCAATTAGGGCCGAAACTTTTTAATGGCTGGCCACACTGCAGGAACATAATTTGATAACGTGAAAACCGAAAAGTGTTTGGGCAATAAATTTGCATGCCATAAAAATTCATTCACCTGCAGTCAACGAGATAAATTCACGTGCCGCACGTGCTTAACATGCAAAATAAAAACCCTCAACTTTTTATGCAAATAAAATCACAATTTAAAATATTTTCCATCAGACGCCGACGACGCTGGGGTTGACAACAATGAAGGCGCTGGCCCAGATAATCAGGAAGTGGCAGCTTATTGAGCGCACATCAAAAATTGATTTGTGCGTAGCAGTGCCGCCCAACTTGGTCTCCCCCTCGACTCCGCCCCTGGCCGCAATCGATACAAGCTTCGTACGTGTTTGTTATACTCGTTCGCCTGCATTCTGAGCCAAACAATAATAATTCATAATCGTCTGCGTGTCCTTGCGACAACATACACGACAAACTTCCTGCAGCTGTAACTGATAGCAGCAGCGCTTCCTTTCTCTCTCTCCCTGTCTGCCTGTTATCTCGTATCTCTTATCAATATGCAAGCGTCTTAAGTGGCATCATGAAACTGCCATGGAAATAGCGCCTGCTTGTCTGTCCTCTACTTCCACACACACAGAGAGAGCGAATGAGAGAGGTCGCATATCCCTTCTGCGCTGTGCCGACCCTCAACTATGCGTTTTTCTTTTCATACATTTTTGAGTGACATTTTTGATGACACCCGAGCTTTGTGCCGTGTGCTCCGCGTGCACACACACACATACAGAGAGACACACACACCGTAGCTGACTAAAGGCACCTGTCACCATGGCCAAATGTTGCGTGGCATACTAAAGCGCCAAGTGTTTAGATGTCAGCACTGTGCGAAATGCCTAAGCTGGAGCACCTCGTGTTTCTGCATATCCTCGTGCAAGGTGCCAAAGCAAAAACCCGGTAAAAATATATCAAAATTTCAACAAGAGATGGCAAAAATATTTGTTGAAATTGCGTACTGAACTTTTGCACCTTGAGTTGCTTAAGTATTCAATAATACAAAGGGAATATAAATATACGACTCCCTCGGAGAACTGGGATACTACCCCTTGCTGAGACCCTCCTCGTAGGCTCCTTTTGACTTTGGAGTTGGCGTTGGCGTCGACGTCGCTGCTTAAGCAGATTATCTGCGAAAAGGTTACGCGTTATGCGTTATCACGTAACATAAAGCGTAATCTCCAGCGCGTGGTTTGCGTTTAAGTACATTGCCAAGTAGATTGCTGTTTAAAATTTGATGCGTGCAAAGAGGGAGGCAGTGTCGTTGTCTTTGCGTGCAAATTAAACAGCCCCGCCTGGAGAATGCTTGCCTGGGGCAGGCGCAAATGGAACACTTTAAAGCGAGAAGAGGCCAACCTTGAAAGCTTTCCCAGAAAAATCAATTGTGTCTAGGTGTGCGCTCGTTGCGCTTTATTCAATTTTAACAAAGCTAATAAATGGATGTATAGCGTAGAAGAGAATAGCAGGAGGGGGAACGAAGAGGAGGGAATAGACGACGCTGCACGATTTATGCGCCTTACGAGCTAAGCCAAAAAGTATGCTACATAAGCTGGCACCGGCAACGGCGACTGCGTTGGCTGGAGGTAGGACGGCAATGTCGCATATGTTTGGCTGTTTGGTAAGCTGAAATTCAAATTTTTTACTCTGCAGCCACACGAGAGCTCTCTCTCTGGGCCCCCAAACCCAAAAAAAGGGGTTGGCTTAAATGGCGCCACGCCATTTGTCAGTGTAATAAAATCAAACACAGCGCTCTCAAAACCTCAAAAACCCGTCGAGCTCGGTGGCGTTAACACGCGCTGAAGGTGCAAGGGTATTCCAAGAGGTGAGGGAGGTAGGCATGGCGTGGCAATGGCAGAATACCCAACTGAGCGCAAGCTATTGGAAATTTATATTGGCCGCATTTGTAGCCAGTTTGCTTTGGGGCATTTGCCTTGAGCGCTTTTTGAAGTTTTCACATTTATTTCACTTCGCCGGCATTGGCAGATTTCATCCAATCTTTGTAATTGTATGCACTTCGTTTTAATGCGCTCTCGTGTCACTTTGATGGCAGCCGTAGCTTGGCTACCTGTCCGCAGTAACTATACCAAACCAGACCAAGTCATGCCCCTTCCTCCCCCTCCAAGCAAGAACATGTCGATATATTTTTACGGCGCAATTTATTGCGGCAATATCTCGCGCCCAAATGCAAATGCAGACGCTACGCTACGCGACCCGCGCGCTGTTTACATTAGTTATCAGCCTTATTTATGGTACCCCCTTACGAAAACCCGTACCCCCACACACAAGCTTTCTCGACTCGCGTAGCCAACCGCAGGCAAGCACTTGACTAGAGTGCCTGGCGGCGCTTTAAAAATGAGCCAGCGACTGCTGCCAAGTGCCTATTAAATTAGGTTTAGTGCCGCGATATGGCCCAAGCCTTTGTCTTACAAGCCGGATGGGGATGACCCTGGGGGGGAGGACGGGGCATTGAGAAATCACCAAATAATTGCGACGCTTACACTTTGTTGCTGCACTGGGCGACAGTGGGTTGACGCTTATCTCTCTTGGCAACATTTGCAACACAGCTACAAACTGCGGCAAGCTCGCGGGATTCCTAAGGCAACGGAACAGGGTGTCGGAGGGCAGCTGTCGGTGGTGGGGAGGGGACTCGGCAGCAACAAATTACGAATTCAACAAGCGCCAAGTGGACAACCCTCATTAATTTCGGACCTTGCACGACGGGGCAGCAGCAGCTGCAAAGTTTTCTATTAAAATTAATAATGTTGCTCAAAACAAAGCAATGACAACAACAGCAACGAAGACAACAGCAACAGCAACAACAACAACAACAGCGATAGCGATAACCACGACAACAATTACAACAATAACGAGTCAACGAGCTTGTTGGAAAAATAAAAAACAACAATTTTGTGTAGCACAGCGTGAGCGGAGCTTGAAGACTTTACTAAGTTGCGTGATTTGCCTTTGTGGACCACTCAAATTTATCAGCAACAACATCCATAAATGTTCAAAGGAAAATGGCTAACGGTATCTATGCCAACGAGGTAGCAGGTAGCCTGAGCTGCAGAATGTGTACAGTGGGAAAGATTACCCGGAAGAGAACTTAACAGAGATGTGAATCGTATTGTCTAATGAGAAACTCGAGAAGAAGAAGCGACGAGTATTATTCCTTGTTCTTATGTGAACTGATATTTAAAGTTTCCTTATTTTGATAATTTGTAGCAAAGCAGAAAGGGCTTTCAGATTGCAATTGTACTTCAACTAACGAATTAGAAGTAATTTCGAATTAGAAGTAATTTGTATGATTGGTATTCTTAATCGAGCTTATGATCAATTGAGATGAAATTGACGTCATTTGATAATTGAAACAAATATGAGAAGGGTATAGAAAATTGAAGAGCGAAATCAATCATGAAAGATATTCATGATTATGATATTCACGTAACATTTTGACAGTTGGAAGTCGGTTTGAAGTCAAGAGATCTAGTAATTATCTTATACGTTCAATATGTCATGTCAATTAGACAAATATACATAGCTTTCTCTGGCTAAACACGCAATAAAGGCAGAAAAAGACCTTGTCTGCTGTCTTAAATTATTAATTTCTTTGTAAAAACATGGCCCTCGTCTCGATTGAGGGACCACCCACTTGTAATTGAAACTCCCACTCGGAAGTGACGGGGACTGAAACGTAAAGTGAAATAATTAGCATTATGTTGTTCTGTTTGTTTCTGCGGCATCACAATGGCAGCGAATAGGAAAAACGAAATGGGGGAGATCTCTGTGTGGGCCTATGCCAGCGTAGGGCGTATTACTTTTAGTTAATTAATTGAGTTGCTCGTTATGAATACTTCATAAAGTCAGACAGATATCAAGTTGGCCAAATAACCGCAGGTAACCTAACGACCGAGCTGGCCTAATACTTGTACATGTTGGTAATTGTGTGTGTGTAGATGCTTTAATTTAACTACGGTCCAAATATTTGAGTCAATTTTCGAATGCCTCGAGAGACTTGGCCTTTGTCTTTGCCAGTGCGCTGAGTAAATAGCGCCTCGGTAAACAAAGAAAGAGGAAGAAATACGTAAAGTGAAAACAAAAGCAGCAAAAACAAAACGTAGAGAGAAGTCCCAAAACTGGAAAGACAATCAAAGAAATTAGCAAACAGCAAGAGAGAGAACAGCACGCAATAAAGGAACAGAGAAGCGGAAGAACATAACGCAATGCAACTACATAAATAATTTAATATTTCCACTTCACTTCACTTTCTGTTCGCTTCTCTGCTCTTTGCGTCCTGCTCTTTTCGCCGTTTCTGTTTGCTTTTTGTTCTTGCCGCCCGCTGCGACGCAAGCAAAATAAGCAATCGAATGCTCAGTTAAATGTAAGAAAAATCAATTTTCCAAACAATTTTACTGTGACCCTCGTCGCGGTGCCCGATCCTGGGTGGAGGGGGTTTTATGCACTTGTCGCCGGCTGCGGGCAATGCTCTTTTTCGGTTCTTGTTTTTGCTTTCTGGTTTGTTTTTTTCGCTTGTTTGCCAGCTTTTCTTCTTCTGCTTGCACGTCAACAGAGGCAAATCAGGCAGAGGGCAAAATCAATCGTCAAATCACTTCAGTGCGTAGTCGTCGCCGGCTTTTAGATGAATATTTTTGTTGCTCTTTTTGGGCTGTACGTTTTTTGTTTTCTTCGCTCTTCGCTCGTCTTTTTGTTTTTGTTTTTCTCCCCCTAGTTCATTGTTTGCCCTCTCAGCTGCTCTTTGTTGCGGCGCTTGTTTTGCATTGTTTGCGCACCGAACCACTGTGCCCGACGACGAAATGGCAGCCTAACGATTCCTCTGGGCTCGATTCGGAGAGCAAGCGAGAGAGATAAGCATTACGCCAGCAGTACCTACCTATACCCTCTACCCAAATCTCGTCCTTGCCCTCCCTTCCGAGGGGCTGCGTTAGGCGCTTCAATTGTGTCACGCATGCACGCACGTTGTTTCCGTTTTTCCGGCTGCCGGGTTTGCTATTTTTTCCTGTTTCCTCTTCTCCCTCTCTTCCACTCTCTTTCGTTTCCCGTACGCGTTCCTACTTAGTTTGTTCTCCAGCTCGCAGAAGAAAAGCAAATGAAAATAAAGAGCAACAGCAACAAAATAAAAATAAAGAAAATACGAGAGGAAGGGACAGACAGAGAGAGAGAGAGAGAGAGAGAGGGCAGCGACAGACTGGAAAATTTGCATGTTTAGAATGTTTGGACATGTTGAAATCTTCTTTGGAGTTTCTTGTTGTGCCACCAAGTTTTTTCACTCTCTACTCGCCTGTGCTCAGCATGCAAATGAAATTTGCATTTGACAGTGACGTAGACATTTACCAGAAACTAGGGAGTATTGCCAGCGGCACTTTATAAGAAATACGTGTATACATAATATAATGCAAACCGATGAAAGTCTTGAAACAGGTAGAAGAAATTGGCAAACAATTGGAAATTTTCTGAATACATAAATAATAATTCTATGAAATTTATTAGAAATGGAATAAGCAAAGTTGAGTGAGAACAAAAACTAACAACTTTAATAAGAGTTTACGATATTTAAAATTTAAATACTATTAATATATTAAAACAAATTATCTTTAGTTAAGATTTATTTAGCAGATGGTGATGGGATTTGTGACTTTTTCTCGAGTTTTTGCATAAACACGCGCCTTCCACCTACGCTTCCTGTTGGAACTACGCCCAGTTGGAACCGGTTGCGGAACCACACATTCGTCTCAAGTGTAAACATGCATGTGAATGAGCACAAGAGTCTGAGAGGAGACAAAAAAAAGGAAAGAATGAATCGTCTGTAACGAAGAAAGGCAAAGAAAAACAGAGGTACCAATCCACACACACACACACACATACACATTGAGGAATGTGTGAGCACGTGTTATTGCATTTTGAGCCGCTCTACATATACACACACTTTGTCCCCTACACATATTTCCAATACTAACAAGAACCACAAGAACAACAACAAGCCGGAACAGTGTTAGCTTCTTGGCATTATCGATTGTGGGCAGTCAAGAGTAATAAGTGGAAAAGTTGGACTACGACTATTTGTGGATATTCATCCAAGGGGTGGTGGGGAGATAGGATTGTTGGTGACTAAAGCAGAGGAGGAAGCAAAGGAGCGTTGAGGCTGGCTGCTATTGCCAAGTCATAAGCGGAAGATGCTAAACAAATTTAAAGTGCTCAACGCCCGAAGGTCATGTTGTCATTTCCGTTGCTGCTCTGGCAAGTAACAATCGGCAGGGGGTAAGCGGCAAGCGGCAACTGGCACGCAGCTGGCACCGGATGCTTTGGGAAGCTCGTGCCACAGTTAAAAGTTCAATTTGTGGAATGACAACGGCGGCAGTTACACGCTCAGCAACACACGCACACACACACATACGAAGAAGGGCCAATTGAAGCGTAAGAAACAGCAGCAGGACGCAGTCGCAACAGCACCAGCAACAGCAGCAACAGCAGCGACAGCAGCAACAGCAGCGACAGCAGCAGCAGCGCAAACAGCAAAAGGAAATTTTGCGTTAAATTATTACTTTCCGTTTATGCAAAGCATTCGAGTTCGCCCACTTGGCTTTAGCGCCGGTCTCCGACATGTTTTGTTGCCGCCGCAAACACACACACACACTATCTCAAAACTTAAAGGCTCAAGGGAGCGCGAGTGGGAGAACGGGATGATGCAGGGTTGGTTCTGCGGTTGGCTGCCTCTGTGCGAATTAGTATGTGCGACAAGCAAGGAAATTGCAATAGCATCTCATGATGCCACTAAATGCACAGAAAAGGGTGCACCCAACAACAGGAACAACGAAAGCGTCAACGGCAACAGCAACAACAACAACAAAAGGGAAAAACACTGCAACAACAACAACAAGATGTGGATGCAGCAGCAACAGCAGAGCCTAACCAAGATTGGGGAAAAGGAAAGGGTGGAAAAAAATTCATTTGCTGTATTTGCAAAAATTTTCATGCTGTCAACAAACAGCGGGTCGAGGGGAGGCAGGGGAAGCGGGAGCGCTTGGCAAGCAGCAGGGAAAACCGTCGCCTGTGTTCGCCATTTGAAAGAACACACATGTGGGAGGCAGAAAGACAGTGGAGGCACGGGACTGGGGACTGGGGACTGAGTACAGTGCTGCATATTACACACAAAAGGAAAAAGGCGACGGGAGCAGCTGGCACTAACTGAAATGAAACGAAACGTAACGTGGAAATTGCAAGCGGCGCCGTTGCCGCCAACGTCGACGGTACTGCCTTGCTGCCTCTATGGAAATGCATTTTAAAGAAAAGCGCGCGCGCTTTTGTCATTTTAATTTTGTGGATTTGCTCTTCTCTTTTCTCTTTGCCATTTCCATTTCATGTTGCCAACATGCTGCCGCATGCCGCAAAACGTCCAAGGTTAGGCAGCATGAAATGTTTTTTAATTGAAAATGTTCCCAGTCAGTTGCGACTCTTAATTGTGGGCGTGGCAGGGCAGGCATGAGAAGTAGTAGCAGTAGCAGAAGAAGGCACTTAAGTAACCGAGAAGCTCAACTATTACAGCTATAAGAACTGCGGAGCGGGACTCAATGGCAGCCAACGCCAGTTGCCTCCCAACTTTTCGTGGCCTTGCAAACGCAACATTCCCCATCCTCTACCCTCCCCACCATCATCACACTCAGCACACACTCTATATGTCTCACATTGTGGCCATTTATCTTGCTCAAGGTAATAAAATGTCTATAATTAGTCATTTAATATACAGATTTCCGTTTTGCGTCAAGGGGCGAAAACTTTTCCAGGCCGCAGGGCAGGGCAGGGCAAAAAAAAACAAGTTGCGAAAAATGCCAAAGAAAGTTTATACGTGAACAACTGGGCGAGACTGTGGCAAGGGAGTCATATGAAGTGTTCCACCACGGCTCTGCTCTCTTGTCTTGTGTGGGTAATTTAAGGGGAGCAAATGATAAACTACTAAGCAGCAGACTAGTCGGCCCAGAGCCGAGTGGCGAACCTAAATAAATGTGCAATTAAGAGCGCTGCTCACTTTACCGTTGGACCGCACAATTTGCTGCCAAGTTTTGCCAGCGCAGACAGCGAACATATAAGTGTGTACACCCACACACGCATACACATTCAGACAAGTCTGAGTGTTGTGCACTTTTAACGTAATATGCCGTTTGGTTGCCTGAGCTATGAGAATTTTTATAATAAATCTTGGCTCTTCCGTTTTTGGTTTGCAAACTTCCTGTTGGCAACGCCGCCGCCGACAACGACGAAGGGGACGGCATCTTAGCCAAGACAGAGCAAATGTAGGGACACATGCTATATGAGCCAGCTGACTGCTGCCTGCCAGCCTGACTGCCTGCACTGTGATTTGCACGCAACATATGGACTATCATGTTCCGTTCTTCACTCCAATGTGCTCCGCTCCGCCGGACTTGTGTCAGCATGCGAAACTGTGCAGGGTCCCAGGCACGCCAGGCAGTTGGCATTGCCGTCTGCTGGTTATGCTGGACTTGGTGGGGGAGATGGTGATGCAGCAACTTGGCTGAGTGAAATAAATCTTGAAGTTTCTGCTTTATTGCAACTGATCTGTTCGCCCGGCTACGCAGAACTTATTGCGCAGTGCAAAATGTTAAAGGTTTCCCATTCCACTAGTCGATATGAACAGTAAAATTTAAGTCTAGATATACTTATCCATTAAGATGGGTGTATTAAATATGTTAAATCGATTTTATGTACTTGAATATTATAAAATTGTATTCAACGAGAGCTACAGTCGAGCACACTCGACAGTTGGATACCAATCAACCTATGTACTTATAACTTCTTCTTCTTATAACTTATGTCTATATTGTCCGATCGAATTGCAATTTGGAGGAAATATAGACATTATAGTCAGCTAACTAAGTCGAAGTCGGAAAATTTTACCTTTTATAAGTTGTTTACAAATTGACTGGAAAAATTTAATTGTTGATTTGCGGGCGCGGTGGGCGTGTCACCCAACATTTGCAATGAACTATCTGTGCATAAGGTACAGAAATCTTCATGCCAAATTAGCTGGCATCTGTGTGTTCATACTGGACAGTCGGACCGACAAATGGACATGGCTTAATCGACTCGACTAGTGATGCTGAGCAAGAATATATAATATATACTTTGTGGTGTCCGCCACGCCTCGTTCTGCCTGTTGCATACATTTGGAAAAGTTAGTCAAAACTCTTTTGACCCTTTTCAATAGTCGAAGGGTATAAAAACAATAGTCAAACTTTAAACCATTTAACATTCATTTATTTCTGTACCAAACTGAACATAACCAGTATGAAAATATTTTCTGAAGTATAAAATAATCAATTAGTTCGATGTGGTTTTTAATGAATTATTAAAATTGTAACTAAAATGCTTGTGTATTTTGGAGCAGTACCATTATTCGGACATGTTTGTTCATCTTCTTTTTTACCACAAATATAATCAGTTAGAGTGAATCGAATGCATGCTGTAGTAAGTATAAATTGAAACTATAATTCTTAAATTATTATGGGATTTTATGCAGTAAAATGGAAAACTCGTCCAGTGTGCATTCTTACTGATTTCGCTTTACACGTGTTTTCTTAAACATTTACATCATGCGAGAACATAAAGCAATAATACCTGCCGCACGCACTTATTGTATTTTGTTTTATTGTCCTGACAGTTTAACGAGCACTCAAATAAATTTTTATGTTTTTCGAATGATTGCAATGCTATTTTGGTGGCAAGTCCAAATCGATATTCAGGCCTAACCCAAAAAAACACCTTGACTGCCTTTTCCTTGGAATACAATTGTTTTATTAACACGAAAAAGCGTGAGGTGAGAAGTTTTACTCCCTTTCTCCTTCTATCCTTCCATTCAGAAGCACTTGCTCACTCTTAAGACGAACATCAAAGTAACAAAATTTACTTAGCAATATGATTGTAATTTATAATGTGCAGGATTCTCTACACAGTCCGTCAATTTCTTATTAGCTCTGGGGACTTTTTTTCGCACCCTCGTCATAAGCCTGTCGGCTAGCCTGATTGTCAACCAGTTCAGTTCGCTGCTGTCCCGTTGCAAAGTAATGCCCTTTGCGCACGCTTCTGGCTGCTTCGCAAAACAAAATTAGACGCAAAGGCAACAGCAGCAAAAACAAAAACAACAACATAACGAGAGACAAGCGAAAAAATTGTAATGCAAATTTAATTAGGTTTTAAGTGCTTAACGCAATGGCGACGTTGTGACGTCTTAGACAACCAAGTTGCCTGTGGTTGTTGTTGTTGCTGCCACTGATGTTGTTGTTGTTGTTATTTCTACCGCCTTTGCGCTGTTGTTGTTTCTTGTCAAATATTTACTTTGAAAGCGGCGCAAAATAATCAAAAAGGTTGTCCCTCCCCCGGCCCGCGATAAAAGCAAAGGTGGTAATGAAATTTTTCGCGCTGTGTTTTAAAACAGTTTAAAGTTATTACGACCGGCTACGTGGGCTGGCAAATTGATTTGGCTAAGACGAAAGTTTAAAGCGTTATGCGGGCTGTGGCCATAGATGCCAGCGACCACGGTGATGGAATGGCAAACATGCTGTGTTTGCCCAACGTGGCGTATACATAATATTAGCTTCTAACTTTAGAGCAAAATAAAATTCTAAGCTAATTTGCGTGTGACCCGCATCAAAAGTTTCCCATATTGAAATCGAAATTCCAGCACAACCAGCACAGAGCATAGCAATGCATAAAGCTGAATTGGTTTATTGTCTGGGCCCAGAGCTGGATGATGGGGCTGGTTGGTGGCCAAAACTTTGACAATGAAAGTTTTAGCGCCCATGCAATATGCAAATATTTGCGCAACTTTATTAAAATTCATTTTTGTCATTCATTGCCAAATGTAGTCAGTGTGTGCTCTGGGGTTACTTATTGTGCTTGTGTGCTACTGTACGCTTGTCTGTGTGTGTGTGTGTGTGAGTGCGTGTGAGTGTAAGTTGATCTAAAAACTCTTGACAATAGTTTTGCCAAGTTGCTACTTTCATGGCGGGCGCGCAAACATGCAAAGAATTTTGTGCTAAGCGGCAATAATTGCAAATTCCTGTGCAACCGCGCTCAAACACATACACATACAAGCCACATACACATACGCAAACTGGTTGAAAACTTTCGCCTTGTCTAACTGTCTACAAATCGCAGAGCTTTGCGAAAATCTTTGCCAAAATGTTTGCCCATAGACATTTTGGGAGTCAAAACTTTGCAGCGCGCAAAAGTATGCAATAGTTTTTATTCGGGCTATGCCCACACATTGTATGTGGTCATATGAGAGTGTTGCACACACGACCCCCCCGCCTACGTTTGGCCACGAAGTTGTACTAAAAAATTAAAATTGCCTCACAATATGCATATCATTTATTTAATTAACCCGCCAACGACGCATCACGCTGTGCGAGCAACCTTTTTTGTTGCAATGTTCTGCGTAGAAAAAATACACACATGCACACAAACAATGTAATTAAAATGACACAGTTTTAATTGGCTGGACGCGCAGAGCTTTAACAAATGCCTCAATATATTTACGTGTGTGTGTGTGACTGTGTGTAATCGTGGAATTAAGCAGCCAACTGTTCGCTGTTAAGCTGTTAATTCGTATTATTCTCACTGCGTCGGACATTTTTATAGGACAATGCCAAGCCTCGTCGCAAAGGCCGCAGGCAGTGTGAAAATCCACGTGAAGGGGAGTCGATAGACGCTGGCTATTGAATTGAGCAACGGAACTATCGCGTATGCTGTGCAGCATGCACCGTACTCAGTGCCCTCTGCCTTCGAGCGACCATAACTAACGGTTCACTGCACATTGGAGTCGCTGCTTGAACAGCTGCAGACGGCAGCAGCAGTAGCAGACGGCAACAGCAGCAACATTGCGAACTTCAACTTGCAATTTGGACGTGACCAAAAAGAGATTGCCGTAGGTGTCAATTGTTTGTTGGTGTGCAAGCACACTCTCACACGCACACTTCTATAGCTACACACATATGTGCGAATTTATCGGTTGACATGACAATGCGGCTGCAAAATGCTTGCGTCGAACTGAACTTCAATATGCCACGGGCGATGCTCTGCCAACTGCCAAACGCCAAATGCGAACTCCGAACTACGAACTCTGGAGACCACGGACACAGAGCGAACGTACAAACGTACGCTCTCTGTTGGTGTGTCTGACTCCTAACTCTTTGCTCTTCGATCCCATGTGTACGAAGCTACCATTAGGTAGCATGGCAGTGCAGGGCAAGCCCTCACACTTTATGCCTGCGCCCTGGCCCAGCTACGGTGTCAGTTGTTCCTGCTTTTCGCGAGGGTTGCTTGAGCAGAAAGCTCTCAAGTTAAGAATCAAGCAAAGGCTTTCGCCTTTCTCTCAGTCTAATCAATGTGTTTGATATACTAGATTTAATTATTGAGTGAGATATTAGAGAGAACGAGAAACGAGTAACATAATATTCCGAATGGAATAAGATAAGACACCGGACATGACTAAGATGATGCCAATCTTCAAACAGTAAGCCAAAAGATACTCCGAGACATAGGCGATAAGTTGCGGTCCGTTATCCTAATGCTGATCGAGAATATATATTGTTATAGGGTCACAAAAATCCCCGCCTGTCCTTCTGCACATTTGAATAATCTCAGTAGATCATGCATTGTTTTTTTTAACTCTTGGCTAAGCTTGTTATGTTTAATAGTACTGCCTTCTGAAATCTAACAATACTATTTATTCCAACTTTCCAGCCAGATCTCTCAGTTGATTTATATTCAATTTCACAGCTCATTCCATCTGTTCCACAATATCTTTTAATCGATCTATCTTTTGCTCACTTGCATCCACAACTGGTGAGCCACCCTCGTTCATTCCTTGGCTTTGGGTAACTGAGTTGCCTGCACTGGCGCTAACCTCTCTAATGTGACCTCAACGTAAAATAATTGCTGACCAAAGTGCACTCAAATGCAGACTCATGGCCACACGTGATGACCAATGCACTTCAGGTCAAATGTTCTCGAATGTGCATGGCTGCGCCACGCCCATCTGCTACTTGCTACGGCCACCCACCATTGTAGAAGGTGTGGATGTGTGTGTGAGTGTAAAAGGGTATTGTTAGACAGCCGCAAGGTCTCGTTGGCTGACTCGTTATTCTTACTTTTTCGGTCCGCTTAGCCGAAGACAAGTCGTTGTAATTGATGTAATTTCTGGCCAGAGGTGCAAGACAGGCATCAAACTACACAGAGCAAAGAGAACGAATGAGAGATTTCACACGGAAAACCGAACCTTTTGTGCATTGTGTTGACGGAGCGTCTGTTAGGGAATCATTTGAGTAGTGCACAAAAATCACAAGTTGCAGCTCAGATGTCGAGGCCAGGCCGGAACCGGTGACAGTGCCATTTGAGATGCCATGTTCTCGCTCTCGACGGCTTTTGCGGTTCAACATCATAGTGCAGAACATAAAAAACTTGGGCTTTAAGGCAGCTGGCACTCGAGTCGCTCTCTTGCTTGTTCTAATCGATTGATTTGCCAGTAAGACAAATCAATAAATAGTATTTCGCAACGCCCTTGTTTGCCTACAGCAAACAGTGCTCACAGGGACCATTTGAAGGTCGAGTATAATGTGGGCAATGAGTGAACGAGTGTGCCATGAGAACGAGTATGAGAACGGATACTCTGACAGTGTTGGTTTGCCAAGCTATGAATACTTTTACCTATTTTTATTTATACACGACAACGAATGTTTTATTGATCTCATTGTGTTTACCTTTTGTGCTTTATGAGCGTCGTCTTAGTAGGCATGACTGTCTTCCGTTGTCGCCGCGTTAGCAGGATTGCCTGCATATTATTTACTGTGCCCCAATTGAATTTCAATTTGTTGATTTTCTTATGGGTACAGCGAAAACCAATTGGCCGCATGTCGAAAGCTTGCGAGCGAACAAGTACAAGCACATTCTTGTCTAAGTGCAGCTTATGCAAAATGTATAAGCTGAAAATATTCTTGGCTAATTACTTTGAGTGAGTAGGCTAAAAACGGGTTAACACTTGCCAACGGCTGCCGTTGTTGCTGCTGTTGATGATGTTGTTGTTGTCCCTAGTGTTTCAACCATGTAACAACTGCTTAGCCGGCGGCTAAGTTTCTCTATTCTCTGCGCATGTGTACTTCAATCTTAAGGCGAAAATTGAACAAAGGATTTTGTTTGTTTTCAACTAAATTAGTGCAAATAGTGCACTCTTACACACCTACACGCACACACGTAGACACGCACACACAAAGGCGGGCGGCAGAGCGACTTTACCTTGTGCCACTTAAAAGCAACAACAGCGACAACAACAAGAAAGCCTGAGCGCTGCCATTCACTTTCGCATAGAGTCCCACACACACACACACACCACAGCACAGCAGACTACCATGCATTGTGTCTGGGCGTGTGTGGGTGTGGCATTATCTGGCGCATAGTTGGCTCGCGATTTGGGCGCTCAAAAGTATGCTATGCGAGTCATTACCTTTCATCTCAATTATACACGTGCAAGAAAAAGCGCGAGAGAGAGCCAGGAGAGAGCTAAAAGACTTGGCAAGCAGATGTACATATGCATATAAATTTATTTAAAGAATTTCTTACACCCAGCACAACAACAACAGCTTGGGGAACGAGAACTGACGCAATGCCTCGTTTATGCCACACGTGACCTGCTTTGCCGTTGGCCAGGGTCGTCTACAGTGACTGCCATATAGTCGCACACTATTTTTACAAGTGTCTACAGTTAAGCACTCGCACACATACACACTCGCACGCATGGCAAACTTTTGTTGTGCCCATGCGAAAATTACCATGCTCAGAGAACACATCCGCCTGCGTCGTCTGTTCGTCGCGTGAAATGAGAAGAACAACTTTGGCGTGCCTGACGCGCAACAAAAGAATGTAAAGATGTGTAAGGCAGCACTAGCAGCAGCTGGATTGTGGAGCGTTGCATGTGGCAAGCACACCAGCACAGCAGGCGCAACGCACTGGGCAACTACCCAGCAAGCAGGAGAGACGCAGCCAAGCAAGCCGGGCTAAGAAGCTAACATAGCCATAGCGTTGGATTTCATTATGCGCATTTTCTACCACTTTTTGGAAGGCAGCCCGTTAGCATCACATACTTTAAGGCGCCGCTATCCTCGCCATCGCGTCGCGATGCTCCTCAGTTGCCTCTTTGCTGTGTTTTGCAGTCTAGCTTGCTTTTGCGCAGACACTGAAATGCAATTTGCATAAGTTTCACAGCTTCTTTCGCTTATATAAAGCCGACTTATATAAATATAAATTCTATGTGCATAACCCAACTGCGTCTATGTGTCTGTGTGTGAGTGTGCGTGTGCATTAGTGTGAGTGCGTTTTTGTCTGTGTGCACAATTTAAGTATGTGTTGCCGAGCTGTTGGCAGTTTGCATGAAGAGAGACACAACAACAACAAAACCAAGTAACGCTGCAAACTGTCGAGCACAGTTGACTGTCGCATACCCTGCTATCAGCAATGAAAACCCATTATGAGTTCATTACAGTGTACAAAACAAAGGTGAAAACTATAATTTAAGTTTCCTCTGTTCAACTGCATACCCTGGTCGAAATTAGAGTATATGTATAACACCCTTGAAATGTAGGTTTTTGTATGAAGACCAATTCTGATTTTAGAAATAACTGAATTTATCAGTTCCAATCAAAGTTAGACTGAATATGCTCCACCATCATATATAGTATAGAAACAATCAGAGGATATAAGAACCTGTAAGGGCATAGAAACTTCGGCATGGGGTAAGGTAGCCTTCGTTCCCGTTTTAATACAGACTTGGAGTTATTAAATCAATTTAAGGTACGCTCTTAAGTTTTAATTTTTTTTAAATTATGCAATGTTAGCAATTTAAAGGAAACTATATTAAATTATATATGTAAATTAACGATAATTTATTATAATTCTTGATGACAAAATGAGGTAAGATCCAAGTTATTAAACTCTGTATACATTAGGCTTTAATAATTGTATTGCAAAATCTGTCACATAAACAGTATAAATGAATCAATTCAGTGATGCCACCACTAAAATGAAATATACCCATTGTCAAGTTTTTGCAAATGATAAAAGCACGGCAGTATTGCTCCCTTAAGTCGAACAAAATAAATTTGTATTTGCCAGCGCTAGAACGAACCCCATATGACTTTGTGTAATAGAAAACATAGCACATGAACCAGCAAAAAAGGACGTAAAACTGACTGAATCTTTGAAGTTTCTTATTACATCATGAAAACTTGTGCCAAAAAGGCTCTCAATAATTTAACTTACTTCCAATATACTAGAATATACAGAATATACAATATACAGAATGTAAAACGGATTTTTTAATTACTACAAATTTTTGTATGATATTAAATACCAAAATATCTCACAGCAAGTCGGGCGCTACAACGCAATTAAATGCAACGCACTCGTATTTTATAGTGATTTACTCGCAAATAAAACAAACTGATGTATGTATTATGATTCGTGTTTAACGTAAACAAAGCATCAATTAAGCTGCTGACCAATTTAACTTTTGTGTGTTTTATTGTTATTTACCGACATGCCTCACACACACTCACACACATGCAGACTACATATGAATATATGCATGCACACATGCAGCCATAAACTGGCACAAATTTGTCATGTATGTCAACTGTTGCCGGTGTTGAGCCTAATCCATGCCACTGACCCCACAAGCAGCTGAGCACCTAAGCCGCAGCACGCTCCACTTAGCCAAAATCCAAGCAGAGTCTGCTTGCGCTGGCTGCGGCAACGGCGGCTCGCAGATACTGCGGTCTGCTGCTGCGGGCGCTGCGAGAGGTGTGAGAAGTTTGGTTGGTTGCGAGAAGGCAGCAGCAGCGGGAATTGAGCCAGCGATTGGCGGCGACTAACCATGCCCCGAGCGCCTCACGGGCAAATCACTCATTACACACTCACGCCTGAGCTCACCCGGGCGCGGTTGCCTGCGAGGCGGCTTGGCTTGGGCGCACGACCCAAAGGTGGAGGTTGGAGACGGTGGCGGAGGCGGAGACGGATCGGCAACGTCACAAATTATGTCAATTTGCTGCTGCCGCTTCCACTGTCAAGAGAGACGCAGTGCGCTGCCTAGACTAAGTAGTGTATGTGTGTGTCAGTGTTGTGTGTGTGTGAGTTTGGTCTACTCGTTGGGAATTTGACATCTTACATGGGAATTACAAACGCACCGAAAATTGCTACAATGTTTTGTGACAGCGCCACACACACATATATGTATATACACACATCAAGACAAGTATGTGTGGATATATGTATAAATAGATATGTCTGTCTGGTTGGCTGCATCGCGCGTGCCTGAGTTCAGTCGGCGTTTTCATGTGCAAATTTTTGTAGTGTGCCATAAATTATACGACTGGGAATTGCTTTTCTATAATACGTGCGCATATTAAATAAATGTCAAAAATTTTGCCTTCTCCCTTTCCACACACACACATACTGGCAAACGCCCGCGCAGTCCTACACGTACGCGCTTATACTTAGATTCCCACGAACACACAGGCACTGACACACACACATAACATACACTCTCTCACTCTCGTACTCACACAGAAAAAGACGAGTGCAAACTGAAATTATGCGTGAGGAATTTGCTGCTGGCGGCTGTTCCAAAATTAAATTACGCGTAACATCATTGCGCAGCCCCTTTTTTGGGTATTAATGAGCTTTGTGATGTTGAGCATGATGGATCTGTGCCGGAGTCATAGCTAAGCCGTTGCCAGGTGAGCAGGCTGACTGACGGTTGGGCGGGTGCGTGTGTGGTTGCTTAAATCGATGTGTGACCGAAACAGTTCGAGAATCAATCAGTCTCTGCAATTCTTTGCCAACCAAATACATATGTATGTCCAATTGTTAAATAGAAAAACAATATCCATTACAGAAGAAACATAACGAATGCTTAGTATTAGTAAATTCAATAGATTGTTTTTAGCACACAAACAACTAAATTTTATATGATAATTTTACAAACTTGTTTAATTTTTAATCTTTTTTCACAACATGATTAAATTCAATTTGCAATTTGCTTCTCCTTCTTAATACAGAGTTGCCACCATGCGATGTATTTTTATATCGCCTACATTAAGTTTCTACTGTTGAATATCGACATGCATTGCCAACTACTGTTATATCGATTACAATCGATTTCAATTTGAACTTGCCTACAACTTTCTTTTAATCAACGAATTATTAACAGTTTGAAATGCTATTAAATGAATAGATAAAAGATGGGAAGCAAAATTGCGTTCAATTTAACTATTGTTAAAGTTTAAGTTGCATTGTCAACTACTGTAATATCGATTTCAATTTGAACTTGCCTACAACTTTCTTTTAATAAACAAATTATTGAAAGTTTGAAATGCTTTAATATTAAATTAATACATAAAATATGAGAGGAAAAATTGTGTTTAATTTTACTGCATCATTTCAAATGAAAGTTGAGCAGAAAATAAACATATAAAATTGCGTTGTAGTATATTAAAAGTGAACATAAACATTGTGCGATACTCAATATCAGACATACATATGTATTTACATATGTAAGATTTATCAGTTCTATTCGACTAGGTACTTACTAGACTTTCATAGACAGAACAAACTGATAAATCAAGATCGACCTAAGATACTTCCTTCGTGACTCATCTATCTGGCTGTACGACATTACAACTGCAGTTAATCGCCCCTTTAACTCGATCCTAAACAATTTGCAACTGCGACTGTATCCTATCTTGCAACTCGCGACAAATGCATATCTATCTGTGCTGTACTCCAACTGCCTCGGCTCCTTTTTCGACTATCGAGCAATCACCTTAGCCAGCTATTTGCCAGGATTGTGAGCACCGCGTACTGACTGCGGAGTTTGCAGCACGCGGTCACCGTAATACCCCCGGCGTATATCTGGTATTTCAGTGACATCAATTGGCAGTTTAAATGCAAAAGATGAGGCCGGCGCCGCTGAGAAATCGCAGCTAAGCAATAGAAGAGAGAGAGAAAAAAAGAGGAGAGGAGTGAGCAACGCTGCCATCATCATCATCGCTGTCATTGTCGTTGTCGACGTCATCGTAGTTGTCGCTGTCGTTGTCGTCAATTTAGCATTAATATTCCCACTCACGTACTTGGTTGTGATTATGCGACTACGACGATGACGATGACGATGGCGATGGCAAAGGCGAAGGCAACACGACTGCGGTTAGGGTCAGGGTGCGGCGGGCTTTTAGATTCAGGAGCAGCAAGAAATCGTGCAGGAGGGGGAATGGGAACGGGTCTGGTGTCGGTTGTCGGTTGACGTGCGGTTTGGTTGCTTTTAGAGCCTTGCGTGATGTTGGCGTGACAGTTCAAAGGCAGCGTTTTGTTGACATTTGTTGGATGTTTAAGGAATCGAAGAAGGAGTCAAGTAATTGCAATAGCAAAAGCAGTGGAAACAAACCCAGCAACGACAACAATATCAGCTAAAACAATAACAACAACAGCAAACAATTTAATATTGTGTTAATGACTTCGTCAATAGGCTTCTTGTGACATTTAAAGCAACCACTAGCCGGGCACCGCCTGCATACTATTTGTACTATGTATTTACCCTCCCAACCCATAATTGACTTTCTCTCTATCTCACTTCCTCTCTGTCTCTTTTGCTTTTTACAGTTTCCACTGTGGCCGTCGAGGCCGTGCTGGGACGTACCGCATCCTTGCCGTGTGACATTGAGCCGGAGGCAAAGGACGATCGTGTCTATATGGTGCTCTGGTTTCGTGAGAGCGCTGGCAAACCACTTTACAGGTGAGTGCAGAACACACATAGCCACACGTACGCACACACCTACAAAACGTTTTTAATTCAATTGCTTGCGGTTACCTGACATAATGCACAACACATACAAACACACACGAGCGCTCCTAATTTCAGAATCTGTTTGAGTTGCTCTGTGTGCTCCACCTTGCAGTCACTTAAAGTGCTGGGCCACCTTTGATTTATGTGGAGGACCCATGGACTGGCCAACTGGCCGGCACATCACATGAGAAATGGCGCCAGTTCATAATTTTCAAATAATTTATTATTTTAATAACATCATCAATATCAACTCAACCCAAGTCGAAGCGTCTCCCAGCTCCAACTAGACCCGGCAGCACAAAACAAAAGCGAGCGCAGGCCAAAGGGGGCGACATGGGCTCATATATTAGCCGCAGGGCCAGAGGCAAAGGACATCAGGCCCAGGCTCAGAAGGAGACCCTGGTCGAGGCCCAGGGCAGCAAAATAATAGCAGCCAAAGTGAAAACTGTTTTGGCGGCAACTTTGATTATTTTCGGGCTGGGGGGAGTGGAGGGGAAGAGGGAGGTCATTGGGTCGAGTCAGCATGAGGTGTGTTTAGATGTGTGCCTGTGGGTGTGTTCTGCTGTTATTTATAGAGCGAGCGCTGTGAGCGTGTGCTTAGGTTTAATATGTTGCACATTATAAGCAGACATCGATATCCTTTAGCCTTGTCAATTTTGCTTACATGTGTGCTTCCTTCTCAATATGCTGGCCACCAGCTACGGTCTCCAGCTATGTCTGTCTGTGTGTGCACCAGGGAGATGAGGGACACGAACGCACGTGTATATCAAGGACAAGCGCGAACTGTTCACGAGCTGTTGCTGCCGTCCTGCTGCTTCCGCTACCGTTCTTCTTCCTCTTCTCCTTCTGCTGCTGCTTTTCCAGCTGCTCCTCTTCGTGTTTTTCCTTCTGTTTTGCTGTTCTGCTGTTGTTGCCGCCTTCGTGCACTCAATTGGAAGCAATAAATTTCACTTGTGCACAGACAATGCGACAAACAGTGAGACAGACAGAGAGAGAGAGAGGGAGGGAGAGGGAGACAGAGAAAGAGAAAGAGAAACACCAGGTGAGTGTTGGCGAAAAACTAGGAAAATGTCGAAAACAATAATGTCGCAAAAATTTCCGACTTTATAACCAAAATATCCGAAAGTGATTCGAATTCGATTTCCCTTCCATGCCAAAAGGAGAAAACCCGAGATGAAGCAGCAGAAAGCAAATACAGAGAGAGAGAGAGGGAGAGGAAGAGAGAGAGAGAGTCAAATAAATAAAGACAGTAAACAAGCAACAGTAACAACAGCGACAACAACAAGGCTAAGCCGCTGCAGGTGCAGTTGTGCAAAAGGAGAATAGAGAGGAGAGGAATTGGGTTAGGGCATAAAATTGCCAGCGCTGCGTGAAATCGAAGGCAACTCAGGTTTAAAAGAAGCGAAAGCCGAGAGCTAAGACCAGCAAAATGCCAAAATTGAAAGGCGTGTGGGTGTCCTGTATTCCACACGTACATATATGTGTGTGTAAGGAGTCTTTTTTTATGCCAGAGCCTCCCTCTGTGTGTGTGTGTGTGTGATTTTTTCCGTTTGCCACATTTTGTAAGGATGTCACAGCTTGCAGTCCGGAACCAAAGGCAGCCTGAGCCTGAGCCTCAGCTACCTAGGGCTCTCCTGTCTAGGGCTCTCTGCATTTGACAGCTTCACACCCAGCTACAACAACAACAAGAACAACGTCAAAAGTCAAAGCCAGCCCAGGCCACAAGGCCGCAAGGCAAAAATATTAAAAATTATAATGTTAAAATTTGCTTTGTTGTCTGCAACGGCTGAGCCGAGGATTTTTAGGGTTAGCAACGTTTATATTTTGTTTTTCCTTTTGTTTTTCCTTAACTGGGTTTACTCGCTGAGTTTGCCACTCTCTTTGTATCTTTCTCGTGTTTTTTATGGACCCGGATTTGTTTTTCCTCGAATTTGACCCTTGAAATGCGATTTTCATGGGATTTCTGTATATGTACATATTTTATCGTTATGGATTGAATACGATGCCCGGACGTAAGGTCAGTTGGCATTATTAAAATTAACATTTGGCAGTGACAAAGGGCCACCTGTAGAAGGAGGAGGCGAAAGGAGGCATTGAGGCATTTCCACGGTCCTACTGTCTGCCCACTGTCATGTTCAATATTGCAAGTCATCAATGCAATGAGCCAACGTAGTTGAGGCAATAAAGACACGACAAAGCTCACATACTATAATAAACGAGCACAAAGGCAATGAGCAAGGCCTCTCCTCACTCACTTTCTCGTCCCTGACATCGATGGCAACCATAAAAAGCAGCCGAACATCGAGGAGCATTGGCTGCAATCAAGGTTAATTGATTTTTAAAGCTCACCGGGATGCTCACCTGGCAACTAGTGGAGGAGTAGGCGCACAAAGACGGACGACGGACAGCGGAGGCTTAAATAATGCAATTTTCTGTACTGTAAACGGTGGCAGCAGCTTTGCGTACTGGCTGTGCCGGCTGTTGTGGCTGTCAAAGGAGCCATAATCCGTGTAACAGCCCACGCTAACTGCCATAATCGTCATCGTCGGCGTGGCAATGCCCATAAATACATATACATACAGCACACACACATACATGTTCCTACCATACATACATATATCTACATATATGGCCAACTTTCTGGACGAGTCGCAATCGAAAGTGCATTCACTCCAGGCTCACGAATGTGTATGCCCTGCACTTGGCTGGCGGTCTACTTGAGAATCTGCCGACCACAAAAGTAATAAACCACAAAATGGTATTCAAAATGGTTGGCAATAAAATCCGGCAGCAGCAGCAACGTCAGCCACGGTTCGCTTCCTTTTGGTAAGGCGGCCAAAAGTCGGGCCAATGGCAATTAACTCGAGTGCATTTTCGGGGTTTTACGAGCGCCAACAGAAATGGCCAGCAGCAGCAACGGGCTACGGGCAGCGTTCAACGGCAATTGCAACTGTGCCACACTCTGCTCGAATTCCAGTTAGATGGCATATTTAAAACTGTAATTAAGTCCCTGCATGTATGTGTGTGTTTGTGTCGGCGTGTGCAAAACGGAAATGCGAAGAGCGCATGCAAATCGATTTGGGCCACTAACTTTAACTTGCATTAACTTTGCTGCCATTGTCATTTGTCCAAGAAATGCCAATGCAGCCAAAGCTCAGGCTGTTTCAGTCTTTTCACAATTTCGCCCTAATTACGAGCGCGCAAAAGAAAACTGAAACCGGAAACGCCTCTTTAAGCCAAGTTTATTGAATGTCTTTAAAGAGCGCGTATACAATGTGTTTCTGTTCCTTAGGATCAGTTTACAGTTGCGCAAAATCAACAGTCAACAACGACAACAACAATAAAAAGAGCAGCAGCATCGGAACATCAGCAACTCGAGCAAGACGACCTACCAAGATGAAACTTTTATTTTGAATTTATTGCCGAATTTATTGGGCGACACTGCATAAATTTGAACTTGCCCAACATGGAGGAGTTTTCATATTTCTGTTTACTTCTCCCACTTTGTGAACGAGCGTGTGTGAGTGTGTGTGAGTGCTTTTTTTGGCTCTGTTTTCATATATTCATATGCTACAAATTATATAGTAAAAGTAAAGAAGAAGAGCCCGAGCAGAATGCAAACAAAACAAAAACACCAGCGGCAACAATGTGCGGAATGATGCCAACAAATGTCAACACTGTGAGAATGGGACAGCAGTGTGGGCAGATGGGATAGAGAGTGGCATAGTGTGGGAGGGGAGGGTGGCAAGTTGGGGAAATTCGGGAAAAACTGTTGTTGGCAATAACAAAAGAAATTTACAGATATTACACAGCATGGTTCCATAATAATACCAATACACAGTAGCGTATCCAAAAGACGAAAAAAAAATCGGAGGGGGGAAAACAAAGGAAAAACAACAACAACACAAAGGGGCAGTAAAACCATTTGCATATGTATGTGTCTGTGTGTGCTTGTGTGTGGCTGTGTGTATGAGGGCGTGAACAGCTCTTTTTACATTCATATTTCTCTCGCCTGCGTTTTCTGTTTGTTTTTCCCCAGCGAACCAATTTAAAATTTGTTGCGAGTTTTGTCCACAATTTCGTTGCATACTTTTTCGGGCGCTTCACCGTAACCGTTGCTGATAGTCACATAATGCCAGAGCTCTCTAGTATGTTCAGCCGGCAACCCGTCTGCCCGTCTGTCTGTCTGTCAGTCAGTCTGTCTGCCAATCTGTCGGTTGTCCCCGCCCCGATGTGTGTTTGATACGCCAACGGCGCTCGTTTCGCCCATTTCACTTGATACGGGCTACCGTCAGACATAATGCCAAACAATTTCCACCTGCTTAGCATCGCAGGGGGATACGCTTTAGCCCCGAGCATTTGCCGCAGCTCCTCCCGCTGGCCTATGACGCCCTCATAGTTTGTCGACTTTCTCTGGCGCTACATAATTGAAGTCAACCGTTTACGCTGCTCCAACTCTGCCCTGTAGCCCGTCTGCTTTGCAGAACTGTGTTTAAATTGTCGAAAAATACTGTTTGCCAGAGCAGCAGCAAGCAATGTGGACATACACACTCCCACAATTGCACACGTACACTCTGTGACACATATTGTCATAAAATTATTCAATGGTTATTGTCTGCGTCATCAACTCACGAATACACATGCAAACTCACACCCAGAAAGGGAGCTAAAAGTTTGTGGTCCCTTTTTGTAGCGTTCTCCTTTTGCGTTGTTGTTACCTCTTGTCTTCCCCCTGGACAGCCCTTTTGCAATTTTTTGAATAGCGTTTTGTAAGCGTTGCAAAACAAAAAGGCAAAAACATTAAATGGCAATTGGAGAAGGTCGCCTTGGACTCGCCTCGGATTGGATTAGTGGGCGGCATGGCCAGGCTGCTAGCTACCACATATGTGCCTGGAGTTGGTCGCAGTTTGGGTGTAGCCCAAAAACAACGAACGAGTGAGAAGTAGCAAACCCAAAGCGTAATTACCAAGCAATGTCCAGCGTGCTGGCCAAGGTCTGCTCGGGATTTGTGCTCGCTTTCGTTGTGTTTAAATAACGTAGCTCATTCATTCAGGCTGAAGATAAAGTGCTACCAATTAACGCAAAATAAATAAAACTCCACTAATTGTTGGAAAAAAGACAGAGAGAAAAACAACGCGAGAGCCACAAACAAAAGCAAAAGAAAATGAAGAAGCATCAGTCTGAGGTGCTGCCGCTTTTCTCTTCAAACTGGACGCGTTGCGGCGTCCATTTGTCCACTTGCCCACAACTGACGAGCAACGGACGATGAACGACGGACGATGACAGTGGACATTTCTGCAGCTGCCACAATGTTGTCTTCATTCCACCAGCCTCCCTCCATCCGCAGCTCGATTTTCCTAGCGAGCATTTTCTTTACAATTTTTACTGCTCGAGCATTTTGGCGTTTACGTTCCTTTCTTTTCTTTTCTTTTCACTATTTCTCCTCTGTACTGCCTTCTACTTTGCTTATTGTGCAAACTTGGCATTATTGTTTCCTAAGGCTAACACGGCAAGAAGAAAACACAATGTCAACAGCGGCCAAGCCAGGCCAAAAGACCGAAAAGGGATCTCTCTTCTCAGTCAGCAATTCGCGCTTGGCCTTATCGTTGTGCGACGCTTCCCCTCTCTCTCTCTCTCTCTCTCTCTGTCTCTCTCTCCATTGTTGACTAGTCGCCGTTGTGCTATTGTTTGCGAATACGCAAAATTAAAACTAGCAGCGACTGGGACTCTTTAAATATATACTAGTATTTGTATACCCTGTACCTAGATACGGGTAAATTAGAACGTAACATCTGAAGAATTGGAATTGCACTTCATTAATATTCGAATATATATGCAAAGAAAATAATGCTATAACTTAGTAAGTAGATAAACTGAATTTAGTATTTTATTTCATCTTTTCAATATAATAAAACTTATGTCGACCAACTTTTAATCTTTCTAACAGGGTATCTTCTTATGCTCCACCAATGTATTTTAAAATTTTACTCTCTTTTTACCGACATTAGAGTGCGTAAATCGTTGAACTGCGCCTTTTGTTTACATATTCGCGCACATATATTTAATTAAGCTAATTAGGGTACGTGCTCTGGGCCAAAAAGCGGCTTAAACGCGGCTTTGGGCGGCGTAATTTATGCGCCGCTCGGGTTGCTGCACTTCAACAATAATTAGAAATGGCTGCCTGGTCAACACATGACGAAGCGACAGGGAGGAAGGTGTGGAATACGAGACAAGAGAATTGGATGGAATGGAGGTTGCAAGGTGGGAGTCGAGGGGACAAAGACGCGTCGTGATAAGCATAAGAAATATGAGCACCGGATATAAATTGTGTCAGCGGCAAAATGATAAAAAACCACTTAAAGGCGCAAACAATACTGCTGGCTGCCAGCCGGCACAATGACAAACCGCTCGACTAACCGCAAGCGCAGCAAAAGCAAAGGAGGACAACACCACCAACAACATTAACAACAACAAGAGCAACAACAATAACTGCAGACAACGACAACGGAAACAACAAAGGGACACAAGTTGGCGGTGCTGTCTTTGCTTCTGCCAAGTCATTTGCGGCACTCGACGAGGGGAGCTGTTTCTTGGTCTGTTCCGGCCCCGGGAATATGGGGGAGGGGGCTTTTGCCTGGACGGACATTAGCAAATACAATAAAAGCGCCAAAGATAGCACGTCAGGCTTTTTAATGCGCAAAATTGCAAACGTTGTCGGCCGAAGAGCTGCGAAAATAATGCGAAACGGAAGAAATTAGTTGCGTGCAAATTCACGCTTGCTCCTTCCCTTTACAGGGTCAAAGGGCAAAGGGGAGACCTGGTCACGGGGAGGTACAGGAAAAGGGTCATTTTGTAGACGCGTGAAATTTCTGACCCCGACTTGTAGGTACTTTTGAAACATTTTATAACATTCTTTTTATTGGCTCTGCGTTGCAGTACTCGCACGTCGAAGGGCCTGCTTTAAGACTGACCCCCCCGTCATCCATTACTTCTCACGCCTTCCCCTACCCTGTACGTTCCCCATGTATGTTCACAAATGTCGCGGCCACAGAACGTTGAATTGAAAAATGTGCTGAAATTAGGGTGCTCCATTTTTTATGTGGCAAACATAAGGAGCGAACGTTCCCTCAAGCCCCAGCTCAATCGCAGACGCCAACACGCATTAAAATTTACGACCTTGACGGCGACAGAGACGCCAGCGTTGGCGCAGCCTTGGGGGCAATTGCGGAGACAACTTATCGCCAATATATACATATTTAAATATTTGCGTATTCTCAGTAATTTGTTAAGCATTTTTTTTGCTCTGTTGTGCTCTTCTCGCTGCAGCTTCGATGTGCGTGGGCGACCCTTCGAGAAGGCGCTCTACTGGTCGGATACGAACTCATTTGGGCCACGTGCGTACTTTGTGACCGGACAGCAGCCAGCGAAATTGTCTGTGGAGAATATACAGTTGGATGACGAGGGCGTAAGTACATACTATACTATACATCCCTTAGAGCATATACATATATTAGTACATTTCGCTAATGCATTTGCTGTCCATTGTCAACAGGTTTATCGCTGCCGCGTCGACTTTCAGAACTCGCCGACGCGTAATCATAGAATTAATTTAACGGTTATTGGTAAGCCAGATGGAACTGAAATTGCAATATAGTATGAGATATTAAACTGAACTCTGTTTGCTATGCTCGGTATTTTTTTTCTCTGCAGTTCCTCCGCATCAGATACTCGTGTACGATGCCTCGGGCCGTGATGTTGCTGGCGCTGTGGGTCCATTGCTCGAGGGCGATAATATTGTGTTGACATGTGAAGTGCGTGGCGGTAAGTAAATCATGATAAACGACACACACACACACACACACACACACACACACATTCGTAGATAGTCGCATGCACACTCGCGCAGGCAGCTACTTAAATGTAGCACTCAGACAAAAGGCTATCAAGCAAGGATGACAAGCAATGGCACACGCAACACGCCTGCCCTTGCCCATGCCACAGCCGCTCACTCCTGTTCGCCAGTCTATTTAAAGAATTAAAGATGAGTCGCCCCAGATAGGCGTGTGTTCGCACATGCTGCTGCCCATGGCCCATGGCTGAGCCTGCTGCGGCAATGGAGGTTGTGGCAAGCCTAAGTCGTCGTAAATAATAAAAATAAATGTATGTCAGAGTCTGCGGTGACACTGTCGACAGCGACAACCGACCAGACAGCCTGTCGTTTACGTCTGCTGCGGCTGAGTCTGCTGCTGCTGCTGCTGCTGTTGCTCCAACTGAAGCTGAGGCTGAGGCTGCTGCTGTGGCTGTCATTGCCACTTTTCTTTGAAAAATGCAACAATTTTCAGCGTCTGGCTTTTTGTCGCATGGCGCCTGGCCAGGGCGCCGTCGCTTTACCTACCTATGACCTATAGGCATATGCGGCATCGTAAATCTTTAAAAAGGTCCCCAAGGTGAAAGGCAAACCTCAGCGACGGCGTCCATTGCAAACTTTTCACACTGTTTGCTGGTAAGTGTGAAAAATTTGTACAAGCTGCTCGCTTGGCTGAGCTGCTTGAGGGCTGCAGAATGGAGTGGAGTGGCCCAAGCAGGAGTCGGTTTCGGAGTTGAACTCGCAACGTTTCCCGCTTGGTTGCCCTGACACGACCATTATAAATCATTAACTTTCTGACAACAATATTTTTGGTTGAAAAAAGCAAGCACTAAATTTTAAGCTGATGATTTCAGTTTATGTAGCTTTAATGGAGGAAAACTTAAATATTTGTAACGTATACACACAGTATACCAGTTTTTAAGAATCTTACTGTTTATCTTTCAACTCAAGTGATTTATCTGCTTCCAACCCAAGAATTGATAACAGCTTCATGTTTATACATAACTCACATTACACATACGCACAGTGTGCCCACAATGAATATTCTGCAGCATCTGTAACGTGTGCAACACCAGAGCAACTGCAACTGTTTAAAGCAAAGATATCTTTGCAGCTCAAACTCATTCAGCGAAGTACCGCAATCTGCATTACACATACGCCCCATATGCGCGTTCAGATTTTTGTAAATGACATGCTTTACCGCCAACGTTGCTCTTTAGTTTCCATGCTTCTTGATGCTAAATCATTTCAATAGCAACTCGACTCCATCGTTGGCGCATTTGTTGTCGCGCCACGACTTGTGCTTACGTGCGCCACGCTGCGTGCAAAAGATTTCGCCAGGGTTGCGACTATGCTACCTTTTGGCTTCTGCTGCCTAATATGGTTTGTTTTGGTTTGGCAATGCGTCACGTATCCCAAACGCGCCAGCTGCTTTGATTAGCCGCATGTGCTGAAGCCAAGCGGAGCTGCCAGCCAGCAGGCGGTAGAAACCAGCGACGCGTCGAAGCGACAGAGCGACAAAGACGACAAATACGACGAGGATGACGTGGAGGACGACGACATTTGCCATTTTGGCACCTGCTGGGCGGCACTCTGCTTGGCAGGTGGCTGCGGCAGCCTTGAGCCTTGCTACTTCTGTGATTTGTATGCAACATTTTGCTTCCAAGCTGACGCCTGGCAGCCCGCAATGCATATTTCATCTGGCTCCTGCAACTGACGTTATAGCCACGACGACAACGGACGACGGGCAACGACACGACGCTGATGACGATGGCCCCGCTGAGCGCTTAGTTAAATTAACTAATATTACCTTCTCAACACCGCATGTTGCTGTGGGGCAGACGACAAACAATGGCCAAGAGAGAGTGAGAGAGAAAAAGAATGTGGATGAGAGTGGGGGATGGCGAGTTAAGCGAATGCAAATCTTGACGCTGGTTTAATAGCTGGCACTAATCATAGCCCGGCTGGGCGCACAATAAACGCCAAATGCCAAATTGCTTTATCAACTTTATTAACTTCGACTAATAGCAATTAATACCAGCAATAAAAACCTAATCTAAGCTCACCATAAAAACCCGGCTCTCATCCATTCTGTCCAGGGCAATTTTATGGCAAGACCGCAGCTATGCATATTTTGGTCGAGCGAGCCAGAGTTCCGCTGCCTGGCAGCAGCAGTCACCAATTGTCGACAACCTTAAGTATGGCTTAGCAACGCGCTGTCTTCATTACGGAAGGGATGTGCGACTGCTGCAAGGAGAAGCGGGAAGATAGACTGAGAGACTTACATGCGAGTATAATGCTGCCGGCTAAATGCCACAAGGCAACTGTTATTTGTCTATTATCCCTGCATACTTTTCGTACCACACACAGCAGCCATTGTCATCTGAGTGTGTGTGTGTGTGTGTAGGGCGCGTGTGTGTGCCCGCTTGGCTTATTGTCGCCAATGTCGTCATTGCGTATCCTTTGCAATCAGCAAACATTTGGGCACCGAAGTCCCCAAACTGGCATCCAGCACACTCAACTATCAGCAAATTTCCCCACTCTGTCTCCAATTTCATCCCCCATATCCATCCTTCTCTCCCAACTCCTTCTGCTTCCGCCTTAGCACTCATCCTTGTCTCAGCTGCTTGTTGCTATTGTTGCTCATTTCCGCTACATTCACTTGGCTCACTTAATGGCCAAGCTGCAGTGGCAGTAGCCATTCTCCTCTGCCATTGCTCCCCTTCACCCTTGTCGACTCAGGCACTTAATAGGATTAAAAATATTTTGTGCATTTGATATGTGCGCTGGCGGATAAAATGCTTTTACTTGGCACAGCAAAGAAAGAAGTAAAGCATGAAGAAAGCAGAAAGCTCGAAGAATTCGGATTGCGAAATGATTGCCAGATAGAGAGTAAGAGAGAGAGAGAGACCCATTAAGACATATACAGAAAGACTTAACGCATAAAAGTAGAATCAGCTTTAACAATGAGCCAGCTCAACATCTCATCGAAATATGACAAATTAGCATAAGCAGAACGATCTCTTTACGCGATAAAAATATTTAAATTTATCCGTGTCTTTCCTTTCCCCTTTTCTCCTTAACCCAAAAAGTTCCTAGTTTGTTCTTTTTGTTGGCTTATTTAGCATTCATGCTTCTGCGTTTGTCTATCCAAAGTTTCGCCGAGGGTTGTTGATAGGGTCAGTTTGTCCATCTGGCCGGGCCGGTCTGGGCAGGGCCACAACTTTGCCAGTTAAGCTGGCTAAGCCTTTTTAAAAAGCCTTCGGTACACAGTGCTAAATGCGCATTATCATTAAAATGTGTAAAGTTCCATTCGCTCATAAATTTTCTAGTGTAGTTCATACATATGCGCGAAAACTTTGGCTGCCCATTAATAATGCCAAAGTGTAGGGTGAACATTAATAATTCATTTGAAAATGATTTGCCTCATTTTCTTTGCGAAAATCGCTTAAATTAGATTTTGTTTCCTTACATCGCTTTTAGGTCGACCGGAGCCCACTGTAACCTGGCTGAATGGCTCAAGGACACTGGAGGCAGGTAGCGGCGTTTCGATGGGCCGTCATGTGACTGTCAATCGATTGGAGGTGCCACAAATAACGCGCTCGGCCCTCAACAACACGTATCGCTGTCAGGCGTCGAACACAAAGCTGGTGGCGCCCGTTGAGCGCAGCATACGCATCGAAATGTTACGTGAGTGTTGCGCCCACTGTGCGATAAGAAGCATATTTGATATATGTACTATATGATATCCTAACGGTGTGTATTAACTCTGCATTGTAGTGAAACCCACATCAGTCAATTTGACCAACAAGTTGAAGGTATTCTCGTCGAGCACACAATATAATCTCACCTGCATTGTAGCTGGTTCAGTGCCGGATACGGAAATCAGATGGACACAGAATAATCGACCTTTCAAACGCGGCATGGTAAGTTTAGTTCAAGGCAATCAATCGGGCATGACATTAGCCTTAGCCAGACGAGTGTCAAGTCACTGCCATATTTATGACTTTCCATTGACATTTTGATATCCTGCACTTGTAACTACCACCTACACACACACACAGACAGAGTGGAACACACTCTGTGCAATCGGTGGGCACTTTTCTAATCGATTTCACTCTATTCTATTCCTGCCTTCTCCAACAGCTGTCAACTAGTCAGGGCAATGGACGCGTCATATCCACTTTGTCGTTTTACCCACAACCTGAAGACGATGGCACCATGCTCAAATGCGAGGGCTCAAATCCCCGATTACAGAACTCGGCCATCGAGGACTCGCTCATGCTTAATGTCATTTGTAAGTGGACTTAGTTCATACATATGTACATATGTACATACATAAATACATATACATGAAAAGACGCAACTGTACATAAATAGAACTCGCTCTGCACAAATCAAAAGCTGCTTGCGCAAATAAGTCTAAATTATGTAGAAATATTTACTCATATATCAATATTTACATTCTCGTCTTTTGGCTGGGCCATAAAAAATTGCAGACAGCAAATTCTGCTGCGGGCTCCATTTTGTATATAATATAATTTTTTACTGAAACGCCAGCAGAGCGCAATAAATTCTACTTTATATTATTATCAATTTAAAATCTACAATTCACAAATGAAAATATATACATGTATGTATATGTATGTATAAAAAAAAAGTCTCCCACTTTTCGAGGTCATAAAAAATGAAACTTCTCGTTCCAAAGTTTTTCGATTGAGTCGCTAGTTTGGTGAAATTGTCGCCGTTTTGTCATTTCAAATTGCTTTCGCCTTTTTCTTTTTGTGAGACGTAGATAATCATAAATTTATTGAATTTTAAAGTCGGCCAAGAGCAGAATCTAGACATCGCACGCACACACACTATGTGAGATTGTATGCAAATCCGACACATAAATAATAAATATCTGTGAGCATTCGGTTCAATGAAAGCGAAAGTTTGCCAACATGTTGCATGAAAATGGGAAAATCATTGCGGAGAGTAGTCAATAAATTGACTACGATATTACAATTTGAATCAAAATATCAATTAAAGTGAGTTAGTTGCGACTTGTGAAATAATAAGCTGGAAATTTAGCTCGTTATGATAGAAATGTTCGAATTTAGAATTATGCACTTGCTTCGATTTAACAACACAATTATCTGGCATTTCACACCCTACACATTTTGTGTCTAACAGATCGGAGAAAAGCCTTTAAGTCGTACAGTCTTTAAAGTTGTGCTTTGTTATAACAAGATCTTTAACTTTGACCAAAGGAATCAAAGGAATTTCTGTTTAAAACGGCATGTCTGTAAGTTGTTTATTTGATATTACAATTTGCAGATTCGGAATAAGAAATGGCTCCCATTTTTATGGCCCTTATGCAGCTAACCAATATTTGCGCACACGCTTGCAAGTTTTAACACACACATAACACATGTATGTATGTGTATGTAAATCTCTCGCTTATTCCGCCAGCAGAATTTTATTCACACTTGCTCACTATACTCGATACACGATACCCGATGATGTCGATACTACCTTCGATTAATAATCATTATGTTATAAAAATAAAATCGCACTAAACTTTTTATGTGATCCATCATTGAGATGCGCGTCGGAAAAGTGTTGCTGCTGCGCGACGATGGCAATTTTAATTTAAAAATTTTGTCATACTCATTGGTTAAAGGTCGCCGTTCAGGGTTAACCCGGCTTATAAAGCGGTTCGGCAGACGCGCTGTTAACTTTTACGGCCGTTCCTCGCCGGATAGCAACGACGGATGCTGCCGCTGCGTGTTTCGTACAATTTCCCATTTTATTATGCAATAATATTTTTCGATTTTATATTTTATATCACGACCCGTGCTATAAAAACCTGACGCACGGCCGAGCATCAGGCATTTTAATGTAGAGTGTACAATGCACAGCAACAACAACGTAAACAACGAGAAATATGTTTATTAAAAAATGCAATTAAAGATTACGTTAATTGTATACAAATTTATGCATTCTCGTCCTCTCCCCCGCACAGACCCACCACAGGTCACACTCTCGCTGGGCTCAACACTGCGCCCCGATGACATCAAGGAAGGCGACGACGTCTACTTCGAGTGTCACATTAAGGCAAATCCCAAGGAGCATCGCATAACATGGTCGCACGATGTAAGTTTCCATAAATATCAATTCAAAATGAGAAACTCACATTGGATATCCGAATTATTCACAGGGGCTGCCCGTCACACAAAACGTATCCTGGGGCATCATCATCTCGACACGCTCGCTGGTGCTACAGCGGGTAGGTCGAGTGCATTCGGGCTTCTATGCCTGTTCGGCGGCCAACGATCGTGGTGAGACGCAGAGTGCACTGGTCAACTTGAGAATACGCTGTAAGTTAAAGCGTCAAGATAATTGATATTTAATATACCTAAGCTTCTTTTGAAACACAGCTCAAAACTATTCGTATCTGCACAGTTGTAAATTCGAATCCGTTATCAAATATTGTATATAATATCAATATTAAGTTTAATTCGGCGCATTTACTTTAAATTAATTTTTTTATATCATAATCAAATGGTCATACTCACTTAAAAGAGTTCAAACAGATACTATTTCAATTTCTGCCTTTGCAAAAGAGTTTTGGAATCGATAAATACGAGACCACAATTTTGATTATAGATGCACTAAATATTTAGTTGAACAACGCATTTTGTTGTCGGTCAGTTTAAACATTCGAGCGGAAGCGGCATTCAATTATTAAATACACTGAAAATTATTTACGAAAATGCCGAAATAGTCGCAAAATTATGCTGACAGTTGGTGTCAGTCGAGCGGAGCATTAAAAATACATATTCGTAAATTTATGCACAAATAGACAACAATGCACACGGACAGCAGGACAGTTGGACAGGCGGACATAAACAGAAAGCACTGCTGGGTCGAGTCACGCCCACTTGATAAACTCAGTGTGGGCTATAACGGCGGCAGTACACTTCACAAAATCACAATAAACATCATCCACCCACCGTTGACAAGCATAGCAAACGAATTGCAACAGAGAACAGGCACAACAAAAACATATTTAAATGTTATAAAACATCGTTGGCTCCAAAAATATGTTGCATATGAACAGCACAATCTATGATGGAATGTGCGGCGTTTATGTCTCTCGTTACATAAATAAAAAAAAAAAAGCGCATACAAAAGAAACCAAACGGCATTTTACTTCCGAAAAGGAAATAATGTCCACTTAATGAACATTTTTCCATTTTGATTCCCCACGAGAAAGTAAAGTTTTTCGCATTTAATGGGAATTTAAATGTTGCCTGCAGCTGGTAAACAAATTGAAAAATAAAACAAAAGCAAATATTGACACAAAATGTGCAAAAGTTGAAAACGTAAATAAAAGTTAAGATCAAGCAAAGATGAAATTTAATAGCTTAAAAGTAAGGATTTAAGAAAAAGCTATAAAACTATGTATGCAACTAATACTAGTTTAAGAGATTATAACAGCAAAATTGCCATAAATTTAACACAGGTTAAGTACATAGGCTATACAATATTCCAGTTATTTGTATATGTCTCTGTGGGTCTCATTTTCTAGCCATATATCATAATATACTGCATTGATTGCTATCTAACAGGCCGCAAATACGTACATATCATAATTAACTGTTTTCAATTTGCTGTTCACACTCTTTGATAAATACCTTCGGAGGCACTCACACACACGCTGGCGTATTTGGGGTAATTACCATACAGCCACTTTATAAACTGTGCACATAACAAAAAGCCATATAAATAGTCTAACAATGGGGGACATAAAATGATTTCAGGCTTTTGTATGCACATATTGAAAATGTCTCAATTACCGTTATAGAGCATTTACTTCCGACTGTTTTTCTAAATAATTAATGATGCTTAAATACGAAATAAATGTGTAGACTGTTAGCTAGTGTTGCCAACGCACAAGTGTTTGAGTGTGTGTGTGCGGGCGTGTGTTTAAGCATAAATAAGTATGCATATTCATATGGCATCGATAGTCGGAGAGCTATGGACACACGGACCGATATTGAACTTAATGTGTCAGCTGGCCACCTCTGACCCAGAGGGCAGAGTTCGTTGTGGCAGCGGCGGCAGGGGCACGGCGTGGGCGGTATAATAAAAATGAATGATATGCTTTTATTATTGAAACACATAGTCATTGTAAAACCATTTATAATTACGGACCAAGCAGACGAACAGACGGACAGGCCGACAGGGCGAGCGATCAGGGCATCAGCATGCCGATATATCGATACAGGAATGTTGGAAATTTTCATGTGGAAAATTCAATTTTTATTACGCATACGTAATGCAGTCGGGCGAATAAAAAAGTACGTGCATTTTATATGCAAATAACTTTTGCTGCTGTTGGCCAAGTGCTGCTTGATTATTAATTTAATTGAACTTGTTGTTGTTATTGGCATGTGCCGTGTGCGAACGCACGCACATTTAGCCAGCATTTATGCGCATTATTATTTAGTTTATTTAACTAAACATTTAATTACGCCTGATTTATGCGGTAGATTGATTTCCCGGCAATTGAATTAAATTGAATTGATCTCCAATTCCATATCCAAGTCTGGAGTTGGGGCATGAAACCCATCGTTATTAACGCAAATTAGTAGCTAAAAGCAAATAAAAGCTCAACAAAACTGTCGACAAGAACAACAAGAATCGAGGAAAAACTGCTGCATCAGCGTGTTGCCAAAGCGAAATGAAATGAAATCGAAGACATCAGCAAATGATTGGCCCCAGTTTGCATTGCATTGCGTAACCCTTTTCGATAATTGCGATAATTAAAAGCAAATACAATGCAAGGGATACGACAGAGAGAGAGAGAGAGAGAGGAAGGGAGAGAGACGGACCGATGAGCACTGGATGAGCATTCAGGCAATCTATTTACACGGCGGGTCGGGCATAACGTATACGCCGCGTTTACATTTGCATACCGTCGAACGGCTGTTGGCAGTTGAATGGAGCAGGGGAAATGAGCAGGGAGATCCAGCAGGATAAATGATATTGTGTGCGTCATGACTATGATTGAGATAAATGGATTTATGGCAGTTGACGCTCGTATCTTGGCAGAAATTAATCAGAAAATGTTAAAAGTTACATGCTACGATTGTGAAATTGACGCAGCCATATAAATTTATGAGTATTTTTTATGGCATCAGCAAAGAGACGGCCGCAGAGATCGAGAGAAAGAGTCAGACAAACCGTAGAGCAGCAGACTAAAAACAGTTTTGGTCATAAACTTTGTCGACTTAAAGTTGACCAAAAAGTTTCGTACACTTTTTGGCTATTAGTTTGGCAAGCTGGCTGCAATATCAAACAACATGGATGGCTTTAAAATATTTGTAGCTTTATCAAAAAGCAATTCAATTATCAGCTTGCCGTATAAACCGATGAGTCGGTGGAAAAGTAATATTTGCTATTTATATTCGAGCAGATAAAATGCAGTTTTCGACATGCAGCACTCTTGACAGTAACTGAACAATATCAATATTTTATTAAGAATTCATGATTTTTTATTTACGAAAACTTTTCAAATAATATCAAAGAAAAAGAAAAAAAGGTACCAACCACAAAAAGTACTTATGCTGAGAAGCTTAAGACTTTCGATGGGAAGGGAGATGTTTATGATGCCGAACCGAGCAGAGTTTTCAACTTTTAAGCAAAGTTTCCACACACACATGTGTGGAAAGGTGTAAAGGGAAAGAGTGAAAGAGAGAGAGAGAAATAGGGAACACAATGACAATATTTTGAATAAATCATAAGCCAAGTGCTGTGAGTCAAAAGCTGTGCAAACAACTTTTCGCTGATGAGACGCAAACCGAAGAGACGGAGAAAGCCACATACATACGTCTGCATACCCTAACATACATACACACACACACACGTATACCTAAGAATGACAAGTTGAATTCAAATTTAATGACTAAACGCGTTTAGACGTTTTTGCCTCACCTCACCAGGTGACACCAGCTGCTTGGCTCAAATTGAAAATCAAAGCTGTCAATTTACGCCGTGCTATGTTCGTTGTCCAGCGTCCATTGTCCGCTGTCCACCTCTCAGCTGTCAGTTCAATGCTTGCAATATAAATACAATATATAATGTATATATATATAGCTTAAAGACAATCCAGAGCTGTCAGACAACTGCAACTGCTCATTATTTTGCATTTTCTCATTTCAACTAACCCACGTTCTTCTCCCTCCCCTCCCCACCTCTCCACTCTTTCTCCCTTTCCGGCACAGATGCGCCTGTCTGCAGCACCAGTGTCGTCGGCGTCATCGGGGCCTCCTTGGAGGAGGCTGTGCCCATACCGTGTCGTGTCAACTCGGATCCGCCCGATATCGACTTCGAGTGGACATTCTCGAGCAGCGGCGAACACTTCGAGGTGCCATCTGGACACTATGCCACCATACAGGATCCAACAATGACAACCAGCAGCGATGTGCGACGCACTGTTGTAGAATCCAATGATACCCATTTCGAAAGCTATGGTGAGTAACCCCTTACCTCCGTTATTGCCCCGTTGGGATTGTATATGAATATGCAATGGATCCAAAACCATTATTTGCATGTGCTTGCGCCTGAACAGACTTTCAAAATCTGCAGGTGTCCCCCCCCAGTGAGAGAGAGATAGAGAGTGTGTAGGCCGTTTCAAGGCAAAAATATACCTAGTCTCTGTCTGGGATACAGTTTTTATCGATATTATGCACATAAATTGAATTATCTGCACGCCCCAGTTGGATTGACAGGTGTCTGCTCGAGCGAGCAGAATTTATTTCCATTTAACCCAAGTGCAAATACAATGTGCAGGCACTGTAAGACGGAGACAGACAGACAGCACGGCAGGCAGGCAGCTGCACAGTCTGATGTGCATTTTAATATGATATGAAGCGATTGGAATTATCTTCACTGAGCTAGTTCTGAGAGTTCTTGTTATTGTTATGCTTACAGTCGAAACGGTCAGTGAGCTGATTTATACGCCCAAGGGGGAGCGCGACTACGGCACACTGGCCTGCTGGGGACGCAATGCCATTGGCAAGCAATCGGAGCCCTGTCTATTTCAGGTGGTGCCAGCAGGTGAGTTCCGTTCCTGCAGTTCAATTTTAATTAAATTCCCTTTTGTAATGACAATTATTACGTTTCATATTCGTATACATTTATTTTATTGTATATATATATAGCCAAGCCGGGGGCATTGCGCAATTGTACACTGCGTCCGTATGTTGTTACTTCGGCCTCGCTGAATTCATCGAATCAGACGACAATGCATGGCAATCAAATCCCGCAAACACAATACGGCAGACACGATGCGAATTATCCGCACATGGAATACGTACGTGAGCGCAATGACAACAATATTAGCCGCAACAATGCTGCAGCATCAGCTGCCAATAAAGCGGACAACGGCAACAACAACCAAAACAAAAGTAAACTCAATGCTGCCGCTGGACATGTCAAATCTAATAATAAGCTGTCCAGGCCCGAGCAAAGATATCGCCTGAATCAACAGCAATTGCAGCGTTTGAAAAAGCGCACATCATTTACACCGTCGCAGACCTTAGCCGCCATTGAGCGGCAGCGTCAAAGTAAACAGCAGCAGCATCACCACCAATTGTCGGGAAAATCAGGAGCAGCGGCAGCAGCAACCACAGCAACGCTGGCCTACACCAATAACAAAACTGATGGATTACTGTCCTCCAAGCAGCAGCAGCAGCAGCTGAAGTCGAAGCCAAAGTTGCCGGACGGCAATCGACGAGTGCGACGCGCCAGTGCAGATGGCAACAAAAAGCTGCACCAGCAACGTGCAGCAGAATCAAATTTATCAATGTCACATCTAGCACAGGCTGAAATAGTTGCCGACTCGAATGTCAAGAACAACAACGCGAAGACGAAGAAGAAAAGCGGCAAACTGGCAACAGCAGCAAAGTATTTTAATAAGCGACAGCAAAACATGCAGCAGCAGCAACAGCGGAAGGAGCTGAAGCGGAAGAAGCAGCAAAAGCCAAAGCCAAACGAGCACAACATAATCCATCATTTTGAAGCAGCAAGACGCAGTAAGCGGCAGACAGCAAATGACAACACGGCAGCAGCAGCAGCAGCAGAGGCAGCAATACCAACAGCAACCGGAACAATGGCCCCAGCAACAGCCAAGACATCAGCAGCAGCAGCAGCAGAGGCAGAAAGAATAGTTGCTGATGTTGATGCCGATGCGGAGACAGACGCTAGTGCCAGCAGCAGCAGCAGTAGTGGGCACAGCAGCAGCAGCGACGGCAATAGCAACATCGACTCCATAAGGAGCACAATTCGCGCACGCAAATCAATGGATAACAATGGCAAAGTCAACAAGAACCGACAGATGCCGCCAAATGCTCCACAAATTAGCAACAAGCCGGCGGCAGCAGCTCAACAATTGGCAGCAGAAATTAGTGGCAGCAACAATCAGGCGGCAGCAGAAACAGCAGCAGCAGTTGCAACAGCTGTTGTAAACAAAGATGACGTCAAGCCAAATAATGCCAGAGCCAAAGGGGCGTCTTTGTCCATGGAATTTCAGCGAGCTGAGCACGCGGACAGCACCAACAACAAACCAGAGGACGATGACGAAGACGACGATGATGACGATGAGATGGATGAGGTGGCGGCGGAGGAGCATGATGCTGCTGAAGCTGACGAGGCTAACGAAGATGTTGCTCAGCTGCAGACAGATAACGACGACGACGACTACATGGCAGATGAGCCCGACGACTTGGCGGACTACGACACAGAGGAGCAACCACAGCAACAGCAGCAACAACCACCGCGTCGACAACAACAACAGCATGTTGATATTTCATCCCTGGATTTGGAGTCATTAGAGGACGATAATGCCGACGCGGACACGGAGGCGGACACGGACGCAGATGCGGATGCGGATGGCGATGCAGAAGCGGATGCCGATGTGGACGATGATATTTACAATGTTAGCGACGATGATTTTGTGGCCAGCGTGGCGCTGTCCACGGCAGAGACGACAACGCAGACACAAGCACAAACCAAGCAGTCCCAGCAGACACTGCAGCCGGATCAGCCGCCGATGCTGTCAGCCGACTGGCAGCAACCACATTTCGATTACTCACGCATGGAGTACAGCTTCAGCAATGGCGTTGTCACGCAGAGCCTCATCGGTGGCGGTGCTAACGGCTACGATGGCAATGGCAGCGGTGCCGGAGGTGGAGGAGGTGGAGGCACCATCAATTTCGATAACTACGACAACATAATATACTCTACCATGGAACTGGAGTGCATTCCCGGCTACGATGGTGGCCTGCAGCAACAGTTTTTCCTGGAGGCCTACGATTCGAAGACAAAAAAGCTAAGGCTCAACATGAGCAGCACCTACGTGGATGTGCCAGTGTTCCGCATTGATCTGACAGGTGAGTGAGCGGACATTAAAGTTAGCATGGAAGACAACGAGATGTGCTTGCAGAGATTCGCTTATTAGGCTCGCATTTAAATGTGGTCGGATTTGCAGATTGGCCTGGCTGAAGCACCAGCGTTGTCTGCTGCGAAGCCGCAATCTAAAGACTCGACTTCTGTGCGGCGAGCAGCAAAACAAAAACAAATCAAAGTAACAAACTGTGCAAAAAGTTAAGCAAACCAAATTGCGCGGCGTGTTTTATATGTGGGGCAAGGGGAACGCAAAGATAGGAAAAGGGGGCAGCAAAGCTATCCAGCAGCAACATTAACTGGCACAGCAACAACTACAACAACTACATGGTGGCACGCAGATTAATTAGTTGAGGCTGCCAGGGCCACAGCTACCCCTCCTACCCACAGTTGGCACATGCTGCCTCTACTGCTGCTGTTTGTTGTAATGAATTTTAGCTAGTCAGCAAAACTTTTATGCCAATGGCGCTGGGGGAGGTGCGGCTAGATTGGAGCTGGGCATGGCCTGGGCTAGGGTTGGGGCACGGGCTGCGGCGCTGGGGGATTTGCTTTGGCAGGCAACGGCAAGTGGCAAAAATTTGAATTAAGTTGTTGAAAAACAAGATTTATTTGCTCGGCCAACGGCGTTCCCAAAATTATTATCATATAACATTTTGATTTTCGCCCGGGTCGGCAGTGTCAAGTGGCGTAAAAAGCCCAAATGAGGCAAGCTAATGAGGAGGGGAAAGCAGCATGAAGGTACCAAGAAGAAGAAGGTGTTGGCAACGCATTTTGCAGTGCCAGAGAAGCAGCCTGCAATTTCTGTAGCTGACAGCTTTTTGTGTGTGTGTATGTGTGTATGTGTGTGACCTTTTATCGATGAGTCGATGCCAGCATGGAGAGACATCCTCCTTCACCCCTCCCCACTTCTCAGGCAGCCAGTTGGGGGTTGCGTCTTTGCATTCAGCGATATTTGCAAAGTCAAACGAAGCGTAAAGTCACGATTAGTTAGACAGGCGTGTTAACGACTCTGGCTTTGGTTTGCTGCCTCGCGGCTGTGCTGCGGGGGCTGCGGAGGGAGTGGTGATGCGCCAGTCAGTTGTTTTTGTTATTATTGTTTGGCTGAGTGTTGGTGAGGAGAGCCCTGCTCTGATAGTAGTTACCATTTTAATGAGCTGCCTTGCCTTGCGCAAAACAGAAACTTTTAATGCATAAAAAATAGAAAACAAAAAACAAAAAACAAGAATAGGAAAACTTTTTATTTAATGCGCATGCCACAAGTTTGAGACCAGGACGTGTTAATTAAATGCCTGTTTACCTAATGGAGTTTGCAGCGCAAGTTTTAAATTAATGATCGGGTCAGCTAATGGCATTGCCTGCTCTCTCTTTCTCGCTTAGATCTTACGCCCATGGACTACTATCCCGATGCACATCCGGCACTGCACTTGGTCGTCTACAGTGTCAACCAGAAGGGACGCTCCGAACCGATTGTACTGGAGAATGTGCCCATCAATGAGGCGGACAAGCGTTCAGGTGAGCTTATGAAATCAAAAAAATAAAAGAATGCGGAGAATAAGAAACCAAGTGCCACTCGCACATACAAAGTTTGCATTGCGGATTGTCCCCGGAGTGTGTTTGACTTGGCGCAGCAAGTGTTGGTGGTCCCTTAAAGTATGCAACACGGCGAAAAGTTGCCACTTCTCTGGGGTTGCAAGTGGCAGTGGCAGTGAAAGAGGAGCAACGTTTGCGACAAAGCATTCATTGCTTTTTAAGCACCATTTCACCTTTAAAAAGTCATTCAAGTATTTGCATAGTCTGCTTAACCGTTTTAGTTTTTTGTAAGTACAATTGTTCTTTTATTTAACGAGTTTTGTTTACGTTCCTGCACGAGCAAAGGGGGACGGGATGATGGGGGAGGTAAAGAGAGGATACGACAGGTACTGCAAGTTGTGTGTCCCTGACCCAACTACTTCTTACGCTCATTCTTATTCTTTTCTTCCGGCAAAGTTTTCTCTTGATTACCCCCCGTGCCCCACTCTGCCTTACTCACCTGCAATTGAAAGGCTTGTTTTACACGCACTTGCTTTGAATTTATCAGGAATATCCCGACTTGAGAATAATGAAGCGTGCAAAACATTACTCGCAGCGCACAGTTATTTAGCCAAAGTGTTTTACCAAATCATTTTAATTTCCGCAATTAGCAACAACTCAGGATGTATATATAAAGTATATCTCTTTATTGCTCCACTCACATTGCAACAATTAGGCACAATCAAATCCAAATTGTTTAGCAAAACGAGTTACTTAATCGGCTCAGGCTGGCCTCATGCACCTGGCGAATGGAGTTGATGATGTTGGCGATGATGATGTTGATTATGTTGGGCACTGGGCACAATTGATTTATTGCATTGCTACGTTGTGCTATTAAGCGTCCTGGAATCCTGCCTGCCAGCCCATAATCTATATCTCTGCAATGGCAATGACATATCTGTGCGCTACGGGCGCCTCAAGATGAACAACAAATCCACTCAATCATCTGCTTAATACTCAGTCCAAGGGGAGGGTGGACACAATGGTCAGTTCAGGAGGGAAGAAAAGATTCGAAAATATTATTATGCTGGCAGATAGATGGCTGATATATGTATGTACATATGTATGTATTTAGGGTGGGAGACAAAAAATAAGACAGTGTGTGTGTGCGGATGTGAGTGTGCTTGCGTGTGTGTGTGCGCCTGTGTGAATACTACGCAAAATGCAATATACGTCAGGTGTCAATATTTGCACCTTGGCAAATTTGAAAGCATTTCATTCGACACTTAACCGGCAGCCCGTTCGGGGAGCAAGCAATTTCAGGAAACATTTTACATTGGCAACGCTTGATGCCACCACATTAATGTAAATATAATCAATTTCATGTTTTACCTGAGCCAAAACCAAAAGAACGAAAGTACCAAAAAAGCAAGAGAAAAAGTGTAGAGAAAAGAAAGATCTTGTTATGCTAAACTGACACACAGAGATTCCCCAAGAGTTACATTATCCACATCGAGCATGCCAGCACTGTTTCACCAATACACAGACACATTTAAACACACACATATACTGCTGTCTGTACACCCCCACGTAATGCCATAGTCGCATCTGCGGCATCAAGGTAACAGCGCATCAGACGACAACGACGGAAACGAAACAGACACTGAGCCCCGTCCTGCCTGTCCCTCTCAGCCGCCCGACAGGCAACAGACAAAATATAAACGATTACTGTAAGACAAGAAAAATATACATTAAACATGTCTTATCTGAATAAAATATCCCAAAAGACAACGGCGCTGAAAGTAAAGTAAAATAAAATTATATCCTACGTTCGTACGGCAGATCGAAGAAGTGCTTGGCCTGCCAGACTGCCAGGCTGCCAGGCTGCCAGGCTGCCAGGCTGGTTGGTCGGTTGACTGCCAGCCTGGTTGGTTGCTTGCCTGGTTGGCTGTTGGCTGCTGGTTTGGCATGAAATGTGACCGCCTGCGTCTTGGCAGTTGGGTGATGAAAAAACGAGACAGACTCGCTGCCGCAGCCAGTGCCAGAGTCAGATCCGGAGTCAAAGCCAGAGCGATAGGCAACGGCGGCACCGATGTTGCCTTACGAGTATGTGTGGCAGATACATTGTTTTGCCTGGCATATACTCGCACCAACACACACACACACACACCCACATACCATACATACACATGCCGGCTGGGCTACAACATTTTATTTATGCTTACTTTGTGTAAACGTAAACGTAACCGTAAACGCATTCCCTGCGTCAGTCAAGCCAAAGCAGACAGTGAGAAAAAGAGTGAGAAAGAGAGAGAGTGAGAGAGAGAGTGAGAGAAATAGAGGGAATGTGATAGGGAAAGAACGGCAAGAGCGTCGCAGCATCGACTCGTAATCCCAATACATTTGAACCAATCCACTTTTTCATCGTTTCATCGAATCATTTATATCACAAACGGGGAGCATTAAATCGAATTAAGCTTATAAGAAGACGCCACAGACGGGTCCAGCGAGGGTGTGAAGAAAGGGGACGGGGAGGATAGCGTACAGAGAGACCAAAGCAGACGAATTGCTTCGTCCTGCACTCACCAAATGAAACGCATACAAACAATTGGCTTATGAGCGGCACGCAGGACTCTGTTTGTGTTGTGGTCCTGTGGTAGCTGCCAGTAGCTAGTGGGGCGGGGGGGGCAGGGGACAGGCAGCACAGGGCACAGGGTAGCGGGAGTTGCGAGTTTGAAGTGTGGTATGTGGCAAGCGAGAGGTGTCTTTACCTTCCTCACACTCTCTCAGAGGCGTCTCTTTGGCTGCCTGGCTTATCTGCTTAACTCGGGGGCATGTGCTGGATGGATATGTTGGTCGCCCGGCACGCCCACTCTCCAGTGCCGTCGGAGAGCTTTACCTCGTTGTTGTTTTATTGATAAATATTTGCACAAGTGTGAAAATTTCATTACGCCGCTGTGCTTATATTTAAATTACTTTCTTCGCTTCCTTCTCTCTGCGTATCAAGTGTCTTTCTTGTATTGAATACATTACACCATCTCACTTACGAACACACGCGCACGCACGAGTGTATTTCATTTGACTGTTCGACTGCTCAGTTGGCATTTCTTTCTCTGGTGGGATTCTTGATGCGGTAGGGGATTTGTCGTCGGTGCCTACTTTGCTGTCACTGCCAGCGATGCCAATCTACCTGAGTAATCTGAGTGCGTACGGGTTCAATTACATTTATAAATATATGCGCCGCAAAGGTTTGTGTCGTGTCGCATCAAGATGATCTTAAATTCAATTAAAAACATGTATTCAAGCGCAATCGACTGTGAGATACCCAGCAGCCAGACAGGCTGTGATGGCATATAAACAAAATGGAATGATTTTCCACAACGATTAGAATTCCATAATAAAGTTAATCAAATTAATAAACAGCTAAAAAATCTTGAAATCGTCCCAAATTTGCTAAAACAAACTAGAAATTCTATCGCAAGCTGCAGCAATAAAGATACATTTATATTTATTTTCTGAAAGTCATGTGCCAACAATTACAACACATGCACGAGAGTGCGTGTTTGCGTATATAGTACTTATATACGAGTGAATCGGTGCCCGTATGGGTTGGCAATGCTTGTATGATGGTATTTGTGTGCCTGTATGTGTGTGGGTGTACTTCTAAGCGCAGCCATGCATAAATGAGCAATTTCGCTCGCGGCGCAGTTTCGTCAACATTTGGCAGAGCAGCAAAAAAATATTTATTGATTTGCAACTTTGGTTCTGCTGTCGACAGGCACAGGTTTATAAATTAGCAACAGTCTGCGACTGCCCCCGCACCTACCACCCTGTCTCCCTTCGCCATCTCTACTCCTCTCCCCGGATGCCAGTTAGACGGCTTTGACGCTGCGCTCGTGCTCATGCTCGGCTGCTGCTTTGCCATTTGGACATGTTTGCTTATTGAAATTCCGTGTTGCATATCCGGAGGCGCGCATGATTTGTTGAATGTTAAACACAGTTTAACTACACGACGAACACACAGAACGTACGTAATACTTATGGCCCCGCAGTGCATACAGAATTACAAGCCATGCCTAGGCAAATGCCAGTTCAAAATGATTTTTAATTAGCACAGCAACAAGATAATTTGCTTAAAAACAAAGTTAAACAAATAACAAAAGCTACGACAGCTACAATATCCCGATATTCCCGCAATTTTTAAAAATAATTAGTAACACATTGTCACACTTATAATTAGCAGCATACAACCTACAACAGTTTATAGTTTACAATATATTTTTTTATGGTATAATTGATTTGCATAAAATAAATTCAAAGAGAGAATATTTAATTTAAATCATTATAAAAGCCTTATGGAAAATTCACAATTGGCTTAATAATTTTATATTCTCTAAAATTTTAAAAGAATATTTTTGATAATTTTCAAGTATTTCATGATATTTTAAGAAAATATTTTTGTGAATTTTATAACCCATTTGAAAAGTTTCACGTTAATTTTCCATGGAGTATCATTATTATTATTTAGTGAACATTTCGGAGAGATGATAAGCTTCACTACGAATTCTAACTAACAAATTTAGCTCGAAATATTTAAAAATTACTCAGATCACACAAATAGGCTTAGCCATTTAGTGTTAGTTAATAGTTGATTCTTTTATAATTATAATTTCTGTTTACTTATACTATGTTTTGTCCTATTTTTGTCCGATACCATGTACTATTCAGAGTTCCGATTAAGATACTTAATCGAAACCTATTAAACAAATATGACAACACTTTTGTTTTTAGATATATATTTATATATCCTCCCGACATCGATATCTTAGTTATCAAAACTAGACACACCAATATACATATACTATACTATTAAATATACATATTTGATCCACAAGTTTCTGGATGTCTTTTTCTTTTATAAAAGTCAACTCTTGCCCCATTCGAGCTTCAGTTAGTAGCACTTACTTTTTTTGGCCTCCATTGAATTGCGTGTTCTGCTTTTTGCTCCTTGTAGATGGACGTATGGGCCTCTCCATATTGCCGATAGCCGCACTGCTGACGGGTACACTCTTCACCGTGGGCATCGCTGTGCTCTTCGTGGTGGTCATTGCTGTGAGGCGACGTCGTTGCCAGGGCGCACGCAATTTGTGCGACGATAAGGACAAGCATTTGGGTGAGTTGTGGCTGAATCAAAGTGCTAATCGGTTGCCAGGTTAATAAAGCGTTCCCTTTCGCTTCGGGTCTCGTCTTTTTGCCTTTCGATGTAGGCATGGATGTGACGGTTACAGCGCCACTGGAAACGGGCGCTGGGCATCAGCGGCTTGTGGTTGCCTACACCCTAAAGCAGGGCATTGAAAAGCAACCGGACATACTGAGCGCACAAAAAAGCGCAACTGGCAGTGACACATCGTCACCTTTGGGAAATCGACAGAGTGGTTTATTTATGGCCGGCACTGTAGCTGCTGCAGCCGCGCCCAGCAGCGCTGCGAATCATAAAACCGTGGATTATGTAAGTGTAAAGCGAAGTACTGTGCATTCAGCACATGTGAAAGGCGTTGCAACTAGACTTGGCTTTTTTTTCCCCCAACTTGCAGGATGTCAATGCGCCGCACCTGAATAGCCCGCCCTCGCAGTCGAGCACTCTCAAACTGGAGAGTGACAATGCCGTCAAGGGTTATCAGCAAGCCGCCGCTGGTCCGCTGCTCTACGATGCCATGCCCAATACGCTCAGTCGCTACGAGCAGCTGGGCTTGAGCATGGGCTCCTATACCGGTGGAGTCGGCGGCGGCGGGAGCAACAGCACACTAAGCTCGGCAAGCAGTGTTGCCAATGCGACGACGAGCAGTGGTGCCCTGGGCAATAGTCCGGGCATCGGGCACTACGCACAGCATTTGCATCATACCTTACCGCATAATGTGGGCATGACACAGCCGCGTGGCCGGGATCCATTAACATTGGCCGATTACTTGACCACCAGCAGCCTCATTGACTACAATCTTAGCAAAGCGGCCGCATCGCTGCCCACGCACATGACACTGCCCAAGGGTATGGGTCATGTGGCCTCCGGCAGTGGAGGCGGAGGTGTGATGCCTAGCACTAGCCTGCCGCCGTCCCAGCTAACGACCATAACACAGAAATCGAACGCTGGACGTAATCACATTATCACCGACACGCTGCCGGGACCCGAGAGCTGCGTCTAAGCCCGGCGAGTTGGACTTGGGCTAAGCACTCGAATTCCTGGCATCAAAGAAAAGACTGGCGCACAACATAAACCGCAGCAGAAGCTGATTGAGAAATAAACGTAGCAGTATAGAGAGTGAAATGAAGGGAGAGCAAGAGAAAATGTAATGTAGCATAGGGCCACCCTTAGTAGGAGAAGAGAAAATGAGAAAAGAGAAAACGGAAAACAGAAAAACTAACTATTCGTAACTAGCAAAGTTGTGGGACGATGGCGTCTCTAATCATTAATATCTTATTGTTAGGCCTAATCGTAGAGTTAAACTAGTCAATGTATGTGTACGTGTGCATGTGTGTCTGTTCGTATTCGTTTGTATATGTTAGTATAAGTGTATGTATTACTAGCTGTAAAGACATGCATACCTAATAGTTATAATACTATTTAATAGTCTAGCATCAAGTATGTATTTCAAGTTTTGAGGAATACACAATCGTTCCTATAGATCCAAGCCATACTTGATGCTGAAACTAAAGACTTAAGTGAAAACCGTCTTGTTATCTTGCTCTGTACTTCCAAGCGAAACTGAAAGTGTTGTTAAATCCTTTTTTGTTTTTCTTTTTCTTTTTTTTTTTGTTCATGTCTTTCCTTGTTTCCGTGTGTGTGTTCTATGTCGCCAAAAAGAGAAAACATATCCCTGAATAACATATCCTTTTTGCTGTCTAACCGAGCCTATACCGAAATTTAACCACAACTATTTGAACTGCCGCCCAAGATCAAAGCTCTAGCCGCAGTGTGTGAGTGGGTGGGGGGGAGAGGGAGAAGAGGGGAAGCATGCCGGAGCCCAGGGAATAAAGTTATATTGGACACGTCTTGCGCCATTGCCCGTCCAGGCTCTGGCCATTATTTAACTTTTAAACACGCACCAGAAACAGCAGTCCGGCAGATTTGAATTTAATGGGCATGGCCATGGAGGAGCAGGAGGGCGACCAGGACTGACAGAGTGTGGATGGATGCACGGGGGGAGTGCCAGTCGTCGTGGCCATTAGCAGCAATGGCGCCCAACAAGTGAGCAATAAAGAAAAGTTTAGAAAAATATGCGATAACCGCCCCGTGGACCCAATAATAAGCTCGCTCACGAGCGATTGAATGGGTATGAAACACAATAAAAAGCCGGCTGAACGCTGTGGAATGAGAAAGGGAAGGGGCGGGAAGAACTGTGCACGGATTTGTGCGCACGATAGCGCAAAATGATGACAATAAATGGAAAAGTTTTTAATAAGCCAATAAAATGATTTATGTAGCAAACATCGAGTCCGAAATTGCCGCTCTCAGCAGCTCCATTAACCAAAGGTCAGTTCGATTGTTGATTTAACATATTTTTTCTGACAAGGTTCCTCTAACAAAGGCACGTCGCGTCAATCTAATTGCACATACATTTTGGCCGACTATACTTTAAGCTTTACCTGAGAAAACATCGAAAAAAGTAACAGAAACCTGTAAAACAGATCTATTTGTATTATGAAAGGGTTCTTGATCAATGGGCAGACAGTTCGTATAGTTGTTCAGGAACTGCAGTTTATATAGCCTTTAAATTTGCAAATTAACTATCTTATTATAATGTCTCAGACATGGCAATTGTTATCAAGGCATGTTCGCATATCAGAAATGAATATAGAAAATTCGTGGTAATCAACTTTTAAGCAAAGTCTAAATAAAGTCTTATAAGTGTTCATTTCAGTTTTCTAGGGTCTACACATTCCGCGTAACTAACGAAAATTATAAACAATATTGATGGGTATTTTAGCATAGTAAATTCGTACATAATATAACTACGTTTAGTAAAATATAAGTCTTGAGTTGAATTAAATGACGAAGATGAATAAATCGAAATGGGAAACTAAAAGCGATATCAGAAAATCAGAGCAACTTCCTCAAATGTATAAGCTATATAATGTCCCCAGCTGTAGATATTTAATACAAGTAGTTGAAATTTTGAGAACGACATAACGTTGTGCTACAATCCATACCATTCATATTATATCATGGCGTATGCTAGACATGTATCTAATGGGCCTCGTGACGGGGTAAACATTGTACATACGAACATATAGTAAATACATACGGAACCCCAATGTACGCACGACGATTGTAACTATCTATGTAAAAATGCTTAAAATATTTGTGATAAAGTAATAGTGTTAATGATAAGTAATAAAATATGACATATTATGAAAACTAATATTTGAGTTTGAAATGATGAAGAAAAAATTTTAAAATAAAATTATCTTCGCCCGCATTTAAATAAAGGGTATAGTACGGATGTAGTGTTGTGTATTATAAGTAGCTGAGCACAATCGTCTCTATGAAATGCGGAAACTAGAACTGATTAAGATGAATCAGAGTTGTAGGCGATGCCTGAATGGGGATTCAGATTGCAGAATGAGAATTACTTACTAGCGTATTGTACTTACATGTTTTGTCTACTTTTTAGAACATTCTTTATCGCATGTAGTGAATCAGGGCCCCCATTCATTGTGGGATCGTGCACACGCCACTGAATAAGTCGGACCGCTTACTACAATTAACAAGGCAACGATTATAAATTTTGACGCTAGGCTATTTCTTGAATTCAGTGTCAGATTATTGCTTGAGCTGTGCACCTCGAAGGCGCTGCGATCTTGATTTTATCACCATGAAGGTATTCGTCTTTTGGGTTCTACTTGCGCTAGGTTTACTGGAATGCACAGCTAGGGTAATGGAAATACATTTTATTGAGTCTTTTGGTTTGGAATATATACGTTATTGTTCAGCGTCATCATGCCCCGAACGTCAACCGACTGCCCGTTGAACTGTACTACGAGGCCCTTTGCCCGTACTGCATGGAATTTGTAACAACACAGTTGAATCCGTCGATGGCCAGCAGAGATCGCCTTGCTTTTACGGACCTAACTCTTGTGCCTTATGGCAATGCCAAGGTGGGGTTAACATTTGATTTTTAGAGCCCATTAATATCTATTGCACTCCTTTCTCTAGAGGAACGAGTCCGGTGAGATCGATTGCCAGCACGGAGTGGAGGAGTGCGAATTAAATGCCTGGCATGCCTGCATTTTGGAGAATCATAACATCTCCGACTCATTGAAGCTTATTGCCTGCATGATGCGTGGTAAAAAGAACAGACTTAACCAATGTGCCTCACGCCACAACATCGACGTGAGCTCGGTAAAAAACTGCAAGAATTCGCGCACTGTCAGCCAAATACTGCAAAAGTATGCTGACATAACGGACAAAGTGCATTATAAAGGTGTCCCAGCCGTTGCGATTGATAATGTAAGTGATTTCAGCTGCAAACGTTTCATTCTTAGGCTTAAAACATTCTTCTTTAACAGGTTTATAATGAGAGCGAACAGGAAAATATATCCGAACACTTCGACAATGTGTTTTGTGACATGTATAAAAAGAAATTCAATAAAACATTGGACCATTGTCAAGAAAACAACTAACACTAACAATATAAAATAGAAATGGTTGTGAAAGTATTTTATAAAAGTTAAACACATTGTATGAACAAATCCTATACCTAATGTCAGTTCAATATACATTTATAATAAATATTGAGCATTTACATATAAAACAAATATGATTTTAAACTTATCCTATGAATATTGGAAACAGTAGATGAAACAGTTAATGCATTTGATTGATTAGTTTTGCTTTTCGAGCATTGCAATGATTCTATCCAACTTTTCTGTCTGTTGTGCAGCAAATTCATCCAGTCTTTTTGAAATAGTTTGCTCTAATTGTTCAAACTTGGAGTCGATATGCTCGCTAAGGCTTTGCGAGTCGAGATTGGCACCAGCAGTTAGCGTCAGTTGATGTGGCTGACTACTAACACCCTTCATCAGGGACATAAAGTTTTGCAATTTTTCCTCGTTATCTTCGGGCTTGATTTGGCTGCCACTGCTGCCTCCTCGGTGCAAGAGTTCCTGAATTTTCTGCAGATCAAATGGTTGTTGTAGCTGTGTTGTTATGCCATTGGGATTTGGCGCAGTATGCAGCATTGCACCGAAAATGCAAACCTCCTTTGAGGATGTGAGTAGTTTTAGATTTATGTCCGATATGCCCGATCGATCAATTTCCACATCATATCGATATGGTCGGATTGGTACATCTGCTTCATCCTCTTCGATTGCGGTGCCGTAAATAGTTTCCAAATATTCTTGAGTGGGCCCCACGAACAGTTCCAACTTGGGAGCGTTGCAGACGAGCGTTATAGCAGCAATTTTCGAGCCAGGCGAAATCCCGAATTGCAGCTCACACGGAATCGGTGTCGAGTCATTGTTCGTATACAGAACAGCGCGTTCCTCGTTCACAACGTCATCCAAATCGGGCCTTTTGAGACAAAGAAAATGCATGTTTATATATGTATCGCTCAAATACAGAGAAATGCACATAAACCAGTTTGGGTGTACATTGCATTGCACAATAAACAATTCTTTGTCTTACTTCACAAAGACATCTTCGTCATAATGGCGTGTAGGCACCAGCTGGGAGAGTTTATTTCCTGCAACCTGGGTCCACGAACATCGGGCAATTACCTTTTCCGACATAATGTGCCAAGAAACAAAAATTAAAATTCGCTCGGAATATGCAATTAAATGCAACAATTCGTTGTTTATTTTCTTCTTCTTTACTCATGAGCAGCTGGGACTGTCCATCTGTTTTTTAGAAGCACCAAACACAGAGTTGTATTTGACGTAACAGTTTGGCGCCCGCGCACCCACGCGTCTCGTAAGCGATTACGTAACCAAAATTGCGCGCACGTAACTGGCTGGCGCACAGCGTTGATTTGTGCGTATGACAACTACGACCTTGATTGGCCCCCTTGTAGGTCATATTTAGGTAAATCCGAAGGAAAGCGACAGTGCTGTAAGCGCCATCGCCGAAAGTAACACATAATTTTCCGCAAGCTAAATCAATTATCTAAAATGGGTGGAAAATACAAGATTGTTATGGTCCGCCACGGTGAATCCGAGTGGAATCAGAAAAATCAATTTTGCGGCTGGTTCGATGCCAATCTGAGCGATAAGGGTAATGAAAAGAATACATAATCATTATCGCAGATAGTTAATCGATTTTTGGTTCAGGCAAGGAGGAAGCTCTAGCTGCTGGCAAAGCCGTTAAGGATGCTGGTCTGACCTTCGATGTGGCACACACATCTGTGCTGACCCGTGCCCAGGAAACACTCGCCAGCATTTTGAAGGCTAGTGGCCAAGAGGGAATTCCAGTCCAGAAGACCTGGCGCTTGAACGAACGTCACTACGGTGGTTTGACTGGTCTGAACAAGGCCGAAACCGCTGCCAAGTACGGCGAGGCTCAGGTGCAAATCTGGCGTCGCAGCTTCGACACCCCACCACCACCAATGGAACCCGGTCATGCCTACTATGACACCATTAACAAGGATCCCCGTTACGCCGAGGGACCCAAGCCAGAGGAGTTCCCCCAGTTTGAGTCTCTCAAGCTGACCATTGAGCGCACACTGCCATACTGGAACAATGTCATCATTCCACAACTGAAAGAGGGCAAGCGTATCCTGATCGCAGCTCACGGCAACAGTCTGCGCGGCATTGTCAAGCATTTAGATAGTAAGTGCCAACTCATTCTCACTACACTAATACCTTCTAACTTCATTACCCACTTGCTTGCATCTAGATCTCTCTGAGGACGCCATCATGGCTCTGAACTTGCCCACTGGCATACCCTTTGTCTACGAACTGGACGAGAACTTCAAGCCAGTCGTATCGATGCAGTTCCTTGGCGACGAGGAGACCGTCAAGAAGGCCATCGAAGCCGTTGCTGCCCAAGGCAAGGCCAAGTAAATGAAATATTCCCCTAAAGGAAACTATACTCGTTGCACAAATAATAGAGGCGGAATCGCTTCAACCAACATTAACGCTGCCGGCTAGAGGCCACATCGTTGTTAAAAATTCCTCCTGTTCGTTGTTGTGATTCCCCATAGCGTTGAATTGGTTTACATCTCCCCCCATTACAGTTAATAAATAATTTATTATAACACACCAAGTGGAACTCTCATTTTATTCCCCGCGGGCTAAACATTACATCACGTCAGCTGCTTTGCAATGAATCACTTTCGCTTCTTCTTGCCATCTTTAGCCAGCTCCAGACCGAGTATACACTTGGGCGGCACCTTATAGGTCTCCGTGAGCAGTGTGTATATGAATCGGACCTGATTGCCCTGAATCTGCAGCTGCTCATGCTTTTGATGGGGCAGTTTCACAATACTCGTACTGGCCGCAGCACCTTGCTTGCACAGCTTTATCAGCTCGGCCATAATGATGCCGTAGGCCTCGATGTTGCTTACTAGGGTCACCTTCTTGTTGCCCGATCGTGTGGCCAGGGACATTTGGATTTGTGGCTTACCGCTGGTATCCTTGCCACTGCACATCTGGTACGAGTGTTCCATTTTGCTTGTTATAATTGAGGTAACTTCGCTAAGCGAGCCCTGCACATTTCCATACAGTTCTTGCAACACCTCATCCGGACGTACTAGTTTCGTCTGGGGGTTAACCAGGCCATGCTTGCTTACATATTCGCGCACAATCTTCTTGACCTGCCCCACGGGAATGCCCTCACCTCGCTTGTAGTTCATTTTCGTGAAGAACGCGGCCGTTACATCAGTTACAAGGTACATCTCTTTCAGCTCCGAGTGGAATAAGGGCGTCTCCGCTGCGCCATTGTTGTCGCCAGTCTTTACGTCCGTGATGAAGTTCACCAGTTCCGGATGCTCCAAATCCACAGAGATTATCTTATCAACGCCCTTGGTTTCCTCACGCACTACCAGAAAGCCCTGATCCACCATCTCAGCCAGAAAGTTGGACAGTTTCTTGTAGCGCGTCTTTTTCAAATCAATCTGCTCACTAGCCTCGGCAACCACATACAACCGGTAGAAGTTGCTCGTCAGCAGGGGCAACTGCAGCTTCTTGCCGTTGTTTTTGAGGGCAGCCAAAAATGCATTCTTCAAAAGGATTTCAGTTGTCGTCTCGGACTCAGTTATCTCGGGATCGTTTTTACTTTCGCCAGCTGTTTCCCCTTGCTCTTCCAGCGACAGTGCCGCCGTGTTAGTTTCCACATCGTGTATGACATCATTTGGCCGGTCTGGCGCAGGCACATCTGGTTGCTGAGGCGACTTTCGCGGATGCTCATTGGCCCCCAATGCGGGAAAATCTTCACTAGTCAAAGCTTTCGTCTTGCTTAACGGTATCTGCTGCAGTAAACTGGGCTCATGTGCCCACAATTTGTCGCCAAACAAATGCAACAGCTTCACGGCCACGCCATGTCCGCCAGACATGTACAGATCCTCGCTGGAACGCACCAGCTGACCAACTCCAACGGCAGAATTGTTGTTGGTCAAGTTGATGGCCACTGAAATGCGCAATGTGAGAAATGCAGATACTGAAACATTTAAATGTACACAGCGTACTTAACTGTCCCTTTTTGAAATGTCCGTACATGCTTAAGCCGACTGCAAGGGGCACCACACCGGGCAACATTAAATCAGCGCCGTTCGAGAGTTTGGGTAGCACACCTTCATGGGTGGTAAAGTATGGCAATATGTCGTGCGTCGACCATAGAGCGTACAGTGTCGGCACCAGTTGACCGCCATCCAGTTCGAAGAACATCGGCAGCTTGTCCACGCAGTACACAACGCTTGGGACGCCGCCATGTGTGAGAATTTTGAGCTGCGTCACATTCGCCTTTGCCGGTAGTAGATTTTCCGCTGAAATGTGTGGAAAAGCCAACTCTACGCGGGCACGCAGTTTCTTTGCTTCCGATCCCTTGAGCGCTGCGCTGCTCTTAAGTCTGTAGGTCTTCAAAAACATGGGAAAATTCGTGATCAATTTTCGAACGTACAATAAATAAGCCAAAAAACAACAAAGCAAACACTAGTTCACAATAAACGCACGCCGTTTTGTGAAATCAGCTGTTTTAACTTAGCACCCGCTTGCCAATGCGCTGAAGAAATTGTGAATGCAATTATAACAGTTATTTGATAAAAAAAAAACAATGTTTATTGTTTACATTATACAAACGAGATCTTTCGCGTTATATTTGACAAAAAGAATCATTATTTAGACAATAATTAATAAGTTCAAAATGTAGGTAGAAACGCAAAAATGCAGGTAAAAACAAGATTGCAGCAAATTAAAGATCAAACACGACGCCATTTTATTGAGTTTGAAATATACATATGTGTTCCATGTTAACGTAACAAAAACTTCTTTGCTTAGAATCAGTTTTAATAGCAAATTAAATGCACTAAGCTTAGTTCCAACAAACTTTGTACAAATATTCATTCATTAAGTTCATAACTATTGTTCCCACCCTTGAATAACATTTCTAATCCGAGTCCGAATCGTCATCGTTGAAATCCCTTCCTGCAGCAGCTGGCGGATCATAGTAATGCAGCTGTTTGCGCCATATTTTCACCAGACCGTCGAATGCTCGACGACTGTACTTCCCGAATTTGTTCGGTGTTCGAGGATGTTCACGGGATCGATCAGCCGTGGGCACCATCTCAACGTATCTTTCATATGCAGCAGTATTCTTGCCATAATCGATCTGCTTCTGGCGCCGGGACAATACGGCCGGATCTGCCTCGGTATACGAGGACGATGATGAAGTAGACGATGTGTAGCTATTGTGCCGCACTCGTTTCTCCTCCTTGTGACTCTTGACTGGATTGTTTCGGCGACGGTTGGGCTCTTCGTTGGCCGAAGATGAGGTGCTGCTGTTCGGACTGTTCGCACGACTATTCTCATTGCTTTGGGTCGGCGGCGTCTGAGAGTGACGCCGTTTGAAGGGCGTCTTCAGCTTCTCTTCCTTCACCAGACGCTCAAACTTCTCTTCATTGCTGCCATCCAAGAACTCGAAGACAATTTCTCGTTTTGTTTGGCGATCAGTGCTGCCACCACTACTGTTCAACGACGAAGAAGCCTAGAACAAAGAGAGAGATATATACCTGTTTTCGCCACAATCGACAAATGTCACATATTCTATTTATTACCTCGTCGCTTTGTCCCAGTTCTGCACGGACCTCCTGGGCCCAACTGCTCATTGGCTTTGCGTCCATTGAAATTGAAGATTCAGAAGAATTCAGGCTGACGGATTCTTTATGCGGTGTTGTTGTATCCATAGACATGATTTTATCTTCGCACAACATACTACTTTTCTGATAAATTAAATTAAAAACAATCGAGGTTAACAACGCGCAAACCGTCAACAAATTTCTGTTGTGTGTTGTATGTTTTTCTTGTACGAGTGTTCGCGCGTTTTTGTTGCTGCGATGCTAGCCACAAATGCCTAGAGACGAGCGATACTCCTTGTTCACAGTCGAAACTCACTTATCGAAATAGAACATTGAGCATATCGATAACTATTCGATTTCTTCATAAAAATTAGTAATAATCTATATATTTCAAACTACATTTATTAATTTAACAATATATCAACAATTACAATATTCAAATGCCTTACATAATTAATATATTTTTTGTTCCCTGTTGCTTTTGAGCTGGGAATTTAATTTCATATTTCAAATGCGCGCGAATTTCAAATGCACTGTTCTCATGCGCATGACTAGAAATACCATTTATATATGTATGTATATATATTGAGCTATGTTTGAGTGTCTGGGGGATACAGAATACACACTAGCTGAAACTATTTTCCCTAAAACGAATCGACGGAATTGCACAATTACAAAATGGATATTTTCGAGAATACTTTCGTAAGGGGGCCCTCGCCTTCATATTCCGATGAAGCAAACTCTGAAACCGCTTTATCGGTTACCCTGCCCATTGGAGCTGAAGACTTGGGCTTGGACTTGGGGCACATCGATTCGAAAACGGACACTGTCGATTATTTTGACGAGAAAATGAACTGCGGTTATGATGATGATAGCTGCTCCCATTTGCATCCCAGTCGCCAAAAACGCAACAGTTTTGCATTCTGGACCGCTGTGGTGGTTCTGCTGCTGCTGACCATCGGAAACCTAATACTGACACTTACAATAATGGGTGTACTGCGCTTGGGAAAGGGGTTGCACGGCATGGAGCTTATTCCGGAAATGGATCTAATAAAGTTCTACGATGAAACCGATTTGGATCGCGTCCAAACGAATTCGTTTGGTATTCAAGGATTTTCGGATGTGCCCGTATCGATTAGCAGCGACGGCCCCGACAACGGAGTACATCTGAGAGTTTTCCGCAATGGAAATATTATCAACGGACCAAATGAACGTGATCGGGTTGTACTGAACAAGGAGGGAATTGCTATAGAAGCGAATCTGTTCGAGATTAAGAGTCCGAATGATCGTTCAACCGTATTTAGTACCCACCGTCCGCAATACAGTATACCAAACGGAATTGATGGTGTGCTTAAAACAAAGGTTGCCAGTACCAGTCGCATAACTAGTCCAATTCAGGATCCATTGTTATTGGAAAGTGATAATCATATTGGCATCAAGGGGTCCGAAGGAGTTTTCTTCGATGGCTCTACCATACAGATCCAGGTGGAGCATCACATAGCTATCAACTCAACACAAGGCGCCACAGTATTGGAGGCTGGCACAGGAATCTACTTAGACATGGAACGCATTCCCATTGTCAGCTCCGAGCTGGGACTACGCACAGGCAGCGTCCAATACAAGATTTGCGTCTGCATGCCAAATGGCATACTCTTTCGTATAGCAATTCCACGTGTTCACAACGGCCCTAAGATAACTTGCGCCCATTTCGACAGCCAGCATGATCCGTGCGATGTCAATTAAACATAACCCGAATAACCAGAAATAACAACGAATATATCGAGTGTATTAGCCCTAATAGAAATGTTATGCATTAATTTTTATTTTTATTTAAGAGAAATGTACAAGTACTTAGAAGGTTAGATGGTATGCTTTTTAAAAAAACTACAATTTCTGAATTTGTGTGGCAAAGAAACCATAATGTGTGTGTTCATAATTTGTTAAATAAAAATATAAACCGGCTGTATTCGAACAAAGATATCATCATTTCGAATTCGCCGGTATGCTGGATATAATACAGAAATGGTATTCAATTCGTTGCGTTCAATGCAATTGTACAAAATGAAAGGTGAAATAATATAATGAATAATTGAATTCCATTCATGCTAATTAACAGGTAATGAAAGCTAACTCACGATGTACACGCTCTAATTCTACACAAAGCCTAAGGTAAACGTACTGAACTCAACTTTTAACTATAACCTAAACACCGGGCGGTGGGGGCTCCTCGTGCCAGTTGGATACTTTTGGTGGCAGATCCACCAGACCATCTGGGACCATGCTAAGAAGCTCAGCTTCACTTAGCTGTGCCAAGCGACTTTTTGATTTTGAAGTACTTTCCATATCTTTCCTTCTTGCTGAAATAGGAAATACGAATAATATTCAATCTTTTAACCAATTATACATTCAATCTTTTACCAGTGCCGTATGAGTTGTTTGCCGTAATGTGCTCCTCTGGATTATACTCTTCATTGAAGCTGCTCGAGTTTGGACTGGACATTGTCTTAACATTTGATTCATTTGATTCCTTCAGACTTGCCAATATCCTAGTCAGATTGGGAGGTATTGATATGCTGGCTAACACATTTGATGAAGATGAGGGTTTGTTTAGATTCTATGGATCAAAACATACATAACATTATTTACAAATTGATCAGTTAAGCAATGCTTGTGGGGAAGAATCTTACAGATGGCTCCACATTGAGAAGGCCAGCGATTTCCATCCGTTGTGCTGCGATTTGTTTATTAATTTCGTCAACTTTTCGCTCGAGGTAATCTTTATTTACTGGCATCGAAGTGGATAAGTGATCGTTGTCGTCAGAGCTACCACCGGGTGAATAAGGTGCATTTGGATCATCTAAGCTAGTTCTCGAATCGACAACAACGTTAGCTGGAATTTAAAGATGTTTTAGATTACAGTGACAATGTAAATGATACTACGCATGAACTCACTTTTATTCATCTTGGCAATCGGCGCTTTGATAATGGCATCAATATCAAACTCATCGTCCTTGGAGCTAGTCGAGTGTGTGCTGTGCTTTCGCTTCGGGCTACCTGGAGGCGTAAATGTCGTCCTAACGCGTGTTTTGTTTGACACCTATAGAAAATTTGTTAATATATATATATCGCAAATTACAACATTGAAAGCTAAAGTTACCTTTGAAGTCTTGTTGCTGGCAGTGGGTAGCGGTATTGGCAGCGTTTGACTTAAGTTAGCCAATCGATTAGGCAGACAACGCACGATTATGCCAAGCAGCGTGTTTGGTCGCTGTGTATCCTCGTAGAAAGGCACAATATCAGATGATTGTATTACACTGGGCAACTTGTCCCGCCCACCCAATGGAAATATATAAAAGTCTCGAATCTGTTCACAATCGGCACCCAAAACACCAAGACGCTCTCGTGTATCGAGATATTCAAAGAAGCTATCGAAGTTTATGGTATCAGAGGAACTGGCAGGAAATAAATTTACAATAACAATCTCTTTCGTTGGACTCTTCTTGATCTTCTTCAAATAATCCCAGACAGTATTCCGAGCTATGCGACCTATAACATCTAAACTGGTAGGTAGCAGCTTTCCCAACTGACTGGTGTCGCCAAACACAGTATGAATGGTTATGTTGAAATCCGTGACATCTACCATATGCAAATTTCCCCTCCAGAGTGCCGGGCTAGATAAGCTCTGCAAATACCGCTCATATTTGTCCAATGGTGGCGTAGGCTTCGCTGCAATCTTTTGAGTCGCTCCGACGGGCGCTGGAGCGGACTTTAAAGTTTGCTTGATAGACTGCTTAAGATTAGCCGCCTCTTCAACCGTTTTCTCCGACTCCAGTATTTGATCAATCAAACTGTAAGCTAACGCAGGCTCTGTAGTTTTCTTTTCAGTGGTTTTCTTGGGAAGGGGTGATAGAATCTTTTCAGAATGCTCCTTGCTAAAGTGTTTGTCATGTGACACCTGCTCCCTTTCCTTATCCGAACTGTGGTCCTGATGATGCCTTTTGTGGCTTCGCTTTTCAGAGCTACGCCCACGACTGCTTGATCGACTACGACTTCTTTTCGTGCCACTTTGGTGATGGTTTTTGTGACTTCTGTGCCGTTGTTTATCTCTGTCCTTATCTCTTGATTTAGAGCTCTTTTCTTTAATATTGGAACGTTCGGCATCGCCTTCTTTGCTAGAAACTTCTGCTCCAAGAAATAGTTCATTGGATTGCAAAGATTTTTTGCTGTCGAAACTTTCTGTCGTATCCTTACTTGGTTCTTTCTCGAGTTCCTCGTCTGGTAGAGTTACGTCCAACTTTGTTTCAATCACCTCCTCACCCTTGTGCGTTTTAACCACGTAGTTTTGAGCGCTTGACAACAAGTCCAGTTCAGATTTCTTAATCATATCCAATTGATGACGGGTTTCCTCCTCACGCCATTTTGCCAATTCTTGGCTGGCTAGATCAGCCGGCGTCATTCTCACTAGCTGCTTGGGGTCCACCTGTTTGGCACATATCTTCTCGAAAAGTGTTTTATTTTTTCGGTCCTTAATGTTAAACATAAGGGATCGATACTTGGACTTGTATTTGGCACTCACATCGCGTCCAAACGAGTGATACATTTCCGATTCCACTCTCTTCACGAAGTGTTCTACCTCGTTTTCTGTCAACCACTCTAAGCTATCAGTCGGCAGAGCGGCTGCTTGTGCCTCCTTAATACGTGCCATCAATTGGTCTTTTATCGTGCGTCGCACATTTAATCGTATAGGTTCTGGCTGAGACTTGCTGGCCGACCGATCCGCGTTGGTCTTCTCCGGTGATCTGCTCTGAACAGTTGTGAGTTTGACAAGTTGCTTTTCCTTTTTGACAGAGTTTGATACAGTAGGCACTTGCTGAACAGATCTGCTGACAGCATCTGCTAGTTTTTGCGCTGACGTTGGCAAAGAAAATTTTGTAGATATGGGTTCTGGTGAGGACAGCTCCGGTATACGTTTTACTTGTCGTTTCTGTAGAGCATCAGAAAAAAATATTTAACTAAGTATTCAAGATTCATTCGTAAGAGGAGTACTTATACCTCTATTTCCAATGCCTGTAGACTGCCTGGTTGGACTACTTCAAAACTGGGGTTATCCTGCAGCCATTTCTTTAACTGCTGAGCACTGGGTGCCATGTGACCAGTAATAGCACGGCCACTTCGACGCTCAAAGACATTGATCTGCAAGATTATTACGATACATTCGTAATTATATATTTTCCTTATTAGCCGGCGCATATTCATACATACCCGCTCTACTTTCGACATGGAGTCAGCCTGACGCAACACATCCTCAAACAGATCCTTCTTTTTGTTCTTTTTGGCATCTAGAGCATTTGGAAGTGGTGTCTGCGCAACTGTTTGTGTCACAGGCTCGGGTCCCTTGGCAACTGTCTGCGCCTGTATTGAGTTCTGTGCATACTTACGTATGCATTCGTCACTGCAATACACAGAATTGGCACGCGCCGAATGCTTACATACTACACACGCGACATCCGAAGTGGGTGTGACGCTGTTGCCTCCTAGTTTTATAAACTGCAACTGTTGCTGGTGCATCGGCTTGGGCGGGGGGCGTTTCGCTGGTTTTACAAGCGGAATATTGGTACTTGAGGGTACTGTTACTGACAAAACTAGCGGCCTTTTGGGTGTAGAATCAGGCATTTCCACAATTACTTTGGTTTCACTTGGTTGCTTAGGTAACGTCACACTCTCTTTGACCTCGCCCGTTTGCTTGGGTAACAACATGTCGGTAATACGAGGTTGACTCTAGAATAACAAAATCAATACAGATAAATTAGGCATTATAGGAAAAGAGTTTATTAGTAAGTGTTATATTGTTTTTATGCAATTACCTTCTCCTCCTGTCTTTTAACACATTTGGGACACTTCCAGTCAATTCCTTTCTGTTCCATCTCAATACCCATAGCCTTGGTGACACTAACACAAGTGCCATGGTACCAATCCTCGCACAGATCACAGCATATCATAAAACGATTGTTGTGGGGCTGACGACAAATACACCATAGTCTAGAAGAAAAATGGTATGTTGACTGGCAAAAACAAGAAGAGGTTTCCACTAAAACTTACTTATTGGGATCATCGTCGTCTTCTTGAGATTCCGAGGCATCTGCATCATCCACAACGCTGACATCTAGTTTATTCGATCTTCTGGGTCGCCTGACCCCGATTGTCGAATCGCGTGGCATTTGTTTCTTTGATTCGTCTGGCACGTGGCTCAAAAAGCTCTCACTTTCCGCACTGCTGTTGATCAACTGGCTGCAATCTAGCAAAGATTCACTGAGAGAAATATTGCTAATATCTGACACTGTTGTCGACGATACGGGAAAGTTCTGTGCGCGACGTTTGGCTCGAGTTGTTGGTGCCTCGATGGGTGGCAGATAAATTACACGTCCGTTGCCACGAACAACTTTAACCTCTGGACGCGTGGACGATATCGATAATGTAGCTATGTTATTGCGCGCTGGTGTGCTGGAAGCTATGGGAAAACTACTCAGAGAAGTCGTTGCAATGTTGGCGGGGAAGTCATTTGACAGTGGCTGTGGATGAGAATAGAATTAGTGTGTTGTTATTTGATAAAGGCATATGAGCTTCACCTGACTGATCGTGGATAATTGACTGGCAGAATCGAAGATAGGCGAAGCTACTGCGTTTGCAATGGCATCAAGACCCCCGGTCTCCGTACTTTCCAGCACCTGTTTCACAACTTCAGCCTCGAACTGTTTGTCCTCCTCAATGAGGCCAACAACATGTTGCAGGAAGTCAGCAGTTATATCATCCTCATCTGGCGTATCCAACAAACGAGCGCTTTCGATGTCAAGATTATCCACAGGATCAATTAAGTTTTGCTGTTGCTGTTCTTGCTGCGGGAGCTGCTCTGGCTGGGTGTTCTCAATTTCAAGCTTAGGCTCAGGCAGTTGACTCAATCGTGCTGCGCTGCTTTCCAGCATTTTAGCCAACTTGGGTATGCTCTCATCCGCAGTTGCTGGTGGCTGTTCTATCAAAGACGCCTTGAGTAGCTCGTCCTGAACTATGGAGTTTATGAGATCCAATTGTTTGTCGTTTTCTGCAGCAATCTCAGAAGAGCTCTGATGAGTTTCGATTACAATCTGAGCGGGGAGTTTGTGAGATGTGGCAGTTTCTACGCCAATGGGCATAAATCCTTTGGAAGAAGGGGCTGCTGGCGATGTCAACGCTATGTTTACGCTAGACTTCGGGGTAAGAGGCGCACCTGTTTGACGTTGCTTGCCAGAATCGGCAGATGCGGTTGTCGACAATGTTGCACTATTATTATCAGCCAACAAACTGTTAAGATTGGTAAATACTCCCTTCGGACTGGCTAAATTCTTGTTAATAATAATCTCTTTCACCTCTTGAGACGGTGTTGGTGTCAAGAAACCGCTCGGAGGTGTGGACACTACACGACCAACTTGCACAATGGGTGTTCGGCGTACCTTGGATGCGATTGCCGGAGAACATATTCTGTTCAATTCGGGAGTCGAATGATTGCTAACAGGCAGAGATTTATGAGCTGGTCGCACTTTCAGGAATGATGTACTCTGTATGCCACGCAAGGCGATCACAGATTGTGGCGCTTTGTTTGCATTGAGCTGAACAATTTGACCTATTGCTGGAGCACCCACATTATTATCCGTCTGCTTCTTACGGCGTACTGAGAACTGTTGCTGTGATGGTGGTGCAGATGTCACCTTGGGAGTCTGCACTGCCGGTCCACGAGAAGATTGAGTTTGTGATCGCTTAGATAGCTTCTTAATGCGCTTGCGTTTGTTCGAGTTACGGCTATTGTTCATTTTGAAATCGATGTCACTATCGCGATCGTTGTCCGTTTCACGGGAGTCGTCGCTTGGTTCGCTAAGTTCGTCGGATTCAGCGTTTTCCTCGTCCGCTGTTGCCGAACTATTGGCGTCTTCATCATCTTCGATGACATCCTCGGCTGGGCTAATCACTTTGATTGGATTTCGAACTGCTCGGGGCCCTGCCACAATAATATGCTGCTGCTGTTTTACAGCGGGCGGGTGCGACTGAGGCAGTGGCTTAGTTATAAGTTGCCTGGGTATCTGTTGCCGTTGCCTTGGGGGTAACTGTTGCAGTGTCCTTTGGGGCAGCTGAGATGTAGCTTGCACATGGCTGATGGGCACTACTTGGAACCGCTTTTTAGTGTTAAACACCTTAGCAGTAGTCTGGGTCTGAACCACGAATTTACGACCCGGCACCGCTTGCCTTTCCATCATTAACTTCTCAGTCGCCTTCTTGGCCTTCATTTGTTCCGGAGAAGTGAATGGCGTGTAGTTGTGATCATTTCGAATTATTTCCAACAGAGCATCCGATTCTGGCGTTCGTTTAAATATAGACAGACCAGCCAGTTCTGAAATACAAATGAATATTAATAGATTCAACCATTAGTTGTACATTTTAGCTACATACTAAGCGCATTCTTCACGACCATATCGGCCGAGTTTTCCACATAAAACTGTTCGACACTGAGTCCTACTATTTGTGGGCGCTCCTTGGGTTTGCGTCGTTTCTTTTGCTTTTTGGGCTTGGGCTTGCGACCAGGACGCTTTTTTATTTTTGGCACCTCAGCTTCAGTTTCTGTAGAATCCTCATTGTTCTCCCCGCCGGTGTTTTCATTATCATCCCCGGTAACGTGATCTTTTTCGCTTATCAACTCCTCAGCGCCGCTTTGACTTTCTTTATCAGTCTCCTTTTCCGGTTCGGATTCATCCCGATCTGACACAGTTTCCAGAAATCGTTCCAACTCTTCCTGTCGTTCGGTTTCCTCTTGATCGACCATACTCGGCGTCGGTGATGTTAAACGCACAACGCTTATGCTCGTAATACATTTCTCCTCTAAAATTATAGATTTCTTTTATGAATTGTATTAGCTTTGACTTTAAATGTGGCATACCCATAATATTTTCAATGGCACGCTCATCGAACGAGATGCCATTTTTACTGTACACCACAACCAGGTTGGAGTCTCCATCGGCGCCACTCGGCCGGGCACTGGGCGTTTCGCTGAATACTGAACTAGACATGACAGCAGCGTTACTTCGATCCGCTACTGTGCATTCGATCCGGATCAGTTTCTCAACTCGTTCTGTGTAGTTTACTCTGGAGCAACGATGATGTGAATTTGTTGTTTGCTCATGCCGCGGCCGCGTTGTGACGCCGACATTGGTAAAATTGCCGTAGCTGTAGGTATTGTTACGAAAAGAAATACAGTGTTTAATGTCTAAAAATAGAGTTGCACTGCAGTCGATTCGTTTGGTTCTTAGCAATATTGCGAAATCTATATTTTCACAAGTAAATGCTTGATTCTAATTTATAAGAAAATAGAATTCGCAAAAAAATTACTTTGACGAAGACTGCAGTGTGACCAACTGTTTTCAATAGCGGTGTGCAGAATTTACTGCCAACTATCGTGGGCTATAGTGAGTGCGAACTAGTTCGCATGATGTAGACCACGATGTAGAATACAACATAATTTTTAACTTACATTCTTAAATGTTTTGTGTTATGTTTGTATAATTATATGCGAAAGTATGATAAGCAATATTCTCTCTGAAATATTTTCTACAATGTTTTATTTATTTATACATTTAAATAAATTGATTGATATCAAATTATAGATGGTGTAAACCTCTCTCAATGATTATTGTTTTTATTTGTATGGACGAAAACATATCGATACTAAGGCATCGATAATTGTTCTTTATGCATAAGTCCATCGCCACCAACTACACAAAGAAAAAAAAAAACAAATACAAACAGATTAAAATTAACATTTATTTATTACATACTTTTCAAGTGGCTCATAAAGATATAAGTAAACTACTTTAGTCAGAGAGTATCGAAATCAGTTGCTGTCCGACTTTATAAGCGATAAGTGGTAAAATGGCTTGCTTTAAAATGGGATCCTGTCACGCAGTGCCTATGACACTGTTTAAAAACAATAGGGACAAAGTCTGTAAAGCCGTTCTAAGCAACTTGCTGGCAGGTCTCAAGTTTAACACGGGACAACTGCTCATTTTGTTGGAAGGTGGAAAAGATAAGAGCTTTTACAATACCGACGTGGATTATGTTTTCCGCCAGGAGTCCTACTTCCAATATATGTTTGGCGCCAAAGAACCGGGTTGCTATGGCATTCAAAATATTGATGTAAAGACGTCTCAATCTACATCTGTTCTATTTGTACCCCGCTTGCCTGATGAATACGAAACTTGGATGGGTGCATTGCTGAAGACGGCCGACTTTAAGACCATGTACGAAGTGGATGAGGTGTACTTTGTCGATGAACTCGAAGCTTATCTCGAAAAGGCCGCACCCAAACTGATATTGACGCTTAGTGGAACAAATAGCGATAGCGGCCTCACAATGCAGCCCCCAGAGTTCGCTGGCAAAGAGAAATATGTGACAAACTGTGATCTGCTCTATCCAGTTTTATCGGAGTGTCGTGTTATCAAATCCCCAGAGGAGATTGAGGTTTTGCGCTATGTTGCCAAAGTGTCGTCAGATGCCCATGTCAAAGTAATGGAATTTATTCGGCCCGGACGTATGGAATTCGAGGGCGAAGCTGTATTTCTACATCACGCCTACGCCGTGGGTGGGTGCCGACATGCCTCCTACACGTGCATCTGCGGCAGTGGAATCAACTCGGCCATCTTACATTATGGACATGCTGGAGCCCCCAATGACCGCCCTATCCAGGATGGTGAGATGTGCCTCTTCGATATGGGTGCTAACTATTGTGGCTATGCAGCTGACATCACTTGCAGTTTTCCGGCAAATGGTAAATTCACTGAAGATCAGAAATTTATCTATAACGCCGTACTAGATGCCCGGAATGCTGTGATGAACACAGCAAAAGACGGCGTCTCCTGGGTGGACATGCACAAGTTGTCTGGCAAAGTGCTCCTGGAGCGCCTTAAGGCTGGTGGCATGCTTACCGGTGAGGTTGATGAAATGCTTGAAGCCGGACTCTCTGGCATATTTCAGCCACATGGCTTGGGCCATCTGCTTGGCCTAGATGTGCATGATGTGGGCGGCTATTTGACAACGGAGCCGCCGCGCCCCAGTGAACCATGGATTAGCAAGCTTCGCTTTGCTCGCATTCTCAAGGCGGGCATGTATGTAACCATTGAGCCTGGATGTTATTTCATAAACTCTCAAATGAACAAAGCCCTTGCCGATCCGGCAATGAGTAAATTTATAAATGTCGATGTGTTCGAACGATTCCGCGGTTTTGGTGGCGTTCGGATTGAGGATGATGTTCTCATTACCAAGACTGGAACGGAGAACTTTGCCATTGTTCCACGTACAGTGGAAGAGATCGAGGCACTAATGGCTTCCAAATAAAGTATTTGGAAATGTGAGATCTATAGCTATGTTATTCATATTTCTGGAATAAATTTCCAGATACGAAAAGATTATTTTTATATATATATTATATATACATCAATACATATTTAGTACATGTGCAAATATCTATTATCCAATTAACAATTGAATGAATTTATAAATATGTCAAATAAAATACCCTATTTTATGCGAATTTTTAAGTGACATTAGCAGAGACAACTTTATTTAGAGGGTAATCATTAATCAAAACAGACTTTGATTCCATTTTATGTATTAAAGATAAATGAATAATGAACAAGGAATGAATGAAAAGAGAAAATTCGTGTGCAAGTGAATACATGTGAATACAATACATACTCGTAGTAAAGGCACAATTATTTAAACCATTCACAGATATATATATAATCACATGCAATACTAACTAGTTAGTTTGTTTTTGTTTTCTAACAGCAAAGACTCCATTGCACAACAACAATTAAGAAAGTTATAGTCGAATTTGCTTGCTGTACTATACGTGCTACCCAAAGCGTTACATTATTTCCTCATTGTTCACATCGAACACAAATACACTTTTTTTTTTGGTTGACACAAAGTTATTATACTCTTAAAACATAAGTAACGGATACATCAAGAGACAAAATGACGATAGTAGTCATATAGTCAGTTGCATACCCTTTAATATAACATACGATAGTAGTCATGCAGACAGTTGTATACCCTTAACCCCACATAACATACATACATATGTATTGTTTCCATGCCAGTTAAATATAAAAGTAAAGAATTCTTTAACAGCTTTAAAAACTATTTACTGGAAACAAAATATTATTATATTTTATCTACGTGTTTGAAAAACGAAGCTTCCTAATCACACATGGACTTTTGTGAGAATGTTATCTGCGTACAGAAACATTCATGGCAAATTTGGTTTCTCGTTTGCAGAATGTCGCATATATTTCTCACATGCGACATTCTTCCCTCGCGGAGGAATAAATTCCTAATAAAATAAATAAATTTACATGCACATAGTTTTCACACACAGTGAACATTTATTAACTGGCATTTAAACAACTGTGAGTGTAAACGAGATGAAAGTCAACGCAGATTCAATCCCTATTCACAAGCCGATTAACATATTATAATTGGAATGGCCATGGCATACTTTGATCTTAAGTCTCCGGTTAAGCTACAACATCTTCTTGCTGTGTCCATTTTTATGTTGGTGCTTCGTATGGCTGTGTCCATTTCCGCTTCCATTTGCATTAGTAGGTTTGCAATTCTTATTATCTTCGCTACTGTCGGAATCGGGAACTTCGGAGAGAGCAACAACGCTGCGACGCGGAAACCAGCCACGTATTGGACCCTTGCGCTTTTGATTCTTGTGTTCGCTGACCACTCGCTCCCCAAATAGCCAGTAGCGACGGAAGCGTGTCACCTTAATGATATCGTCAGGCTGCAAGCGAATTCTCGGCTCGTCTGTGCAGGGTGAACTGAGGCAGACACGCCAGCCTTGTGAGAAGATTGGCAGCCAACGACCCGTCACCCTGCTAATGCACTTGTAGGTGCGTGTGCGTGCACGTTTCTCCTGCTTCTGTGCCAGCTGCTCGCGCTGGAGATACGTTTGTGATTAGAAAATTAACTTGTATTAATCTGGCATTGAACTTACTGTCAAGGTGTATTGATCGCAGCCCTCGGCCACAGGCCACACGATCCCCTCGCCACGTTTCTGGCACTCATCATTGAAAACCTGTCGCAAATTGAGCCGCCAACCCAAATCGTAGGGATAGATGAATTGCTCATCCGTCAAGGATCTGTAACGGCGGTAGAGAGCCTTCTCGACAATCCAAATTTCAATACCCGTTTGATTTGTGGCAATTGTCTTGAGTTGTATGTACAGCAGCATGCTGAGTCCAATTACAACGCCGATGGCCAGCCCCATGCCCAGGATGCACATGATAATGCTGACCACAGTGAACTGTACGCTGGCCAAATGGGTTAATCCGTGTGTGAGATAATAGTAGCGGTATATGCCGCGGTAAAACGAGCAACTAAGCACCACAGATCCCTGCAGGCTGCCCAATATGGAGAAGAGCAGAAAGTAGGTGAAATAGGCGTGATTGGCCCAACCCACGCAGTGGTTTATCCATGGACAATGATGGTCCATTTTCTTTACACAACGATTACCTGCAATAGGAAGTATTCATTGTATTAAACGATTTATATAATGACGAACTGAAAATGACTTACACTTGCGACAATGATGTGATCGTGGTGCCTTGTAGCCCTGGCATTCATTGCAATACTGTAGAAACTCTGTGTCCTTGGGTTCCTGTGAAATTGAAATTCAAAATATGCGTGATAAATTAAAGTTTTATGATTTATGACAACAACAACGACATCGTGGGGGGCGGTGCGGCTGCTGGTTATAGACGAGCAGCCCATTAGGTGACCCACTCAATGCGTCGCGTCTGACCCGAGCTGCCTACAAAACATTTATGCAAATTTCAGGTAATTGCATTAAAAGCACGGCTCCGCATCTTCTGCGCTAACGTTTGCGTGTCCAGCCTGTCGCAATGACCCCACCCCACGCCTACTCCCTACGCCAACTATTTCCTCATAAATAATTGGGGCGCGCTGCGTCCAAAATTATTGGTGTCGAAACTGTTGTTCCCCCCAACCGTCACTCAGGTTCCTTTTTTTCCTCTGGGTTGTCTAGCCAGAAATCGCTTGCCAGCTTATCGTTCTGTTCTCAAGGAAATTGCAGCGCCTAATTGCCGCGATAAAGAGTTAAGCACGCGATGCCCCCAAAAACCCGATGCGGTGACCCATCCGCTGACTGAACTGATTTCTGCACAGGCATAGTCACAGGCATTCGTCGATTGCAGTTCCCCTGCTATAGGTGACCATATGGGGGATAGCGAACAAGTGGCAGATTTTTGTTTTCTTTTCACCATTCGCTTTTACTTGCGCTAAACAATTATTTCTGCGCCCCAAGTGACGTGGCATAAATGGGCGTCCAGGCGTGTCCACGTCAAGAGGCCCTAAGTCAGCGGAATCACAACAAAAAGTGGCAAATCCCATTAGCTTGTTTACAAATTCATGCCATTTCGGAGCTACGATTAGATATTGAATAAATATTTAGGCTGCTTACGATAGTCTCCGAAATTTGATAGCTTGGTAACCTGATGTATATCATGAAATGAATTTATTCTGCTGACAGATCTAGGCTTTGTTTGGCCACTGGGTTGCCCTAATAAATATCGTCTATAAAGACGATATCAATCTGTAATCATATTACAAAGATTATCTGAGTAATTTATCTGTTTGGGAGATTTGGTTCGGAAAGTTAATCATTATTTTGTAATCGGATTCAACTTTATAAGAGCGGAAGTAATTGGATGTTGTACTAAATGAAAAACTAATTAACTTGGAAACCTATGCATTTTAAACTCTAATGAATTTTAAGTGTTTAATTATATTTCTGCAAAATGCTAATTACCCACAACGGTTTTTATAGTTTCCGTGCAGAAATGAGTAATGTAAATGTCAAAAGTTATTTAAAAGTCCATTTAGCTTTATGAAGGGAATCTATCCCCATTTTAATGAAGGTATAGTAACAGTCTGGGCTACGCCCGTCTGTAATGCAAGGGAGCTGGGCAGAACCGACCCGTGGAAAACAGTTGACAAACATTTTCCATGCATGCCAATGTCAGCGACAGCGTGTCACGACAAAATGTTGTATTGTTGTTGTTTAATGGAGCGGGTTTCAGGTTGCGAGTCATGGATTGGCGGCGCTGTGGGGGTGGGTAATCAGGGAAGGGCCCCGTCTGTTGGTCATTCCTTACCTTGGGCTGCCATTGTTTTGGCAGCAGGCCGGGACCTGTCAGCGTGGCCATGATGTAATTGAATGCGGCCAATGTGGAGAGCAGAAGGAATAGGGCCTGATGTGCGAAGGCAGCAAACGATTCATTTGGTGGCCACCACATCGAGTTCATGTACAGCGTCGTCAGCGTTATACACTTGATGATGCCTGAAATGTATGATGGACAAAAGCATTTAAAAGTTACTATGTTTTATTGCCGAACTCTGTGTGCGTAAAACTTTGACTATCGCAATCAGAGATCAGTAATTAAATAATGCATTCCTGGACAATGTTACGCTAGACTTCATGGGTTGTTAAGGGCTTTGCGTGCAGAAACATTAAATATTTATTTTTTATATTTTATTAGGGTTGGGCCAGAACTGTAGATCCTTTTTAGACCCCCTTTAAAACAAAATAGAAATATTTTAAGCCCTGAGAAACTAACTCTTTTAACTTCCTCAGAACCTGGCAACAGTTGACTTGATTAACCGTCAACTTGTGGACGAGTGACGACGATTCCAATCAGTCTGACAACAGGGCAGCAATATTTGTGGTGGCCATAGCCACCAACTGTCCACCACCGTCGCCACCTGCTGCGGCAGCAACAAGCGGAGGCTAATTCAGTAATTAAGCTATGTACGCATACAATTGTATGGCAGTTCAATATCAAGGTTGCCCTCTCCGTTTACACTCCACATGAACCGGATGCTTTATGGGTCATATTACCGTCTGACCTGATGTGGCTGAATAGTCAGATTGCACGCTATTTTCAGAAAGATTGCGCATAATGCCGGATATTTATGTACGAACGGGGGTGGAAAGGTAGAAACTATTCACTATGAAGGAACAACTAAAACGCAATTAACGCAACATTTTACGCGAATTAAATACCCTTGCTGGTCACATTTTATAAGAGCCTTCATATCGTCCATCACCGCTGGGCGGAGTAGGCCGAGTAGGCAGTCTACACAGTGTACACTGCGGCGCCAGCGACGGCTTTGACCGTCTCGTTATATGAAACACAATATTGTGCTGCAGACACAGTACAAAGGGAAGCAGACGAGACATAGCTTGGTGGCATGGGATGGCGCTTAGCGTGGTTTACTTAGCCATTGACCAATTGTTGGTTCTCTTTTGCTCTGGTTGACGGTTCGTTCACTCTGTTTGTGCACTCGTTAATTTGCAAATGTCATCAGATAGTCACTTGTTATTAGAGAATAGACAATTCATGAAAAGGAATCGATGATGCATCCATGGGCGTATGCTCAATATTTTCTACTGCTATTTATTCACTACACTTTGACGGGTTTACTTACTCAGTGCTGTTATTGGGCCCCAGTGGAGAAAGCGCCGGAAGCCAGATATCTCGGCACTCATTATTTAAATATTATTTTTGTGCTGACGGTCAGAACGGTAATAAGTCGACCGACTCTTCGAGCAAAGAGGTAAACAAAAACAGCGACACCGTTGCGTTGCCACCCAGTCGAATTGCGAAGCGGAATGTTTTCGATTTATCGATACTATCGGCATATGAAATCGATTGTAACATTTTGAAATGCTAGCGATATTTGCTGTTATGGTGAATATTTATAGCATTATTAATGATTGTTGTGAATATTTAGTTGAATGGCCTTAGAACTTTGCTTAATTTAAGTTATGATATTAGTATTAACTACAGCCTTATTGGTAAAAGTATTTACGTAAATTTAATTGAATAATTTTACAACCGCAACACCTGTTGGGTTGTATTATGGTAGATTATTAGGGGACTTAGCAACAACTTGAAATATATTTGTGAAAAACATAGCACACTTAGTCATCTATTCTAAGTAAATATATTTAATTCATACGTATGATAAATAAGTGAACTCTGAACGTTCTCCACTTGAAACTGTATACATGATAGTTTAACCCCATTTAATAACGTGGCCTAAAGTGGCCTTCAACAAGTAAACATTAACATTCTTGTGTATTATATTATATTTTTCATTACTTTATTATTTTCAGTATTAAAAGTATTTTCATAAAATAAGGCCTTTCTAAAATAATAGACAATTAGGTGCCAACAATTTTTAGTAATATAACGAAATTCCTACAACCAAAATATTATTAATACCTTTCAAGTACATAAAGGGTTAAATGTACTGCAAGTTGCAGTTAATAAACGTTAATTAAAAAAAAGACTTTGCCGACTAATTGCTAACAACTTGTGCTTGGAATTTTTTAACTACTTGTTTGCTAAGATCTCGAACTTCATGCCATGCTCGTGCTTCTCCAGCTCGCTAATCAGACTGGTCTTGGAGAAGGCTGCACCAGGTGGAAGAACACCTCCAGTGTCTGGCATCTTGTTGCTCTCACGAAGCACAGTGACTGCACAAGAGAGTAGAGCAACACAAGTGGATCCATAGCCAGGATTGGGACCTGATACCCTTACCATCAATGTTTTACTAGGCGGATCAGTGTACTGATCTGATCCCTCGGCCAATTGCTGAGAACTGGGCCAGCCGTTTGCTTTTATGGTCATCTTGAAGAAGGACTTTTCCATTCGTTCTTCACTGGGTCCATCGGGTGATACGTAACCGCCAGAAAAGAAGCTGGGATACTTGATCAGAAGCTTGCGACCGAATTGGAATTTTGACATGAAGCCAAAGAATGTTGCGAAAAGAGCTACCACGGTGGCAGCCATCCATGAAGGAAAACCAATGTAGGCATGCATCTGAACGGGGCGTTTCTTGTCGTGCTCGTAGAGGAATCTTTGCGAGCGCATGACTACCGAACGATCTGATCCGGGGAATGGCAGACACACTTTGTTTACTTCCGACGACCTGAACATCAGTGGGCGATGTTTCAAAATTGGAAAGAACTTGGGCAGTCGGTCAGGATACAATTGCTTGCGTATGTCACTCAGCTCATTCGAGTGAGCCAAGCCATAGACAGCACTCTGCCAGGTGCCGGTGTTCAGACCAGCCCTTCTACCATCTGCACCAGCGCCCTTAGCGCCGCTTACAAGGAATGTCTCCACCGAGTTAACAACGCCATCAAAGTTCTTCTCCACAAAAACGGTTCCCATGTCGGCGGGTATGGAGTCAAATCCACACGCACTGATAACATACACACCACGTTCCTTGGCGAGCTCATTGAACTTCAGTTGCATCGTTTCCATGTACTGTGGTTCGCCACTGACATCGACGTGATGAGTGCCCGTCTCGATGCAAGCGCGGACCACCTTCTCGCCGTAGAATCGATATGGGCCGGTTGTATTGACAACGATGCGACATGCTCTGGCCATTTTAAGCAGCGAAGTCTGATTGTCGACATCTGCTATGAAAATAGGGATATCCGACAAGTCCTTGTTCGCCTTGGCGCCCATGTCCTTAAGCACCTTCTGAAGCTTGTCGCGATTGCGTCCGGCAATGCCCCATCGCAAGTCCTTCAGCACGGACACCGCCTCATAAACGGTGTACTTGCCGGTAAATCCACTGGCACCGAATATTATTACATCCAGGCGTTCCGGGACCATTGTCTCAATTCTCAAGGTCAACTGGTGGAGAAGTCACAAATGTGGAACGTGTTGTGCGAACAGGAATACTTGGTACGTTATCAATTATTAATGCTATCGGATGTTGCTGCAAACAGAACTTTGAACTATTGCGATTATTTGCCTAATGACTTGCGAAACTACAAGAATCTTACCTGCTCTACTCTGCGAACTAACAGTAAGCAATGCACTGGGCTTACAGGTGTAACTGCAATTGATATTATGCAGACAAGTTCGCAAAGATGGTGGACCTTATTGATGCAATGCTGTAATTGCAGTGAGCAGCAGTTCGAACCGACTACGAAGTTTCCAATATTAGCGTTTATTGATCGGGATCATAAACAATCGAAAGAGTTCGATAGTGGCTTCAATCGTTAATGATTTTAACAGACAAATTTTAATTTCAATTCACTTTAATCAATTTGCATAAATTTCAACATTGCAATATATCTTGATTTTGTAAGTTTTGACACCAAATTAAATTCAGATATTAAAATGCTTAAAATCAAAAACTTATCGCATCTCGTGTTTAGATTTTGAAATATCGATATAATTCCGAGTCTCTTATCGATGTATTGGAATAAACACACATTACTAATAAACAAAACAACATATCAAGCAACTAATGCTTAATATGAATAGTCATCGAGAACAACTGCACTGCAGTAGACGAGGATGTAGTTATACCACAAACAGAGCTTATAACCTGGAGAGGCATGAACGTAACCATGCCAAAGGCAAGGTTCCAGTGTCTCAGTGCCAACCATGTCCACATTGCACATATGCCGCCGGATCTCTTCACAATTTAATGCGGCATATAAGCAAAAAGCATGTAGGAGTCAGTGTACAAATTAAAGCGAAATGGACGTCCAGTCCTAAACCGGAACGAAACAAGGAGGAACCGCCTGATACAGACGATCCATTACCTCATGCAAAAACGGAGGGAGAACATGAACAGAAAGTGGAACAATTTTGGTCTGAATGTTGCCTTTGGTCTTGGAGTTCACCGCAGCAGCAAGAGAAGAATTTCCTTCGACGTAGTGGCCTAAATGGCGAGTTAAAAATTCTGGATCACACAATCAAATTGTACAAGTAAGCGCAATTAAATACATACAATTCGATTTATCATTTCATTTTATTAAGTCTTTCAGACTTTACGCCTTGGTAAAGGCCAGAGGAGGAGCCGCTAATGTGGAAGACTGGGATGACATTGCTATAGCTCTGAAGCTGCCTCCAGAATCGAATCGAATATTAAAGTCCAAGTATATGGACATGCTCCACAAATTTGAGAAGAAGGAAGAAGAGCGAATACAAAGTCAGAAAACAGAGGGTATACCACATTGGTGGGATGATGGCGAATACGTTGCTGACTTGGACTATGTGGATTACTTGTCAGGAGAGGAGTATGAAGAATGTCGTAGGCAGACTCTATCTACATCTGTTTTATCTGTTCGCAATAGCGTTATTAAAATTATACACAATAAGTATTATATTCATCATGCAAGTAGCAGCACACCCTTTAATAGGTTTCATTTAAAAGATTCGTGGTTAAAAGCAACATTGTTAAGTTATCAATCGTTAAGGACCTATGTTCACCGTAAGCAATTTACATAAAAAAAAAAAAAACTAAATGCCAAATTAGGTTAAAAAGCAAACAAAACATGTAGTGGGACGCTCGGATGGGTACGCTGCAGTGTATTTATTTATATTTCTTTGCCGCCAAAAATCAACTCTGTTCGCCGGCACTGTTGTGTTCGGGTAAAACGATAACATGAATTTTATCGATACTTGTCTTTTGCGTGTCGTGAATTCACCACTGACCTATTCACCATGGTGCGAAAGTTCGATACCTTTCAAAAATATCGAATTCCATTATCGAGCACACATTGTGAATTCTGTTTTAAAGCTGGAAGGTCGTATGTGCGCAAGAATCGGTCGGCATTGTGGATTTCAAAAGTAACTGAAAGCCCAGAAGAAAAATAAATTGCGAATTGTTTTACTTTTATACAACGTTGAACTGTATGTTAAAATATTAATGTCTGTGCGTTAAAAGTCAATAAATTGTGTTCACACTGACAATCAGGACTGCGCAAAAGAAGAATTTCGTGATTGGCGGCTGTTCGTGTGTGTGTGTTTCTGTGTGTATGTCAGTGGTGCGGCACGAGAGCAAAAGGAGAATTTGCAATCAAAGAAGAGCCAAGAAGCGGCGTGTGAATCACGAGTGAGCGAGCACTAACTGAATCACATACATTTTTTGGCAAGTTCGAATAAGATACAACGAGGAGGCCGATAAATCCTACACAAAACACAACAACAAAAAGCAATTGATTATTGCAAAAGGTGAAAAGCAGCTGCTCAACAAAAATGGAACACGAGGATAACGCGCATTTCGACTTTTTGCAAAATCGTCTGACGGAGAGTCTGCAAAACGCTGGCAGCGCCGGCAATGCTGCAGACGTCGCTGCCGAGCTGGTGGCCAACATTGGCCCCAAGACTGGTGAGCACGATGAAGAGCACGACGACGATGAAGAATGGAAGTACATAAAAGAAGTGCAGCAGAGCGAAAAGCAACAGCAACAACAATTCTACGGCGAAAACTTTAACGACGCCGATGCCGACGCTGACGTCGACGTCGCCTTCGGCGTTGGCAATGGTATTGGTACTGCTGCTGTTGGCAACGGTAACGGCGTCGGCGGCAGTAGCAGCGACGCGTACATGTCGCTGGGCATGGACTTGAGTCTAGGTAATGGCGTCGGCGTCGCTATCGGCAGCGGCAGTGCAGCTGGCTTCAGGGCCTACGAAGGTGAAGTAGCAGCCGAAGAAGAAGACGTCGACGTTGAGGTGATTAAAAATGATGGTGACTTTTCAACAAACTCCAACACTACCACAACTTCCACCACGGGTGAAGTGGAGCAACAGCAGCAGCAGGTTGAGCAAGCGACATTGCCACAGATCGTTAAGGAAGAGCAGCTGCAGCACCAGGATGATGATGAAGAAGAGCCCAGCTCAGTGGCCACTACCTATGGCACAAGCAGTCTCAGCGAACAACAACAAGAGCCAGAGAATATCGAAATTGTTGAGCCACAGCCGGTGTTCTTTGATAACAAGGAGAACGCAGATCCTACTGGACATCGAGTTGATCGGCCTGTGATCGATGTTGAGCTTGAGCTGGAGACGGATGCACATTCGCAGCTCAATCCCAATGCCGTGGAATTTGTGCCTCATATTGGTTCGCAACCCGCTTCGCCTGTACCCTCATCCCTGTTGGATCCCCTTCAGAGCTTGAGTCGGCAATTGATGGCCGATGATCTTGTTGCAGAGAGTCCACGCAAGGGCACTCGTGACTGCAACATGGACGCCATTGCCGTTCCCGATGAGAGTGAGTTCGATAACGAGGCCGCCAAGCGTCCTCACGAGTTGGAGCACGAGGATGATACGTTCCCCGACGCTGTTGAGCAGCTCCAATTGCAGAACGGTAGTGGTCTCTACCAGCAAAATCAGCAACTGGAACAGGAACAGCAACAACAGCAGCACCTTGATCATGGCCCTGAGACCAGTGTTGATCTGGAAGAAGATCTAGAGCCAGAGCCACAGCCAGAGCCAGAACAAGATAGAATCTCTGTTCAGGACGATATTATGAAGAGGTCCATCTATGGCGGATCGAATGCTTCCATTGAGGACATCCTGAACTCGGTTCAGCCTCTGCCGCAGCAGACTTCAGGCGAAGAGCCGCTTAAGGAGAAAGAGCTGCTCAATGTAGAGGAAAAGGAGCTTGTTTCCCAATCTCCTTCAATTGAGGAGCTTCATCAGCACCAGTTGCAGCAGTTGGTCGATCCAATGCAGGCATCCTTTTATCTGGAGCACACATCCAGCGATGCATTTGGAGAACACGGCGATGAGCAGCTTAATGATCAGAGTCTTCTTTTGAACACCAGTGCACCCATTTTCAGTCCACTCGAAGACTCACCGCACCCTGACACACAACCTACAGCAACAACACTTGATTTACACCCAGAGCAGGCCGATATTGTGGACATAACCCCATCGCCGTTGTCCTCCTCCACCGAGGAGAAACATCTTGTAGAGGAGACTAAGGAGCAGCTGCATGAGCCGCAATTGTTCTTGGATAATGTTGAGAACTTTGAAAGTGATGCCGGTGTTTCACCCCAGGTAAGTGTGTCTTTCTGGAAATTTAAGAAGACTTCCTATTTATCTTAACACTTAATATTCTCCTAACTTCATTTACTTAATATGAATAATTTAGTTAATATGAGGTAAATGTGAATACACAATACACAATACACATAAAAGTCCAGCTGTTTTGTAATATCATTTCATGGGGAAACACGACACGCGCCCACCACTAGGGATCAACTCAATGACTCACTCAGGACAAGGCTCGTCGCATATATTTGTCAAAAACGTCATTATGCACTCGGCATTCGTTCTGCGTCCTGCGAAATGAACCCTGCACCCTGCGTGTGTTGTGGTAATTTTTGCTGTCTCCGTCTCAGTTTCCTTTGTGTTTCCTTTTTGCCATCGCTATCGTGTCCTTGTCATGTGCCTCACCTGGGCCAAGAGAAATCATTAAATTTGTTGGTATACTTCTTTGTCTCTACACATACACACTCATACACACAGATATACATGGACACGGACACAGCTGTCTGCATGCATTTGGCGCCCCTCTCTCACTCTCTGTACGCTCCTCTCTCTCTTTCTCTGTAACGTTCTCGCTCATTCTCTTTACTCTAGTGCCAATGCAGTTCGACTACGTTCAGGACTTGGGGTGTGTTCCGTTAACTCGCTCGTGTTCACGCTCTCTCACTTGCCTTTCTACCCGTTTCCGTCCAGACACTCAACAGGACGCGCAAGTGCTTTTCATGTGTGTTTGTGTGTGTGTGGGCAAAGCTTAAGCTGCTCTTGGGTGGGGCTCTGACAGTAATAAATGTTTGGGTAGTGTGTGTGCAAGTGCTTGTGTGTACTTTAAATTCCATTTTTGAACAATTAAGGGCATCCTAAGGGTTGCTGCTGTTGCCACTTTTATTGCCCTTTTGCCTATGCTATTTCCTCTCGTTAACTTTTACAAAGCTGCATAGCAAATGATAATGTGGACTTGTCGCCATTTCATTGATTGCAATTGCTCTCGTTTTGTTCAACATTTTGTTCTTCAAGTATTTTGGCATTTGATTTCCGTTCCAATTGGATTTTGTGCTGTTGGCAAAGCTTTTGTGGTCGGACAACGATTCGGCTTAATGCACTTCTCTCGCGCGCGCACACCTATGCGCGTGTGTATGCTTGTGTGTGTGTGTGTGGCTGTTTCTGTACTCAACAGACTGAGCTCCAACTTGCTCTCAGTTGGTGGCGCTCTCGCGGCTGTCTGCAATCTGCATGACCAGCAGCAGCACTGACTACAACAACAACAACACACACACAGTAACAACTTCACCAGAGTGGCAACCTTTTCGCTTCGTTGCAAATTCCAGCTCCAATGCACACAAACACACACATGCACACGTACATAGAGATGCATAGAAGCTTTCATAATTACACAAGCGCTTGGGTTCACTTAATTGGGTCATATACGGTTTTCGCTTGCAAGGCACATGAACAAAAACACACACACAGACAGACAGACACAAACACACATACAAATGCGATTTTTATGAGTTTTTTATGTGCTTTGTCTTGCGCCGCCGCCGCTGTTGCTGCTGCTGCTGCTGCTACTGCTGCAGTCGGCGCTGCTGGGCATTGTTTGCTGCTATCGAACTTCCTGTGGGAGTTTCGTTGTGTGTATAATTTACGCCTGTAACAAAACGCTTTCTTCATGGAGCCGATTTGCTGCTTGCCTGCCTCTCCATCTCTCCGTTTTGCATATTATTTTTATCTACTTGATTTGTGTCTTTTATATTAATTATTATGATTTTGTCATACAAATGGTCTACACGCAACTTATACCCAACTCTCCATTCATAGTTCGTGTTAAGCACAAATTTATATTGTTTATTTGCCTCGTTCCTCGGCGATAAGTAGAACCACAAGAACAGCAGCAACAACAACAGCAGCAATTAGCGTAACAGACAGCATGTCACCGATCGAGTTCTAAAGGCAAAGATGTAAACAAACCAAAGCTTGTTGCCTCCATGACAATTGTTTATCACAAAATTGTCAATAGCCTTTCTTTTTTTGTTTGATTGTTTGTCCGATAGATGTACACAATGTTTGGCAAGATAAGGTGAGAAGACTGTGACGCCACAAACAAAAGGTAATCTCTGCCCATAATCTGTTCTTCAAAATTCACGATGTAATAAGTAACAGTTCAGATAGGCAAATAATGTACAGTGGGCAACATGATTCTACTAGGCGCATTCAATTTCGCGTTTTTCTTGCACTTTGCCGCCGCCTTATCGCGAACTCTATAAATAAAATCGAAAGGCGACAAAATACCTAGGGAATTATATACATACATACATACATATGTATGTATGTATGTATCTATATGTATGCTCATTGTATGTAGGTACGTGCTCTAGGTGCATCTAGATTCTACAGAGTACAGACAAAACAAACTGATAAAGTCAAAACAACAACAAAATGTAATTCAAACAGAGGTTCACGCGTCTGCATGATGAATCAGCAGCGAACGGGGTCTGTCGCTTCTAAGTTTTCCCACACATTCATAAAAAATAAACTACTACTGAATATAATTACGAATTTTATTGTTTTAATTCTTGTTGTAGTTGTTATTGTTATTTCTGTTGCCCGCTAACTTTCGTCACAATTCGCATGACATTTGTTTAAACTTGTGTTTAATTAAGAATTGAGTAATTTACATAAATTAGCAATATGAATGATATTACAAATTTTAAAATTGTATTTTGTTGTAATTGAACGAAGCGTTGCTACGAACTACGGACACATAATTATGAAAAGATGATCCAAAACTGAGCGGAATGTGTGACTGAACTGAGCAAATGACAAAAATAATAAAAATATTTATGTATTTAGAGTATACATTTTTATACCCTTGCAGGGGGTATATTAATTTTGGCCAGAAATTTGCAACGCACCTTAGGAGACTCTACATATAATATACATATTCTCAATCAGCACTACCAGGGAAGACGATCTATCCCTGCCCGTCTGTCCGTCTGTTGCAACGCAAGTTTTAAAGTTATCTTGATAAAACTTAGCACACGTGCTTCTTATTGCTGCAGGCTGTATATAAGTCGGAACAAGCGATACGATATATAGATAGCTGCCATACAAACTATCGGACGAAATAAAGGTTTTTGTATGAAGACCTGTTCTAATTTTAGAAATATGTTAACTTATCAGTGCCAATCAAAGTAAAACAATATTTAAGATACACAATAACATTCAATTCTGCAACATTATATATAACTAGTATTGGAACTATCGGAGTAGATAAGAACCTGCAAGGGTATAAGACTTTCGGCATGCCGAAGGTAGCCTCTTCCTCGTTTTGTATATTAAATTAGCTAACAAAGGTAAATTGCCTGCGTGTGTGTGTGTGTGTAGCTATTCATAGTAGAGTAGAGAAATTGTGATTCAGATTATAATATTTAGCAGTGACGTGATCAGTTCATCAGATGAATCTTTTAAAACTTCTGTAAAAAACTATTACAATGTGTGTGACATCTAAATGAACTTTCCGCTCCACAGACTCCAATTCTGTAATGTTCAATTAAGTGCAAATTATAAACGATTGTGCCAAAAACTTTATGAAACTCAACGTTGAAGAAAATGATAAAAGCAACAACAACAACAATGGCTCAATAGAAGCGAAGAAGAAACTGGTAATTAAGTCTGAAAATCCATTAAGATTATTAACTCAATTAAAATTGTTTGCTTCTTCACTTTTTCGTATGTAATTTAGTTCACACACAAACATTATTGTGTACCTGTGTGTGTGTGTGTTTGCTTTAAGCGCCACTCGTTGCCGTTACTGTTGTTGTTGTTGTTGTTAGTGTTGTTAGTGTTGCCATCTCATGCAGTTTGGGGCAACGGGTGGTCCGATTTGAGCTCTGTAAGCGCATTTGGCGTCGCCAATCCTACGCCCAGCCTCGTCTGCCCACACGAACAAGTGCTTAGAGATATAGATACGACTGTGCGTGTGTATGTGTCTGTGTATGGGGAGTGTGCTTGTAAATATCTTGTCTGCCCACCTAAATGCGAACAGTTCATATAAAATATACATATGTGTATACATATGTACATAGTCTCCCTGTCTGTAACTCGACTGACGCCCAAATTGAGCCTAAATGCAACAAAAAAGAAAGAAAGAAAAATCTATATAAAAAGGCAGGCGTCAGACAGAGCCGGTAAATAATGTATAAGAGTTTGCCAACTGTCTGTCTACGTGTGTGAGTGTGTGTGTGTGTGTGAGTGTGTGCAAAACGAGTTTCATTTTGCGGTCGCAACGAGGAGGCCCCAAAAAGCCAAAAGCAGAACAATTGCGAGACGGCTCAAGACAGCGGCAAGAAATCTTGTTGCAATATGATTGTTGGCTGTTGCCTGTCGGCTGTGTTGCCGTCGCCATCGCCGTCGCCGTTGTGTGGGTTGACTGAAGTTGATTGCCAAAAAGGCAAGAGCACACGTCTGAAGATGTTGCCGGAGTCAGCGCTGGAGCTGAAGCTGTGGGAGCAGGGAGCTGGGCATGTAGCCGGCGGAGCACTTGACGACGATTGCGGCGTCTAATTGCGGCATTTTACATTTTGCAGTTCAAAAGAAATGGCTCGTTGCAGCAGCTGAAGTGCTTTTTATCTTGCAGATACAATATCTCATTTTCATTCGCTTGCATTCTCTCTCACACACAAACGGGTGCTATCTCTTTTTCTCTCTCTGTATGCGTTATCTAAATTTATACAGTCTTTATATACATATCTGCACAATGGTGTGTGTGTGTGCGCGTTTATATGCGACACTTTCGCTTGTTCTTGCGTTCATTCGCTTCCTGCTTCTTTTGCAACAAAATTAATGCATGTTCTTGCATGCTTAGCCTCCTCCTTGAACGAATGTGCATACATATCTTTTTATTTTTAAAATGCAAAGCCTGTGCCAAGTTCAATAACTTTTCAAAAAACGAAGAAAAATATGTAAAAATAATTACTAAAATGCGAGACAAAATGCTGCAATGCATTTTGTGGCCCCTGCAGCGCTCAAAGACTGCGCCTGCCTGTCTCTGTATCTGCCTCTGCCTCTGCCTCTGCCCCGGCCTCTTTGGGAGGATGACGCGATAGGGGAGTGAATTGCCAGGAAAGCGTCCCACCACACTCTGCTCGTTCCAGTCTTCTGCTCCGCTGTCTTTAGTTTAGGCATCGGTCATACTCACATCTGTACACGTATTTATAAAAATAGGCTTTAATCGTTACTGCTGCTGCTGCTGCTACTGCTGGAGTGTCACAGCCAAGTGCTCCAAAAGTGTTGTTAATTGAAAGTCATTTTGATGCTGCCTGGCAAGATACATCAGCCTGCCGCCTTCTGTCTGCTGCCTGCCTGCCCCTCATCTGGCTTTAGTATGCACATTTTTCACAACGTTTTCCTCGCAGCATTTTGTTGTCACATGGAAAAACTGCTCAAGATGGATGTGCCGCAGGAGCTGCTGACCCAAGACGAGATGTTAAGCAATTTGTATAGAGTTGAGGAGTGTAGAGAGTAGAGAGATTGAAGAGTAAAGAGGGCTGCCTTCAAACAGCAATTTCGAAGATATACACAAACCTCCTTCGGGCGTTTTTCCAAAGCAAAAAGGGAAAATACTTTGTTTAAAATGATCCACAATGTTTCAAAGTTTTGCTGGTACACGTCTTTGCTTTTAGAGGAGCGTTCGGTACATTGCAAATTGTTAAATTTGATGTCATTCAAGCGATATTTGGTAAGAGCATTTTGCATAAATTATCATCTACAAGTGCCAAGTGGCATTTTTCCCTTGTGAAAACTATGACTAACCAAAGATGACAGCACAATGAGCTCATTGCTGAAAGAGTTCTAAATGGTGCCACTTATAAGCAGTGCACATAACTATACTATCTGGAACTAACTGGCTTTAAGAACTTACCCTAGTCGCGCAAGCAGTTAACGTTCAATTAATCATACTCAAGCCGAGCGTTTACTGATATGAATTGAGTTATGATATAATCGAAAGAAAGCACGACTAATTTTAGACGAGTTATCTGGCCAATTGCGAATGCCACACAGGGCGCACAGTCAGCCCCATTACTAAATCAAAAACAAAAACAAAGAATGGGAAAGAAGTTTAGCCATAAATAAAAGCATAACAACGTTAACCACGGCCAGTCCAGCCCACCGATTTTCAGCTTTAATGCTCGACTCATGTTGGTCATAAATGAAATTGTGCAAAAATTTCTAAGAATGATGAATATGATGTGAAACCGGTTCGTCGGTCGGTCGGCGGCGAAACCTCTGGGTCAATTTAGTTTAATTAATCGTAAAACGTAAAACAACGCTAAAAACGTCAAAAAAAAAAAAAAAATAGAGTCGAGAGTCAAAAGGGGGCGGAAGGCGGTCTGGAAATGACAGGACTGTCGAACGAAACGCTGCCTGCACTAAACTACCTTTCAAATTTTCAAGAGCTGATTGCAATTCCCATTGCCCAAGCCCAGCCCCTTGTCCGTGTCCGTGTCGAGTCCGTGCAATTGCTAGATTTTGATACTTCACAGCAATATAGTGTAAAGACAAAGTCTGCGAAATGGCAACGGTGACGGCAATGGCCATTAGCCTAGCCACAAGGCGTTTGCTTGCGGGGCTCGGCCAATGTTAAAGAACTCATAAACGGGAGAAGCGGTGGGGAAAGAGAGAGAGAGGGAGGGAGGGAGGAGTATAGCATGTACTGCCAGTCGGGTAATCGTGTGCCTCTATGGGAAGCTAAGCCCAGGCAGAGGGGCCTGGCTCAGTTTGTTGTTGTTGCTGTTGCGCTTGCTTGTATTTTTCCCAATTGCCAAACCGAAACAATGTTCGTGTGCTGGCCAAGGCAGGCCGCCAGCAACAGCAGCAGCAGCAGCAGCAGTGACTAACTTGGCCAGGTGTTTTTTTTATTACCATTACCATTTGCGCTATTAACAATTTCTTTTGGCCTCTAAAAAGTCTCGAGGCCCCTCATATTTGCACTATTATGAATCTCTCTTCATACGTCCGCCCCAAGTAACTGGCCACACAATCCACAGTCTTGGATTTAAATCTTCTTTCTGTCTGTCTCTCTTTCTCTCTCTCGCTCTCTATGTCTCTCTGCCACCTGTTTCTGTTTCTTTGCTCAAGTCGAACTAAAGCAGCCAATTTCATGGCATCGGCCACCATTCTAATGTTTCTATCCATCCATCCATCTATCTTGCCATTTCTATCTACCTAACTATTCATGTGGCTGACTGCAGTGTGCGGTTTGCTCGGTCGCTCACACTCAGTCCGAGTCTTATTGTAATTGTATCTTTTGGTTCTTCGTGTGCGCCTCGCAACCGTTGTTCGAAGCGCACGGATACTTTCACAAAAGCGCAGTTGAATCTGTTTCATGTCGGCGCGTCAATATGGTTTTTTTCTTCTCTATTTCTACTTCTTTCCCATTTTTTATTTCTGATTGTTGCATTTCTTTCCTACATAATCTCTATGAGTGTGTGTGTATATTTTTTAATGAACCTTACAATGGATTTGTGCTGGCTAATGGCTCCGAATTGTGGCTGCATCTTTATCACCAACGTTGCCAACTGATTTTAACCCATTCGAGAGGGCAGCACAATTTGTAGTCAATTCGTGCCTTTCACTCGATTATCAAGAGTGAAGAACTCCATATTTGAATTGAAAATTGCAATTGGAAAAATAAATCAATTGAGGAATCGTTAAAGCAATTATCAGTCTATTTAGATAGCATAGGAAAACTGAAAGGAAAACTTCTTTTAATTGAGAATTACTGCATATGATGTCGACTTATCTTGGTTTTATCTATTCTATGAGTTGCTTAAACCTTACATTTCAGCTACAAGCCTTTTGTTTTCTTTCTTTCTGCTTGAATTCCAGTTGTGCCTCAGCAACTTCATGTTGTGCCTTCAATTTGTTATTTTGCGGTTTCTAAAGCATTACACTACAAAAGATTTTTCTGTCTTTCTCATATACATTTTGGACAAGCCTTTCACAAATTTTCCCCCATCACTCTGTCTGCCTGTCTGTCTATTTGCATACAACAAAATGCCAAAACCCAACCGCAGAACAAACGACGCGGCAGCAGCTGTTTCATCATCATTATCATCATCATTAGCGCCATCATCATCATCCGACAGAGTGGTATCTGACGACATCGTCGCGTTGGGCTTTTCATTTGAAACCCGCGAAGAGTACGAAAAATAACTCTCAAGAGGAGACCCCAAAGCAACAGTGGAAAATAAAACATAATTAACTTTCTATTCTTTTGCAGCTTTTCGTATTTTCTTCTCTTCTGCAAACGTTGCAAAAATATATGTATGTATGTTGTTGCTGCTTGTTGCGTGCCACGTCGAGAGACAGCGACTTCATCATCATCATTATCACCATCGTCATCGCACTACCGTATCTTGATTATCATGATCCGTGTAACTTTGTTTCGCAAAATCATGTTGGCTTTTCTATTTCTTTTTTTTTTTTTTGTCGGGTCCGCTCTATTTTTGTGTTTTTAAGTCCCTCCTCTTCCCCCCACTCTTTCTGCTGTCTGTGTCATATCTCGTTTGCGAAAATCTCTAGCCATGGCCATTTGCCGGTTTTCCTACACACAATTCGTGCTTGTTGTTGTATCTAGAGTTGTGTTTTATTTATTTATTTTATATTTCTTTATTGCTTATTAATTCTTTCATTAATGGCGTCGCTTCGTCCCATAATTCATTGAGTCAGTTGAGCCAGTTAGTGGACTGAATGAGTGAGTTGGCGTAGACTGGCAGTCAGTCTCTCTGTCCCACTGTGCCACTAATTGCCCAAATTATCGTACTATTTTGACTTTCTCGCTTGATTGGAATTTGTTGCTGACTAAGCGAATGTGTTACTGTGTGTGTATACATATATGTATGTGTTTGGATTAAAATGTGCTCTATACTGCATTTTCTCATTTCTCGAACTTGTGTCATTTCCGCTTTGCTTTGCCAGCGAAACAATCGAAGAAAGAGAATCAATTTAGAATAGAGAAAAAAACTGGTACACAAATCTCTAAAGAAAAAATAGTTATAATTGAAATACAAAGAGCGAAAGAGGGAAGGTGGATTACAGAGCACCCCGTGTTGTTGGCTTCATGCCTCAGTTGCATAGTATAAAATGGTGCATTAATCAACATCGGAAGATTAATGATGTGCAGCATGAGCTGCCTCTGCTGCTGCTGGGCCGGGAAATCTGCTACCAAAAAAGAAACCAATATAAAAACCATAAACCTGCAGACTGCCAACATTGGCAACAGTTGCGTGCTGCTGCTGCTGCTGTTGCAGCTGTTGCATGTAGCGGCGCTCTGACTGCTGCAGCTTGCCACACACAGCAGCAGCAGCGGCAGCACGTAGTATGTTGTACATAACATACAATTGCAACATCATTAGCATGATGTACCAAGAGAAACAGTTACTTTAACAGTAACAGCAGCGCACTGTGCACAGTGGGACTATTATTAATGCACAGTTATCGGCAGAGAGAGGCAGAGACAGAGAAAGAGAGAGAGAGAGAGACGGATAGAGAGTTGCTGTTTATTGAATAGTTTTTTGTTCCTTTTGCGCGATATATTTAAAAATAGAAATTACACAGAGTTGTGTTCGCTGTCGCTTAATTCGGCATTGTATTTTATAGTTTGCCTCGACTGCGCAGTCTTTGCCACCGCCCAGCAGCGCCTGTGCTTAGTCATGTCTTGGCCCTCCCCCTCTCTTCTTCGCTCTCTCTCTCTCTCTCTCTCTTTCTGTCTCTTCGCATTATTGAGCATTTAGCTATTTTATTATTATTATTATGTGCCTTTCGTAAGTGTGCGTATGGCCAAAAACAGTTAGACCCTGCTGCCGATGCCAACTGCATTCCATATTAGTGAGTGCCTAATGGCCACACTGTGCTGTCTGTCCGTCCGTCCGTCTATCCGTCCATCCGTCCATCGTCTCTGCCCAGTTTGGATTTCTAACGAGCCATGTGAGACCGCAGCGACAACGTCAACGAAGACTGCGACGACGACGACGACGACTCAATACAAGTGATTTGTGTTGGGTTTGCGCTAAATTTGCGACTCTATAAATTGTCTTGTGTTTTCTGTGCCATTTTGGATTCGTTGTGAATCTAAAGGCACCTGCCCCTGCGACCCCGACCCCTGACACAATCAACAAACACACCAGCACACACACACTCACACTATACAACAGTATATGGCCCCCATGGGCAGTCGAGATGCAAAAATGTTCACCATCTGTTGAACTTGATGCGGCGCTGTTGTGTTGTTATTGTTATTATAATTGTTGTTGTTGTTGTTGTTGTTGTTGTTTATGGCACAATTTTCGTTGTTGATTTTCGTTGATTTTTGAGCAATTCGCACGGCAACGAAATAGCACAGCGCACATAAAGCAGAACAAACACAGCTCTGCCCTCTGCCCCTCCCTCTGCCACTCTTTCGCCTTAACTCTCTCCCCCTACCTCTCTCTTCCTTCCTCTCTCACTGTGTGTGTGTGCTCTTCGATCTTGTTCACCTTGCCATCTCTCGTCGCATCACTCTCTCTTCTTTTGCCCGCTCTCTCTGTGAGTGCCATTCTTTATCTCCTCTCCTTCTGCCCACAGCTGACGTCAACTTGATGTTCGTGCAATTTCTTTTGCTGCGCACTTTTCACAATTATCAACATTAAAATTCAACGTGTGTGTGTGGCTCTGTGTTTTTGTGTGTGTGTACGAGAAGCGAAGGCAACAAACGTTGATGTCATCGTTGCGTTTTGTTTTGCTTTTTTTCGGCAAAAGGCAACCAAAATAAGCAAAAGGCGAGACAGTGCAAACTGAGAGAGGGAGAGGAAAACAAATACACACACACACACACATGTAGAGAAGTCACCCACCCGGCAGCGTCGTCGCAGTCAGTGAATATGTGTGTCCATTGTGGAAGTTGCTGCTGCTGTGAAGATTTGTTCGCCTTGAGTGTCAAAATGATTTGTCAATAGAAAATCATGCACTCAAATCGCACACACATCCACTAACACAATCAAATCTATTTGTGTGTGGGTACAGGTTGAGTGTTGGCAAAATATTGTGGTTTATTTTGGCGAATCTATTAGCCAAAAGAAAGACAGAGAGAGAGAGAGACAGGCCGGCCGGCAAAATTAGCAGTGTAGAGTTGCCAGATTGTGCGAGGCTGACGCATTGTGACTGTTAATGAGTCAATAAAACTTTGTGAGAGAGAGAGGGCAAGATGTGAGAGATGGTGGTAAGAGAAGGAAGTTTGTGGGGGGGCATTGCATATAAATAAATGCCAATTGGCATTACATAATGTTAATGTTAAACACCAACTGATTAATTGTTTAATTATGCGGGCTGACGATGACTCATCATCAGCGCGACCAAAAGGAGCTTGAACTCGAGCTGAGAACGCTGACTAAGTCGCGTTTTAACCGGTTCACTTTTTTCCATACTCATTTTTGTTGTTGTTTCTACTTCATTTTTTCGGCTTCAGCTCACTTTTAGCCCCATTACGCTTGAGCAACAAAAGAAAGCCAGCAATTGCGCGAGTGGGCCAAAAGTGGGCAGCAAAACCGACAAAACACCGGCAACATGGGCAACATGGGCAACAGCAGCGGCAGCGCAGCGTCGACTGTGAGGCAGCGGGCAGCAGCAGCAACGGCCCCGACTTGTGGCATTTGCTGGTCAATGACATTTTAAAGCTACAACAACAACAGCTGCGATTGCGACTGCGGTCTTGCGTTGCGTGCTATAGAAGAAGAAAAGTGCCGGAAAAAATGTTAACGCTACATACTTTACCCTGTCGGACAGCAGCAGCGCCAAAACTAACGCCAAGTCACAGTACTAAGTCAGCGACAGCGACACGTTTCCTGTCATCTGACTTTTTGCTTTGTGTCGCGCTATGTCATCGTTGTTTGTTGTAGTGGTTTCTTCTCGTTGTTGCTGTTGTTGTTGCTGTTGCTTCTGTGCTTGCCCAATGGCAGCCAACTGTCATGACATTGCCCTCCGACGCGTTGCTGCTGCTTTCTCACTTTCACGAGTTTTGCTCAGCCTGCTGATGTCATTATAATAATTTGTATGCATTAGTAATTCAAGTGTGCGTGTGTATCTGTATCTATATATCTATCTATCTATCTGTCTGTATCTCTCTATGTGTGCGTGCGTGTGCTCAACCCTCGCAGGCTGACGCAGCAGACGTGCAGAATCTTGTGTTGTGTGTTGCCTTTCTGCCTGGGGATGTTGCACTGCACTGAACTTACTGCTATATCTACACTCCCTCTCTATCTCTTTCTCGTATTCTTTTCCTCCTACACCCCCATATTCTATCATTTTTTATAGCATGCTTCACGGGGTCATGCTCAATTCGTCCCCCTTTGAGAATCGTGTCAATTACTTTGTGGATTAGTTAGTGCTGCAATTACACAAATGCGTTTTCTTTGTATTCCCTTATGGAGTGGGAAGAGGAGGTATGAGGGTATGGGGGGAGGGAGAAAGAGTGCAGTGAATCATCTTATTAGCGTTACGAATTAAAGCGTGTTAGTTCTGCTAGTTATGGCACATTTACAACACATTGTTAATTTATGTGAATGATATTTATATATTTATTGTTACTTGGTAAGGAAAGGAAGTTTAATAAAATGTTTTTCATTTTAGTTTTCCGAGTAATCAGCCACACACAATATACATAAACAATATACATTGTACAATGTACATTTTTATTTATATATTATGTGTTTTTGTACTTATCTTGCATCTTTACTTACTCCATATAAGGCTGAGAGTTTCTCGTTTATTTAGCTGGAAAATCCATCGGGATTTGTGATTTATTTTCACTGGCCTGGCCGCAACCATAAATACGCGCTGGCGTGGCTGTGCGGCGTCTTTTACACAGATGCAAATGTACACACACATACACACACTCACATCGAGATTGTACTTGCTTGGGTGCTGCTATTTTTACAGCTTGCACTTCGTGCAGTTCACTTCGCAAGGCGACAGGCAGCGAGACAGGCCATAACATACAAGACCATAAGTAACATTTTCTTGACGCACAATTGCAAATACACTAAAAAAATAACGAAAAACAACAAAACCGAAATGAAAACAAAATGAAAACAAAGTGCGTTTGTTTTTTCTCATGTTTTTCCAACGAAATTTGCGCCAGCCCCCGAAAATAAAGACGTCTTCGAACGACCCGGGGTCCACTTCCCCCAAAAGTTAAAGCAGATCTCTAGACTCTTTCCCACTCTCATTCTCATGTGCCGGCTCATTGCATTTATCGATTTAACAGCAGGGCAGCAGGGTGCGACGACGCAGTGGGGGAGAGATGACGATGACGAAGTCGATGCCGATGCCGATGTCGACATTGTCTGTGCGTGAAGAAGACGACGACCAGACATCAGTCTACACACACACTTGCACTCGCATTTGTTGCTATTCCATTGCGCCTTTTGTTTTTCGGCACATTGTTGTTAGTCATCGTCGTGCGCATCATCATTATCTTCATCATCGTAATCATATTTTCGTCGTCATTATCATCTGCTTTGGGGGTATTAACATTTCAAATTCATTGTGAATGATGCGTCCAAGTGCTGCTTCAAAACATTTCTCAGTCAGATTAAACAGATTTTATTTATAGCAAAGTCTGTAAACCGGTTCCGAACCATATCGAACCCCTTTTAATGACTCATGCTGCAGAACTGCTGCTCTATAAAGATCAAAACTATAATATGATTTACCTAGTCTAGCTGAGTCTAGTCTCAGTTAGTTACACCCGAAATTCCTCGACTCGTTCTAATATGCCATAATCTTTGTCCTTTTTGCAGGTGGAATATGCTGATTTCAACGCAGCTACCGGCCATGAAGTTCAAAGCGAGAATCCAATTCTTTCGCTCAGCAATCCATTTGGTATTGCAGAGGAGCAGTTTGTACCCCAGCAGGAGCTGTATGAGGAGGAGAAGCAGCAGCAGTATCAGTTTGAGGATGAGCCCAAGCAACAGCAGCTAGAGGAGAATCTACTGGAGCAGCATGTGGATAAGCCACTGGAGCAACAAGTGGAGGAGCAACAGCAGCAGCACCACTTTGAGGAACCACAACAGCACCAGTTTGAGGAACCACAGCAACAACAGTTTGAGGAACCTCAGCAGCATCACTTTGAGGAACCACAGCAACAACAGTTTGAGGAACCTCAGCAGCATCACTTTGAGGAACCACAGCAACAACAGTTTGAGGAACCTCACCAGCATCACTTTGAGGAACCACAGCAACAACAGTTTGAGGAACCTCAGCAACAACAGTTTGAGCAGCAGTTGGAGAAGCTGCAGTTTGAGGACCAACAGCTTGAGGAGCCCAAAGAGGAGCCAGTTCTGAAACAGGATACACAAGAAAACTACAACGAACTGCAATTGCAGGATGAACTCATCGAGGTAGAGAAATTTGTCCATCATCTCAACTCTGAAGTTGTCGCACCCTACACCAACGGCCACGCCAGCAATGAGACTTCTGAGCCACCACATGAAGCGCAGCCAGCAATCGCTGTGGTTGAACCAATTGTTGCAGAGCCACTTGCAGAGAAACTTATCGAACAGATCCCTGAAGCCGTTTCTGAAGAGAAGCCTCTCGAGCCAGCTGAGATTGTCGCTGAGGAGCAGCCTAAGGAGGAGGCGCCCGTGGCCGAAATAGCCGTTGCTGCTGTGGCCGCTGCGGCAGCTGTTGCTGCCACCGCTGTAATTTCCAAGCCCAAGATTAAGACTTCACCAGGTGAGGCAACCAAGAAGCCAGCCGCGAAGACTGCCTCCACTACTGCTACATCAGCAGCCAGGACCAAGCCCACGCCCGCTGCTGGAGCCCTGACCAAGAAGACATCTCTGGGCAGCACAGCTGCAGCCAAACCCGCTGTCGCTACTGCACGTCCACGCACGGCTACGGCACCCAAGACAACTGCTTCCACTACATCAACCACAACTGCAACAGGTGCTGCCAAGCCGACGAGCACATCTGCTCGCAAGCCTCTGGCTTCCAGCAATGCTGCTGCCAAGTCGACACCCAAACCCACTGGCAGCAGCACAGCGGGCACACGCCCGGCCACAGCTCCGGCAAGCAGACTTTCTGCCAGCAGGCCCAATACAGCAGCAACCGCAACTCGCACCACTACAACAACTTCAGCAATCCGCAGGCCGGCATCAACCTCGACCAACGGCACCGCAGCAGCCGGAACCACAGGCGCTTCCCAGGTGAAACCTCGCCCGCAGGTGCCGGCCAGCAAGCCGGCTACAACATCGGGCACATTAGGCGCCAGCAGCGCTGCTGCTAAGCCGAAGGTGCCTTCTCCACGCAGCACATTGGCATCCACGATGCGCAAAACAGCTCCGGCTACCGGACCCATCACTGGTGCGCGCAGTCCCAGCAAGCCGCTGGCCAATGGTGTGACCAAGACTGCTAGCTCGTCGACTGCCACCAGCAGCAGCATGCGTGTCAAATCGGCCACATCTATCAGCGGCTCTGCAAGCCACACTACTACAACAACAACCACGACCATCACAAAGACTTTCACGGCGCGTCCGGCGCCCAAGTTTACGCATTCGGCACCAACTAGCGCTTCCAGCACCGTTCGCCGGCCTCTGTTGTCCGCCAGCAACACCAGCACAGGCGCTGCAGCGCAGCGCAAGTCGTCGCCACTGAAGGTCGCATCGCCGTCTTCGTTGAAACTAAAAGCCAAAGAGCCAACCACTAAGGCATCACCAGCCGCTGGCTTGAAGAGGAAGCCGGCAGGCACTACGCCAGCCAAGGCGGCACCAACAGCTGAACCAGTTGCCGCAGCAGCAGCAGTTGCTACCAATGGCTCGACTGAAGCAGAGGTGGCAAAGCAGGAGCCTGTTAGCCACAATGGCAATGGATTGCACGATGCTGCTCTGGAGGCGGCGCAGGAGGCGTTGCCCAATGTGGATGAACCGCAGCAGGCGGAGGTGGCGCTATTGGATTTCTAGAGAGAGACTAAACCCAACTGGACAGCAACTAAAGAATTCGATGAAGCTGTTTCTGGTGATGATGACAATGAGGATGGTGATGCGAAGAAGCTGGAGAAGAAGAGAATGAAAACTACTTTACTAATATTATAAACATATTATGGAAAAGTATAAGTATTTTGCACGTGGAAAGCGAACAATGCGCAAATGCGAACCAAGTTTTGGCTCAGTGGGGCGTACACTGTCCACTGTTTTTTTACATACCCCTTACCTAGCGCATGCCACCGCCACATGCTAGCTACCTATATTATCTGCCACTCCTCCTATATTTTTGAATGTTCTGTGGCGCAATTAAGATTTTTCAGCTGTGCTCAAAAACGATTAGACAGTTTTGTGCCTTTGTTTTTATAAAGGTTTTTCAGGCAGCACTCGCCCGATACTTTGCTCATTTACATATTTTTGTTAGTTATTCCTTCCTTTCCTTCCCTATTTAAAGCATATTGTAGTTGTTCCTTTTGCTCGCAATGTTATTATTTTGCTCATGTGCTAAACAAAAATTTTTATGTGTCTATTTAAGTTGAAAACGAGAATATATTTTGAGCGCTAGAAGAACGAAAGCATCAATAAATATCGCAAAATAAATAACGAACGTTTTATAAGAAAGTACACACAAAAAATATGTCAAAAACATAAAATAACGAACAAAAACATTATAAAACTTATTCACAACTAAAAGCAAACAAAAAAAAAACACAAACCAAAAAGAAAACGAACTATGTGGTGTACGTGTAGCAGAGAAAAAGAAAAGTTATATCAAGTATAAATGTAGCTTGTAGTCGGCGTTCTAACACGTAATATTTCCAATCAAAATATATCCATGAGAAATGATAAAAAGAAAACGATAAAATGTGGCGCATCTGGTGAAGTTAGGTTTGGCCAGAGAAACTATGGCGTGTGGACCATGGTGCGCTATAAAAAAATTGAATATTATAGAATTTATGTGTTTTTTACTGTCAACTCTTGGGTGCTCCCCCTATGTGCACTCTCATCACACACTCACTCACTCATACCCCACATGCAAACACCCCACACACACACACACACACACACATAAATTGTATACGCAGCATACGTTCCTCCAATTTACTTAAAATGAAAAGCTAAAAGATACAAAACGAAAGGAAAAGTTGTGGTGTGAAAGCAAGTACTTTACCCAGTGTATTATCGGAAAACAAAAGTAACAACAACTAAAAAATTATAGTTTTGCTAAAAGCAGTTTTTCCCTACTTCCAAAACACACACACACTCACATACGACCCACACTACTCAACACACAATTTGATTTGTATTGTATTATTAATTTTTAATTTGTTAATTATGCAGCGAAAACAAGCTGAAGCAAAACATTTAATGTAACTCCGCACACTCTTATACTCTATGTTTAAAACGATATTACCAATTAAAAACTTAAAAAAAAACATCAAAAAAATCTCAAAACAACATATTTTTACTTTGTTTTATTTTCTTTTATTTATTTACTAATTTTTAGTATTATTTCTCCTTGACACGAATTAGTTTTTAGTTTTTTTGCACTGGGAAAGCTCTAAGAGAGACAGATGAAAGGAGAGACAGAGAGAGAAAGAGAGAGTTACCAAATCGTCAACGATTCGAATTTATTGTACGTACTTATTATGCATTGAGATACCGATTTTGCCTGCTTTTGAAAGAGTTTAAAGAGAGTGGAACCCGTTTAGACGTTAAGTTGCTAGATTTGAAAATTTTGCCTACATAAATCAAATATACAATGCGCCTATACATGCGCATGCCTATCCGTAATAGTTATAGATACGTACCACAAGTATCATATAGATACGATATGTATACACTTATCTCATATGCAATTGTATCTAGTGGGTTATTGAATTTCGCATTATGGTTTGCATAATCCCCCATAAAGCCCCAGTGTGCCCTTCACTTTCGTTTGCCTTATTACGAGTAAATTGCTAACTTAAAGCGTAAGCTAAATTATAATTATAATTATTGCTAAATACATACAAATATGAACAAAAACCAAATTAAGTCGAATGGAAAACTATTGTGAGTAATGAATGAATGGAGTATTGTGCTGCCACCGCAGACCCTCCCGCTCTCTTGGCTTATGCCAACCCCCAAGACCAGAGTGAACAAAATATTAAAACAAAATATAAAAACAACAGAAAACAGAAAACAAAACGAAACACATTCACGGTCGCAATTTGTTGGGCTTGACTTGGCACAGCCCCCCAGAGAGAGAGACTGATCAAGTGATTCATTGGTCCCCCTCAAAAATATAAAAACAAAAATGAACTGTTTTGGGGAAATTACAGACCGTTTACCGGTTGAAAGTTTTTCTATTATTTATGCATTTAGATCACTGTGCGCATTTAACTAAACCAAATTTGAATAAACTTTTTATACACATATTTATACAAATCGTATGCAGAAAAGTGCAACGCATTTCGAATATTCACAAATACATATTTACTGCATGTTGATGACACAGAAAACAAAAAAACTAAGCGACAACTAACCTTATCGAACTACATAAATAAATATACACAAAAAGAGTGCGATACTACATTAAAAACATACACACATACATACATTATATACGGATAAATTATACATCATACAATATATCAAGACAACAAGTACATACTGTGAACGTGTAGTGACAAAATAAAAACAAAACAAACTAAACAGATCAGATATTGCAAAAATTTATTACTAATAAATGTTAAATATACAAAATCAATATAAGTTTCCATGCCATTTGGGTTGGGGAAGTGTAAAAACTCGACGCTTCAATTTAAAGCAGCAGGTGCATGTTCTTTATACGGCGCACATTCAGTAAATTATCTGAAATTAGTCATTTTACAAGGGCCTTCGCCTTCGCGAACTGCAATGGGAAACAATTTATTTCGGGATAAATTAAGTGCGTTTTGGGGTAAATTTCTTTGGATATATACAACACATTCTCAAAACTCAATTGTTGTCAAAATACACAATTTCATTTTGAAATATTTTATTAGTTTGCAATACCAACGAGGAAGAAAGGCTACCTTCAGTATGCCGACAGTTCTATATCCTTGCAGTTTCTTATCTACTCCGCTAGTTTCAATACTATAAAATATAATAGTGCAACATTAAATGATATTGTATATATTCAATATCATGTCCCACTTTGATTGGCACTAATAACTACATAAAAAAACCTTCACTTCGGCCGATTAGTTCATACGGCAGTTAAGGCCAAAATTAATACATATCTGCCAGGGTGTAATGAGTACACAATTTCATTTTGAAATATTTTATTTGTTTCAAATACAAAAATTATACTGACTTATGAAACTCTCAAATTTCTTTATAATTTACTTTCCACAGATCTAGTAAGAAATTAAAGAATAGAAATATAAAATCATTACTGGCAAGATATATGAAAAACACTCTTATTATTTCGATAATATTTGGATAGTTACGAAGAAAGTAACAACAGTTTGAAAAACAGTTACGCTAAAATCTTAAATGCGCATCAAAGTTATTTATAAAACCTGCCATAAATAACCTAATGTTCACTTGTTTATTTCCTGGCCACGAATGCAAATGCAATCAGAAAATTCTAATTAAAACCGAATATTGCTCGGGAAGAGAGAGACAGACGAGCGAGACTGAGTGGCATTTGTTTTTGGTTTGTTACGATCGAAGTCAAGCAGAAAATGAGAAATGCTTTGCACAAGTTGAAACGTCTCTTATACTACGGAATTAGTCGGCTCTATGGTATATTATAAGACTATAGTCACAATTAAAAAACGCGACTTTGAGGGAAATCGCAGTGTCTGTCATCTCTACTTCGCGTGCGGAGTCGGTTGGCTTGGGCTAGCATGAATCACTCGAGCGACGACAGCGTGCGCAAAGTGTAATGAATCATATGGCCCGAGGGGAGGTCGTCGGTTGAGAAAGGGAGTGCCGGCTGGGCCAGGGATCGGAAGGGATAGACGGACGGACGGGCATAAGGCACTCAAAGTGGTAAACACAAACACTCAAACACACATTCACGTTTTCTTTGTACGTGGTGGAAATTTGCAATTTATTCTCGTCAGCTTTTACAATTTTTAATTTCGCCCGAATGGGCCATGGTTGTTATTGTTGTTGCTGTTTGCCAACACGGCCATAAAGGCAATGAGCAAATTCTTGGGCAGAATGCGTTTGCCGACAAATGTTAACAATTAATGCAGTACTCGCGTTGCGGCTTCATTAGCATATCGTAAAGTATTCAAATACAGTTTTTGAATGGGCCGCAATTACAATGCCAGCTTACAAAACTAAATTCAATGCAGTCAGTTAATCGCACTGATCTGTGGGGTTTAGGTATCTTGTTTGTTATCGTTTATTGTTATTGTTAAAAGAACTTAAGGACTATTGGACCATTGCCGCTTCTCCAGATTAGAATTTTCTCGACTTCTTAAACGGCTGTGCTGATCCGTTGTTCTGTCCCTGGCGCTTGTTGAATGGCCTCTTGTCGTTGTTGTTTCTGTTATTGTTGTTGTTTCTGTTATTGTTGCTGTTTCTGTTATTGTTGTTGCTGTAGGATTGATTGTTCCGGTTGCCGAACTTTTGGAACTTTGCTGGTGCAGCGTGCTCGCGAGGTTTAATGCCTTTAGATATAATCTTCTTTTGCAAGAGCTTGTGCTTAATAAGCGAGTTTGGCTCAAGGAAGAGAGGTTGACCCAGCAAGAAGCGTTCGTTATTCAAGAACGCCTTGCAGAATCCTTCGTCAGTGGTGAATTTAATCAGCGCCTTGTGGCCGAACATCTTGATGCTTTCAATTTTTCCAGAATCATTGAATATTGATTCCAATTGTTGCTCTTCGACACCTGTCGGAATTAACTAGAGATTAGCATTGTTTGAAAAAGATAAGAATACTGTTACTTACCATTTGCCAAGTTAGTCACCAAAACGGTGCGAGCCGAAGAGTTATAGTAGTATTTCTGTATTTTGATCTCAAGACCGTCAACGGTTTTTCCATTAAGTTCCTTGATTGCCTTTTGTGCCTCTTCAGAAGTCTTGTATGTGACAAAACCCAGAACGGATTTGGTACAGACAACGTCTATGTCGATAATCTCTCCGTATTTCTTGAAGATCCCCTCAAAAGTTTCCGTTTTGTAGGACTCGTAGTTACCCGTGTTCGCCACAAGCAATGTAAGGTCTGGTGACCTGCGCGACTTTGACTTATCGACCTCCTCGCGTACTGTGATGTAACGAGAGTTCAGCTGTGTGCCATTCAATTCCACTGCCCTGGCTACCGACTGAACCAATTCGAAACGGACATAGGCTGTGGGCAGAGCGCGATTGTTGGAGAAGTTAATACTCTCAATCGCACCGCACTCCTGGAAGTGCTCAGTTACTTGCTCCTTGCTGGTGTTGGGTCCAAGCAGTCCAACAATAACTGTACGCTGGTTCAGATCGTGCTTATCAAGAGGACGACTGACTTTCAGAATTTGCTCGCCGAGTGTCAGTGCCTTTGGCTTGGCGGCAAGTGCAGCCTCAACTGCGTCGGCAGACTCGAAAGAAATAAGAAGATTATTGCCGCCAGCCTTTGTCTTGATACGATTCACTACGACAATTTCGCCGAATTTGGCGAACAAGGCAACAAGTTCAACATGCTTGTATTCTATAAAAGAACGAGAGAAATGTTTCGAGTTACAGATGGAATGTTGCAGGAACTACGGCTAGTTTATGGGTCACTTACGTTCAGGTAGCTGGGAGACGAATATGATATTGTTCTTGGGAGTATTTAGAGGAATCTTGCCAATGCGAACTTTGGGAATTCCACCTTCTTTTCCGTCAGCTTTGGACGCTTTGCCGTCCTTGTCAATGGGTGCTTCAGCGGGCTCATCATCGGAGTCATCTGCCTCTACCTTTGCATTCGACACCTCTCCTGGTTCGACCTCATCATCCTCCTCTGCCTCGTCATCGTCTTCCTCATCATCATCCTCGTCGTCGTCATCTTCGGCCTCCTCAGCTTCAGAGTCCACTAGATTTCCGGCATCTTCAGCCTTGAAGAATAACGAAAACGTAACGAAAACACGTGTTGATTAATCTACTGCATGTTGGACATATGGTGCACATGGCTGAGCAAGCATATATAGTTAAAGTATCTTAAGTACCTCGGAGTTGCTGCCATCGTCGAAATTGACGCCATTCTGCTCCTCGTCGGACTCATCGTCGCTGGGCTCAACTTCCTTCTTGGGCTTCTCCTCTACAACCTGCTTGGGTTTTGGTCCACGCTTGTTCTGGGCCGCGGGTTTTTTAGCTGCTGCTCCTGCTTTCTTTTGAGCCATTTTATATACTTTTCTTTAGATTATTAGCAAATTGTCGTCAACGCGTGGTGCGATATGTTCGAATGCACGTGGAAAAGAAATGTGAAAAGTGTGGCTGTCGCGAGCTACCATCAAGAATGCGTAATTTGCAGATGTGGCAACGCTACGCAACGTTAGCGTTGCCCAATTGGCCACTGGAACTAGTTCAATTCTGCATTATGCAGCACTGCAAACGGTAGATGGCGACAGAAGTTGTGTGGCGCTGTTGCTCATTAAGTATACATAAAAAAAATTAAATTGCACACATATTTATTATTATAAGGTGCTTAAAACAAAAAGAGCGTACGACCAACTAACACCAACGGCAACAGTGGCGGCACTCAGCGAGCAGCAGCGTTTACCAGCGACAGTAACAACAACGCAACACAGCTCGAAGTCGCAGCAGAGGCAGAGGCAGCAGCAGAAGCAGAGGCAGCACTAGCAGCAGAAACAGAGACAGAGGCAGAGGTAGTAACAGCAGCAACCAGAACGACGTTGACGGTGACAGCGACGACGACGATGAACACACTGAGCGCTAACACAAACGGAAGCGGAGCTGGGTCGCAGGGCAATGGCAACGGCGGCGGCGGTGGCAGTGGCTCCACAGCAAATGCCTCAACAGTCGGCAGTACGGGTGGCAGTGGTGGCGGAGGCGGCGGCGTAGGTCTGCTCGATGAGGTTGGTGGCGATGCCAGTTCACGGAGACAGGCGACGCGAGTGTTCAAGAAGAGCTCGTCGAATGGCAAAATCACGGTGTATCTTGGCAAGCGCGACTTTGTGGACCATGTGACGCATGTGGATCCGATTGATGGTGTTGTGTTCATCGATCCCGAGTATGTAAAGGATCGCAAAGTGTTTGGTCAAGTGCTGGCCGCATTTCGATACGGTCGCGAGGATCTCGATGTTCTGGGCCTGACATTCCGCAAGGATCTGTACTTGGCGCACGAACAAATATATCCGCCCATGCAGCTGGAACGACCCATGACTCGCCTGCAGGAGCGTCTCATAAAGAAACTGGGGCCCAATGCGCATCCATTTTACTTTGAAGTGCCGCCCTATTGCCCGGCCTCGGTGTCCTTGCAACCAGCGCCCGGTGATGTTGGAAAATCCTGTGGCGTCGACTACGAGTTGAAGGCGTTTGTCGGTGAGTTTTTATCAGACCTGTGTGTGTGCGTGTGTATGACCGATTGGTTAAAGTCAGAGTCATTGATGGGCAGTGCCTGCATACTTATCGATACCGATACATATGCGCATGTGTGTGTGTGTAATCAAAGTAAAGCAATGTTTGCATGTGTTAGCAGCGGCGCATGTGTCACGCGCGGGGTTAATTAATCCAACTGCGTCGACTGCGCAAAATGTCATTGTGTGTGTTTGCTGCTGCTGATGACGCAGCGCGCAGCCACCTAATTGGAATTCGACGCTTTTAATTGGAATTCGACTCTATTGCCATCGCTGTTGTTGTTGCTATTTCTGCCGCAGTCGCAGCCGCTTTAATTAGGCGCTTCTCTCTGCGCCGCCTTAACTGACGTTTCAACGTTTTTTTTGTTTTTGTCTTTCCTTACATAAATAATTCTTGGAAACTTGCTTCGACTGAGTTTCATGTATCTTTTTTGTGTTTTTCTGCTAAAGTAAGCCAAAAAAAAACAACAACAACAGTGACCCAAAATCGTAATTACTGCTCGCACTCTCCCTCTCCTTCACCACTCTTCCTCTCGCGTTTTTCTCCGGTTTCAGTTGCGCTCTGTTGTTGTTTTTCCTTGTGCACACATTACACTTGCGCTGCTCATTCTTATGCGCATTCACATTCTGCAGCAAATAAATGAGAATCGAGAATTGACAATAACAACACAGAGACAACAGACAAGGAGAGCTTGCACAGCGAATTATTGGGAGTTAAGCGCGCATGTTTGTGTTTCGCACGCGCAGTCGCTGTCGCTGTCTCAGTCGCCGTCTCAGTCGCAGTCGCATCTCTTACTTGGGAATCTCCTCGTTGCCTGCTGCCTATCGTTGTTGTTGCTATTATTATTATTATTGCGCACAAATTGCTATCTAACTGTATGTGTGTGTGTGTACGTGTGTTTGTACACTGTGACTGGCTTTGCTTTGTCCGTTAATTTTGGGTAGTTTTATTGGCCGGCGTCGACATTCTTATCTGCCGGCATTGCCTCTGACGCCGCCCCCTCTGCTAATTTGTGTTGAACCCATAAAAAGATTATTGAAAGCAAACTTAAGCCAATTGGCATTTGGGTGGGCCTGAGTGGGCCAACTTGCGTCCTGTACAATGTATGCGAATTTATAGCGCGCCCCGCAACGAAATCGTACAGATACATACATATGTATATAGTACATACATGTATGTATCTATATGTATGTACATGAGTGTACATAAATAGAAACTAATTGAAATTAGAAATAAACAATTCAAGATTTTCGCTAAAGTTTTCCAAAAACATTGCTCGTACGTTCTCTAAACGAAACTTGTGTCCGAATTTTCCGAGAACAATTTGATAAATGTTGTTGGCCAAGAAAATCCCAATGGATTTTTCTATAAATCGACTTATTTATGTACTTTGAGCTGAATATGCTTAAAAAATTTTGAAAATAATTTTTTAGAGTGCACACACAATGTGTTGAGATCGTTTGGAATTTCATTTATATTATAATTTAGAGGTTATAAAGATATTATATGATATTTGTTCAATGAATGTTCATTATCAACGGAATATATTTTATTACTCAGACGCAATAAATGTGTTTTTATATCCGAGTAATAATTGAAATAGATACTGCAATTTAAGTTTGTTTGCGATTAGATACGCCAATGCATATTATTAGTTATTGTAATTGCAAATTATGCGATCGTCATACCAATAAGTATTTAATTGCGAACGTATCTTTATAAATCCCCTTCACATTTTGATGGAATGCCAGGGTATCTTTGTTTCGCAGACAATAGAGTTATTGTTTTTATTTACTTGGCATCTGTGGATTTGTTTATTTAATGTGCTTTACTGAGTTGAAGCTGCCATGCTTTTCGTATAAACAATTGACCCCGTTCTATTCCCGGATTCCCCTATCCAAAAATAAGACAATTTATGAACTAGATCTGCAAAATATATACAATACATATCGAGATGAGGAATTGATATTTTGAAGCAGTTTCCAAGAACGATGACAATATATTGTTGCATTTTCTTCATGATAATGATCATCTTCCTGGAAGCATCGCATAGTATGTTTATAGCTTTACAATTGAATCATCTGAAACGCTGTGACGCAAACAATAAAGTGTTAAGGCACACACCCATGCTAAATATGTAGAAATATGTATGTATGCATGAATTATACAATAATGAGTGTGAATATATACGTCACAGAAACCTCAAGCAATTACTAATATTATTTCTTTTTAACTGTAGGTGAACACATCGAGGACAAACCACATAAACGCAATTCCGTACGTTTGACAATTAGAAAAGTAATGTACGCCCCATCTAAGGCGGGGGAACAGCCCTCCATTGAGGTCAGCAAAGAGTTCATGATGAAACCGAATAAAATCCACTTGGAGGCCAGTCTGGATAAAGAGTTGTATCATCATGGCGAGAAGATATCGATTAATGTGCATGTGGCAAACAATTCCAACCGGACGGTCAAGAAAATTAAGGTGTGTGTTCGACAATTCGCCGACATTTGCTTGTTCTCGACCGCCCAGTACAAGTCTGTGGTGGCCGAGACTGAGTCAGAGGATGGTTGCAGTGTGGCACCCGGTTTTACGTTGTCCAAGGTATTCGAGCTATGCCCCCTGCTCGCCAACAACAAGGATAAATGGGGCCTGGCTCTCGACGGACAGCTAAAGCATGAGGATACAAATTTGGCTTCAAGCACGCTCATTACAAATCCTGCACAGCGCGAAAGTTTAGGCATCTTGGTTCATTACAAAGTCAAGGTGAAGTTACTGATTGGTTCGCCACTGTTGGGTGGTGATTTGGTTGCCGAGCTGCCATTCACGCTTATGCATCCAAAGCCGGAGGAGGAGGAACCACCACTGCTGGGTGATCGATCACCACGTGCCAGTCTGGCAGCACCTTTGCTTAATTTAGGCGATTCAAATGATGTGGGCGCTGCGGCGGCTGCTGCGCCAAGTGATGTACCAACTACCACAAACCTCATACAGCTGGACGATGATGATGCACAGGACGATGATATTATATTTGAGGATTTCGCACGCTTACGTCTAAAGGGCGCTGAAACGGAGGCCTAGAGCGTAGCCCAACAACGTTTTACCGCTAGTTGTATGTGTTGCCCCCCGGAGCAACTGCAGTTTTAGACCGGCTCCTAGTGGTCTAATGATGATCATTATTGCTGTCCATCCCACATGTATCCAAAAGAGAAAAACGAAAAAGTATGGCACCTGTATCATTCAAGCATAATGTTATTTGCGGAGCCTCTGATTGTATACACTTGATAAGTACATAGCCACGGTAGTGTTAGTATTGCTATCGATATGTGTAGGCCATACGTTCTAGTATCTAGTGCTTAAGCAGAAAGTGTACGAATTTTTTGAAAATGTGAAATTGTTTAACAAATACACACAGACCCAACAACACACACATACAAAAACCTTGCAAACCATTCAACAGACCAACAAAATAAGCACAAATTAATTGTAGTTGTAATTGTTTTGCCATTGTTCTTATTTTTTGTAATGCTCAATGCCCAATACGCGCAATTGTCTATTAAGTAACATGTTTTATATACATAAATCAAATGACCGTATGCAGTTTATTTTGATCTACATATGTGGTTTATTGTTCCGTTCCATTAGGCGGGCACTGCAATGATTATAAGCTTTAAAGGAAATAATTTTGTATTAAGTTGTAAAGTACGTAAACACTTTTATTTAAGCAAAATGCATAAACAAATATATATTCATATATATACATTATACGATACAAATATAAAGTACATAAACCTATAATGCAAACACATAAATGTAACTAAAGAATAAACTACAAACAGTTAATTGTTACCAACAAAACCAGAACCAACATCCAAGTTATGTATATCTTCAAAAGCTTTCCAAATAATTGGGATATATATTTCGCTTTGAATGCCAAATAGTTCACTTAACATATTTAAGTTGATTCACACCATTGTAATATAATCAATATGGTAAAACTGAGACTGAAACGGAAAACATGTTTAAAGCAAAATGCAAAAAAGTAAAACAAACGCTGTTGCCAATTTCTGCCCACATTGTTCGAGTAGCCAATAATGTAATTTATCTGTATTGAATTGCACTTACTGTTTGGGCAAGAGGGCAATAACGCAAATCATAATAAAAGATAACTCGAATCTTATCATTGAACAAACAGACCTATACCATATTTGTACTTATGTGTATGTTAGTTATTTGGAAAGCATGCTTAGCTTGACAAGCCTTTATTTTTTGATTTGCTTAACATTCCAGAACGCAAATATTGTTTACTATGATGGGCAAGAGAAGAGAGGAAAGCGGTAGAGTGAAGGCGAAACGGAGCCTATACCCTTTCTCCATATAATATCAAGTTTGATTGTGTACTCAAAACAAAGAATAAATTAAAAATAAATATGTCAATGATTAACAAATTGGCTTTCTGAATCGAAATTGAGGAAACGAAAAAAACTCGAATACGAAAAGCAATTTTTATCTAGAAAATTTATATAAACATTCTATATATACATATATATTATACATACACATTTGTTGAATAAATCTGCATGCAATGGATCAGAGGCGTACGAAATAACTTTAACAAGATTGGAATTGCATAAATCATATATTTTTGACATCATGACGCATGTTTCCAATATGTATCTAATGCAGTGTACACTTTAGTTCCTTTCATTTTTGACGCTTGATATCGAAGGAAATAAATGTATTATTGTAGATTTAACTCGATATGCTGTACTTATAAGATTGAATAAAATTATATAGATATATATGTTTTAAAAGAATATTTCGTTTAAGGCTTTTAAAGATGATAAGAGATTGCGCGATTGTGAATTTAACTCGAATTTGTTTTCAGTGCCCAAAAAAGAGAAAATAAACACAAAAACAAAGCAGCAAAAAGAAATGTTGTAAAATTATAGTGAAACCCAATTGAAAATATATTTTAAATTGCATTTTTATAACGCGTATATTTGTATCTGTAAGATATACATATATAGCATAAGTTTGTTAGAATGTTTTTATTGAAAGCGAATGAAACTGAAAATCAGAAAAGCAAAACAAAACAAGAAAAAAGATAACATAAATAAATGTGCATTACAAACTGGTAAAACGGATACAATATAGAACAATTCAAATAATAATATCGTATGTAATAAATATAAATAAATATATACATACATATAAGTCTATGAATGTGAACAAGAAATTGATTTATTTATACACACATACAACATACATAGCTTTAGTGAATGTACATGAATGTGTTTTTAAATATACATAATATGTATGCCCCGATAACATATTTAGCGCAAATATAAAGCATTTATGCATGTGTATGTCTAAAAGAATACGTTAAGTAATACCTTATTAAACCATATATAATATATAATATTCTATTAAATTATATATGATACCGAAATGTCCCACTAAAACAGCTTATCGAGAATTTGTCACAATTATTTATAAACATTTTTATATTAAATTTTATATGAATACAAATAGATATCTAACAGATAGAAGGAACAAAAATGTTTAGATACCTGCACAAAATAAGGCAACACTCATTGTATTTTATAAGTACATTTTTGTCTGGTACCAAAATGCATTCAATTTGATAAATAATGTTGATGTTTAATGTATAACTATGCATACTTGCATTCTAACAAATACAAACATAATAATATTATTATTAGATGAGCGATGATGAGTATTACGAGCTGTTACCTAGCCCACACAGAACCCCCACTAAAGAACTAACCGACTATCGCTACTTGCATATATATTTACATAGAAACATATTTACATAACTATACATACATACAAAACATGCAAATATGTACTCATTTTGAACCTCTATGAACGATACGCGAAGATAGTTTATGATTATATGATGACACTCTAGCTACAATTACCCATGCGTACTAAGTCTATAGAAGAAATCAAAATCTATGCCTACCTGCAAGGTCTAAATATATGAAAAATCTCTGTGTGAATATGGTCTTATACCGTATGAATGTTGTTTCTGTATATGTATGTTATGCATACATGTGTATGTATCGATTATAAGGAGGGGCCCAACTTAACTAAACAAATTGTTAGATACAACCACAAAGCAAAGACACGTTGATGTTGTGCCCGATATGCCATACCCGAAAGCTTTAGCCAGAGACAAGTGTGAAAGAGAATACTAGAGAATGTTTAGCCATCGATAGAGCATAAAATATTAATTGTGTTATGTCTGTTTATACATACTACACATACAGTACTAAACACTATCAGATTTCTGAATCTAATGAGTCCGACTTACAACATACATACAAACATGCATATGTACATAGTTATGTGTATTCATATGTCTATTCACATTAATGTTGCAGATGTAACCTAGTTTATCAAATCTACAGAGCGCATGGTAACATATGTAAGGAGTAGATGATGGTGAGAAATATAAATAAATTTAATTTCAAATGTCATCTTTGCTGCACATTTTAGGGGAATTAATTAATTATGGAATATTTATGAAGTACTCCTGACGTCGATAGATCCACACGATGTTCTCAAATTGAATAACGATTTGCATATTGTTCGCATAAATATCGTACAAAAAAGGAATAACCTATTGAGTTAACATTGCCAGATAAATGGGAATAACATGTGCGAACGTATGAGTTCGATGAAAAACTCCCACATATGCACAAGCATACATATTAACGTGTATGTTCGTACACTTTCGCATGTTTCTTTCGGCTAATTGTGAACAAAATGAATGCAGGCCATATAAATAATTAAAAACAGTAAGAAAAGCAACAGTCGCGCAGCACGCGACAGTGTGATACCCTTCGACCTATGTTCCTATGTATGTAGACATATACATATGCACATACTTTGAAATTATTCTCGACAGATGGCGCTCGCGCTTCGCGCAAGCACTTGGTTTTATGCTCATAATTTTTTAAATACCTTCTGTGTTTATTGTCCGATCGGATTGCAATTTGGAGAATACGTAGATATTTCAATCAGTTTAGTATATTTTAAAGTCAGAAAGTTGTATCTTTTATACAGCGCTTATAAATTGAGTTCAAAAATTAATTATTAATTTGCGGGGGCGGTGGGCGTGGCATCCAACATTTGAAATAAACTTGATCTGCGCCGGCTACACAGAAATTTTCATGCCAAATTTGGTAACTCTAGCTCTTACAATAGCTGAGATCTGTGTGTTCATCTGGTCATCCGGACATCCAGACAGACAGACATGGCTCAATCGACCGGCTAGTGATCCTGAGCAAGAATATATATACTTCATGGGGTCTGCCACGCCTCCTTCTACATACATTCTGTTACATACATTCACACACAGTTAGTATACACTTTTTTGACCATTTTCAATGGTCGAAGGGTCTAAAAATAATTCGTTTTATTTCGTATAAATTAGTTAAACAAATAGAAACGGACAGACAGCTAGACATGCATGCATATTAGCAATTTAAAAGGATTTACTCTAATGGATTAAGTTTATAAAGAATGTACAAGGAGCGCTTAATAGAAACGTCCTTCGTCCCATCTCAAATTGACCCATTTAGCATCGACAGTAAAATGAGCCAGAAATTTTGGCATCCTGCCACAGTAAGGGCTCAAGGTAAACGTAGACAGATACCGGGAATTATAATTTATGCACTTTGCATTACATAATAATTTATTAATGCACAATGGACCCAAAAGCGGCCTTGCGGTTAAGTCGTTGGAACGGAAGCAGACACAGACCGGTGCAAAGTGGGAGAAGAGGTTGAAGATGGGGACGGAAATGGCGATGGTGGCGGAATTGGCTGCATGATGAACCCGTCAACTGGGCTGCTGCCTGGAAAGTTATGGACGGGAAACCGCAATGTGAAAAAGCCATTTGCTGTTTGCTGTTTGTTTAGTCCGCGCTGTTATGAGCACTTAAAACTGGCTTCGGCAACAACAACAACGTCAGCATCAGTAGCGGCGGCTATAACAATAAAATACTCTGGAAGGCACACGTAACATTTTGGTTGATTCATAACGGTTGTCTTGGGTATGTCACTCGGCGACCACAGAGGTTGTCACAGGGACTCGAGCAACAATTCTTCATTTCCGGTGCAGCTTAAGAGCCGTGCATCCTACCCCCCTTGACCCCTTTCGTATATTTGCAGGCGGCTGCGATGGGCAGCAAGAACGAGCACAAGCATATGCCTGCACTCGGAAGCCATTGCCTCTTCTCTCTTTCTCTTGGTATCTGTTTCTCTCGTCTTACTTTTTCGCTTCGATAAAAAGTGGGCGAGCAGCTGTGGAAGCTACACAGAGCGGAAGTTGTTCGCCTGGCCAACCGGACCGACCGTGTGCTCAACACGCCTTCATACACACTGTATGGTTTTCATTTCCGGTTTCCGTTGCTGTTGAGTTACTTAAGCGGATTACAGCAACAACAACAGCAACAAAGACAGCGACTAAAAACAACTGCGACCCTTTGTTGACCCTTTCTACCGCGCTACGGGGAACTCCCCTAGCGATACTATACAGCTATTCTGTAACTTGTGGCACATTTAACCGAAATCATATGCACGATTTATTATTCTAATTGCCACACCTCACTTGGTCCAAGAAATACTCAATCTTTTGCTTTTCATACTCGTTTATTCAATGCAATCGGCATCTTTTTTAAGCCTGCACCTGACAGCTGGCACTGTTCCAGTTGTTGGCCGTATTGACCAATAGGTTGGAAAGCTGGCTCAGGCTGTAGACGGAGAGCATGTCATTCACGGTGGGTACAACATATTTGCCCAACAACTTGTCGACTTCGGGTTGAATGTGCTGAGCTACGAATGAGAAGAGTTCGCCTGAGAAACGGTTTGACAGATTGTTGCTGGAAATGTCCCACAAGGTGTCCCAGTTGTCAATTTTCACATCGCCCAAGTAGAACTGCAGGTGGTATTCGCTGATGCTCAGGCCACTGGAACTGATCAAGCTGGGAGCAAAGGTATAGTCACCGACAAAGCGTAATTGCTGGATTCTCTCGTTGATCAGACTCGCTTGACGTGTGGGCATCAAGATTCCATACAAGTCGATAGTGCCTTCCAGCTCGTAGGAACCTGTTATCTGAATCTCCGGGAAGAGTACATCGAAGGTTGCGTGCTGTGTGGTGTTATCGAAGCTGCCGCTCAGGATCTGGAAGTTGTTTAGTCCTGAAATGCGGATGTTGCTTGCGTTGCCCACAAGAGTCGTTTCGCCGAGACTGTAGTTGAAGGCGGTGAAGTCGTTGGTCAGAGGTGCCATCACAGGAATATTGTCCGCAGCATAGCCACAGGGTAGCATATTCTTCCAGGCCTGAAGAAACTTGTTCATGGCTTGACCATAGTCGACCGTGGGTGTGTCCAGGTTCAAGGGATTGGCATTGGTTGCCACAGCCAAAATGGCCAGTAGAAAAACTTTTGCTATCATTGCGGTTGGTTTGAGTGTAGAATGAACTCTGTGGAAAACGATCGGAGCATATTCCTTTTATACCCAATTTCTTTATCTATTTTTTCAGCGAATAGGGCTTTGATTGATTATGTTTCGATTTGGTTCAATGTTTTGGTTTCTCCCCACTCCCGGGCTTATACAATTTTACAATTGGTGAGTTGACTCATGGTCTTGTGGCCAAATTGACATGTATTTAGTTTATTATAGTAAACTATATCTAAAGAACTGTTGCTTTATGCTTAGATTTTCGTGCTGACTACAAAATTAACATTTCACTAATGTTATTAATGATTTGGGAATATTTTCCATGAAAAGACGGTTTAATTTTGATATGGTGAGTAAATTTGTATTGACTTGTACCAAAAACCTTTTCCAGGAAAACGCTAATAGCTTTTAATCGATTATAGTCAAAGTTCTTATCTTCAAACTTATATTGTGTTTGTCTATATTAAATGTGTTTTTATAGGAGATATTCTGTACTAACACATTTATATCAGCTGAAATTTTCATTATTTAAACAACTTTAATATACCCAAATACACTTTTGCATTTTTACGAGGTATATGATTAAATAACACAATTAATTATTTTCGACATACGATCATTCTTATTCTTCAATAACTTGTGATTATATAAATTAATAAATTATATTATCGAACTGAAGTAACCACATGTTTTTCAGATGCTCTTTAATTGCTATTATTGCAATTTTATAAAAATAAAGAGAACAGCAAGTAAATCTTCTATTCAGAAAATATAAATGGTATGTATCAGCTAGAAATCGCATTTATATTCATGCGTTTAACGATAAATACTATGAAACAAACAAGGAAAATCTGATGGTTGATCAGAAAGTCTAGGTTCAATCTAATATTTTTATTAGTAATTGTTATTGTTTTATTATTTTTTACTCATTGTAGTATTGTTATTGTTTTTTTTTGTATTTTTATCAGTTTACTTTTCTTTAAGTTACTTACCCCCCCTCCATTAAACTTTTACTTCAAATTGAATTTCAGCAGCAAAAAAAGTATGCAGTACTAAAATATTGCATGAAATAAAAAAGGTCTAAAAGTATCTTACATGAGAAATAAAATAATATTTTTTTTAAATATATTTTTTTCTTTTATCTTTATTATTATTAAGTCATACGGGAAAATCCAATATCCCCTTTGTGTCCTTTTTATCTATTAATTCTGCCCATTTAGCTCTTAGGTGCAAAAGCGTGTGAACCATTCTTTACAGAGTTCTTTCTGCATTCAACAAACTAACGAAGCAAAATGATAGCAAAGGTATTCCTTTTAGCGCTACTGGTGGGAGTTGCCTCGGCCAGGCCAGTGACCCAGGACAACAGTATGATCGGCCACCGTAAAGCCATCGACATGTTCCTGCAGGCCTGGAAGAAGATCACCCCCTGTGGTTTTGCTGATGAGAACATTCCAGTCCCGGCCCCGCTTACCATGGAGTTTTCTTCCTTCAACTTCACCAAAGGAGAGACCAGCCTAGTGGGCAACGTAAGCGACATTCGTATCTCGGGTCTGAACAACTTCCAGGTGCTGGGCGGCAGTTGGAACGCCACCACACTGCGTGCCACCTTTGACGTGATCTTCCCAGAGATTCAGTTCCTAGGTGCCTACGCAGTGGAGGGCACACTGGATCTTTTCGGCCTAGCTTTGCCAGTGCGCCAGAATGTCCTGATGAACAAGAAGCTGTCGGACTGGCGTTTCATGGGCGAGTACACATTCGCCCAGAGCTTGAACAACTCCAATGGACTGCGCATCAGCGACTTCAACTTACAGTACCAATTGGCCGATGTGAAAGTCTATAACTGGGACCAATCCCTGGACATTGCTGCCAACAACTTTGTGAACAAGTTCCTTGCTTCCTTCTCGATGCTCTGCTCCGAAGAAATTCAGCCCTATGTCAATTCGATCTATGGAAAGTTTGTGCTTCCCATGATCAACGATCTACTCTCCAACGTCAACTTGACCCAGTTGATAGACTTCTTTGTTACGCAGGCAGAGGTTTGGAATAACGCCGAATGCAGTGTTAAGGCTTAAGGGTTTGCAATTAACAAATATATATATCAGACATTATATCATAAACGATAGATTGTTTTGGGCGCCACATTGATTGATCGTCTTTGAAATTTTCATTAATAGACGTTATCGTGTGTCTGATTCTGTTTCCATTGTGAGTCAAAAAGTGTGTTATTAGTTTTGGGGGTTCCTAGAATGATTTATCAATTGCTTGTTAATTGGTAGACGTGGATAATTTCGATAAGCGTTTGAAGATTCCCAGTCATATTATCGGTATTTTTGAAACTGGTTTTCCCCAATCCTCTGCAACAAATGTTGGATCGGCTTTCTCATTTTTTTATCCCAATGTAAACTCAATTCAATTAATTTCTTTTTCTTTCTTTTCTCACAGTTAAGATTTTACTTTTAACTTAAAATTATTAATTATAACTATTAATTGTATTTTTCTTTACTTTTAAACAGTCGACTGACCTTAGTCCGACTATAAACTAATTAAATAAATAAATAAACTCCTAACGAAATATTAAAATCGTTTAAATCGACTAAGTAAAGTGAGGCTCCTAGAGAACTGTATTATTTGGCAGCTTTTGTTTCTCATGGACGTCTGTTATGCTTTCCCCGTGTGTCGTGTGTACGTGTGTGTGTCCATTGTTTCGTCTGATTTCTGCTTTGTTAGAACATTTCACTCGAAATGCAAAAGTTCAATTCACTGCAGGCGCCATTTTACTTTCCTTAGTCGTGTTGTTTTCGTGCCGTGTCCGGAAACAAGTTGCGTAGCACGCTACCCCCCCACCTCTACTGTATATGAACATATACACAAACGCACACACACACACGGTATGTTTCAGTTGAAACAAAGCAACAGAGGCTTCTGCAACGGACAGTTGTTACCGCTGGGCAAAGACGTCCACATCAAGAATGGTCGGCAAGCTGATTGGCTGGCCAGTCAGGTATCAGGTCTGTCTGTTTCTCTCTCTCACTCTTTCTGTATGCTTATGTGCATGTGTGTGTGTGTGATTGAATAGACTTTGAATCCAGTAGAGCACTCAGCCCGATGCTGGCCATGATGACGTTTGCCGTTCGTTTTACCATGCAAATGTCAGCAAAAACATTTTTCGGACACAAATCCAAAAAGTGGCTCTGAGTAGCAGGTGAACGGTTCGTTGAAGGTCGCAGGAGGAGGAGACGCACCACGGCAGCTGCTGCTACTGCTCCCTGTGCTGCTTTTGCCGTTGCTGTTCCTGTTGCCCCCGGGGCCGTTGATGATGTTCATAACATGAGCTGGCCAGCCGGCCGGACTGTATGCTAATTCCCTTCAGGAAGTACTCCCTGCGATGTACACGCTTACATATACTATCTATGTGTGTATATGTAAAGAGGAGAATTCCCGCCATGACGGTGGAGAGGAGAGTGACAGATGTAAGTGTGCTCGCGGCTAAACAAGCGTTGCCAACATTTCTGGGCTACATCAAAGTGACAACTGACCGAATTATATGTATATACATATTTTTTATACAATTCCCTGTGTTTTTGTGCGTCGCTCTCTCAGTGTGTGTGTGTGGGTGTACCTTAATTTGTGTGGCCAGGTACTTGATGCCATTCTGTGGCATGTGACCACAACAAAGCATGGCCCACAGCCAATTGCGTTAGATACAATGCTAATTGGGCCAAGGCATACATTCACATATATAATATGCTTATACATACAGCAAATGCTTATATATAGGACAGGGTGAATGAGGGTCTGGGGAAGGGGAAAGGGCTCGTCAACAAGCTCTTCTTGATTATACATGCAACAACAACTCGGCTAATAGAAATTGCACCACAAAAACCACATTATGCCGGCGCGTTGTCGCAATAAGCTGTCAGCTCCAACTCCCCAGTTGCCGACTCCCTTCCCTGCTACTCCTCATGCCTGAACTCCCTTTTCGCACTAGCCCAACGAGTACCTGGGCCTGCTAAGCCGGCAGGCAGCACTTGGCTTGGCCTCTTTGGATTTGCGTTGTGTTACCGCAAAACTTTTAACGTTTGTTTGGGTTTTGTTGCGGCTGCCACTTTCGTCTTTGCGCATTTCGCCCACATGTATTGACTAAATTAATATTCTCAATTGAAAACTTTTCAACAATAGTTGCTGCGCAAAGTTTCCCAAGCTATTACACAGCGAGAAATTTCTCTAACAAAGTTTGCTACGAAAGTGAAAACGGAAAGTTAGTCGACATTTAGTTGGTCAAGTTTAGTTTTCAGAAGTGTATATGCATGGGAAAGAAAGTTACTTAAATAAATATAATTAATAAACATGATTTTATATTATTTAAGTATATTTTGCATATAGTAGTATAGCATAAAGAGTAGTAGTATTTAGTAGTATTATACTATTTTTTACACCACACTTTTAACCAATATTTGGAGATATTGCAAATCTATTTTATTACTTTAGTACGGGTTTTAGGAAACTTATCTTTAAGTGTAGACTCACCACAAAAGTTTTGAGTATTCCGTAATGAAGAAGCGCTTGAGTGAGAGAGGGAAGCATGTTTCCTGTATATAGCCCCTTCTAATAAGTCGTCAACAATCTGACATTTCAGATCTTGGAAAATTTTCAAATTCAATTTACACTGGGGGTGAACACAACAACAAAGCCCGTCCATCCCCCCGCCGGTCGCCAAATTTGCTAACCACAAGAGCCAACAGAACTGAAGAAATTCTCTAAAGAGAGAAGGCATTCTCCGGCGGAACTTCGTTGAGCTGTTCCTCGTCGCCGTCACCTGATTCGACTGAGAAGTGAACAAACAATTTGGCAAACTTGCTTGAATAGATTATTAGGAATTATCAGAACTTAATTTAGCTTAAGTTTTGCTTACGTTGTGATTATAAAAGGCTGCGGGTGGCACCTGGGGGTGAGTGGAGGTGTTTGGGGTGCTACCAGGGCGCAGCTGTTAATGAACGAAGACTGAAATCAGGTGGCAAACAATCAGTGTGTGCAGCTTTTTGAAGTGGTTGCCAAACTTTCGACTGCGCCTCAAAGCCCATTGATCTTGCCAAGTCTTTGTTGTCATCAGCTGCCTAAGCCCTGTCGGCTAAGCGGCTTAAACGGCAGCACCAGCTCTGGCAACCCAGCCGACGACCCGGCAGCAGCCCCAGAAGCAGCCCCAGCAGTGCTGCTTGGGCACTTAAAAGTTTAACACATGCGAGCGATTTGCAGAGCGCTCGAAAGAATAATGACAGAATCTGAGCCATTTTCATCGCTACGGGCGACGTTTATTAACTGGACGTGGGCCATGTCAATGTCGCCATTGACAGCGCATTGATCTAATGAGGCTGCCAGCTGGTCAGGCGGCGTGGTGTATCTACAGTCTGAATGGCGTCTGGCGGTTGTCGGCTGGGCGGCTGGGCGGCTGCGTAGCTCTCCTGCTGTGTAATTGACTTCAATTAAATAAAGCCAGCGACACCGACAATTGCACGTCGCCTTTGTGCACGGCTCCAGTGGCTGTGCCCGTGCCCGGCTCCGTCTTGGGCTGCGCACGGAAATGGAATTGGAAGTGCGCTGGCACAGCTTAAGTTGTAGCAGCAGGCGTACAAATGGGAACTGTAGGCAGGGATTGGACGAAGGGAGGGAAGGAGGTGTGTTAGTGTAGTTTGTAGTCAATGAATCCATGGCCAGGGTCTTTATATTTTCTTTATTCCCTGGTGGACGGGCGACCTTTTAGCGTCGCTTCCTGGCGCCCGCACAGCTTCGTGCCAGGCCGCGCCGTGGTGCACTCAAAGTGGCGTTAATAACGTGGCACAAATTTACAGCAGTAAAATAGAAAAAATACTTAGCTTACCTGGCCTGCGCGTCTGCCCTGATGGCTCCGGGGCCCAGACCCGGCCCCGGCCCCAGACTGGGCCCGATAATCGCACGGAAAACGGATGTCCAATTAGTTGTGTGCCAGCTTCCGGCTGGCGCGGCGTCTCATCAATGCGTATCAGCGTTTGCCTGTCAATTGCAGTTCGACTCGTTTTCAATTCATTACGTGACGGCAAGTGGACCAAAGACCAATGAAGACGCTGCGACGATGGCTGGCGTCCTGCCCTTGCCTTTTCATTGTAGCCAGTCGATTGCCGGCGGCATAATTTTCATATTTGCTCGGCTTGCCTTGTCAATTGCTAGCGATTTGCATGGCGAGATGAATGAATGAATATATGCGGTTATATTTGTATGTGAATGTCTGATTTATGCGCCCTTTTTCGAGGGGTGGCTGTGTGTGTGTGTGTCCTACTTAATCAATGCTTATTTATGCTCGCAATCCTTGGGCTTTGCTTGTGACGCGCTTATCGCGCTGCATACTTTTAGGCGTTCAGGGCTAAAAATTGAATAAAGGATTTACGGTCTTAAATTGAGGCAGCCCCCCTGCCCCACGCCCTAGCAAATGTCATGTTAAACGTGTGTGCGTGAGAGTGTGTGTGCCTGTGCGTGTGCGTGTGTGACAGGAAGCCAAACAAAGGCAACATGTGTAACTTGTACGGGCTGCGCGAAGGATGCCGTCAAAGGCGAGAGGCTGGAAATCTATTAGAACGTGTTTCGCCTGCCAACCCAATGCGATGCTGCATGCCCGCTTATATTTCACCCGAGGGCATAATAAGCTTGGCCCCAGACTCTGACTTCGTCTCTGACTACGATGCCGTGTGATCCTTGGCAGCGCTTTGCGTTTCCTTCGCTTTTTTTTTTTTATTTCAGCTGTCGGCTGCGTGTGTGCCGCTCCCCTTTCCTTCTCCGCCTCTGGCTGCCAGTGTCTGTGTAATATTTACTTATGATTGAGTTGCGTGGCGGCTGCGCTAGTGACACCCTCACACACACACACACACACTCGCACGCACGGCGCAACAATTTGGTAAAAGATTGCGGTTGCTTTACTGATTTTCTCACCCATTTTATGTTTTTTTTTCTCTCCCTCACTTCTACACTTTCTTCATTTCATGCGTGCGAGTATGAGATGAAAATTTAAATTGATTTTGCATTGTTTGACTGTCATTGTTGCTACTTTTGTTGGCCTCGTCTTCGGGGTTGCTACGCTTCCTCTTCTGCCTCACATTACGTTGTTGTTGTTTTTATTTGCGACTAACGCAGCAACAATTTTCTGATAAATTTCAATTTGTGTTCCATAATGGGAACACGGAAGAGGGAAGCAATTGCTTTTAGCTTGTATACAATGTTGTAGGCAGATCTTGGCGGATCTTAGTCGGGCAAGGAATAACTTGAGCTGACCTTACCATAGTATAGTTTAATTGAGTTCAGTTAGGTTTCTAGTTGCTATACTTAGTTTAGTATTTCATCAGTTTGAGGGAATTGAATTGCAAAAAAGGTAGATCTGTCTTGGGCTGCACTCAGCTTCAAATATCTGCCTAGAGCGGGTTCTTCACATATACCAAGCCTATTATGCGGCAATCGATTCGTCCAAGTTCCGCTTGACTCTGTTGTACACTATAAATGATTTTCAGTACATAACCACCACATAGCCACCCTTTCGAGACCCGAACATCATTTGGTTTTATATGAAATTGTTTTACGCCACTCATCCCTTTTGGCCTAATGCCGGACGGTAACCGGGCTGACTCCTCCAACTACCGCACTTACTTTGTTGGCTTTGTTTCATTTTCTTTTCTCCGGTCGCTGTTTGCTGTTCATACAAATGTTTATCGAGTTGTGCGTTGATTTTCCGCTTGCTTTGGTTTTACAGCGCCCGCTTCTTGTGAGATTTTCGGGGTATTCATGGCATGGCCATAGCCAGAGTTGGAGCAGGAGCAGAAGCAGGAGCAGAGGGGGCAGCAGCACGTGCACGATAGGGTTAAGCAACATCGACACTGACATGTGCGTGTGAGCGTGCGTGTGTGTGTGTGTGTGGTGGGGGAGCGCATGTGTATTGGTAATTGAATTTATTGTTTGACATTCAAAGTACCGTTGAGTCAATTACGCTGGAAAATTGGTATCAAAATATTTACGAGCTGTTTATTGCATTACGCAAGTTGATGCTCGAGGCCCCCGTCGAACCCGAAAGGTAATGCAATTTACATGCTGATGCGGCTGCCCGATTGCGTATATCGTAAACGTTATATCATTCCACTACGATTGGCAGTCGAAGCAGAGGGAAAGCGGACGAGTTGAGCCAGGTAGAGAGAGGGACGGGGGAAAGAGGGAAGGATTCCTGCAACCAATACAGTGGAAGACAAATAGGTTGAAGATGATTTGCTGAAGTGTAAATTGAACGAGCGCGTCAATTAGGTAGACTTATCGACAACTAACGATGTTTGGTGGGGTAACATGCAAAGTGGCGGGACTAACGGTTCATTTAACTCAATTAGCAGCAGCTTTTCTTTGGCATGGCTTAACCGATTCTTATTACAAACAAGCATAAATAGATCCTCCACAGTAAAAAAGTGTAAATATATCAAAGCGATCATCAACCTGGAAATATAGAAGAATATAGTTAAAGGAAAAGGGAAAGAACCTTATATATATTAACCTCATGATAGGTAATACTAACTTTATCATAGATTTATCATTTATAGATTTATAGATAGCTCAATTTCTTATCAATAGCTTATGCCAAAAGGCTTTAGTTAAATGTGTTTTAGCATGAATCATGCACGCAATCCCCAGTAGAGACTATGCACAGTTTCTTACAATTGTTGACTCATTTAATAGATCCCTCAAAAAATAGATATCTACAGCGTGATAAGACTTAATGCTATCGGCCAATTCAAATGCGATCAATCAATTTACCATTCACATGATTGGTAGATAAGAAATAGACTATAAAAGCGATAGCGTCTGAAACATTCTTCAAATAACAGTTAGTTCTTTCAACCTTTCGACAAACGAACCCTGCAGTATGATAGCAAAGGTTTTCCTTTTGGCGCTTTTCCTGGTGGCCTCCAGTGCCAGCCCACTCCAGGATAACAGCATGATCGGCTACCGTGAAGCCATCGACATGTTCCTGCAGGCCTGGAAGAAGATCACCCCCTGTGGTTTTGCTGATGAGAACATTCCAGTCCTGGCCCCGCTTACCATGGAGTTTTCTTCCTTCAACTTCACCAAAGGAGAGACCAGCCTAGTGGGCAACGTAAGCGACATTCGTATCTCGGGTCTGAACAACTTCCAGGTGCTGGGCGGCAGTTGGAACGCCACCACACTGCGTGCCACCTTTGACGTGATCTTCCCAGAGATTCAGTTCCTAGGTGCCTACGCAGTGGAGGGCACACTGGATCTTTTCGGCCTAGCTTTGCCAGTGCGCCAGAATGTCCTGATGAACAAGAAGCTGTCGGATTGGCGTTTTGTAGGCGAGTACACATTCGCTCAGAGCTTGAACAACTCCAATGGACTGCGCATCAGCGACTTCAACTTGCAGTACCAAGTGGCCGATGTGAAAGTCTACAATTGGGACCAATCCCTGGACATTGCTGCCAACAACTTTGTGAACAAGTTTCTTGCGTCCTTCTCGCTGCTCTTCTCGGAGGAGATCCAGCCCTACGTCAATGCGATCTATGGCAAGTTTGTTCTGCCATCTGTTAATGAGCTGCTCTCCAGCTTGAGCTTGACTCAGCTGACTGACTACCTTGTCATGCAGGCCGAAATATGGAACATGGCTGGCTGCAATGTCAAGGCTTGAAGGCTCTAAGAAGTCGGCAGATATCAAGCTGCACTGCAAATTAATAAATGACTTTATCAAGCTATAAACTAATAGGTTTGCATAACGTTGTTAGAGGTGTGATGGAATATTTAGTAAACTTGCGCTTGCCAGGCATTATCATGATTATAGGTTAGTCCAAACTGCCTTTACTAATATGTTGGGTGTTGTTGGGTGAGCTTTACTCCATGTTCATGCGGCACATTGTGGCCTGACAATGCTGTCAACATTTGTCATATTTTCTGAATAATGGATGCTACGAGTGCTGCCCACCCAATGCTGTTGCTCAACTCGATAACAGGCTGAGCGACAGATGCTCGCCCAGAAGATAAACGAGCTGAGCAGTAACAGTTAATTAGCGCGAGTTCATCAAAGCCACATACAAATGTCCGGATTACCTTACAGTGGGCATTAATATGTTTGCATGAAATATGAACAGTAGAAGCAGCAGCAGCAACAGCAACAACAACAACAATAACAACAGACCATACAATTAAATGCAAACAATTTGATATAATTTATGTGTGGCGACTGCGCCGCAAAATGTTGCATGAAGGGACTAATGTACAACGGAAGCGGAAATATGTTCGCCCGCCATGCCCGAAAGCTGCAAGCCCCACTCTCCCCTATACACACACACATACCCCTTCCCATTGCCATCTCTATATTGACATTCCCATGTTAATTGGCTTAACCCCATTGAAGAATTTGCTGACCCGTCAATGCCGAAAATTTGCTTTGCAAATTATGCGAGTGCTGGCAAATAATGTGGAATATTGCCCAAAAAAATAAAACATCAACAAATAATATGGCAGTTTCGCGGAAATTTGCATATGAAGCGAATTGAATGTTTATTAATGCAGCCCAGTGATCCGTTAAATACACAAATAACTAAATAAAACTAAATAAAACATGTTTGACTTCTATTGTTTGCGCTGCTGGCGTATTAACCGCATTTTCTGGTTAATTAGCCCGGGCTAGTCGGCATTTCCGGTTCCGGTCACCGTTATCCGTTGTCGAATTCACAAAATTTCACGCTGCGCCTGTCAGCAGCATATGCCTGGCTGACTGCCATAGATCGCTAAAGCGACTGTAAAATGATTAGCACAGAGCGGCTGAGGAAGGGACAGCGAGGTGAATTCAACCGTATGACCATTATGCCAATATTACCGGCCACCGCAAGCCTTGTCCAAAAGCTAGAGCACTCCTGCTCCTGCACCATGCTCCCTGCCCTTGCCTTATCTGCGTTGTTGCTGCCTGGGGAGCACTCATGCCGTCGGGCTGGCCGGCCAGCATCTATCTAATTTAAATTAATATTATGCCAAGCAGCAGCAGCCACAGGCATATGCATTGTCCTCCTCGTCGTGCCCATGCTGCCCTGTCTGTCGTCGGCCATCGGCCACGGCAAATTGAAATTGAAACTGCAACCGGATGTAATTGAGCTTGCATATGGCTGTAACCATCGGTTGGTCTCTCGTTGGTCCGTCTGTCTGTCTGTCTGTCCACTGGTTGCGCCGATAATATCATTGATAGCTTTTGCCGCAATTTGTAACCACAATAAGTTGTTGCTGGTTGGCGCTGGAAAAAAGCAAAGCATGCAGTCATCCTCCAACCCAAACATGCTCATGGACAGGCATACGGAACAGGCATACGGAACTTGCAGTTCCCCATTTGGACTGTCATTTGCGAATTGGGTTTTTAAGCTCTCTCCCAGGGTGTGCGAGTGCGTGTGTTACTCTTCTTTTGTGTGTGTGTTTGTGTGTGTGTGCATGTGTTTCGACCATGCTTTGTTAGGCTTTGCTACCTGTAGTTGATTACTTTCATTGTCGTCCTTGTTGTTGCTGTTGCTGTTGCAGGCTGCCATTGTTGCATATTGCACGTTGCAGGTGGCATTAAGAAGCATGCAGAGCACAAAGAGTCGACCATCCTAATGAAATTTGTAATTTCAATAGTTGGTCATTGTAAGATTGATAAGCCGATATGCTGTGCCGACCATTGTCGTTACAGCTACAGTTATTGCACAGTTACAGCTGAGCCGGAGATGACTGTGCATGGAATCCCTGTAAAATTGCAATTTTACGATTGCAAGCAAATTACGATGTTCATAATAAAATCTCACCGATTACGATTTAGCCTTTTTGCAGTTTAAGCTTAATTAATGCCAGATGTTCCGCCCGACTTAATGCAACAGACCAACAACAACAACAAGAAGAGCAGGAAAACTTCGAACTACGAAAATCCTTACAGCACTCACATTTGGCATTAGCCTCGCAGACAACAAAACAAGTAGAAGAACAAGCTGCAGAGATAGCCAGACAGACAGACGAATGAACAGACACAGAGTAGAGAGATTCGAGTCTGAATCCAGTGGCAGTTACAGTTGGAGCACAACTAAAAACTATCGCAATTGTTGTGACTTGTAACGGTTTACAATTGTTTAACTTTGGCCAATAATATCACCTGCGTCGCCAGGCTACAGCTAAGCTGCATTTAGCCAGAGGTTTCACAAATAACCAACCTGCCCTTCTCCCCTCCCTCCACTTGCCATCTGTCCGCAGACAATGCAGGCAACAATGGGCCACAAGCAACAAGTAAAAGTGCACGTATTTGCCATTTAGTAAGTATTCCTATGACTTGCTGCCTTTGTTTTTGCCGCCTCTGCTGCTGTTGGCGCTGCTGTTGCTGCTGTTGGGGCTTTTTAGAGGTTTACTCGAGCATTAAATAAGTCAAAGTACACACAGTGGCCAGGCCAAAACACAGAATGGACGGGCAGAGTGGTTTGAGTTGGGGTTGAGGCGGGTGCGGGAGGTAGGTGCCAACTGGCAACTGGGCAGGGCCAACTGCGCACCAGGAACAATTGTCAACAGTGCGCATTGTTGTTTACAACGAGAAAAAGTTTCTCTGTTTTCTGTTTTCTGTTTTACTTTGGCATTGCACAAGGCACATTTAAAATAATTTTCTCAGCCAGCTGAGCAATGTAAATAGCTTTTCTGTTTATTTTCCTTTTAATAGTTTGTTTATCTTCGACCGTGATTTCTATTCAATGGAAAAGCGTAACAAGAATTGTGTAAACAATACAGCATAGAAGGCTATTGGCAATGGGGATATTGATATTGCAAAAAGCATAATCACAATAATTCAACTAATCGAACGAATATTAATTGTAAATGAATGGGTACATAATCGTTATATTGATACACAACAAAAAATTGCTCTAAAGCTCCACGACACTTTCAAATGCTTGAAATATTTTATATTTATTATAGAGTTTGTATTTATAGCGAATTTGTTAAGCATGTTGATACAAAAACTAATAAATGGCAAGTTCGGTGCATGCCCGCTGCTAGACGAATGCGTCCCGGCTGCCAGAGGCTCTGGGATTTCAGGAAAAAAAGAATAGCTAGCAAAAGATAATGTCGAGTGCCTAAATTAAATTCGAAATTGATACTAAGAAAATATGTATGCCTTGGCGGTCGCGTCCAAACAAGCCTTTTTGTTTTGCACAAAGTTATAATTCTTTTCTACCCTGTGGGTAACAGATTTGGTTATTTGCTAAAAGCAATTGGGCAAGAATGATTGAATTGGTAGTACTTTAATCGTAAATGACAGGCTCGAAAAATATATTGCTTGATGAAGTTACTAACAGTCGATGTAATTTATATTAAAATTCTTAATTTTTTGAAAAGATTTTTGAACTCAGTACATACCATATTCTAATGCTTTAGATTTCATCATAAGACAAGTAATTACACTTGGGTCCCCAAAAATATTTAGCACCAAGGCCCCAAGATTGTCAATAGGCTTCTGGTTGGGTGGCTTTATGTTGGAAGATAAAAAGTATATTGTTTGTCGGAATGTGCGACCCTATAAACTCTAAATTTTTATTTTTAATCAGTCGTATCAATATATGAATATGTCCGTCTATCTTTCTGCATTTATGTATATACATATGTACTCAAAGGCTACATTAGTTAAAGCCACAACATTCTTTAACAATGCTTCCAAATATTGCAGTGACCAAGGCTTTAAAGCTAGAAATGTTATTATTATAATAATAAAATATATTCTTATATTTCACCGCTGTCCCTTTTGTATTATTTTAACATTCTAAGTTATACATATAACATTCATTCAAAATCCGCGTTGTACAAGTTAAATTATTAACAAACATCAATCGTGTGGAAGAATTTAATTCATAAGGAAAGATTTATTATCAAATTATCAATTGATTTTTATATACTGTTCAGTAATACCTGCTTTTGTCTGCTATACCTTCAACAAGGATATGCTTAAAAGTAAATTATTTAAACTATCCAAGTGAACCTGCCAACTTAATACAAATTTCGCTCGAGGCAGCAAACGTGCTGCCTGCTAATGTGTTGCCGTCAGAGCCCGTCAATAAATCGCCATTATCATAACTTTTCATTGCGCGACAATCAAAATGAATGTGGAAGCAAATTTAAAACTTAAATCAAGTCATTTTCGAAAACAATACACGTTAAACGTAGCGTGAAGGGAAGCACTAACCCCAAAAAAGCACATAACAATATTTCGAAAACGATAACTGTCAGCCCAATATCGCCGAAAGGGGTATGAGGAGGGGACACATTGAGGCAAATGGTGGATTGCGGGGTAAGCTACCGGTCGCTTGTCATTAAAATGTTTCCGTCGTCGGCGTCGGGAACGTTGCCATTGTCAGTTGGCGTTGCTAATCAGCGACGCTGCTAAAAGGTATTCATATGCAAAACAGAAAGAGAGGGAGAGAGATGCCGAGACGTCGGACGAGGCGACATTATTCATTGCAAATGGCAAACGGAAGGGATCTACTTATAGTCGGGATACACTGCCTCTGTGTGTGTGTGCGGGGAAACTTTAGCGTCGCTCAAGGTAGAATATAATCAAAAGCCGTGAAAACATTTTTACACGTCATTAAACTCAAATTCAGCTAACCATGGCATCGCATGTTACAGCATCCACGGATCAACCACACACAGATACAGCAACACATACATACGCACGTTCTCCCTGCCATATGGCAATTCTTACAGTCAGCAGAAGATTGATGTGTGTGTGTTTTATTCGGCATCATAAATAAATGAGAAGCGCGCTTTAACTACGAAATTGAGGGAAACTTTAAAATTTCATTGCGACGTCGAACTGGAGCTCGAGCTTGAGTAGTTTGTTGAAAACTTCTAATTACCGTGTAATGATTGCAATTTACAAGAAGACACACACAGGCACACACACCAACACACACGTGCCCAAGACGTATTGCCATGCCGCATGCATCCCTCTCTGTGCGCCCCTGGCACAACTTGTGTCGTTTATGAATAATGGCTTTTGTGGCAACTTTTGGCAAACGTCAGAGTTGTCAAAGTTGCCAAAGTTGTCATTGCCATTGTTGTATTCCATATTGTCATTTTCGTTGCGAGAGTTCTCTCTGCCTCGCTCTATGCATGTGTGTAATATGCAAATCATTCCACAGCCGTGTGTGTGTCTGCTGTTTGCAAATTGAATTTAATTAGTATTTATTTACAAATAACAAACTAATTAAATTTGTTATGAACTAGTCAAATTTGATGCTTCAATTGAAGAAATCAATGAAATTCTCAGCTAGCATCTGCTTAAAGCATCTTGAGCATCGAACCCGCACTGCCCCGCCCCGTCCATTGCTTCGAGGGACATTTAGCTCTTGAACCGTAAACCTTTGAATTATTAATTTTTAAGCTACATATGCCGTGTGTGTGAGTGTGTGGAGGGCGTGTTCATGTGTGTGGTTGAAATGGGCAGCCAACTTGCACGAGGGGTCACATTGATTTAGCCTGTGGGTCAGTGAAGCTCATGCATAAGCGGATGGGGGAGTGGTTGCTAAGCTGAATGGGGCGATTTAGTTCTTCCGTCTGCTGCTGCCTGTGCCCTGTGCGATTGTTCGCTTGAATGCACATTATTAAATTTAAGTATCTCATGCTGCAGGGAAAATCTTAGCAAAAAAATGTTTGAGAATGAAAAACCCGAACTGATAAAAATCGTGGTACTCCTTCGACCTTTCGGATTTTATAATATAGTATGTTGTTGTATCTGTGCATTGATTTCTTGTTTCTTCGGCAACTTCGTCACATGCATAATGCATGAATGTGGGACATAGGCGAGGAGTGGGTGGTGGTAGATTCGTTTTGGACATCTAACATATCAAAAACAAAGCTCATTACAATTTGATGCGTGGACAGGCAATTTGCGGAGCCGCCAAGTGCAGGCAACGCACACAACATTCTCCAATGCAATGTGGACAGAGCGGGACAGGAAGAGGCACAAGGGAAGCGCGGACCACAAATCAACAAACAAAATTGCTGCCCTCAAGGCCTGACGGAGCGCATACTATATATGGAACATAACAGAACAGAACTTTGAAGATACGCGGCGGTCCTTGAAAACTGACAGCTGTGCAGTCGCGTTTCCACTTTGCCTTTTTGCCAACTTTTCGAAATGAATTGTTTCTGCTTTCCGTTCTCTGTGCGCCGTGCTCCCGTTCCCGCTCCCCGTTGCGTCCCTGCGGCAGGACACGCAGAAAATTACATTATCAGAAAAATGAAATTAGTCACCTGCCAGGGGCGGCGGCTGCTGGAGCTGCCACGCCCATTGACAGATTGTTTCGCATCGCATTATTGGACGGAATGTGCTGGAAGAGCACGAGACACACAACCAAATCAACTTACATGGCCCGAAAATGTTCGTGTTGTTGCGCTTTTTCATTAGCTAATTAAAATTAGCTTTTTCATTTGGTTACTCGATTGCCTTGTTACCAATTGTTTCTCTTGTTGCTGTTGTTGCTCTTGTTTTGTGTTCTATGTTCTGTGCTCTGTGGCTGTGGCCTCTCTCTTTCATTGTTGTTGTGTGCTTTTTGGAGTAGATCCTTTGTTCCCTGTCGGTTTTCGAAAATGATAACAAAATTATCCAAACAAAAGAGCTTTCCAAACACAATTTAGTTAAATTGATTTTGCCAGTGTACTTTGACTATTTCTACGGCATGTGGAGAGTCGGATACACACATATCTGATGTGATCTGATTGGGGTTTTCTAGGGATTTCCCAATCATCTTTAATACTTTTTGGAACGACAAATTCTTTATTATTTATCAGGATTAAAGACAATAGAAATAAAGTATCTAATTTTTACTGATAAACTATTTTTGATTTTAAAAGTTATTGAATTTAAGTTTATCAAAGTATTTTTATATTAAGCGTTATTTATGTATATAATGTCAAATAGAGGCTGTTGACTCAAAGCTAATACAAATAATTTTAATAATATATAATGAAATAACGTATACTATACATTTCAATTAATTTATTTTTTCACATTTAAGGTTTTACCTTCAATTTAAAATTATTCTTTGTTTTATATTTCAATTTAAAGTTTCAATTATAATTATTAATTGTTATTTACTTTTAAACAGTCGACTGACCATAGTTCGACTATAAATTAAATAAATAAAATAAAATAAAACTGAATTCATTTATTACGGTAATTGGATACAATTGAGAATAGTTTAAAAGTCTTTAAGTTAACATTTAAAATATTTATGTTCAATAAATAAACAAAAAATATTAAATATATTAAATGGTTTGTGTTTGTTGATCTCTTAAAATTAAAAAATATTTGAATTATGTTTTGCATTTAAAGTCAAGTACAGCATTTACTCGAAATATTGGCAAAATTTCATGGTGAATATAATTATAATGTTAGATCAATATATACACAGCACTGTCAACTAGAATCATACCATCGCATTGAAATCAGGACAATATATCTTAAGAATGAACTTTAAATAACTGTTGCGACTTCTGACAATTACAAGAACAATAGCAGTGCTTAATGTGGGAACACTCTTGTCCTGGATGACCACAAAACTGTTCATAAAATTAATCACTTGACAGAATTGTGCAATTTGCGTAGCCAAAAATTAACTTAAATGTGGCTTTTTTCTTGAACATGCACATTTGCACACCCGAGTCTCGTATGTGGCCAAGAAGTGATGTGAGCGGAGGAGGGAGAAAGGGTGAACCAGTCGTACTGTTGCTGGTACAAGGATACACATGCTTGCCCCGTGTGTGTGTGTGGGCCTGGGCTGGGGGGACGTTCTGGGAACACTTGGGCCTAAACCATTGAAAGCCCGAAAATGTATGGCAATTAGAGTGGCCATTGTGTGTGCTGGTCAGTCGTTAGTCGAGGGAGTGAGTAGGGACAGAGGCGGGAAGGGCTTGGACTAGTTGGTTGCTGAAGCCGGGCAAACTATTAGATAGCAATCCCCGTGACTGCGACTGCTACTGCGATTGCTATTGCGATTGCGACTGCGGCTATGCGACGTCTGTGTGTGCTGTTCATTTGGCCGCATTTTGTGGCAGCTACAAATGGCCCTTTTCTGTTTTCGTCGTTGCGAGTAATTTTTCAAAAAGCCGCCTTCATTGTTATGCAGCCTTATTGTTATTGCATAAAAATTGCAACTCCCCACGCGCTCGCGTACCACTGTCTCTCTCTCTCTGTGTGTCATTCTCACTCTGCTGCATGCAACAGTTGCAAATGGTGCGCAATTAGGCGCCGCAATTAACGTGGCCCAGTGTTTAACCTGTTACACAGTCGCTGTGGCTGGCTTTCTGCTCCACTACGTGCCGTCCATTTACATGAGGATTTTCTAAATTTTAATGCTAGTTATTTGAGTCGCACACGTGTGTGTGGGGTAGTGTGTGTGTTGGGGTGTGTGTTGGTGTGCGTGTCGCTGTGTGTGTATTCCTGTGCAGTTGAGGTCCATTTGTGTACCCACACAATTGTCAGTGTCACCGTCGCCATTGCCTGCATTTAAGCGCGTCCATTTTTCACATTGCTATTTTTTGAGCTCTGCTGGACATTTAAACGCATTATTTTTAACGCCAATTATATACCCAACTGGTCGCACGGCCAGTCCCTATAAATTGGCAACAAATGCAGCGGCCTCTTGATTACGGCTATTATCTTAATTGCCGTACGTGTTCGCATTACTTTCCGTGCAATTTAATCATTGTGCATTAAGTAGCAACAGACATAGAGAGTGGGCATAGAGAGTGAGATAGAGACAGAGTGAGAAAGACCTCTGCAAACTAACCAACGCTTTTCGCGCAGCCGATAGCTGCAACTTCTAATTAACTGATTATAGGTTTATCAAATTTAATTATGATATCAAGTTGGTAGCACTTACATCAATGCAATAATGAAGGAAATTGCATTATGTGAGTCCTTTTTTGTGATGTTATGATGATAACGATTTTTATTATGAACATTACTCATGGACTTATATGGACAATATGTAACTATACTGAATATCAAAATAACATTATTCTTTTAAGATTTATATTTTCAGTATTTATATTATTATTTTATTGTTATAGAAAACGCAGCCAAACATGACTTTGAAGTGAGACGAATATAGCTTCGATTGAAGGTCTTAAATCAATAATGATCCCATTCGATCACTGAGCACTAGCACTGTAAACAACAACAAATTACTGAAAAACTTACTTCCACCGTTAGCGCTTTAAGAATATTCAATACCATTCCACTGATGAGTACCAGCCTGAAATACGGACTGTGCAACAGCCGCACGTAAAGAATTATTTACAAACGAAGCTAATTAGAGAATTTCGACTATTATTATTTGCTTTTGGAACCATGTTTTGCTTGCGAATTTCTGGATAATTAGTTCCACATGTCATGGATCAAATAACAACATTCGCAAGCTTGTTGTTAATCAGACCGCCATTCGAGGGGTGCGCCATGGGTTAGCTTTTCCCTGCAAATCAATGAAATGCATGGAACAAATTCACCAGCTAAACAGCATTTAAATTGTAATCATACAACTCTTACCACAAAATGACCTTAGTTCAGGTACTTCCTAATCGACCCTCGTAGTAGCTGTTTTGTGGTTCGCTGAGTTTTGCACAGAACATGATTAAATTATGAGGAGAGACTTGTCAGTGGCGCACGGACCATGTTGGCATTTGGCTGGTTGCGCTTTGGTCGAATTGAAACAGTACGAGACATGGACGTAAACACACACGCAAGGACGCATACAGAACGAGCGAGCGACGCATATTTGTACATATCATAGCATACTTTTGTGCGCTCGTGCATATTTGAATTTGAAAATTCGACATCTCTTAATTATGTGCACATTACAGCCAAATAGATTAAATATTAACTTTGGTATGCGGCATGTACAAAAATATTTGCACCATATTTTATATATATATTATTTGTGTGTTTTTACTCCACAGTTGTTCTATGCAATTTCCAGGGTAGCTAACATAAAATATTCTATTATTTTTTGTCCGTCCGGCGGCAATCATAAAAATTCATAACCCACAAGAATACGCTTGAGTGGAGCCTAACACACATATTCACACACACACAATATTATATATATATCCCCTTCCCTGCCGTATATCCATTTCAATTATCTGGAAAATCAAACATCGACAAACGGATCGTGCTGAGCCACAGCGAAACCTCATCAGTTGCGATATGTGCACACAGATAAAAATCAAAATTAAATCGAGCGAATTCATGCGAAAGAATTAATAATTTCCGTTTTATTTTATTTGTACTTCAGTCCAAGGCGGACGATGTGGTACATATTCGCACCGGAAATTAGAGAGTCCTCGGACAGAGAAAATAGTAAAATGAAAAGATACAATCACTTATGCATTGCCATAGAAATGAAACTAAAGCACAATTGACGCAATTGATGATCTCGAAAAATAGCAATCAGATGGGTAGGTAAAGTGCTCTTAATTGAAATTTAAACATCGATTGACAGTCGTTTTAGATAAGAATGAGAGATAATAGATAGTTCTTAGTGGTTTCGCATAATTAATCATTAATCACTTTTGGGCTCTGTCATTTAATAATTATGTGTGTGAAAGTATTAATATTGGATGAAATAAAACAGAAGGTGAGGTAATTGGTAAGTAAAGATTCAATGATATTTATTCTATTAATTAATGGAAATTAATGTAAAATTAATTGGTCCACGTATTACCTAGCCGATTCATAATTCGTGTGAATCCCAGACAAAATAGTAATTATTATTATCCAGGTTTAAGAAGCTTACTTACTTAAAATAATTATTATAATTCACATAATTATTAAAATTTATGTCTAAAAGTAAGTATAGACGTTTCCATTTCGGTCAAACAATCTTGACTTATTAAAAATGCTTTTTAAATATAATTACCTTATAAGTTTTCGAATAATTTTCCACACTTGATTATTCATTACCAAAATTACATAAGTTCAGTTTATGCAACGATTCATTGTACACACACACTCATTCCCACCAGCGTAATCAGCCTGAACAAACAAATACAGTCAAGCCGGGTATTAACCGTCTATCTGCATCCTAAATGGAATCTCTTCCCGCTGCCTAGTCAAGCCTACGTAGGTGTATTCTTCATAGACAAGCCACAAGCACATTCTTCGTCTTTGCCATGCCTAGCATATACAAATACACTCATGTGTGGGTGCTCCTGCTTTTTGTCTGTGTCAGTTTTTTGCCATCGGGCACACACGGGCATTTTCTACGTTATTGGTTATTGACTTTTTACGCCGTTTGTTGTTTTAAAATTGCTCATTTCATGCACATGACTGAACGCACGTTACCCATTTTTTCCACCACTCGAGTATGTCCATGCACCCACTCGCACCGACACCCGCAGCCGCAACCACACACACACACTCACACACACACACACACACACACACTTGTCAACAAACAATCGAGGGAGCTCTTGAGTACCACCCGGACAGCCCTTTGACTGCTGCTGCTTTGTATTGCAGTTGACTTCAGAAGTGTTTTTTATGAAATGGACAGCCCGCTGATTACAAAATTGCGGCCATCGCCATCGCCGGCGTTGGCTACTTGGCTATGCGGCAGGCAGCACAAAGGCGCAAAGTGCCGCCTGCCATGCCACTGGCATATACAAGTGCCAGACAGGGCAGCTCGGGGTAGCTCGATTACGTGCCGTCGCAGGTGCATGAAATTGCACACGGAATTGAGTTATGACACATGTCTCATTGCGAAGGCGTTCGGGCGTGTTGATTGCGTGTAAATGATGCGGCGGCTTAGTATCAGAAGCAGCAGCAGCAGCAACAAGAGCGCCTCATCTGCTCCACGGCGTAAATAAATGAAGGCTAAATCACAGCTGTGAAGAAGGCTTTGATTAACGGCCAAGTGCCAAAAGAAGTGAAGGCTGTCGAGCACCAACAGCTTGCAGTTTGATTGGCGCGTTGCTCATGTGAGAAGGAAGGGGAGAAGGTGCTATTACCTGTTACCGTCATCTCGAGAGAGAGAGGGACCTGCTCTGCATCATTTACTTCATCAACTATGGAATTTAATTAATGAGCACAATTTAGCTTGTAATTAGTGCAAGCATTCTCACTGGCAACTTGGCGATATTTGTGATTGATATGCGAACATTTTGAGTGTAGATTTCGTTTATTTAAAACCCAACTGTGAACCGAAGCGAAAGTTTTCCCGTTGCAAATTAATTCAAGTGCGTAAATTGCTTGGCCGCCGGCTCAGTTGAGGTGAAGAGTTCTTAGAAAGTAGTATGGGGAATGTCTGTCTCTCTGCGTGTGTGTGCGGGGGCAGCACTTGAGCTCTTTTCGCATTCGAGCTACAGCTGTGCTCCTTGTTACGTCCGAAAGTTAATTGAAATTCCAAGAGCAAGCAGCGGGATAAGAATAATAACAACAACAACAATAATCATTCTACCTTTGTGACTTGCACAACAATGCGTTTTATTAATGTCACGGCATAACTTTGATTGCATTCGCAAATCAAAAGCACTTGCAGTCTTGATTATAAAGAGCGTTGTTCATTCACAGCAAGGATTCTTCTTTCATTTTGCCCACTCCAGCAACAACAATTGACAAACAGAGCGCATTCTTTTGTGAAGCTGCATTTCTGGGATTCCTTCATTTTGTCGTTGACAATGGCGAAGTGCGTATTAATCAAGTTAACAACGGGTAATGGGTGGAGAGTGCAACTAGTGAATTCATCTAAAGCGAGGTTTATGTGCAGGGTTTGTGGTGCATATGGGCCCCCGTCTGCCTGGTGTAACATAATAATAACAAAAACAATTATAATATTATAATAATATAAATTTAAAGTATTTTGAAACGAGAATAAGAGGGCTTAAAACATAGTTTCTTCAAAAACTATGTATGATTTTTGATTTATATTTTCTTGTTTTGTTAATTTCTACTAAAACCAGTTGACTCAAAAATAATTATATATAATTAATTTTAAGTTAAATTAATTAATTAGGAGCAAGTCAACAATAAATCTTTAGAAGGAAAGAAAACTGTATATTACATATATTTGTTATCTTTGTTAATATAACATTGAGAATAGAGTCGATTTAATAAGTATTGAATTTCTTTATTTTGTGAATTATGTTATGTGTTTTTTTTATCTATTTTTTATATATAAAGCTAATTACAATAGGGTCCCAAGAAAAGTTTTGCACAAAGGCCCTCAAGACCGTCGCCTTGGCCCTGTTTAACCGAGTGTCAAAGAGAAAGACAATTTATCTTTATAAATAAAATACACATTGCCTGTGATTTTTAGATATAAATGCAATTTAACATTCTTGCCAATTCTTATCTCTGCACTGTGCTATATACTACATACGTATATACACATTTACCGCTAACCGACTGCTCAAAATGAGTCTTTATCGCAGCTGACTGCAAAGCTTCACCGCATCCTGTGCAACTGCACTCAATTAGCTTCACTTTTCACTTGCGCTAGTGCTCGCAGCTTGTCCAGCTTGCTGGTCTGTCCATCTGTCCAACCATCCGTCTGTTCGTGCGCTGGATTAAGTGAAGGCTTACAAACGTGAAGACAGCCAACATGTGTTCTCGTTCGCCTCTGACAATGGCGGCGGCAAAGGTTATTTTATTTATTGCATTAGCCGGACGCTTGGCTGGCTTTAGCGCTGACCCGGTCGAAGTCGAATCCGGATCCGTCGTTGGAGCTGCAGGTGATGCGTTCTCGGACCTTTTATCACAATAACGTTGACATGGTTGGCCCATTGGCCATGTTGCTCGTATTGGCCTTTTGGCCGCTGCGCGTGCCTTGAATTAACTTGATGGCTGCAATTGCACACACAAAGGCAACATGAAGCTCAATTGTATATACTATATGTATGGCATATAAGCCGGGCTGAAATTGACAACATTATTCAAGTATTATGACAACAATTGAGTCGGGTTGAATTTTAATTAACGGCCAGGCCACAAAAGTGCACAACAAATTAGTTGGCTTTAAAATATCACTAATTAATTATGAATGTTTTCAAATTATTTTAAATGCCGCCATGAGGCAACAGTGAGTCTGTCAGGCAGGCAGGTAAGTGTATCGTGTGGGCTTAATAAATAAAAGTGAATATTGTCAAATGATTATGGTGTGGAATGGGAAATGAAAGATAGTGAAATATTTTGAAATTTGTTTAACAATATACACAACCTAGTGATCAGAAATTGTATTATATTCAATACGATTCAAATTTCAAATAAATTCTATATGTTTCAAATATTTTCAGAATATTATGAGAAATGATATGAAACATGATATTATAATGTTGCTATGACATTTGTAAATAAAAGGTTAACTTATATTATTATCAATTTAAGTTAATCTTGTAAAAAAATAAATACATTGATATTATAAATAAAAGCAAAGTGAGAATAGAAACTGATTTTAAAAATAATATAATTTATCAAATTAATTTTAAGTTTAGTTAAGTTAAGTTTAATTTTTAATCAGTTTTTTTTTGATTATCTCAATACCTCAGCTTATCATATACAATATTTAAATTTTGACTGGGTATCTGGCAGTCACAAACATTATTTCATTGCTACTTATTTATTACAGACGACTAATTACCAAAAAAAAAAAAAAAAATGCTCTGTTTAAATATGCAATTTTCAATATTGTTGTTTTCTAGCTAATTATTGTAAAGTAGTAAAAGTATTTAAATATTCCGTTTGTTTGTTAAATGCTGCAATTAAAAATACAAGCATGAATTAAACTGGCTTACTGAGGGCCCAGACAGGCGGACTGGCAGACAGACAGACACACAGGCAAGGCGAGAGAGAGAGAGAGTTGAGCGCCAAAATTCATCACACACACCTACTCACACACATACATATATACATATATGTATATTTACGTTATGTAAGTGCTATATGCGTATGTACACAAATCGGCGACTGCTCAACTGCCACACCCACTCGAAGGGAGGGAAAGAGAGCAGTGGAGGCAGAGGGTGGGCGGAAATGGCGGTGCCAACAAACGTAAACACAAACTGATTAAATATGCACTTTGCAGCTTGGAAAACGCGGAATAAATTAAAGTGTTAATTTAACATGACACATTAGTGCTGCCCAACCTTGCACACACACACTCCCGCAGACACAGACACAAACAAACGAACGAGCACACACACACACACCCACACACTTAGACTAGAATTGGCTTTAGCGCGCTGGCTTGGGTTTTGCCATTGCACTGTCTGCTCCTGCTAGCTGAATTTCAAGTGTGTCTGCATGTGTGTGTATGGGTGTGTGTGTGTGTGTGAGGCAGTCTACGTATGTGTGGTTGTCTGTATGTGCTTTTCGGAGCGCTCTCCTGCGCTGCTAATGAGCTTCTGGTGGCGTCGCTGCTGCTGCTGCTGCTCTTGATGCTGCTGCTTCTGGTTTAGGGCACAGGGATGTAGGGAGACAGGGGAAAAGGGTTACGGGGATTAAGCACACGAATGCGTATACCCTGGACCCGTGTCAAGGTGTTTGAAGTAATTACGCGTACGCTGATGTATTAGCATTTTCAAGCGTAATTATTGTTGCTGTTGTTACTGCATTTTAAATGCAAACGTGCTGTCCGGGAGTGGCAGAAAAAAATTACCTGAAAACTGAAAACAACTTTGAAGCGCTTTTAATTGAATTTGCGGTTGTTTTAACTGCCACTTGCGGCAGTCAGAGAGTGTGAGTGGGAGAGTGAGTGCACATATGTGGTGGCAGAGAGCATAATGCGTTTAGTTTCGTCCTCTGCAAGTATTCGCCGTGCTATGCATGAATAACGCCACTGCGGCCTGCAAAAACTTGATTTGGGATTTTGATATCTCTGCAAAAATATTAGCTTTATGTTGCGCAGGAATTAGAGATTTGTTCAAATTGAAGCTGAAGGTAAAGCTAAACAAGTGAATACCGTGGGAGATATTCGCTGTGACAGTGAGTGAAAATGATTTCAGATGAAGGAGCTTTAGCTGTAAGCTCCACACATGCACTGAGTGCCTGCCAAGACTATTGTGTCTGGGTAATTCTCGTATCTTACGCTGCGTATTTATCTGTCGCTTTGATAGTAAATTACATCTCAGACCCAAGGAGATACGTCTAATCTCTGCTCTGACTGTGTGGGCCTGTAATTTATGAAGTTGTCAATGCTGGCAACAAACAGAATAAAACTGTAGCAACTGAAACAACAAAATCCTGCAAATCCAACTCAAATGTGCATGTGAGTGTGTGCGTACTTGTGCTGTACGTGTTAAACTGGAGCGTGATTAAATGTTGACTGTGAGTTGAACTGGCGCTATAAACATGGCAGCTTGAAAAAAGTCCAAGCAATTGGTCACGCTTAATCACCTGCTCTATGGATGGCAGCAACAGCAGCAGCAGCAGCAGTAGCAACTAAGGGACACAGAGGCCACATCAAGTATACGCGCCGTGCACATAATTCTACGCAGTGGCAATGACACTAAAACTGCACTGGCCAAGGGATTGCCAAGTGTAAAGGCAACCAAACGAACTTGCAATACACCAGAGCACATACTTACAAACACACACACACATGTTCACACACACCCACTCACTCGCCAGCATTGCTTGAATGCGTCTGTGCGACAGTTCAATGAAAATAATGAAAAGCAAAAGCACCCTGGGAGTTTTATTACAATTGATCACCTGTTACGTTCATTGGTAATTGCACCCAGAGCCATACTAAATACACACACACTCACACACCATGTACACCCGCACACCCACACACCTGCATAGCTGACACGGCGGTTCGCCGATCTGAGTGAGTGAAGCAACGAAGCGCATGATGCGCTGCACCCAAACCAATTCGCCATGCAGCATCCCCGTTGGCTTTGAATTTTGTACATGAGGTCAGCTTTTGTGTTTGCCTACCTGGCAGCGGCATCGGAGGAGAGTTGGGTGCGACCGGCAGTGGGACCCCACACAGTCGAAGGCAATTGAGCGCCGAACGTCGAACATCGATGCGATGTACGCTATTCCGCAGTTGCCGTGTGTGTTCCCCATGTGCTGCCCCAGGACATTTGTTACAGTTGAAATGCGCTCGTAAAATGTTTTCGGTCCATTCTTATGGTACCCGGCAACGGGGCTGGACCTGAACCGATCCAGCATCTGACTGCTTGCTGGAGAGTCTAGTGGAGTCCGTGGTGTGGCTGTGGCTGCGGATGTGGGTTAAGCGTAGTCCATGCGATTGCCAACAAGTAAAATAAATTGTTGCATTTTAATGTGTTAGTCCCTCAGCCCGCTATGGCTCTTCTCGCTCGGTTCCCTTGTATATTCCAGGTGCGTGCTTGTGCACTGTTGCGGGATTTATTGAATTTTTAATTTTAATTTGCTATTCAAAGAGAGCGCAGAGAGAAGGAGAGGTAGATAAAGAGGGATATCGAATGAGGTAGGGCAGGAGCGGCAGCGAGCTACTGCATTGAGAAACAGTTGACCGTCGGTAACGAATTTCATGCAATTTGATGAAAATTTCATTGAGAAAGTATCCTTTGTCTTTGCGTGTAAATGAGAATTATTAATTTCACTCTGTTCTCTTCCTTTTTTTAATAACAAATAGGTATATCGACAGTTTTGAAGGCTGCCAAATATTGAAAAACATTAAGTGAGAGTTGAGATCTATAGAAATATTTGAAAATTACTGTATTTATAGATGATTTTTAATACAAAAAAATGAAATAAAAATTGAGGAAAGAAATACATTTTGTGAATATTTATTATGATGAACTTAGGCCTTGCGATATCTTAACTGAAATGTATACTCAAGACTTCATCCTTATACTAGTAGATTTAATTAACCTTCCTTAGCTTCCTTATTACAAACCCCAAATTCTTTCTTTATTGTAGATTTAACTATGCCCTACATGAGACTTTCAGGGTTGTAAGTTACTAAAACATACTCTGTTGCCCTAAAAAATCATAATGCTTCCCCACCCATGTCCAAATTCAATAACTCTTCCTGTAAAAGCCTGTTCTGTTCCTCGTTTCTGCATGTTTTTTCATCTAGTCGTTTGCGGCAGTGCCTTGGCAGTTGGTTGGGCATGTCTCATACTAACTTTTGCTAAACAATAGTTATCTTGATTTGATTGGGTTTTCCTGGTATTCCGCCAATTCTCTGCAATAAATATTGAATGGGCTAATATTTGTTTATCCCAGATTTAATATAATAAACATTAACTGTTTTTAATTGTTAGTTAGAACTAAATTTATTTAGTTATTTTTAATCAATGGACTTTAAATCAATAAATGATATAAATATTTTTGTGTGGGGTTCCGTATATTCAACATCGTTTGTTGACATTTCCAGTTCCTGAAACTAAAATCTATTTGCCAACCGATAGTTGTATTGCTGGCAACCCCGCCTTTCAGCCACGCCCATTTGATAGCTGAGTCCCACTGTCAGTTGTCAACACAAGTCGCAATGTTTGCTTTGTGGCCTCCGCCCTGCGTTAGGTGTATCTGGTGTTGAAAATTGTCTGCAACTCGGGGTTGACATCTTGTTACTCGGAGTGTTGCAACTGCAACTTTTGTGCGTTGTTAATCTCGCCGCGTGTCGCCTCAAAGTATGATACGCAAAGTTTCCAACGGAATAAACAACTCGCAGAACGACGAACATAACTTTTAATGAAATGCCGCATTTGCTTGTTAATAATAAAATGCGACAACGCAGGCAAAGGTCGTACAAATTATGTTTATTATTTTATATTACTTTGCGCGGAATGCCGCTTATTACACAAACACACACATACAAACATATACTCACTCGGCTTGCAGCAGGAGTCGCACCTTAGCAGGGAAATCAAAGCCCGTCGGGCAAGCGAATGCCAATGCCGCTTGTCAACATCGCTGCCGGTTCTGCTGGGCACGGGCTCTGTAGCTCATATCCAGCCCCGTTCAGGGGCCACCCTTAAGCCGACGCAATTCGCAAGGCAGATTTTCAGTGTAAACTCTAAGTAAGCAACAACCCCTCTGCGCATTGTATTATTCTTTTATGCGTTTCTAATTTCATTTAGCGACATTCGACATTACCTGCCCCCTAACTCCTCGCCCTCCTTTACCTTGCCTGCTCTGCTTCCTTCTGCAGGTAGCAAAAAAACTTTGATAAACATTTCTTTTGCCTCATCTTTGCCTGCATTGTTGTTTTTTCTTTCCCCGGCATCCACAGTTCTCCTTCTCGTCAGTGTTGAGTATTTTCTTTTAATTTTTTCATTTTCCAATTTTTTTTTCTCCCGTTCTCCCGTTTTCTCTGCTGCCCCCATTATGTAGCGGGACTTTTGCAAAATTAGATTAGAAATATTGCTACCAGCATTTTGCTTTTACCTTCCGCTTTTCTCTCTTTCGTATTTGCCTGTCGTTTTGTGTGTGCTTTATTAATACGCATGTTGTACTTTTTGCTGTTTTGCATGCGGCAACAACTACGATAACAACAACAACAGCAACAATGAAGAGAGAGAAAAAATTGTTTTTATGTTTGTTTAATTATTGAGATTTCTTTTCAGGGGAACATTGCGTTGTCATTGTTGTTGTGGGCCTTTTGGCCTTGTTAACTTTTTCATTTGCTGCAGGCCAATCGGTACCCCAAAGACTTTTAATAATAAATGCTTCAAACGATTTTAATGCAAATTATAATTGCACTTAAAGTCTCCTAAATATCTTAAATCCATTTCCAATTGTTGCGCCTCAACTTGTGGTTGGAAACTGAACCAGTAATTTGCGTAGATATTAGTTACAGTTGCATAATTAAGGCGTAATTCAAGGCCGCGCGTCCTATTATAGTTGCTGGTTATAGTTCCTAAGAATGGCAGGGGAGGGGTTTAATTGGGGTTGCAGGTAAATAAAAATACCAAAAGAATTCAAATGCATTAGACCGTGAAATAAGTGTCTGATTTCAGTTTAAATATATTCTCTCTACATGTTTGTTTAATGCAAATTAAAACAAACTTAAATGAATAATATTGCTTTCAACTATTTAACTTAATTTGGAACCTGTATTAATGTTGGACTTAGAGGAGTATTTCTGTAGTAATGCAGTATTGATTCCCATTTGGCATATTGATCTGGCAGCAGCTGCTGCCTAACAAGAGCGGCCTGAGATCTTAATGCGTATCAGTTGCTTAGTTCATTACGCGATTGCATAAGGTATCTGTTACAATTATAGACAAGTTGCATTGAATACATACATATGTATATATGTATGTCTAAATTTGAACGGTTACAGGACTATGTAAGATGCCCACCTGGTTGCAGGTGCCTTTCTCTTCGTGACTGCTTCATTTCAACCTCCCACCACGGTGCATCGTTCACTTCGATATCAACGATGTCTGCGAGGTCTGTGGTTGCTTAATGAATGTGCTTTGCGGCCCTTTGCCGCCAGTTTAGCAGCTCATATTGTGAGTGTTGAGTTGCCGCTTGCGGTGCCTGTGGTCATCTGCTCTCGAACTAATACTGAGGAACTGAGCACACACACAGATACTCACACACCTTCACACGCACACTTGACCAGCAGGTATGTTTGTTAAATTCTAATTAATCTGCCTATTACACTGTTGTTGCTGTACTGGTTTTGATTACATTTATTACTCGAACTGATTAATGCGCATCATTTTTTAAACTCTTGCAACGGGTTGGGTTAATTGCTGTAAGGCATTTGCATGTGGAGAGATGCCTACATATATTATTGATGAGGCTTCTGCATTGTGTGATTATGTGTAATTATTTATGAGGTATAGGTGAGGAAGGGAGGTAGAATGCAAAACAGAGTAAAGGGTAGAAATATATGTAAATTTCAATAGAACAAGACATTAGAATGACCTGCAGATAGTAACATGAAAGACAAAAGAGATGTGAAGACGTGAAGGAAAGTCTGGAATTCCTCCTTATACTATTGGACTTAAGTTACTTAATTTACCTTGCGTAGCTGACAGGAGTACCGGGCTTATGTGGTTTTTGCAAATAACCGCATTCAATGGAAACATTGATAGGGTTGACCGGGCCTTAGCCGATTATATTTCTCTGTCCTTTGTAGAATTAGTGGTCATTATTCACCACTAACACTTTTGTTTGTAGGTTAAACAATGCCTTGCACGAGCCGTATTGTGCTCGGGCTATAAAAGGTTCCACTGTATTATTTCTAACACAAACTCATTAGCCTCTTTAAAACTTTTAGCTCTTTCTTATCTAGTAATTTTCTTTGGAACATATACTATTCTTTGATCTATCTGCATGCTCAAGTATTCATCTCGCGATTTCTAGTCGCACGATTTACGACAGTGCCTCTCAGTCGGTTGGGTGGGAGGTGGAGTTCGTTTTGACAGGGATTCGCACGTAGCACTACTTGGACTAGCTCTTTCAAGACTCTGTTTGGTCAACTTGGTAATACATCAATTGTATCAACGTCCATAGAATATAAAAGCTAGTGCAAAAAATTGAGATAGACAAAGTTAGAGTGGAAGCAGATAGACAGTTAAAAAAAAGGGGGTCTGTATACAGAAAAATCGAGAGAGATGTTGCAGTATGTAAGTTCATGATAAGGAAAAAGCTAAGATGAGTAGCTGAAACTTCAAAAAAGTCCACATTCCTCTAAACTTTGTTTATCTAGGCCTAAACCTAATCTGCTCTTATCGCATTACCATCTGCTCGCACTTACTTCTTAGGCCATTACCCATACTCCTTTTATAGCCCCCATTGCTGGTCCGAGCGGACCCTTTTTTTAATTGCTGACCAGACGCATTAAACTCAATTTAAAATACTCACATTTATTTAAATTAATTAAGAATTTTAGTCAAATCCGTCAAGTGTAAAAGGAACTTTACGCCTCAATTAATTCTCATCATAGAAATAGCCGTAATCAATTTTGAATAAAAGTCTGAGAAAAAACTGGAAACTCTTTCCAGACCCTTAACTAAAAACAGTGAGGCAAATGGGTTTTCGTGCGTGTGTGTAATTTATAATTTTAAAAGGAAATAAATTCACACACTCACACAGAAAGATTTGGTTGAAAAAAGCACAATGCAAATTGAATACGAGGTCATGTGTGTGTGTGTGTGTGTGCGTATTTCTTTTAAACAGTGGGATGATCGCGACCTAACCGGATATGCCACCCCAATCTCTTCCCCCGCACACATATTAATTAAAAGTAAAATTTTAAGGCTCCTTTTGTATGCACACTTTACACACACATAAACACAGCGACACGCGTAAAATGAATGTTCATAAATAAAAACTCAGCCCGAGAATGTAACAGACGCACAAAGAGATCGAGAAAGGGTGCTCTAGTGGGGAAAGGTGGGGGGGGGGAGGGCCTTCCCCTGCGGGTGCAGCTTAAAATGCAAAGCCCACATACTCGCCGCGCTGCCCATTTGGCAAATTGAACTCGTGTCCAAGTTTTAAGCAGATTACGGACCATTAAGCATTTTTTTTTTCATATATAATTTGCTTCAGGGTTTAGAGGGTTGGGGAAACTGAACAATTTCTGCGTTTAACATATGCGAAGTCATATAAATATTTTGATAAGGGTTGCCTGGCCAAGGGCCTGTTAACATATTTTGCTGACGGCCATACGAGCGAGTGTGTGTGTGTGTGTGTTGGAGCGAAGGGTTGGTTGCTTAATACACATCATGACTTTTAAGTTATCTCTTTTTAAATTAAAAAAGCCGGCAAAGATAATATGATCCCCAGCAGCAACAGCAGCAGCAACAAAAAACTGCGCAAAACTTCAAAGTATAATTCCGTACAGATATATACCATACATACATATGCATGTACAGATGTATATGTGTCATATCATATGTGGGTAACATACATAGTTTTGACCTTTTGCTAAATCCCTAAAGTGCCTGCCAAAAATGTTGTCATACTTTTTGTTGACAAATTGAATCCGTAGTAAATGGAAAGCATTTGGAAAGAAGAAAAGCAGTAATGGGTAGGGCAGGCCGGGGAGGTGTTACAGAACTCGACCAAGTACCTGTCATTCGTATTTTATGGTAATTCACTTCATTAAAATACGAAACAAAAAAGGCAGGCAGCAACAAAATGTGACATATATTCCGCCTGCTTGTCATCTGCCTTTTTACTTTGAGCTTATTTTGCATTTTAAAGTGAAATTTTAATGTGATGAAAATTAGCAGGCAGCAGCTCTTAATAGCCTGACAGACATACGGCGACTCTTGCAATCAGAGTCGCAGCTTTAAGTGCTGAAAACTGCCACGCCCGCAAGGCGGCGTCGGCGACCTCGTCGCGAAATTGCATATGTCAGTTACAAAACTTGCAAATACGTTTCGGGATAGGCGAAAAAACGAAAATGTGAATCCCAAAAACGCAAGCAAATCAACTAACTTCGTTTTGCGTTATCAAAGCGGGCAGGGTGTTTTGCCACAGCCGACGGAGCCAAGAGGCTTGGCAAGCTTGGCAAGCTTGCTGCTCTTGTTCTTGTTCTTGTTCTTGTTGCTGTTGTCATTCTCTGCGGTTGGCAAATCACTGTTGCAAAAACTGTTAAAAATTCCATTAAACTTCGCGCAAATAACCGAAGGCGTTCAATTCTAGTCGACGTCGTTTATATAATTTTGTTGTTTGCCATAACCGAAAAACAACGACAAGCACAACAGTGCAACAACAACAACATCAGAAATAAACGAACTCTAGCATTCACACACACACACACACACGCAAACATACGCACTGTGCAGACTGAAGTGAGATGTAGTTTTTAGTTTGGGTAGGCAAAAAACTTTTACGCGAAACTTAAAACAAGCTGTGTAGGTGGTCGGGAAGGGGTGGAGAGGGGAAGGTGCATATTCAGACAGAGTAAGGGAAATCTTTCAGGAGGATTGAAGAGAAACGGTCGGGTCCTTGGCAAAAGTTTAACATTGCAGTGTAAGTCGCGTTTTATACCCAGTATAACATGAGATAAACGGCTGTATTATGCGTGTAATAGTGTAGTATGATAGATACATATACATACTAATAGTCTTTCTGGCCGACCAAGCAGACAGGTCTCAGGACAGATGCGAAATTCCGTTTGAACTCCACACTGCATAGTACTGGCATAATAATGGCAACTATAGCAAATCAATCACATCTTCTTCCTATAATATTATGCCAGTTCAATTATTGCAGTATTCCTTTTTGTGTTTATTTTCAACGGACGAAGGCTAAAAACAGGATATTTTTAAGTCGGTTGCGATTGTCTATAACATTTTCTTGAATTTTTATATTATATTAATTATATATATATATTATTATATTAGCGTCAACAGCTCTGACGATAAATTCAAGTTTGTTTGGCGTCTCTCAGAACAACTGAATTTTTGAACCAACGATAGATAGGGTTACCTTATTATTGCATGCATGGCTTAGAACTTGGCCTCGCTCTCTTTCATGGGATGAAAATTGATAGTAAACGATCATACATATGGTGCACAATAATAAAAATTATAATTTAAAATTATTAACCTCAAATGATTGTTAACATTTTGGTTGGAATTGAAAAATAGAAGTCATTAAAAAAATACTTTAATTGCGGGAACAGGTAGAGTTAAAAGCGGGTATATCACAGTCGAGCGCAGTCCACAGTAGCTTTCATAAATGTTTTTTTGCAGCATGTTTCAGCGCTGCCAAAATCCAACTAAATTAACTAGAGCATACTTAATAATAATGCCAGAGCCAGGTCGTATCTGGCACACGCACGCACGTTTCCCTTGCTTACGCTCCTTAGACTTGTGCTCGACAAAGTCAAAAGATTCCACACAAACGTATGCACCTTGTTGCCGCTGCCACATCGCACATGTTGCTCATGTCTGCCTCGAGGCGGGTTCCTTTTTCATTATTTGGTCAGAATGCGTTGTTGCAACTGGCGTACATGATGTGTATGTGTATGTTATGTGTGTAAGTATGTAAGTATGTGTGTGTTTTGCTTATGTGGGACTCACTCTTATTGTTTCAAGAGCCCAAAAACTTGCCAAATAATTTCATAATATAGTTTTGGATTAAAGTTTGCGTGGAGCGTTTGCTTGGTCTGACATTTAAATTAACAAAAAGTTGTGCACTTGAAACAACTTGGGCAAAATACATAGTTGGGGCATGAGGCATCTTTTACCGTCCGACACTTGATGCTCTGTTCTGGCAGTTCATCAAACGATGTTTATTAAGAAGTTTATAAGGCCTGTTTGTGAGTTTGTTGTTAACGAAATGTGTGAAAGCATCAAAAGAAACTATTTTGTTTTGGGACTCTTATTGATTGTTCTTTTTCAGAAGACATTCAATATGCTGAATCTCTTGGCTATTTTAAATACATGCATCTTGAGCCTATGATATTTACTTTCACCATTGTCAAGCTGCTTTGGCCATGCTCCGACTCTGCCTTTGGCCCATTTGCATATTTACATTGTGTGTTCGTTAATTGAGTGCCGAGCTGGGTAAGTAAACGTTCAAATATTGATTGCGCTCAAATAATGCTAAATTCTTGAGAATTGAATGCAAATCCCAATTCGATTTGCCAGTCTTGTACCCAATTGCCGCATGCGTAAATTCGGGCGGAACTAATAAAATGTCTGCATAATTTGCATTTGGCCAAAGACTCTTAAGATCCCACTCCTGTTCGGTGTGTGTTCAATATATGTATGAACACAATATTACTTACTTATTATATGTTGTTAAGCGTATGTATGTTATCTTTACACGAAAACCCGATTATGACGTTGCATTGTGGCAAGGTTCATGGGCTGTCTGTCTGTGTCTGTGTACGTACTCTGTGTGGTTGTCATAAATTTGCCTCTATGCAAATTGTAATTTCAATTGAATGATAATTAATTGCATACTAGCAAAGCGCATAATAACACACACACACAGGCATACGTAGGTACACATACATTTGCTAATATGGGAAAACCGATAATCAACACAACATCAGGCAAACACAAAGCGCAGTTCCTGATCTGAAGGGCAATACAAGGATTAGTTGCACTTGAAACGCTGCTCGCGATTGTGTGTGTGTGTGTGTGTGTGTGACCGAGTGTATGTATGTGTTTGTGTGTGTGCTACTGTGCGTGTGCATTTGTGTGTGAAGTGTGTTTCAATGCAGCTCAAATTCAAAAGCATGTCCAATTATCCATATACTATAAATGCAGCTAAGTATGTGAGCATGTGTGCGTGCTTATACATACGTGTGTGTGTGTGTATTCATGCATTTATTAACTTATCAATATCTTTGTGTCTTGCGGCAGCATCTGCAACAGAAATAACTTTTTCAATTAGTTTTGACAATTATACGGCAGTGGAGTGCACTCGAAACTTTTGTTTGTTCATTTCCTTCTCTTCGTCTCTGTCCTTGTCTCCGTCTTCTTTATTTCCGTCTGCGTCTTTCTCTTCTCTAGGAAACTTCATCCATTGTCTATGGCATGCAATTAAGTTTATTTAGTTGCTGCAAAAAGTACGTCTACACCTGGTGAGCTTTGCATTTCATTTAGCAAACGCATTTAGTATATTTATTTATCTTTCTTTTTTTCTCGCTCTGTTATTGCTTTGGCGCGGGCAACGCGGCGAATGAGCAATGTCTTATTATTTCATCATTTTACGCTCGTCCGCACTTCATCAAATGCTTAATTTCATTTGCAGCTCCTAATTGTCATTTCGCTCTTATTGTTTTAGCATTTTTTAACAGCTTTTGCGTAACAGTTGCTTCAACTTCGGCTTCAACGAACTTGAGCAGCTGCCATTGCTTCTTTTGGACAATCCGCCTGAGGGGACGAGCGACTGTAATTGAAATAAAATGTTTCAAATCAAATATTATTCTAATTATCCACAGAGAAAACAATGGCAAAAACTTTTGTTGCTCCATCCCACCATGCTCTTCCTGATCCTTCTTCTACGCACAGGTGCGGGTCAGGGGGCACTAGCTGTATCAGAGTGAAGACCAAGACAGCAAGGCAGCAGCAAGAAGTGCCGAGAGGCTTGAACATCTTTATGCATAGTTTCTTAAGGAGTTACTGTATGTTTTGTCTTTGCAGCACGCACATGGTGCGGTATTTTGTGACTGAACTCTGGTTGGTTAAATGGAACTAAACCAATTATACCACTAAGTACCACAATGTAACACTAAGCATCGTAAGAAAAGCTCATTTTCTTGGTTATATAAATCAACAGAATTATTTAACAATAGACAAATTATATGTTATAGTTAAGATTATCTTTATCTGTATATTTAAACAATTGAAGTACATAACAAATGTACAAGGTAAAGTGTAACATACCATAGTCTGTGTAATCTTTAGAATGTAAGCTTATTAAAAGTCCATTTGGTTTTTTCGTACTGATTATAATTATCAATAAAGTAAGTAAATGGTTGAAGGCTCAATGCAGATTTTCAAACATAATAACCATATTTTTCCAACAAGAATTTGAAGTAAGTTAACTTCTTAAATCAAAACTGAAGCATAAGAGCAAAGTTTATATACATTTTTGTTCTGTACCACTAGCTGAGTCAATTGTCTTTCTATCTGTCCGAATGTCCGTCTGCCTGAATAAAAAGATAGAGACACCACGAAGGTTTCTTATATATGTAATAGAATGAGAAAGCAATAGGCGTGAGTTTTTTCTAACGGTTTTTCAAATATGAGCAAAGATTATTTTACTGTCCGGCTCATCCGATTGTAGAGTTCGACTGGTTTTTCAATATGATTATTTTTTGATTGGGGAAGATGTACTGCAACCTTTTAGATCAATTGTATCCTCAACTGAGCTTGGAGCTCTGTATCCAGTCTAGTTATTAAATAAATTCATAATTTTGTCTGGACTGGTCTACCTTAACTCGGTAATCTCGATAAGGTGCTACGACACACTTCTTATAAGAGCCAATCTTCTAAGCTAATTACCTTCTATCCCTAGTTTGTCAAGGTGTGCTCTAAGCATACTGTAAGTAGCATTGTTGAGAATTCTTACTAATTTCTTACTAAGCTTCTTCAACTGTTTTAACCTCATCGATTGCCTCAAGCATGGTGTTCGTTCCTAGTCTGATACGCGGATCTTTGTCTCCTTTGATTTTAGGTACTCCCTGATAGCGTTTCGACCTATACAGTAAAACGGCTATGGCGTTATCATCGAACACTCTGCTACATATTATACTTGTTAATATATTCTATTCAAAATTTGAAAAAAAGAGAACTTGCATAGAGACGTATCTTAAGTTCCACTAACGACTTTAATAGTAATGCTTCGCACTGATTATCTAATTTCGAACAGAGAATTCGCATCACGTACGTCGTATTAGCTGACAATTACTTAGCCATATACAAAGGGGCCATTCGGGTGGGGAAAATAAAATGAAAATCGCGCACACTTTACGACTCTTTTTTCGTCGGCGATGTGCACTTAAAGCAAATTAAAAAATTCGCACATCCTGCACGACCACGCCCACGCCCCCACATTCCCCGACGCCCCTTCTAGCGTTGCGGCATGCGAAATATGCCATTAAGTTTAATTCAATTACAATTTCATATAAGAATATTTTGAGAAGACGCAACTGGGGAGTCCTAACTGCTGCGAATGTACCGAGTGTTCTGAGTGTTGTGTCGCCATTCAATCGAATTCAATTTGCCATTAACCCATTATGGTTGAGCGCGCAATAATAACGCAAAGGTACAGCTGGGCGTGGCATCTGTATGCAATAACACATAAAATAAGCTTTTTGTGTGTGTGAGAGTGTGTGTGTTGCCAGAAACTTGGCTAACTATTGAATACTAATGCACGCCCGCACGGGCACACACAAAGCGCTCCTTTGAGCGTCGCGCGTCATGTCGTTGTCATCAGCCAGTCGAGCAGGCAGGCAGGTATCGAGAGGGAAATTGTCAGCAAGGGCGGTGGCAACAACAAAGGCCACGAAAGGTGTGACGCACATTAAAAAAGGGTGTGGGCAGGGTGTGAGCAGAAGGGGGAGGCACTGCAGAATTTTTCAATTTTCCAGCTTTTGTGTGTCAATAAACGTTCAATTCACGAGCATCCGCAAAGTGCCTACAACTGCCAAAGCATATACACGCACACACAGGCACACATACACATGTACTAGTGCATGTATGGCAGACACAAACTGACACTCAGATACTCGTGCACACACACAAACATACACAGTTTTTGCCCACTAACGTTGCTATATAATCATTGCATCATCTCGGCACCGCAGCTGCTCCCTCGGCTCCCCTTTGCCACTGCTCTTACCCCTTTGGTACTCCCATCGTCACATCGACAGCAGCCATCAGCAGCGGCAACCACCAACAATGCCAACAAAAAGCAGCATCGTTAGTGGCTTTGCGCTATTTTTTGCTTGACATTCGTAGTGGCTTCTTCTTCTTCTTCTGCGTTCACCCTGTCGTTTTTCCTGCGTTCATCCATAATCCTTCTACTCGTTTTTGCCTGCACATCCTTGATGCTTTGTAGGCGTCGCTGTCGCTGGCGAAGCTTCGTAATAAGCGGCTTTCAAGGCGTCAGACTAAAAACAAAGTAGAATAGTAATTGCCACTGCACTGCAGGCTCTCTTTGCCACACTTGCCAACGTCATCGTCATCGCCACCTCCATCATCATCCGCATCTTTATCCTCATTTTGGATGTCTGTGTCATTATGAAGCGTGCACAACGTGGGTCAACTCCAATCGGTGGATGTTCTAGGGTTGAACTCAACAAAAGTTAATCAATTTGAACCTTTGTGCATCGATGCCGTCATTCTATCGGGTGCGCTGACTTTGTGCACCTTTTGAAATATTGACCGGTCACTTGGCTTGATCGCAGCGATGGAGATTGCCAGAGTGTGTGGACGCAACTATAAACATGCAATTTTAATTGCTACAAAGATGGTTGGATCTTTGCAAGTAGATATAAAAGTCAGTAAATAATGAAAGACATGGTTAAATTTAATAAATAATTAAGCTCAAATCAAAGGCGAAAGCTACAGTCGACCGCACTCTAAAGTATGATGCCCTATGTTGAAATGCTATAAGGAGTACTGAACTGGACGACAGTACCAGCTTCGCGCTAGCCTCTCATTTACTGATACAAGCACCTAATGTTATGCTCATACGATATTATTGTTAGCTAAGTAAGTAAGGTTTAATTACACATCAAGTAGATACTGGTCATTGATGACTTACGAGGGCGGTGGGCGTGGCAACCAAAATTTGAAACAAACTTGATCTGCGTACATTAATTGCATTAATCTTCAAGCCAAATTTAGTGTCTCTAGCTTATAGAAAGCTGAGATCTTAACGTTTAAAAAGTCGGACAGACGGATAGTCGCTAGTGATCCTAATAATGACCATTTAAGGTGTCTTCCACGCGTTCATGCGTTCAAACTTTAAAACTTTAAACTTTATTTCATAAGAAACTAGTAAGAAAACTACAGTCTTGTGCTCTCGATTGTGTTATACTTAGGTAGGTAACTTAGGTAAAAAATTTGGTTAGAATTCGCATATCATTCGCTTATCATCAAGCCAAAATGTTTTGCCAATTTTCCAATTAGCGTATGTTGTGTATATAATAATATATAAGTTATACTATATATGTTGATTGTATATTGTGTTGCATACTTTGCAAGGAGCAGCTTCAAAATGAGTAGCTCCTTAAAATTGTTAGAACAATTTTGTTTATCTTGAAGAAAGAGACACAAGTAAATTCAGATAACATATCAACATCAACTTGCATTTATTCAAAGTAATTTTGATTCAGGCAAGCAATGTTTTGAACATAATACCTTTACACAAATTTTGATTTTGATTAAGCCTATCGCATCCAAGATTAACATTGCACATTAGAAACATATGTATAGTTATATTTTTTCTACTTCTCCACATATAATGCACTCTTTACCGACTTTTCCTATTACACTTTGCATACATTCTCAGCAGCAAATAGGGTAGGGTTTGGGAAATCGTGGGCGTGGTGGTGCTGGGGAGAGGGGTGTTCTGTGTGGGGTGAAACTATTGAAGTGCACTTTGGTGTGCAGCACGCGGCACTTGACTTCCGCTTTGAGGGAAATGCAACAATAATTTTGTTTAGTAGCTGCTGAAAGCAAAGCTCATCGTGGGTGTGGCCCCTGATCCACGCTGACATATCAATCAGGATTTAACAAGTAAATTTATGCACTTGTGCTGCAAAGGTACACGCTGACAAACAAACAACAAACAACACACACACACACACACACACACACACACACACACACACACACACACACACACACACACACACACACACACACACACACATACACACATACACACAGGCAAGCTTGCCGCCTCCTCTTGCTGCATTTTCAATTGTGTTTTGCATATTTGAATAGTTTTTATTTACTTGAACTCACAATTGCACTTTAGCCATTACTTTTGCTATTACACTGACGCTTTTAACGACAGTATAGCTGTGTGTGTGTGTGTGTGTGCACACGTGTGTACGCTCATTATTTATGCATAGGTGGGTGGCTTTCCCAGCACGGCTCTTGTGTCTTCTGTGTGCAGCTTTTCTTTGCATATTTAAGTCAGCAGACCGGAGTCCTCTGCTGACTTCATCTTCCTCTTCCCCTCCGCTCCTGCCTTTCTCTATCTTCATCTCCCTGTCTGCGTCTTTGTGTTTGTCTGTATTATTATTGTTTGTTGCATGCAACAAAGAGTTAACATCAGCATTTACAGTGCCTGCCTGAAAATGTTGATGCTGATACGCTACGTATACGTAATGCAATTTTAATACCCCGTGTGCTGCAACGTCTCATTCATTATTTGCACCTCACACAATGTCACCTTCGGTCTTTGGGTTCGTTTCGGTCTTGGCCAAGCATAATGCAATAAAATATGGCAAATGCGCATAAACATTTATTAGTCTGCCCCCTTCCGTGCAAAAGGTCATAGCTCAGCGGGAGACTCGCTAATTGCGCAGGGGCAAAGGAAGAGAAGAGGACAAAGGGAAAGGGGAAGTGAACTTTTTTAATTAAATGCTGCAAAGCTGGACTAACACCCCGGCTATAGGTTGCCACAAATCTTGGTTAATGTCAGCCGACACTTGCGACAGTCTTGACAAATACCCGGTGCGTATCCCCCATGTCCCCCTCTCTCTTACTGCGCTAACTCTTTAGATCTGCTAAGCAATTTATATGAGTAGCCGCCTGCACTTGGCCGTTATCTTGTGTAATTACAGCGCGTTTTCTTCTTGCCGAGAGCTGAAAAAATATTGTTTATTGTTGCCGCTCCTGACTGCTACTGCTTCTGCTGCTGCCGTCGCTGCAGTTGCCACAGAAGCAGCAAAAAGTTAATTGAGTTTACTTTGGCTAAAGGTAAAAACGTTGACAAAGTTGTAAAATTACCGCACGCTGCACACAGCAGCAGAAACAGCGTTGGCTGGAGAGCAAAACTCTGTGCATTTATAGGGAAAAATTGCATAAAAAGCGACTCTTGAACGCAGGCTCGTTTGATCCCCTTCGCCCTCGATTTCCCCCCCTTCCCCGCTTTTCCGCAAATGATTTCATTTCGATTTTTCATACAAGAAAAAATATCGTTGCAGCAAATTGGTTTGGCACGCGGCCGTTCGTGTTAATGATATTGCAAACTGTGTATATATTTGTAATCGGTTGTTTGACGTGGCCAATGGGAGGCACTGCTGCTGTGTTGCCACGCCCACACGCCGCAGGTGCAACATAATCGAACTGCAGTCGTTAAATAATTAAAATGTTTCAAGGAAAAACGTTGTTAACCTGCCTCTCCCTCCCTCTTTCTCTCTCTGCCTTTCCTGGTCTACCTCCCTTCCCTTCCTCCCTCAGGGCAGGCATGCAGCCTGTTTCGGCTAATGGAGGTTTTCTTTTCCGTTGGAAAAAACCCTTGAGGTCACAGGGCATAAATTCGCATGAGGAATTCGGCATTAATTTTTGTTAAAACGTAATGATTTGTGAAAAAAGGTAATGTTCGAGATATACTATGTATGCAAAAATATATAAATATAATATTTAATAATACTTGCAAGCCATAGGGACTAGCCTGTTACCCTATGGGTAGCAAGGTGTTACAAATAACTTTGTGCTAATCACAAATTTATTGTATAGCAGATAGAAAGAGGCGTATTTATTCCCAAATAGTATACACCATATATTCTAAATCACCATCAGATGAGTCGAACTAGCCATGTGCATCTGTCTGTGCTTCCGTCCGTCTGTCAGTCTGGCCGTCCGCCTGCCTGTTCTAACGCAAAATACTCTGTGAGGTATTATGTTGTCTTCATGAAACTAGAAACTGTAAATAAGTCAGAATGCCCCGCATTGGACCTATACATCGTATAGCTGCCATACAATCTATCTGTTGATTTTTCTTATTTTTAAAAATATTGAAAATTTACGACATCAGAATTTGAAATAATGAATGAATGCCCATAAGAATCCACTAAAATCGGATCACGATTACATATAGCTGCCATAGCAATTTTAATTTTATAACTTATCTTATTAAAATTAGACATAATGTTCTGCATCATTATATAGGACGAGTATAGGAACGATCGGAGGATGTAAGAACCAGCGGGGGTATATCTTTTCGTTATGGATTTTATGTAATTATAAATTTCGATCCTTTAAAACAGTCAATAAAAGTAATACTAACATTGTACAAAGACAGAAGGAGGCGTGACTGATCCCACAAAGTATATATACGAGTATTCTTGCTAGGGATCACTAGCTGAGTCGAGCCATATCTGTCTGTCTGTGTGGATGAACACGCTGATCTCAGATATCATAAAAGCTAGAGACATTCAAGTTTGACATGATGGATGGATTTGTATACCTTATGCAAATGAAATTAATTTCAACTTCAGATTTTTACTTACTTTTTAAGTAAATGATTTCATATTAATATGAAAATGTTTCGCATATACGACGCAGAAAATCTGATTAGAAATCAGTGTAAAAAATAATCAAATTAATAGCTTTTAAAGTGTAACAACTTTACTTTCCCTACTTCTACCTCAGTGCACGCCCAATTTGAAGAGCTTGCCTCTTCTAGAGATTCCTCAAACAGACAGAAATCTATGGTTCCTAGCATTTATAGCAGAAGTGACTTACATACGTAACTTTCCTTCACATAATTTTTTGGCAAATTTTTAATGTTCATCGAGAAATACCACAACCTTGCTCCAATTTGACCTTGTTAGTTCGAGTTGGTTGTAAGCTGCTTTCGCAATTTCTTTTTGCTGGCAATGTGGAAAAGTGAATCGATGAGTGGGAGGGGGGATGGTAGTCTTCTCAAAACTTAAATCCTTCTTAAGCGCCTTTTGAATATATATTTTCCATTTTCGAAGCAATACGCAATATGATTACAACTGCTGCTGCTGCAGTTGCAGCTCCAGGTCAATTGAATGAATGAATCGGGAAAAATGCATTTGGTAATAGAGAGTAAACCCGACCGTAATGAAGTCAAAATGCAGTTGAATATTCAGGTATCCTCAAGCTACTCCTCCTGCTGATTCTTGTACTGGTTGGGCTTCGTGGGATGCCGCATGCAAGGATCGCTTTGATGCTGCACAACGGGTAATTTGCTTAGGGCTGAAATGAATTTTGCGCAGCACGAATTATGTTTTATTAAAAAGAACAGCTTGCAGGATTCAATTAAAATGCGGGTTTGCTTGCCAATTCGAACGCTAGATGGCGCCAGTGTGCGGCAGTCTTGTGGTGTAGCTAAAGCTTTACTGAAAATATTTTTAGTCGCACGCAAAAATACACAAACAAACACAAACGTATAGAATACTTGTTAGCATATGTCTTGACTGTGGGGGAAGTCTATGAAACGCACAGCTACAACAACAACTGCCGAAGCAGTAATAATAACAATAACAATAACAACAGCAGCGTCTAAAGCCAAGCAACAGTCACGTAAATCCAGCAAAAACATTTGCCAGCCAAAGCCGTCACTTCCTTTTTGAGAAGTCTCTGTTTGTGTGTGGGTGAATGTGGTCTGGTACACTTGCCGAGAGGGTAGCACGAAATTGAAGTGAATATGAAAATCTGTGGAAATTGTATTAAAACTAAGCAGTTATATTTTTTATTAATTTTACTAGGTATTTTCTATTTATCTCTTAATAGATGAGATTTATCACTCTTGGCTTAATTTAAATGTCTATTCATAATTATTAGTAAATTATTATTATTTTCTATCATTATTATGAGTATTTTAACTATTATGAGTATAGCTAACACGAGTTAAACAATTCGATTAGAATTCGCATTGAAGCTTATCATCAATAATTATTATTAACTATTATTAAGAAAATATTAACAGTTGTAGTTAAATCTATAATATAGAGAGATTAATCACTCTAAGTTGGTTTATAGTATACTATATATATATTTATTATTCTAATTATAATTAGAAATGTATATAAAGGTGTAGTTAAATCTAAATTAAGTCAGTGCTCAGCTGTTTATGTGTAGGTTGATATATTATTCTTTATCCTATATACCCGTATTTTCTGTATATCTTTTGTTGAGTTTTGGATATTCGTTTAGCGTTTTCCTTTTTATATCCGCTACCCACAGGGTTAAATGTTTTTATTACAGCTGTTTATCTAATCTTTAAACTAATGAGATATATTATCCACATTTGGTAGAGCTATATAATAATATAGATATCATAAGTATGTCCTAAACAGCCCAAAACAGGTAAAGATCAAGTAAAGACAAGGAATAAATATCATAGATAATAATCATTCTTATCCAAATGATAGAGCATTCGCTTGTCCACGTGCTTCTCCATCATCGCTTATCTATTTCCTTGCACAGCTTAGTGTTGTTGTTTGCTCGTGTAAGTGTGTGTGTTTGTGTTCGGGCATTGTGTTTGTTTTTGCTTGGCAGTTTTTCGGTTCTTTTCTTGCCACTTTCACTTTCAGTTAGCGTCTTGCGCCTTGTGCCTTGTGCCTTGTGCCTAGTTCGTCATTTCGGCATTTTATTGTTTTTCTTTGCTCAATTTGATTGTTGTTGCTCTAGCTGTTGCTCTTGTTGTTGTAATGGATATTGCTCAAGAAGCCATGGAGTAATTTATGTAGCGAGAAGCACTACTGACACTTGGGCGACACTCAGCTGAGATAAAGAGGATAACAAATTGCGCTCATGCAACAGATTTCCATTCCAAAACGGTTACACTAACACAAACGCAAGCACACACACACACAGACACACGCACATACACCTAGACTACAGCTGAGCGGTAAGAGAGTGCCAAAGAAAGTGCGAGAGAGCGACGCCACAAGAGAGAGTGCGCAAACAGACGCCAGAAATAAATACAGAGTGTGTCATCACTTCAGTAAGTGCTCGCAAGTAGCTCAAGCTCACTATCATGCTGAATACCCTGTAAATAGACTGCAGTTTCATAGAGCATGCACTTTACAAGCATACGCTGCAATTGGGACTGCCTTCTGTGGCTCGTTTCAAATGTGCCGCCAACAGCTGTTGTCCTGCCGAATTGGCCGACTGGCGCACGCTCTCGGCGGCAACGAAGTGAGAACTCACCACGGCACGGAGTAATCAACGAGTGTGCGCTGGCACACTCTCAGTCTCGCGCGCTCTCTCTCTCTCTCTCTCAGATGCACGCTGTGGCAACTCGTGCTCGCAGTGTGTTGGGTTTAGTAACGAATAGTCAAGGTGCGAACAAATCAACGCGGGTTGCACGCTCCACACAGCGTGCTATCGAAAATAAATTCTAAAAATTAATAAATTAACACTTAAATACGCCAAAGTGGCGCCAGCAATTGGCCAAAACCTCACGATATTGATGCCAAGTGGACAGACGTGAGTTCAGCGTGGACGACAGCTGTGCACGGGCAAAGCAAATTACGGCATCGGCCAGGACGACGACGACACATACGGCAAGCAAGCAAAGCGTCCAACGCCAACACCAAGGTGTGTGCGTGTGTGTGTGTGCGTGTGTGTGTGTCGGTGTGTCGGTGTATCGGCGTGTCTGTGTGCGTGTGTAGGTGAGAGCACGCGAGAACCAGTCGCAGTGGTATTGGTGCAAGCGACAACGTGCTAGCATAGCGCGTGGCACAACAATTCGAGTTGTTTAATAAATAATTTCAGCATTGAATCAAACTAAGCACAACAACAACAACGACAACAACATCAAGTATTTAGTTGTATTACCAACAATAACAATAACCATAAATTTGGCCCTGCGTGCGCTAATTAGACAGACTGACGGAAATCCTCGCCGACTGCCGTTATTACTCATACGCCGCCGCAACCGCAGCGCTGTCGCGATGTTAGCATGTGGCGTCGTCGCCGTCGTCGACGTCATCAACAGAACATCAGGAGGGTTGCCCGCTGTAACAGTTTAATGCCGCCACTGCCGCCATATGCGAGTACATGCATAATTTAGCACCTACCGTGCCCGGCAAATATGCATTTAACGCAGGCAACCGAACATAATTACCCAGCCGAGTTAAGTTTCAAGTGAACGTGAAAACTAACAGCAACGCGACACTTTGCTGCACAAACAGAAACAGGCAACAAAAATATACAAAACAATCATAAAATAACAAAAACTTTGCTTCACTCTTGTTGTTGTTGCTGTCTTTATCCTCCACTGTCTCCGCCGGCCTGCCTGCCTCTCCCTCTGCCTCTGCGCCCATCGCCAACTTGCCTTACATTGTTTCAAGGCTGTAAGGCGCTGTGCTTATCTGTGTGTGTGCAGCTGTAAGCAAAATTTCAAACTAACAACGCTGCCAAGTGCCACTTGGCAGGTAAGAAAAGTAACGCCGACGCTAGCGCCGACGTCAACGTAGACGTAGACGTTGACGCCAACGCGCACGTGCAGCGTTCGGCAGCACAGGGAAAGTGAAAACACTCGAAAGTGACTTTTCAGCACGTCAAGCTGACTAGTCAACCGTAGGTAAGCCACGACGACGTCGGCGTCATCGCCATCATCGCCGTCGTAGTCGACGCCTACGATATCCTTACACGGCCAACGACATTACCAGCAATCAGGACGAACACCCACAGCCCCGTCTCCCACCCACCTGCCTGCACTAGAGAGCAGCCAGCCCCGCCCCACCCACTAGTGACCCACTAGCTCGGTTACCCGCCAACTGGCGCCTGTATGCGTCGCAGCACACGTGCAGTTCCTACGGACCAACGACGACAACAATAGCTACAACAACAACAACAGCAACAACAACAACAGTAACAACAACAACAACAACAACAACAACAGCAATAAGAAGAACAACCACAATCCGCACAGAGCGAGCAAAACAAAGAGGTAAGCTGAGTTATAGCGAGTCATTCAGCTGTTTGCCAAGCATATTGATATACGACTATGCATATGTATGCCTCTGTGTGTCTGTGTGTCTCTGTGTGCTGCGTACAGTGCTGCGTACAGTACGCGCAAAAAGTAATTGTTTGAGTGCCATAAATATTTGCATATGCTGCCCGTTAATTATGCAGATGCATTTTAAATTATCGCATTAAATAGAGCCATTTATCTGGAATGAAATACATATACTCTATATATAATATATGCAAAATACTGTTAGACATTAATCCATAAACAGTGCTCAACGCAACTGCCCATAAAAATGTGTAATGCATTTTAAGTTCATTTTTTATTGAGCTGCACTAACAGTGCCCTGCAGCAGTATTCCCTTATACTAAAATAATACTAATTATAATAAATATATTCATCAATTATTTGTTATTTATAATATTTAGCATAAATTCCAATGCAAAATTCTTATTGAAATTCATGTGCAGTCTGTTAACTGTTTGCAGGCACTGTCACCACAGTAATAGAAAATAGTTACGAGTTTATATGCGCCCCTGCATTATGCTAAGCTCCATTGGCCGAGTGCATTGGCGTTCCAGTTGTGCGTTGGCGTGGCGATGCCCATGTCCGTCTCCTCCTGCTATTCATTTCCGTTTCCGAGTGCTACATCCGGCCAACCCATTGTTATGCCAGTCGCCATGCTCGCCTTGCATCCATCTTCATTATGCCATGAGCTCAGTTTTTGGGCTTGCGGTTACTTGCACTTGCCAGCGCCAGTGGCAGCATCAGCCTGGTGAGCCTGGCGGATGCGGATGCGAAGGGCAGCCTTCAGCGCACTCGTGGCATTTCTTCAGCTTCACTTCACTCGGGATGCGTCTTGTTTCCCGGCTGAGCTGACGGGCTGCCAGGCTGCTCTGCTGCTCTGCTGCTGGGCTGCCTTGCTGTCGGGCTACCCAAATGTCATGTCTTGCTGTCAAATCAAATCAACTGTCGTGGCTGGAGCTGTCCGCCTCGCTGGCTTGCCAGTCAACGACCACTTGTTAGTCTGTAATTTGCACACACACACACACACACACCAGCACGCTAATACACGCGCAAACTTGCACACTCAACCAAAAAAAGTAACCCCAAACACAGCCATACACTCCCACATACACACAGCCACACACACATGCACGTCAAGCACAGACGCAGCGCTTACGCTTTTTGCTTGACTGCCAACACAGCAGCTGGAACTGGTCTGCTCCAGCTACTGTGTTGTAGCTGCTACTGCTCCCGCAGCTACACCTCCTGCTACACCTTCTTCTCCTCCTTCTGCTCCTTCTGCTTCTGCTCCCACACTTGGCGCTCTGTTGCTTGTCGTGGCTTCTGTCATTTGTTGAATCTTCGCGCACTTTGCCTTAGTCATTCGGCGCGCATACTACGCGTTTATATATCTACCAATTCACCCCTAACTCCCCCTGCCTGCCCACTCAACCCCCCTTCTCAGCAGACTTTGCTAGACTTTCAGCGAGTTAGCTTGACTTGACTCACCCGCATGGATTTCTTTGTTTTGATGTCGACTCTCGCTCTCCTGTGTGCTCAGGCAGCAGTTTTGCCTTCTGCTGCGGCGAAACTCACCACGCAGCTCGGCTCAGTTCAGTTCAGTTGAGTTCGGTTCGGTTGAGTTGAGTTGAGTTGAGTTCAGCTGAGCTCAGTTCAGTTCAGTTGAGTTCGGCTGAGTTCAGCTCGTCAGCCTCGCTTGGCCATTGCATGCCAAATTCAATTTTGATTCCTTGGCCGTGTGCATTCTGCGATAATGTGACATGCAGCTGCCAACTGCTAATGGCAAGCGGACCCTCTCCCCCCTGGCCATGCCCTTCTGTACGCCTCTTCCCCGCACACAGACATATTTCTTAACTTTTTTAGATATCTCTTTCAGTCTCTGGCTCTGTGTGTGTGTGTGTGCGTGTGTGTGTGCGTGTGATTAGTGTGTCATCGTGTGCACGTGACTGGAATTCAATTTGTCCTGGCATTTTAGCTCAAGTGGCCGTGATGTCGTCGCTTTTTAGCAGCCCATTGGCAAACAATTCTAATGACAGTTTTATGCTGCTAACTCGTGTAGTACATCCCCCACCCCTGGCAGTTCCCATTCCCCTTTACTGGTCGAGCATTTCAATCAACGCACACACTGGGGGAAGGTACTGAGGGTGTTAGTGTGTGTGCCTTTTCATTTAGGCCAGTGTCAAAAGGAGGCGCCAACTATTGACAAGAGATGTCACCTAGCAGACACCCTGCCGTGCGACGCCAAGCTGCGAATGACAACACTCTGCGACGCCATCGAATATTATCAGGCAGGCAGGCAGGCAGCTCGGCTCGGCTCGACATGGCATGGCATTCCCTGCCACACTGGAATGCGAGTGTATGTTGGTGTGTTTGTCTGTCTGAGTGTGTGTGTGTGTTGTCTGATAGTGGCGTCGCCTCCTGTTGCGCCTTATGCTCGCGCACCATTGCCACAGTCTGTTCAATGATTCAAACCAAAAGGCTGCGCTCTGCACAAAAAATGGCGCGCAACAAGCGCCTGCCTGCCTGCCTGCCACACGGCTGCTGCTTGCCACGGCTGCTGTTGCCTGTTTGTTGTGGCAACTTCAGTGCGAAATGAATTTTATGTGGGTCGAGGCATGTCTGCAAAAAAAGCTGCTTGCAATGCGTTTGTCTGACATTTCAATTGTGGTTTTCATTTCGATTCGATTCTGATGACACAGTCAAGACGTCTCTGGCGTCCGCAAGCCGCAGCAACAACAGCAGCAGCAACAACAACAGTAACAGCAACAGAAATAATAACAATACGCTGGTGTCGTTCGTAATATGCCAGCAATTTCGTTATGCTGCACTTGGCGGCAGCAGCAGCAGCAACAACAACAGTAGCAGCAACAACAAGGGGCAACATCAAGAGCGACGGCTTCATTGCAAATTGAGTTAAGTGCCAGGCCACATGCAACATGGCTGGCAAATGGCAGGGCTCATGTTTTAGTTGCTACGCCTTGTTGTTGCTGTTGCTGTTGCTGTTGGTCTTGTTTCCGCTGTTCCTAGTGTGGGTTAAGTGGGTCATATTTTTTGGCGCCAACGGCACTTGAGCACTGAGCACACTGCGATGAACTAAGCGCTCTGCTGTCGCTCAACTGCCAGACAGTACTGTGCGACAGGCGCAAATTTCATGCAGTATACGATATCAATAAACTCGGACCAAGGCCTCGCTCTGACGTTGTGCAGTCCGACGTCTAATTAAGCCGTGTCGAATGCGGGCGAAAGTATTAAGAAATGCCAGAACATTCGTTATTGTGTGTCTGCATGTACATATGTCTGCGAATCCATTTGCAATTACCTGCCGCCGGGTGGTAAGGCCAATAAACGGCGCTTGCACTGTGGGAATGTAACAACTTTTGCAGTGCACAAAATATATGATAGACAGTGAAATCGAAAACTTTTGTAAAGGGTACACTCTGCAATAATTGCAAATTATTCCAGTTTGTTTATCAATTTTAGTGTTTCTTAAATTTATATCATACTCTTACAGAGGGTATATTAACCTTGATATTTAATAATATATCTCTGACACTATAAAGTATTGTTTATATTCTTAGCACTATCATGAGGGAAATCAAACTAAATATATGGCTTTTCTATCTGATAAGTATATAACTAATCTCTCTAAATGAATCATGCCACATGTGCTTCTTATTGCTGCTGCAAATTAGTCAGAACTGATCAAATCCCACTTACTACATCATTTAACCATTTTATTAATATCCGACCAATATTATATCTTCACATATATACATATATTATATATGCATAGTATATAGCAAATATTGATACGCTCCATTGAGCATATTTTATGAAAACCTCTTATTTTGGCAAATTGCTAAATTAACTGTACCAATTTGTGTTTTACAGTTGACTAATCTATTTTATTTTGAAATTGATACAATTACTTTAAAAAAGTCCTACCTATATATACAATTATAGATTAAGATTAGATTGTTATTTATCAACACTCTCAAATACATTACACAAATAATAGTAAAATTAAAAAAAAACTGTACAAAATTCAACAACAAATTTTCAATAAAAGCGAAAGTTAAATAAATGTTTTTCCTATAAAAGATGATCGAAACTGCAAAATGCAAATAATTCATGGTTTGCGGAAAACTTTTGCATTTTAAGCCGCTTTTATTGTGGGGCATCCATTGTGCTGGGCAATGTAGAGTTGTTGCTATTGTAGTTGCCGCCGATGCTGATGATGATGAACGCCCGCTGCGTTTTAGCATTTTGGCGCAAATTCAAGCAGCCGCTATACCCATCTAGTCGTGCTTAACCATTCACAGCGCCCCAGTTGTGTGGCGCCACATACACTCTCGCACACACACAGAGAGACACCGCACAGCATCAGTGTGGCAGCATGCTGCTCATTATATGCAGCAATCTGAGTCTCCACGCGGCTGCCGAGCCCGCTCGCTCGTTCAGTGTGTTTTGTGAAGCGGCGCAGGAAAGTATGCAACAAATTTGGTTAACTTTGACTAGTGTTAACTTTTTAAACGCCACAACGCCACCCTGCATCCTGTCGCAGCCTGTCAAAGCCGACTAGTTGGCAAAACTAACTATGTTTACTCATAACAAGCGCCTGCTGCCTAGGTAAGTTTGCCAGTCATTGCACATACAAACACACATACATAAATTCATCTTGGCCCCCTTGGGGGCCATCTTTTCGTGCCACGTCAATTGTATTTTCTGTAGTTGACAGTTACAAGCGACTGACACAGTTTAAACCACAATTACCGTGTGCCTAATTAATTTGTTGTCACTCCTTTGTCACGACGAATCATAAAATTTTCTGGGGAATTACGAAAACTCGCGCAGTTCGATGGGTTCGAGCGCTTTTTGTAATTATACTCAGTAAACAATTATTTTCACGAAATTCCCTTTAGTCCTTTAGTTAATTTCAATCGTTGACAAAGTACTCTGCCATCCAAGGGATATGTCTGGTGTCGGGTCGGGGTCGAGGCCAACCAGGCCACAGGGCATTTCCGTTTCTTTCGTAATGAATTCATTACGTCGGTCCCCCAAGGCGTTGAAAACAGGCTGGTTGCATGCAAGCGGTTTTCAGCACTAATCAGTTGCAGTTCCAGACAAATGGTCTGAGAATAGTTGGAGGGGGAGGAGGAGGAGGAGAAGGAGTATGAGAGGGTCGGTCGGCGCCAGAGCCTGTCTGCTACAGTGCCTATCAAAACAGTTAACCGGCGTGGCATGTCAATTTCGGTTTTAATTGTCTTTCTTGTTTTTGTTTTTGCTTTTTGCGTTTCGACGCTTTGCCTATTGTCTGTTTGAAAGTTTCAGTTTAAACTTGACACACTATACGTGTGGGTGGCGCCACCAGCCACCGTCTGACTTCCCACTCAACCTCTGTGAACCTTGTCATCCTGTCCGGTTAACAAAGGGATATTGCGCACAATTTCCGTTACGCGGCCGGATGCAATGGTAATCAATTGATTGTTTTATTGTGAATTAATTGTCGGGCATGCACATGAGGCCATTTGGCAGCCAGTGTTGCTTGTACATTCCCATTGACCTCTACACCCTGCGCTCTCACACCCAACCAATCTCCCTCGTCAAATCATCTCTGACTGTTGCTGCTGCTGCCAGCATTGTTTATTGTTTTTACGCAATTGTTTGTCTGCTGCCCTGAACGGCCTCTGCTGCTGTTGATTTAAAACAACCAAAATGCGAAATGAGTTTTCAAACGGAAATTGAGTTTTTGGTTACCGTTGCCAAAGCTGGTTATTTGTACATTTTTTTTATAACCCCTCCGTTACGCTTGCTCTACTCCAGTGGCGAAGTTTCCCGACAATGCTAGGGGCCAAACAGGTGAGCGAGGCGAGTGACAGAGACCGTGGCAGGAGAAAAGATACTGCTGCTCACAGCAGACTAGAAGGTAAGCGAATAACAAAAGACAGAAGTTCCGCATCTTTGATGAAATAGTTCTAGTTGTTAGTTATGAGATTCAACTGCCAAAACTCATTTCATATTCTTTAATGAACAGATTTTATCTTAAATTTTCGAAATTTGTCTGCAATCCTATCTATGTATTTTTATACCCTTGCAAAGGGTATAATTAATTTTATTCAGAAGTTTGCAACGCAAGATAAAAGGCATTTTCGAACCGATTAAGGTAATACATATGTTCTGAATCAGCCTCCAATCGTACCGGCATGGTCTGTTTTTCCGTACGTCCGTATGTCCGTACATCCGGCCGTCCGTCTAACTGTTACAACGCAAACTAGTCCATCAGTTTGATGAAACTTGACACATTTGCTTCTTATTGCTGAATGCTGTTCAGATCGAGTGGGATCGGACCGGCTTATCGTATAGGTGCCGTACAACCCTGTCAGATTTTTAATATTTTGACAGATATTGTAACTCACTTTGTGCAGGTGTACTTACATGTAACAGAAGGCTTCAACATCGACGTCTTTTACTTTCAGACTGATAGACTTACCACCACCCTCAACTGATCGCGGACGTTACAGTGGGAATTCGTCATTGCTAATGATAAGAAACAAGTTATACAACTAGAACGAAGTCTAACTTTGGCATGCCGATGGTTATATAATTGTGCAGAATTGAATAGGATTGTGTATATTCTTATCACGTCAGATTTTGTACGGCAATTTTTGTTATTTTTTAAGATATTGCAACTTAATTTACTAGTAGTAGTTTAGTAGTAGTTTCTCATAATAACAAATAGGTGTCTTAAAAACAATTTGATTCAATATGGGATTTTGCAAAAAGACTTATTCTTCAATATCAATAAAGATAAATCAAGAAATCAAATTGTTGTTCCTAAGTGTAAAAGTAAAAAAAAAGAAAATATGTGTTCGCCTCTTGCCCCAAACTTTACTTCCTTCATCATGCTCTTGTTTCACATTAAATACTCGACAGCTCTAATGACTTAATGCTCTGTGAGCATTCATTAAAGAGATTTTATTAATAATAACTTAAATTTTCATGAATAAACCCAATTAACCGAAAGTTCCGCTACAAAGTAGACAACATTTTACTCGGTCTAATGATTCATAGTTCCCAAAAGATCATTCCCCGAGCAGCAATCAATTAATGCATACAACATTTATCATAATTATTGGCAAATCTTTGGCTAGTAACTTAAGGCGGGCCATATCGCACTTCGTGGCAAGTGTTTAATAAACATTATTTTTATGGAGCATAAGCCTGGCCAATAGGCTCATTCGACAATAGAAAAGTTCTGAAAGAACTTTGCGCTCTGGTTGACTTAATTTTTGGCATATCTTGGGCCCATGACAAATGACAAAGTCGTTGCCAACTTTGGCCATAAAACAGGCGTAGCGTGCTGTGTATAACCCCCGCTTACCCCCCACAGTCCTACACATTCTTTCATCATCCCCACTCACGACTTGCTCATCGTCGAAAGTTAACAAGCAGCTCATCTGCAACGCGAGAGCTTGACATTTTCTTTATGTGGAAGTCAGTGTATACGGTGTCTATGTGTGTGTGTGTATCTGTGTGTACGAGTATAATGGTGTGTGTTTTCGCCATCATCATTAACTCATCAATGTCAAAGTTTATCAATGAAGTCCTGCGGCTGTGGTGCGAGAAAAACAGATTTAGCGTAAAATTAACACAATCTAACGTGGCACGCTGCTTATTGGAAATCAATTTGCTGCCACGCCCCCTCTCCTTCTATCACGTTCGCCTGCCTGACTGTCTGCCTCTCTGACTGCCTGTCTGTCTGGCAGCTGACAATCTTCACTGTGACAGTCGCTACCTCATGCAAACACACGGTGTGTGTGTTGTATGTGTGTGTGCGCGCAAGCTTAAATCAATTATACGCTCCGTTTCTGTCTGTCTTGCTACAGCTAGCTTTGGCTTCTATTTTTCTGGCTTGACTTTATGTCAATTTTTTTTTAGCTTGTTAATTAAATTAAGTCGATTTATTGCATTTTGTCATTTCTTATGCGGTGTCTCATTGATAATTTACAATTTTTGGACAGCAATTCCCCCCTTTCCTTTGTTCCACTGCTTTAATGTGCTTAGACACCTGCAAAACATTTAACGAATTCACTTCTATTCGTATACTTTTTCGTATGTGTGTGCACACTTATTTGTTGCAGTGTTGATGTGGCACAGTGACAGCTGCAACTATCACGTGCTTCACGACCCGCTGTGTGCTACATTTTTTTTACCCCTGTTTACTTTGCGTTGCATTTACTGCTGCACAAACATTATGGTCTCGCACACATACACACAAACACACAGAGAGTTACGTGCATATGCTAGTGTGCATATTTACTATGTAGGTATATTTAGATAGGGCACACTACTCCCGTAAGTATCGTATGGGAATAACGCAGTTGTATTTGCCATCGATTTTTGACGTTATTGTTTCACTTGTCGCTCTGAAAGCGACACTTGTTATGCAGCCTGCTTTCTGTTCTGTCTGCATTTCTATCGAAATCAGTATCAAAATGTTTGCCGTACACACATACATATGTATCTATGTGTGTGTGCCGTGTGTATGTGTAGCTAAGCGTTCCAATGCGCTTTGTTGCTGGAAAGTTTAGTGCAGTGCCGAAGGCCGCAACGATTTTCTATGTATGCAACGCATATTATAGAAAAAGTTTGCCAAATAAGTTGGTTATGAAAACCTTGCTTCAAAATTAAAGATCAATAAAAATGGCATCCTTAAGGTTGAGCTGGAAGTATCCTGACCATAAGGATAGAAGAGTATTATAACTTTGTGCTTTCTTAAATTCTACATATGTAGCAGACAGAAGGACGCGTGTCAGACACACACAGGGTATATATATTCTTAATCAGCATCAACAGCCGAGTCGATATAGCCATGTCCATCTGTCTGTTTGTCCACATGTCTGTCCATCTTTTAATCTCAGAGACTAAAAGAGGTAACACAACGAAAAAATATGAAAAATTATTGCACACAGATCAAGTTTATTTTAGATTTTGGCCATGTCCCCGTTCATCGATAAATACCGAATTCCAAATTTAATTTGAATCCAGGACAGTTCATATTTGGTAAACACAATAACTATCACTGCGCAAGTAAAATTTGGTTGCCATCAAATAATTAACATAGAAGCTATTTCCCTGCTAAGTATGCACCACAAAATACGGCAAAAGTGGAATTATTAATTATAAGTAGTATTTATTTTAAATATCATTTTGGTCACGTGGGTAAAAGGTATATCACAGCCAAGCACACTCACTCGACTGCATTTGTAACTAATAGAATATAATTAGAACATAAAAGGAGCAATTTCAATATGTTCAATTCATATTGTAACTCATTGTAGACGAAAACTTATTTAATTTTGTTCTGTAATCAATAATCTGTGAGGGAATTTACTCACTTACAATTTACAACTTATAATGTTCAATACTCTACTTAATACGTAAGTTAATTTCCATCAAACATTTTAACCTACATTTCCAACTTATCGATTAGTCTCTTTTCCGAATTGCTTATTGAAATCTCTTAGACGAAATTAATTTATGCGAGTTTTTGTTGGATTTACTTAATTGCCAGGCTTATCGTACGGTCTTTCAATCATCCAAACTTATCGTAATTAATCTGCACTGCGGTCTGTTAAGCTGCTCAATTGCTCGTGTTGAGCTAATTCATAAATAAAATGCAAATGCGCCTATCAATTTTTAATTAAAATATATGCACGAACCTGCGACGGCTAATTAGCGATGTTCGATTTTCGACCCAGACGTATATACGCGTGTGTGTGTGTATGTACAATCGGATATCCGCTTATCAGATTAGAGACGGAACGCCATTAACAGCTGTGACGACGTTTTCCGACGACGCCAGTCGTCCGCCACAGCATCAAAGTCGACATCACCATCACCATCGCCGTCAACATCAACATCAACGTCAGCTCTCGGCGCGAACGTCAGCGTCATCATGAGGCTCAATAATATTGGGCATAATTGTCGGAGTATCGAGCTGCTTAAGCTTAAGCCGCAAATTGGCCAAGAACATTGTCGTCATGCCAGGCAAAGGCCCCTTCGAGCCAGATGGCCAGTTGGCCATGGCAACTTATTAGGGCCGAGAATATGATGGCTTTGTCATCGGTTGCCCCGGCAACTTATGGCAGATTTTGGCTCCATTGACGTCAGTTTTATGTTGAACGCTCATTAATTAAATTCATTCAAATTAACATGGCATCAAAGCAGCAAATGCTCGTATAGACGATATAAGAAAAGCGTCTATCCACCGAACTATATTATTCTGAGTGAATACATACCCTAGAAACTGGGCTTTCTGGGATATCATATCAAGAAAAGACAGTGGATTGCTTAAAATTTTTAAAAAACCTACAGAAATTAGCAAACGTGAAATACATTTCCCATTTCTACCTCAGCTGTAAACGTCAATTAAAGAACCTGTCCTTGTATTCCATTTACGTACTGCCACTTAATATTGCTTCCCCTAGGGTATACGGAGTGAAGCATCAGTGCCCCATCATAGGAACCATCATTATTTCCTCTGTTGCTATTTCACTTCTCCTTCCCCTCGTGCTGCTTAATATAAAGCGTTAATTACCAATCTTAGTGCGCTGTTGTATTTTGTGATTTGCGCTCTGGCACTCGGCTTGCAAATAGAATGGAAAAACTGATTAACATTTGGCGTCCATGCGGCTGCCACTTAACGACCATTGACTCGGACCACCCCCGCCCCTATGCTCAGGCTGAGCTCTAGCTCACCAAATGGTGCTCATATTTCGCTTGTAATTCATTTAAATGAAATGCACTCAACTGCAGCGAAAGCTCGGGCAGCCAGGCGATTAGCATGAAATGCGTTCTTAATTGGTCTGACGAAACTCACAGCTCTGCTGCTGCTCTCTCTCTATCTACCTCTCTCTCTCTCTCTCTTTCTATCCCTCTCCCTCTGCCATTGCTCTGTTGGGATTAGAATTTTGTGGTCATTGGCTAAGCAGAGTTTGTTAAAAGTACATTGCTCCCTTGCTCATTTGCCATCCTTCTCCCTTTCTTCTTTCTCCACCTCATTACTGTAACTGTCTCACGGTACTTGTGAGCAGTTTTAACTTGACGCTAAGCGCATTATATTAGTAAGGCAGCAGCCGGCTAGGTTAGGGCAATTATCAGTTTGTGCTTGCGGTCTACCCGAAGGGCAACCTGTCGTATGCTTGATCAACATATTCAGTGCATTAATCAATTTTATTAATAAATTAAAAGCCAGCGTCTGTTTGGCCACTGCCATGTGCAACATGCCGGCTCAGCTCATCCCCTCGTCCACGTTGTCCCTTCCGCTCGTGATGCATATCTCAATTAATTATTACTGTGTGGTTAATGCTTGCCCTGGCAGCAGCAGCAACATCAGCAGCAGCAGCGGCAACTTAAATGCGGCCATGTCGCCATCATGTTGTCTGCCACATTTTAATTACACATAACACACAGTGCACATTGTGCGCAACGACCCACGAAACTCGCTACAAAACTAACATTTAGTTCTCTGCGGTTTTATAAATGCGATAACTGCGCCAACTAAACAAGCAAAACAATCCCGTTGGAATTTAAATGCTGCGGAGACGCCGAATATATAATGCTCTCTGCTGGTTTCTGTAGAGGAATAAAGCACTTGGTACCTTGGGTGCATGAAGTTATAAATGGATGCTAATTTCCAACTCTTTAAAACATTTTACATAAAATATAACAATATTTCTTTTATATAAAAGATATTTCTAATGTAAATCAGTTTTCTGTGGAGGAGTGCTTGATGCGTTTGATGGCTTTGTTCTTTGCATTTTCAGCACAGATGCTCATTTCATACTCTTTAAAATGTTTTATATAAAATATACCAATGTTTCTTGGTAACGTTAAAAATATCTTTTTTAAATAATAATTTAATATTTTAATATATATTATTTATTAAGAACAAGTCAACAATAATCAGCCTACAAAAGTTAAAAATTTAATTCTCATTAAATGTAATCGCAAATAAAATAAATTAGCATTATTTAGGAGTAAGTACAAAATAAAAAGGAAAGTAAGAAAGTATTATTAATCCAATGGCTTTACTATATTAATAATAATCTCCAGTTACCTCACAATTCGTTGCAACCTCGATGAAAACTTGTAAATAAGATTAAACATGTTTTTAACTTTTGCTGACGCTGAGGGCTAACTTCAAATTCCTGTTTTTATTTGTAGCCTGTGTTTTTTTTTACGTTATTTTGTGCAACAAAAACACAGATCAAATAAATTGAATTACATATAATTAATATAATGCAGCTGAGCGCTTGTAATTTCTGAGAATTTTACAAATTCCATGGTAATTAACTATAACTGTGAACTCATTGAAATGAATTCATTTATAAAACAATTTGAAGAACAACGAACACAAAACCGCGACAATGCCGCACTCTGGCAAATGAAGCATAATTATTTGCAGTTATTTTTTTGTATTAATTTAATAATGAAATATTTTTCGGACTTTTCGTACGTTTGTTGGGCATTTACAATAGAACTACTGTATTGCGGGAAAGATCCGGATAGTGAGAACAGTCCTATAGACGAACATATTATGGATATCTGGCAAACACACTTTATTTGCCAAACATACTTTATTAAAATAATCATTGGTCGAAAAAGGGTATGTAATAGAAAGATAAGTATATTTATTAAGCATTAAGTATATTTATTCTTGCTCAGCATCACTAGCCGAGTCTATTGAGCTATGTCCGTCTGTCCGTCCGTTTGCATGAACGTCACGATTTCAGCATTAAAAGAGGCAGAGACTCTACATTTGACATTAAGTTCTCTGTATACTCTGCGCAGCTGACGTTTAATTCAAATTGGATGTCACGTATAAACATTGACAAGGGAACAGTTATGGCACTCTTCTATTTCATATAATAGGCTATAATTTTGTATTTCTTTTAAAGGATGAAGAGTAATATACAATATAATAATATATTGTAAATACCAAATTAAAAGCGATAATAATATGTACATATCGATAACAATGTCTAGTATTAAATAAATAGCATAAGTCGGTCACATTGTAAAAAGCGAAAAAAAGGAAAGAACACGTGAATTGTGGCGTTGTGAAATAAAGAAGAGAATAAAATTAAATAGATTATAATATAATAAATAATATAATATGCAAAAATAGCAAAAATATGCTTGATTTCGCTACTCGGGGTGCATGCAAACCCTTGCTAAAGGTGTACGTAAACGTGTCGTCATGCTTAATATGCCTTTCGCTCGCATTGACATGCAAGCACTTAATTATTTTTTATACGCTTTATAATGATTTTCATTCTCAGTCGTTTTGAGGGCGGACATCAGGCAAATAGTTTCGAGGCGGGCTGTAAAAAGTTTCACAGCCGCCTTCATCACCTCCGCCCCTCTTCGACTGTTTGTTTGCATTGGTAATGAGTTTACTTTGGCTGTAAGTTGCGCAAACAGGCACGACCACTGCGACTGCGACTGTGGCTAGAGCGGGCAGAGAGGCGTGCTGGGAGAGGTGAAGCGGAAGTGGAAGTGGCAGGGGGAAGCTGCCCCTCCAAGCTAAGCCCGCAAACGCAATGCCGGGGCAAAAACTTGTGCATTAAACTTTAGTTTTATTGTAAAGTTCTGTCAACAAAATCTTTCTGCTCGCAAAAATATATTTCTGTGTGAGTGTGTGTGTTTGTGTGTGTGCTGGGGAAAATGTGTGTGTGCGGAATGTGCACATGCGTTTGCGTTTGCCTGCCGCATGTGTTTTTAGTTTTTCGGTTATTTCTGCAGAATTGCTCTGCCCCGCTCTCTCTAACTTTGATAAATATACAATTTTTAATTAGTATCAAAAATAGAAAGGAAAAAACCAAAAGGGGAAACCAACTCAAAAATTCCAGCGCAAATAGTGAGGCAAAGCCACAAGCAAGGACTACAGCCATTTTTTATGCCCGAATATAAAAGTCAGCAGAAATTTCTCTGCATATTAGAGAGTGTGTAGTGCGAATGTGAGTATGCGAGTGCGTGTGTGTATGTATGTGATATTTTTTTACGGTTAAGCACTTTAAAATTCGCTGTAAAAGCAGAATAAATCACAGCAGCACGAGGACTCTTCATGTTGTTGGCTTATCAGAAGGTTTGTTTGTTGCCCCTGTTGCTGTTGTTGCTGTTGTCCGTGTCCAACAAAACATCACGAGCCTGCGATAAGCGCTTTTCAGACCTTCGACTGAGATAAACATCAGCAGCAGCAGCGCCATAAATTACCGTTAAGCAACGGTCGCAACGTTCACTTCATTTGATGATATTCAACCTGGAAAGAGAATCAATTCATTAGTTGATAAGTGCAAAATGTAATGAGATTAGCAACAGGCTTGCGCGGCATTGTGCCACTCCACATCCCGTCTTCCACCTCATGCCCTACTTCTCTGCCCCCCTTGGACAGTGACAAGCACCTGGCCTGCTAAGTAGGCAGACCTCACCTATTCACAAAAAATTCAAAGAACTTCAAACAGCCCCCGGTAGCACTCGATGCAGTCCTCTCTCTGACCCTCGGGTAAGAAAGTTTGCTATAAAAACAAAATCCGCCACTAAGTAGCGGTGCTTATGACATAATAGCTTTCACGCACAGTGCTTCTGACACCATTGAAAACACTGGAAATTTGAATAAATCAAAAGCGAAATTATGTAATGTATGAAAACATTTATGTAACAGGCAGAAGTAGGAGTGGCAGACCCTGCCAACTATTTATTCTTAATCAACATCAACAGCCATGTCCGTCTGTCCGTTAGTCTCTCAGAGCCTATAATACCCTGAGCTACCAAATTTGGTGTCAATATATGTTATTATTGTACGTAGATCAAGTTTGTTTTAGAATTTTACCACGCCCCTTTGCGGCCCCGTAAAGCGAAACAAATCGAATTCCTAAAATTATTTTAGTTCAGCACAGTTCATTTTTTATAAACACAATAATTATCAATGCCCAAATGATTTTCGAAAAGTAGGTTGCGATCAGATAATTAACATAGAAGTTATTTAATAAATAATTTTATGAGCTACTCATTTCCAAATCGCTCTCTGAAGTATGCAACATAAAATACATAATGCTCGTCTTTCGCCTTTCGTGCTTCTTCTTTATACAGGTTCCTTAGTTTTGTCATTTCTTCATTCATCAAATCCCAAGAACTCAAAATCTATTTCGTTTTAATATCTGTTTATTCAATTTCTTTTGTTTCACATTTTTTACCCTTCTATTAAATTATTTGCTCAGTATCTTAGATATATTTATTTTAATTTCCAAATTACTGACATATTTTTTCATCATCCCAAACCACTGTGCAGCATTTTGTTCCAATTCGTTAAAGATGTGCTCCCCCTGTGCTGTGATACGTATTTTCGTTTTGGACACATTAAAAGATGGTTTGTTTGTATGCTAGCAACATTTTAGGTAAATTAAAAAATAACATTATTATGTGTGTGGCACAGCGGGGCGAGCTCGCATCACGCTTGTTTATATTCGTTTAATATTTTTATTTTTTCCGCGAACGTCAACACGACAAAAAGCAGAAATGAGAGCAGAAGAAGCAGAAGAAAAGAAGGACAGCAAAATGCTCAGAAATTAAAAATCGTTTATATTTGACTAATTTGCTTAAAAGCTTTGACCTCCACCTCCCTTGCAGTACCTACCTGCCTGCGACTTGAACCTTTTGCCGTTGGTTGGTCAAGTGCCAATAAGCCAAATACCTGGGACAGTGTCCAATCTGTGCCCTGTTACATATCATTATCAGGGGGCAACGGCAACGCCTTTGGCGACTGCTGACGGGCGTAACCCCCTCTGCCTCGCTCCGTGTCCGGTAAAACCCTGTTAAGCCCCGTAAGCCCCGTAAACCTGCAGCTGTCGTGCGTTGAGCTGACAGTGACAAAGCAAATGTCAAATTAATTCGATGCTTTACTTACACTTGAACACCTTTGGCCCAGCTGAGGCTGGTCCAACTTCAAAGGGAACAAAATGCTAGCTGTAACCCGGCATAGTGGCGCAAGTAGGGGGTGAAAACCAATGGTGAACGGTCACCTGCCATGCTGGCTGTCAATTTCATTTATGTTTTCAATCGATTGTGACCGGCGATAGGCACACACGCACACACAGACAAACACACGCTGGCAGCCAATATTGGTTAGATTTTTGACAGCTCAAATTGAATTTGCCTTTGCCTGCTGTTCCTGCCTTCCATTGCCTTTTGGCTGTTCGAATCGTGTTGAGGCTGCACAAAGTGAAATTTTGTTTGCTTGACCAACGCTCGCTCTGTGTGTGTATGTGTGTGTATCTGCGATGGCGTGAACACATTTTGGCTTTTGTTTATTGTATAACGACAGTCGAAACGATGATTTGTCTTATTTTTTGATCGATTGTTTATCTCGCCCTGCCGTGTTTGCCCGCCGTCAACATCTTGACCAGGGACAGGAGCAAGGACAGGGACCAGGGACAGGCATATTTGTCACATCCACAACTAGAAATGATAAAAATCTTGACATGATTGGCTTTTATTTGTTTGCTTGAGTGTGTACGCGTGTATGTTTTGTGTTCTTATTTGCTCAGTTTTGCTTGACAATTTCCACCGTGTGCCGCATGTAAATGCTGCAGAGTTTGCAGTACTGCGACCAAAAGTTTAGCGTATCAAAGTGCGCAGCGAATCGCTTCATAAGCCGATTAGCCAATTGACGCACCAGCACAGGTTCATCCGGATTGGTTGCCTCATGGTGCACAAAACGACAGAGCAGTCGTATGGATTCGACAGCCTCCCGATTGCGTATGAGCAACAACTGACTTAGAGGCAGCTGCAGCAGACGCTGGAAAGCCAACTGCGCCAGCGGATAATGTTTCTGTTGCACTGTTAGGCTTCTGCGTAGCTGATTCACCTGCTCAATGAACAGCGGCTCCACGTGCAGCGTGTCCCGTTGTTGTCGCACCTCATGCAAAAAGCGCAACTCACTCTCGCTGGTCTTTTCGGCCAAAAAAAATCGCTTTAGCAAATTCGTTGTATTCCAGGGTCTGCTTAGTTACAAACTGTTGCTTTGTTTGCTCATTATATGGCCAAAGTTTTTGATACGATAACGTGTGATAGTCATTTGAGTAGACGAATTGCACCAGGCCAACTTGGCGACCTTGTGACACTTCGATAAGTTTTGCAGGCCAAGGGATGTAACCGAGCTTCTGTGCAAAGACCAAATCGCCAACCTGAAACGAATCTAAAATGAAAAATAATTTATAAATTGGAACATAAAGATAATCTTAGAATAGATACAAAAGAAGTACAATTTTCTTAAGGTATGAATTGAGAAAGATATTTTAATACAAAAACCTTTTTTATTTCATTTCATTTCTTATTTGAATAATAAACCGATATAAGTAAATCAAATAATTGTGCTTAAAATCCCCCTAACTAAAGAAAACACTGCATCTTATTTCTCTTAAATCAATATAACTGTTCTCTAGATTATGAAATCATTAAAACAAATACAAATTTGTTCTCTCATATACTTTCAGCTTAAACTGAATTGCCTCAATACGGTAAGTCTCGCATGTTCTTGATTGTGTCTGCTTTTATTTGCGCAAAATATTAAGACATCTGACACACTTTAACAAAGTAGTTTCTAACTTTTGTGTTTCCTTTATCAACTGTATCCTGTCAATAATTACTGCCTTTCATTATTTAAATGTACCCGCGATGTTACTTTAAATGTCATTTTGGTGAAGTCCTTGGGGGAACAGCAAACAGACAACGGATTGGGGGAGGATAAGTGTGCGTTTTATGCCGTCCTAGCTAAGGAAGCGAATGCCATGGTATCCACACGCCACGTTGACCAAATGGCCGTGCAACATGTGGCTGCTGGGGAGCTTCAATTTTGTGCACAGTCTTTGTGCTTCTAATTTGATTTATATTTATAAAGCCGGAATCATTTGCTTTCGATTGCCGTAATAATAAAGCGTCGTTACATTTAAATAATGACCGAGTCGACAAGAACGATGAGGAGCGCGTCGCCATCGTCGTCGCCATCGCCGTCGTCATCATCGTCGTCTCCTGGTAATGGCTATGAAAATTCAATTATAACCCAGCCGCAGCATGATGGCCACAGCCCTGGATGGCCAAGGGGCTCTGTGTGGCGCTGTGGGAGTGGCACTCGCCTCTCGAAGAAGAAGGCACATAAAACACGTTGCAAGATTAATTGTGCACGCTGTCGTACATTACGACGCGCATACGCTGTGTTGTACATGTGTAAATAAGCACGATGGCGCACAGCAACAACTGAAACATTGTCGGCTGCTGCGACTGCTTTTTTGGTCATCATATTTAATTCAAGCATAAATTTTTGCACGCATATAAAAAAGGACACACGGTGCGCGGCGGGAGGGGGGAAGAGAATGGGAGTGGGGAAATAAAAAGAATTAATACGTTTCGGTTAATTTATGTGGGCCGTGGCCAGCAACAAGGACGCACCCGGACTGCGTTACGGATGGCGCCATGAAAAATTACCCGACTCAGCGAGGTAAGGACAGCTCCTCTCCCCTCCCCACCCCATACACTGAACCAATGAGCCACAAACGGCCGTGACGAACGGCAAGCGACACGCACCCATTCGGCCATTCACAGCCTCCATGCCCCGCTACCCAACCCAAACATCCCCTCATCCTTCATTAGTCTTTCCCCATGCAGACCATTACTACAACTCGACGACGGCCACGGCTTTTGTCTCGTCACCCTTTAGCCCACCGCCGCCACCTCCGCCGCGTTCGTCAGCCATTTGGGTGCCTTTTGTTATTGCACTGGTCATGGGTAATTACGGACGTGTGCGCATGTGTTGGCAGCAGCAGCGAGAGCGGCAGCAGAATCGCCTGACCAGACGGTCGGTCGGCCGGCTGGCCGGCTGGCCACCTGCCATTGTTATATATCCCCGCTCTGCTGCATTTTAATTTGTCATAATTTTGCTCGTTCGCTGCCTAATTAGCTAGTCAGTAGCGCGCCCACGTCCCCTCTGCCCGTGTATTGCCTTCACTTGGCTCGCCAACTCACCAGTTTGCTGCGACTTGGCCATTGTGCAATCGAATGCTAGGATCAGCGCTTTTGTGGGTACAAACTTACTAAATGAAATCTGGCACGAAACTGAACTTCGCTTTCAAGACACTTCAATCATAGCACGTCAGCAGAAAATGCGTATGGAAAGCAGTTGAAATTCTACGGAAAACAAAACAATAATTCACAGTTATTTTCTTTGTAAACTAAAGCACATTTATTTTTCTAAGGGATCAAGTTTTATTTGCGTTTGTTTCGTTTGACGGCGACAATTAACTATCAGAAATGTACAATAACACTGACAATTGTCACTGTTGTATCAGAGATGTATCAATATATATCGCTGAAAATTGTCACTGTTAACTAACGCTTCGCACTGTTAGTACAATACACTGAGAGAAATAGAGTTGTTATACCCTTCGACCATTGAAAATGTATACTTACTTTGTGCAAATGTATGTAACAGGCAGAAGGAGCCGTGGGAGACCCCATAATGTGTATATATTCTTGCTCGATCGAGCCATGTCTGTCTATGTGAACGCACAGATCTCAGCTATTATAAAAGCTAGAGTTACCAAATTTGGCAGGAAGACTCCTGTGTACTATAAGCTGATCAAGTTTATTTCAAATGTTAGGTGCCACGCCCACCGCCCCCGCAAATCAATAATTTAATTTTTGAACTTAATTTGTAAGCGCTGTATAAAGGATACAACTTTCTTTAACATATTCTAAGCTCATTAAGATATCTACGCATGCTCGAAATTGCAAACCGAACGGACAATAAACACAGAAGTTATTTAAGAAAGTATGTGCATAAAACCAAGTGCTTGTATCAGCTAACAGGGGAGGCGGGCGAGCGCAAAGCGCGAGCGCCATCTGTCGGCAATAATTTAATAGCATGCGCATTTGTATATGTGTATGAATTTAACAAATTAAACTACACCGGAACATAGGTCGAAAGGTATTTCACTGTCGCGTGCAGCGCGACTGTGGTTTTTTTCTATTTTTTTTCAGTTGGTAAGGTAATAAGAATAATGTAAAGATAATAAGTTGCTCTTGTTGTGAACTTTAGTTCCCTGTTATTGTCTACTCTGACCAGGTCCGTGGGATACATCACATCCACTAGTAAAACAAAACGAGGAAGAAAGGCTACCTTCGTCATGCCGAAAGTTTTAAACTTTTGCAGGTTCATGTCTGCTTTATATAATTGTGCAGAATAGAAAAATTTTGATGTATTAAATTTGGTCACAAAGTCTTGTCAGATATCAAAAACCGGCTGATAGTATGGCAGCTATAGGATGTATCGGTTCGATCCGGCATGTTCCCACTTCTTTGAAGCGTGCAGCAATAAGAAGCATGTGTGGCAAGTTTCATCAAGATAGCTTTAAAACTGATAGACTAGTTTGCATTGCAGCAGACAGATGGACGGACAGACAAACGGATGGAAGGGAAATGACTAGAACTAAGGGAATGACAGACAGAAATGACTAGATTGACTCTCCTGGTGACGTGATTCCAAATATACACACATAATTTTATGCGGTCCTGGTTTAAATTAATATACCCTATGCAAGTTGACAAATATAGCTAACGTAGCCGCAGACAGATGGATAGACAGAGATATATACAAGACAGGGATGTTCATGCAGATTAAGATTATATATCTATATATCTCATTGTTTCGTAAGATCTATTTAAAAGGGTAACGTTTATCTGTGTGCAACCTTCTCTCTAACCAAGCAAACCATGCGCCGATAACTGAGAACTAGCAGTAGTGTTCTCCCTTCGAGACCTTCTACTTTTGACATGATGAGTACCGAAAAGCAAATACTGGCGTACGTAAAGGACTTAAGCTACTATTTGCCTGTAGCTCAGTCCAGCTGAGTACAGATTTTTAGCCTGTAAATGCAAATTTGCAAATAATCGAACCCTTTTTAATTCCGTTTCATTCAGAATGGCACAATTTCCTACATATGTGAACTTTAATTCGATTTCGAGAATTCCGTAATGTTGCTGCTTGTAATGTGGCTCTGCATTGCAATGGTCTATGCTGTAGGACATACCTCAATCTTGTGTTGAACTGCACTTCAACTTGTCGATACGAACTGTAGCTCTTATCGACCAAATTTTAGCACCAAGTCTAATGGAAATCATCAACCCATTCGAGTCAGCTGGGCACACAGAAAACACAACAGCACACACGAATCAAAGGCAACCGTCTAAGAGTGAACCATGAAACCATAATCTCGATGCCTCATCACTTCCGGCAGGCACACTCCACACGGATGCACACACTCTACAATCTGTAGACACTCTCCACACTCGACACTCGACACTTGCCACTGTCGACTTAATTTTTCAGCCAATAAACGAGGCAACCGACTACACACCAAATAAACTCTCCGGCAACAAGTTCCGAGCGGACCGCTGAAACCACATAAATCAATGTCTGAAGGCAGTCAGTGGCAGCAGCAGCAGCAGCAGCAGCAGCAGCAACCCACAATAAGCTTCGTGCTCCCTGCACCCACTAAATTGTGCCCCGCCCCGCACTCGAATTTCCCATTTCCATGGCAAGGCAATGGTATGCAGTGACAGAAATTGCAAAATATTTGATTTGTGCTTATTTAATTTGAAATCTTGCACACGAATGCGAAGTCGCCGCCGGCACAGACACAAAACTGAAGGCGGCGACAACCCCAATTTGAACCCGACTCAACCACAAGCCGCACCACATGCTAAACGTACCATTCGTAGCTTTGTGTATGACTCTCTTTGTGTGTGTGTATGTGTGTATGTCTGCATATGTGGATCTATAGCTTGTTGGCTATTTTGAACGGAACTGCACTGATTTAGATGGATGACAGCAGCGTGTGGCATGGCAAGATTGCCCAGCCTAAGGCGCAACATGCAGCTCTCAAGTGCGTTGTGCAGTTTTCAAGTGTGCTGTCAGCTGCACTTAGACTGTGAGCCGAATTTGCTAGCTCCAAGTTTGCAGCAGAAGGAGGGGAGGATGAGGAAATGGGGCAGAGGAGGGGGAGGCCCACAAAGCATAGCTAGAGCGAGCATCCAATGGCATTGCCTGTGTGTACGATTAGGCAGCAATGTAGTTGCTGATGATAACTCTCATGATGACTGCTGATTCAGGTGAGGGGAGATGAGGGGTCTCCATGGAGGCGGACGTGCTGTTTTATGTTCAATTAGTGCTGCAGCATAGGCTCTTCATATAAAATGCCTGCGAGTCTAATTAATTACGGTACAGGCCAACGCTGCTGCTGCTGCTTCTGAAGTGCGTTGCATTTGTGGTTAGTTGCAGCATCCCCCGGCAGCCCCTTCTGCTCCCAGCATAGCGGAAACCCATCAACAACGTTATTATCAATGTCAAGCAACATTTCGCCCGACTGTCCCGTTAGAAGTTGCGGTCGGGGATCTGCCCCCCTCTGTCCGCTGTCCACTGTCCACTGTCACCCGTCGCCAACTAATGACAAAATATGTTCGAGATACTCGAATGGATTTTGGTTAGCGGCTAAATATTAGCAATGGGATTCGGGCCAGGGCAACACATACTCCTGACATGGCATAACAACTACCACACACACCCACTGTGTGTGTGTGTGTGTGTGTGAACTACATTTAATCGGAGCAGCTGCCCGCTCTGAGCTCGCTCGGCTCGGACGGCATTGCAAATTTATATGGAAAACAGCAGCAGGGAAAAAGTAGAAAATTGTTGTCGCCAATTTGCATATTGAATTACATTCATTGTTGATGCTTGCTTGCGTTAAATCCTCTCTCGCTAGCTCTCTCTCTCCTCTCTCTCTCTCTCTCTCTCTCTCTCTCTCTGCACTTGTCTCCCCTGGCGCTGTCATGTGTGCTGACGCTGTACTGAATGCGGATGCGACTACGGATCCTTTGCTTACATTTTGATGCCTTTGACTGACGCTGACAATGCTGCCAATTGGCAGGCCCCGCCGCCAACGCTGCTTCCTGGCAAAAAGGCAAATCTTATCAAATATTCAGTTATAATAACAAGCGTACGCGGCGTAGAATATTTTTTGTATATTTTATACTTTTGTTTGCCGACTACCGTAAATATTCTTTTCATTTCAATTTTGCCAGGCAAAATAAGTGAACGCAAAATGCAACTTTATCTTGCAGAGCCCAGAACTCTGTTAACAAATTAGGTTCAGTTTTCCGCTGTTCTCCTGAAATAGGTTGGCAGCACCTCGTTATGGTGACTGAAGTTTGTCGCAAGCTTCGTGTTTCTTTTTTTACTGTGTTGCAAATGCCAAATTATTTTGATGATTTACCCAATTTGATAGCTTGACATAAATTGTTTTTATCCGTTTCCCTTTTAATGAATACACGACCGGACCGTGTAAAGAAATTTGGTTTATCCTCATTATGGAGGTGATAGTTGCCTGCAACTTTTTTGAATAACTTTCCATTGTTGAAATAAAAATCAGTTATTATTATGCATATATGCATAATTTTTATGATATATTGCAAATAGGTAAATTTTTCTATATAATAATACAAAGCAAGGAACCCTGAACATGGCTCATGTATTCATTGACATCTTTATAAATTTTCATTAGATTTACATTATTATCCTTTCAAAGAATGTTAAAAAACAGACTACTAAGTTTCTGCAAATGTATGTAATAGGAAGAAGGCAGAAGGTGTGTTAGACTCCACAGAGTAAATATATTCTTGGTAAGTTAGAGTTGATTAGCCAAGTCCGTCTGACTGTGTGAACGCACAGATCTATTGAGAGCAATAGCTTGATTCAGCTTGAAAGAATTTATATAGAATCAGCTTCGAAAGTTTCTTTTAAATTGAATCGCAAATCTACAATTTGAGATAGTTAACTAACTAATTATCTAATTCGAAAGACACATAGATTATTACTGTATAAATCGATTATATAATTACAAGCTGATCAATAACACAGATATATCAAATTTACTTAAGCGAGAATGAATGTTGGATATTACAAGGGTATCTTACTGTTGGGCGTGGTCGTTGGATCTATCTATATATATTTTTCTATAATTCCCTTTTAGTCTATATGATGTAGTTTTCTGTTTTTTAAAACAGATCACAGTGTTTACGGTAAAGTTTATTAATAATATATATATTTCATTTGTTCTGTATTTTAGCATTGCAAACTCTGCAAGAGTATAATAACATAGTTAATTATTAAAATATATTCATTAATTAGCAGAAGTAAAAAAACAATAAGAGAATACTGTAATAGTAATTGAGAACAGTGAGAATCGCTTGAAATAAATTTTAGATATTTACCAAATTCGAGTATCACTTATCTGAAATTGTTTTGCAATTAACAAGCGCTAAATTTATCAACAATTTTATCGCAATGAATCACCCGAAATTGTGTAAAAACTATTGATATTTTAAACAACTTTGCGCAACAAACCACAACTTTTTGGTTTCAATTACGAAGTTAAAACATATCCAATTTACATGTGTTTTTTCTGTGGCAGACGGGGGGTAAGAGAGATAAAGAAACTTAATAGTTTCGTTTGCATTTTGTTTAAGTGGAGCAAGTTATCGACAAAAGGAAGACTGGCTTCGGGTCGAATATAACTTTTATTCAAGGAAATCAGTTGAATATTAAATATCGCTTATTCATCAGCACGTTAGTTTTTAACTTAGACGTGTGGAATTTGCCAAGTTAAAATCAAATTAAATTTTGAATAATTCTTTAAAATGAAAATCAGTTAAATTTGTAAATTGCATTGCCGCAGATAGAAGAACTAGATCTGGCCAATTGAGCAATAAGAAAATAGTTAAATCAATTAAAATTTAATTTGCAAGTTTCTCATGATGCCCATTTCCGGTTCGAGCAATGACATTTGCTCCGACAGCTTCTGTCGATTTAATTGAAAAGTTAGTAGACTTAGAGAGAGAGAGAGAGAGAGAGAGAGGGGAGATGAATTGAAAGGTCTGGCCTTGCACTCTCGAGCTGCAGCAGCAGCACATGCAGTAAATGAAATCCTTTAACTTAATATAAAAGACGATGCTCATTGCGTCGAGCTGAGATTTTGATTGCCGTCGAGCTGTTGGCCAAATTGCCAGGCATTTTGGCATTTGTGTTTCATTTTCGCTTCGCTCTCACACTCCAGCCCTCCCACTCTCTAAATGTCCCTTTACCATTCACTCTGCTGGCCAGGTAACTGCCTGCAGTTGCTGTTGCACGTTGTTGCAGCGCAAACTTTGGAGCGCACATTAATTAGAAGCTGCCACGCTCGACAGGCACGCGCCCGGGCGCCAGAAAGTTGCCTGCCTGCCTGCCGAAAAGTGCAACATGTACGCGACTCAACGGCAGCGGCAGTTTGAGTTGCGTTTGAGTTTGAATTTAAGTTGAAGTTGAAGTTTTTCGTTGTGTTCTGTTCTGTTCTGTTCGGGCACACAACTGGCTGGGGCAGAAGAGCAAGGCCCCGCGGCGGGGAGTGCGTGTTGGGGCGGGTTTGGATATGCTTTTAATTAAGGCCGCCGTCAGCGTTATGCGCCATGCACTTGGCCAATAGACGGCAGGTATGGGAGAAGAGGTAAAGGAGGTAGTGGAGGGGGAGGAACAAGAGGTAGTTGCTGCAACGTTGCATTATGCTGGCACTTGCTGGCGGCAACAACGAGGTGTTAAAATTTTAAAGTTGTCTTTAATTTTGTTAAAAGCAGCCTGGGAAAAAAATAACATATGTCGATTGTAATGGGACAAGAGAGAGAGGGAGAGAGAGATAGAGGAAGGGAGAGACACAGTGGAAAAGACAGAGGCCGAATGACAGGGAGCAGAGAGCAGCTGCCTGCTGCGTCTGTTATAAATAACGCAATCTTCACGCACGTAACTCAAATGGCAGCTAATGGGCGCGTGGATGGCAGCACGAAACAGGGGGGGAGGCGTGGCTCTGCGTCGCGTCGCGTCTCATTTAGCGCACGTAACCAAATAATGACCCAACATGATAGCGTTTAATTCAAATGAAGAGCTGCGATGATGATGACCAGCGAAGCTGCGTTTACAAAACGCTGAATAAAAAACGCATGTACATCCAGGCAGGCGGGCACGACTAGCAGACACCCTGTGTGCACTTGTCAATAACATTCCAGTCATGTTATTGTAATCAGTTAATTAATTAACTAGTTGTAAGAAATGAATGAAATGGCAATGCAACTCCTTAACGCACTCCTCTCTCTTTCGCTCTCCCTCTTTTTTTGTGAGATTACTTTTGGGGCATTTTGTGTTGCGTACTTTCGCGCTGGTGACTTAATATACGCACTGCCCACTTTATTTTTCGATATATATTGTATTGCATACCGTGCAGCGCTTATTTTCTGTTAGCGTCAAAAAAAAAGCTGTCAGTTTTTTTGAATAACGGCATTTTTTTTGGTTTTTCAATTCGAAATTGCAACGAAACTAGGGGAGATAGCGACTTGCGGTTTTTTCCAATTCGTTGTTTTTTTCTTCATTTATCAGTACACACCACTTCCAAGTTCGTGAGGTGTACAGCTCACCCAGGAAAAGGCTACAAAGTTGTAGCCTGATTTTTGAGTTTCTCTCGTTTGTTTTAAATACAGACCGTTTTAAAACCCGGCTTTTGGCGCCTGGGGGCGGCCGGGTGGGGATATTTTTAAATTTAACATTTCACTGTAAACAGAAGCACAAAAGTATGTTACAGAAATTGATTTTTAGGCGATCCCGCAAAATATACTATGAAACTTACCCATTCCGGTTACAGGGTATAGAAAACTGCGTGCTTTTTGTAAATAAAATGAAATGAAATGTTTTATCAACGTGCCAGGCGCACTAAACAAACCACGGCCTTCAATTGCTAGCTATCCCTCCGTCTGTCCAACCGACTGACTGATGGGTCCTGTGACCACGTAGAGTATGCTTGGGAAGGTGCAGACACAGGGGCTGTGGCTGCGAATGAGGCTCGCTTATTATCGCTACCCCCATTTGATATTTGTTGTTGTAATTGTTTTGTTGTCGTAAATGTGGAGATAGATTGCAATTGCCACAGGCCATTACCAATGGAAATTACGAGAAGAAGCGAATACGAATACAAGCACGAGTCCCAATGTGATTACGAGTACACTCATAGGATTGTGGACCGGTGGTAGAATCCGCCAGGCTAGGTACAGGTTCTACGAGGGGAGCACAGAATTTGTCTTGTCATTAAATTAAAAATAAACGACAATACTTTATGCGCCTATAAATATGCAGCGCACCGAACGGAAAGTGAGCAGCTGTTATTTTGTTTTATATTATTATTGTTGTTGTTGCTGCTGCTGCTGCGGCTGTTTCTGTTTTAGTTGTCCTCTCGGATTGTCTGTATGCCGAGTGTTTTTATACCCTGTAATTTAATTCAGAGGCGGTATGAAGAATAACTGTGGACATGCATGTAACTGGGGCAAAGGGAGGTAATACGAAATATTATTGATTTGTATTGGTTTTATAAAGTTTAAGTTACCACAAAGCATAGATTAACATTTCCCTGGTTACATATATATCCAAACATTTCCCACAGGGTATTCCCCAGTCGTGTTTGCTCGCCTCTCGTAATTTTCTTAGTTGCTTCATTTATGTCTTCTTTATGCTAAAGTTGTTGCCTACATCTCGGTTTGCAACTCTGTTTCCTCCTTCTCCTCCTTCTGCGACTAGGTCTCGGGCAGAGCAGCACAGGTGCGACCAGAGCAGAGATTGAGTGCCACTAAAATGAATGGCCGCCCAAGTGATTTGCCTAAGCCTTGTACTCCAGCAGAGCTGCATAAATAAATATTTATTCTATATACTTAGTATATGCACGTATCTGCCGAACATTTATCCCGCATCTTACAGGTGCATAAATAAAATGCAAAACCATAAATTGTGATTTAAAACGGTTTGTTTTTGTTTGTTCTGGCCAAATATATTTTATTCACTTCTGCACGGACTTTCTTACTTTTGGAAATCCTCAAAATTTGAAATATTTGCTTGGAGTTTACTTAATTTGTGAGGCAGGCAAACATTTAATCCTCAAATATTCTTAGGGTATTTGATTTTATTAGTTGCAACAAAAGATTTTCGATACAATTTGTTTACAATTTGATATTTCGCGTTACATTTAAATACGAATGTTAATAAATTGTCGATATTGTTAGATGGCAAATGGAAATTAACTTTTCCAAATTAATTTAAAAGAATTTCAAATTTTAAATATGTTATAGTGTTATAGTTTTACAATTAAGTAAGTATATATAGTAGGGGCGATCGAAGTTATCTAATTTTGAATATATTTTATAGAAGACGAGTGACAAACTTTTTTTAATCGATATTTTGGAAATCTAAACTGGGAAAAATTGTTTTTCTTTTAGTTTTTAGTACAATACATTTGTAAATTATTGATGATGTAGCAATGGGGAAAGTGAGAAAAATGTAATAAATTGTAATATGAGATAAGCCAAGAATAAAAAGCAATGAGTTGATGTTAAATTGAAATATGAGTGTTTAAAGTCAGTGATAAGAAATGAAAGAAAGAAAAGTGTGCAATGTTTTTTACTGAAAATTCTCTCAATCTATTTTTAGACTCACGAACAAAAAAATAGTCTCAAAATTGTATTTTCATTGGTGATCTGTTTTTATTTAAATCATACGTTCTTATTTTTAAAATGTTGAGTCTAATATTTAAAAAATATATTTTCCTAAGCGAAGCAGCACAAGTTGCATTCATTTCCCAAACTTCTAGTACACAAGAATGTGGCATATCCATCAATTCAAATACGATCTAAGTAGCTTAAGTATCTAGCCTGAGGTCTGCCTTCCCAGGGTCTTCTGGCCCAGCTCCAATCTGCACCTTGGCATCTTGAAAGTCCGCTGATCCTCTGCGACTTTCATCGTTGTCGTTCCACGGCTGCGTTTTGGCCGTACCCCAAATAAGATAGATGACGTTGCCGGCAAACAGAACTCCGGCCGCAATGCTGAACACAACTTGCCACTGACCACGTTGCGTAGGATCGCGCACCAGCAATCCCACCACAAGGGGTGTCAGCATCGCCACCAGATTGGTGAAGGATTGGAGAATGCCAGCCAGAATGCTGGCATGCACCGGCGATAGATCGATGGTATTCAGTTCGCTGCCAATTGTCGCTGCACTGCTAACACCAACGCTGAGCGTGACCAACAGCAGAGCGAGAGGCTTCTGTGTGGCCTCCACAAAGCCGAGGGCCAGCATAATCCCAGCCGGCGTCCAGAGCGCAATTGTGTTGTAGGTCTTGCGCAGTGCCGTCAGGCTGAGGCATTCCCGCTGGAGCAGCACATTGGCGACAAGGAGATAGACATAGCACATGCCCCACATCAGCAGGAAAGGCAGTGCCGAGAAGAACGCGTTGCTGTGCATCTGCAGGCCGAGCACGCCGCTCAGATACGCAGGCAGCTTTGCCTGCATCGTGGCCAGGCCCCAAGTGTCGGCACAGCGGGCACACAGCAGTGCATAGAACGGGGCCGAGGTGAAGATCCCACGCCAGGGTATGGCCAGATGTCGCTTTCGTCTCGCCTCGCGTTGCATGTCGCCCACAATGTACCGCTGCTCTGCGGTGCCTATGCAAGACGCCTCACTGGCCCGATTGGCGCCCAGCAGCAGCCACAGCAGGCACCAGGCCAGCGCCAGGGCGCCCGAGGCATAGCTGATGCTCGGCCAACCCATTGAGGAGCTCGCTAGCATTCCGGCTGCGTACATGGCCAGCACATTGCCGCAATCGAATCCGGTGTACGCGAATGCGCCCAGACGCGTGCGCTCCACGACCGGCGCCCAGTTGGCCACATGCTGATGAATGCAGGGCAGCGCGACGCCCTGGCAGAGACCCTGCAGCCAACGGATCGCACAATAAGCTCGCCAGCCACCTACGTAGATGCCCTGGGGAGTGCAGACACTCAGCAGAGCCGATCCCAAGGTGCCCAGAAAGAGCACGGACTTGGCACCGAAATGCTTGCACAGATACCCGCCAAGAAACTGCGTCAGAGCCGAGCCCCAATAGAAGCTGGAGAGAACATAGGATTTCTCTGGTTCTGTCCAGTTGAAGTGCTGCAATGCCAAAAGAGGAAGAAGAAGTAGAGTTTAAAGGGGGCGTGTGCATCTCACTTACTGGCAGCTCGGCATTAACGGACGTGGCGTTTGTCATGGCCACCACAGCCACGCCCACATTGAACTGGAGTATCGTATTGACGACCAGGCCCAGAAAGATCAGCAGCGCCTGCAGGTGACGCAGCCCGAGGCGTGGCACTGAAATGCAAATAAGATTTGGCTAGCTTTTGATCCGCCCCACAGGCAACTCCCCTCGGCGCTCCGGCTCCTCTTGCTCACCTTTCTCCAGCTCCACCTGCGTGTCCGTCTTCATGTTTTCTGTTTAAGAATTGTTTAGTTTTACCTTGTTTCTATGTTTTTGTTCGCATTACTTAATCGCTGCTCATTGTGCTCTCTGAAATGACGAAGCTGTTGTTTTTGTTTTTATTTAATTATTTTTGCATTATATTGAGTTAATCGTGTTTCAAAAGATCAAGTGGAAAACATAATGCTTGTGTTAAAGCTCTTCGAAAGCGGCTTAACGAGCGAGCGAGCTCACAATAATCGTAATTACGTTCGGTTCAGTGTAGTGTTAATTTGGTATTAATAAAATTCTCTTTTTTTAGGCCATGGATTTTAAAAAAATTCATGGACTATTGTGTTTGTCGGAACGGAATTGTGCGTAACAGGCAGAAGGAGGCATCTGCGACCCCATAAACTATATATATTCTGAATCAGTATCAGTAGCCGAGTCGATTGAGCCATGTCTGTCTGTCTGTCTGTCCGTCTGTCTGTCTGTATGAACACCTGGATCTTCGAAAGTATAAGAGCTAGAGTCAACATACGTATATATTGCAGTGTCTCAAAGTTTTTTTAAAATTTGGACACGCCCCTTCCCGCCTCCGTAAATCAGTAATAACTATTTAAAAACTACAATATTAGCTCAACAACCAAAGTTGTATATACTTTGCCACGGGCGTTATGTGAAAATTTCATTTAAATCGGACTATTAATAAGTGAGATATGATACGAATTAAACTCACTTTGAACATACATTTATACTTAAGCAGACCTAATTTACGCAAGCATACCGAAGTTCAAATCACACATCATTTTAAACTTTTTATTTGCATTGTATGGTAACAAAATTGGTTGACAATGCAGCTTTGTCGATGGGCCAAGGAGTGAGGCAATGGCCGAGTGGTTAGAGTGGCGGACGGCTGTGAGAGGATGCGTGTGTTCAACTCCCGGTTGAGGCGGGTGCGAATTTTCATTTATTAATTACTAATTATTTTTTTTATTTATTTTATTCTAATAATATTCGGGCGGCGATTCCATACCGTTAAAATTTTTATTACGGTATAATATGATAATCCATGGCCTTATACAGTCAGCACCTGACTGTAGCGTTAGTATTTTTTTATTTTAAACATGTATTCATATTTAATGTGCCGACAATTGTTTTATTGTTTCCCGGCAATTTTGATAATTGCATTAATATTGTATGGAAATTGCTTTAAATTGAACTGATAAAACTGTATTCTCAAGTTCAGTGGGGCCGATTTTATGGCAACATGGAGTATTATATACCAGTTCGATTTCTACACAATTTGTTACAGTATCTTGATTCTGGGGTTTGTAATCAGTGTAGTCCGAATTTTGCAGCGTCGTCGAACTTTGTCGAGTTTCGTTGGACGAGGCCAGCTTAGAACTGGAAGCTGAAAGTTTATTTGTTTGTTGATTTCCCATTGTTTTAGTGTGTGTGTCAGTGTGTGTGCGAGTGTGAGTGTGTGCGAGTGTGTGTTTGTTGTTTCAGTCTGTCTGTGCTAAAACGAAAAAATGCAAATCTTCGAATATACATTTGTATCTGCTGCGCTGCTAAAAAGATACTTTCAAGGCCGCACACATAGGTAGATACGCAAACATGTTACTTTCCCATTCTCCCTCTCTCTCTGCCCCTCTCTGTTTTTACCTCCCTTTCTCTTTACTATTACAATTGTTCTGAAAGCTGTCAATACAATCGTATAACTTGCGCAAGGCGGTAGGGCAATCCAAGGGGTGTGGACGAGAAAGAGCGGGAGGTAGAGTGAGGGAGTGAGGCATAGCATGCTGATCTGGCGCTTACAGCCTACTAATGCAATGGAAACACACACAACACACAACGCAACACAATCTATTGCAATGCCGAGGCATATTTTCGGGGCCCATGCAAATATTTGCCGAATTCGAATTTTTGTTTACATTTTAGTGCAAATTTTGCAAATTACTCGCCAGCGCAGTCTGGCAACCCCCCAAATAAGAGCACACACACACAGACACACCCACAGACACTGTTGCACACCCCCAACCTTAGTGTTGGCCCTGTGTGCGCCCTGCCCAGCCCGCGTTCTGTCCACCTGAACCTCGTGTCATGCACAATGTGTTCACTTCTTTTTTGTTGTGCACATTTAATTTAAGTAAATCCCATGCAAATGTTGCGCACAGTGCCAGAGGCGTCGTTTCAAGGGGGGCGTATACTTTGCTCATCATGATATATTTGAGTGAAAAGAAATTATTGCTGTCCACTAAATGGTTTTCATCGTTTTAATGTTATCGAACTGTGAAACCCTTTTGTACCCTGTTGAAGCGCCGCCACTGCGCGGTGCAGTCTTAAATAAAATGTCTAGCATTTTGCTTGCTTTGATTAAAAACAAATAGGCAAACACATCCCACGCACACACACACACCACACATGGCACGCAAGTGAGCAGAGCGAGCAATATGTTTATGCATTTTGTGTCATTTTAATTTAAAATATCTGACGCATTTTTGTGTGCATTCTCGAAAGATTATAGGTCGACACAAGTAAATTCAAGATACAAAAACACCCACACACACTTGAAAACATACAATGTAACTCTTTGAGTGAAACAGAGCTTAACCAAAACACATGTTGATGGTGAATTTCCAATTTCGAAGTTTGCACTCTCTAAATCGCTTCTCACAATTCTATTAATATCAGATTATAGTAGCACACTTTATTTGTTATTTTAGCCCGTTTTTTTTTTCGATTCGTTGTTCTTGTACGCTGCTTTTCTATTTTTCTGTATTTTCTGTGTGTTTCCGTTTCATCGTTTAGCGTGTTCGTTTTGCTGGCGTTTTGTTCAACTGCGCTTTGTTTATGCAAATCACTTTGAAACATTTCGCTGTCAGCCAATTTAATTCTCGCTTAATGAAGTCTGATCCCAATGGCAACTAAAACTGAGTGGAAATCGAGCTTACGGTTAAGCTCGTAGTTAAAACTATCCCAATGTAAAGATTATTGTTATGTAAATTCAACCAAATATCATTAAACATAAAACAAATAATTTGAAATTAATGTTAATTTATTATTTTGGAGTTAGTTAATTTATATTTTCAAGCAAACAATTAGGAATTGCATTTTTCAAAGGCTAACGTCACATGAGGCAGCCAGTCAAAAGCTGATTGCTACAAGTGTGCCGTCGATCAGCTGTTCGCTCTTTTAACAGAAGCAACATGTGGCTTTATTATCGCTCTATCTATCGATATATTTTCATAATAAGTAATATGTAAACTATTGTTTAATTTGTTTATGAATTATATATTGAATTATTCTAAATTAAATTTTGTTGCTTAGCACTACTTTCATAGCAACAAAATAATGAATAAAAAGATTTTTACTTACATCAGCTACAAATCGACTTATCGATAGTTTGATACTTAAATTGGGGATTTTTTCAATTCCTTTTATTTAAATGTATTTGATTATGCAAAAATTATTAGCATTTTATTTTTAGTTATTTGTTGACAGAGCAGTTTGCTAGGATATTCAAATTTCTAGTCATATGATGATAAAACGGCTGATTTATGTTTGCTCAGTGAGTTCTGTTATTAGCAGTGGAGCAAATGTTAATTCACATCAGCTGCTAGGTTTCTTTTCTGTTGATCAATGTTAAGCGAATGTTATGCTCTCATTTATGTGCGATCGCCAATTCTCTCATTTACTGTTAATGTGTTGTACGTACACATGTGTGCGGACGGCGAAATAAATTCAAAATTTGGGAATTGTTTAAGTTTTTAGACATCGTATGTGAGAAATGAACGATCACTGACGCGATATAAATGCAATTGATTGCGTTTGAAACAAGCCAACTGGGCTGCATATAGAATTCAATTAAATACACATTTATTGTGCCGACAATACACGATCGCCAAAGAAGACGCGACGCGCAAACCAAACAAACAAATTGCGGCAGGCGGTTCGACGTGTGTGAGTGTGTACGTACAAGTACGCAAACGTATACGCGTGTGTGTGTGTGTGTCCGTTGCGTGTGATTCAATTGTTTAAGCAAACAACAACAGCCACTGGGCAAGTTTTATATGCTTAACGAAAGTAATAATAATAATATCAACTAAAGCAACGCCAGCGACAACAAGAGAAGCCAACAAGTAGGCAGAATTAAAAATTGCTCCAAATATAGAAATAAAAAAAAGCCAAATGACGCGACGGCATAAAATAACCATTTAAAATCCATAAATAACATGAATGACATTTCTGTGCACCCTATAAAAAAAGAATAGTTATATTTTCTTTTTACGTCAATTTCGCTTCCTCAGCATCGTTTGATATTTTGTGCTTTTCGGTTCTTGTCTCGTTCTGTTTCGTATCGTTTTAAGCTTTTCTTATCCTTTTTCATGGAATATTTCCGGCAACATTCGTCGTCGCTTCCTTAGATCGTTGTTCAAGAAAAGTGAAGAAACACGCGCGCAATTTCCACACCTCCCGCTTTTGAGCCCTCCCTTCCTTCTTTGCCCCTTGTTTTTGTGGCATTTTTGGCATTCTTATTGCATTCCACGTGCGTTTTGTGTTCTTTCTCTCTTCTTATTCGCAACGTCGCGGACTCGGCTCGCCTCATCCCCCCTCTCGCCACGCCTCGTCTTGTCTTGTCGTCGCGAAGTGTCTCCCCATCAAATGTAATTTGTTTGCTAAAGCGTCCATTTGTGCAATTGCCCTTCCCCCTCCGTCGCCGGCCGATGCAATTCTAGTGATCCATTGTGAAATGTTTAACGTGGAACGTGTCAAAATATTCTAGTGAAAAACGACAACAAAAAGGCCAAAAAGTCAAGCAAAGCTCAAGTTAAGAAATAAAAAAGTGACTTAACGGCAATCATACCAATAATAACAGCAACAACAAATATATTGATATCAACTATATCCACAAGAACAACAAAAATAACAACAACGACACTTGCCCCGCTCTATTTGTAAGTTGCAATATTTTATGCTTTTGTTTTTACTTTCTGTTTTAATACATTTTTTCTTATCACTGTTGTCTCATTTCTTATTTTTGCCTACCTTTTCTTCTTGTACTCATGCCTAACTAAACATACCTTCAGAGACTCACACACACACACCTTAATGTTATATATCTACATACGTTTGTACATACTTTGTTTTTTTCTTTACCTGTTGCCTCTTGTCTTTATTTCACATCGTCTCCTCTTCCGTGTCTCTCTGTCCCTTTCGCACACACTCGCAAACATATTTGTACATTCATTGTCAACGGTTATTTCATGATTGCGCTTCGCTGTTTTCATTTTACCTCTGCCCCTCGCTGAGGGGTTGTACACGGGCACAGGCAAGTCTATGTGTATGTATGATATACATATGTGTGTGTGTGCAGTTTTTGTGCGTGTATGTGTTTTCTTATTGTACAGGCACTTTATTTCGTCTTACCTCACTTCACTTTAGCCACAGCCCAGCCTCGGCTCATCTTTAAGCGTACTATATTTCTCCTGCCCTGCGCCCTTATGAGCAGCCCTCCTCTGGCCTCGCTTTCGCGCGCTCTTTCTACCTGTATTCGTACGTATCATTTTCTTAGCTGTCGTTTTCATTTGCTCAACTTCATTGCCATCGCTTCCCTTTTGCATAATTCTGCTGACTCATTGACACGTTAAACAACACGTTTATAATACATTTTCAGTTTCTTTTTGTCGGTTTTTAAATAACTAACTGTGTGTGTGTATGTTTTCGACCACACAGCAATATGCACGCACACATACAAGTTGCTTGAACTATTCCCCGGCATTATAATGAACAATTGTGTTTGATATTCTCACCTTAGGCGGGGTGCTCTCGATATGATGTTAACTCCTTTTCAAAGAGATTGCATCACTTTCTCACCCCACTTGATGGCAACTCCTTTTCGGAGAATCTTGCAGAATATTTACTTATTATATATTTATGTACATACATATGTCCAAGTGGAATCTTATCTTAGTGCAATCAGCTGAGCTACGTACCTGGCCTAAAACATACATATGCATATGTATATCATTCCCTCTCTCTCTTTCTCGTCTCAGTTTTCCGTACAAATATTGCCGTTATTATCGACACAATTGCTTCACCATTGTTAAAAGCCACAATACAGCTGCATTGCCCAGCTACATATATACAAACGTGTGCATATAGTATAACAAAACAACAAACACAACTACAGAACAGAACAACAAACGACTCTCAAGCGACAGCAAAGCGTAAATTGCAAACTAAAAAGTCATTAAAATATCAAATTAGCGTCTGGCGTTGAGATTTAGTCAAGTTTCCAAACGATTTCCACGCCAGTTGTATTCCACAGACTGCGAACGCCGGCAAGCAACTGAGAATGAGTGGATAAGTTAGCACATGTATTCTAAACGTACAGAACGTCTATATAAATACATATGTACAAAACAAATTGTGTACGATATATAACGTGGTTACGTACGAAAAGACGAATCGAAAGTTAACGCCATGTGGCACCCGCATAAGCCCAAAACAGCCTGTTGATTAGAAGTAAAGCCCAACCGTCTTTTCGTTTTATATACCATGCAATTGGGTTCAATATTCCCCTTTGAAATTTCTCTACAATATCATTATTTTTAAGTTAAAATTTATGGAACCTATGAAAGGGGTTTAATATTGAATTAAAATGTATCTACTGATTTTAAATCTCCCTCATATTTTATAAATAGGTAATTGATTTCATAACATTACAAAGTTAAGAATAAATAAAAATGTCTCTAATTAAAAATGGAATGTTTTGATAGTAACCCAAACTTGACAACATAATCCTCACTGCAGCACATAGACAACTTCGTACGCACAGTCTGAAATACAACTATGTAGCGTCTGCGTATAGGCTTTTATCATAGGGCATAGGGTGTAGGCTTTTATCTTTCGAAAATGAAAACGAGCCGTCCTTCGGCATGCCGAAAGTTGTATACCCTTGCAAATTCTTGTCTTCTTCAATTGTTTCAATACTAGTTATATATAATGGTGTTGAATTGAATGGTATTGTGTATATTCAATATTATGTGCCAAAGTTAACTAATTTCTAAAATCAAAACTGGTTTTCATAAAAAACCCTTAATTTCGGTCGTTCGTTCCTATGACAGCTATATGTTAAAGTAAAATTTGTAATTATTAAATATGTGCCCTCAGCAGCGATTTTTTTAAATTTTTTACAGGTAGGGCTATATTTATGATGAATTTAGGTCGATGACAGAAGTCTCGGACTCTTCTAGTTTTTTTTAATTGAATTTAGAAAATAATTAAATTTGCATGTATTTTGTCGCTGCTGAGGGCACATATTTAATAATTACCGTAAAATTTTATATGCATATTATATATACAGAAAAAGTCCGATGTAGTAAATTTAGTTGCAATATCTTGACATATCACAAGAATTCGACCGATAGTTTGTATGGCAGCTATACGATATATATTTACAGTGTACAGCAATAAGAAGCATGTGTGCAGAGTTTCAATCAGCTTGCGTTACAACATACGGACACACGGACAGACGGACAGGGCTAGTTAGATTCCTCTGTTGATGCTGATTCAGAATTTATGTACATTTGCTTTGGGGACTGAAATGCCTCCTTAGATGCGTTGCAAACTCCTGGCCAACATTAATATTATTTCTGCAAGGGTATACAAATAACCGATAACACAATTTACATGCCTCATAGTCAGTCTGACGATGAAATTGGCAGAAAGGGAGAGAAGTGTAGGGTGCGCTGCATAATTGAAAAAAGCGATAAAATAAAAAAATAACAGAGTGAAACACGTTTTACTCGTACCTGAGTCACCTGGGTTGAAGGAACTCGCTCGTTGCGGTCTACAATTAGTATGAAAAATACCGAATTTGCTACCAGTTTGGCATTTGTTCCAGTGAACGTTGAGAGAGAGAGAGAGAGCAGAGAAAACAACTGCAACAATATTAATAATTGAGTAGAAAGAAACAACAGCTGCAATAACAACAACAACAACAACAACAACAATAGTAACAGTAACAACGAGAAGCAATCAAATCATTAAAGTAAATTTATGATGACTTTAAAACTCGCACAGCTTAAATTTTTTTCGCAGAGTGACTTATCGGCACAGTGATCTTTCCTATATAACAAAACACAACCGTACGCAACGCTACACAGATCACATCTCCATGCTCCATATTTGGTCGAAAGACGCCTTCCCACACTCATTTCTATCTGTATCTCTTTATCTGTATCTGCGCAAAGTTCTGCTTGGAGTACGCTTGCGCGACTCGAGGCTTACCCTTCACCAGCGACGAGCAGCGAAGCGAACGCGTTTAATAAATTATCAAGTTGAATGCCCAGTTTCGAAATTTGACCTTGAACACAAATTTCGGTACTCGGGAGAGCTTAGCTCTACACTGTGTACATAATGTATACTATGCATGTATCGTCTTGTATATCGTGTTGTGTATCTCTGTTGATTGTTTCGCACTGTCTGAGTGTGTGTGTTTTCAACAATCTTTTGACTGTCGTTTATTTGCGTGCTGCGATGCGTTACGAATGTCGCACTTGGATACGTCTTTTTCTTCGTTTTTCTTGTCTTCAACTTCATCTTCCCTCTGTCTTTCCCCTTGGTCGGCCACAATCGGTTGCCCAAGTTGGTTGGGAATTGAAACTCTTTCGGCAAGTGCGTTAGTTCGTAACTCTTGGGTTCGCTTAATTAGCGCAACCATACAAATTAACTAACGCACATGCGTAACTCATGGGTACAACAATAACAACAATGAGATTGTTGCTACAATATGATTAATGTTGCTCGTTCTCTTTTCCTTTTGAACTTGGCTCTAATGTCTGAAATAAATTACTCTAGGTAGGCTCGGCTTGTTCGTCAATTGCAAACCGGTTTAGCCTATGTATGTATTTGACCATCAAAGTTAATGATATTACGAAAGATCTAGAGAGTGAAAAAGCGAACGAAAGGGGGAGATGGAAAGAAGGAGAGAATAGTTAAGTGGCAGAAGGGAGAACCTTGATTACATAGCAACACGTAAAACATAATTGTTGGTTGAAACCGATATAAAGTATTATGTCATGACAGCATTCGATTTCCAGAACTTTCATGGCCGAGTGGCGCCTAAATATGAGAAAAAGAGTTAAAAGGTTCGACAATTCTAAAATGAGGAGAGGTTACACTCAGTTTTATCTTCAGAATGTAAAAGATATCTTTTATATGCTGTCTTCAATTTGGAGGTTTGTCAAACAAATTTTATTTCAATCATATTCATTTAAAAATATGCTTTCTCATTTGATACATATTCATTCAAAGAAACTCGAAATTGTTTATAATAATCGGCACTGCAATATAGCACATATAATATATGGATAATCCTATGTGCTTATGCATTAATATTTATTTTTGTTGGCTCTACGTAGTGCTCGTTAAACATAAAAGCTAATCAGCTCACGCCGTTTCCTTTCGTTTCTTTTTTGAAGACTTGAACTAATAATAAACACATGCAGAGCATCTGTCTGCATAAATATTTATTTAAATTTGACATGATTGATCATCTTGAAAGGTGCCGATGAAGGTGTTAAATACTTGCCACTGATGATCCAATTTGTTAAGGTGATGAAATATGCAAATGTATGTGTCCTGTTGCGGCTGCTGCTGCTTCTGATGATGATGATTATTTGGCCTGTCATATTATGGGAAATTTTGTGGCTAGAGAAATGGTCTCCCCCCCCATAATAGCACCCACAAATAATAAACACATTGCCATATTTGTGTGGGGGCAAGTAGAGGAGACGTCGACTGACGTTCTACCCCTTCCCTTGTGTTCTGGTCAGACTTTGATGGCCTTCCCCGTCCCCCTGCCATTTATTGGTATCTGCGTTGTGCCGTTTTTATCACGGCGCACGTAAATGTCAAACATAAGCCCCTTGCTTTTAAAATACCTCATGGAATCGTCGGTATTCCCTAAGCGTGTGCGTGTGTGTGTGCGCGCTTGTGTGTTTGATTGATAAGAAAGTGAAGCGACAGCTGTTCGGGAAATGCTCGACGATTGTTTTGGATACTCTCGCTGATATTCCACATTCAACGGGTATATTTATGTGCTCATATATTTTATACTTTTAAAAGTAGAACCCGAAACTATATTTAGTTTACGATTGACTTGCCTTTTATAGATACTTTGAATACTTTTAAGTCACTTCAGGTGGAACAGATTGTTTTGCTGTTTGGGAGAGGGTATGCAATAGTCGTTACCGCTTATTGTCCGCTATCACTGAATGAACATTTTTTTTTTTCAGCTGGGTAGAAGGGATGTTGGCAGCCTGACGGGTTAGTCTGGATATGTAATTAGGGTTGCATTTGTCGGTTTTTCGCTCAGGCATGTGTCACAAAGGGGTGTCAAGAGAGCGTGCGATTTGACTCGATGCGGAGTTGAGTCTTTAACCTTTTGGCGGGAAGATATAACAAATTACAATTGTCTTTCATATTTCACACACTCACGTTATCTCATTGAACATGAATTATAAATAAACTATTTGGTTGTGGTTCTGTTATCAATACTATGAATAAAACTTGCTCAAAATTTTGCTTTTATATGAATAATACTCGTATTATATATAAAGCTATTTTTTTTTTTAATTTTATATTAATATCAATATGTGTAACTATGTATATACCTGATATCTGCCCTATAAGCTACTCTTTTATATTGCTAACTCGTATTTATCTATTTGAATTAACTTTTTCACACACTTCTCGACTCTATTGTTTTGATTATGCGCTCAACTGTAAACCACACGACCACTAAATTAAATGCGATGATCAAACTGCATAATAACAACAATAACATTTAATAAATAAAAACTACAATACTAGCAAGCTATATATACAAATACACCCGCATATATTGACATGAACACACATGTTTGTGTGTGGAACATCAAAAAGCAATATGCATAAAAAATAAAATTGTACATATAAACGTATATATCTATCTACTATATTGTTATATATTTATTCTATTTTATGCGCTTGTTGTGTTGTCTGAATTTTTGTTCTATTTTTCTGTTCACACTTTCTCACTAACTCGCTCTCTCTCTCTCTCTCTCTCTCTCTCTTTGTCTAACACTTCCTGGCCTCCACCACTTTCCATTTCCACTTTCATCTGTCTCCCTCTTTCTCCCGCTCTGTCTCTGTGGTTGTTGCTGTCAAATGTTTTCTAAACATTTATACAACAATTTTTATGTCATTTTCACAATAAAATATTGGATCTATCTCTATAACTGTACATACGTACATATGTATATGCATATATTCTGTCTCGCTCTTCGAGCCGTTAAATGTGCAATCCGCCCACGCCGCATCTCACAAACAGTCGCACACACACACACACAGACACACGTACACACACCCTGTTACTGACAATATAAACGAGAGTATTTTCTGTATAAATCTGTTGCTTCTTTCCAAACACACACACACAGCCACATTTTCCTTTTGTTGAAAATGCATTTTCACCTAATTTTTCCTAAAACTAAATCTTCCGTCCACTTGTTAAATTTTCCACAAGTTTTTTTACGATCAAAAAGTTTTTATAACAAATTTCCAAGTCTTTCTTTAGCTCTCATATTTCCCACTTCTTTCTCTCTACTTCCTCTTCTCTCTTTCTCTATATTTTTCCGTCTCTATCTCTCTCTCTCTCTCTGTCTTACTGTCTTTCTGTCTCTATTTCTCTGTCTCTTTCACTCTTTCTGAGCTTAGCTGCGCTTCTGCTTGCATATATATTGATATATCTACTTCCCCTATTTCCCACCTTAATAATGATATATCTTATAAACATATATACGACATGCTGTCTTATATCGAAATTGTTTTGTTCTCTTTCGATTCTTACAGGCGCCAGCCCGCCCCGCGCCCTCATCACGCTCGTGTGTCGTGTGCAGTGTTGTTTAGCTCCTCCCAAAAAAATCAACAGCGCATAAAATATAAAGCAAGAAGAAAATATTTAATTCAATTCAACAAATTAAAAAAAAAAAACTTGTGCAATTAATATTGCAGAAAGTAATTTAAATGTTATTTTAAAGTGAAATCGGAATGGGTTTATAACCGAACAGGGTGATCTATAAATAAACCAATCGCGCCTTACAGCCGTTTATAATTCTATCTATATATAAATATTGTATATAGTTTGCATATCTATCGAATTAGTTGAGTTCATTTTTGCGCTTGTTCTTATCGTATTTTGGTTTCTTTATTTTCTGTATGACGTAATTACTGCATAAGTAAATGGTTTGCTTCCTTATCGCGGTATAAACAAATAGAGAAACAACAAAAAAACCAAACTGAGAAGAATATAAAACCAACCAAATAATTTAACGAAAGCTGCTACACGAACGCGTACAGCGTACAAAGCCGGCTCACATGTGTGGGTTTCTCTAAAGTGGGTGAGTAAACTGCAGCCGATTCGTTCTTCTACTTCTTCTTGTTCGTCATTATCATTACTATATATTTAGCAAGCGATGATACCCTCCGATACCAGCGCCCTGTTAGTCCCTCAGCAACAGAGACCATCTTCATTTCACACACGCTCGCACACACCACACCACCACACACCACACACACGCACAACTCATTTATATATGCGTCATAAATTCATTCATGCATTTGACTTTGACAATAAGTCAAAAAGAACGCTTCCCCCTACCTTCAAGCAGTTCCCCGCAACCTCATCGAGTGCTCTTTTGCAGGCATTTATGAAATTTTTATTCTCGTATACTTTATACCCCGTTTGCATTCAGAAAGAAGGGAGCATATTGTTTTGAACTGATTTGAAGTATTATACATACTTTGTATACAAATCTTAACTCCATGTGATTCAAAGTGTTTAACTGGCTTCATTAGAATTGAATGTCATCTGCGAATTACTTGATAAATTTTATACTTTTTAACTTTCTTATTCTTCTATAAGATACAGAATATGAATACTCTTTGGCAATACCTAGGGTATCTTGTAGTTGCGTGCGTGTTTCTTGCCACACTTGGCTTTGGCTTGGCCATGCAAAGTGCGTTGACGTTGCCCTTGCCACTCTTCATCTCTCTCCCTTTCGTTTTCTTTTTTGTTATCCACAGCCATCATTTACAGCAGCAGCGGCGGCAGCAGAGTTACCGACTTTGCATGCTAAATAGATTTTGGTAACCATGTCGGGATGGGTTGCTCTGCGGCTCGGTGGCTTTGGTGGATCTGGTGGCTCTGCGGTTGCCGTCTGTCTTGTCGTCATCGCGAAATAGTTAAACTCGCTAAGCGCATCGGAGACACGCACATCATCATTATTATTATGGCCAAAAGGAAGAGGGAAAACTTTGGCCTGCCGCAGTTGGCAGTTTATTTCTGGCAGCGGCTGCAGCCAATTGCAGCACATGCAGCTGAATATATTGCAGTCAATAGAAGTAGTTGAAGGAAATGCATTTATAATTCACTTTTGGTTGGTGTTGTTTAACTCACTTGTCGACAGATGTTTGCATAAGTTGGGATATAGTTTTATGAACTTTGACAGTGAGCAACCACCAGTGAAAGATAAGGAGAAATATTTGTAATAGGTAAATTGCAAATTTATTTATAATTCACAGAACTTTCAGCTCTAGAACTTTATACAATAATTAAGAACAACGTGAGGAAATTCAAATAATATTATAAAGTTGACGGAATTCGCAGAGTAAACTTCAAATATTTAACGAAGAGGAAAATATTTTGCTGGCTTAACAAGAAATTAGTTTGAAATATTCTGATGACGTATCGGGAATTCACCTAGATCACTAGATATGTGACTTGTGGGTTATTTTTCGAAGCTTCTCGCTGTGATTGTCGTGAACGCTGCTGACACATAAATTTGCAATACGATTTGCAAGTTTTCATTTACATTTCTATGAAGTCGCATTGAATCAGGGGACTTTGGTTCGTTTTGTTTTGGTTTCTTTGCTCGTATTACGTACGAAGTCTGGCTTGCATTTCAAAATAAGCAAAACCAAACAGTATATTATTATTTATTTAGTTTGCCATTTGCTCCTCTGCTGTCGTTGTTGCTGTTCTTATTGCTAATGTTATTGTTGATTTCTTGCGAAAACTGACGCGGTATTTTTATAGCGAGTAGAGAAAAAATAGAACTGAAGCGACGGCACAATAACAATACAAACAAATGCAAAGCAAAGATAAATAAGCTTGTTACTTATGCTCTTCGTGTGTGTGTGTGTGTGTTTGTGTATGTGTGTGTGTGTTGTGCGCCAGTACTCCCCAAATGACAGGTCAGCTGTTTTGGAGACTACCTAGAAGGGCATCATTTGGGGCATTGCGCTGGTCCCACGCGACTCTCATTTCAGTCAGTCAGTCAGGCGACATGTGCCCGAACTGAACACACATACACAGATACTTATGCATTAGTATGTTTGAGTTCAAATACCCAACTCCCAGTCACTCTCGAGTGCGGCCCATCAGCAGAGCGAGTAATAGTTGCCTGCCAAGAGAATAGTACGACCAGAGACGAGAGTGTGACACAAATTTCAACAGTCAGTTGCGTTTTGCACTGCGCTGGGCTCAATGACCAACTGAAGACTCATTTGGAGGACTCATTTGTGCCGTGGCAGAGAAGGGCGAGCAGTTTTAAGTGCATTCGCACATTAAACATATATTTCAAATATGAGCCGACCAATTTCTCAAAAATTATTACACAATGTATGCACGTGTATGTGTGTGTGTGTGTGTGTGTGTGTTTGTGTGTGTCGAGTGTCGCCTTAGACACTTTGACATTCAGCCAGACCATTTGCTTTCAGAATTTATTTCAATGACCTTTAATCGTACTGAGTATTTGTCGACTTTGTCATGTTTTCTACATTTGTATATTCTCGGTATTCAAGTACAAGTCATTAGCAAACGCCCGCGCACAGTTGTACTATATCGTATACGATATGCAATGTATATTTAAAAGATGTCACCAGCAGAAAATGTTACCTATTCAAATTGACAACAAGGAAACTATTCTTGAACTTTAAGTTCACTTATATTTTGTAACTTGATATTGAATCTTTCATTTGCAGATATTGGAGAATTATAGCAAACAAATACTGGTAGAAATATTCTTAATTTGTAGAGAACTCACTGTCTTAATTTGATATGGAAATTTGTATATCGTTCACTCTTCTTCTGTGAGCAACTTTAAGAATTTCCTAGTGCAATTTCCAGTTGTGTTATGTTCATTTTTCGCTTTTCCCGATGAACACATTCGATATGGCAGACAACTGCAGCAATTGCTGTGGCATCACAATAAAATTAGAGCTTCAATTTGGCAAATTTGCAGCAGGAAAAGCGGAACAAAAAAGCAGCGAAAAGTGGCCAGAACCACCTGTTGTTGGCTCCTGAAAATATCATTAAATTTCACTTAAGCCAAGTCAAGTTTGCCACCAAAGAAAGGGAAGGCAAGACAGGGGCAGTTTTTGGCTAGAAAGTGTGAAAGAAAAACAACACACACACACACACAAAGAAAAACCTGGGTTAGTTTTCCGTTTGTTTTTCGTAGAACTTCTCGACGCGTGCGGTGGCTTAGTGTGCTGCATGCTCCGCAGTGCCCATACTATCTCCCAGTTGCATCTTTTCGCCAGCTGTCCCTGCCACATTCTCCACTGCTACCCGATTACCAATTGTTTGTCTGTCTGTGTGTGTGTTTGTGTGCATGTGTGCAAGTTGTTGCACTTTGCGCTTGCGACCCACATTTGTCTTTGGCGGCCGACGCCGCGTGGTGGCTTTTCCGAGGATTTCCACCACTTGCTTCTCTGTCTTGTGCTCTTTTATTTTGCCAATGTTGAGCATTTCCTTGTGCATTTTTCGGACTGATGCCCGTACTGGAATTTCATTCTTTTGTGCACTGCATTCAATCTTTGTACGGTCGAAAATGTTTTTGTTGCTGGTGTTGTTGCTGCTGTGCTGCCAGAGATTGTTCCGGACTTGCTGCACTCAGTGGTTCTCTTAAATTAAGTTAAAGTTGCTTTGCATAATGCACTGCATTTTGGTCAGGCATGAGACCACCCGAGGCCTGGTATTATCTCCCTCTTTCCTTTTCTGTCTTTTTCGCTGTCTACAGTTGCGCTTCTCCTGCGCTTTCGGGATGTGCCAAGTGTAGAACATCCGAGAAATTTCACTGCTCGCTCTAGCATTGCAAATATGCATGCTGTGTTTATTTTGCAGTCTACTTATGATGTGGACTAGGCAACGAAATGATGTTAATGTGAGTGTGTGTGTGTGTGTGTGTGTGTATCTGTAACCTGTTGACACCAGCGGAATTTAAGACTTTCGAGCTATTTATCTTAGTAAACCAAAGCAGAGAAGAATGAAATATGGCAAGTGTAGCTAAAAAGAACTAGGGTACTGTTGCAATGCTTCACTGCAGATATATATCTGGTTCTACAAGCAAAGAACTTGCAGGTTAGCTTAAAGATTCTCAAGATGTCTTTGAGAGATTCGAGACCGTTTTGCTATTTGTGCATTTCATTTCTAATAAGGCGTAATTGAAATGTTAATTAATTTCATTTCTGATTCTCATATCGCAAATGTCGTTTGCTTTATGTTCGTTTGCCAAACCGAGGACATTTTAATTAAAGTGAAATCAATTTCTTTTAGTTGCTGCCTCCCATTTTCCCTTCCTCGCTCTGGGCACTTTGCCATTTATTTATTTTAATTTGCAATTTCATTTGCATTTCGAATTAATACAAACTACTATAAGAAGCAAACCATCAAACCTACATATGTACGTATGCACATGTATGTGCTCTCTACTTTTGACACATCCCATTCGCTGAGTGCTTAGAAGATTTCGATTTGCAATGAATCTCAGATAGTGTTGATGACTTATGGTCGCGCATGTAGTTTGAAAGATAAAAATCGCCCCGAGACGTGGCAGCCACAGCCGAAGGCAGCACGCGTATCTGACGGATTGCCAGACATGAAGCGCATCTACAGCCTACACATGTTTTGCAAAATAACTCAAATTTCTAGCGCAGTAGTAATTCTTTTTATGTGATTTTTGCGCTTTCTGCTCAAAATATTTCTAATTTGGATTTCATTGGTACGAAATGACTTGAAATCTGGTCGCGCCGTGGCTCTGGGCAATTTGCCAGCATAAAGCATCAAACATCGTACATCAAATGTTCAACAACGTAAGGCCCTTTGTTTTGTGTGTGTTTGTGTGTGTGTGGGGAGCTTGCGACCGACTAGGTGTCTGCTTATCAAGCTGTTTGTCTTGGATTTTGTATCTGAATCTCTCTCTCTCTCTCTCCGTTGTCCCTTCGGTTGCGCATCATTTGCATTCTCAAGCTGCGTGTATTTTTGGTGATGCATATTCTGACACTATAATTCATTTGCACCGATCTGGCGATATGACAACCGCACACACACACTCACCCACTTTCGACAGCCAAGTGTCAACGCACGGGCTCGAGTAGGGCGCATGGTAATTGCCATGTTAATCAAATATGCAAAACTTGTGTTAAATAGGCGCAAAGATTCAGTTAAGCATGCAAAAGATAAATATGTTCTCTAGCCTTAGCTGAGTGTACATCCCATTGTTTATGCTGTTGCTGTTGTTGTTGCTGTTGTTGACGACGCTCTTCTTGTGTGAAGTGCTCTGCTCTTAGGCAGACAATGAACTGTTGCGCTGCTCTTGCCGGCCGCCAACTACACAAGTAAGATCTGATGACATCAGTTGATTGTTCAAACTAGTCATATGTTCACATCTCATGCTAGTAAACAGTAGTTGACCAGCAAATACCCTACAATACTAAATGATAGAGGTACTTTAGCTCAAAGACAAGCTTGTGTTCTTATTTCTTCTCTCAGGGTATATTGCAGTTGCAATTCCCATTTAGTTGTGACGGCGTCATAAATTCGCATCAATTTAAGTAATAAAATGCAACTAATACATATGTATTTATATATATACATATATATTTTTTATTCATGTGGCTGTTTTTCTTTCCGTTCTGTCGTTCTGTTCGCCACACTCATTAGGCCGTTCAAGATGATTGCCGTAAAAATCAATAATAATTTACAGAGATTTTTAACGTGCCATATAACGATTTTAGATAACCACGCATGAGTGTGAGCGTGTGTGTTTGTGTCTACTTGCGTGTCTGTGTGTGTGTGTATCAGAGGCTTGCGTGTGTGTGGGCTTTCTAAAGCTTTTGTGTGCTGCCTTTTGTTTGTCGGCCCACAATAGGTAAATAACAACAAAGTTATAACAAATTAGATAAGCGGTTTATTAGCGACGATACCGTCATAGGAACAACAACAACAACAACAACAAAATGTATAACACACGATAATTTACCACGTTACAAACAATTTACACACACACATTAAATGCCGCATTTTGGGTGTGTGCGGGTGTTAGTTGCCGATGATGTCGATGTGGAATTTTTATTTTTCACACACTATTATATGGCTCAAAGACTTTGTTTGCCTATCATGAAGCAAACGAGGGGACTGGCAGACAGCGGAAAGGGGGATTCCCCACCTCTGCTAGAGGAGCAAAAACTTTGGCATCCCCTTTTTAGCTACAGCAACTCTCTTCTACTCTATTTCTCTGCCTCCCTTTCTTTTCCTTCCCTTCTGTTAAATGGTGCAAGCAATTTGTTTGAATTTAATTACTTTGTGACTCATTTTCTCAGCTTAAAACAGCAAAGAGAATAAATCGAATTAGTTTAAATGGACAAACAATTTATCAGTTGCTTTAAAACAGATTTAATTTTTTCTGGTTTGCTTAACTTTAATTCTTCGTATTATCAATGTAAAATGTTATTTAGTTTGTCTTTCCTTATATTTATTTTATGTACTTTGAAACACATTTCTAACTAGATCTTTATTTATACTCGCGCATGTATTTTTATACTAAATTTATTTACTTTCTATTCTTATTCATTGGCACATCGTTTCCGCTTGTTGTGGCGTGCATAGAATCATCCAACTGTTCTGTTTATTTACATGTCCAGTTAACCAAAACACGATTCGAAGCGAAGCGAAAACAAAAAACATTAACAAATTGCCCCCCACACACATGACATAGAAAACTGAAAACTGAAGAAATCGACAGAACAGACAACTTGCATGAATAGCATAAGGATAATGTGATAAGTCGAGGTTATATTATCTTGAGAATGTTATGATTATGATTTCTTTTCTTCTCTTCTCTCTCTCGTTTTAGGTAAGTTCATGTTGGTATTGGGGCAAGAAACAAAAGTGCTTAGCATGAATCAAGCTGTAAGTGTTTACTTTGAAATTGAATCTCCATCCCTATCATAACTAGTTGTAAGAGTTGTATCCCTTGAACTTTCGAGTGGAACATTTAAGCTGCAATTGCCAATTGGCTTTTGGTGCGTGGAAAAGTTTAACAACTGAAGAAGAGCCACAAAAAGAGACAAATACATTCGCAGAATATACTATAAATTTTTGTTTGCTGTGTCGAATGGTCGACATACAATGTGCATATCTCAATTTCATTGCATTGTTGTAAGTGTTGTTGTTGCTGATGCTGCTCCTCCAATTTCCCGAATATTTTTCATGCCATTTCAATGCAAAACTGTTGTGTGCGTGGCTGTGTGTGTGTGTGTATGCGTTAGTGATGATCTCTCATAGATACTTTACATGCGAGTTTGATTTGATTTGATATTCAGCTGCAATTGAATTGCAAATATTTGAGATACAATTTTGCAGCATTCCATGAGATAAGCAAATGAATTCTGATTGTATTCAATTAGTTTGCAAATGAACAGTGACTAAAGTTTCAATTTGTATCCATTACGTATACGGCGCGTGTTCATTAAGCCGCCCTCACAGTCCAGTCCATAAACAAGGTATTAAATCGTATCGTTTTGTGCGTGTGCCGGAGTGTGTGTGTGTGTGTAGGCCGCACAAAAAAAGGAGCCGGCAAAAGTATCTCTCAAAGTTTTTCTTTGGGCGCGTTTCCTTCTCGTCTGCCCTGCCCCTCCTCCTTCGTCGTCAAGCTAAAAATAATATTTAAGTTTTATTTCATTTTCATGTTTGCGCCTCGTAAGTTCTTCCTGCCTTTTTCTTGTTTTCCTATTGCTGGACAGCGTCGCGTATAATTAGACGCTTTGCTGTTGCCGCTGCCCTCTCGTTGGTCATAAGTCAATAGTTGGCGACGTTTTAATGGCCCCCGTCTTGTTTATACTCGCATCTCTGGCGCGCTAATGAAAAATTATGAATTTATGTTGCCAGACATCTTTTGGCCTTAGCTCGTCGCCATTCGTATATAATTCACGTTTATGCCTTATGCTTTGCGGCACTCTCGGTATCTTAGAAATTAATGTGGCAGCTTTCCATCAGCAAGTTGCGTTTATAAAACATACGTATTTGAGTGTTGAGGCGAATTTGCAACATTTACGATTCGCATTCACTTGGAATGCATTTTTTATACCCAGCAGCATGGGAGCTACTTGGGTATAATGTGCAAATGGAAATCTCACAAAATGAAGCTAAATGAGGATGTAAAAACATCAAGGGAAATAGTTTATATAAGTACTATCGACCAAACCTAGCATTGTACTGTTTCTATACAGCGTATCTATTAGTCGTGTCTGTCCGGTGATTGTAATCTTTTCTATTTGTTAATAGTCATTGTTTTGGTAAGTGTAAGATTATTGAATGATTTATTAATTGTGAAATGTTCACATTATTATTCTGTCTGTTTTATTATACCAAAGTATAATGAACAAAGAGCATCATAAACGTAATTGATTAGATTCATAACTTGACTAAATTTAAGACAATAAACATTTGTAAATGTGTTTAACATTCAACTAAATAAATGTCATTTGAGTTTCATTTAAATTTCATTCAGGAAATAAAAAGTTATAGTAAGAGCAAGAATTACAAACAAAAAACACTTTAAGCTTTGTACATTTTCACGTCTTTTTATTTCAAATAGTGAAATAGCTCATATAAATAAAATTGTTTAGAAAAATCACAGAATTTAACAAATTCAAGGAAATTAATTTAGCTTAAGTGCCAGATTAAAGTTGTTACTCGACTGTCAAATCAAACTTAATTTGCCAAATTGAATGCCATAAAAAATTGAAATATAATTTAATAAAAAAAAGAAAGACAACAATGCGCCGCTGGCTAAGATTTATAGCGGTGTATTTATTTATGGCTTGCAGGACCTTTCCTTTGATATTTGGATAGTTAAATGTTTTAAGTCACAAAACATATGTATGCAATTTTACTTCTATATCTTACCGGAAGAAACAACTACAAATTTATTACATAAACAGACAGAGAGATTTCTATATTTTTATGGTCATAATTATAGAAACGATTTGTGAATGAGCGACTACAATTTGCCACATTAGAGACGGTAGCATATGGTTTAATCCAAGCAAAGATTTATGCGACATTTATATAGTAGGGTGGCCTATATGTGTATTCAGTTTAATAGAGAGTGGCGCCGTTTCCCGTATCATAGTTTACGAATATAAATGCAGAATTCTTTCAATAGATTCACAGATATTCAGGAGACTCTTTTTGTTTTCATTTGAATAGAGAATTAAATGTTATTTATAATTTAGGTTGGTGTTATTTGTAAACTTGACCACTTGGCCACTTGGCGCTCATAAAAAATGGCTTTTTAATATTTGATGCACAGGCAATATAACATTTTCACAGCCGCCCCGTTTCTTCTTTATATTGCGTGGGTCGTTGGAGCGTGGCCAAGTTATGCACTTCTTCTGGGCGCCCCAAAAATAAACCGCAACGTAGAAATTTTCAGTTGAAAATTAAACAAAAAACACGAGAGAAACGTTTAATTTGGCCCACCGAAGTGAAGACACTCTATAGTTGATACGATAATTTAATAAAATACCATCGTATATATTTTGTTGGATTGTATCAAATGTAGCAAATCATTTAAATAGAATATTGCAATAATGGTTAAAGTTAATCATTTAGTTACTTTAGTGCTCTCAAACTTTGCTTCAATTTGTATAAGAATATTTAGTACTCATAGGAAGGGCATAATCAATATATATATTTGTATATAGGTATATGTATATTAGATCTGTGCAAATGTCTGTACCCCCCTACTCGCAAATGAGAAATATTGTCTGCGAAATTAAAGCGCGACGTCATGCTATATCGCATCGAAAATAAAATAGATTCACAGGTATATATTTGTATATGTATGTATTCGTGATTATAGATAGAATATAATAGGATACATATATATAATGCTTAATTAATTTACGCTTAATATCGATGCGCACGATGTGATCTATTAAATAATGTGCTTAGAGGTGTTGCTGCTCACCTGTGGGGCGTCTCGTGGTTTATATTCTAAAATAGCCGCAAATGAAAATGAATTTTTGTCCTCCCCTCTCCCCCTCGATTCATGAGATTTTTATTTTGTTTTCTCTTTGTGGGGGCTTCTCTCAGTTTTTTTTTTGTGGTAAATGTGCTTGGCACGTTGTGGCTATCAATTAGCCTGGGGCTAGACTAAATCAATTGCGGCAATTGTGGCAATCAATTAGCGTATCGATCTGTAGAAAGGCACAAAGACAACGTTCTCAGCGCTGCTCATGGGTGCTGCTGCTGCTGCTGCTCTTCACGTTTCGGTTGTCACAGTTGTTGTAGGTTGTGTTTTCTGTCTTTGCTGTTGCCTTTTAGCTAATGAATTTTGAGCGCTTGCAAAGTTTGACCTGAGCATAATGAGCTATTATGATGCCTGAGTTGCATAAAATCAAGCTGCATTCTCAAGTCGCAGGTAGAAGCAGGCGCAGCAGGGAAGAGGACGAGGATGAAGGAGCATATTGAATTAAGCAATGTCCATTTCACATTTCAAAAGCTCACGTGCCACACAGCAAAGATGCAGGTGTGTGTGTGTGTGTGAATACATGCCATACCTTATGTGTAAGTGTATATGTGTGTGTGGCGAGAGCAATTTGTATGCAACACTGCGAGCTGTGCTGCCAGCACACACGCTGAACGATTGCGCCTCAAGTGCTCTGAGGTTGCGACGTGAACACACGACTTTCTCTCTCTCTCTCTCTGTCTTCCCGTCTCCCTCGGGACATCTGCTTAGCGTTGTGTTAACCATGTTAAAGACCAGTTCACCCATCTTCGTAAAGTACGACCTAAGCAACCTCTGTGCCCTTTGCAACCAACCTGTTCGAGTAGTTGCATCTAAAACTTCACACATCAATACCTTTCTAATTGAAATTTACTTGATAATTACAAAATATCTGGTAAAGGATCGTTTTACCTTTGTGTATAATTTAGATTGTTATTTAAATGTGAAGAAAATCAAGCAAAACTTACACATCAATGCATTTTTTATTGCCCATAAGTTTGGGCGAGGCACGGCACAAGTGTGCAGAAAATTCGCTTAAGTGTATAACAAAATGTTAAAATTAAAAATTAATGATCTGCTTCCGCAACATGTATGCGCAAAGGCATTACACACACACACACACACACACACACAGACATTTACAAATATATAGAGAACAAACCGCAAAGCACAAACTTGCCCCAACTCCCAATGCTGCAACGTTTGGGGTGAGTTTGTGGCATAACAAAATGGCAAAACCGAAAAACCAGAGAATACCAAAAACCCAGTAAAACCCAACAAGTAAGAAAGTCCAAGTCTAATGTGATCGACTTGCAGATGCCATGAAAGATCTAATTAAGTTTCAGTTCTGTGATGTGTTGATAGGAGAATAATGTTGCCAATGAGTTAGTGGCTTTAAATTAATAGGACTTCATTTGTAAAGGTTAAGTTAGTGTGAAAGTCATTAAAATGTGTCATATCTTTATCTGAATTTATCTGAAAGATCAAATATGTTTTAACTTGCATTCGATGCTACCCTCTTGCGGCCCTATTTCCTTTGCAGGGTATAAAAAATAACTAAGCACTCGGTAACTTGAATCAACTTGCAGCCCCAGTGAAAACACGTGGAAATATTTTGACTCAACTGCAGCAGAGCGGAATGTATTTAGCAGTACGTGCTTCTCGCTGCTCGTTACACGGTACACGATACTCCACGCTGCTCCTTGGCCGGCAATCGTAATTTGAAGTTATCATTTATTTAGGCATCCATTAACGCGCACATATTGATGACCAGCGAGCAGCAGCAGGATTGAGAGCCAGCACTGTAAGTGTGTCGGAGTTGGAGCAGGAAAGGGGATGGAAGACAGAGGATGGGCGGGCAAATGCGAGATGTAGTCGAAGTACGCGTGCAATTGCTACTTGGGAGCACGGAGAGCTAGCAATTACTTTTGAGTTAGTTGGCTTAATAGAAATTCAAGGAGCGTATTTTGTTTGTCTTGTACGCTCTCCACATCGTGTGCTTCGTTTCCCAGGGCTCACTTTGATTTTCATAGGTAAATGTTGAGTCCAACTTTTGTGGAGTGGGGGAACAGCGCTGGCCTAGCCTGGCCTGGCCTAACGAACTAGTCCCGCGGCGCTGCCACTCGCCCCGCGCTTCTTGTGTTTGCTTGGTGCAAACAGAGGCGAGTTCTCTGCGGGAAGCTGCGTCCTGCTGCAAATCGATTATGAATTATTTGACTTGGAGAAATGACTTATGAGACATCCTGCAGGACAAAGGAGCAGGGTCGTCTGCGCGTACGCACAATGGCCACCACAGGCCATGTCCTCATCTTGTTATCATTGTTACACATGTGTGTGTGTGTGAGGGAGTGTGTCTGAGTGAATGCTTTGCTGATATTGCCATGATAAATGTCCTGCAGAACAAGTAACAAGTAAAAATATGATTACACTTGAGTTGAGGGCACTTGAGTTATCGATATACCCTGTTCACATCCGAAGATACGATGGCCCTCTTAAGTAGTTCTATGGGCAAAATGCTTGACAAGCCAGGCATTGTTTACTTTGATCTTCGGGTTTCCCAGTCTACAATCTACAGGGTATTTTCCGTCAGTGCGCTTTTGTTGGCCTTTTGGCACTAATAAATAATAAAAAAAATTGGCATCTCATTTTAAAATTAATTGTTGTCATGATTTATGTGTTCTTCGATGCCATTTTGATATATTTTAAAACTGAATTTCAATTTTTCGCACATAAATTATGAACGTAGAGCGTGCACTAATCCATACACATACACATATACTTACCAATATATATTATTATATTTTCTGTTTTATGCCAAGAATATTTGCTTATAAAATTGAATAAATTTTAATTTTCTCTCTTTCTTTTCAATTTTCAGGTAAGTTTGCACTACGACGAGAAAGAAAACGTAAGTCAAACCGAACAATTGTTACAGTTAAGGTCATTAATTTGTATGTGAATGGCATCTCATGGGGATAGTACTGGTTGTGGGAATGGAAGGGAGGGATAGTGGTAGCAACTTCCTGTGTTCATTTGCGTTTGGTACTTTTAAATAATTAATGCGCAACGTAATCGAATTTCATATTAATTGAGATTTATTTCATGGCATCGTCGCATGTGAAACGAGCGCAAAGAGAAAAGAAGAGGAACGAAACGAGAAACCAAAACAGAAATAGGACTGGCAAATTTATTTGCTCGGTTGCGCATTTTTATAGTGCAATTATCACGCCCGTTGAGTGGGTCACACAAGAGGTTTAAGAGCCCTCCATGCCCGACCCTCCTTTGATAAGAATCTTATAAATTAGTTAAAGAGCCCAGAGTTTCCCCCACCCAAGAACTGCTTAGACAGTTGATTAATCGCCTAACGTATTATGTTTTCGTAATGCGTGTTAAGCTGCCTTTGTTGCTTACAGTATCAGTGTGTGTGTGTTGTGCATGTGGTTGCGTTATTTGTTGTTGCCAGGCAACCTCTAAGCCAATTAAGTTGTCGGTTTTGGGGGCGCCATTGAAAGTGTCATCAATGGGTCCAACAATTGGAAATTAATAGCCAGCAAATTTACCATCTCGTTTTTCCAATAATGAACGCATCGTGCGGTCGGTTGTTTTCCACTACGAAGGAAGGAAGGAAGGAGTGAAGCAGCATTATCTATTGACCAGTGGTCAGTTTCTAAAGGTCTTCTGTAGACTGTATCGTGTTGTATCTGGCTTTTGTCCCATTCAAGTGCCACTCTTGCCAATTACTGCCAACTGGCCGCAACTAATTTGTGCACCTTGCCTTTTAAACGGCCAGCCTAGCTGGGCCAGGTATAGATCAAAGCATTTCAAAGCATCTGAAAGCATTTCATGCTGACTTAAATCAGACGTGTCTGACGTGTCAGACCCAACCGGACCGGACCAGACCAGACACGGCCAACATCTACGGATGCCCTGCAAGGTAGCAGCGCCAGAAGCGGTGCCGCCGACTAGCCCCAGCCCCTCAGCTCGCATAAATCTCCCTTTCTGCATGCGCTCTGAATGCTTTTCAGCTCAATCATCACAACGCGCCGGGAGTGTGTGTAATTTACATAGCTTTTACGGGGTTAGTTCGAAAAATTGTAAAATGTAGAAAGAAGTAGCAACTGAGTTTATTCATAAAAGAAACTGTTATGCCGACTGAGTTTGATTTGTATAGTTAGACTTGCTTACAAAGGTTAAAGTCAGAATTCGAATTAAAATTTTAGTTATTTTTCAAAAAATTGAAAAATATTTTATTGGGTGATTGAAGCAAACCAAAATTAATCCAATTAAATCATTAAACTATTAGAATTTAATCATGGATAATAGTAGAAAATTGCAAGCCAAAAGAATTCAAATTTCAAATTTATATACCGTATATATGTTATATATGTATGTAAAATTATTATCATATATATATGTATAAATTAGTTGACTCAGTAAATATATTTAAATTCTCTATTAATTTTACATGATTTTGGAACCGAAAATCTATTTTTAATTTGAGTGTAGAAATTTTTAATAAAACCCTTTAAATTGCCAAATTAAAGCAGAGGCGACCTTCTAAACAGAACGAAATTCTAATTCAAGAACTTTTTAATTAAGTTAAGATTGTCAGAAGTGTTAGATTCAATTATTAAAATTAAATATTAAATTCAGAGTATTTTATATCAATTGCATATCATTGACCTACGCTTATTCTAATAATTAGTGTAATTCTTCAACAACTTCTTACTCAACCCTTGGTGGCAGTCATCTAAGTCTGCAAGCCATCTGCATTACTTGTGCATGGGCTGCTCTTCAACCAGCTGGTCAGGCTGGTTGGACTCCTTGGTGTCATTGCTTGACATCTCTATCACACCCAAGCGACGCACCGTTTTGCGTTCCCCGTTCGCTCGCTGCGCGCTGGGCACTGTTCCGTCAACTAGTTTTTCTTTTTACTCAATTATGAGGAGAAATTATTAAGTGCTAGCTGCGCTAAATTAGCGCGCAATTGAGTGTGCCCATAATGCAAGGGCGGCGGGGTATAGGGTGCCTACCCAAGCACTGTATGGGGGAAGGGGGCTGGGTCTGATGCTGGCAACTCGTGCAGCTCGTGCAATGTCTTTTGCGGCCTGCCTGTGGCCTGTGTTAGTTGGCTCATATTTTGTGCCTCATATTTTTGCCACCGAGTTCCTAGGCAGATTGTGGCACACGTCACCTCTGCTGACGGCAGTTGGGGGGCGCAGCGAGTGGAGGCGAGTCGAAAGAGGCAACATGGTACGGTGGCATGGCGGGGGCAGCTCGTCTGCATGATATAAATGGCGCACATTTTGTGCATTTCATTTGCGTGATTTGCCAGCCAAAATGTGTAGCATTTTCCTTGCTCATATATCGTGGTCGCACTGGTTACATATAGATGGCAAATGGGTAAAATGCTGCTGCTGATGAGCATGATGATAGTATGTCTGGGGCCGCCATAAGTGACTGCGACCTGCTGCCCGGGCCCGGGCACGGCAAGTGAGACTCCAGCAACAAGTTGTTGTTGTTGATATTTCTGTTGATGCACTGAGTGGAGCTACTTAAGAGAGTTTAGGGCTGATTCGTGCTTTACTTTGAGTAATAGCCGCAGCATCTGGACATATGCCAGGAACTTGATATATGCTTGTATATATTACCATATAGATAGACTTCATGCTAAAAAGCAATTAAACTTTTCGTTTTAATTGGCTTTGAACTCAATGTAAATCTCACAGATGTTCACAGTTTTCGGTGATCATCGCGTTTGCGCAACTTCATCGAATGTGTTTGTACTTTTTCTAAGTTTTACGATTGCCGGCAATTTGCACATGCGATAAATAGACAGACGATGCGATGACGAAGGAATATGATTGAATTGACTGTTGCCAATGGCTTTTGCAAAAGACTTGAGTAAATAAACACGTAAGGGAAAAGGCAGCTGCGCCACTGTTCCAGCCCACTCACAAAAAACCAGACCAAAGAACAGACAGACAACAGACAGACAGACAGACAGACAGACAGACAGACAGACAGACAGACAGACAGACAGACAGATAGACAGCGTCCAGGCAGGCAGAGATGGCAGACGAATATCATCGTCAACTTATTCATGCGATAGATCCAGACGTATAGCTGAAATTCGGAAATCAGATCATCCGTCTCGACGGCGTCAGAAGAAAACACTGCCTAAATATTTATGTATGAGAATGGAAATCGATGCAGGCGAGAATTCGAATCAACATTCGATGATGTTTCTCGGAACTTGAGCGAATCTTGTTATTGTTTCCTCAAATTCTCTTTTATGGTATTATTTGTATACAAAAATAGTTTGCCTAATTTGAGATTCAAAAGATTTGTTCGAACTTGAGCAAAGTGTCAACGTTGAATAAAAGAACTGCGATATTTCCAATAGTAGAAAGATCAATCTTTTTGAATGATAGATTTCAATGATAATTAACTTGAAAAAGCCTTATCTTGCTATGATTATTTATCATAAATCTAAATGATTTAATGATAACCTCCTACTAAATCTAAGAACAGAGAATCTTAGGTTCACTGAGCATTCTTAGCGACAATTTATGCTAGATAAATTCTGTTTTATTTTGCAGTTTCTGCTTCTGCTCAAGTGAATTTAGTGTGAATGATCTGCAACGAGCAGTAGAGCTCAAGTCAAGCCATTTTATTGTGCCTCTTTTTATGTTTCTCTTGTGTTTATTATGCGACGCAGCCGAGCAGATCATTAACACGCTGTACCAAAGTGTGTGCAAGTGTGTGCGAGTGTGCGGGTGTGCAAGTGGATCCCACTGCAGAATCATCAGAAACTATAAAGAGTTCGCAAAAATAGTATAGGAGGAAAGACAGAGATATAAAGAGTGAGAGAGAGAGAAGCATCTAGCGGCGCACACAAAATCTAAACAATTCACAATTTCGCCACATGCGGCGGATGCGACGAAAAAGGGAAGTCAACAATTAATTTTCGAGGCAATCGGAGGAGAACGCGCCGCAGCCAGCGCAACTTGCGGCCTTATAAAGCTAAAGCGCGATGCGTACACAATCTACAGTTGTTTGCCTTGCGATTTGCAGAACGAAACGAAACGAAACGTGAACGTATGTATCTTTAAGATACTTGCACGCTAATGAGCGTCACACAGCTGAACTTTTAAATCGCGTGCCAGCACATTAGGCGTGCACAGTGGTTCCAATCTAGATATGCAGCCAGTCAGCTTTGATATCTCTGGGTCCATTGTCCAACTGACACAAATAACGGGCACATTTGCCGGCGATCCACAGCATATTGCGATCGCATTATGACGCCTTCAATTGAGCTAGTTATCTTTTTGCATGCGTACACTGAGCGAAACTAGATGCTACATATCATCATGTATATTCATGAGGAATAAAAGATTGGGATTAATTGAAATAATTATGGATGTGGATATTTTCTAGTGGGAAAAAAATACACGAATAGATTGTTATAAATTGGGAACGATTATAAGGTGTGATGGTTTTTAAGTATTTAGAAGATTTGTGGTTTCAACTGCAAATATTTTTATCGGAATGATTTTTCCAATTTCAGATCAGAGTTTTTCAGCTGCAACTAAGTATTGAAGAGAATATATTTCTAGCCTTGCAGAGGATATATTAGTTTTGGCAAGGAGTTTGCAACGTACCTTAAGTGACATCTCCGACCCCATAAAGTATATATATTTTGAATCAGCATCCCTGGTGATGATCAAACTATCGCCCTTCTTTTCATCTGTTGCGATCGGACTGAGATATCGTATAAATATCGGCCGATTTTTGTTATTAGTCACGATATTGCATCCAAATTTACTACATCGCACTTTTGTTATATGTATATATAATATGCATATAAGACTCATAATCGAACCACTATAACATATAGCTGCCATAGCAAAAAAGGATCGAAATGAGGGTAGAAAACTATCGTCTCCCGGTAGTCTTTCTTACTCGTTTTTAATCAAAATGGCTTTTATTTTCTTGTATAAATGTATCTACAAGTTTTTCCAGTGTATGCGCATCGTGTGTGCAGCGATTAGTCGGTGCACTGAGTCAGCGATCGCTGCTGTTGAGCCAATTTCCGCTGAATTGAAATATAACGGCTGTCGAGTGTTGATGGCACATTCGCTAATTAAACAGTTGCATTTTCAGTTAGTCAGCTTGAGTTTGTTTTTTAAACATTTCGCTTTGACTTGTGCGGCACAACTTTCTTCACGCCTGCAAGAGATGCGCTTGATTTTCGTATCTCAGTTTTTCACATTGTTTGGCATTTTATGAGCGTGAAATTAAATTAATTAAAACTACACGACCTCGTTGCCAGTCAACCAGGCCCAGACCCAGGACGAGGACAAGTCTCTGACTGGGGCGAGGGAGGATGCGATTATGTGTCGGAGCCAGCGCTAGATGGAGCCACACAACGAAAATTTGCTGCCAGTTCGTATCCTTCATATTCGGTTGATTGTTGTTGTTGTGCAGCGCCTGCCGAGATGTGTGAGTGTGGGCACACACTCGTGCAACTCACTGTCACTGGCACACGTTGGGGCTGGCAGAGTGAAGAGTAGAAAGTGAATAGGGTCGGGTCGGATTGCGTGTTGAATCTGGTTGCAGCTTTCATTTACTGTTGCATTGTCTGCTCAGTTAGCTGTCCAGGGTTCAGGTTAATAGCAGGCGATTGTCTGTAAGTGTGGATGTGTGTGTATGTGTGCGTGTGCGAGAAAGTGTGTGTTTGATGTTGTGTGAGCTAAATTAATTATGAAGCTCACAACGAATAGACTAAAGCGCACTTAAATAGTTTCTTCAAAATGGAGTATGTAGGTTTACTTAAGTACACAGAGTTTCTCATATAGTTTACCTATATTTAAAGCTACGAGTATATGCCCCAAATATAGTATTATGCCATTAGGCTTCCCCTTAACTGCATTGAAACCTAAGCTTCACTTGATGTAACACTTAAAGCCGATCTAGCTGAGTGAGCAATTTTAGTACTGGTTTCCTGGTTTATGTAAAATTTGAAAAGCGCTTTTGTGGCTGCGCTGCTCTAATGAACTGGATTGTATTACCTGGAGAGTGCTGTGCGTGGCTAGCGCCCTTAACTGTGCTTTAAAAGATCCAACTCCCTTCATGTTCGGCACTAAGCCAGGCCAATTAGTTGACCTGCCGTTTTGAAGCCTCTGAGTGACGTGTGGGGGGATCTCTTGTTCTCTGTGTGTTTGTGTGAGCTTGTCAACCTGCTGCCTAGCTATAGATACATGCATGTATGTACATATGTATGTATGGGTTTAGTCGCTGGCTTTTCCAACTGAACACATGTCAGAACGGTGCAACAGTTAAAATGTTGACCATCCAACACGTCAGCCCAACAGAACCTGAACTGGGCTGGGCTTAACTTGTTGCAATTTCGTCTCGGCAGAGAACTGCGGCTAAGCTGACAGGCGATTTGGGCCATTTGACTTATGAGCTATATACACGTAGTCAGGCAGTGCTATCTAGGATATATATAATTATAGAATTAATGCTACTGAATTATGCAAATTATTTTAAGATGCTGTCGTTAGTGCTGCCAGTCGCGCAGCAGCATTGTGCTTGAGCACGTTTTCTCTGCATTTAATTCGTAATTAGTCACGGCCCTTTAAAGATAGCCCGTCGGGAATTCGTTGGTCGCTTTTCTTTAATTGAAATTGGCAGCACATAGCACGTGATCGCGTTGCTAATTATTGAATGGGGAGAGTAACGCCTCAATTGAAGCCTGTGACAATAGACAGCACTTATGGTCAGCCAGCCAGCCAGCCAGCCAGCCAGACAGTCAGTATTATCTTAAGTGCAATCCACTTGGCAGTGGGGGAACTTGGCTAATCGCTTAGTCGGATAATCGCAGATCCGCATAATGTGTGCCTCAATCGATTGGTTACATCATTTCAACTCATTCTTCGAGGCAACTTCAAGCCGCAGCAGCAGAGGCAACAGCAGCAGCTGCTGCTAAGTAATCGCAAATGAGCTACGTTCGGCTGTGATTAATTGCTTGAGAAGCCCCACCGCAAGGTCGTCAGCAACCAAGTGTTTGGTTTCCTTGGCTTGGCTTGGTTCGAAGCGAGTCGACTTGTCGCGGCTAAAGCGATTGTTAAACGTTGAAAATTAACCGCATAGAAAAAAAAAACCAAACCAAAATAAAAAAAAAAAAAAAACATGAAAAACTAGTAAAGAGCTCAGACCCAACGCGCGCTGGGTACATTATGGCGTCCTCTTTTCTCTATTTATGACTTTGTGTGTATAGCATGATGTGTGTGTGTGTGCGCTCTGGCAAGCTTGTACAATTTTTGGCCAGACCATAAAAACGGCAACAAGTGTCCAAGTTTCGTTTCCTTCGTTGTGGGCAAAAGCATTAAAAGTTTGCGGCTGCTTCACATGTCTAACGATTTGACTAGTTGAGTAAGGGGCGGGAGGGGTTGACAGAGAAGTGAAGGGGAGCTAGTTGGGCCTTGGGGTCACTTGGTGCGTTGTGACCATGTTAGTGATTATATATGGAACGAATTGTGAATACTCTCAGCTTCTGCTGGGAGTTGAAACTTCATGCGTAAATGTTAAAGTTTTACAAAAATAAATAGGGGTACTCATGTTCAAACTCGACACTTATTATCGATAGTTAAACCCATTGAACGTTACATCAAAAAGTAAATTTAAACAAATGATATTGTTACTGTTAGTAGAAGGAAGAGTTTTCATAAATATCAGTAAATGTATCTCTAGTGCTAGGATAATATTGTTGTAATTATGCGGCAACGCAGCAATGTTGTCTATAGCGAAAGATCGGATAAAGGCAGTCGCAGTTAGAGCTTACTAAACTAGTTAAAAAGTAAACCAGAGCTCAATGAAAATAAAAAACAAGCATATATTTCTATAATAAGCACGAAAACTACAGTCGAGTGTGCTAGACTGTGATATACCCGCTACCCACCTAACCAAAACAATTTCTTAAATATGTTTTTTGTGTTGCATACCTCAGCGAGCCGTTTGGAAATAAGTAACTTTTAAAGTTATTACTAAATAACTTCTATGTTGATTATCTGATCGCAACCAAATTTTCAGAAATCATTTGCCTATAGATAGTTATTGTGTTTACCAAAAATTAACTTCCTTACAATAAAATTACGTATGGAATTCGAATTTTATCAATTTACGGGGCGGAAGGGAGCTTGATCTGCTTGCAATAATGAAACATATTGATATAAAATTTCTAGGGCTTTTACAGTGGCTTCTAGACAGACAGATGGGTATAAGTTTATAAAAGTATTTGCATTCATTTACAATTGGTTAAGCTAATTCTAGTTAAGTCATATTTGTTATTATTATATAATAAGAATTCAACTTACCTGCAATCTTGTTCGCCACTCCATATATAACACTCTACAGAGCATAACAATGACAAGTCCTCATCAAATTTTACAAACTGCTTATCGTAGCCATAACTACCTTCGACTGTAGTGTATGCTTTTCAATTGTCTGGCCGTACAGTATGGCACTCTGTGCACTATTGTTGCTTTTATTATATAATTTCATGCAATCTTGTTGCGTATTGTGTCGTTGTTGCTGTTGCTGTTGCTACTGGCTGTGGCAGTTGTAGCAAGTTGTAACTGTGCCGGCCGGCAGCCGGTTAAGTTGTTTGACAAGTTTTTCCACTTGCCCGTTTGTCGTTAGTTTGTCTCTCTCTCTCTCTCTCTTTCTCTGTGCTTGATGATGAGCTCATCGACGGGCCTCGCACACATTGTCGATCAGCTGTGCTTGAGCGATCTTTGTGCGATTCTTGGGTGACTTTCAACTTGAACCCGCAGCTGAAAACGAGTGTGTGTAGGCTTCCAACGGACGTGCCTACCGCGTCGAAAGTGCTTGCCCGGGCATTTTTGGAGTCATTAATTTGACGTTGTTAAATAAGAATTTATGTGTCTGCTTGTCGTCTGTCTGGTCTGTCTGCTGCAGCGGCTTTTGCCAAATAATTTCTCATGCACAAAACATTTCTCAGCACTGCTCTGACAGTTACCAGAGAGAAACAAGTGTCATTAACACTTGTTTACTGCTCTCGGCCTGGCCAAAAGTTGTGGAACAAAAATGCCGCCACCTGAAAAGAGTAGAGATTAAAGACACACAACTGTCGCCCCGAAATGCAGCCATTTTCAGAAGTTTGAACTGATTTATTGATAAATCTATATGACGATAACATGTTGGAGCGGTCTACAAAAAAGGACCGCATACTTAATCCGTATCGTGTTGTATTCGACAAATACAGTGACTGTAAAACATGTGTACACTGGTGTGTATGTATGCAGTTATATCGTACTATCGTTATTGCACAAGTCTCGCCGAACACGCCTTAAACAGCGGTTAATAATAATTTTTGTTTCTCTCAAGAATTGTGCATTTATGGAGAACTTGAACTCAGACATAAACATTAACGTCATATGATCTTGCACCATAATGAAGCTCATTTATTGAGGCTTTACGTTACGTTTCACTGCAAGCAGCGCCATTAAATGCCATGAGAGAAAAGGGAAAGAAAACGAAATGAGCATGACGACAGTTCTTGGTCTTGGCTTTATATGGCAGTTCGCTTTGGGTTGCGAGATTCTGATACTCACTTGACAGACAGCTCAATTGCGCAGTCGCAACAGCCCGCACGGTTCAAGGCCAGTCGTGACTTTGCTCGAAGTTCTTTGAGGAGAGTCGTCGTAGATGGGGCTTACCATACATACGATACTATACATACATATGTACAATTTGTATTCATGTACTCGCATGTGTGAGCTTGTGTACGTACCAGACGTGGTATGGGCTACGGCAAACTAATTTCATTGAAATGTTTTGTTCTCTGTTAACTTATTTCCAATACAGAGAAAACAGCAAAGTAAACAAGAAAACAACAAGAGGCAAATATGCTCACTGTGCTGCTGCACGCGGTCTCTGGCAACGTGCGTCCAATTTGTTTAGCGCTTTAAATTGGCTGCCAGCGTCATGGTCTGTTTTGTTTAGATACCTCTCACTGTGGCTGTACAAGAAGGGTATGCCTGAATAAATTAACATGTTCAGCCTGTGAAGCTGTGAAAGTTAGTTTGAGCTTTTATGGTTTAATGCTCTATATAATATAAGACGATAATTCATGATTGCAGAAAAGAGAATTAGTATAGAGTTTTCATTCAATTGGTAATAATTCTAAAATAATATTTGATTAATTGTAATTATTTGCTGTTGGCATGCAATCTTAACTTGTTCATACATTTTTCAAGGTTTTGTCGATAGTTTATTATTCCAAACATTATCCTCAAAAATGAATTAATGTGTATTTCGTATCAACATTCCATTTGGAATCCTAATGAGTATCTCGTGCAGTTGCTTTTCCAAGACTACATCAAAGTAGTAATAGTGTCTTCTTCTTACTTAAGAGGTGATGTATGATAATGTATTATGTATTATGTCTATGTCAATTTCCATGATGGTTCTTTTATTATTGATTAACAAGATTTTGAAAGTGCCTTCTTTCAAAATGTTTATATATTAATATATATTATATTAATTGTTGTATTTAAAATACAACTAACCTAATCTGTAATAATTTATTATATTCCCAAAGAAAGTCAACTTCTGTCTGCACAGTATGACTGTCAGCTCAACTAGGATAACTGCAAGTTAGCCTTTATTTCAGCAATGAAATTCCAGCTATTTTTTCGGCCGCCTGCTGCACAATGCAAAAGTACAATATTTGTTTTGGCTGTAAGAAATTGCTAAAATGATCAACAGAACAGACGTGCAAAAAATATAAGCGAAAAGGAAAACCGACAGAAAAAAACGGCCAACTCCAACTGCAACTTTAACTCAAACTCCAACTGCAACGCCAACTTGTTTCTACAATCGGCACTCACACGATGTGCACACGCGAGCCCCTTCAAACATCATCAGGTGTTTTCATTTAATTTGCTAGAAATGTCTGCCAACGGAAAAGTGGAAAACGAAGGAGAGGAAAAGAACGTGTATGTGGGATCTAGGACTCTCAGGGGAAAGATGCTGAAAATGTGCGAGGGAATCGAGAATTGTCTTGGCTCTAAGTGAATGATAAAGATAAACATTGCGTAGATTTGTGCAAATGCATTTAACTCTTATCTGCAATTGCACAGACAGTCCGCAGTTTATAGTGGTGTTTAGTGTGGTGCAGTGTAGCACAGTGTATCTTATGCTGCTTCAAAGCATATGCCAAGTTGCTTGTTGCTTCGCTTTCTAGTTAATTAACAGAACAGAAGACATATCACCCAGCTCGTCGGCCATCATCAATTCCCGTTCCAGTTACCAGTCTCATTCCCATTGCCGTTGCCATTCCCGACTCCTTTTGTTGCCCGTCATTGGCCAAGTGGACGAAAGGATGGAAGGACGCTCGTACTTATGTATGGCACCTGGCATTTGCTAGACTGGAAGCTGTGTGTGCAACCTGATTGCAGTGTCATCTAAACCATTGTGCGTTGACATTTTTAATTACACACAAACACACACGTACACACACTCACGCCAACGCACACGCACCGTGACAACAAAGAGCTGCGAGCAAGGGAGGTGCTAGCTGGTAAATGATAAATGATAGCTGCTCGCATTTCGCCTTCTGGCTAGAGCGGCATGCGGCATACAGCATACAGCATGTAGCATGCATATGTCACACGCAACCTGCTGCAGGCCTCGGAGACGCAGCGCGGTGTACGACAAAGCTCCACTGTGCTTGCGAACTGACAGTTTTCATGCCAGGCTTAGCCAGCGCGCAGCTCAATTGGGTGGCGAATCTCTCTTTCTCTCTGTGTGTGCCACTGTGTGTGTGTGTGTGTGTGTGTGTTGCATACATCAAAAAAGGCGGTACCACGTCAACGGCGGCATCAAAATGCAAAGCAAACAAGCGCACAGCGAAAGGAGACTAAGGACAGCAGGACTGGCAGATAGCCGGAGCTACAGTTGGAGCCCAAGCTAAAGCTGAAGCTGGTGCCGGAGTTGGGCCGCCTGTGTCTTCTTACTGCTTGTTGCGGCTTTCAGCACAGTAATGCAATTTGATGCAGCACAAAACCGCACAAATGCACACACTCACACAGCGACCACACACACACACCCGTACACTCCCACACACATGTATTCCACTCTCTGAGAGCCGTGCTGCCTTAGAGCTTGATGCTGGATAAATCCGTTACAGAATAGGATTTTCAACACATTTGAGGCTCGCCTGTTCTCGCTCGCGCGGCTTTGTTGCATAGTTTTAGGCGTTGCATGCACCGCGCTAAGCCATAGCATTTGTGCCAAGAAGGCACCCAGGCAGTTGGGTGGAGGGCATCATCACGAATGCATGATGCACAAAAGCATGCTATTATTTTGCTCCACAAGAGAATGGTGGCCGGAGGAACGGAGGAGTGGAGGGAGGTAAGAATGGGGCTTACTCGTGGTGCCCGCTGATCGTTATTATCTCGCTGCTTCCGTTCAATAGCCCAGCATCATCTCCAGCTCCATCAGACACTCTAGTGAAACAGCTCTAGCCACGTCTCCGGCTTCGGATACGTCTCCGGCTCCGGCACCAGGTCCATCTCCAGCTCTGTTCACCGTTCACCGGCGAATTGAATTTATGCAAATGCTGCATTTTGCTTTTCAATTTCGTTTACTTTACAATTCCCTTTTCCGCAGTGTCTGTTCGCCATGGTGCGCTTGGGCAACAAGTTGTGTAGCAACTTCTTGCCGTGTTTTCCCAGAGCATTAAGCTCTGAGCACAGTTGTGAGGATTTGCGAGAAATATGGGTGCCATTCTTTGCATAAAGTGCCATATTCTCACCCCGATTCAGTCGCGTCCTGATTCCTAGTCGACGAGCAGCAGGACGAATGGATTTTATTTACTTTATTTACTTTCACTTGCAACCTTGCTCACTCTCGCGTCCTCGTCTCTCCTTCTCTCTTTCTCTGTCTCCATTTAAACTTCTCTAGTTGTAGTTGGTGTTCTTTTGCTGTTTTCTTCTTGTTTCTGTTGGTGCTGCTAAGTGTCACAAATCTAAACGATTTTAGCTTTTTAATGCGCTTTGACTGGGGCTTCGATTGATGCAGTGAGTCGCCTGCGGATGATGTGAGAGAAAGAGCGGAAGAGAGAGAGGTATCCCTTGAGCTCTTCTTCTTTGGTGCTGCTTGTGTGTTGGGTATGTCGACGTGAAGCGTATGTAAATCTCTCTGGGTTAGGGCGGAAATATATGCGAAATATTCGATTGTAGTTCTGTTGGTCTTTCTTATGACATATAGAGCCCAGAGTGAAGTGGGTACTTGCAGATAGGAGTATTTTCGTTAATGAAGATTAAACTCTTGATCTGTAGACAATAGTTATTAACAGCCTTCTCTTTCAATTTAATTTGAATGCACATATTTATGTATGTTTGACTTACTTCCTTAAACTGTGTAAGCTTTCAGTTAATGCTGAACACATCCGCACACTGCAGAAAGTCTATCCTCTTTTATGGAAATAATTAGAGCATTAAATATGGATCATCATTAACAGTACTCTTGCCTAAAGTCCACAGTTAAGGATTGATGTGAAAGACGCTTATTAAGCTTATTAGAAATGGGAGTATATAAAGTCCATTATGTGTTATATACGTACTAGTTATATACATATGTATACAGATTGTTGTTCTTGGCATTACATTATTAATTGTTTTCTATCTGAAATATTCTGTAGGTCTTTCATATATATTCTTTTTGTAGAGTATCCAACTTGCAGTACAATGAAAAGACTTTTGTTTTTTATGCTCTTTGTTGTATATATTCATATGTATTTGCGCTAGTTAAGTGAAACTCAAAAAATTTCCATTCGCCTCGCATTATTTATCGCTAACTGAGTCACTCAGTCACCCTCGCTGGCGCTGCAACTGTAGACGCAGCCCTCTCCTCCTCGCTCTCGTCCCGCCCTCTTCCATCCACATTGCCAGCAGGCCAGGCAATCCACCTGTTCATTAACCTGTGTATGGGGCATTATGTACAATATCAGTGCCAGGGGCGGAATTGAGTAAAGTGGGGGGAGAAGGGCCCCGCCTTCTCTCCCACTTGGCCTGCTCTATGTGTGCAAAAATGTTCGCTTCATTTACTGCGCGGCTGCCACAGCTGTTGTTAATGTTGTTGCTGTTGTTGTTGTTGTTGTTGTTGTTGTTGTTGTTGCTCTTACTGTTGGCATTGCCCCGCAGCTGTGCAGCGCAGTGCACAAAGTCAGCAGAGTGGAAAATGCAACGGCGAATGCCATGAACTTGTTGCAATGACAACACCGTGACAGGCCGCTGCTTAGCCCTTGGGCCTTGCCGCATGCCGCCGCTTGCTGCGTAGCATGATGCATGCATGATACATACAAGTTAACAGCACATTAATCATGGTATGGATCGCATTTGTGTAGCTGCCCGTGATGAGGCTGAAGCCAAGCCTGCTGGCAAATTACAGTTTGAGTCGGAGTTGCATCGTGTCGCCTTGTGTTGCACAGTGTCTCTCGCACTCATTGCCTGACATTTATTACGCTGCTTAAATGCCAAACGTAGCAGCCACAAAAAGCTGGACAAATTAACGCGTGGGCGTGTGGGGCAACCAACCTACAGCCCGCTTGGGTCATGCATCAATGTCATTGCCTTTGTTGGGGTACTTGCACTGCAAATGCACTCGACTCGTGCAACACTTGTGTATTTATATGCGTGCATACATACATACGTACATACGGCTGCCACATGTGTCCCAGTTGCACAGACTGTGTCGCGTGTCATCATAAAAACTGTGCAACATTGCTGCAAGTCAGGCTACATCAATTTCCGTTTGTTGTCGTCATTAAAATGCACCAAGACTCAGACGAGGCGTGCGGCGTGAGGCATGCCCCACACACTAGGCCATGCCTAGTTGCACATCAAGCTAAATTTCTATTCTATTTATTAATTAGTCGGCGACACTTTTTCCAAGCACTTAAAGCAATTTGCTGGGATATTTCTGAAATGTATAACGAACGGGGTAAACAATCTGACTGACTGACAGACAGCTCTGTTGACAGACAGACAGACGGACAGCCCACGCTGATGTTTGATGAATAAATGCGTGAGATGCCAGAGAATGTGAGAAGAATGCTGTGCAAGGGGGGCTGCTGGTGTAGAGGTAAACTGTTGGGGGGCACTTGCGTGAGGTGGCTGTAATCGATGCCTAACCAAAGTGAGTGCCATCTTCTCATCATCTCTGTTAATGATTATTATTGACAAATTGCAGCTGTCAAACAAAGAATGGACCACCTTGTGAGGCGGCTGCTAATGCGATTAGAAAACTTTCCTTTAACAATTTCCATATAGAATTGCTGAGACACAAAAAATGCTTGAACGGAAAACGGAAAACTGAAACCGAAATCAAGGCCGGAAATTGAAATGTTGTAAGTGTTGCATGATGCATGCAACAACGGGGCTTTACCCTTTATTTTACTCTACCCCTTCCTCTCTCCTTCTTGCTCACCCCTTTTATGTGGCGGCACTGTGGCAATGTCTTGACGGTTAGTGCCACTGGCAATGCAAAGTTTTGACAACATTTGCCACTTTGTCATGCAATTTTAATTTGAACGTTCGCTTACGATTTTACTTTGTAGTTGCGACTCAAAAGCACTGCTCGTATTCTGACAAAGTCGAAAAGTTTTTACACCAGAGTGGGAGAGAGAGAGAGTGAGAGAAAGAGAGAGAGAGAGAACGAGAGGGTGCTGTTGGTGCTGCTGCAGTTATGATTTACTTGCCACACGCTGTCCCAAAACGAAACGAAACGAAACGCAGCGCAACGAAATGAAGCCATCAAAAACGCTTGACGTCGTTACGCAAAAACGGAAATGACAATGATCATGACGATGACGTTGCTGATAATGATGATGATGATAGAGATGGCGATGGCGATGGCAACGGGGATGACGATGGCAAATGAAATGCTGTGCCAAAAGTGCGGGCCATGCGCTGGAATGCGGTTCTGATTTGTGTCCAAGGATGAGGAGCAGTAGCTCAACGGATCCAGTACGCAGTCATTGCGAAATGTAACTGCTATTAAAACGCGTGAAATTGAAAAGGCGAAAAATTGCAATGCCAACAGAATTGGCAAACTGTTGGCCCCGCTCTCCCAGAGGCAGAAGCTGCAAAAGGCCACCATATACCACCGGATATAGTTGATTTTTACGAAAGAAAGAGAGGTCGTGCTAAAAGTTGTCAACTATTTGATGGCCGTGTTGCCTGTGTGACCAGCTTGTTGCCGGCCCAGCCAACTGGCCAGAACAATGCAGCAACAATGCATTGTACAAAGGCAATGGTTGTCGTAAAAAGGTTGCCCAATGTACCCGGCAGTGGCTATATCTCTCAGAAATGTGTAGCCTTTTCAGTTCATTTGATAGACAGGCGGGTTGAGTTAAAGTGTCGAAAACGTAATGACTTAAGGTGCATTCAATATTTTATTTGGAATACGTGTTAGATACATGTTTCTCTGGCTTTAAGAGCTCCAATACAATTATCGAATTTATACACTGTTCTTACAATTTGCACACACATCCAAACTTACTTCAAACTGACCTAACTAACATGTCTCTTTGCCTTTCAATCTATTCGCAGGTAGCGACCATGATGTCCTGCCCCCTTCCTATGTCATTACCAATACCAATACCTTCAATACACAAAGCTGAATATTCACCGGTTCATATTGGAGTTAAGGTGAGTCTCTCGCAAAGACTATCAATAAAACAAATGAAATAAGGATATTTTAATTATACTTTAAATGAATAATAAATATTGTAATATATAATGAAATGATTAAATGCTAGGGGCACTTGTGACCCATTATGAGATGGTAAATTAAGCGCATTAATGCGAATATCATGCAAATTGTGCGACCTCGTGGCTAAAAAGTCAACAAGTAGAGCAAAGCGCTAAATGCAAATGTTGCCGCTAAACTGGCACACACACACACACACGCACACATACACATTAGGGCACAACATGTTGAACGAATCAACCCACCCGAACCAAGCCAGGCTGGGCTGGGGCGCGGCTAGAGCCGAGAGCATCACGGACAGGATGTGACAGCATGTCGAGTGGGTGGTCGACTCATTGTTGACATTATTGCCAGTGCAGAGCGGATACTTCATCTATATCTAAATACAGACACATGTGTATATACACACACATACGCAGAGCTACAGTTACACTCATATTTGGATAATACAAATTGTTGCTCCTCCTGTTCCACATCCTCATTTGACTACAACTTTGCCGCGCTGTGATCACATTTTAATGATACCAAAATGCAGTGTATATTTCCCGCTTTCCTTTTGTTCCCCTTCACCTTCCCGTTGGCGTTGTTGTTTTTGTTGTTGTAGCTGGCCGGAATAATGATGTCAAAGCTGTGTAAAAATGCTGTGGAACGCGTCACGTTTGATAAATGTTGCAACATATTTCTTGATTTTGTTTGTCCTTTCGTTTAAATGCCACACATAAATCTATTTTTGAATGAAAGCGAGTCCGAGCAGCAGCAGCAACCACGTGGCGTATACGCAATATATTTTTCGGCTGTTTCCCCCCTCGCTGCGTTGTCTGTTTTGCTTTTATCTGAAGGAAACGTTGCTTATTGTTTGCATAATGGACGCTCGTTAGCGTTGTGTGTTTGTGTGTGTGTGTGAGTGAGTGTGTGTAAACGCGATCGAAAGGACTCGCTCTCGTTCTTTTTAAAGCTGCATTTGCAGTCTTTACCAATATAAATGAGATTTTAATTTGTTTTATTTAAAACTCCTCCCCTACTGCCCCGGCTTCACCCTTCGCACTCCTTACCCGTTGCTGCCCCTTAGGCTTGTGAACCGCGCGGCGAATGTTGCAGCATACTTTTGTTTTGTCAGTTTTGATGGTTTAATTAATGAATGTTGGCAACCCTCTTTTTTGCACCCAGAAGAACTGCATGGACTGCCCCCGAGGCCAGAAATGAAATCTGTTTCTTTTGCTGAAAAAATAAAATAAATAACATTCCGTGCGAAAACTTTCCACCCGCACTGTGCGCGGCGGATGCGGACAAGTTTTGTCGCCAAGACAAATGGTGTGAAATTTGTTCGGTTTCCCTCTGTAATACTTATCGAATCCACATTAAGTTTTTCATTAATTTAATGAAGCGCGCTGCACTCATTGAATTCAATGCGTAAAGAGGAAAAGAAAAAGAGTATTGAATCCCACATTCAATTGTTGTCTGTGCAGTTTTCACATTAATCTGGCAATTAAAAAGGGTTTGATTTTTAATCGCTTATCGCATTCTGTTTCAACAAAGATCGCAGGTTAATTGGCAAGCCATAAATTTATTTACAATTTCGTTTGCTTTTCATTTGGTTTGTGCGCTCTCTTTGTGTATGTGTGTGTTCGTCTCTGTGTGTGTGTAATTAAAACGACGGCTCCGGCTTAACCGGCGACTGCTGCCTAATTATGAGCCAAAATGAACTGTACGATGGGCGTGTTTCGGATCTGGCGCGACTAATTAAGGCAAATCACAGCAGGCAAAGTAGTCGTCCTGCCCGTTTGTTGATAACAAACAGTTTTTCAGTTCATAAAAAAAGAAATAGCTCCTTTTCCACCCACCAAAAAACGTAGGCAAAAATTATTTAATAAAACGCTAGACAACTACAACAACAATGGGCAACATTTGCCACAGCGGGGTCAAATTTAACGAGCTGGTAGCCGCGGCTGTTAAACCCAATTTCCCGACCCAAGGAGCCAACGGCAACTTACACTTGACCGCGTGGCATAAATCACCAAGAAGGGCAAAGCAGGCGACAGCAGAGTAAGGAAGAGAAGGCCGGCGAGGGTGTTGGAAAGGGGGTGTTATGTTGTGAATGCAAGCCAGTCCGGGCCACCTTCATAGCTCATAAAAATGGTATGCTTAAAAATGAAGAAATTTCCCTTCCTGTTAAGGTGTGTCTGCGAAATTATATTTAATAACAAAAATAAGACAATGAAAAGAATGAAATTCTGATAGACAGGGTGTTGTTGGCAGTAGAGAGGGTTTTGGAGGCGGAAAAATACTTAAAATTGTTGCATAGCTTTAAGCGCTGTATTCTTAAATTGAAAAAAGGATGCTGACAAGATTTTAAATTCCATTTAAACTCTTCTTAATATACATAAATTATAGTAGGTAGTGTAAAAAATGCATGAAATGCTATGTATAAACGTAGTAAGTGAGAGACCGATATAAATAGAGAAAAGTACAGCGAAAACATGAATCAGGTACAAATATAGAATGAGTGGGCGAGAAATGTAAATTTTTCACGGGCACATCGAAGCCAAAAGAACACAATCCAACTCTCGCTCATCCGTCCATCTGGACTACCATACTAAAACCAATCCGGACGTACGGCTCCCAACTATGAGGAAGTGCCAGCAGCAGTAACATTGAAATTATGTAAAGGGCTCAATCGAACAATTACTGGGGCACCCTGGTAAGTGTATCCGAAATGAAAATAGCCAAAGAGACCTGAACATTCTATCCGTTAGATAAGAGATAAGTCAATACAAGGAAAGTTACATGAGTAAATTAACTTCACATCCTTACCACCTTGTGAGAAGATTAACGCGAGCTTGCGATCGATTCCGTCCTCGCCGCAAGGACGTTCGCAACCTAACGCTGATCATAAGGTCTGTTCTTCTACAATACAACTTAAAAGACTGTTGAATATTGTATATAATGAAGTTGTGCAAACTTATTGTCTGTCTCATAAATCTGAGAAGATCCAATACATAATGCAAAGTAATAAAAAAAAGATAATTTGAGAAAGAGTGATGATATATTATAGAACCAGTCATAAATAGGAGAATAGACCAATTGCAATACGTAAAGTTGAATCAAGCAAAGCAGCTAAAAACACATTTTCATTTTTAGACATTTCAATTTACAGCAAGTTCAATTGATAGTTTTCTCTACTGACCTTAAAGACTTCCCTCAATTCACCTTGTTCTTTAAGCTGCAAATCTTGTCTTTAACAGATGCACTCCTTGTGACATCAAGTGTTTTTCTAGCTGCTCTTCCTGTTCTCTCTTTCTATCTGTCTCTCCCTCTCGATTTGCCTGAAACTGAAGCTGTTGCAAAAGAACTTCCGCTAGTTTTCCTTTAGTTGCTTCACCTGCCACGTTTACCTTTGGCAAACTGTTTATCCAGGGTGCTTCGAAGGACGTCTTTGCAATGACTACTGTACTCGTGCTGTGTGTCCAGGTTATAAACCTCAATTCCGCTCTGTGCCGACTGTGCAATGCGCACTGACCGCTTCAGCGGGGCCTTCCGGGTGCACTGGGTGCGTCTTGGTCGTCGTCTGAGCCGGTGATGCTGGACCCTTCGAGCTCAGCTGCTCCTTTGCGTTTATCCTTTGTCTTCTTGGTTCATTCGACGCGTTGCGCGATGCTGCGTCGTACATTTGTTTTTCTTATGCTTGTTATTAATAATTTAAGTTGCGCTCCACTTTTGTCTGACGACGACGAGAAGACGATAAGATGAGCATGGAGACGCTGAGCAGACTACGCATTGTTGTTGTCTTTGCCTGTCTGTCTGCCTTTCCGTCCTTCTGCCCTGTACACTATGCCGTGCTTATCCTTACAAAGGATTGCGTTTCAGTTACATTTCGTAGGGCGTTGTGTTAAGCATTCATTTCCCTTCCCTTTCCACCTTCCTCTTCCTTCTCGTTCACCTTCTTCGGCGCACTTTGTTTTATTTTTTATTTCCACTCAAATTGTTTTATTTGCAGCGTGAACGAAGAGCGACCCCATCCCTCTTCCGCACCCCTCTCGAGATGCTCGGCTTTATTACGACGATTTTTCTTGAACGCATTTTTCGTATGTTGTCGTTTTTCTTCTTAGCCTGTCTCTCTTACCTTTTGTAATTTTTATGATTTTATTTCCCCTTACTCTCTCGTACAACTCTTGATACGCAGCGGCTTCTGCGACTGTGGCTTGCCTTTGTTGTTTACTTTTTTTGTGCTTCCACGTTTTATTATTGTAATTCATATAAGACGCACAGAAAAAAAGGCAACTCAGTCGGTAGTGTTGGTAGTTGCTTGTCCCTGTGCCCACCTTGTCCCCTGTTGCTGCTTTTGTGCTTGCCGTGTGCGCAATAATAAAAACCTTTTTTCAGAAATTAAAAAAGAAAAGGGAGATGCGAATCAAATTGCCCGAAATCCGTGCCGTACAATTTGCAGTCAGTTTTAGCTTGGTTTTTTTTTTTTGGGGGGAGGTGAAGCAGAGCATTGTGGGTCATTGCGTATGCGCCACGTAATCCGACAGTGCGACTGCTTCCGCCATTCGATTTGATTTTTGCCTTGTGGCTTTTGTTATTTCACTTGGCCTTAGCAGGCGTTAAAAATTATAGTTATTTAGTACGTAAGTAATATGTATGAGTGTGTGTTTGTACATGTGTAAGTGTGTATGTGTGTTTGTGCATGTGTGTGTGTAATTGTACGATTGTTTTTGAAAGGGCCTGTCGCTCCGCTCCAAGAACTTTAGGCGCATTAGACATGCACAGGCCATTCTTTAAAATGGTTGCGCTCCTTTTCTTAATATATCCCTTTCTCTCTCTCTCCCCCATTTGTGGTTGGCCCATAACATAAGAGTAGCTGTAACTGTAACTGTAACTTTGAATGGGGGCTAACGGCTAATTATTCCCCCGTTTACGGTCTCTCAAGCACACAAAACAATCGTTAAACAAAAATATTATAGCATGCCTCACCATTTTCTGCGGCTTCTGTGTGCGTGTCCAAACTAATGCGCCACGCTGCCAAACTCTTCTCTCTTCTCCCTAAAAAGAACCTCATTATCCCGTTCTCTAGGAGCCATGCGTGCGTCCTGCAGAAGAAGGAGAGCGGATTAGTTAACAAGCAGTTCGTGTTGTTGTGCGCGTCGTAAGTCAAGCAATTTGGTTGGGCAAGAACTAGTGGCTCGACTACAAGTACAAGATGGAGAGAGTATACCCAAGGTGCACGCCCACTACCCCTCTGTACTCCTCCCGCACCCTCTCCTTACCGATGGGGCGTAGCTTTTGTATAGAAATCGAAAAGGGATAGACATTAATTTCAATTAGGGCGTGTCGCCCTCTACGCCCCAAACGTTACTCAAGTGGGCTGCTGGAAGAGTGTTGGGGAGGGTAAGACGTAGCATCTTCTACTTGCCGCTTGTCTTGTTGTAGCTGCTGCTGATGCTTGTCCCCTCGTTGGCCGCTGGCGGCAGTCAAGTCCTTTTCAGGCTGCTTGTTTCACTGTTGTTCTTTTAAACCAGCGTTTTATTTTCTATTTTTGCGTGCACACATATGTGTGAGTAACACGCACATACATACACGCACACGAGGACAAGTTTTGTGCGCGCATTATTTATTTTAGTTGACACAAAGGACAACAAGCAGAGCAACAACAGTGAGCTCTGCTCGTTGTCGTCAGACAATAATAGCGACAGAATCAACACCGTCAGCTCCAGCGGCGCCAAATTGCATGAAATGATGCAATTCCCCGATGTCTCGTTAAATTTTCAAAAACAACGCAGTGAGCAGAAGCTAAAAAACATAGCATACTTTTGTGGGCTGGCTGCGAACAAGGCACACAGCAAGGCCAGGCCAAGACACAACACAACATAACACAAACTACACAAAAGAGACAACAAAATTAGCTATTTATATGTTAGATTTACTACGTACTTATAATGCTATTTTGTAATAAAATACACAGGGAATAAGAACATTTACTATATTATTTTTTGCCATTAAACTAGAGTATGAAGGCGTGGCACAGCTAACATAGGGTATGTATGAGGCGTGTAACAAAGGTTCTTGGCGATATATATATAACATATCCATATATACCATTGATCGCCGAGGTGTGTGCATATAAAATATTGGTTATAGTTTTTGTGTGATTGAAGCTATAAGAACAGAAATCTTAAAGAATATTATATTTCATATTTTGTTGACTTAAGTCCGGTATATTTATAAATGAATTCTTGGTTCATCATCATTAAAAAAGCGAACTATGATAATTTTCTGTTTCCATTGTCAAATCAAAACTCTCATCTTTCTCCCATCGCATTGGCCATTTCCTTGTGCAACGGCGCCATAATTAGCGTCTTGTTGCCATAATTTATCAATAGAGCAGACGGTGGCATGCTAAAAGCTTTTGTTTAAACATCTTTACTGGAGAAGAATCAAAGGAGCAAAGCAAACCCCCCAGTTGTTGCTTCGTTTTCATACAATGTTGCAGTAGAGCAACAGCTGCGGCTTAAAATCTGCCTCAGTGCTAGGCAGCCCGAAGCGCACACACACGGGCACACACACGCACTGGGAAGCATGCAGGAGGTACACAATGTTGGTGGCACCGCACATTGTTGACTTTGGCTTTACAGTTCAATATTTATTTTCGCGATTTTCACGCTGTGCAGCAAAAAGATTGTTGCCTTTGCCTTTGCCTTTTCCGTTACCAAAAACAAAGTAGAAGAAGCAGGCGTAACAACAACAACAGAAGAAGCTTTTGTCAATGTTGCCTCCTGTGTTCTCGTTCACATGGCATGTGGACACAAGACAAACAAACGGACACATGCATTAGTTGAGCTTAAATGTCGTCGTCGTCGTCGTTGTCAGTTATGTCCTTCTGCTGCTCCTGCTCGCACTTCCGGCCTCTGCCCTGCTTGCTCCCTGCTCTGTTCCCGGTCCTCTTCGTTGTCTGCAGGTGCGCGTCGCAAAACTTGTTGACCAAACTGAAAGATAAACACACAAACAAAGTGAAAACTTTTGCCCAACGGTGAAAGTGTTGGCCCAGCGCTAACATTGTCCAGCCGAAATAAGCATTATAAAATTCGTAAAATGTTTTCAAGCGAAAGCGAAATTCAGTGAAAAGGAGACAGAGAGATAGCGAGAGAGAGGGGCAGATGGAGTATGCCAACTAAAAGTTCTCCTGTGATATTTTTGCTAAAAGTAGCTACTTGGAAACAGAGCAGAGCAACAAAGCTGATGAGCGCACCTTCTTAACTTAGCAGAAGGCTCCCTCTGCTTCCCTGCTCTTTCTCTCCGCCTAAACCTTGTGCCCTTCCGCCAGCTCGAACGCACCGGCGATTTATTTGCATGTGCGCCTATAAATTCGTAATAAAAACTGCAAACGACCCTAAAGGCTGGCAATGCCAGCCCTAATACAGTCATCAGCGAAAGGGTAGCAGCCCCGCCCTTGGTCCCCCTGCAACAACCCCTAACAGTAAGTAGAGTAAGACTCAACTGCCTTGGCTGGCTGGCTGGCTGGCTTTTGTTGTAAGTCATTTGACATTATTATGTGCGCTTTTTATGGCTTCCCTGGCTCAACGTGGCTGCGTCTCGCTTGGTGTCTGCTGCGTACTCCTCTGCATCTTCTTCTTGGCCTTGTCCCCCAGCGCTGTCCTAGGCACATCACACGCACATCGATAAATTTCCATGTGTCTTTGAGTGTGTGGGGGCTTGGCTTTTGTTGTAAAGTCGCGCGCATACATACACACACACACACACAAAAAACCTGTGGGTAATTATTATTTTGGTTTATGATTTGAGCACTTTTCGTGCGGCATCTTTAGAATTTTGTTTATTATGCCGCACGGCACAAGGCGAGCTTAGCCCAAGGTGTTTGTGTGTGTGTACGTTTTGTGTGTTTCTGTGTTGTTGTTCCATCGTCCTGGCGGCATTAAATTTTAACCTGATATTGTTGTACGTGTGTGTGCGCCCAGTTAAGTAGGCTGGCTGCTTATTTTATTGCTTCTGCCGTCGCCCCTGCTCTTGGCATTTATGGCTCGTCGAATAGTTAATGCGCTTCTCTTGTCCTACCACCCCCAACGAGCCTCTGCAACAATCCTTTAGTCTGATTGAGCTAGTTAGCCAGAAGCTAGAAAGAATCAAAGCAAACACCCACAACGATAAAATGTCATAAATAAACCTTAAGCCCCATTGTAGATGTGTCCTCGCATGTCCTGTCCAAATGAGACGAGCGGAGGGCCGTGGCTAAGGGCTACGGGCATAGCAAAAGCAAAAACAACAGCAGCAAGCAAAAGAGGAAATGCAACAATAAAACAAAACCCAAAGCGGCAAATGGCGAGTGCACACTGCACAAAGACAGCGTGGCGCGCACAGTGGGCAAGGAATGGAAAAGTGTTGGCAACATTGTTAAATTATCAATAGAAAGATATCAGTCGAATTTCAACTACATATAAAATACTCTAAATGACCATGACATTTATAAAGTGAATTCAATTTATATATATGGTACTTATAATAGGAGGGTATCAAAACTTTGTGGCAATAAAAAATGTATGTAACAGGGGGGAAGAACCTATTTGAAGTACATACATACATATATACAGTCAGTGAAGTAACTCTTAACACATATGTACATGTTAATGGAATAATACTTACCTAACTGTATATTCTAGATCAGCGGCAACATTCGAGTCTATATAGCCATAACCTGCTGTCTGTCCTTTCTTCAAGATGAACGTATGGATCTGAAAGATTATAAGAGCTACAGCAACCACATTTTGGGTCAATCGGACTTGTTACTGCAAACAGTTCTAGTTTTTTTTTTTAGAATTTCACTTCAGTCTAATTTTCTAACAATTTATTATGTATTCCATTAATTGCACCATTTTAATAATTGTCAACGTTAATTGGTGGCCAAACAGGCGAAGCATTGTGTTGAGAGTATTGCGCATTTGAACTCGATTGTAAAATATTGTAATATTACACAAGTGATTATAATACATGAGTATTAAGAGAACAGGCCTTTTTCAACCTTTTCTACTTAGAAATATGTTTTATACAGAAAATAAATTTTGATTAATCATTGATTATAATGAGGGGAAAAATATAACATTATTTTAGTACTAAAAAAACCCCCATAGAGACTTTAATTAGCTTTTGTGAAAGTATTAAAGTTTTGACAATGAGTCCATTTTTAATGAAAATTGTTTAGAAAGAAAGTTCAAATAACGATAGTAAAAGAGAACTATCTGAACTCTTGCAAGTATTGTTATTTTATTCAATACCCCTCATGTAAAATATGCAGTTCTAAAAACGACTTAGCTAGTTGTCCTTTCTGCTCATTTCAATCCATTCATAAACGTAAATGATTATTTTCAATCTTGGATAATCTGAGCGAAAAGAAAAAATAATAAAAGAGTAGTTCGATTTCGGCGCACTTCCAATTGCTAGCGATGAATATCAGCTACCATTTGCCAGACATATCAGATACACACACACACACACATGCATATGTATATGTGTGACACAGGCTTTTGCCGATATCAAGGAATAAAATAAAAAACACTTTCATTGCTCTGTAGTATACTCTGTGCCCCAATCGGGCAACGCTAAGCCATTGCTTCAATGCCCACATAAACCCCAAATCGTAAAAGAGAGTACGAAAAAAAACCACATTGACTACGAGGAGGGCGTCAACAAAGGGGTCAGTGGGGGGAGGGGGGACGGAAACCAACAAACGGCAAGCGCCACTTGCGCGCGACTCTCATAGAAAGCAAATACAAATATTGACATTGCATATGCGATTGGGGCTGTGGTGAGAGTAGGGGGAGAGTGCCCACCCTCTTGACTACTCCCACTTTTCTCACAGAAGGCAGCAAGGGATCAATGTGTGTATATGTGTGTGTGTGGTGAGGGGCGTGGAGTGAAGAAAAAGAGTATAAGGAGTTGCTGCGGCAAAGATTTTTACCTTTACGATGTCAATATAAATTTGTATTCGCATTACAACAATAAAAGGCCAGGTCACAAATACACACACACACGCTCACCCACCCACCACATACATACGCACGTGAGGCGGACAGCAGCGGCAACAACAATTTCTGATTTATGGCGCTAAAAGTGCACTCAAACACAGCCTCAGCCGCAGCAGTTGCTGCCTCTCTAAGAGAGCGGGAGAGCATCAGGGATAGAGAGAGAGAGAGGGAGAGAGACAGCAGGCTGGAGCAATATGGCAACGTTTTTAATTCCACAGATAACAAAGCACTCGTGGCAAAGCCGCCAACGCCAACGGTGCAAAATGTAAGCAGCAAAATGGAAAATGGCAAATGGCAGCAGCCACGACGCAGGCAGGCAGCAGTAGCAGCAGCAACGGCGACAGGCGACAGCGAGAAATAGAACCGCATGCGAAGCAATAAGCTGGACAGCGAAAGGGGGTAGGGTGTAGGGGGCGTATTGGTTGCAAGGCTAAAGGATCAGTGCGCGCCCAATAGAACCAGCCCCGCGCGGCAGAGATAAAAATCGAACTTTGTGTGCAACAAAGCTCGCTGCGAATGCAACAGGCGCGGCGATAACAATTTCTAATAAAACCACATGACAGTCGTGACTCCCGCACAACCCCGCACACTTTCACAAACACACACACACGTGGTGAAAAGGACGCAGGGCACGCCTAAGCCTCTTTTAGTGGCGGCGCGTGCAGTCGGGTCGGCCCAGGATTATTGCAACGCTGAGCTGAACTAAGTATACTTGCCCCATAAAGTGGCACATAATGTTTGCCCCCGAATGTCGCTGGTGTAGAATAAATCTGCAATATTATTACAAAGCCGAATGCCACATGACCAACCAAACTGCCCGCTCCCTCTGGCTGTCCCATCGATTGTTCTCGCCTTTATCTAATTGCTTAATTACGCGGCACAGATTGTTCACCAAGTCGAAGTCCAAGTTGAACAGACGCTTGAAACTTGCACTGGCAAAATTAGCCATGATATTAATAATAATGATAGAAAGAGTCGGAAGAGGAAGCAGCACAGGCACAAGCAGAGCCAGAACTGGCAGAACAGGCAGCAAGAAGCCAAGCACAAGTGGCTGGCGAAGAGGAAGACAACAACTTGCGAACTTGTGTTCTTCACTCGTCTCCTCATTGCCTCCTCATCGCATCGTCGTCATTTCGTCTTTGGGTCTTTCAGTCTGCGCTCAACTCTTGAGTTTACCAATTGAAATGGGGGCCACAAATCGGCGTGAAATACTTGAGCATTCAAGTGGTTGGCGCCGCAAGAGAAATTGTTCTCGAATGGGCCATTCTGAACAGGGTGGGGGAAGCTAAGGGGGAGGGGGGCTGTGTTTTTTGTATTATTGAAAACTTTGCCAGCAAGTGAAAAAAAAAAACCCTTTCGAAATTGTATGCAGATTTGAGCGGCGCGCAAATTTCCTGCGCTCGTTTCTTGGCCTTATTATTACCCATTGTATCGAGAAAGGGAAAGAGAGGAAGAGAGAGAGAGAGTTTGTGTGAGCGGGGCCAATCGTCCCCTTGCTCAACTTTCAATGGGGTATTTATTTATATTTTTTCGTGCACCCACTTTTATCATTTTCGGTATTTTTTTCTTATGTTTGGTGAACAGCTCTTTGCCTATTTACGTGGGCTCTCTACTTGTTACCCGCAATTTGTCTTAAGTGGCAGTCAGCGCCCTCTCCCCAAATGCTCCTTAGGCCTGTCCTGTCCCGGTTGCTGTCCCGCAGGGCATTTCTATTCATCGCGTGTGCAATGGCGACGCCGACTGCTTAGGAGAGTGTGAAAAAAGCGTACAAAACGCCATAAAGTATGCAGAGCATTTGCATTTGGCATTCAACAAGACAAACACAAAATGAAGTGCGAAGCAAAAGCCGCGACAAATTTTCAACTAACCAAGTTCGAAGAGTTTTCGAGATCATTAATGCACGACTCTGCGATACCCTAAAAAAAACAGAAATACATATGTTATACACTGAGAGAGACGGCAATGGTTTTCTTGCATTACTATGCGCATATCATGCATGAAATATTTCTATTAATTCAACCCATACCACCAGGTTGTTCCACAAAATGTATTTTCTTACTACATTTTTATTCCAACTACGATTTAGTTAAGTTTTGCCATTTCATTTAAATTGTACGCAAAATATAACAGAATGTTATAAAAATCTTTATAAAGATCTAATTTAGTAGGAAACTACAAAGATTTTTTAATTGTTTTATTTCTATTCTCCTTGATCAATTCCTCAAAAACAAATAAGTTGTTCCTCGGAATAATGAGTCGCATTATAATAATTTCATAAAATATTCATTAGTTTTGTAGTAATAACTATAACTTTTAAACCGATTTATTCTCTACCAATCATCCCATTTACTTCAAATTATGACTTTCTTTTTCCTTAAAGTGAATTTTAGTTATAGTTCAGTTATAATCCCCCCTAGCTTTATTTTTATTTGCTTCTTTCTTAATCACATTTCGCTGTTGCCTACTCATACTCTCGCATTGAATATGTACAGGGTATTGGGAAAAAAAAGGACGCGTAGGTTGGACAACAACAAGAAAAAGGGTTACTTCAGCCCGCGGTCGGGATATACATATATATGTATATGTGCAGAATCTATGGTGTTTGTATGTATATTCCAAGTATTTTTTTTTTTGTTCGTGCCTGGCTTTTGTGCTGACAAATTCAGGCGTGATAAGTTTTATGTGCGCTTATTTGACTGTTTTTAAATAGACTAGGGCGCGTTGTGGGTGAGGGGACAAGGAGGATGGGGTGCAAGGGTTGTCGCGGCCAGTTTTAGGCGGTTTGTCACGCAAAAGTTAAATAATTGATGTTGACAATCAACAAAGCAAATAAAGAAGCTGCCGGCAAGGCAAGGCGAGACGAAGAATGAGGACGAACCTTGGATGAAGTGGGCCAGGTTCGTTTTCGTTGCGTTTTCGCGTTTTTGTTTTATTCTACTTTATTTTCACTCGAGTGTTTGGGTCTGTTTTTGAAATTAATAAAGGCATTTTCACTGAGCGGTTCTCGTTGTGTTTTCTTCTCTTCCATTTTCTTCGCGCCTCAAGTGGAGCGAGTAGGCACAACCCGTTTAACTCGAGCAATTAAATAAAATTTAATTTATTAATGTGCCCAGATTTCTTGAGGCTAGACGAATATGAATCAAGATTAAAACGCGCCAAGTTAAATGAATATTATAATGGAAGACAATAGAAAAATATATGAAAAGTTTTTTCATTTCCAAGTTGGGCAACTCCAACAACTCGGAGTCGGTTGTTCACGCCTTTGCCTGTTCACGCTATAAATATTAAAATCGTATTAACAAGCCGACGTGACCGGGGCAGCAAAGGCAATTCCAAAGAATGCGGCAAAATATGTGTCAATTGGGAAATCTATTTTGCGGATTTGCGCGCTCCACTCAATCAAAGGCCAAGACGGAGTTCCAACTGCGCCTAAAAGTATGCTCAGCCCCAGCACACGCACACCCAAGATACATATATCAATACACTGAATCGGAATGATTTGGAGTGGACGCACACCTGTGTAGAGGATTGTGTTGAAGTGGTGTGAGTGGGGGAGGGTGTGAGGGTGACTGTCTGCTACGCATATTTTAGTATAACTTTGCCGCCAACCTTGTCCACATATAAATAAAACATTTGCGGACTGCACAAAGGATGAAACGGTAGATGGATGACCCAATGGCGCAAGATGACAGCAGCAGAAAGACCAGCCGCCAGCAAGCGGATGCAGGATACAGGAAAATCCCTTTACGAGCTCAGGCGGGGGTGGGGAGGGCGCAGCGGAAGTGCGTACAAAATGAAACAACGCTTCAGTTGTGGACGCTGAAGACGCGCAGGAGATTGGTTCATTTTGGGGCGTCTGTGCTCGTTCCCCTTCCCTCTTTATCCTCTTCTTCTTCTTGCTCTGCTGTTTCTGTTTCTGCTTCTTCTTCAGTGCGCTTGGTCAAGCAGATATAACCCCGCTAAGGGGCAGGCATAAAAAAGCAGCTACAGTTTTGAGGCCACACCGTATGAAGATGTCGACGACGTGGACGACGACACCGACGACGCCGACAGTGCCATTTCAGCGTATTGCAAATTGAAATTGGAATTGAAAGAAGCGAAACGAAACGGCGCAAAAACTGAACTGAAATGAATTCTGGTCGCTAACTGGCCATCCAGCTGGCTTCCTGCTGGGCAAAGCAGCAGCAGCAGCAGCAGGCCGAACGCATTTGCCGCTGCTGGTGGCATAATTGGCGCTTATTTCCTGGACAGATGCCGACGGCAGCGAGCCAAGCGACGCGTCACCCGAGTATTTCATCAAATGTTTTGTGCGTGTTGTTTTTATTGGTTCACCGGACGGCACAAAATGTCTGGCCGTGAGGGCCAGCAACAGCTCGAGCTGAATCTAAGGCCGAGATGGAGACTGTGTTGGAGGTTGACTAACTGTGATTGACAGCTGGTAAACTTTGTTTTATTCTCGCATTTTTGTGCTTTTGTTTCGTCCGCCAGATTATGCATAAATCTCAATAAATTTCAATAAGCAGCAAAGTGAAATATTTTCTCTCTCCCGTCACGTTTTCTCAACTTCTGCTTCTCTCCCTTTTGCTGTGCGCCTGTTTGGTTGCTTTCGAAAAACTTTTCAATCGTCAAAGCAGAAGAAGGAGTTGCCTTTTCATGTGACGAAAGTTTTTAATTCGACTATTTCGCATATCTATCAGCCCTACGCCCTTGCACCCCTTCTCTCTCTCTCTCTGTCAGTCGCTGTGCCTTTCTCGTTGTCTTTTTCTGTTGATTCCTCTTTGAAAGTTGAGCAAATGAAGCGTATTAAGAGCAAAACTTTTAATTGGTCAAATGGTCCAGCATATTGTGCACTTAAGTGACTTATGCACACACACACACACACACACACCAGACATGCGTGTGCGTGTGTGCTCACTAAAAGGTTGACTTTTCGAACTTGTGACGAGCCAAACAAGCTAATGCTAAGCGGATTTTCGAAACGTACTCGAACTTGTACTTTCTCATACTTTCAGAGCTCATACATAACTATTGTTTGAGGTTAGGTTGGACGTACTCGATTGATATGCCTGGGCGTATAAGTTTAAAATTGCACATTCTTTCTGTTACTCAAAGAGCTGACCTGAAATTATTATGATGAGCAATTTGCTGAGGTTTCATTAGGTTAACTTATTTGATATGGTATACTTATTTGAATATAAGTTAAATGTTTAAATTCTTAATGCTTTCAAAAACGACTCTCTTTCAGCTGAATTATAGTTGCTAGTTGATTCAAGGTGAGGTTGAAGTTTCTAGATGGTTGGATTGTTCCAAATTTATCTAGAACATTGGCAATTTCATTCCGTTTTTGAAGCTGTCAATTATACAAGCGTAAATTTGAGACTAAGCTTACGGATATGCTCGCAGGAAAAATTCCATGACGCTTGCCGTTGCGTCGTGTCGCTCAAGAAGTCAGTCGAGTCAAATAATCATAATCATAAGCTTTCAAAGTCGTGTCGTTCTGCGACATCACCCACAAGTAAACATGGTAGAAGGTGGACAGGGGATGGAGGAGGGTGCACTGGGTGCTGGCAACAACAAGGAAATCTCCAACGACCACTTAAATCCGAGCACTTCAAGTCAATCAAGCGGCTTAAAAAGCGTCAGGCTACTTGGGAGGGAACGGGGGATGGATAAGTCAAAACTCTCTTGTGTTCCATGATGACGCACAAAATGAGAATTCAAATCCTTGAGGACCGCAACAGCAGCAGCAGACCAAAGTAAAGAGGACAGTAAAGAGGACTTTCACAGGCTGTCAAAGCGAGCGTTACTCACACAAAGAAACATCGCGGGAGAGAGCTACATACCTTTATATGTATATATGTATGTATATACTCTATATAGAATATGCTGTTGGATTCATGTTTGATAAAATATGCTAAAAATGAGATAAGTAACAAGAATCCCATTGGAGCCTACCGGCAGGAGAGACAACAAGTGCAGGCCAACACACCAATACACTCACACACAGACATACACACACACACACAGACCAATACACTCTCAGGCACACCCACTTGTAGATAAATAAACATGCGATTACCTCGTGTTGGTCCAGAATGCCAAGGATTCAATTTCTCAAAAGGAATTTTTGAGCAGACAGCCAGCAATGTCTTTGCCAGCGCACAAAGTGGGCGGTGGCGCGGGGAGGCGTGTCAATAGTGGCCATCAGCTATGCGAGCGAACGCTGCAAGTGAGTTACAATTTAAGTGAATTTTTCATGGTGTCGACAACAACAGAGGGACAGACAAGACAGACAGACGGATGGACAGCCACAGTGGCAAAAGGGCCCAGAAAGTCAGTTAAACCAGAGCCAAAATCACAGCAGCAACAACAACAACTACAGCAGAGCAACTTAGCGCAAATCAGTCAAGTTCACGGAACAACAACAACAGCAACAACTGTAAGGAATATACGAGGACTCGCCTAGGTACAAATTGAATGAAAGTGGCAGAAAAAATGTTACTGAATTATGCAACAACATTCTGATGTATCAGATAAGCTAATTTGCGCACATGAAAGCAGAAGCACACCAGCTCGCCAACAGTGCGTGCAATGGTGGGGGGAGCAGTGGGGATGGGCAAGGGCAAGTCGTAGTGGGAGTGAGAGTCGGATTGGGAGGCGTGGCAGCTTAAAGGCAACAAGTAAGTAGTTTCAGCAAGTGGCAAACGAGACGCACGCAAAGTTTGCCACTTTTCCGAGTGCGCTCGTTGTCTGTCTGCCCTCTCAGTCAACTTCCCCTCCCCCTACCCACCACTTCTACTCCCCCTTTTTCTAACACCCTTCCATTCTCTCTGGTTTTGTCTGTGCTGTCAGTGCGCTTTAAAGCTAATAGCAGGCACTTCATTTGTGTCACTCGATGGCACTTCACACGTGACAATGACAAACACACACACACTCAAATACACACACACACGCACATTGGTACGTGGCTGCAAGTTTACAAAATCTCCAAAATAAATACAGCAGCCAGTTAGAGAGAGACGGACACAACGCAGCAGGCGGCAAACGCCACGAGGGATTTGCATTAGAGCAGCTTGGCTGGCGCTGCATGTGCGTGTAATGGCAACATTAGATATGCAAAACTAACGAATTACCAACACACACACACACACACACACACACACACACACACACACACACACACACACACACACACACACACACACAAACTGAGAGCAGTCTATGACACGCCTGACATGCCACATGACGCCGCGTGGCGGCAACACGAACAAAAGCTGTAAAACAACAACCAAGCCGACTTGACTCGCCTCGCCCCGCCCCGTCCTGCCATGACAAAAGAATATGTTAATGCTGTCGCCCAATCGGTTGCCAATCGGTTCATCTACAGTTCAATTGAGGCAAATTTTATTGGTTTTGCATCTCGTTTCAAGCAGCGAAAATCATCAAGCGACAACATCGCAATTGATTATAAAAACAACAAAAAGTTAAGGGAATTTAAATATCGAAATTTACAAATTTGAGAAATTGTATTAACATATAACTCAAGTGCTTTAACCTTAACAAGATGTAAGAATATAGTATATAATTTATAGCTCATCCCCAAATTGAATTTGTTTTTATTATTTTGTATTCTGTATCAAGTTTTAAACTCGATTTAAATATAATATGTATATTGTTTATGGCTAAATTAACTGCGATGTTTTTGTTTGGATTCTAAGCTTTGAATGGGATATGAGTACACTTACAGTACAGTTCAAATCTGAAAAGCATCTTTTACATTTAAAGTTATTAATTAAACAAGCACGAAAGCTACAGTCGAGTGTGCTCGACTGTGATTTACCCACTTCCCACTTGACCAAAACTGTTTTTTTAATTATAGAACTAATCTTTAGCTTATTTTGTGTTGAATAGTTTAGGGAGCGATTTGGAATTCATTGGAACTCTTTGGAACTCTTATATCTTTAAACTTAATTTATTTATTTATTACATTAGGGATCAGTATACATATATTTCTATAACCTAATGAGCATCCATGGTTGTCACTTCTCCAAGCCTACTTATAAATAGTTTCTGTGCATTAATAATAACTTAAGTGTATGTTTCTAGTGTATTTAAATTGTGAATTGCTGGCAACTAATGATTTATAAGACTATGGAAATGGCTCCTTTTCAGTCGTCTTATTGGAATTGTCCGCCTTAAACGTCGGGCATGTCGGTTACAATGTATGGGCAGTCTGTCGTTGTATCTGCAGTAACTCTTAAAAGTATTTTTAAATACCTTCTTAACTAACCATCCGGTCGCAACAAAATTTTCAGAAACCATTTAGGCGTTAATAGTTACTGGTTTCACCAGAAATGAACTGATCTGCATTATAATTTCGTTTTTAGAATTCGTTTTTCATAAATTTACGTGGGCGGAAAGGGGTGAAATTCTAAGAATACTTGATCTGCATGCAATAATAACACATATTGACACCAACTTGGGTAGGACTAGTTGTCTCCGAGACAGACGGAGAGACTGAAGGACGGAAATGGCTATATAGACTCGGCTTTTGATGCTGATTAAGAATAAACATATATGTATACTTTGTGGGGTCTGTCACGGCTGATTCTGCCTGTTACATACATTTTCGGTTGGCACACAGTTATATAATGATTTATAAAACTCTAGTGGGAGTTTAAGCTTCGTTTCGTATCGCAAAGCATTTACAACCTAGTTAAACCATCAGAATAATTCGAAAATAAGACGAAATGCACATAAATAAAACTAAATGAAACCAATTTGAATCCAGTTTCTAATTGAGTCGTGTCATCGTATTGATTAATCGTTTCAATTTGAAACAGTTTGACGGCTAATTACGCGTTGTCAGCGTTGTTAATTACGCGCTCCCGTTGGGTGCCTGATGTAAAAGTCGCTTTTATATATATAGTAAGATATATATGTAGTTCGATGATGCTTAGTGATGTTCAATTAATTACAAAAACCGACACGAAACAGTTGTCAGGCAATTTGCCAAAAAGTTGCGATGACATGCATCAAATGCGGGGCACGATGGAGCGACGCCGCGTCTTTTGGCTATTTCCAAGAGACGAACTTGCAACGCGGCGTGCGCCTTGAAATTAACACTTTGCCGGCTAATTTGATATTCATGCAGTTCTCATGGGGCAGGGAAAACTTTCTGCAAGGCAAAGTGACAGTGCTGCCAAGTGGCTGCCGCTGCAGAAGTTGCTGCTGCAACGCCTCGTGGCAGGACTCGCCTTGGAAAAGTGTGAAAAATTAAAATTCCCCAACTGGCGGCGGCTGCCTCGACTGCGCTGCCTGTGCTCTGCCGTGTTTTTCCGTTAATTTGAAGCCATGTTAATGATAAAAGCCAACAAAGGCAACTTGGCTGGCAGTTTTCTTCCAGCAGCAGCAGCGGCAGTGACGGCGGCAGCAGCGTCGCCTTTAAGCCGACTGATTTTAGTCCCTTTGGCAGCGGCGGCGCGTGTTTGCCTTGGCGAACAGCGGCATTTCTTGTAAGCCTTTTGACGACCACCTCCAACATTTCTTTGCATATAATTAAAAATAAAAAAACGAAATGGGGGAAAATGGTGAAGGCAGCGTGCCAAAGGAAACAACGACTAGAGCATACTGTGTAATCACTAAGTATATATAAATAAATATTCTAAACATTGGACAAGACTAGTAATGATATGTATTCACGAATACAACAATATACTTAACTACCACATTGGTCCCTTACTTAACTACCCCATGCTACACCATCCTACTTTTACAGGGTAAAAGTAACAAGTAACAAGTAACAAGCAGCAAGTAACAATTTGTAAGTTTCAATTTTTTTCGGTTATTGTTTGGCCTTGTTATTGTTTGCTCCCGTGTTCCCTATCTGCCTCCCCCATTCTCTCCCTCTCTTTCCGTTCTTTCTGCTTGTTATTATGTAATTTAAGCCACAACATATTACTCCTTTAAGCCGTTTTAATGCCCTTCATTGGCTGTTGGCAACATTGCGTGCAAGCCTTTTAAGCCTTTCATCTTAGCAGGCACTAGAGAGAGAGAGAGAGAGCCTCCTCTGCCTGGTCAGCTCTTGGTAAGGTTGCCACTGCCACCTGCTGGCCAGTCCAAATGTTTTTTCAATAATTTATGCGCAGAGCTTTTTGTTTTTCTTCTGTGTTTTTATATATATATTTATTTTTATTTTACTTGTGCTGTGCTGCCTTTTTTTTATGGCAATTTCTCATGAGATTTCCCGATTTTCATGCAGTTAATTTTATGCCTTCTATATATACTAAGGTGCACTATATACATATACAGCCCCAGCTATTAGTGGTAATTTTTTATGCATGTGTGCTTTGTTTGGCACCCCTTCCACCACTCCCACCTCCTTCTACTCGTGCTGTTTCCTTGCGATGCGTTCTCGTTTTAATTTGCATTCTTAGCTATTTGCTGTGTTACGATGAGTGCGTACAGAGTGTAGAGTGGGGGAAGGGGAGGCGTGGCAAGGCCTGCTGTGAGGTCTGTCACAATTCAATCTGTGCGCTGCTTTTCGGGCTTTAATAAATAAATACGAGTAGAAAATTACATTTAGCCTCCAGGGGGTAGCAAGAGCTCGTGCGGCCACCCTCAGTGAAATGAAACACAAGAGAGAGAAAGAGAGAAAGCCAGGGAAGAAAAGAAAGTCATTTCATTTTTTCTCAAGTGCCGACGCCGCCGCGCCTCTCCACGTTCTTCATATGTGAAGGTTGTTGGTGAGTTCGGAGATGTGATTTCAATTTGCCCGACGCTTGTTTTTCCTTTTTTGGCCAATTTGCAACTTTTCACAAAGGGGTGGTGCCCCAAGGTGGACGGGGCGTGCCAATACCAAGATTAGGCTAAGGTGGGTGCAGGGAAATGGGGAGGGGGTTCACACAAGCGGCAAAGCAAATAAACAGTTAATGCTTTTATGCAAATTTATGCCATTAACACAAATAAGCATCCAGGCAAAATTTGAAAACAATTTGTCACTCAAAAGTCACTTTGGCTTCCTCTTCCTGTGTCAGTGTGTGCCAGTGTAAGTGTGTGTGCGTGAGCGTGTCGAGGAAAGCAAACGACAAGCGAAAAGCTGAAATCAAAGCATAAATGACATATGCAGAGTGAAAAAAATGGCACAGTAGCGAAAATGAATAAAAAAAAGGAAAGAGAAATAAAGAAAGCCTGGAAATGATAATGAAGATGCCTAGTCAGTCGCTCAATTGGCCCAGCAACAAATGGTGAGCAAGTGGGCGGGAAGAGGAGGAAGTTGTGGTGCGCCATGCAAAAATCAAAGTCACTGAAAATTAAAAGTGATTTGTTTGCTAAAACACCCAAGACAGGACCGGAGTGGGGGATATCATTTGAAATGTGAAACTCATGCAAACATTGCCAGCAGAGAGTGGGAGACAGTTATAAATAGAGTTGCGTGTGTGTGCGACTCTGGGTGTGAGCGAGAGTTGCTACAGTGCGGGTCAGGCAAATACCACAAGAAGATGAGCCTGTCTTGCTGTAAAAGTGCCTTACACTGGCTTATACTTTATTTGCACTCTATCTGCATTATTAATCACTCATTGTTTATTAAATTTATCGCATTTGCTGCTGCTGTTTCTAGTCGCATGCACAGCGCTGTGCTAGCTAAGCGTAAAATCAAAGCGTATGCGTGTGTGTGTGCCAGTGTGTGTGTGGCAGTGTGTGCGTTGCGCTGATTTTTCACTGCCTGCCTGAAAGTATGCAATGAACAAAAGCGCATTAATAATTGAAGCGCGCTTTGGCGCTCTCTCAACTCCCTCTCCCGCTCGCCGCTTTCCTCACTCCCTTTGCTGTTGCTGCTACTACTGCTGGAAAATTGATGCCACAAGTGCAAGTGGCAAATTTATCAGGCCAGCAAAATGTCAGTGAAAAAACAACAACAGCAGCAGCAACAGCAACGTTCTCCATATTAAATTACACTTTAATGTATTTAAAATGTATTTTGTTTTATACTCCCTTTGCTGAGGAAGCACTAAGGAGTTTTACGATTCAAATATTTAGTTAACTGTAAAGTATTTTGTAAAACTCTAGCTTCTTCTGGCAATACTTTACTAAACCATTTTCTCTCTCATTCTCTCTTTTCAGGTGAGTCTCAGATGCCTTTTTCCTTTTGTTTCTACCCAACATCCGTGAGTATGTATATAAATCAACATGATATAATTATGATAAATGAAAAATGAAATTTTTGTTGTGTGTCGGAAAACTGTAAAAAACTGAAAGTGAAAACTTGCGCGCTCTTCTTCTTTGGGGTTTTGTCTAAAATAACAAATCTATTATAATTATGTTTTCGTTGTTGTTGGGCCGCTCAATGATTAGCTCGTGTTTATTTATTATGCTAAACTTTTGCCTGCCTGCCTGCCTTCTTGTTGCTGTTATTGTTGTTCTGCGCTAAAAGTTTGGCATATTTTGTAAACTTTATTATTAGCCTGTCCTGCACAGCGAACCCAAGAATCGCTAAAGAGAATATGCTGCGTAAAGGGGGCAGGGATGGTGTTAGGGGGAGCGATGATGCTGATGGGGTATTATTCCTGCACTCGGTGTGCATTTAATTTGAATACTTTTCAAATTTGCTAAAGACTTGTCGCAAGCATTTCAATTAAAATGCCGCCATGAATATCATAAAGAGTTTTACCCTCCCCTCCCCTCCGCAGTGTTCTACTGCACCCGCACAATCGTTAAAGATTTATATAGACTGATGTGTGTGCACATGGATTTCATCATGATGACTTTTGCTTAAATGCTTTGTGGTTGTGCCGAGTTGGCAACAGAGATGCCACACTACACACAAACTGGTTTGCATTGCAACCGCAACAACAGCAACAACAAGAACAGCAAGGTGAGGCAGGCAGACATAAAAAGTATATGTACTACGTATGTGTGTGTGTGTGTAGTAGTAGTCTGTAGTATGTTCTTTTGCCATGCAATCTTGTTCTGTCTGTTGACTTTGCGTCTTGAACTTGGCCAGCTTTGCTGACGTTGCGCCGGCGCAGTAGTAGCAGCAGCAGTTGCAACCGCTGCCGGCTGATTCTTCTCTATTTCTTCATTTTTTCTGCACATTGTTTAACTTTGAAATTTGAATATGTCGACTGCACACAATGCATGCAACTGTTAGAAGTGACTGCAAAGCCAGCAACCTCATGGGGAGCTGGCAGTGGAGTAGGGAGTGTTAGGGGAGCCACTGCAATTGCATTTAGGGTCAATAAACGCCATCGAAGCGCTGCGCTCTACTCACTCATCCAGCGAGTCTCGGCAATGCGACGAAGACGCGACTTGCCTTGTCGCTGATCTTGACTAGCGCTGCCGCAATTGCGCCCTGCTGTTTTCTTTTTTCGCCTTGGCCATGTCCGCGATCGTGACAAGAAGTCAAAGTTGTGCTTGGATACCAGTGTGCTCTTGGTAAGCTGCTTGCTACTGCCAAGAGAGAGAGAGAGAGACAAAAAGCCAAGTTTACGTGATCATAAGGAAAGTTCTTGAACTGCATGATGATATTGTAATATTCTATATATAAATTATATTTTGTAGGATTATGTACATACATGGCTGAGCGACCTATTTGTGTGATATGAGTATTGTTAAATACTTTTTAAATCATTTTTGCACCTCATTACCTATTTTTTTCGTCTTCAATTTATGGATTATTTGTTTTAATATAAATTCGTATAGTCTGCATAAATATATAGTCTGTATACACATGTTGCTGTTCCCTAAATTGTATAAGCTTGTCACAAACTTCTCTTTAGAATACAGAGACAGCTCTTGCACCTTGAAATCTTTCTTAAAATAATGCTAATTTTAATATACCCATAGTAAATCTTTGTACTATCCAAAATATTATTGAAAACATTGATAAAACCTTCAATTAAAATCATCAAACATCTGCATTGCAAAGTCTCCAGCAATTCTTTCTCTAGTCTTGCATTTGCATCCAAATGCGCTTACATTTCACCGTGTTTCGTTCACACACACACACACACACACACACACACACACACACACACACACACACACACTTCCTGGCCTAACTCTGTCTGTCTGTCTGTCTGCCTGGCAGTGATGACGCCACCGTTTCTAACCAGTTGTTGTTGTTTTGCCGCTTCCCAGCTAAACGTTTTTGTCTACGGTTGTGACTTTTGTTACAAATTCAGTTGCAATTCATGAGAAATGACCAAGCGAACCCGACAACAGTCGACAAGCGACATCAAGTGCTGTAATTTTCTCATGACGACGTTGTAAGGCAACAATAACAACAGCAATACAGCACCAACAACAACTGAGTGTTTTGCCAAAATGGTCAATGTACTTTAGCAAGAAACCCGTCGAGTGGTTTGACTTGTCTAGCGACAACCGAGTTGTAGGCAACTGTTCTTGGCCAGACACGCGGCATGCGTTGCTGTAAAATCTGCATTCCAGCGAGACCATTTAAATGCTGCTGCTGCTGCTGCATGTCAAGTCTGCAATCGGCCAATCTGCCAGTTACCAGTTAACAATCACCAGTTAGCAATCACCAGTCTATCGCCAATTGCCCGTTGCCCGTTGCCAGTTGCCAGTTGCCAGTTGGTCTGCGCATCAGTTGTTGCAGCATCGTCTGGTGCGCTGATTTGCCGCCGGAAGTTAGCGATGTTCAGCAGCGCGCTGGCGTTGCTGCGATTCGTTGCCACTGTTTAGTCTTATACTGTTAGCCAACTGCTAGACTGTTCTGTAGGCCAGAAAGCTTTTTAGCTACAGCACCCCTCACTGGCTGGCTTGTCCTTTTTCGCAGACTGTTAGCGGCAGCTTTTCTGTTAACGCATTTCCCCTTCCAATGGGGGAGTGTATAACACTTGCTAAAGTTGGGGGAATCTTTTCCCTCTCTCTCTCTCGCACTCACACATAGACTCTCAACCAGTACACCGACTCTCTGGATTTCCTAAAACCGGTTCCTTTGCACACCAGTTGCGCATTTATTATGCATGAAGCTCTGAGCACGGTCATCTTCTACCATATTTCCTGGGCCGCTCGTGAGGCGATGTGTGCCAAGCCAGACGCGTTTGTTGCTTCTGTCTTCGCTTCGTTGTTGCTGCTGCCTCTCTTCTTGACTTGATTCTGATCACTTTTCGCGCTGCTTTTAAACCTTGGCCTTGAGGCCCTTAAATGGTGCAGTCCGTGCTGCTCGCACAAAATATTTCGCAAAAGCCAGTTTCTGTCAGTCTTTATATATGTGTACATACATATGTATATGTATGTCTATATATAAATAAGTCTGAAGATATACGTCTCCTCTTTAGCCCTGTTCTGAAACCTGTCCAAACTTTAGTCGTAATGGAAAAATGGCGAATACAATGCGATTCAGTTGCCGCTTTTGATTTCATTTTAGATCGAGTTTGATAGGTAGGGGGCGAGGAGGACGAGAAGGGAGTACTACAAGCTTAACACGCGGCTCATTAGCCGTTAGTTGTTGCATACCCTTCCCCTCTCCTTCTCCCACTAAGCAGCCAAAAAGCGCTCTGCTCGTTGTTGTAAACTCAATCTGCGTTGAGCCACAAATACAATAAATCACAATTTAAAGGAGTTGCCCAACTCCTCCTCCTCCTGCTCCTCCTTCTTAGTCGCCTTGTCGTGCATTGTTCCTTACTGGCTGGCTGCAAGTCTGGCTAAATAATTCCAATCAGCAAACCGGCAGAGCAGGCTGAGTTGGCTGGCTGCAACATTCAACGAAGGTCGCTTAAGGTAAAAGCCAGAAACAGAATTGCGGCTGAAGCAGCAGCGCCTTATTATCTATCCCATTGTTCTTGTTTTTGTTGCCCAGTCCGGCGCTCTGTATAGCAACATCCTACAACTCCGCTGCCAGTCCCCTTTACCCCTTCTATATGGCATAAACTGGATTTCCGTTGCGTCTCCTGCGCTAAAATTGTATTCTACTTCGACTTTTGACTTTGGATAGAGCTGAGCTCCTTGCTCGCTAAATTGAAATTAAAATCTGTTAAACCCTTCTTGCTTTTCTTTGTTGTCCTGCTGATTGTATGATCTTTTCTGTTTTGCAACAATTGTAGTTGAGGATTCGCAGTGCTTGATTTCTATCTATTCTGATTTGAATAGGTTAAGAATTATGCAGAGATTTTTTTGTTATTCTTAGAAACGAATCACGGTTTGTTTGAAGTTTCCTAACAGGGAGAAAAGAAAGCTATAATCATTTAAATTTTTATTTATCGTCACGGACTTCCCTTACATTAGTTTTACAACTTATAAATCTTAGTTTTAGTAGTCTATAGAGGCATTTAAACGATACCTCTTGGCTTTGAATGCATAAATGCATTCACTTTGCAAATAGTATATAAGAAATCGTCTTTGATTAACTTTTGATGACAGATTATTGGGTTAATACTAATTCATCTATGAAACAACTCGAATAATATGTTAAATATAATTTTGGAAATTGATTGCAATCGGTTCTACATATACTAGGTGTATAAATTGAAGTCGATCTCTTCTTTATTAACTGTCGCCAGCTAGTTGGAATATATTTTATACAAGATCTATTTGCACCTATAATTCCGTCACAGTTATTTAACTATTTATTGCTATAGTTATTTTATTATTTATTGGACTTCATAGTCTTAATAACAAATAAAAAATCAATTTCTTTATGCCTACGTTACTGATGACAAAGTTAATAATGATGCATCTAAATACAAATATCAAATATCTATTCAGTACCTTTCCGGAAATTGAGTCCAATCAATTCAACACACATATAAAGACATGATGATAGTACAAATATTGAGCATTGATTCATTTCCCTTTTATTATTGCCATTCAATGAAAGTGCTCTTAAAGGAATTTGGTTAAGTGTTTGTCTTTTCATTTTGTGCCATTGACAACTAGCATACATATGGTTAAGCCCGAATAGCCCCCGAGTTGGGCGCAAACACACTCGTTAGCCGCAAATTAGACTAAATTTCCTTTTGATGGCACATGCTGGCGATTATATGATCCTTTATGCGCAGTGCCGGTTGTCGAGTGGCCACAAAATAAAACATAATGATCCCGTTCAAATCACGCTAATGAAAAGCCTGGCATAGCGACAGCCATTCACAACATCGACATCAATAGGTAATGGTCAGGAGTGTGGCAGGAGGCAGGGGGCCGGGGGTTAAGGCAGGCGTTGCTGGCAAAAGGGACAAGTGGTAAGTAAATAAACTTGAAAAGAGCCACTCGATGCGGGTGGCAGAGTGAGTGGGCATGGAAGGTATGTGGTGCTGCACTGTGAGCCACACAGGATATGCCAAGTAGTTGTCGCCTCACGCTGACGCTGCTGACTTACAACGACCTGACCGAGCAACCTACCGAGCGAGCCTGACCTGCCACTGCTTGCGTGCTGTGACCCAATCCGCTTAGCGGGCTTTCTTCGAGTTCCCATCGTCGTAGCAATTGTTGTTGCCGTTCCCGTTGTGGTTGTTGCTGTAGCTGTTGACCTTATTGGTTATAAGTGGTTACAATGAGATTATGCTTCATTACACGCCCGCATCGGGGGTCAGTCGTACTTGACTGACTGACGGCATGACTGACTGGCAGGCAGACGGCCAGAAGTGGCTAGTGGCAATCATAACAAGCTTTGTGCGCACCATTAGCGTCGCGGTTGCCGGCGATAATAGCAAAAGTGCTTCAACTAATGGACACGTTGCCGCTGCTGCTGCCACTGCCGCTGCCGCCAGCGCTGCTGATGTCCTGCCTCCCACATGAATGAGGGGCTGCCTGTTGCAGTTGTAAAATGCTGACAGCCTCACCACACTCTGCTGCAGCTAACCTTCAATCCCTGCCGCCCTTTGCCCCCTCCTGCAGGTCATCCTGCGTAACACATCAATGCAAAGTGAGTTCGCAACGGAATCTCAAAAATGCAGCAGTTCGAGACTTTGTTCATCATCATGATGGCAATGATGATGAAGCTGTTGCGGTCGTTTGCTGCAATGCTGAACTGCTGCCCAGATGCCACCTCCAACTCTACCTCCTCCTGCTTCAGCTCCCTGTCGGAGTCGGAGTCGGAGTCGGAGTCTGGGCCTCCTTCTCGGCCTGTGCCTGCTGTGTCTGCTGCCATGGCCACAAAATGCCTGTCGCTGGGCAAAGTTGCCAAACTTGTTTCATTTGCGGTGGAAGTATAATTGCGGCTATGTCCATGTCGACAGCGACGACGGCGACGGCGACGATGGCGATGGCGATGGCGGCGGCTCAGTTCGCGCATTTTACTGCCCTTTTTGCAGTTCTTGTTTTTGCTGTTGCCTTTTTTCCTTTTGCTGGAATTTTATTATTGAAAATGTTTCGATGGATGTTGGATGTTGGATGCGAAATCTGCTTACCTGACGCCGTTCGCTGATGCAGTTGTTTTTAATTTAAAAGGTGTTCTCTTACTAGTGACCTCCACACCCCTCGCCTTCCGCTTCCCCACCCCGCTTGGCTACGAGTGGGTCAAGGGTTTCGTTGTTGTATCATGAGCCAAGCCAAGTATTGCGCGGGGGGGGGAGGAGTGAGCAGAAGTGCAAAGAGGCTGCCGGCAGCCTCTGTGACGTTGGAATGCCTTGGAAATAAACAAAATATTTTCTGCTATGGCCAGACCGTCTTTAGCGCTGTTGCACAGTGAGGCAAGCACTGCGACTGAAGTGCGAGGGAGAGGGGTGCATAATTAACGATGTAAACAGACTTTAAGAGTGCCAAATAGGTGGTCAGACAATAGTCATAGTTTGTTTGAATGTGTATGCGCCTGTGTTTTGTGTGTGTGTGTGTGTGTATGTGTGTGTGTGTGTGTCGAACGTCACTTAGCTGGCAAGTTCATGGTCAAGCAACAGTGGCAGCCAAAAGCAATTGTACGTGCTCTTGTGCAACACGCAAAGTTCTTTGCCGCGTTGCGGCGCGGTGCATCTTCATGTTGCATGCTCCAATGCGCCGCATAGAGTGGAACACTTGTTGCAATTATCTGATTTATGAATATGCTTATCTCTCTTCTTTTTTATCAACATCAGTAGCAATTTCTCTTGAAACAATTGTGAGAGCTGCAACAGATTGTTATGGCAGGAAAACTGAAAGAATTGTGTTTTATAAAAACCTAAGTATGAGGTACAAGGTAATGTAAATGTATATAAATGTTCTTGTGACAAAATCTAGTTAGCTTTGGGAATTATTTACACAAAAAGTTTTATTATTTGCTAAACATTTGTATTACTTTCCTAAAAATAATGTCACTTTATTTTCGATTGGACTTTAAATTATAATCGATGAAACTGAGAATACTTTTATTTAAACTTTTCCAAAATTAACATTTTTCTATAATTTTCATTTGATGGCTTTAAAGGTTTAGAACGAGCGAATTCGAGCGTATTCTCTTTAAAATTACTTTCTCTTACTTTATAACTTTTTATCTAACTTCCTCGAAAACATCATGTGAAATCCAGATATAAATATAAAACTATCTGTCAATATTGATATTTATACCCTTGCAGAGGGTATATTAATTTTCGACTGGAGTTTGCAACGGACTTTCGGAGACATCTCCGACTACATAAAGTATATATATTCTGAATCAGCATCAACAGAGGAAACTTTGGCATGCCAAAAGTAGCCTTTTGGTTTAGTTTTAAAGAATATGAAAAACTTGCGTCGAATAGAGAACCTAAAATAAGTGTAAGGATTAGTTAAATTAGTTAATTTTGTTTCACTCTTCTTTTTGGGGAGTTGTATTTCTCATCTAACTGTATGCTCAAGTATTCTATTCGTGATTTCGATTTGTTTTGTTACTAACACTAACTCTTCTGATCTGATTGTGTTTTTTGGGGTTTTCTCCTTTTTTTGTGCAGCAAATGTTGGTTCCGCAAATTCTTCCAGTTTAAACATAATAAATATTAAATAAAATTAATTTTCTTTTAAGGTTTTACTTAATCAATAACGAATGCAGAACCCAATTTGAACATTTCAATATTTGCCCACCGCATTAAGTTTACAGGGTATACAAATAACCTGCATAGACTGGGGCTGTGCTGATTTGCGTTAGTTATTAATGCATTGCCTTATTATCCAAGCATCTTAAGTGATTTTCAAGGTGCCTCGTAATACCCCGTTTTCGAAAATAATTCTTAGCAAGAAAGCCCTTTTGCCAATTTGATTTGCATTTTCCCCGGTCTTTCTTTCTCATTTTTCGCACAGCGTTTGGTGTAATAAATTCAGCTTAGAATAAACCAGAAGAAGACGCCAACTGACTGTAATTCTATTGCACACACACAAACACAGACAGATACACCCACACAGACATGCATTGAACATTGCACATTGCACATGGCACATGGCACTCTGTGGTGTTGCAAGCAGACAAACAACAACAACAGTGGCTGGGACTACCAAAGGAATGCAGTGTGGCAACAACAGCAAAAGCAACTGCAACAGGCGTACAAGTTAAGCGCAAGACAAAGTAATAGAAGAGGGAAGAAGACATTCCAGGCCTTGGTCAGAGAGAGAGCCAAGTGCAGGCAAAGCCATGGCCAAGTTGCAGCCAGTGTGTCTGTGTGTGCGTGTGTGTGTATGTGTTGCATGCAATTTTGCCGTTTATGCCATTTGCAATAAGAACGACAAGCGAGCAACGTTGAAAAACTGGCCAAGAGAGCAGAAGAAATATTCGACTGAATTAAAATGTGGCAAGTTGACTATTTCGTGCGTTTAGTTGCAGTTGCAGTTGCAATTGTTGTTGCCTGCTTGGTTGGCTGCTTTTCTTTGCTTGCATCGCTGGGTCGCCATCGCAGGGAATCTCCGCCAAGCCGTTTCGCTGGCTGGCTGACTTCGCTGGGCTGGCCTGGCCTGGTCTGGTCTGGCTGACTTGGCTAGTAAATGTTGTTACCGCATATTTCTCTCCAAAACATTCAAGTTGAAGTTGAGTTTCGTCTGCGGCTTGTTGTTGCTGTTGCTGTTGTTGTTGTCGTTGCTGTTGTTGCTGTTGTTGTCGCGACTGCCTTGGCCACTGCCAGTTGTTGCCATTGAATTACCAAAGTCAACGGCATGAGTTGCGCTCCTTCTCGTTGCTGTTCTCGCGGTGCAACCAACCAGGCAGCGAAGCCAGCAGAGCCGAGATTGAGATTCATTGCCTGTTGCATGCCAGAGCCGTTCAACTGACTGCCTGTGCCAGTTGCTGTCCCTCCGTCTCCTCAGCCTAACTCCGGCTCTGGCTCTGGCTCTGGCTCTGCCTCAGCGCCAAGTCTCAGTGCCTCTTCCTCAGCCTGCTTTGCTGCACTGTCTCTGTCTCTTGCCTCGTTTTGTGCCCCCTTTGGCAACCCTGGCGGCGGCTGTTGCGCTCGACTAGCAAAATTAAACAGATATATGTGCATAAATATATATGTGTGTATATGTCTTCCAAGATATGTGTGTTTAGCTCTGTGTCTGTGGGGGCTTTGTCTGTGGCAGCAACAGCAGCAGCATGAATGTTGCATGGCTGCTGCTGCTGCCCGACTGCATTCTATGCGCTATGTTTGTAGTTTTGTGTAGTGCTGTACTTTTCGTTTGCCACTACTACAACTTGTTGCTGCAACAATGTTGCATCTTCTGCCCGTCTCTGAGTTGCCCAACAATTTGCACAGCACATTTGAAGCGTTTTATGCGTCGCAATTCAATTTCGTTTCAACAATTTTAGAGCTTAATCAATATTAATGCATAAAACGAAAGTAAATAAGTAATGTGCTTCCCATGTTGTTTTTGTCTTTTATGCCCACTGCAGGTAAGCTCCATTTTACATTTTTTGAACTTCCAAATGGAACCGTTGGGGGAGGGGGGTGGTGGCAGTCAGACACGGTGGCCATAAGAGCCGCGGCTAATGCGGCATAAAGCGAGCGTGAGTAAAACCGAACGCAAATCATTTAACGAGCCCAGCTTAGACTGGGCGCATATTGTTTTATACGCCAGTTCCACAACAATAACAACAACAACAACAGCAGGAACAACAGGAACGGGAGTAACAGTAACTGTAACAACAATGAAAGTTGCCAACAAATTGCGCGTAAATCCCATAAACCGTTTACAACTACAACAGCTCAACGCAACCTGCCGTCATCGATGATGCCCAGCGTTCTCATCGTCCTCATCGACATCGTTGTCGACGTGTTGCCGCCTGCAACAATAACAAAGCGATTTTTATGCACAACAGCATTGCTTTTTATACCGTTAGACTGGCTGGGATGTGCCCCACTTCCCCACTTATTTTGTTTAGGTGTACAGCAAGGTATCCTCATTCTCTCTCCCTCCCTCGAGCAAAGCTGACAAAGCTAAAACGGGCTGGATAGTCTAAAAGTTGTAAAAAGAAAAGAAAAAACAACAACGATTGGGAGTTAAAAACAATTCGAAATCTTCTTGAAAAAGAAGCGTTAGAACATCATGTCGGGGGGTAAATGAAATTTATTTTTATCAATGCGGGAATCATACGGTCAAATCAGTAGGATTTGCTCGGTTATCAACGACGATACACACAGGAAAAGGCATTTGCATTTAATTTATTTGAAATGAAAAGGATTCTGGTTAGAGGGGGGTGGGGGGAGAAGGACACGGTGTAGGTATGCCCTTTATGGGATTTAATACTTGCGAGAGTGCAGCATTTGCAGTACATAAACTCCACATGGAAAGGATTCATTTTAATAGTTCGCTTGGTTAAGTATTTTTTTAGAAAATAAACATGAGATAAAAACTTGGAATTCCTTTTAAAGTGAAAAGGAATTTGTTTTTAATACCCTTGCAGAGTGTATATTAATTTTGGCCTGACCTTAGGAGACATCTATCTGATTCAGCATCAACAGAGGAATCGATCTGTCCGTGTGTCCGTGTGTATGTCTACTGCAACGCAAAGTAGTCTCTCAGTTTTCGAGCACATGCTTCCTATTGCTGCACGCTGTAAATATCGTATATCTGCCATAGAAACTATCGGCCGATTTCAATTATTTGTCAAGATATTGCAACGAAATTAATTAAATCGAATATTTTCTATATATTATATATGTATATAAAATCCACTATAACATATAGCTGAAGACCAGTTTTTATTTTAGAAGTAACTTAACTTATCAGTGCCAATCAATGTGAGACAGAATATTGAATATATATTCTGGAGGAGATAAAAACCTGCAAGGGTAAAAAACCTTTTTGGCATGCCGAAGGTAATTTTTACCACTTTAGTTTGGTAAATTCATGTATATTTTATTGCTTGAATAATTCTGCGAATGTTTCGATAATGTTGTTTACGTTTGAATATAAAATCCGATTAAATGTGTTGTTTACCGGCAAAAAAAGGTTTAGTACTTTGTAATGTTCTCTTTGCAACATGTTTTCATTTCAACAAATGCATTATATTAAGAATTATTTGGAATTAAATAACAAATTTTTAGAGCAGTTTTATTAATTTACGATAATTGATTTATTCTTTCATTCTGTCTTCATCATCAACTTTGAACTTTCTGTAAGGAAGTTTGTGCATTTTGTTGTTCCTTGCTTGACTTTCATTACCAACAAGTTAATAAATCACAAACTGTTGCGTGCCACTTACCAACAACAACATAACTGTCACACGAGTAGACGAGGAAAGCTTCCCCGCAAAGCTTTTGTGCGTTAACAGCATGGACACTTAACAGAGCGTCGAAGAGTTTCCCCTGCAACAGTTGCCCCTTACAATAACTTGGAGCAACCCCTGACTGACGGGGTGTCTGTGTGCGTGTGTTTCCCCAACCGAATGGGCCACCCACAATATCGCAGACCGACTCATTCACACCTACGCACAATTCGCACCTTGGCGTCATGCGCGCTGCGCCCGTTCGGACTCTCGCAGCGGCACACGAGGCACACGACGACGACGTCGGCGACGGCAGCGGCGGTGGTGGTGTGCGACGGCAACACAGTAGGCGGCATCGGCAACGGGGCAATTGGGCGCATTTCATCGGACAGCTTCGGTTTTCCGTGCTTCGGCATTTCGTTGTCCACGACGAGCTGCTGCAATGGGAGGGTGGCCGACGTTGCTCACCTGAAAGCAACCACGAGCCGCAATCGGCGTCGTCGTCGTCGTCGATGTTGTTCGTGTGCTGGGCGAGCGACCGTTTCCACCCCTTGCGCGCATTTCCGAAGCAGGTGTAACAATTATTATTTTCTCGTTGATTTTGTCGTCGCTGCTGCTGCTGCCGCCGCCGCTGCCGACGACGTCGCTGTCGTCGTCGTCGTCGGCATCGTTGCTTTACCTTTTTTGCGCTGCATGCTGCCCCATGCCCCATGCCCCATGCCATGGCTTTGGTTTGGCTCATGATTTTCCATTTTCCATTTCTCTTGCACGCATTCTCTCGCTCGCACAGCAGCATGTCAGCTCGCTTGCACTTGCACACGCGGATTGGTGTTGGTAGCAGGGGGAGGGCAGAGGGCAGGACGCGCACGCATGGCGCTTGCATTTGCTGTCTCACATGGCCCACGTGTTTGCCAGTATGGGTGTAAATAAAGGTATGTGTGTGTGTGTGTGTGTGTGTGAGGGTTTGTGTGTGTGTGGGTGGGTGGCAGTAATGTTGTTACTGCAACAATAGCAGCAGCAACACGAGTGTACCTGCGAGCAGAGCAGAGCCCAACTCTCAGGTGCTGCCTCCCATGTGATCCTCAAAAGTCTTATACAACTGTTATATAACTAATACTACAACTACAACAACAATGCCCTGAGCAGTAGAGGCAGCAATAGCAAAAGGCAAGCAAGCAAAGTCATGGAACACGTTGCCGCAACGCGGCCAGCAACAACTATGGCCAAAAAAGAAGGAAAATAATGAACAAAAGACATTCGATAATTGCGCACCTGAGGCATCACAAAGCCGGGCCTCGTCGACCAGAAGCGCGTCTCAAAGCAGAAGCAACAACACGAGCAAGCAATGCCAGTAAAGGCAAAAGAATGAGCCAAGAAACGCAGGTAACAAAACAACAGCTGAGTAGCAGAGGAGGAGAGACACACAGACAGCGTGAGGGAGAGAAGGAGTGAGAGTGAGAACATGCAGGAGAGACAGAGAGAGAGAGAGAGAATGAGAGAGAGAGAGCACTCGCTGGAGAGGAGCATACAAAGGTGTGCTACACACTCCGAAAATATTGTTTCGGAGTTTTCTCTGCTGGCAGGAGAAATGCTGCCGAACACGTCGTCGCTGTCATCGGCTGCGTCGTCGTCACCGTCGCCGTCGGTCGCGTCGTCGTCGTTGGCCGCATCGTTGTCGTCGTCTCTCACACGAGCTATAGCATCCCATAGCTCGGTCTCTTGGTCTTTTGGCCATCGTTGTCGGTGTCGAACTCGTCTGGTTCTGGCCTTCTACTGTTGCTTTATTTTGGTTAACACGCGTCGCTGTCGCTGTTGCCGTCTCTGCCAGCGTCGCAGTCGCAGTCACAGTCAGCGTTGGCGCAACAGATTCAATCTGACGATGGCAGCAGCGTTCGCTGCCGTACTCCGAAAACAAAAAAGGTATATTACCTTAGAATGCCTGACGTTCTTACTTCAGTCTTCGTACAGTCTTTGCTTTAACCCGTTCCAATTCTGTCCGCCGTTCGTATGCTCGCTCGCTCGTTCGCTCTTTACAAATCACATGTAGTCTACAACAATAACAGTCAACAACAACAACAACAATCATAAAGCAATAACAACAATAATAGCAAATAATAACAACAACAGCAGCAAGAAAGTAAGCGGCAACACACCTGACTATTTAGAATAGAACACGCGAAGACAGAGAGAAAGAAAGAGAGAGAAAGAGAGAGTTTTGAGAGGTTCTAGAGTTTTTGGTTATCATCATCATCATCGGCAGCAGCAACAGCAGCAATCGTAGCCGTTTCACCGCCGTAGTTGCCGCCGCCGCTGCCGTCGCTGTCGTCTACGTCGCTGTCGCCGTTGCCGTCGCTGTCTCCGTCGCAGTCGCTGCATAGCATAGCATAGCACACACATCACAAACCAACCACCACCACCATCACTACCAACAACACCGCTACCGCCACCACCGTCCGCAACAGCAGCAACAACAACAACAACATTACCACCACCAACGCAAACCCCCATAGCACTAACAGCAGCAGCAGCAGCAACAACAATAATAATAACAGAAGCAGAAGCAGCAGCAGCAGGCGGGCTGGCAGCAGTCACCAGCAGCAGCAGCAGCAGCAGCAGAAACACACACACTCACTCACCCACACACACTCGCTCGCACACGTTCGCTCACTCACGAAAATTTCAATATCCAAATCAAAGTTGAGTTCAAATCGAAAACAGCCGCAACACCAGCAACAACGTCTCGCAAATAGCACGCGGATAATAAAAAACACACGCAGCATATTAAAAAGTCCACACAAGAAACAAAAAGTAAACTAAATATAATATCAAATTACATAAAATTGACAACAGCTGCAATCGAAATAATAATACAAATAATATTTAAAAAGAATTAAATAAATAATAAAATTACGAAATAAAATACGAAACAAACAACAAATCCGCAAGCTTCTTTTCGGCCTAACTTGAGTTCTCTCTTCACGTGTGTGCAATCTAACAGAAACAAATCCAAAGTCGGGTAAAAAGCAAAAGAATCCAATAAAGTTCGCAAATATTTCAACAAACATAACCTGAACCTGAACTATTTCGAAAACTTCTCACTTTAACTGAAACTTCAGATAAAGCTATCAAGTGTTATGTTATTTTGTATCTTCTGACACTCGACTCGACTCGACAACAACAACAAGTATCACCACAACAATAAGTACACAAGATGTAAGCAAAAAGAAATCACATGAAAGAAACAGAAATTGAAGAAACAACAACAAAAAAAATACAAAATACTATATAATACTCGTTTGTACACAAATTAACAATACGAAATACAATAAAAAAAAACAGAAAAGAAATGAAAAGAATTGCAGGCAAAGGTTCGTTGCTCGACGCTCGTCTCATTCTTTTCGCTCTCATTCTTCCAAACGATTCTTGCCAGAGCAGCAACACGTTTTGAACTCAATTTCAGATTCAGCCCAAGAGCAACAACACCTAACTCCAGTCTATGCCTCAGTATAGGCTCTACCAAATCTAAAAAAATGTTTAAGCCGGCAAAAAAAAAACACACACACACAAAAACGAGAGCTCAAATTCTGTGCGATCCGGAGACGCCGCAGAGCTCGAGCCCCGGCTCCAGATACTAAAAAACACGTTTTTGTGTTTGCGAGTCCCAAAAGAAAAACATACTTACAAAAAAGACAAAACACAAAAAAAAAAAAAAGAAAAAAAAAACCAAAATAAATCAGAAAAAATCGTACGAAAAGCCAAAAACTCTGGCATGTAGCGGACATTCAACGACGTTTCCGTCGCGTCGTCTGTTGGCCATAAAACCTTATGGCCAACGTTCCAATAGGCCGCACATTCGCTCTGTCTGTCGCTCAGTTGCTTCTCTCCATTTGCCGTTCTCCCTCACTCACGTTCGCTTCATTCTCTCTCAGTCTTTCTCTCTGCTCTCCATTCTCTTCCCGCTGTCGCGCTCGCTAGCTCAACGTGTTGGGCACTTGTCGTACTTAGTACGCATTGAAATAATTCCCGTAGCTTATTTTTATTGTTGTAATTACACGTATGCAAGCCAATCGGGAGAGTCAAGCCCAGAACACTCGCGCTCCCATAGAATCTCTCTATCATTTTATTCCAACTTGGCAACTCTGCTCTGTTTGGTTTTTGCACGATCCCAAGCTTCAGTGTGACTCAGTCAAAGTACAAAAAAAAAAAAAAAAAAAAAAAAAACCGGTAAACGCAAAGAAATTTCGTGCGTGCTAATCACGATGAGAGCGCAGAGAATCGCAAATCACACACAAAAGCCAGTAATGTGTTTGTGTGTGTGTCTGTGTGTGGTTGTGTTTGCGTGTGTGCCGGTCTTGGCTCAGAAGATTCATTGAGTCGGCTTCTGATTTTAGTCCAAAAACGTGTTCTGCTCTTCAAAAATGAAGATATAAGAAGAAAAATGCTTTGGCAACAAATTTTAAAAGCACTCTCTTCCTTTCTCTCTCTCTCTCTCTCTCTCTCTATCTGTGTGTCTGTCAATCCGAAGAGCACAATAAATATTCAAAGGCGAATTTTTTGTTCCATTTCAGAGCCATAATTACAAGCTACCGAAGCAACAATAAATAATTGAATCGAACTTAAAGACATCACAAAAAATAAATATCAAAACAATAAAACACTTAAACTTCATCGAAAAGGCAACAACTAGTTCAAAAAAATCAAAAACAAAAACAAAAAAACTTCAAAAAACAATCAAACAAAAACCATCACTTCATCTACTTCAACGACTTGACACGACATTTAATTGGTAATAAGAGCAAATTATTATTCACTATTCATGCCCATTGTGTGTGTGAGTGTTTGTATGTGTGTGTGTGTGTGCGTGTGTGTCTGTGTGTGTGCTTCTTATTTTGTGCCATTTTGTTGTTAATTGTTTTCGCTCCATTTAGTTTCTCTTTTGTTTATCTGTCGCACACAAAACTTTTCGGTTGAGTTTCAAGTTTGGCTTTGAGAATTGGCAAAAAGTGTTGGAAATTTACAATAAAAAAAAGAAAATTATGTTTGAAAATCGGAAATGTGACGCAATTTTTGTTCTTTTTTGTTTCCCCAAAACAATTTCAAAATCTCCATATTATCGTATTTGTTTGCTATCAAAAATCTTGTATACCCATAAAAAGAAATCATATCAAATCATCGAATAAAAAATGGAATTATATTACTTGTCTAATTCTTCGTCTATTTTTTCGAAAGATTCAAACTAAAACAAGGCAACAAAGTCTACGATAATCAACTGCTATTTCTCTGTACCCAACCAAGTTCCATTCGCTTTCCCACACACCTATCCAAGAAACAATACCCCAAGACCAGAACCGAAACAGAAACAAAAACCGAAACAGAAACATAAACATAAAGAGCACAAATCACATTGAGAAGCCATTAAAACATTACGGCACAAATAGGCAGCAAAAGCAAATCTCGAGTAAAAAGTGGCTAATTGTTGTTAATTTTAAAGTAAGAGGAAATCAAGTTTAATTTACTGACAAATGAAGTAAAGAACAGAAACACGTGCAAAGAGAACAGTATTAAAAAAAACTTGTGAAACGTTTGCGAGATTTTTATGAAAACGAAACTATTTACAAGGACGTAAACATTTTAAACTTAAAAACGAGAAACTTGTTAAGAATTTGTATATTTTGTTGATAATTTTGAGCGTAATTTGCCAGGCAAATATTATTGGGGTGAGGTCAAAATTAATAAGGTGAAGATTTACTGAAAAGAGTTCCCCAATTCGCGCGACCCTATTCGAATACAGGTAGAAGGAAGAGAACGGTAAAAAAAGGTGATAGCATTTAAGAGCGAGAGATAAAGCCGTCAAGGGTTAAGAACGAGCATTTTTTGTGCCCCGCCCCCACTCGCCACGTACCCTCAACACGCCGCAGCCACTAGATCCAAAAGCTGAAAGGGAAGCAAACATATTTAGCGTCCTTTTTTTGTCGAGGCCGCGTGTGAGTAGAATCCGATAGAATGCAAAGGTTGTTAAATTGAAATTAAGTATAAATATTTACGAAAGGGCGCCAGCAGCCGCAGCACGAGAACGGTAAATAGAAAAACATATCATAAGAGAAAAGGCAAAATCAAGTAATTAACAGTTTTTTGTTTAATTATTGCCGAAATCGAAAGTGCAGTTCAATCAAAAGAAACAAATCGAATCCCAAACAATCCTATAGCGAAAAATAAATCAAAACATAAGCAAATATTAAAAGATACAACGGAAACTCAAATAGAATCCTGCGTGTGCGTGTATATTCTATATATTGATATATAAATATATTTATATGTATTTATGTCTATCACAATAAATTGGTTGTAATTGAATTGGGACGGAAGTCAATTGTAACGAACAACTCACAGATTTAATTAATAGTATAGAAACGGTGTCAATCAACAAAAGAAGATTTTCTCATTAGCTTTTCCACAACAACAAACACTCCCTCTTATACACACACACAGACAGACAGAGTTGTTGGCCAAGATTATTTCTACATACATATATTTAGGATTATTCATAGGAGAATCGTTAGGTATTGATGCCTCGATCGACAAGAGTACGCGTTTTGACAATCAGCAAAAATTAGCGTATATATTTAGGGCCGACTTTGAGTAGCAACAATTGAAGCATACAATTACAAAGGCAGGCAAAAGCATTAATAGTCTCATAGCATATATATAAATATATATAGCGATATACACTATTTATATTTATACGAAACTTTTCGCAACTTTTGCTCTCAGCTGAATCGAACCTCAAACTATACTCACAAACTTTACTCTACGACAATCTCTAAGGCAATTCCCCCTAACAACTACTTAAGGCTTATTCAATCAAGCAATCAATCAATCAATCAAATTTAAACAATCTTCAAACGGTTTTCAAAACTTTTACTCTATACACTTATACATCTATATACTTATACTGATACTTATTTACTTATACATCTGAATCTTAATCTGAATCTAAATCTTTATATACATACGACACAATATATACATGTCTAATTAATTAATCTCAGTAGTGATATATATATATATATATATATATATATATATATATTATTGAATAAATACCAACCAATATAGAGATATATAGAGTGCGCTTTAGAGCGTTACATAAGTTAGACAATCTGCAGGCTAGCAAAGAACTACGCTCAAAAGTAATCACAGCATATACCTTAAGCCTTGAACTTCTTAGCGCAATTGAAACGTGTTTCACATATATAGAAATATTTAGGATATTACTGTAACTCTTTGTCTCTCTTGCACCAAAATTCGACAACAATTTGCGTAAAACTTCTTGCAACACAATTGGCATTTGAATTGTATACAAACATAACTTACATATAGTACTTATATACAATATATCTGACAATCACACAGCACACAGAACATTCTCGACATTCCAAATACCGAAACCCGTGCAATTTTCCCCTCCAAAAATATAAAAAAAACAACAACAACAACAAAAACCATCAAGAAAATTCCAAATTAAAAATCATATAAAACAACCGAATCTCGTAAAGAAATTCAAAAGCAACGCAACGCAACGCAAACCAATAACAACAACACCAGCAACAACAAAAAAGTGCAGAATATAGAAATTTTTTAATCAACATTTGTTGCCAATAAAACTGTCATCATTGCCGCGTTAACAGAAACCACGGCGTCAGCAGCGATTGCAGCGCTCAGTATCAGCAGCAGCTCTCAAGCGTCGCTTGCCAGCGTCAACGCCAACGCCAACAACGCCGCTTCGACGCCAACAGCAGTTGCTGCCGCCACCGTCGTCAGCAGCAACAGCACAGCAGCAGCAGCAACACCCTCGCCGCCGTTAACGGTAAAAAGCGAAATCGTTGCATCCGATTCAACAGCCGAGTCCTCCCCTATACAAGATTTAATCATGGTAAGCGACGCCCTCATCCTAAACAAAAAACCAAAAAAAAAAAAAAAAACAGCTACAAAACAGAAAATAAAATTAACTGCACAAGAAAATGCACTTGAAAAAAAAAGAAAACGCAAGAGAATAAGAATCCAAAGACCAAAGACGCAAATTGAAACATTGACCCACCACCACACATTGATCTATTGCGATCTACTATTGAGAATCGAACGTTTCGTTTTTGTTAATACTCGTATTACCACATATCGTATACTCGTATGATAATTGCAAAATAATCAAAATACCATCGAATCGAATCAAATGAACAACTACTATATACGCTATTATATAATCCTATAATGCTCATCAATGAAAATTGTACAGTTCACTATTGTAAAACAACTTATACTTACTACTTACTCTATTTCTCTGCTTTCTGTTCTACCTTTCTCTTTCTCTCTCTCTCTCTCTCTCTCTCTCTCTCTCTCACTTTCTCTCTCTCTGTCTCTCTCCGTCTCTATGCTGGCTAAGTTTTTAAGTTCACCTAACCATTATATGCTAAGTACAACTTACCTTATCTCAGTTACGAGCTAAGCGACCCATTTGAAATAAGTTATGGGGCATAGATAATATAAATTATTATTTTCTTTATGTATATATATTATTTATATTTAACACCTTATGATGAGTGCTTTATGTTTACCATCGTTTTATTTATTTGTGTTTATTATTCTCAACTTCACTAACTTAACTTGTAAATACTCATTGAATAGATAAATTTAATATTAATCCTAAGATAATTCTTTATATTTCTGTTCGTTTATTATGATATGCCCCGGCCGAAGGTCTTCGATAGCTCGTAACTTGTGATTGCCCGAGTTTTGGTCTTGAATCTAGCTAAAACTTATAATTCTGGCTCAACTATCTGCTTCAGCTATGACTATGCTCTCGCTATCTCTGTCTCGCTCTCTTTCTCTCTCTCACTTTTGTAGTATTCCACTTTCTATGATCTCTAACTATGCGCCCTGATGATTCAACACCTAATCACATCTCACGTTTACTACGAACTGCTAATTTTGCCACTTATTATTGCCCCCATCTCTCTCCCTCACTCTCCCTCACTCACCCACTCTCGCTGTCTCTTTCACTTGAATCTTCTACATAACTTGCAGTTGAATATTCAACTTTTTATATTATTTAGGAAATTTAGCAGAAATTTGCCATATGTTTTCAGTTTCTGCCGAACTAAGTTTATCTTTATACGAATATCTTCTTTGTTTGCCACGCCCCGGTGGGGCGTTTTGAAATATATCCATAAGAATATGTATTTTATCGGTTTTGGTTGCCAACATTTTGCCAAAGACCTTCAGCCAGAGTCAAAGCTAAACTGAAACTCTACAGCCAAATCCAAAAATTAAAAAATAACCAAATCCAAACGAGATCATAAATAATCTGAATGCGCATCCAATATCAATTCACACCACGCACAGCAAATGCAACTGTTGCAAGCACCGCCGCCCACGCATCCGCATCACCTGCACCTGCAGCATCCAGCCGCTGCCGTGGCAGCAGGCGCCTATCAGGGGTATCCGACTGGCCCAACGTCTGCCATGTTGCAGCCAAGTAGTCTCGTCGCCGTCCAGCAGCAGCAACAACAACAGCAGCAGCAGCAGCAGCATCAACATCATCAGCAGCAGCAACAGCAGGCAATGCTAATGCATCAGCAGGCAGCTGCTGCCGCGGCAGTTGCCGCACAGCATCAGCAACAGCAGGCACAACAGCAGCAGCAGCAGCAGCATTTCCAACTGCAGCAGCAACAGCAGCAGCAACAACATCAGCAACAGGCCGCACAGCAGCAATTCCATTACCAGCAGCAGGCGCAGGTGCAGGCGCAGGCCATGCTGCAGACGTATATGCAACTACAGGTTAACAATGTGGCTGCTGCACCGGCCACGCCTACCAAATACACCAGCGTTGGCACTGCTGGGCCAACGGCAGCAGCCCCGCCAACAGCAGCCGCAGCAGCAACAGCTCAGTACTTTACAGCACCAACAACACCGCTGACAATCATTCCCGCCTGCAGTGGAGCAGCTGCAGTTGCCGCTGCCGCAATGTTTGCCACAGCGGCCACACCCACATCGGCGGCAACGACGCCAATCAACAATGTAAATAATACAGTTAATCTATGTGATGTAACTAGAACTACTACCAAATCTACCACCACTACTACTAAGCAGTCCGCCGCCGTTGCCCCCGGCGACATGGGCCAACTTACCATCGGTGATGCCAGCGTCGGCGTCGGCAGCGGCCGCCTTTCGATCTCGTTGCTCGGTCCGCCGCCGCCGTCGTTGCCGTCGATGGTCACGGTGCACGGTCATGTCGTTGGCTGCAGCAGTGGCAGTAGCGGCTGCAGCTCTGCATCTTCTGATTGTTCTATGCCATCGCCAACTTCACTACACTTATCTTCTCCTAAAAAGGTTTGTGTGTTCACTAAAAAAACAAAAACAAAAAACAAAAAAACCGCTAACAAAAACCAAAAACAAAACACATTGCATTCCAAACGAATTTAACAAATCTCAGCTTTTTTCCTCACTCTCATTTCTAACTCTCCCTGCGCTTTCTTTCTCTCTGTAACTAACTCAAGTAATTTGATCGCTCTCTCTCTCTCTCTCTCTCTTGTAATTTTAGCACATAACAGTTTAACACACAGTAGCATAGTTGCTCTCTTGCTCCCTCTCTCTCTCACTCTCTCTTCCTCTCTCTCTCTCTCTTCGCTATAGTAGTTTTTTGCTTCATTTGATGTTGTATTCGTAGTTCATTTGCTGTTGTTGTAGTTGTTCCTTCGATATCAATGTCTACTATAAAAACCTCTAGTCTTAAGTACGGAATCATCAAGTTAGCAATAAGTTATTAATATTTTTATTGATTCCGACAATGTTTACTCGGTTTCTTTTTTTTTGTTTCCTTGTTCTTTTTCTTTTCTTATAACCATATTCAGCTGACTCTTTCACATACTTACTGACAAGTGTCCGACAGGCTCACCGGGCAGGGCAGTTCGTCCTCTGCCGTGTAATTAACTGCAATTCAATGACAGTATATGCGAATTTATATATGGTATATCATTTGTATATATATACAATATATATTTCTCTGTACTCTATATATTTTCGTGTCTAATCAAATTGTTTTCTATTCGATTTGTGCCTTCGCTTCTTGTTATTATTTTTCTGGTGTTTTTATTATGTTGCCTCCTCAAAGTGCCCACGTATTTGTGGTGCCTGCCCGCCCGTTCCCTGGTCCCCTTCATGGCATTGATGGGCGTGACATCGAGCGACTCAATTGTGCGTAATAAAATAATGTGCAACCGCTTGACCATGCGACTGGCATACTGATGAGACAGGAATGGACATCGCACTTTTTGCAGGCATCGTCTGATGTGGGAGGTCTCACTGAATATATTTATGGCGCAGCCCTTTTTTTCGCCCCTCGCCATTTGGTTGGCGGGTATTGTAAGAAAGTCGAGTGTTCTATAGACATGATGGGGTTTAGATCAGATTGGAGAAGGACTTCGTTGTCTGTTTATCAAGAACGAATGCACAAAGTATTGTTTGTTTATAATTGTTGCTACTTTGTTTAGCTGGCAAGAACAACTTAGCCACACTTTGGTAAATAATTGACAAATATAATTAAGTATTCGTCAATTTAATTTATAATTTAATGAAATTTACAAATATTTGTCATGCTATTATGGCATTCCTGTTCCGCTGTGTCATTAGAAATTGTTTAGGCAACATTGTTTTGTTCAAAATGTTGCATTAAAAACTATTCTGGCCTCGATGCAGCTATTGTTTGTGCAAGTGTGTGTGTGTTGGTCGCTCAATTTATATATTTTATCAGTCATAAATATCGCTCATGCGAACATTAACCGCAATTGTTTGGCGTGCACTTACGCCTTGACGTGCCAGCAGTTGCACCAAGCGTTCTCCCAACTCTTCCAAGTCACACACACACACAAGCACACACGGCATGCGACCACATGTCGCCCATATTGATTAGTTGGCGCTGAAAATGTCGCTGCAAATTGTTGCAAGTTGCACATAAAAACGGTCAAACGGCCAAAGCCTTGAGGGGGTCAGCTAACTGTTTTTTTTTTTCCTTTGTGGCCGTCCATATCTGCGTGTGTGTGTGCTTGTGTGTCTCTGTGGTGTTTGCTGTGCTGCTCACATTTTTATTTCCCTGTGCATTCACATTCATTATCGATTTGTCGCACACTGAACTCGCATATCCTGGTCGCGCAAGTCGTTAAAGTTTTAACCGGGCGACCCCAGCCCCTACTTCGTATGGTAGGGGTACTCTTCCCCTACCCAAATGACTCTATTACACTAGGCGCTACCCTTGCGTCGCGTAAACAAACAAACAATTGCATTGGCGTCGACATCAAATTATCTGTAATTGATTTTGTTTATCAGCAAACTCTTACACCTTCCCTCGCTATTAAGCCTTTTTTGCACACTATCTAATACAAGCGTAATTGAATGCTGACATTTCCGGGAGGTCAAATGACATGGAAATATGTTTTGCATTCTGTTATTGTTGTTGTTGTTGCACATGTTGCAATATGCCTTTTTGGTGAGCAAAAAGTCAGAACACAGGCATAAATCAAATGCTGTTATTTGTTAAATGTTTTCGACTCGTGTAATATGCATACATAATTAGTGCACAAATAGCAGCCCTTTCACTAGCAGTTACAGTTACAGTTTCAATTGCATCTACAATTGTATCTGCCTCTGTATCTGCCTCTACTCTCTGATATTTCAATTATCTCCGTCTGTCAATACAGGTGCATTTTTTTTTTTTTTTGCTGTCGTTTGTTGCCTGCGCCTCGAGCATTGCATTGGTCGATTTCATTTGACAAAAAATGGCAGTAAAAAACGTTAGCAAACAGGAAAATGCCAAAGCAGCCCTCAGGTGCTAATAAAAGCAGCCAAGGCAGAACCTTGCGTGGCTAAACAAATAGAAAAAATGCCTCTTAATATTCGCATTTTTAATTTGCCCCTCACTTTGTGGCTTCAAAACAAATAATCCAGCCGGATATATACACGCATATCATATTATATCATATTATATTAATAAACAAAAAAGCGAAAACAAGTGCGCGTGTTGTGTACAAAGTGTCAAAGCTGGCCGCGCTTTGAAGTGTGCTAGATGGGAATGGGGCGGTCGGCTGTTTTTCCGGCCCCGTGAAGGGGGGAGGGTGGGTGATCAGCCTGCACTTCTAATAAGCATCCAACGTCCAACTTAGAAATGCACAAATAAACTTTTTAAATTTAAAAATTCATCAAACTTTGAAGCGCCTGTCAAACAAACAGCCCGCGGAGGGGTCACTCGCCTGGCCACACACAGACACACACAAAAGCAACGCGAAAAAAATATGAAAATAAAAATGAAAGTAGAGTGCAGGCAAAAAAAAAAAAAACATAAATAAAATAAAAATTACATTAATCCGTAATCGGAAAACTTGGCGCATGGAAACACGGTGTAAAAGTTTTCGGGCTGTGTAGAAATTTATAAGAAAATTTATAATAAGCGATTTACAAGCACTGAAAAAAACAACAACAAAAACAACAGCAACAAGAAAGCAACGACAAGTGAAAAAGTGTTTTCTAACTAAAATTTCAATTATTTTGGCGAGCAGCAATAAAATAATTTGAAATTTAAATGCACTAGACAGAGCCCCCCGTTCCCCCACACTCTCACTTTCTTCACCTCCCCCCTCCAAGTACAATATCCAACATAAATAGGGCAGACAATCTGTTGCCCAGCTAGCTGGGGTCGTCACTGGGAAGGTGGGGGCAGCTGAGAAGCTTGTAGGATGTCGGCTACGACACGCACATCAAATTGAGATGAGAAAATAAAATTCAATAAACTCTTGTTAAGCACGCAGCAACAGCAGCGTCCAAAGATGCGTAGAGCAGCAGGATAGCAGGCTGAATGGAGAAGGTTGTGGGAAGGGGAGGCAGGAGAAGGCTGCTGTGACAGCAACAAGGACAACGTTTTAAATATTGACAGGGCCCACCCCGCACTAGCTCACTCGCCTTTCTACTCAATCTCCCCTCGCAAACACAAAAAAGAAGCCAAAAGGGAGCAGACAGATTGAGGGACCGTTAGAAGGGCACGGGACGGTCGACTGTTGTCGATTAAATAGATAAATCAACCCGAGGGACATGTACACCGAACAATTTTGCATTGATCAAAAGATGGGTCTATCCTAGGCAAGTGACGAGAGGATGGCCAATGGGGGGAAGGACAGGGGAGTGGAGACCCGGGTCTGCTTAGGCATTGTTATGATTTCTTCGCAGGACTGACAAAAGCGGCGAATGGGCCATATCGATTTTGGGAGCCTATTGAAAATCATAGCATACTTTATGGCGCTGTCACACAATTATCCTGCATGTGCCTGGCTGTGCCTGTGTGTGTGTGTGTGTGTGTGTGTTGGTGCTTCATACAATTGCGCTAATCAGACTATGGGGATGTGTTTGCCCGCCTCGCAGCGCCAAGAAGCAGGCAACACTTTTCTTTGGCTGCTGCTGCTGTCGCTGACAAACAAATTAAAAAGTTATGACTCAAAAAACGTTTGCACAAAATGAGTTTTGCTGCTCGCTCTCGTCCAGCTCAGCTCGGGCGCTGGCTTGGCGCTCTGCTCAACTCGGCTGCCTTTGGCCAAATTTAAATTGCTTTTGTTGCGCTTTTGTAGTTGACTGCATTTTATTCTTGTTGTTGTTGTTGCTGCTGCTGCTGCTGCTGCTGCTGCCGACGCTGCTGCTGCTTCTTTAGCTGCCTCTGCCGTTGCTGTTGATGATGATTTTCCTTTTTGCGCTCAAGTTTTCTTTGTTGTTTGCACAAATAGTTTTTTGTCGCCGTTGCCATAAAAAATAGGAGATTTCCTTTTGAAAAGCGGCGTGACGCAAACTGCAAAAAATGCAAAAGGAAATAATCACAAGGAGCGAGTGGCAGAGGAAAAGTCTAGCAAGCGTGAATTAAGTTTTGCAGCTAAGCGGCCGCAGCAAAGCGCATTAAATAAGTTTCGCACTGTGTTTTTTTCCAGTGTATTTCCCTCTTATTTTTTTTGGGTGAAATGCGCCCATGCAATGTTGATTTATTAAAGACTTTAATGTGCTGCATAGCTGAGAGTGTGTATGATTACTATTATGAATATTGAATATACGTGTGTGTGTGTGTGTGTTTGTGTGTGTGTATATCTCTTCACAGGCAACCCATTAAAAGCTGACACGCTCGCCTAACCCTAAGCGAACTTATGGGATAGTAACTTTGGCATTTACGAGCGCAAACGTTTGCCCTTAAGTGTAATGTGCTGCTCTACATGTAGGTGCAAGGGGTCGTGGGTGTGTGTGTGTGGGTTGGTACTCTAATTCCGGTCTGTCCCAAAGCTGTCGCGCGCAGTCATTGACCAACTTTCTGACACACTAGCGAGTAACTTATTAATATGCAATGCACACTTTGTTGCTGTATTAATTGCAATATTAAATTTCCACTAATACTCGCTTAGGACAGGGCACACAGGCGACGAATGGTGTTTTGAGGTATGGGGCAAGAGGTAGTCATACGGCGCTGCCGCGAAGTATGCTCTAAAAAGTTGCGCACAACTTTCGTGAAGCGAGGCGAGTCAAGTTGGGGTTGGGTTGGGGTCGAAACAAACCTCGAGCAAAGTATATAATTATTACATTCTAACGTGTCTGCGTACGTATGTGCATGTGTGTGTGTCTGTGAGTGTCTGCGAAACATGGTGCTCGTCTGACATGGCTGTTTGCTTCATTCACATGCAACACGGGCAGCTCTGAAAAGCGATACTAATGATGAGTTCTGCCGGCAGCAAATGAACTCAATTTACTACGTTTTACATTACGTAGACAGTCCGTGCGAGTGGACGGACACACAGAGAGAGGGAGAGGGGGAGAAATAGAGGTAGAGAGAGAGTAGACTTTCAACTCAACCAAAAACCGACACCGACGATACAAATGACTTGGGCAGCGGACTTGCTGCATGAGTTACTACTGTAGCGGGCGATGGAAAATGTGCAGCTCAAAACATGAGGCATTTTCATGCTCCAAATTACGGGCAAGTTGCCGTAAAGCGCACGCACACACATACATATACACATGCAGACACAGACTCAGAAAACAAACAGCAGACTGAAGCGCAGATTGCAGGCTGCAGTTTTGCCTTGCGCTGCTGCCTCGCTGCGTCTCGCTTCAACGCGCCGGCAACTCGTAATTTTGGCTTAAGTTCCGAAGCTAACAAAATTTTCACACACTCTCGCACACACACGCGCGTTGCATGCGCGCAGAAATCTGAACAGGTCGCAGCTGATTACATTAACTAAAGTTGCGGCATATGCAAACAGACGTTAAGTGGATCGCAGGGTAGCAGGAGGCAGGAAAGAAAGGCATGGGAAGGGAAGGGAAGGGAAAGAGTGCGCTGTCTACTTTCCGAAGCGGTTGGGAAATTAATTTGTTGAAAATAAGTTGTCGAAAAGTTGTTGGCAGAACCGAATGCAAAAGAGCTTGTTACCTTGCACACGCGCGCTGATTAATAAATATTTCAAACGGGTCGAAAGAGAAAGAGGGACTGAGAGGCTAGAGAAGGAGACAGCAACAACGACAACGACAGCTGGCTTGTTCAAGTCTAATTAATGTGTCTCTGGCAGTAAAATTGCGCGCATAATTTTCTAGTCCCTTAATTATGCAACAACTTGCCGCGTAATCTCTGATTAAGAGTCTGATTTGACTGCGCCGGCAGTAAACACATGTTTATGTCAAATTTGTGGCAAGGTACCATCACTAAATAGAGTACACCAAGTAGTGTCTGTTTGTCTGTCAGAAGTGTCGTCTTAGCTCACTTCAGTTCGGTTCAACTAGTTTCGGAGTAGAGAGACCCCAAACTGAAGCAGGAGTTGGAGCTGAAGCTGAAGCTAAGCTGACAACAATTGTCACCTTTGTCAACATAAAATTTTGCGCTAGTTTTCTGTGCATAAATGCGAGAGAAATGCCAGTCCGGCCAGACGCTTTTTGATGAGTTGCACAATTTTCCAACTGCACAAAAAAAAAAAAGAAAGAAAAATAGGGAAAAAAACAAGAAATGTCAGAGGCGGCAGCGCTATTGTCAGTTGATGTCTTTGGGCCTGACTGCTTGCCTTGCCTTTAAACGTTGCTGGCACGCAGCAGAAAGAGACAGTGCACAGCGAGAGAAAGAGTGAGAGAGGGGGGAGAGAGAGAGTGCCAACGAGCACGACTGTGAATGAGTTTGATTGTGTGTGTAAATGCGGCAAATGTGCCGTCGCCAATTTTTTATGCTCATAAATGCAGCCAGGAGAGAACACTGCCCTCTCCCCTTCTCCCCTTCTCGCTCTGTCTCCTCTCATCCTAGTCAAGTTCATTGTATTTGCATACTCTCGCAATTCTCTTATTGCCCCGTTCGTTGTTCAGTTCTCTTGCCGCTTGGCATATTTTTTTTGTGCTGTTTCATCATATTCATCAGCAGACATTGCTCATACGCCACGTTCGTCAACAAAGGCAACTCCAGGCTACAGTTGATGTGCCTCCCTTCTCTCTCCCTCCCTCTCTCTGTCTCTCTCGGTTCTTGGCTTCTTGACTCACACAGTTAGTGACTAAAGTTAACAGTATTTTCCAGCATTTTCGAGACAGTTTGTCATAATTTCATAGAATCTTCGTTGGGGGGCATTATTTGTGTCCTTTGCTTTGTTTCTTTCGTTTTTCCCCAGTTTCATTCTTCGACTTTATTTCCTTTTGTTTCGTGTTGTTTCTGTTTGCCGTGTGCCCTGTGTGACGTTTTATTGTGCCAACATGACAAATCGTCAAGTGTCAAGAGGTTTCTCTCGCTTTTATTTAATTTTCGTGCAGCATATTTTGTTGTTGTCGTCGTCGTTCTTCTTGACGGCTTTAATGGGTTAAATGGCTGACAGCTTAAGTCGGTAGTCGCTTCAGACTCTTATCTGTTCGCACATAAATTTCAAATTTCGTAAACGAAATTGCCTACGAACGCTCAATTATAATATTTTCGACTCTATGTAAATTTATGAGCATTTTCATTTCGATCAATTTACTTGGGGTTTCGCCTTCCACTCTCTTCCCCTCCCCTACCCTCTCCACACATACATATTTTCTGGCCGGTGCGTCTAACCAAATATCTGTCTTACTTATTTATGCCTTTTACGATTGAGAGCGATGGAGAGGGAGAGGACCCAACAAAAAAATTTATTCATTGAAGTTTTTACAGTCAACTACACCTTTTCAATGTGGATAAAGATGAGCACACGTTCGCCCTCTCTCCCCCTCTCTCTCCGACTGTTTCGCTGTCTCTTCCTCTGTCTGGCGTAATCATTCATACTTCATCAAGTTGACCGACTATGGCTTGGCTTGGCTTGGCTTTTATACAGTTTCTTTTTGGCCTGAGCCGAGCTGGCGGTGTCCTTGCCCAGCCTTGCCCGTTGGCTTCATTGCTATGCAAACTGCTCCCAATGGCTGCGTTTAATGGTCAAGTGTGTAAAATTGCATAGCAAATCGTAGAAACCCCCCCCTTGCCCCTTCACGCTTCTTCCTCCGCCTGTGCTGCGTTCTAGTCCAATTCCAACGATAGATGGATGGATGGATGAACGGATAGATGGATGGTTGGTTGTGGCAGTGTTCACTTTGCCTCACGCTCTCTGCCAAGATAAACATCCTTGCTCAGTTGGGCAGCGAGCAGCTCCGCTTCTCCGCTGCCCCGTTGCTGTTGTCTGCTTACATATTGATGTGATTTACCACTTATGTCTTTGGGGCGTCCAACAGTTTACTGTGCAAATTGTTTGGAATTCACTTTTGAATTAAGCATCCCAGCGTTCTCTTTACATCTGTCTGTCTATACGTGTGCTATGATACATGGGGTAAATGTGATGCTCGTTAAAACAGCAAAAGTCCTACGATACATCGCTCATTTTATCGCAGTCTCTCTCTTTCTCTCCATCTCTTTGGGTTCCCATCTATGCAAATTATATGCACCCATAAGTTAGAGTGAGTGAGAAAGAGTTGTGACTCAGCGTTCTTGCCTGCAGCAGTTTCATCATAATCATTCGATAGATTTTCAATTTGCTGGAACACAAAATTTGACATGTCAGCCTGCACAGGTCGGATCAGATCGGATCGGACGTTCGCTGTCGTTGGCAGCTGCCAGTCCGCCCTCCCTTTCTAGTTGAGTTGTTATAGTTGATTTCATTATATTTTCGATTTGCATAAGCAAATGTCTAAGCAACAATTGCCTCGTCGTGCCCTGCCGTCTCTGTTCCCTTTACCCTTCCCCCTCTGCTTTGAATCGCTTGGGATTTGGTCGCTGTCGACAGTCGACAACGACAGTTCATCAGCAACCGGGCTAGTGGCACAGCAGCTCGAGCAGCAAGTTCCGACAGTGTATCAATTTTGGGTACTCGACAGCTGAAAACTCCCCCCCCGCCACCCCATCGCCCGCTCTCCCTTCGGTCACTTTGCTGCCCCTTCAATTGCCAAGGAGCTGCTCACATTTCATTAGCTTGTCAACATTTGTGTAGCTCAGGCCATGTCTTTGACACTTCAGCCTGAAGCGGGGAATGGGCAGGTTAGAGAGTTGGGGGAAAGAGAAAGAAAGGTTGCCCCAAAGATTGGAGTTACCATGGCTACACAGATACACAGCATCCACATTGTTGCTGCTGTTGTTACCTTAAATAGTTAAACTGCTTAGCGAACGTCTTGTGATTTTGGCCAAGCAGGTCATATGCTGATTTGTCGAGCGGATGATGATGATGATGATGAACTGGTTGCCAGCTACTTCGGTTGCTATGCAAATCAATTTGCTGTCTCCTCTCGCTCTGCCTATATATATATATCTCTCTCTCTCTCTCTATGCTTGATGTGGCTATTTGTCTACTTGCCTCGGAAAATGAGACTAGCTGCCGCCGCCGCCGCCACTTGGCATGTTCATTAGTCTCATCAACTTTGTTTAGTTAACTTTATCGAGCGGCGTTTGAACTTTGATATCCCATTTAAGTTAACTTCATCTGCAGCTGGTCATGTCGCGCCTGACGTGCCACACAGCGTCTTGTCTCGATTTAATTTGCTTTAATTGCCATAATTTACTCGATCGCTTGTTGCTCTTGTTGTTCCTGTTCGTATTACTAAGCTGCTTGTTGGTTCTCATGCAAATTTAATTGGCGCATCGTAAGATTTAAAGCGTATAAATTATGCTCAAAGCAGGAGCAGGACGATAGGTAACCGAGCAGGAGCTGGAGCAGGAGCAGCATAAGGTACAAATCCTTTGAACAAAGCAAAGCGCCATCATGAATAGAAATCATAAATTTTGCCAGCAGCCATAAAAAAAAGGGATACCCCTCGCGCACACACAGGCACTCTCACACACACACGCACTCGTGTACTGTGCTATCGATAGCCCAAAATCTATACAAAGTGCTGTACAAAAGGCAAAGACTGCCGGGGTTCCTTCCCTTTCCTCTTTGTCCTCATTCTTTAACTTTGCCTAGGCAAAAATATACGAAAAATCGCAGCACGTTGAGCGCCATGAAATATGCGCAGCTTGCTTGGCATGTGTGTGTGTGTGTGCGTTTGTCTCTGTCTGGGTGTATATGTGTGTGTGTGTGTGGCCCGCTTGTTGCTATTCTATTTATACGCTTTGACTTTTGCTTTATTGTCAGGCGCAGCAAATTTGATTAGGCTTGCGCCTTAAAGCATGCAACAGTTTTTGGCAACAAGCAACGCAACAGACAACCGCCAATTAGGCAGTGTCACGAGTGGAGTAGGGGGGCAGCGAGTCAGCAGGCAACGAAGTCGTTCGGCGCAACAGTTTGCGCAGTTGGCGCTGTGCCAGAAAGCCTTTATTACAGTTTAATAGTCGGCGTATTGCCGCCTAAAGTTACCACCGCCACCGCCGCCGCCTTTACCAGTCAATGTGGGATAGACAAACGCATTAGATACGCGCCGAATGTGTGTGTACGGGCAGTGGAGGGGGAGAAAGGAGGAGGTGTATAGAGGGAGTAAATGGAAGGGGAGCCCTCGCTAACTGTTCGACTTTTCACGCATTCCTTTCAAACCACTTAACGCAAATGATGTTGATATAGCTGAGGAAAGCAGCGAGGCTTGGGGTAAATTTTCTTTCCCTTCGCCCTATCGTATCGTTGTTGTTGTAGTTGTTGTTGTTTTCTTTTCGGCGAAAAACTTTGCGCATAAACACACACTTGGCATAACGTGGCGAACGCGCGCTCTATATTCCCAGCAACTTGCTACTACTGTTGTTGTTCTTGTGCTACTTTCGCTTTTCCTAAAAGTAGGCAACAACAAGAAGAATAAGAAAACCAGCAAGCGGCAAAGTCGTTGAGCGCTAAAAGCTACGCAAAATGCAGAGAAAAAACGTAGAAAAAAAAAAAAAAAAATCAAAAAAATTTTCTTTTTCTACAACTTTTGCGGTTTACTGTGCGTATGTGTGTGTGTGTTGTTAGAACAAGTTAATGTAAAAGTATTTTTATGCCTTCAAAAACATTTGCCAAGCCAAAAATTGTAAAGAAAATAAAAACAGCAAACAAAAACAAGACGCGATGAACAAGCGCAGCAGCTCATCGTCAACTTCCAAGTTGGAAGTCACAGCCGAAGACGAATATGAAGACGTAGATGAAAACGAAGATGAAGACGAAGATGGAGTCGAAGACAAAGTCGACGACGAAGTCGCAGTCGCAGTCCAAATTTTGCGGTCTCTGTTCTTGTTAAACAAAATACATGAAATCGCATAAATAAAATCAAACAAAAACGAAGCAACGTTCGTTCACATCATCAATGTCAGAGCGAGGGAGAGTGGAAGTGGAAGATGAGTAGGGGGTGAGGGATGGGAAGTGGGAAGAGGTTGCCTGCGCTATGAGAACCCGCACATTATCGTCATCGTCATCGTCATGGATCAGCCGCAATGCTGTAATTTTGTTATAGGCAACCGGCACGTTGTATTTATATGTGTGTGTGTGTGTTTGTGTGGGTGCACAACCTGCGCTGTCGTTTCGCAAGATAAATGTCTATTTAAATTGTCCTTGTTTCGCTATGTGCCTTGGCTCGCAGCAAGCAAGAGGGTAGCTTATCCGGCTCGGGGACGGAGGCAGCGCATTGGGGCTTTGTGTCTAGCGCGGCATGCCGCCTGCCACTTCACGGGCTCGCCCCCCGCTCCTTCTTCTCCTCTCTCTCTCTCTCTCTCTCTCTCTCTCTGAATCTCTTTCTCTCTCTAGTTAAATCTTTATTGTTATCATAATTTGCTTTTATCCATGCTCAGGGCTTGTCACTGACTACTCCGGCAACCTTGCCTAACCTACTTACCATACCTACACACCTATATAAATAAATCGGTGTGTATGTGTCTGTGTCTATACATTTTTATCGTAATTGTTTTCGTGCATTTTTTCACATTTCGGAAGCAGAAGAGGCAAAAGCGAAAGTGAAGAGCGACAAAATGGTGCGTAAATAGAATCAGGATCGCGTTCCAGCTTGTTTACCATCTGTGTACGCTTTGTCCCCTCCCCCTTTGTGTTCTTTTTTGCTTGCTGTGCAAATCAATAAAAGTAGATAATTGAGATTTCTTTAACAAGATTTCGGATGTCATGATATTAAAATTATAAGTAGGCAGCGGCATAAATTACTCATAATTTGATTGCAAGTGAGACCTTGAAAATGATATGCCCCAGGCCAAAGAGAAGGCAAAGGCAGGAGGAAGTGAGAGAGAGAGAGAGAGAGAGAGAGGGGAAAAGAGGGATACGGGCTGTTAACTGCCTAGCAAATGGAGCTCATTATAAGCCCCCGAAAAATGTCAAAATTGTTGAAATTTAATATTAAGCTAGAAAAGGCGAAAAAAAAGAATTTAATTTGCCCATTTGAGTAATTATAAAAGTCATGGCAGATTCGTTATAAAAAGACGCATCGTGATAGGTCATCTAATCGTAATTATGCTGCTCGTTAGGCCGCCGATTTTATATTTTTAATCCACTTTATTTACAGTTTCATTAATATTGATTTATATTTTTCGTAGTTCCTCGCAATACAGTTGATATTTATTTTGTAATTGTTATAAAACGATATAAAAGTAAAATAATAATAAATTGCATATTTGATATTTGATATTGTGTGTGCCTCTCTCTAAGCTCTAAATCCAGCGATTGTTGTCCAAGTTGTCCAATATATTTATATTTGTTAGTTATAAGCCTTCCCTCAACACTAAGCAATAAATTAATCACGACTATTTCTCTTTCTATTTGCTCTGTTGCAGGTAAGGATCGATGAACAATTTCTGTATAAGCTCAATCATTTGGTAAGCCCAAAACACACACAATCAATTCGAAAAACAATTCAATTTACATACATATGTAGCATAAACAAGAGGCGGGGAGAAGAAGAACAAGTGCAACAGGCGATGCGCTGCATAAAAATTATTATAATTCAACAGCGTGTGGCAGAATTACACTCGCTGATACCCTGTAAAGTGATGCAAAGCAGGAATAGTTGCTTGCACATACTGTAGATAAGCTTGTTCGGCACTTCTGATACTCAATGTTGCCTACAGGGTATCTCGTAGTCGATTGTTTTCTCAGGCATATCACTTTGTCTACCTGATGATTTTTTTGTGCTGTTAGTGAGCGAAGCGTGTGCGGCATAATTGAATTTTAAATAAACTCACTCAGCGAGTAAGTAAGAGGGAGAGAGGAAGTGAGAGGTAGAGTGAGACAAACAGACAACCACACACGTAGAGCACGCACACGATGCGGACTCAAGTCCTTTTGGCTGCCCGAGTGCTCGGGTCGCTCTTTGCACTTGTCTGCATTTTAACTGTAAATAAATTTCATCGAATTTCTTGCGCTGCTTTGCCATTCTTGCAAGGCGGATGCTGCCGCTACCGCTGCTGACGGAACGAGTTGGGTCTGGGGCTTTGGCGCCGGGTTGGGATCCTTTGGCTGCGCATCGTGCAGCCGCATCCTGCGCCATAAAGTATGCAATTTTATTTCACAACGAGCCACCCGGCACTTACCTGGTCGGCTGCCCTGGCTACCATGGCCAGGATACTCAGGACCGACCCGTCCTGTCGCTTGCTTTTATTTTGTTGCTTTAATGCCATAAAATATTTAAGTTTACATTTCTAACACACACACACAAGATTTGCCGTCTGCTATTGCTGTGGGTGTGCGTGTGTGTTGTCCTCCAATTGCATTGCATGAATTGTTGCCTGACCATTTTTATAACTGGATTTTGCAGCAGCATCTTAGCCGGTCAGCTCAACGGCTTGCCACTTCACGCAACAGCAAGTCAGCTACACACACACACACACAGGCACACATACACACATATATATGTACACCTTCTTCTATACACATATGAAATGTGTTTGTCTGGCTTTAATATTTGTTTTGCCATTGTCGCCTCTCCTCATACACATCACTGTGACCTCTCGCCTGTGAGAGAGCTGACCTCAATTGACCTGACCTGCAAGCTGGCTATTTGTGCAGCACTTGGCATATAGCACTGTGATAAACTGCAATGTCATTTTTATTTCCATCATCAAATATAATTAACTGTGTGTGTGTTTGCACTTGAGATGAATTTTATTTAAAAGTTCAATAGAAAGAGAGCAAAACACAAGAAATTGCCAGCCAGCTAGGTAACGAGCAGTCATTAGATAATTAATTTAACACTTACCACCTGCCTTACTCTGCTGCCAACTAATTGGCCAATTCAATATATATAAAAAAAGAGGGATGCCAAAGAAAACTTACATAGCCAGCAGCAGCAGCAGCAACGGCATCACAAGGCAGCAGACAGCTTAAGTCAAAGTCAAAACTTAGGTTGGCTCTTAGTACGGTACCAGGTACTTCGTGGTACTGGGTACTCTGTACTCATGACTCTGGCCCCTCCATTCCTTTGGCAACTCTGACACGCTGACGGACAGACAAACGACGTGGTCATTAATGCTATTTGCGGCCCATTTAGGGTTGAACCCAACCCTTGGAGCACTCAACTAGCCGGGGATGCGAGGAAATGCGTCTTTATAAGAGGCGAACCTTAACTCAAAGCGCTTCACTGAACTGGTCAAATGCTCAAAAGGTCGACAGGTGGTTTTGTTCTCTAAGTGTGTGTGCTCAAAATCACTGAACTTGGGTAAATTAATGTGCCAAGCAAAAAGGGTGATTTCTGTTGTCAAACGTAAAAGGTTCCGCAAGGAAAGTGAAAAAACATGCAGGGAATGATAGACGGCAACCTATGCTAGAACAGTGACAAGTGTGTGAGATCTACACACGGTTATATAAACTTAATATTGTATAATATGTTTACTTATATGATAGGATTTAATAGTTGAAGATATTGTGAATGTGGTTGAAGACCTTTCTTAAATATAAAAATGAGTACAGCAATGAGTTCTGGATTTTAGAATAACTGTCACAGTTCTTCAAATATAATTTATGATATGAATGAAGCAACAATTACACTTAGTAACCAAACTACCCCTTAGAATATCATAAATTTAATGAACAACTTTTAGCTGGAACTTGTTGCGCTCTTTGTGTGCATCTTTTGACGCTGGCAAAATGAAGTCAAGTGTAAAGAAAAAGTAAAAATAGACAAGGCGCAACTTTTTCATTTTGTTTTCCTGCGCTGATGTTCTAACACGGCAACGGGTGCTGCTCATTAGAAAAAAAGTGGAACAGACATCCAGGGAATAACCAAGTTTAGAAAAACTGGCGAGAGGGAGAGAGGCAGAGAAGGTGGCAGATGCGTTTGTCGGGCGCCTTTGGCATTAAACTCATTAACGATAATTGCAACCTTTTCTTTTTTTCGCCCCATGAGCGCGTTTGTTTTTTGACGTTTCTATTTTCACTTGCCGCGTAGCAGTTGCTTTGATTAACGAAATTGTGTTAATTAATTTCACTTCGCATGTGGCGGAGACTATAGCTAAAAAATGGGGAGACGAGCTCGAGGATCCACTAACTAACATTAGTTGATTCGAGTTGAACTTGCTGTCGTGGCTTTGACGAGAACTGTGTTTGTCACTTTGACTTTTGACAGGGAAAACGAGAGGAAGAAGTGGCAAAAAAAAAAGGAAATAGAAGCGTTGGCAAACGTGCCCAAAAGCAACGCGAACATCCTGTTGCTGACACTGATTGTCGATGTCGATGTTGGTTGGTTGCACAGTTCCCATTACGGACGCATAATTTGTCCTGCGGCCAAAATGTTCTATTATCAGACAAACGTCTTGCTCGATTTCGCTTTCTTCCCCTCTCTCTCTGTCTCTCTTTCTCTACCCCCTCTTATTTCTTTCATTGTGTGTTCTTTGCAATCTACATCAACTGGCAACGCACTTAGTAGATGCCTCGCCAGATACACGCCAGCGGCATTTAACTGAATTTGAGTGAAAAATAAAAACCAAACAAAAAAAAAAAAAGAAAAAGAAAAGTAAAAGGAAGCCAAAAATCAGCTTAGGCTGTGGCAGCCACAGCGCCTGCTGTCGATGGCTTCCTGTCGGTAGGCAGCTCTAATCAGGCGGTACATCAGTTGACGGCTTTATTGTGCACCACGCACCTCCCACCCGCTACGGACGGGCCCAAACTACTCCCATGTGGTGTCACCCCTTTTTCTCTAGGGGGGACGGGGGGTCTCATTTCGAGTGGCTTTGCCTTGTTTAGTTTAGTGCAGCCCAACTAAAATTAAGTATATACCTGTGCTACTTATTGTAATCAAGTTAATTGCAACCTAATGTGGGAGAGACAGAGAGAGAAAGAAAGAGAGCTAGCGCGATAGTGTGCGAGTGAGCGCGTAATTATGAGTAATAGCTGTTAATGTAATAAGGCAGCACAAAGGACACATGCATAACGCCCAAAAGCACGCAATGAAAATATGAAAAAAAAATCCACAACAAAAATAATAACAAAAACTACAACAACACTGCGTGGTGTCATAGACAAAGCTGAAAATTGATATTAATTTTTGCAGCTCTACGCGTGGAATGTCCATAAAAAAAGAGAAGCACAAACAATGGAAAAAAGAAACTGGGCTACGTGTGTGTGTGTGTGGGTATTTCTCTGTGAGCCAAAGAATGTTTTTGACCATTTTTGCGCCTTATTACACCGCAACGGGCAATTTGCCTAGACTTGCGCTACATTTTCTTTGGAAGCAAGAAATTATCAAATTAATTAACGAGGCTTTGTTCTCGTCATGCTCCACGAGCAACAACAACAACTCGACAAGGGGGTGAAACTTTTCCTAAATGAATATTAATATTTAGCCGGGGTTGCACACAGTTTATAGCTCTGATCAATTAGCCGCATTCTGTGTCAATAATGTTTACCAAGCCCAAGAAATAAGCTTAAAAGAATCTTTGATATGTCTTGTTAGTTTTGACATTACTTATCAGATTTTCATTATTATATATAAGAGTTTCTAGACAACATTTAGCTTTAAGTCACCTCGATTCCACTGCTTCTTTTTCTGCTCACGACAGAGCACATTAATGAGCTTTAATATGCAAATACTGTAAGAACTGCCTGTTAGCTCCGCTGTCCAGTTGTCCGCAAAGGACATGTGTCCCCAGGCCGATTGTGAATTGGAGAAGACTTAATTATATTTGAAGTTTTGTAATTGTAAGTAAATCACAAACCGGGCATAATTAGATCAGAGCCAAAGCGCTTTTCTTGTTTGTCGTTTTTGCTTGCGGCGCAAACTGTTGCAGCGGGAACAACAACAATAACAACAAGAGCAATAACTATAATAATAACTGAAGAATCAGATGGGAATCTGTCTATTGTTGCAAGTTTTGTTTGCTGCTAAATAAAATTTAACTGCAGCAACGCCATGCAGCGCGTTAAAAGCAAGAAAATTATTCCAATGCTTGCCAAAAGGAAAAATGAAACCAGAAATGAAGGCGAAAAGGAAAGAAGGGTGGGGCCAAGGGGGAAAAGCAAAGACAGTGGCTGCTTGCATCGAGTCAAACTTTTTAAGTGTTTGTTTCAATTATTGTTTGTGGGTGTGCGTCTGTCTGTGTGTGTGTGTGTATGTGAGTGTCTATGTGGAAGTGTGCACGCTTCGTGTTATTCGGCTGCTTCCAGAGGGCACCAGAACGAGGGCAATTTAATTTTCCGCAGTTTTGTGCAGGGCACGAAGGCGACAGCAAGCACCAAAAAACAGCAGCAGCAACGGCAGGAACAGCGGCAGCAACAATAACAACAACAACAACAGCAGCATTAAGCCCAGCTAACAATAACAAAAACTAGTTAAGAAATGCGAAAGTTTTTAGCGTGAAAGTTGGTCTGGTTTGGCCAATACTTGGCCCGGCTAGCAGGACGAACGAGGGCTAGTCTTTGGGTTGGTTGGGGTTCAGTCGGGGTAGCTGAGGTTGTTTGGGTTCGTGCTTTCATGGCTTTGTTTTCATTTTCATTCACGTGCAGTTACTCAATTTTTGTGCTCAACGAGGAAAAGTTGCAAAACAGAAACAATGCGACTTAATGGCAGCGCACTCCTCCAGGCTCCTTCTCCACGCCCCGGCATACAATGAGTGAGTGCAGTGCAAAGGTGCTAGGGCGGCATTCACACGCACACACACACACACACACACACACAGTCAGAGCTGTACACTCTCCCTTGCCCAGCCAGGCGTACATTGACGCCTTGGTATAATTTCATTTTGCGCCCTTTTTCGTAAGTTGGCTTTGTTTGCAACTAAAACTAATGTTGACTCGTTTGGCCAGTCGCACTTGACATTTTGTTGCTGGCAACATTGTTGCCTGCCACGCTACATACTTTCCTTGTCACTGACAACACGACGTATGTGTGTCGCAAGATAGGATACGTGTATGCGTGCGTGTGTGTGTTTGTGGAGGGTACAACAAAAGTCGTCAACGTCGTCGTGGCTTGTCGCATTGTTTGCTGCCGGCTTCCCTGTTCCTTCGTTTGCCTCATCTGTTTAGTGTTGCGTGTCGCCATATTGTTTGCTTTATGTCACACACGCACATTCACACACACACATGCAGCCACACACATAAAAGCGACGCTGGTTTATTTGCTCTGTCTCTCCCTCTCTCTGTTGCACTCATTGCCATATATATTTTACTCGCTGGTAATTGCGGTTTTTATTTCACAGCCAGGCAACAAAAAAGAAAAAAAAAACGCATCAACACGAGGTATGCACTCGTAATAATAGCCCAACCTGAACCGCACTGTCGGAAGTGGTCGTCGTCACAAGCGCGCACAAAAGTATGCTACGATTTGTGTGGGGCGACTTTAAGACGTTTGTCCGCGATTTAAAGCCAGCAGAGTTACTGCCTGGCGACTTTGCCATGCTGCTGCTCAGCATTAATAAGGTAGACAGTGAGGGAGAGAGAGATAGAGAAAAAGACGAACAGACAAACAGACTGAGTGTCGGACGGCTTTAGCTGAGTCCTTGCCAGGCTGTCTGCCAGCATAAGTGTGTATACATTTGTATATGATATGTTTGCCTCAGTATGGGTGTGAGAAGAGTGTGCAATATAAAGCCTGTTAACACACTTAAGAATAAACAGCGAGACGGCCCAACAGACAGACAGACAGAAAGGCGAAACTATGAGCGCAACTTTAATGCTTATTGCCGCTGGCAATGCGCCAAATTTTAATGAATTGTAAAACGAAAATGTGGAAAACAACGAAAAAGTAGTTCAACCAGCGTGGGGTAGTCAGAATTTGAGAGAAAGAGCGAACGAGCTCGTCAACTGTCGACACGTGACACGATTTCCATGTGATAAATACATTATTATTAATTACCCTTTTAGTGTCAGATGCTTTTATAGACAGTTTTTGGTATTAATCAATTCACATGAGTTTCGCTTTCGCATCGCATTTCCGACTAAAGGAAACACAATTGATTGAGCACACACTAAACGACAACGCTGCTGCTCTTGTATTAATCGTAATTAAAAACATTATTGGAAATTTGTGCGCAATTAAATTTATATTTTAGTCTTAATTTAATTAAAAACTCTGCAAATAATTAAAGTTTACCTGATTATCATTATATTCAAAGCTCTTATTATATGCTATAAAGATTTATGAACTGAAAAACGATAATAAATTGAATTTTAGTACTTTAATATTTGAATCTTTATACCTATAAAATACCCTGAAAACTTGCATCCTAAGGCAGTAGTCGCTCAAATTACTCTGGGCTTATAAACAATAGTTCATTTGTGGTGCGGCAACGGTACGGTAAGTGTGGGCACACCCGCATAATACGCTTATGGTTTGGTCAGATCGGTGGCCGGTCTTCACATTGTCTGTAGTTTTGCTGCAGCTTTACGTTTGTTTTACATTCCACGTTTTTCGTGTGTGGCTTTTAAATTGCTTGGAAAATGCTGCAGACCTAGGAGAGAGAGAGAGAGAGAGTGAGAGAGGTTAAAGGTTATGGTAGTGGGCAAATGCGTAGAGCCGAAAATGTTAATGCGATTCATTGGGGAAATCAAAAACAGCGGCAGCGGCCAGCGCAAGTGAAAACTGTGCCAAAGATTTGCCAATGCTCCTTTGCTCTTGGCCATGCAATTTGCAAGGGTTTCCCAAGTGGCCAGTGTTGTCTATGCCTTGCTTCTGCTCCCCTTTTTCACGTTTGCCAACTTTGCGCCTAAAACTGATGCCGCTTGTCAAATTTTCGCAGTGGCTTCCGATTGCAGAAAACGAGTCTAGGCGAAAGGGGGTAGGCAGGCGACCTCTTGCCAGGTCATTAGCATAAACGTAGAAGCGGTGAAATGTAGGAAATCCATTAAGCGATGCCCAAATACTCGAAATAAGAGTAGTAGAGGATGAAGACGTTGTAGATGGCGACAAAGAGGAAGAGGGTAGGCAGGCAGGCAGGCAAAATGATGCTGCCGCTTCTTTTGGCAACTCTTTAAAGATTTATGAAGCGTCAAATATTTATTATGCTCGCTTTGCAATATAAGGCAGAGAAACACGCAAGACCCGGTACAACACGAAATAGAACGACGACCCGGCCCAGCCAGGCCAGACCAGACCAGACCCGACCAGGACAGAGGCAACTGGAACGACTGGTTAAGCCAAAGCGCGCCATCTTAGTCTGGGCCAACACGCGAACACTTTTTGAAATTGCAAAGCGGCGCAAATAAATAAAAACACATAAAAAGTAGGCAACGGAACCGAGTAGAGCTGGGCAGACCATGCAGCACCCACACACACAAAGACACACACAGCCTGACACACACTCCCGCACTCACACTCATAAAAACGAAAAGCATAGTATAAAATAAAACGCAAGACGAGGAATGAAATGAATGAGCGCAGCAGCCGACGGCATGCAAAAAAAAAAGAAAATAAGCAGAAAAAAACGTGGAAAAAATCAATGCCGTCCCCGCCTACACTTCTGCGCCCATTCTTACTACACAGCGAATCCATGTCTTAGCGCACTTTTACTTTTTGTTTTTTCTCTGTTCAACCCTTTTGCGCTGCGTGAAAAATGTAACTGGAAAATATGAAAAATCTTTGCATATGTTTACGTTTTCCTTTCACGGGGCAACACGTGACGAAAACAAGAGAAACTGTGCAAATATGTCAAACATCCTCGAAGCGATTTAATTTGACGCCGCGCGCACAAATGCTTAGCATATTTTTAGGCGCAACCCAGCCGCGACCTGTGACCCACAACTTGTGACTAATGATGACGCAGCGAGAGACAGAGACAGACAGAGTATGTGCGAGTGAAGGGAAGGTAATGAGAGAGCGAGAGATGGGGGGAACAAGGCTAAGTTGAATTCGAGCCAAACTGAACTGAGAGTTGTGAGTTACTTTCGAGCTGGACCAACTAATGAGGCGCATAAATTCTACACGCCAAATTCTCCGTTCTACACACACACACACACTCGCATAGGCACACTTGTGTGCATATTTAAGCAGCTGGCAAAATGCTTGAAACAGCCTGCAAATTTGATGAGCTGCCGGCGAAACAAGACGTCAGCAAGTAGGCAACAACGTAATGCGACACGTGGGCGAGCACCGTGCCAGCGTGTGTGTGTGTGTGTGCGTGCGTGTGTGAGGGTTGTTAGTGCTGGTATGCTGCTGCTGCTGTAGGTGAGATGTGATGTGCGCACTTGGTAATGTCCCTCTGGGCTTGTCTATGCCATTCAAAGCAGTTAGACAAAATTTAATTAACGCATTTTACTCACAACATCGTTGACGTCGTCATCGTCGCTGTCATTTGTCAAGTGCGAAACGATGCGGGGTGAAAACTGTTGCCTACTTTTTAGCGGAGAAAGATTAATCGCTCTCATTGTGCGTCACAGCTGGTTTCAAGCCAAAATTCGGCTGCATTTTGCTGCGCTGCACTCGAATCAAATTTTAAGATAAAACCATCAGCGGTTTTTCAGCTGTCGAAATGCTGCATGACACGCTCCAATTTGCATGTTACAACTATCCCAAGCCACCCTCGCTGCAGTAGAAGCAGGAAAAAAAACCCCCCTCGCAAAAAAAAAAAAGAGAAAGAGACCACGAACAAATCCAGCAGGCTAACCACAATTTGTTCATGTCCAACTCAATTTTCGTTACGTAAACTGCATCATATGCCGCACGCCGTGGCGGCGGCTCCACAAACCGTTAGACATAACTTTTTCGTGTGCCGCCAGGCACTGTAGGTGGCAGGCAAAGCACTGTATGCGCGCGGCCCAAAAACAAATACAGCAAAGAAAAACTGAAAAACCCGCCATAGAGAGAGAATTTCCCAAGCCGAGACTCATTGCTCTGGCGCTTCAAATTTAATTAAACATGCACACGTGAGCAAATGCAAATAAATAAAAACTTTATGGCTTTTGGGCCACTGAATGTTAGTGAAGTGGGCGTGGCACGTGGGCAATGGCCAGGCGGCATTCGTAGCGTCAGTGTGCGTGCGTCTCAACAGTCAACAGTGAGTGCGCTGGCAAGGGGGAAGGGGCAGTGACGTGACGTGGTGTGGCGTGCTTATAAGTTTTAAACTTGCCCAGCATTGCCCAAATGTTTTTTGTTGTTGTAGTTTCTGCTGCTGCTACTGTTGATGTTGCTGGTCTTGTTCTGCCAACGAAACGTAACGAAACGAAACGAAAACTGAATTCGCAGTTAGGCGCAGCTAGAATGCGAAAAAAGGCGGCAAAATCCGGCGAGTTTTTAGTGCCATTGCGATCGTGTGCGAGTGTGTGTGCCTGTGTTTTTGTCGGCTCTTTCACTTAGTTTGTTTCACCCAACACGTTTTAAATTGAACAGCCTTGCCAGCCTAGCGTGTGTGCGTGTGTGTGTGTGAGCTTAGGTGTTTTATTCGTGATTTATGCAACGAATGAAAGCGCAGATAGATCAGCCGCAGTTGCAGCTACAATTTTTGTAATTGAAATGCACTTAAGTTCTTAAGCGAGTCTATTCTGTTTTTTATCGCACTCAACTGCAGTTTTTTCCCCGTTTTTTAATTATGCAAATCCAAGGCAGAAGTCTGCTGCTGCTGCGCGACACACACACCCGACATTATTTTGCTGATTGCAAAATGCCAAATGTCGTTTGTCTAATTTGACAAAACTCGTGTGCGGCGCATGTAAAATACATAAGCGGAATAAAATGCATATACATACACACACACACACTGCTAGAGCACACTTGCAGTCACACACACACATACACAATTTGCAGGCTATAACGGAACAGAAGAGAAACAATTAAACTTTTGCCTTCTTCTGCATATGTATGCATGTGCTTTGCAGTCACTATGTGTGTGTGTGTGTCCTTTACTGTGTCCAGTCAGTCGACCATGTGGGATTTTTGTTAAAAACTGCATAATTCATACGTACAGAAAGTCGAGGAAGAAAGAGAGAGATAGAGGGAGGGGGAGAGGTGAGGGAGAACTGACCGAGTCAGTTGTCGCCAGCGTCGTCATGGTCTCTCGTCATCGTCATCGTCATCCTGCCTGGCCGGCCGTCATGCTTCCACATGGCTGGCTGCACCGCACATATTTCATTTAAAATTTACAAGTTAACAATATTAAATATTAACAGTTATTTATGCATTTTTCGGTACAAATCCGAAAAATTTCGCATGTAAAATGCGCACGAAAGTTGTCGACCTCCGACTCGGAGATGATGTTGCACAAATCTGCTCCGACTTGTGACCCACCCAGCAGTCTGGCTGTGGCTCAGCGTATTTCATATGTACATATGTGAAAGGCTTACTGTGTCTATGTGTGTGTGTGTGTGTGCCTGTATGTGTAGTGTGTGTAAATTGTATTTGCCTTTTACATTCTATTCAACAAAATATTTTCTGTTGTTTGTTGTTGATTTAAATAATTTGCTTGCAGTGAGTGTGTGTGTGACTGTTGATATATGTGGTTGTGTGTGTGTGGATGTTGATATATTTATGTATGTGTGTGTGTGTGTCGTCATTTGCACAAAACATTTTTGGCATATTATTTGCTTTATTTGAGGCATTGTTTGTCTATTTTGTTGATTTGCAGCTCCTTCTTCTTCATCATCGTCGCCTTCCTCATCTTCGTCTTCGTCTTCTAACCACTTTAAGAACAAACAATTCAGCCTTAATTTATGCAAATTTATTAGCCTGACTTTTGGTTTGTTGGAAAACAAAAGCCAAAGCAAATTTTTCAGCGGAAGAATTTGCTAAATGATTTGTGCCTGACAACAACAAATTTCTATCTAACGATAGCTCAATAGGTTGCTCCCTCTCTCTCTCTTTCACTCTATCTCTCTGTGTCTTCCTCCCTCTTTCTCCCGTTCACTGCTTATCTTTCGAAATAGTTTTGCTGCACATTTTTGGGGTAATTTAAAGCGTTCTTCACAAACAAATTCTGCCGTGTCTCATGTGTTGTTTGCCGAACTTCATTAGGAGCCCGATCTAATGACCCCCTCACTGGAATGTTGGCTATATATTTATATATATTATATATGTATGTGTGTGTGCACGCTAATTTCTCTGGTCTAAATTTTTGGGGTAAATTCGAAACTAAACTTTTGCATTAGCTTGCATCCAAGTACAGTAAACACAGCCGAAAGTTGTGCCGTCGCCTCGCTGCCCTGCTTCAATATGCAAATGAGAATGAGGTGGTTGCTGAAGGAGGTTTGGCAAGGGGAGAGGTTAGCCCAGACCGAGGCGTATAAAGTGCTCTAAAAGCAGCGACGACAACAAGAGCAACATTTGGGCTAAAAATTGCATTGGCTTTGGCTGGCAAATGCACTTGCAGCAGACAAGATCCTCCTTCTCCCTCCTCACAGCCCCCTCCCACCAAATGCCTTTTGCGACATTTGTTTACAAAACAGTCTGGCAAGGAGTGAAAAATAAATGGGGTGTGACTGGCGTCAGAAGAGCAGCAAGAGCAGCCTGTGCCAGGATTACATTTACCCAGCGGCAGCAGCCTTTGGTAATACGATGACGTGGCTACTGTTGCTGCCGTTGCTGCTGCTGTTGCTGCTGCTGCTGGTGCTGGTGCTCTTACTCCTGTGGCTGTTGTTGTGCGGTATTTAGACAACGGGCTAGCTGGCGCTTTGGCTTTGGCTTTGGCTTTGGCCTGGCTGACAGGTTGGCTTGAAGCTGCGCGCAAATGCCAACAAATCATTGCCAGGACAACCAGCGAAAGATGGGCTCGAGGGACGGGGATGTAGCTGTGCTTGGACAGCGCGCGGCTGTAGCAACATCATCATCAGTCTCTGTGCCTAAGTAAGCCGCATTTTGTGGATTCGTATAACACCCTCGTCCTCCTACCCACTGTTCTGTCGCGCCCTGTGCCTCTTCCTGCGCTGTGCAGCAACCTCAACACTCACACAACAAACGACGTGGTTGCAAAGTGATTTCTGGTTTAATGTTTTTTAATGTTGCTCATGTTGCAACTGACCATTGCCGGTATGTTGTTGCTGCCGGTCTGCTGCTGCTGCTGCTGTCACTGATGATATTGTTGCTGTCATCAGCAGCGGTTGCGCTGCTTGGTCAACTGTTGGTGGTCGCTCTCAGTCGTCTGTTTGGCAAGTCAAACATGAGCCATGTGTGGCATGCTACACGCATGTTCGTAACGGAGCACCAAGCCAACCCCTTCCCCCCTCTCTCACCCAATCTCTTTCTCCTGCCTGTCATGTGGCCACTTCTGCTGCTGCCACTGCTGCTGCTGTTGTTGTTGCACCTACAAAAAGTGCGACCATGGCTAATTTTTCCACTCGTTGTCTGTGTCTGTCTGCGTGTGTGTGAGTCCATTAGCTGTTGACAAAGTTGTTCTCGGTTCATCCGTGAGTGTTTGGGTATAAGTGATTGTGTGTGTGTCTGCTTTGTGGCTGCAGAGCCGAATTTGACACAACATTTGTCAAACCGCAAAATGCCCGCCGCAACGTTACTTTCATTATGCAAAAGGTCAGCAAACAGAGCCGACAACAACGACGACGATGACGACGTTGCCGTCACTGTCACTGTGGCCCCCTCGTGACCTTTGACTTGGGTTTGCTGTGTGGTCAGCTGCGCTGTGCTGTGCGTGGTGGCCAATAAGCCTGTGATTTACAGCTGCGACTCAATAATCTACAACTATTTTCGGAGAACACAGCCAGAGAAAGGGGTGAGGAGAGGAGGGATGGCAGGAAGAGTTGGTAAACCGAAATCAAATCACGCATATGCATAATCTCATTGCGCAAATTGTGTGCACCATGTGAAAATTTGCAAAATGCAATTGTCACACAGGCAGGCAGGCAGGCAGGCAGGCAGGCAGGCTATGGCAGCCATAGGAAATCAATTAGTGCAAACATATTTGGTCCCTCGACTAATGATGATCGATAATTCAGTTGTGCAGAGCTGTGATGGTGGTGGGGGTGGAGGGGTTTTAGTGTGAAGAGGGGATGAGACGAAGCAATAGTTGGCCTGGTTTGTTATTGCTTTTTGAAAGTTTTATTTGCCAACGCGCTAATTTATTTACTGCTCAACAACACCCTGCTGCCTTTAACCTAATGTGCATTAATGCTTTATGCGCTCTTTTGTTGTCTGACTCTGTGTGTGTGTGTGTGTGTTTATTTAGCAACAATTAGCAGCTTTAAGTGCACCATATTGATTTATGTGCATGTGCATTAAACGTGCCCCATAAAGTATGCAATGCTTCTATGTATGCGATGTCTACATGTGTGTTTGTGTGCGAGCTCATAATTAATAATTTAATTGCTTCTGTTTATCTCTTAATTAAAAGGGATTTATTTGAGCCACACAAATACTAACCAACATACACACACTCACACACACAGTCGTACACAATATACGTATTGAACCGCAGCAATTTCAATAGCAACAGCAACAGCAACAGCAATCACAGCAAATCGCTGCACTTTACTTTTTATTACTTTGCTAATTAAGTTCATAATTAATCGCATTTAATGCGGTTTTTGTGGCCATCAACAATGATGATTATGATGAAGATGATGATGTTGCTGCTGCTGCTGCTGCGGCTGTCTCTTGGTTGGCCACAGAAACTGATTAGACAGCAGCTTAATTAGATTTGATTGCTCAAAAGATTTTCGAGAGTTAAGTAAATTAAATTCTGCTAATCAAATTAATCTACATTCCTCTATTTCTTCTGCTTCTTCTTCTTCCAGGTGAGTCCATACGAATATTGCCCCACGACAACAATGCCAATTAAGATTGTAAGTAGACAAGAAATACAGATACAGATATGTACCAAATAGAGAATCGAGAATCGACCAAAAACATTTTCAAGTATTCAAAAAGCTGTCACTGGCAGCGGGAAAAAGTCTGCTGAGGCGCAGCTTCTTTTCTGCCTATTTGGCACAAACTTAATTAGCCGTCAAAATAACAGTGCCTACCTCCCCCACGACACTCCACACCCCTTCGCGCTTGGCCTAATTTTCATAATTGTTATTATAGAAATTCAACAGCCATAAACAAAAGGTTAGTTACTTGCCTAATGACTTGAAGTGCCTCAGCCTTAGCCTCAGCCTTTGTCTGTGTCTGTGTCTGCGTCTGTGTCTGTGCCTGTTCTGTCTTTCCCGATGGGCAAAAACTTTTACGGCCCACCTCGCCTGGACTTGATAAACAAGCAAATACGCTTATCACCGCAGCCTCTGCTTCCGTCCAACCTCCTTCCACTACTTGCCACTCACCCCATTTGCCCCTTCCCAAACCGCGTCTCGTTCGCTCGTTCAATGCGAAAATGATAGCCGTTCGTCGCAAGTTCACAACTTTTCAACTATTTGTTAAGGTTCCACAGGGGGATGGGGCAGGGAGCCAACCTCGTTCAACCCTCGACTAAACAGCCTAGCACTAATTACAACGCTGCCGTCGATGCCGCCGTCGCTGTAGACGCTGACGCTGACGTCGCTACGTTGATTTTTATGTGCCCCAAATTGAAATGGAACAAGATGCGCAACACGAAACTGTAAAACGTTTTTAAAGCACGGCCGGGTTCACTGGATTTTAAAGTGGAGATATTTTACGATCCGCCTTGAACTTAACAACTTGCTGTTGCTGCCTCAAGTTGCCAATGTTGCCACATTCGCTCCTTTTACACTTTGTTTGTTTGTGTTTGGACGAACGAACGAATGGTTTCTATTATTAATGCCAGTCCTAGCTGCTGCTGCTACTTCTGTTGTTGCCTTGCCTAGTTTAATTAATTAATTTAACAAAAGTTTTCATTTCAAACGGAAGCTGGCTTTAAGGCGCTCAGCGCACAACAAATGAACAAGTGCTAAACAATTGAAATTTTTGCGTATGGTAAATAATAAATTCATTTTTAATGCCTTTGTATGGGAATTCTTAAGGACTAGTACAAACCGAGGAAAACAAATGTCAAAAGCAGCTTTGGCTGAGCTCAGAGAGCATTGTGCAATATTTTCCAGTTTCATAGGTTTTACACTCTGCACATTTAATTAACTGTCAGGCAGCCGCAATTGCAATTGAAACCTAAAGGAAAATACAAGGAATTTTCCCACAATACAAAAGTAATAGGAAATTCAATTTTCAATGTGTTATTTATATCATAATATTGACAATATTGGCCATAGGTTATGTTCGTTTTTCTACTCCTTTGTTAATATCTGCACTTTTGTGTCGTCATGAATATTTGATGCTTTGCCAGCCATGAAAGCATTTCAATTTCCATTAAATCCCATTATGCGCACAAGGGATGGGGCAGTGTGGCAGGTAGTAGACGAGTGGGCGAATTCTGGCAAGATTTTTGTGCCTACTCTGGCTCGGCCTGGCCTATCGAACGTTGGGATCTAGAACAGCAAAAAGGTTTGCCCCATAACCTCAAAAATGTTTATGCCACACTTCCGTTGCTTCCGTTAATTGTTGTTCTTGTTGCTGTTGCTGCTATTCTTGTTGCAGCTAAAGTTGCTGCCGCCGCTGCTGTTTGGCTGCCCGCGCATGAGTTGGCTATAATTAAAAATGCTATTACTGCCAACTTCATATAAATTTTTAATTAGCAATTTTTGCTATTTTCCTACTTTTTGTTGTGCACCCAACACAACAACATCATCCTTATTGTTGCGGTGGTTCTTCCTGCCCCTGTTGCTGTTGTTGTTGTTGCCGGCGCTTTGGTGAACTTTTTAAATTAGCACTTTGTTAAACACTCTGACGAAAAAGGTAGCAGCACCACCAACCCCCCCAATACAGCGCCCTTGTCTCCATGTTGTTTGCCACCACCCAAAGCAGCAAACAATGTTGGCATAAATTGTTTTTTAAAAGGATTTTGTCCATTGCTTAACGCTTCAGTTTTCTGCTCAGCTGCCGCCCCCGCTTTGCTCCGCAGCATCAGCACCCGCTGCCTCAGTTGTAAGGCGTGACACGGCAGCTGCTTACACGCATTAAGCAGCGACTGTAGCAGCAGCCGCGCCTGCTGTCGTCATAAATTTTTGGGTCTGTCTGTGCACTGGCAACAAACTGCACTGGGCAATACCCTATAAGTAGTGGCTGTCTATGGTTGATTGCTGAATGTTTTGTCTAACTTTTGCGATGGAAATAACGATAGTTTATTAGCTCATCTAAATTTCTTCAAAATTCATGTGTTATTATACAGTGACAGCTCGCAGACAGTCAATACAATACTATAAACCATAGTTAAATAGATCTGCTTAAGTTCTTTAAGGGATTTTAAATGTCTTTTACAATTATTAATGAGTAGACAGTCATCATTTAAATTCTCTTCTGCAGTTGCAGAAAAAAACAATAATGAAACTCCTACAGAGTGTAGGGTATCTGTGTGTTTTTATTGAACAGAAAAAAGCGAAAGATAAAAAGTGTTGCCTACTTATTTGCACAAAGCGCGCTCTCGCCGAGTTGATTAGCATGCCAAAGGTTTTTTGTTCATTGGTGGTGTCGTTGCGGTGTGGGAGGGAGCGTGGCTGTTAACTTTTTGTGTCTACTGTAATTATTAGATTTTATTCATGGCCAGGGCACGCCCACACGCTGTTTTGTTTGCCGCGCAAAGCAGGCGCAAATATTGACAATTATGGCCTATAATTTGACACCCATCGGAAGCGAGCGGAGCGAAGCCAATGCGGCTGTCAGCGCTATAAAAGTGACAACCAAAGGGTTGACAATTAAAATTAAACCAACCACACACACGTAGACGCACATGCTCGTTTTATGGCACACACACACAGACACACTGTCGCATACGTTCGCATTTTTGTCATGCATTTTAATTAAAATTAACTTCATTTTTATGACGCCTCTGTCTGCTGCTGCGTGCGTGTGCTTGTACGTGTGTCTCTCTCTGTGTGTGTGTGTGTATGGGTGTGTGTAGAATGTGTCGCATTGTGTCTTTGGCTGGTCGCTGTCTGCTTAGTTAGTTGCCACAATTTATACAATTAAATAAAGATTTTATTATCATGCCGTTGGCTTTTAATGTCTTTCAGCGTGTGTGTTGTTCGCGTATCTATGTGTGTGCTTGCGTATGTCCGTGTGTGTGTGTGTGTGTGTAAATATTTAAGCTGCAAGCATATCAAATTTACTGTTGTAGGTGTCGCGTCGGCATATTTTAAAAGCTTTTCGTTATACAGCGCGCGCGTTTACTTAGCACACAAGGGCAGCACAGACAAGACATGCTTGGTGCAGGGGGAGGTTAGCGAGAGCATGCAACATATCTTGTGTGTGTATGTCTGTGTGTGTGTGTGTGATGAGCATGTATGCAAATTTATGTGACGTTGTGCCAAGCACGCGCTCACTCTGGCTTAAGGCTTGCCCAAAGGAATTTCCTGGCGACGGCTTTTGTTTTCTAGCTGACGCTGCAGCTAGCGACGACGTCGTCGTCTCTGTCTCTGTCTCTATCCTCCGTTGTTGTTTTTGTTGTATGCTAAATGTATGCAAAGCTCTGTTTAAACCACATCACACTCCATGAGGGCATCTCTGTGTGTGTGAGTGGCTTGCTGGCAATTTAATGGGCGCGACCTGGCGTCGTTTATGCATATTTAATAGTTGCTGTTTTTGCTAAGTGTCGTCAGCTGCAAAAACGACCCACAAAATGGCAGCAGCAGCAGAAGAGACAGCAACGATAGACAAAGCGCCGGCAAAGATGTTGAAGAGCTGCAAAGCCTCTTGCAAAGCCAGCAAGCCAAGGCACATTTGGATCAACGCAAGAGTTGCCTATCAGTCAGTCGGGTAAGCCACTCCCACTCTTCCCTCGCCTGGCCCCGCTCTGTCTCTACTGCTGCTGTTTGCTTTCTCTTTCGCACGCAAACTAATTACATTTTTGCTCAATTGGCACAAGTTGCTCGACCTTTTCCTGACACTCAAACGGCCAAGTTATACAATTATCACAGAGAGAGAGAACGCTAGATAGAAACGAGAGGGCGGGAGAGAGTAAGATAGCAAGCGAAACCAAAAGTTGCGCAAGCTTTCAATGAATTTTCAAATTTGCCAACCAAAAAACTTTTAGCAGCATACCGGCCTTCAACTGGCTTTTCTTTTAGCAACCCCTTCCCCTCCCCACCAACACTTCCCAACCTTTCGGAGTCAGTTGCTAATGAATAACTGTAACTGGCGCTGCGGCCAGATTTATGCAATGCAAATTAAAAGGTAAATAGCAAAGCGACGTCGGGTTTCAACCCACAAAGACAGCCAGCTATGGCTATAATAGTTGTCAGCTTGGGAGGAGGGGGAAAGGGGGGTAGAACTGTAGTTTAATCAAGCGCTACAGCATGGGGCAACAGCAGCAGCAGGAGCACGAGTTGAATCAACTTTGCATCAATTTCAATATTCCCACTGTTTTCATTTAATTTCGCCAACTTAAAACTTAATTGTGTACTTCCGTTGTCGACTGCAGCGCGCACTTGCCAACCCCGCCCATCAAGTCACCGCCCTGCTGGCGTCCTTATGCAGGAGTGCTGCTGCTTGGCATTTAAATTTGCAAAAATTAAAGTCGGGAGGCGGAGAATGGAGCATGGGGCATGGGCGAAACGCAACAGGTGGCCACGCAAACTCATTTAGGGTATTTATGGAGCACCAGAGCGGCTGGGGGGCTAGAGCAGAGAAGCGCACTTTGTGGCCGGATGTCTGGGTCTTGTAATTTGCAGCAGCAACGGCAGCAGCAACAGCATCTACAGACAACGGCAATGATAGTTTCCCAGTTATGAATGGCATTGGCAGCAGCACCAGCCAGCATGTTTGTTACTGTTGTTGCTGCTGTTGCTTTTGCCTGCTGCTGCTTGCTGCCGATGCAAAAAACAGCGCGACCCTTGGCAGCATCATCATTTAAAAGCGCATTAAAAACTTTCTAGATTAATTTTGCTGCTGCGTTTTATTTTATTTTAGCTGCCATGTTATTTACTCCTTTCGCATTTCTGTTTTCTCCCCCGTTGCTTATGCAGCTGCTGGTTTTGTTTCTATTTAATGTCGCGAAAAAACTGCAGCAGTTTAAACACTAGCAAAGAAATTGCATATTTAAGCACGCGCTTAAAAGTATGCTACATTTTGGTTGCTTGCTCGTGCTTTTGTTCATTCCGATTGCGATTCCGTTTTACTAATACGTTTTTCATGTTTTGCACTGTTGTGGCGAAACGATTGCGAGAACTCATGAGCCAAGATGTTAAGTGCTTGGCAACTGGTAACAGGTAAATGCCAACAGGTAACTGCTGCCAGGCGCCAGGCTGCCTGGCTGTTAGCCTGCCACCCTGATGCCTGCTGCTCCGACTGCTGCAGCTCAATGGATTTTGCCTTTTCAATGCACATTTGCCAAATCATCAATATTTTTGCGCAAAAATTCCTGCATATTGCATGAAGGAAACATGCAGCCAAGCGCTACAGGAACAGACAGAGCGAGCGAGAGACAGAAGAGGAAAAAACCAGAGAGAGAGAGAGAGAGAGAGAGAGAGACAGAGGGAGGGAGGCAGAGCGTGAGCAAGTGGGAGGCGGGTGCTGGAAATATACACCCGCACAACACTCGGCTTTTACAATCATTTTCAATAAATTTATCTGCAATTTCGTGCGAGCATAAAGGTCGCTCATACGCCATGTGGACGTATTGAAAAGTAGAGAGAGCAAGTAAACTAGACTTTAGACGACAGTCTAAAGTGAAATTCAATTCCTCACACACGCACACACGCACACATTTTTTTTCAGCTTGCTTGTTCCTTTCATTTTTCATAATTTTCTGTCAGCCGTTCATGGAGCTTAGATTTAGTTCGGAACTTTTCAATTCAATCGTAGAAATCTTTTTCAAATATGATTTTATTTAAGCCACACCTGAGTTGGTTTAAGGATTTACTTTGCCATCACACAATCTATGGAACGCAATCAGTTGAATATGGTTGTCTATCCGTTTCTCTTGCTCTGCCGCATTCAAATTGATTTCTATGGCAATATTTAAACACACTCACACACATTCACAGGGAATGTACGGGTGCGCTGACCCTTTTCGACCACAAATTATACGCAATTAAGCAAATTTGTCTAGGGCCTTTGATTTTCGTCCTGGCATGCTGATTAACAACAACTAAACCATAAAGAAAACGAGAAACTGGTGGGAAAATGTGTAAAGGGGCAAAGAAAAAGAAAACATAGCGCCATATACAAAACCAAAAGCAAAAAAAGAAAGAAAAAGCTGGGGAGAAGAAGCAGAAAAACAAACGGCATGTAAATAAATAAACGAGGCACAAACGGAAAGACAACAAGGAAACGGAGAAGGACAATGCGACGCCGCCGTCGCCCCCAATGCCGGGGCAAGTTCATTTAACTTGCGGCGCACTTCCGATTTACCGCAAATTTGAAAACCAACAATCAACCAAAAATTTGCCCAAAGGGCAAACACAACAAACGAAAATGAATGCGAGCGCCAAACACAGAAAACAGAAAATCCAACAAGTAAATAAAAGTACAAACCGGCGAAACAGGAGCAACAGTGGTAGCACATAAAGGTTAACCGGACCCTCTTTACAGTAGCGCACGAGGGTTGGGGCAGTAGGAGTAAGTGGGGGGGTTGCCCAAGTAACAAAGCCAAAAAAATAACGAACTCTCTTTACCCCTCTGCTACACCCTTTGGCTGAGGTCAAAATTGTAAAATTCAATTTGAGCCCTTTTGCTATTTTTAACACTTTTAACTTTGATTTATGCAAAAATTTCCACTTCACTTGCCACATAAAGTTTTTCTCGCTTGCTCGCCACGTCTTCCCTTTGCTGTCCCTGGTTGGTCGCACCGTTCTCGCCTTGTTGATTTGTTGATTTCGAGCAAATGTTTGCAAGCATTTCCTATACATTTCTCACCCTCACCTCGTTCGTTCAATGATTGTCACCATGTGCACTGTCCTCAATGAATCATTTCGTCAGTTGCGGCATCCTGTCGATTTTCCTTTTCCTTTTCGTTGTTGAGTGTGTGTGTGTGTGTGTTGTTATTGCTGATATTTCCTGCTCTGCTCTGGCAGCTGCATCCATTCGTCATGCGAGTATTTTTGTTAGTCTGATCGCTTATGTCTGCATATCTATTAAACCATTTAGTTGCCCACACACACACACTCATAGACACTCATACATATATATCAGTATATGGAGCAGCCGTTAATCAGTCACTTGAGCTGAAGGTTTATTAACAGTCGATTAAAAGTCAATTGAAATTTCATACATTTAATTATCCTTTTCACTCGCTCTCTCTTTGCATTATTCATGAATCAATATTGTGGCATTCATTTGAATTGTATGTGATTATAATGAATATTGTACAAGACTTTTATGATTTAACGCTCATTTATTAATGGCAACATTTCAGCAGGACCCTTCAGTTCATTTAGACTCGTGTGCGCGGTGCTGTGTATGCATAATTGAATTCATGTAAAAAGTGTAGGATGCTTTTTGGGGCAGCATATAGTAAGATAGCAAGAGGTGAGGAAAAAATCGCATAAATATACCGGAAGCACGGAACAAGTCCGAACGGAAATGAAGCAAAAACAGACAGAGTCATGGCCATGCCACAGACACACACAAACGTGCACACGCACATACATGGTACTGTCTGTTGACGCATTGCTTAATACAAAGTTGATTTCGCTTGTCTCTCCCCCTCTCTCTCTCTCTCTCTCCCGCTCTGTCTGTTTATCTGTGCGCGAAAATGCATTTTTGCATGCAACATAACCGCAACAGATGCGGTCGCTTCAATATAAATGCAGTTACAAATGATGCCGCCAAACCGTTGTCCCAGCTCAGTCTGTGTGCCATGTGTGTGTGTGTGTGTGTGTTATGTGTATGCGTGCCGTGTGTGTGTGCGTGCATTGTGGTCATTACAACGAAATTCGTTTGCAATTTAAGCGCCGCTCGACCATTTGGTTATGCCGCACTTTTTATGACCATAGTCCATGTTGTTCTTGCTCTTCTTGCCCCATTGTTGCTGTTACCGTTTGCCGTTGTTGTTTTTATGCTTTGGTCATTTCCGTTTTTGTTTCAGCTGCTGCTGCTGCTGCTGCTTTTGTTGTTACCATTACATGCGCTGTCATCGTACTGTCCGCAATTGCTCATCATGGCAGTAGCTGCGTCAGCTTGGCGGACTCTGAGATTCGCGCCACAGTTTCAGCTCCGGCTTAAGCCGAATGCATTTGGCAAATGAAAGCTGTAAGCTGCTTTCCAGCTTTGTCCGCAATGCCAGACAAACACAATCAGCGTGTGCAGCTACGAGGCAAGGCTAATGAAGAGCAAATGCAACATGGGGGCACGGGCAAAAGCGTAGCTAACCAGGCAGCCAGGCAGGCAGGCGACTCATCAGTCATGCGACTCATCACCTACTCTTGCTTCGCCCCCGCACTCACTTCATCTCTCCCGTTCGTTCTATCGCTCGTTAATGCGCATAATCAAAAAGCAGCGCAGTTAGCGCAAGCAAAACCACTTGCAACAAGCAGCCATCAGCCATCAGCGGCAACATATTTGTCACATGATTACCGTATCTCAATCACATGCAGCAATATTGTTGTTTGTGCCGCCTTGACATGGGTCAAACCAAAACTTGATGGTGGCACGCACAAAATCGCGCACGCAATTGTGGCACCAAAAACCAACCAACAAGCCGACGAACCAACGAGGGCTGCAACAACAACACTAAGAAGAGGCAAAAAGCATACAAGTTGCAGCATAATTTGCAGCCAGAGCAGTCGTTGGGCCGTTGGGCAAGCAAGTGCCATGCCGAGGCATTCAACCAGGCAGTTCAGGCAACACACACGCCCTGCCCCGCCCCCTACCTGCCTCCTTCTGTCAGCCACAGGCCGAGCGCCAATAGACAATGTCCTATGCATATTTGTCAAAAAGAGATAGGGAGATTGAGAGAAAGGGAAACACAGAGAGAGGGCTCGTTGTGGTCGCTCTAGTTGCTTTGAAAACGGTGCAAGCCACACACATACATACACACACACACATGCATGCATGGAAAACTGAAATTGAAACTGTTTAGTGCAGTCTTTGTTGTTGTTGTTGTTGTTATTGCGTCTGCGTTGTCGTTGTAGTCGTTGCCTGCCTGCTGTGCCGCCTAGCTGTGCCTTTGGCTTTGGTCATGGCAAGCAGATAATTTGCTTGGAAATCCATTTTCCGCTTGTTGTGTGCGACGTTTGTCTAGGCAAACGACTATCTGAATTGTGTACGAGTGTGTTTGTGTGTGTATGTGTGTGTGTGTGTGTAGCCAGCACACATACATCTTCATTGTGCCAATAAGCGACACAGGCAATTGCGGCTAAAGCAACAGCTTGAAGTGTTTAGACAACGCAAAGCAGCTGCAATTGCATTGCAGCACTGCATGAAGCAACTTAATGAACTGCAAAGCCAAAGAACTGATCTATGCAGGTCAGCATATATAATATATGTATATGTATATATACAAGAGATATATGTATGCCAGTTACACTTTTCATTGAGAGTTTTGAGCTGCCTGCAATTAGTTTCATTAAACAATTCAAACTGAACTCTGAAATAGCTTTACTTTTATGCAACTATTCAGCTAGATATGCAATATTCAAACAACTTAAGTCAAGCTCTTAGCACTTAGCAGCTGCTCCAGCTAAACATTTGGCCAAGTAGCAAAGATGAAGGCTGAAAAAGGCAGCGCACTTTGTCAAGCGAACATCAAACAAGCCCAATGTGGCTCGAGCTAGACTCGCTGCCGAAATTATCAAGCTGGGAAGAGCAGCAACAACAAGAACAACGGCCACATCATCATCATCGTCATCCGCGTAGTCTGTGGCACTTAGCAACATCGTTGCCAGCGGCTTAAGTAGTCAGCATCTCGTTGCCAGTGATTACAGTGACTACTGCTAGTCATGGTCTAACATTGTCATTCCATATTCATAATTGCTAATGGAATATGCTGTGGCAGCCCACCACGACGACAACCACAACGACAACGACAACGTTGACGATGATGATGACGGTGATGATGTTGTGGGTGCCGCCCTGTGATTATGAGAAGCCCACTGCAAAGTGCCCGGCTCTAGGCTCGACTATGTAAGCGAGTCTGTATGTATGTCTGTGTATGTGTATGTGTATGTATGCGTGTGTATGCCCGTGTGAGTTTGACGCTGTGGTCTTGGCACGAGCAGCTGACACCGTCGCCCGAGTTCGTTTTAGTTCTGTTCCTGGGAGAAATTAATTTGGAACTTGTGAGACATTTGACGCAACAGCAGCGGCAGCAGCAGTGCCGGCAGCCTCCCACGCTGTATTTACATTGTCTACATTACGTATACGCCCAGCTGGTCGGCATAGTGCTTTTGAGGTTATGTTTTAGCATGCGCAGCTGTACGCGTTCTTGTTGTGCATTGAAGAAAACAATCGAGATGAGAGCGAGACAGAGAAAAAACTTGAAGAAATGTGTGTGTGCTAATTTCTAGTCGGCCGCCATCACCTGCAGCAAATGTTCACCTGCTTTAATTTTTGTTTTTTTTTTTTCTTTTGTCGTTTGCGGCAAAGTTTTGGGGTAGCTCGACGCTTGTCTGGCAGCTTTTTTGTTAATTGGTTCAGTCACCTGTCTTTCGCTTGGCGTTGTCTCTCCTCCTTTCCCTGTGCAGCTGCTACTACTCGATCTGCCAGTCAAGCGCACACGACCCGTGGCCGGATAGAGGGAGTGGGGAGGGTGGGAGAAGGAGAGCGGATGGACGCGCCAACACGGGAAGGAAGGAAGTTAGCGCGCCCAACGCTCTCGCTGCCAGCTGGCAGCAGTTTGGGCATTGCCCAATGAACGTTTTAGATTACAATGGCGGCGGCCATTCGGCGACACATTAGCCCTGTGGGTAGCCTTCAATGTGGTGTGCTGTGCTATGATGTACCTTGCAGTGCTGCGGAGTGGAGTGGCTTGGTGTGGCCGCCCGCCTGGCCAGTTGGTTCGACCGCAAAGTTAGCGCACGCCGTCGTTAACTTAATTGGCCATCACCACCCACTTTGCGGGTTTTTATGACTACGACGACGGCAGCGACAACGCAGACGCTGACGACCAACTTGCTGCTCGGCCTCAAACAAACAACAACAACAACGGCAGCGTTGACTTTGTTAGCTGACGCCAACTGCGACGCCGTCGTCCGCCTGTCACATTTTTGACATTTTTATTCTACATTTTTGTTGGCATTTAGTTGTTGTTTGCACTCGGTTTGCCACGTTGCTTTCTATTCCATTTGGCTAGCACGCGCTATCCCTCTCGTTCTATCGCTCTTTCTATCTCCCTCTCTTTTGCTCTTACTCTCTGTGATTAATAGGTGTGTTAATGGATGTCATTTTGATGTTTCCGCCAGGCGCGCATGACCTGACCCCCACCACCAGGCACGGCCTTTCCCCCTCCCTTGACTGCCGTCGTTCCGCCTGTGACCCATAGCTCGTCGTCGTGCCTTTATGTTTAATTTGAGCATTTCTCGCTAATTTTTAAGGCTCGTCATTAAATGTAGATAATTTTTTATATGCCACACAGTGTGGCCGTTTGTCCATTTCTTCTAGGTTTACGTGTCTGCCCCTCTTTCTCTCTGTCTGCCTGCCTGTCCGTTCGTTTTTATACTTCTTCATGGCCTTTTTCGGCCCAGGGCGCGTCGTAAAATGTAAAACGTACAAGACGAGAAACGAATGAGGGGAAGGGGTCAGCTGACCTATGTGTACTCGTATATCGTATTTTGGTGCTACAAAAATACCAAAGTTGTTAAATCCTTTTTTATTTGTTATTCTGGTATTTTTTAACTACTTCTTGAGGGAGTGCGATTTTAAAGTGCGCGCTTTAAAGTCGCTTAAAGACACAGGCACATGCATGCCTCTGCCTGTGCGTGTGCGTGTGTGCAACATGTTTTGCGCCATGCCCGCTCGATTTTATTGCCGGCTGCAGCAGGGCCAGCAGAGGCAGCAGGAGGGCATCGAGTGCGCACAGTAATCGATATGTAAACATGGCGGGTTCACTTCGCTCCTGCTCGTCGCCTGGCTGGGCGGACTGTATAAATTTAGAAGCAAACACACCAAAAAACAACCACAACAACACGAGGAGACAACGACAGCAACAAGCTGCAGCCACTGCAGTGGGATGCGCTGTGCTGTGGCATGCAACATGTTTTTATATAAATCAATTACTTGCCAAACATGACGCGAGCGCACATGCAATTGATTTATAGGGCGTTCAAAGAGGCAGCAACTGCCCCGCCCCGTTTAAAGCCCACTTCAAATTGTTGGGAAAATTGCATTAATCGATTTGGAAAAAATGACGCTGGGAAAACCCAAACGGAAATTGAAAGAGCTTATTAATTAGCATCCGCCTAGGGGGCGTGTGCGCAACTGCATAATGTTAAATATGATCAATGACAATCCCACTTGCACAGACACAGGCACACACACACTAAATGAATAGGCACATAGAAAAATCGAATTATCCGACATGCAAATTAATTGAGATTTGGCCGTTTAAATTGAAATTGACACACGCAAATTGTGAGCTGCCAAAAAAGGACGTCACCAAATTGGACAGCGACAACGGAAAATTTGTCACAAGCCGGAAAAGATAGAAAGAGAGACAGGGAGAGACGAAAAGAGAGAAAGAGAGAGAAAGAGCGCTCGGTGAATTGATATAAACGTCCCCCTGCGCCGAAAAATAATGCGCTAAATAAATTGCGAAAAATTACATAAAATATTTAAGCGCATTCAAGTGTGGCGCCATAAAAAATGGCGAAGCATTAAAAATTTTCGAGTGAAAGCAAAGCAAGCGGCAAAACTGGCAGGCGTCAAGGTGGTTGCAAACGCCATTTGCCTAACGCCTGCGAGGGATGGTGGGGGAGTGAGAGGTAGGAGGGAGAGTCGGCTGCTGTGTGTTGGATTGGGTTGACGGCGTGTCAGACACGCGAATAGACAGGCAAGGCGCGCACTCAGTTGCCTTTTTCGAGCACAAGAATAGAGACAGAGCACAAGACAAGGCAAGGATAACAGCAACAACAATAGCAACAACAACAATAACAACAACAGCGAATTATATGTATAAAATGGAATAGCAGCTGTATATTAGACATTTGAGAATTGGCATGGCAAATTTTTCATTGACTAACAGCAGCAACAACAATGCCACCTGCCATGCAAATACAAGACGTGTGTCATGTTGCTCCCCCACTCCATCTCCTTCTCCTTACCCCTTACTCACTCACGCAGGCAACCCAATCGCAAACCCGCCTGCCTGTCTCTCCCCCTGCAGAGGAAAATAAACCGAAATGTTTGCTGTGCCTGCCTGTGCCTCGACTCGTCTCAGACGTTTTTAATGCATTTTTTATTTGCCGCTGCAAAACGACTAGCAAATAGATGCACATAAAAATAAATAAGGCACACAGCATGCTAAAAAGGTCGCCCTCGTATTAACACCCCCTTCCCCTATGCTTCCCTTCCTGTTCTCCTTCCATTCTCTCACGATTTTCGACATAGAGAAAAACGCGAGCTCTGCAACATTTTTCCGTTGGACGTTGTGTGTGTCCAGCCGCCATAAATTTCAATCCTATTGAATTTTGAATGAACCTGAACCCCCCAAGCCAGGCCAGGTCAGAGGCGTCCAGCTCTGGACTGACCACACACACACACACACACATGCTCAGCACTACGTGCTTCACCTTTGCTTTGAAAACGTATAATTTATTTTAAAACAGCCCCTCAACACACAATCCTGAAACGGTCTCGAGCTTTCCCTCCGTCCCTTACCGAAAGGAATCAATATAAAACACAAGATTTATGCTGCCGGTAATCGCTGTTCAGCTCTCGTTGCCACAATCTGTCTCTCTCTATCCATCGCAGGCTCATTAGAAATGCCGAACAGCAAATGCCTGACATTTGCATACACCCATAACATACGCGCACACACACACACGCACACGCACAACTCTTTATGTATGATGTCACATTACAGTCGAGTGAATATCTTAATAGAGACGCCTCCCCCATTCTCCACTCACCATCTCTCTCTCTCTCTTTCTCGAGAAACTCTCGACTTTTGACTGGCGTAAAAAAATGACTAAACTTTCGTTCGTGCGTGTGCGTGCCGGTTCTCAAAAAATATCAATGAAATTGTCATACACAAGGAAATTGCCAAAGTCTAAGATAAAAACATACACGGAAAAAAAAGAATAAATAAATAAGTGGGAGACGGGGATGGAGGAGGAGCAAAACTGTTGCCTAACATTGGGCGCTTTTCTACTGCATTTACCGTGTGCCGTGTGCCTCCTAAAGAACTCCGAGCCAGACACTCGGAACACATGTTTTGAATAATTTATGCGGGCGAGCGCACTGAATGTGCCCGCCAGGAGTTGATCCTGAGCCTGAGCCTGTGCCTGTTATCCAGCCAGCCATCGTCTCCATCGTCGTCTCCATTTCACTTGGCACTAGGCCAGGCAAAGTTTTTTGCACTCGCGCAGCCAAAGCAAAAAAGGTGATAAATGCATAAGCAGCAAACTTTTTTCTCTTTCTCTCTCTCTCTTTCTCTCTTTCTCTTTCTGGTGCTCCTTTGCTTCTCGATTTCTCGCCATTTGTACGTGGGCTGCAGAAGGGGGTGCGAGCGGAAGCAGAAGGCAGCTACTAATAGCGAAATTGCTACAAATCGTTTTGGCCAAACTTGCGCAAGTTTATTATGCCTCACACAAGCAGCTCCTGTACTTCCCCTTCCCCCCCCCCGTCACCTGACAGCACACTGACTAATACGAGTCGTGGGGTCTCTTTTGGTATTTTTCACCTCCGCATTCTAATTTAGCAGCGCTTCAAATATTCATGCAAATAAATTGAAATAAAAAGTGTTTGCTCGAAAGCAATAAAAACGCAGAGCGTAAATATTTAGTGGCGACGCATCAAAAAGGATGCGTTATACACTGCAAGAAAAGTGTCTAAGAACGTGTAATTAAATACGAAACATTGTGGGCAACTACCTGAGTCATATGCATACATATATATCGTATGTCCTTGCGTGGCCACAAATTGGAGTGGAAATCATTTAACTAAATAAATAAAAAACTAATAAGCATAAAAATAATAATAATTATAATTTGAAAACTGTCTCAGCTATTTCAATATACTTTACTACCTGCGATATGCCATAAAATATCACACTAACGAATATTCTTTAAGTTTTAAAATACTTTTTGTTGTACTCAACTGTCTGGCAACCCTTCTTGCCACACTTATAGTGCGCTGTTAAATATGTATCCAAAATGAAATGTAAATAAAGTTCTCACTCTGAACTGAAGTTGCCGTCTTACTTGCAGCCACTACTCCGCCCCCTAACCCTCTTTCTCCACCACTCTCTTCATACTGCCCTCGCACCACCAAGTGCTTTGTGCTGTACAAGTATTTGGTATGAAACTTACTGCTCGGGTTATTGCTGTACCTTCTCAGGTGTTTTGTTGCTACTGTTCTTGTTGTTGTTGTTGTTGCTGGCTGCGGCTGTGGAGTTTGGCAGCAGCCGCAGCTGTTACACTTTGGCGGCATTCTCATATAATTTATTGCCTTACGGCCTGCCAAGCAAGCCGGCAGGTGGGCCCAGCCTTGAGTTGGGTTTGCGCTGCTTACTCTATCTAGCTGCTATATATGTCTGTCTGTGTGTGTGTCTATCGTCTATGTATATCGCTGTGGTCGGGTAACTAGGCCGCAGCTACAAGTTGCGTTTATCACAACTGCCACAACTAACAAATAAATGCGAGAAGGGGCAAAACGGGATGTCGGTTATGGCCGTGCTAAGGGATGCGAGGTGAGGAGAAGGAGCAGAAGCACGGAAGCGCCTCACAGCAGCTGGCGGCGACTCTGTCTGTCCAATTTGAGCTTTCTAATTAGAATTTATAAGCTTCTGGTCTGTGGCTGTGTGCGTGTGTGTGTGCGCGGCTTAAAGTGTGCCGCCACCGCCACAATTTAAAGCAAACAAAAGCTTCCTATTTGCATCTGCTGCTGCTGCCGCTGCCGCTGCTGCTGCAACATCGGGCAGCAATAATTGTTATTTCAAAGGCTGCGACTGCTTTTCCCGCTTTTGTTATGGCTGCAGTTGAACTTGCTATTGGTGGAGGAGGGGTGTGCTGTGGATGGGGGGGTCCACGCTGGGTGCAGACATGTGCCGGCAGTTTTCCACTGTTGTTATTTTTACCTACATACGCAGCTTTTTTCACGGTGCGGCAGCAGTTTCAAGGATTCCAACCCCACAGCCGCCGCCGCCGCCGCCGCCACCATCATCAACAACGTCATCATCATCATCGTCAGCGTCATTATTATCAGCAGCAACAACAATGTGTGCGGCACATGCAAACATAGTCGACATCAATGGAACGAACCGTAGGCCAGCATCGTTGCACAAGCGGAAATGTCGAGTCGTATCTGTGTCGCTGGCAGTGGGGGAGAGGGGAAGAAAGCAAGCAGGCGACAGGGTATATCAGCGACAGACGAACAAACGACCACAATTGCAACGGGTGAATGCGACAGCGGGCATTGGGGACGAAGGAAAGGGAACAGGCTGCTGTGTTGCACTCCGGACGAAAAGCCTTTAATCGACAGCAACATATTCGATTTTAATATTCATATGCCGCCATAAATTCACAACAACAAAAGAGCACAACAACAACGGCAATGTGCAATATATGAGGGTGTTGATATGGCCATGCAAAGAGAAATGGGAGAGGGGAAGAGGGAAAGAGGGAAAGGGAGAGACATGGGCAGAACGTGCTGTGCATGCCTCATCATATTTGATATATTGAAGTCCTTTTGGGCAACTGCTGCTGCCACTTCATGAAATGCACTTTTCGGGTTGCCCCCTTCCCCTCGCACTCCCACTGGCATTACCTCCCCCACCTGCGTATCGTCTGCATGTTTGTACCTCTAATTAGCTGGAGCACAGCACAATAACATGTTTAGTTGACCATTTTATAAAGGGCTCTCTTCAGCGTAGACAATCTAATTATGACCACAATGTGGGCACAATAATTAATAAGGACACAGACTAATGAACTTTCCTTCTTCGCCAGCACATTCTTTCAGTTATTTCCCTCTCATTCTCGCATGCGGTCATTCTGCTATGCACACACAGAATAGGAAAATTGCGAAATTACAAGTCACGACACCACACAATGCGAATATTATTTAATAGTCATGGAAACTCTACACATGTGTGGTTTTTCTCTAATTATATTTGCATTTTTTATACCCACTTGCATAAGGAAGGCAAGAGATGGAAGAATGTAGGGTATAAATGAACGACTGGGGAATATACAATAACGTAGCTTGGACAATAATGAACACGGTATCAGAGTAACTCTCTAAGATGAAACAAGTTCAAGTTCAATTTCAAATTGATTTTCATTTCAATTCACTGCAGGGTATCTGCAAGTCAAGGCTAGTTCCAGGTGCTTACGTGGCATATTTGATTTTGATTCTGCTTCTTACAATGATATGATTAGCTGTCGCCCCCGACTTGAGGGGCTAATCACATGGCATTTGGCATTACGCAAAGCATGTGTTCAATTACATGTGATCAGCGTGCTCAATTGACAGTTGCAAGGTGCCACTTTTATGCGCCTACAAGTAGTAAATGAAATGTGGAGCAGCAGAAGCAGCACATGCAAGAAATTAAACCACTCCCATGCCATGCCCCACTCTTTCCTTGGCCTGTCCTCGCTTGGCGACCACCACGTCAGCATGTGACGCGCACTCTCCGCTCATTATGGCAACAACAAAGGCGCAAAAAGATGATGCCAACACTCCACCCAAGTTGTCCTGCCCCCCCTTCGTTCTCGCTGCCCCAGTGGCGCACTTCAAAAACTTAACCGTTAGGCATATGCGTGATTATCTCTCTTAGCTACTGTCCGACGCCAGCGCAACCCTCCCTCGGTAGACGCAACAGCCCCCCGTCAAGCAACAATTGCGCGCTGACCCAGTTACCCGGCAACAAAGGCGGAAGCAAAGGAAACATGGTGAAAGATCCGAGACGAGGGCGAGAGATGGCCAGCACTTAGTGCGAGTGAGAAAGAGATGGCAGCAGAAAGAGAGCGAGAGGGTGCATATAAAAAGGCACATGTCATCATAGAAATCAGTTGGGCAGCAGTAGCAGCAGCAGCAGCAGCAGCAGCGACTGAAACGGCCGCTGGCTACGGAGCAACGGCTTATGGAAAATAGAAGGCAAAAAGGCGCTTGGAAAATTCATTAAAATGAACCGAGCATGGAGTAAAGGATGCGACGAAAGTAGTCAGTGCAAAGGATAGAAGGGTGGGGAGAGGGGGCTATGAAGGGTTTTCTAAGCTGGGCGAGGGTGCGAGTGTCATGGCATGGCAGCACAATGGACAATGGTCCAGTTGGGTTCCGGGGCTTGGCCGGGCTTATCGGTCGTCACCATATGTGTATGTGTGTACACACACACACACACATGCGTCACAGAAGGACACAGTTCATAATCAAATATTTAGCATACTTTGCTGCTCGCCTGCGAGCTTCTGCATATTACAATAACATTTCCGGTCAGCTGCCATCCTGGTTGCAGTTGGAGACAAGAATCCATGAGCCGTATGATAATAATAATAATGCAATGGGTCGCTGGGGCAGGGGCAGAGGCAGAGGCGAATCCCCCCAATGAAAATGCCAGTTGTCCGGCACTTGGGAGCGTTAATGTGCCATAACGAATGCATTAGAGAGTCGACGATGTAAGCGCTGCCAGGGGAGGCCATTTAAATATTTAATTACTTTGCACGCTCGCTCTCTTTATCTGGCTCCCCCACTGCCGTGCTCTTCCTCTCTCATTGCATTGTGCTGCAGTGTGTTGCCTTGGCAAAGGGTTCGCCAATAAAACGAAGCCCCCAAAAAGTATGCTACAAATTCCAAGTTGAGCTGCTGCCATATGGTAGACAGCCTGCTGCGGCACGCAGCCATCGTCGGCGTCGTCGTCGTCGTCGAACAAGAAAACATATGTTCCCGCCTCCATGGGTCGTATAACAATACACAAAAAGCAGACGGCAGGAATAGCAACAGCTTCTCTGATATCATTACTCAACCAACAAGCCACAAAAACATACACAGACACACACACACACACGCTCCCATACTGCCATATATATATGTGAGTTTCCGTTTTGTTGTGGGGGCGGCTGGCAGTGCGTGCCGTGTTCGTTTTTTGTCTGCGCTTTGCGCGCTTTTCTGCCCCTCTCCCCTCTCCCCCTGCTGACTTTCTCTCTGTCTGACTGTGATATTATCAAGTGAAGTGCTTTTGCGGTTTTTGCCGTTGCTTTGTCTATCATATAAACTCGACTGAAGCCTCCCGCCGCCCCCTGGCCATAGCGTGTGTCGCGAGCTGTTGATGTATTCGTGTGTATGTGTGTGTATTTGTGTGCGTGCGTTTTGGCTTTGTTATTATTACTATTACCACATGTTGTTTTTGTATTTAAGCTAATTCTTTTATGTACATAAAACGTGCAGCCACATAAAAATAAAAACCAAACAGAAAACAGCGAGAACAGAGCAAAGCAGAGAACAAACGACAAATAACAAAAGCGAAGAGCAAAAGCAAAAGCGTCAGATGATAAGCCAAGTGGCGAATTCAAGCGTAGTCAGCATTGATAGCAGCAGAAACAGCAGCAACAGCAGCAGCAGCTGCCCCAACCAACCCTCACTCAACCCACTCAACGCACCCACCCGCTTAGTCAGTCAGCTATCCGAGCGTCCGCCCACCTATTTACCACTCCAGTTGCGTTATCGTATAAAGGTGCCTACTTCACACAAAATTACCCTTTTCAATTTGCCGCCACATGGTAGAGGGGAGAGAGGAGAGCGATAGGGTGAGTGAGAGAGCGTGGTTGTGGCTAAGGGGATTGAGGGTATGAGGGGAGACTGACTGTGGGAAGCGTTCCCCTTGTCTCGTTTATTGACTTTTTGTCATTGCCGCTAATGCATAGCAGTAGCCAGAAGCAACAGCAAGGATTCAGCCACACACACTCGCACAGACTCACACACACACTCGCAGTGGCAGCTTTATTTTTATGGCTCGCATTACGTTTAATGTTTGGCTTAACTTAGTTACTCTCGATGCTCGACTCAGCTCCGACTGACTCCAACTCCGACTACAACTCTCATTCTCATTCTGAATCTGGCTGCGACTCTATCTGCGAGTCTTGGTGCCGACTTTGGCATTATTACCGCACTGAGTGCGGTAATTAAGTGTCACAAGTAATTACAATACACTTATGCATGTGCTGCATGCAACATGGCTTTGTAATTAGAGTTTAGCGCCAATATTAGCCCAAACACACTCACACTTGCACACCAAACCCAAAGCCAAAGACCAGAGATAAGCCAAGGGAATCGCAAGTCGCTTGTTGTTAATTTCAATGAATATTCTGTGAGCTTTGCAATTATTTAGCCCGTGCAAAGCTAGCGGGAAAACAGTGAAAAGAAAGCAGGGAAATAGTAGTAATGCGCGTTGCCAGGGCTTACATAAACAGACTGGCTTGGATGCAGATTATTACTATTTGACGCTGTGCAAATGTTGATTAACTAAGCAGCAAACTAACTAAGGGTTAATGAAAAAGGAATTCCGTTCGAAATGGAATTGTGAATACAGAACTTAGCATTAAGTACCCATTTAATTGTAAGCTCCTTCTACTATTCACCGAACTGCCCTCGCTAAATGCTTCACCCACATTTTACCTCAATTTACCGCACTCGCTTTCTGTTGACTCTGCCTGAGCTCTTCGCTGCGCCCCGTGCTCGAATCTCAGCTTAAATAACAGCAAGGCAAAGCTCTAGCTAAGCACCACTTCAGCTTTTCAATAACTAGAAAAACAAAAACAATAACAAAAAGTAAAAGAATAAAACAAAAAATAAAACCAAAATAATAACAAAAACGAAGAGCTTCTTCCTGTGATGATAGAAAATTGTAGAAACTCTCTGTAATTTACTTTACTTGCGTAAATATTTGATATTTATATTGTTCTCTTCTCTTTTATTTTTCTCTTTTTATGTACCGTAATCGTATATACTTCATCTACTACACACACAACTACAACTACTTGCCTACTCAACTCAACTCAACTCAACTGAAACATCTTTAACTTCTTCTGCTGTGCTGTGCCTCTGCATCATCAACTACAAAAAAACAAAACCAAATATATGAAACAATAATCCGCTGTCCGCACCAAAACAAACGGTCTCTCTCTGCCCGGCTCTATGTATATATCTCTCTCAAAATATATAAATATATATAAATCAGCGCGGAAGCGACGAACTTTTGAGTCAAGCAGCAGTTATGGCGCCTGCTTCCGACAATAATAATCAGGATCTGGCCACAAAGAAGGCCAAACTGGATTCAAGCACCGTGCTGGCCGGCGGAATTGGTAAGTCTTGCAAATTTCTCTCTCTCCTCTTCTTCACTACTTCTCACTCACAGCTTCGCACTATACTTTACCACTCTCTATGTAGCTGTCTCTACCTGAACCTTCAGCTGTACCTTTACCTCTGGTGTGAAGGTGTGAGGCTGTTGACCAGCTCAGCCTCTCCCCTCTGAGTTGTCTCCCTGCCATATACGCCAATTTTATTGCATATCTGGGCGGTCTTAAGTTAAGTGCACTCTGTGGGCGCTGTTTAGGCCGGCTTTGGCTGCCAATTAAGCAACGCCGCTTCACGCATTCAGACATTGCCCATGGCCTAAGCCAGTCTAAGCTGCGTTCCATGTGCGGCAATTGGACTAGGATTGGGTTATGGGGCTGTGGCTGGGGCACGCATTCGTTTGCGACTGGGTCTTATAGCCAATTAACCCACTAATTAGCATGGAAACAAACATTTGGACGGCCTTTGTTGTTGGTCGCTCGCGCACGCCGCAGCAATATGGGAAAGTATGCCGCGTTTGCATTATAAGCACAGGCTCGCAGACCCAACGAAATTCTAGCACATTAATTAGTCGCACACACACACACACAAATATCCCCTGCACTCACTCCTTCCCTCCCCCCTCTCTCTCTTTCTCTATTTCGCGCGTGTCGGATGGCGCAAAGTAATAAAGCTAATCAAAAACCGCTCTCGCCAAAAACCAAAAAACCAGAACCTGAACCACACATTAGGCAAATATTTGACAAGCAAGTCGAAAACACGAAACACGAACCAACCCGAAACCCGAATATCGTAAATCAGTCGGCCACAAAATGATTTCAAAGATAAGCAACAAAATATGCAAGAGAGAGAAGGAGAGAGCGAGAGTGTTGGAAACTGTGTTGCAAAACATTTACAGCGATTATCTGCGTTGCAATTGCAATAAGCGAGCTAGTGTCGTATTTTAATTTCATTAGGGTTGCGGGGAGAAAATTAATATGCTTTTGGGTTGGTTTCCAATTAGCAGCATTTGCTTTGAGAGCGATTGTAATTAACTGTTCTTCCACCCGCTTCGATAGCAGGAAGCAGCAAGCAAAGAGTGGAGAATGAATGAACGAAGTGGGAAGGATACAAGTTGTAAGTCAGACTAGTTAGACGGCAGTTAGTCAAAGCGTGCGCACACACGAACACACTCCCACACACACACACACACACGCACACACACTCACCCATACAAGTACGTAGTGAATGGCAATCGAGAACGCAATGAAAATAAACGCAATGGTAAAAGCAAAAGCAACAAGCATAATATTTATTTATTACTCGACAAAGGACTTTGCTATTAATTAAAAAGCAACAAGCGCTGTCCCTCCTCCTCCTTCCCCTACCACGCACACACACACACACACACACACACACACACATGGACAGTCACACTCACAGTGACCAGTTAGTTACCGGCTTCCATTGTCCAATCGTTGGTCCAGACGACCCAGCGGCATTTGGGGGCCAATTCATGCATACGCAACGCAGTCGGCAGCAGGCAGAGGAAAATTCGACTGCTTGGGAAGCCGCCGCCTCCGTTGCCGACAACGCCACTTGACACCTGCCACTGCCTGCTGCTGCAGCCGCCTGCCTCTGCTCCTACTGCTACCTGGCAGCTGCCACCTGCCGCCTGCCACATGCCACCTGCGGCCTTTTTAATTTTCCACGCAAACTTCGTGCGCAAACACAAAGCCGGCAAATTTTTAAAGTCACGCAGCAGCTTTAAGTTCGCCAGGAATCCAATGAATTCATTTGTGTATAAAGCTGTCTGAGTGTGTGCGTGTGTGTGCGTTTGTGGCGACCACTTAAAGCTGACGCACAATGGCAAAAATACATTGCTGATGTCGAAAATAATAACAAAAGAAATTGCTAAATAAATGTGTAAGGACACTTTTATTGCATTGCAAACGCCAGCACAGGACAGCAGCAACACCAGGAACAACACAGCAGCAACGACAACAACAACAGCAACAACACAGAGGCAACAACAACAGCAGCAACAACAGAGGCCAGACAAGTAAATAGGCAACCGGCAACAAAAGCAACAATAAGCATTGTGTGGCCAGTCAAAGATAAACACACGCCGCAGCCAAAGAGAGAGAGAGAGAGGGAGCTGGGAAGAAAGGCAGAGAGAGATGGGAAGCTGTTAGGAGAGAGGGCGAGAAGGAGAGCCTGCCTGGAATACCAAAAATTGTTTTTTTCCTCATTGTTGTCCTCTGCTCTCTGTGGTTTTTGGCACGCACCACTTGCCACGCGCTGCTTGCTAGCTTCGCTTCCATCTATCGTTCATCCGTCTGTCTGTCTGTCAGTCTGCCTGTCTGTCCATTGGCCGTTGTCAATTGTATTTGTTGTATGCCGCTAAACCAATACACCGAGCAGCGTTTCCGTTACACGGACCACGGCCGCAACGAACATGCAACAAATTTTGCACGTAAATGTAATAAAAACACTTTCTGGGCCCCATTCTGCTACTAAACCAGCACCATCCTCCCCCTACCACTACCACTGCCTCACTGGCACACCCGTCCACTTCAAGTGAGTGCTGTGTGTGTGTGTGTGTGAGTGAGTGTGATTGTGTGTGTGTGAAGCACACTTGATGTAAGTGGCCACGCTCCGTTCGGCTCATCTTGCAAACCGAAACTCGCACAGTGCCTGGCATTACTCTACATATCGTGCATATATATGTATGAATGTATATATATATATCGCTCTATATATATATTTATTTTCTAGCCACTACTTGCGTCTGGTCATGCAATAAATACCCCGCCATTGCTTAGTCGCATTTGATTTATTTTATTTTGATTATTATGCATATTTTATGCAAGCCAAATTAGACCCCGGGGAGTCCCTCTCCTTTCAACTCCTGCCCTGCTTACGAAAGGTTCGAGACGCGCGAGCCATGCAAAACGGAACCCTGCAACACCTCCACTCCACACCCCCTCTCCATGTACCGAAACCGAACGACGCCGTAGCAGACTGTCGCGTGTTTGGTCTGGGACAGCAGCATGTGTAGCCATTGTTGCTGCTCTCTGCTTGTTGTTTATTGTTACAGCACACACACATGCACACGCTGCACACCATACAGACTGCACACACGCACACTCTCCCGACATGCACGCCGCCGCGTTTGTTTGTATAGCCCGCCAACATTTGTTTGTTTATTGACCGATTTCGTGGCGGTTATTGGTCAACAACGTCAGGGTTCAAGGTGTTAAAACGGAGCGTTACAAAAATACCGCATAAAAATGGACAAAGAAAGTTTTCCTCCCAAGATACATGAGACTAAAGCTGACTAGGACTTGCCTAGAATGCGCAAAGGAGAAGCTCTTTAAGCAACTGCCTCTACACTGTCCAACATGGTATAAGTGCTTGCAATGCCATGACGTAGTCAAGCCACTTGCCACATTTTTATTGCCATAACCAATAAGCTGGAGCACGACGTGCATGCTGCGTGCTCTGTGTGCGTTGCCTTGTCTGAGAGAAGGACAGCAAGAGCGAGTGCTCGCTCTCTCTCTCTCTGTCACGTCTGTCGTTTGCCTCGCATTGCGTGTAAATATTTTCGCAGTCAATAAAATAATATTGTCATATTTTTTGTGTGCGGCGCCTGCTGTCATTGTCTGTGTAAATATTGAGACAGCACTGTAAACCAGAATAAAAATCGGGATTTGCGCTTGGTCAACGACGGCAGCAAGCCAAGAGCAAACGAGACAGAGAGAGAGAGAGAGAGAGAGAGACTGTTCGCTGTGCAGTGTGTGCTGTGGTTAGTTTAACTTGCATTTATTGTTATTAATTATAAGGATTGACTCTTCCGTTGCAGCCTGTCATGTTGCTTAATTACGCATACGCAGCGTGCGCCAGTTTCCTTTTTTTCGTTGCATACTTATCTGCGCAGCTGCAATTGACGTGCTCTCGACTTGTATGTATTTCATACAATTGATAGGGCTCATAAGTTGCTAGCAGTCAAAGAATGTCAGTCCACAGAACACACACATACAGACACACACACACACGCACACATATCTGTGAAAGAGATTCTGCAGTCTGCTGAGGAAAAAATAACTATTTTCGTAATTGAAATGCAATTAAAATTTGTAAGCATCGTCGGCAGCAACGTGCGTTGACTTCGCTCCCACACACACATATATATACATATCTACTGCAGTCTGTTACCCTCCTTAGCCTCTCACCACCCTCTCCCCTCCTTTGATTTGGCCCTGTGTCTATGAGCTGACAAATTTTTAATGAATTACATTACTTGCGGGTGTTAAGCTCAGGCTGAGGCCTGCCTGCTCTGCAGCAGCAGTGAAGAAAAAATCGTTATTTTCAATTATGCCCTGGCCTGGAAAAACAGAAAATATGCTGGAAAAGCAAAAGGCAAAAAAATGCAGAGAAACAAAAAAGAAATGGGCAAACGAACGCCAACTCAAACATGGCTGCCGGCGGCGGCGTTCAGTTATTCAAAACTTGCGCTATGATTGATTATGCACAGACAGATGTTTAAATTAAAGACAAGGCGCGCTGCCAAAGTAAATATCATTAAGTCGTTACGCAACACACACACACACACAGACACACACACACACACCCTTACGCACAGCATAACGTGCACAGCAAACAAGTCGCTGGCCAACAATTAAAAATTTATGATGTGTGAGCTTGTAAAAACCTAATTTACTGTCGCATAATTAAAGGCAGTCGTACATGCCTGTCTGTCTCTGTGTGTGTGTGTTTGTGTACGCATGTGTGTGTGTTTTTCTCTGGTGTTCGTATTCAAATATCATCACAAGTCACGCCCACATTAAATCATTAAATGCTGCCGCATAAGCACAAATTTAATTGTTATTAACAATCAGCACTTTTTACCGCCTTTCCCTCTACCTCTCCCCCTCCCTGAAGAGAGAAGAGTGTGTGGCATTAACTCATATCGAAGCATATCGGAGAGGAGGAGGGTCGCTTGTGTGGCCCATTTATCGTGTGTTTTTCGTGGCTTTGTTTCAACTGTCGACGTCGTCGCCGCTCGATGCTTTTCCATTCATTTTCATTTACCTTTTTCGTTTCGGATTTTTGTTTGCTTTATGAATTTAAATTGTCATTAATTAACTTCGTGCATGTTCGCAGTGCTGAAGGGTCAGCAAGGGCGGGAGGGGCGTGGCACGTATGGACAAACACAATACATAATACTCAAATTATTACACATACGCCACGTGCTGCAGCAGCAGCAACAGTGCCACAAAGAGCATATGCTCGGACAAACGGACGGTCGGACACACGGCATATTGTGCAGCTGACCATTCATTATTTTCGCTGGCCACGTTCGTTGGCAAGGAGTGGGGACAAGGAGGGAAAGGAAAGGGAAGGTGACAAGGGGACGGGGGGTGTTGGCTGCCCAACTCAATTACAGTTTGTAAACTTTTCAATTAACCATAAATAGTTTATGTATATTTTTCATGCAATTCATCGAAGGCCCGGCATGACGCTGCATGTGTGTATGGGCTTAATTGAAAAGTGCCCCGATCTGCCCTGTCCTGCCCCTGTATGAATACATATATCGCGCATGTATGTGCACGCGTCATGCGTGTCATTAATACAGTTAAGCTTTAGCGCAGCTACCATTGCAGCTCATTTTAACGCGCAACAGTGCGTATGATTGCTATTTATACACACACGCACGCACACACTTGTACACTTACATATGCATACGTGTTCCATTGACAGGCGACACGCAACATGCAACAAGCATCATTATCGAATGCAAATTTCACGTTATTCTTTCCTCTTTTCTTGCTGTGCTCAGCACTTAATTTCCTTGCAAGCGGGAGAAGAAAGCGCAGCTAGAGAGGATCGCAAGGAGTTTGTCTTGAGTTACACTTTAATTTCTTATTGCCGATAATAAGAGGCAAATATAGATACACAGACTAGGGAGAATTCTGTGCGTTACAACTGGCAACTTTAAACAGAATCTCCTTCAGCGCAACCCCCGAGGCAAACATTCGAATTGCCTGACTGAACAATTTCAACAATTTTTGGATTCTCTACTACTTTTTGCTGCAGCTGCAACGCATCGGGGGCGCTTGTTGGCTGTGTTTCCGGCCGTCGTTGACTCGTCGCCATCTTCCTTTTCAATTATACCAGGTCAGGCTGTCGACGCAACAGGGACAGAGGAAGAGGGACAGCACTGTGGCAGCACTGCGCTCTGGCCAGAACCTGAGGCATGTCGATGTCGATGTTGATGTCGTTGCTTGTCGATTTGCTCATTGCATCGACAGTTTTCGTTTTCACACCATCAGGCAGCGTTTGTTGCGATTTGTTACAAATCTAGCATAGCAATGGCAGCAGCAGCAACACCAGCAACAACTACAAAAGCAACAACAACAACAACACGAGCTGCAACAACTCACCGCTGAAAACAGACCGAAATTGAGTTGTTGATGGCGAACGTCAAAAAATCCACAAATTTACTGACTTTTTCTCGTTGCCTCCCCTCACTTCCTTTCCCTTCCACGTTATTCTAGAATTTCGTGCAGCAAATTTTGTTAGTCTTTTTTTTTCTAGTTTTTGTTATTTTTTGTTGTTTTTCTCTGCTCGTTGACAACGTCATCATGCATGATAGATAGTTTTACATATTTTCGCTACCTTCGTCGTGGTGTTTTTGTTTTTGTGTTTTCCGGCAGCTGCCCAGCGGCACTTGATTTGTTGTTTGTCTTTTGCAGCACGTTTCCGCCGCTGTAGACTTTTATTTAGTTTTCCCTATACCCGTTAGCAGGTGAAGAAGACTAGGTTAGCCAGACTGATTGGTACGCTCTGCAGTAATTCGAACTTTCATCTAGCTACAAATTTCTTAAACAACTCAGGCCAATGCTGAAAAGGTTTAGGATGAATGAGCTTAAATGTTTTTTCTACATACAGGGTATTTTTAAGTCGCTAAAGCAGCGTTTTTTTTCAGCCGTTATTTATGCCGGGCAGAGCATCGGCACTTGGCCATTGATTTTTAATAAATTTCGAGAGCCGCCCCAAGAGGTTGCAATAACGAAAGAGTGGGGGGCCAAAATTCCCGTGCACTTTTTGCCTACCCTGTCGGTTGCATAATTTCGTTTCAACTTCATTTCCGTTTCGAACTAATCAAAAAGTGTAATTTCCGATTAGTTGTATTCAGCATCGAGTGCTGCCCCAGCAGGGGCCCAGTCGCCCAGTCGAGCTGCAGTCAGAGCGAGTCAAGTTGAGTCCGGCCGAGGCCAGTCGAGTCGAGTCGAGCCTCTCCTCAAAGTTGGCATGACTTTTCGCTTCAAGTTGCCCTCAATGGCCGATGGCCGATGCCCGAGCCTATATATGATGTATATATACCAGTTATACAGTTGAGTTCCCTCTTCTGGCATTGTTATAAATCGGCACATTGACCCATGCTGCAAGTTGCGGCCAGTTGAGCAGCAACAGGAACTGGAACGTCAGCGGAAATGGTCGAGAGAAGGAGGGTGTGGGGACTATGAACTGTGAGCTGGCCACTGGGTCGGCTGCTGACCCTTTTATGTTGTAAGTTATTAGCAGCGAAAAAAGGGGCTAGTGAAAGCGGTTAACAGTTAACAGAGAGAGAGAGAGAGAGAGAGGGGGAGGGAGAGATATACATTTACCTAGGGTGCAAGGGGGAGACTGATAAATGTGGCCGAGTGATAACATCGTGTCCTGAGGATGCGCTGTGACATGAAAGAAAGCTCAGGCAATTTGTTAAAGTAACTTCAGAAAGAAGTAAAGAGTCTTAAGAATTGGTAGTCAGGTCATAATTAATAACGATATATTAGTTTTACTATATGACAGATCAGATTTCATATATATATAGATGACAGTTATAGCTCATATGAGGCTTAAAGACACTGTAAGCGAACCCAGCTCTAATCTCTGCAGACTGATACTCACTGCCAGAGCTCTCAAAAGCAGCATAATGAAAGGGGCGGCAAGTGGCGTGTGCCATGTGGCATGCGGCGTGTGGCAGAGGGCAGCCAAAAGCGCAAATCCTGCTGCCAACTGCTATTTTTTGGCCATTTTGGCATTGTCGTGTGGGCTATCTCTTTGCCATATGCTCTGTTTGTTTGTTTAGCAAGTGCGGTAAATACTGCTAACACACACACACACACACACACACACACATAAATATACACAGAGCTTGGGAACAAAAAAAAGAGTTGCTGCTGCAACGGCTGCAACATTTCATTTGCATATGCGAAGTGGGAGCAGAAGAGACAGAGGCAGAGGCAGCACACACACGATGACATTGCCGACAAAAGAGAAAAAACGATGCGAACCAACACATTAACAGGTGTTGACTAAGCACCTGGCAGACGGAAGGGGGACGGAAGGAAGGGGTTGGGACGAGGCGGATAGGTGCCACATCCGCCCAACCCTCGCGGTTGCCTCACGTTTTTGTCTGGCATTTTTATAAAGCATGTGGCAGGCCAGCCAAATTTGTTTTGCTTGTGTTTATAAAAATTTAAGGCACTTTGGGCAGATGCAACGGGTGAAATCCCTAAAATGCTCTGCCTGGCAAATGGCAACACTAGCAACATGGGAGAATGCACAGAGGGGGAGACGGAATGTAGGAGGGGGAAGCAGTATGAACTGCAGCAGGAGAACAGCCTAAAATCCCATTTGTGCGGCTTGCTGCAACTCAACAGCGGAGCCACTTTATTTATGCAAAAATAACAAACAAGCACAACACCCAAGCAGTCAGAAACAACAACAGCAAAGCAAAGTGTATGTGTTTGTGTGTGTGTGTGTGTGAGCTCGACTGAAACCTGGCCGTACCGGACACTGTCGCCGTGTGGATTATTCACAGTTGTTGCAAGTGTGCAATGAATGAATTTATGTGCCATGGCATTGCCACACCCCACTCGACGCCTCCTCTGTCTCCTTCATGCATCCCCATCCCCCTCTGCTATCCCTTGACAACCGTCCAGCGGCGCTTAACTGTGCAAAATGTATACGAATGCCGCAAACGTTGAAATGTTATCAGGCATTTTATTTGGCGCTGCTCTGATTTGAACAGAGTGTGAGTAGAGAGAAAAGGGAAGAGTGGGAAGGGGGGAAGGGGAAAGGGGAAAGGCTGTTGAGCAGCAACAAAAACTGTGCAAATTATGCGACGCACGGAAGCGGAAGTGCAGACAGCGAACGGCATTGCCATTAAGCGAACCAGACGCCATTTGCCATGGCAGCTGTTAATAATTTAAGCGGCTTATTAATTAGTCAAACCAACCAAGTAACCACCCACCCAATCACACACACACACACAACAAATACAAACACATTTGTGCCACATAACTAATAATTATTTCAATCTTTCTGCCTTTCTTGTCTTTGCAGCCAAGGCCTCAAAAGTCATTCACTTGCGGAACATTCCAAACGAATCCGGTGAATCGGACGTAGTCGCATTGGGGATACCATTTGGACGTGTGACAAATGTGCTCGTGCTAAAGGGCAAAAATCAAGCATTTATCGAAATGGCCGACGAGATATCGGCCACATCGATGGTATCCTGTTATACAGTGAATCCACCACAGATGCGCGGACGCATGGTCTATGTGCAGTTCTCCAATCATCGTGAGCTCAAGACAGATCAGACTCATAATGTAAGTGAGACGTAACTAAACTCATCTCTTTATTTATATATGCATATCCTATATATATATATATATATATATATATATATATATGTGTGTGTGTGTATATCTGTATTTTAGTTTAAGCATCTAAAGCTGGCCGGTCTTAAGTGTTATTAATGTGGCAATTAAGTTTCGGTCAGAGGCAAACAACGATTTATATGCAAATGTTGTACGTCTCGTTATTATGTGGGTCGCTCTCTCGGCGGGTCTCTTTCACTGATTAATTACAATCTCAGAGGCAACTTAATTCCCACACACACACACACACACTCGCACACTCGCACTCATACACACAGACATATGTTGGGCATTCATAAATGCTTGGGGTATATTTGTCAGTGACAGTCCAAACCAATTTCTAATTTTAATTTCGTAAGCCACAAAGTCAGTGGCAAAGTTTAAAAAGCTTTCAAATAAATACAGTAGTCCGCACACACACAAGCATTGAGAGGATACAAATACATATGTATAGAGTCACAGATACAGAGACAGAAACAGATACAGTTACAGTTCGGGAGGGGGGCTGACAAAAGCAGTGAAATGCATAGTTTTTGGGGTTTTGTGGCAAGGATACACAGAAACGTAGAAATGGAAACCACAAGGCACCACACAAGCCACATACGAGAATACCAGCAGAGCGACCGACAGACAGATAGTCGGGCGGGTAGACAGACGGACGGACGGCAGCTGCTTAGCACAAAGTCAAAAGCATATTTTGATTACTTAAATGAAAACAGCAGCAGCAGCAACAAAGTTGCCTCTCTCTCGTTTTCGACCGAAAACCCAAAACGACGTTGTCACCTTTCTGCGCACATGTGTGAGTAAGCGTGCGTGTGTGTGTGTGCTTTTGGGTGTGTGCGCCACCTGCCTTCTAACCCCAAAATGACCCCAAGCAAAACTACTTAAAAAGAGATCGTCAGAGTTGTCGTTTGCCACGGCACAGTGCAGCAAAACCCGAAACCAAAACTAAAACAGAAAAAAAGGTTAAGAGGCTGCAGCAACACAGTAGGCGTGCCTATGACTTAGATGACACAACAGCAACAGCAGCAGCAGCAGCAGCAACAACAATGTCAGGCCAAACAATACAGTTACATTTCACTGATTACCTTTTGGTGCCTGCGCCTCTCTGTGTGTGCGTGGGTGTGGCCAGACTTCTCTTGTTAACTACTAATCCTGGTAAAAGGCCTTGTCGCTGGCTGCTCTACTGCCCCGTCTCCAGCACCATTTCCACTCCCGGTAGCCCAATGACAACGCAGACGAGTGGAAAAGTCAACGCGGCTGTCTTTGCTCTCTTGTTGCTCTAGTGGAAAATCTCTTGAAATGCACGTGTGTGTGTGTGTGTGTGTGTTTGTGTTTGCCCGGTATATGGGCTTAATCTTGTGTATAGAGCTGCCTGCCTGTCTGCCTGTCGTTGTCGTTGTTGTTGTTGTTGTTGCTGCCCGCCTGGCCAACATATTTATATAATTTCTCATCTCATTCACGTTTTTCTTTTTCCCTTCGCACTGTGCCCATTGTCAACACACCGCACACACTGTGAATGCGTGTGTGTGTTACTTGCTTTGTGCTATTGCTGCAATTGCTGTTGATGCTACTGCTTGGCCTCGCATTTTCTTCATTGGCTGCGGCTGCTACTGCTGCTGCCCAACCTAGCACAACTTTCCCCTGGCCAAGTGCAGCGGCGACTCTGCTGCAGTGTGCTGACTTGCTGATAAGACGCTCAACGCGCCGCTGTCGCCACACTGTTGTCATAGAAAAGCTTAGCGAAGGAGACAAACAACCAAACAGTTGCAACAGCTGAAATATAGTTGACAGCCAAGTTGCTGCTCGGACAGCGCCATCTGCAGTATGAAAATATTGCAAAAATATATGTATATTGTACGATATGTATGTATGCGGAATATCTAGCATAAATACATCTTGGGCTCGTTCTAAGCAGCCTCAACTCTTGCGGCTATGCAACGATTTCTGTTGCTCGAGTAGAACTCGAGTACGCAAAACTCATGTTTGCTAGCTGACTACACGAAACCCCTAATCAGTGTGCTTTAAATTGTTCAATATGCGATTTCCTTGAAAGTTTTACGGCCAGGGCTGTGGGGTTAATGATGGAAGATGGAGGCAAAAGCGAAGACACAAATCCATTGCTTGCCTTAAGGGATTTAACCCAACACGAGGCACCTGCAAAGCAAAGCTGCGTCGACAACGGCAAAAGCAACAGGAGCACCAAATCAGCAATACAGGATTTTCAAATCATCTATCTGCACACACACACAGCCACGTACGCATACACACACTCGCACACTGACACATTTGTAGATTTCAACGCCTGAGTGATTGCGTCGCATAGAGAAACCAGAGAATAAATATAAAAAAAAAAACAGCGAGAGGGAAAACAAAAGTAAGCTGAAGCAAGCAGAAGAAGGGAGAGGAAGAAGGTGAAGAAGCTGAAGGAAGAAGATGGTGAAGCAAGTGGCAGCATCAGAAATGAAAAACCCTGTAGCATACTTTGCTGCGCTGCTCCGTCGCGCCACTGACATTTATGTTGGCAATTTGGCAGTCAGTCTGCGTTGCTGCTCGGGAGCTGCTGCTGAGCTGCTGCCAGTGTAACAGGATTCTAATATGTCATGTCGGTTGGGACGTCCTTTCACCTATGCGTCGCCTGTGCGTTGCTCTCGCCGTACAACCCAAGCCCCTCGGCACTTTCTGGCAACAGTTGTTGTGACTATTTTCGTTGCTATTTACGTTGATGTCTTGCTCTCGAGCATCTTGGCAGAGCAATGCCCCCCTCCCCCTTGCTCCACCTCCCACACACACACATACGCACGTCACTCGGTTCAGCGAACAGCAGAAGACAGGGCAGAGCAGGGGAGCTACGTATCCAGGAGAAATCCTTGACTAGAACTTGCGCTGAAATGAAGATAAATGCACTGGAAGTTCACGTGGTTCGCACACTCACACAAATACACAGACAACCGCAACACAAGCTGGCCACAAATCCACAGAACTCAAAGCCCCAAAGCGGTCCTGCCCCTGCGCCTTCCCCCTCCAGGTCCCGCCCAGTGCGACCCAGCCGACCTCGCTTGTGTATTGCTTAGTAGCTGAGCTCAAATTTGACATGTGATTGTTTTGTCTCTCTGTCTGTAGCGCATCTGCTGCTGTCGCTATGCAATGTACGCGTGTGTGTGTGTGTGTGTGCGTTGTAATTTTGATAAATTAATTAATTTTTAGCCAGTCGTGCCCAAATACCAAAAAGAAAAGAAAAAGGGTTGACATCCACTTGGGACCGAGACCGAGCTCAGCACAACAAAACGAAATTGATTGAAATTTAATTTCAAAATGAAACCCCATTCCCAGCTCGTGCCCTCTGCGGCCCCTGTTCCCCGCCCTCTGACATTTCCCCCCTTCCCACGGATCCGCAAAGGTCTCTGGTGTAACATTTGCAAGCGCCAAAAAGGCGGCAATGCATTCATTAAATTTGAACAAATGACAGCGCACAAACAGCAACAAACACTGTCGAACAAACAGACCAACACCAACACACACAGTTACTTACACATACAGGGGACAAAATTGAAAGCCTTTTAGCACTGCGGCATATAAAACGCTTTAATTTCAGTAATCGTCATAATTGGCACTTTTGCGCGCTTGCAAACAAACATACCTGGCAACACGAAACACACTCACCTGCCGCATAACAACACACACACACACACACACACACACACACACACACACAAACAAAGGCCACACTTTGTTTTACAGGTCAATCGAGGTTCTCGCATCACAGTGGCCTCCTGTTGGTGACCCCCGCTCAGCAAGGTGAAGGCTGCAGCGATTACAGCACCGCGATATATCTGCAACTGTGCGACAGTGTGTGTGTGCGTGAATGCATGTATATCTGTGCGTGTGTGTGTGTGTGTGTGTGTGTTTGCTGCAGGTGTTGGTTTTCTCTTTTGTGATAAGGTTACCTTGTGATTAAATTAAATTGTCGGCCACAGCAAAAAGATAAAGCACATTGTTCAGTGCGTTTCCCTTGCAGTTGAATGCGACGTGACATGTTGCATCAGCTGATACGGAGTAATTTTGTTTCATTTGTGTATACCACAAATAGTACTGCAGAATTTCAACATAATTACAAACTGCCTTTCAATAGACATAAATAAAGCATTTCCCTCAGATCTGGTATTCATTATTTACAGTACAAACCAATCAAATAGCTTAATAAAAAGTGTGCTTTAAACTTGATCACTCGCATTGAATGAATATTAAAGTATTCAACATATGATATAACAGAAAACAAACAGCAAATATGTTACTGAGCGCTCTTAAAGTTTCACACGAATTCGTTTCCATCTTGTGCACAATGTCAATTAATAGAATAAATATGTGGGCGAGAGAAAAGAAATCACGTCAGCATTAGTGCCAAAACACGAAATGAGATTAATGTGGACAACGTTTGACATCCGTTAAGGGTGGCAAGGTAGTGCCAAGGGGGAAGGGCAATGCGCAACAACTAATACAAATGTCAAGCGATTAAGCCACAAAAAGAATCAAGCTGATTAGCAAAGGCTTAAACCGTAGGCAGAAAGGGAATCACGAATCGAAATTGGAATTGACAGAGAGGCGAAGAGATGGAAGAAAAGTGGGGAAAGAGAGATTTGTTCCTTCGATTTGGTGTTAATAATATAAGCCAAGCTCAGCTCAGAGGCGTCACAGTGTTTATTTTATTTGTTGCTGCTGCTCCAACGACGACGACGACAGCTGGCGGTTTTCTTCGGCCTATTTTCACTTTGTCTAAGACATTTTTACGCTATTTGTCCAACTCTCCAACGCGCTGGTCTTATGCAGTTAAAGGATTTCGCTGTGGCAAATAACATTACACACACACACATGCAAACAGGCACACTTTTGTGTGTTTGCGAGAGTGTGTGCTTGGCATATTTGGTTGTTGAGCGGATCTATCTGCGCGTTGTTTATTTTTCTATGCGTTGCTTTTGTTTTTCTTTGCCTGCCTCCTGCTCAGCCTCCCTCGCTGTCTCTTCCCCTCTTTCTCCATTTTCCCACCGTCTGCCAGAATCCTTCGTCCCTCGTCTCTCCTCTCTCGTCGCACCAAAAGTAAGCTAATCTTATTGTTTTCTCAACAGTGCCGCGAACGCAACTCAGCGCCAGGCTTGTTGATCCTTTGAGTTATGCGGCAGGATGCGCAACTCAGTCTCCTCCCACTCTCTCACTGTCTCCCTTCCCTTTGCCTTCTGTTTCGTGTACTCCTTCTTGCCGTGTGTGTGTTTACCAACACACTCGAGTCGTTTGCCATTTTGATTGGTGACGCCAGCGTGCTGAAAATGGATTTAAATTACATTGTTTCACACACTCGTCACAAGGACGTGAGCAAATTTGCGCACTCGAAAGGATGCCAGAAGTAGTAGAATGCTGAATGCAAATGGAAATGACAAAGAAAACAACAACAAGGGGAGGAGAAGGAGTAGTAGACGATGGAAACTGACAAGTTATTCTACGCATTCGGCAGTGACTTTTCGGCGTCAATATTTTCCTTGTATTGATTAGTTCTTTTCTCTTTGCCATCAGTTCTCCAGCTTTATGTTTTTGCTGCCTAAAAGTATATGTGTTTTGCGTGTGTGTGTGTGCGTGTGTTTGCTTAGTTTTAGGCAAGGGATAACAACGGATTTACTCAGAGTTTGTGGTTACTGCCTGCTGCCTTCATATTTCCCCTTCATGTGTTTTTTCTCGTCGTATTTATGCAAAGTTTTTGAGCGCGTTCAACGCATTTTGTGAAGTCCATATTTGTTTTGGCCATAAATAAGCCAAATAGAGTTTGCTGTGGTTGCGTCTTCCCTGCCACGCAGCACTCAGCACAGTCCACAGTCTGTGTGGGTGTGTGTGTTTGTGAGTTTGCGCCTCTTTATCCTTCAGCTGGCCGCAAAAAGTGTGGTAGATGCTACAAGGATTCTGGCACTGGCATTGGTGTTGGATGAGAGAGGGAGAGAGTGGGATGAGAGGGGGGGACAGCAACCGAGGAAAAGTATGTTGTAATACATAATCCGCAGCTTAGCTTCAAAACTTAACTGCACAAGTTCATAGCTGCTTGTGGTGGGTGGCCCAAAAAAAAAAAAAAATCAAAATACCAGAAACAGGGGAGCAAAACCAGCAACTTGGCAGCCGCACAAAAGTCGCTACTTGCACTGCTCACTTCTGCAGCCTCCTCGTTGCACGCATGCGGGCGTCGAGTGGCGGAGTCACTTGCAACGCCGAGTGCGCATTCTCACTCGCCACTCGCCGCACAACCACCTCCCGCACTCCCTCACTCCCGCTCTCTTCTTGCCGCTTGCCACTTAAGCCAGCTACTTGTTCGCTTGAGCCACTTTTACACGGTGTGCCCAGTTTGTGAAGTGCCCTTCCTTCCCCCGCCGCCCTCCTCTCGAGGCCTCTTTGACTAGCTTTAAGTGTGTCAAAAAGTAGGTGGATCTCTGCTTCTTCTCTGCTCCTCCCTCCCCCATTGCAGTGCAACATAAACTCACGCATCTTTGAAAGAATAATATTGATGCAGCAGAGTAGGGCCAGATATAGTACTGTATATATAGCTGGAGATATATACTAAAAATATATTTTGTAAAGTTTTTTACTTAAGTTTTTTGTTTACTCACACGCTTCAGACGTTTGTTGACTTGGTTGGCTTGCTGAAACCGCTACGACAGGTGGAACAAAAAAAGGTGCGCGTCTCTGCTCAGCGCTGTCCGGCAGCGAAGCTGCTGAAACTGGGAGTCCCTTTGTTCTGTCGCCTTTTTGCGTAAATATTGCAAAAGTTTGCTTAAAAGCTTTTAGCATCCTTTTTACCCCACTATACTATATATACGTCAAGCTTGTGTAGCCTGCATTTGTTGCTCTCTCTCTCTCTCCCTTTCTCTCTGGGGAAGAAGCCCAAGGAAGCGTTTTGAGTTTGCATTAAATATTTTTTTGTCGTGTCTCAAATATTTAAGACGTCGCAAAGTCCGGCGGGAAATGTTGTCAAATTGAAGCAGCTTAAAAAATTTGGCATTTGATGGGCAAGCAAAGACAGACACGCACACACACACACACACACATACACTCACACATAGTGATGGAGACAGTTATAGATATGGAGTGCGGGTACAGATCGATAATTGAGCTTATCAACGCATTCGATATTTTTGCTTATCGCAGCAGTTTAGTTTATCAAACTTATCATATTAAATTAGAACAATATGCTGAGTTTGCTGTAGTGTGTCTGTGCTTGTGTGTGGGTGTGCAACTAATCAATGCCGCATGCCGCCCACAGGCAACGACAACAGCAACAATAACAGCAACAACAATAACAACAGCAGCAGCTATAACAATGGGGCAATGCACAATTGACTCATTAGGCGACTAAACCGCGACAAGAGAAAGCCGACAGACTTACAAACACAGCCAGTCACACTTACAGACATACACACACACATACACGCACACACACACGCCCACACAAGCACAAACCCATACATTGAAAGCAATCTATTATGCTTAATGATGTTGCCCGTTTGCTGGTCGAGGTCGAATATTACTCGAGCTTAACGTGCCAGCTTGGGGTCATGTGGCAAGATGGTCATGAATGTTGCACATTGTTTGGCTGCAATTATCAATGCCATCCGCAGTTCAAGTGCTCACTTGACATACGCTGAATGTTTAATTGCAGAGCAGGGAGAGAGAGAGGGAGGGAGATACAAAGTGGGAGTGAGACAGCCAAATGTTTGCTCTACAATTACATTACGATTTTTGCACAATCAACGTCTTCGTCATCGTCATAATAATCAGCCAAAGTGAAGTATCAAATTACAGTTATAGACTCGCTATGTGCTGAATGGCAATTCGAATCAGTCGAAGCATTAGCTGCTTCCTCCTCAGCTTCCGCTTCGCATTTCTCTACGCATTACACATACGCCGCTTGTGTGTGTGTGGGTCGAGCAGACTCTCTCAGCGCAATTCTAATCAATTTTTATTATTTTTATAAACCCAGGCAGCAGGACGGGCTCCCCGCACAGGCAGCCTCATCGTCGTGTCGGTCGCAGTTCTGCCGCCTTCGGCTTTGTTTCGTCTACGGGAATTTATCTAGCAAAAGGTAGCACAGGAAAAAAACAGAAATGGTTCGCCTTGGGGGGATTGCCTGACGTGTGTCTAGAACTTTGCTGTCGATGCCTGTGCTGCTGACAAACGCACAAAAAGCGCGTGGCGGAGGCGTGGCCAATGGGGGGAGGCAGGCACTGTGAAGGGCAGAATGTGTTTACGTTATGATTTTCGAAATCAAAATTCAGCACGAATAGGAATAAATTTACTTCCGAATGTCATTAAATTGTTTTCCGATAGAACGTGTATATTTCACGCAAGAAGTTTTCCCTGCTGTTGCTCAGCAAGGGTCCTTGCGCCCGACTGACTGCCTGCCCGACTGCCTGCCTGTCTGCCTGCCCGCCTGGCTGATATACTGCCATCCAGGCTCCGCACTTTGATTTCCTTTTATTATTACGGTACTTGATATTATTGATTTTGATTGAGATTTATGCTGCTATTGCCGTGCCGGGCAAACCGACTACTTCTTCTTGTTCCTGTTGTCATTACATATTCCACTGCTCTGTTGCTTCTACTGCCTGCCGAAGTGTAAATACTTAGCATATTTTCGTCTAGTTTCCTTAAAAAGTTAACGGAGGAACTCAATTTTTTTGATCAATGCACAAAACTTTTCAGTGCGCGCTTAGTCAACGTTTAACTAATAAAACTTTGATCGATTTGCATTTAAAATATTTCCCTCTCTTCTCTTTTTTTGCATTGCAGCAGAACTCATCGGCTGTGCAGAGCGATTATCGCATTCAGTCGCCTGCTGGCGGATCCCCGCTGCCGCTGTGTGCCGTCGGCAATGCAAGCAGCAACAACGCCAACGCCAGCTCCGGCGACAGCAACTGCAGCACTGTGGCCATTTTGCAGAACAACACGAGCGTGGTGAACGCATCCTCGGCCGGCAACAACACCAATGCCGCCGGCGGGCCCAACACTGTCCTGCGGGTGATTGTCGAGACATTAATGTATCCCGTTTCGCTGGACATTCTGCATCAGATATTCCGGCGTTTCGGCAATGTGCTGAAAATTGTCACCTTTACCAAGAACAATTCATTCCAGGTAAGTTCGTATCGATTATGCCCCTGGCTAGACTGACAATTAATCCCACTTTTTGTGCACACTTTATCCCGCCAGGCCCTCATCCAGTATCCGGATGCGCACTCGGCACAGCAGGCCAAGTCCATATTGGACGGCCAGAATATCTACAATGGCTGCTGCACCTTGCGCATCGACAACAGCAAGCTGACCGCCTTGAATGTCAAGTACAATAATGACAAGTCACGCGATTTCACGAATCCTGCGCTGCCCCCAGGCGAGCCAGGCGTCGATCTCATGCCCACCGCCGGCGGTCTGATGAATACAAATGATCTGCTCCTGATCGCCGCCAGACAGCGTCCCTCACTTACAGGTGATAAAATAGGTAACACAAACTGAACAATTTCCTTCTATTATTACTTTATTTTCAATCAATTTGCTGCCTGCTAAATGTCATTTGCCTTGACATGCACAAACTTGCACACACTACCACATACACACGCATTGCTTTGATTTACGACTTTCTGCCTATACACTCGCTATCGATTCGCTTAGTGCCTAAGGCTGCATGCTTCAATAAAACGACATATGAAAATACCTCGATCTACCGCTAATACCTTATACTATTTCAACTCTCTTTCCTCCCACCTAGTCAACGGTCTGGGCGCACCCGGTGTGCTGCCGCCCTTCGCTCTCGGCCTGGGCACTCCGCTGACCGGTGGCTACAGCAATGCCCTGCCCAATCTGGCCGCATTTTCGCTGGCCAACAGCGGAGCCCTGCAGACAACTGCGCCCGCCATGCGCGGCTACTCAAATGTGCTGCTCGTTTCGAATTTAAATGAGGAGGTAAGTTCACAAGATCTATTTTAATATAACTAATATCTCCTGAACAATCTCTCTTTGCCAAGAGCAATAAAAATATTCCCAATATTAAATGAACCTTTCTACAAAATAAACATATATCTCTACCTACGTCTATTGACCACAAACTCCTTCCGTATGCTGTCTCTCTCAGTCTCCCTGCCTTTTCTCAGCATACTTACTCACACATACTGAAACCGTATTTATCCTCAAAGTACTCGTAATTAGTTTGCATTTCGTCTATGCATTTTTTCACAAAAGTCTTTCATATATACATACCTGCATATTATTATTATTATTATTATTATTATTATTATTATTATTATTATTATCATTTACCTTATGCGTTTTTCAATTTACAAATATATTGCTCTCTCTCCTTCTCTCGTTCTCTGCTCTTTATGCATTTCAATAAGCGAGTACTCCTATTACAGCGTATTTACTTACATTTACAATTTATTGACTGGAAACGAAAAACATACAAACCTAACAACTGCAGTTGCTACTTTTTATATACATAGCCTTGCAGAGAGAACAATAAAATAACACAAACTGGAAAATTTAATTCAAATTGTATTCCTCTTTGAAGTGATTACCCGAGCGCTTTTGTCTGTGCCAAAATTAATCTCATATCCGTAATCAAACTAACAAAAAAGTCGACTTTTTTTAAATCAAAATGCACTCAAATTTTTTTGACTTTGACTCTTTCGCGAACGAACAACTGCAAGGGTATCCAAGCTTCGGCCTGGCCGAATGCTCACTTAACTTTCACTCTTATGTTGTTGTTATTATCCTACTTATGATTTATATTATTTTGAATACATCTAAAACAAAACTCTCGCTAACTGACAACAAACTTCTATTTTCTCTTTTTCTCTGTAGATGGTCACGCCTGATGCTCTATTTACCCTCTTTGGTACGTCTGCACAAAACAAAAAAATACATAAAAATACCAAAAAAAAGAACCAAAAACGTATTTACCTACAGACATACAACTACTATATATATATATATATATATATTAACTAATATATCTATATAAATATACTTATACTTGTCCACTTATAAATCAGACAATGGCTCCGCCAGTGACTATGTGAGGCGTAGCAATTTGAAATGCATCCAGCTCTCTCTTATTTTCTCTCTGTCTCTTTCCACCTCACTCTCTCTCCCCAGTCACCTTCAGGCACTGCCTGTCTGGCGGTGCCATTGTCTTGGGTCCTTGCCACAACCCTTGACCATTTTATAAGTATTACGTAGAACGCTTGATTATTCATTGAAATTTACACTGTTGGAAAAAAAATACTAGTAAGAATACTGCCAAAAAGTCAACCACAGGCACCACAGACGACCCACAAAACACGTTGTAGCTCTGCTCTGCTCTAACCTCAACTTCACTTGCCTTGCCATTTCTCTTGCCTTCTCTTTCGAGTACTCAACCGTCCCCTTTCTACTCCTAGATCACCCCATCTCTATGTCTCTCTCTTCCCCTCTCTTCGTCCCTTAAACGCGACTGCTTGGCGTGCTTCCGTTTGAAATTTACACCATTTACGTGCAATCAGCAAAAGTGCCATGAATTATTTATGTGCATATTGAAGACACACACACACACTCACACAGCAATACAATTGCACACACACGTACATTCATTGCCCAAACCCACACAGTGCGGGAACAATGCAATGGCAAATATTGGGTGAAAAAGAAAAGCAAAGTAATGCGCGACACCAAACGAGCAGCCAAAAATATTTTAAATATTGAAAAACCGAACAACTCTTAATACAAATTGTCTACACACTATCCATCGGCAATTTCTATCACACACACAGCAACCATTCGCGAGGGAGTCTAAAAATAAGAATTTACTTAATTCGACAGGCAAATACTCTACAACTACTCTAATACTCAACAATAATTCATGAAGACAATCATAATCTTTTAGTGGTTGCCTTAAAGCAATTTACAGCTGTCCCTCAGCAGATCCAATTGCATTTCACTGAGTTCACTTCAGTCAGTCTTAAATTGGAGTTCTACCTCTGCCACTGATCAAGTTTCCATTATCCTTACATCATTTCCAGCAGCCATAAGCTCTCTGTTTAGGTATAAGGCCAGCCATATGCCATATGAAATCGGTTTATGTGTGCAACATAAAAATATAATGGAATGGGAAATTGAGAGAGAGCAGTGTGGGGTGTGGAGTGTAAAAAAATAAGTTTCTACGGAAATGTGCATTAAATACCATCAACTAAATGTTACTGTTGCATTTCCATTTGCATTTTCGTTTTATTCCCGTTCTCTCTGGTTGGTGTTTTTGTGTTACAATGCAGGACACACCATGGCAACTGGTTACAAATGGCTTTCTAATAGCTTTCTGCCTGGGGCCAGCAAATCCATCAGCTTTAGAATTGAAATAGTTTTGCACTGCTCTGGGTGCAGAAATCTCACAGAAATCTTTAGAGGAATACGACCTGAGGCACACACATAACGCAAAGAGAAGACAGTTGCACATGCAGAGGCTGATGGTAGTTATCCTGTCATAAGTTGTGCTTACAAATTGTAAAACAATGAAAATGAAAATATATGCGCACTCGCATAAATCTACACAATCCACACACACACACACACGCACATTAAAAAAGCATTCTGGGGCAAGCGGGCAACAAGTGAAACCGCACTCAAGCTCACATACACACACTTGCAAGGCATCCTGTTGCTGCGACATGCTCCTGCCTGCATGTGCATGTAAAATTACATGAATTAAGTGCGCTCGTGCCGCCGCTAGCGCCGTCGTCTGCTGCAACAGTTGCCCATTGTTGCTCTCGTGTGTGTGTCTGTGTGTGTGTGTGTGCTCTATATACAAAGCACATGCTTTAACAAGGCGCTCATCCTGCCGCACACACTAACCCACACACACGCCGACACACACAACAAAAGATTGAGTGCGGAAGTGCATAGCTATAAAAATGTCCATTTATTTAGTTATCATTGCGCTTGTTGTCGTAGCTGCTGCTGCTGTTGCTCTTGCTGCCATTGTGTGCGTATGTGGCTTACTGTCCCCCCTCCTCCTCCCTTGTCTCTCTACCAGTTTGCATATGTGTGCATTTTATACACTACCTAACACACTCGCACACACACTTGCAGTTTTTGCAGCCTTTACAATTGAAATAAAATTTACTTGTGACTTTTCGTAGCTCGTTGTTTTGGTTGGCTGAGTGGTTGCTTGGGATTGCGTGTTGTTGAGGGGGTGGATATGGGGATAGAGGAGGGCGTCTATTGTCTTCATGCAGCTTTTTGTCGTCACTCGTGTGTGTGTGTGTGTATGTGGATGTGTGGCATGTCTGTTTGCCAAATGAATTTAACTAACTTTGTAAAGTTAATGGGGTTTGCTGTTTGAATTGCTTGCACCAACTTGCCCTGACCGACAATGTCCCTCGTACACCCTCTCTTCCCTCCTCCTCCCCATATTCTCCTTCCTCTCTCTATCTCTTACTTGTTGTATGCTTGTGTGTGGCTTGTTTTACTATTTTATGGCATTCGGACTTGACTTTTAACATGCGCTGCATGTAACTTATTCTCTTTTCCGACTGCTCCAACTGTTTGTTTTATTTAATTACCAAAATACTTCGATTGCTAAGAGCTCTCCCTCTTACTCTCTCTCTCTCTCTTTCTTTCTTTTATCACCCGCTCTATCTCTCTCTCTCACTCTTCTCCGCTTACATCATTCTGTTGTTGTTGTGCTTTGTGTCCAGTGTACCGCATAATTGCTGCATAATGGATTTGTTGCTGCCCTTTCCACTTGCAGAATTGCATTTTTGTGCTGCAATAACATAGCTTGTAAACCACACACACACACAAACACACATATAAACATACGGACATACAGAGAGACACACACTCATTCACTCACATGACCAACCATAACCTGCTCTGTGCACAACAATGTTAAGTCTGTTGTCGCCTTTGTCTCTGATGACACAAAACAGTTTGTTTGCGGTTTGTTCCCGAACTCACGCACACACATACATGAGAGACTTGTGTGTGGTTGTTGTGCGTCTGTGCTTCGCTTTGTTTGCATACAAATGCATTTAATTGGAGTTTAAATACCCAAATATAAACTTTTGCCAAACAAACGCAACCACAGAGCGAAAGGTTCACCACATAAGCAAGCGCTTGCCTCTGGCTTAAGTTGCTTCTTTGACACACACACATACACACAAACAACAAGTCTGTATTTACCAAATTTCATTGCATGCTGTCAGCATTTCGAGCTTATCGCTTATAAAGTAAACAAAAATTTGCCAAACGCATTAATTGCTTAAAAATGATTATTGTTAAATGCTGTCGTTGCTGTCCCAAGACGGCAGGCAAGCTGGCCACAAATAACAGAAGGACAGAGCTGAAGCAGAGCAGAAGCAGAACTAAGGGCAGCTTAAGGCAACTGAGCCACAGTAAATCCTATCAGCAGCTCGTTAGCCACAGTTAAGAGCAACTGCAGCCCAGCCAAGCAGTTGGCAGTTGGCAGCTGGCAGCTGCTGCCTGCAGTGCTAATAAAGCTTCGATTGCTGATTTAACGCCACGAACAGAGTGACACAAAGTGGAAGGAGGGAAAGGAGAGAGAATGGCACGGAAAAGTCAAAGCGTAAAGCAGAAAATTGTTAGATGTGTACGGTACGCGTGGTATCATACGCCCCGTTGCACAGAGCAGTCGATGTCGATAAGCTGAGCACTCTTTAAGCGTCTTATTATTGCTGGGGCCATGACTTGAAATGGCGTGCCAATAGATTTAGATAAACTCGAGACAGCAGGACATGCGCGCTGTGGCAGTGTCAGTGTAAACGAGCAATCAGCTAAAATGGCAGCGCTAAATTTTTATGTAATAACCTTTGAATTTCCAAGTGGCACAACACACAATGCACAAACACACACACACACACACACACACACACACACAAATGATACTTGAAGCAAGTTGTACGACAAACAAGCAGCGACTGGCGATTGTCACACACGCACACATAAGCACCCACACTCACACCCAATGCGAACGCCTTTTGTTATGTTAATGGCAGTGCAAGGAAGGAAAAGGGACACGTTACCACAATTTCCACATGACGCGAGCAGCAATGTTTGACGGCCACGTTTAGGTGGCAAATTTTGCACTTCAATCATGGCTGACGGACAGACACGGGGACAGACAGACAAACAGACAGACTTGTTGGCTGGGCCGGTGATTGTTAGGTGACTGTCGCTGCTAGCACTGTTTGCGCATATCAAATAATAAAATTGGCAAGCGTAAAGCATGTGCAACGCCCCACAAAATAGCGCACTTCAAACGCTGCCTTAGCCTAGATTGATAAAGGCGAAGGGCTGGGGAGGTAAAGGGGCGTTTGAAAAAAAAGACCTATGTCTAAGCCAAGAGAACCCTTTCGTTCGGCAGACAGACATTTTATTAGTTTTGACAGCGCTTTGTTGTTTGGCCAGCCCCAAAACGACTCAATTGAGCGCACAAGGCGTCCAGGGGAGACGAAAGGGATTGCCCTGCTCAATGCTGCGATGAGTATGACATGCTCTTAAGGCACTTGACACATGCCGCATGCCGCATGCCAGTTGGCCTGTCAGCCCAATTCAATAGACTCTCTTCTCTGGCAGAATGAACAGGCTTCAGGCCTATTGCTGGTAGCAAACAAAACTGTTACCTACTTTGTAGGGCAGCCCGACTCCTTTTGACCCGCCTCGCTTTGCATGCACACACAATAATAAAAAGAAACTTAATCAGTCTGCAAATCGTCTGGCAAATGTATTGATGGAAAAGTTTATGTGTGTGTGCGTGTGTGTGGCAACATATTGAATATTCTGCTCTGCTGCTGAAAATCCGCTTATGTAATTGTAATGGCGTGCTAAAAATTTATATCATTGCCGAAAATATTGTTGAAACGTGTTTAATTGAATTTTTATGAGCTCTCGCACTGTGTGCGTGATTTCTGCTTGCCGTTCAAATAATTTCATAAAATTGTATATGCCACATGCAGAAACTGAGCCAAAGGTAGCGTCAGCAGTAGCACAATTTGATAAACTGGCGTGACCGGAAAAAAGGAAAATATATGCGTGTTTGAGAATGTGTGCGCAAATCATTTCAATGAGTTTATTCATAATTTAACACGTTCGTTTATCTGCAGTTTTTTTCCACTTCTTTTTGGGGGGAAATTAATATCAGCATATAAAATGAGTTCGCTGGCGCAAATTGGGTGTTTATTCCACGAATTGAATCAACAAATGTGTTTTCGAAAAAAAGGTAAAATTTCCATCAATTTGGTATTAAAACGATTCACAGCTAACTTTAATCTTGGCACACACGTGTGTTCCCCCATCCACACTTTCAGTCGTGGAAAGTTTGCAGACCCTTCGGCGGGAGCTTTTCGCTTTCCGCGTTACTTTTTGTTGTTGCTGTTGTTGTTGTTGTTGTTGTTGCTGCTGTTGTTGGTGTGTCTATTGTGAAGGCCACAGGCCACAGAAATTTACATTAAACGACGGACGACTGCGCGATTGCGATATTTTTTCATCTAAAATATGCTCAAACATACGACTAATGGGCCGCCGGGGAATCACCGAGGGTGCGGTGGGCAAGTGGGCGGTGCAGCGAGGCGTGGCTAGCGCAAGAAAGTATGCAAACATATTCAAAGTCAGGCTGACTGGATGACTGTAGCACACGCTCGCTTGCTCGTCGTACATATAGCTAAATCTTTTTGCGATAATAAATTATTATAAAGTCTGCGGCTGCTCACTGACGTCGTCTGCCTTCGTGGCCACTTTGTATGGCAGACGCGCAGACGGGTTGGGCGTGCTGCAGATGCGCATACGCCCAGTTGAACGTCAAATTGTGATGCTGGCAAAGCAGGCTGCAAACTGAAACGGGAGCTGGCCCCAAGACTTTTCGCATTCAATATGCTTCACTGCCAATGCCTGCAGATACGAGCAATACGAACATCCTACTCCCGCTGTGGCCTGCTCCAGTCCGGTCCGGACTTGGCTCGCTTGGTTTGGTTTATTGCTGCAATTGTTGCTACTGCAAGCCAATTTCCAGCAAACGAAACGAAATTTTTCGGTGTTTGGCATAAGTCAAGTTTTCAGTTAGCAAGGGCAACGGCAGCAGCAGCAGCAGCAGAGCTCGTTCAGTTTATAGTCGCTCGCTCGCTTCTGTTTGGCTGTTCAGTCAGCCAGGCAGGCAGGCAGGCAGGCAGTCAGTCGACTGTATAAAATGGATTTACTGCCAACTGTTGAACTATGCGCTGTGTTCCCGCACTATTTACTACCTGCATTTCTATTGCTACTTTTGTAACTTGTTAGCGCCGCCGACCCGACGACGACTCGACTCTTTGCCTGTTCCCTGTTCCGTAGTCGTGGCCCTGCCCTGCTGCCCAGCTGCCCTGCCCCCTATTTGTCCGTCACTTTTACTGCCATTCGGTTTCAGTTTATTTTTACTTGACTTTTTTTTTGGGAAGCGAGAGTGGGGGAAGCAGGACGAACTAGTTGAAAATTTACTTTTCGCATTATTCGATTTGTTGTCTTGGGCAACCGAGGGTGCCCTGCACTTTACATTGTTTGCATTGCCAGTGAGCAGGGTGAGCAAGCAGGAGGACCGTTGAGCGTGGCGAGAAGATTGGACCTTTTAGCTACCAACTAGTTTTTTATTCTTGATGGCAATTTGCGCCCTGCTGCAAATTTGCCGCTGATTGGCTACACAAGCCAAGCAGCTGGACAGCAGCAGCAACAGCAGCAGCAGCAGCAAAGCAGAGAAAAGTACTTGCATATTTTCACCTTTGCTGGGGGCAGCTGTCAAAGCACAGTTTAAAGTCCCAACTCTAATGCTCAAGCTAACAAATCGCACACACACACACACTTGCACGAACAGAGAGAGAGAGAGAGAGAGAGGGAGCGAACGAACTATGTGCTGCCCTTAAAGTAGCTTAAAGTTCGCTTCGCCTCGTCTGCGCTGCATATTGCATACTTTGCGGCGATGCGCGGCGCGTAAGTTAAGTCATAAAATACAATTCAATAACGCGCCCAGCAACAAAACTTGTCCACTCTACCATAGTCTCTTCCCCACCCTCTTCTCTCCTCTCTCTTTGTCTCTGTCTCTGTCTCCCTTACACCTGTACACCTTGTCAGACAGCTGTAAAATCAGCCGCGTGGCGCAGCCTTAAAAAGTAGTCGCTGCGAGAGACTGAGCCAGTGCCGGCGTTGGAACCAGTGCCCCAGCCCGAGCCAGAAGCAAAGCCCAAGCTTGAGACGTAGCTGAAGCCATTGCGCTGTTGGTCGTAAAAAATAGCTGAGAAAACTTATTGAGCTAGTTATGAGTTCCGTACATGATACTAACGGCTACGTCCCGGCAATAATACCTGCTCCCTGGCAGCAGCAGCTGCTGCGAGACAGACCATGAAAGGGTAGAAGAAAGGGCTAAGTGGGGGATGGGGTGATGTGGAAAACCATCCGCGTACACGTTATGGGTTTTTGGTGGTGTGTAAAAGTTGGCAACATTTGCGCGTTGCATAAAAACCTCGTGCGCTGTCCGAATTTTCTTGGCTTGCCATTTGAATTGAGCGGCGCTTAAGGAGCGTCTTCTACTTTGTAGATTGCACAGTGTAGAAGGCAACTAAACAATTTAATATTTTCATTAGTCAGCTAGCAGCTACAATGCGTGTGTGTGTGTGTGTGTGTGTTTGGTGAATGACACTCTTATAAATACTGTACTACATATACTTTATTCCATATACCATTTACCATCCCCTACTCACATGCACTGTAATAAACCGACAGACTATATTAATAATCGCAAAACATTTCGCAATTCACAGGTGTATACGGCGACGTGCAACGTGTAAAGATATTGTACAACAAAAAGGACTCGGCACTCATACAAATGGCAGAGCCGCAGCAAGCTTATTTGGGTAAGTCAAACATGCCGAACCAGCCCGCGATGCTGCCAACTACTCGCAAAAGTAATGAAAAATCTGCGCGCTCGTTGCGGCAGCCAAAAAACAGGATTCAGATAATAAAAAAAGCCGAGACAGTGAGAGAGAGAGACAGAGAGAGAGAGAGAGAGAGAGAGAGAGTGAGAGAGAGACAGAGACAGAGAGAACATTGCAGCAAAGAAAGTAATGCAAGGAACGACCAAGGGTTGAACCCGAAGCGTAGTAGGAGGGGAGTCAACAGGCAGGGGCAGCTGCAATTTGCAGCTTGTTTAAAATGAAAAATTCCAGCAACATGAAATTCCAAACGGTGCATACCTTTGGCTGCCATAGTTGGCAGTTACTGCTGCTGTTGTTGCACCTGCAAATGCAACAAACAAAATGTATTAATAATAAAAATTGTTAAAGCGAAAGAGATGGCCAGATATAACGACTGACTGCAGCAATGAGCTATGTATGTAGTTACCCCAAGCCGATGCCAACCGAATCCGAATCCGAGTTGGAACGGGGCGTGTCGGAAGGCGCAGCGGGTCGAGCTGACTGGACCGCTCGGTGCACATAAATGAAATTTTATAAGCGCTTTATTACCAACGCCTGTCCGACACCTGCTCCAACTGCTGCTGCTGGGCTGCTCTTTCTCAGGTTGCGCTTTGGCCTGCCCTGTGGGGAAGAGGGAGGGGAGGTGGCTTGAAGGACAACAGAGACTGACCCCATGCCCCATGCTAAGGCGGGACATGCCAATCATTTTATTGCATTTATTTGTGTGCACTTTCCCATTGTCAGGTAGCACCCCAACCCCCAAAGACCTCTTCCCTCTGCGGCCTGTGCTGTTTCCCTCAGCCTGTTTGTGTGCGCATTAAACGAAATGAAAATCGCCGCGCATTGCGAGGCGTTAAGAGCAGCCAACCGACGTGCCAAATTCCACTTTATTACAAAAGCAAAAGCAGAATGAAAAAAACCGAAAACCAAAAGAAAAAAAATATAAAGAAAAACGAAAATATAAAACGGGAACTCGCTCGCACAGCAAGCGATGACAGCAAGCGCTGACAGCGACACCTTTTCAATTTCGATTTGGTTTTATTCCATTTAATACGCACAGCGGACACTGCACGCTGTGTGGACGACGGCTGGACAGAGGAGGCGCGAGACAGGTGGAAGTTCGACGGGGGGTGTGGAGACACTTCTTTCATTTATGCACTCGAGAAATAACTCAAAAGCTGTCAAAGCGTTGCCGGTGTGCGGCGGACTTAATTGAAAATGACAGCGGCAGCTGAGTGCGACAAGCCAAAAGTAATTGCACGCATTGCGCATACGCAGCGTGTACACAAAACATTTGTGCTTATTGGCTGGTGATGCTGCTTCTGGGCACAGAATACATGCAATAATTATCGCCAGCAGCCTGCGTTCTTAACAAACCATTTTCTGGACTGTGCAGCAGCTGCAGCCATTGCTGTTGTTGTTGGTTTTATTATTATTAAATAAGTTTAAATAAATTTAATTAGCGCCATGAACGCATTGCAATGCAACGGAAATTGCCAGCAAATTGCGTGACATGAAAAAAAGAAAGTCACGCTGACCTCCATTTTTTGTCGATTGCTGCAGTGCGTGTTGGGTATGCTGGACGGGCATATGCCCTGTATGAAGAGAATAATATATTTAAATGCACTGCAATAAGACTTGCTTGCCATTGATCCATAATCACAAAAAAAAGGACAACCCCGATAAGAAAAATAAACAACAAAATTAAATGCAATATTTCTTGTCATTTGCTTTGTTGTAGCATGTTGCAAATATGCTTTGTGCCGCACTCAATTAATAGTGGCAATTATCATTATGCAAACATTTTTATTGCGTCGCTTTTTCCTCCCTCATTCCACCTGCTCTTCCTGCTACTCTTGTGTACTTTTGTGGCTGCTGATGCTGCTGCAGTCTGCTGCATATTTGAGCACAAAAGCATTCCAGCTTTGAGCTAATGAATTCTTAATAATGAATACCAACTCTACCGACTCTCGCATATTCTCTGCTATCCTAGCTGCATTATCCCCCCTCTTTCTATTTCTCACACTCTCTCTATCGTTCTCTCCCTCTGTGCTTAATTATTTTTGTAATTTCTGGCTTATCAGTTCGCATATTTTCAAAAACAACTGCCACAAACAGAGAATTTTATGTATATTGAATTTGTCGATAATTTGACAAGCTGCAACAACCCCAAAATAATTTCTGGTTGCAGTTTGCTCTGCGCTGCAAATGTTGAAAACATTGTGGTGGGCGTGGCATGACATCGCTTTATTTGTTCCAGCAAAACCAAAGCTATTCGACAAGCAAATTATTGTGCAACCAACCAGCCCTACGTAAACACACTCACACTCACAGACACCCATGCGTATACGTATCGTATAGCCTGGCAAGCGAGAATATTAATGGCGCTGCGTCAACATATAGACTACTAATGTGCCGCGAGGGCTGCCAAATGGCAAACACTTCCGGTCGAGTTCTGTTACAGGTGAACTGGCACTAGTAGGATGTGTGTGTGTATGTTTGTGTGTGTGCAGGGTTGGAGAGTGGGCGTGGATGAGGGTGTTGGAGTTTGCCGGTGAGTGCGCACTTATGCACTCATAAAATATTAACAAATTCATTCGTTACTTTGCCCAAAACTCTCGCAACTCTCGGGGCAGAACAAAGACGATTACCGACCCTGGACGACCCAGTCGACAGTCGACTCTGTTGGCCAGACTAGGGACAGGGACAGGCGCTGGAGGACACCAGATGTGATGTCCCAGCACCAACTCGTACCCTCTCTCCAAAACGCCACCTTCACACCATGCATACGAAAGTGTCCTTCGTCTGTGAGTATCTCCGTGTGGGTGGGTGTACACAAAATACGGTTACAATTGCACACTCAGCATACGAATTACAGCGTAAAGGCGAAAAAAAAGACCGAAACTTTTTGTAGATGAAGTCAAGAGCGAAGCAAACGGGACAGGCAGACGGACCCGACCGGACTATACTGAACTGTACACAACGGGAATGGACTAACTGAACCCAACTCGGCCCAAACAGAGTGCGACAGCAATCAAGAACCAAAGCAGAAATAGACAAAAACATGCACACAGACACAGCGCTAAAACAATAAGCAAGGGCAGGGTGGGGATGTGGAGCAGTGCGAGGGGATGCGGCGTCATGTAAGTGGCGTGTAGACACTTGTGTGTGAGAAATATTATAATGGTTCATTCGCCCTAGCGACGTCGTTGCTGACCGGATGAGCGTCATTTGTTGTTGTTATTATTGCCAACCTAGTCGGGATTAAGTTTTTGCGCAACTTATTACAAACTATAGACACAACTCTTATATAAATTTATAGGCAGACACACGCACAGCTGCCGTCCAATCTGCATGATGTGGAGAGAGGTAGAGTTGAGTTGGAAGAAGGAGAAGGGGAGACGTTTCCATTGATTGCGGAATTTTTGCTATGTTGCCATACAAATTACTACAAAATATTTTGCATGAGGCCGCCCCGTACGCATAAAAGTATTTACAATAAAAACAAACAAATATTTTCGCAGCTTTCGCACACACACACACGTACACGGGTAGACATGTATCTATGTGCGTATATATTATGAGCCGATTACGTCGACGTCATGTGAAACTTGTTACAGAGTTCTGACAAAGTTTTTGTTACACTCGACTTCATCGTTAAGTGACTATTTGAATGACTTAGTTACTGCCTCATATACATATGTGTTGGCGAAGTATGCGGCAAACTTTTTCGTAGAACTGACTTAGTAGTAGTACGAATGTTGTTCCCCTGGCTCATAAATTTGACCAGAATTATAAACGACTTGGCAGAGTTTGCTTGGGGTAGCAAAGTGCCGTTTGCTTTGTTTATGGGCTCAATCAATCTCACCTGAGCCAATTGTGCCGTATAAGCTCAAAATGCCTTAACCCATTTCATTCATATTTTTGCTCTCACACAAATCCTTCGAGTCACTTTCGGGGTTAAGTCAAGGCAGCAGAACTTCTCGGTTGACGCTTCTTACTTCTGCATGGGGCTCAGATGTGCGTGAGCTCTTTTTTTCTGCAGTTTCCTCGGGGTTTTCCCGCTTGTTTTCTTGTTTTCCTGTTTTCATTTTCGTTTTCGTTTTTTAATGCCTTGTAAGTTAATAATGATTTGTTGTTGTTGTTGCTGCTGCTGCTGCTGCTACTGCTGCCACTGGTCAGGCTGGTAATTAAAACTTTAAGATACTTTTTGAGTTGGGCCTGAGGCGGAAGCCGCAGCGGCAGCCGGCAGCAGCTGCAACAGCACTCAGAAAGGGCAAAAGCAGCTGATAGGCAAAGTTGGTCCTCACTTTTTGGGGCTAGCACCGAAGTCCGCCTCACACACACACAAACACACACACATACAAAGGCACGCACACATTAATCTTTATTACAAGTGTTTGTCATATACTTGCACAATAAACCACACGACGCATGTGGCCAAACTGGCAGAAGCGTTTGTCACTGCCGTTCGCCATATTCCGCTGTCATGGTGTCCTTCCTTCCTGGCTTTTATTTAACAATTTATTATATTTTTCAAGCCTTATTTTTTTGTAGAATCATTTAATCCATTAGGCAAACAATAAACGGCTGAGTAAGCATATTATTTTACAATAAAACATAAGCAACTGTACCCAGTACAGCCCACTCCGCCCCCGTCTCCGCGCGCTTTATGACAACTGCTCACAGTGATAAAATGCTATATAATTTATTAAAATAATGCATAATAATGCGAAAGATAAGCGACAAGTCCCAGCATGACTTGCAACAAATTGAAAAAAATGAAAAATATATCGAATTTTAAATCGAAATCGAATTGAAATAGAAATAGAAATCGAGTTGAGCTGAAATGAGAATAGTAGAGAATTGTTTATTTCATTTAACTGAATGTGCAGCAGTTGTTTCCAATTGAGCCGCAGGTGTTATGACTATCGGGACTGGGAAATTGCTCCGTGTCTCTCTGTGGTTGTGTGTGTGTGTGCTGTGTGTAGTGGGAGAGAAGCGAATGAAAAAACTGTAGCATACTTTTGTGGGCAATGCATTTTATGGCGAGTCATTTGCTTGTAAATCACCAAAGGCAGACGACATTGATAAAGTTGCAGTTACATTTTTCTATGTAAATATTTGCCTGCATTTATAGCTGACTTGAGGGTGGTGCACCAAGAGCGTGGGGGAGGAGATCGACATGGGTACGCGCCGATGTAATTTTATGGCTTGTAACGCAGCATATAAATTGCATCTACACATGTGAACACATATACTTGCGCTGGTATTAGTGAGTAGCGTGAATGCAAACATGTACAAAAATATTCCATCACCCCACTCACAGATATACACACACACTCACTTGTATGTTCAAATATGGCTGGCAGGTAGCCCTCGCTCTCTTTGGCAAAAACTTTGCCACTAAATTTCATGCATTTCGATTCGTTTTAACGGCAAGCATTGTTTTTATTTGTATGTTTTCTTTCTTTTTTCTATGTTCGGTCTATTTCTGCAGCCATGTCTCACCTTGATAAATTACGTTTATGGGGCAAGCCAATACGTGTCATGGCCAGCAAACATCAGGCCGTGCAGCTGCCAAAGGAGGGCCAGCCTGATGCGGGCCTAACACGTGACTACTCCCAGAATCCATTGCACCGTTTCAAGAAGCCCGGCAGCAAGAACTATCAAAACATCTACCCGCCATCGGCGACACTGCATTTAAGTAACATTCCGTAAGTATCTAAATATATACCTGTATCTGTATCTATAAATTGTACATAATATACAAGCATGTATTGATGGAAGATGCCTATCGTCTGTTGGGTTCGTGCTGCTGTTCCTGCGATAGTGGCGCGCACAGCTGGAGTTGGTTTTTTCATCAACGCCACGCGGGCAATTACAATTACCGTTATGAGCAACGGCAGCAGCAACAACAGCAGCAGCCGAAGACCTGGCAGACGCCCCGCGTCGTTTTTGTCTGCCCAAATATGACAAAGCGCCCCGCGAGGTTCGTGTGAGCCGCCAGTGGGGCGGGACTGGGCGACGTGGCTGCTGTTTGAATTTATATGGTCGTGCTCGAACCCAGTCGCACTGTTCTTCCATGGTTTGTGGCATAGTGGGGCATAGAATGTGGCACGACGTGGTGTTTATGCGATATCTATAGAGGGCACACAGCATGCCAATTTAAATCGATAGCCGTTAATTTTGCGCATGTATTTGTCTTGTCTCCCACACAGCTCATCCTGTACTGAGGATGACATCAAAGAAGCCTTCACCTCCAACAATTTCGAAGTCAAAGCATTCAAATTTTTCCCGTAAGTTGAAAGAATCATAGAGTCTGCAATTAATATAATAATAATCGAATTTTATTTGCTACACTTACAGCAAGGACCGCAAGATGGCACTGCTACAGCTGTCGTCGGTGGAAGAGGCTGTGCTTGCACTGATCAAAATGCACAACCATCAACTATCCGAATCAAACCATTTGCGCGTGAGCTTCTCCAAGTCGAACATCTAGAATCCGACCAGGAGTCAGGTTCACTGAACTTGACTGAGTGCCAACAGCAGCTACGCCTCGCTACGGCAGCAGTTCTTTTGGCAGCAACAGATACAATCTATAATTCGTAGTACAAGCGGCGTGCAGGGCAATCGCCGCACCCACTTCCACTTTTAATTGACAAGCGAACCCATCCCATCCAATCCAACAATGCAAAATCCACAACAGCAACAACCTTAACTGCAGCAATACAACCCATAAACAACAGAAAAATATGATAGAGAAGAAGAACCACAGCAACAACAATCGATGCAAAAGCTATAGCTATCTATATACATATTTATATACATACATTTACATATACAAAGTCTTAAATCTATCAGAAAAAAAAAAAAAACAAACCAATTCCATTATAAAAATCTATCATAGCTCATACTGCAGAAATTCTAAAGATTATTAAACAAAACCCTATACAACTTATTAAAAAACAACAATTAAATACGTGTTTATGAAGAATATAATTGCGAACAGCAGAGAAAAAAACCCAGAAACAGAAACAAAAGAATTGATTACAAATAAAGAAGCAGAAAAACAGCCCACTAAACAATCAGCGACTTCGTATAATCATAAGCTTAAAGTAAATACAATATGTAGTAAGTAAGTTGCATTGCATAGAGTATACAAAAACAAAAACAAAAACGGCATTAGTTGTTATTTTAGTGCACTGTACTGTGTTTTGGTTTTAAAAAACAGCAGAAAAAAAGATAGAAAGAAAGAGAGATCGATAATGATGAAGACGGAGATAGAGTCAAAGCAAAGAAAACAAAATTTACATTTATGATAACAAGTGGAGTAAGCAAAATTTTATTATGTACACGTATTTACTGTTATTATAATTTAAGTGATGGAAACTCGATTGAGATTCATGATTTTTACAGAAAACAAGAGTGGAAAAACAAACCCCAGGAAAAAGTAAAAAGATTTAACTTAAATTGCAAGCGCATTTAAGAATTTTTTAAATGTTTTTCATTTGTTAGTGGTACGAATAATGTTAAAAGTAAATCTCAAAAAACAAAAAAAATACAATCGAAAATAAACTATAAACATAGATAAACTTGCACTCTAATAACTTAAGTGTAATTGAAGCCAAGCAGAAAGGCGCTGAAAATGTATTACATTTAAATTAAATAATATAAAGAAAAAATATATTCGGGCGTGTGAAGAGATCCCATCATAACTTTAGTGCGCCTATTCGTTTAGCATTAGAACTAAAGTAAACTAAAGTAAAGCTATGGTAATTCTTTAAAAGGCAGGTAAACAAAACAAAAGCAAAATCAAGTAAGCAGCGTACGTAAAACTTTCTGTGTGTGTGTGTATATGTAAATGTTGTTAAATTAGCAAAATATATATACACGAAATAATTATACATGAATATATATATAAAATATATATGTATAGGTATATACGTACATATATGCATATATGTATGTATATGTATCGAACTACGACAAAACATGAAACAGGAAATAAAACAAATTTTAAGCCACTAAAGTAAAATCTCAAAAGAATCGTAATTATATAAATATATATATTTAGGCCTAAGCATACCAATATGAAAGACATATAAGTGTTTTTAGCAAAATAAAAACAAAAAGCAACAAAAAACATACAAAACAAGAATGGAAAACAAAATACAAAAACTCAATGATTTTTTGATAATTTTACAAAATGCCCACACAACCGTAAAAACACACAGACACGCACACACACAGAAACAGACAGACCGACAGTCAGGCAGGCACAACTATCTATACACACATCAATGTTTATACATATACATATATTTAGAAAGTGAAATAATTATTTATACTATGTTGGCGCAAAAGAACAAAAAGAAACAAGAAAACAAAAAAACAAAAATACAAATAAATAAAGATATACAAAAAAAAAAAAAAAACAAACAAACAAAACGAGAATGATTAATAAACTAATTTTAACTGTAACTAATTGATACGGACTTAGTTTCTAAGCATAAGTAGAAGTGATCGTAATTTAAAATTAACAATTAAATCATAAACGAAAATGGTAAATTTTGAAACATAGAAAACGTGTACGAAAAGCAACAGTAAATTATTGTAAAATGTGTAAAATTAAATATCATACAAGATTTACAATTATCGAACAAGTCGCGCAGCCAAAAGCTGTAATTCACACACACAAACACACAGAGACATACACAAACGCATAGCCGCGCATGTGACAGAGTATTGGGAAGTATTGAATGGGAAGTTGAAATAGGAACAACTAGTATATAGTTATGAAAAGGAACACATATTTTAACCGACACACAACACGTTTCTCATGCAACTAAGCAAAAGCTTAAAGTACATTTTTAAAGCAAACTCTAGCGTTTCATGTATACATGCTATCCTAAATCAATCTAATCTAATCTAATCTAATCTTACTTGAGCTAATTAACTTATTAACATATGATCTATGTCTATGCCTATGTCTATGTCTACTTTATATATAGATACATATACATATACACGTTTTGTTAGCGCATCGATGCAAGGTAATGAGAGATATACACATATGTCTATATATACATACATACATATATATATAGATATATCTATACATATACTATATCAAACCCACGACTGCTAGAATTTCAAATGAGAACTCTTGACAAATCAAAAATTTCATACAAGTATTTCAATAAAAACAAAAAATAACAACAACTATAGCTACTTACAAGAACATAAAACCAAAAGAAGCATAAGAAACAAAACAAAAGAAGATAAATACATGTGTATGTGAAAAGTTGATTCATAAAATATTTATGTGTTTGTACGGTATATACTGCGAGCATACATGCAAGCAAGCACAGTACACACTGAGATACACACCCACGCATATACACAAGCAGACACTCACACTAAGAAACACTTACTGCAATCAATCGAAATGCATTATAGGAAGGCGGAACAGTGACAATGCTGCGTGGCACAGTGGTATGCAACGTTCGAAGCGTAATCAAATATTTAGCCCAACGATATGATAGATACAATTTGCGCTACAGCGTGTTTATTGTTGATAATGAACAACACACCGAATAAGCAGCATGCGAATTAATAGAACTATATACAAACAAAATAAAACAAATCGAAACATAACAAACAAACTGCATTAAAATGAGTGCAAAATAGGCAATTCAGATATATTTGAGAAAACACTAAAAGTATTACTTTACCATGTAGAAAATCAGCAACTGGATACATACATACAAGTACATTGAAGAATTTAATAATTAAAAATTATTCAGATAAAGAATTAAACAATGATGAAGCGAGAGGGACAAGCCCGGAAAGCCCGTAAGTCCGCCTCGCAGGCGCATCTTGCGTGCCTCTGGTGCACCGTGAAGCAATTACATTACACTTAAAGAAAATATATATAAAATTACAAACGCAAAAGATTAATTGGGTAATAATCAACGTGAAGCAGACAGTATAGCGACAGCAGCTATAAGTTGTACATTTTGAGCTGCAGAACGAGATTTTATCCCTATGCAAATTGAAGCATAATAAATTCAAGACTAAATATTATATTAATTACATATATACCAACATATGCAAGCATACATTAGTGTACATACACAGAATGCTGCTCTGCGTACGCATTTCAGTTGTACAATGCTCACTCGCAGTCACAGCCAAGAGATCCACATAATATAAACTCTTGAATGCTATGCCAATGTACTGTATGTAATTGTAACTATATAAATCTACGTATAATTGAATTGAAAAAGGAAAATACATCAAACGAAGGAGGTCGGACAATGATAATGCAGCTTCAAGAGCATGAACAAACTTGATACAGGAGTTAGAAAAGTACTGTTTTCATTTCAACAAAACATAAACTAAAAGATGACATACGCAACATACTGATACATATATAGCAACAACAGAAACATATCAACAAAGTTTGTCAAACGCATAAGAGTTGTTCACTTTACACAAACACGCACACACACACAGACATATTTTGTGAGTACACATCAACAACCCAATGTCCCGATTATTCCGTTTAGAGCAGTCAAAAGTCATATGCATATACACAGCCATCCAGAGCGCAGTTATGTAGGACAAAGATCGAAAGGATCTACGTTATATGTATCGTTAAAATCAAGCATTTTGAGCGTTAGAATAGTATAAGAATTTAACAGAGACGCATGAGACAAATGTTACGAAAATGTATAAAAGGAAACATCCGAAATTATATTAAGAATGATGTATCGGACCGATAGTCGCCGTAGACAGAAAGTTTGACAGTTGATGACAGAGAAACGTGAAAGCATAGAGTATTTGTTAAATATTTTGCCAACGAAGAAAGACAAAATTAATCATTAGTTTTCTAGTTACAGTATACTTTTTTAAGCAGTTTATTTCACAAACCATATTTTTTGGTAAAATATTTTATAGATTTATGTGCTCATTACCAAGTATTTTTATTAGCATAAATTTTGTGTGAGTTTTTCGTGTGGTTTTTAGCAAAACGGAAAGTGAAACTGAACGTGAAGGTGGGGTTTGTTGGTGCGTTTGTTTATATTGAGTGTTTTTTTCTTGTTTACTTTGGTGATTGGACAAACGCACTCGCATCTAGAGAACAAAAAGTATATAGACATACATATATTAACGAAGTCGTACATATATAGCTAGAAGAATCTGTGTTTTTAATTGCTTATTTGATATTGAATTGTTTTTATTAGATTTGAATTAAGTTTCAAAAATTGAAGCACACGAAACAAAAACAAAAACAACGCAACAGCAAGAATACAAGTTTTAAACAGACAGAAGTTCCTAATTTTTAGTGAAATGATATAACTAAATGCAGCAAGAAAAACAAAAACCGAAACTAACAAGACAATTTGCAGCAGTGAATTAATTATACATACATCTACAGATACAACTAAAGATACAGATAATACAGATAAACAGGCAAAAGAGATGAAAATTACCCACTTTGATTGCTTGCAGATACGATTACGATTACAATTTATCAATTGTCTACTTTTCTTATATATAGTTTACTTAACTTTCCTTTTGACTTATCTATGGTCTGTCTAGAAATTTTGTGCGCGTTAGTCAAAAATTATGGAAAAATTCAACTAGGGTCCAAGTTTTAAATATAATAAATTATATTTAACAAACATTAATTAAAAGAACAAACAACAAAATTGGCTTGGAACAGGCTACTTTGTTTGAATTTATTGGAACCCAATTTTCGAGATCAAAATACTTAACTAAAATACTGAGAAACCCAAGAGGTACACATCTACTATTGTCTCTAACTATCTATCTAGCTCTTTTACTTACGCTATTTCACTGGCGCACACACACTTTCATACACTGACAATTATTACGGTTTTTTACTGACTCAGACTTAGATACAGATACTTATTGCCAAATTGCTTCGAACACGTATCTTTGATTCTGAATTGCTTATCTAACCGAAACTACAAATGGAAATCACGCGAAACAATCAAAATCGAACTTGCGACATTTGTTATTGAACATTTCTTAAATTTACACCAAAATAAAACACTTTTAAACATTAGTGCTCTATAATTGTACAACTTATTCGTAAAGGTAAATCAATAACGACAAATAATCATTTTACGCTCTAAATGAAAGTAAACAAGATGTTTATATAACGCAAGATTTTCCTCACCAAATTTTACTATAAATCTATTATGTGTATTGTATATAAAAACAAAAAATAAAAAATGCAAAAGTATATTGATATATGTAAAAGTATTGCGGTTGTAGCAGGATTACATAGATCTTACAAAAACAACAACAACAAAAAAGCAGATCTAAACAAGAACATCTAAACCGACTTCAATTAAATCAAATGAAAAAAAAAAAACAAAGAAAAGAAAATACTATTAACTAAAAAAATTAACATTTTCGATTTTCACGTGATGATAAGAAAGGACACGGCGAAGAAGAAGCGGATGTTTGAGTTGAGAATTTGGCTTGAAAGCTTACTGCAGTTACAACTCCCTGTATGGCCAGATGTGAAAAATACTTAATAAAAATTAATGAAAAAAAATCAATACGGAGAAATAGAGTATGTGGTAAAAAAAAACTGAATTAACAAGTAAAGAAAGAATTGTGCGCAGAGGAAATCAATTTCAAACAATGAAATGAGATGAATATTTGTTATGTTACAAGCATTAATTAATTATTATAATATTAATTATTATTGAGAATATTTGAGAAATAAATACAAAATAAAAGAAATGATTTAAATCATTAAAAACTATACATTTTCGTATGTGGTGTACTCAATTTAAAAAATGTATACCAATATATAACAAGGCATTGGGAGATACATTTTTCGGTTCACATGCCTTTTTTTAAATTATTGTTAAGTTTTAAAGCTTATATTTTATCATGAGTTGTATTCTTAGTATGAATTCTAATAACAAAGGAAAAAACATGAGTTGTTAAAGAACAAACACACTTAAAAGGTGTTTGGTTTGTTTCGCTTTGACTCTATCCTGATTTCGACTTACAAAACTTATCACTAATTTGTACTGTATTTAATTTTAAGATTTTTAGTTTATCATTATAAACGTGTTGTAGTCTTTGAATTTAATTTTGTATTCAAAACTAATTCTTATCATTTGAGCTTATGTTTAATTTTCACAACAAATATAAAATGACATTGAAAAGAAGTTACAGATGAGTTTTTATTTATGTATTATTGAGAATACTGGTTGCAGAGGACATTCCTGTTCACGCCTGGTCACTACAAATTGGCAGATTTATCACAAAAAAAAGGTTTATTCACCTACTTTTTTTGCCTGAGGATATTAAATATTTTTTTTGGTAAGATTGGGATGGTTATGGTCTTTTAAACACCACTGCACAACTCCGGCCAATTTCTCTAATGGTAATAAGGAGGCATCAGATCAATGCTGCCAAATTAATTATTACATATCTCCGCTAGCTCTATCATTGGCAAATGTGGGATAAGTTGTTGAATAGCGATTGGTGGGTATTACAGCTGTTTTTTAATGAAAAATCGTAATTTAGATTTTTATAATTCCTCCAGCATTGTTTACTTACGTTCGAGCTGTCATGCGATAGAATTCAAAGAAAAAGGCTGGATTTGAAGGAAAAGAACAGTGCTGGAAAGTATTTTTGCTCTTGATTACGCTGTGAGTTGCTGTCCGTGATAAGTTGTGCTTGAGGATAGTGTAGACAGCAACCACAGAAGTGAACCGCTGTTACTGTTAACGCACTGTTGAGCTGAAAATGCCACGCTGTTAAAAACAGTTTTTTCACCACGCCACCCCGACCCCATGGACTTTTTTCAAAAGGGACGTTTTTCAAAGGGGGCGTCTTTAAAAGTGATCGATCAAAGATGTTTTAATATTTCAAATAAAAAACTGCATTTATTTATATTTTATTTATATGTATATATTTTCATTTAATAATGTAACATCGCTTTAATCTCACGCAAAGAACTATTTTGGATTTAGTTTACGCTTTTTAAGATAATTTTTATTGTTATCATTGCTATTATTCTGAATAAATAATAAGTTTAAGTTGACTTATGTATTTATATGTACTCATATTATTATTATTAATGCTGTTTATGCAACATATGCAGATGTTTTCGTAATACGCGTTTTATGTTTTTTATTTATAATCGTAATGAATTTCCTTGTCTATATCTGTGTACATACTTGCAAAGTATATATTAAGATGTATGTATGTATGTTTACGTAAGTATGTATGTACGTAAGTACCTATGTGTATATATGCCTACAATAACGTTCATTTAATTTATTCTGTTGTCATTTCTTTAAGTTCATCTTCGTATCATTTCATACTGTGGCAGTGGTAAATCAGAGAATTATTTGTTTCTATTCTTCAGCTGTTCATGTTGCAAACAAGTTTTTCGATTCTTTTCTCGGTTTTCGACTATTCTCCTCGGGCGATCGGTTTAGCTCTGTTGCTGCGCCTGTATACATATGTACCATATACTTATGCAAATGTACATAGAATGTGTTTATTAACTTTGAATTCTCATTTCAATTTTGAATAAAGAAGGCAAACAGAAGTCAAAACAAAATGTAGACGTTAGTATATATCCGTTGATTGAGTTATTTCTCGGTTTTTTTCAGTTTTCATATGGTGGGTTTCAAAAAATCATTTCCAAATGTTCAATGTATCTCACATTGTTGTAATTACACTGCATATATAAGTTTTGTATATTCTTTTTTAATTCATTGTATTATTTACGCGTCTACTGGAAAACATGCAGTTTAAGTACATAGCCATTTGTTTTTCGTACGATTTTTAACTAGAATTTATGTTATTGTTTATTGTATACAATGCTTTCGTATTGTTATTATTATTATATTTTTTTTTTTTTTTTGCGTTTCAGCTATAGTTGGTATGTTGCAAACTGTTGGTGGTAAATCTGAAATATATTTGCTATATTTGACTATTCATTTTAGAATTTAAGAATCGGTAATGAGTATTCGATTATGAATGCGCTAGAAAAGTTTACAAATAAAAAGTAAAGTACTATGGGAATGATTGTAAATGAAACTTTTCTCTTCTGGGGATTTTAGAAAAACGTTTGCCATTTGATATGAAAACTCTCTGCTTGCTTCGGGAGTCTCTTTTTGTTCTTTTTCTACTCTTGTTCATCTGCTTGTTGTTCAGTCTTTGTAACAAAATTGATTGCTTGGATTTGTAAATTTGTTTTGCTGGATTGTTCTTGTTGTTGTTGTGGTTGTTTCTTGTGATGTGTTTGTGGTAACTGATATTGTAGAATGAGGATATAACCCAAAGATCACAACGGAAAAGCTAAGGTAATTGTGAACTGTGAATGGAGCATGCTCGTGAAGTGTTGTTACAGTTAGTCTTAAATAGGTGTTGCCTTGTAAGTTTTGTTGTTGTATATTATGTTTATAATAACTTGCTAAGCCCTGAGCATTTGGTCTCCATTTGCTTGTTAAGTTCGACAAAAGAAATTGTTGCACAAACGTGCGGCGAATCATTCAAAATGTAATCCCCAAAATTGTGTCAAAGGTTCAAATCGAAGAAACGAACACATGAAGTTCATTCTGCTTTCAAAATCAATGATATCTTTAGGCACATTTAATACATACACACATAAATTCACGTACTTATCTATAGGTTGATACTTATATACTTAGGTGTACTAGTATATTGACTATTCAACTTATGCAGAAAACTATTGTACAACTGAGCTGGTTGGTTTCTCATTTTGTTTACTGACACTGTTTTTGGGTTTTCTCTTTTGGGAACAATATGCATATTTTTGAGATACATTCAAGAAAAACAAGGATAAACCTGTGTAAAGAATTGTTCAAAACAATAGTGGGATTTTCATACATACATATATATTCCTATTCGTTTTTATTATATTGTAGTTGGTTTTCACTAATATTTATAAGTGTACAATATTGTGCAATACATTTCAATAAATTAGTTCGTTTCCTTTTTTGCCTGGTTACTAAGACTAATTTCATGTGGCTCTTCTCGTGTACTGTTATGATGCATTGTAAATGTTTTATATCAATTCATATTTGCTCACTAAATGCCATTAACATATTTGCTTTGTATTTATCCAGCTAATGCCTGGTTTAGTTGTTAATTAATTTTAATTGTTAAGGCTAAATTAAATGCATATACAATTTGTAGTGGTTGCTTCGCCAATCTGCGCCTGTTAATCGTTCATTCTTTGCTCTTATTTCTTTTAACGTTTTTCAATTTTTTTTTATTTTATTTAACTATAGTTGCTGCTTTGCCGCTATTAATTTAGTTTTATGTTATATTGTTTTATGGCTTACTTTTTATGTATATATATATATATATATATATATATATATATATGTATATATCTGTTGCGTAGACAAGTTGTCGCTCGTTAGTCTCCAACTTAGCATGCTCTACTTGTATAAATGTACGATATGACATAGTGATATATTCCATAACATATATTTAAGAAGTACAAGTATAATTCATATAGCAAGCACGATCTCAAGCTGAGAGCACGTACCAGCCAAGCATGCGCAGCAATTGGACCAGTCTCTGCAAACCGATTAACTCACGCAACAGTGCACCCGAACCACCACCACTACCACCACCACTACCACGATGACCTGACCACAATTATGGTAAATAACACTAACTAAGCCCGGCGGCACCGCTAGTCTCTTATCTAAAGCTCAGCTATAACTAAGAAGCCACAACAATTTGCAAATCAATTGAATCATTCATTCGTATTCGTTCAACGATTAAAGCTTTGTTGAATAACTTAAACAGAACTCGAAATGTTTACAGTTAGGATTTTATTTGATTTCATTTGATTTGATTGGAGGAAGGCGGTGACAGCGATATAATTAAATCGTCATTTTAGGCAGTAATATTAGCATAAAACTTGTAATTTGATAGGATAGGGGGGATAAGAATATTCGATTCCAACTGATGTATGTTTGTAGTTGTAAATCCGTCCCCTTCCCCAATGAGAAATGAGATAACTTTCTATAGTGACAAATTGCTAGCCTTATTGTTGTTGTTGCCTGTTTTTAAAAACACTACTCGCTATATTTAATAATCAACAATTTACTATATGTTCTTGTATATAAAAACTAATTAGCTTCAACTAGGTTTGTTGTTCATCTTTTTCTTGTTTCTAACTCTTTGGTTTGAATTTCTTCATGTTTAACACTTAAAATGTTCTTCCATTCCCATCCCGTTCTCGGTCTCGTATAAAATAAAGGTGACAACAATTAACCGAATAATTTGCTATTTAAAATCCTCGTCGCATGCGGTAACCTGTATATATCATCATAATGATCTCTAAGTACATTCACTTAAATATTGTTTTATCTCAAATAATGCACTGACTTGGCTATATACGCGTAACTATCAATCTATCGCTGCTAATTGATGTGAACTTGAATCTAAATATGGAATCATCTTGTATACTATTGTAATTCTTGTTACTGTTGTTCTTGTTGTTGTTGTTGTTCTAGAAAGTTGTACTTTGATGAAGACGAATGATTATGCTGGTGTTTCTTTTAGGTAACTTAAACTTAACTCTGTCGAATGTATGTAAACGTACTACATGTGTACATGTGTTTATAGATTAGCTTGTGCAAACTCACGCATGCACACATTGTCTCTATATAGTAGACAAGCTATATATCATGGTGTTAATTTGTTTTTGTTTTCGGTGTATCTAACTTGTGGGTATAAATACTTTTTTATTGCTTACAATGCTCCCTGGCTTCCTAAAATCATAGTTCTGTTTGCACTACCCGCTAGCAAAAGCCTAAGTTAGCTGGCGTGTACTGTTCCTACCACTAGATATAAGAATGTATGGTATATAGAAACATTGACTGACTAGCTGTATTAGCTGATTAGCTGCCTAATCGATCGGCCGATCGAGTAAGGCGAAAGCACAAGAGTTTTAAGTACATTCATTGTGGATATTTACAATTGAATAGGACTTGTTATCAAATAGTATATTATTTACGTGTATGTAGTTACCATAGTATTATATTATATATATAATATAGTTATTTGTAGTTTAGTCAAGTTAGCTATGCATACGCTATATATCTATATACTCGTATTTATATGCCAGTTTATAAAAAGCCGTAGTCAAAGTATTCGAACAAAATCGCTGTAAAATTTGTAGACTTCTCTCGTTTAATTTATGTTTCTGTACTTTCGTTCGTCTCTTTGTTATATCGTCGCAAAGCGTGTTTAGTTTTTTGTCACTGTATATGTATGTATATACTGTATATATATATTCATGTATATATTTATATATGTTTTGTTGTATATTTATGTTTAAGAATATTATATACCGTATTCTTGTATATTAGTGTGTATATCAGACTTCGTTTCATACAAAAAACTAAGCACATCGATTTGTCAATAAATTCATGTATTGAATCTAAATGCGAGTGTAAGTGGACGTGTGTTTGTGTGTGTTGCCATGTGTGTAAGTTGAATGGATTTGTATGCTTACGTGTAGCCTTGGCAGCGGGTTCCGTTATCTTCTTCGCCAACTAAGCAAACGTCCGCATCCGAAAAACTCCACATGCATGTGTGTGTGTGTCTGGGTATTTGTGATGATTGGGTGTTTGTATATGTGTATGTATGTAGTATATTAAGAGGCTTAGAGAAACACTGTAGGCAAATATATTGCTCGAAAAATTGTCCAATATTTAGCTTAATTGATTCGTCTTTAATAGTTAGAAGATTTGGTCGTCTTAAATAAGCTAGAATACGTTAGGAGGGTTTTTGGGAGGAGAAAACTGCTGTCGATTCTTTGTCACACAGTACAATCGATAACCAACTATCGTTGTTGTGGACTGTGTAAAAGATATTATTAAATGCGAGCTCAACCTTTTTGTTTAGCTTTTACTTTGTATTTGTTAAATGTTTTGTGTTTTTTGTTTTGTTTACTTAATTTGTATACACTGCGTTTCGTTTGTTTACTTTTCCGGAAACGCATATCGATTATGGCCTATCGGTTATCGTTTATCGGGAGTAGTTCGAATACTGATCGTAAATGTTAATTTAGTTAAAGTCAATATCCGTCTATGTCATCAAAATGGCTGCCCACTGTTGAGTTTAACAGATATGTATGTAAACGCTGCTAAGGCAAAAGCTCCAACACACACCAATACACATGCACTCACGCTCACGCTCACACTTGCACCCGCACACACACGCAAACACCTAAAGCTTGGCAGCCATTTACTGGGGTATGCATTGTTAGTTATCTGATCATACAAATTCTTTAATCATCCAGTTGGATTATTGTTTTTTTTTTTTGGAATTATTGTTATTCGATTTGGGTTCTGATTTTTTTTCATCTTTTGTTGTAGTTGTTGTAAATTTGTAAACTGTAAATACTCGAAAAGAACACTTTCAGCATTATCCCTAAACGCCTATGTCATTCCCTTTCTCTCTCGCTTTCTACTTATTTCTCTCGTACTCCTGCTGGCATTATGCCCGCCCCCAGAAGGGTGTGTCGCCATGAGACACTCACTTGAGATCATCGTACTCATCGCTGCCGTTCTTTGAGTCGCCCGACGATTGGAAAGCCGCCACCATCGAGGACCGCTGGTGAACCTTATCAGTGCCCAGACCATGCTTATCCTCGACATGGTGATGACTACTGCTGCTACTGTTGCTGCCCCCATTGCTGCTGGGCTTCTCTTCGAATGCGTCGAGGAAGGGATTGGTGGCCGCATATTGCGCCCGATAGGTGCCCAACGTGTGATAGTTATTGCCCCCGTTGGCCAGGGGTCGCGAGGAGGAGCTGCTAGTCGAACTGCTGCTATAAAAATCATAGCTATTGGTTGAGCCAGTCATCGAGCTAACCCCACTGCTACTGGCCGTGCCAGTGCCCGAGTGGTATGGCGAACTGCCGCTGGCACCAAACAGAGTGGCACCAGCACTGCCCCCGCCACCACTGCTGCTGCCATTGGCGACACCATTCTTGGGCAACGTGCCATACAAATGCATGGCATTGTGGCTGCTTCCGGTGCTTCCCCCATTAGTGCTGGCAAAGGGGCTGTTGCTCGAGTGGGCATGCCCGTTGCCATTGCCAAGCGCACTGCTGCCGAATAGTGCACTGCCGAAACTTCTGTGCTCTGAGCCCGAACCCGCTGACGACTTATTGCTAATGCTGGCCAAATTTCTAGACTCGTTCGAGTATGTAGTGGTAGTGGTGCTGGACGCACTGGCCGCGGTTGTGCCCCCTATGTAGGTCTTTGTCTCCGTTTCCGAGGACGACGACGAGGCAAGACTGTCAAACAGCCGCCTGCCGCTCGACACAACTGACGAGGAGGAGCTACTTACCACGCCGCTCGACTTGCCATCTGTCTTGGCCAGTCGTGCTGGCGATGACAACTTGTTGCTGCTGCTGCTGCTGCTGCTGGTGTCCTTGCTGATCGCACCTGTGCTTGGTCCAGGCTTGGCCAAACAACTAGTACTGGAACTAGGTGTCACCAGCTGATAGGTGCCCTTGGGCAGGCCATCACTACCGCCGGGCGGCGACGGAGACTCTGGCGACTTGATTGGTGTAAACTGAACGCGTGGTTCACGCTTCAAGTACTTGGACATCAGTTGACTTGTGGTCATGGCCTGCGACTGCGCCAGCAGCGCATTAGTGGAGGCTGATGACTTGTACGAGACCAGGTCATCGGAGTCGTCTGATGAGGTGGTGGGCGCCGAGGTGGCAGTGGAGCCGGCACTCAATACCGTCGCCTGCGACGAGCTCGAGCTGGAGGTGGCGCTCGACTTGTTGCGTATGGCCTTGTAGTCATCGCTGGCTGTGGCATTCGAGGTGGATTTGTAGCTGCTGCTGGCGGCGTAGTTGTTCTTCTTGGTGTCCAGAACGCTGCTGCTGCTGCTGGTGCTGCTGTATTTCGAGATGTACAAATCGTCGCTGGCTTTGGAGAGCGATTTGTGCGGTTCATAGAAGTCGACGCCTTTGCGGGCTGCTGTGCTGCTGCTGCTCTCTGTCTGACCAGTGGGCGTTGTTAGGTCAATGGGCGTTTCCTTCTGCAGCGGCGGCTTCTTCTGCACAATGGAGTACGGGCTGGGTGTGTCGATGATCATCACTTGCTTTACTGAAGCTGGTGAGGCGCCTCGCTTGATGGTATCAGTGCCTGAGAATGGAAGAAAGAAACATTGAGTTAGTCAGCTGAAAGATCTCTACTTGGACTGTACTCACTCTTGCCCGAACCCGAACCCGAGCCCGACCCCGAGCCGGAGCCCGTCGACGCTGAGCTACTGCCGGGGGAGGGTGTGCCTGGAAGTGGCAGTGGCGATTGGTCGGGAATTGCTGAGGCCGCTGAGCCCGCCAATTGATAGGGCTGCAAGAGATTGCACCAATGGATAAAGAGAAAGAGAGAAAGAGAGAAAGGAGGCACACATGGTGACATTGGAACAGGGTTAATTTGTATTTTACTAAATCGTTGGATATAAGTTAATATATATATATATTTGTATATACAATTGTTTGGGGAGAGCGAGGGAGGTTCAACAAACACTTGTCAGTTGGGGGTGTCGGTGCTTTTGGTTTGTGTGGAATTAATTTTGAATTTCATATCATGTTCTGTGGCTAGTGCAAGTGGTGTGGTGGGCGATGGTGGGCGTGGCTGGGCAAACAACACAAACGATTTCAATTCCCAAACGGAATGCGGCCAATTCGTAAACCAATCAAATGTTAAGCCTCGGTCTGTAGATGATATTTGTACTGATTGTGTGCATTATAAGTATAACGGTGAACAGGGTGTAGCATGCAAAGAGTGAACAGGGTGCCTTCGGAAGAGTGCAGTTAACAGAGCAGAAGTCGGGTGCATATACATAGAGTGACTGGAAGGTGGGGAGGTGTAGATTTAAGTTCAGTTCTCAGTTCTAGAAAGACAACCAAAAATCACACAGAGAAACAACTTAAAAGTAATTCTTAGGATACCATTCGGACATACGGACCACACTTGAAGCTAGTTAGATATTTGGGGTGCTGCTGGGGACTCTACTTTCAGCGTGAGTTAGGTTAGTTAAGGTTATATTCGATTGTACTCAGAGATATACAGTTAAGGGCAATGAGAGATGAGCTTTGTACAATGAATGTTTGTTTTGTGGCGATTTACATGGCGTGTCTCAATGGAGAATGTTAACATAGATATGCGACAATAGTTGGAATGAATACATATCGGGTTGGCATTAGGTACATGTACGATACAAAGTATATATATTCGAGATGTTTCATTTTTACCAGTAGTGGGCCAATCATGCTTATCACGCCGTTAACATTTACATCACATCGCTCAAATCATCATTATCATTATCGTTATTATAATTATATTTATAACCATTAGGACACGTATACATATACACAATATATATATCACAATTACAACGTCGATAAAATCGTGACGGCAAATAATGAATTAGTTATATTTTTTTAGATCATTTCAAGAAGCACAAATCATATGAACAAGAGAGAATGCTTTATATGTATATACGAGTTAAGAGACAAATTATAAATGATATATAAAGTCATTCAGCAATTATATATCATTACATGAAATTACGCTTTTACAAACGGTCAACAGGAAAGTAGTTAGAAGAGCCAAAGAAAGTCTTTTACAGAGTTGCATGTATGTATGTGTTTGTGTTTGTGTGTGTCAGTGTATATGGGAAATGTAGTATCGAGAGAGCCTTTAAGCGACTCAAACGAACACATTGAGGACTCTCAATGCACTTAGAAGTAATATATCACTTATGGCAATGAAGATTCTAAGAGTCTTTTAGAAGTGAAAGAAGAGATTCTCTTGAAATATGAAAGAGTTCGCAAAGAAAAAGGAGAAAAACATATCGATAAAGAAAAAAAAAAAACATTTGCTTGGTCTGCCCTTAGTTGATTCCAAGGTTAGTTTGCGTTTGTTTTTAATGTTTAGCCTCGAGAACTGAAAGTTTTGTTTTGTTCCCTTTTTTGTTTCTTTTTATGTTATGTTATTGTTGTTGTTATTGTTACTGTTGTTACTGTTACTGTTACTGTTGTTGTTGTTGTTGTTGTTGTTGTTTTGCTGTTGCTGTTGTTGCAACTGTTAGTTTACCTGTTGCACCGCTTGTTGCAAGGCTCGATGCGATTGAGCTAACTGACCCACTACTGATTGATACAGATGACTGTTGGCTGTGGCTGAGAGCTGATGATGGCCTTGGGAGAGTATGTTGGTTACCGAAGTGGACGAGCGCAGAAGGTTGCCCGCCGCCATGAGCTGCTGCTGCTGCTGCAGTAGTATTTGCTGTCTGTCCACTGGCAACGCACTGACTTTGCTTCCACGCTGCCCTGTTGACTCGCCGCGCCGACCTGTCTACATAGGACTCTGTATTAATCAATATTAATGTGAACGATCATTTTGTTGGCTGGGACTGGGGACTGATCGAATGCGAATGTATCTCTCTGTGTGTGTATGTGTGTGTTTGTGTGTTTATATGTATCTTGGATGTGTCACGATCGGAATGTGAACGGTTTCCGTGCCGTCTTTAATGGATTAATTGGATTAAACAGGGGGCTGCTCTTGCTGCTTGCTGCACATTCAAAGCGGAAAGAAACTCTTGCAAGTGCCACTAGTAAAACACGCCTTAGCGTTTGTGTATGTTTGTGAGAGAGTGTGTGTGAGAGAGTGTGTGTGTGTGTGTGTTTACTGGTGTCTATGTGTGTTTGTGTGTGATCGCTTGATGGGTGGGGTCAGTCGAGTGGGCTGGCTGTATTGACACAGTGATTACGTTACCTGAAGCAACGCCTGCCATGTTGCTCATACTGCTGGCAGCGGCCATGCCGCCCATGTGTTGAGCCAGCTGCTGATGCTGCTGCTGATGCTGCTGCTGCTGCTGCTGGTGGTGGTGCTGTTGCTGCTGCTGGTGCTGTTGTTGCTGCTGCTGATGCTGATGCTGGGGCTGCGGCCAGATCTGCAGCAGATACTTGAGCACAGCGATTGGCTGGGCATGATCAATGTCAGTGCCGGGCTGAGCGCTAGCCGAGTGCAGCATCAGCGGTGGACCCATCACAGTGGCCAGGGCCTGAGCGGACATCTTATTGCGCTCCGAGTTCGACACGACCAGCGACAAATGGTCGAGCAGGAAAACTAAAGTGGCCTGTGTAGAGGTGAAGATGTGAAGAAACCAATCAGGGATAACAAAGGCTTTGCACTACTTACCCTATTCGCCCGGGGCAAACAGTCGAGTATGCTAAGCATCAGTTTCGCATTGCCCTCGGGATCATCTGGCAGGCAGACAGCTGTGGGAGCAGATTAAACAAACAGTTAGAGTCGAAATTATCGAAAGCTTGAGGGATCAGCGTACCCAACGCATCGACTGTCATCTGGAAGAGACAGCGCGTGAACAGTGGCTCGGGCAGCTCCCTGAGATAGTCCTTGAGCACTCCGGTTATAACATTAATATCAGGAACGTGTTCGGGGCTCAATTCCACGGCACGGCTATTGCGCTCGAAGGCCTCGCGCAGCAGACGCTTCTTGGTCGCCGATCCGCACAGCCGATACAGGCCGATTATATCAAGACCGCGCCGTTCCACCTCCTCCACGCATCGTCGCAGCACAATCGGCACTGGGGCGCAGCCGGGCGCTCCCTTCGACTCGCGATTGACGACAGTCTCGAGGTCGGCACCAAACAGCGTTGGATAGCCAGCCCTCAGACTGGGCAATCCTCGACGCTTGTACAGCGCTAATGGATCCGTGTGCCTCATGCGTATGTAGATGGTTCCACGTGGCTCCACCTTTAGCGCCAGTTGATGCAGCGGCGATTGCCTCAGTACCGCCGACAGCGAGATGGCGCCTCGGTAGCACAGCTTGTGCCGGTGCTGAGGATCCCACGAGTAGACAAGCACGTCTAGCTGCTTATTGCCAACCAAATCCAGTTCAAATGACTCATCCCAGTCGAACTGCAGATCCCCGGACCGCACCACTGTGCGAGCCTTATGCACGCGATCGCATTCGATCACACAATATAGATCCCTGGTCTGGGTGGGTGCCGGTACACCGGGCGCGTGCTGTGCCCCCAGCTCGGGTGCTGTGCGCAGGCCACGGCCAGCCAGCAAGTGTATCCACAGCATGCCCGAGATGCCGCCAATATCCACAATGGGCTTATCCAGCTTGTACTTGGCGAACTCGGCCGGGTTGATGTCGATTTGGCGATGCGAGCGCGGCAATGTGGCGCTGGGAGTGGGCGCCGGACTCTGATGGCCGGCGGTGCTCATGATGCTGCCACTGGGACTCGCAGGACCCGCTGACAGCTCGAGCAGTTGACGCATGCGTCGTATGCTGGGCGAACGTATAGAACCAGCGCCGCCGATGTGCTGCGAGGACATTGAACGCACTGGCAGCGCAGAAATGGGTCGCGTCAGGCCGAGATTGCGGTCCAGTGTGCCGGCACCGAGTATGCCCGTTCGACTAGAGTAAATGCTCTCCGTCTGCAGATACAAGGCAGAGATTAGTAACTGGCTACTGGAAGGAATATATCAAGAGAACTTACATTTCTGAGTGCATCGTGAATGTTCTCGGCGCTGCAGGAGAAGCGGTGCGAGCGCGGCTGGGCAAACATGTCACGCGTCATGCGCATCTGCTCCGCAATGGCCGAGCTACTGGGCGCTCGCCGCAACCAGGCACGGTACTCATCGGCAGTGAAGATCGAAGGACCCGGACTGGCTGTGATGCGTTGTCGCAGATCTCGACCACGTCGTGCATCGAATTCCGGCGCCGAAATGTTGCCATCGTTCTCGTCGAGTATGCGATCGCCCAGGCGTGAGCGTATACCCTGAAGCCTGACACCGGGACGCTCGCGGGGCAAGGAGTTGAATTTGTTGAGATCTGTTGTGCCGGCCAGCATGGCGGCCGCTGCTGCAGCTGCTCCTCCTCCGACGCCGCTGGCTCCTCTCGGCATGCTGCCGATGGCGGGCCGATTGTAGTAGTAATAGCTGGGACGCGGTCCGATGGTGGCTTCTGTATCGCTCGAGTAGTCCAGATTGGGACGCGAGCGGCGGGTAAGCGACTGGGCGCCTGCTGCAGGAGGACCATACTTGGGCACCCCGCCACGCTGCTGCTCATATCGTCCGTAGCGGCCCAGAGTGCCGCCCACGCCAACTGACTGCATGGGAGCTCCCGTGCCTGGCTTTAGGCTGGAGCGCAACAACGAGTGGCGACCTAGAGAGTTGGAGTAGTCAGCATACTCCACGCGCGGCAAGTGCTGATCCGAACCGGAGCGTGGGAACCGCGCATGCTGCTGGGCCAAGCCCACGTTGCCAGTGCCCGTGGACATGCGTCGCGATGGCCCAACCGGGCCAACCTGACCCGGTGCACCCGGATAGAAGGCGTGCACCTTCTCCGCCAGACTCTCCAGTGTGCCGGCATTCTGATAGTACGCATGCGACGGGGCAAAGGCATGTCCCTTGGTGGGCTGCTCGGTGATGACCGACGACGGTGGCGGCGGCGGTTTGTAGCCCCAGTTTGGTGGCTCACCCATTGCGTTCACACCCGCCCGCGTGTTATAGTACATGTCCAGCTGCTCCGACTGCGGGCTGTAGTTGTTGAGGCCTAGTCCCAGGCGGGAGCGCGATTCAGTCATCTCACGGCCATCGCCTGCAGCAGGTTAGCAAGTCAGAGAGAGAGAGAGAGAGAGAGAGAGAGACAGAGATGGAAACTCGATTAGCATTTTATACACGGCGCATAGTTTAAACTACCTGTACGTCTTTCACGTGATGAACGCGGCCTTGGCATTCGATCCGTCTCGTCCAGGTCTTCGTCTCTGAGATCACGCTTGATGACCACCACCGGTGGCGGCTTCTGCTCCGGTCTCGAGAGCGTGGGTGGTCCCGGTGAGCCAGCGCCGCGATTGCCCCGCCTCTGTCGTATGGCCAACACCAACCGGCGTGGAATTGACATGATGATGACGACATCATCGAGCGACATGTGAGTGACATCAACCAAATTGACGGCCAGGATTTCGTCGCCCACCTGCGCAACAGAACGAAAACACAATTTCGATGAAACATTTTAAACCAATAACCAGACCCGACCTTCCATCGATCATGCCCGGCAGTAAGATACCCTTTGCCCCGTTAACTTAAATAACTTCTGTGTAGATTATCAGATTGGATTGAAATTTGGATAAGCGGTGGAGACCGTAGTCACCTGAATATATGTCGAAGTCAGAAAGTTATATCTTTTATTTGTCGCTTGTAAATCGGACTAAAACGGGCCTGACAAGTAAAATTTAAAATAACCCTGACAAATTTGGTGTATCCAGCTTTTATAACAGCTGAGATCAGCCAGTTCATATAGGCATATAGACATACAGACATACAGACATACAGACATACAGACATACAGACATACAGACATACAGACATACAGACATACAGACATACAGACATACAGACATATAGACATACAGACATACAGACATACAGACATACAGACATACAGACATACAGACATACAGACATACAGACATACAGACATACAGACATACAGACATACAGACATACAGACATACAGACATACAGACATACAGACATACAGACATACAGACATACAGACATACAGACATACAGACATACAGACATACAGACATACAGACATACAGACATACAGACATACAGACATACAGACATACAGACATACAGACATACAGACATACAGACATACAGACATACAGACATACAGACATACAGACATACAGACATACAGACATACAGACATACAGACATACAGACATACAGACATACAGACATACAGACATACAGACATACAGACATACAGACATACAGACATACAGACATACAGACATACAGACATACAGACAAACAGACATACAGACATACAGACATACAGACATACAGACATACAGACATACAGACATACAGACATACAGACATACAGACATACAGACATACAGACATACAGACATACAGACATACAGACATACAGACATACAGACATACGGACATACAGACATACAGACATACAGACATACAGACATACAGACATACAGACATACAGACATACAGACATACAGACATACAGACATACAGACATACAGACATACAGACATACAGACATACAGACATACAGACATACAGACATACAGACATACAGACATACAGACATACAGACATACAGACATACAGACATACAGACATACAGACATACAGACATACAGACATACAGACATACAGACATACAGACATACAGACATACAGACATACAGACATACAGACATACAGACATACAGACATACAGACATACAGACATACAGACATACAGACATACAGACATACAGACATACAGACATACAGACATATAGACATACAGACATACAGACATACAGACATACAGACATACAGACATACAGGCAGACGGACTCCAAAAATATATATATACTTTATTTACTTGCCACGCTTCATTCTATTCGTTACATACAAAAGTTAGTATACCCTTATAATACCTTTTTAAAAGTCGGAAAGTAAAAAGCGTAAACAAGTTTTTGAAGGGAATGGAAATGGGGCGAGTTGAAAAAGGAGATTCAACTCAAAAAGGGAATCGAGTAGGTATTGAGATAGAGGGTATTCAGATTCACTACTCACCCTCAAGCAGCCGCTGTTGTAGACCGCCGACTCGAGCGCAATGCGGGATATGAAGACGCCATCGGTGCGATCAGCACCATTGCCCTCGCGTATGTATAGACCGAGGGTCTGCCCTGGTCGCTTTACAATCTCTACCAGCTGGACAGTGTGCCGGCCATCAGCCTTGTTCATCAGCTTGTGCGCCGCATCCACAGCCTGTTTGCTGCCCATGGAGCGTGGTTCCAGTATACGCACAATCATCTCGCCGCGCCGTTCGACCGCCTCCAGCGCGGCTGCCGTATTCGGATCGTGATCATTTTCAACAGCTTCTATCTGACGAAAGATCTCGGAGCTGATGCCGCTGACCTTGCGAAAGTCTCCCTGCAAGAGCACCGGATCCTTAACACCGCCGCCACTGCCGGAGCCGCTGCCGCTTTGATTGCGATTCTGTTGCTGGTTGCCGTGCTGGTGCTGCTGCTGCTGGTTGGCCTGGTGATGATGTTGCTGCTGCTGCTGTTGCTGATTGCCCAGGCCGGAGAGCTGATTGGCGGGCAACGGTCCGGGCGGTGCGCGGCCCGGACTGGCAGTAACATCAGGAACTGATCTTCCATTTTCCTGCAAACAAAAAGAAGTAATCAAGTTAAAGTTAAATTTATGCGCAGCCCTTCATGCAAATCCAACGTGCAACGCGCTACTGCATAAATAACGCTAATTGTTGTTGCTCTTGTTCATCATGTTGTTGTTTTTCTTGTTGTTGTTGGGACCATGAGCAGCTGTCGCTGCTAAGTCGCGCTAAAAGATTTTGCTCTGCATTAATTAAGCCAATTTCAGAGAGAGTGAGAGAGAGAGAGAGAGAGAGGAAAAGAGGAGAAGGGGTGCATTTCGGTCAGTGAGCACAAAACGCGCTCTACAAAGTATGCAATAATTATTTCGTTAGCGAGTTTCGCTTTGGTTTTTGCGGACATTCGCGGGCCACGCCAACTGAAATTTCTGTCAGTGCAACGTCACACTGAAATTACTCGTGTGTGCGTGTGTGTGGCGAGACCTTCGAGGCAACTGTACCCGAAACTAACCAGGCTGGCACGTGACGTTGATGATGTCACACGCCACAGCAACAATGTACAACTTTGGTTTCTGCACGGGATGCAGATGGAAACGAGGCAATGGCGAAACAGAAGTGGGGCCAACAAAAATTCAGTTTAAATGAAGTTGCCACACACACACACAGACACACAACGAAGTTTTTAATGGATTAATGCCTGGACAAGACATGCCACCGGCAGGGTGACACAAGTCAGGTCAGGGGCCAGAGACCAAGGCAGGGCAGGAAAGAGCGAGACTCGGCACAACTTATCGTTCACTGTGGCCAGATGCCCTGCAGGCAGGCGAGAATCTCGCAAAGCACTGCAGCCCCAGTCAAGTGTACACTTGAGTCCGCCCTGCGCACTGGACCCCGCTTGTTGTCTTTCTTTCTATATCTCCTCCCTCCCTCTCTCTCTCTCCCCTCTCTCTCTCTCTCTCTCTCTATTACCCGCTTTGCGGTTGCCAAAAATCATGTTAGCCCGGGGCAAAAATCTTTGAAATTGCCAAACTTTGACATATGTTTGTTGCTTTTTGCCTAAGCTCATCTGCCCCGCGCTACTTGTTCTTGTTATTGTTGTTGCTCTGCTTATTGTTATTGCTGTTGTTGCTGCCACTGCTGCTGCTGCTGCTTCTGCTGCTGCTTCTGCTCCTGCTGCTGCTGTTATTATTGTGTTGATGTTGTGCAACTTTGACAAAAGTTTCGCAGCTGCCGCTGAAGTTTCCTGCTCAACTGCCCTTTTCCCTTTAGTCAAATAGGCATTATTATATGCCAGCAAATATGTATATATATATATTATACCATATATATAGCTATACATTCCGCATAAAGTATTTATGTGCAGTGGCAAAGTTTCTGCTGGGCGGCATTAAACTATTAAAGTGCTCTCAATATGAAATTAAGAACTTTTACTGCCTAAATTCGATATTCAATCTGAAGAATTGCATCATTAGCACTCGAACTGATTTCCATGGAAAGTGCTTGTTGCGTGCCTCTGAATTTGGGGCGTGGCATGTTGTGCTGAATTGAACAACTGTGTTCAATAAGCGACTGGCGACTCCAAATGTCGCACTAAACTAAACTTAGTGCTGCCTGCGGTTGCCTCTTTCACTCTCCTTGGCCAACACATATGCAAGTGTATTTGTGTGAGTGTGAGTGCATGCTATCGCGTGTCGAGGCACGGTCAGCACAAAATGGACACATGAAGTGCCAAAGGCGACTGCAAACATTCACTTATCGGGCAGGGGCGTGCAGACGAGAGGAAGAGAAGGGGAAGCCAGAGCGAATATTTGCTCAGTTTGTCAGCAACCTGTGCGACATCTCTGCCCCGCTCAATGGAGGATGTCAAGTTCAGTGCAATCATTTTTATGGCACACACTCGCCTCACCTTACCTCGTCTCGCCACGTGTCCATTTTACATTTAACGTTCAATTATTCATTGTGCTGCAGCACCTTGCAACGCGGCCACACATGCCACTGTCTGTTGCATAACTGCAGGCACTTAGCGGGCATTAATTACAGCTTGCCTCGCCTCACACGTTGCTTAATTAGAAAGCGCATGTAGAGTTGCCTCAACAGCAAATCCAATAAGTTAAAGTCGTTGCCATTGCGTAAGTGGAGCACTGCGAAAGTACCCCAAGACAGTGACAGCCCCCAACCCCGCACCTATGCCCCCTCATGCCCTGCTCTCTCCTCAAGAAATGTAAATTAACAAGTCTATATGGCGAATGTCTTAACTCACTCGTTTACACACACACACACACACACACACACACACACACACACACACACACACACACAGACACAGACACACACAGACACAGACACATGTGAGTCATGCCCGTCGCGTCAGCCTTTTAAAAAGTCACTTAAACTTCATGACGCTGTCTATGCGCTTTGTCAGCAGCAGCTACTTGGCGACCCGAACCTAAAACCCACCCCCCGTCGTGCGACGCACTAATTGAAAACAGGCAGCAAAGCCAGCTGTGTGTGTGTGTGTGCTTGGTGGATGCAGTGACGGCTGCCAGGAATTCCATAAGAGCTGTAAAATATTGATGATTTCTGGTAATTACTTAGCCAAGGCGCATGCAGTAAGGCAAGCAGAGAGGCAGACAGAGGTGAAGGCAGAGGAGTAGGCAGAGGGGTGGCCAGAGTTGTAGGCAGAGGGGTAGCCACAAGTGTAGGCAGTGGGGTAACCAGAGGTGTAGACAGCAGGAAGTTGCGTGACTCCACAAATCAATAAAATCAACAAAAACTTCAAACGGAAATTGACTCAAATTGTAATTATGCCCGCACAGACGCCATTAATAGTCGCCACTGTGTGTGTGTGTGAGGGTTTGTGTGTGTATAGGTGTGTGTATGAGGTATTTTTGGGCAAAACAGCATAGGCCAGCAAGCCAGAGACATTAGTTTCCCATCACCCGAGCCATGGAGCCGGAGCGTGTGTCATTTGGGTTCTTTTCAATAATTGACTAACCATAATTGTAACTGGGCTCGAAAAACAAACACAAAGTGGAGCAGCAGCAACGGCAGAGGGGCATGGACAAGGGGCAAGGGGAAGGGGGCTGTACGATTCTATCGTTTGTTTGTCCCATTTGATTTTGCATTTATCTGAGCGGACGCGTCTATTGTGACTACGGGCAAGTTGATTGATTGTCGGACACTTTGATTGATGCCCAAGCGTATGCCCTGACTTGCACAGAGCATTAATCGGGCCTTTTGTTTTTGCATTTTCGGCCCGCCAAGTAAATTGAATAATTACCACTTGGACTGGCTGGCTAACTACTATAGCAGCCTGCGGATGGCCATGTGAATTTATTAGATTGTTTTCACTTGGCCAGACAAAACATTTAATTAATACGTTTGCCTTCTACAGGACAATCGAGCACTAATCCCGGCCATAATATGCAAGTCATGTTATTTGTCTCGAGCCGATAATATCGACAGAACAGGGCAGAGCATGGGGATGGGGGAGTGCTGCTAATGAAAGTTCGCATAGAGTCTAAATTAACTGTGAATAAAGCGAATTGATTTAATTGTTCGGAATATGTTACGCCTATCAAACATACCCAAGGGAATGAGACAGAGGGTAGAGTGGGGCAGTCCGCATTGAATTCACTTAATTTGCCTTTAGTTGAGCTATCTGTCAATCTATCCGCATACATGTATCACGTTATTCCAACAATTGCGAGAGACAACAATTAAATGTCGTCGGTTCACGTTAATAATAGTTGTCACTTGCAGCTGCGCCAATGTCCAGAGAGATGTGTCAGGAGCGCAAGCACGCGCAGAGCCAAAGAACAATTAAGACGATGGGCCGACGTCGTCGTCGTCGTCGTCGTCGTCGTCGTCCTCTGGCTGCCTCGAGTGGAGATATCATGCTATCGGGTTGCTAGTCGACCACAAATTAAGGCAAACAAAAGCAGCAACGAGAAGTGCACACAAATCTACCTCTAGTCATGTGTCTGTGTTTGTTTGTATTTGTGTGTGTGTGTGTGTGTGTGTGGTGGTTGCCACCCCTAGCTACATATACGAGGCGTATACGTGATTTATTGATTAAATTTAAATTTGTAGACAAGCGCACAATCAGAGACAGCAACAAAACGTTATTTTAAACGTAATTAGGCGCATAGGAGACCAAGTTAAAGACGAGATAAGCAGAGGATATATGTATATAGTAGATTCCACTGGGAATATAACGAGAAATGAAGATTCCTCAAGCGAACTAACTAACTTAGCTTGGTTGGCATTCAAATTGATTCTTAACTTCACTTAGACTTAGCTTAAATTTCCCATAGTTAATGTACCCCATAATCTGTGGCGTTGCGTAGGATACCATATTAAAGACAGAGTGAGCAGAGGATATATATTTGTATAGTAGAGTCCACTGGGAATATAACGAGAAATGAAGATTCCTCAAGCGAACTAACTTACTTCAGCTTCACCCCTTATCTTTAGCTTAGTTAGCATTCAAATTGATTCTTAACTTCAGTTAGCTCAACTCAATATTTTCATATTCCCCATAATCTCGGGCGTTGCTTGGGCCTCGACGATTGATTGACTTGACTTTTGTCGCCGGCCCACTTCAGCGCGTCGGCTCTGCACTGGATAGATGCATTATACGAGCATGTTCGTCGCCTGGGGAGTTCATTAACATGCCACAGCGAGCCACGCCTTCGTCAACGCCCCGAAAGCTGTCACTGAGAAATTTAATTATGCAGCCGAATGGGCGTGAGTGTGAGTGTGTGTGGCAGTGGGTGTCAGTGTGTTTGTGTGTGTGTGTGTGTGACAAATGAAATGCGCCCACAAAGAAAAAACAAACGGGCCGGTAAACACTTCGGCCCAGCCATTATCTGTGCAAATATTTTGCAGGAGCCCAAACGGGATGAGCCAGAGACGATAGAGGGAAAGATGGAGAGGTGGGGGAAGCCGGAAGTCGCATCGCTCGAATGCTTAAATGAAATTTTATTTCAATATTTGAAGGGGGCTTGAAGTGGGCGCAGCCACTGAGCCCTTAAGCAGTTAAGTTGCCAAAGCTGCACAATATTTTAAGTGCACTTTATTGCTTCGCCCGCAGGCCAAACAAAAACCCTTCTAGTCTCCTGCCTCCCTCTACTCTACACACTCTACTCCCCTCTATTGCCCTGCAGCAGCCCTCGACTTTGTTTTTCATTTAATCTTCAGTTTTTTATGAAATATTTAAGGGCAAATAAAATTGTGCAAGTTGCGCGGGGTGCGTCTCTATAAAATATGCATTTTTATTTATTTTACGCAAATTTTATTTATGCATTCATCCGCATAAATAGCACATAAATTGTTGATGTAACAAAAAAAATGACAAAGAACACAAAATCGTTCAGTGCGGCGCGTTCAAGCGCAGGCAAAAGGAAGAGCAAACAAACGCACACAGGGGCGGATCGCGGGGCAGTATCGGGTTACAGTTACAACGGCACAAGTGAAAATAGTCGCAGCTCAAAGCACGAATAACAATATTTGCATAAAGCTCACACACACTCGCACACACACAAACGACAAACGACACATATAAATAAATATTAAAGAGAAATAAAAATACTATGCAAATATGTTGGCGAATTTATTTGCGCCAAGTGTGAGGTGGGCGTTAGTCCAACTTCCGAGCCAACCCTCCTGTCAGGATCAGGATATGAGTATTTTATGCAGCGTCATGGCATTGCGAGCAACTCCTGCCCACAAGCACTCCAAATCCCTCTGCATTTAGAGGTGGGCGCGATGAACGCGGTGAGAAGTGCCCCAGGTCCGTCACTTTGTCGTTTTGGTTATCAGATGCCATGTTTAAATAATACACGTAAATTCCCTCAGATGTTTTCTTTTCTCTCTCTCTATCTCTCTCTCTCTTTCTCTCTCTATCCCTTCCCTCTCCCTCTTCCTGTGCCAATTGAAATGACTGGCATTAGTTGGCTCTGGCCTCGTTCGGTGCGGGCCTTTCCGTACTTAAGCTCGCAGGTAACTTGAGTGCTCGACAATCCATTTGCAAATCTCTTTAATCATAATTTACTCAAAAAAAACAAAAAAGGAAAGTCTGTAAATCTGTTTCCTCTCAACCAAATTATACCAGCAAAGGTTTGCTGCTTTATTTGTCCGCTCGCACACACACACACAAACACACACACAGACGTACGTATCTTTTGTTAGGTGTTGCTATAAGCTTTGCAATCCACAAGCAGCGCTGGTAAAAGTTTTTATTGTGCTCGTACTTAGGAGTCAGTGAAATTTTCCTGTTATGCAACAAGCACAGCGCAATCTCGACAAAGAGAAATGTGCAAGGGAAAAACATTCTCTGATAATGCAGAGCGCAAATGATGTTACCCAGTGGTAGTGCAGAGAGTCGGGTATATTGGCGAGAGCATAGAAATAACATCATCCACAAAAGTAACATTCAATTCTTAAACTGCAGTTGACTATGCACTTGGCAGGCTACCATACATATATTGCACTCAATATATACACCCGTTTTGTATGCCTTTCTACGGGGTACCTACTGGCCGTACTTGTAAACAAATTGACAAAGGTCATGCTAGAGCTTTTGGCTTGTGACTCAAAGGGTATTCATAACGACAAGGGCCATCATTAGTTCATGTCGGAATCAGGCTTCCCTTCCCCTTTTTACACACGCACGAACATGCAAGTATGTATGAGTGTGTGTGTGTGTGTATACATGTGACCCACCCACATGGGAAAAAACTCACCTTGCGGCCACTGCTTCTGGTCAAGAAACATCCCGTTGTGGCGCTATCGCACATTAACTTTGCTGCAGCCAGTTTGCCCTTCTCACACTCCACGCAAATGTCAAAATGGAAACGAAGATATCTGTGATCCCTGACGTGGCAAGCAGCCAAGGCAAGGACTTTTCGTATAAATTATGCGACGCAGCTCGTGTGTTGCGTGTGTGTCCAGAACTTGTGTCTGTTCGCTGCTGCTGCTGCTGCTGCTACTGATGTGTCTAACAAATACGCAAACAGAAACACCCAAAAAAACAACAGGGTGTCTCTAATTCAAATGATAGTTTGGGCCCCAAAGGCGTCCCCAGAATTTGTCGAATTCGTTTGTATTTGCCTTTGCAAATAATTTATTTATTCGTGTTGATTTCTTCGTTTTGTGTTTCGCTTTCGTTTTCCTCGTTTCCTCTCGTTGTTCTTTTTCTCGTTGTTGTTGTTGTTGTTGTTGTTGTTGATATTGCTTTTGTTCGGTGGTAACTCGTACTTAAGTTATAATTTGATACGATTTTGTTGCTCGTGCCACAAATATGCACAGACAGAGGCACACACACTCTCGCACACACACACACACACGTATGCACGCACTCACTCCCAATTTCACTTCCACTCACGTCTCAGGGCTTAATTCGAATTCTGTTGTTTTATTCGCTTCACTTCGTTTCGCTTGATTTCGTTCCGTTTTAGGTTTTGCTCGTCGTTTTATCCGCTTTGGCGGCGATTCTATTTTGTAAGCACACAAAGCTCTGATAACTGTAGTATCTCTGTTAGGCTCTGTGTTGGTGTGTGTGTGTGTAGATATGTGCGATTTCCTTTCGACTGCTTTCTGTTGCCAGGACGGAGAGATATGTATTTATGTTTGCTTTTCACGCTTCGCTGCCATCTCAGCGCAAGGCGTTTTCAGTTTCGGCCTGCAGGTTGGCAAACGTTTTGAAAATTTCTACACAATTGATTTAAATAGCGTTCAAAGTTCCGTGCACTCACACACAGGTGCCCCACGAGCTAGCCAGCCAGCATGTGATTTACGTTAAGCATACGCCCAATGGGCAGCCGCAACAAAAGAAACCGCCAATGCGGTCCGGCCCGCCTTGCAGGGCTGGCATTTTGAAAGTTGGCGTAAATAATTTGGCCTGCACGCGCAAAAATTTCATTAATACAAAAGGTATTAAATGAAAAGCAGCCAGCACTAAAGTTGGAGTCAAAGTCGGAGCACGATAGCCCACTACAAAGCAAGTTGCGAGGGAGAACTCCCTCACTTGATCGCTCTCTCTCTCTCTCTGTCTTCCTTTCTTATTTATGGAATAAGGAAAAACAGTTGCCAAGCAATTAAAAAGGAAAGCCAACTTAATGAAGTGGCAATAAGAAAAGACGATGGCCGAGCACACGGCGGGCAGTTGACACCGAAAACTCGAGTAAGTCGAGCCATTCGAGCGGGAGATCCAAAGCTAATTGGCTTCTACATTGCCTAGAAAACTGCAATGAAATTAATTCGTAATTACTTTTAACTTTGAATTTATTCAATTACTAAGTGAACTCAATCCCCGAGTGCAATCGTAGGCTATAAATAATTGAAAACGACATTGGGGCTCGCTCGGCTAGCATATTCGTATTACACACGAATCTAGTCGAGTTGAGTCTCCAGTGGGTTGCGATTCATCATTGCGTGAAGCCAGTCAATAAGCAATAAGAAACGAATGTTAGATTACAAATATGAGTGCAGGGCGAGTAAATGGATTCATAAACAATGCCGTTAGCTTTTGTTACATTCCTCACGAGACTCTTTTCCAATGAAAACACAAGGCAATAGAATTAACCAGAGCAGAACAGGCCGCAGGCGGCAGAATATAAGAAACTCACTTGACAATTGGATGCCGCAGGGGCAGTTCAAGGAGTGTGTGCCAGAGAAAGAGACAGGGACAGAGACAGATACTGACAGTCAGACAGAGAGAGAGAGTTGGGGGCAGACGTGCTAAGGCCATTTTGGCAGTAGCAGAAAATGCCAAAAATTACATTTTGCCACTTTTGCAGACAAAAGATGAAACCGAAAGGCGGAAAGAGAGAGAAAGGAAAACATATAAAAAAGAGAGAGAGAGAGCAGGAGAGAGCGCGCTCACTGCACGCGGCGTCTACGCAATATTGTGCTGGCTGACTTGGAGTCTCTTTCTGATGCTCGTTGTCGAAGATAATGGCTGCTTTGGGCCCTGAAGCTGACACTGCTTGCCAGTGTCGAATCGTCGGGCTGTTGAACCTTAAGTGTGTGTACCGCCCCTCGCCTCTCCATCCTGTCATGCGCCTCGCCAGTGTATGCGTGAGTAGGCGGTCGGAGGCGTAAGCGCGCGCATTTGGCAATAGAAATTTTCTGTATATGGGACAGACAGCAGCAGCGCGGCAGGGCAGGCTAGCAAAAATCGCTGTCAGTTGCCTGCGGCTTCGTCGTCGCCTGTTCCAACTCCAACTCCAACATGTGCGCGCCGAAATGCAGAAATGATGATGAGTTTCTCATATCGACGTTGCTACTGGCTGGCTGGCATTGCGTATACGCGACGTTGTTGTCTACCAACAGTAAATTGTCTGCGTGTAATGCGTTTATTTTATTATAAAATTCCATGTGATTTTTGTAAGCAAGCGTGTTGAGCGCACTTTTAGTACCCCCCAAAAGCCTATTGTGTCTGTGTGTGTGTGTGAGTGTGTGTCTGTGCTACTAGGCTTACCCAAAGTGTGTATGTATGTGTGTGCGAAACGTTTAATTGACTGCCGTCAGACTATGTATGTATATGTGTGTGAGTACGTAAGTATGTATTGATCGAACGCTGTCGAGGCAATATAATGCAGCATTAAACTTTTATTGGCAATTTCATGCGCTTTTCTGCAATAATTTTAGAGGCATAGTCCATGACGACGCGACGACGGCGACGGGGCAACGTTGCCAACGATAATGCCAGCGACTTCTGTGCCGAAGAAGAAGTGCGCGCGTTTTTGTTGCCGCTGCTGCTCGCGCTGCCTGTGCGTGAAATACTATTGAATAAGTTTTTTAATGACTTTTACTACACGCCAGCCAGTCAGCTAGCCAGCCAGTCACTACGTCAGTCACTCTGCAGGTATACACATGCAAGTATACATGTGTGTGTGTGTGTGTGTGTGTGTATCTGTGAGAGTGTGTATTGTATCGTATATAGCGGCAAGCGGCGGAAATACTACTACGCACACAAACACAGCCGCACACACGCGCGCCACGCACGATATTGCCAGCGAGGAGGCAGGCTGGGAACGACGAACGAGTGGAGAAGTACGAGAGCAGGGAATACGACAACGTCCGACGCGCTCAACCGAACTTGGAGTATTGAAATTTGTTGAGGCTCGACAAAGCTGTCTGAACTGAAGCCGAGCGAGTTGCCGAGCAGCCAGGCAGATGAAGCCGAAGCCGAAGTTCAAGCGAACACTCGAAACTGGAGCAAACGCAGTAATACACTCACACACACAGGCACACACACACACACACACACACACACCCTCACAGATACGCACGCCTACATGGCGGGGAGCATTCTCTCCCGTGATGTGAAAACTTTTCGTTAATAGGGAGCGCACGGGAGCGAAAGCTTTTCTACCGAAAAAGTTCGACAGGCCGATGTGCTTGTCATTGTGCCACACAGACACACACACACACACACGCATGTATTTAACAAGGAAAAATTGGCAGTCGGGATTTTGGGAATTGTATTCGAGATGCCTCGACACTCACGACACCGAAGTGGCACTCTGGCATGGCATGGCGTTGCCAGATGCGTAAGAAGACTGTATGGCACCGTATAATACTTGAACTTGTCAGTGCAAGCGAGTGCACGCAGACTAACACGATGACTAGCAACGTCAACGCAGCTGAGGCAGTTCTTGTCAGCGAAAGTTAATAGAATAATCAGTGGGGCAGGTGTAAATGTGAATGATGGGCAGCTAAGCAGCGATTGCATCGATTAAACTGAGAGCAGACATAATAAATGAACTGCTGGGCATATTTGGCTAAGCTCTTGTATATGAACAAGAAGTTCTGATATATGAACTGCATTATTTAACATACAAATAATAACTCGATTTATTCTTTCTTTCAAACCATGAAACTCCAAACTCCATATATCTATATCTCTATATCTCTGACTAAGAATCCTTGAAACATTTCAAAGGAATTAATCCATTCGTTATTAAGTCAGATGCCGCAGGCTCAAACTATTTATACTCAGCACTTAAGTTAATCGCTGAGAGCTAATTGACACCGCTGGACTAATGCTGATTATTGATACTCTCTCTCTCTCCCTCCCTCCTTTTACATTTTCTCTCTCTCTCTCTTTCAGGGAGAACCTTTCTATCATAATTGAAGGTCTTCTGTGTTAATCTCGTGCACTTGCTCGCTCGTTACCCGGCAATGTTAATTAGCATTATAATTAAGTTCTATGCACGAATCGTATGCCGCACAAGTCAAACACACACACACATACATATGAAGTGTACCCACATTCCCACACACCCATCGAAGCAATTACGGCTGCCACTTAAGCTGGCAGACATCGGTATCAACTATTCACATTAGCCATGGCCATATCCATTGGTAGTTACATAGCCAGCCCACAGAAATGCCAATCTCAGTGAATAAAGAAATGATAAGCATGTGTGTGTGTGTGCGTGTATCGGCGTATGTGGATGGCGGACTGAGCTTATAGGGAATACTATACCTAGCTCAAAAATAGCCAACTTATGGCATGACAGACAAGCATTTCGAATGAGTTAGGTACAGCAATACGAATAAAAACAATAACAATAATAGCGACAGCTACAACAACAACACCAGTAATACGAAGAAGAAGAAGAAGAAGCAGCAGCAGCAGAAGGAGAATCAACAATTTTGGGGCCTAGACAAAAGGCGCACCGCTTGTACAAATGGTTATTTTTTTATCAACAAATTTCGAATCAACAAAATGAACCGTAACTAAACAAAACGAGACGAGACGAGAGACGAGAGACGAGAGACGAGAGACGGGACAAGTGAACAAAGCGACACGGGGTAGACAGGTGAAAAGGAAAGGAAAGCAAAGGGCAACGAGTGACCACTCCAAAGGGGATCACGAATAATTTTAATATGCTGGCCCTGATGACATAAACAGATAAAACGCTGCCATTAAAAACGCATTACAATTGATAAAGGCTTGCCAAGAGCGAGTGATATAAATAGAGTGAGGGGAGAGGATAGGAGGGGAGATGGCGTGTGAGAGGGATGGATATGGCATGGAAATCATGGCTGAAACGTAAACTTTGCTTGACATGAATGACACGTGAGTGTCTCTCTGTGTGTGTCTGTGTGTAACCGAGTGTATTACACTCCTTGCTAGTCCACATCATTCACAAAACTCACACACACTCACTGACGCTCACTGACACTCGCACACACACACACACACACACACACGCACGCATACTCACGAGCCGCTAGTAGTCACGGCTTTTATCGACACGGCATTTATATGGGTCAGTTTGGTGAATGCCACCACCGCGCGCTGACAGGCAATCAACTGTCAGCAGCCGAGATCCCCATCCCTGCCCCTCTTCTCCTCATTCCACTCTAAAATGAATGCATTTGAAAATGGATTCAAGGCGCAGCGCGTCTAGTTGTATGCAAACATGACAGCAACAAAGCCGCTGACAAACGCAAACCCAAAGCAAATCCAAATCCAAAACCAAAAACATAGCCAAAGTCGATGGCAAAGAGGCAAAGCAATGTTGCGTTACGTATACGCAACGTAGACGCCTGCGCGGATAAACTGCGCGACTAACATTACAGCGCAGTGTCGGCACAACATTCTGCTACATTCTGCCACTCTCTCTGTCTCTCTCTCTCTCTCTGTAATTCTCTTTATCACTCTCAGTGCTAGCATCAAACTTATCCGGCACGCCGGATGTGCGCGGCTAATAACAAACATCCGGAGAGGAAACATATCGTTCTTTTTTTCCTTTGCTCGCTGGACATTTGTCAAGCGAAACAAATTGAGTTCGCAGCTCGGAGTCCACAGCTCGCAGCTCACAGCTCGCAGCTCGCAGCTCGTTGCCATTCGACGCTTCATGTAACCGAATTGAAATCAAAATTCGAAATCCCCCGGAAAGCCCTGTCATCGTCAGCGATGCTGCTGCTGCTGCCCACGCCCCTCTCCCTGCCCTCTGCTCATAGGTTAGGAAAAGAAACAGAAACGGAAAACTAAAAAAAAGGAAAACGGCGCACCATCAACCCGAAAAAATAAATAACAGCAAAAGACCAAAGACCCATTTGGATTTGATGACAATTTTGTGTGCCCCCGCAAATGGATGCCAAATGTGTTTACAGTGGGCAAAGCTTTGCCTTGCGCTCCTTACTCCCCATTCTGTTTGATTTTTTTTGGGCTAGTTTTATGTGGCTTTCGTCCAGCTAAATTATGCATTCAATTTGTTGTTGCTTTTGTTTTTAGCGCCTTGTGACGGCCACTATAATCCGCTTAAAGCTCGAATGTGAGCCTAGTTTGCTAAATTACCTTTTAAGTGCTTTCATTGACAATTAATGCCAGAGGCGTTAGAAGCGCTCGCCTTGGCAGTTAATTGCGGCTGGCGCGAAAAGGCAGCCGCAAAAGAAGTGAAAAACTAAGGCCAGGCTGGGGCAGGCTAGGCTTCCGTCGGGGGAACCGGGTAGAAATCACCTGCATTTGAAATGTAAGTGACAATGCCTGCGTACAATGAACCTTGACACAATTTGCGGCCTCTGTGTATGTATGTGTGTGCGTGAGTACGCGTGAGTTTGCGTGACTGTGCCTTCCCCAGGCTTTGGGTTCATCTCTTAGCTAATAGCGCTAATTGATTGTTTGTGTGTCATTTGCAGCCCCGTCGGCATTTCGAAAAGCTTTGCCAAGTTGCATCAGTTAAAGCAAGCTGGCGATGCGAAATCCGATTGGGAACTTTAAAATGAACTAGTTCTAGTTCCCAGAGCAAAGGAACGCAATGAGCTTATATGACTGCATGTCTGTGTGGTTCGCGAACCGCGCAACGTTTGCCTGTTCAATATGTTGGAAAAACACTTGAAATAGATAAATAAATAATCATAAACCAAAAGTAGCTAAAACTTTGCTCAACTCTGGCCATTCTAAACATGCAGACCAAGCCGCAAAAGCCAAAAACATTTCGTTTTTCTCTACTACAAAAGCTTTTCGTCGTTACAGAGAGCGGTCGAGTAAGGGAGAGAGAGACTGGCAGAGAGAGAGAGAGGGAGAGCGTAAGTCAAACAGAAATACGCACTGAGAAAAAGCGCAAATGTGGGCTGGGGAGTTAAGACTACATACACCTATACACAGATCCCGCCCCCCACACATACACACACTCACATCCGCTTTCCATTGCAAATGCAAAAACGTGAAAGGTAAAAAATGTTGAAGCACACTTTCGGGGGCGGCGTTGAACGACGAGGCGACAGACCAAAACGTAACGAAAATCCACAGCAAAGCAAACAGCTTTTTGCCATGCTGAGGAGGGGTGCAGTGGGGGTGGCACAAGGGGGATGATGTGCCAAAATACTAAGGTAGCATGCAGAGCTGCTGCCCAGCCAAACACCCGCACACACCCACAGACACTCACACAAACACACACACGCATTAGACTCGGGCTAAAGAATGAAAGCCACGACCTATCCACACAACAATCGTGTGTGGGTGTTTGGCACTTGCAGCTCTCTGTGGGTGGCTGCCTGTTTACTTGTGAGTGGCGTAAACCGCTTTTAGTACAGTCAAGACACACTCATACAAACACACACACACATACGTACACACACATGGGGACAAAGATGGATGCTGCAGTAGGTTGTGAGGTTAATTTTGTTTCGGCATTGCATTTCCCCATGCAGTGTATGTGGGAGTGGGTGTGAATGAGGGTGTGTTTGATGGTAACTGTGTCTGTTTACCTTTGCACTCGAGTGCTCCCAATACAAACACCAAGACACACACACACAAACAACGACAGCGTCAGTTGATGATTTTATATTTTGACCAAACATAATGTCATACGCTGCGTTGCCACTAGGATACTTTCACGTAAACATCAGCGCCAAACTTATCTCATGCTGCCATCTCATTCGTTGCGAGTACTGCTTATTTCTTGCCCTCTCCCCTGTTCCTTTACTTCACATTAGTAAACTCTGCCATTGCTGTCACTTGCAGCAGAGCCGGAACTGATTCGCAAAGAAATAACTTGCGATGTCCATCAAAATGCGAAAGGCAAAGACGCAAAAATAAAAACAAAAAACATAAAGTAAAGTAAGAAACTGTCAGCCAATCAATAAGCAAACTGTCGCGCAGGCAGCTGGCAGATGCTCTGGCCGGCCGATGGCATCTGTCTGCGTTCTCTGCGGAAATTATAAACACGTCCCTCCTCCACTTCTCCTGCCACCTCAGCCATCGCAAAAATTGCGACATGTTGTGTACGCTGACAGGCAAATATTTTACGTGCAGAACAAACAGTAGATCTTCAACAGAAGCTCAAGTCCTCGACTTTAATATACCAACAGAACACGTGATGGCAGATATGTTAGGAATGTGAAAAGAAGCTGAAGAGAAGCAAATCTCTCATTGATTAGAAGACTACTAAGTGATTGAATTTGGTAAAAGATAATGTTCCATTCGAGGTTATTTTAAACCCAGTTTAAGATTCTTGCAAATGAAACAAGAGCTTGCGGAGAAGAAGAACGGCGCACCTTAACATAAATCATATTTTATTCATGTGGTAGGTCATTTTATTATACATCCACATTTCATACTTTTACATACAAATGTGTATGATGAAAATCATAGTTTTGTAGTATTGTACTAAAATAAACTATAAATTATAGTTACATCTCTTCATCCATGATATATTACAAGTACTATTAATTAAAAAAATGTTTTTCAAAACAATTTCTGACTTTAATGTATAAACTAATAAAAATTCAGCTTTTTTACATTTAATCTTTGAGCTCTCAATATTTTGTACAGTACTTGCCACCATCCGTATATGCCCGACACTCGTCACTTACTTGTATTGGTGGTCATGTTTCTCGAAGGACAAGAGTTCTTCCTTAAAGTATCTGAAATATGCATGCATATTGCCTGCCAGTCAAACTCTTTTTATTGAGTACAGAATTTAGAAAAAGACTGCAAATTGTTGTCTCCCTCTCTAAATGTGTCTGTAGAGGTCGAAAATAACTTTTATTTATAGCAAGGATAATGAACTTAAGCGAACTCTGCTTGAAGGTTAAGAACATTAAAGTGATTAGTTAATTGATTGTTCGCTTGATTGATGGATGACCTGATAGAAAAAGCAGATTGCAGATTGCTTATTCAATCTCCAATCTCAAGCATGCTACCTTACCCCTTCGCTGTTGCAATACTCTCAAGTTTTTCAAGTAAAGTATCTAACTATTTTCTTTTCCCTCTTGCTCTTTCTCTCTCTCTCTCTCTCTCTCTCTCTCTCTCATTTTCTCAACTATAATCAGCAAATATAGCAACTGTGTGCTACTACTATCACTGCGTTTTCTGGTTCACTGCACCCAAATTAAGCTTGTTAACGTGCCAGCAGCTGCTAACAGCTGCAACAACAGCAACTATGGCACCTGTAACTTTGCCGTTACGTTGGCAATTAAAAATCTTGGCGCACCTGTGATACCAATTAATACTTTCTCAAATGATTTGGCAAAAGGAACAAAAGCAAACTAAGTCAATGAAAGGAAATGCTCCATTGCAACTATTTTTGTTTCTCTCGCTTTTTCTTTTCTCTTTCCTCTAACAAGAGACTGGAAAGAGTAGAAGAAAGCGGATAACGCTCGCATAAAAAAAAACAAAACAGAACTGTTTCTAGACTGCACCGAGAGAAAAAACAGTTATATTTAAGTTCATCATATTTCCCAAGAGATTTTAGCACTATTACATTATTGTTCTTTAATTTTAGTTCTGTTTTCGCAAAATTTAATTTGTATGTCCTGAAATTTTGTAGAGTACTCAAGTTTGAGGCGTTAAATGGTGTATTGGAAAAGTCCCAAAGAACCAAAAGAGCAGAAACTGAAAACGCTGCTCTGTGTTTGGCTTGGCGAGCATTTTTAAACTTTCGACTGTCTCTGTGTTTGAGTGTGTGTGTGTGTATTTGTGTGTTTGCAGCAGCCCCAGCAGAGGAACAGTCTTATCTGCATTAAGGCAGTCCCCCTGTCTGTCTATGTGTGTGTGTGTATTGTATGTGTGTGTATTCAGTGAGCTGCTCGAATGCACCCCAAATGCAGCAACTGTTGTTGGCACGACTCAAGCAGCTCCTGCTGCTGCTGCTACTGCCGCCTAAATGCCCGCCATTTATTTGTGAATGGTACTCAGCGAATACACAGAAGACTTGCCAAACAGACAGAGAGATAGACAGACAGTCAGACAGACAGACAGACAGAATGCTGCATTCTGCGTCGTCTTGAAATGCGACTGTGAATGGCAAAGACTACGCCACGGAAGTTGAGCAGCCACCGAAGCGGCAAGTTGATAATAATCCATAGGCACAACGTAGGAAACGCAGCTGCCTCAACATAACGGAATTGCTTTTGTAAACACTTCGCTAACTCCAAGCAAGTCCAGTAATTATGCTGAACAGATAAACCAAGTTTTAATTGGAGAAAAACATTTCGGGGCACTCTAAGTAGAAGTTTATTTTGATTGATTTCGATTAATCGAACATTTCATTCGCATGGCATCACTCATACGCCACGTTATGCCCGCTGCAATTGGAGATGCAAATAAATCACAATAATTTACTGTCATCTGTATAATGTGAAAAACGTTTCAATAAATTTAAGCAGTCTCACTCTCAAACCCGAAAAACTCCGCTAGAAAATGGCGAGAATTTCCATTGGATGCTGCGGGCAGTGGCAGTAAAAATAGCAGCAGCAGCAGCAGCAGTAGCATGCCAAATGGTGTCAGTTGCAGCCTCGCCATGGCACGCCCTCTCTGGCACGCCCCAGTACCGCCCAGTGCTGCTCTGTGCTGTGTTATTGGTTATTGGGTTTGTAATTCAATACGAATGCCTGTTGGCTGCCATTCAACACTCGTCACCGCGGCATGCACAAAGTGCTGCATTCTGCCACGTTGCCAATAGAAATGCCAGCGCATTTCACTCGAGCAACTTTAACTCTTTCCAAGTGGCATGCAGCGCATTGCCAGCGGCAGGCAATCACTTTGCCTTCCATAAAACTTTGACATATTGCTGCCTTTGGCAGCGTTGTGTTTCAATTAAAAATTGTTTAACAAATCAATTTACGCGGCCTGACGTGAAACCTATTAAAAAAGTGGCAAGCTGCAAGCAACAGTAGCAACGCCAAAGCACAACTCTCGCGCAACGTGCAACAAGCAACACGCCCCACAAACAGTGCACACAGAAGCAAATGCAATTTAAAGCAAACACAGCCACAGCTAAATATGCCACAAGCGTAAACTCAATTATTTACTCGCCAGACTCCCACGGGACGATCATCCCCAGCATCGACGGAAGCCAACCATCCTAACCAGCCACACAGCCATCTTGCCGCAGCATGTAGCATGTCAACTGAAGCCGCTTCCAGCGGCTGCAGCTCGGGTGATGACTAAATTAATTTATTTGTTCAACTTTTTGACGTTAACTCCTAGTCAAAAGTTCTTGCGTTAGCCAAAAATAGAGCGACAACAAGAAAATAAGAAACACTTTAGATTTGCACCTTGATAAAACGTGTGTAAAACAAAGTGATAACAGCCCTTTTGAATATTTTCAATAGTAGAAGGACATAATAAAGAATCTGCTTATAATATAATTATATATCATAATTTGATCAATGCAAATCGCTCAAATTAAACTTTAGCATACTCTGGTATTATTAGCCTTATGCGTTGCAAACTCTTCGCCAAGTTCGGTATATCCGTTTTAAACCAATATATGCATAGGGTATTTTCTTTGCGGTTGGCGTCTTGAGGGAATTGTTGGCTGTGCGCCTTTGACTTTGTCGTGGAGTTTCGCACTTGCTTTTCCACAGCTGCCTGACTGACTCCCATACTCACCGACTCACCAACTGACTGCTTGCCTGCCCGACTTGCTAGCTGACTGGCTTAAGTCGGAGCGATTTCCGTTGCTTAGTTCTTAGTTGGCACAATTTCGGGTGAGTTGAAGCAGCCGCTTTGTCTGTACTTGGTGCCGCTCTCCTGCTGCAAGCTGACAAATTCACTTGAAGAACTGGCAACAAAGCTCCGGTCATACATTCTTTCATTTTGGTGTCGGTCTGTGGGTGTGTGTGTGTGTGTGTCGGGTTGGGCTTCCTGCTTAATAGTGTGAACTGAGCATTAGCAAAAGCCTTTGTAAAGTGCTTTAATTAAAAAGTAGTATGAGCCATGGAATGGACCACACAAAAAAAAAATGAATGCTTTGCTCTGCTGATGCACAGCATGATAAGAAACATTGCTCAAAGGTGTGAATAATTATGGCAAGGTGCCAATTAGCCAGAGTGTTGGCTATTAATTCATTTATTTTCCTGTTTAACCCTTCATTAAACACACTGATTGAAAGACTCACTCACTACCCCACTCTAACTGTCTCCTTGCCACTCTCTCTCTCGCTTTCTCTCTGCACAAGTCGAGCTTAATATACACTCTGCATACCGAAGAGAATTGCATTAAAATTCGTGGTATGTCCAATTTAAGTTCAATAGACGGTGCCACTTAACCGCAGACTCGCCCACTAGGGGACGCCTCCTTTGTAGCCACACACTTAACAAACTACATGCAGACAGGTCATACACACACTCACACAGGTGTTCGTATCTATGTGTGTACATACATATGTTGTATATAATTGAGTTTCATGTCCCCCACTTGCATTAAAGCACAAACATGAGGTACACACGGGTACACACAGGGGCAGACATGACCACGCCCACTGGCCGTAGTGCACGAAAAAAGGCTAAATCACATTTTGCAATTAAGCGATATTGAAAGTCAAGTATTGATCGTAAATTTACTATTAAAACAAACCGCGCAAGCGCAGTTAAACTGTATAATGGACAACAGCTAAATACCCCTTAAAATTATATGCTGGAAATCTTTTATAACTACTAAATTGCAGTCAAGGCAATTTAAATGTTTATTAATTTGTTTCATAATGAAAATAAGATATGATTGATGTTCTTATTCGATTTAACCTTATTGAAAATGATAACGATATAAAGAAATAATCGTTCCATACAGCATTCCCCTCTTTATTGATGATTCTCTATTTTATGTCATAAATGATAAATGGAGCTGATTTGTACAAAGTTTTCTTATTATCATATCTGAATACCCTCCCTAAAATATTAGTGATTGCAGGGTAGGCTCGCTTTAATAGCTCGGACTAATCTAATTATCGTATATCGAATTAAAGGTTGTTGGCTCAACTCACCTTTCTACGTCCACAACAAAGCATTCTTCGCACACGCGAATTTCCTGTAGCTGCTTTCAATCGAGTAAACTTCTTCTTCCACTGCATTTATGAGTGGGGATCCTTTTTGGGAAAGTCCGTTTGCTGCTGCTGCTGCTACAGTTGGGCCATTTGCCTGGGTCTTGGCTGAAGTCTCGAGCAATACGCCAAGGGGCGTGATCTTCTTGACATCAAGTGTAAGTTTATCGACTTAAGTTTACGAAAAAATTCATAAGCGTTGTATAAAAAATTGCAAGTTCGATATATTCGTTGCTCGTAGAAGGTGCTGCAAGAGAAATATATACACTGGGTAAGTAAGTGAGTGCCTGAGTGGGGGATATTAGTTAGAGAGCTGGCAGATGTCAGCGAGTTGGATGTATTTCGCAAACAAATTCTTGCTGTGCGTCTGAGGTATGCCAAACTCGTTCGAAAGTATTTACTGTCACACTTAAGCGTCGACAGGCAAACGCAATTTGCATGACGCAAGTGAGAGCGAGTGTTGTGAAGTGTTGGAATTTTAACCTAATGAGGCTTCGCCACACTGTTGGCAGCTCGAACACTTTGCCCTGACATCTATCACATGCATTTGCCTGTTAACCGTACCGCAATCATGAGCGCGTGTTGAACGACAGCTTTGCAATCCCAGCCACAGGAAGCCCACTTGCATATCGAGTAGCTGTCAGATTTACAAATATATATGTATGTACAATATATAGATATTGCTATGTGCATATAGCTCTGATAAAGCGTTGTTTACTTGTCGCTTATTGTGTGACAATCATATTGTGTTTGTAGCAGCCGATGGCTCGTGCAACTTCTATAGAAAACTATTCCCAGTTCCCTCTTCAATTTTCACTTTTATTTAATTTTGCATGGAACTAATGAAGCTAGAAGTTGTTTACATTTTAAAGTTATCAACAAATCTCCTTTCATTTTACATTTTCCTTTTAAGTTTTTACTTTTAAACATTTTGCTTGGAATTAATGAAGCTATTCAATTACAAGTTACTCCGATTTTACTTCAGTTAATCAGCTTGCAGTTTTCAATAATGTATTGAAAGTTTGCAAATTGAAATTGATTGCTTCACCGACTAGTTGCAAAAGCTGTTTCATAATTGATACACAGTTAGCCAAAGTTTGCAACCTGGAGGGATAATCAACGAAACACTTAAAGGCTGAACAAAGTTCCGATAATTTGATCTAATTATATACTGGCAATCTATCGAAAGCATTGACTTGTTTTTCAATCCCATGAATTAATTACCAGAAATAGTTTATTTTTTGCATTTACTATGGTAAAATACTTCCAGTTAAGCCTAGTTAAGACAGCCAAAGTATATTGAAGAAACCTAACTAAATACTTCAACTGCAAAGTGGAAATTAAGCCAGAATAATGCGAACTTTTTAGCTTGTTGCACAAAGAAGGGGCAAAGCCATGGGAAATATTTAAATAGAACATTATTATGCATGTATTTATTGTGTTGCTTATTGTATTGTGGTGGATTGAGGGTGTTTAGAACTTTAAATACAGCTCTGTTTCCCACAACAAAAGCCCCATCTATGCAAGCTGCAAGCTGCAACAACTATTATCCAACTAATAGCAACTGGTTTGCTGGAGCAGCTTCAGCTTCTGCGCCATCTTTAGCTCCGGCTACGTCGCGAGCTGCAGTGCCAGCGCCCCCAACTGTTGCCATTGAATGGCAGCAGCAATGAATGTTGATATAATTTTTAATTAAAAAGCATTTGCAGCTGCCTGGCTGGGTAAACAGACATAGAGACAGACAAGGAGAGAGCTTGGCAGCAGTAGAGACAGAAGAAGGAGAGGCAGCTTTGCAGCTCTTAGCTAGTTACCAGAGTGGCCACACAGAGACAACTGTCGTGTCTGCTGTGAACTTGTGCAACTGTTTAGATAAATTTAACTGCATACACCCACATTCATATACATATATATGGTACATACCTACATACGTATGCGAATGCATTTTCTATGTGTGTACATTCTGCTCCACTCGGAATTGAAGTTATTAGCGCTCCAAATCCCTTAGAGAAACAACCAAAAGCTGCAGAGGCTTAGCCGGTTAGAGGACAAGTTCAGATTCTGTTTTTGTGTTTCTGTTTCTGCATATGATTTTGTCACAGGTCCTGGTCGCAACCGCAATGCCAACAACAACAACGACAACAGAGACCGCAATGAAAAATCAGTGCCAAAGAATTTTTAATTAAGTAGCTTAAAAAGCAGGAACAAAATGGAATCTAGCTCTCTGGCCGGGTAACTATGAGGCGATTTGGTTGCGGACATCAGATGCCAGTGTTAGCCAACGCATTCGTGATGATGTCGTCCTAAGCGTCGCCATCGCCGTCGCCTTCGCCTTCGCCATCCCCATCGTCGTCATGGCAAACACGTTCCACGTTCCACGAACTGGGCCAATGGAGTTGCGGCTGGCATTTTGCCCACGACTCCAACTGAGATTTTCTTGCATTAAAACACTTGGGGTTGGCAAGAGAGAAGCAAGCAAGCAAGTCCTGGTGGCCTCCCCAGTAGTTTGCAATGAAAAATGTTGCAATCGTGCACGGGACATTTAAATGTGCTGCTCGCATGCCACCACATACCTAAGGCAATGGATGTGCCATGTGTGCGATGAGTCCAGCTGCGTAGACTGACAACTGACTCAGTGAGCAGCATCCGCTGCAACAACAAAGTCAGCTGCAGCGCCAGCGCCATTCAATGAACCTCGACAGCGCCCGTTGGTATGCAACGTTTTTTGTTCATAATTTCTATGCAGACTCAGAGACACAGACACAGCTCTAATGGTATGCATGCCTGTGTGTGTGTGTGAGTGTGTGAGTGTGTCTTGTGCGAGTTATTGCCAGCAGCGACTGCGACAGCGACATGCAATTGCAGCAGCTACAAGATACTTTGTGTCATAGCAACGCCAACAACGCCAACATCGCGACAAAGTGTAGCAATCAGAGAAGAAAGATGTTGCCGGGTGTTAATGGAACAACAACTGCAATATTTACAAAAGCAATTCGACAGACAGAAGCGAGATAATGTCTACGCATGCCTAAAATTTATTTTTATGACATCATAAATTCCGCAGACGATGATTTCGCTTTCGCACATCCCCCCTCCAGTTACTTTCGTATCTTTCACATGTAGGCTTAAGTGTGTGCGTGTGAGTGAGTGTGTAAGCTTGAATGAGTGCATAACTGAATGGCAAAATGCCTTGCCATTCATTCACTTGGGGAGGGCACAGCAAAAATGCAAATCATTTACATAATATCATACAAGAAAGAACTCAAGTGAAACTTGAACAAAATCAAGCTCACATTCTTCTGCAAATATATCTCAGTTCTGTGCTCGCCTTCTACAACAAACTATATTTGACAATCTATGCAACCTTGGAGATTTCTTTATACAAAATCAAAGGCGACTTGGGGCCAACTAACCTTTTGTTAACTTGAGTAAAAAGTTAGCAGAAAATTGAAAGTATAGAAACTAGTCGAACTATTATGATGATCCTTTGGCATTCCATTTATTGATTGTTTTGCTTTTAGCTGCCTGTTTAACCCCGTCGCGAGTTTATTAATTCAGCCGTCCCCATTCGTTCGAGTATGTGTATTAGCTCGCATGTCGCACCAGCTTGGGATAAGGCCAAGTGACAAACCACCACCACCACCACCACCAAAAGCGATGGCAGCACAAGCAGCAGCACCACCACCCGGACGGTGGACATGGTCGGCGACACACCCATCACACTCCACACTAGCAGTGGCTGGGGCAATCAACTATGATTGCAGCAACACTCAAATATGCAGACACTGAGTCGCTGACGACCCGTGGGGGATTTTCACCTTGTAACCATTGGAAATGCTGGACAAAAAAGTAAAATGAACGCGCCAAAACCACAGCAACTTGTGTAATTAACACGGCTTAGTCGGGAATAGTCTGCATACCGCCGAACGTCTCACTAATTTGACCAATTTGCGCTAATAGGCAACGTCTGGCGGTATGGTTACATCACTTAGGGTTGCCATGGCAGGCAGCAGCAAGATACGATACTGAACTGCCTGGCATATCTCACATGTTTAAGGAGCAATCGAATTCTATGCTAAGTTCTACTAATTTCATTTAATAATAGGATTTGATTCAATTAGGTTGTGCGAATCGAAGAAGACTCTTCAATCTCTGAAACTTTAATATTATATGTAAGCTAATACGATTCCCTAAGAGTTTTATTAGCGTGAAAAATAATATTTACCCTAATGCCCAATCTGATTAATTATGCCAGCATTCACTTTAGTTTCATAGTTAGAATGCGAGGAAGAGAATGGAACGGGAAGAGCTTAACACACATTACTGTGAAGAACGTTGAGTTTGGTTTGGTTTTGCTTTGATCCTGCATGAATGTGAATGGTTTTTGCTCCATGCCGGAAACTTTTTTAATGCGCGCTCACAATAGAAATAATATTTAAGATGTGGTCGGGCAACGCATTTTTCATGTACCATTGATTTCTCAACTTTTGCAGCCTTAAATGCCTTGCGTTGTAATTTTTCAACATTTTTCCTGTTTGGCTGAAATGATTTTTCCGTTTTTCCTTGTAAAATTGGACCAAAGCTTTCAACTTTTTCTGTGTGGGTTTTTTTGTTGGTGTTTGCTGCATTTGCGTGTGGGGTAGTTTGATGCACGCTGCCTCAAATGAGGCAACCAAAAAAAACAGAAAAAATGGACGCCAGAGAAATGAGAAATGTTTCGTTGATTGTTAATGTCGCGGTTAATTTTATCCCTCATTCTCCAGTTTTGACTTTTTGGTTTTCAACCCAAAATTGGGGTATTTATTTTGGCAAGCCAACAACTGATTCTCTTTTATGAATTCGCAATGGAAACTGGGTGAAGTATTTAAGAAGAACTAAGGGGAAAATGATTATCCTAAATAACAAAGGTTTCAGGTTTCTGCATTTTAAGTTATTGCAATCCTAATGAGGGCTAAGGAGCCATAGTAAAGCTGAACTCTTGCAAATCTTTACGGGCAACTAAGTTTGCTTATAAAGTGAGACATTATTACATTGGCTGCTTGGGAAAATCATTACCAAAGCGGTATATGTATATGTATATGTATGCGCTTGAACTACTATACCCTTAGGACTCCAACTGGACGCCAGTCCATTTGGCTGCTGGCACCCCACCCCGCCAAACTACCCAGCCCAAACGCAAAGTTTATGAGCTGCAAGTCAATAAGAGTTTACGACGTTGGCAGCATTTTAATAACTTCTACTTGAGGAATTTTATTGCACATTCCGATAGGAGCCTGCCCTGCTCCGTGGGCTTACCTGTCCTGTATGTCGGATGACAACTGGTGCTGAAGGATGCTCCCTGATGACGACGATGATGTTTGACGTTGCCTAAGCCGCACAAACGAAATGCTGGCAGACTGAGGCTGAGGCTGAGGCTGAGCTAGAGGCAGAGGCTGCACGGTGTTCGTCCCAGTTATGAAAACATGAAATCACAAATTGCACTGACAGGGACACTGACAACACTGGCAAAGAACAACAACAATCAGGCAACGTCAGGGATGCCGGGATGCAGGTGGCAGTGCAGCGCTGATGATGAAGGCAGGTGCATATGCAGGGCGAGACGACAAGAGGCGAGGCTCTTTTTGGGGGCTATGTTGCGATTGCACTCGCTGTTGCAGTTGCAGTTGCAGTTGCAGTTGCAGTTATAGTTGCAGTTCTAGTTGTAGTTGATGCAGATGGTGCAGTTGGCTTAGGCGTTAATGACAAATTGCTGGTTCGGTGGTCATTGGTACGACGACGCATCCTTATACGCTGGCACTTTACGACTCGTAGCACTGCTCGTTCTCTCCTTTTCGTCTCACATTCTGCTCGCTGCTGCTGCTGTTGCTGCTGCTGCTACTGCTGCTTTCGCTGCGACTGCGACGCTGCTTCTGCTGCTGCTGTTGGTGCTGGTGCATTTTTTGCGTAACTTGTGAGCTTTTTTCACTTTTATACATTTCACCGTCAATTTAAGCATAATTTGTTGTTTACAATTGAGACGCGATTGAACGCGTTTAGTTTGAGGAATCCTTTCAGTTTGCCGACTTTCTGCTCATTCGCTGCGTTTAATTGATTTTTGCGCGTGTATATGTGCAATGCAATGTGTGTGCGCGCCTCTGTGTATGCACATGGGTTACTCAGTGTGTACGCGTCTGTGTGTGGGTTTTTGTATGTGTGTTCGTGTGAGTATGTGCGCGTGGGCTCAGTGGAAACAGGCAACGGAATGCGTCCGAATGGCAGTGCGGAGCTTTTGCTTATGAGCCGCGTTTTACTACGAGCGCAACGCTTTTGGCCTGAATATGCGAATTTCCTGCGCTACTCCTACGTTAGCAGAGCGTAGCGCAGCGCAGCGCACCACGCACTCATGTATGTGAGTGTGAGTGTGAGTGTGAGTGTTTGTGTGTGTATGGCGTTTGCTCTATGTATGGGTATGAATTTCAGTATAATAAAATATCCTGTTTGGGCAACGAGCGAATAAACGAGAGAGCAAGAGAGCGAGAGAGCGCGCCGCCAGCCACGCCCACTGCGCATGCCCTAGAAATTTGGAGCAAGTTGCCGCTGCTGGCTATTTGTGGGCGATAGCGGGCAATGGCGATAACAGTATCTACTCCACCCTCCCTGCCCACACTTCTTATTCACCACCACCAGTGTACCGTACCGTTCAACGTCCCTTGCGCTGTATGTGTACGAGAGTGTGTGTATGTGTGTAAGTGAGTGTTCTATGCGAGTTTTTTCACTTTGTTGGGGGGCGGCTAATGCTTTTTGTTTTAGGGCACTTGTGGTTGTTGTTTGTTGTTATTGTTTTCTTTTCAGTTAGTATTTACAACACTTTGAATGCACTAATTGTTGTATTTAATAAGTACTTTGTATTTACTTTGATTTAAAAAACACTAAAGAAATATTGATGAAACACATGAGCAGTCGCTGCACCCCCTTGTTTTTGTACAAACGATAACGATACCGATATCCCGAATTGTCGCAAGTTGCATTTTAATCAATTTCAATTGGCGGTCTGGAAAAAGCGCTGCCACCGGTTTCTTTTTAAATAATATTTAAATAATATTTTTTATTAAGCCATAAACAGCTAACATTGTTTTCGAAAATGTTACTCAGTAAGTTTTCTAAACCAAATTTGTAACACTTTTATGTTTTTCAACGCAGTGTCCCCTAGGTTTCGGAAAAATCGCTCATAAATCTATTATGTTTGGCGAAACTTTTTTAAGCGGGCTATACATTTTGGAAATTTCTCCAGTTATTTACTGTTTAAAGAACAATATATAACCAACTTGAAAGAGCCGGGACTTACAATTTTAAATGTGCCGTTATTCGAAAAAAAAAAAACATTCAAATAACATTGACTTAACAGAGTTATGTTATGTTTTTATTCAGTCTGTTACGCCAGCATAAAATTTCTCATCGTTTGTAGTGTGACCAGATGGTCAAACAGTTTGAAATGAAATGAAGTGAGAAATAAGGAGCCGCAGCCGTAAAATTTATGAAAAAATATTTCTCACTTCATCCGACTTGCTTGCTTGCATAGATCATATTAATGATATTTCAATCCCGTGAGATCACACACATACTAACTCTGCACCGCATGCGCGTGCGTTAGCAAGCCGACATCCGCTTAAAATTGTTCTTTCTAATATATTTACATTAAAGCAAATTCTATAATAATGCACAAAGCAACCAATCAATATTTTGTTGATTTTCGTAAGCAAACTAACAAACAAAAAAATCTTTATCTTATTTAAAAAGCGAACTGTCAGTAAACACAGTGAGACCATAGTCATGCATTAAAAAAACGATGATTTTTCTTTTTGAAACCTGGTCACACTGGTCATTTCAGCTGAGAATCGATAGTTATCGCAGGCTATATCTCCTAAGCTGAAAACGAAAAATTACTAAGTATTTTCGTTTTATTTCATCAAGATCTATTAAAATCAATCGTCAGATCTTGGCGCCCCGGAAACTACACTTTGCCTCTTAAAACGATGCGAAGTGTATCGATATTTATCGGCTAATTTCAGCATTATTAAATATAGTATTTTTATTATTATATACAATAATAAATTAAACATAATTTTTATTTCATTTGTACAGTATTAGTTATAATTTAACAACAAGATATATTTGCATCAAAATTACTATTTACTAATTGGAATAAGTAATTTTCCTTATTTGGGCACACTGAAACTTATCTTATAAGACTAAAGAAAATTATTGCGACATGATGATTTCAAAGTTAAAAGATGAAAAGGCCGTTTGCTCGTTTTAAACGCACTAAATGGCAGAAATTTAAGTTGGTTTGCGTGTTTATACATAGTATATATAAAATACGACTTCCATAATGAGACTACTTTTTAGATACATATTGATGTAGCACCAGACAAGTAAAATTAGTAATGCAACAGAGATAGCAACTCACATAGATGCTGTGGCGCGAGGCTCAGAAGATACGAGGAGATATATTGGTTGACGACATCAGCAGAAACAGTACCTACAAGTAACCGGGAAACCACTGCACAGTTGCTATATGCTATATTTCTGCCGCAGAATAATATTGTATTTACCTTTGTTCTACAAGCGTGTTGGCACAATGGGCCGCTGAAGTTAGCTTCAAGGTTGCTTCCTTTGCACTGAAAATGTATATATTTTACTGAACTGATCGCCATTAGATCTATGTTTAGAAATCCGTAGAACGAATTTGATTTTCATATGTCTATTTCAACGCGAGCACAATAAAGTCGATCTCGACGATGTTACCAACGAGATGACGCCCAGCTCTATTGCGGGATCCATCGAACAGAAATGTCTATGAGAATTTGTTGCGTTCCCTTAAGTACAATCACTAAGCAATGTTCATTGCTAAAAATGGGGGTAAATGGCAACAGTTGCCAGCGTCCCCGATTTTGTAAAAAAATGTTGTACAGATATAGCTACATTTATTCAGAATTTGAGTGAATTATCGGGTTTTTATACCCTTCGACCATTGAAAATAGTCAAAAAAAAGGGTATACTTTGTACAAATGTATGTAACAGGCAGAAGGAGGCGTGGGAGACCCCACAAAGTTTACATATTCTTGCTCAGGATCACTAACCGAGTTGATTGAACCATGTCTGTCCGGATGACCAGAACACACAGATGTCAGCTATTATAAAAGCTAGAGACAGCAAATTTGGCATGAAGGTTTAAGTGTACCAGGCGCAGATCAAGTTTATTTCAAATGTTAGGTGCCACGCCCACCGTCCCCGCAAATCAATAATTTAATTTTTGAAGTCAATAAGCGCTGTATAAAAGCTGAATACTACTAAGCTGAATAAAATATCAACATATTCTCCAAATTAATCCGATCGGACAATAAACACAGAAGTTATTTAAGAAAGTATTTGCATAAAACCAAGTGCTTGTGTCAGCTAACAAGGGAGGTGGGTGAGCGCGGGCGCCATCTATCGGGAATAATTTCAAAGCATGACGCCGAAACACAAAAGGACTTCAGTCTGCCAGCGCGCCGGCCGAAGCATTTGCCTGTTGTCAAACTTCACAAGCAACGCGTACATCATGATTTGGTGCTCCTGCTCTGGAATTTTCGGAGCATCACCCAAGTCGGCGAGCCTGTTCCTTGTTCCAACTAAGGCCGCCCCATCTCCCCTAAAAAAGGTAATTAGCAATTAATTTCTATTCTATATCCTGTACATTTATTTATAATGTCCTAATCCTGTCAAATCTTCCTACCCACTTGGACCTAACATGCAAAAACGAACTAACGCAAAACTTAAAATTAATAACAAATTATATTTACAGAATTAAAACTAATTGGACATACTTTGTTTTTCTTTCAGATCATGGACGTGGACGCAGATGCCACCAGGCAGAAGAAAATATGGCCGGCAGGCAAAGAAGTTGCCTACGGAAGCTGAGACGGACGCCTGCTCGTGTTTGGCTGCTGCTGCTGCAAATCTGGCCTGCTGGTCTTATGTAGCTGCTGTGGCGCTACAGATTTTGCAATATGGCGGATCCCCGCACGGAACAGACTCTCCAGGGCAGGTAGGCGTTCGAGCCGAGAGGTCCAGAGATTGCTGCGTCTGCACACACACAAAATGTCGGATTAATAAATTTAATAATTATTAATTTTAAAACATCTAATACATGCACTTAATTATTTTGCAGAATCTATCTGCGCCGACCGCTTGCTCAAATGTTACTGAGGAGTCGGCCGCCCTTGAAAGAGATGTTGGCGGTCATATGACTGGGCATTTGTGCATCTGTCGACGATTCAAACGGCGCTTGGCAAAACGGGAACCTTGGGTCAGCGACCGATCGCACTGCTTGCTCCGCTAGCAGATGTTGCTCATACCAGGGCAACTGTATTCATCGATATATGTCTATCGACACTCGAAATGAACACAGCCGATTCGCAGAATGCAACAAATTAAATCGATGGATCGGAGAAAATTGAAAACATCGATTAATCGATTGCAGAATCGATTTAACTTCCAGCTCTACTGAGCACGGTTCTAGCACTAAGCACCACTAAGTAAAAATACCAAGTTAGTTTACAAAGTTGAGTCAAAGTGAAAGGTTCATTTCAATTAATTACTACCTTTTTCATCCAGTCCTATGTCAGATATTAATGGTAAAATATTCTACAGTAATTTTCATTAATTTAACGGAAGATCGTCAAATTGGGATTCTTAGTTTTTTTTTATAAAAAAAATGTTGATTTTAAATGTTTACTAAAAACCTTATTCTTAAAATAAAATCTCAACTTAATGGGTTTTTCCGGTCATCTATCTATACGGATCGGTATAAAATAATTATAGGAAGACATTTTTAATTTAATGTAAAGTGGATTGAACAATCGTAAGCATTTTAATTGTTTGTTATTGAATTCTTTGTAATTAGTATGATCTAAAAGTATTTTAATTTGACTTAAAATACGCCGGTGTCAAAATAATTTTACCGCTCACTGTACGTAGATGAGCAACGCGCACAACCCAACGGGGATTTTCGGGTCATATCTGAACCCATTTTTAAAAAATTTAGTTTTGGATTTCACGGCATTTCAACTTAAGGTATAGATATACATATTAGAAACACTCTCACTTTCTAATTTCACTTTTCTGTTTATTTTTAAATTGCTATGTGCAACACTGTCACTTAGAACCAGCCTTATCAGTATATTATGTATGTACATATGTATGAAAATGACTCATAAGAAGTTCTCGTTGGCGCTTGGCAAATAAATAAATAAAAAAAAAACCGACAAACTGGTAAAAAAATGAAAATATTGGAGAAGTAGACAAGAAAAGATAGAAAAAATTGAAAAGGAAATTGAAAGAACACGTTTTAGTTTCAAAAAGTATGAACGTATGGAACAGTTATAATGTACTGTTTAAAGCTGCAAAGAACTGAAAAGTTAAAGATGGCGATTCTTATACAGTCTTCGTGATTATTCGATAAATATTAGTACGATTTTCGATTTTCATCGATAGAAATTGTTAAATATTATAAGTTTAAAATTCAGACTTAACATATGTTAATTCGTTGGTTAGTGGTCACATAATAAATACAACCGATCTTTGCAACACTGTCGTTAATCAGGCAGAGTTGCCTATTTTAAAGTGGGCGCGCGCTATATTGATAATCTATGTACAGAAGATAATGGTAACGGTAAAAAAATGTTACGAATATTGAAAGATTAGAAAGATTATCAGGAAATCTCAGAAAAACTCAGGAAAACATCACCATCGCAACCAATTTCATTCGAAACATCTACTATCGCCGAAATATTAAATTGAAGGAATATTTTAGTGTAACCAGAAAACCTAAAGTTATAATATTTTTGCAGGGCTGCTATTAAAATCGATTTAAATCGACATATTTGTTTAAAAAGCCAAGGCCGTAGCAACGATGTCTGGGCCCTTGTGAAACATTTAATTATAGAATGCATTTAATTTACAAAACTTTTCATAAATGAAAAAACCTTATGCAACTTCTTTTCTTGATATTTTACGGGCATACGTTTTTTTCTAAAATATTTTCCGCCTCTCTTTCTTCTCGTTTTTGACCATGTCCATTGGTCTGTCCGTCCGTTTGACGTCGATAATTTGATAATTTGAGATCTTATTACCTAGCAAATCAAAATAATAAAAATCAGTTTTGAACCTATGTTCCTATGTATACATATGCACATGCTTTACAATTATTCCCGACAGATGGCGTTCGCCCGTCTCCCTTGTTATCTGACACAAGCACTTGGTTTTATGCTCATACTTTCTTAAATAACTTCTGTGTTTATACCCTTCGACCATTGAAAATGGTCAAAAAAGGGTATACTAACTTTGTGCAAATGTATGTAACAGGCAGAAGGAGGCGTCGGAGACCCCTCCAATCGACCGGCTTGTGACCCTGAGCAAGAATATATTCACTATATGGGGTCTCCCACGCCTGCAGCCTATTACATTTCAATGGTCGAAGAGTATAAAAATGTGAAGCCAAAGAAAACAACAAATTTAATACAAATTTAAATTTAAATTATAGAAGGTCATACTTTTTCGGAAACTATCACTGTGCCTTCTAACAATTTTGGCGATACCATTTATATTTCTTCAGGTAATCTAAAAGTTTTCGTACCTTAAACGGATTCAAAATAATACATTTATTCTATTGAAGATGACGAAAATGGTGACGGAGATTGCCAAATCGTCAACAGCTTCATAAAAGATCAATGCTCGACGACTATCAACCCCAATGAAAATAGTTTTGAGGCGCCAAACAATGATGTCGATATCGTTGTTATTTCTTCAGGTGACACAAGTTTTTCTCCATTTAACCGACCTACAATATTAAATTTATTCGTACAGATGCTGACGATGATAATGACGAAACGCACATCTCATCATCCATTACGTCTGAAATGCAACCAATTCCTGAAGAATTTCGTTATATCGAATCGAATCAGGAAGAGGCATCCAACCACTGTGCAAATCTTTTACCTTTTCCTGATTCGTCAAACAATCTATTGGCTAAAAATGACCAACATCCTAATCAAGTTTTTGAGGCTGCTTTCAATGACGACAAATATCAAGGTACCGCCCCTTCAGCGCCGATCTCACAAAATAATAATTTCGAAAAAGAGGGCGAACTTTCAAAGGTTGATAGTCCCTTGGACTCTCCAAAACCTGGAGAGTCAGGTACTGAATATTCTGAATCCTACATATCCAAGCTGGAGGTAACGTAAAACATATAGGGGTATATTTCATATTGAGTATCGTTATATTTCTCTTACAGACGCTTTTCGAAACGGTGGGTCCACCTCCATGTGAAACTAAACCCCCAAAGGCGCTGAATGTAAAATTATTGGAGTATCAGATAAAAGGACTCACATGGATGCTATGGCGCGAGACGCAGAAAATACGAGGAGGTATTCTAGCTGACGACATGGGCTTGGGTAAAACATTGAGCATGATCGCATTAATTTTGGCCAATAAAGAGCAAAACCAAGCAGAAGAAAATTATCATCAGACATCATCAATGAATCACTTAACCCATTTATTTGAAGAACATACTGAAAAGAAGATAACCCCGAATGGAAATTTGTCACCAACCAAACGGAAAGTAACTGAACATTTGCAAAGCGAATGCGACCCACTGAAAGAATTACAACCCAAAAGAGTATGTAAGGAAGACCCTGAAAAGTTGGAATTTAAGAACAACAAGGATGATATGGTTCCTGTGCAGGATAAACAAGCCGGCACCTTGGTCATTTGTCCTACGAGCGTGCTGGCACAGTGGGCTGGCGAAGTTGAATCAAAGGTTGCTTCCAATACTCTAAAAGTTTATATCTTTCACGGACCAAATCGCCGCGCAATTGGTCTTTCGGAACTTCGTAAAATGGATTTGGTTATTACATCGTACGGTACAGTTTCTTCCGAATATACGAAAAGTAAAGGTCACCACTCTTGGCTCTTTGCTTTGGAGTGGGAACGCTTGATTCTCGACGAGGCACACATTATACGGAACACGAAAAGCAAAAACTGTAAATCCGTATTAGAGCTAAAAAGCCAATGTCATTGGGCATTGACTGGTACGCCTATACAGAATTCTGCTCTAGATTGTTGTGCTCTGCTCAAGTTTCTGAAGGTTCCGATCGAACCTGTTTCTGTTCGCAAGAAAGGAATAGATGGACATCCTTATATACATTCCCTTATGCAGCCCCTGATGCTTCGTCGCACAAAGTTAGAGTTACAAAAATCAGGTGAAATGTCTGTATTGCCACCACTGCATGTTAAGCAAATTGATGTTGAGCTTTCGCCACCCGAGATGGAGGTATATAAAATACTTTCCTCCATTTCGTTTAAAATATTTTCACAATTACTGCGTCAACGTGAACACAATAACATCGATCTCCACTACAATGCCAACGAGATGACGCCCAGTTATGTGGGGGAATCCACCGAAGAGAACTATCAAGAAATTTATGATAATTTTTTGCGATCCCTTAACTGCAATCCCAAAGAACGACTCAAGGGTATAGTGCTGAATGGTCTTGTGCTGCGTCTGCGACAGTTCTGTTGTCATCCCGGACTTATGGTTAAGGTACTCTCTTTATAAATTATAAAACATATACCAACTTGTATTTCCCTCTATCAAGATGCTTAGCGGCGAAAAAGAGGAAAGTGAAGATGAAGACAAGGTAAAACAGGAATCTGGTGAGCTGCCGGAGCTAGATAAAGCAGATAAGTCTTTAAAACCCGAAGAGACTCAAAAATCTTCAGTTGATGAGAAGGTACTGCAGCCCGATAATCCGATATTTACATTATCTCATCACTCGGCAAAACTGCGCTTGATATTTGACACACTAGCGCAAATTCTGCAGGACACAAACGATAAAATCATTGTGGTCTCTGAGTGGACAAGTTTTTTGAATCTGATCAAAGATCATTTAAAATTGATGCGTCACGAAACGCTGGACTACAATGGTAAAATGAATAACAAATTGCGCTGTGACACCATCGACAAATTCAATGATATAAACAACAACCAACGTATTTTGCTACTCTCATTAACTGCCGGGGGAACCGGACTCAATCTGAATGTAGCCAATCATCTGCTCTTAGTGGATTTACATTGGAATCCTCAACTGGAGCGCCAGGCTCGTGATCGTATTTATCGTTATGGCCAGTCGAAACCGTCCTTTATTTATCGTTTTATTTGTAAGGACACCGTCGAGCAGTGGGTTAAGAGACGTCAAGACGAAAAAATTGCAATTGCTACGGATGTAATAGACGGTGATGCCGCTCCAGCAGCTACCGGAAACGCTCTTACTCTTAATGATTACAAACAGATATTTACCATGCAATAAGAAAAAGATATTTAAGTCTTTTAAAAAGTTATCTCATACTAGGCTCAGGCATATTAACTTATACAACATATCATCACATTTACCTACACAACATATCAAAAATTATGAAATATATTTTATACAAAAACTCTTTTCTACAACTGCTACTACTACTACTTCTAATCCTTTTCGTGTCAGCCGTTATGTCTTTTCAACTCATAGCATAGCCCTATAAATTATAATGTATTCCTATTAATTATGCTACTAATTCTACCTCTATACTGAATCTACATTCTAGAGCTTCAAGTCTTGAAAAAAGTTATCTTAGGGATATCTCAGCGATAAATATAAAAGCATGACTGCTTTTTTTTTAAATACTCATAGTTCAAAGTGCCAAATAAATAAAATTCTCAATACTACTTTATATTATATATATATATATATATATATATATATATATTATTATTATTATATTATATATATATGTATATATATTTTAATACTCTATATATCCCATGCCAAAGCTAAATTCAATATAAATCTAAATTAAAAACGAATAAAAACACAAAGATTGTATCGAAAAGTTTATTTTTGGTTAAAACAAAAAACTTTTCCCAGTATGACGTGGGGAATGAGGGTTACATGTGAAGTGCACGAATAGTATATAAAGACGCCTGTTCCACATGATGCAGTACATTAAGTAGTTGTTGTTCTTGCATTTGCTGCTGTTGTTGTTGCTCACTTCTTGATGATGCCCTTGACAGCGGCGACAACGTTGCGAGCAGAGATGCCAAACATGTCGATGAGTACGGCTGGAGGTCCAGAGCGTGGCACTGTGGGCACATATAGATGTTTCACAACAAAATTGCGATGCTCGGCCAGAGCACTGAGCACAGCCTCACCCAGACCACCTTGCCTGTAGGTTAAAATGAAGATATGTTAGTTTGAATAAAAGATACTGATTACAAACAGTCAGCACTTACTGGTAGTGATCCTCGACAACAACGATGCGACCGCCGCACAGTTTGCCCTGCTCGATAATCAAATCGACATCGAGTGGCTTCACGGTGAAGGGATCGATGACACGAGCTGTGATGCAATCCTTCTCCAGCTCCTCGGCGGCAGCGAGGCATTCGTACAGCGTAATGCCGGCTCCGATGAGGAGAACCTCATCAGATGGCTTCTGGCGCACAACCTTACCGCGTCCAATAACAAACTGCTCGTCATTGTTGTAGATCACGGCGGTATTGGGACGCGATGTACGGATAAAGCAAACACCCTTTGTGTTGGCAGCCAATTCGATGGCACGCTCACAGCTCACTGCATCGGAGGGGTAGAAAACGGTGCTGCCAGGAATGGTGCGGAACAAGGCAATATCCTCGAGACCCATCTGGGATGGACCATCCTCGCCAATGCTGCAGCCGCAGTGGGAACCAACAAAGTTCACATCTGTCTGCGAAATGGCACCCATGCGAATCTGATCGAAGGCACGTGTAAAGAAGGTGGCAAAGGTGGACACAAAGGCAACGGTACGGCGGCGACAGGCAGCACCAATGGCTACTCCCGCAAGATTCTGTTCAGCAATGAAGCACTCGATGTAACGCTCAGGGAAGGCATTGCGTAATTTGTCCGAGAACGTTGAGTTTTTGGTGTCACCATCCAGAGCAATCACGCGACCATTATCAGCGCCAATTTTGGCCAGAGCTGTGCCATAAGCCAAACGCGTGGCAACCTTATCGCCGAGCTTGTAGTTGGGTGGAGAACAGAGCTTCACATTGGTGATGTCGACCTCAGGTGCCTGGTTGGTTTTATCAAGCTTCTTGGGTGCTAGTTTAACGCCATGGTTGACAATCTTTCCCTGCAGGTACTTGATAACTTCGGCGGCCTTGTCCCCCAATGGCTTGCCATGCCAGTTGTCCTCATCCTCGATGTTGGGGAAATCCTTGCCCTTGAAGGTCTTGGCAATAATCGCGGTGGGCTTTTTCTTTGTGCTGTTGGCACAGTGCAGAGCCTTGCAGAGCTCCTCGACATCATGGCCATCCACAACGAGAGCATTGAAGCCGAAGGCCTCAAGACGATCGCGGTAAACGTCCATTCTGTGCTGCAGCGAGGTGGCCTCCGATTGTCCCAGGCGGTTCACGTCGAAGATCACACACAGATTGTCCAGACCATAGTGGCCGGCAAAGTGGAGCGATTCCCAGACAGATCCCTCAGCAGATTCACCATCTCCAACAATCACATAGGTGCGATAGTCGGCCTTGTCGAAGTTCTTGCCCACATAGGCCATGCCGGCACCAACGGCGACACCCTGACCCAGAGATCCAGTACCCACATCAATGAAATTCAAACGAGGGGTAGGATGACCTTCCAGATCGCTGTCAATCTTGCGCAAATTCTGTAGTTCCGCCACAGGGAAGAGGCCTGCCTCAGCCCAAGCTGCGTACAGAATGGGTGCGGCGTGTCCCTTGGACAAGATCAGACGATCGCTGGAAGGATCACGTGGATGCTTCAGGTTCAAGCGCATCTGCTGGAAGAATAACACCGACATGATCTCGGCAAGAGAACTGCACGATGTTGGATGGCTGTACAACAAAAAGGAAGAGAAATATAGTAATGAGTTGCGAGTAAATTAATTGAGTTTTATTTATTATCTGTGCTGGCAACGACCCAAAACAAATTTGAGAAAATAAAAAATGCTTTTGGAGTATTCTGCTTAAATGAGGTAGGTAGATATTACCAATACACTTTACTTACACTATTACATCTACTACTGTTTCTAGTACTATTTTTTACCTACTTTACTACTTTTTCAACTTATAGTCCTATACTCCTATTTCTTCATCTTCTGCTACTACTAATTACTACTTCTGCTACAGCTACTTCAGCTAATACTTCTACAACTAATACTCCTCTTACTTATTCTTTTTTTTCATACACTTATTAAAAGTACAAGTATTTTCACTTCTAATCTATCTACATTATTTTCTACATGTTTTTTTACTATTAAATCTACCACTACTACTCCTTATACATATATAAATATGCAATAGAAAAATCTTCACTTAAAATTAATTATTTATATTCCTACAACTACTCTCAATATCTCTTTACATATCTTCTTACTATCGCTACCTTTAACCTACTCTCTCTATCCGTTATCCTTTACTACTACTTCTCATTATCCCCCCACTCCATACTATTTCGACAAACACTTCTATCCATAAACTCTCAACAAGCCTAATACTACTTTCACTAAGTGCTTATTGTGGTAGCCATTGAAAGCTGGGAAAGGTAACAATACGCAGATAGTCACATATAAATATATATCATATAACATGTATATGTAATACTTGAGGAAACCTTAAGGGGGCTCGTCTTTCCAGCCACATTCGTACATACAGAATGTCTTTATACAGCATGTTTGTACGTGCAAGTACACACAGACACACATATGTACATGCATGAATGTTTATATAAATAGCCCTTATCGCAGATACGTTTCGTGTACACACATACATAGGTTTCCAGACCGAAACCGGTCGGAAATTCGCTTGCTTTGCATAAATAAATCTTCGATTTGGCATTCGATTTCACATTGCTCACTGGCAGAACTCTTCGTTATAAAGAACTAATGAAGGTGAATTGCTTCACAGTTTATCAGTTTCGAAGAGTTTCTTTGATGGGGTGCACTTGAGGCGCACAGCCGGTGTCACCTCTGTGTTGTAGTGTGTCTAATCGGACATATCACGTTGTGACTAACCACATCAACAGCAACACCAACTATTGGTTGAGATAACCTATGCTTGCTCCCAAAATCCCAGAGGTCATCTATAGAACGGGCCCTATCAGATCAGAGTTGTTGGCTATGGTGTGGAAATGGGGCGCAAAGAGTTCTCCATTTAGATAAAGTGCATGGCAAATAGTTTATGACAATTGGCGCTTCCACTGCTAAGCTTATCAAACATTTAGTTTAATTGCAACAGCCCCCACACCCATCATAAATGTCATAAAAACGTCAGCGTGGGGTAATGACAACAGTCATTAGCATTAAACGTGATTGTTGTTGTGCGCAGCGTTGCCAACTATTCCCAAAAACAGTAAAAATCAGCGAGCTTTTGCACGTCTTGTTTAAAGCGCCGCTATGTCTGCGTGTGCATGCAAGTATGTGCGTGGACTGTGCGTGGCGGCGAACGCTCAAAAGTTTACAATAAATAAACTACATGATATGGCATTAAAACAAGCATTGTGAAGGTCAACGAAGGTCAATCAAAAACTACAACAAATAATTACTATCGAAATACCCAAACGCAGCTTATCAGCGAACAAGCCTATACAAACAGACAGACAAACAGACAGACAAACACAGACACACAGTGTGTTTGTGTGCGCGCTCACTGCATAAAAATACACAAACAGAAACGCGTGTTTAACGAGCGAACGGCGTTGCATTGCCGAAAACACGTGGCTTCGGAGCCTTGAGCCGGGGGTCACCTTAGCCGGCGCAGCTTGTCTAAGCGGAGGCTTCGCTCCGCCGCGCAACAGGTGCAAGGTGCACAAGTTTTATTTATGTATTTACATATTTCGATAGTAAAAACACTTACCCCGACTTGGAGGCCTCTGTGGCATTGATGGAGTGAATACGCAGCTTGTGAGCGACATCTTTCAAGTCCTGAATGGTCTTAGCTTCTGGCTTGTGATACGACATATTGATCGGGATTGTTGTTGCTAGTGGCCAAAATTGTGGACTGATAAAGAGATTGCTTTGTTTTAACCAAAATTGATAACTTCTGCAGCGACAAATGACTGAAAAAAGAACAGCCGTTTTGCTACCTTAAGTTTCTGTCTTGATGAAGCTGGAGCTGGAGCTGTTATTGAACCGTAGCAGCCGGCGATTGGAGCTAAACTGACGGCGCCGCTGTTACTTTCGCTTACGATGAAGGCAATTTTCGTTGCTGTCGATGACGACGATGTTGCCGTCGCAGTCTCTCACTATCGTTGGAGCCGTATAGCTTTCAATATGAAGTGTGTGAGTGAGCTTAAAAGAGACAACTATATACACGCGTGTGAATAAAGTAATTGCGTGAAGCAGTTTATTGAGCTTTCAAGCCCAATATTCACTACTCAACAAGGCAAAAAAGAAAGATTTATTAGAATATACAAATAATATTAAAAAATGTATTGTTAAATAAATAAATTAATACAAATATATAAATAGCGTTGTTATTCCCAGTCTTAGAGCATCTTAGATTATAAGAGCATTAAAATGTACGAAATCTTTAAAAGAGTTGCTAGATACTTACAATTTAATATGAAATAAATTGAACATAAAATGAACTAATTCAAATAAATAAATCGGGTTACATAAATAGCATTGTTATTCCCAGTATTACTGCATCTTATATTACAAGAGCTTTAAAACGTACACCTATCTCTTTATAAGTGTTGTTAAACTTAGAATCCACTTACTGCTGCTTACCTGAGTGAGCTTTCAAGAAGAACTTTCGGCGCGCGCACCGTACGCCTTCGATAGCTCAGTTGGTAGAGCGATGGACTGTAGTTCGGCAATTGCAAATAGACATCCACAGGTCGCTGGTTCGACTCCGGCTCGAAGGAATTTCAGTAATTTTTTTTTACTTTTGTAATGAATAATAATTGTATTTTTTTTCTTTACCAAAGGTATCAATTGGGCTGCACGATTTATGAAGATACAAAACAGAAAACTTTAATATTGTAGCTTCTGTATCTTTCAACTTATAATTTGGGTGTTTAAAAAAGTTTTTATGTTTAATTTCCAAATAATTATAAACTATAATGGCAAGATTCCTGAGATTAAAATAAATTCTAAAATATCAATCAACAAAAAATCCTTCGAGCCGGAGTCGAACCAGCGACCTGTGGATGTCTATTTGCAATTGCCGAACTACAGTCCATCGCTCTACCAACTGAGCTATCGAAGGCACATGGCCAGACGCGCCAAATTAGTGCAGTTGAAGGGGGCGTGCATAATCCCCCTAATCCAACCCATGTGTACGTTAATAGTATTGTTTTAATATATCGTATTAGTTATCGATAGTTTAACATGCATTACTGGCAAATTAGCGTGTTTGTTTATTACCTTTATGCGCACAAGTTGCAATAATTTTGTTATCAATACAAATAAATATGTAAATCTATTTTCTGATGCTATATATTAATATCATCATTTGGTTGGTTATCTCTTTCGTTTCTTTTCTTCTTTGTCTTAAATATTTAACTAATGCATAATTTAGTTAGCAAAATAGTTAACATTAACAATACATAGTTACATTTTAATTTACACTCTGTTGCATTTATTTAATTCATTTTCTCTGTATTTTGTTCGCATCGATCTTGAATCTAATTACGATATCTGTTTGCCTAACTCAAATTGCTACTATAATATTTAATATGAATTTATATAAAAATATGCATATATTTTAATTAATTTACGATCTAAACAATTTCGCTTTTGTGCACAAATTTCCGTACAGTAAAAGCTGCTTAGCGTGCACTGAGATTATACATATAGATATTGATCCGATGATTTTCAGCTGTCATATAATGTAGGTATAAATAATTTATTTCCTGCGAATCTCTTAGGAATCTTTCACAGAATTTAAAACAATTGCGTAACGTAATCAGTTATTCCTACAAAAATACAATGACAACGTATCCTTAATATATAATGAAACAAATGCACAATTAGGACTTAAAAAAATTAATGGAAACAAAACAAATTACACAAATCCGGTTATCACTAGTTTAAAATGCAGCTCCTCTTCAAACGGAGACGATAAATAATTATGATAAACGTAAAATGATGATAGAAATAAGTTATAATACAGGAAATATGCATAGATGGTTTCTTGTAACTGTTCTTGTCGTTGTCGGTGATCAGCTCAGTCCAGGGCGATGCCCTGCATCCAGGCACTCAAGTCGCTGCCATCGGATTCCATAATAATCTCATCGGGTTCATCATTAGCCAGCAAATACTGCGCCGCTGTACGTCCGCTTAAATAGGCGCCGTGTACGGTGGAGTAAAAACTGGAATGTGTATGCTCGCCGGCAAATACAATCGAAGGCTACAAAGAGGGAAATTGGGTAGAGGGGGATAAAGTGAGAAGAGTTCCGATAGTATTAGTCGAAGGCTACAGTATGTAAAAATATGAGAGAATATTGTAGTATTTGCGGCTATCAAATAACAGTATACAAAACTATTGCCTGACTATCGATAGCAGATTGGTTTTGATTTAAAGAAGATTGAAAGTGAGTTTTAGTGAGGAAGGTAAAGGGAAATAGGAAAGTTTCGATAGTATTAAGATAATTTGACCCTTATCGAATGCCAGTGGACAAAACTAAAAATAAACATTAAAGCTATCTATAGTAGCCTCGTTTTTGATTTTACAATTTCAAATTGTACACTATAATCACCTTGACAGCCTGCGGAGTAGAGTAAAGAGGCTGCGCCAGATTCTCTATATCTTCCTGTGTGGCGCCCACAGGTATTGAGGTGTACGCGCCTCCCGTATAGCTCTGACTTTTCCAACTGGTGCTAAAGAGATTTAAAAAGTTTTAGCTGGAATGTATTTTATATAAAACAGCACACTGAAACTTACCACACACACATCTTGGGTTTGGGCACGTAGGGATCCTGGAGAAAGTTGCGCAGTAATTCTGTACATTTCTCAGCGACAGTCTCGTGCGGCAGCGTCTCCATGTACTCCGCCTCGCGGCCCGACACCCAACCCAGCAGTAACGTATCTGTGATCTTGGCAAACGAATAGATCTTCTTGTACCAGTTCTTGCTAAGGTAATCCTCAGAAGCGCGCTCCTCCTCGCTGGCCGAGGTCTCGTGCTTGTCATCGTCCCACAGTAGCATCACCTCTGAAATGGCTGCGCTTAGGAATGGACGCTCGTAGACAAGAAAGATTTTGTCCACGGTGCCGAACATGAGATTCTCAATTGATTCCTGCTTATAATGCGGCAACTCGGGATCGAAGAGAGTCTTATGCGTCTGCTTGAGCACACCCAACGGTATTGTACATATCACATGCTCGGCATGGAACACACGTCCGTTTTCGCAATCCACCCGAACGGATCCCTCGGGCGCATCATAATCACAATTGCTGCTGGCATTTGAATCGACCGATGCGCCACGTATTTGGGCGCTACCTTCGACCCCCGCGGCTGTCGGTACTTCCGTTACGGTTCTTTCCGAATCATCGGAATCATCATCGCTCTCGGAGTGCTCCTCGTCAACCGTCTCCAGGCCAGTGAATGTCTTTTTTCGCTTCCAGTGTATCTTCTTCACCGGACACTTGGTCAATATGGACTCTTTGGATATTTGCGCGCTCAGCGGTCGCAATATGGAGCTATAGCCAGCTGGCAGCACTATATTCCCGCCCTGCAGTTCTGTGTAGCTGCCTGCAATAACAAAAACAGGACTCTTCAATGGACCAGTCTAGTCTGAATTAATTTGAATCGCTCACCCAACTCCAGCAGATCCACCTCATTCATATTATGGCATCCCGTGATGCAGGTCTCGCGCTTGAGCAGACAATTGAATATCAATTGCTTTAGTCGCTTCTCCTTGGGATCTTGCACAGAACTTAAATAGATCTCGATCTCATAGTTAATGTGCTCGCCCACACTATTAATGTCCGGCGGGGGACTGTACTGGCAGAGGAAATATTCATCACAGCGGCGTAGAAAGCAAACATACGCCTCGTATATCTCCTGCAGTATGCTAAAAGGAACTTGATGACCATCCTCGGTGGTGGCCACCACTTTGTGCGGCTTCGGTACGTTCACAACAGAGACTAGACCATGCTGCACGGCTATCTCGAATATGGGATTGCCCAGCACGCCGTGGATCCAATTAGCGCCCAGTTCCACCTGGAAAACAAGTTCAACGTTAAGTATCGAATACAAATAAGCATACAATTTATTTATATATTTGCTATTGTTGCCGTACCTCGTCCCCTTATTGAATGTTAAGCAAGGGTTAAGGACTTGAGCAGAAAACTCTTTTCTTATGAAAGATATAGGAATTGACTAATCCGATTTGTTTAAATTCAATATAATAAAATAATATAAGATACTAATGCAACCTAAAGGTCATCTCAGCTTAAATATTCCTACGGTAACTAAACTCTCGAGTATAATGGAATTTTGGCATTACATCAAGAACTCTACCAAAGTGAGATGTAGTGAGTTTGGTTGTGATGTCTTAAAAAAGAACATGAACAAGCCAAAAGTTGAATTCATAAAGAGTTTGCCTGAGAAACTCACACAAGTTCAACAACCGCCGCTCTTAGAGTGTCAAGATATATATGTTCATATATATTTAACACATTTATATATATATATGTATCTATAATAATTTAATAGATAACACTCCATTTACTTTTCCATCCAGCAAGATAAGAACTGACCTATATGATTAGCTAGCTGGTAGGGCTAAAAGCCCGCTTTCTGTAATATAAAGCTTTCTGAATGGTCTTGTTGCTGTCCTACGTGATTGTTCACCCGCAATTGTAATTGCAATCAGCTGATTAGCACTAGAAACGTCATAAATTGGTAGACATGTGCAATCTTATCTGGAATTATTGGGGGAGTTGTATAACAGGTGTAAAAATTGTATTCACAAGGGGGAAATCGAATTGAAATCGAGGCCAAACATGTGCCTGGTAATTTAGTAGTTGTTCTAGTGGTTGTTCCGGTAAGGAAATACCTGAACAATTAAAACGCGCACCCCATTTCCCACCATACCTGAAACCTCGGGCAAGGACAAGGGCTATAAAAAACGCAGAATGTGGAAAGAAAATGGATTAATCATCATGATATAAATAAATATAAAATAACCAGTTCTATTCCAACTAATTCAATTGAAACGCATTAATAATTCGAATTATCAATTGGGTAACTTCAAAAAGTTGGGAAAAATCTATAATTTTCATGACGTACAAAAATTATTGCTCAACAACAAAAAGAGCAGAGTAAGAAGACCGTCCAAAAATAACAAAACACTGTCCAATTTCCCTGCTCCTGCCTACCCCCTCGTCACCTAACCAAGCAAAAGGGTGACGATGAAATATAAATGGGCTTACATAATGCTTGATGTTCTATATACCTTCTGATTATTGCCAAGCGGTATGGATACAATACGCCCACCAATGCGACCACGCGCCTCAACAATGAGAAAATCATCGCAACCGTTTTGCAACAGATGATTGGCAGCGGATAGACCAGCCATTCCAGCGCCAATTATTAAAACCTTCACATTTGTTGTCGTGTTGTTGCCCGCTGTTGTTGTTGCTGCTGCTTCTGCTGTGCTGTTGCCGCTGGAAGCTGCTACACCTGCTGCGGCAACCGTCGCTGCAATATCGGCAAGTCCTTCCTCTGTCGGCGATGGTGCAGGTGTTTTTGGCTCTTTCTCAGCCATTTTGTTAAGTTTCACATATGCAAATTTTAGTTCACTTTCTTTGCTGTGTTGCACTTGTGTTTTTGCTCCTCATTGCTTTCCGCTTGCGCTTTTTTTATATCGCGACCAACACGAACTATTTTGACGTTTATTTGACAGCGCCATTAGGAGGCATGGTTAACAGGGTGAAAAGGAGGGTAGTGAAAACGCGCAGCTGTTGATAATTTTAACCATTCATTGGCTTATCGCTTTAGTGTGCTAGAGCACTTATAAATACAATTATTTTTGCATTTTAAAGTTAGTTTACAACACAATTAAACGATTTTTCACGAAAAACACTTACAACAGCTGTTCTTGTTTTGTGTTACCAGACTGCCAGATCTCATGTAAACAATGATGGAGTGCTGCCAGACATACAATGGAATCCACAGCTCGACTTGCAACCCTAGAGCCAGCACAAAAAAACAACTACAAATTAAGCTCTTCAATTCATTGATTTTTGCAAATGTGCTACCAGACTTTTACTACAGAATGTAAACAATATTGAGGAGCTGCCAGAGTATTGTGACTTACCGGGCTGGTAACACTTAACTAACATCTATAGAATTTGGAATCTTGTTTTTTGCTTCAACAATGCAAATGAATAAATAATATATAAATAAAACAACAACTATTTAGTTGTACAGCTAAGAATAGTTCGCGACATGTAAATACCGAAGTGCACAGCAAGAGCAGAATTAACAAAATGACCGACGCTTACTGTTTGTCGAATTTTATTGATTTTTCCCAACACTTGTCGCAGCCGCTGAGGCACAGCAATCGGATCAAGGTAGGGAAAACTAGTTGTAATCTGAAACACTGAAAAAGGCAACTAACTAGAACGTAATTTGTAATTTTAGTACACATGTTTCGACATATCCGACAACTATATTATATTTGGTGCCACATCCGGTTCACTGTATTTCTTCAATCGAACTGGTAAATTTATGCACCTGATTCCCAATAAGCACGGCCCAGTTACACACCTGAGTATATCTGCAAATAATAAGTATGTGGCATTTGCTACCCAACGCTCGTTGATATGTGTGTATGCGGTGAATTTGTCGGCACAGGCCACGCCGCAGGTGATCGTTACCCATCTGAGCACCGATCAATCGGTGCAAGTAAGCTGCATTCATTGGACGCCGGATGAGAAGCAATTCTACTATGGCGACACGCGGGGACAGGTTAATCTTGTACTCCTTTCCTCATTCATTGGTCACAGCTTGCTGTTTAACATGTCTGTGCATCCGCTTCTATATCTCGACTCGCCCATTGTGCAGATCGACGACTTTGAGTCGCTTCTGCTCGTCTCCAACAGCACCAAGTGCATCCTCTGTAATACCGAATACGAAGAGTACAAGCAGGTGAGTTCAATGGGTATATCAAGCCCTTAGTTTCTTCATTGACTTGACTTTCTCGACAGATTGGCAACCGTCCACGCGATGGCGCTTTCGGCGCCTGCTTCTTTATCTCGCCACATGAGTCGCTGCATCCGTCGCGCATCTATTGCGCTCGCCCTGGCACTCGCATTTGGGAAGTAGACTTCGAGGGTGAGGTTATACAGACGCATCAGTTTAAGAGCGCACTAGCCACAGCACCAGCGAAGATATACAAGCCTAGTGATGGAACAGATGCTGCTGACGATGTGGATGATGATGCGCAAGAATCCAATGACGAGCTGCTTGACTATCAGCCGCAGAATCTGCAGTTTACCAAGTTGCAACGCTTTAGTCAGGACTTTTTGATAGCTTTCACCGAGCTGGGGCTCTACGTCTTCGATGTGCGCCAATCATCGGTGGTTCTCTGGTGTAATCAATTCGAGCGTATTGTCGATTGCCGCATTTCTGGCTCCGAAATCTTTGTCTTCACCCAAACCGGCTCACTGTACAGTGTACAACTGCAGACGCTGCAAGCTCATGCCATATCCCTGATGCAGCAATCTAAGTTGCCCCAGTGTGCCAGACTGTTGCGTCAACACGTCAAGTACTTTGCGGATAAGGCGCGCGAGAACTACGATCTGAAGTTGCTGAATCAGCTGAAGCAGCTGCTGATCGAACGTCAACAGTACGAGCTGCTCAATGATATATCCGTGATCTTCGATGCCATCGCACAGTGCACGGGCAGCGCACTGGATACCCAAAGTTCCGGTGGCAGCTCGGCTACCACAGAGCGCAGCGCCAGCCTGAGCACGACGGCTATTATGGGTGCAGCTACGACAGGGAATACGGCACCCACACCAGCAGCAGCAGCAGCACCACCACCACCCAAAGGGGTTTATGTGCTGGAGAATGCTTTTTGCGATAACCTGAAGATGCCACCTAAAACGGGTCACTTTAAGGATGCACTGCTGACCGTGACCGGCAAGTTTGGCAAGAATATTATCAAATATAAGTTCAACATATTTGCCGAGGAGCAGCAGCAGCAGCTAGTGCGGGAACTGATACCCGCCAGCGAGAGATCGCAGCCGTTCAAGGATATAAAGGCGCGTTACGAATCCCAGGATCAGAATGTTGATGATGATGACGAGGAGATTGTCTGTCGATCGACATCAAAAAGAAGCGCAAAGCCGGCAACAGCAATCAGTCCCGAGGAGAAGACCATATACAATCTCTACTTGATACACAAAGGCGCCAAATTCAGTCGCACCCACTGCGTGGAACGATACCGTGCCGTGTTCGATGAGTATGCGGCCAGCGAGCTGATCCAGCTGCTGGGCAAGTTGGCCAAGGTGATGGTGGAACATGGCGACAGCGTGGAGCAGGCGCAACGCAACTGTTACGAAATGTATTTCAACTATTTGAACCCGGAACTCATCTGGGAAATGGATGATGCCACACGAGATTACATAGCCAGCGGATTTGTGCTGCTCAATTCTGGCATAGAGATTGTGCGTTGCCAGCACTGTCAGTTCCCGCTGCGTTTTGATAATACCTGTCAGTATCATGAGCTTGGAGCTGTTCTCTTGCGTTATTTTTGGTCTCGCAGCGAACAGCTAAAATGTTTCGATGTGCTGCAAGCTGTGCCCGCCCTGCTTGATATACTGGCAAAGTTCTATATGGCTGAACACAATCTGGACAAAGTATTGCCGATTGTATTCAATTACGGCGCCGTCGAGCTGTTGCAGGATGTGGGCAAACAGTTGAATGTCGCCGCCTGGGCACGCCTCTTTGAGCAATTCGTGGAGCTTCAACGTGGCCGGCTGCAGTGCGTCAACTGTGAGAGTGTCACGAATGTGGAACAGGAGCAGCTGACACGTCATTTCTTCTACACATGGAATTGTTTTCTTAACATTGTACTGGATCACCTGACCGCCACCGAAACTTTGGCATTGATCTTCAAGTGGAGCTCGTATATACCCAGTGATGCCATTGATCGAGAGTTCTATACGCGTTGCCTTCTCAAGGGTTAAAGGACCTTGTGCAGCTTCTGCAGCTACGTTACGACAAAAATATATAAATATTAAAATGTTAGCAGCAATTAAAAAGGCATTCCAGATTATAATCTCTAGCTAAAGCTAAAGCCAATACCAAAAGCATTTATTCTATATATACATCTATAAAAAAAGAAATATATATATATATATATATATATATATATATACATAAAGATATATATATTTACATGTACACCTATATTCCATGTTTGTGCGTAAATAAAAGTTGCAAATTGACACATTTCATTGAGTTTTGTTTCAAATTCTGAAAGCCTTTAATATATACAAAAATACACGCACATAACACATCAAGTTTTGGCCTAATTCATTCAAAATTTAAACTGCAAAGCAAGCATTTCAAAAAAAAAAAAACAGCGAAAGAATCCAGCTAGCGCTCAAAGTTGTTCAAAGTTTTCAAATATATATTACTATCTATAAGGAAGTTTATAGCGGAACCGACAATATTATCATCACATTGTGACGGTTGCTCGTTTCGATTCGATAAAACAGTAATATCGATAACATCGATCAATATTGCTTTGAAAGTTAGGTACACCTTGTCATTCTGGCAACACCTCAAGCAAAGCAGCTCTGTTATAATAAAAACATCCCTGCTCGTTGCGATAACGATAACGAGGCGCTGACTCACGCGCTGCCATCACCAGCTCTCCACCATTTTTCCCGTGTGGCTCGTTTTCGCCGTTGGTGTGGATAAGACACGCGTCTGAAAGAATAAAAAAACGCGAAAGCGTATAAAAAACCCTAAATTTTAAGCACAAGCTCAACTGTAGCTTGTAATAATCGGTCAAGCATAAGCAGGCCTATTACAAACAAACGTTTTATTCTTATTGATCGAAAGAACTGATTGTGAAAATTACAACCTCTCTCCACATAAGAACGTAGTAGCTTGTGGAACGTAAGAAGTTGTCGGAAAAAAACTAAGGAAAAACGTATAGACACGAAGTGCAACACAAAAAAAAAAACAATTACATACAATACTTTTTTCGGAAATTGCAAGTGTGCGCAAAATCGGAACAATTGCAAAATTTTCCTAAACGGAAAGAAAGAAAAAACAAGCAAGTGATTGGAGGATAATATGAGTAATGCTATTAACCAAAATGGCACAGGTCTAGAGCAGCAAGTAAGTATACAATGGATGGATGATTGTTCCGCAGTACTGTGCAATCGGGGTACATAATAGAAGAAAAAAAGTAATGTATGTTCATTATAGCTTTGTGCATGTGTTCGTGTCGTCAGTGTGACTGCGTGTGTGTGTGTGTGCGGGTCTAAAGTGTCGGTGATGCTTATGCCGTCCGCACGCTATTGAACAATATTCAGTTGGGGGGGACTACAAAAAATTTATTGATTTCATAACATACAAAATGTCTGACCGTGGAACGTATTACACTTTTGCATTTTGCAGCGAACGGTGACTCGTGTACTTATGCACATACTTACATATATGTATATGTACGTTAGTCCGTGACAATTCTGTTTGTGTGTGTGTGTGTAGGTCTTGCATGTGTGGCTGTAAGAACTTTTCATTTGTGTAATTTCTTTTGTATAAATTTTTGCTTGCCTCCAAATTGACATGTTCATTGCTGTCTGACATGTGAAAGTGTGTGTTTGCGAGAGCGCGTATTAAGTGTGTGTGTAGCCGCAATTCTAACCAGTGCAGTTATGAGTGTGTGTGTGAGAGAGAGAGGCAATTGCGGCGTTCACTTTGCTTAATTTTCGCTCAAGCACATGTGGAAGCTGACTATTGTAAATAGGGTTGCCAGACCAGCTTGTAATCTTTTACTCGCTATCTGTTTGCCTGTCTATGCAAAGATAATGCTGCGACACCCTGTATTCCACTTTCTGTACTGTGAAAACAAGTTCCACAATGTGTATCCCAATGCGGTTTTCGCTGCCACATTCTTTTCTCTCTTTTGTCTCTCTCTCTGCCTAGTGTTTGTCTGTGTGGGTGGTATTGTGCTTATATTGTAGATTTGCGAGGCCGCTGTCAAAACCTCTCAAACTAGTTGCGCCTATTTATGTACGTATGTATGCGTGTTACACGTCGTGCTTAAAAAAGCATGTTGCCAACCGGGATAGATGAGACGCTTGCGATTGGTTCTCTAGTGTGGGTGTGTGTGTGTGCCGAAAACTTGTTATGCTCTCTCTATTTTTGCAACGTCTTAGAATTCGTTGAACTTGGGACATGCGTGACACGAGTCACGATTTATTTTCTCTATTTATTTTTATTTGGTTTCTTCTTTGCCTTCGCAGGTTGCTGGTCTGGACTTGAATGGCGGCTCGGCTGACTATAGCGGCCCCATAACAAGCAAGACTTCCACTAATTCGGTCACCGGTGGCGTTTATGTGCCCCCCGCATCTTCGAGGTGGTGGTGGCAATAACAACGCGGACGTAGATAATCAAGGCCAGGTCTTTGATTCAGCTGCCGCACCGCGTCAAGACAACAGGGACCCGCAGCAGCAGCAACGCGGTGGTGAATTCCGCAGAGGCGATCGCGGTGGTAGTCGCGGCTATAATCGCCAGAGCGGCGACTACGGAAGTTTTGGTAGCGGCAGCGGTGGTAGACGCGGCGGTAATAATCGTTACGAAGACAACTATAACGGTAAAAAAAAAACAAAAAAAACCAACTTAATTGAAAGAATACGTACTATATTCAATTTATTTTGCTTCTCTTTATTCAGGTGAATTTGATAACCGCCGTGGAGGAGACTGGAATCGTGGTGGTGGTCGCAACTTTGGTGACCGACGTGGACCATCGTTTCGCGGTGGACCCGGTGGTGGTGCCGGTGGTAACGGCGTCACTGATCAACAATCGGAAGACGGACAACAGCAGCAGCCGCAGCAGCCACGTAATGATCGCTGGCAGGAGCCGGAACGTCCCGCTGGCTTTGATGGAGGCGCATCTGATGGCGGTGCAGGCGGAGCCGGTGGCAACAGAAACTATAACAATCGCGGCGGAGGCGGCGGCGGATACAATAGTCGCTGGAAGGAGGGCGGTGGCGGCGGAAACGTCGACTACACAAAATTGGGAGCACGCGACGAGCGTTTGGAGACAGAGCTCTTTGGGGTGGGCAATACGGGTATCAATTTTGACAAATACGAGGATATACCCGTGGAGGCGACGGGCCAAAATGTCCCACCTCATATCACATCGTTCGATGACGTGCAGCTGACGGAGATTATTCACAATAATGTGAATCTGGCGCGTTATGATAAACCAACACCGGTGCAAAAATACGCCATACCGATCATAATCAGTGGACGTGATCTCATGGCATGTGCCCAGACCGGTTCAGGAAAGACGGCTGCCTTTCTGGTGCCGATCCTGAATCAAATGTACGAGCATGGATTATCGGCACCGCCGCAAAGTAATCGGCAGTATAATCGACGCAAACAGTATCCGTTGGGTCTGGTGCTGGCACCGACCCGCGAATTGGCCACGCAGATTTTCGAGGAGGCCAAGAAGTTTGCCTATCGGTCGCGCATGCGTCCCGCCGTCCTCTATGGCGGCAATAATACGAGCGAGCAGATGCGCGAATTGGATCGTGGTTGTCATCTGATTGTTGCGACCCCCGGTCGCCTCGAGGATATGATAACACGCGGCAAGGTGGGCCTGGAGAACATCCGGTTCCTTGTCCTCGACGAAGCCGATCGTATGCTGGACATGGGTTTCGAGCCCCAAATTCGACGCATTGTGGAACAGCTGAACATGCCGCCAACAGGACAGCGACAAACTTTGATGTTCTCGGCCACATTCCCCAAACAAATTCAGGAGCTGGCCAGCGATTTCCTCAGCAATTATATATTCTTGGCTGTCGGACGTGTGGGATCCACGTCGGAGAATATTACGCAAACCATATTGTGGGTGTATGATCAGGATAAGCGATCATATCTACTGGACTTGCTCTCATCTATTCGCGATGGTCCCGAATACTCCAAGGATAATTTGACGCTAATTTTTGTCGAAACCAAAAAGGGTGCCGACTCTCTGGAAGAGTTCCTCTATCAGTGCAATCATCCGGTGACCAGTATCCATGGTGATCGTACGCAAAAGGAACGTGAGGAAGCGTTGCGCTGTTTCCGTTCGGGCGATTGTCCCATTTTGGTGGCCACCGCTGTGGCGGCACGTGGCCTGGACATTCCGCATGTGACACATGTCATTAACTTTGATCTGCCCTCCGATGTGGAGGAGTATGTGCATCGCATTGGTCGCACAGGTCGTATGGGTAATTTGGGTGTTGCCACATCCTTTTTCAATGACAAGAACCGCAACATCTGCTCCGATCTGCTGGAGCTGCTCATTGAGACAAAGCAAGAGATACCCGGTTTTCTCGAGGAGATGCTTAGCTCGGATCGTGGTCATGGAGGCGCCAAGCGACGCGGCGGCGGTGCCGGCGCACGTTATGGCGGTGGCTTTGGCTCTCGCGATTATCGTACCACATCTGGCGGCGGCGGTGGACGTAGTGGCGGTGGTGGTGGCGGCGGCAGCGGTGCTGGTGGTGCTCGCAGCAGCGGATCGGGCGGCGGTGGTGGAAACTATCGCAGCAATGGCAATTCGTATGGTAAGTTTGGTGAGTATTCACTACGCATACCCATATCACCCAAATCCCAATTTTCCATGCTTGGCATATATATAATCCTTGTCTTATGCATCATTAGGTGGCAGCTCTGGCGGCGGCGCTTATGGTGGCGGATCCTATGGTGGCTCCTATGGCGGCGGCGGTGGTGGTGGTTCCCATTCAAACAACGGGCCCGATTGGTGGGGTCAATGAGCAAGGCCTGTCAGCCAGCAGGGCCGGCAGCAACATTATCGTCAAAATCAACCTCCTCCCGACTTTCGACATTATTAACAGAGACGATAAGACGATAACAACAACAACAACAACTACAACATCCAATAGCAACAATAGCAATAGCAACATCAAGAATAGCAGCAACAGCAGAAGAAAACAAATCAAATGAAAACGAAGCCTCAAAGCAGGGAATAACATTAAAACCGCGAACAACTTTATTGATATTTGCATAAGGGCGGCAAATTAATGAGAAACTTGTCTGTGTGCAGCTTCATCCACACACACACACACATACACAGAGATACACACACACACGCATCCCTCATATGTAGGCACATTTACAATAGCAACTAATAAAAAAGAGCAAATTGTTGTTAATATTAATACCCCCCTACATACTTTATTCAGTATGAAGATGTGAGCAACAAAACTACAAAACATTCAATTGTAGATTACATTAACACAAACACAACCACCACCCACACACACAAAACTCTGAATACAACAGATAGAATGAGTAAAATAAATAGGCCCGTAATGCATCCGAAAAAAAAATACAACAATTATTAATTAATAATAATATACGAAGTTAGAGGTAAGCGAGAGACAGAGACAGACAGCAGAGTTAGTTAGAGGGGAGAAAGAAAGAAGGGGGATCCATATTGGGGATCTCTCTAGAATAGAAAACGGCAATTTATGAATTTTTGTCCATTAAGTAAAAGTTGACTTTTACCGCCCGCTCTCGCGTAATTATCTCTTTCAAATATTGAAATCGATATACATATAAAAATAAATAAAAAGAAAAGCATAAAAAGCAAAACCAGAAACCGAAAACGGAACAAAAACAAATGGAAACAGTTGAGAATTCATCAACTTTCAATTTCAATTGATTTTAAAGATAACACAAAGCATAACTAGCAAAGTTATATATATATACATATATATATATATTTATATTCAACAGTATATAAATCGATATATAATTACTGTACTATACAATGAAAACCACACACACACACAAATCATTAAACAAAACATTAAAAACAAAGTTTGCTAAAAATAAATTGAATAATTTAGCAAATTTAAAAAAAAACCTGATTTTTATTCAATTTGGATATTGAAAATGTTTGGGGTAATGCAAGCAAAGCTTGTTTTCACTTTTGATATATTGGTCTTAGGAACTTAAAAGTTTTTGTATGGAAATCCAAATTTCCATACAAAATGGTAGTTTCTAGTAAAGTTTTTAGTTAAATAAAACAACACCATAATTATTAACATTTACACTGAAAACAACAGCTATAGTTGGGTTGCGATATCTCAAGAATATTCTACGATATCTTTACGATATATTAGTCCGATCCGGCTTGCCTACCGATTTATTTACAATGTGCATGTGTACCAAGATTTACCAAGAGGTCCTAAAAGATTAAAGACTGTCTTAAGCTAATAGACGGACGTGCCTAGATTTAATGAGGAGAAAATAATTACACAGCATTCTGTCCAGATTTTCAACGTGCAGTAGAGTTAATTTTACAAATTATAAAGTTTAAGATCAAGTTCAACAGGCAAGTCGATTTGTCCGTTGGCGTACGACGAATGTTCCAAGATACTATAACAATGTATTTTATATGATGACCTATATAATACTCTACATTTTATTAACCTATATTCCATAAGAATACCATTTTTCATTTGGATTCTACAAATTCCGAAAGAAAAATATTTCTCTTTCAAAGTTCAGCAGGTGAATATGCGCAGTTATGCGAATTCTACGTACTTAATTTAGAATTGACAAGACCCAGTTTTAGAGAGAGAGAGAGAGAGGAGAGAGCTAATGATCGTCAATTAGCTCGAATTAAGCTTAATCAACGAAAGCTCGACGCCTGATCGACGCTTCCCAGTCAAATCATTTGATTAGATAAAGCAAACCTGATAAGGTTTCATTAAAGCAAAGAGTATCTATCTATCTTTTTGTTGGTCGTTGTTGACTCTTTGTTTTTGTATCGACAGATAAATTCGCCGCGTCTATTGCTCCCTCCCATTGTTGTTGACAGAAGGCGACGTCTTTTGTTTGCGCGCATTCGGCAAGTGAATTTCAGTAATTTAAAGTATTTTGTGCTCTCAACATGCAGAAAAAGGGAACGTCGCAACGTAAGCAATGCTGCACCTTGCTGCTGTTGATGATCGGTTCGCTGTTCATTTCGTTTGGGGTTCTGTTTAGCTACTGGTATTTCATGCCGAACTCCTCGCACCTTCAACTGTTCCAGTCGTTGTTTCAGTCAATGGAACAAAATATTAGCGAAACGTCAACAGCACCACCAGAGATGGCAACAGAGTCCTCTATGCCGGCCGCAACAGTGCCAAACGAGCAGAAACTTAGACGTGGCGCGCCATTTATATATCAGATATTGCACTAATAATGTGTATTATTTAAGTTTTTAAAAATAAATTACAATTAGCTTAATTGGTGGCCTTGATTAGCAATCACATTCACATTAATTTAAACATCCGACTTCTGATTAAGCGCCGCATAGCCCACTGGAATCTCCTTCATTTCGGTCTGCAGGCAAAGGAATTCGCCCCCAATGCACATTATAGTTCCAGTGATGACGTTGAGCAGCCACCACGAGGCGTTGGCGGGGAACGAACGGTTGTACCACCAGCAGATCAATAGATGCAGTATGTGGAAGGTGCAACTGGAATGCAGAGTTATTTATATATATAATGTATATTTATATTTATTTATTCTATATACTATATATATTTATGGTATAGTAAATATATGTATTTTATATATATAGGGTATAGAAAAGGGGCTCCTCGTTAAATATGACATAAAAAACAAGCGATTTCACTAAAAAAAATATAAAAAATTACCCCTAGTCAGGGTGCGGAAAATGAAATATTTTCATTTGGAATTGTTACATTTTGTTAATTAGTTTTATTTATAACTATTTTTATTAATTTATGCGGGGTAAGCCAAAAAAAACCCTTTCTGACCTTGGTCGCTATTCATTAAGCTCATGTGGATACGCCGGTTCACCATGTATCATTATACTTAACGATGAGCCCATTCACTTACATATATATATATGTATACATATGTTCCGACCGAATCTACCTGAAATCCAAACACAGCTTGGCACGACGCACAATGCACCAGAGTGCGAGCGATGCCACAAAGGCATTCACAACAAAGGCGCATATGACCAGACGACCCCCGAGATCGTATATGTGTATTTCCTGCGGATAATAAAATCAAAATCATTAACACTCAATCGATCGGTCTTTGCTTGAGCTTACATGGTATTCAAATATATGATCCAGTGTGTAATTGTCGCCAGCCAACTTGTTGGCTATGAAAACAAGTAGGCCGAGTGAAAAGTATACGCAGAATTGCATGGAGACAATCTGGGACGTGAGAAGCGTGGGATCCCATTGGGTATTTCGAAATGTGCCACCTCCCTTCATATTGAACTTTTTTTTGTTGCGTAAACCTTGAAAATAAAACTAGACTTTCATTTCATTTGTGCAAACAATCCAGGATGGAATAACAATAACACAACTGACTCACCAAGTTCCAAGTGTTCATACTAGTTCCAATCGTTCGCATGGTTCCACCAACTTGTTGTTCACGCAACTGTCGCCGTGACGTCACAGCATGTCAGATAAGTGGCATTCCCGTGCGCAGAAATATCTGTTGGAAACTAATTCCAACGATCATTGAGAGCTTCCGAAAGATGACATGGCCATTTAAACAACAATTTAGCATAATTTTATAAAGTTTAACCAAACAAATTTCTAATGTTTTATAATATGTACAAATACAAAAAGAAAAAACACGTAGTTTTCGGTGTATTTACTGAGCTGACTTACTGGCACATTGGAACCGCTATTGTGTTCCAGTTCATTTCGTTTATAAAGTCAATTATACCGAATGACACATAAAATGGTAAGCTTCAAAACAAATGTTTTTAAATATCATCATCAATGAAAAGTGTTTATGATTCTTGTAGAGTCGCTTACGTTCGCTTGGCATTGTCACAGCGGGAGCATCGGCCCTTCTTTTCGGCTTTTCATACTACCAGAATCAGGATCACCTGTTCCGGACATTTGTAATGCCGGCAGTGCGTCTTCTGCCGGCCGAGACGAGCCACCAGCTGGCAGTGATGGCTTGCAAGTATCGCTTATATCCCGCATCGAACTACGAGGACACTCTGAGCTTGCACGGATCGTTTTTCGGGCGCCTTATAAGCAATCCTATTGGCATTGCTGCCGGCTTCGATAAGAACGCCGAGGCAATTTGTGGCTTAAAAGATTTGGGATTCGGTTTTATTGAAATTGGTAGTGTGACCCCCTTAGCTCAGGAAGGTAATCCCAAGCCGCGTGTTTTCCGTCTGGCCAACGATCGTGCCATAATCAATCGCTATGGCTTCAATAGCGATGGCCATGAGGTTGTGTTAGAACGTCTACTCAAATTACGTGAACGGGAAGATTTCAGTGCGGTTATTGGCGTCAATCTTGGCCGTAACCGTGACACGAAATCTCCCGTTGACGACTATGTGCAAGGCGTCAAAACATTTGGACCCGTGGCCGATTATCTAGTGGTCAATGTGAGCAGTCCCAATACGCTCGGACTGAGGGATCTACAGAGCAAGGCGAAGCTAACGGAACTGCTCGAAGCTGTGATCGCGGCACGTGGCGAACTCAAGGAGAATCGTAAAGTGCCTATACTGTTAAAATTGTCACCCGACCTGGAACTGGATGACATGACGGATATCGTTTCGGTTATCAATCGAAAGAATTGCCATGTCGATGGTCTTATTGTCTCAAACACAACCGTGAATCGCGACAATATAACCGACATCAGGTACGTAAATGAGAATGGTGGCCTCAGTGGGGAACCATTGCGGGATCGGTCCACCCAGCTGATTGCCCAAATGTACAAGCTGACCAAGGGGAACTTGCCCATTATTGGTGTTGGTGGCATTGCTTCAGGAAAGGACGCATTCGAGAAAATCGAGGCGGGTGCCTCCTTTGTTCAAGTATACACAGCACTGGTCTACGATGGACCCGATGTGGTCGAAGAAATCAAGGAGGAACTGTCGCATATATTAAAGGAGAAGGATTATATAAATGTAAGCAGCGCAGTCGGCGCCAACTATAAGAAATATCTGCCCCCTAAATGAAAAGTATAAATTTGTAAGTCTTGAATATTAAATGTTATACATATATTAACTAAACAGTTTCATTCGCCCGTTGCACGTTCAGCACACGTCCCTCCAGAAAGTGGGTATTCTGATTGCTGGCACTATTGAACGCGTCCCGCTGGCTGAACATCACGAATCCGTAGTACTTGGACAATCCCAGGTTTTTGTCGAACACCACTTCGGCGTTGGCCACATGGCCGAAGCGGGAAAAGTATTTGGCCAACTCGTTGTTTCCCACAGTCCACGGCAAATTGCCAACAAACAGTTTGTACGTACTGCGAGCTATGCTGCTCGACATGATTTTCCAATTGTTGTTAAATAATATTCGCCGGGAGGGTTGCCACATGCGTTTACGTCGGCAGTGTTAGAAAACGATTTTTGTTCTTTACTTTTTTGATAGTACCGCAAAGAGCAATAAGATTAATTGGCAGGGCTGGCCAGCAGCACACTGCCACTGCTTAGCGACACTGCCACTAAGCAATGAACATATAGAGTACTCAAACTGTCATTGCTTAGTGACACTGCTTACTTAACAGAACTCTGTTAGCTAAAAAGTAAGCAGTTTTCCATTGTGAATAACGGCTTTTTTATTCGTTTTTTAATTCAAAATTGCGGCCAAACCTGAGGAGTTAACGATTTGCGTTTGTTTTAAAATTTATTCTCTTTTCTCAGTACACAACAGGTCTGTCGCCTATATATTGCTTAGTGATAGTATTTGAATGGTTTAATGATTGCATCACTTTTGAAATAAAAAACAGTTTAATGATCGCTCCTAACTGTGCAAGGGGGACGTGGTGGGACAAATATTCATTTTAACAGTGCTCGGCAGTGTTGCCACACGTTGCATTTATTGCAAATTATTCAAGCATTCGCATCATCGATATTTGGTATTTTGCTATCGAATTTTGGCATTTGTGCATTTGTCATATTCAGTCACACTGCATATTTTGTTGCATTGCTGCCTTTTTAATGTTTTAGTCTATTTTTATGTAAATCGAAAGTGCAGAAATGAAAAGAGAATAAACGAGCAGCACATGGCAGTTAAATAATTAATTGAGCCAAGAAACTAACCAAGCAACCAACTTGGCGTGCGGTAATGATTTGATCCTTCAAGAAGAGTTTTCGCTGCGAAAATAATTTCGGCGCCCCGTTAAAGCGAGACGTGTATCGGGGCGCGGCGCCCAAAGGAAAAGACCAAAGCAAACGACGAGCAATTAAAGCTACATCAATAAATATTTTCGTCAACGTCAAAGGTCCGGCAAGCATTTATAATGGCTGAAAGACCCAAAAATTTGTTTGCAAGTGAGTAATTTTGCTTAAAACTGCTTACGCACTAACACATACTCACACACTCACACACACACACTGAGACATGCAGATAGGAATTCACACATGCATGCTTTCACACCTACACATAACGCACACAAACACACACGCCTCACACATTCATAAGGAGGCACTGACGCATTTCTTTTGGGCACAGTGCAATTGTGATAAGCCTTGTAGGCTGTAAATAACCGTTATCCACCTTATCTAAACCACAATCCACAGCTGGACCGAGCCGGTCACGAATTCCTCCGGATCAGCTCACTTTGAACAATTTGAGTATACGACATCCACCATCCTCGACATCGTCAACATCGTCGGGCTCCACATCGTCCGGCTCAAGTTCCTCATCGCAACAGAATAATGTGGCGCTACGTTTCGGTGCGCAGCCAAGCTTTGTACCCGCCGTTCCGACAGTTCCCAACAGCGGCGGCAGCGGCAGCAGCAGCAGTTTCAACGTTGGCGCCAGTTCCAGCACTAGCAACCAACAGGCCAGCGGCAGCGCTACAGATCGCCATCGGGAGCGCATAAGGCAACAGGCCTGCGGTAAACTGCAATTTGGCGATGGTGCTGCCAACACACATCATTTCACATCGGATGATCTTGAGGATTTGGGAGAGATTGGACGCGGTGCTTTCGGTGCTGTAAATAAAATGATATTCAAGAAATTAGATAAAGTGATGGCCGTTAAGCGCATCCGTTCAACGGTCGATGAGAAGGAACAGAAACAGTTGCTAATGGATCTCGAGGTGGTCATGAAATCGAATGATTGCATCTACATAGTGCAGTTCTATGGGGCACTCTTCAAGGAGGGCGACTGCTGGATATGCATGGAACTAATGGACACTTCGCTGGACAAGTTCTATAAGTATATTTTCGAGAGGAAGCAGCGCTGTATACCCGAGTCTATATTGGCTAAGATAACGGTTGCTACCGTGAACGCACTTAATTATCTTAAGGAGGAGCTCATGATCATCCATCGCGATGTAAAGCCAAGCAATATCCTCTTGCACAGACGTGGAGACATTAAGCTATGTGATTTCGGTATCTCGGGCCAGTTGGTTGATTCCATAGCCAAGACAAAGGATGCGGGCTGCAGACCATACATGGCGGTAAGCAATAAATAATCTATTCTCAAATATATTGAAACATTAAAGAAACACATTTGGCCTTATAGCCGGAACGCATTGATCCGGAACGTGCCAAGGGCTACGATGTGCGCAGCGATGTTTGGTCACTGGGCATAACATTGATGGAGGTGGCCACTGGAAACTTTCCTTACCGCAAGTGGGGTTCAGTGTTCGAGCAGTTGTGCCAGGTACGAGCAGAAGAAGAAATAAATGAATTCGCAAATATCTGTAATAATGTTTCTCTCGTCTGTTCCATTCTTGCAGGTTGTGCAGGGCGATCCCCCCTCGCTTGGACACCTCCTACAATGGCATGGAGTTCTCCAAGGAGTTTGTTGAGTTTGTCAATACTTGGTAAGCACGAGCAGAGCGAGCGTTATCCGAATTCTCTATTAATCATGTTCCCCTTCCAATTTGAAGCCTAATCAAGAAGGAAAGTGATAGGCCAAAATACAGTCGACTGCTGCAGATGCCTTTCATTAGAAGGGGCGAGAACAGCCACACGGATGTGGCTGCCTATGTGGCCGATGTGCTCGAGTCTATGGAGAGCGATGGCATCACACAGTTCACAACCAATCAGCCTGCGGAAAGTTAATCTGCTAAGCAAGTCATAAATGATCTAGAAGCAAGCAAAACAGCAAAAACAACAATAAATACAACAGTAAAAGCAGTAAACTCAAAAAAAAAAATAAGAAATAATAATTGTTGTATACTTGTAGCATTCGCATAGCAAACTTATTGCGTATTTTGTTAAAGCAAAATGAAAAAAAAAGAAAATGAAATGAAATGGTGGAAATATTTGTAAAGAGCGTATATAATTTTTGTATTTTGTGAAAACTGTAAGTTTAGTGCGTTAATGTAAGGAACAAACAAAACAGAAAGCATAATGAAGAGCTGCAAAACAGTGTAAACAAGGAAACATTTATAAGAAATGTACCGAAATGATCTTCGGTAGAATTCCGTTGCTTCTAAGTTCAATTCTGTTAGCATTTTAAATGAAACTCGATGTTTTTTCTTGTATTGTATACAACAAACAACAATAACTACAAAGTGGAAAATTCAAAGCAATATTTTACACATACATACACACATGCACACATACCTAGGTGCTGTGTGAATATGTTAACTAAAAGCACGAGAAAAACAAGAGAAACACCAATTAAAATAGACATCAATATAATCGCATTACAGTTAGATTATTATAGGTTTTGCGTTGTTTATTGTATTTCGTCTTTGGTTTCGTGTCAAGGTTTGTAAAGTTATTTTGCGTATTGAAAGTTAAGTCAAAAAGCTTTAAACAATTGCCAATTTGGCTGCATTTTTGAAATTGTAGGAGAAATTAATGCAAATAAATACAGAATTAATAAATTTAATTATATGCTATAATAATAACAATAATAATAGTAATAACAATAATGATGATTATTAAAAAAAACAAAAAACATCAACAAAAACACACACACACATACATACACAACGCTACAGACGTTTTTATGCGTAGTTTTTTAGCTCGTAAGACTTAAAATATTTAGCAAAAACAAAACAATTGAAGCAGCATGTGAAGAAAATAAACAATATAAAGAAAACAAATAAATGTATTGTGCCTAAGTATAAAAATGTTTATATCAACTGCAAATTAAGCAGATAAACAATATATAATGATTATTATTAAACCTAAAGTCACGTTTAAAGTGTACAGTGAATTTAATGAAATGAAAACAAAATGCAAAATGGCAGTTGGCTTACGTAGGATCCCTTAGCCAAGCTTTTCACAGTCACAAACACATACACACACACACACACACACTGAAGCTTCGCCCTACCCCCTAGAGATACAAGCAATTGCACCGTCTAAGCTCCCGTCTCAAGCTTGAAAGAGTAAAGAATAAAACAAAATCCATGCCAATGTCTTTTCGATTAATATTTATGCAAGCGCCAATAAGAAATCAAAAGCAAAAAGTTTATTTTGTATACGATATACATTATATATTTATATATAAAGTGAGAAGGAACAACAACTACAACACATAGGCCCCACTGTGTCCAGTTTTCATTAATTTCCTTCTTTATTGTTTTAGTTTTATCCGTGTTTTAATTTTTTGTTGCATCGCTTTTGAATGATTAGCTAAATTTCTTGATAAAAAATAAAAACCATTCTGTTAGTGATCTTTAGCAATTTAAAACTGTACTGTGCTTGATATTTAAGCTACATCTTCACATTTCAGATGAATTTGAATTTGATGTTAATTTGATTCACTCTTTGAAAAAGTTGCATTTCTTTGCTCTTTCTGCTAGTTCCTAGATTCTAGTTAGAGAATGCAGCAAAGGTATAAAACAGAACCCTAATAAAGAATAAAGTTACTACAAAAAATGTAATGAAAAATAACAAATAATAAAAAGATAGTCAAAAGAAACCTCATGAAAGGAGATTAAAATGTCCCGAAAATAGTGTCTGAAAACCATTTCAAAAGACATTAGTATACACATAATATACATACATATATAGATAATAACTAAAGATCTACTCAAAGGCAAATGCAATTTTAATGCAAATTGTTAAACTAAAAAGCGAATAAATATTTGAAAAGGCAATGCAAATTGTGTAAAATGCAATCGTTTGAGTCGCGTGGGTCGTCATATTTTTCGACAATAACAGGTGTATAATTTTTTAAAGTGAACAAAAAGTAGTGCAGGTTAGTCGAATGTAATGTGTATATAGACATACACCGTATGAGATAACACAGATACGTTTATACATAATTAGAAGCATATAAAAAGTATGATATGATATACAAGTTTAATGTCTAAAACTACAAGTCAGTTCAAGTAGTCAAACGAACTAGCGTATACCTGCATACATATGTACATTTATATATGTACATAATATATGCACGCCACCTTAATTTCCCCAGTCCAAAACTGTAATTGCTCCTCTCGCATTGGCATCCACTGATCCCCAGAAAATTAATCAACAAAATGATGAACTTAAAGTGAAAACGCAACGTCCATAATAAATTCACAAACTTTTTACTCAGCTGATTCTTAAAGCCAGCTTATAGGGTAAGGCGAAGCTCGATCGGAGCAAATACATATATATAATTATTGTGTGTACACTCGATCCTAAACCAGAGCCACAAAACCCGAGTTTACTTCTGGAATAACGCGAGTTACAGAAATATTATTGTGCACTATCCCAAGTGGAGCTGCAGAACTATCGAACTATCGCAAGGGAAGTGAAGTAAGTGGACATAACTACCATAATACTATTCGGTTTAGGGATAAATCTGACGGTTTCTCAAAAAACAAACAAGATGACTATCGTTGCACTTTGCCGATAGTACAAAAGATAGTTCTGCAACCCTATAGCCCTAAGTTTAAACAAAGCAGCTAAGTAAAACTACTCTCAATAAACCCGGCTTACCATTTCTAATTCTATCTGAAATCTTTAAACAATGTGAAAAGAAAAACACCATAAAGAAATTAACAATAATCGATTAAAGTAAATATAAATTGAATAAAAATAAATCATTAAAGAGTCGAATGCTTAATTCGGTAAGGACTGTTGTATGGAAGGAAAACGTAAACAAATGTTGTTATACTCGATTTGAGAAGAAGATTTGTAAAAAGGCAGCAAATGAATAATAAATAATATATTTGACAACTCTACACAAGAAATTTCAGTCTGTTTCCCTTTCTATTTCCAGATGTATATTGAGTAAGATATAAGTATCAGCTGAATGATTTCTCCCTCATTTCCCACTTTATAGTCCCAAAGTACTTGACACCTATTCAGAATCGCATTCGTATTCAGCATTCTACGAACTTACTCATCCACATGCTGGCGCGCTTATTGAACCAATAATTAACCAATTACTAAATCAAAATCAGCTCATACTCGTATATCTATACTGATGCCCTACAAAAGTGCGTATTTGAATAGGGTAAGTTATATTGGTTGCGCCAGTGCACTGGGCATTAGATGAATGAGGAAGAAGGTGGATAGAAATAAACATAGCCGGAATGTTTGCGGTTTTTAAGTTCGGTTTTTATAATTCCTTTTAAACCTAAACATATTAAGAAAATACAAAAAACAAATATATGAAAATGTTTTTGGAATACTAACCTGTTCTATCGATTGATTAGCCTTTTTAAGGGCAGATCGATACTATTCAATAATTAAATAATTAGTTTTTCTCATCCATATGCCTTTTAAAGCTGGAGCTGATCTACAGATTTCAATAGTTCAGTATTGAGAACAATTAAGTTTTTAAAAGCGTATTTTCAGACTCCGTATGCTCAACTTTTTGGGGGTTAACCGGTGTCTAATACGTCTATATGAATATTGTTGATTTACACAGTTTTGTCGATGCATGCGACTTGCATAGAAATCGACCCATTAGCATCGCAATACGGCACGTGGTGGGCATGGACAGTGCCGCATTAGGGTGGCGCACAAGTGCGTATACAATACTCAATGGACTGGCGTAAGTGGCGAGTGTGGTCGGGTTTCAGTATTACTTCGACAGTCGGGCATAACTTACTATATATTTTCGATTTCGACGAGCTCTTCGTGGTTCAACGACATGCTGACCTGCATCATACTTGTCAGCTGGCTGCTGATCTTATGGATCTACTTTTTATGGAGCCGCCGACGATTCTACCTGGCTGCCTGGCAACTTCGGGGTCCAGTGGGTTGGCCCTTCATTGGCATGGGCCTGCAGATGATGAATCCACAAAGTGAGCTTTTGTTCCCCGATTGAGAATAGAATAATGCACCTTGTATTGTATTTGCATTTTTTTATTATTTGTACTTCATTTAGCATTTCTTCAATATATGGAGAATCTGTCGCACCAGTATAAGGCACCCTTCATCTCCTGGATGGGTACCAATTGCTTTCTCTATGTCAACGACCCACAGAGCGTGGAGCAAATCTTCAATTCGACACACTGCACCAACAAGGGAGATTTCTATCGCTTTATGAGTTCCGCCATTGGTGATGGCCTCTTTACCTCAAGTTGTAAGTTCACTTATAGTATGCATCTATATCTATATATTCTATATATAATGCTTAGCGGCACGCTGGCAAAAGCATCGTCGTCTCATTAATCCCGCATTTGGACGTCAAATTCTGTGCAATTTTTTGCCTATTTTCAATGCCGAATCGGATGTTCTATTGGAAAAACTTGAACTTGAGGGTGTACGGCAGGGCAAAAGTTTGGAGATCTATCAGATTCTTAAGAAAATAGTGCTTGAGGCAGCATGCCGTAAGTAACTTAATTAGTAATTAAACTATTTCTGTATAAAGCATGATATTCTCTACTTACTATAGAGACAACAATGGGCAAGAAAATGAATTTCCAACACGATGGATCTATGGCCATATTTGAAGCATATAATGGGTGAGTTGAAGTAGGTCGGGAGATCTTTAAAAGGATGTAAGGATGTAGTTGAACTGGAATATTCTTATTAACTTTGTAGTCATTTCAATTTGCTACACTGAAAGTGCAAAGCATAGTGTTACTTGATTTTCGTGCTAGCTATGCTATCTTCAACTAGAGATACCCTTGGGTTGCTTCCTGTTTCCTCTCCCCATGCCCAGAGTCAGCTCACACTTTGTCTTTCCTATTAGCTAATTACAATCTTGCAGTTCCTCTAGGTATTCAGCCATTGCTAATACATTGCGACACGAGCTGCCACCCTGTGGCACTGTGGTTGTCTACACTGAAAGAAATGGCAAGCGAAATGTAAAATATTATACAAGTTTGTTTCATAGATTAAATTAACATTCAATTAGCATTACATGCGTAAGTTCTCACTTTGAGCACTTCTCTCACTTTCTGTTATTCTTTGCAAATGTTTTGAATCTTTCTCTTTGTGTAGAGAGATTTGGATATGCAAATTCCGCTGGCGTTATTTTAGCCACAAAGTTTTCTGAATATTTTCGCTTTATTTTGCTTTAATTTTACTTATATTTGTGAACGTTCTGTTTCTTTCGCAGCGTAACGGAAGTGTGTGTGAAACGGATGCTATCGCCTTGGCTTTACCCGGAGCTCATCTATCGCTGGTCGCGTCTCTTTGACCGGCAGCAGAAGGTTGTCGGGGTGCTCTTTGGGTTTGTGGAGCAGGTAAGTGGGCGTGGCCCCTTCTTTTTTGACTCCCACTCAGGTTGTTACCTCGTTCGTGACTGGCAATGATTCGCATCAATTGGCAGCTGTTACAGCCCGCTGTGTCTGTTGTGGGCGTGGAAGATTGTGATGCCAACAAGCTGCCGCAACAGAATCAGCAGCAGCAGCAGCAGTACCCCCAACAACGACAACAACATCATCAGCAGCGCATCAAGTCAAAGTCAATATTTATCGAACAGGTGCGGGAGCATGTGGAACGTGGCCAGCAAATGAGCTGGCAGGATGTGCGAGATGAGGCGAACGTAATTATTGCGGCGGTGAGTAGAGAAATCCATATGAATGAGATCACGGAAGTAGAACAGCAAAGTAGAAGCTAGAGAAACAAATGAAAAACCATATTCATACAATATATAATAATTTATATGAAGAGGATTTAAGTTTTGACGTCACAGCAAGAAATATATAAGATTTTACTGTAAATTATTGATAATTGAATTGAAAATGTCTTTCTTATGCTCGACAGACCTTTGAGACAACCTCGACGGCCCTGTACTTTACCATTCTGTGCCTGGCCATGCATCCTGAGTATCAGGATAAGCTGTATGAGGAGCTGTGTGCGTTGCTACCCGAAGAAAAGGGCGACATAGACATGAATCAGCTTGAGCGTCTAACCTATACAGAGATGGTTATAAACGAATCAATGCGTCTCTTTGCGCCAGTTCCAATGGTTTTGCGTCGTGCTGGGCGGGATTTGCAGCTTCGACGCGAGGATGGCGAATTCTTGATACCCGAGGGCACTCAAATCGGCATCGATATCTACAACATGCAACGAGATGTGCGCGTCTGGGGTCCACTCGCTAGAAGTTACAATCCGGAAGCACATTTCGGAACGGAGGCGCCACCACATCATCCGTTCGCTTTTGTGCCCTTCACCAAGGGGTTGCGCATGTGCCTTGGGTATCGGTATGCGCTGCTGCTAATGAAACTTCTCCTTGCCAAGATCTTTCGCAGTTATTGCATTCGCACTGAGGCTCGGCTGGAGCAGTTGGAAGTGAAGGGAAACATCTCGTTGAAGCTTAGGGAATATCCGCTGTGTAGTGTCCAGCGCAGGTAATCAGAGACAACAACAACAAGCTTGTCTGGCCTTTTGCCAGGTGTAGCGTAGTTTCTTCATTTTACCGCTTCCGCTTCCGCATGCACACCTGGATACGTGGTACTTCATCAAACTGCGTAGTTTGTTGCAATTTTCCAATTAAAAATGTAATTTTTGTTGCATTTTCTACGTCGTTAATTGAATTTGTTCAAACTTGCGCACAATAATTCACTTTTGTCGTCGACGACATCGTTAGCCTGCTACTGCTCCTGCTCCTGCTTCCGGGCCTCCTGCCTGATGCCAACTCTGACGCAAATTGCCTGCTCATCCGTTGGTCATGATACGCCATCGCCCACGTTGCGTATACGTAACGGTAGTTAATTGATTAAATTGCAGTGGAAGTGGCAAAGTGGTCAAAACTTTGTTTTGCACATTGAAGGTAATCGAAAAATTGCGAAAGTATTCATAACTTTGTTTGCCCCATGTTCCATGCACGGGTGCAACGAGCTACTCCAACAATTTCCATTAATCGGGCCCCTTTACAAACAGCACTTCACATTGCAGAGGCTGCTCGCATATTCATTCTATTTTCAACCCTTTAAAGCTAATGAACTTTGTTTCTCAATTCTATTTAGAAGCTCGCACATTTTCAGAAATTTATCGATAGTTGATTTTTAGTATTTTGTGTAAGTAAAATCGAACAATTTCATATGTTTAATTAACGAAATTAAGCTTAAAATATTATTGCGAATAACGAAACTTTTATATTGATTGAACTTTTGTTAATAAATGTTTTTCTACAATGAAAAATTCTTCAAATTTTAGCTCGTTTCAGCGGTTACCGTTTAAAGTTGTATGCTCTATCAAAGTAGTTTTTATACGCATGCAGTGCTTTATGCCACGTGCATTGAATCCTTAACTCTGCAGCTTATTCAATTCATCATCAGCCGGCGGTGGCTTTGCAGATTTTCTGTCTTTATCGCCACTCTGAGTTGAACTTTGACTTGAGTTGTAATGAATAAATTGACTCGGTTGCCGCTGGCCTCCTTTTCAGCTGGCCTGCTCATTTTCCGCTCTCTTCTACCCCCCCTTCCCCCTTGCAGTGCATAATTCAATGCAAGTCGGTCCACGTGCACGTTCAGTCTCCTTCAGGACAGAATGCATTCGATGCAGAGCGGAAGCCCCGCGAGAAAATTACGCAAAAAGCGACGGAGACTCGTTAACGCTTCAGGACACTGCTATAGAGAGAAAGAGAGATCGACAGAGAAATAAAGAGAGAGAGAGAGAGAGAGAGAGAGAGAGAGAGAGTAAGGAAAACAGTCAGAAGCTGAAAGAGTGGGCGTCCCTTCTCTAAGAAAGTTAGTTCCTTATAAGGGCAGGCTACGGCAAATGTGGGTGGTGCTGCAATCACAGCAATAATATTATACCGTCTTCAGTACCACTGTGGGGACTCAACATAATAATAGCTTTTAAGCCCACTCCGCAATACGTAGTTAAATAATTTACAACAAATCGAAAAGCGAATTGATACAACTGCGAAGCAGTGGAAGATTGTTAGCTTTGTTCAAATACGCTGTTTTTTTAGTAAACACAAAAGTTGCATCTTTTAAAACTGTTGGGTCTTTAAGTTATGAGAGAGCGAACACAAAACTCACCAACTACAGTCATAACTCTTGGCAGAAACACGTAAGGAAGCTTTAATTCCCTTGTCCACGGTCTGTAAACGGTGTATGCTTGAATTTGACCTGGCTTATTATTAATGAGCCAAAGTTCAGAAAGTTTTCAATTAGTTATGCTCTCCATTATCAAGACAAACGTAAGGATTATAATAAATTATTAAGGTACTTCGGGTTGTACTATGCGAGTGGTTTATGGCGCAATTGACTGCCGACAATGGCATCGACAATGGTTGCCCCGAAATCAGCATTCGATTAAGCTCTGCCAATTCGGGCATAATGTGATTAACCAACAATGCGAGTTATTAGCCTTATTAGTCTTGCTCTCGTCCAGCAGCAGTTGAATCAATCAATTGCCAATCCATGGTGAACGGATGGGAAAGTGAAGGACTGAACAAGTTTGTGAGTGCCTGCTGGCTAAGGACTCATTGGAATTTGTCGCTTAATTAGCGATAGAGTGCTTCTAAGATTAGCGATTACAATTTTGCAGCGACCAACGAATTTTTGAGATGCATACTTTTTAAAGTCCAAGTTCTATTAAGCTTATTGATTATTTCGTAACTGCAAAATAAACTGTTAAGCTTTGTTAATTTTAGTGAGAGCACAGAACAGTAAATCAACAGCACGCTGCTCTGTGATGTAAAATCGAGTTCAATCTCAACTTCTAGAATTCAAAAGAAATGGTTTTTAATTTAGTGTTTTCCTATCCTTATTTTTCTTCCACTTTTACATATATATTTACCATATTTTAGTAGAATATATTATTAGCTTAGTCCATTGTAAACCAATCCATTAGAGTCCATTATAAACCAAATTTGCCCAACTTGTCTTAATTAATTCAAGTAAACCACAAAAGATTGCACAACTTTTCAGTGTCACCGCATCTCGGTTAACTTAGTAAGTGTTTGACCAACGCACCACGCACACAAAATTACACATTAATGTTAATTATAATTAAACATTTAGCAGGACGACTCGAATCTGTTGTTACAGAGCCGTTACCATGGTGTGCCGTGCACGGGGCTGTCGACCAAAAAGAATAAATATTTATTAAATTTATTTATTAAATTTATTTGCAAGATTCAGTCTTTTGTTTTAGCAAGATAACTATATTAGAGACCCCTAAGAAGTTTTTCACACGGGCCTCTGAGCCCCTCGCTTCGGCCCTGCTTACCACGGAAGAAATTAGACCTAATAAACGAGTAATAATTTTATTTAATTATATACAATTAATTACAATTAATTAATTAATTAATACAATTAATTAACCAGAAAGTCAGGCTCTTGTATGTAGTTTTATATAATCGTACAGTAGTTCATTACGTTGTTCACGTTTGTGTTAACAGCTTTAATAACTCTTATTACTAGACATATGTATATCATATTCTTAATAAAAGTCTTGTCCTGTCTGATGATTGTTCCTACGAAAGCTATACGATGCGTATATTTGACTGGCACTGATTAGTTACGTAATTTCAAAAAATAATATTCGTCATTATTTTTATTTTGAAAGTGGAAAACTAACAGATGCTTTAATCGATTGAAGCAATAAATAACCATCTCTAACAGCAGTATCTTTTCAATCTGCCCAAAATGCCCTTCTCAAAAGTAGCAACAGCAGTAGCAACAGTAGTTGCTGTTGCCACATTAGGTTCATTTTCGTTTTACGAGAGGCACTAGCGTTGACTGCTTACCGCCCTCTCTCCACCATGGCCAAATCTAAGTACAATTTGGTAGTAAAGAAAAAGCAAATGGCCAAATTAGCTAGCGACTCTCCTGACGACTCACGCAACGAGGGTTGTGAGTTGTGTGTTAATGCTAATTGTTATTGTAGTTTGATGTGCATGTGCAAGAGCCGTGTGAGTACAGGCAAGGGGGCTGAAGAGTGAATAATGAAAGAGCGGGCTGGCTGTAACGAAGGTCGATACAGAAACTTAAAGTGCCTAACGCTTTACCTCAAATCGAATTAGGCCATATGTGTGAGGGCACGACTGAGTTGCAGACACTTGCAAACACTTAACTCAATTTGAAAGCCGCACAAAGTTTTCCACGAACAACAACAAGGAAAGCAAAATAGGAGAGTTAGAGAAGAACTTAAGCATCGATTCAACTATTTTTTCTGCATAGACGTCAACCGAAATCAGAGCGAAAATATTTAACGAAATTGCATTAAAAAGTTAGCGGAAAAAGGCTGACAAACTGTGTGCGCATTTGTCTGCAACTTTGAGCTTCGGTTAGTTGGGGGCGTGGTGACTGCAGCCACCCCCACTCCCATCAACAGTTCGTTGCGAAATTTAGTAAAACTTTGTAACGATTTTTTTTTTGTAGGCAGGGAAGAAGAAATATTTTCAATGATCTTAAGGGTTCCTTGGGTGGATTTTGTGATACTTTGCAAGTTGTTTGAGAGCTTATGATACCAATTAAAGTATATATTTTTTTTTAATCGGTCGATCTGAAAAGTGCTTAAGGGGAGCTAACCATATAAAAGCAACAAAGAACTGTAAAAATATCTTATGGATATTTCGGAGGCTCTGAACCTAAAGCAACAAATGTATTTGAGTCACAATGTTATACTTTAACATACGGATTGACGTCAACGTCGTAGGGCTTTAGTATTGCGCGCGTATCATCAGCTTAAATATAGTTAGCTGGGCGAAGGGTATCTTACTGACGTGTCCATCCGTTTTCGACTCGCGTTGTTTAAATTAGAACAGCAAATTCTCTTTTTTCCAATCAAAATATTGATAATGCAATGCGATTTTACCAAAGGTGGAAGGACTATCGATGACGGAAAGACTTCCACATTGACATTGACAGTTTATTCACAGTACAATTTTACTTAAAATTTTCGTCCTATCTCGTTGACTTCCATAAGGATCACTTGTCGTTCCTTGGAAACTGCTAACTTTCTTATTATTATTTTGTAAAATTCAAATTTTGCCTATGTTAGTTCAGTCCTGCAACCTTGCAACCAGGGCGATTGCCATTGATAACGCAAAAGGAAACTCTGAACACATTTATCAAGTTCTAAGCGAAAGATTGAATTTATTCTCGCACATCGAAGTAGAAGCCAAATAATTTGCATCTTGAAATTAAACAGTTACCAGATGGAATTGTTAAAGAGGTTTCTTTTGTCTTTTTTCTGTTTCATTGTCGAGCGTGTCAACTTTTGTTGTTTGTCCCCTGGTTGTTTGGTTGTAGTTGTTGTTGTTGTTTGACAAATTGTTTTTCTGCAGCAGCCGAACGAAACAGAAGGCAAAACTTTTGCGTGCGAGGGAGGTGAAAAATCGAAGCGAGGCAAAGTTTAAATGGCAACAGCAACTACAATACGGAGGTGGCCTGCAAATCAGGAAGGGTGATGGGGGATGGCAGAGAGGGTGTTGTAGAGTACTCCGACAACGGGTTCCATCTCTTTTGCTATGTCAGTTTGGCGAACTTTTGCGATGGTTTGGCCTGCGTCGCCTGTGGCCGCAGTATCGCATAAATTAGCAAACATGAAGCGAGCGAAGCGCGTGACGCTCGCCTGTTGATCACCCCCTTGGCCGGCAGGCAGTGGGCAAGCGGGTAGAGGTAGGTAGCGGAGGGAGCTAACATGGAGGGTACTGTACGCTTACGCATACATAAATGACTTTCTGATTGAGTCGCACTCTGCTGTCGGTCGCGCAAATTAGCCGTGTTCGTGTTCGCTTCAACAAGCCAATGTAAATCCCGCTAAAACTGCAAGCTAACTAACCCTTACCCCAGTCCCATCTCTGTCCAGGCCCCGAAGGAAACTACTTCAGTTGCAATTAAAGGTCGGCCAACGTTTGCCGAAAAATGGCCAGAGCAATTAATTAAAAACTTTGATGCAAAACTGTGGCAGGAACAGTGGAAAGGCAGCAGAGGCATGGGCACAGACGATGGGGGGCAGTTGTGGTGGCAGCGGGGCTGGGGCGTGGCAGTTTGATTGTTAAAAGTGCTGATAATGTTTTCTGGTCTCGCTGCAAATGGCAAACATGTTAATTAAAACCGCGCATACGACACGTGACCAAGTCAAACATGAATAGATAATCAGCGGGAGATATTAAGAGTCGAAAAGCTCTGCAAATGTGTGCAAAGGAGATAAAGTCGCATATTTATGTGCAAATAAAATATGCGTCTAACGCTAAAAAGCTCTCCAGATATTCTTTATTTATGCTGAGTAGTTTACACGTGATATAAATAGATTATAATGATGCAGATTACATCTAAAGAAATTTACATATGAATATACGAAATATTTACTGGATTGTTTATATTTGTTTATTGCTCTTTTTCCTATCTACTTCTCGGCATTCTCCAACTCTCTCGCAACTCATTTATACTCGTAATTAGTCTTCATTCTCTTAATAATTTTCATGCACTTTCCTCAAACGTTTCCATGTACTGTTGTGTTCAATTGGACCGCAGAGCGGCAATAAAGCCAACAAGCAACAACTGGTGGCGCCACAACTCGCCTTGTGCTCATTAAAAGCAACAACAATACTGATTCAAGTGATTTCACTTTTCATTACGCATACGCAGCGTGTATGTGAGAGTGTGAGTGTGTGGACGTGTGTGTGTGTGAGTTGAGGCAATTAAATTCAACAGCCCGCACCACCTAAAAGTATGCAACAGCATTGAGCAGCGTTGCCAATGTTGCGCATACGCCGCGTGTGCCGCAGCCAACTAAGACATTGACATTTTGTTGTTGTTGATGCTGAAATTTTCATAAAAATTATGCAGATTAAATGTGGCAAGCAGGCCTAGGCAAGCCTAGCCAGCACGAACGAGGCGACATTAAATTCACATAATGCGAACAAGCGAAAGTGAAAGTGAAAGAGGACAAACAACAATCCAAGAGAGGCGGCAACAAAAGATGTCTAAATAATAAAAGCAACTTGACGCACAAGTTGATTGAATAAATCACAGCAGCAGCAGGTAGACTTGACATTCCTTCTACGACAGACAAAAGGCAACGAAAGAAAAAAGGAGCAGCAGCAACGCGTGCGGACCCGGACTTCACATGTAGCCATGAGTGGCATGCAAAATTGATGCCCGACTCCGAGCAGAGAGTGCTACCCTCTACTCAAGTCAACTAAGGCGTCGGCATAAACTTTTTACAGCCCCAGCAACAATTTGGCCAAGTAGCTGTAAAGCAGTTGACATGACTCAGACATAGCGAGGGTATCCCGAGAGAATGTCTGGGGCTGCTTTGGGTCCTTACTTTTTCGACCCGCTGCTGCTTTTCATGCCTCATTATCCCAAAACAGTGTGTAACAATTTCAATCTCTATACCAGCGATATACGATCCCTACAGCAACAACAACAAAGTCGCAAACAGTGAATGAAATTCGTTTGCATTTACAGCTGCAATTGATTGTTAGACTGGACAACGCGTCGTATGCGCAATCAATTCCTCAATGTCAAGGATTTGCGTCAGAGCTGACCTTCATGGAGTTAGCCGCATTTGGCCATTTAAGCTGTCTGTCTGCCCACTGCCGCCACCAGCGCAATTACAAATCCAGAAATGATACGTATTTTGCATGCCATACCTTAGCATTTACACTAACCATTGCCCCGTCCAGCTGCAACACCTGAACAGTGACTGCGAATGCTAGTCCCGCGTTATGCATGCATTCTCACTGAAGGAGGCCGTGCAATTAATTTAATTGTTCCTCCTTTACGATGGGAACAACTGTGAGCTTTCGCACGATTTAAGGAAAGGAATAAGTAACGAAAACAACTAAAGAGTTCGTCCATTTTTAAAGTATTTAAAAACCCATTGTAGCACACCCTCAATTCCTCACAAATTTGAATCAATTGTTTCTTTGCTCCCACAGCGACGTCGATGTTAAGAATAAAAAGCAGGCAGTGCCGTTTGTAACTATGAAGACGTTGACATAACTATTTATAATCTGATAGAATTGCGATTTCGATAAATTCTAATGGAGGAAATTGTCACTTAAATGCTTTGCAATCGCTATAAAATTTATTGAGGAAATCGCTTATTTAGTCAAAGTTAACATGCGTAATGTCGATATAGCCATATCCATCAGTCGGTTTGTCTTCCGTCCGTTTGAAAACCTAGATCTCAGAGACTTTAATAGCTAGGAATACCAAATTTGTTATCAATATTTGTTATTATTGCAAGAATATCCAATTCCCACCAACGTATAAAAATCGAATTCCAAGCGTAATTTGAATGGCTAATGGTTTGTTTATTATAAACATTGAAGTTAATTAAGCAATAATTTAAGAGGTACAGATTTCTAAGCCACTTCCTGATAAGTATACAACACAAAATACGCAAAAAAAAGATGTTATACAATTAAGAAATCCTTAAGTAAGGTAAGGGTAAGGTGAGTAGTCGTTTTGATTGGAAAATTTGATATAATGGGATTATATTCCCAAGATATATATTTGATTTATCATTCAAAATAAAAATTACTATACTTATTTGACCAATTTCAATGGTCAGAGAGTGCAACTTTATTACAGCATTTTGCTAAAGCCCACTGATAGTTGCACTGGGTTAACATAAACCTTTGGGATATGTCGCTGATAATTTGCCTAATACTATACGTATAACGCCACTCAACACTTGAGACAGTTGTAAAAACACTTGAAATTATTTCCAAATTTCACTTAGCTCCTTTAGCCATTGAACACCTTTCCCAACTAAACCAGACTGGGACAATCGTTTACTAGCGACTTGAAATCGCAATTAAACAATTTCGAGGAAAAATGTGAATGTCAACGCCCACACAGGCGACACGCCCACCAATAACAATTAAGACGAGCACAACGAACAACACTTAGCTGAAAACTTTTAAAAGCTCATTAATTCATAAATTGGGTTGTAGCGTCCCCACGGGAAAAGGAGAAAGAAACAGAGTAAGAGGGAGAGAGAGAGAGATAGCGCTGTGCCGTTGGCTAGGGGTTTCCTTTAAATAGACCTCCTTGAAGCTGGCGGCTGAACAGTTGAAAAGAAAATCACAGTGGCGACCAGAGGTAGAAAGCAGAGCAGCATGGCCAGTCTACAGTTTCATGGCGGCATCGATGCAAATGTTGGCTACGCCAGTCATGATAAGGATGTGCGTCGTGTGTCTCAGCTATTTGGGCTGCATTTGAAGCTGCAACTGCTAGCGGGTCTGATGCCACGGCCAAGATTAGCGCATTCGCTTCCGGCATCGCTCAAATTGTTGTTCAATTGCTTGGCGCGCTTGCATTGTCTCCTGGTCATCACCTCCTCGCTGCATTTGGGTCTGCTCTTCACCAAGACCACACTGGATGCATTGCCGTCGGGTGATCTGGAGGATATTACTGATGCTCTCACCATGACAGTCATCTATTTCTTTACCGGCTATGCCAGCATCTATTGGTGTGTCCGCTCTGAGCGTTTACTACACTTTTTGTCGCACATCAGTGAAGACTATCGCCATCATTCGCTCGCCGGAGTCAGCTTTGTTAATGTATATGCCACTTACATCTGGACAAGGAAATTTACGACTATTTGGATAGGTGCCTGTCTGTCGGGTGTCATCTTCTGGGGCATTACGCCCCTCGTATTGGGAAATCGTGCGTTGCCCTTGCATTGTTGGTATCCTTTTGATGTCATGACGAGTCGTGCTTTTCCTTGGGTGTACGCCACCCAGCTCTATGGTCAGATAATAGTGGGGGCCACCTTTGGCTATGGTGGCTTTATGTTTGTCACACTCTCTCTGCTACTGCTGGCTCAATTCGATGTGCTCTATTGCAGTCTTAAGAATTTGGATGCACATGCCAGGCTGCTGTCCGGCGAATCGTTACAGACCTTGACGTAAGTGTACGAATAATTTGCAAGCTTCAAATGCCACTAAACAGTGTCGCCGCTAGCTAGCTGTGTCGACTCTAGTTAAATGTGTCGCCTCCAGCTAAATGTCTCGGTTCAATTTTGGCTAACAGTGTCATTTCTTCTAAACATTCTAAGCTCCAGCTAACAGTGTCAGCTCTAGCTAACAGTGTCAGCTCTAGCCAACAGTGTCAGCTCTAGCTAACATTGTCAGCTCTAGCTAACAGTGTCAGCTCCAGCTAACAGTGTCAGCTCTAGCTAACAGTGTCAGCTCTAGCTAACAGTGTCAGCTCTAGCTAACAGTGTCAGCTTTAGCTAACAGTGTCAGTTTCAGCTAACAGTTTCAACGCTAGCTAACAGTGTCGGGCTAAGGTAAAATTGTCAGCTTTAGCTAACATTCTCAATTTTGGATAACAGTGTCAGCTCTATCTAACAGTGTCAGCTCAAGCCGAACTGTTAGGACAATATGATATTCACCATTGAGAGTGCTGTTGTTTACCCAGCAAGCCTAGTTTGTCTGTGATATTCAGCTTTTGTCAATTATCATTAAGTCCTGCAATGATGCCACTAAGTCCGATTGCGATTTCACCTGCTTAACGACAATTACCTATTTGTTTTTATTTCAGTGATCTGCAACATAATCTACTGCTAGACAATGCCACCTGTGAACTAGGCCAATACGCAATGCTAAAGGAGCATTCGTCGGATTTGCAACGGATGATAGGGCAGCGCAAGCTGCCCCCGCTGTGCCTGACAAAAGCTGCCCACTCTGGACTCGTGGAATGCGTGCGCCTGCATCGATTCGTACTCGAGTGTGCTGCAGAGCTAGAACAGCTTTTTAGTCCGTATTGCCTGATCAAGTCGCTGCAGATCACTATACAGTTGTGTCTGCTAGTCTTTGTGGGCGTGTCGGGCACACGAGAAGTGGTGCGTGTCATCAATCAGCTGCAGTATTTGGCTCTCACTCTTTTCGAGTTACTCATGTTCACCTATTGCGGCGAGATGCTGCGTCGCCACAGTGTGCGCGTTGGCGATGCCTTCTGGCGTGGTGCCTGGTGGAAGCATGCACCCCAGATGCGCATGGATATGCTCATCTTTCTGACAAACAGTCAACGCGCCGTGCAGGTGACTGCAGGCAAGTTTTATGTCATGGACGTGAATCGCCTGCGATCAGTAAGTGTTTGTGAATCGCCTGGTAACCTTTAATTTCTTCTTATTTCCCCTTCTCCATCTGCAGGTCATAACGCAGGCCTTTAGCTTTCTGACACTGCTGCAGAAGTTGGCAGCCAAGAAAACAGCTAGCGAGCCATAGGAGGAGCCTTCATTGTTTGCATGTGTTAATATTTATTTTGCTCATTAAAAACATGTCGAGTGAAATGCAAAAAAAATATTTACACACATTTCCGTGCGGTGTTTCTTTATTTGCGTAACATTTTACACAGCCAGTGCTGGAGTGTGGGCGACACTGTGACAATTTGCACCCCATAGCAAATTGTTCGCGTTTTGTGCGTGTAGTTATGCATGTGTAAATGTATGTATGTGTGTTTAAAGCATTTGCCTTTGGCCTATCTTCGATAAGAAAGCCCATGCCTAAGCAAAGCAAACGAAACCCAACTCAAAATTCGCAGAAGCAACAAGCCGAGATTGTAATGCTCTCCACATGATATAGGTAGAGCCAATAATTTATAGCACTTGTACACGTCATTAGACAAAGCAAACAATAAGCGGAGGGAAAAACTATAATTGAACCCTGCTTAAAAGCAGTCACAAATGTAACAAGTTTGCCATTTAAAAGTAACAAAAATAAGCAGTCATGTTCTGCATGGCATGCATCATGTTAAGGTAAGTCTCTGTTAATTGCATTTCCTGTTATATGGCAACTCTTAAGCCACATTCAGTACTCAGTTGAAACTGTGAATGGCGTGCATCATGTTGACGTAAGCCTCTGTTAATTGCATTTTCCATAATATGGCAACTCAAGCACCACACTAACAACTAATTCAATTTGTATGTTATGCAATTGAGGCGCAGCAGGGGATGCATTAATGCTAAGGTAAGTCTCTGTTAATTTAATTTGCAATAGTGTGGCAACTCCCCCATTTATCAGTTTAGTTCAATTTGTATGTAATTCAGTTGATCCTACATAGATAACATCACTGAAGGTAAGGTAAGGTAATTGCACACGCCGAAGTGTGGCAACCCTCACACAGAGTACTTATTCCATTTTTAAATAATTTCCCTTTACTTACACCTTTTGCTGAGAGTATCTAAAGTGCGCTGCTCTACTAATAAGCAGGCAAAAGTCTGAGAAGCCATTTTATCTTTCTTATTTTTTGTTTCTTCAAGTGCCATAACATATAATGCGTTACTATAAGCACAAAAGGGAAAATCAGCCTGCAAAGTTCTGAGATTTTGTCGAGTTGACTTTAATTTTGGTCACTCGTTGGGCGCACGTAGAAGAACTTATGGAAAAGTTTTCAACTCATTTGCGCTTAAAATTGCGCATTTTTCATTGTGCCAAAGATACACTCACACACATGTGAACTCACTCGTTTTGAAGCCTGTGTAGGCGGTTGTATGTCTGCCTGTGTGCGAACATGGTATGTGTGTGTGTGTATATTAATAGTGAGTCATTTGTTTCAGTTTTTGCTGCCTACTTTGAGGCCAGTTTTTCTTGTCGTGTGCTCGTTAGATTATTACTGGGTTTTTTCTCATTCTCCTGTTTTCTGCCTCTGCCCTGCTCATTGTTCTTTGGCATTTCGTGTCGTCGTTGCGGAAATACCTTTCACATTGTCGATTCGTTCTTTAGCCGCCTGGCTAACTACCTTTATGCGTGTCTACTGGGAGCCGGGAATGACATTTATTGTATTACATGATATCTGATAAGCGCAGCGCGCAGCTACAACAACAACAAAAACAAGGAGTCTGGCAGCAGCTGTAGATAAATGTGATTGCCATATTTCGTTGTCATCTCCCCCATTCTCCAGAGCGTTGGCAACTGGCAGAATCTGAACCGTACTTATGGCCCAAATGAGATGACGCGCAGCTCCAATAACCATAGCAAACTCTCGGGCAAGCTGTGAACTTAAAAGCAGCTGCAATTTTTTTTTTAAAGGGAACAGAGATGTTCGATTTATTTTTCTTAGTTTATCAACTGTCATAACATAATTAATCAGGTCGAACAATTTAATTTAATAGCATTAGTTATCGATGTGCTGCGATTCTCGTTAACTTATCGACAAAGAAGCTGTTATCAGATGTCGATATCGACACGATAAAAAACGAACGACGATCAAGTGTGAGAAACATGTTATAAAATAATTATAATCAAAAGTAATTTAAAATCGTGTCTAACATCAAAAAAGATTTAAAATTGATGTTCAGACACATATGGAAAACTTCTGCGGCGCATGTTGTTCTAGTTGATTTATCAGTTCGACAGCTTTTCCAATTTCCGTAATTGGCCACAAAGCCGCAACTAAATCTTTATCTCTCTGTAGCTGCGCATTTTCCTGTCGCCGCTCCAAAATGTTTGTGGCTTGGCGCAGCAATGCGCGAAAGTATGTTTATAAACAAATTTATTTTTCATTCCAACAAAAGTTGGGTAAATGAATAACACTCGCTTGACTGTTGGCCCCTATTCGGGATGCCAGCTGGCTGTCAATGGCCACAGAGACAGAATGAGAGAGTCAAAGAGAGAGAGAGGGAGGGAGGCAGGGAGTATCTAAGCCCGCATCGGACCTGTCGACAACTTTGAAGTAGTCTCGCCAAATTAAATTAACACAAAGGCATTTCGTGCCAACGTTTTTGACTGCCAGTTGGCGGCGTTTTAATTGAAAGCAATCAATAAAAAGTGGCTACCCTTCTCCACTGTCGAGGGTCGTAAAGAGTCGAGAGATTTGTATTGAACGCGCCATTTAACTGGGCTCAGTGGCTGCCCTCAAGTTTTTACGAGTTCTTTGAATTGATTTGCTAAAGTCTTTCGATTAAGCTTGGCTTACAGTTCATTATAACGAAAGCAACTATGAAGGAATGGAATTTAATCGATATTTTTGCTTCAACCTAGTAAGTTATATTGACTTAAATTAGGCAGATTTAAATTTGTTTATTTTATGAAGCTTGCTTTCCTTTAACTCAGGCTCTATATAATACATAATCTTTCATTTAGTTGGCTAACCATTCTCCTTTCCAATAAACCAGACTGATTTCATCTTTGAATTTACACAGTTAAATAAACTCCAAGTTCGTTCGTTTTATTAAATTGTTTTCAACATAAATGTGCCACAAAATTTAAATGAAAGTTCAACCGTCTTCAACGATAGCTTCAACTGTTTTGGCCCCCGAATCAACACTTTGTCGCATAATCAAATCAATCAACTTGAGGATCTTTTAACCAATTTAAAGGACGGAAAGGACACCGTGTTTTGTCTACCCACCTTGGGCTATTTTCATTTGACTGCTAATTTTCTGATATTCCTGACGGAATCTAAAATTTAATTAAGTCGTACAACATGTCGTATGCGTGTCGTGTCAGGCGTGTCGACCAGTTTGTTATTATCCGTTTGACGCTGCTGTCAATAAATGGCAAATAACTAGCAGAGTTGCCACCTGCGGGCGGTGCCCGAACACTCACACAAACACACACACACACGTGGAAATACCCCGAGAAGCCTGAGGCCAATCAAAGTGACAAAACAAAAGCCATGTATAATTTAAATGCGAGTCAACTTTTGTAGGCAGGTATGTGTGAATGTGTGTGTGTGTGCACCTTTGTGTTTGTATGTGTCAAAGGTCCTGCATTGCCATCCATATGCTTAATTCCACGAGAAATGGTCACAATAATCCTGTCAGTGCGTCGAAATGCAGCTTTCAATTAAATGCTGCCAACAGCGCTCCTCCTCTCTCTGTCTCTCTTTCTCTCTCTTTCGCTCGTGCACACCCTTAGTGCGGTTGAATGGGTGAGTAACCTGACTTCAATCAACACTGGCCCACAAGCAAAGTGTACACTTGCCATTTGACTTTGATTGCCATAATGCTATTACAAGGGGGCTCCGCCTTCATTTGCCTTTGTCCGCTTAAGCTGCTTAGACATGGTGCAAAATTGTGAATTGCAAATGCCGTTGAATGCATGTCAGTTGAAGAGAGCAAGCAAGGGCGAGAGAGGATCTCATCGCTGCCATATCGTCGAAATGGCCAGTAAATGCGCAACAAGCTACATTAAAGGGAACTCGATAAATGTAGTTTTAAGTGCCATTAAAAATATTTGTAAAGATAATGGGCAATTGCCATATACAATAGTTAAAATATATTTTTATACCCTTCAAAAATTGTCAAAAGAGGGTATTCTAACTTTGTGCAAAGGCTTGCAACAGGCAGAAGGACAGACATGACAGACCTCACAAAGTTTATATATAATATTATTGATCAGGAGCAGTAGCCGAGTCGGTTAAGCCATGACCGTCTGTCTGCGTGAACACACAGAGATCTTAGCTATTTTAAAAGCTAAAGATACCAATATTGATATAAAGGTTTTTTCTCAGCAGATCAAGTTTATTTCCAATGTTGTGTGTCACGCCCACCGGCCCTGCAAATCAATCATTTAATTTTTAACCCGTGCAGAGGGAATATAATTTTTTTGGACAGAACTTTATAACGCACCTTAGAAGACATGTTTGACCTCATAAAGTATATATATTCTGAATCAGCATCAACTGATGAGTCGACTTAGCCATGACCGCCTGTCTGTCAATCCGTTACAAAGCAAACTAGTCTCTCATTTTTAAAGCTATCTAGAAATTTTGCTCACATGCTTCTAATTATTAACACTTTGTCTTTGGTAACTGTAAGTATTTTTGTAACGGTTTTCAAAACAGGACGAAGGGTATCTTTCTGTCGGGCGTGCTCGACTGTATTGTACGACAGGTTTGTACTTATACTATAGTTAACGAATATAATCACTTTATAATCTTGGCAAATTCCTCGTTTTAAATGTGAATTTTAACATCGACAAAAATTGCACACTTCTGGCTTAACTTTTATTATAGTCAACAAGCACACAATCGTTTAGCTGTTTAACGGCTTTTGTTCGCTCTAGTTTGCATGCAATTTAACCGAAAATATTCCGCTAACTACGCCATTTGTGTTCCTTGCTGTGTCATTGAATTGTTCGCGTGAAAAGCAAACAAACAAAGGTGAATATGAGTGTGGGTATCGATGTGTGTGAATATGCATTTATGCTCAACACTTGCGCATTTCCACGCAAAGCTAAAGCAACTAAGCGGAAATTTTTAACGCAAGTGCGAAGGCGATTTGGCAAAAAACACTTTTAGAAAAGTTGGCATTCTCAACAGGGCTGCGATTTATTATAAAGACAACTACCAAAGTATTTAAGTTTGGGATCATATTTATAATTTCTTTTATGTCTTCGTCACCGTTATTCATGTCCAATTTGCGTCTAATAACCCAAAAAGCAAACTGCTTGATCTTATTTGAAAAGCCTCATTAGTAGATATTTTATGAATTTTTGCCTTGCTTTTGTTTATTATGTTGTATTTTGAGAAATTTAATTCCCATTTTGCAGGTTCTTTTGATTGGCCATGTTCACAAGAATCGATGAACGCAAAATCAGTGGAAAATGGATGAAAAAATGCAGTGCACAATCTACAACAACTATAAGCGGGCAACCAGTTGAGCAAGAATAAAAAAACAAAACAGAGGAGGCGATAACAACAATTACAGTAAGAGGAATGAAACAGCTTTAAACCTCATGGTGTGGAAGTAAGTAAGTAATAGATGTGTTTCTGAAAATCAAAGATATGTAATGCAATTTGTCTTTCATTTTCTTTACATTACATTCTGCCATGATGTGATAACGGAGTTTTCGTTTGCATTATTCCTTAGTTGATCTGTCTATTGTGAGCTACTAAATGAGAGTGTCGATTTTAATGTGAGTAAGTAAACTAAATTCAATGAATATTAAAGATTATTAATTTAATGAAATACGGACATCTTTTGTTATTTATTTAAATTGAATTAAGATTTATACAAATCTTTGATAATCCTATCTGTTATGTCGTTTGTTTATATTGTGAATAACAAAAGGAAAACAAATCTCTGATGCTAAACGTTGCCATTAATGTAATTAGAATTGTTTTTCAGTTTGCCTGGCATATTTACAGTGATGTGTGCCCAGAGGCTTGCAAATATGCTTCTATTTATAAGCGAGGCTGAGCAAACTTGCCGCTCCATTTCCATTTCCGCCAGGCAAGAGCCTAAAAGTGCACTACATTTTTTATATATTTTTTTTGCTTGCCCCCGGGGCGCACTTGTGCACAAATTTTTAAGTTGCCGTCGCTTCGCCAACAACAACAGCAACAAGGAAAGCCGTAGCAGCATCATGGAAAAACCGTTTATAACAGTATTTTTGTTTGGTTGTTGCTGCCGTTCTTGTTGTTGTTGCTGCGGCTGTGTCCTAGCTGCCACGCCCCACGTTCCAAGATGGACTTTACGAGAGACCCTTAAAGCTGAAATAAAATTAAGAGACGCTGAGTAGTCGCAATTTCGGACTTTTGCTCATTTTTTATGGCTTTGGCCCGTTACTTTGTAGGGATTTACTTTACGCTTTTTTGGTGGCCTCGTTACATGCTCACAAATTTGCGGGGCATTAGCGTGCTTTAATTTTTCAAGTGCCTGCAAATAATTATCGTAATAATCGTTCAACTAATTATGATATATGGCAGCAGCTGTAAACGCAACGAAAACTTTTTTCACCTGCATTTCAACGCAATGCAGCAGCTGTGGCGCATACGCAATGTCGAGAAAGAGAAAGTATGAATAAGGTTAGCGTACTATATGCTTTAAGTAGAGCCATTTATAAATTCAAGAATACATCCATAGCTTAGGATATGTTGGTTATACAAAGGAACGTGTCATGTTTCCTTACCTTCTCTAACACATTTTAGACTAACCAGTCAGCTAATGCTGCCCGACATTGTTCAATTAAGTGCAACTTTCAATGCAAATCATGTGAGTACGTTGACAATAAATATAACAAAAGAGCAATATGAGGCAATCAACGGTTGTGGGTCTCATCGACGTATTAATCGCACTTTCAGCTCAGTATATTCTATCTTGGCGGCATTTATACAGTAAAAGAAGAGAGTAATATTTGAATTGAATGCACATTTAATATAAATCAGTAATCAGTTTTTCAAATACTTGTGTATACATCAAATAAATCGTTAGATTAAGCATAAACCATTAACACTAATATGTCATACATATATCATTTATTCAATAGGTTTCAGTGTCTTTGACTTGCTTGAAGGAATGTACATTCATATAGTTAATAGAAACATACATATGCATAACTTATATACACTGACATACAAGTATAATAATACAGCACGACTATCGACTATCGATTGCCGATTTGGTAAACAACATCAACGCACAAGGAGATATGTTGATTCTTAGCTAAGGTTGGTTTCTAAAACATCTTCTTCGTGTGAGCTTTAGTGGATTATTGATCTTAGCTTTTCCATTCAATATGTATTTGTATTCTTTATTAAGATATTTATTTTAACTATTTTCTTATTTAAATTCGAGAATTCACATCAAAATATTTTTTTTTTTTTTTGGGAAGGGAAACCTGCAGTTTGTTCCACAGAAAATGCGCTGTTACTATTTACTTAACTTGTGGTTCTTACTCGTAGTACTCCGGCTGTATGTATGTATATTATCGATCTGATCTTTAGTAACGTTCCATATGCGAATTCTGTTATCCGTTATCTGATCACATGTGTAACCCATCTGTGGGAAACAACGTTCAACTTATGTCTAATCAGAGCATAGCTTGATAGGTTTATCATCTCAGTTAAGTAGTTAGTTAGTTAGTTAGTATATTCGCCCTAGGGGTTTTCTTGTTTATTTCTCTATAATATTTACAACATTCTCTTGACTAGCACGATTCATATATATATATTATATATATTATTTACATATATCTCTAGAATAAGACTGTAATACATTTGTCGGCCGCTGGTAAGGTCTGCGCGACTTGCATTTCTACTCATTTCTACTGATAAAAGCGTTTTGTGACAATGCTTCCCCTTTTTAGTTCCTATTATGTAGATTTATCTGTAACACTAGAGAGAGCTATATAGTACTTAGAACTATGCACGGCGTTTCCTTGAAAGCACATAAAACACTCAAGTTTCGCCTATATCAAATTATCCGTTGATTGCTGTAAACATTTATCAAGTTTAAATTCGTATTTGCTTAACTAATTTCAATTAGATATTTCATTTAGTTTCTTGCGCTTTAATTTATGCCCAACTTTCACCAACAACAACTGCAACAAGGCAAAAAGGCAAGGGGAAGGCCGGAAAACTTGTTCAACTTTGCTAATAAGACAATATGATGACAGGCAACTTCTGTGCAACTGTCCAAGTGGCAAAGAGTGAAAATACTTATGTGTGTTGCGAATACACTCGACGAAAAAACATAGCAATATCATGAAGTTTCAAAGACTTGAAGGAGTAACAATGATTATTTTTGGAACAACAAAATGTGGGTAATATGAGAAAGTTATGGTAAGTCTTGTAAAACAGCATATCGCATAAGAGTCTTAATCTGTTTATGTGAATTATGTTAAATCATATTTACACTATCTATATTTACTAATCTCAATGTGTTTTTGTTTTTCTGTCTACACCTTCAACATTTTTCCATCTGTTTTTAGCATTTTTCGCAATTTTGCCATATGCTCAGTGTCCGGTTTGGTGTGGCTACAAGAAGGACTGTGCTGAGTATACGGAAACGGAAGTGGAAGTTGCTGTCAGTTGACTGCCGCCTGCAGACTGAAGAACTGAACCCCGAAGATGTTTTTGTTGTTCCCCCGCGGCGATGCCTATTAAAGTTCAATGAAGTTTTCACTTCAGTGTGACATTTAGCACCCCCTTTCCCATCTACAATAACTTGACCCAAACCCTGTGGGAGGCACTACCCAAAAACGCCTGCAATGAAGTGGAAAAAATATTTCCACTAGCGATAAAATAGCTATAAATTTTCCAATGCCGCGAGCCACGTTTTTTTGTCTGTGCAGTGAAAATTTGTCATCCACAGTGGGAAAAATAAGAAGCAGTGAGGGAAGTGGATGTGGATGGCGAGGGACAAAGCATTAGAAGGCGGGAAGTTGGATTGTTTGAGGCACGGTAAATTGTTGCTGTGCGTTCCTGCACGCAGCAGCGTGTGATGAGTGCGTGTAGCAGCTCTTTGAGTAGGTGCTACTAATGGTGCCATTACCTGGTCTACCATCCCCTCTCCTGCCACTCCTCTCTCTCTGCTTTGGCTGAAATTGTCGCTTACTTTGTAGCCACATCACAAAATTGCGCTTTAAACTTGCTCGGCCGGGAGAAACTTTCAAGCCAAATGGCTTTCATTATGGCTTCACTTATTTTTGTTGCTTCTCTTCGTTGTTGTTGTTCTTATTGCTGTAGTTGATACACTTCGTTTTGTTGTTGCTGTTGCTATTTGATGTGTTTCGAACAGCTGTTTGGCCTTTTGAGGGACATCCGCCGTGGGGAGCATTTCTCTCTTGCTGGTTACGTGACCGGCTGAAAATTTTTCATTTCGCCACGGAAATAAAAGCAAATGAATCAACTTTTCAAATAAAAATACCAATCTCTCTTCAGCTGCCAACAGGAAGAGCAGCAATAACAACAACAGGGGCAACAATTTGTATGGACTTAGCGCACGTGACGTGGATCGCATCGATGAATTTTGCATGATTCTAACATTTGCGGCTTCCAAATTTGCCATAAATTAAACGTAAAACAATTGTGGCCAAATAGTCAGGGAAATAAACCAAATTTGGCTTATTGATTGCATTTGGCTCAATCAAATCTGTATCGATATAACATCAACAATAGCTAGAGCAAAACACAATAATTTGTGAATATTAGTTTAAACTCGAAATCATATATGAATATATAATATAATGTGATTGCAATGGGAAATAGAAAGATCCAATTTGATGGCTCATAAATAATTTTTTGGAATTTGAACAAATATCTGCAATTTGAATAAATTCCTCCGACGGACCTTCGCATCCCATCTGATTAATTGTCAATACGTTAGGTCAAATTTATATGATGGAGGTAGGGCGGAGATTCAAATTTAAATGCCCACATATGTATAAGTATGTGTCATATGTGTAGGTGTGTAGGTTTATATTTAACTTAGTTTCCTGGTCGGCCAAATAGGTAGGAAACGTTTGCTAAATAATTTAATTATCTTTCAATTGCAACACGAACTTTAAGCTGGCAGGACAAGACAAGACAAGATAAGTTGTCTTTATCGTTTACAGTTTGATCAGTATAGACCAGAGGCTGTCAAGTCTAATACAAGCAAAGTTATTGTAAGTAATATGAAAACAAAAAAATTATTTAACGAATTATCTGATAACATTTAGTGTATTTTTTTAACTATCTGCAAAGCATTTAGAAGTTTTGCTCTCATTTGTGCAGGCGCGGATCTCGCTTACATTATGCATCGGGTAACATTATGTTAACTATGCTATGGATAACATAAATGTTTGAGTGCGTCGATATGTGATGAATCTTAACGCAAGTCTGTAAAATCATAAGAGATAGGATTACCAAAATCACTGAGAGTATGCCTTAATATCCGCACCAGAAAATAGATCATTTTTAGTGTGCACAATAAATATTACCATATAAATAATTACTGACAAATTATTTGAAAATGATAATTAACATTAAAGTTGTTTTTAAAATAATTTTAGTGGACGGACTGATGTGCAATGTATTTAATAATAGTATTAAATACAAATTATACGTATTTAATTTTTTTACTCTTCAAACTTCCCTCAGGATGCGTTAGATGTACATATATCCATTTAGTTTCTAACTTTAAATCAAAGTTTGCCAAGCCAGTTAAAGTTGTAAAATATTTCATAGCTTAATACGAGGAAAATATGAAAAGCGAAGGTGAATTGGGTAAAAATAAAGGCAGCAAACAGTGGAATCTCTTAACCCTTCAACATTAAACCCTTGGAAATGCATTCACAGACATACTCGAAAATCTGTTTGCTCAGCGCAATAACCCCAATTGGACGGAGCGGGGGCCTGGGCTGGTTTCGATGTGGATGAGGATGTGGTAGACAAACTTAATACACCTTGAGAGCCACAATTAGAGAACGATATCTTGTTCTGTGGCAAAGGAGGGGTCAGGGAGTTGAGGGTTTTGGCAACGGGTTTTGCTTGGGGCTGCAGCTGAAGTCGGTGTCGGTTTTGCAGGCATCTCAATGGGATGCAAATTGAATTTGAAATTAATTACAGACCTAAGACCACAAGCACACACACACACACACACACACACATATACTCACGCTCACACACACATACTTCCACACACGCTCTGCTTATGGAGGGACACGTCGTGCGGTTTACCACATTCCGAAAGCACTTGGACAGATACGCTTAGAGACTTAGAGATTGGCTGTTGATCCGCAGCTGTCCCTGCTGGCGTCGCCAGCTCGTTTCAGCAGCCCGCACGCGCTGCGCTGATTCTGCTGCTGCTGCTGTTGGTGTCCCTGTCCGATGTCAAAGTCCACGCTGGAGCACTTGATGGGCTGCGGCTTGAGCGTGCTGCGTGCTCCAGTGTACCCACCCGATTTGAGTTTGCCCGGCTTTACTGGTGTCTGCTATCTGCTCGGACGCCAGGCGCTGGTGCTGGAGTAGCGGCAGAGGAGCACCTTTTTGAAGGCCTGCCTGAAGACCTTGTTGAATATGGTGTAGAATATGGGATTCACCATGGAACTGGCATAGCCCAGCCAGGTGACCACGTCGAAGACCCAATGACTGATCCGCTCCTCGCACTCCGCACACACCGTGGGCAGCAGGTTGAGTACAAAGAACGGCGACCAGAGTATCACGAACGTGAAGAACACCACGCCCAGCACCTTGGTCGCCTTCTGCTCCAGCCTAATGATGCGTCCGTGTCGCGATGAGTTGCGCGAGATGACACTCGAATTGCGGGAGTGATGCGATCGCACTGTCTGCTGACGCTGCAACAGACATGGCGACGACTGCGGAGTCCTCGACGACCGGGACTCGCTGCCTCCGCTTGCCTGGTAATTCATGTTCTGATGGCTTCGCAACGTGGCCGAGCGTCGCAGCGGCGTCGATGTCGCCGATGCACCCGACGCGGTCTTGGTGGGAGTAAGAAGGAGGGAGGTGCGAGCATTGCCGAAGCTGCTGCCACGGCGACGATGTCGACTCGCATCCCAAGTGACCACTGAGGCGGTCTTCGAGATGCTAAGCTTACGTCGCCCGGGACAGGGTGTACCCGGTGCAGCCAGGTAGCCACCGGACCCACCGGAGTCACTTTGTACAGTCAGCGAGCTGCCCTGATGAAGATGATGCGCCGAATGCGGCGATAACGTGTTTGATGAGACACCTGCAGTTGAAGCTGGTCCTGCTGGTTGAGCAGTGCCGGCTCCAACGCCTACACTGATGCTGCTCGTCAGGCCCGCCTTCTGGTTGGGATTGCCCGTACAGAGCAGCAGTTCCATTTCGCTGGGCGAGCTGCTCACTGCGCTGGTTGTTGTTGTTGTGCTCACCTTGAAGGCCGACGAAATGATCTTGACCTCTGCGGTCTTCACGCAGCTCTGCAGCGGCCGATCCCCAAAGTACGGACATGTGCAGACCGCGGGCAACTGTAGATAGTCAGCCTGATGGTTGCCAGTTTCGCCTGCAGGGCGGCACAGCTTAGTCGGCTCCAGTTCCGTGTCCGAATGGCAGCCTTTGCTAATCGACGACGATTTCGAAGGCTTCTCTTCGTCCTCCTCATCGTCATCATCGCCATCGTCATGGCTGCGCCCATTTTCCAGCTGATGATGAGGATCTTCGTCGTCATCGTCAATGCTCTCATGCAGTGTCTTGTGGTGGGTGAAGAGTGCATTCTTGGGCAAACTATTGTGGCGCTTGCGCCCCCCGTCGCAGCGTCTCCTGCTCCTCGTCCTCGTCCTGATCCTCGCTGCCGGCACGTCGCTCCCGCCCGGCAACCGCCGACGAGGCGCGTCGTCGTCGTTTGTAGGCACGCAATCGTTGCGACAGCTGGGAGAGTGTGCTGGAAGAGAGGGGAAAATAAGGAGATATAGTAAGAAAAAGTTGTCGAGAAATTTTAATATATGATAAAGTTGAAGCACTTCTTATTCCTGCACGAGAGATTCGAATCAGACCGAATTATCGTGAGTCAAAGAAGCTATTGATGAAGTTTTCTAAGCTTTTAAGTTATCGCTACCAAACACACCAAATCACATTTTACTGTACGTACTTTTTTATTAAGCCACTAAGAAATATAACTACAGTGTTTTTCAAGATATTGCGACCAACCAGTTCTGACTGTCATTAACATATTTATTGGTCATATACCATAATCTACTGTTTAAATTTAATTCCATTGGGAAAGGAACAATCTTATCATGTTCCCCCCAAATTCTTATAAACTTGAAATGTTCAAAAAGCTATGTTGAAATACGCTAAAGAATCATACAATAAGCGTAGAAAAGATCTGAATATGCTAATACCATAAGCTGCAAGTGAATTAAACCGTCGAGATTTCGCGGGCAAACTTTCCTACTCGTTATTATAATATTATTATAGTTTTCATATACAAATATTGAAGTTTCTAGCAATCCAACTGTGCAGTGTGCATACATTTACAATATCTATTTATAGAGCAAACACATCTACTTTGATTTCGTTGGAAATGCGCCATTTTCAGCTGTTTTTCCAGGTCCTACGCTTTTCGCTTACTTTGCGTGCATTTTTTAATTAAAATTGTTCAGCCAATTGGCAAACAGAGAGTGCCTGAAGTTATTCAGCTCCTGTCCGAGAGTACACACACACACACACATCGATACACCCACTCGAACACACACACAGACGCAACCACACGCTTTGTGGTCACCTGGCTTGTGTATGCAGAAAAGTAGGCAATGCTTTTTGCAACGCGCTGTCCCTCTTCTCTCTCTCTCTCTCTGTGTGTGCGAGTTGTTTATCTGTGCTTGTGTGTTGTTTGTCTGTGCTTGTGTTCGCTTTTGCCACTCGTCCAAAATCCACAAAATGCGCTTTGTGGTTGCCCCTGCCTGTTGCTGTTTGTTGTTGTGCCACTTATTGTTGTTTTTGTTTCAATTTTGCCTCTTTTTTTGTCTGTGTGTGTGTTTTCGCTTCGTTCTTAAGGCTTTCCGGGTTTTTCGCAGTTGGTTTCGCAGTCTGCCTCATTTCGAATTCATTTTAATAAAGCACATGAATATCAGCAGCGTCGGCTTTGCGGCCTGCCCGCGCCACGCCCCCATTGCCCGCCCTACGTTCCGCGACACACGATACTTTTGTTTTGCATGCAAATGTTGAAGGAGCCGCAACTTCATTTGCTGCGGCAAAGATTAGTAGCTAATGAAGGTGACGGCGACGTGGCAGGTGCAGGGACACCAACTGCGCCACCCAGAGGGAGGGCCGATAGCGGGAGTTTGTGTAGGAGAAGGGGATAGGAGGGAGGGGCTTCTGTCAGTGCCAGCTCATTATGCATCCTTGACGCTTCAGATTTTGTGTTTGCTCGAGACGTGCGCATAAATTGAGCTGCTGCTGCAGCAGCTGGCGGAGCAGGAAGTAGGAAGGTGTGGTGAGGGAGCTGAGGGAGAAGTAGACAGTCGCAGGCGACTGCTGAAGCAGCACGAGGTGCCCCATCTCATTATGCACAAGTTAAACAAAGCCAAGCAGCTGGCTTGGCTCGGCTTGGCTTTATTATTGTTTCAGCCACAAAGGAATTAAACAGCTGCCAAGCTCATCATCAGCCGCGCTAAGAAATTGTTGCCAACTCGCTCGCATGCTGCCCCCCTCCATCTCTCTCTCTCTCTCTCTCTCTCTCCTTCTCTCTCATTCTTCCTTTCCTTCTCTCAGTATTATGCGGTACAAGTCCTGAAATTAGAATATGCCCGCAGGCAGAAGGCCGATGCAAAGAAAATAAGAAAGAAAGCAGGCCAAAAGAATGACAGCAAGACACCAAAAGGGGGAGGGAAGAACAAGGAGAAGGAGAAGGAAAAGGAGAAGGCGAGGGAGAGAGGGAAAGGAACATGATGATTTGTTCCCTCGTCGCATGAGACGACAAATAGTCAAACAATTAAAAGCCGATCCGTCGACTCTTTCTCGTTCTCGGCTCGAATTTCCAAGCGAATCGAATCCCCACAATGACGGGCTTAAATTGAGCGCCACTTTCAGTTCCGGCCGTGAAAAGGCCGCAACTCGACTGAAACCCACAAAAAATGAGACAGAAAGAGAGAGAGAGAGAGAGAGAGAGACAGGGAGAGCAAAAAAAGCCAGACAAAAAACCAAAATCCATTTTATTGATTGCACAAATTCGTTCAACTGTCAAACAAACTGGCAAATATGAAGGCACAAAAGCCACAGCCAAGGCCTGCAGAGTGAGAGGGAAAGAGGGAAAGAGATGGCAGTTGCAAGTGAAAGAGAGAACAGATGACCTGGTTTTGGAGAATTTCGGCGCGCTTCGCTTTAATTTATTGGGGCTTATAACTATTAATGAATAGTTCAAGTTTATACAAGGCAAAGACAAAAGTAAAGTGTTTACCCTGAGGTATAATTACTTCGTGAATACCCTGTAACTCAATGAAAATAAAGCGATTCTGACCTTGTACTTGAACAATATCTTAAGATATATTCTACCAATATCCGATATATTTCAATCTGTTGTTGTATGTGATTTCTAAGTTAATATCACTCTCGATATTTCGATACGCATTCCTTCTCGCCACTGTGATTACAAAACTTGATTGTATTGTTTTATGAAAAGTAAACTCTAATCATGAGCTCCCCTTGCGTTCTCCTCTACCCAATGTAGCCAGGTTCGCTGCTCAATTACATTAAATATCTTCGTTAAGTACTGCTTGCTTTTTGATCTCTTACTCGTGCACGAGTAGCGAAAGCATAAAATTATCATGAACTTCAAATCTTGTAAATGGAAAGAATTTAATTTTGTTTTAAATTAACATTTTTAATTGAATTCTTTTTTTCGCCGTGCATCTTCGTTGGGAACATAAACCAGTAAACTGAAATTAGAATATTAATAAGAAAAAGAAGCGCCAAATGATGCTGATGCCAAAATCACTTCTGCTTTTGTGCCCTGCCCCGTCGCAGACCAAACCCACAACCTTTCTCGAAAACAGGCTTCAAAAACAAAACCCGAAAAACGCGTCAAAAGAAAAAAATTAATTATTACAAAAAAGTTCACAACAATTCAAAGGCGGAAGGACAATAAAAGGAAAAACGCCAAAACGAGCATGAAGTAAGGCGTAATAAACGAGGCGCACACTACGACGACGTCGACTACGGAGAAACAAAAACAGAAAAAGCATAAAAAACGCAGGCACGAGGTGAACATTTGGCTTGGCTTTTGATGCGGTCAAGCGCAAAGAAGGAGAGTCCCAAACCCAGCCAGGAGGCGGCGACGCAGGCGGGTATGGGCTGCTCGAAAAATACTCAAGGGTGACGTATTCTGTTTGCTGGTCGCAACTGTTTGTCCTTTTGTCAGGTGAAGAAACATAAAACCTTGTGGAATTTCCTGGAATTCAGAGAACTGCGCTCGTCGCCTCCATTCGAAAGAGATGTCATTCTGAAGGGTCACCACCCGAAAGTACTTAAGTACATGTATACATACGTATATGTTTATATGTGTGCTGTAGGTGTGTGTAATATAATATTGTTTGACAATCGAGTGTGCAATTGAGCGCAAACCAATTGCAAAAGGCTGCACAAAGCGTTGGATTTTATATTAGCTTGTTTTACACTTGTTTACGGCATATAAAATGGAAGAGTATCACTTTGTGGTAGCCCTGAATGCTTTTCTTTTAATTCTCGGCAGCCTTGTCATTTGCATTTTGGTGCTGTATAATTAGTAAATTGATTCGGGTTGCCAACTAGTCAGAATATTAAATGCACGATATCTTGGTTGAGTTTGACACCAGTAACGTTACAGCTTCAATAATTGAAAATATCACATATGCAAAACAAACACTTAAATGGTCTGTCATGTCATATAGTATTTTACATCATTCATTTTTAAATGGTTTGTCAAATTTTATGGTGCCATCCTTATTGCCACTGCAGTTTCTTTTCGTTTGCTCGTACCAGCGTTAGCCACTTAGTCAGAAAAGGCGTTGCCACCTAATCATAAGATTATGCGATCTCTCACTTGAGTTGCCTGCAGCAGTGACGTCACAACTGCAATAATCTAATTCCGGCGATTCTAATTTAAAATCGAACTAAACTGAGTAAGCATTAAATACTCTGTTTTTGAATATTAATTAATACATAACATTTAATTTTATATGCTGCTCCTGTCAGTGTTACCGCAGTTAGTTATCAGTTTGCTGTCTTGCCCCTGACAGTGTTGGCAACACTATCAATGAGAGACCCAAATACGAACAGTCAAATATCGTTTTAAATGAAGGTTATGTCTAAATCGTGTTGCTGCCAATCTAAAGTACATATTGCAACAATTCCGGATACACTTACCCATCGCTTTGCTCGCCCATTCGACTGCTGGCCAGAGAATTACGAGTGCTTTCGCGCTCCAGGCCGAACGTTGTGCTAGATGGTCCTAGATTTGCGGTTCCCTGTCTGCCCTTTGGCGATGTCTGCTGCAGGTAGTTGGCTCCACCTCCTCCATGTGAGTGTAGCAGATGCAGCTGTTGTTGCTGATGATGAAGCTGCTGCTGGTGTAGCTGCTGATTTGTCGCATAGCGCTGCGGACTGCTCGGAAATGGCAGATGATTCGATATGGAAAATTCGGATTTAGTGGGCGAGCCGGTTGTCGATGAGGAGGCAACTGATTCCAGGCCACGTGATAATTTCAGCATTTCCGCACCGAACTGATGCAGTGCCGTCATTGTAGTTGGTGTTGGATCAGGTATGCTGTGTGGATTAGATGCGCATGGAATTACAAATAGATTGAGTTGAAAACGAGTAACAGTCGTTGCCTGAAATCTGCTGGCTGCAGGTGGAAACGGATTAGAAGAGCTCACCTGGTGTCGGGCAGCCAAAGTTCATGATTATCTAGTGTGCTCAGATCCGTGTCTGTTGAGTTTGCCGAGTGGGCGTGCAGCACCGAGGAGGCGTGATTTTGGCCAGGCTTCAACAGGCGCCGCCAAGTGCAGCGACGTTCTGGAAATAATGCAACGGAAATCCAATCATATGCTGGCGAAAAAATCAGTTCAACTACCAGACTAAGACAAATAAAGCGGCTTAAAAATCCATCACGAACCAGCCGAATTGAAGCGAGTGGAAGAGAGAGGGGAGACTGTGCTACGTGCCTGCGCCATTTTTAGCTGCCTTACAGCAGCTTTAGCTTAAAATTACTGCACTGCAACTAACACACACACAAATGCACACAGCCACACACGCACGCTTGCACACATACATATGTATGTACACAGCACGCACATGCACACACACTTGCATGCTGCACTCGGTGGAGTGCAGCACCCATCGCAATGCTCAGCTCGTTATTCGTGTGTGTGTTGGTTTCCTCGCCGATTAGCTTGTCTCTCTCCCACTCTTCCGTCCTTTCAGTCAGTGCTGACAACATTTGATAGCCAAAACAGCTATTTTTAGTGGGAAGGGATTACATACAAAAAGCCAATAAAATTCTTTCACTAACAAAAATAGAAAAATCTCAGTTAGAACAGCAACAGTCGCTCGGCACGCGACAGTTGGATACGCTTCGACCTATGTTCCGGTGTAGTTTAATTTGTTAAATTCATACACATATACATATGTTAGTATACCCTCTTGACAATTTTCAATGGTCGAAGGGTATAACGAGGATATTTATAAAAAACAAAGTAAAAAAGGAGAAAACTGAATAAATGATTATTTAACAATTAGGTAATTAAATTATAAATTATATGCTTGTTTTAATTAAGGATAGTTGTTTTTTTTATAATTGGTTAAACAATAAGTGCGCGTTTCCCAAATCTCTACTTTGATAATTCGATAAACATTCGCAATGTGAAAAGAGCTAAAAGTCCACGATTTGGCTGGAAAAAGTGAAATTGGCAGCACTGCTTTCAGTTTATCTAAGAACTGCAATGCAGACACTTGCAGCAGCAGCAGCACTAGCAGCAGCTAAAAGTCCATTAAATATGCTTAGCTTTCATTTCCTTTTTCCTTTTTTTTTCCATTTTATTGATTATTGTTATTGGCGCACGAAATGTCTGCAAAATGTCGACACAGAATCTCCTCAATGTAGTTTTTATTGAGGTGTTTAAAAATAATGCCAAAAAGTTGTACCAGTTTGAAAAGTTGCGGACAAGCACAAGTGAAACTAAATGGAAAACTGGGCTGAATGGTTTTCCATGAATAGTTAAGAGAAAACACTGCCAAATGTTTTTCGGCATTTTCTCTGTTGTCTAAACTATAGAAGATTTAAAAGACGAGAACAGATTCTAAAATTTAAGTTTGTTTTCATTATTTATTTTTGCCAAAGAATACCCTGCAAAATAGTGAAATAGCCTAGCTCAAGCAGTCTGCAGAACTTAAAGTTAACACCAAAAGAAATTACTGAACTTAATTTTGGGAAGGCATGCGGGCCAATCGACATTGAGTTTAACTGCAACTTGCGAAGGCCAACTTTTCCCAGTGTGTGCTGCGAAAAGTTTCGTTTTAAACTGGAAAATAGTTTGGCACTTGAACAAGAGCTTTGGCTGATCCCTATCAGCATGGGAGGCATTTATGTGGATGGCCGTGTCTGGGTGAGCGACAACATGGAAATTAGCTATCAACGTACCCATACACACACTCACACTCGGATGGGAACAAACATATCCGCACACACGCACACACACACACACACAGATGCAATTGCCTTCGATTGCTGGCCATGTGCATTTTGCTGCGGCTTTGGCGACTCGCCTGCATGTACTGCCGGCAGCGCAGCTGTCAGCAAGCATGCCTCTGCCTCTGGCTATACTTCTGCTCCCTCTTCTTATACCTTCTCTGGCGCTGTCCCTTCCCTGGTGACATGAAAACTTTTAAACATAATCAGTGCCAACAACAAGTGATGAAAGCTGAAGTGATGCGCCAAAACCAGACAAGACTTAGTCGACCAAGTGATCATTCTGATCAGGAAAATACATTGTGGAAGAAACTGTCATGACTCTTTCTGCTTATTAGCACAATTTACTAAATCATAATTACCTGCGTCCCCTGGTTTTAATTAATTTATTTTATATTTATGTATAAAAATACTTAATAAAAAAAGTTAAAAGCAATTGAAGTCGTTGTTTAAAAGTAAAGTAAAAATCGTGACATCGCAAAGAAGCTAAAAGAAAATATTATTTCCAACTCATAATGTGGCATCTATGTATGTACATATGTGCTTTTTTCAAGTTAAATTCTGGCTTTAAAAAGCTACTTCCAACAATGACAATGACTTAGTTATGTTTGTCGGCTGACTGTCTTGACAGCAGAGCAAAGGCAGAACTCTGTTAAAGTTTCGCATGAAAATGCTCATTACTGAGTGATTGTTTCAATGAAAGTTATAGGATATAGTTGTTCGATTTTATGAAATGCAGAATTTGATAAGTTGTGATATTTCGAAAATCAAAACTGATACAAACTAATATTCTCTGTATAAATATTTATAATAAATAATCCAAATCGGCCGATTAGATGAATGCCAGCTGTTTGATATATTGACCCGATCGTGTTCGTTCCGACATATTCACAGCATGCAGCATTTAGCAAGCATGTGACCCAAGTTTCATCAAAACACATTGTATATACTTTACAGGGTCGAAGGTGCATTGCAAATTCCTGGCCAAAATGAATATACCCTTTTTATGGGCATAAATGTAAAATTGGTCTGATTTTCTTTGACTCTTCATAAACTTACCCAATGCGGGCGCCTGTCCCAGCCAACCGCTCGCCCAGCCGGGCGTCCCTGCCGACGTGGGCTGTCCGCCGCCAAGATTCTGTCGCTGCCTGGCTAGCAGGCGTACGGTCAGGCAGTAGGTGAGCAGCATCACGCCAAGCGGTATGTAGAAGCAGACAATAGAGCCGACAAGCTTGTACACCGGGTCCGGAATCTGGCAAGTGCCGTTCACCAGCACCGAGGCGTGATCCTGGAAAAACAAACGGGAAACAGAAAAGAGTTTGTTTTTTGGCCAAAAATGAAATATATTTTGTGCTCACCTTGGAGTACATGAGACTCAGCGGAAGGCTCATCGCAATGCTTAGCAGCCAGACAAAGACAATCTTAAGGGTGACCCGTCGACGCGTCTTGTTACGACCGAATCGCATGGGGTAGCGCAGTGAGAGATAACGATCGACCGATATGGTGCACAGATGCATTATGCTCGCCGTGCAGAACAACACGTCCAGGCAGATCCAGGTCAGGCAGTGCTCCGAGCTCAGCGGAAAGTGGCCTGCAAAAAACAGCAGCGTTGACTTTTATTGCATTCGCATTATAAATAGCCATTTCTATGGGGTAAGGAAGAAGGGGGCAGTGCAGGAAGTACTTGGGGGATATCACAGCAAGTGGCTGCAATATTCTCCACCTAACAGAGAATGTTGAAAGGTCAGTTGATGTGGTTTTTATACCCTGTAATAAGAAGGGGCATACTGATATAGCAGAATTCAGAAGTCTATAAAATGTGAGAAGTTCCTGAAGGGTATTTCTATCTATTAACTTCCCTTGTGCCACAATTCAGCTATTTCTACAGGGTGTCTTTTTGTCGAGGTACTCTAATCAACAAAGAAATCTATATGGTTTGTTATTTGCTTGTTTCTTTGTCCTGCTGTTGCAGAAATAACAAACTCATATTTCTTTCCTTCTCCGACCTTATGGCTGCTGCCGCTGCTGCTTCTGGTCCCTCACATGATATTGGCCTTTAGTAGGAGCCCTCCCCTGCCCCAGGGGGCTGTTATGGCTTATGCAACATATTTGCGGCAGACCCTTCATATGAGAGGCTCGTCCCCGGGCCAAGGCTTGTCTGTCGTTTGGCGCAGCTGTCGGACGTCATAACTCAGCGAGCTTCTCCTAGCCAAACATGGCCTCCCCCACAATACTACGAAATATGTACTCTATATTCAGTTGTAGCAGGCACAACATGTGTGTGTGTGTGTGTGTGTCTGTGTGGGTGTGCGTCCATTTGTAACGGTGAGATTTGTGTGTGGGATTTGTGGCTGAAACTCGGCTTGCAACTTTGCGTGAATATTGTGTTACAGCTGATATAGTATTTCTCCACAGATTATTTGATATATGTATATGACATGATATGAAATGTAGCTACATTTACAGCTGCACAGTTAGATAGTCAGTCGGATAGACAGTCGAGTGGGTTGAATACTGTAATTGATACGCGTAGAAGGTAGACTGCAGTGGAATGTTTTGGTATGGGGGAAGGCTACACACAGTAAATTCCGTGCAGAGATATTTATGACAATTAAATTGAATGTAAGATTGTAGAGGAAGGTGACAGAACATTCCCATACCCATCTTTAAAGGCGTCAGGTTATGCTGTGCTCTGCAAACGAAGCTTAGCTTGAATTGTTGCCTCCAGACTCCCATGGGGTTCATTTTTTCTCTGACTGTACTCAACTGTTGCGTGCGGAGTCATGCGCGTCCATCGGAATTTGTCAAACTTCTTCCTCCCCCCTTGCTCACATTGCAATCGTTGTGAGTTCAGATCCATTTAGAGTCGAGAAATTGCCCCAACAAAGTGTTGCAAATACAAATGATACGGTTATTGCGCTTCCACTTTCCTCCCACACTCCCCTTTCCGTTCGCATCGCCGATTTATGCTGTGTTCAGGACCTTAAGTGTCAATTAAATCGATTTGGGGCTCTCACTTTAAACCTGCAAAGCGAGCGACAGCCGCGGGTCGAACACATTGAAATAAATTTGTTTAAGAAAAGTGGGGAAAAAAGGTTAAATTAAATTTGATATGGTGCAAGGAGAGGGAAGCGATGGGAGTGACAGAGGCAGAGGCGACTTCAAGCGGATGCGCCTGCTACCGAAGTTTCGTTTGCTCCAGTTTCTGTCTCGTTTTATTGTGCACAAAAGAAAAGAGAGAGGGAGAGGGAGAGAGAGAGGGACCGGTTCAGTGGTGAACTCCTCCGAGTTGGGGCAAACACAAAGGGCCAAGCCAGCGCTGCATGCCTGAGGTCTGAGAGTCTGAGGTCTGCCAGAGCCCTTTGGGGTGCTACGCTACGCTTTTATTTGTGTTTCGATTTCTTTTACTTTTCGCATTTCTTTCGGTCTTTATTTTTTTCGTTCGTCCCGTCTTGTTTCGGCTTTTGTTTTGTTTTGTTTCACTCGCAAAAAAACATTTCAACTTACAAATGCGAAACAAATTTCAAACAAAAGCGCAAAGTTTCCCCTTACAAATAAATTTTTAGCTGATTTCTCTCTTTTGTGCGTGAGCGAGTGTTAGTGTGTATGTGTGTTTTGCATGCTCTGTGTGTCGCAGGGGCGGCCGGGGGCAGGTCAGTCATAAAACTAAACTAAAACACAAATAGCCGACGAGCTCAACTGTAACTTGGCACCCAAAATGACTTTGTAAATGCGTTGAAACTTATTTAATTTGCTTTTTAGTTCTCGGAAGTATGACGGAGAGGGTGGGGATCAGAAAGCAGTAGGTAAGGGGGCAGGGAGGCCTAATAATGACTTTGTTATTTGTCAAATCGACTCATAGTTGGCTTCCACAACGAACAGAAGTTCAAGTCATGCCGGAAATATGAAGAAAATCGAAATTGTTCTGCGTCTGCTTTCATTATTCCCCATGATAGTGTGAAAGGGGGTATGCTAAGCGGGCTTACTAAAAAGATGGCAAGCGAAGATAGAAGAGGTCTTTTTCTAATTTCATATAAAGACAATTGATTGTTCAGGCTCAATAAAAGATGATTTGCTTAAGTTATTTCCAAGTTAATAAAAATTTGGAATTAAAATAACAGCCAACCCCTTTGTTTTATTTACAGGGTATAAGCTAGACAAGTAAGCGTCTTCTTGAGGTTATCGTTACAGATTTTCTCTGCTTTTCTGCTTCATGACAACATAAGCTTTTGTATGACAAGCCAAGCGTGGAACCGTTCTGCAACAACAACAACAAGAGCAACAACAACGAGGCCAGATACAACAAATATTTGAACAGTTTTCTGCGTTGGCAAACAATTCGCGTGCAGCGCTCCAAGCGGTCAGAGCGCGCAACAAACAAACCTGGAGCTGGAGGAGCTGAACGAGTCAGAAATATGCCAAAAATGATTTATGAATGGGCCGCTGTGGGCAAGTATGGATGTATATATGTGTGTCGCGTTGTTGTGCAAAGCATCGATTTCAATTTGGCAAACATTTTCGTTTGTTTTCATCTCTTTGGACAACAATTAGATACATTTCGGGGAAAAACTGTTTGCCATTGACTAAAAGGGTTGCCACCGTCTTCGCCTCTGTGTTCACTTCTTTTTTTCGTCTCCAGTAGCTGATTGGCTCAAGTGAATTGACTCAAGTACATATGCAAACAAACAAATTTCAACACGAAATATGGCGAAAATGCTTATCGAAAATATGAAAATATCCTTTTGCCATTTGCTGTGACAATAAATAATTCCATGAATTCGATGCATTTTACGGTATTTCTCGATTTGGATTCAATTGAAATTCGGTCTGTGTCGTGCGGCTCAATGGGCATAAAATTATTCAAACAAATCTTGAATTGTCGTGCAGTCGTCAACTGCAAATCGTAAAGCAAATCACAAGTAAAATATCAAATATCTGACAAGCAAGCAAAACTCAAAGCTCAGAGCTCAGCTCGACAACAACAATAACAATAACAATAACAACAACAATTCTCAGAAGGTATCTCAATGATTTGTGTCAATAAGAAATAAATTTAGCAATCAAAATTCACATGTGAAAAATCTAGAAATAACACGAGCTTACACTTTATAAGGCGGTCAGAGCCGAATGGCTGAATACCCTTGCGTACATGTTGGTAAAGAAGTATAAGCAAGAGTAGAGATTAGAGAAGTCAAGGGAACATCTTGTTTAATGTGAAGGTTTACCAAACAGTTCACTAAGTTGATCTTCTGCCGAGCTCGTGCTGTGTTGACTTTCAAGCGCAATGCTCAACTGAGCTGTTCGATCAGCTTAGTTTTACTAAATTTCAATTGGAACTAGATCACAAAGAACTGTTAGTATGACATTAGTAAATTAGTACAAAAGTTGCAGCAATACTACTACAAGAAATATATATAAAACATGCATAATAATAATACAGATTTACTTAAAATCAATTCAATATTAGCTGTCTTACAAAACGAACATAGCACATTTGGTAGTGCATCTTCTTTTGTATGTAGCACGTAAATAAAACCTTTGTGCGACAATTCAAAATTTGTAGCGATTATAAAATAAGCCGAATAAGTCGAATTTTCAGTTATCATTGTTGTTGTTGGTGTGTCACGCACATTCGCCCGAGCAGCTGACAACAATAACAATTTCAATAACAAATAGCTCGATGAAATACATTTCTTTGGCATATGACAGCTACTTAGCAGGGGGTAGGAGATGGGTTCAAGGCTGAGGGCGAGGGCAAAGGTCGGGCTTGCTGTTGCGCGTTGCGGCTAAACAGACAGCGGGTAGACAAAACGTTGTCAGGGAAAAAATGATAGCCTACGGAGCATCGGGCTGATGGATGAAAAAGAGAGGGGCTGGCGAGGTATACAATTGCACACACACATAGAATGACTCTCTGCCAAACACACACACACACATCCACTTACACCGACGCGTCGACTGGGGCACGATTTGTCGCACATGCCTAATAATCAATCATTTAAAGTGTTGCCTGCTTTTGAGCGCACGCTTTAAATTCCCCACGTAATTGGCCTGCCTGCTGTTTATATTGCTCTGTCCCTTTCTCTCTCCCTTCCCCTCTCGCTATCTCTTCTGAATGTGTTTGCTGGGAACCTGCGGCGCTTGTTGACATGTTGTCACCTCCGCTGTCAGCAAATTTATGAGTTGCCAACGCCTGTTACCCGTCCTGCTTGCACACATTTCATTACCTTGCCAGAAAAAATTCGCTGTGTTTATGCATATGGAAATGTATTTTATATATATAAAGTCCTTTTTCACTTTTCACTCATCTACATGAAAATATCATTTTCATTTCACGCGCCCCATTGACATATTTGCATGCATATGTATGTATGTGTGTGTGCGTCTACGGTGAACTATCGCGCGTATACCCTACACACCAATTCATGCCGGGGGTATGCTGCCATTGCTTTCATGTTTTTCTTGTTTATTCTTGTTTATGCGCTTGTATCTCTGACCCCCACGAGAGTTGTTTTCGTATTTTGCATCAGTTTCGGATCTTTTCTGTCCGCTCAGATACCCTTGCAAAGGACAGCATCATTTTGTCACAAAATTTGCTACGCATCGTTGATTTGGCCTTTAGGATCCCTAACCACATGTCTGTCTATCTGTCTAGCATGTGCCTTTAAAGGCCGCTGGAACTGGGAGCAGATGTTAATTTCATTGAGAGAGATTTGTACAACTGTAGAGTATTTAAAATAAAATTAGGTTTCCTCTTTGATGGTTTGGGATTGTGGCAGCTTAACTTTGACATTACCATAACAGTAGTTTCTCTTTAATCCTCAATAATCTGTTTTTACGCCTCTAACTTTATTTCAGCTGTTTTTTCAAACCATTTTTCGTTTGTTTTCCTGCATAGTCCTGAGAGAGTATTACTCTATGGACGCTCTGTCTGGGCCTGGTCAAGTCGGTCTTGCATGTGTGTGTTTTTAATGTCGAAATGCTGTGCGAAAATTGCTGTCGGTTCAGAATCTGTATCCGAATGTTGTCGCAGCTGTTGCTACCGGTTTTCACTCCTGTTGTTGTTATAATTTTACTTTTGCTAGTGTTGTTGTCAATGTTTGTTGTGCTTCTGTGGTCGAATGGTTGCGTTAACAATCTCCAAAGGTTTCCCCATATGGCAAGGGCGACGTGGTACGTATAATGAAAATGTTCTGTGGTCGGTTTGTGGCAATGCCGACAGGCAATGGGAATTGTACAAACAAACTTATGCCACTACGTACATATATTTTCCAAATACATGTACATTTCTGCTGTCATACTTCAATTATGAGCAATTACTATGGATTAATGTTAATTCATTAAAAATTATAGTAAATTAGCTTAGTGCAAAATCAATGCGGATTATACAAACGGATAATTAAATGTGTGCGTTACAGTATGCATAAATTTTGCCTAGATGGCAATGCTGACACAGCTAAGCCAGTGAGCAGAGAGTGAGAGCGAAATAAATACACTTCTGTTAAACTCGTTGTGTAATGTTAATATTGCAGTGCGATTCTCGATTCAACAGTTTGATCAACTGTTAACTTTTAAACATTGCAGAGCACGGCTTAACTAAACAGTTTGATCAGCTGTTAACATTTTAACATTGAGAACCACTGCTTAACTAAACAGTTAGATCAGTTCAATTTGATAAAATGTAAATTTTCACAAGATCACGGAGAATTACTGATGGAGATTTTGTGCCGTTTGCTCTCAGTAAAATGATGATGTCAAAGAAAATCCACAAACAACACAAGATAAAGTAATTTCGTTTACATTTGCATAGGTAAATCAGATATAAACACCCAATTCAAATGCGCAGCACAATTCGAAAATAGAAATAATGCCGAAGCTGTTGTATGCTGGGCAACTATGTGACTATGTGGGCCTTAGCAGAGATACTTTCTTATTTTGCAAGGCATCGCAGTGAGTGGATCGGATGTCATGCAGCGACATCAAACGGTATATCGAGCAACTGACAATGTCTATGCCTCTGTCGCTGTCTCTGTCTGGCATTGTTCACGCAGGTAAAATTGAAAGCCAATGGGAAAGCGAAAAGGCGAAAGTGTCAGTGACACAATGACAACGACAACTACAACGACAGCGAGCACAATGCAAAAGGCCGCACATCTTGGCGGGTGAATCACAATCCGTGCGGGCCCATGCGGAAGCCAAAGTCATTTGCATTTACCTGCTCTGTGCTCCCGCTGGGCATGTGGGTGCTTGTGTGTGTGCACACCTGTACTAGCTGCAGAGACAGCTCAGCGTATTTCGAGAACTTGAAACGACATCGAAAGTCAAATGCCAGAGAGAAAAGGACGAAAGGCCAGGACATGTACGTACATGCCGACGCCCCAAGACAAATTGCGTAAAATTTTGCATGAAAATGGAAATACAAAATAGAAATAGCAATAGAAATAGAAAAGAAAAGCAAATGAGTTCAAAGTCAACGGGAACGTGAACGTGGCAAGGCCCGTCTATCACACAGACCAATCGCCTACGCTTCCCTTCAGACAGCCTCGTTTCTAATAGCTTTCGATTTCCGCTCGACTGTGGGCAGCCTTCGCAGCTGTTTTCCCTTTTCTCCTCCATTGCGCGTCCTCCGTCGACGCTCAAGCTCAACTGATGGCAGCCATCGCCGGCAAAAGTCCATTAAATAGTTTACTTTATGCATGGCAAGCACATTTCGCCCTACAGTTATTTATTTGATTTGCCGTCCATTTGCTGTGGATGATGATGATGATTACTCCGAGGCTCACGCTGACGACGACGGCGAGGACGATGACGATGACGATGATGAACCCGTCAAAAGGATAAAGCAAGTTAAAGGCCAAGCTACAACAATGCGCGATGAGAAAGCTGGAAGCCGGATGGGGCTGGAGTTGGAGCTGGGGCAAGAACTAAGAACAGTTCGACCAAATTTGTATGCTCAGCAATATGAACTGCCAGGGGGTATGTCGAAGGGTGAAGGGTGGAATATGAAATGAAAAGGGGTTGTATTTAAATTGCGATAGCATATTTTGTATATATGTACATTGAATGAATAATCAAAAGTAATACCTAACATAGATGGATATACTATTTTCATACAGCACAGCTAACACTTCCATTTCAATTACAGGGTATTTGCACTCTCCACTTGTCTCGATTGCTGCCATCTTCCCTGTTTGTCTAAGCAACACGAAAGAATAACCAACACGTGTTCCCCGGTTTATACACACACGCATCCAGAAGTGTGTGCGTGTGTGTGTGTGTGTGTGTGGGAGTTGTTCATGTGGTGTCCTAGTTGATGCACGTAGCCACCATATGTCCCGCTTGGGCATTGAGTTCATGTCCTCGTGCGCGTCCTGCCAGTTGTGCGGAAGTGTCTATCATATGCATGTTAATAGCTTCCCCAATGCTAAGAGTTACCACAGTCCCCCAGTTACTATGAATGTGTGCGTATGGGTGTGTGTGTGTGTTAGAGTTTATAGTAGAGCTTTAGTTTTTGCAGAAACTTGACAAGAAGTCTGACACAGAAAGAGGATCATGATTACGAATAAGAATGAAAGTGCTAAGCTCTCAAACTCGTCACTTTCAGTAAATAGATTTACATATCCACGAAGTGTGTACGCGTGTGTGTGCGGGTGTGCGGGTGTATACGTGTGCGTGACTATAAAGTCATGGAAATCGCGCACTTGATTCTGTTCGGGATTCCCTTGAGCAATCTGCAAAATCTGCCAGGCAAACAACACACAAAAACAAATCAATTAATTTGCCAACAAGTTTTTGCATGAGTTCATTTATATTTTAATAGATTTTCCTATTGAATCTTTAATATGGGTTTCTCTTGCCAAGTTAGGCTCGATTATTGAAAGAGGATGCGCGATAGCCCGCATCGAATTCGTTTTTTTCCTACTTTATTTCACACTTCAGAGAACTTAAGCGGCTGACACAAATACACCGACAGCAATAGCATACAGCGAAAAACAAAAAAACGAAGACAGCAGATTGTGGCATCAGCTGCACACAATTATACGCTTTCCTAAGCTGCATTAAAAAACAAGCAAATCAGATAGTAAATAAAGCGGGTTCAGAAAATGGCAATTTCTAAATGCAATTATGTACTAGTTATTGCTATCGATAGCAAAATAAGTGTAACTGATGCATTTAAATTAACAGCAGCTTAACAATTTGATTTACAGAGACTGTTAACAGACAGACATTTCATTAGCGATTTATGTTTGCAACTCTGTTAACTGTCAATTTGTTATAAGCCTCTGTTGGTTTTGCATTTTAAACACGATTCGATAATTTTCAACATTTATTATCATTTCTTCTGCAAATATCTCGTGACAAATGCTAGGTTCCTCACGCTAGGGTATATCTAAATCGAAAGGCAGCAGCAGCAGCCGCAAGTGCGGCACGCTGCCTCAGTTGTGTTTTCGTTTACATTGTTGTAATTGTTGTGCTGCTGTTGCTGCCACAACTGCCCATGACTCCTCCACACACATTCCCCTTGCCTTCTCCTCCCCGTTTCCACTCTTGTCATTACACCTATTTGTGGCTGCTTGCATTTTATTTCGTTTTTTATTGCTTTATTTAGCATTGTTAACACTTCGCTTAATTCGAACACCTAGCACCGTCACTTGTGACTCCCTTCACTCACACTCCCCCGATTTACTTCCCTTCCATTCTTCACTACTTGCCTGCTTAATGCTCGTTCAGCTGCTGATCCCCAGGCATCAGTAGAGAATCCTCTTACCATATATGTGGCGCACTTAATGGCGACTCTGTCGATTTGATTGACTCACGCCTCGCCCCCTTCCGGCATTTACTGCCATTAGCTAAAGCACTCTATTTCATACCCTAACCATTGTGGGGAGCTTAGGCAAATTGCTCATGCTTCTGTTGCCTCATTACGCGTCGCTTTAACGTTTGATTTTGCTCGTTGTTTGTCTATTGAGAGAAAGGGAGTTAGAGAGGGAGATCCTTTTTTATGGCACCCCTATACATATTTATGTGTGTGCGTGCGACTGGCTTTCTGTGTATGTATGTGTGTGTTTGGGCGCCAAAGTTTTCAAATGGATTACAAAGCAGTTGTTCCACCTTTTCCGTTTGCTTGCCTCTTCTATTGCCCAGGGCACTGCAGTGCAAAGTTATTGCAAGTTTGTTTAAATAGATTGGCGAAACGGCAACAACAAAACCACTCTCTTTTAACTTATTGATGAGCATTTAGTATAACAGTCTCGTTGCTGTTTTTATACCCTTCGACCATTGAAAATAGTCAAAAAAGGGTATACTAACTTTGTGTAATGTATGTAACAGGCAGAAGGAGGCGTGGCAGACCCCATAAAGTATATATATTCTTACTCAGGATCACTAGCCGAGCCGATTGAGCTATGTCCGTTTTCTGTCTAGATGTCCGGATGACCAGATGAACACACAGACCCCAGCTATTATAAGAGCTAGAGACACCAAATTGGGCATAAAGGTTTCTGTGTACCAGGCGCAGATCAAATTTATTTCAAATGTTGTGTGCCACACTCAATTTTCAAAGCGCTGTATAAAAGATACAACTTTCTGACCTCAACATTTACTAAGCTGAATGAATAATCTACGTATTCTTCAAATTACAGTCCGATCGGACAATAAACACAGAAGTTATTTAAGAAAGTATGAGCATAACTCAAAATGCTTGTGTCAGCTAACAAGAAGGCGGGCGAGCATATGTATATGTATATGAATTTAATAAATTAAACTGCACCGGCACATAGCTATAGGTTGAAGGGTATCCCACTGTCGTGTGCCGCGCGAATGTTGCTTTTCTTAGTGGTTCTTCGATAAACTTTCGCGAAAAGTTTTGCGAGGCAAATAACAAAATTTCCATTCAGTATTCTTCGCGTTGCCAACCAACTGAATGATTAATTGTACTACAATCCTGCTAATATTATTAAAAGTCATTCATTATTTGAGATTTCTAAACGATATATGAAAAATCGAATGTGGAAGCTGGTTATGGCTGGTGAGTTATGCCAGATGAAGCTTATCGATTGAGTTTCTGATAACATTTCCTTTACGCTCATTGGCCAGACCAATCACTGGAGACGAGCTTGGGACTCGTCGGAGTCTGTGGGCAGTTCATTTTGCATATTTTCTTAGAACAATTTATAAAGACAACCGCATCAAAATGAACAATACTAGCAGAAATAACAACAACGACAACGACAAAGTCTTGCCTAGTAATAAGAAGACATGCAAAGATATTAGAAACTTTTCTTTATGGACATAAAAGGTCTCGCTCGTTTGTCCCAAACAGGATACTGTGCGAGGCATAAAGCGAGGCGAGACGAGTTTCCCTTTTGTTGCTGAGTATGTGTGTCTGTGTGCGTAATAAAATAAAATTACCAGCACATTGACGTCGACGTATGTGACAAAGGCATATCCGACTCTCATAATTTATCTTTATGGCTGTGGGCCCGTAAGCATAGAGAGTGAGTATTCTGTTTAGCTGGCAATATGTTTATATACAGACGGATGTCTTACAATTATTCCACTGGATTTGCAATATTTATGCCAGTGAAGTGGAATTTCTGCCACTTTTTTCCTCGTTTTCTTCACTTTTTCTGCTTATTTTAAGTTTGTGCAAACTTTCAACTGTCTTGTGCATTTTTTGAAAGTCATCCCTCGACGTGTGTGTAGCATCATGTGCCCTCTGCAACTTTGCAACTCATCTGACATTCGGACAACTGGGCAACCACAATGCACAACAGACTAATTCAATGTTGTGCCACAAAAAGCCTTGCAACAAGCCAGTTGCAGGTTGCTAGTTGCAAGTAAAGTACGCACAGGCTTTTAAATACTTTTGGCCCCGAAAAACTTGCTGCATAATTCAGAAAAATACTCAAAAGCAGCGTAAAAAGGAGGAGGCGCAAGAAGGAGATGTAGAGGGGAATGAAAAGAAAGGTAGTGAGTACGCTTTTGTACGCCTTGTTTCTGTATAGGTATTGGGTTATTCAGAGTTTATGCAAATGGCAAAGCAGAAAGTATACAGCCAGTCTGGAGAGATATCGCACTCAACTCAGCATCAACACTGCGAGAAAGTTTCGCATTTAAACTTAGTTCAAAAGCTATTTTGAACTTCCTGCAAACGGAAGTAACTTTAAGTTACTTACAGAATTCTATAAGAACTTTTAAGTGATTTGTATATTTGTATATTCATATATTGTGTTTGAGGTTGAGTATCGAATGTTTTAGACTAATCGGCAAGGCAAATATTGAAGCTTGGTAATGATACCGAATTCTATAAAAACTTTAATATGATTTCTGTAAATATTGTGAAGTATCGACTACTTTGGTCTACTCAGCTAGGCAAGCATCCTAAATAGATTTCCCTTCATCTTATTTCCATTTTCATTGTCATGTCACCTCCAAAATAAGCTTCGAGGTTCATTACGATCGACCTATAGATAATTAGGTTATGCAGGTAGAGGCAAATAGGTCTAAGTCAGCCCAGATGTTTGGCTTGCGTCGGCGACATTTAAAAATAGACGGTTTAAATTTGCCGACGACAGCAACTCTTAGGAACTTTCCTTTTCTGCGGGTAATTACCATACAGTTACGCACACAAACAAACACACACACACCGAGCACGCTGAGATTTATGAATAATTCAAGTGATTTAAAAGCGACGAGTTAGACGACATTGACAAGTTTTTTGTCCGCAAGTTACTACACACGCATTCTACGGCATTAGAAATTCAAAGCCAAATGCGCTTAAAATACCTATTGGCCAATTGGTCTGCTGACAGACAGACAGCCCGGCTAGGAGTCCCAACATGTGGCCTAATAGACCTCTAATTTTGCTCAATGACAATTTGCACAGTCTTGGAAGTTCCCATTGAACTTGCAATCGAAGACCAAGTTCATTTTGAATGAAGAAAGGACGAATGGAGCGAGAATTGCGTAAATTGTATTTATAATTGTTGTTTTAGTTATGTTTTATTTTATTGGCAAACAAATATAGTTATGTATAATTTGTAAGTGGCAAACATATTGAAATTTAAGGTTAAAACCTTTAAGAACCGTATTACTTGGTCTCTTATCTATTTCTATAAATACTGGGAAAAAGCGAATAAACTAAGAGATTCTTTATGCGATAGCAGCAGAAGAGTTAAAAAACCGACTACAGAAAAAAACTTTAGTTATCGATAACAAAAGATAACAGCGCATGAACAGAGTCTGATTGTTCAGCAGTTGTATTTTACTCTTTTATCGATGGCGGCAAAGGGAATTTTTTGCTCAAGGAGAGTTTTGTAAATGCCAAGATTTGATGACTTATCCCTTTAAAATTGGACTAGATAGAATGAAAATAATAAGTAATTCGTAAGCAAACTAAATGAACAAAAACAAGAAATTAAATTGAGAAAGTAACTCCAAAGATAATGAGTCTAAGTCTAGAGGGTTTTATTTAATTCCTTCTTTTCATTAACAGCGAGTCTTCTGTTTGGCTTTGTTATTGACTCAGAGCTTTGACACGTGTCGACTGCGAATGTGTTGTTGTTGTTATTTAACTGAGTGCAAAAGATGTTTGCGCAAAACTGTTGGGGAATGTTGCGAGTTTTAGAAGCACCCAAAATGCCCCCGACATGCTCGGTTAAACAAGCAAATCAAAACGAACTTGAAATTATGTGCAGATGTGGCATGTGGCATGCAAAATTAGAAGCTAGCTACGTGTATAACACTGGCACACATTCGTACATAACCTCACTCATAACTGGCCGCACACCTAACCTCACTCGAGCGTGTACAGATTTCATTGCGTGTGCTTTGGCAATGTTTTGTTGTTGTTTGCTTAGCTGGTTGTGTTACAATTTTAATGAAAGTCCAAAAATTGTGCAAAACAAACAACATGAACAATCGCAAAAGCAGCAGAAAGGCTCCCTGCCAGTGTGTCCCCATTCAATTAAATGAGAATTGCACTTGTTCATGCACGAATCGCACAAAGCGGACAGTTCTCATGTAGCACACATGGAAATCGAAACGGTGCAGCATGCAAATACATGTATTTCTAAATGTACACACACATACACACACACTTAGGGTAGCTATGAGTGTATGGTGTATGTGTAGTTGATGTTGACATATCATGTTAAACACTTAAATTGCATCTCGTTTTGATTGCAACCTAAGAACATGGCAAATTGCAGCTGCAAATAGAATTACGAGACGAAGAACGAAGAAAGAAGGCGGCAAGGAACAGGTGAAAGCAACTGCAACTGCATATCGAAGTTTTTATACTCTAACTACAGAAGGAGAACACAGTCTACACAGTGAGAACTTCACTCTTATCTAAACCAGTTTCGGCGGGAAGTCAACGCATTATAATGTATACGTTCATCTCTATACAGTTGTCTGGGATACCCGCTGGAAATACCCTGCAAAACATGCTTCAATTTGATTGATTATAGCAGCTTCAGCCTGGGCGCATTAAGCTCGACACGAAGCCAAAACTTTGTGCGCTTCTTGAAGATTTATCAAAGTAAGCCGAGTCGAGCAGCGAGCACTGTGATAATCATTTAAATTGTTTACCGGTCAGCCAGTCTACCTTATCCACTCCCTCTGCTATCCCCACTCCTGACAATTCCAGGCTAACATTCGTCATAATCAAAGTTCAGTTTTGCCTAAGCTGCCCTCGCATCGATTGAAGCGGAGGCGGCGGAATGAATACAACTACTATACTCTTTCTCGGGCGAGGCTTTACGTAATGCTGCCGCAGTGCGCACTTCATTTATCAGACTTTGACGCACGCCAGGACAAAGGAAACAAGCAACACGATGGTGCGAGCTTGTGTCCAGTTTCACTGCTCGTTGAGTTGATTAACGATACCGGCCCCAAAAAAAGGAAGTGACACATACCATAAAACGAAAAGAGACAGCGCTGTGTGGCGACTAGTTAGGCATAGTAGTATCACTAGCACAACAACAGCAACAACAACAGCACAACAGCAACAACAACAACAGCAACTCGAGGTGAACAACATTGCGGGACTGTCAAGTCATATTTCACTTTGAGAGACGCCCACGAGGACGTCGGCCAAATTCCAATGAAATGTCATATTGTATTTGCATCTGGCCCTAGGCAAGGAGCGGCAAACTGCTCGAATGACTGACTGCCAGATGCTCTGTAGTGTTGCAGATATTGAAAGGAAAGCTATAGAGACAAGGATAACTTAGACACACAACTATTCAATAAAATCGTAGAACTTGCTTGCAAACACTCTTTGCCCTGCTATTGCTACAGGGTATCAGTACAAGCAACATATTTGCGTGACAAGCTCGACAACTGTCAACAAGCAACTCGGCCGCATCAAACAAAAAAGAAAGACACACGCAACATCCCGACACACACACGCACACACTCACACCTTGACTCAGGCGGCCACATAGCGGCACGTGCTTGCGGCTGAGTCCGGCAGTCGCTGCGTATGCGTAATATCGATGAGCTCGCACAGCTGTGTCTGCGGCTCGAATGCGTCGCGTGAATCACAACTTCGCGGCCTGCCATAAATAATTATGGAGTGCCAAACGCGGCCATCGGCAACGGCGTCGACAATAATCGCATGGAGCTTGCGCTCATTGCCAAAGATGCTGGTCACGTGCGTTGAGCTGTTTCAGCTGCTCGGAGAGAGAATTTTAGAGAATGCTTATAAATATTTAGCAGACGCTTTGCGGAATGCCCGCAGCAGCAGCACCCCAAGCAGGCCGAGCAGGACGTGCACAAATTGGAATTATCGCCGTCATGACTCTCAATTAGTAGCGTTAAATTGTCAAAGCAGACACACAGACAGGGCGGGCAGGTCTGGCACGCCTGCTTGGCCACGCCTCCAACTCGGCTTGAGCCTCGTTTGATATCCAGGTGTACTGTGTGTGTGCGCCTTGTGCTTCTAATCTCGTTTGCTGCTGCTGGAATCGAGTTTTTCTATGCGCCATTGTTTTTGCTGTTTTTGTTGTTGTTGTTGTTGTTGTCATTGCTACTGGTGTTTTTGTTTTGCCTGCTACCTTCATTACTGCGTCGTGTCCTGTTATCAGTTAATATCCTGTCACTTAAGTGCTGCTGCCAAGCGAAACGCCGAAAGCGATGGCACGGGCGTGTAACACACAACGAGATCCTTGGCCCGCATGGCGTATACGCAATACGTTTGGCTTCTAATTGTCGATAGATTCAGTGGGTAAGTAAGTGAGTAATTTGCCTGATAAATCTACAGTACGTACACAATATAATATTGATTTTAATAAGCACATTTCATACTACACAGTCGATTCTCTTCAGAATATAATTTGAGGTTGACTGTTTTGAACACGCCCACTCAGGCTTCTTTCTTTAAACTCATGCCTTGTTAGAGTCTCGAGATACTTAACTGCAAAGTATTCTACAAAGAAAATCTACTTTGGTTGTCTTTACGCCCCCTTTCGCATTACCTAATTGACTTTGCCAGCGCTTTGGCATTGTTCACTTCATTTGCAGAGCTTTTTGCAAATAAATAAACAAAGTGTGACAATTCAATAAGCCGTGCGAACAAAGCAAAGTCGTCACCTGCAATGCACTTTCCACTTTCCCCTCTGGCCTTCCCCTTTTTCCTTTCCCACCTCTTATCTGCCCCGCTGACAAATGCGACTAGGAAACGGGAGAAAGAAAAAAGTGTTGCATACTTGTGTGCTGAGCGTAAGAAAAAGAAGCGTAGCGTACTTTTCAGTTGCAGACAAAAGCCCAGCAGTTTCTCGGCGACATCTCGTCGTCGTGCTACCGCCTTCGGGGCGAAATCCTTCGCACTCTTTGCGTTGTCAACGAGGCGCAAGCCACATAAATTACATGCCACTTACTTAGAGCATGAACTTGCGGCCATTTGCGGCATGTCCAGCAAACAGTCGCCCGCAGGCAGCGGCAGCCCGAGTTAATGTTGAAACAGTGGCCGAATTAAATATTTAACTGACAAACGCAAATGCGGGCGCTGCTATTAAAAATGCAGCGTGTAATCCATTAGTGGAAAGTCTCGTGGCCCGTGAGGGGCGCAAACACTGGGAAAACACTGGAAAAACTACTCGCACTCGCATAACGTGGGCGCAATAATGAAAATCAACATAAAACAACTCGCTACGCTCGGTTCGCTTGAGTTCAGCATTTTAAGGGCTCTTGCAACGCCCACAAGCTGCATGCGAAACAATCGATATTTAAATAATTACAGGGGACCTTGACACACACACCACGACAAACAGACAACAGTTATAGCAATAAAGACAATCTATGAAAGTGCATTCGTATTTTCCGCCTTGGACTTAAGCGCATTATGCCCCCACAATCAAGCATGCACTTTGTCTAAAGGATAATTTTATAGGGTATACAGAGGGTGTGCTTATATATACGATTATCTTCAAGCTTTGTGCCTACAAGTTTTCGCCACTTAACCTAAAGTTATCTCATAATATTTGAAAGCTTCATTGAGCTGATCTTGCCATCCCTGGCAATCCCTTTCCGTAACTTATTCCCATAACATACTTTGCTCTGATGAAATGTCACATTATTTCAGTAATGAACTTAAAAAAAACACACATTCGATAATGTTCAAAAAAGTAATTCCCCTTAAACGACAGTGGAATGCGTAACAAGCTTGTCTATCAGGCAAGCTAAATGAGACATGTTTGTGTTGTATATCCTGGGTATACCTGGGTAAGGGCATACAAGTACCGGCTCTTCCCTGACCCGGTTGACCTGGCTCTGGCTCAGGTTGAGGCGAGTCAGTCAGGCGAGTCAGTCAATCTCAGTCGTTTGCCTTGTCGGTGCTGAGCCACAAAGGCAAATACAAGCAGGACGACTGTCTTGCGTGTGCCTCAGTCTCTCTCTGTGTGTGGGTGTGTGTGTAGATATATCTAACTGTATCTTTAACTGTATGTGCCGCTGGCTTGGCTCAATTGCTCTGACATTGACTGTCAAGGTGAGCGAAACAGTGTGTCGGGCCTTGGTCTTGGGTCTCTGGGTCTTGGGTGCGGTCTTGGGTTGTGGGTCTCGGTCTCTGTCTCTGTCTTGGGTCTCTGTGTCTATGTCTGTCTCGGGTCTTGGTCTTGGGTCTTGTGCTTGTGCTTGAGCTTGAGTTGCTTCCAGTTGCATTGCTGTCAGTGTTGTGGCACTCCCCGGCCCCGTTCTGCCACTTGGCTAAACTGTCTTGACTTGTCTCCTTTTGCTGTGTTTATTTTACGCTCTGCAATGTCTGCCGGCTGTTTGTCAGTTTACCTGTCGTCCTTCCTCCTTCTTCTCCCTTTGCTTATCTTTCCTCTCACACTCACTCCCTGTGCTGGGGGTATCCATATCTGGATGCCTGCCTGTTCCGTCTGTCTCTTTGTCGCTCTCTCTCTGCTTGTCGTCCTTCTCTTTACTTCGGTCACCCCCAAAGCTATTTCCAATTTAGCCAAGTTATCGAATCAACTCAAATATTATTAGTCTAATGGTTTTTCACAACATTTCCTTGCCATTTCTTTCTTCTGCAGCACTTTTGTCGCTTGTAAACACAAAAATTACAAGTGAATTGCAATTAAAATGAAATCAATAAAAATAAATGAAATCTGCTGCCTGTTGCCGCCACCGGCGTATACCCTACACTGCATGTAGGGTATTCTCGAATTAACATTTCAGTTTTCAATTTGTCCTTGTGCCGGGAAATTGTCGCGAGGGAAAGCTTGTCCAGGGAAATCTTGCTGCAGTTGCCTGTTCTTTCACACGCTTTCCTTAATCGCAATGAAAATCTGATACGTTTTTCATTCCAGCCCCTTGAGTAAGTAGTTCCCCCCCCCCCCCCACACACACGCTCACACACAGGCAGTCACGAGCTAGCAGCCTGAGGGGCCAGAGATGCAAAATTTAATGCCTGCACGCGCAGCACAGTGTTCTCCACTGCCCCTCACCTGCACACCCCTATGCCGCCTACCCTTTGCCCCTTTGGGGCAGCTGCGGCTGATTTGCAGCTACATTTGTAAGTCGACACAAAACACTTAACAGCTAAAGAGGACTTTGCATTGCCAATGAGCGCCGCAGCAGCAGCACCAGCATATGCAAAATGGCGTCGTCTTTAAGACAGAAAACTAAAGCGGAAACGGAAGCGAGGGCATTGGAAACTAAAAGCGAAACGAGCGAGTTGAATGACGGCGCAACCAAGCGATGAGTTCTCTCACTTTTCACACATTGCTGCACGCCTCGTGACAGCTGACGAGCTGGGAAGGAGCGGGAAGAGAAGATGACGAGGGAAGGCAAACTGAAGTGTGAAGCTATGTTCGCTGGCAACTTGATTGATGTGCGGGACAGCAAGAGCGGAGCAGACTGGGTAGCATTGCCTGACCACAAGCTGGTAAAAAAATTGCTACAGCGATTGTCAAAAGGGTTCAAGCTGACCACGCCCACACTTTACGCCCAGCATACGCAATGATTGTGTTTTAAAAATAGCAAGAAGAAGCAGCAGCACCTCTCAACAGGCCAACTTCATTACGTGCGGCCTGCTGTGTCTGTGTGTGTGTGTGTGTGTTTTTTGGGGCTGGCCAAAAATTAATTGGCTGCTCGGCAGCAGCCGACAGCTGCCATTTAGCTGGGCCTCCTCCACTCGCTGCCTGCCACAGAGACATGTCAATTTCCCTTTACCCCCCCTGCTCTGCTCTCGCACTGCACACTGTTCCTCCCGTCCAGGTGTAGGCTTAAAGATTTATGATAAAGTCAGCCCGAAATGCCGAAAAGCGAAAGGGGCTGCAGGGGCGTGGCAGGGAAACTTTATCAAACTTTGGCATTAGATTTCGCTTTGGCTGAGTGCGGCAGCGACGGCAACGGTGATGGCGCCGTCTCTCGGCTTATCTATGCGACGAGACGAACTGCGCAACCGACTACGAAGCCAAAGCGCGCGAAAATCTGTTTCAATTCAATTGCCACCCACAGCTTCTGCACTGGAAGGCGGCACATTTAAATTTAGACTTAGAAACGCTTTGCTTTGTTTAAAGTTTAAGTTGTACTCCCCAGTGAGTGGGCCACGCCACGCCTTGACGCCCACACTCAGTCTGGTGTGCGTGTCGCAGCTTAAGCGCTTAAAATGCTTTTTGACAACGAAAACAGGAACAACAACAACAACAACAAGGGCGCACGCAATGATAAATTTTGCTTTATCCCATTTTCTATTGCTGGCTGCCATTTGCTGTCCCTCTTTCACACCTCACCCCTGCCCTTTCCTCTTGACTGAACACCTCGGTTGCGCTCTCTGGCTCTTTCACTGTCTTTGTCTAATTTGCATTGCCTGCTCTTCAGCGCTGCGGTGCCAAACCATTTTCATTGCCTACTTTTCAGCGCGAACGCCAAAAATTACTGCGATCTCTCGCACTTTCCTGCTCTATCTCTCTCTTTATCACTCCGTCTGATGTCTAATAATTTACATTGCCTACTTTTCAGCGCTGGCGGCAAAAATCGCTGCGTCGCCCAATTTGCGCTCAATTAATTATGCTGTTTATTTTTCTGTACTTTGTCTCTCCATCTCTCTCTGTCTATGTGTCTCCCCCAGCTCCGCTGCCTGCCTCGTTTATTACGCCGCTTTTATTATTATTATTTATGATTTGTGGCAGCTCTTTGCATTTCCATCCGTCGCGTTGTCGCTTAATTTATTAAGCTGCCTCGCTCTCTGTCGCTGTGCACACACTTTTCCACTTTTCCACTTGCCACTTTTCACGTCGCTGACAAGCAAATTATTATTATTTGCCTGTAATTCAATTTGCTGTTTTCTGGGCGTGGCCGTGTCCGTAGATTTTTATAGGCGTTTGCGCCTTAATTGCATTTACAGTTATTAATTGACTGACGCTTAATGCACACTTTTAAATCAAATTAATTATGCATTAATTATGTAATCATAATTTGCACATTTGCAGTACCAGCTGTGCGCGGTAAAATATCTGTGAGTAAACGATTATTTGATAATGATGCACTATATTGCCACCTTTTGAATCTCTTGTACCCTAGCGAAGCTGCGGAATCAGTGAACTTAACACACTATATCTAATATATATATCATGAGCATAGACAATAGGATTTTTATCTAAACAAGGTTCTTTTCTCTCTTGAAACCAAAGGAAATCCACCTTTCATTTCTCATTAATTCAATCGGAAACAGCTGCGGCAGCACCTTTGCGTTATCTCTCTTCCTACTCTGGAAACAGATGTGCTGCAATATCTTATAGTCAGCCCCGAAAAAAGCGTTGCTGCAGCAGCTGCACACTACACTCTGACCCTGACTAAAAGCCGTCGCTGGCCGTAGTCAAATTTACCTTCAGCTTTTTGACAGCGCAAAATTGTCGTCGAGCTTGGCGATTCTCTCTTCCATTGTTTACCCTGTAGGCAGCAAATGCAGGGTATATATTCAAATATAACTTGTAGACAGCTGAAGTCAGCATTATTGTAGGCGCGAATTGGGAATCACATAACCAAAGGAGAAGTGATTAATACGTATACTTGATAATATTTACTTATAGATTGGCCGAAACTTTCTTTTACAGGGTAGCGGCTAGTCGTGCTTTGCTCAGAGCCTTTAAATATTGTTTTTCTTTTGGCAGCTGCATGCTGCATGTTTTTCACACTTGATATAACAGTCAACCATTTGTTTGCACAAGCGCCACGCCCCACGCCCACAGCAGCAGGTTGTGTCAGTGCATTGCTCACTTCTCTGTCGCTGCAGGTGCCTGTGTTTGTGTGTCTCTGTGTTTGTTTGTTTGTTTGTTTGTGTGTGTCTGCTGTAATGGCTCCCCAAGCGCACAAGCAAAGCTGTCAACATACGGCGGCAGACGACAGCCGCACTCTCTGACCTCCCACTCGCCCCTCCCCTTTCTTCCCTGCATTTCTTCTTTCTCTCCTTTGCCAATACTTGAACCCACTGCTCATGCCCTTCCCCCCACTCCTTCCGGCTCATCCCCCTGCCCCATTCACCGTTCTGCAGTGCTTTGAAGTGCTTGGCTCGTTTTGTCCTTCGTCTAATGCAATTTTTATGCTGCACTGCAGCCAAAAACGCTTCCGTTTGTTCCTTTTGGCCAAAAAAGCTACCACGAACCGTCCTTCCATTGTCTCTGCAAGTGGAGTCGGGCATGAGCTGACGCTGAGCTGCACTGCGCCTGAAAGCGCGACTAAAAAAATGTGACGCGCTTATTTAATTGTTTGCGTCTTTCACAGCGTCTTCCCATCCCCCCTGTTTACACACCCACTACTGTCTGTCTGTTGCTTTTATTCACTTTCTTCTGGTGCTTTGTATAGTTGCTTTGATCGAAATATCTGGCACATAATGCAATCGTCGAGGCGTAGAGCTGAGCAGTAGCTGGAACAGAAGCAGTCACTCCGTCTTAGCTTCAATTGACGAGCAGCTTCCTTAGTGTGCGTGTTGGCGACAGCCACCGGGATACCCAAGGACAGCGCACAGCATTGTGTTCTCTTTTTGTGTCTCAGCTAACGCTAATGATGCCCCGATAAAAGTTACCAGATGAGGCGGACTTATGACCCCCGGCTATCGATAGATTGAAGTGCATCATAATGAAGGTATGAAAACTCTCTGACAGGAGCAAGAAACAAAACAAGAAAGTATCTATATAAATATCAACTAAAATGCCATATTGCATCCCTTTAATTATAGACCTAATTTCTTTATATAGTGTGGATATTATAAGAAAATACTGAACAAGCAAGTGCAGAAATCATTTACATAAAATTAGCTGAAATGTTTATTAACATTGTATTAAATATAATATTATTAATGTCGGAATATGGATATAGTATTCGCAACAATTACGGAGTGTATTAATGCTTACAATCTCAACGGGGTAACTTATAGTCTGTCACTCACCTTTCACCAGGGTCAGTATGCCGAGGGGCATGACCAGCACGGCAACCATGAGATCCGTTATGGCCAGCGACATGAGGAAGTAGTTGGTCACATTCTGCAGCCGACGCTCCCAGGCAATGGCCAGGCAGACCAGAATGTTGCCCGCTGCGGTGCCAAAGACAAGGACCAGGGCAAGCAGGGCCCAATAGTTATTGGCATCGAAGCTGTCAGGGGGCGTGGCCGGAATTTCGCTCGACGGCCACAATGTTGTCGTTGTTGTGGTGGACATATTGCCAAGCGAACCGTTGACCAAGTGCTCCAACTGCTCCAACTGCTGCTGCTGCTGCTGTTGTTGTTGGTCCTCACTGTTGTTGGATTGGTTCGGGTTAGGCAGTTGCCACAGTAGCACGTTATGCAGCTGCTCCACGCTTAGCACTAGGCTGCGCCAGTCGTTGTCCGCCTCCCCTGTCTCTCCCGCGTACCCCTCGTCCACTCCTTCGCCATAGTCGAGTGTTGCATAGACATCTTCTTCCATAATTCAGGTTGGTTTTCCTTCTCGGTTTGCTTTTTATGCTTCTTCCACTTGCTGCAGTTGTCGTTGTTATTGTTGTTGTTGTTGTTGTTGCTGCAGTCGCATAGTAATTAGCTCGTGCATATGATTTGCTTTTGCTTTTGTTGCCGCTCGCCAAATTCAAATTGCAGCGCAGAATGTCAAAGCGGAAATGCAACAAGCGGAAATGGAGGCCAAGCCAAGCAACGGTAAACGGTCTCTACGTGTTCGCAATGTACGTCAGCTTGACTCGAACCCAGCGGAAATTGATGGCAAACATTTTACGGCGACCCAGAATTACCGGAAGTCTGTAAAGAGAAAGAATGAGAGATGGGAGAACGTTAAGAATAAGAAAGAAAGCCAAATCAAATGACAAATTGATCGTTTTTTGTTTGGGAAATCAGCGAAGCAAATTGGTCGCTCATTTATATGACATGCGACACGACGCGAATCCCCCGACTAAATCTGTATAATGCGCGCTGTCAACTGGCAATTGATTTTCGCCTGCATTATATGTGGCGATTTTCAATCGACAATTAATCGCATTACCTATGCAGGATTAGCCGCGCTTGCGAATTGGAAATTATAATTGTTTTGTGGAGAGAGAGGGGTGTGTGCAATAAATAAAATACAAGGAATTCGCCTGAGTCTGCTCATAATTTATAGGGCAGACGGAGTGACGTCAGCAAGGGTATAAAAAGGGAAATCAACAAATCGAAACGAATCAAATCAAGACGAAGCGATTTGACCAGCGAGTCTGGATAATTAATCGAGACATAGTTAACGATAAGCCGCTACAGCCAAAGCACATGAAGCAGTTGGTAAAAGGTAAAGGGAAATATGGAATAAGAGAAGAAGTGGGAAGGGCAAGAGGAAATATTATGAAGACAAAAACAGGTAAACAAACAAGCTAAATAAAATGAAATTTATTCTCACACACGAGGCAAGACCGCAAATATTAGATGTGACAGAGAGGGTGAAGGAGTAGGGATGGAAAGAAAAAGAGGAAGAAAGAGGAAGTGGTAAAGAGAGGCAGAGGAAGAGCGAATGAAGAGAGGCAGGGAGGCAGAGCGTTGTATTCCCAGTGTCCTATTTTGGCAGTCGGTTATTTTTGAACCTGATTGGCTTTGCGGCCCACTCGTGTATGTGTGCCTGTGTGTGTGCGTGTGTGGCACTTCATAAAGAGAAGCCACAGCAACAATGACAGAACAATTCATACGGACATTGAGCACAACGAGCCAACGGAGCAACGCTCGTAAGGACCCGCCTCGTCTCGCCTCTCGACTCGACAGCAGCTTGTTGACTTTACGAGGGGCCCATTCCCCCCCCTCCTCTGGTCACAGCCAAGGACGACCCTGCCAACCCCTTCTGGGGACCAGCTGTCTGCATGTTCTGTCAAATGTTCAAGTGTCAATGTTGTTGTTAATTAATTTTCCTGACTGACTGATGCATGCCATAGATAAGAGACCACCTTACTACATCCCCGCCGCCACCAGCTGCTGCTCCTTCTGCTTGTGCCGTTGCTCCTGTTCCAGCTGTGCTGCTGTTGACCCGATCCCTTGTCCGAGTGCCCGCTTAGTTGCCTTGATAAACGGTTCCTACAGTATTTGTTGTTGTTGCTGTTGTTGCTGTTGTTGATGCTGCTGTCGCTGTTTACCTTCTTGTTGATGTTAATGTTGTTGTTCATGCTGCCACTGCAGCAGCCTAATGACAGCCGAAAGAGCTCTTCAGCTCAGATTCGAGTGTTTAAATTTCAAGCTAGTCAACTTTTATACACTCGCTGTGTATGTGTGTGCTTGCATATACTGCGAATAAGCCGCAAGAGGTGTACACACTACTTGCCACAGTTTTTCGAGTGCTGAGTAAGTTCATTCATTAATAGATTTTACGTAAATTCGCTTACTAAAGAACGGCAAATAAATATTGGTTAACAGTCTGGCAGCACTGGCAGATCAGTTGAACAACTGAACAGTCTATTTGGCAAATCAGCCGTCTGGCAGCCCTGCTCTGTAAGCCGTCTCTTTCTGTAATGTTAACTGGCTGTTAAATGGTCTATTTGGCAAGTTAACAGTCTGTCAGCGCTGTAACAATAACATGGTCTCAAGCTGGTCAGTAATGTTGACTAGCTGCTAGCTGGCTGTTAAATAGAACATAAGAATATGAGGCTTTGCGTTTGCTTCAAATGATTTCGACAATTACAGCATATCTCGTAGTCGTGCACGCTCGCTTCTCTAGCCAAGACATATGGCAATAACTGTATATTGTATGTGGCGTATATCTTTTATTTCAGCGAAGTCAAAGTCGACCAGGAGCCATAATTATTTGTGTATGTGTGTGTGTGCGTGCGTGCGTTCGTGCGTGTGCCTGTGCACGTGCCTTGGTGTATTTGTTTGTTTGTTTTTGCGACGTCAATGACGGCCATTTGGACATGAATTGCACAAAGCCCATACACGCTCTCACTCCCTTTCCTTCTCCCTCTCTCTTACTTACTCTCGCTTTATCTCTCTCTTACGCTTTCTGCCAGTGGAGTGGAAAAGACTCGAGCTCGGACAGGATGGATCGAATAAAAAAAGCAGCGCACCATTAGTCATATTAATCCCAGCAGAGTCATTAAGTCGTAAAATTGCGAAAGGCAGCCAGCTGGGCAGGTGTACCTGGTGGACAGGTAAATGGACAGACGGGCGGACAGAGCGAAGAGATCCAGGCTAGGCCAGCTCAAGCGCGGGCTCAGACTGTAGGCTGTGGGCTTACATCTCTTGTGCTCCTTTGACTGATATATCCTTAAAGTATGAACAGTTTCTGAACAAACAAACAAACGCACACACTTATATGTTTATATGCACACATATTCGCATGTAAGAGTCGATATTTGGGTCAATTTTGGGCGATTGCTGTTGCCGTTGTTTGCGTACAGTTAATATTGCAATAAGGACTAACTTAAAGACGCACACACATCGTATATAATTGCTATAATTGCTGGTATGTTAAGTGGCCACATACTATGAAGAAAACAGCTATAGAAGAGTTTGAGCTATGAATATTATAAATAAGTAAACACTTTATATAATTGGGGACAAAATCGCTTTCATTTTAATGCTAAGCAGATCTCTCTCAGATCTAAATTATATAATTCTATTCAAAAAGCAAACCCAGATCGGACAAGCATTTTAGAGCATTACAAACGATTTAATGGAGACAAGTCGTCTTAAAGCAATAAATAAGTGTCGTGTTTATGTGCCTACTTGGTTACTTCTTGCTGTAATCTGTCAGTCAGCTCACACACACACAGTCACACACATATATGCATGGTACATCACACATACGCCAGGTCTGCACGGCGACAATGCGACTGTGGGAAATATTATGCGTAAAGTATTTTTTATGTGTCAACGATAACAAGAGAATCAACTTGTCAATGCTCTTTCCGCCTCCAGTGACACAGCCCCGTCCCTGTTCCCCTCTCTTCGCCCTGCCAGCCTTAGGCACACGGGGCATATTTTGGCTTCAACGGGTGTCACTTGGCATATTTATTTGCGTCTTGTAACCTGTTTCATTTAATTTCTCGAAATATTTATTTATGTTTCTGCTTTAAGAATTTACCGAACCGAGTGGGCGAGGTGCAGAGCTTGTTGGAAGCTTTGGCCTCCATTGGCTTCTAATGCAAATTAATTTCATTTATTTTCTCTCTCTCTGTATGTGTGTGTGTGTGTGTATGTGCGACCGTGTATTTTGTGTAATTGAATTTTGAAATTGCTTTCTTTTGCCTCGCACACATTTCGATCATAATTGATTTAGATATTTACATTTTATTTGGGTTCTTTGTCTTCTTCCTACACTGGACACATACATTTGGGCGCAACTGTATCACAAGTTTCGTGCGCTGATGTAATAGGTATTACCCGACACTAGACTTTTCCGGTTTCTCCGAAAAAAATATTGTTTTGTTCGCATTCTTTATTCTCTGGCAGCCGCACCCAACACAAAAAGGGGTGGGGGAGGACAAGGGGCAGAGAAGGCAGCCCAGGCAACACAAGCGCGAACTTCTGTTGGTAACAACCGACCACGTCCACGTCCAACTCCTGCCGTGCGCCCAGCCGCGCTGCAGCACAGTCGACAATTAATCACAGTTGCTTTTGCTTTTTTGCGCAGTTCGCCAGCTCGCAGGTGAGGCGACATGCGGTTTTCCCTTTGACGATTTGCCATTTATTTTTAGGCACAATGACGAAAACACTTACCCCCACATGCAGGGAGGGGGGACGGGGGGGGCCTGAATATAAGTTACGAGCAACAACGCACCAGGAAGTCGCATAACATCAGCAACAGGAGCGCACTTGACAAATATTTGCATGCCCTTCCTGAGCAGAGTATTTGCTAAGTAATTGAACCACAACCAAATACCTTAACAACTCGTGATTTATTTACGTACGTCGGTCAACATGCTTATGAACATATATTGTTTTTCTCTGCGGCTTGTTTCAGATCAGTATCATAGACTGCGGTGCCAAGGCACGAGTGAGTGGCATATGCCATATGAAGTGTGTAATACTGCTGACTGAGCAAACCTCATCTGATTAAGTTTATTTTTGAACAAAACAATTAGTAAAATAAGTATAAAAGATATAACTTTCTCAGTTTATGTTTAGTTTTACAATACATGGCTGAATCTCTGCTCTATTGAGATTGCAAATAAATAATTAAATAAAAATATATATAAAAATGATGCTGGATTTGAATGTGTTCTAGTAGATGCTCAGGACGTTCTTTAAAATCGTTAATATCTTCGTTATTTACTGTCCTTATGTCTTAATGAAATGTAATGTTGAGTGGTTTTTATTTAGTTTTGTGGTAGTTCAATTCATATTGCAGCTGTAATGCAATTTTGAATAAGATTTTACGGATTTACAGAAAAGAAAAAGGGCTTGGAAAAATGTACAAAATTGAATTTAAGTCCTTGCTAATCATACGAGTCTTATTACAACATTGGTAACTACAGCTTTTATTGTTTCTGGAAAACAGGCGTTCAGACAGATACACAAACAGACAGATAGACAGACAGACTTGTCTCAATCGCTGTTACTGTTGATGCTGATTCAGAATACTTCGGAGATGCCTCCTCTGCCGTTACGCACATTTCTCGACAATGAATTTATATAAAATCGATATAGACAGAAATAGAGACAAGCGAGCTTCATCTGATCTGTCACTGCCTAGAATAATTTGAGCACATGTATCTATGTATAAAGGATATAAAGGATAGAAAGTATCGTATAGTTTAGTACTCTTGGTCTCTAAGGTAGAGTGCGCTTGACTATTGCGCCTATATGTATATATATATGTTGTTCTCTGTGGAGTCTTGCACGCCTCCTTCTGCCTTTTAACATACATACATTGCATAAAGTAAGTATACCCTCTTTGGCCATTTTCAATGTATGAAGAGTACAAATAACGCAAGAGAACGCAAAGTACTCTAAATTCGTGGACTTGTTGACGTTCTTGTACCCTTCTTATGGGGTATACTTTAAAATGCACCATTAATCACACACACAGACACACTCACAACTCCCAGCGGCAGCAGCACTTTTTACCTACGCCGAGGCAGTAAAACTATTTAGTTGTCACAGCGAGCGAGTTGGTACTTAAACCGTTAGCTAAATTTACACATGCACTCAGGACGAAGGCAGGAGCAGAGAAAGGCAGCAGACAAGGATCTCTCCAAGCCCAGACACACATTCAAACGCAGTCGCGCTGTGTGCGTGTGCGTGGAGAGGCCAAGACGTGACGGTGAAATGGGTGGCAACTTTAACACTTATCGTTCATTATTATCTATCCATCTACTCACACACACACCCTTCTGCACACGCACACACACATAATTGATTTGCTTGCTTGCTGCTGTTGTCCTTGCCCACAGCGTGGCCACCGAAAACGCAGTCCAGGACATTGTTGCCAATGGTGCGGACCCAGGCGTCGTGCTTGTTATAATTTAGAACCACCCCCTCTCCTTTCACCCCTTTCTCCACAGCAGCCACAAGCTGACATTGTGGGCGTGGCAGCGTGCTTAGCCTGGCTTACTGCAAGTACAGCGTGGGCTATAAATTAAATTCGTTTTACGGCGCTCGGGCGGATCAATTAAGGCGAAGGAGAAAGATAAAGATAGGCAAAGAGACAGAAAGAGAGAGAAAGAGAGAGAGACTGGGAGACAGAGCGTGTCTGTTGTTGTTGCGTGTGTGTGTGCTTGGTTGGCCCTTGTGCGCTTGCGGTTTTATTAGCAATTTCATTAGCTTGTCGCTGCCGCTGGAGATGAGCTAAAGCATAAGCGAGGACCAATATATCCTTCCGAGCAGCAATTAGAAGCCAGCTAAGCCAATTATCCTCTCGCCCACTCATGCTCAGCGTACAGCCAGTGGAGGTCAAAGTCTATGTCAATAGTGCAATTGGAGCAGGGTGCGCGCGCGCGTTTTAAATCGCTGGCAAAACGCGCGCGGCCCACGTCGTGTCTCCTCTAAGCGTATTACATTGTTTTGTGACAGCTCATTTATTTGTTTAGCCACTTGCCACGCCCATTGCACTTGAATAGGTCTAATTGCCCGGCAATTAAAGGCAAATTGTCAATGGCGAAATAATTAGGCATTGGTAATGACGACGACAGAAGGAGGAGGATGTGTAGCAGGCACAGCAGGACGAGGTGTGTGGGAGCAGTAGAAAATGGCAGACGAGGCTAATGGGCAGGCGAACGCAATGAGGAGTGAGGCGTGACACGCACATGCCCACAGAGACACAGAGACACACAGACAGCATCATTTACACCGACACTGTGATTTGGGTCGCTGCTGGACAAAAGTCAAAGCCAAAGATCCAAAAGAAAGCGAAAAAGAAAGAAAGAAAGAAGAAATCAAATAAATATCCAGCTGGTAAAAGCGTAGCAGAAATCACTGAGCACCCTCCCCCACTCGCTACGTCCCTCTTATCTGGCAAGACATTGGAATCCAAATCAAATTGAGATTTATGAGGGCAGCGATGTGTGTCTAGGTCAGCGCGCCGTGCGCTGTTCCCGTTGTTGTTGTTGTTGTTGTTGTTGTTGTTGTTGCAGCTGTTTGCTTCAATTTTTCATGTTGTTTTCCATGATTATAGTCTGTTTCGCACCTGCACTGCACAGTGGGGCGAGTGCATAGCGAATTTTTGAAATGCCACAACAATTAAATGAAGTGAACAACTGATTGGTATCTTGACCAGATGGCAACGCTGCATACGGATCGAGTGTTGGTCAATGGCTCAGAAAAACGACTGCAAATTAAAACTCGCCTAGAGTTGCCAGATCAATTTTCAGGGGTACTGGTAACTGGAAGACTAACATAGACAATTTAATAAATAATTAAGATTTCTCCAGCCTTCTGCAATATTTCCATATCTTTTCTCTGTTTTATTTCCTGCAGTGTACACACTGTGCCGCACGCCCTTCACTAACCAGAAGAGTCGAGAACACCAACAGCAACATCAACTATAGCAACATTAATGGAATATCACCAACAGCAGGTGAGCAAATTTGGCTACGAGAGTAAAAGACATAAATAAATAAATAAAATTTTATTATATTGATTTGGTCAAGGATAAGAAATTTGCGAGGACAAGGGCACGTTACACTTCCTGGCTTGGCAACATCAACATTTTGATGACATATTTTTCTATTTGCGTGCATCAATTTATCTGTATGCCCCCCACAACCTTCACAACGTACACACACACACGCACAAATGCGTGGCGCAACTCTTCTTGCGGCACATTGCACAATTCGATTTGTGTCATAAATTGGCGACTGACAGTGGCGGCAATAAAAATAAGCGGCCATAAAATTCAATTATGGCCACAACAAGTGCACAAACAAAACACCCACGCACACACCAGCACACGCACTCATACTACAATACATAAAATAGATACTCATCCCACACACATACATACACAAACAGTTTTCTCGCTCCCAGCTCCATACGCAATCAATGCAATCAATTGTGCATGCATCCATGCGGCATTGCGTTGCAGCAACCCTGGTAGCCCGGCCTCACTTTTGCTCTCCTTGACATACCCTAAGCCCTTCTACTCGCCATTCCCCAAATGGCTTGCTGGCTTGCCAATGCAACCACACACTCAACACACACGCACACTTATCACTCACACACTCGCATTCAAAGCGACACATGCAAAGCGACGATTTGGTTTGTTGGAGCGGAGGGCAGTGGGTGTGGCAGCAAGTTTAGCAACATTTTTGGTTACTTTCTAACGTTCTTAACAAGTGCACAACTCTAGCACAAGCACAATAACAAAAATACTCTGTAAAAATTGAAAAACCCGTAAGCATGAATGATAAAGCTAGTGTAGCATTATATCTATATTATTGTATTTATATTATATTAGAATAAGCTTTATCACAGTTAAGGATTAATCGATGTTAGAAGATAAGTTAAGAATTTCCGATAGTTGTTCTTAAATTTGGAATCACCGTGTAATTAGAACAATAGTTAAGGTATTCGTTATCGAAGATTGAAATACATTAATACCACGGCTGGTGAAATTGGACGACGCGCATTAAAAGAAAGATAATTTAAAAAGCAAATAAAACTATTGAACAATTAAAAACAAATAAGAATTTCGTGCAATAAGAATTTCTCAGAGAAAAAGAACAATTCAAAGATAAGTAATTTCTTTTAAAGACACACTTGCAAAAACCTTTAAATAAATGAAATGTAATTCTGATAGCTGTTAAAACAAATGAATACTGTGCGTTTTAAGTCTTATAAACCGAAGACGAAGTTATTTTACTATAAAATGTACAGGATATATTAAAATATGCCCAGTTTATCACGAATAAATATGAGTTTTTCATATGATGATGCATGCGAAGAGCACTTATCAGACGCACAAGAGACAGAGAGAGAGAGAGATAAATGGAAAGAGCGAGGGCGACGCACATATGGCTATACCGTTATAAAATTGCGATATGCAAAAACGCAGCACTCGCTTAAGAGCCCCATGGAAAATTTATTAGTTTCGTGCATTTGAATTGTCGCTATAGAGGCAGAAAGTGGCGGATCGCTCGAGAAGAAAAGGGAGCCAAGGGAGCTGGGGGTGGCTGGGCACACAGGCGACAGACGGCTGGCAATGCCAATTGAATGGAAATGCATTCAGTATAGCAACAGTTGAAATGTCATTCGTGCCACGCTACCTTCTCTCGCCTGCCAGTGTGAGCAAAAGTGAAAAATGTCAAATTTATGTGAAATACGAAAGAGATTAAAAGTGAAAATATACCTTGAATCGATATAACTTATGTATTTGCATAATAAAAACTTATTTGAATTCTGATACGATATACATACATTTATTAGCTTCAATAAAATATGATAAAAAACAGGAAATACGTATACCTATTTCTATTTCCTCCAGCTAAATTAAAAACCTTTCCATGAATTTCTACTAAAATCTAAAACCATATCAAATTTAAATTCAATTTTTTATTAAATTTTCTGGATGTGCTAAAATATTCATGTTCGCATTTACAAAACTAGTTGACAGATACTAACAATTGTATAACTCTAATCAACAAGATAGATTTATTTATGGCTTAGTGCATTGTGCCTCCCCAGTAATGTTTACTAGTGTCACAAATTCACAATCAAATTGCACAAAGTTCCCCCTATTTGCAGCAGCAAAGTGATAAATAAACAACAAAAATAATATCGTAAATAAACCAATTGCATGCGAATGATATGCGAACAAAGAGCAACAACAGCAAGGGGACAATGGAAGAACATGTGTAATTCTGGGAATATATTTAAATAGGCTTTAATCGAATTCAACTTCGTGATATATGCCCATCCCAGAAGATTTAAATACAAACCAAGTTCAAAAATTGCGAAAAGAGCCCCAATCGTACGAGTGAACATACTTGGATTAACATACTTGGCAAAGGGGCAGAATTCAGGCAGCACCTAGAAAGTGGATGCTAGAAAGAGGGTTCTGGACAGTAGCTTCTTACATAGAAGAGGAGCGTATAGAATGAAACGCTATGGCAAAGCTAACATATAAAGAAGATATATTTTGGGAAAACTTACTACATATAAAAAGGCTCCTAAGAAAATGATAATTTGAAGAGGAATACATATGAAAGCGCTGACTACAAAGCACACGAGAGGCACCTAGAGAAATGGTACAAAAAGCACGTGAACACTCAAGAGAGCTGTACTTAATTTTGCAAAAATGAAATTAAACATATCTTAAACAAAGTCAATAAATAACAGAATGAAAATGCTTGCACAAATTTCTTAAATGCGAAAAAGGCTGATGTTTACGTTTAATGATAAAGACCAAATACTATATATCCATTAAATAACAATTTCTACCATAAAAATAGCCACATTTCTTCAATTAATTTTTGCTAGATTCCCAACAATTCTCACTATGGCTTGTTAAAATCAAATTCCATAAGAATTCCAATAACAGTATGAATTTTTTAAGCTTTTAATTTAAATTAGCTTTTCATTTAAATTATAAATCACAACAAATTTTCAATTATTTCGTTATTATTATCATTAATTTTTTTTTATTACCTTAGTTAATTCATTACTTTTATGCAATTATGTTTAATTTTAAAACTTTAAAATTCATTTTTCTTAATCGAATTGCATTAGTTGGCATTAAATAAATAAGTAAAAAATAAATTAAATAGAGAATGAGTAAATGTAGCAGCCGCAATCCTTCCCTAAATCGCTGAATAAGGCGAGACATCGGTGTGTTGCAAGTCCTTTTCTCCCCAAATTCCCATAGTAATATATATCGCAATTCCTGTTTGATAAACTCAACTCTTTACAAAGCAATTAATTAAGTATTAATGATATTTTATTGGCTTTTGAAGTCGTGATCTTTTGGGTAATGGTGCGCTTTATGGCTTTTTAATGGTCTCAAAATGTGCGGGGCCTCATAAATCAGTTAAATCTGTAAGTGAGACAACAGTTAACACATTGTCGGCGCACACACACGCGCACAATTTCTCTACACTATCTCTTTCCCACACTCGCTTTAAACATGAATGAAATTGTTGTATATAATATCGCATTAGAAGGAAGCTTATCAAGGACTCGCTTCGGTTCGGTTCGGTACGGGCAGGTTCTGGCGTCGGGGCCGACGGCTATAGCTCGTCCTTAATGTCATTAAATCCTATCAATTTTCGTCAACAACAACAGCAAATTTAAATATTTATGCAGCAGCTTAGGCCAAAGAAAAGGTTCAAAAATTGTCAATAAAAGAGTGGAAAATGCTCGACGAAATGGATGGATGGATGGCTATGCGGAGCACGCATACACATGTATCTGCATACTTTGCATGGTATTTTGGGATCATACATCCCATATAGTATATGGTGTATATGTATATATACTATATGTATGTAGAGCATGCTCACAAACTGCCCTGTTCCCGCCCAAAATGCGCCCAAGCACTTAATTGAAGCTATCAATATGTATGTTTGTGTGCGTGTGTATGTGTGTGTTGGTGAGCCTCATGCATATGTTCATGAATGTATGTCTTGGCCTTGCTTTGTGCACTTGGCGGAACATGGTCTATTTTCAATACCCTGTACTCGGTAAGAGGGTAGTAAGTTTTAGTACGAATCTATTGCAATGCTTTGAGTATACATAATTCCCAAGTACAGGGTATCTGTTAGCCAAGTACTCATTACATTATACATTTCGCATTTCATTTTTAAAACAAACATTCAAATGTTGGCGCAAGTACCCCCAATCTACCTCCCTCCCTCACTCTTGCTCTGCTGTGTATCTTTGTATCTGCAACTACGTCTGAACGTCCCTCAGTTTCGGGTGTTGCCTTTGTGTGTTTCATTTGTTCGGGCTCATTGTTTTTATTTCATTTGCCAGCTAATTAAATTCAGTTTCCATTTCACTTTCCCGTTTCAAATGTAACTAAATAACGAGTTGCGTTAAACTATTAACTGAGTTTTCCATGTTCTCTAAGGTTTTTTTAGGGTTTCAACGCAACTCAAAGTAAGAAAAAATACTAGCAACTAATTAAGTTGTGCTAGAAAAGTAAATATATTTACCGTGTTTATAACGTTTCCATTCTTTAATATGATACAATTTTACTTCAGAGAAAGGATAAAAAATCCATTTCTAGGGTTCTTTAATATATGAATGATGGTGTGATTTATTTTACACGGATCTTTTGAGGAGAAAAATAATCTGAGAAACCTTTAACTGTTGCAATTCCAATCTAATAACATAGACTATTCTTTCAGCATTACTTAATGATCATTTCCATGCTCCATTTTGACTTTTGCACTTTAATTCCAGTACAATTTCAATTTGTTTCCCACTTTACACTTGCATCCTCTACTATTCGCACCCTTTCCATGCAATGCCCTGTTCGCGATTAGCTCGTCTTGGCAAGGGGAGAGCTTTACCTTAACACTTATCCTTTCCCCATTCCACGCTTATCTCTTTTTGCAGCTCCTGTGCTGTACGATACGTGGCGTCTCTGCACTAACATACAGCTCCTGCCCGTCTCCCTGCCCAGAATTTTGCTTGTTGTCGCGTTTAAATCAATTTACGCGCGCTTGGGCATATTTAGTGGTTCTCTCTGAGTGGAAGGATGAAGATGCAGGGATGGTTGGCACGAGCAGAGAAGATAGGGACCACTGGCGGGAGAGGGAGGGAGTAGAGTAGGTGCTGCGTGGCAAATAGCTTCTGTTGGAAAATTGAAAAATGCCGTTGACAGATTTTTCTTAGTTTCGGCTTGCAGCTGTCAGCTGTGTCCCCCTTGCGTCTCCTTCCCGCTAAGTTAGCATTCAGCCCGAGGGAAGCACGGAAATACTTTGGCATGCCGCAAACCCTGCACAATTTATGAGAGGGAGTGAAAAAAGAATCCTGTATCTAGCACAAATATGCGCAAATTTAGTCATTGGAATTTGATAGTCTTAGTATTTGAGTAATATTCTTGCTATTCTCCGTAGCACGCACGGGAGAACACGCATTCCACGGCGTAAGTTTGCCTTGGAGTTGACTTCCGTCAATGTGCCTTGATATTCTTCTATAAGATTTGCTCATATTTGAATGTAATCAAGCTGATCTGCTTTCTATTTCAAGTACAACTTGTATGTAATGTATTATTTAAATCATATCTGGAATAATTGTTATTAATTTAACTATTGTTATTTTGTTTGTTGATCTTATCCTTATCATTAGATTATAAGTATTAACTCTTTTCACATATTATTATCGTTTTCCGATTGTTTGCTGCTTAACCATATTGGGCGACTATCCCAATAATTAACACACAGGCATACGTAAATAAGCCATAATGCGGCTTATCGATATTTAGCGTTAAGCCAGCAACAGTTATAGCTGCTCAGCTGTAATAAACACTAAACACAATCAACAACACAAATAAACGTCAAACAGAGCTGTATTCACGTCTGCTTCCCTCCACATACCCTAATACAATACAAATTCGTAATTAAACGTAAAGACTAATTGAAACGGATCAATAGAAATCATTGTTTAACATTCGTTGTTATGAATAGCTATCTAAAATATTGTATATACCTTTCTTCACATAAAGAAACGGAATATATGTATGTATAATCTACAGCCAATTGATTAAAATATCGTATAATTTTAAATTGATTAAAGTTTCATATTAAGAATGAATGTATGAATTACGTAACATAACTTGATTAAGCCGGGTATACCCTACAAATAACTACTCCCGGGGCAGAGTATACTTATAATCAGCTGTCGGTACGTTGACTCTAGCCATAAATCTTTAAAACACAGCCAGAATCAATTGGCCGTACTGGGTTCGTAGTTATCATTGGAGGTTTTACGTCACGGCGAAAGTCATCATTGCGTCGAATGTTCCAAAAGAAGGGGTGCAGGGATGGGGGGAGAGCAGGAAAAGGGGATTCTTCTCTCTTCTGGTTGGACATTTGATTGTTATTATTAACACGTGACTGAAACGCGGCTAATTCAAGCGAGAATTTAATTAAAAATTATACGCTAAATAATTAAAGAGCTGCATGAGAAGACAGAGAAATGAGGGAACAAAAGCGACGGAGAGAAATAGAGAGAAATGGAGAGAGACAGGGAAAGAGAGAAAGGGGCCAGGGGGGAAGCATGATGAAACGTGACATGAACATTTTGCGCAGAAGAATGGGAGAATGCGAACTGAAGCTGAAGCTGAAAGTTGTCCGCACGATGTTGTTCATTTTGCTTATGCCTTGTAAATTGTTCAATGGTCAAAGAATTTCCACGTTTTATGACCATTTTTAATTGCAAACCGCCGGCTCTCATTCTCGCTCTCTCCTTGCCGGGTAATGGATAAGCCTGCGTGCCAGCTCGGAACGTTGTCGTGCCAACAAAGGAAGGCTGCTGCGTCCGTTAAGTCCTCGCAAGACTGCCTCAAACTGGTAGCACACATACAACAACCACGGGCAAGAGTGACAGAGGGAGAGAGATAGACAGATGATATAGAGCGAGGGAAATGATGCTGCATTTTATCGATGGCAATTCGGATAGCTGTAGCTGAATCACGATGCGGCGTCCATTAATTGTTTAATTTATTGACCCAACAAAGGCATTTCGAGCAAGTTTATGGACATTAAATGTCAGTTGATTAAGCTGTGCTGCTTCTGAAAATCGCCTTCAGACGTAGCTACTTGCTTTTTTGCGAGAACTGAAGAAATTGTTCAAAGAAACTTTCAACTTACTATAAGAAGTTTGAGAACCGCCTAGAGAGAAGCTAAACCCACAATTTAGTTCATAATTATGAAATTTGGAAGTATATAAATTTAATAATGGCTTTTTCATAGTTTCAGAACTGGTTTTTCAAACAGTTTAAGCGTTTTCTTTAGCTCTTTTTCGGCTCTAAATTTACGGGATGTAAAAATAAGAAAGAAATAATTCAACTTTTTAGAATTTTTAATTTGTTATCATTGGTACGATTTGTGTCCTACATCAAGAGAGTTCTCCTGTAAAGCTGTCGAATTAATTCCAACTAGTTTCCTATTTCATACCCCTTGAAAGTATGCGCAAAACCGAAGTGTTTTGTTATGGATGCCAAGCTTAAAAATTCGGAAAATTAAAACAAACTTTCAACTCAATTACCAAGCCATTGGACAAAACAAATTGCCAACAAAAGCGGGTGCAAAACAAAGGAGCGAGCAACAAGATAAGTACAGCTAAGACGGCAAACGACAATGGGACAGAATAGAGAGAGAGAGAGAGAGAGACGGGAGAAGAGCCCGGAGATAGCGAACAAGTCCGAATGCATTTGGCTGTCAATATCCAAGCCGAGCCGAGCAGGCTACGCTGGCACTCCAAATCTGATTGCTGCTCCTCATTCCTATTTCCACCTCTTCCATCCTTTTCGTTGGTAAATGAATTTCCTGCTCTTAAGCCATTATTATTCTTAGTATTTCGTGGACGGGGAAAGGAGAAGGTTACTTTCTTTTTCGACTTCAGTTTGGCTGCATTTTAATGGTTCGTTGTTGTTGTTCTTTCTATTGTTATTCTGGTTGGTGTTGTTGTTGATGTTATAGTTATTATTATTGCCATAGTCCTGGCACGGCATTGTGCACTGAAGGAGGATGCAAGTTCTCCACACGAAGTCAAAGCAAACTCTGCTTATGATTTGTGCCTGGCGGCCTCGAGCCTGTGCTTAAGCCAAACAAAATATGCTACCTTTGTGTGTGTATGCAGGTGTGTGTGTGTGTGCCACACTTTGAAATTATTACAACGAAATGCGAAATTTTGCACACATAATTGGCGCCAGGTTGAACTTCGCCTGTGCCAGATTCACTTAGGCTTACGAAATTATGCACGATTATATCATGCAGCCTCATATACTTTATACACTAGATACTAATGTCTTTTGCAATGCGCTAATGAGTCCAAAATGCACTCAATTTGAGTAAAGTGCATAAGATGTTGATTTAAATTTAAATATACAATATTGCAGCTAAGTGAAGATTGAAATGTACTGAAGGTTTAGTGAGTACCATACATATAATCATCTCTTTGTGGGGAATATACATGCTTTAGAAGTTTAGCCTTTTGCAATGCGTTTTAGGTAACAAGAATATGAACTATAATATTTGAATATACCTTGGCACATTTAATATTAACATTAGGTCATTATAAAATATTTATATAATAGACAACAAATTTTAATAGAATTTAATTTGAAAACTTCCCATACTAGTTTTCTGGAATTTATTTATTTTTAAAGATGCGAAATATTTTCAATTATTTTATGAGAATTAACAACAAACAACGTTATTTTATTAGAAATTAATTTAAATAATTCACATTCTACTTGTTGTTTTAATTCAATTTTAAAACTTCACACTCCGATACAAATATTTAATTAATTTCTTCTCTGTCCTCCGAAAAACTAAACCAAATATTTTGAATATACTTTATTCTATTAACACTTGAAGCTCAGCTTTTTACACTATTTTTAATGAACTTGCAAATATTGCATAATATTCGAATGCAATAAATTATTGGCAGATACGGAATCTGCTTTATAACTACTGAATACATATGAAATCAATTAGCTACAACCCCTTTGGCATTACCTGCTGCGAAAGATCCGAAACGAATGAGTCAATATCAATATCCAACGAAGTGCGTGAGGTGCATGCACATTGAACAATATTTAGTGTCTGAATGGGGCATATAGTGCACGATATTTAACAACAACAGATTTGGTGGGCTAACACACAGTTTAAAACAATTTACGGCAATATTCCCGAAACTGAATTTCGAAATCTGAAAACGGTCACTTGTTGTGTGCTCTCGACCCGACTCGACTTGATTTCGTCTCGTATTTCGCTACCGATTGGGATTTTCACTCGGGGACTTTTTGTTAGCTCGGTTATTTGCAACCGTTAACGTGCGACGCCGACCAGGAACTGAAATGGAAACTGAAATTGAATGTGGCCCAAACTGTTGCGACAACACAGACAAGACAAGACGAATACGAGCGCCAGTCGAAGCCAATAGACGAGCAAAGCGTGCCGAGTGTCGAGCGCCGAGCACCGAGTACCCAGTCGGCACTGCCAAGTTGACGGTGCTCAAGCGGCTTCCAATTGCACTGCGTTCCAGTCTAAGGTGATGAGATTGGTGTAGGGTGGCATGTAACTGGGCTGATAACGAAGTCAGCTGGCAGCTGCTGCCTAAACAGCTGATTGGCGAATTGCCAACATGTGTGGGAGATGAGGGGTGCCGGTTGAGAGAAAAAAAGGAGTAGAAATTTCAAGGCTTAAGCAATCTTTGAGCAACATATAGTAAATGTGATTAAGCCCCAACGAGCCTAATCTGAACTATAAATCGTATGGCTTCTCTTGACTGATTATTGTCATTTTTTAAGATGTCACCAAATCATGTATTTACTATAATTACCATAAGCCATCGCCAAATGCGTAACACTTTAAACGTGTTAAAAATCCGTCATCTAAAGTATACTAGTTTTGGCGTGTGTGCTACCTAAAACTTTGATGATTTTCAAATTAAAGATATTCAAATATCGCTTAGGAAGGGTATAAAACCTTCGCCATGTAGAAGGTTAGATTTCTTTTCTGGTATTATCATTATTACTGCCATTAATACCATATTATTATTATAAATTATTTTATGGGTTTTTGAATTATTTTATTAAGTATTAATATTTTTATTAGCTTCCTCAATACTTAGCTGCCTTTGTATGATAACTGCACAATGCATTAAATCTTTTATAAATTTATGTTAGCTACATTTTTAGGCTAGATGCATTTAGGCAGCGTGCAAAGTTGTCGATTCAGCTAAGCGAATTGTACTGTACATAAGTACTACCTTTTCTATTCCACTTTCTACTACCTTTTTGTAGTGTACCACAACATTTACTTTTACTGCGCCTGCGCCAGACCCCTCCCCTACCACCTGCTACTGGAATGCCGCATTCCGTGCCAAAACGAACTGTTGCTCATTTTGCCAGCGGAATTCTGTCGCAAGCAACTCGACATCCCGGCGGCAAAAACACTTTGCACGCACGATGATTTTTTTTGCACGTTTACTTTCGGCATCTTTACATGCGAAAACACTTTGGACGCGTGTCTACAGTCGCTTGTCCAGGTGGGTGCAACCTGACCGGGCTGAGCCCGCAGCTGACTGCCTATCAATTGCAATTACGCTGCAGCATGGTGGGAAGAGGAGGAGGAAGAGGGAGAGGGACGGGGAGGAGAAAGAAGCGGAATATGATGGAAACGAGGCTCGGCTCGGTTTGGACACGCTAAGTGTTTTTGGATGTGCCAGCCTTGCGGTTAGTTGGCAAAAAAGGATTTGCATTTCCCTATGGCCTTTGCGTGTGTGTGTGTTTCAGCTTGACTTGTGATATAGCTGCCCACCTGTGCAAAGGTGAACTCCAGGTCGTCTTTACACTGCTCATCTTCTTCCTCCTCCGCCGCTATCGTTGCGCTTATCGAAAAACGGAAGCCCAAAAAGCCGCAAAAGCTGCACATCCGCCCATGCAATACGAGATAAATTCCGTCTCTCTCTGCCTCCCATTTTTTGCACTATTTGCGGATTTTCGTTGTGTGTGTGTGTTTGTGTCCAACATTTCATTTGGGTTTGGCAAACCTTTGCACATTTTGCTTTTGTGTTTTCAATTTGCATTTCCCACAACCGAAATTTTAATCGCATTAAATGAATTTGTAAGCTCTTTTTGTGAAATTCCAACTCTAGAAACATTTGTTTTATATATTCTTTTAATCAAATACACCCAGTAAATGTTAAACCAACAAGTCAAATTGCTAAAGACGATCGTTGCTAAATTTCTAAGTTCTATCTATCGTACTTAAATAAATTTAAAGAACATTTGTTTAGTTGGGCATTTTTCCCCTGTTTCTGAATGTTAGGGGATATCTTTTTGCAAAGCATACCCAGTTAACTTTGTTTTTCAATTTCCTGCAATTGATTTTCAATTCTAATTTTCTTTATGTTGGTTTAAAGCTACCGAAATGACATTAGAAAGCTTTGCAAATTGTTGCAGTTTAATTAACTATCAAGCACCTGACACACCTCTCACAGCACCCGTCCGCCTGCCCTGTGTGTACCCCCTTGCCTAACATACAAACAAATGCAAAACAGACGACCGCAAATGAAAAACCCGTTTTTGGTTAAGCGGCAAACCGCTCGATTGTAACCGATGACCAGCGTTGCACACACACAAGAACCGTTACGGATTCATGCCCACACACACACTTCACGCCGTATTCTTGCAATTATAGAACTAATTTGTATAATTTATTAAAGCGGAGAAACTACAAAATTCATCGAAAGAGTAACAAAAATTAAGTTTACGGGATTGGAATTTGAATGGAAATGACTTAAGTAATTTAATGTGTACTTAGGTATAGGTAAAGAAATAACAGAAAAGTAACAAAGACAAAAGTAATTTAGTTTTTATCCAATGTGCGACTTTTAAATGTTGAGTTAATGTTCTATTTTTCGGAAAACTCCCTCGTATGCCATAATCCGACACAAAAGCTAATTTGTGAAGGAAGCTTCAGTCCAGCGAAAATTGTAGAACGTGATGCGGATGGTGCAGTCGGAAAATTTGCGTTAAAAAGGCTTTAAGTGTGTGGATGTGTCTGTGTGCTTGTGTGCTCGAATGTCTGTGTGCGTATGTCAGTATGCGTATGTATGTGGGCGACATGCTATTAGAGTGCGGCCTGCAATTAGGCCAACCTGACACGTTGGCGATTTTCAAATTAACGTTGCCTACTTTTTGGGGCGTCGCAACGAAAAGATAAAAGCAAGCAGAATGTGAGTAAATTTAAATGCATCGCTTATCAAATCGTTGAGCTATAATTTTTAATAAAATATATAAGATATGTTTTTATAACAATTTTTGAAGAATAAAATAAATTACATTATATTAAGATCTATAAGATTATAATAGTTTTTTATTTATTTATATGTATATTCGTTTGCCTTTTTATTTATAAAGTTGTTATTTTATGTATTTTTATACATAGTATACATACACTGACATACATTTTTTTTGTATAAATACATACATATATTGATTTATTAGTTTAAGAGTTTACTTATTTAAATATGTATGTTGTTATTTATTCGTTTATTTAATGTTATAAATTGATTAAATTCAGTAAATTATTTTGCTTATCAATTCATCTCGAATTTAGCTTTCAAATATCCATATCTAGGTGGTAATTAAATGTGATATTTATACGTTCCCCATTTTGGCAACACAGCAACAACAGCAAACGCTGGGGTCAGCTATTCGGCATATAGGAGAAGTTGACCCGTCGCTGTAGTCATCGCCGAAAACAGAAAACCACATTAAATTTTGACATGGGTCCATTATACAAAGAAAGAGATAGAATGAGTGGATGAGAGATTACGAGAGTGAGTTTTTATTGGAATTGTTGGTCAGCCTCTTTTCGCACATACTTTGCTATTGTTGTTGTTATTCTTGCAGTGCAGCGTCTGAGGATGCTCGTCCAATTTCAAAATGGATTTGTGTGGACACAAACACTACGGCATACAGATACACACACACACACACACACACATCCCTTCACAAGCACACCTAGAAAGGGAGAGATTGACAGAGAAAGGGACTGGAGACTTTTTTAAATATGCATGAACACCTTTTCGAGCTGGTGGCAGAGCGGACACACATGGCGCATACTTGATAACAGAAATCTCATTTCAACGCCAGAAACAAAAGACAAACCAAAATTCAGAGCAGAAAGCACGATTTTTATAATTTAATGTCATAAATTATGCGCGATTTATTACTGACGATTTTTAATTAAATTTCTTTTCCAGCAATTCAATTGCAGACAAGCTCGGCTTGGTTTGGTTAACTTCAAAAGACAAAGGAAAAATAGAAAGTCCCCAGACTAAAAGAGCGTGCAGATACGTATGTGTGTTAGTGTGCCGCAATTCCCTGTGCAAATGTGTGCGGAAAATTAAAATGTTTACCTTTGTAATGAGCTTTGATGTTTAATGTCTCTCTCCCCGTCAGGTGCTTGGGCAGGCAGCAGAAACAAACTTACTATACGTAGAACACATACAGAGTAAGTCTACGTCCTGCTCGTAACTCTAGTCGTGGACGCAGTCAGTGCTCATTATCATCATCTTCGAGTGCCATCAATCATCATGTCTCGGGTGTGGCAATTGAATTGGCCCACATCAAGTTAACTGGGAATCAAAGGGGGTGGAGAGACTCTCATTTCGGTAGACTGACGTTGGGAACGTTAGATATATCTAGTTATTAAAGTTAACAGCGGGTGAATAGCTCACTTGGAATATAGTTAAGAATATCCATTTAAGGATGCATCACATTGAGTTTGAAAAATAATATTTAAGGCTTTATAATATTTTATATTATGATCTCGTAATGCAGACATATTTTGAAATTAATTATTATTATTATTGCTTATATTTCGTTCTAAAAACTTTAAATTGGCCAACCTTACATGCATGAGCTGCATGTGACAGTCCAAGAGAAAGCCCACATAGCAGGATAACTAGAGTCGTCTGACGACACAATCATCATTATCTCGTCAAGATTATCATCACCAATCTCCAGTCACCCTTGTCACCCCTTGGTGTCGCGCTGTGACTGGGTTGATCAAAGGATTCGGGTTCGCGCATTGGTAACGAATTATTTTGTTGATGCTTTCCTATTTTCAAATGCATTTAAAATTAATTTGTATATTTATTTTTAAGAAGGACTTAAGTAGGTTGACTATTTTATGTATGACAATTTCAACTTATTTTCATTCGAATTGGACATTGGCAAATAAGAAGAAAAGTGTGGTCGATTGTTATTTATTTATTTAAAGTCAACTAAGAACAGTCGATTGTTAAAAAAGTTAAGAAAATAAACCGAAAAAATATATATGTAGAATTAAAATTTAAATTTACGCTAAACATTAAAGCAATAAAACTGGGCCATAACAAATTGGCCAAACTAGTTGCACAGAATTGGGAAAACCCAGAAAGAACCCAATCAGATCAGAATTATGTCCTACATAATTTCTCATTTAATTATCAATCTTTGGGGGGTCAGAGGGTAACTTATGGTCGAGCGGGTTTGACTGTAGCTACTTTCACTTGTTTTGTAATGTTTATGTGACGCTATCGTCTTCGTACGCACATGTATTGTATATACATATTTTTCCTTTACACTTTTATGCACGTGTGTCTGTTTGTTCTTTTAAGACATTGCTACACAAGGCAAACGTGAGAAATGTGTTAAAAAGTTGCATGCCGAGCAGAAGGACAAGAATCAGAAACAGAAACATGGCTAAAGCCTTCATCAGTGTTGTTGTTCTTGTTGAGTTCGTTCGTCTTGCTTTTTTCGTTGTTTTTGCCCTTTGCTTGTTTGCGTTTTGCTTTTGAAGTCTCACAGACACACACACATAGAGTAAGACCCACGCCAAGATTGTGAGAAAATGGAAATTAAATGAACTTGAAATTGTGAAAAAGCTGTCATCGTGCACTCGCACATAAAGCACACAATGAGCACCTGAGCAGCTACAACAACAGTAATAAGAAAAAAAATGCCATCGTATCATCTTTTAAGCGTAGGTGCACGACCCTTCCCCTTTTTCACCCATACACACACACAACTTGTGTTGCCCTTCGCCGTTTTGTGTTTGTTCCTTGTGTGCCTGCTTATTGTGTTAACAACAACAACAAAAAGTTAGAAGCAACTTTGGATCTACAACCAACTTTTGGCCGACGCGAGACATTCGCGAGAGAATCAGCCAAAGCAGCCACGCGCTTAAAAGTAGGCAACCGTATTTTTGTATTACCTTAAACTGGATCAACCATTGAATAATCTAAACCTTTAGTGAAGAATTTCAATGGGTCAGCCCAAGTAATGAGTACTGTATCCCAGTCTAATGGATTGTTTGCGGTTAAAACGATATAAAATAAGGCAAGGCTGGCTGGGAACAGCAGAAATAAAGGTTAGCATCGGCATGCTTAGGCTTTTCAACCCTTGCCTATTTTGACATCATTCTCCTTTGATCCCATATTGGTTAAAAATGTAACATAATGATAGCTATGAGAGTAATATATAGATCTGATTCTGATACAATTGCAAAACTTAATTAAACGCAGTTAGATTCTCATTGAGTAAATTTAATAGAGATAACATGTTATAGAAAAAAAACGAAAATCGGACGATCGGTTTTATGTACATATATATAGTGCTCGTTCCGAGTTCCACGTGTACCCAAGTTTCTTAAACAATAACAAATATAAATAACATATAACAACGATCGAGAGTACATTTTATATAACGAAATATATTTCATTTTTTATGTTTCACCTAAACAATCATATCAAAATACTTGATGTACCAAGTACAACAAAAGAAACTTCAACACTCTAATTTACCAAGCCTAACTGGATAACACTAGGTGGATCCACGTATGCGAGTAACCAACAAAAGTCCGATCTCATTTAAACGATTTACAATATTGAAGCGACAACCTGAAAGACCGATAAATTTAGTTATTTATACATTGTAATTTATAGCTGGTTTTTTAACCCACCAATTTTGATGTCCACCATGTCGCCGGCATTTATAACGTAGCGCTCTGCGGATGCCTCCGCTTTCTCGACTTCAATACCGAATTTTCCATAAATCGCAACAAAATTCTGTTTTTTTTTTTTTTTTGGAAAGTACACAATGATTAATTTCAAGTTGTAAATTACCACTTTATTTTTCTACCCACCAAATTGTTAGTCTTGTTTCGCTTGAAACCACGCTGCTGATACGGCTGGAGACGCATATATCCCAGAGTGCAGGTCCCTTCGGTTAGGTAAAAGGCGTAATCGATATTCTCCAATGAACTAAAGTTTAAATCTGCTGCTGGCGCTTTAAAATCATTATAAATTAGTATTAAATGGACGTTTTTTGCCACAAATATAATAACCTACAGATAGACATTGACTCAAACTGTGGAGCAACTTGATTCATGGATTTGGGTGGAATATTGCTAACACCGCGAAGCCAGGAAAACACTGGAGATATCTCGTTTTGTGACTGTGGCTCTTCTACCTGTTCAGGCTCCATGACTGCTTCCTTCTCGGGCTCCATCACTACTACCTGTTCAGGCTCCAGCACTGTTACCTGCTCAGGCTCCAACACTGCCTGCTGTTCTGGAGATGCTTGCCGTTCAGGTAGCTTTTTCTTTTTGCGCTGAGTTACAGTTGCTTGCTTCTTCACTGGCTTCTCAACCTGTTTGTGGCTTGAATCGTTACGCTTACGTTTAACTGTTTTGCTTACACCAGCACCCAACTCTATTTCTCGCATATAACGGAAGGGGTCGCTGAGGGTATGACAAAAATCGTTGCGCAGCGGAATATGACCACGTTTTGATCTACGAACTGTTAAATAGATTTTTTAACTTAAATGTATAATAACTATTCGTATATCGCTTACTTGTAATATTAGCATCTTCTTCTTCGTCTTTATTCGAGTTGTGTGGCTTGTACACATTATCTTTTGATTTTTTCTCTTTGGTTTTTTTCTTGATAGTTTTTGTTGCTTCAAATAAAGAACGCTCGAGTGCCTTACGAGCAGCATGGCTGGTACTTGGTTGGTCATCTAGAGGGGGCGGCGAGGTAGATTGCACACGCAATGGCTCCATATGTTCTGAAATGCTTTGATCCTCTGCTTCAACAGTCTTTTCTTCTATTGGCAACTTAGGCTCTGCGAGTGCATTTTTCGTTAACTGGTCAGAAACATCTTTTCCAGAATTGCAATTCGATGAGGCCGACGGAGGTTTCACAATGGGCATGGCATCAATGCAGGGTATAGCTAAAGGTTCCGCCAAAGACACTGCCGGTTGCTCAGAAACATCTTTGCCAAAACCGCAACCCAATTTTACTTTACTGGGTTTTAGTTGCAATGAGACAGGCGGAGGTGGCACAATGGGCAGAGCATCAATGCTGGGCGTAGATAAAGGGTGTTCGAAAGACGCTGCTGATTTCTCTTGAAAAGTGATACTTGTTTTCCTTTTAGTTGAGATTTGCTGAGAGAAGCGTATTGAGACTGGCGGAGCAGGTGCAATACTCACATCATCAATGCACGGTGAAACTGATGGCGGTGATGGTGCTATATGAATGACAGGATCGCATAGTCGAGCTTGTTTTTTAGGTGACGGCGACGACAAATCGTTATCTGAATCACCCTTTGTGTAGAGACTACGCTTACTACACGAGCTGGTATTATTTTTCATACGCAATTGAATGGTACGTGTTAGTGACATATAATGCCTTAACTCTTGAGTCTTTAAAGAGAAAGATATAGGAATTAAATGTATTTACTTAATGTGTCTAATCAGGTTACGTACCATTAGTACTGGATGCTTCCTATTTTTTTGCTTTTTATTGACAGTGTTTTTGTTCCAGATAAGTTCATTCTCTTTTGATTTCCGGCATAATATCTCTCTTTTTTTTTTTTTGCTCTACAATCTGCTGATTCTCTGAGAGTTGTCCGTTGACCACGCCCCGGGAATTGCGTTTACGTAAATCAACTATCTTTGCCAGCTCTTTGGCAAACTCTTGCCCATTCATTTCGGGATGGGATGGTTTGTTTAGCACTGACTTTGTCCTTTCCATATTTGTCATTGTACGAGTTAGGTTTTTGTAGCGGTAGTTGTCTAGGTCGAGCACCAATTCATCATCATCATTGCCGGATTCATTTACCGTTCGCGTTTGCAATTGCTGATTTGCGGCCTTGCCCCTTCCTGGAAGCTCCAAGTTTAGGGGTATCAAACTGTCGGCACCTTCTTTCTGTTGATGTGCATCGGGCAGAAAACAGGAGGTTTGAATGCCACAACTAGTACTTGCGGCAGGAGATGTTGGTGTTGGTTTAGGAGGAACTGTCACAACTTCAGTTAGTCGTGGTGCACTACCTAGTGCTTTGGGCACAAACTGCTCCTTCGGCTCAGGTGGTAATGCAGGAGGTGAAGCACGAGATGTTGTTGCTAGCACAGAACGTGATGAGTGTGATTTTGCTGGTGAAGCATGCGATATTTCTGGCGGTGAAGCAGCTGATAATGCTGGTGGTGAATCAGGTAATGTTGCTGGTGGTGAATTGGCAGCAGCTGGTTTCTCCTGCAGCGCAGACACAGGATCAGGAACGGCTGCAGAGTCGGGCATGTCTTGCTGCTCTGTACCAGAGAATTTGTCCAATTCCTTTGCAGTTTCGATTACAGATTGTTTTTTTATTGATGATGTGCGTTTCAAACGCACTTTTAATTTTCTTCCCCGCATTGTTTTTCCCTCTACCTGTGTCGCATTCAAATGAGAACTATCTGTTTCGTTTTTGAAATTGAAACTGCGCCGCTTTTGCGACTTGTTGGGTGGTGACAACGGTATGCCATTTGTGATCATCATATATCTTAGATAGCTGTTCTCAAAATCATCAGCGGTCGGCGCTTCCCCATTTTTATCCATAGCAGGCGTTGGTATTGCAGCTTTTGGTGATTGTTTTTCAATTGGTTTACTTACAAGCGCCGGAGTGCTGCTGACTGCAGGTTTCTAAAAAGAAAAGGAAATGATTATTTTTGATCAAAAGTCAATGCCAATAATGCATTCTTACAAAACTCATAGGACTCGGTGATGATGCACTGATGCACTCAACATTGCTGTTCTTAAGTACAGTAGTGTGAGTCCATTTCTTTAAAGGCGAACCACCAACTCTCCGTCGAGCCATGGATGGTGACAAGCTTAAAGAGCGCTGAAGAGGCATTGAAAATGTTCTCCCATTTTCATGTTGCGGTTGAGAGTCTGCAACACGATCCTGCGCCACTGGATCGCATGAAAGTTGTCTATCCCTCGCTCCAGCGGATTGTTTTGGTTTCGCCTCTTTCTGTGTGGGATGCTTCACCAAGTCTACGCCAATATCAAACGAGATGTCCGGAACAGCTAGTAGAAACTGTTGATTCTGTGGCTTGCGAGATGTTTTCTGATTTATGAATACCCTCAGACGACTGGCATCTGGTTCCAAATCATTTAGAATACTCTCCAGCTCGCGCATTGTATTTTCAACGGCATCCGACCTGCACAAGAAGCATTTGTTTACAAATTGTACACAAGGTTTTCACACAAATTTAAGAGGGAGAGTATGTTTGTTTATTTCCTTTAGATATTTAATTTACAAGAGAGAGTATGTTAATTAATTTGCTTACATTTTGTATGTTGCGCTGACTATTTTAAAATCAATTATGTTCCCAGTTACTTATGCAGTGGAATTAAAAACAAAAGTGGACGCCAATCGACATATAACGTTTGACAGCACTGACATTAGGGATGGTAGAGCTGGAAAGACTATCGACGATATATCGATACATCGAAATTTTTTAACATTTGAAAATATATTCGATATTCAACTAAGAATTTTATATGGGAAATCAGGACTTTTCGTACCTATCTGTATTTACAAGCCAATGTCAGTGTGACCAGCTCTTAAAATGAATAATCATTCATACTTTGAATATGTCAAATATTCAATTCGATTTGCAAGCGACATAAAATATATAACTTAAAGAAGACCAATGGAAAATACTTAAACTTTTGAAGACAAACATCATTGAACGAACAAATAACGCAGACTCGGATTCCTTCTCTTTAAAATGTTTAAGTCAGATCCAAAATACTCTACAATTTAATACAGCTATCAAAACAAGCAGAATTCGAACCATTTGTTAAAATAGAATAATAAGTAACACACACACACACATTTTACAAAAAAATATTTATTAAAATATATTAAAAATGTATACATTAACATCAAAAAATAAAGGTTTTCATACAAAAAAGTCTTATTTTAGCGTAATTGGCTAGGTATGGGCGTATAATTGGCACAAAAAAAATTTTTTTTTTATTTGTGTATTGCACAAAAAGTTCGACGCTAAGACTCGAAATGTTGCATGCAGCTGATGACTGTACAAATGCGCAATACAAATAACCGTTATTTGTCCCGTTACAGTTTTCGTTTCTTTTTTGACATTCGTTTTTGTTCGAACACAATTTTTAATGCTCACATAATTGGCACACATTCCTATTAACGCAGATTCTTTTGTACAGAGCACATGTTTGGTCACAGTTTGCTATTATTTACTGAGTTTACATTAATTTGAAGCAGATTTAGCTAAAATGTGTAGTGGAAAAAGTTGCACTGTGGAGGAACACTGTGCTCTTAGTAAGAGCAACAAGGACAAAGATCAGTTATTTTGGAGGAACGTATTGTGGAGCGACGAAACAAAAATAAATAGGATGGGACCCGATGGAAAAACATTTGTGCGTCGTCCAAAAGGTCAAGCTCTCAATCCAAAGTACACAATGAAGTCCATAAAGCATGGAGGAGGCAGTATACATTGTTGGGGAACATTTTCCTGGCACGGTGTGGGTCCAATCTTCCGAATCAATGGAATAATGGATCGATTCCAATATTTAGATATTTAAAAAAACACAATGGAGCCATATGCATTTGAAAACATGCCTGTTAAGTGGACATTTATGCATGATAACGACCCAAAGCATCAAAGCATTCACTCAAAAATTGTGAAGAAGTGGTTGCAGGAGGAGAAAATAAAGGTTTTAGATTGGCCAGCACAAAGTCCAGACTTGAATCCAATCGAAAACCTTTGGAACGATGTAAAAGTGGCCATTTCTCAAAAAAAATTAAAAAATTTTGATGATTTGTGGGAGGGTGTTCAAGAAGCCTGGAATTCTATCCCCAAGGATCGGTGCCAAAAGCTGGTGGAGAGTATGAGCAGCAGTACTCCGAAATAATGGTTATAGTACCAAGTACTAATACCAAGAACAAATTACCAATTCAAAATAATAATAGTTTTAATTTTATAACAATTTATATGAATCTGTGCCAATTATATGAGCAGGCAACTTTTGATTTTTTTAAATATTTTGAAAATATCTTTTGAAATTTTATGTTAATTTGAAATTTTTCTTTCTTATTTAAGAGCCCACAGCATAGGCTTAAAAATGTCATTTCAGTTTGTTTCTTTTCATCAACATTTAAGAAAAAAAAATTGTTTTTTATACGCAAATTTTTTTGTGCCAATTATCCGCCCATAGCTGTAGGTATATTTATATATGGTGTAGCTGTCCGCCTTTGATAAGGATTGGCCTGCATATTGTTTACATATTACATTAATGATGTAGGTAGTTTGTGATTGTGATATCTTAAAAATGCTATATATATCATCCAAATCGGTCCAACCCAGCAATTTAACAATTATTCCAAACCTCCATTTTCTATAAATTACCATTTTAAAGTAAAATTGAACATATTCAAAGTACGAAGAAATCTTAAGGATCCCTTTATCCATAACAGAATTACATATAGGCTGTAGAATTAATTTGGTTGCATAAATATCTGAAAAAGTGGGTACATCATAATCTAATCTAATCTAAACTCATTAACCCTTTGGAACAAAGGGACGAGTTCTTCGAAGAACCAGAGAAGTTTTACAAAAGTAAGACGAATAATATTGGAATGCATCGACAATAATTGAATCTATTTTGTTATAAAAAAAACACGTGACTTGTAGATATAAAACATTTCTAACAACTAGAGAAGACTTAATGAATAATTTACTAAGCACAGGTTACGAATCTAAGAATTGCTGGGCTCGTTCTCCTTGTCCTTACTCTTGAGCGGTGCCTTCTCCTTGTCTCCTTGTCCCTTTTCCTTGTCATTGTGCTTGTGCGGACGATTCTCTCGATTGCGGCGCTGCATGTGCGTTTGCATGGTGGCCTCGATGTGTGATAAGGAATTGTGATACTCCTGCTTGATACGCTCGTACTCCCGCTTCATGTGTGCATCCTTATCCTCGGCGTACAGCTTATAGTTGTGGGCGGTCCGCTTGGCACTCTGATAGCGCTGATGGGCGGTACGCAGTGCCTCCTCATGGGCATCGCGAAGGGATTGCATCTGGGCGCGCCAATGCTCTTCGACCTGTTCGATGGTTTGCTTCTTCTTCTCCCACTCGCTCATGACGGCCTTCATGGAGAGACGCTCGCATTCAATGCTCGAATGGTGCTCTTCCATTTCGCGTATCAGGTCGGAAATTCTTCGATTCTTCGCTTGCATCTCGTGGCGATACTTCTGCATGATTTGCTTAACCTGCTCATCCTTCTCGCCCAGCACATCCTGCATCTGTTCTCGCTCGGCAAGTATTGTTTGCTTTAACAAATCAACCTCTGTCTGACGTTGTTGCAGATCCCGGCTAACCACCTGGTACTCGCGCTGCAGGCACAAGCTACGTTCTTCTGCCTGTTGCACACGCAACGTGAAGCGTTTCAACTCGGCGGCAAACAGCTTAGCCATCTCATCCCGCACACGCTGCTCTATGCGTTTGATGCGCGCCTCCGTGAGTTCTGCTGCGACGGGTGAGGAAGGTTCATCGCCGTCTCCACCAGCACCGGACAGTGCCATTGCAACAACTTGTCTGACTGGGCTCGTCACCTGCTGCTCCGTCTGCAGTGCAGCAGCCTCCTTGAGCTTCGCCTCCAGCTGCACTTTCAATTCCTTTGATCGCTCCAACTCGCTTTTCAACTCATCTAATTCCTTTGCCTGCAGCGAGTTCATATTCTGCAGCCTTAGCATTTGTATTTCGATCTGTAAGAGCGATAAAGTATTAGCTAAGTGAATCCTCTAGAAACATTCCCAGACTCACCTTGGTTATCTCTGCCAACTGATCTACGCATTTGCTGCAATTGCTTGATCCCTCTTTGCTGGCCTTGGCCAGTTCCTCCTGCCTTTGCCGCTCCATTTTCTCGCGCAACGTTTGCAGCTCTCGCTCATGCCGCAGCTTTTCCGTGTCAAGTATTTTGGTGAGTTCCTGCGACTTGATCTCTGCCAGTTCGATGTTTCGCTTTAGTTGAGCCATTTGTTGCCGCAGCTCGAGCACCTCCTTAACGTTGTCCGAATCGTTCAGTTTACGCAGCTGATAACTGAGCGTTTCCTTCTCATTGGCAATCTCCGTATAGTGCATTTTCAGGCGCTCCACTTCACCCTGCGCATCCTTCAACAATATCTTATGGCGCTCCAGTTCCAAGCGCATATTGTCCGCCGTCACTCGTGTGTGCAGCTGTCGATTGTCATCCAAGAGCTGATCATGCTTGCGCTGAATATTGTCGTTTTCCTGCTGCAAAACATCCAACTGCAATTGCACTTGCTTGAGTTTCCTATCAACACTCTGGTGCTCAGCAGTTTTTGTCTCCAACTGCAGACGCAGTGCATCCCGCTCGACTAACACATCATCAAGTTCGCTCTGCAGCTTGGACACATTAAGCGATGCGTTCAGTTTCCTCTCAGTCAACTGCTCCTGGAGCACCTTGACACGATTCTCCAGACGCTGTTTGTCTTCCTTGAAAGTGGCCAACTGCACCAACGTCTTATTCTCTTCGTCGCGCAGCACACGCAACTCGACAGTGCGTTCATTAAGCTGCTTCTCCAGCTTCCGCACTTCTTCGCGCTTGCCCTTCAAGTTGCCCAACGCCCGATAGAGTTCCTGCTTTATGTGGCCCATACGATCAGCTGGGTTCATTGGTGTACTGCCCGCCAGACGAGATGGCAACCGACTGGGCGATTCCCCGACATCAGACTGATGCTGCTGGATCAGCGTATCCATTAGATCCAGCTCTGCCGTGGTGCCATTCACCCGCTCCGTCAGCTGCGCTATAGTCTGCTCCATGCTGGCCACCTGCCCATGCAGATCGGCAATGCATTGCTGTTGACGCGTATACTCTGCCTCGTAGTCGGGCTTCGAGGCCAGCTGTTTGCAGCGTCGTTGGGCCACGTCCAGCGCTGCATTCAGCTCATTAATCTTGTCTGCCTTGTCCAGCAACATGGACTCATGGCTAGACTGAAGGGCATTGTAGCGCATGTGCATCTGATCGAGCTCCTGCTTCTTCTTGTCCAGCTGATCGCTTAGTTGGTGCAGCTGTTGTTGCATCAGTTCCGTCTGAGCACGCTGATGCTCCTCCAATTGCTTGACTCGCAGTTCGGCATTGCGATCGTCCCGTCTGTGCACGTCCCGTTCCACAATATCATATTTACGCTGCACATCCGCCAACAGAGTCTGCGCCGTTTCAAGCTTGCCCACCAGCTGGGTGTTCTCCGTCTCGAGGAACTTCTTTTCGGTGCGTAGCTTCTCAATATTGTTATCTAGATTCGAGCATTTCTCTTTGCTGTCCACAAGCAGTTCGTGTGTGTGCTGTTTCTCCCGCAACGCCCTGTCCAGTTCTGCCTGGGCAATGGTCAAGCGCTTCTGGTACTCATCCACTGACTTCTGCGCATCCAGTGCCACTTTATTGATGGTGTTCAGCTCGCGATTCTTCGAGTCGAGCAACATTTGCATCTGATGCATTTCGCTGGCACTCACATAATCCCCCTGCTCCTGCTGATGATGTTGTTGCTTGGCGGATAGCGTAGGCAAATGGGGCAAGGGCTGGGCGGGTAATATGTTTGAGGGGAAATTTGTTGTCGAGTCAATTGTGCTCTCCTCGTCGTCGTCATCCAAATCGTCGAAAGCATTTTCCAGTAAATTTCCCAACTAATTGAGATTTGATAGAATTTTGAGCACAATTTCAATCGATGTTTGCGTCGATTTTACACTCACCTCCGCCTCACGACGCTTCTGATCCTGCAGGGCTTCTTCCTCTTCCTGTCGCTCCAGCGTTGAGTTCACCTTGAGCGCTTCAGCGCCCTGGAAAAGGCTGACGCCTGGCGTGTTCATGTTTGACGTCGCCACAGGCGCTTGTCAAAAACAAATTAATTTAAATTTGAATCTAAACGTAGTGCGCAAGCGTTGTTCTATTTATTTTTTTTTAAGCTCAGTATGCAGTTTACAGTTTGCCCGGGCGCAACAGATGCTCGCAAAACCATTCCTTACACAGACCTAATTAAACAGTCTGTAATTCATATATGGTGAAATTCAAACACAAATATCAATATCACTTAATATACAAACCATTAATTGCTTTACAGGGTTTTTGTTTTGCCAGTCAGCAGCATACTCTTAAATTATTCAAACAAAAACAATATGGCAACTCTACAAGAAGTAGTTCATCTGCAAAGGGAACTACTTGTTCCGTTCCACCACTGTCTTTTAACAGACCAAACACCAGCTCTGCCAACTCATTTTTAGTGTTTGCCGTTCCCTGCTTGAAGAGCCATCCTAAGACACGATCCCCTTTGTGTTCCCAATGTGTCTCGGATAATTTTTTATTTTTTTTTTTTTTTTCGCCCCGATGGCGCCGTTTTACCGTTTTTAAAACGGTTTTTCCTCTCCAGGGCGGGCTGTACACTTTGGAAACTTGGAGTCGCCTGCAATGCGAAGAGAAGAAAAAAATGAAAAGATTGGAAAAAGCCACATGTCGCTAACTCTTCTGGTTTAGCCGCAATTTCGAATTGAAAATTTAAAAAACTGCCGTTATTCGAAATGAAAAACTGCTTTTTTTTCGCTAAAAGAGCTCGTTTCCCAAGACACGAGCCCATTTGCGTCCCGGATGACAGCATTGGGTAAGCAGTGCACTGCTTGGTTCTGCTTGCAAATTCAGTTCAAATTTTTTTTTATTTCATCCAAAAAAAACAGACTTGTGGCAATTTTGGAAAAGCAAAACGATACGGTCTCTCTACTTTAACTACAGAATGGATGTTTTTCGAAAATGGCTGCAAAAAACTCTGGCCCGACGGCTACGACGAAAAAAAGTTATGAATTTGTTTATCTGCAATGCAGGCAGGGGTCAATGAAAGTTTGTTGACGTGAACGACAGTGATTGAAATCCTTTTAGGGAACATTAATAAGACTATATATTTCCGGAATATGTTAAAAACCTGTTAGGCAGACGACCGCTTTAACGCTAAATTTACAATATTTGTTTGCCATTGCAGCCATATTCAAAAATGAGAGTCTGCTGCATTTGGCAACGTACTCACTCTTTCGATCGATCCATTAATTGTGACATTTGCAATAAATCATAGAATTACTACAATAGAAAAACGCAATATGATAAAGATACAGCAATAGATACAACCTATAAGCGAAACCCACAACAGGTTAAATAAATGACTTCAAGATACATTTTGAATATTTGAAACATTGAAAAGTGCCAACTACAAGTGAAACACTCGATAAATTTCTTTTGCTTTTTTCAAATTTTTTCGTTTTTATTATTATTATACAGACTTTCCATTCATAAACGCACTTACATTGGGACATTTATCTAATTTCTCTGCATCTATTTGGAAAACCTTGGACAAACGTTTCCAACTTTGCGCATCAAAGTAATAGAAAGTGCCACGCTCTTTTGTACCATTTTTTTCATATTGATTAATGCCAGGAATTCGAGTAATCCAAATTTTCTCATCCACGTGATACCGCCACTCGCGACTGTGCCTAAACAGAATTCAAGAAAATCAATTAAAAATCGAACTTATACCAATTTTGTTATGTCACTTACAATTCTGATGCTGCCATCAACTGCATTTTGTCGCCAATATTCGTGTAGAAGAGGAAAAAGAGCAGATCTTCTTGCAGCACTTTCAGTGCGGGCGCTGTGAGCTTATCTCTAATCGCAAAATTGATCAGATATTCGGGTGGCACGTTGTACTCAACGTCTTGTGCTCTGTAAATAATATTAGTAATTAGTTCGATTTGCAACTGCAAAGCGTTAATGGTATCCTTGCTCACCTGCAGGGCTGTTCCACGAACGGTCCAGCGAATGTTGGATGCAAACTCTCTTGTGAATTCAGATTCAAGCCGAGGCCCGTGAGGTCCGTGCCCAGTGACAGCGTCACCAGATTGGGATCCGTTTCGGCCGCTCGGATAAAGGTCAGTAGACCGACCATGCCAAACTGATTATTCACCATGCTCGCTGGTATGTTTGTGACCTTGCCTGCAATCAAGATTGGATGGAGAGTTGATTAGGATTGGATTGTGTTGTTAGAGTTTCTCATGCATCTCATGCTCACCATCTGGCGATGTTTGTACGCCGCTTTTCACAAGTTTATCATTGCTGGAATTATCGTTCATATGGTCGCCGGCGCCAGTACCGCTGCCACTGCCACTGCCAAGGCCGCCGCCCACGCCCATCATCGCATTGCTGCCGGTAACACCAGTGTTGAGACCAGTGCCGCTACCACTGCCTGCGCCGCCGCCGCCTCCGCCGGTGCCCACTAATCCTACATGCGTCGCACTGACACCGCTGCCCCCCGTGCCACTTGCACCGCCGCCACTGCCAACAACGCCGCCAAGTCCGCTGCCAACGGCGCCGTGACCATTGCCCCCTACAACGGCACCAGATGATGTTGTGCCCGTCGAGCCACCTCCGATTCCTCCGCCACTAACAACAATTGAATTCATTGGCTTTTCCGTGCCGTCCAGATTGTTCTCTGTGATGCCACCACTGCCACTGCCACCGACGACGCCTCCACTGCCACCGCCAGGACCACCGACAACGCCGCCACCGCCAACGCTGCTGTTGCCTATCGCATTCGTTGTGCCATCCGAATTCTGAGTGCCCGGTAACGCTGGAAAGTCCTCGTTCGACATCGTGAATTCCGATTGCTCTGACGTCGGTTGTTTCACCATGCCAACTGTAAATAGAGAGATTAGTTGAAGAGATTAGCGAGATTAGGGCACAAAAAACAGCAAAGGCCAAGGGCGAACAGGGATAAATAACGCATACAGTGAACCAACTTAGTTTAGAAACTAACTATTTTCAGAGTCCGCTAGAGGATACATATCTCATATATAGAAAGTGGACATTTAAAATACTATATGCTCAATACTTATATAGGAACGTATAAGCTCAAATTTATATAGATAAACATAGGTATATCAATAATTTGATATACAGCTCAATTTTCTGAATAAATGTAAAAAAGGCGCAGCCAACTTAGCTAGGTAGCAGGGAAACAAACATCAACATATCACAACCATCCACAGATATTTTATTAAATACAATGGTAAAAGGTAATAGAAATTTGCAAGAATCAAAGATGATTTTCAAGTTTAACAACAGCACTTCTTGAGGCATAACAAATGTTTATCGAAAGACCTAAAGCTTTAAACATATCCAGATCTTTAATTGATCAACCAACACCAAAACACAAAGCAATTAAAAGACAAGTCAACTTTAGCACAATTCTGTGGGCAAACAAACTAGAACTATGCCACACATACGTTGTAAACAATACATTATTTGCATAATATAAATAAAGAGTATAAATTATGTTTATTACACCACAACCAGCGTAAACAAACAGTAACAAAACTAAACGTAACACAAATTAAAATAATAAAGAAAGTGGATTTTGTTTTGAACTCACAAGAAAAGAAATTACCGTAGGGTTTGCTGCCCGGCGGCTGGAGGGGATTCGATTGGGGCAGTGTCTGATCATTCTGACCGCGCGCATTCGTCAGCGATGGAAACTCTGTGGGATCGAGCAGCGCTGGTGTTGTTGAATCTGCCCCGCTGCCCCCACCGAATACATGAAAGTTATTTAACGGCCCTCCCCCGCCACCGCCGCCGCCACCTCCGCCCGTGCCATAGCCACCGCGGCCGGACTGCATTAAGCTGCCCATGCTCGACTGCAAAGAACAAGAATATATATGTAAATATGTTTATATGCATACTGTGTGTGTATTTGTGATTACTTACCATTGGCCCGCTCCCTAGACCCATGGTACGACGCTCCATGAACGGCCGTTGTCCAAACAGATTCGTAGTTCGATTGGCACTCGATAAAGCAGGACCACCGACCGATAACTGCGCATTCCGATTTGGTGATAACTGAGGCGGCTGTTGCGTTTGTTGCCCATAGTTCGTTGCCCCGGGATACGAGGTGGCGAAATCTATGCAATAGAAATAACACAATTTAATAAAACTTTATGTTGTTTAAGATTTACAACATTAATTACCGGTTTGGAACATGCCGGACGTGGGTGTTACATGGCCAGACATGGAGCTACCACCAAATCCGCCTGTTGTTCGGCCCGTTAGAGCTGCGTTTGCTATGCTTCTCGGGGGTTGTTGAAAATTTAAATTCGCCATAATCTATAAATATGATAATAACAATGAAAAAACATGATAATCACAACAATTAATAAGTATTAAATAAAAAACTTGTTTTCGTGTTGTTTTTCAGTTGTTGTTTTTGTCGCCCCATTAGATGATTTACAATTGATAAACAGAAATCAAGTCGATTGTTATCGATAGGCTATGCGATATTCATCTCTCACCGATCACCCTATGATGCAGCGCAGTGTGTTTGTTTGTGTGTATTTTGGCGCGCACAAAGCAGCAACAAAATGTCCCAATTGGCCACAAACAACAACAACAACAGCACACACAAGGCCGGCAAGTAGACAAGAGCTGTGTGCTATGAGTTTTTGTGACTCACTTCGCAGAGATCCCAAGGAGAGACAAACAAAACAGTGCGCGCAATTTGATAACAGCAACAAACTGGCTGGGAAGATAATACAGCCAAAGCCAATAATTGTTACGCGTTTAAAAACACAAACATATGTTTATAAATAAATATACAAGGTATGTGCATGAATTTACACGAGTGGGAGAGAGACTCCTCTCTGGGTGTAAATTGTTTTTGGGCTTTAAAACGAATTTAAATTGAGGCTTTCGATAAATCCAAGGTCGCTGGAAATTTACGTAATTGTAGGCTTACAAACAACAATAGCAACTACAGCAACAACAACAACCACTATAGGCCATCAATTGTTGAGACGTAAAAAGCTGTTACAGCTGAAACAAAAATAGGTGATAATAAGTCGAGCATTAAATCAAACAGGTTAAAAAAGTAGCAACCGTTTAAATGACTTTTTCGAGCCACAGGATGTGGCGTCTGTTGCACAACTGGCACAAATCGCAACTCAAAAAGGAGACGGTGAAAAAAGGATCGCCGCCATGCACACTTGTCAGACTGTGTGCGAAACAAAGACGACTACTGTCTGCGTTAGGTATTGTTGTTCTTGTCTGCAGATCTGCAGGTAGATCGTAGAGAATCCCTACACTTGTTTATGGACAAGTTAATTATATGTCAAAGTCATTCTTTACTTTTCTATTCGCCGGGCACCTTTTGTGCTCAGATTACAGCGGTGCTGCTGACCGACGATCGTTGTCTATCTGTGTGCGTGCGTGTGTTACTTCATCAGCTGACCAATTGGAGCTTTGCAACACTGTTTCGTTTACAACAAACTGCTGCGATTTTAACATTAGCCAATTAGTTTGGTCCCCGTCTGCGTTCAGGTGTAGCCTTAAAACGACTGGCATGCAAATTAAGACAGTACGCTGTATTATTGAGCACAGTAACTTACCTAAATGAACGTTGGATGATAATGCTGCTGCTTCTTCCGCTTCCACTTCCACTGTTAATGCTACTGTTTTCCGACTTCTGCTGCTACCAACAACATACACTGAACGTTTTGTTCTCACCGCATTTAACATTCCAAAGCGACTGGGACGTTTTGGTTGTTGTCGTTGCTGACGCTGACGCTGCTGCTGGCGTCGCCGTCGTCCTAGCGCCGTTTTTCGTTTCGTTTTTTGTTTGTCAGCTGCTGCTGAACCAACAACTGAGGGGGAGACGCAGTAGTTGCCTTTTAGAATGTTTTTTACCGCTATTGTTGTTGTTGTTCACTTGATTGGTTAATACTAGTTGTTGGTGAGCCAGATCGATTACAGTTACAATTGGCAAATGGCACTCACACCACGGCGTTTGCAGGATACATGTACACGGGGACACGTTCACACACAATACACTAATACACCCACGCCGTCGTTGCCGTTGTGGATGTCGATGATGATGCGCAAAGTGTAGCCGAAACGTGCGGAGTAACGGAGAGGTTAGTTGGTATTTTTCCGCGCCGTGTCGTCCCTAAATATATTGCATATATACTTTTATATGTATGGCCCTACACACACACACATATATATGTGTATACACGCACTCTGTCTGTATCCGTGTGTTGGTGAACTTTACTTCGTCGTGCCTGGCCGAAAGAAGGAGTACCGAAGGTTTTTTGTATGCCTATTCTTTCCTTCCCTTTTGCCTTGCAGAAAGCGGCGAGTGCGACTACACAGACTTTTAATCGCCCGCCTATGCAAGCCTATTAGAGTAAACGCGTTTTTGGGTCTGTTTCAAAACGTTTTTTCTATTGTTTTGCCTCCGTTTCACCGTTTATGTATAATATGTTGGCTTTTTTTTTGTAAGTAAATAATTGCTTGCTATTGCGCTGTTGCACTGCTGCTTCTTCCACTCTGCGAGTGTATGTGTGTGTCTCTGTCTTTGTTTCTCAGCTCATTGAAATTTCACCCGAACGCGAATTTGGGGTAAATTCGCTCCGCGATTTATGCACCTCTTACACTGCGCACAATTGAATGCACTCAAATTAAACACTGGCAAATGTCTGTAAATTACAATTGCAATGCATTAAACAATTTTTGAGCGCTCGAAAAACGCTTCAAATGTACACAAAAAATGCTCCGCAAAAAACTTTTGTGGCTCGTCACATATGAATACAAACACATAGAGAGATACTGCGAGTTATCGATGCAGCATTGTTATCGATTTGCATCGCAGGGTTGCCTTGTACAAATTAGGAGTGCAAGGCACGTCAAGTTAATAAGAAATCTTGCTGCCTTTTAATAAAACTAAAATATTCGAATTGTTTGATTAATCTGATGGCGTTATCAAATTTGAACTATATCTAAAGTTTAATTATTATTAAAGTGTAATTAATAAGTGTTGTTGTTACGTTGTTTGCTTGCACGTGTATGAGCCGCTAATCTGTCAGTTTGTAAATTTTACATTTTTGGCATTGGCATTTTCAATATTTGTTTGCAATAAAAATATAAACAGATTGAAAAATGGCTGATCCGAATTCAGACGATGAAAGTGGTAAGTAGTTAATCAATTTTGCAAGAAGCAGCTGTACTTGTTTTTACATCTTGAAGGTTCAGGGTCCGGTTCAAGTCGCAGCGGCAGCCGGAGTCGTAGCGTCACACCACAAGGCAGCGCACCAGGGTAGGTTTTTTAATTAAATTACCATGTCGATAAAACTAGTAATCAATATTACCCCTCGCAGATCGCCACACAGTCGTAAGTCAGGCGGCAGCGGCAGCGATCGTTCGCGCTCTGGATCCAGGTCCTCCCGTTCCCGCTCCGGCTCTGGTTCGCCACACAGTGCACACTCTGGTTCGGCGGCAAGCCGACGCTCTCGTTCTGGCTCGGCACGTAGCCGACACTCTCGTTCTGGCTCGGCACATAGTCGACGCTCGGGCACAGCTCACAGTGCCCATTCCCGTTCACGATCACGAAGCGGCACGCCACATAGCAAGCGCAGCGGCAACGAGGATTCCCGATCGAACTCTCCCAATCTACAAATTGACGACCAGCGTGCCAACTCAAAGAGTAAGAGTCGGAGCAAGAGCCGAAGTCGCAGTCGTAGCGGCAGCCGACACACATCCCGATCAGGTTCCCGCTCCAAGTCGGGTACACCGCATTCGGGTCGCACATCGCGCAGCCGAAGCGGATCTGCTGGCTCCGGCTCGGGAAGTGACATTGGTGTGCCCAAGAAGAAGCAGCGTCGTCAGAGCACATCGGATGCCGAGAAACGCAAGAGCGGCAGCGAGAGCGATGGAACCGCTGTAACAAAGGCAAAGAAGTCTCGCCTAATTGACTCCGACAGCGATGAAGATGAATCGGTAGGTGATCGATCTTCCAATATCATATGTATCTATCTAATCTCTGTTCATCAACAGCCCAAGAAAGCGCCTGCTGCATCGGACATTTTTGGCGATGCAGATGACATTAGCGACGATGAGGAGACCACTGCACAAGGAACAACAGCAGAGGGACACAAATCTCCGGGTGGCAGTACGGCGCGTTCGCGTAGTCGCAGCCACAGCAAATCACGCTCACTCAGTCGCTCCGTCAGCCGCTCTCGGAGTCGTTCACGATCGCGCTCACGTGACGCAGAGCCGCAGAAGTCGCAGCAACCTACGGAGCCAGAGCCTGAACCGCTGCCTGAGACGCGCATCGATGTGGAGATCCCACGCATATCCGCTGATCTTGGCAAGGAACAGCACTTCATCAAGTTGCCCAACTTCTTGTCTGTTGTCACGCATCCCTTTGACCCCGAGACCTATGAGGATGAGATCGACGAGGAGGAAACTATGGACGAGGAGGGTCGTCAGCGCATCAAGCTCAAGGTGAGCAATACGATTCGTTGGCGTGAGTACATGAATAACAAGGGCGACATGGTGCGCGAGTCGAATGCGCGATTTGTGCGCTGGTCCGACGGCAGCATGAGCCTGCATTTGGGCAACGAGATCTTCGATGCATATCGCCAGCCATTGGTCGGCGACCACAATCACTTGTTCATCCGCCAGGGTACGGGTCTGCAGGGCCAGTCAGTGTTCCGCACCAAGCTCACTTTCCGGCCACACTCCACGGAGTCGTTCACGCACAAGAAGATCACCATGTCACTGGCTGATCGCTCCACCAAGACGAGTGGCATCAAGATACTCACGCAGGTGGGCAAAGATCCGACAACAGATCGTTACTCGCAGCTGAAGGAGGAGGAGGCCAAGCTCCGTCTGGCGATGCGTACGCAGCACAAGGTGCAGCCGAAGAAGAAGAAGGCTGGAGCAGGTGAAGCTTTGGCCAGCGGAAGCGGCAACTCGCACTATCAGCATGACGATGGCAGCGATGATGAGAATGCCATCAGCCTGAGCGCCATCAAGAATCGATATAAGAAGGGCACGGGAGCGGGCGCGGGTGGCCAATCAGAGCCGAAGGCATCAACCATTTATTCATCCGACGAGGATGAAGGATCCGACTTCGAGGCACGGCGCAGCAAGAAGGTGAACAAGGCCAAGGCAAGCAAAGCTCTACGCGACTCGGACAGCGAATCCGATGCCGGCAGTGGCAGTGGCAAGAGCGGCCGAAGTGGAGGCAACGCCAGTGCCAGTGACAATGAAAGCCGCAAAAGTGGCAGCAAATCTGGCAGTGGCAGCGGGTCGGGCAGTGGCAGCGGATCTGGCAGCGGCAGTGGCAGTGGCAGCGATAATGATGACTAGTTGAATAAGAAATTGCGAAAAGAATTGATAGAATAAAACAACAAATTAAACATTTATACAAAACATTTTCTATTTTTATTTTTATTTGTAGCTCAGTCTTAATGGCATGCTGAATTTGATTGATATGGCAACGCCGGCATAGCGACTAGTGCTGCAAAACGTAAGCGAGGAGTTTGTTTTGATTATGGCGCTCAAACAGAGCAACCAATGGGAGTCATTGGCAATAGTGAAGAAAATGTGCAAGGAAACAAATATTAATTAATACACATGAAGTTGTTTGGTTTTTAAATATATATTTTCCATAAATTATTACTTAAATATGTTTGTTTTATACAATTAGTCTATTTCTGCGTTCAATTTTTGCGCTTCTAACCCAACGCACATTTCTTTTTAAATTTGTTGTTTTATTACTCTTTCCCCCCGGGTTTAAATATCTACAAGTTGTATATATGATTTGTTAATGAACATTATATATGAGTTTCTTCTTCAGTTAAGGGATTCTATAAAGGTACACGTTCTACTACATCTGCTGCATTGTCGCATGTTTCACTACAAAACATTTATTACTACTTTGCATTGGTTATTGATTTTATCTCTTGTTTCTGTTTATAAATACATATACTTATCTAAAAAATGTAGTTATTACAATTTTCCTTTTGATTTCCATTACTTTTTTGCTTTGTTAACAAATATTCGACTTTTAAAAATATCATAAATTATTCAGTATATATACTTTTTTTTTTTTTTTTTGAAAAATGATTGTGCGACAACTTTTTGTCAATTGGTTGGTTTTTGTTTTGTAAAGTTTATAACATTATATAAATGCTAAATCAGCTCTGTAAAATTGCTTTACTAGTTACGAGTACACACAACTTTCGACATATACATAATATATAATAATAATATACATATATAAACCGTGATCGATCTGGAGAGTTTGGTATGGTGTGCGTGGCGTTTGGATTATAATATGGAAATGTTTCGGTTACATGCAATAGCAATCATTTATTATTGTTATTATTGCATGATCTGCTCTGATTTTGGCATTAAGTACAAATTGGGTTTACTATAAACTGCAAACTGTCTCCCATCTCTCTCTCCTAATCGATCTCTTCGCGATTTTTCATCTATATAATACTCGCAAAAAGCACAGTTCTTCACTTATAGCTAAGGCCAAATCCGATCACCACCGCACATCACACATGGAGCCCATTGTCCGTTCATTCCACTTGCTTTCCACATTCTGTTGTTCGTTTCATGTGCTGTGGTGTCACTGTGCTGCCCTGTGGATCGTATTTATGTGGCACCACACACCCTGCTGCTGCTGCTGCTTCTGTTTTTTCTTTCTTTCGCTCTCCATCTCTCTTTCTCCCTTTTTGTTAGTCACCCTCGCCGCCTGATAACACACGCTCGCAGGTTTAACAAAGAATTATAAATATATAATTATTATTCTTGTTGTTGTTGTTGTTGTTACTCAAAGAAAATTGCACAAAATGCATTTCGTATCCCTGGTGTCAGTTCCTTCTTCTTCATCAGCAAGCCTGCAAAAATTGAGAGATAGAGAGAAGAGTAAAAGAAAATAAGTTCCAGGTTTAATTCATATTGTTGTTTTTGTTGTTGTCAGTAGTTTAAGCGATGTACTAGACCGTGGCAACTACTCAAAGTGAGACTGGGACTGGGGCTGGGCACTTGGTATTGTTTACAACTTCTAAAGAGACCAGACCGGAGACAGGGTTTCCCCCGCCGTGCCCCTCCCCCGCAGATGTTATCAGCTCTGTGGCCAAGCAAATGGTTGCATGGCATGTAATGCATGCCACACAAATTTAATTGAAAACCTCCAACTAAACTTGGGTGTGGATTCCACCTATCACAGCCGATAATTGTCTCTCAAAGTGCATTGAACCCTTTTGGGGTTTGTCTTTCATTCGGAATTATTTTGTTATCAGACACTTTTGACTTGACACCTCAATAAAGTTCTTTACAAATATCTAATCGAATTCTTCAGGATATTCTGCAAAAACATGTATTAATATTACGTTTATTTATATTTACATCATATTGATTGTAGAATTTTATATATATTATTGTATTTATATATTATATTCGAATAAGCTTTATCGCAGTTAACGATTAATCGATGTTAGAAGATAAGTTAAGAAGTTTCGATAGTTGTTCTTATATTTTGGAATCATCGTGTAATTAGAACAATAGAACCACTAAGCAATGAACACATTGTTCACATTGTTCATTGCTTAGTGATAGAACAATAGTTAAGGTAATCGTTATCGATGATCGGAATACATTAATACGAGACGACGCGCATTAAAAGAAATATAGTTTAAAAAGGAAATAAAACTATTGAACAATTGAAAATAAATAAGAATTTCGTGCAACATGATATATTTTTATTGTATTGTATTTGTATATTTTAAATTTTATTGTATTTGTATAATTAAATAAATCTGTATTTCTTTTGGTTCTATAAATATAGTCGCTTTTTTCAATCTAACCTCGAGTGTAATACTTAACGCCCGACTTAGTGCGATTTAACCAGCCAACCACCCCCAACCACAACTCGAACATCTTTGATGTTACCTTGGTCGTTTGTCATTTTCATACGTAGGTGCTAAGTACCCAAAACGTTTCGAATTGCAAATATCGCGATTGGCACATTAAATTTTCGCATCACAACAATAAAATAGATCGAATAACAAGTACCCTATATCAAAATAAAAGGAATGCACCTTAAATTGATAAATAAAGCAGAAATATAGCACATTGATGCAGTTTAATTGCTTAAAATAAATCTGTGCTAATGGGATATAATGAGTAATGAATAACTAAAAAATTAATGCTAATATCCACATTAATTTTGAATGAATAAAAATCTTATTATTAAAAACCAACGTTCATCATTGAATTGAGAAATAATGCAGACATGAACGTTCCTCTTAAAGAGAGGAATTGCATTGTTTTAGCCTTCGAGCATTTAAAATGGTCAAAAAAGGGTATAATGAAAATGGAACTGTATCTAACAGGCAGAAGGAGACGTGGCAGACCACACACAATATGTATATATAATATATTCTTTGTAGGATTACTGTGCGAAGGGTTCTGTCGGGTGTGTCCCACTGTACCGTTTGTCTGGTTTTAAATAAATTTTTACTAATAATGAAAAGTTTTAAACTAAGGCTGATTTCATCGATACTGTTTATTTTCTCCCTCAACCTCAGAATGTGATGATTTAATTATATTACATTATCATATAATATATCATGCCTATATTAATATACAACTGTCATGCGTAATATCAAACTTGCAGAAAAGTGAGTCAAGCGCTCGAATAAATCGCTCTTGATGCAATCCACACCCAGACTAACACAGCCACATAGATTCCACAACAACTAACGTATTCAACTTACATGTAACGAGTGTATCGAGTTCGTCTCATAGCCGCCCTTGCTTTGCATTTGGGTTGAGATCGCATTGAGTCGATTGGCAGAGAGCTCCACATCGGCGGATCCAATGTGGCCAGTGTGTACAAAATTTGTGGGATTACCGATCATTGATCGATCGATGCGCAGGCGTTGGTGGGGCGCACGTCGTCGCGAGGGCGATCGCTGCTGCTGGAAACAGCAGGAGAACCATTGCAGCCAAATCTCTCCTGTGGATGCCATTTTTTGTGCTAGCTTCTGCCTGTGGTCAGTCTTGTTGTTGAGTGCTGCGATGGTGCCAGGTGAGCCAGGGGTGCCAGAGGTGCCGTTGCCAGTGGGAATAACGACACTATCGCTTCCGGCCAGATTGAAGTCTTTTGCGGGCGTGGGGTTCACGCGCTGTCGTCTGTAAAATAGAAGAAGGAATATTTTCCGCTATTAGTCAATATGCTCCAGAAAATCCGCAAAGCGCAACAGAGAATGATCTATTTTGCTGTAGATGCTGTTCATTTTGTCTGCTCTACTTGTTCCCCCCATCTTCATCTTCTCACATGGCTACTCATCACAACAACAACACACAAACATCTCCAAAACACGCATCGAAAAAGCTCTCTTCAAGAGAGAGCGATAGAGAGTGAGAGAGAAAACAGAACAGTATAAACAGAATTGTAGGCAGACATTTCTCTTGGCCTCAGCTTATACCTCTCTTTCCCTCTCTGCCTCCACTCTATAAACAATTAATTGGCACTTTTGTGTAATTAAAATCGAAAGAAAGACATAAAGCGTACCAAAAGAAAGATTGTAGGCAACAGAAGAGTACACAATGGAAAAGAAACAAAATCGCATACTTTGGGAAAGCTGCGTTCACGCTTATCATTTACACAATAATTTATGGATATTCTGATTATTCATTATACCCTTCGTCCATTGAAAATGGTTAACAAGGGTATACTTATTTTGTAAAAATGTATGAAATGGGAGGAAGGAGTCTGTATTACTGATCAGGATTGATCATCTTGCGATTGCATAAATCACTCTTCCCTGTGTCTAAGAGTGAGAAAGCAAAAGACATTTGTAACTATAGTTAAAAACTCAGCGAAGGGTATTTCAATGTCAGGGCATTCCTCTGTTTGTTTTTGCGGTTATGCATTTCTGTGGAACTCAAACTGATTCAATACATATTGCAAAATTGTATTCCGTTAATCCGACAAAGAAACCTGTGATTCATTTCAAGGACAGCAGTGCAGTGTGAAAGGCCTACAGTGGGAACGCATGCACTATAAATGCCATAAATATTCTCTGTTTGTGAAATTACTACAGAATATTTTCAGGTCTCTCTTTCCTACTTGTTTTGACCCCCGTTTTAACTCAGTAATTGACTGCGTGTCTGTCTGGCCGTCTACCTGTCTTAGGGAATTACGGTTAGAGCGCTCTGAAGTGACAAAATTTAATACACAGACAACGCTACTCTGAAACTTCTTGAGCTTTCTTCAGGTTCCGACACATAACGCGTGTGCCAAGCATTTACTTTTGTTGTGTCTTTTATTTACGTTTTTTTCGCCGGTGTTTTAAACTGTTTTTCTGTTGTCTTCGACGGCTTCTGCCATTTTTCTTGGGCAATTAAAGCTGCTCGAGCGTCTTTAATGCGCAGTGAAAACGAAATGAAAGTGGAGAGAGACGTGGTTGACGTGTTGGAGTTGGAGTTGAAATCGCAGGCAGAGTTGGAGTTGAGTTTGTTTTAGTTTTAGTGCATGTGTTTGTGTGTGTTTTATCTCTGAAATCGCAGCGCGTGTCAAGCAACAACAAGTAACATTGCAAGAGAGAGAGAGAGAGAGAGAGAGAGAGGAAGCAGGACAAGCAAATGCGCTAAAGCGTTTCAATTTTTTGTGTCAAAAGGTTAGATGAGTGAAAGATGCTAAAGAGATAGACGCACATGTCCGTGTACATATGTATGTATGTGTGTGTTGTCTTTTGTTTTCCCAGTCACCCGGCGTAATTAGTGCGCTCTTTATCAAGTTGTATGCAAGCATGCGTGTATGTGTGTGTGTGAGTGAATAGAAAACGAAAGCGCAGACACCGTTAATTATCAATAAAGTTTACGCACTTATGCATAAAAACTTGCGGGAGACAAAGAGGGGGAGAAGAAGAGAAAGAGAGATGGAGCTAGCGCCATTAAACATATACATAAATAAATAGCCAATTAAATTACTTTGCAAAAATAGCATAAACAAATGGATTTCCAATGAGCCTGTCTGCGTCTCTGCGTCTGTTTTCGCAAATGTTTATAAATTTGAATACATTTTTGTCTGCTTCTGCTGCATTTGTATTCGCATTTGCGTATGTTTTTTGCAGTTGCTGACATCATCGCCAGCAGATCAGTAAACGCTCCGCGTGCCGGCAAAACCAGGCGGGGTTATTGAATTTCGCTCTCCCAAAATTGAAAAAACAGTGATAATTACTGTCACAATACAAATAAAAAAAATAACTGAAATATTTAAGCCGCCTAACGATGTGTATAATTCTCTTATTTTTAGAGATTAAGTTAACGGTGCGCATAGGAGCTGGCAATGTTATTCCCTATTTCATTCATATTTTTTTAAATCACATTATTTTAAAACTTTTCAATTAACCCTCGGGTTTAGGAAACTTAAGGGCAACTTAAAATCGCATGGTAAACTGCTAGTGTTGCCAGGTCAGCCATTTTGCAGAAAGATCTTTCCAACTGGAAATAAGCTCGACAACTTACTTTCTGGAAGTGTCTCAGATAAAAGGTTTCTCAGATACGATCATTATATATCTGTTCTAAAAATCGAGGGAAGTTTTATGCACATCGTTAGCCTGACTCAATGATTCGTCTATCGTGCTTTAATCAGATAATAGTTATTAGAATAAATACATCCAAATGTCCAAATGAATCATTCACTCTTAAAATGGGTACAAGTTCTGTTTAGTTTATAATTAGTGTGAATTGATGTTGTACACCCAGCATTGGCAGCTCTTCAATGTTGTACTATCAGAAATGAGAACAATGTTATTGGGTTCAGGTAATTTACTGTACATGAATTTAAATCAAATAGAAATAATATATGACATTAAATATAGAAGTAAAATATATTGTTTCACTTTTCCCATCTTTAAATTATAATAATAGCATATTTAACAAATATTAAGAGAGTATATGGAGAGTTGCTGCCCTGAAATAACAGTATAAGATACTTTGCTATACACATATTTAGCAGCTGCTGTTAACTTAACAGTCTGTATTTTGACCATCTTTGCCATTAAAAAACCCGCATAAATCGTCGCGTTTTTGCAGGAAATAGCATTTGGTAATTTGAATGTGACCCAAATATATGTTTGTATACTATATGAAGATCGTGTATCAGCACAACAAAGTCTATGTAAAGAAAACAATTCACACGCGCCGGAGACATAAACAGCATTAAAACGCACCAAAATAAAGACATTTATTTTGCACAACGGAAATGAGAAATGGTTGTCGCGATGGTGCTGTAGCTGTAATCCAAATGATGTGTACAACAGATACCCCCATACACCATACCCCATACCAAAATATTACATCATTTCGTTGTGTTGGTCGGAAAAGAAAGGAAGGGCATTAAATATGCGCGCATGAGACAACCAGTTTTGCATACATATCGAAATGGGTATGGGGAGGGTGCGCTGTGCTGCACAAGGTTCAAGAAACCGATTAAACACACAGTTGACAATACAGTTAATGCACGATAAATAAAATCACTTTACTTTAATTGTAGATCAAATATAAAATTAGAAAAACATTGTACTTAAACTGATTCCTGATTCATGTACAGTGTTGGTCAAAATATTAAAGGTGCTGATTAAGCATTTCGCCCCTTGACAGTTAAAGGTATGCCACGCCACATAAAGTCTGTTCCAAATGAAAATAACAAGCTATAAATGCTTTAAACCGTTAACTTGTGTTCTTAAATTTTATTTAAAATCATAAAACTTGTAAACAATGTAATAATTATAACACTTTGCCTGGAACTACTAGTAATAGTTCCATATATTTGCATATTATGAAGCTACAGCTATTTCCCAGGATAAAAATTAAAAAGCTTGCTCAGAACTAATATAGTTCTGACCACCACCGTATGTCCTTTTGAGTGTCCACTGTACATTGATAACAATAGTCGCTTAATTTGATAGTTTAAATAATATTTAGCATATTGTGTTCTGTGTAAGAAACGAACGGCAAACAGAGTTTCATAATGTCATGAGCTCTGCTTTTCTTTTTCTTTTGTTTCTTTTTTCCATCTTCGCTTTTTGCTGTTTCTGTTCTCTGTTTTTTATTATTGTGGTTTCACAATGATAACCAAAGAACATTCACTGCACTCGACAATAATTTCACTTGCTTTCAGCCGGTCATCTCTTTGTTCACCACCCGCTGACTCATCATCATCATCATCCAGCAGATATTGACCGCCGCAGCGACAGTTGTACGCATAGGCAAAGCTCCACGTCGTCGTTGCTGTCGTCTCTTTGTCTGTGCTGCTGGTGTCAGCTTCTTCCTCCCCCTGCCCCTCATCCACCATCTCAACTGGAGTACGCTGCATGTCGTTTAATGTTATGGTGGCATAAATATTGCTATGAGTTTGAAATTTTGTCTGCAATAATTCGGCATCATAGTGTTTACGCTTTATGGGATCTTTGAGCGTATTCCAGGCCTCGTTTACAGCATTGAAATTGCTATTCTCCAGCACATTTGGGTCGCTCTCATTGGAATTTACAGTTACTTCCACTGCTGATGCTCCACTCTGCTGGTGTTGTTGTAATTTATCAGGATGACATTGTAGTATTAATTGCTTATAATTTCGTTTAAGCTCTTCAAAAGTCGCCGTCGTTGTCGCATTTAGTAGTTCATAGAAGTTCAAGCCAGCCATCTGCAAGAGAGAGAGCAAATAGAAATATAAACTCGTTTTTACCCAAATATTTAATACTTACATTTAGTTTCAGTCAGTCTTTCTTTCTAATGCATTTCTAAATATTAAATTGAACACGCGTCTTCTTCGATCGTTCATTCTCTCATATGTTCTCATACACATGTGTGTGTCACGTTTACCATCACTGGCCGCGGGCTGAACAGCTGTTTTTTGTTACTTTACTTATCACTGACACTCTTATTGGAATTTAATAAGGCTGGGCAAGCGCCCTTTACCTCACACACACACGCGTATGTGTCTGCTTGTGTATGTGCAGCGGAAATGCCAAAAGAAAAGGAGCAATATGGAAAGATTGTTGCTAGGCGGCGGCTGGTGATAGGATTTTTACACGCATATATGTATGTATGTATGTATATTTTATGTTTACAAATCGTTAAAAGAAATTTAATTCCATTTTCTGTTCTTCTTTTTGTTCGCATGTTGCCTACACATAATTCAGCAAATCTCATAAACGCCGTTAAATAACGTTCATCTATTAAGTTGTCATTGGCAACCAACACGAACGCACACATACAACACACACAGCGAACACACACGCGTGCAAACACGGAGACACACATTCACCGAAATTGGTCGCGAAAAAGTAGAACATTCAAATTGTCAAAAATCAAGAGTCAAGCGCCAATTGCACTTGGAAAGGAAGAAACAAGGTTAAGAAACTGGTTCGACAACAACAACAGCATCGGCTAAACCGAAAAATACATATGAAAGAAAAGCACAGCAAGTAAAATCGGTCGACGACGCATGCATTGACCTAATTTAAAAATTAGCAAAAGCAACAAAAAAGAGGAGAAAAATTAACAAGACGCGCTTGAAAATAGGGGAAAGGCAAAATGTCAAAAGACAGGAAAAGAGACAAGCGACGAAAATGCTCCCACACGGCAAATACAGTAGACAACAACAACTCAACATGGACATTGTGTGAGTTTTGTGAATTGCATTTAATTAAACGGAAAGAATGAACCGTAATTATTATGCCAAGCAAGGCAGCTCGTTTGTACAAAAGTTCATTAGAAACCCACAGCGGATACATGCATATAAATAAATATAAATTGTAAGCCCCCGCCCCCGTCTCATCTCATCACAGCGACCGCACGACGACGTCTCGTATTAAAATAAGACTTGCCTTATAAGGTTTTGACTTTTTCCTTTCGACAGTCGACGCTCTGCCGAAACTGCTGCTGCTCTCGGTACGGATTGCTTATGGATTATTCGTTGTGATTATTGGATTAATCTAATTACTTTTTGGGTCAATTTGGACCAGAATCGGCAGACAACACGCACAACACTTGTGTTAGATATTTTCGTGTGTGATTAACACACTTTTTCGCACAGCAAACACACGAAAGAGCACCCGCGTTACATTCGCATTGCCATTGGTTGTCGGCACCTTTTGTACGTATATACGTATTTATTTATATTTACGTTCCATGTATTTACAATTACTGTGTAAACAAATTAGCAACGCGAGCATCGACAACGATCCGCTTCGACCGCAGTCAGAAATACACTTGAGAATAACTCTTTTTTAGTGTGACCGTTTGTGGAAGGGGCATAAATGCTCCAGCCACTCGGGTGCAGTGCATCCCTGTAGCAGCCAGCTTTTTTGCTATACATGCGTTTTCAAAGCAACCCTGCCATATGACGCTTGAGCTGTCAAATCGATTTCCGCTTTCTTTCCGTGCGGTTCTTAAACATGACTGGTTTAACGAACAGGGTAAGTGCCATAATTTTGGCAAAATACTGATGTTAGCGTGACGGCAAACTGAAATAATTGTAAGAATAACATTATGGAAACAATGTGCTTACGGAAAATGTGCAATGCTGGTGAATTTGGCAATGAGAAAGTGTTTTTCAAAGTGTTTGAAAGTTTTGTTCGTGTACACGTGCCATACGACACTATCAGCAAGCAGGCGCGGAAGCGCCACTGACAATTTGTTACTGTGTATATGTGTGTGTGTGCGGCCGACCAAATGCAACGGAAATGCCGAAAGACTATGCAAAACACAGAAATTGTAAATTTTCCAGCAGCTACTTACATTTGTTTATGCCCGTCCTTCACTCTAACCTCATTCTTGCAGATCCTATGGTTATTGTAATTGTTTTCTTTTTTACTCGATCTTTTAGACCGTTGTTATCGATGGACGCGGCCATTTGCTTGGCCGCCTGGCCTCCGTTGTCGCCAAGTATCTGTTGCAAGGTGGCAAGGTGGCTGTGGTGCGCTGCGAGGAGCTGAACCTCTCTGGCCACTTCTACAGAAACAAAATCAAGTTCTTGGCCTACTTGCGCAAGCGTTGCAACGTGAACCCAGCTCGTGGTCCCTTCCACTTCCGTGCCCCGTCCAGAATCTTTTACAAAGCTGTTCGAGGTGCGTATCATTACTAGCTCCCAGTTGTGCTCTCTGCTCTGTCCATGATGTATCAAACCTTATTACCTACATTATTTGAACGTAGAACCATGTAAACAAAACATAACTGAGCACAGACAGCAATATTCTTGATATTTATACTAAACTCTGTTTAAATATATACTAATTTTCTTTATTTGCTTGCAGGTACGTAAATTTAACATGTTCAGGTTCAGTTTATGCGCCGACTTTCTAGTGATGATTATTTTATCTTACCTACATTATTTGAACGAGAAACCGTGTAACGAACAACCAAACTGATCAGCAAACTGAAGCCAATATGCTGCTATCCCTCGATTTGGCCAGGTTACTAATGTATTGTATCTCTCTGTTTGTAGGCATGATCCCACACAAGACCAAGCGTGGCCAGGCCGCCCTTGCCCGTCTGCGTGTGTTCGATGGTATCCCATCGCCCTATGACAAGCGTCGTCGCGTTGTTGTCCCTATTGCAATGCGCGTGCTTACTCTGCGCTCTGACCGCAAATACTGCAAGGTTGGACGTCTGTCGCACGAAGTGGGCTGGCACTACCAGGATGTCATCAAGAGTCTGGAGCGCAAGCGCAAGGCTAAGTTGCGTGTCACCCTCAAGCACAACAGAGATTTGAAGAAGCTGACATACAAGGCGCGCGAGAACATCGCCAAGGCGGCTGAACCCTTCAACAAGATCATTAAATCTTACGGTTACGAGTCATAAGAGGTGTCCCCGCTTCCAACTGGGCCAGCACAGCCGTAGCGTTTTTTTAAAATGAGAATAAAACAACATCTAAGTTTAAAAAAAACCGACGTACAATTGCATCCTCTCTTTAATTCAACCTCATTCAACGATACCTTTTGCCTTTCCGTTCACGTTTTACTTGTTTCTCTGAGGATGCAAAGCTTTGCACAGCTGTTCGCTCTATGAAAGCTCTCGCATCAGCTGACGGACTCGTTATCGTTGATGCTTGCAATCGATTGTCATGAATTCGATTATTTTACTTCACATCTGCCATCGGTAAAGATCTTGCCATGTCAAGCTTCAAGGACAAAGTAATTATAGTGACAGGTGCCAGCTCCGGCATAGGAGCAGGTGCCGCCGTACACCTGGCCAGCCTTGGCGGTCTTCTAACGATAGTGGGTCGCAATGTGGACAATCTGAAGGAGACAGCAGATAATATTCTTGCCGCTGGGGGTGCTCCGCCACTGCAGCTGCAGGCGGACATGAACAAAGAAGCGGATGTGGAGCAGATTGTTAAGGCAACCTTGGGAAAATACGGACGCATCGATGTGCTGGTGAACAATGCTGGCATCCTGGAGACGGGCACCATCGAGAACACCAGCCTGGGCCAATACGATCGTGTTATGAACACCAACGTGCGTGCCATTTACCAGCTGACCATGTTGGCGACACCCGAGCTGATCAAGACCAAGGGTAGCATTGTAAATGTGTCTAGTGTGAATGGCATTCGCTCCTTCCCAGGCGTGCTGGCATACAATATATCTAAGGCTGCTGTGGATCAGTTAACGCGCTGCGTGGCCCTCGAGCTGGCTGCGAAGGGAGTGCGAGTGAATTCCGTCAATCCCGGCGTAATTGTCACTGAAATACATAAGCGCGGCGGCATGGATGAGGCGACATATCAGAAGTTCTTGGAGCACTCGAAGAGCACCCATGCCATGGGCCGTGCTGGCGATGTCAAGGAGGTGGCTGCAGCCATTGCCTTTCTAGCCAGCGATGCGGCTAGCTTCACCACGGGCGTCAGCCTGGCCGTAGATGGAGGCAGACATGCCATGTGTCCACGATAATCTAGGCATGTATACATATAGTACATATATTGTTTTATTTATTTGTTGTTAATCAAAGTAATCGAACTGTTGGCATTTAATAAACTTGGAAAGCAACTTGAACAAGAATTTAGGATACATACATTTTACATACATATTTCCCCTTATTATTATAAATGGTTTCTTCGAAGTTGTTTCCCAAATAAACCATATTTCTATAGTTCAAAAATTACTTGGAACTGTCATAGGAATAATCGGCCGCCATGCGTCTTTTTTTATTAAGCCTAGTTTTTATTTTTGAAATAATTAACCTATCAGTACAAATCAAAGTTATACAGTTGTCGGTGTATTATTCGGCATGAAGTAGGTAGCCTTTTTTCTGGTTTATAAATAGTGTTCCATATTAATAAGACACATTTGTCGCCTGGCAGTTTTGTATCAACGAGCTTTTAGCTTTGCCGCTAACCGGTATTTTCCCACTATTTTATGCCCTTCGAAGCAATTGCAGCTGCATGCCTTGCTTTAAAATCATATCAAAATAAGAATCATAAACTGATGGAAAGCTTAAAAGTTGGAGGAGCTAAAACTGTTACAACTTAAAAGTTAATTATAATTTGCTAAACACGATTTGATTTCCACAACTTTGTTGTGTGTAAAGCTTTAGGAGAGAGTTCCAGAGAACGATCAAAGAGCCATTTATCGATAGCACTAGTTATCAACATCGCTCTTGACTTCAATGTCAACGGCGGGCATCATTAAGCATTCTACCTTCACCTGAAGCGGTAACATTGTCGAAAGCAACAAGAACATGCCCAGTCTCAAAGATAAGGTGATAATCGTGACAGGTGCCAGTTCAGGCATAGGAGCTGCCACTGCTGTGCACCTGGCCAGCCTGGGTGGACAGCTCGTGATCGTGGGTCGCAATGTGGACAAGCTGAAGGAGACGGCGGACAGTATTATTGCAGCAGGTGGATTACCTGCTCTGCAGCTTCAGTCAGATATGGATAAGGAGATCGATGTGGAGAAAATTGTTCACGATACCCTAAAGAAATTCAGCAAACTCGATGTGCTGGTTAACAATGCAGGCATCATTGAACTGGGAAGCATCGAGAACACCAGCCTGGGCCAATACGATCGCGTTATGAACACTAATGTGCGTGCCCTTTATCAGTTGACTGCATTGGCCACTCCAGAGCTGATCAAGACCAAGGGTTGCATTGTCAACGTGTCCAGTGTGAACGGTATTCGCTCCTTCCCAGGTGTGCTGGCTTACAATATATCTAAGGCTGCCGTGGATCAGTTTACGCGTTGCGTGGCCCTCGAGCTGGCGCCGAAGGGAGTGCGAGTGAACTCTGTGAACCCGGGAGTTATTATTACCGAGCTTCAGAAACGCGGTGGCCTGGATGATGCAGCATATTCGAAGTTCCTGGAGCGTGCCAAAGAAACTCATGCACTTGGGCGCCCTGGGGACGCAAAGGAGGTGGCTGCCGCTATCGCATTCCTGGCCAGCAATAAGGCCAGCTTCACTACGGGCGTTAATCTGCCTGTTGACGGTGGTCGTCATGCCATGTGCCCACGATAAATATAAAATAAACTAAATGACCTTGTATATAAATAATCAGTGTTTACATTTAATTAACATTAAATAAAGAAAAACAGAAAGTGATTAGCAGCATAGATCACGACTAGAATTGCACAACAATGAGCTTTGAGAGAGCGCCAGTTATCGATTGCAACTTAAAACAGTGTTGTCAACTGAACTTGGGATACTCGCATACGAGCAGCACATGAACTGAACTTACTGCGGATCTTACAGTTACGATCACAAAAATGCAATGCTAGCCGATTCGAACTTCTTGATGGGGAGGCAAAGGAGTTGGCTGTTGGCCAGCAATAGGGCCAGTTTCAGGGCGGGCGTTAATCTGCCTGTTAATGGGAGTCGACACTTAATGTTCCGAAGTGAAATGTAAATCAAAACCAATTGAAATTTCTTGTAAACAAAATATAAATAGCTGCAAAGAGTTCGCATTTAATGTTCTCCACGTATCCACGATAAAATTACTAATACTCATCTAGAAATAAGTTAATTTATTCCTCATATAACTGCTCGCGGTTTTTATTTGCGATTTTAAGTAGTTACTAACATTAACTTTCTTAATCTTATTGGGTTTTTCTGGTTTTTTTCCAATATGTTGAAACAAAAATGGATAATAATAAGGTTATTCTTCTTTCATGAAGTAAGTCAGCTTCTTAAACAGATATGAGAGTGTTTTAGGAGTAACAATTTTATTTACAAGACAAAGCGTTTTTGAGACGATTCCCTAGGCATAAATACATAAAGAATAACAACTGATTTCTTCCGAAGCACAGCGACCAAGGACATCCAATCAATAACTGCGCAATGAGAATGGGCCAGTTCACATACATATGTTTATAGGTCTGTTTAGTCGATTTGCATATTTTAATGTGTAATTGAAGATAACGTATTGGTAACTGTAAAAACCTGGTCACCATTTGTATCAAAAAGCATTTTGATTTTAAATTGGCCATCCTTATAGAACCAGTAACTTAGGACAATATTGTCAATATGTTTTGAAAAATAGCAGCTAACGTTTTTCATTCAGGAATATTTTATTTTGGTCGAGTGACAACTCTACCACTATTCGATGTTCGGTCTACCTTAAGTGCTGTCGACAACTCGTTAAATCGAAATTCGATAGGCATGAGATAGTGTCATCATTAGCCGGGTCTAGATAAACAACAAAATGCCCAATTTCAAAGACAAAGTAATAATTGTAACAGGTGCCAGTTCTGGCATAGGTGCTGCCACTGCAGTGCACTTGGCTAGTCTTGGTGGACTGCTTGTCCTGGTGGGTCGCAATGTGGACAAACTGAAGGAGACGGCGGACAACATATTAGCAACAGGTGGTGCAGCGGCGCTCCAGCTGCAGGCGGATATGAATAAAGAGGCGGACGTGGAGAATATTGTTGCTGCAACGCTTGAAAAATTTGGAAAATTGGATGTGCTCATTAACAATGCAGGCATTATTGAGCTGGGCAGCATCGAGAGCACCAGTTTGGAGCAATACGATCGGGTGATGAGCACCAATGTGCGTTCGCTGTACCAGCTGACAATGTTGGCCACCCCCGAGTTAATCAAAACAAAGGGAAATATTGTGAACGTGTCCAGTGTGTGCGGACTGCGCTCTTTTCCCGGCGTACTGGCCTATAATGTTTCCAAGTCTGCTGTAGATCAGTTAACACGCTGCGTGGCTCTGGAGCTGGCTCCGAAGGGAGTGCGTGTCAACTCTGTTAATCCGGGAGTTATTATTACCGAACTGCAGAAGCGAGGTGGCCTGGATGATGAAGCTTATGCCAAGTTCTTGGAGCACTCCAAGCAAACTCACGCCCTGGGCCGTCCTGGAGAGGTTAATGAGGTTGCTGCCACCATTGCATTCCTGGCAAGTGATGACGCTAGTTTCTCCACGGGCGTTAACCTACCTGTTGATGGTGGCCGTCATGCTATGTGTCCACGATAGAGAAAGCATATTAATCATTTTATTTGCTGTGAATTGTAATAAATACATTTTTTTATTTAATGCTCATCTTTTTCATCCTGCCCATAATAGTATGCTACCTATTGTTGAAAGTGGGAACAGTTGCAACAAGCCCGCAATAAATCGTGTACTGGGAACAGTTGTAAAATTTTATTGGAATATAAATGCACTAACAGATATCTGGTTCAGGTTTGAGGTTGATAGATATATCTCTCTTGATACGATTATCTGGGACACATGGCATGACGACCGCCATCGACGGCCAGGCTGACTCCCGTCGTAAAGGTTGCCAGATCGCTGGCCAAAAATGTGATCGCATTTGCCACCTCATCCACGGTGCCGGGTCGCCCCAAGGCATGCGTTGTCTTCGAGTGCTCGAGGAACTTCTTGTAGGCCTCCTCATCCATGCCACCACGCTTGTGAAGATTGGTTACAGTGACGCCAGGATTGACACAATTGGCCCGCACACCCTTGGCAGCCAGCTCCAACGCGACGCAGCGTGTAAACTGATCGACTCCCATTTTGGAGATGTTGTAGGCCAATACGCCGGGGAAGGAACGTATGCCATTCACACTGGACACATTCACAATGTTGCCCTTGCTCTTGATCAGCTCGGGCGTTGCCAGCATAGTCAGGTGATAGATAGCCCGCAGATTGGTGTTCATCACACGATCGTATTGCTCCAAGCTGGTGTTCTCGATGGTGCCTGTTTCCAGGATGCCCGCATTGTTGACCAGCACATCCAGTTGGCCATATTTTTCCAGTGTCTCACACCACACACGCTCCGTGTCTGCCTCCTTGCTAATGTCGCCCACAATAAGAGCCGTTTTGGAGCCAGCTGAGCTGCACTGCTCCGCCACCTTCTTCAGATTGTTGGCATTGCGGCCGTTGAGCGCAAGAGATGCGCCGTATTTGGCAAACTTGATGGCTGTGGCGGCGCCTATGCCCGAACTGGCACCAGTAATAAGAACAACTTTGCCGGCGAAATTCATTTCCCTGCTCTCAGATTGCTTGCGTTATGTAATCTACCGCAGCTTCTATTTTCAATTATTTTTGTTTCTTATTGTTTTTATTTCTCAGTGTTTGCTTTGATAAGACATGTGCAAGCGAGAAGGCAACAGATATGTACAACGATCGATGGACAGCTGCTGGGAGTGCTGCCACTCAATTGACAATGCATAGCCATCTTCATTGGCGTTGCCACTTAGCGAAGTCACGGTTTCTGTGAACTTCCCTCAAAAATTCCAAATGAAACACTGCGAGTTTGACTCGTACATATTTTATTTATTGAATTATGCAACTTGTTCATCACCCCAGGCCAACACACACGCATATATTGGAGTGTGTGTGTCCGCATGCCTTTAATACTATTATGTGTATTTTTTACAGCGCATTGATATATCATCTTCTCATTACAAACAACAAAACGAATTTGCGTTAGTTCAAGTTGTCCGTTATTTTTGTTAAAAAGCGCGCGTGTTCCGTCTGCTACAACTTTAGAAAAATATATATGTATGTATACCGATATATATATATACTATATAAGTGTGTTTGTGTAGTAGCATAATTGGTTACATGGACTGGGTACAAATTTTTGTAGACAATTCTTTTCTTTTACATTCCGCTCTTTTCTTTTATTTTGTGTTGTTCTCGTATCTGTGTTTCTGTGTATTTTGTGTATCAACAACTTTAATTTCCGCTTTTGCTTTTGTTCTTAGAGCTTAGTAAATGTCGTAAATGGAAGTAAAAATTCATTTCAAGTTCTTAGAGGCGGAGGTGTAATCTACAAAGCTTGTTATAATAAAAATTGCTCAAAATTTTGATAGTTTTCGTATGTTTCAGTTGTGGTCAGTGTGTGGGGGAAGAGGGAGGGTAAAACACACGCGGATCATTCAACTATTTAACTATTTCTTTTCTAAGGCAACCACTTTAAGTTTTTGGGATAAAGCAAACTAAACAAAAAGCTGCAAACAAATTAAAAGTTCATACATTTTTTTTTTTTTGTGTTTTAATGCATAAATAGTTTTTTGTGTTTTTCTTTTTCATATGATTCTTTTCTGCTTTTGTTTTAGTACTAGTGTTATTTAATACAGAATTAGATGCTTAATACACTTATTAAAATTGGTAATTTAAATTAAACTAATTTTTAACTTAAACATTTAGTAAAGGCGCGCATCAAGTTGTTGTTGTTGCAGGTTTCGCATTAATTCATCAGTTAATAGAACACAACGAACAAAATGATTAGTATGTTGTGTGTGTGTAGAGGGTAGGAGAATCAGAATACATTTTCCATCAATAAGCGCGATAATTGATAATATCATTGAACTTAATCGAAATGGGGCAGATTCGACGGGTAACCCGTAAGGCTTGGTTCTGTTTTTGTGTTTGTGGATCTCAACGTATGTGGAACTCATTTGCTGCACGCCACATTCGTATGTGTGTCTGTGTGTGTGTGGGTTTGTTGTAGTTCTTGTTTCTGCTGCTGCTGTTCTGCTTAAACTACAAAAACGGCAACTAAAAATCTAGAAATAGTACAATATATACGTATTTTTATAGATTAGGTATAGTGTGAGTGGGAGGGGATACTTTTCCGTTTCAGAAGACAGAATTGAGATTTAATATGAGGCATTTTCAATTCAACTCACGTGGAGCACACAACAAAAATTACAAAATGTAATGAGATAGTACGCGATGAGGAATAGAGAAGAGAATAACATGCGACAAACTATGCGTTCCACATGCCATAAACGTGTCTGTTGCTTTGAATGTGTGTCTGTGTGTGTGAGAGAGTGTGTGTGTGTGTATATATTAAATGGGTGTGTGTGCGCGTTTACAGGCCGCAAAAATATATATGTAGATATCATCCAACCGGTTGAAAAGATGAAGTTTAACTACTACCACCTTGTCCTTTGTCGTAGATTAGATCTTCGCATATCTTGAGCAGATCGGCATTCTCTCGCGACTTCTGCTGCAGTTGCTCGGCCGTTGAGATGCGCGACACTTCCTCCTTTTTAAGTAATGCCTTCAGTTTCTTCACCTCGTCCGCATGGTCTTTTGTAAGGGTAGCAAGTTTTTTGTTAGCACTGTCAAAATTAGATATTAATATTATGTTAGCGATTATCTTTATAGACTATTTATCATCTTCGTTACTTACATTTCCATTTGCTGCATGGCATGGCTTCTCATCTGCTCGTATCGCTGCTCCTGCTGTCTCAATTTATCCATCAGCTTTCTCTTTTCCTCCTGCAGACACTCCTCGTTCTTCTTAAGCTGTGAGGTCATCTCTTTGCTCTTTTCATATTTACTACACGTAAAAGGAAAATCAATAATATTAATTTATAGTCAATATTGATGAGTTCTATTGGTGCTTACACGTGCAGATCAGAGAATGTCGTTTCCAGCGACGTTAAGTGATGATAATTCGAGTCCCGATCCGCTTGCACTTCCAGCATTTCCCTTTCATGATCTTGCACCAGCTGCTCTTTGTCATGAATTAGCTCTGCAATGGCTTTCTCGTAGGCTTCGATCACGTTGCTATAATTATTACAAATAGTTAATATTGAAGTAATTGAAATTTATTAAATATTGTAACAAAACATAAAAGGCACACGATGCTTACTTGAGTTTTGAGTTTGTTTTATCCTTTTCTGTAATACGTTTAACAAGCGCCTCCTCGCGTAGTTCCGCCTCTTTAAGTTTCTTCTCAATATCCTCGGAGCGCGTTCTGTGAATGATATTTATGTATACATTTCTCTTTGCTTAATGACAAACATCAACTTACACTTCATTCTTTATTTTCTTTTCCAGTTCATCCATGTTGTGATATTTGTGTGTCTTCTCCTCCAAGTTAAGGCTGTTGAGTGATGCATAATAGATATAATGAAATTACTTTTAAATTGATAGTTGAATGAAACTCACTTGGAATTATCAAAGGTTTTGTTGCAATCGTTATCAATAACGTCCACACTCATTTTAGCATGCTTCTGTGGGAGAATATGCGATAATAATAACATTAATCTTCTTTTTTTTTATTTGTTGTACAGAACTCACTTTTGTTCTATCCACTGGAGGTTTAAATTTAAAATCGTTACCGATTTGTGCTCCGGCTTGGGATCTTTCTCCTTTGGCACTAGGTTCGATCACCAACGACTGATTGCTGCCGCTCGTCTCGTGCTCCTCCAATGTGGGGCTCAAAGCACGTGGTAGATTGTTATTGTTGTTGTTACTGCTTAGCACGTTCAAAAGTTTCTGCTCCTGTTGCTGTTGCTGGTTTACGGGCACCGGAGTACCCAGCAGTGGATCGAATTTCAATAGTAACGAACTGCGATCGATGGGCGCATTGTTGTGGCCTTTGGTGTACAAATAATCGAAATCTGATGAATTGAGTATAACTGTTTTTGTTGTCGTTGTTTTTGATGATGTATGCATTGGTGCGAGTGTGTGAGTGTGTTATGTATAACAATTAGATGCGCGTGCAGTTGTCGTTGAGTTTGTTGTTGTTGAGAAAGACAAAGAAAAAAGAATTATACACAAGTTAGTCAAAACGATGTAAAAATTTGTAACATTAATAATCGAAATAATAATTTTACTATTTGTCACATTCGATTGGCAATAATATCACATACACACATATATTCCCTGAATGTGTGACTGTTTCACATTCTACAGTATAAACATGTAAAATATATGTAGAAAGATATAGACCGCACTCACAGAGATAAAGGGAATGAAGCAAGGAAAAGCACAAGCAGCGCACATGACAATGACGCGTCCAATGGACAATCTCTGCATAGACGACTGTCAAATGAGCTACAGCTAGAACTATAGTACAATTAATAGTGAAAGTATATACATGTATAGTATATATTTGGAGTTATTATACTCTTTGGTCACCATGCACTTATGCCTCGTTTTGTTTGCGATTTAATTGACTATACTACCCTTTCTTTCTTATTTACTTTTAGTTATAATAGCCTCATAATTGCTTTCTTTCTTGTTTATTTATCTATCATACACTTTTACCTTTCCGTTTAGCAAGTCAAATCTTTCTTTCTTTTTTTTGCAACATTACAAACAAAAGCGGAAGGAAATAGACGACGACGACGACATTTAAATAACTTTTTATAGCATGACTCAAAGTGGGCCCTACCCTGTGGAGACCGACCACTCGCACCTCCCCATTATCCACCCCACACTCTGTGCAAAGGTGCGCCCGCAAAGTAGCCGCATTTTTTTTTTTGCGCATATAAACAAATGTCACAGAGGAAAATAGGAAAATGTGCGGCTTTACGAGTAAAAATAGTAAGGCAGAGAAACCCGGGCAGTCCCAGATAAACACAGATACGTTCTCGGGGATCTGTCCGTTTCAGTATTGAATGCGGGTCACTCAACTAATTCATGATAAAATTTGATGAACAAAACAATAAGCGGAAAGCAAAAGAAGCCGCCACGGCGACTTGTGACTCATTTTATGCAATCGGGGACTGACCAAGAAGTGGGTTGCTTTTGTAATGGACGTGAACCAATTGATAGACTGATGCATTGACAAGACGAAGAGAAACAGCAACAGAAGGAGCGACGGAGACAGAGAGAGAGAGAGAGAGAGCGAAAAAGAGAGATTGAAGCATGCTGGGAATGCGCTCACTTTCCTGCTCCCTTTATGTGTGGCTCTCTTTCGGTGAGAGAGAAAACTTTTCACACTACGTTGCGTCTTCATTTCTTGACAACTTTTGCATTTCCGAGATTTTCTACAGTTATTAAAACAAAATCTAATGTTATAACCACGCAGCGCCCACACACACGAACACACATGCACAGCCCTGTTTTACACACACACACACACACACATAGGTTACGCGCACACACACAGTCACAGTTGGGGCCAACACACAATGAAGTTTACGCTCTCGCTCTCAGTGAAAAAATAAAAAAATACAACTTTTTGTCTTTTTTACTTCACTCCACTTCTTCGTTTTGTTGTTTCTTATTTGGTTTTTTGTTAAGTTTCGCTTTGAATGTTGCCATTGACACTTTTCTGTTGTTGTTGTTGTTGGGGAGAGAGACACACACACACACAGCTGTTCTGCATTTTGGCAAATATGCGTGATTTTCATAATGCAAACAAACAGATTTTCTTTGCCAACTGCAGACAAGAAATAAAATATTTGGTTTTAATGAAATATACACATACACTTGCACAATTAGCTGGGCTCCAATTGAACCGAGGACGAGGCGTGAAAGGCGCAGACGATTTTGTTGTTTTAGAGACGTTCGTCGACGACAGCAGCACGACGCGTGTGGAGGCAGAAGCAGCGACGACGGCAGCGACAACGTCAAAAGTTGAAAACTAACTGAATTGGAATGCTAATATGCTTACTCTTTTCTCCTATGCCAATAAGAAAAACAGCGCACGCATGCACACACACACTCGCACACACCGAGAGAGAGTCACTCGGTCGAGTCACTTCTCAGTCATTCAGCAGGCGAAGAACAAATGGGGGAGGAGAGAGAGAGAGAGACAAAGAGGGAGAGCGCACGAGTCAAGTTTAATTCTGACTGGAAGAGTGTATGACAGTGACGCGTATGCAATGAGCAAGTGCAAGAGAGCGGCATGAGAGCGTATTGTATGAGTGTGCGCTTGCATGTGTGCTTGTGATGGTTCTTTAAACGTTGTATGTTGTGTTTATGGGGCTGTTTCTCTGCTCTGCTCTGTTGACTGCAAGTTCTATGCAAGATTCCCAAGATTGCGTTGAATGAGTAGCCATATGCATGTGCGAGAGAGACCTCTCTTTCTCTAGTGAGGGAAGTACATATACAGAGAGCAGCGACAAACTACGAGTACAATGCATTACAATGAACAGGAAAATAGGCATAGATAAATGAGATGAACGTAAGAGAAGGATAAAAAGGAACATATCAAAATGCAAATAAAATCCTTAAAAAATATGGATACATATAAGAAAGTAGTATAAATACTATTTGCCACTGAACAATCAACAAAATGTACACATATAATGAGGTTCCACTGTAATAAACAGTTTCCAACATAACTTGTGTCTAGGATAAATCTTAATAATTAAATAAAAGTAAAATGCAATAGAACCAAATGTTCAATATAAAGGTTCAATAAATAATTAATGATAAACGAATCAACTGAATGTACACATACAGTTAGGCTTCACTGTAAATGCCTAGACTTGTGTCTAGGAGGAAGAGAAACAACTTTATCGATATGCAGTTTTGTGTTTCCGTGAGTACACACAGAGTTGTATTTGCTTACTCAGCGATAACGATAATTGCGCCATGTTTGAAATCACTATATAATAAGGAACACTGTAACCGAATAAGGTTGCAAATTAAATGAAGTGTAAACTATTTGCAAGAAAACATTAAATGAAAACATTTTGCACACACGAGTAATTTTCTTATTTGACAACGACAATTGTTAATTAGACGAAAATAAGAATGCGCTCATCGAAGACACACACACTGACTCACAGTGCGCCAACAACCTCACGAAAGACAGAAGTACATCAATTTGGCAAAGTGACGTCACAACAAAGACCTTTGCGTTTATTTTGTTGTGGCGATTACGGCATACGCGGCAGATAAGGGTTCAAGTGCTCTCAGAGAGAGAGAGAGCGAATGAGTGGAAGAGAGCAAGCGTCAAAAAGAGAGATTGCAGATTGACAGAGAGGTAGCGTAAAAAAACGAGTTGTTGTGCGTGTCTGGCAGAGTGTGGGTGAAAAGGGGCTATGCGGCATTTCAGAACAGCAAAGCTGCTGCATTTAAATGCAACAACAAAAACAACAACTGGAAAAACATGCAGACAGCTGTGGCAGTGGCGGCAGCCAAAAATCATGCGCTTAATTGACGTCGCGACTCCATGTTTCCTTTCCTGTTTTTGTTGCTGTTGCGTGGTACGTGCGCCACTGCATGCGTTGTTGTTGTTCTAGCATTGAAGTTCAGGTTCATTGCCTTGCATGTGGTAATTTATTTTTACAGTAAGAGGGGCAACTCTATGGCCACCCCGCATGCAAACAAACCCAGTCTCGGCCCCGACTTGCCCGAATGATTCAAGTTCAAATGCCAAGGTGAAGGTAATTGATAGTCTTAGGTCACGAATTTGCTGTCCTACGAGTGTATGACGAGATGTCGAAGTTACCATAGAGGGAAGAATGGAATTATAACTTAGTGCCAACTAAAAATGTGTGTGATTGGTAAAGAGTGGCGTGGCAGACTGCACGAGGTTTATATCATTGATCAGAGTCAATAGTGCGACCGATATAGGCAGGTCTGTCTATATGAACGCTTAGATCTTAGAGATAAGCGCTAGAGCTACCAAATTTGATGACAATATGACAATATGACGCAATTTAATTTTGTTTTTAATTTCAAGCGAAACTTTAAAGTAATCTATCCCATATCTTTGACTATCCATATAATTGCAAATGCAAGCTAATATCCATTAAAAATATCTTTCTATCCAGATAATTTCTGAAGATTTGATTGCGAATGAATAATGGATATTAAAGTTATTTACGAATTTAACTTGGTGGGCGAACAGATTTTACATGCGCCTGTAGGTATGCAATACAAAATAATAATAGAATATCATTTTATAATGTTAAAAGGGCAATGTCTGGTGAAAATACTGCTATTAATGTGAACGAATCTAGTAGCACTAAAATGCTAATGAAATGACAGTGTACAATACAAAGGGGGGCCATGCAGGGGAAGAGAGATAGAGAAAATTATACGTATACTCACTGGCGCCAGACTGGAACTCTTCCTCATTATGGGCTGTTTTGTATGCCGCGGAGGCGGCTTCAATAGCTTTCTCCTTGGCCAAATTGTTAAAGACACTGCTGGTGAACTGCGGCGACTTGAAGATGTCATCCGTAATTGGAGACATTGCACCAAAGTGTTCCACCAGCACATCATCCTTCTCATCGCTGGCACTTAACTGCTCCTTGGCCGACAGTGTTTGCTCCTCGAGTACAACGGTTGCATTGGGACACAGACGATCGCCATGTATGGACGGACGCTTGAGCTGCTGCTTCTGCTGAAGTGTGGGTATGGGTGGGGAGCGTGTATCCCGCAGATGACTAGGAAATGGTGGAGAGTGTGTGTCCTGTATCTGCTGCTCCGCTACCTTCGGTTGATGAGTGGGTAGCGGAGGAGATGTCATTTCTCTAGGCTGTTCCTGCGAATGTTGAGTGGGTAAAGGTGCAGATAGATCATTTTGATGCTGTTCCTTCTGCTGATGAGTGGGCAAAGGTGGAGACGAGGGTGGCTGGGCACGCACGTTGGCCTGATGTGTTGGTATGGGCGGAGATGAGGGAGGCTCTGCTCGCACCTGATGTGTCGGTATGGGCGGAGAAAGCGGAGTGAACTGTGACGGATCTGCAGCGGTATCTACGCGCAACGATAAGTCCACATCCATTGGTTCATACTCGGCGGCCTCCATGGCTGCTGAGGTATGTCTTTGTGGCTCAGCGCTGAAGGTATGCCTCATTTGTAGTGCCTGTTCCAAGTGAAAAGTACTTCGTGGCTTTACCTCATCAGGAACTGACTGTTGTTGATCAGCCAACGAGAAGGTGCGACGTTGCTCATCCTTGACTGCATTCAATGGCATCGCATAGGTATTATTCATTGGCAATTCGTCTTCACTGTGCTGATGATGTTGCTCCTCCTCTCTGGTGAAGTTCAACGAAAACGTGCGACGTTGCTGCTTCTGATCCATACTGGCGTCAAGCGCTACACCAAAGGCAGCAGAACTAATAGAAGGCTGATCCGGTTCCTCAGAGCTGGCATGATGGAAAGTGCCATTTAATGGCGATCCATTGCTCATAGGAAGAGTTTCATTCAGCACCTGTTGCTGCTGCTGCTCCTGTGGCTTCTCTGGGCTTGGTTCTGTTACTGTCATCTCGATGGGCAACGGATCTCTGGCAATAACTCCACCCAGGCTAAGTTTGCGATCCAACGAGGGTTCGATGACTGCCTCCTCCAGATATACTTCTTCCACCTGTTCGGGTGGTGCATGTGGTGAGCGTGGAAAAAGTGAAGGTCCCCCAGCTGGATGCTTGATGGGAAACGAAGGCGATGATGGCGCGGAACCACGTCCGTGTGTTGAATCAGTCATGCTAAGTGAAAGTGGTGTCAACTCCGATTGTTGCTGCTGTTGCGGTTGCTGTTGCTCCTCAGGTTCAAGAGGTGTGGGAAGGTTTTCTTCTGTCAGGGGCTGCACCTCCTGCTTCAGTTGAACATACTCCTTTACCAGCTCTTCCTCATTCTCTTGCTGCGTTGTGATGTCTTCTGTTTCCTCTTTTATTGATTGCTCTTCCAGCTGCTCTATAGGCAGTTCCTTTTTCTGTTCTACTTGCTCCTGTTCGTTCTGTACAAGCAGCTCTGATTCCTGTTCCTGCTCAACAGGCAGTTCAGTTTCCTGTGTCTGTTCTACAGGTTTATCTTCTTGCATCTGTATTTCATCTTCCTGCTTAGCTGGCTTTATCTCCGTCTGCTCATCCTCTGGCAAGTCAAATTGCTGCAGTGCCATAAGCTCACTCAACTCTTCGGCTGTCTTGGGACGATGTGTGGGTATGGGAGGCGAGGTTATCTGCTGCACTGCAGGCATCGCGACCTTGGGTGACTGGGGCTCTGCCTGCTGCTGCAATGGTTCGGACAGCAGTTCATTTGAATTAGTCTCTTCTTGCTTGACAATATCTATTGCTGCGCCTAGAAATTGCTGCTGCAACATTCGATGATCCTCTGGCCCAAGTACATCCTTAAGCATTTCCATTGTTTCCGATATATCATCCACATCCATGGGCTCGCAACTGTTGTCGTGAACAGATGAAGCTACAGAGGAAGCAGCAGCTAAAGCAGCGTCTGCCGCGCTCAATGTGTTCTCCAAAGTAGTGGCTGTGCTTAAATTACTGCTCGACTGCTGTTCGAGTACCTCGTTCAGGGCGCTCGAATAGGCCTCTATGTCGGACTGCTCCGCGGACATTTTCACACTCTCCAGCGAGAGACATTCGGCATAGACATCCGAATCGGAGTGGTAGCTTAGGCGCCCAAGTGCCGAAGAATCCGCTTTCAATTGAGCTGAGTGTGTGAATAAATGTGAGTATGAGTAAGCGTTGGGTATATTCATTCTGTTCTTACCTTCCATGTCAGCTCCGAATGGCGCCAGTTCAGGAATTTGGGTCTCATCGAATTCTGGCAGACCGGTGAACCTGAGCGGATCACAAGAAGAATTTGCAGTGGGCGTGCCTGGCTGCGATGTGGAACGCATTGTCGCTGCAACCAGCGCCTTTTGTTGCTCCATGCTGGAAGATCTTGGAGTTGTCTTCACTGCCAACGGATTGAGCTAAAAAAGTAATTGAAATTTGCACCTCATTTTATAATTAATTCATAACATTTTAGGCGCATCTCGCGTGTGCAATGGGAAAAAATGCCAGAGACGTTGCCAGAAAAGAAAAGAAATTATGAAAATAAATTAAATTAAGCAACAACGAATATGTATACATATTATACATATTCATATAGGCACGATTGTAGTCAAAACAATTGGCAAGAAAAACGTAAACACGCTGAAAGCCATTTTGAAAAATCATCATCATGTGCTACAATATTTTTGAAATGTCCCCAATGAGAGAACGTGGGCAACATTGCAGGGCAGCTGACAACGGAAATAGGACAAGATCTAGGTACAATAGAATTCACAACAAACTGGGTTAATGTCTCTTACAATGCATTGCATAAGGTAGCTTAGGTTCTTAGTAACTACTATCCAAATACAGAAAACATTTGAACGGTGTTAATTATTGTGAACATTGATGAAAAGCAACGCTGGTAATTCGTTTTTAAAGTGCCAAAATAATATTGAACAAACTTAATATGCGTACAATAATCAGGCATAGCGATACCAAATTTGGTAGCCTAGGCTTATATAGACACAGAGACCTAAGTGTTCATACATACGGGCATGGTTGTTGATTTGGATTAAGAATATATACTTCTTCTCGATCATGCCGTGCCTTCTTCTGGCTATTACACTCATTATTGCTTGGCAAAAACTTATAATGCCATTCTTCTTTATAAATAGCGAGTATTAATATTATTACAACTTTATATTAAAAGATATAGAGTACATAAATTTAGAAATAGATTCCAATTTTATAAGTAAACGGTCGTGATTGATGATATAATATTATATATATATATAATGACATATGCATTAGAAATTCGGGAGTATACAAACTTCATCGATCTATTGCAATGCAGAACTGAGCAAGGCATCAACACACACCCTCGACACATACATATAAAAAGCACAGCCCCGTTTAGTTGTCGGTCAGACACAAGCAAATGTCATTAATTTTAAAAGCCCCACGCAAGATGGACATACAGGCGGGTGGGTCGGTGGGTAGAAAGGTGCGGCTGATGTGCCGCAAACTGGGGTAAGTGTGTCGCCATCCCCGCCCGACCGACTGTCGTCGTCTGCTGTTTGTGGGGCTTGTGCGAAATGCAAAACAAATGAATAAGAATCAAATCTGAGCGTGTGGCGATGCACTCGGGCGACTGTCGGCGGCGGCTGCTGCTGTCCGTTTGCAAGCGAAATTTAATTAGAACGATTGCAAGTAACAAGGTTAAAGTCAGTTGCCAGCAGAAGGGAAAAAGGGGGAGCAGGGGGAGATACAGCTAGTAGGGGCAGCTACCCCGGTGGAAATGGGGGTGACAAATTAGACAAATGGTAATCAAATGGAACAACAAATGGGTTCCACAAAATTTCCCTAAATTCGCAATAAGATTTCAACAATATCTAATAAAATTCCCACTACGAAATGATTTAAACAACGCAATAAGTTGACAAATTCTTTGCGACATGACTTGTGCGTGGTGATTGCATTCATCCACAAATATAATTGAGTGGATTGCATTTAATACGATCCACATATCAGGAAGTACAATACATCTCCCACGTTACACACATACCTCTAGGCTCATGGCCTGCAAGTGTTCCATTTCATTGGTCGTTACTTGATCCAAATTTACATTAATATCACAAAGCAGCTGCTTTATGGTTTCCCTTGGAGTTGCCAGCATAATCTCATCCGGATTCAGCACGGCATCGATCAGCTGTTTATGCTGCTCCTCCAGCGTATCCAAATCCTGTGATGCCGAATCCAAGAGGTTCTCTAGATCCATAGCAGGGCAAGCAGCAGCCGAACTGACTGGTGCTGTCGGCGTATCTGAACTTGCTTTCGCATCGGACATAGTGGCAATGCTATGAGGTCGTTTAATAATTTTCGATAGGAAATCCATGATGGGGAAAGAAGAAAGAATTCCTTACGCGTTACGCACGATTAGGTTACAAGATGATGTTCGTTCTACACACGGTTTCACGGTTCACTTCTCACTCCATAAATGGGGTAAAATAAACGAGCTTTTTAGCTTCTTTGTTTTTATATATTTGCTGGATTTTATGTGTGTACAATTTTCTTTAACTGAATCAAATGTCTCGGCCTATTTAGACTTTGATTTTGTCTGCGCTGATCACATTAAATAATAGATCAGATTTTTCTATTTCTTCGTTGATTTTCTTTTTCGGATTTCCGACTCTCGTTCACTTTCCCGTGGTGTCGTCCGCTTTAGCAGGCGTTTGTCTTGGGGCTGCCTCTGTCTCTGTTTGAAATCAATTTAAAAATATTTTTCATTTCAATTTGCCTCTGTTTCTGTTTGCTGCCTCTGCTCACCGGCAGCGATGTTTCTCTCTCTCTCTCTATGTATGATCATGAGAGAGCAAGCGTAACACAGAGAGAGAGGGAGAGCGAGTGAGAGAGGGGAAGCGTAGCTGCTTATTCGAACGACATCCACTAAATGTGCTGCACATTTTCAGTTCAACCCCCGAATGAAATCTTTATCAGTTGACGCCTCTCAAACGAGCCTCGTCTAATCAACAGAACGTTTGAGTATTTAGTTTGTTCTATTATGTTAGTTTATATCTGGTTTAGTAGATCTTTATTGGAATTGCTAATTACGAGTAAAAATAATATTATTTTTCATTCATTTGAGAACATTGTAGTTTAGAAGATTCATGGATCCATTGGTGAATAACTTTTTACGTAGTCATTAGTAATTCTTTATCAGTTTGTAAGACTTCTTTTTAACTTTATCAATCCTCCACTAATTTCTTTTTTAGTTGCTGATCACTTTTTAAATGTATTGCAAACAATTTACACATTTTTCTCTCTCACTGATCAGTATTAAAGATCTTCATCTGCCTTCTGTAACATATTTCGTACATGTTCAGATCCCATACCCTGTATTCATTCTTTATATCTTTGTGTGTTTACTTGTTGATCACTACTGCGTTCCACATTCGTTTTAAAATCGCATCGCTTGGATGTTTTGAATGCAATTCGATTAAAATGCCGCTTAAGCCGTTTAATTGGCTGCCGTGCTACTTATTAATCTTGCCACAACACACCGAATGCAGAGCACCCTTTCAAATGGAACACAATGCGACTGTCTTCAAGGCGTTACCGACACCAACTAAACAGACAAAATACTCTCAGCCAAATGCAAAACGTCGAAAAGTGCAGCCGCAAATAAGCAGAACAAATACAGATAACGAAGAAGACAGAGCGAAAGAATGAGAGAGAGATGAGAGGGAGAGTCAGTGAAGCAGAGAGCGTAATAGTAGGGCAAATAACTTGGGCTAATGAAATAAAGAAAGTCCCACAAAGAGACTTGAAAACTGCAGCTGCTGGTGGGCACCCTGTTTTGGGCCATGTGGATGCCAAGTCACAAGCAGAGGTAGGGTGAGATGACATGCAATCCCGCGGCGCCCATTGTTGCGCATCGTGCACTTGAGGAAGTGCTCTAGATAATGCTAGCCCCCATCTCCCTCTCTGTACCCTTCCGCTGCTGAGTTTGCATATTTGGCGAGAAACCGAATATCACACGATGAGGCATGACGCGAATCCAGCGATAAACAGCAACAACACAAATGCGTGACAGGTGACAAGAGATGCCCCACTAGATGCAGCACCAGATACAACTTCAACTGATGTGGCAAGTGAAGTTGCAGTTGCAGTTGCATTGAACAAAGTGTAACACAAGACAGCAGATTGAATTGGATAAAACAGGCATAAACAATAAAGCGTGAAAGCAAACAAGAACAGCAACAACGAAGCTCCAATACTCTGCAAATACAGTTCATAAGCCATTAATATTCTCATTTGTAAGCAACAGACGTTTTAGATCAGTTTGTCTGCATTCGACGTATTCCACTCAGATTCTCAATAAATATAATAATAGTTCTTTAATTATGATTTTATGCTGGTTTGAAGTTCTAGTTTTATAGCAGAATATCTCATCATAAACTATATAGACATTGTTAATCATCGAATAAACAAACAAACACAATTTATATGCCAAATTCCCAGGTTGCATTACAAAGTTAAATACATAAATATTTATGTTAGACCATGTATGGTACATACAGTATCGTCTATGAAAACAAATCAAAATAGGCAATAGGAAAATAAATAGTGCGACGCCAATAACAACAACATAAAGGGGGAAGAAAGGAGAATTTGAAGCTAGCCTATAAATAGACAAAGGAAATGCAGACGACGGTGCTGTTGCATGTGGGGGAGGCGGCAACGACAACAATAAAAAGAAGAAGGAAAGGCAACAACATCGTTTACGACTTGTCAATGAACTTTGTCTTGCGAGGAGGAGGAGGAGGACCAGCCCAATAAAGTAGGAAGTGATACGGGATCGGAACAGAAAAGGGTCCACAAGGGAAGTGGAACATGAGGTTCTTTCGAACAACATATGGAACCAGAAGATTTATACATATATTGTATATTGCTGCCACAGTAAGGTATTATGTTCACGCTTCACTTTTTGGCATCTAGATCTGTGCACATCTGGACTGTGTGTTGACGTCAAGTACAATATATATATACATAGATGATCATACATACATATGTATGTGTATGTGCATGTGTGTGTTAGCCTACCGCATTCTGTTGCCAAGATTCCAGTAGAGCTGCAGACTCCAAGGCCCTAACATGCTTGCCCGACTTGTTGCCCATTTTATTCGATACAGATTCGGATACGGATACTGATATTTCGCGTTAGTTGGCACCGTGTTAGTTAACGTCCGATCGCCTCGACTCATAGAACGTACTGATCAAATGTACTAAGAATCATTGGCCGACAGCTGCTGTCACAGTTGCCGGCGTCGTAGTAGCGCGAGCGCAGTAATAATAATAAAAACAACGCAAAAGAAATGTAAAAGCATCAGGAGAAACAAACAACAACAAAAGGCAGCAGCAGCGACGACATATTCGGGTTGCAGTGCCAGCAAATATACATGTGTGTTTGTGTTTGTATGCCTATGTGATGGCTGCTGCTGTGGGACGGAGAGAGAACCATCGATCAATAAAATGCAGAAGACGTGAAGAACACGATTATTGCACATGCATACATACCATACAGTTACCCAAACTCACACACACATACACACATAGGCATGCAAATGTTTTAGAAAGTGAATGTTGGGTAAATGAGTTTATTTCTTTATACGCGACACGCCTACTTGCCGGCTTCTCTAGCCAGAGATCTCGCCGGTTTCTCGGTCATTTCTCGTGACCAAGTTATACCAACTGGCGACATTTGATTGATTGCCTTACCTGAGCGCCGCCATCATTTGTAGTATATATCTCCTTGAGCACGCTTCGATTTCCAAGGCTCAAATTTTGCTGAACTGACGCGTCCGGTGCTACGAGAGCCGATTGTATATCCATCCTATTGAATTCCATGACATCCACAATGTCTTTATTTAATAACAATAACAATTAACTAATTGACGAAGTGGTTTAAGAAGAAATTTCAACAATAACAACGATTTGGCAAATGCGCTGTATAAAAATGCCGCTACTATTTGAAGTCGTGCCAGCAGACGCTTGGGTCAGTTAACAGTGCGCAAAACTGTTATTTACAGTGGATGCATCAAAATATTCTTTACATAAAATAAGGTCAATAATTGTTTGGCACATAGTTTAAAATACAATTATTTTTATATTTAATTTAAAAATTATTAAAATAGTAATTTAAGTAATTTAGTAAGACAAATACTTTTTAATAAAATATATTTAAATGTTTATAAACAGCTTATAAATATTTTAAATCTGCACTGTTAACAGAGACTTAACAGACACATTTCTGTCCACAGCTGATGTTTATATATCGATTAACAACTTTATATCGAATTATTAAAATTACTTGTTCAGTAAAATAACGATATCTGCAACTACGATATATATCGATATTCGAGCTCAACAGCTCTGTAGCCGCTATATTGGCCAGGGATGGATAACCACGCGCGCGTTATTCGACTGCAATGTAAAAATGAATTAAAATCAAATTTTAGGAGATTTTTGATGGGACTTTATTAGAAAAATATTGCTCGTTTGCCATGCATAACATTCTTTTCATATAGTAACCATAATCATTTAACATTCAACGAGATTTTATGCTCTTTCTTAATATAAACATTTTCGTTTTAAAAATTATGCAATAGGTTTGGCATAATTAATTACATAAATTATTGAAAATTTGAAACTTCACTAGGTGATAACTATAATCTTCGATTTTTTTGTTGTTTTTTAAGCTGTACTAATAATAATACATAATGGTAATGAAATAAATTGGATTTCAAAATGTACGTATTAGTTAAAAAATTATTGTTATATTAATTAATTAATTAATAAGAAAATAATGTGTAACTACTTAAAAGTATGTCTTTCATATAATTCTCTCCAGGTGTTTTCAACACAATCACTTAAATGTGGAACAGCTTTCGGGCTTTCAAGAGGACTTTTAAAGTTCATAGTATCGACTATATAGTGTTATAGGAAACGTCGCTACTCACATTAGATCGTAATCTAATACGTGTGGATTATATTGTTTTGTGAAATATACTTAATACTGTGTTTCTCTCAGCGTGTTCCACATTTCACTTACTAGACTTATAAGACTATTTTATGGCTGCGCTGAAGATAATTTGTAGCTGAAGTTGTGATATTTGATTAATTAAAATTATTTCGAAATATTTGCTAAACCTTAATAGTAGTATTCAATCATTCTTTGCGGTTTCCTACGAGCGTCTTTTATCTAATTGAAATTGTGTAGCTTTAAGCTTTAAAGTTTGACTACTTAGAGATGTATAGTTGCCATTTGAATAGTCGTTATATATACATAGGTATATATAAATATATATATATGTACAGGTATATGGTGTATTTGTATATGCTATATAATTATTTTCTCATTTTTTGAGCATTCAGGTTGGTTTCTCAGTTATACAATATAGTAAGTACATTTGTATTGTAAAGGTCTTTAATAAGCTGCTGTCTTTCCAAGCGAAAAGCGCTCGAGGTTGTTTCCCTTAGATATATAGCAAAAACGTGTTCTGGTAATGTTTGGTAATTGTAAAACTTGGATGGATATACAAACACTATATATATACATATTATAAAGACGTGTGTATATATATCAAATACCATATATATTACCAAATGGTCACAGCGCCACCAAAACGAAATCTAGAGACGACATCGTCCTAACCTCACTTCTATTCGTTGTCCTAACCTCACTTAGTGCGTGCATGCAATTACATTGGTGGGCCGTCCTCGTGTATTTTGGTCGTCCAAATGCCAGACATTAGCTGAGGAGGTAGATTAGATTGTGGAGTGGTCAGTTTTTTAAAGGTATTTGTCGCGTAGATGGTACTAGAGTTGGAGTTCTCATTGGATTTGGAGCTTGGTACATAGCCCTTGTTGTCCATGCCGTCGATGACTGTGAACTGCGTGGCCATGTTCTGAGCACCATGCGAGACTGGTGAGGCGGGCCTCGAGATGGGATGGGTACGTGGACTGCTGATGAGCGACATGCAGATGCCTCCCACAATGGCCAGAGCAGTGTATGAGGTCTGTGGTATCAGCTGTCCAATGACTACAGTAGAGCCGATAAATGGCGCACCCAGCAGCCAGAAGCGTGCCCAGCAAATTGTCGAAAACGAAGTAATCTTCCGCTTCTCCGGACTGACCAATTCCACGGTGCTCGTCGTCAGTATGGAGAGCGATGTGGAAATGGCCATTTTGGAGACCATTGCGGTGCACATCAACATGGCAACGTTCGCGTCCAGCGACACAACTCCTGGCTTGGGCACCAGCCAGCAACACCAGGCAAAGAATCCTGCCAAGATGTTGAATATGCCTGCCCAGAGCCATTTGCGAGTCGTCTTCAGGATCAGGTAGAGCCCAAAGAAGGTGCCCAGCATCTCACAGAAGCCGGCGATGAAGGTGTTTATGTAGAGATGCTCGCGACTGAAGGACCGTATGTTTAGCAGGCAGCCGTAGTAGACACTAATGTACAGTGACCAGGACAGATGCACGCAAATCATGTGTCGCACTGCCTTTTCACCCTTCCAGATGGACCACCAGCCCGCGGGAGGCGGTGCATCCATTGCCGTTTGCGCTTGCAGTTCCAACTGTTGATCAATGTCGTGTGGCAGATTGTAACGTGTTCCGTTCATTTCGGCGCATTGTATCAATATTTTCTTGGCGTCCTGCACTCGTCCGCGATCGATCATCCAGCGTGGCGAGTCTGGTATCCATCTATGTAAATATAAGCGAAAATCAATTGTGAACTAGTTTGTTTTCAGGTACAGAGTGAGTTGTGACCATGAAGAGCTTAGCAGAGTTAGTAGCTTTTGTTTACAGAAAATTTACAGAATTTGGTATTCATGCAACACTGTTTACTGATTATGTAAAGCACGCAACACTGTTAGCAGTATTTTTGGTATTTTTTAAACAGAACAGACATACATATGCAAAAGGAATATAAAGTGTTTACTTACTGCCACAAGTAGATGAGAATAACCGTTGGCCATGAGATGGCCATGTAAAGATGTGACCAACTTGACCAGAAGCTGGCCACACCGGGTAACATCATGACACCAATGGACCAGAACTGCTCAAAGAGAGTCGATACACAAGTACGATACTTGCCGCCAGTAATGTCAGCCACTGTAAAATGGAAATGTTAAGCTACATCAGTTGTTTATTCACTTAATGTAAAGCTAAACTTACTTATCATGCCTCCTGCCGTATACATTTGAGCACAGCAAATGGCCGAGAGGCAGCGGAAGAAGACGTGCAGCTCATAGGAGGCCACCTGACCCGTCAGATTTCCGCAGAAGATCTGTGTGATCATGCCGAAGAGCATCACACTACGCGGACTGAAGCTGTACGAAGAGAAGAGAGAGAATTAAGGGTAAATATGAGCTTTCATGGAGTACACCCTGGCGTATACTTACTATTTGAGCAGATGATGAGCCAGAATGCCTCCGGTAAGCACGCCAAATAGATGGAAGAACTGCGTTACGGAGACTAGAATATCGCGAGAGCAGACCAAATCGTATTGCGTGACAACCGAATGAAATTCCGATTCATGTTGAAACTCTGTGCAGGGTATCACGTTGGAGTTGCGATGCTTGGGCATCTCCCAGACTCGCGGCTCCTGTGCGGTGTCCTCGTAGTTGTAGTAGTGATGGGCGTGCTGCTGTGCATCCTGATAGATGTTACAGAAATCTATGCTAAACTCCTGATCGTCCTGTTCCTCCTTCTGCGGATGCGATACTTTGATCCATTGTGTCTGATTCTGGTTACCCACTGCGGGAGGCGGTTTGCAGAAGAATTCACCATGTCGCGGCGCTGGGGCGGTGAAAATGATGCACGCCATGAACCATGAGGAGGGTATTTTGCACAGGAATATCAGCAGCACGGTGCGTAGCTGCCATTTTCCCCAGTGCCCCGTTATCTGGCCAACTGCATCTACTTTGCTCTGCATTTTGCTCTGCGCTGCTGGAGCTAATCCTTCGAGACGGGCGAATGTGTCCTGTGGATAGAGTTTACAGTCGTGTGTGTGCTGCTTGAAGTGGTTCGGCGTTTGACTGCCCAGAGGTGTGTAGAACAGTTCCTCGTCGTTATTGTTGTTGTTGTTGTTAGTGCGGTTGTTGTTATTGGGTTCACCCTCCTCCTGAATGTCGAGCGTAGTCAGGGAACTGCGACGACGACAATCGCTGGAAGTCGGTGGTGTAGGTGTTGCTGTAGGTGTCAATGTGGGCGTCGGTGTTGTGAACGTCGATGTGGGCGTTGGCGTGGCCGTGTGTGACGTAAGTGTGTCCGCTTCAGTTGCGCCTGAAGAATGCGTCTGCCTGCGTCCTGCTGTACTCTCAGCGGTTTCTGATATGTGCTGCGGTGGCTGCTGCTGTGTGCGCGTGGGTGTAGGCTCCTTCTCCTGCTCTCCCTTCTCCTTTAGTGGAAGCAACGGTGATTCGGCCTGCAAGAGATGCAAGTGAATGGAGTGAGGATTAAACTAGCCTGGCAACACCTCGATAAACTGATCAATCTTTGAATTTAAAAATACATCCTCAGAACCCGCCCACACACATTCTCTCACGTTACTACGGCAATTGCAGTTTGAGCAGGGGCAAAAAATATTTGCATTTTGCTGCCCTTCCAATTGGGTAATTTAAAACCGGGCAAAGCCGGTGGCCCCAGGCAACGTTAATTGCATTAGCTGCATGCGTATCAATGGAACACTCTCTCTCACTCTCTCGCTCCCGCTCTTCTTCTCTCGCACTGTCTCCCTCTTTGCTTGTAGCGGATTGATTACAGCATGTCGGTGAAGGTTGCAAAAAGGATGATACACTTGAAGCTGAAACCGGCAGCCGGCAAGCGCCAACTGACGGCAACTGACAGAAGGCGGCCGGCTTGTGCTGTGTTTTGTCCTTGGCCGCTCGGCTGTGAACCAGGTCAACGCAGAAAGGGGTACAGCATACCGCAACAAAGGTATTGTACAATGCAGTAAATGTGTAATTTGACAGTTATGTATACGCCGCATTGTACGGAATAAATGTAACGCCAGCATGAGTGAAGTTTCTGGCATTGCCCGGGACGACCATTAAATCAACCGCAAGTACCTAATTAACTGTATGCACGCCTCTGTATATCCTGTACTCGACAGGAAGCAAACGGGTGGCATATACTGGTTGTGAATGGTATATTACAATATCACCCTATGTGTGCATATGTGTGTATATATGATATTGTCCATATAATCTTGTGGTATATTAAATATATTAATTATTTTTGTTGTATTATAATTGTATTAAGATTTTGTATTATTATGTTGTATAATATCATATTTCATATTATATTTTGTCAATTTACTTTATATTCTACTATATTATATTGTTATTTTGTGGCTCCCTCGGTTGCCGACTAGTTTTCTCTACAGAGAAACTTTTAAGCATTTAAATTACGTTTTCAAAAAGTTTTTCATTTCTGCGTATCATTTTGGGGGGGACGGCAAATGTCCTTGAAGAAGACACTCGCAGATGCCAGCTGAGGGGCCCCTCCAGGTGGCGCTTTGCGCATATTTAATAAGCATAAATATGTGTTAGTATGTATATATGTTTAGTATATTCCGACTATATATTCCTGCATGTGCAACCCTCCGAAAAACACAATTGGGAACATTTCTGTCTGCTCTTTGTTTTTGAGTGTCCCAAATTTTTTTATTTTTTGTTTCGGTCTCATTCTGTGTTTTCTGTTGTTGCTTTTGTTTCGTGAGACAAAACCGTAAATGCGTTTCGTGTTGACCATGTCCTTATAATACAGAAAGTACGAGTATGTATATTATATATTAATATTGCATACATATTTACTTATTCAGCTGGCTCAGCGGGATAATTGGAATTACGAACAGATGAACTGCGCAGCTTAACATTAATTTTGGATATTTTAAATATGTCTTTACATGAATTAAAGCAAGCTAGATACAATTAATGAGGGATTTTATCAGAGAATGTGTTTAATTTGCCCGTTATGTATATATAAAATCATAAAATAAAATCAGCATAATGCATTTGTGTTCTGCTTTCCCTATCAAGATCACGCTGTGCATAAAGGTGGAAGTATAATAATGAAACGGAAGGCTGTGGTGTAGGGAGGGGTTAGAATTGATTTTAATACTCACTTCCCTAGCGAAGGTCGTTCACAGTCAGCCTATAAATATGCTAAGGTTGTCGGCAATTGTTATAAACTTGTTCGATCTATTTTTATGGCACGGCGAGCTAAACAAATAAGTCGCTTCATTTAACGGCCGATTGTTGAGTCTGATTGTTTAATTGCCTTATTGATATCAGACAGATACATGTAAATATATTATATACTATATATATATATATATATAGCCATGTACACTGTATATATCCGTTTATAGTCAAGGCAGCACTTGTGTAAATACGCTAAAGGTTAATGTCAATTGGCTGCACTTATTGTTGTTGTTCCTTGTGTTGTTGTTGTTGTTGTTAACTAGCCAACAATAAACTGAACTGAACAATGTTTATACTCTCTACCTTTGGTCACGTGACGGTTCAATAAACTCCCTTGCGTATGCAAGGAGAAAGATAAAGGAAGAAAGCGAAGGGGATGTGTTGAAACTCAGTTAATATTACAGATTACGCATACGCCCCGATGGTGGCAATGGCAATTAGTCATAAGCAACTGCTGCAGGGCGTTTGTATCGTAACGTGAGGGCGTGGTAATAGTAACTTGGCGTCAACTGTTGCTGCTACAGTCCAATTAGAAACCAATTGGAGCGACAGATATAATGGAAGTCGATCAATTCGGGCATTATTTATAGCTGTCACTACGATTTGGCAAGGTTTTTTGCGCAGTTCAGCCGTAACTGACGTGCTGGAATCGATGCCACATTTGATTCGGTTTTGCATTTTAATATTGCGTTGAAAGAAAGAAAAATGTGTGTCAGCCATAAATAATTCATAAGGCGACCGTGTCACAGTTGACAAAAGCGCTGCCAGCTCCCTGGCTATTCTCCTTCTTTCTCTGCCTTCAATTTCTCCCTGTTCCTTTGCCGACAACGTACAGATGGAAACACTGGGCTGTGAGAGGCAACACGTGCCGTCAGCCACCTGAGTCGCATTGAATTCAAATGACTTGAGTGAATCTATAAGATAACATATATTTTGTTTATGCCATAAATAATAAATACAACATACATATATGTATATATATATATATCATATAGTTATAGATATGAAGTATGTGCAGCTTTAACGCCGGCAATTGTCTTTGGGGCATCTAATTGCATTGCGTATACGCCGCTTGGTCAGCGACTTAGCGAGGGCCAGCTCCCTTCCCATATCTCTTTGCCCAACTCATTTGCCTATTTAATGCGCCTCATAATTCAATTCACAGCCAAGGAGTCGAGTAGGTAGTCCACGAAGCGAGTCGAGGAGAAGTCCCCCTTTCGTCTCTTGGCTGAAAGAGGACAACCAATTTATGTGTGCTCATACAAAATGCGCTTAATGGCAAATTGGCGGCCTCGTTGGCGTAGTACGTGCGTTAGCTTTCAGTTCATAAATACTTAAGACCAGCCCCGCAATGGGCAGAGGATTTCCCACTGTACTCTCTCTCTATACCTCTGTCTCTCTCTCTCTCTTGCTACCTCCCTCTTTTCTTAAAAGTTTCCTAAATAGAGCAATTTTTCCATTGCTTAGCAATATTACATGAATAATTGGGAGACCTTAAGGAAACTTCATAACAAGTTCTTAAAGTCGAAGATTAAAGAGAATCACGTATATGAATTGCAGGGAGAACTTAATAAAACTGCTTAATGAGTTTGAAATTAAGGGAAGTCAGCAAATTTCACTTTAGAAAACTTTACAGAAAGTGCTTAAATATTGAGACAAAAGAATAATGATAATGTTCCCGAAGAATAAACAAAATTACATAGAGAGTGTTTAAGGAATGAGATTATAGGGATTACAACTTATTGCTGGAGTTTCTTTCATGTTTTTAATTTGGTTTGTTTACTTGGTAGCTTTAACTTCCACCTTCATTTATTTTCTAGGAGTTCAAGGTTTTCATTTCTTACTCCATTGCTTACCTGTTTCTAGAATTTATGTAATAACTTGTTAAATCGTTGCAATATTTAAACACTCTTAGCAACACCCTACCCATGTGTTCTTTTCAGCTAGTCTAGAACTAGTTGAGAACTCTAAATCCATTTTCCCAATTGGGAATTTCTCATGTTATTACCAAGTCAGATTTAACATCTCAATTGCGATTAATCTCGATCTCACACATACATAAACAATGTAATAAAGCAATAAACGCGTGCAATTAGAGCCTCAAAATCCCCTTTCGTTACACCCCATAAATATTACGAGTATTTCCCGCTCCCGTTCACGTTTGACACATTTCGCAATCAATTTTCGCAGTTGGATAAAAAGAATTAACACAATATGTTTGTGTTTGCGTCTCGAGGCAAGAGTCTCGCTTTCGGAGTGTTAATTCCCGTATAGTAATAAGATAGATCTGTTGGGTGTATAGAAAAGATTGAAATTTTCCATTTGGCAGATTGAATTCGCTGAGGCGTAAAAATTCCGTCAGCTAAACAATCGATCAATCAGAGCGTTGCCTAATTATTCCATTAAATATTGTAGCACAAATATTGTCAGGTTGTTTTCCCGCTAGTCCAGATTGAAGGTGTAGTTGGATGGGGGGGGATAAATGGGTTTTTCCTTAACAGGTGTATCCCTTACGCACATTATGCTCGACTAATGATTAACTAATTGTTTGGCCAGGCACACAAGCTGAGTGCGCTCATAGAACTGACACAAAGATACACAGGAAATACACTCTCACACTCACACACACACACAAATATTCACCTGTTCAGTTGTTCTTGTTGTTGACAACAAAAGGCGCCAAAGTTAATTGGAACAAAGCCGAAGGCAGTTGCTTGCTGCATTCACAGAGGCGTAACGAGCACGAGCTGAGTGAAAAAGAGAGGGGTAAGAAGGGATTTTGGAGTGAGAGAGAGAGAGGGGGAGATGTGTTATAGCCAGGCTGTCATTGTCACGTCAGGCAAAGGACGAAGCCCAAGTAAAGCCGCTGACGAAACTTTCGCTTGCTTTGGGTTAAGCTGTAAATCGAAGTGGAAATCGAAATGGTTGCGTATTTCAATGGGGAATAAAGATGAAAGATTGTGGGGAATACTTTGAGAATTCTGTGCAATTTCACGCTTTACATTTAAATTGAACATTGAATAGAACTTTAACACCAGAAAGTATAGGAAACATACGTTTTTTTCTATATTCAATGCCTCATATTGCCCTTGGGTGATAAACAAGCTAAGTTAATTGCATAACCAAGAGAGACATGACGCAGAAATGTAGCCATAAATCGGCCGATTAGGCCACAGTCACGCACAGAATATGTAGGCTAGACACAAATCCAGACTGGGCCCGTCTTGACGTAAATATTTCATTAGTCAAACTCCTTGTCAGCTGACTAGAACAAACAGGGCAATAAAAAACATCAACGGCAGTGCCAGCTGTAGAGGAAGTAGTCGAATATCCTTCACGTATCCTTTCAATATTGATGGATTCTGCTTTCTGGTGCTGACTGTGGACATGTGTATGCAAATACGTGTGCGCCTAACACACAACTTGACGCAGCATGGCGTATGCGTAATATGCGCTAAGTTGTTATTGATGTCAATGTGTGTATGTGTGCGTGAGCATGTGTGTGTGTAGGCCTGGCAAGTGATTTTATTATAAACTGTCATGTGCACAAAATTTGCGAACATTATTGCCAGCTGCCTGGGCAGGAGAGTCCATAATATATAAAATTTATTATAATACTATATAGTAGATACAACTTAAGCTTAAACTTGAAGACCAATTCCAAAGACAAGTATACATAAATTATATTAAATATCTTCATAAACAGCTTTGCGATGTTAAACTCAATTGAATAAAAATTTCTTGAGCCAAATCGCATTTGGCTGCGCCGCTCTCGATGATTCTCGGCCAAAAGCAACACAGAAGTGTGTGAACAAGTGTTTTCTCACACACCCTCTCTCTCTCTCCCTCTTTCTCTGAATCTCTCTCTCCGTTCTTTGGCAAATAAATAAACACAAATTGGCCAACATTCAAGGTGACTATAAAACAAGAAACAACAACAACGAAATGTTATTATTTCTATTGAACATTAAATTTGGCTTCCTGCAGCTGCGTCACAGAGCAGAGCAGGAATCAGGAACGGGAATGAGGAAAACGTCGCCAAGTGCCATAAATAATCGTCGTTGTTGTTGTGCCACCCTCGAAAGGGAGACTACCCCTAATTGGCGCGAGTCCGTTGGGCAGCGTTTGACTCCTTGAGGGGCTTCGATTGGGTGGGACTAGGAGGCGAATGCAATTATAGCGAAAAAACTGAATTTGATTGAATATTTAATAGATATTTGGCCGTATTAAATGGAATTCGGCCGCCCCCTTTCTATGGCTTTGGCCATGAGGAGTGCCTAAAAAAATCGCAAAATATTTTGCCTAAGCAAAAGCACAGAAAAAACAGAAAAAACGAACGGAATAAACGGGAATTTTCATGTTCCTCGTTTTCGATTATTTTGTTATTGTTGATTAGCAAAGCATTGAGCGGGAAATAAGAATCAGGATTCGCAAGGAATCGACAGCTTTCTCCACACAATTTACAAGTCAAACGATGGCAGTGTTTTCCTTTGGTGTTTTCTCATTTTATACACACGCACACACACATAAATATTTGGGCTTTCTGTAAGTAAACAAGCATAGCAGGAATGAATCATTTGACCTTGATTTGTGTCGTCTCTCGCCGGGCAGATATAAAATCCTGGTGCGCTTCAAAGTAGGCAACATTTGTAGATACTTTGTTCCCCAGAACTTTATGGCAGCTGCATATGCGCTATGAATCCAAATATCAGCCAATGTATTGGCTACACATGTACGTATACGTATGTTTTTAACAACAACAAATATTGTTTGTATGTTTGACCTTTAGAAGAGCCAGAAACGCGCGGCAGCTGCGCTTAATGCTCTACCCCAAGAGAGGCAGTTCTAAGCGGCTTTTGAAAGGGAGACGTTCACACACATGCTTACATACACCACTGCACCATGGAACAGAAGCCATTTGTAAGCATTCAATCACACTCCACGGAATAGTGCAGTAAGCCGGCATATTTCAGACAGACGCAAAGTGGAAAGTCTCCTTAGTCTGCACTTTAGCGGATGTCCTTTTTAAGCGTCGCGTCTCTTTTGCATGTCACACGCACATAAATCAATTGGCAAGCTTTTAGTATGGCACACAATAATGCGGCATATGCCGCAAGATTATTGAAATTCAGCGGAAACACGAGGCTGACACAAATTCGATTTTCTCCACGTTATCAATTTAAAGCTAATGTGTTTTCCTGTTCCTTGTCTGTTTTTTATTGAAAACAGATTAGCATAATTATTAATTTCGTAATCGATGTAGATGCGGCGAAAACATAAGTGAGCGAACATGAGTCTGTTGTTGTTTTATGACGATGATGCTGGTAATTGAACGTTTTATAGCATTTATCTGCGGCTCCAAGGCGAACTGCGCCACGTTGCTGAAAAGTATGCAATTTTATTTTTACGACTCATTATGACAGTGTCAATTAACTACGTCCCGACGCAAGACAAAGCTACTGTCACCCACTGTGTCTGACGAACACACAGTGGGTGACAGTGGCTTCATTTTCTTGACTTTACACAGTACACACAGTAAACAGCTTTCAATTGTCACTTAATGCGCTTACGAACAGCAGCTCGTCAACTTCAGGGTGACAGGGATCGGGGAACTTTAACTTGGACAAGAAATGCTTAATTGCCAGCTTTGCTAGCTTACTTCCTGTCATTTATTTGCACAACTGGGTATCGTTTTTTGTTTCCTAGTGCTTGGCTTTAATCATTATTACAATTAGTCTTGTTCTGAAGAGTCTATGCGATTATTAGCCGATTCTGATTGAAGATTATCGCACTCTAGTCGGAGAAAGTTTTTATCGATCAAGTAGCCTGAAGTACATACGTACTTATGCATATGAGCTTCTGTCCACGCTTGAGTGGCTCACAAAGACAAACAGGCGACAGCAAACAAACAGTAGGTGGCGTTCCTTGTTTTTCGCTTTACTTTACAATTTATCGCATGTCAATGTCAACGTTTCACCGTCCTCCACTCACTCTGCGTAAGAGTCAAGTCCATCATCGCACACAATATAGGTGAATGTGTACAGTTGAGTTCTGCTCCCTTAAACGTATCCCCGCAACAAGGTAAATAATCCATAATAAAAATAAACTACTGCTGAAAAGTTAAACTATCGTTTTTTCTCTCAGTCCTGTTGCACTTGCTATCTTTGCATACATTAAGTATCGATACATAATGAGTATGTTATTGCTGTTATTTTATAGTCCTCATTAAAGGTTGACCTATGGTTGAATATTTATTTTTTTATGTAGTCACAATATTATTCCATGAAAAGTTTTACTGCATCAAATAATTATTGAAATTATAATATATTATATTTACGTGAAGACTTACATTTAGTCATGTTGACTAGCGCTGCTAACTAACTCTGCAATGTTTACATTACATATCATATGCACCTGATATGCTTATCAATGTTAGCTATTAACAGCAGCATTCCAGATGCAACGATTGTGACTATCATGAACTATCGATAATAGCATAAATTACTTATCGATGCTCAAGTTGCACTGTAATGCGCATAATACTTTATTATTGCTTTTACTCAAGTGGCTAATTTCGCACTAGACTAGTTAAATCAGATTAATAAATTATATGTGTTGGTCTTTTTCACGAATAAATTACCAGCCTGTCTTTTGTCGTTAGTCGCAACTCTCGCACTCAGGCACAGTGATTAAAGTTTCAAATGTACGACACGAGCAGGCAAAATGTTGTTGATTAGCGCAAAGTGGTCGCCAAGGGAGGAGGAGAAAAGTAACAGCAGCTTCTTATATAATTTACGTAAGCAAATCGCACACACACTCACTGACTAGTCAAAGGAAAGGCGTTGCTAAAATGTGCGATGTCAAAGAGTGAAAAAAATTACATCTGCAAATCTTTTTTGATTCAACATCAAAGGAGAAATTCCCCAAATTCCAGTGCGCCCTTAGATTAATGCTGTAAGCGGGTGTGTCTGTGTGCGTATGCGTATGTTTTACTGCTCTCCTCTAATAAAATAATTAAATGTCCTGCCGTGCTATATACGATAAGTATATACGATTCTCAAGTGTCTAGTGCAGTCGAGTTCAATGCACGGCCAAGTTCAGTTCAGGGCACTCGGGATGAGTATGCAAATGAAATGTCGAGCGAAGCGTGCTGAAAGGTGAAGCAACTTGTCCAGCTGAGCAGCTGAAAGCGAAAGCGGCAAAAAAAACACAATTGAAAGTAATTAAAATCGACTGGCAAAAAGGCAAACTCTTTTCGAAAAATAATCAATGATCATGCCTGCAAAGGGAGACAGGCAGTAAGGGGTGCCCAAAAGTTTTGTTAAACTTTTGCATTATGTTGAGTTTCCCTCTTAAGCGAACTTTGACCTACGACAAGCGAGCAAACAGCAACTTTTGTCGGCGGTCAGCTTTAAGCGGCGCTCGCTTATTGTCAGGACTTTTCGGGGAGGTACAATCAAAGTTTCTGTTTGTCCCATAAAAGCGTCGTCCTTTTTTGCTTTTACCCCTAAATCTGTTGCCTCTATCTTTATCACCGGGTGCGGGTAAGAGTGTGTGTATAAGTGTCTGCGTGTCTCTGTGTGTGTAAATGAGTGTATGTGTGTGTGTGCGTGCTTTTGGCGCTCCCTTTTATGACATACTTGGGTTATAACATTTTCGGGTACCATCGGTGCGTAAAACTGTTTCTGCTGGCTGCGCAATTAGCATAACGAATGTTCCTCTCTGAAATATTGCCCTACTCAAACTGTTTGCATACCCTATACCCTCTATATCTCAGTATACTCCCTTCCATGTTTCAATTAGGAATTCAGTCTAATTTACCAATTACCAAGCATCAACTACATTGCCTGTTTTCATTTGACAAAATGTTGCAAATGCCGCATAAAAGGCAAGAAAGAAAAGAAGAAAAACGAGATATGTATAAAAAGCTATCTGAAAAAGGTTTCGGGTTCCAACAGGCTCTATCAGGTTCGTTGGCCAAGCACCTGCGAAGCCTTTAAAAACTCGGTTACTTGGGACAACTCGCAACTTGCCTGCGGTTCGGATTTAGCTAACAATCCCCGCCGAAAAAGAAAACAAAGAAAAACCATTCAATTTGATTAATTCGCGCACAAAAACAAATGTAATGTGTGTGTGCGTATTATACATACACATATATAAATCGTGAGAGAGGGAGAGAGGTGAAGAGAGATATGTAAATATATAATCGGCTGTTTCTTTATTTTCATGTGCATACGAAATAGAGAAAAACCCCAATTTGCATAATCTTTGCAAGTCTGCGCGTGTTTTCCTTCTGCTCTGATTTACAGGATCTTATAGTGCATATGACATATAGTAGTAAGTAAAGTATCTCGCATGTACTCGCTAGCTTTGCCCTTGTCGAGCATTTCTAATGAGTTACCCCAACAGGCAGGTGTGACTCGACTTTATTAGCGGAGCTGGAACGCGGCACGTGTCGCACTTGCCACACGCTAAAGAACTATGCAAATAAACTACATACGACGACGAGGACGTCACAACTCGAAACGAGTTTCACTCTCCCTCTCTCTCTCTCTCTCTCTCTCTTTCTCTCTGTTTCCTTCTCTCTTTACACTTTCATACTCTACTTATTACTGTTTTTGCTGATGTCATTTGAAGCTAAGTAATTTTAATTAAACATTCGAAACAGCTGCAAAGCGGCAGCAGAGCAGCTGAATCAAGTCAGAAGATTCACCCAAAATGAGAGAGAAAATGTAAAGCCAAAAGAGATAGTGAAAGGGAAGTGTGACAAATGGAAAATGTGGAAGAAGTTTCCTTCCGATGGCGACGCTCAGATATTCCGGCAGAAATCCCAAAGCATGTTGTCAAGTCGAAAGTAAACAGCGCAGCTAAAAAAGGGCTAAGGCACACCCAGACGCACACGCCCACACTCACACTCAGGCTTTTTATAGTTATTTATTTATGAAAATAAAGGGGCTATCGTTGGGTCAACTTGGCGAATACAACTAGCAAATGTCGCCCCCCTCATCCAGAAAGGTTCATTAGACTCCACTGCAAATGTGAATGAATTTCAGTAAGCGCAAATGAGTATGAGGGAGTTTTAGTAAGTTGGATTGAATGTCAGAATGCGAGTGAGAACCAAGGAGTGCATGCAAGTCAGAGAGAGTGCCAATGAATGTAAGGGAGTACGTACAGGGTACTCCAAGCGAGTGCTAATGAGTGCCAATGAATTTAAGGGAGTTACAGTAAATGCAAGTAACTAGAAGTAAGTGTAAATGTAAATGGGAGTGCCAATAAGTGTAAGGAAGTGCAAGGTATGTGAGTGGAAGTGAGTTTAATGAGTACCAATGAGTGCCAATGAGTATAAGAGTGTGAGTGAGTGTCAGTAGGTACGAGAGAATGCCAATGAGTATAAAGAAGTGCTAGGTATATGAGTGACTGTAAGTTTAATGAGTACCAATGAGTGACAATGAGTATAAGAGTGTGAGTGAGTGTCAGTAGGTACGAGTGAGTGGCAGTAAGTACGATTAAGTCCGAAGGAGCTTGAGTAACTGAAATTGAGTGCGACTGTTTGAATAATTAAGTAACTGATTTGATTAATCACACACACACCCTCAGGCGTGTGCAACTCTTGAATTTTTCAGCCACTAAACAAAATTCAATTTGATTTTCCTGTGGAAATACTTATTGTTTTGTTTGTTGACTGTGACTGTAAGCTCATTGATTATAGCTCGATTTCTCGATTTCGTAATGTTTGTTTGCTCAACGTGTGTTCATAATACTCAGTGTGAAGCACATGAGTTAATCGTGTTGCTTTTATTTGTTAGGCCTGAGGCGAAATCTACAGGGAACACTGCGAGGTGTGAGTCCCTCAATCGAGACTTGGCGGTCGCTGGAACCTAATCCTGGCACAACTTGCATTTCATTAAACATTTCCCTTCATTCTCACCCCCACTTGGGGTGCTTGCTTATCTCAGTCACGCACAATTTGTCTCAGCCGCCGCAGCAGTTTTCTAATTATACATTCTTATATAGCGCCTAGCAGAGCCTAGAGTAAATACCGTAATATCATCCTCATCCTCATCGTCGTCCTCATCCTCATCGTCGCCTTCATCTTCGTTGGCAATAAAAGTTTCATCGGTGCGCGCTGCTTGTGCAATTGGCTTATCGCCGTAGGCGGCAGCGCTATTGCTGCTGCTGCTGCTGCTGCTGCTGCTGCTGTTGGTGGTGGTGCTGCTGGTGCTGGTAGTGGTGGTGCCACCACTGCCGTTGTTGGTAAGGTTGCCTAGCAATGTCTGACCATGACCATGACCAACATTGGTTTTATTGCCGACGCTGCTGCTGCTGTTGCTGCTGCTGCTGCTGCTGGCAATGTTCGAGAGCATAATGGAAGCGCGTTACGGCCGGCAAAAGGGAACTTTGGCGTTTAACCCGCAAAAGCTTCAATTATTTCCGGAATTCGTATTCAGCAAATAACGGCACTTTCATATTTCTTAATGCCACACTCACACACACTCACAGAATAATACGCACACGCACACGGCGCACGTCGCACACGGCCGTAAAAACTTGTCAATGCGATTTTGATTTATGTTTGATGTTGTTTTTCGCGCAATTTGATTAAAATTGCATGTGCTTGACAACGCTGCGTATGCTTTATTTTGATGCGACAACGTATGCTGCGTATGCTTAATGCTTGCAGAGCTTATTAAGCATACGCCGCATGTGCCCGCCAAACGAGTTCGTTAAACTCTGCCTCGACTAAGCGTATTTCAATACATTTTCTGCAATTCCACAATTGATTTGATAACCGAATTGAACGAGAAAGAGATTCGCTTTTCGTTTCACATTGTGCCGTGGGAAATCTCATGCTCTGTAGCGAAATGAGGACATCTCTTGACTGCTCATAAACGCGCTCGACTCGACTCGGTCTCTCTTCTGTGCTGTTCTATGTACTTGGTAATAAAAATGTCTAGGAACGCGCGTCGCTGTGTTGTCCGCTCTGCGCAAACTGACGGGCAACTGATTCAGCCGAATTGCGGCTAAAAGCTTCAACTACCCCGCCGCCGCCGAGGTTGGCAGCTGGCTTCGGCTTTTCCTTGCACTTTTCCCGACGAGCTTCAACGAAAGCTAAAGCTTTCCGACCCGAAACCGACTTCACTGGCTCCATTGATGACCAAGGACAAAGTCACGTGAGCGCTGTGTGACACCCACCCAACCTCTGGCTCAGCCCCAGCCTCAGACTCAGCTGGAGTCAAGGCAAATGCTGGCGGAGTTGGAGCTTTAAAGTTCGCAAAACTCATTCCCCATCTCTTTTTCTCACCCCCTGCAATTTGGGACGGAAATAGAAATTGACTTTCGACTCGTTTTGTCTGTTTTGCATTCGTGTTTGTTAACAATTGCAGCTACTTCAACAATTTGCCAACTACTATTCACGAGTACCCGAAACTATAACGCACGTATCACTGCGTGCAGTGGAACGACGACTGTTGTGATTTGCAATTTGCATGCGGGCAAGTTTTTGGCAACGTTTGACGGGCAGCTGAAAGTTGAGATGAGGCAGGTTAGAAGGTTAACTCAGTGATTGACGTACATATGTAACCTTGTAATGCAATACCTGAAGATTCCAAATTTGATAGGACTGTAGAAGAATCCTTTATCAAAGGGATGCAATACGAGTTATTTTAAAAGAGAAGAAACCACAGCACAAAATTGCCTTTTATTATCATATCTGACTCATCATCATATTCATATTATACTCATATCATATTCATATTATACTCATATTATTGCCATATTATATTCATTTGAAATTGATATTGAGTTCCACATTAAAGTAACTGCCTTCTTCATTGGAATTTCCCCAAATCTCAATCAGATTGAGCTCGTCATATTTAATTAATTTGTTTACACCTTGAAGAATGATTATCATTCTGTTGCTAATCAAATTTATAACAACAAAAGCAACAACTTTCTTTGACAACAACAACAGTAAAAGTAGGAGAAAATCAAAAACAAAACAAAAAGTTTCTTATGCCACGTGCTGCACGCAAATTAGACCGAAATTTGTGTTTTCCACTGATTACGCATACGCCGCGTATGCGCGCAATGGGCGACGCCAAAGGCGAAGTTCATCAAACATACACACAGAAAACATGTCTATGCATGTCGTACAGTACAAATTGTAGACAATTTCAAAGTACAACGACCTTAAAGTCGTTTTACGCGGATTTCAAGATTGGATTCCAAACTAGATTCGATTTACTTGCCAAACACCGAGGGAGAAAGGGGGAAGATGAGGACGCCGAAACTGTGCCTTCTATGCAAATTACTGTTGCCGCATTCAATTACCGAACACGCAAACTTCTTGTTTATTTTCGTGCGGTTTTCCCGCCTCCTTCGTGCAAAGTTTCCGACCGTCTTCGTCAACAATAAACTGCAAATGTGATTAATCGAGTTGCAGCAATAAAAACACACACAAACCAAAACTTTCAGGGAGAATTTGTGCCTGACGCGGTTTGCAGAACACGAATTTAGCTGTGACGCCAGTTTATGGATGCGTCTCGTGTTGCTGCTGTGTCATTGTTAGAATAAAAGATACTTAAAACGATGGCTTCCTTTGAATAGTTTTGTTTGCTTCTATTATTCATAATTTTAATAAGCAAGGTACCAACGAATAACATCTCTCTCTTTCTACCTTTCTGTCATTCTTTCTATGAGTTTAGTATGTTTTTAAATATATATATATGGAATATTTTCATATCTCTGTCTCATTTAACTTTACTCCTATTTATTAATTTATGTGTTCAACTCGATCACTGACTCTGTCTCTCTGTCTCAGTGTCTATCTCTCCCTGTATCTAATTATCTTTTTTATTCCCCCTCTCTCTCTTTCTGTATCAAACATATAACATATTGATCTCTCTTTCTCTATGCATCTTTCATTCTATCTCTCTTTCTTTCATATATAAAGCAAAACTTGTATCTCTCTATCCATTTATTTATCTGTAAATTCATACATATATTGATATATATATATATTATCTCTCTCTCTCTTTCCCTGTATCTATTTATCGGTATATTAACTTTATATAGATTGATCTATCTCTGTCTTCCCCTTTCTCTCTCCCTCTCCATTTCTATTTATCTATATATTGATCTATCCCTCTCCTATCTATCTCTTTCTTTCTATATTTTTCTACATTAGCGGCGTTGCTCCACCTTTGTTTCTTTTTAAATTATCTCTGTCTCGCTTACATGTTCTTAATCTATATCACCCTCTGTACTCTCCTCACTGCAGGTTCATTAACCCCGGCCTAAGTTGCCCCGTCCAATTAGCTAACATTTTGTACGAGATATTCAATGCACTCGCAGTTGAGCTGTGATTGTTCCCAGGAGCCCAAAGCTCCCAGATCGAGTCGACTCGGCGCAACTCGACTCGTGCACGACTCGTGGAGAACCGGATAAGATACGACTTAAAGCAACAAGCAACGTTTGTTCGATCAAGCAATTCACCTGCACTTTGAGCATCACAATCTTGATCTGTAGTTGATCGCGTGGCGATGAGTTGCTGGCACGTGTCTCATTCACTCGCTCCACCTCCAGCGAGAACTGTTTCTCATTCTCTCCATTCACACGATCCGCCGCCGTAGCCCCCACATCCAGATGGGATCGCTCGGTATCCATTAGGCTGGCATCGGGGTGTATAAAACTCATTGCGACTATCGACTCTAATCAAGTTCGATTCGCGATTCACGAATATTCGTCACAATTCACAATTGTTGTTGTGTAATTTTCCGCGCTGCACTTTATATAATCTCACCAAGAACTATTTATTTAATTTATTTAACACAACGACAACAAAAAGAAATTTACAGCACATTTTCGCGAGATTTCTGAATGATTCTTCAAGTGTTTTCTACCATAATTTGTAATGCCTTCCAGTGTGAAATATTAGCAAAATAAGCGAAGAACAACAATGGCGAAACGCTTGGGGCGCACTGCCACCGATCCAAGGGCCGAAGGCATTGCCGATGGCAAAGGCGATGGCGTTGGCGTTGGCGTTGGCGATTCACATTTGTGATTTGTGGTCGCAGCGAGAGGTGTCTAGATTTCCGCTTTCTGTCGTTCAAAAGGAAGAGCACGAGCAGCGATAAGTATTTTTAGATGGGCCAAACATCGCATCGGATGGGAATGGGCGAGAGACGGCTGAAGATACAAATGTATCTGCAAGCTGCATGCGGCAATCTGTTCCTTGCTGCTGTTGCACGGCGTGCAACATTGCGAGACTTCCGCGCTGTTGCTCATGCACAAAGTCAAGTTCAAGTTTAGTTGGCCAACGACACGGCAACAACTAAAGCAACAACAACAACAACAACTGAGGCAACAGCTGAGGCAGCAACAACAACAACAACGACGATAATTCATGACGCTCTGTTGTAGTTGATAGCTGCGATTGCTGCCAAAACTACTGAGACACATACACGCACATAAGAAAGATACACACACACACCGTCACACACACAGTAAGTTGTATACGATATATTACGTCTGCAGTTTTGCTTGCCAAAAAAACCAAAAAAAAAAACCGAAAAGCAAAGAAAATTGACAAGCACAAGGAAGAAGACTTTAGTGCCGCGCAAGGGAGAATGAGAAGAAAACAAGACGAATAAAAGTACTCATACGCCATGTCAGCCAACAATTCTACAATCCAACAATTCAGCAATTCTTTATACGCCTCACTCTCCTTGTCTCGCCTCGTCTCATTTCATTTCATCTTATTTCATTTCAATTCGTTTCGTTTGCTTAAGTGTTTTTTTCGCCCTGCTTGTTGTTGTTGCTTTCGTTTTTCTATAGCATATTTGCCTTGTCTTGCTATAATTTCCCATCCATTTGTTTCTGCATTTATGAAATACCGAAAGACGCCAAAAAGCCTGAACATTTTAATCTACTCATTTGGTGTATACAGCAAATTTAACGAGCTCAACACGTTCGGCACACGGCAGGCAGCACGTTTTGCACTTGTGTTTGCCCAAGCAGTAAGCTCGAATGGGATCTAGATAGGAAGTAAGTAGATATATCAAGATGACAATAATATTTGCACTTTCATAGGGATGAGGTAAGCTGAGAGTTAAGTCGGGCACATTGAATATTTTATATTTCATACACATTCATGGTCAAAGATCGTGCTAAGACCGATACCCCGTGTTCATATAGTATTCCCTGCTAAATATTTTCATAATATGATTTCATTCATTATACAAACCACCCCCTCCCCATCAAACCTATTCTGTTGTCACTTGTGTATTGTATTCCCCGATTTGGTGTCGTGAAATTCCCACAACATGCATTTCATATTCCAATTGCTAATTTACATTGAATTCTGCATTAATACACACACTCACACACATATACACTTATCATCTAATAATTCTCTCTGTCTCTCTCTCTCTCTCTCTGCTGTTTACATAATTTGCATACAGAGTGATGCAGACGGGGGCGTGGGCGGGGCAGTTAAGCTCGACCAGCAAATGCATTCAATATGCAATAACACTAACCTATTTTCCAACATTCAAGTCGAGCTCAGAACTTAATTTTATGCTGCTGTGATTTTCTGTGAAATTATCAGATGCTGTAATTAGTCACTAATTAAAACGGTAAGTTGGAAAAAATACAGAAAATATAATAAAAGCAAAACAGAAAACAGAAATGCGAAAGGCGTAGAATTTTGCACCCAGCACAAAGTAGAACAAGGCAAAAACCATATAGTACTAGAACTACCTAGTTGAAAGTAATTATTCGAGAGATGATAATGTTACCAAAGTGACGTACTTACGAGCTCTTAGTCATATCGAACTCGTATACCCCATTTGATGGGGTTTCTAATGGGGCTAGAGGGGAAAAAGTAAAAACAAGTCACGTGCCTGCTTAATCGGAACAGAAACGGGACTTTATTCTTGGCTAAACATTTGCTAATTGTCAATGATAGTCGTAATAAACCGTAAGTAATTCAGAGAGTATTTATTCTTCGAGTTACTGACCCTAAATAGCTCGTAAATTAAGCGAATTTATTTATATACCTACATATGTATGTGCCACTATTTCTAGGCCTCTTCCTTAATTCAATAAGTTTTATTTCATTTCATTCTATGCATAATTCATGGAGTCGTGTGCTAATCGGGCGACATCGCCAATGTGATGATGAATTTAGTATTCCCTCTAACTGGGTAGTTTCCCACAGTTACCATATTAGATAGACAGTCGCTCCAATAATAACCGGAAAGCTTCTCCGTCGTTGTGGCCGCACAATTATTGATTTAAGATTAATGTGAACATCATTTAAAATGCAGTAAAACCACAAAACTCAAATTGCCATTTAATTGTTAGTGTCGACGTTTCGTCGTGCATATCTATTTTTAAGCTTAAAACTTTCGATTAAAATCCCTTTTAATACCCCCATCTTATTTATTGCATTTCACAAGATCTCTTGCAATATTCATTACATAAATGAGTAACTAGAATCTAAATAAAACATATTCTGATCTTACCTTCTGAAACTTCTTTGTTATCTGCCGCTGATATCCAGTCAGGATCAGTTTGCTATTCTAGGTATCATATTCCTTTGAGAGGATTCTTGATTTTTTACACACTTCAATTAATTATACTTTTTAGATTCTCGATCACTGATCAAATTTAAAGCCCGTTCGCAGCGAGCATAAAAGGGATACTGATCGCAATGTGCGCTCGATCGTTTTCTTCACACTTCACACTTGGAGTGCCAAAACTGAGACACTCTAGTAGTTTCCACACACGCACACAATGTCGCCAGCTGGCAACAAAAGAAATATATGATAACTGTCTATATATATTAAGTAAATATTTATGTTAATAAACACAGCGAATCAAAAGAACTGCGCGAACTGAGCGAAATGCGAAAACAGCGCGCGCTGCTTATTTGCTTTGAGAATTTAGCGCTTGCTGCGAAATGAAAACCGTTTTTCAAACTGAGGTCGCGCGCCAAGCAGCACCCAACGCAACAGCAGCAGCGCAGCGGCAGCAGAGGAGCAGCCGCCGAGCAGCAGCAGACCTAGACAATCGACAGGCCGTAAATTACGACTAACCGATTCGATGACGCAGATCCGATAACAAACCGACAGGTTCTCATTGTTCGCTCGCTAGTTCGTGAAACAGGCCACAACGAGAGAGCGAGAAAGAGTGCGCGAGAAAGAAAGAGGGTGAGAGAGTGTGAAAGAGAGAGTGCAAAGAAAACAGATAGAGTGAGAGAGAGAGAGAGAGACATGGAGTCAAACGACTTGCGATGGAATCCTACTTTTTTTAACGGTTTCGTTAGTAACAGATTAAAATTTAACCACAACTAATTAATTTACTAATCGAAATGTTTTTTATTTCAGGTTGATCGATTTAAGTATCTGAACTGGTTGCTGGCGGTTTCCATCTATTTTGCGGCTTTCTTCTTACCTCGCAGAATAGGACATCATATGATGTACTATATTTGATTAGCATTTAATAACTAATTACTCAATTAAGATCTATTTTGTTTTGACCGCACGCCGTTGCCGAAAAAAGTGTCACGTTTATTTTGCGCAATCTCCAATATGCACGACGTGTTTCAAATAAGGTGCAATCACTTCATTACATTTTTAATAATTTATTTTATAAAACCGGGTACTTTTGATATGGGGTGTACTGAAAGTAGTAGGGAAGGATACACAGCTAAACCGTTTTAATATGTTCTTGCTTTTAATATTACAATGATATTTTTTTTTGTTTAATTAGTTGTGGACAGGGACTGTAAATAATGCATATTTGTATTTTTTAACAAAAATCAATATCAAAATATATACGTGCTCCTTTGCTTACTGGCATATCAGAGGTACATAACATGGAGTCTAATTATGCCCTGCATAAGTCATCCAGGGTACTGTGCTTGAACTACTAGAAATTATATTCTATGAATTATATTCGTCTGCCTTAAAATCCCTAATACTGACCCAATTAGCTTAAAATTGGTTTATTTTCTGCAATTCTAACCGCATGCTCGTAAATTCCACTCGAGATTTTCTGTTATTTCGTTACTAACATTCACACTCGTGATCTGATTGGGTTTTTCTGGAATTTTACCAATCCCATGCAACAAATTTGGATCGAATATTTCTTTATTATCCCAGATAATATTAAATAACTCTTTTTTTAACTTAAATTTGTTAATTTTAAATTTATTTCATTGTAGTTAATTTAATTTAATTCATTAATTTAATTTAATTATTTCTTGATAACATAAATAACATGAAAAATAGTTGATGTTTACTGAAACGCTCCACTAATAATAATTGTCAAACTCGCAGTAGTACCTTATCCAATTACAATTTTTTTCAGTACAAGTTTAATTGAAACTTATAAAATGAAATAAGCCAAATGTATTAATGATTTTCGACAGTGATTAAATAAACTTTTTAAAGTTTTTTTTATGAAATACGACAATGCTTGTAATCCCAAAAATTCGATAGAGACACTTTCGGTTGAGTCCAAAGCACAAATAACCTGATGAACCGATATATTGTTGTCATAAGTTATTTAACTGTCCACACTGATGCCTATATCCGCTATTGACAATTTCTTGCAAATTTGTTATTCTATTAGTTTACGATGTTTGAATTCCAATCCGTTGCCATGCCCTTCTATCGAATTAGTGCTAATCATTTGTGACGTTTATATCTCCTACCAACTGGACCTGGGCGACAGCACAACAAAGTCAAGTGTAAATAAAGACAACATATCTGAGAAATTGGAGCATGGCTCAGGGGGGAATACTGTGGTTAGGGGTGGTTTCGTGGTGGACTATGTGGCCGTGTGTCTAACCTTGTTATTGAACTCACTTGTTGCCTGCAATTTTTTCGCATCTTCCAACTAAATAACGCCTATTAAACCTGTCATGACAACAATAACAACAACAGGCAAACAGATGAGAGGTGAGGTTTTTCGCAAAAAAAAGAGTAAAATCGAATTTGTTGATACATATGTTTTGTGCATTTTGTTGTCCACTGTCACTAATTTAATTAATTTGTTTTCTGTTTATTTACTTTTGCAATCTGCCATGTTTCCCATATTTGCGTGTGCTTCTCATTGATATGTGAAGTGCACGGTCAAATATGTTAATATGCCAAATTGCAAAAGTATATGTGCTACGTATGAATGTACTACATATGTCAACAGGCAAATTTTATGTTTTATAATGTACACAAAATTTTATTTTTAATGAATAATCCTTAATCCTTTATAACTTCAAATTGCAAGCAGCCATTGGTGCTGCCGGGCAATGCTCCGGGATGCGATAGTGGCAGCCATGTAATATACATACTCTTCGCTTCTTCATCGAATTTCTTATTTGCCGCTTTAAAAAGAATTTAAATTGAAAATATTTTTCTAAAGCTACATAAAATCCGGTATCTTACATATATAGTTCGGATTGCGTATGAAGGTCTTTTGACGCCTTCGGGAAGTTTTTGGTTTTTCTGTAGGAACTTCATTAAATCTCATTTGCGCATCCACATTCCTCTCATCTCTCAATTCAGACACGGCGCGGACTATTTTCTGTTCATTTGGTGGGATGCAACGTAGGTAAGCCGCATAATTGCAGACAGGCAGCAATACAAAGATCATCCACAGAGTACCAGTCATTTCTAGCGATTGCTTAAAAGCGGAGGTTGTCTTTACAAATATCCATTTGTATTTATATACACAATATTACAATAAGGCATGCAAAATCAATATCTTATAGTTTGTTTTTGATAAGTTATAGTTCGAGCATGAAATAAAATAAAGTATTCTCGGAGGTATCTAATTCTTATAATTATTTTATTAATATTGATTAATTGTATATTTGTGGTAGCTGAATATCATTGGTAATTTAATAAAAAACCAATTAAAAATTTAAAAACAAAAAAAACAAATTTATATATAAAAATTTGTGGTCATTGCAACCATTTAGACAAAATAAGTTACCCTATGCAAGGGTATAATCAGTTCTTTTGAACTGGCGATTGCCAGCTATCGATTTATCGACCTGCCTCCATGCTCAATTGTCGTGTTGCGCATTTTCATATTAATCGTGTGCGGTCACACTTAAGTTAGTCGCATCGCATTCGCTCAAAAATTATAAAAATAAAGTGTGCACTGAGAAAAACATAACATGGCGCCCACGATAAATAATTCCGCGGTAAACACAGCCGCCGAAAAGCGACCACAACGGCAAACGGAGCGAAAGTAAGTAATATTGTCGAAAATACTTTATCTATTTCAGTTGTTAATATTTACAAAACGCAGGTCCGAAATAATTTGCCGCGTCAAGTATGGCAACAATTTGCCCGATATACCCTTCGATTTGAAGTTCCTGCAGTATCCTTTCGACAGCAATCGCTTTGTGCAGTATAACCCCACCTCGTTGGAGCGCAACTTCAAATACGATGTGCTGACTGAGCATGATTTGGGAGTCACGGTGGACCTAATCAACCGTGAGCTGTACCAGGCGGACCCAATGTCACAGTTGGATCCCGCAGATGAGAAGCTGCTGGAGGAGGAGACCATGACACCGACCGATTCGGTGCGTTCACGTCAGCACTCGCGCACAGTGTCCTGGCTGCGTAAGTCCGAATATATTTCGACAGAACAAACTCGCTTCCAGCCTCAGAATCTGGAGAATATTGAGGCCAAGGTGGGCTACAATGTGAAGAAATCACTGCGTGAGGAGACACTCTATCTGGATCGGGATGCACAAATCAAGGCCATCGAGAAGACATTCAGCGACACCAAGAATGATATTACAAAACATTATTCCAAGCCAAATGTAGTGCCTGTGGAAGTGCTGCCCATTTATCCAGATTTCACCAATTGGAAGTATCCATGTGCTCAAGTCATATTCGATAGCGATCCAGCACCGCAGGGCAAAAACGTGCCAGCTCAATTGGAGGAAATGTCGCAGGCCATGATTCGTGGTGTGATGGACGAGAGTGGAGAACAGTTTGTCGCTTACTTTCTGCCCACAGAGACGACGCTGGAGAAGCGTCGCACGGACTTTATTGCCGGAGAGCTCTACAACGAGGAAGAAGAATACGAGTATAAGATTGCACGCGAGTACAACTGGAATGTTAAGACGAAGGCATCAAAGGGTTACGAGGAGAACTACTTCTTCGTCATGCGACCCGATGGCATCTACTACAACGAGCTTGAGACGCGAGTGCGCCTTAACAAGCGTCGCGTCAAAGTCGGACAGCAGCCCAACAACACCAAATTGGTGCGTATCAAGCTCATTCTGTATTCTCTTGTACTCTATCTTATGTATCAATCTGTTTAACAGGTGGTTAAGCATCGTCCACTTGATGCCATGGAGCATCGCATGCAGCGGTATCGTGAACGACAGCTGGAGGTGCCTGGCGAGGAGGAAGAGGAAGAGGAGGACAACGAGGAGGAAGAAGCGGAGACTCAGGATACTGAACAGTCGAAAACAACACGTACTGCAGCCGATACAATTAACAGTAAAACGACTGATAATGCATCCGCATTGGAAACCACTGGTGACACAACACCAGCCGCTGATGCTCAAGAACAACGCGAACGACAATCACGCTCCAGAACCCGTTCTGGTGGCTCACGGTCACGCACTCGCAGCCGCAGTGGATCGGCCAGCGGCAGTGCAGCAAGTGGATCGCGAAGCCGCAGCCGCTCCAGCTCGGCTAGTGGATCTGGGTCACGGGCCAGCAGTCGCTCGAAGTCTGGCTCACGCTCACGAAGCGGTTCACGTTCCCGTTCCCGATCGAATACGTCAGCAGGTTCCGCCCATGGATCGCAGCGCAATCGTAGTGTTTCCCGAAGTCGATCTAAATCGAAGTCTCCATCAAAATCCAAGTCGCGTAGTCGCAGTCGCAGTGCATCTGGTTCACGTTCTGGCTCTGGCTCACGTTCACCAAGCCGTTCACGCAGTGGCTCGCCAAGTGGTTCAGGCTCAAGCTCTGGCAGCGGCTCCGACGAGGAATAAAAGAGCCAGTAAAATGCAACATTTCTAACATATATAATATATAGTCTTAGTGGTAAATACACAAATTGTACGAGTTGATAAACAAAACAAGAATATGTTAAAAGAAATCTAGACTCCTCTGTATGCATTAGGAAGTTTCTATTAGAAAGAGTCCATTAGGAAGATTCCCTTAGGAAGACTCCATTAGGAAGAGTCCATTAGGAAGCGTTGAAAGAGTTCGCCATCGGAGCTTTGATGCTCTGATTGCTGCGGCGAATAGAGACGCAGATTCTGGAGCTGCTGCAGCGGTGAGTTGCTGCCATCAAAGTGCACCTGCACGTGGTTATCTATGATCAGTTGTGGCTGCTGCTGAGGGGAATCTACACCACAAATGCCCAGTTTCTGGCAGCTTTCGACTACAATGTCATCGATGGTCTGCGAAAGCAAGGCCTCCTGATCACCGCCATTAGTCGTAGCAGCAGTGTGAGTTGCCGATACGTTGTCCACGCCAGGATTGGATTCCAGCAATGCCTTGATAAATTGTTCAGGCGTTTGTTCCTCCTCCTCTTGGTTCGACGAGGCGCAGCACTTGTGAGTGCGCAGCGAGACCTTATAGCGAAACGTCTTCTGACACTGCTCACACTTGTACGGCATAACTCCAGTATGGATGCGGGTGTGCACCAGAAACGAAACACGTTGTCGAAAACACTTTCCTGTAAATTAGACAGTCGGGATTTTAATGAGAATATTTAAGAAAGGAGCCGAATAGATCGTGAGTGTTTCCACTTTAATGTTTCGTTAATATACGAAACACCAAAGTGTCAGTCGATCACGCTCTACATTAAGATACCCTTTGCCCAATTTGGGAAGACCTTATAATTCCCAATAGCAAATAACTTGAATAACTTCAATGTTAATTATCCGATCAGAATAGGAGATAAGTTAATATAGTCTTTATATATGATAGTATGCAATATCTTAAACAAACTTGATTTGCGTTTAATATACAGGAACCTTCATGCTACATTTGGTGCCTATAGTTAATATAATAGCAGCGACCTCTTCTTAACACAGACAATCGCACATGGCGCAATACTTTCTGGGGTCTGCCCCGACTATACCTTCCTATTACATACAGGTGCGCATTTCTTCTTTGATCATTTACAAAATCGGGCAATTTAATTTGTAATTGATCTTGTTAATATATTGCAGAACTTCTTTACCTACTTCACCACGACTAAGACCTTCTTAGATCGACTCCGATCGCACCTTGTGCTAGTTACACCATGAAGAGCTAAGAATAATAAGGATAGCCTACTTACCACACACTTCGCACTTGAAAGGCTTCTCGCCGCTGTGGATGCGCTGATGATTGTGCAGGGTAGAGAGCTCCTTGAAGGCACGCCCACAAATGGTGCAGGCGTGCGGTTTCACCTCACTGTGGTAGAGTAAATGCTTGTGGTAGGATTGCTGAAAGGTGAAGGTACGGGCACAGAACTGGCAGGTGTACGGCATTTCGCCAGTGTGGAGACGTTTGTGCTTCTTCAGAAAGTATTTGGTGGTGAAGAGCTTGGCGCACACATCGCACTCCCAGTTCTTGGGGGAGCTGCCATATTCCGTTGTAGCCGCTGAAGCATCCGTCGGCGTGGTGATCTCCTGCTTGAGCATGCCAATGGCTCCGCTCAGGGCATAAGGCTGGTTGCTGTTACCGCCGCTCGTAGTTGAGTTGCCAATGTTGCCAACAGCAGAGATTCCATTGGCATTGGATGACGTCATTGCCTCTTTGTGTCGTATGCGATCGCAAATGCTAATCTTGGGCTTGGGATTAATTATGGTGGAACTGGAGCTGGCGCCACAAGCATCTCCAGCCTGGCTGCTGCCTATGCTAGCGGGATTGCTGCTGTTGCTCAAGGTTCCTCCTTTTGTGTGCAACACCTTGAGATGCACGCGCAGCGAACCCTTCATGCGAAACGTCTTTGAGCAGAGATGACACTTGTATGGCTCCTGCTGTTGTCCCGCCGCTAGTTTCGTTGTGCCATCAGCATTCTCGTGCACCAGTCGGAAGTGTATGTTGCGCAGCTCGTCGTTGCGGAAACTAAACTCACATATGTCACATCTGGCTGGAGGTGTAGTAGGTACAGGTGCAGTTGCAGGTGTAGAAATCGAAGCAGGCTCCACAGCAGCTTTTGACCGAGACTTTTTGCCACGCCTCTTCGAAGGGGCAGTTGGCAATTGGGTTGCAGTGGAAGTGGAACTGACAACAACAGGTGCTGCAGGAGCAACAGCAACTGTTGGCGTAGGCGCTGCTATCGTGGGAGGCACTGGTTCCGGACTGTTCATCATACTCGTGTGGCTAAACAAATGTATTGTCAACTTGTCGAGACCCAGAAACTGATCACTGCACTGGGGAAACGGGCAGGACAGCGGGCCATTGGCGGCCTTTATCAATCGCTGTTGCAGGGCATCAATGCTATTGAAACTGGGCACCGCGCACAGTGGACACAGCACCGACATGGAACACATTGTTGTCCCTAATTAGAACAAGTTTTTCAATGGAAAATTTGTGCGGCAGTGCAGCAGCTTAGGCCACCATCATTCCTGACCGATATAAAGTTGAAACAAATCCAAAAAGAGAAGAAAATGTATTTTCTCGTTTTCACAAATTTTCTAAAAATACTTGCAACGAAAATATTGAAATTGTTGCGACGCCAGCGCCAGCGACTGAGAGCACGAGATCTGTTCGTCTGGGCGAAATCGAAAATAATGAAAAATATTCCGCTACCCGAGACCGGGGCGAAAATACCGAAAAAGTTCTTATTTTCGAAAATTCGAAAATAAATACCGAAAAACTTCTGTCTTCTAAGTATTCGATACGATCTCTCTGTGCTTTGTTTTCATCGTGATGGTAACACGAAAATATAATATCGAAATAGGTATTGACACATTGTGCTTGTGTTAATGTAAAGGTCGAAAATAAAACATATATTAAATTTGTTTAGTTAATATATCCAGTTTTCATGTCTGAGTTGATAAATTAATAAAGATTTTCTTCCCTTCATTCAGCAATATTTCCTTTGATCTTTTTTAAATGATTTGTTTGGCCCGATGCCAGAATAAATAATAACTTCAGAGATATATACAGTCTGTCAAGTAGTAAGTCTTTACACATATGTACATTTAAATAAAGAGTTACTCTTTACACATACAGTGAGTCAAGTAACTCTTTACACTGTATGTACATGTTAATGTTATGTACATATGTGTAAAGAGTTACTCGACAGACTGTATATATCTATATATATGAATTTGTCTGCAAAATAAAAAGAGTGACACACTTCTCTTTAGCTTTTTAATGGTCAAAAAAAGCATAACTACTGAAATAATGAAATTCACTGGCTCAATTATAAAGCCCTATTCATAGTGTATTTAATTGATTTCTTGGCTATAGCGAAATTTGTCTAGAGTATCCCATGACAGTGTACACTGTCATCTCTATTTTTGTAATCAAGTATCTCAAGTATAGTAGGCGCAATGGTCACTCTTCTTTCTTCTTGTTATGGTCTATTTTTATTGTGCTTGTTTTCCCAATTTCCTTTCATTCTCTCTTCTCGTCGGTGAGCTATTTTATCAGTGTTTCTGTTTCGACTGCCAATTTGTAAACAGTTTGTTGGTCAAACACGTGAGTGTTCCGTACTGAAATTGATTCACTTCTTCTTCGTCGGAGCGGGTAAATTAAGTGAGAGAACGCTTATTTTTGCCGTGGAATCTTCCCTGCCCAGGGTCATGCTTAGCTCAGAAGTTGATGAGCGTATACTATAAGCTGCAGATAAGAAAGATAAACCAATATGTATTACTATAGATTCTCAATACATAAGAATATCTAGCATACCCTTTGTGGAGCAGGCTTCGATCGAGGTGTACGAGGTACTCTTTGAGGATAATCCACTCCGTACGGGTTTCAATTGGGTGGGCATCTTCAATCCCTTGCTGAGCATAAAGCGTATAATCTTAGTTCCATCCTGATCGCTAGCCGCCATGTCGGACAATAGATTCAGAGCCTTCCTGTTGCGGGTCTCTAGCTCCTGCAGACTAAGATCACGCTCGAACAATTCAAGGTAATCCGCGCTTATACCCTTCTGTTTGATGTTTTTGAGCATAATTTGAATGTCACGATTGGCTCGCTCTATTTTCTGGTTTTGCTCATTCATCTCTTTTGTCAACTTTGACAAGGTCTCCGAGTTTTCAGCACACTTTTCTTTTTCCCCCTCCAATTGTTGAATGAGGTTCTCCTCTTCTGATTTCAAGTCCTCCAGTTTGGCTTCATACTGCGCAACTTTGCAGCGCAACCTTTTCAAATTATTAAGTTCGTTACAGTAAAGTGTTTGAGCTCTATTCAACTCCCTTTCGGCTAATTTTTCGTCTGTGGAACGAAAGAAAAAATTTGAATTCTAAGTAATATAATAAACGTATTTCTCTTTTTAGTCAGCATATCTGTCGCCTTGGTGGCAACGCGGCATGCGGCATACAGTCGTTCCTTAATGCATGTCATTTCAATTTTGTGACGTCAACAATCTTAAGAAATCAAGTTAGTTGCTTACTAAATGGCAACGCTGGAAATTCAAATAAAAACAACTGACTTGAAAGAGGTCAACAATGGCCTTGGTGGCAACGCTGCACACAGGATCGAGTGCAACAGAAAGAGGTTGTAACAGTCGTTACTTATTGCAAGTCTAAAAGCTCAATTTTGTGACGTCAACGACTTTAAGAAATCAAATTAGTTTGAAAACTATATGGCAACGCTGGATAAAATTCAAAATATAAATTAGTATTGCCTTTTTTGACAATTTTCAATGATCAGTGGCATAACAACAGACTTGCTGAAACTCAACAATTGCAATCGAGATTCGTGATTCAAAAATGTATTGAATTAATTTTAATCTGTTTAAATGACTTACCCATTGAAAAGTTATCTCGTGTTTTTAGATTATTGCGGAAATTGTCATTGGATTTATCAAACTGACGCAATGTGTTCTCCAATGCGACCACCTCCTTTTCAGCCTTGATTACTTTCTTATTGAGAGTATCGCCCTCGTCGGTGAGCAGCTGTCGTTCCTGTGCGTTCTCCACCTTAAGCTGCGTGGCTGTAATGATGGTGCCATCTTCGTTGATGCCCAGCAGGGCGGAAGTCAGCTCGAAGCGGGAACGCATTGCAGCGATGTGTTTCTTGCGCTCTCCAAGATCAGCACGTAGCGTGCTCAGTTCGTCGTTGAGATGTTTGCGCTTTAATTGCAATATATCCTGCTGACTGCGCAGCTCCACAAAGCGATCCTTGACGATGCGCTTGAAGGCAACGCGATGCTGGTTGAGGCTGAACGTGCCCTTCACACAGCTGTCGATCACATTCTGCACATCGCAGCAGCGCATCTTGAGCAAACTCAGCTCGACAATGCACTCAGAATTCTCGTAGCGATTCATGCGCAACCGCTTGATGGTTCCCTCGCAATAAACCTGCGCTTCCTTGATCTTAAACTTGATATTCTCCAAAAGCTTGGCATCGTTATTGTACGTAATAACCAGTGCATTCATGCTATAGTTAAGCTTCTTATTCTGCGCCTCCGTCGACGCGAGGCGACGTTGTAATTTGGAATAGTATTGTTCCAGATCCGCCAGCGTATCCTTGTTGTGCTGCTCTATTTCGGGATCAGTGTTCTTGCCTTTCAAAACCGCCAGATGTCGCTCAGTCTGCAGATACTTGAACGACATGTCATAGTGAATCCCCGTCTGACGTTTTAACTCGTGCTCAAGTTGGTGATGGCTGCGATAGACCGCAGTTAAAGCGGACTGCAGAGCCGTATTCTGTACAATCATTGTCCTCTCCTCGTCATGCAGCTCGGACACCTGACGCTGTGTGCGATAGAGCAGCTCATTGCATCGTTGTTGCTGCTTGTTCAGATCGTTGAGAGCCAGATTCTCCGTCTCCATCATCTCTTCGAGAATTTGGAGTCGTTGATTTGCGTTCAACGCCTTGTTCTCGATCTGTTTGAGTCGCTCGTTCACCTTCTTCATCAGCTCCTGGAAATTGGCAATCTCCTCGTTTTTTTTGTCTCGCTGCTGCATCAATTTGCGATTCTCCAGACGCTGTGCAAACACCATGTTCGCAAGATTCTCCAGTTCGTGGCGCAGCCCAACAATCTCACGATCCTTCAGCATGGCAGCATCGGTCAGACGTGCAATCTCGTTCTTGATATCCGAAGTCTCTGTATTCAGCGTCTCAATGGACTGCTCCACCATGTGATTATTCTCCAGAACATCGGTCAGCTGCTCATTGGCCAAGCGATAGTTGCGAGCCATTAAATTCGCTCGGTCCGTCAGTCTGCTGCACTCCTTCTCCCCATTCTGAATATCCAGTTCGCGCTGCGTCATCTGATTGACTGCATGTTTCCAAGTCTCGACCATCTCTCGCCGCTCCAAGTGTGCCGCTCGATACAGACAGGCAGTGCGTTCGAGATTCTTCTCCAGTGTCATTTGCTCATCATACAACTGAACATTCTGTTTACGCCTTTTGTCGATTTCCGCCTGAAGAAGCTGACGCTTTGTGTTTAGTGCTCGAGCCTTCTGTTGATCATCCTGATAGTACTTATCTATCAACTGGTACCCCTTGTTTCCATCCTCCATTGCCTCAGCCCATTCGACCAAACTTGACTTCGCGGTCTTAATGCGATTTGCATTTTCATCGATTTCCTTTTTGTTCTTGGTAATCTTACCTGGAAGTAAATTGTGTACTTAATTCTAGAACCGCCAGGCGAGCAGCGGGAGTGTCCACTTACTCAGAGTGTGCTCGGCGAATTCAGTAAATTTAGCAAGATCCTTAACATTTGTACGCAAATCCTCTTTCAATTTATTTCGCTCAAGGATTACTAGCTGCGTGCGATGAGCCTCCTTGATGGCATCATTTTTCATCGAGTTGAAAACGTCCTGCCCAAAGAAGAAGTCGGCGTGTTTATCTATGATGATTGCTACCTTCCTTCCCAACTTTAACTTACAATATTTTGCTGCAATGTGGCCTCAATGTTGTGCTTGTGACGCTCGATCGCCTTGTCGCGATCATCCAGTGCAATGATTTTTTGCTGCAGATCGAACTTTTCTGCCCGCATGCGAACCATCTCCTCGAGTATGGCCAGATTCTCAGCATTCGCCATGGGTATATCCGCCTCGACTGCCCAGCCCATGGACTTCATGGCCTCCAGCTTGAAATCGTCTAGCGACGAAGTCTTCATGTCGTCCGATTCATTCATGATGTCCTATTTGAATGCGTTATCGATCATATATATTGGTAGTGGGTTAAGGTAAATATATATGCATATATCGAACTGGATATATTAATATGCTATACAATTGTGAGTAAGTCTGAAATTTGAAAATATGAATAGGAAAAAAACACTTGCCTAGTTTCCAATGGCAACCGGTTTGTTAAGTTTCTCAACGCTGCCCCGGGCAACAGAACATGGTTCCATATGATTGTAAAGAGTTACTCATTAAGGTGAAGGAGGGTGGATATTACTCCATTGAGAGAGTCTTTCAAACCACTTATCAAAGCAATAAAATAAAGGTGCTATCAGCATAAAAGTATTAACATAAACAAGTAACGAATACTGCAGATACCCTTGTCTCAAAGTGTTACAAACACACTAATCTTTCCCAAAAACTAAGTATTGTACCGCCCATTGCCACTCTCACATACGTGTTCAGACATGTGGGAAAAAGCTAAAGCATCTTCTAATCGCAGACTTAACTTCCGCAAAATATGAAAATATTTATTTAAATATATGAGTAATCAAAAGAGCGTATCTTTCAAACATCGTCCAAAAATCAAATACACACATTTCATAATTTATTTGCATTTGGAGTTTGTAACTAACTTTAAAATATTTTTCATCTGCGTAGGAGATACAAAAAGACAAATGGACCACACGGCCTGTCCAAGAATATGTACTTTATGGGGTCTTCCTCGCAGCTTTAAAATACCTTTTTACAAAGTTTATATATTTGACTATTTTTAATGGTCCAAGCCAAAAACTATAGTGAGCTCGACTTTGATATTCTATAAATTAATATGCCATGCGTATTTTGCGTTGCATACTTTATAGGGGAAAAATTTATTAATTAATCTATTAATTGTTACTTATCCGTACGCAACAAAATCTTCAGAAACTTAAACAACTGTTCCCTACGACATTTTAAAGACACAAACAAATTAAAAACAAAACTCGTTTTATCATGTATTGGGTTTTTCTGTTTTATTTACTTTTGTTGTTGTTGTTGTTGTTGCTGGTTTCTTTGTTATAGAGCAATAGTCTTAATTATCTTGTAACTATTATGTAATTGTTATATGATAATTTAATGCTAGTTTTTATGTTTATAACTTGATTCGGTTCAATTCTGTTTTGTTTGTATTATTAATAATCATTTGTTTATTATTCCATATAGTGTATATAATTATTACAATAATATTATAAGTAACTCATCATTTTCATTTATATTATTATTATATCCATTCAGTACTGCAAAAGTTGATACATCGCGTCGATTTCGCAATTCGATATATTTATTAGGTCTGTTTAAACAACATATAAATGTAGTATATTCTTTAAATACAGTTACAGTTAAAGTTACAGTTGTGTAAGTGTTTCTGTGTGTGTAATGTAGTTTTATATGTGTTAATATATATATATGTATATGTATTTGTATTTATATTTATATGTAGATATATATCGCGAATGCGTTGTATGAACTAAACACTACAGAATTCCATTTCTAGTATGCATCATGTGTTGATTTCAAAATCGAAACGTTTTTATCATCATTTTGTAGCTTTACTTTATTTCATTTTTTATCCCAGTTCGCATTGGTTGTTTATGTATATTTATTTTGTGGCTATGATAGATTAACACAGCTTGCAGAATATTTGCTTAAGAGGCATATGGTGGACACATACATACGTGTAGTTATATCCATTAAATTATATAATTATATTATGTTTAAATATATATATACATATATGTATATATATATATATATATATATTTAGTTATATGTATATGTTGTGTATGTATATAAATGTACTTTAGATTTTAAACTTCTTTTTAAGGGTGGGCGTTCTTTTACTTTTAATTTCTTTGCGTTCATTTCATTTCTACGTATATAAAAAGTATATTAAGTAAGGGCGGGGGCGTAGTAAGTAAGGATCGGATTGGGATCGGACAAAAAACAAAATTGCCGCGACCATCACAGCATCTGCTCCTTTCTCTCTCTCTTTCTGTTCCTCCACTACACTTTATATAATCGTTATAAGCGTTTACATTGCTGGTACACTTTTTGTGCTCATCAAAACCAGTTACAATCTCTCAACCTTGTCAGCAAATTATGAAAAATATTATAACAAAAACTTAATATGCGAATAAACGAAATTGTTACTAGAGGCGAAAAAACTAAGTGAAACATTTATTAAAGCGCAATAATTGAAACTAATTTAAAAGAAAATCTACTATATAAAGCCCCTTGTATCATTATTATTGATTGTGGGCGGGTTTGAAAACAACTTTGTTTCTTTTTCTTGAGCTTTACTAATTAATTTATTTAATAGTATTTGAATAATTGGCCTTTCATGTGTGTGTTTGTTTAGTATGTGTGTGTTTCTTTATGAGAATGGATGTGCGTGTGTGTGTGTCAACTAGCGAATGTTACAAAATATATAATATGTAAGTATTTTATATCGAAATTTGGCCAGTTGAGTTCGGGTATTAAAATTAGAGAAAGATAAATTGCAAATTATGTGAAACGCTGAATGAATGCTTTTTGTTGTTGTTGTTGTTGTTGTTGTTGTTCTTGTTCTTGTTGATGTTACTACTATGATTCGTATTCTTGCTTCTTGTAGTTGTTGTTGTTGTTGCTGCTACTGCTGTTGGATCTTTGCTTTCCGCTTTGATACAGAATTCCCCAATCGATTAATTGGTTGGAGGATGTAAGAGATAATGGATATAGACTATTTTCGTGTTCGTATCAAATAAATATTAATATATACATATGCATAAATATATATATATACATGGATATATACATATATATATTTATAGATTTGTATATAATTCATCAATGAATGAATTCATGAATAACGTGCGTTTCCTTTTTTGTTTGTTTAAGTTTAAAGTTTCCCTTCTAGTTTCTCTTTGTTTTCTTGTATTATGTATTATGCATTATGTTGTTTTGTTTATCATAGTGTCGGGATCTGTAAGTGCATTTAAGACAGATGGAAGGACATGCTGCCCTCATTGGCAGCCACTTTCAGCTTCTGCCGCATTACATCACGACTGGAGTAGTCCGGCAACTTCAGATAGTTGACACAGGTCATCACAGATGGTAGATAATCATTGGGATTCTGATTCCCATCCAATGTCTTGCGCACAATGGTCAATGGCGGAGTCAATGACTTAAAGCCACCAGTGGGCAGACGCGGTGATCCCGTCACGAACTGCAGGAACGCACGCTGCTCATCACGATTATACGAGACGAGGATCTCATACAGATATTGTATGGCCTGAGATTCCTGATGGAAGCCGTGATCGGTACGACAGCTGTCCTGCAGCATTTTGAGATCCCAGCTTTGATGCTGTTCGCTGCCGGAGCCGCAGAAGACGCACTCCAATTCCTCGGGATAGAACATGCGCAGACGTTGTATGGGGAATATAGAATCAAAGCCTGCAAGAAATCAATATTAATATAGATACAATATATATACAATATAATCGAGTGTTTTCGCTTTCGACTATTTACCCTCGCGTAGCGCCTCAAATTGCTTCTGGACACCTTCGATTAGGAACCAGTAGGTGACCAGTGAGATATATTGATGTAAGTTGTGCACAGTGACGGGCGTATCTCTTCCACCGCGGCAAAGCTCAATATTGGCATGACCGGGTAGCACAAAGTCCAGTCCCAGATCGGCAATGGGACAACCATCCAAGTCCAGTTGCTCCATCTGAGAGGGTAAATAAAACTTTAAATTAAACACCATAAACCAATAACGAATATTCTTCGCCTATTTACCTTTTCCTTTTTCTCCAAGGCAGGCACATTGGGATCGGATTGTATATCCTTACGTTGTCGCACTATATCCTGCAGGCGCACCAACGTATTCTGCACCTCTGGTGCAACACGCAACAGATCTGCCAGACCAATTGAATGTTCCTCACTGACCAGCCAGCGATAGAAGGGCAAAGAGAACGGCAAGTCCAGCTAGAGATGCAAACATACAGATACAGATGTTAGATACATAAAATATATTCATTTATATTGTTGAACATACCATGCGACTATCCATCACTGCCTTGGCCATAAATTTGCCGAGGAACCTGAATTTCGATTTGGCCTTGGTCATTTGTGGCAGCTTGGAGGACTTGCCCAGTGGCAGGGGGAATAGTCCATGAGCTGTATGAATATAACTGACAGTTGAGGCAGTTATTGCTCCCCCTGTTGCTGTTGTTGTTGTTGTGACCGTTGTCGTCTGTTGTTGGCTGGATGCGTTTGTGTTGGTGTTGCTGTTGGTTGTGCTGTTGGTTGTGCTGCCATCTGTGGCAGTCATATCACTTAACTGCTGTGCAATTATCATATTTAAAGCATTGTCATTCGATCCGGTACTGGAGGAGCTGTGCTCCGCCAGCTGTTGCTGCTGATGACGCAACGCATTGGTGCGACTGCTAGACCGGGTCAGATGTGTTGTGGTTGTGGTTGTAGTTGTTGTGGTGCTACTGATAACTGTAGCTGTCTGTTGCTCGCTGCTTGTCTCCAGTCCATCTTCGATGTGCACTACAGCACTGCTTGCCTTCACCACATCTACAATGTTGGACGAATTGTGGCGATAGCTATCGCTTCCATTCCATAGACCGAGATCAGTGCGCTGCAATTCAGACGAGACGAGGGCATAGAACTCTAGCGTAGGACCCAGTCCAGTGCCCACCTATGAACGAGACAAGGGATTAGGATTAGCATACAGATTATGAATATATTCAAAGTTCTACTCACCTCATTCTCGTATTGAATTTCGAGCAGCGCCTTGGAGTTGCCAAAGTCCTGCAATATGTGCTCCGCCTGCTTGAGTAGCTCGGCACGAGAAATTGCACGCTTGCGTCTATCGAGACGGGGTGCAACACGCTCTGATGACTCAGCCGCATTCAGGTCTGGTGTTGTATCGAGCAATCGTTGCAGAGCACGATCCCGATCAAAGCTCGTGGCGTAGAAGAGCAAGTGACGCGTCTCGAAGGGGAATAGGAATGGACAGGCCATGCCAATTTGGGGCAACCATTGTGGCAAGTTGCCAGTCATAATGACCAATGGATCCTGTAGCTGACGATTTGCCTTGGCGGTTATCTTTGGGTGCACAAACTCCGATTGGGCAATGATATTCTGACGCACAACACAGCCATAAAGATGCTCCCAGTGTCGATTGAGGGCGTGAATCACGCGCAGCATACACAGTGCATCCAGTGAGGCATCCTGCACGGTAACCACATCCATTGGCAGGCAACTGCTAAGGAATGACTTGAGGGGCGACAACACTGGCGGGGCAATACCTTCGTGCCACAGTTCGGTCTTCTTTCGCATGAATTTGCTGCTCGATTTGTGCGACTTCTTGCCGCCACTCGATGTGGCTGCCGACGAGGATGAGCTGCACGATGAGGTAGCTACATGAGATGAGCTGGACGTGGCATTGCTGCTGCTGTTGGCCTGCTGCTTGTTATGCGCCTGATTGCTGTTGCTGCTGCATGAGCTGTTGGCACCAGAGCCGGCACCATCCTCCTCCACAGGACGATAGTAGATTGTGTGTTGCTGCACCCAAATGCTGCTGTTGCCTGTATCGGGAGTTAAAGAAAGATAAAGCATTAGCATTGCAGTTGAGGCCAAATTCGAAGAGGAAGATCCTACACAACTCACCCAACAGCATCTCTGACTCGTTGTCCGTCTCGTGCTGTTCGTTGACCAGTGGCGAGAATTGCTTCACTGCCTGATAGACAGTCATGTTGTAGGGCAACACATGCTCGCCAATGAGGAACTGCAGCTTGTGCTTAAAGCCTGACTGTGTCATCACAACAGCGGCCACATTGTCATCCATATCCTCCTCGCTATCATCATCGGAATCGGCACGAATGCCGCCATAGCCGCGCACTACCAAATAACGTTCAATTGCCTGCACCATGGCCAAGGGATCGATCTTGACGGTGCCACCCTTCCACTGCCGCAAGTTGCTGCAGTGCGGATGACGCTGTAGATTGCACTGCAAGGACGAAGAAATATATAAATATTAATAGGTGTAATGTGAATGAAAGGAGAAATCACAAACTCACCTTCAACTGATGCGTGTTAAAGAAGCGCAAAGCGCTTTGATTGGAACGTCCACCGGGTCCAGCCTGAAAGTCATGAACCTTGACAGGGAACTGCTCCAGTTGAGTGACGCAGCCATTTAGCTTGGCCACAAACGCGCCAAATGCCAGTGGCTCAATCGTGGGCAATATACCGACGTTCTGGAGCAGCGGCTCCAATGGCAAACCGGCAAAGACGTGCATAAAGCTACGCAGTCGAGCATCGCGCTCCACGAGACCCGTCTCACTGGTCATGTAGTTGAGCATGGCCTTGATCAGTCCCGAATGATTCACCTCGAATGGCGATATGTCGCTCTCTAGCAAAATGTTCTTCAGTTCGAGCAGCGCATCGAGGCAATCGTGGTAGCTGCCGTTCAGCTTGAGCAATATGCTCGACAAACGTTCCAGTACAGTGGTACTGACCAACGAGGTGGCCGATGTCGAGCATGCTCCTCCAGCTCCTACAGAGCCACTTGCCGCACCCGCTCCACTCTGGCCTCCCTCACTCTCACGTGCCTTGCTGCGTCGTGCCTCCTGCTCTGTGTAACGTTTGACAAAATCGATTGCCTGCTCACGTACCCATTGGCGGGCACGTTCACGATTGGCAGCTGCCATCAAATTCGCATGCGAGATGCTCTTACTTATGCTGGCTGCCACAGCGGCGGGATTCATGCTGCCACCGGAACCAGCATAGGCGAGTCCTGCCGCGGAGGCGCTACTCGAGGCGCCGCTGCTGTTGCTGCTCGCGTCTTTGGTAAGGCCGTGCTGCGACTGCGACTGCTGCTGCTGTTGTTGTTGCTGCTGCTGATGATGCGCTGTCTGGCGACCCCAGCGTGCAGGATTAAGCGAGGCCAGAAATGATGATTTTGTTGAGGAGCCACTCGCATTGTTGCCAGCACTGCCAGCACTGAAACGGGACTTTGAATTGTTCGAAGACGAACCAGAACTGGGTGTGCTGCGTCCTCCAGCACTGCTGCTTCCCAGACCTACAAAGGAGGGAGAGGAGGAGGAGGAGGAGGAGGAGGAGTGAGATTAATCAGAGTTCAGTTGAGATTTCGAGTGATTCACTTACTTGTGGCACGGCTGAGCAGCTCGTGCATGGCTGAACTGGCCGAATTGGCTGCAGCTGCGGCAGCGGCAGCATCTTCCTGTCTCGATTTGGCGCGTCCACTGCTCTGGGATTTGCGCTTGGGCGGCGCTTTGCGTTTCAGCATGTCCGTCATCTTGTGCTGCAACGCTGAGGATGAGCAATTGTTGCTGCTGCTGTTGTTATTGCTGCTGCTGCTGCCGCTGGCTGCCGCAGCGCTAGTGGATGCCACAGCGGCAGTCATGTGCGACTGCTGTTGCTGCTGCTGATAACCACCCGTAGTAGCTTGTCCACTATTATAGATCACCTGTGTGGGCGTGCCCACAATTGCTGCTGCTTGTGCTCCAGCCGATGGCAATAGCTCCAACTGTGCCGCAGACATTGGCACCGCCGGCGGTTGAAAGCTCAAATATTGACGTGGATCGGCGGCCACAAAGTAGGCTGCAGGTGCAGCTCCTGTTCCTGCTGCTTGTGCCACCACAGTGGTTGCCGATGAACACGGCGCCGAGCTGCTGTAGTTATAATTGTCAGTGCCGCCTCCTGCCTGATGCTGCTGCTGTTGCTTGGCCACCGCATTGGCGCTGGCCGTAAGCGCATTCATGGCATGGGAGAAGCTCTTCACACTGTACGATTGATGCTTGGTGCTGCTGCTGGGCGTGGCATTGGCACTGCTGGAACCACCTGCGCCGGATGCACTGCCTGCTCCTGCGGTTACGTTGTCCATGAAAAAGGGATTCACTTGCAAACTATTCGCCGATGCCGGAGCACTCTGCGATCCACCAGCATTCGCAGTGGGTGTGGCCGTAGTGCTTAACGGTTTTGGCGATGGATTGGCACATATGGGATTGCTGGGATCCGTCAATTGGGTAAACTGATAGATGACACCCTCGCGACGGAAGTGTGTGCCAAATACATCGGGTAATTGTCGCATCAGAATCTCCGCCATCTGCAAAGCGCCCACAACAATCCGCAGATCATTGCTGCCCAGCATGCCGGCTATGTGACTGGAGACCAGTTGATACTTGAGCACCTGGCGCAGCAGTTCTGGCGTCGCATAGTAGACCATACGCAGCAGTGCGCGCAGGCACTTGTAGCGCACATTGGGGCCCGCCGATGAGCTGTAGACCTCATAGAGTACGTTGAAGATGTGCTTGATGAAGTCCGCAGCGAGGCCACGCTCCTCCTTCAGGCACGCAATGCGCGCATCTAGCGAGGGACGGCGTTTGTTAGAAGTGCTCTGGTTGCTGTTGTTATTATTATTGTTGTTATTATTATTACCACTGGCTGCAGCCGCCGATGATGTAGATGCAGCAGCAGCAGCAGCAGCAGTCGCACCACCCGTCGTTGTCAAATCCTGTCCAGCTGCTGCTGGTGCCACATAATTGGGATTGAGCTTGCGTTGCACGGGTCTCGTGGTGCCAGTGTCCTCATTGATCTGCTGCATGGCATGAAAATCGACCGTATAGGTGCGTCCTAAGGTGCTCAAGCTGATCTCATCCTCGCTGCTCTGATGGGCCGCCTCAATGAGACGCGAATCGATGGTCGAGTAATTATGCCAAGCGCCACGATCATCGCGCCATTGCCACTGCACCTGATCCTGTGTATTGAGGGTGGGTCGATCCAGGAGCGCATCTACCGCAAAGATTCCATCCAGCGGCAGACGCGGCATCAGTTCACCAATTAAGCAGGTCAACTCGAGCAGTTCCAATGGTGGCCGAGTCACCAGCTCCACATGCGTGGCACTAGCAACTGCCGGCTCCGCATTGCCCGTCAGCAGATACAACAAAGTAGCAGCGATGTCGTTGCGCAGCAATGAAATGGCCAGATCGGGACAAGCGGCGCACATTAAGCTCAGCATACGCACAACATTGGTGAAGGTGCCCGTGTTGAGAATGGCAGGTGTCATCACCAGCAGCTGCTGGCAATTCTTAAGCAAATCCGGGCTGGCAATCTGTTGCAATCGTTTTCCATCATGTGGAAAGCTTTCGACAAGGCGCCAAAAGGCGGTACAGACACTATCGACGCACTTCTTGTCCTGCTGCGAGAGGAGACGTGCCAACTGGGGCAGGCTCTCCGACACGAAATGGAATTCCTCGGCGTGCATATTCTGACAGCAGTTGGCCGTGATGGATAGTGCAGCACGCTGCGCCACAATCGAGAAGAAGTCCAGATAGGTGAGGCAAGCACTGATGCCGTTCGCCTGCAATATGGCCTTGTTGTGGCGACGCGAGAGTATCTCCAGTGCGGTCAAACTCTGCTCCGCCACATCCATGCACTGTATGACCTGCAGCTTCTCCAGGAACACGGGCACTGCTTCCACCACAGTGCCAGCGGAACGTGGCAGCGCCTCGAGCATGTAAGCCAAGGCACGACAAGCATTGTTCATAATATCAAAGTTGTGTTCCATGCGCAGCAACTGGATCAGGGCCGGCACCACTTGCTTCACCGGGAAACCGGCCAGAGTATCCTCATTGCCCATGACAAGCATCTGGCACATCTCGATGGCTGCCTGAAGCTGTTGCGATTCATCGTGCGACTGCAGACCCTGCAACAGTTGATTTGCCTTCGATGTGCTGCTATTGCCAATGGTGCGATGGAGTATGTGCGTCATGCGTGGTCCCAGTGCGCCGAAGAGATGCGGCGGTAGGCCGCGTGCCTCGAGCAATGCTTGCAGACGTCCTACTTCGCTGTCATCGCTTTCCGAATCAGCTGCTGCTGCAGCAGCTGCGGCGGCGGCAGCGGCAGCGGCAGCAGCGTTAACAGCAGCAGCTCCACTTGCTGCCGTTGCAGCGGCGGCAGCTGCTGCTGCAGATGTTTGTTGTGCTGCTGCAGACGATGTTCCTCCAGCTGCTGCTACATTGCTGCCACCGCCACTAGCCGAGGAGGCGTTTGCATTGTTACTTCCCACGGCACCGCCACCGCCTCCACCGCCGCCGCCTCCTGCGCTGCTGCTGCTAGTTGCGCCCACTGCGCTGCTAATGTTCACGTTGACCGCTGAGTCGCGTGCGGCGCTCAGTGCGGCTGCAACGATGCTGAGATTGGCCGAGTTGGAACCTAACAATGCAAAGATATTACAGTTAATTTCGTTCATATCGTTGTTAGTTGCACAACAGTTCTCAAAAGTAAAACACAAAATATAAACCAGACAAGGGTACAAGATAGTTCTCAAAAGTACATATATGTATGTACAGAAATGTACATATGTATGTAGTAATAGACAGAGAGATAGAGATAGAGAGAGAGAGAGAGAGAGAGAAAGGAAGACAAAGAGTGACAGCAGACGACAAATGCAACGTAAAAAAAAACAAAACAAAACTAAAATCAAATAACAAATTACAAATATCGAAAGAAAGTTCTAGTAGTTTGTTATCGTTTATCGTTCTAGTATTTCTAGTAGTTTTCACGTTGATCGATAGTTTTGTTAGTGTTGGCAAATCATAAAAACAAAAGCTTGGCCAGACTATGTGTGTAAGCAGCACCTGAAACACCCTGTAGTTGAATGGTGAGTGGTGAATGGTGAGTTTGAGTGCAGTAAACAAAATAAAATAATAGAGTTAACAGTAACAATGTTTCAATGGGTTAATATGTGCGTGGGAGTGTGTGTGTGTGTGTGAATGTTGTTGCAATTTTGTTTGTTTGTTTGTTTTTTCATTGTATTTGTATTTTGCTTGCTTTACCTGACGTCAGTTGCTGTCCACCTGCATGCGGCGGTCCATTTGCCGCTTGTTGTTGTTGTTGCTGTTGCTGTTGTGCCATCAAACTATATGTTAAAGCATCCGAAGCTGCTGAATTGAAAATTGATGTTTGTTTTTTTCGATTTCGGATTCGGTTTTGTTTTAGTTTTTTTACACATGAAAGTAGCAGAGTTGCAGCAACGCGCGAAGGAGTGTGTGCGAGAGAAAGAGAGAGAGAGAGAGAAATGCAAAGAGAAATTAGAACTGCCATTTATATGGGGGAGGGTACAAAAGGCGAGAAGAGGGAGCAATATATATATATTTTGATGTATGCATGGCTTGTGATGGCGATGGTAAAAAGATCAAAAACTATCGATGCGCGCTGACACAATTGAATCGATATCGATACCGATAAGAAGAATAGATCTTTGGGGGGGTACAGTAGAGATTGCTTTTTTAATCGTGACTCCTTGTAGAGTCAATTAAATGATGGAGGACCCAACACCAGAGGAATATAAATATGCCATATATATAGATCCGTTACCCGATAAATATGTGGTGTGTACAATATCATACAGAACAAACAAACGGACCACGCCTCCTACTACACGTACAACCACGACGACGACGACAACACGCCTCGCCTCGCCTCTAATACCTGCTTGCGTGCGTATGTGTGCATGCTGTCTATGTGTGTGTCTGTGTGTGCGTGTGTGCGTAATTGAACTGAAACTGAAGAATAGAGCATGGGAAATGGTGCGATATATGCGACATATGATGCTCCCGCTATTCTGTCTGGGTAACTTCAGCTTCTCCTTCTCCTCTCCTCTCCTCTCCTCATCATGATGTTTCTTTCATCATCATCCATCACATCTTCTTCTCTCCATCTTCTTCTTCTGCAATCCGACTTCTCTCCACTTACCACTGCTAAGAGTCGCTTTGGGTGTTGCCTGCTGTTGTTGTTGTTGTTGCTGCTGCTGCTGCTGCTGCTGATGTTGTTGCGGGCCGTGATTGCTGCTGCTGCTGCGGTAACTGAAGAGAAAACCAGGCTGAACAATTGTTGCACGTTGTTGTTGGTGATGCTGGTGCTGCTGATGTTGCTGCTGCTGCTGCAGTGCTTGCTGATGCATTTGCTGGTGTTGCTGTTGCAACTGTTGCTGCTGCTGCTGCTGCTGTTGTCGCACGGCAACAACAACTGTATTGCCGCCCAATTGCTGATGGTATTGATATTGATTGGGCGGCGGTGGCACCACTTGCTGCTGCTGCTGCTGCTGTGCCGTGCCGGGCGCAACAACAGCTGCTGCAGCTGCAGCCAGTTGATGTTGCTGTTGCAGATGATGCTGCTGCTGCTGCTGCTGCTGCTGTTGCTGCTGTGCGGCTGCTGTAGAACTGACACAGGAACCCGTTTTGCTACGTGAACTGCGTCGCAGTGATGAATGTTGCTGCTGCTGCTGTGCGTAGGCAGTATGTTGCTGATGCTGCTGTTGTTGTTGCTGTGTTGGTGGCGGCACAAATGTTGCTGCTGCGTAACGTTGCTGCTGATATATAACTGGCGGCGGCGCTACTCGTGCTTGTGGTGGCCCTGTGGAGTTATAGTGATGTTGTTGTTGTTGTTGTGGATGTTGCTGCTGCTGCTGCTGCTGTTGCAGGTTCAGCACAGCGACAGCAGCAGCAGAACTATGATAATAATGCGGTTGCTGTTGATGATGATGTTGCTGGTGGTGTTGATGCTGTTGTTGTTGTTGCTGCTGCTGCTGATGATGATGATGATGTTGCTGCTGCTGCTGTTGTTGCTGTGTAAAATATGCTGCTGCTTGAAAATGTTGTGTCGCTGGCGCTGTGGGCGTTACAAAGGAAGACAAATGCGCGGCCGTAGCAAACTGATGTGCTGGCAGCAACTGTTGCTGATGTGATTGCAAGGGCGGCGGACCCGCTTGTTGTTGCTGCTGCTGCTGCTGCTGTTGTTGTTGTTGTGGGTAGGGCGACATGTGTGTTGCTGCTGCTGCTGCTGGTGCTGGTGGTGGAAGTATGCTGTAGTCAACGATGCCAACAGTTGCTGCTGCGCCGCTGTTTCTTGTGGCGCGTGCCGCCCCGCCCACAATCTGCTGTTGGCCAGGTGGAGGGGCGGCACGTTGATAGCCCGACGTCGTTGTTGCTCCCGTGCCACTTGCTACAGCAGTTGCTGCTGCTGCTATTTGTTGCTGCTGTTGCTTCTGCTGTTGTTGTTGTTGTTGATGTGTTGCAGTTGTTGCTGTTGCCGACGCAGTCGGTGCAGCGCTGGATGAGTATGTTGCCAGCGTGTTTTTGTTCTGTTTGCTGCTGCTGTTGTTGTTGTTGTTGCTACTGTTACTGTTTATGCTGCTGCTGTTGTTGTTGTTGCTGCTGCTGCTGCTGGTAAGCTTATTGCTGCGGCGTCTGTTATTGCTGTTGCTCCGATTCGTGTTGCTGTTGTGTGCCGAACCTTTTGTTGCACTTACTGCTGCTGCTGTTGTTCTTGTAGTTGTTGTTATTATAGCTGTTGCTGTTGTTGTTGTAGTTGTTGTTGTAGTGGTTGTTCGTTCGTTGGTTGGTGGTTTGGTTGTTGTTGTTGTTGGGCGGCAAGTAGAGAGGGGGTAGAGTAGTGGGAGACAACAGTTAAACAGCTTTGTTTTTTATAGTTTCTTGTTGTTTTTGTTTTTTTTTTTGTATTTGTATTTGTTATTTTGTTTGCTTGCAGCTACTCTACTACGTTAGTTTTTTTATTTATTATTATTATTATTATTATTATTATTATTATTGTTGTTGTTGTTGTAGTGGGAATAATGCAAAGAAATGTTTGAGAGCGTTCTGAGAGTGTTCGTTCATTCGAGCGTGGGAAGGGTAGAGGGTCATCTAGCAGGTGGAGTACGGGGGGGTAAGGGTTGTGGTTGTGGTTGTGGGGTTGGAAAGTTAGAAGGATACATTCCGGGGGGGTGGGGGGTGGGGTATTGTAGGGGGACGCTCAGTCGCTGACAATGATGATGTTGCTGCTGCTGCACTGCTGCTGCTGCTGCTGCTGCTGTTGTTGTTGCTGCTGCTGCTCGGTACCTTTTACTACTCTCTGTATGTATGTGTAGAGGAAGAGCGCACGCAGAGACACGTACATACACGCACACGCACACAAGCATACGCTAGCATACAGAGACACAACAACAACACTTGCTGCTGCTGCTGCTGATTGTCGATGTCGATGTTGCTGCTGCTGCTGCTGTTCGTCTTGTATTGCCCCTTCTTTGCATGTTTCGTAGTTGTGTTGCTGCAATATTTGTTGTTGCTGCTGCTGCTGCTGCTAATAGTTGTTGTTGTCGTTGTTGTTGCTGCGGCTGCTGCTGCGGCTGCTGCTGCTGCTGCCTCTGCTGCCTCTGCATTTGCTGCTACATAAACAATTCTCTTTCGTTCTCGCTCTCTCTCTCTCCTCTTTCACTTTCTCACTCTTTCTCTCTCTCTCTCTCTTTCTGTGCAAATGCCTCTTTCGCTTTTTCGCATACATCTTTCTCTCTCTCTCTCTCTCACTGCGACGGCGCTTGGAAATTCTTCGTTAATTTTATATTCAAATTTTGTATATTTTGTTTTTGCACAAAAACAACAACATCATCATCATCATCAACAACACAAGGCATCACAGCAAAGAAATATATCGAATATATATTTATATATATATATATATGTATATGTTTATATTGCCTTACACACATATGTATACACATACACATTGAATAGAACCATATTATAATCCTTTAATTTGTAATTAGAGTAGTTGTTTTTTTCTTTTGGTTATTACAAAAATCAAATAATAAAATTAAACAACTCAAATTGCAACAACAACAACAACAACAACAACAACAACAATCAACAACCATAATAAGAAGAGGACAAATAAGAAGAACGTGCATAGTATACAACAACAAAAATACAGAATTCAAATTGTTTGTTTTGCATTCTTTGCTCGTCTTACAACACTGCAGAAAAAGAATCCTAATTGGGGAGGGAAGGGGGCGGTCGGGTACAGGGAAGGGATTAGAAACTTATTAGGCAACAAAAGGAATAATAACAATAAATAATAAATGACGTTGTTAATAATGCAAATAGTCAGAGTAATGGGCGTCAATGAGTTGAGTGAATGAGCGATGAGTGGGACGAGTGTAAAACTGAATAAGATTAGTAGTTGAATGAATAAGAAAACAATATGCACAACAATTTGCAACTGAAACACACCTGACGACACAACTATACAAATTTCTTTATCTCTTTATCTCAATAACAACACTCTCTATATTCTATAATCTGTATCGAAGATATTCCGATCTATTCAGTTTTAAACAGCACGACGTAAATATTTCAACTGCCTTTGCCTTTGCCTTTGCCAAAGTGCGTTGGCATTGTGAAATAATATTTTCTTTTATCAACAATATAATTAATATATATATACTATACTATATACATATACAACAGCAGAACAGAAACAGGCAAATTGAGAACAAGAAATGTTTAACTGCTATTGTGGTTGTTGTTGTTGTTACTGTTGTTCGGCGTGATAAGAAATTCGAGCACTTATCAAAATGAGCACAAATTAATGTGTATGTGGTGCAAGTAAACACACACACACACACACACACACACACACACACACACACACAGTCAAACACACAGAGACACGCATTTACTCATTTTCACCACATAAAATAATAAAATCTTTTTCTGCAGTGGCAACACTGGTCTGTCGCTGTTAATTCTTCTTGTTTTTTTTTTTCATTTGGTTTGTTAATGTGCAAAGAAAGGAAATTAAAGAATAAACTACAGTAATTAAGAAAGTTCTATACACATTCATGGATATATCAATATATATAGCAATATTTACAGTTCAAAATGCAAGCAAATTATTGAGATGAAAAGGTATAACCAACAATACGACAGAATAACACAACTTTAAAGACAAAGATAACAAACTGGAATTCACTTGAGTAGAGTCGATGATAATATTAAATCGTACAAATCGCGGATATTCTGGATTTTTTTGGACATAATGTAGACATAATTACTTGGTTTAAATTAACAATCCAATAGTTTAAAGATCTTCGAACTCAAAAGTGCCTTTTTGAGGATCATGCGTAAATATTTCTGAATGCAGTAAGGAAAGTTTTTTGTCCGATTTTCATGTGTAAATAATTCTCGTACAGTGAATTCCAATTGTTATTTTGCAACAACAAATCGTTCTTAACATTTTAATATTTTACACTGTGAATATTGTGGTTAACTGTTTATATACATAGACATTTTGGGGAATTTACTTGTGATTGTTTTGTCTTTTTTTTTTGTGTGTGTTGAGATATAAATTTAATAGAGATATATGAAGAAAGAGAGAGTCAAACTCACCACCAAGTTCACCAATAATGTGCTCAGCGAATTCACCCTCTGAAAGATCCTCTTCCTCTTCGTCGAAATCCTCTTCAAGATCTTCGTCCTCCTCGTCGTCGTCAACGTCCTCCTCCTCACTAAGTTCGTCTTCTTCGGCAACGATTTGGGCGTCCTCCTCGTATGATGAATCCGCCGAGTTAACTATTTCGTAGAAGCCCACTTCCTCTTCGTCCTCTTCGGGTTCTACTTCCTCCTCCTGTTCCTCGTCTTCTTCCTGCTCCTCGTCCTCGTCTTCTATGTCCGAATTGCCAGCGACAGCGGTGGCAACAACAACGTCGTTAGTGGCGTCAAATGTTGCGTCCGCTGCGTCTCCCTGCTCAATTCCAGATACCTCTGCGTCGCCGTCTAAGCGGTTATCACAGACTCCCTCAACAATGGCGGCGTTGTCCTCGTTCTCCGCTTCGAGATCGTCAACGTTGCTATTCGCCTCGATCTCTTGATTATGATGACGATGCACAGCCAAGTTTAAGTTGCCGTAATCGTCGTCGTGTGACTCGTCCTTATCCTGAGAGAGTTTGCTATTCGCCTTCCCGTCAATCCTGGCGAGCAACTGTTGCTGATAGTTACGCAAAGTCTTGCGATATTTGCTGAATTTGTTGCTGTTGCTGTTGCTGTTGTTGTTGCTCTTCTTGTCCAGACGCTTGACCACAACGTTGTTGCTCTCTTGACGCTGTGCGACAGTGTTTGATGCGGCGTCAATTGCAGCAGCAGCTGCTATTACCGCTGAGCTGCTAGCCTGAAGACGAGCACGTGAGATGAAAGAATCCTCCAACTGTTGTTGATGTGCTGCAGCAGCAGTTGCACTCGCTGTCGCTGTTGCCTGCTTTCCCCGTGTGTGGCTCACCTTTCGCGTCTTGCGGTAATAGTTGAGCAGATTGCTGCTATTGATGCCGTTGCCCCCCGTTGCCGCCGCCTCCGCTACTGCTGCGTGCTGCTGCTGCTCCGCGCTGTGGCGTCACTCCGATAAGATGATTGCTACTGTTGCTGCTGCTACTGCTGCTGTTGCTGCTACTGCTCTCCTTTGCCTGCTGTTGCTGCTGCTGCTGGTGCTGCTGATGGCGACTGTAGTTATGGCGTGCTGCTGCAGCGCTGCTTGTGCTCGGCAGCTCCTCGGGTGTCAGTGTCTTGGAGCGCGTGCGTTGGGCAACACAATCTCCACCGGATGCCAAGCGGGCAGGTGTGCTGTGCTCTCCACCAAGTGTAGCTGCTCCTGCACCGCTGGTGTCTGCAGCAGTGGCCGCTTCTGAGGATAATGACTGTTGCAGACGTCGCTTCTTGAGCGGCGAGCCAAGCTCTACGTAATGATCTCCGCCGGGCGCAGCTGTAAAGGACATGACAATAAAAAATGAGAGAGCGGGAAAAAGAAAGAGAGAGAGCGCGCGCGAGAGAGAGAGAGAGAGCGCCTCGTTAGCTGTGTCTTTAATCAATTATGGGAAACACGTCGTGGGAGACTTGAAGTAATCGATAGGATTGTTCTTAGTTGATTGGCTCTTGGTTCGTTGGTGGTTAACGTTAGTCATTAAGAAATGAGGAATGTGAGGTGGGAAAACTTGCTTAGAAATTTGATTTTTGAAACCAAAATAGTAATAAAAAAATTGGCTATATTGATTTAGTCTTTTAGTATTTAATATATTTTGTGTTGACGGATGTCAAATTCAATCTTTACTAAGAATTAATTGTCAAGTCATTTACATTATGTTCTCAAAAAATCGTGTTCAACATTTAATTTATGCCACATCATTTTGAAATTTGAAAAATATAAAAATAAACTACAAAAGATTTCAATTGATTCGCACTCACGAGGGACAAATTAATCGATTACTACCGGCTTGCACTTAAAGCAGAGCACCCTGTGATAATAAAATTAAAACTCATACAAATCTAAATCAATGTGCAGAATAATTAATCGATAACTATCGGTAACCATTTTCGATCACTCTGAGCACATTTTTTAATCGATTAAGAACATTACTTTACTTACTGCTGCTTGGATTTTGATTGTTGTGGCTGCTCCTGCAGTTGTTGTTGTTATTGTTGTGGTTGTGGTGGAGCTGCTGCTGCTGCTGCTGCGGTTGATGCTGTCGCTTGCGATTGCCGGGCGACAAGGAAGAATCGTTGTTGTTTTTGGGCGAGAAAACTGGAGAGCGTAAACTTGCCGAGCGACGCGATGTTTCTCTCTTATTGTAATTGCTTGCTGCTGTTGTTGTTGTTATTGTTGGTGCTGTTGTTGTTGTTGTGTTTAATGTTGTGCGACCCTTACTGCGCGATCGACGTGTAGAGGCGGTGACGGAAGGTATTGCAGTTGTTGTTGCTGCTGCTTGTGAGTTGCGTTTTTTATTGCTGCTGTTGTAATTGCTTTTGCTATTGTGGCTGTTATTATTACTGTAAATTCGTTGCGAATTTGATGTCGATGTTGTTGTTGTACCACCGTCGTGTTGCCCCTCCGTCAATGCAGAGAGCGTTTGACTTTTAACGGACTCGGCCATAGACGACACTTAACCGCACTGGCATCGAACACACTTAACATGCCAACTTCACAGAATATTGTTTGCAATTATAATTTTTCTTCCTCCTCTTTATCGATATCAGCTACAAGCTACACTTAAATAATTTAACACGTAAATTTAACGAGTCTGTAGTTTTTTGATATTGTTTTATTTCTTTTTCCTTTTTTTTTTGAGTGCACAGCGTTAAACGTTTATTTCGGGCAGAGTTTTGTGCTGCAATGAGAGAGAGAGAGATAATTCAATATTAATATTTATTTCAGTATTGAAATTCAAATTTTATATAAGTTGATGTGGCTACACTTGTCCATTCGCCGTGGTGAAATAAATTTAACCAGACCCTTTGTGCAGTAGTATGAGTACGTGTGAGTGCTCAAACAGTCAAACGTCAACTGAATGGAAAGGAAGAATGAAAAAGATCTGTCAAGAAAAGAATAGGAAGTGCCACAACGTCATTGGGGTGTGTATAAAGGAAATACAATAGACACGACGTGATAACAACGTAGTAAGGGTAGTCGCCCCAGAGATTTCCTGCAGCCTTTATAAGCAAAAGAAATACAGGTACCCAAGCGAATGCAGAAATAGAAATTGATAAGCAAAGACCAGAATACACCACCAAAAGCAGGCTCAAACATCAACTCACTCTATCCAACACACACACGCACACACACACACAAAGCACGCACGGTTGAGCGCATTTTGTCAACATATGTGCGCAGTAAACACATACAAATATGTAAATAAATTAACAGCTGTTCGCAGCCAGCTAGCAGCAGTTACCAACACGTGCATGTGACAGAAAAAGAGAGAGAGAGAGCGCACGAGAGAGAGCAAGCAAACTGTGCGCAGCAGATGATTGTGAGCGACTTGTTTTGAGTGGAAAACTTTTACAGCGAGACGACCCTCTTTCATACTCACACATATACGCACACAAACTTACATTAAATGAGCGCGCACATGCTGCACTGTTAATCAGCTGTTCTCGGCCGCTTTGTTTATATTTTGCTTTTCGTAAGCTGTTGGCTGTCTGCCCCTTCTTCCTATATAAGTACATACGCGCATTTATATATTCAATACAAGTTCGTGTGTGTATGTGTGTGTTGTACGCGAGTGAGCGAGAAACCAGTTCGGTTTTTGATTGTGTGTCTTGTGTGTGGCTTGTCATGCTTGTTTCACTGCGAGAATCAATGCAAGATCTTGTACATACACACACAGTGTACGTATATATCTTTGTATATATGTATATAAAAATACAATAAGCACACGCGAACGAACAAAGATAAAAAGGAAAACAAGCAAGGCAAAGGCAATTGTGGCAACGGCGATGCGCCGCAAAGGCAAAAGACAAATAAAAGCAACAAAACGTGTTGGCGGCGACGGCGACGTTGACTGCGCCCTTTGCAACGCTGGCATCGCAGTGGTACACTATAGAAAATAAATGCGTAGTTTGTACGTGCGTGTGCCTGTCGCTGCCTCCACCCCCACCCTCACCTTTTTTATAGGTAGGCAACTCTACTTGAAATTGACATGACAAAAGTAACAAAAAGCAATTGAAACAACTGACAATTACAGACATCTACTACACACGCGTTCACACACAAACACACATAAATAAATACATACATACGTACATTCGAATTGAGTTCAAGGTCGCCAAAAAATGAAACCAGCAAAACGACAAATGAAAATTAGTTGAATTTGACTTTTGTGTCTTTAAACCACAAGTTTTTCACACCAAAAAAAGCACAGCACAAAAATGTGCAGCGCTGCCTTCATGTACTTGCATATGGTATGTGGTATGTGGTAGTGTGTGTGTGTGTGTTTGTAGCATTTTCTTTGCGTGTGGCAACTCCAACATATGGCATGTAATTATTGTTGTTTCTGTTGCTTTATCAGCAGCAATTGAAAATGTAAAGGGCCTCGACTCTCCAATATAATATACTTCACATTACATAGATAAAACACAATATAGAGTTATCTAAACACACTTGTGTGTGTGTAAGCGTTGCAATTACCGTCGCGTTGCCGTGCTAGGCTTGTCAACCCTGCCGCAAACATAATTGATAAACATTTTTGGCCTCCTCTCTTCTCTTTTCTTCGTCTCCACCACCCTATGAAAAACTCAACTCATTATCATCTCTCTCTATATACCTCCCCCCTCCAGTACCCTTATATTTATTAGTAGTGCGTGTAACTTTTTTGTAATACTGTTCAGTCGAGCAGCAACAACAAACAGTGCAAACAGTGTTGCCCTGTCGACTTCATTTTTATTTTTTTGTATTCCATTTTATGCTCTTCTTTTCTATTTTCTATTATGAAACTGCTTTGTGGCCTACGCACAGCTGACACAGCCAAATTGTGCGAGTGAGAGAGATACAGTGGAAAAGTGGGGTGTGCGTGCTGCTACTGCTATTGCTGCGCTTTCTGCAGGCTGCGCTGCTTCTGTGACTATAAAAAAAAAGGGACGGACTGCGACTGTCGTCGTCGTCAAGCGTAAAAAGCAAATTGCAGTTGGAAAAATGTTGTGCGGCGCACTTCAAAACTTTGCGCTATGACGCAGTTTACATAGGGCAGAGAGAAGAACAACGCAATAAGACACTCGAAAAATGTTCTGTGTGTATGCTTGGCAACCCTAGTAAGTACGAACAGAATGAGTGTGCAACAATTAAGTAGTAGAAACCAACCTTGCCATTGTGTGCTACTATTGTTGCTTGCGGTTGCCACGCAGTGAAGGTCTTCGAAGGGGCCTCAAGCAAGCCGAGCCTGCTGCCCCTGACGGTCAGTCGATATTTGTATAAAACTTTCCAAAGTTGCTCAACAACAAAACAACAGTAACTATAACAGGGCATATTCAGTGTGCACTTGTTGCAAAGCGGAGTAAAATGGTAGTAGAAAGAGGCAGAAGCAACAAATACACACACATACGCACACGTTAATATTATTTATACAACTCGGTATAAACATACATATACATACTGACACCAATACAGAGAAATGCCTTGTGTACTGTTATACACACACAGCTACAACGAGTAAATAGACAACGAATTAATTTGGTGCATTTCCATAGCCACATGTGGGGAAGGAAATACGAGACGACAACCATAATTAACAGTTAATTTAGTATATAATTTATGAACTACATCTCCATTCGATATGTTTTCACAGCATTTACTCCTCTTTAAAGTTCTCCTTCTTCTTTGCTGACGACTGTCGATTTCCAGCAAAAATATAAAAGGGAGCACAAGGCAGAGAACTAAAGCAGCAAAGTTGACGTTGACGTCGACTTCGCGACTGCTTCTCTCACTGCCACGACATGTGCAGGAAAGAGAACGCACGAGGGGCAGAGGCACATGACGACGTTACACTAACACCAACACACACTAACACACACAGCCAAACAGCCCCAATCTCGTACAAACAAACACAATCAAGACTATGTATGCATGTGTGTGTACATAACGAAGGCAAAAGAAATGGTTGATGAAAAAAAAGTATGCACAGTAGAGCAGCAGTTTGAACAGTGTTGCATGCCTACATAATTATTCCATGTATTGTCCTATAAGTTAATATAATATGTACTGCACCTTTCAAACAAAGCTTTCTACATTTCTATACATTATGTACATGTACTTGGCACACACAGGTAGATGTATATAGAAAAAACGTTTGCCTTATTTCATGAGCACGAACGTTTTTTCAGCTGTGCACGCACTCAAAACCAACTCACGACTGACAACGGCAGCAGAAACGATAACGTCAATGGCGACCCCGCGAGCAAAGCGAACGAACGAAGCGAATGAGCCACAAACGAGTGAGAGTGAATGTGACTCAGACACTCAGAGTGTAGAATTGAATTTGTTGTACGAATGTGTTAAATTTAATGTGCTCTTTTTAACAAGCGATACTTATTAAGTTGAGTTCAGAGCACAAAGTGGATATGTCAATAAATCGTATCTAATCATAATATTTAGCTGCGACAACATAACGCAAAAAAAAAAAAGAGAGTGAACCACTCAATTGTTTTAAACAGGTCACTCAACCCTTCTCGCCTACTGGCAATGAGGTCAACAACCAAGTGACGCTTTGATAAATGTTCTTATTCGAAATGCTAAGTAAATTAGCATTTATCTAAACAGGCATATAGATTAACATATAATTTAAATATAATATGTATATATTAATTTAGCATTTTATTGCCCTTTTTAACGGAACTCAATTTCACTCAAAATGGCTACACACAACTGCTCAGTAAGTCAGAGAACGCGCTCTCTCGTTGTTCTCTCTCTCTTTCTCCCTCTATGCAGCAGCAATTTGGGGGGTTGAATGTGCGCACTCGTTGCTCGCTGGGTATTTTATTATTTTGTTTTACCTGTATGAGAGTGAAGTTAGGTTTGTGACCCGATCAGCTGATCGTACGAGTGTGTTTAGGTAGCGAGAGAGAGAGAGAAAACTCTATCTTGGGTTTCAGGCATGCACAGCTGTTTTCTGTTCTATCGAGTGGTGTAGAAATAAACACCTACACATACTCACGCTGTGACTAATCCAATAGGGTATTGGAAATAAATGCAAATAGGCGTGTTAACTTGCTGACCTGTAATATTTTACTGTGTCTCTGCAGCCACGTAAACGTCGAATTGAAGGGCTGGCAAAAATTATACTTACTTATTCATAGATAACACTGGTCTGCACCAAAATTGTTTCTCTTTGTTTTCGTGCTCGAAAGTTATCGCCAAGCGAACCCAAAATGGCTGTTGACCTGTGTACAAAATTCTCTCAACGAGAGCGCGCACTTAAGCGGCCCACGCAGCAGCGCAGTCGAGTTGAGTGCGACACTGTTTTCGACGTTGACGTCGACGTCGTTGCTGGCCTACTTGAAAAAGCTACTCACCTGCACATGCACATTGACTGCGTGTTACGGCAGTCAAAAGCCAGAAATGCAAGTCAATTGCTGTGTTGTTGTGTTGCGAGTGAGCAAACAGATGAGGTTGTAAAACCAGTAACAACAACAAACTACACAATAAATATGCAAACAACATAACAGGCAATGCAACAGAAGCGGCAGCAGCACGAGTGAGTGAGTGAGCGAGAGGGCGCACGTTCTCTGTCGGCGTCGCTGCATTAAAAACAGAAAAAGAGGCCACGGCCTGCGCTGTAGACGTCGACGTCGACGCCACCACTGCTGCCAAATTGGGGCGAAGAGCAGAGAACACAATAAAAAAGATAAATAAAATACGTATCAACTTTCGCTTATCGATTATGCAGCTCATTTGCATATCGATATTTAAGTAAACACTTGGGCTTATGTAAATATCGATATTATATACTTTTTAAAGATAAAACATAATGCAGCCCCTTCATAATTACGTTTACTCTAAAATATACTTTTATTTGACGAACATAAAATTAATCGATAACATCTGTATTGATTATGTTTACTTCCTTCTTTGATATTCTAATAGAAATCGATACCCGATAACGCACTAAATGCAAACAGCTGGCAAAATGGAATGCAGGACTACATTGTGGCGTATGTCTAGCTGTAAATAAATACAATGGTCATGATCGATGCCAATTATGATCTCCTCATTGGGCAACTGCAGGGCACCAAAGAAGGCCGACGCTTTGCGGGAATCCACAGAGCAGGAAGCCTCCTCACCCTCCCCCCTGCTTGGATCCCTCTCTCGGATAGGGAAGCAAGTGATTGAAACGGGTCGTTATTGTGGCCATTTCGGACTCGGAGACCAGATTCAATTCACCCACCGCACTGCCGTGGAACACGAGAATGGGTGAGATGTTCTTTAGTTTATCGATCAGGCTGCGCATCAAACGCAACGAGGGCAGCCCGAGCACAATCTGTGCCGCAGGAACCTTGGGCAGCACGTAGGCTGGCCAATCACTGGCCGGAATAATGGTCGCCGGCACATCGTGCTCCACTTCACGCGGCTCTGCAGAGCTGGGCGAGATCACGGAGGAGATCACCGAAATGCAGGGAAACTGTATCATCTTCAGTTTCAGCTTGCAGCTGTGCACTGTGCTCGTGGTTCCGCTGCGTAGCACGGCAAGGGCACGACCCAGATGCAAGGCGGACATGGCAAGCACAATGAACTCCTGATCGGGTCGGGCTGGTGTCATTTTGTATTCCGGAAAGTAATCTTTGGCCGCAATGCTTGCCCACACCAGCGGCAACGATGTCGAGCTGTGATCCTCGTTGACTATGAAATGCATTCGCTCCTGGCCCAGTATCATTACGCACTCCTTGGCCAGTTTGGCCAGCGTGGCAATTATAGCCTGAAACTCGCGCATATACAGCACGTCCTGCATCTTGGCACGGAACTTCATGCCGAAGGGGGTTGGAGGAGGTTCTCTCTGCCGCAGCAACAAAAACAAGAAAAGAGAACAGAAAAAAAAGAAAACAAAATTTCAAGCCGACTGCCAAAAACAACAACAAGAAGGTGCAGGAGAAAGGGAAGGAATACAATTAAAAGTAAACATGTCCGAAATATAAATACTCTACGCATTTTGGTAAAACATTAAAATGGCAAAGGAGATCAAGGGATCACTATATAATATATAATATCATATATACATATGTTATAGCCTCGATCACATATTCCCCAATGTCTGAACCCGAAGAGAGCAGAGAAGCAAAGCGAGAGAATATGTGACAGACAGGGAACTTAATACTCCAGGAATAGGACAGCAGTAGCAGCAGTGCACTGGGTCTGGGTCTGGGCCTGGCTCCCGAGTTCAATGTACAAAGGCACACTTATAGTATAAACACACACGCACACACACACACACACACACACACACACACACACACACACCTAGCAAAGTCAGCCAGGCGATGGACGGACAAAGTGTGCAGAGCAAGTTCGAGTTGTGTTTTGGATTTTTGAGGGGGCGAAACAGCGTGTAAAGAGCAAAGCAAATGAAACGCACCAATACTAACACTGGCTCGCTCTCTTTTGCACACACACACACACAACGCCATCATCAGTCAGACAGACACACAACAGGATTTTGTTTTTATTCGCTGCACTGGAAAAATGCAGGAGGTGAAGTGGAAGGAAGAAGTTGGTTATAAGGACGGTAGCCCTGCTGCTCCTCTCTCTCTCTCTCCACCATCACCAACGGAAATCAAATTATGTATATGCCGCCTGGCCGCAGGCAGAGCACACAGGCAGGCAGGCAGGCAATTGACTGCTCTGGAGTGTGTTTGCTCAGCGACTTGGGGTCAAAATATTTTCCTTTGGCAGTTCAATCAACTTTCAAGGTTGAATTGTGCGCCGGCAGAGAGCTAGATTGACTACCTAGTACCCTCCTTGTGAGATCACCAGAAATTAATTATCGTTTATCGATGGCAACATGGAAAGGTATCTACACAAAATAAAAAAGGAATAAAAATCCTAATACATTGTATTTACCCTCCACCCGCGAGGTATTTGTAAATGCAAATTACTTGAATTCACAACAGATGTGTGACGTCACAATTGATGCTGTTGTATTTCATAAGTATACGTAAATGAGGCACACACACTAAAATATTGCTCATTATTTTGTTGTTTCCGCTGTTGCTAATACAACTACAAAGGCGTTACTTGCACAATTTCGAGCACGAGTTGCCAATCACTAGAACGAACCTTCACAGCGAAGAAACTCAATGCAATGTGACCATAAAAGCTAAACAAATACAAACAGAAACGCAGCAGTAGCAACAACAACAGTACACACAATGCAAACTCGAACCCATATAAAAAGCTGACAAGAGGCCAAAATTAAATACAAATATAATAAAAACACTGTGCGCATGAGATTCAACGTGACTTCTTCTGCTCTACGGCTGCATTGAGGGGGGCGAATATACACATACAGACTCACACACACACACACACGCACGCATACAATTTACACTCACACCAAGAGAGACGACTGCAGCTTGGAGCATAAATAAAAGAGAAAGTAAAAACCTAACAAGATGATGCGCATCAGTCAGATGAAATGATGTATACATATAAATATTATTTAAAGAAAATATTCAAAATAGAACAAAACCAATGTCTCTTTATACACACAAGCACACACACACATAGACACACAAGCACTTCATATTGGGTACCCTAGCATAACTGCTTTGATCAGCGTTGCCAACCGAGTTGACATCGTCGCCATATCGCCGCAACCCCAAATTGGAAGTCACAGAATTTTCCCGAAATGCTTTTGTATAACTATAATGTGTAAATAAGCAAATAATTATAGAACTGTATTATTTTTTCTTGCGTTAATACCGAAAAGCCATTGTAAAAATCAATATCGAAGCTTTACCTCACCACACTGCACACAGCACACAGTTTTATCGTTGCACAGCACTTTGAGTACACTCGGAATTCAAAAGTTTCTTTAAATGTAATACATGCACAAGTGGTGGTAAACTATTTTCCCAAGTATTTATTAAAAACAATAAATGAACACGATCCGTTTCACAAAGAAGTGACTAAAAAGCAATCAAGAAATGCAAATGGTCGACATTTTGTTTTCTGTCTGTGTGTGACAGGCCACTCGCTGCTCTGCTCAGAGGCTACTGATTCGACGAAATACACAAATATGTCTGTATATGCATGCATACACATATGTATATATACAGACAGACATGTGTATGTGTGTGTGTGTCTCGTTTGAGTGCCCAGCGGAGCACCGAGCAACAAATTATGCTGGTCTATGTCGCAAGAGATAGACGCATCGCATATTTACAACACTTACACACATGAGAACTTTATGCATAAATATTACACTTACCTTTTGGCTATTAATTTATAATAATTTGCACAATTTTCACAGAGCTTTTATTAATTTCTACACGTAACAAAACTCTGACTCCGACACTGCTGTCAACAGCACAGGTCACACTGTTCTCGAAAAGAGTGTTACCAAATGGTGTGGATAAAATACCCACAGGGCATTTATCGCACTGCGAGGCAAACAGCAATTCACGCACAGGGTGTACTGCATAGACTTATCGATATATCGATACAATATAAACATTCCTAAATTAATTTGGAATTTTCACGAGATAAAACAAGAACAGCCCGCGAACATATCCACGTAAAATGAAACTCTACTAGAAATTCATAACGTAACGACGTTTCAAAGAATTACGTGACGACGCAGACACACCCACAGTAAACGCACACACCACACAAACACTCTCATCTTGCAGAGCTCCCAATAGGAACGCGCCAACATCCACAGCAAAACAACAATAACAACTACAAGCGGCTTATCAGAAGAGAAGCAGCAACAAAGAGGTAACTAACATTAATTATCATCATACAGATAGCAGACAATATCTTACAAACATTGAAACTCTGCCTGCGCTTAGTCATTAATTGTTGACATACAACGAGAGTAGAGTTTTCCATTTTGTTGCAGAATCAGTGACGTGTCCAAGAACAAGAACTAGAACAACAAAAACGATAACAAAAACATTTGCAACAATGTGTGGGTCTCCGAACGTAGCTGGTGGAAGCGGTGCACGAGCACTAATCCTGGTCGGGGGCTATGGCACCCGCCTGCGCCCATTAACGCTGAGCACCCCCAAGCCCCTGGTGGAGTTCGCCAACAAGCCCATTCTGTTGCATCAGCTGGAGGCGCTCGTTGATGCTGGCTGCCATCAGGTGAGTACTTGCACCTGTCACAATTCGCACCCGCATTAACAATTACATAAACGATTAATTAGGTCATACTGGCTGTGAGTTATAGGGCCGAGCAAATGGAACAAGAACTGAAAGTGGAGGCCGATAAACTGGGCGTAGAACTGATCTTTTCACACGAAAGTGAACCTCTTGGCACAGCAGGCCCCCTCGCCCTGGCCAAGCCCATATTGTCAGCCAGTGCTGAGCCCTTCTTTGTGCTGAACTCGGATGTTATCTGTGATTTTCCATTCAAACAACTGATGCAATTCCATCGCAATCACGGCAAGGAAGGCACCATTGTGGTGACTAAAGTGGAGGAGCCATCCAAGTACGGTGTTGTACTGTACGATGAACAGGGATGCATTAAGAACTTCATTGAGAAACCTCAAGAATTTGTTAGCAACAAAATCAATGCTGGCATTTATATATTTAATCCCTCCGTGCTGGATCGCATCGAGGTGAAACCGACGTCCATTGAGAAGGAGGTGTTTCCCGACATGGCACAGCAGCAGCAACTGTACGCCATGGACTTGACCGGCTTCTGGATGGATATTGGACAGCCCAAAGACTTTCTAACCGGTGAGTTTGTGTGCGTGTGTGTGTATGTGTGTGTGAATCATAACAAGAATCATTCCTTATCTTGAATGGCCCATTAGCGTTATCAGTGCTATCAGTGCGCTCAATTTCCTACGCGTTGTCGCCTCCATTATCTCTTTGTATATTTCTTGAAACAGTCAGCTGCTAAGCTGATTGAACGATTTCTGGTTAACATAATGAAGCTGATTATAGTCAGAGTCTGTAGAGGAAGAGAAAGTCATTAGCTCTTCCCTTCTGCTAGCTACTCTATCAATTCTGTATTCCCCCTTAACTTATATGTATCTCTTTCTCTTCTCCTTCAATAGGAATGTGCCTTTACCTCAGCTCGTTGCGTCAGAAGCAATCGCCCAAGCTGTACACCGGTCCTGGTGTTGTGGGCAATGTCATTGTCGATCCGACGGCTAAAATTGGCGAGGGTTGCCGCATCGGACCGAACGTGACAATAGGGCCCGATGTGGTCATCGAGGATGGTGTCTGCATCAAGCGCTCGACCATACTGAAAGGTGCCATTGTGCGTTCGCATTCGTGGCTCGATTCCTGCATCGTTGGCTGGCGTTCCACTGTGGGACGTTGGGTGCGCATCGAAGGCATAACGGTGCTCGGAGAGGATGTCATTGTTAAGGATGAGCTCTATGTGAATGGGGGCCAAGTGCTGCCCCACAAGAGCATCGCGGCCAGTGTGCCAGAACCGCAAATCATTATGTGAAGCAGGACATGAGGCGAGGAGGACGATGACTGCGAATTGTTGTAAATATAAATTATAATATTTGAATTGTTTACAATTTGGTACTTTGGTTAAAGTGTTTGTAATTTAAGCCGAATGTTTGTCAATGTTCTAAAATACATTTCCATTAATTAGCCTGGCTAAAAAAGTAAACAAGGTTAACTGCTTAAGTCATGCAATCACAAATTGCAAAGAGAAATCGCAGCTAATGTTTTTTTTATACATTTATGAAACTAAATTGTAGTGAAAATATACGCATATGTATTATTAATATAAAAGAAGCAACGCTGTTTATATGTCGGCGAAACGTTGCCTGGCAACCACTCGAGTGGGAGAGTCACAACAAACAGAAATGCCCAGTTCCGATTTCGAGTTGGGAAAAATGTTAAAAACACTTAGCAAAATGGACTCGCTGCCGCAGCAGCAATTGCTCTGGGAGGACAAGGAGGTCAAGTTTGATACCCCACATCTGTAAGTTTCAGTTGGGTAGATTAGATATTTATTAATTCTCCTTTCTCTTTGCCAGTCACACGCGTCTACGAGTTGGGGAGAAAATATTGGATACAATTTATCACATTGAAGACAGCAAGGGCAATCCAGGGGATACGGGCAAGCTGCTGGTCACCAATTTGCGCATCATCTGGCACTCGCTGGTCCACAAGAAGTTCAATCTGTGTAAGAGAAGAGATGCAGATAAAACTTTAAACTCTTTTAATTTTATAGGGTATTATATTGTGTCAAGCGAGACATATATAGCAAGCAGGAGGAACCATATCCGACTTCATAGTATATATATTCTTATCAGTATCAACAGCCAAATGTATATAGCCACGTCTGTCTGTCTGTATGAAGCACATCTATAACTATAACAGTTCGGACTGTCAAAGTACAATAGTTGCCAATATATGTTTTTATTGCATGCAGATCTAGTTTATTTTAGAATTTAGCCACGTGACAATTTAAAAGATTTGTACAGATTTGTACAGATTTAGCTACGATTGTTTAATAATTATAGAAGTAATTAAAGAATGCACTTTGCGGGCGATAGGTTTTGTTGCAGGCATTGCAAAGTATGCAACACAAAATACACTGGACAAATAGAGGGTAAACTGTCGTCCAGCAACTCGACTGTAGTTTTCTTACAATCCATTCCATTTCTAGCTATCGGGTATGCTCGCATAGGAAACACAACCACCAAGCTGGTGCACATGCACTCCAAGGGACGCATACCAAGTCAGGCACTGTACATTTTGGCCATTAGCAATGAGACGCGATTCGAGTTTCTCTTCACCGATGTATCCGGCGAGACAGCCAGACGTGAGGAGCCCATCTTCGCCAGCGTATTTGATGTGCATCAGTGTGTAGCAAAGGAATACATAATTTTCATAAATATTAATCGATTCTTAATGTTCCCTCCTTTAGCCTGTATCAGCGTACATTTCTCTATCGGGATCTCAAGTTACGCGGCTCCATTGTGCAGGCTGGACAGCTGATCATATTACCGGACGAGCAGGTGTACAGCCAGGTGCCGGGCGTGTGGAACTTGTCCAGTGATCAGGGCAATTTGGGTAACTTTGTGGTGACCAATATACGCCTGGTCTGGTACGCCGATGCCAATGAATCGTTCAACCTGAGCCTGCCCTATTTGCAGATAGAGAGCGTGAGTATTGAGGACTAGTTTAGAATCTTTACTGATCTTCTATATGATTTCCAGTTACGCATACGCGATTCAAAGTACGGACCCGCTTTGGTTGTGCAAACAATGGAAACGGGTGGCGGTTATGTGCTAGGCTTTCGCATCGATCCTGTCGAACGTCTAAACGAGCTGTTCAAGGAGCTTTGCTCGCTGCATACTGTCTACACGGAACAACCCAATTTTGGCATACAATATAATCCGCAGGATGCACGTCAGCGTCAAGCTGCGGCAGCTGAAGAAGCTGCTGCACTGGCGGCACAATTTAAAATTGAGGATTACCAGGAGCTAGACGAACGCCAGGAACGTGAGATCAACACCAAGCTAAACAATTATTTGGCTGCTGGCAGTCTGGGAGTGCTGGCCAATGAACACAAATCAACAGATGAGCCCATCTATTGCAAGGAACTGGGATTTGCCATGGAGCGCATCCCAGAGGGCTACAAGCTGCAGGATTTGTGGAATGTGCTGCCCACCAAAATGGCCACGCTAGATGAATAACAAAACAGGAATCAGATATGACACAAATTATTTATATGGATTGTTTATACTTAACTGATTTCGGTGAGATAAGCGCAATGTGGCGCTTGTTGCTGTTCTTGCAACTGGAATAATAAACACGTAAGAAATATACAGTGGACTGTGCTTGACTGTAATATACCCTTCATATTCAGCGTACTTTTATGCTGCATAATTGGCGGCTGCAATATCAAAACCTGGTTGCTAACCATATATATACATTTTCTAAACAACTTCTATGTTTATTCACCGATTGAAAATAAATCATTGTTATTCGCGCTGCTGAATTCTAAAATTAACTTGAGATGCGTGCAAGATTAAGATAAATTGTCAGCAAATTTTATAGCCTTAGTTTACAAAGTCTATGAGATCTGGGTGTTTAAACAGACAGACAGACGGGCAGTATAATCTTGACTCTGGACACTGACAAAGAATATAGTTTACATACTTTGTGGAGTCGACGGTAGTTCCTTTTAGCTGTATTTTTGGTTGGCACAGAGTTATCTACCCTTCTATCTTATGAGAAAACAGAATTTTATTTATATTTATTTTTTAATTTAATTTTATTTATATTTAGCTTTCCTCACTGCAATAATAGCCGATCATGTTTGTCTATAATTCTTTACGGTTTTATTGACGCATACAACTCGCTGTGTGTTTAAGTAATTTTTGCTCTTTTAGGTGTGTTCTGCAAATTGTTCCATAGACTTAATGTTTTTTTGGAATTGGAATCGCTTGAAACTGTAGTAAGCTTATGGCTAACACATAAGTTATTATTATCATATTATTATTAATTTTATTTGTTTTACTATTGCCCAATTCGTTGGTATCTCATGCGTATAATGTATTTTGGTTTTTTTCTTTCTTTTATCTATTTCAATGATCGATAGAGATTTTAATCCTTATTACACATCGTCGTCTGTGGCATTAAAAGCAAATCAATTTTGCTGTCTTTTAGTTAAGGGTTTTTTTTCGTTTTTGTGGGTTTTATAAATTAATTCATATCACAACACACAGTTGATTTGACCGGCATGCATTATAATCATTGCTGATTCAGTGTTTATATATATGTATATAGAGTATAGTATATGTTTGCTTTAATTTTGTTTGTATATAGATTTTGTTTTTATTTTCTTGTTTATTATATTTAAATTTGAATGAATTGTTTACTTTATTTACTACGCTATAAATTCCAACAAACTTAAATCAATGTAGGAAATTAATATTAGTTGTGGCGTTTTCATCAGCTTCATCATCAATCTCCTGCCTCAGGCAGTCAGAATACATACGTACAATACAATACATAATTATACAATTTAAACAGTACATTTAAAGAGTCTAATGGAAAAGATAAGATGACAAGTGGCCCAGAACTAAGTAGCATTACATATGGTATATGAATACATTATATATATATATATATATGTGTATATATATTTACGTGTATGTATGTATATTGAACAAAATATCATATCAGGAATGGCTTATACATTACGATTTGTATGGATTTCGTTACGTTTTTACATTTATTCTCTCATTTTGCAGTGTTTTGTTTAATACTTTTTGCTTACGTTTTAGGTTTTGTTTTTGTTTTTCATTTTGTTTTTGTTGGGAGAATCTCTAAACATAAATTCTTAATGGATTCTTTGCATATCAGTTGCCGTTCAGTGTGAGTTCTTTCATTTCTAATATTCGTTTAGTTGTTCATCAGTCTTGAAGACCAGTGTATATAGTATTATATATATTTATATATAGTATCGACGCGAAGCAAGGGAAGCACCTAAGTGGCTGGGGGGACAACTTAAGAGAGATACTATATAGGGTTAATTAGCTTAGAGTACAAGTCAATTGGCATAAAATGAAGACATAAAACAAAGAGAACATAATTGTAATTAATTCCATTTGTAGGGGACATGGTGGGGGCGTGGTTTTTACACTTAATGTTTACTTAGCCTTGCTTCACTTGCTTCTTCTCGCTTGACGCAACGAAAACAAATAAAGACGACCTGCTTAGACTTAAACAGTAACTAGAACCAAAGACTTAGGATATACATCTAGATATATATGTCTCTATATATAGTTGTTTTTGTATGTTACAGCATGTGTTTAGGCATTGGATTACGCATCAAACGTTCCAATGACTTAACTCGAAAAAGAAGCTGACATAAACAGAAAGAGTGTTGTGTGTGTTTAAGGGAGTGTGTGAGAAGGTTTTTAGTTGCTTCTGGCGGAGATCTGTTGACGCGCTCGCTGGCGTGTCATTGGCGGCGATTTACGCGACGCTGGCGATATGGTTTTGCTGCTCTTGGCGGCATTGGCAGCCGTGGTGCGTCTTGGTTTGCGTTTTGCTGCAGCCACAGTCGTTGCTGTAGCTGGAGCTGCTGTTGATGGTAGTGGTGGTGCTGTAGCTGGAGGTGCTGCCTCTTTTATTGCAGCTGCCATTTGGCGACGTCGCTTGGTAGTAAAAAGAGGCGCACGACGTCGACGCTTTGTGGCTGCTTTTGGTTTGTCTGCGCCTGCGTCGGTGACAGTGCCAGCTTCTGTATCGGCATCTGCGACTGCGACTGCATCTGCGCCTGAGGTGTGTGTGTTGCTGTTGTTGTTGTCCTTGGTGTTGCTGTGTTGGCTGTTGGTACGAGATCGAGTGATGCAGCTCCTGTTGCTGTAGCTGTTGTTGCTGACTTCATGTGGCACAAAGGCCGATGCGGTGGCATGTTGTGGCAATATCAGTGTGCTGCAATTATTAGCAGTGAGCTTAAGTTCTCAGTTCTTGCAGAGCAGACATACCTGAGCTTTGGTTTATGCACAACCGGCTCCTGCTCCTTGACCACCTGCTCGTCATCATGCTCGTCCTCATCCTCATCGTCGTCGTCGTCAGCATCGCTGTAAACATTGGCGGGCGGCATAAATTTCGGTCGCTTCAGTTCAAAGCCGCGAGCTTTGTTGCTAGATGAGCAAAGGGAATATTGAAAAACATTAAGAAACATTCGATATTCGAAACTAGGTTGCACTTACATTTTGATTGGCGTTATGGGCATGGGGCGTATGGGCTTGAAGATGCACAGATCCATGAGTAAGCTATCAGTGCTGGCATTACGCTTGCGCGCCGACGCGGATCGATGCAGCTCGGAGGGGGGCACAGTGAACTTTCGCAGGAATGCAGCTGTGGGCACAACGTATGTAGAACTTCGCCCATATGTCTTAATGCTGGTGGTGGTGGAGCTGCTACTGGTGCTGCTGGTGGGTCCGGAACTGGAGCCGGTTCCCATAATGCCGCCAGCGCCAATCAGTTTACGTTTTAGACTCTGATTGCTGCTGCTGCTGCTGCTGCTACTGTTCAGGGGTGCATGGATTTGCTGCTGCTGCTGCTGCTGCTTCTGCTGCTGTTGTGCAGCAGCAGAGACTGGCGTTGTGGCGGACATGACCAGAACTTTTTGCACGGTGTCCTTGATGATTTCAGTGCCTCGATGCAGGCGCACAGAGAGAGTTTTCATGAGCGCAGTTGCCGCATTGCTGGCTATGCTGGTGTTGGTTGAGGGACGTGCTGTAATCGCCAACGTTCCCGTGCCCGTTCCCGCTCCCAATCCTCCTCCCGTTCCGGCTGCAGCTGCTGTGGTGGGTGTGCTCGTGCTTGCGCTAACATTGTTATTGTTGTTGTTGCTGCTGGTGCTGTTATTGTTGTTACTATTGCTACCAATTTTACGTGTCGCACTCGCGTCGAAGGTGTAGGGCGCTGCTTGCCCTGCTGCAGCCAGCAACATTATTGTTGCTGCTGCTGGTGCTGTGGAATGCAGGGGCCTCCTACTCCCCGCTCCTCTAGCACCACCACCACTACCACTGCCACTGCCTATCCAGTGGCTATGATTGTTGCTTCTGCTCCTACTCCTGCTCCTACTTTTACTCCTTTTGCGACCCACTCTGATTGTTCTTGCTCCGTCAGCTGCTGCACTATTGCTGCCAACATTAACATACCCGGCGTTTTCCGTTTCTCTCTTTCTCTCTCCCTCGTTCGTTTTACACACACACTTTACTTGTAACTGCACTTATTTACGCATTCTATTCCATTTATTTTTGTTTTTTATTCTGTTTTGCTTATTTTCTTATTATTATTATTACGGTATTTTTCACTCTTTGTTATTTGTGTTTTTGCTTCTTCACATTAATTTTTCTCAGTTGTGGCTCGCACGCTGTTTCGTACAACTACACTACTACAAACTTATTCAACATACTCCTACTACCTCTTTGCCTTCCATTGTGTGTGGCTGTGGCTATACTTTTGGGCCTTCGTTTATTTATTTACCGGTCCAATACACAGTTCTCTCGATTCACAATTGCCCTCTTTTATGGTTTATTTTTTGTTTGTTGCACAGACAAGCGTTTGCAGTCAATTTAAATGTTTATGACATTTGTTTTGTTGCGCTTTTCGGTCAGAAACAAAAATTTTTACGCTTTGCTATGTTTTACACCTTACTACTGCATGTTCATTCATCAGCAGCTGTAGCTAATGGTTGATTCACCACGCTCAACAGTTCTCCAACCCTCAACAGTTGCGTAGCGGTTGAATTTAATTTAAATACAAAGCAAATAAAGAAAATTAACAATCGGTTTTTAATTTTATGGATTCTCTTTTTTAAATATATTTTTCTATATTTTTACATAAATTGTTGTCAATATATTTGTGACACACAGCTAGGGGAAAATCACAATACTAACTTACTATTTTGATGTGTACACACTGTCAAACTTTGTATAAAGCCATGATTAAACGCGCGAATACTCCGACTGAAAGTCAGTCGAGTATTCTAATTATTATAATAATTGCTGTTGTATAGCAATAATTACGCACTTGTATAAGAATTTTATATGTATACACAATACATTACTTGTATTTTTACCTTTTGTATATGGTTTTGAATTCAAATTGAGTTTGAATAAGTCGTATTGAAAGTGCAAACAATGTGACCAAGATTTTATTTTGTGTTGTGAATAAAATGAATGGACCTTAATTTAGCGATGTGGCAACTCCCGCAAGGGCGGTTTTTTCAAATGAATTAAGAGTAGTAAAAAGGCACTGGCATTGACATTTTGTCAATATTTAAATATTTATCTTTTTATTTTGATTATTTAACTCTTTTGATGTACCGCTCCACTACCTTCTTAGAGCTCATAATGCTCGACTGAAACCTAATAATAAATAAATAATGCAAATGCGGCTACCGTTTGCATAGAACGAAAAGCTAATCTAAACTCATAGATAGACCATCGGTATCAAGTTTATTAAGCCTAAATAATTGCCAATGCGCATGCGGTGCTGCAATTTATGAGAATGACGGCGCCTGCGCTCACCAGCAGCCGAGGGGGAACCAGAGCGTAGTCACGGACAGGACGGACAGGACAGGACCGGACTGGATCGGTGCTCTGGGCCACACCACCTAGGGATGCACTCCAGTTGCTGCTGCTCTCCAGTTGCTGCTGTGACAGAAGTGTTTTTTGGCATGTCAAATGGCCGTTGAGCGCCCCCCCTCATTCGCCCCTGCCTGTTCCGCCCCTGCAGACGGCAGCAGCATTGACTGCCTTTTAATAACATTATGAAAACGCGTGTTTTACAGCTCATCAGAGTCGCCGCATTGCTTGCATTTTTTCGCTTTGTCGTGCACTCTTTTCGCTGCTTGCCTCTTTCTGCGCTGTCGTGCTGTCTCTGTCTGCCAGCCAGCCTGCCAGTTACGAGTCAAGTCCTCGCCACAGCATCGCGCGGCTGGAGGTCGCTTGGGGGTCGTCGTCGTCGACAGCGGCGCCCTCCCATTGTGGCACCATGCAGCCACGCGCGTCGCCTTCTGCGCAACCGCAGCCACCACAAAAGCCAGAAGCAGCCAAATACATTCGTACATTCGTATATGCATTGATGTACATATATATACGTGTGTGTGTGTGCATGCTTCCATTTATAGGCAGGCGTTGGCTGCGCAGGCACAGGCTATAATTTTCCAATATTCAAATGTGTTAGTGCCTCAAAATGGCGCAGCGGATGCCGTCGAACGAAGCACGTGGGACGGATGAGGACGCTGTTGTTAACCACATCCAATTGCGTCGTCGTCGTCATCGTCGTGCGCTCATTAAGGACCCTGAGAGTGGCTAACCATTAACAATTATGCAATTTTGCAGCACGACTAAACAAATTATTTTCACTAAATTAAATCTTAACTCGTGCTGGGCGCACTTTTTGAGCACACATACATGCATAAAAACATGCATACATGCATACATACATATACAATACATGTGCGCACGCCTTCTAACCTCAATTAAGCTTAACTGGCTGAGCCATTGAGAAATCTTAACGGCATTTTAGAGAGAAAGAGAGAGCGCGCCTGTGGAGCAGTAACATGCGGCCTCTCATAGAGAGGGAGACAGAGAGCACTTTGACTTGGATCTTAAGCGCTCGCTCTGCAGCTGCGCGTGTTGAAACAATGAGACTGCTGCCGCACACATGGACAAAAGCTGCGTGCTGTGACTAAATACGTGTGCTAAATTGTGATTTCAAATCAGTGTTGCCAAAACATCTTTATCCTGCCACATCTAAAGTCGATTACAGCGTGCACAGGGAATTCAGCATATTTTCTATTTATCACAGCTTTTTTCCGCTTAAACAATTGTTTAAAAAAGCACAATCAATTCACAAGCATTATTAATACTCAATTGAATTGTTTTTGACTGTTAATTGTAAAAAATGAAATGAAAATGTACTTTAATCAAGCTTGGAAAGCAATCTGAATAATTTATGAACTTCTACGTTTGTTGTTTACAATCAAGAAATCGAATGCACAAGATAAATGGTCATTGGAACGATCGAACGCACATCGAAATTTGTGCGCAACAAATTTAGCGCATTGTTTTCTAATTTTTCAACGAATTGTTCAAAAAAAACTAAATCGATTTATATTGTGCCGCGCACTTACAACATGCTCCATGAGTACCCTTCACTGCCTCTTTCGCCCCTCTCTCTCTCCCACTCTTTCTCGCTCTCGTTCATTGGCGATTTCAATTACATTTCATTTGGGCTCAACTTGTTCACAGGTGTGAATTATTTCCTCAAGAGGTTTTTCTGTATTTCTGTTTTTCAGTCTTTCTGTGTTTTTTTTTTTTTTGGGTAATGAAAAAACCATAAATCATTGCGCAAATGAAGTTCGAGTGTGGGCAACCCTCACTTCCATATTTCTTATGCCTTTTTTTGATTCTGTTTTTTTTTTTTTTATTGTAAAGTGTAACATTGATTAAGCATTATTAGCGTTTCTTATTGTTGTTGTTATTATTGTAGTTCCATTCTATGGTCTATTGTAGACACATCGGCCGCATTGGTGTTTCCTTTTCGTTGTTGTGCCCGCACAGTGGGACACTTTCCATCATCAACACTTTGGCATGATGGAACGTTTCGTTGGCCAGTTCTGTCAGACGACGGCCCCCTACAACTCCCCCTTCTACCATTACCTCTTAGAACATGCGCCTGCGCCATCTGAGGGGCCTCACAAATATATTGATATATGTCGGTTATTATAGCGCTGTTGTTGTTGTTCCTTGTTTGTTGTAAATCAAAATTGATTTACTCTCCAAAGCCAAAGCATAATGAAGTTTTTAATGGACTTAGCGTTGCCGAAAAACAAAGGGAATTGGGGAAATTTTAGTCTTAATAGGATTATAAAACAAGAAGCTTATGTGTGTGCCTTGATCGAGTTGCTTTAAAACAGCAGGCAGAGATAATAGTTTTAATACACCTTTAAAATAATTGTTAATTATCTTGTTTAAAACGAAAACTATAAAACGACAACTAAATTTGGTGAATTTTAACTAGACAGAGAAGATTTTACAATTTCAGGAATCATACTTATGAAATCTTCTTCATTTTATTGCATAAAGAGGCAGTTTAAATAAATACAGCATTTAATTTTATTATAATATTTCTGGATCTAAAAACCCATCAATTTTTACTGTAAAATATTTAATTTTTCATTATACCATATATGATTCATTTTATTGAAATATTTGCCCATTTTTTAATTAAATGAGACGATTTCAATAGTAATGCCTCTTCATATTATTACAATATTTTTAATTTCATAAGCTTTGTAGCCATAAAATGTCAATCGTTTTATCACAAACTCTTATTCCTAAATCCTGCAGCGATTTCCGCCTTGAAAGCAATGCAAAAAACTCTAAAATGCTGCCAAAAAGCTGACAAAACAAATGTGAAACCGTGAAGAGAACGACAAAAGGCAATGCGACAAGGGACAAGAGAGAGACGGAAAGGAAAATGCAAAGACGGGATCCGAAACACAAAGCAACCATTACTCAATGCGAAGGGCAGACGGGTAGAGAAAAAGGCTATGTTAAAACGGCAAACGGCCAATAAAATTGCTGGAGAAATGGCCATAAACACAGTCGGACATGGTCGGGCAAAAGGGCCACTGTTCGCCAAAGTTGACCAACTGGTTGGCCAAAATTGGCAGTAACCACAAAACAAGCAGCAGCAACAACAATAAAACACAACAAAATTCGAATAAAAGTTATGTGGAAAATTGATTTTGCGGTAGCCAAAGCAATAAATGTTTTGCCCAAATGCTAAACACAAGCTGAACATGCCAACGAAAGGGGAGCGGGAGTGGCAAGCGAATGGGATTGAGAACGGGGGGCTGGGCAAATCAACTGGGATACTGGCAACTGAGTTTGCAGTCTTGCGCAGTTTGCCATCGAAACCTTAGACAAAGCGAGAAATATGCATGGCAGAGTGCACTGTAGCCCCCGCCCTATACAAGAGTATATATACATACATATAGTACATACATACACTGCACATGTACACATACCATATATGTATGTATGTGTGGCACTGGAGTCCAAGTAGCCAAGACTGCAGCGTAGGAAATATGATGACATATCGCGTCATAGTTCAAACGGCAGGGAATCCTCTGATCAATTTTGTACACAGCAAGGCGCCATCATTCTACACTCGCAAGCTTTGAAAGTGACTACCGAATACCCTTTCGATAAATAGAGCAATATGCAACAAGAATATATATTGCAATAATATTTAATATAAGTTATTATCTGCTTTATATATTTGCAAACATAAGATAATATGATACTATAGAATAATAAAATATTTTTTTTATTTATTTATTTATTTTATTTTCTCATTTAAAGTTTTACCTTTATTTTAAAATGATTCTTTGTTTTATATATTTAATTCAAAATTTACAAACAATTATGTTTATTAATAATTTTTTTCTTTTAAACAGTCGACTCACTATAATTCGACTATAAATTAAATAAATAAATAAGTAGATAAAAAAAATTAATCCTGATTTTTACTTGTTTGAAGTTTTAGTACAAATTATAATAATAATTTGAGAGATAATATGATGTAGAGCTCGGTAATATTTAAAAAATAATTATGAGTCTGTTTTTCATTTATTATAGCGGCAACAATAATCTTAAGATTTTCTTGGTCTTATTTTTATGTATATATGTATCTCAAATTTGAGTTAGGAATACTAAGATAACATTCTATATAATACATCTTGAGATTATATAATTCCTTTTAATCTTTTTGTCAGATGTTTCAGAGTTTATTGAATTACTTGGTAAGTGCTCATCCAGAGTATTTAAAATGTGGTTTATTTTCAGCATTTTTATTATGTTTTATTTATTTTGTACTTTTTATTTTGTTTCCTTTTTGTTTAGCCCTCTCTCCCTGTTTTTCTTTTCCACTCTCGCTATGCAGTTTGCTTGGTCAGTTGCACATTTTTCTCGAGTGCGCCAAATCGTGGCCATAATTTTTTATTATCTCAACCAGACCCTGACACTGGGTCCCGCTTAGTGTGGACCCTTTGGTAGCCAGCACAGTCACACACACACACACACACACACACAGAGAGTCACTGCCTGTTGGCTTCTGTTGGTTAGTTTCGGGGGCTGCGCTTTTGCAGAGTGCACATCGCGGAGTAGCCATAAAAAATAATTAATTGGCTTTTATGTGGCAGGAGCCGTTGAAATTTAGCCTGAAAATTGCCTGCAATGGCGTCTGCATTGGCCTGTAATTAGTGTTATTAATTCAGTATCATCTGTATCGTCATCATCTTCAGTGAGTTTGGTGTCCGCATCTGTTTTGTGGTTGCTGCAGAACTCATTTCCGCTTTGGCCACCATTTTGCATTTGGCAATGCGTAATTAGTTTTGTGGTTATCGATTGATGTTAACTGATTGCCATTGGATTTTAGGCTTTGTTTTAGCAAGAGAGGGTTGCAAATTTGATATTCAATAGCTTATATTTATTTAACTAACTGTATATATAATGTATCCATCTATTTATCTGTGTAATAATCTTTTAATCTTCACCTTTTCCCATTCAAAACTTTGTTTTCATTGTAATTTACATTTATTTTTAATGTCGCTGGTTTAATTATAAGTAATTTAACCTTTTCTTTTCTAGCTTACTTTTCCAACGAGCTCTTTCCCTTTTCTCCCTCTCCTCTTTTTATTTTGCACTTACCATACTCTTCTTCTTTTGTTCTTTTTCTTTAATTTATGCACGGAAAACTGCAGCTCAGTGTGAAGCATTTTTATGGTTGTTGTTGTTTTGCTGGGAAACGCAACACATAAAAAACATGTGGAAAATCGTGTGAGGACTATACACTACGTGATTAGGGTGGAGTGAGACGGGAAAGGATTGCAGTAAAGAAACGAGCGGTAAATTAACGAGCTGGTATATTTAAAAAAATGAAATACCCGCAATTATCACAGTTGCGATAGAAGAAGACGATAACGAGTAACCAGAAAATTAATAAAGGGAAAGTCCAGAAAAGCATTAAAATATGTGTAAAGAAAGACCAGCGAACAAAGTCACCTTACCAATATTTATTATTTCATTATTTCAGACATTTTTATTTCATACTTCAGTTTTAATTATTAGCGCAACAACCAAATTTCAAAACCTCCGATAAAAGAAAATAATTAAAAGTCATTTTAAATTGAGGGCATCGTAGAAAACGAACTGTACTTTAATTTCGTAGCACCTACACACGAAAGAAATGAATAAAAACTTGAGATTCATGTTTGTAACTTTGCAAATTAAAGTCCCTGAGGCAGTGCGCTGTGGGTGTAACCACAAAAAGTTACCCAAAAATACTATAAAAAGTCTGGAAATAAATAATCAAAATTAGCACTAATGAGTTTTTGTAATTTCGAAAATGAATCAAAAACGGCAAAGGGGGTAAAAGTTAAAAATTAAGTTCAAAAAAATTATTACCAAAAGAGGAAAACCAAACAAAAATGCCGTTAAAATGGCAACCTCAATTTGGTTCTGCAAACGAACTGCGCAATTTGCGGTGGGCTATAAAACCTTACGCCCCTTTTCATGGCCTTTTAAAAAGTCGATAGAATGCAATTCAAATACAATATGACTTATTTAGTCGATGTTTGTTTGCAGTTAATGAAGTGGAAATGCAAATCATAACGATTGTAATGAACGATAAGCTTCAATTCAGAGTGCCGAATTCGAAATACACTGACTACTTAAGGGAACTGACTAAATACAATTTAGAAAAAATAAATGCAATATTTTTCAGTGTTCAATGTAAGACTTATTTAAAGCTGATAGTTAATTTTTTATTTAAATTAAATACTTAATTTATGAGCATTGTAGATATCTAAATAAACTGGAGTACTCGCTTTGTAGGGTACTTCTATAGAAGGCGAATCCAATTGTTCAGTTATGGAATCTTCAAATTTGCAGCACAACTTGGTACTTCGGTTCTATTGTTCCATACGCATGATATTTCAATAAACAAAACAACAAAAGGGCAGTAGTTGCTAACACGCTCTCTCCCCCTCTCCCTTTTCTTGTGGCTCGTTCTACTGCGACTATGCTGCGCACTGCTGCGCTTTTGTTTGTTTGCATTCGCTTAAGGGACGCACTCAGGAGTGCGAAAAAAACGGCCTGAAAAACAAAGGTCGAAAGAAAAAAACAAAAAACTAAATAGAGGAAAACTCTGTGGTGCAGCATTAGTTGCAGCTCATTGCCTGTTAAAGGAAGGTTATGGTACGAGCTCAAACACGAATTAGTGTATAAATAACAATGAAAAGTTCATGAACTGGCAAATGTTATGGATCAGGAGGACAGGCGTATTAGAAATTGAGAAGATTGTTGGCTTTGATTGTGGTTTAATGTCAACAACTTAAGAGATGTGAAATTTGGCTATGGGGTGTCTTTGTACCGCCAAGATTAGCATTCATATTTCGTTCTTTTCTTATACTCAACTCCTTAAAAAACATTACCATTTTTGTATGGAGATTTATGTTGTTGACTAATTGTTTTTATTATAGCTATTGTTTTCTCTATAACATACATATATTATAGCTGTTTGTTATAGTGTTCCGTTTCTAATACAATTTGGACAAACTATTTGAAACAAGGCTAAAGGATTATCTTCAATGAAACTATAAGTATGTACATCTCACATAAGTTCATATATGTAAGTAGGCCTGGCAGGCGTTCATGTAAAAAATCATTTATTAAATTGATACTTTTCGAATGTGTATTCTTTTAAATTGAAAAGTATATTTTGTATGTATATAGCTTTTCATGAATGGCTGAACCGTAAGTGTCGATATCATTTAGAGATTTTATTTTGATCTATCCCAAAATTTTGCCTTTTATTTAGAGGGGATAAACTGACTTGCGGAGAATGCTCGAAATTATGCTGTGTTTACCATTGGAAGGGTAAATTATCCGCCATCATACCGTTGATTACACTGCCGATTCTATTATACGGGTATTCAGAATCAAGAGCGGTAAGCTTAATGTTATCCTTAAGATTTAAATTTCACCCAAAATAAACTGTTAACTAGGAGTTTAAGTGCTTGTTCTTGGTTTTAAATATGGCTTTTTTTTGGTTAACGGAGGCAATGCCCCTCTATATAACATCGCTATTGCCTATTGTATTTCTCCCGCTATTTGGTATTATGGTCAGTAATCGTGCTCTTAATGATTTTTAATTGGAAACAAAATTGTAAGTCATTCTGTTCTTTTGCAGAGCTGTCATCAGACCTGTTCTCAATATTTTTCGGACACGTTGATCTTGTTTTTGGCTGGATTGGTAGTTGCACTGGGGATCGAGTATAGCAATCTTAATAAACGCATTGGTCTGGGGACCATTGTGTGTATTGGCTGCAGTCCCAGACGGTGCGCAGGGAGGCTCAACGGAGACTTTACCTTAAATCTATCTTTCATTTTCAGAGTTCACTTTGGTCTGACATTTTGCACTATCGGTTTATCAATGTGGATTGCTAACTCGGCTGTCGCGGCTATGATGTGCCCAATTATTAAGGCTGTGATCACTGAAATGCATTCTGTAAGCATGCCTAGTATGACAAATGGGGAATCATCTATATCTACATCTAATCTGCGTTATATATTGCAGAACAAAGTTTTCGATGCTTATATGTCCCAGGAAGAAGAACCAGTCGAGCCCGGCGAGTGAGTAGTTCATACATACATATATATATATATGACGCATATTCCTTGTTCCGAAGAACACAATTGATGATGGATTTTTGACAAACATTTGCATAACAAATATAACCCATCAGTCTAATTTGTTGAACATTTTCTCATTGATTACAACCTGAACAGGGATCCACACCCATCCTACATCTCGATGGCGTTCTACCTTGCAATATGTTTCGCGTCAACTATCGGCGGCTGTGGCACACTTATCGGCACAGGGACGAATCTCACCTTTAAGGGATTGTACGATACGTATGAGGAATTTAATAATGTTAAGCCGACTTCTTCTTAAACCAAATTTTACAACTTCCATTACAGTCGTTTTCCCGATTCTGAGGAAAAGGTGGAGTTCGTTAATTTCATTGTATACGCGATGCCCCTAGTTGTGATTGTCAATACCCTTCTGGTCTACTTAACGCTACAGATAACACACATGGGCTTGTGTCAGCCAAATAGCTATGTTGGAAGGCAACTCGCGCAAGGTAATTCCCAAAAAGGGGTAGTCAATAAAAGGATGAAAGAGGCCTATAAAGATCTGGGACCCATCAGTTGCCATGAAATACAGATCATTTTGGCTTTCGTATTGATGATAACTCTTCTTATAACACGCAATCCTGGCATTTTTCCGGGATGGGCAACATTCTTCAAAGCCAAGTAAGTATTATGCACAAGATATCCAATCGAAATAAGCATACAATCACCAATGTAACTGTATATAATCAGAGAGTTTATAGCAGATTCGTATCCCCTTGCAGAGGGTATTTTTTCATTTTGGCCAGAAGCTTGCATAACACATTATTAAAATTATACTACACTTAACTATGATTAATGAATTTGTTATATATATATTTAGTAACGTTACCTATAAGCAAACATATCCACTATTTCAGTCCCTTCTTCACTTTTTATACCAATGAAAAATTAATTGACTTTACTTAAATTGCGTTCTTTAAATATTCTATATTTTAAATGATCAAAAAAAAGGCTACCTTACACACTTGCAGCTTATCTCCTCCGGTTGTTCCAATACTAATTATATTTAATTGTGCAGAATTATGAGTTCAGAAAACGTGAAATTATAGTTTTTGTTCCAGTTTTACTTTTATTTGTACATCGTATATCCACAGAAAAATCAGCAGCTCCGGCTGTATATTGATAAGTATGATTTTGCTGTTTGCACTGCCTACTCAGTATACGTTCTTCAGATATTGCTGTGGTAGTGGTGAGTATTAGTAATTTATTTTATTTGCGGTATAAAAATCAACCGCATTCAGGTGTACGTAGTAATTTTCTTATATTTTAATAATTAGCACCGTTTACTGGCCGCACCATGGATGCTTGTCTCTCTTGGGCGTACATAAACAAAAATATGCCATGGGGTCTCTGCTTTTTGCTGGGTATGTTAATTATTAACCGTAACTGATATTCTTTTTTGACTTATTTAAGGAACTTAAGTTATATATATATGTATATATGTATATATGTATATATGTATATATGTATATATGTATATATGTATGTATATATATATATAACTACTGTTTGCACTTCATAACTATATCCTATTGCTTTTAAGAAAACAACATTTATAGAACTTTGATGAAAGTTAGTTGTTTATTTATTAAAAGCAAAGGAAAAAGTTGTGTATGGTAAAGAGTTGCCGAAACAGTTTCTATATTTACTATCATGATTAGGCGGAGGCTTTGCACTTGCTGAAGGAAGTAAGGTAAGCGGAATGGCCAAAATGATAGGGAATACCATGTCGGGTCTCAAAGTGCTGCCGCCCGTTTTGTTGATTGGGTGTATATTGGCTTTAACCACTTTACTGACTGTATTCTGTTCGAACGTGGCGACGTGTAACATTCTTATACCCATATATTCTGAAATGGTAAGTCAGATATGATATATTTATGTATGATTTATTGATCAGACTGTTCATAGGCTATCGCCGTCAAGATGCACCCCTTGTTGCTGACCTTTCCGGCTTCGTTATCTATAAGCTGTGCATTCTTTTTGCCCGTCAGCACCCCACCAAATGCAATTATCTGTAGCTTTGCAAATATCAAAACAAAGTATTTGGTGAGTATCACAGAGAGAGAGAGAGAGGGTTGCCTGGTGCCTACAATATATTAATAAGGGCATCCTGTTGCTGTTGCTTAGGCCAAGGCTGGAATATGGCCAACACTTTGGTCATTTCTTCTGCTCTGGATAAATACACTGACATGGGGTAAGATTGTATACCCGGGCACTTCTGATTTCCCATCTTGGGCTAGAAGTGTTGATTACGAATTACCCAATAATTTAGCTATTGATGAGGATTTGAATTTGCAATGAATGTGGTAAAATTAAATTAGTTCAGTAAGTTAGAATGAATAAATATAATATCAGCAAGCGGCTTTCTCTGTGATCTGGCAATGATGTAATACAAGTGAGTGAAGCTATAAATTGTCGTGGGTTCCCCTTTTACAGGTCCCCCTCTAACTGTTCCATTGTGGTAAGCCATCTGCTAATAAAGTTAACATTGACTTTCCACAAATGCGAATAGCCCAGAAATTATAATGAATATGTAGCAAGATAATCACAGGCAAAGCAAAATGGAAAACAAATCGCCCATTTGTGATGTGCAAAATGCAAACAGATGTAAATCCGAGCGTAAAACCCAATAACCAAAAGGCTCAACAAGGCAGGGATATGAAAAGCGCGGCATGAGGCAGAGACGCAAAATCAGCGGGTGCCGGGGGAAGGGCATGTACATGGGTCAAGTACGAATAGAGACAGCATTTAGCCCTAAAGCGGAGCATCATCTGTGGGTGCAGAAAGCGGAAACGAAAACAGTTGGTAATGCGTTGCGTTACTTGAAAGTGCTGGGCGAGGAACAACGCGTGCCAAGGTGCGAAAAGAGCCAGAAACAGCGGAAGTGCTGGGTTATTATTAGTATTGTTTGTCCTCTCAGAACCAGCTGCTTCTCCTTTGCCCTTCTTCCTCCTTCCATTCGAAATTATGCAATCAAAGTTCGCCAAGTTCCACGAATTGTCTAGAACCGAGCCACGTGGACACTGCGGACCCAGCGTGGATCAAAGCGCCTTTTCGTATGCCCTACCCTGTTCTCTCTGCATATCTCTGTCTCTGTTATACTCTCAGTGTGTCTCTTTCTCTGTCATTGTACCGTTGCGCTGCGCTGTCATCATTTCTCATCGTCGCTTTGTTTCCTTGTAATTTGTCACCGCTGGAGCTCATTTCTGCGGCGTAATTTGTTTGCAACTCATTTTCGTTTCCCTTCTGTCCCTCTTCCCCCTTCCTTCTGCACCTTATGGGCCCTTTGCCCCTTTCCCAACTTCTGCTTGTTTGTACCTTTGTTTTTCTTTGTTTCGCTTTGATGCATTTTATTAAAATTATTACAGCTTGTAATGAGAAAGGTCTCAAAACATTCCACAGCATTGGGAGTGTCGCAAATGGTGGATACAGATCAATATTAAGGTTATTTTTCTATAGATTGTTGTACAATATCTTTAAACTATAAGTTTATATAAGGTATATCTTGAGTATATTAGCTGCACTGATGTAGTAGCTACAAATAGTTAACTTAAAGAAAGCATTAACTCTGTGAATTTTACAAACAGCTTAAGATCCTTGTGCTGAACATGAATATATACGATAAAAAGTAATAATATATGTGTAAATATGCAGTTATGCATACATTATTTTTAACCTCAATTAATTAATATTTGTTTTAGCTATTGGTAAGAAACCGGGCATGAGTTATTGTAGATAATTCTACTTTATAATGTCGTTCCTTTATTGGGGTTTTATTCCCTTTGACTAATTGTTAAGAAAGGGTTTACTAACTTTGCACAAATGTACATACATATGCATAACAGGCAGAAGAAGGCGTGGCAGACCCTACAAAGTATATATATTCATATACATATATATTTACTCAGTATCACTAGCCGACTTTCTGGAGCCTTCTCCGTCTGTATGTCTATCGGTCTGTCCGTCGTCCGTCCATTTTGCATGAAGGTTCATGCACAAATAAAGTTTATTTCAAATGTTAAGTGCCACGCCCAACGCCCAAGCAAGCCAGTACTTTTCTTGTCTGCAAAATTGCTATAAAATCGTATAATACACATGAGATATTCAGTAGCTCCTTCGACTGTAACATTCGTCTGGTTAAGGTTTAAAATTGGATTAAGTTTTAGAAATAATCACAAATTTAGATTTATAGATATGTATATATATAATTTAAACATTTACACAATAACGTAGAAACTACAATTTATAGACATGTATATTAATTTCATATAAAATTGAATCCATTCAATCGCGTATGTTATTGCGGGACCCCCTGGGAGCTTATCGCTCGACTGAAACTCTTTTTCGGCACTTCTAGATCGCACTTCTTCTGCAAGTCAAGCATATCGCAACGACCTACTAAGTCTACTTGAGAAACTAATTTCTGAGCATTAGAAAGGGCCGGAATATGATGTACTCCATGTACATATGATGTATTATGTTATACCGTCGAGTCTATCGCTATTGTGATCGAAAATGACTTTGCTTTGAAAACACATTCGTAACGGCCGAAAGCCGACAATGGATCGACAACAAAAGCAACATTGTGTATGTGTGAGAGAGAGGCAGGGAGAGAAAAAACTCAAGTACACGCACTTCTAAACGCAATTACATTCATGCATTAAACTTTGCCCTAGGGTCGTGGCCTCTGAATGAAATCCAAAACGCTGAAAGGTGTAGACCAGTCATAGTAATTGTGTATATGTATGTGTGTGTGTGTGTGTGTGTGTGTGTAATATGCCTATGTACATTGTATATAAAGCAACACTTATCGCTTAGAGCGGAGTTTCCTCTCTGCGCCCCACGTGAAAAGAAAAACACGCAGCATTAGCAACAGCAACAACAACAGTTCACTGTGGCTCGGGCTCTCACTCAGCCCTCTCTCGTTGCTGACCTATGCTCTCTTATTGCTCTCGCGCTCTCTCGCTCTCGCTCTTACGCACTGTGACTGCACTCGTGCCTGCAGCGCTGCTTTTCAGCAAACGCCATTGGGGGTTTGGCATTGAGCCTACGTTATGCTTGCCTTCTCGCTCTTACTCTTGCTCGCCTGCGCTTCTACTACGTTGGTTCTCTTTGGTATTGCTCGTGCTCTCGCTCTCGTGCTGTGCGTGCGTGTTTGTGTGTGTGTGCGTTTGTGTGTTATGCGGCTTTCTATGCGTTTCCCTTTATTAGTTTGTCTAATTGCTTTTGGCAACTATTATTACGCTGTCGCTGTTGTTGTTGTTGCTGTTGCCATGGCTTGTTGTTGTTGTTTTCGAGAGCGCGCAAAAAAGTATCACAGATGTCATGTTTAGGGCCGCGTTGCTGCGTTGACCGACTGGACCCCCGCGGGGTCCACACAGACTGACGTTGCTTTGATTTGACTCTTCACTTTTTGGGTGTGCACACACTGTTAGTTACCGTGCACTCTTCCTAGATACTCGCGTGTATGTGTGTGTGTGTGTGTTGAATACTCTTTTAATAAATGCTGTTAAAGAAGGCGTGAAATTTCACCATTTCCGCCGATCTCACGCTGCGACCTGCGTCATTGCGTATGCGAAAAGTATTTTTTATTAGATTTTAAATACAATATTTGATAATGTGTAACAGCAGCAGCAGCTGTCATGGTTACAGCTGAAGAATTTCCGTTTAATTGTCGGGGAATTCAGCTCTTCTTACCAAGGCCATTATCTAACAATTTATAATTCTTTTTTTATACTCTTCGACTATTGAAAATTGTCAAAAAAGGGTATACTAACTTTATGCAAATATATGTAACATGCGGAAAGAGGCGTGACAGACCCCACAAAGTACTTGTATATATAATATTATATATTCTTGCTTAGGATCATATACTTAGTCATGCATGAACGTCAAGATCTCAACTATTATAAGAGCTATAGGCACCAAATTTGGCATGAAGGTCCCTGTATACTCGGCGCAGATCAGGTTTATTAGGTTCTATTGTATTTAAATTAAAATATACAACTTTCATATAGAAGGCTCTCATTTTATTATATATGTACATATGTATTAAAGGGTAGAGAGTGTCTAACAGTTAGTCATTTTTCAAGGCAACATTGGCCGGGTGCGTTCGACTGTTGCTCTCGTTTTTTGTTTTATTTTCAATTACTCTTTTCCAGTACTAATCATTGCCATAATTCAAGCTTTCCCATCGTTTTTCCATCTCCTTCTACTATTTTTCACTTCACTACATCTGTCTCGCTCACTCGCAGCGGCCACATCTGCTTTATGGTCCTTTCGACCTCCTGCACTATTCCCCCTCCCAACATCTCTTACGAGTTGTGTTATTTATCATTCGCGAGTGCAATTTCTCATATGGAAACTTTTAATGCAGAGCCAGAGATAGAGAGAGAGAGACAGAGAGAGCGAGGGAGACATAAATATACAATTTGATTTGGTTTTTGACATTTATTTACAGCAACAATAACAACGTGCGATATTATTAATTCTACTTTATTTGTGACGGTCGCATTCCATGGCACGGCAAACATCGCCCAGGGCACACGCTCATCCAAACGAGAAAGAGCAACTACTACAAACATAACCTCACATCTATATCCCATACCATTCCATCCGAGCTTCAGTTTCGAGTCTCACTCGCAGCCCATATCCATCCATCGTTTCGTTTTGGCCACCTTCGCGTGTCCATCGGTTATAACTCAAAACGCATTGAGGACTCGAGACTGGCGCACGTTGAAATAAATATAAATGTCAAAACTGAGTGGAGTTTTCGGGGCGAGAGTAAGGCAAGCAAATAAAAAACCAGTAAATAACCATAAAAAAAGAAAACAATAAACAAACAAATCGCAAAACAACAAAAACAACACTGCACTTCGCCAACAAATGAATCATCATTGGGATGAAAGCTCTGTCGGACTCTGCGTGAGAATCGAGCAACTGCTGCACTTTGGGTGGGCACAATGGACTTCCACACTGAAAGTGGCATATGTGGATGTTAAGATAAAGTGTGATGTTTGCTTGTGTTTAATTTTCAGATTTCTGCTCTATGATTAACTGTACAGAAAGTGTATTTGATAACATATAAGGATAGAACATTCAAAAACGTTTTCATATGCCTTTTTAATCAGCAACTTCATCAGAGGCGTATCCGCCTAGGGAACATGTCTAAACTGAACTGAAACAGACAGGCCCATAGCTTGGCTAAGTTACTTATGTGATACTGATTAAGAATATATATACACTCAGGGGTCTGCCATTCATTCTTATACACGCTACATACGTATAAATATTTTCAGTAAATCTTTCTACCCTAACTAGAGAAATGGCCACAATAATTGCAATGGAAGAATGATTGAATGGATTGACAATACTATCGAGAATAAATAAAATGTAGATTCTGAAAACTATTAATGTTTTTGCCAGCAGAAAATCGATAAAAAGTAAAATGTATTTCGTAAAGTGTATTTTGTATTGGGTTTATTCATTCTGTAAAATGTTTAATGAACTAAATACACACTATATGTATATGCACGGCAATTACAAAAGGGTCCCCCAAGACGTTTTGCTCTTTATTATGTTTTACTGATTAATTTTTGTGTGTTAGCCAATTATAAATTTGTAAAATATTCTTGGCAAAGTATTTTGTAAGGAACAGCATAGTAATGTAAACATTTATTTATATATGTATGTTAATATTATAATAATGTATATTACGTATGCATAATTAATGATTTATGAATAAGAAGAATAAATAGATTACAGTTTTCAAACGTTAAGTATAAAATATGTACATACGTTTTTTTGTATTGAATTGAATTTCAATAAAATTAAATTTAATTTAATCAAATTCAACAATATTTCTTTTTCATAACTGCATGAGCTACAATATAAACTGAAGCTAAGCATTCTCATTTAAAAACTTATTCAAGCAGTTTTATTTAGACTGATAGTTTAAAATATATAAAAGTTTTAATTGTATAAAGAGAATTAGAGAATAATAAGAGAATTGCCAGCTTCAACATTCTCCTTTAAGATGTTTCACAGCTGCAAGTCTTAAAGCTTAATAATAGCGAATGCACCCGAAACTATGCCAAGTATGTCCACGATAAGTTTCTCCAGGGAACCGACCACCAACTGGGGCTGCTGTGCTGTGCTCCGCACGTTAGACCCATCAATCTTGCAGCATTACATGAGAACCACAAGATGTTGTTGGTTTTTTTTTGGCAATGATTATCATCAACATTTTTGACTGACTTAAGATCATAATGTCTGGCCCCTAAGTCGAGCAACATGGCGCCGCTATATGGCGCCTGTCGTTTTAAATCGAAACACAATCATAAATAATACAAACACCCCCCCGTTCACGAAAGATCAAACCAAAAAAAAAAATAACAAAACACAAAAAACAAACTAAAATATTTTCGATTTTTATTAATGACGCAGAAAAAGATTTAAACGCACAACGGGCCACTTTTTATATGGCCAAAAGTTGCATTTACAGAAAAAAAATGCATTAATTCATTCATAAGACGATGTGGACGCCAGAGAGAGGAGAAAGGGCTTGAGTTCGAGGCAGCACTTGACCAGGTTTTCGTATTTAACTTCAAACGTCGATCGTTTGTCCCCAAAGAGATGTTGAAAATTGTAAGCGCCATCATTTATTATGTGCAGCTCGTTGATGTTGTTGCTGTTGTTGCTGTTGTTAGTCTGGTTGTTGTTGCTGCCGCTGCATTTATGCACAAATTTATGTGATTTTTATGCGTAGACATAATTATAAAAGCCTCGCTCTCGAGTCTCCAGAGAACCCACTAAGCCAAACCCGAAGACGAAGCTGAGAGAGACGACGACGACGACGACGAAGCCGAGGTTAAAGCTGAAGCTGTAGCCTGACAACGGGTGCCTCCCGTCTCTCGGTCTCGATCGAGTTCATTTGCCGACCATTTTGTGGGTCTCGTGCGCCGGCGCTCCAGCTACACCTCGTATTGTCATAAATTACAAAACTTTATGCGTAAATTAATGACAACCTTTTCTTCTCTCTCGCTGTCTCTTTCTCTCTCTCTCTCTCTTTTATTTGTGAGTGCCTTTGTGGAATGCCCTAGGAAAGCAGTGACTGTGTTGAATTTGTCAGCCAACTTGTTGGATCAAGAAATTATATCTATATAACGCTTATTTTAGTAAGTAGCACTGATATAGATCATTTGTATTTGTTTTGTATTTATGTTCAATATTCAATATATTCATTGTTTAGTACGTGTTCTTTTTCTTTTTAGGATCTCTTCTATTATTCTAGTCAAAATATATAAATATAATGAGATCTGTGGTCAATTTCTTTATTTAGAGATGGAGAAACAGAGAAAGACTCTTGACTCTTTATTTCTACATTGACCTGTTGCCTCTTTGCCCTCTAGCAGTGTATACAGTATTCGTTATATTTCCGTTCCCTTTCCAGACCCTCAATCATAATTTTTCTTTTCTCTCCCCATGTTTGTGTCACCGTATCCAATTTTTATCATGTCTTTAGTCAGCTTAAGTGTTATGGTCCACAAAATTAGTTACATTTTGAGAGAGTTCTCTCGGTCTTTTACCTTTTCGAATCTGTTTTCCTCTAAAATGAATTCATTTCGTTTCAATATTAATGAAGTGTGCTCGGACATCAATGAAAAATGCACGTCTAAGCTGGGGCTCGAGGGTTTCCAACTGATTTTCCTCTTATCTCTGGGAAAAATCATTTTGAAATTGAGCAAAGCAACCGCAAGAACCACAGAACAAAACCAGATAAAATAGCAAATATTGCAATCAACGCATGCAATACCAAAAGCAATCATGGAGAGGGATTGAGAGATAGAAGCACCGACTAGATGATACGCTGTACTAGTTTAAACCACGGCTGGAATTGTTCTTAAAAAGAAGCAACTTGATTTGAGTGAGACTTAATGTATTTCCAAGTTACATATATTCCCTCTTTGACAATGTTACTGGGTATAGGCACAAACGCATGTAAATGAATAAACAACTTGAAATGAACAATTGCTTTTGATTAAACAAAAGTAGCCATGAGAGATGATTTGTTCTCTCACATATCAACAAAATCAAATAAATTAGTCGAAATGAGGGTGGCCTTTTGATTGTTCCTTGTTGTTGTTGTTGTTGTTGGCAAACCGCAAAATGAGCAAAAATTGTGCTGAAATATTGTTGATTATGACAACTTAGTTGCGGTACGAAGACTTTGTGGGGTATATTGGTGCCAGAAGGTATTCAGTATTTTGAATTATTATAATACCTTGTATGGTAAGTGCAGCTGCTAAGGAAATAAACCTTAGGAATTGAGGAAGTATTATACTAGGTTTTTAGTATTATATATAAAAAGTATTTACATTTATTTATCATTTTTTTGTTAGACAAGTTATTAAATTATTTTTAATGTTATTTTCATATTTAGTTCCCTTCTGTAAGTTGAATTTCATATTTATTTCCTTTCTATAAGTCGATTCGCTTTTCCTTTCATTTAACACTGTACTTTTACGTTCTTTCCCTTAAATTTCGGGCAGTGTACAATCTGTAGCTCTTGGCTTGAGGATTTGCTACACTTTCATAATTTATAATAGGTTTCTCATTGGGTTAAGTGCCTACGTAGCCGAGCGGGTTCAAGTGGTCTACGCGACCAATTTAAAGAACGCATGGAGAAAGAGAGAGCGAGGGAGTGGGAGAGTAGAAAGGGAGGAGGTTAAGACAAACTGTTGGCTTTGCGTGCTCCACAAAAGGTGCTCAATTTGTCATCAGCTTTCGGAGGCCCGTAGCTCACTTAATCACAGCCTACAACCCCACCCTTCTGACTCTCTCTCTCGCTCTTACTCTCCCTCTCTCTCTTTGTCCCATCATCTGCTCCTTCAGCTCCCTCTCCTGTTTAACATGTTGTTTTGATTCTACAAATTCGCTACGCAGCATAAGTCTTACTTTAGACTGCGTTGTCCCACACTGTCTCTTTCTCTCCTTCTCTGCATCTGTCCCTTTCATTTGCATAAATATGGCATAAGTTTAGAAGCATATTATCCCTTGGCAACAACGCACAAGGCTCGCATGACGTCGTGTAATACGTCAATGACGACGGGTTGTCTATTAGATTGTTTATTTTTATACCCTGCAGCAGACGGCAGAGTGGAGTAGGCTAGGCAGCACGCGAATGTGAAACGAAATGTGAAAACGGCTGTCAATAGTCCTCATATATTCGCACTACAGGATTTTCGACAGTCGAGCAACTGGTGAAACTGCAGAGCATGAAAGAGAAACCTGTTGTGACTTTTTCTTTATAGTATTTTCAGTGCACAGAGTATCTGACAGTCGAGCAAGTGCACTCTCTGATTAGTCTGTATGCATTTGAGCTCTGATGAATTAGCACAATTTGCCATATACTACGATCTGTGGTATGCGATGTGTGTGTGGGTATACGATAGTACGAGTATCGCATACAATAAACGTATATTCAATTTATTTATAGCCCACAAACCTGGCCCCGTCCGGGGGCTATAAATTCTCACACGAAGGTGTCACATTACAAACAAGCGTACAAGACACGTACGCACAGTGGGACGAACAGACAGAGGGACAGACTGACGGACGTACGGCGCATGGGCGCATGTCAAGAGGCCGAGGCAGAGGCAGCGCAGACCGGAACCATTCAGGTAATTTGTCGCCTTATCTTGTCAGCATTTAGCCCTGGGAAATGTGGGCAGGCATGCAGGCAGCAGTCTCAACAGCAGCGGGCATAATTATAGAGCCCAACCGAACCGGCCGGCGATAAGCAAACAGACACTTGAGCTACTAATAAAGCTACTAAACGCCTGCCGTCTGTCCGCCCCGTTTAACGCTTCCAATTATGCAGCCAACTCGGCTCAGTGCAGTCAGTCTTAGCCACAGCGCCGGCTTGGGCTCCTTCTTCAGCTTCAGGTACAGCACATCAATCATGCGGAGCTGGGGCGGGACGCGCAGCTTACGCATCGCACGCTTGATTAATTAAGTTTAAAATATTGCCTGCCATTTTTTGTGTGTACCAAAGGGCCCTAAGAGGAACGCACAGACAGCTCCATGATCCTTCACCTGACTCTGCCTCGGGCTGCCTTTTAGCCCATTCGTCTGCCTGCCGCCCTTTTGGCCAAATTAATTAACAAACATCACTCCAGGCACACGAATGAAAGAAGGAGGGGGAGACAGGGAACTGAACCTTAGTCGCGCTTTGAAAAATGTTTGTTTGTTTTGTGTTGTTGTCAGTCAGGCTGGAAACGCATTTATCGGGAATTGTGTGAATTGAAAAACACCTGTCTTTCGGTTTGGGCCCTTCGAAATACGAAACACAAAGGGAGCGAAGGCGTTCTATCGTTTAATATTGTTGTAATTGTCTATTGATAGAAATCAATTTGGTTTCCCAGCATTTGTAATCGTTAATAGGTGAGGAATGCCCATAAATATGTCTAGTCAAAATATTCTATAGCTTATGCGATGCTATTTACTGAGGAACTTTTGATATCTAAACTAAGTACTTTAAGGAAGTCAAGTTTTTATTATGAGGCATCACACTTTACACGCTGTATAATGTACCAAAATGGTACTCCAAGGTATATATGTAAATAGGACATACACAAATCAAAGAACAACAAAACAAAACAACACAAATTGTTTAACTAATTAAAGGCATGCAGTCGTGAGTTGAACAAAATACTGTTAGTGACAATTAAAAGAAAGTTTAATAATTAATTTAGCACCAATAATAGTAGTTTATGGTATGTGATGATTAAATAACAACTTTCTTTATATGATTCTTGACTTTGGATGAATAGAATCGTAAAGAATAGAACTGCATTGCCGGTCTTCTTAGCATAAAGCATACTTGTTGATAACCTAATAATATCATATATAAGGTTATCAACAAGTATTCCTTATAACTATTTAGAAAGTATCAAGGCTGACTTATAGAGTAAACATTGTGTTTCACACATGCTGCTTACCTTTACTGATATTGTATCTTCCTGGGAACTTTTTTCCTTGAGTTGCAAATAATCTTTTTCTTCAGCTCATCTTACTTTGTCTCCCCTTATTCGAACTTCGTTAAAGTTCCATTAAGTTAGATCGCCCTTAGTGTTCTTTATTATCTATGATTAATACAACATTAGAACTAATTGAGTTCTACAATTTGACAAATTCGCCTAGGCTTGTCAGGGACGACAAGGGGGATAAGCGGAACGTGGAGCGGGGAATATCGTTGGCGCGAACGGTTTGATGCGCGGCAGGATATCCGTGTCACTTAATTGTTCGACACTTTATTGGATTTTAAAAAGGGACATCGTCGGCGTCAGGCTCGAGACCGATACCGATATCCTGGTGTATTGCTTGCCGGGGGTAATTAAATTTCCCGTGGAGCATGCGGGCAACACGATGATGCACTGGCGCTGGGCGGACCCGGGCAAATGGATTTGATTGAATTAAGCCGCTGGCAAAGATGTTAGAAGGAAGGAAGGCTTGATGTGAGCTTAAATGCCGCCAATGATGATGCCAGAGCAGAGAAGAAGAGGAAGGGATTGAAAGTGGAACTGGGGGGTTGGAGGTTGCCAGGCGGGAGGTCCTTCTGTGTGGCAGCATGAACCAATTGCGTTGTGGGGCCCGACGCCCGAATGCCTCCAACTGGCGATGCTGTCGTTCGGGTTTGTCCTTATGTGTTCCATGTTGTTGTCCTTTTTGTCATTGTTGTTGCTGTTGCTGCTGCTGCTCCCCTGTGGCTTTGCTCAATGTGCTGCGCTCAAATTTTGGGGGTGTATCAATTTCTATTCATTGCCATTTGCCACTCGGGGGTGGATTTCGATATATAAATTGTTGTTCTTAGTCCGAGTTGTTGTTGTCGGTTGTTCTAGTTGTTGCTGCTGTTGCCACTTAAGTGGGTGGCCCTTTGTGTGGCCCTGTTTTTGGGGTTTGTCAGCCAGCAGCTTCCCTTCCTGACTGGCCTGAGCTGGGCTGGGCTAGCTTCCTTCCCCCCCACTCAAGCTCAAAGCGAAACAGAAACAATAAAAATCATTGAGTGCCATATGCTACTCAGCTCTAATAGCATTAGTTGAAACGCCCTCACGCCCTCAATTCTCTTGTGGTGTTGGGGTAATTAAATTGTATTAAGTAGGCTGTAATACGCACAATCATCATATGATTTTATTATTAATTTATGGCTCTCTGTTCTGCTGGGGGAAAGTGTCATAATTTTCGTCTTTAATTGAACATTTATGAGGCGGAATGGAAGGAGGTACTTCTATTTGATATTATGTCGATTTTGGAAGATTAAGAACGTGTAATAAAGACTCCACATATGACTTATGTACGTAACTTTTGGAAACCCAAACTCATCTCTTTCCTGGGTTTCATACTGGTCTCTAAAGTTCTTGACTTGACTAACTTAAACGATATTTAATAAAATAACTGAAGTCTTTTTATCCAAATCGAACATCTGCTTTATCATTTCGAAGAACAAGACTTTTGGAATACGTAGGCAATAATAATTCATTCCTAACATCTTCTTGAGAATTTTACTATGATTTTGTATAATTCAAACTTGAGGAAACTGAATTAAAGGAATATTGTTGTCTATTCATGCAAATCGAAGATGTTTTGTACTATGTTATTGACTGAACTTTTAAAATGTTAAACTAAATTGATGGCTGAGTTTAAATTGAAAAGGTTTCTAAAGGAGAGTCAACTGAAACCCGATGCGCACTTTTTATACTCAAATTCCACTTGAAGAATCAAAGAATAGCTGGAAGACTCTTTAAATAGAACACAAGACAAATAGACTTGTCAACCGAAATGCGAAAATCATTGACTGCGACTCACCTCAAGTTCCCTTCCTCTCCTCCTTTCTCTCTGAGTCCCTTAACCGCCGAGGGGTAAAATTTTAAATTCTTTTACTTCATTGCATAAATATTTATGCGCATTGAGAAATGCTCAACGCATTCGCCTCGACTCGAAGCGACGAAAATATTTTTGATGAAATACAAAGCGAGATGTGTCAATGGCAGAAGGACCTTGTGGAGGACCCTCATTAGGGTATGGAACAACGAGAACAAGATGTTGTTCGATATAACTTAGTGAGCGAAGGAGAGTAAGTTCAACAATAGAGCGACAACGCCTTGCCAGAGACCCTTGACGGGGCGTGTCAACTGACTGAACAATTACGTATAGAGCAGAGGTGTCGTGAGGCAGGGGGAGAAGGTTGGCGGCGGCGGAGGGGTTGCTCGGTATGCGCAAGTCAAGACGCTCTGACATTTTGACTTGATTCCGAAATACGATATTACCGGAAGTTGGACAATTGGCTGCAAGCGCTGCGAATGGGCGCCCGAAATCGGGGAATGAACTCCTACTTCCAAGGCGGGGTGGGGCGGACTGAGGCGGAACGGGTCGTAACGGAGGGAAAGGTGTGTAATTATTTGCGCTACCGTCTTGACTTCATTTAACTTTGCCCGCAGCCTCGCAAAAAGCCCGCCAGAACATCGAAATCGTGTGCAGCCCCTCGACAGAAAGTTTCTCACGCTCGATGGATGCAAGGAAGGAAGGATGTGTGTAGTATGTAGTATCCTTACGGGCCATTTGACAACTTCCTGCCTTTTAGCAGCAGCAGTAGTTGCCGTTAGGTTTGCAGATTCGTACACGTAATTATAGGCCCGACTTATCGGCTTCTCAACTTCCTTTCGACATCCCCCTTGCAGACATCCCTCAGCTTTTTCAGTTGCAAATGCGCAATTGCCCAACGCATTCGTTGCACATTTTCGAATGTTCCGAACTTGGAATTTTCATTGAAAAGTGTTCAAGTGGAAGTCATTAGGCTTTTCTACGCTGGCTTTTTTTTTTTACAGCTTTTAACTCCTTTGGCTCTTAAGTGGGCTGTCGACACTTTCGATCCAAGTGTTATAGCCGCAAGTCGGGCGATCTTAGCAACAGTTCTTAAGTTGAATAAAGTACTGAAATTGTGAATAGATTGGAAAGGGTTTTAAGGGTATATATGTATGTATGGGTTGTATTGGATATCTGTAGGAAGATATATCTATTTATGACGATACTAATGTATGAACATTCGAAGATTTTCTATTTTAGTGTTGGAGTTATTTTAATTAAATTTAATTAACGTTTAAATCATTGTTATGTTGTTTTCGATCGAAATAAAAGAGAACGCTACAAAATATTCCAAAGTTTCTTTAAAATAAAGCTTTCGTTATAATTGTGATATATAAATTTAGGAAAATATTGTATAATTCTCAATTATTTGCATATTATAAGTCATAATAATTTAAAAGTGTTGTACAAAGCAAAAACAAATTTCTTAGATTGTAATTCTATCTTAAATTTTCTGGGACAGAAGGACGTAGACAAACGGACGTTGACAAATTCTAACACAACATTGATCTATGTCAAATAATAATATACATACATATGTATATTGTCTCCAAATTTGGTAACTCCAGATCATAATGTCCCTGAGAACTATGTGTTCATACAAACATGGTTATATCAACTCTGATGCTAACGCTCAATTATTCCTTCTGGTTTTACATTCCTTTTCAATTGCCACAATGTTATACCACCCTTTTACTCGTAAACTAGTAGTATATACCATAAAGCATAAAATCAATAAAACCATGAAATATCTGTAAATAATCATACTAATATTTGGTAAACAATTAAACAACCATTACTTAAATTTCTCTTGCAATTTCTTACTTAATTTCAAGTGCTGTCAAATGGTTTTCCTCGTAGTGCAACAACATCATTAGACGAACATTTCAATCTGTAGGGAACTCTCTCTCTTTCTGTCTCTATACTCAACCTGCCATCATTCATGGGCAGCTGGCAAAACAAATGTGCTGAGCTCATCGCAGGACCAAAGGGACCAACACTCAGGTAGAGCGTAGGGTTTGAACTTGTCGAGTAGCGGGAAATCAATTTAATCCCATTTTAAAATCAAACAAACAGTTTGTGCTGTTTTTGCACACGCCCAACGAAAACAATACAAAGTCAGAGATATAAAGAGAGAGAAGAAGGTACCTGTCGGTAGTGCGAGTGAACGGTTCGCATATATTTAGCAAGTGCCGTTAAAACTTAATTAGCCGAGATTGGCAAGGCAGGTCCACAGAGAGAGAGAGAGCGGGATAGAAGTGAGAGACAACCTCCCACTGTGTGTGCAGCAGGATAAACGCCCCGAGAGACCTTTTTGCCCTACCGTGTTGATAAGGCCAACAACGAGACGAGACTAAGCGATACGAAACCTTTTCGGGCCTGTTCTCATTGCCTCGCGTTGTCAACAATTTCCACGTGTTTACACTTGCCGCCGTTTTGTGGTTGTTTTCGGTTTCAAGTCGATTCGGTTATTCTGGTATCGGTTTCGGTATCGGTTTCAGGTCTATCTCTTCCCTCTTTGCTATTCGTATGCGGTTCCTTCTATGGACATCTCTCGAGGCCGCTATCTCAAAGCGCGCATCGCAGTCGACGAATTTAATTTCGTTTTATTGATTACAAATTATGTCTCGAGGCACAGAGCCATACATATACATATACATACATACATATCCATATCCCTCTCATATCGTTTGCCTGTCTAACAATTTTATTAGCCAACTCCCCGACGCCAGCTCGTGGTCATTATGATAAATTCTGTGTTCCCCCTCTCTCTCTCTCTCTCTCTTTCTACCTGCACCAACCTTATCGACTGGCTTAGTTAACAATTATTAATCGAGCATAACATTTATCATATTGGGGGCCCTTTAGTTCTCCACGGGCTCTTGGGCTCTTTAATATGTAAATTTCTTCTTAGTTTGTTCCCTTTGACATTTTTCAGTTTTCGTGGCCGTGCCCGATGCATTTTCCAGCATAATTTCCTTTAGTTTTTCCATCGCAGATGCCCCTCATGTGATAACTTTGTCTATGGCGCTGCCGCCGCGAGACAACTATTTAGATTGATTCTGATGTGATAAGCGGACCATCTTGGGGGCGATATAAAGTGATACGATATGAAACCAGAGACAACTTGAAAGTTTTCTAAGCGCATTTCGGCCGGAAATAGAAAGATGAAAATTTCAAGTATTGATTAGCTGTCAGTTACCAATTTTTGCTATATAGATACCCTGTTATTGTTGGATAGAAGGGTATTATAGCTTTGGGACAACCGAAATAAGCACAAGGGATCATCTCTGTATGCACGAAATATCAACAGCCAAGTTGAACTGTCTTTCTGTCCGTCTATCAAATTTGATTATATATCTTATTATTTCACACAGATAAAGAATATTTTTGAATTTAGCCACGCCCTCTTCCGTTGCCAATTTAAAGATATCTTTTTTTCTAGCACATCTTAATGTCGAATAAGTTTCTGGATTATCTGGACAATAATTTACAGTGGACTCATCTTTTTCTTTCATCTCCACTTGCCCCCCATATCATTTTCAGAATCTGTCAAATGTCAAAGTTATCAGAAATTAAAATGAGCTGCACAATTTGTTTGCCTCCGTTTCGTTTGTTTGTTATCCTGGCTACGTTTTCAGGATTCTGTGCCGGATCAGGGGCTTCCTGGTTTTCCTGGTGCACCCGCAGCGTGACTACAATTTGCCTTCAGGTCAAACAGTTGGTGGTCCCCGTCAGCTTTTTTCAAATGCAAAGAGATGTCCACGGTCCACGGTCCTTCTTCTCGGTCCTGTGTCCATGTGCCGTGTGTCCTTGTAGGTGTTCAACTCAAATTAGTGGCTTGTGCATTGTTGTTTGGCTCGGGTTTGGTCCTGGGGTTTCTGGGTTCAATCTCTCTCTTACTCTCTCTTTATTTTTCTCTCTCTCTCTCTCTCTCTCTGATGTTAATCAAATAGTTTGCTGGTTGTCATTGAGGTTAGTTTCGCAGCTGCAGCTGCCGCGTTGCCAATACTCGTTCCCCTTTCCGTTCCCGTACCCGTTCCCAGTGCCTGCCTAGTCGCGCTCATTAGTTATGATTTAGTGTGCGCATAAACAAAGTTATTAAATTTCCATCCACGCTTCGCCAAACTACTAAATTGTCTGACTTCTCTCTCTCTCTTCTTCCCTCCCTCTCTCTCTCTCTCTCTCTCTGTTGCTTCTGCTGCTGATGATGGCCCCAAAGTTGTAGCCATAAAAATTAAAACCATAAATTAAATAAGTATTTATTTACTGCCCCATTCGCTGCATTTTTCGCCAACAAGGCAACGAGGAAGCCGCTGTCGCTGCCGCTGCTGACGCCGATGCCGACGTTGACGCCGAGCCCCCTTGCCCGAAGCCGAACCCGAACTCCAAGCCGAACTACTACGCGAGCCCAAGTCGAATTCATGCAGAAATTTAATTAACGCTTCTGTGTACATGTACTAGACACAGCAGGAGTGGGCGTAAGGGGTGTGGCATTAGGGGGCGTAGCTATAGCGCTTGTTGCATGGCCATAATTAACGATTAATTAAACAGCGACGTACGGAAAGAAACGTCGCTACTGCTTGCCCTCCTCCTTCTCCTCCTCCTGCTCACGACCTTGTCACATAAATCTAAATTTCCGCGAGCGAAAAGAAACCGCAAAATGTTGAAAAATAATTAAAAAAGTTTAATGCAATTATGCAGAAGGGAAATAAAATTGTTCATTTAATATAATAAGAGGGGAAATATAGAATTCATTAGTAAAGAATGGAAAGAAAACGAATTTGTATTATAAAATATTTATATACATAAAATGAAAACAACTAAACACGATTAATGAATCTAAAAATATATTATTTATAAGTAACAAATGCGATATAAATGGTTATTAACAAAAAATAATTGAATAAAGCTTTTGAAACTTTAAAAATTCTTAGAATATAGTTTTAGTAACATAATTATAGAAAGTATGTTCTTTACACATAAGAAAAACCAGAAAATAATTTCTCAAGCTCTTGCTTTGCTTTGTAGAAGTTAAGAAAACAGTTTGAACCATATAATATAGAATAAAAGCAAGCACGAAAGCTAGAGTTAAGTGTTCTCGACATTGATATACACCGCTTCTATGTATCTTGTATTGCATACTTTCAGGGAGGGGCTTTGCAATCAGTACATGTTTTAAATTTCTTAAATAACTTCTATCTAAATTATCCGATCGGAAACAAATTTTTAGAAATCATTTCCTGGTTCTTGTTGTTTTTCAAAAAAAAAAAAAACTGTCCTGCATTAAAACTACGCTTGGAATTTGATTTCGGTGGCGGGAGGTGGCGTGGTAAATAAGTAAGTAATATAAAATAAATAAATTCAAGGTAATCTATCTAATAGTTTCTCTTCTTGATATGCAGAGAACCATCTACATTTGTATGTTCAATTTATAAGAATTTCATGCTCGACCTGAGGCCAAATGAGCTCAGCATTTCGTTAGCTCAACTTTTCTCTAATGCGGTTTATAGCTCAGCTCTATTGTGGCTCATTTTTTGCCGCAATGCATTTCCTGGACATTCCGATGAGTGTAAAAATACCCATAAAAATAGATCTTAACCCTATCTACAATTGGTTTCATAAAAAGTCAGAGAAGGCGTAGGCAAAACTCAGTTTCCAGTTTGCATTTAACCCGAAGTGGTCAACATAATTGGCTCAACAATGGGTTAAAGGCTAGTTTAGATGGACCGTTGCAACGCCCATAGCAAAGCAGGTACACAGAGATAGAGACAGCGAGAGAGAGAGAGAGAGCGAGAGATAGTTGGTGGGCAAGAGAACGCCCACAGAAACAACTTGACTCGACTGTGAACGTCAACGTAGGCATAATTTACAAGCTGGGTGGAAAACGATCGTGAAAAGTGCCTGGAAAATGACATAGTCACAGTTACAGTCACAGAGAGAGAGAGAGAGATGGGTTATTCAGGTGAAAAGGTCATAAATCACAGAGTTCGCACCAGAGTTTACCAAGTTGACTGACTTGGGCAACGTCTTGACTTCAGGTCGATGGATTCCTCCTCTACCTACCTGAAGGCAGTAGATCATCATAAACTTTCAAGGTTCGTTTGGGCATTCAATGGAAAATGCATTGCGGAAAAAGGATATCGTCTATCGTATATAGAGAGATATATATCCAGGGGCTCACCTTGATTTTTATGACGTGTAAATATTTATGGTTGACACGACCTTGTCAATTTGCAGTTCTCGCTTCGCTCGATCTCTCTTTTCCTTCTCTTCTTCCTCTTCTTCTTGTATCCTGTCACACACGCACTTTTTTTATGATTAGCCCGAAATACAAAAACAATTTAACGCTCCGAGGAAAAACGCTGCAAATTTCCAAATGGTTTTCCTGTTCCCCCTCGAGGTTCCTGTCCCGTGGCCTGTCGGTTCCGGTTCTCCGATCCGTAGGCTGATTTGCCTGGAATGATGGTCATAAAAAAATTGACTTCTTAACGATATTTGCCCATTTCCTTCGGGTTGCGTATTATCACGCCCGCGTTTACGGCCCGCTTCGATCGTCGCGATTTTCCTCATTGTTTGCCTTTTCCGGGTTTCGCAATTTCGACCAATGATTGCGCGATTTACCTGCTAGCCCGCAATAATTCGCACGTGGGCGTGGGCTGAGCACCTCGAATTGAATGGACTCTCGTGAAGTGAAGTAACCTTTCATGCAGTTATACAATTCAACAGTTTATTGGCAAACTGTACTAAATATTTACTATGTAATAATTATTATGTATACATATATCATATATAAATTGCTATACTGCTTTCAATATTTCTCATATATCGTTGATCACAATTATTTCAGTCTCAATCCAAGGTGGGGAGAGAATTCTTATGCTGTCATGAATATTACTTCTAAGGAATCAATCATAGATCTATTAGTCTGGTTACTTTACTTGACATCGCAACTAGGAAGACATCTCCAAACCCCTAAAATATATATAAAGGCGAATCACACGATAATATTAGTATGCCTGTACCTTAATTTTGGATCTAACTGATGTAACTTGGTAAACATGCTTCCTGTCGCTGGAGGCTTAATATGCCGTACCATAATTGACATATAAGGAGAAATCGTTATTAAAGTAACTACATCTCTATTTTTCCAAATTGCATAAAAACACTAGAACACATAGCTGTAGTATAATGTAAGTATATTACTTTACAATATATAGTAATAAAACAAATAAAATTTAAAATTTAATTTATAATTTATACACAATTAAAATTGTTAAAGTCAGAGCACTAAATTGTATACATTTCATAGAAACACCAAGAAACCTTTGACTGTGCAAGTTAACCTTTTCTTCTTGCTTAACATCAGTTTCGCTTTTCTCGATAGTTGTTACGATAGTTTTGCACTTGATTTAGTTCTCCTTTTTTTTCTCCCTTTACTATTTTCCTTTCCCTTTCAGAGGGCACATTCTCTTTTTTCAAGTATACCATATTTATTCATGGCTTTCACTAATTATTCTCTGCAATTTGTAACACTTTTTACATCAGTTTCTTATATAGTACATACAGATATCTATCAAATTATGCCCTGCCTTATACCTAGCTTCAGTTTGTGAAGCTTTTCACTTTTTTCTTGCCGTTGCAGAGCGCGTTAACCTGTTGGCGGGCATACTCCCACGCTTTCAAAAACAATCCGTTCCCCACACACACACTCACACACACTCTCAGCACACACGCAGCACACACGCAGCACACTCTGCTTGCACAGTGGTGCTGCACCGTGGTCTGAGAGCGACACTTGAGTGCGGAACCCCAGGCGCAAACCCGTGCACCGCTGGTGATCGCGGCATGTGCCAAAGGCGTCCCCGGGTCGAGTCGAGTCGCGTTGACTCGTGTCCACCAGGCGTGCCACGCCCAGTATTTGCGTCTTGTGGCCAATGTGTGTGACCTTTCCATGCGATTCTCAAGTCAAATGCTAAATGGGATAGGGGGAATGGAAGAGGAAGGGTGTGGGGATGGCGAATGGGATGGCAGGGGGAGCCCTGCTGCGGCAACTTTTCCCCTATGTTTATTTACATTTTTACATTTCTAATTTGTTGTTGCTGCTTCTGCTGCTGTTGTTGTTGTTGGATATATTCCTATGGCAAGTTTATTGCAGTTTTTCAATTCTCAAGTGGCTTCTTCTGCATTATTTATGCACCTCGTTCCGCCATGTGCTAGAAATCCACTTGGCAACATCTCATGTCATGTGGCGAAAACTGTCTCCCCTCTCCCATCTCTACCTCTCCCTCCCACTGCCCTACTTGCTTTGCGCCTCCTCCTTTGGGGGGCTGATGTGGAGCAATGGCTTCATTTGAAATGACAACTGCCGCTTGATGCGCCGCGGGTTGGGCCCCAACTTGGTTGTTTTTTTCTGCTTTTATGGCCCCTCAACGGAGCCTGAAATGGGCAACGCCAACGGATCGCAGCGCTGTTTGTTTTGACATTTTAATAGTCGCATCGTTTGGCAACATCGTTTGATGGCCACATTGCCCAATGACGTTTAATGTCACAATTTGTGCGACTTTTAATTGCCTCCCCTTCTCCGCCCCCCTCCACAGAACAAAGATGAACTTGCGATACGTTCTCATTTATATGATTTTAATGCAGTTTCGCAAAATGTTACAATTTTATACGATTTCTAACTTCAACAGCAGTATAAATTGAAAAACTCTTCGGATTAAATACAAAAATAGTGTACTAATTAGCAAATCTGTTAATTCTCTTGTTTAATAAATTGAGAGGGAATTTATTCAACTGTCAGTCTTTGCAAATGGAGACCTCATTGGCTTTAATAGCCTGTGCAAATATTTTAAACATATTTATAGTTCTGCCAATTAATAAACACCAACAGCAGCAGCAGAAGCGAGACCTTCGGCCCGAATTGGAGTGAAGTGGAGAAGAAATCGCTTAAATAATCGCTAACAATGGGCATCATTATAGAAAATCAATTAGCTAAGCGAGAAATGATCGTAGATTTGTGCCTTATTTAAAATTCCATAAATTAAGAAACAACAAACCGCGGGGCAAGACGATCTAATGAAAATTTATGTCTTCATTACGTAACGGCGAAAAACGTTTTTCATTTTCAATTAAATAAACAAAAGCTAGTGCGGGTGTGTGTGCGTGGAAATGTGGCTAAAATCATTAAAATCAATAAAATAAACAGCTACAACACACTCGCTGGCCAACTGACATGGCGCCAGAGATGCTGAACATGAGCCCCAGAGCAAAATGGCCAACACTGTTAACAAAATGAAATGGTAACTGTATTATTAATGTATGCGATAATCAAGTGTGCAATTAGTTGTACATGAGAGTTGCATACGTTGCACCAAGCGCTATTGGTTGCTGCTTGCGTAGCCAATGGCAGGTGGCTTGTGTTGGGCGCATGTCGTGACACGCCCCATGCGCCACTGCACCCACATGTGTCCCGGTGGGTGTTAATTTGCCTGCTGGCAGAACCGGTTGTAGTGTATTGGTTGGAGTGCAATGGCAATACCTACGGGAGTTCCAATTGGATTCTGACTTGTAGTGGCACACATAGCTATTCGTACTACTCTAACGCACGTAGCTGAGCCAGATAGCAGCCATTTTGTATGTGTTGTGCGCTCACACTCGCAGTACCACTGGATTAACTCACCACACAGCAGAGCACAACGCATGCACACATATCTCGCTCTCGCACATGTGCGCGAGAGAGCAGAAGCAACAGCCGAAGTTGCGCTGTTAACTAACAGAGTTTGCTTTAAACTTTACAGTTGGCTGCGAGGATCGCTGTTATGTTAGTTTAAAATAAACTTTAATAAATTGTAGCTTAGTTAGTTCTAATATTTAAGTAAATAAATAGCTTAAGTTTTTATAAAAAAATATAAATATACTGTAATGAATTAATAACTAAAGTGTTTTAAGTATAAGTATAAATATTACTAATATTATAAAGATTATATTTTAATTTATATTTATTACATTTTATGAACTGCAGCTTTAACAAATTACATATATACATACATTATATATTACTATTACTATTATTTTTTTGTTTTAAATATTATTTAATTGCATTTGTTTATTTACTGTTTACCATAGGCTGCAATGTACACGCACAAACTCACCTGCGCCTCTGTTATCTTCGGCTAACCCACCACAATTCTCTGCTCACTTGCTCTCTCGCTCGCTCACTCACTCACACGCGCTCTCACTGTGCATTCTGCTCTGTTACACAGTGTGCTTGGACACGCCCTCTATCGGTGGTTGATTTGAGGTGGACTCTGTGTGTGTGTGTCTGTGTGTGTGTGTCTGTGTGTGTGTGTGCATGCGTAGACTGGTTTTGTATATGCGCACACAGCGCAAATCAGTTCGCGATGGAACTCTGAGCTGAGCATTGCGTTACAATTCAGTCCTGCTGCGAATCTTGTGACGTTTAGACGCTCCCCGGTGTGTGCTACGCGTTGGCAATGCGCGACTTTTGAATCCCAAAAAAAAAAAGTAACGAACAAAACAGAAAACATAAAAAAACAAACAAATATCGCGCGCGCCGCGACTCGTAATACAAAAACATATTGAAAGAAATACTTGTAAGAAGAAGAAGAAGAAGAAGAAAGCTAAACATATATACGAAGATCTGATAATATTCATCAGTTAAAGCTAAGAGTGCCCCCTTTCTGTGTGTGTGTTGTGATGTTTAACTAGTTCACTGTGTCTGTGTGTCTGTGTTAGTTAATAAAACATTCTCCAAGCCTCAAGATGATGATGAACGCATTCATTGAGCCCGCGCAGCATCACTTGGCCAGCTACGGGCTGCGCATGTCCCCCAACACAACCGGCAGCAGCAGCAACAACAACAACAACAACAGCAGCAGCAGCAACAATCAGCAACAAGAGATGCAACAACAGCAGCAGCAACAGCAACCGCTACAGCAGCAACAGCTGCAGCAACAGCAGCAACAACAGCAGCAGCAACAGCAGCAACAGCAGCAGCAACAGCAGCAGCAGCTCCAGCAACAGCAACTGGAGGGCACTGCCGACTCCAGCACATTGGCAGCGGCGGCTTATCAGAACTCCGGTTACGGACACTTCAACAGCTACGCCTCACGTGACTTTCTCCTGGGCAGACGCAGCGATGCCAGCGACTATGCAGCAGCAGCAGCAGCAACAGCAACAGCATCGAGTGCGGACTCGATGCTCTTCTCCAGCTTCCCGGCGCAGGCAGCTGCAGCGGAGCTGAGCAGCAGCTTTGGCCAGCATCCGTTCCACAGTCATCACCATCATCATCAGCATCATGCGGCATATGCAACACATCCCGCCTATGCCCAGCATCACCATCACCACGGCCAGTTCCCGTCGGCTGCAGTGCATGCGGCACATCATCATGCCGCCCACGCCGTGGCCCACGCCCACCCGCATGCCGCCCATGCCATGTCCGCGATGCATCCCGCCGGTGCTGGAGCCTTCTTGCGCTACATGCGGCATCAGCCAGCGTCGGCAGCGTCGAGTGTTAAGCAGGAGATGCAATGCCTGTGGATAGATCCCGATCAGCCGTCGGGGTTGGGTCTGCAGCAGCAGCAGCAGCAGCAGCAGGGGCGCAAGACGTGCAACAAGATCTTTCACTCCATGCACGAGATCGTGACGCATCTCACAGTGGAGCATGTGGGCGGGCCGGAGTGCACTACGCACGCCTGCTTCTGGGTCGGCTGCTCCCGCAATGGGCGCCCCTTCAAGGCCAAGTACAAGCTGGTCAACCACATACGCGTCCACACTGGCGAGAAGCCCTTCGCCTGCCCCCATCCCGGGTGTGGCAAAGTCTTTGCGCGCAGCGAGAATCTCAAGATACATAAGCGAACGCACACGGGTAAGTCCAACACGGCACACATGTTGCAAGTTGCATGTGCCAAGTGGCAAGTGGCAGCCAACAGTCACAAGTCACAACGGGTTTAACCCTAGAAAACCCCTGAGAATGCAATGTGCTAAGGTGTATTGCACACGCCTCCCGCCCAACACGCCTACTCGCCTACCTGACAAGCCGGCTAAGTCCTTTACGATCGCAGTGCAGCACCTGCAACAGGATCTGTCTTTAAGCCTTTCCCGCAAATCCCTGACAAACTCGTCTAAACAATATTTGTTCCCACATAGAGCCCGAGAGGGCTTGACTTTGACTTTTCAACGGTTTAGCCAGAGGATTTCTAGCTGACTTTAAAACTTCACCGGCGGCATTTTGTAGAGTATATGGAAAGGGTATACAGCTGGCAAAGAATAAAGAATTTACGTGATTGTAGTTAGAGTATATGTATGTTTGTATTTCATAATGATAGTTGCTTATTTTCTTAAACAGTTTAACTCATTTTGAATAGGTTCAATGGATTTTGTGTAACTCTTTTCTAGGAAATTATGTATAGGATATATAGATCATTTTAAATGATATTATTGTAACAGGGTTTTAAAGACCTTTTTTATATTAACGAATTTAAATTGAAAGCCTCGTTTTGGATGAAAAGCACAAAAGGGATTTCTTTTTTTATAATTTATTATAAATGCTTAAAAAGATTTCTAAGTTCATCAAATTCATCAAATCTGTTTGCGACAACTTAAACTGCCTTGCAATACTATTTAATTGATCTGCAAATGAATCAGTTGATTTAAATCCATGAAATTTTATATAGTTTAAATAGTTTCCTTTATATGTAACTTTATTTTGTGAAGTTATCTGCATATGGTAACTTTTCTTAAATGAAATAAGGCGTGTAATTCATTCATTTAGAATTCTTAAGCCTTATTCAAGAGAACTTTGAATATTCATTCACTGATTTACAATCGAGCCCGAATTCGTCCAATTTCTGCAGTCTCTTTTCGCTTCTTCACCTTAACCAAATACAACAACTCTTCGGCTTATCAAGCACACATATCTAACTAGCACAGAACTGCCGACGGACACAGCTACTACCCACATATAGTGGAGTACTATATCATTCCGGCAGCTCGATGAACTTTACGGCCCCAGAGCCATAAATAACTGGCGCATGTTTGTATCAACGCTTTTGCATAAACTAAATCAAAAGTTAAATGTAGCATGGCGAGTGCCCAAAATATTTACCCACAACACACACACCCACCGAACACACATACTCACTTACACGTAGAACAATCGCAAAAAGGGGAACGAGCTGAATGAGAATTGCACTGATTTTTGTGATTTTACCCCAGTTTCAATTGGGAAACTGAGCTCGAAGTGCCTCGAAGTACTTCCGTGCGATTACAAACGGAAGTTTTGACACGTGTCAACGCACACACACACACACACACACGCACTCACACACACACACACACACACACACACACACAATCACTTGCTCAAGTGCATTTGGTGTCAATGTAATAAAAACAAACACCAAAGATTGCCAAAGATTCCAGAAATCCCAAAATGTTACTGATTGACTTTTGATTTATATAAGGGGCGTCAAGAGAGATAGAGAGGAAGAGAGAGAGAATAAGAGAGGGAGGCAACTCAAGTGGCAACTCGAGTCGTGCCCGGGTTAAAGGCCTCTTCTTCATTGCGGGGTTCAACTCTAATGAAGTTGTGTCTTCTATCTCCCGTCGGTCACTTCAAAACCCCGAAATATCTGTAAACTGCGGTTCCAGCCAATCCGATTCGATTTCTGCAGCATCATTGTAGAAATTAGTCAAACATAAATGAGAAAGAATCATTTTCTGTTCATTATGCTACACATACCGCGCTGTCTCTCTGTCTGTCCGTCCTTCCGTCCCTGCATCATACATATAGTACGAGGCGTTTCAATATGGCGTCGTCTCTCGAAATCGAATCAAACATTTTAATTACCTTGCAATGAGTGTGCAAAAGAAATTTGTCTGTTGTTTATTCTCTACGAGGCGGACGAGAAATCGAAAATTCAAAAATGATTTGTATTTCAATTGTGTATCAATTTCAAGCTCATTAAATTTTGAATTTCCATTTGCATTTCGATTCTTCATTTTATTGAGGAGCTTTACACTGTAGCGGATCTAGTGAAAGACAGAGAGAGAGAGAGAGCGAGAGAGGGGAAGTGCGGTGTCTATGGGATCATTCGCTACATATATTATTTTTAGTTTGTTTACCAATGAAAATTTGCAATAGAAAACATAGTTTACACCCCATTAAAGCTTAATATATACATTTTATGATTATACCCTTACAGAGTGTATATCAATTTTGACCAGGAGTTCACAACGCACCTTATATATAATAATCTTATTAGTGTCAATGAAGTTTAGACAGTATGCGACGTTTGTATGTATATTTTTTTCATTTTATCAAATTAGAACAATCATATTCTATAGCTTTTATAGAAACTATCAGTTAGTAATGCAGATTGGAGTTATGGAACGATTGAAGTTTTTCAAAGCCAATAAAGTAATTCAATTGTCTACCATTGTATATATAAAGTTAGTATAGGAATGATCGGAGGAGCTAACAACTTGGAAGAGTGTAAAACCTTCGGCACGAAGAAGTTTGCCATTCTTTCTGCTGGATATAATGATTTTTGCCAGCTTGAAATCATGAAACTAATGTGCCTAATATATTTTGCGCGTGTTTTGCGCGCTATAGATTTGAATATATCATTCGCTCAACACTTCGGATAAACATTTATTATATTTGTATATTCAAAACATTGTTTTCTTATATCTGCTGCGAGTTTTGCCCTTTTTTTTGCAGTTATTTTATTTATATTCAAGCATTTTTTCTCATATTCGCTTTTTTTTGCTGTAGAGCTTTCGCTAAGCTATATTAATGGGTTTTTTTTTTTTTTTTGTTGAAAAATGTATAAGGTTTAACGAGTTGAATGACAAGGAACATGCACAGAGTGTGGGAGAGATAGGGACGGGGGTTCTGGGAGCGTGTTTAGCTCATTACAAAACTTGGACTTTTAGTGACTTAGTGCGGGCATTAAAATCAATTAAACATGCAATTAAAAACACTTATTGCATTGTTTGCCAAGCTGCTGTGTTCTTGTTTTTGTTGTTGCTGCAGCTGCAGCTGCAGCTGCTGTTCGCTTTTTATGGTCTCCCCGGTGGGGGAGGGAGGTGAGGTTAGCCGAGTGGCAAACCCAAATATAATTGCTTTAAAATTGCGCCACTCGTTTTAATAAAGCAAACACAAAAGCCAGCAACAACAAGAGGCGAGAAGAGCAAATGCCAAAATGAAAGCCAAACCAACAACAACAGCAGTAACAATAACCGAACGTAGGCAAATAAGAGAGAGAGTGTGTGTGTGTGTGTGTCTGTGTGTGAGCGAGACACGCGTGGGCGTATTATCCTTGTTTGGCCCTTTACACAGCCTCCGTTTATTAAAAGCGCGCTGTGCATACAAACAAACAAACGCAGGGAGAGAAAGCGAATGAGAGAGAGAGAGAGAGCAGCAGAGATAGCAGGAGGCTGGCGACAGCAGCAGCAGCAGCTAGACAGGCTACTACAGCACCAACAACAATAACAGCAGCAACAGCAACAACAAGGAGGCCAGAGCCACAACACGTACGCAGAGGAGGCCATCCACAAAATGGCGTTTATATTGCTTGGCATATTTTACGCATTTTGTTTGCTTTAATTTTAGCTTTACACTCGGTCTCCCTCTCTCTCTCTTTTTCTCTCTGTCTGTTATGGCCATGGGCTTTAAAAAGTTTCATCCTTTTTGCTTTGTTGTTTTTTTTTTTTGAGGGGCTTTTGTGGCATAATCGTAAATATGCGTATTTTTATAAATTGAATTAAAATATTGTTTTGCGCCGGGTTTGTTATTAAAATGTTGATGTTTAAATATAAATACATTTATTTGTTGATTACTTTTGAATTCGCCTCATGATAAATTGGTTTTGAGCATCAGGTTTATTAGTTTTCTATAGCTGTAAGTTAACAGGTCTTATGCGCGCAATTATTAATTATTATTTATTTATTTCATGCGTAGCCTCAGCTGCAAACCGGACTAGAAAGCAAACTTTCATTTTAACAGACTGTTTAGTGCGTACGTTTAATGTTAATCGGCATGTTAAATGACAACACTTCCACTACGATGTCTGTTAACTGTGTTATCTGCAATCTTCCTCTCTCCCTACTCTCTCTATTAAGTGCGTATGCCTAATGTTAGTTTTCTGCATGTTAAATAGCAAGTCCGCAGTTTACATTTCATCACACTACGGGTCTCTGTTAACTGTGTGCACTTGTCATCTGCCATTGTCCGCTCTCCCCACTCTTTCTCTATCTCGCTCTGTGCACTCTCGCAGACGCCAACAATGCCAGCCAAAATAACAACAACAATAACAGAGCCAGGGCAAAGCTAGAGTGAGAACAAGGAGTAAGAGAAGAGCAAGAGCAAGAGCAGAACAATCAACGTTTGTCTGCTTTGTTGTTGCTGCCTCCAGTTGACACCTCGCTCAGCAACTTTGCCTGCATACAGTGTGTGTGTGTATGTGTGTGTCTGTGTAAGTGGAGCTACACGAATGGCGTTTATCATGGTGTGTGCGGTTCTTCCTCTCGCTCACACTTATAGACTGTCGCCTGAGTGTTTTTTTCGCTTTGTGGCTGCACTCCTGTGGCTGCTACACCACAAACAACAACTTTATTCATTAACACCTACAACGAAGTTGCTCCAAATGGTCAACAACTTTGTGGTTAGTTTTACAGTTGATGCTGCCTCCCAGCTCATTATGTTTATGTCCCTCTCACTTACTCTGTCTAGAGTACTGTTGTTGATGTTGTTGTAGAGTTGTGCATTTAACAATGTCCTTCTGGCAGCGCATATACCCTTGTAAACGTTGATTAGCTCTGCTTCCTGATTCCGCCACTCGATTTAATTGAGCTCAAGTGCTTTTTTAATGAGTCTTTTATGAAGTTGTTGTGGCTGGCAAAAACATTTTATGCGCTTGCCATGCCATGTCCCTCCTCTCTCCTTCCCCATCGACACTTTCCCCATAACAGCAGTCATTGCTGTTAGGCAACAGTAGGTTTAGCTTTGGCACTGTTAACCGTTTATTACTGCGAGCTTACAGCGTTGGCTGCTGTTGATTAACATCTCTGCATTTATTGGCACTGTTAATGTTTTTGCGCTGTTGCGGCGCCATGCGATAATTTTTCAAATCTCTACAGTCAGGTCCGAGTGGGACAAGATATCAAACGCCGCTGCAAATGTCAATGATTGATGACTTTATTGCGGGTTCAACGATTTTCAAACAAACAAGACAACAACAGTGGGACACAGGGACAGTGGGACAGGCAGACAAACTGTCAGTGGGAGCGAAAATAACTTTTTATATTTTCGCATAAAATGTTGACTGTTTGTTGTTCTTGGCTGTGTTTAACTTCTCAGAATCTCAGTGAGAGAACAATGCAGCAGCAAAACCTGCGCTGTACCCCAGGGACTGATTACCTTTACCTGCTACGTTCCGCTCTGCTCAGCTCAGCTCAGCTCAGCTTCTCTCCTCTCCCAGTCCTGTCCTATTCCGCCCGTCGAGTTGTGCCTGGCAGGATCTCGTCTCGTGCTGACTACGACTCTGAAAATCAATTAGTTACGCTCACAACTTAGGTTAGGTTCTAGCTCGTTCGGCAGGGAGGCGAAGAGCGGGAAAGAGAGAGAGAGAGAGAGTGAGATCTCTTCCTATCTCTGCCTCGCTCTGCTTCACTCCTCCGAATTTCCAAATGACGAATGCATTTTTAGCCGGAAAGTGCCATTGAAATTCGTCATTGATTCATTTCCTCGGTTTCTCCCAGCCAGATTGCAGGGTATCTCTGCACTCGAGCTCAAGACGTGTTTGGCATTCGTTTCGCTCAATTAAAAGTGCCAAATGTGACCAATTTTAACATGACACTCGATTACAAATTCTGCTCCAGAACAGCAGAGTCAGAGTCAGATAGAGAAAGAGAGAGATAGGCAGAGAGATAGAGAGAGGGGTGAGAGGGGGAGAGCGCTTTAGCTTTGGCCACTCGACTCGAATTATTCAAATGTTATTTTTATGACAACGCCTTCGAGACTGCAGATTTATGGGACCTGCGGCCGAAAGTAAAAAGTATATAAATTTTGTTTGCGGTTCAAGCTTCTGACAGTTGTCTGGATATTGGTTTAGTTTGCCATTCGTAGTGGAAATTTGGAACTGCTTTTTACGATTTAAAGTTGCACAAGCATAAGATTTATAACGTCTAGAAAAAATGCAAAGAGCCATGCAAAAAAATGTAAAGTGAATAAAGAATGAAATAAAAGGAAAACTACCTTCAAATCTTTAATGTTTCAAACATTCATAAATTCTGTAGTAGGTAAAATAATAATGGATCTTGTTTTTAAGATACAGACATATCATGAAAAAATGATTTTATATGCAGAGTTGTCTGCTATATACCGAGTTAAGTTGGTTGTGGTATATACGGGCACACTTTTTGCCATTTCATAAAAGTATTGCACGCTAGAGTATTTATCTGTTTCAAATAATGTCTTTATTCTTTTAGCTAAAGCAATTATAATATATTATAATATAATATAATGTTTGTTTCCATCAGGCTTTAACTAATTTCTAGAATTCTACATGGATTCTTTGATATCCTTCATTTTTTATTTTTCGACAACAACACAGTTACCCATTTCCTAATCAATTACTTCATTTCCCCTTCACCCTTATCCCGGCAACACTCTTCATTGTTCAGGACCTGCCATTTTTCAACGTAATGCTCTACATAACCTTTATTATCGGACATGGAAGGACGATCCCTCCGTATGCATATTTATTAATCTAGCAAATGCATGCACTATAATTAGCACCACCCTTTCTGTGATGTCGCTGTCGTCTCTCTTTCCTCTTCCCTCTTCCCTCTCCCTTATCCTTTCAATGTGTCTCCCTTTTGCCATGTGCTGCCGCGTTCCGCTCTATAGCAGGGGTTGCTTGCCCATTATACTATGAAACTATGCCACGCATTTTTAAAAATGTCAAAACAATTTTATATATAGGCATATTTTCGTGATCATGTGTGTGTGTGTGTGCCTGGGTGTATTGGGTATTATAATTTCATTTAGAGCTGCATAAAGACGGCAGGGGTTACATTTTTATCGACTGCCTGACAACCCTTTCTGGCCGAGCCGGCTCTATTAGCTAAGTAGCCATTTTGTTGAATAGTCTAAGTAGTTGCATAATGTGCCCCCACTCCACCACTCTCCCTCTCTCTCTCTCTCTCTCTCTCTCTTTGACACCCTGTAGAATGCTTCACTGGCTAAGCTGCTTATTGTGACGTGCAACTGGGCTAGTTAATAAATGAGGCTTATTTCGGCTGGCGGCCATTGTTGTTGTTGTTGTTGTTGTTGTTGCCTGGGCAACTATTAGCACACACTTGGAATATTTTTGGACTCATACGCTAAGCTCGCTTTTCGGCATAACTGCCGCTTAGCCACGCCCATTTGTCATAGAAGTCGCGCTCAAATTAATTAAATTCCTTAGATGCAAAAAGAGAACCACAAATATCCAAACAGAATAAAACCAAAAGGAGCCCAAAGTAGCCACGTACCAGTTCGCATTCCCCAAACTCAAGGGGTTATGTAGGTGGCACAGGGGGGAGAGGGCAGCAACCGGGGTATTCCTGGATCCAGTTGGGATCCGTTGAGACTGGACGAATAAAGAAAAATAAAATAAAATTTCAACGCATAAAGAACTGATCAGCAGCAGACAAACCATAAAATTAAACTGTCATCTTGCATATTTTTTATATCTGCATGCAGATGATACACAAACACACACACACACAGAGAGAGAGGGAGACTCGGTTTAGCTACAGGTAGAGGTAGAGCTGCTACAGGTCGTGCTTGTGCCCGGGCTTTTGTGCCCAGCTCTGTTCGCTTTCGAGAATTATGAAAGCAAGCCTGACTAATCCTCTAAATCGCGTCAAGGGCCCCCACCACACATGTCCCACATCATCCACTTGTATAAATTAGCTTATGGGAAAAATGAAATCATTATTCATACCATATGAACAAAAAATGTTAAATATCAGCGAGAAAAAAAAAACAGAAACAGAAACATGAAGAGTTCTTGAAGAACAGCAAATACGCTGCGAGGTGTTTTAATCATTGAGCGGCAAATAACGTTTTCGTATTGATATATATATTCTACATGTACCAATTTCTATAGTTAGGAACATAATGTAACATAATAAGCACGAAAATAACACAGCTTAACCACTGATAGATTCATCTTTTCTATTCAAATTACAAACAAATCATTTGTCTTACCTGAAACAGAAGTAGATGCTTCTTAAGGGAATTACTATGCAAGATTTCTGAATATATAACACGTATATATTTTATTTGGCTGCCTAGAAGAGTATTAAGTAAGAAGACTTGGTAGATTCTGCTTGATACATACGACTCCATGTATGTGTTTTCCTTAATATCTACTGTATTGAAATGCCTCATGACCACATATACATACATATGTTATGTATGTGTTAGGGCGTGCCTGTCGGTTCGACTTAGCTCTGCGTATTGCACACGTTATTTCGCGGAGTGTTCTCTGGGTTCTCGGGTTCGTTGACAAATTTGTAACACGCCAACGCCTCGCAATATTTATTTAAGCATAAATTGTGATTGTTTTAACCCAAATAGAAATGCGGCCCGTTTGCCGGCGCGCAATTTATTGTAAAAACATTGTCAATGCAATTAGAGGCGAAAATAGATCGAAATAGTGCGAAGAACGGGTTGAGGTCGCAACAAACAACCAAAGCAACAACAACGACAACACAAATCTCGCCTGACAGGCGCCTGTCAAATAATGTGAATGCTGTGACAGCCAGGCCGACATACAGTGGGTTTCACAGTCAGTTTTTGGCTAAAATTACAAGACATTTGGCTATGACGCATTGCCGACGGCAGCTCGCTTGATTTCTTGTTCGTGTTACGCGTCGCGTTCTCTGTTCCGTTTCATTCCAACTTCAACCTCGACTCGGCTCGTCAAGTCTGCCAATTTTTGGTGCGGATTTTTCTCAGCCTGCTCGAATTTCAAAACGGTTTTCGGGCCACAGGGCGGCGCATTCGACTGTGCGAGTGGAGGTGAGGCAACACTCTCCCTGAGATGCGATACTTTCAATATGTTCTGGGGCGTTGACCAATTTGCTGCAGGCATTAAACGATATGCTATTTTACTGCTACATAAATGCAATTTTAGTTGCTGTTTTGATGTGTTCATTAGGCAATCTTGACACCTTTTTGCCCCAATGTGTGTGAAAATTCCATTGAAATGCAATTTCTGGGAAGTATTTAGCTTACTTAAGGTATATTTTAGGGTTGGTATATGTTGAATTATATCGAAAACTAAATACAAATTGTCAATTCAAAGAAGTTTTCATCTCCATTAACATCAAACATATCAAATGCTTTAGATTGATATTAAACCTATTTAATAGGTTGAATTTTATTTAATTTGATTACTTTTAAATAGTTTCAATTCATTCAAGTTAAACATCTTCCAACTCGAATGCACATTCTTCCAATATTTCTTCATTCTCATTGTCTGCTTGAGCTACCTTGGCACACTTTGGAATATTCCATCAAATATTCCTGCGCTGATGTCATTGATATTTATCTGAAACTCAAATCTTGTTAAAATTGACAACATTTAAACTTGAACAGCGATAAGGAGAGGAGTAGGAACCCAAATCGGTTTCACCAGTTGTCACATCAACTAACCGATGATGACAATCTCGATGACATTTTAATTTCTCACACTCTCTCGCCGAGCGGCCCAACACATTTTCTACTTGGCTGCAGCGGCAAAACAACAACAACAACAGAAACAACAAACAAGCGGCTCAAGAGACAAGAGCGCAGATTAAAATCTTAAAGAGCGAAAAACAGAAGAGGAATCAGACCCATCGATAGTCTGCTAAGTCTGGCCTTATATACAAAGCAACACCTCTTTGAGTGCTATGAAGAAGCCGCCGACGCCGACTCCGACTTCGACGCCGTGTCGTCTACTTTGTGGAGTGCTCACTGTAGCAACAGAATTATTGTTGCAAAATTCTTCTTCTCCCCATTGAGACTCTTCAGCTTTGGCTCAGCTGTCGCTGTCTCTACCTGCGAACTGGGCTAATCCTGCCTAGCTTGTCTTGTCTTTGTCAACTGCTGTCTGCTGTCCCGAAACTGGAACTGGAACTGGAACTGGGACTACAGTTACACAGATTTCCCTATCCATCTCTTTCCCACTCTCTCTCCTTATCTTGCTCTGGCTCTGGTGTCTCTCTATCGCGCCTTGTTTGTATGCACTTTGGGCCGCAGACAATAGGCTTAGTGTTACTTTTGCTTATTGTCTACGCTTCGTTTGTCATTCGAGTGCACTCCCCTCTTCCCTCTCCACAACCTCCTGTCCCTCTTCCTTTCTACTGCGCAGGCAGGCAAAAAATATTGGCATATGCTAAATATTCCTCACAGCCAATCAATTAGCATAGACCGCAAATCGAAACTAAAAATTTGCATTAAATGTTAACTTTCAGCTGTTATTATTAACATAATGCAAGTCGGCATGTTAAGTAGGGGAAACTTACTTGTGGATAGGGTATTTAATATACAACTATCCTTTATTTCTTTATAATGTGAGGTGCTTAAACTTTTGCTATCTGAAGCAAACTATGCAAAATATTATTATAGCATATCAAGACAAGCAACCTGAAAACTCTTACACCCGCACACTCCCACACACTCTTCCCACCATAAACATGCAAAGTGATTAAAAGTGCAGTTTCGAAGGCTTTTGTCTATGTTGGAACATATTTTTACTGGTAATTTCTACAAAATGTTTGTGTACAAATTTGTACCGTGTACCGTGCTGCATGTACAAGGTTGCCAGACGCAGATGCAGACATAACTGCACTCTGCATATACATATATACATAAATATATACATAGATATATCGCATTTACATGTCTCCAAGTCGTACCCGGCCAGACACTCGGGCTCGACTGGGCTGGGCCGGGCTGAAAACTTTTGCAGTCTGAATGCATAATGTGCATGTGTGTGTGTGTGTGTGTGTGTGTGTGTGTGTATTGTGTGGGTCATATCTGTTTGTAGCACACACCTCTAATATGTTCAAGGCGTTCTCTCCTCTTCTGGCCGGGCAACTTGTCGAAAATTTGTACGTAAAAAACTGCAGTCGAAAAAGAAGAAGTAGAAGAAAAACAGACATTACCAGACGACGAGTACCGAGTCGCGCAGTACCAGACAAACTGGCTCATGTACTGCCTCGTGTACAGCAAGGCTGTTGCCTGTCATTGTTTTACTAATAGTCGTTGTAGTTGTAGTTGCAGTTGTTGTTGTAGCAGTTGCTGGGGCTGCTATGAGCAATCGCATTGTGTATACGCAACGTGGTGCGCTTGTTCCGGCTGGCTACGATTTATTGTAGTCTCACAAGACAAAACCATTTCTTAATGGCTTTAGCAAATGATTCTAAACGGTTTCTGTAAGAACTATAGAAAGCTTTAACAGCGCAAAGAAATAACACCTGAGAGAACTACAGTTCACTGCTAACCCAATGCGCTGTTGCAGCACTTCACTGTTAAATAACAGAATGTAAATTCTATAAAAGAAGAGTTTTCAGAAGTATTCTTAAAGTTTATATGAATACAAACAGTTCTAGCTGATAACCTACTGTCGAAATCTCATAAATGATACTCTAAATTATTTTCCATTCAAAAATCTTTTTCGTTTGCTCGTGCCGCAGTCATTAGAGCAAACCCAAAACGCCAGCCAAGTGTGAAATTTGTTTTGTTTCACAGTTGCTAAATACGAAATTCCCAATTCTCAGTTCCCGTTTACCGTTTCCCATCTCTACTATTTACTGCGATAAACCACAGGCAAAGACGGGCTCGAGTGACCCCAGTGTCAATTATTAACGTATCACTTGACAGCAGCGGCAAAGCTGCAAACAAATAGCGAAAATTATGTGAGGATGGGAGATACATATAGCATGGGATGGCCAGCTACGATGGAGGGATGCAAAAATCATAAATCATGACAGACATTACGCAATTCACTCAACAGTTTTTGTCAAACAGAAACAAACAATAGAGTCGGCAGAGGATGAGCGAGAGAGAGAGAGAGAGAGAGCGGGGTCCGGTAAATAGGTAACTTCACTTTTAGGGGTGCAAAACTTAACGATGCTGATGATGATGAGTCCAGCTCTGGCCCAGGCAGAGGCTTGGGCTTCGGCTTCGGCTTCGGCTTGAGCTCTGGCTGGAGGACTTTGTTGCCGTTGACAAGCGGCATTCATTGCGTTTAAATTATTATTTTATTATTATTATGATGAGCCATAAATAATGAGTGCGTCGAGTCTGCCATTAATATGGTTATCAAATGCAGGCAAATGTTATAAATATTCATGATGAAAATTGAGAGTTGAAGAGCAAAATATTGTGGGAAAATTATGCACTGTTTATATTGAATGTAGGTCGCATATTTGCACAGATAATTGAGGTACCTTTGCGAGGATTGCTTTCGAAAGTAGTTCAGCTACTGCTGATGATATTTATAAGATTTTAAATAGTAAACAACTATTTATCTATGCTATCTTGAATGACTTCATTGAATGAAGTTGTTGCCACGTGAGCGGAGTGCAACACCTGCAACTCTAGCAACCCTCTTCCGATAGTCTGCCCTCCTATCATCATCTTCAGAGCAGTCACTGCCCCCTAACCATCCCTAAACCAAAACAGAACAGAACAGAGACATTCGCAAAAATACAAACAAAAAAGGTGGAAAATGAAAAACCAATCCAAAATAGCTAGAGAGGGGAAGGAAAATTGCCCATTGAAATGTAAACCGCCAGGAAATCGGGGTTTGGCTTTTTCCGGCTTTGCATAGAACAAAAGGCGCGCAAGGAGGAAGAAGCGAGAGCACAGAAAAAACTGAAAATATATATACAAAACAAGAGATACAATGAGCAGAGGTTTTTCAAATCCTCAACGAGTGTCAACAACCTAGAGCGAGACAGCAATATAAGTAGGGAGGCAGACGTACTGAAAGGCAGGCAGGCAGGCAGGCAAAAAGTAGCTGCTGTTTTGTTATTTTGTATTGTTAGATAATAATAATCATATCGCATTGCATGTTGTTGACACATGAGCGATGATGATGCCGCTTATCTCCGCTACTGCGCTTCCCTTCTCCCTCTCTCTTTATTTTACTGTCCTTCCCTCACGCACCCCTTGCTGCTTTTGTTTGCGAACAGGAGATGCTTCTTAAGCAGGCAATAAATATTTAACAGGGCAATTATTTAACATGAATATTAAAGTGTTGGCGCTATTAACAGTTAACAGCGTGCTATAGATAATGTTATCTCACCCCTCTCTTAAATAAGATGTTCACTGTTAACAGTTAACAGCGCGCTCTCTCTCTCCTGTCTCTAATTAAACGCACAATTCAAAGTGACATTAACAGTGCACTGCTTTGCAGCAGCCCGCTCTGTTAGGCCTAACAGTTTGCTGTTAAGCGCATCTGCATGCGGCATTTTTAATTAATTTGCCTGCTCTCGACAGTTGCATTTAATATGCAGCTCTGCATTTTTATCGATGTTTTTTTTTTTCCGCGTTAGCCCGGTTGAAAATTAAAAACCTGATTCTGCTTCAATTAATCAGCGAATGTCAATGATGTTAAATTTACTTGTTGTATGTTTTAACTGTAGTTTCCCCTTTTCGGAGGGGAGTTTTAAATGAGGCAGATTCTACAGTTGGAGTACAGGTTCTGTCAGTTTGTTGCTTCCGCCTTGTTGTTCAGGTGGGTGTTGCTTAAATTAAACTCCATTTATGTGTCGTAAATTACAGTTAAGATTGTCAGAACGTGTTTAGTTTGTTCTTCTTTAAAGACGCCCAAATGTTGCAAAGTTTCGTGTATTTATCTTAGTTTCAACTTCATATTCAGTATCAAGATTTAACGCCCTTCTACAACGTATTACAAAATCCTGTAGCAGCACAACAAAGAAAAACATATTGTAGGTATTTTCACAATATGCTTTCTTCCCTTCCCCCGAAAAAACACTTAAGAGACGTTTAGGAAAATTCAATTTTTTCTGCGACTACGCCCAAATCCCCCTCGGCTGCCTTGACAGAAAACAACGCCCCAAAAGTAAAACTTCCACAATGTGCACAAACACACACACATACATACAGGGACTGTGACTGGGGATTGCCAGTCAGACGTTGAAGAGACCTAGACACAGTAGCCCGAAGCTCGAGTTTGAGTTCCGAATTTCAGCCCGGTCCGGACGTTCGACTGAGTCTGCAAATGACAGCAGCTTTACTGTTACATAAAAGCTAAAACATGTGATATGTTCCACATTACATATATATATATATACACTATGTGTGTGTGTGTGTGTGTGTGTATTATATAGACTTTTATGTACACAATTGCTCGGCTAAAGCCACCCACAAACAGATTACAAAGCAATGCCAACCCCCGAAACTGAACCACCCCAAACAGGGTGCAGAGAGAAAAAAGCGCGCGCGGCTGTACACGACGCAACGACGACGACGACGACGGCAACGACGAGGAGGACGCCATGACAGCGCGCTGTGTGCCAATTCCACGCGTTCCAGGCCACTACATTAAACGTTTTTTTCCGCAAGGAAATTAACAATTTGGGCCTCAGTTAATGGGGCTTGCGCGGGTGCTTTGAGGCATGGAGGAGGGAAGGCAAGCGAAGTAGGCCCTGCCAAAATATGCAAAGCAGTTTTCTATAGCCTCCCACGACGGCCTATTTCAAAAGTTGTGGCGTATTTTTTGCTTCTCTCGGTCTTTTATGTACAGACTTGGGATTTACTTTATTGAAATATTTAAATAAGTTTGCCAATGTGCACAGCCTAAATGGGATTTTCCCTGGCACGCTCAGCTCAGCCCCATCCTCTAGATGTGTCCTTTGGAAATATCTTTGCACTGAAATTGACATTTTATAAATGGGCTTGCTCTCGTTCCATCTTCGTTTCCCCCTCTTCTCCTTGGTTGGCTGAAACTTATAGCAATAAAATATTTAAATGCACATTTTTTAAATGCGCATCGCGGTGTAAAATGTGAAAATTATGCGTTTCTTTTAGCGGGTGCACGAACCCTTCCACACTAGCCTCACTGGGATGGTACGGCGCGCGTGCCGCGCTCTTCTCCCCCGCTGTGCTTAGACCGCAAAGCGCACCGGGAGTTGTCCCACATGGGACATGCACGTACACACTCCGTACCGGGAATTGTCTGCCTCTCTCTTTCACTATCCCTCCTGCTCCCACTCTCTCTTCTTGGCCATAAAAACAGTTGACGCACTGCGATGCATTTGAAGTGATAATGCCGATAAGAAGCGCAGCAATAGCAGCGTGAGATATGTGGATAAACATGAAAAGTCAGCTGCCTGTCCAATTTCGAGTAATTAGCGTTATCCCTAAGCGCCTGCAAAATGTTAAGAAAGATAGTAGGGTATGTAGTTTGTAGAATGACTATACGAAATTTGAATACTGCTATCGTATTTGTGCTTGTAGATATGTCAGAGTATCTACAGTGCAATGGAATATATTGATTGAGATTGTTTCCCTTCTCTTCTTTCCTTTTCAATCTTTACCTATGATTACTATTTACAATCGCTTTTTTACTTATTTCCCTTCTATACTTTGATATTTCGAATTCCTCATCTCATCTTTAATATTAACGCTCTTTACGCCCATCAAAAAACATTGAGTTTGACGGTAAGGTCGACACTTGACATTGTAGACCCCTTACCCGCCCCGCCACACCTCCGCCCGCCCTCTCGTGTCAAGTGTAAATTACGAATACTTCGGGTAGATCGGGTATTCGTAACGAAATGCATTCGCTGCGCTTGTTTCTTAAACATTTCTGGTAGATTCGGTCTGTCAAAATAATCGAGACTCCGTCGGAGTGATTGGTCGAGAAACACGCATATTTACGATTCTTTAATTTTGACAAATTAATAGAAAAAACAACGAAGAAAACACCTCAGACAATGCGACACGCCGTACAAATCGAAAACTCATTTGGACATTAAAACAAACTTAAAGTTTATGCAAATGTGCGTAATAAAGCACATAAATTAGTATTAAATTACAGCCTAGGGAGCCGAACAATAAACAATGCAGTCGAACGAACAGAAAATAAATACATCATAAACCAAACAAAATATGAAAAACTGACAAAAAAAAAAGAGGAGAGAGACTGAAACTTGTTGAACGCGACACAAAACCGAACCCGGAGAACACTGCTGGATGTCTTTTTATATGGCGCAACACACAAAGCGCCCAAGGGACAGATACAACAGCAGCTTTTCAGTGTACAAACCCCACAACGAACTCCCCGACACCCTTGGTCCCCCCATTACCCTTAACTCTGCCCGCTTTAAGCTGAAGGTGTGAAAATGTTCGATTATTGTCATCGTTGTCCGTCGGTTTTCTGTGTGGGACGCGATGCGACGCGAGTTGCAGCCGGGCTCGGACATGAAGATGGGGTTGGGAAGGGGAGTGGCGACTGAGCCGCTTAGCTGCAATTGTCATGAGGCGAGGCTTATAATGGCCGCTTAGCCGGCACATAAATGCCATATGCTAAATGGATTTTACTCAGCATTTCGATTGTGGTAAAGTGCCTTCGCATTGAGTTTATGTTCGGGTTATTGAAAGTTGATGGATCGCACGAGTAAGTGGGCGTTTGTTGTGGTTCTTCTAAGAAGATTAGAGCACAAACAATTAGATATATAATGATAAATGTGCTTGTTGATTAGAACGAATAGTTGTTAGAATAACTCAAGACTAAGTTATGCTAGTTATAATTTCATATAGAAGAGGCAACATATTTTGTATTTTAAATTTCATGATATTGTTTCTTTTGCTTACTCTCTAAATTCCTCAAATGGTTTGTAAACCATTATAGGTTTCTATTCCAGGAACTACATAGCCTGTGTATGCTAATCGTTGCCAGTTGTATAACCAATCAAAACACATTTATACCAAATATTTATTTGCCAAATTACAGTTTACCCTCATTAAACCGAGTTTATTATTTATTGGTTAAATGGATATTTTATCTGGGAAACATCTGAAACTCCTTTATCAAAAAACAGGCTTACAGATAATTTTCTAATAAGCCATAAAATATCACTATTTTTTATGAGAATGTTCAGTCAGTTCTCGCTAGGTCAAAAGGTGTTACGCACACGGGCCTAATGTCGTCGTGTACATAAAAGACCTTAACCTTTTGACCTTTTCTCCCCCACTCACGTATTTTGACCCGTTGTCCGTTTAGTTTTTCACATGTCCCGACAAAGGACACAAGCGACAGACCTATGGACAGACAGTCCTATGCACAGGTGAATTTTCGTTGGACGATTGGAGGAGAGTTGATTCGGCGGCGGCCCTCGTCGCTTTTTGATTCCGAACAATGCGCTGATCCCGCATAATTTATATGATTTTTTCTCTATAAAACCAACGAGAGTCGGAGTTTTCCCACCTTTATTAAATTGTATTGATATTGAGTCTTGGTTCGAGTTCATAAACGGGCGTCTTCTTCTATAGAGAGCCCGTCTGGGCCTTCGCTCTTCGAGTAAATATGTATTTATATTTTATGCGTGGCACATAAATAATGTCGTTTATTGCCCGAGGTACCGGGCCTGACACATTTGTTGGGGAACCCAAGACAAGGTAGAGAGCGCGAAAGGGAGAGCCATTGTTTTCGCTCAGTGACAATAACAATAACAACTAGTTGGAGGAAAAGGCTGCCAGTAGAGTGGGTAGACTAAGAGATATCCTGTAGTTATAATATAATATTTATTATTATATCTATAAATATTTTCTTTGTATGATTTAGTTGTACTGTTTATGAAAATATGTATTTTTATTTTCTTATTTTATTTTAAATGTTAAAATTATGTTTTTGCTTTTAATTTAAATTGTTTGTTATACATACATTATATTTAGTATATTATGTATAATTATGTAATATCTTTTTATTTTATATTGTATTATTATTATTTCGTTTTCATATTATTAATATATTAACTATTTATTGTTTTATTATTCTTTTTATTAGAAAAAGTAATTTTCTTTTTAATATTTTTTGTTCATTTTTTGTTTTTTTTATATTTATTTTTTGTTTTGCTTTATTTACACGAGCTCTTCAAACTTCATAGAAAACATAAGTATCTCTATTCATTTTCATCTTAAGTTGCGCTTCAACTAACTGAGTTTTCCTTTGGCTTTTCCTATTTGCAGGCGAGAAACCGTTCAAGTGCGAACACGAGGGCTGCGATCGCCGTTTCGCCAACTCGTCGGACCGCAAGAAGCACTCGCATGTGCACACCTCGGACAAGCCCTACAACTGTCGCATCAACGGCTGTGATAAGTCCTACACGCATCCCTCCTCACTTCGCAAGCACATGAAGGTAAGTTCCAGGAGATTACCAACTGCCAGTCCCCCCCATCAACCTTGCCCCTAAGCCCCCCGACTCCCATCCCCACCCACTTCAATTCGCAGCCGAAACTGATGCAGCATTTTGTGTTTGTTCTTCTTCTCGCAGGTGCATGGCAACATTGACGAGAAGTCACCGTCGCACGGCTATGACAGCGAAGGCGAGGAGAGCTCCAGCTCGAGCATTGTCACCGGTGGCGCACAGACGCCGCCCTCGACCCGCCTGGACGGCAGTGCCGGCAGCAGCAGCGGCGTCAGCAGCTTAAGTGGCGGCAGCGGCATTAAATCATCCCCGCACTCCATCAAATCGGAACCAAATCCATTGCACAGCGTGCATCTGGGTGCCTCGAGCAGTGGCAGCAGCAGCACAGCCAGCAGCAGTGCTTCGCACCTGTTGCAACAGCAGCAACAGCAACAGCAGCAACAACAGCAGCAGCAACAACAACAGCAGCAGCAACAACTTGCCGCACATCAATCGCTGCACTCTGTGGACGCATCGAAATCCTCGCCTGCCTTGCAGCTGATGGCATCCTCTGCGTATCTGCCACCACCTCTGGGACCACCACCCTCGCTTAATCATCATCATCACCATCAGGCAGCAGCAGTTGCCTCGGCAGCAGCCGCCTCGCCAGGCAGCGCTGCTGCGGCGTCGGCATCGATGCTGCATCACAATCATCATCTGCTCTATCATCCGGCCGCACAACATCATCCGCCCAGCGATTGGTATCATACGGCAGCGCCCGCAGGCAGTGCGGCAGATGCGATGAATCCCTTGAATCACTTTGGCCACCATCATCATCATCACCACCTTATGCACCCAGGCGCGGCGACAGCGTATTGAGATTGGGAGAACTGGTGGACCGATGATCCGCCGCTGCCACCGATGCCGCTGGCAACGACAACGACGGGATTGGGTTCGCCGTCGGCTTCAGCGTCGTCAACATCGGCAACTGCAGCGGCAACGGCAACGGTCTCCACCATGCTACCGCCAGAGGAGCCATCATCCTCTGGGCTGGATTGGATCTGCTGTCAGCGTCTGCAGAATTTGGCGCTTGTCGCGCAATGTGAAAACCAAATATTTCTGAAAGTTGAAGAAAGCACTTTAAACTTTTTACCTGATAATTGAAAAATTGCTGTTAAACAAAAAAGCTATTTAACTGTAACTATAACTTAACACAAATCGAGTTGAGAGTTCTTGAAACTGCGATTATTATTATTATTATTATTATTACCCTTATCGATATGATTATTATGTATGTATTTTAATATGATATACACAAAACAAAACACACAACAAACAAAAGAAACACAAAATTGCCTAATTTTTTGCTAATTGAATGTTGCCCTTATTTAAACGTAGTTCCCTAGTTTGAGATCGAAGTTCGTTATCGATAAATTGTAAATTCAAATGCAAATCAATTACGATAAATGTATAAAATAACTTAAATATATCTATATGATAATCTACACTGTAATTACTTAAGCATATTGACTTTGTAACTTTTAAGTATTAGCAAATTTTTCAAGCTGCTTCTCACACAAATACACACCTACACACACACGCACACACAAACATGAAACACTGAGAAAATCTCACGAAAATACTGAAGATTCTCCAGCTTTCTAGTACAAAAAAAAAATGGGAAAAAAATTTGAAAAATATCGTAAATACACTGTAAAAAAATAACTGGATAGAAAAGCTACTCATATACGTACATACATTTTCGGCCTTAGATTCCCCCAAAACCCTCAGCTTAAGTACACAATATAATAAAAAGTAAACACACGAAAAATAAATATAAAGCAAAACTATAAAATGAATTTAGAAATTTGTTTTTATTGTGGGTGAATTCAAATTTATATTTACTTACTTATACATTTGAATCTACAGCCTGAGTTCGATTATTTTATAGTGCTAAGTTTAGCAGTGCCCTTGAGACAATTTTAACGCACATTCACTAAACGCCCCCACATCACATAAAACTGATCCCAATTTAAGACCCTATACCATTGCCATTAGTAGTCTCAGGCCACTAATGAAATAACTAATTGAAATGCAAATGAAATTGCAATTTTGATCTGTTAATTAACGCGGCTTTCGTGTGTGCTTCGTTGCTTTTGGAATTTGACGGAATTCCGTCATGAATATTTATCCAAAGCATTTAATTATTTATGTTTTTCTATTGTTTCTTTTTTTTTTTGTTTTTGGTTTTCTAATTTTATTTGTTAATTTGTTTTGATGGCTTTGGCGATTCGCACAGCGGTGCCAAAAATATTTATGCCTCGTCTTTGGTTTCTCTGCATCGATCGGACAGACCATCAAAGTTTTAATACCAACGAGATCATTACAGCGGCTATTATCGAACGCTGTTAATCAACATTAGCATAACATGGAACGGCTGCCAGCTGTTATGATAATGTTGATACACACTGTGAGAAACTGGGCAATATAAGCTGAGGTACTGAGCCATTTAAACTGGTTAACTTAGCAGTGAGGAATACTCTTTAAATATACATATGTAACATATAATTTAAAAACATGTATATTTATTTACGCTTAACATCTACTTTCAATCATATATTGTTAATATTTTCCTATAGATTTGAAAAATTCTTGAAATATGAATTTATTTTACTTGTAAAGTACACATTTATTTAAAATATTTTGTATATATAGAATCTAACCACTTATTTATTACAAATAAAATTAATTACTTTTAAAATATTTCTTTAAATTTTAATTCTTTCAATATTACATATATGTACATAATCTTCATAAATATATAACTCCCCTTGGGCGTTGCAAAGTGAAATTTTCTCCTCTTGGTTGTTTTTTTTGGCAACAAAATACTTTTTAGCTGATGAAAAGGCCCGTCAAGCCCGGCCACGGTTGTTAGCACTCTGCGAGTAGGAAAAATCAAACGATTTATGTTTTTTTAATTAACCCAGCAATTTGTTACGTGCCTCAAACTGCCACACACACATACACGTACGCACGGCAGCTCGCCTGGCTGAATAGGGGAATGGGAGAGTCTCTGTGACTCTCAACCCCATCTGCGGTGTGGCACGGCGAGACGCGTTGTTAGGTGCGCTGTGCGGGCATAACGAATTCATATTTTGATTTATTGAATAGAAATCGATTGGATTAATCTAAAGAAATTATATTGCAGGCTGCCGGCTGAAAATCTGCCACGTCTGTGGCCCCAGAAGATGAAAAAGGTGAGCGCACAAGGTGTGAGTCGAGGAGAGTCGAGAGAGTTTCCAATTGAAATTAAGGAAAAACAGGCAGAAAACTGTTGTGGCGTGCAATTAAATTTCTGTAAAAGAGAAGGAGACAGCGAGACCAAGAAGAGAGAGAGAGAGAGAGAGAAAGGAGAGTGAGTGAGTGTGCTGAACATGTTCGAAAATAAAAACAAATTGTGAACAGGTTTGACTGCATTGACTTAGTTAGAGGAAAGTGCAGGAGACTCAGAGCTAAGGCTGCTTGATTATTTAAAGAGAAGAAGAAATTTAAAACAGAATTTCAATAAATGAAAACTATGTTTTTAACGTCTTTAGGTTTATCTAACGTACTTACTTGGATTCAATAAATGTCTTTAAAAACTTGACTCCCAATCATTGCAAATATTTATGTATTTCTGTAGACATCTCAGTGAATTTCAGCTATTGCCAGACAACTTGGCTGTGCTTTAAGTCCATATCTCACTCACTTTAACTGCTGCCAACAACATACTCCAAGTCGACCATTTAAATATTCCAACACTGGCGCAGCTGTGTGAAACCGCGAGGCGCACAAGTTTTTTTTCCCACACGGAGGAAACCTTTAAACAAATCAAACGGCGACCACACAAAATCCAGCAACAACAACAAACAGATCAATGGCAACAACAACGACAAGCGGCGTTAACAACTGATAAAAAAAGCCAAAAAAATGGCCAAAAACGCGCCGCAGACAAAAAACTTGTTGACACAAAGCTCTACACCCATTGTGCCTGCATTTCCATCTCGCTCTGTTCTGCCTCTCGCTCTCTCTCTTTCTCTCACACACACACACACAGTTAACCGTTCACTTTGTGTCGGCACAATTTAAGTTTCAATGAGCGACTATTTGTTGCAATTTAAACTGAACGCTTTTATAAATTGACGTCGGAAACAAGCGCGCATAGAACGGGCAAATGCAGTGAGTAAGACAGAGACAGGACAAGGGAAAGGGGACGGCAAGTTGACCGATTGAGAGAGGGAGGTGAGGGAGTGAGGGAGAGAGAGAGACATACAGTTTGACTACTGACAGTAGGCAGCCGAGGACAGACAACGTTTTGAACGCTCTGCCACCTTTACTGTTGTTGTTGTTGCTATTCTTGTTGTAGAGGAGACTATTTTGGATAGCGAAATAACATCAATTAACTGCGACTAGTTAGTATAGTCGAAGTCGGAGTTGTTTGGCTTTTGTGGTCAACTAATTTGTGCGGTTTGCAGTTTTAATTTAGCTCTGTAAATTCTTCGTTTAGTCCCTCGTAAAATGCTGCAAAATCAACAACCACAACTGACAAACTGCAGATATTATGTTAGTGATATCATAAACATGAATGATTGTGTACAGATATAGTTTAATACATAGTTTGCTTAATAGAGTTGAAATCTTGTACAATTGTTAAGATGAGTTTCTTTCCAATATTCCAAAGAAAAGTCTTGTTTCCTCAAGTAAAATTGACAATTTCATTCTTTTCAAATTAAACCCAGAAGAACACTACAGTCCACGGGAAGACAGTAAGATACCTTTCGCTCAGTTTTAAAAAACCGTTACAAGTATTATACATTAACAATTACCAAAGACTATTACCAACAGCAACTGTATGCAGCGCTGCCGAGTTCTGATCAGAATTTTGGGGACTAAGGTGACTTGAATAGCTTCTGTGTTTATTGTCAAATTGTATTGAAGTTTGGAGAGCTAGATAATATAGGCAGGTAAGTAAATGCCGAAGTCAGAAAGCTGTATCTTTTATACGTCACTTACTAATCTACTTCATAAATTAAATTATTGATTTGCGGGAACGATGGGCGTGGTAACCAACATTTTAAATAAGCTTGATCTGCGCGTAGTATACGGAAACCTTCATGCCAAAATTGGTGCCCTAGCTTTTGTAATAGCTGAGATCTGTTCACACTGGAGAGACAGACATGGTCGATTGAATCAGCGAAAGATCCTGAGCAAGAATATATATACTTTGTGGGGACTATTATATACATTTGCATTTTTAAAGGTTGGACGGGAAACATGTTATTTTTTAAATTAATTTAAATCATAAAGTTTTTATAAAGGAACGAGTATATTACATTATTAGTACAGAACTGAAAACTAACCCATTTTAAACTACCATTACCATTTACATAGCTTTAACATGCCCCTTGCTCTCCCTTCATCACTCTGGACATTGTAACAAGTTCTAAGAGCTCTTTGCATTGTTCAATTCAAGGCGATTTGTTCTTCTCGGCAAGATCTATAAGGCCGCCAACAAAGTTATCCTTGGCAGACAAAAGACTCGAGTAAATTAAAAAGCCACGCAACTTAGCGTTTCATTTGTAAAACGATGAAAACAATAAACCGCTCCCCACATCACAACAAACACAATATATAGTCGATAATCGACAATCGATCGCGGCAGACGCATTGGCACCAACAATAGTCGCACTTAATGATGCTTTTTACACTTGGCTAATAGTTTTTTGATACAAAATTTTACGCCAAAGTAAAATTACAATAGTCACACACAGGCACACGCACTCTCACACACACCACCGCCTTGGCCACACGCAAGCGAAACTTAATTAGTTTTCAAAGTGCAGCAACAAAGATGATAAATTGAAGAGCGCAGAGCAAAGTCCCAAGATGCTGCTTCCAAGCTGTCTGGAAAGATCGCGTCTGCAGTCCATATATTGAGTTGCGATGTCAGGCGGCAGGGGAAGATCATTAAAATTACAGAGTTTCCCAAGAAATACTTGTTTTGCTCGAACCACAAAAACAGCTGGGAGACCGACGCACACATCAAAAAACGTTGTAATTTTTCAATAAGCAACCACAAAACTAAATTAGCTGTGGTCCAGGCAAATTTCACAGGAATCAAAAATGCGAAATATTCAAATAAAGAACTGAAAAAGTGATACTAAAAGATTATGAATGCGGGATAGGAGCGATTTGTTGAGAAAGCCGTAGATAAAATACTCTTCCATATGGTTACATCTCAGAAAGGATTAGAATGAAGTGAATTGTTTATAATATACATTATTATATCTTATAATAAGGTAAACTATTATAGGACTATGACTTATAATCTTGTCATTTGAACAAATATACGAAAGTGATATTTTAATATCTTTAATAGACTAATAAGATAATTGTTTTTAATATAACAAGGACTATTTATAGTATTTTAAAAGTATCTTAATAAAGTTATATTCAATATATGTGTAAACTCCAGTTTCTTTAGTAGATAATTTTAAGATCATGTGCCCTCTGATCATGTTTATTAAACACATTTGTAAGGGTATTAAAATATTGAATGCAAAGGAAGGAGGTTTTCATACCAAGTCCCAAAAGCCGTTGTAGTCGCGTGTGACTTATGACTGAAGCTGGGTCTGCCCGAGCATTCTGCGATCTGCAGTTCTCTCTCGCGGACTTCGTGTGTCTCGTTTCGTTTCGTTTGGTTTTTTGGTGTCCATGTGCAGACAGTTGCGAAATTATATTTGCGCAGCGTCATGAAGCACCATTGTGTTAAGAGCAGCCGGGCCTGGTCCTGGAGCAGGGATCGAAGACGAGATGGGCATGCCCAGCATGTGCAGCTTGGTGAGGTAAAGGGGAACACAAGGCAAGGCTTGCCCCGGCGATTTGTCAGTGCAGACGAATAGTTTAACTGGTCAGGGAGAGCAGGCTGGTCACAGGTTGCTGCGCTAGACTGCGCTGGCCAACTTGCCCGCAGACGGACATCATCGTCATCGTCGTCATCGTGCTATTCAAACAAATGATTTACAAAATGTTAAATGAATTATGCATTTTGCATATGCGACTCTGCCGCTTCGTGCCATTTTTCATATTAGCTGCAAGTCCCAGCACCAGCTACAGACCCAGTCACAGCACCAGTCGCAGTCCCCTTCCCCTGCCCCATTCCAGTCTCTGTCACATCCCCACTCGCAGTCCTATTACCAACGCCAATCCATGTCCGAGTTTGGGTGTACCTGTGCCTGCGTCTTGGATATGGTGTTGGCTTTAATAAATTGGCGTGGGGTGCGCCTGCAGCAATTGTTGTTGTTGCTGTTGTTGCTGTTGTTGTTGTTTTCCTTTTCTTGCTCTTCGCTTTGGGAATCCCATGAACGATTCGCGCAATGTCAATGCCTAAGCAAATATGGCGCTGCTTTTGCAGAAGACCTTTATAATCAAGTCATATAAATTGAGTGCATTTTTCACGATAAATGAAGGGAATTGTCTAAATTATGCCGTCTGGCCGATCATGTCGATAGTCCTGAGTGGGCCCTGAGAATGTTACGATAGCTGTTCCAGCGCCTTTGGTGGGTAGTTGATCAGTCTACTTGCGTGTGGGTTTGTGGGAATCAGAAATGGAGACGAGCCACCTAAACGATTGGGGAGGTTGCAAATGAAACGACGATACAAAACTGGTCAGAAAGATGTGAAGGCAGTTGCAGAAAGAGCAGAAAATTACTTAAACTAAAATACTTCAATGAAATGGGAATTTAAAGCTTTTCATGTTCTTTCACTCGCAGTTATTAAGTTATTAAAATTCAGTAATTAATGTACAATTTCATTCTAATTTTATAAAGCCAAATCCACTTGAGATATTAAGAAACTTTAATTAAGATTTCCCAAGTTTTGACTGCAACTTTCGTCTCATCAAGTGTATTTACTTGAACGGAGGAAAACTATCAAAACTGTTCTCTATGAAAATACACAAGGTCTCTCTCGATCTCTCACTTGCACACACAGTATCATCGTAAATTATAAACATATCGAACGGCACATCATTATAAGAAAATCCAGTGATATATCCGAAGATATACCAACTCGCGTGAGTTCTCATTAGGCAGGTGAAATATGTTGATGTGCCTTAAAACAATATTTGGCCATTTTTGGCCGAAGCGTTCCTCGGTTTGTTCAATGTCGAAACTTGTGTGTTTGGTTAGCAATTAAAGGGGGTTATCGATAGTGCAGTCAGAGAGCGAGATAGATAGAGTGCAGAGTGCAGCGCTGCAGCAGCAATCCCAACCCCAGCATCGATCTGGTGCTAGACCCAACATAATGTCTATGCTGACTGTCTGGCTGATGTTGTAAACAACAGGGGCTGCATATTTAGTATGTGTGAAGAAAATGAATGTGCAACACGGGGCAGCAGCAGTTCGACGGTTGGGAATCATCGGGAGTATCGGGAGTAAGATATGGGGCATAGGCTAAATAGGGAGTCGCGCGGATCTGGAGTTGATAGTCAGGCACTCGAAGACCGAGACTTGTTGTAGCCACATTACGTATGTATAATTATGCTACACTTTCTACCTATCTCTCTCTGTTTCTCACTCTCCTCAGCTGCTTGCTTCCCTCGCCTCTTTCCAGCGACCACTTGAGAGACCGCATTGCCTTCAGCAAGACTCTTGGACTACACTAAAACTGATTTATGACCTCTGACGGGCCAGACTTGAAGGCGGCTGCCAGTTTAGTTTTTGCTCGCTGAAAGTTTCAAGTATTTCAGGCACAATTGCTCTCAATATTCCCCAACTATTCTAAAATTCCATATGAATTCAAGCAATCTAAAAAGAAATGGCGAGAGACATATCTTGAAACTATTAAAGATAATTGTATTCATTCAAAATAAATTAGAATTAATTATATTTTTTTTTATTAAGCTCAACTATTATTTGCTGAAGCTCTTTTACAAAATATGATCATAAAATATAAATATAATACTTCAGTGTAATGACCTGGTTAGATTGTTTCTTTCAACTATGGCAACGAATTTTTGAGTTTTCTTTGTGAATTTATCGCAGTGAAGTACTTTTCCGGATCATAGGGCAGTAGGACCTTGTTATTTGGTAATTTAACTGTTTCTTGTTTGACATCTGCGCTGTAATAGTTCGTACAAGCTCGAAGTGCTCGCTCGGCTAAAAGTGCTACATGTTGCTTATAGCTGAGTGGTCCCGAGTCATTGGGATCTTTAGCCATTAGCACCGACTCGTCATCATCTTCGGCGTGAGTGCGACGATAGAAACGCACACTCGGCTCGTAGTTGGACATGCTACCGATGCTGCTGCGATACGAGTTGTAGCTACTATTTGGGGAGCTGATATCCAACTTGCTGTCGCTGCAGGGTGTCAGAGGTATGTCAGGTATTTCGGTGTCATTCTCCGACTCCGACAGTTTTTTAGTGGATTTCTTTTCGTTTCCTATTTCGTCATCGGTGGGATATTGCATTGATTTGTCATCGCTGGAGATGCTGGCCTGGGAGAAGTCATTCTTAATCTCAGACTTGCTGGAATTTCCACTCTGTGGTATTTCCACACTGATTTCATCTTCCTCTTCAGGCTGCTCGATATTCAAAATTCTTATAGGACTACAAGCGTGATCACGGTATGTCTTAAGCGGCGTTAATATTCTGGATCTACTAGATCTTCTGCCAATAGACGTTCTTTTACTTTCCCAATCAAAGTTACTAGTGCTTCCTGTTTCATATTCTTGAACTAAAGTTGCTTTGTTATAGGGAGTTACTAAACTTGTTCGAATATTTCGGGACTTATGTCTTTTATTCGATTCTTTCTCTGATTTAAGCCTTTGTCTCGATCTTTCCACTTCATGTTGATACGCTGAAGTCTCAGAACATACTGTTTCATCTTGCGCAATTTTAGAGGGTTCTATACTTGTCGGGTACTGGAATTTTCTGAAGTTTTTTTTTTTTTTCCACTTTTCAGAAAATCCTAAGTTCTTAATAGACTTGTGCTCATAATCTTGTAATGAGGAATCTTCGTAAGTTTCCGAGTTATAAGAATTAAAATTGTCAACAACTTCTTTAAATCTATATGTGTTTTTCTTAAAAGATTTTACAGAATCATCAATACCAATAGATTCTATATTTCCAAAAGAGCCTTGCTCCGAAGAGTTAAGAGAAGTCTTTGCATTACTCTGATCTGTGTGAGCTGCGGAATTCTGTGAATTTCGAACTATTTGCTTTTGAAAAGAAGGTGGTAGATGTTTTCCTGCAAATAGTACACTGTCATCTGACGTATGGCTAGTCCTACTTCTCCAGGAATCTTTTGCTTTGAAAAGCTTGGATTCCCTGCGATCAGACATCTTTTTTTCTTCCATCATTCCCATGGCTTGACTATCTTCTGTTGAAGATAGTACACTTTCAGCAGAAGAAAGGGATTCTAATTTATTTGTACGTATCCATGTTTGTGGTTCTTTCATATGCTTATGTTCAGCTCGAAATGAGTTTCTTCCTTTATATTGCCCCTTTATATCTTCATTCTTTTCTATGAAAGAGTGTACATCTCGATCAGTAGAATATACTTCATCGCAAATGATATTATTTTCATTCTGTATTTGGCAATTAGATTGATTACTAATTAAACAAATTGTTGAGATTTTCGGGCTGGATTCAGCTATAGATCTGCTTACCATGCCTTCCATTTTTTGGCAATCTTCAGCAAAAGATCTGATATTTTGAGTAGAAGAAGACATGCCCATATTAATATCTTTCTTTTGATTCTTTTGCTTCTTAAAATGTAAATCAGATTCAATTTCATTTGGAGAGTATTCTGGATTTTTATTGTTCTCAAATTTAGATGAAACTGTGAGCCCTCTTCCATGATGTATATTCTCTCTGTAAGATATTTCTAATGAATCGTTTTTTACAGCTTGAACTTTTCGAGCAGGAGACGTAATCGAATGACCTTCTTGTTCATTTCTACTTCTGCGGGATTTTGGGTCTTCCAAGTGCTTGAATTCAACACCTGAGACTGAGACTTTCTCTTTATTTATCTCATTTGTATTGCACTTTTTATAAGCATATTCCATTAAAGAATTCAAAGTTCGAGCAGAAGAAGCGGAGATCTCAGGAATAGTGCTCTTTAGGTTCTTTGAATGGGACTTTGATTTATTTTTATTTTTACAAGACTCTGGCTTGTCAATGTACTTAGACTCAGCTCGGACTGAAAGCTTTTCCTCTTTATACACTTCCTTCATTTGAATGTTTGAAATAAAGGCAGAAACAACCTCAGTTATAAGTTCCTGATGATTCTTTAAACGGTGCTCTGACTTTTCCACGCGATAAGTTAATGCTTCAGGTTTGTTTTTCTCAAGTGGCTTCACATGATAAATTTCACAGTGCTCGAACTTAAGTTTTTCAGTCCTATTATTTGTAACGCTTTCTATGTGAGAGGCTTCGGTATAATACTTATGGGACTGATCTGAACACTTGATTTCGACGACATTGTCTGTTGATGTTTTTTCGGAATATTTCAGTTTTATTTCCTTAAAACTTTCTGGGCATGGTTTACCCTTGTGGGCTAGATTTCTTGTTGGTTGACAATCGATGGGTACTTTTATTGGAGCTCTGTACTTTCCTTTGCTTGTTTTAAGCTCATTCTCCGCTTGGTATTGTACAAGCGATATATTTTCACTATAATCGGAAGCTTCTGTTGTCCAATCTCCCATATTGCGTTCTTCTATGCCATTTACCCAGTGTTTCGTGCGATCTTCGGGACTGACGTGCTGAAAGTGCATTTTGACTCGGTTTGTTATATAAAATTTACAAATGCTCTCAGCATTCTTCTGCCGAGCTACCGATTCCTCATAAATTTCGCTATACACCTGGCTATAACTTTTGGAATCATCACTCGACGCTTGAGATATTTGGCTATTAGTTTCCGCATCTGTGCAATCTTTGGCATCGTCATTAAGTTTCTTTTTTGATAAAGATACTTTTGCTCTCGGTTCTTTATTTATGTGCCTCCCATACTTGTCACAAAAGAACTCATCGCTTTCATCCATGCGATAACTGGATGAAAGCTCCGAGTTTTTCACATTAGATGCGGTGTTTGATGAATAACTATCCAATTCCATTTCATCATCATCTAATTCTTGTTCTTCCGATGCCGATTCACGTGACATAGCATCGAATTGCAGAGCAGGGGGACGCATCTTGGGATTGATTTATCAAACTAAAGGCCCCTCGATTGCCGCAGTGAGCATATTACTAATTTCGCTCTTTTAAGTGCTAACTGAGTTGGATTTCGGGTGTTCTATGTATTCAATGTGTTCCACATTGAGTTTGACATAAATTACATTGAAGATACGTTATCACCGACAGAGATTTCATCACAATAACGAGCCATGCTTTCGCCAGGCCCATCAATTAGAAAACGACCCGATGCCACACACACAACTTGGCAGCCAAAAGGGAGCCAGCCAGGCCAGAAGAGTCGCACCAAGTACCGCCCCCGTTCAACACGACCACAAAATACAGAGGGCAAATCAATTACTGTAGCTGTAGCTCGAAAAAGATTCTAACAAAAATCTCATGTTTCAGGTACAACAAGTTGAAGAAATTGATTGTGTAAAGCAGAAACTTAAATACTCTCTGAAAGCAATATTGGAATGGCTTAAGTTGCCCAGGAAGAAAAAGGAAATGAGAATTAAAGACCTCAAAGAAATATAAAACAATCAGAGACAACAATGAAATTGATCTTCAAAGTAGGCAAGTATGTATAAAAATGGGAAGATTCATATTTACGTTAACAATATACTATTTAAATTGAATCTGTTGGTGATAACTGTTACATTGGCATGAATCGACAGAGATATGTATATAATTTATGACGTGCATAACATAGTAACGCAAGAAAACCATGCCCTCTCCCGGGATTCTAACCCGAAACCCCTGTTTAGTAGGAAAGATTCCTATGTATACTCATAATGAATTTGTGCTCCACCATCTCAGGTCAAGTATATGTTACGTAGCAAACAATACCACATTATAGTGTACTCAAAATGTTGAGAGACATCGGCCCAAAACTCAACTTGCCCACACAAGGTGCCCTCAAACTGTTGCACTTAATTGGGCAAAGAGCAAGAGTAGGAGCTAAAAGGGGGAAGGGAGGCAGATGCGCAGCTAGTTTTGGGTAGCTGCTGCTGCTGGTGCTACCAGAAGCTAGAGGCCGATCCGTTAGCATGGCCATTAATGTCACTTAGCAGCTAATTATGCAGCGCCTTGTGAATTACTTTATAATTTGTTGCTGCACCGCGTACCAAAATAAATAAAGAAAACGAGACGCAGAGGAGACGTAGATAAGGGGCAGCGAAGGGGCAAAGGTGATGCAGAGGAGACGCAGAGGAGTTGCCGAGCAGTCAACTCCAGCAGTCAAGTGGCAAATTTTTGTTGGAGTGGATCTGGATCCCAGACAGAAGCTATGTAGGGAAGGCATGACCAGCCGCCAGTTTGGCTGCCGACTATGGCTACATGGTCGAGAAGGGCTTCCGTCTGGACGTTGTGCCAACGACTCCTTCTGTGCCATGGCGCGTGCTGTGGGCGTTTACTTTAATTTAACTGCCTACCGAAACATCCCTCGGGGTCGGAGCAGCTTCCATCTATACAGGCACAAAGTGGGCGTGAGTTTTGCTGCTCATTCTCAGAGAAATTATGTTGTCTGGCGGCGCAACTTAAGTGAGTAGTTGCTGCTGGTTACCAAGGTGGAGCAGCCACTGCGCCTGAAGCTAAAACAAAAGTGGAGCTAATAGGAGCATTTGAAACTTGGCCACAACTACAGAAAGGTTGAGGGAACTCAGTGCGAGAGAGACTTAAAAGTAGATTATGCTTTCGAGACTCTTTTGTTTCTCACAATTTATTTTATACATTTTGTTTTTTTTTCGTATAACTTTTTAAAGTATTTTTCTTTTGTGTTCTGAAATATAGCTTCTGTATAATCATAGATTGCTTAATACCGCGTTAATCTCTTCCAACACAGACCTTCTGCTTATTTCATCTTATCTTGCTTCTAACTTTTCAGTGTTCTGTCGTTATTCCACTCTATCTTGTAATCACTGAAGTTATCATAACATTTGTTGTCAATGTGTGGTCGAAAAGTTAGCTCTGATACTGAAAGCAATCTCTTCTAATTCCTTGCTTTAACTAAACAACTGAATATCTTAGAACTTACTGCTCTCTCTTCTGTCTTCCTCTTATCTCTAGACACTTCACTTCCAACTAGCAACCTGAGCAAACTCGAGTTATCTCGCTCTCGTTGTGCCTTTTGATCTTCACGCCTTGGCATCTTGGCACGCTTCAAGTTTCTGCCTCCATTGTGTTTCAAGTGTTAATTAGACAAAAGCTAATTAAAAATTTTACGCACACTCTCGCTCAGCGCCAGGCTGAAACTACCAGAGTTGGCCCCCAATCAGGCTCAGATCGTTGTTGCAACCTCAACCTGAGTCGCGAGTCGCAGAAACTGAAACTGAAGACGCTTCCAAAAGCGGAAAGATACATTTATTAAAGTCGCTCAGAGTCGGCGCGATTGGACCTGAAACTGGAGTTGGAGTTGGAGCTGGGGAGCATAAATCGTTGAATGACATGCGACAAACCGTGCAGGTTACAATTCAGCCAGCGGCCCGATTGATACGTGAAGACCTGTTTCTGCAAGCCAGGCAAGGCAGGGACCCAACGATGCTTGAAGATCGACTATGGACGATCGACGATCGATGGCTGATGGGTAATTAAAAATTGATCACGTTTAACAAAATGCTACCGAAACAATATATCACAATGCGATCGAGGGGGAAGGAGATGGAGGCTGACTCTTGCTCTGTTGACAAAGTCGCAAAGACGATCGCAAATCGAAGATTGGACGTATCGATCGGTTTGCCTGCCACATTAGAGTCATCAGTACCTCAGAGTCTGCCCTCTCTCTCTCTCTCTCTCCCTCTGCCTTTCTTCATGTCTCGCTCTTCGTGGTTGTTTTTTGGTTGCCCCCTTGTCAGTCCATCAATAATTCATTGCGGCTGAGTGATCTATTCAGCGAAACGAGACGATCGCCGCGAAGGATCGCGAGAAAAAGATATTCCGCTTGTCAGCTACGGCGGGCTACAAGTGTTTTTTCTTTATGCACTTGTATTATGCCAAAACAAAATTGTGCCATAAATATAATAATGATAAGAGCAGGAGAGCGACAGGGTAGGGGGCAGACTACACAATGGACAATCGATCGATGTTCCGCTCATTATTGTTAGCGAGTTGAGGAACCCTTCAGAACGGGTGTTGCTTTTTCACAATGCACTGTTGCAGCGGCGGCAACTCCTCAACGAGTCTTCCTGACTTGGTTTGCTCTGGACTGGAGCCGGAGCTGACAAAAGGAATGCCAATGATGTGGAGTTTGATTGAAAATTGCCGCTGCATTTTTGACAGCACTTCAGAAATCGTATTAATGCGTGCGTGTACAATGCGGTAGGCCAAGCAGTTCTCTTTCTCTTTCTATCCCTCTGTCTTCCTCTCTTTCGCTGGTTAACTTTGTTATCTTTTGGTCCGGGGCAGGCTTTAACCCTTGACACAACATTGCGAGGTGTTGACAAAACATAAAGTTCGTGTGAATGCCAACACGTTGTGACAATTGTTTGACAACAACACAACTATGAAAAGGTCCACGGCACAGGCAGCCAGTCAGTCGGCCAGACCCCAATGCCACTCTCTTCCCACAAGCATCCCTCCGTCTTGCTCCTTCCTTCTTCTGCCGGCACCCAGCCCCAGTCGCTGGCCATCATCGATAACATTTGCAGTTGTTGTTGCCGTTGTAAAACGTGCAGAACGCGCGCGAACATTTCAAATATGCAAATGCCACAGTGAGGCAAGAGGCAAAGAGGCAAACAAAAATGTCAAACAATATGTGCGCAACTCAATGTGCCCTTTCTTATGAATGTGCACTTTACGGGCTAAGCAACTGGGAGACAATTTATAAGAAATGTTTTATATTATCTTTAGTATAAATATGTGATGTTTCCTGAAATATAATATTTTAAGGAACTATGAATGAACTAAACAAAGTTGCTATATTCCTTGAGAACATTCATAGACATCTGATTGAACTTACTATTTAAAATATTTCGATACAATTCACATAATATTTAAGCCTTCAAATTCAAACATTATTTATTGAATACAAATTTGTCAATATTATATTTGCATTATTATATTTAATTTTCTACAATATTTTCTGAAGTTTTCAAGACCTAAACTATTAACTACCAACCTATGTCACAGTAAACTGCAACTACCCTTCAACTATAGTGTAAACCAAACAATCGTCTAGTGCAATCGTCATCATCATCATAGCCGTTTGGCAACAGTGTAGTTCGTCCTCTTATCGTTTGGGGGCATTCAAAATGTTTGTGTAGAACTGTTGCATATTTTGTGCTTGCTTTTTTTCTCAAAATTCCGCGAAATTCCACATTGAGCACACATAGACAGCTTGGGGAATGAATTGAAAATTGGCTAATCAAATTGACAAGCGCGACAAATCTTGTTCGGCTGACAGACATTGCGAGCTTAGGCAGCTTGTTAGAGCCATTAGTCATCGACATCGGAGGAGAGTTTGAAATGATTTTCAATATCGTACGTATGATATAAAAACCTCAACTTAATCACCTCCCCCCAATGCGAAAACAATCACTGCGATTGCTCAAGAACACTTATCATGTGCCAACAAATTTCGTATGCTTGCTCTGTATTTATCCTCCCTTTCCTCTCCTTCCCATAAGTTTACCTGTGCTCTTGTTGTGTTCATCTTGTACGGTGCAGCGCAGGAACAACACCAGAGCCAAAGCAAAAGCCAAAGCCAAAGCAAAAGCCAAAAGCAAGAGCAAAGCATATTGATATCGTGCATATTGATCTTGTTCGGCGATAAGTCTGCTGCGCTGCCTATGCTGTTTGTATGGTCTCGTATATATGTATGTATCGTATGTACATATATAAAAATATTTGCTACGTTCGGCTTAAGCCACTTCCATGGAAGTTGCTCGCATAAAAACAGAGGAGAAAAACAACGAACAAAAACAAAGCACCAAGTCAGAGGAGTCTCGCGAGTCTGGCATTAGACTCCAGTGCGATTTGGTCAGTAGTAGTTGCTGGTTTTGGGCCAAAATGCTTTCGCTTGAACTCGGGGTTGCGCCAGGGTCCAGGCCGAGCAGGCACATGTGGCCCAACACCAGCCCAAGCAGCCCAGCCTGAGCTGGCATTCTCACACGACCCACGACGCTTGGTCAGTCCAGACAGCGCACAGCTGTTGAGGAGCAGTAGAAGCAGCTGGAGAGGAGGCGGCTTTGGGACTGCTGTCTAGGCAGAGACCGCAACTATAAATTTCATAATGGCAAAGCGGGGTAACCGTTTAACTGCCCGACTTGACTCCTCGTCTGAAGGTCTTTGCATTTCTGCGAATTAATATTCGTGTGATTTTTTATCGTTATTTGATTTCTGCTAAATATATATGCACATTCATATAGGTATATATGGTAGAGCCAGAGGGGAACAATTCAAAGTGCCAGTCGTAATTGTTGTGATTGAGTGCAAGGTTTCGCACTCTCTCTCTGTGAGATTCTCATGAAACAGCTGCAGGCACTCTATGCGAGGATTCCCCCAGAAGATTCTCATGTTAGAATCTCAGCTCGCAAGCTTGCATTTCCCACTAATAACTGCAGCCTTTCTTAGCGATTCTCACACGTGCGCGCCTCTCTCTGCGCGTCTCAAGAAAGTTATAAGCAACTTTTCTAGCGCTGGTTATATGATGTGATAAGTCATTTTAAGGCCCACAGCAAATTGTGATGTGGATGAGCCCCTTCTTCCATCTCTCTAAGGCACGAATTGGATCAGAGTCATTAAACGGCCTCAACTTTAACCTTTTTGATGAGCCGCATATTGTGGGCCGTCGCTCAACCGCAATAACCTGCGAGCATAACCCAAACGACACGCCATATAAAATCATAAAATCTCCTCACATGAAATTAGCCATGGTCGTAAAAGGTCCCACATAAAATGCCAAACAAGAGCGCCAATGTAATTATGCAAAACAAACATTTCAATGGCCCTGACGGCGGCAGGGGGAAGTGGCAAGGGAACGAGTTGCTTTAAGTGCGGAACGTTTGCGGAATTAACTTATTAATTCTACGAGCTGAAATTTCAATTTCTGCGATTGGCTTTCGTATGGCTTTTTTATGGCCAACTCGACAGCAGCAGCAACGGCACACACTGCGTATGTGGAATATTGCCCAAGCAGAAGGTAAAGAGATCTACAAATTAGAGCTACAAAGGGTTTTTTCTCTCACTTTTGTGCGAGAAAGAAGATCTTAAGAATGTTCTCAATTATTCAAATTGTTTTGCAAAGCAAATTTGATTTGTTTTTGATTAGTTTTTAAGGAATGCGCGAATTGCAGAACACACTTGAAATTTTGCTGCATACCTGAGTCGCTCTCTTTCTCTCTCTCTCTCTCTCTCTTTATGTCTCTGTCTCCCTCCCTCTTACTCTGTCTCCTTCTCTGCTCAGATGAGCACCCAAACAGCAGCGCGTAATTTAATATTTCGTGGCGCCAGCAGAACTATAAAAAAAATGAAAGCCCCTTCCCAGTTTCAGGCTGAGCTCCAAAATGAAATGACTTAAGCTGCACCATTCATTATGGCAACACGACGCGTCGCTGCTTGCTTGGCTACCCGCTTCGGTTGGTCGCTTGTTCCGAGCCAAGCCGAGCCGAGCCTGGTGGCGGTGGCTCCATCTCCATCTCGAAGCCGAGCAGCGGGGCTTGGCCTGGGCATATATTGGTCGCATTGCTTTGCAGATTCGCTGCTGCTTCATCTTCATCATCTTTTGGGACTAGGCAGCACAGCAAGCACAGCAACAACAACAAGAGCAGCAGCAGCAACAGCAGCAGGTCCAGTATGCAGTAAAAATGTCTGCGCCAAACACAAATTTTGTGTTGAGATTGCGATCATTTCACTGATATCGTCGCGTCGCATTCAGGCGTGTGCGCAGGCGCAAGCAATCCTCGGCGGCGTCGCCAGCAGCAGCAGCAGCAGCGACAGCGGCAGCTGCAGCAACAACAACAACAGAGACACAACAAGTTGAACAACGCGTGACGCAAAAATACCAACACAACATTTTGTTGTTGTTGTTGTAGCTGCTGCTGAATGTGGCATGTGACCCTTTCATGTCACTGATAAATACACTGAGAGAAATAACAACTAACTAGAGGAAGGTTTGAATTAGAAAGATTTATTATATTATAGTAATTTATTGTTATTATATTAAAGTACAGTATTTATTATATTATAGTATAGTATTGACCTCTAGTTAGCTAACTAACGTTCAATTATTTACAAAATATATTACACATACATATACATCTATTCACATCTATCTAAAGTATATCTATGATTAGGGATCAAATATCACAACGTCCTCTTCATAATTTATAAGAACAAATTTTAATTCTATGAATAGTAAGGTTTTCAACTGCATTCAATAGATGAATTGATGATTGTGTTTCTAAAACTTTCACTTTATTTACAAATTTCAAGATAATTCATTTAGCGAATGTTAAATTTGTTTTTTTGTAACCTAAGTATTTGATACATTTGTTCATGGTTATTAAAGAACTTTCTGATATCTTTGATTTAAAATATCTCAGAACTTTTACAATATTTTCACCTTTGATATTAACCTTAGAACCTGATAAAATAAAAATTTCGAAAATCAATTTGAGTTAACCTTAAACTTCTAAAGTGAATAATGCGTTAAGAATTTAATAAAAAATACGTTATAAGTTTAAAGTAATTTTGAAATGATTACAAAAAGTATTGTAATGCAACTTTTAAGATAATTTAAATAAAATCCTGGGAACAAGTTAATATCACATTAATCAACAACAAGCTGTGCCTCATTCACTATGCTGCATCGATTGCCAATTTCGAAGTCATTCAAGTGCTTTCAATGCATTCTTTCTGCCGGCATTCGATTCCACTTTATCAAGCAACAAATCGACAAACTGTCAACGTGTTTTGTCAGTGCAGAAATTCGCACATCAAAAGTGCGCTCAATGAATGATATTTTATGCCTTAGTTGCAAATCTGTGGGCTCGCTTTTTATTCCTCTTTTATATTTGTGTGTATATTTCGCCTACCTCATCGCCCGTTTCCATAGGGTACACGGTAATGTGTATAAACATTGTGAACATGTGGGAACATTTTTTTCCAAATGCTGCGCTGGTTTATTTTCATTTTCAGTTTATATGCTGGTCGACTGGTCGAATCGAACTCGCAAACCGAATCTCAGTCTGAATCTGAAACTGAATCGCAGTCTTCAGGCTGAGGCTGAGACTGGAACTGAAACTGAGGTTGACTTTGGTGTTGTTATGTCGTACTCATTTCGTATTTGATTTATGCAGCGAACCCTTTCTAAATAATAAATAAAATATGAAATATGTTGACTTTTTGTTGTTTTTACTGTTCTTGTCGTTGCTGTTGCTCTTGCCTGTGGCTTGGCCCGTTCAGGAACAGAACCTGAGTTCCAGTTTAATCTCTATCTCTCTCTCGCACTCACTTGAGCGGGTTGTCCCGGCCTGGCCTGGTCTGGCCCGGAGGCTGTTGAGGCGACTGCGTACCGAATCTGGTGTCGTTTTGTTAAATGTCCATCAAAATCATTTTTGTGTCTCAACAAAGCCTCAAATGTATACATCAAATGTTGTCGGACCCATAAATTAAATTTGCAGCCAACTCGATCTCAAGTTTGGGTTTGAGCAGTCGGAGTCGAACTCGGATCTTCTCCAGAAATTAAAAGTTTTCAACTGCCAGACTGACAAGTGATTTTTTGGTCAAATCTCTTCTCCTTTCTTTAGATGTGTGTGCTGGAATGGGAGGGAGACGTGGATGGCAGGCGAGGGAGTTGCTGGCGCTATCTGCCTGTCAAATTAGTCCCCAGCTTCACGGTGAATGATCCGACAACGAATCATGCTGAGCGAAATAAACAATAAGGATATGACTGTAAAATTAATAATTGTAAGAAATCGGTGGAGGAATAGAAATAGGACCAGCAAAAGAAATAGATGTTGGAATAAGTGTAGGATTGGGAATTAGAATAGGTATAGGAAGAGTATAGCAGTAAAAATAAAACTATGAATAGGATAAGGAACAGGACAAGGAAACGCAGCAGGAGTGGGAGTGAGAATTACAAATTAGTATACTTAGTACAGAAAATATAGTATTAATAGGAATCAGTGTAGAAATGGGACTACTAATAGGAGTAGGATTGGTAGGAGGAATAAGAGTAGGTATAGGAATATTAAGAGGACCAGAAAAGGGAGTAGAAATAGGAATAAGACTAGGAGTGGGAATATGACTAGGGATGAAAGTGAAAGGAATTTTGGTATGAGCATTAAAAGTGGAAGAGATGAATAAATGAAATAAGCAAATGGTGTGTGAGTGTGTGAATATAGAAGTAGAATAAGTCTGTGAAGAACTTTGAATATAAATTGATAAGTAAAAATTAAAGTGAAAGTTGGATTCAAATGGGAATGTGATGGGAATCTATGAACTAAAACCAAGAGTTGGAATACGATTAAGAGAAGAGCTTGAGACAGAATAAATAAAGGGAATATAAGGAATTGTATTATGATTAAATTATAACTAAGAATAGAAGAAGGAATAAGACTAGCCCTAAGATATTTCCAAATACCCTCCACCCCTTTCGCAGCATTACCTTCAATCAGTAGTTAAACACATTGCAAAAAAGAAAATAGAATTCTTCCCTGTTCTTTTTCGCTTGCCATATGCTTTTCCAAGTTCTCTAAGCAACTGCGTAGCCAGTTACTTAGCTAACGACCCTGACAAGTCCGGGAGGCCTTTCGCTCCTTCCCCTGAGTTACTGCAATCACCATGACATAAATCAAAAGTATTTTTAAGCGTTAAATAAAAAAGAAACATATCAAAATGATGATGAGAGTTGAAAGTGGGGAAAGTACTGTAAATGTTAAAGCAACCGGATAAGCATAAAAATAGGCATTCAAATAAATAGACTCAACCGGATTTGCAGCAAACACGCGTCGTCTGCACCCACAACAGACACAGGAATACAAGGATACCATCCCCCAAAGAACTCTTCGTACACACACACACACACACACACACCTCGATATCCGTTCCGTATATGACGCACTTCCTACGAACCCAGCCGACTGCTGCAAGTGAAGCCTGCGTTGGGTGTGCGGTGGATTTGGGTTTGAAGACCCCGTATTATCCTTTCACACGCAGTCCCATTGTTGGGGGTTATTTCTTTTCCTCTTCCTGTTCCTCCCCTTTGAGTTGTTGCTGTTATGCTGCCGCTCGGAAAAAGTCAATTAAAAAAGTTAAATAAATCATAAACTTGGCAGATGATTTGATTGCGGCATGCGCACCAATCCCAGCACAATCCTCGCCAGCTACAATGTTGCCACTAGCCTGGCACTTGGCACTACGTTGGTGACAGGGGGTGGCAGGCGGCAGGCGGCAGGCGGGGCAGGTTTGTTTGTTTGCCTGAGAGTGAAGGAGAGAGAGGGAGAGGACGAGTTTGGGCACGTTGTTGCGGGCGCCGGTGCAAATCTTCCGTATTTACTTTTGGGCTACTGCGGTTGCCTGCCAAGGGTTTGCTTCCTGCATGCTCTTGCCGTGTGGCGTGGCGCAGGGCGGGGAGGGGTGGGCGTACATCCGCCACGTTGTTGTTGTTGTCGTTGACTTTGGCAATCATAACTGTAACTGCTCGCTGCCAAAATTTATGAAGTGTGCCGTCGTTGACGATGACTTCGCCACGTGTCCTGCGCCTGCCTCGTCTGTTCGTCTTGTCTGTCCGTCTGTCTCTCTGTCCCTCTGTCTGTTGCGTCTGCTGCATTCGAGCTCTGTTCGGGGCGTTTTGCTTTTTGAGCAGTTTCATTCATTATTAAAATTTGGTTTTCCCTTTGATTTTGTTGCTGGCATTTATCATATTGCGGCAAATGAATTTTAATGCCAAATCTCTTTCTCCTCCACCTCCTTCTGGTGCTACTTCTTCTTTCGCTGCATAATTTACGACGCCGCCAAGTTTTGTCGCATCGCACGCCTGACACTTCGTAGCATTGCTTCCTCTTCTTTTCTCTTTGCTGTTTTTTGGCAGACATCTTTAAGTTGTTCGCACCCACATCCGTTTCCGGCTTTCGGCTGCCGCCGCTGCTGCATATGCTGAAATAAAAGGAACAAACTAGAAAAAAAGACAACACGAATCCGTTGTCACTTGCTCCCCATTTGTTGTTGGCCCCCTCTCATTCGCTCTCGCTCTCTTTCTCTCCCTCTCTCTCTCACTCTTACCCGCCATGCAACTGTCCCTTTCTGCTGGCGAGCATTGCGCCAAACTTCCTTACTGCGCCAATAAGTTTCCGTTTTCCTGTCTGCCCTGACACTTGCAGCATGTTGCGTGTCATTATCTTTTTGCGCATGCCCTGTAATTATTGTGAGTCCCTTAACGGGTGTTTAGTCGTGGATTTAGAGGCGTGGTAGTGCCTGGTAGAGCTTATATAAATTTCATTAACAACCAGTTTAGCGCCAGTTTACTTGCGTTAGCTTGAAAACTCATAGATCTCACTTACTATAACCGATAGAGATATAAAGTTTGTTATAGAACTTCCTAAGTACCTTACAAAGAAGAATTTTGTTTAAAGTATTATACTCCGCAGCTACGCCTCCCAGAAATCAAGTTTTAGCAATAAGAACTTAAGGAACTCCGTTATTAGGGGCTCTACCAACATAAAGATTGTTAACTATCTGTCGAAGAAGAATCAAGCAGCAAGTTCTCCTCAAAAATCAGTAAATTTCGATTATTCCCTGTAAATTCAAAAATAAAACTTAGGAATTCGACTTCGAGGGTATTCTCACTGAATACCCCTAGCACTTTCAAATATTTATTCTTGTAGTCTGCTGCTTTTTTGGAGCATACTAAGAATGATTTGATGATGACAAATAAAAAATTTATTATGCGTAAAGTTCTCTAACTCGTTACGGGGTCAGAGTTGAGGGCCTTGCGACTCGACTGAAATTGGCAACGACATCTTCATTCGATAATTAGCTGTAGCTAGAGAGAGATTTTTGCATTGACAGGCGATGCGATGTGGCCAACCCTAGTGCTTGTCTCCCCCCTCTGCATCATCCACTCTTCCCGGCTCTGCTCTGTCAGTGTCAGTGTCATAACTTTGTGGGCGTTGTTTTGGTCCTTCGACCCATGTTGCACATCGTTGCTTCATCTGGCAGCCCATAATCATGTTGTCATTGGCACATGTCCCAGGTCCCTGTCTAGCTAAACCCCTCGATGAGATGATGCGGGCTCCAGCTCCGCCTGCCTTAAATTACACTCGATTACAGTGCAGGAAACTTGCACCGATTTGCGGTCCTCACTTGAGCTGCCTTCAAAGAGGCCGCTTCCGGAGAAGGGGCGGGCAAGGGTTGGGGTTGAGTATTTCAACGAAGGGTTTTCTATTTATACTGACAATTACACTGGGGTTGACTTTAGCAGGTTGACTGTCTGCCTATTGCAGTTAATAAAGGGAAATTAAATTATCCTTTTCTATGTGTTCAGCTTGAATTCCTTTGAAGCTTTTTTTTGTCTTTTTTAAGGTTAAGTTGAGTTAATTTTAATTCGATTTTATGAAGTGAAAGTCATTTTATCTTATCTTTATCTATATAATAATATATAATGCTAATATTAGGTTTGTAACAATTCAATAAATCAATATAACGTATTGGATGTGAAAGGTTACACTGAAGTAACGATACATATTGTCTGATAACCAAAGGGAAAGGTTCTTAAACATGTATTAGACTCTGCAAACAAACTTTTATGGAAAACACTCTTTGAAACATACAGAATCCAAAATATTATTAATAAAAACATTTTTATTTTCATCTTTAAATACCAGTTACCCAGAAGTTACTCTACTTATACGACACTTCCAACGGTGTTTGTCTTAAGAAGCTCGTTTTACACCTTATACCCTACATCAGTTAAGGACTGCCTGAATCTTAACAATCTGCTGCCATTAATGGCCTCTTAACGCTCTTCAAGGACCCGAGCATGCTTTAAAAGCTTCCCGAGCATTATTTGCGTCGCTGTCCGTTTAAGACGGGGCAGTGTCCACAGCAGGCCCATTAAAATTTCAATGGCTCTGTTTATAGTACGACCCGCTGACCCTCTCCCCACTTATTCGCCGGCATTCACTTGCAGGATACCAGCGCGGGACCAATCGGCGCTGCTTCTTGTCTTGTCAATATTGAACAATTCATGCGCGTTGCGTAAACATCCGTTAAAACTTTATTTTATGGCCGCCATTTTACGAACATTTCGAACGTAATACATTTCCGCCGGGCACTCGGACCCGGACCGGGGACCAGCAGTGCCAGAACTCAAGCCCCGGGCCCGGATACCAATGTGGAGACAGAACTCAGGCGCAGGAAGCGCAAAAAATGGCGACGCCAGAGAGATGACAAAAGATCGTAGGCGGGGCTGGAGAACTACCAGGCAGGGGTAGAATTTGGGAATCTGCACAACACAAACAGGCAACTGCTGGAGGAGAGAGAAAGAGGAGGAGAGAGCGGCGTTGAGGAGCCCAGGCATAAATTATGCACTGCAAAATAAACGAGGAGGCACACAATAAAAATCGGCAAAAAATTGTGTATGCAATCAGAAGCACGAAATGGCAAAAGAAAAATAAACAATATTGCCAAGAGAAGGCCAAGAGAAGAGCATTAACGAAGCATGAAATACGCTACAACATATTAAAGATAAATAGAACGGTAGAGAGAAAGAAATTTTAATTAAATTTTATTTAATTTATAGTCAAACTATGGTCAGTCGACTGTTTAAAAGAAAAAAACAATTGATAATCATAATTGTTTGTAAATTTTAAATTGAAATGTAAAACTAAGAATAATTTTAACTGAGAAAAAATGAAATTAATTGAAATGTAATTGTATACGAACTGGGACAAAAAAGAAAAAGCCGATCCAACATTTGTTGCGGAAAATTGGAGAAAACCGAGAAAAACCCAATCAGATCAGGAGTGTTAGTGTTAGTAACCAAAGGTAAATCGAAATCGCGAATAGAATATTCCAACATGCCGTTAGTCACTAAAAAGAAGAAGAGTATATAGATATTTTATATATATATTAATATAGTGGAGAAATATGGAAGAGAGAAGTATATGTACATATAGTATGTACATTCACACTATATACATACATTCTTGATCAACATATAATTTAACTAATATATAATATAATATATCTTACAAATCAGTTTGAGAACTTAGGCCCTAGAGTCACCAAATTTTTAACAAAGAAAAGAATACTTTATAAATATACTGTAAATGTTGTACGTAAAAGGCACCTACCCAAAATATAACTTTTTTTTCAGGAAAGGCCTCAGAGCACTCAGCTATAAAAAGCTATAAATCTTTTTCAGAAGAATTATTCAGGCTGAACTCTGTCTGTAATCTTCGTAATGACAATCTTTTATATATTATATAAATATATTAAAAGAAAGATAATAGTTCATCGACTAAGCTGGCAGAAATATGAAAAATAGTTATTATAACCACAGTCTATATATTAATTAACGAATTGCCACAAAAAGTCAATATACTCCGAGCTGTTTAGGGTATTATTAACGAGCGAAGTAAAATAAATGACAAAAGTTTTTGCTGCTGTTGCCGAGCAATAAGAAAGCAATTTAAAGAGAATGGGAAAGCAGATGGAGACGAGACGAGGCAAACGAAAAGAAAAAGATGGAAAAACTGACAGTTTTAATGAAAAATCTTATACGTTCGCCTTTATATGCACGGCAAAGACAACTACATTTGGTAGGATATAGCGGGGGGAGTCGGCGGCGTGACGGCTGGGGATCAGACGCGTTTTTCTGACAAGCATGTGACCCAATTATGCGCAATCATCAGCAGCAACAACTATAGCAACTGTGGCAACGTCTAAGAATCATAACAGAGCGCGCAGACAAACAACTTTTGTATCTCTTGGATGCAAGGCACAAAAGCGAATGTCAGTTACACAAAACACGCGCTCACGCCTCCCCACGTTGCCCCTCACATAGTTCCAACAATTCCGAATTCCAATTTCAATGCGCCTGACAGCGCCGCGTCCATCTAGCAAACCGAATCCTAGAGAATTCTCGAGTCCTGTGCACGGTTGCCTGGGTGCCGTCAAAGTATCTGTGAGATACAAATCAGCAAAGACGTCGACAATGATGATGACGACAATCAGAGCCAAACAAATGAGTTAATGTGCCGGCCAAATTTGCTGGCCATTGTGTGCCAGAGAGCCAGCCAGGCTCTAGGCCAGGCTTTGTCCTAACAAGTGGCCACAATTGAATAAATGAATGCACTCAAATAGTCCAAGCGGGGTGGCCCCACGCATCTTCTCTCTGTCTCTCCCTCTCGCTCGACTGGGTAGGTGTACGCTCGAGTCGGGCTAGGGAATGCGTTCGCTTTGATACCCTAACTGACCCAATGATAATATGAAGCAAACACAAACACGTACACACATGTATACAATAAATACAATATTAGTATAAGTATATTTTTATTATTTATGTTATTTAATTCGCACTATTCAGCGTTAATTTGCTAATGTATTATTTATATTTATATTTATATTTATTCCAACTCTATTTGATATTATCTTACTTATTATCAGACCCGTTTGCCATGGCTTCCTTTGGGTTACATTCCTTGGCAACCGATTAAACTATACAATGCCCTGCGCCATGACTGTCCGGGTCCTGTCTGCAATTTGCGTTGTTTGTTTGTTCTGCTGCTCTCCCCGTATGCAAATAATTGCTTTATGCGCTTGTTCCCAGCACCATTATAAACGGGGCCAAATGCACACCAGACTTACTAGAAAACACAATCCGCAATCAGCACTTAATGAGCTTGTTGCTCCTGTTGATTGGTGTTGTTGTAGTATGGCTAACCTAATTGAACATAGATTGCAATTGAAGTGCGCAATTTGCTGGATTTATGTGGAATTTCCGATAGTATATCCGGAAGGTTTTTAGAGAAAAAAACAGAAAGGATAAAGAACTAAAAAGATGAACATATACTATAACATCTCTCGGAATGTTTGTTATAATTTAATAAAGCTATTTATAAATGTTATATTTGCCGGCTTGGGGTAATATTTATATAAATTGATATATTGCATAGCATGTATGTAATTAAATAAACTCATAAGAACATACATATGTATTGCATATAAAATAGTTGAATTCTTTATTTAAAAGTACTTTTAAAAACTGATCGTTGACACTGATAAGTTATTTCTAAAATCGGAACTAGTCTTAAATAAGAACTGGTCTTAATACAAAAACCTTTCGGCCGATTGTTCCTATGGCAGCTGTATGATATATTTGTCCGATTTTGATAAAATTATATGTACATATTATATATGTAGAATGATTTCGATGTACAATAGTAAAGTTGGATGCAAAATCTTCACAAATAACAAAAATCGGCCAATAGTTTGTATAGCAGCTATACGATATATCGGTCCGATCCGGTTCGTTCCGACTTATATACAGCGTGCAAGTTTTATCAGGATACCTTTAAAACAGAGAGTAGTTTGCCTTGCAAAAGATGGACACACGAATACTCGGACACATGGACAGACGGATAGGGTTAGTTCGATTCTACTGTTGACTCATAATATATACATATACATACATATATAATATCATCATAATTGAATTTTTCAACGACCTTGTTCGTAGTCTTTAACAATTAACAGTTTAAAAATACTATTTTCAGTGATAAGGCAAGGCGAGCTTGGGTTCTGGGGATCCGACACGTTTTTCAGTCAAGCAATTGAAAATATATTGATGTGTATGAATTTAAAAAATGTAAGTACACCAGAACAACGGTCGAAGGGTATTCTAGTGTCGAGTGCGCTCGACTGTTGCTCTCGATTGCAATTGACTTGGCAACAAAATATATACATATGTGAGGTCATTCTTGATTAAACTCGATGCTCATGTTTGTTATGGCTGCACGCAGTACATAAGTTGAAACGAGCTGGATGGGACCCATGTATTTGTAGATAACGCATTCATAAAATAATTCCACACATATTTTTAAAATTTGGGAAATTCTGCAGAATGAAATTGTCTAAGCACACAACGAAAATTATTTTTATTCAGTTTATTTCGAGCTTTGGTACGAAACAATCATGAACATTATAAAATTTCTTCTTGTTTTCGTTCAAGCACTAGAAGTCCTTAGAGGGTTTGAACACAATTGTGGAGAAACTCCAAATTATTCTCGTGACGCAATAGTTGGCGGATAGAAGATCGAACCTGACGAATATAGTTGGTTAGCTAGTCTTCGGTATGGTAACGGACAGCGATTTGGAATCTGCTCAGGGTCGGTGATATACAAATTGTTTGTGCTGACAGCTGCTCACTGTGTGGAAGGAACTCTGCCTGAGCAACACGGAGGATTGTAAGTACATATATTTTTAAGCTTAGTTGGTAAGGTTTACTTATCTTTAACGTTATCCATGTTAATTTGTAATTGGCAGATATGCAGTGCGTTTGGGAGATTTTTCCCGCCAACCGTACTGCGATTATGGCTCTGCTGACTGTACTACAACAGGATTTCAGGATTTTGAAATTACAGAAAAGATATGCCACGAGAACTACACAAAGGTCAACTTTACTCCAACCAATGACATTGCATTGCTTCGCTTGAATCAAAGTATTATCTTTGACGATAAATTAAGGCCAGTTTGCCTGCCCGTCTTCCCGAATGAACCAGCTGTCGACATTCTTCTAATAGTTACTGGATGGGGGCTGACAATGAGCGAAAACTATAAGCCCGAAAAACGCGCTGTAGCTGTACCTCGTTTGTCCAAAGAAAAGTGTCAACATGAAGACGTCACAAGGTTTTGTGCTGGTATTCTTAATGGATCTATATTAAATTCGAAAACCTCGGACATCACTCTTTAAGTGTGACTAATACAAGCCATAGATGCATTGACTATGAACACCTTCTGAACTTGTGTTGACACCCCATTGTATACCGCAGTAGATTTTTTAAATAAAAAGTGTTCCTTGCAAACTACCTAGTTTTTTTCCACTTGTTGCTTTTCCTTTTCAGTTATATTTTCAATCAGAAAGATCTATCAGAGCTGAGAACAAATAAAAGAAAGTCATGATTGATAATATTTGTGAGTATATCAGTTTGATCCCTGCTTTCTTAGATACAACTTTGGATGGATGAACTTGTTCGTAAACAACCTAACGATCCCACTCTCTTCCATACATAGAAGTATTTCTGTATATAGACTAAATTCTGAAGCTATTCGTTTCAAGCAACGATACCCAAGTTATCTCTTCCATTGAAATTGAAACAAAGCTCCCACGTTCCAGTAAAATTTCGAAAACCAAATCAACAATTACACGGCGAATTAAGTTGTTAAGTTCCTTCCCAGCAACGGCACTTGACAATCGCAGACAATTGCAGTCAGCCGAGAAAGCCAATATGAGAACCCGGAAAGAAAACACCTTATATCGCCCTCGCTCTCTCTATCACTCTCCATGCTTTTCTCTGTCTCTCATTAGGCATTCATGACGCGTAGTCGAACAAAGCCGTAGATAAAGCTGACCCAAACTCAGAGTGGAACTCGAACCCGAAACGAACCCTAGAGACAGTTTCTAAACAAAACAATTTACGTATAAATTAATTTACTTTCATTAATTAGTTGGGGTATTAGACTCAGGGTCCCCCAGGGGGCGACAGTGTGAAGAATTGAAATGTAAAAGTTTCTATAAGTGAATTTGCATAGCATTTCTCGGTGAGAACAAAACCGAACCGAGAACTCAAAGAAGTCTGGGGAGAAATGGGTGAACTTTATTTTTGGTATAATACAAAATGTTTAGCAAATTAAATGGCAAACAAAAGGGAAACTTTTTACCTTTTAATTTGAACCGTCAAATTGAATATAAAAGGTAAGCATAACAGCCAAGTAAGTAAATTTATCCAATAATAATATTTATTTGTTATTAGTAAGGCATTCGTTTAATATAATAAGTTTATAATACGTTTAATTGTTGTTTGTCGTTAACTTGTTGTATAAACATATTAATAAAATCTATAATAAATAATTAAATCTAAATTTAAATCAAATTAATACTTAAACTTAAACTTACAATCTATTTATAAAAGTAATTATCAAAGTCTATATATTGATTTACTTTTATTTAATTTTAATGTAATTTTTAGATTCTTCTTTTAGTCGACTGCAATTAGTTGACATTAAATAAATAAATATATAGATATTCGATATTGATAGTCCTAAAAAATAATAACATTAGTGTAGTTTATTCGTAAAAGTTGGCAAACAATATGCATATTAAAACAAATCCCTTTGTTTCAGCCTGTTTACAGAGTTGCACTTAATGTAAAGCAAGAGGAGCACGTTTACACTTTATAGATTGTAATAATCGTATGGGTCTCACTTTCACGATCTCTACTCTCCAATGTCATACTCAACTCAACCACAATTAATGAACTCCAAGACCGTATGACATTTATAGACTGTGCACACGGTGCACGGTGTATCGGGAATCTAGGAGCATCTCTGATTACCCGATCTGATTAGTTCTGTCGTTGATCGTGCCGTCGGACATTAGCTTTGAAGCCTCAGATGGGTGCAATCGATTTTAATTGAAACTTAAATAAAGATGGCGCATTAAATTGACGAAACCTCCGTCGCAGGAAACTCTCTTTGCCAGGCTTAGAATACCATATTACATAAGTGAATGTGTGTGTGTGAGTGTGTATTTTTAAATACCGATAAAAGCGCATGTACGACATGCGACTAAACAAGGCACAGAACATGGCATCATTACCACCAGGAGGGGGAAGCCAGCGCCATGTTTGATGATTAAATCTTGAAAATGTTAATGATGCCGACGACGCAGCCGTTAAACCAACAACAACAAACGAGCGATCGAACCGAGAGAGAGAGGGAGACAGGGAGGTATCCCAACGTCAGACTTGGACAGAGACATGGAAATTAGCTGACGATCGTTAAACGAGCGTCAATTTTCGGTGACGCCAAGAAAGGATCGTCCCCATTGAGGCTTGTCGCCCTCAGCATCGATCGGTTTGGGCTTCACACCGAACTCGGATTCAGATTCAGTATTCGGATTGGATCGCAACGGATCGGTTTTCATTTGACGCGCTCGACGGCTGATCCGGCGGCTCGATCGTCTTGATTAACCCGCCGCGCTCGACTATCAAAATACCCATTAGCAATTAAAACGCTTATGACAAGTTGAGTCTGGCCTGAAACTCAAAATTATGGGACATTAATTGGCTGCAGGTTACCAAAAACAGGCACTGGGGGAACATAGGAAAAAGAATCGAAACCAAATTATGAAAAATATTATTGCATTGTCTGTAGCCTTTTCTTTCCTCTTCATGCCACGTTTTCTTATTATTGTTGACTCTTTTGTGTAACTGGTTTTTATATAACTGCTTATGGTTGCTCTGTTCTCGGGTCCCTCGATTGTTTGCCGGCGATCTATGGCTTATGGCCGCGGATTATGGACGCAGACTATTGAATGTGGATTTTATATAAGCGTTTTATATAGAAGCGCAGTGTCCTGGGGAAAAAGAACTGCAGATCTCCAAGGAATATGAATAACTTTAGAAATTCACAAATAAAGTTTTTGGAAATTTTTTTTTTTTTTTTTTCTTCTTTCATTCCATTAGCTCTATAATTTCTTATTCTACTTTCTTTGTTTATATTTTATATTTGTTAATTTTAGATAATTCGCTTTTGCTGCTTACTTAGCTCCATCAATTCTTAATCTGCACAGTGTTCTACCAAACGATCTTTGCCAGGTATTCTCACAAGCCGTCTTCGACGGCAGCTCCGTCTTCTCTGACTGTGGATTGCATTCTCATTCTTTGATTCTTCTTTTTTTCCCCCATTTTGTTGTTCTTTTTATTTTGTTTCGTATGCGGCCCCAAACAGACGTCGCTGCGTTGTCAAGTTTCTTAAGATTAATTGAACAATCAATTTAAAATTTTATAGGTTTTAAACTTTTCATTTCTCTTACACGATTTTCTGTGTTCCTCTCGCTGTCTCAGCTCAGTTCTTGTTGCTGCTGCTGCTGTTGTTGTTGTTGTTTTTGGCATATAAATTTGATTTCTTTGTGGCCAACGAAATGGTCTTGGGGGCCAATTTAAAATTATGAAATAGTAGCGTTAATGAAAGATAAACTTGTGTGTATTTTGGCGCGTCGTCTTTGTCCCTTCTCTCTAGATCCTGGACACAGCCAAGTCAAACATATCGAAGGCTGCCTGTATAGCTTTTGGCTTTCTCTAGCTTCTGTACTTTCCCGAGCCAATTGGCATCTGTGTTCAAATATTTTGATAGCTCCGCATTAGAGCCACAAGATTTTATGCGTAAACCGATAAAAGATTTTCATCCTTCTGGCATCATTAAATGAAAATTTGCCTTACCCGATGACAAGTGGCCATTTCTGGTCAGTTTATGGGCGACATTCGGAAAATTGTTGCTAATTGAGAGCGGGGGAGAGGGAGATGCAAAAGCTTGTTGGCAGGCAAACCGTGTCGAAGTCATAAAAATCTTTATATTTTATTTAACATTTTTTCTTTGCCTTAGCTGGCGCCATTTTCTTCAAGTGGGGAAAACTTTAATGAAATTATAAATTAAATCGCTCCTCCAGCGACTTTTATAGACTTACTTGGGTTCGGAACCTCCCCTCCCCCCTCCGTTCCACTTTCCCGCAGCTATTGAAAGAGAGAAGTTCCATGTGCGCTTTTCGGACTGTGACGATGCCAACACCTACGGTTTTACTGCATTTTGTCAGACATTTCTTGGGCATTTCTTTTGTATTTTATTTATGCGCATTTCAAATGTTCCCCTCGTCTTCAGCTTCGTCTTCATCCTCGTCTGCTGTGGCGCATGCGCTACAGTTTTATCTGCTCGTCTCCCCCCACCCACTCTCAACAACAACACACAATAGATTGGAACCCATTGGAGAATGCATTTGAATCTCATAGGCTGTTCATAAAACTACGAAACTGACACAAGCAAACTCTTTTATGGCTGCACACGTCAAATGTTTATAATATTCATGTAGTGGGAGACGGGGACGGTGAAGGGGAGAGGAAATCGTGAATATTGAATAAATATTTTAACATGCTTTAGGCTAAGTTCTTAACTATTTTCAACATATCAAAGAGTTGCCTAAGGTAAAGGAAAGGTATTCAAAATATATATAACGGGCAAAAAGAGGCTGCTCCCATAAAGTGTCTAAATATGTTGGATTTAAGATGAATTTGAAATCATATAAGTTTTATTTCAATAGTTTTTAGATTAACATAAGTAGATTTGAATATAGTTTTTGATTAGATTATATGACAATATATATTATTTGTGCTGCTGTGTTCGGCTTCAGCTTCCGAGTTTCTTAACAACTTCCCGCATTGACTCCGACTGTAAATTATTATGTTAGTTTTAAAAGGGCTTTCCACTCAATCGATACCGACAGGGCTGCCAGATTACATATATATTCTGGATCAGCATCTACAGTCAAGTTGTTAAAGCCTTGTCCGTTTGTCCCTCCGTATTAACATCTAGATCTTGAAGAGAGCTGTTAAATTTGTTTACAATATGTGTTTTTATTGCACGCATATTGAGTTTTATTTTAGAATTCAGGTAAGTTCTGTTCTGCTTTCAAACATCTATACAAATCGATGTCACAAACGTATCTTTACAACTGCAGCCTTAATTTTTAGTGGGTGTAACAATTATGACCATCAAAATGAGTAAATAGCATAGATAATACTATAAACTATATATTCTTGTCCTGTTTCTACAGCCAGCTAGCATTGTTTAAATTCTTATCATACTATAGTATATAGAATTAATTAAAATACATATTATCTAGCTTCAATACTTTTACACTTAAATCCCACATTTCTGCCAATTCATTATAATTCCAATTTTATTTGAACAGTTTCTATTTGACATGCAGCCATAGTTCATTTCGAATATTATTTCCCATGCAAAAATTCAAATGCAATTTCAATTTGCAGACACGGGCGAACACCTTAAAAGGTTAATTGTAGACAGCAGACAGCTGGCGCTGTTCAAATTATCAAATACATTTCCACACACACACACACACAGTGACTGTCGTGCAACTATGCCACACACAGAAGTAACAAGTTTCCCATAGTCTCTCCAGTCCAGGCACAAATCATAATAAATGCAATTTATAATATTTTTCAATAAGACATTGGCGAGGGAGGGTTGGGTGCAGGGGGGAGGGAGGGTGTTCCAGCGAAAACATGTCGAATTGAAAAAACATGTTCAACAGTTAATAAAACAAATAATTGCGTTGTGTATGCAATAAAAATAAGGTTAAACGGTGGGGCAGGACAAATATCCGGACAGGTGGACGGCAGACAAAGGGTGGAGCGGGAGGGGAAGGCAGCTGTTGGAGACGGGAGACATCGGGAACTGGCGGCCATTGAGGAAAGTTCGCATAGCCCACATAAGCAAAGACTAGACAGAGATGGTAGCAGCAACAACAACAAGAAAGGGGACAGACAAGAGACAAGAGACAAGAAGAAGAAGAAGAAGAAGAAGCAGCAGCAGATGGAGAAGAACGAGCTAAACGTCGCGCCAATTGGAATTGCAAATCGAGCAAAGGAGACTCCAGTGCGGCCGCTTCTTGGCTCCGTCTAAGACAAAATGGTGGAGGCAACAACAGCAACAACAACAACAACAGCAACAACAACAAGAACAACAGCGCCGATGACACAGGTTCATTCTCCCATAAATACGCTCAGCGGGTGTTAAATATTTTGTACGACTTCTGCAAGTCCTCCCGGAGACGATGACTCTGCACCCGATCCCAGACAAGCATCGCTCTTGCTCGCTCTGCTGCTCTCTCTCTCTCTCTCTCTCTCTCTCTCTCTCTCTCTCTATCTCTTTCTCACTCTCTCTGTCTTGGTGCTGCCCAAACGCCTTTGTTCATCAATTAAGCTGTCCGCCTGTCCGTCTGTTAAACTTTGTACCACCCCCCCTGTCCTACTGTCTACTAGCACACACACACACACACACGCTGCAGACAGTGCTAGAGGGGGGGGCATGGGGAAAGGGCAACTGGGGCTTCATTGGAGACACATGCTACGGCTTGTAAATTGTGCGACGGTCAGAACTTGAAATATGGCGTCGCAACGAAAGCAAATTGAAATCAATGAGAACGACTAACTTGTTTGGATAGTAGGGTCCTTTAAACCAAAAACACACATGATATCTGGGGAGGGATGCAAAGGGGAGAGGAGGAAGAAATTCACTTGAAATCGAACTTAAAGGTGGAGTCTGCTTAAAGGACTCCCTGAAGAAGTATAGGCAGAAAAAGTTTGATATTATTATTACACATTATTGAATTATAATCTTTAAACGAACTACAAGTTACACTTATCGCGAATCACACTATAGAGAGATCAATACAATAAATTTAAATTTTATTTAATTATAAAATATGAATTTCATAATATAATTGTTGCTGTAATACAGTGGCTCTCAGCATATTTTGTACAAGAGCAAGACATGAACTTTATGGTGGAAAATCTTGTAAATTATAAAAGATATTAAAAAAGTATAAACACTATATTTTTTAAAGATCCATTAAGGTATTTCTTAGTGCAAACAATATATATCCATATTTCTCATTTACCTTACAAATTAGGCAATACCTACAAAACTCTTTTTTAATACACACAACTTATTTCTTACATGCCTTGTTTCCTTAGTTTCGTCAATTGCGAATCTTAAATACATTTTTAAATATTAAATATTTCTATTAATATCACAAATACACATCTTTAGTTTTATTTTTCGTTTTTTCTTTCTAATATCCGATTTCTTGCGACTTAGTCAAATTTGTTATATTCAAACAAAAACGACACTTTTAATAGTTTTAATACGGTTGGAAGTTTATTCTAACTTTAACTTTTAAAATCATAACCTCAAATTTTGTTCTCTCTCTCAGCACTTGCTTACCCTCAAAAGTTAATCATTAATAATATTTAATGTACTTAGCCTACTAATTAATTACAATTCCTTTTGAATTATATGACACAGCTGCGCGACAGGAAAAGCGAATTTTTCACCCGCTTAGCTGACATCGAAATTAACATAAGAGTCAAATGCAAATCTAATTTTCCGCATTTAATTAGTGAAAGCGTTAAAAATGCAAGAAGGCAAATACAACTACACAAACACACACACGTACTTGGGGCGAGCTTAATCATTTAAATAAACATAATAAAAGGCTAAGCGCGAGTTTGCGACATTTTGATAAATTCCAAATCAAAATAATGCGTCAAAACAATTAATCACGATTAAATGAAAGAGAGTCAGCAAAAGAGTGAGAGAAAGAGAGGGGAAATTAGAGTCACACACAATAATAAAATGCAAACGCACAACGTCAAATTAATGAGCCAACCGAAAGAGAGATGAGGCGGAGGCGATTAGCCTGGCGAACTGGGGGTGGGCAGATGATCGATAAACGCTAAAAGCAAACAGCAGCAGGGGGTGATGAGGGCAACTCTGGTAGAACAAGTGTTTGCAATCACACGCCATTTTCAAATTAGTAGCAAACATACAACAACAATGGCAGCCCCCAATGGAAAATTTATCACAAGTCATGCGCCGGCGACAAAAATCTGGCAACACTTTGCCCAAAATCAGCGTCACGTAATCTAATGCGAAATGTAATAAAATGCGTGTAAATGCGATTTGCTGGCAAACATTCCCTCCCCTTAAGGGGTGGACAACACAGTCAGGGAAAGTCGTCTTTCTGTTTACTTTTTGACTTTTGTGCATAATTTAAAGCCAGTTTAATGTGATTTGGGCAAGTCAATTTATATTCATGTGTTCTTGTAGCTGTGAGAACTTTGTCATGTGGCTAAATGTGGGCGAGGGTTGCGAGGCTTTTGGGCAGCTATTTCTCGCTCTTTGGGCAACCCTTTTCTGCCTTTTTTTACCACAAAACGTTTTTTTTAATGCTTGAACGCGCTCCCCATTGCGGTTTATCAATGAATGCGCAATTGGCAATGTGTCAGCTTTGCAACTTGTTGCATGCCACACTGGGGAAGCATCAAAATGGAAATGAGAGCGCAAAAAGACGTGCATATGTTTTATTCATAGTTTTCAATTATAAACAAAATTAATTTTAAAAGTGCAACAAAAATCTAATTCAAAGGACAAAACTATCAACAATTTATGCAGTTTTTTATTCGATCAATTTAAAATGCAACATTGTTTCTATCCCTTTAAGATTTCCCCCTGGTGGTGTAATTGAATTTAATCAAAATCAAGGTTAAGTAACGATCATTGCGCCGGCAGTGCCCCAAGGGTGACATTTCACGTCGTTGTTGTTGTTGCTGTTGTTACTGTTTAGCGCTAACACGTGCAACAGGCCGCAAGCCACACAAAAGCGGTCCGTGTGCGGCGACGGCGTCGACGTCGCTGGGTAATGGCGCCTCTGCCCACAACCCTTAATTGCGCGTGTAATCAGCCAAACAGGCGCTGACTGGGGAAGGGGGTGTGAAGAAGGGTGGCAAATTTCAAAAACCTTGTAAATGCAACAAAGCAGCTTGTGCAAGTGTAATGAGGCACTGATGAGGGTGGCGAAGCGGCGCGACGTCGTTGATGATGTGATTTGATTCGATTAGATGGCATTAGCGAAAGATTGATGGGGCATATGTCAAATAACATGTCATGTTAGTGGCATGAAAACTTAAGCTATTTGGTCTCTTAAAAACAATTTGTTTTCTTAAACTGATTTGGGGTCAAACAGAAATATTGAGCGCTTAAAAATTTAAATTTAAATGAAAGTTGACATGACAATAGCTGAACGCTATGAGCAGCAAGCAACAGCTGTTTACGAATGGTCACCCTTAAACACGATATAAATGCCGGCAAGCAATCGATAACAATCGATTTAATCGTATTGTGCGCCTTTTTGCAGGCATTAATGCGAAATTAATTTTCAACATGCAGCGAGTAAGTTTCAATTTGTTTAAATTTGAAAGTATATTTATAAATAATTAATTATCTGGTTCCTTTGTCTGCAGGGCATAGACTCGTTCTTCAAGCGTGTGCCCGCCAAGAAGACAAGCGACGAGGAGGCAACGCCTTCGCCGGCGCCAAAGAAACGCAAGGCGCTGGTCATATCCAGCGACGAGGATGAGATTCCAGCCAGTCCGCAGGTGACCAAGCATGGCAAGGAGTTGAAGAAGACACGCAAGGCACTGGAAATAAAGTCGCCACGCAACAAGAATGGACACAATTTGAAGAAGCCGTCGTTGTCTAAGCTAAAAGATGCGCCGGCAGCGGATGCAAAGAAACCTCTGAAGCGGGTGAATCCCACAGAGCTGTTCGGAGGCGAAACCAAGCGTGTGGAGGCACCAAAGCCCAAGGAACGTAGCCTTATTGAATTGGAGGATGAGGCAATCGATCGCAGTCTGATGGAGGTGGATGAGGAAGAGGCCACAAATAAATCCATTGCTGTCATCTCTCCATCCCCCAAGAAGGCTAGCCCAGAGCCAAGTCGCAAACGTAACACTAAACCAACGCAAGAGCCAAAGGCGGCATCGGCCAAGAAGGCGCGTGCCAAGCCGGAGAACCATTCGGATCTGGAGACGAGCGTCATCACGGATGAGGAGCGTCACGAGCGTAAACGCATGGCAGCTGCGCTCTATCAGAAGTACAAGAATCGCAGCGCCTGCCTGAACCCGGGCAGCAAAGAGATCCCGAAGGGTTCACCCGATTGCTTGAAGGGATTAACCTTTCTGGTCACCGGCATTCTGGAGTCCATGGAGCGCGATGAAGCTGCATCAGTCATCAAGGGGTTCGGTGGTCGTGTCATGACTGTGGTGGGCAAAAAGCTTAACTACCTTGTCGTCGGCGAGGAGGCGGGACCCAAGAAGTTGGTCCAGGCCGAGGAGCACAATGTGACCATCCTGAGCGAGGATGGGCTCTTTGATTTGATCAGGGAGAAAACTGGCGAAACGAAACCCAAAGTTAAAGAGGAGAAGAGCGAAGTACCCAAGATAAAGAAAGAGGTCAAGGAGGAAAGAGAAATGCCCAAGATAAGGAAGGAGGTCAAGGAGGAAAGCGAAGTACCCAAGATAAAGAAGGAAGTCAAGAAGGAAAGCAGCTCATCCAAGCACACTCTCAAGCCGGAAGCCAAGAGAGAGCCCAGTCTGAGTCCGAACATCAAGAAGGAGCCCAAGGAGTTGCCAATGAAGCTGACTGAAGTCAAGAAGGAGCCCAAAAAGTCGCCCATGAAAGTGGCCAAAGTGGAACCGATGCCCCGCCAGGAGCCAGAAGTCGTCAATGCGGAGAACATAGCCTGGGTGGACAAATACAAGCCAACTTCCATTAAGGATATTGTAGGCCAAGCTGGACCCTCAAGCAATGTCAACAAGTGAGTATGGGGATTACTGGATATCTAAGGAGATCTCTATTAATCTCTCTCCCTTCCACAGATTGATGAACTGGTTGTCCAAGTGGTATGTGAATCATGATGGCAAAAAGAAGCCCCAACGCCCGAATCCTTGGGCCAAGAACGATGACGGCAGCTTCTACAAGGCGGCGCTGCTCTCGGGTCCACCTGGCATAGGCAAGACGACAACAGCGTCGCTGGTCACCAAGGAATTGGGCTTCGATGCAGTGGAATTCAACGCCTCAGATACGCGTAGCAAGCGTTTACTCAAGGAGGAAGTGTCCAGTCTGCTGGGCAACAAATCTCTGGCTGGATATGTGAATGGTCAATCGCAGGCGGTGTCCAAGAAGCATGTGCTCATCATGGACGAGGTGGACGGCATGGCGGGCAACGAGGATCGCGGAGGCATGCAGGAGTTGATAGCACTCATCAAGGACAGCTCTGTGCCGATCATCTGCATGTGCAACGATCGCAATCATCCCAAGATTCGTTCCCTGGTCAACTATTGCTACGATTTGCGCTTCCAGCGACCACGTGTGGAGCAGATCAAGGGTCGCCTGATGAGCATTTGCTTTAAGGAGAAGTTCAAGATGACTCCCGCCAAACTGCAGGAGATCATTGCCGCCACCAACAATGATATACGACAGACCATCAATCACCTCGCGCTGCTCAGCGCCGGCGAGCAGTTGCCACACCGTGGACAGTCGCAGCAGCAGCAAGTGGCTTCCAAGGATCTCAAGCTGGGTCCATGGGAAGTTGTGCGCAAGGTGTTCACCGCCGAGGAGCACAAGCAGATGAGCATCCACGACAAGAGTGATCTCTTCTTCCACGACTACAGCATGGCGCCGCTCTTTGTGCAGCAGAACTATCTGCAGGTGACCCCGCAGGGCAACAAGCAGCAGGTCATGGCCAAGGTGGCAGCCACAGCAGACGCTCTCAGTCTGGGCGACATGGTAGACAAGCGTATTCGCTCCAACATGGCCTGGAGCCTGCTGCCCACGCAGGCCGTGTTCAGCTCAGTGCTCCCTGGCGAATACATGTGCGGCCACTTTACAGGCCAAATCAATTTCCCCGGCTGGCTGGGCAAGAATTCGAGGAGTAACAAGCGTGCTCGCCTCGCCCAGGAGTTGCATGATCACACTCGGGTGTGCACCTCCGCATCGCGTCTCTCGGTGCGCTTGGATTATGCTCCGTTCCTGCTTGCCAACATTGTGCGTCCTCTGGCCACGGAGGGTCAGGAAGGAGTGCACGCTGCTTTAGATGTCATGAAGGACTATCACTTGCTGCGCGAGGATCTGGAATCTCTGATTGAGCTGACCGCTTGGCCGGGCAAGAAGTCACCCATGGATGCGGTCGATGGGCGTGTCAAGGCGGCACTCACGCGCGCCTACAACAAGGAGGTGATGGCCTATTCCTATTCCGCACAGGCCAATGTCAAGAAGAAGCGTGCCGAGGCAGCAGCAGGTGACGAGGAGGCGGCCGATCTGTATGGCGACGGAGATGAGGAGGGCGGAGGCGCTGCAGCAGCCTCGGAGGACGATGATGAGGACAAGGATGATCTGGAACTGGATGGTCTGATTAAAGCCAAAAAGAAGACTGCAACAAGTTCCGCAAGCAGCTCCAAGGCGAGCACTTCTAAAGCTGCTGCCAAGAAGGCTGGAGGAGGAGCAACTGCAGCCAAGCCAAGCAAAGCCAAGGCAAAAAAATGAAGTAAACATTATTCGTAAGCATGTTAATTCTAGGCACTTCATTCACATCCGTAAACCTTCATAAATGCCACATTCAATTGTTAATTTATATTTTTTTTTGCCTCCCAAATTGTTTGTAACAGTAAAATTGAAAATTATACTAGCTGCGACAAATGAACAGCATCGAATTGTAAACAAAGTTTGTTTCTTAGTTATCGGAGTCGAAGGAAAATATATCGATATTTAAGTTGGGAGAATAAAAATTCATTTAAAACAACCATAAGCCATGCGAGCGTGAACATTTAATAAATACAAAATAAATACCACATGGAATTTGTTTTGAATAATTTAGAAAATTGATACAAAATAAATTACGATATTATTCTAGAACTTGAAACAATATATCGCACTTTGCAGCGATACTTCGAGACATCACGACATTCGTGATAGGTAGCAGTTACCAAGGCAAGCAACGGTCATCGCTACCATAAACAGCTGTCAGAAGTAAAAATGGCGTTGTCGTGAACGGTTCGTACTAATTCCACGCACCGCGCAACATTACAATAGAGAAAAATGCAATTTGCATTTACAACGATTACCAATTGACAAAAATAACTGTCAACACGATGTGCGCGCAATTGTGACACAATAATTGACAAGCAATAATCGAGTGTGCGTGCAATATTTCATTGTTTATTTCCAACTTACATGAGTTTGCTGCTTGTGTGCGTGCGTGTGTGTAACTTGTCCACCTTTTTTGCACCAGTGAAAAATTCTGAGCCTGTGTAAGTGTGTCGCCCTTCTGCTCTCGCGTTGATTTTGTATGCATGTATGTGTGTGTGTAAAGGGCGCAGCAGCAGCGGCAGCAGCAAAAATAAGTAAGAAACAACAACACAACCCAACCCAGCCCAGTTTTAATCGTGCCATTCAATTAAATTATACAAGTTCAAAGAGCTGCCAGTAATTTGCACAACTCGTTCGTGTTCGTTCATGTCGCTCAAAACACTGAAAATTCAATAAGCACGCAAAATTCCAGAACACACACACACACCCATACGAGCACAGCAAGTGATAAAGTGTGAGAGGCACAGAGCGAGAGTAAGAGACAGAGAGAGAGCGCGGTGGTGAAGGCGCGTACAGCATCATACGAACAAGGATGCAGAGGCAAGTGTAGACTTTGACAACAGTAAAATGGGTGGCTCTGACCATCAAGTCTATCTCCTCTCTCACCCCCATTGCCTCTTTCATTTTCCGAGCCACCCCTTGCCAGCTTACTGTTGTGTTAGGCACAAGGACGTTGCCTATACACCCACGCACGCACGCACACACTTATACACGCCGCCAATACCAATGCATGCGCAGAGAAGAATGTGTGTGCGATGGATTGGGCAAGGGGGGACCTAGAACAATTACTGGCAACATTTTACTTAAAAACTGTAAACAATTTTACATAAAAGACGTTGAGTTATTTTTATATCTCTCTTCTTCTTTGTTGGCTTCTTCTTTGAGGTGTGTGCGGAAAGAGGAGCTCTTACACGCTGTTTACCTTTTTACGCACTTCTTATCTGCCTCGAATTCAGGTCATTGCATTTGTTTAAGTTACTCCCACGCGAGAGAGCGACTCTGTGACAATCGTCGCTCTCTCTCTCTCTCTCTTCGTAGAGATGACTGTTGAATTTTTGTTTCTCTTTTGTCACCCAACATATTTTCGCTTTCATTTCCATTGAAGCTTTTGTTGCGGAAATCAAATGAAACGTGCGGGGGAGGGAGATGCAAGATGCTTACAGTGGGTCGCACTGGGCGCTTATCAGTGAAAACTTTGTGCTACATATGAGAGCAGATTAAACTCAGCGCCGTTTGCCTTTGCATAATTGGCACAAAAACTTGTCGTTCACCATGCAAAAAAAAAATGAAAAGTAAATACAAATACAAACACAAATACACATCGATAAGATTTATGATAAACACACGCTCGCACACTGGTACAATTGTAATGTTTGTATAACTGTGACGTTCGGTGTTAGAGGGGAGCAGATAACAGCAACAACAAGCACTACAACAGCACACTGTGAAATAGATAAACGATGAGCAAGCTCCACAACAACTCATCACGCAGCTTTTTCTTATTGTTATTGGTGTTGTCGCTTCTGCTGGTGGTGCTGTCTATTTACACACGCCGCTATAGTCCCCAAAGCGCATTTTGTTATCAGTCCTCATATGTGTTTAGTAGGGGGAGATAAGGAGACGAGACGACGACAACTGAACAGACTGGCAGGGGCTTGAACAAGATTTCTCGACAAAAAAAACCCCGTTGTTTGTGGAGCTCTTTGCTATATTGCGAGGTGTTATTTCTTTTCGGTTTCTATTGGCGATTCCGCCCTTTAAAGCAAATGCTGACATCATCATCAGCGTGTGTAAATATCGCAACGGCTTTAATAAAGTTCAGATTGTCGAAAAAACATTTATTTATTTTGTATTTAGTATACATTTTGGAAAGAATGAATGAAGAAAATCTTAGAATCCGGAAGACTAAATGCTTAACGAGCTGACAATAAGAAAGAGATAGTCATACTTAAGCAAATTTGTATCCAATGAGATAAATATTAAGTTGTTAACTAGTTACAATTATAAGCCTAAGTTATTCAATAAGTTTCCCTATTAAATAATTTAGGCTCTAAATAGTTGAAATTTGAAAGAGCTCTGAGATAGACTTGTAAAATACAGCATATAGCGAATGATCTAATAGAAATTGGTTTATGTGTATCTGTATATTGGATTAAATTCGTCCACAACTTGATTACATTTTTCTGCTCTCCATTTTTAATGAAATTCGTATTGATTTTATTGTTGTTCTCGGTATTGTGTCGCAACAATGTTATTTATCGAATAACAAATATAGCAGCAGCAGCAGAGGCTCGCACACACACATACAGATACATTTACAGATACAGATACAAATACAACTCGAGCCGAGAACGTGGCTCCGTCTGTCTGTCGCTTGGCCAACACAGAGAACGAGTTAATTGTGTAGATGAAATGGGTCAACAATGTCGTGGCTCGTCTTGCTCGCAGAATCTCGGCAAATACAACACGGATACAGATGCTGAAACAGATACAGATACATTCTATACAAATAGTGATACAATACGGAGACGGAGACAAACAATAGAGAAACGTTGACAGTTCAAGCAAATTTAGTTCTCGATAGCGGATACACACCTTGTATACAGTAGTCACTCGATTAGTATCACTATTCAAATGCTTATTAAGCAATGTGGTTCTAATTCTATAGCCCACACTGTGGCAGCAAGATCTTTATTTGTCGATCTGCCTGTTTTGCTTAATTGAAAATGGTTTTACTAGTTTTTCAACCGGCACGCGACTGCAAACGGGTTTCATTTAATGTTTTTTTTTGTATTTTTTCGATACCAGATCGATAACCGATAAACGATTTCCATATCCGTTTTAATAAACATAAATGCCAGTAACTGAGCGCGCGTTCGCCTGAGCCCTCGGCCTGCATACAAATTGAGCACAACTTGAGTGCCCCTGCCTGGCCATCAGATACTTGAGCACTTGTATCTTCGCTTATGTAAATCTGTGTTTGTGGGTGTGTGTGTGTGTGTATCTGCTGCAATCCTTTACACAGCTCGTTGAAATGTCAGTCAAGTTGCATGGGACAAGGTTGTGTCGCATCACTTGAATATCTTTTATGTTTGCAGCGTGTTTTATGCGAACAAATTCTAGTTAGATTGCTTTGTATCTACAGCGACAAATTGGCATTACTTATGGTATAACTATCAAAGTGAACTCAACAACAAAAACAACTCGTTGATCAGCCCTCTTTCCCTGTTAATATCTAATCAATAGAAAATACTTATACCACAAGCTGCGGCCAATGGACTTGTGACCACTTGTATTTCTATCTGTGTGTGTGTGTGTGTAGATGTGTGTGTCTGAGTATCTGCATCGGTTTTCGCCATGGCTCTGCGATTGCTGCCTGTGTTTGCTCGCTCAACTGCCTACGAAAAATGCTTTGACAATACTAATTGATTTTCAAACAGGCAGTTGACTGTTTATACTCTTTGACCATTGAAAATGTTCAATAATGGGTATATTGACTTTGTGCGAATTAATGTTTAAGGCAGGGGGCGTGGCAGACCCCACAAGAGAGAAATATTGTTTAGATAACCCTGTCCGTCTGTATGAACACGCCGATCTTATTAACTGTATGATTTTAATACATCAAATTTGTCATACAGGCTCCCGAATTGCATACCTAGATAATGAGTATGTAAAACTATTTATGCCACGCTCAAAGTACATGTAAATCATTTAATGTATTAAATATAAAGTTGTTTTTCTTGGCTTATATATTGCTAACTATAATATGCACATGTTATCTAAATTGCAATTCGATCGGACCATAAACACAAATGTTATTAACGAAATAAACAAGGTATCTAACTGTCGAGCACGCTCGACTTCAGTTTTCTTTACATGTTGTGGTTTTTCAATTGCTGTCCTCAGTTGAGGACGGTACGGCCGTTTCAAGTGCGGCGGCTTTCGCATTATATTTATGAGTTATTTCGCCGTCCGTGTATGTGTGTGTATCGCATATTAACAAGCTGTTTTCTCCTGTTTGTTTTTGTTAGGTAATTCAGCTTGGTTTTCACTAAATAATTATTTAGAGAAAGGTAAAACGTGTTAAAAAAATGATTAAATATTTACACATTGTTCTGATTAAACATAGATTATAGACAGGGAGAGGGAGAGAGGGCAGAATTTGTCGCAGACTAAACAAACGTTTGCTTGGTGCATATATCAACTGTACTATCCTGTACACACTGGAGATATCGCTTCAAATTAAACAAATTTAGATTATCGCTTCTTATTGCCAACTGCAAGTCATGCTCAATTAAAATATTTACTCGCAGTCGCAGATGATGAATCACTTGGGATGTGTATGTACCTTTTGGGAGGAGTATCCAAAAATACAAAACAAAATCAAGAGAAGAAACAACTCACTAAGGCCCCGACTGTCTTGGTGTTGCTGTTGCTGCTGCTTGCGTAGGCAGAAAAAAGCGTGAGGCAAAGAAAACTCTTGCTGCAGTTGCATGCCATGTTGATGAGATGAGAGTACACACACTATATACTTTATACAGACATACACTACCACATGGTATGCGACTCCATTTGTGCCTGTGCTGCGCCTGCTTCTTTCAACTCGTACATGAGTTTAAAAATAAAATGCAAAGCAAAACAAATTATATGTATGTGTATATAAAAGGATGCACTCTCTGGCAGAGTCTGTCCGTGTGTCTTCGGGTCTGTCAGTGCATTTCAAAGTCAACCTCAGTGAAGAAGGCGCTTCTTTAGGTTTTTGCCTTTGTGCAGTTCATTAAAATCTCCCTGTGTCCGTATATAGGGGAAGAACAGTTGCTCTTTTATATGACTCTCGCCTTTGTTTATCCATATAATTTCATTACTTTACTTGTGTGTTCCTATGCAGACAGCCTCTTTTCTTTACGATCCTCACTGAGAGTGAGAGAAACATGTGGCAGAATTTCACCAAGCAGACAATTCTTTCTGATTTTAATTGCGTTTGCTCTTTACACAGCAATACATAGAGACAAACAAAAACCCATAGATAACTGCAACGGCACCCACATTGAATGCAGTCTTACCAGTTAATCCTTAGTAATAAAACAACTATAAAAAACGCCAGAGGTGAAGAGAGAAAAAAAATGACCAACTTTAATGACAACTGAACTGATCTGAGCTGAGGAACTTGTCGTCGTCAGCTTATCGCCAAACTGGTCGCGTCATAAAATGGGTTAAAAAACCGCTAGCAAATACCGTAATATTACTTAAACAGCCACAACAAAAATGGTCAAGGAAAATCTTGGAAACGTGTGAAAAATATTGAAACAAATTAACGTACTGAGTAAATTGAATGCAAATAAATGTTGCAATCTTTTAAGAACTCAATTTCATTTGATTTTAAATTTACAGACAGAAACTGTCAAAGTTTGCTTAGCTCACATTCTTATAAATAAAATCCAGTACGTAAAAGTTAGCGGAGGTATGCAGGCTAAAGATAAAGAAAGTTCAGCTCAGGGGAACACAGGCAGGGCACATGCAGCGTTATGCAGCGTTACGTAACAAGTTCATTAGAATATGTATAAAAAAATCTCTAACTTCATTTTTTGTAAAGCTGGAGTAAAGTCTTTTTAAGTTCTTGTAGGTGATAATTTGAGTTGGCAAGTTGTTTAAACTTTTTTTAAATGCGAACTTAACTGTTCCTAAACTGAGATAATACCCTGAGTACTTTCTCCAACCGATACGTTTATGCGTTTTTAATCTACAATTGCCAGCTTAATTCTTGAACATAAAATGACTTTATGAGCCACAAAGAATATTAATGGTATTCTACAGATTTGATGTCTACTGAAAAATGGGTTAAAGTACCGCTAGAGTGGTGGCTTCCAAGCTGCAACCAACTTTGGTTTGTCAACTACATTGCTGGCCAGTCAACGTGTGTCAACGGCAGTTTCCATATTCCTTATATGTGGAGGCAGCTTCTTCAGCTTGCACACATATTTAGCGTGCCATCCTCCTTCCAAATAGTCCATGATGTGCTTGGGGCTGGTCGGGGACGACTTTTCTGCCGAGTTCTTCTTTTAGTTGTTGTCAGTTTGGGCTTAATAAAGTTTTCAGCTCTTCACCTTGTGCTCCAGTTGTTGTTGTTGTTGTTGAGTTATTCCAGCTTGTTCTTAAAAAAGTTTGCACTCTTCGTAGCCCATCAAAAGTTTATGGCCGTTACATGCTGTCAAGTGACGAAAATTTACGGTTACTTAATTAAGTTTAAGGAGAGCAGCGAAGCCAAAGAGTTGAAGGTTCAGGAAAAGGGTCGAAATGAGCAAGGAAGCCCAAATAGCCTTGAAGTCTGTTTGGGGATCTATCAAGCTATGCCACTTACTATTGATAAACGCATAATAAACCAAAAAGTGGGCGTGGGCTCAATAAAAACGCTGATGTTGAATAAAAGACAAGTGGGCGGAATTTAACTCTCTCTCTCTGTCGGTTTCTGCTGCCCCTTCCCACTGAGCTGACAGTAAATAATTAAAAGAGCATAAAAGCCAAGCGCCCAAACAATGACCCAATAAAAATTGGCTGCCACAAATAATATTCAACATTAAAAACCGAAAAACGAACAGAAAAAGACACGCAACACGCAAGAAAATTGATTGAGAGCAACGGAAAGAGAGGAAATTGATGGAAAATTAGTAAAAACACCTGTGAAAATAAATAAGCTTATCATGGGGCGACCCAGAAAGTGGAAAAATGGTGTGGGATACACAAAGTAAACACGAGAAATGTTGAGCACTTGAAAGCTCGAAATTGAAGAGAGTAAGAGAGAGAAAGAGTGTAGGATAGGAGAGAGAGAGACACAGAGTGAAAAGGCGGTAAATCAAATGGGCAACCCACGTGATGAGGCGCCCACGCGAAAAACCGGAAAGCTTTCAGCTTAAATCTGTAAAGCGAAAACCGAAAAAAAAACCCAAAACAGAAACTGAAATTCAAGCTAAAGTTGATGTTGATGGGGTCTATTGTCAGGCTCTAGTAGATGTGCATAGAAGTTTGGCGCCAATTATATTGGGCCGTACACTGGAACCTAAAAATGAATTATGAAAACTGATGATAAAGCTAAAGCGTGCGTCGTCGAAGAGGCCAAAAGGCCTCAGCCACGAAGACGCAGACAGAGACGCAGCCATAGACGATGCCTCCCAATAAGTAATGTCTCTCGTATTTATGGCCAGCTCGTAAATTTAAATGCGGACGTGGTCCGCTGTCAATTTGCAGATATACAGACAGGATGCCGCGCGGCATTTCGAATGGGGCGTGAAATGTGTGTGAATTTACGATGCTATGCAGTACTCAGCATTCATCAGGTTGATCAGCTGTGAGAGCAAGAATTCCCCCTCTCTCTGTCTCTTTCTTCTCTCTCTCTCTCTCTCTCTCTCTCTAGCGCTATCTCTATCTCTATATGAATAAATATACCTCGCGGCGATAACACTTGAACCAACGTTGACTACGTTCAATGACCCACCAAAGCGACAAGTCACTTCACTTACCCATTCCCCACCCGCTCGCTTATTCACTCAGTCGGCAATGAGTGCGTGTGAGTGTCAGAGTATATGCTCATCAATGTCTACTTAGTTGTCGCAAGAAAACGTCTTCAACTCGTATTCGAGTGGCAAAATTAGCCTGAGAAAGAAAAAATAGCTTCTTATACTCAACATCAAAATAGTCTGATATAAATATGTTCTGCAAACTCTACATTAAGATGCATACTTGAGTTAATCAATCTTAATTATGAACATATTCCTACTCTTACACTTTGCAGATACTTTAAGCTTAATTTGATTGTTCTCCAATGAGGAATATGTTCTCTACTCTCTTTAGCATTCCTTCACTTAATACCTAATGCTGGCTTCAGTTATAAAAATACAACATACACTGTCCGTTTCTCGTACATGTCAAGCCTGTCATAAAGCAAAAAACTGTCTAGCAAATTGCTTGCCGGATCGCATAAGTCACGTTTCGGCATACGAAGACTCGTTTGGGTACTCGTTTATAACTAGCAAATGATTAGCATGTGCGGGGTATGGTATGAGAGTGCTCTGGCTCTCTGTCTCTCTTTTTCTCTCCCTCTCTCTCTCTGTGCTAATTGCATGATGATTGATGTGACCAGAGAGCAGTACGAAGAGATGAACTTTTGTTTATGACTTGCATGCGAAATGATGTTGAACTCTTTTGAGGGACCACAGACCAGAACACAATTTGTTGCTGCTGCTGCTGGTCATGTCATTTGTAGTGGATTAATATGAGAGAGAGCATAACGAAAGCGAAAAGTAATGTGAAAGTGAGGGTTCTCTGTGGATTATATCATAAATAAATAAATATAAAATACAGATACATAATCTTTTTAACTTTTGAGCTTCTCAGACGTATTATGACTTGGCATATCTAAAAGAACAACTTAAGAAACATAGAACCAGCTTAGTTTACTTGGTAAATCCAAACTTTCATTATGACATCACTACGTTAAAGTTGTTGTTCTCTCGTAATACCACTTAAGCTGTTGAAGACTTTACACACACATACTCACATATTGTGGCATTATCTATTTTATTAACTGCAACTGTTCCTTTGCTGTGCCTTAAGTTCTTATGTCCATTTATGATTAACTTTATCGATGCTCTCTGCAGTCTTTATAGGCACAATGAGGCAACACATTCAGCAAATGAACGATGAGGAAATCGAGTCCACATGCGCGTTATAAATATTAATGAAGAAACCAAAATCGACAAACAGACGACGACCAAACGAGAGAGAATCGGAGAAGAGAATTGAGTAATCGAAGCAGCAGCAAAAATTATGCCAACCAAAAGTGAATCGAAAAAGAGGAACAGCAGCAACAACAACTGAGACCAGGGGCACTTTAAGAACCGAATCAAATGTGAAGCAGATGTGCAGCAGCATTTGGTTTAAGCTTCCACAATTTTATTTCTTCAGACTGTGTTGTTTGGTATCTTTCCTGGAAGCGAATGAATCAAACTCCCAATTGAAATTCTAATTGAATTAATTGTGCCACTTGGAATAGGAAAAAGCTTTAGAATTGAAACGAAACTGTAACGAACCCCCAAAACGAACCCAGTATCATTCCAAGTCGTAGCATTTAGAAACGAAAAAGAAAAGACAATTGCAGGATTTAAGGATTCGTGCAATCTATGCATGATATCAGCAGCAACCCAACAGAGAGCGGAGTAAGTGCAGCAGACGAAGGAGTCGCAGCTGGAGTAGCCATTGACGACGAACTCTCTGTGTTGCGGTAACCAAAATTCTCGTTTACAAAATGTCACTCGCCGACATGGGCACAGCAACACGATCCACTGGCGGCGGCGGCGGCGGCTCACGTCATTACGATCTGAGCAGTGCTGGCGGCGGGGGAGGAGGCAGTGGTGTGGCCGGAAGTGGCTTACCCGGCGGCCGTATGACCCACTCGCTGAGCACACCCAGCGGAGTCGATGGCACGCCGTCAACGCCCAGGCATCGTGGTGGCAAGAAGCTGACTGTGCGCATACAAATGCTGGATGACTCGGTGACCATGTTTCAGGTTCAGGTGAGTAAAGTACTGAAAACAGGTTTATACTGCAGTTTTGCAAGGTTTTTAAACGTAATACGTGATGATATATGCATATGTCGTTATAATAATACCTGATACACAAACGATAAAGGCTCTCTAATTGTTTCATAAAGATAAAGATTATTTCTATAAGGATGCATGTAGATATCAGAATATAATTTCGTAGTATAAAAGTAACGATAAGATTTCTATAAAGATAAAGGGTATATTGCAGAGTTCTCATGATACAAATTGTATACCTAAATCATCATACTGTTAGACTTGCTACTTAAGCTTTAAATTTCTATTTAAGAGTATTCGTGGTACATTATTTCTACCCATTATTTATTGTAAGACCCAATATCAATTTCAAGAATTAAGCAACAAAGATGCAGTTTCATTATTGGATTCATCTGATCTTTATATGATACATAAAATGTTATAATACTCCAAATATGATATAGCGTATAGGCAATATGATACCTATCATCATAAACCCCACGATAGTCTTTCATAATTGATTAACTTGCGCGGCATAAAGTTTTATTGATTGAATAATTATTAATTTATCATCGTTGTCTACGCCCTCGCACACGCAAAAGTTTCAAATTACTTTTGGTCCTACGACAAATAAAACATATAAAAACCTATTCAGCCCATAAAGCCGCAGTTATTTACGTCATTTCAACTTTCAATGTACTACGTCGCAACAATTTTTCAATAATTCTTCGTTTTAAAAAAGTTTCTTCACGTTTTTTTTCTGCATAATCAGCTAAAAATTTAGCTTGACTATGCCGCCCCTGCTGCTGCGTTTTCAAGTTTATTTTTGTGTTTTATTTTTCACCATGGGCGCGATAAGCTTATAAGAATGTTTGCAGTTATAATAAAAAAACGCAATTGCAAAGACTTTTGTTTGATAAATAAATAGCGGAAAAAATGGCGGAAAAGAAGCAAAAAAAAAATCAAGTTTGTTTTTACAATAATTCAATGCCGAAAAAACGTAAAACTGACAATTGAGAATAACGTAAAAGCAGTAAGATGAAAGCAATAAGAGGAAAATTCTTTGTACGCTTTTCATTCCATCGATGTGTAGTACCAATTTTCTGAATTTACAATATATCGTACATACTATGTATGTAGTCTCTTGATCTGTGCACATTCAATTGCTGATTGCATTTTCGGAAATTTTCTATACATATTTAAAGACGTGCATGCTCTCACATATTGCCTGAGTTGACATGAAAAGGATGTCGAATTGTCGAATCTGTGTGGCATGTCCCCCCACTTCCCCCTTTTCCGAAAAAGGTTGTGTAACGAGACCGGAGACACGACCACAAGCCAAATTTGCGGTTATCGTTTTGTCGACCAATTTGAAGCAGATATGGCAAACATAAAACAAACCACAGGCCATTTAGGATAGTAAATGTAATACTCTGTAAATTTCGAAAAGTCTCAAATGGGTGTATAATGTGTAGAAATAAATGTTTTTTTTTTTTTATTTGATTTTAAGGCATGTAATCTTTTTTTCTAGTTTCTGGTTCTTTTTTACCTCCACGGATTACAGGCTTACACTAAACTAAAACGTACAGTCATATTTCTATCTCAGATTTGCGACTCTAATAGAGCAAAATACGCTGTATGGAATAGTCAGGGTTGACTCGGCAGAAGCTGTTGTCAGCGAGGAACCGATCGATCTTGACCTAAATATTATATATCAGGGAATTTTCCGTTGTTTTTATTGTCATACGCGGAATTTTTAGTATGAATCGGGGAATTTACTGCGAGTCTTAAATTTCTAAGAATCTTCATATATAATCTATATATTATAAGCAGATGAATACAAATTCAAATACTCTTATCTGCGAATAATATTTAAATGCTTCCCGTGTGGAAGCATTTTTAATCATTTTGGTTTGGCATGCAAAGAGCAAACATGGCATTCCTACGAGTGATTATATTAATTTCAATTTGTTTTGCGGTAGTAATACAAGCACTTCATAAGGAGCAGTTCAACAGGCAACCTATAACTATACAGTGTGGAAGAAATGAACACATAGAAATTGTCAAGACAGAAATTAAACAAAAAGGTAATTTGGAATCGATACAAAGAAGGATTTTCAATACATTACCTAAAGAGATGACACATGCAGTGAAAAAGAAGTGCCACTACAAAAATAAATGTGTAGTAAATGAAGATATACGTATTAACAACAAAATTTCTCTTGACATTGAGTATAATTGTATCAACACCCGTTGTCCACATGAGAAGTTTATTCAAAAACACATCGTGAGACTAGTTAACAATCCAACAGAGGATCAAATCAAACAACAAATCATACATTCCCTTGCAGGTGATCGTGGTAGACAAAATTGGTTACCTACAGACATAGTAGATTTTTATATTGATCCAGAAGAGTTTATGAATTATGAAAAACGTGGAAATGAATGTGTGTTTAAGACTGCAGCACAAAAATTCCATTGTGAAAAGAATGATAATGATTGGAATTGTGAGAGACGTGGAACCGCTAAAGCTTACCATGACACCGTATCAGGACATTACATAGCGAGAAAAACTGTTCAAGTAACGACATAGAGAGCCATAAATGGATGCTAGTGTAAATGAAGGCAGAAACGTAATGTAATCGTGGAATAGAAACTGGATATGACATCCGAAACTGAACTAAATCATTTCATATGAAAAATTGTAAAAAAAAATCTAAATATTAAAAAAAAAATAATAATTTCAAAATTTTAGATTCAAAGATTCATAAAAACTATGTAAACAAACCAATTTAGAACTTGTTTTCAATAAAACTGTAGTATCAGGCATTTCTTTCTTTCTTTCTTCTTGTGGCAATTTTTAAAATATCCCCAAAACATATTAGAAATTGATATCTCGTTTTAAGCTATATTCTGAACAGTTTTTAAAATCCTGTTCAACTATATTCTGATTACTTTTTTCAACTGTTTACAGAATATGTGAGAGCTCTGACCACCTGACCTAAGCATTATTGCTAGTTAATAATGCAGTTGAACAGGCAGTGCGCTTAGGGCTTGGGAGGAGATACGACCACAAATTGTTATTGCCTCACAAAGTCTGCGGTTAGTTATGGTCAGTAGAAATGCTCTTGTGTTGAGACGGGTGAGGAGGACGAGGGGGAGAAGCCAGAAGCACACTGTGACTGTGAACTTATATTTATAAACTTGCCCAGAGACCATGTCAATAGATTGCACAAGTAAAGTAACGTATACGCAACGTATGCGAGCATGATAAAATAGCTAGCTGTGTAGCTAGCAACAAACTTGTTACGTGGTTCAATTTTTAATAAGCCAGCACAGAGGATAGAGCAGTAGACTAGGGGATTAGTTGAGGAAACAAGTGGAGTAGGGGCGGGAAAGATTGCGGTGCTTGTGTTTGTAGTTGTAGTGGGGTGGCATGTAAAATAAAACTAACCATAAAATAGTTTTGTGTGGCACTTTAAAAAGCGCTCAGCGCTTTTGCAGCAGCGCCTCAAGTGCAACTGGTTCGCAAGGGTTACTCTTAACCCGCAACAAGCAACCCATTCAACGGCACACACACAAACAAACAAACAAACAAACACACACACCGAAGACACCCGCACAACAATGCCGACAGCAGCCACAACAACAACTTGAACAAGTAGGTGAGAACTGAGCTGAGTATAATCCTCGACTAGTGGATACGCTTTGAAAAAAGGATTCAATTGGTTTTATTTCAGAAAGTATTTATATTGTTTTGTACTCTATAAGAAGCAGTTATTAGATTTATAATATAAGAATAATTTATAAGAAGCAGTTAATAGATTTATAATACTATTAATCTCTTGCTTTACGTATACGAAATCCCATTGAATTTACATCATATCCAACTGTGGCAAACCTTAATGCCTCTTTAGTCTCTATACAAAATCACAGGGTATAACAATAGTATAACTAAAACCAACGATTTTCTTTGCTACCAACATTTTCCCCATTTTTCGCTGAAGCGACGAAGCCTTTGAAATGTGTGTCTGCGGCAAGTTGGTATTGTGTATGTATGTGTGTGTGTTCGTGTCTGTGAGAGAGTGCGGCATGAACAACCAGGCAAACCAGGGCGTGGCCACTTCAACTAAAAACCGAGTAAGCCTTTTGCTTGTCTGGCTAATGGAGCCAGCCAGCAGAACAACAAAACCCATTAACAAAACCCAAAATGACTGAAAAACAACAACAAAAAGGAAACGGAAGGAAGGAAGGAAAGAAAAAGGGAAAAAGCAGAGCAGCAACAACAATAAAAACAAGAAAAATAAGAGCAAGAGCAAGCACAAGGAGCAGGATGCGAGCGATAGTCGCCATTGCCTTCTGTTTGCATTAATGCGATTTGTGGTCAGTTGCAGTCAACAATAACAACAACAATAACGAGAACAAGAACAGTTAAAAGTAGAACTTGCCATGTGTGTGGCCACAGTTCGTGGACCTCAAGTGAACGTCAAACTGAAAAAAAAAAACAAACTGAACTATTTCCAAAGTTGCCAAGTTTGCTTTATTTTTGGGCTTGTTTCATCGAAGCCAAATGGCGGCACAGCATCTGCAGCAAGCATCACCTCCCAACACGACCCCGAATGGAAGGGAAAATTTGTTGATTTGTCGGCAGTTGCTGCTGCTGCTGCCGTTTCTGAGTTGCCTCTGCTGCTACTGCGACTGCTGCTGCTGCTGCTGCTGCCTGGTTGCTGGGCTCTTGTTAGCCCGGAACAGCACATTTTGGCTGCCTGCCAAATGCTGTGAATGCCCTCAGTGTATGCCACTCCACAGCTCCAATCCCAGCCCAGCCTCAACCCCACCCCGTGCCCATTTTTCGCAGCCCTTGTCGCATTAATCTCGTATTCTCAACTTCTCCCCATATATAATACATTTCTCGATTTAACATTTGCTCCCTGTCTGCCGTGTAATTATACATATCTTTATACTATATATCGTATGTAGACTTGCAACTGTGTTGTGCAATCCCTTCTCTGTCTCCGTCTCCGTCTCGTTGGTTATGTACATACTATAAGCAAATATTATATATTAATGCAATTTCATTTTATGCCTGGTTTACCTTTTGGTCTGTTTCCAGGGCTACGCTGGCTATGATTGATGTAATTGCAGGTCGCAGTCGAGCAGGTTGGCAGGAATTCTCTGAGCGAGACAGGATAGATAACTGCGAATAGCTTTTAATTTAAGATGTCGCTAAAGGAAATTCGCCAGTGAAATAAATTAAATTTAACTGGCAAACATGGCAATTTGTCTAGAAAATTGAATAAATTTTAAATTTATTTTATATTCCATTTTAAATTTCAGTTTAAAGTATTCAAGTTTAAATTGAATTTTTTTTGGCTTAGCTCTTTAAATAAGAGTTTCCATTTGCCAATATATTTCTTATTAAGTCTTAGATACGGGCAGCTATTAGTGAATATTTAATTTACAGTCTGCAGCTGCTCTTTCTTTGTCGGTTTAATGGCAATTCCTGTGAAGCTCAATGGGGAGTACTAGGAAAGTTTTCCATTAGTTTCTCGTAGTTGCCGACACCCGCATAGCTGGAAATTTATTGCGCTGGACAGCAGCAGGTGAAATACAAAAGCAAACAATCGCTGGATGCATACCTTCCCTTCCTCTTTATCCTCCTCCTGCCTTTTTATACTCCAGCCTAGCGCAACTGCCTCAGGGACAACACCTGCAAGCAGCGCAGCTTCTTTGCATCTTTTTTTCGTCAGCGCCAATTGTCAAGAAAGTCGTATGTGTGTTTGTATGTTGTGTGGACTCTTGTGTATGTGTGTGTGTGACTTGTTTGAATTAAGCTGCTTCCTGTGCTTTGGCCACTTCCGTTTCCCGCAGCCGCGCCCAAAGTTAATTGGCTGTTTGTAGTTGCTGAAAATCCAAATTGGTTTAGTGGATTGGCCTACGACAGAGACAATGATAGAGGCCTTGCCAGCTTGCTACTGCTACTGTGTCCCCCCCCTCTCCACCGTACTCCCCTTTTAAGTTCTTCCTGTGTGAAATGTCAAAGTTCGGGCGTGGCTGTCGTCCCATTGTTGGTGCCAGTGCTGCTTCCTAGATTCACCGGGCCCCAAGCAACAATGCGACTGCAGTTTCTGGAGCAGATTTTCTCCACTCTCTCTACTTCTCTCTTTCTCTCCTACTTTCGCTATATGCATATCTCTTGGGATAACCCGCACATTCATCTTTTGCCATGCGCCTCTTTTGCTTCTCTTGTTTGCTGGAAATTAAATTAAATATGCTTCAGCAATTGTGTGCAAAGTGCAAAACTTGTGTAAATTTCGTTTTAGTTTGACAATTAGTTGCAGATCCTGAGGGAAACTTGTGAAAATTGCATTTGTCGTCGTCAAATGTTGTAAATACCCAAAACCTACCTAACTTACAGCAGCAAAGAGGGAATTGATTTGTAAGGCGATAATTAAATTGTGTATTTATGACACCAGCAGAGCAAAATTGATATTCTACTGCAGTCTTGATATCTGTTTATTGTTTCATTTTATTCCATTTCAACTTGAAACTGGCTCTAGCTATAAAAAGGCAGTAAAACGAAAAAGATTTTTGTATTCCAGCTTCACTTTTAACAAGCCATAAACTATTTTTAGCTTGCACAAATTTTTGTATTTATAAACCGTAGTAAAAATTTAATTTTGTATGCTTATTTGCGTGTAGAAACCATTCGAACTAGTTAACAATTTTCATTTTTCCAAACTGATGGAACACTTTACTGTATTGGTATTACGTTATTTGCAGAGCTTTTTGTTTCCTTTTGTTGTCTATTGAAACGAGCTTTCAACTACTAGTTTGCGCTCTTTCAACCCATGTCGCTATTCTGCCGACTCATCTGATAAATGTGCTATAAAACTCTGCACTCTGTTGTGCGGACTATGTGAACTATGGAGAGCTCTGCGTCAGAATAAATTAATATCGTTGCCTAGCCAGTTCGCTTACCTTCCCTTTCATCTCTCCCTTGCCCTCCTCACCTCAACTTACACTTCCACACCGCATTCCCTGGACGACCTCAACTCGCCGAAAAAAATTGTTGCAAAACTTTGTTCCACCAAGCAGGAACTCATAAAAAATGCATCAGCAATTCCTTTGTGTCCCTTGTCGGTCCGAGATACCGCGTTGTTTGTTGGTCTCTCACTCAAATTTCAATTAAAGCTTAAAGCGAGAAATTGTGTAATTATTGTTGCTGGGATTTATTTAATATACGATAATTATAATAAATATATAATGAAAACACACATATACAGAGAGCCGAAACCTTGACCACACCCAAAATTTGTTATTTGATTTATATGCGAATGCCAGAGACCCATTTGCAATGTGGCTACATTGTGGTTGACGTTGCTCGTGTTGTTCTACAGCATGAAATATTCAGATATCAGCAAAAACGACATGCAGAAACATGACCGGCTTAATGGGTTAAGGGAGCGATAGAGGTAGGCAGCTGTTGTTCCAAGAGAAGTTGAGACTTTAATTACATTTTGGCACGCCCCATTGGGTGGATGGATCGGTTAGGATGGGTCATGTTGGCTTGGCTGTCTGACAGAAATTCACACTCGGAATGTGTTGCCTGTTTCTTGGGGCAAAAATCGAATGACAAAGCACTCTGCTTGATTGGTGAACCACATGCGCTTGCCACCTTGCATAAGCTCCTTCACTCCTTCCCCACTCCCATCGCCTAACCTCCCTCACACGGTCTCCTTTCTCATCTCTCTCCCCTTTTGCTCTCACTCGTATGCGTCGATAACATTTTCCACTGGCCTTCATTTCTCTAATGGCATTAAGGTGTCATAGCATCTGTTCAGGACACGGTTTAGCATGTTATCTGTGACCCCAAAGGCGTTCTTTCGGCTAATGCGAGCGTGTTCTATTAGCAGATTGAAAGGCGACACGTATAAACCTAATAAATTGGCCATTAATAAGCTCGTTATAGGGATTTATATAGACTAAACTTGGGGATACACTAAATTAATGCTAATTTGAAAGTCCTTAAGGATAATCGCATGACATTCTCAAATTTAAACTATTAACACTAATGAAAGCCCACAGTTAAATGAGTTTCCATGATAAGGTAGATGTATAATCAACAAAGAAAGCCAAAGAAAATTCCTCGTGAAAGGCGTTCAATTAATATAACGCACAATTTAACTGCGTGGCCTTCATAGAGGCGGCAAACTGTGCGACTTGGGCGTGTCGTGAGCAATCGCTAGCTAAGCTTGTTCAAATTTAATTTGCGCGTTCAGTTAAGCGAATATACTATGCACTCTACTCTGTACCATATACGCGATATACTAAACGTTATAGTAGTAGTACGGCACGTAGAGAGCGTTTGCTTGTGTGTGTAGTTTGTGGGCAATGCGCCGTCTGATTGCATTTAAATAAATTTCAAGTGAGTTGACGCCTCGCCTTAAATACTAACTGGGCCACTTGCTTGCTGTGTCGACAGCCTCCCTCTCTATCCTACTATTTCCTTCTCTCTCTCTCTCTCTCTCTCTCTGTCAGCAATTAAGTTATATAAAATGTAGGTCGTTCATTTGGATCCTTCTTTTTGCGGGCTGCCAAATTGAGCGAGAACTTTGTAAGAAGGGGGTCTTGCATAGAGATTGCGGTGTAGGCAGCAAGTTGCAACAATATTCCTATATATATTTATACATACAAGTGCATATATACTATATTATTTAGCGCCATCTAATGGCATTTTTAATCAACTCTAATGGTGTGTCACACACACACAAAATAATAGAAACACAACCGCAATACACTCTGGCACACAATCGTTGAGCCAGAGTTGAGCCTGGTGATTTATGCGGCTCTCAGAATTGTTGTACAGTTGCCAAGTTGTGGTCATTTCTGCAAATGGACTGTGGAGTGCTTACATCAAACTGTGACTTTTATAAAAAATGAGTTTGCTCGCATATATCTTGCCCTATATTTATGGTATATCTATATACATGGTATATCTATATATAGAAACCGCAAACGTTATTCACAATAAATGAATACCCCTAGATCATACGTAATTAATTAATTAGAAGAAAAAGCATTAGGTTTGCTAAACAACGTTTTAAAAACCTGATACTGAAATTTATTCTTATTATTCTTATAATCTTTATACCATTGGTTTATTAACAGGCCAAGGCGTTGGGTCGTGTGCTGTTCGAACAAGTTTGCCGTCAGTTAAACTTGCTAGAAGCAGACTATTTTGGCCTGGAATATCAGGAAATTTCAACACATACCAAATATTGGCTCGATCTGGAGAAGCCCATGAATCGCCAGGTGGGGCTATCGCTAATCGATCCAGTACTGAGATTCTGCATCAAATTCTATACGCCAGATCCAGCTCAGCTGGAAGAGGAATACACCAGGTATGTGAAGATAATGTAAAAAATGATATACAATGTTTTATTAAATATAGTATATTTTATTTTCAAAGGTATCTGTTCTGTCTGCAAATCAAACGTGACCTGGCTACGGGCAGTCTGCAATGCAATGATAATACCGCGGCGCTTATGGCCAGCTACATAGTGCAGGCATCGTGTGGCGACTATGTGCCCGAGGATTATCCAGATCATACGTATTTGTCATCATATCGCTTTGTGCCGCATCAGGATGCGACGATGCAGCGAAAGATTATGGAGAACCATAAGAAGCATTTGTAAGTGCACAAGATAAACTCGACTCGGTTTTATGGCATTTGTTAATCGTAATCGATTTTGGCTTACTTGCAGCGGACAATCGCCGGCGGAGGCTGACCTCAATCTGTTGGAGACAGCGCGTCGCTGTGAGCTTTATGGCATGAAAATGCATCCTGCCAAGGATGTGGAGGGAGTGCCACTAAATCTGGCTGTAGCGCATATGGGTATCACAGTGTTTCAGAACATTACGCGCATCAATACTTTCTCCTGGGCCAAAATACGTAAAATTTCATTTAAACGTAAACGTTTTCTGGTCAAACTACATCCCGAGGGCTATGTAAGTATGGATTAGATAGACGGCTTCTTAAAATACTTTATCAATTAATTATATTTTTAGGGTTATTACAAGGATACCGTGGAGTTCTTCTTTGAGGGTCGCAACGAGTGCAAGAACTTTTGGAAGAAGTGTGTCGAGAACCATGGATTCTTCCGCTGCACAACAGTGCAGAGCACTCCGAGACGAAAGACACGTGTCCTCTCACGAGGAAGCTCTTTCCGGTATGTTCGTGTTCTCATCGTTATTTTCGGTTTAATAAAGTTCATTTTCTATGTTTATACAACCTACAGTTACAGTGGAAAAACTCAGAAACAAATCATTGAATTTGTACGTGAGAATTATGTAAAACGTCAAAACTTCCAAAGGTAAGTTTATTTTTTTTATTTTTAAAACACAAAAGCCACACCAACAACTACAATAACAACTGATTAAATTCCCGATTTTAATGCCTGAAATGTTTTTTGTTTCTTTGGCACAAAATTTACATGTTCAAAGCCATTTTTGGCCCCTTTACTTCAATTAAAGGTTACATTTCGAAATATTTTATTAATCTGATGGTGAAAAATACAACATTTCAGAACTTTGAAAACATTTAAAATAAACTTAATAATTAATATTTCTTGTTACATACGTAAAACCAATTTTTATTTATTCTCTAAGCTTTGCTTAATTTATATTTTAAAAACATATTTTTCGATGCTTTTACAACCCTTTTAATCTCAAAGCAACGAAATCAATTGTGTATACAAATTTATTGTGCCTTTTATTCAACAAACACAAACAATACCTTATGCTCTCACAAATAAACATAAAACCAGCAAAAATCACTTATACAATACTTATAACAAAACTCATCCGTTCGCATCAAGAATCATCAGCGTTTTCATCAAACTCAACTCGTGTTTATTTCAATTTTAAAATTAATTGCTTATGATCATTACTTCAATCAATATTTCTTTTTTTGGGTTTCAAAATCAATTCATTGTTTCTTTTATTGTCAACTTATTACAAAAACCTACTACCCCCACAATCTCCCGCCACATAAGAGAACTTGGCAGAAATACAGGGCCAAGACAAAAGAGAAAAGAGAAGAGGATTAAAAAACCAATTGGTCTTAAGTAAAAATTATACAAAGTAAAACACAAAAGAAAACTAAACAAAATCAATTTAAATGGAAAAGAAAAAAACAGAAGGAGCAAATTGTACAGAAGCAAACGACAATCATTTCAAACTGATGTTTTATGTTGAACTTATTTTCTGTTATTTTTTTTTTTTTACATGTGTTACTAACTAACTAATGCAAACTTTTCAAATGTATAATGTAGCCAGCAATCAGCCCTGTATATTTATTTGTAAACTAAATTGGCAATTGGCAAATTATTTGTGCGTACTACTAACCTCATAACATTCTAATTTGTTTCCATCGACCCCGTCCCGTTCAAACTAAATCGTATTTAACTCCTGATATCATCAAAACTTAGCTGTAGCTATATAATGAGTACCCCTTCGTCCCGACCCTCTCATTAGTATATACTAAACCTCATTCGCATCATCCACTGCTCTCATTGTGTGTGTTGTAATTAGATTAGTCGAATGGCCCAACGAGTCAGAGATGTACATACATACAAACATATCTAAATGTCGATATCAATCTCTAATCGATATAACGATCTACACTCGTTGCGTTTTGCTGCTTTTTTTTTCTCTCTCACTCTCTCGTGAACTCTGTGTTTTGTTCAGACTGTACACAATCACAGACATATCACGTTTGTTTCCTCTCCTAAATGTGTAGTAAATAGTTGTGTGTGTTTCATTACGTAATTCTAGCATAAACCTAACCTAACCTACTTATGTGTATATGTAAGTAGTTTAGTCTGTACAATTAAATAAAACTAATAATCTACATATCTAATATGTAATATATTTGCTATATTTCGTGTATATTAAACCGACTTCCCATTGCCAATCCAGGCTGAAATTTTTGGGCGAGAATATTATAGAAATGTGATACTCGTCATAGTGTCTTCTAAAACAATATATAGTACTTAGCGCCCCAGGTGTATTCTTTAGCTATAGTAATCAACCATTGAATGATTTTGCTTGTGTGTATCTAGTTTTAAGTTAAATTATGATTATTACTAACCAAACTTTTATCGTTTTAATTTGTTGTGTCTTAACTTAAAGCAATTGCCTCTTCACGAAAATTCTAAACTTTCTTTGGCTTCTCAGGCTCAAGTAAAGCTTTAAAAAAACTCAAAAAGACAAAAAGTGTTTAAATAATACTTAAAATACAAATAAAAAATCTCTAAAAAAAACCCAAATCAATACTCAATCCAAAGAAACTAAACTGAACCAATAAAATAGAAATAAATTGCTAAAGCAAACTAAAAAGCAAAACACTGAGCATGTGAAAATAAAATCGTGGTATCCTCTTGTCTTTTCTTTTGCTGCAGGTCTCAGTCGTTCCGGCAAGGGCCACTGAATGCTAGTAGCCGAAGTCAGTCGCATACGTATGTGAATTCCAGCATTTCAGCCAATCCCCTACTCCCAATTGACACTGGTTTGTATTTATTTTGTTAAATGTTCAATTAGTTACCATATATCTTTATATATATATATCAATATTTCTTGATTTATTATTTGACGCCTCATTTCGTTTTTGATTACGATTTCCTTTTATGTTCTGCTCGCGGAATGTGTAGCCAAGTGCGATGAATAATTTTCGATCTATGATTTTTTCCACATATCGAATTGTTTTTGAAATTCTTTGCTTTTCTTGTTCTTTTTGTTTTGCACGCTTTAGCGGCATGGGATTATCGCAATCAATGCAGCGACTCGATGACCCCTTCTCTGACGAAGAAGGCAGCGGATTCCTTGGATCGCCGACGCGACAATCCTACCGACCACATGCGTTCTCAAGTGAGTACTGTCATTCAATTATTATAGATATGATATATAATTGCAATATTCAAATTTCAGGTCACAGCAGCCCAGGTGGAGATCTATCAGACGAAGAACTATGCAGCGGAATTGCCAACCTCTCCGGAGGAAGCGGCATGCTCGGCGGAACGACAACACCACTCGGCAGCGGCTATGGACCAAATGAATTCGAACCGCTCGCTTTCACCACAGGGTCCGCAATCGTGGACTTCGCCCAGCCACAGCAGCCAACAGCAGCGCGCTCCCGATCAGGCTCGTGTGCATCAAGGCGATCACAATTTAGGTGAGCTACCATTGAACTATCTCCATTGAAAACTAAACATGATTTTATTAAGTTTTATCATAAGTTATATTGTAGTCTTACCCTTATTTATAGATCTCTTACTTATTTAACTTAAAATGAATATGATCTCTGTTAATCCTAATCCCTTGGCAATATGGGACCAACATTAAGTTAACTATAATTTCTATAACTTTGCAGAACCTTTCTGTTCTCTTTTAGGTTTATTCTTAGCGAAAGCTAAGGTTTGCTACTATGGCAAACTAACATTAAATTGCTCCTCTCTTAATTATATTATTATGCTTATGATTTAGAATGCCCATTCTCGACATGGAACTACTTTGATTTCAGTGTTTCCTTTAGCCTGCAGTTAATCTGTTCATTTTGCGGTTATCCCTTGATTTTCGATATGTTTTCGGTTTGTTTCGATTGCAAAACTTGGTTGATATCTTGAGCTGTTCCAGTGCTAACTTGTTAACATGCTTTGTCTATGCGCGTGTTCAGGTCTGAGCCACTTGTCCCACTTGTACAGCAACAGCACGCCTCGTCGAGTCTCAGTGGGCTCCCAAGTGTATGTCCCTGCGTCGCCGCAGCTCATCAGCATCAACACCAACAGTCACAACATGCACAACAACACTACCAACAGCAGCACGGTGGGTCTTTCGGTGGATCTCAGCAGCTCCATGGAATTGGAGGAGCAGGAGGAGGAGCTGCTGGAGCCTGTGGAGGATTCGGAGGAGGTGGAGCCTATGGTGGAGGAGGAGGAGGAGGAGGAATTAGTCGAGGAGGAAGCGGATTCGGACTTGACAGCATCTACCATCAATCGGGAGACTATGGCGGCAGTCTCACCGGCCTCGGCCATGGCCATGGCCAATGCCCGTCGTCAGCCGCTTCGGTCACAGGAGTCCCAATCTCAAACTGTCACCCCAGTCCATTATAGCAGTACCAATTATTCGATGTCTAAACAGTGCATGCTCAACAATGCCAACGCCAACTCGACCGAAACGGAAACCGACAACATCATTTATACCGACATCAACGACATGGGCAACTATAAATATCCTGACTTTCATAGCGCGGCTCAAATGGAGCATAAGATCTCGAATAGTGAGCACCTTAATCTCAATGATCGTAATGACATCTATGCCACAGTAAATCGCAAGAATAAATCAAAAACTCGAGAGAAACATTTCAGCGATGAGTTTATCGATCAATCCATTCTTCAGTATACAAGAGCCAAGCAGTTGGGAATACAGCAACAGCCCATGCAGATGCCGATGCTGCAACAGCCCAGCACATCGGCCTATGCTGCTGCCCAGGAGCGTAACTATAATAGTTTGAACTATCAGTATCACAATGATCTTAATCATCCTTCAGAGTCGTCTTCATCTTCGTACTTTGGCACCGGCTTCGGCACAAAGCGTTACGCGCAGAACGATCGCACTAAACTTGCTCAGTCTGAGAACTATTTGACACCCTCGATAGACTCACAGAGCTCTCGACATACTCATTCGCTACCTCGAAACTCTGAACTCTCTGGTGTCGATTCGGTTGACTCGTATGACAGTCATTATATTACTCACCATCCCAGACGGAGCTCAGCAGACAAGGCCGACTATCAAATGGCTTCCAGTAATGTTTACTCCACAGCACAGTTTGTGAAGCCTGAACAGGCAGCGGTCCATTACATGGACGATGAGGAGGAACACGATGATGAGGTGGATGAGGATGGGGACGGAGAGAATATCTATGATCAGGTTGAGCGTGAGTCTTGGCTGAAGAGTAGCTCCTGCAAGGATCTCTTTGAACGCTACAGCAGTGCCTACTATGCTCGAGAACAGCCAAAGCCAATGACCGCCTTTGACAAGGAGTTTCTCTCTTCGAATCGCATTGATTCGCCAGTTACACGCTATGATGATTCACGTCATTCGCTGTATTTTATCAAGAATCATTCAATCGACGCACATCAGGACTTTTCACCGTTGCCACATAGCAAGGTCTACTCGTCCAGCTATCCGGGAAGCACGTACAACACGCAGGAGCATAAACGAAACTATGGTCATCAGTTGGACTACACAGGGTCGCAAGATGATATCTCGCAAGACAGCTATGAACTACTGGAGAAATATGATATCGACTTCTTCAGTGGACGACGGCGTTCGGAAGATCACATGCGTTCTTGTTCACTAGACTCGGGCAACTACATTCCCAGCGATGATGAATCCGTTTCCGAGCAACCTAAATACCGTTCAGCCATAGATGTGAAATCTAAATCGGCTGCGGATATTATGAATGAGATCTGGGATGCCGAAGATCCACGCTATTTGCCACGCGAGAAGCTCTCAGTGAAATCGGATGGAAACTTCTATAAGAAGATACAGGAGGCGCTTACTCGCACCTCCAGTCAGGAGAGTCAAAGTGAAATGTTTGAGACGAAAATTTCCCGTAGCTCAGATTCGAGTAAGAAATCTCGCGATAGTCTTTATCACACTGACAGCAAAAAGTCCAGAGAGACAACCAAGAGCAAGACATCCGTGGCATCCAGTCAAGACTCCAAGGAATCTCTGGCAGGAGATTGTTTTGGGCGCAATTATGAGATGCCAACAACAACATGCAAGAAGGTTAAGCAATTTACCAAAAAAGAGCTGTATGAGAAGTTTGCTCAGTCTAGTCAGGAGTCAAAAAGCGATTATTACGATGCTGTTGAACCAGGGCCAGATGTCGAAGGACTCTACTCGCGACCCAAAGTCAAGAGTCATGATTGTCTACTGTCCGATACACACAGTTCGACGGCAAACAGTTCATTCTACGATAGTCGGGATACGTATTCAACATTTCCTAGCAACAAGACACACAAGACATCTAAAGTGCATTCGATTAGTCTGCAAAACGTGGAAATCGAACGGAATGCAAAGTCATTTGGCAGCAAATCTCCAGAATCTGTGTCGACCCCTGCCTCCGGTATGCGATGCAAAGAGAAGGATATCCAGACAGGTGACTCGCTCGAACAAACGGCGCCCATTAAGCGCGGCAACTCGCAATCATGTAAAATATCCGCGTTCCGGCGACGTTCTGATAGTGAAAATATATTCAGTTTTGATCAGGATCGCATAGAGTGTATACAGAAATATTCAAAACAATGGGAGGGTCAGCCCAAGGATGAGAAATCAAAGCAGAGTCCAGAGTATCCACTGACACCTGAACTAGTTTCGGAATTCGAGAAGCAACAGGCTCGCGTAGCTCACCAGAAGATAACGCGCAAGGAGGAGCTCATGGCGAAGACTCACTTTGAGGAATATAACCCGATAATGGTACCCTTAAGCTATTCACACGCAACTGTCGAGCGCACCAAAAGCGATCCCAACTCACTTGCAAATCGTGCTCGTCTAGGCAGCAACTCGCGGCGTCATGTGTTGATGCATCAAAAGTCCATAGACCTAACACCAGCTGATTCCAGCGATGAAGATTACATATACAAGCAGATACCAAGTGCGCCACCATTGTGCAAGGCACATGGTAACTTCGAAATACCAAAATGCTATGACGGACCGGCGCAGTCAGCACAAGTCGATATACCTAAGACTGGATTTGAGCTACCGAAGAGCTTCTTCCGCGACTACGAACGCCGCTTCACCAAGGTACTCAAAGAGGATATACCCTATGTGCTGCACAAGCGGCATATCATGAACGGGACAGCACCCTCGCCGAGCGATAAAAAGCAACACAAGCCCAAGTCGCCAAAATCACCAAAGTCTCCCAAATCCCCGAAGTCACCCAAGTCACCAAAATCTCCCAACGCAAGTGCTGTTGTTGTGCCAGGGCCAATTGATTTTCTGCCCGATATACTAGATAGTTTACTTCCGGCTGAAACCAAGGAGTTTCTGTTCACCCAAAATATCGATCTATCCAAGGTTGATCCCATTACACTCGAAATCGATAAAACTATACCGACTATACAATTATCCTCGCCCAAGCGGGACATAACCAAACAAATGGATGCTTCCACACTGGAGAAACTCAACAAGAAGCTCTCACAAATCGAGAGCGACTCAGCTACAAGCTCAAGAACCGAGAGTATGCAACAACAAAAGCTGGAACAAAAGCAAATGGAGCTTATACAGAGTCTGCGAAAGGAACTGCAGGCGAATGCGCGCAAGGCCAACAAGCCGAGGGTTATACCCAAGACAAAGCCATCGGGCAAGTCCAAGAAAGGCAAGACACGCATCACGTCCTTCTCATCGGACGATGAGAGTTTGGACTCGGACGATGTCTTTGGTTCGGCTGAGGCCATACCGGATCGCCTGGAGTTCTCTCCACCGCAGTCACGCAAAGAAATCGAGCCCATTTTGCGAATCGAACAGAGTCGTCTCATATCGGCTGCCTGGGGTCGTGGTCAGACAATGAGCTCAACTGAAATTGAAGGATCACCACCTCAGTGCCGACGTCTGGCCGATTTAGAAAGTCGTTATCATACACAGAAACTGGATCCGCAGTACGCCAATGCCACAGAGCTACGACGCATATCGGAGCGTTCCATATCGATACCATCATCAGAGGATGAACCACATTTACCCACTCGACGCATGGACGAATGCACAAACGACTATCAGCGCAATGAGAATATACCCTCGCCCATTTTCGAACATGCCGAGTTCTTTCGCAGTAATGACGACATTTACGAGACATGTCACGAGGAAAAGATAAGCGGATCCGATATCGATTATACGCTTAAGAAACAAACAGCTAAGTCAAAGGTCAAGCTCATCGAGGAAATAATTGATTCCTCCATAGTAATGCGCTCCAAAGGACATGCTCCCATACTCTTTGCCCATGCAAGGCTCAACCTGTCGGAGGGTTCGGTTTCCCTGCAACGTCAGCAGGCAACTCAACAGTCGCCCACAACAGAGCGACGTACAAAGAGTTTAGATACTCCGGTAATTTCTTTACACCGTTTACCGCCCATGAACGCCTTCTCTTCCAAGGATGATACGGTTGGCTTTGAAGAAGAGGGCGAAATTCTTGAAGAAAAGTCACTAGAGCGTTCAAATCAAATGGCCCAGCCAGACGACGATACTGCAGACAGTGTGCATTCCTGTGCAGGCTCTATACCCACACAGGGCAGCTACACTGCCAACGCAAGGGATTCGCTGCTTAGTGCTGTCACAATCGACAGCGAGGAGGCGGAACTGCTTAACCAATTGAAATACATTGAACGTATCGCACTGCAGGGCGTTAAGATCAAGGATAAGCGCAAGTCAAAGATGAAGCTCAAGAGTGGCGATCATCTGATTCTCAATATACCAAAGTATCGATTCACCGATTGGTCACCCTACAGCTCGGCGAATAGTTCGCGGAAAACATCTCCAGGTGTCTCGCGAGCTAGTAGTATCGATAGCACTGGCAAGGGCAAGCTTAAGACATCGGAGCCTTACAAAGGAAAAGCCATCTCTCGTAGCCGTCCGGAATCGAGGCGCACCAGTGCGGATGATATCAAAGCTGCTAAGGATGGGAGAGGAAGCAAGAAATCAAGTCCCAAAGAGCGTCCACGGTCGATTGAAATGCGTCGTCTGAGCAAGGATAAAAGCAAGTCACAGGAAGAGACCGAAGCAGATATAGCTAAGCGTAAGGAACGTCAGCAAAAGCTTTACGAATCGGCAATGAAGCAGACCATTACAATGCTAAGCCCAGTAAAGGATACATTACCAGCTTTCCCGGCACCAGAAGATAAAATCCTAGTAAAAACAGATGGCGATAAGATAATCATTGAAACGGAGTTCAAGTCGAAGGCAGAAGATCATGTGCTTATTGCAAAGGCACCACGCAAACTGGACACATCGATGGTTAAGTTTAGTCGCAGCTTTGACGAAGGTCGTAGTCCCGACAAATTGGACAAAGCTAATCGAAGCTTCGAGGATCGCAATAAATCCTTTGAGGATTCGGAGAAATCAGATATACCCGAAGACATCATGATTAAGTCACCCAAGAAAATAGCAAAAGCGCAAGAAATAAAACAGAAAATCGAGGGAAGTGTGGTGCACAAGAAGATCGATGGGAAGTCAAGTAGCCTGGAGAAACCAGCCGAACATCATTATATTGGACGAGATGCCAAGGCACGCAGTTTAGATGACAAGAAACAAAACACAACTGAAGCTAAAGCAAAGACTGAGGAGAAACCATCGGCAATCGTACGAAGCGCCATCGGTGATCGACGCATGTTCGCGCATCAATATAATGTCCACGAAGACATTGATATGCAAGCGGTAATCTCGGAGCGTCGATCATTGGAAATTCTGAAGCGTTCGCTACCCTCGGAGGATACTCGTGATAGCGAATGCATTCACAGCCGCAAGGCTTCGACAGCAGAGAGTTTGGATTCGTTTATCTCCGTGGATGACAGTCATTCCCCAGCAAGCAAGTCGCCAGTACCTCCATCTGAGGGATGCCCCCACCGAGTGCCCACCATTGAGTGCGAGGAACCCTCTATTGAGGAAGACGACAATTCGTTAGAGCGTCGTCATCTCAAAGTCGACCGTCAGGATGTTAACCGTTTGAGCTTAGATCGTAGTCGCAGTGATGAGACAGGTTCCTGGATTACAGTTGAATGCGATGAGTTCATTGGCTCCGACACATCCGATAATGAACCACGTACCCTTGAACCGGACCGTAATGTGCTCGAGACACAAGCTACACTTGAAGATGCCGTTCCATTAGAGTATTCTAATTGTGCCACGCCCACATCGGACTTAAATATACTGGTTACGCCACCCAATGTCAGTCCAATGCTTGAGAAGTCTGTACTGGAAACCTTTGAGAAATATACGTCGGATACCAAGAAGAAATATAGCCTGGAGAAGCAAAGCGATAAGTCTAAGAGTTCAGACTCCTGGACAAGTGGCGAGAAGGACACAAGCCCACAGCGCCAGCAGGATTGGAGCTTGTCGGTGAGCAAAGAGAAGAGTTCCGTCGATGAAGAGTCTAGTGTCAGCTGCTCAATTGCTCGCCCGTTGGGCATATCTCAGGACTTCGGGAATGAAGAAGCTAAGAAATGTTTAGAGCTAAAGCAGCGCATGCTTAAGTTAGATGTGGCGGCGAAAGATGCTGATATCACTCCAACTGGATCCAACGAACAGACTCCAACCAATGAACCAAAGATAATCATCAAGAAGCCAACGACTCCGACACTGGAGAAGCAGAGTCCGATCGATTTGGGTAACAGCACCGAATCATATTTAGATCCCATTGAGGAACGCATAGCCAAAATACTACAGAGAACCGAGGACAGCGAGTCGAGCTCTGGTGGATCACGCAAACCGCCTAGAATCGAGAAACCTGTCCGAGCCAATGCAGGTAAAAAGCTTTCAGTCAAAGCGGAGCCCGGCAAGTCAGGAAGCGATCGTAGCTCGCAGGAATCCAAGTCTAGTTTCGACTCAAAGGGCTCGCTCAGTGTAGAGTCACGTGGTTCATTTGAGACCGAAAGTAGTTCCGGTTCATTGGGTGCGGCTCAGCGACGCGGTGAATTGGTAGCAAAGGAGCAGCAAAGCACCTGGAAACCATTCCCTATCGAGAGCTCCAACAGCTCCAGCACAGATGATCCCTGGCATCATGTGGAAACCGATGGCGGCTACGAGCGTTATGATGCGCAGAATCCACTACGCGACTCTTCTGACAGTGACGTCAAAGAGGTATCGCCGGATGAGAAGGAGAAGGAAAGCGATGCTAGCTATCAGGATGATCTAAATGATTTCCCAACCACCTTTGGTTATCCAGCAATGACCAGTACCCTGAGTGGGATCGGTGTAAATCCCACTGACATAATTGGATACAGCACTGGATTTACGTTGGGCCGTACTCTCTCGAGAATTTCGGAACGCAGCACAGCCTCAGAGAAATCAAGTATGGAGGATGATGTTAGCAAGGCTTCAACACATTCTGTCAGCATGCGTGATGAATCGGTGGGGTCCACAGATCATCAGCCCAGTCTTAGCTCCGATTCGCGGAGCAATACAAACCTGGCCTATATATCGGATGCAGATCGTCGCACGTCGGCAGAGATGCCTGAGATACCCTGCGACTCGGCGACAGCAGATCGCCTGTCGAGCATTGGGAGTTTCAATGAACCGAAGTCACCGACTCTGGTGACCGGACGCTTCTCCGTGACCCACGTGGATGAACAACAACCTGATGATTTGGAGCGGCACACACTTATGTGTCTATCGAATGCTGGCAGTCAGGACTCAGAGGATTGGCCGCTACCTGAGATACCATTTGATCATGTCCCCGTGAAGCCGGCAGAGACTATGTACGGTATGCCTGACTTGGATAAGCCGGTTCCCAAATCCTTCTGCTGGAAGGCGAGCATGTCGTTCCAGCAATCACAGGATTCAGTTGACTGGCCTTCGCCGCCATCGAGCACCATTGATGCGCCCATTGTGGTTGAGAGCATTGAAACATACTATGCCAGCGAGGTACAAAATGCCGATAAGGTACTGCTGGAAGAGGAGACGAACGCTTTATCGGGTCCGCCTGATGTTGCCAGGGTTTTGCCGTACGAGGAGACAGCATATCTCATGTCAGCAGCCTTCGAGGACAAGGACTTTGGTAGCGAGCCAATACCCTTGGACACAGTTAGCTGTTTGAGCTCCACTTTAAGTGCTGCCTCCTGTCTGTCGTCCTCGTTTAATGTCAGTTGCAGTACCTCATCGACTCAACCGACAGCAAAGGCAATTTCTGCACTACGTAAAAGCTCCAGTCCAGAGGTGATCGTGGCACAACCAACACGCTCGCCAGCTCCCAGAAGTCCAATATCCGAGGATGAGCTATTCTCCAATGACGACGTCTTCATGCCGGGTACCATCAAAGTGCAGTTGTCGCCCGATGCACAGCTGCGAAAGCTTTCGCGTGGTTCCAACAACTCGGACACCTCGATCGATGACATCCTCTCGGCCAGCACCTACATGGACGATCAGACCACAGTGCGTCGCAACTACGAGGCGCGTCTTAGCAGCGGTGGTAGCTGCAAGAAGTGCAGCCATTCCAGTCACTCAGAGGAAGAGACCAGCTCCATTGGCACTGATCTTGATGGAACAGTTCGCATGGGATTGCAGCAAAAGAAATGTACGCACAGCTCCCACTCAGAGGACACGTCCATTGGACTTAGCATCTCGGAATGGTCGACAGGCACCAATACGGTTCGTCAGTATGCCAATCTCTCTGGTTCCGACAGCCTTTCGGCCGTATCCACGCACTCGTGTGCCAAGAGCGAGAAATCCAATCACACCAAGTCGAGCATCAGCTCCATTAACAAATCTGCCGAGAGCCTGAACGAACAGAGCGGCAGCTACAAGTTCAGCGGCGACAATGGCTCCTCGGATGGGCTACGTTACGATATGTTATCGAACTCAGAGACAGATAAGTTAAGCGAGCCGACTTCGGCAACTCGCAGCGATGACACGACTCTTACCCTAACCGAAATGGCGCATACAATCAGCGAGTGGTCTACGTCGAGCAGTCGCACCTTGGTGGGGGTGGAGTATTTGCCACTGAAACAACACCGCGTTGGCTCCTCCAAGCCGAGTCTCAGCTCGCCCAGCGAGGAAAAACGCAGCTCGTTACCCCAGGTGCACAGACGCAGTGGCAGCAATGGCAACCAGGCGCGACTTGGTCAGGATCATGTCGAGCAAGTCGCTGGATCGTCTGGGCCAGAAACAACTGCTGCTGCACGCAAGCGTCGTTCGTTGGAAATGATGTCCAAGCTGTACCAGAGCCAGGAAATTTGCTCTGAGTCGGAATCTCCATTTGTAGAGCGACTCTATGCGCATAGCGAGAAGCTCACAGAGCGCTATCAGAGCCAGGAGTTTGTACCATTGCATACAACCTCCCAGAGTAGCACCACCTTGACAAGTACTACAACGACAACAACACAGATCCAGACACAGCAATCGCAACAGACACGCCAGAAGCCACGTGCTCCACAGCCACCCACTAAGCCCAAGCCGGCTGTGACGAGGCCCATTATGCAGGCATTGCTCAATAAGATGAAACAGCCCGGTCTGGCGGAGCAAGCAGCTGCTGCTGCCGAGGCTGAAGAAGCACAGAGCAAGGTACAGCAAGCTCAGACTCAAGTGCAGGCCAAGCCAAGGCCAGTGCCAGTGCCAGTTGTGGCCAAGCCAGTGCCGCCACCTGTGCCCACAGTGCCGCCCATTGTCACGCCCAGTGATCTGCCAGGCAATGTGTGTGCTCCGCCTGCTAAGCCACTGGCCAAGCATCACAGCTACGACGACAAGACGCTGTCAAAGACGCAGATACGTGAATTCAAGACAACCAGCAAGCAACTGCGTCAGTCGAGCTCGTTCCACGAGCACATGCTCAGCAAATCCCAGCAGAGTTCGCAGGAGTTGCCCATGCGCATAGATGAGGAGAGGGATTTGCATTCCACATCGTCGGCCACCAATACGACAACCACCACGAATACGCTGAACAGCGAAAGCACCGAACCCAATTCGCCGCAATTGCCACAAAGGGCAGACAAGCTGGTACGCTGTTCGCCCTACTACTCGAGCAGCCTCAGCTCTGAGTCGCCACCCAATCAGCTTATACAGAAGCCTCCACGGAAGGTGAACACCAATGCAGCAGCTGTTGCAGCTCAGTTAGCTGCCACCGCGGTGGCCACCGCCATGAAGAGTCCACCCAGTGGCAATGATACAGACAGTTCACTAGATGTGCGCGGTCAGGATGTGAAGCAGTTACGGAGTCGTGGTTATCGCAAGAAGCGCCAGTTGCCGGTGAAGCGAATGCGGGCTAATCTGAATGCTGCGGCTTTGATGGAGCAGGCCGAGAGCAGCGAATGCTCTGAAGGTTATGTGCCCGAAATGGATTCAGGCAGTTCGGAGTATTCCTATCAGCGCGATGAACAGTACTTGGAATTCGACGAAGAACAGGAGCGGGATCAGACCGATGAGTATGAGGATTATCCACAGTACAGTGGTACCAGCAAGTTCGAGAGCCTGGACATGACTGACAATGTGGATGAGATGGGCTTTCCGCGCTACGATCGCCTGGGTCACATTACCAAGCCGATGTATCAGCCCTTGGTGACAGCAGATAGACCGGCACCGGCTAATCATCCCATGCCACCGGCAAGCGGACAACCCGTGAAGCCGGCTCGAACCAAGAAGCGACAGCTTAGGCGTGAAGACTCCCAAGTGGCCAGCACTTCGGCAGCTGCACAGCAGCAGCAGCAGCAACCATACCATGGACGCAGCTATTGCAATCCCGAGGAGAGTGAGTGCGAGCGAGCAAGCGATGATCTGGCCAACTCGAGCGAGGACAGTGGAGCAGGCGGTGCCGGTGCTATGGGCACCATTCGTCGCGGCACCAGTCGCAGCGTGATGCCGGCAGAGTCTGCTAATACACGGCAACAGCTACCCTATCCAGATTTTCTATCGGACTATGAGACGGAACCCATTGAGTACGAACGTTATGCCTGCGGGCTGGATATACGAGTTGATCCACCGCCAAAGTTCCACGACTCGGACGGTCTAAGCGATCATTAGGTGGGACTCAGCAGATCGGAGGGGGAGAAGAGAACAGCAGCAGCAGCATTTTCCATTTCTTCAGTTGCCTTGAACAATTTTTAGAACAACTCTACGACTTTTTACACATGATCCAAGTATATCCAACTTATTTATAATTGAGACTGATTTACGACAAGCCAAAAGAAACATAAAATACAAAAAAAAAAAAAAAAAAACAAACAAAAAACAAACAAACAAGAATATCGTACAATCCAAGAATACCAAGAAAAAAGAAACTAAACAAAAATGCCAAAAAATGACTTTACGCTGCTAAAGAGAAGATCGAGGACGAAACTGCATACTATATATAATATATAACCCAAAACGCGTTGAAAAACCAAACTAAATACAATTTTAATCAAATATATTACTTATTTAATAATTAACAAAATATACTCGAATGATGTCGGTCGAAAATAGTCAACGTTGATGGATATAAAAAGAAAGAGAAAAGGAGGGAAGGAGGAAAACGAGTTGGATATGGTGGAATGTCTTCTATAGAGAACATATATAAAGCGAGTTGAATCAATTTTAATGCACTGTTTAATTATCGAATAATCATAAATAACGAAGAAAAAAAAAACTACAACAAGAGTAAAGAAATATTTAATTGTTATCTAGCTAAAACAAAGAACAGACAATTGCGAAAGTGTTAGGATTAATGTTTCAAGGCCAGGCAGATGGTTAAATAAATGAATATTAAATTAATAACTATAATTATTACTTGATCAGTATTACGTATTCTACTTCTTATTATATTACCTACGCGATAGGTTCCAGTTCGAATGTGTCAAAGCTTAAATCTTTACTGCAATGTTTATCTATAAGTCGTGTTATCTGAGTTCGTATCGATTATATAGTTTTCGACAAAACAAAAATATCTGCGAAACTTAAGATCTCCAAATGCCATGTTTGCAACAGAATTTGGTATTCACGTAATATTGAAGCATTTATTTCATCCGAAGTTCGAAACTTTTTTAAATAATACATCTATTTAAATACTTATACACACTCACGTAAATATTTTATATATAGTTCTTGTGCTATATAAGTTTTTAAGTTTATGGCAACGTTTTAACAAAGCAATCGAGAAAATAATTACACTTCGTAATCCTTCACTGAACAAGTTGTATTAGCTTTAGTTATATATGACATAAAGGTGCCAAAACAGAATGGAAAGGAAAACAGATGAATCTATATAAACCAATGAATAACAAAATATATTTAATAAATAATACTATGTACTATATTATAGGACAAATCGCAGATGCGTAAATCAATTGAAACCCTGTTAAGTTTTTCGAGAAAAAAGAGAAATTAAAAGATCACATATTACATGAATGTTTACTATGAAAGGCATAGAGTATTAAAAAATTGTTAAGAGTGAGTCAGGTTAGGGTAGGCTATTTAGCAGGGTGTTTTTAGAACGTACCCAACGTACAATAATTTCAAGTATTTATCGGATCAAAAGTATTCAAATCAAAATCGCAAACCCAAAGGAAACAAATAATGAACTCTATATACCTAGTTATTGGCTTTATAATGATGTTTAACTTAAGTGAACCAATTAAAATCTACACAAAATCTGAGTTGGTGTCTGATTGGATTGAGGTTTTGAGTAGGTTTTTACCTGTTTAAGTTAGTTATTTTAGGCAAGTGGTTATTATCGAATCGTACCATGTTCCGTTATCCCATGGCTTTATGTCGACTTCCAACTGAACAATTGGATAACCAAATTCCTTCGAGTGCAAATCAATGTTTATTTAGAGTTAAATTTAAATTATAATAGTGGAAACGAATAAGAACAAAAAAAGAAAACAATCTTAGCTGAATTTTAGTGTATAAGTATAAAAGAAAAACACTTTAACACACAACAGCAACAATAGAGAAATATCTATACAAAATGAACATTTGATTTTGACAAATTTTAAAAACAATTTCATGAGAAAAGTAAATTAATTAATTACAAGAGAAACCCTATACACGAGCGAGCGATTAAGCCAGCATAAATTATATAGACAAAAGCGAAACCAAATAAATAAAACTTCATTAATCAAGTGAATAGTGTTTTTTCTCATCGATTCAAGTATTTATTTCGTAACAATCGTTAGATTTTCTATAAGTTAAATTTAGTTTTAAATTTCATTTACATTTTCATAATTTCTCTAATTTGATTCCTCATTATTTTCCCTTTCTTTTTTGGTAATTTTCTCAATTGGTCTGGTTTGGGTTCTTAGATGTGTACCACGGCATCAATGGGAACATGTCGCTGGATAGGCGTGGCGAAATTGCCACGCCCCCGAACCGCTATGATCTCACCTTGGGCTCGGACAAATCATCATCGCTCTCGCGCTCAGAGACAGGAACTTATGACATTATCCAGGCTGAGATACAGCATGCCAAGCGACAAGAGCTGGCCACAGGCGTAGCCACCGCCCACAATGGACACAACGGCAACGGACTGCCACCGTTATCCGGCGGCGCGGGTCATGACCTGGAGACAGAGGTCAAGAAACGCAAATGGCCCACCGAGCCAAGCTATTTCCTGGCCAAAGAGTTGCTGATGACAGAGCGCACATACAAAAAGGATCTGGATGTGTTGAACTGTTCGTTTAGGCAAGTGCTCAGTCTGGAGGATGTGGAGCAGCTGCAGCCACTGTTCGAGCTGCTCGATTCCCTGGCTCAGCATCACAATCTCTTTCTGCGCGATGTCGAGCATCGCATGGTGCTGTGGGAGGGACGCGGCAATCATGATACCCATCGCATTGGCGATGTCATGATGAAGCACATGGGCGCTCTGCCCATATACGATGAGTATGTGCAGACCCATCTGGACATCTTGCACTGCATGAACGACATGTACGAGTCGGACAATCGTTTTCAGCAGATCTACAAGGAGTTCGAACAGCAGAAGGTCTGCTATCTGCCCATTGGAGAGCTTCTGCTGAAGCCCCTAAATCGTCTGCTGCACTATCAACTGCTGTTGGAACGTCTCTGCGACTACTATGCCGAGGAGCACATCGACTACGGCGACTGTCAGGCTGTCTATCATCTGCTCATACGTAGCACCAAGCAAATACGTATTCAATTGCCCGACTCGGCCAACTTTGTGGAACTGTGCGAGCTGCAACGTGACATTAGCTTTGAGCAGCTGGTCCAGCCACATCGCCGTCTCATACGACAAGGTTGTCTGCTGAAGCATTCGAAGCGTGGACTGCAACAACGCATGTTCTTCCTCTTTTCGGACATATTGCTCTACGGCTCCAAGTCGCCGCTAGATCAGAGTTTCCGCATTCTGGGTCATGTGCCTGTTCGCTCTCTGCTTACCGAAAATGCCGAGCACAATACGTTCTCAATTTTTGGCGGCCAGTGCGCGATAACAGTCAGTGCCGGCACCACAGCTGAGAAGACCCTTTGGCTGGCCGAGCTCTCCAAGGCGGCGTCCGACATTAAAAACAAGCCGCCCAACATGCAGCTGCAGCTAACCACGCTAAAGAATTGCAGTGAGTATTTTATATGAGTGCAAAACTAACATGAGATAGTTATGCATAGAAATAAGAGCGCATAATACTTTTATCATAATTCTGTAAATTCTAAAACATTTTACTTAACGTTCTGCATGCATTTTAAATCACATCGTTTTCATTCTATCTCACTAACTCTTCTCTTCTTATTATGACTGGCAAGAAAAGCACTCTGTAAAGCAGCGTAAGAAAGCAAAACACCCAAAGCCACTTAATCTCTTTTTTTGTGCCATGCAAAGATAGTAAAACTAATACTTTTATTTCTCCATCTCCTGCACAGGCTCTTCGGAAGAGGGTCTCGACATGGTTGGTCTGAGCAACGGAACAAACAGCCTGAACAGCAGCATGGGTGGCGGCGGTCCGTTGACACCGCAACAGCTGCAGATGCAGCAGCAGAACAAGACGCAACCGTCGCGAAGCAATACCGCACTGCACGTCTGCTGGCATCGTGGCGCCACCGTTGGTCTGGGCGATCATCTCATCGCAGCAGAGCATCAGTTGTCCGGCTATCTGCTGCGTAAATTCAAGAACAGTTCGGGCTGGCAGAAGCTCTGGGTGGTCTTCACCTCGTTCTGTTTGTATTTCTACAAGAGTTATCAGGATGAGTTTGCACTGGCCAGTCTACCGCTGCTGGGCTATACGGTGGGTCCACCCGGTCATCAGGATACTGTTCAAAAGGAGTTTGTCTTTAAGCTATCCTTCAAGAACCACGTGTATTTCTTCAGAGCAGAAAGCGCACACACCTACAACAGGTAAGACTTCCCTGCATGTGATTAAATGAAGATCCAATGTTAATTCAATACTTTTCCAGATGGCTTGAGGTACTGCGCAGCACCACACAAACCCAGGACTTCAAAAACGTGCACACCCATGCATCTGGCAATTAGTAACCTCTGCGAATAAGATCCTTGTGCAATTCCATGGAAGCAGCAACCAATGCAGCTGAAGCCCACATAGAAATACCCTCTAGTATTCTATATTTTTATATACAACGTATACACCACAGAAACTATTCCCATTTTTTATACTATTCCTCGCCTGGGGCTCTTATGTCTCTGGAAGTTCTTTACTTTATACACCGCGTATATTTACGCAACTTAATTGTATTCTGCAAGTCTAGTGCCTAGTTTATATTTCCATGTAAATAACGTATTGTATTTTACTTTTCTACCTTCTTGTTCTGTGTTGGTCCCTGTTTTATTAGCCTATATACTTTTTCTGCGTGAGCTAACTGGATGATTATTACTGTGTATTCGACTTTTTCTATCACCCTGTGTGTCAAATTATGCAAATTAAAAAATATTCAAAATATTAATACAAATAAAATTATAAACAATTTTATAAATATACTATGTAATCAAATGTTGCCTTACGACGCAATTCGTCGCTGTCTTTTTAAAATCTACATTAAGTTTGTCATGCAATTTTCAAAATATTTAACAAACATTAAGTGTAAGTCATTAACTTTAATAGAATTTACAAATTAATACAGAATTGAAAAAAATAATTAAACTGTAGTTTTCATTGGCGAAAGGTTGAAATATACTTATAAAAGGATTTGTTCTTAATACGACGGGAGAAAGCAGACACTAAAATGAAAAATACATCGACATTTTTTTTCGTAATATTTTCATTTATTGATATTTGAAATCTATAAGGTAAATTGTTATCATTTGCTTCAATTTGCTGTTTGTTGTTGTTGTAATTGTTTTTATAAATGTTACTTTATTCTCAATTTGTGGTTTCTCTTTTTGAAGAGATCTAAAAGGATTGCAATAGTTCTTGAGTACATTGTAATTATTAAATTAAAAAACAACATGCTGCTATAGTGGATTATCCATATAGATTTACATGATGCTCACAGCATCATAATCATTTCGTTATCATTATCATTATCATTATCATCTTTATCGTTCCATCATCATCATCGTCGAACACAAAGTGCCAAAGTGGAGGGTCTTAGCAAAAGGAACAGCATTTTGAAAACAAATATGGAGAACAATCGATTGTAAGTATACGCTTAAAACTAAAACTAAATAATGAAATTCCCCAGCCAATATGCTTGAACGTACCCATAGTACTATTTAGCGTGGCAAATGGCAGTTATATGAGGTGTTTAGACTAATTTCTATGCATACAATTATATGTTTCTGGGAAGTGTGTTTAGGTATATGTGTGTGTATATACGTAGCATAAATTATCACCCATGGAAATGAGATTAGAATCGAAGTATTCAAACCTAATGTACACAGTCATTGCATATATCAAGTTAGTTAGGGCCGCTCAAGGTACAAATATTTAGTAGAATGTATGTTTGGATTGGTCACTGGACAGAGGGTTTGTTTGTATTATGCATAAAGATGTACACAGTTATAATTAATAATTGTTTTTTTTTTTTTGTTATCTTTTGTCAACTATACTCGTACAAGCACAAACATCGATCTTTCTTCACCGTATTGCATATCATAGATCCGATCTTAGTGAGATTTAATTTAACTTGCATGCTAACAACTAACATTTAGTTTTAATTTTAATTGTAATTGTAGTAGTTTTTTCTTTTTAGTATTTGGTAAATTTCACAACTTGTAGCCAAAAAACTTATTAATCAATTTAGGTAGTTTGTGCGGATAATCAATCATTAAATACATGAATTGCAGCTCTCACTAACAGCCTGTGATTTTAAGTAGCTGAATATATAATAAAAATTTAATATATAAATATTGTTTTTAATCAAGGCAAGATTTCTTTAAAACTCTTCTATTGAAACTGATTCTATTGAATTCTTTGCGTTACTGACGTTTTTTCAATTGTTTAATCATCTAAATACATTAAAAAGATTAATTATTAACTATATTTCGCTCAAAATATCTGAAGATTTTCATTTAGTTTAGTTTAATTATTGACAGTGAAGAATTGGTTTGGCTGTCTTGAAAAATGAAACTATTTTGCGCAATGGTGTGACTTTGTTTTATAAATTTTTTTATTATTATTATTATTAATAACTTTTTTGTTGCTATTTGAATTATAACATTGATTTGTTTGCTGTTTTATATTATAATGTATTATTGTTGTTAGCTTATAAGAGGCTTTAGGTGTGATATATCTATTGATGTCGCTTGAAGGGGTTGTTCTTGCTTCATCAGTGGGTTGATGTTGTTGTTGCTGTATATGCTGCTTGTTATCGTTTGCCAACGATTAAAAACATTTGCAAAAATTTAAACTGCCCCTTTTGCGGGTGTGTTAAAATGTATTTGCGCGTGTGTGGATGTGTGCGTGTGAATGTGTGTGTGAAAGGGGGAGTGTGTCTCTGTGTCTATTGGTTTTAGGCGCTGTTACAATTTGATAGCATTATAACTATTATAAATATATCTGATATTTAATTTAAAGTTGTTTATATTATTGCATGTTGTTGTTGTTGTTTTTCTTTTTCTTTTTGAAGTTTGTTGCTTCGAGCCGTTGCCACTGCCCCCCACTGTCGCCGTGGATGCAACTACTGCCACTGCGCCTACTGCTGCTGCGCCTACTGCTGCTAATGTTACTGTAGCTGATGCTGTTGCTGCTGTTGATACGGTTGCAGTTGGTGTTGATAATGTGGGCGCATGGCTAATCGATGAAACTTTGCTCCACGCAGGCTTTCACACGCTTCTCATATTCGCGACGATTCTCTTTATACAGCTGGGCGGCAGTTGAGTTTGCCGGAGAGTTGGGATTGGGATCGCTCAGTAGTGACTAAATAGAAGGATGTCAAATAAACCAATTAGTCGATGAGTCAGAATGAGTTACACATTGAAATTGTGAGAATTATGGCAACTCACCTGTATAGATGTTAATATAGCTGACACATCGTATGTGGGACTCCAACGATTCTGCAATATATCCAAGCATATGCCACCGTCTGCATACACGTTTGGATGAAATACTTTCGATACAAATCGAACTGTTGGCGGTTTATTTGGGTATTCTTCCGTAAATTCTATGGTTAACTTAAAGGTACCATCCTCGAACGGAGTATCGTGTGGACCAAAAATCACAGCATTCCATATCATAATATTATTATCTGTTGGTGCACCCGAAACACCCGTTGGTGGGTCCTCCTGAAGTCTGTAACAAAAGTGATCATAAAAAAATAAATAAATATATTCAAACAGCAATATAAATAAGTTGATTTGTTTACATAAATAATAATAATGTAAATAAAAGGTTTTTACTTCATTGCTTGTCCGCCATTCTTGTCAAATTTAAGTAAACAAACAAAACGACAGACAATAATGCGAATTGCACATTAATCATATCTGCTCGACTCTGACTAATCATATCTGACCAATCATCTTAGGGGTTCTACGAGTGTATACATATTATTCATTTATTTATTTCTTTATAAGAATCTCTGTGATTCTTTAAAGATATTTCCTGCAGACGTCTGTTTCTGTTTGTTATTCTGCCTTCGTTATTGCTCTTTTGCTTTGTGTATTCTGCACGGGCTGTTTACAATAATCAGCTGCTGCTTTCTGTATTTTTGTATGGTTTGCAGTTTGTGGCGGCAGCACCTGCTATCCAAAAAGATTGTTATTTATTTGCTTAGCGCAAATAAACATATGAGATTAGCAGAAACAGGAGATTCAAGAAGTTATCAGGGATGCATTTCCTAACCCATATTAACTGCCAATTGGCATGTTTTGAATCCCAGGCGCCTTCCACTAACTCCCAGGGGCTTCGCACACTTGTATTTAGGTCAAGCACACACATATAACTGTATCTGGGTGTGTGTGCATGTGTATACGAGTGTGCAACAGCTATAAGAGAACCTGAACGGAACCACAAGCAGCGAACCCAATGCCGACGATGCAGTTCACAGTTCACTTAAAGGGAAGGAGGCGAAGTCAAGAGAGAAATGTGGCAAAAATTGGGCAAACTAACGAAATCGAGTCGAGTCGAATCGAAGCGCACAACATACACAACGGTGAATGAAATTCCAATAAGAGACGCAAGACGCGCTGCTGCTGCTGCTTCTGCTACTGCTCTGCTTCTCAGCGGCAGAGTATGAGTCAACAAGGTTAAGTGTGCGCGTTCATTCGTGTGACGAGTGATGGCGAAATGAAGAAATATACGGAAATCAGGATGAGGATGACAGATCTGCAGCAGTTGGCAAGGAGAGAGAGCGATTTGAATAACACACATGCATACCTATGTTAGTACGTATGTGTGTGTGTAGATAGTTGCTCTCACTTTCTGCTCTGCTTGGCATTTCTTTTTATTGTTGTTGACTTTGTTTGTCTGCGACGCAATTGCACAAAACGGGAAAAGAATTTTTGTACATTACGCTTTGGTTTTGCTTTGCTTTGCGCAGATTTAGTTTACACGCTTTTGTTATTTTGCTTTGTGTTTGTATGTATTTTCTTTTCTATGCTATGCTTCAAAGTCAAGTGTCAAAGACGCAGGCAGCACTCTTTCTGTTGTTCTTGTTGTTGTGGTTTTGTAGTAGTATCACAATATAAAAAAGAGCAGCGAAAAAAGGCTACGTATAAACGCATACACTCACACCAACACAATTTATACGCAGGTCACAGACACACATGCACATTTGTATTTTGGCTGCGCAAACTTTTCCACGGACACATGTACACACCGTAAGTATGTATGCATGTGCGACTACCATATGTATATACGTTCGTCGCCCCGTTTCTCCATTTCATACCACGACGTTTGTTGAAGTGTGAGTGTGTGTGTATTTTTCTTACCTTTTAAAATCTCTCATAAGACGTCTGCGTGCGGGTGTTGACATGTTCTACAACGTTACTGCCACTTGTGTTAAATGTAAACTAGAAAGTTAAAACAATGCGATTTTCTACAAACAGAGACAGGTTAATTTTGTAATTTTATTTTTAATTGAGGGCACTGAGCGACGTAAGAAAATGTATCGATGTTTCATACAGCACAATCGATATTGGATCGCATACTCGATGACCTTAGAGCTGCAAGAAAAGACGCAATCGCCCAACGATAACAGCTGCTCTGTTAACATTTCTACTCCTCAGATTAACAGATTGGCTCCTCTTGAATATAAATCTGTTAAGTTTTTAAAACATCAGAATCTGCATTAATGAAAAGGATTATTTATTATCTTTCCCCTTAGAATTGTTTGTCAAAAATTCGATGTTAGAAAATAAAACAGGAATAATAATTGTATCACGTTGTGTATTATAAGTGGTCTGTCAACATTTTGTAGTTTTGACTTGCAATTTACATTCTTATTCTGGATTCTACTTCTGCCACTGTTAATATTTCCCTTGGCAGGAACAAATGTTCCTGAATAAAATTATATTTTTTAACGAGAAACTGTCCAAACTAAGGTTGATGAAATTTTAAATAAAAACAAATGAAAGTTTTCTTGTTTAGTTTATAGTTTATTTATGAAATATGCAGATTAACACTAATCTTGACAAATTAACTGTATCACAAATAGCATACGACTTGAAAAGAATTATTCAATTAGACGGGGAAGAGTTCATTGTAGGTGAAGTTCTCAACAATTTTGGTGGCAATAGCGAGGAACTTGATCTCAAGAGCACGGGCAATGGGCGCTATAACTTCATTTGTGAATAGCTCGAAGTTCTCATTGATCGTCTGGTTAATAACATCTCCGAGCACCTTGTCTCCGTTGAAGAGGTTGTCCAGGCGCAGACGACCCTTTCCAGTACGGATCTTCAACGCGAACTCCTTGATATCGAAATATTCAATGTCGTTCACATTCTTAATGTCGTAAGTGACGCGGCAATATGCAACAAAGTTGGTAAAGTTGCCTTCAAAGGGTCCGTTGCCCTTGATGGGTAGCGCCAGGATATTGCCGTTGATATCATATTGACCCTCTCCTTGCAGATGAGGCAATATCAACTCAAAGTCGAAGCGTTTGTTTGGAATGGAAGCTCGCATTTTGGTTATCTCAAAATTGGACGCTCCATAGATGTTGAGTTTCTTTGCCTTAACCGTAATTCCGGTTGCGCCTCCTTCAAGAATGTTGAGATCACCGATGTACAACGGTTCCAGAGCGGGCACATTAATCTCATTGATGCCTTTGCCCAAATAGGGTCGCAGACCATGTATACTCTGCTTCAGGCACTTGGACAGCTCGGGATCATTACGATGGCAAATCTTGATATAGTCGGCTAATGGAATTGCAGAAAACAGTTAGGAAAACTACTGGAAGAAAGTTCCTCGTGCTACTCACGCATATTGCCTGCGTAGGTGACAGCAAAGAAGCAGACAAGCAGAGTGACAGTTATCATTTTGGACTTCATTTCCTTTAAGAATCAATTAGGAATTCTGAAAATTTGAAGATGAGTTGTAAATTTGAATCAGCTAAATACGGTTAGGACTAATGATAGTTTTTATGTTAGTCATTTCCAAGTTATGCAAACTCATCGCTAGTTCGGTTCATTACTCCTCCTCATTGACGTCACAGAACGTCACATTGTTTGATAATATAATATAATTTTCCACGCTTATCATCGCTAGCGCTAATCAAGTGCTGCACAAATGCAAATTATCCCAAGTCTCTGATTGCATATATTATGGGAGCTGATATGTAAGACAACAAACTAACTAGTAGGAGGTATTTGGGAGCTGTAATTTGCAAACGAGACACTGTTTGCCGTTAATGCGTCTGAGTGTATATTGCAGTGGATAATAGTTATTGCTTCTGGCTGCAATGAAGACTATACGGCCTAGCTGAACCCGGCAGAACGGTAAACTGTTATTATGCAAACTGTTATTTTACAGTTATTCCGTACATTCTCTTAACTGATTTTATATTATCTATTATGATCTTTAGAATATTGTATAAAATCTTTCGATATATCTTTCAATTGTGATGTTATTTATGAATTAAAGAACGTTAGTTGGGATTCTTGGAATCTTTTAAAGGACACCTTTAATTGATATTAAAATTCGTAAGTTTTAAGTTTTTATCGTCGATTTAAATTCTGTTTAGAATGCGATTTAGGCTCCTTTTTGTATTGTATTGCCAACTTGAAGATTGATAATTATATGATATACACTTTTTACTAACATTTTATGCTTAACTGAAGACGGCTCAGTGTTCTCGGATTGAGGTGTGTATAGTTTAGATAACCGTCTCGTACTGAATGCTAAATTGTTGACTCGTTCGCATTTTATAGCAAAAAATACGTTTCGATTTACATGAGAGAAGTAGACGGACGTAACGTAGAACCCCAAAACACGTTGACAATACCCACGAGAGAGTGTGATAGAGAGAGAGAGAGAGAGAGAGAGAGAGAGAGAGAGAGAAAGAGCGGGGAGAAGCCCCGAGATTAATACTGCGAACGAGATTCTAAGCGCGGCTTCAGCTTATTTATAATAATAATAATCTGAATAAACCATCCAAGTGTCTGTGTGTGTGTGTGCTGCAATGTGCTGCGCGGCAGTACCCCGCCCACTGTTTGCATTAAGGAAGTTGCATTAACTAGTCTAGTAGATTCCCAGATTCCAACTACTCAGCAAGAGCATTTTCGCTTCGATATACCGAAAATAGAGTTTCTTAATAGTTTTCCAACTTATTTTTGAGTGTGTGTTTCTATTTTTAATACAAGTTGATCTCTGACATGTTGTTGCTTGGCGTGCAGTGCGTAATTAGAAGCCCTGATACGTCTGAAGTTACCTGTGTTGACAATCTGCTGAGTTCTCGCTTGAGCTTGGGTTGGGATCGCCTGTCACAGTTTTATATAATTGGAGGGTCCCCGTTCGGCAGAGAAGAGTGTCGACAGAAAGGCAAGACTGTGACTATGACATGGTTCACTGCTACGACTGATAGATGCCCCACTGAGTTGGCCTGTCATAGCTTAAAATTATCCAGCAACACGCAATTGCCGAGTTACGCTTAGAGTTTGTACTCGTAGTCGTACTTACTACCTACTTAGGGGAGAACTAAAAGTGTTTAGGCGCAGCAGTTAAGTTATTCAAGCACGGGCCACGTTACCCATTGATAATGGGTGCGATTACGATCAAGTTAAGCCTGATTAAACTAACCCAGACAAATGTTTGACAGTCTAAATGTTCAGTATGTTTGTACCCCAAAGAGACGTTCACATTTTATAGAAATTCTCTAGTTTTGTAGAGTAAAGAAGGACCTAGAAAGGGTTTCATTACAGCCATAACACTCCAGATAATATTCTAGTTTCTGCTTTAGTTGTTTAGTGCTTTACTTAGTATTCATTATTCACTTTACTTACTTTATCCATTCTATAATTTTCATTTAATTGACCATTTCTCCACAGCTTCCATTCATTCATGTATTTTAGTTGAGTCGAGGCCTTCGATTCGCATGTCAAGCCCGAAGTTACCGTGCGACTAATGATAAACCATAACCCAGCTAAAAATGACGAACCTGCAATTCCTCTTATCTATAGTTATTGTAATAGCCTTCAATTGAATGTGAGCATAAGCTGGAGCTGGCTTCATTCGACAGCGACACAACAATAATCCCGACTTTGGTTTATATAAAAGATGTGCCTCCATTTCAATTACATATCATATAATAAGTTTATTACCTTTTCGTTTGTTTGTAAGTGTGGATGTGTGTGTGTGTGTGTGTGCAATAAATTAGACCTTAAATTGTATATTGGAAAAGTGCAACTATCTAATTCAAGTTAATCCATTCATCCAGGGGTATCTTGGCGAACAGGCGGTCCATGAAATTGCGTATGACCAGAGTCAGTTTGGTGCGTAGCGCAGGCTTCATTTCCTTCAGCAGTTCCTGCGAGTTTGAGTTGATGAACAAATTGAGAGCGGCCTCTGCATAAGGGAATAAATATTGCATTTAACTGTTTCCATGTGTGGTGGGGGTTCTCTTTGACTTACGAATAACGGTGTTGCCATTGGCAATGTTATCGACGCCCATCTGAATGTCCTTGACGTTGAAGTCCATTTTGACTGCATCGGTGGTGAGATATGTGCGTCCATCTTCGCCCTCATTGGCCAGCGCCTTGAAGTAGATCTTGGCCTTGACACCCTCTGCAAGGTGGGATCATAATAAGATGCTGTTCCATGACTCCGAGTCAGTTCACGTTCCGCTGTTCTACTTACCATACTCGCCCCAATAGTCACCGGCACCGGAGGCCTTCACCAAGATCAGCACACCTGTGGATCGGTATTGAGCCTTGACGCGTATGCGGGGTATCTCGCACGTCAGCTGGAACTGCAGTGAGTCCAAGTCGGAGCTGCAATTGGTGGTGGAGATGGTGACAATGGCAGTGATAATGACACTATGATTAGATATGCTTTGTATCTATAAATGTTGCAACTGCAGTGGCAAGTTGAGTCAACTCGAAACTGCCATTTCATTGGATGTGCCAAGCATTTGCATTTTTCAATGTCACACTTGGAGGCACTGTCCACTCCACCTCGACCTTCAGTTCGGCCAGATGTGACGACAAATGTGGTGCAACAAATCATTGCACCGATCTAAATCAATATAGCCCAAAACACGCCTTGCAAAACCTGTAACCGCAGTGCCGCAGTGCAATACTCAATTCTCGCCAAATCCAAAAGCGAATCTGCATTCGTATTGGAAATAGAAACCGGCTGAGTGTTCGTTCGGTTGCCCAAAGGCCAAAACCGACTAAAACCGATTGACTTGACATAGAGAATCGAGTTGACACACATTCGTAATCGAGCGGTAGCCAATATATCGATAGAAGTGTTTCTTGGCCATCATCTTCTTTGTCGATCTCTCTCTCGCTACTTTGGCCTATGTAAATGGTTCTTAGGTCACTTCAGAATCTTTTGTTTCATTACCGGAAAGTTATCGCACGTTTGGGGCGGTCCAAGTGCTTTGCAGCTGCCAAGGACTTTGCAATGTTGCACAGTACATAACTGAGTGGAAGCAGCTTGAACAGCTTAAGTTATGCTCATGTTAGGTGTCTCGCATAAATTACTGAGGACGTAATATTGATTTACTTCAATACTGTAAAGTTTTGCAAACATGAGCAATACATTTTGAGAACGAGCTGTTTCCACTTAAGAAGCATTAGACCACAGCAATTGATACTTATTAATAGAATAAACATGAAAATCCCCAAGTTCTTGCGATGTGGGCACGCGTCGCTTGGGCACGCGTCATAACTAGCTATGAATATCGATTAGAGGTAATTCCAGCGCAAGTTCTAATCATTTTTCCCTTATACAGAGATTTTTCACGTTAAGATATTATTCGTTGCGTTAAGTTTCAAGTTAAATTCTATTATAATGGGACTCAAACTCATTCCCGGTAAGATGATTGGATTAGCTTTAAACTGAGTTTAACTTGTATCGAGGTATCGACACATAAACGACGGATCAAAAATGCGGTCATAGTTTATTGATACTTAGAAACTCTCTATTTGCCCTTTAGCGATAAAACTTAAGTTGCATTAATTAAAATGATATGCGATCGCGTGCTCACAATCTGAGAAAACGGAACTTGAGTTAACATAGAAATTGATACAAACGATTATTAAACAACATCATAAGAGATATGTGTTAATTTTGTTGAATAATTCTAAGAAAAGCTAAAATTATTTAATGCTATAAACATTGTCGAGGCACACATATTATCTCTGCTAAGTAGAGCATTTGAAGTAGGTAAACAACTAAAGCAGAAAGTTATTAGGGTACAAAGGCGCTATTATTGTTGCGGATTGTGATCATAGTACAACTAATGAAGCGCGGTGGGACCCCAAGCGTCTTGGGGGCACGAGTGAAGTACCCAACTCAACTCAACTACTGTACATTCATGTGAATACCTACCGCACATTGGTGACTGTAATGTTGCTAACCCCATAAGCCTGAATATTACGGAAGAGAGCGCGATAACCATCAGGTCCGCTGCCCAAAACGATTCCGATCTCATCGATTACCACCGGCTCGATCTGGGGGAAGGTGAAGAGGAAAGAATTTATTGCTAGAACGGTAATTGGGTAGTTGCTGTCTGGGCTTACCTCGTAAATATCCAATTCGGGTATGCCCTTTTGCAGATAATGCACCAATTTGTTGCCGCTATCACGTAGACACGCATTTATGGATGTCTCATCGCGGGGGCACTGCTGCAAGTAGTAGGCTGAAAGAGCAAAAGAGAAGCATTACTAGAAAGAGACATGAATAGACAGAGCCAGACTGATAGTGCGATCAGTTGCAGCTTGAGATTATTTCCCAGTTCATTGAATTTTTGCACGTATCGCTGTCTTGTTTTCTATACTCTGCACGTGTTCAAACAGGGTCAGAATGGGTATATTATGCTCAAAGAAAAGAGTGTGGAAAGACAAAAGGGGCGTGGCAGACTACACATACATATTCGTGGTATATACTCTAGGATATTGTTAGAAGATCAGTTTCATTCCTCACTAGTTAAATTGGGTTGCTTGACAGGGTGTTAATTAGTCTACTACTCTTAACTATTTCTCTCTCTCTCTCTTTACTTGCGTTTGTCTTTTTCGCTATTCCGCGCTTTATGAGCCGTTCGGCAATCAACTGAAAATCAAACATTGCGCACTCGACTGTGACTGCAACGGAATTAAAGTAGTTGCCATTAATTGCATCTCGACGATCGCGGCTTGCTGTGTTTGTGCTCAGTTCAAGTTCGCATAACGCGACTGTCGAGTCAAGATCCCCGAAACTGCACAAGTTCCCAGAGCTAGGCGTGAGCAAGTGCTGTCTCTGCCTTGGCCCCGGGCGGCTGGGGGCGTCGAATGTGACAGCTTTATTGGCGGGGTCATTAACTTTCTCAGCCCTACAACTACATTAGTGTACAGAGTTAGTGTGCAAAGCCAGAGGCAATTTTATACAGAACAAAGAAAGCTTTTAATTAGCCCTATTCCTATATAGTATATGCTGTAAATTGTAATGTTTTATACTAGAGAAAGCAATCAATTTGATAATCCGGACGTTAACACCCGCAAGTACTATGCAATTTACCCGATATAATCGATAGTTGATAGTTAATCAGATTTGTGTAGGTAAACTGGACTTGGACAAAGTCTATGATATAACAAAATATTCAGCTTCATGTAGTTCCCCATTAGGTCTCATAATATTAAATTAAGTCTAAATTAGCAATCAACTAAGTGTCTCGACTCTGCAGAGGTAATTCTTCTCGTGGCTCTTAAGATGACCGCTTAATTGGATTATTCATTCACTTAGAATAACTCAAGTCACGTCTGCTCGTTAATCTCTTCTATAAATATAATTAATTTGAACCTGTTTTCAGTTATTGTCCGCACGTGGTTAACTCTAAAAAGAATCCCTCTATAGATGGTTTTGTCCCCCAGGAACATTAAACGGAACGGATCTTCTATATGTCTGCGAAAATTTGTTTATAATTTAATTATAGCAACTGTTGAAATAAGCCCTTTTTTTATTGTCTTTACTATTTTAAGAAGTCCACAAAATAATTGCCTCGTTGAGGGACCGTTTTTTTTTTTTTTCCATAATTTAGATTCTCAGAAACGATAGCTTTATACGACAATATCTATCGGCAACTTTCAGTGTTGCCAACGCACGTCTCAGGGGGGTAATTAAAGCCGAATCAGCCTGGCCGAGAGACGTGACAAATGCTACGATTTGCGTCTCTTTAAGGACCGAAAACCGATTTGGGTTAGACGTAATCTGATGGAAAGTAATCTTGGTGCGTATTCGGCGATTGGGGGTATTGGGTTGGTAATACTTACGCTGTTCCTGGGCCCAAGTGGCGCCCAGTGTGGCCAGCAGCAATAATATTCCGAATTTGTGGCACATTATTGTTGTTATTGTTGATGCGGTTTTTGGCTCGTCTGCATGAAAGTACAAGTCAAAATGAAAATAATGATGGTTATCGTTATTGTTGTTTCACTTTTAGTTTGGTTTCATAATTGATTAGCACGTTTCGTATCGCTTCGTTTTGTTAATATGCTAATTTGTATCGAATGACGCTGACTAGTTTTACTTTTCTCCTCTTCTTTTACTACGAGGTGAATGAGTGAGAGCGAAAGCGATTTAGGATTATCTTGGAGTACAAATCACACTGGGGGGAGCACACAAACAATCGACACATATCATACTATACAATGCAAGCGATTTATAAATTTCACTCGGGCCGCCGAAATTCTTTCGAACTGAGCTTGGGTACTAAGTAGGTCAAAACGGACCAGTTCGGTTTGTTTGTTCTCTTTCTCGACACGAAAAGAATAAAACTGTCGTACCGTCTGTAGGAATTGCTTTCTCAATAAGGTTTTAACTTGTGCTTCTGCTTCTGCTTTAGCTTCTGTTTCTGTTTCGGTTGAGGTTTGCTTTCTTTGCCGTCGACTGAGTGTCGTCCAACTTTCACGCGACTTGAGCGAGGAATGAGCCAACGCTGCATTGGACCAAGCCATTTAACCAAAAGCCAAGCATGCCAGGCAGCCAGGCAGCCAGCCAGCGAGGCGGCCAAAAGAAATGAGTTTCAGTCGAAAGCAGCGCCAGAGGCAAAGGCGTAGGTAAAGTGCAGTGCAACAAGCGAACAAAGGCCGCGAAATGGGGCCACACCCACAGCCAGCGCTCTGCGAGCGCATGCATAATGCCAGAGTAGGCCTGGGCCTGGGTCTGGGTAGGGCTGGGTGTACAGCTACTTGAAGGTTAAGTTCATGCCGTGAGCTGGTCGGTCTTTGACTCGCTCTCGCTCGGCCTCAAAATCCAGCCTAATGAGCCGTGCCATGAATCAGAGCCCCATGAGCTTCATTAGCTGGGATAAGCTCACTGGGCTTAGCCCGTGCCCGTGCCAGTGCCAGTGCCTGTGGCCTGTACATCATCTTACGGTACGAGCTGAAACTATTTTTGCACTTGATGATGAATACCTGGCAAATTGCATATTTATTTCACAGTCCTTTGTGGCTCAGCTGGGCTCAATTAGTTCTGCCCCAAGGGGTGCCTTCGCAAAAGGTCAAGTGCTCTCCTTTGCCATTTGCCATTTTCCATTCACCACTTGCCACATGCCACCTGCCACATGCCACATGCCACATGCCACATGCCACCTGCCATTAGCATTGCACTTAGCTTCCACACGCACGCGATTTGCATACGAGGCACAACACAAAAATAATGAAGAAGAAGCTAAGCAAAGAAGGTGGAGAAAAGAGGAACAACCTTTCATTGAATGCAATACACCCATTATGACGCCCATTGTATAATATAAATAATTATGTTTATGGCTGAAAGCCATTAATTACACTTCTTTATAGCGAATTCCTCTCACAACAATTGCATACCTGACTGCAAGAGCCCAAAGAACTCTTGTCGATGCGGACACTCGTGTTTTGCATTTAAATCAATACAATTAATTCCTTTTTTTGCAAATGCGGCATTTATTAACATATTTACCATATGAAAATGACTAAATGGTATTTAAATTGTGGGCTGCTTATTTTTTAATTGAGTTCGAGAAATTTCCCAGTTCATTTTACGCTTTGTGTTGAAAAAGGGGAAATTTCAAATTTGTTTGGGAATTTCAAAGGCATTTCCAATAAAGCATTGCATACCTTTTGGAGCAAATGAAAAATGCTTTGCTACATGTTCTGCCTACATGTTCGGCCACTAGTGTAGAGTGCCGACCCCTGTAGATGAGTCGTCTGAGGCGTTTGACTTTTATACAGGGGTTCCGGGTTCGAATCCCGGGGGAGGGCATGGTTTTTAAAAAATACAGATTTAACATAAAAAACAAAATAGATAACGCTAACTATAGTTAGTTAGCCGGCGCGCCTTTAATGGGCAGAATTAATAGATAGAAAGGACACAAAGGGGATATTGGATTTTCCCCGTATGACTTAATAATAATAAAGATAAAAGAAAAATATTTAAAAAAAAAGTGTAGAGTGGCGAATGAATGAGGCACAGAAAAGTATGCAACAGTTTTTCTTACTGTGAAATGTTAAATGTTTTTTCGACTTTTTCGCCCGCCACGCCCCCTGTTAAGCAAAGGGGCTTTTTCCAAAAGGTGTGCATCCTAAAAAAGTGAGAGAAACTTAAAAAACGGTCAAAACTTTGGAGCTTTTTCCAGGACGGGCTGTGCACTCTACGAACTTGGAAACTTGTGTTCTGTTAAATTGAGAAATAACGAAACTGATGGAAATAGCCGCATGTCGCTATCTCATCTGGTTTGGCCGCAATTTCGAATTGAAAATTGAATAATTTTTTCATTTTCCTTTCCCCTTCCTCTTATATATTTATTTACTTCCTCTTATCTTTAGCTGTCTTTCTTCGCCCTCACATATGCATTTAAAACAAGAACTATCCATGCACGCGAAATCAATTTATATTTCTGTTAGCTGAGCCAGCATATACTTGCAGCACCCTTTTATAATGAAACCCCCCCCATATCTCTCAGAAGAAGCCTAGCCGGATTAATCGCGTGCAGTGCAGCAGAGTATTGACCATCCGCTGGTTACGAAATACACTGGGTATTTCTTCGTAAAATGTTACAGAAAATAATTTGTGTAAATTGAAAAAAAACTGCCGATATTCCAAATGAAAAACTGCTTGTTTTTTGGTTAACAGAGCTATGTTAGCTAAGACACGATCCTATTCGTGTCCCGGATGAGGCTGATCTACCAAGTAGTGCTCTGCTGTACACTGCTTAGTGTCTGATCAGAATTTAAAAAAAGCCAGATTTGTCTATCTGTTTTATTTCGATAAGTTACTTTTAATAGAGCCGCAAATGAGTAACTGTAAAAACTTGGTATTTTAGAAAATAATATTTAATATATATTAATAATAATATTTAGAAAATAATAATAAAAAAAAACTAATATAATAGAAAATAATAATAAAATACGAAAACTATACAGTATTTATAAGAAAAACTAAATTTGTTGCTATTTCAGGTTATCTACTTTATTATAGTAGCCAACAATTTGATACCTTATCTAGGGCGAGCTATATATTTAACGAAATTGGAACAACGTGTACTGTTGAAAGAAGAAGAAGAGAACCAATTAAATGTCGCTATCGCCCAAAGTTGCCTCTAGACGCAATTGAAAATTGAAAATTGAAAGAAAACAGCCGTTATCCAAATTGATTACGGCTGCAAAATACTGAAATAAACTAGATATTCCGTTGCCAGCAGTTTTCTTCTTTGTCCCGCTATGGAACTTTTGAAAAAGCTAGACTTGACGGGAAAAAAGCTGAGCTCGCAACACTGTTACAGTGCAGTGAGCTATTACAGGTTTTTTTGTTTTTAATTTTGTCAAGGTTATTTTTTGGTCAACGACATTCACCCAGTTTCCTTGAAAGCTTTCAACTTGATTCTTTAATTTCCCTACTTTGAATAGGAGTTCCAAGGAGTGTTGGGCGTTCTTGAACAGCCTGCAAAATGCAATCGATAGTTACCGGCGCTGAACTTGAAAACTTGTTTAATATTTCCAGTTATAAAATACCTTTTACTAAGAACTCCCTGCATAAAACTCCCTCATCAAATTATTATTGAGCTTATGGGAATTTTTTATATGTGCGCTAGACGAGATAGGAACTAGTTTCAATCGATAGTGAAACTGTTGATGTGCTAATTAAAATCAAAACTAAAAGTTCAAATTCTCTTAATTAGCTTCAGTCCATCCTAGTCGTGTTTTGAGGAACTCGTTTTACTTAAATTTATGTCTGGAATTAAATTTAGTTTTATTTCCCGTTTGAAGCTGCACTTAAAACAGCGTGTGGGGATTACTTTTGTATAATTTCGGTAATAATTCTACTTTGTTGTAGTTAGAGTTAGTTGTAGAGTTTTATAGATCTTTACTTGGTTTTTTTTACTTTACTGGGAAAGATGATTTAGTTATTCGTGGCAACCTCCACGAACATCAGAAATAAGTACCTACATTTATCATTCTTATTCATAGCGAGATAGAACAAAGCCAGCTAATTATTTAAATAACAAAGCAAACGGCTTAGACAATAGTCTGGCAAAACGTTTTCCTGTTCCATTTATTATTTATCCATTTACTTGGGCATCAAAGTATTTCTCACTATTGTCAACCACGAGTCTGGGTGTGAGTGCGAGTACTCGTACTCGTCGCGAACTCACATTTATTATGTGCTTAGCAGTGGCTCTAGAACCCACTGGGCTCTGTATGGTACTTCCCTCAACAATTGTCACGGCCATTGTAAACAGTTTAAGATCGTAGAGTCAAAAGTGCAAAGTCGGGCCCTTGCGCGTGTGTTCTGCGCATTAGACTCCACACTAGACGAATAGATGCCAAAACACAACTCGAGTTGAACCCGGATTGCCTCTAGTATCAGTATCTATTCCATTCCTTAAATAAATTAATTGTTCGCTGACGTTTAACTAATGACTTTACCCTAGTGGTTCCCGGGAATAATGTACTATTAATGCTTAGTTAGATAATAGCTCATTAATCTAATAAGCATGCACTATAAATCGCCTAACCCATATCCGGATATATGAACTTAACATTTAGCCCTATATAGTATGTGTTGAAAATGGAAAGTTTTGTAACGTTTCTATTTACTCATCTTAACGCTTGAGTTACTGCAGTTAGATTATAAAAATAAAACCTATGAATCGTAAGTTCATGTCGGAAACGACTTCTTCAATTATCAATTATTATAATTGACAGACCGAGAATCGCAGAACTCAATATGCTGCTCACGATTTGGTTTCATAACTCCTCTCCAAGATAATGGGAAAATTATTCGCCTGACTTTGGCACAGAAATCCAAAGAGAGCGAAACGCAATAAAATAAAATTGAAGAATATTGATTTCTCTTTAGCTCAGGGCTCCAAGGTGGGCAGCTCTTAAGGAGAGGTCTGACCCCAGTTGGCCGCAGCTCTCACCTACTTAGCACATGGGGAACATTAATTACAGACGAAACAATCGAAATTGCATGCCGAAATGCACTTTAACACATTATTACCGGTAATTTTTATGGAATTTTGTTTCACGTAATTGGAAAATAATTAAAATTAAAATTGTATTCTAAACGAGTTAGTTGAAAATTTACAGCCTATTGCGCAAATGAACAGATATAATGCTTAATTACATTTTAAGCTTCAGGCAAAACATAAAATAATAGTAGACAGCTAGACAGAATGGCAAACAGAGACTGAATCTGAAGAACTTGGATACAAGGCTGGGGAGAATTGGGGAGGAGAGACCTTTGGACAGTTTTACTAAACAGCGAATCTGTTTGGCAGTCGGGCAGTAAGACAGTCAGTCAGTCAATCAGTGATTCAGTTAGTTTAGTCAGCAGAAGTTTGGCTTTTGCAGTCGACGTCAGCGTCGCTGCCGCGATCGCAACATCTCCGTTGAGGAGCTGAGAGCTGCCGACAGACAGCTGCGAGCTGCGCTTTGCATGTCTTGGGGGAAGCTTTAAAATCCGCGCCAGGCGCCTCCAACGTTCACAGTCGCCATTCTCAGCTGCGCGTCGTTGGTCGTGTGTTCCGAGATCAATATATAGCAGACATATAATAAACAATTCTTTTGTTCTTGTTGTGCCTTGTCGAGTGTCGTGCGCTGTGTGTTAATATCTGCATATAAAGTTACCTTAATTGTGGTGTGAACTTTAGCTTATCAACATGCTGAGAATCTTCCTTATCGTTGCCGCAGTCATGCAAACCATCTGCCTCAGCCAGGCCGAAGCACGTAAGTTGTGTTCTCGCATCTGAATTAAGTTATAGATTCTTTAGGAACTTAAACACAGTAAACAGTTCAAACATGTAAATGGAAAGCTGCGACAGACAAATAAATGATCTATAAATATTTACGGATTGTATCATATGACAATTTGAATTTTGCAAAAAAATCCCAAGTCATTTGAATGTTAGTCGGAGAAACTAATTTACTCTGCGTCAGCGCAGGGAGAAATGGGTTGTAAATGAGCTTACAAATTTAATTTACACTGCGAGAAAGCAAAGAATGGAACGACATTAAAGTGTTACAGTGCTTTGATAGTTAAATGGTTCGTTTCTATCAAGACAACTCAGGTATCGATGTGATAACAGACAATGCCTGCTGTAATTGTCTCTTCACACCTTTGTGTGTTCCGCTCTGCTCGCCGCAGAATGTCAAATGTCAAGCCAGCTGCTAATTCGATAGCAGTCGTCATTAAAATTATGTAAATGCGAAAGCTTCGCACAGTTCGATGTGTTAACTAACCAAAAATGACACACTTTGGCGAATTGAGCGCGCTGTACGGAAACTTTGAAACTCGGGCAGGGGTACAAATACGATGAAAAGACAGAAGGAAAACAGAAAAAACAACAAAAAATAATCATAATAAACACAAATCTCTTCCGCATCCATAAAAGACTGAAACTCAAAATGCAGACTATGAACCAAATACATATATAATGAACGTAATACATAGTCTCGATCCGTTGAACAGCCTTCAACTTGAAATCTCAAAACTATGCGCTGAAATGCAGTTAATGATCGCTTAAGCCACATATGGATGCCATAATGGTTAATCAATGAACAGTGACGGCCGAATCGTAGAATCGTAAACATAATACAGATACCGATACAGATAAAGATAGAGATCAGGCGCGTACTAGTATTCAAGCTGGAAGACAGGTTCTTACCATAAGCAGTTGCAGTTGTAAGGCCACAGACTCGCAAACAGCAAGAGCAAGAGCAGTGGGAGAGAAGGGAGAGAGAGAGAGAGGGACTAAGAGAGAGAGACGACCTTGCTGGAGATCGCACTTGGTCGCGGCCAGGGTTGAGCTTGATTAATATTGTGGCCGGTTTTCGACTAAGTCGTTGAACTTTACAGGGATTGAAATATAGTAGAAGACGAAACCGAAACGGAAAGCGTAGTTCGATTATTCGCTATTTTTATTGTTGTTGATTTAACTAAGTGAATGAATATTGTTTTGATGTTCTGTTTATATTTGACAGCTGCGTATATCAAGCAATGTGCTCGCGATGATCCCAAGCTGGTGGATTGCTTCATTGGCGCCCTGGAACATTTGAGGCCGTATCTGGCCAACGGCATACCAGAGATCGAGGTGGGTAACCCTTCAGTCTTCAGTTTGACACGCTTCAGACTATTTGCGCTTGTATTGCGAAAACGAGTTGCAGTTGCAGTTGCATAAGATGCAAAACAAAAATCACAATCAGCCCCAGCGACAAGGGGCAGGCGACAGGAGGCACGAGGCAAATGGCAAGACAAATGGCAACACTGTGGCAGTGGGGCTAGGCTAACGGGTCTTGCGTAATGCCACCGACAGTGGTGGCTTGTGGCAGCTGCCACTCTGGTGCGGAAATTGTCTGTCTCGCCCGATTGCCGATGATTGATGGTTGATGGTCGATGGTCGATGGTCGACTGCCGATCGCCGATTGTTGTTGCGCACTTGTCTCTTGACTTCTCTAATTGTTTCTGCTTCTTCTTCCTGCCACAGTTGCCGCCCGTGGAGCCCTTCAAAATGGACTCGCTGTCGCTGCAGCTGACGGAGGGACCGCAGGGCTACAAAATCACACTGAAGAACATGGAGGCCTTTGGCGCCAGCAACTATAAAGTGGAGTCCCTGAAACTTGGCGCTAACGGTGGCGAGCCCTTCAAGGCGCGCATCATTATGCCCAAGTTGAAGATAGAGGCCAAGTACACGAGCTCTGGCGTTCTGCTCATCATTCCCGCATCGGGGGGTGGTGACTTCCATGCCGTCTTCGAGGGTGTCACAGCTGACCTAACCGGCAAGACTTCGGCACGCGGAACCTTCCTGCACGTTGACTCTCTGAGTCTCGTCCTCGATGTGAAGAAGGTCAACATGAGCATCTCACGCGCATTCAACAATAATCGCATTTTGTGTAAGTACTAATGAAACTTGAACATTTTATGTTTTCTTTGATCTAATTTAATTGTATTTATTCCTCTACAGTGGAGGCTACCAATCTCTTCCTGCGCGACAACTCTCAGATCGTTCTGGAGGCCATGCAGGCTCAGCTACAGAAGAAACTAGCAACCGAGTTTGGCAAACTGGCCAATCAGCTGCTCAAGAACGTTCCTATCGACCAGTTCTACTCGAATTAGCCGTCCCTAGCTGTGTCGATCTCTAGAATAGAACGCTAGCCTAAGCATTTTTATTTAATTGTAAAATCTTACTCGTTATTGCTATGAACAAAGTATTAAATAATTTACCTGTGTAATCAAGCAATCTTTCTTTTAAAGTTAAACAGTGTTGAAAGATCAAACAATCTAGATAGTAATGATAGATATGAAGGGCTCTGAATCATCAGTAAGCCAGAATGAGAACGAGATGAGAAAGAAAGGCAGCGTCAATTTGCCTGCTTCAATCAGGTTCTCCACGCGACCCGATAATATATTCAATTCCACGATAAATAATATAGGACTGGCCATATGTTTAAATGTTTCATTTTATTAAATATGTAGAAGTATTTAGTTTTACAATTGTTCATCTTTAGTTATCTTCGTACACCTATATACATACGTGTGACCGATAAGATTCCATCTTTTCCACTTGCATTTCAGTTTTAATTGAATTCGAGTTGTTTTTGTGGCATTAATGGGGGCATTATTAAAATGAACCAATCTTATATTGTACGGTTTTAGTATTGGTCAAAAGTGCTCATTATATGCAGTTTGGGGGTGATTTTAGGGACTAGCTACAGAGAGCTGTTGAGTATTTAAAAGTTTGAGTAAAACAAAAATTGGCTATAGCTATGAAATATATATCTTCTATATAGATTGAGTCCTAAAAAACAAAATATATATTTACGAAATGTTTGGTAATCTGAAAACTCCTATTCAAGAACTTAGCAACATAATATGTTAGTTATCCGAAGTTCACCCAATTTATTTCAAACAGTCCAGCCTAATAATCACCTAATTTTCAACCAATGTATCTTATGATCTCGCAAGCAAATTCATTGTAAATCAACCAATTCAAATTAATTCGCTATATTTGAAGCTATACCTCTTGCTTACCCCCATCTCTGTGAAATTGAATGCCTTGTACGAGTATCTACTCCGTATATACACTTTAATATATAGGTATGTGTAGTTTGATTCTCTTTTAGTTTTCTTTTCTGTTTAGTTTTTCTACAAATTTGCAGTTAAATTCGCATTCAGAGAGCGATCGACAGAGTGCATCGTTATTTATCGTTACAGGTCGATCGGTTTTCTCATCCGAATATGGTTCAAGTAAAAAACTCTATATAGTTAATACATACATTTCATTTCTACAATGGAAAATTCTACTAATTGAAATTAATTATTTTTGGGGGCTAGGCATACTTGTTTGTTTATGCAATTTAATTATTATTTTAATTAATAGGTTTAGTTATAATTTACTTTCATTTTAGTTTTTTTGTTTAAGATCTTAGGTTTATATATTGAATGGTAATTGGTAATTTTGTTAAAATGTTCGGCCTGGAAAAGTGTAGCTTGCCAAGGCTGATAAAAAAATAGTATGTCCGTTTACTTACTGCCTCATATAAAAGTTGATCATATGTTCAATATATTATCATATATATGTATATATTATATAGATATATGTCATATACAGCTAGCCTGCTTTTTATAAAAAATGCGCTGTATAAATGCCTCAAACTTTGCGCTGTCTTAAGAATTTGGGTTTGTTGATTTGGTTTAAGGTTAGTTTTCTTTATATGTTAATATATAGTGTATATATATTTATATATATGCTATGCTAACCATTAATTGTATGCCATATTAATATGAATTTTGATTTCAGATTTGTTGTCATCGCAGCCTTCTATTGAAGCCAATTGGTTGGAATTTCAATGTGATCTTGAGAGCTTGAGAGATTAACTGAAACCGAAACCGAATAATTCTAAGAAGAAGAATAATTGTCAAATCGAATTGTTGAAATAAAACTTATAGATTTTTTCTACATAATAAACTGTGTTTGTTTTATTCTTTTTCACAATAAAATTAGCATTAAATATAATTTGTATAATAAACATAAGAGTTCATAATGCATAGTTAAATCAAATGCTCGAAAGCCCGAATGCTTTTCACGAATTGAATTTTTCTTTTATATACTCGTATGCGTGTATATATCTTTATATATATATATATATATCCGTACATAGCTTGTGCCGATTGCGCGCTGTTTACAAAACTAAAGGTTGTGGTTGTGAGTGTTTTTATATATGTGTGTGTCGAGTGTTTAACTACAAAATATAATTATTTATGCTTTATAAGTATTATGTACTCGTATTTATATAATATATTTATATATATATATATATATATATATATATATATGTATTTTTATGTATAATTTATAGTTGTTACTTGACAAATGTAGCTCTATAGCGCTTGCCTGTCCACGCTATATTTCATCCACTCCACCACCTATCATTCTATCATGCTATCCTTTTTACAACAAATTACAAATGGTTTTTCACTGTCATTACATTAGTTTACAATGTTTGCGATCGAAAAATTTTACAAATATCTGTTTGTGTGTATATATGCAATATATATATTTATCTTGTTTAAATTGTGATTACTTTTTGAATTTTATTTTTCAGTATTCTTGTTCGTATTTGTTTTTACAAATAAATAAGTTGGCAAAATCAAATGTACAATTCAAAAATGTTCAATCTTTCTTTCATTCTGTCTGCTTTGGCAGCTTTGAAAATTGTTGCTTAGCGTTTTCTCTTCTCATTGTTGTTGTATTTTTGCTACCCGACCCCATGGGGTTCATATATAAAACCTCATACAAGTTGATTAATTATGTTGTTTAATCTACGCTTTGCTTATGTTTGTTTTGTGTATAAGTTAAGTTACATTGTTTACATTTTATTTTATTCAAAATTGGGATTTAGTCGGTTTACATGCGTGCAAAATGTGTATATATATATATTCTTTGTTTTCTTTTCATTATATATTTATTTTCTGTAAAAACTAGCAATATGTAAATAACGCCAGTTGCGTGTAAATTTCACTGTGCACACAAATTACACATCATATCAATATATAGTATATTCCATATACATATCCATACACATCGTATATAGTATATTAGTATATATTGTTGGTATTTAAAAACGTTGCTTCAAGTGTAATACATATGTATATCGGTTTGCGTGTGTTTTATAAGTAAGTATAAGAGCTCGCCTATGCCTTATACTAACTACTACAGTTAAGCAGCTTTATATGTTGCCTTTGCAGAGTGTGCTTACGATATATGTTTGTATGCTTGTATGTAAGTATGTATGGAGAAAGCGTCTCTACTTTCATTGTTCATTATACAGAACCTTTGAATCTAAATACAGTGTTCTTTTCGCGTGATCATGTAAATGTGTGTGTGTTTGTTTTTATGTGTAGTTCGCTATGATTTATGTAAATTAAAATTATCAGTGCATTGCGCTCTGTAGACAGGCAGTTGTTTAGTTATTAACTAATAATAAAATTAAAAAAATAAACAAAACACACAAGTTAATATGAATAATACGAGAACCATTCGCTGTATTTGCGCTTGAAATGCTCTCACTAGCGCGGAAGGGAGGGGAGAGTCAAGGAATATTATTATGGGAAGTGCGGGATATTTGAGACTTACACAAAGTTCATATTTCATACATAGGTGTGTCTGTGTGGGGGTATATACAAAACCACGACGGTAGCAACAACAATGACACAAAAAATGTTCTTCAATAGATTTTTACAGTTTACAATTTTGAAAAAATATATTTCTATATTATTTTGATTAAGTATAAAATCGAACCCGATAAAAAAACGAGAAATTAGAAAGTATAAAATTGTTTTTTAGGCATAGTTCAAAGTTTGTTCTTTTTTCCTTGTCCTGTTTCGAATAAGGCGTCGCGCGAAATGTTCTAAACTGTAAAGTATCAAAAAATGTACAAAATTTCTAACTCCGTCTCGGAGCCTGGCTTTATACAACATACGGTCCCGTGTTGGCAATTTACAAATGTGTCTCAAGGTGAGTGAGTGATTACTTTCTATACACTTACAACATGTATCGGTTAAGGGTATTTTGCACAACGAATGCATTTCAAGCTGTCAAGCAGTCAAACAATTATTTAAAAAATGAAATGACAAATGATTCTAAAATTAAATTATAAATATTTTGTTTCAAACAGCGAAGCGAAGCGTCAACATGGTCGCTGCCAGTGACCCTCAAACTGTACGTGGTTTGGCGCAAGCAGTGCTAACGTTTTTGCACTGCTTGCTGCCCGCAACACATACACACAGTTTGACAGCCGATGGGCGCAGCAACCGAGACTGCCAGGCCAAATAGACGTTTTTCTTTACAATACAAATAATATTTTTACAAAGGTGGGCATTTAATTATAGTTAAATAAAACTATTGCCAAATTTAAGCGAATACATGAATAATGAGGGATTTTGTTTTCGAAATATTTTAGTTTTTGTTTATTTGTTTTTGTTTTTAGTTTCTTTCTTCCAAATAATTGTGTTTGCATACATTTTGTGGACTTGTGGGGGTTGAAATGTTTAAAAAAATGTTGAAAAATCATTGCTAAAAACTTAAAAAGATTAAAAATCAATAATCGGTAATCAATAATCAGTAATCAGTTAAATCTTAGCATCTAAACAAAAGTTCGGTTCGATTCGACGGCCTGAACATGCGCGTTTCTACAAGTATAAATACAATGCGTGTAAATATGTTTGATGATAGGACTTAAAAACGAAACAATTTACAAAATACAAATATGAATTTATACATACAGCTACACATACACACACACATATACTATACGGCGTAGTATACATGCATATATATGTGCATATAGTTGGTAATAGTTGGTATTATATGATTGCTACAATGCATGCGTGTTGTTCTTTTCTGTGCGAGTCTTGTTTGATTTTCTGTTTGTTTGTTTGTTTGTGTGCGTGTGTGTGTTTGTGGTTTCTTTATCATTATTTTGTTTAAGTTTTTATACACAGCAAGCAATTTACAAACAACAATTCGATTAAAATTAATGAGAATTTTACAAAACATTTAAATTTTACAGGTGAACAAATTGACAGAAAAAATTACATAATTTTACATGGGTTGCTTTTTTCGTATGTTTGTTGTTGGTTTCTTTTTTTTTTATGTTTTTTTCGTGTGTTGTTGTGGTTTATTATTTTTCTTTTTGTACAAAATTTTACATAGCGCAAAAGCGACGTGAAATTGTTGCGAAACGCAACGCTAAAGAGTCCTTGATCATGGGTGTGTGTTTGTGTGTGTAAGTGTGTTATTCTGTATGAGTATGAGTACGAGTGTGTATTTGTGTGTGTGAGAGTGCTCGCAGCTGCTGGCTCTATAAGGTTTCTTTACACATACATATTTAACTTGCTCTTTAGCCTACATGCTACAATTAAGTTTTTCATTATATTCATATCGTGTATGTGTTTGTATATGTGTGTGTGTGTTTATATATTTTATGTATATGAAATGGTTGTAGTTCAAAATCTACGCTAATAATCATCATGCTCTTAGTGTTTCTCTTCTTCACTCTTCATCTCTTATTCTCATCTTTCTTTTAGCTTGTCTCCTCATTTCACTCTCTCTTCTTTTTTCGAGTCTCTTCTTCGGTTTGTTCCACAACTGAACGTCACTTGCGCTCTATCAATTTACAGTCGATTCCTTTATTCTTAATCATTTACAAAATGTTTTCTTCCGACTTTTACTTTTTTTATACAAAGTTTTTACAACAAAATTTACGCAGACATTACGAATATTTTGCGTTTATTTGGGATTATTTTTCTCTTGTTGCGACAAGTTTTGCAACAAATATACAAAATGAAGTGCAATCTTGTTGCTTATCGAGTGCAACTGCACTGTGTGTGTGTTCGAGTGTGTGTGAGTGTGTTAGCACTTTACAAAAGCAATTAACAATCTTTTTGTTACAATTGAATATACAAATAATCGATTGCTCGCCAATTTGGAGCCGATCACTCTCTTTCTTTATATCTTTCTCTGACAGGATAACTCCTCCTTATATTCTCTGTCAGTCAGTTAGTGTGTGTGAGTGTGTGAGTGAGTGAGTGTGTGTCTGCAGTTTGGTGTCTGCGTGTTTATAAATAAATTACATTACATTTATCGTATATATATATATATTAATATTTATAGTATGCATTCGCTTTGCTTTTCTAAGCTCTGCTCTTCCACTCTTCTTACTTTCTTTCTTCCTTCCTTTTTCTTCTACTCTTCTTCATCCAAAGTCTAAAAATTAAAATTCGATTTCTCAATTTACAGCACTCCGTTGGCTGTTGTGGGTGGTCCAATGGGACCCAGGCCATTGTTCACCGAGTTAACCACCGAGGATGACGACTCTGAGGTGGCTGGCGATGTTGGTTCGGCCATCAAGACACTGCCGTTCTCCTGCACGGCACACATGGTGGGCGATGCGATGCTGTTGGTTGTTGTGGTTGCACCGCTGCCCACCACCGAAGTCGATGACGACGAGGAGCTTACTCCGCCCAGTCCGCCTGCAGCGCTGGTGCTTGTGGCAGCAGTTCCGCTGCCTGCTCCCGGTGTGCTGGAACCAGCAGCACTGCTGGCATTACCTCCGCCAATGCCGCCAGCGCCTCCGGCTGTGTTGCCACCCGCAATGGGATTAGTTATCTTCATGTAGTATTTCTCCAGTTTGGCATTGATATGCTTGCCATAGGTGTACTTGCGCAAGGCAGCCATATGTGGTCGTATTTTGGTCATCAGCTTCTTCAGCTGCGTCGGCTCCGAGACATCAATCATCTTCTGCACCACATAGTTGGCATACTGATCCTTCATCATGACATGCAAGGCACTGAAACGGGGCATCACATTTGTAATCATAACTCATTCCTCTTTCATCAATGCTAAGCGATACTTACTTATCATTGAATGTGCAGACCTCGTCGATAAGGCCAGTGCGTTCGCCGCGTGTGGCATGTGTGACGCACTTCTCCACCACGTTGGAGGCGAACTTGTGCTGCGACAGCACCAGCACCTTGCCGCGCACACTGTTGATCAGTATGGACTTATCCTCCTGCTTTCCGTGCTCTGCAAACGAAATGAGTTAATGAACATTCAGCAATTCATATACATATGTATGACAACAACTGCCTTACCCAGCACATGTTGAATGACATAGTTGCCATATTGGTCCTGAATGAGCTGCTCGGTGTGCTCGTGCAGTTCATCGAGTATGGGTGTAGTCTGCTCTGCAGTGCAGTGCTCCAGGATGCGCTGTATGACGCGGCAGCCATAGGGATGTGTGCTCAGCGAGTAGACCTGACCCTTAAAGGCATTGATGACAAATTGTAGCGCAACAGGATCGACGCATTCAATGCACTTCTGCACCACATGATTGCCATTCTGATCCTTCACACACTTGAGCACATGGCCGTCCAGCTCATGCACTATCTCCTGCTGCTGCTCCGGCGAGATACTCTCCAGCGCCTTCTGGATCACACGGCAGCCATACATTTGCAGGGCCAGCTGCAATACGTGTCCCTTCACCTGCATGCCCAGTGTATTCTTTTGCTCTGGTGTGCCGAACTCGAAGAACTTCTGGATGACGTAGTTGCCAAACACATCGGTCATCAGGCTGTAGGCAGCGCCAAGAATCTCATTGAAAACCATCTGCTTCTCAGCGGCGGTGGCACGTTCCAGTTTCTGCTGAATGAAGCGCGATCCGTGCTGATCTTGCGAGAACTCCACAATGTGATTGACCAGATCCCGCAGCTGTAGATTGGGATAACGCTGATTGCGGAAATCTTCGAGTAGCCGCGACCGTCCTGGCTGCGGTGCCCCACCAGCAGCGCCGGCAGCGGCACCAGCGGCTGCAGCCGCAACAGCAGCAGCGGCAGCAACTTGCCGTGAATTCGCCACTGCAGCGACCACAGCAGCTGGTGTGGTGCCTGGCAATGCCAGATGATTCGAGAACAACGAACTGTTCGATCCAAACATATTGTTAGCTGCCGCCGCCACGGCTGCCTGTGCCGCAGCTGCTGTTGCCGGCAGACCCACTGCCGCTGCCATCTGTTGTTGCCGCTGACGCGACTCGGCACCAGGCGCCCGATTGGCACCCATTAGGCACGACTGAGCCGACGGTGGCGGTGTTAGGGGTGCACCCAACGGACTGCCTGAGGCATTAACACCCGATGCGCCGAGGGCTCCATAGGCGCTGGCATTTGACATGGCGCCTGGCCATTTGACGCGTGCAGCTGCTGCTGCGGCGGCAGCGGCTTGGGCAACGCTGGTGTTAACCGCATTGGCGGCTGCTGCTACGCTGCTGCTGGTGTAGTCCATTGCCGATGGGCTGAAGGCGGATGTGGTGCGATCGAATGAGTCGCGGCGACTGTTCAATGAGTTGGTGTTCAAAGCGAGGCCTGACGAGAGAGAGAGAGAGAGAATGAAAGGGAGTGAGGATTAAATGAGTAAAAAAGAATGAAGATTGGAGGTGAAGTAAAGAGATTTATATTATACTTTATATGTATTCTGAGCCCTAATGAAATAAATAAATAAATTAAGTTTAAAGATAAAAATATTATACTTAAGTAAGCTATAGTTAATATTTTATTGCTCAATTGTTTTCGTTGCTTCCTGTGCACTTAAAGTGCGCACAATATTGTCACATAAATTGCTGATTAAAAAGAAACTACCAAATCCAAGTTAAGCACCTCGCATTGCCTTCTTCTCCATCCATTCAAGTGGGTCATAAACGAGGACACTAGCAGCGAGTACAGAAGCAAGTAATCGCCTCAGCTGCCCTTGGGTATTTTCTCTATTTTGTAATTAATCGAGTTACGTAGTTGACTTGTAGTTGCCTCTTTCTGCGGCAGCTACAACAGCAGCAGCTTGGTAGGCGCTCGTAAACTTAATTGCCTACTTTAAGGCGCAGCTGTGTCCCGTTAGTTTTAGTTTGATGCGGCTCAGTTGCAGGCAGCAGAGTGAGAGTGAGAGCTGCCCCACTTATTTAACTGTAAGTGGAGAAGGCGCAATCGTAATGTCACCCATTAAGGACACACACACACTGACACAGACACATGTGCGCACTGCTGCAGAGTCAGAGCAAAGCTCTAGGGATATGTAAAAGGATATATACACATCCATACTCCCCACACACACACACACACACACACAGTTACACGCATGCAGTAAGTACAAATAACAACAGAAGCGAACCGAGAGGGAAGCGCTGCCAACTTGATGGATGCTGTAATATGTCACGAGCATTGATTTGCCCAGAGGAGCAGAGCGAAGCAGTAAAATGAAGGAGAAAGAAACAGAGAGAGGGGTGGGGGGAGCAGGTTTTCCAAATGGAGGTTGGGCTAAAATTTACAACATGTCGGAACATGCAAAGAAATAAGTGAAAGTTCCGCCGAGCCTCGTCTCGACTTGTTCGTCTGCAATGCCATTTACAACTCCAACTAGAAGAGCTCAGCTCTCACACACATACACACACACACACACAGACGGAGACACACACACACAACTCGTAATGAATTCATTGCTCATACCCCACGGGGGCATGCAACGGCAGTAAATGCCTGCGGTCTGCCATGCAATGCACGCAGAACACGCAACTTATGCTGCTGCTTGCCACTGCAAGGGGTGCAAAAAGAGAGAGCGCGCAGGGAAGTGCTTGTGGGAGGCAGAAGGGGATACCTCTGCAAAATTAATTGCGCGAATTTCTATATAAATTTCCTTGACAAGGCTGGGCAAGAAGGCGTCGCGTGGGTGTCAAATGTGCCATAAATAGGAAAGGGCAAGGGGCACGTTGTGGCAGCTGCTGGGTCACGTGTGCATTGTTATTACGTTATGCCAGTGTGCGTGTGCGTGTGCAGGGTGTGTGTGTGTGTGTGTGTGTGTGTGTTGTATGCATATTTAGTTATGTTGTTGTGCCGTGCACAAAGTTCACCAAGTGCGAAAGTGGGCGTCGCCTGCGTTGGCCCACTAAATGCTAAATAATTGCAAATCATATTTAACAAATTGCGTGAAAATTGCGCAATTGCCGAGCAAACTTTTTATGGACTTTTATTCGCATTAGTTAAACAAACTGCTAAGTTTTATTTCATTTTAAGTGCGTTAGCACTTAATGAAAAATAAGGCGTATTGTGGGTAAAGAAATAACAATACTGTACGAATCTGGCAAACCTAGTGTAAACAGACAGTCTGTTTCCGAGACTCAATAAGTAAATGAGTTTAAAAATTCCAAATTATAACGGGCTCTAAATACTATATTACAAATACCAACAGCATATTTATTTATTTTATTTATTTATTTATTTTATTTTATTTTATTTTATTTTATTTTATTTTATTTATTTATTTGGGTCTAATCTCTAGTAAATACTATATGTATATCATTGTCTATATCTTTCTGCATTTACTTCTTCTTCTTTCTTGTTCTCTTTGTAACTAACAACTTCTATGTACCATTAAAATTTCCCTATCTCTATCTATTTGTACCTCTCCCTATTAGTCAACCATAACTTGCTATAACTCCCAACAACTCACTATAACTCTCTACAGTTCTCTATGCTTCCTTATATTTCTTTATAACTTACCATAACTTACTATCACTCAGCATTACTTACTATAACTTAGTATAACTCTATTTCCATTTATATCTTCCCTTCTACGAGTACTTTAACCTTTATCTCTTGCATTTCTGTATCTCCATCTCACTGTTATCTTCTTCTATTTCCGCCTCTAATTTCTTGCTTCATTTCAACACTGAATTCAATTACAGGCAGCAACAACTACTACAGCAACAACTACAACAATTAGAGTATTTCCGAAATGTAAATTTATCAGACACACAGCTAAGGGGCATGGAGTAGGAAAAGAAGGGGGTAAGGAATGCAAATGCAGTGCTTAATAAATGACAACAACATTTTGCCAACGTTGTCGGAAAAAACTTTTTAATTTCTGCATTTAAATTGCAACTAATTTGGCGCACTTCAGTGACGCGACGCAGCTAAATTCCATTTCAAATGCAGGCAATGAACATACAGCCAGGGGGTGGGGGACGGAGGGAGAATAGGGGCTGGATGGCAGGTGGTTAAAATGGGCGGAATGGATTATGTAGAGCACACAATTTGCGAGTGTCGAGAGAGTGTTACAAGGGGGGGAAGGATAGAGGGATACTTCATCTGGTTTCAATGTTTGTCAGTCTGTTTATTTTATACGCTCGACTCGCTCGGCTAGACGATGCGTCCCTTCCTGTCCCTTCTTGTGCTCACTGCTCTTCTCTTCTTTCCCTTCCCTTTTCCTCACTCTTCCCCGTTGCAACAATTTAAAAGAGAATTATTCATGCAATTTGTGTATGTGTGGCAGAGACGCGAAACGTGTAGCACAGTGTGAGTATTGGAAACCAAAACAGTCGTAATAATTGAGGGGGGTTTTGTAATACTAACATGCTGTCTCCCTTCCTCCCTCCCCATCTAATGCCGCAGGCAGAGTCTGTTTCTGTCTCTCTCTCTCTCTCTGTCTCTTCTCTCTCAATCACCCTCTCTGTTTGTTTCTCTAGTGAGCGCACGCGAGTGTGTCTCCTTCGTTGGGGAAAGGACACTTTGCCAAATGAAACTGCAGCCACACACACACACACTTATAACTCTGCGAGTGTGTGTGTGTGCGTGTGCGTGGCGGCATTTAAAAGACGCCCCGTTTATTGCAGGCGACATTTTGTGGTTTATGCACACGTTCCATATGAGCACAAGAAGCAGATGCCATCGTTGCTTCTTACATTGCCCCCCAGTCCTATTGCAGCAGCAGGCGCCAGCCTGGCTTAATGTAATGATTTTATGAATTATAAATGCACACACGTGAGCATTTATGCACACACAGACACAGACACACTCACACGCACACGCCCACGCACACGCACACGCACATTTACAGTTTGTGCAGAAAAAGAAAGAAAGGCAAAGTGGAAACGCATTACAAATGTTCAAGTTATTTAAATGCCCGGAAACTATTTCCAAGCGGCGCTCTTAAGTAGGCTATAAAAATATAACAGCCTCACACAAAAATGTAATTAGTGTTGAAAAGAGACGACTATAAAAACGAAAACGCATTCGCAGTCGTATGTGGCACGACATAAGAAAGCAATTTGTGAATTAAGATGCGCCAGTTGCAACTGCGGCACATTCCTTGAGGTGACACCACCCAAGGATAGAGGGTAGATCTGTGCTGTAAACTATATATAATCTGTTAGCTATATATAATCTGTAAACTCAGGCCCGTAGCTAGACCCTAGTACGGGCACAAAGTAATGAAGGACGGGCAGGATTATAAATGCGCAATAAATGATTTGAAGAATGATACGTAAAAAACATTTATGTATTTATATATTCTTCTATACTTTATATATTCTTGAAATTATATTATAGTTGAGCAAATCTAATACAACTGCAGATTACGATCTTTTCTATCATTGTGTGTAAACGTTTATGATTCTTTATGATATCGAAATTTCATATCGATAATAATCAAATACTAAAATAACTCGAACTCAGAAAAGTATCGATAAACACGAGTGCCAACGTTACCAATATCACTAACACCGACAATGTGGCGCGAAACATTTTAAAAAACTTCAGTGCTTGATATTTTTCTAGATATCAATTTTTTCCGGTTTTTTCTTAGACGGGCTGTACGACAGTACGGGCAACGCCCTTACTTGCCCGTACGTAGCTACGGGCCTGTGTAAACTATTTCATATCTAATCATAACCAATAACTACTATCAATTCACCTTATAAGTAGCTAAATGCAGCGCTAATCTCAGTCTGTGTGCCGCATTACGCATACGCCGCGTTGTACACGTCATTGGGAATTTCATTAAGCGTAAAGTGCTACAACTGCAGCAACAGCAGTTGCCAGTTCACTCTTTTCTCTCTCTCTCTCTCTCGCAGGTGCACAGCAAGTGCTTTGCTTTGCGGCAAGTGTCAAACAAGTTGTTGTTGCTGCCTCGTGGCGCCACAAAATCATTCACTTGCTACCGTCGCCCCCAACAGCAGCTTCTGCTATAGCTGTAGCCCAACAACAATTGACATTTTACAAAATAAACGAATTCATTTGCACAAAAGCCTGCACTGAACAAGGATAACAACAGCAACAACAGCAGCAGCAGAGGCAGGCAGCACTGGCAGGCAACGGGAGGCAGGCAAGAGGAGGCAGGCAGTGGGAGCAGGGATAACAACAATGTGCGTCTTGCGCAAGAGTATGTAAAGTGGTTTTGGCATTGGCTTTGGCTTTGAGTTTCGGCTGTGGCTCTGTTACTGTTGCTGTTGCTGTTGCCGGTTTGGCTTTCACTTTCCCCCAATTGCAATCACATGTTGCCAACATGTGAAAGGTGTACATAATAATTTTTGGGGAGGGATGCCAGCTTCATCGACAGGGCAAAGGATGCCAGAATGCCATGCTGCCAGGCACAAATAAGGCAACAGTTCCCCGCCTTTTCCATTCACCTTCTCATTCCTCCCTTTGCTGCCATTGTTTTGGTTTGGCGGTTGCGAAGTCAAGCTGCGAGTGTTGCAATCGTATCCCAGCCCAGCCCAACCCTTGCTGGTGCAACTCAACGTCGTGTGCGCATTAACGTTTGTAATTGCAGCTTGTCTGTGCTGCCTTGGGGTGGGCGGAGGGGCTAGGTTACGCCCACACAGACTGTGCTGCACAGCAGCCACTTAAAACAATATAATCTCCATTAAAAAGCTTTTTGACAGCGCCAGGCACGAGGCATTTGTGGCTCACAGTCACACAGAGTCTGCTTGCTGTCTTGGCGCATCGATTGCACTCAGAAATGAGCAAGTGAGTGTGTGTGTAGATAACTGGTAACTGAGCCTGCTATTATATGGGAAGAGAGAGGGAGACACAGAGAAGGATAGGGGAAGAAATTGAGTACCCAGTCAAGTTGGTCGCCTGCTTTAGTGCTAATTGCAATTGAGTTGTCTCACGCTATGTGTGTGTGTGTGTGTGTACAGTGTGTGTGGTGTGGGTGAGTGTGTGTGTGTGGGAGGGGGGTGTATCATATGTGGGTTTCATCTACTCTAAGCCAGGGACAATACACGCACTCGAGACACACGCTGAGATCCAATTCGCAGTCACCTGCATACACTTCATTATTGTTGTTTCTCTTGATGTCTTTGTTGTTGCTGCCGCCATTGCTGCTGCTGCTGCTGCTGCTGCTGCTACTGCTATAGTTGTTGTTTTTGTTCTTGTTGTTGTTGCTGGTATTGGTATTGGACCCTTCTAAGCATGTCAAGCGAGCGCACAGAGCACAAGCTGAATGACAATTGCACTTAATTGATTTTTGACTGATTGTCAGCCCAGAAAGATGCTCGAGAGAGCAATAGAAAGAGAGAGAGAGAGAGAGAAAGACACGCCCCCAATTGCAGTTCCCACTTTGCATGTGGGCGTGCTGCTGCCTTGCTGCCCTGTGTGGCACGTGTGGCACAGTTCACTTAGGCAGGCAGTCAGTCAGGCAGTCAGTCTGGCAGTCAGTATGGCCTTGCCTTGACGTCAATAAAAAACCATTAAAAATTGCCAGACCCTGCTGTGAAATACCCTGCTGACAATTCTAAAGCAGACAGATAGAGGTTTAAGATGCCTTTTGTTTATTAAATACTGAATTTAAAAATATTAAAAACTGAATTTAAAAAGTTAATTAACTAAAGCAACGAGTTCTGCAAGTTTTAGAGATTTTTATATCTTATTGTGGTTCATCTATTGTATATAGAATATCTTTAGACATCTTGAAATCATTCTACGATTAACCCTTTATTTCATACTATTAACCCCCATCCTACGGTTTCTACCAAAAAAGTAAAATAATGGAAAATCATCAATGTTAAATATCTTCTGGTATGCGATGTGTCAGCCAAACCGGAATAAAAGACCGAAATGCAAAAAATATACGGGGAAAACTCATTAAATTTACACATGATGGGAAAATTAATTAACGAAATAATGCAAGAGAGAGACAGAGACAGAGAGAGAGAGAGAGAGAGAGGGAGAGTCGGAACCATTAACGAGTAAAGTGAGTTAAATGTGAAAATTGCCGATGAAAATGTTGCTGGAAATGGACTTGCGTGTCCATTAGTAGAACAGTGCCTCATGCCACATTCCACATGCCTCTTGCCACCACGTTGTGGTTTACGGTTGAAGTAAATTGATTTTTACTTCGATTCTTAATGCAATTGTTGCTTGTTTCGGCAGGTTTCCAATAATGCAATAATGAGGGCCTTAAGTTTTATTTTATTCTGCACGAGAAATGCGAAACTCTTCGGAAAACCAAATGAAATTGTGGGCGCCAAAATGCCGGTTAACATTTTCCCTTAGCTAAAACTATTTTGTAGCTTGTGAAAATTATAACTTTTCATCGCACACGATAATAGAGAAAACATGAAGCGAAACGAAACGCCTGCAGGCAGTCACAAAATTTTGTGGCAGGCAGAAGTGGAAGGAGAGAGGGGGGAAGGCAGCAAGCACAGGGCAGGCTAGGCAGGGTGTCTACAATATGCGCTGTAGAAGTAGCTCAGCTCTAAAGTATAAACTTTCATTGCCTGACTGCTGTTATTAATTATAATTTGAAATTCTATAAATTTGCAACCATTGCCAGCGACAACAACAACAACAACAATAAAATCAACTAAAATAGCCGTCAAAATGTTGTTGCCTTGGAAAGTTTGAAGCTTTAGAGTTTTCGGTTCCATCCTTCCTCCTACGTAAACTCATATTGCAAATGTTATTCTTCGGCGCAAAAACTAAACAGCAACCAACAGAAAACACTCTCAATATACACAGAGAGAGAAAGAGGGAGAGAGAGAGAAATGCGAGGAGTGTGTTGCGTGTTTATGTGTTGTGGGAATTCGTGAAATTTATATGTATACTACGTAATTCATGATTCAATTGATTAAATTGAAATACATTTATTTTTGAATACGTGAAATAGAAATATCTTCTTTTTATACGATAAAGACGGATTCATTAAATAATGTAAGAAGAATCTGCTCTATATAGGTTGTATGTTAAGTATTTTATCAATTAAAGAAAACCTTTAATGCGATTTCATTTATGGAAGCTGAATAGACAACTGAATATGTTATATGTATAATATGAAATTGTTGAAATGGGGACATGAAATGAGTTTCACTTAAGCACAGTTGGTAAAGCTCTGTTAAAGGTCGACTCTCTCATTCTAAATTGAATTAGTAATGATAATAAGATATTGTTTCTGTTCTGAGTTTGATTGGGTTATTAGTTTTGGAAATTTTGCTGTTTATTTGTCAGTCATATTAACTATAACAAGTCATAATTTCTTCGCAATTCACGACATCTTCACGCATAAACATTATACAAACTGTTGTATATCATTGGTAAACTGAAGAGTTGCGTTTTGGCGCTACGCTTTCCACTCTACACACATCATGTGGATGTATTCATGTATGCATGTGTGTATATAGTAACATATATTACATGATTCCATCGTCGACGCGACGGCTGACTGAGTGAGTTGAATGAATAAGGATAACAATGTTGTTATTGTTGTTTCAGCAGGTGCAGCAGTTGCAGGAGGCACAGAGTCATTGGGCAAGCGGAGGCAATAACATTTTGCGTGCTTGCATGTAATTGCTTTTAGTTTTCAGCTATTGTTTCTGTCTCCCTCCATCTTCCTCTCCCACCGCTGGTAGCGTACTTTTGTTTTTCTTTTGCTTTATGCATTAGATATTTATGAAAAACAAAGAAAATATTTACTGACAAACACAGTTGGCAATTCAGTAAAGTCGCTCGCTGTGGAATAACAAACAATACCCTGTAATGTTAATACTTCTAATACATAAACTATTTCTCTTTTGTTTCCATCTCAACTTATACACCTCACTTTCACTTGTATTTGCAGCGTATTCGCAGACAGACAGAAATAATAGAAATGGAATTTCGAAATTATAAATTGCATTATTCTGTTATGGCTGAATAATATGCTGACAACTAGAGAGGGAAGGGTATTGGGGAGGGAAGAGGGGGGAGGTATATAAGGTGCGCCTTCTTGGCAAATAATAATGGAATTGCGTCAAGTGAAAGTTATTCATCCAACTGTTGTTATAATTGCGATATACGATATTCACTGTATACACACACACACACACACACAGTTGTGTTGTGCTACATTTTGAAAGAGACTTCAATTTCAGTGTAACATCCTAAAATAGACACGCAACATACAAATGGATTTTCTACAGATACAACTTTCTGCCTATACACAATGACTGCTCTATATACAGTATTAAACAGTTATAGGGATGCACATACATATTCACACTTTACAGTTTAATTTTGAGTTTGAATGAACTATATATATATTATATATAGAGAGAGAGAGAGAGAGAGAAGGACTGTGACACTTACCTCCAACGCTGGAACCATTCTGCTGGGAGTAGAGATTCTGTTGGGCCGTCTGCGGCTGTGGTGGATACAGTTGGGGACCCTGTGGCGGCGGCGGACCGGCACGTGCGGCACCTGGTGGCACCGCCAACACCGGAGCGGGACTAACCAGACGCATGGGCGTGCCAGTGCGTGGTCCCATCACAAGTGAACCGCTCTGATCGAAGAAGGCCGGTATGACCTTGAGATGATATCGGTTTTTTGTTTTTGTTTTTCATTTTATACAAAGTTGTTGTTTATGTTTTGTTGTTGTTGTTTTTTTTACAGGGTTAGATGTTGATTTAGTTGTTTTTCGTTTTTTGTGGTTATAAAGCAATTTTGTTTTTTGTTTTATGTAGAAAAAGAAAAGAGAAAAAATATAACGTGTTAGGTAAAGTTGTAGGTTAACTATACAAATTAGATTAAAGTAAAGGCGAAAGTTGTGTACAACAATTTACACAGGAGTCGGAGTCGGAGTCGGATACGGATTCGGTACATTGTGGAAGCCATTGTACAGCCCCGATAATGTCTATACAGATATATATATATATATATAGAGAGAGAGCGATGGGAACAAGAACGCTCTGTGGGGGAGTGTATTATACAAGAAGAAGAGGCGCTCCTTTGTTGCCAATTCGCCACCTTGACCCGCCAATTAGTTGAGGGGGAATTCGATTCGAAATTGCTTACCTGATACGGTTGATTCTCGGCACCCGCTTGCTGTGAGGGTGTCAAGGGTCGACGCGGCTGTGTGCCCTGCTGTGGTATCAGATTGCCCGGGTACATGCCCCACGGCGCAACGCCGTAATATTGCGGCATTTGAGCGGCAGCAATCATGCTCAGATACGGTGTCGCCTCCTGTCCGGGATTGATGACATACGGCTGCTGTGCCGCCGCCTGCTGTGCAGCATATGCAGCATTCTGTTGCGCCTGTGCGGCAAGAAACTGTTGTGACGCGGCTGCCATTTGCATCTGTTGTTGCTGCTGCTGTTGCTGCTGCGTGGCTTGTGCCGCCATTGTGCCATTGGGTGCACCTGGTGGTGCTGCACCGGCCGCGGCCGCTGCACTTGCTGCCGATGTGGCTGCAGCGGCCGCAGCCGCCAGTCCTGGATTCTGTGAGCGAAAAAGTTGCTGCAGAAGCGGAAGGAGACAAAGAGAGAGGAAGAGAGAAGGTAAGTAATGAGTTAAGCTAGCTTTGGGGGAGGGTAATAAAACGCCATTTTGTACTTAGGTACAAGATTGATGTAATGTTTATAACCCACACAAAGGCATATTGATTTATGTTAAGTAATGCAGGATTTGGGGTTTCTCTTAATGTACCCGTAAATGAAGCTCTGTAAGACTTTTGTGTTATTCATAGATTTTCTTAGATTGAAAAAAAGTATTTCATTGTAGATCATTTAATTCAATTGAGATCTCCCATCTCCCTATCTGTGCTACCTCAGTCACAAGCACTTAATCTCTTCACTGTAGCAACTAACTTACAAAATGTTCTGTCAATTTTCTTGGCACTTGCTGAGATTTTCACACATTTTCCCCTACGCTGTCACTTGAGGCGTGTAAATCATTTACAAAATGCTTTTTTTGCGCCCAACACAAACATTTTTCACAGCCTCAATGCCAATTTGTCTTGTTTGTCGGCATCTTAGGCATAATAGGGCGCAACAGCCACACTCACACATTCACACAGACACACAGCCACACACACAAATACACACACATATTGGCACATATGTTGTAGCTGTATCTGGTGTCTTTTATCTCTGTAATAACTACGCAGCTCGCTCAGTGCTCAAACTCGTGTGTTGCTCTAGCATAGATTCAATGAGACAGGCGCAAGGAACAAAAGGAGCATAGCACACACACTCACTCACACACACACACCACACACCCACACAGAGAGACCTATACACAGGCAAATAAGTAGATGGGAAACATGATCAAGTGTTTTCAATTGGAAAATTAAATCAAATCCAATCAAATCAGCATGTGATATACAAACATACACATGCAGATATAGACACAGATACAGATACACCTATGCATAGCTATAGCTACAACAGAGCTTACAGATACAGATACAACATACCTTTATAAAAGCAGCACAGGGAAGCGAAAAATAATACAACATGGCAACGCACGAATGAGTAATATTCTTTTTTTTCTCTCTCTCTCGTTTCGTTTCATTTCCATGTCTGTTGCAGTGTTGTCATATCATAGCCAGAAGCTACAGCAACAACAACAACAAAAGCTACAGCAAAAGCAACAACAACTACAGTAGGCACTTGAACAAGGCAAAGAGGCATTGAAATTGTTGTGCGTAAAAGGTGGAAAAAAAGTGCGGCACTTGTGTGCGTGAGTGTGCATGCATCAAGTTCCGCCTGTGTGTGTGTGTGTGTGTTTGCTTTAAAAACAGGGCCTGGCAGCCGGAATCGAATCTGGTTGGCAACTAATGAATGGCCACTTAACAAGTTGACTGCACTTTGCTGCTGCTGCTGAAATTCATTTGCACTTTTTGAACAGAGTTCGAATTTAAATAAATTACGTACAGTAAAAATTCACAATTAAGGCTCAACTGTTGTGGAAGCGACTCGTGAAAATTCCCATAAAGAACGTAACAATGTAAATTATAAATTAATCTTAAAAGGTCACCCAGTCTATGGGCAACACAATTTATGCTTAACTTCTTTTAATCATTGATAAGCTCCATTTCTCACCATAACCTCAACAAATGCCCGACTTTTCTTTGTGCATTTCCCTGTGGAATATTGTCAATTGTTTACATGTGAGTCGCAGGCGAAACCGACAAAGAGCAAATAACAAAGTACACAAAAAATATACAAAAAATAAGCAAGAACATTTTCGGACAGAGAAATACAAGGAAAATGAGCAGAGCAGAGCTGAGTGGAGTCGGGAGTGGCGAGAAACAGAAGAAATCAATGTGAATTATTGATGAATGGCGCAGTGAAGGCAGTCGAAAAAATAAAAGCATAAAAAGAACAACCAAAACGAAACCAAACCAAACGAAACGAAACGAAACGTGGCAAAAGATTGCACAAGTGAAATAATAATACACAACGGCACACACACACACGCACCGCGCCATGCACACGTACACAACAAACTTGGCACGCAGCAATAAAAGAAAATATCTTGCTGCATACTTTGAAGCGCGTGACGCGTGAAATTCTCTTCCTGCTCTTCTCTCCTTTTCTCTTTTTGGTTCTGCGAGTGTTCTCGAACTCACAGAGCATAAAATAATAATCAGAAACCAAATAAGCGCTGAAATCTGAACCCCAAGTCAGTTCGAGGCAGCCGAAGCACAGCTGCCACTCCTGTTCCCATTCGAAACTCCCTGGTTGCCCACAGCCGCCCTTGGCGTTGTGATTAAAAGAAAAATTGAAAAACAAAAAGCAAAAAATTGCGAATGGGGAAATGGGAACAGCAGGCAAAAGGCGAAAGTCAAGTGAAAAATTATGTAATTTCACGCGCGCGCACGAAAGTATGCAATGCTTTTTGATTTAGTTACCACAGTGGCGCACAAGCTGGTAGAGGAGCTCAGAGTGGTTAGTGAGTGGGGGGGGCGGGGGAGATGAATGTGATCAACGCTGTCAATAATGTTTATGGCACTGCCGCAGAATGATCCCCATCCCGCTACATGTGATTTATGCAAATGGTCGCCCCGTGAGCACTTCCACAATTCACAAACGACACACACGATTTGGCAAGGCATTTATAAGAATCCGTTTTTTACATATTGCATTATTAATGCCCTCAACTCGAAGTAACGCAACCCTGCTGCAATTCTACACAATATCTTCTTCTTTCTTCAACAATATCAACAAGTTTCGCTTGAGTATTTTTCCTTCGCCTCTTTTACATGTCGAGTAATTTGTTTAGCTGCCTTCCTTTTTCCCTTTCTCTCTCTCTCTCTCCACTTTTCATTTCATTTCATTTGCGCATTACACTGCATTTGGCCAGTTTGGGGAGAGGACTTAATAAGCTCCCAGGTGTACAATTTACAGTCGCTCGCCTCGTAATGGAAATTATAGCTGATGTCATACACTGGGGAGCTCAAACTACTACTTTAGCTACACCACCACGCCCATTCCCTCCTCTTCCCACTAACTGAAAGTGAGTCAGTCAAGCTACGCGAAGGGTTGCTACCCTTGTCGTCTCTCTCTCTCTGTTCGTTTATACTTGTTGCAACTGGGTCGCATGGCAGAAATAAAAACAAACGTTGGAAAACAGCAACACAAACAACAACAAAAACAACTTCAGAGTCGTCTCTCTTAATGTTATTTTCCTGCTTTTCCTGCCTGAGTGGATTAGTTGCCTCTTGTGGTGGAGAGACTCGTGGAGGGAGAGCAACTAGTTGATTTATAATTATGGCAATATGGAAAGAGAGAGAGAGAGGTGAAAGAGACGAGTCCCACTTGGAGTCGAATTCCGTTTCCATTACCTCAATTCCGTAACGGAATCCGTTTTCATTTCAAGTTTCAAGTGCGTTCGTGCCACACAAGACGACAAAAACAGTAAATGAAAGAAAAACACAAAAATGAAACTTGTTCGATTGGTTTTCGCTTAATTGACACACTTTTCGTTGGCTAAACGTACATGGCAAGTTTAATTGGTAGTGCATTTAATTAGCTTGTCTGTAGATTGGCAATAAAGATAATGTAGGGTTTTTCCATTCAACTTGAACTTGACAGGCAAAAGCTCATCTACATGATATAGTTATGATATTAAACAATTATATCTTTATCTCCAGTTTTTATGATAGCTAAGATCTTTGCACAGTCAAATAGACGGACTGATAGTCAACTATATGTAGCTAAGTTGTAAGGTCTAATTCCTTTCTCCTTCCTACTCTAAGGTACATTCTATTCTATTCAATTACTGATAATTTAAATCGTAGCTTCTTCTCTCTTTATTAATCAGTTGCAACTCAACTTCAACTCTTTCCCTACTCCTAGACCGACTACCCTAGGAACTGCATTTCCGTTATTTTTGAAGTATGTGGAAAATGCACATTTTCCATTGGTCGTGCATTATTTGGAGTGCATTAAATTTACGAGCTCTGTATGTGCTGTAAATTCGCCAAAAGTACTGTAAAAGCACACAACGACGACGACGATGACTTTGTCAGCAGGGTTGTAAAAAGTTTTGCGAACCTGCAGGTCGGAAACAACCTAGGACAACCCAAGACGACGACGACGACGACGACGACGAGGAAGACCAAACTCCCCCAAATGGCGCCGCAGGTTATGAAATATGTGGCAAACTTCGAAGGCGTAAATAGAAACTACAAATGTGAGTTTAGTCCGCACACACACACACATTACTTTTGTGCTACTTACTTTCTCTCTCTTCTGACTTCTCTCTCTTTCTCCTGCGTGCGTCATTTAATAGGTTTGCCTTCAAATTGCGAGTAACGACGTAAAATTAAAAAGCAATATACAAACAACAATCACGCACAGAGGAGAAGGCGAAGCACAAAGTAAAAGGCACAAAACTCAAGTAAAAGAATCCGAGCTGACCAAAACTTCTCAGCACTTATGTGTGTATGTGTGTTTGCATGTGTGTGCGGGTATATTGGTGTGTCGGCGTGCCTAAAAGTAGGCACCACAAAGCGAACGCGTGTGGTCATTAAGTAATTCGGTTTAATGGTCACTCAGCAACACAAGAGCCAAACTCGACTCTCTCCTGCTCTCTCCCTCTCACTCTCTTGCACTGCCTTCACTTTCTCACTCTCTCGCTCCACTTCGACAGCGCCTAATGAGCCACGCAATGTGGCACGAAAAGTGCGCTTAATGTTTGTTGTTTGTGGCATTAATTTTGTTTACAAGTCGTTTGTGCGCACCACTTTGCCGCCCTCTACGCACGTTCCAACCTGTACCCCCCTTCTCCCACTCCGCCCCTTCATTGTTACTGTCGCCATGTGTCACTCATTAACGGGTTTCGCAGAGTGTCCTGCCTCGTCTGCCCTGCCTGGTCTGCCATATTCAATTTGCCTGCGCTCGCCTTGGCGTCGTCGTTGTCGTCGTCCGCGTCCACAAATATTTGTGTTGCACTCTCGTTTTTATACGAATTGATAGACAGTTCAAGGGTGAGCAGACTGTAGGGAAGGGAGAGTGCAAGGAGAATGTACCCCCCCCCCCCCTCCACACTAAGCGCACTTAATTGATTGCTTTTCAGCTGCCGGCGTTGGTTGGCTGACTGCGTAATTGATATTTAATTAAAGCGCAGTTCAAGTAGTTGCCAAGTCACCAACGACACTTGCGAAGTGCCCACTCGCAGCGTAGATCCAGTTCCAGTTCCACTTGAGCTTGAGCTAAGTACCCCAAAGTATAACATGGCGCGCTGTTCGAATTGAGCGAAGTGGAACCAAAACTAGAGAGGAACAGGAACAGTAACTGGAGAAGGAGCAATAGCAGCAAATGTGCCTCGGCTTAGCGCTAGAGTTTGCTGATTGGATGAGTTCCTAATGTGCAGCTGGGAATTACTGTGCCAAAGAGAAGGTGGCACACATCGGAGGAAAAAACAAAACAGATTACGCAATCGAATTGACATTGCGAAATTAGTTCAAGGAGTCAGTCCGTTCTTAAGATACGATATACTATACTTTAGACTCTACTTCATACTATACTATATACTTTACTATATGTATATTAGATTCAGTTACGAAATAAGAAAACCAACACATTTATTTGAGTACTTTCCCAATCAAAAATGTCAATTCTTCAAGCCATAATATACTTTATGAATAATGAAAATAGTACGACAAATGAAACACTTGAGTTGCCTGGAAAAATGGAACTAGTTTCTCATGCCATATTTAAGGCTTGGGTGCTCTTCCAAGCAACTTTCAGTTCGCTTTTTCATTATTCAAGCACTTGAAAATTTAATGATCTGTGCGCTGCATTCTATAATTGATTCTGTCTTTCGACAGTTTCCGCTTCAGCTTCGGCTTCAGCTTCTGTCTCAGTCTCAGTTTCAGTTCCAGCCTTAACCTCAACCTCAGTCGCTGTCTCCGTCTCCCTCTCTGTCACTGGCTCAGTCTCAGCTACAGCGAGTGGCCACTTCCGACAGAGAGTAACAACAATTTCTGCTGCTTCCCCCTGCACCCAACTTGGTTTCGCCTCTTATTTTATTAATGAAATTACGCAATTTCCCCTCTATTTTTTATTTGTCATTCGTGTTTGTTGACTTATTTAATGAGTGCACGAAGAAACAGAGGAAGAACGAAAGACAGAGAGAGAGATAGAGAGAGCATGAATTGAGAGCATTAAATAAATGTGACCTTAATTTCACTGTCGCTTGATATATGGACTATAGAAATCGGAAAGGAGGAGGAGGAGAGAGGGAGAGTGAGAAAGGAATGTAATGGGAATTCGAGAAGGAAGGCAGACAGTTGCCAAGAGAGACAAAAAGGACGAGAGAGAGAAGTGGCTGGAGGGGGGCGTGGCAAATAAAGAGTGAAACCACAGTCGGCAGTGCCGGACCGCATCATTTACATGAACAGGACATTTAAGTAAAATATGGCCCAAGCTGCGCTAGCTGAGAGTGCGATAAGCACGGCGGGTTCAAAGGACGCTGCAAATTACCCGAAAAAAGCTGCCTCACTCTTCTCTCTCTCTCTCTCTCTCTCTCTCTCTCTCTTTCTGCATCCCCACCAATTCGCTGGCAAATTGCTCACAAAAGAAAGAAGCCCCTGTTCGAGGTTGGGGATGCCCCCATCCACATAAAAATGCTCAAAATGAAGCCATAAATGCGCAATCACGAAATTACAAAGTAGCACACAGACGATATCACAGAGCGGGGGTGGAGAGGGCGCTGCGCCCAAGGTGGGCGGTGATGGTGGTGGTGTGGGCGTGACTTTAGCTTCAAAGTGTTTATTTATGCAGTTTTTGCCCCAAACATTGCGCGCCAAAAAGCAGTCAAATTTAATTGCCTTGCAAATTGCTCAGGAGGAGTTTGGCGCCGCATGCCGCATGCCGCACGTCGCACGCCACGCCCCCTTCTGGCCCTCTCGTCGTGGCAGGCAACAGAGCGAGAGTGTATTGTCTTCACGCGCAAATTCTGGCCAAAGTTGCCGTTAAACCGCCGCCCATTAAAACTATTTTCGCTGTAACAAACAAGTCGCAAGAGAGTGAGAGAGAGAGAGAGAGGGAGAGAGAGAGAGAGAGAGAGGGAGATATGGAGGAAGGGGGGAGAGAGTAGAAAAATGAGCAAGTGTGAGTTGGCGAAACTTTTGGCCAAAGATTTTTGTGTGCAGACCACGGCAACAGGATTCTTCTCAACGAATTTCTCGCTAGCAAATTCTTCTCCCTCTGAACGAAAACTATTTTGCAAACTATGAGAAAGTCAATTAGTCGGACGAGCGAGCTGCTCCCCTGTTCCTACATTCTACTTTTACATATTATAAATATAAATACAAACACACATACGAACACACACCCACATACACTTACACACTCGTGTGTCATACCTTCTTTTTGTTTTTGGACACAATTTAATTGCTTCAATTTTAAGCCCACGCAAAGGGTAAAATTGAATTAAGGCCACTGTCAAGCTCACACACACATGCTCATTAGGTTATAGAAATATATGTATTCTGATCCCTAATGAAATAAATAAAGAATGAAAAAAACAAAATTAGGGAAATAAGAAATGCTTTTTAAGCTGCATATTCTCTTCGATTAAGGCCTACTACTTCTATCTTTATTGCATCTATATTTCAGTTAGTATTGCTTGCATTGGAGTCATGCTTCATTAGCTTGGCAAATGGCGCTCACAAATGGTCAACCAACTGCGGCAATTAGTTGACTCTATTCGCCCATTTCGAGGCCAATTTAACTCAACCAAAGTGACTGTCACACACACAGGCAGGCAGACATGTGTAGCACTCACACAGCAGGCAGGCAGGCTGGACTAAATTTCATTTAGAATTTTCATTTTCATTCAAGTTTCTTCTTTTTTTTGCTAACATTAAGCGACGCAGACGCGCGTTGCACAGACAAAACGCCTTCAAACGCCACTTCTGTATGCCACTTATTATGTACTAGACGCAGACACACACATAGCGGCAGCTCATGCTGGCGAACGAGCCATACATTAAAAATGAGTGTGCGGCGTAAAAAAAATTGTTGCCTACTTTTGTGGGTGACGACGATACACACACGCACGCACACACACACACACATGCAGCACACGTTGACAACTAAAGGAAGCGTGTGTCGACTACGCCTGTCGCCTGTCGTCCGTTGTTGTTGTTGCTGCTGCCTTTTGTTTGTCGTTTGAAAATCAGGTTATCGATTTTTGCCGCTTTGCGCATTTGCCACTGTTTGTTTTGCACTATACAAACACATACACACACACACACACGTACATACACAGAGAACATACAAAAAATAAACTCACTGGCAGCTGCCATGTCCTTGCCAGAAGGACCTTCTTAAAGTAGATGATAAAAAAGGAAACCCCTCACAAATTGAATACTGTCAACGTCATCGTCAGCGTCGCCTTACTTCTCCTTCTCTTTCTCCTCCTCCCCCCTTATGCAAATTGGCGCCTTCAACTTCAACTTGTCCATGTCCCACGTTCCTTTTGTGGCAATTGGTAAACTAATTTCCTTGCAATTAAAACCCCAAAGACCACAAAACATTTTGGTCAGCGAATGAGAGTTTTTAATTGAATTTAAATTGATATTGTTCAATTGTTCCCCAATAATATGTGTTAATTTTTGGGAAGATGCTTAGCTAATTTTGTATAAATATGACAATTAAATTGGCAATTTATTAAAGTTTTCGGGGCAAGCGAGAACATTAATTGAGCCAAGGCTCAATTTAATTGCAAAACAATCAAATAACATACTAAAGTAAAGAGTCTTCTATCTTGTCTCGAGTGTGTACAAGATGTAATCAAACTCCAAGGCAATCTAATTGTTTATATTTACAATCAATTTCGCATCGACGAAGGGCTTTCCTGGCCTGAAATTTAATTACAATTTAGCAATAACAAAACAGTTTCAACAACGAGAAAATTGAAGTTGCGCTTTAATTGCAGACAAACAGGACAAGGAGTTGCTAAATCATTGAGATATTTGAGACAAGTGAACATTGAACACAAGAAAAGTGCAGAAAGGTTATTAAAGATTCGAATTTCAAGGAGAATCAGCTTAAAGTCACTTTAAACTATTCCACGTATTATCAGTATGCTTCTTATATTTAATTGCAGTATTTTGAATTAAATTTGAGTTAGCTAAAATGTTTCAATAGCTTTAAATGTCTAGTATTTTAATTATTTAGCATATATTCTATATATTTCAATATATATCTTCTATATATGTATATATGTACATGTCATTGCTGTGCACTCATTGAAATTGCCTAAATTACTATCTAGAATAAAAGTACCTTCAATTGTTCTTTCTTCTTTTTTGTTTGCTGCTCTTCAATTACGTTCGCCCATTTCCCACGAAGCGCAATCAAATCAAACAAATTGTTGACTAAATTCCAGCGAAATAAATAAATAAAAGCAAAGAAAAAGCAACAACAACAACAAAATCACTGGCCATTAAATCAGACACACGCACAATTTGCCTGTTCCAAAAAACCAACTTCCTCTGACAGAAGCTGCCTTTCTCTCTCACTCCCTCTTACTCACTCGTGTTGTCTCTTTCTAACTGAAATTACAATAACTAAATGCAAGACCTAATGGGAGTGAGAGCAGGGTGGGAGTATGAGTTGGGGGGCGTGGCGTGGCGACACCAACTAAATAGACCAAAATACTCATGAAACATATACATATAGAAACACACTTATATTTAGAAAAGCGGAGCAAGGAGGGGGCAGGACAAACAGTCGTCTAGCTGTTAAATAAATAAATTGTTAAAATATGCACGGAAGAGTGACAGGGGGAGGGGAGCTGCGCGAGAGTGTGTTGAAATTCACCATAAATCTCATTTTTAGCTCAGGCGCCAAAAAGAATTTTTGCGTGACAAAAATCAACTAATGTGGTTAATAAAATCCAAAAGTCCTCGTGCCCCCCCTCGCCAAAAAGAAAACAAGTAGCTAAGAACCTGCAAAGTGCGAACATTCAGGCGGGGCAGGGAGCAGTGGCAAAGAGGGGGGTGGGGAGCAAAGCGTGTTGCAAGTTTATGAAAAGTTAAACTGAACTTAAGCAACGAACGAGCAACGTTATAGCAGAAGAGTGAGTGTGCAGGGGCGGGGAAAGGGGGTCACAGTGTAGGTGTAGGTGTAGATGTAGCTCTAGCTGTAGCTATGTGTGTTTGTGTATGTTGCTGTTTGGTTGGTGTTTTTGGTGTTGATGTAAATCACTTTCAGCGCGCACAAGTTTTACCTACAGCGGGTTGGCTTCGAAATTTATGCAAATGTCTGCGTTGTTCTCATTGTTAGTTGCTCTTGTTATTGTTGTTCTTGTTGTTGTTGTTGTTTTTATTGCTGTTGCCATCATAGCTGAACGCCACCTGGCGTTGGCAATTGTCGTTGACATTTTCACCTGCTTTTTGGCTGCTCTCTTCGTCTTCTTCTGCTTCCCTTTTGCCCCCTGCAACTACTTCTGTTCAACTTTTCGTGAGTTGGTTAAATTGTTTTTAATATTTCCTTACACTTGGCAGGGAGTACCTTACTCCTTACTTCTTACCTTCTCTCCTCCTTTCCCCTCCCCCTTCTCACACTCTTCTAGACCCACTAAAATAGCTCTCAGCTGAAATCAACGCCAACAATTTAGGGTTGCGCGCCCCGAAGAGTTGCCCAAGTTGATTGGCACGATCCTGTGTGTGTTTAGTGTTGTTGTTTGTGTTGCTGTTGTTGCTGTTATTGTGGCTGTTGTTGATTTATGTAGCCACGTTTGATAAGTTTCTGACATTTATGACCAACGGGGTTTGGGGTTTGGCTACGGGGCGGATAGTTAGCAAAAGCTTTTGAAATGTTTGCCAGAGATAACGTGACAGTTAATCGATAAATATTGAAACTTGCCTCGATTGCGTTTTTATGATTCCCGCAAGAGGAAGAGGGGGAGAGCAGAGAGAAGGAGGGACTGAGTGCTAGAGCAAAGCGTGCTGCATTTTGAGCTAGTTGTGATTGTCGCTGTGAAGGTCGACAGCGGTTGCGCGTGGTTTGTGTACAGAAATCAATTAAAGCGTATAACATGGAAAGGGCGTATATAGAATTCTAGATATGACAAATAAACAGATAGAGAAAAGAGATAAGGTGGTAAGGAGAGAGGCAGGCGGGAGGTAGCTAGCAAGGAAGGGAGAGAGAGATAGGCAAGCAGAGAGGAAGACTGTTTGACCATGTGCTGGAGAAGAAATCATGAAATAGTTTCATGAAGATTTATTATACATTACTGTCAAATAAACCACAGACTTCAAATAAAATTTATAAACAGTGATTTTAATTAAAACTTCTAGAGATAAAAAATTAGTATTGGAAAGATATAATGTTGATGCAATTAATTATAATTGATAAATACAATATTATTTAACATAATTCTTTCTGCAAAATGACGCATGCATTTCCTTTTTATCTTCCAAAACTTTCCCTATCATTCGAGTTTTCTAGGACTATCGATATCTGGGTATATTACGGTCACACTTATATATTATAATAACATGTAATATCATTTTACTATAATAATAAATGAACTACATCATTATACTTTCATAGTAGTATAATATATTTACAAATATTTTTTCCTCTTAGCTGTTATTAAATATTTCTCCCGTATATTTTCTTTTATAACGCACCCGCACAGCATTAGCGAAAATGGCCACACTTAAAAGTCCCCATGCCACAACATACCATGCCATATGGTGCCACTTTCCTCTCGCTCCTGCTGTCCCCCCCCCTGCTCTGCAATTTCCCTCCTCGTGGACAGCACACAAAATGTTGTTGAAATTATGGCGAGTGAATGTCATAAACTTTGATTTCCTGCAGCGAGGACAGCACAAAATGGCGGCCAAGCCAAGCCAGGCCACAATACAGTTACAGTTAGAACGGTTAAAGTGGTTATAGCGCTGCAATTTTTATGACAGGATAACACGCGCGATTCTCGCAGAAGCGGGGGCAGAGGGCAGAGGCGTGTGTGGTGGAGTTGGTTTTGTTTCTAAATCGACTACGACTACTATTTAATTTATAAATGCCCACACACACACACGCGAATTCACACACATCGCACATACATACATAAATGAGAAAAGCAACAAAAACGAGCGAACACTAAAACAAATCTATTTTTTATGGGTCGCTTCGGTTAAGGCTTGAAAAATGTTGGGCGCATATAAAGAAGGGAGAGAAAACGGACTTGGGGGAGGGGAAAAAGGGCAAAGCCAGCCAGGCAGGCATAAAAATATCTTTTAAATGCCTGACGCTGGCATATGATGGAATTTTCAAGTTTTTCGAATAGTCCAAACGGACCCACAACACACACCCACACACACACGCAATGCAAGGACTCGAATTCCAACTGCCTTTTGCTCTCCCTCGACCCGTCATCATGTAAGTGCACTTTTTTGTGTTTTTCAATCGATTTTCTTGTTTTTCATGAATTTTCTTTTGTGGTTATTACACACAGCACACAGAGAAAGTGAGAGAGAGAGAGATAGAATGGAAGAGAGGAGGATGGAGAGAGAAGCTGCAAAGCTTGTTACTTTTTTAATTTATCAACAATATGCAAACGATGCACAATTCAAGGCTTACAATTGAGTCTGGTTCCTCCATCTCTCTCTCTTCCCCCCATCCTCTGTCCCAGTACTTACAAAGTTTACAGTTTCATTTACGGTTTTACATGTTGTTTATGGGAGGGCACTGCCTGAACTTACCTATAAATAGAAAGAAAGGAAAGTGAAAAACAATTGTTAGTATGGGTAGAATATTTTACGAGAGTTTTTGAATAGTTTTTAATATAAGATATCTATAAATTTCTATATAATTATATATATTATATTTATAAATATTACCTTAGAGTAATAATTTTATCAATTTCTAGAATAGAATATGATGTACATTAAATATATAAATAATTTTCTAATTTACATTTTTCCACACAAACCACAGTGCCTTGCTACACTCGGGGCCATTCAAATTGTTCTAGAGTCTTACAAATTGCTCTCGCTGCTTTGTTCTGTGCAGTGTGCATAACCTCATTTGTATGTATGACATGTTGCAACAGGAATAATTCTCGACAATATCATCAAGGAGCAAAAGCACAAGCCACACACACAAAATGCCACAACATTTTTGGCCACAGAGTCAACAAATTTTCAGTGCAAGAACTGAAAGACGAAGAGACAGACAGAGTGGGAGACGGGCAGACAGACAGACAAACATGCAGACAGACTGACAGACTGAGCGAGTCGCAAAGTTGTTGGCGCAACAAAAGTTGCATTTGACAAACATGATACAAAATGAAACTCGGCAAACAACAAGTGTGGAAGGCAACTCAACAATGATGATCATGATGATGATGATGCAGAGGATGGATAGCCATAATGATTATGATAATCATGTTGCATGTGGCATTTGTGAATTATAATGTTGATGACGTTTGACGCCATTCGATGGAATTATGTGTTTATATCTAAAGTGTATGTATAGTCTGTATATGTATTGTATGTATAAAGCGTGTCTGTGCAGTCTGCAAAAATCATCACGCACAATTTTCAATGGTTGCCAAGCGTAAAATTGCACATACGCCGCGTGCAACGCTTGAATATTAACTTTAATTAACGTGGCTCTCGTTTAGTACGCGATTCTCCCTCTCTCTGTCTCCGTCTCCATGTCTGTCCCTCTCTAACTGTCTTGCTCACCATTTGCCATGTTATTTACTTTTGATTTGTTGTTAATAATTGTTAAATATATTTTTTCTGCCTGCAAAGTCATCGAACCATCGCAAGCAGCAAAGGCAACATCCATTAAATTGTTGCAAACTTTCATTTGAAAGTAGGAAATCGTTGACTTCATTGTTGTTATTGTTGTTTCAGCTGTTGTTGTTGCTGTTACTGTTGCAGTTATTGTTGCAATTATTGTTGTTGTAATATTTATAATTATTAATCGCTTTGCTTCGCTTTGGCAATTTGAATTTGAATTGAGCTCAAGCTGCATGCGACATTAAGTTAGAAATACGTATGGATTAGATGAGCCGAAATGCAATCAACACTAACGCACACAAGCAAAAGGGTGACACATACATATACACGTACAAACATACACACATAGGCAAGCAGGCAGACAGTTAAAGCCCTGGGCTTATGTAGCTAGGCCGCAGCGTAATCAAAACTTATGTCTCTGGTCTCAGTTCTGGTGTGGCCTGGTCTCGTTCAATTTTAATGGTCAACCAGAAACATTGCCTGCAAGCGAGAGCAGGCATTCTGCTATCTCTCTTTCTCTATTGCTGTCTCTATCTGCCTATCGCCTATCCCATTGTGTTGATAATAGTGTTAATTATGCTCCTGTCAATATGTCGAACGTTGCAGCCTAAAATATGTTTTGCATGCAGGCAAAAGCAACAACGGCAGCAGTCGCCGCAGTTCGGGTTAGTCAGAATATATGTATATGCCATAGCACAGCAGAGTTGCAGTGCCGAGAGTGAGACAGGGAGATAGAGAGACAGAGAGAGACAGAGCGCTCTCGCTGCACACTAATTGAAGTTTGCATTTGTGCAGTTTGTGTCAAAACATTTGTGCAAATCAAAAGGCCTCCACACTTGCCACATTGTAGTCTCTCTCTCTCTCTCTCTCTCTCTCTCTCTCTCTCTCTCTCTCTCTCTCTCTCTTTCTCTGGCACTACCTATACCCCTCTCTGCCCGACTGTGGCAAAGTTCATACAGCTGTTTGGCCTCAGGTCACATAGCAGAGATGCATCAGAGGCAGCTCAACTTGGGGGCTCAGCTCAGTTCGAGCGAAAAGGCAAATAAACAATGCACATTTTGTTTCAAGAATTTCGTATCAGTTTTTAATTAAGCTTCCAGCTTGACCAATTAGGTAAGCTTGTTATGCTAACGATATGTGGCAAAGGATAGTAGGAATGGATAGGTCAGCTAAGCGTATTATATACTGCACTTTGCAGCAGACGAAGGTACAGAGACGAAGGGAGAGAGAGAGGAGGATAATAAGTGATTACACATAAAAGACAACTCAATGTAGAATGGAAATCAATATCATAAAATAATCTTAATGCAACAAATTAATCACTGAATTACCGACTGCATAGACAAAAGTATCTTATGTAAACAAAAGTATCTCAAAGGCACAAATTTATCATAAGATCTTCGCATTCGGAACATAGTCTGAAGGTACAAATATCACCGGCTGTAGATACAAAAGTATCTTATGTGAACAAAAGTATCTTAATGGATACAAAAGTATCTAATGGATACGAAATTATCTTACAGATATAAGAGTAGTTTATGGTTACAAAAGTATCTTATGGATACGAAATTATCTATGGAAACAATAGTTTCTTATGGACACAAAAGTATACTATGGAGACAAGAGTTACTTATGGATCCAAAAGTATCTTACGCATACAAGAGTATCTTATGGACACAAAAGTATTTAATGAGTACAAAAGTATCTTATGGATACAAAAGTATTCTATGAACACGAAAGTATCTTATGGACACTAAGTATCTGATACAGATTATCATAAAATCATCATGTTCATGACAGTCTCTCTTATCGATAATTGGCAAATACTTTACCACGTTTATTATCTATCTAATTCTCTGCAGCTGCAATATGCAAACCCTATATAAATATTCGATTTTCCCCAATGATATTTACAGTTTTCTCTATTTTTTCCACATAGTACCTTTCATTATTATTTGAAAACATAAACTGCTGCATAAATTAACGCAAAGCCGGCAGTAAAAATCCAATAATGCCAGATACTCCCCCCACCACCAGTGCAGTCGCCATTTTGTATTGTTGTCGATTGTTAAATTCAAATTTATGGCAAATATGATGTGCTGCTATAGGCGCAAATATGTATCTGTGTGTACTTGTTGTTTGTGTGTGCCATGTAAAGTAAATTTCAAATTTGTTCAACTTTGGCATTTGGCAGCTGACACATGCAACCCTTCCCCAAACAGGTTCCCTTCCCCCTTCCTAAGCATAAATGCGATTTACTCGCAAACGGAAAAAGTTCATTAACAGCAGCAACAACAACAATTTTAGTGCAATTCGCATTGCTCACTAATGCAATCAAATTTATTTATGCTAATTTAATATTAAAAGCGACTTTAAGCGAACATTTTAACGCGATTCGCCCTGTGCAAATGAAATTGAATTGCAAAAATAAAAAAATTAGCAGGCTATTTACTGTAAAATACTATTGATATATATGTAGTTGTGGGTGTGGGGGGCTCAAGGGATTTAATTGTATGTGCTTTGTATGAGGGCAGAGGTCAATGTGATAAGCGCTGCCCTCCGTGGCGCATTATGTGAGCTTATTTCAAATTTGCAATCTCTATTTGCTAATTATTGTATCTCTCTCTCTTTCTTTAATTGCAGTGCACATTTCTCGTTGACTTTTCCATTTTCTACTATAGTTAAATCTTTTTTAAGTCTATCTAACTGCCTTTTCTTTCTAGTTATCATAATAGGGATTCATTTACAATGACAATATTTATTCCCCACTTTGGTTTAGACTGTGTCACAAGTCATTTCCTTCAAATGTGACTAAAACTACAGAATCTCATTAACATTTGTGGCACGCACACACAGACTTACACACACAAACACATAAATTAAAGCTGCGCTTTGTCCTGGACGAAGCCTAATTTACATGCACGGAGTGCGGAGAGGAGCAGCAGCAGGAGAAGGCAATGGCAAAATATTTATGCACAATTAAATCAAGTAAAAGGAAGGAATAAATTTTCAGCCGTGGCTGCAAGGCATGTTGGAGCAAAAAGGAGGAGAAATGAGAGAGAGAGTCACACACACATTAAAGATGTGCCCCGTTTAAAAAAAATGCAAATGACATCAAACCAAAATACGAAAAGGAGCCAACTGCACATATGATTGTGTTCCTCTCTTACTCAATGTCTCCTCTCTCTACCCCTCTCTTTTCCTCGATTGCTCTCCCTCTATCTCTCCCTTCCGCTCCATCTTACCCTTTTACTTTAGCCTTCTCATGCTTCTCTCTCTTCGTGTTCATTTTCACAATGAGCCAACACAGTTGACCCACATTGTGCATCTCTTTCGCACACTCTCGCATTTTTCGCCAGTTTTGCTCTTTTCTTGATTTGCGGCGAGTTTTGTTCGCCCCGATTTCGTGTTGTATTTCCTGGGCTTAATGTGCATTAAGCGAGTGTGCTGCAAGTTATTGTTGTTGTAGCTGCTACTGATGTTGTTGCTGCTGCTCTTGTTGTTGTAGTTGTTGTCGCTGTTTGCGCTAATTAAGTGGCATTATGTGCCGCGGGACCTTCGGTTAGCACTTTTTGCCATTCTTCACGCTGCTGCTGGTCTCCTTCTCCATTCTCCTTCTCTCTCTCTCTTTTATTCTCTTAAGTTTTTTTTCTTGTTTGCTGGAACTTTGGAATTCCCTTTTGAAATTCCTTTTTTGCCCAGTTAATTGCATTGACATTGAGAAAAACTTGAGCAAAAGGTTGTGACATTTAGTTTATATACTATATACAGCATTCGTACTTTTTTCTTGTATATTCTTATCTTTTGACTCACTGAATTGACCTTTCGCAGCAAATGTGCAACGATAAACTACTTACAAAGAAGCTGTCAAAGTAAATTAATCAATAGTTTTTATGATATCTTTACAGCAATTATTAAATATTTGTTTAGTAAATGTTTGACAGTTTGACAGAAAACTTCGAATTATTTTCAGTTCATTTTTGTGGTATTCCATATTTATAATGTTATATAACATGATTTATTACATTAAAACATCTTTTATTAGAAATAATTTTGTCAAAATTCGGCTATTTATAATATCTGTTGGTTTTCGTGTTATTTATATTTATATTTTACTAGATTTAGATATCTTCGCCCAGCTATCCCCAAAATGTATGCTACACTTTTATTAATGTTCCTTTAGCTGATTTATTTGACCAACCGCGAGTGAGTGCCCATAATATGCATTGACAAATTGCGCAAATTAGTCGTAAAAACACACACTGGCACACACACACAGAAATAGAGAAACTGTCAGTTTGTATAACCATCACGCAGCACAAAACAGCAACAAATTACCAAATGCATTTTAATTGCAATTTCGGACTTTGCAACGGCTGTTGCCGCATTTGCATGCCAATTCACGTCAAATTAAAATAGCCTAACCTAAAAATGAAATCGCATTTAATGACAAAGTCGAAGCATACACACACACGCATTTGTAAAGTGTACCTGCATGTTGGAGGGGGGTTAATGTAGTCAGCTCCGAGACGAGTCGGAATCTAACTGCCTCATTCCTCCAACTAATTTTCAATCCGTTGTACCTCCCCCGTCCCCCCACATTGCATTGCCTTGTGCTGCCTTTGTTTGCTTGTGGCATAAGCCAGCAAAGTGCGTCGTATTTTCGACGCGTTGCAAAACTAACGAGCAACATTGTTTGATGATGACAATCATTAGATGCGATAATGCAAATGAACGCGCTGCCGGAGGTCCGAGGCAAGCTCCAAGGGCGCGAATAGGGACATAGAAAGCCACAGAGAGTGAGAAAGGAGAGAGGGGGAACGAGAGAGAGGGACAGCTAGACAAAACAGACGTCCTGCTTGCGCGCCATCCTGCCTTGCCTGTGTGCACTGGGCCAAAAAGAGAATGGCAAAGCAACAAAATTTGCATGCCAATGATATATGGGCAGCTAACACAACAACGGCAACTACAACAACAACAAAAGCAGGACCCTGACTGAAACATTTTTCAAAACCCAAATACTTCTCAGTGGTACGCAGCTTAGTACTAGTGATTTTTAAAAATATTCAATGATTGAATAAGAAATTGAGACAAGTATTGAAATCAATTGCAAACATTTGTTAGAAAATTAATGCTATACAATAAATATATAAATTTCAATAAATATATCATTTACTTTTACCACATTTTATTGCCGTTTGCTTTATTTTTTATTTGCATCTCATTCAATTCTTTATTTGTGAGTTTCTTTCCATCTTGCACCAATGTGCAGCAGCATGGTCTGTGTCTCCGCTTTGCAGTATCTGCATGTTTATAATGTATGCTCCTGGCTGTGTCTGGGCGTGTCAAATGTGGGCGTTGACAGCAGCAGTAGTAGCAGCAACAGCGACGGTGGCGACGGCTGCACCGACAGCAACAACAATAACAACAAAAGCTACAACAACTGATGACGTGTGGTTGTCATTAGAGCTGCTGGCGACTGTTGATGACGTTGTTGTGGCGCCCTTTAGCACACACCACACCCATCATTGGACACCCTACACCCTGTATTCCCCTTCTCCACTACCTAGCTACACCCACTGCCGCCCAATACCCTTCTTTATGCTGCCCTATTGCTGTACTGACCGCTGTTCTTCCGGTTGTTTTGCATGGATTGTCGCAGTTGGGGTGTTGCCACTGTGCTGATGTTGTTGGTGCTCTTGCTATCACAGTTGGTGTCAGTGTCGACGTCATCACAGCACAGCTCCAACTTGGCTGCACAGTGTAGTGAGTGTGGTTCGACAGAATGGAGACCGCACAGCGACCAAGCGACCAAAATGCATACACCATGAACAAAACATAGAACACGAAACAGAGAACAGAAAACAGAAAACAGCAAGAACTGCATTGGTGTGTTATCGTGGTCAGGGTGGCAACCCTAGATTGGTCGTCACTCGACCCCTTTATTAGGCATCGTCTGCATTGAACAGAGGCCAACAAAAAAGAAACAAACTTTAATTGCAGCTTGCAACATAAGCAAGGTTTCAAACAGACTTTTCTTGTAGTTGCTGTATGCATTGTGCGGGTTGCATTGTTTATATAGATTGTCAAGGGTAGCTAAACTGCAGTCAAGCAAAACTCAAAGGGTTGTCAAAATGTGCGCTGTGCGTGTGCTAAATTGCTTTTATTTTTACGATAATTTGTGCAATTTTTTTCTTTTTTTTTATTAGTAAATTTTTATAATAAGTTATTGAACTCTTTCTGTAAATATTGAAATCTTTCTATAATTGTTTATTTGTTATATGTTTCTATTTATTTATTTGTTTAATCTTACTTCTATATCGCCTTTTTTGTATGATTCTGTTTTTTGAAGTAGTATTTCTTTATTCGTTTATATAAATCTGTATTGCCTTCGTATGTTCTGCATACAATATAAAACTAGATATTCATCTCACACATCATCCTGTATATTCTTTTTCCTATTCTGTCCTCTCTTTACTAGCTTTGTAATTCGAGATGCAAAGCCCCTGCCAAATTGTATTCTTTTCATTCCCTCCCCTTCCCCTTCTTACCTTCTCGACACCCTAATGACATTTTGATGATATTTTTTGCTGCCAAAAAGTTGCCTGCAAAAAACCCCCCGTCCTATCATATGTGTACATACAAACAAACACACTGTGTACAAGAAATTGTCAGCAAACCCCCGTGCTTGCAACGCCTCTGGCCTCTGGTGATCAGCTCAATTATACGGGCAACTAGTATGACCAAATGTAAATAGATTGCCTAATTTGATCAGCGAGGAAGGTGCTTCATATGTTGTTCTCCCTCTCTCTCCCTCTCACTCCCCTTCGCATTTAAAAGCTGATTTGGCAAAGCTATTAAATACCCCAGCATGGAGAATGCATTTGTCAAAAGGATAAGGGATATATGGTAGAAGGTTTAGGGGATATATGGGCCAGTGAGGGGGAGGGTTTGCAGAGTGCAGGCAGGTAGGGAGTGAGGCATCACCATAACCAAAAAAGGGAGTTATCAGGCGAGCACTTTTCTAATTACGATTTCGCTTGCAGTTACCCATCATGCTGCCCCTCACTTACACCCCCACCCACCCAACTCTATGTGACTCTGACTCTGAGAGCCAGACAACAACAACAACAGAAACAACAGCAGAAACTGCAGCACGACGAGGACACAACAAGCAGGACAACATTAGCCTGGACAGATTTCCCTCAGGCCAAATGTTGATGTTGCCGCTGTTGCTGTTGTTGTTGCTGCTTCTGTTATGGATGCAACTTTAAATTGCTTTGCCAGTCAGTTTTTCTAGCAGCCTGCCTCCACAACTCTCTTTGTGTCTCTTTCATTTCCTTTCCCTCTCGTTTTTCCCTGTAGAAGCTGCACAAAATGCAGATGAGGCTCGTCTGGCGCTCTCTCGTTCCTGTGGGAATCGCATCACTGCTCTGATTGCGCATTGCTTCGAAAATTTCACAGAGAGAGAAACAGTTCCCTTGCCCCTCTCACAGTATGGAGGCTCCCTCCGAAAATGCCAGAGTGCGTAATGCGTTTTCCAGAAAATGCCAGTCCAGTGTGTCGGCCCTCGAGGAGTGTGTCTCCCCTGGCGGGCGGCACAATGGGGAGAGGGGGAAGGAACGGGCAACTGCCGAGTCCGACGATATGGTGATAAAGTGCAGACATTTGACAAATTAACTGCTTTGCGCCGGAAATGTTGTTGCAACGTTCGACAGCAGCAGCAGTACAACACACACACACACTATGACACACACACAGACATGCAGTACGGCATACAATTTCACAATTTGAGAGCCCCATCAGAGTTTTGGGTTCCCTCCCCCTTTCCCCCTGCACCGAACATAAGCCGATGCCACACTCTGATTGATTTATGAAGCCAGACAACGATTTGACCGATGACCCTCGACTGTTGTTGGCGCCGCAAGGTGTTGCAACTTGTCATGTTGTACGAGTATTGCGCGCCAGCCAAGATGCTTTAACTTGCCACAAAGCAAAAACAATATCAGGTAATGCAATATAATCTAAATTAATATATGATAAATGTGGTGTAAATAAATCACGAGAACTAATAAAAACAGAAATTATATCTTACTTGATTCTGACTCAAAGCAAGCGAAAGCACATCGTCACTTACCTAGAAAGACAAGAAGAGAGGTGGAAAAGTGAGTTAGTTTATGGGTAAAATTTACAAAACATACTTATTGTATAATTATAATTTTAATAATCTATTGAAATAATGATGAAATGTATCATTGAATTCATTAAATTAAATAAATTATTCTAAATACAGAAATGACTCCATCCCGCCCTTTGTCTCTGTCTCTCCCTCTCACTCTTCCCCTTTCCTTTTATTTTTCTTTCTCTCTCTGTCTCTCTTGCCCTTGCTCTCTCTCTCTCTCTCTCTCTTTCTCTCGCATCACTACGCACACAGCTTGCCAAGTCATAACGAATTTCCATTAAAGCGACAAATAAAGAAATCGTAGCATAGCAGCAGGCGCTACACAAGGTCGTTAAATGCATGCCACTCCCACAAACATCCACTCACACGCTCTCTCATACACACACACACACACGTACAAAGAACAATTGTAATCTGAGCGAGGTAGCCACTCTCTTTCGACATATACTCGTCGACCACTAAAGACTATAATTCCTAGACTAATGTTCGACTTGCCCCTCCCTGCTTCGCCTCTTGACCTTTGCTGAAATTACGCAGTCCGGGCAAAGTTTGACACATGTCACACAGTGCAAACACAGAAAGAGAGGCGAGAAAGAGTGAGATATAGGGAGAGAATACAACAGCTTTGCAGCACCTGGCTGATGTTGTTGTGCAGATCCTGTCGGCTTCTGTCGCGGCACGAACCAACATAAAAATCAACAGTTTATGGCCAACGCATGTCCTTGAGTGGCGGCAGCAACGGTGAAGGGGGCGAAACAACTCCCTTGGCCTTTCGCCCTGCCCCCACTTCACCCACTCTCAACCGACACCCTCAAGAACATGACAAACTTTTCGTCTGAGTTTTGCAGGTCTTTGCAAAAATGTCTTGCCATCTATTTGCATTTTCTATTTATTTCTTTATCCCTTTTGGCTGCCCCCAGAATCGGCGGCACTTGAGTTTGCCAGCCCCATTAGTGGCATGTCCTTGTTGCCTCCAACTCCACCCTTCCCCACCCCCTTCGAGACAGTGTCTATCGTTGTCTACACTCCCTGACTATCCCCTATGCTGCTATCCTTTCTCTATCCTGTCCGCCCGTTGGTATATTCCACTTTGGCACTCATATTTTATTAAGTAGCAAAGTTGACAGGGGATTTGAAGACTCTTTGTCCCTGCTACCCTATAACATCCATTCTACTCTAACTCCTCCCGCTCCCTCCTGCCCAAAGTTCTCAGCAAATCACGATTCAAGTGGAACTGTCATTTTGTAAAGTAAATATTGGTAATTTTTATTGAGGACTTTGCTTGATGCCCTTGCTTGGCTCTGTCCCTTTTCCTCTCCCTCTCTCTCTTTCTCGGTATCTCTATCTCTTTCTTTGGGCTTATCCCCACAGGCAACTTTCAGCAAATTACAGATATTTAGGTAGCCCGAACTTTGGATCTGAACCCAAATCAAGAGACGAGCGTATTAATGGAAAGTGATTGCAGCTAGAAAATTAGAAACACATTTCTTTATTTACCCTGCCCTCCCCCCTTCCCACTACTTCCCCAGTAGCCTGTGCTGTCCTTTTTTCTAGGCAACGCATCGTTGGATTCAGATTCGTGTGTGTGTGTGTGTGTAAAATGCAACAGACCGTAAGAGACAACATAAGCGATAACAACAATTTTGCGATGCTTTGCCTGTTGCCAGGCAAAGATGTGTGTGTGTGTGTGTGTGTGTGTGTGTGTGTTCACAGCGCGGTTGCTAACACGATTTTGTAAGCATCCCCCATCAGTAGCAGGATGAGCTATGGTTGTACCCTCTCCCCCCCACTGCTCTGCCACTTGTACCACTAACTCTTGTTGCACAGTGTAACCATGGCAAAATGCGGCCCAGACGGATGGGCAGGTGTCGATGCATGTGGCGCACATACACGCAAATTGCCAATGGTTAAGTGAATTTGCACTTCAAGCAGTGGGGGAAGAGTAGTGAAGGAGGTTGGTAAACAGGGTTTGGTATTCACACTTAATGTTGCAAATTAAGAGGCAAGTGTGCCGTCTGCTTATGCTTTTGATCGATGGCAGAGCACAGCGCGAGCTATTGTTAAGATTCTTTATGACTTCAGATCTAATAAATATTGCAAAGAACGCCGCTTTTGCTGGCACACATCATTTAACTTGGCCAACAGAGGCTGTTCCCTTAACCTGTTCAAACACCGCCTTTCAATTTCAATCAGCACACACAATGCTCAACGCTAATAGCTTTCCTTCAAAACGGAGATAGAAGCAGGATAAGGGAAGGGAAGAAGCAAGAAAATTGCTATTTACTTTTCGCACAAATTGTTATAAAATATTTAAAAATCATGCCTCGAGCTCAAGAGGAAATATGCAAAAAGAAGCAGATATGAGGGAAATTTTTATTTTCATGCGAAAGTAAAATGAAATGTAAGGATTTTCACAGGCACGCAGGTTTTTTTAGATGGGTTCTTAAATATGCACACAGAGCATCAATTTTATACGTATGTGTGCGCGCGTCTCGAGAGAATTGAGGCCCATAACTATGCTACAGCATGGAGGGCAATAAAAACAATACAAAGAATACAGAAGGAACATTCACATAAACACACACACATACACTTGCACATATTTATCTGTATCTGTATGTGCTTACACATATGAAAGTCCTCTCAAGGCTACATGAATATTTAAAATGCAGTGCAAACGAATTGCACAAAATATTCATTTCAATTTCATTTTCTCTCCCCCTCTCTCCATCTATTCCTCTCTTTGTCTCTTAGTTCATTTGCATTGCATGCCCACCTTTTATTATTCCTGTTATTTGTTAACAATATTGTACTACACATAATATGATATCATGCATATTTACAAAAAACAATATGCTTAAATATTTTAAAAAGTCTTCAACTTCAGTCGAGTAAGCCTTAAGGATTATCCAAGTTGACTTTAAACTGTACACAACATCTTTAAGATACTTCCTTCCTGTTTCAATGCATAGAACAACTTTTAAATTTACATAATAATTACCAAATTAAATCGTCAACTCTTTCAGCTCTATTACAATTGGCCACGATATCCTTATCAATCAATTTGTGACAATGTCACGTATAACCTCAAAACAAATTAAACATAATCGCCAATCAATTTCAGGATCATACGACACATATTTAATCCCATATATTTCGCCCTAACCAAACTTTTTGATGAAGTGTGTAAATTTTCATCGATTCGCTGTCACATTTTTGACGCATTGAGGACAAAACAATAAAATCGCTTCGAATAAAAAAAGGGGCGTTTCTACTTTCTGTGTAGAGGGAAGAGAAGGGCGTGGCTTTGGGCTGGTCACGTCGCAGTCATTTCCATGCGATTAATAAGCGCAAAATTGACATTAAACTGTTATAAGAATGGGGTCTCTTTCTCTGCTTGGCAATCATTTCCCTAGCATCATCATCATTTTGTCGAAAAGCCGAAACAAAATGGCGTACGGGAAAGGGCCATTTTGTTATTGCTTTGCTTATGCTTTTCTTCTTTTTTTTTGACAAGTGGAAAATCAGCTTCCGGCATTTTGCTGTTGCTCCGCTTTTCACCAGAGAAAAACCTGAGCGATGTCTGCAGTTGAAACGAATTTAATTTTCTACTTTTTGGCGGCTGCCAGACAAACACACACACCCACACAAGCACACACAGAGAGGCAGCACAACAAGCCGCAAAAGCCGCCGCTGCCGCCAAGCAACGCCTGCGGCTGACAACACAAGCAGCAGCAACAGCAGCAGCAGCAGCGTAGTTTCCTTTTTTTTTTAAATTTTGTTTAGCCATTTTCAAGCTACTTTCTTGCTTTCTCTTTTTTTGGTATTTCTCCAGCACTTTGCCTTGGCTGCGCTTGGCAAATAGTTAAAAGTTTTGGATAATTACATTTGGCGGCGACGGCGGCAAAGTCTAAATAAATGCAACATAAAGTGGCTCGACAGGGGAATACCCTGTGATGATGAGGAAAAAATATAATAAATACATGAAATATAGCGCTGAAAAGTGTGCTGCACTTTCTGCTTAGAAACAACAGTTTTAAATTGACAAAACACTAGCTCCCATTGTAAATACCCTGTATAGTGGGAAAACGTGAGATACTTTATTTATCTTACACAATTTTCAATACATTCAAATCGAGTTGACACATTCATTAACGCATTTTCGTAGGTATTGATGCATGCGCTAACTTCTGGCAATGACTGTAAACTAATTTGTGGTTTTTTGACTGGCAGCCCCCGAAAAAGTATGTAAATGTTTGTAACTTCTTTTGATGTACTTTTTAAGAGACGAGAAGAGAGCAAAAAAGGAGATAGAGAGAGAGAGAAAGGGCGAGCGCATAATCAGGACTGGGGTAAGGCAATTATATATGGCTGGGCGCACAATCAATCGAGCGGCCATTTTGTAATATCCGGCTTTAAATGTAATATGCGAAAAGTTGATTGAAATGAAACGAAGAATGAGCAGGATGAAGAAGCAAAAGCAGAAGAAGCAGTAGAAAAAGGCCTTCGTCCCACATGTGCATAGTTTAATTGCTTTTTACGCTCAGCTGTATGTGTGCGCTGTGTGTGTGTGTGTGTGTATATGCATAATTGCCTTGTCGTCGTACTGCAGAACACAGTGTCTGACAAAAGGCTGCCCACACTAAGCCAAAGAAGCTTACCCTGTGCTCTGCTCTGTCAGTGACAGCAAAAGAATGAGCCAAACTCGAGAGTGATAAGAAAAGAATAGATATTTCAAGTGAGATAGCAAAGTAGAGAACAAGTAGGAGGGAGAGAATGGGGTTACCCTTTGCTGCTGCTGAGCACTCCAAGCATAATGCAAAATGTTTTACAGCACAATTAAACTTTTAAGCAGACAACGAACTCTGTCTACGCAGAACGACGACAAATGATGATGAAAATCCATGTATATGAAAATAAATACGAAGAATTCAGTTGATGACACATGCCACAAACGCGTGGCAAGAACACAGAAAGAAAAGCGCGACAATAGTGAAGGGGAGAAAGAAGTTGAAAGGGCAGCAGAGGAAACTATTGTTGATAGCCAGAGCAGCCGCAACAATTCACATGGCTCATAACGGTCAAAGAGAACGAGTGGGAGAGAGACAGAGAGATGGAGGGAGCTGAAGGATATATAGCCTGGCAGTCAGGATATATAGAAGTACTTTTTATGCTGTCTTCTGCTGCTGGGGAAACTGCGTTTGTCGCTTTCTATTCAAAGACTCACACACACAGGCGCACACACACGCACACACGTAAATCTAGCATACACATAACTTGCACGAATGAAATATGGCAAATGTCATTTAGCATGACAACTTGATGATAATAATAACAATAACAACAATGGAAAGCAGCAGCACAAGCAGCACACACACCGAAATATTGCAGAGCTCTTTGTTCCCATGCCGGGGGTAAAGGGTATGGGGTCTAAACGGGGTGTCCTGTGACAAGCAGAGGCAAAACGGCAAACAGAAAAGGTGAAACAACAATAAAGCCAGTAGAGCTAAGAAAAGAAAAGAAATGCTGCCTGTGTCGGGGTAAAATGGACAAAGATTGAAATCAGAGCGAAGAATATGAAATAAATATAACGCACAGCGAGTGGCAGAGGGAGAAAGAGAGAGGTCTAGAGCGAGTGGAAAGATGAAACGCTGAAATAGACAGGAATTATATTTGCTTAAATATTATAATAAAATGCCTGGCTAAGAATGCAAGTCAAATTTCAATTATAAAGCTATTTTACAGTATACAGAACATTGGGAACAATTTGAGAATATTTCCAAGCAAATATAATCACAATATTACATAAGATTTAAAGATTTGAAACTGCATGGTTTGTCAACTTCATACTACGTCGATTATTTAAAGATATTTCAAACCTTTATCATGATACGATATGTTCTACACAAAGTATAATTAAAGTATAATTAACTTGTACTGTACTCATTAAGGGAACGCCAATGTACAGGTTTTATAGTAAAAATATCTTCCCAATGTTATCCCTTGTTAGATAGATACATCAATTCTTTAAAGGATCCTACAAAGGGTGCCCCAATTTCACTTAAATATTGTAGTATGATATGTCCTCCCTACGCTGAACTCATTAATGCACATCTCTATTAGCATCATTTACCTTTTTTGGTATTCATATTTTTTCAACAATATGATGATCGATGATTTCAGTCAACATTAAATGGCAGATGGATTCAGATGGAATACGCAACCAGGCAGGGGCAGCAGAGCAGTTTGTGCAACGCGAGCTACTGCTGCTATCGGGCAAAAGCCACAGAAGCACATTTAGTGTAAACCGAGTCGACCGCAAAGCAATTGAAATGCGTGCAGCAGAGCCAGAGGAATAAAGAGAAACAGCGAGAGGGACAATAAGAGAGAAACACAAAGAGACAGGGAGAGAGGGAGAGAGAGAGAGACAGCAGTCAGAAATGGCAGAAGCCGCTTTCAGATGCAGTAAATTTATACGGAATATTCGCAAGCCACACTCGCACACACAGCGCCACACATAAACGTCAGTTTCAGTTGGAAATGCTGAGTGAGGGAGCCGGAAATGTGGTTACATAATCTACGTGTCCCATCCAGAACTATACACAGAACTATATAGAGAGCAAGTGAGATAGATAGATAAATAGATGTGCGAGAGGGAGAGGTAGTGCGTGAGATATTCACAGAATTGGCAGCAAAAATCTGTAGCATACTTCGTGGTGCATTATTAATTTTTATCATCTGCCTCTGCTGTCGTTGCTGCTGCTGCTGCGTCGTTTGTTATTCCAATGTGACGGCATTTTTATTTGGCATATTTTTTGGGAATTGCCAAACGCCGATAATTCCATGAATATTTATAAATACGCGATATTAAATGGAATTTATGGAAAAAGAGAAAAGGAAATCTGAGAAAAACCCCAAAAACAAAACCAAAGCAAAAGCATTTAAAAAGTTCACTTTGGGAATTGTTTAAGCTTAGAGAAAGGAGGGATAGAGAGAGATTGAGAGAGGGAGAGAGAACTGTGCTCAACGAAGTCACAAGGGTCCTGAAACAGAGACTCAACAAACAGTAGCAACAGCAATAACAACAACAGCAACAGCAACAATTTAACATCCGCTGCAAAACCGCAATGAAATTTCCGGAAGTTGTGCATAAAATGGGCTATGCATACGGAAATCATCAACCCAATGGCTGAACAATCATAGAACAGGCAGCAGGCAGGAGTAGGAGCAGGAGAACGAGGATAGGGGTAAAGCAGGAGACTGAGGCAGGCATCTGGGGAATGCTGACCAGAGAAGCAACAATGGAATGACGCCAAATGAAATGGGCAAAAACAATGCAAACGGCTGCCAACTTCCGGCGACCGAGTGCAGGCTGCAGCCAGCCCCAATGTGAGGGATGGAGAAAAAGAGACAGGGAGACAGGGGAGACAGAGAGCAAGGGAGATGATGCTCTACGAGAGCTGCTGCTGATGACCTTCAGTGAATGCGCTGGATTTTGTTGCTCAGTTGACCAGAAAGGAGTTTGCTGCGTATGCGAAGGAGAGAGGCTGCAACTCTGGGAAGGATTGCCGCCGTTCGCTTTCAACGCATTTTGTTTTATTGTTTTACAGAAGCAAAAAAAAAAAAAAAAAAAGAAAGACTCGCTCGTTCATCGTGTGGCTTAAATGGATTCATGACTCATTTGATTTCAATGGCAAAACTGTTCATTTGGCAACAGCGAAAGTATTCACACAAAAACAATCGAACAAAGCGAACAAAGTGGACAAAGCGATAGCTCAATTTGGGAACATGGACAGCATTGGGGGAAAATGCTGTGAAATTGATGAGATTTCTGAAATTATCTTTAATTTCGAACTGGGTGTGATAAATTGAAAGCAATCAACTTTTAACGTTCAAAAACTATAAAAGGTGAGGTATACGAAGTGTCTTTGTATTCTGAATAACATTTCAATATTTTTGCTGGAAATAGGAAAAAAGGTATTATGATTAATATTCTTGTTTTCATTAAGGTGAATCACATAAGCAGCATAAAATAATGATAAAACTTGCAATATTAAACAAGGATTGTTTTCACTCATTAACATACTCGCCCCACTGTGCGCTAGGTAACTAGTTAGCTGCTAGTTGGTTGCGAAGGCTAATCATAGTTATAAATATGCACATCGAGGGTCATTCGCAGAGCTCAGGCTGAGGGCCCCTTCTTCCTCCTACCTCTTCCCTCCTCATCTAGCCAACGATGAGCTTTCAGTTTTAAGCGGTTTAGTGGTTTGGACTGGGTTGAAGTGGGTTGCACTGGACGAATGTAATGCGCTTTGCTCTAGCGTAATAGCGGAAGTAGATCTGGACAACTGGGCAGCTAACTGAGTGATCCCTACGGCAGACGAGCAGCAGGAAAGAAAAGGGAAAGAGAGAGAAAATGAGAAAGGGGGAGACGGTTGAGCTTGGAGATTGACCGTTGCTAGGGATTAGCCATGGCGCATTGTCAGGGGAGAACAACAACAGTCTGGCTGGCTGTAAGGCAGACAGAAAGACTGACAGAAGGACTGACAGACAGAAGGACAGGCAGATAGACTAACTGAAAAACAGAGAAATGGAGAGACACACAGAGAATGCAGCTGGACAGGGGACATAAATGTTTAATAACTCAAGCATAAAATTAATTTTTATGTAAAACATTTTGCAAAACAAAAGACAAATCACAAAGGGAAACGAGAGCGAGAGAAAGAGAGAAAGGCAATAAAACGATGAATGAGCCCCGCAAAACATAATTCTTAAAAAGTTTCAACTTGATAAACAATTTCATTTGAAGCAGATGCTTAACAGCAGCACCAGCAACAACATCATGTACAAAGTGTAATAAAAGGAATTTCGCTTTCATGTTGCCCGCTGGGGGAGTGCTGCCTCTGCTGTTGCTCGTTTTTCATGCTTTGCGCCATCGACTGAAACTTTGATGCGAGTCTCGCCGTGGAACACGCACAACCTACACACAAACACGCAATAACTACAACATAACCCACAACAAAGGTGTGCGACTTGTTGTATAAACTCTGAAAGTCTCAACTTGCAACGCGCAGGAAACTATGCTATGATTTTTATATGCTGTATATAAATCTGTATAAAACACTTCTATATTCTCAGTAATAGTTGCCAATTTCACTGAGTACTAATAGAATTCATCTTTTAAATTTTATAAATATTGGCTATGGTATGCTACATGATGCAAACGTTTCTCTCGCTTCTTTTTTGTCTTTTCTCTGTAGACTCGTTTAGGCAGGCGGCATCATTTAAAATGGTGCCTCTGTTTAAATTTCGATCGAAAAAAATTTCAAAGCTGCTTACCCGCGGCTTTAACAGGGCAGAAAGAGAGAATAAAGAAGGTGAAGAGAGAGAGAAACAGAGGGAAAGTAGATGTTCCTTCGCAGTAGCATGTTGCATGCCTAAGGGTGCAAGTTCTAAGCGTGCTTATGTAGTAGTTACCAGCCTCAGACTGCAACAAGTTAACAATTCACACATACATACACTTAAACACACACACACACACACACAGACGGGCACACAGCTCTGAGTGGTTGAAAGAAAATTGCCGTTGGTGAGTCAACAGCACAAAACAGCCAGAGACACGCCCACTACAATTCACTTTCCTTCATCAAAGGGGCGTAGCGGCATTAGCAGGAGAGAGAGAGAGAGAGAGAGGGGGGGAAGAGTAAAGCAATGGAGTCAGGCAGGCAGTGAAGTCTTCTTATGCTGAACTACACATTGCCGCTGGGCACACACACACACACGCACAGTGGGGGCAAGTGCAGCATGTTGCAACGTTTTTTACATAATTAGAAATATGAAGCAGTTGCTTTACTCCCCTCTCCCACACTCTCTGTCTCCCTCACCTTAATAATGATTTGATGTTAAGGTTCATTTGCCTGCACACTGAAGAAGTTGCTACGTTGTTGTTGTTGCTGTTGCTGTAACTGAAGCATGAAGTGCAGTGTAAATGTCTTGACTTTTTGTGTTTGTTGAGCCCTTAAGCGCTTTCTGCCAGTGTGTGTGTGTGAGCAGGAAACGGGCAACAGCTGCAACTTCAACGTGTGTGGCAAGCAAAATAGAAGCGCAAGGCGTGGATAAACTTGAATGGGGATACAAGGGGCACCAAGGGGTGCATAGCAAAGCATGAGCAACAAATTGGCAGCTGCAAGTGAAGCCAGGTTTTTGTGGCTTGCACGTTAATTGAATGTTCTCTCGGCACTACGAGCCCGAAAATTGTACAACTTTTTCAAGGAACTATTTTTAATTAGTCATGAACAAACCTCAACAAATAACTACAATTAAAACATTTGAAACTTATATCAAAATATTTTTACTATATGTACTATATAAAATATACATATTACCTACACAAACACTTTCACTTCATTACAGTTCTAATTAAATTATCGAATTAAAATAAAAAACAACCCAATCAGTTGGGAAAGCCACTTTAAGAACTCCTTTGGAGCGAAGCTTTTAAGCGGCGCGTTATTTAATCCCTGCCATGCCAAGAAATAAATTAGCTATAAAATCCAAACAGTTAAAAGCCTACCTCAGGGCGCAGACCTGCCCTCATTCCCTTGCCCGCAGAAAACTTTTACTAATTGCGTAATAATCTCATTACATTTAAAAATACATTTACAACAGCATTCATACCTGCCCTAAGGCCCCGACAAGCAGAAGAAGAAGCCGCTAAAGATGAGGAAAAAGCAGGCAACAACAATAACAATAACAAGAGAAGGGAGCAACAATTGAATATGAACAAAAGACAAGGAGAGAAAGAGAGAACAACAGGCAAATGCCGCCCGGAAGCGTTGATAAATGAGATAAATCCCCCCCTCCATCATTCCAATGTCTCATGCCTAAGAAACACCCCCACGCCCTCTGTAGCTCCCCATCAAGTTGAGTGAAGAAATAAATCTAAACATTACAAGGAAGTTGAAGACAACGACAAACGGTACTAAAAACTGTCAAAATTGCGTCAGCTTATGAATATGAAATGCTTTCCTGTCTTACTCGCTAGCTGTCTTCCTTTCTCTCACTCTTCCCTTCTTCTCTAAAGTCTTAAAGTTTTACAAAACCGACTCCATCTCAACGCAAACCCGTAGCGAAATCAAGCGAAACGCGTGTCGCCAGTATTCCCTCCTGGTTTCCGCCTCGTGTAATGAGTAAAATGTCACAAGTTGACGCAAGTAAATATTTAAATGTCAGATTTCTATATGACGAAGCTACTTCTTCCCTCCTACTCTACAACCCCCCTCACCTAGGCCTGGCAACAACAACAGCAGCAACAGCAAAATATGTCTCATAATTTTCGGCAATGCCCGGAAAATTCATTCGAAGCTGACGACATTCCCAGTCTGTCTGGCTGTCCCTCCCTTGCTGTCCCTCCCTCTCTCTCTCTCTCTCGGTCTGTATGCTACACATTTTGCCCCCAGATATGCGGGAAACGCAACTTGAAAGAACATTTTTGAACTGACTTTATATGTGGAAAGGTCCGGAAGCGGTACATGAAGTTCCTCCCTTTTCCATTTCCTATTTCCGCACTGGAACTCCGACTCTTTCTCTTTCTCTCTCTCTCTCTACCTCTCCGTCTCTGTTGCTCTGCCCACTTATAAGAAGTTTGGTATTTACTCGGTGTATATGTAAAATATGCTCGACCGCCGTTTGACATTTACAAATGACAAACATTTGACAAACAAAATGTCCTTTTGTCTGCTTTGTCGTTCGAGTGTGACAGAAGCATTGTCAAAACGTTTAATGTGGGCGCAGCATCTTTGCAGCAGTGGGGCAATATATGATGATGATGAAGAGTGGGAGAGGGAGGGAGGCAGGGACCCGCAGCAACAACTTGCAGTACCACAGGGCAACTTACACAAAGAGAAATGAGTGTGCTTTAACTTAAAAAGCTCAATAATTAAATGAGAGGAAGGGGGGAGAGAATTCAAGAGAAAAGGATAGAGAGAAACAGAGAGAGGTGGGTGAAAGCAAGCATGAGATGGGCAATTAAATGCATACAATGATTGAGGGATTAACATCAAAGAATTTTTTATTAATTGTTGTAGGAAGAGGCAGGCAATAATGGATAGATAGATAGGGAGAGAAAAGGAGAGAATAAGACAGATACAGCTACTTTGCCTAGCAGCTGACAGAATTCTCAATATCTCTGAGCAAACTATGCAGAAAATTAAGAAAGGGAGGTAAGATAAAAGAGATAGATTAGTAATATAAAGGACTAAGGGAAAATAAGAAGAATAGGGAGACAAGAAGTAAGAGAGAGGGGTAAGACTGAGAAAGAACAAAAGATAGAGCCAAAGAGAGTAAGGTATAAATAGAGAGCAAGTGGCTTTGCTCATCTACTGCCAGAACTCGCTCTTTGGCCTCGTGCACCAGCAATATCTGTATGTAATATTGCCCTCTCTCTCTCGTTTTCTCCCCCTCTTCTCTCTATCTCTCTCTTCATGCAAATCTCCTTTAAGTTTGAGTTACGCATTGAGCTAGTTTGGTTGCAGACTTGGCTTATGCTCTGTGGGCAGTTAACATTCATTTAGGCCTGTTAGGCCTGAGCCTAGTCGTATTTCTGGTTGTAGTCGCACTACACACCTGCCAGCCAGCTGCGTCATTACTTCTAATAAACTTCAGCGTTCGCCTCTTTTGCCGTGGGTGTGGTCAGCAACGCACGCACACGGTGAGGCCCAAAAGTGTTTGCACTCAACTGTTCGCGTCCGTTTTCTTTTCTAGGTGTGTGTGTGTGTGTGTAAATATTTGGCTTTAATAGAATTAAATGATGAAGAAGTGGACAGCAACGGCAAGAATTATTTGCCAACATGGAGAGGGAGAGTGTGGGGGAATAGGGGGAGCCACAACGAGCCAACGCCTGTGTCTACCTGCAGCTAAAACACTTAAATTAATAAAGTAAATAATAAGAATTACGTGAGGGACACACTCACGAGAGGAAACAGAAGAGACAAGACAAGACAAACAGTACACAACAACGCAGACACTGAGAGTCCTTGCTGCCCAAGTGAATTAAACGCCATTTACGTGGCACCACCACCAACAAACGAGCAACGAGAAAAAAAGCAAAGTTTATTTTTTGGGGCTTTTGAATTTCTCTCGCTTCGGTGTTGTTGATTAATTTATGGATATCCTGCAGCAGCAAGGCTCTTCTATATAGTACGGTCTATGGTCGTTGGTCCTTGGGTAATCTCACATGGCAGCAGTTAGCGCCTAATCCAGCTCAATATGGCTCAGCTGCCAGGGGCAACCCCGAAGACACAGTGGGGGGTGGTTGCACAGTCAGCTTGGACATGTAGCTGGACTCGCCGGGGCTTGGGTGCTAAGCGCATTTTGTGGCTTAGTTGTGGTTAAAGCTTTTGATTGAATTGGTGGAAAATGGAAAATAATTATGCGGTCGCTGGCACTTTAAATAAATCCGATACTTGGGCTTAGTTGGCCATCCATTCTTCTCCCTCTCCACCGCTTAAAGCTAACTTACGCAACGAGTTAGACCTCACTCAGTAATGAAGCTGAAACTTACCTAAAATGAGAAAAAATAGAGAGAATAATGCAAATTAAATTTAAATTAATTTTGGCAAAACAAACAAAATGTATGTAAATTCAGCTAAGTGACACGATAAGTCTAGGCGCCATAGCTTACAGACACAGACAGCCAGGCAGGGAGGAAAAGAGTGTGGGAGAGTGAGACGGGACGTTGCCAACCTGGCCTAGCAAGATTGTCATCCTGTCAAAATCTTTGGAAAACAAATTGCCTTTTCTTTTGCCTAATTTAAAGGCCTACTTAAAAATCCATTAAAAATTTGCATGTATCCAATAAAAAAAGGACAAAAAGAGAATGATTAAAGCAATGACAGTGTTGTACAACGAATTATAGATGTGCTATGAAGTGAGCAAGGATTAAGGATTGATAATAAAATCATGAAATTAAGGAATATTTATTTGCTGATTTATACTTAAATATTGATCAAATTTTCTTAATATTTCAAATGTTTTTTTTGTTTAATGTGCAACACCAAAAGCCGTATCTATTGCATAACCTATTTGTTAGATTAAGAATTTTCCGTTTACAATTTAATGTTTACATAATATAAAATTGGTTATGTAAACAAATATAAGTTACTATGTTTTTCAACACTTAAAACAGTGTTCAATTTTAATATATTTTAAATATTTCACTCATAGTATTATGCCCCTACTTTATTAAGCGTTTATTCAAATTTAAAACTGATAGAATAATTAAAAGATATGTTAGTATTGTTTTCAACACTTCAAATCCCTCTTAAGACACTACAATGTTCCACATATTTGCCTCAATTGCAACCCTATTTTATTCCCTTCATCGTCGCATCTCGTGTCTGCCACCCTCGTCAAGTGTATTCGTGTATTCGATGTTGTTTTCCTGCTGTCTGTTTTGCCTTGTAACTGACAAAAAGCTGTCATTAATTTGCATCAAATCAATTTCTCTTCGACAGCTGCCTGCCGCGTGCTGCCTATCGTTGCCCCAGCCCGCCTTCCAGTCTGCCCCGTTTTTCTCATGTCTCTTGCCTCTTGCCGCAGGCCACATAAAAATGCAAATTTTGCTTTGGGCTTTAAAGAGGTTAACAGAAGAAAAAGGCAAAGAACTGTCGAGTCAACTCAGCTGCCTGGGAGACTGTCCGCATATGTGACATGGCAACATAGAAATTGCTTAAATATTATTACAAGTGATAGGCACAAGGGGCAGTAACAGCAGCAACAACATTTTGTGGCACACAGCAAAAGGGTGTTGAAATTGATGCCAATGGCAGGCAGCGATGATCATCATGATTATGATGATGATGCGGATATGGATGTGGATGATGCCTTGCTATATCAATAGGCATATCAATACTGTCGCCATTCTCACTCGCACACACACACTCACTACAACAAGCAGCTTGCTGCGGTTAGACGTGCCCGAAATACATTAAAAGTTACGTAGCAACATTGAGTTGGGGTGGTGGGGGGTAAAAGAAAAACTCTCCGGGTATTTTCTATACAAACAAATTGCCGCGTACGCGACTTGAAAGCCAAAATTGATTGATGTTACTTTGCGCTTTTCCAAGACTTTTTCCCCAGTTTTCTTTCCTTGCTTTCTTTCCTTCTTTACTTTCTTTCCTGGCTAGCCTGCTTTTAGGCTCTCTTTTGCAAGTTTTATGCATGACATGTTGGCCAAAAACTTGCCTCTAATGCGATTTTGAGTGCTCATTGTTAGAGGCGCATTAAAAAGCACATACAAAGACACACACAGACATACACACACACACACACACACACACACACACAGAGAGACAAACATTCATATATAGCGAAGAAGTCGACAACAAATGGTAAATTAGCTAAGAAATAGCAACAACTTTTGTGGCTGCTTTATGGCCCAACGCCTTGAGAAATTCATATTTAATTGTGTGTGCGTGTGTGTGTCGTTGGTGGGGAGGAGACGGGGTTGTCTGGTTGCTGATGTTTGGGATAATTGAATAACTGTCAGCACTTTAATTAGAGCGTAAATAATGCATTGCAATTGCCTCGATGCAATGTCATAATTGTTGCAATTGCGAGACACACAAAAATTACAACAGCTGCTGCTCAACAACAACATTTTCTTGGCAAATGCATCAACCATACTCGACCTTACACACACACCACAGATATTTATGATATTTATTGAAATCTTGTGGTCAGTTGCCTGGCTGCATCTGCATGTGAATCTGCATCTGCTGCGGCTCTTCTACCAATGCCATTTTTGTCGCAATTTGCTGTCCAATTAAAGTGCATCGAGAATTGTCTTAACCTTTTGTGTTATAAATCGAAAATCCAATTAAAAAGCAACAGAGTGGGAAACACAACAAATGAGAGAGACTTCTTTGTTGCAACAACTGTTGCAAATTTCAACTGACAAACTATTAAAGACAGGCGATGCAAATGAATTTGGAATTAAGGTGAGGTAGGGCTGAACTTATTTTTAATGCCGGCTCTTAATTAGTAACAAAACTATCTTTCTTTCTAACTCTCTTTATTTCCCTGTCGCTTTCTTGTCTAAATTTTCTGCATTTGATATTTTCTTAATTAGTAACAAAACTATATTTCTTTCTCTTTATCTTTCTTTCCCTGTCGCTTTCTCGTTTAAATTATATATAAAAATGGAATTCATTGCTCAATGAAATAGAGATAAAAGATGAAACATTTTATTTATTTGAATTAGATATGAAATTCATGTAAAAATATTTAAGAAATTTTTGAAAATGTGGAGAAATATGTATGTAAGCTTGACCACGAAATGAGTTCATTAGGGGGAGAGTTCTGTTGAAGCAACGCAATATAATTAAAACTAAGTATTTCGATATTTCAATAAAACATTTACATACATAGTAGCGTAGCTATCTTGGTGGTCAGACGTGTTTAGCCTTTGCTCCCTGTGTTTTTGTAATTCTTGCGATTTTATTTGCCTATGTGGTGTAATTATTAGTGCGGTATTTTATTAGTGCTAACCTTGTAAGTACAACCGTAGAAGTAACAAACTAATACTTTTATTAGTCAATTCGCAAACTAATATTCCTAATTTTGCACTTGCGCGTCTTTGGCGTCAAGTTTTTGTTTCTGTTTTGATTAACATTCCCACGCTCTCCCGCTCTCCCGGTAACGAAATTATATTTCTCTCTGAGTAAGTTGTGTAGTGCTGTTGTTGTAAACGTCACAGCTGTTGTTGTTTTGTTTACTTCGTTGTGCTCGCTAGATTTGCAGTTTTATTGTCGTACTTGCTTGCTTGCCTGTTTTCGGCGCTGTAACTGTTTCTTGCTCTCTCAAGAAATTTATTTCACTTAATCTGTTTTCTTTTTGCTCTTCGTTGTCTCCTACATTTTAAAGGCATATTAATTATCACAATCATGGTGTCGTGCTCAGCAGCAATTTGCTTATGTTCTTCTGATCCTAAGGCGGATTACATTGGTTGCTGGCTCTGTGATAATTTTTGTCACTTAAAATGCTGTGACCTAACTGTGCGGGTTAGGGACGCCGTCCATGCCAATACTGGTCTCAGATGGTCGTGTGAAACGTGTCGTGTGGCTGAATCCGATTTACGGAAAATCCATAAGAAAACCAAACTTGGGTTTTATAAGATACGCACAGCTTTCTCTAATCTCCAATCTGAATTTTTGGAGATGGAGGCCAAATTTAACGCCTTTACGGTTCCTAGCAAACCACCGGCTCCTTTAAGTGTTCCTTTAGATTCGGTCTCTACGAATTTAAAGCTCACCAACCTACCTTCCTCTCAGGCTTCTTCTCCCGATCTTCTAAGCCTACTCTCCCCTATACCGTCTTGCTCTTCTAACTGCACAAAAAAAAAAAAGACTAGCAGCAAAGTTACCGCACCCAAACCTCTTGCTCCTCCTCTTGTGCCTACTCCCATTACGAGCAACAACAACAACATAAAGGAAATGTTCCCGCAATAATGCCTGCTACTAAGGCACAGAGTATAAAACCTCTGATTGCGATTAAACCCAAAAAATTGGTGTTTATCTCTCGTTTGGCGCCGGACACTTCCATAGAAGATGTACAATCGTACATCCTAGCAAAGCTGCCTTTAATTAACTTTACAGTTGAAAAATTCAATTTCAAATTTAAGCGCGACATTTCTTCTTTCAAAATTAGTCTCCCAGCAGAACAGTTTAAAGACGTTTGCGCTACTTCCTTTTGGCCGCCCGACCTTATTGTTAAGGAGTTTACTCCTAAACAAAAAAGCCGTACTGCCGTTAATCTTCCCACGGTGGCCGTAACTTCGCCAAAAAACTCAACAAATTCAAAGTCTTCAAAAAACTGAACTTTTCATTTCTTCTTGCCTCCGAAAATGTTAGGGGTCCTACAAAAAAACTTTCTTCTTTAAATCTATCCTATCAAAATGTTAGAGGTCTCTGTAGTAAAATCTCTAGTCTTTATCTTAATAGTCTTGCCTTTTCTTCCCAAATTATTGCTTTTACCGAAACCTGGTTAAAACCAGAGATTCTAAGCTCTGAAGTCTTTCCAGATAGGTATACAACATACAGGCTTGATCGACCTGACCGACGGGGTGGTGGAGTACTGATTGCAGTAGACTCCAACATTGAGTCGGACCTTTTACAACCGGAGTTTCAATTTAACATTGAACTTATTTGTGTAAAACTACACTTTCCCGGTTTTTTCTTGTATATAACCTGCTCCTATATTCCGCCGTCATCGGAATTATCAGTCTACTTGCAACACTTGTCTGCAATTAAGACTTTTTTTCACCTGCTATCAGACAGAGATCACTTCATAGTCCTGGGCGACTTTAATATCCCAGAATGTAATTGGATATCTAGTGCTGAAGGAAACTTCCTTTTGCCTTCCCGGCAACATGACCTATTTGACGGTTTGTTTGACATGTCTTTGTCGCAGGTCAATCATGTCGAAAACTCCCTGAACAGATTGCTTGATTTATGTTTCACCTCTGATCCTTCCAAGGTGATTGTAGACAGGGTACAACCCCTTTCCCTACCGGAAGATCCTTATCATCCTACTTTCGAAGTGAATTTCGACTTGGGTATTAGTATTGTGAATAAAAGTGAAAGGCCGTGTAATCGCGTGCGCTGCTTTAAGAAAGCAGACTTTGAAACTCTAAATTTTTTAATTTCACATTGTGATTGGTCTGATTTTTATGCATCAACTGATATGTCAGTTGCAACTAATATCTTTTATAACACCCTAAACTCTGTTCTTGATATCTGTGTTCCGTTATCCTATCCGTTATGCTCAAGCAAACCCCCTTGGTTTACAAAAGAGCTGTCTCGCTTAAAAAACTTAAAGAGTAGCTTATTCAAGAAATATAAGCAAAGAAATGCACCGCTTGTCTTCTCCCGCTACCTATCTGCTCGGGCAAATTTTACCGTGCTGAACGCGAAATGTTATAAAAACTATTTGACCAGATGTAGGTTTCAGTTTTTTCAGAATCCTAAAAAGTTTTATAGTTTTGTTAACATGAAGCGTAGGTCAGCGGTCTTTCCTTCTAAACTTTCGTTTGATAACGCTGAGGCGGACACAGATCAGGCCATGGCCGATATGTTTGCTAAGTTTTTTCAAACAACTTATTCTTCTTCTACGCCAAGCATTCATTCTTATCCATATAGTGTACCCAGTTCAAATGGCATCTTCACACCGTTACTGAACGAAAGTTCACTTTTTAAGGATCTTAGCTTAGTTAAACCAGTCTTTTCACCAGGTCCCGATGGTATCCCCGCCTGTGTACTTAGATATTGTGCCAATTCCTTATGTAAGCCATTGCTCAAATTATTTTCGCTGTCCTTAGACACCGCCTCCTTTCCCTCCATATGGAAGGAATCATTTATTATACCTTTATTCAAAAAAGGCAGTAAGTCTGATGCAAGTAATTATAGAGGTATCTCTAAATTATCGGCTATACCTAAATTCTTCGAGAATGTTATAACTCCTCACTTGCAACATTTTAGCAGATCCGTTATATCCCCTTTTCAACACGGATTCGTAAAACGTCGTTCTACCACGACAAATTTGCTTGAGCTGACATCCTTTGTGGTAAAAGGATTTCAGAAAAATCTTCAAACCGATGTCATTTATACTGATTTCAGTAAGGCATTTGACTCAGTCAACCATTCTCTTCTTGCACATAAACTGAATCTTCTCGGTTTCTCACCAAAACTTCTTAGTTGGATTGTGAGCTATTTGGATGACAGAACCCAACGAGTCCTCTTTAAGAATAATCTTTCTTACCCCGTTCATGCCACATCTGGTGTTCCTCAGGGAAGCCATTTAGGTCCCCTGCTTTTTACACTTTTCATCAATGACCTTCCAACGGTCATACTTAATTCCCGTACTCTCATGTATGCTGATGATGTCAAGCTCTGTTTTCAATTTAGAGACGACTCCTGTCATTTACGCCTTCAATCTGACTTAAATTGTTTCTATTCTTGGTGTCGTGCAAATCTCCTTAATCTGAACAGCTCCAAATGCAAGCTGATGACATTCTCACGAGCCTGTCCAAAGTACGTATCTTACTCTCTTTGTGGTTGTACCTTGGAAAGAATTTCCCTGGTTGATGATCTAGGTGTCCGTTTGGACCGCAAACTCAAGTTTTGCGAACATATATCATCAATGGTTAATAAAGCTATGGGTGTGCTCGGCTTTATTAAGAGATGGTCTAAGGAGTTTGACGATCCTTACCTAACTAAGACTCTTTTCACCTCGCTTGTTCGTCCAATTCTAGAGTACGGATCATGTGTCTGGAGTCCTCAGTACACAGTTCACAAGGATCGCATTGAATCCGTACAGAAAAACTTTTTAATTTTTGCCTTGCGAGGCCTTAACTGGGACGTAAATTCAAGACTTCCTTCCTATCCTAGTAGACTTTTGTTACTAAATCTGCCTTCCCTAGCCAATCGTAGAACTATGCTTGGTGTGGTATTTATTTATAACCTTATACAAGGGGACATAGATAGTAACGACTTGCTTAGTCGACTACACTTCTCTGTCCCTGGTAGAATCACCCGTAACTATCTTCCTCTAAAACTTTCCAATTGTAGTTCGAATTATGCCCTGCATGAGCCTTTCAGGGTACTATGTTCGGACTATAATAAACTATATTACATTATCGCTAACAACAACAATAATTCTGTATCTTGCTTAAAAGTACAAATCCTTACTCACCTTTCTAGTAACTAGTTTAATATATACTTATCTTCTTTCTAGTAACAGTAGTACTTTTTAACTAACTGCATGTTTGAACATTCTAATCGCTATTTTGATTAGGTTTTGCTTACTAACACTAACTCTCCTGATCTGATTGGGTTTTTCTGGGTTTTCCCCAATCCTCTGCAACAAATGTTGGATCGGCTCTTTTTTATCCCAATGTAAACTCAATTCAATTAATTTATTTTTATTTCTTTTCTCACAGTTAAGATTTTACTTTTAACTTAAAATTATTAATTATAACTATTAATTGTATTTTTTTCTTTACTTTTAAACAGTCGACTGACCTTAGTCCGACTATAAACTAATTAAATAAATAAATAAATAGTACACAGACACTCAGACAGAACATATTCATAAAACAAATCGTGGAGGCGTGTTGAATGAAGTCACTAAGCTGCCATTCTTATCGCCATTTCGGACACACACACAAACATATGGCCAGGGTTGTATAAGTACATTTATGTTTATTTATATAGGTAATTTCCGCAGCAATCAGGCAAAGAGGCGTGTCACAGCCCTCACTCAAAAGGCATAAAAACCGCATGCGGAAAAATCGCATTTTTCGCGTTGCGCCCGCAAAGTATGCAACATTTATTTTTAATGCCCCCCGCCACGATGAATAAAAGGAAATGCGAGACAGCAACACAGCAACAAGAAAATATTCCGCGTTTTATGCATATTCGGCACATATAAATTTTTACGCGTTTAGAATATCAATTTGGTAGATGCGATTTGGCCATAAATGCCACAGAAAACAACTAATAAATTCATGGCAAATTTTTTTTGCTCTGCTCTGTCTTGTTCTGCTTTTCTAATGGGTGTGTGTGTGTGTGTGTGTGTGTGTGTGTATGTGTGTGCGAGGGGGTTCAAAAATGTTTGCTGTAGCATTTAAAATTTATTTTCGTTGTTTGTTTATTGTTTCGTTCGTTTTGTCGATGTTGCGTTTGTGACATGTTTTCGTGCGGTTTTTCCGCGCCATTTTGAGTGTTTTGCTTTTTTTTTTGTTTTATAGCTGTTTTTCTTGTTGTTGTTGTTGTAAGTGGACATGTTGCGGTTTTTGTTAGTAAAATTAAATTATGCGGTTTCTCGCACACACACAATGCAGTAAAATTAAACAAATGCCAAACTAATGAAAAGCATTCACCAAAATGGAAATTCAATTGCCGCGCTGGAAAAATGCAATTACATCACATGTTGTTTGCCCAACACAGACGCCAGATGTCGCTGCTGTGTGCATATAAAGTGTTGCACAACTATTTATTAATTAGAATATAATATTTCATTAATTTTTTTATAATTTTTGTGGTTTGCTGATTTTATAAAATTCGCCATCGCTCTCTCCCTCTCTATCTCTCTCTATGTGTTTCTACCCGCCTTCTTTGCTTTGCCTTTTCTTGTCACTAATTAAAAAAAAGGAACGCAGCTTCATCATTTTTATTCACTTTGATAAGTCGCCGTCGTGAAGTCCTGTTAAATTTGTCAGCCTGTTTATGTTGCAATGTTGCTTTTTTTATGCGACTGTCTCGACAATTTTAAAACAAAGCCATTTGGGGCTGGGTCTGGCACTAAGAACTAAAGCCCAAAAGGACACTTTGCTAGGCTCACTCCCTCTTTCTCTCTCTGCCTTCTCACTTTCTTTCTCCTTTTCTCTCTCTTTCTCTTGCATTGTCTTTGCTGCTCGCTTTCGCATTGTGCAAGGCGCGTTAGGGCAAAAGTTTTTTGCATGGCACTTAAAAATTTATAAAGTGCTTTGAGCAGACTGCCCCAAGGCAATCCCTCTACCGCCCCTCTTCCCCTTTCTCTATTTTCTGCTGCAGCTGAGGCTGGCAATGAAGTGCAAATTGCAGCGTAAAGTGTGTGTTGGCCATGCTTCCGTATTCAACTGCTACGCCTCTTCTCCCACCTGCCTCTGTCTGCTGCTGCTGACACGCCTACGCGGTTTCTCGTTTCTCGACTTTTGCTTATTTGTCACACGACGAAAAAAAGAGCCGGCAAAGCACCCACGAAGCAAGTCACTTGCAGTTACAGTAACTAGACGCTTGCCTTTCTCCAACTATCTTTGTCTCCCTCTCTCTTTCTCTATCTTTGTCTCTCTCCTTCCCTACCTCACTAGTTTTTTGTATGTTTGGCAAACTTTTTCGCCTGTACGTCCCGCTACTTGGCAAAGTTTTGCCGCCGCCGACGCCTTCTCGCAATTTTAATTGTTTCGAGTTTTTTTGAGTTCGAGGTTTCTCTATCTCTCTATCTCTCTCCCTCTCTCTATCCCCTTTTCCCTTTTATTCTCAGTTTTGTAGTGAAATTTGTTTCCGGACTCGCCAAGAAGTATGCAACACTTTTTTAAATTGCGCCCTTGCAATTTGCACAAGTTTTTCTTTATCAGAAATATTTTGTCATAAATCCAGCCAATTATTTTTAATCAGATCTCAACAGATCTAAATAAATTTCAAACAAATTTATAATTTTAATATAAACTGAATTTGATTTCAGATTAGGTACATTTGGTTTGTTCTTTTTAGGTATTTGAATAGTTGTATCTTTTATTTTCGATTACTTAAAATTAGAAAGGTTATAATTTTCTTTATTTAATAAATATATTTATTTATTTATAAAACAAATATTTGTTCAGTTTGTTTTAATAAAATTAGAATATGAAATCTCTTTATTTTCTTTCAATTTCGGATTAGTCGGAATATTTATTCATTTTGTTTTCATGATATTAGAATAACCTTTCCAATTTACTTAAACATTTTCGTATTTTTCCCAATTCAACATATTTTGATTAGTAAACTCAACAAATACTTCAACAACAATAAAAACATTTATATCCGGACTTTCTATTTATTAAATCGCTGAACTTTTCACATAATTTTTCAGCATACTGCAAAAAACCTATACCAAATTATTGAGGGCTTTTATGTTTATTTATTTGTTTTGCCTACCTGCCAATTCATTCATTCGAGCTGGTTGGATTGGATAAATCCACTCAAAACACTCAACACAACACACACACACACAGGAATAAACTGAATATATTTTCGGTGCTTCTGTTATTGTGTTAAATAATTTTTAAATATGCCAAAAAAGTGTGGCATAAATACTGCGCGTGTACAAATAATATGAATATACTGTATGATACACATTCATATAGCCCATATTCATATATGCGTATATATACAAATTTGCTATATACATATATTGGAATAATATGGCAGCTGACATGAATTGTTTTGCCATTCGCTGTTGATATGCAAGGGAGACTGGCAATTAATTGTGTGTGTTTTTGTTGTTCTTGTTTGTTTCAGTATAAATTTATTTTACCATATCGCGCGACGAGAGCTGCGTACTGTGCCTTATCACTGGCAAACCAAAACAGAGAAAACTGCGAATGAAGGAGAGAGAGAGAGAGAAGCGGGAAGAGAAAGGAAACGTGTGCGAGAATTTAAAATTTAATACACGCATCTCTCCTACTCCTTGCATGGCCAGTTTATCATAACGAACAACACAACATGAAAGGGATGGAGAGAGGGAATAAATAAAATAAACGATGTAAGAGTAGACAGTAGAAAAATGAAAAACATTGCTACAAGTCAGTCGGGGCAGGGGGGACGGAGGTTTCTCATCATTTTGTTAGCGGAAATTTGCTGAAAAAGGTTAAGTTGTAATATTTCGTCACCTTTTGCCTCTCCATGTGACGAAGAGGGGAGGAAGGAAGGTGGAAAGGCCAAAAGCTGTGCATAATTTAGAGCATGCATCTGCCAGACGATGCTCGTTGGGTCCGACGAGTGTGTGCCATAATGTATGCTGTGGCACACACACACACACACACACACACACACACACACACGTACATGGTGTAGGATGCCATTACCATATCATGCACACATACACAAAGAGTGGAGCTCGCATAAAAGATGTGTGCGAGGGCACCGGAAGTCACTTTAACGATGCGCGAGTAAGTAATAACAGAAAAAAGAAATACATACACACACATATACACTGGGAGACTCACATAGAGCTTGGCAAGACGGCACCGGAAGAGCCGTACAAAATGGCGCACATTTGTACGCTCTGTGCGGGTTGTTAATGCGCGCAATGAGACAAGCTAGACACACATATACAGAGAGAGAGAGAGAGCTATATACATATACAAAGCACACACACATACACAATACACACACATGTGTATGTGTTACCTGTGCGCACACGAAAGCTAAGCTGAATTGTATCTGGACAGAAGTCACAGATTGAGCTGAGATTGCGCCCAACGGGCAACAATAACAACAACAGCTAACAATGGCAGCCAGTTCAGCATGTGTTTGAGTAGTATGTGTGCCCGTGTGTATGTGTGTTTGTGTAGAGCTGAAGTATCCAGTATAAGAAAGATACTGCCAGATCAAGAACTTTAGCAATACTTTGGATTAGCAAATTTCGATTTTTTCTTTTGTTCTAAACTGGAACCTACTCTTCATACAGGGTATTAAGTAGTCTCCCAACATGCCTACCTACTCTACTTACAGAGTATACCGTAGCCTATCATAGTGCAGCACACTTCATTGCCCATTCACCTGTTTCGTTGTTTACTTAGGATGGTAAACGAAAGTTTGCATTTCTGTTGCCGTTGACCATCGTCTGTTGGCTTTTTCTGCCTCTTGCTTACATAGAGAGATGGAGAGAGAGAGAGAGAGAATGTGAGAGTGGGAGAGAGAGAGATGGGGGGAGCGAAGCGAGAAAAAAAGAATAACCAGCAGAAGAACAACAGCGGCTCAGGAATGCAATTTGATCGTCCATCACCTTCCCCACCTTCCCAACATTTTCCATGTTTGTTGTTGTTTTAGTTCCTTTTTTTTTTGCTGTTGTGTATTTTGCAACTGGACATCATATCTTTGGGGCATCGTTGTTGTCTTTGTTTATACAGGCCCGTTTTCATTTTTCTATTCTTTTCTCACTTACATCTCTTGTTGGGGTTTAGAAGGGAAGGAAATTCGCTGACTGTGCTGGCATTTATAGTGAAATTATGAACCATCGCGTACTCTAGGCGACGACAATGATGATGAGAGAGTGTCAGCACGGGGAGAGGCAGAGGGAAAGAGAGAACAGGAGAGGAGGCATGGGGTAACAGAGAAAACTGAGCTGCAATTGCCAGAGGTAAACGTGCAAGAAATGAGAAAATATGACAGCCAGACATGTGGAAAACGGTAACAAACGCAGGGAGAGAGAGAGAGAGAGGGGGTTGTGGAGTGCCGTTGTTGTTCACGGGGGAGTTGCAGCTGGCGGCTTGCAGCGTGCCACAGATGAAGAGAAATGTGCAGCTTATGAAATGAAACAAGTTGCGAACACATGCGAAATGCGAATTGTGCCACGCACACAGTTGCATTGCAAAGAATGAGAGAGAGAGGGAGACACAGTTGTGCTGCTGCTGCAAAGCCTTTTTAGCCGCAGACAAATGTGCAACACGGCGAGGCACGACTCGGCACGAAGGCCTTGAGAAAAATGGCAACAAACGAGCTTTCTGGCCGAGCAGGTTGAGGCAACAAGGCAACGGCAACAAAACTGATGATGCCTCTTGCCATATCATTGCGGACTGCCGCTGTTTGTCTCGCTGTCTCTCAGTCAGTCTGTCAGAATATCTACCTCTCCCTCCCTCACTCTCTCTTTCTCTGTCTCAGTGTATTTGTCCGGGAGTTATGATGAAGCGGAAATTGCTGTCTTTCTTCTCTCTTTTCTTTTATTTCTACACGCTTTTCTTCATTTGCAAACGCAAACGCAACGGAAATGAAATCAAAATGCAAGAAAAAATGGGGGAAAAATGAAATAAAAACAGAGGACCGTTTATCTGCTCAAACATTGGGAAAAATGGGGCCACAAGAGGAGAGAGAATGTGTGTGTGTGGAAGCCATAAACTACGAAATTAGACTACAATTTGAAAGTTAGCTTAAGAAAGAATGGGAAGAAAGAATATAGAGAGCATATTGTTGCAGAATTTAAAGTTATTAGGTTAGTTCAATTTACAGCGATACTTATACAACTTTATTTATGCCCTGCCTAAATTATCGCTTTAAATTTCTTTAGCAATTTTTCCATTTTCCTCCCTGAACATTGACCCTGTATGTGGTTTTCCTTTTTTTGACTTCTTAAAAAGAAAAAGCAGCAAACCTTTGTGACGTTTCATAAAAATTGGTTGCGGTTTCATTGGGGGCGCTCTCTTTTTGTGCCTTTGCACTCCTACAAAGCTGCTGGTCTGATGCCTGGGCCCTCTGACGGGCCCCATCTAAAAGTCTAGACATTGCCATTTCCGTTTAACGTGACATTGTGCGCTGTCCGAACTCTCGAGCTCGAACGTGAACAGCTTTGACTGCGGTGGGCGCTGCACTGTTTCCATCGTAGTCATCGTCAACGCCATCATCACCCTCATCATCATCATTATCATCATTATCAACTTGGTCCTGTTCGTTGTCGTAGTCGTTAACTAGTTCTTCATTTGCGGTTTTGTTACCGTGTTCTGGGCCTAATTTGCATATCGTTGACAATCCTTGGCTGGGGAGCAGCATGAAATAGCCCCATTTGGTGAGGAACTGAAAGGAAACCTCGAATTGTGTCTTTAACTGTTAACTATTTGGACTTTTTCCAGCTAACAAAAATTTCATTCAACTCTAAACTGCCGCTTTGGACTTTTCATTAAACTGCACTTTGGTCGGCTCCCCCCACCACCCCCAAACACACACACACACACACACACACACATATACAGACACACACAAACACGTATTATGCCTGCATATTGCATGAGTCTTGTGCCCATAAATGCATGCTACGGTTATTCAGGGTATTTAACCCGGGTTTTTTAGTCAAAATTTTGCCAACACACAACACACACGCATAAAAAGTGCCGTACAATGTTGACATTAAAATCCAATTTGCAAAACTGGCAATTGCAATAAATATCACAGTACAAACAGCACAATGCACTATGTAATCAAAACTGGTAGAAAGTGTGGGGGATGGGCAAAGTCGACTAGATGAATACTCTATAAAAAAGTGAAGGACTTCAGTAAAAAAAATAGGAAACAAAATTAAATATGCATAACAATATAATACTAATTGATGATACTTCCATTAACTGGCTTAGAAAAAATATATTTAATTTATTATTTGGTATATCATTTCCTATATTATTCAGTCTCAAATTTAAAAATATTGGAGGTCGAAAAACAAATCAAGATAATACAATAAATAAATTCAACTATCTTCTACCAACCTGACTCCAACTAAGTCGAGCTTAGTGAAATGTACACCACGCCTTCCTTTTTTTTGTGTGTACCTTTTTTTGTTTTTAAATGCAGCACAAACCGCTACGCTATACTCGCTTGCATGTATGTGTGTGCGTATGCATTAGAGTGAGATAGAAGGTGTATTGCGAGGCTGCTATGCATAGTAATATTATTGCCAATTTTGCAATGTTTATAATTTGCAACGGCTGTCAAGCGAGCTAGCTAGCAACAGACAGACAGAGAAAGAGTAACTAGAGAAATAGAGCGAGAGAGCGGGTGTGTGTGACGGAGAGAAGTACAGAGCAAGACAGAGGTTGTGTGAGAGAGCGAGCACACGCATTGAGTGAAAACAAATTCGATTGCAAATTGAATTTTTATTGAATGCTGGCGGCGGCGGCGGCGGTTTCGTTGGCCGACACAAAACCCCAGACTAAAAACCAAAACTGTGAAGAGAGAGAGAGAGAGAGAGCGAAAGAGATAGATAGATAACTAACTCGGCGGCTTGTTGCGGATTTGTCGAGCTATTTATTTATTTATTTTCTACTTTTTTTCGTACACACACAAACACAAAAACTTTTTTTTTCTGTCAGTGCATTGCAGGAAATTCAATTTTCTAAATCAAAGATCTCGGTAGCTTCAAGACTTGTACAACTATAATTTAGATAAAGTTCATGTCAGTGCTTTGCCCGATGTTTGCTAGTTTACAGCTGCCGACAAGTTCTTATCGCAACGGAAATGTTGTATAGAATTTGTAGTTATCGGAGCACAGCTGCAATTTGAGCCTAGGCCTGACTGAGTTTTGTTTGCAGTTTTCTTTTGTTACTATAGTTGAAGTCGCTGACGCAAGCTATGATATATTATAAAATATACTATGTAAATGATATAAGAATTGACCGGAAATCAAGTGCGAACTTAGCTGCTAATGCGACTTGCATTTATAAAGACTTTCTAATGCATTCCTTTGGCAGAACGAGAACTTACCTGCAAGAGAGAGAGAGAGATGGAGAAAAAGAAAACATAAGTTAGTCGAGTGAAATATAACATACATAGGTAATAGAGTTATTTATTTGAAATTTACCCTAGAAAGTTAAAGATTTCAGTATCTCACAGAAATATAATTATAAAATTGTCAACACATACATATATAGAAAATGTCTAATTTTGCAACCTTAGCTCAATTTTCACACCCAGGAAATTGAAACCTCTGTAATATGTTCATCCAATTTGTCATATGTAAACAACAACACATTCATATTATGTTTTTTTTATTAATAATTTCCGCCGTTTTGCAGAGAAAGTTAATAAGTGCCAGCCTAGACTAAGCTTGTACTTGCAAAGGGCGTAGAGAAGGGTCTTAGAAGAAGAGTAGGCACAGAAGACGAGGCGTTGCGTTGGCTAGATGAAAAATAATTAAAAGCAATGACAACTTGGTTTTACTTTCGTCGCAACGAACGAACGAACACACGCACACACACACACACACACATAAACTCAAACACACACAACAAATCCCCAAACACGTCGCTCACATTTCAATTTACGCATGAAAATGTCATTTCCGACAAGGCACAACCTAGAAGAAGAGGAAAAAACGAAGTACGTAGAGAACGAGGAGGAGGAGACTCATGAAATTTGCATGCAGGAATGTTGAGGGCAGAAAAAAAAAGAAAAATAATAATAAGAAAAACGCAGAGGAGGCTGCCATGACTTAGATGCGTCTTGGCCTACGCGTAACGTTCCCCCCTGCCACTGCCTCCTTCCTAACTCACGTCTACCCATATTTTCTAGCCCTCTCGCCCCCTTTCTCTCTCTCTCTCTCTCTCTGGGTCTCTGTATATCTGTCTATCTGTCGCTCTGTCTATTTGTCTCTTGCCAGAGAGAAGTGTAATAAAATTAAGAATTCCAAGCTGCCGTGACAAATTTTTTTGTTGCCTCTGCTTCTCCTTGGACAAACTGAGAAAGGGAGAGAGAGAGAGAAAGAAAGAAAATTAAGAGTAGGAGGGGGTTAGGTGATGTGGAATCAGCGAATGACTGAAGCATTACTGACAGCTCACGACAGCGAATACGACGTTGAGTGCCAATTTTGCGCTAAAGAAACTCATAGTTTGTTCGGATTGAGTTGGGGTGTGTGCACACTGGCAGCAGAGAAGGAGAAAAGGAGGGAAGCGGCAAGCGGAACGTGGGCGTGCGTTCTGCCAATGATGCAAGTACGAGAAGTATATTAAGCCATAAAATTAGTGCGACCGCGTGCAGAAGAGCAAAACCCTCCCATGGACAGAAGATGAGGGCAATTCCTCAGACTGTTTGTACGTGAGCGGCATTAGGCAAACACAAACACACACACACACATATACAGAGCAACACAGTCGAGATGAAAATTTGTTTATTTGTGATATATGGCATAATTAGAGGGCGAAACGGACAAAAGGCCAAGGCACACAAGACTCTTATAATTTCAGTGGGGCATCATCAGATTAAAGAGGATTGTGCTGCTGCTGCTGCTGCTGCACGACACGCTGATGATGCACAGATGAATGAGAATCAACGCACTGTGTAATTAGAGTAAGAATGACGGCAATCTTTGGCTATATAAGCTGAGCTTAGCTGTGCTGTGCAGTGTGCTCATATAATGAGATATTTATATAATATTCTCTTCAACAGAACTTCAGAGTAATTCATATTGCCTTTCATTTTTGACGTTTCAATATATTATATTTAAGAATCTACTCAATATATATTACTGTAATTTGATAGATAGCTTCTTTATGGCTAAGCTGTTTCATCTATGCTGCATTAACTATTTATAACTCGGCAAACATGAAATTTTGCTCATTAGAAAGTCATCAAATCATCTTTTAGTTTCCAGTTTCGAAAGCTGCTTAAAATGCGAGAGCCATCAAAAGCTGCGCATCTAATCCACTGATAAAAATCACAGAACAAAACAGCAATGGGGAGAGAAACAGAGAGGCGAGAGATGAAGAGTAAGAGAGATAGGAATACGTTGAAAATCAACAAATTAGTATGCAAGAGACTTGACTGACAGATGTTTTTGCCCATTTCAGTTGCTCTTGTTGTGGTTGTTGTTGTAAAGTTATGAGATGATGATTGACTTGAGTGTGGAGCTTGACAAATAAATGAGTTTGATATCATAATCAGAAAATTATTAACACTGCTTATGAATAGCATTATATAGAGCTCATGGGGAGGGCGAAGGCGTCTCGCGTATTAGAAAATGTTAATCAGGTCAGATCTCATCTGCGTCAACATTTGATGTACGATATAATTATGTAATCGCACATCGAAAGAGACAGAGAGGGACAGAGGGACTGAGAGAGAGAGAGAGTCTCTAAAGTCTTCTTCTCCCAGCAAGCAGCAGCCCACACAACATTTGTCAATTTAAATGAGCCTTAAGCGCATTTCGCCAATTTCTATGATTAATTAAGTGTCTACATTAATTGCAGTCGAACATGAAGCAACAAGCTACAAGACTGCCGCACCCTCCTCCTCCTCCTAATCTTTTCCCTCTATTTCTTCATCATCATCTCCATGGCATCTATCGTGTCTGCGCCTCTACCCGAACAATTTGCTGCCAGTCTGAACGCATGAGGCCAGAACAAATTGCAAAGCAATCGCCGCCAGAGTAGCTCAAATGAATACGAATATGAGTGTGTATATATGTGTGTATATATGTGTGTGTGTGTGTGTGTGTGTGTGTTTGTGAATAACGGGTGTGCATGAAAACACTCACAGTTGTGCGAGTGAATGCAGCTTTGAGGCAGGGAGGAGAGAGAGATAGCCATAGCAAGAGTTGTGTGCGAGTTTATGTTTGCAACTTGAAAAGCCAAAAAGCTCAGTCGACTGTTGAAATCGTTAGCCAGGTTAACACACACACACACAAACACATACACTAACCTCACAAATCGCTTGCATACTTCGCCGAGTGCCAGAATAACTTTTTTTTCAGTTTGGGTTACGTTTTATCATCTGTCGTGACCTTTAACTCGCTCGTCTGCAAACACAAAGCTTCCTTTTTTGGCCAGCAAAATAATTTGGGCCTTAGCCAAAAGTGAAGCTACATACGGCAAGACAAGGCAACTCAATTAAATTTGTGGCACAATTTTTTTAGCTTGGACTTTAAGCTACTACCTGCCTGGCTGCCTGGCTGCCCGGCTGCCTATCTGCCAGTCTGTCTGTCTCTCTGTATGTTGCCGCCCTTAGAGAGCTACCGAAGCTTAATTAAGTGCAACAACAGCAGATAATAAATCAACGTTTCGTATTTGGCCACGTTCGGGGCATATTAATAGGCGCGTGAGGCGTGGGGCGTGGCATGGCAATGAGTGTTGGCCAACAAGGCATTTATTATGGCCACATCACATCGAAAGGAAATATGTTTGTGTACAAGCAGCAGAACAATAAATAAACATGACAGATGGAACAGATGAACACACGGCACACATAGCCCAGAAATGAGAAAAGCAAAATAAAATAAAGACGCCGAAGAAACCAAATGTGCAAATGAAAATTGTATTAACTCAAATTGTAAACGTAATCATAACAATGATCATTATGCTAACTAATTATTGTCTGTAGGCACGTATCAAGCATAACAAACAGAGCTAAGAAGTTGGGTGCGTTGAAAAGGCAGCAAATCTCAATATCTTGATGAGTTAAAAAGCTGAAATTTCGTCTTGACACTGTACACAATCATCTCTTAAGGGGCAATCTAAAAATACCCTACATTTTAACGAACTGAACAAAATATTCGCAATTCTCTGTTGCATTTGCTGCAGATCTAAGTAAGTGTATCAGTTAAAAATCTGCAATTTGTTCTAGACACTGTATACAATCCTCTCTTATGAGGCACACTACAAATACCCAGCCTTTTTGAGTATTTTCTGCTGATTTTAGGATCTGGATACGCTGAAATTTCCTCTAGACTCAGTACTCTCTTAAAAGGGGCGCACTACACATACTCAGCCTTTTTGCAAATTCAACAAAATGTGCGCGACTTTTTCTGTCTGTCACAGCTGCTGCTGCAGATCGTTGCAAAATATGAGGAGTAGGAAGGTTTCATAAATAATACCTAATTATAAATCATTGACAGTGCAACGCGAAGTGTACAAATAAATCCCTGAAATGACAGCTGCAGACCCAACAACTAGGCTAAGTATGTAAGAATGCGTCGGTATATCAAGAAAGGAATAAACAAGCATGTTATGGTATTTCTAGGGGGTGTTGGGCAAATGACAACCCGACAACATGCATAGCACATATTATTTATGACTGTTATGATTACGAGAGAAGCACCTATCTACATACCTCTCTCTCTGTCTCCCTCCGAATTCAAGAGTCCGAGTACAAATCGCACACGGTACCGAGTGCCTGCTGCTGTTTATTATAATTAGCTACAAAATTGCACATGACTGCAATAAATGTTTCAATTATTTATAATCTCATATGTTTCTCTCTCTCTCTCTCTCTCTCTGTGTATGTGTGTGTGTGTGTGTGTGTGCGCGGTTAGCTAACCCCTTAACGCTTTGGCGAGAGTGCCCGATCTCCTTCTTTCCCGTCCTCGTCTGGGGGCTGGGGTTATTGCGCATTAATTATGTTCAATTACAAATTACAATATGAAAGTTGCGCAAAGTGTTTTGCGAATATCCAACTTTATATGGCAAATAAATCACTTTAATTAAGCTTTAGATCTGCGCAATTAGCTCACAAACACTGACATAAATTCATAAAGGGGCTTAAGGCAACGCGTCGTATCTTATGAGTGGCGTTTTATAATGCGATTGTACCCTGTTAATGATGCTGATTTGTTAAGGAACATTTGGATACGAAATGTTTAAATAAATCTATCTAAAAATGCTTTAAAATATATTCTTAACCTTCACTTATCATTTTCAAGATATGTCGAAATTTCCTCCTGTCCAAACTTTTAAGAATTCTTAAAAGATATTCAGAAAATCTTGGAATCCTCCAAACACTTCAAAACTTACAGCAAACCTAACAGATTATATTCAACAGTATCATACAGAGTATCTGCGAAAAGGTTCTGCAAGCCTTTTATTCATCAAAAATTTACTTGGTATCTTGCAGCCCAGTACTGCCTGCCTTACCCGCTTTTTATCTATCAAGTAAATTAAACAACCTAGAAAACTTTTAATGAGCCGCCATCTATTAAGCTTGAGCAGTCCGATGAGTCTTAGAGATGTATATGAGGCCGTAAGCAGACTCATCATATTTCCACCCGCCCCGTTTGCGAAACATTATTATCCGTCATGTTTACAAAATGTATCGATCCATTTGCACCCCTCTCTCTCTCTCTCTCTCTCTCTCGTATACCCACAAATAAATTGTGCATAATTTATCTTCGAACGGCAGCATTAAAACAACATAACAAAAGCATTACAACAACAAACATTAAAGGCCAAATTAAACAACTATTTCGAAGCGAGCATGAAAACATTTTCTATATGCGGTTCACTCTCTCTAATGATGAGAGCAATGGAATAGATTGGTTCCAAAAAAAAAAAAAAAAAACTTCCAAACTGTCAGAATAGGCAGCTAAATAAATAGCTACCACACATGGGTTTGGGATCGGAGAGGGGGAAATAGATAATGGTAATGAGCTGTGTGTTGATTTGATGTACCAACAGCAAATATTTATAGTTTTTTGTTTTCAATTTTGTTTCTTTGTTTTATGCCGAAATTAATTTGCAATTAACTGAAAATTATATCGGTAATTATGCAAATGTATGGAACACCACATAAACAAATAGGCAACATGAATTGTTCTTCCATTTTCCATTAGAAACTCAATTAACGAGCAAAGCGCGTTCAACTGAGAGTACTTTGAATGGCTCATCATAAAACAGGCGGCATATTTGATAAATTCCGTTAAAATATAATACAGAAAAAGGCCAGAATATCAAATTTGATACAAATTAGTTGAAATTCTTTCGGAATAAAATACATTTGTATTATATTCACTTATTCAACTAAATTATTCATTCAATTGGCTTGGGATCATTAAACTTTGTGTATCAAACAAGTTGTCAGTCTCATAAATACTATAATTATATAGTATACTAAATATATATGAAACATTATTGAAACAGTAATTGAAATTCTTTCAACAAAACAAATCGGTTAGTATGAGGTGCAAATTTCTACTTAGACAAGTTTAGTGGGCACATGTATTAAAATACTATATGGATATTATTAATTCACAGCTGTTTCTATACAATTTACACATGTAGCACAATTTACAATGTGTATATATAGTAGAAGGGGCTATAATATATTTTAGCATACCATACAGCTAGTAAGAACTAGGGAACAAAAGCGAAGAAAAGCCACTATCGTCTTGTCGTGTGTGCGTGAAAGAAAAACTTTTCTGGCAACTACACAAGCAACAACAACAACAAGGAGTACCAGAACAACAACAAAGAGGCAACAGAACTGAGGCGCAACGAAAATGCTAATTAATGTGATTATGCTGCCATTTGAATGTTAAACAATTGTTTAGCGATTAGTCAGGCGTCAGAGGCGACGCAGACGACACTCTTGTCATGTCACACACACACACACACAAACTGAGAGGGAAAGCGTAAAGAAAAGGGAAATAGATGTATAGGGTGCAGGGAGAAGGAGAGAGGCAAGAGAGGAGGGCGCGAAAACAAAAGGGGCACAACCTCATGATGATAAATTGTTGTTAAAGTGCGGCCGGGCGCCCAATTTAATGCCAAAAGTTTTGCCATCAAGCGAGAAGCGAGAAAAGTAGCAAAAATTACACATTACGCATACGCCCCGTGTGTATCAGTGTGTTTACGTGTGTGTGTGTGTGTGTGTGTGTGTGTGTGTGTGTGTGTGTGTGTGTGTGTGTGTGTGTGTGTGTGTGTGCTTGTAAGGCAGCCAAAGTAGTGGCAAAGTTTAAAGCTTTTGACAAGCGCTGAGGTGTTGAAAGCGTGGCAAGTTACACACACACAGACACATATAGATACACAGGCAGACATGGCAGTCTTGTCTGCAGTGCAGCCACCTGGGAAACCCGTTAAACAGCCGCAGCCGCGTTGGCAAAATGTTTTTGCTGATAAGCGGAGCAGACAAACGCACGCCCTTCTGCCACGCCCACACAGCAGCATCAGCAGCGTAGCCGCCTCAGCTTCAGCTAGCTAGCTGGCTAAACTGACAGCTATAGAGACATTAATGTGACGAGGGTTTTGGGGTTTGAGGTTTGCTCTCCCTTCCCTTCCTCTCTCACGACGAACACGGACAAAAAGTTACAGAAAATTACATCACGACGAGGGTTGGCAAAAGCAGCAGAACATATAAGAAAAAAACGAGCACAAAAAATAAACCAAAAAAACCAAGAAGAAATCCAGCTAAATCAGTTCATGTCTGTGCGGTGTGGACAGAGTGAAGGGTGAAGGGTGAAGCTGCTGCAAAAAGGTGCTGAAATCTGTGCAAGCAGCAGAAGCAGCAACGGCAGCACATCCTACACACAATCCTGGCCACGGCTCTGGGACTGTTTGCCGACATATCACATGTGATATGTACGTGGTGTGCCGCAGACTCCCCTTTTACTCTCTCCTCCTCCTCCTCCTCCTCCCCCTCCTGCTCCTCTGTTTGCCACTTAAAGTTGCAAGTCATATGCTTAAAAGCGATACAGTTATATGGCGTGTCTAACAGTCTCACGCTTTGTTCCGGTAGTACGTATATTTAACTAGTAGCTCGGGCAAATAGGAAAACTTTTGATAAGCGCAGCACAGCAACCGCACAGAAATTAGTTAAGAGCTTCGCTGCTTGAAGATTAGAAATCTTTGCAAGATTGTCGTGATTACTTGCAATGTGAACTTGAAGAATTTTCTAAGAATTCCAATTTGAGTTAATACGGAGTTTCTGATTGATAATATGATACTTTCACTTAAACATATATTAAGATAATTTGAAGATTATGTAATTCCATCTTTACTTTGGAAAGGTGAATAGTTTAGGAGAGCATTAAAACCTATTGTAATTCCATGGTTATGTATATTTCTAAGTAAATATTGAATTTACTTCTAATTTACTGCTTATAATTGTATTGGTTCTACTTTTAGTACTACTACACTACTCCTACACTTTCTACTACAACTACTAATATTTAATACTTGTTGTGGGGAAGATGTACTGCGACCTAGTATGATCTATTGTACCCCCTTCTGTGATTATAGCTCCCTGTCCACTCCAGTTATTTTAAGAATGTCCATAATTTTGCCTGGACTGGTCGACCTTATCTCGTTCACCCCGATAATTTTATTAATATAACTTCTTTTATTGATATGCTTCTTCTGCTACTAGCATGCTTCTATTTTGTAATATTTCGAATGCTTTTACTGCTCCTTCTTCTCATCCTTTTACTCCATTAACTTCTCCTTCTACTGATCTTCTTCGTCTCCATCTATTGCTACTTATATGCTACTTTTACTGCTACTATTACTTCTTCTGCTACTTCTTCTGCTTCTTCTACTGATACTTCCACTGCTACTTCTACAGATACTTCTACTGATCTTCTACTGCTATTTCTTCTGCTCAATCATCTACTCCTTCTACTGCATCTCCTACTTCTACTGATACTTCAACAGCTACTTCTTATGCCACTTCTGGTGCTTTTTCTACTGCAACTCTTTCTACTCAACTTTAACTTCTGTAACTTCCCTGACTATTTTTCAGAATCTTTTCATCTTTCTTGCCACCAATTCGTCAGAAAAGCCTGTGTTGTTTTATATCTGACTTGTTAAAGTTTTCTACTTTTTCTATTTGCCATAAATAGATAATTAGCCTAGTGTAAATATTTACAGGGCAATTCGCTGCGACATTGCGGCAAAGATAAAGCTGCCCCCTTCGCCTCTGTCGCATCGCGCAACTCGTCACTCTGTTGTTACATAGAAAGCGTACCGCATCGCTTTCAGTTCTCCTCGTTGAAAATCTGAAGAGTTCCGTCAAGTGGCGATAACAATGTTTGTCACACTTATCACGCCACTCCCCGTTTCCCCTTTCCCGCTACACCACTTTCCCTTCCGCAATCTCCCTCACTCACTCCCTCTCTCGAACAATGCAATGAAATTAACTTTTTGTGTATGATTTGTCACTTGAGATTTCCCTTAATTAAACAACATTTGATTTTTCTCCACGACTGACTGACTGAGCCTTCACAATTATCGATTCGGGTTCTGCTGTTTCTTATCTAAAACACAGAACATAAAAATCGGTAAATATGAGACGAAGGAAAACGTGGCTATATAATTGATTTGTAGCCGGAAGAGCTGAGCAACAACAATAACAATCGACTGACAATGGCAATCAATTTCCATTATTATGGGTCGCCTAATTGAAAGTTCGATTGATATGGTTCGAGTATAATGTTGTTGCATTGGGCAAGGTACATACTATATATTATGTGTGTATATATCGATAGACAGTGTAAACACTCAACTGGAAGACTTTCCATGCATGGGTCCTTTCTATTTCCTGTTGGGTTACCCAAATCAAATGTTGTCTTCCCCTAACTGTTGTTTCCCAGGCCATATTTTATTTCATAATGAAAAACTTTCGGCTGCCGTTCTATCATAAATAATTCAATTTTACAGCATACTTTTTGGGCAGCAAAGAAAAAAGAAAATTCGAAAAAATATCGAGAAAACAAGCCACAAAATATACGAATGGAAAATGAAAACGAACACCAAAAGTTCACACAGTTGCGCTTCACTGCACAAATATATTAAATTTCGATTTTGGGTGGGGGGTGGTGTAGGAAACCGAACTCCAACTTGAGCCTCAGCCTGAATCCAAATCCGATATACTGAATCCATGAGCACGTGCGTTAACCTTTGACACATGAGCTGAAGCAGAAGCTGCTGAAGAGGCAGACAACGGACGCGCAGTGAAACCATCAAACATATTTTATGTATTAAGGATATTCCGTAGACAGAGACAGACACTGCCAGAGCGAGAGAGGAAGACAGTCAAGACAAACCGGGCGCACACATAAAAAAAGAACGAATAGGTTGAACAGGGTGCGAGAGAGGGGCAAAGTGTTTCTACGAGGTGGAAAAAATCACGTTACAACAACTGCGACACCCCAGAACAGGACACATATCATACTTGCACACAGTGTTGCCAGACACGACGCTCTCTCTCTCTCTCTCTCTCCGTCACTCCCTCTAACACTCTCTGGGGAAATCAAAACAGACCAAAATGTCATCTTTAAGAGCTTAAATTTGTATAAAATTGCTCGTAAACCCAAAAAAAAGAAGTTAAAGAAGAAACAACAACAAGAAGAAAAACGCCCAGCTAAGCAGATGCCACAAAAGGTGCAACAGTCTGATAGGATATCGCCCTCCCCCCTCTCTGACTCTCTCTCTCTCTCTTTCTCATTTCAAAAGCCACTTTCAAGCTGGTATAATAACAATATAAACACACGGCTTAGTTCTCTTTTAGTGGGTTAGCACTGCGTCTTGTCTATCACAGTGGATGCATTGTGAACCGGAGGGGAACTCTCTGTAGACATCATAAAACTCAATGAGTTCGAGAAAGTGTCAAAACGTTTTGTGTTATTTCTTGAGAGAGCTTACGACTGTCAATTGGACATACATCAGCAATTTTTGACTTGGCTGAGGTTAGTGAAAGGCAAAAAATGGAGTTAAGATAAGAGATGAGGTTGGTGTAAAAATGAAAGTGCGCCAGCAACTCCACAAAGACAGAGAACTCTTTAAGAGACGGTTAGAAAACAATTATACACAAAAAGATGTTGTTTTATAAGATATCTGCCTGGGTAAGCCTTAACTTACTATGCAATTAGAGTTTATTGATCTTCTGCGGCTGTATATCAAATTTCAAATGGAAAACCAACTCTTAATTTAACAAAATAATCTTCAATATATTCTAAAAGGTTGCACAAGTTTATCAATTTTGTTCTGCCTTATTTACCAGTCAATCTGCACAATACTGCACTATAATTTTCAGCTAATGCGATGACATAAAAAAACCAAATAAAACTGGAATGATAAGACAAAGCAAATAACAATGCAGCAAAACCTTTCGTATCGATTTCTAACCAAATTGAGAGAAGGAAATCCCGTGAAAGAGTCAAGGAGAACAAAACATTTTCTAACAGTCATAAAAAGCAGTTCAATGCTTCATTCAATTGCAGGAAAAAACAAGGAAAAAAACCAACAACAACAAATGTGCATAGACAACTTCATTTTCTCAACCAAAGAAATTCAAAACCGAAAAGAATCAAATAAATACTACATAAAATTGATGTGAAAATGTGAATTGAATGAGTGAAATTTTATACGATTCATTCCTTTGGTCAAAGTTAGTGGGTGGAGGTGAGAAATTCATTTAGCATATGGAAGGCAAAAAGAGAAACTGCATCTGCTATCGCACTCACACACAGCCACGCAAAGAGACAAACAAACCACGAGACAAACAGACAGTCAGGCAGACCAAGAGACAAACAAACCGAACGACATAATAAGCCCAAAGCAAATGCTTTGATTTCAGTTTCTGAAAGAGGCGACAAGGCACAAGGTTTTTCATTCAGTTCAAGTCGAGGCAAGTGGAATCGGGTCTATCATACATACATATATAACTTTATGTCTGCTCGGGCCGGACGTTGCACGACACTCGAACTCGAGTCTGTGTCTGTGTGTGAGGGTGACAAAACCTAATAAAATTTAATTAAACTCAATCAAAATCCATTTAAGGCATACAAAAACCCACCAGCACATACACATGCAGCAGAGACGGAGACAGAGAAGAGTCTGAGAGAAGGAGAGAGACAGAGAGGGAGGGGGGGAACTGATGCCTGGCTCGTTGTGGGTGCATGGCGAGTGGACCGCTTTAATTGAATTTTCTCAGTGCGATCGTCGTCGTGCTGCACTGCAAAAACGGAAATGAAAATGATGTCATTTGTTTGGTTTTTGGGGTCGCTTTTATCACACATTTTTCATAAGCAACAAGCGAAAAAGACGGGGCAAAAAACAGGAGAGAGGGACAGACAGAGATGGTTATTAATTGAAATGCTTAGGGCAGGCGGGCAAGCAGACGGAGCACTGCAATTGCTGCTGCACCTGTTGGTGGACAAAAGCTGATTAGCTTGTGACATGGCTGCGGCTGTCGGCTGCGGCTGTCGAGCCGAGCAGAATTCAATTTACTCGGGAAACAATCAAACTTAACGATTCCCAGCGAGAGAGAACAAGCACAGCTCGTGTGGTGAAACAAAGGACTGCACAACAGTTGCATATGTGCATATGTGTGATTACACTGAGAGAAACGGAACAACATTGAAATAACTTAATTGAAAACAAAATTCAAAAAGTTCCAAATATATATTCTACATATACATATATTTTCATATTTACCAGAGATGTCCCCTTCGTTTTTCTCGCAGTGTACAAATTCATATATGAATGATGATTTCCACTGTCATATTCTACAATAAGCTGACCTCTCCGTCTGTCTGTCCCCCTGTCTGTTTCTCTCTGCCTGTCTGTGCATCTGTTTGTTTGCTTAATTTAATTTACAGAACACAATGTTAAGGGATGTTGATGACGATGTTGATAACAACAAAGAGGAAGAACAACGAAGGCAGCCGTGATGGGGCGGTGAACAGCCAGTGCAGGCCAAAGGGGAAGAGGTCAATTTACTTGTTAGCGCACAAATCAAAATGCTGCTGAATGCAAATGAGGCGAGGGGCAAAACAAGGCGAGGCAATGGGGCGAACCATCAGCCCTACAACAGACTGGGATTGACTGGGAGAGTTCACTGATAAACCCAACTACATATTATACGACGAGGTACGTAGCTCACGCCCCCTTCCCACCATCCTTCCTTAACCACTTTTCAGAAGTACCCTCTTGAATTATGGCAGCTACTCATGCCCCTCAATGAGTTCCGTTGGGGGATATTTTCCATGCGCAGGGCCAATTTCGATTATATTCTAGTTTTAAGTAGCTGTCAAATTAAGCAGCCTCCCTCCCATTCTCCAGTTTTCAGACTGCACATGCCAAAAGCAGACTAAATAGAAACATACAGATATATACATATATATATATATATATATATATACATATGTACTATATGTTGTTGTATCTAAAGTAACGGCAGGGAATGTACCTCTTGCTATAGATACATTTATCTAGCTGGCACGTCTAGTCATATTCAACAATGTGTAAATTGCTTGCCATATATTTTTGACTTCTAAACACAGACACACACACAAATACCTAAACATATCTATAGTATTTTCGTGTGCCATCGTTAAAAACTAAAGATTCCCATCTCTCGCACACAGCATCAGCGAAAGAAAAATCATTTTTCCAAATTAAAAATACATTTTTACCTCAGCGTCGACGTTGACGTCGTGCAGTCGACGCTAACCGCGCTGTCGGCGTGCAGGTGTGCGCCAATATATTTTTAGTAGTCTGCCGCCGGCAGCGCAGTCGCTGCGCACCACTCGCCTGTTTTTAGGAGGCATGAGTACAACATATACTATATGCATGTCTATATACTATACATGATTATTGTATCTTTTTTTTTGCCTTTTGCTTTCGACTGTTTAGTGAGTAATTAACAAGCAAAACCCAAAAACAAAATACTGCAGAAAAGAAAGAAAGCAGAGGCAGCAGCAGAGAACTGTGCAGAACGACGGACTGCCATTTCACTTAACTAGACATTAATTATACGCCGCAAGCTCAACTCAACTGATCTGAACTGAACTACTTGGGTGGAATACGAAGCTGCTGCAACAACAGCAACAGCAACAACTCGTAAAAATACGAGCACATGTGGCGCAACAACAACTAAAGCAAAAATAAGAAAAAACAAAACAATAATAATAATAATAATTATTATAAATATTGTACACACATACATATGTTGTATTACGATTGCGGCATATTGCAAACTAAATTTAGCTCAAGGCATTTTGTTTTTTCGGCATGCGCTACCTGAGTTTAATAATCTTTCTTGCCTTGTGCTTTGTGTTTCATATACCCTATATACGTTGTCACGATATCTCAGGATCGCATGCAACTGCAGGAGAAATCTTTGTGAAACAGTTGCAAAAATAAACCGATTTTTAAGCAGAGTTTCAGAAATAAAATAATCTAAATTGCGGTATATATAATTGGGGTATATAAAAGCCCCAAACGACATGTCAATGTATCTAGGAATCATATACAACTGCGGGAATAAATCCATTAGAAAAATGTGTGTATTGTTAAGTTAAGAAGTGCCCACAAAGCATTTTATACTCTATAGTGTACTTAAAATTCGTCTTGTGAATGTTTATGATAAGTGAAAAATATAATTGCAACTGAATAACTTAATACTAGGTCATCAATTAACTTGTGTGCAGTCTATGAACTTGTGAACTGAAGCAGTTAAGTAGTTCCTAAAACAAAACAATCCGACTGCAAAATTTCGAAATAACCTAACGGAACTTGTTTCAGTTCTTAGCTAACACTCTAAAGTTTAAAACATTAAAAGGTACTTATGCTTTAAGTTCTGTTTTATAGCCGCTTCTGGGTAGCAGCCTCTCGATGCATGGAAATGGAAACTTACCTGAAAGAAACAAAGAAAGAAAACGCACATTAGATATTAAAATTGTTCACAGCATTTAAAAAAAATACAAAAGCTAAAACCAACAATATTTCGTAAGTTCAGAAACGCAATAAACACACGAAATTTATGAAGAATTTAGTAAGAAATGAGGGAAAATTTCAGAGGGGAAAGAAAAATATTACAACAACGTAAAGGAAAACTACATAGAAGACGGACACGAAGCAAGTAGAGATAGACACAAGTGGTACAAGAATTTATGACTATAAAAATGTTTATTGCTTGTGTTTTTTTTATGTTACGCCAGGGAGCGGCAGCAGCAGTCCTCTTACTTCTCTCCTCTCTCACTCGCACATTATATTTCTTTCCCTCTCTCTCTCTTAGTCAGTTTTTAGGCAACATTTGACAGGTAATCCGAGGGGAGAAGTCGCCGCTTTTGCTGTCACTTTGAATAATGCGTTTGCCGCGTAAATTGGTTTGCCTGTGAAATGATCTTAGCCCCTTCCATTCCATTCACCTCTCTTTCTTTTTGCCCCCTTTCTTTTTACCCACTCACGCGTAATTAGCTGTTGCGCTACATTTTCAACACTTTTCATCAAAGTTTCATAAGGCCGCCATTTGATGAAAGTATCAAAAATAATGCGCATGTACGAGAAAAATAAAAGAAATGCAGGAAAAGGGAAATTCGTAAAGCGCGTGAAGCGTATAAAGGAATAATCCTTTCAAACGTTGATGAGAACTGCCTTGACAGTGCAGTGCGACTGTTAATATGGCAACCCTATACAGAATAAATGGATTATAAATTATATTCAGTTGCAGCGAGGTAAAAGAGACAGTATTAAATAAAGAACGAATTGAAAATGTTAAACATTTCCTTGTATTGTTTAAAAATCAACATCTTTTGCTTATCAAATTAAATAAAGAATTGTAAAATAAATATACAATTAAAAGAAATCTTTAAATGAATAGAAAAGATATAATGTATATCTACTGCATAATATTGTAAAACTTCATTAGGTTTGTATTTTAAATACCTATTTGATTTGAGAATAAAATATGAAATATTCTCAAATTATTTTCACAAGTTAAAAGCAATTCCAAAGACCAAGTTTTACCACTAACGACCCCAACAGCTTTTGAACTTTGCCCCACCGTTACACACACATACACACACACGTACACACTCGCAGTGTGCATATATATTTTTTAATCAAAATTCTCTTAAATAATTAAAATGCAAATTGTGCGAGCATAAAAATAACAACAAACAAATGACAGGCGATGCCCTGACACGCAAGGACAAAGCAACAAAGGACATCATCGTCGAAGCTGGTGGGGCACCCAACAACAAGAAGAAGAACATCAACAACAACAGCAGGCGTTGCTGGTGATGATGATTATAATGCTGCTCTGCTGCTACAGCGGAGGATGACGACGACTTTGACAGTTCTTTGTGGTTTGTTGTTGGTTTCTTCTTTTTTTTGCAGCGCTGTCACACATAACAGTAAAACGACAACCGCAACAGGCACGCGATAACAACAACAACAACAACATCAGCAGATCCCTTAAAGTGTTAAAGACAATGATGATGATGATGATAATGTTGATATTGAGCGCAGCTGGAGGAGGAGTTGTGAAATATATCACATGACATCTTTTAGCTCCACTCATAACCCACTCGAAATGACCCTGGCACACACACACACACACACACACACTCACGCTCACACACACTCGCACATCAAACGCGTGTTAAATTCATGACACGAGCTTTGCATGCACAAAGAGGGTTGTCTTCCCCCTGCACGAAGGGTGCGAGAATGGCACGTGCTGCAAAGGATTCACTTTGCTACCCTCTCTTTCACACTCTCCCTTTCTATCTCTGTCTCTCTCTCTCTCTGTTCATTAAGCTGCTTATTATGTTTGCACTTAAAAATTCATATGTGACTATGGCAGCAAAATGTGTCCTACAAATTTATAGTTGTTCTTCCTCTCCATCCTCTCTTCTGCCTCGTCTCGTGTGCGTCCTTTAAAGCACAAAATTATTAGCATACTTAGGAGGGCATGCTTGAAGGATTTGAAAATGTAATTAGTGAAAACACGCCTCGATTGGGGTTCACATTTTATAGCTATTTTCTGTTGTAATTAATGTTTAATGCTCTACGAGTTGTTGTTGTACCTGTTCCTCCTGGTTGTAAACATAAAATGCAATTAAGCATACGTCATGTAGTATCCAAATAATCTGTACCACTTTTTACTTTACGTACTTTTCCTCATATAAATATTAAATTAAGCATACAAAAATTTACATTTTCAGAGCAATTTGATGAGGAGGACAGAGCGGAGTGATTGCGGGAGGCAAATGAAATGTTTGCGGTTAGTTTGGGGGAAAGATGTTGCTGCTGTTTTTGCAGCTGCTGCCGCGCTGCTTACTGCTGTTGCTGGGGAAACCGAATGAAAACTGTCGAGCAGCAAATGCAACCGCAAAGTATTACATTAGCCTTATCAAGTGGTTAAGGCAGAGAGACCAGCTGCTTTTCATTCGTAGAAATCTGAGAACCTGAAAGATATTTAACCTTTGCATAGTAAGCACAATTGAGTTAGGTTAATGTTCTAATCAAAGAGTTCCTAAATTTGTTTTGGCTTAAAACTTTAAAGATTTACTTTGTGCAGATACATTAAAATATTCCCTCATAATTTATTTATTATTTCTTGATCAGTTTTCTTTCTACAATTTTCTAGCTTCACAAACTCTTAATTTTATTTGGAGATTATTTCACTTCCATTGAATTCATTTAGATATTCTCTATATCTCTCCTGCATAACTAAACTGAATGTTTTGCAGTTGTATTTATTACTTTACATACTTTTCTTTCATTTTTTTCTTCGTAATTTCCCCAATAACTGCCAGTATTAGTGCTACAAGCTTGAACTAAGACCACCAAAGTGCATTTTCGATTGGCAATTCAACTATAAGCAATATGGAAGAGAAAGAAGAAAAACCATTTTCACAGGAAAAACGAAACAAAGCAACAAATATTTTTAATGCTGAGATGGGAGAGGAGAGTAGAGAGGAATATTTGCCAGAGAGACAGCAAAGCAAACTCAAAGCAAGCAGCATATGAGTGGCAAGTGTGTTTAAAGTCTGGCAGAGAATAAACAGGGACAGACAGAGAAGGACAGGGAGAGAGATATAGCTGAAAGCAAGGAGAAGCTGGCCATAAGCAGCTGCTGAGGGTTGTCTGATAGACGCAAGGACACCCAAAGCAGACACGTACACAAACAACAGTTGCCCCAGACACTGGACAAAGCATGAAGAGGCGGCGGTGAGGGGCAACAGCAGATGAAAGAGGCAGCAGCCAAAGCGGGGGCCAAGTTTATTTAAGCGAAAATGTAATTTTATGCTTTTTAATTGAGCGAATATGCGTGTAACATGTGCACACAGCTAGCAGAGCGAGACAGAGAAGGAGACAGGGAGAAAGAGAGAGAGAGAGGGAGAACAGTACGATGACATAGATGAAGTGAGTTGAGTGCCAAAAAGGATTTCGGGTGAGCAGAAACGGGTGTTCAGGCGACGGTTACTTGATGAGTTTGCGATGCATTCAAGCGTCAACATGAATACAAAGTAAGCGCGCAGAGGCGGCAAGGCATCAACAGATTCTAACCTGGGCTGCAGCTGATGTTGCACATTAACTGGCCAGGAAACACTTTGGGCGTCTGGGCGGCTGTGGGCGGGGCGTGTGCATTAATGTATTTAAACAACTAAAAGGCGCTGAGACAGCACACAGAAAGAACTGGCAAGGAGGAAGAGAAAGAGAGAAAAAGAGAGATGGAAGCGACAGCAGACGCTATGAAGTTGGGGGCGTGCGCTTTGCTGCTCTCAGCCAGCTCGTGGCAGCAGCCCTGGACGACGACGACGTCGACGGCGATGATGATGAAAAGCAATAAAAATGCAACATTATTAATCATCATCAATCAATGTCATCCATCAAAATTGCGGCAATGGCGTCGCAGCAACGTTTATGAAGACTGTTCTTAGACCCCTCTTCCCTTTGCCCTTTTTCCTTTCCCATTATCGCCAGCAACTCTGCAGGCTTCAGGGCGCCCTAGGCAGGACTGTCAGACAGACAGACTGCCAGACTGGAGACAATTTAAGTACAAAGCAAGCGACAGAATACCAGAGGCAGTAACTTTAATAGTTTTAAAGCCACTAGATCTCTTAGTTGTATCTTTTAAGCCAGTTGGCAGCTGCATACAATGTCTAAATTTATGGAAACTTCAAGATAAACTATTTAGGAATGAGATATTTATTGAACACATCTAAAAGAACAATATTTATTGATTTACGAGGGCGGAAAGGGGCGTGGTCGAATTCTAATAAATGCTATACCTGCACACATTAACAAGACATATTGTCAACAAATTTGATAGCCCTAGTTCTTATAGTGTCTGAAATAAAGGTGTTCATACAGACGCAAAATGGCTAAATTGCCTTTGTGGAACAGAAGATGCAGTGGATTCTGGGTACAAGACAACAACAACAAGAAAAAGTAATATTAAGTCACAACTAGCATCGATTTTTCTTTCTTTCTGATAAACACGACACCCATTAAAACTGAAATCCATCGATAAAACTCATTTTAAATACCATTGAAATACCATTTGGACATCAACACCGCAATAAATCAGCTCATAACTAGGTTTTAACTGCGACAATAAATTTTGAAACTAACACAATACAAAATTGGCAAAGGAAAACATGAAAGATCAGGCCACAATATGACCTTGACCTGGCGTGCGACAATCTCTTTAATCTCGAAAAAGATGTCATTTCTGTCAATTAAGAGATTTAGATATTAAATGCATTGTTGAAAGTCTTAAAAACCAATGCGCAGTTCCGTCTCAGATTTTTCTCTACCATCTGTATCAGCTCATGCATATGCAGAGATCAGCCCGACACACCCAATCAATTTATATGGTATCATCTGTCTAGAGTTTCAACACAAAAGGTGGCAAAGTTTGATAAAGTTCTGAAGAAAAAAGAAGTAGATTGCATCAACGGTAAATTGCTGTTAACAAAGGATGGGGAACAGACAGAGAAAGAGAGAGAGAGAGAGAGAGAGAGAGAAGGAGAGGGAAACAGGGCCATTATACGAGTACTACAAGCAAGTATTTTCTATGTCAATTGCTTTTCAAGCAGTCACGACACAGGAGAACAAGAAAAAGAACATGAAGACGAGCACACAAAGGGGGGAGAAGAAGCACAAGAAGCAGAAGGCTATACGAGTAGTTGTCACAGGTATTCGAGCCAGGGGGTAGGACGGGGTGTTACAAGTGCCGCAAAGTTTATAAGCAGAGTTTCTTGGCGGTGCCCAACGAAGAAGTATTCAGAAGTCAAGCGACTTAAGCAGAGAGAGGAAGGCAAAAGTTGCAGGTAACTCAGTTTGTTAATTAAATTCACGTTGAAGAAGCCACAGGAACAACAACACGAAAGAGAAAAAAAACCTAAATCCAAACAGAGTAAAAAAGAACTGATGATAAATTTAAATAACGACAACGGAATGAAAAGACAAAAGCGCGACCAAAAAGGTGTCATGATGTAATCTACGCAGAGAGCGTGTGCCAAGTTCAGAGTCGCAGAAGAAGCAGCAGCAGAAGACGTAGCCCCAGAAGACTGTAGCCAATGCAGAGAGGGCCTATCAACGCTATCAATATCTCTCTCACATGCTTTGTGTAATTATTACTTATATTATGCTAACCTAAGGCATTTAAATTAAATTCAACCGACCCCCCTAACCTGCCTTTGCTATTGTTTATACACAATTTCCATATAATATTCATTAACAACAATTCACGTTTTATTCTTGCTTTTTAGCTCAAGCCTTTCTTTATGTCTTTCATTTCTTTTGTTCGTTGACTTTCTTGACCAAGTTCATTGACTCTTCAGCTTTCTTGCAAGTCTTGTTTTTGCGTTCTTCTCTTGTTGTAGTTGTTGTTGTTGCATTTCGACTTTCATTCAGCGTTTAGCTTAGTTTTCGATTTGATGGCGGCTTTCCAAATGTTATTTTATCGACCTCCACAAATTGATTGTGCTCGTTTTCATTTGCCATTTTCATGCGTAATGAAAAACCTTTCTAAAGTGATTGCCCATGATTGGCAGCTCATGTGAACTATTGACCCCAAAAAAAAGACACACACGCTTTAAAAAAAGTGAGCGAGTGACCTTTTTTTTCGATGGTGATTGTAATTTTCTTTTTCGTAGAAAAGTAGATAAGCCTCATGCCTAAACTTTCGATAATTCATATATATGCCATTTCTTTTTAGCCTTTCTTTACCTCCAACCCAGTTATTATGTATTTTGTTCTATTCCACTTACCTATAACTTTTCTACATTTTAGCAATTCCCATCGAATCTGGGGTACTTCCAAAACTCACGTACATTCCATGGCCTTTCGCCACGTTCTACAGCAAAATACAAAACCTCTAACACCTTTTGCTACTCAACTATTGCCATAGTTCTCATCATGCATTTGGCGCACGTCTGCTTTTGTTTTTTTCTAAGAGTTTCTTCGTCTTCTTCTCCACACAAAGTATCTATTTTCTAACGGCTTTTGTTGCCAACAATAAACAATAAACTGGTAAACAAATCAACACAAACAGTCGGCAATGTTCAGTTAAACGTGAATGATAAACAAAGAAAACAAAATAAATGTTAACCCACTTTTTTGGTTTGTCACGTCTTGCAATTTAAATTCAAAAATAATATTTATTTAGATCTGATATGTACGTTGCGTATTTATAATCTCTACAAAATCACAGTTGTGATTGAAAAGACTCAATTTCCCCCGCAGCTTTCGAAAACAAGTTGCCTAATACGCCCACAATGTGACCGCATTTGCAATGCGATGAGAATGGGAAAGAAGATGAGAGCATGAATGGTTCATCGTCTCTCTCTCTTTTTCGAGCTACCTGGTGAAAATTCCAAAGAGCCAAGTGCCATTCATGATGTAGTTTTTCATCTGTTTTGCTTTTTTTCTCGTGTCGCGTAGATTTTCACACATGCCCGTTGACAGTTTGTTGATAAATTTGCCTGTTGACTTGCCAAGCGTCAAAGGGGAAGAGGAGAAGGAATTGAGGTGTGGACGAACAAAAATTATGGTGAATTTCGGCATATGGTAAGGAGGGGTATTTTCGTGGAAATTCTTAGACAAACGAGTGACGCATAGATTATAAACATAGCGAGAGAAAGAGATTATTTTCTCTCTGTGAATTCATAGAGAATATGCACAAAGAGAATGCAACTTTATAGCGCAAGATTCTGTAAGAATCTTTCTCTTAATTGGGCTTTGGCCTTTGGTGACAGTTTTTCCAGTATTCTTCACTCCAGTTCTCGCTTTTGAACCCTGACAGTGTCTATTTTGTGTTTTCTTTGGGGCCACTTTGACTGACAGTTGCAATTTGCACTAACTTCAACGACAGTTTCCGAAATAGAGTCAAGAACGGAGAGGGAGGGAAGGCAGAAGGGCAGAAAAACAATTTATATAAAGCGCTGCAACAAAAAGGGCAGACTGAAATCTCCCAAGTGACGCCTTTCTTTAGGTATTAAGGTCAAAAGCGTTAAGCCAAAACCCAAAACAAAGCAACAAGAACAACAACAACAACTGCGAAACGGGTAATACAAACAGGCAGCAGCAGATTTTGGAGCAGCAACAACACGAAGAACCGCAAAAAGCACAAAAGCCAAAGCCCAGCAATAAACCCCTTCCCATTTCCCACATTACCCCTCCATACCTCAACCTACCCGTAATAAGCAGAACGCAGCACACAGTCAGGTAACGGTAAAGAAAGAGAGTCCAAGAATTAGGTCAGAGAGCGAGCGAGAGAGAGAGAGAGAAATAGATGCAAGAGCAAATAATTGGCCAAAAAAGAAGAGGAACGGGCCAAAAGAGAACTCTTGCCTCGGCTGAAAAGAAAGTTAAGAACACAAACAGCTGGAAATAAAAAACCGCAAAGAATTCGCGGAGCACAAACTGAGAATCTACGCTTGATTCTTTAGTTTACTCCATCCACCCCCCCCCCACCACTTGCCCTTCCTGTTTACAGTTATGTTGACCGCCTTAGTTAACGGTACTGCTGTAGACAATCTACAGAGAGTGTCTTCGGTGTCAAGAACCGGTTACATTCAGCATTGACACCCATTTTGCAGAAGAAGAATATCTTTGTGAACATCATCTGCAGACTCTTCCCATCTTCCTACAGGCTTTCCTTCCCTCTTCAAACTGAAAACTGGTTTGCAAACTCTACGCAAAGCAAAGATTGCAACTTTCAAAACATACTTAAACTATTATAGATAAATTGTTAAACCTCAACAAGCTGACGCGAGAAACATTAAAGAAACTGTTTCAATTCACTTCTCTTGATTGATTCACCGCCGCTTCAATCATCTATTAGACAACATTATCGCTCATTAACAGTTACCATATTTTTCGGGGCAGGTTCTGACGCCTGCAACCCAAAATGACCACAGCAAAACAATAACGAAATATAAAACCAAAAAGAAAAAAACCTAAAATCAAAACGAATTGAAACCGGAAATTACTCAATCCACAAATCAAAGCAAAACTTTTCGGATGCTTCCGTTTGAATTCGTATCTATCAATATTCATTTGTTTATGTTCATATACCCTATGAATGGTGAAACTCAGAACACAGTTAGATTGCATTCTTATTATTATATAATCAACTACCAAACTGAGTGGGTATCTTCTCGTTGAGTTCTCTGCTCGTTGATTCTCATTTTTAGTTTCTCGCCACTGCGGTTTCTGATCGCAACTCTAATGAAATCATTTGATTTGCACACATGCACACGAAATTCACAAACTTAACCAAAACTTCCAACAACTAATTAAAAATTATAATAATAATCAAATTGAAACAACTGTTGCAACAGCAGCGAGGGTTGCAAATAAAGTTTGCTATAAAAATCCAATGCCATAAACGATGCGACGCTTCAATTTCAATTGCATTTCAACTATGCCATTCAACTCTCTAATTAATTGCTTTCAATTGGTTTTTCTCTCTCTTTTTTTCTCTCTCTGTCAACAATTTACATTCAATTATGCTAACTTTCATAACGAATCTGCATTGAAGTTATTTAAGTCTTCAATGCGACATTTCAATCAGGCTTTCATGTGTTAATTCAATTGTAATTGAATGCTCTCTTCCCCGGTTCGCATTCAATTTACAATAATCAGATTATTATAATTCAATTTTGCTATTCGCTAAAAGATCTTTTGATTGAAAAGGTTCACTTCAATTAAACATAATTCTTCAATTCAACTTCAATTCAATTAAACTCTGCAATTCCAACACAATTAACTCTTGTTCAATTGATAACTTGGCTACGCTTTCATTGCAATTCATCTTCAATTTCTCAATATTATTTAAACGCTCCACTCTTCTCTACTTCTTTCTTTTTTTGTTATTTCTCTATTTAGTCTTCCAAGTTTTCGTCTTGTTTATGATCTTGACATTTTCCTTTAGTGACAGAAACATGCTATGCAGAGGAGATCAAGAAATTCGGCGATTTAGTGCTAATGCTTAACGACGACATAAAACTTGAACGGGTTAGTTAAAGCTTCAAGATATCCGAGACCAAACTAGACTAGACCAGTCTAGTTAATTAATATGTTTTATGAGTTTCATAGTTTGGCGAGAGAGGAGCAAAGTGAAGGAGAACTACATTTGGAAATTACCATCTCCCGATTATGCAATATGTGTGATGTTCTACCCGAGAACCAGTATGGGAAGATCATATAGATAAGATCTCTAAAGTATTTCTGCGCTGTAACTAAATCTGTAGGTTCCACCCTTGGTTCTGTTTAAATTAAGAAGTGTTTTAAATTTGTATCATTCTATAATATGGAATAATAAATTCCATTTCAAGTTGACATTTTAAGTTAATTGGCTTTTTGTCAGAGGTATTTGAAATGAGTTCAACTTGATGAGTTTCACTCACTCGTTTCTTTTATATATATTAAAATATTTTGTTTTGTTTTGTTTCACTCTCTGTCGCCTTTTTTTTTTTTTTTTTTTTTGGGTTTGTCACATCAGAAATTCTTAGACAAAAGCTGTCAGACCCGTTTCCTGAGCGCACCAAATAAAATAAATATAATTAAATTAGCAACTCATACATTTTTAAAAAGAGCTGTCGTTCTGTTTTTTATCACCCTCCTGGAACTATGCAAAGTTGAGTGTGCGTGTGTGTGTAAGCGATATTAAAGCGACTGCGCATTTATTATGCAAAGATACGTGTGAGGTTTGTTAACCCTTTTATGCTCATCATTTATAATGCAAATAACAGCACACAAAAAATAAGGGATCCGCTTACGGCTTGGGGATTTCGTTAAGCTGCCACAAAACGGTAGCAAATGTAGCAGATACTAGATCTAAAAATATATACATAGATATACATAAATAGAAAGGTATCTACATAGTTTGTCATAGCTGCACATCGATTGCTGTCTAATCTAATAAATTTGGCCATTTAATGTTCGCCTGCCACCTTTGGCTAGCTAAAAATAAATCTCGTCCAAAATAAGCAAGGAATCTTATATATTAATTTAATCGTCTCACCCAACATGCATGACGCATACCCCACAAACAAGAGAGCTATGAGGGCTGACTGTCAAATACCCTGCAAAGACAAGCAAGGTATGTGAACTTTGTGTTCTGCCTAGCTAATATACCCCACATCCTTCGTGTAGTATATACCATTTGAAAACTCATAAATACTTCTAACGCAAAACATTTGCTAGTCTTTTTTTTTCGTAATCAGCAAATCGTGTGACTAATAAATTCACCAAATGAATTTATGTTGTGTTATCTCACACTGGCAGAATGTTTACCTAGAGTTCCCCTTCCCTTTCACTCTTTCTCTACCTCTCTTGACGGAAAAACTTGGCCAAGAAACTGCTGCGTCTTCGATTAGTAATTTTCTATTTTGTATTTTGTATTTCATTGTTGTTATTGTTGTTGTTTGAGTACTTTTAATTAGCTGCCAGCTAATAGAAAACCGAACCCAACACACCAAATTGATTTCTAATAGTCTCTCCCTCTTACACTCGGCCATAGAATTTATTGACGACCCTCTTCGATCCGATGACGCAAACCCAAATTGTTGTTAGCATAATACACAAAAAACACACACACACAAGGTTTGTTTAGACCATAATTCGTCCAGTCTTATATAACATTAGCCGTTCTCTATATGTCTCCCTCTTCCTCTTTCTCTGCATTCTGGGGGGAGCCATGTGCGAAAAGCCTTATATATCAATAAAACAATAATATTTTCCACTTCGCAGTGTTTATACTTATAGTGAGCGAGTGGAGGGGCAAGTGATTGGGGGGGGGATCCCTGTTTCTTGTTGCCTTAACATGTTACGTACATTGTCACCTACCTGGAAAGAGAAAGAAGAGGGTTTTGGGTTATAGACATGTAAACAGATGCATATCAATAGTATTATAGTTATATAGAGAGGTATTTGTCTTTGCAGAGTAGTTTCACCAGAGGACTATATACCATTTCATTGTACAGACAATACAGGACTATTGAAAGACGAATATCAATAGTACTTTAGTTATATAGAATGTATCTCTGCCTTTGCAGAGTAGTTTCACCAGAGAACTATCAACCATTTCATTGTACACTCCCTCTTCTTCTACTGGCAATATTTCCTCTGCTTTCTACACGTGCCACAATTTCAAATTTGCCAATTTTTGAAACACTATCCACCATAGTCCTTGGGGTATCATGAACAAAACTCTCCGGCGGCACTCGAAACAAAGGCCTCTTTGGCTTTGTCGACTGGCAAACTAGTTAAGCCACAGGGGGAGATGGGGGAAAGACTGGTAAAGGGGTGCAGATAGCTAGAGGTATAACCAAAAATCCGCATCAAAGGCGCCACTCATAAATCAGCGGCCTCTTTCAAAAACAAAGGCCAAACTGTACGAGAAACAGGGGATCGGGGTGGGGCTGGGGTGGAAGATGGGAAGCGGGTAGCAGGTCAACTCGAAGCAAGACTCATAAATATTGACGCGTTTCGTGTGCTGCAAAATTGTCGCGCGCGGTTTTTCTGGCGGGTTATTAAAAAATTCATGGCTTATAAAATGCAGAAAATCCAGAAATATGAAATTTTAAAATGCCTATAAAAGACAAGAATACCAGCGAAAGGGTCAGGGACGGGGACAGGGAGACAACTGAGAGTCAAAGCAGCTTAAACGGACAGTCAAACAGACACGCATACACACACACACAACACTTGCTGGCACATACAGGTCAAACAGATTTCACCCCAGCGGCCTTTTGACCGCAAAGTGCGAGCGCTGGTTAAAGTGAGGAGGGGGTAGAGGTAAAGAATGAGATTGGCATTGGGTTTGGCTGTGGTGTAGGCCACGCTCGCCTACGCTTTCTGCTCTCTGCTCTCTGCTCTTCCCCCCCCTCTCTCTCTCTCTCTCTCTCTCCCCCTCTTTCTGCCTATCTCTTTTTGGTCATTGGGATTTCTGTTTTCATTGCCTGCGTTTGACGGGCGCACTCGAAAATATCATTTACATATCCAGTACGCATCCTTGACTCCTCCTTGCACACTCCCCACCACACTCCCCATACACATGAAAAGCTTTTACATTTTTTATACGCACACTTCTTTCATATTTTTATTCGCCTGCAACCTCAATTGATGTTGTTGTTTATTTTTCAGTCTGTATCGCCTTTTTGCCACAATTTTTTAATAAAAAAAAATATATATATATGTTTTTTTATTATTTATTTATGCCTTCTTGCTGCCTCAGTTGCAGTACAATGCAAAATTCACCTACCCGTTCCATTTTCCCTGTGGAAACCCTTTGATTTTTGGTTGACATTAAATTACATTTTCAAGCTGCCACTTTCGTTTTTAAAGCCACGCCCACCTGCTGCACAAATTGTATTTCATTTTATTGTATACAGTTTATCAGTTTGAAACATTCAATGAATAAAAAACTTGCAAACTTGATTCATTGTGTTGTCAACATCAAAGTGCATTTTATTTTCTTCTACTGCTTCCTTTGCCTTCCCCTTTGGGCGAGAACAACAACAAGAGCAAGGGAGGAAAATGAAAATATTTTATAGCACATCTGTGCAGTTTTCTTTTTCGATTTTTCCTGCGTGTTTGTGTTTATGTTTTAATTACGTTTATGTGGTTGATTTATGTTGAGGGTAGCCATAAGATGCCAGCTGTTTCTGCGAGTAGTGTGTGTGTGTGTGAGAGTGGGTGGTGCGTGTCTTGGCTAATTTGGCCTTGAGCAGAAAGGGAGCACAACAAACTCATGCGTTACCATCGAGAGTTAAGAACAGATATAATATTGAGTACTTAATACTTTGCACTTACTCTCCCACTCTACTTTCTCTGCCTCATATCTTGGCATGCTGCATTACTTATACATAAATACATATACTATGGATATATATCGCATATATTTCGCTGCATTGCGCGCGCGTCTGGCATGATAAATGACCCAGCTTGACCCAGGGCAACCATTCATAGCACACACACACACACACACAGACACGCCACCCATCTATCCATCCATCTATCTGGCCGCACTGAACTATCTATCCAACTATCTATCTAACTGTTCCATTTTGCCCTTTTATGCATGCAGGCCAAACTATATGGCAAATATGGACTCTATGGGAGTCAATAGAATTTATACTTCACTCTCTTTCCGTCTCCCTCTCCCCCCTCTCTCTCTCTCTCTCTCTCTCTCTGAGTCTCACACTCTCTCTCTCTAACTTGGCTGCTATCTTATATGACCATCGAAAAGTTGCTGGCATTGTTGTTGCTATTGCAACTTGTCAGTTTCGGCGCAAAGACCATCAATTTACTTAGCTTTATTATGTGCACACGCAGTGGGTAGTCCAGTTCCCCCCAAACCCTCCTCCTCTCCACACTCCTTACAATATTTGCTGTCGGTTTTCTTCCCTTTTTTTTTTTTTTTTGGGTTCTGCGCTTCATTTTTCTATTGACGCTTTGCCTTTTGTTTACGCTTTGCACGCAATGCATAAAACACAAAGAAAGCGAAAAAAAGAAGAGACTGAAAATCGCTTCCTCTTCCCCCCCTCCTTCATCATACCTTGTATGCAAGTGTCGTGTGCACGCCCCTTTCCACTGGCGCCCCCTTGGTCTGAAAAAAAAACAATGGCAAGAGCAACAAAATGTATCTTGACACTTCATCGTTAGCCAAAAAGTAGCGCAACGTAGCTAAACAAAAGACAGCAGCAACAACGGGGGCAGGCACAACGTGACACGAGTAAAGAGAGTGGGAAAAGAGAGGAGAACGGGGAAGGGGGTAGCTGAGGTAATGGTAAGAAGTGCCTGCATTTTCGCGCTTGGCGTTAAATTCCCCTGACAGCTATAAAATTGCATTTTAGAGTAGAGCGCAATAACATCAGAAAAAAAAATAGAAACAAAAACAAAAGGAATACAGAAGAAGAAGCAGAAGAAAGGAGCCAAAAATAAGCAACAAGAATTCTACAACACACACACACACACACATTTTGTATCTATGTATCTAATAAATAGTTATTGCCAATACAACAACAACAACAACGAGAACAAACCGACAAAAATTGATATTCCCCCGTGGACAGACAAACATCGAAATAGTCCAAGAAGGAGGAGGTAAGGAAGGGGAGGGGGTAAGGAGACAGCAAAAGTGCGACATCATTATATAAATTGTGTGTGTGTGGATGCGAGAGCAGCATCATATGTTTTGTATCTATCAGATACGTGGCCCGAGCTGAGTGCGTCCCTCCCCCTCTGCGTCTGCTGTTTCTCTGGTTTGAAGTGATTTCACACACATGTTTTGCCCACCACAACGCAATGCTTCACAGCTGTGATTCTCCTTCTGCGCTTAGCCATTTGTCAAAGCCGTTGGGAGGAGGGGCAGGAGGTGGGGGAGACAGACGCAGCCAGGCAAACAAACAAAAATGGCACGTGACAAATGCAAGATATGTCTCTCTCTCTCTCTCTCTGTGTGTGTACGTGTGTGTGTGTGTATGTGTGTTTGTATCTTGCGAGTCCAGTCCACATTTTTGGACTTGCAGCAAGAACTTAAACAAGGCCTTGCAAGGGTTAAAGCGTTGCCTTCTCTTCTCCTCTCCTCTCTTCTTTATAGCAAACCATGCTCACTCTTGCTCTCTCTTTCTCTTCTTTATTCTGTAGCTCTCTCTTTCTCTTTTGTCATCCTGAAAGTAAGTGAATTTTGATGGCATGAAAAGTCTGTCACACATGTTGACAGCAAACGTTCCCCCGCAATTTAAGGCCTGCCAGCCTCCCTCCCTTCCTCTCTACTGTTCTGCCTTGCCTTGCCTGCCTGCCTGCCTGTCAGCTGATAGCAAGACGCGGCACGTGTTGCAGCCACGTGAGCAGCGCCTCCAGCCAGGGTAGAAAAACACAGCATATATTGTTTTTTCCCCCTCCTTCCACTTCCCTTGCATTTTCCCCTTTGAACTGAGATTACACGCTTGTCAGCCGCTCATTTGCTATGCGTATTGATAGAGAGAGAGAGAGAGAGAGAGAGGAAGAGAGTCTATCGAAAAGGGTTTTTTCCTCTTTTCCAATATGCATCGAGTTGTATTTGTGGTTGACGTCGTCGATAGGGTCAGTGGTAGTTGAGCAATTGATATGCGCGCTTATGATATGGAACTGATATGAAAAATATGGGAAAATTGATTGTAGAGAAAGCCATATGGACGATATAAGGCAAGGAAGCTATTGTAATAGAATAAAGAGTATAGAGAGTGGTATAATATAGTATAGCATAATAAAGTAAATTATAGTATGGTAGATATATCATGAATATCATGTATAACAATACAGAAAGGAAGTAATGTAATGATATGAATATTCTAGATATGAAGATGAAAAATACAAAAATCAGCCATGCAAATCTTGAAAGGGAATAATACTGCAAAGACCTAAGTTAAAGAAGTTTAAAAGCTATTACTTGGCAAACTAGATAGATGTCTGCTAAAGAAAGTAAAGAAAGTTAATCCTAATAATTAAATCAAAGGTTTCAATTGCTTTGCGGAAATTAAAACAAATTCAAACGGCATTGAAATGATTTTAACTTCTCGTTTATATTACCAACTTAATAAACACATACACACCAAGTTACACGTACACACCCACCCACACATACAGTCGCCTTTCAAATTGTGTCACACGTCAACCAAGTGAAATTGTCATAATTCTTATAATAAATGTGCTCGAAATTTTATTTGACTCCATTTTGTGCGCTTTGAACATTCAACAAAATTCTCTTGTCTTGCATTAGCCATGGCCAACTTTCACCCACACACAGAGGAGATTCAATATGTATGTGTGTGAGTGTGTCAACTCTTTTGTACAGCCAAATCTGACAATGCATTTTATTCATTATTCACTTGTGTGCAGTCCGTGCCATAGCTCATCATAATCATCAAAGTTTTCATCATCATTATCATCATCACAGTTCTCATCATCATTATCATTATCATTATTTTGATGAGCTCTATCATTAAACATGTAACCCAGTTTCGTGCATTTTTTATTCCCATTGCAAGTTGCAGTTCTAAGCTTTAGCTTGGCAGTTTTTCCATTTCCTCATTTATGTGTCACACACAACAAAATGAACTCAAAAGGGCAACAACAACAACAACAACAACAATTACAATTAACATTTTCAATTGCAATTCACAATTCGCAATCGCCAAGCGCATTTCCGCTCTGCACCCAAAAATAAAACAAAGCAACAGAAAACAATTTCCACAATAAAATAGCCAAAAGGGAAGCCAAGAAAGAACGAGAAAGGGGAAAAAAAGATAGTGAGACAGGGGGGGAGAATCTACTGCGAGGCTACTTCATCATGCAAGTTACAAGAGTGCAGACCCAATGCGGCACAGTCCGCAGCAACCTACGACTTGCTCCATTTGCAGCAGCCTCCCACCTACTGCTTCTTCCAGCTGCCTCTTCCCTGATCTACCCTCTTTCATTTCCTTCTCCTAACTCCTACTCCAGCACCTACATTCCCTACCCCGCTCCTTCACTCTGCCACATCAAATGGCTGGCAAATTTTCATTCACATTCATAATCCCAAAAGAGCAAAGGCACAAAATGAGCAAAAACTTTTGCATATCAGCAGCAGCAGCAGAGAAAGAGAGTCAGAGAGAGAGAGAGCGAGAGGGAGAGAGGAAGGCTCTGGCAATTTGTTGAAAATTTGTTTGGCATAGATTGTAATCCAAGTTAAGCAGTTGCACTTGAACACTTTTTGGCAGTAAACTGAAAGCTCTGGATACAATTAGGATTATGAGGCGCAAGCTAAGTGATGATGAGAGAGAGAGAGAGAAAAAAAAAAGAAAGAAGGAGAGTGAGTGCAATAGAGAGGGCAATTTATGGCAACTGCAACTATATTGAAGCTAGAGTTTTTTTGAGCGACTGGCAGGCAAATGCTTTATTCGCTTCATAAGAATTAATAGAACAGTTTTACTACTAGCAGCTGTTTATAACTTTGGCAATTAATTGTTGTTTTGCAAAAGTTGTTCCATAATTGAAATTGAATTTTAAAGCAAATACCTGCATTTATTTAATAGATGTTGTTCAATTAAAGACGAGATATTGCATTTAAAGAGATGCTCAATTCCCTCAGTCAAATTACCAATTAAACCAATTATACCTTCAACTTCAAATTGTTTAGAAATGTCATAGGAAATAGTTCTAGCTGTCAGACTTTAGCCGCAATTAAACCAAGCCAAGCTGAGAATAGAGTGACAAGTCTGGCCCCAGGATGAAGGCATTCGCACTCGATGGATGCAACACAAACTGAAACTGAAACTGAAAACGAATCAAGCCCAGAACGCACTTAGCACAATCTTCAATCGATTTCTACTTTGATGGGGGGGAGGGGTTGGTGCAGCAGCACATGGCAACACATCTCGACATCATTCAAATAGCTAACAAATTGCACTGTCGAATGCAATATTTTTGCTTTTAGCCATAATACCTTTTACATATGCCACGACAGCGATGCTTGGGGAGCGATGTCTAACGGCTGCTGCTGCTGCCTACAACCTGCTCTGGCTCTCTATCTCTCTCTCTCTCTCTCTCTCTCTCTTCATGCCTTGCCACGGTAAGTAAGTTGCATGCAAGGCTTTCGCTTGGGCTAGCTTGTTAGCATGAAATGTGTCTGCCGCCACCTCTGTCCCTGCTCTGGCTTCTTCTCCTACTCCCTCTCTGCACCACCCTCTCTCTTCACACTCTGCACTCCATTTTCAGTTCTCCTCTGTCTGGAGATACCAAAGATGCCAGAGTGATAAATCCTTGTGGCTTTTTATTTCTCGTCCTCGTCCTCGTGTGGGTGTGACATGCTCTATGGCCACGCCCCCTCACTCCCTTCCCTTCCCTCACCCGCCTGCTCGATGCGCATTGCATTACAAGCATAATAATTCTTACTGACAGCACTCGACGAGCTGTTGCGGGTAGCATTGCATCGTCTCGAGGCGAGGCAAGACGAGACGCGGGCTTCAATTCCTTCAGATACTTGGCGAATAAAGGCACACACGATATATATAATACCCTTAAAAATAAGTATTGGTGAAGTAATATTTAATTAATAATATTTTAATATTTAGTACAAATCTCCAAACCAATTTTTCTGGCAAACTTTCCTCATATTTCCCTATTTTTAAGTTTTTACTTCAGCTTTTCGATCAATAAAACTTGTTATATAATTTCCTATTGGTATCTCAATAGTTAAGTGATATTTACCACACAATATTATGACCTTGTTTCTCATTATATATTCTTGACAATATTCTCAATTTTAACTTTATTTCATTAGCCTTTCCTCAAAATTAAATCTTCACAAACTTCGATATTATATCTTACTATAATTACTCTATATTATATGTATTTTACTTTTACACTACTCAATTAAAGAAGTATCATCTTTATAGAGCATACACACTTCCAGTCAGTTTTCAACTTAACTTTGCTTTATTTACTTTTTCATTTCTCTCTTTATTTCCTTCCTTCCGCGCCAACCGCCCGTACTTTTTTTCTGCACTTAGCGCCCAATTAAAGCAAAAGTTTCATTTCATTTTCGTTTCGTATCCTTTTCTTTTCGTATTCTGGTTCTGGGTCTAAGCTTAAAAAAAATTTACGCCTCGTTAATTTCAATTTAAGTGCAGACAATTTGAAAACAAAAAAAAATTATAAGGAATGTATTCTTAAATATACGTTCGTATAGATATAAAGCTGCATGAGTTGCGACGGCTGCGTTTTAAAACTCCAAAGCGCAAATTAACAGTTTCGCCAGCCCTTAAACCACCCACCAGAGGCACACACACACACACACACATAAATACATACAGCACATATACACACACACACATACGTACATTAGCTTTGGCATAAAAATGTATTTTATCGTTGGCCAGGAAACAGTTTTGCGGCAGCCGGAAATGTTTCCACTTCCACTTTATTGTGGGCTCATTCTTATTCCTCTTTTATAGCCGCCTTTTCCCTCTCTTTTTCCTCTCTCTCTCTCTCTCTCTCTCTCTCTCTCTCTCTCTCTCTCTCTCCCTCTCTACTGGGCAAAGGGTTTTCAACATGCCGCACCGCAAACAAAGTGCATTACATATTTCACTAATTAAAATAATGGAAAATACAATATTTGTAATTATTTACAGCGCAGTTTACTCTTCTCTTTGTGTCAGATTTGCATATTTTTTTCTTCTTTTTTTGGGTATCTAGGGGTTTATCATATGACCCAGTGGTTTACTGGGTAATTTCAGGCAGCAGTTCTTTCTGTGTGTCTGTTTGTTGTTCAGTCGTTTCATCTATTCAGACTAATGAGGTCATTTGACTGGGACTAAAATTGGCAAAGGAATATTTAATATATCTTCAGATATATTAAAAAAATATTTGTGTATTTATAACACTTGCTGAAACTCCGTTTACAACACTAACCAATCTTAACGAGGACTTAAGAACAAAGAAAAATTAACTCAAATAGTTTCCTTAAAGTCATCTCTATTTTCAATATTATAAATTAGCAAATATTTCTATATTTAAACCATTTACAACACTTGCTGAGAGTGCGCTCACAACATAAGATTAAGCATGCCAATCAAACTCCAAGCTAAACCGGTTTACGGTATTCGGTTTATTAGCAAAAAAAAAGGCTAAAGAAATGTGTTAACAAAAAAGAAAGAAACAAGTTAGAATTGTTTTTCAAGTGTTGACAATTGACTTACTGACTCTTAGCCCAGGGCCATGTGCACTTCAAAAGAATTTGAGTAAGTCGTAGACAGACAAATAGACAGACAGGCGTGCGTAACACATTCAAATGACAACAAGAACAACTCGACAACTCAAAAATCTGCCGACTTTAAGCAGTTGTCTTGACTACGTTTTCTAGTTAGCCCATGGGTCATTGACATTGACTCGAAAAGTAACTTTTGGGTAAATAAAAGAAACTTTACCTTAAACTATTTAGCATAAAAATTGTTAAAGCTTTTACAAACGAAATGGAACACGTAAACTAGCAAATTGTACATGTATTTTATTTTATTTTATTTGTCCTCTTTTATCTCTGCCTGTCTGTCTGTCTTTCTGCATGTTTGTCCAACTATTTGGCATATTTCGTTTGATATTTGCGCCAAGTTTGTGTTACACTTCATTGATTGAAACGATGTGCTAAACGCTTTATGGTTTCGATGCGTAAATAATGTTGATGCTTCAAAGGTGTATGGTATATACAGCTGATGAATCAATGGCTGACAGGCAGAGAAAGACTGAACCATACATATTTCTATGCTCTTAAATTAACCTCTAATCTCTATTCTATAAAAAATCCCTTCAACATTTTAATTGTGCACTAAAACTTTAGCCTAAAATTTGTTTGTTATAAAAAAGAAATGTTTTGTATAGTGGGAGGAAACAGATAAACATCATACATTACATACATATTGTATATATAATATATACACGAACGCATACACTCAACATCAACGAAATTTTCTGCACATTTGAGCAGAAAATTATCGATTTTATATGCAGCAGCACACAAAATGCAACATCAACTGGCAAATAGAGGGACCCGAAACCCCAAAGCGAACCCTCCATGCCAAAAAGGGAGGAAGGAAGGAAGGGTTGTCAGTCAGACAGTTTTTGGTGGAACTCAAATGATGCCCAGGCATCATCAGATGAAAGGGAAAGAGAGAGAAAAAATACTGCGATGGCACAAATGGTGTTGCTTGTATCTGCGTTTGCTGCGTCCAAACTCGGCGTCAAGTGTTTATAGCGAATCATGTGGGAAGAGAGAGCCAGGTGCTGCGGGGAAGCAGTGGCAAGGTGGCAAGGGGGTAACAAGCGGCGGCAGCTACTTTGCTTACTTTTCATTCAAATATTTTGATGTGTGTACTTAGCATGTGAGAAAAAGAGAGGAAGAGTAGAACGGGGGCAGGAGGTAAAAAGGGAACCTCGTCTGAATTGATATTTGCTGCCTAGTTTGCTGGGCTTTCGCCGGGCTGCCTTGTGCGGCAGGCACTACCTCTCTCTCTCCCTCACTCTCTCTCTCTGTCTCTATCTCTCTCTTAGTGTGGTTCAATAAACTCGCGCGTGAATTTTCTATTTTACTTGATTTTTTATTGCAGTTTCGTTTAATGTTCAACATGTTTTACAATGTGCCATAGACAGCAGCGCAGCAGCAGCCAGAAAAAAGAATGAAAGAGACAGCAACAACTGACAACATTGCGCCCAAAATGTGAGAGTGTGCGGGCTAAAAGGGCGAGAGCGAGGGCGGCGATGGTGGCGAAGGCGTGGCACTACGTTTTATGTGTCAAACATTTTGTAAAGTGAAGTGGTTCGAGACAGCAAGAGGGGCAGCAGAGATAGCAAGAGAAGAGAGAGGGAGAGAGGGAGAGAGGGGAGAATAACAGCTTGTCTGGTTCCCATCGGAATTTTTGCGTTTTGTTTGAAGAGCCAGGCGCTATAAGAGGAGTGCCAATGCTAGGCGTGGAGAGAGAGAGATAGAGAGGGCAATAGGACAAGAGAACCTAAAGGGTGTGCTAGGTGACTTTAGTCCAATAGATCGGTCGAATTGCCAAATGCTGCCAGCATATTTTGTGACACTGTGACTGTGACAGTGTAGTATTCACGCCTTATACTAAAGGTTCTATATATCTAGCACATCTACGTATATAGTATATATCTCTGCAGCGATATCTATTTGTCATTCAGTCTCCAGTCAATGTGCCGTCCCTTTATTAATCTTTCCAATTTCCATTTACTGGCTTTCATCTTCTAAGCATATTTTCTTCAAGAACATCATTTCCACTTCGCTATGCCCACCTTTAATGTTGCTTCGTCTCTCCCTACTCCTTCTCCTCCTTCTTCTCCTTCTCCTTCACATCAATTGCCACTTTGGTGTGACCTTTTTTATGCCAGCTAATTTGCTGTCATTTTGCTATGTACGAAACCACTTGGGCCCTTGGCATCTGCTATGGCTCCTTGACTTCCACTTCCCTCTCTATTCTCCCCTACCTACAGCTGCTGCTTACCTACGTGCATGCATTATATATCGATCAAAATTCAATTTGTGCCGCTTTTTTGACAACGTTTAAAGCATAAAGAACAAGTAGAAAACGTAAAAAAAAAAGAAGAAAAAATTAACTTTAATTGAAAAAGTTTACCACGCACTTTTTCGCCGTTGTCGCTTGCTGCCAGCTTTTAATTTTTTCTTTTCCTCCATTCCCCTTCTCTCTTTCTTCTTTATGCCATTTTTTTTTTTTTCAAAAACATTTCGAGTGTGAGTCGGGAGAAGGAAGAAGACAGCAAGAGAGACCTCGAGCGGTTTTTAATTAACCTAATTTGCAGCTGAGCTCAGAAGTTTTCCTCATTATTTATGCTGAAGTTTTCACGCTCTCTGTCTCTGTCTCTCTCTCTCCCTCACTCTCTCACTGTGCTCACTCCTATTTTCTGTTAGGAAAAACGTTTGTTTGTCACTGCAAATCATTCATGTGTCACCTTGGAAAACTCTTGACGGGGAAAAACATTTCAGGGTTAGCAGTAAATCAGTATAATGCAAATACTAAATAGAGGGAGTACTAAAAGCAGTAGACGGAGAGCATATTTTAAATACTTTTAAATGCTAACTGTCATTTGTAAAGAGAAAAACATACTACAAATATTTACCATACCATGCCAAGCAAACTTGTTTATCAGAAAAGTTAATGAAGCATCGCAAAATACACTTAAGCACTAGAGAATAGACTGCAAAGGAAACACAATAGACGAAGGAGTAGTGCATATTTTAAATACCATTAAATACCAACTTGAATTTACAAAGAGAAATAAAACTATTTTACATTTCTCTCATATCAAAAACTAACTTTATATATATATATATATATATTTATTTCAAATATTCCTATATTGAGTTCATCACAAACTTCTGAAACACAGCACAGACTGAAATTCTTTGCAAACTTTTATTTTTATATACTCGCAGTACCCCCCAACAAGTTGGAGAACTGGACAGAACTTGTCGCGGTTGCTGTCATCCCCGGGAAAGAAGATACTGACTTTTACTTCATTTCCTGTGCTGCTTTTCTTCTTTTGAGCTGTTGCGCTGTTGGTTCCGTTGTTGCTCCACTCTATAGTTCAGTTTAGTTCCGTTCAGTTAGGAGTGGGAGGCTAATGTTTGACTCACTTAGTGTCAACTTCAACACAATATTCCCCCCATTCCCTTATATAAGCCATGCCCTTTGAAGCTGCCTGCAACAAGCGTTGTCAATCAATGTGAGGGAACCCAAGTTCGACACGACACAACTCAAGTCAAGTTCAGTTTGTTCTCTCTTTCTCTCAACACAAATTGTGTTTGTCTCTCCCAAAAAAAAAGGGGAAAACTTTGTTGTTGTTTTGTAATTGAGAGCAGAAGATAATCAACTTACGAGTTGCCACAGACGAGTCACACAGAGTGGCAAGTTGCCAGTTGCAGTGGCAAGCTGCAGCTAAGCGTTAAGTCTTACGGCCATAAAACCAAGCTGTTGGACATCATCTGGCTCTCTATCTCTGACTCTAACTGTGGCCAATACACACACACACATACACACACACACACATGTTCTTGTTAATAACTCGACTCGAAATTGAAACACGTGCTGCAATAGCTTCGTGCCACGCCTCGCAAAAGTCATAATTAAGCCAAAGTTTGATTTTCGCAAACGTTGACAGAAAATTAATTAAAAAGAGAGACCAAAAGAGAGAGAGAGAGGGGGATAGGGGCACAGAGGCACACTGCTGCAACTGCGATTGGTATCGAATTGGTATCGATTGCAATTGCGATTGAGTTAAGCACATTAAAGTTGGCCAAGGAGTCCAAGTCTGCAGATTGGGTCATTATGAATCAAAGAGCTGCAGTTGGCAGCAGGTAAAATTGGATATTGTAGGTGTGTGTGAGAGAAAGAGAGAGGTGGGAGGAGGAGGAAGAGTGCGCCAGTGTGTGTTTAATTCTCTTTGTCTGGCAAGTGATTTTAATTGCTTTTAGACGATGGATTATCCAAAGTTTATAGCGATGTTCAATTTTGTGGGAAAGCGAAACTACTGCAGAACAAGGTTCAGAGTATTGTTTAAAGTTTTTAAATATTGCAGACTTAAAGAAAAGTTGACATCTTCTAATTACTTCTCTTACTAATTATGTTACTTATTGCAATTTATCAAGTTTGAAACACACTTAACTCTGTCTAATTATTGTAATTAGTAATTCAAATAAATCATAAACAATTTCCCCACACTCAGTTATTAGTTCCCAACTGCACCATTCCTGAATTTCCCCATTTGCTCTGTTTCTCTTTCTCTCTCTCTCCCTCTCTCACTCTCTGTCTCTGTTTCTTTGCCGTCCCATCTAAAACATTGTATAGATTTCTCCATGGATCTTGCTCTAGTTTTCACCTGACCGAAAAAGCGAACCCAAAAGAAAACTGACTGTGCAAATAATTCGCAATCTCTGGCATTCTTTATCTGTCTCGAAACATAGCTGCACATGCAGCTAAGCATGAACTCGTTAAGACAACTGGCAGGAAAAATCACATTTTCCACACACGCACCCAACACTCACACGTACAGACAGACACACACACTCTCTCTCACACATCATGAAGATTTCGTGGTATCTAATTTGCTGCAATTTTCACCGTAGCTACCAACGACGACGACGACGACGACAGCAGGAGAAACAACTGTGAAAAAATTCTCAGCAAAAAGAAAAGCAAGCAAGAAAATCTTCCACAACTTCCCCCTATCTCTCTCTCTCTGTCTTCACTCTCCCTCCTCTGCCCAGTCACCACAAAGCAACGTTGCAAATTTCTGCAATTTTGCACGCAGCGCAACGCGCGGCGAACATAAAAATAAATATTAAAAATAAATTAGAGCTACCTGCGGCTTTTATTAACTTTTAATTTATGAAAAGCGCACAGGAAAAACTTCACACAATTGCGCGAAAATCCACACGAATGCATATGAGGGGAGTGGGGACGAAAAGACAAGCAACAAGCAAGAAAATAATGCAAGCTAAGCGGGAATATACAGCAAAAAGAGGAAACAGACTACAAAACCAGCAAGCTCAACACCAAAGTCATGTGTCTATGTGTGTGTGTGTGTGTGTGTGTGTGTGTGTGTGTGTGAAGAAACATATGCACCAGCACATAATAACATACATAACATACACACACCTTGTGAGTCGACTCGAGTAAAGAGAGCGACAATTGAATGCTCTAATACGCATACGATAAGCTTTCTCATTTCCATTTATCTGAGATCTCAAGAATTATTGAGGAAAAAGAACTTCAGAGCGTGTCGTAAAGATTCTAATAATGAGATAGTTCCAGTTAACTGAGGAGGAACACTTGTTTATCAGATAAAAAGAGAAACCAGAAGGTATATGGATTAACAGAGAATTATATTATAATATTCATATGCATATTCATATTCATAGTTTCTTATAATACATATATTTGATATCATATTTATTTATTTTATGATTATACAGTATAATATACTATAGTATAACTATACTATACTTTTTTATATTTACTGTATACTAACTTTATTCTATCATAATTTATTGCATGATTTTATCATTTAGTATGGCCTTGTCTTTTTAATCATAATATATTATTGTATCATTATTGTATTTTTTTTCTTTTTGGCATTATATTTTATCATTACACTTTGTAACATTGTCTTCTTTCTCATTATATTAGATTATGTTACATTACATTGTATCTGTATTATTATCATATAATACTCTGTACTCTCTATACTCTTTGGAGACCCTAATTGATCTCTGATTAAAAACATGAGCTTTTCCAGCTAATTTCATAGAAAGTTGCGTGCTTTAATTGACGGAATACGCTTCAGAAGCAACAACAGTAACAATAATTGCAACAGCAACAAGAACTGCAACTACAGCAACAGCAACAACAACTGCAGCGATGCATAGCAAAAATGTAGGCACTTGTAGGCTTTAGAGAGCACACACCCCTTTCCTTCCACCCACCAGACAATGCAACCACTTGCAGTTCCATAAACCATATCCGCCCTGAGAAGGAGGAGGGGAAGGAGCAGAAGGAGAAGATGAGGAGCAGCCAAAGATGATGCACTTGAGTTGCGTCAGTGGAGCAGAACCAAGAGCAAGTCGACGCTAGTCGGGCTACTTGGAGAAGATACAAGCAAGGCAGAAGAGAGAGAGGGGGGAGAAGGAACTATGTTGGCAAGCTCAAGAGAGCCTCAAGCGCCATGAGACAATTTGTACAACATTTAAATGGTAGAGCTGAGGCGCTGACGAAGGTCCTCGAAGGCGAAGAAAGCGCAGCGAACACAGAGAGAGAGAGAGAGGACCACACAGACAGAGACACAGAGAGAGAGGGAGTATGACAGTAAGAGAGGCCAGATAATGGCAGTGAGACACATGCAACAAGAACAGCAACAACAACAACAACAACAACAAATTTGTACGACAATTTAGAAAAGAACAAGGCAAAAAAACGAACTCGAGGCCTCATCATAAGTACAAGTTCATTCTCCTTCTTCTCACTCTGTTTCGTTTTACTTCTTAGTTTTTCTTTTGCATTTTCTCTGCGTGTTCTTTTGCTTCTTCATCCTCTTTTTTATTATTATTTTGAAAAGCCTCTTGTAAGTCGTCTGAAGCGCTTTTCAGTGTGTAACTTGTGTGTGAAGTTTTCAAGTTGCCCCTCCGACTCTGCCTGACTGACTTTGACCAGTTGCATAGACAGATCATTCAGCTAGTCAGTCAGTCAGTAAGTCGAGCAGGCCATCACTCTATCAGCCAGTCCGTCATTCAGTCAGTCAGTCAATCAAGCACTCCGTCTGTCAGCCATTTAGAGATGTCCGACACAGTTGTATTTGTCTCGAAGGGGGAAGTCAGCGGGCACGGGTAATAAAAACGCCTAGCGACAGCTGTCTATATGGTTATTCAGCTTTAAACAGGTCAACAAAAGCTGAAAAACAAGATAGAGACAGTGATGGCCAACATGGTAAATATAGTTAGCTGCCTAGATATGCCAAATGGTATTTTACAATTTGAAGTTTAAGGCAATAATCAACTTGGAAAGTTGAAACACGAGTTGCCAAAGAGAAAGAAGAAACAGTTGACAGTGAGAGAGAAAGATATAGAAATCGAGTTGGTATATTGATAATATTGATTTACTATAATATCTTATATGACAGGCCTTACTTACACCAGAATTACAGTTAATTCTTTCAAAATTGTAAACAATTTTTTTACAGTCAAAATTTGCATCAATCTAGAGGGAAATTCGCCATGTATGCTTTGGCTTTATTGTAGCCTAATGAGCTGTGTGCGAAGTGTGTGTGTGCGAAGGTGTGTGCAAACTGTGTATGTGCATTCTGCATGCATTTTTCAGGCGCATAAATCACTCAATTGGAAAATGCCCACACAGCCGCTGCCGCCAAACCGAGCTGCATTCGCAGTGTATTGAGTGAACTGTGAGCACCGGATACCCTCCCTGCTCCTCACACCTTTAGCTACCCTTTGCCCCACACCTTTCCCCCTTGTGCACCATAATTCATAGGCTGCTTAAGCCGCTAGTCATAAATTTACTGCACACACATTAATTAGGCCCACCGCCACAACCCTAAAGATACTCGTTGGCAGTACCTTGCTATCTGGTAGTTCTACGCGCTCTACCTGGTACCTTTGGCTATCTATATCTACTCTCTACTCTCTGCTCACTGCACTCTTCTCTCTGCTCCTCGTCGTTTGCAGCTTGCAACTCTTCTAATAGGCAAGCCGCCGCTGGGCAACCATCGGTTCTGGCTTATGGATTCTGCTGCTTATGGTTCCGATACCCTCCTCAATCTCTATCTGCTGGTGCTGGTGCTGGTGCTGCTGCTGCTGCATCCATCCACAGGCTATCCCCCAGTTGAAAATGACTAATGTGTGCTCATTAGTCTTGACCAGACATTGGGGAACCTCGTCGTCGTCGTCGATAGCTCTTTCAGTTACCTCCTCTCCCGCCCTGCTTAAGCTTCCCTTTTCAATAGTTTTTTTTTTTTGTGTTTTGTTGTTTAGGAGAAAAAGTGTGTGCAGAAACTGTGCAACAATTACGCTCTGGATATATGTGGGATACATATATAAAGGAGTATAAAAGGGATTTTGGCATATAATCAATCAAATTGTCAATCAATCAATGCATACTAACAGCAACAGCAACAACAACAACAACTGAGACAAACAAAAGCACAGCACACGCAATCAATGTGAAAATGTTTGAAAACGAAATTGAAATGGACAACAAAATTGTGGGCCAAGCTACAGAGATATTGGACAGCGGAACATGATGTGAAATGGTGGAAAAAGAGAGGGGGGAGGGTTAGCTGAAGAGTGTGTGACAAGAAAAACAACAGCGACACCAACAACAGCAACAACAATGAACGGAAATAATTAGAAATACAGGAAAAGAGGGGAAACCGACTCTAGATATTTTGTTACTTGTTGTTGGGAGGAAGAAAAATAAATGATATACGCAAATCCAAATAGAAATCGAAATCGAAAATGAAAATTGATTACAAAACCCCAAAGTGCAGAGAGAAAGAGAGAGAGAGAGAGACACCAAAAATACAGTTACCCAAAAAATAAATATTGCAAACATTTCAGTTTGTACTCAAGCGCAGGTTGTATCAAGAATTAATAAACAATTCTTAAAAATTGCAATTTCTGTTCAAGTTCTGGGAAATAATATTCCCAAGATGCTACTGAAAATAGTGATAAGTTATCGTAATTGAAACTTCTTAAAATTTATTTTTTGAAGGAAATCAAGCAAAGGAATTTAAAATGATTATTATAAATATACCATGAGTCAGGGCAACAAGTTTAGTGCAAAGAACAGTCATGAAATATTTAACATAACCTATAAATCGCATATCCAACAATATGAGGGAGTTGCCCTTAGTACAATATTACGCATTACTCTCTCTTATCTTTCACCATTATATGACGTAAAGGAAAACTTTTCGAAAGAAATATTATGTATGGGTACACGTATTTCACTCGAATATTGTGTTAATGATTACACTACCCTACACAGATCATTATGGTATTTTGAAACTTACAATATGCTCCTTTAGCTCTTTGCGTATTGGTCCCAACCATTGATGTAATCCAATGTAACGTTTTTGCACCATTTTTAAGGCGGGTGCGCCCTGGGCGTAGGGCCCGCCTAAAAGGGCGCTGGCAGTTTCTAAAACCACCATTTTGTTATCGTTTATATTAATATTTGTTGTTATTATTTCACTGGGTCTTGTTCTTACACAGCACACTTTATCCGCACTCTGTATATGTGTTTATGTATCCGGCGATAAGAATATGCCTTAATATCAAGCCCGTATTTCTTTATAAATATATATACATATATTTATCAAGTTTGAGTTGAAAAACTTTGGTTTCTGGGTATTTTATTATTGCAATGCGATTAACATTTGCGCATAGTTGGATTGGATTGTTGAGAAATTGAATTTCTTATTTGCAACACTTTGGGTTATGGGGTTTACGGTTTTAGACGAGGCTCACACTGGGAGAGTGTTTCAATTAATTTTAAGCCGCATTCGTCAAACGTGCCTCGCTGGCCACAAGTGCGATATGTGTGAGGAAGCAGCAGTTTCCCCTCAGATGAAGATATACACGGTATGCTCCATATATATGAATCTCAATATGTATGTATATGTACGTGTACGTGTGTGTATAATCTGCACCTTTAATCCTCACACGAGAACTGCGACGACGATGTTTTCGATTTCAATTGCATTGGGAAATCCTTAAAATCAATTAAACGACACGCGCACAGCACAGACAACAATCGGAATATCTTTCATTACTTTCTTTCTTAGGGCATACCATATAATATTGTATATTTATTATTTTAAATTGAATTTTTAATGGTAAAGAAATCTGTATTATTATTGCACTTCCCCTCACAACAAAAACACTCACAAAAACTGCACAATAATAATATTTAGTATCATTTATATAGATGATAAATACGAATAATAATAATAACACGACGACGGACACGATAAATTTTTGAATTCGAGTTGAGTTTCAGCTTGGTTCACGACTCAGAAAACGTTACGATTAACGGGTAAACAATGACGACGACGATGGCGAGAATACGCGAAGTACGATACAAATACGGAAGAACGAACCGCACTGTTCAAAGTTCCATCGCGAACTGATTTTCAAGCTGCGATACGAATTGTTCCGAACCGAAATGAAACGAATAAGACAAACGAAGCACGACGACGACACGAAAACGAACACGAACATGAGTCAACACGAACGACAAACCGGCGGAGGAGAGCTGCTCGTGTAAACGAATGAAATGAATGCAATTGTTGCCGAAGCAACAGTGGGCAACAGTGGTTGGCAATAAGATAAACAAGTAACTTATAATATTTATAAGATATATTCAATTGAAAAACGAACATAACGATCTGAGCCCATACAGAGCCAAACTATAGAAAGATACATCACTTATTACTTTCTGCATTTGCTAAGTTTTCGACCTTCACTAGGTTGATAAATTTTTATATTTTGCTACACTGTGCAGCGCTCTCTGTTGTACAATAGAAGAGAGCACTATATAGCGGCGGCAACTCGTGGAGAGTTTACTCACCGCATAGCGAAAAACACTTGTTGTTGACGTTCTGATGCGGCGGCACTGAGCACACCCCAAAAACAGCGAAGCGAGAGAGAGAGAGTGCGAGAGAGCGTGAGAAAACTGTTGCGCGCATTGCGCTCTCTTCTCTCTACTACACTCTTATACGCCGTCACTCACTGCACAGCATTGCCAACATGTTTGTTGTGTATTGTATTGGGTTGCGTTATGTGTGGAAAAGCGCAGTTATCTTTTGTAGAATATCTTGCAATTGGTCATGAGGTTAGCCAAAAGAGACTTTTCTCTGGGCACTGAGCAGGTTTGTGCGTGTTTATGCTTGTTACTTTTTATAGCCACTTCCGTCAAATATTGGTAAAACTAACAGGTTGCCCAAAAGACTAGTTTGAGAGGGAAAAGCGCTAAAACTAATATGGAAACTTCAAGTTTTTGGATCGTAGCTCAATAGAAGAAATTTACAATATCAATATTTTGAATATAATATATAATATATCATATAAGTTATTAAATCCTTCTATTTCATTTAGCAGGCTGTCCCAATGGAATAACTATAGTTGAATCTGATTTTAAGTTTTAGCTTGGTTATTCAAATATCTTTAAACTAAAACATGTAAAAACTTAAAAGTATTGTGATTTCTTTTTTTTGAATATGGTAAGAAATTTCTTATATTATATATATATTTCTTATATTCTATTTTTATGATAAAATATTCGATCTATAATATTCTATACCTAAGATCTATTAATAACATTCTCACACATTTTCAGTTCTACAGTTATGACCATTTAACGGCATTTACTATTTCATCATCCATCAAAAGGCTTGTCAATGTCAGCTGATATACCCCCCCCACGCAACCATAAGTAGCAAGATCGTGCTAACCCAATATTAAGTTCATTAATTATACAAAACTAGACGACATCATGTCGTCAGCACGTCTAGTTGTTGTTGTTGTAGGAACAACTTTAACGACGATAACCAAGTAAGAAAAAGAGAACCCAAAAAATAAAAAATTAAGCATTACAACAAAATTGACCGGCCTGGAAGTACCTTCTCCCGAACTGCGTCTGGTCTGATGATATGAAATATTGTTTGGTAACGTTGAACCCATGTGGAGTTTGTTGACTTCTGCAACAAAGTGTGACTAAACAAATTAAGCCGAGAACTAGGCGAGCATAAGCGAACTGAGACTAAAACGAGAACGAAAGACAAGACCAGCAAAAAAAACAAAAAGGAAACAAAAAATACCTTATACGGCTCCAAAACGAAACTAACAACAACAACAACAATAAGGCGTTAAATTACATATTAAACTTGGACTCTCAAGCAGGCCCATACCATACCATAGCTATCTGTGGAGTGTCAAAAGAAGGCAGATAATAATAACAACAAGAACAACAGCAGCAACAACAACAAGCGAGACGATTTCATGCACGAGAACATGAAATTGAAGAAGGAGGCTGCTGCTGCCTTCTTCGGCCTGCTGCGCTGCCTTTAAATCTCTCATAAGCTGGGAAATTGTTTTGTGTGTGTGCGCAACATGATGGAAAATCATCATCATCATCATTATCATCAGCTGCAATAACAGCAACAACAACAACAACAAGTACAGCATGTACGGCATTGTTGACTGCATTACAATGTGAACATTTCTATGCGGTCATTTTCCAAGCAACGAAGAGAAGCAAAAGAAGTTCATCAACTTCTAACGGTAAAGAGTTTGTCGTGTGTGTGTGTGTTGCCAACAACATGTTGCTAGCAACATTACAGCAGCAACAGCAGCAGTAGTAGCAACAATAATTAAACGTTTGTTGTCTCAGTCGTGTGTGTGTGTATCTCTCCCTCTCTGTCTATTGCTCTGCGTTTTGTTTTTAGCGCGCAAGTTCAATGCACGACAATCACATGAGAAATTAGCACACAAGCAACTAGCAACAGCAGCAGGAACAACAACAACAACAACAGCAGCAGCAACAACTCGTTCAAGCCGCCAACGAAGCTTATGCAAACTAAGACAGCAGGCAGGCAAAAAAAAAGGTAAGAGAGCCAACGAGCGCGCTCTCAACTTTAACTCTGCCGTCGTCGCTGCTCTCTCATCTCTCACCTCACCTCACCTCGGCAATGACATTCAAAAAAGCTGCAAGTCAAGCTTAGAGACAAGAGCCCAGCGAGCCATATCTCTCCCTCTCTGTCCCTCTCACTAACATACGCTGTGTTCCCGTCAAACAGCTTTGAGTTCGTTCACCGCACGCGACGCAACCAACGTCAACAGCGACGCCGACGCCGACTGCGACAACCACTGCGACAGAGAGTGTTCTCAAATCTAAGCACATGTTTGTGTGTGTGCGTGTAAGTGTGTCTGTTGTATGTGTGTCTGTGCGTGTTTGCTTGGCCTAAAATTTTTTCACTGCCGGCCACGACCTGCCTAACTGCACAACAAGTTTGACTCGAGTTCGAGGGTGACAAAGACAGCCTCAGAAAGACTAAGAGAGTGAGAGAGAGAGAGAGAGAAGACCTACGAGAGCTCAGTCTGAGCTGAGGCTGAGCTTGTTGTAACACAGCGCGATCGTCAAGATGTTAATCTCTCTCTCTATCTCCTTCTCTCTCGGCCGCTCGTTAGTGGCGCTTTTACATGCTGCCAAAGTTAACTCTCTTCCGCACTACCCCCCACACCACCCAGCTTCCCTTTGTTACCTCTTCTACCTCTGCCTTTAGTTAGGCAATTAGTTGTGGTTGTTGTTGTTGCTAGTTCTGGTTAGATTAATTAAAATTAGTACATGTCTGTGTCAATTTGTCAACTCGTTTATTTAGCTTAACATGCCTATAAATATTGCCCGACAGTATGTACATTCTTTACATGCACATTTTATCGATAACGATAACTTGTACAACACGAGGCTGTGTTGTATATTCCTTTTTTATCTGCTCTAACCATTTCAATTCGTTTTGCAAAAAAAAAAACATCTGTGAAGTGTCCAAGCAGACACGGAGGCAATGGAGTTTCAAGTGTAACATGTGTGTGTGTGTGTGTGTGTGTGTGGGAGAGAGTGGGAAAGGGGAGAGCATGTGATGAGCGTGTTTGTAAATGTAGGTCTGCCGCCACTTGACGATGCTGTCATACACTTCTCGCATCAAAGTATTTATTACGTTTTTTTTCTCGATAGGTATTCAACATGGAATTGTGTTCGGCCTAGTTGACTATTGAGATGCGCTACGTATTTGGGACTAGCATAGAGTAAGGTATGATAGATACAGAAAGGAAATTGAAAGATATTAAATGGTCTTGTTCTCATTTTTGTATTCCTCCAATATATCCTTTACATTATCAATACTCGATGTATTTAAAATCCCCAACAAATCTGTTTAGATATCTTTGCATAAAATACCGTATTTAATATGTTCTTCGTATTTCTTTAAATATTATTTCATAACTTCTTCTATAACATTTACAGATCTATGCAATTTCCTTCCCCACTCTCATTTATTACATTGTTTTCTTACTCCTTTACCTTATATCACTTAACAATTTCGCTTACACCGCAACTGCCCGAACAACATAATTTTTTATGTCGCCGTCCCCCACAACATTCCCAACTAAATTGAATTTATAATAGTTGACAACGTAACCTCAGTGTCAGCACCCACACACACACACACACACACACACACACAAACACTACAGAGACAAGAATTCCGCATTCATTTCCCCAAAGTTCAGAAAAATGTGACGACAATTAATTAAAAATCAATTTGAATTTGATTGTTGACTGCAAACTGTGTGCACACACTGTCTTCCCCTCAGTTCCTGGCTCTCCATCTTTATTCTCAGTTTTTTTCTCTATTTTTTTTTTTTTCACCCGCTGCTCAATCCATTTCTATTATCAACTTATTCGCATACTATTTGTGTATTGAGTACAAATCTTTGTCATCAGACGAAAGTTAATTTACATCTGTACAATGTGAAGTGCTGACCCCAACGAGCATCGAACTGAAATTCCAAACGGAAATCGCAGCTGGAGAGAAAGAAGAGTACACTGGAAAGGTAGATTCGTATCTAAATAAAAAACTTATCAACCAATCAATCAATTTATACAGTCTTTCAGCTCTGGCTTTTGCAGGGTATTGCAAGGTCGAGCTCTTAATTGTTGTCCAGTTTTTTATTTGACTTTTCCAATTATGCACACAACATTGCCATTGATTTCATTTGTTGTTGACAACAGTATGTGGGAAAAACAATTTGAAATTGAATTATACCTAAAAGGAGGAGTACAACAAAACTCTGGGTTGCCTTTTTCACAATTTCACTTTATATTATATAAATTTATTTATTTTTTAATTCAATTCCAGTTCGATCAATCGAATTTTTTTCAATCGTGCGATTAATATGAAATTTAGCTTGAAATTGAAATTAGCCAATGCGAAATAATAAATGCGATGATGATGACAACCCTCTATTTGACTTTGAATGACATTTTCAATGGCAAATTGCAATTAGGGTTGCCAAAACATGTAAAAAAGAATTGAGAAAAACGTTAACTATCAATTTATTTGCCAGCTGGAAGGCAGCCAAAAATAGAAACAGACATATAAACAAGAATCCAATAAACACAAACAACAATACGAATACATTGTGATAATGCACGACGACGACAACAATGAAAAGTTGGTGCGCAATGAAAAACCTTTTACTTCAATTTAATTGAAATCGATACACAAAAAATATATGTGTCAACCCCAGCGACGAGTTGAGAATATTTAAAAAGACACATACACAGAAATACTCCATAAAGAATATTGCACAGTTCAACAATATGAGTTGGAAACTCCTCTCTAGTTTACTGTATTTAAAATATAAATGAGTCAAGTCTGTTGGTTTCTGTTCTTTTCTTTTTCATGGTCTCTTAAGTACTTCTGGCAGATCTTTTAAACGCAACTTATATATTTGTCATGGAATGACAACACTTCTTACCCAGATTCTATTTAAAAGTACTTTGAATACATTTTAGCATGAATTAGGTGCCATTCTTGGACTAAAAATAGCCTGGAAACAGCTTTTCACAACTTTAAAGTACAGTCATGCACAGACTGACTAAAACGGACAGTCAAGTAATTGATTGATTAATTAATCAAGTAATTATTTATAGCCAAAGAAGAAATTCGCATTACCTGCAAAGAGAGAATAAAATAAAAAGGAATTAGTAAGAGTTATACCAAAGAGTAATACAATATATTACATTATCCATATGCCTTATACTAATTAAAGACACACGGATTAAAAAATCTCAGTTAGCTAAGCGAACAGAGTGAGAAAAAGTGGAAAGTGTAACAGAGAATCTGAGTGGGAGAGAAACCCAAAGCGTAGTAAAGCAAAATGTCGACCACAAAAGCTTCTGTTCTGCTCTTCTCCATATTATCTTTCCCATTATTTTATACACATTTTTACTCACTCGCTCTCTGTCTTTCTTCTTCTGTGCTGGCTGTACTTTAAGTTCATTAAAAATTACAACGCACTTAAAAAATTTGCTCACTTATGCCTCATTTAACCAAATTAAAAGTAAACACGAGGCGAAATTGCCAACGTTATGCTCGGAGTACTAAGAGAAAAGCGCAAGAGAACACAAAGAACAAAGAAAGGATGGTAGGGAAATAAAAACCCCAAGAATTCCTGTGGCGAGTGTGTGCGTGTACGTGTGTACTTCTTGTGCATGTGTGTGTGTGTGAAGATTTAATCAGCACACGAAGGCAGCGCGAAAATTTCCCAACCGCAAAAGGTATGCAATGGAAAAAATTATGAAAACGGGTAAACAGACCAAAAAGGCAGAAAGTGAAAGTGAAAGTGACACGCAAAACCTCAAACCAAGCTCATAATGACGATGATAAGGTTGATGATGCCGAGATTGATGATATAAGAGAGACATACGATATATAATTGGTTATTAGATCTGAGATCTGTAGAACACATTAGCGAGAAGCTCTCATTAACACTTCGATATTAATTTCTTTGTCAACTTGTATTATCTTTGTATCCATTTATTAATTTCTGTCTCATCCCTTCTCATGCTCTTCCTCTCTCTTTCTATGTTACTTGCTTGCCTCCTCGTAACAATCTGATTAGCAGCAAACAAGCTGAAGGAGCCCCAAAAAAGGGAGCCCATTGCTGATGTCACCAAGTGCCATGAAATAGACCGTGACAAACCATTGACACCATGCGACACTCTGTTTTTAGATAGGTAAGACAAACAGAAGGGCTAAAACTATGAGAAAATCTTATGCACTACACAATTTGCTGACTCAACTAATTTTTGTTAAGATATACGAAGTGGGTAGTGCCCTTTTCTATGAGTAAGTACAGATTTAGGACAGTTTGAGGCTATGCTTAATATAATCATCATGAATAAGAAAATATAAAGATACATGTATCGTTATTTTGTTTATCCTGTCTTTTTTCTAAATTTTCTTGCGTTCCCAGTTCACTTGAACTTAATGATTTTCCACAGAAAGCGTATACCACATTCGGCAATGCTCATCTTCAGCCTCTCACAACCTTTTCTAAACGTTATCTTAGTTCGCAATGGACTGAGAGAACTCAATGAAGCGCCTTCGACTTTAATAACTTTAAGCAGCTACGGTCAATTTAATTTTCATGGCTGGCAGCAGTCAGCAAGCAGTAAGTAAACGGCAAAGGAATAAAGTATAAACACACACCCGCACACACACACACATAGTCCACAGAGGAGGGCAAAGTTTCACAGTCACATATCCTTGCAGCGAGGCGACAATTTGTGCAAGCATATGGAGGATAGAGGAGTGAGAGGAATAGGAAAAGGAAACTTGAAAGGAAAACTTGATTATAAAGCGATGACTTCACACATTGCTGTACGAAGGATATAGGACCTATAATTTTCATGCTGCTGCGCAAAGCAAAGAGGACAACACAGCAAGACGACGACGAAAAAAAGGATAGCCAGAACTAGCTGGACACACAGCCGGAGAAACCCCAGGACACACATACAGGGGGAGACCATAGAGAACAGGCCCGCCAGCTGCTGGGGCAAGGACATTGTGCAAACAGAGGCGTGTAGATTCTGCATGGCGTTGTAATTTAATACTTTTCTAATATGTAGTTGTCTCTCCAGCTGCCTCCCCCCCACCGTCCTTCGATCACTCTCTCTCCCTCATTCGCTTTCTCCATCTCTTTCTGCTTGCGTGCGACTTTTCACAAGAATTTTAATAGAATTGGTAAACTGAGTTGGGCAGAGGGCGCTTCGTGATTAGATGCCCCAAAAGTAGGCAATGAATTTTTGAGGGGTAAACATACTGTTTGCTCTGCGAGTGAGTCTTGTTCTCCCTCTCCCTCTCTCTGTCGCTCACTATCTCTAGTTTTCTTGTGCATATTGGCAGTAATATCGCAAGTATGAATGGCTAAGCAAGTCCTGCTAAAGAAGCAGCCGTTTCAAGTTGACTCAACAAGCTTCTCTCCATGGTTGATTTAAGTGCTCCAAAGCAGAAGGCAAATCCAATAGAAAGTCGGTCAAAGGCGCATTGAGCTGAGCAAGTTCTATTCGACTAAATGGGAATGAAACGCACATACTATATAAGAAAGTCAGGCTTGAATATACTTGTATAATGTAAGGATCTTCCTTGTCTTTATAAAATCCTTTCCATGCAAAAAAGAAAGAATTAAATTTGTAACATGACAAAATATTAAATAAAATATATTTTATGTATACACAGAAATATAAATGCAAATCTAAATAAGAATGATATTCATTCATCAAAATGACATTCCAAAGTGAAATACTCTAATTTCTGTGAGACTATTGAATGTTGAGAATCGCAATAATATAGTGCTTTAAAAAAAGTTAAGAAAATCTTTTCGGTATCTGCAATAGAAGTAACTAAGAACACTCATAACCCCGTCTTTCTGTGTGCCCACGGTCCATATCCCATTGGACCTTTATTATATTATGTTCAGCATTTGCACAACATTCAAAAGCGTTTTCCAGCACTTTTTGTGTGTGTGTGCAACATTGCCACTAACACCTAATTTGAAACTACAAGCTCTAATTAATTTTAACTACTTGCAGATGGTTCCCAAGTCTCGCACCCTGTCACACCTGTAATAGGTGCTGTAGTTGGAAAACAGGGGGGTGTAAAAAAAGTAAACAACAAACTTTTTTGGGTCCTAGCACTCGATGTGTACTGCTGTCCCTGTCCGCCGGAGTCTCTCTCTCTCTCTCTATCGCGCACTCTCCCAGAGCTTTTAGCATACATATTAGGATAGAGTTTACACGTAAACGTACTTCATTATTATCCCGGCGAGTGTGTCGCATGCACAAACATGACAAACTTCCCCAGAGAAACCACTACGACTGCGACAGCGACTGCTCTCTTTGCACACAAGAGAGAGAGACACAAACAGACAGACAGGGAGTAGTAGAGATGTGGGTTTGCTAGGGGGGTGGGGGGTCTAGAAAAAAATAAATACATTAAAATGCCAGCGGGTAAAATGAAGATACAAACAAACGCATTAATACGTGACGCTGAAACATTATTAGAAAATGTGTCTCAACGTTGGTTACTTGCCACCACAGCAGCAGCAGTAGCAGCAGCACGAGGGCACTCAGTGAGCGAGCAATAGAAGGGTGTAGAGACGGGGGGCTTTAGGTGGCGCCGCACATGGTACGTGCGTCTATGAAGAGGGCTCCCATTGAAGCAGCCTCTGTGCAATATATTTTAGAATTTTTGCGCTTGCAGTATGCGGTTTCGCAGGATGCGGGTTCACTTTGCGCTCGCTTTGCTTTGCTACGGGTTTGGGGCACAGTTTTGAAGGGAGGGGGGAGAAGGAGTACAGAGTGCTGGGTATGGCTTGCGTGGGGCCTTTGCCACTGTCATGTCTGCGCGTACTTTTAATATGAATTTAGTCCTTTAAGTCTCCGCCGATTCGCCTGACTGTCTGTTCAGCCCTGGCTTTCTCCCCGCCTGCCAGTTTGCCAGTATCTTGTCTGCTCGCCTAAGCCTTTGCCACGCCCTCTCCCTCCCTCCCTCTCTCTCTCTCTTTATTCTTCTCCTTTCGTTATTTTCTCTTTTTCTTACGCCAATTTGAGCTTTGGCCGTGTGGCGCACGTTTGTTCAATATGTCAATATTACACAACGTTGGCCATCCTGAGTGGCATTACTTTTCTAGTTCCCAGTTCCCTGTTTCCATCGTGCTGCAAGGATGCGGCTGCTTGTTGTAAGTGACTTAATCAAATAACTTTGCATTCGCAGTCTGTATCAAGAGAAAAACCCCCCCCGGGTGCGCTTTTCTACTGCTAGAGAAAACTGTTCTTTTTTCCCTCTCTCTCTTTCTCTTTACTTTGGTTTTCTCTACTTGCACTTTGCCATTTTCTTTACGGCGTGTTTTGTGCGCCATTAAACATGACTTTATTTTTGGCTTTTCTCCTTCTTCTTTCACTTTTGGCAAATTGTCGCCAGCCCCTCCCTGCTCCTCCCTTCACTGCAACCATTTGCTTCCTTCTACTGCCTTCTTCTGCTGCTGTGGCAAGTGACACGTCGCAGCACGACAAGGCATTAACTAGACCGAAGGATCGTGCAAAGCGTCGCAGCAAACGAGTTAACTGAAGATTGTTTTTCGCTTCCTGATAATGAGGTGTGAAATTGAATTGCCAACTGATAAGATTGAGTGGCGAATAAGGGAGAGGGAAACAAACAATTAAGTTGAGTGAACAAAGACAAAAGGGGGAAAGATTTTAATATGAGATAACATACAAAAAAAAACCCACAGAGAAAGAAGAAATATCAATTGAGAACAGTACTAGTAGTAAAGTTATAATTCTTGTTTTATTAAATAAATATCTATAATAAAACTATGCAGCTGTGTATATATATAGCTATATTACAATATTATATTGTCTATCGTTAACAAGAGCAAACGATTCTACGACTTGACTATTTACATGAAGTATTCTGAACTATTCACCTTCAACTAATTATTTAATAAACATTCAGGTAATTTTCTTAAAATTTTCTGAAAAATTCAATAATAAATCCTTCTTAAAATATTCTTCTCCCTTTATATAGCAAGCCAGTTAGTCATAAATATTCACTTCAAGGATAAACTGCATTTGAAGTTCAGTCTCTGCCAAGTAACAATTAGCGGGGCTAACTAAATTTGGTAGATTCTCAACTGAGCAGCCTTTCTCTCTGATTATCATCGGCGCCTTTTAAAGTCTGCGTTCAAAGGGTTGCCACACACACACTCACACAATGTGTTCCACATTAATTCACTTTACGCTGCTGCAAAGTCACTTTACACTGCGAGAATTACAGCAATATCCAAGCCACCTTCTCCCACCCTACTACCTGCAGTCACCAGTAACAACAATAACAACAACAACAACAACAACAACAACAACAGCAACTCGGAATTGTACAACGTGGAAAAATTCATCAAGCACAAAATAACATTGCATACTTTATGGCGCATTATGAAAACACACGCGCAAAAAGAGAAAGACAGGTATATCGTAGCTTCAAGCGAGAGTGCATGATAGAGAGAGAGAAAGGTATAGCGTGGAAAGAGGAAGATGCAAAAATGTGCACAGAAATTTGCGCCACATTTGCACAAAAAACGTTTTAGATAATGTGCGCAACATGACAACCCTACTCTGCCGTTACTAGGTTGCGCCCCCCAGATTGCTATCCCTTTCTACCTCACACACATACACGTCGTAACGCACTAAGTTGAGTTGAAACTATTAAAAACATGCAAAATGTCAGCTGCCAGTTAACCCGGCACAGCGCGGCGAGAACCCGCACTTATGCAGATAGCATTCATGATGAAAGCAGGGGAGGGGGCCGATGTGCGGGAGACATGGGCAGAGCCTGAGCATGACAACGCGCATGATGATGATGATGATGATGACGGGAATGCCCCCCAGACCAAAACAATCGTGAAAAGGCAACAACATTGGCGTAAGAAGAGTGTGTGGTAGCGTAATAGAGAAACAACGTGAATACACTGAGAAAAATATTGACAGCTCTTCTGCTGAACTATAGAAACTAATTACAGCGTTGGGTAGCTCAATTTTGCAGTGGATATCGACAAGAAAATATCGCAATTTGTATTAATACAAATGTCTCAAAGAATATCAGCAATATTGTTTTAATACTATTGATGTATAGTAATATATTGGGCAATAAACATAGTGAGGCTGGCATAAGAAAATTTCTTATAAAATATCTATATATCCCTTAAAATAAGTAAGAAATATCGTTACACCCCATACTCATCGTGAGGAAAATTGAAATCATCAATAACATAATATCGTTTTGTTATATCAATGTAATATAAATATTGCAGTAACAATGTTCATCATTTACTCAATTCACTGAAGTATTTCGCCAAGTGTACTAAACAGGGAGGACATGCTCATAGACACACACACACACACACACAAAAAGCTCAACAATTCTGGCGCCTGCCTGACGAGGCTGACGTCAGCTTCTCCTCTATCCAGCGCCCGCCCACGGCCAGACGTTGAATATGTTGCCATATGGCAACGTAATGATAATAAACTCAAAAAGATAAACTCGTATACAACGGCAACCGCAACGAAAGGGTACGAGGGCGTGAGGCAACAGGCAGCCGGCAAGAGGGAGGGGCAGCTAGCAAAAGTAGAATCAGCAAGAGTAGGAGAAGGTAGAAGCGGGGAAGCATGGATGAGGTGACAGTTCGGGGTCGAGGCGGCAGGCCACAAGTGTCGTCACTTTGTCGGCAACAGTTGGACGGATGGACGACGCCTTCAACGATATCATTTTGTCTTATCTTGAGGCTGGTAGAGCAGGCACAGCAACAGCAGCAGCAGAGGGGATGAGGACCAGAGGGGAAGCTCGATAGGGCCAGTTATTTTCTTTCAATTTGCAGCTGCAGCTCAGTACCACCAAGTGAGCTGAGCATCATCAACAAGATGCGGTTGAGATGTGGTGCCACCTTAACAGCTGGACAGAGACATGAGGGAAGAGAGGTAGACTACGTCAAGGCGGCACATCGCTCGAAGTGACACAATGCATGTCAAAAGCGGTGGCTGGTCAAGGCAAAAACAACAACAACAAGACGAAACTTTTGCAAGTTTTATTAAATTTAGCAAACGTAGTTAAAACAATTCTAGGACATTGCAATGTGAAAGCTTTAAAAAAAAGTTAATCGAGAAATGTTGTAACTAAAAAGATGAAATATTTATCCTCTAATTTGTTACTTATGAAAACGAAGGCTAACATCGGCTTGCCGAAGGTTCTATACCCTTGCAGGTTCTCATTCCAATGCTAGAATGGAATGATATTGTGTATATTCAATATTATGTCACACTTTGATTGGCACTGGCAAGTACAGTTATTTTTAAAATCGGAGTCTGGTTTTTATACAAAAACCTTCATTTCGGCCGATTGTTCCCATGGCAGCTATATGATATATTTGACATGCATAGTATAAAAATACATATAATGTACATGTAGTAAGATTAGATGCAATATCTTGACAAAGTACAAAAATCAGCCAATAGTTTCAATGGCAGCTATACGATATATCTGTCCGATCCAGCTTGTTCTGACTTATACACAGCGTGCAGCAATAAAAAGCAAGTGTATCAAGTTTTATCAGGATACCTTTAAAACTGAAAGACTAGTTTGCATTAGAACAGACAGACACACGGACAATCGGTTACACGGACACACGGACAGACAGACAGAGCTGGTTCGTTTACTCTTTTGATTCTAATTCAGAATATATTTGGGGTTCGAGATGTCTCCTAAGGTGCGTGGCGAACTCCTGTTCAAAATTAATATACCCTCTGCAAGCGTATAATGAATTCTCTTTATGTTCTATTTTAAATGTAGTAAACAGACTAATGGTTTTGTCCAGGGTATGTCACAGTCCTATACGCTTTGTAGAATCTTCTATTACTTGCTTTAATTGCGCTCGCGTCACCAAAAAGTCACAGCACAGCGGCAGCCCACGCAGAAAAGAAAAAGGAAATGAAATTAAAAATGTCTCGCATAATCGCATTGCCATTTTCTAGCCGAATTATTTTGCTGCCTCTGTTGGTGGTCGTATGAGCCCACTCCTTTCCCTGCCCATTCCCTCCCTCCCTCTTGCTAGTTTGTTCTCATTTGTTGGCCAAATCCAATGCCACGCCAACATCTCCAATAGCTGGGCGGCAAATTAAGCTCAAGGCTGACGCTGACGGTGAAGCTGACGCAGACGCTGTCATCGTCGTCGTCGTTGTCGTCGTTGCCGTCGTCCTTCTGCTTCTCCTCCTCTTGATGCCGCACCATTGCATACCCCCAGGCGTTATATGTAATTGCATTTTTTAGTTTTAATGGAGCGTACAGAACCCGGAACGAAACGAAACTGAACTGTACTGCGAATGTAATTAATTTGTAACGTCTGATGACCAGCTTAATGGGAAACACAGCAACAGCAGCAGCATAAGGTTAAGGCGGCTGCAGGAAGGGGGGTGTGGTCGCCTGTGATTTGGCGTAAAAGTCCTCGCCAGCTCGTTCGCCCCCCTTCTGTGTGCCGCTGCTGACAGTGCGCGACAAAACTGACTCAGCGCCAAACGAGATTCGCGTTTAATAGTTTTCTAATTGTATTTGATATGATTTAGTAGAAACGAGAAAAACAACAACAACAACTCTCCCTCTTTCTCTCATTACAGTTAATTTAAGAGTAAAAAGATGTTCGAAAGGGGGAAATTGTGTTGAATAATAGTGGGATAAACGTAACGGATGTTAAGGACAGAGAGAGGGAGGAAGTTCAATTTATATTGGATTTTCTATAATCGAAGTGGAATAAAGCTGTTCAAACTCTTGGTTTATTATATTTCTAGATATTTATTCATGCAAATATAATACATATACGTATGAGTTTGGAATAGTTATCCCTTTAATTAACTGATCTTAGAGCTCATATTTATGTGAAATACAATAGTTGTGCCTAATGTTAATACCTTTGTTGGCTATATTTATTATTATATATTTTCATCTGTTTCACAGCATAATTGAATATTTCATAGTGTATACCTTCAAACTGTCCAAACAGTACACATTACATTTGCAGTTCCCTTTTCATGTGCATGGTGACATTATCAATTCAACTTTAATTACAAAACTCCAACACGAAAGCTGCAGTTGAAAAGCGACTAAATGAAAGAACCAATGCTAAGGTCAAGAGCCAGAGGGAGAGAAAGAAAGAGAGTAGAAAGGGAGAGAAATTTTATTCCAATTTTGATTGTGACAGCAGACGGTCTGCTGTCTGCTCTGCTTTTCGGCTAACACCAAGCGACACCAAGACCAACACCAACACTAACACACATGGATAACAATTTGTAAAAACAACAAACTCGACTTGAACTTTAGGTAAACAAGTAGCGAAAACTACATAAATGAGTTTGCTAAAAACTCGTAACACACACACACACGACAAAAAGTTGTCGACCAAAAAAAGCCGCCGACTCAGTGTGAATGACACGGCAGACACAGCAGACAGACGAGCTTACATACGTACGTACAGGCAGCCCGGCAAACAGCTAGAGAGCATGGCCAACACACACACACACATGAAACGTTTGCCAAGGGCAGAAGGTTCTCTCCGTGTGTCCAGACACATTCACGTTCTTCTCACACTCAAGAGTGCTGGGACATGATGATGAGCGCACCGCGTAGTGGATTCCACTTTTATGCTGTGACACTTGTAGACCCATTGACAGTCTCCAATCCCAACCCTCCGCCTCGTAGTTCCCTCCTCTCCAGCAAGCCACACGCTATCAAAAAACTTTGCCGACAAACGAAACAGAATAAAAATGTTAAAAAAAACTTTGATGGGGTGTGAAAGATGGTCAGCAGAGCGAGCCCAAAGGGGGCATACATAGTGACAAATCAAGAGATGAGTCGAGTGCGAAAAGCATCGATAGAACTGGTTTCATCACTCCACACTCTATACCATATGCTACACACACCACAAGTCTCTTCTCTCTCTCGAAGGTGATTTCCAATTAATGTGAGCATTTTCACGCCATAATTTGATTGATGTGCTGCATAATTATCTTTGGTATTTATAGAGTTTATATCTTTCTTTCATTCATTCCCGTCAATTTTTTTTCAGCAAGTTTCTTTTTTTGTGCATTGACACTTCTTATCGTAGATCTAATGGAGTTTTGCTTGATTTCAGTGCTCGGGCATTATCATTAGCAAATTTTGATGCTTATGTTTGAGAGAAAATTTAACAGAAGTAGGGGAAAGCTATTTTTGGATGCATCCAACACACAGGTAGAAATTGGTTACAATTTAAATCACTTTTGAATAAAAAATAATTAAATATTAACCTAACTTATAATAAAGTAATTTTTGATAGAATCTGGATATATATATGTAGATAAATGTATAATAGTGCTGGATGTTTGCTGACGATTTTCATATGAAACATTGATGTTTATTGATAAAACATCGATGAATCTGCAGCTCTAATATATAGATATCTATGAACATTTTTAGCGTACTCCTTTATAATCCACTAGGGAAAGAACAACTCTTACTATTTCCTATTGCCCGCTTGATATATCAATTCATTTAATAAACTCTTTGAAGTCACTACCCATTTCTTCAAGTGCACGAACCTCATTATGATATCGCTATAAGCACATCTAATGCGACATTCCTGAGCTGTCCACATCACAAGCAGCGTAGCCAACTGGAAAATGTGCGACGACAATGTTGGACTCGTGCAAAGAAGGTCGGACGGACGGACGGACGGACAAACGAACAGAGTTGACATCTCTTGAGCGTCAAGGGGCCATAATGGGTTAACATTAACCCGTCAACGTTTTGTTGCTGGTTTCATTGGTTTGTTCGTTTCACATTTTCTTGATTGTTGAATGCAAATTTGCACGTGTTTGTGGAAATAGCTCGAAAATAATGTCACCGTCTATTAGGAACAACACGGCGCGTTACTGGACCAGAATCAGTGCGCAAAGTTCTCGAAAAGGAATGTACGAATGGTAATGCTGATTACAGATAATGAAGATTTGCAACTAAATACAGTGATAAATATTTAAAGGAGTGAAGGATGTTGATGATAGGAAATAGGATCTGGATTTGGGAAGAGGGAAATAAGAAATAGAATTCTAATAATATCGCAAACTAACGAGGAAACTCTTCTGAGTATATCATTATTCAATTAACATCACACATCATTTGGGTTTCAGCCCCAACCCAAAGAAATTTTCATGAAATTCAATAAGTATTGCAAGTTCAACGATTTCATTTACGATTACACATATTCCCATTCGGAACTTATGACTTCACATGCGAAATCAAATTTAATTATGTACATTCATCTCTTTTTATTGATGCCATACAAAATGTATAATCCTCTTTAGACGGCACACACATTCTCCCATTTACATGTGTGCCATATTATAAGCTGGCTTATTAGCAAAAAGTTATGCTATCTATATCGCTGTGCTGACGTAATCGGCCCATAATAAACCCCTTTATATGTATGTTTTCCAGCTGTATACCCTATTCAATCTCTCTCCGGACATTATTCTCATTCCCAAATATTAATGTCAACAGTTTAACACTCAGCTAAACACACACAGACCTCTCCCTCCATCTTCTTGCATTTATTTCATTTGGTTTGTTATCATTTTCTATATGTTTTTTATGGATCAACATAAATTTTGGTATAATATTAATTTAATTAATTACAGCACGCACAACAAACCATTCAATATTCGGCTCTGGTTTGGGTTCGACTTGAGTCAATTCAATCATGAGAACATAACGGCGCTTGTTCTTTATGAGGTTTCTTCTCTGTCTCTGGTCTGTCGTTCAACGAACTCCCCAACGACTTGTGGCACAACAAATCAAAAAACACGCTATTAATAATCGCCAATTAAAATGATAATCATATTAATATAGACCGAGTCTCGTCGCATGGTGAGACTTGTTGAGTTCTAGATCCGCCTCTATATTTTTCTTTGGACCAAATAGAAAGCGGATAAGTGTAAAAAGAGGAAGGCAAAGAGACAGAGAGGCTGGCAAAAAAAAACGAGCCAAGACAAACATTGGCCATTGACCCAAAAACGGCGAAAAGAAAACGCCAGAATCGCGTTTCCAAATGGCTCCATATGGAAAAACCAGCTTGGACATGACCAAGCACAAGTAGAAGAAGAAGAATGAGAAGAAAATGGCCACATCGAGCTATCTGACATCATTTAAAGAACTTCCAACTGAGGCCCCACAAAACGGGCACACACAACCAGGCCAGAAGAGGAGTGAGTTTCATGCCACAAAGTGGAGTTGGAGTTGTTGTTGCGGTTGCAGTTGCTGCACTTGGGTCTTGTATTTATGGAGAGATAATGTCTTTGCATGTTTGGCATTGCAAATCTCAGCGGAGCTGCCGCAACAAACCAGGAAGCTAGGCACAGGCACAGCTAAGAAATAGAAGATTGTACATGCCACAAACAACTGTTGCACGTCGACTTTATTCAGTTCTGCACAACAATAACAACTGAAAATTGCCATAGAAATTGCAGCTTGCAATTGAAGTGCAGAGAAAGTTTGGCAGGTAAAGCTCGAATCGAACAGATGCAAAATAAGAATTCAAGTTCTGTGGATCAGTTCAGGTTTCTTATTTTTAAAATTTTATTATATAATGAAATAATTCCAATTCATTGCTATTCTCTCATTAAAAGTTCCTGAAATTGCACCATATTTTAAATGGCAACAACTTTATTCGAGTTTTCTCAAACAAATCTTTTGAAAAATTGAACAAACTAAATATCATGCGACACTGCAAAATTGTGCAAAGTTTGCAGGAAAACTCTCAGCTGCAAAATTTATTGTTATCGATTGTAATTATTCAAGTGGCCTCTGTGCAGTCAAAGTTTTGCTCTATTTTCCATCTGGCTAACCGAGAGTTGACTGTTGTTGTTGTTATTGCTGTTGTTGGGCTTGTTCTTGCAACTGCAATTTGTGCAGTTTGTGAAAATTTTCCAGTTTTTTTCATACGCTTCCTACGTTTTCTACTTCAACCTTCTCATTGGTTATGCAAATTGCGACAACGGAAAATGGGAAGGAGAAAGAAAAACTGGAATCGTAGTTCTTCAAGCTGAAACTGTGCTACAATCATTGAGACGAAGAGAGAAATGTTTCTTACGCTTACAGTTAAATGATTATATCAAACGGTACTCATAATGACGCTAGCTAATAACCCAACAAACGACAGCGACAACCAGCACCATCGAGTTATAATAACAACTACAAGTAGTAAACACAAAACTATCACATTCCCTCAATCGGCCCATAATATAATTGGCTACTCGAGAGAACATGGTGAGAACAACAACAACAACAACAACAGCTATAGCATATAAAATACCAAAATAATAACAATAACAACAACAGCAGTAGCAGCAGCAACAAGTTAGGAAGACAGGAAGCCATAGGAAAAACGCTGTTAGGCTACACCCAACGTGACATCATCGCAATAATAAATAAAAGGCAATTGTGCTGCTTGACATGCGACTCAGCACAACTATGGCATACCCTATTACAATAATTTGTGATAGTAGTGAATAATAATTTTACCTACACTATATAGCATTTTTTATATTTTCAGCTTCAATTCATTCATGTTTAAATAAAAATACAGAAAATACAGATTTCTAAAGATTTCATTTCAAGTTTTTATGACATTTCTCAATAAATCTTGTTGAACATTTTTGAAGACCTTTCGACCGTTTAAATGTTTAAAAAGGGTGTACTAAAATGTGTGCAGATTATCTTTTTTGGGCCATGGATTTTACAAAAATACATAACCTATTTTGTTTGTCGTAAGGCAGAAGGAAGGCATCTTCGACCCTATAAAGTATATACATATATTCTTAATCAGCATTAATTGCCTGGTTAGCAGAGCCATGTCTGTCAATCCGTCCGTCTGTCAGGCTGTGTGAGTGCCTGTCTCTCAGAGAATAGAAAAGCTACTGCCATCAAATTTTGCCACGCCCCTTGTAGAACAGTAAAGTCTACTTCAAAGCTGTATTACTGGAATATAAACTGAACTATCACAGCTGTGTAATACACATGACATACACTTTATCGTAAAGCGAACCATATACTCTTTATAAATAATTATTACAGGGAAACAAAATACTATTACCCAAAGGGCTTAGGCTTGAAGAAGAAGAAGAAAGATTGGGACAGAGAGGGATAGAGAGACACTCTCAGTTGGTAAAGGGAGAATAGCGACTGAAAACGTAGAAAGGCAAAGTAGTCGTCAGACCGTCAAAGACCAAACGGAATGACTGACCAACGAGTGGCAAACATCAACCAAATGCCATTGACCCAGGGGCGTAACTGATGATGAGCATTACCAACGCCATTGCGATGATGAGGCGGCGCAATAATAGTGTTTAAAATAATGGCAAAGCCAAATGCTAAAGTAAACAACAATTAAAAACCAAAAGCAAATGCGTAACGAAACTTTTTAGCAATCATGTTACAGAAAAGACACAAGAGACAATGACCTAACACAAAGAGACAGCGGAAGAGTGACAAAGAGAGAGGGAGAGTGAGAGAAAAAGACTAAAGGAAGCGTCATTAGCATGAACTAGTTGGGCGAGCAACATGTTGACAAAGACACAAACACAAACAAGACAGAGCGAGCGAGAGGGCAAGCACGACGACCATGATCAACTGTTGCCTAGGCCAAGGTCAGCTTGGCAACATGTTGACAAGAAGCGCAAACATGTGCGTGGCGTGAGATGTTGCAATTGCTCATGTTGCCGAGCAGACGAAGTTAAATGTTGCGTGTTGCTTGCATATCTTGTGTGTGAGAAAATGCAGTGCACTTTGAATACCCTGTATGTCATACAAACAGGAGTATATATGATAAAGAAATGGATTTACATTATTATTCTAAGTTGTGTTATAATTTGTATGTAATATAAGTCTGGGAAATGATTCACAAAGATCTGGCATACCTCTCAGAACTATCTAAAGGGGTATTTCAAAGTCACGTGCTCCTTTTTTTCTGCCTATCTTTGCTAGGGTCAAGAGTTGTGCGTCGTGCCTTGCACAACATGCAACCAGTCCGGAAAACCACTTTAGATTTGAGGTCAATGTAAAGCAGATGCAGAGAGACAGAGGGAGCAGAGCAGACAATCAACCGAAAGTCTGAGGTAATGCACTAACACTTACAACACACTTTGCGATTACACACCCCAACACACCGTACTCTCGTAAAGAAATAAGCTTCATTTGCCTCGACCCCACTATCCAGCACTCACAACCAAACCAGCTGCCCCTTTCGAACTTCTTTTTAGTGCTTTACTTGGCAGCAACATCACAACTAATAATCATGACTTGTTAATCTTTATATGCTGTTCCTTTCACACTCTCCTCCCACTTTTTTTGTTTTTATCTGCTTTCAGCAGATTATGTGGACGGTATAAAATGCTAGCTAACAGCTAGAATTTAACGGTTTCGTGAAGCTTCACTTGTTTTTCCATATACTTTATTACCAAGCACAGCATCATCGTCACTTCGTTTATCGATGATATAAATACTAAAGTCTCCCTATCTCTCCCTCTTCCTAGTTAGTATCTTCAACGTTGAATACTTTTTTAAATGTTTCTAGCTTTAATGCTATTTCCGCTAAGTTTTCTTGTGTTCGAAAAACATTTTCCTTGCCAACGCATGCTTGTCATCACGTTACTTTTTTGTTACTTTCCGGACTATCAACCTTGGACAGAAGTTTTCTTATCGTAGGTGTTTGCCATGCTACTGTGTTCCATTTCCTAGTTTTCTTTTTCTTTCTGCTCTTGTTTATTGACTTGGAAAGAACACATGAACATTTTCATTCGGACTTTTTTTTAAGACATTTTTTTTGGCACTTGACCAAGGTTAAGTAACTTGGCAACAAAAATCATAGTTTATTATTATATTGCATATTTTAAATGCAAACAGAACTTTGTTTAAATTTAAACTGTGACTATATTCATGTTAGGAACTTGTTTTTATAAGATTCAGCTTGTAGAATAGATTCTTTTGGGTTTTTTTCATTATCTGATCCTTTCTCCTTTCTATCTTTTCTGATTCTCCACATATAAGTACTTCCTCATTTACCCAATTAAACTTTTAAAACACAGTCTCCAGTGCCAGTTTGCACGTCCTCAACTTGCTGCAGCTGCAATTTCATCACTGACCTTTCCAATTTGATAAGCATTAAAAAACTACTTCAGTTACCTCTGTTACTTCTTCTTCAGCTGCTGCTGTCAAGGTCTTTGCTTGGGTTATTCACTTTTATGGCATCTGAGTGGAAGAGACAGATAGAGTAAAAGAGGGAGAGAGAGAAAAAACGCAACTCAACTTTGAAAATGAAATTGAAAACGTTACGCATGCGTTTTCAATGGCTTTCCATATGGGGGAAATGGGGGGCAAGCGTAGAGAGTTGTTTCTGCATTTTCTTTCAAAGTTATCGAATAACACAAAGTGTTGAACCGAAGCTGCTGCACCGCGCGCTTGTTCGCTTCTGGCAAATGGAAATGAAAATTGCATTCACAACGTGAGGTGGACCAGCTGACACAGGCCTCCCCTTCCCCCTTCTTCCCCTTTGGCAATAACGAAATGTGATCTGGAATGCGCTGTTGCCGCCATAGCCGTCGTCGTCGTCGTCGTGGGTCGTCTCTCGCTTCTTTGGCGAGCCAATAAAAGTGGGAGACAACGCAACGTGGCTTTTCATAAGTTGACCAACTTTAATGGTCGCCACATCGCCCTCCTCCGCCCCCTGGCACCAAGGATAATCACCCAGCAGCAGCAGCAGCAGCAGCATGAAAAGCCGCACAGGGGCCTCCTCTTTACTGCTGCTCACATTCGCCTCTGTTGCCTTTGCTGGCATTGGGGAAAGGTAAGCAAGGATATCAAAAGGCCCTACAAAAAAATGATGCTTGATTGATTGCAATTGCAGGGTGCACATACGGCTGCATATGCCAGAAATTGTGCGTAAGCATACGCATTTTCACAAGGTCTACAAACTGGTTGAGCCTCACGCATCACATCCGCCCACGAAATGGCAACCACAGCCACATGTATCCCTGCTGGGCTATACAACTACGGCTAGTGGCACTGGTCACCTATCGTCCGATCTCGCACAGCTAATATCCTCTGTGGTAGCGGCCACGCCCACACCACCTACACCCAACTATGGTCCGGCATTGTTTGATAACAAATATCTAACCGAGGAGTCGGCAAGTCACAGTGATGCAACAGTGCAGTCAGCTGGCAAATTGTTGCAACAACTCTTCAAGCCAAACGTGGAAATGGAACCTCCTTCACATGCCGATGCGGAACCGGAACTGGAACACAATGAGCTGCTCAATTCAAACTTTATGGCTGCATTGCAACGCGAATATTTGGCTAAATTTGGTTCAACTTCCAAACCGCCGAAACGCAAAAAGCCAAACAACAACAGCTTTTTGAGAGTGGCGAAACCGAAACTGAAACCAAAATTGAAAACTAAATCAAAATACAAACAACAAATGGAGGAATACGCGTCAAACTATTTGCAGGATATGCAGAGTGGAGAAAACTTTGATGAGCACACAGTGGATGAGGAGGAAGAGATGCCACCACCAACAGCCTATGCAGAGCACTACCAGGAGGTGGAGGAAACGAATCCCAACAGCAGCAGTAATCCATTTGAGGATGAAGATGAAGTTGTCGGCCATGGGGATTACGATAGTGCGGCGGCATTTAGTACACCAAATAATGGTTTATCTTTTCTACCCACACCAGATGAGTTTCTCAACGATATTTATGGTTCGAATTCCTATGCTGGCAATATCTACACTGATCTATACGATGATTATGGACCAAGTGCAGCAGCAGCAGCATCCGCAACTGGTTGGAAAACTGTGCCAGCTTCAAAGCCGCGTCCCACAAAACCATCGCTGACAACAAACAGCAAACTGCTGCGCCATCGCCAGCGACGTCGACCCGCTTTGGATTTCATGGCAACTGGTAGTTCGGGCTGGGCACCATCGTCTAGTACCACCGCATCTGGTCATAGCAGCAGTGGGCCTCACCATATGCGTTACCCCAAATTAACCAATCGAAGTAAACGTAAAAATCGCATCAAGTCAAAAACTTATCGCATTTAAATAATAGTTTGCTTATAAGAAAGTAGTCTCCCTAGTTAAAATAACATAACCCGAGTCAGTCTTCTATGATAATCCAAGTATTTGTTTCTTGTAGTATTAAACTTTAAACCTGTAAAGTTTTGTTGATTTTGAATAAATGAATTCCATAAATGTTAAGTTCTTCTTTGACCTTCATTGCTAATCATTTTTAACAGATTTAAGGGTAATAGAAGAGTAAAAGCATGTACTCTACAGGAATTCTGCGATATTGTATTTGCCTTAGCCACAGAAATGCTCCGGCCCTAGCCTTGAGTCCCTCGCTTTCGATGCATATCATACTAAACAGTCAAACTCGTCTTACCCAAACACACAGAAAGTTACTCCAAGGACATGTTCTATTACAACATTGTTTCAGTTCTTGCGCTTACCTGAAAGATAATAAAAGATAGATAAAAAGTTAGTAAAGCTTTAGATATATGCATGCCTAGTTATACCAATATTATATTTATTTATACGTGCATAAAAACCACTTAAGCCACGTGGTAATTACAAAAATGAATCTATGAAGCCTACACAAACAGCTCATTTTTCCTGCGTTTTCCCTCCCCCGTTTCATTTCCTTCCTCTTCGCTCCCTCTCACATTTCTTTACTGTGTTCGTTCATCTAAAACAAATAGCATATTTTCTATGAAGAAACCTCCCCGCAAACAATACGAACTATAAACGAACTGAGCAAACTCCCTCAACCCAAAGCAGCTGGCAAGCAAATAAAGTATACGATTAAATGCGAGAGGAATAGAGGAAGAGAAAGGGAAGAACCAACTGAGTAGGGATAGACAGAGAGAGAGAAGCGAGCAAATAATAAGTAGAAATGCTAATAAAATTCAATTAAAGGCCACAAAATTACAATAAAAGTGGCTGGAAAACTAACTGCCAGGGAGGTTGGTTTCGGGTTTCTTACGGCAATGTGAACTGGTACTAGAGAGTGGTGTGAATGAGTGGGGGGCGAGACAGAGAGAGAGAGACAGAGAGAGAGAGAGAGAGAGAGAGAGAGAGAGAAACTGTGCTGGATGTGGGGGGTGTCACATGAAAAGTCAAAATTAACGACTCATTTGGGCAAATTGAAGCCATAAACTACGAAGCAGAAAGCCAGACAAGGGGTCCAGTAGAAGATGTCCAACAGGAGTGTGAGAAAGAGAAGTAGGGAATGAGTAGAAAGAGAGATGGCAGCAACGAATCAGTACGCAAAGCTGACGTCACCGCACACAACACAAAATATAAATTACGCAACAGGAAAAATTCCCAGTAACGAAAGGGGAGAAGTCAATGGAGGACAAGAGACACAGAGGGTCGGACAGGGAAAGGAGGGGTTTCTGGCCATAAGACAAGCTGCTGGCAGCTGTAACGCCTAACGCTTTGTTGATGTGCTGCGACACTCTTTTCTCCCTCTCCCTCTCTCTCACTCTCTCTCTTCATTACACTCTCTTCTATCGTCTCATCCTTATGTTCATTTCGGCAATAATATTATTTTATTTTGCTTCGGCCATAAAAATGTGACATACAAAACACAGTCCTTCCTCTCTGCTCCTTCAATTTCCCTCCATCATCCCTCTTCCAGTCACAATTTGCTGCATACTTTCAGGCGAAATTAAAAGCGTGCAAGATTTTCATTTACAATTTGCTTTCGAGTGCTTGTAGAATGAGGGGGCAGGCAGGCAGTGGGCGTGGCGACACATAAAGTGTTGATGTGTCAGCCATATGACATTTATTGTTTAGGGAGGGGGGAGGAGGGGGCACAGAGCGCTTCGCCGTGTAGAGACGTTTATTATAGACGCCAGCTGGCGTCAACTTGCCGCGCCGGCAACAAGTGGCAAACCTAAAGGGGGCGTGGGGGGGTGGTGTTGAGCAAGAGAAGAAGAAGAAGGGCGACGCTTGTTTATGCATGCATATAGGACATTGGAAGCTGACCCCGAGGACGGCGACGCGTCGGACTGTGGGCGCCTTCTGCTTGGCATTTCATTTGATTTATTTCTACCACCCCCAGAGAAAGATATGTAAAAAGAGAGAGAGAGAGAGAGAGAGAGAGAGAGAGAGAGAGACAGCGTGATAAATGCTGAAATGAAGCAATATATTCGTAAATATCTCTCGCAGAAATGCAAATCTCATGATCTATGGCCATTTCATATGCTATATATAAAATCTTTGGGGATAATCTGAATGCAATAAAACAGATGATCTATGCGACGACATTTAAAAAATATAAATTGAGGTGATAAAAAGAATTGCAAATGATTCAAGGAATTTCAATTTTAGCGGACTTAGAGAGAGTATTTTCTCCGATATAAGGATAGGGAAATAGGAAAGTAATATTAGAAAGTAACTCAAGCTCAAAAGGGACTTCTTTCCCGCCAATTATTTCAATAAGATAAGAAAAGAAAATCCATAAATAATATATATAACTCCTGCTTTATAAATTGTTATATTTACATATATTTAACTCTACAATACTCTGATATATCCGGTTAGTTTGATATATTGAAACTGATAGCAGAGCGAAATCAAATTCAACGCGAAACGCATCACAAACAGTTTTAATAGCACAACAGCTTTATAAGCCCCATAAAAAGTTTTTATTACCGCACCATAATGACGAAATAACATTTACATTATTATTTAGGATATGTGTTATATCTGAACATATTTCATTTGATGTTGAAGCAATACGAAATTAATTTAAACGGCCCCAACAAAATGTGTAATAACTAAAATGATATAAACAAATATAGAGTATTATCAACAGCAATGCCAAACAAATACAACACATTTGTCATGCTACAGCGAGGGAGCGAGATAGCGTGATAGAGACAGTTGTGAAGAGGGTGTGACCTGCCTCCCACTTGACTAATTTTGCTATAAATGACTAGAAGTTGCCTGCGGTGGCACCGATGGCGACGAAGGCGGCTGCTGTTGCTGATGTTCCATTTTTGGCATAAAAATGCAATGGCAAACAATTCATTAATTTAATTAATTTGTGGCAATTAAATGGCTGTGTATTCTGTAGGGGGTTGCCAGGCAGGGCAGGGCGATGGTGCGTGGACCGGCAAAAGCCGCACAGTCATCATCAACTCGACCAACGACGGGTCATTAGTTATACACATGTCTCTCTCTCTCTCTCTCTGTCGCACTCTGTCCAACTGGTCATCATCAGGAGACCCATCAATTCCCTTGAACGTTATGAACAACGCCCCAACAGTGACTTGCTATTGTTGTTGTTGTCGTTGCTGTTGCTGCCCCAGTAAAATGGGTTAAGTGTGTTCCATGTCCGTTTCAAGTGCAGATAACGGCAGTATATACTAGATACATAAGGTAACAACACTGCTGTCCCCATTGTTGTTGAGAAGGTGTTGAAATGTGGCACTTAACCGAGGAAGGCCAACAAAACACATTTATTAAGCACGTGTGCCGGTCCCCATTGAGAGAGGATACAATGGAAACAGATGATGATGAAGAGTAGAACTTGAAGTAGTAGCACAACAACAACTGCAAAAGAGTGTACGACTCTTTGGCTACTACACTAATTACTTGTCATTGTGCGTTGCCTGACAACCACAGCTGATTCGACTTTAAGAGAGTGCCGAAAATCCTCTTGAACAGAAGTACATAATTTGATATTCAAAGCATTTAATTGTAGGGTATTACTCTTATGCTTTGGAAAATATAAAAGAAATAGCTAATAATTTAAAGTTAAGGTACTTTTTAAAATGAATGACATAAGACAAAATATATTCTTCTTGATTTATTTAATCACTTGCATCACAAAATAAAGATAAGTTTAACTAAGATATCATAGAAGTTTAACAAACTATATGTAAGTTGTCGCATAATTTTCAAAGAATCATGTCTAAGCGAGACTCTGAGACTCTGCAATTTCTGATTTTTGTATAATATACATATTAGCATATATATTATTAGAATAATATTATGTAAAAATAATAATAATTTATAATAAATCAAAAATTAATAGCATAAAGTGAAGCTGAGTTTGTCAGAGGAAGACTAAAAGTTAAGGCACATCTTCTAGATTAGCTCATGTTCAAATTTAACAACAAATTCTGTGAATTCACAATCATTATTACATTTTGTTTCTAAAACTCCAAGAAATATTCTACAAATTATTGATATTCGGTAACTTATGGCATATCTCAGCAATGTTCAAACCAATACTCAGATCATATCTGTAAAACTCAATGGGGTACACTACATTACAACCAATTTATATATTAAATCTGATATATTATAAGGTTGTACGTTCTTTTCACATTCTATAGCAGAGCTATTTACCTGTTAAACGAATTTATTCATCAACTACTTTAGCTTTGGCACTTGCCAAGTTTCAAGTACACAACTGCCGCACTCCTTTGTTATAACGCATGCAATCAGGGTGTGTTCATGGCCCCAAAACGTTTAGCTGGGCGTCGTCATTTGCATAAGCAACCGCCCACAAGTTGCTCAGCTCATCGTCGGCACTGGACAGCTGAGCAATTTAATTAAAATTAAAAGTACAACTGCAACCAGCAGCAGTAGCAGCAACAGCAATAGCAATAACAACATAAACAACAAGAGAGTGACAGAGAGAGAGCAGCTCACACAAGGCGAACACTCGCGGGCATTGCGAATGTATTACAAAATGCTAATTAAATGCCATCAAATTGGGCCAAGCCTCGTTGAATGTGGAACCGCAGTAATCGCACCCCCAAGAGTGTAACGGAGGCGGCAGGGCGTGGACAGCGAAAAGGGGTTTGTATTGCGTTTTTTTGCTGCTGTTGTTTGTTTCTTTTTTTCTGTTGTATGTGTTATTTTTGCTGTTGCTCGCTCTCAAGTGCATTGTATAAAATGTACACAAATTTGTAAGTATATTTGCGACAATTAAGTAGAATTACTTTTATGAGAATGTGTGTGTGTCGAGTAATACATGATATAAAATAAAAAGTTCGACAATAATCTGTCATACTTTGACTTTCCGGCACTCATGAAATTTTTTAAAGAATGTTATTTTGTTAGGAAACTCCCAGTAGCCTGATTTGACTTTAAAATGTAAAAGATTTTAAGTATTAGCGTTTTTTTAATTTGTTCCATGTAATCTGGTGGAATTTAAACAACAATAGTATAGTATTCTAATAAATATAAGTATGTAAGTATATCCAATTTAAATTTACTACAACGGACATTTATTCTATATATAAAGTTTATATATGAAGACCAGTTCTGATTTTAGAAAAAGCTGACTTATCAGTGCCAATTACAGTCAGACTATATGATTGAATGAACACAAAACCTATTTAATTCTACACCTTGATATATAACTAATATTGGAACCATCGCAGCAGATAAACCGGCAAGGGTATAAAACTTTCAAAGGTAGCCTTTCTTCATTTTTTTAATATTTTCAATGGAATCTGCAAAGTTGTGAGCTTATTAAACAATTTTAAACTCTAGTTTCTCTTCACCAAATGAAACCAATTAAAATATCTAATGCAAGTGTATTTAAAATTGTTTTAATTTAAAAATGCATCTCACGCAAATAAATTATTTCCATAATGTTTTTTAATGATCTACTATCATCAGTGTAGTTACAAAATATTTCGTAATTTTCCCCAACCAACATAAAATGCATTATAAACTTTCGTCGCATTTTAGCACAGTGTAGATGCGGCAAGGCAATATACAAAATTGTAAGCTAACTTTTAACGCTTTTGTGGTTCTCATGTCGCATTGCATATTGTCAGTCACATTACAACCGCTCTTGGCACTCTCTCTCTCTGTGTGTGTGTGCTACTTACAATTAGATCTAAATTTTAGTTGGCATTTTTAACAATTAAAACGAATGAGTGCATCAACAACAATGAGGCGGCAACTGCAACGGACAAGGGACAACGAACGCAGGCACAGCAACCCCCCCCAAACTCTGACGCTGATGGGATTTTGCCTCAACCGGATGACGACGATGACGAGACGATGTGGACAACGGCTGTTGGCCCGGAAAGCATGAAATAAAATGCGTAGAAGCAGAAGCACTGGATGATGCCGTCTGCCGTCAGCTCTCGTCTGTCCGTCTGTCTGTTGCTCCATTCACCGCTTGTCGTCTGCGGCTGTACGTCATCATTCGTTTTGCTTGGCTCTGGCAGTTTTCTGATTATCCCAGCAGTAGTAGCAGCATACGACGACGTCACAGCAGCCTGACTGCATTGTTCCAGTGGGGAGGGAGGGCGAGACCGGGTGGAAAATTCTTTTGGTTCGTCGAGTTGGACAGCTGTGATTACAACTTGCCTGTTTATGTTTTGTAATTGTGTGCCATGGGTTTTGTCGGTATTTGACAGTTATGATGAAGAAAAATGTGGGTGCACACACACAGGCACGCACACACATTGCTCTCTCTCTCTCTCTTTTATTATTGCATATTGCAACAAAGCGAAGCACTTGAAATGCATCGAGGCAAACAGATATGACAAAAATCTACAGAATTATAATGCACGCTTGCAGGCTTGACAACTTTTCTGTGCTATGTAAAATGAGAGAGAGAGAGAGAAAATTGCAATTTGAAAAGTAGAGAATTTTGCTAAATATGCAGAAATTCTCCTTAACTCTGTACATATCATATAAAATCATATAATAATATTGCTTCCTTTCCTCTCCCTCTCCTTAAATTAGGCAAATTTATATTGAACAAATTCGTTTTCTGGCTTAGCCAAGCTGTCACCAGCATTATCAATGTCAATTTTCCTACGAAGGCAAAAGACCTTCAAGTATTGTGTACTCAAAAAAAAGTTGTGTACCAAGGGGCAAGAATACGGAAACAATAAATAAATAAGATGAACTGCATTCTATATAGTATATCAGACTTTGACAATAGCTACAGACGCAGTTGACAGGTCCTCGCTATGCATGTGTTTGTGTGTGTGTGCGAGAGCGTGTGTTGTCGAGTACCCTGACCATATATCATGCAACAGAAATTGTTCAACTTACTCAAACCCATACACACACAAAAACATTGCTACTTGGCTACTGAGGACACTTGTCCTTGGTGTGGAAAACTTTTTCACCTCGAGTGAAATTGAAAATATGCAAGCAGCGGAAAGTTTTTCTGCTGATAGTGCCAAAGTATGTGTTCTTGTTGCTGGTTAAGTTTATACCCTTTCTTCTCCTTCTCTCTCTCTCTATCTCTCGCTCTCTCTCGTGTACAATAGCAGCAGTGGAACTGTGTCAAGTGCAGACGAAAAATATTGTTAGTTTGGCTTTGCGGTGTGTGTGCGACGCACGCAGCAAGAATAAATATTTAAACAATTTAATTCAATATTCAAACAAAAATATTTTTAAATTTTTGTTGTAATTTCCTTTACGGCATGGAGAAATAATTGCAAGAAAATAATTAATATGTCGACTGAATATATTTTCAATCAGTAGGATTTTGACATCCTTGTCTAATGCAATATAAGGGACATGGTTAGATAAGGCAAATATGAAATCGTTTACGTACGTATTTGACATCATGTACTCATGTATTCATGAATAAATATTGTAAAGAATACATCAAGTATTTGTCCCAGAACTCAATCAAATACAGCATGCCAATTTCTAAAATTATGGCAATGATTCACATTCCTTAAATTTCCATTTAACTTTTCCATTTGGATTTCATTACTAACTTGAAGGCTTTTGGAATATAAGTACAACAAATAAAAGGAAGAGCTGCCTGACACTGCGCCTACGAATCAACAAAAAAAAAAGAAGGAAAATCCAACTTTTCTATGCCGCCCACAAAACTATGCAATGAACACTGCGCGAATGAAGCTCATTTTATACTTTATTCTTGCACATTTTTTTGTGTGTAAGGTTTATCAACACTTCCGCACGACGGTGCGCATACAAAAGCTGCAAAATTTACACTGAACAACTACACACGCACACACATAGACACACACACACACATAGTGAAAGACATATGCGCATCCTGCTACTTTGCAGGACATTGTTTGCGCTTTGATAACATACACTCGCACACACACACACACACACTCACATGCTGGCGCACACTCATACATAAATGCGTCGTCATTACAGCTACGAAATTTGCGCATACCATGGGGCATTGTGTGTGACTATGGTGGGCAAAGAGGAAGCCTGCAAGAGAAGTTTTTGGGATTGGGGTTGAGGGTCGAACAGGACTGGTGTGCTATGCTGACAACGCATACGCCGCCGCCACCGCCAACCATACCCATCAGACTCACACAGTACACACATTCACACACGTGTCTTTCGCTTTCGCTGATAAACGCGGCGCAAGCGGCGGCAACGCTGGCAGTCAAAACTATTTTTCGCTTGGCATTTCAAGCATTTTATGGTTTTATTTCAACAAAAATTTCGCCTTTAAACACGCAGATAGTTGCATGCCAGAGACGCGCTTGCTTCATTCAGAGAACAGAACAGAACAGACTATCGCATAGCATAGCACAACCAGCATCTTCTTGCCTGCCCCGCCCTGTGCTTAATTCATTGCCTTATGCTCCCCTCACCCGTTGACCAAAAAAGGTGGCAGAAAGTGTAGGCCTGAAAACTCCCAGTCAAGACAAGTAAAAAAACTTCAGTTAACGAGGGACATTGCTATATCGATTTTACTGTTGATGCAACCTTGGTTTTGAATGCGATGATTTTGGCATTTTTGTATATATATTTTGTATCTGCTGACGGTGATTAGAAATCTCAAATCTAATATCCGTAAGAAAACGTTGTATCAATAAAATTCTTCAGTATTATACAGTCTAATTCTTCAATGCGGTGATTTTATGATACATTTGTTGATAGTCCTAGCTTGTATACAGTCCCTGAAATTTAGGCGTTTCTAAAAACTTTTTTGTAGTTGCCCTCAATTCCTTATCAAATAGAAATTTTCCTTAAATCACAGTAAAAACTCTCGAAATGAAATTAAAAACGTAAATTAGATAATTTGTATAATACCTCAAATAATAAATAAACAAATAGCCGTGCCTAGGCTACGTACGAAATTCCAATGAGATAAGAAACCATGCAATAATAAAGAAGGCACTTCAAAAGGAGTAAGGCAGCCATTTTGTCCTTTGAACTGTTCTTGTTGCTGCCCCCAGAGTTGGCTTTTTATGCCTGTCTGTGCCAGGGTTAGTTGTTTAGCTGCCTGGTTGGCTGTGCCAGGGCCTGTCATTAATATTTCACAGTCAGCCAGTTTACGTTCTAAGCTCGGCAAAACAAGAGGCGCCCATACACACACACCGACACAGATGCACTCGACAACACCCACCCACAATTAAAATCAGATTAAAGTTGCGCTAATTTATGCGACCGCACGATGACACAACAAAAGCGGATTTTGTTCCGTTGAAAGAGCCGGTTAAGCAGCACGATGCGATAAAGGACGAAGGTGAATGAGCAACAGGGAGAGCGAATCGCTTGCTGGTAATAAAATAAAAATACTAGAATGAAGTTAAAGAAAACAACAAACACAAACGAAGTCAGCTGTAGAATACCCTGTATTGCGACATGTAAGACAATGGAATCTATGTATACTTGAGATACTTTTACATCTTTGGTATATTATCGTATCTTTGGCATACTTTTATGCACTCAAAATACCTTTGTGGGCGATAAATGCTTTATAAAAGAATTACATTATATTATAGTAGATAACTGTAGGTCACCTTAATTTTGAGTTTACAACAGTAAAATATATAGAATATATAGAATTTTTTACGATTAGTTAGCTACAGGGTATACTGCGTCATTTACAAATGCATGAGCCAACAAACTTGCAATCATCTCAAGCAACACCAAGGAGTTGCAACAACAGTACCAAGATATACCTCCCTATCCTTTCCCCACATTTTGAAGTACCAGATTTTTGCGTAAGCGCCGCAACTCCTTCCCTCCCTCCTAACAACAAACTGTCTAAGTTTTCTTCCTGGGAATTGGGACTGTTAGTGTCCCATTTACTTGGCTTTTGCGCTGACAGTTTCTGTGGAGCATAGTCACGAAACGTAATTGCCTTGAGGTTTGACTTCGGGCGGGTCGCTTACCAAACAAACAACAGAAACAGGTAGTTCTACTAAAAGTCAAGTGGCAATTTGGTAAACGATAAAAAGGTCAGAGCAGATGTAAATCTATATAAAACTTTAAAGTTACATATTGCAATTTAAGTGGCATTCTTGATCTCTATTTTTAATTAATATTTTCTTCTTTTTCTTTCCTAGTTTTTTTTGTATATATGTTTCGTGCTTTCTTTTTAATAATTTTCCATCATTTATCCTTTCTGCCTACTTTTTTTCTTCAATTTTGTATTTTTCTTTTCCAAATTGTTTTGCATTGTCGCTTTTATTATTTCAATTGTTTTTATGTCTGGTTAAAACAATTCAATTTATTTAAGAGTTGCTGATAAAACTGGCAACAGAAAAAGGTACAAAATGTTGTTTAAATATAAACTGAAATCAGAACTCTTTGAGATTGTGTTTGATGTCGTCGAAACAGTCTACTAAATTTGCAAAATATAAATAAAAGAAACAAGTCGAAGTCAATCCTATTTTTATAAGAATATATTTCCCTTCTCTCCCCCTAGACACCTTTATGTATTTAATTAAATTCAATTAGTTCACTAGTTTACTTTAAAATGTATTGTTCAGTTTCATAATCATCTTCCTTTGCTGACAATTCCTTCCTTTCTATCTATTAATAAGTTTTATTGCATTGCGCGTTTGTCCATTGTCAAGAAATACATAGATATTTCTTCTTCTGCTTCGATTTGCACAGTTCTGATTCCTTTTGCAATTCCCTTTGTTCGTATTTATTTTGCCTTGAAAGCCAATCAAAAGTTATAAAAAAATAAAAGAAAATTTATGAGAAAATTCCAGTTTACATTCGCAAGTCGCAGGTCGTTGGCAATGGCGAAGTAAATAAAAAGCATATATAGGAGTAGAAGGAGTTGCTCGAGAGAGACGACTGAATGGTATAATAAATTCACAAACAAAATCCCAAACAATTATTTACTGTAAATTTATATTGTTTATTAAAAGTAAAGCCCAAGTTACACACGCACGCATGGGGGTACGGGCAAAACATCTGAGACATTGGAGAACGTCTTTGGAGAACCACTCTCAAGTGTTGCTTAAGCAACAGAGCAAATATAACACTTGCCACTTGCAACTTGGCAACTGTTTGGGGAGCGTAAATAGCTTTGTACACACACACACAAACTAAGAAGCAAGCATGTATTTAAATAACTTATATACACATATGCACAGAGATTGTCTATCTTCCTTCTATTTCTCTCTCGAATATAACAATTTTCTTCCTTTTCATTGAGAGTATTTTGAGTTCCTTTTAAATGTGGCGTAAGCTCTATATGTTCAACAAAATCGGACTATGAAAGTTATGTTACGTATAGTTTTACAACTGTAGTGTAAATATCAATAACTTCTGCAGCTGCAACTGAAATCTAATTAAAATGTTTTTTTAATAACTCATTCAAAACTTATTTACCTACTTTATACCATTTATTGAAAAGTTAAATCTGTCTCATAATATCGCTTCTCTCAAGCTCATTTACTATACTGTTTGTTTACCGAGAAAATCTTTTTCCATTGTCATGTTTTCTTAAATTATTTTCCACAGACACTTTGAAAACTTTTGCTCAGCTGCCTCTGGTAAACCGGATTTGTAATAATTAATTGCAGTCAGCATTTTGTACATTTCTATAACAATTGCATGTGTGTTAACATACATGTGTGTATCACTCTCTCTCCCTGTGTGCATGTGTGTGTATGTTGTGGCTTTGCTTCTTTATTTCAATATTTATTGCAGAGTTTAGTTGTTGCAGTTGCAACATTTTATTAAGTGCCACAGGCAATTGGTAATTGTAGATGGCCAAGTATGGCCAATTGGCATCCACTCAATGCAATCTCCTCAGGGCTAATTAAAGTGCCTGCTAGATAGCTGCAATAACGGTAAAATGCAACAACTGCAAACTGCATCCTTGCAAAGGTCTTCCAACCTGCAACTGATGTCAAGTTTATCACATTTCTTTGTTTACGACATTTGAGTGTTTTTCAAGTTGTTTGTGTGGTTGCGCATGCAAATCGATAGAAGTGGAAGAAGTTGGACTTATGCTTGAAAAATATCGATAAATAGCATAAGACGGCATAAAACTCGAGTGTTGCAGCAACAAAATGAACAAAGCACAAAAGGGCAAGACGTAAGAATAATTGAAAAATCATTTAAAACTATTATTTTTGTCTACAACTTTAATACAACATACTCTTTTAAAGTTTATCGATGCCATTTGGGATAGTTTCTTTGTTCTTTCTTATTTATTTTACATATTTATTCATTTGCACATATGTAGACCTCAATCCCTCAAGTCTCCTGCAAATAGTTTAAATTTCTGAATACCCACAGATTCTTAACTAAACTACCATGCTCTAAATATTTAAAATATCTCTACATAAAATTTGTTCATGTACAATTTTCTACGCAAATATCTTATAAATATTTTGTTGCTGTATCCAGAAAGGTGTCCCCGAATGTTTTCATCTTTTGCCTGCTGTTAGAAGGAAAATGCCAACTTTCAAGTTTGTGCAAGAAATTTTACAAATATTCTCGTCGAGAAGGGAACGAGAAAAAACATTTATTCATAATTAAGTTTTGCATTTTTACCTCCCCCCTTCACTTGTATTAAAAGGTTTCTTGTAGTCATCTTAGCCTGCGCTCAAAATAGGAAACTTTATGGCAAATTTAATTGGCTGCAGCAGCAGTTTTTCGTGCAGCAACAGCTTTTCCAGCTTTCACAGACGTAGCTCAGTTTGCGTTGATGGGGGAGGTGGGGAGGTTGTATGCTAAGCTGACTTGGCCTATCGGCAGGGTTGCAGCTTTGTTGGCCCATTATCAAAGCGGCTCAGCAGAGAGTGAGTGTGTGTGTGTTGGAGGGAATGAAAATGGCCTGCCTGATCGGCTCAGTTTTGCTCAGATGCGTGGAGCTTTCTAGCCTTCCACATATTACGTATACGCAATGCAAAATAGTACGTAAACGCAGTGAGAACTTCCTCGAAATACTTTCAATTTGATATAAATTTGTTCACCATGTATAGAAAACTTTCAACATTTGCTTTCGCTAATCCGATAACCGGCAAACATCGTTCAGACCCGATAACTTTAACTGTTATTTACTCTCCACACGTTGTGTTTTTATTCTCTGCGAATTTAGCCATGCATAACAGATTTCCCTCCGCTTTTTTTTCGTCTTTCTTTCTATGCAGTTTTGGCGTCTCGTCGACAATCGGTAAAAATAGTTTTGAATAGCAAATAAAGCGACAATTGTGCATGGCCGAGCACACAAAGCGCACCAAGTAGAAGAAGACAAAACAACAAGCGGCGGCGCGCAAAAAACGACGAGAATAAAAGACAACGAATGAAAGTAACACTGCACAAAACAAATATACCTACAAATTTAGTTAGGAACAGACACTCACACACATACATACATAGGGGAAATGCAGCACGAAAAGCAGTGGCAGAGACAGACAGGGAATGAGGGGGAGAGAGAGTAAGACTGGACAAACAGAAAAGCGCCAGGCTGACTGACAGTTAAAGCTAGTCTAACAAACGTCCACTGCACCACCACTCCACCACCTTCTTGCATCCCCTTAGGCTCCCATCTCCATTATTTATGCATCAATGGCTGCTATGACGACATGCGCTAAATTGATACAGTCCACACAGAGTGGGTGAGTGAAAAGAGAGAGATGGATAGAGCAAGTGGAAGGCAGTCAGTGTTGCGACAAGGACGACTCGCCCCGCATTGGCGCCAAGCGACGACACGACACATGCAATGCGATGGCAGGAGACCAGGTAAAAAATGAAAAAAAAAAAACAAATACGAAAAAAATACTAGAAAATATTGGCAGAATTGAAAAAAAGAGAATGCAAGCAGAGAAAGAATATAGGAATAAAAAGAAAAGAAACACACATAGAATATACAAAATGCACAGTTCTATGGGGGGCGGGGGGAGTTTGGAAAAAATGGAAATGTGAACGATAAAAACTGCAACTCAGTTGGGCTTCCCTGTGTGGGCTTTTGTCGCTGTTGTAACACCACGAACAAGCCACAAAACTAAATAGATTTCAGTATTTTTTCTCTCTTTCTCTTATACTCCTCCCACTCATTCTCTTCAGGCATCTCTCCCTCTTTTTCTCTTTCTTTCTCTCTCTCGCGCGCAGCCTTTGTATTGCTGCATTGGCTCATAAAAACTGCAAACAAAAAGTCGGGGGAGGGGAAAAAAAGGAGCACCAAAGTCGCGTCGAGTCATTGAGCCAATTGAGTAAATTGTTTTATTGAAAGATTTTTCCTGCCCGTCTCTCACCCACCCCCGACACACTCCTCTTGTTAGCAGAGAGCTCAGCATTATCGAGTACATCAATATATACGTCGATATTGGCGTTATATATAACGATTTATATTTCGCATTTTTTCTTTATTTTCCTTTTTGTGTTGCGTTGCGTTGACATTAATGCATTTTTGATGAGTTTAAAAGCGTCTTTTATATTTCCGTTTGCCTGATCAAGTTTGTGTGCAGCAAGGAAGGAAAATGAAAAGTCTTCATTTAAAAATTTAAAGAAAATGCCTGAAAGTTACTTAAAGTGATCAGTTGAGATGAGATTGATTGAGGCTCTGAACTGGGTGGCAATAATAATTATAATGCTAATAATAAAGCATAATATTAATAATGATATTGATGATGAAAATGTTCATAATAATAATACTAATAATATTAATGAAAATAATAATAAAAGTAGTAATTATAATAATCATAGAATTAATAATATTATTGATGATAATGAGATGACATAAATAATAATAGTAATGAAAATAATAAAACATCTAATGGTAATAATCATAATATTAATAATGATAATATTGATGATAATAAGGATTTTAATAAAAAAAGTCAAGAAAATAATAAAAGTATTGGTGATAATAATTATTATATCTATAACAAAAATTATATTGAAATTGATATTGATGAAAATAAGAATAATAATAATTAAAGTAATGAAAATAATACAAATAATGATGATACTATAAACATAATATTAATAATGATTCTCATGATATTGAAGATTATAGGGATAATAAAAAAAGTAATGAAAATAATTATAATCATAATAGTAATAATAATTTTGAAATTAATAGTAATGAAAATAATAATAATCGCAATGAGAATAATAATGATAAAAATATTAACAATGTTATTTTAATTATCATAATATCATAATAATAATAATGGCTGACTTTTAATTGTTAGGCAGAAGTTTATTACATATTCAACTTCTTAACATTCCTTTCTATTTAAATGTATTCCAATACATACAATCTGCAATTATTTTTGAAACCTTCAATAACACTCTATGCAACTCTTCATGCAGTTTAAAGCTTCCCTATGGCAACATTTATTGTTCTTTCTTTCTGTCGATGTTGCAACTCAAACTCACATTGGCTTAGCCCTTGCCTAAACACAGCTGCGCCGCTTGGTCAATTCATCCAGTGAGCAAATCGTGCAGCCTAAGCACAAAAAGAATAATAACAATAATAATACAAGTGGGAATGGGAAAGAGAAGACAGAGTCCTTCCGCCAAATACAGCTAATAAAATGCAGACGGTGTTCTTGGACGCGCGGAACAAAAATGAAATAGCTAAAAAAAATTTGGCTATCAAAGTAGCATCATGCATAAAAAATTGCAAAGTAATGTACCAAACTTGTAAGAATTGATAGGAATACCCTGTAAAATACCAATAGTTAACCTATCAATGAATCTGTTATTGAATCATACGTACAATTTACAATATGAAGAGTTAAGTCGGATATCAACGAAAATACCCTCTCACATATCCATTTATAGGGTATACGAAAGTAAACGCTAGCTACAAGCAATTGATACATTTGGCAAAGGGTGTCTGCCTTAGCGCAACACATACGTCTGCACAAACACACACACACAAGCAGACACATTCGAGTGCACACAGCTGCCGTTTAAACACATTTTAGCCAGATTTGATAGCGTTACTGAGGGCAACTCCGGCCCTCGGGCTGCTGCTGCAACCCTTTTGCCACCTGCCCCGTCAATTTCTTTTCCTTCCCTTCGTCGTTTCTTTTTGTTGTCTGGCGCGGCCTCAGACGTTTTATATAAATGTAATTTTTATGCAATTTAACGAGCATTTCGGGTGCAGTTTTTCAGTCAATGAACCGTACAGCAGCAGTGGATGGGAAAGAAATGGAAAGGGGATTGGCCACGTCTACGTCTCTTGGGCTACCCCTTTCGGGATAAATCAATAAAAATGTCAGCAACAAAACAAATCATTCATTAGTTTTTTCGGCTGACGCACATAAATTGCAAATTCGGAATATGTGTGTGTGTGTGTGTATGCGTGTGTGCGTAGGTGTTACGCCTTCACTCCGAATAAAAGCCAATTTGAGAGAGCGAGACCTCTGAACGAGTACAAACTGTCAAGAGCAGAGGCAGATCTGAGCCTGCTGCTCCTGTCACATGTCCTGAGAGAGGACAAGCAGCCTCTGTCTGCCCTCAAACAGCATGTCATCTCCCTGTCCCAGTCCCAGTCCATCTCTCTCTCTGTCCCTTTCACACTGGGCACACACACACACTGAGCGGTTGTCAACGCAACACCCGCAATTTCACAATGCATGCACAATGGGATCAATTATTTTGCGATAGTGCGCTTTGTTTATTTTGTGTGTAGTGTTACGCAATCATTCCTACGCCTATCATATCATCATCGTCATCATGACCTTCCTCATCAGCATCATCAACATCATCATCATCATGACGCAAGCTTCACTTCTTTCCCTTTTCCACAAGTGTCAAGCAGTCTGGTGTGTACTCGGGAGTTTGGGGTCAGCTTTGAGTGGTCAATCAAATGTTGTTTTGAAGGTCTTGCGGGTTTTGCGTTCTGTGCAGTTTTGACATGAAAGTTGGACTTCACATCTGTTTGAGATCTGCGTATGTGTGAGTGTGTATGTATGTATTTGAGTGTGGTTGTTTGTTTGCACTGAATTGAACACAAACTCTTGCATATGGAACATTGATTTTGGAAATAGATTTTATATCAACAAGGAAATATTGAATATCACAATATTTTGTATACCTATTGAGATCACAAAATGATATGCGAATAATAGGATATTATCCTAACTTACATTGTAATCACTATATGATGTAAGATATTATAATATAACTCATTCTACAAATTCTAATATTCCCACTTTTCAGGAATGTTCTATTGTGATCACAAAATCAAATTTGTAAATATTACCATATAAAATTCAATATCTTTTAATTTTTAGAAATGCATAAACATATCAATTCAATTCCTCCACAAGGTACTCTTGATTATTCTTGCACAAATTTTTCTAAATTGCCCACAAGCTTAAATTTTTTAGTAACTGTTCTTTATAAAAGTTTATCAAGATCACTTTGAATGATTTATTAAAGAAAAAACGCGTATAAATTTAATTAAATTGTGCATTTTATAATTTCCCTGTCAATTTCAGTTGATTGCGGCATAAATCTACTTTCTATATAGACAGCACAAGGTATAGATATAGCTATAGATAAATTCATATATACTACAATACATATAGCGTATAGTTTAGTCAGACATCGCGTACGACGACGTCAGCCTTGAGCCGTCAAATTTTATTAACATATTTTCCAAATGAGCCACTACTTTTTTGCCAACACAACCCACAAAGTTATCCATCTCTTTCTCCCTCTATTTAACTTTCCGTCTCTTTCTCTTTCATTTCCTTTTCTCACACTTATTACATTTTAAATTTAAACACGAAACTAAAGCATTTTCCAATTCGACAACAACAAATTCGATAGAAAAATGTGAAAAATCTTATTCATAATTATCATTATCGCAATTATTATGATGATTAACCTGATCATCATTATAATCGCCTGCAGCGGCATCATCTAATTAGAAACACGTAACATCATTTCAAGCAATTTTCTGTGTGCAAAGCGACGCGCAGCAGCCTCAGGCAAAGCAATGAAAACTCAGAGAGAAAATAAGCAAAAAACTAAAAAGCACTCGGACAGGAAAAAGAGAAAAAAAATGAAAGCCAAATAGAAGCGGCGAAAAATCATTTTAATTACATTTCTAGCTATGCGTAGATATTATTATTTTTTTCCTATTGAAAAGAGCCAAACAGGTGCGTGGCCGACAGACGCCTAGACAGACAGACACCCAGACAAACTGGCGACCATCTTGCGATGTCAAGATGCTCAACTAATGAGACAAGTGTGGATGACAATCGAACACTCATTGGGGGTCGATCCTTGAGTCAAGCGATGAGTAATGGCACTCAATCAATGTGCCAATGGGAAAGGCAAAAATAGAAAGTCTGGTAAATTATACATAAAGTTAAAATAAACTAAATTACAGTAGTGGAAAATATAAAATGGAGTTCAAGGAATATACAAAATTAAATCCCAGTAACATCTTTTAGCATTGAAATAGTTTCTGATTTTTATTTAAATATTTAAAGCTTTAAACTCGATTTTCTTAGTTAAAATCGCTTAGCCCTCAAGCAAGCGCACACACAATGCATTTTCAACAGACAGCAATAATTCCCAAATATGCTCTCCATTAATTATGCAATTTTCTATTATTATAAGTAAACTCCTCTCTCTTTCCCTTCCTTCATCTATGTCTCTAGCTATCTGTCTTTGTCGTTGCTTCCTTGCATAATTATCTGCCCAGTAGCATTTAGTATTAACCTCTTAATCTGTTTGAGGGTTTCCGATATCAACAATTTCAGAAAATAATTATTTATGTTTCTCGTACGCCTGAATGAGCTTTGTTTGTTGCTGTTGTTGTTGGACAAATGAAAACAAATGAATGTGGGGTACAATGAATGAATGAATTATTGAATATATCGTATTTCACCTGGCCATTTTTGTGTGTATGTGTGTATGTGTGTGTGTGTGTGTATGTGCGAGGGCAAATCAAATATCACGTTGGAATTTCATTAAAATAATTATAGCATATATATCAAGTGAAAAGCGGCAGCAGGAGCGGGCGGGCGAGATTGAAAAAGGAGCTCGACAGTCGGCAACGAAGCGTGCAAAATGTAATGCATAATTGATGACAACAGAAAACAGAAATCAATCAATCATAAAATGTGTCAGCTTTCTACTGTCATCGACGGCGACGGTGACAATAAGTAGAAACGAAATTAAATGGGAAGCCGCCACGAAGCAGAGGCGACAGCAGGCAAAGGCATTGAAAGGGCACAAGAATCATCTCATTTAATAATTGATTACTTCAGTTGACTAGGAAAATATGGGTAAATGCCTAAAGATATCCCTATATTAGGTATGACAAGGAATTTTTGGATCTTCATAAAAAAACCATAAACAATTTGCTGCATTTGAAATCTGTAAAGAACTCCATTTCGATTGAACAAGAATTTATATAGCATATATTAAGATGTATACATATGTATATATACTCCCTTTAACAACTATCAAAATAACATAAGACACATAAGCCTGCAATATTTTTGAAGTCTGTTTTGCCGTTTATACTGAAGAAGAATATATATTCTTTATACATGTTTTAAATATATATACTCTATAAACAGCTTTCTAACAAAAAGTATAGTATAACTAAACTTTATATACACACGAATCTATGCGATATTCTTTAAATCTCTTTTGTTTTGTGTACTGAACAAGAATATATATGATATATATATAAGTTTAAAGATATATGTATTTACTCAATACACACCTTTCTGAAGTATAGTATATCTGAACTATATATATCACAAATCTATGCGTTAGTAGCATTCTATACTGACCATACCTAAAATAAGGTACATACATAATTACTCTATATATAGCTTATTCACTCCATAGTAAAAAGCATTCGACACTCACGAATTCCATTAAATTTATATCAGAAATTGCCTTAATGCCTGATATAACCCCCATAATGTGAGGTCGCATCGAGCGTGTTATCCACTCGTATTTCGTAATTCCATATGAACTTTATCGAACGTGAATACCGAAACCTACTTCATTGTCGAAGCGTTATTTAATTTACGACACACAAGTTGAAAAATCGCATTAAAATTGTAATTAATTAATATTCAATAATAATTTGCAAGCCTTGTTGCACGTTGAATGATCTCAAAAATGTGACACGTAAAAAATTGCTGAAGTAATCTCAATATAAAATAAATACATATACATTATTATAACAATATAAGCTAACCTCAAGGGTGGGTGAAACTGGATTTAATAATAATAAAAACAGAAATAAACAAAAACGAACAAAAAAAACTTGCTTTTATAACTGGCAACAGGTGGCGTTTTGGTGTGTTTAATTTAGGAAATATATGCAGGTTAAGGCACTCAAACCAAAGTTCATGAACTTTTCAAGTTAAGGAAACTGCTTAATGACGCATATTCTCTTCAGATTTAAATAAAATTGTTAAAGTGTGTCAACAATTTATTTGAACCCAGTTCATGATTTTCATTCAAACATCATTTTGAGTATATATATCATACAGTTACCTATTTATACTCCCCGTAAATAGCTCACATTCATTATAGAAATCTCAATTACCCTTGATAAGCCACCCGCATAGTTTGCAGAATAACCAACTACAATCTGTATTTATAGCCACATTTCATCCGAATATATCTCACTCTCTCCTTCTCTCTCTGCCACTCACACCCGATAATTTAATGGCATAATCAATATGCCTGTTCATTTATCGTCAGCTCGTGAAAATATTTCAATGTTAATTAAATTGAAAGCCCAAAATGCAACATGCACAAACATGCACACAGCACACACACACAGAGCACGAATCGATGCATTATTAAATTATTAATTATATTATACTTATTTATAACGTTGATTTCACATTTTTACCCCCTCTCCTTTCTTCTTATTACTTTTTAATCAACCAACCTGGCTGCAGTTCATTATTAAATAAGGGCAATGGAAATGAGGGGCAGGAACGGGGGACGACTGTGGCCAATCGATGAATTTTAAACGCGATAATGTTCAACAGAACATCAGGTCTGTCATATCTGCCTGCTGCTGGCCGAGAACAAAAGTATTCATCAATGTAATTAAAGCGTAAAATTGAAAACAAAAGTCGAACAAGAAATGAAGAAAGGCGCACACACAGCTCCGATTCGTTTACAATTTTCCCCTTCGGCCTCTTCCCCTTTGCGCAGTCAAGCGAGTGCCAAAATTGTCGGCAACATGAAAATCACATGAAAAACTTAGCCAAAGACCCAGAACCATCGAAACAAACTTTTGCCACACAGTTCCCCGGAAAAGGAAGAACAACAACCACAATAGGAATAGCTACGAAATGTGTTACCACAAATAAAGCGAAGTTCCCAAAGATATATCTGAAGGGCAGGTGAAAGGAGAGAGACAAGAGAAGGGTGAGGGGTGTATGTGGCAGACAGACGGCCGCAACAATAATGAGTTGTAAGCACAACTTTATACAAAAGGATTAAACAACAATAGTCACTGTGGATGATGCTACCTGAGCACAACACGCCTCTTCGGTTGTCCCTGTCGCTGCCTCATTCCCCTCGCTACTCTCGCTGTCTCTCACTCGTTCTCAGTCTGTCTGTGCTTAAGAGGTTTTGTGTGCATGGCCATGCAAAAGATTAAGATATTATCGACATGAACAGGTTTCGGCTTACGGCTGAGTAGAAATGCTCTTACAAACTTTAAAAGGAGTTATTCCTATAGTGAATCAGTTAAACTTTGATGTTACTGCCAACCTCAAAAAGGGGTTATAAATATTTAAGCAGTCATTAGACTTGCGATATTTTATTTTTGCAATTTACATTTATATTACTTTAAAAGTTTTTAAAGATTTCTTTTGAATTATTTATAACTCTTTGTACTTATGGTTTTTGTCCTTTTTATTTCATTAATTATTAAAATATATATCCTTTATCACAAACCACTTACAAATTGCTATAAACTTTTTTCGTAGTAGTGTATAAAGTCAGAGAACTTGTCTTAAGTTGTTGCACGTGCAATTTTGCAAAGGCTTTTGTGGTGCTCTCCAACTCATTAACTGTTGCCTTAGAGCGCGCACACCCTCGTTCAATACTCTCTTCCTTCATGGTTGCTAATCACAGTACAAGCGTGTCAAATACACATTCAATGGGAGGCAAACTTAATGAAGTGGGCCAGAAAATCTATTAACACACATCGGGTTAAATTGAGGAGAGAATGAACAGGAAATAGCAAAGTATAGAAACTGAAAAAGACAAAGGGATAGATAGAGCGTAAATCCGTCATGAGTAACACCACAACAAAAGAACTAAATGGCTCAAGTTGTTGCTAAGCCATAAAAGGGTTAACTAAATCCTTCCCCTACTACTCTAAAAGATAAACACATACGCAGAGTGGAAGTTTCAATCTTGAACTACATACACAGTGAGGAAGTTTCCATCGTGAACTACATAAACAGTGTGAAAGTTTCATTCTCGAGCTACTACACAAACAGAGCGTAAGTTTCACACTCTTTAATATTTGTTTATTTCACAAACTTTCTCAATTATTTAACATGTTTCGATACGGAGCTCAATTTCAACTCAAATTCACTCAATTCGCTCATTCATTTGCTCATTCAACTGTGGCAGGTGGCAAGTGGATTTTCATAAATCCAATTTTGCCATTCGAATGTGAAACAGTTTGGAAAACTTTTTAATAGTGCAACGTGTTTTGGTTTTGCTTAGGCTGATACTTCTGCTGCCACATAAAAGATGACAATTTTGTTTGGCTTGTAGAGCGCATCCTCAGCTACTGCTGCTTCTGCCTCTACTGCTACTTCTTCTTCAGCGCACACTTAAGTGCAAGGCAAATAAACTTCAGCATTCAACTCATACTCGTGCAGAGTATCAACAACAGCAACAACAACAGCCACACACACACAGTGTGGCACATCCACAAGATATTTGCTGTAAAAGTTGTACATTTTGCTCGCGCTCCGGCTGTGGCAGTAAAAGTTTTTAATAATAACCGCAATACAAGAATATAAACATTTATATTACGAGCATACACTGCGCCTCATAATGCGCTTCACTACGGTTGCGACGACACACGTTGCGTATGAGCAATGCCAATGCTCCCAACGCAAACGGCCCAACAAATATTCTCCTCTCTATCTAAATACCCCCTGCCTCCTCGCACTACCATCTTGACTAGCTTGCCTTATTTTCCCCATGAAGCTGTTTATATTTCTGTGTGTTTTACTTTGAGTTGCTCCTTCCACTGCTGTCGACTCAAAAGATTGAAGGTTAACGCGACCAACCTTGCTGCCCTTGTCCCACCCATATCCCCCCATGGGGGGCAGCAGCTGCAGGTGCCATAAATGTAAACTTTAACTCCAACTACGTGTGTGTGTTGGTGTGTGTGATGTTGCTGCAATGCGTGTTAAAAGTTCAAAGATTGCTTAAGCTGCTTAGAAAGAAACCAACTTGAATGTGCTTTTGAAAAATGTCCTTGTTATTCGACAAACGTCTTTGACATGTGGCTGGTGATTTATGTGTTTTTATTGCGAATTAATGCTTTGACTAGAAGCTGCTTGCTATGAAACTAGTAACTATATTTTAAAATTTAAATTATATTTAATATTATTTGATTGGTGGACGATGTACTGTGACCTTGTAGATATATTGTACCCCCGCTGAGCTTGGAGCTCCTTATCCAGTCCAATTACTCTAAGGGGACCTTATCTCATTTATTTTGAGAAAGTGCTTGCCTATCGATACATTTATTTTAAGCGCCAATGTTGGACATGCTGTGAGTAGGTTCTCTGTTGTCTCCCGATTTAACTCACAGCATCTGCATTGCTCATGCATCATATGAAGTATTTTAGTATATCCTTAAGAACTTTTCAGCTATGAACTGCTTAAAGCTGATTTTATTCGACTCCAAGTCCACACTGCACTTGTAAAAGTTACCCTAAAACGGAACTGGTATTTCCAATAAAGTTAGTTAACTGCAGAGTAAGCACACACACACACACACTCACACACACTAGTTCTCTCCCTCTTTCACTGGCAGTAAAGAATGCCACCTGAAGGCGTAGAGTTGTATGAGAGTAGTACCCTCTTTGATGCTCCCCAGATAGCATCTCAAACGCTTCCGCTTCTGCATCTGCCTTCTCTCAACTGCACTCAGTTGGGGAAGGGGGAGGAAGTCCATCTAGAGTTGAGAGACCGAGCCACATAATGGCAACTCAATTAAGCAAACAGAAGCGTGGTCCGCTGGCGTTTCCTACAGCGTTCCTGCTGCGCTAACTCCCCCTTCCACACCCCCTTCATCATTCTACATCGCGACTTGTAGAATTTCCATTCACATTCAGTCAATGCATTCAATCTTCCCGCCACCTACTCCACCCACCCACTTCCTTTGCTGCATTTCACATACTGCACTGCAGTGGCGTTTCCTGTTTCCTACAACATGCCGCCATTTCCCTTCGACACGCTCTCAACTCTCAACAGAAGGAACTCAGGAGTATTGGAAATAAAATTAAAATCGCACAAGAAGTTGACGACGATAAACGCTGCGCACAAAATGCGGAAATGATAGAAAATGTTTTAATGTTGCATTGTTGCACACAGGTGGAAGCGAGAGAGATAGACAGCTATGTAGGTAGACAGACCTATAAAGTATGTAACAGAGAAACAGTTTTCTTGAAAAAAAAGAAGACAATTTGATTGATTGTTAAGCAGTCAGTTTTAGAAGGGGGGAGGGTGGAGGCGACGGCGTATTGTGAAAATGGTAAATTGCGGTGCAATTGTAGAAATTGTCTGGGTTCCGAGAAAGTTCTTAACTGCTCGACAGTCAAAGAAAATGAAAATTTAATGTAGTTTAAGTTCTTCCCTTTGTTAATAATATCAATTTACTAACTTGATTTTCAGTTATGCAGACCTTTTTGCATGCTAACTTCCGAAATTGTGTTGTTTCTCAACTCAGGTTACCTTATATCATACCAAGAAGACAACTCTACAAGCCAAACTTTATTAAAAGCCCCACACAATATCACAATCTATATCTACCATTTCCATTCTATCCCAAGTCCCGCCTGACTGGACTGACCCAGGGCGCAATAGAAATCATAATGAAAATGAAATAATACACTGAGAAAAATATAATGAGAAACGAACAAGATGATTGCATACACTTTATGGCGCTACAACCGAAATAAAAGAAAAGAAAAGAAAAGGCGAAGGAATAAACAAAAAAGAAATGAAAAACTCACCAAGACGTCGCGTCATTGAAGGTTCGATTACAATTTAGCAAATTTCCCCCTAAAATGGTTCACAATTTGTACGTTTCCTTCGTTTCAAAGAAGAATGAGAAGGGAGGTGTGAAGAAGAAACAGACTGCAAGCAACGTTTGGTTCAGTTCTTGGTTTTCTTTTTGTTTTCTTTCGTTTCTTTTATTGTTTACCACTCAATTGAATTTTTAATCGTTTCTTCGTTTAACTTTTTATTTCTGTGTCGCGAAGCTTTTCACTTTCCCTGCCAGAGAGACAGAGAGAGAGAGCAGCTCTCCTCCTGCGTTCCGGTTGTGAACATCTTGAGCTGTTTCCTCCTTATCGGTTGCCCAACAGTCGTTGTCATTGTTTGTCGCTTCCTTCCTTCCACTCCCCCAAGCATCCCTCCCTCTTTCTTCTGGAGTCGACCACTTGACTCGTCATTGTTTACATTTACAAATTGCTCGCTTGTCCGCAAATTGTCTCTTGCTTGGGGTCCACCAGGACCAGGCACAAGAGTAGACAACGCAATGGCAGAGGAACAAGAAGGGGTGGGGAAAGGAAAAGGAGGAGCGCAGCAAAGCGCGCCTTCTTTCTATCTTTCGAATCTTTTGGCTCGCCTTTGCTTTCTATTTTTTTCTTTTTTTTTGGCTTCAAACGTCGCCTTGAGGCTAAGACAAAATGTTGTAACAAAAGCAAATGTCGCTTTTCCTGTGTTTGCCTTTGCTTTTCGCTGCCTTCTCACTTGAGTTTTGTGCTTCGCGTTCTACGTTCTCTAGTTTCACAATTTTCTTACTTCGTTTTTTAATCATTTCGGTGCCGCTTGCGGTTTCAATTCGCTTCTTTGTTTATATTTACCCATCATCCTCAAATTTACCCCACCCACCATCCCCTTCTGCACAGACTTTCTGTTGATTTATCATGATTTTATTTGGCTACTGAGAGCAGCAACCTACAACGAGCATTCTTCCAGTGTCTTTCTATTTGTTCTTTTTGCTCGTGCTTCCCCATTGCCTTTGGCTAATATTGATGCCATATTTCTGGATAAAGTTTTGGGTTTCGAATACGATAAATAATTTACTTTATTTGGCTTATTTCAAGAGAGTATTATCATAAAAAAATTGTATCATATTGTTGATAAATTTTATTATAAATTAATTAAATTGATTGAATATGAAATAATGAATAAATTACCAGGTTTCTTAGAGATTTAATTAAATCTTTTCCTGACAATGTTGCTCATATTTCTTAGTGTGTCGCCGGAGAAACTTAACTTTAGAATAACTGAAAATGAAAGCGTAATGTAAAGAGCGAAAGTTAGCAAATTGAAGAGAGCGCTAAAGAGAAAAATGCCTCTATGCTGCCTCCAATGCTGCCTGTTGAATGAAGAAGCAGGATATATGCATGTTCTAGAATATATATAATATTTTATAGACATTATTATCTGTTGGTTTTATATGATATTGTCACAGCATATGATGAAACTAGTTACCCATTGTTTAAGTGCTTGCCTTTGTCAGCTGAAACTATTTTTAGACACGTTACGTCATGCAAAAATGACAACACCCGGCATCTCCTTTCTGTTCTTTCTCTTTATCTCTTGCTCGCTCTCTCCACTTTTGCTTCTCTTATACATAAGAAACGCATGCGCGTGCCCACGCATCAACAGGCAGGGGTGACAACTCTACAGGGTGTAAGCTCTCCTGCATTACGTTTGCAACAAGTTGCCTGGCAGAATATCTCCAAGTTGCCAAAATGTCGCTGCTGCTGCTATTTCATTTCTCTAGGAGGGGAAGGTAAGGAGAAAATGAAGGGGAAATACCTATCGCATGTTTTCTTGAATGCTTTTCGGTCTGCCATTTGCACCTAATTGCATAATTGCCCAGTCAGCTGGAAAATTTACCAAAAAGGCTAGTTAATTTGTGGCCAATGTGAGTACGACAGATAAATCAATAGCATATTGTCCAACTAGAAAATGAAGGGGCTGAGTTACACGCATAGAGCTCAAGAACAGAGAGAGGGTCTCTTTAGAAGATATAAGAAACTGATGTCAGTTCTAACTTCCTTCATTTTCCCTCTACGTGTACAACTACTTTCCACCTTCTTTATATACACTCTATATACCCTTTGCTTTCGATGTATATTGCTGGGTATCTAAGGGCAAACAAGTCTGTGGTACTACGTGTCCAGAACTGGGCAGCAAATAGAAAATTTAATTCAATTAATTATGTTTTCACTTAGCAGCTGCATTGGCCGCCACCAGCCGGCAGAACAGCCCCAGCACAGACATCCTCTTTTCCCTCCTTCCTCCTCACTTCAACTCACACGACTTCATCTCCCGCTTTCCCACCCTGTCTCTCTCTCTACCTCTGCATTGTACAATGAAAATTGAATTAAGCCAAGTTGCAACACACACGCAGACACAGGCGACTGTAGTCTATGCTATAATGGTAACTATAGAACTACTATAGATAGTAAACGAAGCATACAATCAAACATCTGGTTAATGCACTGCAAGATGCGAAAGTGCTTTAAAGAGATTTCTCAATAATGAATATTGAAAACTAACTACATTTATGTTGAAGACCTGTGTCTGATTACATACGAAATACAACAAAAATTGTGTTACCCTATAGAGACTTAATGTTTAGTATTTGGTAATCTTACATATAATCCCTAAACTTTTATTATTTTGCTATACAAATTCTTCAATATTTTAAATAATTAACAAAACATTTCTTCCCTTCAGTTCATTCTTCATAACACGATTTTACTGTAGCATTTTCGAAGGGCATTTTATAATTGCACTTGATGTGCTGTTAATCATATTACGCATACGCATAGTACACTGGCCCAGTACATACATATGCATGAAAATATTGCATTTATTATGTTGCAATTTCTTTTTGTGATGCATTTACAATGCATGTTCATCGTGTTGTTATTGTTGTTGTTGTTGTTGTTGTTGGTGTTGTTCTTGTTGGTGTTGTTCTTGTTGTTGTTTTTCTTGTTGTTGTTGTTGTTGTTGCTGCTGTTGAAGCTGCCACCTATCACTCGCTGAACGAACGTTTGCCGGAACCTTTCAGCCTGATTGTTGGCTAACCTAATTAGCTTTGCCAGCAGCAGCAGCTGCCAAGAGGAGTCAGTTGGGAAATTTTGCTGCTGCACAAACTGTTGCATACTTTGCGGCACACACACAGACACACACTCTCTCTCTAACACAACTGGGAGGGGGGAAAAAAGAACACCATAATTCCATTTTGATGAGTTCTGCGCCTTTGCGGCACAATTTAGTTTCAATTTTAATGAAGAGCGAGAGAAATGTGAGAAGCTGCTAAAGTATTATTTTACGTACCCCATTTTATTGTTGGTTCGATATTCAAAGTTTTAAGTTATGCATTTAGTGAGCTTACCTGGAAGGGAGAGAGAAAGAAGAAATTGCATCATTAGTTATTGTTTTGTTATTCAAAATACTATTTTTATATGAAAAAAACTTTTGTACCGAACTTCGGTGAGTCGGAAAATAAATGAAGGGGAAAAAAGTAGAGAAAAAATTGCCTTGAACGGGATGCTGGTAAAATGTGCCTGCTAGCGGAACACAGTGTCAAAATGAAGCAACAAGAACAACTACAACAATAACAACAACAACACCAACAAGAACAACAACAGCAGCACTAAGAGAGAGAAAGAAATACAAAATATACACGCTACACAAATTTTCATGTTCGACACGAATCGGGGGGTGGTCAGTTCAGCGGGTTTTTTTTTTCTTTTTGGATGGCGAGGGGCGAGGCCCTTTGTGCAGGGCCTCAAAAGGTATCCAGAGCGATAACAACAACAACAATGTACACTGAAACAGCAAGAGAGTGGGAACAAGGGAGATAGCTTGAGAGAGTGGGCACGTGAGATATGACCTCGGCTTTGTACTGTTATTTTCCAAACGAGTGAGAATTATTAAAGGACATTATTGCAGCTTCATGAAGCAAACACACACACACACACACACACACACACACACACACACACAGCTGCAACTATGTATAGTACATGCTGTAAAGACAAAATATTGTCATTTATCGTTGTCAAAGACAAGTGCATTTAACGGGCCATCGCAGCTTAATAAAAGAGGAGGCAGGAAACATTTCAAGGGAAAATAAACTTGACAAGAAAGTAAGCCAAAGAGAAAGTAAGTGCATTAATTGGTTAGTGAAAAAGAAGAAGGAATATATAAATAAGCAACAAAATAAGCTGCAAATATTTTTATAACATATTTTTTATTTTATATTTTAGTAGAAATATTAGATAATAATTTAAGCAACCTATTTTAAAATGAACCTTTATCCAAAATAACCTATTTGCAAAACAACCTATCTGCAAAGCAACCTATTTCCAAAACAATCTATTTCTAAAGAACCTAACTAACGTAATCCTATAACTAAGCAACCTTCTAACACAATCACCTTTTTCTGTGCTATATATAATAATAATAATAATCATATAATACATAGGTATAACTACAGCTCATACAGCTGCCACACTCCCAACACACTTTTTCTCTTGATTGGGATGCTGTTCCAGCCGTAGTCTTCTACATGCCCTGATGAAAAAAATAATAATTTGAACTTCTGAGAAACTTTGCAGTGCGGCACTTAAAAATGCAACGCGACGCGACGCAACGACGACAACAACAACAAGAACAATTGCAAAGGAGTAGAGAAGGCAGCTAAATAAGCATTAGCAAAGCAACGACTTGGAGATGCTGTTGCAAAAGAAGAACAGGGGCATTTTTTTGTACGATTACAGAAATAAATATGTATAAAATATTATAATTAACTCGCATATCCATATATATATTTATATACATATATTTTAACCCACCACAAAGTTCATCTTATGTTGAGCAAAAACCAAGAGCTTTCTCATGCCTACAGGGTATCTTATGAAACAAAAAAGCAACAGCAGGAGCACCAGCAACTTCTTGACTTTGAGCTGACGCAATTTTGCTGCATAATGTTGTTGCAACTTTTGCATTTCATAAATGAAACATGTGCATAATATTAATAGATGTAAGTAAACAACAGACAGAGTGAAGGGAGGAGTGAGAGGCAGTTGGCGTAAGAAAGAGAAACAGCTGCAAGCAAAATCATATAAAGAAAACTGTAGCTGCAAATGAAAATGTTCCCCTTGGAGCAAAGTTCTCTGTCTCTTTGAATTTTAAATTAATGAAACGCAACAATAATATACATTTATTTATTGTTGCTTAAATCAAATTTAATTTAATTGCAAATTTTGTTTCTACTTGTGTCAAAAACCTGTTTACTCTGCCACAAAGGGCAATTAGTCCTGTGGCCAGGACCTGCATAGATGGAGGTGGAGGTGCTGCTGTTTGTGGCTCCGATTTCAATTTCCAAAAAGCACTCGAAAATTTTTGTTCAACAACAACAAAATATGCCAAAATAAATTGTAGTTTTTGTTTTGCTTTGCTTTCGCTGTTTGTGCTTCAGACAGTTAGAGGTGGGAAAGGGGGAGTCAGTAGGAGGTATGCCTGGGGCTGCTGTCGCTGCTCAGCTGAAAAGATTCCCCCCCCTGTGTTCAAAATGAGCTGCGTTCAGTGTGGCCAAACTTTTGTGGCCGGTGATTTTCAAAGGTTTGTGGCCAAATAACTTTGCCTTTGGCAAATCCATATATAGAGTTTGCACCCAGTTAAATAGAGACAGCAAGAGAGCGAAAAAGGAAGAGTAAGAGATGCAGTTGCAATTTAAATAGTCTTTTTTGTTTAATATTTATTTAACCAGACAATGCAATAATTATTTTAACGTATGCATTCTCATGCACCAACTGTAAATGACACTTCAATTCGGTGCAGCTTTATCTTCAACAGGATTTGACATTAGTAAATTAACATTGTAATCGTTAAACCAGATTCAAATACTAAATGGAAGAGTTGTAAAGCATATACATTTTTATTGTGTATACAGAAAGACTGCTGATTTATCTATATAACGGACGACAATATAGGAAAATACCAAGAAAATACGCAAATAATTTATAACTATGGCATTAATTTATTAACACTATAGAATATCAGCATTTATATGCAGAAATAGTATTAAGGCATTGTGAATTTACAGAGAAATACCGGTAAAATAGGGAAGAATATACCAACAATTTGTATCAACATGTAGTTTTTCTTTTTATTAATTTGAGTTAGATTTTATACTCTACAGACGGTTACAAACAGTATAATAAATGGGTTTCTAAAAAAAAGGCTTGACAAATACTTTAAAAATAATAATTGAATCATTAAACACCGTTATTATTATATGAATCTCACCAACATAAATCATGTAATTGCAAGAGAAATGTATATTTTTGTACAAGTGCTTTTCAATACACAGCAGAGCAAGAGAATAGACAGAGAAGGGGAGTGAGAAGAGCAAGGCAATAATAAATGCAGCGAAATGAAACCGACGAACTCAACTGAAACTTCAAGTAAACTTTTCAAAGATAAACTTGTACTGGAAGTGTACAAAAACCGGGGGGGAAAAAACTCAACTCGAACGCAGAACAACAGTAAAAGGAGTGATAAAGCAAAGAGAACGACAGAGAGAGAAAAACTGTAGGTAGAAAACATTGGCAATGCGTAATCATGAGCAGGAAATGCAACACAACCCATCAAGCTGGCTGTGCTCAAAAGTTCCACAAATGATATGATGGCAGCAGCCACTGGAGAACAAAGAATATCAAAGTTAAATTAAATTTGTAGTTTGTGTGTATGAACGCAGAAACTTTACCTGGCTGTCTGCTTGTCTGTCTGTCCGTCTGTCTCACCTGACAGGTGAGTGTCTCGGTGTTTTCCACTTTCTCTCCCTCTCTCTCTCTTTGCCTCTACCCATCTCTTTTCCACTTTACACACTGCTTAGTCTTCAATTGCTTTTTTGCCATCTTAATTAAAAGCTTCAAATTCAATTAATACTCGCGCACAGAAATTTTTGGATGCTTAACATTTGAATTGAAGCTCATTAAAATTTTGAGGTAAAACGAGGAAAACCCATACACACAGACACACACACAGACACCTACACGTAAATAAACTTGTTGGCAACGCGCCGCCATCGTGACACAATGCACAACGTTGGATAAAAGTTTTTCTTGGATTTTGCCATCAAATCTCACACAAAGTTGAAACTTGTTCGCGAATCCAAGGTGAATTTTAATGAAAAATATAATTATAATTCATGCAGATTTCAGTTTGTGTCTGCGCTGGTGTGTGTGCGTGTGCAGGTGTGTTTGTGGCGAGGTGTGCAAACTTTGACAAAGTTTATATTATTATTATTGCTGAGAGCAGTTGTCGCAGTTGTTGTACTTCTGGTATTATTTGCCCCGTGTTTGTCTGCAGGAATTAAAATGTAATTATGTCGTAAGGCAAACCCAAAAAGCGTAGCACACTTTTCCGGTCAGGTGTCAAGTTGAAAAGGAAGACAGGAGAAAAGTTTGTTTGAATTTTAATAGACTTGACTACTACAACTACTATGCGATATGACTCTAGAGAGATGCAAGGAATTTCGATTAAATTTGGAGGAGTAAAATATCATAAAAGAACTTATCAATGTCTTGACTTGCATGAAAAAGTATTTTTGGAATAGATATAATAAAAAAAAATGTAAATATGATAGATCTAAGAGCTGAGTTGTCTTAGATATAGACTCTACCAATATTTAACTTAATAGTGTACCCACTTAAATAGTAAGCGAAGAATGCAATCATAAACTAAACTCTACTTTTAAAAGGAACTTGTCTCACTTTAACAACTAACATCTGAATAACATATAGTCACCACTCAAACTAAATGTCAATTTGTGGCTGACATAGCCTTCTCTCACAGAGCGTTCATGCAACTCTTCTTTTTCTTTTACTTCTCTAGTGCCTAATTAAAAATGTGGTGGTATTTTGGCAGGATAGCCAAGAGTCAAAGTGACAGTGAAAACAATAGAAAAAAAAACAGCTAGGACATAATTTTGATTGACAAACTTCCATCAACCAGAGAGAGATGGAAAAATACAAAGAGAAGACACTAGAGAATAAAACGGCTCACTACTCTTTGCCTGCGTACACACAATGACAGCATAAATGCGGTTCAAATGACAGCTGAGCATAAAAGACTCGGCACTCTTTTGTGCCCATTTCTTCTTCTTCTCCTGCTACTTCGTTCCAGCACATACCATATACACACCAAAGTAGCTTGATATGAACAGAAAAGGACATCTTTTAGCGAGTATTAAATGCTCGTTCTCTAGTACGCATTGCTCAACACTTAAACACGCGTTGTTACTATAAAGGATCCGACAGACGTTCAAGATATTGATATTCAATTGAAAACTTTATAAGAAATATTGAAAAATGTTTGATTTAGAAAGTGTGTAGTGCAGTATTGTAAAGATTCCCAGTATTACATTTTAACCTTATAATTAATTTTATGAAATTCTAACTAAAACTTACCTATCTTTTCTAAAACTATCTATAAAACCTTAGCAAATGGCATATAATATTCAATGTACCCTCTACTCTATAACTATAGAGGATATTCTGTATTGCTGTCACTTAATGAGCGCCCATTGTGCCTAAAAGCACGCAACCTACACACACACAGACACACACACACACACTCTGACTGCCCTTCTAATAATGACATGCACAACACGCAGCTGAAAAGATGTCTTATCTCACCTGTGACCCCCCCAACTGCACTTACACCTGCACCCTCCCTTCCCTTTGCCAAGTACGGCATTATGCGGCTTCCATTTTGAATCGTGTAAATTAGTCGACACCTCGAATGCACTTTGGCTCCCCCAAACCACACCCAAACATCCTTATAAATACTGCTCCCCTACTTGCTTTCCTCCCTCTTCCACATACCATACAAAAGCTGACATAAGTGCAGCTAATGACACCAACGATGATTATTACTAAGATGATGATGAGGATGATAATATGCAGAAGAGGGAGCAGCTTTTGTTATTATCACTGAACAAAAGACGCAAAATAATTGCAAGCCTTGAAATTGTCCAAACTTGACAAGAGGCCCCGAAAAAAGGAACCAAAAACCGCATTTTTAATTACAAAAAAAAAACTTACATAAAACTGACTACAGTCTTACGTATTTGGCGTTTTAGTTGCACTTAGCTATAATTGTTTTTCTCTTTTTGTTTATTTGATTTGTTAGTTGTGTAATCGCGCCTATTGAATAATTTTTTTCTGCATTCAAGTATTGCGCCAACTTTTCACGCCTCAATGGAGCGCATCGTGTTAAAAGTTAAAAGAAATCGAAAAAAAATAAAAAACGAATATCAAAACAAATAGAAAAGAAAATGCAATGCAATTGAATGCAACAAAATGCCAAAGAGAAAAGCAAAATAAAGGGGAAATACAAATAACTAACTCACTTGATTATTTACTCTATTAGTTCATTTATATTTATGATATTTAGAGCTATGTATAATAATCCAATTAATTTTTATGCCGAAAACATAAACAATTTTCTATTTTTGATTATAAAAATATTTAATTCAATTTGTGAGTCAAACTTTTTTCCACATTTTCATATATTATTTACGTGCGCAGGTTTTGGTAAACTTTGTTTTAGATTTTAAATATATTTTAGCAAACTAATAATATAGAAAATTTCATTAAAGTTTCATAAAACTAAGTTGGAATATTTTAATTAATTCTTTACATTCTAACTAAACATCATATTATTATCATTGTTAAGTGTTTATAGACTATTTTCATAGAGTATTATTTTGCGAGTTTCCGCTTCAATCAATGGCATCAATTTCCAAGGTTTCCTTACCTCGAGGCTTTACAACATTTCAAACAATAATATTATTCACATACAAAGTTATATATCGATGACTTCTTCGACTAACCTCGCGTGTTTGCCAGCTAACTGAAAGTTTATCAATTTCACAGATAAACCTTCCATGTAGAAAACAATAAAATCGTCTTTAGACACCATCAAACCATTAAATAACACTTTAACCACCAAGAACATAAAGAGAAATCATTCGCTTCATTTTCTATTCATATTTTTCGTTTTGTCAACGGACACAAATGTGGCGTAAATAATGCAGAGAGTTGGAGGAAAATAGTTAGTGATAGAAGTCTCTCCCTACTTCGAGAGAACGTGTCCACAAATTTGGCGATAGTTTTGTCGCGTGTCACATGCAAGAGACAAAAAAGATATAAAAGAAAACTCCTACAAATGGCATATTCAAATTATATAGCAAAGGGTTAACTGACAAACTGAGATTGAAAGAGCGCAGAGAGGGGGGATAGTAATATGGGGCGATGATGGGAAAGAAAGATAGAGAAGGGAAAAGGGATAGAGTTGCTGAAGCTCACAGAGCAGAGATATAGGTGAGATAGTGTCAATAGTAAAGGAACGAGAGAAAGGGGAAAATAATATGCAAAGAGAGAGAAAGAGAATTATAGCGAGAGCACTCCAGGAAAATGTAGCTGAACCATCAGTCGGTGATATCGTATGTTATTGCAACTCCCATTCATGCCTCCTGCTGCCTCTATTAAAATCTATGACTGCCTGTTGCCAGTTTTTATGGGCTACGCCACGCCCCGTTGAACAGCGCGACATGCCAATAAAAAGAGTAGGGAGAAGGAAGTGGGGAGTAGGGAGTAGTACTAAAAAATGTGGTGGCAGTAACAAAATGAAGTTGCTTGACAACTGCAGCTGACGTTGATTGCCCGGCGCCGGCATTAATTATTTACAATACGCCGAAGGGGCAGCCCCTTCTCCCTCTCTCCCACCGCCCACTCATTCATTACACCACTAGCGGTGGTGATGGTGTCGGTGGCAACTCTGGCCGCGCACAAAAGTATGCAATTAGTATATGGAGCGTGACTTTGTTTTTCCTTTTTTTTGCACTTTCTGATTTTACTCTTTCGCATGTTGATTAGGGAGTATAGATTGCATTTTTGAAACACAAATTGTTATCCGCGTCATTGGCCCAAGTTGGGGGTAAAACAAAAAGAATGCATGAAATGCAGACATTAACAATCATTTGCGTTTTGTATTTAAGGCAAAAGAACTTTTAGTTGAACATGTTTTGACATATAGCATACTTTTGTGAGTATCCAGAGAGTTCCGAAGAAGCTTCAATCCTTCTTTATGAAACTGAACAATTCATGTGTAGTTCCAAATAATCAATACAATAGTATATAATTTCAAGCTTAAATACCATTTAAACTTGATAAGTACGCGGCAGTTTTCAACAGTAAACATTCTCCAATGAAAAACAGATAAGAAATTTTTTTAGAATATTTTAAAAATTCAATGAAAAAGATCCAAGAGTTAAGAAAGTGTTCTATATAATACTCATACTAAAGCCTTTTAAAGTATTCAATTTCAAGTTAAGTAGTGTAAGCTGAAGTTTCTAACATTAGACATGTCTTTCTTTTTTGTCACAGTGTCTTGCACTCGCACATTTTCAAATACTTTGAGTGCATACTATACTCCAAATAAATACAATTAGGATCTATTCACACTCAAGACCAAGAATAAGTATTGAATTCCCCGTCCGCCCCACCCCATTTTTTGAAATGTCAACTTTTGCAAACGCTTTTAACTTTTGCCTTTGCCAACTTTCAAGTAGTTTGATTCGCTTCCTTCCACACTCCCTTCTCCTTTCCCATTCCAGTCTCGCTCTCTTTCTCTCTTACATACCAACAACTGTCAACATTTTATCAAACTGTCTCGCTCGTCGGTAGTTTGTGTGTGTGCGGTTTTGCAATCTCTGCTACGCTTGGCTTCTCCATAAAATTCAATGAAAAACTTTAGCACACCCATTTAAAATAACCATGTAAGCATTTGCCCTAAACACACACGCACACACGCACATTTCTACACACACTTTAACAAGTTGAGAAAGGGGCGAAAATCTACTTTTCCTTTTGCTGCTTTTGCGGTTCTTTTTGGCAGTACTTTACATGCTTTTAGTTTCAGTTAAGCTTTCTGACCAACACAACGCTCAAATGAGCTACACACAGTCTGAAGTTTTTCACCACAAAGCAAGCGACAGAACGAGCGGGAGATGGCAACAAATTTATTAAGCAGAGTGAAAATGGGGCGACAATTTGCTCGGTTGTTGTGGTTAACCTTTTGCTAATGAGCCAATTTAAATTTACAAACCAGCAAGGCATCTCGACCGTATATCTATTAAAGCGCTGGCAAATGCTCAACACATTCATGATTTATAGATATACTACATAAATATATTATATATAGCATTTTCATTCAGTTGAAGAACGGAAAATATCGCAACTTATCAAAGTAAAAAACATGGCAGCAGCAGCACGTCAAGCAACTCGCCTGGAAAATGAGCAAAAACTGCGAACGGCAACGTCTGCAACTGAAAGGTAAGAGAACTAGAGAGGTGAGAGAAGTGTGTGAGAGAGAGAGAACGTATTGCTTTGAACTGCTTAAGAAATATCATGACAGCAGTCCACGACACCCGAAAGTGGCCCAAGCAAACAAACAAACAGCGCGAGCTGAGAAACTAGTCACAAATTGACAGACTTCGGGGAAGAGAAGGAAAGTGGTATAAAAAAATGGTAGAAAAAACTACTTTAGAAGCAAAAAATTCAACGAAAAGTTGCACACAGCAATTGCCCAGGGATAAGCTCAACAAGAGAGCAGACGAAAAGCAACATGCAACAAACAGAAAGAATACTAAAATAAAAACAAAAACAAAGAAAACAATCTACTAAGTTCTTCCGTCTGGCGCTTAATTATGAAGCTTGTTAACTATTAATGAAAAAGTTGTTGTAAAAACCAGGAAAATAACCCAAAAGGAGCTGCCAAACAACAGTTGACAACAACAGTTGGAGCCAACCCTCCCCGAGGAGTCGTCGTCAGGCAGGCAAGTCAGGCTCTGCTGCCGGTTAGTCAGGATGGGATTTCTTCTCCCCAAACATAAGATCAACGCTTGACTTTAACAGATTAAGAAAGATAAAGAAATTTTCTTTAACTTCAAAGAGAATCGCTTAGCGAAAAAGTTAATGCAAATTACTTGTGGGAAAAGTAAAGATTTCTTTGGCATTTCACTGTAAATATTTCATTTTAATTTGAATTGGTTTTAGGCTTGAATTATTTTTAAATCATGCTATAAATAACCCGTTTAACTTTACACCCTATTCTACTCTCAAACTAACCCCAAACCCAATCCTAAGCCAAATCCAAGCCCGACTAACACGCAGAGTAAAAGTCAATGTTTTTATTCTAGCAACTTTAAAAGGCCAAGAGCATTTAGGATACACTTAAACACCTCATATAGTAACTCTTAGCAGCAGCAGCACGAGCCAATGGGGATGGGCGAAACTTTAGTAAATAATTTGCCTTTAATTAACATGCTGACATCATTAAGCAAGAAACCAAAATGGCAACAGTTTGTCAGACAGTCGAATCATTTGTCTCGACGCCCCTTCGAAATCGGCAAGGCAGAGAGAAGGGACAAAAGAGGCAAGCGCAGGGAATAGTCCAGGCTTGACACCCTCCAATATCCTGCAAAGTTCTGTCCATATTGACAGTATATATTCAACTCCCCTTATCACACCCGCTAACACTCTCTCTCTCTCTCTCTATCTCTCTGTCATAGTGTGTATGTTGCTAATTAAATAGAAAAATTAGAAAAAACTTCGTCGTAAATTCCATGGCCAAGCGGTGCGTCGTCATGTAATACAACACCCTGGGCACACTTATCACACTCCAGGGGCGGTCGTCATGCTCAGACATAGGCGGAGCCGCAGGGAGTTGCCTGCTAGAGAGCGAGGCAACCAGGCCAGGCCCTGCCAGGGCAGGGTAGTTAGTTGGGGCAGTTGAACCCCTGGTGTGAAATCATTTGACGACGTTGCTCCGTATGACGCAATTAATCAAATTAAGTTGCCCGGTCGTCATTCGGTTGGTGCAGCGTATCTCATTCATTTTGGTAAGACGAGAGACTAGATGAACCAGACGAACGGACAGACCGACCGACGGAAGGATATTGCGATAGACGCGCGTCGTCACTTGATTAGCTCATAAGTAGCGATGCTTTAGCACAGGAATTGGGCTCTCAATCAGGTTGGTAGCAATAGGAGACGCTGTCTATGCAGACGCAAGTTGATTATATTCAATAGTGCTGAAAACTTCCTGTTAGTAGTGGTAATATATCGATAAATATCGATTGCTTCCACTTAATACAGGACTCAAGTTGATTTTATTATATGGCGATGCCAACTTACTTTGAATATAAGTTAAACAGGTAGTTGCTCCTGAAGCATCTAAGATTATTGGGCGGGCTTTTTGTTATAGTGTTCTATAAGCGATAAGACGTATTTTGGAAAAGGTGGGCGAGGTCACTGCTTCGCCTAAGTTTCATTTTAATTCAATGAAGCAAAGCACATACAGAATATGTATTTAATTAACAAATATTATTGATTGATATTGAACAGATAATTAATGTGGTTTACTCCGATTCTACATCAATTTCAATATAAGCGAACAATTCAAGTTCAATTCAGTTCAGTTGTGGGTAATAATCGTTTGAGACAAATTGGACTGAAAGAAGAATTGAACAGTCTACAATACAGAAGGGTCTTTAATTTATGTTAGCCCTAATGCTGCCTACCATTCCACTTCGCAGATCTTTGTCTTCATCGCTCTAACACCTTTACCTCAACCTTATTATTGAACACTCTTTTCCTGCTTTCGCCAGTATGTCTGCTCGGTTAATATAAGTAGTTAAGTTATAAACTGTTGCTAACCCTGTTATTTTCTATTCAATCAATTATAAATCATTCAATCATCCATGTAAATAAGTATAGTACAATTAAAAATAGAAAAGCTACAATTGGCATTACCAACTTAACAATTGTTAAAGATATTAAAATATAGACTTATCTTACTTTTAAGCTAAACTAGTTAACTTTCCCCGATTTAACAACTTCGCCAAATTCACTTCGCTTGTTTTAAAACTGCCAACTTTTTCAAAAATCAATTGAAACACTCAAATAAATAACGCAAAAGTTGCTTTCTCAAGCATCTTTAATCATCCCCTCATCTCTGCTTTCTCCACTACGATTTTCAAGAACCGATTTAAAACGACGAGTTGGCTCTTTGGACCACTTTCGCTGCAACATAAATTAGAAACTGAAGGCAGCTTGTAGGCGTTCAAGTGCACTCAAGCTAGAAAAATTAAATGCCAAACTTTTTTTTTGGCGAGAACGAGAGATGGTTAGAAGAGGAAGTCACAAAAATATATGCCACAAATTGCATTTTGGGCAACGCTTCGCTGCCTGCTGCCACCAAATGTCACACAGACCAAGTCAGTTTCCAGGCAACTGAAGAAGGGGCTGAAGAGAAAGCGAAATGAGAAACAGAGTGAAAGAGGCAAGGACAGCGTCTTGGCAACGACAAATGTTTCTCCTTATCAGCGAGGCATAATCAAAAGTGTTGCCACACGCCTGCCTGCTGCTGCTCGCATCGCTCGCTTCACTTGATATTTTCCACCACCAATAAAGCTCCAATTAGCGACCGAGTCATCGTCGATTCTACTAGGGGACTTTCGGTTTGCAAGTTATGTGGGTGCGTCGCTAAAATGCTAATTAGCGTGCTTCGAGTGGCATGTGGCAAGTGGCAACTTGTTACCGGCTGAGAAAAGGCGTCGCTATTAATTAGCCGACCAATTGGAACAACTTTGCGTGTATAATTTGTGCCCAAAAAGCGAAATAGGGCAGTATTGGGGGCTTCCCACTCGTTATCTCTCAAACTGCTGATGCAATTTAAGACAAAACAGAATATTATGGCATAAATCTTAAAGTGCAATACTTTCAACTTTAACCATATCTTTCAACAATATCTAAGAAACAACAAGTATTCATCAGCTGCAAGTGATCATATTTTGATTAAGTTTTGACAACATATGAACATAGTTTAAAAATATATAGAATATATATAGAATAGAATATAGAGAATATGTATTTGTTTGTTTTGCTTATTCAGACTTATGTGTTTACAGTATACTTTGGAAGTCATATTTAGTCAACAAATATCTAAAACTGAAAGACCACTTTCAGTTTCAACAAAAGTAAAAGTCTAATTCGACTTGCCTGTTTACGCTGTTAAAGAATATATACACTTTATAGCGTCAGTGATGCTCATGTTGAGAGTATTCTGTAGGTTGGAAACTACTTTATCAATTTCGCTTATCAATCTGTTCTTAATAAATAAAATTAAATAAGAATAAAGACACGGGTTTTTCAAGCCGGGTTGTTTACCTCCAAATATTTTTGATTAATGATTGTTCGCCGAGTAAATAAATTGAGGCTCTGAACAGTTGCTCTGTACAAAGTAAAACCGTGGCTTAGTCTCAAAATAACTCGCTTTACCAAATTTTTATTCTATATTATCTCTGTCGTTATACTCCTGGGATCTTGCCTAGCTCAAAGAGAGTACAAGTCGTGCGGACCTCGATATTTCTCAGGAAATCTGCTCATAGACAGAAATACGCTGTTCTATAGAACAAAAGATGAGTGGACAGTGGAACGCTTTTCATAAGTTGGTCATTTTTTTTTTTTTTTATTTCATTACAGAACGAGAATACCCCGATTAGCGACATGGACAACGAGAACAAGAACGAGTAAGAGACCTTTTTATTTTAATTGGAACAACCAACGCAATTTAAATGGATCAGAACTGTTTTTTTTCTTCTTGGGCCATGGATTATTTAAGTATACATTCTCTTTTGTATTTTTGACAATATGAACATTCGAACTAAAGCATAATAATTTACAAAATAGAACTGTTTAAAAATTTGTAGCCAACTGACCATATTTTCTTTTACAAATGGGTAGAGGGTATATCAGATTCGAGCTACAGTTCGATCAAGAATATTAACACTTTATGGGATGGGAGATTTCTCTTCCGCGAGGGTATAAAACGTGTGCTCTGAGCGATTTCAAGGTTGGAACCTGCTTTGTCGCATCGCCAACGCTTATCGCTCTGTTCTTATTTAATGAATTTGCAAAAATCTAGCAAGCTTTCTCGCACGGGGTTTCCCAACAGTATCGCTCTCTCATGACATCTAAATTTAGCCTCAGTGATTCTCGGAATCAACCTCAGCACTCGGGTATTTCCAGCTCTGCGGCAATCTTATTTGTATCTCTTTATATTGATCATGGGTTCACCGAATATTATAATTCAACCCCAGCTCAGTTGCTGTGCGTAAAGTAAACTGATCAGTTGTTAATATGAATCGCTTGGCCAAATTTGTATTCTGCTTTGCCTTTATCCTTGCGATCCTAGGCACTTCCGAAGCACGCAAGTCGTGTGGACAAAGAATGGAATGTGTGCCACATCACTTGTGCTCTAACAACATAGTTATCACAGATGGTCGAGGCCTTATCAATGAACGATCTGCAATAATCGACGACTGTTCGTGGAATGAGGCTTGCTGTTCCTTAGATAGAAAGGTGAGTGAGTGGACTGTGGAACACAGTTCATAAATTGCGATTTTATGATTTTGTATTATGCAGAAAGAGGACACTCAGCATAGTGACGAGGATACAGATATCGACTACTCATTTTTATTAAATCTACCAACGGTATATGAATAAGATTAATAGATTAACTTAATGAATGAAGTTAAATATATAATGTCAAGCCTACTCAGTTTGATTGAGTCATACAATATTACCACACAAACAAAATTAGGGCGTTAGAGAGTGCAGTCCTTTAGCTCAAACTAACCATTTTAGTTATTCAAGTCATTTATTATGGTAGTATTTGATTGCAATTTAAGATTGTGAACGATTCTTATCAAAAACAAACAATTCCATGTAAAATATCGCTGTATTGCTCACAGTACAATGTCAACTTATGTAAAAATATGACTGTCAACTTACTTTTTATAACTAATTGAAAGATGTATTGGAGTCTATAATAACTGTACCACAAATCTCGTGGAAAACAGGACTGTCAACTTGTAATTCCTCATACAATTTAAAAATATTAAACTTATGGCACTGCCAATTCATTGTACACATCTTTTATAATCGATATTATTAACAATTCCACAAGCTGCAATCGAAATTTACCCAAGTGGCGCTTACAATCGAAAGTGCTTCGAGGCGGCACGAATGCACGTGCCACACAGAGAGAGTATGCCTGCCACACATGCATAATTAATTATGTACACATTTTGCGCTAATTAACGCTTAATTAATTGCACATTTAAATGACAAAGGCAATGCAATCGAGCAGATGTTTAAATACATCAACTCGTTGTTTCATTGATTTAAAAGTGCAGAGCAAATAACCTTCCTCTCAAATCGTTTTACGTGTGATAAAAGTTTAATTAAAATTACTGTCGTAATTTGGTGATACATTCAAAAATAAGCAGCAAAGTAATAATTGACATAAATAGGGTAAGTGAGATTGAAAAATGTTAAACATGTATGGAAATCATGGTAGGTTACTTTATTTCTTTATTTCTCTTTAGAATTAAACTTCGTTTGAGAATAAATTGATAACACGCAACAATCAATTGAGAACCTAATTTTGATCTTTAATTTCGCTACAGAATTTTCTACTTAACTCCAATAGATTTCCAGCTAATCCCCGATGCTTATTGCGGCTTATTTCGTCTGACAAAACTCAACAGACAGTTTGTGGAAATCAATTAGCCAGACTTTCAGATCAAAGACAATCCCTTTCAATACATATAGACACAGACATGTTCATGTAAATATGCACATTGTGCGCGCGCTGATGCCGAACGAAATCCCCATTGACTGATTAACACACAAACTCAGTCAAATGAAGCATATCAAAAGGAAAGTAAACTTCAACTTCTCCAAACTGATGGCAGAGGAAATATATAAATATGTATATAGAAAGTATACATACATACATATAAATTTCTATCCGTCTATCATCCAAGTAAACCCAAGCAACATAAAAGCCTTGCAGGCTTAGCCACATTTATAATTACTTTATTAAGTAAAAAACTTGCAGCTTCTGTCAGTTTTTCACACTTTACAAAATGAACAAAAGTTTTTTCACTTTCTTTAGCCCCTTTTCCGGAGCATACCTTCCCTGACTTGTACAAGGTGTCATGTTTATTATTTATGCAAAACTTTCAACGATTAGTTGATAGTTATAGTTAGGCCAATTACAGATCGGAACCAAAGTAAACTATAAGCGCAGTACAAGAAGTTTAGCACAAGTTTTCGATTTGAAAAATTGTGTGAATATTTTGAAGAGTCAGTAAGTTATCTTATGAAATGTGAAGATATTAAAAATTCTCGGACAATGAAACTATCTCGCAAGAAATGTTATTCTTCTTCTACAACAATATTGAACATTATCGAATATACAGCCACAGTGCTTTAATCGTGTTTTAAATACTCTGGAAATTTATTTATGCCCTGACACATGCATATCATGCAAACTGTTAAAGAAAGGAAGAAGAGGAAGAACAGCATAAAAGCAACGGCTCATAAATAAAAGACACAGTGGAGAGATAAAGAGAACCGAATATATAATAAATAAAAACGAATACGTAGTTGATAGATTACAATATGTTGTCGATAATGGATAATGTGCCACGAAATCGACAGACCTCCCACTCTCTTCTTTCGTCTTTCTCCCCCATCTTTCAGTCTTTGTCGTTGGTTTCTTTTTTTAATGCGCCATGCGGCGGTTTTGCTTCTCTCATTCTGATTCTTTTTTTGGAATTCCGCACATATTTTTTATTAAATAGCGTCGATATTAACACCACACAAAGAAGGCTGACGAATTGCACGCAAATTGCCCGCTCTGAGGTTCGTAAGGGTACGGGCTAGAGGCTAGAGGGTGCTGGGGGAAGCAGCACGAGTGAGGGAAGCACATTCATAAGAAACGTTTGGTATTGTATGGCAACACAATGCATGCGACTACGACATGGATATGCAATAAAGAAAATGTGCCGCGATGCCAAGACTTTGTAATATTAAAACGAGGCAAGTGAAAGAGCTATACATGAGTATGTTCCCCATATAAAACAACGATAAGAAAACGTTACAATACAGATTAATCTTTGCTTAAAACAGTTTGCAGTTGAAGTACCCGTGTTTATTGTTGTAAAACCATTGAACATTGAGATAAATCTCAGAATATAGCTAATATATAATATATAATTCTTCGATTTACATGTATAGCACAGGGATATTGAAAAGTAGAGCTTCATTTTAAATGAAAGACTGAACGCACAGCCCTATAAAGTTTAACTTTTCTACTAATCTTTAATTAGTTTGAATAGTTCTAATGTTCAGCCTTTACTTTATACTTTTCGGCTTGCTTTTTAGGTTCAAACCTAATTAGAACTCGCATTGTTGTATAGAATGTAATTTCCTTCAGAGTTTTGCTTCCATATTAAATTTGCATCAACATTTTTAGGGTTATACGGTTATGACATTTTCCTATTTAAACATTTAGAATTTACCACAAAAATTCCATTGCTTTTTTCTAAACTATTCTTTGTATCGTAATTCATGAATTTTATCTTATTTTATTCAACATTTCTTGTGAGAACACTCTGGCAATTACATATAGATTTGCGGGAAGACCCGCATGTGCGCCAACCAACCAAGCCAGACAGAGAAATCGCACTTTGCAGACTTACAGACGGACAGACGAATGAGCTGATGGACAGAGAGACAGACAGACAGATAAACTGAAGCTGATGCTGAAATGGCAAAGAAATCATTATTTATATGCAACAGCAGGACCGCAGTACCGCAGATCAACTGTGAGACACATACAAACATATTCTCCCTCCCACACACACACACAAACATGCAATGTAAGAGCAAGTGCTGTGGACACTTTGAAATGAATGCAAACTGTTGCCAAGACGAACGACTTTCGACGACCATCAATATAAATTTCAATATGACCAAAAACATATTTGCCATTTCGAATGAAGAAAAATAGTGTACGCGTTGCTGAAGAACTTTCTGGGTAAAACAACTAACTGTAACTAAAGTATAAATCAATTAAAGAGCACTGTAATCTCTTGGGGGCAAAATAATCACATATCAATGTTAGGAATTGATAAAATGGTGGGAGTGTATGGGAGAGAAACCATTCGAAAATTACCTTCGATTGAAATTGAAAATTGTAAACCATAAAATGTGTTTATTGGTATATAACACAAAGCTAAAACCCGTTCAAATTAATATACTGCATTAGAAGATTTACACAGATTTATGAACATTCTTGTGCTAATAATTAAATTACTACTACTATAAAATATTTTCTACACCTTACAAAGAAATTCCCTTTTCCCTTTAACTTCGTGCAACTCTCCACAATATTTAACAAATACAGAAAACAACGAAAACTCCCATTTTTAGCTCGTGCAACACTTCAAAAATACCAACACTCAAATTACAAAGCGCCTTAAAAACGCACCCCAGAGGCGGCTCTCACACACACACACACATACTAAAAGGCCAAAAATCGACTTTAAGCGTAATGACAGAAGACCGCCTCTGTCGCGCCTCAGCTTCACAGCTGCTTCAGTGTTTGCTGCTGTTTGTTGTTCTTGTTGCCGCTTTTTGTAGCATACTCCAAGGGGGCAGCACAAGTGGGGGCTGTGTAGCCAAGAAACGAACCACAGGGCAAAAGGCAAAAAGTGCAGCGATAAAGTTGCAGTTGCAACTTGCAAGTTAAGAGAGAGGCAGAGACAAAAACGAATTGCACAAGAGTAGTGTGTGAGTGTGTGTGTGTGTGTTTGAGCTGCCTGTGTGTGTGCGATAAAAGCGGAAGTGCAGATTGCAGCAGCAGCAGCAGCCGTCGCAGAAAGTGTGGAAATGTCAATTTGCTTTTGCTCGAGGCTTAACTGCAAAGCGGCCCAAGGGGGGGGACCGACAAAGAAGCCTTAAGGGGGCGAGGGGCGTGACCAGCACCGGAAGATAGCAACAGCGTGTGCAACACACAGTGCAACAACGCATATTGATTTTCAATTTGACGCCAAGCGACTTTACCCTAAGATAAAAAGCCAAAGCGACAGAGAAACGACATTACACACACAGGGGGGTGAGGGGGTTGCCAGTGGGAGAGAAAGTGAAGGGGAGCGTACGGGTTTGAGAGCAACTGCAAGCTACTCCTTGCTGAGGCCAGCTAAAGCTTAAAAGCAATTTTGCGGCTAATAAATCCGATTTCCGTTGTGTTTCGAAATAAATTGCATGCGAGGCGAATTTGTGGCAATGTTTTCAGCCTTTTTTTTCAGCGGGGTAGGGCGCGGGGCACATAGAGTGAGAGGGGGGAAAGGCCAAAGGATTTTGCACCGGAAATGGCTCTCAGGGGGAAATGGCAACAGTTTTCACAACAACAGCAGCAGCAGCAGCTGCTTTCAGTCGGATGCGGTAAATTAGCAGCTGCTATGGGTCCTCCAAATGCACTATACGTACACACACACACACACGCACAAACACACTCACACACACGCAAATACCACAACAATACATAAAACACATGACCTCGTTTTGTAGGCTGTAGCAAAAGGTATGTGTTAGCAAGGTACCCTATACAAATTAAGCTATTAGATATTTTATAGCAATTTTTTAAGGGATCATCTGCAGTTGCAACAAATTACAGGGTATCACAAGATACAGAAACACAAGATAACAAACGTATCAACCTATGTAGAACTGGCTTATCCTAAACTGTTCTATTCCAGTCTCACCTTCATCAAAAAATATTTGATAGTATTATGCAATCAATGCAATTTCTACAGGGTATCATTTCAGTCCTTCCCACTCACCTGTACATCATAATTTTGCTGCTGTTGCTGCAATAGATTTCCCGGAGATTCCATATGATTGGGTCCACCGGCTGCGCCTTGATGATTTAACATTGGTGACTGCAACGAGACCAACAAAAGGCATTCGATTAATTTTCATTGTCACTGTACTGCAATGGAGCTCAAACTGTGCTCAAACTGTGCTCTCACCTGTGCGGCCATAGGCATGCCAGCTCCACCGACTCCGTTCATCATTGGCGGCTGCAATTGACTCATCTGTGCTGCCATCTGCTGATGTGCATAGGCAGCAGCTGCGGCGGCACTGCCACCTCCAACTCCTCCTCCGGCAGAGCTATTACCACCGACTCCACCTAACCCATGACCCTGGCCATGATCCATTAGCATGTGATTGAAGTGTGGCATTTGTGGGAAACCACTGTGTTGCGAGGGATCCAGCAATGTGGGTGGGCGTGGCAGGGTCTCTTCAGCTGGTGATGGCTGGCGGGAGCCGGGAGTTCGGCTATAATAGAGAAGAGAAAAAAAATTAAGTTACTGAGTTACTAAACAGTTGAGTAAGCACTGTAAGCAGTTGTAGGCACACTGTAAGTAAATAGCATCCACAAAGAGTTGTGTAACAGAAGTTTTACAAGCACTATACACATCCTGAACAGTTCCAGTGCTTGCCACACTGTATACAGTTTTAAAACTAGTGTTTCACTCTTGCTTAGCTCATACACTAACCGTTTTAGCACACACCCTCGGCGTAGCCGAGTCGCAAACCTACATTGAACTAAAACAAAATTCCCTCTCATTGTATGACCCCAAAACTGGGCCAAATTAACTTCAATTATAACAGAAACTTATCAGATAATTTAAAATAAATTACCCTCGTTTATTTTTGTGTGGTACCTGCGAACTCAGCCTTAATTACCAACAAAAGTTCAACTTATCAATTCGTCACTCGCAATGACTTCCCAACCGTGCGCAGCTGAAACAAAAGACTTAAGCAGCAAACTTGAACTGAGCTCAGTCAGCCAATGACGTCAGCACAAAAACAACAATTAGAGATAACTTATTTTGCTATTGCTACTGCTACTGCTACTGCGGCTGTTGTCGTGATGTGTTTGTGATTTAATGAATGCATCTAGCTGCCAAGAGTCGCCAGACAGCAACAACAACAAAAACAACAATGACAATAAACATACGTTTCATTTATAGCTCACACTAGTGTGTGTTTGTGTGTGTGTGTGTGTGTTGACTCACACACGTGCTCTTACTATCTCGCTCTGGCTCTCGCATGCCGTTGCGCCAATTTATTGTGATAGAATTACCGTCGCCGTCATCGGGTCATTAACACCAAACTCGGCAGCAACAGCAACAAAAACAATAAAACTGCAGCCATTGCAGACCAGTTGCTGTGCAACTGTAACGTGACTCAGCCAGAGAGATTATCTCTCAGTCGCAGTTGTTCTCAAGCTTCTGCACTGGGCTTAAAATGCTGAAGCAACTGTATTCTGGCAATTTATTAACTTCGGAAATTGAAGGATTGCTAAATTAGAAACAAAATAAACATTTTAACTGTCACTGAAATTAATTTCCTTAAACTATTTTAAATTTATTTATTTTCCTCTATAAACTTTTAAAACTAAGCATGAAATAAGTATATTGTAGAGAACTTCTAAAATAAGTAGAATATCTTTGATGTTTGATTAACTGAATCGAACATATAAAATTGAATATTTAATAAAGAAATCCTTAAATAAAATTCTTTATAATGTTTGCTCTGTATTTTCTTCAAACTTTAACTACATTTGAAATTCTTTTTCTTTATAATTCACACCAATTCCCAAGTTGACTATCCAACCATAAACTAAGGCAACTCTGGGCAGCCTGCCCATTTATTTGTTATATTTATTGCATTTCTCTGATTAACTCAAACAAAGCCACAAGAAAGGACCCTCGACCACAACACAAATTCCCATTCCCTTCTCTATTTCTCTCTCTCTCTCCCTTTCTTCATCTTTTTGCTAAGCGCTTTGGGCGAGGTCAGTTTCGCATTGGCAACATTCCCATCGACAGTGGCAACAACAACAATAATATTCTAATCTGCGCGACTCTTATGTAAGCAGAGACATAGCAAACAAACAAAAAAGCGAAAACATTTTCACTTTCAAAGGGAAAAGAAAGCGCCGCAACAAAAACTAGATAAAAAGGTCAGCAGCGCGCGTCAGTTGACCAAGTTGGTAGCCAACACAACAGACAGACAGACAGACGGACAGACAGGCCCAACAAACACAACTGGGCCGCGTCTCTCGCGCAGTAGGTCAGACAGGTGCTTCAGGTCTGTCGCTTTGTAATCGTCGTCGTCGAAACTGAAGCCATCACACGAAACGTAACTCAAACTGAAACCGAAACTGCAACTCGCCGTTCGTCGCGAGGGGAAGGGTTGCCTCAGTTCGCAATTTTCGCAACTAAATTTCATTACGCGCACACAAAACGTGAGCAAAAAATTACGAAGCACAATAAAACGTTTACAAACACTTAAAAAAATAGACGAAAACTGAACATGGCAACAAGAAAAACATAAACGAAAACTAATCGAAGTGTTATAAAAAATTAGTAATAGCAAAAGCCAATAAAAAGAGCCTTGCTGAAGATTGGAATACCCTAGCAATTCTCATAAATAATTTATAATAAATTGTTAACAATAATTGATCATTGCGTTCGAATGCCAACAAAGGAATTTGATGATTCCTTGTTTATTAGACGAATTATCTATTGATTCTTTTTAATTAATTATTATTTACATTTACTTTTATTTTTATTATTTATTATTTATTTGTATTACCATTATTTAATGTGATTTATTTATAATACTTTATTGGTATTTATTTAGTAATTTTTATTTATTTATATTCATTTGTTTAAATCATTTTATTTATTTAGTTTTATTTATTTATTTTAATTCATTTGTATCAAATTATTCACATTGATTTGTTTATATCAATTTATTTATATTTATTTTGATATTTATATTTATTTTGATATTTATATTTATTTATATTTATATTTATATTGATTTATATTTATTTATATAATTGATTCATTTACTTCTGATATTCCAAGAGTTTTAAACTACAAACTGAACGTTTTCCATTTCATAATTTACCCTCTTTATGAGTCTAAGTTGATGAAACCGCGTCTAGTTTATAAGTTTATAAGAGACTGTAATACCCTCGCTCTGTACAACAAAGGGTATTCAAAGTGAGCAACGTTTTGTGTTGTTTGTCTTGGTGATGTTTGCTTTCTTGTTGTTGTTGTTGTTATGATTACTTACATCATAACAGTTATTACGTTTGGCATTGAAACACGTTTTGACTGTGCTCCGACCGGCAATGAAATTGCAAAAGCAACAACAACAACAATAACGACAACAACAATCGAAAGAGAAAACCGGCAAACAAGAACAACAAGCAACGAACACAGCCTATGAGAGCCGCTAAGCTCGACCACAGACTGGTTTTATAATTTTCGGCTTCAATATAATTTGACTCAATTCCTCAATTGCTTGTTTAGGAACTTGTAAAGAGGTCTTCAAAAATGATTTACGTTTCGTTTTGGAAGTACATTTTGTAAGCGCCATTTCAAAAGAGGTCAAAGAAAAGATTAAACGAAATTGAGTTGACCTTAAAGTATCCAAAAATGGTAAGGGAATGAGGAAGGTGTTAATCACAAATTTGAGTTAAGAAACAAGTTAATTTGCAATTTATATGCACAACTTTATCGATTGAAGCTTACAATGATTTTCATGATGATTTTATGAATGAACCTTTCATTATATTTTACGCTTTGCTTTTCATCTGTTTCTTTATACCTTCTATCACTTCCTTTACAGCAAGAGTCACTTTGTATCTCTTTACATTTTGCTTTTTTAAGCTTCATTTTCTTCTTCTCTTCAAGGCACTTAACAATCTTGCAATACATAACTGATACTATAAACCATTCAAAAATATACGCCAACACAAAGTATACAGTGCTGAAATGTAGGCCAAGTTTTGAAATTGAAGCATTGATATAATGAGTAAGCTGAGTCAACAGTTCCCAACTCTGACTGACAAACTAGACAAAAACTCTTTTCATGCTATAAATGTCGCTGACAATTATTTACTGTGGGCATAGTCAGGTTTCTGATTGAATCTTGATTGAAGGGATTAAAAAATGACTACCAGTAATAGCTGAAATTATTATTTAAGCTCCTCTCTTTGTGAGTTCCAGTAATATATAACATAATATCTATTATAATCATAAAGTTTCTTTATAAAGCCTACAGCCTTAAGACATTGAGTAACCTGTTGAGACTATAAGTTGGGGCGCGATCTATAAAGTGACCACCACTTGCTATACCCAAGCACACAATTCAAGTAGGCACCACTTATAAATAACAAAACTGACGCAAATCCAGAGCGGAGTTCCTCCTCGCCCGTCCCCCTCCCTTCCTTGATGCGAAGAACAAGAACGTGTTGGGGGACCTTGGGGAAAACCAGTTTACAGTGATGGTATAGGCATTCTAATGTCAATGCCATTGCCCAGACTTGAGCTAGACTGACAGACAGAGAGAACGAGAGAGGGAGAGAGAGCGAACAAATGGACCGACGACGGACAGACATCTGGTTACATACGAGTTGAACTGGTCGCCAGTTGTGATCGGTTTGTACTCACTTGAATCCCTTGTCATCATCGATGCCATTGACAACGACGCCGTTTGTATTTGTGACCTGGTCGTCCTTCTTTAAGCCGTTTGTATCAAACGGAGAATTTGCCTTTTCCTTATCATCATGTGACTGCAATAAAAGAGCATACATATCATTATAGATGTACTCTATAATATGTGAGAGACTTACCTTATCATTATCGTCAAACTTCAAGTTACGCAGACGCGGCTCTAGGGCCGACAAGGGACTCTCCTTGTTGGTGGGCGAACCACCCAATACGTACTCAACCATCTTGGCGCATGTTGAATCGCGGGGACTGTAAATTAAAGAAAGAAAAGGATTAGAAAGGAGAATAGAATATCAAGAGAATAAATTATAGTTAGTAAATAACAATGATATGTACATGGTATCTAAACCTTACCTCAGAATGCCAGCATTGCCGCTATTCGAAGTATCTGATGCGCCGCCATGTGGATAATTGCGTGGCCTGGGCGGGACCAGAATATTCTCACCCTGCGTCGACCAAGTGTGATCTTTCCACACTGATGAATGATCTCCAACGCCGGGTATTTGCAGTGGATTTAAGGGACCACCAGGTGTGCCAGAAACGCCACTTTTACCATCCGATTTCTCCCAGAGCTTCTTAGCAGTCGATGTGGTAATCTACGGAGCAAAGAGAGAGAGAGAGTGTGTTACATAAGTTACAAGGTTTTTTCTTGGTTTGTTTTTGTGGCCCAAACGAATCATGAGCAAAGTTTCTTTCCAGCAATTGAATTATGAGAACATCAATAATTTGCAATAATTTGTGTGTGCACCACAAAATTCGCAATCCAATTGAGTTTCCTTCTTCCTTGGCCATTACTTCCTCATTTTTATCATCCCTTCCCACTAGCCACTTCCCTTTCCTGTGCTGTTCGCCTGGTTGAGTTGATAACTTTGTTTGGCTTGGCGCAGTTTATCCCCGAGTCGAGTCGCGCAAGCATTGCAAACTTTTATCATTCTCTCAACTTTAATGCCGCATTTCTCTCGCCTCTGACAGCTGTCAGTGCTGGCTTTACGCAACCCTCCTCCCCCTCCACTGTCTCACTCCCCATACCCGTCCATCCGTAGCTGTGGTCAGAGCTTGCATTGTATGGCTAATGAAATCAAATTAGCTGCAGTTGCCCTCTTAATGAATACGTGACAATTACAACGATCAACTGCTTTCAGTTTATGGCCTAAACGATTGAAAATATCGAGCAATTAATGGACTAAGCCAGCTTAAACTTATAGAATGTTTAAGGGTATTGTAAATCACGGTTTAATTAAAGATTAAGAGATGACACAAGGTGAGGCATACAAGATAAATGTGCATTAAAGCAAAGTCATTTAATTTCAAGATAAAGCTTTGTTGAATGTTTTCGCAGCAGTCACAGTGTTAATACGATATAATCCCACAAATACATTTATCTACCCAATCGAAATTTATTATTATCCTTGAAACAGAATGAAAGTATAGTTACAAAACAACTAGCTAAGGTTTAGTGAGGAGTTTATTTAGTTTATTCAAAGTTAATATTAGTAATAACTTATGAATCTCCTAAACAATAACTCAAATCATCAGCACAGCATTGTGAAATTCATTATTTGTTTTTTGTATTTGTCCTAATATTCATCTCTGCCATTATTCTAAGGATACTTTCGTTATTTGTCATACTACAAAAGCTAACTAAGCGCACATGTGCATGAGTAACATAAATATTTGCCTTTGATAGGGAATTACAACATGTGAAACTAGATACGTTTTATGTAAAATGTTAAGCACACAAACGAATTTCAATTATTTAGTGTAAATATTTGCGAAACAAGAACTAGAACGAAACACAACGAGGCAAAGTAAATAGTGCAAAACGGAATCATTGAAATAGAAAAGCAAAAACACCAATAAAAAATATACAACAAACCAAATACAAAAATTAAATTTCCTTGCATAAGTCGAGCTTAAGCTTTTTTGTTGCTAACGTGTGCGACGAAATCGGTTTAGTAGCAGATAACGGCAACACAAATTGGAATTACGCAACACTTATCAGAACATCTAGAGTACCGTTCATTTTGTTCTTTGTTATTTTCCTGGCCTCTCACTTTGCTCATTTCATCGCTTTGGGCCACTGACCCCCACACAGAGAAAGGAGAGTTGCCACAGAGAAATGAATCATATGGCGACAAAAGAATGGCAAGCAAAGGCAAAGGAAAGTTACGAATAGGGGCAGGCGAGGAAGGGAATGTGGGGGGAGAGAAGGCGACAGTTGCCAGCTAGTTACATTTCTCAGCGCAAAAGAACTTATGAGCTTCGCTTGGCGTCTTTGGCTCGCTGACAAACTGCAATAAGACAAACTGCAAAATGAACAGTCGAGGAAAGCAGATACATAGATAGATAGTTGGACAGATAGAGAAGCAACTATTCGACAAAGACTCTTTGAGCAGCTGTTCAATTTCAGTCCCCGGTGCTAACTCGACACGATTCGCAGAGTGCAGCAGAGTTAATCGCATGGCAACCATAAGCGACAAATGGATGAGGGTTTTAATCAGCAAAAGAAGTGAGAAAAGAAAGAGAGATAGAATAATGATAGAGACCTGGGGAAATAGAGTAAAACGTATCAGATAAAGCAAGAGATACATAGAAAGATAGACAATGTGGGAACAAGAAATAGCGATAGATATAGGCGACAAAAGGATATAAGATGGGAAAAAGGAAAGAAATGAGATAGAGATACATAAATCAAAAGATAGAGATAAATAGGGGCGATAGTTCTAAGAGAAAACAAGAGAATATGATATAGAATCACGTTGCCCTTAAAAATACATTTTATAATAAATAAAGTTGCAAAACTCACTTAGAAAAAACCAAAATGGGTCACAAAATAAGCATAAACAATTTAATTTATTCGCAACAGGTTATGCAATAGATCAGATGCAAACATGACAAGTAAATTGGCTACTTAGGATATGATCGACTCTGATATACCCGTTACCATAAGCTTCACCTGTGTTTATCCACTAAATTTCATATATAAATTGGCAAACAAATTCATAAATCATTTAGACTGCGTTAATTATTGTGCATACACTAAAAATGAATGTTCTATCTTAGATCTCAGAGACTATAATATTTAGGGCTACCAAGTTTGTTGTCCATATGTGTTATAGATGCACGTAGATAAAGACGCCCCTATATAAGAAATCGTTTTGTCCACTAGTCCACTATAGCTTTGGTGCTTGTTTAATTCATGTTTTTTTGCAAAGAGGGAAGGGGCGTGGTCAAATTCTATAACAACCTTAAATTGCATACAATACTAGGATATATAGAAACCAATTTTGATAGTCCTAACTCATAAAATCTCTCTAAATCGACACGGATGTTGATGCTGTATAAAACAATTATTTTTGGGAACGCAGCAGCCTCTTTATGCTTGTTTCATGCAAAATTATAGCATCTTTCTATAATATGCGTAGCGGGTATAAAATCATATCATGTCACCAATTTACTCGGCTCCTTTAAGCTTTTTTACACACACACCGTATGTACACATTATACTCAAGGGTCTACACCACATAGCCAACACCAACGTGTATTGCAGCAGTCACAAAAGTTACCTAATTAACTTTTATGCCGCACACAAACTCAATTTTTATTCGTGCTTTCTCCTGCCGTGTAGAGGGTATTTTAATATTGTGATAAAGAATGGGACAGGCACATGATTTTAAACTCATTATATACAACATTATAGATATACGATAAATATATGATATATAAAAAGAACAATCGATAATTGATTAATTATGTATCCAAAGTTGTTACAATGGCGCTCATTCCTAAAGGGTATACAAGCTTCGGCATGCATAAGTGAGGTTTTTCATTCATTTCCTCTTTTTTTTGGACTCCCAACCCAAACTTTTCCCAAGGAGAATTCGTTGTCATAATGCGTCAGCGCGCGTGCCACGTGCCACACGACGAGGACGACAACAGCCAACATCATTTTAAATATTTAATATGCCTATATCGCGGACGCACCCACACACACACACACTCGACAGTTAACCAACATGAGGAGCTCTGCGCGAGCTCCATTAACAACATCCAACGTCTAAGCAGAGCACATTAACTTTTAAAGAAGATTAATTCCATTCCATTTTATAGGCACACACAATCAAAAGGATTACGATGATTGGAATTGAGTTTCAAATGGTTTGTTGAAGTCCTTAGTAAGTGTATTAATAATTTAAAATAGTCTTAAATATATGAAACTTGATTTACTTTATGCTGAATTTGTTTTTCTTTCTCCCAAGTTAATTAGCCTTATGTTTCCCTTTCTTCCGACGCCTAAGTACCTACGTAATTCTCTTTTTATTTTCAACTGTAATGATCATTTATTTTAATTGCATCCCTTGCATAATTTCTAATTGTTTCAGGGCTGTGTCTTGGCTTGTTTTTCCTTCAAAGTAGGCAACGACAACCTTGCACTATAAATTTTTGAAAAGGCCAAAAGAAAAACTCTGCAAAAAACACAGAGAGAGAGACAGACACAAATTTATTTGTTTGCCAATATTTGCAACGTCCAAAACAGAAACCAAATACGACATGTGTTTGGCAACAATGTAATGACTAAGCAATACCCTGGTAATTACTTTTAATAAAACATGTGGGTATTTTATTTCACTGTAATTTAAGTGTCTCATATACCTCGTTTTACCTTTACTTAGGGTATATGCAAACAACTGCAAATATTAACTGAAAGTGTGAAACAGTCAACAACAACAAAACTCTGTTTTTTAACCTGGGCCCGTCACACAGATTAAACGAACAATAACAAAGCTACAACAGCAAAAACAAATACGTACAAAGTGTTAAAAACAACAATAACAATAAAAACAACAACATTTATAGCTAGTTCGATGCCCTGATGCAACACCGCAAAAAAAAACTGAATAAAATTGCCGACTAGGCGTATACGTAATGTGGGTTACCCCACGCAGAAACTGAATGAAACTGAACAGTGCAAATAAAGCCAATTAAATTATTAACTAAACTGCAAAATACAAAACTAAATCAATAAATGAAATTGTGGTACAGGAAATGAGCCAAAAAGTGAAGGAGGGAGAGAGAAAATAGAACAAGCTAAATGCGAAGACAAGCAAAAACCAAAAAAAAATAAATATACACAAAAACGAAATGCAGGAAAAATAAAAAAAAAATCTGCACTTAACATTGAGCGACTTAGCGATACCCATTCAAGTAAAGGTAACGAGAAAAGCAGTCGAGCAGTCGAATGTGGGATACCCTTCGACCTATGTTGCGGTGTATTTTAATTTGTTATATTCATACACATAATCATATGTACATATGTGTGTGCTTTCAAATTATTCTCGACAGATGGCGCTAGCCTGCCACCCTAGTTAGTGTTCTGCGCACACTTTCTTAAATAACTTTTGTGTTTATTGTCGGATCGGATTGAAATTCGACGATATATAAATATTATAGTTAGCTTAGTATTGAGCTAAAATTTTAGAAATTTGTATCTTTTATTGGGCGCTTACAAATCGACTTATCTTTAAATATTGATTTGCGGGAGCGGTGGGCGTGGCATACAACATTTGAAATAAACTTGTTCTGTGGACAATTCACATAAACCTTTATTCCAAATTTGGAGTCTCTAGCTTTTTAAATAGCTGACATCTTTGCGTTCAAACATACGGAGATATGGACTGACGGACAGACATGGCTCAAGTGATCCTAAGCAAGAATATATGTATCTACTCTATGGATTCTCCCACGCCTTCTTCTACCTTTTACATACATTTGCACAAAGTTAGTATACCCTTTTTTTAACCAGTTTTAATGATTGAAGGATATACAAATACTGGGTTATGAATCTCATGCAATCAGAATACGATTCATGGTTTTAACCGGCGTCACTCTCACAACAAAACTTGCTTCCAACTTGGAAAAAAGACTAATTAACGAACGTAAAAAGAAAACTAAAAAAAAGAAACATTTTCGCTGTTTTAGCAATTTTAACGCCTTCATTCAGCACAGACAAGTCAAAAAAAAAGTAATGAAAATAATTTGCATTAATTTTGAATGAATAAGCAGCAACAACAACAACAATAGCAACAGAGACGAATCACTAAGCGAAGAACAAATTAAAAGAGAATACAACGACGATATGAGTCGACAAATGTGATGAGAAAATCAGAAAAGTGTTTATACCCAATTATACCTCCACCCCCTCAACGACAACAACAACAAAATGTAAAGAAAAATGGTACGCAAAGAATTACAAAAAAATCAAATCGTTCATTAACTTGTCCTTGACTTCGAAGAGGCAACAACAACAAACATAGAACGCACACAGGCAAAAGCACAGGCAATAGAACGAAAGAGAGAGAGAGAGAGAGAGAGAGAGAGAGAGAGAGAGCAAGCGAGTTTGTGAGTAAGAGTGTAACGAATAACCGGCCCCAAAAAAAAAAAAAAAAACATGCGTGAGAGAAGGCAAAGACAACAAAACGGCAACAAAAAGAACGCGCACAAAGCAAACAACGAACGAAACAACAAAACGAAGAAGCAGAAGAAAAACATAGCAAAAGGAAAATGACCAAAAGAGAGAGAGGGAGAGAGAGCGCACGAGAGAGAGAACACAAAACAGCTACACAGAGAAGAGTGTGCAAGAGGAAGAGACGACAACCACAGGGGGTGGAATATGGTAGGCTCGTGAGCCAGAACAACAACAACAGCAACAACAGCAGCAATGGCAAACGCAGACAAAATAAAACAGAATAGAGGATATAAAGAAACGTAAAATAGCATAAAGAAAACCAGTCGAAAATAAAATCCCAGCGCATTTTTCTTCCCTCTAATTTGAGTTAAACTATGTATGTAGAAAATCTTTAGAGAGAAGGGGAACTTCAGGGATTGCAAATGAAACAATTGAGATAATGCAAGATAATTGCTAGACTTAATTATCAAATTGAACTGGTTTCTCAAGTTGGTAAGCAGAGTTATAACATGAGGTACAAATTTATTGAAATAATTGAGAAAAAAAGAGCAGAATGCAACGAACATTTGCAGAGGCGTCGAATCAAATGTCCAGCAACAATACGAACAATGCACTTGACACAAATTGAGGTTAAGAAATAAAAACAAAAATAAAAACAATAACAAAATATAAGCAACGAAACACATTTGTCTGTACATAAAACAACAATAAAATGTGGCCATATTTTGAGCACGCAAAGTGGTTGACTTTGAATTGAGTTGGACGAGTGTATGCGAAGGATGAGCTAAATATACAATATACCCTATAAATATTTAATTGCCCAATTCAATGATGGCGTAAATGGGGAGGAAAACTACATAGTACTTGAGCCATTTATTGATTTCGTATTTTTAAAACAGAAATATAAAATAACAGGCTAGAATATACCCTACAAGTAACACCATACATAAACTACTGCTCACTTTAGAGTATCTTTAAAATGAATAAACATTTTACTAGGCAAAAGGAACCATAAATCACATCAAATATAATGACAGCACTTGAATATACCCCACATTTAACTTAATTCATCTATAGCGCAATTTAGAATATATTCTAACTTCACAGTAGCTACGCTTTTAACCCATAAAATACAGAGAGACAAGAATACAACCTTTACTAAACTCAATTCATAAACTAACCCCTGATTGAGAATATACTGTAGCTTTGCAGGGTATCTATATGGCGACTCAAATCAAAAATCACATAAAATACAAATACAAATCCAGAATGTGCCCTAAACTTAACTCAATTGATTGTCTACGGCTCTCTGTAGTTTCTTTCGACTTTGCAGACTATCTACAACTCAAACCAAACCCTAAATCAGCTAAAATACAATGACCAGACACCCTATAATTAAGTTAATTAGGCAACAACTTACTTTAAAGTACCTCCTAATATTGCAGAGTATGCAAAGACAATGCAAACCAAAAATCTAAAAAGTTTACCCTAAAAAACCAGGCAAGAAAACTGTGTAGAAACAATTTTGCAATATTCGCGAAAAAATGGCTTAATTCTCGCTTGGCAACAACAAACATAGACAGCAACAACAACAACACAAGCTTGAACAGTGCTCTGTGTGTGTTTAAGACTTTTTTTTTATTCTTTATATTCATTGCCTGCAGGGGCCGCATTCAAAGAGTTTTTCGGTGCGAGTTCGTTAGGTTGAGCATTTTTGCCACCTTTCGGAGACGTTGTCGTCGTCATCGTCATCAGGTGCAAAGACCTTTTGCGTGTCATACGAAAGATGGCAAAGCAAAATGTAGAATATAAATAAAAAAAAAATAAAATGAAAACTAAAGCAATAAAGCAAAGCAAACAACAAAAGCAATGAAAATTCCCAAAGGAAACAGAAAATAGGAGAAAGAGAGAAGGAGAGCGCGTGCTAGCAAACAACACAGCATGCCCTCTCTCCCTCTATAGTGCCCTCTCTCTCTCTCCCTCTGTCCTTATGTCTGACAGCAGCAGTCCGATAGTTTTGCCCGGAAGCACCAAGAGTACGTGCAAATGTGGGCGTGGCATGTCATGCCATAATCAAGATAATGTTCAATGGTTGCTTCCCTTGCAACAACTACAACAACTACAACAACTACAACAACAGCAACAAGGTAAGAATTTATTGTGCGACAACAAGAAATCAAATGTATCAAAGATGAATGATGACAGGGAATCTTGTTAAGCGGCTGGTGAAGTGAAGAAAGATATGGTAAAGTCATAATGTTGACAAATAGTATTTATAATTTCGAATATTTCATTTTTGATAACATTCATTCGAGCTACGATTCGTTGGATGTCCTTAATTTAAATAAATAACACAAATTTATTTACTTCGTTTCCTTTCTCCAACTTTTTAGCAACTTAATAACACTGTTTGCGATATTTTGCAACACTTTCAATTCAGAAACTTATCTCTCTTCAAGTATTTAACCTCTACGTGCCACACCTGTCACATTTCTCATGCACAATTTTGCCATTATTCACTGTACTGTGCACACTGTGTCAACTTTGTTGCCTTTTTCGAGAGCTACCTCCCTGCCCAACCTTTTTCTTCTATTGATTTTCATCCGCTGGCCAAAAAAAGAGAAAGAAACAACAAAAGTAAATGCTGATAAATGCGTTTATTGCGCTTTTCAATCGATGCCGCGCGCTTTATGCATATTTATTTGGGTTGAAACACGCCCCCTACGTTCCGGCCCCTTAGTCCCGCCCCAACTTCAGTTTCTATTCCTTGAAATATGCAATGTGACGTTTGCATGCACAGCTTTTTTACGAAGGCGACTGGGGGGAGCCTTTTTTGGTATACAAAATGCGATAGAAGAGTTTTGAGCTGGTATGATGATGAATAAACATTTCTCTTTGAAATTCCCTACGACTTCAATTTAGTATGCATACATTTTCTTCATTTTTATTACATTTGATAGCACGTAAGGAGGTCTATTTTATTAAAACAAAAGTATGTTATATAAACATTTATTTTCTTCATTGATCGCTGCAGCATTTACTTCTAAGAAACACTTAAAAAACAATTACCAATTGTTAAGTCGAGGTAGAAGTTTTTCAAGCCAATCAATTGATGGATAATTCTTTCAATGGAAATTACTTAAACAACAATTTCACAAATACTTGACAAGTTGCAGAACCTAAGAAGAAAGTTAGGAAACAATTTTCCTGTTGGTCTCTGCAACTTACTGTGGGAAATTACATCGTTGCAACACCGCAAAAGTTCTGATGTTAAACTCAGGCACGTGACAACGTAACACAAACACAGTGACGAGTGAGAGAGCAAGATAGAGAAAGAGAGAGAGAGAGAGAGAGAGAGAGAGAGAGTCAAAGTGATAGAGTGAGGTTACCTCTTCCCTCTTGCAACATTTGCAATTTTGTTGTGGTGTTTATTGGATTTGCTCAATACCTCCTTTTCTGCAACGCCCACAACTTTTAACTGTCAGTTCTTTTCCGCTGTCTTTTGCCACTGAAATTGACTTCAGCCTGTCGTCCTCCTTCTTTCGATTTATTCTCCCTTTGTTGCCTTCCATGAAGCAAATATTTCCGGCCCCGACTCCCTTGACAACCTGCTTGCTTGCCTGGCTGTCCAGCTGTCCTGCTTGTCCATCCTGTGCACTTAATCAACCAGTTTCGTCAAGGTGTTTGCGTTGTCAACGTCTCTCTGCCCCCCGTCCCCAAATAAAACATGGTACCATAATTTGCCTGCACGTTCTGATAGTCATAAGTCAAATGTTGAAGTTCCCTTGATCGAGAACTGGAGAAAACATGGCAGCCAATCAAGGTAAATGTCTCTAGAAATCACTCAAAGGTGGCTGGAAGTAACTTTATTGGAATAACCACAGACCTTAACAATCTTAAAAAGGATAGTGTTTAGAGGTTTCTTAGTCAACTTTGTCGAATGTAAATCAGAATACAAAAACTAAACGAGACATTGCAGAAGATATTTAAATTTATTTTATTACGTACTGTAGACTGACCTATACAATGGAAAGACATGAATAATAAGTTTATCATAGTTCAAAATTGATACTTTTGCTCTAATTTCTTATTCGCAGTAGTTCATTAATTATAAGACACTAACAGTTTGATTGCCCATAAATTTGAAATGATCGAGAATTGTTTATTTGTATTTATTTGTCTTTTATAGTATGCATCATAATTGTGCTCCGCAAGAGCCACGCCCATTCTGGGGCATTCTCGACTAATCAGGCAATGAGTCAAATCGACAATGTAATCAACCGTGAAATAGACTAAACTGACTGAGCAAAGGGGGACAACACCGCGATAGACAGAGAGACGATCTAACAATGGGTTTATGTGTCTGTATGTGTTTGTGTGTGTATGTGTTTGTGTGTGTATGTGCGTATGTGTGTATGTGGTATGTGTACACATTGCATATAATTGAAACCGGAAAATATATATTTTCATGTAAATTCCTTTAAAAAGCGAAATAAATAAAGGAAAGAGAAACCGGTACGAAAAAGGGGGCAGACAAACAGGCAAACACAGCATAGAAATCATGCACAATGAATGGACAACCCTCTCCATCTCCCTATCTCCCTATCTCTCTCTCTCTCTCGTTCTTTCTCTCTCCTTCTCTTTTCGAGGTTTTCCATGGTGCCCCCATCAAGTTCTACTATTTATTTTGTTTGTTTTTTTTCGGTAAGGGGTTAAACTACGTGAAATGCATAAAAACAATTGCCCAGGCAGAGGAACCGCAAAACGTTTTTATCTACGAAGCCCAGCTCGAAGAGACAAGAGAGAGAGAGAATGAATTGAAACCACAGCAGGCTACGGACTACTGCAGGCTCTGTGGTTGGGGTCGTACTCGGGGCTTAACTTGGACTTTTTTGGCTTTGGCAGAGAGCGCTGTTGTGTTATTATCTAATTGCAGCAGCACCACCCCCACAAAAACAACAAATAAAAAGAACACAGTCTTTACAGTACTTTTTGTGAGTCATTAACGAAAATTTGTTATAGCTTTTTGCTTATTTTATCTTTATCTAACTGAAATTCAGTGTTTACCCGCCCTACGAACTAATAAAATATTATAAATTAGTCGTATGGCTACTAGGTTATGCGGAGTAATCAATATACATGTAAGATCTACTAACGTCATCGCGGGCACAGTCCCAACAAAATCTGATGAAAGAAATAAATTAACGATTTCCAGCTCGAGTTGCGGCTAAAGTGTAAATGGTTAAATGACAGTGACAAATTAGTTTGACCAACTTGTTTGGATAGCAAACGTGAAAGAGAGAAACAAACAAGAAGTAACGAATGTCTAGCCGAGAGTGGAATGCTCTGACTTATACAGAAACTTGCAATTAAGAAAACAAATTAAGCTTAGTTATTTCAACTTCTGGAATATTAACTAAATTTTTACTTTCAACAGTTATTTTTAATATTTAACAAGCTGATTATAATTCCCTGTCCAAGTTAGGGAATATAACGACTAGGCCTAGTTTTGATTTCAATAAAAACAATTTCGAGTTAATAGAATCAAAGTTTTTTGAAGCCTTAAATTCAAGAATTGATTTTATTTATTGCGAAACTTTTATCGAAACTGTTTAGACAAACTATAAATCAATTTACAGAAGTTAAGCGAGAGAAGTTGTAGAAATGATGATGAATTACTTGAATTCCAGTCGAATTGCCATAACAGTTAAGCGAATCGAAGCCATAAATAACAATTTACTCACAAAACAAATAACAAACTTCTAAACAGGTGTAGAGATTGAAACTTGAACGAACGAACAGAAGCAATTATGAAAGAGTGAGTACATAATTAGACATAGACATGATGGAAACACCAAAAATGCTCTGGACAAGTTCGCAAGCACGCAGCACAGTGGTTGAAAATAAGAAAATACATGTAAAGCAATAAAACAATTCAGTTTAAATTTGAGTTTTATTTTAAGGGTCTAAAATGCATTAGCTCTTTGTTGACACCATCTCCCCCTTTCCCGTCTAGAGACTCCTTCATAACCAAACATACAAATATAATAAAAGTAAATAATTTAAAAAAAAACACACATTTTAGAGCTGAACACCACCGTAGTTAGTGCTTATTATTGCATTAGCTTTGGTATTAAACATTAAATTTAAATTGTAAAATAAATAAGAAATTTTAGTAAGAATTCTTGTTAAATCATATTCAAACCACTGTGCACGCGCGCTAATTCATCATTGACTTCAAGTCAATACAACAACAGCAAAATGCGCATACAGATGTTTTATTCTGCACTCAAAGGAGACACACGCAACGCAACCTGCCTAACACTGACAAGAAGAGCAAGTTTGTTTGCGAGAGCAAAAGTCAAGAGAGCGAGAGTGGCAGTGTGTGAGAGAGAGGGAATGCGAAGGTAGTTGCATTGCTTTACCATTTCCTGTGTGAGTGCAATATCCTCGGCGGTGCGGGCATCCAACATAAAGTCGTGCAGTAGTTTCATCATGAGTAGGCTGGGACAGCAACAACAAACGACGATGCAGAAGAGAGCGAGAGTGTCACGACAACTGCGGAGAGACCGCGAGAGTCACCAAGTTGGTATTGGAGAAGATATAAGAACGAACACGCACGCACACACGCACTCACGGCGAACACGTTACACAGAGACAACCTTTTTGTTGTTTCTTTTATTGTTGGGGCTTGTAAATTTAATACATATGATTTATATATAAATTTCGATATTGATTATTTTGCTTTTCAACATTTCCAATTAAAAACAAGCATCAGCTGTGTTTTTTCACACATACACACATGCACATTCACACATACACACGTGCATGTGAAACACGGCGAAGTTTTTTTTTATGCGTTCGATTATTTGCACTCTTTTTTTAGCCCCACTCGACCGGCATAAAGCACACGTTTCTATGTATGTTTGTACTTATGTTCGAATATAGTACATAAACACACACACACGCGCACACACACAGACACAATAAAAAACGTGCTTAACGATCAACGGACGGAAATGGAGGCAGGGAGGGGGCCTGGCAAAAAAATGTACACCATGCAGACGAGTCAACTGTTGCGGCCAAACTAAATATTCTACGCGGCTGTGGCTGCTGTTTCTGCTCTGGCGGCAAAAGCAGCGGCGAAAACTCGTCAAATCGCAAATGTTGAGAAAGAGCAGAAAACAGAAAAAAAAAAAAAAGAGTGAGCGGCGGCGGCGGCTCGCAGCTGTTGCTCGCAAACGATAATACATAACAGAGACAAACATGCATACACAGAGACACACTCTCACACACACACACATGCATACATATTTACATACATAATCAGTAACAATTTATGCTGCTACTGCTAATGAGAGAGGGGAAGCCGGCTGCACAGGCCCCTCTCTAACACTCACACACACACGTGTTCTATCAGACTAAGCGTATGCGTGTGTGTGAGTGTATAAGCCTCAATTGGCATACTTTTACGTAATTTGAGAGAGAGAGAGAGAGAGAGAGAGAGAGCGAACTCACTCAGCTTAACTGTATGAGTGTGTGTTTGTGTGAGTGGGTAGTGCACACCTCTCTCACAACAATTGTATTTGTTGCCTCCAGTGTGTGATCATGATTTACAGCTTGAATTCACAGTCAAATCTGTCTTTAGCAGCTGTTTATATTATTTACAGTGGAGTGGAAAGCATCAAAATATTATACAAAAAAAATAACAAATAAATAATATTTGCATTTGAATTTGTTATTGTTTGCTATCGAACTAATACGCAACAGACATTTTCTAGGGTATTTGTAATCACTGAGTGAACGGCAATTAAGAGAATTAATTTGTCAGACAATTTGATGCTGCATTTAAAATGTTTATTTAATTAATGCCGGCGAGATAATTGACAATTCAGGATAGCAAGATACTAAGAAAGAACCCCAGTGTGTTCACGTAGAACAAAGAGAGGAGAGAGTAAGCAAGTGAGCGATGCAGAGAGAGTAACTAAACCACCAGGTGTTGCCGGCAATGCAAATCAATCAACATAACGTTGACGTCGCTGCCAGCCACGAGCTTCACACGCTTGTTCAGCAGCAGGTAACAGAAGCAGCAACAATGTGTATGTGTGTGCAACATCATCATCGTTATGACAAGCATCATCATTATCATCATTAGAAGAGCTACGCTTCGTATTCTTTGGTCTCGTGCTGTTGTTTGCTAGAAAACTGCAGGGAGCAAGCAAACATTTTCGCTAATTGGCAGCGCGGCAAAGCCAAAGAAAACGGCGCGCCAGCAACTGCGACTGCGACGCTTGTTCAATTAGAAACAAAACGCGGCGCACAAACGCGATTGGCAAAAAGGAAAGAGAGACAGCGAGAGAGAGAGGGGAGGGAGAATCAGCGTACAGTGTGTGAAATTAGAGACAGTTGCTTCAGCATAAAAGAGGAACGGCAGAGAGGGGGGGGGGTGGTTAACATTGAAGAGCAATTACAACAACAGTTAATTGTTTTACTCTAGCCCAGAAGTGATAAAGTTAACAAGTCTAATCATGATAATTTTCAACTAAACAACTGTTCAACACGAGTGAGACAGAGATACCGCAAAATAGCTTTTGGGAACATGTTGCACAAGCTTAAGTGCACTACACAATAAGATGCAAAATACTTTAATTGTGGAAAAAATATAAAAAAAATTATATAAAACATATTGTTAAAAACCTCAAAGGAAAGATCATCTGAAATGATATAAAATAAATAATATATCAAAAGGGTAAAGACCTAAAAATAAAACAAAGTTAGTAAACCCTTTTATGAACTTTGATTGAATCAATTAATAAAATTAATCTGATATGTTCACACATGATCTTTTGAGCTCGAAATCCTTTAAACCATTGATAGCTTTAACACTTATCGATGAAATAAAACAAATTTCAAAGTAAAATGATTACAATCAAAAAACGAGTGCAACAGTCGAGCGGAACGCGACAGCGGGATACCCTGCAACCTATGTTTCGGTGTAGTTTACTTTATGTGTTTAATTCATACACATATTCATATATACATATACATACATACATATGTATACATATATGTATGTACATACTTTTAATTTATTCTCGACAGATGGCGTAAGTATATTTTTGAACGTTTCGAATTTTATTTCAAAGTTTTCAATTGATAATACCCATTCCAAAAGTTCTGACAAGCTCATCTCCTTAAGAAACTGGGTTAAATTCTCAATCAGGGCTGACTTGCCACCACATACGCACTCTCACAAACAGTCATGTACACACACACACACACACATGCTGCACTCACATCTCAATTACACAGAACAAGTACAAAAGTTTTCGCGGTGGTTCAAGAAGCTTCTAAAGACGTCCCAAATCGGCAACCGCTGCCTCCTTCTCTCTAGCTCTCTTTTCTTTTCTCCCTCTCTCCCCATACATTAGCCCTGCAAAACGCAGCAGGCAACAATGGAATTAAAATAAAAGCTGCGCTCAAAATCAGACACCACACAGACACACATTCAAAATCATTACAGCACACGCAAAAAGCACCAGCACCAGCAACAACAGCAGCAGCCGCAACAACAAAGCAAAAGAAGAAGCGCGCATAGCGTGCAAAAACACACACACACACATGGATAACAACAATTACAATAACAGCAAACAACAGAAGCAGCGGAGCGACAGACGCAGCGACATCCACAGTCGACTGCGACTGAGGCAGCGACAGCGGAGCTCTGTATGCAAGAAGTAGCGCATACAAAAAGTAATAAGAACACAATTACGAAGAAGAGAACATGGAAACAGAGCAGCAGCGAATGCGCCACATGCAACGATACAACAACAACAACAACAGAAACCTGTACGAAAAATGAAAAGAAGAAACTGAAACAAAGCAATGCGCACAGACAACGCTGCGAGAAGTGGGGGAGGGGGAGTGACAGCAGGGTGGGGCGTCCATGAATAAGGCGGGCGCACATCTCTGCCGGGGACCGCCGCAGCGCAGTTAAGCGCAAATCAATGACCTACGACATCAACAGCAGCAGAGGCGGCGGCAGCGGCTGCAGCAACAACAATAGCAGCCGAGAGCAAGCGCACGTAGTGCGCGAAGAGAGGAATAGTGATAAAGAGAGAGGGTGTAAGGGAGTGAGGAAGAGACAAGCAGTCAAGGCGAAAAGACAGGGAGGCAAGCAGAGCAGACATTTTGTAGTGTTGAAAAGATGGAAAATGTTGGCGCTGTCTGCCCTGCCAAACAGAGACACTTACACACACACGCGCGCAAGCACACACACTCTCACACAACACAAAGGCAGTGCGCTAAAAAGTGGAGTAGCAGCACCAACAAAACAAAAGCTAAAGCCAAAGAAGCAGCGCAGACACACACACACACACACAGGCACACAAAATTTGGATCTGCTTTATGCTCGCATGCTCTCTGTCATTCTCTCGCACTCTCTTTCCCTATCTCTCTCTCTTCCTTCTGCCACTGTCGTCCTGACATAATTGCAATAAATTTGTTTTGTATTGCGTTCGCTGTGCAGCAGCGCCAACGAGATTGCGAAATAGCGCAAAGGAAGTTGTTGCAAAAAAAATATATAGTTACCACGGGAAGGGTTAGGGAGCGGGCGGAATAATAACGAGCAAAAGGGACACAAAATTGTAAAAGAGCGCAATGAGAGACTAGTGAATACTCTTACACTAGGCCAAGTGTAGGCAAACGTCAGATAACTCTGTACACAGTGCGGTCACACTAATAAATAAGTATTATAATAATATAAGAAATATATTATATTTCTTTCTTTTATGCATAAAATTCATTATGTTAGCAATATAATCAGCAGTCCTCCTAATTCTTTATTTTTTCTTTCGGGGATCCCAGTCAAGCAATGCAACAAACCTCAGAGAGTGGAAAATTCCTTAATTAAAATAGCTTTCTGTGAGTGAAAACATTCATGACAATACAACAACCTCAAAAACAACAACAAGCATAGGAAAAATGAAAAAACCAGCAAAGAGAACTTGTCTAAAGAGATCTCATTAAGTCCAAGTCGAGAATGAAAATTCTTTTATTTATAAACGCGAATGTTTTCTGGCTACTCGTCTAACTATATGAATGCATTCACATGCAACACAGACAGCCCCGCTTGGGGTCTGTGTGAGTTGAGCGAGTGCACTTATAAGGCAGAAAATTGTAACCGGAATGCACTTTTAGCGGAACAGCAGACAAGCTACCTAAGAAGAGCAAAGCAATAATAAGACTCGCCCCCTCCCCACCTTACATTCTTAGAGCAATTAATAACATGTGTGAAAAGTGAGAGAAAGAAGAGAGAATGAGATAGTTTAAAACTTTTGAAAACTAAATTAAACTTCTTTAAACAACTTTAAAAGGTTATTTATGGATATTCCTTATATTCCTAACTAAATAAAAAAAATTATCTCGAACTTCAGCGTAACCCCTTACGAAACTTACTGGAAAATCCATTAAAAACTTTAAAAAATCTTGAACAATAAAGTGCTAATTTTGCTAGTTTTCAACAACATGCAATACCCTATCAAGTTTTTGTTTCCTCCATAAAATTTTACAAATTATCCTGACTGGCGCCTGTAAAATGCGTTGTAGTTAATGGAGAAAGACTATAATAAAATCAAATTTAAAAATATGAAAAAAACAATTCATATATGGCGGGAAAACAAACAAAAACAGAAAATTTATTATCGATGTTGTATTTCACACATCAATTTCTTGTATATGGGGGAAAAGAGAGGAAAACGAGACGCCTGACAACAACAGCAATCATCAATTTTACGATGCCTATGAGGAAAAACTTGAAAGGGCGCGCAGAGGCGAAAATAAAATGAGAATTGAAAAATAAAAGAAAACGAAAGCGAAAACAAGAAAACACGAAAAACAAAAACTTTGCAATTTACAGCTAAAAAGTTTCATTGAGTGGTTACGAGGGGGTTGGTCTGGAAGAGGGGATATATATGTACGTACACACACACATGGAGACGTAGCCAATTATATAAAGCGCCAACAACAATAAAAACAAGACAAATTATTGATTAACCAACTTAGCAGCAAAATTTAACGATAAAAGCGGAAAAATTTGGAAGAAGGGAACCAAACTAAAAGTGTAACTAACATTAAAATCAATTCGAATGTTATAGAAAGAAAATGTGCCGAAATAAAATTTGAGAAGTCTGGCAAATAGTCGTGTAGGATAAACAACCTTAAAATGTGTTAGTATGTACCATATATACCATTCAATTTGAGAAAACTTGAAAATACCATTAGGCTTATCTACTCCCAACTGCGAACTGGCTTAACACATTCCAAATCTAATTCGCTTATAGCGAAATCAACGCAATGTCTCATCAGATTAATATCCATATAACATTTAATATAGAAGTGCGAACTGAACACGTTATTCGCCGAACACTTTTATGAAGTCAGACAGTGTCAACAAGAACATACATAATCAACAATAATAAACCGCCATGTGATGAGCATTAAAATTCAGAGAACTCGCTTTGGTTCTCCTGAAAGATAATGAATACATTGAATTTGAGTTTATCTCTAAACACATAATGAGAATGTTTTGATTAAGGGAGGGAAATGTTATCATTTCAATCGGGAATTTAACGTTGAATATTGCAAGCAAGGCGCTTTCATTATGGAAAACTTGTCTGTAGACTACAGAAATTACATATGATTGAACTGAAATAAAGGCCCTGCTGAGATACATATGTATGTATGTACATAATTCCATCTATATGATTTGTATGTATGTCAGTATCAACAGTATGGTATGTTTTATTCAATAAATCCCTTTACAATTAGCATCAAGAATAAGCTAAAGCTTCATAGTGTAAGACAAATCGAAGATATGATATAAATAAGTAAGATAAGATATAAGTTATAATTAATCATAGTTCCAATCGATCAATTGCCTACAGTGCTTTTATCATCATAAATCAACAATAATATCATATCTATAACAAATGGCTATTAGAAGAGATGCAAGGGGAGGGAGGTTATCCCACCCTCTATTTAAATAATTATTTCATATTCTACTTACCGCTGCATTGCGACTAGCGGCGGCTGCTGCAGCTGCTGAGTTGTTCATATATTGATTCTGTGGCGGCATCAGAGCGGCGCCCATGGCAGCTGCAGCTGCAGCGGCGGCAGCAGCATGTGGCTGACTGCCCATATAGACATAATCCTGGGGTCCACCCGGCGGTCCCAATGGTGGCGGTGGCGGTTTGGGCATGCCTCCATTCATTCCCGGATGCAGTGCAGCTGCAGCAGCAGCAGCAGCAGCACCGGCAGCATGATGATCGTACATGCTGTTCGTGGCTACCGCCGATGATTGGGCATATGGCGGCATATGACCCAAAGCGGCACCGGCAGCAACAGCGGCCGCCACTTGATTGTTCATCACATGGCTCAATAGATTCGAATTGTATTGATGCTGGCCGGGATGTGTTTGCTGCTGCTGTTGTTGTTGTTGCTGGCCTTGTTGCTGGTTCTGCTGTTGTTGTTGGGGATGATGCTGCTGCTGTTGTTGTTGTTGTTGGTGTTGCTGCTGCTGCTGCTGGCTTGGATGATGGGGTTGACCTATTCCGCCCAGACCATTGCCATTACCAAGTCCATTGCCGCCCATAAGATGATGCGGTGGTCCTTGGGCATTCTGTTGCTGTTGCTGCTGTTGTTGTTGTTGTTGGGGATGCTGCTGCTGATGCTGCTGTTGTTGTTGTTGTTGTTGCTGCTGTGCAGCTACAGCGGCTGCTGCCTGTGACATCATGTGATTGTGCTTGGCCACAGCAGCCTGTTGCATGGCAACTGCCGCCGATATCAATGGCGGATACAATCCCGCACCATTTGTGCCACTTGCCGCACCAACATTTCCCATGCCACCACCCAAACCCCCGCCGCTACCAACTCCCATGCCGATTGTGCCAATGGCGCCCGGTCCACCGTTGCTGCCATTGCCGGGCGGTGCACCGGGTGCAGCATTCGCAGGATTCATTGGCGGATTGTATTTCCATTTATCAGGATTCTGCAAAGCACAAGTTGAAGAAAGGAAAATTGTAGTACATAGAAATATATAAGAAATGTATTAAGGTATTTATAGATATGTTTTTATTCTGTTTACAGTTGACAAAAGAGAAAAATCCCGATTTGCATTGATACAAATTAATTTCAAACTATTTCTCTTATTATATAAACAAATGGAATTAAAATCCCACCAAGTCAAATCTATAACAAATCTATTGTAACATCGAATAACCTGAAAATTGGACACCCCATTGACTTGACTTCATATGTTTTGTAAATGTCGTTTCAAGAAGCATCTCTTTACATCAAAATTAAAAGCCGAAGCAACTATTGCTTTGTACATTGAAAAAGAGTAGTTCAGTTATCTTAACTCAACGTGTATAGCGTCGAAAAATACCATTGTAAACTGGCACAGTGTGACAACACTATTCGTCGCTTTGTGTCGAGTTTTTTTATGCACAGGATAGTCGTAGATTATTAACAACCCGTTCATTGCTGACTAACACCAAGACATGACACACGGCGTAGCCACTAATCCAGTTTCTGCAACAAAAATTGCCTGCAAATCTTTTGCCAGAAAAAGGCTGTTATGTAGACACCTTAATTTCCAGACTTAACCCCTCCGCACTTCTTTTTGTGAGATTAGTTGAAAAGTAATGTGTACGCCAGCAAGGCACAGAATATTGAAGTGCATAAGGAAAATATTCGTGCCGAAAAACGCTGCTATAAATGTACATTTTGCTGTGGTCGGCCTTCAGGAGTTGTCACAAATGATCACGACCTGGGACACAGCTAAACAGACGGCACAAAACAGGGTTCTATGGAAGTCTCTAGTAGAAGCCCTAAGTTCCCAAGGAAAATACAAAGAGCCCACATAATATAAATTATAAAGGACCAAATTAAATATATACATATGTGCAAGTCATTCAACTATTGCATGCCGCACAACATATAACATGAAAGCCCCATTTTATTAGAAAGATAGGCTGCATTCGGCATGCCGAAGCTTGTATGCCATTGCAGGTTTTGGAACCTATTCACTCCGATTACTTTATGACATTTTTAGGCATTCGTTAACAGCTGAAGTAATTCTAAACGCTAGACGCAAGCAATTTTTTACGAAAATCTTTATTTTTGACTAATTGTTCATATAAAGGATACAAACTAGAGATGGGCGCGGGATGGGCCTCGACAATTTTAGGCTCGGGGCCTAAAACCAGCTACCGGACGATTTACCGTCGGGCCCCAGGCCTAGGGGTAAAAGCCCGGAAGGCCCCGCGTGCTTGAAAGCAAAAAATATAATGATGTTTTAATCGATATCGGCCTCAAAAATTCGAGTCTGGTTCGGGCCGGGCCCCCCTGTAAAAAAGTTCCGGTATCTCTAATACAAACCCATAGTTATACGATTTTCAAAAAAATTTAAAATTACTTTGATTACAACTGTTAGATTGATCACAAATACTTTTTAGAGTTGGAGTTGTCTCCGAATTCGAGCGCAGAAGAAAAGTAAGAAGGAAAGTTCTCTGCGGCGTAGAAAGAAAAATAAATACTTAAAAAATGCAGCTCAGGTAACAATATTCTAAACTTAAGATAAAATATACACAAATATATTAAATATATATCAAATATACCAAAAATACTCTTCGCTCTTAATATATTCAATCTACAAAATTTATCGATTAATCGTCATGCTGCGCAACCCTGGCAATGCAACGATGATGAAAACATATTTAAATAAATCATTTTGTGAGCGCATAAGGAAAAAAAAAAATAAATGGCCCCCTGCTGCAGAACAACCTGTCCCCTTCTTCCCTACACCCCTTTGCAAAACATGTCTCGCTCCCGTTTGACAGTTATGAGATTGGGAGTGTAGTTGGCGCACTGCCAAAACTAGAAGTGGAAGTGTGTGTGTGTGTGTGTGTGTGTGTGCAGGAGAGCGAGTGTGAGTCTGCGAGAGAGGGAGAGAGGGAGTGATATTGTAGTTATTACTTACATCAATTCCATGTTCGTCGCCGCATGCCCAGCGCGTTTGCTGCTGCTTCTGGGCAAAATGCGCTGCATATTCCGCAGCAGCAGCATCGTGCAAATTGGAACCGACTGGACCGACGCCAGCAGCACTGCCTGGCGACGGACGCTGTTGCAGAACGTAGCCAACAGCAGCAGCGGCTGCTGCAGCACTTGCTGCATCAACATCCTGCGCTGAGGGGACAACATTGTTGCCACCGCCGCCCCCGGTACGCGAACCAGTGTTGCTGCCGTCGACGCCGACGCCACCGCGTCCATTGCGATCATCATTGCCGCCCAGAAACTTCATGTGTTGCAACTGTTGTTGTTGTTGTTGCTGCTGCTGCTGTTGTTGTTGTTGTTGCAGATGCTGAAAATATGGCGAAGGTGGAGGCGGCAACGGAGGTGGACCGTAATGTTGTTGATGTGGATACGGTGCCTGTTGGTGTTGTTGCTGATGCTGCTGCTGGTGATGTAGATGATGCGGCTGCGGCGATGGCGACGTCGGTGGCGCTACCGTCGATATGGAGATCGTGGGTGCGCTTAACAGCTCAATTTTGGCGGCCTTTTGCTAAAACAGCTGTCCGATTGGTGCGTATTGCGAAACAAATTCGGCGAAAGAAGTAACAACAACAACAAAGAGAGCGCGAAAATTCTTCTCTGAGAATTGAATTTAAAAAGTAACTGACGGCGAGACGAGAAAACGTTACGTGACGCTATGTGTTACGTTACGACTAAAGTCGCGCCTCGCGTTACGACAATTTAAAAACTTTTATTTTATAATAATTCACAAAACACGCCGCGTCCACTGTCGAATTTAGTATTATTATTTCGTTTACTGTACACAATTTTCACTTGTTTTTATTGTTGGTGTTTAAAACATGCAAAGAAACCACACTTTGCTCTTTCTTAATATTATAAATTAATTATTGCAGCGACTGAATTACATGAGTTGTTGTTGTTATCTGACATTTGTTGTTATAAATTTTCATACATTCAACAAAATTTGCAGCATTTTTGCCGATTTTGTTTGGTTTATTATTTTTCTTTCTCTTTTCTTTACAAAAATTTACACTATTTAACACAAATTATGAATAATACTTTACACAGTTAAACCAAACAAATAAAACTTTTTGCAATGCACAGAATTATTACGTATGAGAATCGGTTAAATAATTATTTTTTTTTTTTTTATACAGATCAATAGAAATTGGTTGAGATTTAATTATTTTTTGTTTTATATTTGCAGTTGTTGGGGGTTTGTTGTTTTGAATTATAATTAGGATGATTTTAATTTACACGACGTTTTAATGATGAAAATATACACAAACTGTAAAGAAAAATAAGAAAATTGTAATTAGTTTTAGAATTTCGTATGTTGTGGAATTTTGTATATTAATATTTATTTACTGCTCTTGATTTGTTTATTATTATTTATTTATTTCTTTTCTTAATGAAATTTAATGTGCATGTTTACAATTCTCATTTAGACCAATTTTCAATAACAGTGCAACCACTGTGCCAACTTTGAGCTGGTCATGGTAGAGAAGCCAAGATAACACACAAGGGGCAGACAGATAAACCAGAATATGTTTAGCAAAAGCTTAAAATTATAATTGAGGCAAGCGGAATGCGCTCTCTCTCACAACAGCGAAAACAATAACAAAGCAGAAAACGTGCAAGAAGAAGAAGAATCGGTAGCAGTTGCAAAGAAGAACAACGCGACGACGACGACAACGCTGAATCATGCGCGAAAATTACGAAAAGAAAACGACAGCAGCCGATGAGACACAACGCAACGCGCTGTGGAAAAACAACAAGGAGAACTGAGGAATGGGAAGCTAAACGTGAACGAAAAACATATAAATTAACATATATGTACACAGAGAACAGAAACAACAGCAACAACAACACGCAAAGCAGCAGCCGGCAGTGGCAAGTTTTGAGGTTAAGTTACAAAATATGTAAGCAATCGTCCATCGTCTCTTTCCCTGTTGTGTTAATATGCGCAGGCAACCCCAGCAAACACACACATACAGAGACACCCTAGAGCCGCTCCCCACCCAACTGGAATCATCCCAAGCTGAGACGAAAGACAAGTGCAGCGTGCGAAACCACAGTGCCTAGTGGGGGCCTCGCACACATACAGATGCATAGACGCACGAACACGTACACACACACGACATAATCGTACGCACTCAGTACAAAAACAAACAAAGATAAACGCCAAAAAGAGACATGTGAAAAACAAAAACGCACAAGAACAAGCACACACATAAAAAAAAGAACCTCAGCAGTGCGAAAGGGGGTGTGGCACAAGCCATAGTAAACTGGAGACAGAGCAAGAACGATTCTCCGATTTCGATAACAAATAATAATTAAATTGCATAGTTAACAGAGAATTTGTTTACTTTGATTTTTGATTCTCTTATTAGAAAAATTCTTGTGTACAAATGTGCAAGAGGCAAGAGAGAGAGCAAGAGAGTGAAAACGCGAAAAGGAATAAAAAAAATTAAACACTGCCGTGCAAATGTAAAGAAGAAGCAAATGGCCGCCGCTGTCGCTGAAAAGGAAGAAACAGATACAAGGCACGGGCGGATAATGGATGAACGGACGGCGAAACACTAAACTCATGCACGCACGCACACACATACACAGAAGCCGCACTCACACTCGCACATGTATGCATCTCTGCTCTCTGCTCTGAGCATTATTTTGCGAGCCAATCGGAAAAATAATTTTTGCAGGCAAACTAAAAATTAACGCGAAACTGAAAGGGAGGAGGCGCACGCTGAGCATAAAAGGCAACATTTAATTGATTTTTTACCTAACGAATACGCACGCGACTAGCATTTCCACAAAAACTTAATTTATTTTCGCGACTATTTATACATGTTTATATAAAAAAACATACACACAGACGCACACAAGAAAAATACCAGCCGCAATGAGCGTCTCAAAATATGCGTGTTTGTGTACGGCCGCCGCTACTCGTCTGGATTTACATACGCACACAATTACATACAGTATATACACGTACGTAGTGCATGTGTATGCATGTGCATATGTATGTGTTTGTATATATAAAAAATTTTTGCAGCCGCCACCGCTGCTGCCGCAGTCGGTACAAAAAGGAATCGACGATGACAATGTAAAAAGAGGCAGGCAAGCGCAAGCAAATGTGTCTCGAAATGAAAAACTTATGTATTGAATTCTATATATTTTTTCATATAGTTATTTATTTATATTTTGTGTGTTTATTTTTTATCTTGGCACTTACACATGCACTTAATGACTCGATAAACACGCGCGAAATGCCATCAGCTTACTTATCTGATTAGTTTTGCGTGGTTTTGTGTTTAATTTAAATTATTTAAATTACAATTATTTACACAGGATGAAGAAGAATACGGCTAAGAATTCTTCGTCGTCGTCGCGAGAACGATAATAAAGCGAATGCGAATGCGAGACACAGCGCCAGCGTCGAAAACACAAAAACCAGCAGGAGATTGCGCTCAGAGCGAAACACAGAGAGAGGGAGAGAGAGCATGTGCCGCTAAACGATGTGACCAGCTTTAACAAACGTCAAAATATACGTACAAAGAAAACTAACAAAAACGTTAACAGCTTATTAACAGAGTAGCATTTAATATATCGAGAACTATAATTATTTCATCGTTAATTGCATGAGTGAATTATCAAAATAAAGTAAGAAACTTTATGAAATATAAAACTTTTTTTCATTCGTTAGAAATACAATTAAACCTTTATAAGACTCATTTAAACAATTCAAATCTGGGCGCGTACACATACAAGGCATAGAATAACCAAATGCGATAAGTAATAGCAGAGATGTTACATTAACAATAACATAGAAAAACAGCTGCTTTTGGCCGCAAGTGCAAAACTGCTGACAGGGTTGCCACATTTAGAGAATCCAAAATAACAATAAAACTACAAATATTTATCAATTAAAACAGCTATTATTTAAGAAGTAAACTCTACCAAAAGCGAAAAATTGAATGTAAAAACTGATATAATCATATTCCACCAATAATATAATTTAATCACACACACACACACACACGTATGAACCCGCACAGGTGCTCACGCACGCTCTTTCGCTCATATGCATACACAACACACACACAGCGGTCTATCTGTAACGTAATTACATTTGTTATGCTTTTGCCATTTTAATCGTTTCACTAAATAAAGTTTTCACTCAACAAACATTTATCTAAATCGATTTTGTCCGTACCAAGTTTTATTAAACACAAACATAGACACAGACAACATGCAATCTAGTAAATGAAGCGCATTGGCCGCCGTTTGCTTGTGTATTGTTTTGTTTTTGTTAGCGGCGTTTTTTATCTATTGCCGCCTTGACTTTGCGTTTAAAGTACACAAATTTAATTTACAAGATTTTGGTTTTTGTTGCTCGCTGTCTCATCCGATTTTCGCTATACTATCCTGATTGCTTGCAAATTGCACACTCAAAAAGTAATTGATATTGTCTTACAAAAAACTTTTTTTAACATGGCACGCGCTCATGTTTAGCACACGGCGCATTTGTAACCGAGGTATTTATAATTTTTAGTAAATCACATATAATTTAATGCATTAAATATTATTCACCTTAGCTTATTTGAAAAAAATGTACACATGTATGTATTACAAACACGCTGTTCTTACAAACGATTTACAATGACTACAAAATCATTTTCTATCGACTGTCATATAGATTTACATTTATCGATTAAGAACGATAATTCATTAGTGGTGCTCCGAAAATAAATAACATTTAGCTTTGCGATAACTGATTTTCAGCCCTGTTATACTCGTTTTGGAACTGTTATCATTCGGTAAATAAATGCGTTATGCAGTCAATAAATGACAGTTGAGTTTGAATTATAACTACAAATACCGATACTAAACTGTGTGCACTTTCTACAGTTGTCGCTCTTAACGATCATTGGATCAATTAATTTATCATTTTATATTTTCCGATTAAAAAAGAATTTGTTATTTTCGTTCACATGTAGTTTATCAAATGAAATTTATGAAATTACAATTATTTGAAAGTCACTACGATGATATTTAATGTATTATTCTGTTCTTTTTATATATATGTATGTGTGTAATTCTCAAGTATTTAAGCGAAAAGAAAACGCAGCTTAAAGAAATATAAGAACAAAATGGAATAAGATAAAAACCAAGATTGTTTTTGACATAACACTAATTACATCTGTCAACATTTATATCAGTTAAACGTGTGTTTTAAAACTGAGCCACAACATAGATAAATATGTCGAACAGTTCAGTTAAAATCGCGTTTGTTTTTTTTTTTTTTTTAATTTTAAATTGAGTTACGATGGTTGATGTTGTTACTGCTTCTTATGGTTTCTCGAACTTATTCGAGGCTTCATTCTGATGTAAGTGTCTGTATGTGTGTGGTGGTTTATTTAATATTTAAAGGGAATTTAGGCAACCCAAGTAGCTTCATCGGATGCACATTCCGCGAATTCTTCATTAGTTTCCTCGGCTGATTTTTTGGCTCCATTTTCGGGCGAATGAGAAATCGAAACACGTTTTTCTGATTTGTCATCGCCAGCATTGCTATCGCCATCATCGACATCGCCACTCAAGCTATCTTCCCCTCCGGTGAGGTCCAGCGATTTGACGCTCTTGGGACGACCGCGCGATGGCGACTTGACTGTAGTTGTCTTCTCATCTTCATCATCATCGTCATCCTCCTCCGGCTCCTGTTGTTTAGCCTTAGCCGGCCGGCCACGCGGCTTTCCCGATGGTATCTTTTTGGGTGACGAATTAAGCGTCGGCGATGCGGCGATCTTCGATTTCCCTAACGAAGGACGTCCGCGTTTTTTGGGAGTTGGAACTTCGGCCTCTGGCACCTCGTCATTTTCAGAGTGCTCGAGCGGCTGGTCTTCGTCCTCCTCCTCCTCCTCCTCCTCAACATCGTCGGCAACTGGCTTCAAGTTATTCTTTTTTGGGCGTCCACGTGGTCGTCCCGATGGATTGGCCGCCGGACGTCCTCGCTTCTTCAAACTGTCCTTTTTGGGTCGCCCAACACCGCGTCCGGTGCGCACAATGTTTAAATTGACGGCACCAGTCGGTGGTCGACCCACTGGTCGACGTTCCTCTTCATCATCATCGTTATCTGTTTAAATACATAAGTATTCATAATTTGAAATATATATATATGAAAACAAAACTAAGCCACTTCAATTCGATACGGATTACGATCATTGGCATTACTAACATTACAAGAACTAACAAATTTCGAGTTTTATCCTCTTATAGTATTATTAACTTCATTTCGAAACGAAACTCATCTTTATTTTTAATTCACAATTTCAGCACGTTCTCTTGATGTGAACCACTGAACCACTGTATAAATTGTCGTGGAATGACCAACTATTAATTTTGACCAGAAGTTTGGAACGCACTTTAGGGGCCATCTCCGACCCTATAAAGTATATATATGCTGAATCAAGATCAACAGAGGAATCATTAAAATCGGATCACCATGAAAATATCTGCCAAAGGAACAATCGGCTTGAATTAGGTTTTTTTTTTAATGAAGACCAGTTTTGGTTTTCGAAATAATTTAAAAATTGATTTTATGAAAACATGAATTATTGTGAATTTTAAAATATTGCTAACCTTTTTTGTTATAACCTTTACCTTTAATAGCTGCCTACGTCACCGTTTCTGTTAACATATTTTTTTACTGATTGGGCTATATTTATCAAGATTTGAAAGAATTATTTGGCAGCCACTTCTAGTTATTTTTTAATTGAATTTTGAATATAATAAAATTTACATGTATTTTGTTGTTGCATTTTTGTTAAAGGCGCCAGTTCTGCCTGCAACATTTTGTGATGGTACAATCATATGTATGTGTGATGCAAACAAAGAAGTTTATGAGCATTGTATTATTTTCAAAATTCAATTATATATATTATATCCTTCCCTCCTTGAACAGTTATTTTATGGGTTATATTTAAATACATAAAAGATGGTTAACTTTATAGAACTTACCATCATCATCGCTCGGCTGATGCTTGCGCGGTCGTCCTATCTTGCGGCGTTTAGCCGATTGCGCTGTTTTTTGTTGCTTCACCACCTTCTCTTCGGCAGAGGAATCGGCGTCGTCATCATCATCGTTTCCACTAATGCTCTCTGGCGCCTGTGGTTCCACTTTTCGAGGGCGACCGCGTCCCTTAGAGACGTTCAGTTGCTCTTGCTCACCATTTTCCTCGTCATCATCTTCATTATCGCTGGCCTCCACAGCAGCAGCCTTGGGGCGACCGCGTCCTTTGGCCTTTGGTGGACGTCCGCGTTTCTTGGGTATTTCGCTAGCACTTCCTGCTGCTGGGGCCGCCACTGCTCGCGCAGTTGATCCTCCCTTCGCTGGACGCCCACGTTTTTTTACCACTACCAAGTCGTCCATAATTGAAATTTCCTGAATCCGCTCAAGAGTGCGCGCGCTTTTTTTGTTTGTTGCTTGGCGTTGGTTTCAATGCACAGAACTCTCACTCTCTCGTTTTCTATCTCTCTCGCTCGGCAATCTGAATTGTGCTTACTCGTTCTGCTGCTCTTTTGCTGCGTCTCTTTTGATTAGCCTTCTTAATTTGTTGTATGCTCAATTGCAATTTGCACTGCTATCGAAAAGAGAATTAAAATGAATTTCATTTAAATGATAAAGATCTGCGCAAATTTATAACACAAAATATTTTTGAATATTTTTGCATTTATTGCGGATTTTTTTTTTACATCTGTTATCTGTACCTGGCTGGAACGCAATTAAAACCCTCCGAATAAGAAAATCGGCTTCGGCGTCTTTTTTTTGTTTTTCGCTTATTTTTACTTTCTTCTTCACAGAGTTGTGAGAATGTCAATCGATATTAGTGCAGGGCTTGTCGTTATCGACAGAGACAAAGCAAATAATTTGAAAACAAGTTGAAATTTAAATGAAAATATTTAACTGCGTTGCTTTCAAGACCTTTTATTTTATTTATTATTCTTTAAAAATCTACTTTTTTCTCAATTTGAGAATGAGGCAAGGCAATATTGATTTCGTTGTTATGCCGGCCGGTAAATTTGTACATAAATTTTCTAAGCTAGCGCTGCCAACTTATTTGCAGCTATTCATCGATAAATTTTGTATAACCAGTATAAATTTAAATACGTAGAGAATACGTAGATATTTCATTCAGCTTAGTATATGTTAAAATCAGAAAGATGTATCTTTTAAACAGCGCTTACATTTTCAATGGTCGAAGGGTATAAAAATAATAATAAAATATAATAAAATAATAAAATAATTTTCAATGAACTTCATCACGAATAAATGAAAGAGCAGACATGACTTTGTTTAAAATCCTCAATTAGAAAGACAATAAAAACAGTTAGTTTTTGTTTGAAATAAATTATTTTATTCTAAAATTTGCTAACTTAGGAATAGTTTAACAAGAAGTTCTTCTCTATGGTGTTGGATATGGCAATAATCTCAGATATAAACCAAAAATACTAATCAGTCTGAAGAACATAAGGATAAGTCTACTATACTATGATTGTTTGTGCTAGGATTATCACTATACGAATTCGATTAGTCCACTTCCTCCACAGTGGGTCCTTTGTAGCCGGCGCCACCAAAGCCGCCCGCTTGCTGGCCACAGTTTGGATTGGGAGCTGCTCCCTGCTGGTGCATCTTGGTCATGATGGGCGAGCAGAACTGGGTGAGTTCCTTCAGCTTGTATTCGTACTCCTCCTTGTCGGCTGTGGTGTTGGCGTCCAGCCACTTGACCGTCTCGTTGCACTTGTCCAGCACGGAGGACTTGTCGCTCTCGCTCAGCTTGTCGGCACTGGCCTGCTCCACAGCCTGCTTGACTCCGAAGACGTAACCCTCTAGGCTGTTGCGTGCAGAGATGCGCTGGCGCTGCTGCTCATCCTCCTCAGCATAGCGCTCGGCCTCGTTCACCATGCGGTCGATCTCTGCTTGCGAGAGACGGCCTTTATCGTTCTTGATGGTGATGTTCTTGGCGTTGCCAGTGCTCATCTCTTTGGCCGACACGTTCAGGATGCCGTTGGCGTCCATGTCGAAAGTGACCTCGATCTGGGGCACGCCTCGCGGTGCTGGTGGTATGCCCGACAAGTCGAAGGTGCCCAGCGCGTTGTTGTCCTTGGTGAGAGCGCGTTCGCCCTCGTACACCTGAATGGAGACACCTGGCTGGTTGTCCGCGTAGGTCGAGAAGGTCTTCGTCTGCTTGCAGGGAATGCGGCAGTTGCGCTCAATCAGCTTGGTCATCACGCCGCCGGCCGTCTCGATGCCCAGAGAGAGGGGCGCCACATCGACCAGCAGCACGTCCTGGATCTTGCCGCTCTGGTCACCGCTGAGGATGGCTGCCTGTACGGCAGCGCCGTAGGCCACCGCCTCGTCCGGATTGATGGACAGGTTAAGGCTCTTGCCACAGAAGAACTGCTGCAACAGGTTCTGCACCTTGGGAATTCGCGTAGAGCCGCCGACCAGCACAATATCGTGGATCTGCTGCTTGTCCATCTTGGCATCGTTGAGGGCCTTCTCCACTGGCGCCAGGGTGTTGCGGAAAAGATCGGCGCACAGCTCCTCGAAGCGGGCACGGCTCACCTTGGTGTAGAAGTCGTGGCCCTCAAACAATGCGTCAACCTCTATGGTCGCCTCTGTCGAAGAAGAGAGCGTGCGCTTGGCTCGCTCAGCTGCAGTGCGCAGGCGGCGCAGAGCACGAGGATTGGATCGCAGATCCTTCTTGTACTTGCGCTTGAACTCCTCTGCCAAGTGCGTAACCAGTCGGTTGTCGAAGTCCTCGCCTCCCAAATGTGTGTCTCCTGCCGTCGCTCGCACCTCGAACAGGGAACCCTCGTCAATGGTCAGTATAGAGACATCGAATGTGCCGCCACCCAGATCAAAGATGAGCACGTTGCGCTCCCCCTTCAGGTTCTTGTCGAGACCATAGGCCAGGGCCGCCGCCGTCGGCTCGTTGATGATCCTCAGCACGTTGAGGCCGGCGATGTGTCCTGCGTCCTTAGTGGCCTGGCGCTGTGAGTCGTTGAACTAGGCGGGCACTGTGATGACGGCGTCTGTGATGCTCTGGCCCAGGTATGCCTCAGCGGTCTCCTTCATCTTCGTCAACACCATCGAGCTGATCTCCTCTGGGGCGAATCGCTTCTGCTCGCCCTTGAATTCGACGCCAATCTTCGGCTTGCCTCCGTCGCTGACCACCTTGAAGGGCCAGTGCTTGATGTCCTCTGCAATCTTGGGGTCATCGTACTTGCGTCCGATCAGACGCTTTGCGTCGAAGACTGTGTTCTTGGGGTTCATCGCCACCTGGTTCTTGGCGGCGTCGCCAATGAGACGCTCTGAGTCTGTGAAAGCCACATAGCTGGGAGTCGTCCGGTTGCCCTGGTCGTTGGCGATGATCTCCACCTTGCCATGCTGGTAGACACCCACGCATGAGTACGTGGTGCCCAAATCAATACCAATGGCTACCATTCTGTTTCTCTTTTTGTTCTCCTGCTTTTCTCCCGGAATGTGCTTCAAGATAATTCGCTGGTTTTCTTGCTTGCTCTCTTTCTCTTACAGTTTTCTTTAATTCCTTCTCGTTCTTAGTGTATGTTGTTACTTTATACTTTTATTTTTATTTTAATTTTAACTTTTTCTTTAGTTTAGCTTGTTGAGCTAGTCGCTTGGTTTGGCTTTGTTTGTTGGTTGTGATGTTATCACTTTGCTTGTTTCAATTGAACTGAGGCGAAGAGCGAACGCCGGCCGTATTTATACTCAAGCACTCTCTTTTCGAAATTTCTAGAGGCTCTCTTCTCGAAGCGCGTCGAAGTTCGGGAAGGTGCGAGAGAAACGACAGATGTGCTTGTGGTGGTGGGTGCCCAATGCTGAGAGAAGGCCAGAGCGCATTCAAAGAGAGCGGTTTTACATACACACAAACATATGTACATACTTTCAAGCAAGAAACATACGAACTAACAGAAACGATTCGAATTTTCCCGAACGTCTCTTTTGTTTTTGTTTGGAAAGAGGGACAGCGTAACGGTCCAACCAGGCGACCTACCGCAACAAATGGTTGTGTTTGCAGCGATTCTAGAAGTTTCGCCTTATAAATGCCAATTCTAAATACTATTTATAAAACAGGACTATTTTTAAATGTTCTTTATACACATTTAGATTCTATTTTCATATCTGATTGCGAAAGCCAGATATGAGTTTATTAAATATTTTTAGATTAATATAACCGCTAACCATAAAACAGAAAGATGTCCGTCTGTTTGTTCTCTAATGTAAAATACGTATGTTATATACATATGTATGTATGTATGAATGAAAATAAAGAACTTTAAAATTTGGGGCTATAAAATTGGGAGACAATATGTTTAATATTGCACAAAAAACAATTGAACAATATTGATGGAGCTTGAGAAATTACATATGTACATATACAAGATTATTATATTTTTATATTTCATATTATAATCTATAAGCTAATGGTGTATAATTAAATATTATTGTGTGTTATGTATTCTTTGTCAGCTATAACTTTATTATGCAAATCTTTATTTCTAGCTGATTGTTCCTATGAATGACATATAGTATAGTTTTCCGACTCTTTGGAAATTATGTATGTCGATTACTGTCTAAATTTGATTGACATTGATAAGTTTCGTTATGTCGAAAAATATATTAGTCTTCTTAATTTGGGTCGATTTTTTCTACGGCAATTATATGTAATGTATAATGGTCAAATAAAATTGTATATGTAAATTTGGTTGCAATATCTTGAAAAAGAACAACCTCGGGCGATAAATTGTATGATTATACGATATAATTTAAATTACTTACTAAAATAAATATTGTTTGAAAAAGATAAAGTGCGTAAAAACTATCGTTAATAATGTCACAGTAATTGTTTAATTTCTAAAAATATTGTGGGCCTAATAAATTCATTCATAAATATACAATACTATATTTCTAATTTCACACTCTGCTATTAATAGTTTTGTCAAACTTATTTTAAGTCTTGACCTTATATTTATACCTACAAATTTTCATTCTCTCTATCACGTTTTCTTGAGGCATTGACCTTTGAATTATATTCCAAGCCTGAGTGTTGGGGCACATCCAAGTTTCCTTACACACAAGTGTACGTATGTATTTATTTTATGTGTAAATACCAATACTTTTTTCTTAAATTATTTCGATGTTTACTATCTGATTGACTTACTATTTACTATACCCTTTGACTTTTGGTCAGACAGGGTATACCTACTTTGTGCAAATGTATATAACATGCAGAAGGTAGCATGGGAGAACCACTTTATTCTTGCTCAGGATCACAAGCGGCCCCTGCAAATAAACAATTTCATTTTTTATACCCTTCGACCATTGAAAAAGGTCAAAAAAGGGTATACTAACTTTGTGCAAATGTATGTAACAGGCAGAAGGAGGCGTGGGAGACCCCATTAAGTATATATATTCTTGTTCAGGATCACTAGGCGAGTCGATTGAGCCATGTCTGTCTGTCTGTCTGTCCGTCTACGTGTAAACGCACAGATCTCAGCTATTATAAAACTTAGAGTTACCAAATTTGGCAGGAAGACTCTTGTGTACTATAACCTGATCAAGTTTATTTCAAATGTTAGGTGCCACACCCACCGACCCAGCAAATCAATAATTTAATTTTTGAACCCAATCTGTAAGCGCTGTATAAAAGATACAACTTTCTAACTTTAACATATACTAAGCTGAATGAAATATCTGCGAATTCTCTAAATTACAATCCGATCGGACAATAAACACAGAAGTTATTTAAGAAAGTATGAGCATAAAACCAAGTGATTGTGTCAGCTAACAAAGCAGGCGGGAAAGTGCGAGCGCCATCTGTCGAGAATAGTTTCAAAGCATGTGCATATGTATGTGTATGTGTACATTCATAGGAACATACATAGGTCGAAGGGTATCCCACTGTCGCGTGCTGCGCGACTGTTGCTTTTCTTACTGGTTAATTATAAATTTGATTTTAACCACTTTGGCCCTATCGCCGAGCGTCTATTGACGCTGATAAAAAATTTGTATGAATGTATGTATGTATGTACTATATGCAGTTTGTTTCCCCTAAAATGACTTATGGTTCATATGTTACATACATATGTATCATATATACGTTTAGAAAATATTGCATTCGCAATCAGATATGAAAATAGAATCTAAATGTGTATAAAGAACATTTAAAAATAGTCCTGTTTTATAAATAGTATTTAGAATTGGCATTTATAAGGCGAAACTTCTAGAATCGCTGCAAACACAACCATTTGTTGCGGTAGGTCGCCTGGCTGGACCGTTACGCTGTCCCTCTTTCCAAACAAAAACAAAAGAGACGTTCGGGAAAATTCGAATCGTTTCTGTTAGTTCGTATGTTTCTTGCTTGAAAGTATGTACATATGTTTGTGTGTATGTAAAACCGCTCTCTTTGAATGCGCTCTGGCCTTCTCTCAGCATTGGGCACCCACCACCACAAGCACATCTGTCGTTTCTCCCGCACCTTCCCGAACTTCGACGCGCTTCGAGAAGAGAGCCTCTAGAAATTTCGAAAAGAGAGTGCTTGAGTATAAATACGGCCGGCGTTCGCTCTTCGCCTCAGTTCAATTGAAACAAGCAAAGTGATAACATCACAACCAACAAACAAAGCCAAACCAAGCGACTAGCTCAACAAGCTAAACTAAAGAAAAAGTTAAAATTAAAATAAAAATAAAAGTATAAAGTAACAACATACACTAAGAACGAGAAGGAATTAAAGAAAACTGTAAGAGAAAGAGATTTTGCAAGCAAGAAAACCAGCGAATTATCTTGAAGCACATTCCGGGAGAAAAGCAGGAGAACAAAAAGAGAAACAGAATGGTAGCCATTGGTATTGATTTGGGCACCACGTACTCATGCGTGGGTGTCTACCAGCATGGCAAGGTGGAGATCATCGCCAACGACCAGGGCAACCGGACGACTCCCAGCTATGTGGCTTTCACAGACTCAGAGCGTCTCATTGGCGACGCCGCCAATAACCAGGTGGCGATGAACCCCAAGAACACAGTCTTCGACGCAAAGCGTCTGATCGGACGCAAGTACGATGACCCCAAGATTGCAGAGGACATCAAGCACTGGCCCTTCAAGGTGGTCAGCGACGGAGGCAAGCCGAAGATTGGCGTCGAATTCAAGGGCGAGCAGAAGCGATTCGCCCCAGAGGAGATCAGCTCGATGGTGTTGACGAAGATGAAGGAGACCGCTGAGGCATACCTGGGCCAGAGCATCACAGACGCCGTCATCACAGTGCCCGCCTACTTCAACGACTCACAGCGCCAGGCCACTAAGGACGCAGGACACATCGCCGGCCTCAACGTGCTGAGGATCATCAACGAGCCGACGGCGGCGGCCCTGGCCTATGGTCTCGACAAGAACCTGAAGGGGGAGCGCAACGTGCTCATCTTTGATCTGGGTGGCGGCACATTCGATGTCTCTATACTGACCATTGACGAGGGTTCCCTGTTCGAGGTGCGAGCGACGGCAGGAGACACACATTTGGGAGGCGAGGACTTCGACAACCGACTGGTTACGCACTTGGCAGAGGAGTTCAAGCGCAAGTACAAGAAGGATCTGCGATCCAATCCTCGTGCTCTGCGCCGCCTGCGCACTGCAGCTGAGCGAGCCAAGCGCACGCTCTCTTCTTCGACAGAGGCGACCATAGAGGTTGACGCATTGTTTGAGGGCCACGACTTCTACACCAAGGTGAGCCGTGCCCGCTTCGAGGAGCTGTGCGCCGATCTTTTCCGCAACACCCTGGCGCCAGTGGAGAAGGCCCTCAACGATGCCAAGATGGACAAGCAGCAGATCCACGATATTGTGCTGGTCGGCGGCTCTACGCGAATTCCCAAGGTGCAGAACCTGTTGCAGCAGTTCTTCTGTGGCAAGAGCCTTAACCTGTCCATCAATCCGGACGAGGCGGTGGCCTACGGCGCTGCCGTACAGGCAGCCATCCTCAGCGGTGACCAGAGCGGCAAGATCCAGGACGTGCTGCTGGTCGATGTGGCGCCCCTCTCTCTGGGCATCGAGACGGCCGGCGGCGTGATGACCAAGCTGATTGAGCGCAACTGCCGCATTCCCTGCAAGCAGACGAAGACCTTCTCGACCTACGCGGACAACCAGCCAGGTGTCTCCATTCAGGTGTACGAGGGCGAACGCGCTCTCACCAAGGACAACAACGCGCTGGGCACCTTCGACTTGTCGGGCATACCACCAGCACCGCGAGGCGTGCCCCAGATCGAGGTCACTTTCGACATGGACGCCAACGGCATCCTGAACGTGTCGGCCAAAGAGATGAGCACTGGCAACGCCAAGAACATCACCATCAAGAACGATAAAGGCCGTCTCTCGCAAGCAGAGATCGACCGCATGGTGAACGAGGCCGAGCGCTATGCTGAGGAGGATGAGCAGCAGCGCCAGCGCATCTCTGCACGCAACAGCCTAGAGGGTTACGTCTTCGGAGTCAAGCAGGCTGTGGAGCAGGCCAGTGCCGACAAGCTGAGCGAGAGCGACAAGTCCTCCGTGCTGGACAAGTGCAACGAGACGGTCAAGTGGCTGGACGCCAACACCACAGCCGACAAGGAGGAGTACGAATACAAGCTGAAGGAACTCACCCAGTTCTGCTCGCCCATCATGACCAAGATGCACCAGCAGGGAGCAGCTCCCAATCCAAACTGTGGCCAGCAAGCGGGCGGCTTTGGTGGCGCCGGCTACAAAGGACCCACTGTGGAGGAAGTGGACTAATCGAATTCGTATAGTGATAATCCTAGCACAAACAATCATAGTATAGTAGACTTATCCTTATGTTCTTCAGACTGATTAGTATTTTTGGTTTATATCTGAGATTATTGCCATATCCAACATCATAGAGAAGAACTTCTTGTTAAACTATTCCTAAGTTAGCTAATTTTAGAATAAAATAATTTATTTCAAACAAAATTATATTTGATCTTTCCTTGCCCTTCATGTAAGGATACTAAGCTGATTTAAAAGCGCTTATCCCAAACAATGGGAATATTACACACCTTGAGAAATGTGCTGCCAGCTTTCGCTCTTCTTTTTCGAAATTGAAAAACACATTCATCGATTAAAGTTTTGCTTCAGCCGAAAAAGTATTGTTTTTAGTTTTCTTTATTTTTATTTTGTAATATTTTGAACTCATTTAATATACAATATTGCAAGTTATTTACCGATTATAGGAGATATACAATTACATATATTAGGTAGAAACTATATCATTGATTGATGGCCTGCATTAACAGCAATACAAGTTGTAGGTTCTTTTTATGTGGGGAAAATAGGAAACGTTGTGTGTGAGTGTGTATGTGTTTGTATAAAAACAAGCAGGGAACTTACGACTTAGCTTTTAAAATGTACACTTGTGCAAATGAACACAATTATAAATATTAATTAAGAGTAGGCAAATCAAAAAAAAATTGAAAGTATATAGAAACGGTAGTAAATAGGTGATTTTAAATAAATTACACTGAGTAGAATAGTAATAATCACGGAGGCAGGGCTAAGGTTCATCATATTGTTTGTTGCATTACAGAAGTTTTTGAGTACTTTGAAATATTGCAGGCTTCTCGAATAATTTATATAAAACGTGTGTCATTTTTTTTGTTTTCTTTCATATTTAGTATTTCATTTAGGACATTTAAAAAACAACAAATACGTTAAAATGTGTAATTAGAATATATAGTATGATTTATGAATCTCATAAGTTTTGCAAGAATGACAATAATTTCGTTTCATAGTTCTTATTCGATTCCAAATTGCGCAATGAATGTCGCTCCTCGGGAAACAGATGAAGCGAATACGGCTTATTTGCCTTATTCAGAGCGCTGATCAGTCGTGAGGTGTGATAGAAATGAACATTCTCATCGATCAGTCCATGGATGAGCAGCAGTCGATTATCCCTGAGGAAAAATAAATATTTCAGTCAGTGCATATTGCTTGAAGACTCCTTCGATTCCTAGTTTCAAATCAATTAAAGGGAGTTTCTTACTCTTCAGGAAATGCATGCACATAATTGAGCACGGATCCTTGCGCATAGCCGGTCTCGTTGAACTGCGGCAGATCCATATAACGTTCCGTGTAGCCAGTATCATAGAACTCCCAGTTAGTGACCGGCGCACCGGCTATGGCTACCTTAAATATGTCTGGATATTGCACCAGACCCATCAAACTCAAATAGCCACCTGTAGATAAGATAATTGTATTGTATCTAACCGAAAATAAATGGTTTCTTTTGGGTACTTACCATAGGACCAGCCATGAATGGCCACGCGTTCCATGTCGATGTAGCCCAGCTGATCTGATAGAATGCGCAATGCATCTACCTGATCTGTGAGCTCTACTTGACCCATACGCCCACGAATATGGCTCTCAAAGCGAATGCCACGATGCCTGGAGCCACGGGAATCTATGCAGATCACACAATAGCCCTGTGCCGCCAACATGTGCATACGCAGCTGATGTTTGCCCTGTTTCAGGAATAATTGAAAATAATTAGATATTTGATTTGGTTAATATAAGAAAATATATGCATACTTTAAAGGTATTGTTGACCGTTTGCACCTCGGGGCCACCGTAAACATTCAGCACTGTTGGATATTTGACGCCCAGTTGAAAGTTGTGCGGCTTGAATACCATGGCGTAAACTATTTCACCCGACGGCAATTGCGGCCGAAAGATTTGTGGGCAATACTGCGGCTCCGGTTTGCCGCCTTCGTGTAAGAATCCAACCAACGAGATCTGTATACCATTGACGCCACCATTCTGGCATGTTTGCGTTAAACGCATCACTTTACAGCTGGGCAGTCGTTGTATATTGCAATAGACTAGCAGCATAAGTTGACATTGCTGCAATTGGGGCATGAATAAAAAGTTTGTTATAATTTAGCTTTATATTTGTTTCTCTTGCAAACTTACATCATCGAACTCCACCAAATAGGAATAGCCTGGCTCTGTTAGCAGGCGTATGTGTTCGGGTCTTTGAAGACTAACCACATAGAGATGCTTCTCCAATGGCGTATCACGCAATCCTAAAAAATAAACAAGCTGATTGGCCTTATCCACCCACAAATTGCGTGCCAGCACCTCCCATTCGCCGCTTGTCAATGCAACCTTATTGACAATTCGTGCCTGAAGCGCTGCAGGTTCTACAAAATTTGGTTGCTGGGCGGCTGCTGCAGCAGCTGCTGCAGCTACAATGGCGGGTGACTCTGTTTGACAGCCATTCACATGACTCAACTGCAGACTGGAGGTCACTAAATATAAATGCCTAAAGCCAGTCTCCTCTGATGCCCATACATAGGTTACGCTCATCTCGCTTATCTCCAGAAAGTAAAGCATATCATGTACATTGATCCAGCTCTCCGATTGTTCTGTGTATATGACCTGCAGCGGCGTTATGGTACGATTATTAGGACTGCGCCAGCTGTGATCGCCAAGTGAATCCGTTGGCGTAGACACCTGACTGCTGTAAGATTCGCAGAAGTTGTCCAATGGTATTAACATTACATCCAAACGTTGCTGTTTCCGATCGAGGGCCTCTAGCCATACACTAATGATTTAAATAACGAAGACAATTAAGGGATTAAATTGCCAATGAAAATATCATCCCCTTAAACTTACTAGTTGGCATCTGGTGTCCATCCTATACGAACAATATATTCAATCCATGGAAATACAGCTAGTAGAGAATATGGTAGATCCTTAATGCTAATCTCGCTAATCTGCAGCGCCTCATTGAGCACAAATTGAACAAGTTTTAGTTTGGATTTTGCATTGGGTGAGCCGCTACGTGGAAAGCGGTACTCATCAACCTCGCCGGGCACAGCCGTCGACGAGGGAAATGTATAGAGTGAAACATCCGTTTCGTCCACCTCCTCATATACAATGCGGTAGGTGCCATCATCGGAATGCGGCTGCCACCAGTAGCCTTGATAGCGACTGAACTCTTCCTGCATCACATACGATGGCACACCAGCACTGAGTGCATCATCCGCATACGTGCGACGTCCACTTCTCGTGTACGTTAAACGCTTCTCGTGGCCGCTGAGAGTGTGCGTTACCCAAATATCACAGTCACTGATATATGCTATCAGATCTGAGTTCTGTGGACAGATTTGCGGGTCCAATGCACTCCATTCGGGGCTTGTGCGTAGCTGCGTGGGAAACAGCGGGCCAGACTGAAAAAGATTAACAAATGTAGCTCTAATTAATCCCATTGCATTAAGAAATAATAGCTTAATATTTACATTATAGCCCGTGTCTAGACACTGATACAAATCGTTAACACAGGGAATGACCAACTTGCCGCTAGGTTTATGCAGCTCATAGGATGTTATTCCCCACGTGGGCAGACGCTTCCTTTCCAGTAGCAGTTGATATTCTTTCGCATAGGGACAAGTGCTGACGGTGCCCACATGGTTGCTTGCAATGGGCTGCTGGAGGAGTGGCTTCAACGCCAAACTAGAAAAGTAAATCACAAGAAAATTACTTAATATGGAAATGAGGAATACGAAAAGGTTTACGCATACCTGGGTCCAAACAAGGAGCCATAATGAAAGGCGGGCATGTTAATTGTGGGTGATCCAGGGCCGCTGTTGGGACTATCGGCACTGGAGTTGTCGACATCACCACCACCAATCGCGGAGCCACCTATTTGCTGCAACACGAGCTGTTGTTTGTCATGCTGTAGCAAATTGATGTCCACAAAGAGCAACGTTGTTTCCCATGTCTGTGGCGGTGTGCTCAGAAAATAGCAGCGTACTCGACCATCGGATAAATATCGAAATTGCACATCCGTTGGCACCATGGTCGACAGAGTGGATAACTTTTTGCGTATCTCTTGGACAAAGAATTTGTTTTCAGCCCACGTTTTTGAAGGTGTCGGTGCTGCAATATGCCCGTCATTATCAACAGCATCATCCTCATCATCCTCCTCATCGTTATCATCGCAGTCCTCATCGTTAAGGCCCAATCCATGCGGTGGTGTGCCGCTGGTGGGCGAGCTCAAATGATTCGTTATTGCCGAAGCAGCGGCAACCACCACCTCGGTAGTTGTTGCTGTGGCTGCTGCAGCTGCTGCGGTTATCGGTGATGTTATCGAATTGAGTGCACTGCCTATTGAGGAGTAAAATGCATTAGCTGTGGTACCCAGCGAGCCCATGCTCGTAAGACTAGCTATCGAACCGGCACCAATGCCGCCCATGCCGCCAACGCCAATGCTATGGGTTGAGCTGGGCGTGCTGGCAGCGCTGTAACTGCGATCCATTGCGGCGCTGCTGATGCTGCTGGTAACGCTCACCGCCGTCGATACGCGTGATGTAAAGCCATCCAAGAGATTGACAAACGATGTGGCCGCTGCATTGGTTATACTATGACTTCGCTGATGCCCATTGTTGTTCTTGTTGCTGTTTCGTTTTATGCTGCCGCCGCCGCTGGCGCCAAGGCCACCGCCAGCACTGCTGCTGTCGCCAGTTTCAGTGCCCAGCAGGCCGCCGCCAGTGGAGCTAGAAGCATTTGGACCGCCGAGATTGACAACGAGCGGTGAACTGCGCGACGTTTGTTGTTGCTGCTGTGTTGCTTGTATTCTGCTAATATTGCTGTCCATCTTTATATTTTGTTAACGCACAATTACAATGCAGTTTTCCTTTTACTCAAATTCCAAATTGACCCAAATATGCTCTCCACGTACACACATACAAAAACATAAAAAGACAGTCACTGGACAGTTGATTTTTTTATGTTTCCTGGTTAATTTGTTCCCTTTGATGCTTTAGCAGTTTCACACACACACGCACGCACACACACAGACATATACACGCACTCGCACACGCTCTCAATCAATCAGTCAGTCACACGACGTATTGTTTTGTTTTTGTTATCGCTGCTGATGCATTTCGTTGGAGATAGTCTTTTTGTTTGTATACAATTTATGTACTTTTTTAACAATTATATTCTGTGTCTTGTCTCGTTTCCAGTGCTTTAATCTAGCTATGCTTGTCTGTCTGCTGAGATTTTCATTTTTGTCTTTCTCTCTTCGTACGACGATGTGTCGTTTGGTAATTGTTGTTGTTTGAATATTTTATCGTCTCTGCAAAAAAAAGTGAAAGTCTTGCTCGTGTCCTAAATGTACTTTACAGATGCAAAACATGTGCCTATATTACGGCCTTTGCACTAACATTGATTGCTTTTCTTCTGTTTGGGCCAATTAATTTAACTACTCAAGGTGTTTCAATTGTTTGTCACAGGTCGCACAATGATCGAAATGGTTTCCACTGCAATGCCGTTTGTTTTACTTGATTGTGTACCCCACAGCGTTGCACTTTATCGAAACAGTGTTACTCTTCATTTGTCTTTTTTTATAAAGCCAACATGGTCACACTTAAAAGTTGTATTTAATTGTAATGATTATATTATTTGATTTACTTTACACAATCAATTTTTTAATAGAACACGTCAACAGTAAGACTGTACTCTTTTCAAGTAACTATTCACAATCCATTCATTTCTCTTCTTATGTCTATCTTATGTTAAATTCTTCAAAAGTAAATTCGTCTAGCTCTATAGTTCCTCCAAAGACGCACTTATCAATTCGGCTTGTCGGGCTCCCAGTAAATGCCAGCCAAAGGCGCCTGAAGAATATAGTTTAGTAATTTACTGATAATATTTTCAATAACTTACATCGCCTCAAAGTTATGTGGAAGTCCCTGGATTACTCCAAGAACTGTGTTATTTTCAGAATTCATGCACCATCCACGGATGTCAAGTTTTTGGGCCCGACGATGTGTATACTAAGTTTGTTATTCAAAATATATTGTGTCTAAAACTATTGTTAATAACTTACGTGTCGAAAAGAAACATCTGTTATGAATAAATGTATTATTGGTTAAATATTTTTTAACTATACGAACCAATTTTAAAACAAACCCTGTACGATGCCAAATACTTCAAATTCGCAGCATTGAATTATTTTTTTAACCTCGTCTACTGGGGGGTTCGGGAGGCTTAATATCTTGTACGGGCGTCTGAACTTCTACCGGAGGCTTAACTTCTTCTCTCTCTTCGTCTTGCTTTTGTTTACGTCTATTGAGGACATAAGTCTTTTCCGTTTGGGTTCCAACATCCATTTGTATATTAGAAAACAAACGACAAACTAATTTTGAATTGTTTTTCGATTTCCGATAATTTTAATAAGATAAATGAGTAGAGCAACACTCGCCTGCCTCAGACGCGCTTGTTATCGTAATCGCTACGCATTTGCGACAACAAGACGTAGTAAAATATTTTATTAAACAAAGCTGTACTAAGAACAATCGCGCAAAACATGACTACCAATACTGTATATGCTGGTGTGCATGTCAAAAATAAACTAAGTGATTTCTATCCACTCCATAACATTGATATGGACCAAAATGTTGCCTACTTGAAGAAGCTAATAACACAGCAGCTGCAATTGCAGTTTGATGCTAACGAACTTGGTGAGTAAAATATACATTTACATCCATGAACACATCTACACGTATGCAAGAAATGCAAACTCATTATATATATATATCTACACAGATATTTGCTACTTGGGCAACATGCTCGACGATGACACCAAACTGTCGGCCACAATGAAACCAAATGCAATTGTGCATTGTTTTCGCAAAATAAAGGGATATACGCCTTATGTACCACCAGCCGCAAGCGATATTAATACAAAACATATACAAGAACTGTTTTCATTAACCTCACACTTGCAGATCAGTGTAACTTCGCGCTTTAATATTCTACAAAAGATTTTAGCAGAATATCCAGAGTTTCGTCGCAATTTGGGTGCACAAGCTTTAATACGCGACTCGGTGCTCTTCAATATGTTGCATGAGCCAGAGGTGGTGCAAAATCTGGTGCGGGATTATCCATTAATTTGCGAGGCAGCTTCATTTATTGTTGACACCATACGCAAAGAGTTGGCGCGCAATAGCTCTGCCACACAATGTAAGTGCGCTGCTTCTGTTCCTGGTTTATCCTATGGTGAAGCCTTTCTCTGTTACCTTTGCAGTTCACGAACACGCTGCCTCAGAGTCAACAACATCATCCGAGGAGGAGAACTCTTTGGGTGCAGGCAGCAGCAGTAGCGGCGGCAGTAGTAGTACTGCAGCTGCCAATGCACTGGCTGCCAACCGACGTGATGAGCTGGCCAACATACGCCAAATAAGCCGCCAGCAGCTTGCTAATGCTTTGGCCCGTGTCGATATGAGTTCCTTCAACTCACTGTCCAACATAGCCCAACGCAATGTTGACGAGGCACTCGGCGGCGATGAACGACCACGTACCAGCGCATCTGTGACTAGTGGTTCAACTGCCACTACTGCTGCTTCTACAGCCACATCAGGATCCGCAGTTAGTGGATCATCTGGTAGCATTATTTCATCAACGTTTCGCAATGAGCTGGAGCGTGCTCTTCAAATGTTTCAGCCGCCAACAGCTGCTGGTGCTGTGGAAAGCATGGATGTGGAGCCAAGTGTTGATGCGGCTGCTGCTGAGGCCGCTCTTGATGAGCCAGAGGATGCTGACGACGGTGTGGCTGGCGATGAGAGCGATGTGCTGCCGCGCTGCTATCGCCGTCATCGCTTCACCGAACAGCTGCGCACCATGGCCGCAATGGGATTCATCAATCATACCCAAAATGTTAACTACTTGACGCTGGCCGATGGCAATGTGGAGCACGCTATAAATCTGCTGATGTTGGGCATGAACTAAACTGAATGTGGCATCTTATCTGCTTAGCACATGAGTTTATTATGCTGCTGCTAATGCCAGATGTCATACAAATATATATATTTATATAGTGTGTGTGTTTATATCAATGTATATGTAAGTATACTGTAAGCGATCTAGCGTTATGTTCTTTAATTGCTTATTTAATATATGCAAAAAATATTGAAAGGAATCATATATCTCTTCTCCAAGTACTCGTAAACATAATATAATACAAAATAAAATTACCGATGTATATATAACGAGAGGCGCTTGTATTAACCCTGTGCCATTTACTTGGGCTCGGATCGGGGAACGGCGGCCCGCACATATAAAAAACGATAACAGAAATTGAGCTACTTAATTAGATAGTCTAATGCTTTGTCCTTGTTGTTATTGAACTTCAAGAGCGCCGCCGAGATTTTAGTTTCTTCGAAGCCGAGATCCATTAGTTCGCCCAGTGGTATCAGGTGTTCGATTATCTAAAACGCAATTGCAGAATATAAAGAGAGTAAATAATGTTAATTAAATTCATCATTACTTTAGTTTTTGTTTAAGGTAAAAGAAAGATAATCAGCCCCTTATTTCTCCCACTAACCAAACATAAGACATTATATAGTTTATGTATATATTTATTTTAGAGTTCAGAAAGTACAGCCGCACCCACCTTTTTATCATCCACGCCGCACAAACTAACCACCTTGGCGACTCGTTCTAGTGGAAACCCCATGCTGCTGATCTGTTGCGCCAAGTTTTGGGCTGGCACGGCCAACTCGTGGAATATGTTAGCATTGTTACCCAACGACGACTGCGATTGCTGCTGTTGTGGTAGCGTCAATGGCAGCTTCTGGTGCTGCTGGTCATTCTCATTATGACTATGCAGGCGAGTACGTCGCTTCTCCGCCTGCTGCAATTCCGTTTTCAGTTCACGCAGAATATCAGGCACGCTCTTTGATTTCTCATCCGTTTGCTGTGCTGTGCTCAGCAAACTGCTTATGTTATTTGTTGTAGGGATCTGAGGCTGATGAGTTGGCGTGCCATAGCCATTCGCATAACCGTGCTGCAAATAGTTGTGATTGTGGAAAAGCTGTTGCTGCTGCTGCGGATAATAGTGCGGATTGTAGACCATATGGGGATAGAATTGCTGCTGCTGATGTTGCGGCTGTTGTGGACTGTTGTATAGTGTGGCATTCATTACGGGGGGGGTACATGGCTGGAATGTCTTGGGCATCATCACAGTGTACTTGAAAGTTAACGCTATCCAGCGTCGCTTTGGTTTCAGCAAGTGACGTTACAGCCAACTCCAGTTTGACGGGCACTTGCTGTTGCTTTTCTGGATTCAGTTCGGATTGTTCCTGCGACAGTGGTGACTGTGGCAGTTTCTCCTCTTCCTGCTGCTCATTCGCTTCTGGTTTCTGCGTCATCTGTGTCTGATGCAACACTTGTGCAAGAATATCCAAATCGTTTATAGTTTTTAGTTCGATATTATCAAACGGTGTCGAATTCATGTTGTACTCGAAATCGGCATAATTTAATGAGCTATTGCGTTTGTGGTTCGTAACCACTGGAGCCGTCGCTGCTGCTGTTCCGCTTAGTATGGTGGGCTGAAGTATATTATGGAAATTGCACGAGTTTATTGACTTTGGTTCGGGTTTTTGTTGTTGTAGCTGTTGCTGTTCACGTGACTCAGCGGCGCTTAGTGATGTTGTGGCCAACGTTTTCGGTGATGTTGTCGGTGTTATCTCTACCTCCTCATCATCGTCGCTGCCCGAGGATAGATCCTCTGCATTTGGATAGTCAACAGCGCCGAGCATCTCCTTTTGCTTTGCCTCCAGTTCACGTTGTCGTTCTCTTTTGCGTTGCTCCTGACGCACTTGACGCGCCTGTTGATGTTGATGTCGCATCTGGCGCCAGTGCTGGCACTTGCTGACCACACTGCGCTCCAGCTGGAAGTCATACTGATACGCCTGCTCCTGTTCATAGTAATTGGGAGTGTATTGAGTCAAACGGTTTGCAATCGTCTGTGGCAATTGATAAACTAATGGCGGTGGTTTATAGCGTTCGACTACTTTGACGGGCACATCATCCATATTATTAGCACTAGACATACGCGCATACACGGCAAATTTAATTAATTTCGTTGCTTCGGATTATTTTTTTTCGAATTATCCGTGTTTTTTATTTTCTCGCACTTCTCTTTTGTTATTGCAAAACGATTGTGAATGACCGATAGCCGTTCGGGAAACCCAATCGATGACACTTTTTTAGTTTGGTCAATTATTGATAATTTATATGGATATGTACACACTGAAAAAACAATATTCAAATTTTAAAATGTATTTTAATTATTATTAATAAGACTCAGTTTCTTTGCAGCAATAATTGATAAGCTTGAATAAAAAATAATAATTATGCGAATTTCTAAAATTGTAAAAAACAAATATATAGCTAAGTTGGCACTACCATTTTACACATAAACTTATCGATATATCGAATAAGAATCATCATTATTTCGAGGTCTGGTTCATCTCTAATTTTTGTAGTGGCGTCGTTGTAAGAAAGCATTTTTTCAATTAATTTAGAATCTCTGAGATAAGTATGCTAAGTCGCAAACGTCGAGCCAGCTCTATATCGAGCCGGCAAGATGAGGATCCCCTTTTGTTGGACGACTCAACACCGGAACAATCCCCGGTACAACAAACAACATCGGCGCGCAAAAAGCGACGCCTGGACCCGACAGAACTGTGCCAACAGCTGTACGACTCAATACGAAATATCAAGAAGGAGGATGGCTCCATGCTGTGCGATACATTTATAAGGGCACCAAAGCGCCGGCAGGAACCATCTTACTATGACGTTGTTGTGAATCCCATCGACTTGTTAAAAGTACAGCAAAAGCTGAAAACGGACTCCTACGACGATCTCTACGATATGATGAACGATTTGGAGTTATTGATAAGCAATGCAAAGGCGTTCTACAAGCCAGATTCGGCTGAATATCAGGACGCACTGGCACTCTGGCAGCATATACAGACCCAAAGGCGACGCATTCTGGAAGTGAATGGTTTTGCAGAGGAAGAACCACGTGTAAAACGAGCGCCACGGAATGCACGCCGGCAAACGAGCAGTGCTGAGCCAGGAGGCGGAGGCGAACTTGACGATGACTGCAATCAGTATGAGGAGCTCTTTGCATCCGTAATGACGGCAACAGATCCCATTGGCGACAGGCCAATGTACCCCATTTTTCAATTGTTACCTTCTAAAAAGATATATCCCGACTATTACGATGTCATTGAGCATCCCATTGATTTGCGTCTGATAGCGACGAAGATACAAATGAATGCATACTCTTCATTGGTGGAAATGGAGCGAGATCTATTGCAGATGGCTAAGAATGCTTGCCTCTTCAATGAGCCTGGATCGCAAATTTACAAGGATGCAAAAGCGCTAAAGCGTATATTCACGCAGCGTCGTATTGAGCTGGAAACGGGCAAAGGAAAACCAGCTCGACGCGTAAAAAGTCTGTCCAGTGCAACAATTGCCGGTATGCTGTGTAGACTATTGTTATCCATGAGAATCATGAGTAATCTCTTTATATTTCAGCACTTAAAGAGGAAGTGGATAGCTCAGACGATGAGGAGACGAATAAGAAAGGCGAGGGACCAATGTGGGCATTGTTTGATCACTTATACAATGCACCCGGTACTTCAGAGCATCCGGAGGACACTGGTCCGCCTTTGGGCAACTCTTTGTGGAAGTTGCCAGTGCGTCGCTTTCATCCCGAATACTTTGAACTAATCAAGCGCCCCATATCATTGAGCCAAATTCATAACAAGCTGAAAAAGGGCGATTATGCCAATATTAGCGATCTTACTGGTGATCTTTATCTAATGCTGGACAATGCCAAGAAGGCTTTTCCACCCACACATCGCACGCATAAGGATGCGTTGAAAATGCTGAAACTGATGAATGCGAAGCTTGTGGAAGAAACGCTTGAAGAGACCAGCGACATGGAGGAGGATGAATCGGATGAAATCTTTTTGGCCAGTGTGCAGCCAGAGAAGCGTAAGCCAGGCAGGCCACGTATCAATTCCAATTCCAATACCAGTCTAACGCATGCGAATTCAAGCTCACCCAAGTCTAATCGGATTACCATCAATGCTGCCATCAAGAAGAAAATTCTCACTATACAAAAATACCTTGTGGACTACACGGTGGATAATCGTCGGCTAATCGAGATGTTTATGGAGAAGCCGCCGCGCAAAATGTATCCAGACTACTATGAAGTGATTCAAAATCCGATTGACATGAACACCATTGAGCATAATATACGTTCCGATCGTTATGGAACCGTTGAGGATGTTGTCGCCGACTATCGCCTCATGTTTTCCAACTGTCGACAGTATAACGAAGATGGTTCCATGATTTACGAGGATGCCAATACGCTGGAGCGTGCATTGAACGAGAAGCTTAAAGAATTTCCTGGCCTGGTTGAGATAAAGAAAACGTTGCAAAAGTACAACAAAGTGGGACGCAAGCCGAAGGCGGCTCTTCTTGCAGATCGCGATCGAATGTGGCAGCTCTATGAGACGCTGCGTGACTATCAGGACCCGAAGGGTAAGCGGCAGCTATCACTCATCTTCACGAAGCTTCCATCGAAAAGTGATTACCCCGAGTACTATGACATCATCAAGGATCCTATGGATATGGAGCGCATTGCGCAGAAGCTCAAGCAAGCTGCCTATGAAAGTGTGGACGATTTGTGTGCTGACTTTCTGCTAATGCTGGAGAATGCTTGCAAGTATAATGAACCCGATTCGCAGATCTATAAGGATGCATTGGTGCTGCAACAGTTGACGCTGCAGCTTAAGCAGCAGTTACGCACCGAACGTGATGCCTTGCCCGATGTTCCACTGGCTGTGCAGGAGCTATTCCTTACGCTCTTTACCTCGCTGTACAATCACCAAGACGAAGAAGGACGCTGTTACTCGGACTCCTTGGCCGAGTTACCCGAATACGATGAGCTGGGCGAAGGTGCAAAAGTACGTGGTATTTCATTGGACTTGGTCAAAAGGCGACTAGATAAGGGAGCTTATAAGCGGTTGGATGTCTATCAGGATGATATTTTTGCGTGCATGGAGCGAGCACGAAAATTATCCCGTACAGATTCGGACATCTTCCAGGATTCAATTGAACTGCAAACGTATTTTATACGCAAACGAGATGAGCTCTGCAAGGATACCTTGAGTTCGCCAGCGCTCAATTTTACACTGGATAAGTTGTTGTCTGATGTTGAGGTTGCACGAGCACAGAAGGCGGCACAAGAAGAGCAGGACCAAGAGCAAGACAAAGACAAGGATGAGTTCAGTGCCAATGGTGCGAAGGGCGAAAGCATGACCATCAATCAGCAGGTCTATTCACCCGGCAACTATGTCTATGTACAGATTCCTGAGAACAAGATTCCCAGCATAGCATGCATCGAAAGACTCTGGACCACGCCAAACAACGAGAAGCTCATGCAAGCTTCGATATTTCTGCGTCCGCATGAAACATTCCATGTGACGACACGAAAGTTTCTTGAGAAAGAGGTCTTCAAGAGCAGCATATCACAGACAATTTCCATGGACAAGGTGCTGGGCATGTGCTATGTCATGCACATTAGAGACTACATCAAGTTACGTCCCGATGGACTGCCCGAGAAGGATGTGTTCGTCTGTGAATCTCGCTACAGTGTGCAGGGCCGATGCTTTAAAAAGCTAAAGAGCTGGCCAACAGCGAGAGATAGCAACAACAGCTCGGTGCGGTTTGTGACACGTGAAGCGCCGCTGGTGATGAAGCGTGTTATGTCTGTGTTCAAGGAACGCATTGAGAAGCATAAGGGAGAGTTGGAGGAGCTAAAGTTGCAGGAGGTGCTGATTGAGAAGGAGAAGCCCAATGTTACCTGCGATGCACCACCAAATTCGGAAGATAAAAGCATATATTACCAGCAGTATAACACTATCTGCAGTGGCGTAATCAAGACCGGAGATTTTGTGTATGTGGCCACACAAACGGGCAAACAATCTGTTGCTCAGGTGCAGCAAATTTGGGAGATAAATGGCAAATCATACTTCAAGGGGCCTTGGTTACTGCCACCCATTGAGATAACGCCGGCACTAGGAAAGCAATTTTATCGCCAGGAGCTGCTGCTTAGCACCGTTGAAGATATTAGTCCTGTCATTGGCATTGTGGGTCGGTGTGCTGTTCTGGAGTATTCCGAATTCATTGGATGCCGACCCACAGAAATTGCCGAGAGCGATGTCTATATCTGCGAGTCCGTGTATGATGAAATGAAGAAGGCATTACGCAATTTGGTTGTAGGAAACCTACGCAAGTTCCAACACAGCGCTGAGGTCACCGAAGATGAAATCTTTTATTTCAAGACGCCCATCAAGCCGGCCAAGGATACCAAAAACGAAGTTAACGAGCTGTCCATGTTGGAAGATTCTATGGATGGTGATACTCCATCACTAAGTTCCGACATAGTGGCCATATCTTCACCAGCGCCGTCAATTAACTCCACCCCTCTTACCTCAAAGGGAAAAGCCAAATCGGTTAAGAAAAGCCTCACCGGATACATCCTTTACTCCAGCGATGTGCGCAAAGGTAATGATCCAATTCTAATCCCCTTGAGGCATTATTAATTATTTTTCTATTTTCCATCTTCAGGTATAAGTCAAAGTAATCCGGATGCCACATTTGGAGACATCTCGCGCATGGTGGGCAACGAGTGGAAGAGTCTGCCCGCCAGTGTTAAACAAAGCTGGGAGGATCGTGCCAACAAACTGAACGAGGAAGCTGCCGCGCTGCGTCGTGAGATGGACGATAACCAGAACTGTGGCAGTCCCTTGCCGCAGTCCCAGACACACATGCAAGATAATCCGAGTCCTGCGTTGACTTTTGAGTGCATGTGGGACAAATGTGACTTTCAGTTCGAGGAGATGTCCGACTGCACTGAGCACTGTTTTGCCGATGCCACCGGGCACATACAACGTCATCCGCAGGCAGGTGTCGAAATGGAATACGTCTGTCTGTGGCGTAATTGTCCCCGCATCAGGAAATCCATTCAGGCCTTTCCCAATGTGCTGCGTCTTATCAAACATGTCCGCGAGGTACATTTAAGCAAATGTGGCAAGTCACTGAGTCTCACGGAGCGCAGCAAGAACTTTGTGCCACGCAAGCACAAGCTTGGATCGCAGGGAGTGCCGATTACTTCAACTAATGCGATATCGCCCCGCGCACCTATTATTGTTGATGCGGCTCCACACCATCATCAACAAATTCAGCTGCAACAACATCAGCAGCAGCAGCACAACCAGCAACAAGTACAACATCAAATACAGACCATTGTGTCGGGTCCTCCACCTGAACCGATGTTTGTCACTGTACCGCCTCGGGCCAATCGTGTTATCCATTCAGAGGCGTACATCAAGTACATCGAAGGCCTGCAGACGGGCAGTCACTTATCCGTCAGTGCCAGCAACAATACGTTGCGACGTTCGATCACTCACATTAATCCCACCCAGGTGGTTAGGACGCAGTTACCCGAACACTGGCTGGGTCCGAATTTGCGCGACCAAGAGAACGTGGTGCAGGCTCTGTGTCATCTGCGAAACTTTATGCTCGACGATGTGCTGCAAATACAACGCAGCTGCACCTAATCCAACTATACCCAAGTCCAAATGCAAAACCATTTCAAAACTCAATTACTTTCATATACCGTATGTATATGTATATAGAAACATATTAAATTTCAAAAAAACTAGAGTTACATTAATTGAAAACCATTTTGTTAAAACCACCAATAAATGAACAAAAAGTTTGAATATTACGATGAAAATCGAAGTAACCATTGTGAATATACTAAATAATTAGTTTTTTATGCGAATATACTTACATATCGCACTACGCATATTTCGATAGTTTTATTTTGTAATATATCGATTTGATGGTAGCGGGAAGAGTTTTCTAACTGCGCACATCATGCATAGAAAACAGCGCATAAACGAAGAACATTGTCTGCCCAGCTTTATCGCAGTAATCGCCTTGCTGGGACCATGACGTCATCATGGATTCTCTTTTCGCTTTTGTTTTGCTACGCCAGTTCGACAACAAACCGGTTTTCTCCGTCGCCCGCTGATAGTGTCACTTGGTTATTTTAGCGTCGCTTGTCTAATGTGCTAGCTCCGAATAAACGACTCAACTAATCTCAATGCCTCTCTCGTGTTCTCTTTCCTACGATATTCTGCTATTTTTGTTTTGGGCTGCGCCACAAAAGTTTTGCCAGCGAACATGAAAAATCAGTCGCAGTTGGTCGCTTGTGGATCGCAGTTTGTATTTGTTTGTTCGCCTCATCCATTAATTAATAAATATATAGACACAAAATGTCTGAGGGCGAATCGAAATTTGGATTCAAGGACATGGAGAAGGCGTTGGAGACGCTCAAGCTGTTGGAGAGTCACGACATGCAGTACCGTAAGCTGACAGTGCGTGGACTACTGGGACGTGCCAAGCGAGTATTGACTTGTAAGTTGCCTTGGGGAGTCATTCTAGAATTCCAATATACATAAGTCTGGCCCACACACACAGTGACAAAGGCAGCGGAGAAGGTGAAGAACATCAACGACGCCATCGGTGTGTTTGAGAACTGGCTGGAGGAGAATGGCGGCAGTGCATCCAATAAGAATGCAAAGACTGACAGCGAAGATAAGGTGGAAACAGTGCCTGGCCTGGGCTTCAAGGACAAGGCGGCAGCTCTGGCTACCCTAAGGTAAGCGAGTTCATTTGGAAATTAATCAAAAGCAAGCCGCCTTTTAAGGCTGAATGTCGTTCCCATAGTCGACCCCGACTGCACGTCGCATTGCCTACGCACTCATCATGATGTCATGTCACAGTTTTAGTGTGAGCTAACACACTCACTCGGAAGTCCCATAATTCGATAGAGCACCGCGCATCGATTTCCTCTCCAACTGCCTCTCTCAACATGCGACTGCGAGACACAGACATATGTATTCGGCACATTCCATAGTCTGTCTATAGAAATTCCTATACGTATGGCTGATCTACCCATGCATAAGTATATATTTTAATGGCGCGATAATTAGTGCTCTCGATTGTGAAATGCGCTGCTACCAAGGGGTTCTTGACTTAAGGGAGTTGCTAGTCCACATTGATCCATGACTAATCATGAATGTTAAGCATGATAGATAGTTAATATGTCAGTAAAAAACTGAATCTTCTTTTGCAGTATTTTGGAAGAACGCGATCCAGATTATCAAAGACTGGCTGTTAAGGGTTTGATTGGCAGCTCGAAGCGTGTGCTGTCGGGTACCAAAAACGAGGATAAGATCAATTCCATCAAAGAGGGCGTACAGATTTTGGAGGACTTTCTGGAAAAGTTCGAGACAGAGAACCGCATCAAGGATAACCGCGCATATCTGCCCCAAACTGTGGTAGCCAAGTTGCCGGAGCCTAAAGAGGAGCTGGCAGCTGAGTTCCTGGCAGCTTATGGCGGTTCCAAAGCTAAGGGAAACTACAAGCACCTGCGTACAATGTATCCAAAGGATGAGACTACAAGCTGGGATATAATACGCAATCGTCAAATTGCTAAATTGCTGGATGAGGTCAAGAAGGATGGAGTCAAGTTGTTTGACGAGGACACTGGAGCCCCAAGTGAGCTGCATTTACGCTTGATACACTGGGCCTACAGTCCACAGCCGGACAAGGTGAAGAGTTACGTGGAGAAGTTGGCCAAAAAGACACCAGAGAAACGCAAACTGGAAAGCGACAGCAGCAGCGATGATGACAAGTCCAGCAGCGGATCAGATTCTGAGGGAAAATCAGTGCCGAAAAAGAAGAAGAAGGATGAATGATTAAAACAATAGCTGCATTTTATGTAACGAACAGAAAACGGCATATACTTTATTCTTTATACGTCAACTCAACCTCAACGCGATTACATTTATGTGGTGGACATACACTGCTTTTTATTATTATTGTTTACTGTATGTATTTATACTAGTATGCTGCTGATAAGGCCTCGCCTAGATGAGCTATACATCTAACGCTAGCCATCTAATAATCAAATATAAGAACTTGTTTAATATACTTTGTGGTGCCACAGTCCAAAGAACACAGTCCACAATTGGTTTGAATCTGTGTGGTATCCAACGCTTGTTAAGTTACATGCGATCACGATAGCCGATAGGTCGACGCACTTGTTGTGGTGGCGGGTCGATTAATATGGCCATTTGGCAACACTTATTCGCACAAGCCGTTAGATGAGTAAATATTCGCAAACTAGACGCACCCGCACTAAAACGACATTCCCCTCCCCTAGCGCATACCCGGTCGAAAGTAAATTACACAATGTACATGAGACATGGTTACACCCACGTTACGATGCTCCCACGCTTCCACGCCTACTAATACTTATGTAAGCCGCCGTCATAATAATCCAAGGCCGTCGATTTTTGCACGCGAAGTGACTGCGATTGCGACTCCGACGGTGACTTGGCCAGGGACAAAGTCAACTGATGCTGTTGGTCTGCCTGCTTGCCAGTGAGGTGTCCATAGGCCATATTGAAAAGAGCATCGGGATCGCAGACAAAACGATACACATAACGTTCTCCATTCACCTTCTGCATGATTCCCTTCTCGTAGTAATAGCGCAGACTACGCGACAGCTTGTCATAGTTCATGGCCGGCCTGTTCTTCTGTATGCCCCAACGGCGCGCCACCTCTTCGGGTTCGATGAGCTTAAATTCCATACCCCGACCTGTCCAGGCAATGCAGCTGGCACTGCGAATAGAAGCGGAACATAAGCACACAGTGGCATATCAGTTACACATTTAACTCACCTGGTGGCAGGCTCATCCAAGAGTGCTACCAGAAATTGCCACAATTGAAGCGATCCACGACGTTGACTGATGGGTTGTCCATTGCTGCTAGTCGATATTGCATTGCTGGCATAGAATTGATCCAGGCGCAACTCCGCATCGCTAGAGGTGGTGGAGTCCACTACACTGGGCCGCAATGGAGGCGGATAGGTGGACGAAATGGTCGCATTATATGGACCACTGTCATACTTAAGATCTGTGTCACTGCCCGAACCAGTGGTGGGGGATATATCGCGATAGATGGTGGCAACAGCACCACCGTGCGCATGGGATTGCGTCTGCTGCTGGTGGGAGTAGTGTGTGGGCGTGGCATAGACCGCCGAGCTCGATATGACAGCGGTGTGGCTGAATTTGAATGCGGAGGCAGCGTGCACTGAAGTCAGGTGAGGATGTGGCTCCTGATGCGTGTGCTGCGACTGCTGATGATTATGAGGATGAGCCTGCAATGCTGCCTGCTGCTGCTGCTGCTGCTGTTGTTGCTGTTGTTGCTGCTGCTGTTGTTGCTGCTGTTGTTGCTGCTGTTGTTGCTGATGCTGTGCAGCTGTTGTGGTAGAGTCAGCGTGCTCAATCTTTGTGTTATGCTGATGAAAATGCTGCCCAGCAGACACATCGTTGCAATATGCAGCGGCTGCTGCAGCGGCGGCAGCTGCGGCGGCAGTTTCTGGAAGAGATGGGCAGAGATTTGAAAGAGCCGCATGAAAGCCGCTTTTATGCACGTTTGAACAAGGAGAGTAGAGAGGGTGCTAATTACATAGTACATTTATACACTTTCCCCAAACGAGAGTATTGAGCTTGCGATATCAAGCTGGGAACTCAGTTAACTTTTCTGAGGGTTTAAGAAGAGAGGACAACATTTAATCGAACAAAGTTAGTATAGTTAGTCGAAGGTTTAAACAGAGGTTATGTACGGAAGGAACGTAATAAATATGCGCAATAATCTTATGAATTCGATCTCTTCATGAACACTTAGACGCCAAAACTTTAATATTATGCTTTTATAAAATTTATAACCTACAAGTAGGTACTAGATATATGTTTAAAGCAGGAAAAGCGCGTCTCGTGCAAACGGACGGAAATGTTCTTATAATTATTTTATATCACGTTATTGCCCAAATACTGAAGCCATGATCTAACTTCCTAACAGATCAAGAGCAGATCATAGGATAATACAGATTTACTTATTTAAGTATCCATTCATTATGTTCAGAAGTGTATATAACAATTCGGTAAAGCTTGTTCAGCTTTGTTTTGTTTGTTGTTGTTTCACTAAATGGCCAAGGTATTTAGCGCAAATAAATTATTTAAGCAACCCACTCTCGTGCCTTCGACCTGGCCCTTTTCCCTTGCCCTGCTCTACACACCCAGTAAATGCTCAATATGCTGCAATTTGAGGGCGCCTGGCCCACACCCTCTTATTTCCCTGCTTTTCATTAGACGGTCCTGAATGCTCTGTTCTCCCTGCTTCGCATGGCATGACTCGTTGAAAATCACATCAACAGCCTGCAGGCAACGCGACTCGACGCTGAGCGAATTAAAAATTCAGTAGATACCTCTGCATAATCCATGAGAAAGTGTCGACAAGTAAAAACATCATTGGCGATAACAACAAACGGCAAAACCTGTTGGCTTTGATACCAAGGCAGAGTGCGGAGTGCCGAGCAGCGAGTACGGAGTACAGAGTGGGTACAGAGTGGGTACTTATTTTCCCATTTCCCCCAGAGTTAGCTGTTACCCTCATACCCAGAGAACCCTCTTCTCATCATCGTGCTGATTCAATTCACTCAGCGGCTTGTGATTGAGTCGCTTGTTCGACTGCAACCCTCCTCCAATCCGCCCCGTGGGCAGCCCAAAAGCTAAGAGCATCAAGGCAGCGCAGCGCAGCGCATCGCATCGCATCGCATGGCATCGCATGGCATTGCTGTGTTACACTCAAATTGAATTCCGCGCCCGTGCAACCAATTGGATTAGCGGTTACTAACACCGCGGATATTGTTATTGCGATTGTTATTGTAAGTTATGGTCTGCGCGCTTATTTGCTGCGTTCTCATATACATAAGGTAAGTCTGGCCAGCAGATTGACTTATTGACATGCAAAACTGATTCCCGACAGATCCTGCGTAGAGAGATGGAGATGGGGACAATACGATGCCAAGAATACTGACGCACGTCTCGCGGCATAATTTATATAAATGATGAGCGCGCATGGCTTTGATAATTTCTTTATGGATTCCATCTACTTACCTTCGTCGCTCTTCTTTAAAATTCCCGCGGGTGGCGATGGAGGAAATCTGGGAGAAATTATATTGAAAATGCAAAAAAAGTTGATTGACTTAAAGTTGCCTTGTCAAATGCTGGACTTGTGGCTGCAGATGAGCCCGGAGCTCCCTGCCCAGCTTTGTGTTCAACATACCTGTAGCAATATGGCAGCGGGTGTGTGTGCGGATGTGGATGCGTGTGCGGGTGTCCTGGATGCGGGTGCGGGTGCGGGTGCGGGTGTGAGTGTGGCGTCACAGCGGGTATGTCGAAGAAAGTTGATGTTCTTTCATGGCGCACGCCTTTGACATTCACTGCAGAAACGGCAGGTAGGCACAAGGAGCACAAGAAGACCAAGTCGACGAGGAAGAAGAGCAAAAATAAGAAGAAGCTTTTTTAATGTGATTTTCAGCAGTATAAGTTAGGCGGCCCGGTCCACTCTCTTTGTTAGATAATATTTTTGCATTACAGCTCGCGCCGGGATATCTTTGAGTTGGCAAATGAAGCTTGTCATGTGCACACCACAAGGTGGTTCCAACTACACATTCTTATCCATACAATAGTATGAGACAAGGAATAGTGAATAAAATCAAATGATACTGAAATTATAGATAAAAGATTACAAATGAAATTGAATTAATTTCTATCTCACATGGTAGCTCAATACAAACTGAATCTCCTTTGAGATCTTAGCTAAGGCTGCAGAGGGTGTGATAAAAAACCCATTAAGAAAAGCTATCTTTTGTACCCTTTCTATCTTCTCCGAATCTTCTTATACTAGTTTTATAGTGGTGCAGAAGTTAATAATATTGTATCCAATGGAACAAGTGAAAATCCGTCGCAGCAAATTTGGTTACAATATCTTGAAAAATAACTTAAATCGGGCGATAGGTTACGAAATATCGGTCCGATCTGGCTTGCTGCGACTTAATCACAGCGTGCAGCAATAAGGAGCATATGTAGCAAGTCTCATAAAGACATAAAGACCCTCTCAAACCGAGGGTCTAGTTTGCAGACAGACGGACAAAAAGACATGTCTGCCTACATTGATCACGATTCAGAAAACATAAACTTTATAGTTTGTTTTATTATTGTTAAACCATAAAGTGTAATCAATTATATATTATATTTACTATTCAATTATTTTAATAAATAAATCTTAATCGCTGAAAACATTCCTTATTTAACTGCCTAACTTATCCTTCCCCCGTTCTCCAACGTTGGCTTCCTCCACAGAACTGTTTCTAAACACTCCTATCACTTATTTAATTATGTTCTCTATAACCTTCTTTAAAAAACTTCAGGCTATCATGGATAATATGTTAACAAAATGTGTGTGTGTAGAGTGAAAAGTAAATCAAAACAAAATAAATCAAAGCTTGGGGCTACAACAGGCGGGGAGAGCAAGAAAGGCAAGGCTCGTGTGCTCCCACTCCAAGGCAGAAACTAATAACGGGAGTTAATAAACAGAGAGCGTAAATAGCAAAGGCAAACAAGAAGACGACGCTGCACTCTGTCGCTCTCGTGCTCGGGCGCTGCATCCGGGCGGACGCGGACGTGGACGTGGACGTGGACGCTTACCATTGTACCTTGCGTTCAAGTAACCCTCCGTGGATGTGTCCAGCCCGAATTTGCCAATGGCGGCAGCCGCTGCCGCTGTCGCTGTCGCCGTCGGCGCTGGCGTTGTGTACATGACCAGCTCGTCGGCCAACTGATGGTGATGATGATGATGATGATGATGGTGCGCATACCAGGACGACTCGCGCACGAGATCTGCCAAGACAAGTGGTTAGATAAATCTTACATCTGAGGCTGCATAAGCTGGGCAATTCACCGTTGCATAGGGAGGCACCTCCGCCACCTGCACTTGGCGGGGCGGAGCCATTCATCAGAGTAGCTGCTGCCGGTGGGGAGGAGTTGCCGGCGATGGCTAGGCAACAGGGTGGTGACCTTTGACCGTGCATGGGCAGCGGCAAAGTGCAAATGGCCTCCATTAGTGTGTGGCTCACGTCCAGTTCGCTGTGACTGAGACATTTCTTGCGTTCGCCATCCGAATGGTCGCAACTGGTGGAGGAGGACGAAGATGACGAGATGTTCTTGCCCACAGCCGGCAGTGTTGAGGTGACACAGGAAACCACCGAATCTGTGGTTATAGTCGAGGTATTCGGCGCCGTGTGATACAGTCCATGATGATGATGATGGTGGGCATGCGAGTGGGCGGCGTGATGGTGATCCAAGTGCGTCAGCGTCTGCTGTAGCTGCTCAAGATGAGTCTTGGACTCACCATAGTCTGCCTGTCGAAAGTAAAAAGGAAATGAGCCCAGGCGGCGCAGCAGGAAATTGTTATGAGTTCGTCTTGGTTCGGTTCCCATTCGATTTTGTCAAACGAATTAGCGATTCGAATTTGTTTTTGGGGGGTCGATTTAGCTCTCGTTTTATCTTTAAGCGCCAGCAATAACCAGCCGCATTCAGAGCAACTTTAAGGCCACCCGCTGAGTGCAAGACCCACTTCCCGTAGAGCTAGTCAGGAGGCTAGACAACAGGTTACACTAATGGTTACACAGTGAGAATGAAGGACTAGCAATGTTATTCATTTAATTACAAGTCGAGAAAAAAAACTATATGAAACATGATTTTTATTACAATATAATTACGTGAATAAATTCATTACGAATCAAAGAATAAGATGAGGGTATTGCGTATTATTTTGTATATTTTTATACAAAGATTATTCACATGAATTTACAAGATTAACCCAATTAATTTCAAAGTATAGCAAAGAGAATAACAACAGTAAATATAGATTTATTAGATAAGTAAAACATATAATACAAATTCATGGTTATTGAATTTGTCTCATCTCAATCATAATATTTCATAAAGCTTGTATGATAAGAGTGAAACGTACGAGATAACTTCTGGAATTAAACAAAACATTATTACAAGTCTCTTCGCAATACTAAGAAAGGAAGCCAGAAAGTTTTGAACGATTTGAAACAATAATAATACCGAAATTATTATTATTTACAAGATGGTGAATGTAGTCTGCAAAATTTGTATTTAAAGAACAAAGTCAAAGCTATTTCTCTCGGTGCGCAACTGACAACATACGGGTTGGCGTAGAATTGAAGTAGAAACAAAGTACTCGTCACATTGACATAGTCGACTGTGCGCGATGAAGAAGTTGTGGCAATTAGCTTAACAGCTTCTGCCCAGGTCCGGCCTTGCAGCCGGGTGTCAAGTTGACCTTTGTTATAAGTATATGAGAGCGTATGTGGTTTTCTGCGCGCACGTATGCCATTAAGTAATGAGCCATTGTCAACACCAAAGCGAAATTGGCCCAGTCGAGTTCTAACAACGCCCGACTGCGATTGCAACTGAGAGACAATGGAAACCTGCGGTTTATTGACGTTTTTACATTTAATGAGCTCAAATGGAGCTGCCCCAGCTGAGGTCAGTCGAGTTTACGGGTGATGGCACTCTCCACTCTCTCTCTGACATTTTACTTTCTAGCTCGGTCGGGTGACTGCCAACTGATCTTTGCACAGAGAAAATCGATTAGTTGCCTGTTTGTTTTCATCGATAATTGTTGGACCGATTGCAAAGGTTGTGGTGCTGCCCAACTTGACACTTTGAAATTGGCACACAGCAAGCGTTGCGCATCGTTGAGTGCGAGAATAGTTTGTGCAATAAGTATCACCCTTAATTACACAGAGAAAGATTGAGAAACAGGGTGAGAGGAGGGGGAGGGAGAGTAAGACACTTACTGGAGCACTTGCAGTGTAGCCAGTGGCGGAGCGACGGTCTCGAAAGCAAAATTTCTTTGGGGCCCCTAGTTGTATTACCTATGTAGTAAGTCTAAAGCTTCAAAATGGCGAAATAATACTAGCTAAAACGTTACATATATTGCCAAATTCAGCAATAGTTTTCGAAATGTATATATTTTGGACCTATTCATTTGCGTAAACAATATTAATACAACAAATCCACTCAATCCTTCTTGAGCAATTGTGATTTGCAAATAAAGATACGCTTCTTATACCAATCGAAAATGATTGTAAGAGGCATAAAAACGCGTGGCCGACACCACATAGTATAAATATTCTTGCTCAGTATCAATATTAAGCCATGTCCATCTATTAATCGGTGTTTCTGTTTATTCTATTATAAAATCTTGGAACACAAAATTGGTAGTGATAGTTTTTGTGTACTATCGATTAGGTTTATTTAATTTATTTATTTTAATTTATTTATTTGATGTCGACTAAAGTCAGTCGACTTAAACATATAAGTGTTTGATTAAATTTAAATTGAAACATATAACATATACATCAATTTAAATAATTTAAATAAATAATAAATAAAAAAAATTAAATCAAATTAAAGCATTAACCAGTAAGAAAATCAACAGTCGCGCAGCACGCGACAGTGGGATACCTTCGACCCATGTTCTGGTGTAGATTAATTTGTTAAATTCATACACATATACATAGGCACATGCTTTGAAATTAATCCCGACAGATGGCGCTCGCGCTTAGCTGACACGAGTACTTGGTTTTATGCTCATACTTTCCTAAATAACTTCTGTGTTTATTGTCCGATCGGATTACAATTTGGAGATTACGTAGAGATTTCATTCAGCTTATTAAATGTTAAAGTCAAAAAGTTGTATCTTTTATACAGCGCTGACAAATTGAGTTCAAAAATTAAATTATTGATTTGCGGGGGCGGTGGGCGTGGCACTCAACATTTGAAATATACTTGATCTGCGCCTGGTACACAAAAACGTTCATGCCAAATTTGGTGTCTCTAGCTTTTATAATAGCTGAGATGTGTGTGTTCATCTGGTCAGACAGACATCCGGACATGGCTCAATCGACTCGGCTTGTGATCCTGAGCAAAAATATATATATACTTTATGGGGTCTCCCCCTTTTGCCTGTTACATACATTTGCACAAAGTTAATATACCCTTTTTTGACCATTATCAATGGACGAAGGGTATAACAAAGTAAGTATACCCTTTTATAACCATTTTCAATGGTCAAAGGGTTTAATTTATTTAAATTGGTATTTATCTTTTATTCTTGTATTTATCTTATATTATAAGGTCTTTAAAATTTAAAAGTATTTCTTAGTTTCTTGTTCTTTTCTTTTGGTATCCCGGGCCCTTGTACAACGCACACCCTACTGACACCCAACTACGGGCCTGGGCGTCGCGGAAACGCAGAAAGCGTCAAGTTGCTGAGCTGCTAGAAGACGCAGAACGTGCAGCATGCCGCCACTTGCAGCTTTCTCTAGCTTCTTCAGCCCAAAAGAGGTTATGTAAATGTGGTACATTAAACTTGAAATGTGGCTTGCAATGCGACAAAAGTTGGCAAAACGTTTCCGCCACTTTCCGCACTTGCTGCTTGTTACCAATTTATAAATTGCAAAAGCGGGCTGCTGCAATTGCGCTTGCTTGGCATTTAATAAGTGCGCGCGGGTGAGCAATTTGTTAAATCAAATTACCGACATTATTTAGCCCAGGGGAGTGAGGAGTCAGCAGCCAAGCGTTGCCAACCGGCACGATATTAACGCCCGTTTGAAACGGTTCTGCATTTTTGATAATCTTCTGAGTCGGGTGTGGGTACACTGGTTGTGCGGTTAAGTTGACATGGCAATTGCGATTGATCAACTTTGAACTTATTACGGCGCATGCGCAGCCGCCTGCCCCCAGCTGGCATTACGAAACGACGAAACGACGAGACGTCGCAGTCGCAGTCGACGTTGACGTCGTGTTTGCTTTGCGTTTGCAATGTTACTTTGATCTACTTTGGCAGTCGCTGCGTCGCGACAGCAGAAGACAATGAATGCTTTTCTTTTTTCCTCCACGCTCGTGTGCGTTGTGTGCCTGGCGCTTGTCGTGGAAAACACTTTCACTGCACATGAAGAGCCAGTGACACGACTTCGCCAGCGTCGACGTCTTCGTCGTGAACTTCTTGTGGGTGCTGCGGCAGCTGTGGCTGCAAATGTGTGTGTGTGTGTGTGAATGGAAGCGCGACCGAGCGAGTTTCTTGGTCTCGCATGCGTTGTCGCCGCAGCTGGGAGCTGTGCCCCGGACCAGTGTTGCTTCGTTCGTCTCTGCAACAAGATCACAAGATTCACATGAAACGAACAATTCATATGCTGTGGCTGCTGCTCCTTGGCAATCTGCTGCAAGGTGAGTTCCAGCCTGCTGCTCTTGGAGGGATCCTTGTGAACTGATTTCACGCTTCGTCTTCGTTCATTACAGCAATTCTGGGGCAACCCTATCAGGCTTCACATCGCTGCTCGAATCGTCTGGAGAACGCACTCGAACATATGCGACGGCGCAGTGCGCAGACTAAGAGCAGCTCTGCCGGCGTGCGGTCGCGTTCGTTGTGGCATCAACAGCAGCAGCAGACGCCGTACCAGCTGTACCATAGTTTCTACGGACAGCAGGGGGAGGTGCAGGATGATTTCTACAATGTGGGAGGCAGTGAGAATTATGGATACTATGGCAAGCGCATACGTCGGAATGGCCGTCCTTATGCCTTCAGCGATGGTGCCAACAGTGCTCTGGAGCTGGAGGAGCTGCTCTCGTCACACCAGCAGAAGCAGCAGCAGCAGCAGCAGCAGCAACAACAACAACAATATCAATATCGACAGCCCCACAAATTGGCTATATCCCGTGTGGAGGTGGAGGATCTCAAGGTGCGTGTGCCGCCGGCAAAGTCTGCCTCGCGCTGGGTGGAAATCGACAAGTGCAAGTTCAGCACAGAGAACTCCACACTAGACACGCGTCTCATCTTCCCCGACTTGACGCTCAGCGGCAAGGTGGTGCTGCAGCCGACGGGCGGACGCTGCAACATGATATTGCGCATGAGGCACGCCGGCATCGAGTTCCGCACGGTGCCGTTGGGCCCGTCTTCGGCATCTGGCTCCTCGTCGTACGAGCAATCGCGACGACTTGGCGCCGCCTCGGTACGCACTGATTCGCACTTCGCCGAGCCGGGATTCATTTCAGTTTTCGCGCATGGTTGCCAAGGACCAAGCGGAATCAGGCTGCGCCAGAATTCCAAGCGGCGCTTTGGCTATGGTGAGGGCACGGCACCGCCAGTGGAACTGGGTGAGCCTCAGGTCATTTTGGGAAATGCTGGCAAGTACCACAGACCGTCAGACTATGATATCCGTCTGGAGCATGTGATGCAACCACAGCGGGATGAGAGCATGGATTTCGGTAGTAACCAAGAGGGATTCACTGGCGATTCAAGTGAATTCTTTGATGTGAACGGAGATAACTTTTACCGGCGCCGGCAAATGGACAAGCGACGTCGCCGCCGCAGGCGTCGCAATGCTTTGCCCACGGATTACGCGGATGAGGTGCATTTCAGTGAGGATATTCTGCATTTTCAGGACGAGCAGCTGCAACAGCTTGTCGAGCCAGATGCACGCGCTTTTGCTGATATTTTTGGAGGAGGAGGAGGAGGAGGCGGCAGCGGTGCAGGAGGAGGTGGCAATCAGGAGGAGCTCGTTGGTGATGCAATGTCCGGCGAGTTGGAGAAGCTCTTCTCGATGGGGGTACGTGGCTTGTTGACAACCTACATGCAGCGAGCCCTACAGCCGGCCATCAAGGAGACTCTCATGGAGAACATGGGCTACACACTGAGCTATGGCTGAGAGACAGAACTTACGCTAATTTAAGACATGTCTGAATGAATTAAAAGCTTTAAGTACTTAACACCGTCACTTTTCACCATCTAATACTGCAGGGGGTCTTACCAATTTAGCGGTATCCATGTAGTTGACTCTTTTTCAATTTACACTTGACCGAACACGACGCACTCTCTGAACTCAGTTTTGGTTTCACTTGCAAAATTTCACTAATGGGATTTCACTTGGCTTCGGTGCATCGATAATTTTAAATTATTAATCAATTCGTGGCACCCATTGGTCATTGGATGATGATCGCCGCATTCCGTGCAACGCTTTTGGAGTACCCGTGGCAACTGCTGGCCTAGCTGAAATTCTAAGGATGCGGCGAACGTGCGGCATGATTTATGTCCAGGAATTCGGGGGTTGTTGGGTGTCTGGGATGCTGTAATGAACTGCGCAGTCGCGATACGCCCCCCTAGGAGGTAATTGGTGCACAACTAAGATACGCGGCAGCCAATCAGATTTGTTGATTCGCTTTAATTGACAACATAAATAACATTTTCATACGGCTTCAATATATACAAATATAAATACCTAAATATGTTCAAATGCATTAAGAGGCTTTCAATTATCACATACAAGAAAAGCGTAGCTGTTTATTTTATTAATTTTTTTAAACATGTATCTTATTCTCTATATATTATGCTAATTCGAATTAAATTAATACAACTTTTTTATTGAATTGAAAGAACGCGCTAAATATTTCAGTGTGTACACATCGCATTTAGAGCTATCGTTACATCGATAATTCTTTAATAACATCGATATTTTTCCGTTGCTCTATAAATGTTAAACTTACCATCACCAAAAAAGAAAAGGCAATTCTTAAATTTATAATATATACATTATGTATATGCTTGGGTTTGGTGTCTTTAGTGTGTCATGGTCGATTCCGGTGACGATGTTAATTTTTCTTGTGATTCTTCTACTTCGCTATAATAAAATTCTTCCAATCTAAGTCAACTGTCATTCTTTGCTCATTTACCAGAATCCTTGCAACAGCAACAAATCCAAAAGTTGTAATGTTGCGTCCCTGTAATATTGTTATAATTTGTTTTACAGTTTCGAATCCAATTAATGCACACAATCAAACTGGCTCTAATACATTTTACAGAGGCCGCCATTTGTAACGTAATTCGTTTGAATTTTATACGCATAATTATAACATTGCCACAACAATAGTAATAGCTGGCCACACCTTTTTAAGTAGACTAACAAAGTAAGTTGACGGCAGAGTGACCTTTACGAAATAATGTGAATTTTTTTATGTTAAAATTTAATATTTTAGCTGAAATCGGTCCTACTAGTGTTAATAACGTTAAAATGTGCCATCTGCTGTGTAATTGAGCTATCGATAGCATAAACGTGTATCGATAGTTGTATTCATCCCTCGTTCCGCACAAAAGAATAAAACTTTAAAACAACAACAAGAGTGCAGTAGAAACAACTGCCGAATATTGTTATTGTTAACTTAATGCTGTCCCCAAACCGTAAAGAAGCAACACCATGGGCATTCTAGAGAAGATTGCAGAGATCGAGCGTGAAATCGCGCGGACGCAAAAGAACAAAGGTGAGCTCCATTGCAAGTGGCAACGAACACCGGCGCAGACAACACGGCGTCACGAATCGCAATGCTGGCAAATAAGTATCGGAATTTAGGGTTAGAATTCACTTGGCATTTCATTTTGCAGCCACCGAGTATCATTTGGGTCTGCTGAAGGCGAAGCTAGCCAAGTACCGCTCGCAGCTGTTGGAACCATCGAAAAAGGGTGAGAAGGGCGAAGGTTTCGATGTGCTGAAGAGCGGCGATGCCCGTGTGGCGCTAATTGGATTCCCCAGTGTGGGCAAATCGACAATGTTGTCCACGCTGACCAAAACCGAATCAGAGGCTGGTGAGTTGCACGCCTCATTCATATTCCTTAGTTCTTTAATCGAATGAACATGTTCCGCGTAGCCAACTACGAGTTCACCACGCTGACGTGCATTCCCGGTGTGATTGAGTACCAGGGAGCAAACATACAGCTGCTCGACTTGCCAGGTATTATTGAAGGTGCCGCCCAGGGTAAAGGTCGTGGTCGTCAGGTTATTGCCGTGGCACGCACTGCCGACCTGGTGCTGATGATGCTCGACGCAACCAAGCCGAATGTGCATCGCGAGCTGCTTGAGCGGGAGCTGGAATCAGTCGGCATTCGTCTGAACAAACGCAAACCCAACATCTACTTCAAACAGAAAAAGGGCGGTGGCCTCAGCTTCAACTCCACCTGCGCACTGACGCGCTGCAGTGAGAAAATGGTCCAAATGATCCTACACTCGTTCAAGATCTTCAACGCTGAGGTTTTGTTCCGTGAGGATTGCACAGAGGATGAGTTCATTGATGTGGTCACAGCCAATCGCGTATATCTGCCTTGTTTGTATGTCTATAATAAGATCGATCAGATTTCCATTGAGGAGGTGGATCGGCTGGCGCGGGAGCCACACTCCATTGTAGTCAGCTGTAACATGAAGCTCAATCTGGACTATATGCTCGAGGCGCTCTGGGAGGCCCTACAGCTGATTAGGGTGTACACCAAAAAGCCAGGTGCTCCCCCAGATTTCGATGATGGCCTTATTTTGAGAAAGGTAAGTGTCAATGAGACTTCGTATTACAGCCAGTTCTAACTTGATTTCTTTCGTGGCACAGGGCGTCAGTGTGGAGCATGTGTGTCATGCCATTCATCGCACGCTGGCTGCACAATTCAAATACGCCCTGGTCTGGGGCACCTCAACGAAATATTCACCACAACGTGTGGGCATTGCCCATGTCATGGCCGATGAGGATGTCATCCAGGTGGTCAAGAAGTGATTTTACTTGAAGCTGCATTTGTTCAACCTGTGCATGGCGTCAATTCAGTTGAAATATATATTGTAATCTACATTAAAGCTCTTGAGGATCCGCCTAGAAGGATGATCCCAGAAATTGGGCAAGAAAATGCCACCAAAAAGACTCTGTACACGGTTTAATAATTTTATTCACATTCCATTTTATAACAACTAAAAACTACACTTGGCTAATCCCACTTGGGAGTGATTACCATCTGTCCGTCTTTGTTGCTGCCGCATTGGTAGAGTTTGATGCTGCCGAAGCTGCAGCCGTGTAGCTCTTGTTCAGTGAACTCATCGCCGAGATGTTGGAGAAGGGTGTTGGCCCGCTGCTGATGCGTTGCGGTGCCACCTGCTGCACGGGAGGATTATCGATGCTAGCGAATACGTTCGTGGCGTCACGCAACCTATACCGACGGAGATTCAAGTAGTGCTCCTTTTGCTCCTCAACACGCTGGTGTAGCTCGTGCAGACGTCCGGCGAGCGAAATGAACGATTCGTTCAGTTGTCGAAAGCCACGTTTTAGGGCGTCTGGAGAAATGCTCTGCGGATTGGCCAGCGCATGCATGTGGCTTTCGGTGAGTAAGATTTGCTGGCGGAACGCTATCAGATCCTCCTCGTACTTTGCCACCAGACACTGGAAGTACTGAAAGGGTGCGATGTTCTCAAACTGCAGCCCCGCCGGCGTATCCTGGGTTCGCTGTGCCATCTCCAAGGATTGAATGGCCTTGGCCGTTTCGCTGCGCAGCTTCTTGATTTGTTGATTGTTCGCATCCACCGAGTTGGCCACGTTCTGCAGCACCCAACAAAGGTTTGTGATCTCATGACTCACATTACTCAGCTTCGAGGTTGACGTGCGTCCAATGTCCGAAGAGATGGTCTTCTGCTGCTTGATGTGAGTCTTGAGAGCATCCACTGTCTTAACAATTTCGTCGGGCACTTGCGTCTCCTTGATCTGCAAATCAAATCTTAGTTAGGTCTTAAGATGCCTATATACTCCTTCACTTGACTCACCTTGATGCCATCCTGCTTGTTGTCGCCCAGCTTGGGTTGCGTGGCACTAACATCGATGCCGCCCAGGCCAACAAATGCGGGCGGAGCAGTTGCTGCTGCTTGTGTGGTTGTAGTCAGTGGTTTACCAAAGATGCCGCCACCGCCTAGAGTATTGCCTAAAGCCAGGGTATTGGTGCCCAGACGCAGACCAGCATTGAGGGGTTGCATCGTTGTCGTCGTGGTCGTGTTGAAGTTCAGGCTGGCTGCCGGTGTAGTCTGCGGTTTGTTAAACGAGAACGCACCGACAAGTGTGCCCGGTGCGGCGGACACTGCCGTCGATCCAAAGGCAGGCGGCGCTGTAGTCGGAGCACTCGTTGCGGGCGTCGAAAAGCTGAACGAAGGTGCCACGGTAGCGGTTGCTGTGCCGAATGCTGGCGCTGCTGCTGGAGCGCCAAAGGCAGAAGCGGTCGTAGCTGTTGCCACACCGAAACTCGGCGCTGGTGCGGTTGCACCGAAAGCAGGTGCTGCTCCTAGCGATCCAAAAGCTGGAGCAGCTGTTGTGGCGCCAAAAGCAGATGTCGTTGTAGTTGCTCCGAATGCTGGAGTCGCCACTGGTGCACCAAAAGCCGGCGCTGCTGCAGGCGCGCCGAATGCAGATGGTGCAGCCGGGGCGCCGAATGCAGGCGCTGCAGCAGGCGCACCAAACGCTGGAGTTGCTGCGGTATTTCCAAATGTTGGCAAGGCTGGTTGAGCAGCTGCGGCTGCAGGTGAACCAAAACTGAGGGTGGGCGTGGCACTTACCGCAGCGGAACCAAAACTGAAGCTAGGCGCAGCTGCACCAACCACTGCTCCGGCTGCGCCTGCCAGAGTCGAAGTTCCCGTTGCAGCACCAAAGGAAGGCGGCGGAGCGCTTGTTGTTCGCGCGCCAAAACTGAAGCCGCCTGTTGCTGGAGCTGCGGCAGTCCCGCCCAGACCGGAATTTGTTGTTGGTGTGTTGAAGGAAAAGGACATTGTTTAAATATCGTTTTTCTTAATTTTTGAACCGTAATTTTGTGAATTTTCTATAGACGCACAGCTCGAAATTTTGTTTAATGTGGACTTAATTTCACAAGCAACTCGGCTGGCACACTAAATAGCCTATCGATAAATATCGCCGATATATCGTTTTAGCTGTAAACACTTTTTAAAAAAACCCAACTATATTTAATTAAAATGTTAAATGTAAATTAAATGTTAAAATGCAGAAATCTAAAAAACATAAAAACAATCTAGAAAACATAAAAAACATTGTGTTTTTAACTTTACTTTTTGTGCAAAATACTGAATTTGCCAGCACTAGATTTTTAGTTTCGTTCACAACCAATTCAATAGTACGTTGCATGTACGCCAGAGGCGCCACACTAAATTAAGATATTTACAGTTATTCCTCCAGTCATGTGATCGCAAGTAATTTGTAGTTCATTGGCACGTTGTTTTTATAATTTGCACTCGAAATATATTTAAAAAAAATGTCGCTGAGAGAAGAGAAATACACAAAGTATATCAAGGATCATAACATCTTGACGCGTCTGTTGGAAACCTTGGAAAAACTTGTCGACGTAAAGCCGCTGCCGAAAGATCCGCTAATGGACATTCTAAACGCCATCGGCTGCCCCCTCATACCACAGGCGCAGATGAAGGAGCTGGAACGCAAAGTTACGCGAGCCCAGGACGAGCTGCGCTACCTGCGTCGCATCCTCATTGATCTAGGCGGCCAGGACGAGCTCTATGACAGCGACACCGATGAAAACGAATATGTGGGTCAGGTAGGCCCAATGGGCGAAGCTCCCTTATATACGTCCGATATGACCATTCACGAAGAGTGTGGCGCAACGTCGGCAGAATCGCCGATCTCGCAGTACCATGTCGAGGGATCGGTTACTCTGGAAAGGGAACCAAACACTCCACAGGCTGCTTACCATGAGGAACAGCCCTGCAGCAGTCGCACTATCCAATCTTAAGTTTTACTCACGTGTTAAATACATTAATTAACACTCGTAATTTTCCACATTTTGTTTAAAGAACGCAGGCTCAAAAGTCGATGGGCATTATGTAAACTTATTATAAATTAAGAAAAGCCAATGTTTGAATGCATGGCATGTTAAGTAATCTTGCACATACATAGTTATGTATGTTTATTTAAATGAATGCATTTTGAAAACTCATCTGAAAAGTGAATAAAATCAACGCTAGTTCGTTGTGGAATAAAATCCTGCATCTTTCCCTTTACTCATCCTATTTGATAAATGGAAGTAGGCAGTAAGTTAATTTATGTTTCCTCTGTTTGGTCCCGATTCGGGGGAATTCCATAACCAATACGCAGAACTTGTCAGCGGTTGTTGCTTTCACAGTACCAGCGCCAACAGAAACACGTCGAAACAAAACATCAATTCAATTAACTCGCAACATGTCATCTATGTATGTCAACGTCCATCAGTGGGAGGTGCTGTAGGAGGTGGGCAAATTGCAAATTTCATTTGTGAACCCTTCACTGGCAAATATTACAGGAGCACAGGTGGGAGGGAGTGAGTGTGAGTGAACCAATCTGTCGCTTGCGTTATGTCTTCTTTGCCCAATATCCCACTTGGCTATCGCAGACTTGTCTTTGTATGCGTTTTGCTCACGGAGTGGGGGCTCGCTATTCAATTTATGCCTCTCTCATGAGGATCTCAACATGATGCATTGCCACACGGCGGCATTGCTTGCATCTACACTTTGTGTTCGATTGTCAAGTGTGGTATCCAAGATTCCCTGTGAAATTCCCCTCATTGACGGTATATATTTATATTTGCCAGAAGTTAGCAACATCACCGACCCTTAAAAGAAAATACATGATATACATATATTCTAAATCAGCATCATTCAACTAGCCATGTCTGTCTATCCGTGCATCCGTCTGTCTTGGCATACATTGCTGCACGATGTAATTAGGCCGGAAAGATCCGTATTGAAGCGATATATCCCTCCATGCAACCTATGGACTGATTTGAAGATATTGCCAACTAAATTTATTATTTTCAAGCTGCACTTCCACTTCCAATATTAAGTTACAGACTATTTTTTTTGTATACCATGTATGTACATATATTTACATTTTGCAACCTCAATACTGATCGGATATTTTATGGGAAAACCGCTAAAAAAAATTTGTTTTTGTAAATATTTGCGTTGTTTACATTTTATTTAGTGTGTTTTACAGTTAATAACACAGCTTACCTAGTAGGAGTACAAAAAAATGTAGAACATGTCGGACTAATAGCTTGAAACCATTTATTTATTTGCCGTTACGCGATAAATCCATCTAATCCGATGTGGGCGTCAAGGCGTGCCAGGCGACAGATGTCAGTCGCTTATGTGAATAAATAAACTGCCCGTCAAGTTGACACAGAATGTGCATAAATATTTGCAATAAAAACAAAATAAGTTCTGCCAGCGCATCCTTAAAAAAACTAATGCTGTCTGGCTGGTCTGTGGGGTGAAATGAATTGAAATGAAGCGGCTGTGTTTAATTGCAGTAGTTGTGAGTTTTTTATGTTTTTATTTCTGCGGAAATTGCCGTTTAAAGGCAAATTGTAGCTAGAAGGAAAAAATGCAGGCACGATAATTGATTGAAATAAAATGCTGTCGCATTGGTTTTTCCTAATTCCTGATACATCGTTACATGTGTGTGTGTTCTTCGTGCGAGTGTGTCTGTGCATATACTATTTTGGCGACTGTAACGGAGCTGAGCTGAATTGCAGTCGCTTTAGGCCGCATACATTGGGCGCTTAATCTGTGCGCGTGCCGGGGCGCGCTGGCTGCCAGGAAATCTGCTTTGCCTTTGCCTGTCAGTCTGTCGTAGCGTAAAACTTTAACCACGTAAAATACGAGCCCGCTGGGCAGCAGTAGTAGCAACGGCAGCCGCAACACAGCCATGGAAAAGCAGGCAAAAAAGCGAACGAGCTGCAAACGAACAGCAGTCGAAATGCATATAAAAGCAACGGGCTGCAATCCAATCGCGAGTCGAATAGGTTGCCAGACCGCCACGAATTCCAGATGAGCTGCAGTGCTCCTACGCGTCTAGTTGGCGAATGCGATGCGGTTGTCATTGTGATGACAGAAATCTGAGTAAGCTAAGCGAACTAACAAACGAACTAAATTTAAAGCTGTAAATTAAGTTTTCGCTCACATTCTTCCATTTTTGATAGTTTGATTGCTTTAACTTTATGTGTGTCCATTTATCGCAACTATTTAACGAAATATCGATAACATCTGGCTGATATTTCAAAAATGCTTATTTATGTCTCATATTAGAGCTGGAAGTTAAATCGATTCTCGAACCGAAACCGAAAACACGTGTTTTTCTTTAATTATAAGCCAAAACGGCATTTTTTCTTACATTTCAAATTTACGATCTAAATCGATTTTTTCCTTGAATTTTTGAAAATAAATCGATTCAGTGAACATCGATTTATTTCCACCTCTATCTCACATTTCTTACTTTTCGATAGTTTCTTTAAACGTTTCTATTTCTTTCAATTATTTAAAATATCGAAATATCGATAAGACCTGGCCAACAGCTCAATGTTAGCGTGCTCCCCGGTTATTTATCTTTCGGCTTTTATTAAATTTAATTATTTCTTGCCGTCTTTTTGTGATTTTGAATTCTATTTGCTTTACGTTTTATTTGTAATCGGTTTACTGCTCGATTGTGCGATGCTACTATTTTTTTTTCTTTACTATCACTTTTGAATACACTCATATGCATATTCGTATTCGTTGCAGCGCCTTTTGCGTGCAACATTGAAAGCACCCCGTTGGCCCCACGTCGCGTTACATCCGGAAATGGCAAAGCAACTGCAACAAAAACAAAAATTAAGAAGAAAAAAAATGGCTTCGGGCATGGCAGCGCAAGCTCCTCCTCTCAGCAGGCAGAGAGAGGGAGCCACACTCAGCGGCGCTTCAATTTCATGTCGAGTAAATTTTAATTTACAGCTCTTTTGTGACCGCAGGTTCGGCCAACATGAGAGCCCGAAACTTTTCCTCTTTTCCCTTACCCTTTTTTTTTTGTATCCTGCAGAGATATACGTATTTTTTTGTTGGTTCGTTTTTTGGCTATTTGGCTGTTTGGCTTGTTGGTCGACTGATATATCCGACTCGACTGCAGGCTGTTTGCCGTTTGGGCGCTGCCCGTTTGCCATTAGTTTTAATGACCGCAAGAGCGCACGAACGGACCAGGGCTAATTGCAGATGCTGCCCATCTCAAACTATGCTTCATTAGCGCTCCGCCCCGGCTCCGAAAACTCTATTAGCCAAATGAGGGAAAAGCGCTCAAAATTTAACGCGTAAAGTGTCGGCGAAATGTGCTGAGGCCAAATAATGTCAAATTTATTGCACTACAATTAAAATCTAATTAAATCGCGTGAATTGCATAAACAAAAGAGAGGCGTGCCAAAAGCGCAGGGAGTCGGAAACTTTCAGAACGACTCAAGGGGCATTCGGTTCGGCAGCTGTTGAGCAAATTGCAGCACGATTTTGACCCGAATACATCAATGTCGACAAAACGTAGCTGCCAAAGTCCACACACACACACACACACATACACGTATGTAGATAGAGGCACACGTACAACACACACACTGTGGCAAAAAGAAACTAAGCGCATTTTATCATCTATTGTCATTTTTCATTTTGCGAGCAGGCAACAACGACAACAACAAAAAAAGGGTTAACAATTTTTATGTGTCAACAAGAATAATTTGTGTCGCCAACACGAACACCAAAACAAACAGCAAAACGGGACGAGACGAGACAAGGCGAAAAACTTAGCAAAGATGACGAACAAAAAGTGGAAAAGCGTCGTAAACAAAGGCAGGCAGCATATTAATAATGAAAGCAGGACAACGACACGCGGGCAGCAACAACAAAAACAGTAGCAGTATAGCAACAAGAGGGCGACTAGCTGATACAAATGAACAAACAACACGGCGAACTGCCACAAACACGTCCAAGACAACAACAACAGCAGCAACATCAACAACAAGAGGATGAACTATGTATGTGCCGAGGAATCAACAAGCAGCGAAGAAATTAATACCGGCTCGCACACACACACACACACTCACACATATACACTTGCATACGCCAACTTACACCTGCCATGCCCCCCACCCACGTCAGCAACGTGCAACGCTGGGAAAAGCGTGTGCTACGAGTACGTGCCATAATCCTTTTGCCGTGCAAGATTCTCCCTTTGTTCAACTTGGGCGCTGCGCTTTAGGCACGAATTTTCCACAACTGCAAAGTTTTCCAAAAAAGATTTTTCTTTTATTTGCCAGCATTAGTGTTTGTTGTTGTTTCTTTCTCATAAAGTTCAGTATGGAATTAAAGTTGTTATTTCTTTGAAGAAAGTTCAGCTTTGTAGAAGATTGTTTCATTTGCAAAACCATTATTTTTTGTAAATTTAAATATATTAAATAAAAGTTGTTGTTACTAGTATAAAAATAAGCAACATGTGCGCACATATTTATATAAATTCATTCATTCACACGATACTTTCATTAGGTTTTCAGCTCATATTAAGTGCAGTGGAAGTGAAAACTATCGATAATATTTTTGTTATTTGTTATAGAGTCAGAGGTTTAAATTTATTCTTACTGATGAGTCAATCAATTAATGTAATTTGCCTTGATATCAGCTGTATAAATTCCTGAAAATGTTCAGAAGCCAAAAAGCAGTAAATTTGCATCTCTGGACATGCCAAAGTCTCAACTAAACTACTTAAAACTGACCTTCAAAAAGCGCACACCGCCTGTTCACCCCCAAAAGATGGTCCATTCCATTCCAAGCCCCAAAATACGCCTGGCTATAAATGTTTTTGTGCTTGGACGCCTTTTTCCATTAAAATTAAGAAAATGTCTTAAGCGGATATTTAAACAGCTTAAGAGTTTCCGATTGTACGCCTTAGAAATTTATTACACATACATTTTCCAATATATAAATGAAAAATTTAAAACAAATTGAACTCAATTTGTCAACTTGTTTTATTCATTAGAAATGTTATCAAAAAACTAGAAAGTAAAAGCTTAGTCATATATGTACAGCCCACCATTTAAGCAGCTTAAAACATTTGTTACAGCTTAACTATGTATTTATGGATTTGATAAATAGTCAACTTATTTAAATTTTCAAAAATATCTTAAGTTATTTTATTCTTTAATATTGGTCAAACAAACTTAATCAATGTAGTTTCTTTCCAGCATGCGAAATTGCTCCACATATTGCCCAAAAAGTTGCCAATCACTAGCATATTACGCATACGTCACGTGCCACATAGTTGCCAAAATTGCGTAATGATGACAACAGCAATTTTTAGCAGACAGTGAGAAGAAACTTTTTAATTGCAATGCCCGCTGGGTAGAGGCCGCGATTGGGCAGGAGAAGTTGAATTGGCAGATAGCCGCAACTAGGACCCCTAGGGGCATTAGCGGCACAGGCCTCTAATTATTTTGTAAATGCGGCCGCCCGCAACGCTGCGCTTCATTAAAATTGAATAAAAAAGTCAAGATAAAGCGCAGAAAAACGGGCAGTTTTTACTGCTTCTACTGCCGCGGCAGCCGCTGCGTGTGACGGATGACTTAATCACCCAGAAAAGCGCCACACAAATCAACAAGCAAACAACGCCGGCAAAGCGTTTGTCACAGAAGTTTAACGAGGCTCCAAAGGCTCCAAAACGGACATCGACATGGGCAGACGCACCAAAACCACTCGAAATTAATGAACCAAATCAAACGAGCAAAAAGCAGTCGCATCCGAGCTTGCCCAGCTCCGACTCCAGCCACAGCACTGTTTTCGCCACAATTCCAGTTGCAGCTTCAGTTTGGGTTGGTTAATAATGACAAGATTTGTGTGTGCCGCATACAAAATTAACCGGGAGTGTAGGCTACATGGTAGCGGGGCGTGTCCAGACTGAAATTTTGAAACGTTTGCATTCATTAATTTTGCACTGGACGAACGCGATGAGCGACGCGTTCGCTCCGAGTTTGGTTTTAATTAAAGCCGAGCGCAAATTGCAAAAATATTAACTTCCGTCGCAGCCATAAATGAAAAATACAAGCAACAGCGCAATAGTTATGAGGGATCGAAGGAAGATACTGTGTAGTCGGAGTAGTAGAAGTAGAAGCTATAGTAGTAGTAATAGTAGTAATAGTAATAGCAGTTGTTTTAACAGTAGTAGTAAGAATAGTATTGACAGTAAAATTAGTAGTATTAGAAGTAGTAGTAGTTATAATTTAAATATAAATGGTATGAGAAACCTTGTAAGTAGATGTTGTAGTTGCAGTTGTATTAGTATGATGGTATACTGATAGTAGTATGAGTAGTAGTAGGGAAGACCGTCTACTGAAAGTAGTAGTAGTATTTGAAATTGCAGTAATAGTAATAGCAGTGGTATTACAGAAGTAGTACAATATTAGCAGTAGTATTAGCAGAATTATTAGCAGTAGAATGGTAGTAGTAGTTGTAATGGTATAGTAGTAGTAAATGGTATAAATAGTATTAGAAGTCTTAGAAGTAGATGTAATACTTGCAGTAGTAGTATTAGTAGTAGTAGTAGTAGTAGTGTTAGTAGAAGTATTTTTAATAGTAGTTAACAATTTTGTAGTAGAATAAATTGGAATAATATTACTTACCAAAGGTAAAAAGTAATAGTAATATTAGAAAGAGTTGTAATTTTAGTAGTGTAGTATGGTACATGGTACAAAACCATATAAAGTCAAACGTTAAATGTAGTATAAATGCAGTAGCAAAGCTGTTTAATAATTGAATCGTAGAACAGAAATAATATATTTGAGTATTTGTAGGTTGCAATAAAAAAATAATTCATTTAATAGTAAAATGAAGTCTGATACTTGAAAGCAAATTACACTTTTTATAGGGTATTTATGTTTCTTTTGTTTGCATATTCAACTTAAGCACTTTAAATTTATGCGATTTTTTGTTGGCTTTAATTAAGCAAACGGAGTGGCGGAAATTACCTAACCAAGCAGCTGGGGCCAAAGACACCACACACCAGCCATATGTATGTACACACACAAATACACACAAACGCACACACGTGCAGCTACATATGCGAGCCATGCATGTGTAATGTTCGCCCCAGACACAGAACCTTCTACCCCCCTTCTCGCATTGTCCAGCGAATTGTTGTCGGGCCACACATAAAACTCGTTGAATTCGCATAAAATGTAATAATAATTTCGCTGAACGCGTTCTCACTGCGAGTTTTAGGTCAAAAGTTGTTGTAACGGAAACAGCTGTTTCCGCAACAGTCTCTGACCCCGCTGCATGATTCCGGCAGTGCCCATCCGCGCCGCCCTGGCCCTCCTACTGTGGAGCTGCAGCTTCAGCAATTTACTATTCATTTGAATTTTAGCTGCCGACTTTTGTGCTGTTTGCCACCGCACGACCATAAAATGCAAAAGATTATGAAAAGTAGCCGCAGCGACGGCCATTGCCACTGCCACTGCCGCTGGCACTTGCAGTGCCGAAGTCAAAGCCGCAGCCGCAGTGACTGCCACTTCCTTGGCAAGCACAAAAGTAGTTCTGCCACACAATAATCATAATAATAATGCAAAGTTCCGCCTGCTGCCACATGCAACAAATTTTCGGCAAGTTGCGAGAAATCATTTTAAAGAACTTGTATAACAACTTGGAAGTATTTATTGGTTAGTTATAGAAATGTATTAAGTTTCCGTTATCCCCTACATATTTATAGCTATTATATCCCAATCACTGAACGAGTAATCCAATATTTAGGAACTGTAGAAAATCAAGAGTTTTTCCTGTTGAAATCGATATGGAGGTGAAAAGGTAACGAGATTTGCACAACCCTTTTTTACTCTTTTCTTTGCATTCATCTAACTACCTTTGCCGTCTGCTTATCCCATCTTTCGCCTAACTTAGTTTTTCTTGGTTTTTCTTTTCTTTATTATCGGGATTCTCCTTTATGCAGAAGATAAGCTGCATTTATATATTTGCAGTGATTAGGGATAACTTATATTATAGCAAGCATTACTTATTTATTGCCCATTAAATAAAAGTTTATTTTGATGTTTTTATTTATTAATTGTTTAACAAGGCAAACTTTCTTTTTATTTTTTTATTTAATATTTATAGATATTTATTTATTAAGTCATACGGTTAAATCCATTTACACCTTTGTGCCAATAAGGCATACTAAATCGCAGAAAGAATTCTAAGTTCAGCCTGAAAGTATGCTTAAAATTTGTAAAAGAAATGTGCAATAGATTAAACCAAATATTGCATTGGTTATTTCTATAGAAAATTTATACAAATTAAAATAAAAGCTACATTAAATGTGTATGTTCAAGCCTGAAATAATTCTTGTAATCTATAAGAAACCCCTACAGACTACCCGTTTCTTGCAGCTTACGACCGTCGTTCTTAGCCAAATTCACTTTCCTGACAGTTTCATAAACAGTTTTCGCCCTCATTCAGACCTGCTTTTACTGCTCGTGCTGCATATGTTTGAAGCTGTCTGTGGATTTATTCTATTATGAGTACTTAAGAGTGGATGACCCAAAGGATTTGGTTTAAAGCAATTTATCGCAGCGTACTCGTATTTATGCATGTACTGCCTGCCAAGTAAAACTAAAAGTTGGCAGACTCTCTCGCCCGTTTCCATTCTATTTATGAGCTGTGTGCAATGTGTGCAGTGCACAGCATTAGTTTAAAGAAAATATAAAATACGTATGTACACTATGTGTATATAAACGATACAGCTCTCTCAAAGTGGCAAACTTTGCTCGTTGTAAGCTCGTGAGCATCCGTTTCAACTTCAACTCTTAACTGTTATTCGCAGCGTGTTTGCTGTAGGTGTTTCTTGCTCTCCTCTTGACATTGTTGTTGTAAGTATGACTGGGAGAAGTTTGAAGTCACGTGGCTGCCATAACATATAACATATCGAATTACGGCCGACTAATGGGAATTAAGAAACTCTAACGAGCGTGACAAATGCAAATGCAGAAGGCATCCAGGCAACCAAGGCAATCGCATTTTATGTCTGTCTGTCTGTCCTTCTATCTGTCCCATCGGTCCTTGCAACACTTTGCCCAGCATATTTATTGCATTAAGCTAGCTAACTTATCAGACGTGCAATAAACATCAATTTGTAATCGATATGTGCTTGATAAATGTTCGTATGCAGTAAAAGTTTTTATGAATTTCATGTATAATTTATTGTTTGTAATTTGAAATGTTGGGAAAATTAAAAATGCCTGACGAAGACTCAACTCACTTTCTTTGCACTTGTGAAGATCTGATGATATATAATTGCTAGTATATGTTACAAAGCTTATGTATGAACTTAAGTATCCTAGAAAGAGTATAAACGAAACATATGCCGAGTTTCAGATTGAGCTTTTGTTGTTGCTGAGTTTGTATTTTCTACGTTTTAAATTAAAACATAAAATCAACAAAATTTCTGCTGTTTTTATAGCAGACACCAAGAGCTGTTTATCTTGTGAAATTTATAATATATGAGAGTGAAGGATTTTGATAATTTCCAACCAAAGTCAGTAATACTTCAAAATGAGCTTCCCGATAAACATTCTCTTATGTTAACATATTCTGTATAATTTACTGCTTAAGCGTTCCATAATTTTTCAAGGGTATTAATTATTCTGCATTACAAAAATTCCAAGTGTTTCTCATTGCACATACATGTTCAACAATTTTGGTAATTAAAATCGGTTTTAACATTTTCCAACTTGACACCATCTGAGGCAAGGGCAAAGTTTGGATTTCCCCTTATTAAATTTCAATGCTTGACCGCAAATTACTCTGCAGCTAAGCGAAGCTCGTGAGGCTTTTCCAATTTTCCACATGCTAATTTTTTTGGGGGGAACTCCGCCATCTTAGCCCCGGGGGAAGAACAAAAAGTGTGTGAGAACCGGGAACGGGATCGGGATATATACACAGCAGTTACAAGTGCTTGAAATTACATTTTCCACATTAATAAAATGAAATGAAAATAAAAATAAAAACTGAACTGCTGTCTCTGCTACTGCTGCTGTTGCACGAACTATGCTAATGCGCCGCGTGCAGCGCAGCAGATAAAACAGAGCACAGGAGACACACACACATGAGTCTAAGTGTGTGTCTGCTATGGTTTTTCATGTTTTTCTTTTCGGCAGCCCCTCGAGTGTGGCAGCTTTACAGTGAGCTGGGCTGCCATTATGGTTGGGTTTGGGATTCGTGGGAACCTCGAGAGAGAAGGAATGGGGGTCTACAAAAGTTGCCAGTAGAGTCGCACATAATGTGCAGCAGCTGTTGCCGCCAGTGCCAAAAGTCACAATAAATTTTTGCATTAGTTGTGAGCACATCTGCTGTGTGAGGGGCCTGCGAACTCTGCCAGCGTTTTGTGAATAACTAAAAAAACATTGAATAAATAAATTGCGGATCGTGCAAATAGAGCAATGCGTGAACTACTCAATGCATGTTAAAAGTAAGGTATTTTAAAGTGCTAGCTTTCAATGTCAGAGTGAATTAAAAGAGGGACACCAGCAGGAAAAAGTGATGAAGAAGCAGAAGCAGATACAGATGCAGGGAGGGGAGTGGGAAAGCCGGGAAAGCTGCTGCAGGCTATTTGGCCTGTTTTAATAAGAAAATTAATTAGTTGCTAATTTCCTTTTCACTGGGTACGTCGTAACCGACAAAAAGCAGATGGAAGAGGAGTCGCGGTAAACGGCAGCACAAAGAAGATAAGAAAAAATCTGTAAATTGAATTCATTGAGTGCTCGAAGCCAATTTGCAGAAGCATCCATACATACATTAAGTCAAGAATAAACGAGTGTTTGTGGATAATATCTAATGAAATTTTAAAGTTATTAAGGAGCAAGAATTTACTTATACTCTTGTGATGTTTGCTTTATTTTCAATTTTATTTTTACATTCTATACACAATTTTACAATATCTTTTAAAAAGGTAAATGGAATTTCCTTTAGCCTAATCACAAGCTGAGATTATTGTAAATGTCACCTTTTTCAGGAAAAGCTGCCCCAATTGCCACGTTGTCTTTTATTGTGCAATTGCCAGTCGCATTATATGGCAAGCATTATTATAATCCTTAAATCATTGCGTACTTTCGGCTTCTTCCCCAGCGAACTAGGCACAGCTCTTTTGTCAGCTCGTGCAATGGCTGCTGTTCCCCACAGGGTTTCAAGTTTTATGACAGAGCTGGGAAACTGGGTAGCATTTCTTGCTGTAGTTACTCAAGCTTTTTATTGTTGTTTCAAGTGTTGCCCGATGTTGTTGTTGTTACTGTTGTTGGTCTACAGATAACTACGTGCTAAGAAATGTGTAACATACTACACACACTGTAGATACGGGCACAAATACAGATACAAATGCCCAGATACGAGTACGAACCCTTACCCCAACCCGCATCCGCAACCCGAGCCCCAAATCCGAGGCAGACAATGCCAGGCGCCCACGTCTCCATGGACACATTCTAATAAAAAGGGAAGCATTGAGAACGCCATTTTGTGTTGCCATTTTTGTGCTGTGTGCACTGTCCGCCCGCCCGCCAGTCGTTTTTCTGTCCGCCAGTGATGCGAAATATTTCGTTCAAGTGTTGCAAACCGTTCAACAAAACGGAACGCAACCAAAGTCGAGCATTAAATCGAGCATTCTCTGAGTGGGTTTTCAGTCAGTGAAGCTGAAATAATGTCATTTGGGGTATGCGAAGCATTGCTCAACACTGATTCTAGAAGAATGCCGATTTTTCTTGCTCTCTTTCCGTTTGCCTGTTTTAGGCTTTTCTAGTCTGGCCAACAGTCGAGTTATAAATGCCGCACTATTTGAATGAATCTCATGGGCGTAATAGTTTTCAAATGGCTTTTATCTAGCTTCGTTGGTCTCGTTTCAAGTGCCTGCATACAAGCGCTACTCCCCCTTTCCCCTTCCTCTACCCATCCCTTCCATCCTCTTCCACTAGCCATAAATTTGGAAGTGAGTGTGTGTGAGTGTTGGGAAGCAACAAATTGCTATTATATGCAATTTGCGGAACAAAACGGAAAACACGCGCATTTCGCATCGAGAGTTCGGGATGCTCGAGCGAAGCGCATTCATCACATTCTTGGCATAGCTTCAGCTTGTGCTACAGCTTTAGTTTCAGCTGCCGCGTCTGTCTGGGCTTGAGCTACTGACAGGCAGGGCAACTGCAGCCAAACAGGTGTCAATTACACTAGACAACAAAGCAACGCGAAACAAGCAAATTGAAATGTTTGATTCAATTTAAAGGCAACGCTAATATCTTTCTCAAAAGTATAGTAAAGAAATAAACAAATATCGGAACGCCAGTTTTTTCTTTTTTTCGTATTTTCGTATATTTTTCGGAGACGCTGTTTCATTCAATTTGGAGGCTAAGGCAATGCGGATTGAGGAAAAGAACATTCAAGAAATAAGCATAATCGCGTGTACAGGCTTCTACTGTTTTGTTCTGTTTATGTATAAAGTTGAGCGTACTCATAGATTTGATTGTCTATTTAATTAGTTTACTCCAATAGTTGAATAGTGAAAATGCGTAGTCGAAAGCTCCACAACCTTCACTAAACTCACTTATCTAGTCTAAGCTTGCCGTAAGTATGTTTTTAATTATTACTTTAATAACCGAACCTCATCTAACCTAACTTATGCTTACGTAACCTAACCTAACTTAGCCTAACCTTACCTAACCTAACCTGTCTTAACCTAATCTTACTTAACCTAAGATAACATAACCTAACCTTACCTAATCTAACCTTACTTAACCTAATCTTACCTAACCTAACTTAACATAACTTTATTTTAGCTAATCCTACCTAACCTAACCTTACCTTCCCTAGCCTCATTCCTAACCTAACTTAACATTAAATAACATAAACTAACCTAATGTTAACCTCAACTGACATAGCATAACCGATACTAACCCGATTAAACCCTAGTTAAGTTAACCTAATCCACTCTTTAATTAGTAATACAAGTGATATAAACTCTTAAATTTTGAATATTAAGAAACCTATTCCTAGCAGCACAGTGTTGTGTAGTCCGTTTGACGCACATTTTAGCCGAGTAACGGGTGCAGTCGCTTGGAGAGTAATTCCTAAACGTTATAAAATACTGGCATCCTAATTGTTGTACGGTAACTGAGTTGAAACAATTTTGGTGGTCAGTGAACAGGAATTTGTTGTTGTTGTGTCTGTGAAGCAGCTTACGCGAAAATCTCTGGCATACTTTGTGTGGATCAGAATGCTTGCATTCACGTGGCGTATACGTAACGCGCAGCAGCGTTTAATTGCCTGCGACGCAGCAGTGTCGTCGTATTAGTCGAGCGAACGAACTAAATTAGGCACGCCAACATGACGTATACGTAATCAGAAGTGATGAGGCTTAGTCCCTGTTTTGCTCTGCCGCTTTGTCCTTTATCGCGTCTGCTTAAATTAAGCAGATTTAATTTGGATTAATGGGCGCTCGCCCAATGGGCGAATGGCCTTCTCGACTCGGCCTTCGATTTGGCCGCTTAAGTCTGTACATTTTTTATAGCTCACGCCAATCAAGCCGTAAGCCATGAAAATAGATTTATCGCCACGACTCTTGAACTGTCCATTGACGTAAAGTCTGTCCTTGTGCTATATAAACAAATCAACTTTTTTTTCTCCTTTTCCTATTTCCAGTCAATTAGGTGCATAAAAAATGCATGCAACTAATCAGAGAATATGGGGAAGAGGAAGTGAATGGGAGTTTCAACGCTCTGGCACGAGTGAAGGGTCGAACAAATTGATTCCTTTTGAAAATGGGTTATTGATTTCAATTTGTATTTGCTTTCGCTGAGTAGTTGCAGTGCAGTGGGAGGAATGTGCCGGAAGTGGGGATAATGAGGCAAAGCATTAAGTGTGTTTATCTTATCTTATTTTACTCGTATACTATATATCTTGCGGCTCTCATAGCAGTCTGTCTCTCATCTGTCTCCTTTTTTCAAAGTGTACTTAAGCTTCGCAGTACACAACACATGCACACACACATGTATATAGCAACTTCAATAGCTCACCGTTATGTATGCAAGACGGACTTGCCTTCATAGGGGTCTCTCAGTCTTCCGTTCCCCTCCTGACTGTCTACACCTGCTTCCCATATCCCCCTTTGTCACTCAGCTCTCTGCCTGACGCATTGCAATTTAATTTGTGTGCTAATGTTGTGCCTGACAAGTGAAATCCTGGCTGAGTTGAATCTTGGCCATGTTATTTATATATAATATTTGCGACATCTTCTTTTCTTTTAGCTTCTTTTTCCTCCCCGTCGTCTTCCAGCTCTTTATAAATAACTGAGACGAGTATTAGCAATTTTAATGCACTCGGCCTTATGGCACATTCGACTACGCGTATGTATTAAATGCTAATTTCGCACACGGTGCACGCCCCAAGCCTTATAACCAAGTTAAGTAAGTAGGTTAGCGGATCCAAAGGGACGCGCACCAGGTTGACACACTCTTCCCCAATATTTTTTTAACACAGGCTCACCGTCCACACACTACATGACATTTACTATGCAAAGGACACGCGTTGCCGGCGACTCCTGCCCTTATCCTGTTGCAAAATCTGCTGCGACGGTGTTGGTAAATTTGCATTTATTCATGGCATAAATAAAGTATAGAGCGAAATACGTTGCCCAAAAAAGGGAATCGAAAAGAAGAGCACTGTAAGCCACTGGCGAGTGTGCTAGACTGCTGGATATCCTGTATGCTAAGCCTTATAACTTCTTACTACATAGAGATATAATCAGCAAGGTAAGTCGTAGGCTAGTTACCTGGAGTTCTTAAGCTTCTATAATTGATACGCAGCAGTTTACAACATCTATCTAAATAAGTATAATCCCTTTATAATCGTATTGTTTCTATGCAGGGTATATTAAATCCACTATATGTTTTATACTTTTCTTTTTTTCCATTATCCAACGGAAATGCTGTTATGACAATGGGGTAGGCAGAGCCCCTCTGGGTGTTTAGACTGCATTTCTCTCGGGTGGGGATTTTGTTGCGCCCGTCACAATTTCGCTCGATGCATTTTATTTCTGTAAATTATTTGGCAATGCTCAACACCTGCCAGCGGCTGCCGCAAAGCTGATGCAAACGTTGTTTACCCCAAAAACAAGTGCAAAGCAATTACATGTCGTATTTAACATCTGGTTTTACTAACATTCAGGCTCTCGTATTGCTGTCAGTTGTGGTTGCGCCAGCACATCTGGCACCACAGTCGGTTGATTCGAACGTTGATGGTTTCTCGCTGTGGCTGTGATTCTGATTTGCCATCATAAAGTTACATAAAATGTGATGACCGAATTTGAAATGAGCCCAATGATAACTAATTAAAGGGAACCGGGCAAATGCTATATGATTGAAAAGTATAAATCCATAATTTCTGGCAATTAAAATCTTTAAACGCTAAATTACCTTGAATACCCACAACATAATCTCAACTTTTGTTTATCCCTTAATAAATACCATAAAAAACATCAATTTTATAATTAGCTTCAATATTAAGCCCGCCACTTAACTATAGAAAAACCCCAGTGAAAAGCATAAAGCTAAGGCATTTTATTTGCCACCCCCCATCGCCATGAGTTAACAACCTAACCTCAAAACCTAAGCTCACATAACCTCGAAACATAAGCCAATCTAACCGCAAGACATAATACCGCATAATATTGAATTAGAAATGCGTAAAATTAGCCCAAATATTTAGTCGACATGCGACGATGGCAGCAGCAGAAACTCCCCGAGGGCAGGTGGAGGGAAGCCCGTTGAAAGTATTGGTGGGGAAGGAGATGAATAGCAGCAGTAGGTATTCAAGTGCGTTCTTAGTCTTTACCACAGGCTGGTCTTAACCTTTGTGATAAAATAAAATAAATAAAGAAACTTTAAAAATATATAAAAAAATTGCTGTATATTTTCGATTTACTTTAAGTCCTGCTCTTGGCAGGAATCTTGTGCTTGAGGTTGTGCTGTGTGTTAATGTATTTGCGTATGTGTATGGTGTGTGTAATGTGTGTGTATGGTCTTTGTATGGTGCGTATAGTGTTTGTATGTTAACGCCACACCCACCTATCGCGGTGGGTAGCAGTCTCGCTGAGATATACATAGAAAGCACATATGGCATATGGCGATTGCCATAAGGCAAAAAGGTGGGGTAACTTTCTTTCAGAGCAGGGGGAAGAGAGAAAGAGAAGGGAAAGTACAGAAGCCAAAAACGATGTTGCTATCCATTAATTTAAGCGAGCTTTAAGTGCGCTGTCCAGCAGCCAATCCAAAATTCATTTAACTGTTTTGTCTTCTGTCTTTTCCGAGATACAAGAAAGGGAATAGAGGCACACAGAAAAAATGACAGCCAGAGGGAAACGAAAGAGAGAAAGGAGAGAGAGGAGAGACACAGAGTAAAAGGTGAGTGAGAAAGGGTAAAGAGAAAGCCTGCAAGGAAAATCCATGCTGGCTTTTGTATTGCGTATTCCATTTCCATTAGCGCTTTAATATTTAATGACTGCTGCTTATCGCACATAATTGAATCCAGTTGCCTTGCCTTTTGGCTCATTATATTATTATCTTTTGTTTGTAATATCCGCAATAATGTTAAGCTGCCGGCATTTGCCATTCCATTTTTATGAGGCCTTATTATTTGGTTTTTGCGGCTGTTAAATAATGCAGGCGTTTGCCAGCTGCTCATCCTTAATGGGCATCTCTCTCTCGCACACATCACTCTCACACTCTCTCACATCTTTTCCATACATAATTCTCAATCAAATGTTGGCCGTGGTCGACACATACTCACACACATGTCCCACAACTGAAAGCGCTTGTAATGTGCGGCACGAAACATGATTTTCTTTATACGCCCCATTGGCGGCTTTTCCCGCCATTTCCGCTGCCTGCTCCCTTTGGGAATCTTCTTAGGTACCGTAAATAAGAGTTAGGTACAGCTTTTTTTGAATTCGCTTTAGTCTCAGCACAAAATTTAATTAATGTGTTTCCTTCGTGTTTTCGCATTTCATGTTACCAAAATTATTTGGGCCACAGTCAAAATCAAAGCAAGCAGCCAGGGCTGCGGGCTACGTGTGCATGTGTGGCACGTTTTGATCATTAGCCCGTAGGTGTTATAAATACCCGTTAAACTGCGTTAATATGCATGGCAATGAAAGAGCAGACTTACCTACACACACACACACATACACACAAACTCGCCAAGACATTATGTAGATGTTGAGCATAATTTATGTGAGCAGGAGAACCACGTTCGTTTAGTCGTTGGTCAAGTGCAAGAACTCAAGGACAGCGGCGGTCGCAACTCACTTTCAATTTAAGGTAGACCCTTTTTTTTCGCCACCTTGAACACATTTCAACCTGCATAAATTACGCCACAAAATATCCACAATTATTTAATATGTCACGGCTCTACAGGAGTGGGGGTGTGGAAGACCGAGGGGAAAACCAAGTTTTCCGTTGAAAGGATGTCAAGAAAAAGGTTTAATCGCAAACAAGGGTAATAATTCAAAAAAGTTTCAGCATTTCGTAGAAAAGTGTAGAATAAAAACTGAACAACCGTAGAAAGTGCGACGCTTAACTGGGCCTTTAAAGTGTCATTTGTTAAACATCAAAACAGCAGAGGGTATAAATTTAATGACGTCTCATGAAGATCAAAGGCACGTAGCGTATTACAAGCGCAACCAGTAAAACCTCGAAGGTTTCTCTTATTAGCGCACTTCTAGCACATGTCCTGCAGCCCTGGCGCAATCTATCAAGCGTCCAACGAACTGACGGCGACTGACGACGCCGACTGACAGCGACTGACGGTGAATGACGTTGATTGGCCGCCATAGCAGCTCGACTACAGCTGGCCAATTCACCATAGAACAAACGTGTTTTGTTGCTTGGCGAATTGTCCAATGCGAACTTAATACTCTTGTCGACGGGCGTACTATGACTCAATAAATGTTGTACACAAATTGTGAGAAGTGTCATCAGGTAGAGGGCACAAAAGTTTGAGACTAGTATAGATTTTTAGTATTCTTTATAAGAGACTAAGCAGAAGTTTTATAAGTTGAATACAAATATCATAATTTAAATATTGCTCCAAATAATCAAATTGATGTCCATATAACTGAAGAATAATCTTAAGTTTCAGTAATGCTTTGATTACATTTAAATTATAACATTTATTTTAACATGCATTTGAGCGCAAATCAATTTATTATTTAATCAATTCAATTTTAAAATTTTATTTTTGAGAGTTTATAGTCTCTTTATATTATTGAACTGTACTTTTAGAGCATTAACAAGTCGACTAAGTAATTGCAGGCACTATCTAGCTTGTCGTATTTGCGGTTGACAGACGAACGTTTTGTTTACTTTATTGTGCTTCTTTTATTGTCCGACTTGTTTTGATTTTCATTTGACAGTCGACGCGCCCAGTTGTCGTATACGTAATCTGCCAGAGCCCGAATGCATGCTATGCTTTTTCTTCTTGTTGCTTTTCTTGTGGTTCTTCACCGTCACTGTTGTTGTTGGTGTTGACTTAATCAAAATGCCAGATGCTACACGTGGCATAGATTTCGCTTTAGTTTTTGGCCCATAAAGCGCACACATGCATAGACTAAACGTGAGTGAGATAGCTACAACAAGCAGCAAGGTGGAATAGTGAGAGGACTTTGCGAGAGAAAGAGAGATAACGAGTAAGTGAGACAGAAGCAGCTTTGAAAGGTTGAAAGGCAACTTGAATGTTTAGCATTTTCTAGCAATTTGCATAAATTTGTAGTTTAACCCGAGTTTGTCAGTTCCCAAATTCCCAAATACCCCAATTCCCAAATTGCCGAAATTCTTTTCTCTTCTTCTTTGCTGTGAAAATTACGTTTTATCTCACATTTTCCCATTCGACGGCAATTAATGATAACCACTTACGATCTTTCGTAAACATAACGCAATGTTTTACGACTTTTAATGAAATTATGCAACTTATTTGCCAGCTGACAGCTCAATTTATGAGCTCAGTCCCCACTCCAAGGAAGTTCTGACCCCTCACCATCGTAATTTTCCTTCAGCTTCCTCCTCCTGCCTGCCTGTCTACTTGTTCACAGTTGTGCTGCCGTGCACAGCTGGCGTCATAAATAAGCAGAGGCCATGCAATTATGCGCTTGAGCTGTCATTGCAGTTGCCCGTTGGTGTGAAAATTGCATATTGGGATAAATTAATCAGCCAACAACATCCAACCAGCCAGCCACCGCCAGCTGTTGGCCCTGATTGGCCCAATTGGCCAGCAACTCGTGTTGCCAACTGACTGACTGCGCCTTGGGGCCAGTGTGTGCCCAGCTGAGGGCTTAATACGCTTAACTATGCAACATATAGTGTATATTTTATTTGCGTATATCGATTACACTCTGGCAAAGCCTTCGAGATTTGTTATTAAAGATTTAGATTTAATTTAAAAAGGATTAAATGCTCGGCTAGCTTCAGCTGCTAACCATATCTTAAATTTTAAATGAATCAGCTTTTAGTTGTAATTGCTAACCAATTAACTAAACGGGGGCATGACCAAAGAACTTTCTACGCTCCAACGGTAGGATAAACAGTGCCTTAGGTTGCAGTCCAACGCACCTTAATTGCAAATGTGCCTAGTTTATTTACCCTTCAACCATCGAAAATTATCAAAATAGGAATTACTAACTTATTACAAATGTATGTAACAGGCAGAAGAAGGCGTGGGAGGCGTATTCTTGCTGAATCTTTGAATCGATTGAGCCATGTCTGTCTGTCTGTCTATACATACATATGTAAGTACGTGAAAGCATGGATATATAACCGGTATATATATTTATGGTCATATCTGTTGCAAAGCTTTGTAAGCTAATTCCGCAATAATTTAGATATACATAATCATTGATGGAAAAATATTGATAGATCTATCAATTGTAGATTTCATGCTTATTCGCCTTGGCTTTAATGGGAAATTTTTATGTATTGCATTTATCAGAGTTCAAGAACTTCCATTCTGGTACTACAACTACGACACCCGGCCTCCTTTCAATTTGTGCTGGGTATATAGAAAGGAAACAGACCCGAGATCATTTCAGTCACATTCGGTTGCTTTGTGCACTTGTGGCTTCGGTATAATTGATTTGCTTTAAAGCTCAGATGAACTTGATGCGATGGCCAAGCAGAAGAAGGAAAAAAAGAAAATTGGTCGGAAAACTGCAAAAAACTGAAAAGTTTGCCTAACTGCTGAAAGGAAAACTGCAGACAATTAAGCCGACGCCAAGGCAAGTGAGAATTGCAGAATTGGAGAATTGCAGCATTAACAAGCGACAGAGGGATGGTGGAGGGGCGAGGGGAACTGTAGCAATTACTTACTCGCAATCCGGTTGGGGCCGGCATGGAGACTAAGCCAAGTCTCGACTCTTTGCGGCTGCAGCTGCAGCGGCATGAAAGTGAAATACTTTGGCCAAGGACTTTCATTGTTGCGGTTCGTACGCTTTTTGCCGTTAGTTGCCTTCGTTTGTTTCGTCGAACGATTGGCGAAAGACAGGCACAAAAGCGAAAGCAATTGTGTCAAGCATTTGCTCTTGCAAAAAACGTTTCCCCTCTTTGCAATTTTCTTGTTTTCCGCAAAAAAAGAAACCGCTCGAACAATTCGCATCGATTTGCGGTGTAAATTCGATTTAAGCTGTTACTTTAATCGCATTATTAGAGCAGTTTTAAATACTTTTAAATACCTTTTTGACACAATGCGCACAATTGAGCCGCAAATTAACATTTTAAAGTGGCGCCAGCGTAGTTGCATGCAACAAGGAAGCAGTGCGCACGCAACAACAAAAGTCACTTAAAAATGTGGGAGAAATTAATTGCAATTGTGACCAAATTGGATAACCGCAAATAAATTCTCGTAATGGCCTGACACTTCCCAACAACCGGAGGCAGATAAAACACGAGCGCGTTTTACTGTCGTTTTTAAACGCGTTTTTCACGTGTCACGCACTGCAAAGTGAATGGGAAGCAACAGAAGAGAAAGACATAATATGGAAAAAGGAGAATTCGCACAAAGATACATAAACAGAAGAAAAAATGCAGCAATCTTTGGAACACGTTTTGGTTGAGTTCATTTTATTATTCGTTATCCACACGCAACGAATCCAATAACAGAAGTGAAGTTTCAAAAGAAAACTACTCCAAAATTAGTACATTTTAAAGAAAAGGTTGCCAGATTGGCAATAATGCAAAAAATACTGAACAGATTATAAATATTATAATCGTATACATTAAGATATTACGAATAATTTGAGGATTGAATGTAGCAAAGTAGTGGTGGAAAATACAAACTCATTAGTTCAACGAATATCTGCACATTTCTTTAAGAATTTTCAGTTTAGTTTTTATTTAAATTTAAGAAATACAAAATATTAACAACAAACGCAACAAATCCAATTTGCACACAAGGAAAACACCAGGGAAATTGCCTCAGATTTACTTACGTCTTGAAATTTGCTTACCTAAACGACTTAGAAGCAATTTTCGTTTAGGAATCAGATTTAAGCGATTGCATGCGCTGCCAGAAGAAGGACGTGGAGTGGAGAGGTGGCAGGGGCGGCGCATGAGTCTTACGTTGCCGTCAAGTCAAATTGTCGAGTCGTGTCGTGTCTACCAGGCGCCCGTCGAGCAATCACTCAAAGTTGTCCGCATTTGCATAAACACTTCTAATCCGAATGCCCAGCAGACTGCAGCAGTTGCTTCAGTGGTGCTTCAAGCGCTTCCAGCTACTTACAGTCAATTGCCCCCGCTGAAGTGACAACGTTACGTCGCAACGCTCCGCCCGAGCTGCCCAAGCTGACGCCCCCGTCAGTCGCAATCCCAAGTCCAATCTCAAGCCCATTCCCAAGGACAAGCGGAGCCCAATCCCAGCCCAGAACCAACACGTCAACACCGCCACTTGACAAGAGACGCCGCTAACCAATTGATGTTGCTCGGGCGGTCGCTGTCAGGTTGCCTGGTTGTTGTTGGCGGAGAAAAGGCACAAATAGGGATGGGAAGTGGGCGGGGCTGTGGAGCTTTCCTATTCCTTTTGTAGCACTCAACTACGATTACATCAAACAAATGTTGCGCCAGCGGATCACGCACAGAGTCGACAAGTCTGTGTGCCCGTCAAGGTCCTGTTACTGTGCCATAAAATGCTCTAGCGGATCCTGCAGCCACACCGCTTAGGGCGTCAGTCAAAAGTGTCACTCGCCAGGCATTTCAGCTGCAAGCACCACTACTCTTCCTCCTCCTTTTCCTTTACACTGCCAGCTGCTGCTCTTTTCTGCAATAAATATGAATGAGCCGGGGTATCAGCTTATTGCCAGCGCACAGAAGCGACCCCATAAAACGTTTTTTCATGGGTATTCATCAAAGCTAATGCCTTAAGTTCTTGCTGCATTTAATAGCAGTTAGAATTTAATTTTATTGTATAGTTTACTCGGGATATAATAAGTAATTGGGCATACAAATAAATTGTTAAAGTGTGCAATTTTAAAGAGATTTTCACTATTATTAGTTGACTCAATCCCATCAAGTCTTATTTATTTTTATGTGCGAGTATAGGGTATGTCTATTGTTCAACGGCTTTAAGTCAGTCAAATGAAAGTTTTCTATTCACAGTATTCCTCAGTATTCCATAGTTGTACTTTTCTGTTGAAATTCACCCCTAAAAATGCACATTATAAAAACTACAAATTTCCCCCAGTTGTTGTTCAGTTTTTTTGTGGAATAGCGGTACATTCGCCCTCGATTAAAAGTTTGTCTCCTCAAAATAAAATAAAAAAAAAGTCTGATTAACTTTACCAAACTGCAAACCATATAAATTGCAAAGTTAATACACTACGGCGTCGGGTGCATTCTCTATAGAATTAACTTTGTGATCTTTATTGATAACATAGAAGAAAACACAAAATAAAGTGGCGGAATGGAAATAAATGTACATAATGAATGAACTGATTGATGACATAAGCGTTATGTTCAATTTGTTTGACTTAATTATAAATGATTTTTTATTATTATAAGCTATATCTAGCATAGTCAGTATAAATCACCTTCGTTGGGAAATTATTTTTGGTTTATTTTCAATTTACTTTATAATGTTTTGGTCTTGTTCTTCTTTCATAAAGTTTAGCATTATAATTCCAGTTAGTACTCGAGAATTTGCGCAGTTCTATAGAAATTACAAAATACTCTTGGAACATTTCTTCTTTCTCCCTTTCTATTCTCTATCCATCTCGCTCTCTCTCTTCAACTGGTGCACTTTGCATAAATTCGAGCTGAAGCATTGCACTTACTTGACACATTTTGTTTGGCTGACGATGCCAGTTCCCAACTCACATTGCCATGTACCCCCTTACGCAATTCCCCGATCTACCGTTCCAGTTTTGTGTGACAACTTTGTTGTTGTTGTCGTTGTTGTTGCTGTTCATTTGCGAAAAGAACTTTTGTCTCTGGCACAACAATTTACCGTTAAGAGCTCAACATTGTAACACTGGTTTTTCACTTTTCACTAAGTACAGGGTTTGTGTTACACATAAAAATGCAGCCGCAGCGGGGTGTCGGAGTGGGTCCGGGGAATTAAGGGGTTGGCTGGGGCTTGACTTTAAGCAATCTGCACAAGTTTTGCAGCGCGCAAAGTTTGTCACTCCGTCAAAGAAATGCTAACGGTAACTCCGTGTCTATGTAATGCATTCACCTTGTAATGCTCTCCATCCACGTTCAACCAGGTGTGCCACAGGGAGGGGCGTAGCCTGGGTAGCTTGCGTTAGCTGGATATCGTGTCAACACAAGTTTTGCATTTTGCAATGTGTTTTCTTTTGTTTCACTCTTTCGCACTCTCTCGCTGCGTCTCTCACTCCGTCTCTTTCTCTGCACCTCGCACGTCCTTTAAGTAGTTAAATTAGTTTTCATAGTTTGGCGCCATTTGGTACCTCACCCCTCCTCCTCTTTGCCCGCAATCCTTTCAGGCTGCGTGTAAATGAATTCTTTTTTCGCTTCTAGTTTATAAACTCGTCGCTGGGGGCGCTTTTGTTGTGCAAAACTTTTGGCATTTTATGTTGGCTGATTTTATTAAAATTTACAACCAGCCACAGTTGCAATTTACCAGACGGCAACGGCGCATAGTGCATAGTTCGTGCAACGGCAGGCAGTGCACAAATCTTAAGTAATAGTTCCACTTTAGAATGGCTTAGCCAGCAGTGTAAGTCTTAGGACTGTTCTCAAAATATGCCTATAACTATATCGACTTGGGCAAGAACTAATTCCCTTTGTAAATGAAGTCAAAGTTGAGCTATGCACAAAGCCAAGAATGTTCTCTTTACTGGGATGAACACGCACATAGATGGCAACCTGCCAAATCATCCTGAGCTAATGGACTATCATACAAAAACATCGAAGAAAAGAGGTAATATATATTAATTAATACTTTACGCTTCAAAGGTTTGCTTTTATTATTAGTTATATCAGTTTCTACTCATTTTAGAAGAAAGTTAAACTTTAGCTACACAGCTTATTGAGAATCCATAGTGTATAAATGACAAAGATAGTTATTAGTTAATAGTTAAACCATGTATTAAAACTCAAAAATGGCACTGGAATAACAGACAGTTCGACCGACACTTGGAAAGAACAATAATTATTCAACATAAGTTCTTAATTTAATTTATACAGATACATTAGACTTTAAGGCTTCGTCTCTTAATATTCTATTCTATTCATATTCAGTGAGCACTGAGTATGTAAAATGGAAAAATTGTCTATGCTCGCTGTGATTTCCTTCGCGCTAATAAAAACTCAACGAACAGAAATTTTCCCTCGTTCGCTTTCAATGCTCGATGCAAAACAGTTATTCATATGCGACGACGAGCAGGCAGAACTAATACGCGCGCACACACAAATAAATCACAGACAGACACAGGGAAGTGGGAGAGAGGGAAGAAAGGGGTCGGCGGAGGCGAGTGCACGACAGACAACGCTGTTGCAATTGCATTTGCGCATTTCCGGTCAGCGCACGGATGTTCCGGTGATCAATTTTCAAATGCGCTGTGTCAGTTCGGTTGGTCAGTTGCTGCAGTGTTGTCCAGTTTGGGATTCGCTTGCCGCTCGCTGGACGAAGTGCCCGGGCTAGAAGGAGAAGCAGTGCAGCTGGAGAGGAGAGGGTGCTGGAGGAAGTGGGCAGCAATAGAAAACGTAATCGACCTGTCGCCCGCCCATCCACTTGGATTCGTTGTGTGGCCTTTTTGCAAATTGAATACAAATTCACAGTTTTTGCATATTTGGCTACAGTTACACTGCTCCGCCTTTAGCTTAAACACATATACACACACACACACTCACACTTGCACACTCACTTAGTTGTGGTTTTATTTTGTGAATTTAAAGCACAATTTTTTCCGTGTTTCCTTCGTTTTCCTTGGGTGCAATTTGTGTGTGCACAGTGTGGATAACAATTTTCGGGTTCTGCAATTTGAAGCTGGCCCCCTCTCCTCATGTGAGATCGGGGTCTGACCACAACCAAAACCAAGCAAACCGCAGACATTAGAGCGCAGCGTCAGCTTGAAAAATTGATACATCAGCGTTGTGTGTTAGTTTTGTGGCTAGGAAAAAAAACACAGCTGAAAAGTATCATAAATATAAACATTTTCTCTGTCGTATTAAATATTTTTAGGCCATGGATTTTAAAAAAATTCATGGTCTATTGTGTTTGTCGGAACGGAATTGTGCGTAACAGGCAGAAGGAGGCGTCTCCGACCCCATAAACTATATATATTCTGAATCAGTATCAGTAGCCATGTCTGTCTGTCCGTCTGTCCGTCTGTCTGTCTGTATGAACACCTGGATCTCAGAAAGTATAAGAGCTAGAGTCATCAAATTTTGCGACAACATACGTATATATTGCAGTGTCTCAAAGTTTTTTTTAACATTTGGACACGCCCCTTCCCGCCTCCGTAAATCAGTAATAACTATTTAAAAACTACAATATTAGCTCAACAACCAAAGTTGTATATCTTACATGACAAATACTTTGCCACGGGCGTTATGTTAAATCGGACTGTTAATAAGTGAGATATGATACGAATTAAACTCACTTTGAACATACATTTATACTTAAGCAGACCTAATTTACACAAGCATACCGAAGTTCAAATCTAGCGTCAGACACACAGCATTTTTAACTTTTTATTTGCATTGTATGGTAACAGAATTGGTTCACAATGTGGCTTTGCCGATAGGCCGAGGAGTGAGGCAATGGCCGAGTGGTTAGAGTGGCGGACGGCTGTGAGAGAGTGCGTGTGTTTCAACTCCCGGTTGAGGCGGGTGCGAATTTTCATTTATTAATTATTTATTATTTTATTTTATTTTTTTTAATTTATTTTATTCTAATAATATTCGGGCGGCGATTCCATACCGTTAAAATTTTTATTACGGTATAATATGATAATCCATGGCCTTATACAGTCAGCACCTGACTGTAGCGTTAGTATTTTTGCAACTAATTTTGAGTGTCATAGACAATACCCAAATTGGTGTATGTTGCAGACAGCGCCTGTCTCAGCAGGATGTTCAAGTTGCCGCTTTAAGCGAGCAATTTCTGGCAATTTCCGCACTCGGACTGTCAACAGTTTCTCGTCGAACTAACTTCGAGTCGTCTCAATTAATGAGATTAATTAGCAGCTAATCAAATTTGCAACTACAACTGCCGGCTGCCATTGATGTGCGTGCAGACCCCTTCCCCCAGAGACTATTCTATCCACCTTCCTGTCGAAAAGTTGCCAAGTAGCAGCCGGTGGTGTCTGTCTGTCTACCCTGTCCGCAGCAAGGCTGTCTGTCAATGTCGTGATGCCTGCAAATTGCTTGACGCAATCTAATTAACTTTCATTTGGTTAGCTACTTTCAGCTGCTTTTAGCTTGTTTTTAGCAATTTACCCCCGGCAAACCCCTGGCCAGAAAGTTAGAGAGAGAGAGCTTTCACAAAAGGTGTTTGCTCTCGCGTCCAATTTGCCGCACACAAATTGCAATTTGCTACCAAAATTGAAACTGGAACTGCAACGCTGCCCCGTACTGTGGCTGATTAGTTGCGTGGTGCCTCGAGCTACCGCACTTGGCGTTAACTTGGGCGAGATAGTCTCAACTACGACTGCTTACTAACTTATTTATAGCCGTTTGTTACGAGGCGAACAATGTCTCAAGTCCGACAGCTGGCCAAGTCTGAGCGCGGGTCCGACTTTAAGTAATGGAAAATTATGTCGAAGCGAGTGTTAGCCACAGCCACAAACAGACAGACGGACTTTGGATTATGTTGTCCTCGTGTTGAACTCATGTTTGCCCAATGGGTTTTTTAGCTGTCTGATTTGTCAAGTTTTTTAATAGAAAACCAAGCGTTTTCCTTGTCGATTTTCAGTTTACAGCATTTGACAGCTGCACTTGGGAAATGGTCTATGGCGATTGGCGAATGGCCATGGGATTACAGTTCAAGTTTCAGCCAAGCAACTTTTTCTGTTACTCTTACAAAAGGTCCTGCAAACATGTGAGACGTAATGTTCCTTTTTGTTTTTGATTATTACAATAAACAGATTTGAAACCAAATTTATTATAAATACATAAATATTGAAACTTTTTATAATAATAATGTAAGGGACTTTGAAACATTGTAATTATCCTTGCATAAATAATAGTAATAATATTTTCTAAATATTATCTTTATAATAATAAATACAAGCCCTAAAGTAGGTGTTATCATTATGCAAGTGTTTTGCTTATCTCCAGTATCCTTTTTACAATCGTAAGTGTGTATATTAACTATATTGCAACCAATTCAAGTTGTACTGTTCTGTTTGCTGTTGTTTTAAGCTGCTGTTCAATTGCTTGAAAGTTGCGGCAAAGTTGATTCAGCCAGCTGACAGCTGATGTTAGGGGGAATATTGCCTGGCAGAAGCATTAATTGCTTATGTCGGTGTAAATGGAAACTTTCAATGGCCAATTCAACTGACACAAACACATTCACACACATGTGAACTCTCATACACGTACAACAAAGCACTCAGTTCGAGTTGTGTAATTTTCATAATTATGTCAATTAATATGTGAATTAATTAAGCTGAATCATTGTGCTGTTGTCGGTCGAACAGATCGCATTGTTCACATGTTACGAGTTAATTAGTATTTTGATGTATATACACACAATATTGTGATAACAGTCCTCATTGGTTTAATTGGATTCGCAGCACAGAGTGCTGTGACATTAAATCAGATGACAGAGCGAGAGTAAAGAAAGCTGGTGAGTCCTTAAATAACTCACGCTTTTTACTCAGCAAAACGCTGACAATTCAATTGAAATTCAGCAGTTGGGAAAATGCAAAAAAATTGAGAGCTGCAATTTCGCAGCGTTGTTATCGAAGGCAGCCCTCAACCCATACAATTCACCAACACCCATCCAAAAGAAAAACGAGCAGAACTCCTACAAAACCGAAATTAAAACCAGCCACAGCTATGGAAAAAACGTGAGGTCGAGAAGGGCGTTTCTGCAGTTGGCGAAAAAAGTACACACAATGCAAATATGTATGCCAATGTAAATCGGCAGCAGCACCTTGCTTCTCTTTCTCCCTCATTCATTTCTCGTCATCATTCGATGTTCGTGTGCTTCACTTGACAATGAAATGGCACAAAAAACGATAGACAAGGCGAAAAAGTTGACTGGGGGGTAAAGGGTGGTGTTGGGTAGGGACGACTTAAAACTGGTAAAGTTTATGTGGCCAAGTTTACGAAGAACAAAATGGAAATGCTCTAAAGCAGGAAAATCGCTTAGTATGGATTAATGGAAAAATAATGGTTCGTTGAAAGGAAACAAAAGTCCCATAAAGCTTTTTTAGTTATTGTTGATCCACACATATACATATGTATATGCAAAGTAAGAAAGAACGAGAAGAAAACAGTATAAAACGAACGATTCCATTCCCATTTTCAAATTAAATAAATTTTAAAACTGCAGCATAAAAGTAGGCAACATTGTTTTTCAATTCGTACAATACTTCCAATGCATTGTATTGTACCTTCTGTATTAATGTACTTTTTATCTACAATTTCGTGTTATTGATAGTTTTAATTATATGTATGTATGTGTATTATTTTATATGTACCACGCGATGCAACATTTTCAATTTAAATCAACGCAGCGCTCTCAAATAAAAACAAAAGTCGATTGGTTCAGCGACGCTGCATCGGGTTTTTGAGCTGCCTTTTTGCATCATTGAGCAGCGCATATTTCCCATATTCAAGTAAACGAGTGTATATTTTTATTGGCCTGGCATAAATTAAATTGTGCATCCGCCAATCTGTATGCCCGTATGTGTGTCTGCGTGTGCATGTGCATGTTGAAAAATCAGAGCGGGAAAATATTAAAAGACAGCCAGCGATGCGTTGAAGAGTTGTGTAAACATCATGCAAAAGGGCAAACGGGTGATAGGGCGTACATTGCGTATGATCGATATGCTGAAGTCAAAACGAATAAAGAACTAACTGCGAGTATATATATATATAAATATACAAATATTGATGGGAGCAACTGCAAATGAAGTCTCATTAGTGATGACTGCAGCGATGAAGGGTAAGCAAAGACTGTATAAATAATATGAAATCTCGACTGAAGGACTGACAGAGTGGGAGGATGGGATGAGAGTGTGGAGAAAATGTAGAGTCAAACTTCAACTTGTTTAATGCTACATTTTGTAGCTAATTGACAGTCCGAGGTGAATTCAAGTTCTATTAGAAACTATAATTAGTTTTCTGCAGGTACAAAAACTGTAGCATTCAATATATAACAAAGAAATATAGCTCGTTTGCTACGGCAGCCCACTCGACCACCCCGTGGCAATTTTTCTTTGCACCTGCGGCGCAATTTCCCGCACTTTAGCGCATTTTTTTCGTTGTCTCTCTGGCCAGGCCAGGCCAGGAACCTTATCATTTATCAGAGTTCTTGAGGAAGATCAAAAGCAAAATGCCAGCAAGCCATCAAAAGAAAGAAAACAGGCAGTCTAGAGGAGTGGGTGGATGGCAAATTTAATAGAAAAACTGAAGTAAAATACGAGTAAAAAAAAGCAGTAGCTAACTGAAAGCTTAAAGCGCATTTTGTTATGTGGGTCGTGCGGCTGTGTGGGCCGTTACCAGTAAGGAGGTTCAATGGCTTTGACTGTCATGCCATTTGCTAGAAATGAAACTAATTTTCTTGATTGTGGCGAGCATCGACAGTTGATATAGATTATATATGTATGTGTGCTTGAGAATAAATGGTGAGGAATGAGCTGCAGCTTTGTCTCCTTGGAAATTGGCTCTAAAAGTGTCTTTGAAGATGAAATATTGACGAAATACCCGTACAGTGAGCATTCGATCTACTCAAAGCGATTAGAAAATTTAGTGATAGAATACGAAAAAATTTGCATCACATAAAAAATAAATTGAAGAAGTTAATTAGTTTCTTGCTTGATTTAAATTTGCTTTCAATACGTTGCCCAACTATGCTGACAGAAAGCAATTGGCAAATCCGCTTTGTCCTCAGCCGTTTCTGAATTTTCTTTTTCCCCACCTGGCTTCTCTTATCAAATTCCCGCATAACTTGACTGCTCTTGCTGGCAATACGTTTTCCTTTTATAACATTTTATTATACCAATTAGACGGACTTCTCTCGACCCGGAATTGTTCTCATTCTTCATGGCATTTTCATTCCCACTCTACGCTTATTGAGTGCTTTGTTCTCTTTTGGGCTTCGCTTTTTTTTCTCTCTCTCTCTCTCCCTCTCACTGCTGATTCTGTTTTCACACCTATTTTACCTGCGGACTGCTCGGAATTTACGGCTCTCGATTGTGGCTCAACATTTATTCATACGCAGCTGGAGTAGAATCCAAGCCAGCAGGGTGAGAGGGTGGCGGACGATGGGAATGGAAGCTGGAATAGTGGCAGCGTGTTTGGGCTTCCCTGGGCTGTTTCCCAGCGAGCACTTCGCTTGTAGCACATTTTTCAAAAGTGCAACACTTGCCGTCAGTTGTTGTTGTTGTCAGAGTTGTTGCTGTTGTTCACGCCATGTTGTTGTCGCACAGCACATAAATGACATTTACATTTTGAGCACATAATGTTGTTGTCGTTGTTGCTGTCGTTGTTTTACTCTGTGTGCGAATAGCTTCAGGTGATAATTGCACACGGCTACGAGTACACAACAACAGCAAGAGCAACAACAACTGTGACAGACACAACAACAAGGGGAGCAAAATGAGGCACTTCAATTGCAACTGCTGCCGTCGAGAATTTTGCCAACTAACAACTTCCGGCACTTGTTGGCCAAAGTTGCATTTTATGGGTTTAGTTTTTCACGATGAGAACAGTCGGTGGCTGGGAACAATTTCGTTCTTCCATTGAGTTGACTTTAAGCCGACATGCTGGCTAAGCTGTCTATCAATAGAATTGACCACAGCCACAGACCACGTTTTGAGCTTAACAATCCAATTGACAGGCAATAAATTGAACGTTCGTATAAAGCCCAAAAGGGGCTGGAGGCCACTGCTGCTAAAGCTTACATCAAAGGTGTGACCAGTGATTCTGCTGAGCAGTCTGCTTTGCCCAAGCTCATCGTGCCGGCTTTAAAAGGTCAATAGAATCCATAGGTTGAGCCGTAGGCCCATTGATAATAACGATGTCTCTGCAGGTGGGGCAAGCTCGTGCAACAAATAGGTAAGTTAGTATAATACTGGAGTGGTCTACGAGAACGGCGTTTTAATTTAAGAATTGAATATAGCAGACAAGATAAATAAATAAAAAAGATTATATATTCACTTATGTTGATGGATATATTGCTAGCGATGTGTCAATGTGATTGCATCAGTTTCACTATAATTTATAGTGCAATGCAAGGGATTTCAGCTGAAGAATGTAGCTCACATGGAGACCAAGCGAGATTGAACTAACATAAGGTTAGAAAATAAATACACTATATATTTTACATTGTTGGGAAAAATAGTATAAACAACATAGACATCTGGACGAAAAGCTCAATTTTTTATTATGTACAAATATTATGGGCATGAAACCAACGTCATATAGATACCACTGATACCTGTACTTGTGAGTAACTTCTATAGTCGATTTGGCTTTTCCATAATCTATCAAGATATTTCATATACTATATTTGTTGCGTTGGACTGACTGAACAGATTTATTTTATTCACAATACAAGTTGCACGACCTAAATAAATGAATGCCGTACATATGCAAGTTGACTGATACAATAGTAAAGTTATTCATTAATTAAAGCAAAATAACTAAGATATTTGGAATTACCTTTTTGCGTTAGTCGAGAGCGGAAAATGCTTTCTCCTTGAGAAGAGATTTATTATTTCATATTTGTTAAATTATTGATTGTAAAATTTGCTGGCATTTAGAGTATCAGAAAATACTATGCTTATAAATGTTGCTTAATTTATTTGTTTATATTTATAACTTGAGAGTGAAAGAAAGAGGGCCTTCTTTTGCTTCAAAGTCAAATTCAAATGTTTGGTTCAAAGAAAAGCGAAATAAAAACCGCGCCGAATCAGTTTCTGATTTGACTTATTTTTAACTTGTCAACTTGAAAACAAAACTTCAAACATTTATTCCATCAAGTTTAATCTGTTTATAGAAAATAAATAAATGAATGCTCTAAGACCAAAAAAAAAACATAATTATTTAGAAGTGCTTTAGAAAGAGAAAGAAAAGGGAGAGAGAATAAACCAATGTTATCTATTAAGGACAAATGAGGAAGGACGTAGGTTACTACAAGAGTCATTTGTAGTTGTTCCTTAACTGATTTCTAGTTATTGAGCTATCCCACTTGTTTTATTGTAGTTTAAGTATAATCTGCAGATTTGCAGTTTTTTGTTTTGTTTGTGCATATGAAGAGAGATTTGCAAGCGATAGTTAGATGTATGCATGTCTGTCTCTCGGCAAACTGTGCCTCAAAGCTGTGTTACTAATTGCTTTGTCTTGACCCGGCATCATTGTGCTTGTTTGTCTGACCAAAGTCAACTTTGGTTTCCTCTAGTTGTTGTTATTGTTGTTGTTTTTGTGTATTGCCTTTTGTGTTGATTTTCCAGGCAGTCGCACTTTGTGCATTGTGCAATTTAAGTTATGAAAGACCATTTCGTTCCGTTTCGCATTGCTTTGTTAAACACTTTTTTGCGAAAGGGCATATAGGAACTGTTATTAGCCCTGCAGGAATGAAACAGATCGAAAACTTTAAAAGAAACATGACTGCAAAAAAAAAAAAATTACTGCAGAAACTTTAATGCAGCGTTGAGAATCAACTTAAATGTTAAATTTTCCAACTGAAATGCTGCAATGTTGCACACTTGCAGGGTATGCAAAGGGTGTACAGGCACGAAGCGGAACTTTTGAAGTTCTCCTTGCGTTTTTGTTTTCTTTTATTGTGCTTTGTTGTTGTTGCCTTGCCTGCGCTTTGTTTGGACATCGCATGCATTTCACATGCGCCGGCAGCAATTCCTCACTTCCATTTCTGGTGCCGCTTTCCATTTGGCTTATTGCGAATTTTATTGTTTTTTGCGGTTGTTTATGGCACTCGCAGTGTGCTGTGTTTGCACAGCTTTCACACACACATACACACTCTGTCTGGATCTCATTGTGCTTAAAAATGCAGAGCAGTGCAATATTTGCTTGGCTATTTCAATTAGCGCCCGTCGCTGCAGCTTCTCATGATAGGCGAGAATTTTCAAATTAAGAACTCGCCCGAATATTTTCGTCAGCCACTGTCAGGGCAGCAGCGGCTCTGGCAATTTTGGGCCACTTCAAATTTTAGTTATTTCAAATAAAACTTAATTACACTAGACAAACCGAGCGACTGGCCTATTAGGCAAATGGGCTAGCATAAAACTTTGTCAGAGGAAAGAAAAGTGAGCGTGGCAGGGGGAGGCGGGAGGTGGGTTGAGCAAATAAAACCCAACTACAGTTAAACAAAGCGTGTAGAAATAATGTGCTAAATGAACAAAAGCTTTGGCTTGAGTATAGGCGTGGCTATGGGCGGGGGCGTGGCCCCTCTAAGTCTCAGGGCCTCGGAGCTTTTGGCCTGCGGGCGGTCCAGGCAAATACAAATAAAATTAACTAAACTCAAAACAAATACCCAACTCGGAGTTTGTAAAGCGTTCAGCACGGGCAGCAACAACAACAACAACAACGAAAAAACTGCACAATAATTAAAAACTAATTAAATGAGCAGCTCGAGTGGGCTGCTGGTGTTTGCTGGGCGTGGCAGCGAGCGCTTGTCGAGTTTGCTGTAAAACTTAATTAACTAAATGCCCCGCAACAACAACAAGAACAGCACGGCACGACAATAACAAAAACTAAAACAATAACAATAACTCCAACAGAAGTTGTCCTGTTTCCCGACCGCCCACATGGGCCCAGCCATATTTCAGGGCCGCGCGCGTATGGGGCGTATGAGTAATTTAATCATCTTGTTGGCATGACCAAAGCTTTTGTTGTCATCCGCAAATGCAATTTGTGTCACAAGCAAACAAGAAACTTACATGACCGAAAGCACTTAAACACAAAGTCAACAAAAGTTATGAGTGTATGTGCGTGCGGGAGGTGGACGACGATGGAGACCGTCAAGCCGAAACCGGAAACTTAATTGAGATCTTAATAAAGAGGTAAGTCTGGTTATTAAAGTGAACTGTTTTTTAAGTAAGTTTTGGCTACATTTTATGGTATGATTTGTTTTGATACTTTCATTTTACCTCAAATTTAAGATCATTAAGTCTCTTTAAGTCTTAAGCGGCTCGTTGTCCTCGCTTCTATTTTTACCCGTTTCCCATAGGGTAGCAGGGTGTTATAACTTTGTGCCAAAATGTATGTTAAAGGTGGTCAAATTTCAACACCAGAAATGGATGTTCTAGATTCAAGACATCGTTTTGGTCAGGTAAGTAGCGGGTATATCACAGTCGAGCATACTCGACTGTAGCTATCGTGCTTGTTTTACTCCGACTTGCTCACTTCTATTAGCTCCTACAGCTCCTACATATTTACCTTTGCACTTCAGGTTACAGGCGCAAGAAAAAAACGAAGAAACTCTTTTTCAGCTATTCACCTGACCTGCGGCAAATAATAAGGCCGCCCACTCGAAGAGTTGCAAGCAGCAGATTGGGGTGGGTGGTACGCTGAACCTTTGCCTTAGCCAGGCACATGGAGTGTTTACTTAGAGACTGTGGCTTGAGCTCACAAGAACTCTGTCTCTGTGAGTAAGTGGGTGTGTGTGTGTATGTGCTTTGTTTGATGCCAACAGCAAACATAAATAAAAACATAAAGAGCAACAGAAGAGCGGAACGCGACAGTGGGATACCCATCGACCTATGTTCCGGTAGAGTTTATTTTGTTAAATTTGTGTTTATACAGACAGACAGACATAGCTCAATCGATATGTTTAGTGATTCTGAGCAAGAATATATTATATATTATATATATACTTTATGGGGCCTTCCACACCTCCTTCTGCCAGTTACATACACTAGCACAAAGTTAGTATACCCTTTTTTGACCATTTTTAATGGTCGAAGGGTATAAAAATCTGCGTTCGAGCCATCGTCTTAGTCTTGTTAGCCTCAATGACAATGTTGGCATTAATGCACATTGACAGTTGTGGGAAATTGAAGATTAACAATGAAAACAAGGCTAGTGCACTCAGAATGCAGTTGCTATGACGCTTCAGGCAATGGCTTTAACATTTCTCACAATATTGTCGACAATTTTCATACAATATCAATCAAGAGATTCTTTTCTCTCGGATTGGACAGAGAACATCACATTCTGCAATGCAATCTTTTGATCTGTCCAAGGAAGAGGGAGAGGCATAAAAAAGCTCATTAAAACGCTTAATTCGAGTTAAATTTTCTGCTGGCCCAAATGGTCAAATAAACTGAAACAAATTGAGGATGAGGTTATCTTGAACAATGGTTATATAAACTGAATTTCGTGGGATTATGACGACATTTGGTGATCACATGGAAGTTAATGACATCGACCAGATATTACTCGATGCCAATTTTAATACCGAAGGCAATATTGTCGATATAGATGATGATGATGTAGATAGCCGGTACTGGGCAACACTCCGTAGTAGGCTGTAACAATTGAGCAAATGAATGTTCACAGGGAAATATTGTCTGAGCTGTTGGAAAAATCATTTGGTCAACTTTTGTATTAGATCAAACGTAAAAAGTGTTTCTGTTTTTTAACTGTCGGCAAGTCCAAAATTAATATTAAAATATGGTTGTCGATGTAACGGAAGAACAGATGAACCACTTCAAAGAGGCTTTTGGCCTCTTTGATAAGTCTGGCACTGGCGTGATTAGTGCTCGAGAATTGGGCAACCTAATGAAATCGTTGGGCCAAACTCCCACCGAGGCCGAGCTAAGGGATCTGGTCAACGAGATTGATATTAACGGTGATGGCGAGATTGATTTTGAAGAATTTGTCACCCTGATGGCCAGGCAGGTTACTGAACATGACGCTGAGGAGGAGCTGCGCGAGGCATTTAAGATCTTTGACAGTAATGAGGATGGTTTCATTTCTGCAGTTGAATTGAAAACTGTCATGACCAACTTGGGCGAGAAGCTCACCGACGAGGAAATTGATGACATGATACGCGAAGCAGACTTCGATAAGGACGGTGTCATTAACTACGATGAGTTTGTTTATATGATAACAAAATGATAAAACAAAACATCGCATATCATACAACCAAGTTACAGTTACATACATTGATAGTTACATACATTAATAGTTCAAAATTAAATAAAAAGTAATATATAACGCTCATATTTACGGTATAGCCGCAAACTAGTCTCAGTTTAAAAGATATTCCCTTTTTTTTTTTTTTGTCAAGATATTGCAACCAAATACGCAATATATAATACGCATAAAGAAATGTCAATGTGATACATAATATTGAATATACACAGTCGCAATTAATTCTGCACCATTATGTATAATAGTATTGGAACAATCAGAGGGATTAGAACCTTCGGCAGGCCGAAAGTATTGTAGCTTTCGTTCTCGTTTTTTTTATCCCCGCTACCCATATCGGGAAGAAGGGTATAATAACTTTGTGCCAACCAAAAATGTATGTAACAGGCAGAAGGAGACTCCACAAACTGTTTATATTTTCAATCAGTACCAACAGCCGAGTCGATATAGCCATGTTTGTCTGTCTGTATGTCTGTGTGTCTGTCTGTCCGTCCGTATGAAAACCAAGATATCTAAAACTATAACAGCTAGAGATATAAAATTTGGTATCAATGTGTGTTGTTATTGAACGCAAATCAAGTTTTGTTAATGATTTCTTGGCTGCGATCGGATAATTAGCATAAAAGTTAATTAAGAAATAATTAAAATGTACTAATTTAGGAGCTGCTTCCTAAATTGATGCAACACAAATACGCAACAGAAGTTTTATTTTATTAAGAAATCGTTTTGGTCAGGTGGTAGCGGGTATATCACAGTAGGGCGCGCTCGATTGTAGCTTTCCTAATAGTTTAAAGATAAGTTGCTTGAGTATTATTTTATTTTAGTTCCATGTATTATAACACAAAATTCAATGGCCTTGTACAGTCAAAGCTTAACTTAAGGTGGTAAGTTCTTGAACTCTGCTCATCTTCAGTTACAAATTTAAATTCAAACTGTCCAAGTATTTTAGTAATTATAATTTTAATTAAATTCGTTGCTTTCACCACATACTATTTTCTGTTTTTCCTTTTTTCCTTTCTTTTTTTAAGATTACGTGACGGCAATTGTAGCATGCGATGGAATTTTTGTTGTTACTCTGGTTGTCATCTAGCTCAAAGTGCATTGGGTAAATTGCACAATTTACATAATTTGGGGCTGAAATTCGAAAATGGATTTGGCATCGGCTACATCTGGCATATTCCCACACAACAAGAACAACAAGAATAATAGGGAGAACAATTAGAAATTCAGAACCAACAATCCAAAATTAGAACTCCTACTAATGAGAAGCAAATGCAGGTGACTTGTTCTACGCAACCTTCCCATTTAATATACATTTGCTTCCTGCCACCAGCCTTGTCTTTGTCACCCAACTGGATAAACATTCTGTGCATAGCTTGTGGCGTCCAGCTAAGAGTCCAGGGAACTTGAGTATACGGGTTCTAAGGGCGAAAGCTTGTGGTGAGCTGCCTTGACTTAAACGGAAATTACTTGTGCAAGGCCACAAGTAAAAATACCAACAACATATTACACAAATGAGATTTCGACCATTGGTATGAATTTGCTCTTGAAATTTACGATTATGATGAGAAGAAGTAGTATTTGTATTCCTAATCATATTGAAATTCATCAGGTTTCTGGTGTATTCCAATTTTTGTTATCATTATTGAATTTCTAGTCTAACAATTTGTATTTTTTTTTGTTAAGTGGTAGAATCTTTTTTTGCACTTTTTTCTTTACTACATAAACTTTAAGGTCAACTACTGCTTAGCAATGATGGATGATGATTTTGTTGACTATGGTACACCACCGCCGGAGGAGCGCATAATTCGGGAAAATAACTTGACGGCCGAACAATTGGCAGATCTAACGCAGGCATTTTCATTGTATGATGTTGATAATTTGGGAGTTATATCAATGAAGCTTTTGCCAGATGTCATGCACACCGTTGGGCACAATCCGTCCGAGCACGAGTTCAATGTTTATTATGCGGATTTAGATCCGCACAGTACAGATGAACTATATCTGAGCGACTTTTTATTCGTTATGTCGGAACGATACAAGGTTATGACGATTGAGGATGAGGTGATCTTGGCCTTCAGGGTGTTTGATAAAATGGATAATGGCTATATACATGAAAATGAATTTCGAGGGATAATGATATCATTTGGTGATCACATGGAAGATGATGACGTCGATCAGATATTACTCGATGCCAATTCTAATACCGAAGGCAATATTGTCTATAGAGAATTTGTAGCAATGATGATGGAGAGATAGTCGGTATTGTGGTGCCCAGCAAAGAGTGCAGAAAACTAAGTTGTGTAGATCATGAGAGACAGTTTGTGGTGAGCTCCCATGACTTAAATGGATATTACCTGTGCAAGCCCTTAAGTCAAAATAACAACACCATATTTCACAAATGGAATTTCGAATCTTGATATGAATTTTCTCATAAAATTCTGTATTTCTAATCGTGTTGAAACTTAGTAGGTTTCAACATTTTTGTTAATTTTGTCGTCATTAAATTTCTTGTCTAAACATTTGGAAGTCTGTAAAATTGTCGTTTCTTTTTTTTATTTTCGTCTTTATTATATAAATTTTAAGTTCACCTGCTTAGCAATGATTGATGATGATTTTGTTGACTATGGTACACCACCGCCGGAGGAGCGCATAATTCGTGAAAATAACTTGACGCCCGAACAATTGGCAGATCTAACCGAGGCATTTTCATTGTATGATGTTGATAAATTGGGAGTTATATCAATGCAGCTATTGCCTAATGTCATGCACATTGTTGGGCATAATCCTCCTGAGAACGAGCTCAATGATTATTATGCGGAGTTAGATCCGAACAGTACAGATGAACTTTATCTAAGCGACTTTCTATACGTTATGTCGGAACGATACAAGGATATGACGGTTGAAGATGAGGTGATCTTGGCCTTCAGGGTGTTTGATAAAATGAATAATGGCTATATACATGAAAAAGAATTTCGTGGGATAATGACGACATATGGCGATCCTATGGAACATGATGATATCGATCAGATATTACTCGATGCCAATTCAAATACCGAGGGTAATATTGTCTATAGAGAATTTGTAGCAATGATGATGGAAAGATAGCTGGTACGGGGCAACACTCCGTAGTAGGCTGTATCAATTGAGCAAATGAAAATTCACAGAGCTGTGGGAAAAATAATTTGGTCATTTTTTGTATTAGCTCAAACATAAAAATTGTTCCTCTTTTTTAACCGTCCGCAAGTCCAAAACTAATATCAAAAAAATGGTTGTCGAAATATCGGATGAACAGAGGAACGAGTACAAAGAGGCGTTTAGACTCTTTGATAAGTCTGGCACCGACGTAATTAGTACTCAAGATTTTAGAAACCTAATGAATGCGTTGGGCCAAGATCTCACCGAGGCCGAGATAAATGATCTGGTCAATAGTGATGGGCAGATTGATTTTGGTGAATTTGTCGCCCTGATGGCCAGGCAGGTATTTGAGAAAGACACGGAGGAGGTGTTGCACGTGGCATTTAAGATCATTGACAGCAATGACGACGGTGTCATTTCTGCATCTGAACTGAAAACTATCATGACCAACCTGGGCGAGAAGCTCACCGACGAAGAAATTAATGACATGATACTCGAAGCAGATTTCAATAAGGACGGTGTCGTAAGCTACGATGAGTTTCTCTATATGATATCAAAATCATAAAACAGAATGTCAAGCTACAGCAGCAATAGTTTAAAATTAAAAAAAAAGTAATATTTAACGTTCATATTTACATTACGTCGTTCTGCATTTGATTCATGGCCTTCTCTGACAGCTACGGCACGACTTCATACAAATTAACGTTATAAGCTTCCAGCACCACAACTTACTTAATATTTACCGAAATTCTCATGTTTCGTGGTTTACGGTCGGCCTGGTCGAAATCTTAGGACGAGAGAGGAAGGCATCTAATTTCATCAGTCAACGGAGTTGAACGTCAGCACCTTTGTAGCTTACAAGCAATTGTCTTTATGCTTGAATTCAGTTTACTTATGCATTAAAATTAAAATTTACCTGGACCCACTCTGCTGCTCTGTCTGTTTTTTTGGGGGCAGGCATATTCACTCCCTTATCCTTTGTTTCGGAAATATTGGATATTTTACTTGCGAAATGCCAGCTTTGCTTAATTGAAAGTTCACAAAAACATTCATTCCGAAATCGATGCACTTCGAGCGTAAACGATCCGAAAAAGCGCCAGATTTCAATTTCAGATGCAACATCAATAAGCACTTCCAAAGGCATAAATATTGTATATAGCACATGCCCTTATCCCTATAGACACACAGGCATGCATACTATCAGAAGGAGCACATAGAGAGGGGGAGTCGGTCTCCTATTGAGGCCGTGAACGAGAATGATGCTCTGCCTGCAGGATGACGACAGATGCCGTGCGATGGTCCACTGACTGCAAAGGAAATTGAATTTGCGTGTGGCGGAATTGTGTGATGTTTTTGTTGTTGTTGCTGTTGCTGTCACTGCTGGTTTTGCTAGTCGGTCATTGATAAAGGGTGTCAGCTCTGCTGTTGGGTCATTACATTCTTGAATTAATGAGAACAAAGCAAATTATCAATAGGAATTGCGTAATTGAATACTGCGCGAAATCCATAGCTTGTGAAGTACCTTTTACAAGACAAATATTAAAAATAAGTATATATAGTTTATAATCGTATTATTTTTGCGACCTTTATTGTTATCATGTGTCTAGCTGACCCTATTTTTCAATTTACATGTACTTAGTAGAATGAAGTTCTTATTTATTTTAGCTAATATAGACCAATATTTTCGATTGTATTTCTATTTTATTATTATTATGTATTATTTTAACCTTCTCGAGTTGTATGTTGGCATTATAAAATAAAATTTAAGATTGTGTAATTAAAAGTAATTTTTTTTAATGGTCTTAAGAATCTCAAGGTAAGAGCATTTCTCTGTCGGCTTCACTACACTGTATCGTTTCTAGGTGAATTTACCAAAAATTTTCATTTTCACGTCGATGTGGAGTACTATTTTATGCGGTGAGCAGGGGCCACGCCCACTCGAAGTGTCATTTGGGACACTTTGGTACAAGAACTTGGCTACGCAAAAAGGCGCATGCAAGTGACGTGGACGAGCACGAGGAAAGCGAACACGAAGGACGTGTACGAGGACGGCCAGAAGCGCACGACAAATGTGCAAATGCCAAAGGGCAACAACTACAACATCAACAACTGCAAATACAACGACAACAAAAACGATGCCAACAACAGAAACAACAAGGAATGCAGGCAAATAAATTCGGTCTGGTCTGAGTGCTAGGCCAAGTGCGGAGAGAGCAAAGACTGCAACGAGTGTGAAGAGTCGAAATGCTTGCCAGATGTGGTTATCAAGTGTCCATTTGCCATAACTCAACTCCACTTAAATATTTCGCAATGTTTAAGATGAAAACTCTCTTTTAATTGGTGGTAAAAGAAATTATCTTTTAATGCCACAACCGTGAGCTACTTTCCCTGAATTGAACTCGAAGTAGCTATCACATTTTCCCATTTCACGTTCTGTTATAAGCAGTAAAAGAGTGAGAATTTCGAATATACCGTCTTTTTGGAATCAAGGCAGAGCCAACTACCCTTTTGGGATTAGCAGATCAACACACAAACGAGCCTGAGTAAATGGTCTGGGGACTTGGCTATTTTGGTAAGGCCAATAGGCTTATCACGGCCAAGGGTAAGGGATTTGCCTTAAAGTCGATTCGATGACCCAATTAATTTCTGCACAAGGGACCAATAACTTCTTTTAGTTATGGTTTTAAATTTAAGCATCTAATACTTGGTTGGTTGAGTTAAAATTAATTGAGATAAATTGAATTTGAATTATTTTGTTCTATTTATAGAATCTATGTATGTGTTATCTTATTTATTGTACTTTTGCATAAGGAATATTAATGTTAGTTTGATGTGTGAAGTAGACATATTTACCCTATTAATATATATAATATATTCTTTTTACATAATATATTCGTATCAACAAGTACTCATTCAATATTTGTATTAAAATCCTAATATTTGACTGTTCCTAAACGATGCGTTAATTCAAAGTATAATGCAAGATTATTTTTACTTAAACGGCAAATATATTCATATTCAATGTTTTTTGTATTTACTTTCATTATGTAATTCTATGGATTCTGTTTCCCCAACCAATTCATGCAGGACAATGACTGAAATCTTTAAGTATTTGTTTGCAAAATACTTCTTGGTAGAATTACCATATATCGCCTCTTCTGGTATCGTGCGGCCTACGAGAGTTTCAACTCTTCAAAATGTTGCGTTAAATTGCTTGGAAAAGTTATGCGTCGGCCCACCTTGCCACACCATGTGGCATTTCTCGTGCATCATGCCCTGCCCCACCTACCTTGACTTCTCTCCCACATTTTTTTTATTTTCATTTTCCACCCTGTGAATCGACTTAGCAAACTGCTTGAAATGTAAAAATGTTTGAGCAGCTTGAAAGGAAAACTTGCACAAACTTTGAAGGCTCACGTAATTATGCACATTGCCCGGCTAACTGGCGTGTTGAAGCTGTTACTTCTGGTCCTTGCACTGCTCAGCAATCAGCATATTAGAGCAGTCTCGGCACTGTCCCTGAAACAAAACAGGCGAAATCTTTTCGAAGAGCGGTCGCCGCATCTAAGCCAAGTGCGCGACGTGGAGCAGTTGGGAGACATGGGTGACGACGAGAGCTGCACCGAATCTAACTTCCAACAAAGCGATTCAGATTGTTCCAAAGCCACAAATATCGCCCAGCACGCTGCCCAGGAAGCGGTGCACGCCTATGGGACGCAACAGTGTGCGGCCGCCGAGGTGGCACACCAGGTGAAGCAGCAGTTGGCGGACAAGGCGCTGATCGCGGCTAAGGCAGCCGAAGCAGCGTTGGCTGGTAAGCAACAGATGGTTGATCAACTGGAATCTGAGCTCTGCGAATCGGAGTCGGCGTTGCAGCAGGAAAGGGCATCGATTGCTAACACACAGGCTCATGTACAGGCAATCTTTCGGACAGCTCAGCAGACGCAGCATGTGCTGGAAGCTCTGCAAAGTATTGTCAAGTTGGCGGAAGAGAATCTTGCATGCGCCCGAGCAGCTGTGAATGGGGGGCAGCATGAATTTGCCGAGAAGGCGTCGCTCATCGAAGCCGCGCAACGTCGTGTCGATTCACTAATCAAACTATTGAAACAAGCCCGTGCGGAACTCGATTGCATCAAGAAGTCAACCTATAAGGCGATTTGTGCAGCAGCTGAGGCGCGACAGAAGGTGAATAAGGATCGACGACATTCGAGGAAAAAGAGACAAAATCAAAAAGAAAAAAAAGACTCAAGAGCTCCATTGAATGATCTTTGTTTTTTGTATATTTATTATGTATTATTTTATTTTCTATAAAAGTAGGTAAACTTTTGAACTTAATTTAAAAAAAAGTAACTACCTTTCTTATCTTTTTCTCTGGCTTTCAAAAACTATAGTGCAACTTCAACTACTCAAACATGGCCGCGCTGCATAAAGATTTGAAGCAGTCACTATCATTAATAGTATAATTATCTTGGCAAAAGTATTTCGATCTCATTTTCATATTTTAAATATGGCTTTCATTTCTTTTTGTAATTCTTTTCATTCTTTTTCTAATTTGTAATAATTCTTTTTGTTGAATTCTAATAATGCGTGGAAACATATATCGTATAGCTGCCAAATAAACTATCCGCCTAATTTTGTCTTGCACATATCACAACCGAACTCACATCTTGTATATTTTGTTTTATCTTAAATATGCTGAACAAATTAAGATAACAGGCACTACTGCAACGGGCACTATCGAAGCACTTGGATTTTTTTGTATTTATAATAATAAAAAAAAATTGATTCAGTGTTTTAATTTCAGAAAAGCAATCCTTTTTAATCTTTTATAATTGCAAAAGAAGTCTTACAAAGCCGAATACTATACCATTATATATATTTGACATCTCTGAATATTATTCGATCAATTGAAAGGGTATAAACCTATCAGCTAGCCGAAGCTAATATTAAGCTTTACTTTTCTTTACTTTCTTTTCTGTATATTCGCAACATTTAGGTACCTCTCAATCATCCATCTCCTAAGAATTTCAATACATTCACATACACAAGCGTACGTTCACCTTAATATGGCATGGGTACTCTTCAATTTATCTGCTCAGTATTTCAGTTTATTACAATAGTTTGTATCCTTTATAAATACAAATGTGTTGGCTTGACAGCCAATCCATTGGTGAATATCCTTTGGGATGTTGTGAAGTGGACATGAAAATCGAAAATAGAAGAACAATAAAACAATTTCGTAGCAAAGCTATTTCGTAACAAGTTCTTGGCGAGCTTGTCTTGCTTGTGGGACGAAGAACAAAAGTTTTTGCAACACATTTCCAATAATGATTAATCTAGGGAATGAGTGAAATATATATATGTATTTGTGTTTGTGTGGATGTATTTGCGAACGCACATTGGTTTTTAAAGTTTTTGGTTTCAAAGTTAACAATAAATAAATTTTGAAAAGCCATTAATTGGGTCATCAACGGGAAAGAACGAAATACTCTTGAATAACTTGTCTGAAGGCGGTCCCAAAAGTTCTGGGTAGCACTTGGCGAGACTCTTGAAAGCGGACTAGCTTGGGTCAGCTGCGGCCCCTGATCTGTTAATCCGCATGGACAGGGAATGGCAAAAGGGTTCGGTTCGGTTCGGTTTGGTTCGTTTTGGTTTGGATTGGTTTAGATTTGCCATTTGATTGAGAGGCAACGTTTTGTTTTGGCCTTGTTTGCCCGGCAAAGGCTTAGCGCGTGGCACATTAAGCCCCATGCCTCCTAAATAACTAAGGCTTCCCACATGTCTGACCCCACCCTTCCCCACACTCTTGTCGACACTTTCCCCTGACTAAAAATATTTGCTGACACTTTAATGCCAACACAGCTGCCAAGTGTTGATCGCTCAATTGCCAAAAGCAGCAAAGCAGCAACGGAAAACTACTAAAAGTCAGGCCAAGCTAAAATGTTAGTGGGGTTTGCTTGGGTCTCGATGGGGAAAGGAGCTTAGCTGCCTGCTTGTCAGTCAACAGTATCAACATAAACCGCAACCGTCCCTCATCAACTCCTCTCCGCTCCTCTCCGCCCACAGAAACGACAATGTTCGAATCTCAACAGTTTGACCGAAATGTATTCATTTCAGCAACGCCAACACTCACATTATGTTTGCATGCGTTTGTGTGTGTGTGTGTGTAAGTATGAGTGAGTGTGGCTATCGGGTTCTCGGTTTCGTATCCAATTTGCGTATTTTCGGAAACAAATCAAAACAAATGAAATCAATTCGATGAAGCAAATCTAATTTCATGCGTATTTCCTCGCTTTTTGCTGGACAATAAAAATTTCGGCCGAAAAATGAAACCCGAATTGTAACTGAAACGCTTTTCTTGACGTTGTTTCTGTAGTGATTGTCGTTGTTGTTTTTGCTATTGTAGCAAAATACATACTTATATAGGAGTTACGGGCCACTGTGAGGGAATTCTGGCAAACTGGCTCCAATTGTTTGGCCTTGTGGGCGTGACAGTCAGCTCATAAAACTCAAGGCAAGAATCAAATTTGCTGCTGACTCTCGAATGGCACAAGTCATGGTTGTCGGGGAGCGAGAGGAGACAGCGAAACCGAAAGAGAATAAGACAGAAAGACGGAGAGGGAAACGTGAAAATGTGTGTGGGGGAGCACATTTCAAGGGCTGGTCAGTTAATATAGCAAAATTAAGTACACGCACCGTAGTCATAAATGGACTCGAATGGCGGCCTTGTGTCATTAACATTTCACCTGCTGTGCAAATGGATTGGGGAAAACTCGCTCATGCCACGCCTCACGTCAGTGCGGCGCATTGTCGATGCGATGATATTTGCGCATTAATTTCGTATCATTAAGCATTCTCCCATCTATATTATTTACAGAACAAAATTCCCACACGGCTGCTGGGCACCGCAGCCCGCTTCGTTGTTTCGGGCGAGGCATTTACTGAGTATGCGGGGGTGCAGAGCGGCAAGTGAAATGCGACAAGTAGGAGACGGAGTCCCTTGTTAACAGTTTCTATTATGTCGGTATATTGAAATTTATGCGTAACGGTAAATGGTAAATGTCGAACGGAGAATGGTGAATTCTGTTTGTTTAGTGTAATGGCGGTTATTACATTACCGCCAGATTAATTATTATTATGCAACTTGTATTGTTTGTTGTTGGCATTGATGATGCTGATGGTAATGATACTAGGCAGCTGTTATTGGCCGTTGTTTTCGCGGCTATTAGCCTGATTAAAGTTTGTAATAGACACTCCAACGACATATATACAAACAGAATACATAATCCTGTGATGGAATCATATTATATAACACGATGAAAAGCAGAATGTATAAAAATAAACACGTGTGTTAGATCTTAGTCATTTAATACAATACAATTTTATTTAAAAAAAACTCTGCCGGCCTATCTGTTCTATGGCATTATATGCCTATTAATGATAACAAAGCAAATAAAAGTAATAAGATATACCTATTTTGTATACCTAGATTTGCATACTAGCTTTCTGTTTGTGTGTGGTTCTGTTCAATAGAGTATCTAAGCACAGCTCTAACAAGAGAGTTTTTGCCAAACGTTAAGAAAGGAACCATCAGACATTTCTTTTTTTTTTAAATGATATAAACGATGCATCAAATACACAGTCTACGAAGTCATTTTATATTTAAAATTAATAATCATGGTTGCAGTTAAATTCAAGCTTCACTTTGTCACTTTTAAAAGCGACTCAGTTGATACAATTCGACTGACAATTGTTTAATTATGCAGCAAAAACATGGAGCGACTGCTGCATGCAATTCTTCGCCCGTAACGGCACTTGTACAGAGTTCAAAGCAAAACGGCAGCTGCAAGCAAACTTCTCATAGAGCCTGTCCCAAGGCGCTGGTGCTGTCGAGGTAACAAAGAGAGAAGGTAAATAACACTTTGGCCAACTAACTCAGTAGGCGAGACGCATACCTCGTGCTGCATGCCGCATACCTCATTCTTCATGCCGTATGCCGCATGCCACATGCTACCACCGACTACCGTCTACCGTCTGCTGGCTGCTGCCAAAGTTTGTGCTAAAGAACTGAAAGAGATTTATTTCAATAAGCTGGGATTGGGTACCGAAGGTGCAGCAACAGCTAAGACAAACGCTAAGCGCCGCGCGGTGCATGCAACTTGGGCAACAACAGTTGCTAGTCGCCAGTTGCCAGTTGGCTGCACAAAAACTGTGTCTGTGTCAGTCAGCGCCAGTTGCCGCAGCTGTTGCTATGCGCAAGATGGAAATACATTACTAACGCAAAGTGTTTGTAAGGTAGGCAACACAAAAAAAGAAAATAAACAAACGATGTATAAATATATGCAACATACTCGTCTATATAAAGGCGGCAGGCAAGCGGAAATTTATGTTTCTTACCCAAAAAGGTTGCATACATTTTGCAAAGTAATATGTAACAATAACAATGTGCAACAGAATGCAGCAACTTCACATCCAAAGCCAAGTTATTTATTTAGTAAACAATTAACTTGAAGTTCTTTTACTCTTGTTGCCCGAGAAAGGGATGCGCATTCAATCAGCAACTTGCCACATCTCCGTGCACCCCGCTTTGCTCATTTGCATGCAATTTTGCAGAAAGCGTGTGTTTCTGACTTACCCTTTCTCCTTATTTTCTGCATTCTGTCTCTTTTCTTTCTCGCTTGGTATTCAAATTTCACGCCTTGCCTGACAAAGGATTTCGCCTATAATCACGCAACTGTCAACAATTTGACACTTGCATCAGTCTCCGTCACAGTCGAGCGAATAGTTATATCAAAATCCCATTAGTAGCACACATTGTCCTGCATTGTACTGTATGTATGTCTGTGTGTGTGTGTGGCATTCTTTTACATTTAGTTGCAGGCGAATAGTTGCACGGCAAACATTGTTTCGTAATTAGTTCACCTGCCATGTTATTGTTCAACTCACAACACAAATACTAATAAAACAGCAACAATCATCTGAATATGCGTATGCAGGTGTGTGTGTGTGTGCATCTGCATCCTGGCATTTTGGTCCTAATTGCAATGCACTGGCTATGAAATCGAATTTCAGATACTTTCCACTGTATTGTTTTAGTTTTTGTTGCACGCTATTTGTTCAGGGCCAATTTCGGTTTTGTTTTCACCTGTTGTAATTTTCCTCTTGGCTATTTAAACTACATATGTAAAAATACTAGTGCACAATATGAAGAACCACAATTCGAATTTCTAGATTCATTTAACACGGCTCTCGAATGGACAATACAACATTTTCGAAACCAATATAAAGTGATTTGTTATTTTAGTAAATTTTGATGGATTCGATTTATTTATATAAGAGTGTTTTAAATATAACCTTAGGCACATTCATCAATAAATAGCTATGCCTAATATTTTCTCAACATTCAGGGGGTTGAGCAGTTAAAAACAGAAAATATATAGCATACTTTTTAGCGCATGAGTTAATTGCTTTCGAACTAGGCTAGGTTGTAATTCCGTTTTGAACATACATAATCTTTATTTATTATTGAACAAATCTTCTGGATTTCTCGATTGTCTGATGTATCTATTCAATGTACATTTCCTCCAACGTTGCGGCTGTCTACGACACGTGCTGACGCAGCTCATTGTTGCTCTTATCCTGTAACTGGATTTTTATTATGCGCAACAAAATTAAAAATTAAATTTTGCTGCTCGCCCGTGGGAATCGCTGATTCTGATGCCAATGTAGATGCTGATCATTCAGTGGAACGACTTGGCGTCTTGGCGTGGCCTTAACTACAGCAAATGACGAACAACAACACAAGGAAGCGAAAACAAAAGCAGAAAGACAACATCCCCTTGAGCTCTGCGCAATTTGCGAGCCGCAAAATGCCTAAGGTAATCACTTGCCACAAATTGTTGCTGCCGTTGTTGTTGTTGTAATTGTAACTGCTGCAAAGCCTCCAACCCTCCATGCTTTCGGAATTCAAGTTCAACTCCAGAGCTGTGTGTTCTTCTTTAACTTTTTCGTATTATTATTGTGCATTATACGGGAAATTGACAAAGAAACTTTTTTCTTTTTGGCTGGAAAATAGCAAAGAAAACACACCGTAAGAGCCAGCAGTGGAGAATTCCACTTCGAATGCCACTTGAGAATTTAATAAAAGAACAAAAAAAGTCTACATACATATATACACGCACATACACATACACACACAAAAGGAATAAGAGGCAGACAGGAGCCAAAGGACAACGAATGGCAACTGGAATTGTTGTGCACAAGTGCCGGTTAAATATTTTAGGCAAATGTTTCCTCCTGTTCCTTTCCCCTGGTAAGCAGGCAGAAACAGGAGAAAAGGCAACGAAGCTGGAGCGAGTCGAGGAAGAATCGGATGACTTGGTCGGGGCAAAAATAAATCAGCTGGGGCGTAGGCACTTGAGTTGATTTATGAGCCAAGGGAATGGCAACAAAAACGACAGGTAGGGCCATTCCAGTGACAGTATTTCCTTTTGCATAATACAAAACCAAATTGCTTGAGCCGTGAGCTCTGGAGACCTGCAGCAGGCCTGAAGGCGACGGCAATTGACAGCAGCCACAATCACAGGCGAGAGAGGCTCAAGTTGTTTTGAAATTTGAGGCCACGGACGAGGTTAGAACCAGAGACAGAATTTCAAAATTTTCGCTGTGACAGTTGTAGTTCATCAGACTGTCAGTCTGGCGGACAAACAAATAGTCAGTCTCGCAGTCACACAGCGGGCTTGACAGTTAGTCAATTGGAGCGCGTGCAAACACTTGAAGCAAAATTGCGACTAAATCTTCAAAGAAATCGTTGCTGTCGCTGCCAGTACTGGGCGCTACCTTCGTCTCAGCTCAGCTTTCTCTCACCTGTGTTGCTCACGTTGTCCGCATTTTAATTACATAGCCATTCAAAAACGAAATTAATTCTCGACGGAGCGTAATAGGTGGCCGGCTAAGCTCAGCAGCTGCTGTCGGCACGTGGCGGCCAATTGAAGCCAAACAAGAATACGAAGAGATACGAAAATATGCCTACAACGAATAGCAAATACTCTGACCGATAATTAAATTCAGTTCAAAAATTGTTTTAATTGTTTATGATAAGTTATATAAAAGATTACATTTGTTTACATATATTTATGAAATATATGTCCACATCTGCCACATTTGCTGTAATAAAACTAGTAGACTCTGTATTTTAGGTTAGGGCATGCGAAATATTTATGGCCGCAATTAAAGTTGAATGTTTGCTCGGCGCCGCCGAAAAGTAGGCAACACATTTTAATGAGCCATGCGGTAGACAGGACAAATATAATTAAAACAACTGAAGGTGAGAGCTAATGGGAAAGCAGATTCTCGTAAGCTTATTAAATTGATAATATTAGCTGAGCTAAGTTGCCCGGGCGTCGCCATAAAAAGTACCACAAGGCTGACAGGGATAGCTACAACGATTGTCCCGGTGCAAACACTTTGACATCGCAAGCAAACGGAAACACACACACATACAAAGAGAAAACAGGAAAAATTTCATTAGACTAATGTGTTGCATGTCACATCAACGTCAGGCGCAGTGTAACAAGCAAATGTGAAAATCCCAAACAAAACAGCAGATGCAGCTGCCCAGGATACACCAGAACGTCGCACAGCTGCACTCGCACTCAGGATGAGCTGCAGACATGTGTTTGCATGTGTGTGTGTGTAAGACTGTCTTTCAGTTACAATTTCACTTGACTTCTTGTCACTGCAACATGCCTGTTTCGTTTCTCTTTTCTGTGTGTGTGTATGTGTGTGTGTGTTGCCAGTCATGCATCTTCGTCATTTCACAGCACTTGTCAGCCTCACAGTGCAATGCAAAATGGCCACCAGGCCACCAACGAGTTGCCAGACTGCCAGTGTGAAAGGCTTCCATGCTCCCGGTCAGCAATTTCTGATAACAATACCCACCTCTTTTCTTGGCTACTTCCCCAGCATGCTTTGCCCCGACTCACTTAAGTGATGCATTGTCGTGTGCTACTTTTGTATCATTTGTAATCGAATGAAAAATTAGATACTTGAACGAATCGAGCTTATCCAGCAAATTTCTGCTGCTGTCGACATAATTATATGTTCAATATATCTTCGCCATTGTGCCGGCGAATTGGAATGGACATAATGGCTGCTGTATTGAAAGCATTCGAAATAAATCAACAGATGATTGACTTGATTGAATATTGACAAATTGCAAAAACTTGTGTTGAGCTATCTGAGCAATTAGATACCCTGTAGTTAACTCTATGAAGTTATATTAGCTATGCTTAGATTTATTCTATAGTAATAATTATATATCAGAATTGTTATATACACCATAATATACTGTTGATTGGATTTAAAGTGGATAACCTTATAATGGACATGACAGAATACCAATAAATAAAAGAATGTTGCAGTTTTTATTAAACTTTTTACTCCATTTACTTATAAACCGAACTAATTAGTTTTTATATACATATTTGTAGTGAAAGATAATGAGAATAAAGAATGTTCTACATAATTATAAATATTTGTTGATTTATCTCGGCCTCTGAGAATATCAGAGCTTCCTATTTCAATGCATCACTTAACTTTAACTTGACCTTATCCAGGTAACGAACTTCACTAATTTAGAATCGCATCTCTTGTTAATTGGCAGTCGAATTTAAAGTTGAAAATTTCCAACTCGAACAATTTGCACCCGAGGCGCATCTGTTTGTGTGTGTGTGTAACCATGTCAGTGTGCGGCTTCAATTTCAACCAGCAGGTGGTAATTCAAACTGAGCAAAAGCCGGACCAAAAGTGACCGCAACAGCCGTCGCCACCACAGGCGTGGATCCAACAACAACACAGCAGAAGCAGCAGTACCACCAACAGCAATAAGAGCAGAATTGGGAGTAGCGTGGTACGTGGCGCCTTACCACCTGTCCGGCAGGTGGGGGCGAATCTCTTGAAGGCACGTGCACATGTTTCTGGCAGCCTGTGGCCCCCTGGCCAGAGGTTCAATTGATGCCGCCGAAGCTCCAGCTTGCCGGTCGGGGTGAATTCATGGGCACTTAAATGCTATAAAATAGACCAAACGGCCGACACTAAAATCCAAAAGTTGCGCCACGCTCGCAAAACTTTACCTGTTCTCTCTGCTCTTTATTCTTTTTGCACACACCAACACACACACAGACACCTTCTGCACTTTTATGGTTCATCATTTTTGGGGTCAGTCATAAAAAGCATCAAAGTTAAAGTTGAACTTTTTTACTCGTTTCACATTTTCCCTATTGCCAGGCAACGTAGCGAGCGGTAAATCAGTTTTTATTATGCATAAATTAAAAATGTTCAATTAAAAGGGTTGCGAGCGTTATGTAGGCTTGAGAGAGGGGTAGCTCTTGTGGGAGCATCTCATGTGCATGCTGAAGTATTTTTTTGTACAACTTTACGTTGTTTTCGGGCATAAACAAAATTTTTTAATTAAGCAAAATCGAAGTTGCCACAAGTTCAATTAGTTTGTTTTTTTTTTTTGCCTACTTTGTTTCATATTAGTTCCGTTCTGACAGGCTGCTGGCTTAGCCCACCTGTCGTATACGCAATATATGTAATATATATGGATATTTTATGCATTTGTTGCTTTTCAATGAATAATTATGGTTAATTATAGAAGCAATGAAAACGAAATAAAACAAAGCGATGCATTTAAATTGTAGTTTATTTCATTTCATGTGTTATGTATGTGTTTTTTTGTTCGCTTTGTTAAGTGCTTTTAAACAACAATGGAGTGCAATAATTGATATATAGTATTCGCGCAGCGTATTCATTATTAATTTGTGCGCGTTGTCTGACTGCAGCAATTTATTGTAAGCTTTTTATGATAATGTTTTTGTTGTTACTATTTGTTTTTTATCCGCTGCTGCTGCTGTTGTGGTTGCATTTGCTGTTTATTAACTGGCAAATGTGTGAAGTATAAATATTGGTGTTATTTATTTAAAGCATCGTTAACAGATTCGTAAAAACGAGCGCTGACAGAATTAAGGGTTTCTTTTTATATTCTTTAAATTATAGAGATAATATTGCTACTGGGAATACCCTTTGTTTATTGTATGTTGCTTATTATGTAATTATAAAGATACAAATGTTTTTTGCCTTACTTTCAATTTCTCTGCCTGTGAAGGAATTTTTAGATTTACAACCTTATAATTAAGGTTATATTACTTTGATAAGTAACCTTTAAAATTCATTTTGCAGAGCATCGAAGAGCGCTTATTGTCGAACAACTTTGAAAGGTACTATACAATGATGCAATTGTCGAGCACATCATTATTTAATTACAATGCAGTTATGATTAAAAAGCTACTCAATTATGCTGCAAGCAATAAATACTTAATCTGCAAAAAAGCGAAATATTTGTTGTTACTTATCTGTGACAAAGCAAACTCGGCGCTCCTGATGAAGACGTCTGCTTCAGGCAGTTGTTTTTCCTTTGTGACTCTCAAAGTGAAAGCTAACATCTCAGTCGATACTCTGTGCCAAAAGTTTTAACACATAGGAACGGAAGGGGGGTTATGCGAGCGCAGTGGAAACTACAAAGTACCATGTGGAAGGGAACGCATGTCAGTCAAACGCATATCCTGGAGCGATAAAAATCAATTTCCCCATCGAGACATGCAAACAACAATTGCAGCGACTGCCAGAGCGACAACGACAACGTCAGCAACGACAACAACAACAACAACAACGACGATGACACAACATTCCCGTCAGCGCGACGTCGCCGGGGGAAGGATCTGAAAAATTAGGAGACACATGCCAAGGCGCACAGCGCACAGAGAGCAGGGACTGATGCACAGATGAGGGAACACAACCTTAGCCGAAGGAATGCAATGCAAACAGATTTAAATGCATTTGACGATTCTCTGATTTGATTTCGATATCTCAGCTTCCCACTACCTCCCCTCCCTTCCCCTTTCCTCTTCTCTCATCCCATCTCTGTATGCCGCCATGTTCGCACTGATGTTGACTTTCAATTTCTGTTTGCGCGCAGTTTGCTGATTATAATTCCACTCGTCGTCGACAGTCGGGGCGCAGCATTTTCTCGCTGCATTTTTAGCGATTTCTTTTTCCATTCTTTGCTCGATTTCAAGTTGGCAAAATGCTTGACAGAAATTGAGGAATCGCATGCAATTTCCCGTTGTCCTTGAAAGCTGTCAGTCTTCGATTGATTGCCGGGGGCGAGATGGGCGCCATGAGAAGGGTGCTAGATTGGGCGGGGGGATCAGAGATGGAACGATTTAGTTGATTGCCGGCGGGCTGACGTGCCGTATGCGTAACGCTGCCTAGCACAGATCAGTCTTAATGCATATTTGTCTTAATGCATATGTGTCACAGGTGGGTCAAGAGCGGAGTGTGGGGGGGGGGAGTTGTGGAGGAAAGTCGAGCAAAGGGTAAAGGGAACTCTGTTAATTTTCGCTAGTGCACGCAATAAAGCAACGCAGGCAGTGTCACGTGCGCATTTAAGTTGCAAGTTACAACGGTAACGTGCAGCACACATACACATACATACGCACTCTCACATATACACACAGCTAGTTAGCGCATGTCAGCGTAAATTTAACACACAGCGAAACCTGACGCCGCATACAAACTAAGTCAGAAGAGCAGCAGACAAAGACGGCGTCTCTCTTGGCCTCCCGCCCTCTTCCTCTCCCTCCCACTTTCTCTCTCTCTCTCTGTCTCTCTCTCTCCTCTTTCTCCTTCTCTGTTACTTCCAGCACATTTTGTGGTTTATTTTTGCGCGCGACTGCAATAAAAAAAATATAGTGTATATATAGTGCACCTTGGTGAAAAGGAAGTCGCGGCAAGTTTTTGGCATCCACATTCCGCTCTCGAATAACTAACTGAGCCAGCGACAGCTCCGGTGACTGCGGCGCAGGCAGCGCTGCATAATCAGCAACGCGACTGCGGCAAAGGCGACAAGGAAACCTTCAGCAACAACAACGTTGGCAACAACACAAGCGACAACAACGACGACGACACTGGCAACATTTATCATATGAAATGCACGTGCCAGGCGTTTGCCAGAGTCGCTTCCTGAGCTGCTTGCTCGATAAGTCGGTGAGAGAGTGGAAATATATCCTGTCAGTTATGCCACAGCAAAAGCGAGAGTAGTTTGGAAAGTTGCAAGAGTGGGCATTTAATCTTTTACCTGATGAGGTGCAATCCAGTCAACTGCGATCATCTAGTACTAATGCTACTTATTTTTTATAATCTCTTTGTTTTCAATCGATTATATTAAATATTTAAACTATTTCCCAAATCAAGAATGAGTAAATAAATTACCAACATTACCCAACATAATTCGTTTCCCATTAAAGCCAAGGCGACAGTCAACAAACGAAATCTTGAGCTGCCCTCGCTTATTTGCACACCAAAGTCAGTTGCTAATATACAGTTACAGTGGCAACAGCAGGCCGCGTTGCATTGCATAATTAGAATGCGTTAAGTATACGCAGTGGGTACTGGATGAACCTCATTTTTTTTTACTACGGCTCTCGCTTTGGAGTGGTTTCAGCTTGTTTGTGTTTATGAGTATGAATACGAATATGAATTTGAATATGATTAGTTATAAGTTTGAGGGTGTGTGCTAAGTATACGTAGAATGCAAACAGCAAATAGTTGGCGTAAGCTGCTTTCACTTTGGCTGATTGCACAAATGCTGCGAGTACTCACAATCGGTGGCAAGTGAATGCTGCCTCAACTTTGCTGCACACATAAATTGCATTCGCCTGTCATGGAAGTTTCTGCACCTTCGAGTGAGACATTGTTGTCGTCTTTGTTGTTGTTGTTGTTGCGAGAGCTGCCTAAGTGCCATGCATTGAGTTGTTTCCTTTAGCCGCCCCAGTCCCTCTCTCACTCTCTCTTCATCCATTTCTAAACTTGGAAAAATCGATTCCTCGCAGCGCATTGTTTTTGCAGCCGCACTTCAACTTGAAAATGTTTTGATAAACTAGCTGACTATGCAAAGCAGCAGCAAAGGCTAAAAAACGAGCAATGGCGCTGAGCAGGGGAGATCGGTGGCAAGGCGGGCAAGGGGAGAAACTAAAGTAAGCCCCGGGCGAACTTTAAGCCAAATGCTATACAGCTGCAACAATACGAGTGGCAACATTGGCAGCAAGCACTTGTAAAAATGGCTGAAGAAGAAGCATACAAAAATAAACAATAGTGAGAGAAGCAGGCAAGCAACGAATCTTAGATGCACTATGCGCTATAAAATGCGAATGAGAGGTGACCTTAAGTTTGAACAAGATTGAGTGTCCTTGGAGTTTCTTTTAATGCTGTTGTTCTAAAGGTATTTTTAAAGTAGCTCAGTAGTTTGGCAGATTGATGCGTTTCTTGCACACGATATATAGTTTATTTATAAGTTTCTTTATCAAATATTATTCCAATACACTGATTAAGATGGAATTCCCTTTTATTGATTTTTAGAAAATGTTAAGTTTGATAAGTAGTTTCTGTAATAATATTAAATTTATTACTGCCCCAATTAATTCTAGCAAAGAACTTTTTATTTCTATCGCATAGTGCACCAAAAAGTCAATAAAACCGTTGGTAGGGTATGATAACTAAACATGCAGCTCAGCAGAACTTGTGGCACTCGTGCAGCAGGACAATTGTCTAAAAACAAGTGCAATAAAATTGGCTAAACAATTGTCAATGCGTCAGTTCTAATGGATTTAGTTGAGCTACTGAGACAGTAAATACAACAACTTAATAATAACAACAATAAAGTGGACAACAACAACAATGATCAATCACAATTCACAATTGTTTTGAGTATAACTTCAATGGCATCTTAGTAGCCTTAGCATTATTCAACTGACATTCAGCACCATGGAATCAAGTATTATCGGTTATTCGAAGCAGATGAGTCAGTCAGCAGTCAGCAGCATTCACAGAGTAAAACTGAAAATTAGCTCGAGATGAAAGTGAAACTGAAACTGAAACTTTTCCTTTGCTTTTGGGGGATCGCCAATTGTTTGGGTGAGTTGTGGGTTGGGAGTGTAGCCACACCTTAATCAGCAAGACTCATTTGAGTGTGTGTGTGTGTGTCTTGGTGTGTGCCAGTTTTGCAGATTGACGGGAATTGCGTACGCAAACCACTGCAAGCAGCCGAACTGGAGGAACCAGTCGGCAGCACACGCCACATGTGGCAACAACAGCGGCAACTTTCCACATCCAACTTGCTGACCGAGTCAGGCAGCTGCAATCGACCGCCCGTTTTACGGCCTGCAATTGACAGCAATGTGGCTGAAGCTCATGCCGCGGCAGCTGCAACTCCTGCGGTGAACCTGGGTAATTATGTCTATCAATGCGCCGCCAAGCGCGAGCCGAGTCCATCTAAGCCCATCAACAAGACCAGCCGCCCTTTGGCCATATCACAAGAGACGCTGCCATGGCATCAACAGATGACTGTGCCGGCAATAGTGCTGCAGTTGGCCCGCAACTGGAGGCGTCCTTAGCGTTTTGCAGTCCAGCAGTTCAATGCCTGTTATAATTATAGCCCCTTCGCTCATACATATTTTATAGCTAACGTTAATTGTGTGTCTTACATTTCAATTGTATATCTTGAACTCAAAATATATATAAACTGCGTCGCAAGGCAGCTAATTGGGGCAACTTCAATCATAAACCTTTAATAATAATCATAAAAATTGGTAAAAATATGCAAGTGATGTACATACTATAAACTATGTACATATATATTCTTGTTCAACATCAGTTGCCAAGTAAACTATTTTGAGCATCATACATACACACACAACATATGTCCACTAAACATTGAGACTAATTTCTGGATCTTCCCAGCTCTTTTCATACACTATACTTTTGAGAATTGCCCAGAAATTGTCGATTTGATGTGCCTGTGGCACGTTTGGGGTGTTTTCATTACGGTACAAATTGTATATTTTGACGGTTCAGCCAATCCAATGTTCACGACCAACTGCACGGCAGCACTTTGGTATTTTTTCGAATCGTTGTGCTATATATTTTAGTGTTCGCTTACGTTTACGATATATTACGGCGTTTTTCTTAAAAAGATTGTGAACGACAGACTTTGAAACTAATTTACGGGATTGCGGCAATGCTTTAAAGCCCGAAAAAAAGTGGCATGAGAGATTGGTATAATTTTATTTAATCTTTAAAAAAATCAATAAATTCACTGGTACTGAGGTGTCCAAACCGATTTGCAAAAGATTTATGTAAATCCAACTTTTTCGACATTTGGATAAAAAACTGCAGGGTAAAATGAGTATGACACTTCGTTAGAAATACTGTTGGACTTAAGAAGTGAGTTGAGTGCTCTGTGTGATAGTTTATGCACTAAAATTAACGTCTGAAATAAGTCTCAATGTTTAGTGGACATATGTTATATAAAGACCTCAAACTGAGCAATTGTAGGAACTAGGAGCATCAAATTTAGTTCCTTTATACCATACATAGATGAAGCTGTTTATAACTTTGTACACTACGTCCAACGGCTTCGCAATCGGAAGGTTTAGGCAAAGGAGTTGTCGGGCACTGTGTAGGGGACACGCAGATTTATGTGCATAGACTAAAGTAAACACCGTGTACATTACATAATTTCTCTACCTTATTATGTATTCAATATCACTCAGCTATACATGTATCGCAATCAATGCACATAAATCTCCCCTACATAGTGCCCGACAACTCCTTTGCCTAAACCTTCACACGATCACTCTGTAGTATTATTCTTGACTTTCAGAAATCATTCATAGTCGCGAAACTAATGCCCCAATACCAGCTCAAAGTTCTGCCAAATATTTAGAGGTTTCTGCTTTGCTTTCCTCCTAAAAGTACCGCAAAAGCATTCGAGTTAATTATGCCGCGGCTCGAGCGAAAGCACGCCAAATGACCTTCTAATGAAGTGCGTCGTGCTTAGAACGCGGCCATTTTTCATGAGCTTCACATAACGTGCATATTTCAATTAGACAAGCTAATAAAACATAAAAGATGTTTCGTCTGGCAGCTATGCCAGCCCACAGGCTTTTAGAGCTCACAGTCAACCGCAAACTGAGAGAGAGAAGGAGAGAGAGAGAGAGAGAGAGAGAGAGAGAGAGAGAGCGAGAGAGAGAGAGAGGTAGCGAGAAAGCCAGAGGCAGCTGCTGCTCTTTTGAATTATTAACAGAGCAAAGCGTGGTGCAAAATAATTCCGCAACACATTCAGCGGGCAAACAAAAGCACAACACATTTAGCCAACATGCCTTTTGATCCAGCTTACAGGGCAAGGCAACAGAACAGAGAGGGAGAGATTGAGAGAGAGAGAGAGAGTGAGAGAGACATGAGCAGTATATGAGAAGGCCAGGCGAAAATAGTAACACATTTTTTGAATTGTTTGGCGTTTTGAATGAATGAAAAGGCAATGGGGACCACGGAATGAATAGAAAAATGCTGACGTGTTGCTGCACGTTAGTGTGCGCGTGTGTGAGTGCGTGTATGTATGTCTATGTGATGCACATTCACTCTAGCGTTCTTTTGGCTTTAGCTTAATTAAAACTTTGGCGTGCGCGAAATGCGCGCAAAGCAGTTGGAAAATTAACAAAATTGCTGGCCGGGGAGTTGGCGGCAGGCAACCCGTTTGCTGCATTGAAATTGCAGTTAAGGTCGTAATGCTTTCAGCCCATTTGGAATTACACCTGAATATAGGCAGTTGGAAATGAGAGATAGACATAACATCTCGCTAAGCTTAATGCAGGCCATTTAATGACTGCCTACTCGATGTTGTGTAAATGGAACAGACAGACAAAGAGGGAAAGAGAGAGGGGCAAACAGACTGCCAGAAAGCCAGGTCTGCTACATAGTATACCACAATACCTGCTGTGCACGGGACATACAACTTCCTGACTAATTGACACATTCGTTTAACCTTTCTCTGTCTTCATTTCGTTTCTCGTTCTTCTCGGCCGACAACTGAAATGCAAGACATGAATTTTTCATTGGAATTTCCGTCGATTTTTGTTGCAAAATAAATTCAGAGCTTCGAACAAACAAGAGCACAAACGAGTCGAAAAAGAGATGCAAACTGCAACTGTTTTTGTATTCTGTGTTCCGTATTTATATTATAACTATAACATGAAGATGGAATTGAGAATTGAGAGATTCTCTAAATACTTCAGTACCTAGGGGTTGTCTGTGCTTTGTTTCGGCCATTCACTTTATATTTCAAATTACATTTCTTGTTTTTAATTAAATTCTTAGACTGCAGTTCTATCCTATTTCGACAGACAAATTTGCAAGTAAATTTGTTTCATTTTCTCGCTGTCTTCTTTTTTTTCTTTCACCAAAAACGAGTGAAAATATTAAAAAAGTTCAGTGGACTTGCAGAGAGTCGTGTGCAAGATTTATATTCTTAATCCAAATAATGTCAAAAAGCCACAAACAAGCGACAGGCGCATAAAACAACTCAGCAAATGAGTGCACACACACACACAGAAGGCTGTCGGACAACAATCTAAGAGCAAAAACCGAAGAAAAATGTTATTTATTGTTATTACGAAAATAAATAAGCAACGAGAGCAGAATAAAGGGCGTGCCAAGCGTCCAAGACGCCCAGAGAAATGTTGCACATAAATGTGGGAAAATAAAACCGTAGAAATTAAACAACTGGACACTGGCAAATAAACCAACAACAAGAACAACAACAACGAAAACAGCTGAGGCGAAATGGCAGCGGCAGCCATTTTATATGCCATTACAGTGTAAATAATGTATTGTTTATGTGTGCGAATGTGCGACTGTGTGTGTGTGCTTGTTGCCGAGCTGTGCCAGTTACATTTACTTAATAACCTGTGTCACAGTTTTACTTTTATAGGTCAGCGAGGCGGGGCAGCCGCCACCTCCCAATGCCATTATTGTTCGAACTGCCCAGGAAGAGGAACAGAATCCCAAACTGAAACTGAAACTGAGACTGAAAGAGAGGCGACACTTAATCAATGGGATACAATAAAACTGTCCTTAAATATATTTATCGACTTGCAGGAGCCAGAAACTAATTACGGCTTATACACGGCAACTGTTAAGTTAAACGACAATTCGGCTTTGTAATAGCATAGAGCTGTAGAAATGTCAGATATATATATCTGAACATTTAATAATGTAGATCAACATGACCGGGCAAAACACATATGGTATTTATTCTCATAATAAACTCACTGGTCATATCATTCTGTATTGTATTGTATGTATTGTAATCCTTCCCTTTGAATATGAATTCTATGCAGCTGCCTAAAAGTATGCACTGATGTTTGCTAAAACCAAGTAGAGTTTCCTTTTGCAATATGATATTTTGACAATTTACCTGTTGTTCATGCATCCTGAACTGCAACTATTACCATATGTTCTTTTCTGCTTGAGAATACTCTGATTCACCAACACGCTGCGCAATAAATATTAACACTAGTGTCTGAAAGTGTGCAGAGCTTTTCCCTCTCTATTAATCTGACTAGGTTCTCTGCAGGTCAACTGCATGTTGATCACCTGCATGCCATTTGAGCGACAGGTTTATGAGCCGATTCCCAGTGAAGCTGCTAAAATTGCAGTTTATCTACCCAATTGCGAGGCATAGGCCAGGTTATCAAGTTGAGGCCTCGGTCAAGTGTGAGTAATTGCGGCAGTTAGACAATTGGAAACCTGAGCCGAAGCTCGACATCGGCGTCTCCACTTGCCTATGGAATTTCCATGGGCAAAGTGCACTGGGCGCTCGGCAACTCTAAAAATAGCCGTCATATGAGTTTCCCATTTGGGGCTTGTCGGTATCGTTGGTGTTGTTGTTGTTGTTGTTGCTTGTTACTCAACTGTGCAGCATAAAAGGCATGAAGCAAGCTGTAGCACACACACACACACAGCTGCCGACGGTGCCTGGTGAGGTCAGCTACAGTTGACTAAACATTTTCATTTCGGTTAAGTGTGGAAGTTGCATTAGTGTGCGTGTGTAACGCCTGTGTGTGTAGCGGCTAGAAGTCAATGAATTGTGGCACATGGTGTATACTTGATATTGGCTAAGAGCGTTGCGTGCATGACTCAACATTAGCCAAATGGTTTCATTAGGAACGCACAGCAGAGCCCCGCAAATACAATAGGCCTCTGTTGAGCTCTGTCGGCGTAGGAAAACTTTTTAATCATCAGCACTTGGCACTTCTATGTCACGCCCACATGGCCAACAGAATGGCATAATTAGCTGTTGCTCACGCTCATAATGTTCGCATTAGGTTTTAATTGAAAACAGATATTTGCATTTTAATTAATTCCTTCAGTGGCCCCCAAAAAGACTTAGAAGTTTCAGCGGCAGCTGGACACGAGTCAATGGCCAAACAATGGCATAGACACTCCACGGTCTCGTTGGCCAAGGGAGGAGTCAATGACATGTCCAAGAGGAATAAAATTCATATTCTGCATAAGACCGAAGTGGAGAAGGCAACAGAGACGAATAAACAAAGGCAAAATCAAGTTAATACTCAGGCTCAAGCTGCACGCAGAGCCGGCTGGGGCCAGAGTTCTCTGACATTTAATGAAAAGTAAACAAAGCATTCTTTTAGGCGCCCCACTGCACAAGCCTAAGTGTGTGACACGTCTACATGCGTGTGTGTGATAGTAGATGTCTACTATCTGACTCACGAACAACAGCTGGAAAGTTCAAGGAACGCAAGACATAAATTAAATCGGATTGGTTAAATCTCTTGATATTTTATGAAAGTAAAGTCCAAGTAAGAGTAGAACATATCATTTAAGTATAATCGGGAGAGTCAAAGACAAATTTACATTCTTTAAATGGGAAAAAACTCTCAAATCTTAATGATCTTTGGTGGGAAAGGAAAGAATTTAACACATTAAAGGATCTATGTTATATGGGGTTTTAACTTTGGGTTGAAGGAAAGAAACTTAGACAACAGTCGAGAAAGTACTCTTTAGATCAGACACAAATATTAGGAATGCCAGCAGTAAAGAGCAAGCTATTGTAAAGAGTAAACCAAAAAGCAAAGAGTCGCTCCTCTGAGCGCGCTCTCTGCATCATTCGATTTCTCTGTGCTCAGAGAAGCTGCACAATAAAGCTTTCTGGTGGAGCTTTTCGCTCAGCACTCAAAGGGATGCTGAGTGAAATTTCCGAGCTAACTCTCATTCCCATCTGCCCCAACATCTCTCACTCTCTCTCTCTACTAGCTCCCCCTCTCTTTCCTACTCCTGCGCGATGCTGTTCTGGTTGAGATTGAGTTGCAGCAAAGTTTGTCGCATTGAGTAGCCATTGAGTGAAGTGTTCGCACTTGATTTGCTTTTGCCAGCTACAGGATATATCGTTCTTGCTTTTGTTGCTGTTGTCCTTGTTCTCTGCAATTCCACTTACTCAACCTGGGAATGAATGAAGGTCCTGTTCTGTGCCCATAATATTAGCTCACACATTTTCGTTTTTTGTCGCCACTTCATTTTGTCCACACACAGACACACACACACACTTACACACAGTGTCCTTTTTGCTTTGTTTTCATCATTTCGAATTACTCTGTTTGCTCTGCCTCTGTTTTGGATTCGTCGTTCTTTTGCTTATCTTCGCCTTTTTTCTTCCGTTTTTATTGAACAGCGCGTTCATTGTTTGATTTTTGTCAACGCTTCTTTCGTTTCATCTCTTCTTCCTTCGTTTCATTCTCACTCTCTCTCTCTTACTCTTTGCGCCGTTGTTGTTGCTTTTCTAGTGCTCTCCCCTTTGTTGTTCTTTGTTTAGCCGGGCGCTTCATCTTACTTACTTACATAAGTGGCTTGGGAGCACAAGTACGATGCGACTGGAAGGGGCTCAGTGTAGCGAAAGGGGGAGGTGGGAACGACTCTGCCTCGTCATTTGTTTCTTCATTTTGCGTGTTTGATTCTTATTTTTATTTGGTATTGTTCATTTTTCGGTTAGTTGGTCTTTTAATCGCCTTTGCTTAGCTGTCTCCGCTTTCCAAACGATTCTCTTGATTTCCCCCCTTCCCGTTCTGCTGCTGCTTTTCTGGCTTTTCAGCTGTCGGTTTCAATTAGTTAAGCGTTGCTTGAGTGCCATCCAAGTTTGTCCGGCTGTTGGGCTTAAGCGCTTTATACTCTCTGATCCATTCGATAGCCGATTTAATTGACACTCTTCAATTGAAAGAGGCAAGTATATTTATTCGCAGGCTGATTAAATCAGCATGTAGACATGCAATATCAGTTGTGTTTTATTTGGGCAATCCCGATATACCCTAGAAAATGGAGTATACCATAGAATAGTGTAGTTCAAAGGGCATATCAAAAGTAAAACTTATTCAATCTACGTGAAGTCGTTTAGATTTAATACTTCACGCCCTGCAATGCATACAATTTACCAGCTAATCCGTATAATTACTCAACTCTTTGCACACCTTTGTTCCGCTACAGCTGCTGCTCTACCTGCTATGTGTGTGTGTGTCTTTGTGTTTAACGCTATTGATACGCTAATTAGTTGCGATAATTTATCAAAAGCGCATACAAACACACAGTTGACACACACAGACACACAGCCAAAGAGACAAAGCCATGCACACCCACACACAGACAGCCAACTTACCCACAACCACACACATATACACACACCTCCTTGCACACACGTCTCACCAGCTACTAAAAATTCTGCTGCAGTAGCAAAAATTGCTACTTAATTACACGGCAGAGGCATCCGCCGGCAGCAACAGCACCTCCCTCCCAGCAGCAGCAGCGGCACCTACAGCTGCCACACCTGCTCTACCGCCCACACACATTACACAGCATCATCGTCTTCAGCAGCTATCCGCATTCCCATCCGCAGCGTCGTCAATGTCACAAGTGCTGCAGCGTGGCAAGTTCCATTTCCTGCCATCGCCTCGGGTAACTTCACAATTAACTACTAATTGCTCATACGCGACGTTGGCTGGCGACACTAGAACAACGCGTCAACCACCCACCTCTTACAGTTGTTCTTCTTCTCTTCTCCCTTTCCTTTCCATCCCCTCCCTTGCTTGCTCACTGTCAAGTCTTGACTTTTGCTCTAATTATCCGCATTGTCACACCCGCCCCGCGCTGCCGTTGTCCTTGCCAACGACCTCGTCTGCTTCAGGTATTTACTGAATTAAGTTTTAAATTTTTAGTAAATACTTTGCGCATTTTTGTGCGCAACGTGCCCCTCTTGCCCCCCATTTTGTTTACCTCCGGTCGTGCTGCTTATGTGGAGGCAACTGTAATTACTTTTTAATTGCTTTTCAGTGGCCAACTATGCGAGCCCCGCGCTGTAAATAGTTGTGACGCCTTTGTGAGTTTTCCACTTGCCACTTGCCACTCGTCACTTACCATTTTCCATTTGAACTCTTCTTTATTATGCAGGCATTGGCGCAGGCAGCTGTGCTGTGTGCCGTGTGACAAAACTCAATCAGCAATTGAGCCTGCCTCACAAAAAGTAATCATAGAACTTTTCCAATAAATCTATGAAAATAATGAAAAACATTGGAGAAAACAGACAATGGGAGTGTGTGTGTGCGTGCGTGTGTAAGTGCCACGCCCCGCTATGAATTTGCCACAGCAATTTGCATTTGGCACGTAAAATACGTAAGTTATGGTACATATGTTTGATATAGTGAGATAGTTGACTGCTCTGCGCTCGCAAATGGAAAAGTACCCGAAATGGAAAATCATAAAACTATCGAGGAACAGATGAATATCGCAATGCTCCACACTGCGCTGGCATATGAATATGCATATATAAATATACTATGGGTATTCCCATATTTCAATTGCCACGCAAATGCGGCCCCTCGATATGCTCTCTATATTTTTGAGAGTATCAATCAACTGCAGTCAACGCCGTCCTTCCCTCTGTCGCTGCGTCGCTCGCGCAAAGCACTTGCCACACCTCGTGCAAATGTCAAACACATGTCGAAGGCGCAAACACGGACAAACAATATGAAAAATTGATGAAAACCCAAAAAAGAGAAGCAAAACATGCGAAACTCAAACGGGAAATATGCCGCGTAGCGAGAAAAATATGTGTCGCACCCTCCAAAACAAGAAAAAGTGAGCAGCAAGATGTGGAAAAGATGGAGAAGTGTGTGTTACTACTTTTACACACAAATGACTTGGCGCCATTTGCTGCGGCAAAGTGGCAAATTTTCCACATTGCCGAAATATTTGCCCGAGGCACGAAGCAGATGTTCTTGAAGCCAGGGAAACTCTCCCATACGCACCGTTTGCACACTCGTCAGCAGCTCCCCCAATTGCCATTTGATGGTTCATTAAAATGTCTACTATGCTGCTGTTTCTGCTGTGGCTGCTGTGGCTGCTTCATCAATCGATTCCAATCGTCCAAGGCGAGCACAATAAATCGGCGCCAGGTGCCAGCAGTCTCGCAAAACGAGTAAATGCCGCTCAGCTGTTGCTCGTCTCGGCCTCAGCTCGGGCTCTGTTTGCAACCAAATTAATTTCTGACGCAGCCCAGACAAATGGTAGAATAAATTCTAGCATAATACGTGGTGTGCTCCAAGTTGCAGCTCCGCCTGCACTCTAATGGCCCACTGCTAATACACTGTCTCAAGTAGGTCTTAGGAAAAATAATCTGGGACAGAGAGAGACATTGATAAAAACAGACGAAACTGAGATGCCCTTGCACGGTATATTCAGGATAAGTTAGTTTGACGCAGAGTAAACATAAGTCAGTTCAATCTATCTCAAATTTAACATAGTGTCTTTGGTTAAGACAGTATGTAGTGACCTTTCCTTAAGCAACTCTTTTGGACAAAAGCTCAAACTGCATCCTAATTGATCTTGTTGTGTCTAGGTGCATTTAACATGCTTCCGAGATAATCTACTACACATTGACTCACTAAGGTTTAGGAACATACGTTCATATATGCACATATGGAATATATCTACTCGATCAAGCTATAGACAATAAAGCTACTTATATGACCCTCGTAAGGAACACGAATTATACAAATAATAATCATAACAATAACAATAATTGACAGACAAGTGAAAGACACGTGTAAGCAGTGTTACTATACCCTGCACTTTGCTCAACGTTGACACAGAGGGTATGCCAAAATGTTACAAAATTGACTTACAATGCATCCTGAACAGATTTGCATTAAGTGTTTATATTTTATCCTGCCAGCGTATCTGAGAATTTAGCACTCTCGACTACGCATTTTCGTTTGTTTTTTATTAATTTACATGCCGCACACGCAGCAGCGGCGCCTGCTACAAATTTTTTTACCTGATATCTAATTTTAAACATTCTTCAAACTCAATTACAGAAGGAGCATTTGCCCCACGGGGCCAGCACTCGCCAGGTAATTGCTTGGAAATGAGATACAGAGAAAAACAGGGATAAGGGAAGAACATGCAAGAGACATTCACAGAGCTCTGATAAAGTAAAAACTTTCTGCTTTGGCAAGCTTTCGTCTCACATTTTGCAGGATAATGAAATCAAACAAAGACAGGTAGACAGGTGAGGAAAAGGGAAAAGTCATCGGAGTTTCACTAAATTAGCAGCAAACGCTGCAATTATGCGAGAAGTTGGCCGAAAGCAGCAGCAGCAGTGGCAGCTGTAGCAGTAGCAGTTGGTAAGTTGCTTTCGAGTGAATGTTAATGACTTCAAGTGGCGCACAAAGTCAAGTTTAAAATGGGCGGCGTGGGCGTGGCATGGCAGTGAATGCCACAGGTTGACAAACATTGCGACAAAGTTGCGACTTTCAACTCAATTTGAGTGTCAATCAGCTGCCAGTGCCCCGCTCTCACTCTGTATCTCTCTCCCTCTCTCTCTCTCATACATCTTCTACCTTGCTCTTCTGCCGGAAATAGCGAAGCATTGCGTAGGGCGCCAGCTAAAATGGCTGTTTGTTTGCTTCCGGTGTGTGCGAACAACGCAAACACATTACGCATCAAGTGGCCAACCGGCACTTTTCTGAATGCCTTCACCTTTCCCTTTCTAACCTCTCCCTGCCCCACTACTCGGCAAATGCAAACTTGAAGGCAAGTGCATAAAAAGAGGCAAGTAAGAGTAGCAGTTAGAATCGTGAGTGAGAACAAAGTCAAACAGCAAGTAACGCGGTCGACACGCTGCGTACCCTGCGTACTTGGATCATCGTAATTATTCATAAAATGTATGCGAAATAGAAGCGACGCGTGCGGCAGAGTGTCGTTTTAACGGTTTTGCACCCCCTTTCCTAATATTCAGTACTCACCCCTCGTTGAATGCGACTTGAAAGCATGTTCCTCCCTTGCAGATGTGTCATGTTGAAAAGAAATGTTTAACTATGCACTGCATATACCCTGTACGTTTGGAGTAATCCAGGCAGGAGTATGACTCGTGGAATTGTACTCAAGAGGTTGAAGTGCCCACGTGTGGTATGGTATGATTTGAGATGGAAGAACATTTTAGTTCTGAGTGTGGAATACAATTATGAATGCATGGAATGAGACAGTAAATAGGGCATTTAAAATATAAGCGCCATACTTATTAATATGCATGTGTTTGTATGTATGTATGCTAAAGATAGTAAAGAAAGTTAACTTTCTGATGAAATAGGAAAAAAACAGGGATTACAAGTTGAGAGAGAATGAGCAAATAATATTTAATTGTCTGCAAACCTCTTCCCTAGTCTCAGTACGCTCCATTGAAAAGCATTATTATATGCGGTACCATTGTAGCAGAAAGTGGGGAATTAATTCTGTACTGATTCAAAGACTCCTTTCTTTCGTTTGTATCGGATTAAGGTGGCGGGTAAACAATAGTCGACTTCACTCCACTCTCGTTTTTTTTGCTTTCACGTTCATATTTTCAAATTTAAATTTTAACGCTTATATCAAAAGAAACGTACAGCTATCATATATGTATATTATTAAAGATGAAGATACATATGTGCTCTGTGCTTCATATATTCATCAGTATTCATTGCCTTTTCAAAATGTGATGTCTGCTTTGATTTGGTTTGTCTGAACTCGTGAAAAGTGAATATAGAGTGCGGAGATGTCCGCACTGTTAGGAACAAGTTTTTAATAATTTTAGATTAACTAGATAGATAATACCTGTTGCGAAGATGGACGAAGAAGACACTATTTGCTAATTTTTGAAAACTGTAACCATACTTATACTGATTTAAATATATTCTACATTAAGAGTGCGATTAGGTTGCAATTTATAAGATATCAGAGTAGAAGTAAAGTCATGCGGTGGAGGTGACCGTGGATTCAACCAATTGAATAAAAACTTACAATAAATGCAATATAGAATTTTATAACCAGATTTGTTGTTATTGAATAACTGAGATCTGAGAGTTGAGCAGACAGAAAAACAGACAGACATCGGTAAGTCACTAGTTAAACATCGTTAAATTATTAGTGTTCCATTAGGACTACCACTTCACCTTTTAGGTACATTTTCACAAAGTAATTATACCTTTTTTGTTGTTAATTTGCAACGGATGAAGGGTATACAAATTTATAATTAATGGAACTCTAACCGAGTGCAAGGCATAATCTCCATACTTATTGGATACTTTAATGATTTCCAATAGACAAAGCATGATTTCAATTTTCTATTCAACTGCCTGATACGATTATTTTAGCAGAGAACCCCTGGTTAGTCTGTTCAAATTGGGGGAAAAACAATTAATACAAAACAAAATAAATTCAACAAATTAAATTCAAAAATAGAATGAGAGTACCAAAATTTGTAGTATACTCCTGCAGGTTGATTCGTACTGTGTTTGTCTTTGTGGACAGTCTGATGTTTAGATGCATGAAACGACATCGCCGCAAAATAACCTTCTTGATACATCCCGTCTCCTTCGCTGCACTGCTGTTGGTCGTCGCACTGTTCCTGTACTATGAGATGCTCAGTATTCTGCCCGACTTGTACGACACCTCGGGATTATTCTATAAGGTGCACTGGGTGCTGGCGCTCTTCGTAGTCTACAATGTGGTGGGTAACATGATCTATTGCCACGTCACAGACAGCAGTTTTCTATCGCTGCCCAGGGATAGCCAGGATCCGATTGTAACGGAGGCGCATCTGTGGCATCTGTGTACCCACTGCCAGATGCTGGTGCCGCCTCGTGCCTGGCACTGCCGATTGTGCAACGCGTGCGTGCTGAAGCGAGATCATCATTGCAATGTGACGGCCAACTGTATTGGGCATCGGAATCAGCGATTCTTTATCGCTCTGCTCTTCCATCTGACCCTGGGCACTTTGGCCTCCCTCGTCTACAATGTGATCCATATGGTCGTTGTTCGCGTACCCATGCTGCGTGACCCCTTTTTTATAATAACCGCTGCTCTGGAGGATTTCGATGCTGGGGAATTTATGTCGACTATGACTGTAGATACCACCAAGTTGATCATCAACGGAGTCGCGCTCAAGATGAGTCTATTCTGTTTCGCCCTAGCTGGTAGCCAGTTCGTTTACCATTGCTTCTTAATCGTTCGCGGGGCGAGCACGTTTCAAATGTGGGATTGCAGCTATGACCTGGGCTTCTGGAGCAATGTGCGTTGTGTGCTGGGCGAGCGCATGTTCTGGACTCTTCTGTCGCCCATGATAGACAGTCCATTGCCCCACGACGGCACCCGATGGCAGCAAGCCCCATTGAAAGAGAGGCCCAAGAAGCCCGTCAGAAAGGCTGAAATGTGTGCAGCATGAGACGTGATTTCCCCTTGTTCTTATTTAGTTACTGCACAGACACACACACATACGTACTGAGATAAATACTGTTATGCATACACGTTTCTTGCATTGGGCAAAAATCGAGTTTAACGCCTCATTTAATCCGGCGATTCGTGAACTAATTAACAGCACGTTGGCTCGTGGCAGATAAGGCTCGTGGCGGGACGGGGCGAGGTGAGACAGCCACGCGGCAGCAGTTTAACTGAGAATCGATTGCCTGGAATGGATCGTCATATGTGTCTGTGTATGAGTGTGTGTATGTACTTCAAGGTGAGGGAGAGAATCTGTAACCCTTATGAAAATAGTCTGAATTCAATTGCTGGAGTAATTTGTAGGTATGATGAGCAACTGAGTCAAGGCAGCAAGTCGGAATAGGTTGCATCGAATGGATATTTGTATATATGTGAATATATGTCATAGATCTGAATTGGGAAACATTTTCTATTGTCAAGATTTAAAGAATATCAAATTACTTTAAAGGAATTAAATGATACATTAATTTGGCCAGAAGCTTGCAACGTACCCGAGGAGACATCTCCGACCCTATGAAGTATATATTGTATGTATGTTTTTAATCAGAATTAACAGAGAATTCGAACTAACACTGTCTGTCTAACCGTATGTCCGTATGTGTCTCAGAACACTATAACATATAGCTGCTATAGCCTATCAGCCGGATTGAGTGTTTTTGTATGAAAACTAGTCTTAATTTTCGAGATAATTTAATTTATCTGCGCTAATCAGAGTTTGAGAGTAATCGACATTTTATTTAATTCTGCTTATATTTAACTAGTATAGGAACCAGCAAGAATATCATGCATACCTTAGGTAGCCTTCTGTTTTGGGTTTTAAACTTATTTCCAGCTTACTTTCTCCTTACTTAAAGGGTATACGAACTTCACTATGCTAGTGTTTTAAGGGTCGTTGAATCCTCTCATCTGCATAACGTTTGACTCCTTGAGAGCGGAAAAGGGAAGACAGATTGATGGAGGACCTTTTGCCTGATATCTCGGCCATATAGGCAGGGGGGCTGACTGCACCTTTTGCCACCTTTTTGCCGCAGCCAGAAACACTTGTCAAATGTCAAAAAATCCCAAAAACGGTTGAAAAATGACGGCAGCAGTCGAGATTGGAGATTCCCTCGGTTGCCTGCTAGGAGGTACAGGCTGTTAGGTGGAGTCATGGGAGGGAGGAGGGGGGTGGCATGAATTAATGACAGTGCATGTCACTGACAAGCCCCACAACATAAAATCAGCGTCCTCACTGGGCGCGTCCCGGGGGCGTGTGCCATAACATGAGAAATGTTCGAGGTGTGAAATCTGTTCCAGGTCTAAACAACATAATTGCCGAATAAAAAACTCGCCACTGGCATTGCCCCTGCCACCTCAGGCAGCGCAGTCCGTGCGGCTTGAAGCTGCCCATTTGACCATTAATCAAAACTGCCGGCAAAAAATGTGAAAACAAACGAAGCCATCGAAGTGTCGACTTCCGGCAAAGTGAGAGAAATGCGTTGTCAACACTTTTGGGCCAATCAGCAGGTCGCTGCTGGGCGTGCCATCTGCCAGCCCATTCCCAGCCACGCCCAGTATTGGCTGCAGTCCGTCTTAGCAGCGTTTAACTTTCATTACCGGCTACTCATCCTCGTGCACCTAATCCTCCTGCTGTCCCGAAGCGGCGGGCGCTGATTGCGGGGCTGTCAATTGGACGACTTCCGCTCGCCGCTCAGTCGATGCTTCCGCCCGAAGCACAATGTGCTCCACGATGTGCATTGCTTGCTGCCGAAATTAAAGAGAAGACAAACAGTTCGGACCAGCACAATTCAAAGAGTTGACCAGCTATGCAAGCGACCACAAACCGCCCGAGAACTGCCCTCACATTAGCAGTCAAATAATCATACGCCGCATTGTTCCAGGCCGCAGGAAGGACGAGGGAAAGGAGGGCAGGGGAAAGTTCAGGTGGGGATGGCAGGGACCCTGTTGTGTGTATTTGAAAGTGCCGTCAACAAGAGCAACGTGCAAAAGGAAAACGTTGCATATCACAAATGAAAATGGGCACGAGCAGGAGAACTTTAAAGTGCGGGCCTTTTGCTGTTGTTGGAAAAAGGAGATGGAAAAGGGGAAAAGCAGAGGCACACAGCGTGCAGATAGCTCGGGTATGAAGTAAGGCATGAGTGCCTCCTGGTCGGTTGGTTGAATGGTTGGTTGCCTGCTTCAGCTTCAGCTTCAGCTCCTGCCTACTTTGGTCTCGCTTTGGTTCGCAGTGCAGAATTTACCGCTAAGCGTTGCCAACTGCGGCGACTGCACAAAGGACATGGCAAACAGGCTGCGTCTGACTGGCCGGGATCATGGGGGTCATTGTAATCATAACGGTACTGTTGACGTTGCCTCATCTCGCGTCCCTCTGCAGACAGAAAGAAGCAGCGAGGGAGAGAGAGAGAGAGGGGAACGCGTTTTAAAAAGGAACATTTAATGCACAAAAAGTGCGCTAAAATGGCGCCAAATTAGTCAAATTGCGTTGGGCTTATACAGGGTGCTCTGCTGTCATGGAGAAACCAATACAAAACCAATACGAAGCTATTGTCAACTGTGTCCAATGCGAAGTCAATTCTTGTAGCGGATGCTTCTCTCACTCTTCATTGTTGTGAGCCCTCGACGTAGTCGCCTCCGTTTGCTGCTGCTGCCGCCTCCTTCTAAGCAGCTGCGCTGCTAACTGCGCTGCTGCGTCGCTGCCTGCCTTGGCTGGTGGACAGACGGCAGCACACACAGAGTGAGCAACTAGCAGCCCGCGTCAGTTTTTATGATTTTTGGCCAGTTTCGTTTCATGTTTTGTTCTGTTTTGTTTGCTTTGCAATTATTTCCCCTGATGTGGACCGTAGCAGCAGGCGTAACAGCAGCCTTAACAGAGGCTGTTGCTGTAAAAGCGACGCTAACAGCGCGTGTTGATTGGTGGCGCTGCTCAGTGCTCTCTCCTCACACTCTTCGCTTGCTCAGTGAGTTGTCACTATATTCTCCTCTTTGAAATTCAATATGTTTGGCACACTTTGAAATTTGCATAAATATTTATAAGTAGTTGGTGTGTGTGTGTGTGTGTATATGTATGTGGCTGTTCTCAGTTTCATAAGTGTAAGTGAGCTCAGTTTCTTGCCGAGTTGGGCGTAATTTCATTTGCCTCTATTTGGTGCACCTTCAAGGGAGCAAGCATCAAAGCGAATTTGCCCATCTTTTTCGCAAACGTGTTTGCTCCCTTGTGTGCGTGTGTATGTGTGTGTGTGTGCGTGTGTGTTTGAGTGTGTTACACCCCTTAAGTATCTCACCGTACCATCAGTTTTATTTGCATGACACTTCACACCCCACCGCACTTAGTTCTCCATCCCTCTCCGCAGCACCCTCCCTCTCGGACTTCCTGCTGCTCACACTCTCCCACCCTCCCCTCGTCTGATTGTCTGCTTGTCTTTGCGGTCATTTAACCAATGTTTTTATCTGCCTCTCTGCCCCTTCTTCCTCTGACCAGCTCCTTGCCCGACGGCCTGCCAAGTGTCCATTTGCGTCGGCCAACGGCAAATGTTGAAATCGTGCGAAAAATTAAATAAATCGCCTCATCTCGCAACATTTTCCATTTCCATTTCCATTTCGATTTTCCCTCTCTCCTACTTTTCTGTCTCGTTTTCACTTTTCATTTTTTATTGATATCTTTAATGTGCCATAATTTCTGCAATGATTTTCTTTCGTCGGCGCTTTCTACCTCCCGATATTTTAATACCAATCTCCACGACGGGAAGAGTGGGTGGGGGGGGGATGGGAGCATATCAAATTTGCCCATTGGCTGCCTTGAAATGCCGTTCATAACGTCAATTCCACTCGCAATTTCCGCGCCAATTAAAAATTTTCCGGATTGAAGGCATTTTGCATGCGCGGCACGCACAGCGACCGTTGCGGTGTATGGTGGGAGTGGCATGAGCAAAGGGGATGGGGGGAGGGGGGCGGGTAAATCGTGTGAGGGCCTTTGTTCATCATAAATAAATACTGTTAATTTTTCAATTGTCCGCTGAGCATTTAACGGGCCTTGGGCTGCCTGAGGCACGTGCATCGTTCAATGGGAAAGTGGTAGAGCGTGTGGAAGAGGGAAAGAGAAAGGGGGAAGAAGAGGCAGAGCGCGCGTGGGAGATGGTAGACAGGGTCAGCGAAAGTCGCGTTCGGGCAACGCCAAATTGATGGACAGAGGATTGGGAAATGGATGCACGTACGTCCATATGGCGTGCAGGAATAAAAAACCAGCAGAGAAAGGTTTTTCCGTCCTGATGAAGGCTTTATACCCTCACAGTTTATGGCTGCAGTTTTAAGCTTAATGTTTTCTTATGATATTGTTTTAATCTAGATCGATAAATGAAAACTAAAGGGTATAGTCCAATTGTAAAAATAATATATGAGTTGTCGTTTAGCTATATGAGATTATTAGTTTAGTATCTTGTATCTATACGGTGTATCGGTTCGATTCTGGTTGTCTCGACACGTTTAAAGCATACAGCAATGTTTTAAAACTAGAAGACTAGAGACAGACGCATATGGTTGATGTTGATTCTGAATACATACATATGAATACATACAAATATATACGTACATATGCATATACATGTACATATGTATAACAGAAATTATGTGCTTTACAGAGACGAAGAAGTCTTCTAAGTTGCGTTGCAAACGGCAGGACAATACTTATATACCCTCTGCAAATATGCTGGCCCAAAACTTCTCTGCGTCATACACACATGCATATATGAATGTGTGCGTGTGTGTTTGTGTGTGGGTGTAGCAAAGATTGACAGCCAAGCGGCTGGGCCAATAAAGTTGACAGCATTCGAAAGAGACGAACGTGACAGTTGCGTGTCTGGAACTGGGTCTGGATCTGGTTATGGCTCGGTCTGCGGCTCTGTGTCTGTTTTCGTATCCCGAACTGGCACAGGGCTCTGGCGGAGCGCACGTGTTGTCATTGTCGTCCTCCTTGTTGTTGTCGACGTCGTCTGGTCGACAAACTTGGCACCGGCGTCGCACCGGATATCAAACTGTTGGCAGTTTGTTAGCGGCAAAAAGCGAGAGCCTAATATACAAATACAAATGCGAGCATGTCGCGCGGACTACTGCCACATGCCACACGCCACACACTCGCATACACACACACTGGCACAACAACAGCTGCCACACTCACCGCACTGACTGGCGACTGACGACGTCGTCTCAAACGGAACTTGATGAGCAGCAGCCATTTTAATTTTCGGGACTCTTCACTTGACTTCTATAAATCTGTCAAGTACGCCGAAGTCAACAGGGCCCCTTTCCCTCCCCTCCCCCTGGTCCTTTCTCTTTGTCCACACTGGCAATTGGAATTTCTAATCGAAGCAAATTGAATCACATGTCCCTCTGACGCAATAAGGCGCGACGGGGGAGTTACCCGAACAATGACAGCCTGAGCCTGAGCAGCAGCTGGATATCATCCGGAAAAGATTCTGTTGTGCGTACTGTGTAGGCGTGGTCGGTGGTGCGTGCTGCGCGGTCGATATGGAGTGGGTTGAGGCAGGGGTTGGGCCAATATACGGGCCAATATGAAAATCAAGCAGCCAGCGAGGCATAAATCAGCTTTGGCAAAAAGGCTGCCTAAAAGGCCTCCTCAGGGCTCTCAGGGCTCAGCTCTCTGAGCGTTCAGTTCAGTCTGTACCCGTACCCGGTTGCTCGGTTGCCCGGGCAATGAGCCAAACGTATAAGATAAACGATTTCCGTGCCCCTACATTGAATGAGAGGAAAATTCGCGAAATACTTGTTGGGAGAAAGCGAGAAAACTTTCCACGCTGCAAATGAAAACTGACAAAATGTGAAATTTGCATTTATTGCGTTTCATTCCTCGGTCTGCAAATGGAAGCGAATGTGCAATATATAGTATGACAGAGTGATATAACTGTCATGTGCTTTCAACATAATTAATGAGGAAATACCTATGAGAATCTGTAGAATATGATGCTCTGATTGTGATTACATTTTCACAGAATATCAATGTCTCTAGGAACAGTCTGAAACTTGACTGCAATCACTTAATCTGCAAAGTCTTCAGAAGTCATTCAAATTGATACGCAAAAATAAAAGACATGTTTATTATTTCAGTTAATTTTTATAAATTTGAACAGATACAGAATTATTGAGGAGTAACATATGATGGGGTTCTGTTGCGATACATTGAAATATAAGGGGCATTCCAAGTTCCATTATGCTAAATAGAAACTGCTAAGGGGATTCGAAATCAATATTTGTCAACTTTAATCCAAAATTAATGTATTCCTTTGCTTAGACATAAACATAATTGTATAGATTTGTATTTATATAAGTATTTTTAGCTAACTCGAGGTCAATTTGTATGTATATTCGCCCCCAATATATGTAATAAATTGTGAATATATTAAGAAAAATTGCATTCACAAATTCTCTAAGCTTCTTCGAAAGAAAGCTAAACAGCTTAAATTCATGTCAAAATAAAAGCATCACAACTTGATTTTGTTCTTTAAAGCGATTTAAAAAAATAAATAAATAAAACCTAGAAGGAGGGCAGATTTCAATTGTAATTCTTGGCCGCACTTTAACTGCAATCGAGCTGTAAAAAGTGTCGAAAGTAATAATAAATCAATGGGATTACAGCCGCACAATCAACGCTTGTTAAGTCCCTGAAATGTGCGAGAGAGCAAAGCCATTAAATTATTGCAAAATTGTTGCTGTTGTTGTTGTTGTTGTTGTTGCATTTGCTGTTGTTGTTTCTGCAAATGGAAATTAGTTTGTCGCCTGACAAATGAAATATTATTAATGCGCAAAACCAGAACAAAAACAATTAAAAATGTATGAGTAGTGTGCAAAGGGGAAAGAAAAGGGGGAGAGATGGAATTTAAAATTAAATAATCAATTTGCATTAGAAAATAATTCTGGTTTTAATTTGCGGCCATTTTATGTGCTAGTTTTAGTTGTCGACGCAATTAATGAAATCCCCGCCAAGCTGAAATCGAGGGAGCACCTGGACGACTGCGACCCTTGGCCATTCAGTGGGCTGCTTATCCCCGTTGCTTCTCTCTGGGGGACAGACAGTGTACGCCCCCGCCTGGTTGTAATTTGTATGCGCCGTGTTTTTGGGCGAGTGAAATTAATTTACGAGGTGAAACTTATTTGTGCTGAACCCTTTTGCGCTTCGCCAGTCAGGCGAGTCCATTGAAGCGTTTAAATTGCTGTCAACAAAAGGCAAGCAAATAAATAAACGGCAAGCGGGCGGGCAAGAGAGTGGGGAGGGACGGGGACAGGGCGATGGCAAACAAATGTGTCTACAAATGTCGCAGGGCCGCAAGCAGGGGGCAGCAGCCAGTCCTGTAGGCGTAGACATCGCCTCACAAATGACCCATGGCAACCAGAAGGAAACGTGAGCCAGGCACAAATGATTAACACGTTGGAGGCAAGGATAACAGGAGAAATAAGAGAGAGGAGCGATGGAGGAGCTGCTTAAGATGACTCGCAAATATGCAGAGGCGACCGCTAGAGTGAGGAGCAAGTAGTGCTGCCTCAATTATTATATATGAAGGTTTGCACGACGACACGAGGCGAGTCAACAAATCAGACAGAGGAATGAAAATTGTCACGTGGCTGGCACACAAATGGCTCTCAAGTAGCAGCAAGAGAAAGAGGAAATACGGAAAAATAAAGCTGAAAACGGGAGCCACTAAGGCTGGTCAGTTGGGGCATAAATAGCTAAGCTACCTGTGCATGCAAATGGCCAATGAAACAGTCGATGGCCGCCCCGTGCTGCCTCTCTCATCATTTATAATGCATTCAAAAGCCGCAGGTACAAAAACGGATTGAGTTACAGCTGCAGATACAAGCTACAAGGCTACCTTTGATATGACAGCTAATCTGTCAGCACTCTGCCCACTCTCAATCCCTCCTCCCCACACACCCCTTAGACACACACCCGCTGCCGGCGACTGAAATTGAGTGCCAGCAGAACGTAATCGCTTGTTGATCCTTTATAAATACTTGAGCACGCTGGGCACCAGGCAAATTCTTATGGCCAACAGCTGCTGCCCAAAAAGGCCGTGTCCAACTCAAGCTCAGGCGCAGGCCGAGTGACATAATCAAATCAATAATTTATGAGTTCACTTTGCTTTAAGCGGATTTACATCGCCTGCACTTCAGCTTCCCTTTCAGGAGAACTCTCGTTGCGGCACGGAGAAAGGGAAGGCAAAGTTTTTGCAGCTGAAACAGAAACTGAAACTGAAACTGATATCAATTAGGTGGAAAGTGATAAGTTGTCTCTGTTCCTCTGTCGTTTGTTGTTTGTCAGTTGTTTGTCGAACTTTCGACTGGAAGCGGAAGTACGAATCGGTTGGAAGAGATTAGGCAGAATTTGATAGACAGTAAGGAAAGGGGGACCTTCCACAACGCACACTCCACACGCTGTGGAAGCCGTTCGGCCTGTGGATGATAATGCTCCTGCCTAATGCGGCTCAGCGAAGCGTGGAATGTGTGAAGCGCAGCAAGGGAGGGAGGCAGCAGGCAACAGCACTGCCACACTTAACAGCAACCCTCAAAAGAAACAACACACAGACTGAGCTGCCTCTGTTAGTTGCCCCTCTCGAATTCCACAGGGGGAAATAATTGCAAAGCAAACAAAACAAAACAAGCAAGGAAACAGTCGAAAAATCATAAAAACCGTCGCGGCCTGCTTAGTTGCTCACTCTGTTTGTGCTGCCGTCTGTCCATCAGCCGAGGCAGGCAGAGAGGCAGCGACGCAGCAGCGCAGTTGGCATCGTCGCAGCTACGTCGCTTCCTTTTGTGGGACTGCCAAAATTGTCGAGTGAGAGACACATCCGCTACAAGAATTGACTTCGCATTGGACACAGTTGACAATGGCCTTCTATTATCCTATATTGGTTTCTTCTTGTCAGCAGAGCACCCTGTATAAGCCCAACGCAATTTGACTAATTTGGCGCCATTTTAGCGCACTTTTTGTGCATTAAATGTTCCTTTTTAAAACGCGTTCCCCCTCTCTCTCTCTCCCTCGCTACCTCTTTCTGTCTGCAGAGGGACGCAAGATGAGGCAACGTCAACAGTACCGTTATGATTACAATGACCCCCATGATCCCGGCCAGTCAGACGCAGCCTGTTTGCCATGTCCTTTGTGCAGTCGCCGCAGTTGGCAACGCTTAGCGGTAAATTCTGCACTGCGAACCAAAGCGAGACCAAAGTAGGCAGGAGCTGAAGCTGAAGCTGAAGCAGGCAACCAACCATTCAACCAACCGACCAGGAGGCACTCATGCCTTACTTCATACCCGAGCTATCTGCACGCTGTGTGCCTCTGCTTTTCCCCTTTTCCATCTCCTTTTTCCAACAACAACAAAAGGCCCGCACTTTAAAGTTCTCCTGCTCGTGCCCATTTTCATTTGTGATATGCAACGTTTTCCTTTTGCACGTTGCTCTTGTTGACGGCACTTTCAAATACACACAACAGGGTCCCTGCCATCCCCACCTGAACTTTCCCCTGCCCTCCTTTCCCTCGTCCTTCCTGCGGCCTGGAACAATGCGGCGTATGATTATTTGACTGCTAATGTGAGGGCAGTTCTCGGGCGGTTTGTGGTCGCTTGCATAGCTGGTCAACTCTTTGAATTGTGCTGGTCCGAACTGTTTGTCTTCTCTTTAATTTCGGCAGCAAGCAATGCACATCGTGGAGCACATTGTGCTTCGGGCGGAAGCATCGACTGAGCGGCGAGCGGAAGTCGTCCAATTGACAGCCCCGCAATCAGCGCCCGCCGCTTCGGGACAGCAGGAGGATTAGGTGCACGTGGATGAGTAGCCGGTAATGAAAGTTAAACGCTGCTAAGACGGACTGCAGCCAATACTGGGCGTGGCTGGGAATGGGCTGGCAGATGGCACGCCCAGCAGCGACCTGCTGATTGGCCCAAAAAGTGTTGACAACGCATTTCTCAAACGTCGATAAACAATCGCGACCAAGACAATGGGACGAGGTGGAGGCGGTTTTTCACACTTCAATATTTCATAGAATTGCCGGGAGGCACAGGCTCAATGCGCTGATTAATGAACACTCCTTAAGCCGACGGCGTATTTTGTTTATTGTGTGACGACATTAGGCAATTTACAATTTATTATAATATACTTGACTATGACTTGACTTTATTGCGATAAAATTGTGCGAAAGTCAAGGAAAGTCAAGAAAACGACTAGATAAATATTTTGTTGCCTAATTTTAGGCACGGAGTGTTTATTATTTGCTTAGGAATTTAAACAGAAAATAATGGAAATAAACATAAATTTAATACAAAAAATACAAACAAAAACAATATGTACATACACGTATGCATGTGTTAGGTATGAATAAATATTTACCCAAATATTGAATGAATAAACTAAATTTAAGTTAAAACATAAATTTTATATTTTAGATTGTTAAATCGTTACTTTCTTTCAAAGTTTATCTTGGGACAATTCTTTGCATACTAAAATCTTCCTTTCTTTTGAATGAATTTTTATTTGGCGCTTGTGCAGCAGCAACGCAACTGAATTGACTTTCCCCGTGACACACACAAGCACGCTAAGGAAATCTCAGTCAGAAACAGTTGAACTGCGAGAAGCCTTTACAAAAATTCATCATACGCCGCATTGGCCACAGTCGGCGGCAATCCCCAACCGGCAGATGGGAGGATGGGGCGGCCACTGTCGGCTGTCGGCGCGGCATGCGAGAAATGTGGCTGTGGCATGTGGAGCACTTGTGGGGCACAGCTTGCCACGCCGACAGTTCGCTTGTTGTAGTTGTAGTCTTATTTGTAGTTGTTGTTGCAGCTGTTGTAGTTTTTTGTGCACAATTGGCGATGTGGCCAGGCGCGTTACATTTCGGGCGATTTATCGTAGAAAATATTTTATGCTGCTTATTGAAATGCAGGCAGCAGGGCAAAAACCAAGCGAACCCCTTTTGGCTTCAGCCCACCCCACCCAGACCGCACTTCCTTCCCGCTCTCCAACAAAAGCAAATAAGAAGAGCAGCCAGCGCCAACGGGCAAAGCAAATAGCACCAGCACTTGGAGCAGCCTCGACTTCATCGTCAACTACATTGCTGCCTGCCGCCCTCCTTCCCCTCTCCCGAATGTTCGCCTCAAGGAGGTATCCCTTCTGTTGCAGCGGCTGCCTTTGCCCTGCAGCGACGGCACCGCCTCCTGCCCGAGTTTTGGCTGCCACACTATAAATATAACATTAATTTTTATGTTTTCATATTTAGCAACGCTTCAGTAAACACACACACACACACACGCACGCACACTCACGCACAGACACACACACCCGTACCGCTGCCTTATTGCTATAGTTAGATAGAGCCATTGAATGACGTTTATGAGCGATATCGCTGATGCCGAAGCCGACCTCGCAGCTAGCGACGACGCTGACGTCGCCGAGAGTTGTCCTGTTAAGTGTGTAGTTCACTTAACAGCGCACTGTTAACGGCAGCATCCACAACTGTTAATGCATTGCGGCTGCTGCGGACGTCGACGTCAACGTCAACGTCGACGGTGCCAGTGACTGCGACCGCGTCAGCGCGTCGGCAGAGACAGCGTTGTCTGCCTTTCTATTGTCATTTGGCACATGTGAAATTTACCGTTACTTCTTGGCCGGCGCTTCATTCATTCATTCGCTGTTTACATTTTGCCAGTGCCCGAGCACAGTTTCTGGCATAACGATACTTTGCCTCGCGTTATTTGGCCGTCACAAAACATTTATAATTGAAATTAAATAATGAGATAATTAATAGTTGTGGTTGTTGTTGGAAATAAAGAGAATGGAATTAATTAATAAAGTGAATAAATGAGATCAACGATATGAAAATAATTTAATTGTGCCTAATTAATTAAATTTAATTAATTGTTAAATTAATGGAACTTTTTTATAAAATAACCATCGATCAGAGGAAAGATAATGAATACTTATCAAGAATCACAGAACAATTGTAAAAACTCATAATGTATACTATAAAATATTTAACATAACCTCTAAATAATATTTATGTTGATGATTAACATCTTTAAAGTGCTTTAAGTTAAACAGTAAATGTTAAAATTACGTAAAATCGGTCGAAATCCGCAGTCTATAATGAAGATCATTCTTGACATATTTAAAACACTTAAACCTCGACATAAATATTATAAAGTTAATCTTATTGGGAACGTTTGGTTTTTCTTGACAATTTTATTTATTCTTATAAATAAACGCATAATTCTTTTTTTTAATTCGATATAATTTGTTGTAATGCTCTTCCACGCTTTGAAAGTGGTCTTAAAATGAAATCCTCACTTTGTTTAAGCCCCACAAAGTATTCATATTATTTATTTCTGAGGATTCTTGATCTCAGCAACTATACAACCAATAGATACCAAATTTAGTGTTACTGGTCCTCCAGCATACAGATGCTGATCAATATAATTCTAGTTCGTTATATTACTTTTGATAAGTTATGTATGGTATGTCATGGTGTTCCATAGTTCCGATCAGCACCTGTGTCATGCGCTTTCAGTGCATCAGTATGCGCACCTGCCTGCTTTTCTTTATATATTTATTCGGGTATGAGATTGTTTTTAGTATTTATTCGTATTATATAACTTACTATTTAATACAACTTTCTCATACCTCTTCAAAATATTATCAAAGCTTTTTTCAAACGACGACTAAGCTAGTTGAAAGTATTTTTCAAACAAACCACAAATCTCAAGCAGTTGCAGCTGAAGAGGACGAAAAGATACTGCATTATGCACTCAACAACTTATGGTATCGGTGAAAGCCCCGCACTAAAATACAGACTGTAGTCATCGAACATGTTGTTGCTTCGTGCTAGCGACATTGTTTATGGTTCTACAGAGTACATTCATCGTTTACAGGGCCGCAGGGCTTGTCCGACTGTTTGGCCTATCAATGCGTTTTAATGGCTAGTTTTGGTTATCAATCCGGTTCTAGAGATAGATGTCATTTGCAAGTAGATAACCCTCGATGTCTGACAAAGACAAACCCCCTTCAGCCGGGCGGCCACTCGAATCGGATGGTGGTATCAATGGAGTGGGATTTCGAATCAACACACGTCTGCAGCGATAAACTGCAGTATTTAGTGAAGTACAATGCATGGTATGGGGTAAGGTCGGCGGCAAGGGGGAATCATTAATATAAATGCGCGCGATTTGTGGGCTATTTTTGACGCCTGCAATTAGAAACGCAAGCAAATTGAAAACTAAGCAGAGCGCGGAACGGTGCTGCATGGTGAGGGGGGTTGGGTTTCGTGGGGATGTGCGCCTGTCAGATGCAAACGCACTTCGTTGCGACACACTTCAAAAATGATTTACACACGTAAATCATAAATTATGTCCTTCAAGTGGTGCGACAAATGCAGATGATGACGATGCTGCGACTGCTACTTCTCCTCCGCACGATAACAGCCACGATAATCGTCTGTCCTCGATGGTCTTCCTTCCCATTCCATGGTCACTTTTGCCACTCTCTTATCGGCCGGCAGACGTCACATTTCGGTTTTCAGTTTTAGATTTCACATTTTTCAATCAATTGGCCAAATTGAAGTCGACAGACGCTACCTTCAATGCTAATGTTCCGACAACAATTCAGTTCGCGTCGGTCGTTGCTCGACATCGCACCTACTTTGACGTTTTTGGCGTCCGGTCGAAAAAAAAAGTGTCGTTTTTTAATAAAATTTAATTTCTGCACAACGATAAATACCGGGAACACTTTTGATAAGTCTCTCTATATAATTTATATATAGATAAATTTCTTTCACGTTTCTGATAATAACCTTTTGGTTGCCATGCATCTAAGTGATTTATATGTGCTTAAATTAATTTCCCTGGGGATTTTATGTGTGCTTTGGAGTTTACAAGGTTCGTATTGCAAGTGCAGATTGCGCGATCGATAGGGCTAATGACATCAGACATTTCATTTTATTATTATATGATCGTTGTAATCGTATAAAAAAAAGTATATACATACAAGACAACTCTAAACCTAATTTAATAATAATAATAATTTATTGTTGTTTACTGTTCAGAATTTAAATATAGAAATTAGATTGAGGTTCCAACAGATATTCACGTATTATATGTTATCCATTGATTATTAATCTTTATTTATTAATCTTCAGTAATCTATTACCTTTTGTTTTAACAGTTTATTGAACTGAAACTATCAAAACTATAAATAGCCCCTTCCGTGTTAAGATATTAATTTCATATCTTAAACAATTAAAACCAATTTATTTCACTACAATCGAAATGGGAAGTAGTAGTTCAGCGTATGTCTGATAAGTTTCTTCTAGTCGATCTACCAGCAATCCTCATTTTAATTAGATAAATATCGATTTAATTCGAGTTTATCTTTATAAACGGTTAGCATTTGATGCCTTCGTCATTCTTTCATGAACAAAACAAAGTTCATTCATAACTTGATAAGAACGTTAAGTACGTCAACAGTTTCAGATAGTTTTAACCTATTTATCTATTTAATTTGAATTGAAAGAGCAATATGCATATTATCTATTGTTCCTTCTATTATGCGGGAAATCGATCGTATTACTAGCATTAGCTTATCGAAACCTGCTGTCGGATCATTGGATAGAACAACCTTTTAGGCAAATAAGATTCACCTTCAACACATCGATAAACTCACCACTTTTAAGAGCAACAGATAAAATGATCATTGCCAGCATCAACAAAGAGCGGCAAACGAGAGAGAGAGAGAAACAGTAGGAGAGCGCGATCTACGCTCTCGTTGTAAGCCTTCTCATTTCGTTTTGCCCCGATTCGTTTCGATTCTTTGCGTTTTGATAAGCCGCCTTACAGGTAGCGCGAGCGGAGCACACACACACGGAACATCATGCATACACTACGCTCTTCGTGCTCTGTGATCGTATCTGGGTAGCGAAAATCGGATGACAATTCGCTTAAATGTGCTGGCGAATTCTCAAGACCAATTCAGTTGGAAAACGCGCGTTGTACGAGGCAGCAGCGTTTATTCTGCAACCAATTTAAAAAAAAGCTAAACAAACTCTACATTGAAATAGAACCGTGTAAATATAGCAAACCCAATATCGAAATATCAACTCCGCACGTGTCGACGTAGCAAAAACTATTCGAGAGCGCGCGCGCCTTGAAATCACGCAAAATTTTGATAAGGCTCCGAAGTGTTTGTTTGTGTTTCATTTTCCCTATGCTCCGTCTCTCTCTCCCTCTCTCTCTCTCTTGCTCAATTACTACGATTCGCCGGCGTTTATCACCGGGCAGAAGCGCGTGCCAAGAAGTTATTTAAAAAGTTAATTAAATTGAGATAAATATTATAAACATTGCCCATTGTCGCTATCGGCTAACCCGCTCCCCAATGGTTGATTTGAATATTGGCTACGTCAACAGATATTTATTTTGTGTGTTTTTGTTTTCACATTCATTTATATTATATTATTATTTTATTATTATTATATTATATTATTCATTTATTTTCATTTATATATTTCTTTCTGTTGTCTACCAATCTTTCATGCCTCTCTCGATACTGTGTGCGTAGCGTCTTAAATCGTATGACTTTTAACCAGTTTACGTTTATTTTTGTTGCATGTATCTCTTTTTTCGGCTTTTCGTCTTTTTTTCGGCAACTCGACGCGTTTTTGCTCGTCTCGCGGGTGCGCGCGTTTTTAGTCGTTCAACTTGCTGTGCCTGTGTGTGTGTGATTTTAGTGTACATGTGTATGTTTGTGTGTGTGTTTATTTTGGCAACAAATTTCAATGTTGTCGTCGCGGATTTTCTAGTGGTTTCATTTATTTTTACGCAGCACAGACGCCGACGTCTGGCTGATTAGATAATGATACCAGATCCATTATTTCCTGATTGAATGACTTTCTACTCCATAGTTTCATTAGTGAGAGAGCCCTCAATTGTGTCTAGCCCACAAATATGCATATGAGTGTGTAATTAGAGTGCAATCAACAAACAGACTATAGACTGAAAACCGAGAAACAAAGAAAGAGACAGCTACTGAGAGAGAGAAAGAGACATAGAAAACCGCAAGTCAAGTGCAACAACCAGACAAAGTTCGTACCATGGCCATAGAGTCCCGCTCGACGAGCACTCTCAGTGATAGCAACAAAACAAGCAAAGCAACAACTGCAACAACAACAACGACAGTAAATTGCAATAATACAACAACAACAACAACTGCAAAAACAACTTCAGCAACAACTAACCGTGCCCAACAGCTTTTCGGTTGCGTCTGCGCGAATGCAAATCTTCTGCTGTTCACACTGATGCTAACGCTGGGCAAATGTTGCAGTGCCACGCCCACCACAACAGCGCCCACCCAAATAACTGGTGAACCTCAGCTGCTGCTGCCGGCAGGTGGCGCTACATTGCACAAACAGCTCGATGGCAAAGGCATCTTGAACATAGGCTTCAAGTTCCTCAACGTGTCTGGAAAGATCGGCACGTCTCTGGACATAGGTGAGAAACAGGCTACAGTGGAGCGAGAGAAAGAGAAGCGGCGGGTGGGAAGCGGAGGTGGCTGGGAAGTGATGAAGTTTGTTTTTAGCCAGACTATGCTAATTTTAGACCCCATTTAAGATGCAACTACAACACTCTCAAGCATTTGCTGCAAACGGAGTCTGTTTAGCGACGAAGTCTGTTCAGTCGCATCATAAAATTTAGGAAATTATCGAATTTGAAACTAACCTATATATGTATGTATATATAAATATAAACACATACATATATAGCTTAGTTTTATCTCCTGAACGACCTCGTTTTGGTCTATTTCTTTAAATTGCGTTAACAACTTTTGTTTTGCCAAACTTTTTTGTTCGATTTCCGCAATTTGCATTTCATTTGGGGCTTGTCTATCTGCGTTGTTTGTGTCTTTGTCTCGGCTTGTGATTGATAAGAAACCTTTTTGGCTAACGATAGTCGCCCCTTTTACGAGCTTTTCTGTCTATTTCCTGGGGGTATTTCCAAATCGTAAATTTCTTTAAATCAGACCACCTGCTTGTGCGGGATTTGCTGTATTAAGATTATCTTATCATTGTCAGTCCGTCTCGCGTACTTTTATGATTTGTTTTTATTACATTGTCGCAGGGATTTCGCAATTGAATACATTGTTATAAAATAATACAAAAGTACATACAAATATACTAAATATTTTCCATTCAATCAGTTTGGGTTTGCTTGAAGGTCCCAGCACACGGAGTAAATAAATTTAATATAGAACAAAAGTGGTAATGCGATTATCGCGTTTTATTGGGTCGTAAGTGATGTTATAATGGGACACGGAATTGAAAACGATTCAAATCCAAGGTTTCCTAATCATTTCTAAAGGAAAGTCGTTTTCAGCTCTGCTGAATTATATTTTGCGTAGAATTTTCATAAAAATAAGCACGAACATTTCTTTTCTAGAAATCATCAGGTTGAAAAAAGGAATCGAAATGTATTTTTAACTTAAAAAACCAAAATACTAGAGTGGAATCTTTTCTTTTACTTGTTACTTGCAATTTGGACTTTGCTCGCCCAATTTGAAACTCGTAAACAAAATTCTTGACATGTATCCCAAAGTCGCATTTCAGAGATGTTTACTGAGTAGGAGACCCGACCCCACCATTGACGTAGCTTATAACGCAAATAAACGCAGCAAGTGGGTCATACAATATACAAATCATATCTAATGAAAGAAAGAAAAAGACGAGCCCCCTTATTGGTTCACAGAAACAATTATCTGAAAATTCAAGTTTTCAACATATTTTTCTTACACGCCTTACATGCTAATTTATCGCCAGTCCGCTTTGCTCTCTTATACATATAGACAACAAGATGTCGAGATTCGAACAGACCCCGTCACATTAATTAACATACGCTTTGTGTTGCCCGCTGCAAGGTCGTCAAAAGCAAAAATCTTTTCGTTGTATCTATTTTTTTCTTAATTCTCTGCCTCATTTGCTTTTCATGCCATTTCATTTTGTTTTTAATTTATTCAGAGTTTTCTAGCATGCTCAAGTAGTTTATATTTACAACAACAACAGCAGCAGCAACAATAATAACAACAACAACAACACGTGGGCGTGTTTGCTGCCCTCTCTATGTGCACCTTATATAAATAAGGAAACTGACGCTCGCGCCTTTAATTGATTTGTTTTTGTTTTGTTCTTAGCAAATAAACAATAATCGTTTTCCATTCATATTCCGAAAGGAGGCGTGTCGGACGTGGAATACTCATACGTAGTGAATCGCCCAGCCCCTCATAGTGAATCCGCGCTCGGACGAAATCTTAAAATCTAAATTATTTGATTGACTTTGATATTGAACTTGAATTGCTCGCCTGCTTCAGCGATAAGCGAACACAAATTGATTAGTATTAATTAGCACCTGAATAATGTTTCATCCACTCGATGCAGACATATATGTACGCATGCTAATGCTCGAAATTATCGGAGAGTTTCTCTTATCGCATGCAAACAATTTTCTTGCAACGCAATTGCGTGATTTTTTATGGTTCGTAACTCGTCACTATTCAATGAGTGTTTCTTATCGAAATTCGGTTTACAAATGAACAAATGTATGATCAAGATGTCTGTAGTTCACGCTCTTTTTGGGTTAGTTAATCTGTTTCCATTTAAGCTAACCTCAACCGGAATCGAACGAGTTTACGCAGTTTCTTTTCTAAATTATACGATATGCTAATAATTTTTTGGTTTTTGAATTTGCTATTGGCAAACAAAGTGGGGATCGAAATAACCTGAATTTGTAAATCACCTACGGCTGTTTTGTTGATGTAAATTCCCTTTGGGAAGAGCAGATAGAGATAGAAATAAAGTGACAAATTTACTATTTCCTTTTAGGACTTGTTTCAATGGAATTTTAAATGCATTTTCAAATATAATCGCAAGGATTATCGTTGTCACTTATACAAAGGAAGAGCGAGTGAGAGAGGGTAACAGACCACATAATGCATTAATATACTCTCTGTATGAACACCAGAAATATGTCAGAAATGCATATTAATTTGTACCATCATTCATAATTGAAATCAATCAGGCGACAGGGCGACAGGCCCACAAATTGATTTGACCTTATCGATTGATGAAGGCATTCGTTCAGAATTTTTGTGCCCAACTGTTGCGTATTTCGATTTCAATTACAGCAGTAACAACAACAGCAACAATAACAATTACTCGCCTGCAATGCGTTTGTTGAATTATTTATGCAAAAGTTTTGATTAAACGAAGCCCAATTTGAACCAGGGCCCTGAGCCTGAGCTATTCGAGCAGGCTGTCAACTGCAGCGACAGCAACTGACCAGGAACCCTGCTCAAAAATATTTGCCATACATGTATGTATGTGTGTGTGTGTGGGTGTGCGGGTGTGCGGGCTCGTTTATGCAGAACATTGGCCATCCATAACTTTTTCACTTGTCACATTTTCTATTATGTATCAAGAGTTGTTGACATTTTGTGGGCCCTGTTTTATTTCTATTATAATAGACGAGTGTGTGCTTGTCTATGCATGCTTGTGCGTGTGAGCCTACAAGCAACCACAAGTTAAAACGGAAGTTGGAAATTTGTCAAGCCGAGAGGCTCTCGGGGTCGTTAACCGTCAAAGATTTTCTGCAGCATTCGGCGCCATTCTTTTTGTGTGCCAGTGTGTGTGTGTTGTTGTCTTATTCGAAGGCATTTCTGTTGATTAAAACCCCATGACGAGGGCCCCAGCCTGACATTATGTTTGTATTGTATGCAAATGATTTGAACAGGCACACGACGCACACACACTCAGGCACATTTGTAGTCGTGTGTGTGTGTGCATCTGCTCTTGATTGTTTTGAAGTTCTTAAGCCCTAATCAATTTGGGCTTTTGTGCCACCTCCAAATGGCACATTGTCTGCCAGTGTTTTTCAGCACGGTTTCTTTTTCATTTTCGCTTTTTTTTTTTAATGAGAAAACTTTTAGCAGCAGCTTAAGACGAGCAGCAGCATTAGGAACGTAATTAGCTTAAATCATTTGTTTACAGTCTTTATCTGTTCTCTCTCGCCCCAAACAGCTCAGTCCCTCACCTCCAACTGCCAGGAGAAGCAGTTCCAATGCCGGAGCGGCGATTGTATTCCCATACGTTTTGTGTGCGATAACGATTTCGACTGCAGGGATCACAGTGACGAGGAGGAGCCCTGCAAATATCCCGGTAAGTTTGCAAAATGAAAAAGTGCTGCATACTTTTAGGTGGAGGGAATGAATTGCGCGCACTTTACACTGGCGTCCATCAAATTGAGCGACGTTGCGCATCAATCAAAATTGTGAAACTAGTTTGCCACATTGACGCATGGTGGGGAAGTGGAAGTGGAAGTGGAAGGGGAAGGGGAAAAGTTTCGGGTTAGGATATGAGCGTAATTGTGCGCTAAAGTCGTGTTTGTGTGTCTGTGTGTGAGAAAGAGTGAATTGGACTGCTGACCAAAACTGTGCCAGGGCAGTGCGCTCATTAAGTCGCTAAACAGCGACGCAGACTGCAACGCAATTTCGCTGACTGTGGCATGCAACGCTGTTGCATCAGCAATTTATCAACGCGTATTCGTCGCACGAGACTTTTGCGTCGCTAGTAGCGACATAAAAGGAAACTATGTGAGGTCGTCTGCTTCACTTTATCACAATATTTGTGCCAGCCACCAAAAAGTAATGCAAAAACAACAACAACAGCAACAAGAGCATCAGCAAAACAGAAAGATTATAAAGAAAAAGCTCAGCGTGAAAATGCGCACAATGCATTCGCTTTTATTGTTGTTGCGCTCTTTTTTTGTTGCTGCTACTGATGTGCATAACGGAATTCTTATATAATATTGCCGAAGGGCAAATTGCAAGCTGTGAAATTGATAATGAGCCCTGTGCGGCAACCAGAAACTCTCCCGATGCTGCAGAACTCGGGCGGGACGTGTTGCAGGTGAGCCTGCAGCTAAATAATGAGCGAAATGGGAAATATGAAAATGCGAAGAAGCAGGGGAAATGGCAAAGATGCAAAAGTGAACTTGATATTCCAAAGATGATAGGGGGAGGGGGGCGCCAAGAGAAACTGAGGATTAAATAAAAAGTTTAATTGCTAACGAGATGGAATGAATATCCTTGGCTGCACATCGAGAAATATTTTGTAAAATGCATTTTCTTTATTATATATATTTAAAGACTCATAAGGGGATTGAAAAAAATAACATAATAACACAATTGTAAAAATAATTAAAATTATTTACGTTATATTTGAAATAAATTGCATTATTAAAACAGTAAGACATTTAACTAATACATCAATAACTTTTTGTTCAATATATTTTTTTGCTTAAAAAATTAAAAGGAATAAAGAGAATTTAGATAATGTTAAGGAATATTGCAATTTTATTGATTTGAATTTGTTTTCTAAGCAAAGTTTAATAATGAGTCATTTATTCAGTTATTTATCATTATTAGTCTAGCACAACATAAGCCATTTACAACTCAATCGCTTTTGTTCCTCTGTTAGTTCGGCTCAGCCTGCGTCTGTTGCAACCCTCCCCGCATTGTCGGCTTTGCACTCACAACAATGCTCAAACTTCTAGTCAGTGCGCGCAATAAAACTCACTCAAATAATGAGCTTATTTTGCACTCCACTCGCACAGCAGCAGGTTGGAGCAAAAGCTTCGGGCCGAGATGCCAAGAGATGCTGCAAAACGAGACTTGGCAATTGTTTTTAAGGATTGGCGCTCTGCGAGGGCTCACTCAGTTGGCGGCGAACTTTTCAAGCAATCGGACGGGCAAGAAAACGCGTCAAGTGCGAACAAGCCAAACACATCAGTAAAATCAACTATATATGCATATATATACATATATATATTGCATACATATAGATTGCAAGGAAAGCAAACTAGAAGCGGAACTGAAACAAAAACAGAAACAGTGTGAAATGTAAGCGTAGGAAAAGTGTGCCAAGTGGAAGAGTTTTGACAGTCCCTCTTCAAGAGCTGAGCACTCGCTCTCTGGGGGGAAAGAAAAGCCATAAATAAATTGCCTGAGAAAATTATATTAATATGCCCTCGAAGTGCGGAGAGGAACAGAAAGGAAGGCAGAGAAAGTGTTTGTGTTGGGGAAACAGCGAGTTTCTGCTGGTCTAGTAGGAGTCCTTTTGATGTTATGCAAAGTACTTTGACAAAATGCCAGCGCCAGGCCAAGGAACCCAAGCCGAAAGCTTCTCCAGACCTGACTGCCTGCCGTGTGCCTTTAAGATATCCCTGGCAGCAGGTCTGGGTCTGCTTGTGTGTGCTTTTCATGCTTCCTTTTTCATTTTTGTTCTCGTTATTTCATTTTGACTTTTTTGTGGGTATTTTGAAAAGTCGCCGTTGTCAGGCTAATCGGCAATGTCCATCTGTGACATTTTGTGGGACCAAGCAGAGGCCAGAGCTATTTAGAATTCAGACTCTCTGTCTGATTTCCCGCTACACTTATCATTTATCATTTAGTTTTCCCACATTAAATGTGTTTCCTCAATTTCCCCACAAAATTGCTAAATGTTCTTTGTGTCCTGCGTCCATCCCTCAATCTCTCTCCCTCCCTAAGTCCGTCTGACAGTCAGTTAAGTGCCTTGTCTGGCCATAGATATTCATTTCGTTGACTTTTGACAGTTGTTGTTGTTATTGTTGATAACCATAATGAACTTGAAAATTATGCCTGATATTTTCTGGCATTGTCGAAACGGAAATTATGTAATCAATTTGTGCAACTCGGCTGCCTCGAATATGTCAGAAAAGGCGCCGCAATTGAGTCGATACCATGAGGCAAATGGCTTCGAGCGCATTTTTGGGGGCAGTTGCAGGAGAGTGCAGTGTGCGCAGTGTTAAGAACATAAATCATTTAATCGAGTCATGTGAAAATTAATCAATCGCTTATCCGCAGCAATAAACAATAAAAATAAATACAAATAAGACAATTGTGAAAGTAAATAAAAAGCAAAGAAATATGGGCCACATTTGGTGTTTACTATTTGTGACCAGTTTGCTGCACACACAGAGCCACACACAGAGCCTGGGCGCAATCATCTCGGAACATGGTATGAATGGTTATGATACTTGCAATTTATTTCTATTGATAAGCTTCAAGATATGTTTAAGTTTCCAGCTTAGCTAAACTGAGGAAATAATATGAAAAAGAGATGACAGATTTATTATATTTCAATTCCTAATCTATGTTAGGTGGTGTAGGTTAAGTTCTTAGTATCTTAGCTATGATTTTATAAATGATTTGTATAATAAATTTCCATTTTCTACTGCAGTTATATTGTAGCAGTTATATTGTTAGCCTCCAAGATTCTTGAGTTTTCTAATTATACTCGACAATCAATTCTTGTTTCTGCTTTAACCCGTTATAAATTTAATTGGAGCAAAGTAAACATGACTTAAATTGGCTTTGTTTGCCAAAGTCAGCGCTCGAAATAGAATTCGTTTGGGCATCCTGTTCAGCTAGCTGGATGGTTCCCCCTGAGATTGTGGGAGGGGGAGGGGTGAATACAAATGAATTGTTATTTGTTGTTATTGTTGGTGTTGTGAACTTTCGAAACCTTGTTTGTTTGAGTAAACTTGCCAGCAGTTGTATTCCTTAAAGGTTTATGCAAAACCAATAACTGACATATCTTATGATTATCTAAAAGTTTATGCTTGAATTAACTTAAAATTTATTATTGAGAAATGTAACGAAATGTTTGTATTACTTATTTGTAGTTTGCTATAAAGAACAATATTGAAAATTCTCTCAAGTAATCACTAAACTATTCAGTATTTAGTACATATACAGCTGTGTAGTACACTGTAGCTTATGTGTCTGTAAATTGTTCCCTGCAATCTGCAATTGAACAAGTCCAACAACAATGGCAACAAGAACAACAAATGATTTCAGTCAACAAGTTGCAAACTATTTGCCAGCTTTGCTTGTCTGCTGGCTTATAACACCTTTAAACTGGAATTAAACACGACAAAATCCAATCAGGATACGCACACACACACACACACACACACACACATACACAATGTATTACACACACAGACACTCTCCCTCTATCTCGCCGCGCAGTTCTGGCGCCGTGTGGCATGCAACAGAATAGGCAGCACTTGCCGCACTTGACATTTGCATACAAATTGCCAGACTGCGCGCTGGCAAAGGCCAAAGTTTTTTAATCAACTGAAAAGCCGTTTAAACTAAGTTAAAAATAAAAAAAAGCAGAATTATGCTGAAATGCAGCTGGCAATTTGCCGCAACAATTTCTATCAATTGCAACATGCCGCATGCAGCATGCAGAATGCAGAATGCAACACGCGTAATTCGCAATTGCTTACGGTAAATGCAAAATCCCTTTGTAGCCGTTTTTTGTGTGTGCTCATTTTTGTTGCCGCAAACAATAAATTTAATTTGATTTTTAATTGCCGCTCCAAGGGGTGTGGCGCGTTAATCAAATATATACATTTTTTGCCAAATGCGCAGCAATTTGTCCGCGGGTCAGAGTTCACATGGGCGAGTAAATGCGTATAATCAGAGTGCATGCAAGCTATATATTATATATATATGTTATATATATGCTATATAATATGTATATTAGCGATGCTGCATTTGCATTTGCAAACTACGCAGCAGCCAAACAAAATGAAACGAATCGACTCAAATCGAACTGCGGGCAAAATGCAAATGCAATGGAAAGTAAAATACGCAATTATTATAGAGTGTCTTGCATATGTGATACCCTATAAAGTTGCAGCTTGTTTAACTTATTAATTCAACTCAACTTCTTTAACTGAAACAACAGCAAAGGTCAGAGCTCAAATTGGTTTGCCAATTTGCAAATATTTTATTTATATTTTATATATTAATAAATTACGTTTCATATTTAAGTGAATTGCAAAATTGATAGTTGAGAAGTTAAGAATTTAAGCATTTGCATTTGGTTCTTTGAAATGAGTATACCCTGTGTGTCTGCCGACGCTTTGGAGAGCATTTCAAGTGTTTGTCGTGTCGCACACATGTGTCCATTTTTTTATTGTCCCATGTTTGAGAGCAACGTATTTATATTTGTTTTCCTTCTATTTTTTTACACTTATTTTATTTTGGTTTTTTTTGCACAAATATTGCTCTGCTTGCTGTTTCGTTTTGTTTTGCGCTGGATACCCCCTTTCTGCCGCTCTCCCTCTATCTTTCTGATGGAGCATGGAACACGCAAGTTTTTGTGCTGTTTCTTCTGCTTTCATGGTACATTTCATTTGACTGGAGCGACAAAATGCGCAGCGAGCCAGTCGAGCGGAGAGTTGGGGCCCATAAAAAGTTTAGAAAAGTAATCGCATAAAATGTTATTGATATGGCAAGTTGCGTCTGCCGCATAACAGCAGCAGCAGCAGCAGCAGCCTTCTGAAGTCGCATTAAAATTGATTAAAATTAATGTTTACCTCGTGTGTTCTTGGGCAAATCGAAGTGGACCGTTGATTTGCATAGGCCCAAAAAGCCAAGAAGTTCAAAATCCAAAAAGGGATAAGTATTATGAACACTTTGGGGGTCAAACTCACACCCCTTATTCCTTTTGTTTTGCAAACAATTGAGCTATTCATGTTGTTGCAATATTAGCAAAAGGAATATTTAATATTTTCATAATTAAGTTCTTTATGCAGCAGAGAACTCATTTTCTATGCGCATATTAAATGCAAATGAACAAACTGACTAAAAAAATAACAGCACTTTTCCAGTGCTGCTGTGAGTGGCATTGGAAAGCCATTGAAAATGCCGCGCTCGCGAGTATGCAACGATTTATTTATGTTTTATTTTAAATGTATATTGTTTTCTGTGTTTTTGTGTGTCAGTGTGTGTGTGGTGTGTTTGTTTGTGAGAGTGTGTGCTGTGCGTGTGAGTATTTTTTCTGCGTCGCTTTATTTTCTTTGCACAGCACGTGCTCAAGGGCCTGTAAATAAACACACTCACTCGCGCACACCAACGAGCACTCATGCAGACACGCACACACACACACACACATACACACACACACACGCACAAGCACAGTATAAGTACAACTGGCTGGCAGCTTTTGCTGGCTTTTGTTTTTGATACGGGTACAGGGCAAAGTTCAAAGGCAGCCACAAGCACACGCATACACACGGAGTGTGACACAAACATATGTGCACATAGACAAAAAGGACACCCGATTTAACATGTTTGGTATGTTTCATGCTCTTTGCAGAGGCCACTTGCTCATCGGACCATTTCCGCTGCAAGAGCGGCAATTGTATCCCCAACAAATGGCGCTGCGATCAGGAGAACGACTGTGAAGACGGCTCCGACGAGGCATCCTCCCTTTGCAGTAAGTACGACCTAATTGCATAGACACTCCCCCCTCCCTCCACACTTGATATGAATACCAGTTCGACTACAACTTCTACTATCGATACACAGTGAACGCGTGTCCCAACAACGAGTTCAAGTGCAAGACCGTTGACCAGTGTATACCCCGCAATTGGCTCTGCGATGGCAGCATCGACTGTCGCGACATGTCCGACGAGGCGCAATGCAGTAAGCAAATCACAACAACCGCAACAACAACAACAATAACAGCGACAGCAATAGCAATCCTAACTTGCCTCTCTGTCTTACTCACTCTCGCCACTTGCGCTCTCGCTTTCGCCCTGCTCCATAAATCACGCGGCACTTGAGTTTAATAAAGTGTTGCGCATAATTTCAAAACTATGTGCCATATCCCATGCAAGTAAATCAAGTCGTTGCATTCGAGTGTACATTAAAGCTAACCATAAACACATAAGCACCGGCATACACACACAAACACACACTCACAAACCCACACATACGCGCACACACGGTGCGCACACAAAGGGAAACTCACAGAGTACGCATACGCAACGTTGGTTGGCGGGCAACGCCTGGCAACAGCGCTCACCCACTGACTAACGCACACACACGCATAACAACCCATACTAACGCGAACCCTTGGCCTTGGCTATTCGATAGGATTATGTAATCGCATTCTGGCCACAGAAATAAAAGGGCAGCTGCTCGCCGAGCTGCAAATAAACCAGTTAAATATGCCCCATGAAATTTATTAGCTGCAGTTATGCTTCCCCTAATCCCTCTCTCAAGATGTCTAAGTGTAAATATGTCTGTGTTTATCTTCCATCTGCACCCTATAGAGGCACGCACCTGTTCGCCCGAAGAGTATAGCTGCAAGAGCGGCGAAGGCGAATGCGTCCCCCTGGCCTGGATGTGCGATCAGAGTCGAGATTGCAGCGACGGCTCTGATGAGCGTGCCTGCAGTAAGCTACCTTCCGTTCCCACATACATAGAATAGTTTCATATCTTTTGATTTGTAGTGCGTATTTGATTTGTAGATGGAATAGTTTCTTCTTTCCACTTGAGTTGGCGGAAAGTTGTAGCAAAGCAAAGGTAGAAAATGCATGGAAACTTTCTTCATGAGGTCGCCATCAATTCATAGAGTATTCAGATATTTAGACATTATTTTGAACTGCCTTTTTATATTTATTTTCTTATGTGTTAAACTCCTAAGTGTTTCTGATTAAGTTCGTCTTTTCATTTTGTCGTTTTCCAAGCCACACTTCAGTTTTCCATCTCGTCTCTTTCACACTTCATTTGCATTTCATTCGTACCTTTGCCCCCCCTTGATATGCTCTGGCTAACCCACTAACCACATCTCGTTCATCAACTGTCCGCTTTGTAGTTCATTTTCCTTTCGGCTTATGTCGCTTTTTGGATTGCCATTGTGGTCACTGCTCGTTCACTCACTATTTTCTCTCTCTCTCCCACCGTCTAACCCATTGTGTTGCAGACCAAACGTGCCGCTCCGATGAATTTACCTGCGGCAACGGCGGTTGCATTCAGAAGCGCTGGGTGTGCGATCACGACGACGACTGCGGTGACGGCAGCGATGAGCGCAACTGCCCCGTGGTGCCATGCGACGCTGTCGCGGAGCACACCTGCTCCAATGGAGCCTGCATTGCTAAGCGCTGGGTTTGCGATGGCGATCCGGACTGTGCGGATGCCTCAGATGAGCGGGTAAGTGTCACAGAAGGGGACAGAAGGGAGTGGGTAGAGGTCGGGTGGGTTTGGTTTGGGGTGAAGAATGCCAGTGGAGGATGCACGAGGTTGGCAGCAAAGAATGCCTGCCTCATAAATTCCGATTTCTGTGTAGAAAAGGGTGGGGACGCCACCCATGGGCCGAAACGAAGGCAACTTTTGAATGCAGCGCTTGTGTGTGTGTGTGTACTGTAAGTGAGAGAGTGTTGTACGTGTGTGTGTGTGTGTCAGGCATATAAATTACAGCCAAGTTGGGCATAACTCAACGCTGCCAGCTTTGGCAGCTTTTGTTGTCAACGCATACTACGCATAAAATTGCATTTTGGCTGCGAACTGGTCTGAGTGGGAACCACTGAAAGGAGTTGTTAGTGAGACGTCGGGCAACGGGTAAAGTATGGGGGAACGGTCCCAAGCGTGGGCGAGTGGAACATAATTTCGTGTGTAAGCAACTAAAAGTATGCAACGAAAAGTTTGCGCCAAACTTCTAACAAGCAACATCGCTAAAACTTTTGCTCTCCTCTTGCCACCCCACACAGTCCTGCGCGAATGCCACCCGCCTGGTCACCCCCTGTTTGCCGCACGAGTATCAGTGCAAGGATCGCATCACCTGCCTGCACCACAGCTGGCTTTGCGACGGCGACCGCGACTGTCCCGATGGCGACGACGAGTATGCGGCCAACTGCAAGAACGTCACTTGCCGCCCGGATCAATTCCAGTGCGGGGATCGCAGCTGCATTGCGGGTCATCTCACCTGCAACGGTCAGCGGGACTGTGCGGACGGTAGTGACGAGAAGGATTGCCGACTCACCTCACAGGCCAAGAGCTGTAACTCCACCAGCCAGTTTGATTGCGGAGGCAATCAGTGTATTCCCCTGTCCAAGGTTTGTGACAGGCAGAAAGATTGTCCCGATGGCGAGGACGAGCCGGCGGGCAAATGTGGCGTGAATGAATGTGCCTCTAAAAATGGCGGCTGCATGCATCGCTGCTTGGATCGCCCTGTGGGCTACAGCTGTGAGTGCCACGAGGGCTACAAACTATCCTCGGACGGCCACCATTGCGTGGATGTTAACGAGTGCGATCAGCCAGGAGTCTGTTCCCAACGTTGCGTGAATGAGATTGGCGGATTCAAGTGCGAATGCGAGACAGGATACATGCGGGATCCCCGCAACCATACGAGGTGCAAAGCCACCGAGGGACATGCCTCGCTGCTCCTCGCCCGTCGCCATGACATACGTAAGATTGCCTTGGACCACATGGAGATGACGTCGATAGTAAACAACACCAAGTCGGCGACAGCGCTGGACTTCGTCTTCCGTACGGGCATGATCTTCTGGAGTGATGTGACTACGCAGAGCATCTACAAGGCGCCCATCGACGAGGGAAACGAGAAGACCGTCGTGCTCAAGCAATCGTCGGTTACCTCGGATGGATTGGCCGTGGACTGGATATATAACCACGTCTACTACACGGACACACACAAATGCACCATCGAGCTGACCAACTTCGACGGCAACTTGGGCAAGGTTCTTATCGAGGATGCCCTCGACATACCCCGTTCCATTGCCCTGGACCCCATTGACGGCTGGATGTACTGGTCCGACTGGGGTGCATCGCCGCGCATTGAACGTGCTGGCATGGATGGTTCTCACCGCACTACCATCATCAATTATGACGTCAAGTGGCCCAATGGCATCACTCTGGATCTTGTCAGAAAGCGTATATACTGGGTGGATGGCAAGTTGAATGTCATCTCCTCGGCCAACTATGATGGCTCGCAGCGCAGACAGATCCTCTACTCGGCGGAGTATCTGCGCCATCCCTTCTCCATAACCACCTTCGAAGATTACATCTACTGGACCGACTGGGACAAGCAGACGGTCTTCAAGGCAAACAAATTCACTGGCGAAGGTGTGGAGCCCATCACAGCGGTGCACATGGTGGGTATCCTAGGCTCTCTGTTATTCTCTCTCTCTCTCTCTCTCTCTCTTTCTCTCTCTTTTTGTGTTCATTCAATCTCTAATCATTTCTCCTGCAGCTGCAACATCCCATGGTCATCCACGTGTACCATCCCTATCGCCAGCCCGACGGCGTCAACCACTGCCAATCGGTTAATGGTCACTGCTCTCATCTCTGCCTGCCGGCGCCGCGCATCAATGAGCGCAGTCCGCGCATCTCCTGCGCTTGTCCCACGGGCCTCAAGCTGATGGCCGATGGCCTAATGTGCGTCGAGGATCGTAAGTGACATGACTTTAACTAATTTTTATATATGTGGATATTTATATATTTTTTTGCATGCCTCGATAACACTTTATTTTATTAACTAACCTTTTGCGTGCATGATGATGCATGCAGCCCATTTTAGAGTGGTCACTAAAGCTCCGCATGGTCAGAGATATAAGACCAAGCCGAAGCAGCACCAACGACTGATAATCATAAATGATAGCCCTAACAATAGTCCAAGTAAAGCCACAGAGGCAATTAAATCGCAACAAAATTTGCATGAATCTTCGGGTATGCCTGACAACTCTATTCTGTGTGGACTTTCGGGTTGTTGTCGTGTTTTTGTTCTGTTCTATCTGTTTTAATATTTAAGTATCTGTACGTTTTATTTTCGAGCTCGTTAAATCTAGACTACGACTAATACTATACCATAGGTATAGAAATGCATCCATTAAGAAGGCTCCACTTTCCAGGCTCATCCTTTGTCCAGTTATTTAATATCGCTAGTTTAAACTTAATCCCAAAGCAAGCAAATTAATCACAAAATTTAAGTGAATGCACTGAGCTCTCGCCACGACTCGACAGTTCAGTTCCGCGTTTCCTCTCACTTTGAGCAGGATATGGCGGGAGTGGCATGCGAAGGAGCGCGATGTTCAGTATTCTGTGTTCAGTGTGGAGTATTTTCAAGCCAAGCACTTCATTTGCCGCACTCTCGCATAACATTTGCTTTGTCATGGCGCGCATTAATCATCATCAAAAGCAACCAGGCTGACTGCTACGCCAGTTACGCCCCCAGTTACTGCCCCCACTCTCGCCATTCATCCTTGACAGTTTCATAAACGCCATCGAGAGGCACTTGCAGCGCAGCCAACCGCAAGTAGGCAGCAAATGGGCGCACGCTGCAACTGATATGAGTGTAGAGGAGGAGTGGAGAGGAGGAGTGGGAGGGCGCACCTCATCTGAACCACCAGTCAAACCAAACAGGCTGCCACACCCCCCAAGCCATCCCATTCGAACCCAAACCGTCCGTCCTACACAACCCACCCAAGCCAACCGCTAAGTGTGAGGTTAATATTACGCCAAGTTGACGGGTTCCTCCGGCTGCTTACTACTTGCTACTTGCCGCTACTTTAAAGGGAAACTTGAGATAATGTTGATAGCTTTTGTCGTTTGATTTGATTTAAGCGCCGAACAAGATCCGCCCGCAGGCTCAGAATCAACTGAAGTCCCGCTCCGAATCAGCATCAGAATCTGATTCAGAATCAGAATCCATTAAACGCGTTGCGTTAACGATGTCATTACGCATCCTACGCCATTTGAGCTCCTGCTGTTTTGCAGTAACCCCCCTTCTTCCCCACCCTGCTTCATCCCCTATGGGTGGCATCCGCATCTTTAGATCTTCATCCCTTGGTGGCATAAAAGTTTAGCCCATCAAAGGCGCGAGCGCGTTTAAGTGTTTATTTGCGCCTAAATGCGCACTTTGAACGATTTGATTGAAAATTCTTTTACAACGGGAGGGAGAAGGGAACCGCCAGAGACAGTGGCCAGGGTGAGAAAGAGAGACCGAGGCGCCACTTCCCAAATGGCCTGAGACTTAGCTCGTATATTAAACAATTCCTTTTCTTTTCGCTTTTCGTATTTCATTTTGCGCTTTTTATTGCCGTGATTTTTATGCCTGCATTGTGTTTTCTTCTTCGTTTGTGTTCTGTTTGCACTGTCGTTTCTTATTTGTTTGCACATGAGTTCAATGCAAAAATTTAACTATTTGCACCTTTATTCCACACAGTTGCCGAGCGACGTCCTACCAAGAACCAGACCCATGTGGATCAAGCCTCGGCGCCCAGCCCGCCACCAGACTCGGGCTTCATTGCCCTCGTGGTGATCGCCAGTCTCAGTGGCTTCGCGCTGTTGCTGTCTGTGGTAAGCAACGAAACTTCTGCAACGGGGTAACCCCTAATCTAATAATCTTCATCACACTCTCAGCTCCTGCTCATTGGCTATCGCTACTGCAGCAAGCGACGCATCAATTCGATGAACTTCGAGAATCCCATCTATCGCAAGACCACGACAGAGGACCATTTCAGTTTGCGCAAAAATCTTCCGGCGCGTATCTACGACCATACCAGCGTCATGGATGAGGAGGTAACCGCCTAACCTATTTACCTTTCATCTGAGACCCCCCAACCAAATCTCTTCTGCTTGCAGTACTCACCCGTCATAGGCATATCGTCGTACTAGAGCCTTGGTTATGCCTCTGACATTTATTTCAATCCCGGCCGACCAATCGAGAAGATAGCTAACGATTTGAGATGTTGAGAAACCCGCAGCAGACACGCCTAAAGACTGAGCAACTTGTATGTGTAAATTATTTTAACATTATTTTAACAGCGGGTCACTTCGAAGAGTTTATCCTTAAAGGATGCTGTACAAATATGTCGCAGAGTTCTAACTTAAAACTAAACTAAACGAAACTAAACTAAATTTAACTAAACCGAAGGGAAGAGTAAGACGAGAGGGGAATGTAAGGACAGAAACCTTTTACGATAATTCACATAGTTCCAAACTGTATATAGCTGTAAGTGTGCATTACTTAATTTTAAATGGACAATTATTATTATTATAATACTATACTTATTATCCTTAATAACTAGCGAAACGTTGAGAGTTTATTTCTGTTCAGAATGCAGAATTTATTATATAATTATTATCGATATTATTACTTGGTAATCTTACGTGTAAATATGTTTCCCAGCAAAGATGATTGAATAAATGCAGATATATATATATGTGTAGTATAAAAATGGTCTATATAATGGGTGGGGTTGGGCACGAATGAATAAATGGTAAGTTCCATGTCTAAGAATTTTCAAAACAATTATATCACAGTCTGCTCGGATACAAAATGAGAAAAGAGAGAACTTCAAGAATTAGCAAACTACATTCACACAAGTTTTCGTAAAAACGAATTTTTCGACACGAGCGAATAAATAAATAAAAGATATAAATTGAAATAGATTATTCCCTTATTTGAATGAATGACTTTGCATACGTTACATATGTATGTATGTGGAATCAGCAAAGCGCCGCGAAATAGACCTACGCATCAAAATTAAGTTGTATCGATTTCGTAGACATACATTTGTTTACAGTATTGCATATTTTAAGAACTACTCAACTTACATCAAATAGATTAAGTCATGCTGTGAACTATCAAACGAATGTCGATAACCATCGAAGCTTTATTTCGATTGGCAGCATACAATGCATGTCAAGGTATCCAACGTGGGCCAAGAACCAATTAACCTGAGAACATGTTGTCCATTGTAATTGTTGGGTCAATCAACTAATCACATGCAATTGAAGTAAACACCTTCCGAATTGAGGTACAGTCGAACATGGCGTGTGTGGAGTGCAATGAGTAAAATAAAATTGTTCAGCAGATATTTAATATTTAGACTATATTATTAAGTTCCACATTACCATAACCTAGCCTCTCTTCGCTTTGACTTGAGTCAAGTTAGGCAGAGCCAACTGTACATTACGCAAAGGTTAAGAGCAGCAAAGAGCTTGGTTGATACACCCACCTGTTGCTCGCTCTTTCTGATCCCACTCTTTATCTCGCTCTCTCCCTCTCTCTCGGTGTTGACTTGTGCGTACCTTGGCTCTCTCTTTCGCTCTGCTCTCTTATTCGCGACCCGATACAATTCCAGGTAGCCGAAGCAACTCGCGCGTGTGTTGTGTACTCGTGGCGATCGCTTGTTCGCTGGTTCCTCGGGTTCTTCGCTAGTTGGTTGGCATTGGTCGGTCAGTTGTTATTCGTCGTGCGTTTGGCGCAGTCGCGTATGGTTGTTACCGGATTGCCTACCAGTTCTTATTGGTCCGTTATGCAGTCGCTGCACTAAAAACCAAATAAAAAAATTATTTGTAAGCGAAATATTCACAGAAAAGCAAAAGTTAGCCCATCGTCACAAAAGATATCCGACACACTCGAAGCACGTGTAGTCCGAGGTCGCTTGCATTTTATGCTGACTTTGCCAAAATATCGAGAACCTGTCGCTTGCCAACGATCTCACTAAAATTAGATGTCGGTTCCGTCAACTGTCTCACATGGTCATAATACATAATCCCATTTGAAAATAGTATTACAAACTGGAAAATCACATTTATTATCTTAAATTAGATTCGTGGTGGCGCCAGTTAGAAAGACATTACACATTTATAGAGCTTGATAGCCCCCCTGCAAAAGATAAGAGAAACTTTATGTGATTCACTCGGGTAGGGTACCCGTAAGTGCGGTCTATTAATATCGCAGCCAATCAGCATGACAAGTCAGAGACGGAAAGAGAGAAGACGTCAGGTTTACCTGAAGTTACGAAGCTATATTTTTCGGTTTGGTTTGGGTTTACCTTGTAAGCGAGAACTAACCGTTCGACTTGACTGCGGCTTTCCGCTAGCCCCTTCATCAAGTCGACGCCCTTATATTCTGCACACCACATATAGTATGGTATACCCTGTATGCCGGGGGTCGCGGGAGAGGTTGAATTAATTTGCAACTGCTTTAACATTCAGCAATAAGCTTTGATCAGTTTCTACTTTAATTGCGATCAAACATGTAATCTAAAATACAAAGGCAATTACAATTCCATTATTTAAGTTTGTAGGATATCTGGCCGTCTGGCACGCCTTCTTTTGCAATTCTTACATGTTTTCTTTTTCGGTTTTCTGCAACATCGTATGATATTTCTTTATTTTTTCGCATGTTTATCACGCTTTATCTTATACTCTTCGTATTCTGTTTTGTGCCTACATTTCTTCGATACATTTACCAAAATATTTTAAGATCTCTCTCTCTCTCTCTCTCTCTCTCTCTCTCTCTCTTTTGTCTCTTCGTTCATTACCATACTCTTGCAAAGGCCCGCATAGCATTGTCACGAAATGTGTTATGCACGAAATGAGGTCTAACTGTGTCAAGTTTTTTGTTTGGTCTACTCCGAGTGAGTGAAGATTTCCTTTTAAATCTTTAATCATCTCGCAAAAGATCTTAAGTCTAATGGGAAAGAGTATCGAGACTTCGTTGTGTTGTTTTGCTCAGTTCCGCTTTATTTTGGCAACTGCTTTTAGCAAATTTGGCGTTTTTTACTCAGTTTTTATGCTTAAACAGCTGACACTATTTAGCACTCTGACGTCACAGCCCGGGCAGAGATCGTGTGATTATTCAATAGTATATAGTATGTTAATACTACAACAAATACAATAGCGAACTGTACATAATGCGTGTGACTGTGGAAAAGTTGTGAGCAAGTGATTTAAAGTGAATTTCCATTTCTTACAGCCCGCCCCAAAGTAAAAAGCTAAATAAAAGCAAAGCCTAAGTCTAGCTAAATAATGGGTGGGCCGCTATTAGCCAGCAATCCAGTTGCAAACACAAATACACCCGCATCAACAGAAGCAGCAGCTACAACAACAGCAACATCACCATCATCATTAACAGACACATGCAGCAACAACAGCAACAGCAACAACAACAACAACGTTCTGGAGCTGCAACCGGCACCCAAAGTGAACCCCTTCTTCGACAGCTGGTCACGTTACGGTAGTCGAGCGCAGCAGCTGATCAGCTTCAGCTTCTCGCCCACGTTGCACCTGCTCTGCATCACGAGCGTGCTAAGCATTAGCAAGTTCTGCAATGCGGCCGCTTTGAATGCCTCCCAGGTGACCGCCTCGGCACCCAGTCCCAGTTTGATTATCGCCAATCTGACTGCAACATTAGGACCGCAATTGGATAAACTCAAGAGCTTCGCACCGGCTGCGGCAAACAGCATCAATCCGAGCAGTAGCAACTCCATTGGATCGTCGATATTCGCGGGCAAATCCATCCTGGACATGGTGGACTTCGTGCCCTTGAATGTGTCGGGAAAGCGCAACACCTCGCTGGATATATGTAAGTATTGCAATGTAGTGGCCCGCATTTGATTTTCTGATGCTAAAAATAGGCAGGATGGCGAATTGAGAGTAATTATTATTTCCCTCGCATTATTCAGAGAAGTCAACTAAGGCGTGTTTCGAACCTTTTGTTTTTTTCTTGTTTTTCGTATGCGAAACAGATTGCGTGTGTTTATCCAATTGTGTATGAGTATGTGTTTGTAAGTTGCGTTTCACATTTCAGTTGATCATACCACCGGACTGGTGGCACCCAGCATTGCCAGCTCATATTTTATTTATGCGAAACGTTTTTCTCAATAACTCGCGATGGAACTGGCCCTTAGCCAGTTCCAGGCAAACATTGCTAAACACACATTCCACACACAGCACACACACAGTGATGTGCATGCACAGCATACATTTCCCAGACCTTTTACTTTCCTCAGTCGCATGCGATGATGCTCCATCTCTTTTGCCTGTTCTTCTTACACTCTGTATTTCTTCTTCTGCCGGCCGGCTTCGCTCTAAAGAGCGAAGACCTCAGCGACAGCGGCAACGATGACGACGACGTCGACGACGTCGGAGAGCAACAAGTGTTTCGGTTTCTTTTTGTGCTTAAGTTGCTTTTTTGGAGTTTCATTCGAGTTGTTGCTCTTTGCGCTACGGTCCCAGTGCACACGCAGTGCACAGTGGTGTGAGGCAACGATAGCGAGAAATCAAAATCATGAGACACGTTGAATAAACATGAAACAAAAGCCGACAACGAAACGTTTCTTTATCGTTTTTCTTGAGGGAAACTGAAAAGAATTTTATCAAAAAGAAGTTCAGCTAATTCAGCGTTGTCTCTTGTTATTAGTTGAAAATATCAGTTTAAAATTTCAAGAGAGAACCAAAAATAGTGACATGAATACAGAGTATTTCTTGAAACTGCAGCTAAATACCAAAATAAGTTGTTTCTAAATTCTCAATATTTATTTTTAAGATTAACTTCTACTCATGTTATTAGTTTCATTCACACTGTTTTGGAGCTAAATTAACCAATTTGATGAACAGTTATAACCGTTTCACTTGTGCGAGACAAGCATTTAAGCTAATGTGTGACGCGACCTTAAAACACTTATGTATCTCTCAGCTAAACACCGATGGCGACTGATTTCACTTTATTTTTATATTCGCTAAAACATAAGGCAACAAAAATAAAAACCTTCAACTTGTCAAAAAACAAAACTGGTGGAAAAGGTTAAAGCACAACGAATGTCAAGTCGGATATAATGAATGGGAAATATTTGGCAGAGACTTGAATTGTGCATTTTCTTATAACTGAAGGATTTCTTGATATTATACCAGATGATGCATTTGCGAAAAAGGATAAAAACTAATAGAAAAAGATCTTATTTTGTTATCTCAATGTGACAGAAATTGGCAACCAAAGTTGCCTTAAATTGCAAGCTTTATAGAAAAAGAAGAAAAGAGAGTCGAGAGCAGCTGCCTGTTGGCCAACTAATTGCCAAAATGAAAATTGTCAACAGTTATTTTCGTAGCTCTTGAATGTGGACCGCACTCGCAATCGAAGTTCTCGGCACGTTCATGACAGCCTAATGAATGTCAAAGCCAGATTCAATAACAAAAAAATGAAAATGCAACAGCAGCTTGAGAGAGAAGGCATGAGAAATGAGGGTACAGGGCCAAAAGGGAAGAGAGCTAGCGGCAGGGGAGGAGAGAAGCTGTAGCTGAAGCTGGAGAAAAATCTGGAAATCCAAAGGCAGCTCGAGGCAACGTTGATTTATTTTAAAATCGAAATTAAACAAGTTTTGGTCCGAGCTGAGCATCATAAAAACTGTCATGTCAAGGGGAGGGGAATGGTTGACAAGGGAGGTGAGGGGGACTCAGGGTATGGTAGGCGGAACTCAACGTCGTCCAGACTTTTGTAATTAACTTGGCTAATTATGCTAGGAATCTGCACGTGCTCCGATTCGAAACTTGTCAGCAGACTATACCAGGGCTAACATAGTTTATCTTCCCCACCCTACCCCTCCTTTCCAACACAGTCGGTTGCATTGTTTCCGTTTTGGCTTAATTACAAAAGCATTTTACCTTATGTATATAATTATGAGCAAATAAACTGGTTACAGCCTAAGCAACTTTCAGAGATGAAGCCAAAAAAGTGTAAAAACGACAACAGAAACTTGCACTGAGTACTAGCACGAGGGTAGTCACAGTGTGTTCTCATTTACAGTCAGACCGAAATAAAGTCTGAGACAGAGGCTCAGTATTATACAAGTGTTATATATGTTTGTACAATGAATCCAAATCAGTCTTTGACACATTTTACACTTTCTTAACGAAATAATCATCGGAACTTAAGTTTGAAGTCAAGAGGTCACACATTTTTAGCACCTGAGAGCTAAGTTTCCCTATAATTAACGATCAACTATAGATTAGTCTAAAGCTAATTTGAAACGCTGACAGAGCCTAAGGTTTTTTAGGGACAGAATTACGTAAAAATCTCATTTCAACAGAAAATACAAATATTTATTTCTATATTCGAATACAACGTATACTTACTTTGTGCAGTATGTAACAGGCAGAATGAGACAGGACGGAGTCGACTGAGCCATGTTCATCGGTCTATCAACGTATTTTAATTATTTTTTAGTAGGGAAAGTATTTAATGCATAATATTCTTCTTCAACATACATAAATATTATTACTATATACACCAGCATATGTCAAAGAGAGGGAGCGTTTTAGTCAGACGAAGACTTTTTCTTTAGTTATTTTTAGTGTATTTGTGATGGTTTCTCACAACTGAGCGAAGGGTATCTTTCTGTCGGTCATGCTCGACTTCAGCTTTCGTCTGGTACTTTTTATGAGTTTAGTTACACCCTTCGACCATTGAAAATGGTCAAAAAAGGGTATACTAACTTTGTGCAAATGTATGTAACAGGCAGAAGGAGGCGTGGCAGACCCCATAAAGTATATATACTCAGGATCACTAGCCGAGTCGATTGAGCCATGTCCGTCTGTCTGTCTGTCTGTCTGTCTGTCTGTTTGTCTGTCTGTCTGTCTGTCTGTCTGTGTGAACGCACAGATCTCAGCTATTATAAAAGCTAGAGTTACCAAATTTGGCAGGAAGACTCCTGTGTACTATAAGCTGATCAAGTTTATTTCAAATGTTAGGTGCCGCGCCCACCGCCCCCGCAAATAAATAATTTAATTTTTGAACTCAATTTGTAAGCGCTGTATACAAGATACAACTTTCAGACTTTAACATATACTAAGCTCATTAAAATATCTACGTATTCTGTCGCGTGCAGCGCGACTGTGGTTTTTTTTTATTTTGTTTCGTCAGCAAGATTCATATGATAGTTCTAAAATAGTACAGCTTATCAGTTGTAGTAGTAGCAGTAAATGTGTAGCTTTAATCTTATCTTACTTTACGTGGAATACCCCTCATCTGCTGTCGAATGACGCAACTTACAGCATGATTTTGCATATACAAGCTTTGAGTATTTCTTTGGCTTTTTTTTTTTTGCTAATTTCCATATGGAAATGGCAGAATGTACTTTCTCTTAATTAGCTATATTGTTTTTACGGTTCTCGCATGTGGAAATCGTACTCACATGAATATAACGCATTCGCCATGTGTGCCGTCGTCCGACTTTGCGAAAATGGGGTAAAAGATGGCGTGATTTTTTTTGGCAAATGATTTCAGCGTGACTTTGCAACTTTTTTAAAATGCAGTGAAAAAACAATAACAAAATAGCCCGCATACAGACACGGTCACACTCACTCACACTTATGAGCTAATTGTATGCAATGAGCGTGTAGCATTTAATTAGAATTCATTGAAAATGTTTACAGAGGCGTAGTTTTTGGTGACGTCGCTCAGTTTGTGAGAACAAATACAATAGAAATGATAAATTACTGGGAAGTGTTGTTGTTGATCATTCAAAATGGAATCGCAATACTGACGAATGCTTTGAACAACATCAACATCTCTACTCGCAATTCCAATGATTCATAAGCACAACCCAAACATGTGAGCAAGTCTCGAGTATTGTTGTTGTATTAGTGATTTTTATAACTGTCTTTATGGCTGTTTGTATGACGCCAACGATCAGGCCACCTTTTTTCCGAAATGCTCACTTAATGCAACAGCGAAACAACACAATAACAAAAACAGTACAAGCTCTTTCAAAGCATCACGAGACTCTTAACTTAAGAGTAGTTCGTCAACAAACCTCAGGTTTCTCTTGAAACTCGTCGCGCTACAGCAATAATTTGAAGTAAATTGTGTATAATTACATCGTATCCAAGCTTCAATCCACGTCAGTGCTCACATATCTGAACATTTCTTGATACCCAGCAAACTAACGATACCACGTTAAGGTGTTTTCATTAGCAGTTGCTTTGTTAAACTATCAGCAATTGAAAGATAAGTCCTGTTTGACTGACCATATTAATTTGGTTATCATAAGAAAACATTTCCTGAATATTATCTTAAGTTTAATGAGAAAATATCTTAATTCATGCTTCAATTAAATGCCATAACTACAATCCAGGTTATTATATATTTCAAATAAAATTTGAAAGTAAATAATAGACAGAATATCATCACTGCGCCAAGTATTGGATATCTTTTGGTCTGTCGCATTTCCATTTTCTACCTGTTTATTTAATGCGCAATCTTCATTTGATTATTCAACAGCAAAAGCAAAGTTAAAAAAATTCATTTGTTTTTATCGTAATTGCAGATAAAGTATTTTTTATTATCAGCACGCGAATTATCGCGCAAAGCACATACGAAATTTAAGTAATTAGCTGATAACTGATAAAGTGTGGAAAAATATTAGAAATAACGTGAAAATTATTGCGATGGAGAACAACTACACATAATTATTATATATTTCTTAGTACAACTCAATTTTTAATTATATAATATAAGTACAATATATAATTCAAAAAATAATTACACACCCTTCAAAGAAGACAGAAATGCTATGTCGAGCAACAGAAGAAACAGAAAGCCACTTCAAATAGACCCTACACTGAACCCATTGTAGCGTATACTATCTTCCAGTTTAACTACCAGACTTGACTGACTTTCATCAACGGAAATAATCAAAAACAAATCGAAAATCATTATCAAGTAGCCTTGATCATGCAATCAGGCCCATCATCAGTCGTGCTTACTATTGATAATTGCAGCTATCTCTAGAGGTTGCAGTGCCATACGGCGAATTATCATTACGCTACGGAGTTAATCTTCTACATAAAAGTATAAATAAAAGTAAAAAATGATAAAGGCGGTACGCCAACACGGACTTATAATGTTGTATTGATGACAGCTTATCAATGAGAATTTTTTGTCGAAACTCGTGATTTAGTTCAAAGTTCTTCGTAATTTTTGTTTTTATTAACTTTATGAGTAATATTAACACGTAATTGTTGAAATTCATTGCATAGTTAGATAGTTAGAAAAACAGCTGAAATATCTACTAGTAATATATGAATGATTGTGAATGGGAATGAAATAAAAGGAATCCGGTAGCTGATGCCTATTAATAAGGCATTTATATTGATTTGACCATTGATTGACTTTTGCGCTGATTTCTGTTTATTATTTCGCCCTGTTTATGCCACCCCAAGTTATTGGCCTGACCTGTTCGGCCCTCCACCATTCTCAGTCCACACTTCTCTCTCCATCCCCCGTTTACATCGCCTGTCATTGAATTAATGGTGCGAATTTTCATGAGAATTGTTGAACCATCCTCCATCTGCTTCTGCCCATCGGAGATCCGCGCCGGGAGCATGTGATTGATTTCTGGGCTTTACGAGCTGGCAAAACTGTTCAATGAACCTAGAAACACGCATTTAATTGGCCAATATCGAATCCTGTCGTTGCCATCAGGCCCATTGCCCTTAGCCCATTCCCTAGAACCAGCTGATTCCTGCCTTGCGTTAGCTTCCCGATGCCGATCGGAGAAATTCTGTCAATCAAGTTGCCACTGCTTCTGCGGTCTGCATCTTTTTGCTTGATTTTCTTCTTTTTTTTTGGCGGCCATTGTAAGTAGAGTTAAATAGCTGCTCAAGTAATTTAATTTATTCCGGTAAAGATATGTTCTATACAGTGGATCGATAAATAAAATTAAAATTCTACGGCTTTCAAGGTCAAGAATCTGGCAATTAAATGTCATTTCAATCTGTTTCCATCAATCTTAATTCAATAAATAAAGCTCGTAACTTAAAAAGCTATAAAATGGTTTAGAAAAAACCTTTAGACTTTGACTAACTTAGACTAGCTCAAGTCGATGGGGAAACATGCTAAAGATAAGCACATATCACTTATTTATTATGCCCAGCCAGTGCCCTTTTCAATCCAATTATAGAAAACTTTCATAAAAACGAACCCAACTTGCAATTCAATTTGGTCAATTAAACACTTAATTGGCCAAATTCAATGGAATTTGCGTCTCTCATTGGAAGATTCTTTAATATTAACATTATTATTATTGCCGAACTTAAGTTTGGCCACAATAACATTTGAATATTTTTCGTTTTGCAAAACTCAAGTGTAAAGATATTCCGTATTTTATGCGCTTGACAAATATTTGCTATTGCAGTTGAATTTAGGCTTAAACGAGGCAGACAATATTCATGAATTTAAATGGAATTTGTCGATTTGCGTTCGACAGTTTTACTTATGTTTTTGTTAGTTAAATATATAAACTAATGTTGAATATTCTCTTCACATACCTTGAATGGCCCCATTTTGGCTACTTAGTAGCTATGAATATCTTTAGAATTGCATTTCACGCTGTCAGGAGTGACATGAATTCGTATCTTCACTATTCATCTCGATATTGTAGCGCAATTTCAATTAAGCCCCTAAACGACTCACTTAAAATGCAAATTGTGTGGTATTTACATAGAGATTTGTACGACGACAAAAGCTGCAATACGTTTGTGCAATACACACTCATGCACACACACACGTATACTTGAATTGCAATCAACACAATAAGAAATAAAAATCTTTTTATATGACATTAAAGCGTAATTCGCATGTCACCTGTCACACTATGCGAAATTGAGAACGTTATAAAATTTATTATAGAATTAATTTGACATATAACAATTAGAATTGCACATAAACTAGGAACAAAACAAAATACTGGAACGAGTTATAAACATAATAAAGCAATTTCCTATTATTGCATTTAATAGCAAATTAACTTAATTTGAGTGAAAATGTTTATTTAAATATAGGTAAAACTATGTAAAATATTTCAGAATAGTTTACAGTTACAGTTATCCCAGCAAGTAAATGTAGTTTCCTTAAAGTTAATTACATTAGGAGTATTTTATGTACCATATGGTATGTATGCACATGCTCGGAGCGCATAAGTGAAATCACGAAAATTAAAATCGAAATACTCATTGAATTAAATTGGTTTTCTGCATGCCAAGAATTTCCCACGATAATGAAGTGTCTAGTTGTGTATGTGTGTGTGTGTGTGAACAGGGCAATGTCAGTCTGTCTTGTCTGCAGTGGTAATTAAATGTGTGTGTGTCCCGGTGTGTGTGTTCCAGTGTGTGTGTGTGTGATGAACTCGTGCGTGCCTCTGCCATGGCAGCCTAAGCAATTGTCAATTTGAGTTAAATGCGCACAATTAAACGGCAAATGGGACACGGATTGAGTTGATTCTCGAGACGCTGCGTCTAATCGGAGCATATTAGCGAAACTTTGAACACAACAAACATATGCTCCACACACTTACACACATACATTCGTGTTTGGCTAATTGAGAAGTCATATCACACACAGACAAACAGTTACAGTAACAGCCGTAAAGGGCACCTTAAGCCTTGCGCCGTAAGCCGTTTTACAGCTAAGCGGAAATGCGACTGCTGCCATTTTGTTTACAAGCGAGTTTGTCACTAAGCCCTCGGCAAATGCTATAAACGATTGATGAGTCCCTGCTGGAAAACTTTGGCGGTACCCACCCAACCCACACACACACACACACACATACTTACTCAGACTACACAACCCCGCCTATAAACTCTCGCTTTTTTGCTTATTAATTTCAAAAATTTCACCCTTTTGTTTATGGCGTCGACCTTGTCGCATATTTCGTTTGCGGTTTGCCCTTTTGCAGACACCCACACACACACATACATAGACGGGGATACACACACCCTCACACTGTATTATTTACAAGTTTTTGTTTATTGTCAGTTTTACATCAGCGCCTTAGAAGGGCTTTAAGCTTGTCAACGCTAGCGAGATGGAAAACGAAAGATGCGAAACAAGCGAAAGCATCCCCAAAATCCCATTTTCCATCTTTAATGCTCCATTGTGCGGCTCAGTTTGTTAACGACCCCAAGTTTTCGACTTAAATGTTAGTTATGAATTTTATTAGGCCTCTCCCTTCCACTCCTTCTAGGGCTCTTCATGTTGTTCCGTTGTTGCTTAATTATAGACCGTAGAATTTGAAGTTAATTAATTAATATGCATTTGATTTGCGCTCTTCTTGCAGCTCCCACACTGCCACACTACTGCCAGGAAAAGCAGTTTCACTGCTCTAGCGGCGAATGCATACCCATACGATTTGTCTGTGACGGTGAAAGCGATTGCAAGGATCACAGCGATGAGTTGCAGGAGCAATGCAGATTTAGAGGTGAGTTTAGCAAATGGTAAAAGCGGTGTAAAATGGGTAAACGGAGAATTACGAAAGATTCATAGCTCTCTTCGGCATTGTCGGACATTCTTTTTGAGGTTTTCTGTCAGCTACCACTTCAAACGTTGCTTCTTCTTCTTTCTCAAATGAGTTTTGTTCGAATCCGCAATTTCAAACACTTACAAAAGGTTCTCCATGGAAGTTAACAAAAAAAATGTTGATTTTCCTGGCCAACAGCTCTTGAATGAAACTTTGCTCGATGCCATTTTTTATTTAGCCAGCATGTGTTTACAAGTATGTGTTTATGTGGATGTGTGTATGCCGACGCCTGGTCCAAAGTCAAGGAATACTGGATTCGGTGTATTGGGCCTGGCATTTGGGTTGAATAAATGGACACAGATGTGCGCCCAGCGCTACGTACACTCACTCACTCACTCTAATCTGTTGTCAGTCATTTGTAGTTTTTCAATTTAGAAAATGTCACAGAACTAACCATTTACTTAGTTCCAACATGTTTGCTTGTGCGTGCGGGTGTCTGTGTGTGTTTGCTTTTGTATTGGTTTTGGTGTTTTGCTATTTGTTTGGCTTCGTTGTTGGGTAAGTAACAACTAGCTGTTTATTTAGTGTCATGTTAGGGCCTCTGAAAAACGCCAACTGCCCTGGTGAATTTATTTTCGTTTAATTTTTAGTCTATGTCTGTGTGAGTGTGCTCGTGTGTTCGTGTATGTGTGTGTGTCGGTGTTTTTTATTAGCCCATGCATTTAATTTAAGTTTGTTGGTTCACACCAAACGGTCTGAGAGAGCAGCCTGGTTTATTCGAGCTTGGTTGATTTCAATCACACGAGTTTTAAAATAGTGTTGCCTACTTTTAGGGCTGCCACTTTAAACAGCTGACATACAGTCCGAGTCACAAATATTGAACATGCCCGGCCATAAAACATGTACGAATAACTCTAAATTCAAACTGTTACTTTACTGTCAATTTTATGTAAGCCATTGTGGATGGCTTCAACTACTGGCCAAGTTCAGGGAGCTAAGCTGTTTAACTGTAATTATGCGCACATCACGAACATAAATAACCTTGAGCCGGCTGCAGTGATAGCAGGAGCTTAGCAAAATGAGTGGCACAGCAGAGCATAGCACTCACGCAGCGGCTAAACACAAGTTGAGTCTTATTTAGCGAGTATTTAAAACAAGTCAAGTGCAATCAAACTAAGCCATTGCATCATGCTCAGCCAACTGACTGCACCGACTGAGGCATGGCTTTAGCAACTGCATAGACGATGCTATTAAGCTCAGCAAAAGCTCAACTTGTTTGATTGTCGCTTGAGTTGGGGTCAATTATAAATGCTCGGAGGGTTGTCGCAATCAAGTCCACATATTTGTGTTCTGCACAGTCTTCAGAAGCATGATAAAATATTCTTAAATTAGACAAAGTTTTCTCAAAACCCCCTTTATATATTTTTATTTATCTTCATGCTCACGTATTCTTATTGCGTTTTCGAGTCGTACGTTATGCGATAGTGCTTCTCGTTCGGTTAGTAAGGAGATTATCTGGGATCCGCATTTAACAAGCATCAGCTTGGTATTGCATGAACCAGTTGATTATACATTCATTGTATCAGAGTCCGTGGTATATACATAAAAAACAAGGGATAAACATGTTTATAATTCACAGATACAATTTAATTGAAAGAATTTTAAATAATATAATCAACATTTGTTTTCAAAAAAACCCCTAATACAAAACGAGTTCAAATCAAAAAAAATAATGATAACAATAAAACACAATGTCAAACGGTGGGAATTTTTGTGATAATAACAAAAACTAAGTCCAACAAATAAAAAGAAAATTTATATAAGAAAGTGTCCGAGATTTTTAAAACAACTAAATACATTAAAAGGCGAGACGTAAACAAAAAGCGGTTCAAACTACAACCGGGTTCACTTACAGTAGGCGCCAAAAAAATAAATACTTGTCATATTATGGCTGCCTAGATTCCGTAAAAAAATACGAGTGAAGCCGTTCTAACTGTTTCATACTTGTTTTTATAAGGAAGTCTTAAAAAACATAAACAATTTAATGCATCCTTATTAATTATTTTGTATTTTGACTTTTGGCTCTCACTATACATATGGAATTTCCGCAAATCAAAGTATGCAGTACTAGGAATTACTAAGCTGCGTCAACAGACATCATTATCAGCACTGTATAATGCGTCTCGACCCTATTCAACAGAAGTGTGAACAAAAATTACTTTTTACTTTGGTTCACTTCGTTATGTGTTTGGGATCATCTGGGACAGGGACAATTACGAACAGCAGCTGATAACTGCTGTGTGTTAAAACTCACTCGTAAACAAACTCTGAGCATTTCACTCAATCAGCGAGCGACTGCGCGCGAGTGAAAACTAATCAGAGCTGAGCGCAAGCTCTATTCTGCCATGAACAGTGTGGATGCTGGCAGCATTTTGTATTTTTAAGATTCAACACAACGCGCTCAAAACTCAGTTAGCATCGAACTTTTAATTTAAGCGGACGTGTGTGTGTGCAACAGGACGAAAGGCAAACATCAAATTCGTTAAAAAATTGTCCCGAGGCGGCAAAATATTTTTACAACACTCCGTGTCGCTGAGACGAGCAATTGCAATTTATTTAAAAATAACTAAAAGTAAGCGCGAAATAAAGTGATAAAAATATTTTAATATAAAAAAAAACACTGTTGGAAACATAAAAAAAAATTACAAAATTAATAAATAGCAAGTGCTAGTATGTTAAACTTTAAACTGGTTGCTCAGTATGTTTGGTTTTACGCCTGGCGTCGCATTGGCGCCAACTTTGTCCAAAAGTCCGCAGCGGAAGCTTTTACAGCGCCTGTTTTTCCTTTTCCTTCAGTCTTTCCCATTGGCTTTTACGCTTCTGCGCGTCGCTGTGTTTTTCTTTTGCCGCTGACTTTGCTTTTCTCTTAGATCCTGATGCTCTTAGAAGGCGTACAAGTGTAGCAAGAGACAAAAAAAAAAAAACAGCAGCACATAAATTCTTTATTTGCTTTGATTTGCAACTGCAGTTGTTTGTTGTTGTTACTGTTGTTGGTACAAACTTGACACAGATGTCTGACCAATTGCCAGCGACACTTGCGTATCATCGTATTACTATAGAAGCACTTAATCTTTATGCGTGCTGCAAATTACGATAACGCACATTAAGCCTTTATAATTAACAATTAAAATTTATAATGCTCAACAATGCAAAGTGTGAGGATGTGCATGTGCGTGTGTGTCTGTGTGTGCACGCAGTCCTATTTGACTTCAAACAATGGCAATTAAAAGCAAACACACACGTGATGGCAATATGCCGATTATGTGCTACACAAATGAAATAATTATTTAAAAAAACAGACACACATACATACATACATACATAACAAGCACCCGAACAGCCGACGCTTAATTAAAACGTTTAATGTATACATAATAAATAGTGCAGTAAAAAGCACGTAGAAAAAAAACGATCTCTGAGTAAAAAATGTAATAAATAAGTAAAATTATGCAAGCATTGGAAAATCGTATTTCCTGTTTAATAAAAAGCAAGCATCGAACAGTGATGGATAAATGAATCGCACAGCACAAGTGAATGATGTATGAATTTACCGAATCATTTATTTGAATTAACGCGAAATTATATCAAAACAAATCAATCATGTGGAAAGTACACAAAATATTACGATAAATTAAGTAAATACAAATTCTATACGAAATTAGAATGTTAAATTATTCAAAAATTACAAAAAAAAAACAGAAGATTAAAAAAAAACATAATTAAAATCAACCGCCATTTTGCGAAAGAAAAACCCGTTGCCTACTTTTCAACGGAAGCATTAAACGAGATCAATGCAAAAAGTGTTGCCGCAATTTGCTGACACAATTTGCAAACGACATTTAAAATAATTACATAAATGTTGTGTATTACAACCTGAGTAACAAACAACGACAACGACAATAATAACAACAACAACAACAAGAATATAATTTAATAATTCATACACGCACTTAGGACACATTATAATCTAATACAATTTAACTTTGGCCTGCCTAAATTCACAGGCAAGTCACCGACATGGGACTAATACGCAGCTTCATGGTTTGCCAGCTGCTGCTCATCAGCGGAATATTACAGCACGCACAACAACATCGGCAGGCATTCAAGACATATGCATCGTTAACTGACCCGGGTATGAGCTTATAACACTGTCCTTTAAGCAAACCTTATATTTAGTATATGTTATAATCTTATGCTAAACACCTTTGAACGCTGTGGGAACGCCTGGCAAGTTGTCCGTGGCAAAAGCTTTGTCATGTTTTCCGTTACAATGTTAGTTTAATGTTAATGTTTAATGTTAGTTTCAAGTAAGTTAGTGTTGAAATAACAGAATCAGTTTAATGTTAGTTAGCTTGGAGTTAATTTAAAGCGCAATTAACTTGCTGCTGATACTAAGTAAAACGAGCAAACTAAGCAAACATTTGCTACGAAACTTTTACCCAGCCAAGAACATTCAAGATATTAAGATTAAATTCGCAATGACAATCTCATTTGGGGATACAGGATACAGGACACATGAACTGCTTTGAGTGTAGTTCGATTTACTGTTATTGACTGTTGTTTTGCCTTTTATCTTTTATGGCGGGGTGGCATGGCAGAGCAGAAAAATAATGTCAACTGGCAACGAAAAGAGTCTTCATATAGAAATAAATAACTTATAGACAACAACTAAATGGGGCGACCATTAAGCTCACAACAGTATCGTACCGTACACAACTATAGAGCTTACGACGTATAGTGAACGACAGAAGTAGGTTTCACGCTGTGTGTGAAGTGGCTGGCGCGATACGCATACGCCGCGTAAACAGCCAAAGTCAACGACAAAAGGCGCCACAAGACGCAGCTCGACTTTTAAGCAGCTTTCTTACATGTGCTATAAGTGCTCAATATATATGTATATGCGCAGATATATATATATATATGCATAATATATATAAACAGATAGGGAGTCTCCTACGCGTTCAATATCACGCACATAAATATTCATGTAGCACAGAGAAAAGTGCTAAGAAAAAACGAAACGCTACAGACAGCTGATAAGCTCCACAGCGCCAAGCATGTAATGTGTAAAAATGTAAAAAATTCATGCTTCTCCGTCTGTGTGTATGTGTGTGTGTGTGTGAGTGTGTATCTGTGCGTTGACTGCAAACCTTAGATAAATTCAGTCACATATCCTTGGCCCGACGCTGCCTTATAAGCCATAAATTATGCATGGCTCACTTTTAAGCAGCCGTCGCAGGCGACGCTTCAACTGCTGCAGAATGTGATAAATTTTCCTGATATTCGCCAAAAATCGTCCTCGTACTCCGAAAGCTGATTCTGATCATATCAAAACATGGCCAATAGTCAAGCGCAGTCTAACTTTTAATATAGCCTTGAAATCTCGTAGTTTTCAAGTAAATTGCCTCATATTAAGGTCATCCTTACTATACTAGCATCGCATTTATATATGACTTCATAACGTTTTCTTGCACTTCTTGAAAGCAGAAATATTCCAACAAATCCTCAACCTGTGCAACTCACAAACAGAGTTTGATCTTGTGTCAATATATGTATTTCTAACAGATTTTCCTTTGACGACTTCTCTCACCATATGCTTACATTCACAACGCAACTCCCCAGCTAATTTGCAGCGAATTCGCTTGACAGCCTGCTCCACAAACACTTTTCTCTCGCATACGAAATAGCAAAGCATTTGCCACAGCTCAATTCAATTCCGAGTCGGCTTTATTTAACATATAAATTGCCCAACATTTAAAATGCAATTTTAACGGACTTGTGCTGCCAATGGCCGCCCATTTGTTCACTTGGCCATTCAACAGTTGCTCCGCAACGACGGGAGGACTGCGGGGAACACATAATGCTTGGCCCGGCATATGTAAAAAGTTTTGTCTCATTAGAGCAAGCTCTCGGAACACACGCGCTCTCTTCAAATGATTTATGATGCGCCCATCTGGAGTCCCTTAACCCGCAGCTAGCCGGGATATTTGCTTTCGTCCTTCTGGGTTTTTTTTTATTGAAATACTTGAAGTGAAAAGACAAAGCAGGGCGCACAACTCCAATAAAGTGAAAAAGGTGCCATAAACAACAAGCGGCAATGTTTGCCTCGGCCTTTTTTTTATGTATTTGCCGAGAGGACACCACGCTGTGCCGCAGATTTTACCTACAAAACATAAAAGTAAAGTGAGGGGAGTGCAAAAAGCAAAAAAAAAAAAAAACAATTGTAAACAATGAAAAGGAAAATCTTCCTAACTGCCGCACAAATTTTTCATTTATTTATTGAGACGAGAAGGCGAGACGAAAGTGAAAGTGGATAAAGAGGGAAGAAAGTGAAATTTGTACACGTTTCTGCTTCCTTTTTCCGCTTTTTAAATGAAACGGACAATTCAATTTATATTTGCCCAGTTGCCCCAACAACAACAGTAATAACAGCAGATAAACTTCATTAGATGACTGGTTGTACATTTCTCATTTTAATACCCTGCAAGTTGTGAAGCACTGAAGACTCGATATCAAGTAACAAGCAACAGGAGAACCTTCGAAAATCCATTTAAAATTGAATATATTTCAACAGTTCTGTGTTTTATTATTGCAGTGTATTGATAAGTCGATGCCATTTAGACAATATTAAGGGTTTGCTCCTTACTTCGTTCATCTTTTTTGATTCTATTAATTTCTATGGTACATTTCTTTAAATGCAATTGTTGTCAGCTTAGGAATGAAAAGACGCCGCAAACGTTACAAATGTAGAAAAAAGAGAGGGGAAGGCGAGAATGTTAGAATAGGAAAATGGAAAATGGCAAATATCAGAAAAGTTTTAATGCGCTAAATCGATGGATGACCGCAGAAAGTTTTCCTGCCTGTGGACACTTGAGCAACCAGATAACTTTCTGCTTTAAGCTACGCTGTAAATGAGCTTTGGGAACAGCCTCCAAATGAAAGAGACAGTTATCGAGTGAGAAAAGGACGAAGAGGAATGCAAGGGAGAGTTGGGTAGTTTACTTGCAGTTGTAGCTGCATTGTGGCAAAGTTTGGGCCATGTGTGAAACTTTTCATGTTTTGACTTTTTTGTTTGGCTTTGTGTCTGTCGACTTCTTTTATTTATCTGCTAGCAACCTTGAGGATGGCAGCCAGCTGCCTTGGCAGTGATAACCCGCTGAGCAATGCACTTGCCTCGCCCAGCGACACGCCTAAACACCTCTTAATCCCGTGGCAACGTGCAAAGTGCAATTCATTTTCGTGCAGAAGGCGGCGACGGCGTCCAAATGGCAGCGCGGCGAGCGCATTAAATGAATTGCATAAAATTCATGAGGATGTATAACAGTTATTCCAGTCGCAGTTGCTGTTAGTGTTGTACGAATTAAAATGTTCCTGCCCCCGCAAGTCCTGCCCAGCCAGCCCAGTATCTCTCACTCTCCATGTAGCACATAATCCGCGTTGTCGTCGTCGCGACGCGTCAGACTGTAAATAATGAAGTTTGCACCTGAGCGTCGCAGCTGCAGTGATTTGCGCTGAGCGTACAGCGAAAGGGGGCGTGGCACAATGGTTTGCGCTGTGGGGCATGGAGCATAGCACGCTTTTAGTCGGAGAACGAGAGATAAACAGGGAGCTAAAGAGAAAGAGAGTGGCAGGCACACATAATAAATATGCGTAACAAAAATGTTGCACAAGGAATAAGAACAAATTTATGAGCTTTGCGAAAGTAAAAGAAACGCCACAAATGTAAACAGACAGGCCAGCAGAGAGAGAGCGAGAAAGAGAGAACGGAAGAGAGAGAAAACGAGAGGGAGATGGATATGGCAAGTTGTTTGTTTATGCATTGAACAGCACGGAGAATGTCAGTCGGCTGTGTGACATTTTGAGGCCTCAGCTGTCAGCCTATTAAGTCATAAATAAATAATTATGAATATATATGCAAAAAAAATAGACAGGACCAGCGTAGGTTTGTTATACCCTGAAGAGTCGACGTGTAGATACTGCGCAGATAAAGAGCTAAGAATATGATCTGATTTCTACTTACACATTACATAGCATGTCATTATACCCTAGCCGTTTATTAGAGGGTATACAGTCTCTGAAATTAAGCTGTGGCGACTTTGGTACATGTAAACAAACTGACTGGGGGCAGAAGTCAAGCTTCAAGGCAGTGTGGGGACTACAGCTCCTGGCGTGAGTAAACATCATGGCAAGCAGTCGAGCCTTCAGCTATCGTTAATCTGCAATTTCATTTTTCATCCTCCAAGCCTGTGTAAAAACAACACCAGACAACAAACTATACAAACTGTTTAATTTGTGATATTTATTAATTGAAAAAGAAACATTATATATTTTATATATTTAATTATAATGAATATTTATTCTTGTCTTGAAAATGTATTCTTGTTACGTTATTTATACTCACCAAACCCAGTTGCACAGTGTAAAAGAAGTTCTGAAGTCAAAACTTAATTATGAAATTTTGATTAATTTCGTTTTTTACCCGACGTGCAACTGTAAGTTCTTCTCTGCCGGGCAATGGCCGGGACTGTTCATTAAACCTAGACGAGGAGGCAACTTGACTCCCCTAACCTTCTACTGCCAACCTCATCCCAGTCTAATGCCGGTGCTAAATGCCGCTGCTAGGTAAATACGTTTGGAACGTTTCGAGTCCCCAAACGCAGAACGTGATGCGCATTTTTCGAAGTGCGACGCTGGCGGGGAAGATAGTGCCAAGTGGGGAAGGGGAGCGAGGGGCGCAGGAACAACGTATAGGAAGACATACAAAAGTTGCTGCAAAGTTTATGGCAGTCGCTGAGCCGCCAAGTCTGGAGGGAGGCCGTTGGGTTCTGCAGCACGCAGCAACAGCAGCCGTGGCAACTTGCGAGCTGCAAGTGCCCGTCGGGAGAGAGAAAGAGAGAAAAGTATAGATAGAGAGATAGAAAGATAGAGAGAACTAGTAAGAAATCTGCAGCCGAGTGTGTTCGACTAAAATATACCCGGTACACTTCTGAGATCTCTACTTTCATACAGACGTAAGGATAGACAGAGAAACAGGCACACAGACAAATGGATATGGCTATCTCGACTCGTCAGTTGATGCTGATTAAGAATATACATCTATAATACCCTTATGCACTATGGCAAGCGGGTATAAAAACAGAGAGAGAAAGAGAAACAAGTAGAGAGTGCTGCAAACGTAGTGCGCAATCATTGGACTTAAAGCCCAAGCAAATTGCAAATGTCACTCGACGTTGCATCCATTTGAGTTGCGCGTTAAATTGACTGCAGTCCTGGGCGAAAGGGTGCAACAATTTCGGCACCCAAATGCAAAAGAGACGTCAAGAGGGACCTGCGTATTAAGTTGTTTGTGAAAGGGAGATGGAGAATACTCTTGGGAATTACGAAATAGTCGTGCAAGTTGTTTTGTTGCAGCACTTGAGACAAAAAGTTGACTAAATTACAAGTCGACAAAGCTTTTAACATAATTCCGCAATGGAAACTTTGCTCGACAATCTTAGAAAAGTTTTAGCTCTACTATTTTCACTTAGGCTAATGGAATTATCGTTTTTATCAATGGCCAACAATGATACCACCCAGAGAGAGTGAAAGTCCTTATTTATTTTTTGTTTATTTTAGCATTTTATTCGAGTTACGTTTTCATTTTCAAATGTAAGCAAAATGTTGACCAGTTTTTTCTCTAATTGAAAGCCCACCGATTTGAACTTCTTGTCACCTCACCTGCCACACCTTATGCTCGACTTGTTTTCAATATGCTCAACAAGATATTTGCTGTCATATTTTAATTGCATTTTCATCATTTTCCTGACCAAGCGAACTAATTGAAATTCGTTCGCTCTGTGGCAAAATGCAAATTCAGTTGCGGCTTGTCGACAATTTAAAAGCTTTAAACTCTGCCAAAGCGAGTTTCGTTGGCAACGAGACGAGCAAAGTCATAAAATAAAATGACCATAAAATAGGGAGAAGCTAAACTAAATTTTTACTATGATGGCATAAAACAAAAGCCCAGCCAGGATAACGCAGTGAGAAAGAGAGGGACAAGAACGAGTGCCAAAGACAGAGCATCAGGCAATGCACATACTAATACAAACACATACACACACACAAACAGGCTTGCATGGCAAACAAACTCATACATGCCAACACTCACACAGACAATCACAGCGAGCAAGTGGCAAGTTTTTGTAGCCTGAAGCATCAACGCCGCCCGCAACATAAAAATCACATTTATTTTTGACACAGAAAACTATCGAAGCATAAAAAGTAGATTTTCATTGCCCATATTCCTCATATTTTCAGCGAAGGCCATTATCGGGGATTTTTATACCCTATAACTATTAAAAACACAGCAAAAGGGTTCCATAAAGCTTGTGGCAGGCATAAAAGCGCAACGCGATGGTTTTCCACTTTTGATTTACGCTTTGCAATCAAATATCTGGAAATTGCATATATGAAAAGCAGAGGGATAAACATGATATTTAACTATGCTACAAATTTCGTAATGATCTCAACGGGTTGAGCAGAAAGGAAATAGTAGATAAGATGTATATAGTATATATAATATTGGGGAACAGGGTATTTTCAAGTTATTCAACTGCGAACTGTTCGTTTTTTCCTCACTTAGTTTGCACTTCCGCCAAGCTTACCAAATTCAATTTCATTTCAAAAGCAACGATTTTCAATATTTACTTTTACTTTACTTCTCCACAGAGTCAACTTGCGGTCCCGACAAGTTCCGCTGCACCAATGGCCAGTGCATCCCTCAGCAATGGACCTGCGACGAAGAGATGGACTGTGCCGATGGTTCTGATGAGTTCGCAAGACATTGCCGTAAGTATTCTCCAGCTGTTCGATCAAACATAGATATTGATGTTTCAGCTTAATCTGAATTTTGTACAGAGCTAAGTTGCCGCACTGGCTTTATGTGCCGCAATCAGGAAGGTTGCTTACCACGCGATTGGGTGTGTGACCAAGAACCCGATTGCCGGGATGGTTCGGATGAATTTGATTGTAGTAAGCAAATGATTTGGGTTTTGAAATTTCACTACTAACCCGGAGGACATACGCTGGAAAAAAAGTAAAGAAATAAGGGACATAAATAGCTCGCACACATCCAGCACACAAACTCACATTGGGATTCATACATTACTCAAAAGAACTCACAAGGATACCCCATTTAAGAAATGATATTCATTTGAATGCATGCCCGGGTTAGAGTACTATAATCATGCGCGCCCGGCCCCCTCATCTGTCTTTCATTTTATGACTTGGGCGCGCCTAAAAGTTCCACAGCACTGTCCATAAATTAACGTCACAAGACGCTGTACAATATCGCGACGTGCGCATCAAAATTGCTGCCGGCAGCGGAACTAATTTGTATTTATGCATTAGCAAACCCTCACGCAAGCTGTTACATGTCCCAATCCCACGTTTTCCTATTCCGGCTATTCCAGTCTATTTCTTAGCAGCATTATTTAAATACCCAGCAAAAATAAAAAGGCCTGGCTAGCACAGTCATTGTGAGGCCGTAAGACTTGTTAAAGCTTGTTAAAGTTACAAAGGCAGATAATATATATATATATATATAGTGAAAGACTATATAATATATATATACGTATATCTATATTAGGTATATATGTCCAAGGGATATTCAACATTGTAGAGTATCCACCAGTCAACCTACTTTAACGTCAATTGTTTCTTATGTTTCATTTTGCTGAAGTTGTCGCACAATTTTCGGGCAACTTATTTAGCAGTTTATAGTCTGTTTCACATTTGGCTAACTATATCCTACATAAAATGTTGCTTTTTTATTATATTCTTATATTTTGTTTTTGCGCTCATGGTGTAATTGAAAAAAAATGATGAGATTTTTATGATGTTATCCACTCGTTACTCATCAGGCAGGCTGGCGGCCGGCGAAATAAAAACTGGTAATCAAAAAACGTGCGCAAATTGAGCCTGTGGTTTATTTTCTGCCAAACGACTGGCAGGACACGGCTCAGAGAATTTTACATTAACACAGGATTCACAGGATTCTCGTTGCGTCTCCCATTCCTGTTCTCATCTTTCCTTTCCCTTCACTGAACACGTGTGACACTTTATGGCTTTTATGCGCTTCGCACAAAAATACGCGAAAGAGAAAGGAAGATTTTGCCAGGGCTTCTTTTCGACGTTTTACGTTGTGAATGTTAATTGAAGTTTAACGTGCGATGAAAGAAAATTGTTGACAGATAACGTAGAAATTTCCTTGGAATTTTAGCTTTTACTCTAAGGAATATATATATAACACTCTCGTAGACCACATTTTGTTATATTCTTACTAAATGAAATTGTAAAACTCTTCACAAGAAATTTAATTTTTTATTTTTAAAACGTTGGCATAGTTTCTTCTTCTTCCATAAACTTTCTATACCTTTTATGTGTACTCAACATCTATTGTAGCTCATTCCAGCATTCCAAGAAAATCTGATAAGATCTTCAATGTATGTCGTACATTTTTTATGGTCAAACTTCACTTTGATGTGGAGGAAACTGGACAATAAACAAAACGAGAACTGTTTCACAAAGGTATCAAACTTCATTGGCTGCAAAGTCTTTGAAATGTGCGCCAAGTAAGGCGGGGCGAGGGTGGTGCGTCGCCAACATCTTCTATACGTTTGTCACGTAACTAAAAGCATGTTAAATGAAATTAAAATCAAATTGCAAGCTCTTTACCGCTCACTCACTCGAGCAACAAAGGCGGCTGACAGATAACAGGAAAATGCCAATGAATATACACTACAAAAGTCATATGTGTGTGTGTGTGTGCGTGTATAAGAGCCTATTAGTGCGTGTGCTTGTGCTATTGCCATGGGCTGACTGTGAAGCATGCTTTGTAGTCTGCAAATTGATTTTCCTATGGCTTACTCCACCTGAAGCTCAACCAAGACGAGACCATGCAGGAAGTTCTCAGTTCTGTCCAAGACATAGCGCAGCGTGTCCACTTTAGCGAGGCTAGCAAAATTTAATGAAGTCATAAAAACGTTGCGTATACGCAACAATTGCCAATTGCTGGCTAAATGAATATTCTCTAAAATAATTTCTATGGAAGCCTTGAGAAACTCTGCAATTCTTTCAATTTAATTTCATTCCGTTATTTAATATTTTGTGCATTTCGCTTGCGGAACACGCTTTGATGCTTATTTCTATGCATGCGTTTGCTGCAATAAATTCCAATTTAAGTCATATCACGCATACGACATGTCGTACATGCAAAATTCAAGCAACAGCAGCAGCACAGCCCCAGCAAAGCGTAAAATAATAATAAATTAATTTATTTGCACGACGATGCAAGCTCTGGCAGTAGCAACAAAAAATGCCAAACATTTTTGCGCATAGGTGAACGGGAACAACACGCCAAACAATGGGGCAGAGGGTGCGGAGGGAGGGGCCATGTCAAAAGGCATATTTAAATATGTGAGCCTGGCATTATGTGAGCCTTTATTGCCTATGGCACTGGCACACACACATACACACGCACTCACAGCGAGCACACACAGCAGGAATTACATAATCTTATCAAGCAAAATCAAGCGTGGCCACAGCAAACGGCAGAGGCACAAACCGACACAGCGACAGAGCGCGACACAAACAAAGGGTATTCATTTCACGCGCCTGGCGAAAACAAAAAGAAATAATACATAAAAAAAACAACACAACACGCATTAAGGGTTAAACACAAGCGTTTTTATGCCACAGCATGCGTAGCTGTGTGTGTGTGCGTGTGTGTGTAGGTGTAGGAGTGTGAGTGTGCATGTGTGGGTGTGTCAGCTTTGTTTAACGTCCGTCGCTCGTTGCTAAATAGACGGCGCCTGGCAAAACTTCAATGAAAGTTTCAGGCTACCAGGGTGCCATTAGTATACATATACGTGCCTGTATGTGTATGCCTGTGTGTGTGCGATAATTGCTTTAATGTATACGCATGTGTGCGTTTTAACTTTATGGAGTGTTGGCTGATAATGTCTTAATTACTGCCGAGATAAAATGCCGCCTACTTAGCCTCACCCCACAGCAGTTTGACTTGCCCCATATTTATAGACGGGTGCACATGTTGTGTGTGTGTGTGTGTGTGTGTGTGTGTGTGTGTGTGTGTGTGTGGGTGAACGTGTCTTAGTGTCGGCATGACAACTATGTTTATTACTTCCCAGGCATGTGCCTGCCACAATTGGACTTCGACTTCAATGCCTGATGCTGCTTCTGCTTATAAACTTAATTACAATGCCAAGAAAACCAAGAACAGAAGGCGGCAGTCAGTCGCAAAAGTCTGTTGCATACTTTCAGGCGTCGCCAAGAAATCCCCGAAAAGTGCTGGCACTGCAACAATCAAGGATTATACTAAGCAGCATCATTAAGCAGACACTTAAAGGCCACTCAACACGAACCAAATACGAAAGCAAGCTGAAACATACAATATAGTTTTATCAGAGAGTTGTGGAGCTTTTTTTGTGGCAGATTTGCGAGTAATTTAAATTTGTACACGCTCAATCTGGCGGGTAATTTTGGCTTATGGTACAAGTTGAAATATTCACAACATATTCAAAACACTTTTCGATTATAATTTATGTTCACATAGCTGGCAACTATAATCAGACACATAATCCCCTGGCATCGGATTTAACGTGCATTCCATCTACTATTTTGTATATTTCAGAGAGCAGAACCTGCTCACCGGATGAATTCGCCTGCAAGAGTGGCGATGGCGTGTGTATACCGCTTGCCTGGATGTGCGATCAGAGCCCGGATTGCAGGGACGGTAGCGATGAAGCCATGTGTAGTAAGCTCTCCCTCTCAACTATGCCCCTCTCTAGCTTTCACTATATTGCTTATATAAACTTAATCTCAATTGTATTCTAAGTGTAATTGTGACTGTAGCATTAGTTGCTCTGTACTCAGTACTCAGTACTCAGTACTCAGTACTCAGTACTCGGTGCTGGGTACTCCTTGAGCTGTTGTCTTTTGTGCGCTTCGTCTTGTATCCCATAAGTATGCTACACATTGCTGCAAGAACTGTGTAATACTTACCTAAACATTACACATGCAATAAAGCACAAATATTTGCAAACACACTCCCTCTCACACATACACACACACACACATGCACTCGCACATACAGCAACACTTTAGTTTGCAATTCTTTTATTACATATATGTTGTAGTTGTAGTTGTAGTTGTAGTTGTAGTTGTAGTTGTAGTTATATTTGTGCTTGTTGCTGCTATTGTTGTTGTTGTTTTGGCAACAATTCTCTTTTGCCTCTTATCCCTTGGCGCGTTGCTGCGTTACTGCTTGTTTGCTGGCAATTTTTATAATGGTGTTGGTTTTGTTGAGTTATGTCTCGCATATTTCAGTCTCTTATGTTGCTCGGTCTTTGCCTTTGGCTCTATCTCTGGTTCTGGTTTTGGTTCTGGTTCTCACTCCTTCCATTCTTGTTTACCTAACTCTACAATAGTTAACCACAGCTCATGCTTATGTAAACACTCATTGTCCAACGACGGCGTATCCTCCACTAACAGACTCACACACACACACACACACACACACACACACACTTAGTCAACAAAGTTGTCTAACAGATTTACTCCTTACGCACATATTATATTTAGATACCACCTGCCGCACCGATGAATTCACCTGCGCCAACTCACGCTGCATCCAGAATCGTTGGGTCTGCGATGGCGACAACGACTGCGGCGACGGCAGCGACGAGCGAAACTGTAAACCAAGGACCGCCTGCCCATCGGAGACGTTCAGCTGCCCCGATGGCAGCTGCATTAGCTTGGAGTGGGTCTGCGATGGAGATAACGATTGCTCAGATGGCAAAGACGAGAGCGTAAGTACAGAAAACAGATCGAGAAATCTCTGCTCAGATATTGGCAAATCTATGCGAGCACAAGCGTAGTTTCAGGAAGTTTTCGCAATACCCTCGTATATTCGTTTATATGTATTTTTCTATGCGCCCTGCCAGGAAGCATAAATTATGCAACACGCGCGCATTATTCAAAACTGGCGACGTCGACGTCGACGATGACGTTGGCAACTGCTGCCATAAACATTTATGTGTATGACGCGCAGCTTTGGCTGTCAGGCAAGGGAGTAGCAGCAGTAGCAGGGAAGCGTAGCTCAGCGCAGACAACTTTCAAAATTGCTGCAAGCTATCGAAAAAAGCTAAAAATGAAATGTACGAAATATTTTGCGAGCAGCCCGAAAAAGTATGCAACAAAAAGAGCGGAGCAAGCAACGAGAGACAAGTGACTGCGCGTGTGTGTGTATGAGGGTGCAGCATGCTTCAGTGCACGGTTTATCTGCCTGCACAGTAGCAGCCACTTAGCGACTAGCCAAGTCATTGTTGTTGCTGCTCCCCCCAGCATATTCGAAGCAAACTTCCATTGCCAGTATCCTTCTGACAGCCGCTGCAAAATGCATTTTAAATAAAGTGTGCGCCGTAGACAGGCAATTTCATTGACTCTCCTCTCTCTCTCTCCTTCAGAACTGCACCAGACCGGCGCTCAATATCTGCCAGACGAACGAGTATCAGTGTCAAGATCACATCACCTGCCTGCACCACAGTTGGGTCTGCGACGGCGACCGCGACTGTCCCAACGGCGATGACGAGTTCGCTGCCAACTGCAAGAACGTCACTTGCCGCCCCGATCAGTTCCAATGCGGGGATCGCAGCTGCGTTGCGGGTCATCTTACCTGCAATGGTCAACGGGACTGTGCGGACGGTAGTGATGAGAAGGATTGCCAAATTGTTGCACAGGCCAAGAGCTGTAATGCCACTAGCGAATTTGATTGCGGAGGCAATCTGTGCATTCCCCTGTCCAATGTTTGTGACAGGCAGAAAGATTGCCCCGATGGCGAGGACGAGCCGGCAGGAAGCTGTGGTGTTAATGAATGTGCAAACAAGAACGGTGGCTGCATGCATCGCTGCGTGGATCGCCCTGTGGGCTACAGCTGCGAATGCCATGAGGGTTACGAGCTTTCGTTAAACGGACAACATTGCGTGGATATTAACGAGTGCGATCAGCCAGGAGTCTGTTCCCAACATTGCGTAAATGAGATCGGCGGATTCAAGTGCGAATGCGAGGCGGGATACAAGCGCGATCCACGCAACCACACAAGGTGCAAAGCTACTGAGGGACACGCCTCGCTGCTGCTCGCCCGTCGCCATGACGTACGTAAGATTGCCTTGGACCACATGGAGATGACGTCGATAGTAAACAACACCAAGTCGGCGACAGCGCTGGACTTCGTCTTCCGTACGGGCATGATCTTCTGGAGTGATGTGACTACGCAGAGCATCTACAAGGCGCCGATCGACGAGGGAAACGAGAAGACCGTCGTGCTTAAGAACTCTTCAGTCACTTCAGATGGATTGGCCGTGGACTGGATATATAACCACGTCTACTACACGGACACACACAAATGCACCATCGAGCTGACCAACTTCGAAGGCAACTTGGGCAAGGTTCTCATCTCGGATGCGCTTGACATACCTCGTTCCATTGCCCTGGACCCCATTGACGGCTGGATGTACTGGTCCGACTGGGGTGCATCGCCGCGCATTGAACGTGCTGGCATGGATGGTTCTCACCGCACTACCATCATCAATTATGACGTCAAGTGGCCCAATGGCATCACTCTGGATCTTGTCAGAAAGCGTATATACTGGGTGGATGGCAAGTTGAATGTCATCTCCTCGGCCAACTATGATGGCTCGCAGCGCAGACAGATCCTCTACTCGGCGGAGTATCTGCGCCATCCCTTCTCCATAACCACCTTCGAAGATTACATCTACTGGACCGACTGGGACAAGCAGACGGTCTTCAAGGCAAACAAATTCACTGGCGAAGGTGTGGAGCCCATCACAGCGGTGCACATGGTGGGTATCCTAGGCTCTCTGTTATTCTCTCTCTCTCTCTCTCTCTCTCTCTCTCTCTTTCTCTCTCTTTTTGTGTCTCTAATCATTCAATGTGGTTCTGTTTCTCCTGCAGCTGCAACATCCCATGGTCATCCACGTGTACCATCCCTATCGCCAGCCCGACGGCGTCAACCACTGCCAATCGGTCAATGGTCACTGCTCTCATCTCTGCCTGCCGGCGCCGCGCATCAATGAGCGCAGTCCGCGCATCTCCTGCGCTTGTCCCACGGGCCTCAAGCTGATGGCCGATGGCCTAATGTGCGTCGAGGATCGTAAGTAGCTTTGTCATGTACTATTTCACGGGGGCTTAAGTCGAACACGACAAATGGCGCGAATGCAATCGCCTGTGCCGTTAAGGCTGGCTGCACTTGCGGTCACAGAGCAACATCCTTGTTCCCGCGCCCCTCATTGCCTGCGGCCTGGTTGTGCCTTGTTGTGGTTGCGGCAGGCGATGCAGGCCGGTTAAGGACTTTATCGTTGGCAATTTGATTTCATTTTATTTTTTGTTCATTTATAATTTACTTTAATTTAATTTTATCCAATTTGCTTGGGCCCTCTAGAACCGTCGAAGCGCCCCACACTTATATCCCGCCTTAATTCAAACAAATTACGCGAAAAAACCACAACGCACGCGATGCCCGCGAATCCCGAGACACACGCGACTCATACAACGCAGGTTTCCAATGCGATACAAGCGACAAACGCCGTTGAGGCGATGCTCGCGACTCACGCGCCTCATGCAACACAGTCAACGCATGCAAGAAAAGCAACACATGCAAAGGCTCTACCGTCCACAACAGAAACCGCGAACTTACCTCAAGATGCGCCCACTGCAGCGCCCGGTATGAATACATTTTTCAACACTGTACTTGCTTGGTGGTGGCGGTTTTTAAGCGTATTATATAGCCTGTAATTTTAATATAATCTATCATATGCATATGTGTATATTCTATGTATATGTGTACGTGATTTGTAGTTATGGTAGATCAATCATCCATTTCTGTGCTTATTCACTGTAAATTACTTACCCAAAGCGTTCTATCCCTCTGTCTCTTTCCCTCTTTTCGACATATCATTTCTGCATTAAAATTTCATATCAAATACGCGTGTTTCACCTGAGTTGTGTCTACGTCTGTCTCTATCACTCTTTTAATATTGTTCGTCATTTGTCACGCCAATTTCTTACACATGCAACAACGAGAGAAACAACGACAACGCGCACACGTCATCAACATAAATCAACATCAATGATATCGAGATAATCACTCAAAACACGCACACGCACACACACCCGCACACTGTCGAATCTACGAGAACGTGAAACATAAATACTGAGCAGGAAGTAAGAGGAAAGGCGTTAAAGGAATGGGAGGGGAGGGACTACTAAAGCTGGCAGAAAAACCACCAAAAAAGGAAACGCCGCTGACATGTTCAATGGCAACAATGGTTATAACAAGCACCACTCCCAATGGGTTGCCACCACCAGGGCAAGCTTAAGCGACAACCCTATGACACTTGCTCCAGCGAATTTCTGCATGCAATTTGCGGCGATGACAATGCGGATACGGATGCGAGTGCGAATGCGATTGCGATTGTAAATGTGAATGTGGAAGCGGATGATGAACGACTGACAGCCGCAGTGGCAGCTTGTTCCGAGGCTATCCGAGGAGGAGCAACAAGCGGCAATCGGCAATGCAAGCTCGTCAACAAATCGCCATGAAATTAAATTGTACACATAACGACACTCTCACTGTACAGGAAAGCGAAGCGAAAGGGTATGGGGTAGAGAAGAGCGAGGTAAGGTAGGGTGCCGAAAATAGTTTAACCAGAAATTCATCATCCGCATGAGCCGCACACACAAGCACACACGCACACACACATTACAGCCACATCCATCAGCCAGCGAAATTGGCGTTGTCAACACCTCGTGGTGACGTCGAGTATATCGTCGCCTATCGAGCCCAAACAGTGCCAGCCAGAAAACTTGTTACATGTTACACCAAATATGCAAAATATTTGTATCAATGATGCGACTAATGGCGGCAACTAGCGGCAGCAAACGTTGACTTTGGCGTTCCACGTAGGGCAAATCTCGTGTCATTATTTTTAACAAACCCAAGTCACGCTTTGATCTAATGGAAAGATGAAAGTACACAGAAATAACTGTATAAATGACAATCATTATGCAAAGTCTGAACAACAGCGGGACAACAAAAACATGATTGATTGAACGAAATTCAAGGAAAGCTCTACGGATACAAAGAAAACGCCCTCACCTTACCATAGAAACGTACTACAAAAAGCAATGAGAAAGTAACGAAACCAATCAGAAGAGAATTCAAATTTAAAATTGCAATGATTGAAAGTCAAGCAATAGACTCCCTGAGCTCTGGTGCAATTATAACTCTAGCCTAAATGAATTTAAAACTACTAAATTTTTGTAAAATTATAACATATCCTACAACAATCTCACATAACTCTATCAAAGCTGAACCGACTTCAGCCTGAAGAAACTTAAGCAGAATAGATCAATATAAGCCAAATAAGCTCATCTAGGCTCTGTCTGTCTGTCTTCTGTCTTAATACAGACTCATATAGGCTCATCCAAGCTCATAGCTCATTAACTTAAACTTATGGCACACTCTCTCAGTTATTCATGATCTTTTACTAACTATTGTGCTTATCGTTCTCATTCTAATCATTCTATCTTTTATTAACTATTGTGATTTTAATTCTCATGCTAACTTTCCATTCATAAAAACTACTTGAGATCAATTGTATATCATAGCTCAAATTTACTTGTATATTTCAAACTTGTCTTTAAAATCCACCATTTTACAAGTTCGACTACGCACTTAATGTGCTAAGAACCCACTTAAAATGGCCCTGACCACCCCTTGCACCTTCCACGGCCACTTAGGCCACCCCACAGCATCCTTGCCTCGCCGTACACTCAACCAAGTTGAAGCCTTTCTATGCCTACCCAAATCAACTTCTTGCAAAGCTTAGCCGAGTGCGGCCACACAAATGCGCCTAATTACGTCAATTTAAAAGTAGCTGGATAAAGGAAAGGAATATAAAAAAAAAAAAAAAAAAGAAAGAAAACCTTAAGCCGCTGAAGCAAATACCGTTACATTGCCACAACCTGGCCAACTGACCCGGTCGAGCGCCAGCAGCATCTCCAGAGCCAGTGGTGCAATAAATATTTCTAAGAAAATGACGAAGTCGACGAGGACTTCAGGCCGAAGACTGCAGGACCAAGTGCTGAGTGCTTAGACCAAAGTTTGCACAGTTGAGCGGAAGGTCACAGAACGGCATGCGGAGGGTGGGGCGAGTAAATAACTATAAACTAGTTAAGGACTATTTCAATTAGATGAGCGAGTCGGACGAGGAGAATACGCCATAACTGCAATTTCAATTAGCGGTTTGTGCTACTTTTTCTATGGCCATTCGCGCACTTCAAATTGCTTAATTAAGCACAGGCAAAGTTGCGCAAATACGCCAGAAAGACAAACATACAAAGCGACAGACAGGCAGACAGACAGACAGACAGAGAGACAGACAGACGAATGAAGCTTGAACCGCCATAAACTTTGAGTCGTCGAAGTAACGATTGCATTTTTAATAGCCAACACATAAAATGGCCGAGTGCGAGAGGGAGAGAGAGAGAGACGGACAAGGAAGCGCACTGTAGCCGCCTGGAGGTCAGCAACTGCTCCCTTCAGTTGTTGGCAAATTTTATGACTTTTTCCCCATCGACTGCAGTCGGTCAGCGCGGCATTGTTGGCATTGTCTAGCAGTTTACTGCATATTGTGGGGCATTAAATGCGCAACGCTGATAGCCACATTGGGCTGGGGCATGCCACAAAGTGATGGTGATGATGGTGGTGGTGGGCGTTGGTGGCACACCGTTTTTGCTATCCCACAAACTTTTCAGCTCTGTTTTATATCTAATCTGGCAACAGCACACAGCTAAAGGTGCCAACGCCGTCGGCAGCGACACGCGTTTTATGCGTTTTTATTTCATTTGCGTTCAGCGTCGAAGTTTGTCGCGAATTTTTATGGCAGCGACAAACCAGGAGAGGTAGGGAGTAGGCGGACACAAAGAACGGTGCACACACCTGGTCGCCAGCGTGCGACTCTGTTGCTCTTTAAAGAGCACATAAAACACATGTGCGGGATTATATGAAAAACATCGTGAAAAATGGGGGCAAATTTCTGGAAAATGGGGGAGCAGTGAGAAGAACAGAGGTAAATGGAGGAGTCATACTTTGTTTTGCGCTGCGAAGCAAGCAAATTGCATTTGCTATAGATTAGGGCAGCGCAATAATATATGACATTTATGGAAGTACATAAAATATGGCACAACGAGGAGGAGCAGCAGCAGCAGTGACTCCAGACTTCCGGCTGAATTGCTTTCTCTTAGTGTTTTCATGGAGATGTTGTTGCTGAAAAACAAGTACTACGAACTGTTGATCTTGAGTCTTAAAACTTTTGAGGATTCTTAAATGACATAGAATACAAAATCTTGATGAAAACAGTTTTCAAAATATCTTATCCTGTTGTAAGCAGTTTACACTGCTCGAAGGAAGCATTTCAATCATAGTAAAGCTCTTTGCCCCGTACCGAATATAGCTGAAAGAATATATAGTTTGAAAGAAGACCTTATGTTGTGCCCACGCACACTTCCACACACGCACACACCTACACCCATTGACAACAACAACGTGCAATTAATGTGCAAAATATGCGTAGAGCTTTTCCAACCGCTTTTCTTTTGCCACTTGACTGTCTGTTAATGCCGCAAATAAATTGCCAAAGTCCCATCCCAACCGCAGAATGAGTATCTACTCTCCGCACCCCTCTCCTCTCTCTTTGTAGCCGACAATCGATGCTGTGCAGCTGTTGCCGTTGCCAACTTTTAATGATAATTCCGTCTCCTGCCGTTGCCATATGCGGCGCATTCCCAGGCTGATCTGCGGCAACAAGCGACCGTCCAGTTCATGGAAATTACAACAAGACGTAGACCAAAAATTAATAATAACAACAACAACAACAAGAATAACAACAGCGAAGCAAAGAAGAAGACACGAGGCAGCAAGGGAGCAAACGAGCCACAACAATAAGTAGAACAAGAGGCGACAGTTCGTGCGATGCCGTTAAATGCGGCACATCCTTTGCCAGACGAACGCGTCCTGTGCTTAACTTTTGAACAAATTCTAAACGGAAAATATGAAAACGAATTATGTTGACAGCGGAAAAATCCTACAACTTCCTGCCACGCAGACAACGTCACAAAGCAACAGCAAAAAATAAAAACGCAAAGAGCGTGACACAAAAAGTTGACAGTGTTAAGGAGGCAGCTACAGTAGAGAAAGAGACGCTGGGAGGTGGAGAGGAATGAGTGTTAAGTTGGAGGAAGGACGCACAGGAATCGTAGAAATAGGGCGGAAACATTCGCCACAGGATGTCGGCGACTTTTTACAGTTCTAAAAATAAAGAAATATTTTAATTATATTTCGGTTGCAGCAAACAAAAGAAACAAATCAAACTGGCGAACCGCTGTTCAAAATTAAATAATCATCATAAATTATGCAGAATATTTTAACCGAAAGGCTTCACGTGGGTTCCACATAAAACCTTAATGAAAGTCTCTGGATAAAATGTTCTTCAATATACTTTTTAGGTTTGATGCAAATAGATTTACTTTCTCACAAGGAACATTTGAAAATTTATAAAACTTCTATAATAACATTCTTAATCAAACTATTTTGGGATCAGGTTTGATTATACAAATATTGTATAGTTTCCATCTCGGTCTTTTCATGCTTTTCTTTTCGTAAGATATATTCTACAGCTTGTACTCGTTATTCACAGCTCATCGGCCAAATGGTCTATTATATAGTACAATTCTTTTATGTGCTTTTTCTTCTCTTTTTGTTGGTTGCGGCTTTTAGTATACCTAATATTCTATACTTATTTTAATTACCAGCGACTAAGATCCAACATTTCTTTGTTTCTTTTGGCTACAGCAGACAAGAAGGAAGGAAATGAGACACACACAGACAGCAGCGAATCGGAGCCCGCGCAGACACAGTCCAAACACAGTTCGGGCATGATAAATGTGATTATCATAGGCGGCTCCATTGTCCTCGTCGTGGTGTCTATTGTGGGTGTAAGTACACCAATTAGTTGTTCAGCTCGATATTTCTAGCTAAACACACCATTAAAAATCTCTTTTCATCTCTTTTTCTCTCTGTTACTCTGTAGCTTTCCTACATAATCATCAAGCGCTACCCGAAGCGGGGCAATTCCATGAACTTCGTTAATCCCACGTACAATAAGACCACAGAGGATACATTTAGCTTGGAGAAGAATGCGCCCAATCGATATGCCCCATCGCTGGACGAAGAGGTAAGCGGGTCGTTAGTGACGTCAGCGCCGAACCCAAATGATTTTAGTTATGTGAGATTTTAAGCGGAGCAGTCTAAGCTAGTGCTAAATAAATGTTGTACATAGCTGGATATTTAGTCGTAGTGCATAAGCTATATCAATTGGAGGAAGGCCACATAAGTTAGTCCTAAGTAAATGGAGTACAAGCAGAGTGCGAGCTACACAGCTACATTGATAATATCCGAGTGTTTAACGAAAACAAACACCGAACAGATCCCAACAAGAGACAAGACATATGTTGTATTATAAATTTATCATACATATATTTCTTATATTATTATTGTCATATACATAAGTTAATCATCGTTTGTAGATAACTGTGTCGGAAGAGTAAGGGCCTAGTATTATTAATGAGATTTGCTTTTAAAATTCTCAACAAGTTGTGACAGTTTCTTAGACGGTGGCATGACTGCAAAAGTGAAGTTTTAATTTCAAATTTCCATTTTAAGGAAATTTGCTAGTAAAAAACTTTTGTTTAGTATTTGAAAGTTTCACATTTGCAGCTAATACACGTATTACTTGAGTAAGTTAGTCAACAAAAGAACACTCTAGTTTAGAATATTGTATTTGAATTTGTAAATTAAATACAACCATGACTTGACAGAGTTTTATCCATATTTGTTACCCAAATTACACGCTGCGAGCGACCAAAACTAAAAAAGCCGAAACTAAAAACCCAAAGCGCCAATAATTCCCATTAGCCCAGTAAATGGTAAGTCTGATCATCCATAATAAATTACGACGCATTTTCCTTTGTCATTACTGTGATTATAATCATTTGGGGGTTCCTAATTTAATTGACATTTTATTGCGCTATAATTTCATTATTACCAATTTATAAATATACCAAAAGCTACCCGAATCACCTTTCCCCGAGAGTTTGTGTGCGCTTGTTGAAAACTATTTGACACAGACTTTGCGCCCTCTGGGGCCACGCCCTGTTAATTGTTGTGACGATATATAATGCAATGCAATCAAAATGCGCATATCAATTGGCCAATTAAACAAAAAGGCCAATTAAAAAGCGTCAATGGAGCGTCAAAATGTTCGTTCCTGCCAACTCCCAACTGCGAACTGCGTACTAAAAACTAAGCGTGCCCCTGGCTGCATTATTAGATAATTTAGTTAATTTATTTAAATTAAATTGCATTCTCTCTCTCTGCTGGCATTTTTAATTTGCGTGTTTAATTTCGTTGTTGGCTGAAAGCAAAACAAAAAAAATTATGCCAATTTAAACAAAATATCATTAAGCCAGATTTGCCATGCGGTTCATTGCCGCAAAAATCTGCATTGAAAATGCGCAAACTAATGGAATTTATGCCGGGCTTTTCGTTTGTTTTTATTGGCAGATTTAGTGCGGGTTTCAAAGCCACTCCTCCCCTCTTCTAATTAAATCCGCACTTGTGCAAATCGGAAATGTCTGCTAAAGATAGAGGAATTAACTATATTTATTAATTTATATATTTAAAGATTTAGAATTCCTCAAAATCCACAATTTCAATCAGTTTAGTTTCGTAATTAATTATCCATTTATTTTATAATATATTTTATTTAATTTATTAACGAATACTTAACAGGTTTATTAATTAATTTATTTTCTATACTCTAAGTACGTATACGTAATGTAATCACATTTCATCTATCTTATTTTATTGATGTCTTTTTAAATTATTTTATTATATTTTTCTACAATTCTATTTAAGTTATTATTGATTGTATTATTGTATTATTTTTCCTTTACTTGCAAATCACCTTTAATACTTATTTTTTCTTTCTTTTGGTGCAGGTACCGCTTCGCGTTGAGGGCACAGAATGCGTCTGAAAGAGACCACAAGTAAGCCATATTAAAAGACATATCCAAACAGACTGCGTTTATCAACAGCAGCTGAAACAGCGACAGCAACAGCAACAAAACTCCTATTAACAAGTCCTTTAAGTTCAAGGCACCTCACTCAAAGAAACAAAGAGTAAAACTTTTGTTTAGCAAGTAGTAGAACGAAGCATGCCAAAAAGTCAAAGCAACAGAAACAACTTAAGTAGCGTAGGTGACGCAAAAGCGAGAGCAAGAAAGTGAACGTGTAATCACAACCAGAGGAAGCCACAAGTGAAAGAGATAGATAGAGAGAGAGAGAGAGAGAGAGAGAGAGGGGAAGAACCGCAGCAATTAAATATTATCATGGGGAAAAGAAAATACTCAACAAATTTAATTTGTTGCCTAGTTTAAAATTTAATTTAAATTTACCATAAACACATGAAACAACACGTCCACATTCTAACACGCCCAACACTTTTTCAGATAAACTTACAACATCGTTACACACACAGAGACATTTGTATTTACACTCACCACCACACACACGCACACAAGCATACTCACTCACCACACACACACACACACGCACACAAACACACTCATACATGTGTATGCAGGGAGCGAGCCTCATTTCACATTCATCAAAAATTGAAACTTTCTTTTTAAGTGCATGAAATAAATTGTAAAATGAAATTGAAAGGAAAACAAACTTGGAAATGGCAAAAACATATGTAAACAATAATTATGAATTCATATTAATACGGATTGTGTATATTTAGATATATATATTTTTTATTACAAGAAATTAAAAATGGAATTAAAGAATTGAAAACCAATTTAGCAGAATTATTTAGATCAATTTAAGCAAAATATATAATAAAAATTGTCTTTGTAAATAAAGTTTTGGAAAATAAAATTAATGGTCATAATGTTTACACTTAAAACAGAACAAGAGTTTATCAGAAACACAATAGACTATTTGAAATTATACACGTTATGTTTAGTCTATTATTCTCTTTGGCTCGTTCTCTTTTTTGGTATTCAAATCAATTTGCTGTGATCAGTTTAAAAACATATTGTTTATTTCCCAATTACTTTGTAATTATTTAGGTCGTTTAAAGGTTTCTCATTATTTAGTATGTATTACGAATATTCGTATCATATTTTCAAATTAATCATTTAATTTATTTATAGCACAATATTCAAAACTCTAAACAATGCAAAGGTTAGACAGTTGCAATAGATTTTGAGAAAATGATTTGCACAATAAATTTCAGTTATTTCAAAGGTTGTGCATTGGTTAAATATTTTCAAATTGAAAATAAGAACAACGACAACAAATACAACAAAACAATGGTACATGTCAAGAATTAATTCAAATAATATTAATAATGAAATTATTGTAAGCAAAGTTTATTCAATAATAAAGTGAATTTTAAAATATTTCAACTGTTTGTAATTATATTGTCATGAAAAAAAGGTGGCCACATTTTCGATTAATTGGATAGAAAATAAGTGTCGTTAATTTAATTAAAATGCCAATTGCATTTAATGGCCAATAACACAGCGTTGCAAGTTGACCTGAAAATCTATTTTTTTTTTAATAATTGTGTATCATTATTTTAATTATAGCAAAAAATAACTTTACTCTTTGAATTATTTGCAATTATAAATCAATAATTTGTCTAATGAGAAATCGGCTCACTTCGCAACAGCCTGGGACCATTAAAGAGCCTAGTCATTGTCCGTGATTTGCCTGCAAACCGCGGCACTAGCAACAGTCACCAAGCTAAGCTGCTGCCTGGCAATTGAGTGGGGAACTTTGTGCGAAAAAGCACTTAATAGCCTCGACACCAGCACACCAATACCAACTTATTGGCGTTGGCGTTAGCGCACACAGACACATGAATTATTAAACGGCATTGAAGAGCTGCGCCAATTATTTCACATGGGGGCACATCAATTCGCAAAAGAAGACAGTGCGCTGGACTGGCCAGTATGCGCCTATCAATAGCCAGAGTCGAGTTCCCCAAAATTAACAGATTGCATAGTACGCCCAAACCCTCCATCCCACAGCGACCAGTAGTATAGGAAAATCGAATGCAGGAACTGAAATTGAACTGAGCTGAGCCCGCACTCGCTAATGGCCATAACACACAAAGCTATTTGGGGGTTTCGCTGTGGGATGGAGGGTTTGGGCGACCTTGTTTCGACCAGTGGAGCAGTATTTTTAATTTTACCCGTGTGGCCATGGCCAACCGGCAACCAATCGGAAGCCAATTCGCTGGCCATTCAGTAGTGGCCTTCAAGCGAATGCCCTGTCTGTGTGGCCGAGGCGGGCGAAAGTTTTGGTTAATTTATGGGCGCAAATTATCTGGGAACCTTCGGGCATAGTCAAACGCAGCGATTTTTGCGTCCAAATGGCGTATAAACACGATTTTTTTATGCCTTTCGGTGTCTTTATTGTTATAATTTATGTGTCGCGCCCAAAAGCAGGCAGCATTATTTTTGTTTATTGTCCCAACAGGCTGTACAGCCGACAGCCGACTGTCATCGACAACGCGCTCATCGGCAACGTAAGCGTAAGCGTAAGCCGCTTAACACAATTCGTTGAGCATCCGCAATTATATCAATTCACCAACTGCCGCTCAAAGCCATCTTGCACACACTTGTACTGCGATAATTTCGTAGGCTGCTTAACAGTTTAAGGTAAGTACGTCGAGTATGTCGGATGACTGTAGCGACTGTGCGCCATTCCATTAGCAGCATAAATTGCAGTGATATACGAGCCACACGTGCACACTGTGGTCGGACTCGTCTGGCTAAATCTGCAATTCAGCCGGAACAGCATACATTTTGGTCGTTTTCCTGCCGCGGGCCATACACAGCGCAGTAAAAGCAAAGGCAAAGCCAAACACAGCACCCACGCCCCTCTCCCATTCCAGCTATGTCAGAGCTGCCGACCAAAAGCCAATGAGGCACAGCATCTGCTCCTGCTGTGACTGTGGCAAAGAATGTGGCAATGGCAATGTGGTTAAGTTCTCTGTGTGCCATGCATGCAACGCTGTGTGACTTATGATGCAAGCCAACTTGCCTCTTCGCCTGCTGCCTGTCTGCCTTCCTGCCTGCCATCCTAGCTGCCTGCCCACGGCAACTGTGCAACGCGCTGTTTAGTGATGGCCACGCGGCGATAACAAGTTAACTGTCAGTTGTAATGTCCGGCCAGCGAGAGTTCTAACATTTGTCAGCCTGTCGTGGGGTGACCTACAAATGATAATAGTAAAGTTCCCACAAAAAAAAGTTCTATTATAATATGAATGGAAACACTATGAAAAATATTATGGAATATAATAATACGAATAAAAAATAATAGAGAATAGTATTAAGAATTATTGTAAACTAAATGTAAAGATCAAGTAAAGATAAAGTAAAATTAAATAAAGTTTGTAATTAAATGAAAAATAAATAATGAAAAACATTATGCTAAATAATAATAAGAAGAAAATATAATAATGTTAAGAATTATTGTGTAGTTAATGCAAAGATAAAGTGAAATTAAATAATGTTGGTAATTAATTGAAAAATAAATATGCATTATTTTATTATTATTTAAAATTTATAAGCAAATACAAATACAAAATTGTTAATCTCGAAGATTAATTTAAAACATGCTTTAAGTTCTATGGAATTTACATAGGAAACTCTTTTATAGCATTTTGTGCCTCCACTTGTCCCACTGTCAATCAAGTTTAATTAACAGCCAGTTATAGGCAACATTCTTGACTGGTCATTTTAAGTCAACAATATCGCAGCCCTCATTCAGAAGTGCGGCAAATATGGGTGATTTTCTCAATTAGATGCGCTAACTACGACCAACCTTAATTACTGCGCAGGCAGTGTCCGGCCTTTTGTGTGCGTCCGTCTGGTCAAGAAGCTGAAATCCGCCAGCTAGTTGACCAGCTAAGGCTAACGAAGCGTTCTCTACGAGCTGCGGTGCATGTTTGTGCTGCCATTCAATGCACTTCTACTATGCTTGTTGTTGCTGCTATTGTTGCTATGGTTGTATTTGCCGGTGTCGGCCCGGAGCTACTGGCATGGCCCTTGCACACAAGGTTATGCAAGTTCATACGCCAAATATGTTGGGGCCACAAGATGGCCAGCCATGTGGGAGGCTGAGTGGATTAGTCTCTGCATGCCGGTGTGAATGTGCGTGTGTGTGTGTGTGTGTACGTGTGATGGAGTGGGGCTAGCAGCTGGATGGCCCGCTGCGTCTTACACGTAGCCACGTTGTTGGCTTGTCGGTCGAGTTGTTTGCACCACGTTCTGAATAATGGATACGTTTCGTGGCACATTGAATGCCCAGCAGTGAGTGACATTACACGAGTTTTGGCCACCGTGCGGCAAATGTTTTTGGAATTGTTAATGTAATTACGCCTGAAAGCCTCTGCCTCTCGCCCATTGCCCGTTGCCTTGAAGTAGCCAGGTTAATCGAGTCGCCGCGGAGTGAGGCAAGACGAGTGGAAGCGTCCGATTCGATAAGCTCAAAGTGTGCAGGGACTTTAAAACCAAATTCGCATCAAATCGAGAGATTGAGATGGACGAAGAGGGGGTGGTGGTTCTGCCCGACAATTTGCCTAATTGCTGTTTGAGTTCATTCTCCGAGCGCAGAGACATCATCCGGCGTACGAGCATTTTCTAATCAAGCGACGAGTTTTTCTTCATTTTCACACTGCATGAAATAACTTTGCAGACACCGAACAGAGCGTGTGGAAAATTCATCAGCCCAAAGGCAGTGTAGGATGGGGCTGAATGACGCGAGCAGCAGCGTGGGTAGAGGAGCAAGATGTGCGACGGTGGGGAGCGCGCGCTCTTTGTGCGTTTTGTGTGTGACATGGAAAAATGGTTACAAAATGGCGGCAGCTGACTTAACAAACAGCCATGCATGAGAGTGTGTGTGTGTTTATAGTATGTATGTGTGTGTGTATGCAAGTTTGCAAAAGTATAAGTGCGCCTGTGTGTGTTTTGGACACACGCAGCGTCGCGGCCTTGATGCAAACTGTCGTCTGTTTTTTGCGCTATCTCTTACACTCTCCCTTTCTTTCTTTCCCACTCTTTTCCTCTCTTTCACACTGACTCTTGACTTTTCTGTTGCTGCGTGTGTGACTTAAATTCACTTTTTATATGTTGTTTTAAAAAGTTTGCTATTTTATGCACTTCCCCTGCGGTTGCTTTGAACTCATTATAAGCTTAGTAGAGAGAATATTAATAATTTATAAGTAGTTTACTTTGGTGTTCATTATTTAAAAATTAATTTAAACAAAATTAATTTGTTGTCATTTTAATTTTCATATTTAGTAGAGTTTCACACAACATTTATTTTCTCAACTGAAAGAGTATCGCACAGTCGCTTCTCTCCTGCATTATTTGCCTTAACTACAGCGCGCTGGCCTGAGTTTAACCCCACCCATACATACGCACATACATAATTTCGTTGCGTCTTTGGCTTGTTTGCAAATTTTCAACTTGAAATGCCAACGCCAGACTGAAGACCTTACACAGCCAGCGCTGTTTTCTTCTTCTTTATTTTTGCAGTTTCGCAGAAGACGAACAAAATATGAATGAAACGGAAAATGGAACGAGAGGGAAAAGTAAAAGTTAGCTGCGTTTGGCAGCAGCTGCTTGCAGTTGTGCCCGCCCTGTGACCGTGTGTGAGATTAACATGTGTGCGTGACACGATTTACATTGGCTAAGGCCAGCAATGGCAACAACAAAAAACAACGGCAGCAAGCTGTTAATGTGTTGTTGCTTTTAGCGCGGTTGCCATTTGCAGCCACTTCATAAAATAATGTTGCATACTTTGAGGGGCTGGAATTGCACTAAAACTAATTATACGCAAATGCAAGCAAACAAACGTGCAAATATTCAGAACTAACACGCACACACGAACCCAAAAAGCATGTGGCAAACAATCAGCGTGTGCCATGCGAGATAAATTAATTACATTTAATCAAGTGCCGGCGGTCAGTGTCAACATTAATTTGCGCAACTTATTGGGCCACCTTCGTCGCCTGCAACTCAAACTGCGAACACAATAGTTGAGAACAGACTAAAGTGAGTGCTTCAAATCCAAACAAAGATATGTATGAGTGTTTGTATACTGGGTGCATGTGTGTGTGCGTGCGTTTGTCAGCTGGGCAAACACTAAGCTCAAGCAGGAGGTGGGGGCTGCGGCAATGTGGGTGACAGGCGGAAAAGCAGCAGGTGAATTGCCGGACAGGACAGCACGTTTAATACCAAAATTGACATTAAATTGCTTGTGACCTGCACCCGGACACAGCGCACCCGACTCCGTCTCCAGGTGCTCGCTCTGTTATCGACTTTTACGACAATTCCAATAAAGAAACTGCCCAGACGATATACCCGCCTGCTGCTGCTGCTGCTACTACTGATGCTGCCGCTCCTGCTGGTGCTGACAATGTGCAAGCCGCGATGTGCCCTAAAAACGACAAAACGACTTTTGTGCAAATTATTGAAAGATTTACGTGAAGCCAGACAATAGTGTGACCAGAAATGGATCACTGAAGAATGCTTTCACGATGGTATAAGTATATGAAATATAGTTTTATAACATTCATATTATTGTATAACTTTATAATTAATTAATAAATTGCTTCAAATTCGGAAAAACGTGCATTCTGTGCAGATTTAAGTTCAAGCAATAAAGATAAAGATAATATAAGTTTTCATATACAAATTATATTTGCATTTAAGTTTTGCATGTAAGTAATGTGGATAATTTAATATATATATTTATGTATTCTTATACATATTTTAATCATAAACAACAAAAAATAAAAGGCAAATAATTTTACGTGACTTAATAATTTTGATTTAAATTGATAAAATATATGTTATAGGCAGATATCTGTTCGATAGTAATGCAGATACTAATAACAGAAATGTATATTAAAATTAACTATTGTAAATTATTTAATTTAATTTAATTTAATTTTGTTCTATCATTTAAATACAACATAAACACATTTTAATATACATATATATTCTGGTAAGAAGTCCAAACTGAAAATATCAAAGAGGCAACTTAGTTGCTTACGTTGATCACACTCTATGCGCTCTCGAGACTCGAGAGCAGACACTGACAGGTGTCGAAAGTGTGTTACGCACTTTGCTGAATGTTATTTTATTATTACTTTTTGTGACATGCACAACAATTGTCAACAATTGGATGGGACTCTGTTGCCCCTCCCCACTCCGCAATCCTTCTCCTCATTCAGCTCTGTTGTTGCCGCGCCTGTTACCATTAATTTTCGCAATTCGGCAGCTTTTAGCCAGAATGAAGTTGTTGATATTGTCCGACACGTGGAGCCGCTCTTCTCCATCCATATGCATGGATATGTATGTGTGTATTGGAGTACGGCGTTATTGGCACGTCATGCCGCATGACACTGGCCAAATCGAAACTGGCGTGAGTAAGCGTTCTGGCCGAAGAGTGCTCTGCTCTGCTGCCTGTTGAGAGCATCGTGAGTCGAGATTCCTTGTGCTGCGCTGCGCCGATAAGCTCGCCTCGCTTACGTGACGCAAATGTGTTGCGTAATTGTCATAACAGAAACACTCGGCGCACCGCAATTCCCTGGCTAAAGAGCAAAACTGAAGCCCAGAGGCGTAGTCCAAAATGGGGACAGATAAACACACACACAAAGGAACGACAAGAATGGTACGAAAGCCAGAAACTAGAAACAGAAAAGGAACAGGAACAAAATAAAAGCCAAAAACTAATTTAAAATGACCTTCCCAGTTGGCACAATGAACATGCCGCATTTGACGTGCTACCCGTGGTACGGTGGTGTACGGGACAGCAATGTTTGCTCGCCACACATACTTAGCTTCATTTGCAAGCGCGAGGTGTGCTCAAAAAGTTTGGTAGCGCCAACGATTAACTAATTTCTGTTTTCGCGATACTTAAAGATTCAAATACAAGTCTAATTTGTACTGTTGTTCAAATTTGTTAAATTCTAATCATAGTTAAATAATCCACAAATATTTTTGATAAAGTTAACTTAATAGTATACATACAATTTGATATCTTGCACAGTTTTTGAGTTAGTCGTCTTTGGTATACTAGTTTGGTAGCAAAGTCTCAACAACTCATAATTATAGAATATTACAATAAGATTAAATTCAATAATTAGAATGTCTCCCTTTGCAGGTAAACTTCAAATATATTGAATATATATTTTAACTCAGTGATACAAGTTTCAATTTAATAACTTTTATTTGAATAGTTCCTTTTCTTTATTAATAACATCTACTGCAATTCATACTTGCGTCAACTTTCTAATCCACCCTCTTGTATAAACGCTTACATTCATTGCCTACTTTTGGGCAGCATTCTTACACTGCAGTTGTCTTCTTTCACAGTGCAGACAGTAGCCAGCTAACCAAGAGCCCTCCCCCTTCCCATTTCTAGCTTTTTTACCTTATTTAAGGCAAGCACCCGCTTGCTCCTTTTTCTTTCTCCCCTTCTCTTTGCGCCTTTCTCTCCTGTTACGCCTTGATCTTCACTCCAAGGCACATTCTGCTGACCGCCAGGACGTTCGGCATTGACGGTGGGGGTGCTGCCTTTTAACATTTGGACTGGCCAAGCAGTAGGCTGCCCACATTTAATGCTTTTCTACTACCGCCACCGCCTCCGTCTCCGCCCCCGTCTCTGGTCCTGCCTCTCAGGCTTCTGTCTCGGATACTGGTATTGCCATTGCTATAATTTTGCCGTTTCGGCAAGCTCTCGCTTTGCTTTAGCTTGTTGTGCCTCGCTTTGCTTTACTCTGTTCTGCTCTGCTCTATGTTTTGCGGGCTTTACGTATATTCTTTTTGCTATTTTAGTTTTCTAACCAACAAAACAAATTGAATCACGTTCGCCTTTGAGAGAAACGTGAGTATTTTATTTTTCCCGTTAAACATTTTCATTTTTCTTGCGAGCCAAAAATAAAACAAAAATAAAAGCAAAAAAGCGAAAAGCGAAATAAAAACGAGAGGAAAAGAGAGAGAAAAACTTTTCCAGTTCGCAATGCAAGTTGTTTTGTCTGATAATGATGCCGTGGGGTCATCTCGGCCACTGTGGCTGTTGCTGTTGCTTGCCCAGTGGCTGTTGAGTGTTGACCACTGAACCATGCCCAACACAATCATTTGCCCCCAAACACACCACATTATAGTGTGCTCTCTGTCGTGTGTGTATTTTGTTTATTAAAAAGAGATTGGGCTAGCAACAAAAAGATTTTGTCATGGCCAAAAAGAGATGCCCAGCCCGATGGGCACCCAAGCGGCCTAACCAAACGAAACCATTCATCATCGTTCTAGGCCGATGATTTTATTTTGATTTCGACTAACGCCAAAAACGTTTGGGGATTACCCGAGTCGAATGATTTTATTATAGTTTTCATACGCTCGGCTTTACATCTTGATTGATGATGCTGCTGCTCGCATCATTGTATTTCATATCACTTTCATTGTCTTCCCACTAAGTGCGGCCTCATTATATTAAAAGCACATTAATACCACAGCTGCTTAATGTATGGAAATTCTTTAAATTGAAACAAACTCCCTGACCTACAAATTCCTCTTTCCCTCTCCAACTAGACCGAAGCCGAAACGTCAAAGAACGACCAAACAATTTGAGAGTGAAAATCAGAACAAACCAGCAAAGTTTTCGTTGGGAACACTTTGCCATTGTCTCGAATCGGTTAGAAAGTTGCCTATCAAGTAGGAAAGTGAATGAGCTATAAACAAAATTAAATAATAAGCTGCAAGAAGGCTGGATATAATATATAATAGAATAACTAGAAAGATAAAATAATAAAGATATATAATAATAAATAATTTAATTTTATCATATTTATTTATCCGTTCATAATATGCCCTCAGAATTTTCATTCAGAATGCAAGAAATTAAAAGAATTTTGTAATTTTTGTAGATATTTATATATATTCAATTAATTTAAATTCAAAATAGCTTTTATTTTTTAAAGTTTATCTATATTTACCTTTAAATATATTCCTTAATTTATTTTAGAGTTTATAATTTAACTATTTCTATTATATTTTATTTTTCACAACTCCAAATATGTTTTAAAAATTCAATAAAATTCCGATTTTGGCTCACGTCGAGTAGTAGCAGACACTTAAGCCCGAGTGTAGGGCATGCAGAGAGTAGAGAGCAAGACAAGGCGCGCAGCATGGAGTCGCTTTGACTGCCAACCACACCCTGGAAGGCCCCAAGTGCAACACCGCTCACACGCTGTGCCCGCACATAGTCGTAATTACGCGTAACTTTCGACAAGTGTCGCCACAAAATCGCCAGCACTCTCCTCGCCTTCCTAGCCCACTCGGCGTGTCTTTCGTATCCCTGGAGCGGCTGCAAAGTTTTCGCAATGGCGTCTTTTGATGTTACCACCCAAAAGGAGGAACTGAAGCCAAGACCGGAGCCGGAGCCGGAGCCGGAGCTGAAGCGCACAAGGCGCACGAGGCAGCTGCAGTTTAATCTTCTTTTAAATTGTCCCCCCCGGCCAGCAGAAACTAGAAGGGTGCGAGAGAGCGAGAGACTAAGGAAAGGTAGAGATGGAGGCGGGTTGTTCTCAACAACTCAGTACAACACCATGGGCCGAAAGTTTGCCGCCACTTGCGCCTGATAAGTTAGAACAAAAGTGAACAGAATCGTCGCTCTGCAGGACGCAGGACGTCGTGACGACAGCCCGAGAATAGTTTGGAATTCTTTGTGCAGAAGTCATTGTTACACTTGCGGTGCTGCTGCTGTTATTTTTCACTCTAATTAGCCGTCATTGGTTTGTGATTTGTGGACAGGGGACGGACAGAGCGGAGGCGGAGAAGACACACCTGCTGTTGTTGCTGCCACGAAATTTCGATTTGTGCAAAACTTTTGCCCAAATGCCACAAAATTGAACCAGTAATTTTCTTTAGATTTTGATTTACTTCGCAATGGGCTGGGCCCATAAATCTCCAATAGTTGCTCGGCCAGAGTCCACTCGGTGCTCGGTGCCCTGTTCTCGGTGCTTACTTGACCAATTTCCAGTTTACGTAACCTGAAGTCATTTCAGGGAGAGCAGCAGCCGCAAATAATTTACAGCAAATGAGTTTGCCACAATTTATGCTGACCGCATTAACCGTTCGCCAGAGCCAAAGACCGAGTAAAGTATTTAATTTAATTAAACACAAAACAGCTAGCGCTGTGTTATGGCTTTTACGGTCCAGTCCGGTCTTTAAAGCGTGCGTAAATCATTTAAGACCCCAAGCAGCTCTGGCTCCCGCTAATGGCCAATGGCAGTCGATACCTCCGCCTTGTCTCCTGCCTCCGACTGCTCTTGCTGCTGCTGTTTTTGCTTTCTTTCCCATTGTCCAAGCCGATCACGCCCGCCATTTGTGGGGCCACATTAAAATAGACTAAAATGTGCAGCGGCCTCTCTCTTTATGGTCACTTAATGTAAAACAGTTAATTAGCCATACACACACACATAGGCACACACATACAAGCAGCTACGTTCGGTGGCCATGCAAAATGGACTCCATTTTTACTGCCGCTGACATTTGCGCCATCTTGGTTGCTGGCAGGTTGAGCCTGCCCAGTGGAAATGTGAAAAGGCGGAAAATTACTTTTGATTAATGAAGCGCAATAAGGCATGCAAAAAAAATTTTAAAAATAAAACAATCAGGGGGCAAAGTTGAACAGTCAACGTAGAAATTACGATACACTAACGAAAATTCAGAAGCAAGTATAAAAGAGCATCGGCAAAAACAAGTCAATAAAATTTACATTCAAATTAAAAACATAAAAAGATGTCAGTGCATGCTGCAATCAATGTATTATCATTTTCTATCTATGCTATGCTAAGGACATAAAATAAAATATTTCCCATCAATTATGAAAATATTTTAAATAATAAGAAATAATTTTAATACCGTTTCCTTATGAATTACAAGCCTGGAAAATGCTGTTTAACACAGCGGGACAGAACGAATGCAAAAATCCAGCTGGTCGGTTTACCCTCAGTTCCACTCACTCATCCTTCCTCTCCCTCTCCCTGCCTTTGACAGTTTCTTCTCACACTATTGGCGATAAAAAAAACCGCTGATTACATGCAGCTACTGAGTGGCTGGGTCGGGGAATCACAGGACGTCAAAAATTAACTTGCTTTTGTCCGTACCAAATGATGGCTGACATGCCACTATATTGTCGTGTTGTTGTTCGCTTTTCTTTTTGTTGCTGTTGTTGTTGCTGCTGCACTTTATTTTTAATGCTGATGGAGGAAAAGAGATATGAATGTTCATGCAGACAAAGAGGGGGGAATCTCTGGCACGCTCAAGGCGCGCATTTTCTTTGGCATGCTACTTTTGTCGCCTTGTCCTTGTCTCGTAATTATGAACTTAACAGCCATCCCCGGCATCCCCTGCCTGCGAAAACAGGGCAGCCATCCCCTCGGGCGAGGCCAACAGCGACGCCATATTGTGTTAATATTTAATGGACGGCATCCAGCGACGCGCTCTGATTTTTAATTGAGCAAATGCACAGCGCGCAGTTTTATTTATTTATTTATCATTGCCCTGTATTTGCTCTGCTGCATTACACTTAACAAATTCATGTACACAAACATACACATACGCACATGTGTAATTATGCATTTGACTGCCTGCATTGCAATGCATTGGTTGATTAAAACGAACGCTTGTTGACAGTCAAATAAGTAGCACATTTTCACAGATTTTTGCAACTACTTTTACACACTTAATTTACTAGGCTGTCAATAATAAGGTAGGCTTGCAGCATTGTCGAGCAGCTGGCAAAAAGTTTATATAAAGCAATAAACGCTTACCGCTCATTCATTTGCATATCCAAGACTGTGCGCCATCAGTGGCTGCTTACGGCAAGTGAGCGCATAATTAAATTTAATCCAATTTAATGACTGAAAACGTGCGGCCGTTCGTTTACGTTGTCCTTTACGGCCAACTTCCTTATTAACGGCAAAGAGTACCTTACAATATGCATGCCTGTCATCATTGCTCGAGTTCTGACCTTTAAGGCTACTTTACTATTAAAAGTAAATGACTTTTTAAGTAGCATCAATAAACTAAATTAAATATGCTTCACTTCAAGGACACAACCTCGACAATTACCATTTTTTGAATTTCTCAAAGTGCGCGCCATTGGTCAGGCATCGTTATCAGCACGGCGTTGCCACTATGCAGTACTTACCCCAGCTGGCAGCATTACAAAATTAGGTGGCAACATCTCGCAGCCAACTTGTGTAATAAAAACAAGATTCGACTTTAAATTGTACAAATTAAAATCCATGTAATATTTTAGTAGTAAAACGCACACACAGACTGTGCATGTACTACTTAAAGACGGAATCAACCATCAGATAACAAATGGTATGTTAACAGCACATTAAATATCTATGCGATGTCAGTTGGCACCAACCTGTTCAAGGCTTTTTGTACATTGATAAAAATAAATTGAATCTACATATCCATTGACAGTGCGTAAACAAACGAAACAGTTCTGCTGAAAAGAAGGAATTTTTATTCGAGTGTTAAGACTGTTTAAAATCATGCTGCCTGCCATCATTATCCGACAAATGCATCGCCCACTGAGCGCCGGTGGACTGCACCATGGAGCCACAACAACATTGAAGCACGTGCTGGGCGTAGGGGGAGCAGTTTCGTCAACTGCCTCAATCGCTATGCAGCCGCCACCGGCTTTATACGGATTTCCTTCCTTGACATCAATCAACGTCACAATTGGGATGTCGCTCGGCTGCGCATGTATGCAGACGCCAAGAAGCAATCGCTGCAAATGCGAACATTGCTTGGACGAGATCGTCTACAGGGTGTCATAGATAAGCAACGAGCCGAGTTCATTGAGCGTAAGAATTTCCTTGTCGACGACATACGTGAGGCGCGCCACAAAGTCCAGGAGCGTGTACGCGAGAAGATTGATGAGATTCGCGAGGAACGTGAGAACATTATGACTATACCAAATATGTTGACCATTAGTCGGGCCATACTCTCGCCATACATTGGATATGTAATTGTACAAGGCGACTTTACACTAGGAATGAGCCTACTGGCTATCGCTGGCATTACAGATTTGGTAAGAGCATGTTTACTTTTTTATTTACGTGGTGTGGCAATACTTGATCTACTTTAGCTTGATGGACAGATTGCACGTCGCTGGCCGTCGCAGGCCAGCAAGTTCGGATCCTTTATGGACCCAATGGCGGATAAGTTACTCATGGGCTCTTTGGTCATTTCGTTGTGTTACAGCGAATTATTGCCCCTGTGGCTAACTGGAGTTGTTGTGTTTCGTGATGTGTTTCTAATTGCAGCAGGCTTCGTCATTCGCTACATAAGTCTTCCACCGCCGGTAAGAATAAATGCATTGTATTAAATTTACTTGTGTTTATTAAAATATAATATGAATTTCATGCAGAAAACGTTTTCACGCTACTTTGATGCCACCCATGTGACCGCCCAGTTGGAGCCGACGTTTATCAGCAAAGTAAATACTGGAGTACAGCTTGCCACAATCGGCATTAGTCTGGGTGCCCCAATATGGAACTATCTTGGTATATATTTTATTTTATTAAACCCAGATGTGTTATTCTTCACACTCATGTTTTATATCCTTTTTTATATAGATCACCCGGCTCTACATGGACTTTGGTACCTAACTGGGGTTACAACTGTCGCAGCTGCTCTAAGCTATGTTATCAATAGACGCGATACTTTTAAGATTATACAAAAGAAAACGTAGAGCTGAGGATTCTTTTGTTTATCAGAAACAATAGGAATAGAACACCAACTGCAATAATTAGTACATAGTCTTTTATATTTGCTTTTCATAAATTAAAATTATATTTGTTATCAAAACCATTTTCCTTTCAACTATCAGCTGTTCCTCAACGGTTGAGCATAACGAACGTGGGTTCGGTGGCGCCAGACCGCTGAGAAAAGTGCCGATTTCAATGTTGTTCGGAGTATAAAAGGCTTAAGTTAAGTGTTGAAGGAATGTAAAATACTTTTTATGACAAATTTCGAATAATGATTGTTGTTTTACTAAAGCAGTTTATGTCAACTTCAGTTTCGCCGCAAGATGCGTTCAGTCAGCATATTCTTATCGATATATTTATCGCTTTTGACGATCGACACATCCGAATTGGAGAGATGATTACAGTGTTGTACAACGGTATTGTACAAGCTAGGCGCATCATTTTTGTGACTGTATTTAAACGTAATGAACGAAAAGTTATGAAATTTAAAAACAAAATAAGAAAATAATAGCTACATAATTTCTTTCTTATTTTACGTTATTTCCAAAATGTAAGTGTAAATCTACAAATCAAGCAATTAACATACAATGGTATCCTAATGATGATCAATTGTGTATAATATTCTTCCATGGCATGCCTACAGAATAAATATGGGTGAAAACACAATGCGCGAGTTCGATTCCATTTTAAATGCGAGCGAAACCTATGGCGACAAATTGGCTGAGTTTCTAAAACGTAAAACTGCCCCAAAGCCGCAGAGCAACACAGCGTTTGTTCTTGGTGGATTTGATGTATCCATTGATATCGATGTTGATCTGGTCAAATTGCCGCCAAAACCACAATCAAATAAAGGAGAAGAACAGGCAGGTAGTAAGCAACCGCTGCGCGAGCTTACTGACAACTTGGAAAACACGGGAACAAATAATGATCCTCTACCAAAAACTAAAAATGATGCGCCTGCAACGTCGTCCCCACCACAAGGAAATGCAAGGACTTCTCCATCAACATCTGCAACTTCACCATCATCTTATCCCATCGATAACCGTAAGTCAATTCGTCGCAGTGTGCCCGGATCTGATCGCCTACGTCGTGTGGCTATACAACGTCGATCGCGCAGCTGTGGACGTCGCGATCTTATGCTGGAGTTTAATAATGCAACATTTGATAATTCCTCATTCGTAAGTTGCTGATGTTTTTTAGAATAATGTTCTTATAATAAAAGTGAAACTTAATTATTTTAGGTACCAGCAGTTAGCAGCACTCCAGCATCAATCGAACCAACTCAAGATAAAGAAAAAGAAATAGTCGCAGCGCAAGTAACCCCTGAGAAATTGGCACAGCCACAGAAGGCGGGTTCCTTTATGGATAGAAGTAATCGTCGACCCTCTACAACACGATCACAAGAATCTCTGGCACAACGTTCAAATATACCAGATAGTCCGACCCACCGTCGCACCTACACCGTGGAAATGGGACCGGAACCAGGACAATTGCTACTCTCTCCAAAGTCTAAAAGTAGAAATAGTAACCACAATTTTCAGCAAATGTCGAAGCTATCGCCATCGAATTCCTTACATAGCTTGCAAGTGGTGCAGCCGACGCAGCAGCTGCTAATAGCAGCTCAAAAAGCAGAGATTCTTGCACCCGATTCACCTTCACGTTCAAAGTCGCAATATCTAGTAGACAATCAACCAGAATTTGTAGTGCCCGAAACACAGCCACAAGATTTGTCAAATCACTCTGTTCATGCTTCTTATGTGGTAGTTCCCTTGACTTGCCTCAGTCCAAAAAGTCTGCAAACATCTGTCAGGTCGTCACCACAAAGGTTTCAACTGTTAGAATCAAAACCGTCGCCAGTTTCAGCAGTACGTGCACAAACTGCTGCTGTCGCTCTGTCACCACCGTCAACTGCAAATACTGAACCACCACCAAGTACTGCTCCACCGCCAAAAACTACAAACGTTGCCAATCGCAGTCAACAAACCTCTTGTAGTCCGCGTTACGTTAAAAACTTGAATGATATTCTCACAGAAGACGACAGCGATGATGAACGGCAAGCGAACAGTACAGCCCCACTAAATCTTGCACCACCCGGTGGTAATATAACCAGGGAGCGCCGCTTGCGCAAGACCACTCAACGCCATAACAGTCCGGCACAGCTTTTGGACTTGCATCGGTCACGGACAAGGAACTCCATCAAACGAAGCAAACGGCAAACGGTGCTTAATAAACCATCGAAACCGGCTATCAATGGTGAACAGTTTGCCGAGGAGCTAGCACGAATGAGTAACTATGAGATTCTCGATTTACGCAAACGGAAATCTCTTGGAAAGCTGCATGCTCTTAACGGAAATCGCAAGCAACAAAAGATAATCGAAGATCATATCGAATTGGAGATACAACGGCGCAATCTAGACGAGTCCGACTCCAGTACAGACCCCAGATATGTATATACAGCAAAAACTGTAATATCCCATGGGACTGAATCAGAAGACAACTATCCAATGAGCAGGCCACTCAGATCGTGCGCCCAAGGGCAACGTCGTGAATCACCAGTGGTAAGTAAGAGCTAAAGCTTTGTCGAAAAGAATTGCAAGTATATTCTTAAATAGTCCACATCCGAGGATGAATCAAGGTCAAATCGATTGCCGGCAACACCACCGGTAGGCTTTAGGGATAGATCTGTGAGAAGGCAACATACACTCAAACAGCAGGACATTTCGGCTCATCGACAGAAGCGACGTACACGAGCTTCTTCATTAATGGTGAGAAACAAAATTAAAATTCATTTATAATTAACAGTAGTGTTATTGAAATTTAATTAAGGAATCATTCGAAATTGAGCCGCCTGCCAGCACCATGCCAATGTCACCTCCTGTTGGCTTCAGAGAAAACTCATTTCGAGCACAACGATCAATACACCACCAACAGAATTCACAACAAGATCATCAACAAGAAAGAAGTGGGCGGCAGTCACGTTCTTTAAGAAGAACTCTAAAGGATGATTATCATCGGAGTCCATCTCCGGTACCGCCACCGCCGAATGATTTTAGGGATAGTTTTCAGCGTGAAGTTGGCCGAATAAGTAATGAGCGAACTTCACCACAACGACAGCAACAAAGAAAGCAGAAGGAATCGCAGTCTAGAATGGAATCTGCATCGCCAGCACCTCCATCCTCACAATATTTTATAGAAAGTCCTTCTCCTCCGAAGGTAACTCAAAAATACAATTGTTGTTATAATTAACAAAACTTAATCTTAATCCTAAGGCAATGCAAAGAAAGAAGCTGCTATCGCTCTCTAAAATAAGATCTTCAAAACCGACGATCGCAAGTGAAAATATTCGCAGTGCATCTCCAGTAGCAGCATCACCTCCACGTGGCTTTAAGGATAGTCTTCAGCTTCCCAATAGCCCTATACAAGATCACAACACTATACAAAATCAGCTGCAACAAAAGAAGAAGAAAGCGCCGTCTAGAATAGATTCACCAATAAAGACGCTCGACAATGAAAATGTTTGCAGTACATCTCCAGAAGCACCGCCCCCACATGGCTTTGGAGATAGTCTACAGCACGAGGAGGATTTGCAGCATCATCGGTCGCCAAGGCATTCCGAATCACCGATTGTAAGTCGTAGATAAAGTTCTTTATCCATTAAACCTTATTAAAAATCTTAATTGGTAGGCAAAGCTAAATAATAATACAATATCCACCACTCTGTCGGACACTTTGCGAACAAAGAACAAAGTTGTAAGTACTACAAATTATTCAAATTTCAACTAAATTACAAAGTTATGTTTACAGCAAAATAATGAAAATAATGAGCAGGTGACTGCTCCTGCAGCTCTAGGGGAGCAGGAGAATGACGATACAGAACTGGGTGCAGACGCGCCACAACTCTTTGCCGATGTACCTCCTCCCGAATTCAATGCGGTACAGATAGAAGAACGTGTGCAAGCATTCCATATGAAAACATCAACACTAGCTGTGGATGCACTGAATGTGACGAAGACTGTTGAGTTACTTCAGCCTACAACAAGTGCTGAGTCCTCAAAAAAACAAAATCAACGGGAGCAGACCCAAACGCAAGAAACTGATGTTTTTAAAAAACCTCTAAAAAGTGCCCCAAAAACAAAAAAGAAAGGATCAATTAAGCGAGAAATAAGAAACCTTACAATTTTACAAAGTATTTCGTCGTTGGATACAAATGAATCAAGCGACGAAGCAAACTCAAGTAAGAACAATTACCATAATATTGAAAGGACAATTAATCTAACATTTTCATTCATCCAAAGGCGGAGTGCGCAAATCAAAACGTGGTCACGTGCCCCTCTGCAACACCTTCTCTACTACCATGGCTGATCCCTTCGCTTTCATGCGTAAAAAATATGAGAGTTTTAAATCATATCCGAAAAAAGAAAACAAACATTCGGTTTCTTCGAACATTAGTAACATACTCTCCAATCGTCCACCATTGTTTACCAGTACTCCACTCAATTCTGCACATCTGAATGGTGACAATGTTCACACAAAGGAAAATAGTCTGCAGACGACAGAGTTAAATAATCTGAATACCATATCGGGCATTACACCATTAGGCTGTTTATCAGAGCAATTGGAGGAAGAAGCTGTTCAGCTATCTGAGCCAGCACCCAAGAAAAGAGGTCGGAAAAAAAGAAGCTCACGGATGAAAATTCAAATGAGGAAAAACAAAAACAGTTGAGCACCATAAAAGAACAATTGTCGAATGAGCCTGTACAAACAAGTGCACCCTCTCCGAAGAAGAGAGGACGGAAAAAGAGAATTCCTGATGAGGAACCCGTCGAAACCCAACAAACGCCCGAAGAGGCGATAAGGAATGTCGAGGATATTCAAGGAAACGCAATGACAGAAGTTTGTAATCAGGAGTCGTTTCAACCTCCAGATTCACCGCTTGCACAAGAGCAACAGAAGGATCAATTTCCACTTATCGGCTGGCTACGCGACTCCACGTTTCCTGTGTGTGATGAAGAAGATCCTGTCAATGTGCAAACTGACTCATTGGCCATCGGTAAGTTAACCGATTAAATCGACTTTAAATTAACGAAATATAATCAACATAATGTTTCACAGCTCGAGCGAACAATTTGCGGTTCTCGAATCTGGATGGCTTGGATTATGCCTTCTATCATGTTGGCGATAGCGTCAAACTGGGATACATGCGCTTCAAGCCGTTGCAAGTGCGTGGCACCAAGAGAGCGAAGACAAGCATATTGGTGAGTACTCGAGTTGGGGTCAAACACAAAAAATAATATACAATGATCTACACTTTTATTTAATGTTCTCTCAACTGATATATGTAAATCTTATTTTGATCCAGAACTTCTAACATATCTTATTCAATCCCCAGCAATTTGTGGCTCTTCATGGATGCTTTGTGGTTCAATCGTCTTCTAACTCATCGAATCAAACCGAGCCGCTTACAGAATCATTCGACTTGAATGCAGGCGACATTGTGGAAATAAAAAAAGGTAAATAGGTGGAAAATTTATAAAATGATAGTTTTTTAATTTAATTTACAAATTTGTTCCCAGGAAGCCGTTATAATATTATAAATCGTTTAAATGAAGTCGGCGTACTTCTAATTAACCGGATGTAAGTTAATTCAGCAATTGCAACAATAAATTATTAATATATTCCTTTTTTGCAGTAATTAAGGAAATTTATTTGTTTTGAATTTACTTTTATTGTTTTTTCATTATTAATACAAATGTTTATTGTTAAGTACTACATTTTATTTTGCGTTTGGAAAAAGTGTTTAAATTGAAAAATTAGTTTATAAAAAATTGTGAGAACTTTCAATAACTCATATATTTTTTCCATGATTATGGTAATTAATTTATTCTAATAAAATAAAAATTACAAAAAATTTCAGAAAATTAACCTATTTCTCATGGGGGACATAATTTCGCTCGATGCAATAACGCTTAAGGGCGACATAAGTTTGCCGGCCACGGAATAATGTCGTTTTCATCTTGGTGAACTAATGTCGTTTTTAAGCGTCATAAGATCGCCGCGAGTAGTTTCAGAATGGCATAAGCGTGAAACGTCATAAGTTCGCCGGAAAAAAGCGATATAATTTCGCTGACTAAATGTACTGGGCGAACTTATGACGCTATGCCGATTTTAAGTGTTTTTATACCCCATTAAAACATGATATAAACGGTTGTATCAAGTTTTTGTAAATGTGTTAACGGGGCAAAGAGAAGCTGTCCACCAAAAACAGTACATACAGCAAGGAATCTATTAAATATATATATGATTTGTAATACTCGCAAAAATACACAAAAAATTTACATTTTTGAAATCATAAAAAAATTCGTTTATTTTTCAGATCAGTGTGCCCGTTGTTTGTTTCGATTACTCGATTACACTGCTTGTGGCCGCCAGTCGATAAGCAGTTAACATTGATGCAATGTACCATTTTGAGTATAACATGTTAACTTAACCATTCCTGTTTGCGGGCGCGCTTTGTTGTCACCCATAACAGAGTGAAGTGAATGAACAATTGTATCTCTCTCTGTTCAATCCGCTCTCAAACCTCATCGCATCCACATCAACCTGTCGCTAATCTGAGTTTCGGTTTAAGTTTTGCGTGAAGTTGTTTTTGAGTTGCTTACAGCTTTTGTTTTATTCAAGCGTGTGTTTTCAATATTACAGATATACATTTATTTGTTATCGGTTATTGTGGTTTCTGTTTACACTTCGTAATTTTAAAGTGTTTCCCGTCTCGTTGCCGTGTCTGTTATTAGTGACGTCAAATGCATCACGCTTAAGATGCAAAAATAACTACAAATAATTAACGAAATAATTAGATTGGCCACGCAATAGGAACAGCAACAATAAATCAGTCAAAATGGAGATGAAATTCGTAATGATAATAATACTGGGCTTTGGATTTATGTTTGTCTTCACGGCATTCCAGACAATCTGTAACATTGAGGTGAGTCCGCACTAGGATTGACCCTGCCCACGGGTCTCTGCTGCTCTTCGTTTCTGTGTGTCTGTGTGTGTGTGTATGTATGCGTGGGCGTTGTTGACATCCCTTGCGCCCTGCTGCCGTTTGGCTATTTTCGTCCTTGTCCTTGCCAATAGACGTTGTAGTAGCCTTGGCATACGTAGTCGTTATCGTCGTTTGTCGTTCGTCGTTCTCGTTCCCCTTTCCGCCCACAAAATCACACACACATATATACACATGAATATGTACAATAGACTAGATACATAGATACACATGTGTGTATGTACTTACAAGTGCTGGTTGATTCTGCCTGCGCACAAAGAAAGCAGGAGCTTTGTTCAATTACCAATTGAGTAAATTACACTGATTTCTGTTTGTGTTAAAATAACAGTTAATCTACTTTCTCTTTCCCAAGCTTCATAAAATTTGTAAGCTTTAATATTATAATGCATTGCAAATACAGATAAAGACACAGGGCTGATAACAAGGCTTTATGAAATCCAGCACAGTCCATCATTAATAAATTGTATATTCTTTTATATCAGCCATAAATCAGTCCAGTAATTGCAATTGCAGACACTCAAACTCAATTGAGTGACCCTTGACATCAACTTGCATTCTAATTAACTCTCTTCGCGACCCTTGAAGTCGTGTGAAACTAGGCCTCAGATAAAGAGACAACGCCCATCATCATAATTAATAATGGTTTTATCAAGTTCGTAGCATTTTAGGTCTTTATAGTAGATGCTTTGCTAATTGCGCTTGTTTCATATAGCGGGTTTTTGTGAGCTTTTGTCCGGGTTCGGCTTTTTAAATTATCAGTTTCAAGTCGAAGGTCGTTTAGTATTTAAAATATACATACAAAAATACACACATTGCTTTCGAGAGTATATGGAACTGGACTGGGCTACGTGTACCGGTTGCGAATTAACTTTTTTGTTAATGAAAAGGTTTAATGGTTTTGTCACAGTTTCAAGTTTCAGAAATTACAATTGCCTAAAGTCTGCTCTATCCTACTGTAAGAGTATAACATACTATAGTTTAAACTGTACTATATTAGCAGCTTAGGCACAGCTGCCTCTTGAAACCTTGTATAATCCTCTCTTAATACTCTTAGTACTTTAACCGTTATTCCAGAGAAGTGTATCATAAATTCGTCACGTTTAGGCTTTACGTGTCAAACATAATAATAATAATAATCGACGTGTTTTGGTTTTTATATTTTTAAATTCAGGTTTCTGTTTTATGCACGCGAAACGTATCATTTATCGCTGTCCCCTCTGAAAGTTATTGTTTTCTTTTTTTTTTTTTTAGAAGTATTCTTTACACACATACAGATACACCCGTAAATACGTCCATTGAACCGCTGCAACGTTCCGACAAGTTTGCAATATGAATTAACCGCGAACTTGTCTTTATTCAGTCAATTCGATTGAGTTGAGTTGAGTTTAGTATTATTAATGAACAGAGTCCAGCAGAGTCTCGTAGAGTCTCGTAGAGTCGTCCACTATATCGCGTTTCACTCTCACTCTTCGGAGTATGCGCAATTTGCCCTCAAGTTGGTTTGCTTTGTGTTTATCTTTGGTTTTCATTTTTCGCTTTTCGTTAACAATTTTTATTACGCTTTAGTTTTGTGCAATAGTCTGGAATTTCAAGCAGGGTGCACCGCCAACCAAGCCGAACCTACGGACGGAATGGAGCGACCAATCGATGTATCGCCAATTCCTACGTGCACTAAACTCCGATCATTTCGCCTTTTGCGCAAAAAGTATAGAAAACCTTGGTATGTGAAACAATCTACTCGCCTTAATACCGTCTATGTCGAGCCATTGTTCAGTTAATATAGTATTTATCTCTAAGGCGACTACTGTAACACGAGAGCTTTCTAATCAGTCTCTAAACCAGTGCGGATGTGCGTTCTCTGAAATGGGCTGACTGGGGTAACTAAACTCACAGCAGAGACGATTTATCTGAGTAGGTTAAATGCATATACCATATATGTTGTATCTGTATAGATATGGTACATATATATATACATATATATATTAAGTCCAATTTGTTTATACCCCGTAAAGTATATTCTTGCTCAGCAGCACAAGCCGAAAGGATTGAGCCATGTCTGTCTATCTGTCCGGATGACCAGATGAACACACAGATCTCAGCTATTATAAAATCTATAGACAGCAAATTTGGCATGAAGGTTTCTGTGCACCAGGCGCAGATCAAGTTTCTTTCAAATTTAATTTTTGAACTAAATTTGTAAGCGCTGTATAAAAGATACAATTTGCTGACTTTAACATACACTAAGCTGAATGATATATCTAAAAATTCTTCAAATTGCAATCCGATCGGACAATAAACACAGAAGATATTTAAGAAAGTATGAGCATAAAACCAAGTGCAGGCGTGCGAACGCGAAGCGCGAGCGCCATCTGTCGGGAATAATTTTAAAGCATGTGCATGTGTATACATATGTGTATATGTATCCCACTGTCGCGTGCTTCTCGACTGTTGCTCCCTTATTTTTTTATTTAACTTTTAAACAGATCATAAATTTTGTCACTCGATTTATCCTGAAAATGTTTTTCCGCTCGATCTGAACTGTAAATCCAGTTACTGCTGCAGCTGAGCTTTCCACACGATTGCGCAATCAAAGACCAAACAACGCGTACACCTGTGCAACACTGTGTGTGTGTGCAGTATCTTACTGTGTATGTGTATTGTATCTGTGTTGCAAACACAGTTGGAAACGCATCAAGTCGCGTCGACTCTTTCAATGTCATTGCAACTGCAAGTTTACTACACACGCACGCACACAGACACAAACACACTCTTACACTTGACAGGCTCAAGGCCAAGCTGACCAACATACATATGCATAGTATTGTACATACTATATAGTTTATAGCAAAGAGATATACAAAGCGATGTGCGAATATTTGTTTGTCCCACTGTCGTGAGTGGGAAACAGTAACCGAAACCGTTAGCTACGTCATTACCTAACCAAAAAGTGGGTGTGTTATCGTCGAGCCCACAAACCACCCACCTTCTCTTTCCCTCCCTCTCTCCCTCTCTCTCTTCTTCTGTCTAGTCTCTTTGCCAACTCTGTTTGAAGTTGCCAAAAAGCAACAAGACAAAGTGAAACTTGTTTTCTGCATTTTCCATGCCTCCATTCGCGTCGCATTTGCGGCTTGTCGCGCCTGTTTTGAGTTTTGCGTAACGACTTTAGTAAAATATACGAGTATACTATATCGCATGCATGCATCCCATCGATCAACCCGTGGTAATTCCCACAGAGACTCAGCCTGGCCATTGACTTTCTTTTTGTGATTTCACACAAAAACTTGACCTAATTTCGAGACTGCAAATTTTAAATCTTCTCTCCCTATCGCAAGATTTCCCAATAAGCGTGTGTCTCAGCGATAAACTCTGGGTTCTTATCAGTTCATTGTAAGATTCGCACGTGATAAATCAATTGATTATTTTACTACGAGAGATTCGAGATTATTACAATCATTATGAGTGTGCGTAGTAAATATTTAGATTTTTATTATACTCCGAGTACATTATTAAACATAGGAATGCGGTAAAAGCAGGGCTGTAGGGATGCCATCGGGGGGTCCTTATACCCATTTCTCGGGGCCCTTATTACAATTGCCTTTCTTTATAATGCAGTATGTAGATTAGTTCATAAAACATTTTACAAAATGAAGAAACTTAAAATTAATTTCTCGATTATATTTTGGCAAAATAATCAAAAAGCTATTTATTTTCCGGTAACTCTCTACTGGCCCAGGCAAAAGGGTTTATAGCTCTAAAAAATTGATAAACACAATGATACTGAGCCTTATACATAGGTTATTATAGTAGCATTAGCATCTTAGGTACACATGTGCTAAAAACCTAAAGACCTTAAGATACTTTGAGCTATAGACAGATTTTTGGCATTATATCAATGCATTCAATGCCTGTATTTGTTAATACGAGTTAATAAATACTATACATATGAATATAAATATATCATTTCTATACATCCATAAATACATAGCTTAGTTCTCCGTTGTAATCAGAGCTTATCACTTGACAAAATCAAAAAATCCAAATGTACTGTGATATACGCATACTCGTCTATAGATCATGATGGATTAGCTCTTATTGCAGCCTAGCTCTTAATTGCTTTTGCAATGTTTTGCAGATAAAATAGATGTACATATGGTATATAATTCACTATATAGTATAGGGTAGTTCCATGGTGTTCAACTGCATCGTGGTTGATGCTTTCACTTTTCCACTATTCTGCATCGCTTGTTTCAAGTAGGGAGGGGCATCCACACACCAAACTCTTGATGATGCCTCCTCGTCGAGTGGGCCCCGCTCATTATATCAATTAATAGCGATAATGCCGGACTCTCAAGTCGCTGCTAATGAGCACAAGGACCACCTCGGCTCGGCCCATGTTGCATTCCAAGTGCGATGCAAGGCGTATTGGTGTCAGAGTCAAGTTGGCGATAACGTTGGCGATTCCATTCGATTCCTTCGCTCTAGTCATGGAAAATTTTGCCAATTGCAAGCTAAACATGTTTTCGGGCCCCCAATGAAATTGGCTGCAGCAGTTGGTGGCGCGTAATTTTCCATGCTAGCAAAGTGTGTGTATTAATTATTCAGATTGTTGCAAGAATTATTCAACTGCGGCGCTGTCATTGCACTTGAATTTGATGCCAAACTCGTTTTGTGGGTGTCCTAAGAACCGCGATCAGATCGATACGCGATATATTGTGCTTGCAAGCTTATAAATAGTTGTATACTATATAGTGCTGTCTATGTCCGTCTGTTTGGTATGTTTTATGTACTGAAACTAAAGCCAAACAAGGGGCCTAAACTGCCGCATCCGCATAGGAAATAATTCTATTTTAAAGTTTCATATAACCCTGAAACTCGCGACAGGCGTCAACACGTTTTGTGCATAATTGATATAGAATCGATTTTGTTTTGATATCTCTAAATCGCAATATGTCGCGAGTCGTTCATTGACTCGGCAAATATAATAATGATAATAACACAACCCCAACCAAAAATGCTAAATCCGAACCCGAAGTTAAAGTGAACCTCACAACATTTAAAAACCTTTTAAAAAGCGAAATACCATAAGTTTTTACTTATATATTGAGTTGCTAGGCCCGAATCCAAAGGCAAAATGAACTGTGCACTTCTGAGTTTCGACTTAACCTAAAGGAACAAATCTACAAATCCTTATTAAGCTATGATCTGATTATGCAATATTCTATATATTTTCTATATATTTTCTAACTTTTAAAATTCAAACTAAAAGAAAATTTAAACCGAAAATTATATTAATTAAATAATAAATACATTTCCTGATCTGATTGGGTTTTTCTGGGTTTTCCCCAATCCTCTGCAACAAATGTTGGATCGGCTCTTTCATTTTTTTATCCCAATGTAAACTGAATTCAATTAATTTATTTTTCTTTCTTTTCTCACAGTTAAGATTTTACTTTTAACTTAAAATTATTAATTATAACTATTAATTGCTTTTTTTTTCTTTACTTTTAAACTGTCGACTGACCTTAGTCCGACTATAAACTAATTAAATAAAAAAATAAATAAATTTCGACATGTTTTCCAACACTATATAGAAAACAATACTGGACAGCATCTCGCAGGAGGATCCCAGCTTCAGAGGCGAGGGCTATACGAGCCTGGCCATTATCTATCTGTTCTTCTCGCTCTCCAATTGGCTGGCACCATCGTTTATGTCCTTCACAGGGCCTCGCGTAGCCATGATTGTGGGCGCCTTGACCTACACGTAAGTAGAGAATAGAGCTATAACTGTTTTACTGCATACTAATGATAGTATTATGTACTTTCTTCTTCAGCGGCTTCATGATCACCTTCCTGTTTCCCTCAACGTCGCTCTTGTATATCGGCAGTGCCATAATTGGCCTGGGAGCTGCCATCACCTGGACGGGACAGGGCACCTATTTGGCGCGTTGCAGTAATGCAGATACAATTTCAAGGAATTCTGGCATCTTTTTGGGCACTGCTGCAGTGCAGCATGTTCTTTGGCAATCTGTTTGTGTACTATCAGTTCCAGGATAAGACGCACATCGACAAGGACACAAGGAATCTGGTAATTGGTGTGCTCACAGCTGTGGCCGTGCTGGGCATTGTCTTTCTAGCTGCCCTGCGCTTTATGCCCAACAATGCGGAACAGGATAATGAGCTAGAGGAGAAGCAGACGGGCTGCGGTCAGGCAGTGTATGCGCTCAAGGCAGCGGGAAAGCTCTTCCTCACCAAGAAAATGCTGCTACTCAGCTTGGCCTTCTTCTATACAGGTAGGCAGAGGATCAAGCTCCAAGTTGGGTCTCTTTAAACTATCTTTTCTTATGGTTTTCCAGGCCTGGAACTGTCTTTCTTCAGCGGCGTCTTTGGCTCGGCAATTGGCTTCACCTCCCGCATAGCTACCACACCCAAGGAGATCGTTGGCCTAGTGGGCATCTGCATTGGAGCCGGCGAAGTCTTTGGCGGTGGATTCTTTGGCATTCTGGCCTCGAAGACAACGCGCTATGGACGCGATCCCATTGTCATTGCTGGCTATGTGCTGCACATGGCTGCGTACTTCATGACATTCATCAATCTGCCGAATAGTGCACCTTTTAAAGATACCACCGATATATCGTACTTGGATCCACCCAGTGCCAGCATGGCTCTGGTCTGTGCATTCCTCTTGGGCCTCGGGGATGCCTGCATCAATACCCAGGTCTATTCCATGCTCGGGGGCGAGTATGTCAACAATGCTGTGGGCGCTTTTGCGCTCTTCAAGTTCATGCAGTCTGTGGCGGCGGCCATTAGCTTCTTCTACTCCGCATTCCTTGGACTGTATGTGCAACTGGCGATCCTTGTGGTCTTCGGAACCATTGGCACCGTTGCCTTTGTTATCGTCGAATGGAGCTTCAAGCGTGAGCATCGGGAGGAGATCGACTAGTGCGAGGCCCTTTCCATGTTTGACATGTGTAATTCTAGTAGTAGTATTGACTAAGCTAAAGTACGTCTACCCATCTGATGTATGTACATATGTATGTCCAATGTTTGTTAAAAAAAAAACAAGGCGGGTGCGTTATGCACGTTCGGCCGGCGTCTTCCTATGAATATGCAATAATAATTAGTTAATTGTTGAGCACTAATGTTGCTAAGTATATTGTATGTAATTGTATGAGTGTATTTTAATGTTGAACTTGCTAAACTTAATTATTAATCTAGTTGTAATTTGTAATTGCGTTTATGTGTCTGCGTGTGTTTTTATTTATGTGCAGTTGTAAATTGATACTTTTTACAAAATAAGAAGAAAGCTCGAGCATAGATTAATATATATAAATATATATATACAATGTATTTGAATTGAATTAGCGATATTAACTTGATTTTGAAATATATATCTACAATCTACAACACAATTTACTGGCTTATTAATTAAAAGATGGATTCAAAGACTGAGCAGTTGCAGAACAAGTGCTTTGCAACACTGCATGTTGCCAATCGATTCGCCCATCCGATAGGTTCTACTATTGTTATCGCACAACATGTTCCAGCTGTTCGCTTGTATTAAATACTATTTTTAAAATACCGCGCGTAGCTAAAGCAATCGTTTTCCAACACTGTGATGTTTTAGCTGTTTCGTTAGGTTTTTCTTCGGCTAATCTGATGGATTCATTTCGTTCCATTCCGTTGTTCAGCTCATTTCGCATCCGAATTTGTTGTTGTCGAGCAACACTTGTCGAGAGCGGACGCGATTCTTTCGCTGTTGCTGCGCATTTTATCGTCGTCTTACGCATTGCGGCTGCGGTGTCTGTGTGCGTGCTAGCTAATTGCAAATAAAACAACAACAAAATCGGACACAACAACAACGGATCGCATTAAAAATTCAATAACGTGACGTAAAGAATTTTTTAAATTTGTCAATGCGACTGACTGTTTATAGCTCGCTCGCTCACTCGCGTGTGTATGTGTATAAGTGAGTGTGTGTGTATGTTTGCTAGTGTCAGTGCGAAATAGAAATGGCTTAGCAAAAAGCAGCTAACAGATGTATTCCTAATATTTGTAATGCTCTCATATCAGCATTAACCCACTGCGAAAAACACTTGAAGCGGGACGGGAAGGAAAGGTTTTGCGGCAATTGCTCTTCAATTGCTGCTCCAATTGCGCGCCGATTGTACCAGCAGCGAAGGTAACTCAAATAATTAGCAAGATTTATTTGTATAAACATATGTACATATGTACGTCAGTGTGTGTGTGTGCGGGTGTGGTGCGTGTGCGGAAACCTTGAGAAATTTGTTTGCGCCAGCTTAAAAACAAAAGCATTTCCAGTTTCGAACTCATGCAGGCGCAACAGCAACTACAACAGCAGCTGCTGCTTCAGCTGGCAGCGACAGCGACGCCTACGCCAGCAACGACGTCATCTTAATGCATTTCGTTTTCGTTTGTTGTTTGTTGTTGGGGGCAGGCGACCAGGCAGAAAGGGAGACAGCAGAGAGACAGTTGTCTCTCTCCCTGAGTGAATAGTGTCCCATGTGACCGTTGCGCGTTTGCCCCAATGTGTGTCTGTGTTTGTGTGTTTGTGTGTGTTTCCAATTGCTCCTTGGCTACATTCGCTTTTGCTTGGTCATCGCTTTTCCATCTATCCGCATCTCTGACTATCTCTGTGTGTGTAAGTATGCATGTGTGTGTGTGTGTGTGTATATATGTGTGTGTTAGTGTCTCTGTGCCTGCGTCTGTTTCTCCTTTCATTCATTTTCTTCAATTTATTCAATGCGCTATGCTTGGGTCAACAAACCAAATGACTGTCGACGTCTTTGCCTCTGTGTCTGTGTGAGTGTTAAATGCATCTGTGTCTGTGTATGTGTGTGTGTGTGTGTGTCGTCTTCTATGTATTTAGTCATTGATCGCGTCCGGTGAATTGCTTGTGATTTCGTCCGCGTCGCCGTCTTTTTATTCACTTCACTTTGCTTTGTTTTTATTGGTGTCATTAAAATGTTTGTATGGGAAAGGTCAATCACAGACAGACACACACACACACACACACACACACACCACATACATACACATACACTCGTATGCACAGACAAGAGATTTTACCTTACCTTGCCCCTGGTACTATTAGAGAAAAACCAGTTCTGGCTTTTCTTTTTCGGTAGCCATAGATAAAATACCATAGACAATTTGCAATTTCCAACTTCATTATGTACAGATACCCTAAAATGCAATATACATATAGGGTATTTAATATCAACCTGAATATAATTGAAAACATTCCAAACTTGATTCAAAATCAATTTTCCTCTAGGTTGATTCAGCATTTAGATTTGATCAATCTAAAAAATGAAAATACATTTCTATAGAATATTTTTCTACCATCAGATAATAAAGAAAGTCAAAATTAGTGTGTTAATCAAACATTATAAAACATAACATAACAATATACCCAATTTGCATTGTGCATAAGGTATATGGTACAACAGTCGAGTGCACTCAACAGGGAGTTCCCCAGTCGAGCATTACGAACAACATTGTTCTCACATTGTCTTCAGAGCTCTTTTTATTTCCCACCGCATTGCAGACAAGAGCTAAATGAACAAGGGAGAGAGGTGGTGGGGGGGAGGAAGGTGCAGGTCGAGAGAGATATACATCTCCATCTGTTCGCTGGGGCGACATGCGCTTTTTTGTTGGCATCGTGTCAATAGCCTAGAACTTGAGAACTAAAAAACGACAAAGACAATGTAGAAGAAGAACATGCAGATAGAGATGAAGAGGAGCAAAAGAAACAGCCAAAAATATTTATGCTTGTAATGCGCGAATGTTTCGTTCTGCTCACTCACCTTGCGGCCACAACCAGGTGGGGTAATCAGGGCCAACTGAAAAGCATAACAAAAATCCACGATATGTAAACATACTTCAGAGATGGACAGACCCCTTTGTATAGTGACTCAAGAGTGGACTTCGACAGTAGTTGTCTATTTTATCATACCCTTGCAGAGGGTATATACATATTGGGCTGGAGTTTGCAAACGCACCTTAGGAGACATGTGCATAAAGTATATACTATATATTCTTAATCAGCATAACCAGGGAAGTCGATCTAGCCATGTCTGTCTGTTGCAACGTAAACTAGTCTCTCAGTTTTCAAGTTATATTTGATGAAACTTGGCACACTTGCTTCTTATTGCTGTACGCTGTAAATAGGTCGGAGCGAGCCTGATCGGTCCGATTTATCGGATATCTGCCATACAAACTATCGGCCGATTTTTGTTATTTGTCAAGATATTGCAACCAAATTTACTACATCGGACTTTTTCTATGTATATAATATGCATATGCAATTTCATAAAAATCAGACCACTATAACATATAGCTGCCATGGGAGCAATCGACCAAAAAGAAAGGTTTTTGTATGAAAACTAGTTCTAGTTTTAGAATTAATAACTTATCTGGGTAATATTATTATTTCAATCAATTCTGCACTAATATATACATATAATTAGTATTGAAACGATCGGAGGAGCTAAGAAGCTGCAGGGTATAAATCTTTGGGCATGCCAAAGCCAGATTTTCTTCCTCGTTTACTCTTATTTATAGTAGTCCAAGTAGAGTAGCCCTACTTGCTTCTGTTTGGGGTTCCCTTTGGGCAACTAATCGTGCATAACTTGCCACAAGTCTTGCGCTGACTTCATGGCTATACTATGCATGGAACACCTCTTTATAGACATACCAATTTTAGCACTACTATTTACAATGCCCATAGAAATATTTGTCCTTATCGGCACATGATATTCGCAAGCGTATTCAGCATTTTTGTGCTATCGCTAATTTAATTAATCGACACTTGCCAAACTTGATGCGTGTGTTGTGTGTGTGTGTGTGTTGTGTGTGTGTGTGTGTGTGTGTGCATGTGTCTGTGGCATGTGTGTGTGGCGTTTGTGTTGTGTTTTTCCTTTCGCTGGCAAAGAAAAGTAAAAACTTAATTCACTTTCAACTTGACTGCGAAGTGGCAAGGCCTTTTGCCCGGGCCCGTTAACAACAACAACAGCAGCAGCAGCAGTAACAACAACAACAACAACAGCTGCAACAACGACGACTCTAACAACAATTTGAACAACAACAATAACATTGGCAACAAAGTCAACTTTTCGCTCGTTAGCGCTTCAACAAGCCGCAGATAGTACCAAATATACAAACATGTGTATCTTATAGATACTTGTTATTTACGGGCAAACGTGTCGTTGCCTGTAGCTTTCCCCCTCGCACTCTGCATCCCCCTCGCCTTCTCTTGCTGTCTGTCTGTCTTTAGGGGCATTAATTTGTTTTCGCCTTGAGTCCCTCACACTTATTCTCTGTGTCTCTCTAAACTGTATCTTATTCTCAACTGTAACTGTGTCTGTAGCTGTCTCTCTGTAACTGTATCTCAGTTGGACTATCTGCATCAGCATCTGTAGCTGTTGTTGTATGTTAACTGTGTAATGAGCGTGGCAAATGCAAAGCGTCGCTTGACTTTCGTTGCGCCCAGTTTGGCACTATGATGCCCCAAAAACATGTTTTTGGCACCTGCATCTGTCTATGTATGTTAATGCGAATACGTATGCAAGCACCTACGTATGTATATATGTGTGTGTGTGTGTGTGTGTGAGTGTGGCTTGCACCTTGTTGCCGCATAATTGCCGCAAGCGATGCGTTAAAGCGTAGCATCGCTCTGTTAATTCTCTAGCAGAACCCAAATCCAGTTGAGGAATCTACATACAACACAGAGAGAGAGACAGAGAGAGAGAGAGAGAGAGACTGCACATAGATATAGACTGCACCTATACAATTACGTATTATGTAGATTTTTTCGTTCAACTAACGGCCTGGCAATTATGCTGTCATAAACGAGGAAGCTACAGAGAAAGAAGCCACCAGAGAAAGAAGCGAACGAAGCATTCAGGTTTCTTTGCCACGCTTAATGGAATCGCATGCAAATGTCGACTTTCTCATACTTTAAGAGTCCGTAAAAAACGTTGCAGTTAAACCATTAGGCTAATGATGCAGTCCCCGCACCAGCACATATGTATGTACATACATGTTTACACATGTATTCACCTCTGTCTACCTGTCTGGCAGTTAACAACTTGACGGGTGTTAACACACTCTCCTCGCACTCCTCTCCAGCCAAGGGTTTTCGCAGTGAGTCGTCAAAGCGTCTTTCACTCTGTACTTTTCCAACTGTAAAACAATTTTTGTATAATTATTTGATTGTATCTAGAGGTACAAATGTTTTATAGCTAAGCTTCAGTTAAATTTTATAGAGTTATCTTGACTTTAGCTTTTTATGAATTCGCAATAATTCTTTATCAAATATGCACCTATAGTATAAAAATATATATGGTATTTTAGAGTTCCAAAGACAACCTTAAGATACCTAAGGAGTTAATCGGACTGTTTTAGAAATTCTTTATTATTTATTTATTACAAAAAATTAATACAAATAATATATCAAAATGTATTTAGCTCAGATAACTATACTTCTGTTTCTACTTTGAAAGAGTCAGTCATGATTAAGAAACCATATTTATCGTTCTATAAGCAAAACTGTCTTAAAACCAGTTAAATTATTTTACCCCTCGACGTTCAGTCCAAAAAGTGTATGATAACTTTGTGCAAATGTATGTAATAGGCGGAAGGTGTAGTATATATATTCTTGCTCAGGATAGATAGGATATTATAGTAAATTTACACTTTCTGACTTTGACATATATGTAGCTGATAAAAATATCCACGCCTGCTCCAAATTTCAATGCAATCCGAAAATAAACAGAAGTTATTTAAGAAAATATGAAAGGGGAGAAGTGTTCCTATATTTTATAAAATAGGCTCTGATTTGATTATCTCTTTTAAAGGATAAAGAGTACCATTCAGTTAGATACTTTTTACGGCAACATAGGTCGAAGGGTATCCCGCGCTGTTGCGTGCAGTTCGACTCTCTTTGGAAATATACAAATAAGATTTAAGTGGACTTTATCTTCTTCGTCTAAACTTCGAGTAACCTTAACCTATGACAATTAATGCCAAACAAACCTATATCACAGCTTTTGTTAGAAGAACTTCTGTGGAACTCGCATTTGGTACAAAAACGTAAACTCTGTTTGGTCTACTTTGTCGTCCTCTAGACTGAACACAGTCACTCCAAGTAAACCTATAACTACAACTACATACATTACCAATGTACATAAATACATTAATAAATCATCAAATATATGAACCCTAAATATTAATTTGGAAACTTAAGTTATTAACTGACTTTTGTCTTAGATTACAATCTTAATTTATTAATTGCCGTAATGAATTAAGCTACAGGTGTGTATAGAGATCGGGCAGGCGTAGATAGCGGACAGGTAGCAGCAGGTACTTCATTATCTCTAGAGGGCACAACTTCAGCTCGAGTGCATGCGCTCTTACTGATCCCCTCCCCTCCCCGCCCTCTCTCACTATATATATCTTTCGCGGGTATCAAGCACACAAGTCCAAACAAATGTTCAACCTTTTGTCCGTTTCTCTATCTGTCTCCTAGTTACAACAACGTGTGTTTGCAGTTAGATACACTTGCCACACACACACACACACACACACACACACACACACACACACACGTTCTTGCATGGAAGTTTAATGCGCTTGTTTACTTTTCATCAATAAAATGTTTGTGCAGCGCCAGGGCTACAAGGCAAACAGATAACAATAACAACAACAACAACAAAGACCACGTCACATGCATTCCATGTTGTTGTTGTTGTTGCAAAATAAAATAGACAGGTGTTTTCCGGCATTTGGCATACGAAACGTGCCACGTTTTCTATCTGCTCTTTCAACCTGCCGTCTTGTTCTTCCACGCGATGTGCATTCTTACCCCCAGCTATGGCAAGAGTGTTAACAATGCAAAAGTAACGCAGCTTGGCATATACCCTAACAGGGGGAACCCCCTCACATTCACACCTTACAACATATACAAATTTCTGACTGAATCTTAGCTTTATAATTCAAGTTAATTCAGAACGGAACACTTTATAAACTATATTTATACATTTTATTAAACGTTCTGTAAGCGTATACAATCATCGGTCTTCCTTCTCCTCTTTTCACGGTCGAATGCGAATGCCTTTCCCCTTTAGTAGGGGACAGCGCTAAGACATGGCCTCCGTCTCTGTCTCTGTCTCTGTCTCTGTCTCTGTCTCTGTCTGAGACGAACAACCTTTGCCAAAGCTGACAATAAAAACTAACAATTCTTCATGTCTGCCTCTTTGCAGCTCTGTTCAATCTACTTAGAAGACAATGACAACGACGACACAGGTGGAGATCAACACAAATGGCACTGCGGGCCTGGAGAGTGGCGGGCTGGCAAACACCACCACCACGAGAACAATGAGTGCAACTGGCAACTGCAACCCGAGCATGCTGAGCAGCCAAGTGAATTCTATGCCAAAGAATGCGGGCGGCAGCGTGGGCGTGGCAGTCACCCCAAGAGGTAAGACAAGACAACAGCGAGAAGATGCGCTCGACTGAGGGCGAAAGACGGCACACAGTCCCCCTTCTCCAGCTAGGTAAATGCTGCTAATTCTTCTAGACGCTTCCGCTGCCCATGTAGACACACGCGATATGATTCAGTTCCAACTAGATTAATACATCGTTTAGCTAAACCAACAACAATAACAACAACTGCGACCACGACGACAGCAAACACTCCTTGTCTGGCGCACGCAATTTCCGTCTAGATGGGATTCGTGCACGCCAAACAACTGTTTTGGGGGCAATTTGTCAATGGGCGCCCAACGTGAGACACATGTGTATATAGAAATTGAAGTTGAGACACTTCCGATAGGCGATTTCGTTATAAATTATTATTGTCATTGTTAATGCCTTCAAAGCGATTGGAAATCGGCAAATACTCTCAGATATTATCATTCTGAAATTCCACTGCAATTCTCTTTCGATCTGTCAAGTATTTAATCCAATGGGCGCCCAACGTGAGACACATGTGTGTATAGAAATTGAAGTTGAGTCACAATGCTGATTTGTCAGCATAGTTCATTAATGATGCCTTCAAAGGGATTAGAAATCTGAATATACTATCAGATATTACCAAGTGTAGTTAAATTATTTATTTATCTCTTTATTTAATTGAATGTTTCTTCATTCTGAAATTCCACTGCAATTCTCTTTCAATCTGTCATATATTTTATCAAGATCTTGATACACTTTCTGTTCTGAGTTTCTCTGATCGCTTTGGTTTTTCATTTCATTCCGTAGAAAGCAAACTCGAACCGCTCTCAGCCATTGTCTCTGGGAATTCTTCCACACTCTTGATTTATGGATAATCTAATTTTGTGAATTCAACTTTTGCTTCACACGTTCCTCAAGATTTCTTACTACACAAGTTCATTAGCTTAATTTGCATATTGCACATTCAAATATTCATTAGGGCTTTTCTCTCTCTATTATTTTCTCTGACATTTCGATTTCCTCATGACAGACGAAACGTTATGTCTCCCCTTTCCTGTCTCCGTCACTGATTGCAAATTTGTGGTTGTGCAACATTTGAAAACAAACGAAAAGTTGTATCAATGCATTTCGAATTTTCCCTTCCCTAAAAGGCCAATTTGTGTGTATAGCTTGGGGGGCATCAGTGGGAGCTGTATCAATGTGGGGTCTCGTGACGTAGTTGGTTCACGGTCAGCGATTGATTTAATTTCAGATGGCCTGTTATGAAATCTATACACGCGATCTGACATTGAAACTGGGTAAGCGATGCGATTACGAATCGAATTAGGGAACGACCGAAATGGAGGCTAAACCTCTGTACGAGTGGTTGAGGGGTGGGTGTAAGCATTAGCAGATGATAATTGGTGTGCGGACGGAAGTAGAAAAGTGAATGATGCATGCAATAGCAGTTAGAGAAGCGAATTGCTTGATAGACTGCCAAATACTACTTAAAAGTTGGCAAAAAAAAAGAAATAAACAAGTTAAAATGCAACAAATGCAAATAGGGTAAGACTTTGAGTAATCTAGATTGGATGTAAATGAAGTTTGTTGAGGCTTCTCTGGAAACTCTTACAATTTGCAGTTCTAGCTCTGCTACTCATACTTCTTATTTACTTCACAGATCTCCCCCCAAGTTGCTCAAGTGACTCAAACATCCGACTCAGCTAAAGTATCTTTCTGCCACATGGCATTAGCTCATTGCGGCTTGCCACCACCACCACCACCACCATCACCATTCATGTGTGTGTGTGTGTGTGTGTGTGTGTGTTGCGCCTTTATTCCTGACACATCCGCTTTTATAACTCGCTCGCATGCTATTTATAGCACCCCCAGGGCCACCCTGCGTCGCGTAATGAAACGCCCCTACCACGATCGCAAGAACAACAGCAAACAGAAAACAGCAAAAACAAAGGCAGATAGAGCATGTTACATATGCAATATTAACAATTACCAACGAGTTCGACTCAGCTTGCGTCGAGTCTTGCTAAATTTAAACGGGCTCTGCCCCTCAGGGAATACACATCGACTTGAATCGAGTAACTCACGACTCACGACTCACGACTCACGACTCACGACTCACGACTCACGACTCACGACTTGCACATTGCGCTTGGAATGCGTGCCATATGAGAGTGCCTGCTTGCCGTGATCGGTGGCACAGCTGGAGGAGAAAGAGGAGAGGGAGATGGAGGCGAAGGCGTCGGCTTCGGCTTCGGCTTCGGCTTCGGCTTTGTTTTCGTTGTCAATGGAGAGTCGACTCGCTATTCAATTATGCATTGAATGGCAAAAGGTATCTCAATAGGCAGCTGCTTACACACACACCCCCTCTCTCTCTCTCTCTCTCTCCCCCTCTATCTGTCTGCCGCACCCACGCCATCTAACCATAATTACCGGTTCGCATACGAAACTGTAACGCGTCGCACAAAGAGAAACCGACGCTGAGGCAGCTCAAATTTCCAACAAATTCAAATATTTAAGTTAACGAAAGCAAAACAAAATTGAAAACTAACAAATGAATGAGAAAATTGAGCAACTGATTGACTATGCGATGCCCTGTGTCCCTTTTTATGCGCTTCAACCATAAAGGGCATAGTAACTTTGCAGAAGAAGGCGTAGAAGACTCGACATAGTAAGAAGCATCTACAGCCCAGTCGATTTAGCCATGTCCCCTGACTGTCTGTCCGTCTGTATGAACGCCAAGATCTAAGTTATTATAAAAGCTAGAGTAATCAAATTTGGCATAATGATTGCTGTATACCAGTTCATTCAAATGTTTGTATGCCACGCCTACAGCCTACGCAAATCGATAATATGCGCGAGTATTAAGCAACGTACAACGATGAATACCATGTGCATCTAATAACCTAATCACAATTCGATTAGACACCAAACACAAAAGTTATTCAAGACAATGTGTTCATTAATATGTGCAGAATTTGCTGTTGGGAATTATTAGGATAATTGAAAACTCTGCAGAGCATATCGTACTGTCATTCAGTCTCGACTGTTGCCCCATTTGCATACAACTTGTTTACAGGGTATACGCGAATATCAATGCTGGCTGCTGAGAGCGTATTGAGAAACTCGTTTCGCGACATTTTTGTGGGCTGAAATAACAACACAAACTCAATGCCTGGCCAAGCTCAACTTGGCGCTGTCTCTCGTTCGCTGTGTGAGTCATTCGGGTTTTCGCAACGCGTCGCTGCAGTTTGTCAATCGAATTAGTAAATTGAATTTGTGTTATTGTTCAACTCCCCTGAGAATGCACATTGTTTTGCACCTCTAATTAAGGGCAATTGTACTAACTAAATGTTACGTTTACCAGTTGCGGATGCTGCCAAGCGCAAGAAACTGAAATCACGCAGTGCCTCAGCGGCAGCAGCGACAACAGCAGCGACAGCAGGAGTTGCTGCTGTGGGCAAGAGCAACGGCAGGGAGCACGGCAGGGAGCACGGCAGGGAGCACGTCAGGGAGCACGGCAGGGAGCACTATTCCAAGGATCATCTCGATGCCTGGCTGGAGAATTGCCTGCGGGATGCGACAAATGCACAACTCTCCTCATCCTCGGAGTTCCTTGACTTTAATCCAACGTCAGCTGCCAGCAAATCGGTATTTGTAACGCAGGCAGCGGTACAACAGCAGCAACAGCAGCAACAACAACAACAAGAGCAACAGCAGCAACAGCAGCAGCAGCAGCAACGACAGCAGCAGCAGCAGCTACAAAAGCAGCAGCAGCAGCAGCAGCAACAATTCCTTATGCGCTCGCAATCGCAGCCGTATAGCATGGGCGCTGCCACGCCCTTCAGTCTGGGCCTACAACGCGTGAGTGATTAGCATTAGTGCTGCCTGTGTGCGTGTGTGTGCGTGTGTGTGTGTGTGTGTGTGTAGTTTGCTGTAATTGTTATTGTTGCCATAATGATTTGTTGTTGTGTCCACAGCACGCAGCACAGCCGCAGCCAAGCTATCGCTACCCTGTACTTTTTCCGGCCCAGGTCAATGGGTATGGCCTGAACTTCGGCATGTCCATGCACAACATTGATGGGGCACAGGATTTCGCCAGCTTGCCACCGCTGCTCAATGTGCTGAGTGGCTTTGGCGGCGCTGGCTCTGAGCACGAACAGAATTCCACAGATGTGCTCGACGGCAGCGGCAGCAATCCGAACATGAGTCGAGGGTATGTGAAGTCGTCGTTAATCGTCGTGGAATCTAAATCTCTAATGGAATCTTTCTTTCTGTTGCAGCTTTCGCTTCAGCGATCCCTGTCTGCTGAATCCATCGGATAACGATTCCAAACTGAGTGGACAAAATACGCCCGAGTGTCGCAATGGCAATGGCAATGGCATCATCAACAGCAACAGCAACAGCGCCTCAGCCGCCTCCGCCGCCTCCGCGCTCAATGTCAATGTCAATGGCAACGGCAGCGGCACCGGCACCGGCGGGGGCGGGGGGCGTAGGCGGAGGCGATGTGGAGCAGCAGAACAAGTTCTTTGCGGCACTGATGGAACAGATAAACATTCTGCACGAAACGAACTCAAAGATTTGTCGCAATTTGCACGAGACAAAAGGTATGTGGGAGGACAGCAGGGCAATTGCCCTGTACAAAAATATACCCTGTAAATTGAAGTATATTCCTACCTGGAGTTGCCCCTGATTTGTTTTAATATACGTGAAAGAGAATCTGTTTAGTTCTTTAGAGTCTACCCCAAAATGTATCGTATGTTACTTTTTCTTTGTACTCTCTCTTTTCTCTTTCTTTCCCTTTCTGTTTGTTGTTGCTGTTGTCTTTGTTTTATATCTATTGTATTTTCTTGTACGTGTTTTCCTAGTATGTCTTTTTGTCTATTTGTTGTGTATTTTCTTTTTGTATTTACCTATTTCGCCTACTATCTTTTTCACAATCTGCACACGTAAATACACACACACACACACACACATACACACAGTTGATATCGAAGCTTTGAAGCACGCTCCCAATGGCTCGCAGCCCTGGGCTGGAGGCGGCGGGGGCATGCGGCACCGTAGAGATAGCTTGAGCGGATTAAGCACACAGAGTCAACCCTTGATATTTGGCGGCGGCGGCGGATTCGGTGGCACACACAGTCCAGCGCCCACCTTTCATTCAGGTAGCTATGAACAAGATATATATAATATATATATATATATATACATATAGTACCCTGCTATATCCTGCTATTTGTGTTGATAAATCCCGAAGTGGCTTAACTAAATGATGCCAATTTGTGCCTTGTCTTTTAGGCGTCTACACACCTGGCATGATGACGGATGTGGTCCGCGAGGTTAAGGAGGCGGCACGTGTCCGCGAAGATGCAATGCTCAATCGGTAAGTGGGAGTAGCTATGTATTCCAATGGGACTTGAGGCTAACTTCGCCTTTGCAGCGTCAAGTCGATGGTGGAGGAGCGCCAGTGGTCCATGAACGAGGGGAATGTACGAATACTGCGCGATGTAGATGAGCTGAAGGTGAGTGGGATAAAGTCGTGTCAAGTTACAAGTTTCCTTATCTCTCTCTCCCTCTATCTCTCTCTCTCTCTCTCTCTCTTTGAACAGTCCAACGTAATGCAACTGCGAATGGAGCGCAAGGAGACAAACAAACGTCTGTCACATCTGGAGGCAGAGAACAAGTATCTGCGACAGGCGGTGGCCAGTTTGTACAATCAGCGACAGGCGCATCATGACATCATCTATGAGAATGATCGTGCAAGGGGAGGCACACGCAAGTCACCGTTTCCATTTCCAAATGGCGGCGCCCCAAGACGTTCGCATTCACTGAATCTCCACTATGGCACAGTGCATCAGGCACCTGTGGCAGCAACGCAATCACTGGACGAGGACGATGAGGGGGGAGGAGGAGCTGGCGGGGGATGTGGATAATGATGAACTGCCAATCTCCGCTGTACAATTGAGCAACAAACGTTTGTCCAGCTCCAGCAATGAGTCGCGCAGTAATGGACTGGACACAAACGCAGTGCAGCAACAGAGGCAGCAGACGCAGCAACAGTCGCATCTGCAGACACAGCAGTCAGCGCAGAGTCCTCCGAAATTTGCGTTAATCTCCGAACATGTCGCCACACAGCTGCCCCCGCCGTTGTTGCCGCGGAAGAAGGAACATGCGCAGCTAAAGCGCGAACTAAGCGATGCAACCAGCGCACGTAAGGAGGCCGATCAGCGTATTATAGCGTGGGTGTAGTCTATGCTCTCTATATGGTTGTTTTGTTGTCTTGTGTATACCCTTCCTAACTTTCTCGTCACCCCTTCATCACTTCAACTATCCGCACCATTGCATGCATAAACTTGTTCCCATTACTAATCCCAACTCGATCATTATTTTTCATATTTAAACGGCGGTGACTAATCACAACAATAATCACTCACAGTATTTTTTTGCATTCTCTGTTCTCTTCTCTTCTATTTCTTCGACAATCGGTTTTGTGATTTTCAATAATTTTAGACTCGAAAAATTGGTTAAAGACCTAAGCGTCCAGGTGGCCAGCAGCCAATTGAATTGGAGTCCAGCAGGAGCACAAGCAGCAGCAATAGCAGCAGCTGGAGCTGGAACAGTTAACAAACTCAGCGTCGCTGGCGGACCCATTACGGACTTATAGTTCTAGCTAACAGGCCGCCGTAATTTCCCGGCCCCTGACCCCATCTCTGCGTCCGCCTGCGATCATGAATCTGGTCCCAAGTACCGTGTCACCCATTTATAGCAGGCAGCAAATCGTCGGGGTATCCGGCAACAGCAGCGGCGGCAACTTCACACATTTCGCTTTAGAATTATTTATAACTCATTGACGTTCGTCTAGGAGAGTCACGTTCAATATAATACACATATAAGCCAAAAATCGTGTACAATACGATATGATATGATATGAGATGGACATCGCATCCATTCGGCCAAAATCCAGCATCGAGAGCATCCTCGGGCGGCACAAAACTCTCAAGTCCACCCCGAACAATTTGTGACTAAACAAAAGTTTCATTCTCTAAACAGAGACACACACACATACACACACATCTACACAAGATAAACACCTTATAGCAACTTACTTTGTAACTAATATCGAAATCGTGTACCTATAACAAATGAACAAAAATCAAAATCAAATTATGTCTAAAAACACATGTAACGTTCTGTTAAGCGATTCAAATATGTAACCCTATATAGTATATATAAGCATATTACATATACATACACATACATACATATATATTACTATAACGTACGTTCATCAAGTAATGTTGTTGCGCCGTGTGGTATCACTATTTTTATTGAATTACATTAAACAGATTTAGGTGCCATTTGATAGAAAATACATGTCTTTTATTTGAAGTAATATGAACTGGGTGGATTACGAGATAAGATATCTTTCTGCACGAACTCTTAATATAGTAATCCAATCTGGCTGTTAACAAATGAGAGCATCGCAAAGGAGACATGTCTGCAATCTTAAATTGCAGATTCAAAATTAATTAATTGTAAGTTGATCCAACAAAAAGAACTGCAACCACTTGTGGTCTAATCATACATATATTACATACATATATGTGCATTTATTGAGAACACTTCGTCAGATAAACACAATCATACATAGGCATAAAGTAAAACTAATAAATTGAATTAAATTTGGACATCTCCGTTGCTGCCACACGTTGCATACGTGCATACGTACATTCATCCGTTTGATTGGCGACGCCGCCTGAAGTAGTTGTCAAATCTTATAAAGCATCTAGGGATAACAACACAAGTTAGTCAGACAGAACATAAGATAATTTGAATGTGAGCGTGTGTGCATATGGAGTGTGTGTGAGTAAGTGTTCTGTGTTTGATGGGTGGGGGTGGGGGTGGGAGTGGGGGTGCTGTGTGTAATGTGTTACATACATTGTGCCGCCATGTCGTTGCTGTCGATGCCTAGCATGGCCAGCTCCTCCAACTCCGCCTTGCGTCGCAGTTTCTCACTATCTGTGGGTGATGGTGGGGGCTGAGGAATATCGCCCACATCCACCATATCGTTGACTTTCGCCTTGATATCGGCGACAGGAGTTGCTGGAGGCGAACAGGGCATGGGTATATCATGTGCCAATAATGTCTTTACGCTAGTCGCGTGCGGCGCAAGCCTATCTGTTTCATCACCATTGGCCAACTGTGTATATGCTGCACTCTGTGACGCTTCGTCGGCACTCATCTGCATGGGGGAGTCGTCCACTGCGGACTTTGCTGATTCCTCAAGAGGCGGCAACGAACTGGACGTTGTCTCTTCGATGGACACCAGGTGTATACCCTGCTTGGCCAAATCATGTAAATTATGCTCGTCCAGCACAGGCTCATCCTCGACAATTGTGGTTATGGTTTGCGGTACTGGCACTGGGTTGGCCTCGTTGTTTGCCTCATCGGCTGATCGATCCGCAGGGAAAATGATGTTGAGTGCTTCGGCAAAATCTTTGGGTAATTCGCCGTCACGTGACGATGATGCCGTTACCAATGGATGTGGCACTAAATCAGTTTCAGCTTCATCGATACCCGGCGGCAAACAATCCTCATCCTCATCATTGTCCTCGCCGCCTAACTGCTCGTTATTTAGGGATTCCTGGCCATCGACATTACTGCTCTGACCTGGAGGCGGTGGTGGCGGACAATGCGTCATTAGATTAGCAAATTGAACAGGATCAGGCATCAGTTCATCGTAGTCTATCATCATGCCGGCATCGGGATGAAATGGTGGCGCATTTCCAAAGGCATCCTCCATCATGGCCATTTGAATTTGAGCAGCTGTCGGTGCAGTCTGTCGCACTGCAACCGGAGCCATGGCCATAGGCGGAGGTGGTGGCGGTGGGGCCACAGACATATTATCCACGCTGCCTCCATTTGTATAAATGCTGGCTTCGTTATAGGCGACGGCAGTCGTGATAGGCTGTGGCTGCTTCTTAAGTACAGGCATCTTTCCAATGAACGGCAGCTTCTTGGCACCCACTCCAGTCGATGTGGCGGTGCTTGAGGTGCTGGGCTTTGTTGGTTTTGGCTTGGACGTCGGCTCCTTTTTGTCTCGCTTGGATTCATTTTGCTTTCGCTCGGGCATCGCATTACGCGGCCGGAACTCGGAATGCTTCACCACAGGCCGTTCGACGCGATCCTCAGAGCGGCTGCGGCTACGACGGAAGCGACCACCATCCCGCGAGCGACTGCGACGTCCATCACGTGAGCGACTTCGTCCGCGACCTCCGCGCACTGGCGAGCGTGAAACACGCCGACGAGCACGACTACGCGAACGTGTGCGCGAGCGGCGTCGATCACGATCACGATCACGTTCCCTGTCTCCACGTCCACGATCACGATCGCGTTCTCGATCGCGATCCCGGTCGCGTCTATCCCGATCGGACCGTCCGCGACTGCCACTGCGCGGTGAGGGGCTGCGTCGCTTAGAAACACCTGTACGCCTGGATTTGTCGTCAGCCGTTGAAGATGAGTTCTTGTTGTCCTCACCTGGACGAGATTTGCTCTTAAGTTTGCCCTTAAGCTGCTCCAATAGCTTCTTCTCACTCTCGCTAATCACCGGCTGCACTGTGTTCCATTGCTGCAGCAAAGCATCATCCCGCTTCTTGAGTTCTTCCTCTTTCATATCATTTACTGTCGTCGATGTCCACTTGCCGCGGTCACCAGCAGCATTGACGGTATCCTTAATGATTGGCGGTGGCGGTGGAGCCACTTCCACCGTTGATGTGTCCGTCGGCTTGACCGCCACAGGTACATCTTGTTTGCGCATAGCCACCCGTATAGAGGATGCGTTAGCTGCAGGCGCGACATCCACTGTGACATTCGCTGTCTTTGGTTGAGAAGGCGCGTTTTCCTCGTCTGAAGTGGAGCTGTCAGTTGATGATGATGTGCTATTGCCCGCAGTCGCGTTCCGCTTGTGTTTCTTGCCATGTTTACGCTTCTTTTTCTTTTTATCTCCACTGCAAAGGAGTAGAAGAAAGAGAATCATTAGAAAATTGCATATATATTAAAATAGATTTCTTAACTAACCGACGTCGATGTTTTAGGCTTTTCATTCTTTGATAGTTTTCATCAAACTGACACATAAGTCAAATCTAAATGCAAATCTTAATGATATGGACATTTATACTAGATGTCAAGCTTGTAATCGATTGTACATCGATAAGAGAAATATATACTGATTCTAACTAATTTGAATAAGAACTTATGTTGTTAATTACAAACTAATACCTCTAGGTGCTCTTTCAAATGTTTCCTGTATTCTTAAACAAATTTTCTTTTGTCTAATTGAGTTGAACATAAATTAAAACAAATTTTAAAGCAGCTCTGCTATATTATATGCTATATATTATCCATTAATGGTGCACATAAACTATACAGACCTCTTCTTCTTGCGCTTCTTTGAGGTCTTATCTTCTTCCTTCTTTGCTTTCTTCAGCTTTGCCTCCTCATTCTCTTTCTGCAGTTGTTGCGCACGCTCGCGCTTCTGGAGCCATTCACTCTCATAGTTCGGTTGCTTCTTCAGGAACAGCTGGATGTGAATAATACGAAACAAGTGTATGAATATGACAGAACCTATTAATGTTTGTCAAGTACTCACCTCATATCTATTGGCATGCATTCGTGACTTCAGATGCGCAGAGGCACAGTGCAAGTCTCCGATCCAAACACTGCACAACTTGCAGTACCAAGCGGTGGCAGGCACCAAGAACTGCAGACCTCGCACCGGAACCCGCTTAACGGGCGCCTTCTCGTGCGTGGGAAAAGGATCATGATCGATTCCTATATGCCAAGGTGTCTCCATTATTTCACGGTTCATGTGCTCCTCGGCATGCAAATGCTTCAGATAATCGCGTGCCGTCTTCGGGAACACATTGCAGTTTTCACACCAATGTTGCTCGGGATCGAAAAATACCAAATTGTAATTTTGTGATTGTGGCGCCGCCGATTTAGCTGTTGTTGCAGCATCGCCACCCAAACGCTGTTTGGCTTTCATTGATTTCATTGCTCGATTCTTAAGGCGATTTGTTGGACTTCCATCGCCGTTGCCAATATCTTCATCGCCCTCTTCATCGGAGGATGAGTCGGACGAGCTGCTTGACGAAGAACTTGAATCGGAACTATCACCAGAGCTATCACTTGTTGTCGACGCTGCAGCACCTGCGGCTGTTGCTGAAACAACTTTAGTGCTCGCTGACTCAAGATCGTTCTTTGGTGTAGTCTCGGTCTCTTCGTCAGCTTCCTCGTCGCCTATAATGCCGTTCAACATGTCTATAACATTCTCGATGGTGTCTAGTTTCTTTTTTATTTGCACCTGTAAAGAAAGAGTATTACATGAACATAGATATTTACATTTACCAGTGCAAACTCACCTGAAGGCGATCGTTTTCCTCAATGAAATTCTTTGTGGTTGGCGATGGCGGGGCATCGATTGCTGTCAAATCGTCGTGTTGCTCCTTAAGAACTTTCATTTCCTTCTTCAAGAGCGATACCTTCTTCACGTAGTTAGTGCGTTGCTTCTTTAGCTCTTCCTTTTGATTCTCTGCTTCCTGGGCCACGGCTGTGTGTTCATCATCATGGTATATATAGTGGCGGGGGGTAGAGAGATAGAGATTAATTAATATTCATTCTGAGTTGCTGATTTAAAGTTCAAATTTCATTACAAAATGCATTCTCGAGTGCATTTCACGGCTAGTTACAAACAGTTGGCACCAAATGCACCAACGGATGCGTTCGCCGGAACGGGTCGGATCGGAGCATGTCGGGTCTGTGACGGCTTGTTCTGCTATCCTCTCGGGTCTGTAGAAGATGTTGACGTTCGAGCTGACGTAACTGATGATGAATGTGTGCCGCTCCCCCCAGACGAGAAGTATTTTTGGTCTTACACTAAACAATACACGACACATAAACGACAAAACTGTGCTTTGCTTTGGTTAATCGAATGCAAACGTTCCCGGGGCACTGATGCCTCAGCTCGTTGCCGGATTCGGGTCAGTTTTATAGCTAGATTGTCAATGTCTTTACAATATTTTTTTATGATTAGCACTGTTGTTTTTTCATTTACAAATATCGATCGATGTTTTTAACAATTTACAATTACGTACAAGTTTTTTTTTTTTTTTTTTTTTTTTTTTTTTTTTTTTTTTTGTTAGGGGGCGTAACCATGACAACAGTAATAAAATATAATGTGAGAGGTTTGCATGTGAATTGTCGTAAGTAGCAAAGTTATAATTCATTTCCGCACTTACCATCCTGTGGTGGCAAACCTGCGCTCTCAAGCGCCGGCGGTGGCTGCTGCTCCTCGATAATTGCCGACGTCGGCGGCTGTTGAAGTTGCTGCTGCTGTCCCGACGCTGCCAGCGCAGCCTGCTGGGTTGCAAGTGGCTCTGGGGCTACTGGAGGAACACTAGCCAGTGCCTGTGGTAGCCACACCTGTTGCCCATACTCTGCAAGAGATTTCAAATATTTTTAGAGATAATTTATATAGTTTACTGGAGGTAATCGCAACATTGTTAGTCGCAATTGCCTAAGCAAGCTTGCCTATCCGATGATTATATAATTAAGTTTAATGACTGCATGCTAATGCAGTACTTACCATTTACACCCCATGCACCACCGTAGCCCGTGTTGAAGCCGGGCGCTTGTGTGGGTGGTGGTCCTTGCATACCATAGCCTGGCGGTGGTCCTTGGGGCGGGAATGCGTTTGGTGGCGCCATGCCGTACTGATGACCATAGACATCTGGTGCACCATACGGCCCCTGGCCGTACATTTGAGGTGGCATTACGCCATAACCCGAGGCCTGGACAGAGTGGGGCAGCTGTTGCACTGGCGGAGCTGGTAACGGTGGTGAGGTCGGCTTTTTCTTGGGCGACCATCGAGATCCTGGACTTCCACCACGACCGCCACCTCGCCTTGGTGGGGAATTACTGCGGGATCGCGATCTTGACCTACCATAACGATCACGTCGACCCCGACCACGAGGTGGTGAACGGCGACGGTCGCGATCGCGATCAGGCGAACGTCTGCGATCAAAGCGGCGTCGTGGTGGATAGCGTCCATAGTCTGGTGAATCGTACCGACCCCGACGGGGCTGAGGTGGTGGCGAAGGTGATCGCGAATGTGAGCGTCTGCGACGACTAGGCGGCGATGCAGCGTGTCGCGAGTTTGATCGGCGTCGTGATGTCGAACGACGACGAGAAGTCGATTTGCTTTTGCTGCTCATGCGGGACGCGGGCGCTGCAGCAGTTGCTTCCTCGTTTTTTTCACTCGCATCATTGCCGTCAACGCCGGGCGGGCCGTCATCCAGAGAGGAGCCCATACGCTTATCTGGTCCATGATTTAGTGCCATGTCATCAGCCATTTTAAGAGAGTGGAATGCGTTCCACTTATTTCTTGTCCCAACAATTGTACTTTTATATTTTATACGTTTGTCTTTTTTTCTCTGTAGAAGTTGCCAGTAGAGCTGCAAAATGAATGTCGATATAATCGATAGTCCAAGTAGATTTAAGATTAAATTTATCGATGACACTGTGAAATCGTGACAGAAAATCTTTATGAAAACAAATTTTATTATTTTATGAAAACAAAATAATTCTGAATTTTGTTGAAATCCCTCAATTTAAGACTGCATATATTTCTATATTTGGATATTATTTATAACCTACACTCAAATCAGAAGAATATTAAATATTATTTTATAACAGTGTAACCACACTTTAAAAAGTATTATATTTTAAATACATAACACATCAAAAGCAGCAATTTAAATTCAAATAAATACCGCAGTACATTTATTTTTAGAATTTTTTAAAAATACTGGAATTATAATTATTTGCAGAATAATTAAGATCAATATTTTGTTTAGTTTAAATGACCTGTTTCATAAATGTATAAACACTACTCGATTTATTTAATTATCGATAAGTCGCCTGAGTCATTAGAGCTGCCACCTTTTCGGTGTGCTTATTATCATTCGTAATTGAAAGTGGCACATAGAAAGCGTTGAATTTAAAATGAATACAACATCAAAGCCCAATTAAAATGTAGACCCTACTTTAGTATCCATAATCGTTAAATAAAAATAGCCTGTACTCAGAATTGTATGTGGTAATTTACGGTTAAGCATTCTTTATTTTATTTTTGTCAATACATTAAAAGATCATTTGTGTTTATTAAGCAACGTTTTCCATATCCATATCGTTCTTTCTGTTCTTGTGGGTTACAATATAATTTCAGAGTGTGTGAGTAACGATTAATGAATGCATTATTAATGAATGTGTGTATTGCTATGTTATGTTTATGTTTATTATGTGGTTAATCGATGAGAAACATTTGATTAGAGTGTGTATGAAAGTGGTGCCAATAAGGCTCGATCGAACGAACATTTACAATGTTTTTCAAAACCGCATGATTATGTTGTGTGTGTTTCATGAATTGGTATTTCGTCTTTCGTTTTTTGTTTTTGTAATACTTCTTAAGCATTTGTCTTTTCGTTTTTGGAGAAAATTTTGAATTCATTGCGAATGTAGTCTTGTTTTTTTTTGCTTTTCGTTTTTGTTAGTGGGTTTAAAACTAAATTCTGAAATTATTTGTAGGTAGAGTAATAGATTTTAAATCGAATGCATCCGACTGACTTATCAAAAGTATAAAAAGTGTTTAAAATCCATTTTTGATTGAATTGATGCGATGTGGATGGATGCATTTAAATCATGTTAGCGCTGTTGGGCTGGGCTGGGGCTACGAGTTCTGCGGGCAGAGGGCTTAATTAGGGGGAGGATACTAAGAGGGGCGGGCGGGCTAGCAGCAGACTCCAGTGGCGTATGTATTTAAATACTTAGACTGTTTCCTGCGCAAGGATTTGCGGTGGCGATACAAGTTTAGATAGTTACAATAGATGATGATAATTATGAATACGTTGGTGATCGATTTGAGGGGGTGCGCATTGGGGAATGATGATTCCAGGCGACCAAACTGTCCAGTGTTAGTTCCAGTTCCAGTTGCAGGCGCGTTAACGTGTCCTGCATCGCCTCCAGCCAGAGTTGGCCTACATAGATTATTCTCACTAATTGTATGTGTGATTATAATAAATTGCAGTATTTCCTCAAGTTTATATAATATCTGAATGCAGCTGTAGTTAATAATAGTTAATGCATGGTTGCTTTGGATTCGCTTCTGCTTTGCCACGGTCAATTCTTTTTCGGACTCTTCTGACTTCAGCCCCTCCTCCTCCTCTGGATAATCCTGCCATAATTTCGATCGTCGATGAGTATAAATAGATACTAGAAATTTCAAGTGTTTTGTTGTTGCTCTTGCCGTTTGCTCAAGTTGCTTTTGCTGTTGCTGTTCTTCTTCATGCTGTTGCTGTTGTTGTTGATGTTGTGTCTGAGTGTTATTGGTGTTGGTGTTGTTGTTGTTGTTATTGGTATTATTGTTGTTTGAATTGCAAATCTGTAGACACCCTAGTTATTTCTTCTTCTGTGCCTTCTCAGCGGCTTTTGTTACTTTGCCCGAGGTCGTCTCTTTAAAGTTCACCGACTTGATGACACCCACCGCGACCGTCTGACGCATGTCGCGCACTGCAAACCTTCCTAGTGGCGGAAATTCTTGGAAGCTTTCGACACACAGCGGCTTAGTTGGCACCAGCATGATGATGGCCGCATCTCCGGACTTGATGGCCTTCGGCTCTGTCTCAGTAGTCTTGCCGGTACGGCGGTCGCACTTCTCCTTGATCTCGGCAAACTTGCAAGCAATATGGGCCGTGTGGCAATCCAGCACGGGAGTATAACCATTGGCTATCTGGCCAGGATGGTTAAGCACGATTACCTAGAGGAGAGAGAGAGAGTAAGTCAGCATGAAATCACCATTAGAACAGGAAGACCTTGTTAATATGAATAATACTTTACCTGAGCCGTGAAATCGGCAGCGCCACGTGGTGGATTGTTCTTGGAATCTCCGGCCACATAGCCTCGACGCAACTCCTTCACCGACACGTTCTTGACGTTGAATCCAACGTTGTCGCCGGGCATGGCCTCTGTGAGAGCCTCGTGGTGCATCTCAACGGACTTGACCTCAGTGACCAAGTTGACAGGTGCAAAGTTGACCACCATGCCTGCAAAGGAATGAAGTCAAATCTGTGTCAAGAGCTCCGCCTTCTCGTCTACCCACCTGGCTTGAGAATGCCGGTCTCGACACGACCCACTGGGACAGTGCCAATGCCACCGATCTTGTAGACATCCTGCAGAGGCAGGCGCAGCGGTTTGTCAGTGGGCCGCTGGGGCGGCATAATCGCATCCAGCGCGTCAATCAGGCATTTGCCCTCAGTTTTGCCCTCCTTGCGTTCGACGGACCAGCCCTTGAACCAAGGCATCTTCTCGGATGGCTCCAACATGTTGTCGCCGTGCCAGCCAGAGATGGGCACAAAGGCCACCGCGGCCGGATTGTAGCCAATCTTTTTGATATACGAGGAGACCTCCTTCTTGATTTCCTCGTAACGTGTTTCGCTGTACGGTGGCTCCGTGGAGTCCATCTTGTTGACGCCCACAATGAGCTGCTTGACGCCCAGCGTAAAGGCCAACAGCGCATGCTCGCGTGTCTGCCCATTCTTCGAGATGCCGGCCTCAAATTCACCGGTGCCGGCAGCGACAATCAGCACAGCGCAATCGGCCTGCGAGGTGCCGGTAATCATGTTCTTGATGAAATCTCTATGACCGGGCGCATCAATGATGGTCACATAGTACTTTGCCGTCTCAAATTTCCACAGGGCAATATCGATGGTGATGCCACGCTCGCGCTCCGCCTTCAGCTTATCGAGCACCCAGGCATACTTGAACGAGCCCTTGCCCATCTCCTGGGCCTCCTTCTCGAACTTCTCGATGGTGCGCTTGTCGATGCCGCCGCACTTGTAGATCAAATGGCCCGTGGTAGTGGACTTGCCCGAGTCCACGTGGCCGATCACCACGATATTAATATGAATCTTCTCCTTGCCCATGTTGATGTTCCGTGGATATTTTCAATATATATTTTGATTTTCGCACAGTAGTTTTGCCTATTCAATCTACACGGAGAGATGCCATATAAGGAGTTGAGAGAGGCAGAGAGAAAGAGAAAAAGAGAGAGAGAGATAGTAAGGCAAAGGCGTATGCCATAAGGACACGAGTCATGTGTGAGTGCAATTGTGTGCGTGTGTGCGCAGTGTGGGTGTGGACGCGACTCGTTTCGCGGTGTAGAGACTCAAATGTTGCAGTGCTGCACACGCACACACACACACACACACACACACATCCCCATACGAATACATATGCATATCACAATATACATACATACATACACATATACATACTTGCTGCAAATGCAGCAATAAAATGTTTTGCACTTTTTAATGAAATAAGCTCCCAATGGGTTAGGGCTCAATAAATTACAAGTTTGCATTATGAATAACACTGCCTTGTATTAATAATAATAGTATTCTTTACTCTAGCAACAAAGGTGCAGCGAGACTCACCTGAAAACAAGATTTTAACACGACTTGCCGCTAGCAAGTGCTTCAATCACCGATATTCTGAAAAGAGAGAGAGAAAATGGGAAAGAAATACTTAAAATTAATGTATTGCTCTGACGTGCAACGGAAATATAACTAATGATTATGAAATATATTTGACTATATAGAAAATGAAAATGGGTAAAAAGAAAACCAACCGCAGACACTAAGCGATATTGAGTTTTGTCCGCACTGCACGTCCGCCCGTTAGTCAATGCCCGGAAAATCTGGGCAATATGTAGTATGTGTAACCAAGTCTCAATTCTCCCGAAAAATCAATAACGAAACCCCAGACAAAAACGAACTGAGCTGAGCAGAGCAGTTGCTCTGGAGCCGAGCGATGAACGACGAATGCACTCACAGACAGGCCCAGACTACCGGCCGTTATGCCCCACCCCTCACACCTGGAACAGTGTTGCGACCCCTTTTTTCGAGTCGAAACAACTTCTCAAAATTAGTTTAACAATAAAGTGCAACAAATTACTAAGTTAATCAACATTTATAACGCAATTTGCACGGTAGGACGCGAAAATCAATGATGGCGACGACGCGCTGCCAATGATTGCAACGGTAAATGTGATTTCATAAGTATGCACGTGTGTGTGTGTGTGTGTGTGTACTAGCTATGTATGTGTGTCGGGCTCTGCTCACCGCCGCCGACCGGCATTTGCGGCATTCGTGTGTGCTCTTTTCTCCGTAGAAATTTCGCGATTTCAAAGGGTGAAAACTGCACACAGAGCTGAAGAACTTACACACACACACATGGAGAGAAGAAAAATGCCGTTGCTTCGTTCGGGTTGCACTTGCTCATCGTTTCCGTTGGTCTTGTCGTCGCCGTCTTGGATAAACTTGCGAAATACAAAAAGGAGACCGACTAACATGCACACACACGCACACAAGTACAAATCGGCACAAATACAAGTGTGTGTGTGTGTGTCATCGCATCTTCGTGATTTATTTTTTACCCTAGAAACAATTTTACTTGCAATTTTCCTTTAGTTATTTTTAACAATATATACACGCAGACACACATGTGCATGTATTTCAACGTAATGTAAAGAAAACCGAAGGGAAATGTAAAAATACTTTCGACATACAGCAGCTTCTCTTCGCGAAAGCGCTGCAGATTAGCACGTTATTACATGCACACACACATGCATATGTATGTACTATATGTACTTGCAAGTGTGTGCACACGCTAATTTTATTTTCACATACATATGTATGTATGTTTATGTATATTTATTAGCTGATATACATATTATCCATGCAGTTTATAACTGATGCATAAGAGAAAATGCTGAAAATTACTGCACACACACACACACATGCATGCATGCACAACTGGTGCAGCGCAGCACACACACACGCACATAAGCTCAAAAAGCTTCCTCAGACCCGGCCGCCATTTTGGAATTTGCAAAAGAGAAGGATAGTTTTTTGCAGGCACACACATACTTATACAACTTTTTTGAATAAAGTTGTACAATTTTGAATGTTCACTTTATTATTTGCACACACACCACACACACACGCATACATGAAGGCGCAGTTTCAGTTACACGGGTATGTATTATGCAAAAACTTGAGACACCGGCCGGCAAATGTTGCAAGACAGAAAATGCAGAAATAATTTAGAACGAATTTACCGCGAAGTTTTATCTGTTATTTGACACTTGATTATTTAATCGATGATTATTTATGATTGCGTTATTTAAGGATTATTAATTATTGCCAGAACGTTTTACGAACCCCACCAGTAAGTACGTGCACTTACCTCGAAACCAGAAAACGGAAAGACCGAATCCGAAATCGACAGACAGCCAGTCGGTTGACGATGGGCCCGAATCGGCCGAACGATGCACGATGATGCAACCGAAGAAGAGTCGATGTCGACGTCGATGTGACAGAGTAGCCACCAACTGGGGTAAGGAATATATACATACATATGTATGTAGAAGAGAAATAGTAGAGGCACGACGACGTGACAAATGACACAAAATTGCGGGCTATTTTCAAATTCAACACTGATTGATGAAGGGCCAACAATGCATTTTAATTAACACTGGAAGAGTGCGACAGACTCCCATTTGAACTGGTCGTTCTCTGTTAACTCGATGCGAAGCGTGCGCACTTAGCAATGGTTTACTCTTTTATTATACCCTTCGACCACTGAAAATGGTAAACTAATTCATTTATATAGGTGGCTCTGATTTTATTATATCTATTAAAGGGTAGAGAGTATCATACCGTTATGTTTTTATGCCAACATAGGTCGAAGGGTATTCCACTCTCGAGTATGCTCGACTGTTGCTCTCGTTTGAAACATCGATTGCATTTGAAGTTTTAAATTCTATATATTTTCATGTAATCAAAAATAGAGGCAACATTATTGCCAGCATATGTCTGCATTTAATATATTGTATGTATATATGTTAGCTGTATTTATGTACTACTCTAGCCTATTTCCATTCACTATCCGATTCGTATTCGGGCCAATCTGGTTTCTCGCCTGTGGGCAGCTTCTTCTGTGCGAGGTACTCGTTAAACTGCTCTGAAATCGATATGAATCTGCGAATCTTTGAACGAAACTGCCTCCACGTCCACTGGCCATGATTGCGACGGTCTGTTACCATGGCATTGTAGTTGAATTTGTATTTGTTAAGGAAGTATGAGAGTTCCTTGACAACACCTTTGGGAAGTCTGCAACAAGGAGGTAGGTCAGGTATGTCTCATAATTGAAGAGATAGTGAACTTACCTGAACTCCGGGTCGGCACGTCGATCGATTGCCATTTGTTCCAGTTCCTGCACGACATGACCACGTTTCGGTTTCTTCTCCTCTTCGTCTATAATCTTCTTCTTGGGTTTCAGTGTCGCCAACTCCTCGTCGTCGAGCTCCTCCTCCACGAAACCATTGACAATTTTTGCTGCTTCCAGTCTTTGACGTTTATAATTCGGTATGCCTATAGACTTGTTGGGGTCCTTGGCCAAACCCATGTCACTGAAGTTGGTACCCACGCGCTTGGTTTCTTCCCACAACTTTTTCATTTCGGGGCTGTGGAGCAACATGGAATGTGTTGAGCAAAAACAAACAGGACACCAAATTTTGTTTAACTTACTCCTTTATTTTTCCCATATTTTTGCGAGTTTTGTTCATTGTTTTGCGGTTAACATTGTAGCGATAACGCTTGCGCACATGATTCTTGCGGATCTTCATTTTATATGTCGGTTTTAATAGTTATTAACTCTATTTGAAAAACAAAACAACTTGCACGTGTTGCAGCTGGTTCAGCTGGCAGATAAGTATCGATGTAAAAAATGGTCTCTGGTATCGATGCGCAGAGAAAAATATATCGCATTTTTTATTGCTGCGAAGCATCGATAACAAGTGGCGGCTTCCGATATGATGACAAGTGGCGGCTTGTCGATAATTTGTAAACATCGCCAGCAAAATAATAAAGACAAGTAAAAATGCGCGACGAAATTTTAGATCCCCATAATTTGGTTAAGAACCGTGAAATATTATACCGGTTAGTGATCAGGTAGGTTCAACCCATCATTCTATTATATAATTAATTAATCAAACCACCCTCTCTTAGTCAGTTGATGTACGATGGCCTGGAGAAGTTCGCGATGGAACTGTCGATGCTTGTCAAGGCGGATCAGTGTGCGCCAAGTGAGCGTCTGCTGCATATAATGATTGCGGGAATGCAGACAATGTCCGAGAAGGATAAGAACAATACGGACGATGTGCTGCCAGGCATTGATTTGGAATTCGAGCCGGAAGCATCGGCCTTGGCACCCGAGCCGCACTCCTATGAGACGGCCTACGTGACCTCGCACAAGCAGGCCTGTCGAGCTGGAGCGTTCAGCTTTGATGGTTCCCTAGTGGCGACTGGTAGTGTGGACGCCAGTATAAAGATTCTTGATGTGGAGCGAATGTTGGCCAAATCAGCACCTGAAGACATCGAACCTGGTCGCGAGCAACAGGGACATCCCGTTATACGCACATTGTACGATCACACTGACGAGGTATCCTATCTGGAGTTCCATCCCAAGGAGCACATATTGGCCTCGGCATCTCGCGACGGCACCGTTAAGCTCTTCGACATTGCCAAGCCATCAGTGAAGAAGGCACACAAAGTGCTCACCGACTGCGAGCCCGTGCTATGCGTATCCTTTCACCCCACCGGGGACTACATTGCCATCGGCACAGAGCATAACGTGCTGCGAGTGTATGATGTACAGACCACACAGTGCTTTGTCAGCGCCATTCCATCGCAGCAGCACAAGGCGGGCGTCACCTGTGTTAAGTATTCGCCCACAGGAAAGCTCTATGCTACGGGCAGCTTTGATGGAGACATTAAGATCTGGGACGGCATCAGCGGTCGGTGCATTAACACCATCGCAGAGGCACACAGCGGTGCGGCCATTTGCTCGCTTCAGTTTACACGCAACGGAAAGGTGAGTGAACAAACTTTCTTGCTCTTCTTGCTCTAATCTTTCTGGTTTTCACAGTATTTACTGTCGTCCGGCATGGACTCTATTGTCTACCTGTGGGAGCTGTGCACCAGTCGTCCCATTCAAACGTACACAGGCGCCGGCACCACCGGCAAACAGGAACATCAGGCTGAGGCTGTTTTTAATCACACCGAGGACTATGTTCTGTTCCCTGACGAAGCAACCACATCGCTGTGCTCGTGGAACTCCCGCAACGGTTGTCGTCTGACCCTTAACTCGCTGGGACACAACGGCCCAGTGCGATATATAACTCATTCGCCCAACGCGCCAGCTTTTCTCACCTGCTCTGATGATTTTCGCGCACGCTTTTGGTATCGTCGTGCCAACAATCAATAAGCGAGCACTGTGTATTAGACTAAGAAAACCAAATAATCATTACTACAATCGAATGAAATGTTTAATTTTTCAACTGTGGCTCAGTCTGTGCTGTGGTTGTTGTTGTTGGTCGTGTATGCATAAGTTAATACAACAACATGGGATCGTGTCATGGGAATGCTGTTCAGTGCAAGCAGTCCCAGCAGTGCACTGCTTACTCACCCGAACTCTGTTATCGATAACACAAGCAGTGTTTCGTTTTTCAAATTGAAATTGTGCCAAAACTAGAATACATTTTCAATTGGTCAAAGGGTATAAAAACGTCCACAGGGGGACTGTAGGGGCAGTAATTCACTTACTGTAAAGAGCAGTAGTATCTTGTTTATAATAAAAGTGAATCATCTAAGTACATTGTATAATAATTATTTATTGAGCGCATCGTTAGTTTAAGTCGTAATTGATTGCTTTAAGTATATATTGAAATGAGAATACATAATACAAATGCTGAGTACTTTTTGTGCGTACGATTCGTGTGGAATAGGACACTAGGCATTAAAGATATAGGCATACATATGTATATCATCGGTTATCGATTGTGTGTATGTGTGTGTGTGTCTGTCTGTTTAGCTTAAGACAAAATATCAGTTAGTTCTCACTGGAAGTCCCTTGCGCATTTTGTTGCCTTACACTAGAGTTATGCTTAAATTAAATTACAAAATATGAATATATATAATAGTCTGCTAGAGAATAATTAAGTAGTCGATAATTAAGTTTACAACATTTTCGTGGTTGGGGCAACGAGAAACCCACCACACATGGTGGTGGTGAGTTAACGTGTGCGGCGCCTCGAAGTGATTTTTGATAAATTGCACAAATAGCCAATTGGTTTGAGTATATATCCCATCTCCAATAAGATAGACCAAATATTCTACGGACTTGAGTATTAATACTAATACTATATACAAATAAGGCATAATAAAACAAGAAAATAAACTGAACGAAAGTTCCAACAAAAATCACAAAAGGAAATAATAAAGATGGGAAACAGTTCTTCGACAAGTTTTCGATTTCGATTATAAATTATGATAATTTCGATAATTTGCCGAACTAACTTTGTAACATGCTTGGACGGTGCCTAAACGTGAATAACCTTTGAATAATTCAGGAAGTAATACCATGGTGGAAATCGAAAACTGGCAGTAAAAATAAATAGCTAAATAATTTGACTCATAGTGAAGTCAGTTCAGTCGCAACCGGAACTGGAACCAACATAGGGGGTTCCACATTCGAGTCGTTTCGAGTTCCGAACGGAAAGTAAGGGAGTTCTTCTCTCTCTCTCTCTCTCTCTCTCTCTTTATATATATAGTATATATAGTCTAGTTAACCTAACTGATTCGCAGCTGGCAGTGGGGGGGATTATAATATTTTCGCTACAAGTTAGTTTCGAATCAGTTCACTTAGTTGCTAACTGGGGTATCCCAGCTATATTTCTAACTATATATCTTTCTAAATGTCTAACTATATCTGGTGTAGGGGCTTAGGCTATTTAAGGCTTTATGGACGGAACCTTGTTAAAGATTATTGCTTATTGAGTTACATTCTGTCTCTCTCTCTCTTCTTCTGTCTGTCTCGCTCTCTCTTTCGCTATGATTAGCTAGTGATGCTGCTTATGGAACTAGATTAACTATTGCTTATGTTGCTTGAAGTATTTTACAGTTAGTTTTGAGGCACGCGAAGGAGTCCCTTGGGAAGTCTTTACGTTGCTGTCGCCAGCGGCAGGCTTGCGCACATTGCTGGCGGGGATGGGGAGGGCGAGATCTGTATCTCGTTCTTGATGATGACATCGTTCTGCAGACACAACATGGCCGCCGCAGCGGAGTCGCTTAGCTCCTGTTCGTGCTCCTGCTCCTGCTCCGCATCGTGATCGGGATCCTGATCAGCTTCCAGCTTCACATCGGGCAGCAGCAGCGATGCGTCGTGGCCATCGAAGGAGGAGAGACGCTCTTGCTGTCGCTCCTGCTGCAACTGATGCTCCTCCAGTTGGCGCTGAAAGTGCTCCTGCTGTTCCAGCTGTTGCTGCTGCTGCTCCAACTGCTGTTGCTGTTGCTGTTGCTGTTGCTCCTGTTGCTGCTGCTGGTAGAGCGAGGTATGAATGTCGCCTGCAGCTGCCGCCGAGATGAGATACTTGAGCGAACTGAAGGCACCTAGATCCTTGGTGGGTGTGCAATGCTCGTGCGTCATCTTCAGGTGATTCTTCATTTTGTCCGGTCGCGAGAACTCCTTGGCGCACACCGGGCAGGGGAAGACCTTGCGGTGCTTGCCCTCGTGGTAAAGGAACGCATGTCGCTGGAAGCTGTACTTGTTCTTGAAGGTCTTCTGCATGTTCTCCTTGGCGCATTCGGTGCAGCGATAGACGCCCTCCACGACGCTCGCATAGCGGAACAGGTCCAAGCCACGCACGGACATCTCTGTCAGATGCTCTGCCTGATCATCGAGCGTCGATTGCGCCTTGCGACGCACCCGACGGCGCTGTATGGGCCGCTTGGGCGTTGAGCTGGAACGCGCGTTTCTCGAAGCCGGACCCGAAGCTGGAGTCGAAGCCGTAGCTGAAGCAGTTGCCGATGCCGTTGCGGAAGCAGAAGATGTGGTAATCTCGCTAGCAATGGCCTCATCGTAGCCCAGGCCGGCGTTCTCATCTGCCAACGTCAGCAGCTCCGGATCTGGCTCGTCTATATCGTCTACATCAGCAAACTGTGCCTCGCCCGAAGGAGATTGTTGCGACGGTTGCGCCTGTTGCTGATAGTATTCCCCATTGGCGGCCATGTGCAGCAGCAACTGTTGCTGCAGGCTGTTGTTGCTGCTGTTACAGCTGTTCTTGTTGCCACTGTTGTTGTTGCTATTGTTCTGCGCTTGCTGCTGCTGTCGCTCAGCTGCATTGGCCAACGACTGCAGCGCACTGCAACCGCTCTCCTGCTGCTGCTGCTGCTGCTGCTGTTGCTGCTGCTGCTGCTCTATGCACATCTCCTCCACGGGCAAAGGCAGTGGCAAAGGATGCACATGAGGATGGGACAACGACACGTTTTCAGGATCCTTGGCTGCAACACGCAACTGCTGCTTGAGCAAGGAGTTGCTGTTGTGCTGCTGCTGCTGCTGCTGCTGTTGCTTCTGCGGCGCTGTTGCTGCTGTAGTTGCAACTGTTGCTGTTGCTGCCGATTGATTGCTGGGATTGATGGCGCGTATCTTGAGACCGAGTATGGTGGGCAGATGCAGTGGGGCTGTGGAATGTGAATCCCCGCTAGATTCTGTTGCTGCTGTTGTTGTTGTTGAAGCTGCTGCTCCAGTTGTTGTTGTTGTTGTTGTTGTTGTTATTGTTGTTGCTGTTGTCGCAGTTGGTGTTGCAATGGGAATCAAAGTGGACGAGCCGAACAGGCGCTGGGAGAGTTCTGGAGTCGCTTGGGCACCTGCAAGAGATAGAAGAGTAGTTTGTTAAAGGACTATACTGAACAAGAATATATATCTATATATGTATGTATGTCGCAGCTAGGATAGGGAAAATATAAAAGAAATGGAAGGAGATCAGCCAATGCCTCATTCCCCGACATATGTATATATATAAATATATAATATGTATATATGCAATATATATATATATATATATATACATATGTATATAACGTGTATCTATGTAATTAAATAGCTGTCCTATCAAATTAGAAAAGTATTTACTAAATGTAAAACATTGAATTTTCAATTTGTGATCAACTTGACTATGAAGATCAGGAATAAATATAGATTTATGAAGATCTAGAATTTTAGGAATAAATATGCATCCAACAAAACGATTTAACAAAGAATTTGCAAACATTGCAAACATAAATCTAAGTTCAATTTTCCAAATTAATTAAAAGTAAATCATTTTATGGTTATAAAGAACGTGAAACTCTTTCTTTTTTTTTTTTGATATAAATAATAATGATTATTTGTTTTTTTGTTTAAATGAATAACTCATTCACTTAGAAAGGTCGGATAAGAAAAAAAAGAAGGTTTCTACTGGCAAATCCGAGATGATCTCAAATTTCATGATTTTTATTTTTTTGCTCAAAAATTATGATTATTTGTTGAGCGTTAATTTTTTCGATTAAAAGAATCGCTCAATCTTGGATTATTCCTCTTCAAAAGATGTTTTTAGCAAAATTTTGATGCAGACCTATAAAGTGTACAGAGGGGTATACATTTTAATTATTTTTAATCTCTTTGACTATTGGTTTTAACTTGGAAAGTCTATTTAAATTCATATTTTGCTTTAATATATGCTTAGTTTGAGCTATATTTTCGATCGACAAAAATAACACTCGGCAAATAATCATTATTTTTTGAGTTTTCATTTTTATGAGTACCTGAACTATAGTAAAGTAATTTGATAAAACAATCTCAATGACAATTAAAACTTAAATACCGAATAATATCGATTTCATACACATAAATTATATTAACTTCTTCGCAAGTTAAAATACTTTCTTAATTTCCCAGTATTATCCCAAATATCCCAATAAACAAAATTCAATTTTAGTATTCGAACTGTTTCTTGTGTGTGTGTGTGTGTGTGTGTGTGTGTGTGTATTGGTGTGTATTTCTTTGTTTATTTTAGTTCTCAGTATAATAAAAATACATTTCATCTATGTATGCATAACAAAATTGTTACTTTTTATTGAATAATATTGCGTGATTTACTATTTTATTTATTTATAAATTTTACAAAAATTTGTAGATTAGTTTTCGAGCTGTGTGTGTGTGTTTCAAGTAACGGTAAACGGTTAAAGGGCAACCCTACCCTGGAAATATGCCTATATATAGTTACTATATATTGTATACATATACATACATATCTATCGCATCAGATCGGATCGGATTGTCTGCGTTGTCTACCCATGCTCAAAAAATACATATGTATTTCCACTTTCCGTTCTCATTTATTGTATTCTGTTTCTATTTCTGTTTATGTTTTTGTTTCTTTCTTTCTTTGGGCATCAAAAGCATGACTGTTTATAATTATATTATTATTATTATTATTATTTGATAGTGATATAGTGGAAGTTGGTAATGTCTGGTGAAAGTAGAAGTAGAGCGATCAGGTCGTAAGATAAAACATATTTTGTGTGTGTATATAAAACGTAAACTAAAGTTTAAATTAAAGTTACAAAATATGCTATAGTAAATATTTATTTGCAAGTGTCTGTGTGAGTGTGTGTAGGTGTAGATGTTAATGCCAAATCGAAGATAGTTGGGTAGTTAGCTACAGCAATCGATATTATCGTTAATCGCTATCGTTATCGTTGAATTTGTTGCGGCTGTTGCTTGTTGGAAAAGGAGCTTCTCACTTAAGTTTAGATAAATTGCACTAGCTAACACTAAATAAAGAATTAAAAACAAATTACATTTAATAAATTATTGTTTATTACACAGATCGGGGGTACTCTTTATTCTCCTCCTCCCTATTTCTCCCACTACTCTCTCTTCTTACTGTGTGTTTTCATATTCTGATTGAATTTAGTTTTCTTCTTCTGATCGCAACAAACTCAATTCTCAATTATTTTCGCTTTTCATCATGCAAGTTTCAAGTTGTTTCTTTTGTTGTTGTTGTTTTTTATTGGAGATCGTGTATTTTATTTATTTTATTTTTGTTGTTTTTTTTGTTTGTTTTGCTTTAATTTGTTTGTTAAACCTTTTGCTGCGCTGAATTTTTACATACATTCTTCTGCTTCTTGTTTTTGTTTTGCTTTTTTTTGTTTTCTTCGTTTCTTTGGCGATAATTTAAGCCTCCGATATACAACGTAAATTTTAATCGTAATCGTAATTGTAGTAAATCGATAAATTACTCGTATTTGCATAGTTCTTGTTGGTTGGTTTTACGACTAAGTTAGTTGTATCATAATTATAATCATATATAATCATAGGTATTATCGATAATTATTAGCATTAGCATTAACGTAGTTAATTAATTAATAATTAGTTTAATTAACATTCGACTCGCACGATACATTTGCAATGCTCTCGCGCGAGCTTGTGTGTGTGTGTGTGTGTGGTTTAATTGGTTGAATTGGATCGAAATCGAATTCACCGGCGCCACAAATATCGATAGTATCGATACATATTGGACACCGAGATGAGATCCGATCGCGATCGTTTCCGTTTCCTTTTTTAACTAGCTTCATTTGAAGGCAACAAGGTAGATCTGCGCTCTCCCCCTCTCACTCGCACGATTCACACGATATTACATGGTATATTATAAACATTTAAACTTCTATATATATATATATATATATATACACATATATATATCGAATATAGTTTATATGGTATATAAATTAAATAATAATTCTATAGCTACGCATACCAAAGACAAAGATATTGGTTAAAGATATCATATATATATATATATGTGTGTGTGTGTGTGGGGATGTGTGTATATTATAATAATATAATAAATTTAGATTTAGTTTGCTTTGTGGTTGTTCTTGATATTGTAATAGTTGCATTCTTTATAAGGCCGCTGCGGTGTGTTTGAAATTAATGAAACCCGGAAATGCTTTATTTGCATTTTCGTATAGTACATGGTTTATTAATCGATAACATGCCTATCGCTTGTGTCGATAGTATAACTTAACTATTGATTAATGAGAGTGTTCCCTTCTCCCTTCCATCCTGTTTTTTCATTGTGGTAAAACTAGTTCGAACCCGAATTCGAAGTAGAAAATAATTGCACAACATGTGTTTGTATATAAAAAAAATAAAAGAGAAACTATAAAAACCAAAAGAGGCGAAGAAATGAAACGTCTCGAAGCAAGCTAAATACAAAAAATAAACTAAAAACAAAATCAACAATTTTCTCTCTTTTTTAAAATTGAAATGTCAATTGCCCCCGCTAGCCCCGCCCCTGTCTGTGTGTGTGTGTGTGTGTGTGTTTATGTGTATAATCTATGGACCCCGCCCTTCCCTAGAAAACCCCATCAAGGCACAATGTAGCGCCTGGCGCTGCCTTTCCTCTCCTCCTCCTGCTCCCAATTTTCTGCTAGTTTCGCGTCATTTGCTTCTTTTTTTTCTGAATTTTGATTTTGGAATATGCGGACAATTTTTGCATTTTGATTCAACGGAGTTTACTGCGCCGCTGCAGCTGCCGCCGCTGCCGTCGCAAGCGGTCCCAGCGAACCGCTCGACGAGGACGTTGACGACGATGATGAGGTGGAGAGAGCGTTGTTGCTGGTCGCCGGCAGAGATTGATTCGAATTCTGCGCATTCAGATCTGGCGGGGTGGGTGTGCCAGCTGCAGAGGCGGCGCCAAGCGATTGATTTGCCAGCGAGGCGGCAGCGAGGGCGGTCGATGGGTTCTCGATTTTGTGTATGATCTTAACGTGGGCAGTCATGTTGTCCTTGCGCGTGAACTCCTTGAAGCAGAACGGGCACGGATAAACCTTAACGTTGCGCTTGTGCGAGGTCACGTAGTGCCGGCAGAAGTTGCTGATGTGCGTGTAGACACGCGAGCAGACCTTGCAGCGGTACGTGTGCTCCCCCTCTTTGGTACAATAGTCGCGGACCGATCCCTCCGTCTCGCCCTCACCGATGTTGCTGCTGAGATTGAGTTTGGTCTTGACGGTGGGCGTGCCGCCCACACCGGCACCACTGACACTCAGATTGGGCGTACTGCCTCCTAGCATCTCCGACTTGAGCTTGAAGCTGTCGCTGCTATTGTACATATCCAGATAATCCTGCCCGGAGTTCGCTCCACGTACATCTCCGTTCTGCTTGGCCTTGGGGCGTTTCTGTGCACGAGGCTTGGACGATGACGATGAGGCGGGCGACACCAGCGGCGTGGAGGCGGCATTCACCTTGCCAATGGGCGTCAATTTCGGAATGCTAACCATAGATTTGCCACCTCCGCTTCCGGCTATTCCAATGATGTTCAACTTGAGGCCGCCAGCGGTACCTGTTCCAGCCACGCTTACTCCTCCCGCTGAGCTGGCTGCCAGTGCTGCGGTATCTGCCTGATGCTTGCGCTGTGCCGCGATGAGGAATGCCTGCGTGCGCGCCTGTTCATTGAGGTGCTGATGGCTACCGCTGCCGCTGCCGCTCTCTGCTCCGCTTGCCTGTGCACCGGGCTGATCCTCCGACAGGGGATTGTATTTGAATTCCACCGGTTCGTCATATTCGTCCAGCATCAGTTGTGGCTCCATGTAGGATGTGTCCATTGCGTCGCCGTCGCTGTCGTTGCCATCTGGAAGGGAGAAGCAACTTGGTTAGTCATCACTGTGCACTAGGGGAGGGGCGAAAGGGGAAGGGGGATGCAAGAGAAAGGCAAAAACACACACAAATAATGATCAGAGCAGAGGCTAAAGTAGATTCTAGTGTCAAATCGGATCGGAAAAGCTATAGGGATTTTCAAGCCATTTTTTCATTTTGCGCGTTTCGAGTTCGAAAAGTTTTCTTCATTTTTGTTTCTTTTTTTTTTTTTTTTTTGATTTTTGGTGAAGAAATTTAAACAATTTCTGCTGCGTTTTTTTGTTGGATTTTTTTTGGTAGAACGTTTTACGATATTCCATTTGCTTTTAGGTGGATTTGAGTTTCTGGTTTGCACACGGTTTTATTTTCTTTACTTGAGATAATTTGGAAAATATCGAAAATTGGAAAATTCGTTGCAATTTTCAAGCGTCGGCCATAAATCCCTGTGAGCTCAACCCGATTATCAACATGTTCTTCTTTACATTCTCCTCTCTCTCTCTCCCTCTCTCTCTCTCTCTCTTTTTTCTCTCGTTTCTCATTTGTGGATTTTTTTGCATTTCTTTGGCATCTCTTCTCGTTTCGCAGGGAAACTCACCTGGCGCTTGGAAAACACAAAATGCCAAATGCCGCGACAAACAGACGAAATCACTCGTAATTTTTTTTGTTTATCACTTTTCTCAGTCTCTCTCAACTTTTCTCTCCTCTCTCACAATTTGCAATTATCACTCATAAATAAAAGAACACGACGCGTTTGTTTTTAACGATATATATATTGTATATTCCCTGTCTCGCTCTGACAGACTCTCCCTCGCTCGCTCTTCTAAATGAAATGCGTAAATCCCTTTTAGCTTTTCCGATTTTTCACAATTCGAAATTCTTATTCGAATCTTTCGTTTATGTTCGAAACGTATTTTCTGCGTGTAGTATTTTTCTGTACTTTTGGTATTTTTTTTTTTTTTTTGTTTTTTAGGTTTTGTGCACTAATGATGATCTCTGTTCCTCATTTTGTACTTTTTGAACAGATAAATCGAGTGTAAAATGCGTGTAACAAAGATATGTGTATGTATTAAGGTAGATGTGCTGCAAAACTATCGATAGCACTATAGAGGACAGGCAATAAGTCAATGAGGTATGGTTTATATGGTATATGATGGATTAACTTATGATAACAAATGCTACAAATGGAATTTTAAGATTTCGGAATTATTTATCGATCATTGAATCATTATAACAATGCAAATTTCAATTATATTCAAATTTTAATTTCACTTGCAACTATCGATAGTTTTGTTTGTCGAAAGAATCGATAACTGTATATTTTAAATGAATGTACATTGTGTAATCAAAAACGAAAGCCAAAACTCACCGGAAGTGCTGTTGTCGTCTTGTTGTTGTGCCATGCGCTGATCTTTCCCGCTTTTCGATCTCTTTGAGGGCAACGAGTCGCGACTTTCCTATTATAGGTGGCGAAGAAAGGCAATGATAGAGATTAGAGAGGAGATGAAGAGATTGAGCAAAGAGAGAGAGAGAGAGAGAGAGAGTGTAACTTACATTCAGATCATCATTGTTGGAGCCTTGTTGATTGTCATCGGAGCCATCATCGTTACCGGAATACGATTCATTGCCAAGTTTGCCGTTGCCCATGTCCGAATCCTGTTAGGGAAAGTAGAGATTAGTAAATCTACTTTCTTACCTTAACTTCTTCTTCCTCCTCTTCTTCTTCTTCTTCTTCTTTCATACTTACATTGAGCATGCCATCGCGATCGTATTCGTCGTAGTCGTTGCCTGTGCCATTGGAGCTGCCCGAGAGCTTGCGTGGTCTGCCCCGTTTGCGTTTGGGCATGAGGGCGGCGCTGAGCAGAGAGGGTTGGGCGGCAGCTGCTGCGGCCTGTAGAGCGGCTGCGGCAAGAACATTCGACTGCTGCTTGCGCTGCTGCTGTTGTTGTTGTTGTTGTTGCTGCTGCTGCTGCTGTTGCTGTGGCACCACATACGGCTGTATGCGCTGCAACTGCGGAGGCGCTGGCGCATTTTCCGCACTTGTGGGCCTGTCGTCATTGACCTCGGTGAGGCCCTTGATGCGCAGACTCTCGGCGACGCGCAGAAAGGCGGTGAGGCGTTCCTGATCCACAGACACCTCGCCGCGATACATAAAGTCAAGCAGGGATTTCATGTCCGAGTAGGGAACATCCTTGAGTATAACAATTGGATGCTTCTCCGGATGATTGACGAACAACGCATTGAAGTACGGACTGCACGCGGATAGCACCATCTGTGAGAGAGAGATTACCCTTTTAGTTCATTCACTTCTCTCATCATCAGCTCCCGCACTTACCTTATGTGCCTTTAGGTATTGTCCTTCGACGGCCAGCGTCACGTCTGTGAAGGTTTCGGCATGTAGCAGCTGGTCGAACACCGAGAGCAGATTGCTCTGATGGTTGTTCCAGCGCAGGCAAAATCGTTGAGATGCCATCTTCATTTGGAAGCCGTTTTGGGGGGTGGGGGGTACCTTGTGTCGTCTCGTCTCGTCTCGTCTCGTGATTCACGTGAGATTCACGTTGCTCTTTTGCATGCAAAATTGAATGAAAATTGTTTTCTGTCTATTTTATTTTCACTTTTCTCTGTTTCAATATCCTTTTTTATACGTCCTTCTGTTTGATAATTATGCTCAACACTTGAACATTTTGACGATAATATCAAATAATGCTGCAAAAGGAGAAAAAGGAAATGGAAAAGGAGAGTGTTAAAAAAGGGTTGTTTATTTATTTGTTTATTTGGGGATCAATTAAACAATGTTGGTTCATTGTTTCACATTAATTACGAAATATGATGAAATATAAAGAAGAAATCTATTTAATTGATCAAGGGGAATTCCCTTTATCAAACCCCGCCTCTTCACATGCCTTTGCAAATCAACATTCCGTAGCTAAATTAGCCGACAAAAGGATTGTGGAGAATCAAACAAAGAGAGCGAATGGGAGAGAGAGACAGAGTGAGCAGGAGGGAGGGTTGCCTGCTCGGTCGCTCTCTATACGTCGACGTCACTCGCTCACACAAATTAAATGCAAACAAAATTTAATTTAACAGACGACCCGCCAGGTCAAACCGACGCCAAAGGTCCCACATATTATGCAGGCACAGCCTGAGTCAGTGGAGGGGAGGGGAGGGTGGGGACGAGCATTATTCGAGGTACTTACTAAGGCAGGAAAACAGAAAGTACAGAGCAAAAACACACACACACACATATGTACATACATACACATAGAAAAGACAAGCAACAACTAAATGAGGAAATCTAAATGGAAATTTCAAATGTGTTTCAAATGGGCAAATTACAACAATAACAATAATAATAACAACAACAACAACAAAGAGACAAGCAAACACGTACACACACACACACACCCACATGCACGCACCGATCGACAAGCGTAGGTTTCTGTGCTTATGTGTGTGTGTGTGTGTGAAACTGTTTGCCTTTTTGCGATTTGTACCCCAGCAAGACTTGCGAAGCGTGACAAACCAAAAGAGAATCTCGCATAGAAGAGCAAATGAAGGCGATCTCTTATTGGAATGTGTATTTAGAATATGTTCAATAGGCATATTGTTACAATGGATTCCTTTCTATATGTTTTTCATACATTAAGTAACAATTTATGTGCTCTCTTTATCTTTCATCACACTTCTCTACCTCATTTTCCCACTACCAAAGGACGCAGGTTTTTATGGTACTTGAAATTCTGCTGGGACTGTTTGCTCCCGCCTTGTCTGTCGGGCTGCGCGTGCGTGTGTGTTAGTTGTCGGTCTCTGTGTGCGTATGTGTGTGTTTGTGCCCTGACAAAGTTGATTTGAAAACTTGCCAAAGGGTGTGGAAGCTTAGAGAAACGAAATTAAAACACACACACACACACACAAACAGAGCAACAGGCACGTAAGTTGTGTAAAGGAGAATGAGCAAAAATTTACACAGCAACTGCGCGACACAACAACAATAAAAAGTCATTAAAGTGAAGTAGCAAAAAAGCAAAACGCAAAAACAGTTCGCTAGAACGCTCCAGCTCCACTCCATAATATCCATATCCATGGAATTTAGCTAACACACACATACACACATACACAGACACAGTGTTGTACTCGCACGTACATTTATAAATATTATTCATAGCACTTATCACATTTGTTTTTTGCTTTCAGTCTTCTTTGCTTTGGTCCAAACTCCTTAGCAGACAGGCGGACACAGCAACAACTCACACACACGCACACACACAAACACAGACACATTGTCGTTAAGTTCCTGTACACTTGCTAATATTTGCCATCGCTAGCGCTCGCACACACTCTTATCTTATCGCTGGTCTCTTGTGTGCCGCCTCTTCATCGTGTATTCTGCCTCCTCTTCTTGCCCCTTCGTGCATTTAATTGAAAATCATTCATTTTTTACAATTTCACTAGCTGTCAAATAATTACACATTTTTGTTTATGCTTTTACTCTTGCTTTTTTCTCTCTCTCTCTCTCTCTCTCTCAGAGTGTTCTTCTTCTTTGGGTTTCGCATTTTGTTATTGCAATTCTCGTAGTAATTGTTATTGTTTTGCAGTGCACTTGCTCAAATTAATTGAATGGGCTGTCCATTCGAGAGAGAGAAAGACCCAAAGAGAGCGCGGCAAGAGAGCGCAAGCCAGACACTTGCCGCACATGCATGCACGATTTATGTACATGTATTTCTATAGAAAAATATTGCTTCTCTCTTGCACACAAATACACACACAAACACAACGACACTTGGAGAGCTTTCAAAGTTCCGCTGCAGCTTTGGCCGCAGTCAAAGTAGAAAAAATTGGTTCGCCGATCTAGCGCAGCGGCATTAATGAACAGTTTTTGTTTGAGCTCTTACACAAATGTGCATAATTTGTTATTTATTTTGTTGTTGTTATTATTGTATTTGTTTGGTAGTCACACGCACTTTGAGAAATGTTAACGAATCGCCGCTTACTTCATGCACACTGGATGTTTAAGAGAGAAAGAGAAGGTCACTGCTGTTGCTGGTGCTGACACGTCCTCACTCGAGCAGGCCTCGCGTACGAATGAGCACGTCATAGGCGCACGAAGCAAGTAAAGTCAAAGTCCTCGCGCAGGAAGCCGACTGCGCAGCCCCGACACGCACGCACGCACACACACGCACACAGTCGGGGAGAGTATAGGAGAGAGAGAGAGAGAGAGACGGGCAGAGAGAGAGAGAGAGACGGGCAGAGAGAGAGAGAGAGACGGGCAGAGAGCGAGACACGCAGGCAGGCAGGCACTCACACGAATAGGGCGCATGATAAGGCAAGAGTCGTTGCTTTAGGGGTGGGAGGAGGACGAGGAGAAGAAGAAGGAGGTGGAAGAGGAGGAGGCAGGCCTTGCGGAGATCACTTTACATGCGCTTATTTTTACACCCCCTTTCGACGGCAGCACACACACACACACACTTGCAGACTATCAGGCATATTCGGGCATGCGCGTATCACTAAGGCAGCGGCGACGCAGACGACGACTCGCCGTCGTCGATGACTTTTGATACAGAATCAATGGGCGGTTGATATTGGCAAAATGTTATTTCCACACAATCCACCTTCGATCGAGAAATTGTAAGAAGAATTACACTTTATGCACCTTTTTCTGTTGCCGATCTTCCGATTTCCTTTTCCTCTCGCTGAACTTTAACTTTTATCACGTTTTTCTTTTGTTATTTATAACTTTGTTTCTTGTTTTGTTTTTGTTTGAATTTTCTATTTTGTATTTTGTGTAGTTGCCCAATTTCCAAATGGAAATATTCACAATTTAAGTAGTGAAAGAGAAAGATGATAGGAGACGATGGGGGGGGGCGAACGAGCGAACGAACGGAAAAAACAAACGAGCGAAACGCAACGAAATCTCTCTTGCCGCCAAATTCGTCCGTCTCGTTTGACACCAATACACTGACTGAGCGATCCTCGGCTCCTAAACGACAGCCAAGCGACGGCCGAGGCCTCTGCTGCTGCTTCTTCTTCTTCTTACCCGCTTATTAGCTTCTTGCTACACACAAGCACACAAACACAACATGCATACACAGGCACGCTCGTATACTCACGCGGAGGCACGCACACATCGACAGCAATCCTACATCCGTCGGCCTCAGTCGCCAGCGCTGCCAGCGTCGCAGTTAACGTTTGTGCGCTCTCACAAAAGGAACGAACTGTTGTTGCTGGCTGCGTCCCCAAGTCTCCAAATGATCACAATGAGCGCTCTCTTACTCTACACTCGCTCTCTCGCTTGCTCGTCCGCTCTCTCTCTCTCTCTCTCTCCCTCTCTGTGTCTTTTGCTCTCGCTGCTTGCGCCTTTGACTTTTCGAATTTTTAATTTCCCTTGCACGCGATGGGACCTCCGCGAGAGGGGTAGAAGGGGGCGACGACGACGACGGACGAACGGACGTGCCAACAACGTTGACGAAACGGGGTTAAAAAGAAAAACACGATGGAAAAAGAAAAAGCTAGAAACACAACTTTGGGTGCGCGGCAGCAGCAACAGTTCCAGCCGCAGCCGCCGTCGCCGCAGCCTCTGTCGCTGCTGATTGTCTCTTGTGGAGTCTTGTTGTAATTGTAAGGGCAATAGGCGGCAGAGCACTTGGGTTGGGCGGCCTGCGCTGGGGCCTGGTTGGGGTTGGGCCGCGTTGCCTTTGGTTTTTCCATCTGTTAGATTGTCTGTCTGTGTGTGTGTGCATGTGGTTTGGCTTGGCTTTTGCGGCAATTGGAAAAACATGTGGAAACTTGAGCCAGCGACGCAACGCAGGCCTTGCACAGAAACTTAAATTGTTGTCTGCTTGAGTGAGTGTGCGTTTGTGTGTGCGTATGTGTGTGCGCGCAGGAGCGCTTCTGTGTAGGCGCTGCCGTCGTTGGCAGCGCTGTTTGCGCGCAAGTGTTGGAGGGATTACGTAAGCAACTGTAAATTCTACAAGTGAAGGCAGGCGAATGACGAATTTTCTAATTGGAATCCTATAAGAGCTGCGCAGTTAGCTGCGCATTTTGCCAAAGTCTCCAAATAAGGTTTTTATCCTACGCGCACACAAACACACACACATGCACTGCTTTTGCTGTTGTGTCTGTTAACAGATATTAGGCGTAACGGTTGCCCGATCACCCCCCACCACCCCTCTTAAAACGGAAGCGAACGTTGTGCCTAATAGGCTCTCTCGCACACACACACACACACACACACACACACACACACACATACACACATACATAGGCGCACCTTGGCGAAGATCCATACACACACTCACACAAACACACCCAGTGCGCCCCAACCCAGGTGAAATAGCAACAAATACCCCGCACACACACACACACACACAGGCACGGCTGCTACAACAACAACAAGGTAGCCACTGAATCGTAAATTCCTGTTGCTGGCTCAGCTCGGCTCGCTGCCACTGCTTGCGCTGCTGCCGCTGCCTTCGTCTCCGTCGCTGTCGCTGCCTCCGTTGCTGTTGTTGTTTGCCTTGCCCTATTGCGTGTTGTCGGTTAGTTGTGTTGTTGTTGTTTTTCTCTCTTATTTTTTGCAGTCTGTTTAATTTTTTCTACTTTTGAGTTGGATGTTGTTGCTGTTGCTGTTGTTGTTGTTGTTTTCATGGTGGAGCTTTGCCACGAACGATCGCAGTGCTGCCCATTGTTACTATTTTTCTGCTTCTTCTTTTTTTCGCTGCCATTATTGTTGTTCTACTTAGTCGCTGCTCTAATACGTGTGTGTGTGTATGTATGTATAGATATGTAAATCCAACCATTCTTTCTATGCTCGACAACTTCCTCTCCCTCTCGGGAGTGGAAGGGGATAGCAGCTGGAAAGGCCACGGAGCCTGAACCCGCTGCGTCCCGCTGTACATACCCTGTATACCCTGCATTTGCAGGTTATTTTTACATTACGCCGATAGACAACGATTGTGATTCATTTTGATATCCTTCATTCATTTATTTTCAATAATATCGATTGAATTGTTATAATCATAAACAATCTTTAATAGACAATTGTTGTTTTAATTATCTATACATGTTGTTTTACTTATCGTTAACTGTTGTCATATTTTTCGATCTTTGTAATAATAGATCATTCTTGTTATAGTTATCGATATTTGTTGCTATGGCTGACGATAGTTTTTAATTCATACAGTAACTCTCTCCCTGACTCCGTAGCATATACCCTACAGCCGGTCCTTCATCATTCTTATTCAGTAGTATAGTATCGATAATTATCGATTATCGATTATGAAACCACTTAGTTTTTAGCATATACATACGGCTTCATTAAGCTCCTCTGGCTGACTCATTCTACTGTATACACTTTTCGATTCTTTATAGAGTTATTCTATTGTTTATTTCCCTAAGATCGCAGCATTGTTCGATTATAATCGATAGTTTTTAACTACATTATACTTCTCAGAGTTTACACAACGCACATTCCCTTTCTCACGAATTCCTTTCCCATACACACTCCTCTCTCTCTCCCTCACTGTAGAGTTGCGCGGGAATACATGTGAGAGGGAGAGAGAGAGCTTTCTGAGACGAGCTTGTATTAAAAAGCCATTACACATGCAAAGTGAACAAGTGAAGACAAAGTTCGATTAGATAAATGATCAAAGGCAGAGCAGGTGAATATCGTATCTTATATCGTTTCATATATCGTATAAGGCTGCGCTTTTTACAGAACAAACGACTTGATGAGTTTCCCCCTCCTCCTCACTCTACTCTCCACTGCCTTCTCCCTCTTCTCTCTTGCCAATTGTTACTCAATAGCATCAGCCCAAAAACTAGGTTGACTCGCTCGTCTCTCTCGCTGTGGGGGCTGCTGTTGCTGCTGCTGTGTGCGTGACACTTTGGCCCACACACACACACACACACCCGCCCCCACAATCAAAAGCCGATCACAGAGGCACAGCCTGGGAGAGAGAGGGAGAGAGGGAGCGAGCGAGGCAGGGTCTGTTTGCTGTGTAAATAGCAACAACAAAAACAACAAAGTGAATGAGTTGGCTGCGTTAGACGAACAAGTCCATGCTTGTAAGTATGCCTATGTATGAGAGTGTGTCTGTCTGTCTGTGTGTGTGTGCCAACTGTTGATGACTGCGGCAACTGACTAACTCTGGCAGGGTTCTGCCGCTGCCGCCGCCAGCGCCGCCGTCACGCGGAACAGGTATCGCAGGTTGGCACCAAACACATGTGCCGCTAGCTGTTGCCCCCTATCCCCTTCAAATGCTCTCCTCCTGCCCACAGCAAAGCTTCAGCTGCAGATCGTCGCACCTCGCCTCGTCTCGTGCTTATGCTTCGGACCCACTCGGCTCAACTTCGGCTCTCGGCCTCGTTGTGGCCCGCTAACCGCCAACTGTTTCTAGCACTGCTGGTTCCTCTATTCCTCCATTGCGCTATGATTTTCTACTGCTTCCTCCAGCAGCGACGACGACAATTTCTGTTGACTGATTGTGTGAGCCGTTTGCCACACACACACACACACACACACACATACACTCTCTCACACACACACACACACACACACACACTCGCAGCACTAAAGTACAATAATTTGTTTTCTCGTCTTCGTTTCGTTTCGTTTTCTAGCAACGTCGCGACGTTTGTCATAAAGTCCCGTTGTTGTTGTTTCTTCTTGTTGTTGTTGTTGCTGTCGTCGTTACGTTTTGTGTGCAAGTGTAGAAATTCCTTTGCACGTAGGCCCGCTGAAGCTTTTGCGTTGGTCAGACAGAGACGCAAGAGGCAAGCTTGGCTCAAAAAAGGCCGCCTCCATCGCACACTGGAGTCAACTGTGATGTGGGCAGCCCAATGCCACAGAGCATAACATATGTACACACACACACAAGCACACACACAGCATAGTCACACAGACACAACATCATGGCAAAGTCCTAAGCTCGCATCGAATCGCAAAGCTTTAAACTGTCAATGAAATCAAACCGCGCGTGGGTTAACACACACACACACACACACACACGCATTCGGATCGCCTAGGCATATGAGGATGTGTGCGTGCATAGAGAAATTTAATAATAGACACAACGCACGCAACGTAGCGCACCACACAGCTGTGCCAAGTTACAGGCACAGTGGGACAAAAGCATATGAATGTAGTCCAAGGAAACAGTAACTTAAATTCATAAATTACTATTAATAGTCTATAGTAATTTATGAATTTAAAGTAATATGAGTGATTTTTGTATATCGTCAACTCCGCGCAGTCAAAATTTATTCATTCACTTGTTTCTGTTCTTTTCTTCGTTGTAGTGATAGTTATAAAAAAATTGGCTAATTTCATAATTCTGTATAGTTTATAACTCCTTTAGTTTACATTCTTGTTATTTTGATAATATGTATATATGTATTTATATATTTATATAGTATATGTAGTATTTATATAGCTCTATTAATCCACTGAAATTCCCATGAATAATCCCAGGCTCTATAAATAGTTCATGCTTCATGCAGGTACCGACGCTCGGCAGGCAAAAACACTTTGCTAATTAGGAATTGTGCCAGTAAAAGTACAAAGTAAGTTTCCTTACTAATTGGACAATTCGTATTTTTAAGTTTCAAGTATCTCCCCATACCTCAATTTACATTTGTATCCTCTTATCTATAGATTATTGTTTGAGCTAATCTTATCTAGTAAACATATCGTCTGGCTTTATCTGTGATTTTTATGCAAAACATTAATTTCCCACAGCCGGTTCCACAGTGCGCTTACATTATCAACTCACACTGGGAGTTGGGACTGGAGCTTGTGATAGGTTTCTTCGAATCTTTGTGTTCGAGGCTGTAGACAGGTTCCGTAAAATAAAAACTTTTGTGGAGGAGTTGAAAACAAGCCTCAATGCGGTTCAGAGTCTTTGCCCAAGGGACCCAGACTTGTCGTTCGCTCTCTCTCTCTCTCTCTATGTCTATTTTTCTAGGGCCAAACTGGGCGTTAGACAAGGGCCGAGGGCGGGACTGATAGAGGAAAAAGTTGTTGTAAATAGCAAAACTTGTTGTGGACGACGGCTGAAGCTGGGACTGAGCTGTTGACTGATTTGTTGGCCAACTAGCGATGGCTGACAGCCAACTTTGGGGATCGCTAGCGGAGCTTAGATTACAACACCCATACCAAATATACACAGTATGTTTGGCTCTATGCGTATGTGTGTGTGTGAGTTTCGCTGACATTTTGTCAGGCATAAGAAAAAAACTGTCGTACACACATGGAACAAAGAAGGGCGCTTCTTCCGTCGTCTGCGCCCCCAAGTTGTCTTTGTGGCCCGTCAGCATTATTGATCTATGCATGTTTTGTGCCCACTTCACGCCTCAGCAAAAAGACACTTTGGCCCCTCGTTGGTGAGCTTTTTTTATGGTGGTGTCCTTAATTTAGACATAGAAATGCGGGTCATGCACTCACAAAGGGGAAAGCAAATGTGGTTGGGTGGAGGAGGCGTTGGAGTAGGAGGAGGAAGAACATTCTGTCGACACAGTTCAGCGAGCAAAGCTGTAATAGATCATCCAACTGTTGCGGAAAATATGGGCGGAAGAACAAACAGAACAGCATGACTTGAATAGTATTGCATGCAATACTTTTATTAGCAAATAAGAAGAGAAAATTATTATAAATGATAGGATTGCTTATGAAATGGTTTAGCTAAATATCAATGTTTTCTGTCTGAATTGCATAGCTGCTTTGGCTATAACTTTGTATCGTTTATAGATATTTCTAATAAATAAACAAATCAATGATTATTTGAAAAGAATGAAGATCGTGTATAAATTAACTATTTTCTTATTATTTATGCATTTAATTAAATCAATAATATTTAAAGTTCAATTATCGTAACTGCAATAAGTTAGTTACATTTCACAAGAGTCACGCGCACCCTTGGCCCACTGTAAATGCACATCTGTTAGGCAACTGTTTCACAACAGTTATTGCAGTGTGCGCTGTTAAGCCTTGCTGTTAACTAACAGTCTGTCATTGTCTCTGCGTGATTCGATTCAACCGCAATACTGATAACGGGACTTCGAAGGAAGTACATATAATACACACACACACACACACGTATGTATATATGTTTGCACACATGCCCGCGCACACAGAAATGTCTACAATTGATACGGACACCCAAGATAAAAGCTACTCGAAACCGAAACCGCAGCGCCGCCTGCAAGTCATGTGTAAAGAATTCTTATTGTTTTTGTTTTTGTGGCTCGCGCCTTCTGCTAGGAGCCAAAATACACAACGTGATCGCCCATTAAAAGCTTCGTTCAGTTCGATTAGTGTGATAAGAGCGGTTAAAGAGAGACAGATAGAGAGAGTAATATGGTTCCAATAGTTCTGCTTTACCATTTTGGAACTTCCAGTGACGCAAGATTGCTCACTTTTAACGACTCCCCGTGTGTGTGTAAGTATGTGTGTGTCCCTTCCTTGCATTGGGCATATGGGGAATTAGAAAGAAATGTATATTTTTAAAAAGGTGACCCAAATACCGCGCACGTCCAGCAAGAAATCCTCACAGCGCAGCGCACTCACAAATTGTGAAACAGCTGCGCCCACAGTTGTCCGTCCCTCCGTCTGCCTATCCATCCGTCTGTCTGTCTGTTTGTCTCTGTCATGTCTGCATGTGTCATATCCATGTCCACCCGCACCGCCCATAACGAGAGAAAGAGGCGCACATGAGGATCGTTCGGCTGGGCAACAGCAACAACAAACAAAAGCAGCGGCAGAGGCAGAGGCAGCAGAGTCAACGACAGCGACGTCGCAACGCAAAAGCACTCACAAGAGCAGCGTGCGCTGCTTTCTCTTCTTCATGCGTCGCGCATTGGGGCGAAGGCGAATTTCGCTGTCGGCGTCGTTGCTGCCTGCGTGCATATTTTTGTTTCTCCTTGCTGCTCTCCTGGCGCGCCTGTGCGTGTTCCTGTGTGTGTGTGTGTGAGTACGTTCTGTTTCTGTGCTTGTCTCGTCTCGTCGTTTGGCCCCTTGATAAAATTGTGTGCGCCTGTTCCCTCCCCCCGATGCCGTCACTCCTCCGCGCACTCAATTAAGCTTATCGCGCACTGTCCGTGTCTGTGTGCGTGAGTGAATGAGCGAATGAGTGCGTACGTGTAAGTGTGTGTGTGAGTGTGTTGGGGATATTTGCGCTATGCGCTTTAGAGGTGACTTTCCTCCTTGTAGGCTAAACTGAAAAAAAAATATCTGCTTATTGCTTTCCTCTGCCCCTGTCTCTGTCTCGCACACACGCATACGTGTGCACGTGTGTGTGTGTGTGCTGGTGTCGTGTGCAAAGGCAGCGCTGCTTTCGTTAAAAATCCTCTTTGAGAGGATTAAATATACACACAGCTTTTGCTTATTGTCATGTGCTCTTTGACGGCGGCACAGTGACGCAGGGTCGCTTTGCCTTGGGCGAAATGTGCGCCTAGTGTAGGCATCCCGTTTCGGGGACACTGCAGTACCACTGTACCATGGTGTGCCCTGCTTACGTTCCATAAACGGACAATGTCCCCACTGCAGCCAGCGAGAGCTTAAGGGTAGCGGCAGCGACGTCACGTCAACGTCAACAGCGACGGCGACTGCGACGCTTTCAATTACATTTCATTTGCATTTCGTAGCTGCTTATTTTTATTCTTGTGTGTTTGTGTGTATTTTGCTGATGTTGCCTTTTTTCAGCGAATGTGCGACAGTGTGCGTGAGAGAGAGAGAGAGAGAGAGAGAGAGAGTGAGTGTGTGTGCCAGTGCAGTGTGTGTCTGTGTATGTGTCAGTGTGTGTATGTCCTCACTGTTTGCACTCTTGGCATTTCCTTTCTGCGCTTTGCTTGGCCATTCGCTAAATGTAAAATAGGAAACGCGAGGAAACGCGGCGAATACGCGACGCGGACGCGGACGCAGCCAATGCGAAGGCAACTGCAACAGCGGCGACTGCGACGCTGACGGCGTTAATTCAATTAAAGCGCTTACAAAATAAATAGGCGTCAGACGGATGTGAGCAACTCTTCGTCGCTCTCCCCCTCTACGTCTTCCTCCTCTTTGTACCACTCTCCTCACCTATTTACTCTCTCTGCCAGTGTTGAGCAACAGCAACAGCAGCAAGCCACGTGCAGTGTTGAAATCCTTTCCACAGACGCTGCACATTTCTTTCGTCATCCCTCTCTCTTTCTTTCTTTCTTTTGGCCCACTTCCTTTCGCCGAAAAAAGCCGAAAACAAGCAGAAAATTGATGAAATCCGAAAATGTTGTTGCCTTCTCGCTCTTTTGCTTTTGCTACATTCTTTTCTTTTATTTTCTTCTTCTTCTTCTTCTTCTTCGATTTGTTGTTGTCGTTGTTGGTTTTGCTCAATTGCAAAACATATTTTGGTCACTGACCTTTTCTTTTGCTCATTTTTTTCGACGCCTGCCTGCTGCTGCTGCTTCTTCTGCGTTTTGTTTGTGTTCCACTTTCTGAAATTCCGCTTGCTGCTGTTCTTCCTACTCCCCCACCCCCCTTTTCGTTATACTGTAACCGTTTTCCGTGTTAATTTACAGGTAACTCTGTCCGATCTCGGAATAATCCTACTCTACAAAGTCTACAGACAATCGCAGCCCGAAGCTCTCCTGTCTGTGCCTGTCTGTGCGTGTCTGTGCCTGTCTGTGCGTGTCTGCAGTCTTTGCAGCACGTCAGGTGATAAAAATCAGCGAACGCATTTCGACAACAATGCAAAAAAGTTACTAAAGAATTTCAGCTGCAAGAAAAGAAGAAGAAGCAGCAGTTGACGATGAAGCGAAAGAGGAGGAGGGGAAAAAGTGAAGTTTCGCGATAGGGCCTGGTTTAAGCGCATTGTCAACAATTTCTCTTGGTTTTTTTTTCGCCTTGTTTTTTTTTAATTTTTAGTGTTTTTTTTTTGTCATTTTAGCTCATTTTGGGGGCTGCTACACAAATATGGCAAGAGTGAATGAAAGGAGGAAGAAAGGAGGCAATAAGCCAAAGGAGTTTGATAACTTTTTCATGTTATCGATATTAAATGTAATATCAAAGCAAACCAATCGATATTTATAACGTTATTAAAGTTGTTTTAATCATATTAAAATAATTTAAATCATGTGATAATTATTAATATTTATATTTGTTGGATAATGAAGGCAATACGTGAAAGGAGTACGATAACTTATCGATTCGATCGAATTAAGAAACAATAGTCGATATTTACATCGATTTTATTGTTCTTAATCAGATGAAAATGATATTATATGACAGAATATTTAATATTTATATTTATTTAATTCGACAGTCGACAGTCGACAGTTTAAAAGTATAGAAAAAAAAGCAATTAATAGTTATAATTAATGATTTTAAGTTAAAAGTAAAATCTTAACTGTGAGAAAAGAAAGAAAAAGAAATTAATTGAATTGAGTTTACATTGGGATCAAAAAATGAAAGAGCCGATCCAACATTTGTTGCAGAGGATTGGGGAAAACCCAGAAAAACCAGAAAAAGATTTCATATAAATAAATAAAGGAGGTTAGGTACGAATTTCAAGGCATTGTAGTCGATTATAATGTACAATATTATTGAAATCTCATCTAGAAATTAAGTTATATTATAAGATGTGATATGTTTGATCAGACTAATCCCTGTTTTATCCAGTTTTCTCTTCCTATGCAGGCTCTGCGTAGAAAATAAATAGCAATAGTTAATCGATAAGGGAGAGGGGGATATGGGGGTTGGCTTTTACCAGGTGATTTTTGCCTTTTTTTCTTGCTGTTAACAGCTGTCGCGCATTTGTTATTGTTATTGTTTCGCTACCGTAACATTTGTTATTGTTATTGTTTCGCTACCGTAACAACAACAAGAATGGAAAAGGTGTTAGTCATCCTTCTCTCTCTCTCTCCCTCTCTCTGTCTCTTCCACTCCCGCTCTATTTCTGTTTTAATTGCCGCCGATCGCCGGCCAAAAAACAGTTAGAAATGCGAGCATAATTTCGAGAGAGCTTTTTGCAAGAGAGAGAGAGAGAGAGAGAGAGAGAGAGCGCACATGCATTGTTGTTGTAGTCAAAACAAGCAGCAAAATTGGAGAGAGAGAGAGCGCGCACCTGTGTGTGTGTGAGTGAAGTGGGCTAAGCTAGCAAAAACGGAGATCGGAGATTTGTGATTTTTATAAGATTTTAATGTGATTTGCATAAATTATGCGAGTGTTGCGAGTGTGCGAGTGTGTGCACAGGTGTTGCCAGGGTTGCCCCCCCGCTGGCATCAGTGCAAGAGCGAGAGCGAGAGGGAGATGCTGCCATTCACCCAACTCAAACAACTCAAATAACTCATTCACTCACTCACTCATTTACTCATTCACTCCCAACTCAACCCCCTGCCCTGACTGGACAGCAATTTGGGTTGCCCACTCCCTGTCTACCCCTCCTCGTACCACCCTCCCACTCCACAAAGGGGTGCGGGTGCGGTCGATTGTCTGACGATTGACAAACGAACGAACGAACGAACGAACGAACGAACGAACGAACGCTAACCGATGCCAGCCGATCTGCAATCCGCGATCCGTTTTCCATTCCCATTCGCTTAGCTCCGATCCGAATCCGATTCCGATCGTTGCTTGTTGTGGGGATGGGGATGGGGATCGTTTTGCGGGGCTCGCGTCGCGTTGTGCAGTAGCGAAAAGTCAAAAAAGGAAATGGGAGACTGAAAATGACAACGATCACTCAAGCATAACCGAAAAGCAACAGCAGCAACAACGACACCAACAATAACAACAACTGTCCAATTTGTATCTATCTCTATGTATCTCTGTATATCTCTCAGTGTATATCGTACGATAGAAATAAATATGTATTGGATTCAACCCAACTGGTTTTGGATGGAAATTGTTCATATGGCAGATCAACTAGGGTTGTCTATTGGATCTAAGTTATTTATAGATCGACTATTCTATGATAAAACAGTTAAGAACTTCTGCAAAATTTAATTATTATAGTTATAGACGGGGTTTCCATTGCAAATATGACAATCTCTTATCAAATAGTTAAGATCTCCTTTTAGAAATGGAAATTTCTTAGTTAAAGAGTTAAGATCTTCTCTAATTAATGTAAATATCACAGTTCTAAACGTGTTTCCTATGAATACATATCAATTCAACATTTACAAGTTCTAATATCCTATTAAAAAGCTAAATATTTAAAGTTATAGATTGTTCTATTTATGAAAATATTCAATGTAACATTCAAAAATTAATCTTTCATTATATAATTAGATATCGTTGTTCAAATTTGATTTTCCCCTGAATTAGCCCAACTTTTTATTAAAGAAATGTTCTAAAAAAAAGATGTATAATTAATATTAGTATTATTAAACTAAGAAACTGATAATCCCAGCATACTAAGACAATCTGGCAACGTAATGAACATTTTTCCAATTAAAACCATAATTATCTTACTAAAACTCCCTACATATCGCCCGGAAAGTCCCTAGATATCAATAATATTATACAAATTCGCATAGTTATAAAAGCTTTTCATTTTCATTTGCATCTATAATTGAAAGTTCCAGGAAAACGTGGCGAGCAGACGCGAGACGATAGAATATGAATGGGAATATGGTGTAATGAGTATTGCCTGATTTCGATACCCATTACACATTATGGTATATAGTATGGTACTTCTTTTTGCATCTACTCACCTCTGTTTCTGGGAAGCTTTTTGTAATCCGTAGCTCATGGAAGACTTGGCTTTATGTTGTTGTAGTTTTTATTGTATTTTGTTGCTGTTGCTATTTTCTTTTTTTTGTGTTCTGTGTTTCGTGTGTTGGAAAGTTTTGCACAAGGCGCACTTGAAGCACTTTTTGAGTTGGTTTTCGGTTTTCCTTTTCGCTTTTCTTGTATTTATCGTATTGTTGTTGTTTGCAATTTGTGCACAGTTGTTGTAGAAGACGAAGAAGAAGCGAGGCGAAGTGAAGAAGCGGGCGAACGAAACGAAAAACAACTAATAAATTTCACAGCTGAGCTGAGCAAATTCGCCGCGTGCAAACAACGGCGGCGCACGAACCTCCAATCAGAACTGAAACGTAGGGATGTCGACGCAGACGCCGTCGCCGTGTTGTCGTTGTCCCTGAATGTTAATGCTGCTGTCGCTGCCGTCGCTGTCTCTGTCGCCGTCGACGTCGACACGAACGCGAGAACGAGAGCACGATCACGAAAGCCGAAGTGAGTTTGGGGTTTGGGAGGCGCGCGTTGGGCGGAAGAGTTGGATGGAGCCGAGTGCCCGTGTATGTGTGTCTGTGTGTGTGTGTGTGTGTCGAGGGGCTGCCACGACGACGAACACGCGCGCGCCTGTTTTACGACGCTCTTGTTGTTGTTGTTGTTGTTGGTTTTGATGTCGTCGCCGTTGGGTGGATAATAATATCGCGACTGCTTCAGCCTCTGCTCCGTGCCGCGCCGCGTCGCTGCTCCCGTTTCGTATGTTTTTGTAATGGCGGATTTCAAATGTGATAAATGGCCGAGCCGAGCTGAGCCGAGTCCGAGTCCGAGTCCCAAGCCGAAGCCGTTGCCGAAGCCTGCGTTAGTTGTTCGTGCGAAATATTGAAAAAAAACGCCAAGTGGGGATGTTGACGGACGCGGACGAGTGGATGAAATGGAATGGAATGAGCACTCGACTAGCCGAGGCGGGCAGTAAAACCAGCCAAAGTGCTAAAACGTCGGCAGAGCCAAACAGAGAGAGAGAGCGAGAGAGCGGGAGAACAACTTGACATTTTGGCTTGGGCCCTCACGAACACACGCACAGACACACACACGCAAACACAAGCGAAGCCCCTTGGCAGCAGTCGCCGCTGCGTTGGCGCTCTTCTGCTTCGGTCTCTCTCTCTCTCTCTAGTTGGCGCTCTCTCACGTTGACGCTCTCTTTGGTTATCAGAGTCGTGTCGAAATCGTTGACTGAGCAGCAGCGGCAGCAGCGCTCGCTCCTCATTTGGCTTCCTTTGCTGGTTCGTTGTGACCTGCCACGGCCCTAACCTGCTACCCCCCCCTCCCTCTTTCTACTCTCTGTGAGTGTGTGCATTTCGTGCTGGCGTATACAAGTATTACGAAATATGACAACAATGCAGTTTTGTGGGGTCTGCTCGTCCTCGTTTCGCTCTGCCGACGTTAACAGCGCTGCCACAGTCTCTGCCTCTGCTACTACTGCTGCGGCTACTGCTTCTTCAGCATAAATTGAACGAACGTACGCGCGCTCTCATTCCTACGTTCTCTCTCTCTCTCTCTCTCTCTCTTTCCATCTCTCTCTCTTAAGTGGGTGGTGGATTTTTGCTCTGTTTGTTTATTTCTTGTTCGCGCATCACTTGCAAATCGATTGCATCTCTCGATGAAGTTTAACTAAAAATAGCAACAGGGAAATTTTCTAATGCCCGCCGCATTCCGTCCCACTGTCCACTGTGGAATGACTTACGTCTTACGTGCGATAGAAATGCCATCCCATTAAAACGGGTTTGATCTCGAAGCGTGGCGTGGCGTGGCGTGGCGTGGCGTGGCGTGGCGTGGCGCGCGCGCAATCATGTCTAACTGAAACCGAAATCATTTGACTTTTCCCGCTTAGCTGCTTAATATATGCACCGCATACCAAGTGGCACACGGCAAACGGGGAACCCTGGCCCGGGGAAGCCTTCTCTGGGTAGCACTTAATGCCATTCAACGATATCTATAATGCATTTATGGGCGTTACACAAGCCCAACTGACCAACTTATTCCCCCCAGCAACAGACCCCCTCTCACCTTCCTCTACCCCTGCCTGACAGACATTTAAAGGACCATTAGTCGATCGTTAATCAAAACAAATTGAAAACCTTTGGGAATTCTCGGGTTCAGCCTTTGAGACCTTTTAGTTGAGAAAAAAAACAGATGTAGAAGAAATTGTTGTACACGTATGTTCCTCCAGGCAGAAATCATTCAAAAAATACAATATGAATGATCAGAATTGACAGTGGGTAAGGGGAGTGTAAAATTTGAATTGCAAGAAAACAAAATGCTTTGAAAATTAGGAAATATTTACAATAAATATGGAAGGAAAGCAAAATGTGTACATGGAGAATTGGAGGTCATTTTATGAAATATGAATATAATATTAAAGATGTTTAACCTATAATGCTGTGATTGAAGAGTTGTATGATATGAAATATATGTGGGAATGATCTGGCAACGCTGAGTCAGATGGCCCAAGTTATAGTCGACGGAATGGCAACGACGTACATTTAATAAGAAGAGGAGTTCGAGTTGACGACGCGAAGAGAAAAGACGTAAACAAATCATATAAAAGAATAAAAAGGTGAACTACGACGATATTAACATTAAACTAAAGTACTAACTAATTTTAAGGAACTACATTGAAGTATTTTGAAATAAAATCACTTAATTTAATATTAAAACAACCGTGAATTCATCACAACAACTGTGACTTGAACTTTAAACAAAACAGTTTATACCCAAGTCCCACATACATATATACATACATAAGATCATATAAAATTAACGCGACAGTGTGATACCCTTCGGCATATGTTACGGTATAGTTTAATTTGTTAAATTCGTACATACATACATATGTATGTATGTGTGCATGGTTCCAAATTATTCTCGACAGATGGCGCTCGCTCTTCGCACTCGCCTGCTTGTTGCTATCGCATACTTTCTTCAATAATTTCTGTGTTTATTGTCCGATCAAAAGAAAAATTTAGACAATACATAGTTATTTTAATCAGATTAGTATATGTTGAAGTCAGAAAGTTGTATCCTTTATACGCCGCTTACAAAACGACTTTAAAAATTAAATTATTGATTTGCGAGGGCGGTGGGCGTGGCACCTAACATTTGAAATAAACTTGATGAGCGTATAGTTTACACGAATCTTCCTGCCCAATATGGTAGCTTTTGCTCTTATAATAGCTGAGATCTGTGTGCTCACACTGACAAACAGACAGACAGACGGAGAGACGGACAGACAGACAGACAGACAGACATGGCTCAATCAACTTGGCTAGTGATCCTTACCAAGAATATATATACTTAATGGGGTCTCCCACGCCTCCTTTTAACTGTGGATTTGGGAATAATTTTGTGAAATTTTAGAATAAACACTTAAGACATTGAAAATTCAAGTTAACTTAATCAAATATAGATTGTAAAGTTGAGAAATAATATAATACATAAACCTTAATATACTGTATTTATAAAATTAGTTATATAAGTAAGGAAACTCTATCTTATCTCTTTGGAACCATACCAAATAAAAGCAAAATACATATAAATAAATATAAATAAATATATATTGTATTTTTAAGAAATGTATTAAAAGTCTAGGAAGATATTTCTAAATATCATACAAAATTGAACTGCAATTATCGGATACCTGCATATTATTAATCGTTTATCTATAAGGCAATGCTGATCACAATTCGAGACTGAAAATAATTATTACACCTGGATGCCGTGAGATTTCGCTATTGTCTGTAATACTTATGACAATTTAGGAATGAATCATACAGCCAATTAGTCAGATGCACTTGTATGCGGTGGGGGGTGGGGAGGGGTTGTAATTCTAAAGAAAAGCGCGAGCGATTTGCAACTTGATTTGCATTAAGGCATCAGGCCCATTGGGGCAGGTACAGACACGTCACGTGTACCAGATATATGTATGTACAATATATATGTAGATACTACATGGGCCCCTGGGAAGTGCCCAGATAGTGGGACTGGGTCTGCATCTGGGTTATCTTGCTGCTGCTGGGGCCCCTTGATCAACAGGTTTGTGGGCAGGCGAGCTTGTTTTTTTTCCCGCAACTGATATAAATTAATTGCTTAAGTTGTTGTTGTTGTTGTTGTTGTTGTTGTTGTTGCTATTTTGTTATTGTTGTTGTTGTATTTGCGGCATCATTTGATACAAAATTTGTTTTTAATAAAAAAACTCTCCAAACGACAAGGCAACCCTCTCTCTTCCTCTGTCTGTCTTTTTCCTCTCTCTGTATATTCCTCTCTCTATCTCTGTATCTATCTCTGTCTCTATCTCTCTCTCTCTCTCTCTCTCTCTCTCTCTCTCTCTCTTTCTCTTTCTATGCCTGTCTCTCTCTCAGTTCGCGTTGATCAACCTTCGTTGCCTGTGCGTAGGGGTTTTCGTTTCGTTTTCCTCTCAACAATGCGACGCGTCTCCCTCTACATCTGCCTCGGCCTGTGCCTTGTCTGCTCCCTCTTCTTGCCGCCCCTCCCACAGTGTGTCGTATTTATTAGACCAAAGTCGTGCACTTCGTTAACGTTTGCCGACCGAATCCGTTTGCCGCCCCGACTAAAAATCCAATAAACGTTCTGCGTGGGATTCTCAAATGCGTCGTCGTTGTCTGTCCGCGGCTGTTTCGTTAAGTTCGTAATACCCTGTCAAAACCTGCGGCGAAGGCAAGTGGGGTCGATTAATCAAAGGTAACAAAGCTTACCCTGTTCAATATAATTCAATATATTACTAAGCAGAAAACTCTTTATTAAACTTCACTATGATATCATTTTATTAATAAATCATACTTTTATATATGTATGTATTTATGTTTATGTTCAACTTTTTATATATATGTTATATATCTTTTGTCTCAATCAGATCAATAAGTTTATTAATTATATTTTTAGATCTATCTATATATAGAGTAAATTTCTTATATAACTTTACAAGGAAATCTTTTGTTGCAGTTTTACTTTTCTTCTAATAAATTCTTCCTCAATCAGATCTATTATTTTGTATAACCTCAGGAGTATTTGTCAGTCCATCAGCCTCTCATTTTTGGCACCACATTATTTGCTGTTGTTTATGATTTGGATGATTTGGCTGATGGCTAAAGCTGAGCTAAACTGGTTTCCACTTGGTCAACTTGCCCATCAAGGAGTCTCTCTCTCTAGCCGCATTTGTTTATTGTTATTGTCGAGGTAACGAAACGAAATCGAATGGGGACTAAGTTTAAAAATCTGGTATAATATTTGAATTTCATTAAGATCGCCTGTTGGCCACAATTCGCTAGCCTGAATGACGCATTTATATTGACGCATTTATATATTGGATCATTTGGTATTTGGCTGATCAACTGGAGAAATCGAATTTATTTTGGTCTCTATTTTTCCCCACTGCCAATTGCGAATTCCCACTAGAATAGTTTGTTACCTGTTCTTTATTAAATCTCTAAATATAGAATGCTTTCAATGCTAATCCTACGGTTATTCAGCAATCAATTAATGCATTGCGAAGGTGAGAGTGCAATGTAGGCAATAATAACTTATCATATTGAAATAAAGGGGATTTTCTAACGATAACAGTTCACTTGCTGAGGATCTCTCTACAATTTCTTACTGTAATTCTATCTCGAATTAAAACATTTCCATTATTTATATTTATATTTAAATATTTCATATACAGATATGTATTGTTATTATCCAAATCTGTTATACACCTTATAATCCACAGTTTTCAATAGTTATAGCACCCAAAAAACCCTTCGCTACATTATGCAAATGATTCCTCTAGTTTCGTCTCGAGTCGCATTCAGGTTGTCTAACGGTAAAGGGAAGGGCCCCACAAGCAATGAAAGCAGCATCAAACAGACAGAGAGAGAGAGAGGGAGAGAGGGAGAGGGAGAGAGAGACCAATACATAAATCTGTTGCGTTCCCTCCTAACCTCAACGCATTAAAATGCTTGACCTGAATTCCAAGCCCGAAACGCAGACAAAATGCTGCCTGATGGCACAACCCGCAGCAACTGGAAGGCTTTTTCGGGCATTTTCCATTGCTTTTTCCTTAACTTTGGCGTGCGTTGAAGATTTTCCTGCTGCGATCATCGTCATCATCTGTCTCGCTTGAACGCTTTGTGCTCCACACACACACACACACACACGCACACACACACAATACATTGGGATCCACATTTCAGTCCACTCTCCTGCTCCTCTCTAACTGCGATTGTTGTTGCTGTTGTCTGGCAGCCATTTTTTTTGTTCTCTCTCACTGGTAATGAGCGCGCCCTTTTTCCATGTTCGTCTGACGCCTAACGGTAAGCGCTGTCTGTGGGCGCGAAGAGGAGGAGGGGGGGGTCGGGTGGTTGTGGAGCTTGCCTTCGTTCACTTTTCTCACACTGCGCTTGGGCCTGGCTTTCGCTGCTGCTGCTGCTGCAGCCGCTGCTTCTGGCTCTGCTTCGGCGTCTGCGCCTTCCCTTTTGCTCTTCCCTTTTAGGGCCAGGGGGTGCAACTCTCCACATGCGGGCTGCCTTCCTCTCTCTCTCTCTCTCTCTCTCCCTCTGGCTTCCTCAGTTCAAGTGGCTTTTGCTGCATGTCTTTCCCCTTCTCTTCTCTCTCTTCCTCCTCTCTCCCTCTATTCCACTCTCTCTTTTTTTTATGAAGCTGTAATCTAACCGTAAATTACGGTATATCGTCTATCGTAATATTGTAATATCGTAAATATGCTTTTGACACTTCCTTCGTTGTTTAATTGCTCGAAATTTCGATAGAGCTGCGTCTATGTGTATTTGTGTGTGTGTGTGTGTGAGTGTGCGAAGATCGCAGCAGAGAGATACTCCTCGCTGCCGCAGCTAGACAAAGGCTACGTCGCCGCCGCGCAGCAGCAGCAGCAGCAACTCGAATCATAATTACAAGTTAACCTTAAGAGTGACACAAATCCGGCGGCAGTTGCTGCCGCTCTACCTCCGCTGCCTCTGTCGCTGTTGGCCTCTCGGTCGTTCCCAGCAATTAACTTCAAATGACACAAATGCCACCAAGGCACGCCACAAAGCAGCCAAGCAGCAGCCAAACCAACCAACCAACCAACCACCCGCCTTGGTCGCTATCTCTGTCTCTGCCTCTGCCTCTGCCTCCGTCGCTGTCACAGTGGCAACCTCCACCTCAGCCGCCCACATTTGCAAGTGAACGGCAACTTTGATGACGCCTACGACGGATGATGCGAAGCTGAGCGCAGTCGCTGTCGCTGTCGCGGTCGCGGTCGCAGTCGGCGCCGTCGAAGTTGCGGTTCATTTGATCGAAGCTTTTTTCTCAGCTAGCATTCCATTGATTTCTGTGTGTAGGACTTGGCAAGGCAGCAGAGGGAGAGAGCAAGAGAGCAAGAGAGCAAGAGAGCAAGAGAGCAAGAGAGAAGAAGAGAACGAGGCAGAAACAGCGCAAAGTCTTGTGAATTCTGTAATTGCCACTCATCTTCGTTTTAAGATGAACACACACACACATACATATAGAGGCGCACATGCAAGCACACACACACACATACATACATACATATGCAGAATCTAAACATGTAAAGTGCAGTGCAGGCAGCGCAGTCGACGTCGCGAGGCAGCTTCATTGAAAAAAAAAAAAAAAGAAAAAATACTGTGCTGAGAGGATATGTGTGCGCATGTGTGCGTGCGTCACAGTCAGCCTGTGTCTCTGTGTCTCTGTGTGTGTGTGTGTGTGTGTGCATAACTTCGTCTATTGCAAGTAGCGAGCTTTGTTGTTGTTGTTGCCGCAGCTCATTCAATTCAAATAACTCGTGATTTCGTAAGCCTGTTTTTTGTTTTTGTTTGGATTTCTGTTTCTGCTGCCACCGTCGCTGCCACTACGAGTGTTGTTGTTATTGTTGTTGTTGTTGGGTGCTGGGAGTTGCAGCTGATTCGAGGCCATTTTAGACAACTGAGCTGGCGCTGCTACTGCTGCTGCTGCTGCTGCTGCTGCTGCTGACGTTGGCGTCGACAGCAAGTGCGACTTGGACTCGTTGCTGTCGTCGCGTTCTTCTTGTTGTTGTTGTTGTTGTCTTTGCCGCGCTGCAGTTGCTTAGATGCCAAAGCTCCGTTTGTTTTCTTGTTGTTTCGTTTGGTATTGCAAGCATGATGACCTTGAGCCGCTCATTTTAACCAAGTGGCTTGGTCTGCGAGCTCAATGAGTGTGAGTGTGACTGTGAGTGTGAGTATGAGTCTGCTCTGTGTGTGTGTGTGTGTGTGTTGCGCTTGTTACCCAGTCCCAGTTACTTTTGGCATCTTGTTTGTGTCTCTCTCAGTCTCTCTCTCTCTCTCTCTCTGTATGTCTCTGTGTCTCTCTGTCTTTCTCCCTCTCACTCTCCCTATATCTCCCTCTCTCGCCCAGTCCAACATTCAAAGTGATCGCAACTATTTTTATTATTGTTGCTCTTTTTCCTTCTACTGTTGTTATTGTTGTTGTTGCCTTTGCTTGCCTTGTCTTCGCTTCAGGTTTTTGCTTTGCTGTCATATCTTTTGCACCTCGCATTCATTCATCGATTTTGCGAATGCTTTGGTGACACTCAACTGTCCCCAGTGCCCACTGTGCACACAGTATGTGTGTGCCCACAGTCCACTCTCTGTATATTTGGTTTTTCTTGCACTTGAGTTGCAAATCAAATGTTTCTACTGTGGGGAGAATTCTTCTTCTTTGTCTTCTGCGCATACCTCAGCTGCTGCCTCTGCCTCTGCCTCTGTCGCTGTCGCTGTCGCTGTCGCTGTCGCTGTCGCTGTCGCAGTCACTGCCTCAGCTGCGGCTTCTTCTATCGCGTAATTGCAAGCGCTGATTTCGCCTGATTCGTTCGATTCGCCGTGTATTCATTCATGAATTTCGCCAGCCTCGCTTACTCGCACACACACTGTGACGTCACAAGCGGCGTATGAGTAATAGAGCTGCCAGTGAAATCATAACATGCACAAATATAAACAGCAGACAGATACCGCATGTACATACGTATGTACATATGTATGTATGTGTGTGTGGTTTTATTGTTATTGTAATTATTATGCATTAGACGACAATTTTCGCTGGAAATTGCCACAGTCGCCACAACGAGGCTGCAAGTCCCGGGAAACAGCTGCAAATCGCTTTGCAAATTAGCCTGAAATGGGAGCAATCAGCTTGTGTATCCTTTGTGTTGCACGCTGGCACCGTTAGGACTAAGCGGAGTGTCGGTTATGCGGCTGCTATTGATTGTTGCAAGACAAATCGCTGGCAATTGGCGACAGCTTATGCTACTATTTGCATTATAATACAATCATTTATCACACTCTTATCTCTTATCTTACAAGATTAATATTTCCACTACTAGTTCTACTTCCAATTCTGGTATACTACTTCCAGTTCTTCTACAATATTTCCAATCCACTTTCCTACTACTTCTTCTATTGCTATTACTATTACATCTTATACTGCTTCTACTATCATTACATCTACTGCTTTCTTCTTCGAATTCCTCCTTAACTGTGACTACTACTACTTCTATTCTTCTACTATAACTATTTTTACAAATACTTCTACTGCTGTTGCTACTATTATTACTACTACTATGACTACTACTATTATTACTACTACTATGACTACTACTACTTTAATTACTACTGCTTCTACTATCCCTTCTTATACAACTAATACTACGACTTCTACTGCTACTACTGCCACTACTTCTATTACTACTACTAATACTAATACTACTACTACTACTAATAGTACTACTACTACTATTAATACTAATACTATGACTACTACTATAACTAGTACTATAACTACTACTACTACTGCTACTAATACTACTACTACTTTAGCTACTACTACTATAACTACTACTACTACTACTGCTGCTACTACTACTACTACTACTACTACTATTACTACTACTACTACTGCTCCTATTACTACTACTTATACTTCTACTACTTCTATTACTAATACTACTAAGGCTAGTACGACTACTACTTCCACTACTACTACCACAACTTCTACTACTTCTCCTACTACTATAACTACTACTACTACCAGAACTTGAACTGTTACTATTACTCCTACTTCTAATAGTACTACTACCACTACAACTACTCCGACTCATAAAACTACTACTACTTTAATTACGACTACCACTTTTTTAATTGCGGCTTCCACTACTAAAACTATTACTAATACTACTATGACTACTACTACTAGTACTTCTTCTTATACTACTACTGCTACTACTACTGCTACTAATACTTCTACTACTACTACTATTACTTCTAATAGTACTACTACTAATTATACTATTACTACTATAACTACTGCTCCTATTACTACTACTTATACTGCTATTACTACTACTACTTCAATTAATACTGCTTCTACTAGCCCTACTTCTTCTGCACCTTTCTACTGCTATTTTATTTCCCTAGTATTACTAATACTACTACTATAACTACGACTACTAATACTGTTTCTACTACTACTTCATCGATAGCTACTTTATCTACTACTACTTTATCTTCTACTACTTTATCTACCACTACTTTGACTATAACTTCTACTGCATCCTCTACTTCCACTGCTCCTACTTATCCTAGGTCTGCTATCTATTCTTCTTCCATTACTTCTTATTTCATTACATACAACTGTTACCTCTTATACTTCTACTACTTCTACTTCTACTACTTCTACACTTCTATCAATTCCATTACAACCTCTTCAGCTACTTCTACTTGTATTCTATCATAGCAGTTACTACATCTAACTCCTATCTTAACTCTCTATTCTACTTCCAATTGTAACCAGTTCAATTTGCCCCACTGCAAGCTGCATTCAATTCAAAACACTTGCAAGATGAGTCACACTTAGTTCCAAGTTGGGCAGTGCGGCCTTCGTAGTGGATCTTCTCGAGAGGAGTACGGCAAGCTTGTCTTGAGATTGTTTTGACTACCAAACGTGATTTTGCACGCACTTTTCTTTTGTTTTTTAGCCGAAAATGCAAATAGCGAAAAGAGAAAGAACTTTTGCAAAATTTGCTGCTCTTGCAGTTGCGGAGGACAAGGCGAAGCAACAAGAACAAGAACAAGCTGCAGCACAAGAAGAAGAAGTAGAAGAAGAAGAGCAGCAGAAGTGGACGCATTTGTCGCTTATGCAGAATTCGTAACCTCGCTATGAAAAGAACGTGCAAAGGAGGGCGAAGTAAGAGAGAGAGAGAGAGAGAGAGAGAGAGAGAGAGGCAACTCAACGCCTCAACTCAACGGAGCTCACCTTCAACCAAAGGCCAGTGGTGGAGGGTACAGGTTGGGGGGATAAGGTATATTCTCAGCGATTTTGCGGCCTTTTCGCTGGCGCAGTGCTTTTGCTGAAATTGTCACATCGACTGACCCGAATCAGCTACAGCAACTCGCCTTGACTCGACTTGGAGATGGGAATATGCAACTGGCAACTCGGCTGCGGCTTTTGGTTTAACTGAGTTAGCAAGAAACGCGCCAAACAATGTTGCAACGACCCCCCCTCCCCACAGCCTAGAGAACAGTAGCATATGATGAATAATTGGAGCACTCAGCGAAGCTAGCGTCACGTTTTCCAGCAAGGTAAAACTGAGAGGGGGCTGGCTCGACTTGGATTGGGTTGGGTTGGACTGTGGCTGTGGCTATAGGAAGCCGCCGCCAAGGTAAGCGTCGGCGTTGCAGTCACTGTCAAACTCACGCGTAGCCCCGAGTCCAACAAACAAAAAAAACGAGTGAGCCAGAAGCAGCTGAGAAAAATCAATAATCAAGGCAGAAGAATATAACCACAGCCTGTTGCGGTTTGCTGTTATCAGCAGCAGCGAGTCCTGTGCGCTGATAAGCCCCACACACACTAACACACACACATGCATGTTAATGTGCAGATAAAGGCCAAATCGGCAATAATAACTGGCAGCTGATAAGGCGTCCTGAAAGACAGTGAAAGGCAAGAGGTAGGCAAACAGACACATGCACAAACACACACACACACACACACATGCACAAACACACACACACACAACACACACACACACACACACAAACACACACACACACACACACACACAGAAACAGAGGGAGGCGCAGCTGCTTATCAGCAAAACATGACGGTTAACTCCTGCGCCTCGTTCTGCTCTGCGTCACTTGCCCGTTTGCCCGATTACCCAGCGGGACTTTCTATCTACGCATGAAATGATTTCCTGCAGGGCTAGGAAACACTTTGGCAAGCATGCTCTAGGGTAAATTGAATACATATACATATAATAAATACGAATGCATTATAAAAGGTCATATAAAGTAAATATAGGTTCATTTGCTATACAATTTTAGAATATTTTACTAACAATCAACTTTTATTTAGATTTCTCTATGAAGTAAACAGAATGTTCTTTTGAACGATTATTTATGCGATTAGCATCGTTATAAAATTGAATTGTTATAAAATATTGTTTATTTAAGTTATATAATATATAACTTCAGTTGAGATCAATCTATTTTCTTTTTGTTTACTCTCTATCTAGTCATATAAAATATAAATATACAAAATACATATATTGGAATCAATATAAAATCGTTATTTAGGAGATTATTTTTAAAGCAAAGCTTTGTATTGTAAATTAAAGTGTGATTAGCCTCTCTTTATATGTTTATTCATATAATATTAGTTAATTATAATAAAAATCACTGAAGATCTCTTTCCATCTTCATGTTCTCTGCCTTTACCTCTCTCTCTCTCTCTCTCTCTCTCTTCCGCTTCACACATCCAACTGGGATTCACTTTGTGCTTTTATTGTCATTTTGAGTGTATTTGCATGAGTGTGTGTATGTGTATACGACTGCAAACGTGTTTATTGTACCTTGTGTATCCTGGACTGTGATGAGTCCCCATAAAAGTAAACAGACCCCAACAATAATAATAAGCTGAAGGCGATAAACTTGACTTTTCGCCATTGCCTTTTGATGCCTCTCTTGGTTGCTATTGTTGTTGTTGTTGTTGGTGTTGATTTTCAGCTATCTTCTTTATGATTCATTTCGCTATAAATATTTGCCACAATCATGTTATATTTATAGCTGGAATAAAGAATCCACTAATTGTGAGGATATAACTGTAAGTTAGGGATTTAGTATAGAAAACGAAACGATAAACGAGGTTGAAAAAACATATGAAAGCATACGAGATAACAATTTGAATATGGAACCAAGAAGGGGAACATTGCAGGACGTATCTCGTTTGCTAAATTTATAAAATGTATTCAAAAATGTACACATGTAAGACTTCAAAGACTTCAAAAAACTCTCAAAACCAACAATTTGTATTTCTAGACTTTCCTTAAACTGCCTTTAGTTCTCTGGGGATCTTAACTCAAGACACAAATAGGCGTTCGGGGGTTATCTGCACAGTTTTCAAGGGCGTTGACCAAATTTGGAAAAGGCAAACAGAACGGAATTCTGTTATCAGTCGAGTAAGAACACAACAAGTTGAAAACGAAATCCTCCGTCGGGTCTGGCCGCAGCGGCTTATCAAAATACGGAGAAGGAGAAAAAACAGAAACAGAAACAGAAACTGAAACAGAAACGAAGGGAAAGTACGTAAACAGAAGAAGAAGAGGACGGGAAACACAGAGTGTTCCTGGAGAAGTGGAAAAAGAAGCAGAATGGGAGGCAAGAGCAGGAAAAACCTTTGGCATCTGGCAAAGTGCATTCGCCCCCAGGAGTTGGCATAGCATAGCATGAGAATGCCAGAGGCGCAGGGGAAGCGAAGAGGACACGAGAGAGAAGGGAGAGCGGGACATTGCCCCCCGTTCAACTGAGGCAGACAAGGAAAATGCAACGCAAAAAGTAGCATGGAAGATGGGAAAATGCGCGCAAAGGGTTCAATGCACGATTTTCTTTTTTCTCAGGCCATTGCCGGTTGCCATGGGAAAATTGGAAAAACGAATAAACAAATGAAATACTTCACTTAAGTGGCGAGGATCGGCTGTGCAGCAACTTATGTTGCAACCCTCGTTAATTGCCAAAAGCCAAATTTGAAAAGTCGCGCGAGCCAAAATTGAAAATTCTGCGGGTTCACTGAAGGATCGCAGTCCCCCTCCCCGCCCTGCCTCTTTGATTGCTCTTAATTGAGGTCACAATAGACTCGCATTGGGTTCTCCCAATAAAATCTTCACCTCACACGCGCCGCGCCTCATATCGCGCTGCCGTTCACGTTCCCGTTAATAAGGCGAAATTATGCAGGATCGCAAATTGAATTGGCTTCTGGGTGACGACAGGGAGGGAGGCAGGGAGGGAGGGAGGTACCAGCGGTAGCACAGACGGTAGTCCCAGTGAAAGCATGTGGGCTGGATCGATTTCACTGAGAACACTTTGAATGAGCGAACCAAATGAAAAACATTTATAAAGGGATATTTATAACACCATCGAAATATGTTTATACCCTGGCAGAGGGTATATTAATGTTGGCCAGAAGTTTGCAACTCGCCTCACAGACATCTATTGTGAATAAGTATTAACAGAGGAATCGAACAAGCGCTGTCCCTCTGTCCGTCTGTCCGTATATCCGTGTGTCCGTGTGTTGCAACGCAAAGCAGTCTCTCAGTTTTAAAGTAAACTTGATGAAACTTTGCAGATATGCTTCTTATTGCTGTACACTGTATTGAAGTCAGAACGAGCCGGATTGGGCCGATATACTATAAGGTATAGCTGCAGTACAAACTATTAGCCCTTTTTAGGTATTTATCAATGTAATGCAATCCAATTTACAATACCTGTTGTGATTTAATAAATAGCTCAACTTATCAGGGCCAATCAAAGTAAGACATAATATTCTGCACCATTAAATATACATAACTAGTAAGGGTATACGACTTTCGGCATGCCGAAGGTAGCATTACTTTCTCATAAAGGAATGCTTGAGCTTGTGGTCCTGTTATATTTAGAAGTAGTAAAGATATAAATTGTCTAAAAAGCTTTAATAATTAACTGTAAATAAGGATCAGGGATTTCAAATAAAATAAACATTCTTAATTATATGTTTATCATCGAAACAGTTGTAAATATATTCTTAAAATAAGTACAAAGGCTATCAAGTAAAGCAAACTACTAAGTCATCTTAGCAAGGAAGTAAATAATATCTGAAAAAGGAATAGATACTACTTAAAAAGGCAGTAGAAATATTACAACAAAAAGGGAAAATAATGAATGATAAGATAGTGAGAGACTTGGTCACGCCTAATCTAAACTTAAGCTTAAAGTAAACAGAGAAATATACCTAAAGGATATTTAAGTAACGAGTACTGAAACGTGAGTCTTTATCTGTCATCTTTACACACCCCAATATTATCTCATCAGAATTCAACAAGGCAAACAAAGAGCAGTGCTACCTAACGATGCACGAAGACCGCAAAATGAGTTGAATGAACAAGCGGGAGAGAGAGGCAGAGGAAGATCTCAGCGATCGATTGTACTTTCTGCAGGACGACCTCATGCTGCGAGCGCGCTGCAAGGTGTAAAGAAGGATGCGAGAAATCAAGAAGACTGCAAAAGTCAATTGAGATTGTTGAATGGAAGGCAACAAAGAAGACAGGAACAGACGGGAACAGGACAAAGGAAAGGCAACAGGCTGAGGCTGGTGGCGAAAGGATCGAGATGTGCGTGCTGCGATACGCGTGTGTTCCACGAATTGCCACGCCCACGCTGACTCCCACACTCGCTTGGGCTTGGGCTCGTAATTTGAGCCCGCAGGATCTGGCACTGTCTCGAGATTCGTTCGGTTCGTTTTGGTGTTGAGTAATTTGTGCGCCACGCTCGTGAAATCTGTTAAGCGGTTAAACAAAACATAAACAAAATCGTCCCAGGGGTTGATCGAGAATTAACCCCTAGCGTGGTGACAGAGAGAGAGAGAGAGAGAGAGAGAGAGAGTGGAAAGGGCAGGGGCGACTACTGAACAGCGGCGTCTGATCGAATGCTGGTGGTGCTATTTTTGGATCAAAGCCTTGAGGCCTCATGTGGGTCTCCTTCTCAAACGGGGAGGACGAGAACGAGGCGTGGCTATTTACAAAACAAATGTGTGGGCCAGTCAATTTTCATTATTACGATTTCCTTGTACCCGCAGCTGAGACGCAATGCATCTCCTGCCCCAAGGATAATTGAATGCAATTGAAATTGTAAATTGAAGTTGAATTCGAGTCTGAAATTCAAATTGAAATCGAGTTGAAAATTCCCGGAGGGGAACATAAATCAATAAAACCTCAAGCATTCAGCTTTGTTTTCTTAACTTTTTATCGCGCTAATGACGTGTGAGTGATAAATGAAATGCACGAAAGGAAAGTGAGGGAAAACAAATGACCTCGCGACCTCTTGATTTCTCTCGGCGATACACAAGAAAGCAAATACACAGCAAACTCTAGAATCGGGCATATTGTAATGTCCAGCGACAAAGCAACAGCTGGAATCCTTTATAGGCAACTCAGATATTTCCATCGTTTCTTATCGGGATTTTTGTAAATAGTTCTTGAATTTGAAATCTCTGTTAACTATTATATTATAAATGATATTGATATTGGCCTATGAATTAGTAAGTAACATGTGATAACATGAGATCACGGCATTAACCTGGTATTCAGTTTATTTCTGATAGAAAATCCCTAGAATTGGGGAGTTATATATTATGATTCATAGGAAATCGCTCGATTTTAGTGTAAAAAATATCCATTTAACTCAAGATTCGCTCTTTGTGTTGATAGATTTGGTGTAAACAGTTGAAAGACCTGCAGAAATAAACGATAGTTAAATTGTTTTCATAATTTGAAAGATTTGAAGACCCTTTGGACTTCTAACATGCATTATTTTATTGATAAAAATCATTCATAACATTAATAACTCTACAGAAATTAATAGATTTGAATGGGGAATGAAAACTCGTGCTTATTTTGACTGTCTTATTAATTGATTATCAAAATGGAAGAATTTTTAAACACTCGATTTAACAAAATCGATTTCACATAGTTTTCTAAACAAAACTCAGAAAAATAAAGGAACCATAACTCATTTCTATGTACATAGACCATATACATAGAGTTAAGTGGTTCATTTAATTCTTTTTCATATTATCTCTTGCTTTTTTATCAAATCTATTATACCAGAACATATACCACATGATACTTTATTCTAATGTGACCTTAATCTTAGTATCTTTTCGATCTTTGGGATACGATCTCATTAGCTTTAACGATCCTCATGTTGTGTCTTGCTTCAAAGTGTACATAGAGAAACATATCCATCCTCACTTTGTATCTTTTCGCTGCAAAGTCTTCCGGAAAAGAGTCCGATTCCGGGTGCGAATCAATCAAATCGAAAGCCAATTGAGGCGTGCTCTTCGGACCTAGCGGGCCACTTGGAATGTCCCGAAATAGATCAATCGCAACCAAAAAAGTTCTGCTATTTATACGCGAAATTGATCGGAGCAAGGGGAGAAGGGAATGGGGAAGCAAAGTTGAGGAGAATGCACATGGCAGATGGAGCTGCTCGAGGGATACGCAGCAGCGAAGGCAACAAAGGCACCAAAAGATACATTTGCACTTACACAGATACAAAGATACACGGCACAGATGTGCAGGAGAGGAAGCAGAGAACAAGGGACGGGGGGCTATTAAAGGCCGCGAGAATTCCTGTTCCTTTGTCTATGCTCAAATTGCCGACAAGCAAAGGCAACGTCGGCCGCGTTGCATGCAACAGATACGATGCGAGGCAGCTAAATTGCATTTTTATCTATTTTTACTTGGGGAAAATGCGGACGCAGGCAGCGCAGCAAAGGCAACGATCGCCGCTGCCGCCGAGGAGGATTACAAGGCGAGGCAGACGCAATTTCCTTCCTCCTGCTTCCACAAATAGCTGTAATAACAAAAAACCGATCTTGCCCTGTGCCGAGGCTGCTGAGGCCTCTGCCTGGATGCCACAAGAAAAGCAGGAAAAACTCCTTGGCTGCCACAGTTGCAGCAGCTCTGCGACTGCGTGTGTGTAAGTGTGTGTGTGTGTGTGTGTGCCTAGCCTGTTGCCTGTGGGCTGGTTCAATGAACTGCCGTCACCTCTCTGCGCTGCGCAGCTGGCAGCGCTGTCGACGTTGGCAGAGCGACAGCGAGCGAGCAACAATCCTTTTTCTTTTGATTTTCTTGGCTCACCCTTCACTTGATCTCTTGCCTGACTTGTGCCTGCCCCACCGCTCTGCCCCGCGCTGCTGCCGCCGCTGTTTGCTGCATGGCATGGCAGGAGTTGTGTGTGCAGGAGTTGCTTTCAAGGGTTTCGGTTTATTTCGAGACAACAACAACAACAAGCTCAACCGAGACAACAACAACTACAACAACAACAACGTGCATCGAGTCGTCTGGGGGCTTTAGATTTCACTTGGCGTTTCGCTCCGCGTGGGGAAATGTAAACATTTCATCGTCGTCATCTCATAATCGCTTGTGCCTTTGCCTTTGCCTGTGTGTTTGTGTGTGTGAGTGTGTTTGCGTCTCTGCTGGGTATTGCCCTCGCCCCTGACCGCGCTCTACCCCCTACTCTCCTTATCCATGTTGCTGCCCCACAGCGTATCCCTTTTTTTTCGCTGGAATGCGCCGCTTGTTTACCCAACTCGCGTCTCGGGTCGCGTATTCCGATCTTCTTCTGCTGCTCAGTTTTCTTTCCTCTTTTCCTCTTTGCATTTGTCACTTTGCTGTTGATCTTTCGCTGCTTCGTTCGTTTTCCATTGCCCCATCGCCGATCATGAATCGTCGTCGTTTGGCTCACTTGTGAAGGATTTTTCAAGGAATTGCCGATGCAGCAAAATTTCAACATTTTCGTGCTGATCGTGCGGTAAATGTGGGTACAGTCGAGATCGCTGAAGCCTAAGGAACTCTGCGGGAGGAGCCATTTGATGTGCCAGATGCTATATGTATGATATAATGTCAGTTAAGGAGAATGAAAGCTGATATGAATGATCTCTTTATCACTGATCAGTGAAACAAGGGGATCTCGCTTAGATATATAGATCAGTTATTGAAATCTTATAAAATATTTTCTATAGAGTAGGATATGTGGGATGATCAATTGGATAAATTATTAGAATGAGTTTCACAGCAAGATCAATGATCGCCTGCAATATGTTTACTTTGAGGAGATAGAATGAGAGAGTTTCACAACAAGCCCAATGGATTAATGATCCCCTAAAATATGTTTAGTTTTATTCCGTATAGAATTAAGATCAAAAAACATTATATTCTATGTATATTGAACAGATCTTGATAATAATGATTAACGATTATCGATCTAGTATATTTTACTGTACTGCAGTTTGAGGTTAGGGCCACATGATCACCCTTGGCTAAGTACACCTCACTCACACACACACACACACACACACTCACAGCTGTGTGTATAAACTGCACTTGACTCGCAGTTGGGATATGCCTAGCCCCCCTTGCTGGAGATAAAGTACAGTCTGCACAAAGGATCGCGAGTCAGGAAAGTATCCAACGATGAAGCCTGAAGAGGCGAGAGCAAACAAGGCAGGAGAACAAAGCAAAGCAAAGCAAAGCGAAGCGAAGCAAGCAAAGAAAAGGAAAAGGAAAGCGAGGGCAAAGTAAACCCAAGTGCGCGGCACAGCAAACAAATGGGGACTGCGATTGGGATAACGGCAGAGGGAGAGGGAGAGGTAAAGGGAATACAGCCAGGGGGACTTGCAGTGTCTGTCTGCTTGGACCTTGACTCTCTGTCCTCAAGAGTGGTGCTGACTCTGGGCATATATCCTCCACGCACGTATTGTCCCTCCATCTCCATCTCCACCTCCACCTCCACCTCCAACGTGGCGATTATTCATGACTTTATGGACTTCGGGTAGGGAAGGACATTAAAATTGTTTTTACGCCAACTCATCGAGAGGATCAAACTGGTTCTGCTTTGTATGCCACTCACTCACACACACACACACACACACACACACACACTGCTGCTGCTGCTGCTGCCAGACCCGGCTCAGAGCCTGTTCGCCTGTGCTCCCGCCTGGACAGTCAGGCCTGGCCGCTCCTTGGAATCTGGAGAAACCAGTTTAAGTGGCCTCCTCTACCTGTTGCATGTTGCCTGTTGCCTGGCGCGATTGTTGCCTTTGTGCCTGTTGCGGATCCCACGAAAAAAAGGGATACTTGTCAGCAAACACACACACACATACACTTGCACACTCGCACACACACCTTGGCAGACCATGACAAAGCCTTGTTTATCCAATTTAGTGTGTGCCTGCCCCTTGCGCAATCCTTTCGTCCTCGCAACTATCGTTGTTCGATCTTCATTTTTGACTTTTTGGGACGTTACTTTTTCGTGTGCCGTGTACAGTTTCAAAAAGGGTTTCGCTGAGTTCCAAAGAGGAGCCCGAAATCGACAAAGAAATGCAGATTAAAACAGGTCTGTGAAATTCGCCTGGCAGCCACAATTCGCATCAAATTTCGTTAATATGTGAGGAATTGTAATAAGGAGGTCCTTCAAGGACAGGAGTCCCTTTACAATGAATACAAATTTAATATACATTAATATAAATATAAATTAAATTAATAAATTACAAATTTATATAAAGTTCTTTAAGTTAAGGATTGTTTAAAGGATTGTCTTTTTCCAGATAAACTTTCTTTAATTAAATCTTTACAATCATTTATCTTAAATTATTTCAAGCCATGATTTGTGTAGTTCTTTTTTTTCAGTTTATATTTCCATTAACTTAATCAGTCAACTTAATTTGCTTGCATTAGCTTCGCTTTAGTTCATAATTTGTCTGGGGATTTGTCAAATGTTCTCTTTTTCCGCTGCTCTACTTCCTTCTGGGTTTCTCAAAGTCTGCGCGAAACCCTTTGCAATATGCAGGCTACGGAGTAAGGCACATGAGTTGCACTATTTGCATACCCTGCACTGTTGTTGTGGGCAAAGGGAGTACAAATATGATATGCAATAAGAATAGAAATAATATTATTATGTGTTAAAGCTATAATTGTTGTATTATAGTTTTGATTTTCTTACATCTTAATATTTTCATTAACTAAAATATTCGATTTATATATTAGGTTGTATTTCCTATTACATATATCATTAATTTATTATATTTTTCATATTTTCATAGAACATATATAGGATTGAGAACATCTGAATTAATGATTCATCAACTAACTATGTAACTTTTGATCACTTTCTATAATAAATGTTTTGTGAATCAAAGTTCAAATTTTCTAATGCATTTTTCACATTTTTATTATAAATATTTTCGATATTGAAAATACCAAAAATACAAGATTCCCTTACTGGGATATACATTGCAGTCATATCTATATAAACCGATTCTAATCTAACCTAATACTAATTTTGCTCAATGACACTTACGGCACCATAGAAGGGGTGTCTGATAGTCTATCATCTTTAATCTTCTCAGCTTTTTACTTGCTTTTCTTTTTTTATTGTTGTGAAAAATGGTGCGCAAACGTAAATGCGAAGCAGCAAGAAAATCCACAGTAAAACAACAACAACAACGCAATGCAGAGCGCACAATTGGCGCAGGAAAAGCAAAAGAGCAAAGAACGAGAGAAAGAAAGAGAGAGAGAGAGAGAGAGAGAGAGAGAGAGAGAGAAAGAGAAAGAAAAGGGCAAGCAGAGAATAATGTTGGAAAATATTGTGTGAAAAGTTAGTTCTGTCTGCGGGACAGGCAAGTTGAACGGCCTGCTTATGGCTCTTCCTGCACTTCCTCTCTTCGCCCCGCCCCCTTACACCACTACCCTCCTGCTACTGTTGGGCATTACTCGGGTAATGAAGGGTTTCGTCGTCAGCTCCTCTTGGTGCCTTCTGTGTGAGTGTGACACAGCCAGCAATGGGGAAATGGGAAAACGCAGATTGGAAAAGTCATCGCTGTGGTTGGCATTCTGTTTTTCTGTTTCTGTGTCCCCTCATTCTAGCAGCTTTTGTCTGTCTTTCTTTCAGCCTCTGTTGCCTCACCTGTTGCCGCAACGGTTCTCAGGATGCCAGCAACAATTGCCGGCGGGTCAGCGCCTGGGAAAGCACTTAAATGCTTTTTCATGCTTTGCCAGCTTTCCCAAGGAAATTGTTTGGCTTTCGGCCAGCTGCCTGCTGCCTGCCACATGCTGCATGCCTCATGTTGCCTGCCCCATGTTGCCAGTTTCGCCACTGCGGTTAGCCATGCTTCGCTTTTGATTCGAGTGGCTCCAGGAAGCTGCGCGACCACAACCAGAAGGTGAAGCTGAAGCTGAAGCTGGAGCTGGAGCCAGGTGGAGTGCGCAGTCCAGCTCCGTATACGTAATTTCGCGCTGACCAAGAAGGAATCGCAGCCGCAGCGCAGTCGCAGTTGCAGCCGCTGCTCAATACCCCGCCCACCCTCTTTTGCACTATCTCCCTTCCGCGCTCTCTCGCTTTATTGGTGTCTCGCTCTTCTCTAACCCCATTCGCAATCTGCTGCGAAATTGCTGAAGGAAACGCACGAGTGCCGCAAAAAGTAGGTGCAGGCAAGACAGTGGGAGAGAGATAGAGATAGAGAGAGATGGGAGATAGGGGGATGGGAGGGTAGGGGGAGGGGAGGGGTGGGGGGAGCACCAGCCACAGCTAGCGCTAGTGCTAGAGATACAAATGTATCTATGCCCTAGTCTCCTGGTTCATTCAACTTGCACAGCAGACACAGCAAGGCAGCAAGCAACTACGGCAGCTACACTGAGAGAATGGAAAGAGTGAAATCGAGTGTAAGATTTAAATCATTATGCAGAAAAGTTTAACCGAAAATATGTTTGAGTTATGCGGAATAAGAAGAGATTGAAGTATAGAGTATACATGAATACAGAGAGAGATTACTCTTTGATAATAGAAACTTAGTTTTTAATAAAATTTGAAAAGTGGTAAAATATATACAAATAAATTATAATTGTAATTTGTATGCATTGACTTTTTAAAAACTCTTTTAAAGGAAAACAAAAATTTAACAAATGAAATGTAACATTTGTAAGGCATTTTGTATATATAAGAAAAGGTTAATAATTTATGGAAAATTCATAAAATGCATAACAAACACTCGACTGATAATAGAGCTGTAGGTCTAGCAGGGGTGCAGTAGATCTTAAAGGTCGCAGAACGGTTCTTCTTTTCAAATAATAACAATTAATGTTTCACAATGATAAATGTTGAAAATGCATAGAATTTCATTATCAATCGATTCTCCATCGACTTTTAAAGCAAAACTTGAAAAGAAAACATGTCAGTCAAATATGCCATCAATAATTCACAGCTTAAATATAAAATAGCATAACAGCTTATAAATATACCATCAATTTTATTAAAAGAGAGACAATATCATCGAGTATATTGAAAATGCTAAAGAGTTTTTAGATATTCCATCAATATTATTAGATACAAAGTTGTCCATCGAGTATTATTTATTTATTTAAAGTCAACTAAGAAGAGTCGACTATTGGGAAACAAAGTATTAAAAATATAAAAATTAGGTTTAAAAATTAATATTACATTATTTTATATTAAAATTAAATATAAATTAAAAGTTAAAAAGAAAACCGAAAAAATAAATATATAAAATTAATGTTTAATATATTAGTTTAACGTACAACACTTAAGCTTAATATATGTATGTTTTCAAGAAAAAATAAGTTTTATAAGTTTCCGATATTTTAAATTCTTATAAATGTGAATTAAGAATACTTTTCATTATATATTAATAATGTCAATCGATAAAAGTCGTAGAAATAGAATCACTTTCTTTATATTTTACGCTTGATGTTGAGTAACATCCCTATAACTTATTTTGCCATGTTTTCTCTCAGTGTAGCTACTGCACAGGCTGCCTAGTTGGATCGAGGTGGATAGTTAGCTGGCTGCTTGGATGGATAGTTAGTTAGTCGGATGGATGGCTGGCTCTGGCTGTGGCTCTAGCTCCAATGGCCTGGCTAGCCTATCTGGCTTGGCTGGCTTTGGCGCTAGCTGCTTGGCTGGCTGCAGCTGGCTGCGCAGTCGCCGTCGTCGTCGTCGGGCGCGTCTAATGCGGTGGCAGAGGCAGAGCCAACTGGGAGGTACACGACCACACGGGGCGGTTGCCGGCAGAACGATGCAAAGGATGCCGAGAGCGCGCTGGACGCCAAGTGGAACTGCGACTGCGACTGGCTGCGGTGCATTGGCCCCGTTTTGGCGTGCGGGCAGCGACGTCGACTGCAGCAGTAGCAAGTAGCATCAGCGCGAGATTGCGACGGCGACTGTGGCATGTTTTACAAATGGTTTTCATGTTCGGAGTGCGTTATGTTTCTCGGAAAGGATTTCTTTGGCCCGCTCTTGTCATGGCCATCTCGGGGCAGCTGGCGCGTTGTCATGTGCGTGCGTAAACACGAAACATTCAAATGCACAAATGAGGCAAGTGGCAAGTGGCAAGTGGCAGGTGGCAGGTGGAGCAAGTGGCAAACAGCAAAGCAGCAAGTGGCAGGAAGTAGTTGACATGTTGCGCTTATTTGGTAGTTGCCGCAAAATGCCAAGCATGCCGCCGTTGCTGCCGGCAGATCCTGCAACTAGGTGGTCCACCCCCCCTTCTACCCCTGCCTCTGCGCCTGCACAACACAGCCAGGTCAATTGTCAAAGTCATAAAACATCTTGAACAAAATGCTACCGTCCTGCAACTCTGAGCGAGAAGGAAGAGATACATATACTGTATATGTGCGAGAAAGAGAGAGACAGAGACAGAGAGAGAGAGAGAGAGAGAGTGGGAAAGGGAGAGATACGGTGTGTGCGTGAGAGAGTGCACAACACACTATAAAAAGCAAATTAAAATCGTTTTTTTATTGCGTTTCCCAGCAACTTTTCGAGCCATGTTCTTGGCCAGCACGAGCAAAGGGTTAATGAGGCTGGACCTCTCTCAGCCTTCCAGTCTCAGAAGAACCTGAGAAACCCTTGGCGAAACGTTGAGAGAAAATTTCAAAGGAAAATGTTGAAGAGCCACAGATGCAAAGATGCGATAAGCAGGACAGTCCAGGCACAGACAGAAGCCTCCTTCTCCTCCTCCGTAGCCTGCCCTCTCCTGCCCTCTTGCTTGCCACGAAAATTGATATAATGCAAGCTGAAATTTCATTAATTCTTTCAGCTCACGAAGGAGAAGAGGCAGCAGTAGCTGACAGAGGACAGAAGAGTGAAGAGAGAAGAATAAGGCCAGAAGAGACCATAAAATATTCAAATAACTTGCGAGTCTCATATAAATTAAAACGAATTGCAATAAAAAATTCAACTCCCGTTTCCAGCGTATTCACGTCCCAAAAGCCACAAAGACACACACTCACATACACACTTACACCCATACTCACACTTACAAACACATACACTCTATCTCACACACATACACAAACACACACACTGAGGGGCATGCAAGGATTGATCGCCTCCTCCAATGACATATTATTTAGCGAATTTGCGAAACAAAATTAAATGGAAAATAAGTGCGAATGAGCCAGGGATGGCAGGCAGGCTTGGAAATACCCTGTAAATTGTGGGATCGTGCTGCCAAAGTACAAATCAATAATGTAGAATATTGATTAGAGCTTGCAAGACGTAAAGAAGTCTCTTAAAGCGAACTGAAATTTGCAAAATAAAAGAAAATGGTTTGAAATAAGAAAACAATTGAAGTACAATGAAATTAAAAGTACAAAAACTGTATTAACAATAAAATAAAATACAATAAATAAACAAAATATTAAGTTCTTTAACAAGATACCCTATAAACCTCTAAAAGAGTATCCAAAATTAAGAAAAATTATTAAAAATGAGAAAAGTTTGAGCATGAAGAACACAACACAAATGAAAGCGGGGTATTAAGTTTTTAATAAGATTTGAGCTAAAGCTTATGTTTGTTAATGTATTTCATGTGTATATTGTATAATATATAGTAAATATATATGTATACTCTATATTATATAAAGTAAATATGAATGTGTACTCTATATTATAGAGTATTTGAATGCGAGGCAGCACATTGCTACCCTCTTAAGCACCGACAAACTGCCACAGGGTATAAGCACTGTTCAAATTGCAGTTCGCACGTTACAATTGCTTCGGGTCGTCTGTCACCCGCATACCCTGCGCTATACCATTGGGCGCCTACCCCTGAGAAAGAGATGCAAGCAAAAAGGTAGAGGGGGAGGCAGACAGAGAGAGAGAGAGTGAGAGTGAGAGGGAGAGAGGGTGCAGCAGGGAAGGGAGGTAGCGTGATTTCTTTGGGTTGGGCTGCGGTGCCTCCTGCCTTGCTGCCTTGCCGCCTGGCACACACTTTGGAATGCAAATCAAGGGGAATGGCACTGCCAGGAGAGAGCAGAGTCGGAGGACGAGCCGTAGGAGGGAGCGGGGACAGGCAGGCAGGCAGGCAGGCAGGCAGGCGATAAAAGTATCCTCTGACTCTCTGTAGCTGAAGCAGGCACGAAGCAGTCGACAAAATAAATAACTTCTCGAGATCCCCCTGCAATGCAAGTTGTGGCTGTAGCTCTACATGTGTGTGTGTGTGTGTGTGTGTGTGTGTGTGTGTGTGTGTGTGTGTGTGTTTGGATACACTCGGCTGACTTCGACTGCGGCGCTGCGACGGCGACTGCGACGCTGTGGCAATCTCTGGGCTGCACCCTGTGGCGGCGAGCCAATTGTTTGTGGCACGTCCTCGCTTCGGTAGTTGCCGCTCACTCGCTGGCTGAGTGTGTGTGTGTGTGTGTGTGTGTGTGTGTGTGTCTGTCTGTCTGTGTCTGTGCTTGATCGTTGTGGAGTGCTTGAGATTTCGTATGAATGCGCCCCAGCCTCAACTTGCAACGCGCAACGCGCAACTCGCAACAAGCAACCAGGCGACCCCTCGGCTTAAAGTGGCTCAAAAGATAATGAAAGTCAATGCAAGGGTACAGGATATGTTGTCCACACACGCACACACATACATATGTACAATATATACATGACTATATATATATATATACATATACACTTCTGCCTCTCCCCCTTTGCCAACTCAGTCTGGAGCAAACAACTCCTCAGACAGAGGCAGCTCTTTGTCCCGAGAGTGCTTCGAGTCTACCCTATGTTGCTCCCTCCCCTCAGTCGGGGAGCTACGCTGGGAACTGTATTTCTTCATTCTCAAACTCTTTCACTCCATGCACCCCGTATGTTTTGGGGATCTCAAGCCTGGGATTGCCTGGCCTGGGGATAAACAATTTTTGCCTTGTAATTACGAAATGCGTTTATCAATTTTCCCTTCATTAAGAGCTGTTTCTCCTTCTTTTCTCCTCTGTCTCTCTCTCTCACGCTCTTTCTCTCTTTCACAGGATAATGCAGATTGAAGAACATTGTAAATGTATTTTGTTGTTGTTTTTTTTGGGATCTTTTTCTTGTTAATATATTAATTTGCAGAGCAAAGACCCCGATTTGTCAAAATGTTCGTTTTAGTCTAATCATTTGAGATATAGTAGTTAAGCGATCATATATTATAATATAAGGTACATCAAGATTGTTTTATTTCATTTGGTATATATATCTATATTTTAAATATCTTTAATCTTTCTTATGAACATCATATACAGATCATTTTTCAATATTATTCAAGATGGATTCATATATTCAACTTTTTTGTTCATATTTAAATGAAAAACTTTCCCACTTTACAAGATGCTCTATTATATGTACAATATTGGAATAAATAAACTGTTGTTCCCACTTAAACGTATTAGATCATACATGATTATATTTAATCTTGTTTAATATAATGATCATTATCAAAAAGATTTCTTCTAGTTGATGAAGCTCTACAAAAAGTATTCAATATCAAAGAATATTCTTGATTGCTTATAATATGAGTATTACCAATAATTGATGTCCTCTCTTATTTCTGAAATCCAACAATTACTTTCATTTCATTTTAAATTCCCCTCTTCAGTTTGTGCTCAACAAGTTTAAGAAATTCGAGAAGTGTTCCTCGAGTCGATTATCAAGGATAATGGGGTGGATAAATCAGATCTGTCTTGGATCAGTCTTCAAATATTAGTCGACAAATATGACAAGATGACGCATGTTGGGTCAGCAGGTCGCCGGTAATGCTGGCCAGGTGTTTGTGTCAATATGACGACGACGATGTTTGATGAGGATTGCGTGGTTCTCAGGCCTGAAAAGGACTTGAAAACAGATTGCGCGAAGGGGATGGAAAAGGAACAAGCAGCGATAGCGGGGCATTAAAATAAAAATTGTATCTAAATCGGGACGGCGATCCTCGCGCAAGGATCGATGCAACGTGGGAGAAAAGGGAAACAAGAACGAAAACTGTATATGGACATACACAGCTGGCTGGCACTGTTTGTGTGTGTGTGTGCTTGACAGATTGAAAGGCAAAGAGTTAAGGCGAAGGATACGAGAAAAGAAACGAAAGGCAAATCAAAGAGCAGAACGGAACGACCCACAAAGTTCATTTCGATGGGAAAAACCAGTTGAATCGCGTTGAGTTCCTGATTTAATGTGGTGAAAGTCGTGAGATCGTTGTGGCCAAGTCGCAACTTGTTGGCCCTAATTACGAAGCGGGTGCAGGATAACGAGCACCTGCCCAACCCTGGCCTGCACTATTTCTTATTTCCCATTTTCCAGGATAATCGGGCGTAGGACGGGGGTTGCTTCTTGCTCTCTCCCATGTCCAGAGTTTTCTGACGCGTGAAAATTATGCACCGATCTTGGGAGGCAGCTCACCAGGGCAACCAGGCGATTTTATGGTAATTTCATGCCTGGCTCCGAACTGGTTCACACGCCAGCTAATCGCGTGTTGGACTAGCGTACCCCCCATCCCCCCCAATCTCTTCTGTCTTTCTTTATTAGTGCCTTGTCATATCCGACTGAGAACGTTGAGCCAAAGGTCCAACAACATTTCCGGATTCGAAAGCCCGAAAAACGTCATTAGGCAAGTTGGAAAAACGATTGCAGCATCGGAAGTTCCCACCACATGACAATTGTGACGCAACATTATTTTCGGATAGATCTCGGCAGCTGCAGGTGCAAAGAGAGATAGAGAGAGAGAGAGAGAGAGAGAGAGAGAGAGAGGGAGGGGAGATCAATGTACCACATGACAAAAAGGCAAGGCCTGCGGCTTCGCATTGTCTGCTAATTAAAAAGGAATTTCGAATTCTCTTTCTTCGTCAGCTACACTTCCTATTCTTCTTCTTCTTCTTCTAGCTTAACCAAGCCACGGCAATTAGAAAAACCAAACAATGCCTTGAGTGACAGAGGGTGGTGTGGGGGAGGGGGGCTGTTACAGCAATCAGGAGAGTGCTAATTTAGTAATCACAAGTCAGAGTCAAAGTACACTGAGAGAAATGCCAGTTCTTGTTCTGCTGTTCCAGCATGGGAATATATAATTTGGAAATCATTAAACAGTTTCGATAGACATCAATAAATATCGATTAATATTGTTAAATATCGTTTAATATCAATAAACATTGATAAATTCCGACAACTGTCAATAAGTTTCCATATTTCATGTCAAATGCTCTTAAACTGCACTTACAATTTCTTGCAGTGCAGCCTAGAGTGTGTAGACATGCCCAACCGGTTGTTAGATCCTCAAAAAGTTCTGTTGTCGCTGTGCAGCACTGTCACCTGCCACGCCCCACTCCCTAGGCTACTCTCTAACGGGGTCTCAAGGTGTGAAATAGCATCGCTTCATTGCGCTTTGTTGTTGCTCTCCTTGTCTTTGTTGTTGCTGTTGTTCATTGGATATCTTTGTTGGATCAGGTGCAGCAGGGCGCTCAGCTTGACGTCGCTGCGACGCGTCGTGAGCAGACAATACAACAACAACAACAACAGCAATAACTGCAAGTTGGTATCCTCCCCCAGCTGCCAAGTTGCTCTTGCACTCGATAATTTAGAAATCTATTGAGAAATTTTCTATCTCACAGCGGCGCAAAGCTACCGAACCCTTCTTTCTACGTCTTGGAATGTTTCTCTCTTTCCCTCGCACTTTATCATGCTGTTTGTTTGATTCTCTAGGTTGCGTTGTGTGAAAAGTGGCTTGTTTACAACATGCTCTATGTCGATCAATCCTGGGAAACTAAAACTAAAGTTTGCTTAGGACTTTGATTGGGGATTAATGTTATCTTAAGTATTATAAAAATGTAAGAATGAAGGGTGGCTTGAGCAAACCTGCATGGTTCTGGGTTATAATAGAGTTTGGAGACTGACTATCTTACTTACATATAGTATTTATATATGTATATTGATACCATGATGTATAATATTGCTCTACAATTGAAAGTTATATCTACTGTTACATTCTTTTGTTTAAACAAGGTTCAAGGTAGAGCTGGAAATAAATCGATGTTCCCTGAATCGATTTATTTACAAAAATTCATGGATACAATTGATTCAAAACGATTTAAATCGAACATTTGTAATAGAAGACAAAAAACCGTTTTTTTTTGGGATGAAATTAAAAAAGAAAACATGACAGAAACATAATTTACACAATATAATGAAGAGCTCATAATGCTTTTAAACAATTAACCATTTACAGTTCTTCCGTCTCACGATCTCTAAAAAACTAACATGCTTACTAATTTAGTAGTAGTAATTTAGTTCTATTTTCAAAGTTTCGATTTTATTAATTCTCAAAAACATCGATTAATCGATTCCAGAATCGATTTAATTTCCAGCTCTTGTTCAAGGCTCTTTCTGTCTCTTCTCTTCTTGTCAATAATGGCATGTTCTTCGGGTAACCTATAAGTTTTAGGATACATTTTCATGTTCTAATTTCTAAACTAGTATGCAGAGTTAATGGACTGACAATTACACATATATCGATGGTTGTATAATGTGCTCACTAGTAGTTAGCTTCGAATAAAAGTTAGATAGGACTTTGGGCGTCAGTCTTTCATCTTTCCAATCAGTTATGATTCTATATCTACAATTTGCAGTCTGTTTCTTCAGGTGTTTTATACATACTTACTTCTTGACCCTTCATATGGTTCAATTTGAACCTTTTTTCCACCCCCTAAGCGATGCCCACTTGCTACTCAATTAGAGTTCAGTCGGAGGAACTCGGGAACCCTTAACGTAATCGACGTGTAAACAAATCATCAATATTCCTGATGCACCTATAGACAGAGCACTGGGTTCGGGGTCCCTAGATGGTCCTCAACTAATTTACAACACGTGTAAAATCACACGGAGGTCGCTGACCGGGACACGCAGCCCCAGGCAAACATCTTGAGCAAGAGAACCTAGATTGACAAACGAGATTCAAAGCAAGCAGACAGCAGTAGAAGAGGAGCACGCAGAAGAAGAGGTGCAAGAGGGAGAGGGAGAAGAAAGAAGGTAGGCAAGTGAGCAGCCGAGCGTTAAGGTAAGGAGAAGGAGTCAGGATAGAGAGAGAGAGAGATAGAGATAGAGAGAGTGAGAGAAGTGAGCTGAAAAATGGAATTGTAAACAGTAAAGAAGAAGCAGAAAGAGCAGAGCCATAAATAATATTGTTTACACAAATGGTTCACGTAGGTGGAGCCAAAGTGAGGTTACGTTGTGTGGCGGCGGCTCCTGAAACGTAGCTGACCCGGACGCGTTAACTTTATAGTTTTTTTTTTGGGTTTCTCTACTCAATTTTTTTTGGGTCATTGGCTGTAGATCCTACGCACACACAGATGCAAACACACACAAACACACGCACGCACAGCAAGGCGTGCGTGAGCTAAAAATAACGATGAGCTCAAGTTTTGTTGTTTTCAAGAAAAAGTTATAAAGTTTCAGGCTGAGGAATAGATGCCAACAGTGAGAGAGAGAGAGAGAGAGAGAGAGAGAGAGAGAGAGAGAGAGAGAGAAGGAGAGAGGAAGAGGGCAGGCAACTAGTTCCAGCTAACCCTACGATATGTGCGTGCCACAGCCCCACGCCCTGGTCTGTGTGTGTGTGTGTGTGTGTGTAAAGAGGAGCAGGGTGAGGAGCAGTGTAAAAGGGGAGCAACAGGCTTGAAGCCGCTGTCGGTCCATAAAACGTTGGCAAGAGCCCAGAGCCAAAACAACAACAGGTAGAAATCAAATAGAAAATGGAATAGACAAAAGGCAACAGCAACAGCAACAACAACAGCAACAACAACAGAAGGCAAATGGAGGAGGAAGTGAGCAGAGCAGCGCAGCGGCAGCAATGGCAGCATAAACAACGGACACCAGCAGCAGCAGCAGCAGCACCAAACCACCGGCACGTAGCCACGCACACACACATAGAGCCAACACACACATACACGTGCATACAACTAAGTTTGTCTATCTGCAAAGGCATTTCGAGTTTCATTTTATGTTTTGACCCCTTTTAAGTTCAAGAACCCTTTTCCTCACAACCTCACTCACACACACACACACACACACACACACAGAGACAAGCAGGCGCGCACACACAGAGAGCGTCGTCAGGGCAGCGCCATCATGCGCTCACAGCAGCGACTGAGCGCGCGCGAGCGACTCGTTAGAGATTTATAATGCAGCCAACGTCGACGCCGACGCCGACGGCCAACGCAGCCCAGCGAAGCAGCCAAGCCCCGAGGCACCAATACAAGCAAGAGTCGCTGCTGCTGCTGCTGCGCAGTCGAGAGAGAGAGAGAGAGAGAGAGCAAGTCTACAATGAAAAGCTTAGCTCAGCATAGCCCTCAGTGGAGAGTTGGAGAGCAAGAGAGCAAGAGAGCCAGAGAGCAAGAGAGCGCAGCCTGTGGCTTGTTATTGTTTTGTTGTTGCTGGGATTTTGTTTTTGGGGTGTCGCAGAATGCCAAGTCACATTTGTTCAGCTTCGTTTTCAATACGGGGCGCAACAAGTGTATTCGCTGTTTGATTTATGCATGCGCTGCTGACTGCGCTGCCGACTGCGCTGCCGACTGCGCTTTTGTGCGGCTCTGCCTGCGCCTGCTTCGAATTATTAATTGATTGATGAAAACTAATTATGTTAATTGGATAATGAAATGAAATGTGGCTTCGTTTTGAGCTCACTGTTGTTGCTCTCGTTGTTGTTGTTGTTGTTGTCAGTTTTGACGCCTGCTGACAAGTATTTTGAGAGCTTCCATGACTCACTCAGGCAGGAAAAAGCTTTGCCGCTGCTGCTGCTGCTGATGCTGCTCAGCTCATCGAAAGCTCATCGACTGCAGCGTTGACTGCAGCTTATCGCAGTGAGCGTTAGCGACAGCGCAGCTTATGTATCTTGTGTCTAATGTGGCAACACGAATTAACAGTTACATCCTCCGCACCACAGCGAGCAACAAGAACAACAACAACAACAACAACAACAACAACGGCATCTTGATGCCTCTCATGGTCATTGTGCCATAAATGGCAACGAAACGAAATTGAAATTAAGCAAATGAGTGGGAACACAGACAGAGGCGACGAAGGCGAAGGAAAACAAAACTAGAAACAGCTCGAAAACAAGTCGTCAAAGCTGCCCGTTACCAGCCCCCCCACCCCCTACCCCTCCCACTGTCGCTTGTCTATGTCTATTCGTCTTTGAAGGCGGATGCGCAGCAAAGCGCGCACCTAGAAATAAACAACAACAACAACAAATGAGGAAGAGGAGCAGCAGACGAGACTGTGGCGGATGCTGAGCTTTGCTTTGCTCAACTGGGCCAAAACCAAAACAACTGTCTGTCTCCCTCTACCTCTGCCTCTCACTCTGCCCCTACTTCTGCCTCTGCTTCTACTTCGTTCTTCCCTTTCCTCTCTCCCTCTTCAGCGTACTCCTTTCCGCTTTGCTGCTGGCAGGTTCTCAAAGAGCTTCGCTTTTATTGACTGTGGAATAAGGGGTGGGGGGGGACACCTTTGGAGGGACTGTGCCACATGTCCCACGCGTTAATTTACATATCAAAATCCAAGCAGCTAACGGTACTTTTTACGCAATCACACAATCCCAAACGCGAGAATGCAACAACGAAAGCGCCGCCTCAACCCAAAAAAAGGGACAGAGAAAGGGTTTCTTCGTCGATCTTTTGGTCTTTCTTTCGGCTTCGCGCTCATATCATAAAAAATAATAAAAACTTGCGACGCTTTTAACATAAAAATATATACCCCAACACACACACACACACACACAGACAGCACACCAAGGCAACTGTATGAATGAAAGACGTGGCCGGCAGAAGACACAGACGCATGTAAATTGGCGGCCCAAGCAAAGTTACTTTCCACTTTTGGCTGTCGACGTCGGCGTCGACTTCGACGCTGGCAAGTCAGGTGGCCACCGTCCACTGTCCAGTGTCCACAATGTGCCCATTGTCCACTTTCCATAGTCCGTTGGCCACTGTCCACACTTAGCTGGCAGCAGAGCCAAGCGAACTATGGCTACAGTGGAACAAATTGTTGTGCAGGCAGACAAATGTATGTAATATTAAATGCATGTATATGTTGTCACTCGATTATTTTGATGTTTGTATTTAATACTATTATATTTAGAATTAGTTTCAATATTTCTATTCAATATAATATATGTATCTTTCCAAAACCTTTTTAGTTCTTTATAAACCTAACGATAAATCGATTGACTTGGTTTATTTGTTTAATAATGTAATTTAGTATTGAATACTTAAGTCAATGAACATACTATACTGACGACTAGAAACAGGAGCCTTCGACTCTAAACTTTAATTTATTCTTACTAATATATAATATATTATATTAGTTGTATTATAGTTTTAACTTACAGTTGTCAACTTCAGTTTATGTTACCTACATGAAACCCACAATGGTAATTTGTTGATGTTTCAACTTGGTTACTTTACTCCTTTTGAACAAATTTTATGAAGAAGCCAATTTGCTAAGTCATTACGGTTTTAAAAAATAATTATCAGACTCCCTCACTTGGCTTATAACAGACCTTTCTTTGCTTGAAATCTTAAACGAATAATTTTATTAGAATATGTACATCCACAAAAAACTATTTCTACGGATTCGGCATTATTGCGGTTAGAATAGGTCGCAGGTTGGTTGCTTCTATACTATTATTATAAATTGTTATCCCATATTTGAGTCATATGTATATCAACTCATGTCAACAATATCCATTTCATTTTTAACCTCTGTTTATAATGTTTTTAATATTAATTGGCGCAATGATAACTTGTTGATACCTCAACTATGTTGTTTCATCCCTTTTGAACAGCTTTTAACAAGAATTTAAATTCTTTGAACCGATTTTCTAAGTTACCCTCATTTTGTTTATAACATCCGTTCGTTTTCCTGAAATCTTAAAATAAAAAATAATTTTAGTAGGGTACAATGATATCTAAGTAATTTTGAGTTAATGATTAGAAAAACTATTTCTACGAATTTTTCATTATTGCGGCCTGTGCTGGTTGTTTTTATAAGATTATTTTCATTTGTTATTCCATATTTGAGTCACATATCCACATACCTATGTCAACAAATAGAATGTACTTAATTTAAAATCCATTTCAAGTTCCATTTAGATTCGTTTTCAGTGATTTTTAAAACCTACAATAAAGAACCTTGTTAAAGACCATTTTCATATAGGAAAAGCTAAGACTGCCTTTATCAGTTTTAGGGTTTCTTTTAGAGTCCTAAATGAGGCTGAGATTTGATGGTACTGTGGCAGGTACACCAGGGTACAGGGTACGGAAAAGGGGTACAGGTTGCAACGCACTATGCGACACGTTTTTACTGTTACGATCATAGAGCGGAGATCTTGCGGCTCTCCTCTGGCTCTCCGCTTGGCCTCTTTGAGCGTCCAGTTCAATGACCGAATACGGACGGTCGCGGCCGTCCCTCTTTTGTTGCTGTTGTACGTAGTAGTCGCTTCTTTCGCGGTTCTTCCTGACTGCCTTCTTCGCCTGCTGGTTCGTCTAGCTTTCTATTGTTTGATTGTTTCCAAAAACGAAGAGAGTCGAAGAAACGCTTGTGGGTTTTAACCCTACAACGACGTCGCGCTGTAGCTGGGAACGGGCAACGGCAACGGGAATTGGATTTGGAATGGTGGAATGGGAAAATGCGAAGAGAAGTGAGGAGGAGTGGTAAGGGAATGGGAAGCTAGCGCGCTGCCCACATCCACATTCCAACCTGTTGTATGCGATAGTTTCTCTCTCTCTATCTCTCTCTCTCTCTCTCTCATTCTCTCTTGCTCTTCACAGCTGAGGATTAATAACGCGAGTGGGCATGATCTATTGACGATCTGTTGCCGAAAATGTCCAGAGATCTCAGTCTTTTTTCGACATTCGGTCATTGACTTTCCCCTCAAGAGCCACAGCCAGAACCAAAGGCAGGCAGGGACTTTGTCAGCTGAGCTGCCCCCATAGGGTTCTATGCTTATGATTAATGGGTTTCTTAACACTATCTACAAATTAAATTGTGAATACCCTGCGAGTCTCGGACACAGGTAAATCCTATTCATAGATAAGTGCAATCTATCATATGTATGTGTATAATCATTTTTGATATTGAGTATCCTAGGGGTCTCTGTTGGAAATGGGATTATAATTGTTGTAAACTTCTTGCCTGCAACTTTTCCTACAAATGAAATCAACAAACTTGAACAAGAAGGTCTGTTCAGTTACACAATCAATGTATTTAGATACAACTAAGCCCTTTTTGACAACAATTCCCAAAAGAAATGTTTCAATATTCTTAATATACTAAGTGTTCTAGGCGGACCTTGAGGCGATGGTAAATGTAAATGTATTCCTGCAAGTTTTCCTTAAAATAAAATGAAACTTGAAGATAAATATATGCAGGTGTAATCAGTTCAAGAATCATGATATTTAGATACGATAGGGTCCACTTCTGTTCTCAGAAAATCATTTTGTTAATGTAAATTGATCCAGAAAGTCCCGAAACGAAAGTCGTTTGGGTGCTTTACGTTTGCTTGGAACACCAAGAAAGTTTCTAGAGCTACCTCATTGGCATGTACAGTGTACAGTGCCTGCTGCAAAGTGTATTACAGTAAGAGGTACCCTAATAAAATCAGGTAAAACATTGCGCAACAGGTTCGACAAAGGGCCCTAACGGGGCCTCTCAACTGACGTGTGACGTGTCGCAGTCATGGGAAACTGTCAGCTAGGCCAACTACACCCACACCACAACTGCGATTCGGACTCAACAGATTGGACCACCCCAAACGCACCATAGCGCACCTCAGAAAAATCCCAGCGATTGCAGTGTTCATAAATAAACCAAAAAGCGTAACGAAATGCGGTGAAAAGCTTGGAAAAATCTATGGAAATAGCTATGGAACTATGCAGTAGTGCAGCTTAAACTGTTCCTAGTTAGAAGTTCGTTCCTGGTAGGGGCGAATTATATAGAGGAGCGTATAGAGGGTGGGGTAGAGAATCAATGTAATTATGCACCCCGTCGCAGCGAGAGTGAAGGCATTTCCGTTGCGAGTTCCGCATTGACTGCCCGCACAATGCCCGTCCCAGTGTCCCTCCCCTCCCTCACTCCCTGCAGTCCCTGTGGCTGTCCCTTTGCCTGGTACCGTTTGTCGGGCTGACCCTCGCCTAACAAACTGCGCCCAAGTGTCCGGAAATGAGATGCAAATATTATGTGGGATTCGTGACCATGTCCTTGCGAAGCTCTCAACATCCCCCGGATGACAATTAAGCGTGTCTGTGCATGCGCCGCTGACTTCGTCTCGAGGGTTGCGCATTTCTTGCATTATTGAAATTTATATGAATGCACTCATCTATCGTATCTACCCCAGGCTCATCATATACCCCATATGTAGATAGCAATAAGTACTTGTACATTGTTGAAGAAAATTTTCTTGGGCCTCCCCCTTCTGCACGTGCATTTTCCAGACGAAGCAAAGAAAATTTCCCTGCTTCACTGCTTTTATACCTCGTAATTTGGTGTACGCCCAAGCGAGCCAGCTAGCCAGCCAGGCGCGATAAGATCTACTGGAGTATCTATTTAATATATGTATGTATGTAAGTTATGTTTGTTGTCTAAATTATGCAAACTACCCAAGTGATCCTGAGAAAGTGAACTGCTTAAGATGATCTCCTTTTTACTATTAAGAACTTCCAAGTATATTCCTGGAATATCTGAAGATTTTAAGGTCATAATTCGCTAACTTAGTGTTCCTACGATCCTTCACTTAATGATCTTCAAAGCAATAATTAATTTAAAGTAAATTACAAATTAAAAGTGAACTGCTTAAGCTGATCTACCTTTTACTATTAAGAACTTCCAAGTATATTCCTGGAATATCTGAAGATTTTAAGGTCATAACTTGCTAACTTAGTGTTCCTACGATCTTTCACTTAATGTTCTCATTATTAAATACAAATTTTGAAATTTCCATTTGCTATCTTTGACTTTTGACTTTCTTGTCTGACTTTGTTTTTCTATCTATCTATCTTTCGCTTCTCCAATCAGATAAACATTAGAATTTTCTCATTGGGGCAAAACATTTTGGCCGATTTGGGTCAAACGAATCAATGCAATAAGTGTAAACACATGTGGGCTCTTCTTCTTGTACTCCTTCTTCTTCCTCCGGGCAGATTCCAACAGATTCCCAGACAACTCTCCCTCGGGCTGGAGTTGTGACTGGGATGTGAAGCCGAATCGGAACGCTGGGAGTGTAGAATTATGTGATTAACAGATTTCCATTGTGTGCCTAGAGGGAGAGGGAGAAAGAGGCAGATAGAGTGAGCGGGAGAGCGTGTCTCATTATTTATCATCCTCGCAGCGGCAGCAGGAAAATGAGAATCAGATTCAGAATCTAACCCCCGATGCGGAGCGTGTGGAGAGAGGAGTGCGATGAGCGGAGACCGGAGCGGGGTCCAGCAAACAAAAACTAGGCGCAAATCATCAGCCGAGAAGTTCAACGAACCGAGCCACATGTCTAGCTATCGCTCTCTCTCTCTTTCTCTCTCTCTCTACTCCCTTTGCGTCTCTCTTTCTCTTTGCTGCGTGCTGTGTAAGCGCGCCTAGATTGCGTCCAGCTGTGGAGTGAGTAAGGAGTGGAGAGGGGTGGAGAAAGGGGAAGGGGAAGGGGAAGGGGAGCTGGATCACAGGCCGCGCCACGGACGAAACGAAACGAAAGCACAAAGCGTTACAATGTTAATGGATATGGAATGGAATGGAATGGATACCCCAAGCCGACGCTCTCGGCCTGGGCAAGCTGAAGCGCTGAGGCGCACGCAACGACAGCAGACATTCCTCTGCCCAGGGCGATAGCCCCTGTCTCCCCAGTCTCTCTCTCTCCTGATCGTTGGCCATAGAAAGCTAAGGGCCAGCTGTGTGTGCCCCCCTTGAGTTGGAGAACAAAGTAAGCTGCGATTAGTTGGTACTAAAGGAAAGAAGGGACTATATATGGAAAGAGTTTGAATGGGTGTTATGGGGAGAGTAGAGTTTGCCAAAAGAGATAAGGCTTCCATCTTAAATCAGAATTGTACAAATGATATAATTACATTTCAGAAATGAACATTTGATTTATTTTAAGATTATCTAAGGTTCATTTCTTATATGCCAACTATCTAATAAGTTTTAAGCCTTACAGACACTGCAATCATCAAACATATATAAGTAAGACCTATTGATATTCTTTAGAATATCAAAGTTAACTATAGTTAGAATAGATTGATTTTCTTTAGAATATCAAAGTCAAATATCAGTTAGATCTATTGATTTTCTAAGAATTTGAAGATCAGATATTCCTTTTCCATTAATAAGACTTTTTCTTAGATTCAACTATGGTAAACTTAATCAGAAGGTCAATGCTCTCAGGCTACTCCGAAGTTTGCATATCACTTAGATCTGCAAAGTTGATTTGATATGTAAATAGTTAAAGCTTTATACGCTTCTTTTATTACCATTATATCGTAGTCTACTACCCGCGCCTTCTTCACTTTCTTCAGATTGTTAAATATCGTTACTTAAGCTGAGATTTACTACTTGACAAACTTTCATAATTCCGTTTTCAATCAGGCGAAAGATCGTTAAGCGAGAGATTTTTAACGATTCGCTGGCTATAAATAAATTTAAGTAGTTAATAAAGTTGTGGATCGTTAGTCGGATCCCCTTAACCTGCGGGCATCCTTTGCGCCTTATATAGTCATTAGTTTGGGTCCTTCGGGTCGGAATGGAATGGGGGAAAGTAGTGGACAAAATTGATAGGGTGATCTGTGTTAATTGCACGGCCATCTATCAAGCGCGTAATTTGAGAGCTCAATTTAAATTCAACTCTGTGGCAGAGTGTGTATGCATGTGTGAGTGTGTGTGAGTGCATTCATGAGTGCATTCGTAACTGTATCAATTGTCAGTTTCCTTGGAGCTGCCGTTTATGCATGCCACTCAACACTTTGTGGCTCCTGACTGTGCGCCACTTAAATCACTTGTTGCACCACACCCCCCCACCCCCCCACCCTTCTGCTCTGCTCTCCTTCCTTCTCCTTTCTCTCTTGTTCTCTCCATCCTCGGCTGCTTCCTTAATGCTTTCTCTTCTGCTCCCATTCGAGACGGCGAGAGAGCAGCGCATAATTTCACCATCCGGCGCTGGCAGCTCGTCGTAATTGCCAATCGCTTTCGAGTTCTGCTTTTGGGTCCTTCTGCTGTCAAGTGGTTTCCCCTCCATCCCCTCTTGCTCTTCCTCTCTCTCTTGCTCTCCCAGGGGCAGGAAATATTGAATTAATAAGTGCTTCTCTGTAGATATGTAGATGACATTCGTGTACTTGCTGCACTTGCCTCTAATTAGTGCAACGGCCAGTTGCAACGTGCTGCTCGAACGCATCGCGGAGTCCCCTTCCTGCCGAGGGTAGTAACGACTTCCAAACTACCCCGCTGAGCCACGACAACGTTTAACATTTAAATATTCAAACGATCACTTCACACTCACACAAGCACACAAGCACACACACTCACACACAACACACACACTCACGAATACATTCACCGTGATTGCAACCACCAAGCTACCTTCTTCCATCAGTTGCTCATCCTCTGTGTCTTTGTCTACCTTCTCTTACCTGTCCTTCGTCCACTTAGGAGGGTTGCTAGACCATCTAATTATCATTTTTCGTCAGGTGTCGGCGCGACTCGTCAGGTGTATTCATAGGGATTGCGGCGACGCACGACTGCGCCCTGAACAAGCCCCGTGACTGTTGCTCCCTTTGTTCCCCTCCACTCCCCTCCCGGCTAAATTGACTTTCGGTTTGACTCCGAGGTTCGTCCTCGCAGCAGACAATTATTTCAAAATGCGTTAATGCTTCTTCTTCATCTCCTTCTTCCTCGTCTTCTGCTGGTTTCTTTTGTGATCCTCTGACGCTCTCCCCTAAAAGCCGCTTTATCACTCACACTCCTCGCCTCTCAGCTCCCTCTTGACGTCGCCTGTTCCCCCCTCACTGCTCCTCTCCCTGTCCCTGTCCCTATCCCTGTCCCTGTCCCTCTCTCTATTCCTGTTCCTTTGCCTGGCTCTGACTGCAATACATATTCCCGGTACGTCACAGTAGAATTGGTTGGGCTTTTGTTGATTTACTTACCATACCCTGTAAACTGAGTACTTGCTGGGTATGCATGGCTGTGTATGAGTAGATTCAAGACTTAGCTTTGGAGTATGAGAAGCCATTTGTGTCTGATGAGAAGTTATACTCATTGACTAGATATCATATATAATCATTACATTCTATAACTTTGAGGTTATACCTAATCTTATAAAGTTCCAGAACATCTGGAGTTTCAATTACTTAAATGCCTGGACATTCTTTGCACCAACGTGATCATGAACTTCACATGAATTCTTTTGTGTGTTTGAATACAAAGATATTATAACCTATAAATACCTTATATTCAATTGATCTTTGCCTTATACCGTTCATTACAGAATGAAGATCTATACTTCTCAGCTACCCACTTCTCTACTACTCTCGTCTTCTCAATGGGTATAAGCAAGTCGATCCATCTCGATCCCACTGCGATCTAAATGGCGACTGTTGCTTTTTGTTCCTCTGAGCGATCCGCAACGATCTGTCCGATCCGAGCGAACCCTCGGCCCGACGGGCCTCTGGAGTGCCTGGCATTAATTTCCCTGTTGCATCCTGTTGCTTGCTCTTCCATGAAACAGGATGCCAATGACCGTGTAATGCACGGGCTTTGTTTGACTCGTCTCCGCTCGTTTCGTTGCTGCTTTTTTGTTGTGTTGTTTGTACTCTGACTTTGAGGGAGGGGGAGAGAGGGTGCCTTACCCCTATGCTAGCTTCATGCTGGCTTTCTAATTTGTTTGCCTGTTGCAGCCTGGTAAAAAATGCATAATTGCCTTTTTTGTCGGCTGCACTAAACGGCCAATTTCCGTTGTTCAAAGTCAATCGATCGAATTTTCATATATCATTTCGGACTTATGGGAATTGGTAAAAGGAAATTGATTGAGGGCTATGGAATTTAAAATAAGTGTTACATTGAATAATATTAATCGAGATAATAGCATTATTATTTATACATAGTATTAAAGATATAATTAGAATGGTTTTCAGATGGAAACTAAGAGGAAAATCAAGCAAGTTGACATTCTAAGCTTCTTAAACTTTGTCCATATTATATACATTTTTTAGAGTTATTTATTTTAGAAGATATAAATTTAATGCTCTCTTGCTATTTCTCTCTCACTTCAGTCACGTTGATTTCCCATGAGATAAGAAAGAAAGACCTAAAAGCAAAAGAGTCACAATAATCGATCTGATCTTCGATTGTCGCTCTTCGCCGCTCTGCGAATCGAAATCAAAATAAAAAGCCAACAAATCACAAGCAATTTGTCAAGCGGCACTTGCCACCGTAAATAATAACAACAACAACAGTGGCAGCAGCAGCAACAACGAGGCAAGTGGCAAGTGGCAGCAACAACAACAATAAAGAAAGACGTTCGAACGGCAATCAGAAATCAAAACAAAAACCGCTAAAATAACAGAAAAAGTCTCGAATTGTGGCGCGCATGCGCAAACGAGTTTCTTGAGCAGCGAAAGAGAGAGACAGAAAAAGAGAAAGAAAGAGAAGGAGAAGGTAACAATGAAGTAAAAGAGCAGAAGGGGTAGGAGCAGCGGCGACAGAGTTAGGTGCTCTGAGTGTCAGTTCTCGCTTAGAGCTGATAGCGTGTCGTGCTTTTATCACGCGTGAGTCGGGAAAAGAATACCAACTAAAGGAACTTTGAGTTTTTTCAAGAATTAAACCGAAACAAGCTAAAACTTTGATTCTTGTTCGAAGAAATGGCAGTCTATTAAGAAACAATATAATGTCAATTGAATATAGTTAGTCGATATAAAGGAATGAAATGAAGAACAAGTTCTGATTTTTAATTTTAATTATGATTCTCAAAAATATATATTTATCTGTATGTATCTCAATAATAAGCCGATATTAAATAAATTAAAGTTTTCATTCTTATTTTCTTAGCCTGAATGATAGAAATAATTTTCTTTAGAAAGATTTATTATATAAATAGATATGATAATTATAAAATATATCTATTAAGAAACAATTTAATTCCACTATAATAAATATATAAATATAAAGTCCAAATATATAATTGATATGAAGAGCAAGTTCTGATTACATTTTTAATAATGTTTCTCAAAAATATATATAGAGTATTTGTATGTGTATCTATCTTAATACTTGGGCGATATTAATAAATAAAGCGAAAGTTCTGTCTCTCGTTTTTCTGCATTTAAATGATAGAATCAATGTTCTATCGAAATATTCACAAAATAAATAAATATATTGTTAATTTTTACATAATTTCATATTATTATAAGCGCATATTTTTTATATATTTTTTAGGAATTAGCTTACAAATACTATCGATATTGACAAGTGGTTATTAAGAATGTCAGTCACGCTACCATCTCTAGTGCACCACAAAATTGAAATCAGAATCGAAGCTTTTCAAACGCGGCAGCAGGCAGCAGGCGCGTGGCAGTGGCAACACTCGAGACTGGGGCAGCTACGAGGCCCTATTGTTCGTGCCGAGAGAGAGAGAGAGAGAGAGAGAGAGAGAGAGAGAGAGAGAGAGAGAGAGAGAGAGAGAGAGAGAGGGAGAGAGATAGGGCAACCCATACAAATGAGTCAGAACTGGCAGAGACTGCGACTGAGACAGGTCGCTACGCCAATTGACATGGACAGCGGATGGGACAGGATCCGCCAACAGCCGCGAAAGCCAAACCAGAAAACAATTCTGCAAGCAGAAGGAGAGAAGGGAAGCGGGTAAGAAGGAGGAGGGAGACTGCACTGGGGACTGGGCTGGGCGTATGCAAAGCAGTGCGACAACTTCATTTGTCGTCGCAGCGGAAACACAAGCAGCTGCTTGGCCAGGGGGCATTACCAGGGGCTGGGGCAGCAGGGAAGTGGATGCAGGAGGAGGTGCAGCACGTCGCCCCGTACGAATTGAGGTTAAGTAATGCAGTCAAATGCGTGAAAAATGCCAGAAAGAATCAACAAACAACAATAACGGACAGCAGCAACAGGTGGAGGAAAGGAAGGAGGTGGGGAGGGGAGGAAGAGCAGCACGCAGGAAAGGAGGGCAGAGCGTGCGCTTATGCGCAGTCCAAAATGCCAAGCCCAAAAAGGATCCGCTGCGTGACGGCGACATAAAACGCGGCACGTTGCAAGCACGTTGCGTTGGCTATTTGGCTTGATTCAAGCTAAAATTGTACACCTTTAAAATGGCATTTAAAACGCTTCAGCTTTACTTTTGCATCACTCCCCATTTGCAATAAACTCCTTAATCCCTCTAAAATCTAGCATTTTTCCCGCTAAACTTAACTTTCTTACAGTCGGCTGCCAGCACTGCCGTTTGCACGCGCCCCCCATGCAAATTGACATTTCTGCAATTGGTTTTTGGGGTCAGTCGCAGTGACTCACGTCAGTCACAAGTCACGAGTCACGGGCAGCGAGTAACGAGTCCCAAGTCACCAGTTAGCTAATTAATTTGATAGCTTGCACGCGCGACACCTGCGGCTGGAATCATTGCAGACAACGCCAAAACAGGTTGCAAGTTCTCCACGCTGTTGTTGTTGTTGTTGCTGCTGCTGCTGCCACGTTGGCTGCAAATGCCGTTGGTTGCTCTTTGCGCGCAACTTCTAATCCGTTGGAATTTCAGACACGCCAAACTGGCACACACAGACTGACGTTAGACGCAGCTGCAGACACAGACGCCGGCAGAGACCGAGACAGGTTCAGCAGCAGCGCAAGTTGCGCTTCAGGCTGAATTTGAAGTCGAGTTGCGTCGCCTCGTGTCGAGTGCCTGTCGAGCTGTCCACTTGGCGTTGGCATTGCCTGTCGCCCAGTCTCCACCTGCACCCCCCTCTCCGCACACTCTCCAGCCCAAAGCTGCATCTGCTGGCAAAATGTCAAAAGTCTGCTCACAGAATGGGAACATTCACATGCAACCAACTGCAGGCTATCTATGTTATCTATGAGAGCAACCAGAGTAAAGCTTTGGCTTGATATCGAGCATGAATGAATAAAATATTGAATACAATTAATGAATATTGAGGAAGAATTAAATGGCTCCAACTTAAATTTAAAGTGTAAGATTAACGAATGTTGACTATTTTTTTTTTTTCAGATTTAATACAGTTTAAGATAGTTCTGCATTATTTGTATAAAGTCCAGCTAGAATTTTCAATGACATAAATAATAAAAGTTCGAAAATCTTTAATATTTAGTTAAATTTCAAAGAAAGCTTTCTTATTACCTACTCAAGCTACAAATAATCTAAAACTTATTTACTATTTGTAATCTTTCTATATTAATGAATCAACAAGTAAGAAAGCTATTCTTAACAGTCGAAACTACTTATGACTGTCAACTAAAATTAATTCTTAAATACCATAACCGATCGCAAGCACATCATTAGGAATTATTTGTATATATTGTACATATATGTACATAAAAAATGTAACTTAAAAACATAACTTAACATGGGTATGTGTATTAAATCAGTGCACATCAAAGATAGCTCTCTTTTTCTGTGACAAAGTTAAGGATAGCGGGTAAGAGGGTAAACATATGTTGACTCTCCTGAGAGTCTCTAATCAGCAAATTACTCATACGTCATGTTAACCAAGTGATCTCGCTTACGACATGGGCAACGTTTGCCAGGGCATTACAAAAATGGGGTACCGAACTAGGGGAGTAGTTGTTCCCGGGCAATGCACACAGCACACGCCACTCGTTGATAATGGGTCATAATAGACAAGGCCTTAATAACAGTGCCTGCGCCGCAGTTTTCGACCGCCTCGTCACTCCAACAATCGCAGAATGTTATGCAATCGAAATATAAAAATAAACAAAATAGAAAAGAAAAAGGCAGCTTAATAATTGTTTGACGTGAGGCTCAAAACGGAAAACTTGAATTTTCTTTCACGCGAGCGAAAAGCGGCGATAGCAAACGAAAGCCAGTTGCCATTTTCCTCGATTCGTCGAGACAGCAACAATAACAGCAACAACGACCAAAATTGCCGAGCGGCAACCAGTTTCACTTGCGAAAGCAGCTTCAATTTCAATTTCAATTTCATTCGACACTCGACCGCCGGCAGCGGGAAACGCGTTTCGTGAAGTGCAAATTCAAATCGAGCTAAAATCAAAAGTATCTGTCGCCATGAAGGAAGCTGAGCTGGAGGCGCAGTATGCCCGTTTTCCGGAGATCAAGCGAGCCGAGGTGCAGAAGTTCCTCGACTGGATACACGTCCAGCCGCACATCTCCGCCCACTTCTCGGAGGGCGAAGCGTTGCATTTCTTTTACGCCTGCAAATACAGCATGGAACAGGCCAAGCAGGTCCTGGACACGAATCTCACGGCCCGCACCCACCTGGATGACTTCTTTGTGCACCTGGACATCGAGTCCAATGAGCTGCGGCGTGCAATGAAAACGGTGTAAGTGGGCAAAGACATTGTTACTATATATATTGATATGTATGGTATATAATCCTGTCCTGCCTGCAGATCGGTTGTGCCTTTGCCAGGCGTCACACCAGAAGGATATCGCGTTATTGTCGGCAAACTGGACGATCTGAATGCGTCGAACTTTAATTACGCGGACTGCATGAAACTGTGAGTGAATTCCAATGTACAACAAAGTACAGTGAATCCTATTTAAAAGAGTTTGCAATGAAATCCCTTAATGAGACAGGGCTGAAAATTAAATGTGCTTTATGGTGCTGCTTCTGCTTGTCTCCTCAAAAACTATTAGAAATCTGTTTAAAGTGAATGTAAGCTGAAAGTTAGCAAATAGACAAGAAAGGTTTAGGACGATAAAAACAAAGACTGTGCGATTATTTAGACTATCTACCAACAAAATACGATAAGTCAAATCAAATAGGTTTAATAAAATAGGTCAAATCAAACACGTTATATCAAATAGGTCAACAAATAGTTTCCTATCAAATAGGTTAAAATTCGTTTGGTTTAAGTCAAGCACATCTCACTTCTTTCGATATTTCAACTATCTTCAGATCTCTCTGTAGGCTTGGTATGAACAGGCAACTCATTTTCTGCTTTCCTTTCTGTTTTAACAATGTAAGACTTATCGCGGATAAAGCTATCCCACCGCTTAACGAGTGTTTACTGTACCCAAATACTCAATATAACTAATATACACAAATGAATACTTTTAAATTGACTTTTATTCTTTATTGTTTGTGTGCAAAAAAGGCAACATGCAAGTACTGAAACGGGTTGCTCTTCAAGATTTATTTGATATCGGTTGAATGCCGTCATGTTACCTAATGATACTGCAGCAAATGATTTAAGGAACCTAAAAAGTCGAAAGTATTTGATGCAGAGTCACCGATCTATATAGCACATACAAACGATAAATATAGAGAACCTAATGACATCCAGCAGTGCTAATAACTTTTAATGAACTATTCGCCCATTTCGTGATTTTGAGCTGTAATTATGACAGCTGACGGGGGGATTAAGAGATCAAGGTGCCTGGGGTTATTTGCCGGTCGAAAACGTCAATGCAGCCGAGCAACACGCACCGCACAGCTACAACATGACATGCTCAGATATAGATACACACACACAGAGATGCAGATACAGATACAGGCAACGAATACGGATGCACAGACAGAAATAACAATTTACTGGTTAATAGATTGTAATTAAGTTGCCAGTAATACTAATAATAATATTGCAAACGATTCGAGAGAGGTAGCTGGGAGTAAAGTACAGTACACCCTCCCTCAGTTAGATCTATTATTTTGAACTATGACAACGCCCCCCAAACATTAATAATTTCGTTCCCGCTTCTATGTAACGAACTCGCACTGTGTCGATCTCGTCTTGGCAGCTATTGCATGATATTCGATTTCTGGATGTACGAAGATGGTATTCAGCCCGGACATGTGATTGTCATCGATCTCAAGGGCTGCACCCTGGGTCACGTGGCACGCATCGGTTTGCTACAAATGAAGAAATTTCTCTTCTACCTGCAGGTAAAGTTTGTTTATCTTGTGGTTTAATTGGAGTTACTTCATCGGGTTCTTCTACTTACACAGGAAGCAGCTGCCATCCGTCTGGTTGGTTTCCATTTCATCAACATTGTGCCCTTTATGGATAAGATCTTGGCACTGATGAATCCGTTCATGAAGAAGGAACTCACGAGCATCCTCTACCTACACAGCGATATCAACGAGTTCTACAAGTTCGTGCCCCAGGACATGTTGCCCAAGGACTATGGCGGTCCGCTCGAGGAGATCAGCGTTAGCAAAGGTGAGGCATAAAAGGAAGTATACTATACAGCTATATATAATGTATATCCCATTTCAGATCTGTACTACCAAAAGTTACTGAACAATCGCAAGCAGATGCTCGAGTTCGAGTCGCGTCACCAGGTGAATGAGAAATTGCGTCCGGGAAAGCCAAAGAACGCCTCTAGCCTCTTTGGCATCGAGGGTAACTTCAAGAAGTTGGATATAGATTAATCTGTGGGTTATACTTGGTTTGGTGATTGCTTAGCTAATAAATTGAAGCCTCATTTCGGAAAAAAATTAAAAGTTCTCGAAGTTCTTTATTGTTAAAACGATGTCTTCTTCAATTCGTACAGCTTAGAGCTCTGTAGTATGTCGTAAATATATAATAATATATACATAGATATATCTATAGATCTACTTACACAAGGTGCATATACTTTAAACGGGAGATGGGAGACTTATTGTGGAACTTATTATCTATTAAGAGCTTACTGCGAGAGTAAATACACCTAAAAATATAGACCCATCTCATGAGATTGCATAAATTACACTTAAACGATACAATAGATTACGATATCGAGCTATAGCTATGATAATGATAATATAAAATTAATATAATAATGATAAAATGAGCAAGCTGCTTCCTTAGCTTAAGCATCTAATCGCCTAGTATTATAATAGTATCTGCCGGTAGATATACAGTTCTGTACAGTTCCGACTCAGCTTCAGGTTATCTGCTGGAAAAGGGATACCGGGTCAGTATATATAGCAGGTTTATCTTGCGCCTTAAGCACTTACTGCTGATATAGTTGATTCAATTGATTCTGCCGCAAGGCCTGCACATTGTTGTTGTTGTTGTTGTTGTTATTGCTGCTGCTGTTGTTGTTGTTGTTGTTGTTAGTGTTGTTGTTGTTAATGAGATTGTTGCGCCCTCGATTGTTGTTGCCCTTCGCATTGTTCCGTCCCGCTGGCTGCTTGGGCAGCTGCTTCTGGTGCTGTTCCGAGATGAGGCCATAGGAGCCAGCATTGCTGCTGACTGTGATGGGCAACTGCAAAAGAAAGACACACAAGGATTAGTGAAGGATTCTAGTGGAGGCCACAAACGTCTTCACTTACAGGGATGTTGTAGCGTTGCACAGCAATGGGGTGCAGTTGCTGCTGCCCCTGCTGTTGTTGCTGCTGCTGCTGCTTGTTGCCGTAGCTGAGGTTGTTGCCACGACCAGTTAGAAGAGTGTTGCTCAGGTGCGATGTGGGCAGGGATACAGGTGTGATAAGGCTTGCGCTGTTGTTGTTGTTGTTGTTATTATTGTTGGCATTGCTGCTGCTGTTGTTTGCAGAGACAACTGTGGCAGGCAGCGAAACGGGGCGCAGGAACGTGTTGTTGGGCAACTTGAGCACCTCTGTGGTGCTCGGCGACGGCTGCTGCTGAGGATTTACCAGGGATATCATCGACTGATGCGACGTCGTTGTCCACTTCTTGTTCGGGCCCTGCACTGTAGTTGTTCCCATGGGCGAACGGTTCATTTGTTGAACGGGATTGGGAAGCACCTTCTGTTTGCCCCTCAAAGGCTCCGTTTGCAGTTGCTGTGTCTGAGTTTGTGGCTGCGTCGTTTGCACCTGCTGCACCTGCACCTGCGTCTGTTGCTGCTGCTGCTGCTGCTGTGGAAGCGTAGCCGCCTGTCCGCAGTTGGAGGCATGACGCTGCCAGTGCATCTGCTGGCAGGGATAGTCACAGTACGAGGTGTTCCAGCAGCAATAGAGCTGTGCCTCCCTCATACAATTCGCACACCACTGCTTCTTCTTGGCCTCCTCCACGGCGCGCATCCTCTCCAGGGTGCTGTGCTGCCTCAGTTCGCTGATCACTCGCTTATTCTCCTGCTCCATTGTTTTGCGCATCTCGCTGATCATCAGTTCCGTCGACCGTTGCATGTCCGCCAGCTGTCGCTCGTAGTGCTGCTTGATGCGCTCATTCTCCAGCGTCAGTCCGGCAATGCGCGCCTGCAGCACGCTCGGCTCACCCCCAGCAAGATCGCTTAGTGTGTCCTCGATGACTGAGATAAAGTAGTCTGTGATCTGTGGAAGGATGATAACTTGCTGTTAATCTGACTCGGGTTCACATTCTGTATCTCGTACTCACCTTATGTGCGTTCTCCTTGAGCCGCGTGGAGAGTGGCCCCGCCTGGGCCGGATAGATGCTGCCGCCATCCGACTGCAGTGGGCCACAAGGACGCGCTGTCAACTTGGGCGGACCAGAGCGCAGCACAAGCTCACTCAGAGCTGTGGCCACTCCTGTTGTGACAATGGGCTCCACACTGCACACAGAAGATGACTCGGTGACCAAGGTGTCGCTGGGCAAACCATTTAGCGCATTCGCCAGCAAATGCCCTGGAGCAGGTTCGGCAACTGATGTGCTGGTGGTGGGTTGGGAACGACTGGTGAGCCCGGCCAGCGGTGGCGGCGGCACAGAGCTATTGCCAAAGGCAGCCGCGCCTGGCGGAGGAGTCGGTATGGGCAGGGGCACAGATATCATGGCGCCTGCCTGCAGCGTATTCTTGGAGACCGCGCGCAGTGGCGGCACAGGAATCGTCATGAGATTTGAATTGCTGAGATTGGCGCCTACTACGCCTATAGTGCCAATGCCTGCTCCAGTAGCTCCCCCACTTCCTACTCCTCCGTTGCAGCTGCGTGTGTCCAGGGGTATCACCACCATGTTGGACTTGAGCAGATTAGGAGGCGGGGAAGTGGCGAGGACACTCAACGACTTGTCGGTCTTCACACGCACCTGCTGGGGCATCTGCTGGGGCACGGGAGACTTCTGAGATTGTCCCAGAGTGCTGCGAGTGTTGCTGTTCGCAGGTTTGGGCGACGCAGAAGGCGCGGGCGAAGAAGGGGCGGGGGGCGGTGAGAGCGCAGCGGCGGGTAGCGGACCATGTGGCACGCCACGCATGGAGCTGCGCTTGCTCGTTGGCGTCTCTGCAGGCTTTGGGGTTTGCTTGTGGATCAGCCGCTGGATGGTGGTGTCGCCCACAAAGCGCACAAAGTCCTCATTCTGCTGTGGCAGCACAGCAGTTGCCGGAGATACTGCAACAGCTGGCAGGGCTGGTGGTGGCATTGGTGGCGTTGCTGATGGTGGTGCCTCATCCGGTAGCGGTTTCGCAGCTGCCACCACTGGCAGCTGTGAGTCCGTCTCCATTTCATCTTCGCTCACTACCTCCTCCTTGATCTTTAGCGGGACAATTGCAGGCGGGGGGCACAGTTCCAGGAGGGTGCAGAGCAGGAGCTGGTGGTGGTGGTGGTGATGGAGCTGGAAGCGCAACTGTTGCAGGCACTGAGACTGTGGCAGCAGGAGCCGAGACTGCCAGAGGAATGGCAGCTGCTGGTATTACCTTTGCTGTAGTTGCTTCCACTGAAAGCTGAGGCTGATGTTGATGCAGCTCCTGCTCCTGCTCCTGCACCGGCAGCGGTGGCGGCGGCGGCAGTACCTCCTCACCTTCCTCTGGCTCCGAAAGCACCTCCCGCTTGATCTCCACAAAGGGCACAACCTTGCTGATCAGCTGCTGCTGTTGCCGCTCCACCGCACGCTGCCTGGCCATCATTTCATCCAGATTTGGTTCACTTGAAGCTGGAGTTGCAATAGCAGCTGCTGCAGGAGGTGGCAGTGGCAACACTGAGGTCACAGGTGCTGCCAATTGTGGCGCCACTGTCTGTTGCTGTTGTTGCTCTCGGGGTATCTTAGTTATAGTCACGCCTTGACGCCGTCTGACCAGCTCCACCACTGAAACCACAGCCGGATTTGGCTCTGCAGTCGCCTCCGTTTCCTGCTCCGAATGCGCTTCTGCCTCCAGGTCCTGCAGCTGCTTCCGTGCGTGCTTCGAGCGTCGCCTGTGCTCCGTGCTGGTCTCACTTGTTCCCTGATGACTGCTCGCCTCGCTGCTGGCATCGCTCTGAGAATGTTTTCGTTTGACCGCCAGCTCCAACATTGCCTTACTCGTCTTCGAGGTCTCGAGAGATTTGCGCTTGAGGACCACAGTGCAACCACGAGACTCGCGTAGTGCATCTCCTGCTCGGGGAATCACTTCGTAGTTGCTGCTCTTCATCTTTGGAGGATCAGTAACTGCCGCTGGTGGCGGCGGAGCCGGCTGCGATGGTGTTGGCGAATCCTGCAATGACTTCTTGGCTGGACTACTCGACTGATCCGACTCGTTGCCCGATTCGGTGGTCTTTGTCTTCTTCACAATCGAAAGCTTATCGCCCGCCGTCTTGCGTATGAGAAACTGCAGCGGCGTCTTGTTCGCGGGCTCCAGTTGCCTGTTGATCACATCGTGTACTCCCGGCATCATCTCCTCCATCTGCTGTTGCTCCTTGAGCGGATCGAAGGGTGTGCGATAGGGGGCATAGTGAAAGCTGCCGATTTTCTCCTTGATATACTCAATGTGCACCTCCACCTCGCGTATGCACTCGGCCAGGTCACGTGCGGATCTGCGACTGGTCTGCGTATTCGGATCCTGTGCACAATAGAGAAAGCAATCCTTGACGGGCACATTCGCCCGATCGTGCTTGCCAAAGAAGCGCACATTGACCACGGCATTGGGTCCTGCACCCATTGCCTTGGCTGGCCAATAGGGGAATCCCTTCAGCTTGGCCCAGAGCAACAGATGCGGATGCGTGCAGACCTTAACAAACCATTCGTCGCTGGAGTTGGCATTCAGGTAGCATTCGGCACAGGTGTCAATCTCATTGGCCTCCTGGCGACACACCTTCACCACAGCCTTGGAAGCTTGCTCCACCTTGGCATCTAAGGAATAAAAGGATAACCAGTTAACCAATTGAGAACACAGATGGAGAACTATTGCCATTAACTACTCACCTCCACTGTCCAGTATGAGTGCATTGTGCTGCATCCACTTGACCTCGCCGAGGAACTCATCGGCGCTGTGGAAGGCGCGTTGTCGTATACGCTCCGCCAAGGTGTTGAAATCCACGGGATTAACAAAGTATTTCTTGTACGTCTCCGGTAGAACTTCCTGCGGCGCACGCATGTTGCACACCTAGAGAGAACAAAAGAGAGAGGGAGAGAGAGAGGGTGAGCGAGAGTGGAGCTAGTGTTGCTGGCAATTCGCCGCTAAAGAGCAAGGTAAGGCGAAGAGAGAGAGAGAGAGAGCAACACTGTGCTGGGTAAACAAACAAGTTTAGCAGCGAAGAGAAATAAGCAAAGTTACTTGTGTGTGTGTGTGTCTGTGTGTGCGAGAGTGTTTGCCTGTGTGTGTGTGCGTGTGTGTCTAACCTCAAACTACTGTGCAAAGCGCACACAGAAAACACAAACGCGGGCGGCAAATATAAATTGCGCCACCGAAACAGAAGCAGAAGCTGCTGCTGCGCTGCCTGCGTCGCCGTTGATGCTGCTGCTGCCAGGCTAAAGGCAATGCGAGCATAAATCCCGCCATTGACGTTGTCGCCACACCACAACCTCACAACAGCTGCCGCTCTGCCGCTGCCACAGACAATGCAGGGCGAAAAAAAAATTACATCGCTGCACCGCAACCTCACACAGTTCTTGCTGCTGTTGATTTTGTTGTTGTTTGTTTGATTGTCGCTTTGTTTTTTGTTTGCGTGGTTTCTTTCTTCTTCCTGTTGCGATTCGAAGAGAGCGAGAAATGCGCGATGAATGTATCTTTCTTTATTTATTTCAGCATGTGCGGGCATGCACAACAAATTGACCCAGGCATGTGTGTGTGAGTGTGTGTGTGTGTGTGTGTGTGTGTGTGTGTGTGTAAGTACCTTTAGCCTGCGGCTTTGGACTTTGTAATTGCTTTCAACGCTCGCTGAGCAGCAACTGGTCAGCAGCAGAAGAGAAGCAACATCCAAGCCGGAGACGGAGAACGGATCTGGAGCACGAGTGAAGTCGCCGCATTAAATTAATTAATTAATTCCGCGCACATTTTAAGCATATTTAACGGACGCAACCAAGAACTGACATTAATTAATTACTTTATGGCGCTTTTTGGCTAGCCACACACCCACACACCCACACACACATGCAGACAGTGTGAGGGGTAGGGGAGAGAGGGAGCCTGAGCCTGAGCTCTGTTTCATGTTTGAGCATAATATTGCCCACATTTACGAGTAGAAAACAAATGTTCACACCTCCCCCTCCCCCACCAAGCCCCTCTTCAGACGAGGAAAATATCTGAAAGCCGCCATTAAGACATGAAAATATGTAGAAGGAAAATGCATGTGAAAATAAATACCAAAACTCGCTAAGCTTATTTACATTACATGAAAGTGGCAGAGAAAGTTAACAAAAAAGTATAACTTGAAAATTGTATTAATAATCGCCTGTTTACTTTGTCTACTTCACATGAAATTAACTGAAGAAATAATGTGATAAAAGACTATACATATATAGTTTGGAAAAGTTCGCTACAGATTGTTGTAGTATATAAATTAAATAAAGGAATTTAAATTAAATGTATTAACAAGTTGCTTGGTACGAGTTAATAGTTTACAGCTTCAATTTAACTAATTAGAAATAGCATACAAATTTAATTTGTAAGTCAACTTTGTTGTACCTTCTCAAAACTGTAGAACGTAAGGTGCTACTAGTGAGATAGCACAGAAATGTAGAGAGTTCGAGCTGAAGTCGTTAAAATAGTCATCAGTTTACATTTTACAGTAAGTTTGACTAATAAGAAATATCATAAAAGTTTAATGTTAAACTAAACTTTGTAGCAAAGGCTCAGAGAACTGTAGAAAGTACAGTGCTAATTATGGGAGTATACAATTCACCTCATTAGATTTGAATATCATCACAAGGTATATTAAAGATCAATACTCAGGTACAGTGTACAGTGTACAGTGTACAGTGTAGTTGTGAAAAACAATTTAGGAACTTTTGATAAGTACTTTAAATGTTGTTTTAAATCATCTAAATAATATATAATACGTATGACAGATTATATAACATATTTGGATCATTTAAGTTGCACAAGAATTGCATTTCGAATTGCTTTGCAACAAAATCTTAATATATACAAAAGTATATATGATCACACAATATATCAGTTATAACCACGTACATATATTATATTTACATACATAAGTATATAACAGGTGGACTACACCTACTAAGTTGAGGGAGTGCCAGGTCGGATGGGAGAACGAGACTAGACGACAACGAGCAACGACAGCGAGACGATTTTCAGGTGTCTATACGACTACAAAATGTTTCGTCAGCGAGAGATAGAGACAGAGAGAGAGAGAGAGAGACAGAGAGTAACAGCAATCGGCAGAACAAATACACCCACACAATCACACACAGACGAAGTAAAGAGAGCGCCCACCTTAGAGCTATGTATGTACAGCTCTGCTTGTGTGCGTGAGAGCAGGAGAGACAGCTAGTTGTTGTTGTGTGTGCGAATCAATTTCGCGTGTTTTTTCGTCGAGCTGAACAGATAATGAAAAACGCGATCGGTCACAAAACCGGGATATATGCATATACATACACGTACGGTATGTATATATTTAGGTACTTATGAAAGCGTATTTACATAACAGTTTTATAGTACTTACCCCACGCACAAGTTTCATGCGCTCGAGCGCGTAGGAGAGCAGCTGGCTGAGCAGATCCACCGAAACATCATTGCGACGTGGCCTGCAAATGGGAGAGGGGGAGAGAAAGAGGGAGAGAGCGAGGGAGAAATGTTAAGTCTGACTGTCTAGAAGGTAGTAGGTATTTCTATATATCTACCGCTTGGGAGCGCTCTCAATGAGCATACACTCGGGGCATTTCCAGGAGGCATCGAACTTTGTCGACGCAGGTCGCACGCAGTAGGTGTGAAAGGAACGCAGGCATTTGGAGCAGGGCATCACCTTGTCGCACTCGCGGCACTTCCAGCAGAAGGGATCCCAGCCATCCTGCAAGGGGAGGGAAGGTTATTAGAGTTCTTGATATCGGTCTTATTTATAGGCAGCTATGTAAAGACATAGTCACCAAGAATTAAAGGTTGCATACGATAGTATTCGACGATATTATGTCATATACCATAATAGAAATTAGATTAGGGTACTTCGAGTTAGTTTGGTGTTCTAATCTGGCGTTTAGATAAATCTTTGTTTTAATTGGTAGTTTCTATGATAATTATCTGAAATATATGTATCTTTGATTCATTTGAATAGTTCAGTTGCAGTTTCCTTTGCAAAAATATAAAGGTTTTCATCCACAAAACCTGATTTCGACGATCATTATAATATCTAATAAAGTAAACAAAATCGTCTGATAGGTTCAGTGACAACCAAAAAGCTCTACTTCAAGATAGCTCTAGAATCCAAAGACTCTCTAAAGGGGTATTAATATTAAACTTAATTCATTTTTATCTTCTTCCGATAAGACTTATCGATAACTCACTCTCACGGGCGCACGCCAGATGGCGCTAAGTCGCTGCTCCGTCTCCTCACTCTCATTCGTGCCAAAGGGCTGTGTCTTGGACTCGCTGCCATCGGAGAAAATGGAAACATTTGGATCTGTATCCGCTAGAGAGCTACTTCGCCACTCTTCACGATCTGTCTCCGTATCCGCCGCCTGCTGCCCCAACACAGAGTCCTCTGTATCGTTGATAACGCGGTCGAGGAACGCATTGTGCTTGCGCGCAAAGTCCTCGTTCTCAGATCGCAAATTGCCACGCTTCGGCGCCTGACGCTCCTCGCTGCTCAACGATACCGTCTTGCTGCGCGAACGGAAGCGCGTGGAGGGAGGATTGCTGTTGCTCTCCTCATCACCAACACTGAGCTCGTCTCCGACATCTCCTCCCACGTCGTCGTAGGCCACAGAGAAGTTTCGATTTTTTGTCGACGTCTTGCCGAGCTCCTGTATAGATTCTGTGTCCGAGTCCCAGACAGGCGCCGGAATGCTCTTGCTTCGCTTTAGCGAGATCTTTGGCCTGCTACCCTCGCTGGGCAAAGTGCTGGACAATCCGGCGGCCACGGTCTGCTTGATCAACTGTGCCGCAGCAGCGCGAGATTTGCGACGCTTTAGCTTGGAGCCGTCCGAGACGTAGCCGGTGAGCACTTGCGACTCGTTTTGGGCACGCTGCAGCGCAATTATCTCCTTGGGCACCTTGGGTTTGTCCAGTTTGTTATCCAACTTGGGCGTGGAAGTACTTGAGGGCTTGGTGGCTGCACTTGTTGCCTGCTGCGCCTGTGGGGCCAATGTGGCCGTTGTCGATGTGGTGGACACCTTCGTCAGCTTCATTGTAAGTGAGGCATGACCACCCGTTGTTGCTGAGGCCGAAACTGGCCAAGTGCCCAAACTGGAGGAACTGCTGCCATTGGCCGAGCCCGGTGGAGAGCTGACCACATACTTGAGCCGTTTGTTTTGCTCCATGTCGTGCCCAGCCGACGACAGCAAATGCGGCCGGGGACTGTCTATGGCGGAGGTGGCCTCATAGATGGGGCGCGGTATTGACTTGGCGCTGTCGTCGTCGTCGCTGCTGTCCATGTGGAGAGTGGTTAACTGGAAGGCAGAAAGAGAGAAAGGGACAAATTAGCATTGCGTACACAAATCACTTGAATTTTTCCTACCACAAATTTGTATTTGCCCACTGTGCAAATAAATAAATTGCATCATAAAATGACTTGTTCATTAGCCGATCATATCTACATACATACATACATTTTTTTATCCCACACGATGTCTATATCAAAATCTGTACACACATGTTTCCATGTACTCATTAATTTTACAGGTAAATTCTTTTACTCTCGCTCCCTCTCTCTCACACACGCACAGTGTAGCAAATTGGAATGTGTGTTAATTATATTTGTTGCTTGTTGGTTAATTTAGTTTAATTAATTGTATGTTATTATTTATATTGTTGCTTATTTGACGAAACATTTATTCGTTCAGTTCGCTGCGACGAGTGCGATGGCGATGCTTCAGCTCTCGCCGCTTCTCTTGTGAGTGTGTAAAAGAGCGAGAGAGAGAGTGAGAGAGAGAGGGGAAACATGCTCGCCGCTACTTACCAGTGGCGTTGTTTTACTAATGCTTTCGCATGCCGGCAGAGGGCGGCAGCGAAAATAGAAAAAAAATAGTTGTTTTTTACAGATTCCGCTTTGGTTTTGTTGTACGTTGTTCCTCTTCTCTATAACAACAGCAACAACAACAACAATAACAAAGGCTGCACTAGCGAAATATGCACTGTGTTTTCTCCCATTTGCTGCGCCGCCTCAGTCACGCTGTGTTGTTTTTTTGTTGCTTCTTCTTGTTGTTGTGGTTGCCACTCTGCTGCTGCTGCTGCTGCTGTAGTTGTTGTTCTTCTTGTTGCGCTGCAAAAATGTAAGATAAAAACGATTGAACACATTGTCCATTTGCACAAACACACACACATGCATGCATACATACATACGTACGTTGAATGAGCATATTGTATCTGCGTGCATACATAAATGTTACACACACACACACATGCATATGTACATAGGAACGTACATGTGCAGGCCCGCACGATTATCGTTTGTCTTACCAATTTCTTGCTTCCTCTCTGGTTCTGCCTCAGCCTGGGCTGCTGTGCTCACGTCGCAATGTTTGCTGGCGCAAAACAATTTCCGCTGCGTTTTCCTAGTGCTTTCATTGCTCTTCTCATTAATCGGGTGTAATTTAATGGATTTAATCTTTGCGTTTTCGAATTAACATTTAAGCAGCGCGCAACACACACAAAAAAAACCAATCTCAATGCGTCGGCAAATCGAAATGAAAACGAATTCGCCTCACTCGCCTCATTTCGCCCGTGTCAGTCAGATGTTGACGGTGTTTACGCTCTCGTCGCGAGCTCGCGCGCTCTCTCTTTCCCTCTCACTGTTTTGGCACGCTCTTCGTGCGGCGCTCTTGCTGTGTGTTCGGCTCTCTTAAGATTGGTGGTTGGCATTCCACATTGCTCGTCATTGATTATGATAATGTATTGAAAATCTCTTTGTGTGTGTGCGTGGGTGGTTGTGCTGTGTGTGCGTGTGCGTGTGCATGTAAATATATTTATGTATTTAGGCATAAATGCATATGTAAAGCGGTTTATGTGTGCGCGATGTTTATGTGCCTTAATTAATGACATGCCAAATTCGAAAGGGGGATGTCAATAGAGCTCAATAAATTCGTTTTGTGTGTGCGTTTTTTTAAATCCAAAGAATTATTGCAAAGTAATTATGAGTTGTTTATAATATTAATAAAATATTAAAAATATTAGCAAACAGACTTTAATAAGTTGGGGATTACAACGGTATTATAATAATTTTGTACATTGATATTGAAAAATTTAGGAGAGATTTATGGTTTATTTATTCTAAAGTTTGTAAGAGTTATTAAAAATTGGCATATAATATTCCAATTTCAATATTACCTGATGAACTTTGTTTTTGACAATCGATATTCAAGATTTAGAATAATATGAGCTATTTAAAAAGAATAAATACGTCATAATGTCTGAAAGTTAGATCTAATCGAGTTTTTATTTAGAAAACTAAGCAACATATATTTATGGTTATGTTAATGTGAGATAAAGGGTGATTTTTTAAGAGCTATAGCAAAGTTTTTCAAACAAAAAACACATAAAATCAAGAGAAATGCATTAAATATTTACTTGAATCGATAGTACGGTCATATAATTTAATGTTTAAAGATTATTTTATGCAAATGTTGACCATGACTGCGCCTCAAATGGTTCATCTGCTTAGTGCAATTTTGGCATACTCTTTGCAACATATCGGCCAGTATCTCACGAATAAATTCTTCAATGTTGCCCTCCAAAGCGTCAATTGAAGCGGGCTTGTCTGTATAGACATTAGATTTAACATAGCCCCACAAAAAATAGTCTAAAGGCGTCAGATCGCACGGGCTAGGCGGCCAATTGACCGGTCCCGAACGAAAAATAAAATGTTCACCGAACCGCCTCTCAATAAGTCCATTGTTACGCGTGCTGTGTGGCATGTGGCACCGTCTTGTGGAAACCACATGTCATGCAAGTTAAGCTCTTGCATTTTGGGAAAGAAAAAGTTTGATATCATCTCACGGTAGCGCTCACCATTCACAGTTGATGCCATCTTTGTGGAAGTACAATGAGCCACCACCCCATAAACCGCATCAAACTGTAATTATTTCTGGATGCAAAATCGACAATTCTGCTTATTCACGCACCCTTTAAGCCAAAAATGATCTTCGTCTTGAACACCATAAAAAGGAAGAAGCGCGCGATGAACTTTCTTAACAAAGCACGCATTTTGATAATAAAACTCAATAATTTGCAAGCGTTGACCGTCTGTAAGACGATTCATGGTTAGATTATAGACCAAAGTAAAGATGTTTGACAGTAATACAAAACACGAAACGTGCGTCACCTGTTTAAACCAGTGTTCCCATAAAGATAATAGCTAAAAAATCACCCTTTATTTGAAAATATTAAATATTTTAATGCCTGCAAGTTAAATCTAATAGAGTTTTTAAGAAATTTAATTTAATTGAATTGAGTGATGGTATTAATATTATATGAAATTAAACTACGCTAGTGTTTCTAAAGTGAGAAACTTTTGAATAGTTTAAAGCAAATACAATATATGTATATTATATATTATTATTTTTCCACATTTATATTCCTATACTAGTTAGTGGAAGTGACTTTTATGCCCGACTATAATATGATTTGGTTTTATTTGATATTTTGTTTCCATTTGCAGATTGTCGCAAATGTGACATCAGCTCGAAGTCCGTCGCCCGCAGGCCATTAAGAATGCCCAACTTGGGCGAGTCTGCACAAACTTCTGCCTCAACTTTGACTTGTAGAGAAAGCGTTTTCCAGGCCCTATACTAAATAAGAGCAATTTTCATATATTCATGGTAAATGATAAGCTGCTGCTGCTCAGGGAGCCCCTTTCGCACTCGAGAAACAAAGGTCGCCCCTGCCCATGCACGCCTCTAGATGGAGCCATGCATAAAGGTCTCGCTTAAGCAGTCCCTGCACACGCAGACATACACACACACAGCACATCCATACGCACCTGCTGCTGGCTGGTGGAAACATGTCAATAAATGGAGATTACTAACATAATTTGTATTCCAAAATCCAAAACTGTTAAAAAAGTTGTTTGGTCTTCTTTTTATACCCTTACAAAATAATATTGATTTCGAGTAGACGTTTGCAACGCACAAAATGTCGAGTAATATATAATATATATTCTTGATCAGCGTCAATTGAAAACTTCAATAAATATACATCATGCACACGATTAGCTCAAATATGATATTATTATTAGAGAACTGACAGTTTAACACAGAACACATTCCACAGTACACAGCAGAAAAAACAAAAAACAAACATTTGTAACATATAATAAAAACCAAGCACGAAACATTGTGGTATTCTGTTTTTAATACATATATTGTGGTTTTAATACACAATAGATATGTTATAAGTTGTTATACAAAACAGAAAAATAATCAACAACTACAACAAAAATAAAAAAAAATAAGAAAGGTAAATAAATAGTAGTAGTAATAAATAACTTTTAGGCGATCAGTGGCTGTACAACAAAGTCTGTTCACATTCAAATGTGCTTTGGTATGGTCCCAAGAAAGTAAAAGGCCTAGAAGTCTATTGTTACCATTCCCGATATTCCGGATAAGTATAATTTAAAAGACCATAATACCAATATTCGCAGTCTCAACACGAAGGGTTGAGGGTTCCAAGCACCAAAAGAGAAAATACGATTCAATGTGGTAATGAACTGCGCGATCAAGACTTTTTTTAATTGTATATTTATATTACACATTGTATATTTTACATTATACATTATTTATAATTGCATTGATACAGATAAGATTTTGAATAGGTTTAATTTTCCATACAAGTGAACTACATCAACTTAGTTTTTTTTTGTTTTGATTTGTATATACATATTTATATAGTGTCTATATACCATATACGTATTATATGTATTGCATACAAATTGGATAACTGTATTCTATGTCTTTAATGGGAGCAAGAAGAGGTTAGTGAGGCTTACCTCAGAATTTGAGTTGGTTTCCCTTTAACGAACTCTCTTAAAGGTTTTCAATATTGTCTTCTATTTTATATAATTGTCAAGTGAAGAATTAGTGAATCCCTCGGATGACTACATTTTATAGCTTCTTTTAGTGAAAAATTCAAGAAAAAAGAAAAGCTGTAATTTAATAAATTTTAATTGTTGGTTGAAGTTGGCTTTGACCTCTTTTCACATACATACACACACGATTAGCTCAAATCAGAAACAATCAGTATTACACAGTACACAGTACAAAGTACACAGTTGAATAAACTTAAATAACATACAAAAAACTTAGCACGATACATAACACGATACACAATGGAAATCATGTATTATGATATAATGATATAAAAATAATAATAACCAACAAACAAAAATGAAAAAGTCAACTACCAGTTTAAATGAAACAAAAATACAATCACAATTATTTGTGTTTGCGGGGTCCGGTTCCCAATCTAGTAGTTTTTCCCCAAGACATTTGAAGAAGACGAGTCTATAGAAAGTTTTGACGATAGACGTCATAGACGTGATTTTAAAGACGATGTTCTCTTCGCCAGTCTACATCCGAGTTACACAAAATTCCAGGTACCATAGTAAATACTTGAAACTGTGCCGATAAATACATATACAACAATTACCGATCAAGTGTTTAAATATCTCGTTTAGTAAAATGATCTGCAAAAGACGATATTCTGATAACATGAAACGATACGAAAAACAAATACAGAAGGAAATATTTCAATGCATATAATATAATAATGAACACCAATATCATCTGACGTCAAGAAATCACATTTAGTATTCTTTTCAAAAACTATAAATTCATACATTGTACTATACATTACACATTATACGTTATTGCACTGATATGCATAATATCATATTATACAGTGGTTTTAATTAGGGTACTATCTTTTATTGATGAATTTATCGCAATTTCATTATAATTGTGTAAGGTATTCCTTGAATTTTGGAATACGTGAGATACTTTAGCGATACTTTTAGTCTACTTTATATACTTTGGTTAGTTATGTCTTACAATTGCAATCAAATTAGGATTTCATTCAATTCAAAGGCAAACTTCTTTATAATCTTGTGAAATGTATGACATGTATCTAATTATTTTAGTTTATTTTGCTTAACGAACGCTGAAGAAGTTCTAGGATCGTATTCTATTTCATATAATTGGAATTAAATAAATCGGTAAGACCTTCTTCTGAAAAATGGTAAGAGTATAAAACTTCCAACATGGATGAATGTTACCTTTTTCTGTTTTTTTTTTTGGGCACAAAAAGTTTGCGCTCTTTTTGCTCTACTCTGGTTCGAGCGAGTGTTCCTCGGGGAGCAATTGGGTTAATATTTGGAACATAAATTTGCAAACGAATCACTTTAATCAATGCTCAGCCGGAGGGTGTGAATCGAAGGCAAGGGCTTAAGGGGACGTGGCGTGTGTAGAGTATGTCTGCTTATGTGGTACAATGCATCTTGTAGTGTGGGCAGTTTGATTTAGATATAGACTTCTGCACTGCGAGAGACAGGTGGGTAGGGATAGATAAAGAGAGAGCTAGTATATGGGCATGTAGTTTGTTGAAGATACTCTGTATTTGTGAGTAATTGAAATTGTTAAAGTTTTGTTATCGATCTCGCATTTGATCGTTGATACATGAACATATTTGCGCAACCTGTACTGCAAATCGTGATACGAAAATGCTGGTATAGTACAACAACAGATCCATATAATAGCTGTGGGTAAACTTGATATCTTAAAAATTATATCTTTCATCTATAGAAATATATAATTGCAATTTTAATTATTTATTTCGGTTTCTATTTCTACTACGGCAGCTCTTAAGTCTGGTTCGTTGGAGCATTAGTTCTGTCTATATAATTCACAAGACCCTCGGCCACTTTTAAGAGCATTGCAATTAAAGTGAAGAAGAAAGCACAGGACTGTGGCTAGGAGGGCTCGCGTTGGTCCGGGCAGAGGTGGGCATAAATTGGCCCTTAGTTGCCTGATTGGATGTTGCGTCCTGCAGGGCATGAAATGGACGACGGATTTTAAAGCAGAGTTGTTTGTTTGCCGCTGGACTTGAAGAGTGTGGAACGGAGATAGAGAGGAGAGAACGAGAGCGATAGAGCGAGAGAGAGGGAGACAGCGAGCGAGACGCATGCCATTTATAACACATATTGGATTTCGTTTTGTGGATCGGGTTACAGCTGCCCAGGGGTCTGCTCCGACTGCTCCTGGCTGCAGGCTCTGGTAACTTGCATAATCGCTTGCATGGAATTTATAGAAAGCCTTGCGCCACCTGAGTTGTCCAGCGAGGCAGCAAGACAACGGCAGGGGGAAGGGAAGGGGAGTGGAGGGGGAGAAGCCACTGGCAATTATTGAGCGGTTGCCAAGTGGAGGCATTAAATGAGCGCACATATCGCTGCCCTGCGAACGTGGTATAAGTCTAGGGAAGAAGGGTGAAGAGGGCGTGGGGATCTCGGGGTGGCACACGAAACAGGAGCAATAACTGTTTGGCAAACAGATTTATTTAGCTGCCTGGCTCATTGTTGCTTGTGTAGCTGGGCAGGCAGATTGCCCTTCTACTTCTCCAGAGGGGATAAGGGGGGGGGGCTCGCACAAATATTGGTTTTCTATACTTTCATTGCCACTGCGGCTGCCAGGACGACGTTGTGCGGCTACTGCGTCTGCCTGACTCCGGCACTGACTCCTGCCGCCTAAGCTCTCTCTATGTCTCTCTCTCTCTTTCTCTCTCTCTGGGTCTCTCTGCCGGCTCGCTCTTCGACATTAAGTGCATGTTTTGGCTGCAGCCACGGCTCAATCTGCCCGCTGTCTGACCGCAGATCGTTATGCTTGCAGGCCCCGCACGGTGCAGTGCATCATTTTTGCATTAGAAAAGTGCCAGGCACCATGAATGCTGTAAATAAGCGTCTCCCCGTGCAGTTACACCACCGGCTGCTTTACCTCCCCCCCACACCGCACTCCCTTGCAACTCTTCCCTGCACGACCGCAAATTATGCTTGTCAAAAATGAATGTTACATTCGTAACGTAGGGGAAAAACTGCAGAAGAAGCTACTGCCTCTCTCCCAAGAGTGGGTGAGTATGTGTGTGTGTGTCTGTGCGAAGGTATGTGGGTGTGGGTGTGGATATGGGTTTTTGTGGTTGCAAACGGTACGTGCTCAATGCGTTCCAATCTCTGGAGAACTACACATGCTGGTTGGCACAGCCAAGCCATTGATGTTCGCCCATTCTACGCGCACAGTGGCACCAATGTTGCTGGTATACAAAAGTTGATGACTACAGCTCTTCAGGTTTTGGAATATAAGAGAATATATGATATATCTTAATAATCAATGAACCGGTAATACATTTATTTCAACAAGATAAAAAACGAATAAAAGTGAAAAATAATAGAATGGAATAGGATATTAAAAGTAAATATATATATTCTGTAACTTTAGTACAAGACATTTAAAAAAGTGAAAGAATAAGTTGTTATTCTCCAAAAGCTATGATTTTATAGACCACAGCTAAATATACATTTGATGGTAGTGCACTCCTTAAATCTCATTGACTTGAATTGAGCTAACTTAGAGTACGTTTTCTTTATCTTATGACTATTCCATAGAGCAGTCACCTTCAACTAGATTTCACAATTTGTCCCACTGTGCGACACTCTGACTGACTTGGCGGTTAGACGTTGCAGCAGTTGCCACACCAGTAACAGCAGCAGCAGCAGCGGCGACAGCCTCATCCCATCAGCATTCTTAGTCCTTTCATCCACCCTGGCCTCCTCCGTCTCTGCCCCCGCCCAGACGGATGCTGACGTCGCGCTGCAGCAGATGCGAGCAACTTTGACTAAATGTGTTTTGAGTGCATTAAGATGAAAATGTTATTACGTTCCTTCTGTTCTACGGCCGTTTCGCCTTGCACTCATTATTGCAACATTTGCCGAGGTGACGTCAGCGGCAGCGTCGGCAACAGCGACGTCAACGTCGACTGCAACGGAAATGCTGCAAAATGTGAGTTTAGTTGCCGCAACTGAGCACAGTGGGGTGGAAGGAAATGGAGCAAAATGGAAAGAAAACTAACAGCGGAAATTTGTTTGCAGCTCTCGAAAGTTTGATCAACAAGTGATGCGAGCGGATGTCCTCTGGCTTTGGTTGCCAAATTATGCAGATTAGCTTAGCCCAGGACAGGCCAGGCCAGCCCAAGCATAGAGAGAGTCAAGTGGAATCGAAGGAAGTTGCCCAACGGCAGCGGGATGTCAAATTGATTGGAAGCAACTGTTCTCTGTGTGTGTGTGTGTGCGTGTGTGTGTTCAATTAATTATCGAGCTTTCTCTCTTTGTGTGAGTGTGTGTGTGTGTGTGTGAGTGTGTGAGTGTGTGCCATGGTAAGATGCAACGAGTGCTCTTTCATCGCATGCATTGCCATTCCCCGAGCAAACGATTGCCCTGCGTATACTTAATATTTATTGCGTATACGCAACGTAAGCCATGAGCAAGACAATCTGTAGCTGGAAGCGTGCGGCCTGTTTTCCCATTTCCTCGCATAAATAAAAAACACTTGCTGCACTCTTTAGTTTTCATTCAATTTATTTCGTATTTCTCTTTGTGTTTGTTCTTCGTTATTCGTTATTATCTCATCTATGTTAAATATAGTGTGTAGTAAAGCTTGACAATCTATACCAAAGAATAATGCTATTATCGTGTTGCTGTCGGGTACAGTTTTCCGCTTTAGCTTCCATAAGTGTGTGTGTGTGTGTGTGTGGGTGAATGCTTTTCATATTTATAGAGTATGTTTTCGTGTTCTTGTTGTTGTGTATGTTGCGGGGAAATTGGGCTTATACATATATTCAATTTGATGTTGAAAACAATATTTCGCTTAACTTTTCGGGAAGGCAGCGCCAAACGAGACACTCTCTCTCTCTCTCCCTCTCTCTCTCTGGAGTCCCGTTAGGCCTTTAGCACATTACACAACAATTTCGAACAGCAGCAAAAGGGAAAAAAAAGAAACAGCGGAAAAATCGCTCGACAATTCTTCATTTCATTGCAATGCGGTTCGGTTCGGTTTGCTCTCCGCATTACATCATCCGGACAAGGTTTTCCGTTAATTTTTTTGCCCCTTTTTTGTGCTCTGCCTTTTCAATGGTTGTTGTTGTTGTTGTTACTGTTCTCTTTTTGTTGGTTTTGCGCATGTTTGCACTTGTTTATGTAATTGTATTCATTTATTTAATGCTGATTCGCAATGTGCCTATCCGCTTTGTGAGCTGCGTACTAAGCGCAGTAATTAAAATTATATTCGTTACATCTCTCTCTGTGTTTGTCTGTGTATGTCTGTGTGTGAGTACGGGGTGTGTGTTAAAGCATAGTTGAAATTCTTTACGCATTCCCGAGTTTAGTTCTGTTTACATACATATCTCGCTTCGTGCTGCCTGCTTTTCTGGCGGTTTCCATCACTTTTTAATTAGTTTAAATGATTTTTCCTTTTTGCCCAGGGAAATTGGCCTCGACTGGCCCCGCGCTGACTTAGATATTGGCATTTTATTTTAATTGCTTTCAATCTGAATCTGCTTAATGAGCTTGTGTCTGTATGTACAGTTACGCATCCACACATACTTAGTATATTAACTTGTGATGCGCAAAGCAAACTCTTCGGTCTCATGCAAAAAGCAAAGTAAACAAAAATCAAAACTAAATTTCACAGCTGTGCAGGGTAGGAGTAGTGAAACCCCCTAACAAATGACTAAAATATCAAAAGAAATCTGTAAGAGGAAAAGAAATAGTATTTCTGGCAAACATTTCTCACTGCAATCAAAATCATTTTGGAGTGAAACTTTTTGTAGCTGCCAAGAAAAAGGAAAGAAAAATCAATTTTCTGTTTCGGAAATATGGAAAAAGTAAAATATTTTTAAAGAATAACTTGGGATCTAAAGAATCTTGTGACATTGTCAAAGTTTTTGCTGTTTTTAAGAACATTTAAATTTGAATTGAGATTATGTTGGAGGCGACAGCTGTTCAAAGCTATTCAAATGATTCACAAATGGGATTCATGGCAAAAAGGGGGAAATCAAATCAAATCGAAACAAACTGTCGACTACTATACACCTTGACCTATGACCTTATTCTACGGTGCAGCAACTAGGCATTAAGTATGCATATAATCTTCTTGGAGAACTATGAGATCTGAAGGAAAAAATGCGTCTATTTATCTGACATTTATCTCTATTGCTTTTGCGCTTATTTTACTCTCTCGTTTTTGTCTTCTTACTTTCGCTTTCGCTTTCGCTTTCGATTTGTTTTTTCGTTTTGATTTCGATTTGGATTTGGATTTGTGTATAACGTGCAATGGATGCGATGCAGTTCTTTCTGAGTGTTGTCAAAAAACAAAATCCTTCAGCGAGCCCACATTGCCCACGCACAGTGGGCGTGGCTCGCAGCAGTAGCGTGTGCTTGTGTTTGTTTGTGTCTCTCTCTCGGATGCTTATTATATATATATTTATATATAGGCTCGATTTGCGAGTAAATCCTTTGCATGCAATTACAATTAGCTTCATACAGACACCATCGATATAGTCCCTATATGTGGCTATATATATAGTGCCTCTATACATACATACTATATATGGGGCATACAGGGCGCGAGTGCGGGTTTATCTCTCTATAGTAATTTATAATTTTTCGGGCTTATAATTTTTAGTTGTTAGTTCATAATTTACATTTACATTTAGTATCAAGCTCGAGTCGTAAACATTCTACACAAAAATTATCATTATGCTGCAGCTGCATCTGCATCTGCATCTGCAAATGTATCTGTATCTGTAGGCTTAGCAGTAGTCTGTGCTCTACATACACATTTTCAGTTTTATAGTATATATGCTCTACTCTCTATACGAATTTACATACATATATATTCATATTGTTGTTGTTGTTGTTGCTTTTGTTACACCCATATTACATATACATATCTGAATATAATTAGTAAAACTCTCATTTGTCCGACTAATCAAACAATGGCAGACCGCACATTACTTCCCCATTTATGCCGCCCTCCCTACCCAGTCGACCCTTGGACCTTTGCCCGCGTATATTGTTTATTGTTTTTACATTAATTTATATTCAACAGTTTTCGGAGCTACCGCAGATTAATTCATACTGCATAGTTAATGAGTAAAATGAATAAAATGATTACAAGGTTTGCTTTCTTTTCGTGTGCCACAGGTAATTGGCAGAACCGAGCAGAAAATATTAATCAGAATTCAGGGATTATATCGACTCTCACTTTCTGAAACTGATTCGAAAGTGATATTCAAACTGGAGTTACAAAACTTAACAGAGTTTCTTAACGTAGTTTGGCCTATTTCAAGGAAGAATGTATAAGATCCCTTATGTGGTGGTAAATTAAAAACTACCCGTTAGATGGGGCACATAACAATCATTTTTAACATTTAAAACATATCTTTAAAATATTTCGCAGTTTTGGCACGACAAATGTTGTTCATTATCGTATTTATCATTTATTGAGCTGTGGTTTAAAACGATTTTGATTTTAAAATTCTTACTATACGAAAGGGTATCTATATTTAATTATTCATTCATCTGGCTGACTATTCACATCTATATACAGATTACTATGTATTCGAAGAGTACTCGAACTATAACTAAAATTTATATGTTCCTATCGCTTTGGCTAAAAAGTATATGTAAGTTACGTAATGTCGTGTATATTTGGAAAATAGACCATTCAATATATCAGGTAGAATACTTGGGATCTCTAGCACTATATGTAGAAGTATATATATATATGTATATATGGTTTCATGTCGCTACTGAGGATTATACAATGAGCAAATGTGTCTCTATAAACGTGGAAGCTAGCACTAAAACGAATACGAACTTCGAACTTTTCTTGACTCTGTTCTATATTGCCTACTTTTGAATTATATATACACTCATATATATATATATATATATATATATATATATATATATATATATATATATATTTAGGCGGCATTGTTAGTATTCACTCTCACAAATGATTCACTTCACAAATATTTCTTTGTTGCAGACACATCAAAATGATTGATATTTATACTTTTGTTTAAGCAACGCCTTCATGTTAAAATTTTGTGTATTGCGCATTCATTCATCCACCCTAAACTGAAAAAGTAGGTAGAAAAAAAGTATAAATATAATCACCTAGCGCGCGGCTGTTATACTCATTCAATATTTGTGTGTGAAAAGTAATATTGTGAAAGAAAAGAAAAATGTCTGGACGTGGTAAAGGCGGAAAAGTGAAGGGAAAGGCAAAGTCGCGTTCCAATCGCGCTGGTCTTCAGTTCCCCGTTGGTCGTATTCACCGTTTACCGCCTATATATATATATATATATATATATATATATATATATATATATTAATATATTCATGAATTTGTACACTTAATGGAGAATAGTGTTGGTCTAGAATTGTTTCGCTGCGAAGATTTACCAATTTAGACGACTACGAAATGTTATCGACACATTGCACTGTGTGCCGAATTGACACTCGCAGGAAATGTGCCAATCACCAGACGCCATAACAGAAGATACTCATGTGATTGTTAAATTGCCATTCACAGAGAACTCAGCACGCGTGCAAGCTGAATGATTTGATTGACAAATTTCCCCCTCCTCACGTAGCAAATGTCAAATTGGCATTCACTGTGAAATGCGACGTTGTTTTTTTTTGTCGGTTAGGAATGGGTTACCATGGAGCTATGTCTAGACGCCTAGTTAATCTACTTATGAGAGCGTAATAAAATCAATCGATTAATTCTTCTGGGTCTCCCATTAACTTAGCATTCTCATATTCTCATATTCTCGTTTTGGGTTTTGATTTAGCATTTTGTTTTTGCTTTCGATTTGTTTGTCTTTCGATTTGTGACTCAGAGCATTAATTGCTCTCGGACTCGCGTCTCCAAATCCTTTCGTGCCGCAGTCAATAGATTGTGTGCAACGGGATTGTTGTTGGGATTCGGATACGGATTCGGTTGCGGATTCGTTTCTTGGAACATGATATGAGCAAAGGGATTGCCAAAGTGGATTCTATCTATGTATGTATATTCGCTTCCTTCTTCTTGTCTCATCGGGTGCGGGCACAATCTATTGACCGGCAGGTGGCGCTGCGGCATTTTACACCTGCGTGCCGTAATACTAGAGAGAGACAAACTCGCCGCCCACTGCCTGCCCCGTTGACTGATCCGGCGACGAGGATTCATCCTCCTCGTTATGCGCTCGTTCCTCGGCCTCGTTGAACAGTGTCTCGTTCTCGTCGGGCAAGCCGCCGCCGGCTGTGATGCGGCGACCCATGTTGTCGTACTTGGGATAGGCAGAACTGTCGCCTCCACCGGCGACACCACCTCCCACGCCGCTAACGCCGCTGTTACCAGCTCCACCGCAGAGCGGACGCATTGGCGTGGCCTCCGACGCCGAGGAGGAGGAGGAGGAGGGCGGTGCATTGTTGATGCAGCTGGCGCAGTTTGAGGCGGACGCTGGATGATGGCACTGGACAACAGCAGTCACCGCTGGCGGCGGAGGTGGCGGTGGCAGAGGCATCTCCATGCCATTAGAGGCGCCACAGTGATAGGCGCCCGTCTCCAGGCTATATGTGACAATCTCGTCGTGCGGGTAGAGATTCGCCGCCGAGGGATCCTTCTTGAGGATGCCTCGCCTCGCTGTGTGCCGTGGCAGCGTTGCAAACTGTGCCACGTTCTGACCCTCAATAGCTGAGCCTGCTGCTGAACCCACTGCAACTCCAACTCCAGCTCCACCCGGGGCAGCAACTGTGCCGTCATCCTGACGTCGCTTGGGAATGTTGAGCAGATCCGGGTACATGCTAAGATCCGCGCCATCGAGCATGTCCTGCGTGACGGAGACGCGTATGAAAATGTTGCCAAAACTGGGATTCGGCACAATGTTGGAGCAGAACTCCGGCGGTGGCGGGAAGACGCCCACATTGAGCGGGAACTCCTCTGGATGCGCGTGCGGATGCAGCTGGTAGCTGGCCATGGAGGTGGGAACACTGATCATTCCGCAAGTGGGATCCTTGACGGTCATGAGCTGCTGTCGCATATGCTGGCCACCCTGCGCCTGCTGCTGACCAGAACCACCACCCAGGCCCACATTGACGCCCACCTGTTGCTGGCGATGATTCTCCACGGCGTGAATCTCAATCTGATTGAAGCCCAGCGAGGAGTCTGTCTTGTTGATGGAGCTGGGATTGTTATCGATGCCATAGCTATCGCCGCGGTCATTGGTCGTGGTCGTGACACTCGAGTCGAGCAGCTTCTTCTCCTGGTCGTTGAAGCTGACGCTCGACTTGACGCCCGCCTTGTTCGCATGTCGATGCTGGCGTGTGGTCCGTTTGCAGAGGCAGACGACGAAGGAGATAGCAATAAGCAGGAAGACAGTGCCAAAGATGCCCATGATGAGGCCAAAGTACCAGAATGTCTCCGGCGTCTTCACCAGCACATGCTGCACAATCTCGCTGAGGTAAATGCTGATGTTCTGCGTCATTGATCCGATAATGTTGTTCCCAGTGCACGCGTAAGTGCCTGCATCCAGGCTGGATACATTGAAGACTGTCAGATTGCTCCACAGCTTGTCGGAGCTAATGCTCTCCGTGTCGAAGAGCACGTTGTCATTGTCGAGGATCTTTCCGTTGAGCTCCCAACTGACCTCGGGCAACGGATCCCCATAGACAAGGCAGCTGAAGGTGGTGTTGCTGCCTATGTCAATGTTGGCCACCTCCTCGTTGTTGAAGATCTCTACACGGGGAGGGCAGCCGAACAGTTCCTCGTCCACACTGTCCCAGCTGCGATCCTTCTGCGCTGGCGGCCCCTTGCACACCAGACTGACTGAGCTGAGGCGACTGCTGACGTACCAAGAGCGGAACTTCTTCAACTTGCAGTTGCACTGCCAGGGATTCTCCTCCAGCGAGAGGGTCTTCAGGTTGGTCATGTGTTGGAACACGTACTCGCTGAGACTCTCCAGCAGATTGTTCTTGAGGTTGAGGAACTCCAGCAGGTTGAGATTGGCCAGCGACATGGGATCAATGTAGGAGATGAGGCAATCGTGCATGTCCAGCGTGCGCAGATGTGGCAAGATGGGGAACTGGTAGGCGGCAAGACGCTTCAAGGGATTCCCGTTCAGGTAGAGTATGCGCAGGCGATCGTTGCCCATGAACGTGTCCTTGTCGAGCATCTCCAGCTTGTTGTCCGACAAATCGATCTCCACAAGAATCTTCAGGTTGCGAAAACTCTCCTTGTGTATGTACTGCACCTCGGACTTCTTCAGATAGATCCGCTGCAGATTTAGCAGCCCCAGACCGGAGAATTCTTCGCGATTTAGATAGGGTATGTGGTTGTCGTTCAGCACCAGCACCTGCAGCTCTGTGCTCAGTGTCGTGGGTATGCTGGTCAGTTGAAGAGAACTGCAGATGGCAGACTTCTTGCCATTGGTCCACTTGCACGTGCAGTTTGAGGCGCAGCTCTGGGACCAGTCGTCCGCCCACACGGCGCCCACCAGGCAGACGAGGCATAGCGCCCACACCAGCTGTCGCCAAGCTGGCAAGGGTAGGAGTGGAGAAGAGAAAGAGAGTAAAAGAGAGAAAGAAAGAATATGAGTAGACAAAAAAGTCATGATTGACGACATTTGGCCTCGACCAGCCAGGGGCGTACGAGGAGGAGATTGCAGAGGTTTTTGCTTGGCCAACTTGAAGAAAATTAATTTCTATAAGAAGTTGGTAGAAGGCTGACAAAGTTGGCGTAGGGTGCACTTTATGTATTTGGAGACTATAAAGACTTTAAAGGGACTTATATCAAGTAAACCTGGTTTATCTTACATAAACTTGATTTCAGTGTTGTAAAACGGAATACAGTTGGCTTGCTAATTGCGTATTTTGATAGAAATATTGATTTTACCTTATAACAAACTGAAAAAACTGAAAAAACTCTTCTATAAAATTAACCTAGTTTAGTTAGGCAACAAATATTGGTTTTTAGTGTTGCGAAACGGATGATAAAGCCTGTCCGTAAAACATTTTTAGTGTGGTTCAATTCTTCATTTAACTTGTACAATTTTCTTTGAACATTATCAGTAAAATGCCTCAAACATTTCGATTTAACATTATCTGAACTTTTAAGAATGGAATGAAACTTGAATTGACTGAGCCCCGTTTAGTATGGGACAGATTGGGGATATGTTTTATAGTATGTTACAATATATGATATACATAAAGTTCATTTAGGTTTTATTTTGGTTAGTTCCATTAGTTCTAACATTATTAGAAAGCGTATCATTGATACAAAAATATATATGCTATCGCCTTCATTTCAAGTTTACTTTGCATTCCCCATTAATCCTCCCCGGCTACGCCCCTGGTCGGCAAACTTTGTTGTTTTATATAGAAAAGTTACCTGGTAGCCGGATGCTGCTCATACAGCTTTCGCTGCCGTTTTCGCTGTTCTGTTCGCTCCATCTCCGTCTCCAAGACTCGCAGCCGCTTTCGCTTCCGCTGTTGCTGCCACTCCTACGCCAGATCCTGCTTCTGCTTCGGCTCCTACTCCTGGTGACCTTTGCTGTTGCCATGCTGTGCATTCTCGTCGTGCTGCGTCGTCGTCTGCGGATGCTGCTGCTGCTTCTGTGCGCGACCCCGCCAATTGATGACTCTAAATGGCTTTGGCTGATTCGATTGCCATGTTTCACATCATGTTGCCGTCTCGGGCAAAAAGAGCTCCATTACACATTACTCGGCACTTTGGATACTTTTTACTTTTTTGGCACAGTAAGCAGAGGCAAATTTCTCCCTTTCTTTCGCAAACTGCACTCGACTGCGACAGTTTCTTATTGATTTTCCTTCTTGGGGTAAAAGACTTTCTCCCTCGTTTTCCAGCTGGCAAATCGAGTGTTGAGCAGCAGAAAAAGCTAGTTCTGAAAAGAGAAAAAATAGCAAATTAGACTAACTTTACGCTTGATGGAGTTTCACGTTGACTGAGCTTAGAATATAAGAAAGATTATCAAGTTTGCCCTGAGAGGCACATTCAAGAATGTTTGCAACAAATTTCGTTTGCGAGAAATGGTCAGTTTGAAAAAGGAAAGGCTTATTATTTTATTATTTTATACATACTATAAAAAACAAAAGTGATAGCTGAAGGCAGGATACTTGCTTAGATTGGATAGGAATTAGATGGCGTATAGAGGGGTTGCTTTCAAAGATTCTGATATGTGAATATATATTTAATATATATATATTTTATGAGTATATATTTATTATATTTTATAATACATTTTATGAGATTTATAAAACATGTGGTTTTTATAGTTGCTAAGATAGAAATGAAACACGAAGAATGGAAAGGATTTAATATTGATTGTTGGTGAGGCTATATTTACTAATATCAGATGGACAGAAAGATAACTGATACATTTACATGGATACATATTAAATACAATAATCGCATAAATGCATATTATGAAGTATTCAACATCTTGGTAAGTCTATCTTTTACATTACCGAGATCAGATAATCAGTCAGTCAGTTTGATAATGTGCAATAATCAAATTATTTCATATATAGTTAGTCTTTCTTCTGCAATTACTGAGATCAGATAGTCATGCATAGCAATAAGGTATTCAATATAAAGACTTTAACTTAACCCATAACTTAATAATTGTAATGCAAATTCTGATATGCCATGTTTCTGTTACAGTTCCCGAGTTCTGACAGTCTCCTCAAGTGGATTATTCATATTACCACCTAAGCCACTTAAATAGTGCTCTAATCACAGCTGTTTTGCATGCTTCCTCGAGAGCTGCGAATCGTTTTAGTCTTAAATCTAAACGAATTTAAGCTATAGAAAACCGGAATCATTTTTTACCAGGAACAATGCGCATTGTCTGGTTATCATTGTTGTAGATTGGCTCGTGTTGTGGCTGTTGTTGCTGGCTAAATTGTAGTTGGCTCATTGGTAATCTCTCCATTTACCGTATTTAGACAGTCGCCGGGCTGAGCCTGGGTTTGGGCCGTGTTGGTCTGGACCCAGAGAATGGCATGGCAAACAATGGCAGAATGACCGAATAGCAGATCGCCCTGTGGCAGTTTAGTCTTCGCCTTCGAGTTGGCTTTAAAGTCGCCCATCAACTACAATTTGTAATTTGTTGTTCATCTTGTGAGGGGCGGGAGGCTGGAAGGTGGGCGAAGAGGGTTGGCCACTTGTGCCGCAGTTGAACAACACAACAATGCGCCACGCCCCCCACTGGGCTGGGCAGAGGCATCTTTACAAAATCAGCATCAAAAGCGCCTGTCGAATGGTTCCCCATTTCTCTCTGCTTTGTATACCCTGCCTTTTTTTTCTCATTCGCTCCTTTTTTTTGTTTACGCTTCAAAGTAAAGGAGCATGAAAATGAGGCGAATGCGAAAAAGCTGAATTACCTAGACAGCTAGCGATGGGGTGGAAGAGGGAGAGAGGGTAGTATGTGAGCGAGAGAGAGAGACACAATGAAAACGTAAAATGCTCTGAAGGTTCATTTGTCAATTTGCCATTTGAATTTGTATTTGAGAAATTCACTTGGCCGCTTTTTGCGCTTTGTCTGCCTGCCCACCCTCCACCCTCCTCTCTCCGCCTCTTCTCTCTCTCTCTCTCTCTCTCTTTCGCCGCCTTCGTTCTGCTGCTATCTTGCTCTGTCTATTTTTCGCCCTGACTTGGCTAAGATGCTTTGGCAATGCGGATAATATTTCCTGTGCCAGTGCAGCAGTTGGCAGCGCACTTGCAACGGCTGCGCCTGCTCTGCTGCTCTGCCGCTGCTGCTGTCGCAGCGCTGTTGCCGTCCCTCGTCCTTGCTGGCAATTCAACTGATTCTTTCGTTTCGCTCTTCTCGTCTTCCTCCCTCTCCCCTGGTCACTTTTGTGGCTGCCACAATCGTCGACAGTTTTATTTGTGCTGCTTTATGAGCACACTCACACGCGCACTCATGCACTCGTACACACACTCACACACACACAGAGATACTGCCATCACACACTCGCTCACTTCATGCGAGATCCGTTGATATATTCATAAATGTGGCACAGTGGGCCGCAAAGCCTAACCGAGCCGAGCCAAAGCTAATTTGCTGGCGCATTGCCAAATATGGGCCAAAAACCGTAGCAGAATTTTAAAGAAATATATATCACGTTGATTCGCATCGGATCGAAATACTGCAGAGTCGTAAACCAAATCAATTAACTGAGCGAAAGAGAGAGAGAGGGAGAGAGCGAAAGAGAGATGTGAATGCGATTGTGAATACAAAGCGAGTCATATTGGGTTTGCTAGTTGCATCTGGCAGATGGACAGATATGTCAGGCAGATAAGGCCGTCCGTGGCATTTGGTAATTGTGCTAAACCAGGCCAACAAAATCAGTTAACTGCCTGCCTGGCCGCTTGCCTGTTGGTCGGTCCAGCCGGTCTGTTGGTTAGTTAGTTGACCGCCCCGAAATGGCTCCGATACCGACTGATACCGTAATTGGATCTCTTTGTGCAGAGTAATTAAGTCGCACGGACCAAATAACTGTGCACTCCATGCTCGACAGAGCAAATAGTCTGCCACATTAGGGCTCGATTGAATTAAAGTTTGGCGAAAGTGAACAATTGCAACAAGTTATAATCATTTTCAGAGCACAAGGGGGTTCTCTATTCATTTCAAACTCACTGATTCGCACTAAAACATTAGTTAGATGCATTGCAACTTTATGAAAAATCAATTTAAAAACGAATTTTGGTTTATATTTAACCTCTCTAAGAATATCATATTATAATTAAAATGATTATTACCAAAAATTATATTTTTAACATTAATTTCGCTTCATTATCATATGTAACAAATATCAATTCCATAAATATTTGTTTCGAATATTTGATGGGAAATACTAAACCAATGAACCATTTCTAAGTCGTATTTCAAGTTACTTCACATACATATGTATCTGTATGATTATTTTCGGAAACCATTGAGGCGCATGAATAACTTAATTAATCAAGAAAAAGCAGCACAAATTGATCTGTAAGAAAGGTAGAATGTATGTGTATGTGGGTTGATGAAACTGCGGGACATTTTATGGTATGTAAAGCATATTGTAACACACAAGTCTGCGCATTAAAATTTACTGCATTTACCAACAATTTGTGGTCTTCAATTTGGCATAAAGCACGCATGAATAAATACAATAAATGAGTCGAAAATGACACTGAGCTGTGTACACACAGACACTCACAAATGGAAATAGAAATGCACACACATGCACATAAATGTGTAAACAGTTGGCAAATTGGGAGTATTTTCATACAAAATTGAAAACAATTGAAATCGAGCTCGTCAATCTGCAATGTTTTCGGTTATTCAAAGCAACTAATTGGATGTTCTCAGTGCCTAATGAATGTATAATGAATGCAGCTCAAACAGGCTCTAGGCAAGTTAGTTTCTATAAACACATATAGGACATATACATATATTGTAATGTAGGCAAGTTAAAATAAAGAGAGGGAAGTATGGGTAGAACTGTTCTCGCCATGTTATTAATAATGCATCGTTAGTGTATTTTTAATGGGCAATTTATATTCAAGACGCTGTTCCTTGTTGCATTGCAGTTCAATGCATTATTTAAGCATTGTCAATGCATTATTAATGCATTATTTAAACATTGTCCTGCGCTATATTATTCATTAATTGGTTTTGCCTTAGTTTTTTCTCAAAGTTTCCTCTCAATTCATTTAATTCATTTTTCGCATATGACTTTTTCACTTGCATGGAAAATTGTCGAGTTTTTCCGCTGCGCTGGCCGCAATCAAATTGAGAAACAATTTCACTTGTGGCCGACGAATGTAAGCGAAACTTGCCACGCCCTCGGCCTTTTCCTGCCCCACTCATTTGCGTACGTAATCAAATTGCACGCTTTGAGCACAAAGTTTGGCAACAACGAGCAGAGAAAAAAGTGGCGGCAAAAAGAGAGTGAGGGGGACAATTCATTGTTCAAGGACGAACAATTAGAGTTGCTACGCTGCCCGCTGCCCGCTGCCTTCTGCCTGCTGCTGCTGCGCTGCATTACCAAATTAAAACTTGAAATAATAAAATACATGAAAACAAAAACTAAACAAAGTTTTTCCCGGCAACAAAAACAGCGCGGAATCTATTGGAAAGTTTCCATTGACGTCGTACCACGGTGCGTATGCAAATATTTTGCCGCTTCCGCTGCCGCTCTGCCACTTGGCAGCATCTACGCCCCTCTGACGCCACCCAGCCCCGCCCATACTCGCAGTTGTCTCTACTTCTTCTACTGTTGCTGTTGTTGGCGAAGCACGTGCGAATGTGCGTGCGAATGCAAATGGCGATAGAAAACTTTTTAAATTGAGCAAACATTAACGGCAAAAAATAAACCTGATGAAAAAGTGCAAAAAGTGGAACAGGAGGTAGCTCCCATAGTACCATCCTCTAGCTTCGTATCCAGCTTTTGCTTTGGCTACCTCTGCTGCTCCCTTTGCCTCTACTTCTCCCTCTCTCCCTCACCATCTTCCCCATCAGCTCCTGCTCTCTTATCGCCTAGTGGTTTTGCTTGTTAAGGCTGCGCAATCTTTCAAGGACAACAAGCCGAGTGTAAACTGCAAAACTTCTGCACTAGACCTAGCGAGGGGCGTGGCAGTGGTGGGGGCGGTGCGCGGCAGTCGGCAAATCCGCATATAATCGGAAAATGTCACAGAAAAATAAAATTAATGACACTCGGCCGCCTCAGGCGCAGATTAGTGAGCGTGTCGGAGTTTTATTGCTCAGCGGAAATGGAAAATGGTTTCATAAACACAAACACACAAACATACACATACATACTTAGATAGACGGTGTATACACTCACACAGAGAAGCACACCGACAGGGGCAATGCAATTATCTGTCAGCGACGTGAGAGCGAGCCACAACAGAAACAGAGAAGGAGCAACAGACAAGTGAAGGCAGCAGCAGCACAGCAGCAACATCGTCGCAGCAACAGGACATTCGCCTTTGGAGGAGTCTGGCCAGAAAGGACTACGCCGTGAGAGAGATAAAGAGTGACTAAGCCAGAGGTGAGCGATATTTGCTTACCTTTGCTATGACGGGAAGGTCACAGTTCACTTTGCATAGCTAGGAATGAGCTCAGCTGAGCTAACTTGAAATGGGCAATAGTGAAAGCTGATAGTAGATTATATAAAGAAGATTATATATATCCAGTCCCATTAGCAAATGTTGTAAAGATGAAGTTCTATTTACAGAATATGCAAATTAGAAAGAGTTTCCTGTGTGTGAGAAAGCAACCTATTAATAATTATGATAAGCTATGTATGCATGATCAAGTACAGGAACTGCACAGTTGTCGCACTGTCTACCTATTTGATTTAGCAAAGGTGTCTTTGATTTTGTGGAACGTAAAAGTCTACGAAATTTACTTGTAGGTTATTCTGAAATGGAAAAGAGGACGGAAGTTTTGATGTATAGTTGTTATCTTAATCCTGAATGTAATCACTGTCCTTCTCTTCTCTTTCTCTTCTTTTTTTTTCTTACAATATTTCATTACTCATAAAATATTCATTCGAAATTCCATCAACATTCATTTAACATTTTTCTCACATTCCTCTATTATTATTATTATCATTATCATTATTCTAATGTACTAGCATATATATACAATGTATGCCAAATATACACAGATATTAACTGCAATGAGTACAGAATACATTACAAAACACAGTCACATATGTTTAAGAGATAATGTACTGCACATCAAATCAAAGAACTGAACTTTCATCTAGTTATTTCTTTTCAAACTCATCTTTTCTATTTCACGCTCACTTGATAGCTTCAAATAGATAAGATCATGAAGCTATTTGCATATTTAAGTTGCCCTACATAGCGTGTATACCCAATGTAATTAGTTGTTGACAATATTCAGCTTGACAGCGAAAAAGTAATTTCATTTATCGCTGCAATCATCAGCTGTGGAGGGTGTTGTCACAGTGACAGTGAAGTCACAGTTACCGTTCATCTCCGGAGCTAGAGACGCTTAACCCGCTCGTTGTAGCTGTTGCAACTGTTGTCGTTGTTGCTCTTGTTGTTGTTGCTCTTGCTGTTGTTAACTGTCAGAGCTTACAATTGTTTGCCTGGTTCGTCCTGCATTTCCGTTGTGAGATGACGCTGCTGCAGCTGCTGCGCCACCTGCCCCCGACTGCTCCGCTGCCCCTTTCGTCTCCTCCCCGCGCTGCACTTGGCAGCTGAACAACTGAAAACCATTTGAGTTGACGTCGCCGTTGCCGTTGCCGTCGTCTGCGTCTCCGTCGTCGTCTGCGGCGCTGCAACAACAGAAATCATCGACGTCAGCGGCGACGCCAGCGACGCCAGTGGACATGACCTCGGCGACAGGGAGTGCAATTTGGGAGCGGCTGCCTCTCAGTGTGTGTGTGTTTGTGTGTGTGTGTGTGTGTGTGTGTGTAGAGCACTGGCTGCCAGGCAACAGTATATTTGTGTGCAACCGCAAAAATACATAATAACAACAGCAACGTTGACGGCGAGAAGAAGCAGCAGAGCCACAACAGCAACAGCAGCTCAGCGCGATGAGCAAAAGCAGCAACTGAAGCAGCAGCAGCAAAGGACAATAAACACAACGACTGTAGACACGCACACAGATACACAAGGACACAGAGACACACACACTCACTCCTTCATGCTGTTGCGGTTATTTGTGCATACATATTTTGGCCAGGACATGGACGGACAGGACAGACGAGACAGACGAGACAGACAAGACAGACAAGACAGACAAGACAGACAAGACAGACAAGACAGACAATTACAGCGCAAACAAAACGTGCAACAGAATGAGAAACGGGCCGCAGCCGGAAGTGGCGGATGCAACGGCAGCGATGGCTGAAGAATAAGACGACGAGGCAACAACAGAAGAGGCAACAGCAACAGCAACAGCACAACAAGCAGACGCAGCATGCCACAATGACAACGCTGTGGAGGATTCTGGATTTGCGAGAGACTTCAGGAGTGGAAGCGGACTGCGAGATAAGAACTTGGCCTGAGCGGATGGGGCTGGCGATCTATTACCACACCACACCATACCGCACACACACACACACACATATTCGCACGCATTCGCAGCCAGCGCACAGTGTATGTGTGTGCGTGTGCGTGACATGACGAGATGTTGCCGATAAGTTGATAAGAAATAATGGAAAATCAATCGAAACAAGCTGAAAGCAGAGCTAAGTTAGCCCACATGTATCTGACAGTATCTTTGTATCTGCAAGCCATGCAGTTGCGCTATAAAGAGAGCAGATACTTATGTATATACAATTTATGAAGTACATATGACTCATATAAACTAACTCCGAGAAGGTACTGTCTCTAAGATACGGTTCACTTGAAACCCTTTAAATATTTGTACAACAAACTGTGCATCAATTTGTTGTTGTATATAATTATCTATGAAATTATTGCTGTCTATACGATTATCTCTCTAATTATCATTCTTGAAAATACCTTTTTATTATATGTACATATATATACTTTCACATGCCACACATCTTTATGTTTAATATGTTTCCTCTTCAACTTTCTTTTCTCCTCATCAAGATGTTTTCTAAGTTACTTTCCCTTCAGCTGGTTGCACTGATTTCCCAAATCTTTGAGAAATTCTTCATCTACATCAATTCCACTTTCCATCTCCACAAATTGCTACCTCAAGATACCTGCTGTCTCTCAGCTACACTACTATATGCAAATAGCTCAAGAAGTATCTTTCAGATACTTCACTCAAAACACACTCCACATGTCTCAACTCTCTGCAGTGCACTGCCATCTATAAGCCACTTTCAAGCAGCTGCAGCAGCTGCATCTCATTGTCGACTTACTCTTCGAGCACACCTCGCATTTGCATGCTTTATTCATACATAAACATATTCATATGCCTGTGATGCCCCTTCGCCCCTCCTGCTGTGTGTTTGCTGCACTGCAGCGGCCATTGAGTGAAGTGGAAGTGTGTTAAGCAAACAGCAGCAGCAGCAACGGCAACAACAACAACAACAACCGCAACAACAGCAGCAGCTGCAACGGCAACAACAACAACAACAACAGCAATAATAATGCAGGCTTCGTTTCTCTGGTTACCAAAAAGGATGTTGACTTGGTTTTGAGGAACTGCAGTTATTCGTTTGGCATACTCATATATTCATTTACTTGACGTGGCCGCTCGACGGCCCACAGGATGCCGATGCCCTGACTCCTGACCCCTGACCCCTGAACCCTGAGAGCAGCTGCTGCCTACAAATTGTGTATGCAGACGAGCCCAAAATTAGTTGCAATTCCTTGAATAGAGAGCAACAAAGAGGTGAGGAATGGGAAGAGAAGGATGAGGGGGAGGACAGGGAGGTGCAGGGGTTATAGTCGAGAATGCAATGTGGCTCATAACGCAAACCGCAGCGGACTGTGCCAGCGCCAGCACCACCAGCAGCAGCAGCAGCTACAGCAGCGGCCTCTGAATGCGGCCAAAGCAATGCGGAAGAATATTAAGCGGCCTTTAAGTGGCGCTGCACATGAAAATAAAAGAAAAACAGCAGGGGAAAATGGTAAAGAAAACACAGAGATAGAGAGAGAGAGAGAGAGTGAGAGAGTGAGGGAGGGGAACAGAGAGATGGGGAAAATTGCAGCCCTAACCTGCTTCGGTTGATTTATTTCGCAAATTAACCAAATGCAAGTACACACGGGATACCCAAGAGAGTGCACAAAGCTCTAGCGAAAACACACACACACAGACACACAGACAATCGCAAGCAAATATGCTGCATGCTGCGTTCCACAACCCCCTTTCCCCCTGCCACCATTTACCTGTTACCTCCTGGCCGCGTCCACCTGCTGTGTAGCAAATGAAATAGTTCTTTAAATAACTTTTGTGTTTATTTTCCAATCGTTCTGTTTGCTTTTGGCAGTTGCAGAATAGCAAGAGAGGGAGAAGGACAAAAAAAAAGGGAAAGAGAGAGTTAGGTGAACGGACTACAGAGAGCTCGAATTTCTACTCGAAATTTAATAGAAGTTGCATACGCCTTTGCCTGCTCAACACTTGGTTAGCTCCTTTGGCACTTTAACAACTGTTTGTGATGGTTCGAAGAGTTCTAGGCAGAGTCGAGATTGTAGCTGTAGCTGATATCAGACCCTTTGCGTAGACCTTTTGCATTGAGTCATCTGCATATCCAGTTCCCTTAGACACTTAGAGATACTGATAACTACTGACAGTGCAATTCAGTGCTTCAGTGCAATTCAACAACAGGTTTTGATAAGTTATTTGATTATTTTATTACTGATATATCTGGCTGGCACTATAGATATATATATATATATATATATATTTTGATAAGTGCCATCTATGCAATGTATATTTAAGTATCTTCCTTACAATTTATTTATTCTATCTTCTATACTTCAATTAGAAAGCAACCTTCTTCAAATGGTTGAAGAACACTGTCATTGTTACAGAAGTCTATACTGGAAAGACATCTGGAAATACTCGTATGTGAGGCACATAAGCATATTATTAATTAGTACACTTACTAAGTATATTAAGTTATTTTGTTACTAAAATAAATGACAAAATAAAGAAGCCAATTCAATTTATACATCTCCCATCTCAGTTAAATATTTGTAACCATCTTCATAGCGAATTTCATATTTATATCTGCACTCAGAAAGTTGTCAGCAAGTTGACCTGAAGTGTTCGAAGAAAACTTAGCATCGCATTCGTTTCTCTTGTGCAAATACACAACCTTTTGTCAGTCCACTTACCAATATGGCTACAGGGTATAAATGCCACAGTTACAGCGACAACAAAAGCAACCTCAATTGAAAGTCGCAAGACCTTCCCATTTCCCCATGTCCTCCTGCGTAACAATCGTCATCCGGCAATCTGCGGCAGTCCGAAGTGACAACGGGAGTAAAATGTGTAAAAAAAAAGTTTGCGAAACAATTTTTATTTAACTTTTATTTGTTTCGTTTTATTCTTTATGCTGCCCTAATACGTCCCCAAGGAATTGATGGAGGGGGAGGTGGAGGATGGGAAAGAGAATCTGGCAAATCATTTGACGGCAAATTCTCCATGCAAAAAGTCGTGCGTTTCAAATGTCGAATCTTTTTTATGCTCATCGCACTCTCTCTCTCTCTCCCACTTTCGCTCTCCCTCTCTCTCTCTGTCACACCTTTTGGGTCGTTTTTGTGTGTCTGAGTGCACATTAATTCGTTTTGGATGAGTCACAAAACGGTTTTATGTGTCAAATAATTACGGGGCAAGCAGGAGAAGAGTTGATTTTACAGCAAGAGTTGATTTTCAGTTAATTAAATGTGTAATTAAGGCCAGAGCGAGACAGAGACAGAGAGAGAGAGAGAGAGAGGGAGAGAGAGAGGAAGAAAGACGGGAGAGGGCAAAGGCAAAGGTCGTTTTACACATTTTCCATTTTCTGTTTGCCATATTCCATTTGGAAATCAAAAATCACTAAGCGAAGCTTCTAATAGAGCAGTCAGCTCACATTACGCATACGCCGTGTGGCTCAAAGCAGAAAGGAGCCTCTTGTGATGCGACCCCAATTAAAAGTGAATAGGATATTATAGCCAAGTTTTATGAAGAGAGGGTAGAGAGGGGCTCGGGTGAAGCTTATGATCTCTCTAGCGATTCGCAGTTGAGGAAGTTTGATTGGATTGATTCAGCTTGGGCAACTTGGCATCATCTTTTATTACCCCTCCCGCCTCCCCCTGAGCTTAGTTCAATAATTACATAAAAACAATAATAATAATTCTAATTGCCAAGTCGGAGCCGAAGAACTAATTGGCAGCCACGTCTGGGAATGGGAATGGGAATGGCAACCGGGAAATGGGAAGATTTCTTTAGGATTTTGTGTGCATCGGTGAGTCGAGTTAATTACGACTTGGCCAAGTGCAACTGCAACTGGTCAATGACCACGACGAGGCTGACCCAATTAGACGAGGGAACAAAGGGGGCAGAGGGAGGGGAGCTAGGTCCTTAAGCGCCGCCATTCATTTCGAATTCTGTTTATGGAGTTTCGGGTAAAGTAGTTTTCCCAATTTTCGGGTGCACAAACTTTTGCCGTAGCTGGAGCGCAATAAAAGATGAAGTAGGCAGCAGGCACTTTTCTGTGGGGCTTGTCAATTTCAAAAGCGAAACTGCAATCTCCCAGGAGCAGCCCAGAGAGAACATGCGAGGAGCCTTTTCGTGGCATTCAAAAAGGCTCAGCAAGAAGTTCTCAATGCTCTCGCCCGGAAGGAACTTGGCAACTTTTGTCATATACATTTTGCGGGGCTCGAAATTAGCTTATAAATACGCAATCTTCAAATTTGACTGGGTAAGGGAGGGTAGGGTGAAGGTGGTGGGACAACCCCAAGTTGTGCATTTTTCATGCAACGCAAAACAACTTAACAATGCTCCAAATATGATGAACTACAGCCGCCTCTGAGCGGGCGACAGAAAAGTTGCAGAAAGTTAACTGCATGAGGGGAGGAGAGTGATGGGAGGGGGGGTGAAGCCATTTGAACAGCTAAAAAGCCGAACAAGCTGAAGGGAGACGAGTAAGCAGCGCAGCAGCTGAAAATGTAACTGAAACAGCAGCTACAGCGTCCAGTTTGCCCGCCAGCCACTTGGCCTGCAAAGGAAGAAGGAGTTGCATAGAGTGGAAAAAGGGAGGAGTGCACAAGGAGGTACTTGACTTTAAGGAGGAGGGGGGGTGTAGACTGGTGACAAATGTAGTAAAAGTGTTCTACAGATTTGTTCCCTCGCAAACTCAGGCGCTTTTCACATACTTTTGCTTTAGTTAAAATTTGTCTTAGCTTCGCTTGCTTCTTCATGAGCAGCCAAGTGCAACTTGTGCTGTGGCACAGCCCAGAGCAACAGAGCACTGCTGGTTTCAATGCTGTACATGCCATTTCCCCTTACCAATTCATGCATACTTCATGCATGCGCTTAGCAACTACATTGTATAGAGTGATCATAATAAATGCTGATTAAGCTATACCCCAACTTCAAGTCCCGCTGGGTGCTCTAAACAAGCTGCTGCTGCTGCTGCTGCTGCTACTGCTGCTCGCCAGAGGGCGCCAGTTGCTTTAGTTTAGTTTGATTCAGTTAGTAGTTTAAGAGTTAAGTAGTTTTCTAAAGTTTTATGAATTATTAAGAGGATTTTCGAGTTTTCCGCTAGCCTTTCAGTTTCCTTCCAGCCACGCCTCCTGCACGCCCCTTTCACGCCCCTTTCACGCCCCTCTTCTTTCACGCTCTACGGCCCCGAGTGACAGCGAGTATTTTGTCGCTCGTCAGCAAATGCCTGAAAAGCTGTCGAAATATGCATTTTCTCTACCTCTCCATCTCTTTCTCTCTCTCTCTCTCTCTCTCTCTCTCACTCTTTGCTTTGCCCCGTTAATATTTCATGACAAATTCTATTGTTGTTGTTGTTGTTGTTGGGGAGTTGACTTGCTGCCAGCATCAGATTTTGCGTTGCGTTGCGCTCAGCGAGCTTGGCCAAAAATTAAATACTCTTTATTGTCAATAAAATTATAAATGCAAATTATAATTTTCTGCTGCCGTTGGCCAATTAGGCATGGCCACGCCCCAGCCCCTCCCCCCAACCTTCTGCGCAGCCTGCCAGCGCAAGATAATGTGCCTAATTCCCCAAACCTCGCCCCGGCCCCCCCTGCTGATGCCAATGGACAAATGGGGGAATGGTAAATTAAAAGTTGAACATGTCGCAGCACCGCAAGGGGGCAGGCAGGGAAAGGAGGCGGGGCAGCAGCACTGGGCGAGTGCCCTGTGGAGTGTGTTGTCCTTTTTTGGGGGGTGAGAGCGTTTGCGGCGGGAAGGTGGTCAGGGGGTGGCAGAGGGTGAAGCGTTGGCATGTTAATTCACTTTGCGAATTGTTGCGCTGCTCTGCGCCGTGGCGAGCTCGTTTGCGGCTTTGGCGTTTCGCTGGAATGCTAATCATGCCTAGGTGGGACAACAACAACAACAACAACATTGATTACAACAACAACTGCTGGCAACAACAACAACTATCAACAACTGGCAACAACTTTGTTGATTTGCTAAGTGAAACTTCGATTAAGCCTCGTTGTTGCTTTTGCTGATGTCCTTTGCGTTCACATTTTCATTTGGCTTTCGGTTTTTCTGGCCACTTTTTGCCGCGCGCGTTTATTTTTCGCCCCAGCCTGTGGGTAGGTAGAAAGATAGAGAGGAGGGGGGAGATGGAGGCGGAGGCGGCTCAAGCGAGCGAGGGATCTGGGCGTACATAAACTTTCGCCACGTGAAATTTGTTATGCTCTATTTCTTTGTAAAGCAATTACCGACCCACAAATACAGCTCTAACTACAGGTGTGTGTATGTGTGAGTGTGTGTGTATGTGTGTGTGTGTGTGATATGCATGCTTATGGATGTCTAAACGAGCGACTGCCTTGTTATGTGAGGGATTGAGGTGCCAGTGTTAGTGTGTGTGTGTGTGTGAATACTGAATGAATTCCAGCCACGAATTCACACATACACATTCACACTCACACACATTCACTCACACACAAGCGAGTGGAGGGAGACGACTTTGAAAAGTAAATTGGTCCACATAAAACAGTTCATGGATAAGTCTAAGTAAAAACAGCATTATTATGTAGCCAAGTGTAAACGAAAAGAAGCTTAAATGAAGGCAAAAAATCTTAACCTGCTTCCAAAATGCGCAAGGAATATAAAAGGAGATATGACGTATAAAGAATAAATAAAGAAAGGGTGACTATATAAAGAAGGAGAGTCTAAATTAACGTAACTCAATGAATGAACTGGGATATAGAAGTAGATAGCATTTTGCATTTTGCGAAAGTAGAGGAGGAGAAGCTTCTTTTCAATTATATTATAATATATTATATATTGTATATATTAAAATATAACCCATAAAATAACTGTGCAAGGAGGAAAGAGAATAATGAAATCAATCAATATAAAGTGTATCCTTAAAAATAAAAAAACAATTTTATAAAAAATAAATTGGCGACAAATTGGCCAAAATATAATTACATACGATAAAATAGAAAATCTATTTATTCATTAACTGTTTCAAATTTAGTTTTAATTTCCTGCAGAAATGTGAGGCAAAGGATTTCTTACAATTCTCCATTAAAATTTAAATATCGAATTTTCAAATGAATAATAAAATATAATAAAGAAAACATAAAGTTTGGATACGTGGTTATATATATCTGTATATATATCAAATTACATAAAAGGAGTAAAGATAACAGATAGCAACAACATTTAACAACAATAATAATAAAATCTGACGAAGATATCAAAAATATAAAAACCTTCTTCATAACTTCACAGTCATAAATAATATAAATTTTCATAGCTTTACAACTTAAACGATTTTCATCAAATCGAAATAGAAATATTTACCCAATCAAGTGTAATTAAATATATCACCCTTATGCCCCAAAATATGCAGAATGCAACGATTTTGGAACCCGAAAAAACGCCTGCAACATTTGGTTTAAATGATTTCATTATTATTATTCAGGTCAGGCGGGTGAATGGGCGGAAAGAAGGGCAGAAAGGGGACAAGGGCGGGTTGATTTGCACCAGGATATGCCTTCATTTTGCATATTTTAATTAATCGAGCGAGCGCTGCTCAAAGCGTGGAAAATGGCCGCAAAGCATTGTGCAAAAAGTTAACAACAATTTAGCAAAATTTCCAACAGTTTTTCCGGCTAGCTAATCGATAGGCACTGTCTGCAGAGGTGGGGGAGGGGGGCCGGGCAGCAGGTTTGGCAAACGACAAGTAGCACGTGGCACGTGGCATTCGCAGGCTTAAAAACAAAATGGAAAGTGCAAAACATTTTGCCAGCAAATTTTGCATTTGTTGCACTCGACTCGAATCGACGAGCGGGTGAACTCCACAACAAATAATCGATAACTTTTACGCAACACACGAACAGCAAATGGAGCCATCAGCGAGGGAGGCAGAAAGAGAGAGAGAGGGAAAGTGGTGGCCCTATATTTGTGCAGACAAAATTTATAAGCGCATTACACAAGCTCGTGCAGGTTTGCGTGATTTGTGTGTGTGATTCGAGGGGGCAGGTTAGGTCGGTTGGGGGATAGGTCGTTTGGGTAGGTCGCTTGGTCGGTCGATCGGTCGCTGGGTCGCTGTCAAATGGGGTCGCTGGGGCACAAAAGTGCTTTCAAAGCGTTTCGGCGATTAATCAGTTTGCCAGCAGATACACTGCAAAAAACGACGAGCAGCGACTACAAATTGACAAGAGACGCGCGCGTGCATCGATTTTTTTAGGTTAGACACGTTTTATACTTTGCATGATAGTTTTTGATAGTTTGGGAGTGGAATTTAATACATTATAAGGAAGTTTTTCAAAGATCTGAGGTAGATTAAGAATTATTGAGTATAGATTCAGATATCTTAAAGTGAAATTGAGGTAACGAAAAGAATATACGAACATGGTATAGTACAAAAACCTTGTTTGAGATAGATCAATTCCTGTTAATGAAGTTTTGAATTTAATTCAAGGGAAGTTTAGTATGTGAAATGTAGTATGAATAAGATTATAATATAGATTTCAAATTAAACGTTTGGGTTAGACCTATGCCAGTTGATAAGTTTCGAATGCAGTGAATGATTTGCAGTTGTCAACAAGTTTTGTTAAGCATATAAAATACAAATATTGGATATGATTGTCATGGAGTTATATTACAAAGAAGTTATCGATAACTCTGAAGTAGTTAAAGAAGTATTTAAATCAGTTTTGGATATGGAGAAGTACATTTTAGAATATTGAATGCAACTTTTTAACAGATCAATCGCAGTTAAGCTAAACTCTTCATAAAGATATTGAATTTGATGAAGTCTTAATCTTTTGTCAATTAACCAATTAAGAGAATAGAACTGAAAAGGACTCTTTTACTATTGTTTTTACCATCTCTCTCTTAACCCCTTTAAAACCTCTAAAAGGCGCATATCCCATTTCGATTGGGGCTCAGCAAAGTTAATAGGAATCTCAGTTTCTTCGCAAGACAAACAATATATCGATTTCGGCCAGGGGAATAACTATATTTCTTGCGCTGCAGCAGCAAGTCCTTGAGGCAGTTGCCCCTAGCATGAGCAGCAGGCAAGTTCCAGTGGCAGCAATAGCTCTGCGCACTTGCAGCACGAAAAGTCGTTTCGGCGGCTAATTAAGTCAATTATGCACTTAAGGCTTCAAGTGGCGTGCGGCACCAGAAGCAGCAGCAGCAGTAGCAGCAGCAGCAGGCGGCGCAGCTGTTGTCCAACTTGCAAAGATGATGGAGGGGCAGGGGAAGGGAGTGAAAGGGGTTGCCTGGCCACGCCTGCATTCAGTCAAACATCAAAGCAAGTCACGCTCTCAACTTCTCGCTCGCACACGCTCCCACACACTCTCAGTCACTCTCCATCTCACTCTCCTGCTTTCCCTTTGCTGTCTCTGTCTCGCTCTGCTGGTTTTTTAATAATAAAATGGTCGGGTGCAGGAAATAACTCATACGCGCCGTATGCCGCACTCGCCCCATACATCAGCGACAGCCGCCGTTATTTTTGCCGCCATTGTTGCTGCTGCTGATGTGGCTGTTGTTGCTGTTGATGCGGCTTTTGTTGCTGCTGCTATTGTTGTTGCTGTTGCTGTTGCTGTTACTGTTGTTGCTGTTGCTGTTTTTGTTGTTGTTTCTGGTATAAGGACGTGTTACTTACTTACAGCAGTCTTATGTATTGCCCAAGCACATAAGCACATGCATATAATATACATACATAATACATATGAGTGTGTGTGTCTGTGTGTATCGCAGACACGAGAAACGATTTATCTCAATTTACATACTAAATGACAGGCAGAGCGGCGGCGGCGACTCATGCAATGCTCCATCTTCAAGGCGCAGAAAGAGCAGAAGGGAGGACGGTTAAGGAAGGCAGAGAGGGAGCGAGGGGGAGGGGGAGAGCAGGCAGAGCTGGCAGAAACCGTGGAATAATTTCTTCTTATTTGTCCGTTGTTTACTGGCTGCTTCCTCTTCAGCTTCATCTTCGTCTTCGTCGTTTACTTTGTGCCGTTAAATGAGGCCCGCGCATTGATTTCACCTTAAGTCAATAATTGATCGAATTCGGTTAAAAAATAAGGTGAAAATCGGGCATAATTACAATTTCATGCTTAAATCAATTACACCAAGTCAAGCAGAGCACGCGAATAAGCGATGCGACGAGCGTGAATGAGTGCGTGTTCGCGCGAGCGCACATGAGTATGAATAATCACTGTGAAATCGAATCGAAGTGATTTCTCACAATTCTCACAACTCCACAACTGCAGTTTGATTCAACAACAAAGTAGCAGTCTATATGTATGGATGTTTATTGTATTCTTTATATGGTAAAGTAATGTTCTTTATTTCTATATATTTACTGATTTACCATTACATTCACTCAGTGCACAAGCTGGAAATACTTTTAAATTTGCAGATAAAGGGAAAATCATTGAAGACACACATATATGGTATACAGAGATAATATTAGGTAATACATATGCAATTCATAAGTTGTTTGGGTTTTAATAAAAAGAAAATCAATCTGAATTTCATTCCAGTTCTGTCAATAATTTTGTACCAATTTATATAGTTTCTTTATGATTTAGCTTTGAGTTTGAAGATGTGAATATCATGTTTTAACTAGATATGCAAACCTCTAGTTAAATGAAGTACAGAATAGTTAATTGAGATCGTTAACTTAAAAAGTCTATTAATACCATAAGTAAGCTTTAAAAGGTAATATTTTATATATATATTCTATATATATTCGTGTTCTATGTGTAATTTGTTTGTTAACCTTTCAATGAATATTATCCTCAAAGATATTTCACTTGGCTATCAAATTTCAGCAGTCGACCTGTTATTAAACACTATCTTTTAACATATCTGTACGCATCATAAGAGCTCTAATGATCTTTTATATTTCCCTATCAATCTCAAGTAGTTCATGGCAAAGTTTCACTAAAGAAATTCCCCACTTTCTCTATAGTTTTGCACCACTGTGCAGCCGGTCCACGCCCACGCCTTGCCAGTTGTCAGTTGTCTGTTTGGCAAGTTGTGTGCAGGGTTGATGGAGAGTTTGGGGGGTTTGTGTAATGAAGGCGTTCAATGTAATAAATGCAAAATTTCACTGACGTTGAAAACGAAATTACAAGCAAAAAGGCGTCAGTCGTCGTCAGTTCGCAACTTGGCTGACAGCAAAGAAACGAAGAGAGCAGCGGGGGGAAGGATGTGGGGATGTGGGGCAGTGGCATGACAGGGGACAGCAGACAGTCTGACAGGCATTGACGGATCTAAAAAGCGAAGCTGTAGCAAAATCCTCTGGCAAGTCAATTGGGGAGAGGGGAGAGTAAAAACCTCTGCATAGCCCGAGGAAAGCTGAGCTTAGCTTTGGGCTTTGCTCGCTTCGCTGGGGCAGCAAAGAGACACAAGTGGGTGCGTGGAAGTGGGGCAGTATGGTGGCCAGAGCGAGGGCAGGGGCAAGTCCCTTGAGTGGCGGCACGCAACAGACTTTTAATAAATATTAAAGAGCGTTGTCAAAAAATTAGTGAATATGTTATTGTTGTTAGTCTTGTTAGAGATGTTGTTGTTGTTGCTGTATTTGTTGTTATTGCTGCTGCTGCTGCTGTCATGTTTCACTGCTGTTGCTGGCCCCAAGGGAATGGCAGCGCGTAGACTGGGAGGGGGATGTACAAATATCAAATTACTCTAATAAAATATTGAGCGATTGCTTTTTTCTTAAAGCTGCTTGCCAAGTTTTTGTTGCTGCTGCTGCTGCTGCTGCTGCTTGTTGTTGCTACTGTTTTTGTTGCAGGTTGATGTTCAATTGTTGCTGTTGTTGTTGTTGCTGTTGTTGTTGTTGCTTGTTGTTGTCGCTGTGGTTCGCTCCTCGTTTTGACAAATGTGCCACAAACGTTTATTGTTTTGGCCTCTCACGTGTCCTTGGTGGGTGGTGGTGGCCTCTCTCCCCCCCCTCTCTCTCTCAAGGATAATTTAATGGTCTTTTACTAGTCCGACATCGCTTTGTTTTGCTCCCCTTTCCCTCTCGCTCTCCGTTCTCCCTCTCACTCGCTCGCTTCGCTGCGGGACTTTGTAAGTTATTTCTTTTTACAAAAGAGGCGCAAAGTTGCGTAAATTATTGTTAACAGAGGCGTGTGCATTGGGTTCTTATGCCACAAACCCCCTCTCTCTCCCTCTTTCTCTTCTCCCCTTACCACTGCAACAAATATACTGCGTGTGTGTTTGTTGTTGTTGCTCTTTTTGTAGGCCAAGTTGAAGTCGGCGCTTTTTGTGTATTTGAACTTGGCAGTGCGTTAAATTGTAAAGGCCTCGCACATACTCAGACAAACACACACACGGGCACACACACAGGCACACACACACAGCCACACACACGGAACACATACACGCAGACACACACAGTCATACAACCACTCGCACACACTCTCGCATCCAGTCGAGGCTAATCCCAGGAAGTTGCTCAGATTTGCCAGATTACTGGGCGAATGCGAGCCCCAAATCGAACTGCCAACGGCGCACGGGATCGCACAAGGGTCACCAGGCAGACAGGGAGGGGTACGAGCAAGGGGGAGGGAGGGGAGCCAACTATAATCGCCTTTGTTAATCATTACCAGGGCGAAAGAAAGCGGCTAAGAATACCTCGCAACGAAGATTATTTTAATGCAGCATTTTGATTAGGCACGTGTGTTTAGCCAGCACACACACAACAGACAGATACACACACACACACACAGACGCACAGCTGGTATCGCAGGTCTTGTTTCTATTTGCAAGGTCAACGCAAAGCGAGGCGAATGCGGATCTGAGCGCCAAAGCCAAAGCCAAAGCCAGAAGAGCCAAAGCAATTGCAAATACAAATACGAATACAATGAATATTCATGAGTGAGCGCATGTGAGTCTGTAAGCCTGTATGTGACTGCCTAAGATACTCTTGACAGCCAGCCAAGGAGCGACGGAGAGTGAGAGAGAGGGAGTTCGGTTGCGACATGGCCTCAATGTCATGTTTAAAGATTAACACAAGCCAATTGCGAGGAGAATCGCAGAAAGCCAATGGAAACAAACAACACACTCACTCTCGAATGTATTCGATATTCGTATTCGAATGTATTCGAACACATGCTCGACCCTCAATTGCGTGTCCGTGAGCTTAGCATAATAAGATACTTAGCAAACGCGCTGATACTTTTCCAGCTGGAAAAGCAGCAAGGAAGGTGGGAAATTCTCTTTTTGGCCAAGTTTGCTTTTCATTGCATACTATCGGACATTAATTATGAATTATGCATTAGCATTAGCATTAGCAGAGCTATGCCAACAACAATCCAATTTCAAAGTGGGTGGAAAGGTAAGAAAATATTTGTGCCTGCATTTTTGGCAGGAAAAATGGAATTTCCAGATAAAGCTCTGGCTTGATATATCTCACTCTGCACTGCTGGGTTTCTCTTTATATAGTACACACAGTTTTCAATCAATATGCGAGGCAAAGCGAACACTTTAAAGAGTCGCATCCTTCTCCAGTCGCTCCATCGCTCATCCAATGCCATTTTGTGGCATTTTGCTGCCTGTCGAGTCGAGGTCGAGGCGGAATAGGAACAGACTCCTCAGAGTAGAAGTGAGCTCGAGACTCCATTTTGACATTGACAGCAATTGAGTATTGAGCAAGAACGACATTCGCAATCGCATTCATTGCATATTCATAAGGCAGAAACGGCCTTCGCTCTGTCCAATGCTTCCCATTCAGTTCCCACAAAAGGCAACTCAAATTCGAGAATTTCTCTCTCTCCCTACAGGTGGATATATATAGTACCTTATGTATGAGAAACTTCGGCTTGTTACATGGAACTTTTCGTGCTACCCTCGCGTGTTTTAATTAGCAACCAACAAGTAAATAACGCAATTATCGTGTCACAAGCATTTCCGACTTGGGGGGAGGTTCTCGCCCTCGAGGCTAATCAACTTTGCTGATTGTCAATTTCGCTGAGTGTCGCAACGTGCAACATCGCGGCCAACGTGCAACGTGCAACACCCACGCCAAACGTGCCACTTGAAGCGTTGAACGTGCAACTTGACGGATCGTCGACGCTCTCTTTTCGTGTGGCATCAGCGCAATTGCTTTCGCAGCGATTTCGATGAGTTGAGCCAAACAGCTCAACAAGGTATCAAATTGTTAGAAAGTTAAGCTATCCAGAGGGAGGGGAGGTTATTTGCGATATTCGTGTGGTGCATTCCTAGTACGGTATTTTTGTGCATGTCCTTATTTGCTATATATTTAAATAATATACAAATTTGATAGAATAATTAAGTATGGATTTAAATTTGAAAGAGTTTAGATGAAGTTTGTTGCATTTTGTAATTTAATTTATGATCTGTTGAATCTTAAAAATAGATTTGGATGGCAGTTTTATTAATTTTATGTTTCATTTCATGTATTGCATTTATTTGAGTATTTTAATACCCTTAACTTCTCTCTCTTCTGGTTCTCTCTCTTCGGTTCGCAGGGATGCCAACTTTCCTCTATTGCTGGGGTTGGCAACCTGCATCAGAGTATACCATCTTACACAAATTTGGTATGTAGGCTTATGTAAACAGTCCACAGATTAAGTTTATTTCAAATATTGGCTGAGACGCCTACCGCCTCCACAATTCAATATTTACATCCGATCGAATTATAAACACAGAGTTAATTCGCGTGCCGCTTGACTTATGCTCTCTATGCTCTTTAACATTAATCTTTCTCATTTTTGAAACTATACTCCCACTCCATCTTATCTTACCTTATGCATTTATTTCCGTATGCTAAGTGAGTACAAGATAAGTAACTTTCGTTAAGGGTTCCTCTCTAATAAATTTCAACAATTTCAACAGTTCAAGAAATGTTTTAAGTAGTATTTATTAATTGTAATAATAATTGTAATTTTGTTAAACTGTCTAATACTGCCATAGTGTTAACTTTGAGCACAGAATACATTGTATTTGATTTAATCTCTTTAATGTCAAACGGGGAAACAATTAAGATATTATTTTGTGTATTTATTTAAGCGTATCCGTTGCACAGTTATCCCAAATATCTTTGAAATGAGTAAATAATTAATGTTGTGCTTTTTTGTTGCATTCAACTTAGTATTTTCGCGGTAGTTTTTCCATTAGGGTCTTGCGTGTTATCTCATTCCCCCTGAGCAATAAATCAATTAAGAGCGAAATATAAAATTAATATTTGATTGTTTTCCGATTGTCTAATTGACTTTTCGCAGACTTGGGGGAAAACTATAAAAGAAAAGGAGGGAAAACGCCTGCGTTGCGTGGCCACGTTGCGTTTGGCTGGGGCGTTGTCTGTGACGTTAATGACCGTCAATAAATGCCGTGCTCAAGTGGCCAATGGCAGATGAGGGAGTGCGAGAAGGGGGACAGGGAGGGAAGTGGTGTCCCGGTTGAGTGAGTGGCGGCCCTCAGGCCAGGCCAGGGCAGGCCATGCCAGGACGTAGCGGGGCGGGGCGGGGCGGTGTGGTGCAATTAATGTCAAAGTCAATATGCCTTATCGCGCCGTTAAATGTAAAGGGTATTATAATAAAATAAATAACGCAAAAATCAGCAGAGAAGCAGCAATCGCTAAAATTAAATCGAACATCAGGAATCTGTGCGCAGCTCGATGTGGTCACATTGCCGGCAGCGAGAAGGGCGTAAGAAGGATAAGGGAGAGGGGGAAGGCACTGCCACGGGCGCTCAACGAAGTTCTTCATGCAACGCGCGAAGGAATCAAGCGAAATCAACGAGGCATCCCGTTACCAACTTGGTTATCCGTGCCGCCCCCTCCGCCACACCTCCCGCAGTCTGTCACTGCCTGGCAGCGACTCGGGTTCGCGCTTCTCTCAGTATTTTGCAGTATTTTTCTAGGCTTTTTTCTCTCTTGTCTCAGTCTTCTCCAGCTGCTGCTGCTGCTTCTCCGTCTTCTTCTTCTTCTTTTTGGAGTGCAGCTCGTTAGGCACGAACGAGCAGACAGCCCGAGCAAGGACATAAACAGCAATGGCTGCCGGAAGGGAGCAGAGCAGAGCAGGGAGAAGGGAGAAGGGAGAAGGGAGGCAAGGGGTGCGGCGCGTCCTTTCGCCGGGTGTCGACAATCGAGCGCGCGTGTTGGACGCGCAAGTTCGTGTGGCAACTGGCATGTGGCAAGTCGATAGAGCGCGGCAGCACCAAAGCGAACGCCTTCCGAATGCTCTCGTCGCTTAACCGTCAATTCCGAGTGCAGCATTGGCCACCCCCCTCTCCTTCTCCCTCTCCCCCTCTCCTTTCACTGTATCTTCCTCCTGGCTATCTACCCCTGTCTGTCTGTCTTCCTGCCTGCCTGCCTGGCTGTCCAGCCAAGAGCCAATCTGCTTGGCACTTTGTTTGTCGCTGCCGCTGTCGACCCCAATTTACAATGCTTTTTGTCTGGCCCTGGCCACGCGGCCACGTCTGCTGCGCCTGCTTCCACCAGCTCCCAGTTCCAGCTACAGCTCCATCTCCATCTCCTGCTCCTGCTGCTGTTCCTGCTCCTGCTCCGACTACGTTTTTGAGTTGGTTCGTGGTTCGCGGCACTTTCTGATTTTGAGTGCGCGGCATATCTGACGCGGCACAGGGCACAGCATTGGCAGCAGCATTGGCAGCTGTTAACAGGTAATCCTCCGACCACAGGCCAGCCCGTCTGCCCTCGCTTCCCCTGCTCCCACTCCTGCTTCTCTCCCGCTTCCACATTATTCAAGGCAGCTCACGTAAATTTTTAAGTTTCGTCATTAAGATTATGGGAGACTAACGAAAATGTTGTCAGCGCATGCACAGAATTTATCATTTGCTCGTTAAACGATGAACGATGAAGGGAACGAATGGGGGGAGGGGGCGTATGGAGGGAAAGAGGAGACAGTCAAAAATAGCTAGAGAGAGCGAGTGAAAACTGCAACGATGCCATTCGAAAAAGTATTGCGTGGTTTATGTTGCCCCGCGTTTAAAGGGCCAAGCAGCGCAATGCAGTTAAGATACTTTTTGAGATACATATATCTCAGAGATACTTTCGAGAGTTGACACAATAAGCTGCCAGCTACTCTCAACTAAGCGGATTAGCTAACGAAGTCATTTGAATTATAACAGTTTATGAGGGGATAACTAAAGTTCAACTAGATCTTCGAGTATGATACTTTTACAATGCAAGTTGAGATACTTTTGAGAGTGAAGATTGCACTAGAGATTGTCATAAAATGGGGGCTTCGTTTTGTTATTATTATAAATATTAAATTAGTAAATTCAAGTGAAGCGCAGCAGTGGCCGTGAAGACAGTTTCAAATACTTTGAAGATACTAAGGGCAATGTGGTAAGGTCTCCCAATCATCTTCACTTAAGGCATTGATCATAATATTATATATATGTATATATGCATACATATATGTATGTGCTTAAGGCCTGCAATCATAATTTAAATAAGGTAGTTATATATATTTTAATACCAAACGATTTTCTAGCTAGTTTCAAAAGTTCTCAAAGATTTAAAAACAATTACCAACTTATAATAAATATTTATATATTTAAAATTAACTTTATTGACGAGGGCAAGGCAGCCAAAGTGGGGGGAAAGAGAGAGAGAGGGGGGGATTACAGGCTGTACTGTCTGTACTGGGACTCTCTCATTGAGAGGCAGCCACGTCAATGCCACTTAGTGAAAATATTGAAGGCAGCACAGCGCATTTTACTTTGAATTGTATTCCCTGTTGCTCTAGGACGCCTTTCTCTCCCCTCTCCCCGTCCTTCTGTCCATCTCGCTGTCTATGTTGGTGGCATTGTATGCTGAGGGGCACGTCAACACGTGCCACAAACCTTTTGCCAATCCTCCATTGCACACCCAACTCAAGCGGAGCTCAGCTTCTTTTCTTGTTGTTGTTGTTGGTCGTGTAAGCAAATTGCCCAATTTTTTTTTTGGGTTTTCTTCTGCTGTTTCATTTCTTTCTTTCTCTGCTTCTGCTTGCTCTACTTGCCGCTTGCCGCTGCCCGGCGGAGGCTATCAACGTATTATCTTGTCAAAGGAGTGCGGCGGCTGCAGTTCGAAATTGTTATGGCCAAAAGAGAAACAGCCGCGGCAGCAACAAGCCAGAAAGGGGGAGGGGGTGGGGAGGGGTGGAAGTGAAAAGTAGAAAGTGGAAAAACCCAATGAGAAAGAACACGAAAAGTATCTGCTCTGCTCGCTAGTTGGTTTCCCAGTTCCCTGCCTTCTTGCTCCGAAAGCAATAATCTAACATTTCAGCACATTTTACAGTTCACTGAATTAAATAAAGAAACTTTGAGAGCACACACATCCGCACACACACACACACACACACACGTATAATGTGTAATGTGTATGTCTGTGTGTGTCTGTATAAGTTCGTTCAAATGTATCCACAAACTCAAACGGGACAGTTAACAGAAGACAGCTTCGTCTCTGCACCTTCCTTCCATCTCCTTCCCCCTACCCCTACCCCTACCCCTACCCCTACCCCACCTCAAGCTCCTTTCCTTCTTATGCGTTTCCATCTTCGTCCCGTCTGGCAAGCAAGCAAAGCAATTTTTATGGAAAATGCTACGAAAATTCCACATTATGGGACTCCCAGCTCCGCGTACAGACTGGGACAAGGGCACAGCGCGTGCCGTAAAAGGAGAAACGAGAAGAAGAATAAGGGGGCAGTGGGCAGGAGGAAGGGGGGAGGAAAAAAACGCTGAGCTAACGATGTGTGATTTTTCTGTATGGGTTGGTTTTCGGCGCCCCCGACTGGCAACAATTGGGCGCTAGCTAGGCCCGGGGCACGTGCAGGGGGGTAGGTGTTGGGGGTGCGTTGTGGGGTTAAGGGGTGGCGCGAACCGAGCATAAAAAATAATAATAAATGAAAGTGTTGGCGCTGGGCAACGTTGTGTCGTTGTGCCACAGTTAACACTCCCCGGCACCCCTCTCTCTCTCCTCGGTTCCGCGTACACCCCTTTTGCCTATGCCCCTGCTGCTGATGCTAGTACGTGTAATAACATTCAAGTACGCCAAGTTTAATCTCTCAAAATGCTTATGCAAAAGAAAAAAAGTATAAAAAATCAACTAAGTCGACGCTAAAAGAGAATGCCAGACTCTGACATACCCTGCAAAGATGCAGACACTTACCTTATACTCTTTTCAACACTATATGGTACAGTTTCTTGAATTTCAGCTGTCTTTATTGAGCAAATATTCTGAAATTACAAGAACACAAAGACAAAAGTTAGTTTAATATGCACAACAAGTTTCACAACTTAAAATCAGGTTGTATAGAAGTTATAACTGTTCAAAACTGTTCATAAATGATTTAAATTCTAAATAGTACAACTTTTAACACATTCAAAGTATCATTTCAAATGCCTCTTTGCAAGTAAAGTCAACTATTTGACCTTCAGCAGTCGCAAACACCCCACCACCACTGCTGTGCACAGGGTATACGAATGAAAAAAGGGCAGTATATGCACGGCACGGGGCAACACACTGAAAAATGTGAGGGTAATTTACGTTTAAAGCCTGCAAAATTATTCAAATTAAAATTGTAAGTATTCCAATGCGTTGCCGCTCTGCTGCTGCGTCAGCTATATGGCTATAGATATAGCTATAACTGTAACCAGCTGAGCACAGTCGGACAGCAGAGCCGTGGGTAGATTGGGGACCAACTGTGGAGCGACTTACTGCGAGCTGCCTGCCTGGACCCCATCGCTAAATTAGCTGGGACACTTAATTTCTGTTGACGCGCACATTTTTCTATGGAAATTAACGCTAAATAATTTTTCGGAATCGTTCGTGTTGGCCCCAAGGGGCATAAAGGGGATGCGGGGTAGGGTGGTGTAGGGTAGCGGGCCTAATGCCTGCCTGGTTTGCTGCGATGAGGCGGCAATTAGGCCCGGGGTGTTTGAATTAGTTTCGTGTTTTAATGAGTTTCATAACTTTTTGGTTCCGTTGTAAATTGCAAAGGCGGCGGCAGACGCACAGACACAGATAACGCAGACACACACAGATAAACATGCATACACATACACAGAGCAGAGTCACAGTCAGAGCCATAGCTGTAGCTGGAGTTGGAGTCTCTTCAGCATTTGCTTCACCCACTTTGGCTATACCCAGTTGACATGAGCAGCCAAGTGGCATCGAAATGGCCAACAACAACAACAAGAACAACAACAAGGGCAGCAGCAGCAACTTTTAAGCAGCGAAATATGCCATGATTTATGGCCAGAAGTCAGCGTTAAAGTCTCAGATGTGGAAACCTGCATGTTAATGATATTTTAAAAGTGTCTCCAGCGGCTTCAGCCATGTGCAGATTGCCATATAAAAAATGTGCCCAGGCAGCAACAGTGGGCGGGCGCGTGATGATAAATCAACTGTTTGTATGTCTGTGGTTATGTGTATGTGTGTGTGTGTGTGTGTGTGTGTGTGTGTGTGTGTGTGTGGGCGCACACAATTTGCTTAGCTTTTGATGGCAGCCTGTCAGAACTATCGATACTGGGAATACCGCTGTCGCTTTTATTAAATTTCACACAAAAAAATGAACATATATTAAATGTATGTAGCTACAATATTATTGCATTACACAAGAAAACATTACACTTTATGTGTGTAGCCAGCAGCCTTTTTATAGCCACACAGCCCGAGGGTAATTGATGCCACCCCCCCCCCCGCCGTCGTCATTTTTGTGTATGCCTTTTTAAACCACACCAAACAATCCGCAGCCTTTTCTTGCCCAGCCTCGTTCGATTTAAGCAGCTTTTGCCATGAATTAATTGAGTAATTTGCAGCGATTCGGTTTAAATTCAAAGAAATCGATGCGAAAATGCCATTTTTGAGTTCTGTTCAATGCAAAAAAAATGTTTGAGAGAGAGAGAGAGAGAGAGAGAAAAGTAAGTTCTATTTGAGAGACACTAGTACCATAAATTTCCATTTATACATTTATTCCGTTAGACCATGGAAAATTGCTGAGAGAGGGAGAAGAAATCTTGAAAGATATGCCATAAATTTATCTCTCATTTATTATCTGTTACAAGTGAAATACTTTTCACTTCAGATAAATCTTTGCTTTGTGCGTCTTCTTTGTGCTCTCTCTCTTTCTCTCTGCTTTCATTGGGCACTTTATTCATTTACATTTCCGTAGCATAGTTTTCTGGGCAGTTAGTGATTCTAAACAAGGCTTTAAGCCACTTCAACTGAAGTCTTTTCTTCGAAAAGGGATCTAATCATATATCATAACAAATACGTTCATCAACATTTTCATAGCACAGTTTTCTGGGCAATCAGCTTTATTGGCATTAAAACAGCCTTAAAGGGACTTTAACTGAAAGTAAAGGCTTCTTATTAAAACATATTATAGCAAATACTTGAACATTGTACAACAATACTTTCTACGGCAGTCAGCTTTAATTCAGCTAACTTTTGGCAGCAACTTTAACTGGAATCATTTCTTAGAACTGAAATCTAATGAAACGAAATCGAATATCTCATTTATTCAATCTGGTAAATTGAATGCATTTCGTCTGAGATAAATCTCGAGACCCTCCCCCCACTTTTGCTATACAATTCTTTCCCTTTTTTCCTCCCACTCTTGATTCATTTATATTTTATACCTTTCAATTGTGTTATGCAATATTCAATGCTCGCCTCATTAATTAAACATCACGTAGTCAGGCATAAATAAAAAATCGGAACTACCTTCGTGGGAGAGGGGGAGGGGGTTAAGCAGAGAAAAAATCGCTGCTCAAATGACAAATGGTCAACTTCCTCCCGAACTCCCCGGCACCCACCCCGGCTATACTGACCATGCTCCACTTTGGGCCAAGTTTGCCGAGTCCGCGGAAAGAAAACATATTTGGCTTTCACCCGCTCGCTATCGTACTGTCTCTCTCATTCTCTCTTTGTCTCTCTTTCTATCTGGTTTTTAGTCACAATTCAACTGTAATTACTTACCAAGTCCATTACCCGCCGCCTGTTCCACGTGCTGCGAGTGAAATAAGCTCCTTTTCATCGCTGGGCCGGAAAAAATACTTTGTATTTTCTTTTAATTTTTCATTGTTAAATTGCCATTTATCTGGTATTTGCCTATAGAGGCGTGCGTGTCTGTGTGTGTGTGTGTGTGCAAAGGATGCGCGACAAAAAAAAAACGAAAGAAGATAAACGGAAACTGAAAAGCAAAAGGCGAAAGCAAACAAAAAGGTTGCATTTGGTAGCAGCAGAAGCAAAGGTTAATGAAATTGGCAGAGAGTGCCGTATTTACCCGATGGCAGCATATAGCGATATAGTAGTCTACCGGGCGGGGAGTGCGGGGGGACATTAGCGCATGTTTTTGGCATTTTTGCAACTGTTTCGCCTTTGAGCCGAAATGAAACAGTTGGCAAATATGTCCGAACTGCGGATAGCACAAAAGAGAGATACGCCGATATAAGGGGAAACAAGAAGATACAACAAAACACAGATACAAGATACACACGTCAGCATCGTCGTCGTCGTCATGTATCTAAGCGCTGTGGTCGCTCCCGGTGCCACGCCCCCGTATCGGGCGGCCCGCAAAAAGTACAAAAATCAATATGTTGATTTCAACTTTTTTTGCAAACAGAACTTTGCGTAAAACAACCGAAAAAAAAACAAAGAAAAAAGGAAAAAGAAAAACCAAAAAGAACAACAAAATTTTTCAATGTGTATTTTGCTTTGTTGATGTTCCTGTTTTATTCCCTGTAAAGAGTAAGGTGTGTAACAGGAGTACCAAGGCACTTCAACTCTGACGGGATTCATAATAAACTCCGAATTTCCTTAAGTTTTAATTACGTTATAATAAATATTGTTATACAAGTGGAGCAGCCAACAAAATGCTGTTGTTAGTTTACTATATATATGCAACAAAAACAAAAATAATTAAAGGGTATTATAAAGTTATAATGTGTGCATCGTGTGTTTTTGTGTTTGCTTTCCAAAACTCCAAGCTGGGAGCAACAAGGATGTGTGTGTGCTTTCCCGTTGCTTTTTGGTTTGTCTTCTCTTTTTGTACCCTGTTTGGCAGATAGATGTTAAAGAGGTATGCAAAATTGACAGGATATTGCAAATATATATATATATATATATACCTGAAGCTTGTCTTCTATTTGAATGGCATTTGTGATATCTTCGAGGAAAAGAGGTAGTCATTAGAGAGTAATAAAGTTGTTTCTTGATTTCTTAGGAAAGTCAAGGTTTCTTTGATTAATAATGCAAAAATTACTCCCAGTCTTATATCTTACTTGCTTATATTCCCAACATTACTAAGATCCAAATGGTTACAGAGTGTAGAATATTCTTTTACTTCCCATAAACTCAATTGATTGAGTAGTTATTGCTACCAAGTAATGTTTAATTTATTGCCTGCATATGCTGTCACTTTCTTATACATTGTATCATAGTATTACAAAGCGAGATACTTATAATAGCATAGAACTGCACTTCTGAAATCATTAAGAAGTAATGCTAAAATTACACACCAGTTTAGCTCGATTTATTATTTAAATATTGTGAAAATTTCATTATAAACTCATTAAAAACTTTAAAATTACAGCAGGATAGCTGCCAGTCGCGCCACTGTGCAGTTCCTTGGCAAAACATCCTTACGTATTTTGCTTTGTTTTGCCAACAAATTCAGACAAATACGTGGTGGGGAAGGGAAAGAAGAACTGTTCGAGCCTGGTACCCGTCTGTAGATGTTGTGGCTGTAGCTGAAGACGGCCATTATCTGCTTACATATTCATTCGTGATATAAGCCGCGCACCCAAAATATACTTATTTATCATATACATAATGTATGTGTGCATACACACACAGGCGCACACACAGAGAGACACACACACAGGCATACTCGCGTTTTTACATACTTAAGCGTATATTTCTTGACACTTTAAAAATTGGAATATCTGAGCAGCATTGACGACAGCCAATTTTTTATCGCCCTAGAAACTGGAGAGATTGGAGAGAATGGGGGAAACTGTCCCAGCTGAGCCACACGGTCAAAATCAAAATGGAAATCGAAGAGAGGCGCCTCAGTACACTTGGTTTATCAGTTATCTGCGTGTTTTGTTCATTTTCGCAGTTGTCTTGCGTTTTTATTATTTGCCTAACATCGATAAGCAGCAGTTCCCCCTCCCCATCTCTCCCTCACACTGCCTCTCAAGTTGTTGGTCTTGGCGCGAGTACGCGTGTATCTCATGTGCGAATATACATAAATTTATGTGCCTAAGCGACATTTGGGACACGAGTCGGGCATAACAGATACGAGAGAGATCTGGGGAGGAGCAGGGGGGAGCACGTCGCTAGGGAGCGAGCAACGTTTATGCATGTGAAACACACGCACTTTATTTTGAAGCTCATCAATGTGAAAAGGCATTTTTAATGAATTTGATTAATTCCAACATTTTACATACATAAACAGGCTTGCTTTGCGTGACAGGATGAGCATTCTGACCTGCAACAACAGCGCCAGCGTTGCGTATACGTAACGAGCTCAAGTGAAGGCTGCTTAAGGTTCGTTTCGGCTCGTTTGGAATTGATAAATTCATCAGGCCATTAATACACGATAACAATGCCAAATCGAAGCTAATTGGAATCGAAAAGGCAGGCAAAATATTACAGAAGACAGTGTAGAATAAGACAAGAGAGAGAGAGAGAGAGAGAGAGAGAGAGACTGAGAAAGAGTGAGAGGGAAAAGGCAACTTCAGCTATATATTGTAAAATATAATTCTAATATATTAAGCATCCATATAAGCTGACACTATAATGAGCACATACTTATTTCACGTCGACGAAAATCGCCTTTTAGTCGAGTGTAAAAATCGAAAAAAAGAAAATTGGTAAATCAAAGTGAAAAAGAGAGCGACAGAAGTAAAAGAGTAGGGAGAGAGGAGAAACCACACAAGTCTGACGACCACAAGTCATCACAGTGCTACTTTGGCTTAGGCCACATACTTACACACACACACGCACAGACATGCACACACATATGACACACACAGACAGACAGACAGACAGGCAGGCAGGCAGAGACGAATAGACAGACATTACGTATACGACACATGAATAGTTTGTGCGAAGTTGACGATGTCATCGCTTTTTTTGGCTTACTTAGAGCCTGCCACGACTCTGCTGCTGCTCTTCCTGTTGTTGTTGCTCTTGTTATGTTTGTTGTTGTAGTTGTTGTTGCTGCTGTTCATTAGTGTTGCTCCAAAATGTGTGTGGTATGCAACATGAAATGTGCCACGAAACTGCAGGAAGCGCACAAAATGAAGCCAAATGCTCTTCCCCACCAAGGCGAGACTGCTTAACAACTTACTTGGTGAACTGCGGAACAGAACGGATCGGAGTGCGGGATGTGGGTTGTGCTTAGCTAGTGCGGGGTATTATTTCTCTGCTGCTGCTTGTGTTTCTGCTTCTCTGCTTGTCGGGTGATTGTTAGATATTATCTGGAAAGTTATTGGAGGCTGCTGCTAAGCATAAAATTTATTAATGCCCAACCGAGCGAACGGCCAAGTGAGCTGGCCACGTAGTCGCTAACGGAAGTTACGTGACTCGTGGGAATAAGCCCAAGCAACACCATCACCTCCTCCGTCTGCCCCTGCCCCTCTTGCATCCAGCAAGTAAGAACGGCAGCTCACCAAATTGCACTTTACCTTTTCTTTATTTTCTGCAGTGATAAATCCAAGCAGAAAACTCGAATAAAAGCGAAGTGAGCCAAAGTGCCCAATGGATTTTATTACGCTAGTTTTGTGCACAGCAAGAAATGACGGCGAGATCATATTGAATATCGATAAAGCAGCTGCCCGCTCAAATTCTAAAAATGAGCTTGCCAATTTTTGATGGAGTGTCTATAAAAAAAACACGTAGGAAACGCAAACCAATTGCGAATCAAATGAAGGTTTCTATGGAACATATAATATATAATATAATATTTTAATATATATATAATATAATATTTTATGATTTACCACATCAATTTTAATTGCACAATATACAATATATAATAATATATAATATAATAATATACATACATAAATATATAAAAGAATTCTTTAATCACATGAAGTGAGAGCTGAAAGAAACTCAACGACAGAGAAAACAGAGTGAACAGATTTCATTGTGATTCACCTACTTAGTTCACTTAAGAAATCATAATTTAAATAAATATAAAACACACCACAAGCTTACAAGAAATTTAACCTATAATGAAATCATGAAACATAAACAACAAAATGATATTTCTTTATAAAAGATGCATCAATTCAAGAAAAGGTCCGCCCAGTCCTCATTAGAATATTAATGTGTATGGAGCTAGACAGTATAGCTGGACAGGGCAGCAGTGTAGATCATCATAATGCTAACTGAATTTATATTTGTCCATATGGACGGGGCAGCTGCCCAGCCCGAAGGCAGCCTTGGGCGGCCTGGAGGCTGCCCGAAGGCCAAGTAATGGCAAATGACGAGTAATGGAGAATAGCGAATGGCGAATGGCGAGGGGCCATAGCGAGTTGCTCGCATAGTTGTTATGCAAATAGGGGAGGAGGAATTACATAAATTGCGTATACGCAGCGTCGTCGCCAACACATGAACATAAATTCATATTCCGAATGGCGGCATTTGCACAACATTTAGATACACGACGAGTCTATCGCCAGCAGCCCATCTACATAGCGATTGTGTGGGAGGGTGTGTGTGTATGTGTGAGTGTGTGGGGAGGGGAGTGTGTGGGGGCTAAATGAAGGAAAACAGAGGACAAAAAGGCCTGCAAATAGCGGAAAATGTTAAACGGTTGCCGCTGGCGTCGTCGTCGTCGTCGTCGTCGTTGACGTCGATGCTGGCGTCGGAGGTGCGCAAATTGATATTTTTCTACAACATGCAAATAACAGGAGTAATGCGAGGCCAACCTGCCCCGGCCCCAGCCCAGGCCCGCCTCTGCCTTGCCATTCCCTCCCCCCCAAAAGACCTGCCCCTTTTGCACCATAAATGATCTGATAAGACAACAACAAACGTAAATATTTATGCATACCAACTAACAGTGGAGGGGGGAAGAAGGGGAGTGTGTGTAGGCGCGTGTGTGTGGGGGAGAAGGCACGTGTCGGATGCTGTGGAAAAATGAAATAAAGTTAAACAGGATATTTCAACAGACAACAACAAGAAAAACTCAACAAATGAACGGACCGACAAATGAAAGTAAAAGTAAAAGGCAAAGGCACCGTTAATGGAGAGCAGAAAGAGGGGGGGGTTAGGTGCGAGGCAAGGACAGCGGCAACGACAACGGGACACATTCCGATTCGGTGTGTTAAAATGTAATATCAACGTTAATGAACACGAACGCAGTCGCAGTCGCAGTGGAAATGGTCACATAAAAAGCAGCCCAGCCCCTTGCAAGGCTGCCTTCCGCTCTCTCCCACATGTTGTGGTTGTAAAACAAATACAAACACACACACACACACACAGAGAGAGTGAGCGAGAGAGTGAGTGAGAGAACGCGCCACATACATTTACTTATACATGCCGCACATTAGAGGAGGCAGCGCAACAAATCTCAGTCGCGCACGTTCTTGAAGGCGCCACCTAGCGCCCATTTGCTTCGTCTTTTGTTGTTATGCCATGCGGTACAGTGGAACAAGTGAGCGAAATAATTGAAAGTGCATATGTCAACTCTCCTTGAGTTCAGTGTGATTTTTGTATTTATTCAATTTATTTAATTTAATTTATAGTCAAACTATGGTCAGTCGACTGTTTAAAAGTAAAAAACAATTAATAATCATATGAGAAACAAAGAAATTAATTGAAATGTAATTGTATACGAAAAAAATTATGAAAATAAAGAAAAGAGTATTTCGAATAAATTTATAAATAAACTCAAATAATTTATAAATAAACTCATATATATTTTCCTGTAACTTCAAAAATATATATATATTTCCAAGTTTTCCTCTTCACCCCACTGTGCATTGGGCCCGCGTTGCCATTGCCCCAATCCAAAAAGCAATTGCGCCGTCGACAAGGCCAACGCAGGTCGCCATCAACGACTCAGCGCACCCCAAAAACAGCAGAGCCCCCTACCCATTGCCTGCCACATGCCCCATGCCACATGTTGGCAAACAGAGAGACAGACAAGCCAAAAGAGAGAAAGAGAGGGGGGAGGGTGGCTATATATCTGTTTATACGTATATAGAAGGTAAGTAGTGCTTCGAGACGTCGCGCAGCATTCAATGAGGCATTTTACACCATTTTGTTGGCATTTGATGAGCATCCTTCTCCACCTTCGTGAATCGGCTTGTTGCTGCCTATTTAGCTGCCGCGAGGATGATATTATATGCCTCCCACTCTTGCTGTCTTCCCTTCTTTTCCGCTTCCACACTCTCTTTCTCTCTCCCTCTCTCTCTATCTCTGTCTTTATCCAGCCGAAAGGCATTTTTATGTCATCCGATCCTGTTTACGAATTTTCCAATATGCCATTTTGATTTTGGACGCCAGCTCAATTTGGGCAAACCCTTGGAACGATGAAATTAGAAGGTTTACATCGCTTTAACAAGCAATCAGAGGCGTCGTGTAGCAGGCTGTCTTAAGGACACTCGAGTTAGCCAAATCGATGGCAAACGAAATGAAGATTACATTTCCAGGAAGGAAGAGCGAAGAACTACACAGAGAACTGCCTTCGTCGGCACTTCTTCAATTAGTTGTATTCCTAAGTAAGTAGGGTGTTCCAGCTACACAATGAATTTTCTATAAAAATGTGTTTTGTAATCTTAACTGTCGTTAATCTTAAGCAATTCATTAACAGCATTTTCCAGAAATTTAAGAAGCCTTTCCAAGAAAAAAGAAGTTTGCTATCCTTTGATCATTTTCAAAAATAAAATTTCCACGGTACGAGATGTACCCCCCAGCAATTAAAAGTGTCTAAGCACAGTTGGATAAAGGAGGGGAAAATGCAGGAGTTTAGCAGAAATTGAATTTCCCTACAGTTTAACTACGCCCCTGGTGGCTGCAGGTAGCCAAAGTTGGCCATGCTGCCACATGCTACATGCCACATGCCACATACATACGTGTGTATGTGGATGGAATGAAGGACGCAACAATTTATGAATACCCTAATTCAGTTTATAGTCAAAATGTTTACTTGCCAAACAAAATGAAAGCGAAACAGGATGCAGGTGATGACACAGGGACGTAGAGGAAACGGGGTGATTGGGAGAGGGGCGGGGGGGCTATATCGTGTTGCCAGCGACAACAAGACAACAAACGAGCGACGTTTAACAGCTGAAGCAAAACAGTACATGACAGCAATGGGCTAGGACAAGACACAACACGATGGGATACGAGCAGCAGGACCATCAGCAGGACGAGAAGCCATCAAATATTAAATGGAATACCCTCGTAATTAAAGTGAAATGAATTTAAGTACACAAATTGAACGTGGAGGAAGCCAACCATGCTCGAGTGCCCCGCCAGGCACCTTTTTCGTGCCACCTCCCCCCTCTGTTCCTTGCTGCAGACACTCCAAGCTCGCAGGACGTGACTGTCCCCCTTGGTGCTCTCGGATGTTTGTCTGTTTGGAGCACTCGTGTATAGCATGAGTGCAAACAAACACGCACACACAGTCGCACACACACACACACACTCTGCCTCACGTGCTTGTGGTGTCCTCCTCAGGATGCTCCATTTGACTTGACCAATCAAAGCTTTGACTCCCGAGTGGTTTTTAAAGCTTTAATTAAAAGCTACTTATCGAAGTATTTATTTTTCCATAATTGCTTTCATAAAATGTCAAGATTTCTCCCCATATACTCTACCTCTGTGTGTGTGTGTGTGGGCATTACGTAATCGCATCCCGTTAGCAAATTGCCGGAACAGTGCAGATAGTCCAATTAGTCCCAATTAGTTTGGGCATCGACTGCATCATCTCGATGCAGTTCACTTGAGCAGAGCGATGAGCTGATTTCGGGTCACAAATTGGACGGCAATCCGTTTACAGTTGATCGACTTGTTGACGCACCACTTGCGATGAAGAGGGGGCAGAGTGAGAGGCAGAAAGAGAGACAGACATGGAGACAAAGAAATGGACAGAGACACAGACTGAGTTAGATGAAACTTCTAATTTAGAGTGAGTTGCGGACACATTTCTTTAAAAAAAGATGTAGACAAATTTATCAACGTCAGCTCTTCAAAAACATTCAGCATATGCAAAGCAGCCTCTCGATGGCTCTGCTGCTATCCATTTAAATTCACAATTCTCAATATTATTCACTCAGCTCGATGAGCAATCACATGCTTGATTAATTTTCCTCTTTTGGCTCAAACGAAAAGCCTAGAAAACAAAAACAAAACATGAAAATGAAAGAAAGAAAGCCGCAAGAAAAACACAACGGTTTATACATCTTTTTCATGCAGCACATTGTAAATAGCAGACAGTAGGAGCAGCCCTGATATGTGCCTTCTTTCCCAGAACGATAACAAAAACTCAATCTTCATTCTTTGCTCAGCCATTTGACGATGGCCACTTGACAAGCGGCGTGCAACGAAAATAGCCATAACATACACACACTAACACACACACACTCTCTGACACACACACATTGACAACACGCACAGCTGTCGACGTCTTCGACTCGCACGCTGAGGCTTATCGCATGCATTGGCAAATTGTCGCCATCATAGTTGGTCGGGCCATTAGCAGCGACCTATGAAAAGATATTGCCGCACTACACACACAGTGCACAGTGGGGCCAAGTGTGTAGTGCATGCGAACAGAAACAGCAACAGTTGACACAGATCTGAGAGCTGTCAGCAAAATTATTACTTATTTATAAAGCTCATAAAAAGTTATACAGCAATGGCGCATGAAAATTTCATGAAATTGCACTGTCATAATTGTTTTAAAAAAATTCCATATCTTTATTTTGTACATTTTTAAATATTTACTATTTATGCAGTCACATAAAGCCGAATCTGTGTGCAAATATGAAAAAGCTGTGCTTAAATCGGCATGAGACAAAGTCTTTGTGTAAATCTCAAACAAAAACTGAATGGTAAATCAGAATTTGATTTTAAATTTGTTAAATACTTGGAGAGAGTTCATTGTGGAAGGATGATAAGAACTCTCTTAGGTATATGTTTATATAAAATATATGCTTGTCCGGCACTTTATTAATTCAGACCTTAATACTGTTACGTATCTGACAAAAGAAAAGAATACGTTTATAATATGTACATATGTTCTTCAACATCATATTAAAGCTACTGAGTTCGTTAAACTTCAAAGTGTTATTACAAGTTTTTGTTTGTCCCTTAAAAATAAATTGTCAAGAGAATCTTAAACCCTTGCAGAGGGTATATTAATTATTGCCATGAGCTCGCCGAACCTTAGCAGATATCTCAGATCCCATACACAGTATATATATTCGGACCGATATATCGTATAGCTTTGTATGAAGACCAGTTTTGATTTTAGGAATAACTTAACTTATCAAAGTGGACATAATATTGAAGATACACAATACTACACAATACTGTACCATTATATATCACTAGTATTGGAACAATCGGAGAAGCTAAGAACCTACAAGGGAATAAAACCATGGCATGCGGAAGGTAGATTTTCTTCCTCGCTTTACATTATTTGATTTGCAAATCTTCTTTTGGTTGTCAGCCTTGTTAACATTTATTGTAGCGTTCTCGCACCACTGTGCAATAGCTGCGCTGACGTTGGCAACTACTTGAGAAGCGATTTTCGCTTCGTCTTATTCGCATTTCTGCTCCGCTCCAGCCCCTCTCTCCACTTCCTCACTTGCCACTCCTGCCATTCTCATTCCCGATTCAACTGCGGTTTCATTAGCCCCGGTCTGTCGAGTTGTTGTTCCACTCGTCCTCCTCATCGTTATTGTTGTTGTTGTTGTTGTTGTTGTTGCTGTTGCTGTTGCTAGGGCTTTAGCTGCGGTCGTGTGGTAGTCCTATCTATGGGGCCTCCCTGACTTCCTTGGCTTCCTTTCATTTCGTTAAGTTTTGGTGGCCGCAGCGGCAGCAACGGCTATTGAAATTTTTCTTCGCATTTAATGCTCCATAACCATAAGAAGTTGAACCCAAACGATGAAGTTCCGACATCCTTTGCCCTTCCCTTGGCCACTCCCTCCTTCCCCCGTCTAGGACCGCCCCTACACGATTAGAACTGTGGCTCGTTTTTAGCAAATGCAATTAACAAAACACGCTTCTAGCATAAAGTCATTAGTTATTCCATTTCATGAATGCGAGTGAGAGTGCGAGTGCGAGGACGAGTATAGGTCCCTCTCTCTCCTTCTTTTCCCTTTCCCTGCAACAGTTCGAACGCTTCACTGAGTACGCGAGTGAGTGTTGTGCGTACGTGTGTGTGTGTGAGTGAGTGCTTGAAGCATATGGAGCATATATGCTGGTTGTTTGCTCTGCATGATACTCCCTCCATCTACATCGCAATCCCCCCCTTCCTTCTCCCGCGCGCTGTGTGCGTAGTAACAACAACATTATATTTTGGTGGATTTTGGCCAGCGTCCGTTGTCGGGACTAACAAACGACCGCCTATGGCGACAACCCTACTTCCCCTGCACCCAACTATCGTTAACTACACCGTAAGAAAATATGCTAACTTATGTCCAGGGGAATTGGATAATTAGCCTAAGGCAACTAGACTAATTTATCGCCTGTTGACAGTAGGCAGAGATAAAGAAACATATAAGAAATAATCGGAACATTATGGGTTTTCCAATTTCTATTGAACAGGTTCTCAAGTTTTCATTTCATACAGAAACCTCAATGCAAAATTGCATGGCTCTACCTTCTTTAACAGCTGAGATAAACGAGCAGAATTAATGTTACAAGAACATGACTTTATCATACACACACTTATATCGATCATATAAACTATGTATTACTATTATTACCAATACTACTTGTTGCCCTTCTTTATACAAACGTACTAAACTTGCTCCATATACAAAGTCTCTCTATAAATATGCTTATTTAACACGCTCACTACCAATCATATCTCGAAGTTTGTAGACCAATTGCCATTAGTTGGATTGCCTGATGTGAATTAACTTTGCGAACTTGAGAGTTTCAACAGTTTTCGCACCGTGTACATGGTACATGGTATAGCTGCACCCCCTGCAGTGCCCACTCTACCGCCTGGTCGGGCGCTCAGTGAGGCACGTCGGATCTACGCTAAATTGGCATCCAATGTTGCCGCTCGGCCAGAAATATTGTACAACAACTGCCGCTGGTATGCCACGGCGCCACGTTGTTTGCTTTCACCTCAAGCAAAGTTTGCAAACATTTTCGACCGTCCGCGAGGCGAGTGTGGCAGGGGCGAGGGGGAGCAGGCCCGGATAAAGTTGGTCGGCGTGAGTTCTTACTTATGTAGTATATGCAAAAATGGTATTCAATACTTAAAGATTTATGAGTCTATGAATCTTGCATGGTATCTACTGGTGTGTGTGTGCGAGTGTGCGAGTGTGTGTATGGCGACATGAAATACTGATATGCCTAGCTAGCTAGCACCTCCCCCTCTTTTAGTCTTCTTCAAGGGCCGCTGGCAATCCCTTTTTCAAAAGTCCGACGCACTGGCTGCCTACTGGCTCAGTCTCAGTCTCAGCTACCGCTTTACACTCATGAGCTGAGTGTGTGTGCTTGTGTGTGTGTGTGTGTGTGTGTGTGTGTGTGAGGTGTATAAGGCACATGTAAGGCTTTAGCCCCGGTGCTTTGCATAAGCCAAAAGAACGTTGGCTGCCTAAGTTGGCCAAAGCCGAAAGTCCAAAGCAAACACCACAAATTAGTCGGCACCAAGTGGTGGCAACTCTGCAAAACAACAAAAAGCATGTGAGAAAAGCGTGGCAGCCAAACACATATACCCTGTAAACAACAAGAGGGCATACATATGCTATATATTTTCATTGTTAAAGGATGATTTTGGTGAATGATAACGATAGTGTCGTGCATGAAGAAAGAATAACTTGAGAAAGAAGACGATATAAACATAAAAGGTTGCAAAACATTTAATGCTGTAAAAGGAATTGAAAGTATAATTCTTTCAAGAATATATGTACCATATTATATATTATACTATATTTGTGTTTTACTATCATTAACCTCACACTATGTTATCAGTTCCGACTTTGAACCATTCTATGCACTCGCATTCACAGCTCTCATTTCACTTTACAACATTGCAGGGTATACAAATCAAGTAAATTCCTCGGGCAAAAGTTTGCCAGCGAACGCTTGGAAAAGTAGCAGCTGCCGGGACACATGAATCAGCACAAAGTCCTCAAAGTTTTTCAATGATTTAATTAGAATTCTTTAAGGTAAATATGTATCTCATCTCGCAAACGAGCCGAGCATCTCCATTCTGCCAACTGTCTACCCCCCTTTTCACAACCTTTCTCTCTGCTCTCGTGTCCTTTGCCGCAACTTTCAGTTTAATTATGAAATTTTCAAGGTGACACGATACGGCAAACACCCTCCTCAACACACACACAAACACACACACACAAATGTATAAAGCGAGTGAGCGACATTTTCTTTATAGGCGTGTCAAATTGCCCACGTTTAGCATTCCGGCAGATTTTGCGGCAGATTAGCTAAACGAATTACACAAAGTTCAATGTGTTGATATAAATTGTTGACAAACTGCCGCAATGGGTTAAGGCAAGGCATGTGATGGGTTAAGCCATGCGGAGTGCGCGCCATACAAGTCAATTGAATTGCAATTAGGTGAAGCGGCAAACAGTCGAATAAAATATCCAATTTCACATTATGATACGCACTTTGGCCACACTGAGCCAAATAGAGGAGTAGCTTGAGGGATTCGTAGGGTTTCTTCGACATTTCGAAACCTGAGATGAATGAGGGAAGTGAACCGGTTCAGTGTCTCCATCAGGCAAAGCAGGCTCAGGTGAAAATCCTTCACTCAATATTAATATTTTACACAGGCCTGTGCGCCCCATCTTCTCTTCTTGTGCCTTATTTGATTTATTTAAATTTGTTTTTAACTGGAACTGCACGAATTCCAAGGAATTTGTCTGGATCTAATGGCATCGGGGCCTTGATAATGCTAATTGGTGTCTCTGGCGGAGGTTTTTCGTATTTCGTCTCGGTCTTATTAAACTTTAATCTTCTATCAAACACGGTACCCTCCAGTGGATAGGAAAGATAGGAGTCGGGGTGCATGGGAGTGAGAGTTGGTGCTTCAAATACGCAAATGGCGAGGGATAAAGACAAAATCACGTCAAGATTAATGTTTATTGATTTTCGTGGCAGTGTTAATGTTGCGCCTAGGCACACCCAATCGAATGGGTGCTGCCGGGGGTGGTCTATACTGGGAAGTAGACTTTGTGCGGTTGGCTGACAAAGAAAATCAGCGCGCGTTTCCCGTTGGCTTAGTTTTCTATTTCTGTGTAAAGCCATCTTAAGAATTTGATAAGCTTATTTCAAATTTATCTTGACTGCTTCTTCCTTTATAAACTTTTTTATTTGTATTTACACTTGATTGATATTCGAGTTGATGCTGCGGTTTCGCAGCCGGTCTCCAAGGCACACAGGCACAGAAGACAGCCTAGACCATCAGATCGTAGTACCCAAGTACCCAAGGCAGACAACGGGGGTTGCTGCTGACTAACGCAATGTCAGTTAACTGACGAAGTGCAAGGCACTTTATCAGTCAATGGGCGGCAACTCTTCAATTCTTCCAACTCATGTGAGTCACGCTTGTTATAGACACGAATCACAATAAATTAACAAGCCAATTAAAATCGGACATTAGTCGCTCGACTACAATGACTTGATAACAGAGAAGTACTGGGGCTCTCTCATCTCTGTAGCGTGTGCTAAACTGATAAATAAATACGAGTTTCACAAATGAATCAACAAGGCACTAGCTATGCGGGATTAATGCATTAACTATATAAACAATATATTAGAGCAAAATAAAACTGTTGAAAACTTGAAGCAAAGCTAATTGCTTGGTATAATCAACAATATTCCTAGTATAATATGATATATTTACAAATAACAATTGTTATTGTTGTTATTGATTAAATTTAATCTATTAATAACAAGCACATAAACTACTGTCGAGTGTGCTAGACTAAGATATACCCGCTACCCACCTGCCCAAAACGATTTGATAAATATATGCTTTGCTTATTTTGTGTTGCATACTTTGGGTAGCTAATTCCGTAGCTGTTTCCAAATACTGATTATTTAAATAACTTCTTTGATTATTATCTGATTTTCAAAAATCATTTGGGCGGTGATAGTTACTACGTTTACCAAAAATGGACTGTCTTGCATTATCAATTACGCTTGCAATTTGGTTTTAATCTATTTACGCAGAGTAAGGGGGCGTGGCCAATATATAAAATAAACTTGATCTTGAAAATTGAAAACAAATTTAGTAGCCCTAACTACCTCTGAGATCAAGGATTTCTTACAGACGGACAGACAGACAGACGAACAAGGCTATATCGGCTCGGCTGTTGATGCTGATTAAGAATATATACAGTTAGTGGGATCGTTAATATTTGGTTAGCATAGAGTTATAACACCCTTCTATCCTAAAGGTAGCTGGTATAAAAAGGCCTGTCCGAGTATGGCAACAGGTAGAGATATGCCATAAACGCAAGTACGTCAGATTCGCTAATCATATCTTATCAACAGATTGAAAAGTATATATGTTGTTCTAATTTCAAATGAATGAATTTAATGTAGGAAAAACCATCGATCGACATGGTCAATATTCCTGTCTTGCTACTCATCACTGGGCTGATATTGGTCAGTTCCATGGAGCTGGAACCGGAGTATATTTTTACTGAAGAGGATTATTATCGTATAAGTAGTTTGCGTCCACTTGCTTCGGAATTTGTGGAGTTCTTTGAAAATATCTCTGAGAAGAACTTGAAAACAAAGAACTCTGAACTAATCGGCCAAGCGGATTTACAATGCCTGGCTGAGATGGGTCAATTAATGAAGGGATTGTCAGCTCGTAATATGTGGGCTCTAAAAAGTAAGTAGTAGATGTATGTATGTATTATTAAACTTTTGAAAATCTTTATAACAATATTTTAGTGGTCGACTCGTGGGGTACCTTTCCAAAGGGAATACTCTATGGCAACATGATCGACATGGGCAATTACGATGAGTGCATTGAGAACAAAAAGTATATGAATGATAATCTCACTATAAAAGGAAAGTACTGCTTTGCACAACCATTGAGTTCTCAGCGCATTAACATTAGGATAGGAATTTGCTTTCCTTCCTCCTGCTCTGCAATGCACATGGACACGTTTTTAAGACAACTGCTGCAAAAACTACTTAGCTTTAATGCCACGCAACCAATTGTACGAGAAGAGAACTGCAGAGTTCCCACAAATGAGCAGCAAGATGGTCTATTTATATTCACAATGTAAGCTCAATTCATACTTATTCTATGATTCTCTTAGAGTTCTTCTTTCGCTTCTACTAGGTATTGTTGTACTGACAACAATATACGACTATCTTTACTGCCACAATCGAAGTAAGTATGGATCAATATTGTTATCAATCGCAAGTAATAGTTGTATTCTCCAAGTTCTCCTGCCTGGTCTGGTAAAAATCTTCTCGGCACGTGTCCATTCTCGCTCTCTCTTTCGCCTTACTGAACCCAGGTCTAATCCAAATGTTATCGACTGTCTTAACGGCATGCGCTGCATGTCGCTTATCTGGGTTATTTTCGGACACCAATACCTGTTCGCCCTGATGGCACCGAATATGAACCAATTTCGCTTGAAATGGGTGAAGTGTTTTGATTTCATTTGCACTTGTAAGTTTATATACATAGTTTGACCAATTGTTGCTTTCAGTGGTTCGAGAAATCCTTCACCAGCTTTGTACTCCGTGCACCTTTCTCAGTGGATACCTTCTTTTTCCTCAGCGGGTTGTTGTTGGCAATGATTGGGCTACGATCCTTGGATAAGTAGGGTTTGCAGGAAACTAAGATAATCAAATATAAATAGATCATTTTCATTTTCAGAACAAAGGGAAGGATGAACTTTCTTATGATGTATCTGCATAGATATTTACGCCTCACTCCCGTTCTGGCATTGGCTATCCTTGTCTACATGAAAATCCTTCCTTTGCTGGGAGATGGACCTATGTTCGACAGCGTCAAGTTCGATGACTACAACCATTGCGAGCAAACCTGGTATTGGACCCTGCTCTATCTCCAGAACTATGCTACATCAGACCTCGTAAGTTAAGTTCTATTCACATTTATGATCACAACTTAACCTCAAAGCTCTTAGTGCATAAATCACTGTTGGTATCTGGCTGTGGATATGCAACTGTATCTTCTCTCGCCCATCTTCCTTTACGTCTTGTACAAGTGGGGAAAGAGGGGAGCTGCTGGAATCTTGGTCCTCATGCTTCTGCTTTCCGCTTGTCTCTTCAGCACGATGATGACAAAGAAATATCCTGTGCATTTGGAGTAAGTGCACTGAAGAAAAATAACCCTAAAGCTAATTTTATTCCCATCTTATATAGAATTGGCGTAACTCCCGATGAAGCTCAGCAAAAGCTTTACTATGCAACTCACACACACGCGGCACCTTGGCTAATCGGGCTGCTTTTTGGTTACTTTCTTCACGTTAATCGTGGTAAATCGTTCAAGTTGAACTCCATTTCCATCTGGTTGGGCTGGATTCTTTGCTTGGCTGTGATGTGTACCTCGATATTTGTCCTCTTGCCATATGCAAACTGGCTGAACCCGACACTACCGATGCTGAACCAGGCTTTCTTCTACACATTCACGCGTATTGCGTGGCCCCTCACCGTCTGTTGGGTGGTCTTTGCATGCATGCAGGGCTATGGTGGTTTGGCCAATAGCTTTCTGTCTTCTTCTTTTTGGCAACCCCTTTCGAAACTCTCCTACTCGGCCTACATCTTTCATATTTTCATACAGCAGATAAATGGAAGACGTATGCGGACCTCCACATTTTACTCGGACTACGATGTGGTAAGACAAGCTTAGAAAAAAACTGTTGAACAATGTATTAATTTCATTTCCAAATAGATGCTCTCATTTTGGGCAGGTTTCGGCTTTGTGCTTCTATTAGCCTATGTAATGTACATCATAATAGAGGCACCTTTCGGTATAATGGAGAGTATGATTATCCCTAATCGAAGGCCTCAACCAAAGCCTGTTAAGCCTGAAAACCTTGAACAAACCTCTGGAACAGAAGTGCTGAAATAGGTATTTGAACCAAAGGAATCAGGGATACAGATAGCATAGGCCCAGTGAGTGATCACTTATTTTAACAATCACTCTTATAAAATTAATTTTCCATACTAAATCAATAAAACGCAAAATAGTCATGATATTGTTCATGAAGTCAATTGAATGCCATTTTATGGGCGATTATTTAAAAATAATGACGAAAAGACTGAGAACCAAAAAATTAAATGGCTTTTTTGCCGGAATGTTTCTAAGTTTTTAAGTTTAAAACCTAGTCAAGTACATCTATCTTAGGGTGAATGTTTTGACTGTTCAGACAAAGTCCCAATAAAGTACTTTGACTGATATGAATAAAACATGCATAAGACGTTTCTGATGAAATTTAAATTTTGTTTATATGTTTCAGAACTTAGATTGCATTATCTTGAATCAAATGTACTACTTCATGGCACTTCGTATTAACATATAGATTTGTAACGGAATTCGATAAGGTATAAAAGTATGTATTAGGCACTTCACATTATCTTCAAGATTTCCAACAAACACGCTTATCACTTGTTAACTGGTGGTATTTAAATCATATAAAAGCCGTCTATCAGGGTAAAATAAGTCATTCATAAGTCCAAGCGCTATGGAGATGGTCAATATATTTATACTGGGCATTGTGCTCTGTATGGGACTGAGAGAAGTCAAGCCACAAGTGAATACTCGTTTTTGGGGAACAGAAAAGGAATACGTTCGATACATAAATATAAATCCGATAGCTGCAGAGTTCACTAAATACTATGGCAATTTCACAGACATTGAACTGGCCTTGCCCAGTTTACGTCTACCTACCCAACAGGACTTGAAATGTCTAGCCGATATGGCGCAACTGATGAAGGGATTATCGGCTCGAAACATATGGGCCCTAAGAAGTAAGTTAAATGTCCGGATAGATGATCTTAATCTAACTCTCTTTATCTATAGTGATCGATTCATGGGGATTTATTCCAAAGGGAATCCTCTACGGAAATTTAATAGATATGGGAAACTATGATGAGTGCATCAATATCAACAAGGCCATTTCAGATGGTCACAATATACAAGGAAAATACTGCATTGCCAAAATTCCTATAACATCACTGACGATGAAAATTGCTGTTTGTTTCCCATCCACTTGCTCGGCCGCCAACATGGACACTTTTTTGGCACAGATCATGAATAGGATGCTTAATATGACCCTCACAGGAGAATTGGTGAGTGAAAGTACCTGCAAGACATCAGATAGAGAACCCTTGGATGGACTGGCCATATTTACAATGTAAGTACCCTCAAAAGACCTACCCTTTCTCATTGAAGTCTCCAATATAGTTTTCTTACAGTGTTTTACTATCACTTATGAGTGCTATGGTTATTCTGGCAACTCTTGGGGATTATTTTATGTACGAAGATCAAAGTAAGTTTAAAAAGTTGTTGCAAAAATTTGTAAGATTTTTTATATTCCAACATCGATTCTGTAGAGAAACTTCCCATAGTTGTAAGGGCGTTCTCTATGCGAGCCAACTCTCGAATTTTATTCCGTATGGTAGAGCCCAAAACAAACCCCAACGTCATCGATTGTCTAAACGGAATGCGATGCTTGTCCCTCATCTGGGTCACCTTGGCACACCAATATCTTCTTTCTGTTCAGACACCGAAAATCAACCTTGTCAGTCTTTACAAGGTAATGTATTAATGAGTGATAAAGGGAACATCTTCTTATGCGGACTTTATTACAGTGGGTAGAGCAACCGTTCTCTAGTTTTGTTTTTCATGGATTCTTCTCCGTGGATACCTTCTTATTCCTGAGTGGTCTATTGCTGGGTATGATCGCTATCCGTGCTATGGAGAGGTGAATTTTCAGCATTGATTATAAACAAAACATCAATCGCATTTCTCCTTGATCAGAACGAAAGGAAGACTGAATGTGCCAATGATGTATCTTCATCGGTATTTACGGCTTACTCCCCTTCTGGCAATGGCTATTCTCATGTACATGAGAATTCTCCCATTGATGACTTCTGGTCCAATAGCCGAGACCATTAGCTTTGGAGACTACAATTACTGTGAGCGTACCTGGTACTTAACCCTGCTCTACGTTCAAAATTATGCGACGGCTGACGTAGTATGTTTAATTCTGAAGGTATCTAGGTTGAGCTCTAATTCTACTCTTCTTTCTAGTGTATTGGTCATAGCTGGTACTTGGGGGTTGACATGCAACTGTACATTATCTCTCCCATCTTTCTCATTGCCCTGTACAAGTGGGGTAAGAAAGCAGCTGCAGGAATCTTCGTTCTTATGCTTCTGCTCTCGGCTTGTCTCTTCAGCACAATGATGAGCAATAAATACCCTGTTTATTTGGAGTAGGTTGATTACTTAACTAAGAAGTGATAAGTTCGATATAAACACATTGTTTCTTGCAGAAAGGGTGCTATGGGTGAAGAATCGCAGCGTAAGCTATACTTTGCCACACATACACATGCAACGCCCTGGTTAATCGGGTTGCTCTGTGGATATTTCTTTCACTTGAATCGCGGCAAACAATTTAAGCTAAGTCGCCTTTTTGTCTGGTTGGGCTGGATAATCGCCTTGGCTTTGATCGCTACATCGATATTTGCTTTGTATCCGGCGGCTCAATGGAGTTCTCGAAATCTTACCATGTTGGAGTACGCCTCATATTATACATTCACTCGCATCGGCTGGCCACTTGCCCTCTGCTGGGTTGTATTTGCCTGCATGCAGGGCTACGGAGGAATGGCCAATAGTTTTCTCTCAACCCCTCTTTGGCAGCCCCTTACGAAGCTTTCTTACTCTGCCTACATTTTTCACGTCTACGTGCAGCTAATCAATATAAGACGCATTCGTGTGAACCAATACATGTCGGACTACGATATTGTAAGTAATTCATTTGGGAGGTCTCTCAAAATATAGCAAATAACTCGCAATATTTTTCTCTCGCAATAGATGTTATCCTTCTGGTCCGCTTTTGGCTTCATCCTAATTATGGCGTACGTAATGCACATCCTGCTCGAAGCACCCTTAGGCGTGCTAGAGGGAATGCTGACTCCAAAACCCAAGCCCAATCTTACTGCACCACCTGTGGTGAATAAGGAGTCACCGGATCAAGACACGGTTGATGTTGAGAAGGTACTGACCCAGGAAGCACCTATTCCTACTGCTCCCAAAAATTAAATCGACGCACTTTTAAGTGCACTTAGCGTAGACTCTTCATGTTATTTATATAGTCACAATCATTTTCAAGGGACTTGCACTGTCAATATATTTTTACAATTCCAGTTCAATTCATATAGATTATTGTTAAGAGCACTCGTTTAGATAGGAAATGAATCACAACGAATCAAACTCAATTATGACAATTAAACAAAAACTTACACCTGTTTGGGTCTATTGTCATTCATCGAAAGTTCTTGGAATGTTCCTAGCAAGCGATAATTTAATAAAAAATTTAGTTATTACGAAGTAGACATCATGACGGATACAAAGGTTCAACCAACCTACTAAATGTAGATAAGATTAAAAAACTTAAAAGATTATTGAAAAAATGTATATTTAATATAGACAAACCAACCTACTATATGTAGACAAGATTAAAAAACTTAAAAGATTATTGTAAAAATGTATATTCTTAGTATTGTAAGTATTCTAAGTAAACATGGTATTGCAAATAAATTTATATATAATATATGAATAAAATTAAAAAGTCTATTATTATTACCAACTGTATAAGCTTGGAAATCGTGGCTTGTATCTCTGTACATGCAAATAGATTAAGTAAGAGCTCTTTCTGTTCTGAAATCTCTTAATTACATTTTTTGCCCATTCCTTTTTAATTTACCTTGTGTTAAACAAAAAAAAGTCTGGAAAACTCTCAATTCGGACATTTTATTAATATTTTTACACTGGGATACCAACTTCTGCCACTACGTACTTTACACAAATTAAATTAAGGATAATGTAATAAATATACAATAGATGCATCTTACAAAATTAAATTAGCTAGGAAATTATCCAGAAAATATACTACAGTTTCATTTTATTGTTCTAAACTGCTATATATATTTTTACACACATTTGAAGCAACTTATCGATGCCAAAAATATATCTACATTATAGAAACATGACATACCGTCACCAAATTTAAAAGCCCCTTCTGCAAGTCTCTGATCAATAATATTTATACTTTGTGAGGTCGAAAATACCATCTTGTTCTGCACAAAGTTTTTATACCATTCATTCCTATGAGTAGAGGGGTTGCTATGCAAACATTTTCTGGTGAAACCTAAAGTACTTTCTACAGAACTTAGATTGTATTATTTTGAATAAATGTTCTACCAATAATCAGGAGTTCGTATTAATATAAAGATTTGTAACAGAATGCGATAAGGTATCAAAGTATTTGGGCACTTAACCCTTTTAATTTCAGCTTTCCAAACAGCCCACATATCATATGCTAACGAGCGAGACATTTGAAGCATATAAAAGCCTTCGTTCTAAAAAAATACATCATTAACAAACCCGAATCGCGATAGACATGGTCAAAGTATTAATCCTGGGTACTGTGCTCTGTATGGGGCTAACGGGAGTCAAATCGCATGTGGAATCGCAACTTTCGATAACTAACGATGAATACGATAGATACATTAAAATAAATCCGATTATTGCGGAGCTCTCTTACAGAAATATTAAAGACGTTGACGTTACTTTTCTCAGTATGCGTATCCCCAGCCGACAGGACATTAAGTGGTTGTCTGATATGGCGGAACTGATTAATGGATTGGCAGCTCGAAACATGTGGGCTCTAAGAAGTAAGTGAAATACCCGGATATTTAACCTTAATCTGACTCTATATTATTTATAGTGATCGATTCATGGGAATTTATTCCGAAGTGTATCCTGTACGGAAATTTGGTTGACATGAGCAACTTCGATCAACAAGGTAATTTCAGATAGTCACCAAATACAGGGGAAATACTGCATGGCCAAGATTCCCATTACATAAATGATAATGAAAATAGGAGTTTGTTTCCCATCCACTTGCTCAGCCTCAAACATGGACACTTTTTTGGGACAGATAATGAAACGGCTACTTAATGTGACAATAACTGGTGAATTGATAAGTGAGGATACTTGCAAAACATCTGAAAACGAACCCTTGGATGGCCTAGCAATATTCGCAATGTAAGTAATTTCCACAGACCTTTGCCCTTCAGTTATTCCGCTTACTTCTTGTACTTATAGTGTTTTATTATCAGTTCTGGTGACTCTGGTAATCGTAGCAACTCTTGCTGACTATTTTTTATGAAGATCAAAGTGAGTTTCAAAAGACTCTATGAACATTTTCAACTTTTCCGAATTTCTTTAATCCTGTTGAGAAACTTCTTGTTGAGAAAGTCTTAAACGCGTTCTCCATGGGAGACAACTCTAGAATTCTTTTCCGCATGGTCGAGTCCAAAACAAACCCATACGTAATCGATTGCCTGAACGGAATGCGGGGCTTGTCGCTTATCTGGGTCATCTTGGCACACCAATAACTTATGGCTATAAAGTCACCGAAACTCAACATCATCAGTCTATAAGACATTCACAAATAAACATCTTTATACGCGGACTTTCTTACAGTGGGTAGAGCAACCGTTCTCAAGCTTTGTTTTTCATGGATTCTTCTCTGTGGATACCTTTTTCTTTCTGAGTGGTCTATTGCTGGCAATGATTGCCCTTCGTTCTATGGAAAAGTAACAGTTTACAGCATGAATTCATGACAAAATATTAATTCAATTTGTCCTCTAAAGATCAAAGGGTAGACTAAATGTGCCGTTGATGTATTTTCATCTGTACTTACGCCTTACTCCCCTCCTGACGGTGGCAATTCTCATGTAAGTAAGAACGCAGCTGCAGGAATCTTCGCTCTTATGCTTCTACTCTCGGCTTATCTCTTCAGCTCGATGATGACTAAGAAATACCCTGTGCATTTAGAGTCCGTTGCTAACATACCTAACCCGACATAATTTACACAACATGTTCGTTTTTGTAGAACAGGAACTATGACGGAGCAACCACATCGGAAGTTTTACTTTGCCACACACACACATGCAGCGCACTGGGTTACTCTGTGGATATTTCTTTCACTTAAATCGCGACAAACAATTTAAGCTAAGTCACCTTTTTGTCTGGTTGGGCTGGATAATCGCCTTGGCTTTGATCGCTACATCGAATTTGACTTGAAGTACTTGAATCACAACGAATCAAACTCAATTATAAGATTTAAAACAATAAAATCCTTATCTTTTCGACTATATCGCAATTCATCAAATATTTTTTGAGTATTTTTTATAGTATGAGATTAGTTAACGGAACTAGGAATTTTGTTGTTAATTTTATAACCTTTGGAATACTTCAAAGTAGACCGACTTATAGGAAAATTTAACATTGAAGAGTTAAGTAAGATAAGACCAAGAGAGATTATTGTACAAATTATTGGACTAAATAATTTTTTTGTATTTTGCAAATTAAATTTAATTCAAATAAACGATAAATTAAGAAACAAAATGATGTTACTGTTTTTATTTACCCAAATATCACAGTTCTCTTGCGTGCATAAATTATAAAACTAAACAAGTGCATTTATGGACTTTGTTTTGACTATACATGACTCAACAATTGAGTTATTGACGACGCGTGCACGGTGAAGAATCGAATATCAAAAACTTGATCGATACTTTTTTAGGGAAATTTAAATTTATTTTCGATTTTCGCAGAGTTGACTTAAATTGCGTTATTGAGAATTGAACGTACTTCTGTTTAGCACTTCGTCTTAGCATACAGATTTGTAACACAGTGCGACAAGGTACAAAGGTACTGGGTACTCTACTTTATCAAAACGGTTAGTGAATTACCTGCTTATCACTGATTAATGAGCAATATTTGAGGTATAAAAATGAATTCGATTCAGAAAACTATATCATTTACAAACAAGAACCGCGATGGACACCGTCAAATTATTAACCCTGACCATTGTGCTCTGCATGGGACTGACGGGAGTCCAACCCCAAAAGGAGCCTCCGCTTCCAAGGACAGCAGAGGAATACGATCGATACATAAATATGAATCCGATAGCTGCAGAGTTCACTAAATACAATGGCAATTTCACAGACATTGAACTGGCCTTGCCCTTGAAATGTCTAGCCGATATGGCGCAACTGATGAAGGGATTATCGGCTCGAAACATATGGGCCCTAAGAAGTAAGTTAAATGTCCGGATAGATGACCTTAATCTAACTCTCTTTATCTATAGTGATCGATTCATGGGGATTTATTCCAAAGGGAATCCTCTACGGAAATTTAATGGATCTGGGAAACTATGATGAGTGCATTAATATCAACAAGGCCATTTCAGAAAACTACAATATACAGGGAAAATACTGCATGGCCGAGGTTCCCATTCCCATACCCCTTGCATCCATTATGAAAATAGGAGTTTGTTTCCCATCCACTTGCTCGGCCGCCAACATGGACACTTTCTTGACACAGATATTGAATAGGGTGCTTAATGTGACCCTCACAGGAGAATTGGTAAGTGAGAGCACCTGTAAGACATCAGACAGAGAACCCTTGGATGGATTAACCATATTCACAATGTGAGTAGGCCCTTCTCCCCGTCAGGTATTCCTCTAACATCTTGTCTTCACAGTGTTTTATTATCCGTTCTGGGTGCACTGGTAGTACTGGCAACCCTCGGTGATTATTTTCTTTACGAAGATCAAAGTGAGTCTTCAAAATTCCACAAACAGTTGCAAGCTTTTCTAAATTACAATTTTTGTAGAACAACTTCCCATAGTTGTAAGAGCGTTCTCTATGCGAGCGAACTCTCGAATACTTTTCCGTATGGTAGAACCCAAGACTAACCCTAACGTAATCGATTGCTTAAACGGAATGCGATGCCTGTCGCTCATCTGGGTCATCTTTGCCCACCAATCTGTTATTTTCATTATGGCACCAACTATGAACTACGTCCGCCTCTACAGTGTAGGTTTCAAATAATATTTTAAGGAATGACTAATAAAACTGATTTTATTACAGTGGACCGAGCAACCGTTCTCAAGTTTTCTCTTCCAAGGATTCTTCTCCGTGGACACGTTCTTCTTTCTGAGTGGTCTGCTCTTGGTAATGATCGCCCTTCGTTCCATGGAAAAGTAAGTTTTCGACATGTATTACAGACAAACGTGGAATTAATTTCATCTATTTTCAGGTCGAAAGGTAGAATGAATGTAGCATTGATGTATCTTCATCGGTACTTACGCCTTACTCCCCTCCTGGCCGTGGCAATTCTCATGTATATGAAAATTCTTCCATTGATGACTTCTGGTCCAATAGCCGAGACCATTAGCTTTGGAGACTTCAATTACTGCGAAAGTACCTGGTACTTAACCCTGCTCTACGTTCAAAATTATGCGACGACTGAAATAGTAAGTTGAATTTCAGAGATATTTAGGCTGAGATTAACGTCTTTTCCTTCTTCTAGTGCTTAACCCATAGCTGGTACTTGGCTGTCGATATGCAACTGTATATCCTCTCGCCCATCTTTCTCATCGCCTTGTACAAGTGGGGTAAGAAAGCAGCTGCAGGAATCTTCGTTCTTATGCTTCTACTCTCGGCTTGTCTCTTCAGCACGATGATGATCAAGAAATATACCCTTAACTTAGAGTAAGTTAATAACTCAAATTAGTCTTCATAATTTATAATTGAATTTATCTTACAGAAAGGGAGGCTTGAAGGGTGAAGCTCATCAGAAGCTTTATATGGCTACCCACAATCATGCAGCGCCTTGGCTAATCGGGTTGCTCTGTGGATATTTCCTACACCTGAATCGCGGCAAGGACTTTAAGCTTAACCGTCTTCAAGTCTGGATAGGCTGGATTTTCTGCTTGGCTTTGATCTTTACATGTATATTTGCCCTTCATCCGGCAGCTCAATGGAAAGCTAGAGATCTTACCCAGTTGGAGTATGCTTTCTTCTATACATTAACACGTATCGCATGGCCGCTGACCCTTTGCTGGGTAGTGTTTGCCTGTATGAATGGTTACGGTGGAATGGCTAATAGCTTCCTCTCGTGTCCCATATGGCAACCGCTTACGAAGCTCTCCTACTCCGCCTACATCTTCCACATCTTTGTGCAGCTGATTAACAAGAAACGTAGCCGAGTCAGCCAACATATATCAGACTACGATATTGTAAGTAATACATTAAGGAGGTTCTCAATATATAGAAAATAACTCTCAATGTTTTCTCTTGCTATAGATGTTATCCTTCTGGGCTGCCATTGGCTTCATCATAATTATGGCGTACGTGATGCACATCCTGTTGGAGGCACCTCTCGGCGTGCTGGAGGGAATGCTTATGCCGAAACCCAAACCTAAGCCTACTGTACAACATGTGGACACTAAAGTATCGCCGAATCAAGAAACATCCAAGGTTGAGAAGGTCACGATCGAAACAGCAGCTGGCCCTAAAGCTCCTGATAATTAGCTAGACGGAATGTCAAGTACACTTTAAGTATTGTAAAAAGTTTTACAGTCCCCATCATGTTTGAGGGGCGTGCGTATCACCTATTCTACAGAAGCGCCGATAAATTAATTAAGATTAATTTTTGTAGTACTCATATAGATAAGAAATGAATCACAACGATACAAACGAATCAAATTAGTACTTGGCCTGAGCTTATCTATCATAACCTAGACACATATGAAATTTTTAAATATAAACTGCAGCTGTTGGGCTCTACCGATTATATTACTACAAAAACTCTGCGTCGAGTGGAAAGTTTAATATTGGCTAGACTACCTAGATAAGATTAATAAACTCTACAGATAAATGTAATTATACATAGGTCAAATAACTTGTATATAAATAGGTAGAAATACATATTAAAATAAATTGTAATTCATATAAAAATAACTGCCGTCTTCCTACTTCCGCTATCTTGCACATAAACTGAATCTTCTCGGTTTCTCACCAAAACTGCTCAGTTGGATTGTGAGCTATTTGGGTGACAGAACCCAACGAGTCCTCTTTAAGAATTATCTTTCTTACCCCGTTCATGCCACATCTGCTGTTCCCCTGGGAAGCCATTTAGGTCCCCTGCTTTTTACACTTTTCATCAATGACCTTCCAACGGTCATACTTAACTCCCGTACTCTCATGTATGCTGATGATGTCAAGCTCTATTTTCAATTTAGAGACGACTCCTGTCATTTACGCCTTCAATCTGACTTAAATTGTTTCTATTCTTGGTGTCGTGCAAATCTCCTCAATCTGAACAGCTCCAAATGCAAGCTGATGACATTCTCACGAGCCTGTCCAAAGTACGTATCTTACTCTCTTTGTGGTTGTACCTTGGAAAGAATTTCCCTGGTTGATGATCTAGGTGTCCGTTTGGACCGCAAACTCAAGTTTTGCGAACATATATCATCAATGGTTAATAAAGCTATGGGTGTGCTCGGCTGGTGATGAGATGGTCGGAGATGGTCTAAGGAGTTTGACGATCCTTACATAACTAAGACTCTTTTCACCTCGCTTGTTCGTCCAATTCTAGACTACGGATCATGTGTCTGGAGTCCTCAGTACACAGTTCACAAGGATCGCATTGAATCCGTACAGAACAACTTTTTAATTTTTGCCTTGCGTGGCCTTAACTGGGATGTAAATGCAAGACTTCCTTCCTATCCTAGTAGACTGCCTTCCCTAGCCAATCGTGGAACTATGCTTGGTGTTGTATTTCTTTATAACCTTATACAAGGGGACATAGATAGTAACGATTTGCTTAGTCGACTACACTTCTCTGTCCCTGGTAGAATCACCCATAATTATCTCCCTCTAAAACTTTCCAATTGTAGCTCGAATTATGCCCTGCATGAGCCTTTCAGGGTACTATGTTCGGACTATAATAAACTATATTACATTATCGCTAACAACAACAATAATTCTGTATCTTGCTTAAAAGTACAAATCCTTACCCACCTTTCTAGTAACTAGTTAAATATATACTTATCTTCTTTCTAGTAACAGTAGTACTTTTTAACTAACTGCATGTTTGAACATTCTAATCGCTATTTTGATTAAGTTTTGCTTACTAACACTAACACTCTCCTGATCTGATTGGGTTTTCTGGGTTTTCCCCAATCCTCTGCAACAAATGTTTGATCGGCTCTTTCATTTTTTGATCCCAATGTAAACTCAATTCAATTAATTTCTTTTTTCTTTCTTTTCTCACAGATAAGATTTTACTTTTAACTTAAAATTATTAATTATAACTTTTAATTGTTTTTTCTTTACTTTTAAACAGTCGACTGACCTTAGTCCGACTATAAACTAATGAAATAAAATAAATCGATTTTATAGCATACTTTTCCGAGCGAAATAAACTCACGCAGTTTCCTTTATTTCTTTCTGAATTATGCGCTGAGCAGTAAAACTCTAAGCAAGCACCCGGAAAATCGTACAATATAACCCAAAACACATATATAAAAAAGAAATTGGGTATATGGTACAATCAAATATAGTAGGACATTTATTGAAATACAGTAGAAAGCAGGTGCGGGTTAATTTAACTCTGATTATTTCACATCAGACTAGCTGAGAATTTTAATTTCTTATAAACAAACTCTTCTCACGTCTGTTAAAATTGAAATGAAAGTAAAACAACTCAAGGTAAAAGTCTATTAAAAGTTTCGAGGAACAGGTGCACGCTTATGCCCCGCTTAAGTCAAATTTGCCTGGGCAAAGATCAAAGCGACGAAGTGACGAGGTCTGTGTGGGGGAGGGAGGGGTCAACTTCAAGTTCAACTGGCAATTGTTATAAATAAAGTAAATAAATAAATAAGCCGCGACTGTGTTTGTCTTTCATTCCACTGCGGTAAGCTGAAACTGAAAACTAAACCGAAATAGAAACCAAAATTGAAATTGCGCGAATATTGACAACAAAGCGAAACCAACGTGAAGCAGGGCAGACCAGTGTCAACCTAGTTTTGCCTGGGCGACGCAACAGACGATGACGATGACGACGACGACGACGGAGACGAGGAATGCAAAGCGAATACAGTTGATATAACGGCATTCCGCACATGAATGTGGAGGGAGGATGCCGAGGGGGTCGTGGTTACTTTGAATGGCTGGCGGCGATTGGCGCCCTCTGGCGGATTATTGAATTTTCCAACATTTGACTGACACTTGGCGCCTGTTGGGCCTTGCTTACCTAGTTACTGTTGTTCTTGTTGTTGCTATTGTTGTCTGTGCTGCTGCTGTTGTTGTTGCTGTTGTGCTCGCCTCGTTGTTGGCGTTGTTGGCGTTGTTGTTGTTGTGGCTGATAATGTTGCTAATTTAGATGCGGGCGTTGCGTCGCGTTCACAAAATTCCAATCGCTTTTTACATGCACGCGTAAATTACATAGGCTCGCACAGACACACAGACGCAGCACCCCGCACACACACTCTCACTCACTCACACTGGCGAATATTGTATGCAAATATGTATTTTGAATGACGCAGGCCGAGCTGAAGCAGCAGCAGCAGCGGCCACTCTACAGTAAACACAATTGCCGTGCGTGTGTGTGAGTCTGCATATGTCTGTGCCTGTGTGTGTGTGTGAGAGTGTGGACAACACACAATTGGAATGCGAACAAGGCAAGAAGGGGCAACGGCGGCGGCAACGGCAGCGGCGCCTGCAGTCAAAACGACGGCCAGGACGAGGACGACGCGGCGACGGCGACAGCGACAGCGACAGCGACGGTGACGGCGGCAGCGACGAAATGTATACCCGTTGCTTTATTTTTTCTACTTTCTCAAGCGAGACCCAATTTTTGGAGTTTACACACACTGTGCTACTATTTGAATGCCGCCTATGGTCATCGGCTTTTGGCAACACTTGACCCACTGTGGCACCCGCGGCGCTTTTTATTAGGCGAGTCGTTACTCTCTTGGCACCTGATGCAATTCGTTTAGTTGTATGTGTGTGTGTCTGTGTGTGCGTGAGTGTATGTGTGTGTATGTATGTTTCTTTGCATATGTGTGTGTGTGTGTATGTGTGTGTTTTCAATTAAAGTGATTTAATTAAATCGGAATTGGCGGCACTGCGCACTATTGTCGCTCCAGCTGCCTCCTTTAGCACTCGACACGCAACGAACAAATACTGAAGAAGGCGAACGAAAGCAACGGCAAAAGGAGCAGTGCGTCCGTCGCGTTTACCGTTTCACGTATCGCGTATCGCGTATTCTTCTCGTCTCGTCTCATTTCGTTTCGTTTTTGTTCTGTTCTGTCCAGTGTTGCCCACGCTGTGATGCTGCGCGCTCTCTTCCACTTGCTCTCTCTCTCTCTCTCGCTCTCTTGCTGCGCAGAGCGAAGCGAACAGTGCTGCCCAGCGCGGCGAATTGGCTGGCGCGCGTGCCTGAGCTGGCTGCCATTTGCCATTTGTGTGTGCGTGTGCGTCGCTGTGTGTGTGTGTGTGTCCGAGGAATGCGATAAAAAACGAAGCGTTAGGAATGAAATGAAAATGTAGCATAATTTATGGCTGCATTGTCTTTTAAATAATTGCACGCACACACACACACAGCGACGCAGGCAAATTGTTGTATTTGAAATGTGCATGAATTTACGGCAACTTACCTAGGGTTGCACTGTGTAGGGGAAAGGGGAACTCATCATACCCTCCACATATTTCATATTTATAACTTCTAACAACATTTATTTTTTGTATTATTGAAACTCGCCAGAGATTGATTGCTCTATGAGAAGTTGCGAGTGTAATTTATTGTTGATAAAGTACTCGTTTATTTCGTTCAGTATTTTGGCAATTTGAATTTGCAGAATTTATTATGATCGTATAATTAGGTGTAAATTGAAAGAGAGAGAGAGAGGGTAGAGGGGAAAGGGGAAAGGCGCTTTGTCGTCGTCAGCACACACACTTGTTTTTCTTTCTTGTCATATTATGATGGATCACATTGGGCTAACTGTGCCAAACATTGTCATGTAGGCGACGGCAGCGTAGGCGAGATAGAGACATGCTTACGATGGGATGGTGTACTATGCCTGTGCTTATAACTATAACTCAACGTTGTTCAAATTTGAGCCCGACGAGGTGGGCAAGTCCACGTCGCTGGGCGGGACAAAGGTGCCCATAGTCTGTACGCTTTCGTGCTTGGCGCTCAGCTTTAGCATTTCGCATTTGAGTTTCTCGAGTATAGCATAGTTTGGTTGATTCACAGCCGCCTTGCTTTGCAATACAGTAATTTCCTGCTCCTCCAGTTTCTTCTCCTTAAATGTTTTAATCGAATTGTTGCCGTACAGGCGCAACAGCGAACCCCACGTCTGTATGTGTGGGTGCAGTATCTGTGTGGGAGGGCGTAAGGATGATGAGCAACACGTTGTCACGTTAATTAATTAACACTCCAACACTGTTTACCTGGAGAATGGCCTGCGATGCCAGCTGCTTGCCCTCGCGCTTGTTCTTGCACACCACCTTGGCCGTGTGCTTGCCCACTGTCATTGTGAACTCGTTCTTGTTGTTTGCAGTCCGATTAATCTCTTGGGTGATCTGTACATCGCTGCCATAATTGCGCTGCAAACAGGTCAGCAGTATGGCATTTGGCGATGGCTCCGTTGTCTTGTTGCAGAACTCTGTGACGCGCGGATCCTCAATGCGTATGTCGTCGAAAACCTGTGAGGATAGAGGGGAAAAAGAAAATAAATCCAAATTGAAAATAAGTCCAACAAAGAAGAAAGCTACAGTCAGCTGTGATCGACTGTTATATACCCGTCCACCCACCGGCTCGGCTAGTATTGCATACTTACAGGCGGCGACATCTATTATTATTATGGTAGTAAAACCTTTCTGTGTTCATTATCTGTTCGAATTCATTTGTTTACTGTGCATACCATAAATGAATTGACGGAAGGCGAAAGAAGGGGTGGCTGGATTGTGCTACAATAATTCCACAAATTTAGTAGTGCTAGATCTTATAGTCTCTGAGGTATACAAAGATGTTCAGACAGACATGATGCCGATCAAGATAATATATGAACTTTGTGGGGAGTCGAAGATGCCTCTGCATTCTCTATAACTTTCTACCAGATATTATATTGTATATAAAGCTTGAACACTCACAGACAGATCGCTCTGTGTCTTCTTGGCTCCGCCAGTCTTCTGATCCTTATTGTTGCCCGTTATCTTGTCCTTTACATCGGGTATGAGAATCTCAAGTGTTTCGCGTGCTGCTTCCGACTTGGCCTGCTTCTTGCTGGTGCCGTAGCCTGTGCCATATTTGAGATTATTCACCGAAACCGTTGCCGAGTAGGGTGTGGCGGCATTCTGCAGCTCCTTGAACTCATACGTCGGCTGAGTCTTCAACGCATGCTGAACATACTCATGCAGAATGCAAACAAAGCTCTTTCCATTGGGATTCATGATCCACTCTTTGCGTCCACGTGGATTTGTGGCACCCTCTGAGCCGGCGGGCGCCAGAATGGGGAACTTGATAAGCTTGGTGCCATCGGGCAACGTGGGACGCTGAATATTCTTAATGTGTTTGCGATTCTTGGTGAACTTGCGACGCGCATTCCAGCTGCGGAAGCGCAGTACGCGTATCACCTTGAACTTGAAGAGCTTCTGACAATACGAGTTCAGTTGGTCCGGAGTGATTGACTCCTTCTGTGTATTCTCATTGACGGTGACGATCTTGGCAGCCGGAATAAGAGCTTGCAGGGCATCGGTGCCGTCGATAATAGGCGCTTCCACTTTGTTCTCTGTGTTATCCACCTCCATGGTGGACTGTGCCGTGCCATGCGCAACTGGACAGACGCCAGCAGGAGCAGCAGCCTCAGCGGCCTTACTTTCCCCGGCAGAGAGCGGCTGCTCCAGGTTCTCTTGCTGTTCCTTTGCCTCAGCCTCTTCCTCCAAGGCGCGTCGATAGTTGAGACAAGGAATGGCGCCCAGTGGCACCGCGTGCTTCCTCGCACTGCCAGTGCCCAAAAAATATGGACGCGCAGCACAGCAAACACGAGACTTGCGATGCAGAAACAGTGGCATGCCGCTGTTGTGAGTCACCTGCACCCAACCCTCGGGCAGCACCTCAAAGTGATTGTGGCGCTTCTCTGTGGAGAGATGAATCTAATTAGATTCCTCAATGTAACTGGGATATACTCTGAACTAACCTTCTAGCACTGTCTTGAACCGTTGCTCGTACTTGGGTCGCTTTGACTCGCGCACATCGTCGGGTAGCTTCTCGTCCAACAGGTTCTCAATTTCCTCGTCATCGAATTCCGAAGAGTCGTAATCTCCCGCCTCTGCGTCGCCATCGCCCTCCTCATCGTCGGCATAATTCTCGCCATTCTGCTTCTCGCTGTTGTCATCTGAGATGGGGAAAATAAAGAGTTTTGTTTACATAATAAATAAATACAAGTAAAATAAACTAATCCTCTCGCCGTGCCGTGTTCTATACTCCGTTGCAGGCCCCGCTTTATACTCGACTTTAACGAGAGTTGTTGGTTCAGCTCGAGGCGCACTATGGGAATCATGCGCATCTTGCATCAGCAACGTGTTTTACGGATTTAAGATCATGGAAATACTCGAAATGAACAAGTGAATCCGTGCGGTTCACTAAGACTCTTTTTTATCAGACTCCAAGCAACGTTTGTTTACACGTTGATAAGCTTGTTCAAGATTTCAGATAACGCATTACTGTACCAGCTGCTGTTGTTTTATGGCCCCAGTCAAGGGCCAGTGTAAGCAAGGGGAATCGCTCACCTGACTCATCATCCTCTTCGCTGGCAGTTGCGACCTCATCGAGCACCTGAAACTGACGCAGCTGCTGATCCATTGGCTCAGAGGTGAGCTCAACATCACGTGAGTGTTTCATTTCCTCAATGGCGCTGAGAGAGAAGCCGGCAACTTTTAATTTTTGTTCCTCGGCATCGTCCAGTCGTGGTCGCTTGCGATTGGGAGCGACCTCAGCATCCGCGGAAGCTGCCACTGATGGTGCAGGAGGCGCCTCAACAGTTAAACTGACCTCGGCCATTATGCAGTTTTTGTGTGTGTGTTTGTCGGAGTGTGTTTGAAGTATTTGTGTGTATGTGTGATTGCAAGTGTATGTTTGTTTGTGTATACCTAAACCTATGTACGCTTTTGAGAGTGTTGGATTCTTTTATATAGCTGCGTCTGGGTTCTTCTCGCCAATAACCAATACTGAGAACATCCAACGATTTCGAATTGATTTTTCATTGGAAGTGCCACATTGATTAAGCTAGAAAACCCAAAGAAATCGAGGAGGAGCTATGCAAGCTTGAGACAGCATTGATTTTCTTATTTTCTTTGTATGTTTAACGCACTTTACATTACTTTACACAATAATTAGAGCATGCATCAGCATAACACGTTTTTTATTACGCTGCAGTTCGTTATTGTTCTTGTTGTTGTTGTTGCTTGTTTGTTGTTGTTCGTGTTGCAATTGTTAGCCGGCTTCGCGCAAGGCAAAGCTGCTTTCGCAATGGAGATTCTGTGGAGATCAAAAAACCAAGGCAAAAGTTGCTACGCCTGTCTTAGTATGCGCTGTGCTTGCAATATTTTTACAATTATCTACTTATAAAGGTACAAACTGAGTGTTATTATTAACGAATATAACGATATATATTAAGTTTGTGAAATACTGCAACGATGACCACCACCACGCTCGCTTATTTAGTCAACAAACAGCTGTTTCAATGCGTTGCAGAGTTGCCATACTGTTATATATCGCGTATTTTTGCGTCCAAGTTTACTGCGATACGATTAGTCAGTTACAATTTAAATAATTATTCGTTGCGCAAGAAATAAAATATAATTGAAATATAATAACATATAAAAATAAAAGTAAATATAATGTATTAACTTACATAAAATATATAACAATTTAAAGAAATTCACATCAAAAATATAAAATAAATCAACAAAATGAGACAAAATGAAACAAAATCCAGCATTAAAATTACTCACAACGAGTGTATTGCAGCTCCTCAATAAAATTCGCTTCATTTAAGATTTCTGTGGATCTATGTATGTCTTATCTTATAAGAGTCTTGAATTTCATTAAGATTAGTCTTAATCACCATATTCAAGTTCAGTAAATTGCGTGATGACCTTTCGCGATTAGTCTGTGGATGTATGAAATAGTTTTAAAAGCTTCAGTACTTATAGATCTAGACCTTTTTAATATTCTTCGAAACACCGGTTCTAGCAAGCTGCAAACGAAACGGTAAGCGTCGCAGAGTTTCTACCTCTCCCTCTAGATATTCAAGCACGAACATCACAAAGTCGTATTTCAAATTTCGACAATCGCTTATGTAGAGGGAAGAAAGTAACTTGAGATGGATAATAAGGTTCTTCAAATCGTTGCCGTGCAGTTGTTCAGAATTTGTTATGCTTAAGACTCGCAAAGTTCCCACACGAAGCACAATGTGATTGATGAAATGGCAATTCGGATTAAAGATATTCAATAGTTTCAGGGAGCGTAGCTGGGGAATGTATTCTCCCATTTCAATCGTCAAAGCTGATCCGATTCGTAAATGCTCCAACCCGTCTGGATGCAATTCAGAGAATCTCTGAAACACCTTATCTTCGGTTTTAACAAAATACTCAATGTCCAAGCACTTAAGTCGAGGCAACAGCGCCAAAACTTCATACTTCGGGTGATAAATGCTGTCCACAGTGAGGTTCTCCAACTGATTTATGTGCTTACAGGCTTCAATCAAAATTTCTGTCAACTCCAAATCAACAATAAGAATTAAAGATCGTAGATTCTGGAGATAAACGCACACGTTAACCATGTAAATCGCTTTACTGAGCGGCGGATTCACTTTCAATCTGCTTCGTATATCCGCTATCGATAACATTTTCATTTTGTAGCCATTTAATTTAAATAATGCCTCAATCTCTGTCTGTTTCCATTCGGTAAAGTTTTCTCGCCAAACAAAGTATCGGAAATCCGTCTTATTTACGAGATAATATAGATTTCTTAGCCGGCAACAGGTAAGCGCAAAGAGACATTGGGTCTTTAGATCCAGATAGCGATAAACCATCAACAGACATTCATCGGGTAGATGTAAAAGGTGTAAAACCATTAAAATTTGAATTAATTTTGTTTTATTTCAATATTGGATAAAATATATTCTAGGTGTTTTCTAAAATTCGTTTATAACAAATATATTTTTAAAATATAGGCTTACAATTTATGTATACTAAGCTAGGAATTTAATAAATATTTTCTTAAATAAATGTTGAATTCGTGCACTCTGAATAACAGCTGTGTGAAAATATCTGGCAACGCCCAAAGCCAATACAGGGCGACTCATGCATACTTGTTGTTGCACATTTTGAAAACAAATTTTGTTTCTGTAAAACTTCAGCCTCCATGCGCCTCAACGAGCACACCAAATTGTTGGGTGAGCGTGTTATCCTGGTGCCCTACGAGGCTCGGCACGTGCCCAAGTATCACGAGTGGATGAGTAATGCCGCACTGCGAGATCTGACCGCCTCGGAGGAGCTGACCCTCAATGAGGAGTATGAGATGCAACGCAGCTGGCGGGAAGATGATGATAAACTGACGTTTATTGTGCTGTGCGCGGAAACCTATGCGAAAACAAATGATGAAATAGAATCTATGGTCGGCGACACAAATCTCTTCCTGCGCACCGATGAGGACGAGGTGGAGGGGCAGGCGGAAGGAACCTCACAGCAAATCATAGCAGAAGCAGAGATTATGATTGCATCCCCAGAAGCGCGTGGAAAAGGATTTGGCCGCGAGGCAGTGCTGCTAATGCTGAAGTATGCCCAAGTGCATCTACCCGTAACCAAATTCGAGGCGAAGATTGACATGGAAAACGCTGTCTCATTGCGCCTCTTTGATAGTTTTCAGTTCAACGAGGTGCGTCGTGTGGAAGTCTTCCACGAAGTGACTCTCGAGCGACCCCTGACAAGCAACTGGCTGCACTGGCTCGATGCGCATGTCACACTGAGAAGTGAGAGCTATAAAAGTGACTGAACTATCTGAGAACTTGTAAATATGTTTACTTAATAATCTGTTTGCCATTTGTGCATTATTATATATTTTATTCTTGTGTTAATCCCAAAACTGCAAAATTGCCAAGCCGTGTTGATGAAGGGAGTCATTCTGTGACATATTCGTTAGAGTCGACTTGTTCCACCTCCGATGTAGCAGCCCTTTCAGTATATTTAGACAGTCTGAAGGCCAAAAATATGATAGGGGTAGACTGTTTGTTTTCGGCACTCTCGTACAGAATAGAATTTTTTTTAATTTGACAGCCAGACTTATGTTTACAGCATACCCAAACAGGTCTATTATTTGACTGACTGATTATTATGTCCGGCTGTTGAATTATTATATTGGCATTTAAAGTGTTATAACATAAATAATATTATTAGACTCTCTCCACGTCTACAAACTTACGACATTTTTAAAGTTTCTAAAATTGTTTACGTTATTTACATAAATTTCGCAACTATCTGGCAGCATTTTGAGTTGCAGTCTGGCAATGCAATTAGTACCCGGTGGCAGCCTTAGCACCAGAAAAGAGCCAAAATTCAGACGAAAATTGTGAGAGCATCAATTATTGTATTTAAACTTTATACCTAACATAAAGCTAACATCATCAACTTACAAGCTACTCAGACTAAACTGTAGATTCTAGGAGAGCACACTCTCTATGTCAATGTCCACATGGCTGATCGCGGCAGCATTCGAGTTTTGTACATTCTGATCGTGGCCCTTCGAACGATAGTGGGCGGCCAAATGTGGGCGTCGCATGAAGGACACCTTGCAGACCTCGCAACTGGAAGAAGATAGAGACAATAAGAGTAGAAATCGGTAGCAGGTGTAGGGAGATTCCCTTGATATACTCACTGGAAGCTGCGCACTCCCGAGTGGCTGAGCATGTGCGTCTTCAGCTTGTTGCTCACCGCGAATGCCTTGTCGCATTTGGAGCACTTGTAGGGCTTGTAGTTCGTATGACGACTGCGGATAGATAGCAACAACCATGTATCATAGTTAAGAGATAACTGACTTAAGTCTACTCACTTGCGCTCGTGCTGAATGCGTCCGCTGTGGTCGGCAAACGTCTGTCCACAGTACTGGCAGGGATAGGGCTTCTCGCAGAGATGCGCGTACATGTGACGACGCAGCAGATGTGGCGTGTAGAATTTCATGGGGCACTCTTTGCATGCAAAATTCTTGATACCAGTGTGACGCAGAAGATGCACCTTAAAGTTGCTAGGGCAGCTGAAGTGCCTCCCACATTGCTCGCAGATGCAGTCACGCTTGCGTCGCTCCCTCTTAAGCGACACGATTTCATCCTCTGTCAGGCGACTCCAGTTGATGCGCGGTGTGTTCTTTGCATTGATGGCAAAGTTAACTTTGGTATAAATGGTGGAGACGGGTTTACTCGACATGCTTTCAAGATTGTCCTCATCGGGCGCCGGGGCTGACACTTCTTCCTTCACTGCCTCCGCTGGCTGTTCCTCTTCGTCATGTTGCTCCTCTTCGACCAGTTCATTTGACTGATCCAACGCTTCGTATTCGTATTCATCATCCGCATAATCGTACACTTCAACATTCTCCTGGGAACTTGTCACTTCCGTAGTCGGCTTTTTATGGTCTTCTTGTTCCTGTACTTCTTCTTCCCTTAGGTCAAGTATCTCAACCTCGTTCAAGTCGATTTCTTGCAGTGCATCTGCCACGTTGTGGCTGCTTAGTAGCAACTGCTGTGTTCTTATAATGCGCTCCCGAAACAGTATAGCTTCACGTAGTGCCACCTCGCAAGGTCCACAAATGTGCGCAGGAAAGTCAGCTTGCTCAGGCAACTAAAAATATTGCAAATAATTTAATAATTATTTTTCATTTATGTTAGAAACACTCACGAACAGGCCGGTTAAGGCTTCTATTTGATGCAGCATTATATTGTCGGGTTGTTGAAATAGATTCATTGCAGTTAAGCAATAGATTATCTTGCCACAGGTACGACAGCGTACCGACATTTTATAAACATTTCACAAATTAGGCGGTTTGTTTACCTATTTCTTCTATTTCCATTCGCGTCTTTTGTAGCTAACAGCTGTTTTCCAATAAGTGGCAACGCCATGGGTTAGTATGGGCAACACTGGGTAACTGCGACTTTAAGCATTTACAGCACACAGTGATTCAATGTTAAGTTAACAGCAACATAACAGCACTAAGCTGTGAACATGCTTAGTGATAACAGTAAGCGAACTGAACAGTCTCCGTCGAATTGGAATCATTTAAAATATATTTAGTTTTTTTTCTCTTTTTATTACAATTATATTACAACTACATTCTTTACTTGCCTTAAATATTGCATTCTATATTTACTGTCGCTGTAGTCATAGCGTAAGTAATGCTGTGTTTGTTTGTGTATGCTTGGCAGGCAGAAGGGGCATTCCCCCATTTCCAATTATCAAATATAATATTTGTTTTTTTGTCTGTGCGAATATTGTACATAAAACTAGACTCGCCTAATGTTTTACAGCTGTTTCAATTTTTTATAAAAATTATTATTAAATAATTAAAGGCAAACATAATCATAATGATAATCGTAATTTGTAATTGCAAATCAAAACGAAATATTTCATACCCTTTTGTTTGCTCGCCGCGCTTTACTTAACGATAGCTGCTCAAATTAAGACCTAAACTAACATTTAGACGTGGTGTGTGCTTTGTTTCCTTCAATAATAAATATCATCATTCCCGCGCGGATTCCCCATTTAGGCAGCGGCGCCATCGATGGGCATGGCATGCAGCACCTCGTCGAGCAGTTGCAATGCACGATGCAGATGCACCTCAATCCAGCAGGGCGTCTCCTTGATCGATTGTCGCGGGTAATCAGGTCCCCAGCCCTTGACAAAGCTCAGTCGCAGTATGCACAGGCGACGCAGATCGTCCACACCAATGCCAGCGGCAGCTGTGATACCTGCAAAGAAGAAACAAGATGACTCTCATCCAGCAAGTTCATCCCGGGCTGCGCTGCTACTCACTTCTGCCGGTGCCACCCATTTGCTGGTTGGCAACACCCGCCACGGCGGCTGCTTGTGCTGCGGCAGCAGCCTGTGCATTGGTGGCCAGCGAATGCATCTGCTGATGGCATTGACGCAAGTCGAAAACCTACAGAGGAAGAACAGATTAAAGAAGAGTAGATTAAGTTTAGTTCCATTGCCGAACTGTCACATACTTTTATGCACGCTGCCGGATATATTTTGTGCACGGCATCTCCGGGCGTTCGCCCCGCCTCCCTGTCCAGGTAGTAGCTCTGCACGAACACCGAATTGTCGCTGAGGCAACGCAGCCAGACATCGCCCTCGCCACGCAGGTCAAGTTGCACGCCCTTGCCAATGTGAAGTCTGTGTAAGAGAGAAGATTATGACGTGTAGACTCTGATTGAGGAGTTGCTTCAGACTCACCTGGCACGCTCCGACTGCTCAGTGCGATGCACATTGCTGAGCGCACCCAAACAGAAGCGATTGCCGCCCGAGGGATCCACGTAGCCATCAATAATGACGTTCGGTTTTGCAGAGGGCACTTTGAAAGTCTCGCCCACCTGCGTGTCCAGCTCAAAGTAGGCAATGGAGCACCAGTATTCCGGTGCGGGTTGACGTGACAGCAGACGCGGTTGCTGCTGCTGCTGCTGTTGTTGCTGTTGCTGTGGTGGTGCCTGTTGCGGCGATGCCAGGTCACCAGGCAGTGCGGAGTTCCCTAAAGGATCAGAGATATTATTAGATGTGCATGCAATCCTTTTTTAGTGTATCTTTCACTTACAGTAGGCGCCAGGCAGAGAACGCGGATCCGGCGGCTGCATGGACTGTGTGTATGTGAGTGTATTGGGACCAGTCCAGGTTCCAGTTGTGCCGCCGCCACTACCGCTGTTCTGTGCACCACCAGAACCGCCCCCCGCATTGCCCTGTCCACCCGCTGTTGCCTGTTGTTGCGCGGATGCCTGTTGTGCTGTTCCGTAGTTGCCTCCTCCAGCTCCCTGTCCCTGACCCGACTGCGTTACATATCCATTCTGCTGTACAGCGCTGGGTCCAGTTGGTCCACTGCCCGTGCCCGAGCTAAACTTGCTCACATCGTTGCCTACATTCTGCATTTGTGCTCCTGACGGCGGTGCTCCATAGCCGCCGTACTGATTCCCTGTGCCGGCAGCTCCGCCGGAATTACTCACTCCTCCGTTGGGTCCACCTCCGGGCGGTGGCTGCTGTTGTTGCTGCTGCTGCTGCATGGCCATGGTGGCTTGATCTGTGGGCGAGCTGGCCTGGCTGGCATGATGCACTCCATTGCCTTGGGCCTGCTGTGCTTGTGTGGGCGGGACTGGCGGCACCATAACTGGACCGGGGCCAGGATTCATGGCACCCATGCCGGGCATGCCATGAGGTACGGCTGCAGGAAAGCAATGAGGATTCACATAAATAGAAGTTCCAGGAAGGATTTCAGAAAGGCAGAAAATAAAAAGAAAACCCCTTAAGCTTACAAAGACTGTGCTGCGCTGGCTGGGATTGGGATTGTGGTTGCTGCTGTGACACTGCCTGCTGCTGCTGCTGCTGCTGTGCCTGGACCTGCGCCTGCACTTGCTGGACCTGGCTCAGCCGCGGCGGTGGCGGCTGCACCATCCACGAGCTGCGCGGCCCGGCACTGTCCGTCGGCTCGATTTTTGGTATTGCGCGACCGACAGCAAACATTGCACTCATTTGATTAGCATCGGGGACTAAGGAAACCAAAAACGAATGAAAACAATAAAAATAAAGATGTAAATAAAAGATAAATTAAAGCAACTTCAGAAACAATGATTAGCAATCATAATAAACTAAATGATAATATAAATATCAGCTGCTTCTTCTTCATTCTCTTTCTCTTTCCCTTACCGTAATCACCGGGCCCAGGTCCCTGTTGTGGATATCCATAGCCGCCCGGGCCAACCATCTGCGTGGGATGATGCTGTATGGTGCCAATATCGTTGCCATCGATATCCATGCCACCCACCAGTGAACCGGCTGAGTATTCATCCTTGACCAGGCGACTGGGACCAGACTGCAGGCTGAGACCGGATAGATCGATGCCGGGAGAGACGACGCGCTCATAATGATACGGATTCACGCACACCGAATCGCACTTGAGATCGAACGCAAAGGCGCAGTACTTGACGTGCTTCAGTTCGTTCTTGTGCAGATCTGGCCAGCGCCAGATGCGGGCGTAGATCACATGCGGGAATCCCTTGCGGCCAGCAACCTGCAGAAGGCAAAATAAAATTATTAAACAATAACAAAGGCAATTAAACTAATCAATTGGAGACGGCAGAATTTGTCTACCGTATTTGTAGTTTTTAGTTATCGATAATCATTCGAACAAACCGATTGGACTTATTAGGGATTTTTAAATTTATCATTAATTGAAAGTGCAGTAAGAATTTATAATTTTGGTAGTTCGATAGGTATCGTTATTAAATGGAATGCATTGATTGGAGCATGCAATAGAAAATGCAGTAAAAATCTGTTCGATAAATCCATTACATTTTCAATTGTTTGTTAACTTGAAATAGATTTATTAGTTGAATAAATTTGTTCTATCTCCGGAAGCAATAGTGATTAGAACTGGAAACTATACGTGCAACTGGCATCTAGTTTCACGTCTCGGGTGACGCGTATCAGAAGCGGAAATGCCAGAGAAAGTAAATAAAAACAAATAACCTGATAAATAGAGAGGGGTGGGGATGGGGGTAGGTAGATAAGGGGTCAAAACTCACCTGCAAGCGACCGTCCAGGGTGCGCTGGATGGTGACGCATTTGCTTGGATGGGCGCCATTGGTGGTTATTGCCGTTATCAGCGAATCCAATTCGTCACGCTTCTCCTTCAGCTTCTTCACCAGCGACTCGATGGCGCGCTTGGCAAATCCCTCGCTTTCCCCGCCCTGACGATGGCACATCAACGAGTGAACAATGCTGAGGCAGGCGTCCGCCGAGGTGGGCGCATTCGACGGCGGAGGTGGTGGCATTTGTACCATGTCGCGGACAATGACTGCAAGGGAAGGAATGTTTAATTAGTTCGATAACATTCGATAGCATTTCGATAGCACTTACTGTCCTGTGGGGCTACGGCTCCGTACATGTGAGCCGGTGGGCCCGAGGCCGGTCCGGCCATGCCAAAGTCCTGGGCAATGCCCAGGCCACCGCGTGCATGGGCATCCACTTCGGCGTTGTTGGTGTCGCCGCCGTCACAAAATCCGTATCCAGCTGATGGCCACAAAGCGCTGCCGCTAAAGCGTTGCACCAAAGGCAGCGCCAGCAAGAGTTGCAGCAAACAAAGAGAAGCACGCGAATGTGCGTGCAAAACAAACGGCAAGTTAGCCGCTCTCTCTCCGTCTCCCTCTCTCTCTCACTCCACTCTCCTCTTGCTCTGTTACTGCAGCTCTGCTTTGTTAATGTAATTGCTCCAAGCTCTGCAAATCGTCTCTTCGTGTTGTTGTTGTTGTTGTACAATTTACATCAGAGAATGTCTTGGGGGGTGTTACGCATACATTTGCACAAACACACGCACACAGTAGACCGCGCACACACACACGCACACATACAGACGCGCGCGCAGTTAAACTTGAACTCCCACAAAGCTACCGTAATTATGGCAACAGCAAGGCTTTTCTTCTTTGCAGCTAGGAGCGCTTCTGCTTCACCTCCCACTGCTCCTCCTCCACCACCTCCTGCTGCTGCTGAATCTTCTTCTACGCCTACTTCCTCTTCTTCTTCACCTAGTATTCCGGCAGCAACAGCAACTCTTGCACAAATTGCACAAACACACACACACACACGCAACGCACGAAATTAAGGTTTATGTTTGTTTCTGTTTCTTCACAATTTGCACTGTTTCCTTTTATATTTGCAGCGTCTTAATTCTTGGCTTTTAAACATGCACTAGATACTTTTCCGCACATAGCAAGTTTTCCACCCAATTTGCTTTTTGTGCTTGTGCTCTTTCTAGAGAGGAGTGATATTTAATTATGTACCCGTGACTTTTCACGAGTTGCAAGTTCCTGTTATTTGTGTTTATTCACTAAGCATCGAACCACTAAGCATCGAACGACTAAGCATCGAACCACTAAGCATCGAACATATAGAGTACTCAAACAGCGGAATCTACTCATTTGATGCAATGCGGAGATTGGGACCTCAGAACACGAAGAGTTTCAAGAGTGAGCGATCGGCTCTCTTCGTTAAAAACCGCGAGGAGCGCACAGCGGAATCAACTCAGTCGCGGAACGATGAGTAGGGGTGAGATTCTTTGCGGTGTCCGATCGTTGTATGCGTTGCTTTTGAAGTTTGACAACAGGCAAATGCTTCGGCCAGCGTGCTTGCAGCCTGAATTCAATTTTCTGTTTCGGCGTCGACAGTCAAGAGACTGATGCACAGTGGGCAAAAATGGTTATCTTGGGGCGAAAATTGTATAACATTCGAAATGTGGCTTATTTAATGAGGATAATTTTATTTTGTAAATATATATATTTATGTACTCCGAATTTTTTAGTTTTGATTCATAAATTTTGTCAAAATTAGTTAAAACATAAACAAAAAATATTATAGTTGTTGCACAACTTTTTTCATATTATAAATTTGATATACAAAATATAATATAATTATGAATATTTAATCTATCTACTCAATGAATTATAAATACACATGTTTTCAAATGTTAAGAGTTATTGCCGCCATTTGATGATTAGTGCTGTTAAACAATACAAACTGTTGCTCAAAATCGAAATCGTACGAAGACAATCGAATTGTAATCGAAATATTTGCGCAATGTATTTAAATAAAAGTGTATCGATTTATTTAGCAGTTTTTTAAGTAAATGGTCAGTTATAAATTCAATTCAAAAAATCTTTATTCGTTTTATATAAATCAAAAATTACATAATAAATTCGATAAATATGTTGATTATGGGAATATAAATAAAATTACGTAATAATTTAAACCATTTCATTAGTATACAATAAATGTTTACTTTGCATTTTAATATATCGTTATATACGCTCATTTTATTCATATACATATCCATTGTTTATGTAGATACTTATGTATAGAAAATATTTGTGTGTATATCTTTGTGTTCACTTTGATTTCAGTTGGGCAGCAAATTACATGCATGGATGAGAGGCGTGTGTATTAATCATATGATTTAAAAGAAAATGAACACGAAAATCATAAACTAAGTAACAACAACTAAACCGTTCACAATTGCTGAAAGGACAAACAATTTGCACACAAAAATAATGTATATAGTCACGTTACACAGTAAACTTATTACACAACATAATCGTAATATTGTACAACATACAAAGATAAGACATTTTATCAAATTGTTTTACGGCTGTAACAAACTAAATGACTAAAAGTTCTGTGTATAATATGCTCGAAACTAACTAATAATTTTCATCAGTGAATTTATTTTTGGTTCTATTTATACAATACATAAACGTTGCGCGTTTCTTCCAAAGTTCCTTTTCAAGCAACCCGTCTCATATACTTCTAATTTTGTTCGCCCATTGCGTTTCATAATTCTTATTGTTCAGCAGCTTATATGTTGTTGCTTTTTGGTACGTTATGCTTAAGTATTTAGGCGTAAAAATCCTTGCAAGACTTCATAAGCCATCAAACTCCAAGGCAATCTTGTTATTCAAATCTGAAAGAAATTGATTCATTCATTGGTTACTAAGTTATTTACTTTGCCTTTTGCTTTCTTAACACCTACATTCGATTCTTCGTGGTCGTGCGATTGATCGGCTAGTGTGATACCCGCATCCGTTGAGGTTGACGCAGCGCCTGCTGCTGTTAGGTCCACTTGTGAGGCAGTTGGTCTCAAGGCCGCCCGCTTAGCTACAATTTCCAGCATTTCATTGAGTATTGCACCCTCAGCAGCCACATCGGAGGAGCTCTTGTCCAGTTCTTCAAAGAAATAGAAAGGTAAATAAATTCCGAATGGACATATCTGTATATCTGAGCACTTACTGTTGCAGGACAAACGCAAATTGAGCTCCTCTTTGAGTTGTGCGTGCCGATATTCCAATTGTAGTTCCTGTTGCCTGATGGTCAGCTCCTCATCATGTTTTCTGCAAAGATTATTTGTTTTCATAGAAGTCATGTTATATAATATTTTATCGTTTACTTACTTTAGTGCTGTGATACTGCGCCAAATCTCCAAAAGTTCCTTGAGTAGCTTTTCGTCATTGTCCTTTGATGTATCCAAACTTCAAGAAGATAATTTGATTGGTAATTTTATTTAAGTTCTTTCTTATGTTAATTACTTACTTCTCGTAATTGTGCGCCTCGCCCCGCAGGGCCTTCTCTATAAGCACGCCGCGTGCCTCTTGTTCCTTTAGCTGTACCTCGATCTCCTCCTGTTCCCGCTGTATCTCTTGAGCGATACGCAATCGCTTGAGCTCAGCTTGTCGCGAAGCCTTCGATATGGCACGTTGCTTCTTATGCTCCCGTGTCTCGTTCGCGTTGCTCTCATCTTAAATGGGGGAATATAGAGAGTTAGTTGGTCTGCTGACTTGGACCATCGATAAGACAAGAAGTCAGGAAATGAGTACAGATAATGAGTTCAACAAACCATCGGATCTTTGGTAATTCAGTGGCAATGGCGGTATGGGTGGTGGAGTCTGGTCGTCCAGGGCATTCCCGGCGGCTAGATGTTGGGGCTTGTGTATATAGAGCTGCGGGCTGGACGAAGAGAACGATTCGGTGTTCGTTTGCTTTCGGTAGCGACTGTTGTTGGTGGTGTTGAGGTAATCTTGGGAGTGTTTCGTTTGTGATGTTATTGCTGCTATTGTTGTGCTTGTTGGCAATGTTGCATTGTTTGTGAGCAGATCCTTTTCCTATTTATGTATCGCATTTGAATGTATTGAACATATTTTATTATTGTATATTGTGTGTGTGTGTATTTGTTTATTTTGTTTTGTCGGCAGCCGTAGCGAGAAAGAAACATTCGAAAGTTAAACAAATTTAAGTTTTCAGAACGTTTAAAACGAAATGTTATTTACAACTTAATTATATATTATTATATAACAAGCGTGCTGAAATATCCAGAGGGGTAGCTCGATTCGATTACCATAACCAAAGGGATCACACCAATAAATCTGTAAACCAATTCATGCAACATAAACTTAACATAAAATAATAAATGGGTTTAAATTTCAACTATTGCTTAAGTGTAAATAATAAATATCCATTATATTATAGAAAAACAAATAATAAGAAAGTAATATGTCATGAACCATAACAAAAATTATCACTATTTAAGAGCTGTCTTCTTAGAACTAACAAGGTCAGGCTACACGATATCACGTGTAGATAGATATAGAGGGTGCACATAAATAATTATTATAAACAAAAGGGGGGTATCAAGCAAACTTAAAGTATCACTTAAATATTTTCAGCTGCAATTGTGAAAAGAAAACGAAAATAATATAAATAAAAAACTCTTGCAGGTGTTAAGAAAATAAATGAAAATAAACATAAAATAAAATTAAAACCAATTGAAAATTTAATAAATGTAGAAGTGCATAAATAAAATTTAATAAAGACATAGCTGTTATGTTTTGCATTCTTTATTTAGTGCTTAAACAACAAAGGTTATAGTTTTCAAGTTTCGAAAATAAAAATGTTTGATTTTAGATGCTCGAGTTAATAGAAACAATACAAAATAAAAAACTATTGAAGCTACTATACACATAAGAAATGAAAAAATGTAGGGAAATGTTTAGAATAGAGTAATATGAGTATTGAGAATGTTCTTACACCAAAACCGAAAGTCCTCAGATCAAAGCAAGACTGTAAAATGTTGGAAAATGTTTAAGGTTAAAAAATGAGAGACATACATAGACCGCACACCAAGTAAACCATCCATGATCTTATCCATACGTACAAGTATATTACAGTTATAAGGCATTAATCGACTGATCGCTTGGACATCACACGTATCACACAAACATACATATGTCAATGCGAGGAATGGTGTATCAATTGAACTAACCTTAGATTTTTCCTTCGACTTGGGTGAGATGCGGAAACGACTAAAGACACCGCCTCCGCCTCCACTTCCTGCATCAGAGATCGTTGGCGTGCCGCTGCTGCTGGTGCCCGGACGCTCTGTGTGCTCAGAGTGACAGGCAGCTACAGGGCCGCCCTGTTCCTTGGCACTGCCGGCTATCGTGGCCGCTGTGGCCGAATTGTTGCTGCCCTTATGGAAGAAGCTCGAGAGTGACTGTATGAGACTCTTGCGTCTCTCTGGATCCTTTTGCCTTCTGCCGGATTTCGTTTTCTGTGGCTTGTCCAGTGCACTTGCCGCCAGATTGGGATCAGACACAAAGTCAGCTGCCTTGGCTTGATTCACCACATCCTCGTCTGGTTGCAGCAATTTCTGTTGACCAACCATGTAGGCTAAGTCATTCACACTCTTTGAGGCGCTCATCTTCATGGCACGCGCCGCCAGGTCGTTGGACACAGTCTCTTGCTGCTTTGCCTTAATTACGCTATTCTGGTCGTATTGTAGACGCTTGCGCAATAGCTGCATCTTCTCCTCGGGGCTTAAACCAAGCTCTGAGTTTGACTTTAGTCGAGCACGTGCTCTGGCCTCGCTGCGTAGATTCTCCGTAGAGGCAGAGATGCTTATCTCGGTTGCATTATCTATTTGACGCTGGCTTTGCCCGTTGCGATGTGGGCGCACTGGCGCAATTGGCGTGGTAAACTCATCGACTTTGCCGTAATTGAAGGAGGACGTCTTATTCAGCTTGTGCCTCTCCAGAAGATTAAGCTGCTCGGCATCGATGTGTTCGCTAAATGGACGTGACTTATACAGATCCGCGACGCGGGTAGCTGGCTGCACTGTACGATAGGGTGACACATATGAGGCAGTAGCAGATTTCTGTAGAGGATTTGTTGGCCTAAACGATTCATTTGTCTGCTGGCTGTGAGCGGGGGGTTGTGCTTGAAGCTCTGCTGCCGTTGAGACATGGTAATGAGCCTGGCTGCTGCAGTTGGCATCGCTCGAGCTGCTGGCAGCGGCGATCTTGGGCGTCGGACTAAGACTGGCGCCACTGGCATAGCCACTTGTCAGTAGACTGCGTTGGCGGCTGCGATGAAGACGCTTCTCTGCGTTGAGCTGCTTCTTGGACTGCAGTTTATCCATGACCAGATCATGTATGAGGTCCTTTTGCTTTGTTCGCTCCTTGCTAATCTCCTCCAGTTTACTGTTTAGCGTGGGTATCTCAGGTACTTTGCTGGATGAGCTGCTGCTCCTTGGTCGCATGCCCATTTCCGAATCTTTCTCACCGCCGCCGCCAGCTCGTTGTGCGTCCGCTGCCGTGGACTTTTGTGGCATATTCGTGGATTCTATCACAGAAGGTTGCTGGTGCTGGTGCTGCTGCTGCAGATTGGGCGGCTCACCCTTGGAACTCTTGCGTCTCTGTGTGCTGATCTGCGAGATGCGCTGCTGAAGTGCACGCACGTATTCAAACTGGATCTGCATGTCCTCGTCCGTTTCCTTTACACCCGTTGCAGTTGGGGTGGAGCTACTGCCAGTGCTATTGCTGGTCACGGTCGACTGTGTGGTCTTTGGCTGCTGCTCAGAACTGCTTGGCGTGGAACCATCCGCCTTACCCGCAGCCAGTAGAGAAGCGAACTGGTCCAGAACCTTTGGCGAAGAGGTATCGAGTGGGCTAGTGACCACAGTGAGAGCCTCGCTCTCCTCTGTGGTGGTTATTGTTGGCTGCGTCTGTGACGTGGCCATGCCACCAAGACTGTCCTCGTCCAGTTCGTTGAGAGTGCTCGAGTCTGTCAGAGATTGCGTCATCACTGAGCTAGTGGGCATACGTGGCGCTTCATTGACCGGCGTCTTAGCATCGTCATGCATTATATAAGCGCCCTGCTCGATATAATCAATGCCAAGTTTCTCATCTCTCTTGGTCAGCAGAGGCTGCACTTTAGACTGTGGAGCGCTCTTTGCAAATGGCTTATCTGTATTCGGGACTTGTTTAGGCGTCGACTCAATGTATTCCATGTAGCCACGATTGTGCAGCAATGCTGTATTTGTTGCCGAATAAGCCTCGGCACAGGAGCCCTCCGAGCCAGTGTCCATAAATTCAATATCATCTATATCGATGGCATGCAGTATGCCCTCCATTTCAGCCACGGGTGCCTGCTTGGCCATTTGTTGAAGTACCTCGCTGCTGCTGGGCAGCTTCGATGTTGCAACATTGCTGCGTCGTCGTTCCTTGCGACGCTTCATGGTGCCCTTGTTGGAGTTCATCACGAATTCCATGTCAACAAAGTTCTCCGAAATGCAATCGTCCGCTGTCCAATCGGAGAGCTCTGTCTCGGTTAGCACCTGACCTGTGCCAGTGGGTTCTGTTTCCGAATCGGAGCCACGTGAATTTAAATCACCCGTTGGCGTTTTATCGCTATCATGCTGAGTTGGCGTTGTGGGCGTATCCGGCGTCTTAGCCACACTGTTGCTCAGATTAAGGGTTACTGGCTTGACAACCTGTCCATGGTCCAGACCACATTCCACAATCAAAGGCAGATGCTTTAAACTCTCTATTTTATTCTCGTTTTTGCTATCAAACTTCAGTTTGGGTGGACCCATCTCTGGCAGTGGTGGTGCTGCAACAGTGCGACGTTCCGTCTCAATGACTGTGCACTCCGCCGGCTCAGGTGTGGCTGTCACTGGCTCTGCATCGATCTCCTGTTCATCATCCAGCTCGCTGGTCTTTATGTCCGCTGCCGGTGGTACAATAACTCCAGCTGGCATGTCCAGAAACTTAACATCTTCTGGATCACCAATGTACTTGCCATTGACAATCATCAGGCTGTCCACTTGCATAAGAGCACCGCTGCTGTCGTGAACCTCAAGGCGTGGTACATTGTGCTTACCACCCGCCGTCTGAGTGTCTGGACTTGTGGTGGACTCCAGTATATAATGCTGGATATCTTCAATGCTGGAGCTACCCGAACTGGAGCAGCTGGTGGCACTGCTGGTGGTAGTTGACATGATCTCTGACTTGGGCTTACTCCATGGTATATTAGGTACTTGAATCTGAACCGTGTCCTGCTCGTATTGCTCTTGTTCCTGGTCAACTGCCTTCTCCGGGGAGTCGCGTTTCTCCTCGTCTGACTGACTCAGCAGGGACTGCTGTTCTTCTGAATCAGCAACGACAGGTGCCTCCTTCTCTGCTTTGATGTCACCAAGTATATCGGGAATGCATTGCTTCACATCTTTAGACACATCCGGCTTGATTACTTCCGTTTTAAGACCATCCACAATCTTGTTGCTGTCAGCAGTCTCGTCACGCACCTCGACTGTGCCGGCATCGGGCTGTTTCTTTGGTGTCTCCAACACAGTAAGATCAATGAACGGAACCGGCTTCTCAGGCGTCACCAGATCAATTACTTCGATCACAGTTTTATTGTTTGTTGGCGTTGTTGGCGATCCCTTCTTGTTTAGTTGCTCCAGCAGCGTCGCATTCACAGCATCTGTATATTCCATGCCCTTGTTTAGCTCGTTCTTGCTGTTAACAAAAACATTCTCCTTCTCATTGTCTGTCGAGTTGCTGGACGGCGCCTTCTGAATCTTAAGCTCCACTCGCAGATCATTTATCACATTGCTGGTGGCCGATCGCATGAGTTCATTGTTCTGTGCATTGTCGCCCAGCTTGGTGCGGTCCAGAAAACTACGCATGCCTGCACTTATGTCACTACTGGGATTCAAGAGCTTCTGACACTCAGAGATGTTCGACTGAAAGCTACGTATGCGCGAGTCCAACACCGATGTGGATCCAGACTTCTGAATTTTGTTGCCATTCGCCGGTTCGCCCAGCAGATATCGCTTCTTTAGCTCCAGACTCTTCTTAGAAGCAATGCCCTCAGTGCTGGCAGTTTTGTTGAGCAGATAATCGCCAGGACGCGGATTCTGCAGTGGGGCCCGTTGGCTGCTTATCATCAGTGTGGGATCTACCTGCACCAATGGCTTGAATTGTGGCAGCACTGGCTGTGGTTGATACTTTTGCAGATAGCTGCCACCTTTTTCACGTGCCGCCAGTTGCTTCTGATGCAGACCAGCGGAGCTGGAACTAATCATGCTGGATTTGATCTGAAAGACAAACGAAATTAGCTACTAATGAATAATTAAGGAATATGCCGCCTCCTACCTGGACTTTAGTTGGTTTTCTTAGATGCGTATCGTCGATAAAGATTTTCGGCGCTTGGCGTATAATTTCATCGTTGTCGAACTCAGAATCGGTGGATATTTCAGTGGCAGAGTTGAGCTCAACCTCGTCGGGCGATGTGCTCTCGGATTCGGTTTGTACCTGCAATTGTAATCATTGGTAATCATCAAGAAGAATTAGTAACTTGGCAAACCAGAGCAGGAGTAATTAACACATGTAAACAATGCAATAAACATAAAACATAAAAAACAAAGCGTCGAAATATATTGGGGACAGTTGAGATCAGGCAGATCCCGTGTTCCCCCAACACGTGGCAGTGACAACACGGTACTTTTAATATTTATTCTTTTTGCTCTTTCTTTTTTCTTTTCTTTGAGCAATTTATTGTAACATGCTTCATTAGTTAGAGCTTGGCAGCAGCAGCAGCTTTAACGGTTACGGCAGTGAGACCTTCATGCCTTTAGGTACGATCCAGAAAGGTACATACGAATACAAGACGAAGACGAACAAACGATCGTTCGATCGAACGCAACGAAACACAACGCAGGTTGCAAATGAGTCGATGGATCTGATTTGGTTAGCTTTTTCAGTTCGGGATTCAGATTATACATACTATACGATACATGAATGAGTTGAGCAACAGAGCGAACAGTCAAACAATCGAACAACGAACGGTACAATAATGTGTTTGTCTAATTTGTTTAGAGACTACAAACTTTTTGATCGGGCTGCTCGGGAGTTAGCGCAACATTTTGTGTACAATTTTGATTGAATTTACCTTCTTAGATCGTACCCAGATGCTTGTTTTGTTTTATACGAAATTGCTAACAAGGGTGTTACTCTCTCTCTCTCTTTCTTGCGCTCTCTCTTTCATCCACTCAATAATGCCATGGTAGTTCAAGATTATTATTTATATAGCTAGGCAGGCAGGCAGACGGGCAGACGGGCAGGCGGGTGGATTGTCTTGGTTGATCGGGGGCTTTATTTTTTTGGGTTGACGTAGAGCTGACAGATTGACTGATCAGTGATTGATCAGTCACATAAGAACCTAGTTTCTGTTTTGTTAGGATTGGGGTTAGGGTACTTGTTTGTGTATTGGTTTTATTTCGAAGTTATCGGTTTATCTCTGATGTTGTTTTGGATTCTCAATAAAGAAAATAGTTGAGGCGACGTCTAAATACAGTTGATGTTGTTGTTATTTTCAATTATTGTTGTTGTTGTTGTTGGGAGTAAAATATAAAAGAGAAATTTGTATTTTGATCAAAAGTTATAGTTAACTTTAAGAGATAACGCACGACTCTTTGCTGCTGGGCAGGCCGTAGTCACTCCTGCCGTAGTTGGAGATGGATGTGGCGGGACTGCGTCGCCTGAATAGATCGCTGAGATGTGAACTGCTTGGTGTGGCTATCGATGAACTACTGTGATAGCTAGGTGCTGATGATGATGATGCTGTATAGGGTCTTCTGCTGAGGAAGTCACTGCTGCTGCCGCTGCTGTTTCCTAGTGCAGAGCTACTGAGGTAATCATAGTTGCTTCGCGTCCCTGTGCTGCGCGTATACGCTGAGGAGCTTGGAAAGCGACTACTGGTCGTCGGCTTCGTTGAGATGCCACTTGAATAGTGTCGCGGACGATAGCTGGATAGTTGCTCATCCGGGTCGTAGCTATGGTCGGCTGTGCTTCGGATCACATCACGCATATAGGGATTACGCTCCACCACGCGTTCGTTGACAAAGTCACGCTTGCGATTGTGCAGACGCTTGCTGCGATCGAGCAGAGCACGAGTTGTGGAATCCACTGGATCATCGTAATTGACATAGCCGGACGCAGCTGGCCGTGACGTCGCCACTGTGGTCGTGGTCGATCGCGTGTCTGTGTCCTGGCTGGATTGTGCCGACAGTGAACGCTGTGAAGTCGACACGGGAGAGCCCTTCTTGAGATCACTAACGGACTTGGAGCTTTGCTTAGCACTCGCCGTCAGTGGCTTAAAGGGTTGCGGCGACTGGGAACGTGGCTTATTGTTATTTAATCGCCTATGACGATCCCTTCGCAAACCTAGTATGTCATCTGTCTCCAGTGAGTTTCCTGTCGGAGCTTGATCGAAAATTGTTTTGCCATCGGGCCATTTGCGGTTAAGGAAAGCAGCCGAGGGTGGAGAATCGGAGCGTGCATATTCTGGCAGCAACATTTTGGGATCCAGTTCCGTTTCCTCTTCCTCCCCGTTGTCCGCACCATGCGTGCCTTCAATGTGAGGCTTCGGCCAAGCGCGATCCTTAAAAACTTCCGGAATGGGCTCATCCGGTGCTCTAACCTCGGGCACAAACTTCGGGGGATCTAGCTTGGGAAGGTGCAACTTCTTGGGCATGGGAACAATCACCGGTTTGTTGTCCTGTAACTCTATAAATGCAAACGAGCTGCGACGCGTCGAGGTTGCCGTGGAGTTCTGCGTCGAGTTGCTGTCCAAGTCACCTAGGTCCAGCTTCTTGAACATGGGTGGAGTTCCTTCGCGCTTAATCGACTCACGCCGGCTGCCAGTGTCCTGGGTGGTGCCACGACGTGAGCTTGACGACATCGGTGGCGTTGGTGGTGGCAGGCTGCGTTTGCTGCTCGACGTGCTGCTGCTATTCTGCAGTGAGTCCTGTCGCCGTTGCTCAGCGGCAGCTGCTTCAAAGCTTTCATCCCGTTTGATGAGCGCCTGACGCCGTTCCATCTCAAGTTCACGAATAAGCCTCTCTTGCGCTGCATCTGTGTCGTCCTCTGAATTCGGAAGATTGTTAAGCAACTGAATTGAATCGCTTGGTGAGACGTTGGACACTTTGGCAAGATTAACACGTCGCCGTGGTGGCATCGGACTGTTCGGTAGCTTCTCCATGTCCCACTCCAAGGAACTTTCCTTGCTGGCCGTGATGCTCGTCTGTGGTTGCTTGCGACGGGGCATGGGTGAAGCGGGTAGCTTCTCCATATCCCAATCCAGGGAGTTCTCTTTGCTACGCACTTTCGTCGGAGTTGCAGGCTTCGGTGGTTCATTCAGGCTGCTGCGGGAGGAGCTTTCGCTTTTGATGGAATTATTCTGGCTATCGGAGGCTTTCTTAGCTGCATTACTTGCAGCAACTGTCGGTGGCTCATTGATCAGTATTGGTGGTGCAACATCTTTTTGCAGCTCCACCTTATGGAGTTCATTTACCTTGGGCTTAGTTGCATCTGTCACGGGATGATCCACCACATCTTCATTGACAAGCAGTCTAGGGAACCTGGGAGGGTCAGAGACAGGCTCCTGATGAGTCTCTGCCTTCTCGGGCTGTATGTTCTTCGTGCTCAATTGGCTCAATAGATCTTGCACAGAGGGCGGCATATTTTCCGGTTCCAATTTCGCCAGTTTCTTCTTAAGGCGCTGTGGTGGCACTGGCAAGGTGGGCTCACTGGACGAGGAGCTACTCTTTTGTCTACGTTGTGGCCGTGAGGGGAAATGAGATCCATCTACTTCATCTACTCCAATGTTCTCCAAATGACCAAAGCGAATAGGAACTAACTGGTCACGCTCAATTGATTCCAGTTTACCAACAAAGTCACGATCTAGAGAGTTCTTGGCCAGCAGATTAACTGTGGGACTGATGCCAATTAGTTCATCATTGGAATCGAACTCCACATTGACGAGCATCTCATCGGAGAAGTCACCGAATAGCTTCTCAATGCTCTGCTCCTCGGAGGTACCTCTCTTAACCACCGTCACGGGTTGAGCACTGGGACTCTTGCTGATGGTGGTGCACAGTGAGTCGGCGTCCACATCGTCGTCTAAATCAACAGCTGGAGTCTCTTCTATGGCATCTACCATGCTCTGGAATACCTCATCAACATGTACCGCATTATCCAATCCAGTGTGCTCCATTTCGATATTGTGTAGAGCATCAAGTGCATATTGGTTGAGCTTCTCGGTCAAGGAAATATCCGATTGACGTCTGGAGAGCACCAGACTCGACTGCGAGCCACGTCTGGAATTGTTTAGGGACTTATCGCAGCCAGTTTTTGGTAGGTTCTTAATATTCTCCACGACTGGACGTTGAGTAGTCAGTTCGGTTTCCCTTGCTGCCTCCTGCACAGCGACATCCTCAACCAATGGACTTTTTGTCAACGAACGTTCCAATTCTTTGGCCGCTGTCGCTTTCTCAAGCAAGTCCAGAATTTCAAAGTCATCCGGCACGGGTGTAGCCGGCTTCGGTGGCTTGACCTCAATTTTCTTTTCATGTTCAATGTTCAGTGGCTTTGCTGGCTTCTTCAGGGCTTGTTTCGCTTGGCGTGCACTGCTTATTTTGGCCAATTCCTCTAGTGAGTTATTTGTCTTTGTGGCAATCTTTGGACTCTTGGCGGGAGACTTCTTCTTTTTCATTGGTGACTTTCGCTTCTCAGGTGACTTTCGCTTCTCTGTCGACCTTCGTTTTTCAGTTGACTTTTGCTTTTCTGGTGACTTACGACTCGCCATGCCAAAGAACTTGGCAAGCTTGGAGTCGCGATACTGCACGGGCAGATCAAACACTCGCTCCTCGGCTTCCTTTTTGCTCTCCACTTGCTTCTGTTCCTCCTTTTGCGCATAGAACTTGTCCCGTTTCTTTTGTAGGAAATTGGTTGCCTCATTACGCCACTCATTGCGCAAATAGTCCATGGTTTTCTCGAGATCACTCATAGTGTCGCTAACTGAGGCAATCGAGTCGCGGGAACGAGTCAGGCTGCTCAGGTTGCTGGTACTGGACTCCATGCGGCGCAGCTTAAAGGAGGCGTGCTCCTCGCTGTTCTGCGATGTGACGGAGCTCATAGACTCGAAACGCTTTAGTATATTCTGCACTCCACTCAGCCGCTTTGGCTGCATATCAAAGTCTCCCTCGCCCAGCGACTTGGTCTTCACCAGTTTCTTACTATTACGGCGAGCTGGCAAGCCCAACTCAAGATCTAGTCCTGTTTCCTCAAGAATGCGTTCAATCTTATCGGACAAATCGCTGGGTGACTTCTCGTCATTAAAAAGTTTCTGATACTCCGAGCTTGGCGAACGCTCTTCCCCGCCATCGGCTAATATCTCGTCCAGAATGCGCTCTGCCTCATCGCGTGGCTTCTGTTTCTCACTTGGGATCATCGTTGTTCCCGCAGCGGCCGCTGCAGCCGCTGCCTTCTTTGCTTTGGTTCCTTTTGGCACTATTTTCTTAATAATCTTAACCTTTCCCTTGGCCGTCGTTGTGGCCTTGGCCAATGTGGTGGAACTGGCAGCCTTTACCGGTGCTGCTGTCTTTGCCAATGTAGTCTTCGCTGGTGTCTTCGCTTGTGTGACCACTTTAACTGGTGCTTTCTTTTTGCTCAGATCTAGTGCTCCATCCAGTTGGTGATCGCGCAGACTGAAAGTATTTAGGGATGCCTGTCGCTTGGGAGGCGCAGGTTTCGAACCTGACTCCGGTTTGGCCTGCCCATCCTCCTTAGTCTCCTTCACTTCTTTGGCTTGGGCTGCAATGGATGCTTCGGTCTGTGACTTCTTCAGTCGTTCCGCAACTGTTTCCACAGCTCGTCGCTGTGGTACCGGACTACTTGGAAAATACTTGGCCAGATCGACGTCTTTTAGGGCCTTCTGGTTCTTGTTTATATTTTCTGAAGTGCTTTTCTCCTGCTTCTGATTGGGAAAGTATTTGGACAGATCAACGCTAGCTGTATGCACAGTGGGCATCACAATCTGCGACTTAATGTGATCCATGGTACCAGCAAAGCTGCTGGCTCCGATCTCCTTCAGCTTGCTGTTCAATTGAGAGTTTGCCTGTGGCTCATCATCCTCATCAATGTCCATGCCCTCATCCGGTTCGCTGCTCTTTTGGCGCTGTAGTTTCTTCACAGCTCCCAGAATGTTCTCGATTTGCATTTTATTCTCATTGGGCAGAGGCAATGCCTTTCTTGGCCTGGGACTATTGGAGCTGGCGTTGCTCTTCATGCTGCTGGAGCGGCTTACATTAGCGCTACTCTTCCGCTCCGGCTTGGGACTTAGTTGTGAAGGTTTCTTCAGACTTTCCGGCTTTTTAAGCAGCTCCTTGGGTCGCTCATCGAAATTGGGTTTGCGTGGCTTGAGCTCATCAAGATTAAAGTCAATGACAGGTTTAGGTTTGGGTTCCTGAACTGCTGCCTGTGGTGGAGTGACCATCTTAGCATACTTCTCATCAAACGTGGATTTGGGCTGCGATGATCCGATGGCACCAGTTGCAGGTGTACTTGAAGCTGCCGCCTTCATTGGATTAGCCATGCCGGCAGCAATTGCCGCATTCTCGGCCAACCATTTCTCCTTCAGTGTAAGATTACGCAATATATCGCTCTTGACCAGATTCTCCTTGGCTAGCACTTCCAGATCCTTGTTCATTTTCACCATGTTATTCATGTGATATAATTTTTCACTAATTGCTTCGATTTCGCTGCTAAACTTACGTGGCGCATTGCGCTCGAGCTGCTCCAATTGAGCACGCGTGGGCGCTGCAATGGGCGTGGTCGGTTGACTGTGTGCCGACTCAAAGGAGTTGGCGGACTTGAGGGAGCCACGCTCCACATTCTCCTTATTCTCTACATTCAACTTGGGTTTCTACTTGTAAGGTATTCAAGGGGGGTAAACCAACACCAACAAATGATAAGTTCAAAGTTTAATGTGATTGTATGAGAGATCATCAGAGAATACAACGAAATTAAATACAATAATAATAATGATGAAAAAAAGAACATTAGTTTTCCCATAACCAAATGAATATATCTCAACCAGACTCACCTCCGTTTCAGTGTCCGTGGGCAAATTGACGGGCAGCGGCTGCAGACGCACTTCCTCGCGACGCAGTTCACGCGCCTTTTTGAACTCCTCACCCTCGGTATCATCCTTGCCATCATCTGCAGAGAGAAGCAGAGAGAATATAGTCAGCATTATGTCATACTATATATGATATAGCAATCTATGTTGAATTGAGTTAATCCCACCTGCAATACCCTCGCTGGAATCGTAGAAATCATCTGAATCATCGCTATCCTCGCAATACTGCTTGCCAATCCAATCGGATGCGAGCTGCAGTGTTTGTGCACCAAATGGCGAATCATCTGCCTCCTCGAACAGTTCCGAATCCGATTCAGTATCCGACTCATCCGAACTGGAGAGCTCCGATTGCGAATCGTTATTTGATTCGGGTAGGAAATTGCGTCCAGACCATTCGTGTTCATCAATGACATTCGCCTCGTCGTCGGACATGGCATCTGCTGAGGCAGCTGCTCGAGATGTGTCCAGCAGATCGACTTGATCGCGTGCAGGTAAGGTGTCCATTGGTTGCACAGCAGTCTCTGTTGCAGTGGCACTAGCTCCTGCTGCAGCAGTCGCAGCTGGTTGTGTGGCAGGCAATGCTGGCTGCGCGGCAGCAGATCTCTGTGGGGCAGGACAAGTAAGAAGAATAATTATGAGTTACCTAGTAGTGTATTTTATCTTGCCAACTTACCCTCGCCTTGTTGACACGCTGTGGCATCGGCTTGGCTGGCAGCCGAAAGTGTTGTGTGCAATAGAAACGACCTTGCGGATCATCGCGATCGAAGGCATAGCCGCCCAGGCGCAGATTGGTGTGGCAGTGATGACACTTAAGGCAATTGCGATGCAGCACCAGACCTTCCACGGTGGTCTTCTCCATGAGATAAACGGTTTGCTTGCAGAAGCGGCACTTCTCCGAGGCGGCCTGCTTCTTGAAGGCCAACGCCACCTTAGAGCTCTGTGAGTGCGGGAAGGGGCGGAGGGAAGATTCAGAGACAATGTTAGAGACGGAGAAGTAATTGACCCTGTATGCAACAGTTGGAATTGCGCTTGTGTTTAGTGCTACAGAGAGTTATGAGTGTTGTGTACAAGTGAATGAGTGTGTGTGTGTGTGTGTGTGGGTGTGGGTGTGTGCGAGAACTGGCCTAAGATGGAAGCACGCTAACATCAACAGCAGCAGTAACAACAACAACAACAACAACAGCAACGACAACAGCACGCTAAAACCTTAAGGACGCGTGTTCTAACTTAAGCCAAAAACAAATATACAGGATTAACTTGGGAAACCAAAGCGTGAGGAACACACAAAAAGCAGAGAGAGAGAGAGAGAAAGCAAAATGAATTTGGCTAACACAAAACTACTCACAGATTTTGGTATGACAGTGTTGGTGTTGGTGGTGGCATTGCTGCTGGCGTTCTTCTCATCCGAATTCGTTTCATCCTTTTTAACAAACTGTCCAGCAATGGAGGCGACCTTATTCCGTCCACGTTCACCCACATCCAGATTGTGACCCTCCTTGAGCTGTTTGTCCAGATTCTTCAGTGTCGTATCGATCTCCTTAAACTTCTCAGCCTCACGCGAATCCTGTCGTTGCGGCTTGGACATTTTGTGCTGACGCGCCTGAAACTGTTCCTTACTCCACTTGGGCACCTTCTCGCGACCCTTGGGACCATGGATCTCAGTCTTCTTGGACAACTCGATCTTCTTCTCGATCTCACGCACATTCCAGTCGCTCGAATCGATCTTACCAATGGCACGCATCAAATCTTTTGGTTTCTTATCACTTCCATGGCCAGCTCGTCCCGTCATGCGTTGCTCCATGTTCTTGATGCGATCGCTGAACTGCTCGTCGGCGGCATTTCGCGGCAGAGCCGAAGGTATATCGCCACGCTCACGATCCTATGAGTGGGGTTCGGGGTGGGTTCGGTGGTTTTTGGTTGTGGTGCAGCAGCCATCGAAGCCGAGTAGTAGTTGAAGTGTGTTTTGTGTGAGTGTCAGGTTGGGTTTGTTGTTTTTTTTATTTTAAGATTGTTTATTTGGATAACACATTTTAGTTGAGGACGAGGGAAGGTTGAAGAAATCAAAATTTGAATAAATTTAAATGTTTTTTTTTTCAAAGAGAGATAACACAAACAATATAAACCAAACGCAAACAGAAAACGTAGAGTATTAAAGAACTTTGATCTAAGACTAAGAAGTTAGATGGAACGAACTATATAGAAGACATACATATACTCTATATAAACAGAACTTGACTCCCTTTAAATAGTATTGAATTAATCAGTATAGCTTTAAAGTTAGGATAATTCTTTCGCAACAAGCTTGTTAAATATTAAAAGTGTTTTAGCTTATTTCAAATTCTTCAATATCTTCAGCCGATTCTTCGAAGAGTTATAGATCTTAATCCTTATCATGCTTATTAAAACAGCATTTGTAGCGTTTGTTCCTGGTTAGCCAAAGCGACACATTTCTTTTCTTTTACAGGACAAAAGATTGAGAGCGAGCAAGTCAAGACAAGGATTAGATTGGGTTTTCACATTGTTAGGAGAGTGAACAACGAGGGGCAAACGACAAAAGAAATAAGGGGAAACGAAGACGCAGCGTGCAGCATTTGCGTCGACAGGCAGCCAGGCAATTTGAATGGATCGATCCAATCGATCCTGATTGCTTACGGGAAAGAGAAGTTTGCGTTCGAGCTCCTTGACGCGATCATTGAATATGGGCGCCTGCTGGCGATATAGGAATATCGAATAATCCTCAAATGGTGTGCCATCCTCAGCGACACCCTCGGCAGCACCGTCAGCGCCCTCGCGCAACAATTTACCCGCCTGGAGCAGTTGCAAGCTCTTGTAAAAGTTCTGCGTTTGATGGAAACGCTGCTGCCTGCGCCGGCTCATACGATCCTGACGATTCTCTTCGATCTCTTGCAATCGCTGCTGGCGCTCCTCCTGCGCAGCAGACATCAGAGAGAGATTCAGTCAAGAATTGACAATTTTATGGAAACAGGGCAAGTGTGTGTGTATATTGCATATGTGTGTGTGTGAGTTTTTAAAAGGATTATATGAAATAGACATAAGAACGTTGACTAAGCTAGAGAACTACATGACTAACGACTGTGGAATATCGTGAGTTAGTAGAGATATGTATATAGACGTTAAGATTACATATGGAACTGAGAACAAGAGCAAGGTAAACACGAATTGACATATGACAACGGTAGATGGTTAATGGTTGAGGTTGAGGTTGAGGCAGGTGGCAAAACTTGGACACACTGATCGAACTGACCTCGTTGATTGATTCATATGCGCTTATGACGTTACTGAGTTCATGAAAGAGAGCTGTTTTCAGTATGAGTTTAACCTTGTTTTATCGTAATTCGGTTTTATGTTTGTATATGACAAGCGATCAACAAAAAATTATACAATTAATTTTATAATTCATGTAGTATGAGCATCAAAATTTATAGGATTCTTGTATGAAAAATATATATAAAGTAGAAAGCAGCAGATGGAAAAGGGATGACTATTTTCAGAGAATAACGATATGGCACATTCGTATAAGACTTATACAAGTGTATAAGTAGAAAATATATATACATATATGTATATTTATATATATATGTATCAAAAGATATAACAAATTTGGACTAGTCATCTTTTTTCCCCAGCTACAGTCTATACGCCAGCGAACCAATCCTTTATATAGTCGAAACATCTACTCACAATGTTCGCCGTTTTATCGGCCTGGCGACGTTTCTTTGAGCGACGCGGTGTATCACCTTGAGCTGCAAGAGATGAAGAATCAGAGAAAGGGAATTAGTTAAATATATCTAGTTGTTATTATTATTCATAGGTTGCCTGCCTGCTGCCTTGCATGATTATTGATGAAACATTTCTCTTTTAAAACTATTTACTATAATTTATTTGGGAGTCTTATAATTGCAATAATAGTTACAGGCAGCACAGCTGGCAATGTGTTTTATAATATGCGTTTTATAATGGATATCTTCAACACACCCTGTTGCAAGTTATTGCTGCCCGGGCTGCTGGTGGCAGTAGCAGATGCAGTTGCCACTCCGCCGCTGTTCAACAGCTGCTCGTGTCGACGCTGCCGCTTGGCACGTTCCTCCTCCAGCACCGAGCGACGTTGCACAGTTGTGGGCACATCGACGGCATCCTGCATGGGCGACTTGGCCTTGGGCTTCATCTGCAGTAGTTTGGAGAAGTCCGGCGGTGCATGAGTATGATTAATACGATACTTTTGCCGCAGATCACTAAAGTCCATCTTAGGATGCTTGATGTGCGGTATTTCGCCGCGAAACAATTCACAGATTTGGTCCAAATAATTCAACCAGACGCGTGACTCGACATCGGTGAGCTCCAGTGATTGCTTGGCGCTCATCACGCGATCGATGTGCAGCTCCCGCTCTAGCGTGGCGAAGGCCAACTCATTGCACTCCAGCGGACTCATCTCCTTGGTGGCAGCATAGTCAATCAAATCGGGTCGATAACTATGGCAAGATTTGAATAGGAATATTAGTTTGGAAGAGTGTAATACATATGTGCAACCACTTACCGATTGATGAGAGCGCAGAGCACGCGACCGTTGCGGAATATATCGGATGGTTCCTTGAGATCGGCGGTAAACTGAAAGGCAGCTAGCTGTGCGGTTATCCAGCGCAGCAATGTGGCACCTTGGGGCAGGTTATCTACAAAGAGAGAGAAACATTATCAACAATAAGAGACTTCAAGTTAAGGGTGACTCGATTTAACTAACCTCCACTGCGCCGTTTGCGTTTCCCCGGCGTCTCCACATGCGGCATCTGCAACGCGTGAGTGTCCATGAAAGTCTGCTCCAGTATCGATGGATCATCGGTGTCGATGAGATGCTTCACTTGCCAGCTATTGACCGACTCTCGATTGAGATTGGGATAACGTGTGGCTGGATCCACAGTGTAGGCGCTAATATCACGTTGCAGGGTATCTGGAGTGGTTTGATTAAGCAGGCGATAGATGCTCTCACGTTGTGCCAATACGCCAAGTGTGCTGTTCTGTGGATTCGACCACAACTTGATGGCATAGGCTGCATCCATGCTGGACAGAAAGCCACGAGCACAGCCCGACCCAGTGGGCCAGAAAGGTTCAAGCAGGCTATCACCCACAAGGCACTGCATCAGGCGACATCCCTTACGCACCACAACACGGCAAGACATCTCGGCAGCAAACATGGAGGTGAAGTCAAACATGGCCACGTCCGGCTTGCCATAATGATTGACTGCAAACTCCAGATTGGGCATCTGATATTGGGTGGAGAACTCGGCAGCCTCGCGTGCATAGTCATGCAGCTTCTGAGTGTCCACATTGGCAGCAGCCAGCAGCTCGGCGGGATCAGCCATATCCTCAATGATGACGCCCTTGTCGATGAGACTGTGCTTCTTGGCGGTCATCACAAAGTAATGTGTCTCATCCTTATAGTACACAATGTTCTCGAGATCAATGCCCGTTCTGCTGTACAGCTCTTTGAAGAAAGCCTGATTGAATATGAACGCTACACCGCTTATTTCCTCCACCTTGGCCTCCGCCTCAGTTTTCTTATTGATGAAATTCGCCGTTATCGCAATGGCAAGCTTGCCTCGAAACTCCTTGCGCCTAAAGTCCAGCATATTTCGTTTTCCATCGGCACCGACAAGGACATCAAACTCATAGTGTGAGACGGCGTGATCTGCAGGTGTGACAGCAGCACGCCAACCAGTGCCATCGCCACTGGGCTCCACAGCATGATCAAAGCTGACGCCCTCGTGTATCTCGACACCCAAAAGGAGTGCCACCTTGAGGAGCATGCACTGCAACTGCCTGATGGATATGTGATCAATGGAACCAGCACAGAACTTGCCATAGAACTTCTTGGCACCCAAATTCCTCAGGTCTGTGATGACAAATGGCCACAGATGCAGCACATTGTTGCGTGTGATGCGATCACGTTTCTCCAGCACCACAACCTTGGCACCCAGCAGCTGAGCTTCAATGGCGGTACGCAAGCCACATGGCCCGGCACCAATCACCAGCACTCGTGTGCCCGTACAGGCGTTGCCCTTGCCATAGACACGATGCGAGGCTCGTGCATCGAATTTCTTCCACAGTGCCTGCGCCTTCCACGAACGCACTTTGGCCTTCAGCTTCGGATAGAAGTCATTAAGGGGAGAAGGACGCAGCCCAACTGCATCACACATGGCACGATGGAGTGCCAGGATCTGACGCATTGTGGTTGCCACACAGAGCAGATCGAAGAGCTCGGCAGCCTCAGCGGCTGCTGCATGTTCTGCCATTAGCAGCGCTTGTTGTTGTTGTTGTTGCGCCGTCAGCAGCTGTTGCTGCTGTTGTTGCTGCTGCTGCTGCTGCAGCTGCTGCTGGTGATGCCGCTGATGCTGGCGGCTCATGCTGCAAGTAGAAAGCAAAGACAATGACACGTTAGCCCAGCTTGTCTGACATTTCAGATTACAGATCTTTAGAATAATGAAATATAAATCAAAATCCCAGTCTGGTATTGTACTAAATATATCGAATCTATTGCCCCCCACTTGACTAAGTTTTCCCCGTCAATTAACTCGCTTTGTCTGCAAGCTTGTTGTCTGTCATAATTTCATTAATTAATTATGAAAATGTTTACAATCGTCTCGCTTCTTTTGAGCTCATGTCAACGACCGAGGAAATGTCTTTGACCGATTCCACAGAGAGTGCCAGACTTGAAAGAACATCTCACTCTCTCTCTCTCTCTTCTTTTCTATATAAAAATATATTATAGCATTGCAAGTGATTACTGCACGGATTGAGGTTGGCAGGCAGTTTTTGTTTTATAATATTAATCGAACCACTTTTCAATGCAGATTTGTTGCCTTATTTATAATGTCAGTAATCTAGCAATGCAAGTATTTTAATTTAATATGTAATATATAGATAGTATTGTACATACAATACTTCATTACTTTATAATATAATAACATAACATTTACAAAGATATTATCAATAGAAACGCAGACAAATTAAGATACATTTTAAGCACTTTTTATCTGCATTCATTATACATTTGTTTGATTTATAAAATTGAAATGTAAATCGCTTGCTTATCTCTCTGACTCACTCACTCTTCACTGTAAGATGCCCTGAAGACAAAATTTTCTTACTCATTAATACTCTTGACAATCTGTGCTCAGACTCTTCCGTACTGCAATTAATTAAATTGAAAGCAGTCGCAAATATAAATCAAACTTAAAGCGCATAAAACGGTCACTCAGGCGATGATTACTCATGCATCTCATGCCAGTTCCCGGAAAAGTTGAGGGCTTTGTTGACAAAGGAGGAAAAAAGGAAAGGAAAACTGCGTTGCCATTTCAGCAACACATTGACAACACAGACACAAAGCAGAGCACAGGGAAATGAGCCAATGAAAAGCTAAAGTTCTGTGGCCTAGACTTGAACCCAGCCTAGACAGGCAACAACCTGACAATGAGTCCAGAGCCGCAGCTTATGGAAATGAACTTCAAAGTAAAGTAGAAAACGAGCACAAAACTTACGAGCTTTGTCTGTGAAAAGCGTAGGAATCTGCAACCCACAGTGAGTGAGTGCCAATTACAAAGGAGAGGAGAGCAGCAGCCTGCAGCTGCTCCATATTGTTGGATCAAATGAGCTGATATATAATCGCATATTTAATCGGTTTTGGGTTTGCTGGATGGCCTTGTTGGCTCAGAGTTTATTTAAATACAGAACTCAACCCTGCATAAAGCGCATTCTTCTTATGAATGTCATGGTTGCCTTGGCTGTCGTTCACAAACTTACATATAAAAGAAATGAAGCAAGAAAATACGTGAAATACATTCAATGAAACCTAATCCAAATGGCAATGGGTTAGGTGGCACAATTTAGTATGTGGCTACAGCGGCCGATGAAGCATCTCCAGGGGGTGTATGTTCGCGCAGCTCCCCGGATGAAGGCGAAGGCGATAGCACGGATGGCAGCAACATTGGCGGCCATCCGTCCAATTGCTCTAGCTTAATCATCAACGGTGATGGCTGCGGCAAAACATCGGCTCTGTAGTCCAGAGATAGCAATTCATGCACATACATATCAATCTCTTGACGCAACTGATCGATAATCAGCTGATTAATTGAATAGCGATAATTACAGCAACGGAAGAAACCATTACGCACACCGGCTGCAAGGACATCTCCGACAACTGGCTGAATGCGTTTACGTGCTACTTTATAGATTTGGGCCACACGTTCAGATACTTCCTTAATTGCCGCTGGACGACCCAATACTTGAAGGACCTCCAACACAATTGCACCGTTTTGCTTGCCCAAATTGGATGGATTCATTATTGGAAACTTGCATTTAATCGTTGACTAGTAAAAATGTACAAGAAATTTACACTTCACGATGCTTTGGCTGCTATCGATCTAGAAGATTTATAAATAAGATTTATATTAAAACAATTTGAAATAAAAAGGAAGTGACACTTGTGTGTTAACTGTAAACGACTGTTGGCTTTTCTCAAAATGATTATTTCAAATCAAACTCAATACTCTACACATCTAAAGCTAATGATGTATTCGAGCTGGGTGTAGAGAGTTTTGTAGGATATCCATTGACAAACTCGGGATTACCTTCTACAATCTACAAATTCCCTTCATTATATAATTGAAAAAAAGAGAACTCTTCTCTTTAAATAATTTCTGGCATTTGAATAATACGATTAACCCCATCATCATCATTTTTTTTATCCACCAATGTCAGATGAGTAATTTCTAATTTTCCAACAAGAGAAAAATCGATTGGCGCCATGAAAGCCATAAAAAAAGAACACACGCACCACGCACCACGCACCACGCACTGCGATTCAAAGTTCCTCAAGGAGATGCAATAAAAGCCCAACCCGACTATCATATTCCCTACTCGCCGCCATGTCTAACAATAGATTCCTTTGACAATACAATATGTTGACCCAAGCGAAACTAACTCGGTATCTGGGCTCTAGAATCTTGAATTTGGAACCTTGTTTGTAGGCATGACTGAACTTGGTCGTCCGTACAACCACTTAGGGTATTCATAGTAACCACCCACAGGGTTGGCCATTGGCGACACTCTGACGCTTATTTGTCTCCCTCTCCCTCTACCACTTCCTCTCTGATTGTTCCTCTCTTTCCCACTCCCTCTTCCCTTCTGCCTTTTGCTGTTTGTCGAGTTTGGCGTTGCGGGAACAGCAGCACATTATGTCATTGTGGAATTCGGAGGTGGGAGAGCGAAAATTCAGCAAGGAAATTAAAGTCGAAAGTAACGGGAAAGTTAAACGTTTATCGATTTTGCTCATCTCAACTTAACCCGACGTAATGTGTTGTTTGTTGAGGCAGGAAGACGAGAGAACTTTGTTAGGGAGAGTTTGGCAAACACGTTTAGGTTGCCAAGGCAGTTAATTCCACGAGGGACGTTCGTGTAGTTGCTGACATATGGATGAATGAGTCATCAAAGTAGAGAGTTTTTTTTTTTTTTTTTGCGGGGGGTTGATATTCGACATTCGAATATCTTTTCTTGGCACAAGTCATAACAAAATAAATTCAAATATCTTTCCGTATCTGAAGTGTTGCACATGGCTCGGCCGGACAAGATCAAGGTTCTGTAAATCACACGAACCATTTCTCTCGTGAGAGTCTCAGCTGATTTAATAGTCACGCCCCTAGCAAATGGGGCGCTGAGAGAGAGAGAGAGCGATCGAGAAACCAAGTTGGCTAATAGCCAACATATTTCATAATTATCACGACAATATATAAATACAAAATTTGTGTGATTACCTGTGCGACTTGTGTTGATTTCGTCTTGTTTATTTATCTTTCTGACAATTGTCGAATTTCTCAAATTTCACCTCTCTTTCTTCAATTCAACTTTTCACTATTTATTTTCACTGTAGATTTATCAAAACTTTTCTCGTTCGTAACGCTCTCGTAAACTGCTTGATCATCAATGAAATGTCGTTGCGACTGTGGGAGATTTTTTAAATGTTTGCGAATAAAAGGGGTATTCATTCTGATCACAATACACTTCCGAACAGGTAAACAAAAGAATTCTGACTACACAACCACCGGCACAAAAGAGACAGACAGAGAAAGAGACAAAGTAATAACACATACAACGCTACATATAAGGTAAAATTAATGTCTAATTATAGATCTATAGATATTGTATCTACCCAACAAAGAACAACGCGTAATACAAATGTTTTTATAATCAACACACACATACACACACCATCAGCCATAGATAAGGAGGTTTATGAAGACCTCCACATGGGCGATAAGAAAGTGACAAACAAATGATCGAAACACATCGATCGAAACACTTTCTAACATTATCGAAATCTATATTTGGTTTTTAAAGAATTCGTTTGCATACTATATGTGAGTCACGTTGCTAACATATGTATTTCTCAGGTGAATTTATGAGCCAGAATATTCGAAATATGCTAGAAATACGTGAAGAGTTTCCCATAGCAGTCACAAACAGTGGAAACACATTGTCAAATCTGATCAGCAAGTAAAATATTGTTGTAAGTTTGGGTATTTGTTTTAACTGAATACAAATATTTTTTACAGATAAGGGACTTCATTTTACCCTTATAGAGGGTATACGCATTTTGGCAATATGTACACTCTGAATATATCGGTCGATTTTCGTTAGTTTTCAAGTTATTGTAACCAAAGTTATTATATTCCTGGTTTTCTATATGAATAATATGCATGTAAGATTTCAGAAAAATCTGATCACTATTACAATATGAATAATCAGCCGTACTGACTTGCTTTCCAGACTTGCAATATTTTACACGGTATTTAGTAGGTCTAGTGTACTTTTCCATTCTACATTGACTTGTTATTGCACACTTCTTGTGATGTTGATGGGGCATAATGGGACGGACTGCGTATGCAAATAGTGAAATGCTTGATTGATTTGTTCGCATGTTGCTGTTGTTGCCATACTTCGTTCGTTGTTTGCGCCAAATGTTTTCTAATTTTGGCAACCAATTGCGCCAATTGGGCGGCAAATGCCGCACAAATGTTGAAATTGCAACAAATTGATTTATGATGAGCCTGGCAACAACAAAAAACTGACCAGATATGAGAAACAATGCGGAAACGTCACACTGAATGGGGATATACACACAAGTATATCTATATGTATATCATACACACATCACAGTAATGTTGGGGGTATTCACTGCAAAAGCTTGTGCTGTAAATCGATAGGAATTTCTACTTGAGATTTTAATCTTTTTTCTTTTTATTTCAGTATTTTTGATTGTAAACTAGATGACAGGCCGATGAATGTAAGGAAAATGGTTCTGAATGTAAACAGATTATAGATTATATTTCGAAACGTGTCGCTTGTTTTGGTATCAAGCCAAACATTTTGCCATTGTTACAAATTTCTTGATATACCTCATTTGACGGCAACAGACATCAGACAGATTAATCAGATATAATTAGGGGAACAAAAATAATTAATTGTTATTAATTTTGTGCAAAAATGGAAATCAAGATTCACATCAACAATGTTTTTGGTAAAACAAATTTTGAAAATTAAACATAATAAAATTGTTTTGCCATTTGCAATTAAATGGCAAAAGTTCATCAATACTAAAAAAGAAACCTAAAACAATATGGTAAAAATGAAAATGTCTCTATTCTTAGTGTGAGAGAATTGGGTCAACAAACGATGCGGTTCGGCCAGAAAAGCCACAAACCAAACATTTGGCAACCGCAACTGCATAAGTGAAAGATACAGTGAGAGTGATAGACAGAGAGGGAGAGTGTGATGGTACTCTGGTCGGCGCCTGAGTAGCTCATCTACAAGCGCTTTTTCTATAAATATAAATGGCATTTTAATTGATTTTGAGTGTGCAAGCAAACTTAAAAAATCGAATTAAATGCAAAATCAATTTTAATTGTTGTTCTTGCTGGCCCAGAAAATGACATCATTTGAACTGCGCAAAGCACCCTTAACTATTAGTTGGGGTATTCTGGGGTTAGCTCTAAAAAACCTCAACTTTTTAACTGTTATAACTTCGTTTAAAATGTCATTTCCGACATGATTGTGTAATAGATCGAAAAAGTATTTTGTCAATTGGTTATCTTCCTTTTGCATAACCTTAAGCAATTTCATTTCATATAAAACTAAGACAGCTTTAAAATATGTAACATTTTAAATACACTACAATGTTGTTTAATTAGCTTGTGGTTGATGTCAAATAAAGCTGCAGGGTATTAACCCGTCAAATGCACAACAGTCTGTGGCAGAATGTGTGGCACATGTTCCCAATAGTTGCTGTATCCTTTGCAACATTGTTGACATCATTTTCTAGCACCCAAGTGTCGCCGCTTTGATAGTTTTGTTCCTCCCTCTCTTTTCCGATGCTGCTTCCCTATTGTGCACATTTATATAGACATGTGTGTGTGTGTATGGGTCTGTCATGTGCTCCTACATTCAAATAGAAATTATGCCACCCGCGCATTGAGGGCACACCCGACTGTTCTATTTGAAAACATTAAAATCGGGTCAGATTTTCCAGCTGCATTTTTAATTTAATAACAATTTGCATAAATTTGCAGACTATAGCGGGAGTGGGCCGTCAATTTCCTGTTTTCTATACTTACATTTCAGTCTCTCAGTCAAAGGCGTTATCTTCGGGATCTGTCATAAGTAAGTACGTGCAGCATTAACTGTAAGAAAGGCAGAGATGGAAAATGGCAACTGTTAGTATAAACTGTTTAAATTACAATATACGATTATTATTAATGGTTTTTAATGATTTATCTGACATATCAGCGTGTAGAGCAATTACAAATTTATGTCTGTATTACATTTATATCAGATCAGCGCATGTAGGCTTACGACAACCGCAAGAAATGTATTTTAAAGGTCTGGCTTTCCAGCTTTTCAGGTTTGCAGGCCCCACTGAGCGTGGGTAGCTCCAGACTACTATATGACAGTCGAAGAATTATTCAAATTGTATACGAAATGCCAAATATCGTGGGTGGTTAATTACGTGGCTGAACCTGCTGCCAATCGCTTTGCAGATCTCTGAACACAATTGCAATGCATAAAAGTACCCCTGGCAATTCACAGTGTAGCGCTAGAGATTTACACTCAACGCATTCCCCGAACAGCGATGACAGCAAAAATTTGTTGGCCGTAAGAAAACATAGCATAAAAAAAGCTGAAATTCCCTCTTACACGTTGTAATTACCACCTTATGTTTTGCTCAAGTTTTTTCTTTATAGTCCACAATCCGAACCACAAAAAGAAGCTCAGGCATTGAACATTAAATCCACTATGCATCCACACAGTGCCTACAAAAAGTACAACAACACAATAAGGCTCAAGATGTTGCCGGCACGAAAATGGCATTAAAATCAGCAAAGGCGAAGACGGCGATGGATGCAACCATCAGACAGCAGAAGAAGCAGCAATAACAGCAACAACAACAACTGCTGGCGTTGGAAAAGGTGCATAACGTAGCAAGTGACTGCATCACGTGGCCTCAACCAACTGCAACAGCATTACAGTAGAAACTACCGTAAGTTAAAAGGCAACTCTCGCTGCACAAACATTCAAATACTCTTACAGTAGGTTTAAAGTAGAAATTGATATTAGCAATATAACATTGATATTGATATATAAACTATATGGGAAATATCACATCATTAAAAATATATATTGATATTTTAAAATATTGTAAATCGCTTCTTTAGAAAGCAAAATTATGAATTCATATCCTAAGATCGATATCTATTCCTAGTTCTAACATATATACACATATCTAATTGGAAACTTATTAAATACATTTCAAACTGATTCTTATATTGAAATACAAATTATCAAATTAAAAAGTATTAAATCATTATCAATACTGAACATATTGTGTATACATATTGTATATATATTTTGTTTATACCTAAATATCGTAAAATCTTTAGCCTAGACCAGAGATAAGAACATTTTTACTTAAATATCGATATTGTTAGATCGATATTTATCCCCAGTTTTATCACATATCAAAATTTATATCGTTATCAATATATCAAACCTATTATTTCGTGTAATATCGTGAATTATAGTTAATTCTGTAGCCTAGAAACTAGAGATGAGGATATATTATATAGTTACTTAAATATCGATGTTGTAAAATCAATATTATGAAAAGTTTTCTTGGATATATCGAATTTATTGCTAACTTCAACATTAAAATATTGTATATTCTATAGCTTGGTGACGTTAATTTAGAGTATTTTATTATGTGATTTAAATATTGAAGATATATTATCCTAGGTTTTTTGTGAAAATAAATATCGTAATAAATATCAAATATATTGTTTTAACTTATATTTGAAAATATCACAAAATCTCTAGATAATGTGTGTCTTTAATATCGATATCTAATATATATCTATATAATAGATATCCTTACTTATGTTATGTTTATATAAAAAACCTACTCGAAAACAGTTACAATACATTTGAAATTGCATTTAAATTCCCATAAAATTCAAATGGCTTCAATGACAAATTCATAATTGATTTCATTTCATTCATTTTGATTAACCGCGTAATAAAAATCATTTTTATAGGTTTTTGTTTTTTGGCGTCACATAGAATTATCTCTGGCATAATATACCAAGTGTATATATGTATATAGCAAATGTAGCCGCAAAACGGTTACGAGCTGTTTCACAAAGCTTAGCTTTTATTAGCGGCATAATAAAGTGTTATATCGTACGTTTATTTTTGATATATATTTCAGGAACCCACCAACACCACCACAAGCCGCATGTTGTGGAAATGTTGCAAACCCATTCAGTGAGCCATAAATATACCGAGCAAGTGCATGACAATCACAGAGCAGCACAAAAGAAAAACCATAACAATAACAATGGAAATGAACATGAACAAGTTTTGTGGCAAGCAGCGTTAGCGCGTTTTGTTTTAAGCCATTTTTCTGCCATTTTTGGCAGTCTCAGCTGTCGATGCAATGAATGAAATAAAATGTATTTGCCCCCGACCACCACCCCCTGCACACTGCCTCCTCTTGTAAATATAGTTAGCCGTACTCTGGCAAAGTGAGCCTGAGTTTTTGAGCAACAAAGTCGAATTACAACAACAACAACTGCAACTCGTTGTTTGGGTTGTTGCAAGCGTCAAGTTGCCAAAGTTGGCCAAGTGTGCATCGGCAAGTGTTCAGTTATTTTTATAGCTACTGCTACAACAACAACAACAGCAGCAGCAGTAACAACAACAACAAACAACAATGCCAGGCACGACAAGTGCAGGGAGTGAAATATGATTGCGCTCTGCCCGAGGAAGCGGACGCCTTAAGGAAAACAGCCTGTAAGCAGCTGCCTCGCTTTGTTGTTGCTGTTGTTGCAGCTGTTGTTGTTGTTGTTCGGGACAACGGCGACTGCTCTGCTGGCGTTGGCGCTTTCACTTGCGCCGGTGACTTTTCCTTTGCATTGAAACGTGTTTGCTTTGCTCTTTGAGCTCACTCGTTACTTGTTGCTGTTGTTGTTGTTATAATTGTTTGCAGCTGTTGATATTGCTGTTCTGCTTGCTGTTGTTGTTGTTGCTGCTGCTGTTGTTGTTGACTTTGGCTGATTTGGCCTAATAAACCTGATGACGCTAGACAAATTAAATGGAATTCTACAAATTTACCATGTACTGGCCTAACCACACCCAAAAACAAAAGACAACCCACGTTGTTTTGTTTTTTTCTGTTTTCCAAATATGCAAAACAATTTTTTTTTGTTAGCTACATCCATCACTGGCCACCACTGTCAATATTTATGATGTTCAATTTATTAACGTGAAAGAAAAAACGCAAGAGATCAAGAAATTTGTATATTATGCAAATATTTGCATATATATTTGTGGTTTCCAATAATATTATCGTTAAGGCACGAGGTGCCAAAGCAGCTAATTGAAATATAGCTATCGCTATATACACATGTAATACATATACAGCACGGTATACCTGAATGAAAATACAGATACAGTGTCAGATACAGTGTCTAAGTTATCTGCATGCAATCTATGTATATATTTACATAGTTGTCTGTATCTATGACTAATGCGTGTATCCTACAATGCTCGTTAGATTTACTGGATCAGCTTAACCCTATTTAAATTGCTGGTGCTGCCATCAACGCGTCATAAAGTGGAAAAACAAAAGAAAACTGCACACACACACACACACATTGGGCAAATAATACCAGTTCCAAAGTTCCGACACAAAATTGAGATAAGACCATCAACCTGTCGCCTTATGAAGTGTGGCCCATAATAATCATGTTGTTTAACGAGATACAAACATAATACACCAACTTATATCAATGAAACCGCAGAAGACACACACACACACACACACACATACACACACTGCTGTGGCGTAGGGGGAACCATATAAGGTCACTGACATAACCTCAACCCTGGGCCATGCAGCTCTAACCTCAGACACCATTTGAAGATACATACGAACTGGCAAAGAGTTAGTCAAAGCTAAGGTTACACAAAGCCAAAGCATATAAAGATACTGTTCTTTATATTATGCACACCAAGTACAGGTTACGAGTAATTAAATAAAATATAAACAGTATTAAATATATATATATAATAGATTGCGTAAATGTTATCTATAGCTAGCCATAATATTATCGATTGTTGCTATTATAGGGTATTATATCATGCTTTGCCCCTTATCAACTGTATCGCAGTTATAACTGGCTTTGCGGGGCAGTTAATCATCTTTTATACCAAAGCGAAACAATAGCATTGACCTCTCTCCTTCTCTCGTCGCCCCCTCCCCCCTTTCTCTTTGTCTATAAGAGGCAGCTCTCTTGCCTAAGCAGCGTACTCGGCAATACACCCCAGCATACACTGCATGCATCTATCGTTGTACAATATACAATGTACAATGTGCACTCTGCGCTGTCATAATTAACATGTAAGCAGCGATAAATGCAATTAGCGCTGCCAGCAGTCATTGACGTTGTCCCAGACCCACACCCAGGCCTAGGCCAGCACATCGACTTGATTGTACTCCCATTCATTGTGCTGCTTTGGGGTTCATTGTCAGCTCACCTCTCTCCTGTCCCCTGTAGATTGCCAGATAATAGAGATGCGCCCTCTGTTCACCTCTCTCTCTCTGTGTCAAATGTTAAAAAGCAACGAGTCGAAATTTTATTGCGTTTCCAGCGCATACATATAGTACGAACCAAAATTAGTTCCCCATTTCGGTGAGTATCTGTAAGATACACAAAGCAAGGCGAACAAGCAAACAAAACAAAAATGCTACAAAATAAACACTGCGTTTCACAATTCGTTGAAAAATGCCAGAAACACGCTGCAACTGCATGTGTAAACACTGCGCCAAAGGAAAAACAAAGAAAAATGGGGCAAAATTCTATCTGCAACATTATTGCAGTTGTTAAATTAATCGAATTCAAAGATATTCCATAGTGCAGACTACAAAAGAAGCTCCTGAATTGTACAATTGATATTTAAGTTTGGAACATTTCCCGATAACTTGAATTCTGAGTATAATTCGAGAAGAGAATTACCAATTACAATATTAAGATCTAATTTCAAAGTGTTTAAGCGTTTACTTTTCACTTTGATATCTTTACATTGCATAATCTCGAACATAGAAAATTACCTTTTTTTGACAAGAAAATGTTGTTGAACTTATTAAAAGATAATGAGATTTCGCAATAATCTGTCAGTTTGATGGGGTTTTTTATGGTTTTCTTCTGGGAAAGTCTGCACTGTTAATTCACTTGGCCGACCCCAAAAAAGGCGACAAGAGGCGACAAGGCCTGCGGTGCATAAATCGCTATTTTCACGCATTCATCCAGCGAGGCGGACAGTCAGACGAAGAGAGACAGGGAGGCCGACAGCCAGTTGGTGCTTTGATGTCTTCATGTCTTCTGGCAGAGTGGGGTGTCTCTTGAGTACACGAACCTGGCTCTGTGCGTGAAAAGCAGCTATTAAAAATGTTTGTCTCTTGGCTCGCTGGCAAAGGCAATGCGCCTATTTTAAGTGCATTGGCTTGGCTAGCTTTGGCCTGCCCATGAATCTATCCAAACATATAGAAAACACACACAGACACACACATACGCAGTGTGTGCATTTGGTGGATCTGCATACAACGTCAACTGCATAGGTGAAAGTATTTAATTATGCGCCTGCCTGCATGACAAATCTCTTGGTGTGTTGTGTTTGCTGGTGGTCAGCAAAGTTGATGAATTGCGCCGACAACAACAAGAAAACAACCTTGAAAATGTCACGTTGCATTTGAAAAATGCGCTTTAATGAGAGAGAGAGAGAGAGAGAGAGAGAGAGAGAGAGAGAGAGAGAGAGAGAGACACACATTAAAGCAAGTAGCTGCCTTGGCTGCCAGGCAAATAAGGCTGGAAAGACAACACACAAAAATGTCGAGACCGGAAAGAGATCGGAAGACCAAATTCGTATATGTCGCTATTCAATGGAAAACATTTTGCAAGGCAAAGCAAAACAAGCAAATATTTATCGAATACAAACAGAGTCTCGCTGTCTCTCGTATAAGTTGTTTATTTGCAAGTAAACACAGACTGATTCTCGAGTCCTTATGGACTCCAAGCAGCAAGACAAATGGCAAACATGTGTCACATCTTAAACTCGCATTTCACTTTCAAATGCATCGCAGCAGAATCTCAGCAATATCTTGGACAGGTTTATGACTTGGCCCCAAGTGCGTAAGTCGTGTACGTTCGTGTGCATCTCTCTCTGTGTGTGTGGTGCTTGTGTGTGAGTAATGAAAGTGAAACGTGCCTTCAGCAACGCATCGAGTGCATTGGACGCCTCATTTAAGCTGCGCACATGCTTCGAATATTTGCCAAAGCAAATAATAATTGTTCTTTAATTGAGATACAGATATAGATAATCACACACACACACACACGCACACAGCTGCAGCTGGCTCAAGATACGTATTTGTTCAGCTGCTTATTGTTATTGAAGTTTATTGAAGCGTTTTCCTTGCAATCGCGTGAAAGGCTTGAAAATCACTGCCACACACGCTGCGTATAAGTAATATTGCAATTGCTATCTTACCATATAAACAAGTAAATAAATATACAAATGTGTACTGGTATGACTGTAAATTGCTTCTATAATTGCTCACTGCAAATAGTTTTCTAATTTAAATTCTAAACAACGCTGCGTATGATTAATATTTTAAAATTGTTTCTAGAAGTTTTGCAAAATAAATGCACTTCTCTTTTATTAGTTGAAATAAATTAATCTCTACATTATTAAGCCTTATTATAATTACTGCAATAATTTTTATTTTGTTTTTTTTTTTTTTGAATCGAAAGTAATTTAAAGCGAACCCAACAAACAATTCAAAGTGCACTCAAATGAAAACCAAAAGTATTTTTATTCAATTTCTATTTTTACATTTGTATTATTTTTCGTTAGTTTTTCTTTTTTGCTGGCATTTTCATTGCAACGGCAGCGCATGGGGCATATTGTTTCTCTTTTTTTAAACAATATCCCGCCCCGCACTTTTCGGATGGCCGCACTAAAAAAAGACTAACAGAGCAGAAGGAAGCAGAAGAAGAAGACGAAGACGAGGCACTGCAATTGTACAACTGCAAATGCCTCGAGTTTTTCTCATGTGTTAGACAATTTCATTCGCAGTTAGTGCAGGCGGCGGTGCAAATATTTGCACAATCCTCGGCCCAGTGGCAAAGGCAGCCTTAGTTTCTGCTGTTGCAGCAGCAGCTTCTGTTTCGTATTTTATTTCGGTTTCGGTCCTCTGGGCGCTAATTGAGTGAGCACACGCCGCCACAGATAGACTAACAGACAGACAGACAGACAGACAGAGAGAGATAGAAAGAGAGACTGACAGACAGAGGCAAAGTCAGTCAGTTAGTTCGTCAGGCAGCCAGAGGAGAAATGAAAAACGCGACGAGGCCAGCAGCAAAATACTCAACAATACATGTACCATAATGATCTATCTATAAGTCTGTCTGTCTGTCTATCTATTTCTCTATGTGGGGCGTCGCTAAACTTACTGACAGACGAATGAGCATCGCTTCAGTTTCATTTTGGTATTGGTCATGCCTTTTGCCGCTGCGGCATGCAACAGCAACGCAGCACATGCTGCAACACACTCCATAAGCTACAAGGAAGTGCTAGAGATAACATAAAGAAAAGAAAAACACATGCACACAAGTTAAAGGAATGCTTGATAGGGTATGCTCGACTCTATTTAATTGGTTGATCTATACAGTTGGAGTTCTCTTTATGAGCTACCCCAACTTAAATTGTTCAAAGACTATCTATGACTCGACCGAGCTGCACTATCTTTGTCGCACTTCATCGCATTACAGCGTGAAATTGTCATAAATACTTAATTCGATAAATTATATTTCGTTTAGTGATTGCCGACGAAGACCGTCGTCGTGACCAGCATCATCGTCATCATCTTTATTGCTCGCATGATTATTTTATTATTATGTATTTCAGCTATTGTAGTTTGTTGTTGTTGCCTCTGCCTGTAGTATCTGCTGCTGCTGTTGTTGCTGCTGTCAGACGGTTGACAGAATATTTCAAACCCATAAAATGCTTCTCCACTGATGTTTTTAGGTTAAATTTTCCATTGCGTGCGGTTAGTGAACTTTCTTGTGGCACAGTTTTCATTTCAGTTCAGATAAATGCGAAATTATTGCGTTGCATGATTGACAGACTGACTGATTGATTGAAGTACTGCACGCACACACACGCACACACACGCACACACACACACACACACATATGTGTACTTATACATACATGCACATATGTTTACCCTCTCTGACTATATTCAATTGCAATCGTTTACGTAAATGTCACGACATTTAGCATATTTTCGCAGCATTTCGTTTAAATTTAAATTGAAATTAAATTAGCCACAGCAAATAGAGTTGCGTAATTTGCAGTGTCAACAAGTTTTTGCTAGAGAGAATCGAGAATCGATAAATTGCCCAATTGGTTCTGTCTCTCTCTTTCTCTGTCTCTTTCTCACTGCCTCTATCTGCCTCTCCCCCTAGATTAACACATTTTCCCCTACTATTTGTGGCATTTGCCACGCGAAAAGGAATTTTGTTGCTGTTAATTAAAGTTGAATCAGAGGTTGCTCATCTGATCGCAATTATATTTTAATCTGATGTTAAGTGCAGTCTGACTAAGCTGCTTTCTATATTGATTGCTAATGGGGAAAGTAAATTGTATTGATCTAGTCATAATTGGAAAATTCCCAACAGAAGTTCTAATCTATAAGAATTTATTATTTAGAGTAGTATATATTATTGTATAACAGTATGTATGTATGTAGTTATTAACTCATTTATTTAGTTACACATTTATTTATTTACTCATTTATTTATTTAATGATTTATTTATATAATCACAACCAATAGCAGTAGACTAAAAGATATTTAAACATTACAAAATATTTATAAGCAATGAAATAACAGTAATTATAAAAATAATTAAATGACCGTAAGAAAATTAGATTTAATAATATATTATATATAAATTAAAAAGAGTATTATGATATTAAAAAATATAAGATATATTGAATCAGTGAAAGGAGAAGTTATCTACAAAGGCATCGATTAGTATTCTACATCTTCTATTTAAAACTTCTATTTAAATTTTAGCGTATTTCACATTGCATACTTTGGGGGAGCTAATTCGGCAGCGGCTTCATAATAACTAAATCTATAATAACTTCTATAATAATGATCCGATTGCAACCAAATTTTCAGAAATCATTTAAGTGTTGATAGTTATTGTGTTTACCAAAAATGTCCTACATTAAAATAACGCTTGGAATTCGGTTCTTATCGGAAAGGGGCGTGTTCAAATTCTAAAACAAACTTGATTTGCGTGCAATAATAACACATATTGACACCAAATTTGACAGCCCTAGCTCTTATAGTCTCTGAGATCTAAATAAATAAATAAACGCACAGACAAACATGGCTATATCGACTGAACTGTTGATGCTGATTAATAATATATATATAGTTTGTGTTGTCTGCCACGCCTCCTTTTGCCTGTTACATACATTTTCCCTATGGGTACCAGCTATAAATACTTACGATATTTATTCATCTTTTAATATCTCCAGCAGTTTATTCTCATTCGATATCGTAGTTGACTTTCAAAAACTCATTTTTAAAAATTACATTTCTTTTCTTTATTTTAACACTTTATAATTGCCACTTTCGCACGCACGTGCAGCGTCTTAAGGGGCTTAGCGAGGTTCACCTTGCCTACAGCCTCTGATTGTTGTTGCTTTTTATAAACTGTTTATAATTGTTTAGTTTTTTTTCTGACGTGTTTTTTTTTTATTTCTTTTTTTTTGGCTATAAAATTGTCAGCTACTTGGCCAAAATAGGCATTACAAATAGCGTAGGCGTGGCACAATCTACGTCCACCAGCGCTTTCAGAAACGAGTCTAAGTTTACACACACACACGCACACACACGCACGCACACAGAATGAGACTGAAACTCATTCACACTCACAGACACATTCGATATTTGGACATCGCGTGTGCAGATTTCAGTTGCGTTGGCGTGTGCTCAACCATTTCTGGAACGCGCTCTCTGATTCATTGGCCAGATTCCATGGCGCGCTGCACAATGTTATTTTCTAGCTGTTGTTGTTATTGTTGTTGTAATTATTGTGGCTAGCAATGCTTGCTGCCATTAGTCGCACGAGTTGGCCATGAACCACTGACGACTTTTCTAGTTGTTTTTTGTTGTTTTCTCAACTCTAAATAATTTGGTATTTTTTGTTGCTGTGTGCCACTAATTAAGCAACTGTAATAAGTAAAAGTGCTTTAGTTTAGAGTTTTAATAACATATGGAAGACCTTTAATGATGAGTGAGCTGTAAATATCTGCAGATTTAATTGAGTTTTCGTATGAACAGTTGTATAGTTAACTTGTTAATTTTCGTCTATTGTTCTAGTATTCGTCATTCTACTATATCTTTGCGGATTATATATGTGATTTTGAGTTGTTTTCTTTCGTTATTGTCATTAACTTTCCTTATCTGATTGGGGTCTTCTGGGGGTTTCTGGACTTGCCCCAGATTAAATATAACAAGGAAGAAAGGCTACCTTCGGTATGCCAAAAATGTATACCCTTGTAGGTTCTTATCTCCTCCGATTGTTCCTATACTTGTGAAATAAAATGGTGCAGAATATTGTGGCACTGTTAAGTTATTTCTAAAATTAAAACTGAACTTCATACTGTTAAGTTCTTCTCTATTATGTTAAGCCTTATGTTGTTAAGTGTGACCTTAATCGATACCCTATCGATATGATAGTGTTGAATAACGAAAAAGGAGCGGGAAAGTGTCACTATCGTTTAATAGAGCTAAGGGAACCCATTGACGAATTGAAAAGAGCGTAATAAATTAATTAAAATATTAAATAATTAAAATATTAAAGGATTATCTCCACAATACAAAACCTTTAACTTGGCCAATTGTTCCTATGGCAGCTATACGTTATAGTGGTTCGATTTGGATGACATTATATGCATATTATATATATAGAAAAACTATCATGTAATAAATTTGGTTGCAATATCTTGACAAATAACAAAATAAGCCGATAGTTTGTATGGCAGCTGTACGATATATCGTTCCAATCCTGCTCGTTCCGACTTATTTAAAGCGTGCAGCTAAAAAAATCAAGATAGCTTTAAAACTGAAAGACTAGTTTGCGTTGCAAATGACAGACGGACGGACGGACAGACAGACATGCCTAGAACGACTTCCCTGCTGATGCTGATGCAGAATATATGTACATGCTTTATGGGCTTGGAGCTGTCTCTTTAGGTGCGTTGCAAACTCCTGGCCAAAATTAATTTAAACTCTGCAAGAGTATAATAAATAAACAGCCATTGTTCACTTTTCTGACTCCTTACTAACTTATTTGGTTTATTAACTATATACTCAACATATTATGAATATCTGAACAAGTTTCCTCCAATTAACGCACCCATTGACGTCATTGGGGAACTGCACGAACCACCACAGCCAACAAGTCGCCTCCAATTCGATTTTGGAAGCATCTGAATTGCATTTGTGTGTCTGCTTTGCCAATATCCGCTGGCGATGCATTCAAGCGTCAACAACAACAGCAACAGCAACATTAAACCTAACTAAATAAAATGGACAACAACAACAACATTGACAACAACAGCAAAGTCACTCAGAACGAACGTCAGAATTGAGGTTCGCGTAGCTATTGCTGTGCATGGAGTAGATGCTTCTCGCATGGCTGCGACTTCCCTCGTGCCCTCCATCGTCCGCCCAACGGCAACTTCCGCTGTGCAAAAGCTCAGGGCAGCACACAAAAACAAAAACAGAAACAACAACAGCAACAAAAAAGAGAATAATAACTGTGCCACGTTGGGGTTAAGTGCAAACGTCATAAACGGGCCAGAGTCGTCGCTCCACTTCTTTCACTCGGTTCCCTTTCAGTCTCTCTCTCTCGCTATCTATCTGCCTTACTCTTTGCACTGCTCTGCATTGCCCTTTAACTGTAAATTGCTGTGTGTACATAGTTTAGTTACCTTTCAAAAGCAACGCACAAAGCACAAAAGCAAAGCACAAAACAAAAATGATTCATGCGCAACAGCAACAGCAACAACAACAACAACTGGCTTGCATCTCTTGGCCAGGGAGCTTCTAAAATGCTTTTCCAATTATCCGCAGAGAGACAGAGAGAGAGAGAGAGAGAGCGAGAGAGGGAGGGAGAGAAATAATGCCCATGGCCACGCCCCCTTTATTGACCACAGACTTTCCAATTGATAATCAAGAAACTGAACCAAAACGAGTCAACCCAATTGGCCAGAAAGTTGCAATCAGAAAGGCTTTCATTGCCCTGCAGTCGATGCCCGCTCCATATAAGGCATATTAGCTCGGATCGATGGATCGATGGAGTCGCTTGATCCACACAATGATTGCACAGCTGTTTCGATTCGGCCTACAATTTAGTTGGTCAAGGTTCTGTTGTGCCGCTATTTTGGAAGTGCTTATCGCCCCCATAGCGATCCCTTTGCGGAGTTGCCTTTACTGATATCATGCGGTGCTTTTTTGCTTACTTTGATTTTGTTTTTGTTTTTTTATTTTTACTGCTTTTTTTTATTAATTATTTCCACTTTTATGGCTGTGCTTATCGCTATCAGGGAATTGAGCATAGCTGTGCAAATAGCCCGCACTCTATATAGCCTTATATGTCGAGGAAAATCAATATTGAAACGGCGCCATACGAAGACGATTAGAATTAACTACAAATTACAGCAACGTCGATAAGGTCTCTGGGAATTGATTAAACGTGCGATTGTGTTATTCAGTTTGTACTTCTCTATTCAGTTTGCATTAATGCGAGCGAATTGTTCATTTAAAATAATCAAAAATGTAAATGAGCTTGACTCGAGTTTCTGCTCTATACATACTCATTAGACTGGCTAATTAGTGATATATTTATATCGATATATAGTTACATGTATATTCTTCAATATAACATAATTTTTCATATCTTGAAATATGCAAACATGTGTTCATTCTTCAAGCTTAAGTTCTCTTAATAGATTATTCTTTTAGAAAAGTATTTCTACTATTCTCAATAGACTACACACACCTTTTTGCATTTGCATAATCACACTCATTATGCAGCTTATTCATCGCAATTATAAATCAATGAGGCAATAGAAGAGGCGTGAGCAATTAAAGCCAGGCAAAGGTACATGAATGTATAGAGCACAAAAATTCGTTTGCTTATTATTATTATCTTCATTGAGAGTGCATGAAATCTGTTATATAATCCAGTTTCAAGCTATTTCCTTGATTTCTTTGAATCAACTGGAGCAATCGACTTCTTGATTACTCAGGTATTATTACAGGGGCGTTGAGCTTCCAATCAGAGAGAGAGAGACCCACACACAGATACAGCGCAAGGCAGCAATTGCAGGTAGGTGGGCAGGCCCAAGTCGTGGCCATCATGCATTTATAAACATATACTATATGTAAAGTGCTAAAAATGGGTATAGAAAAGCATAGCGTAGCATAGCTTTGCATGTTCTGTCCGCCTCAGAAACGGTACCAATGTAAACACATTCAATCTATGTGTGTTTCTTGTTGTTTTTCTTCATTCTGATGGCAATGACCTATGCGTGGCATTAACGAATCACCGTCTACCTATGTTCATCTGTATGTATGTGAATGTACATAGGTGTATATATGTGTACATATGTATGTATGTATGTTCCTCTCCCTCTCTGTCTGTTAGCCATAAATAGCCAGAGCCATCAAACATTTGGCAGTTAACAAAATTTTGTGTTTTGTAATTTGTTGCTGCCTTCTGCGGTTCAATAAACTTGCCCCATCACACACACACACACACTCACACATCCATAGAGTAATGTATTATAAAATGCGAAATTAAAAATCTAACTAAAATCTCTGTGTGCGCTGTGTACCAAAAATAATTCTGAATAAAAACCGCGCGGAAAAATTGTACAATTAATTGTGAATGAAAACAAATACAAAAAAAAGGTACAAACCACAGGAAGCGATAGAAAACAGAGAATAGCAACAAGAACACAAAGGGGCAGCACACACACAGCGAAAAACGTTGCAAATATCTCTTGAATTTCATTCGAGCCATTGACGTTGGCAACAACAAACGGCCCAACGGCGCCAGGGCAAGAAGCAAAGAGATAGAAGAAGTAGAACTCAGCCACCCAGCTAGAACCAAGCGAAACCCAGCCCCATCGACAGTCTCAGCCCCAGTCACATGCAATCGCAAGCTGCGCCGTTTTTCACGCTAAAATTAGCAGCAAAGAACAGTGATAACCGCTAAGAAAGATGCTGGCAGTCACGACTAACGGATGCGCTATAGATACTTAAAAAAACTGAAGACTGTGAATACAATAGTTATACATATCATACAATTAACCTATCTACATCTTCTTCTACATCTGAACCTATTTCTATCCCCTTGATAAGAACCTTAAGAACAACAACTACAGTCTTTGCTAATCATCGATAGCATGAGATCATTTCTGAGAACAGCAACTGTTTAGGTTTCTATAAACAAGCAATTAACTAACTACAAATACAGGGTATATATATATACATAATTTAAAGAAATAAATGCGAATTTTCACTAGAGGAAAGTTTTGATTCGATTTCGCAAACGTTTGCGTTTGTTTATCGCATTGCGAGGCATAAATAAATTCAATTTGTTTCTCTTTCTCTCTGAAAAGTGAAGCGCACTTCCAAGGCAAACGCCCTCCGATATCGGTCAATGAGAAGAAATCAATTGAAATGCAATTAAATCGTACAAGAATTGAAATTAAAACCTGCGTAATTATAAATAGAATTTGTCACTCGCAGAGTTTCGATTCCGTTGCGATATATAGCATATAGTATTTCGATTGGCCCAATAAACTTTGCACCTCTCTCTGTCTGATATTCGAATTTGGCATGTGGCCAAGAAAAAGCGTCAAACGTCGTCGTACTTTGGCTAATTGAAACGCACACAGGAGACAAAGAGAGAGAAAGAGTGGGAAAGAGGGAGAAGGTAGCGACATTTGTTACCCAGTCGGACGTAGATTGATAACGCACAGACCCTCTATATAGCGTTCAATACTCAATCAACTGTGTCAGCAGCTGGCAGCTGCGATGGGTCAAGCTATGAAATCGACACCTTCGCTTCGACACTTGTGCGCAACAACTGAAGCCAGCAGGGATTGACCTTGACGGCGATTCCTATAGACAAAGTACAGGTAACTGGAGGTGCAAGGGGTAGATGTACAAACTGGTGTAGAAGTCAATTAACTTAAGTTTTGCCACGGAAACCGCAAAGGGATCATCCAAATTAAAATTGGTTATTTCATAATTATAGGGTATACATATATAACAAGCTCAAATTGGTTTATTATCTCACCTTAAATTGCAAAATTTACTGAAGTTTAAAGTTGAAACTAATTGATTATTTCGTTTGCTGCAAAGAGAAGAAGACAAACGAAAGAGAGAATTAATAACAAGTCAGCAAAATGTGCTGAGACATAAATTAACTGGGTATTTCATATGATATATAGTTAACACTTATGATTACGTGGCATCTACTAGTCGCACACCCCGCTCACCTTTCAGCTATTACCTGTTTGTGTTTTTTTTATTAATTCGTGTATTAGTCAAGGTCTCATCTAAGTGAACGTACGTCATTTCTGGCAATATTCATCCTATAATTAGTAAATGTGATTCACTTGACCAAAAATGAAACAGAAATCACTTTTCCAAGCAAAATTATTCCTCGAAAGATTCCGGCTAACATTGGCGGATATTGTCCGGCTGTCCAATTGACATGCACTCAAAGAAATTTCTATTTATACATTCACATTTATTTATTTCAAATTGTGAAAATCAGCCATACTTTTCCGCCATATTCGACGGCCTGTCAACACCTTTTCAAATTGTTCATGCAGGCCGTGAAACTGTTTTCATTGGCCTTGTTCGACGTGGGGAGAATTGACATTGCATACAGACAATTGCAGAACAATACTGTCTGTGTAGCTGTTGTTGTTACTGGCATTCAATCAAGATATTGACAACCTTCCAGACGTACCGCCACCAATCCAAACACTCATGTCACTGGCCGTGTGTCTATCTTTGTGTTATATCAATACTTTACAATGTTTTGTCAATAAATATTGAATATTTACTCTGGAAAGATTTCAAATTGTTGTCCTAATCACACGTAGTATTTTGAATATATAGAAGAAGCTATTTTAGTTATCTTATTCTTACTCATAATAGCTGTGGTGTCTTAAATTGTACTAAGTATCGGACACTGATCTTTAAATTTGTTATTTCGTATTTTGTAGAAGAGAAAAATATGTGTTCAACTGGAAATGTCATTATACATAATATTTTTACAGGATATAAAAGCTTCTTTAACGCACCACATTACCTTTCTTTCCTTATCTTCAATATATTTGAAGTACTTTTGACTTAAATAAAAGAAAATGCCACTAATCCCAACTTGGGGCAACCTACTGAAAGAGAACTTCGTGGAGGTGAACTTTATGGCAAATTCCAAACTATTAAGTAAGTTGGTACCTGAGCAGAGGGGAAGCACTTGCATTCCCTTCCCTTTCCCCTCCCCCTAAACATACCCTCACTCAAACTGGCGCAAACTGAACCTAGTCGGGCCGAGCCGAGCCCAGAAGCTGTCGAAGCATAAAAACTTAATCATATTTACAGCACAGCTAAATGACTGAATGAGTAAGTGAATGAATAAATGAATGAACCAACCAGTGAGTGAGTGCACGAGTGCACGAGTGTATGAGTGAATTGTGCTCCGTCAGAGAGGTACGCCTGGCTGGCTTGGCTGATTTGCATGGTTTGTTCGCGATAAATTTTCATAATATACTGGAAAACAGGGCTCATATTAAAGGCCAAAGAACGAGTAACGTGACCAGCCGAGTGTTGTTGTTGTTGTAATAATATTTAAAAGACAAGTGCATGAGTGGAAATTAGTGGGTTACAACAACAAGTTCTAATTAAGCTTGAACCAACGTGGTAAACATGAAAAAACAAGGAAAATGAGTGAAAACTTTACAGAAAAACAGTAAAACGAAGCGAAAGAGCTACAGGTCATGGTCATTACTGTCAGCTGGGGACATGAAAATAATTAATAATGCTTGTACCCTACACGCTTACCCCCCCCCTCTCTCTCTCTCTCTCTCTCCCTCTCTCTCTACTTGCTGGGCCGAGGTGTGTCCAATTGGCTGAGAGCCCCGTCTAAATTATGACATGGAAAATGGCCATTTGCGTCTGTTGTGAGCTCAGCACCTTCTCGATAGAGCGCCGTGTGAAAGTGTTTGCTGAACATAGAGACTTGCGGCCAATTGACGCCTTCACTTGTCCAATGTTTGTGGCGATAAAAATGTGATTAATAATGAATGAAAACGCACACACACACACGTATACACACAGTCACGTGAAAGGCATCGCAAAAGAAATCGAAGAGAGGCCTTCAAAAATTTAACTCCTTGTAATGAGAGCGATAAGCAATTTTTGCGGTTTCAATTCGTATATACAATACTTGAATGTTTATTGAAAAAGAAAGGAAACCTCAAACATGTCATTGATAACATGGCGCATGTTTATCCAATTTGTTTGGCTTTTACTGTGTTAGAATATTAATATTAATTACGAACATGCGCACGCTTTTGTTAGGGTGGTGGTGTTGGTAGTGAAGGAGGAGGAAGATTACTCAGACCTGATCGAATTTCAAATGCATGAAGCCACGCAATTTATTACGCAGAAACAGGTGGAGGAACCAATCGAACCTCTGCAATCAGAAGCACCCGATAGTAAGATACCCTACGATACCCTATTGAAAAGCCATTAAAACTAGACTAAGACAAAAACTTCTGTCGACTATTGCACTCTGCAACACAGTAAACTAAAGCATACAAACAGGGGCACGCAGCGCGAGTTGGTGCAATGGTTACTAATTCAACAACTGCTGTATTTATGTTCCAATCGGAATGAAATTTTAAGGAAAGAAAGATATATTAGTCAGCTAAGTCGAAGTGGGCAAGTTCTTTCTTTTATACGTTGTTTACAAATCGAATTGAAAAAAGTAATTATTTATTTGCGTGGGCAGTGGGCATGGCACTTAACATTTGAAATAAACTTAATGAACTGATGCCAAATTTGATGTCACTAGCTTTTATACTAATTGAGATCTCGACGTTCAAACGTACAGACAACGCGGCTTATGATCTTGATCAAGAATTTATAATTTGCTGCCTGTTGCACACATTTGCATAAAGTATGTATACTCTTTTATGATAATATTCAATGGTCGAAGGGTATATATACACAAATTGTAGTCACTGTGAGTGATACATGTTAGACTTGCTAATAGGATCAGTACATGTATTCTACCAAGAATACATACACACAATTATAGTTTAATTAACTCATCGATAATAGCTAAAGCTTCTATGTGTATTCACTTGATAAAGATTAAGGTTCTTAGATAATTCGAAATACTGATACTAATTCACTGACACACGATGAATTTAGCAATGCCTCTATATAACATATGATCGTGTACATGTTATTCAAATTGTTATTGCGTGCTGTCATCAATTATCATCGTTAATTATGCCATGTACTCGAGAGTTCCCATTGAGTGCTGAGCGTGGAACACTTTCAATTATCTTATCAACGCTCAAAGCCTTTCGGCAATGGAAATGCCCTAAAAAGTGTCAAGAACTTAACTGAAATGCCGCGTTGAGCTATTGTGTCCTCGCCTTGAGTGGCAAGTGGCAAGTTGCAAGTGCTAGGAATGCTACTTTGCAACAACAGCAGCAGCAGCAACAGCAACAACAATAAAACTGACAACTAATGCTACAGCATCGTCGTCACCGTTGTCGGCAGAGTTCAAGCAACGGCCGCGACATCGTCGTTTAAATGCAAATAAAGCGAAGCGTGAGATGCGATGTACATACATATGGCACGATGTACGAAGAAGTACTCAACACTCTCGCACTTAGTTATTGTTATCAGACGTGACGGCGCAATGCGAGTTGAGTCCTGAGCTGGGCTGTGCTGTGCAGCATGCATAATGCAGTTGCTTGTCTTCTTGTCATTTAGTTGCCACAATTGTTGCTGTTTTTATTGCAGTTGCCATGACTTTTTGCTGCACAAGTTCATCAACCGAAGCATCATCGTCTTCGTCTGGGGCAATTAACTACAAATGTTGGCTATACAAATATACCACTCTATATACACAGACATGTCTGTACATGTTTATAATCTCAGCTATTGTTGATCGACAGTTCTCAGGGCTGATCATTCAACGCAGACCATTGACAGTGGGTGTCATTGATTCTCAAGTCTGTGTTAAATTAGTTCCTTTCACTTTCCTTAATCAAACAAATAAAACTAAATCAAATAATTATCTTTTTAAGCTGCTATAAGTAATGATAAGCTTTTTATTTCATTCTAGACTTGGTCAGATGACTTAAAGTATCAATTTAAATCTTTTTTCATATTCATATTTATTTTGACCCAATGATGTCATATGCTGCAATTGTTCCAGTTTTCTTTTCTTATTTTGCCTTTTTGGCTTTGAGTTTGTTGCGCTCTTGCCAAAACACATTGTATTTCCCACTTCTTCCGACTTCTTTGTGTCGGATCTATGGTGGTATATAGTCTATATATGTATGTTCAGTACAACAATTGTTTCTTGTGTGCACATTTGACTGCAGTTTGCTTATCTCTCTCCCTTTCTCTCTTTGTCTTTCTTCTTGAGTTGAATATAAGAGCACTTTTTGCCCTGAATTTACATTTGTCTCCCCCTCTGTTCTTTTACGCTAATGGCGCCCGTGAATGACATTTATGTTTATATTAATGTTCTAGTTTTTCTGTTCTTGCACCTCTGCAGTGTAAACATTTGTGTCCAATAAGGCAGCACACATACATGCACATATTATACATACTGTATATGTATGTGAGGCATTTGTGTGCATGTTCATGCTTGTTCGCATAAAACATATCTCTGAATGACTTGAAGGCTAAGAGTTTGTCATTTATAATGCAATTGTGACATATAGAAATAAACACTTATACAGATATCACCTGGAACATACTGAGAACAGAATTATTGTAATATAAATAAACTTTATATGATATTACTTTCATAACCTACCGCCGATATGTAAAGACCAAAACAGTTTCTAATTTTGTGACGGATATACATACATACATATATACACAAAATAAAAAAAAATACATAAATGAACACAAATACAAAAACCCATTACATACATACTATGTAAGAAATTATATATTACAACTATACTTCTACAGTTGACAGTTACTTCCATAGGTAAAACAGACTTATTGGAAAATAATTAAATAAAATATTCTATATTATTATTATCATTTGTTGAGGGAATCTGTACCGCAACCTACATATGTATGTATGTATGTATGTATGTATGTATGAATGTATGTATGTATGTATGTATGAATGTATGTATGTATGTATGTAAATATAAGATCTATTGTAACCCTATCGAGATTACAGCTCTTTAATCAGTTTCGATTTCTGAGATTCTAAAATTGTATTGATAGTTACTTCCATAACTTAACGTCGAGAAGTAAAGACAGTTTCTTATATTCATTTTTGACAACTAAATTTAATGTTATAGTCACTGTTATATATAACAATGACTACATAATTTGATTAACTCACCTTGTTAACTTGAATTAAAAATGTGTTGAATTTTCGATACTGCTGTCGTTTCGATACGTTTGTAATATAAAGAATTATTTATTAACAACACGAAATCCGATAATGACAATATAAAAAAATAGAAAAAGAGAATTGAAATAAAGAAAATTGTTTGCGCAGAATAATACGAGAAATAAAAACCGGTTGCAGTTTTTGTTTACACCGCGCGGCGAGCGACGAGAAGAGAATAGTTAAAAGGGAATGAAAAGAAGTTGGCGAATGGGAATCAATAAAACAAACACAGTCAGCATCAGCAGCAGCAGCAGACAGACAGAGCAGAAAGAGAGTGCCATACAGAGAGAGAGAGAGAGAGAGAGAGAGCAGACAGAAGTGACAGGCAATAGCAGAGACCGAAACTGAAACACACATGGAAATGGAAAGCAGGCGCTTTTGGGGCGTTGTGTTTGTTGTTGTTTGCTTCCTCATCTGCACACAGCCGGCGGATGAGACGCACGCAAGAAGTGTGGGAGGGGAAAGGGAGAGGGGGACACGGGGCAGCGAATGGGGTGGCGACAGCAGCGGCGGCGGCAACGTCGATGGCGTTTTTCGGTTAATTTAACAAATAGGCGAGATTGTAACTGTGTGCACTTGTGAGTGTGTGTGTGCTGTGCGTGTGTGTGTGTGTGTGTGTGTGAGCAGGATGCGCATGCAGAGCCAGTCACAATTGCCGCCGACAGCTGAGCGAGTATTTTAAATGAATCATCTGGTTTGCGCCTTTTGAACGAAAGATATGAAAAGATAAAAATGTGCTGCACACACACACAGACACACACAGGCAGAGCAACACTCTGTCGCCCACGCACACACATGCAGAATTGAATGTAAATATATGTATTTTCATATGCGTTATTTTGAATTCCAGACACGAATAGTAAAATATTTATATTCTTTATGCAGCCCCGCGCGAACAGCTCCTCGATACAATGCGGCACATACGGCGCAGCGCTCATATCGCGGCGGCGACAAATTCTGCTTTGCGGGCGGCAGCAGAAGCAGCAGCAGCACGCGTTGGTCGTTTTCATCCGTTCTTGCGACGTTGTTTCGCTTTTTGTTGGTCAGTAGCCAGGCGACTAAGTATTTCGTTTCACTGTTCTGACACACACACACATACGCACACACACGCGAAGATCGAAATGTATGGGGCTGCACCGCTGTTTGCACTTTTAGCATTCACATTAAATTATATAACTGTGCATGTGCATTTTATTTCGTTTTCATTCCACATATATCACTTCTGCTGCGCTTACACTTGTTTTGGTTTAAACACTGGCGATAAAAAATCGTGTCCACGAAGTTCAATGGTTTTTTTTCGACTGCACTTATGTTGTGCACAGTGTGACCAAGTGTTATAGGTGGTAAATTACCAACAAAATACCAAATCAGTTCAGCAGTGCAGACTGTTAGCAGTTGAGCTGTAACAGAAACTAATAACAGATATATTCAATAGTCGTTTTGAATTACAAAATTAAAAGAGATTGGAAGTGATTTATACAAAATATTTTTGCTATCATTTATTTAATAAAAGTAAATTTGGTACATTAATGTATAATTGTAGTAATTTTCTAAACACATATCAACAATTATTTTATTAACAGTTAACAGCATGTTAATCTGCCGCTGTAAAAACATCTGGTTTTGTTGTGTGGCGTGCGAACTAGTTCACATGAACGACAGCTTCAAACTATCGTGGATCATTTTCGCCAACAATATTTTAGCAAAAACAAAAAATGGTAATTATATTTTAATACAAATTTCGAATGTATGTAAGTACCAAAATTCGACTTCAACTGCGTTCACTTGTAGTTCTCATTGTTGCACAAAGAGGAGAACGCTCACGAAAATGCACTCTGGGCATGCGCCTGGGGACGCGACCCGGAGCCGGCAAGCGCTGGCGATGAAAACAATCCGCCTGAGGAGGAAAATCCATTTGATTTCGACAAAAAGGAACCGAAACCAAATGATTTTATAGTTACTGGTGGCCTAGATGATCTCGTCAAGGTGTGGGATGTGCGTGACGATAACACACTTAAACTACGACATCAGTTGAAGGGTCATGCGCTTGGAGTCGTCTCTGTTGCAGTCAGCTCCGATGGTCAAAGTAAGTGAAATCCAAGAGCAGGAATAGCAGGAGATAGATTAAAGGTACACTCCTCCACAGCCATTGCCAGCAGCTCGCTGGATTCCAGCATGTGTCTGTGGAGCGCCAGGACAGGCGAGAAGAAACACATGCTCACATTCGGCCCTGTCGACCTGTGGACTGTCGGCTTTTCGCCGTGCAATAAGTATGTTATCTCTGGACTGAACGATGGCAAGATCTCAATGTACAGTGTGGAAACAGGCAAGGCAGAGCAGGTGCTGGACGCACAGAATGGCAAATACACATTAAGCATAGCATACGTAAGTACCAGCTCGGATTTCCTACATTACTTCATTCATTCATCATTCTATTTTCATTTCTAGAGTCCCGATGGTAAATATATTGCCAATGGGGCAATTGATGGCATTATTACCATCTTTGATGTGGCCGCCGGCAAAGTGGCACAAACTTTGGAGGGACACGCAATGCCTGTGCGCAGTCTGTGCTTCTCACCCAACTCGCAGATGCTGCTTACCGGCTCGGATGATGGCCACATGAAGCTCTACGATGTGTAAGTTTAGAGAGTCGAAGCAGTCAATCAATTTCTTAACACTCCCCAATTGTAGTGCACATTCCGATGTGGTGGGTACGCTGTCTGGCCACGCCTCCTGGGTGCTGTGCGTCTCCTTCTCCGAGGATGGCAAACACTTCGCCAGCTCGTCCAGCGATCGCAGCGTAAAAGTCTGGGATACAGCGGAACGCAAGTGCCTTAATACCTTCAATGAGCACACAGATCAGGTGTGGGGGGTAAAATACAGTCCCGGCAACGACAAAGTCATCTCGGCCTCGGAGGACAAGTCTCTCAACATCTACTACTGCCCACCAAATGCCATTGTGTGATTATGATTGTAAAATAAATCATAGGTTTAATTTATAACATGTATTTAACTATGAAGACTATCGTCGATTAGATCATTGTTTCTAACTAGGCTTTACTACTGTCTTTGTCCTCTGGAATTGGCTTTTCATTGAGCAACTTCTGCTTGGCCTGGGACAGCCACTTTTCCTTGTACTGCTTGTCAGGTATATACACACTAAAGGTCTTGAAGTAGTGCAGAATATTTACTGCAAGGGAAAAGAGTGTTATAACTAATTCCTATCCTAATTTGAAGATCATTTAATCAACTTACCAACATGCGGTTCCTTTAGCTTGTAATCATCGGCAATTTTCTTGGCCGTCCACGTTTCTGGATCTTGCTGGTGATCATTGATAAACTGCAAGGCCTGTCGCAGGGTGTAGTGGCCGTGCAAGACGCGTGTGGGTTCCATATATCCGTATTCGAAATCTATGGGAGCTGTGCGTTCTAGCGGCAAGGGTCGTTTTATTATTTCTTCTTTTAATTGTTGTTCCTTGCGCTCAATGACACGGTTAATCTGTTAATGTAAGATTTAGCTAAGTTGTGCTCTTGGTATACCCTTATTTAACCCACAAATTGATCCTGCGATGTTACATAAACATCTTTTAGTCGTGTGTCTAAGCTGGCGTCCTTTCTACTTAGATTGTCCACAATATTGGGATCCACTGTGGATAGAAAACACATTTAAAATCTGTCAACCACACAGTTTATATATACAATAAGTACTTACTCTCTAGGGTTCTTTCCATGTCACGCAGATTGGATTCGTATTTGGGTGCCGGAACGGGTTTCTCTCGTTCCAGCACGCGATGTGCTCGATTCTCAACATTGAATCGATTGGCCTTTCGAGCCACCACTGACATGACCTTTCCCATGTCGAAATTATTTGAAAATAATTAATAATTTCCTTCAGATTAGTATTTTGGTCGAGCCAAAACCAAAGTGGAAATAAACGAATAACATTTGTAAACATAACCAACAAAAAGGTGTTGGTAAACATCAAATGCAGTGCTGTTAAGTTGCAAGACCAACAAGTGCTGCGAACAGTGTTGCACAGTTCATATTGCAAAACCAAAACAAAACGTTGAAACAAGCAAAGGAAATAAACAGATATAGTTTAATTTTATTTTACAATAATAAATGATGATGTCGTTGCGTGGAAGTCTACGGCTTTGCACACGCACGAGAAGCTTAAGGAATGTGTTTGCCACCCGCTGCCAGAGCACCAAAACGAAGCGTGCCCAACATGCCGAGCGGATGACACGCTACAGTGCCGAGTTTCCAGAGAAGCTGCTGTCCAAGAAACAAAAGGCTGCGACGCACATGTATGTGGCCAATGCACAAATAGCACAGCAAATTGATGATTACCTGGATCCACATCTACGTCAATCAAACTGTGATACTGTTTTGGAAATAAACCCAGGGCCAGGGCACTTTACCCGCAAACTACTCGACCGGGAGAATCAGTTTCGTAAGATCATTCTGATTGAGCAAATGGATCATTTCATGCCGCGTCTACAAGAAATGCATGCCTTATATCCAGACCGTGTCAAGGTGCGTCAGGGCGACTTTGTTGGCCTCGGAAAACTGGCGTTCATTGACAAGATGGACAGTGGAACACGCGTAGCTGACCTGCTGACCGATGTTCCGCAGCGACCTTTTAAAGAAGGTAAGTGCTGAGTTTCCTTCTTAAGCCTGATAATCATATTCTTCTTGGATTTTTTAAAGATATAAACATGCTTGTGTGTGGCGCCGTGGGATCCTATGCGTTCTTAAAGCACCTGGTCAGCTCCCTCATATTCCAGCAAAGTCTCTATAGCTGGGGACGTTGTGAAATGATTCTGGCACTGCCCCCGCCAATTTATATTGTGGGTATTGTGATGGAGATGATCCCCTCTCCACTTACTAATTCTCTTGCATCTTATCATCAGCATTTGACCTGCTCCAATGATATCGGCTATCTGATGTATAGATCATTATCCGTGTTGTTCCAAATACTCTTCGAACATCGCTTTATAGGTAAGGTGCCGCGAGAGCAGTTTTTGCCAGTTCAGCAGGACATAAATCTGAAAAAGGCCAGTAAGCTATTCAAAATCAAGTCCATTAATCCAGAGTACTTGTATCTGGTCAAGTTTGTGCCCCGTCGCAATCTACATGAACTATGTCCGATCCAGGATCTACCCGCCCTTTGGTTCTTTATAAAGCAAAACTTTATAAGTCGTCGCAATCGAATAATTCCCAATCTGGAGTGAGTTTAATTGATGAATGTATTTGGATATCCATTTAATAACTTACGTTTGTATACAGAAAGTGGGTTCCTGGCTGTGGACCACGGCTCATAATCAATCACAATACCACCAGGCCAGCCTCATACCTGCATAACGATGAATCTGAGCAGGACTTACCACAATACTCTACCAAGAGTACCACAATGAGCACAAGTGATTATTTCCCCGGCATCAATATCTACACCCAATTTGGAGATCTCACGCCAAGTCAGGTGCTGACGCTGTTCACCCAATTCCGCCACTGGCCTGAGTACAGTGAAAGCTCATTCCTGGCATCTATGGAGAATACGCTGCTTAAGTTGGAATCAGCCAATGATGAGCAGAACCTAGACGATGCTGTCAATCTGGCCGAAGAGGATGACATAACCAGCGAAAGTGTGGATGACCTGCTCGAACCCGTTGACGAACTTGCACCGAACCAAGCCAAGAGTCGCAGAAAAGTAAAGAGAGCCGAGTAGATTTGAGGTCATCTTTATGGATGATTGTATATACACAAGTAATTGTTTTTGATGCTTTGAGCTAAAAAATTAAAAAAGTCGCGTTTTGTTTACAATTATTGACTTGACCCGGTTTTATCGTGATGGCGGACAACGGCCTTGGGTGTCTAGCCGACTACCACGTAAGCATTTCTGGGCCAATTCAATGAAGTAATCAGCAGGAGCAACTTCTTGCACGTCGTCCGAGTCGGAGAAGCGTGTGGCAAGCTGCATAGATAGCTGCACACAGTCCACCATGAGGGTCTTGGGATTGACTCCCAAGACGAATGTCAACTCCTTGTTGGGACAGGGGTTGTCACTCTCCTTGGTGCTGCCAAACTGATGGCACTTTCTGTTTATCAGGAAATGTCCATCCTGACGACACGGGTTCGGCACACACTCCGGTATGGACTTCTCCTTGTACAGCACGAGCATTTCCCCCGCCTTGCAGGGGCCTTGCCTATATGCTGGATAGCAAGCATCGGATTCTGGGTAATATATGGCCGCTAGGTGTGGGAATTACACGGCAACGCGTAATGTTGGTTATTATTAATCATCAACGTTAATATTATGTCATCGTTTACCTGGGGCACAGTCGCATATCCAGTCATTGGGCTGATCTCCCGGGTAGAGAAGTTGGTAGCGAGCACAGCGTGCGGGGGAATAGAGCGGCTTACGACCCTGCGGGAACGAGAATGAGAGAGAAAGTGTGTGTGTAAGTTCTTGAAATAGTCTAGCCTAGCACTCTGGCTTGGTCTCGCCATTATCAGTTGTTAAGGTCGGTCTTACCGCCAGATTCATTTTTTTCTTATCAATGTCTGCCTCCTCTACATACACAAGCTGTGCTTCTCCTACACTAACAATGACAACAAGAAACAACGCACAAAGCATAAGAAGACGCAGCTGATACATATTGCCTGTTTTGATTTTTAATTGTTTATCTATATATGCAAAATAATTTGCGTCTGGCGCGCTTTAAACTGGCTCTTCTTGGGAACTAAGTTTGCTGTTCGCAGTAACCAGTCGGCACAGCGTTTATATTCGTACTGATCAGTGTGTTGTGGAGCTCTGGGAAATACACAACGAGCTCAAGCTTGACATTGATGCAAAGGCCCCACCTACACACATACACACACCTACCAGGTCCGTAGCTTAAGGGCGTGCAGGGTGTGCGGAGTTGTCTTCCGGGTCCTCAACTGCCTCAACGGCTCCCGGCTACCAACCAATAAACGATTTTTAGATGGATAATTAAATTTATTTAATAAAAACAAATATTTTAATTTTAAAGCTTTAATTTTAAAAGAAGTTTTGCACAACGGCCCCCGAGACCGTCACTCCTGCCCTGAGACATACACACATATTTTAACTTATCAACACATGCAAATGTTAACGATCATGTTAACAGTGCAGTGTAAATGGCCAAAAATGTTAACATTCTGTTAGGGCTGCCAGCCTGCTGTGAAAAACTACGCAACGACTTATAAATACTGAAGAGGTTTACTATTATAAATCTATAACCAGTTTGCTTAAATTAATTATTGTTAAAAAAAAGTCATTGCTCAAAACATTTGTAAAATTATTTGTAGACCGTAAAAAATTCAAATCGTAGAGTGCGGTGATTTTGGCAACCCTGACAGGTACTTTCAGCTGTGTTTTTGTATACATATCAATAACATAGAAAGCGGAAAAACAAGAATACCAAGAAAATAATTCTTGAAATTACAGAAGAAATAGTTAATTTTTACAATTATGGATGACGAAGAGCCCACAGGTAAAATGAGAAAACTTTTTTAACTATCAAAGCTATTGAATATTGCAAAACTACTGCGTAGAAATCGATGAAGCAACCTCGAGCAATGCAACTGCAGTTGCAGCAGACCTTCAGGTGCCCGAGACAGGCCCGGAGGAGCAAGAGCTTGCAGCAAATGACGACGCAGATGGGGCCGCAATCAGTGCAATAGATGCCGTTGCAACGGCACAGGAAAACAATCGAGCGCGATTGGAAAACATGCTTGAAGAAGTGGACAGTATGTTCGAAGAGGTCAGCGGGCTGATGGTAGATGTCACTGACCTTATGCGACGTGCCAATGAGCTGAGAGAGGAGGCGGAGACGTTCACACCTCCGCCTCGAGCTGAACGCATCGAGCAGGAGCAGGAAGCGGAACAGTCGCCGGCAGCCAATGCCAGTTCCAGTGCTGCAAGTGTCCATTCAAGGCATAGTGGCAGCGACATGTCTCTAGACAATCCAGCTGTGGAGATTGGGGAGCAGCAGGAAGTAGATCAGGCGCCGGCAGATATTGGGAGTCCCAGTGGCAGCGACATGTCTCTAGACAGTCCAGGTAGTGAAGGTGAGTCCCGCAACAATTAATTACATTCTGATTATACATAAATTGTTTTTCTTTCTGCCCAGATGACTCGGATTTGGAGGCTATGCCACGCTGGGTGATGCCTGCCTATCGTGTCCGCTCGGCAGTGAATATGCTGGTATCACAGGCTCGGAATCAAGATGGAGGCATTGCGACACTGCTGCGACGGGAAAACTTTTTGCAGCGTGTGCGAAGCATGGTCTTTAGCCAAGATCGCACTCGTAACATTGCCAACGATGATGCCAGTCCCGACTCAAGCAATGTTGGTTCACCAGACACACCGGAACCACCGCCAGCGCCAGCGCTTCATGATATTGATATGGAGGAGGGTGTACGGTTCGATACAAACTTGCCAGCAGAACACTCATATTTTGGGCCGAATCTGAATCGTGTGCCTGGTGTGGATTATCTGGAAGTTGGCAGTACTCATCGGATGCTCATATTCATGCACAAGCACATACTCTTCCCGGGCGAGGTACTCCCATTTATGATTGACGGCAGTATTATTGACGAGGAGGAGACCGACAGCGGCCACGATGGTGTCATCTTCGCCGTTGCCTTTCCACTGAAGCCGCTTGATGAGAGTCCGCATAAATTATACGGAGTCACCTGCCAGATCTACGAGAAGGGCGACAGTGGTCGACATCTTGTCTTCTACAAGTCACGAGCATTGCAACGCATTGTCATTAACTACGACGACATCAAAGGGTGAGTGAGATTGGAGAAGGTCCTGTTGGTATCACTTATATAAGATATCTTTATAGGCCTCCCCCGTACATTGCAAACCATCCGACGAGCAAGTGCTACAGCAAAGTTAAAATATTGCCGGAATACTTTCTTCCTGAACCGCTCAGATGTCTCGATATGGGATCGTTAAACCGATTTCGTGATATACCCTCAATGCAGGACAAGTTCCAACGATACCAACTGACAAGCACCCCATGGCCACTGGAAGCTTGTCAGGAATACTCTTTCGAGGATATTGTTGAGAAAGCGCGCAAAAAGCTTGAAATACACAAGATCGACACCATGCCAAAGTGTCCCATTCAGTTGTCCTTCTGGCTGGTGCGCAACTTGCATCTCACCGAGAAAATGATGCGTCTTACATTTTTAACAGACTCGGTTAACACGCGGCTGCAGCTCATCGGCACCACACTCAAGCAGGAGTCGTTGTTCTATTGTCGATACTGCAACAGTAGTTTGGCATATTGTTCCGATCTATTTGCCATGTCCAAGCATGGCGTGCAGACTCAATATTGCAACTCAGGTAATTTAATATGCCACACACATATTGAAGCACATTGAAGCTAATTCTTTGTTCTGTTCTCCAGCCGGATATATACATGAGACCAATACAGTTTATCGGGTCATCTCGCATGCCATTGGCTACAGTGGAGAGCCATCTACCGAGTTCAGCTGGTTCCCTGGCTACCAGTGGCACATTATTATTTGCAAGTTCTGTGCACAGCATGTGGGTTGGGAATTCAAGGCCGTGGAGCCGAATCTGGCACCCAAGGTGTTCTTTGGCTTGGCTGGATCAAGTGTTCGCATTGGCAAGACTAGTGAACGCACGCCCACAAACGGCAGTACATATGTGGTACGCAATCTTCTTCGTCTCGTCTCGCGGGAACTTGAATGAGGTTGGCGACTGGTGAAACGTGTAGGACGCTTCTGTTGCAGTTGTTGTCGACGATGTGACATTCGCCGCAACCCAGAGCTGGAGCTGGAGCTACGTAATCTCTAGCTTACTTGAAGCATTTACATAAATTCGTTTCACAATTTCGCTTAGCATATTATCAATATTGAGAATTCTTTTATTTTATCGCTACATTATAATTAATTCATAATTATGATAACATTAGGTTAATTGATTACATTGTTTATTATACCCCAACTAACTTTTTCAATATACTATGCAGATACAGTAAGCAATTCAAGTTGTGCCTGATCTCTCTTAGTTTTTCAGCAATGCAGCAAATGAGGTAGATAGTTTCTGGAAAGGAAAACAGATGTTAGCAAAGGTTTGTCATAATCTAGAGAGCTAATGCTAACCGCCTTGCAGAACGGGCACAGGCCAAAGGAGACTTCCAGAAAAGTTTTGCCATCGATCAAGGTGTCGAACCATTCCTTGAGGCATTCGGCGTGACATTTGAGCACGCAGCGTGGGTTGTCACATGAGACAAGCGGCACTTCGCCATTGTCCAATCGATAAACAAAGCAAATATTGCAATGATGTTCCTCTTCCTTCAGCGGATGGTCAATATCGTCGCCGCCGCCTGCTGGCATTGGGAAGTAGCACAAATCGAAAATACGCAAGAGATTCTTATGCATGTCCAGCTCGGTATCCCAACTGCCCAGTCCATCGCTTAGGACGTGTCGCAATTGGGCGACTTCTTCGGTAGGTCCTATAATCTGCACAGCCATTGAGCCATAGCTACTAAAAGGATCCGCAATGGTGACCTTAAGATAGACTCTGTCTCTAAGAGGAAACACACGGTAATTATGCTTGGTGGTAATTGGAGAGGGCTGCAGCACATCGCACAGCTCATCGATATCTAAGAAACTCTCATAAAATGGACGCAGTTCATCCAACAGCTTTAGATACAGATTTAATACTTCTTGTAAGGTACGTGAGTGACCTTCTATCATATCCTTAAGTAACACACAGTCGGGTAGACTGTGGCGCAGTACCCGCATTGTGGGCAGTTGCAGTTCCAGATAATGTGCTTCATGCTCGGCAAAGCTGCTAAAGTGAATACGTGTGCAGTTTTCATCAAGTTGCAATCGGTACTCTTGGGGCTTATGTAGTTCCAAAATCTCGGCGTATATATTTCTCTGCTTGACCACAGCCACATCCTGTAAAATCGGTTCTGGCTCTTGCATGGCTGAGTATGACAGTAAATCGTCAAGAGTCCAGTGGGCCTTCAACGGAAGATTGTCACTGTTGTAGCTCTTGTACTCTAAATGATGCTGCACATATAATTTAAATTGGCGGAGTTCAGGAAAATGTGGTAAACAAAGTTTCAAACGTATCCACTTGTTATGAATAGAAATCACTCCTCTAATGACGTAAGCGTTGTTTTCCATACGATGGAAGAGCAATCCAGGGTATTTTAAAGCCCATTTCTGCATTAAATTGTATTCTTCGGTACTCATTCAAATGCTTGCGAATGTTTAAATTAAATTGTAAACAAAAGTGTGGTAAATTTCTAAAAGTGTGACCAGCAAAGCACGCCATGAAGTATCGATAACAATGATAAGATGTGGTGGCTTGTCAATAGCAGAGCAAGCAGTTATCGATTGAACGTTTCATTTAAAATGTCGCAAATTCTATTTTGGGGGAAAATTGCGGTCAAGGAAGTTGAACAGCTGTGCCGGCTTTATTTATTTGACACTTGAGAATAATCTCGCCAAGTTTCCCGACAACTTGGTCATAATAGTTGCGTACACTCATTAAGCAAATGTTTCCGCACTTATCAGGCAAATTTTACGTTATTTACCTGATTTTGACGTAACGTAGACGGTACACCTGCAGACTAAACAATGTTTTTTCATTGTATTGAGTATTGTATTTGATTTGATTTATTTTTTTCTTTAATTTGTAACACCTGCACAAAGTGGCGATCGATAGCCATCCGGTCAGCGTTTGATAAACCTCCCCAGGCTTGTCATCATTTTCGACCGTTTGCTATTTAAACTTCCTTCAATGCGACAATAGTTTCATTCCGAGTATTTACCTGCTGCAGTCAATTTCTTGTCCTAGTCAAAGTCAAAGTAAAATTTATAAAATGCTGCGTGTTGTTTTGCTGACCTTTGTGTATCTGTTTGTTGTGGCAAGCACAACGGATGTCAAAGAATGTAAGTTAATTAGAAACAGGACTCGGTATGAAGTGAAGGAATTAAAGATGAGCATATTATCATCATATTACTTTCAATTAGTAATATTTCCATCTATATTATTCGAGGTTATGTCTTCTGTCAGTTATTACTTCAAGTTATTTAAATGTAATATGTATATGCCGAAACATTTATGTTTATTTACATTAATTGAACTTTGTGCACATGACTATGCACAGAAATCAATTGCCGACTAATCTCGACGCCTTAAATAAATTCTGATTAAATTTGCGCTCCATAAACGGAAGCCTAGAAAATCCATATACCTTTATGTGCATGTATTTACCATATATGCATATGTATGTATGTATATATATAAAGCACATGAGAATTAATAATCAAAACAGCCAACACCTTGTCGATAAGGCTTATCGTAACGCGCTACCTAATCAAGGAATGCAAAGCGCTCTTGACAAATAATGTAGCATACTTTTGAGCACTGACACGAAAGCTTTTCCTTATCGCAGGTAAAAATAAACCACTCCCACTGAGCGTTATGGTGCATGATTGTGATGAGCCTCCGTGCGTGGTCTACAAAGGACAATATGCCGTTATGGATGTGCAGTTTTTGGGAGGTAAGTGAACTATTTGAAACTATTTCACAGCAGTGTTAACTCATTCATGTTTCATTCCGATAGACAAGAACAACCTGTCGAACATTACGACGAAAGTGACTGCCAAGGTATTTGGCATGAATTTGCCCTATGAACTTCCCGACGAGGTTTCCGATGTGTGCTCCAATCTTTTGTACGGCGCCATGTGCCCTATCGATAAGGACGAGGATGCCACCTACAGGTTCAACTTTTATATCGAGGCCGCGTTTCCGGAAATCACTGCCGACGTTACGGTCACCCTAAACGATGATAACGGCGACGCGATTAGCTGCTTCATCTGCAGCTGCAAGATTCGCAAGGGTCCCTCATCGATAAACGCTGACCAATTGCTCTTGGAGTCGTCCGACCAAGACGAGTCCCCACTCGTCGAGGCATAGAACTCCGCGCGACGCGACACTTTTAAGCAGACTGACTCGTCTGCCTGAACTGTTGACTAATAAACTTCGAATTCTGGGTGATAATTGTTGATTTTGTTTACTGATTCTACGTCATCTGCTCTTGGACCTTCCAGTGCACCAGGTTCTGTCTAATCAGCTCTAATTTAATCATGCCTCGATTACGGCCTAATCGATTGATAAGATTTCCACTTGATGACGTTGCGATTTGCACTTAAATTTGAAACTTTTGCAATTTGAAATTAGAAATTTATTATGATTGCCCAGGTAGCCTAAATACTAATAAAATCCGTGTTGATAATCATTTATTGACCGGCAGCAGGCCTTTTGATTTGACCATATGGTCAACAGTTTTTCGATTGCAGTAGATAGGGCTACCATTTCTCAGTGCAAAACGACACTCGAAAAAATCAGAGTGACATTTCTAAATGTTATATTATCAGAACACTTTTTTCATTGCTTTACGGGAAATTCATCATTTAAATCGCGAGCCGGTGCATTGTTATAAACTTTAAAGCATTGGGAAAGGTTGGGTAAAGTCAAGAATTTCACTTGAACAATCGGTATTAATAGAAAAATATAAATTGTTTCCAAAAAAACCACAAACTTGAATTAAATTAAACGAAATAAATAATATAGATAAGAAATATAGTTAAAGTACTGAAACTAAATTGTTTTCAACTTTAAGGTAAATGCTCTTTCATCAAAAAATTGTGATATAGTTTAATACAGGATGTGCTTGTAGCTTCTTACAGTGTAAGATGACTCCCACTCTCAGGCGACACTTTGATAAGTCATTGGTCGTTTTGTTTTTTCCTTCTTGATAGCCCGGTACATTTCTCTTCGGCCTTCGCGACACTCTTCTAACGGTTGAGGCAGCGTTGGCTGATTTGCTTGGCTGCATGCGCGAGCAGGTGTGTGCCAGGAGTGAGTACTTGAACCTTATCAATGAGGGTCTTTACGTATGGATTAAGTGTCTCAATTAGCCTGGGTTAAACTACTGCATGTGGGGATCGTCGACATTTAACGATTCTTTGCACTTAAAAGACTTAAATTAAATCCCAAGTGATTACTTTTATGGACTTGCTGTAAATATTATAACCATAATCGATATTTATTGCTGAAACTTAAAACAAACATGAATTATTTATTTTTCTTTTGTTAAATATATATTTTTTGAAAGTATCACAGTATTTAAAATTCCAATATTTGTAAGTAATATTCTGTTTGGGGTAGAACCCATAAGTGAGCCACTCATTAGTTTAGCCAGTTCAACTCGTACACCTTAGTGGCACCAGTGCCCTTCTTAACCTTGATATCACAAACAAAACAGGTGGCTGTATCACTATCCTGATCCACCAAGTATATCTCAATTTTCACACCGATTTCAGGATATTCTCCGATGGGAAATTGAAAGAGATAGGTCACATCTTCGGTGGGATATAGTGGACAGTAGGCACCGTACATAAGGTTGGGACACACAGCCGCGACATCCTCGGGCAGCTCATAAGGTACTGTTATAATTCCCAGTGTGGTAGCCTTAACGAGAGTCGTCAATTTGGTAATGTACTTGTCCACAGCAAAATCAATCTCAAAGAGCTGCGTAGTTCCTTTGATTATATCACAGGGAGGAGTAACGCATCCGTGAACTCGTACCTCTAGCGGATAGGGTTTACTGCCAGAACCTGAGGAAACAAGATTTTTTCTTGGTTTTCACCATCTTTAAATATAAAAGGGAATAACTTACAGCGCTTGACGTCTGTGGCGGGTTCCTTATCGATGGGCTGAGCTCCACTCAGCAGCGGAAGCAAGAGCAAAACGCTCACGTAGACTATCGACTTCTGGTGCATTTTTTGGCGTTGATCTTCATTCATCAGTTGTGAGAAATATGAAGCACATTAACATGCTAACATCGTATTTATAGCCGACGCTGAAGGCTACTTTGAGTGATTTCTGTCGGTGCGATTACCTTATCGATCGAAGGCGTTTTTGATTTGTCAGCTTTGAAATTGGCTCACAGCTAGTTGAGTTTTTCCTGAAGGCGGATCCGATTAGTACAGGAATTAAAACAAATATTAAGCCATTAGCTGAGTTAATATCAATTTTAATGCAAGTTAATAACATGGAATATAAATGCTTTAATTTTCTTTTTAACTGAAACATTATAGATAATTTGTACATACGTAGGTTTAAACACAGACCTAGTTCTCATGTGAGTTCAAAGAAAGTGCCAAGTAAATCCCTCAGCAGACCAAGGAGGGCAGCTCTAATATGAACGGCAGAAATACTTTGAATTCTTAGATCGATTAGCAAATACCCTGCCAATAATAATAAGAATATAACTGCAGTTTCCTAACTATGATTTACTGAGTAATGAATAAGTTTAGATACATGAGAAACATTTGCTTTAATGGTAATTATAATATTATATATGTATATATATATATATATATATACAATTTCTAGTACGTGTACAATCGTCAGCAAAATTAAAGGAACCCCTAAAGAATCAGACATGGAAACTCCAAGCAAAGCCACTGACAATGAAACTTCAAAAAAACTGTCGAAAGAGACTGAAAGTAAGCCGATAAATATAATTTTCCTCCAACAGAGTGAAAATTCAGCAAAGGTAGAAAGCGATGAGGTAAGTTTGTAGAGTTCCTGCGTTAGCAAGCACGTGAATGTGTTCGATTTGTCACAACTTTTGCATTATCCCTCGCGATGTTTGGTTTTGCAAAAAAAGAAGAAAATATTGCAGACCGGCGAAGCGGAGGGTGGTGGTGGTTCGACATGTGGGCAGCGCAGCGTGAGATTTCCGCCTACTCGCCTTTGAAATCGCCTTCCTCGTCCATCCCTCGGTACCTTAGATGTCACATGCTGCACTGTTGTAATTGTTGTGGCATTATTCGATATGTCAAAGCAATGCCAAAATCCTATACAAAATGTCCTCGTGTCTCGTCCTTACCTTTCTTTTGTATGTGTGTGTGTGAGTGTGCGTATGTGTGTATCAGCGTCAAGGCTTTTAGCCTCTTATTCTGGCAAAGGAACCGCAATATTTGATTAGCATCATTGGCTCAGCATTGATTTTCCCTATCTGCGATATGGCATATTCTATTTTCAGTTCACTCTTGTCTAATGCAATTATCTGAACCGGAAAATCTTGGCTCCATGACAGGCACGCCTAGGCGACAGTCAGACAAACAGACAGTCTTATAGACAGACACACGTTTACATACTTTTACTGACGACTTACTTACCCCACTTCCGTTTGCACTTTTATGCGAATCCGGTGAGCGAGTTTTCCAGTTTTCCTTTTCAGGTTTCTTTTTGCATATTCCCAAATGTATTTCCCATTGGCCTTTTTTGCCGCACAAGGATTTTGAAGCTCACTAAGCGATGCGTCTTTTACAATCGATAATACCTTGCGAATATGTTCTCAGCTTGTTCATTTTCTCTTCTTGTGTGCAAATATTGATTTTCATTCAAAATTATCTTCCATAATGGCATATTAATAGATGTATGAGTGTGCATTAGATAAGTATAAATATTAATAGCTTTTCTTAATCTCTATATTATTTTTGTTTAGAAATTCTTTGTTTATAATTCAATAAGAAACTATTTTTAAAATGTCCGATTGATTTAAATTTAGTAACTTAAAATCTTAATATTTAGACATAAAACTTGACGAAAGATAGATACCTTACAATACAATACAATAATTACAATAATAATAATTGAAAATATAAAAAAGCCACAGTCGCGCTGCACGCGACAGTGGGATACCTTTCGACCTACGTTGCTATGTATGTACACATACACATATGCACATGCATTTAAGTTATTGCCGACAGATGGTGCTCGCGCGTTGCGCTCGCCCGCCTCCCTTGTTAGATGATACAAGCACTTGGTTTTATGCACATACTTTCTTAAATAACTTCTGTGTTTATTGTCCGATCGGATTGCAATTTCGAGAATACGTAGATATTTTAATGAGCTTAGTATATGTTAAAGTCAGAAAGTTGTATCTTTTATACAGCGCTTACAAATTAAGTTCAAAAATTAAATTATTGATTTGCGGGGGCGGTGGGCGTGGCACCTAACATTTGAAATAAACTTGATCAGCTTATAGTACACAGGAGTCTTCCTGGCAAATTTGGTAACTCTAGCTTTTATAATAGCTGAGATCTGTGCGTTCACACAGACAGACGGACAGACAGACAGACATGGCTCAATCGACTCGGCTTGTGATCCTGAGCAAGAATATATATACTTTATGGGGTTTCCGACGCCTCCTTCTGCCTGTTACATACATTTGCACAAAGTTAGTATACCCTTTTTTGACCATTTTCAATGGTCGAAGGGTATAAAAAATAGTCTTCTGCCGCCTTTTGTTTTGGTAATTTGATTTACTTCTGCACTCATTGTCCGATCAGATTGAAACTTAGAGGAGAGGTAGATATTTTAATACGTTTAACATATGTCTAGGTCAAAAAGTTATATCTTCTTAAAGTCAGTTATACATGAAATGGAAAAATTAAATAATTGGTTTTCGGGGCGGTGGGCGTGACTCCCAACATTTGAAGTAATCCTTATCTGTCTAGGGAATACAGGCACCTCCATTCTTAATTTAGAGTCTTTAGCTTTTATAATAGCTGAGATCTGTGTGTTCACACAGACAGATGCGAAAAGAAAGACATACATGGCAATCGAATAGGCTAGTGATCTTGATCATGATTATATCGCCTCCTTCTGCCTGATAGAGAATAGATAGATATAAAAAGAATTTCATTGACAATTCTATTTGTAGGTTAAAACTCAAAACAAATTGATAAACTAATTCACAATCATGGAAATTTGGACAAAGTTATGAACGATAGTAGTCTACCATATAGATTTCCAGCATAGAATGGTATCAACTAGAGGAATACAATTCGCTGGCTACAATCTGTTAGTTGCTGGCACTATAAGACAGCGCTATCAGTCTTTGTCGGCCCAATTAATTTGTCAAATTAAAGCTGACAACGAAAAGTCGAACGATTTGTCACACCGGACGGGGCCCCACCCTAGACGGGCCCCGTTGCCTGTCTGACCTGTCACCCAGCCCGGCCTCAATCCGTATCCCTTGTCCATTTTCACGTAATTCAATCGTTGTGAGTTGTCGTCGTGTGCATTGTGTCTCAATTAGGCGACAATTTGATTTTCGTGTTGTTAATTTTTCATTAAACTTTACAAGCGTGTTTGATGACGCGGTCGTGTGTTGTCAATTAATATAGGAATTTTCCGTATTTCACGCTTAATTGTGCCCGACGCACAGACACCCTGTCAACAGGTGTGACCATACAGAGGGTGAGGAAGGAGGAAGGAGGTCAACAACAAACAACCCTTCGTTACTTTGGGTTGATGAGGTTTATCGTGCGAAAATAGTTTTCCAGCATTTCAAACCATTTCGAGTGCATTCAACTGTTTTCATTTTAACAATCTGTCATTCAATTTTCTTGTGGTTTTTCTTCTTTTCTGCTGGTCAGCTAGCCTTGAGCTAAGCAAATATTCACCTGCCTTTGTCATGGAGGGGGGAGGTCCACAAACTTTCACGCCCTGCCGCGCACTTTGATATTTTGCTCGGTAATTTGCATAGGCTGTCATGCAAAAATTATTAAATTTTTACCTGCCAGCCCTGCCAGCAAGCAAGCACTAATTAATTTTTCAACCTTACCTACCTTTCCCGTTACCCCTCCTTCTTCCCCTTGTCAGGGGGTGCCGCGTGTGCTGTAATTAAACGAATGCAAAATTCATGTTTCCCGAAATCAGCAGAACATGCGTTTCAACAACTTTGCTGTCGAGCAATTTTCCTCCTTTTCCTCACGTGTTGGCATTTAATTTCCTCGTCCTCGTCCTCGTCCTGGCCCTCGTTCTTTGTCCTTCATCCTTTGTGATTGCTACGTAATTTCATCGGCCTGAAATATGCACAAATATTTCTTGTTGCCAGCCTAAGAAAGTTCTTGCAACATTTGCATAAATATGCGGAACAAACCTGCACCTACCTCTATGTACAGGTTGCAATACATAATTAAGATTTTACATTGTTGCCTGCCTCGCCCGATTCTAGCTATATAATTTTTTGCTTCCAACGAACGTTCTAGCGCTGATGAGTTTCAACTGAAAAAGACCTTGAACGTGATGGGGAACTTGAAAATGATTGAAGGGGAATTGTTAGAACTTATTTACTTTTACTTTGTTTTCTGTTTGAAAATGTGGCTTAATTAAACACAAAGGATTTTACGGAATCCTGAGAATGGAAGATTTTGGCTGCCAAAAAATCTGTTTATTTAAATATATATATAACAAATACGATACATTTTTGTTGTTGTTTATATTTTATGCCTATATTTGATGCCGAGCTTTACCAAAATATACAGCGATACTAATACATTATATAATACGCTTGGAGTAGTTTTCAAAATTAATATATTTTCTATAGCATTGAAAATAGGTTTTATTTTGTCGCGCTAGAATAATAAATAAATTGGAAGATAAAGATATTGAATCTTTAATGGATTCATTTAAGATTCCTTCAGCCTACGCAATTTTTCGCCATCACTATCGATCTTTACCCTGTCGGAAGTTAATTCATCAAAAAAACTCAATTAAATCATGGTAAACTAATTAGGCAAATTGAATTTGAAGTAAATTGTCGACGCGCTTGAATGCTCAACAATTCTCCATCCCTCTACACGCTCTTCATACTCACACAGTGCCTGCTGTCAAATCATTTAGACATTTTAATAATCTGTAGACGTAACATAAGTATTTAAAAATCAATTTTCGAAAGAACAACACATGGCGACTCGGGACTCGCGACTCGCTCACTCGGGCAATCTGTGGAAAATCGCGTAGCTAATTTGCATATAAAACAGTTGAAATTCATGTAAAATATGAGAATATTGATGAAATTTAGGCTGAAGTGCTGGCTAAAAAAAACTTCACCCCTTGATATTTTGCCCGCTACTGTTGCTGTTCTTGTTGTTGGGGTGCTCCTGTTGCTCTTGGAAAGTCAAGTGGGTGTAAGAAATTGTGTAAAACTTGTTTCAAATTGGCTATGCATATAAATTGCCGTTAATGTGAGAGGCGGCAGCAGTGTTGCCAACTCAGCTTTTTTTCGTCGTCAAATGTAGCTTATTTTTAAGTTCAATAAAGAGGATAGCCATGAAAACAGCGGGCAGTGGGAAATATAGAACTCTGTCTCTGTGTCTTGTAGCAACGAGCTTTTGAGTGATTTGTGAGCATCTGCAGCCCGAAACTATGCTATGAAATGTATCACAGTCGATCGTAAGTGTCCCCACTTTGGTTTGTGTAAAGGCTAATCGGTTGTACCAGAGGACAGTCAGAATTGAGAAAATGCTACAGCTGAGTTGACAACACTGATAAAAACATCACTAATCGGTGGCTAATTTTATTGCCAGGCATTTGATAATCAAGTAGCGCGTTCAGTTGTACTCAGGCAGCCCCCAAAAGCCAAACCTGACTATTGACTAAATTCAGATTTGCTTAGTGCGTTCGCCTGTACTTGTACTCGTACTATCAATCCAATCGACTTGGTACCCAGAACATGTTTTTTGCAACATTCAACACAATTTTCTATAAATAAAATAATAGGTTTTTAAGAAAATGATAAGTGCAAAGGGTTTTAGGTAAGTGAGTGATTGGACACACCTTCATAAGATTAGCAAAACTACCATAAATAGTTGAACTAATCAGTGATGTATGCAGATGAAATGTTTCTTTGTATTTAATGATCAGTCGATATATTTATATAATCTGTAACTATAATAATAATTGCAAGTATATTATATCAAGTGCAGACTACTGCCAACAAAAGTCTAATAAAATTTGGTTACTTAAAGGGGCTGATTAGATTAACCCGCCAGTGCAAGTGAACTATGATACCGATTTTGACTCAGTTTAGCTGGACTTGCTATAAAAGAAGTGGATTTCTCAGCATTAGGAACATAACGCAATTAGCTTTCAAGGAAATAAGCGATTTTTGTAAAAGAATCCCAAAGAGAACATATTCCAATACAAGATGTCTGCCAATAAACTGAGTCTATATTTCTGCCTGATCTTGCCGCTGCTCTGGACATTGGTCAGTGGCGACACACCCGTTAGACAATGTGAGTAACAGCAGATGGGACACCCTTACTTGAGATTGCGAATAACAAACTATTACTTCCCGTGTAGGTGCCGATGCCAGCGATCCACTGCCGTTGATGGTGCAGATCGATCAATGCGATACGCTGCCCTGTGAACTGTGGAAGGGTACCGAGTCGGACATTGCCATTCAGTTTGTAGCCAGTGAGTACTCGCAAGCACATCGCACATGCCAGACTGTCTGAGTCTAACTAATCGCCTCGTGATTCGCCCAATTTAGCTCGCAATTCGATGCGCCAACTGAACGCCCGCGTGCACCTGACCTCGCTGGGCGTCACTATACCCTACGAACTGAGCGCGGAACGCAGCAATGTGTGCAATAATCTGCTCCATGGCGCTTACTGCCCACTGGACTCGGGAGAAGACGTCACCTATCGCCTGCTGCTGCCAGTGACAAATAATCAGCCCGAGGTGCCTACACGGCTGCAGGTGACGCTGTACGATACGGAGGAGCAAGGTGGGGATCAGGTGGTTGCCTGCTTCCTGGCCGACACGCGAGTGAAGAAGCCCATTTCGTAGTTCGGCGTTAGGTTAAGGTTTAATATATAGAGTATGTGCTTATCGCCGCCAGACATTGTATCAATGTTTTGCGACAATTAATGGCAAACTAAGCTGCTAGTCATAAGCTGCCCCACCTTCCATTTACCCCATACACCCAAAACACTATTAGCCATAATGAATAAATAATTAAGGCAAAACATGATGAATAATGAACATGAACATGTGAGTTAATTACCGTACGGGCGTGCAGACTAAGCCAACTAAGTCGTCCCCTTACCCCTTGCCTCTTGCCAACTTCCTGCTGCAGTGAATCGGCTTAATTAAATGATGTAGAAAATTACGCAACACCTGTTAGCTCAGCTCCCACAGCAGCTTGATTGGCTGCGCTGTGCGCCCTTCCACTCCCATACCTTCTCCCTCTCCTTCACTCTGTCTCTCTCTCTCTCTCACTCTTGCTCTCCGGCTGTGCGAGTGTTGTTGACGCTGCGTGCGGTTTTTCATAAATTGGAAACTTTTCATCGCAACCATTTTCCAGTTCCACATTTACACGCAAATTTCACCCACGCACTGCAGTTGCAACTGCTGCCTCTGCCTCTGCCTCTGCCCCTGCCTCCTTAGCTTGTGCTGCTGTGGCTGCGCTCTTCTCTGCTGCTCTCTGCCTTGGGGTGTGGTTATGGCTTCCTTCCTGCCATTTGGCACAGCAACGCTAATTGGCTTTTCAACACTTTAGAGCTTCCTGACTGACGCGGGTTACCAGCAACGGGTTACGGATTGGTTGCACTTTTCTCCGCAGTCGTTTGTTTTATGTCGTCTAATGAATGAGCCCTGATTGAGCACATATCCGACGGTTAGCTAATTGAGACGTCGACTAGGTGGTGACATATTGCAGTATACGATAATACTGCCTGACTAATTGCTCAGTTGCCATAACAGCTGCTTGCCAATATTATAACACTAATATCAATGGCAGAGAACTAATTGCACAACCTTAATTTGAAACCAACATGAAACTAACCCAGCAACTGTCTCCATTATTCTTAAACTTCCTTTGTTCGCGGCAGATCACTGCTTTATCTAAGCGCTCAAGGTTGCCATACGAGTAGAATCAGCTGTTAAAATCTATGTTCTATGCAGCTGTTAAGTCTTATGTTATGCAGCTGTTAAATCTCATGCTAGCAGCTGTTAGGTCTAACTTTAAACACTTGTAAAACAGTCTCTTCTCGCATCACACATAAAAAATGCAGCGGCACAATAATAATTAATAAACCCTTGCTTTTAATTTAAATTGGAAGTAAGGCGGTTGCACAAATCAAATGTGTTACTAATATTAGGCATTAAATTGCACCCCAAAACAGGTTCGATTATTCTTTTTCTTCTTAAGTTGTAACAGACCACAAGTTGTCTAACTGTCTAATCGAATACTATCGATAAAATATATAACCCATCGCTAAGTTCCCGAACTTTACTTGTGTCACTCACTCAGTAAACCCTCGCTTGCAATTAATGAAGTTAACAGCCCGATTCATAACATTAATAAGGCGATTTAGTTTTGTGAACGTTGTTTTCCAGATCCATAGCATTCTGCAATGAGAGTTCAGCTCGTGTCGCTGTGTCTCTTGGCGCTGCTCGGTGTGAGCCACTGTCAGAAATCATCATGGGACGAAGATGTGGAGAAGCCCATGGTATGTTGCAATCACAGACAATAACCAATAACTAGCCCACTCTAGCCCACTGTACAGATCGAGCGCATCAAGGTGTACGGCGAGCGACAGTATGTGGGTGTGCAGACCCACATAAACGAGAATCGCACCATGTTCAACATTTACGTGATGGTCACACGTGAGTTGGGCAGCAACTATCTGATACTGAAATCCAATTTGCGTGTCAAGTCGGAGCGGGACAAGGCGTACAAGACACTTTTCGAGGTGAGACTCGGATTCTGTGAGTTCCTTACCGAGTACAAGGATAACTTCTTAATGCGATACTTCATCAAGAAGTCGCTGGAACTGAGCGACATTGTTGTCTGTCCCATACGAGTGGGCAACTACTCCATGCTCGATGTCAATGTGTCCGATCATGTTAATCCGGCCAATGCGGAGGTGGGCACTTACAAGTTTTTCACCGAAATTGTCGAAGTCACCGGAGAGTTACCCAAACTATTCGCCATGCAGGTGACCACAAAAGTGGAATTTCTTAAATAAAATTCCATTTGAGAGGAGGGGAGAGATGTAATTACCGCAAGGACATCGACACAAAGGGCCTCAGTGCAGCGTAAGCGGATCATACATGTTCTCTCTCTTCTTCTTTTCTATTTGTTCGCCCCAGCACTTTTCCGCATTTCATTTTCCATTGTGCGTCATACTCGACCCGGACGCTTTTCCCTCGACACAACACGACGGCGGCGCACATATTGAAAATCGTTTAAAGCGCCAGTGAGTGCAGCGTCCGATTATCGTGATCTGTGACTATCGCGTGTTTGCCTTCCCCTCTGCCTGCACTGTTGCCTTTAGCTGTAGCATTTCCCGCGGGACATTCGCCGCAGTTTTCCTCACCCTGTCCACCACCCCATCGCGGGCCTTACTATTATTAGAAGCCATATGTGCGCATTGTTGCTGCAATTTTCCTACGTAATTTGTGGATAATTAATAGGAAAACAATATGTTCAATGGGCAATCAATGAGAGAAGCCCTGCCATGAGAGAGAGCCCCTTCATAACTGTCTATATGTATTAAACCTGTGTATTTTTTAAACTAAATGTTTGGTTTTGTTTTGATGTTAAATTCATCTATATATTTGTATTATTGAAATCAAGGTTACTAAGGTGTCGATAACAAAAAACAAAACTATGTCAATGGAATTTAAATATTAATAGTTATAAGATATATGTACATACATATTATTATCTATTCTATAACTTATCAATCATACATTACATTACTAACACACACAACCAATAAAATCCATAACTTTGTATTCTGCCATGCTTATAAGGAGGCAATACACTGCGCTGTCTTTATAAGCCACTAAAACCTTTCCAACCCATTTGGCTTTGACGTTTTTAGTTTGGCGTAACATGATATTTTAATGGATATCAGACATTTTACAGTTAATTAAAATCCCTAATGCGGTTTACCTTCGGTTTCCTTCGGCTCACAGCACAATAGAACACAGCACACACAAAGGGGTGGCCAAAGGTCGCTTCTGCCGTCTCTGTCTGCCCCTTTGCCTTTGGCACGCACAATAAAATCATTTTGCGAAATTCAATTTGCCAAAAAAAAAAAAAAAAAAGGAAAATGTGAAAATAGAAAGCAAATGGAAATTCAAATGGAAATCCCCGACACTGGCGCATTCCATCGAGTGCGAAACAAGCGGGGGAATCTGAAGTGCGAATGCCTGCTATCAAGTGTCGCACTTATGTGTGACCTGTGACCTTTGCAAATTCAATTTGTCGCCTTTTTATTCTCCATAAACATTTTCTATTAGCCGCATGTCGAGGGCGCCGCTTTTCAATTCAATTTCTCATGGCCTAAACACTAGAATAGCTTAGTAAGTACGATAATAGTCGCTGGCGAGGGTAGCCCAATAACTTGTCGAAGTCCCCGAGGTTACCCCTTGTATATTTTTAATAATATATATATATTATATATTATATTTTTAGGTTGCCAGCGACGTAAACTGACAATGACTTGTGAAAAAGCGGTCAAGGTGGTGAGAAATATGTACCTAAGTTTCTCATTAAAAAGAATATAAAAAAAACTGCTAATGATTTTGAATACTTTACTTCTTTTAAAGTCCATTTAGAAATTTAAACCTACAAAAATGACTATAAACCGTTTTGTTTTTTCTTTTATCCTTCTTTAATGTTATAATCATCTGAATAACATTTATAGGTTAGGTTGGGTAGGCTAATTATATCAATTTTTCAAAGTTTATAAGTTAGGTTAGGTTCAAATTTATAGGTCAATATTTATAATATTTACACACAACACGAAATATTATTCTCATTGTCGTCATCATTCTTCTGTAGGGTATTTTCTCGTCGCCTACTCACCCTCTATTCACGATTCTAAAATGCTATCATAGAAGATAAAATTGAATCAAACTAAAAAGATTTGGCTGCAAAATCAGCCTTAAATTCGATTTGCTCAAGGCAAAAGTTTTGCCAGTCAAGAACAAAGTGTTCGCTCAATGAAAACGTGTCGACTTGGCGTCACTTTGGCAATTTCTTTTTAGCAACTTAAGAAGCTTGGGTAATTACAAAGGCGTCGAGCTTTGAGCAAGCAATTAAACACACGAACTGGCCCAGCGTATGTCGATCGTAGTCGGATGGTAATTCCTTAAAATAACGCAATGTTGCGTAATTCAGTTTCACAGTTTTGTAATTAAACGCATTTGCATAAGAATTGCATACGCCATGGGGTACAACCGCCGCCGGGCATACTTCCATGCGGCTCCAATTAAAAGTAGCCCCTACACAAATTATGCATACCTCCGTGACAATTAACTCGGCATGGAGATTGGAAGGGGGCTTCGTCTTGCTTTGGACTCCTATTAAAGGTCATCAACTGGCCAACTGGCCGAATGCGACTAGGGAATGGAATGGAAATATCGTTTTGTTTTCTCTGTGGGCCAACAGGAAGTTTCTAATGGACGGCAGCATGGCGACAGTTTGTAGAGATTTTCCAATAGGCTGCTATCGGGGGAGGTAGCACAGAAATGTCTGCAATAGGGAATTGAATTTAAAATAGTAATACTGCTGGTGAATAAATGAAAAATGGAAATGTTTTATTTATAAAATATAAACATTTATTATTAAATATTGAGAAAAATCAAAAAACCTTAAGTTACATTGAAATATGGTTTAGTTTTCCTGGAAAAAAGAAAATATTAACAATAAGATTCAATAGATTGCTTTTAAAATATAGAATATCACTACCTTTCTTATAATATAATACTATATATTTGATATATTCCGTGAGTCTTGCTTACCTACAAACTTTATATAAAGTTCGAAACATTTTATATAATAATGAGTTCAATCTGGGTATCTTCACCTTAAACTGATTGCAAATATGATAAGCCAAGTTTTATAAAGACTACAATATCAATAAAGTACTATGTATTAAGTATATGTTATAATCTTACGAATCTATCAAGAAAGAAATCACCATTGAGCTGAGAAATTGTGCAACTTCGTCAGTTGGCAAACAAATTTACCCGATTTGCTTGCAAAAAGTATTCGGAAAGATTGGCAAATTCGCAATGTGAGATGGTATCGTAGTAAAATGTGCACTTGCCTCATTGGACATGTTCTAATCTCTTGAATCTCTGTACACTTCTCCCCCCCTCTCTCTCTCTCGCGGGGAATAAACATATCAACGAACATCATATGAGCCTAATTAAGAGCCCATTACCCACCCCGCAGAGGGTAAATAGATATGCGCGAGTTTGCTACCGGAAAAACCGCAAGTCAACTTACCCACCCCTTGGGCGGCTAAGGGTGCTACAGCGCATTGGACAGAGGGAGTAAGTCGGTTGATTTCTGAGAGAGTTGCGGCAAGTAATTTGACACTCGAACATGTGCGTCATTATCATCATCATCATCATCATCATCGACGGCAACCTGCGCAATTAGCTCGAAAGTCATGGTCATGCAAATGAGTTGAAAACTGCGTTGCCAAGGCCAATTACAGTGCGTACCAAGTGTCAGCGACAGACTATATCAATAACGTCTTACGGGGCACTGTGGGGCAGAGCAATGTTAATGAGAGCACGCAGCAGGTACTCGCCGTCTAACCGACAATTAGCCCGTGGCTAAAGGTAACCGCAAAGTGAAGCTGCCAAGTAGGGGAAGTACGGGAGGAGATAGAAAGGGGGGCTGCACTTGCCGTGCAACAATGTTTGAAAAGAGCTAAAAACTTAATGGTCAACTTTTTTATTCAAGTCGCGATTTTGTTGCTTCTTTCTTGCACAGTGCCTTCTACAAAGAGTTCATAATTGCATTCCTGCCTCATTATGCTGCCTTGTCTGGCCCGCGTTGCCAGTGTTGGCTAATTAAATTATATCAAAAACATGTATTTTTTTTCGCATTGCAGCTGAACATTTAAAGCAAAGCAATGTGAGAGCTTTAAGTTTGCCCATTTTCCCCATTGGATTGGTCGCCATTTTGAAATGGCATAAAAAATCGAGAACGAAAAATATCCACAAAACAGAATCCTTCGCTTCTTAAAATGTCAACACAACGCAGCATGCCAAGCTATGGAGAGTTGGCAATAGGAGTTGCCAACAAAGCCACGTTCGATGCCTCCACCTGCCCCACCTTCAACACCCTCCTCTACTGCCTGCCCTTGCCCCTCCACCTGCCCCTCCCCCTGTTGGAGCAAACTCCAATGCATTGCATTGAAATTCTTCATTTGCAATATAATGACATTCCATTCATGCTGTGACAAATCCTTTGGCCGCATGGGCGTGGCATCCACAGCCCAAGCTGCCAATGAGCGTTGCGACGCAACAGTTACCGCCGTCAGCTGCAGCAGCGACCCCTTGGCGTGCCACACTTTGCATAGCTGTAGGCGTGGCAGCGCATGCGCCCTAACTCGTGTGGGAGTCAATGACAGACGATGAGTCCCGCTATGCGCTGAGAGCGAATCCAAAGCCAGCTTTCGAGGATTCCACAGCAGTGTGCGAGCGAGTGCGAGACAGAGAGAGAGAGAGAGATTCAGGCATCGGCCAGATGCCAATGTCTCATCCCACTGCCAGGCCTGCCCTGTCCTGCCCTGCCCTGGCTTGGTGGGTGGTGTAGGCAGTAGGGGGTTGGTTCTTTGTGCCATCGCCTGGGCTTGTGCAGGCTTTCATTGGCTTCGCATTCAAACCCAATTTCACTGGCATTGCGACAGGTGACCCAAGGCAGTCCAACGCGCACTCTGCCCAAACGGATTTCGCTTCAGTTCAGTTTGACGGGCGCGACAGGAAAGTTGCGTGTAACGGTAAACGCGCTCAATCCGTGCCGGCCGCTCTCTCTCTCTCTCTCTCCAAGTGAAGGACTTTGTGAAAAAGCTCAGTGCAAGTGCAATGCAAGTGAAAAGTGTTGAGCAAATAAAACAATCAAAACACTTTGAAATTTTTAAAATATATTGAATATTCAAATAAAAAAAAAATATATACAATTTTGTAAAACAAACTTAACAAAAAAAAAAAACATAACAATAACAACAAATTACCACATTATAAACCTTAAGTGATAATAATAATAACAGTTTGTAATTATACTAAATTGTGTGAAATACATGCTACTATATACATCTCAATTGTAAATAGCTTAAGGCCATTGCAGCCAAAGCTACATCTAAGGTCTAGTTGTAAGTTACACTTATAACTATGTACATATTAAAATAAATAAAATAAATAATATTGAATATTCATAGTATTTGCCAACTTCTTGGTTAACGGAGTGAAAAGTAGAGGAAAATAAGCATAACATAAGTTGCACTAAAGTTGAACGAACACGATTTTCAAATACCCTGCAGTGAAAGTCCAATAAACATTTTAAGTTAATTTACCAACACTACAAAGTAATGAAATATGACCTTAAACTGAACAAAAAGTGTCCTACAAGTTGTACGGAAATTTTAATTTACTAATAAAACTATTGCAAAGGTACGATGAATATATGTTAGAATATAGAATACAATATTTTCATGATTGCTGTAAATTGGAATTAGATGTATTTAAATCGGTCAATTTCGTTATATAATTAATTTTGAAGTCAAATCTTTATAAAATGTTTTGATTTTCAGTTCTTAATACAGCAGATAGTTTTGTTTTCTTTGTCTTCCTTGAAAACTACTTCCGGAAACTCTTTAAAAATAGATTTTAAAGTTATTTTCAATTGCTAAATAAATCTTTAATTTTATAATTCTCTTATAAACCCGCACGAAAGGCTACCTTCGGCATTCCTCGCAGGTTATTATAACATATATACATATATGTTACTAGTGATAAATGTTTAAGAGTACAGAATAATATGTCTAACTTAAATTGGCACTGATAAGTTATTTCTAAAATTATAAAAAAAACCTTTAGGTCTGCTGATTTTTTCTATATGCTATGGTGATCCGATCTTATTGTAATTTCACAGTCATATTATATACATATATAGAAGACCGTTGCAGTAAACTTTGTTACGATATCTGACAAATAACAAAAATCCGCAGCTATACGATATATTGGTCCGATCCAGCTCATTCCGAATTATTTACAGCGTACAGGAATAAAAAGCATGTGTACCGAGTCTCATCAGGATAGCTCTAAAACTGAGAAACTAACTTGTGTTGCAACAGGCGGACACTCGGATACACGGACAGACGGACAGGGCTAGTTCGATTCCTTTGTTAATGCTGATAGAGACTATTATACACTTTATTAGGTCGGAGCTGTCTGCTATTGTGCGTTGCAACTTGTGCCCAAAATTAAGACTATATAATAATTAATAAAGGAATAATAAAAGGTTCACAAATAAAACATAACTATGCTTATAAATCAATGTAGGAGAGCTATTAGTAAAATATCATTTCAAAGGAAAAATTTGTTATAAAGTGCCCCCTCTTTCAAAAGAATTTTTTCATCGCTAGTTTGAAGTGCTTAAACTACCACAAACTATACTTAATAATTTACTTTACTATTATTTTGTTATAAAAATTATAAAAAGTAAAGGTGGAACTTTTAGTAAAATATTATTTCGAACAACTTGTAACAGAGTTAAACTTTTTTGTAGTTTTAAAACAGGCATAATTCCTTGTTCTAAGACACTGTTAAAAAGAGGGATTGGTTCCATTTTAAATTCATCTCTAATAATATTATTTGATTTTCAGTTAAACAACTAGTAAATATCTAGCCAAAAACCAATCGGAAAAAACAAGAACACATTGCAAAGACGCAGATAAAATTAAAGAAGCTTTTCGGGCTTAAGCGAACTTAATAGAACACGCTAAAAAAATGTTGAACATAAACCAAATGACGCAGCCTCCGCAGCAGCTTCAACCTCAACCTCAGCCTCAGGTACAGTCGCATTCTCCGGGACATCAGAACCCGCAGCCACACCCACCGCTGCATTACGGCGAGTGCCGCCCATTACCGGCAATCAACGAGACATTTGCGCAATTTTCGCAGCATCGTTCGCTGCATATATCGCTGCTGTCGCCACTGGATCTGTCGCTGCGCACCAGCTCGAATATAGTGCCAATTACGCCACCGTCTACGCCGTCGCCGCCACGCAAGCGGCAGAGATTGATGTCCGAGGAGAATTACCTGTGGCGGCCGCACATGCCACTGCCACTGATACCGCCGCCGTTGCCGCCACCACATGCTGCACTGGTCATGCAGCCACCAACACTGGGCAACAGCAGCTCCACCAGTTCCAGCTTGAGCTCAAGCTACTTTCATCAGCAGCAACTTCAACATCATCAGCCTCATCAGCCTCCGCCTCAAGTGGGAGGCAGCTGCTACGGCATAAGACGCGCTGACTTTGAGGGAGCCTTCTATGGGAAAAGTAATTTTCACGGTTGCGTCGCGAAAAATAACTTTGAGCACATTCCGGCAAGTCAATCGAGCGTGCCAGGGACAGCAGGCAGTGCCAGTGTGCTGGAGGACGAGACAATTGTGTTGACCGAGGACGAGGATGAAACAGTTGTCAGTTCCCATGACTACAATGAGTATGCCACGGACGACGAGGGCGGGACGGGAGTGGAGGCTGAGGCCGATGGCGATGGCGAGGATGAAGACACAATACAAGTGCACGACGATGACGATGAGGCTGAACTGGCGACTGCTTCGTCGGCTGTTGCGATGGACAATGAGGAGGAAGTGGACGACGACGACAATAATGATGATGATGATGATGAGGAGGAGGAGGTCTTTGTGGACATTCTGAGCAACGATGATGATGAGCTGCCCCCGCAGGCACAGGGAGAGTTGCCTGAGACGAAAGCACTGAAACGTAATGAACTGCTCTACGAGGATGAGGAGCTGCATCATCAGGCTGTCGATGGTCTGGCCAAGCTCTTTGATCGCGACTTTAGGCCAACGGCCAAGGAGGCATTGGTTGCCGAGGCAGAGGCCGCTCTGGCCGAAGAGCAATCCCAGACAGAGAAGATTTATCTGGACTTGAGTGGCAGTCCAGCCGCAGAGTCCCCATCCAGCCAGTCTAATCTCAATCTCAATAATCCGTCTACCCATCTGCCCCCGCCACCTGCCCCAACTCAGTCCCCTGTACAGCAGCAGCGCAAACAGAAAACGGAACGGAGGCGCACCAAGCTGCGCAAGCATGCATCCATCGATGAGGAGACCATCAGCCCCGTCTCTGGCACCATCATACGCAAGCTGCGGGACGACGAGGAGCTGGTGGTGCGCAAAGGCGACATTGATCCGGCTTTCAATGTGGTCGAAATCACCGAGGAGGCCAAGGCCATTCTCGCCAGCATCGACAACAAGATTGGCGACTATTTGTGCCAGCTCTGTCGCACTGTCTACGACGACGCCTTCATGCTGGCCCAGCATCGTTGTCCACGCATCGTCCACATCGAATACAAATGCTCCGAGTGTGAGAAGGTAACGTTGAGTTTGATTTATTACATGTGCTGAGGATTACGTTGGCAATTTGACAATTCAGTGCGTAGAAGAGAGAATATTCTGTATAAGTAAAGATTCTTTGACAGTCCACGGCAGTTCTTCTGTCAGTATTCCCCATGTTAAAGTTGATTTGTAAAATCTTATAGAGTATGCTATACTACTGATATTAATACTTTAATGACAGATCATAGAAAACAGTTACTTGAAAGTTTCAAGCTAGGCTTGAATACTCACGTTGATATGCACTATATTGGTATTCGTATAATAGAATATATTTTGTACAGTAAAAGAGGTTCTAATCCTATAAAAGAAACCCGACATTTCAAGTATTTCAATGCAGTTTTCAATATCGGAGGTAGGACTAAGAATATTCACAATGATTTAGCAAACAAGGTGTTCAAAGATGTTAAATATTAGATTGAGCTAAAAGTTACTCAAATTATTCTACTTAAAGTTGTATTTAAAACTCGCAAACTCTCTATATTATTTTAGATATGCAAGTAACAAATAGGTCTAACCGGATAAAATCTATATTGAAATATATATTATTAATATATATTAGATATGCAAGTAACAAATAGGTCTAACTGGATTAAATCTATATTGAAATTCTAAAAAATACTTAAATTCTTAGAGCAATTTATGAAGTTTCGTTCTGAGACCTGTAGTCATACAATGTAACTTACTTCATACAAGTATCCTTAGCGGTAAACAATGGAGGTGATGGCAGCCTGATGGTACGGATGGCAACGCTGCAGGCGCTTATCGATAGAACCAGAGTTGCAGTAATGTAGAATAATCGAACAGTCAGTTTAAAAAAAAGAGTTGAAGTCGCGAAGTCGAACGAGAGAGTCGTTGATAAACTTGTCGTTGAGTTGCAGTGGGAGAAAAGTTGTAAATGACAGACATGTCGGTTGGCTTTTTAAAATAAAAACGTCGGGCTGTCGTTAGTCATGTTGCAAGAACATCTAACTAATTTTTGTTAAAGTAATACTAAAGTAAAGTAAAGTGAAGAAACTTACTATTTGTACCTACTATTTGTACAAATTTTGTACTTCGATTACCTAATATATCAATAAATATTACATGTATATTTATAATAGACTACAATACAATATAATAGCTTATTTGGTTTTGCTGGCTTTGAACAGAGAGTCAGTCATACAACTCTGGGACCCTTAAGGTACTGTATATTGAAAAGCATAGGAAATGACTGTTTAGCTGTTTAAGTTCTCTATATGTTCACTGCTGAGTGGCATTATAGATTTAGCTATAGTATTCTTTGCAATAAGAGTTTTATATTGAGCAAATTATCAATCAATTTATTAATCGTTAAAAATTGGTTTATATATAAAACATATACATATATATTTTATATTCATTTACTTCCTTACCTTAACTTGGATTACTTTCTATCTGGAGAACTCGCTTACTAATTGTATTTAACCTTCACAGGTGTTCAATTGTCCAGCTAATCTGGCATCGCATCGCCGATGGCACAAGCCCAAGTCGGAGATGCAGGCTGGCAAGAAGCGTCCGAGCACGTCTGAAGCGTCGGCTAGTGGACTAGAAGCAGGCAAGGCCGTTGCCGAAGAATCCGGCGATGGCATTTATCCCTGCCAGCAATGTGGCAAATCCTTTAGGCGGTGAGTGAGAGGAACCTCTCTTCCCCATTTCCGTTTGATCATCTTCCCTCTTTACCTTTGCAGCTACGCCTATCTCAAGAAGCACCAAGCCTCGCATCTTATGATGGAGAACCTGAAGAACATGGACTTCTTCAATGCGCAGCAACAGCAACAGCAACACCAGCAGCAACAACAGCATCACCAACAGCAGCATCAGCAGCAGCAGCAGCAGCAGCAACAACAACAACTTCAGCTACCGCAGACGCAGACACTGCCCGCAGCAGCAAGTGCTGCCGCCTATATGCTGCCACGCCCACCGCCTTGCACTCTGTATCCCACAGCAGCAACCGCAGCTGCCAAGAGCTACGCGGCGACGGCGTCTCCTCAACGCTTCGTAGGCTTCCCGTTCCAACCCTTCGATCAGCGTCGCTTCTATTCTCTGGGCGAACTGTATCTGTCGCAGCAGCTGGAACGCTCCTCGGCCTTTCAGTACGTGCACGCCAACCATCTGCGGCAGCTCTCCACTGTGGCACACACCATGCTGCCACCGCTGCCCGTCAAATGACCCAGCAGCTCCCACGTGCTACGCCCCGTGCCACGCATTGCATCCACATCAACTTCAACAGCGACGGCAGCAGCAGAGGTGCCACTGCCAGTTGCCGCTGCATCCACCTTCAACTGGATGATGCCATTGCCGGCGGCCGCTGCAGCAGCAGCAACAGCAGCAAGTGCAGCAACTGCGACAACAGAGGCAGCTGCAAGCGTTGTTGGTGTCTAATTGATTGGACTCCATCGTAGATTCCATTTTTATTAACACTCAATAAATATTCTAGTTGAAGTTTACGTAGTTCTAAATGAATTGAATGCGACAGTTTTTTATTGCTTGAGCAAGGGGAGTGGGGGAAGGGGAGAGAAGAGAGTATAATGTAGAAAGAACTCAGAGAAGAAAAGGCCAAGAGCTACAGTCGAGCACGCCTGACATTACGACAGCCTTCACCAATAATAAACCAGTAAGAAAAGCAAAGGTCGCGAGGCACGCGACAGTGGGATACCCTTCGATTTACGTCAATATGTATGTACACATATACATATGCACATGCTTTGAAATTATTCTCGACAGATGGCGCTCGCCTGCCTCCCTTGTTAGCAGACACAAGCACTTGGTTTAATGCTCATATTTTCTTAAATATCTTTTGTCTTTATTGTCCGATCGGATTGCAATTTGGAGAAAAAGTATATATAACTATTAGCTTATTATGTGTTATAGTCAGAAAGTTTTATCTCTTATACAACGCTTACAAATTAAGTTCAAAAATTAAATTATTAATTTGCGGGGGCGGTGGGCGTGGCACCCAACATTTGAAATAAACTTGATCTGCGCCTGGTACACAGAAACCTTTATGCCAAATTTGGTTTCTCTAGCTCTTATAATAGCTGAGATCTGTGTGTTCATCTGGTCATCAGGACAGACGGACAGACAGACAGACATGGCTCAATCGACTCGGCTTGTGATCCTGAGCAAGAATATATATACTTTATGGGGTCTCCCACGCCTCCTTCTGCCTGTTACATACATTTGCACAAAGTTAGTATACCCTTTTTTGACAATTTTTAATGATCGAAGGGTATAAAAACCTTATAATTCCCAACAACAAGTTCTTCAATAACTCTTCTGCCTTTGATATACAGTGCCGCTCAACTGAATAGGTTTGACTATTCGTTTAGCTTTGAAACGTATCTCAGTTATATGCAATCCGATTTAAGCGAAATATATATTATTTATATATGAACAAATCTGTCATTTGTTAAATAACAAAGTTTCTGATCTCTTAGTTTTGTTTATTTATCTTTTTTTTCAAAAACAACAAATAATCGTTATTTCTTTTGGCTCAACTGAATAGATTTGAACACTAAAACTATTAAATATGGTAAAGTATACATTTTAGAAAAAAAAAAACAATTGGACCAAAGAAAGAGAAAAAAATATGTGAGAAAGATTTTTCAAACCTATTTAGTTGAGCGGCACTGTACATGTTCAAAAAGTTAGTATACCATTTTTTGAATATTTTTAATAGCCGAGTAAAGAAGTGAGAAGAATTGCGCAAATAGGTTTCTATACATTATATATACACACATATACATACAGACGGACAGACAGACAGACAGAAAGAAAGACAGGCAGACAGACAAACAGACATACAGACATACAGACATACAGACATACAGACATACTGACATACAGACATACAGACATACAGACAGACAAACAGACAGGTAGGAAGGCAGACATACAGTCATACAGACATACATACCATTTTTTGAATATTTTTAATAGCCGTAGAATATAAGAAGTAGAAGTGAGAAGAATTGCGCAAATAGGTCTATATAAATTATATATAGGCCCCTTATCGGCTTATCTGGGTTAATAAACTGAGAATGTTTGTGGTTACGATATTCGTAGAGATTCAGAAATGATATCTTTACTTGCTAATTGAGAACCTATTGTTATTCAGAAGGGAAACCCTATTCACATTCACATTCACATTCTTGGAGGTAATTGAACTATTGATGCTGATTTAGAATACATGTTATTACTTGGACAAAATATTAAATAATAAAATATTAAATAAGGTGTGTTTTTATTTATTTATTTACCCTAAATTCGTTACAATATTATGATCTCTTATGAACTTCATGAACTTAATTCTAAAGTGTCTTCAACTGCATTTCAAGTGATGAATCTTTTGATCCGGAATCCACCAAGCACCAAGAATGAAAAGTTCTTTGGGCTACACTTCCTCCCCCCCCTTGCTTAGAGTGTTCCATCAAAGTCATTCAGCTCTAGAGCATAGGATAGAGCATGCGCCAGATAGGTCTCCTCGTGTACGCCATAGAAGAGCAAAGACTTGGGTCCTGAGAGAGAAAATATATGTAAGTTGATAGGGCTTGAGAGATCTCAGCAAGGTTCCGACTCCGTACTTACCCTGCGCAAAGAGAAGGCTCTCCGAAGGCATCTGCTGTAGTCGCCGCTGTAGCTGCAGCTCATCCCCTTGGAAGCTGTCTTGCAGTGAGCTCACCAGCTCCGTCTCCTCACTGACATCCCGAGTGGCAGTCAGGTAGTTGCCATTGTGTAGCAGCACCAAGGTCAACACATCTCGCTGACCCAGCAGGCTGGACAACGTCTGGTTGAGGAGCTGCAGTTGCTCAATGGCATCTGCTTGTTGCTTCACATGGTGCTCCACAATCAGCAGATAACCCAAGCCAGAGGAACGCCTAAGCACCTGCAGCGCTTTCTCCAGCATCAGCTCTAGCGAAGGCGCTCGAGGATTGTCACTGAGATCGCCATTGGCCAACACGCCCAGCAGATAGTCCACGTTGTTGGCGTTCAAGAAACCTAACTCGCTGGCCTGCTGCACCAGCTCAAAGCGCTTTGTGGAGTTCAGCTTGAGCTTTTGCTGCTGCCAGTCGCGCAGTAGATTACGTCCAATTCTGGCACGACACAGCTGCTCCTGCACGGGATCCCAGTTAAATGAGGGCACCTTGGCACTTAGCATCTGCCTGCCACCGCCCAAGATGACGTTCAATGCCTGGCCAGCTTCACCAGAGATTAACTGATCAGCAACATTCTGGCAACCCGACTCGATGGCTCCCACGGGCATGAGGCCATCACATTCCCAGTTTGTCTGCTCAACCTGCGCGTAGAGGGCTGCTCCAGTTGGGCCTGTAATCCGTTGATTCGTGACAAATCCCGTTCTCATTCCCGCCAGCTGTGCCTGATGCACCACACTGTCTAACTGTTGATTCTGACTGCAATTGCTGTCCAAGTGGGAGGCATGGTATACAGCTTCTAGCGGCACTCCTGTCCAGAGCGACTTGAACACATTGACTGCATCGCAGGGTGAACTGCGGCTGCAACTGTTCTTGAGCCGCGCCGTGTGCGGGAATCGATCCCAGAGGAAGCTGGAGTGCTGTGATGTGTAACTGTCATTCCCCTCTTGTCCCCCTTTGGGAAAACGTGCTGCAGCCAGTGCGCGTCCATCTACACCGCTGACCAGCAGAATGTGAACATTTCTGGGTCGTCTGCGGTTGCTGTAGAGTCTCATGGCCCGCGTCAGTTCCTCAATGCCCCGATCGTACCATAGCTGCTGTGCCGGGGATACTTTGTCTCGCCAGTAATCCACATCCGACAGATTGGCAACCTCGTGCTGCACCTCGTAGCGTATGGTGAATCCTATGCAGAGTATCGTCACCAACAGGGAGAGCAACACGGAGCCGGCGACAATGAACAACTGCGTCGACTTGAAGCGCAGCAGCAGACAGACGCGCTTCCAACTTGGAGGAGGCGTCTCCATGGTTTGAGGAGCTTGTCTTTAGCTCAGCCAAGGGCCATCTCATTATCTGCACCAAGGCCAGATAAGACGCCATACCAACTGTTTGAGGCTTTTATTGCCACAATTTGCATCGGGCTAGTGTTGAAATTAGACGGAAAGTATTATGAATAATTCAAGTGATAATTGTCATGCAAACAAATGTGCCGAAACACTGAGAGAAAGCGAGAACTACTTGTGAAATAGTTAAAGAGAACCTGATAGACAAGCAGACAGACAGACAAGTTCGAAAGGCGGATAGACAGAGGTACGGACTAAAGGAGAGACACAAAGTGAGAAGGACGTAAAGATTGACAGAGAGGAAGCCAGAAAGAAAGGCAGATAGAGAAAGAGACCGAGAAATACATAAGAGAGGCAGACATAAAGGCTGACAGACATTTTGGCAGACAAACAGTGAAATAAAAATAGAGAATAGAATAAAAATAGAGAATAGAGAAAAATAACGAGTCAAAGATAAAGGCAGACAGACAGAAAGAGTTACAGTCAGACAGACAAATGGACAGACAGCAAGATAGACAGGCAGGCAGACATACATTCGGACAGGTGTGGCAGACAGACAGATAGACAGACAGACAGAAAAAAAAGACAGACAGACAGACAGAAAATAGGACAGACAGACAGACAGACAAACAGACAGACATACAGGCATACAGACATACAAGCATACAGACATACAGACATACAGACATACAGACATACAGACATACAGACATGCAGACATACAGACATACAGACATACAGACATACAGACATACAGACATACAGACATACAGACATACAGACATACAGACATACAGACATACAGACATACAGACATACAGACATACAGACATACAGACATACAGACATACAGACATACAGACATACAGACATACAGACATACAGACATACAGACATACAGACATACAGACATACAGACATACAGACATACAGACATACAGACATACAGACATACAGACATACAGACATACAGATATACAGACATATAGACATACAGACGTACAGACATACAGACATACAGACGGACAGACAGACAGAAAAAAAAGACGGACAGACAGACAGAAAAAAAAGACAGACAAACAGAAAGAAAGACAGACAGACAGACAGGAAGGCAGACATACAGGCATACAGACATATATACAGACAGAAAGAAAGACAGACAGACAGACATAGAAACAGACAGAAGAACAGACAAATAGACCGACGACAGACATATTAAGCGACAAGCAGATGGATAGAGACAAAGACAAAGCACGGAACAGAAATTGAGAAGGACGGATTGAAGGACAGCCATTAAAGTGTAATGAAAAGAAGAAAGAAAGAGAAAAAAGAAAGAATGGTTGAAGCAGAAACAGCAGACGGGCAGAAGAACATACAGACAGCACTAAAGACAGACAGAGCAACAGACAGACAGACAGACGAGCAGACAGAGAGCAAGACAGGAAGGCAATCAGACATGAAACTAGAAAGATTAAATAAATAAAACAGACATATAAAAGGCACCCCATTCTTTGGTTAATATTTAAATTAATTAAATGGATTCATGTGTACACATATATATAAACCCGTTATATATATACCTGATATATATATATATATATATATATATATATATATACCTGTTAAGATCAGAGCTCACTGTATTTTATTATCACTAGTTTAAGTACTTGCCGAGTACCTCTTATTGGATATGTCATAGTCTAACATACTGAAAACTAGATACACTCTTATTTATTTCAATGTCACTCTTTTCGCACAGTGTATTAGGTGGAACAATGTGGAATTGGAATCGAATTGTAAATGTCGCTTTGAGGGGTCAACGACGTCTCTGTTTGGGTAATTAACTATTGCACACATTCTGTGCTATTATTTGTGGGAGGCCACAACTGTTTGATTGATTGACAGGGCGTGGGTCAGTTCAAGTAGAGGAAGAGAGACACAGAGAGGAAGAGAGACAGCGACAGAATAATTGTTGTCAAGGTGGAGTGCTTGCAAGGAGAGGGGGTAGTCAACTATTCGCTTATGAATTTTCAATTAAATGCAACGAGCGAACCTCGATTCATTTGTCGTTATGCGAATGGCAAAACGCTTGTCGCAATTACACGTTGTTAACCTGCGGTTACGCCCCTAGACTCCCTCTCTGCCTGCCTACCGCTCACCAACCGCTCACCTTCCCTCCTTCCCATTTATGCAGGCTAGCCATCATTTCGACGCTTTGAAGTTGCCTTTGCATTGACATGTGGCCAGTTTTCCCTGTCACAAATGTCACAAGCAGCTCTCGCTCAATTGTTTTTATTATTCTTTTCTTATCAATTTCGCTGTTTATCTATTCATATTCGTATTTAAATAATGACAGTTGTGCGTAACCATGGCTCGCCCTACGGAAGTGACCTTTCCTGGCTGAGTTCTGATTCCAATTGACAATTTTTCAATCATGTGGCGAACCTGTCTGCACGCACTGTGCGTGTTTTGTATAGTTCTTATTGGGAAGTTCGGGGGAAGTGAGTTAGTAATGCAAAAGTGCTGGCAACTTTAAATGAAGGAGGGAAAATTAAAAAAAGCTGTGACTCGTTAAAACTCGATTCAATTGAATTCATATCAACGGTTTTTTGTCTTTATCAATGGTTTTTGTCATTTAAATATTTTTCAAAAAGCTGAAATTACGAAAATTTTACTTGAATATTTTGTATTATTAACGTTATTTTTTACTTTTCATCGCGCATTTGCCAATTGCAATACAATAGATCTAGTGGGAAATTACCTAAATTGGCAGCACTACTTCCCACATGGGTTTGTGCATTGGCTAAGCACAAGCACTTAGATAGTTGGCAGTAAAGTGTGGAAGATGAATTTGCCTTCGGAGTGAAGTATGAATGCAGGAATCAATGAATCACATCCTACATGGGTTTGTGCATTAGCTAAACCCACGCCCTGAACGAATTTTGATGCGGGAGGTCTTATCAAGGTTAAGCCCACACACTGAGCGTATTTCAATATCTGGTAACTTCACTGTAAAGTCTGAAAAAAGCAATCAATAGAATAAATGTAGAACGGATCTGTGAATTGGCGCTCAGAACAAACACTGCGCGTAATTTACTCTGTACGATAATTCGGATTAAAGTGTGGAAGCAGCTCAGCAGCACAACCCACAAAGAATAGTTCGGACTGCAGTGTGTAACACATTCCACTTGGGTTTGTGCATTGACTAAGCGTAGCGCAGAGCGCCATCTATTGGAACAATGATAAAATAGCCGCATTAGAACGTATGTGCAACAGGCAAAAGCTGCAAATTCTGGTGAAATGCATGTGAATTCATGTGTATACATATGTATGTGTGTTTGTGTTTGTGCGTAGGTGTGTGTGCAGCTATGACGTATTTGGATTTGCATTTCACATGCAGCAAGAACCTTACATAACTGTGCTGCGGCTGGAATTTGTGTCAGTTTGCGTTAACTGAAAAAGGACGGAAGGAAAAACGAGAACCGCAGAGACCAAAAACCTAACCAAAAGCCTAGAGACCGAGGCCGATTGAGATGTAGGAGCTTCAATTGCAAATGGTTCGGTTAGCTGGACAGCTCAGCAGCTTGGGCTCTATTGATTTGCAAGAGCTGATGAAATTGGTGAAATTGAGCAAACAGTTCAAGAGCACTGCGAATTAAAGAGCTAGTGAAAGGCACATAGAGAGGAGAATGTAAGTTGAATACACATATGTATATGTGCATACGTATGTATGTACAAATGTAGATAGGTATTTTATGTGTATTTTATTTGAATGAAAACTAAAGAGTCCGCTTAAAAATTATACACCCAAGGACTGAACAAGAGGTGTGCATGAAGAAGTCTTTAAACTAACACAATAAAATGCTATCAAGTTCTTTTCAAGTTTTGCTTAATTATTATTATTGTTTTTCCCACTAATTTCACACTATTTTAATATAAATCACAAGTAGGACACAATCCACACAAAATGAGTGTATGCAAAAGGGAAAATAATTCATTAACTGTTGAAATGGGTACAGTTTTAGATAAATTACATAGATTTATAAGCGAATGTTGTACCTTTGTTATGACAGCCTGTGTACTCATTCACTTCCATGCTGTACTGTACAAAATGAGTACAGCATTTCTGATTGAAGTACACATACACAGTATAGTACTCACTGTCAAGTATAAAATTAATGTATTAGGTACTCAAGCAGAACTTTTATAGGTACATACAATATACAAGTGTACATATCAACATAGATATGCCCAATATCCCCCACTAGCTGCCTCTTCATTTTAATTGTCTGTCGTGCGCTGCTTTATGACGGACACTATAGTCCAATTGGATGAGTGCAGAATGAGCTGATAAGGCGCAGCATCAAAGCTTGCCCCTCGAATACATATGGATGCAGCTGGCCAGGATGACGAGGGCCCAATTAGTGTCGAGTGGTCGGCAGGCTACAAACAGGCATTGCAGGCTGCAGGCGATGTCCAGCTTGTGGTCAGCGCATGTGGCGCCACAGATGGAGATGAATGTGAGATGGCGCTGGTGGCTCAGGGAACAGCTGGCGACGCCCACGATTCAAGGGCGACCCTGATGATGCAGAAGAGAGAGAGAGATAGACAGAGAAAGAGATAAAGATAAAGAGATAGAGAGAGTGAGAGAGAGAGGGGGAGATATACAGAGAGTGAGAGAGAGAGAAAGAGAGAGTGTATGTGGCTGCACTGGGCGTTTCTCTTGCCATCGCTGACCTTGCCGTGACACTTTCTATGCACGTCAAGGAAAAGGCACAGATATTGCAACGTCATGAGCTGCTTCCATATGGTCGAGGTACTAACACACACACAGGCACACACACAGATAAGCACACACGTAATTAATTTATGAGAAAATGACGAATGCGCTTCGCATTTTAAGCTAACAAATTTGAGCTTAAAATAAAAACTGAAACGCAGTTAAATTTGTATACCCTACGCACATTTATAATGCTCTAAAGAGGGTATACTAACTTTGTGCAAATGTGTATGTAACAGGCAGTGGGTGGCGTGGCAGACTCCACAGAGTATATACATATATATATATATATCTATATATATTATATATATATTCTTTCTCATGACTTAAAGCCATCAATATCTCAGCTATTTTAAAAGCTAGAGACACCAAATTTGGCATGAGGATTTTTGAATACCAACAGTTAATCAAATTTATTTCAAATGCTGCTTGCCACGCCCACAACTCCTGAAAATCAAGAATTACATTTACCAATTCAATTCTTAGGCCACGTACAAAAGATTTTAATTTTGGACTTTAACATATATTTAGCTGACTATGAGTTTTATCTCTGCTTCAAATTTCAATACGATCGGACAATAAACACAGCAGTTATGCAAGTTAGTTTCAATCTGTGCTGCCTGCCCCTGCTGGTATGCTTTAGTTTATGCAGGCGTTCCTGCATGGGACAGAAACCTTTGTCTTTGGTAATTGTCAGTGCATATGTATGTAAACTGTGCGAAGGGTATCTGACTGTCGAGTGCGCTTGACTGAAACTTTTCTCTAGTTTTTTTTTTTTTTTATTTTTTGTCGTGCGGGGGCACTTAATGCGGAACTATCTGAGTGTGTTTCGCTCTGTGTGTGTGTGTGTGTGTAATCGCATGCTATCAAACATCTAAGTATGTAAGTTTGTATGCATGTTAGTATAAACTAAAGACGGAGGCAGAGGCGTAGGGGGGATGCCATAACTCAGATCGAACTTAATTAGCTTGCGTTGAAAATTGCAACAGTTGAGTAATTCGCCAAGTTCCCTCTCTCTCTCTCTCTCTCTCTCTCTCTTTCTTCATCCGCCTTTCCTCCTTGCCGACTTTATGAGATTACGAAATTGGCGCCATAATGGCAAAATAATAATAAAACTACAAACAAAATATACAACAACAATGATGACAAAGTGAACATTATAATGGGTTGATTATATAGCGTACACACTGTGCATATATGACTGACAGTCAGTGTAATTTTCACGCCCGATTGCGCTGCACTCGGATTGGTTTGGCTCAGCTCAGCTCAGCTCAGCTCAGCTCAGTTTATTACTTTGTGCATGCAACAGACAATTGGAGATCAGGCTGCGTTATATAATGCCCGACAAGATCACGAACACACACCACACACACACACACACACACACACCAACACTCAGGTAGTTCAGCAAATAAACCCGTTTCCCGATAAGATTAGATTGATGATTGCCCATATGCGAAACGGAACGATTAGATATATGTATATGCCTGCATTTGAATGTGAATGCAACACGATGGGGTTGGCCATGTTTGACAGTTGCAAATACAGTAGGCACTCCACAGAAAAAAGAAGGCAATATATGCATACTATCTCTATACATGTATATACATATATAGTATGTATACTCTTTCTAGATGTCTGTTACTATGCAAAGAAAAGAGAAACTAAATCTCAAAGTGCACTTCTCCAAGAGTTGACTCAGTTCACACTCAAAATTGATCCAGATTTCATATTCATATGTATGCATAAGTATGTTTATTACTAGATCTCAGCTATAATATAAACAGAAGATACTATTTACATATGGAACAATGATTCGTGTTCATTCATATTCGTTAAATGAGGTTCATTCGTATAATCCTTGGCGTTCTTTCTAATTAATTAATTTTATTACTAGGCAGTTTGTCTATTGATCAGATAAGTTTAGTTTAAGTTGGGTATATATTTTACTATATCTCAGCTATAATACAAAAAAGGAAATACCTAATTTGGAATTTAGTTATAGGTAGTTATTGAACAAGTACCTTAAGCACCTTTCAAATTATATATTTACTTTCAGAATTTTCATAATTCTGTACTTTATTACTATTAAGTGTGTCTTAATTAGTTTGCTTAATTTAGCTTATGGATATTTGTATAAATAGATCTTAACTTTTATATATGCAGATTAGTTGTACCAAATTTGGAAAAAAAATATTAAATGAACATTAAATTAAAATTTCGTATACAATACATTTTAATTAATTTCTTTTTATCTCATTTAAGGTTTTACCTTTAATTTAAAATTATTCTTATTTTTATATTTAATATTTAATTTACTTAATTTAAAATTTACAAAAACAATTATGATTATGATTTCTTTTTTACTTTTAAACAGTCATAATTTGACTATAAATTAAATTAAATAAATAAATGAAACCCTAGTTTGACTATAAATTAAATTAAATAAATAAATTAAACCCTAGTTTGATTATAAATTAAATTTAATTAATTAATTAAACCCTAGTTTGACTATAAATTAAATTAAATAAATAAATTAAACCCTAGTTTGACTATAAATTAAATTAAATAAATTAATTAAACCCTAGTTTGACTATAAATTAAATTAAATAAATAAATTAAACCCTAGTTTGACTATAAATTAAATTACATTAATTAATTAAACCCTAGTTTGACTATAAATTAAATTAAATAAATTAATTAAACCCTAGTTTGACTATAAATTAAATTAAATAAATAAATTAAACCCTAGTTTGACTATAAATTAAATTAAATTAATTAATTAAACCCTAGTTTGACTATAAATTAAATTTAATTAATTAATTAAACCCTAGTTTGACTATAAATTAAATTAAATAAATTAATTAAACCCTAGTTTGACTATAAATTAAATTTAATTAATTAATTAAACCCTAGTTTGACTATAAATTAAATTAAATAAATTAATTAAACCCTAGTTTGACTATAAATTAAATTAAATAAATTAATTAAACCCTAGTTTGACTATAAATTAAATTAAATAAATAAATAAAACAATAGAGACTTAGTAAATCGACTCGCTGAGTCCATATTGTTTGCGAAACTGTTTTAAAAGGTAGTTCATAATAATATCATATGACAATTCATTCACTCCATACATTCCAATAGTTAATAATTTAGTTAATATATCAACGAGAATTCATGGTATGTTTCATCCCAATAATTACTATACTACATGGCTTGTAATTTAGGTTTGATAACCGTTTCTATTATTCTACCCATAACTGTATTTCATATAACTATTTAAAAGAGTACTTTATTTGATAATTCCCTTCTGGAATTGGCACCATAAGATGACAAAGATATCAAAGTGGTTTAAAGATCGTAAAACGAAATGAAAACTGCACACGGAGGTCACGGCAGAGCTTTACTAGAGCCCAGAAGCTGCAAGTTATTGATTATAAGTGCATCTGTGTGTGTGTTTGTGTATGTATAGATCTATATATGTTTGTGTGTATGCACGACTGTGTATGTGTATGTGTGTGTGTGTGTGTGCTGTGCTATGTGCAAGTAAATTTCTTATTATGTACAAAATTCGAACGCCTTACAGCAAAAGCAAACACAGTTGACAACTGACGACAGCAGCGCACTGCGTGTGTGTGTGTGTGTGTGTGTGTGTGTGTGTGTGTGTGTGTGTGTGGGCTGGTGAGTGTTTGTGTGTGTTCACACTAATGCATTTTGATACTGGCCTTGAACGTGAATTGCATTTGCGCAAAAAAGACGCCCAGCGAGAAGGAGAGAGACAGATAGAGAGAGAGAGAGGAGAGAGGGTGAGAGTAGGTGTGAGTGGGAAGTAGAAAGAGAGACAGACGTAGCGTGCGAGAAAGCGAGCGGCATGAGAAAGATAGCAAACGAGTGAGAAATTTGAAAAGTGAGGCCAAAGAGAGAGAAAGAGAGAGAGAGAGAGAGTGAGAGGAAACGCAAGAATTTTTGCCAAAGCAAAAGTTTGAAGTACATACAAACACACAGAGTGCCCACACGCACACATGCAAGCTGAGCACAGACACATACACATGCAGACATGCACAGGCAAGTCGAAAGCGGGCTGCAACGTTGCTCGCTTGCATTTTCCGTTGACGTGCTCTCTCTCCCTCTCGCTCTACATATGTACATATGGTACTTACATACATACAAACATACATACATACGTACGTAGTATGTGCATTCATTTGTACAATACATCGCGCTATGCCCAACTAAATATTTAAAGCAGTCTCAAGGTTATCGCGTAGATGCAAGCACACACTCACATAAACACACACACACACATACACACACACACACGCCTGCAGCTGTGTGCATGTGTTAGTGTACATAGGCGCACTCTCTTCTGCATTCGCCTCGCACTGTGCGCTCTCTTTGCCCCTTTGCATTTTTTGGCAACTATAAAAAGCTCGAAAACTTTCCCATTGCATGTGCCACACCCCCTTGATGGAATGAAGGACGGAAGGGAGGTTTGTACTCTGCTTACTTTCCTTAAGCACATTGCTAACGTTGTTGTACAGTTACTTTGCCACAGGGTGCACTCCCTTTGTGTGGATCGTAGGTTGTGGGTGCGGGTTGTGTGTGTGGGTTGTGGGCGTGGCGTGTTCTAGGCGTGGGCCACAGTCATTTTAGGCAGTGCAGTCAGTGATTGAGGAAGGGGGGAGAAGGAGGTGAAGAGAAAGGCGGATAGGAAGGTGAAGAGGAGGGTGGAAATGGAGGTGGAGAGAAAGGTGAAGAACAAGACTTTAGCTGGCAGCAAACGCACACACGTCCCCCCTCTCCCGCTCTCCCTTTCTCAATCTCTTTCTCTTCCCTCTCTCTCTCTCTCTCTCTCTATATATCTATCTCCGTCAAATGTCAGAGTTGAGGAACAAACGACACTGCAAGCGGAAAGTGGCAAATGAAACCGAAATGAACATCACATTTCAATATCCAGAGCGAAACACACACACACACATAGCCAGGTATGCTGCAATGCATATGCTCTTCTGTACGTGTATGTGCATGTGTATTGCATAGAAGCGCCCCCTCTCGGCGCACTGGCGAAGGCGGGACATGAAAGCGAAATTTCTGGCACATATTTCAAATGTCGACTGCAGACAACAAGTCGCACACGATGATTCATCACGCACAGCACGAAGAGTACTAGCCAGTGAGAGAGGGAGACAGGAAGCGAGAGAGAGAGAGAGAGAGAGAGAGCGCACACAATTGTGCCAGTTTGAAGTCATATAAGGCACTAATACACAGGCAAAGGCAGCTGCAGCGAAAGCTCTCCCTGCCTTACGTCAAATGCACGTCGGCTCTCTCTCTCTCTCTGCCTTACTCTCTCGCTGTCTGCCTTCGCTTCGTTCAGTCATCGTTTCATTCCACAATGTTTCACTCTCTCACACACAAACACACACACACATACACGTACAGAGCAGCGCACATTGAAAGAGCGACAGCGCAATCCTTGTGCGTTTCAAGTTCACTGTCAAGGTCACCTACTCTTGTCATGCGCTGCCGACATCGACAGCATAAGGCGAAAGGGCATGTGCGGGACTGCAAGGGCTGATATGCAGCAGCAGCAGAGGCAGCGGCAGAGCAGCATGCATTGCGAGTATATACAGTGACAGTGACTGCGAACTTTATGCACACACTGCTTGCTCCTTGCTCGCGACGCTCAATTGTTTACATCTCTATATGGAAAGACTCTCGTGCCACGTATACACACACACTTGTCGCACACTGTGTCCGTTTCCCTTAAGCCATATGTTTCTTCTGAGCCAACCTTTCTCCATTTCCCACTTCTCCTTCTACTCTCCCTGCCGTCGGTTTGTTTGTCTCCAACGTATTATTATTTATGCCAAGTTTGAATAGTAAACAAATGTTTTTAGCTGATTGTATTTAAACGGAAACTTGCATAAATACGGGGCGTATACATATTGACAAATAATATTGAGACTTACATTACATTACAAAGGTACCACAATTCTGAAAAAGTTTGTTAATGCTGTCAAGCAATCGTCCGTTACAATCATCACTTACTAGTTATAAACGTAATGTTTCCGCGATTAGGCAATGTGCTAAGTAAGCCCCGAGTAGGAATTACAAAACAGTTTGACATTTATAACGTGATTTAGAAATGGACTGACTCGATTAGCGAGTTAAGCCAGGACTGACATGACTTGCATTTATAGTAGCACAAGTTCCTAGACTCCCCTTAGACTTGCTTAAGCACAACTTATATGTTTCATATTGTATAAGGTATCACAAAGTTTAAGGCAAATGAGTAATCGCATTTTGTTAATAAAATTCAATAATTCTGTTGCCAAAAAGATTACACACAATCACCCTTTATAATATGATTTCACAAATTCTAATGAGTGATTGCAATATTTTGTTAAAGATATAGTGAGGTACGTAATTAAATATAGTATAATATTTACAATATTTTATAAGATAATATGAATTGATCTCATATCTCTAGAGATTGTTGGAGATATGAGGAAAAAGATTATTAAAGCCAGCATAATGAGTTCACTATAACGTATTACTTAAGATATAGACGAATAAACTAATACCTAAAAGTAGTAAAACCCATAAAATATTATAAAATATAAAATATTCTATTCATACAAATATCATTATTTAGAAAAATTCAAGAAAATTAATTAATATTTGTGTGAAAAAAATAATGAAAATAAATACAGTTATTGCTAAAATAATACGAAAGATTTGCCATAGTCTCATCTCCGCGCATTTATAATTAGATGAAATCTTTTCTTTTTATATTTTTTAACCTGTTCCTAGTGTAGTTCACAAAAAGCTTTGGGAATTTCGTTTACACATATAACGTACATAAAAACCAAGTGCTAAATTGTCCGCCTCTTTTATTCTAACAATAGTTTAATGTTTGCAATATTTTTATAGAGATCAAAAGTTTATTTTGCCAACCTTTCCCAACGAATTTCCACTTTTATTTGTCTGTAAACTCGTTGCTTATCTGTCTGGATCGTATTAAGTGCAATACAATTTTTCTATGTGAAGGTCGCGCGATATTTTCGCAACTTTTCTCGCTGCAGATGCACCGGGGACTTAGCAGTAGCTATATATGGAATTTACGTAGGTACTCGTATTTATATCGACAAACAGATACATGCGGGCATGTGCAAACCTATATTACCTGTGTGTGTGTGTGTGTGTGTGTGTGTGTGTGTGTGTGTGTGTGTGTGTGTGTGTGTGTGTGTGTGTGTGTGTGTGTGTGTGTGTGTGTGTGTGTGTGTGACTAGGTACCCTTTGTTAGACAGCGCTGCGCATGACATAAGGAAACGGCGCACAAAGCAGATTGGCAAACTTATGAAAGTGAAGGCATGCGATATCATCTGTTGCATACAGGGCAATGCAAAGTCAATCGCATACAGGTGCACGTGCAGCTACAGATATAGATTCAAATGCATCTACAGATACAGATGCAGTTACAGATACTGCTGCAGATTGAGATGCAGACACAAATTGAGATACAGATGTACAGATACACATACAGATGCACTCACAAGATACAAATACATGCGCTTTTGCCGATGCAATCGATGTAGTTGTTTCATTTAATTAAATTAAATAATTAAACAAACATGTCAGAGAGTGTAGTGCACACACACACACACACAAGTATGTATATTAAGTTAATTACACACATATACATACACACGTACATATGTACATACATATCAACACGTACACACGACCCCAAACAAATTCAATTAAGAATCTCAAAAGGAAGCAACGGGTAAATGGGACTGAGAATTGCAATACACGCACATTAATCAGTGAAAATCGGCAACAGCGTATGCGAATGTGTGTGTGGGAACTCAATAATAGTTGCATTTAGTTAGTAAATGCCTTAATTATATACAATTTGCCCAGTCCAGTCCAGCCCAGCACAGCACAGCAACCCGGTTAGCCCAGTCCCAGTCCCAGTCCAAGTCCCAGTTCCAGTTTCAGTTCAGTTCAGTCCCTTTGTCAGTGGACACACACATACACGTGTGTATACATACAGCACACACTGTGGCAGTAAGTAAGGCGCGGTCAGGGTAGACTGCACAAGCTAACAGCAGCAGAGGCAGTGGCAGAGGCGAAGGCAGAGGCAGAGGCAGAGGCAGAGGCAGAGGCAGAGGCAGAGGCAGAGGCAGAGGCAGCGGCAGTAGGCGAGAGATCAGAGGCGAATTACATTGGGATTGGTAAAGTACATGCATGCCCATCTTTATATATATACATGCATACATGCATACCTCGCAGTTTCCCTTATATGCACATATGTATGTACATATGTATGTATGTATGTATGTACATATGTCTGTGTACTTTCAGTATATGTACATATTTAGCTGTCTTTCTCTCTTTTCCTTTCTCTCGCTCTGGTTGCAGTCACTTTTATTGCATAACATCCTTGAACTTGAACCGAGCTGAGCCGAGCTTTGGGTCGCTTGGCTGCTCGCCTGGTGCGCTTTGGCACTTGGCTGCGCTACGCGGCTGAGTCAGCGCGACATGCAAACACAGGCAAACAAAGCACACACACACACGCATATAAAGGCACACACATGCAGACAACACACAGGCAAACAAGGCACACATGCAGCTGACCCTTCCCCCGCAGCTGCAGCGAACTTTTCGCACATCTCTCTCTCTATCTTCGTCTCGTCGATGTTCGGCTCAACGACGACAGCGAAGTCGACGACAGCAGCAGCGACGGCGACGGTCGCCTGTGTCTCTATCGTTTTCTGCCGTGCTTGGCATTGAAAGCGCGACAAGCGAGCAGAGAACAACGTTCCATTCCCAGCGGCAAAAGGCAGAAGAGCAGCAACAAACAGCAGCAGAAATCAGTGTAGAACCAGAAACTAAAAAACAAACAGGAGTGAAGAATGTGTGAAGTAAACCAAGTGGAGAACGTGGAGAACGAGCAAACGAACGAACTGAACTGAACTGAAATGCAATTTATTACAGTAATTATAATTAGACACGCAAATGACATCAACGACAGCATCGAATTAAAGTTAAAATTTAATGGAATTTAAGTCGCAGATCAAATTGAAATTGACGAACCTCAAAAGCAACAAAAATCGTAATAAAAATAAACGTAACAACAATAACAATAACAATTGAAAATAATTACAAATTAATTGTACAACAAATTGCAAATGTACGAAATAATTTCAAATGCGCATCAGCAAATTATCAAAACAACAACAACAACAATAATGAGCAATAACAATAACGTTAACAACAATAAATATGTAAATCGTTCGATGTAGAAAAGTGCAAGTCTCTGTGTTATTTCTCATCGAGAGAGGGAAGAATCTAACGAAATCAATTTGTGAAAATAGCAAGAAAATAAAAACATAAATTAAACTTATGTATTTACCTGAGCTTATTACGTGTCAAGCATGTGATTTTGTTCTGCTTATACACAAATTTTAATAATGCATTCGAAAAATGTCAGTGAAATGAGAAATAATAAAAGAATATTATTGCATCATCAGAACGGAAAAGATGTTTGGGGAAAAACGAAAACGAAAACGAAAACGAAAACGAGGATGAATGGCATGATGTTCTCTTCTACCAGGTAATTTATAGTAGATATGTATATTAAAACTCATAACATTTGTCGCAATAGGTTTATATAATGCAGGCCCTAATATGGCACAAACAATTACCATATAGCCTATACTATACATATATACTATATTGTTCAGTTATAGTTTTTTTTGCGGTTTCCTTTGTTCTCGCGACTTGATTGCAACACCGCAATATCGTCGCATCAGCGTTAGCAGTAAGCGAAAACGTATATTATATATGGTATAAGGTATATACTATATACTACGTATACGTTACAAATAGATTTGTCCCTTAGTGATGGGCTTGCATCATGTGATATAAGGTTTTCTATACGATTATCTGAAAAAGTTCAACTTTTTAATATTAGAAGCGTTTCTTAAATCGTCGATTTCTATAATATTTAACTTTATTCGTGTCACGACACGAGAACACGTCAAACTCTCCACTCTAGCTGGCGTTGTTTTAGTTTCATTCCTCGCTGTTCCTTGCACTTAGTATACGTTTACTCGTACCTACCTACATATCTACCTTACTGCTCCTCTACACTGTTTGAGTTTTCGGCTATGTAAGATGAAAGGAAACTAAAAAAAAGACACCAATCAAAAGGAAATGAAATAATCAATTGCCGAACAAATGTGACAGGTGGAAGAAATGATCATAGTTAACTAACGCAAGTTCCTTGTAGTTGGGGTTTATAAAAACTTGAAGTCAAGTTTTATATACATAAATAATATATTATCATTACTATAAAAAAAATGTTAAACATTAATTAAATTCACTTAATTTAAAATATCTATCTGAATAGATAACCATTAATTAAGGAAGATTTTAAACTTACTGACTTTAATAAAAATAAAACATTTTACCTAAAATATAATCATAAATAAAAGAAAATTTAACATTTTCTCATATTGAAATGAATGCATTAACCGAGTGGTTCTAAAACGTTGGGCTCGAGTGTATTTTAATGTGTACATTAAATACATACATACATACATAGATATAGGTCTGTTCTTATACAAATACACACGCATAAAAAGCTCAAGATCCTGTCAGAGTTAGCCTTTGTAGAGAAAGAGAGAAGGGAAGAGAGGGCTTCGCAGTGTGTGGAGCGTATTATCCTCGAGTGAAAAGGTACTCAACGTGCATCGTAATAGCCACGAAAAGCAAAAGTAAAGCTCACTCTTTCAATCATTCCCACACACACACACACACACATGCCGACGCGTAGATAAAACATGAGAAAGAGAAAAAGCATGGGGTAATATGGTAGCCAAAAGCTGGAGAGCGAGATTTTAGTCACGGACGCCAGTAAAAACAACAACAACAACAACACGGGGAGTCAACACAAAGAGAAGGGCAGAGCGCACACGCACACGGATAGAAGGTCACATACACAGTGGTCGAACAATGCGAATAGGAATGCCAAAGATAAGTGGAGAATACATGAATGAAAAGAACGCCAACGAGGCAGAGAGAGAGAGAGAGAGAGAGAGTGGTGAATGGAGAGTGGCAGAGTGGAGCGAGCAAAATGGCGGGAGAGAGAGCGAGAGTGAAGAGCGAAAGAAAGAAGAGGCAAACTGAAGGCCAACATCGGTGTGTGTGGTGTGTGGGGCAGTAGGACAAACGAGATGGTGTGTACAGAGCTGAAGAATAACAGGAGCAGGAAGAAATCGAAAAACTGAACGAAACTCTGCCGAGAGAGCGTGTGCTTGTTGGCGAGCGCATGGCGAAGAGTAAGAATCAGAAGACAGCAGCGACGCGTTCAGTCGCTGTCGCCGTCGCAGTTTTCTGTCAACGTCGCCAAACACACTGCGAACTTTCCATGTGGCCTGCGGCGCAGAGCAGCGACATTAAGCGACGGCACCTTTGGCCGATCGCAGCGCATTAGTTCCTGTTCTCGTTTGTCCGTTGCGTGGTTTACGTTTTACGTTACGTTTTTTATATTCGACGTACGGAATGCGGAGAGAAGTGAAGTGCAAACGGAATAAAAGTGCCAAAGTTTGCAATTTAAAAAAGTATTAAAGTTTATATGAACATATGTGTGTATGTATGTATTGGGGTACTGCATGAATGCAATCAAAAGGCCAAATGAATTCACTGTCACAATGGGTACAATTATTTGAGTACAGTTTTAAGAGACTATAAGCTAATGTTATACAATTGTATCGACAATTCAATTCAATGTTGTACAGTAGTAAATGATGTAGTACAGTATTTATGGATGTAGTACACACCTGTATAGTACTATCATGTATAAAATGAATGTATTCATGTAGCATTCTAGTGTGTTTGCATATGTATGTATGTATGTACATACATATGTATTTATATATACTATATTCATATACAACATATGAATGGATGTATGCACATACATATGAACGAGTGTACATTCATTCATTGCGTCGCCATTTCGTCCTGCCACGCATAATGCGACGAAAGCAACCCCCAAACTTGAAAATAACGTAAATCTGTCGATGACAAGGAGGAGAGAGATGAGGAATGTTAGGCACAGAGGCAGAGTAAGAGGTAGAGAAGCAGCAGAGCAGCAGCAGAGCAGCAGCAAAGTGTGAGTAAGCCGAATTGCGTCGTAGTTACCTTTTTTTGTTTCTTGTTTTCATATTGCGATAGCTGTTGTTGTTGTTGTTGTTATTGTCGCGTAGAAAGCAGATAGTCAACAACAAGTAGAAAAAGAGGGAAAAGTTTTCAGTTTTGTTCAATGTAAAAAAACAGCCGCAAACACCTTTCCACGTACACACAGTCACGTGTTCTCTTTCCCTAACATTTTTACCTATGTAATTATAAAAATATATTTATAACATAAACAAAATGTGCGAATAAATACACAAAACGTAAATTGCAAAATGAAATTAGTAGCAAAAAAAAAAACAGAGAAAAACAAATTTCAGAGCGTACATACATACATAGTATGTATGCATGTATATACGTACAGTGAATGTGTGTGTGTATCGTATAAACACTTCCATTAAGCAAAGAGCGTTAGCGGCACGAAAACAACGCGAAAGAAAGGCAACAATATTTGGTTTTCTTTAGAAGTTACGCGAAACCAAATACAAATGTACATGTACATACATGCCTACGTACTATATATGTATGTACATATGTATATGTATGCAAACACACGTGGGTGTGCGTGTGGGCGTATGTGTTATTCTATGAGTTGCATTTGCTGATTACAATTCGTCGTTTAATAGAAAAAAGGGCTGGAATCGTTTCTGGTACAGTACTTGACAGAAGACTGTGTACAGTCAACATTTCTATTACTCCACTCGGGAATATTATGAAAATAATCATAGTATCTGATCATAATGCTTTAGAATTGCATTTAACTGTGGAAATTATGCTCAATTGAAATGGTACCATGATCGAATATATAAATATAACATTTCTACATGCACACCATAAAAGCATTATGCATATTTTAATGTATCAAGTGAATGTTTATTATTAAAATAGCTTAAAAAGCTTGTTTTCAATGGTACTTATACTTGCTGTTTATTCCGAAATTGATTAACTAAACCGGAGATATTAAATACCAAAGATATTTATTTATTTTTATTTAATTAGTTTATAGTCGGACTAAGGTCAGTCGACTGTTTAAAAGAAAAGAAAAAACAATTAATAGTTATAATTAATAATTTTAAGTTGAAAGTAAAATCTTAACTGTGAGAAAATAAAGAAAAAAGAAATTAATTGAATTGAGTTTACATTGGGATCAAAAAATGAAAGAGCCGATCCAACATTTGTTGCAGAGGATTGGGGAAAACCCAGAAAAACCCAATCAGATTAGGAGAGTGTTAGTGTTAGTAAGCAAAACCTAATCAAAATAGCGATTAGAATGTTCAAACATGCAGTTAGTTAAAAAGTACTACTGTTACTAGAAAGAAGATAAGTATATATTTAACTAGTTACTAGAAAGGTGGGTAAGGATTTGTACTTTTAAGCAGGATACAGAATTATTGTTGTTGTTAGCGATAATGTAATATAGTTTATTATAGTCCGAACATAATACTCTGAAAGGCTCATGCAGGGCATAATTCGAGCTACAATTGGAAAGTTTTAGAGGGAGATAATTACGGGTGAAAATAGAAATAGAAATAGAAATAGTGAAAATATAATAACGGTATTTACTCGTCATTCAACGCTTCCTTTTCATTCACTCTATGATTTACCTAACTTAAGAGTGATATCATGGTGATGCCAATTTGAAGCTTGAAATTGTTTTCAGCTTTGCGTAACCAGAAACTGTGCGAGAATAGCTAACTGAATTGATCCCAATCACGTGACTTTATACAAAGTGTACACACATCTTAATTGCTTGACTTGCCGTCTGTTTACAATTCTCGTATGTACAATATATGTATGTATGTAATACACTAATGAATGCCGGACAGTATTGTGAAATTGTAAACTGCAATACAATCGTATAATAAGTATAACTGATTTGATATGATATGCATATGGAAGACAGTGTACAATGTACTGTGTACCTTGTACAGTGCCGTGATGCACTCTGTGGCAGCGCCCACACAGCGACATCATCTGTGGCCTTTGGTACACAAATGTACCTCAAACACACACACACACACAAACCGTCGACACTTTATTTTGTATCGGTACAATCAAGATCTAAGTCTGTTTCTCCTCTCTGCCACAACTAACAAAGACTGCATATAGATAGTTACAAATACAGGTACAAATGTACATGATTGTGTGCGTACATATGGAAAACAGTGTTCGGAATACTTTGTGCGTGTGTGTGTGTTTGTGTGATTTCTGTTTATATCCAAACTTGAGTCAAGTTGGCTTTCGTGTTGTTTTTATTTGTGCAAGATTATTTGTTTGTGTATGTGTGATTTGGAAAAGTTTTACGTAACATTCGGCGGCATGCAAACCCCCTCATAGTGTACCCAACACCCTCGCACTCCAGTTTTCTGGGTTTTAATCGTTCAGCAACAGGAAGGCACAGAGGCACAATGCAGAGAGAGAGAGAGAGAGAGAGAGAGTCTTCTCTACGCTTTTGCGATAATTGCAAGGTGGCGTCATCGTGCTGGATGTTAATAGAAAAGGGGGTTCTACCTAAGCTTGTACCAAAAAAAAGATACATATATTATATTGAATATACGAATATGCAGCGATTCTTAGATATCTGTTTTGTATAAGTTAGAAGAATGAGTTCTTATTCTGAATCAATTGGAATCCGATTATCGACAGTTACAATTTCCCACTAGTTATAATAATTATGTGGTACATTCCCAAACCTAACCTGTAATCTTAAATTTCATAAAGAATAATGCTCGTAATTCATGCATTATTATTAAATGATAGTTCAGATTGACAATAATTGACACCTCACTCTAAATAGTGTACCGATGTTATTTATATACTACATACATATATGTATTTTATGTGTTCATAAAATAGGTACATTAAAGTTACCGACTTATTATTGTTTATATTAATATTCACAAGTTTCCTCTTCTGAAATATGCAACTTATTTTATTAAATTTAAATTTAAGAACTTCTTAGACTTCTCGCATTCTCTTAAGTCTTTCTTGTTATTATTATCCTAGAAGAAGCACATAATTAAAGCCCAAAGCATAATGCAGAACAGCAGAGACTTGAGACTGAGCAGTAGGAAAGAGCAACGAAAGAAAGCAAAGCGAAAAACATGCCAAAACACAGACAGAAAGCGCAAACACATAACACATGGCACGAGTGCGAAAAGAAAAAATCGGAAAAAATAACAAAAGCGAAATTCTTGCAGATGGCGGCGCTGGCGTCGGCGTCGGCGTCGGCGTTAGCGTCAACGTCGCTGCTGCTGCTGTCACTGTGTCGAGGTGGAAGCGACGACGCGAAGGCAGGCTGTGTTTGTATGCATGTATTTCAAGTTCAAGGTTAACATACTAGTTGTTCATGGGGCCAGTGAGTGCGAGCGAATAGGCAATAGTGGCCTCTCTCTATGTACAAATGAGAGTATGCCACTGTCTCTGCATGTCTGTGTGTGTACTTTTGTGTGTATGTATATTTTTGGCTTGTATGATAAACCAGTTTGGCACGTTTCGCTCAGCAAGCGAGAGAGAGAGAGAGAGAGAGAGAGAGAAGCGAGACAGCAGTATGGCAAAGCGAGAGGGCACTACACGCAACGACAGTCGAACAGAGGAACAGACAGACAAAGAGAGCGAACAGAGCGTCAAACAAAGAGGAAGAGGAAGCCAACGAAAAGCACAACCAAAAGAAGAGCGCGTCAAACAAAAAGTTTGTGAAATAGATGTGCGTACGTATGTATGTATCTGTGTGTGTATGTATGTATGTGCATGTATGCAAGTATGTATGCATGTATGTCTGTATGTATGTGTGCATGTCTGTATGTATGTATTCCATTATACAAAGCGAATGCAACTGAGTGTGTATGAATGTAGGGTGTGTACAGTGCATCATTTATGCATCACAAAATAGTCAAAGGTCGCACTCTCCCTCTCCTTCTCTCTCGTTGTCTGAAGTAAAAACAGCTTTAAAACTAATGTCGGCTTTGCTGTTTGCTTTGTGACACCTATTCGTTGTTGTCGTTCCCTTCATTCACTCTCCCTATCTTCCTCACTCTCTCTCTAATTTCCTCTCTCTCCCTCTGACTGTTCGCTTTGGCGTCGTCGTCTGTGGCAGATTTAATTAAATTGATGTTGATGATTACTTTGCTCGCCTCCTAATCGCAATCGCTTTTCGCCCCTCCCCCTCTCCACACACACTACGCCCCCTTGACACGCCCACCGATCCAACGTTATGCGACCGACCGCATGACAGGCAGAGAAAGAGGAAGAGCTGACAAATACAGTTAGCTTTTCATTTAATTAAACGCGTCGTGTCGCCTCGATTGATTTTCGAACTGACCAAAAAAAAAAAAAAGAAAGGAACAACCTAAAAATCGATGTCTACACCCGCACCCCCGCCTCAGACACGGCCATAAGCTATAACCTTCTGCCATGAAAATACACTGCAAAGAATTTCCGATACCAAAGAGGCAATTAGAGAAAACACGTCGTAAAATGTGGAAAAATGTAAGAAACGTGTTTTATTGTAGAATGGAGAAGCCTTCATACATATGTATGTGTGTGTGTGTATCTGTGTGTGTGTGTTTTATTTTTATGAATATTACTTGCATTTCGCATAGTTTCGAGTTCGTTGCACCGAGAATTATTACCAAACACAAAGATCTGGCATGGAAATAAAACGGTTTTGACATAAAAGTGTATATAGAACATTTTAGTATTATAAAAGAATTTTGCCACAATGATTAGGTTCGCTAGGAATTTCTGGCAAAACTTTCAAATACCTATCAGATTACTTTTTACTTAAAATATTTAAATGAAAATAAATCAAATCAGGTTAAAAGAAGAAAGCTTAAAAAACAAAAGAGAAATGAAAATACATGGTAGTACAATAAGGATATACAAACGATTTATAAACCCTTCGACCATTGAAAATCGTCTAAAATCTTAGCGTTCGTCTTGTTATACTTTAATGGGGTACACAGGGAATAAATTATATAATTCAAATTAAATTCTAAGGGAGTATGCTAAATATGGGTTTATTATAAGTACAATTTTCTAAGAAATAATGTATTTTCTTAGAACAAGGGGTTTTTTTTTATTATTACAATTAAGAAAAGCAATTGTTTTAAACAGATTTCATTAAGCAACGTTTAATGCGTGTTTGTGAATAACAATGCAGAGTTATTTGTAGATGACAAACAGATGAAGGTACAAACATAAATATGTTCATATTTGAAGATTAGAGTGATAAAAATGTGTAATTTAAATTTAATATTTGCATGCCAAAAGCAATGTTCACCCTGCGTCACCTTCGCGTTGTGTACTCAACGTTTTACACTTACATATGTATCTACAATTATTATGCATGAATGCACAAACATATATGTACATATATGCATGTTATATATGCTTTGCCTGTATGTAATATATGTTATATGTTTGCACATTCACAGATTTTCAGATTTGGGTTGCCAAGTTCCGACATAAATAATGTGAAATTTATGAAAGAATGAAAGCACACTGTTATTTTGGTATGTGAATGAATTAATAATTCATTACTCTAATACTTGGGAATATACGTTTATGTTTGTGTTATTAATATGTATCATAGAACTTTATAATGCATTTTTGAAAGTAAACTGAATTATGTGGGCTATCTCAATAGTATTTCCAAATAGGATATAATATGATGGGACAACAGAGTGAAACATTTAGTTCTATTATATATTTGAAGCAAGAGAGGGAAACATTCAGTTCTATTATATATTTGAGGGATTCAAAGATGTTTATTTTTGTGCATTTGGAGAAAACTGATATACTGGGGAATACAGCGATATTAACACATTTTCTATAATTCATTTCTAAAATAACATTATAGCATATTTAAATGTCAAAGCAGAAAGAGTATACTGCCTGTACTCTTTAAATTCATGTACATATATATAAAGCGCAATATCGTGATATTTCTGAAATTATTAAGAAAGTGTTCCATGTATATAATTGACGATAAAGATAATGCAGTTTACTTTTGGCATTGTAAAGGTTTTGTGCCCTTGCAATTTGTGGTAAAGCACATCGCATTAAGATGCTAAAGTATTCCGTATTACTTCAACTTTTTAGGTTATGTTCAAGGTTATAGTTACGCTAATTTCTGGAATTTAAGACTTATTGTGTCTATGAATGATATAAGAAATTGTGATCCGATTTTTCTTGAAAGACAAAGACTCATTCAATGAATTTGTGGGGGTTATGTACACATTTTAGTTATTAATTTAAAGTCGACTATTATATATAGTATGTATTATACAAATATACTATACATGTATACATGTTAATATGTGTACGTACTTATATATGTATAATCAATAATTTATGTATACTTATTTATTTACTTATTTATTACTTAATAAAGTGTTTTGGAAATATTTTTTAGATGTGTTTCCCATTGTAAAAAATGATTTTAATTTTCTCTTGGGTAAACATTATTCATAAGTGCATATGTATTTTATAATATACGTATGTGAACAAATATACAAATACATACACAGGTACTTATATACACAGTATATACATATATGTACGTATATTAATACATATGTATATGTACATATGTATATATTCATATACACATGCAGATCTGTACGTAAAGGGCTGTACACACCCACTGTGGCACACAGTCATCACGCATTCACAGATTTCGAATCAATAATTTTCAATTTCTCATGCATTTTTCGCAGCGATAATATTTACCTAGGGGAATTTCAAACAAAAATCTCTTTTTGTATGTTTATTTTTAGTGCGAACTCGCAGCGTCAGCGCGGAAATTTAATTAGCGACAGTCGACTGAGCGAACGACAACAACAACAGCACCAGCAACAGAAATAGCAATAACAATAATAACCAGCCAGGCTAGGCACACACACACTCACACTCACACACACACACACACACACACGTACACATGGGAGCAGAGCAGTGGCTGAAAAAAAGGCTTGCGAAATAAAAGTAAACATGCGAGAACATGGAGAGAAGAAGGAGAAAAAAAGAAGAATGATGCGAGCTGAAGCAGAAGAAGAAAAGCATCGACAAAAATTTGCCCACATTCCGTTCCCTTTGCACAAGAGGAAGAAGAAGAAGAGGAACAGAGCGCACAGAATGATAAGGCTGACCGAGGTGGTAAACAGCAACAGCAATAACAGCAGCAGCAGCAGCAGCAACAGCAACCACAACAATAACAATAACAGTGCAAGTGCAGCGCAGTCTGCTCGTCTCTACCCACATTAACAAACAAAAATGGCGCATGACATGCGCACTGAGCCTCCAACTTGAACTTGAAATTGCTTTATTGTTGTTGCGCTAGTCGGCTGTTCCATTTACGTTGGCAGCGACGTCGACATCGACGTCAACAGTAACGTTGGCAAGCCGGCAACTTCCAACTGCAGAGACAGAGAGAGAACTGGAGAGAAGAGAGCGAATAGTGCTGGAGAGAGCAATGTGACGTGACGTGAGAGGGATAGCGAGAGTGAGTGAGCTTTGGCCAGCAGCAGGTATGTAACGTATGTTGAACGAAAAGAAAACTGAACGCGAGTAAGAGAGCGTCCAAAAAGCTCTCTCACACACATGCACAGCTTTTGCGTGGGCGACTTAAGGCAGGACGCGACGCTCACGCTGACGTCGCAGTCAACGTCTGCCAACTGTTTGCTTTTTTGTTGTACAACAGCAACGCCAGCTGCCCGCGACTTTCTCTTTCTGATATGTACACATGCATGTACATACATACATACACACATACATATATGCATGTGTATATGTATTGATGCGACGCACTGCTGTTGCATATTTACTGGGATACACTGATGACGCGCACCTGTGTGCACAGCAGCTGCAGTCGCCACAACAGGATGCTGCTGCGGCTGCTGCTGCTGCTGCTGCTGCTTTGCTGGCGTTCTAACGGTTTTCCTGATTTCAGTTTCAAGCGCACTCCCGGCGAGGACAGCCATCTCTCTCTCCCACACACACTGAGTGTGTGTTGTCATAACTAGCAAGTGCGTGTACAGTGTGTGTGTATGCATGTGTGTGTGGGTGAGTGCGTTAATTGACTGACGCGTTGACGTACGCCAACTAACGATAGCATCACATTAAGGTGTGTCAAATTGATTAGCATTTGTTCGTTCTGTGCTGAAAGCTACAGTGGTGTGTGTGTGTGTCATGTGACGTGTGTTGTTGCCAGCATATGGCAAAGAAACTAACAAACAGAGCAGAGAAGAATGCACGCACACACACGCACAGGCACGCAAGCACACACACACACGCACGCACAGCAGTATGCTCCTGAGCATATGCAACACATTTTGCTGCTTTGTTTTTATTACACTTACTTTTCTAATCTTGTCATACACACACACACACAGACACACGCAGGCATAAGCACAACAGAGAAGGCCCCTACGCTATATAGAGTTATGCCAATTAATTACCTTAAGTGTAAGCAAAGTAAGTCAAAGAAGTTAAAAGTTGTGAAATTTGCAAATTTAATTAAATTGTGAAATCAAAATGGAACGAGTGAAAAGAATTCCGTGAGTGAGAGTGCAAAATGCACAAGTGGTCGAACAATAGCAACAACGAAACGAAATGTGAATTTGCTGTGATGGTTTGTGTCCGTGCTAAGCTTCAAAAGCTTTACGCTCTCTCGCTCTCTCTCTCTCTATCTGCCTGTCTTTCGTGCCATTGCCAGTGGGATACACCCTGTGCTCGCTTTGATAATTGTGAACAAGTGAACACAGCTGGTGGTATCCAGTGGCCATGGGCAACAAATGCAACAGCAACAACAGCAACAACAGCAACAACAGGATGCACAGCATGCACACTGGGGTGAGTAGTGAAAACTTGTAAGAAAACAAAAAGTGTTTATAATTCTTTGCAAGTTCCAAAGTTTTTTTTATTATGTATGTATATATTTTTGATTTACAAAGATTTTTTAGTTTTCTGTTTGTTTAATCAACATATCATTTTAAGCATACCAAATACTTTTCTAGTCATAAGCTTTGTTTAACAACTTTTCATTTACCCTCGAAAAAGGAGAATAAAAAAAAAGAAAAACAATTGAAAAGAAATTTGAAGTAAACAATTTTGAAATTTCGAAAAACTATTTTTAAGATAGAAGAAGAAAATTGATGAAGATGAAAAAACCAAAAACAAAAATTGCATATCAATTATCAATTCAGCATTTACTTGTTATTATATTACACCATATATCGTAAATCGTATATCGTATATCGTATATCGTATATCGTATCGTATCGTATGTTTCCAATTATTATTGATTTGTAAATCTGATCATCAACGTTTCGTTTCGCTTGCTAGATACCCCTTGCTTATGGGGTGTCTATTTAGTATTATACACACTCAACTTTGGAATATGTAGAAAGAGAGATAGAGAGTGGTGGGGGAGGGAAGTGTAGACACGCTCTAAATATGTTTTTAGAGAAATTTATGAAAATTTAATTGTCTGTAGTTAATAATAATGATGTGAGTGAAATTATTGTGAAGTTTCTTGCTCAGAGTTGGCAGAAACAATTAAAACACATTTGCACGCTGGCAATACGAATTGAAAGAAGTTGAAGAAGTGCACGAAGACGAAAAAGAAGAAGCGTAAGAGGAGGCAGACGGGTAGGGAAATCGCGTGCAGCGAGTGCGCTGCACATGAAAAGCGTTTGGCATTTTCTATTTTCGTTTCGCTTTTTTGGCTTTTTGGCTCACTGACAGCCTGCAGCACTGACGCCCTCTGCTTCGCCTCCCCCCTCCCCTTGAATGGGATAAGTGGGGTGCAGTAGGGGGGTGGGGTGGGGGGTGTGCACATTCTAAATAACGTACCTTGCAAAGACGACGTGGCACGTTGACATTATTTCGACATTTATTTGCATTTAGCTGCAGCGTCGTTTAGTCCATTTTGCATTTCAAATGACCCTCAATTATCCTTTGTTGACTGACTTTGTGCTCTGTCCGTCCCACTGTTCCCAAATACACCCACCCCCCTCCCTCCCATTCGTCTCTCGCGTTCGCTTCTTGCTGTGCAGACATGAGGTCAAGGAAAGCGAAATTGATTTTCTACCCACACATACTCGCAAACATACTTTATATGTTGTATGATATATATACCTATATAATATATGTTCTATATATTCTATGCACATGTCGTGCTTGTTTAAGTGTCTTGCTCGACTATTATGCAATCAATATATATATGTATGTATGTATGTAGTTTACAGCTGTCTCACAGTTTATCACATGATTATATTGAGGTCACTTCGGCACAGCCCTCAACTCGACCCCCAAAACTAAACCCCCTAAAGCATTGTCCATCTCTAGATTATTATTCGGAATTTGCACAATTTTAATTAGCTTGGTGATCTCAGCAAATTGCAGTTAGCTATGATATCAGGCCTGGAAACCAACACTGAATACTCTAGGAAACTAGCTTTAGGTCTAGTTTAGGTTTATTTTAGGTTAGTTTAGGTTTAGTTAAGGTTAGTTGAGGTCTAGATTGGGGTAGTTTAGGTTTATTTTAGTTTAGTTAAGGTCTAGTTTAGGTATATTTTAGGTAACGTTTATTTTAGATTAGTTTAGGTTTATTTTAGGTTAGTTTAGGTAAGTTTAGGTTCCTTTTAGGTTAAGTTTAGGTTAGTTTAGGTTTAGTTTAGCTCTAGGTTAGGTGAGTTTAGGTCTAACTAAGGTTTATTTTAGGTTTAGGTTTATTTTGGGTTTAGTTTAGGTTTATTTTAGGTTAGTTTAGGTTTAGTTAAGGTTAGTTGAGGTCTAGTTTGGGTTAGTTTAGGTTTAATTTAGTTTAGTTAAGGTCTAGTTTAGGTATATTTTAGGTAACGTTTATTTTAGATTAGTTTAGGTTTATTTTAGGTTAGTTTAGGTAAGTTTAGGTTCCTTTTAGGTTAAGTTTAGGTTAGTTTAGGTTTAGTTTAGCTCTAGGTTAGGTGAGTTTAGGTCTAACTAAGGTTTATTTTAGGTTTAGGTTTATTTTGGGTTTAGTTTAGGTTTATTTTAGGTTAGGTTGGGTTCCTTTTAGGTTAGTTTAGGTCTTCAATAGTGTTCTTGAGTTATAGTCTATATACTTTCAGTACTTATATTTATATTACAACTCATTCAGTTATAAATATTCCTCAGAGACATAACATAACTAAGCAATTATACGTTGCAACTTAAAAATACGTGTTTGATTAGGTCTAACACAGTCCATTAAGGTGGGACAGTCTCAATAACACTGATAGCACTGTTCGAATCGAATGGATTTGAAGGCAATCAGAGTGTGGATAAGATATGCATACACATGTTTTCGTAATCTATTTACAATACTTAGATAGACTTACATATAGACTAGACGAGCGTGTTGAGTTTTCTATTTGAAATTGGCTTCCATTGTCAGTTCACAGTTAAAGTTGCCGAGATTCCGATTCTATTTACATTGTATTCGTAGTTAACAACTTGAATAACAACACGAAATGAACGGAGTCATGCATGACGAGACTAACACACACACACACACATACACCTATGTATGTATATATATAGCACTACCTATATAGAACTGAATTTCCAATTTAAGTTGACCTTAGAACTGAATTTGATCGATAATTTCGCATAATTGCGAAATGTACACTAACAACACTCACACACACACACACACACACACACACACAGCAAGGTAAATCACCTTGAACATTAACGCCCAATGCAAAATGCAAGTGACATGGGAAATTTTGTGGGAGCGAGACAACGCTATAGTGGACGAGGACAACAGGGCGAGGGCAAAGGCAGAGCGCGTCAATTCAAACGTGAGAGACAGCTTGTTAAACATGCACACTCATGCACACATTGGCATGAGCGGGTAGCGCACTACATTTGCGTCATGCTAACAGCAACAACAGCAACAGCAACAACAGCGACACGTTAAAAAATAGTTAAAATAGCAGCAGCAGCAACATGAAGAGAGAGGCAGCAGAGCGAGAGAGAGAGAGCGACACTACAGTAGTAGAAGCAGAGGTAGCAGCAGCAACAACAACATCAAAGAGAGAGCCAGCAGTAGTAGCAGAGGCAAAGGCAGAGGCAGTAGAAAAAACAACAACATTGCACTGTATGTAAGTCAACTGCAGCGCACTGCAAAGCCCAAGCTGCGCTGCTTCCTGCTGTTTGCCGTGAGAGAGCAAAGGCAAAGAGAGCGAGAAAGAGAGCAGGCAGAGGCTACAAAGTGAGTGTGTGTGGGCGCACTGCCAAAAGCTCTAAGCTAGTCTAGCTTACTCTCCCACTCTCGTGTGCCTGCTCTCCCACTCTCCCTCTCTCGTGCTCTGCCGACGCCTCTCTTCGTACGCTTCGTTAGTTTTCACGAAACACTCGAGCAGCTGAGAGCACAGCTGAGCAGCTGACAAACAGTTGCGCTTCAGCATTAGAGCAGCGCAGTTTGCAGTTTACTTTGCGTCGAACGAAATCAAAAGTGCGCTGTGTACAATACGTGCGCGTGTCTGTGTCTGTCTCTGTGTCTGTTTGTGTGTGTGTGCAGCACCTTGCTGCAATTGCAAAGAGAGGGAGAGGAAGAGGGACAGGCAGTGTGTTGGCTCGTACAGAAATAAATGCCACACACAGCAAGCAGTGCAGTATATTCTAGTATATTTCACCTTAGCACGTCTTTGGGCTGCCACAGCAACCCCTCTCCCCAAACCTCTCTGCTGCAATTGCACGCACTCACACACACACACACAGACACTTTTGCGCAGACTTGCAGAGCGCTGCAAGTTTCATTCACGCCGCGTGGCCATCGAAATTGTCGCCGCTGTCGTCTCTAGTCGCGTCGCGTCGCGTTCATAAAGAAATTGGCCTAAAATTGTAACAGTTTTCTTTCAACACAACAACAAGAAGAAACTCAGCGCAGCGTGGCAGCTGCTGCGGCTGCAGTTGGCGCCGGCAGCACTGCTTGCTGCCAGCTGCTGCTGCTGCTGTTGCTGCTGCTGCTTGCCTGCTGCTTGCTGGCTGCCTTCAGCTGCATGGCCAACGTCAGTCGTTGTCAGTTTTAATTTCCACATCGAGTTAACAACACGAGGCGGCGGCACAAGCAGCAAGGCAGCGTGGCAGCAAGGCAGCAAGGCAGCAGGCTGCGAGGAAGCGCCAGAGACAAATAGCGGCACAGTCAGTTGGGAGTTGCAATTGCAAGCGGACATCGGCAGCGACACTTCGACTTCGACATCAACTTCCACATCGAAAAAAAGAGTTTCGGAATTTGTGGATTTTGTGGAATTTGGATTAGGCGAGCAGCAAAGGAAGCGTGAAGCATGGCACAGCTGTTTAGACTGGAAGTGTGTGATTGACTGACTGACTGAGTGTGCCTGTGTGTGTGTGCCTGTGTGTGTGTGTGCCTTGATGTGTGTGCGTGTCTGTGCTGAGGTTGCATAAACTGTTTGCTGCACACGTAACGCAGCCCGCAGGCGCATCTGGCCCGCAATCAGTTTTAATTTGAATTTGGCTTGCACTCTTGCATTATGCAACAACATGAGGCACGACAAGAGGCGAGGCGAGACGAGGCAAGGCGACTACTGTGAATAGCTGTGAATAGATTTTTGAATGTTGCACGACAATTGCGGGGAATGCCGCCAAGCTATAGTCGTTGCATGTGGGCTAGAAACAATCAGTACTCACTCATTCAGCAGCCACACACGTTCCCACACACTCTCTTCATCTTAAGCTGCCGCTATATCCCTCTCTCTCTGTCTGTCTCTCTCTCTCTCTCTGTCTGTCTCTCTCTCTCTCTCTCTCTGTCTGTCTCTCACTTTATTTGGCAACTCTTGCGTGTGCAGTTTAAATTTAGATTAGTCTGCACTTTATTTTGTTGCAGTTGCAAGCTCTTTTTGGCACTGCCTCTGCCTCTGCCTCTGCCTCTGCCTCTGCCTCTGCCTCTGCCTCTTATATAATGTGCCCAAGGCAAAGAAGTGTCCTCGTGGCCCTAAATTGCCTTAGTGCAACTATAACTTGCAAAAAGAAGTGTCAATTAAAGTAGTTGCGCACACGCGGCGTATGCGCAATTTAACAGATATTTGCTGCTCCCAGCACAGCAGCAGCAATAACAAACTGCAAACACACACACACACACACACACACACACACACACACACAGAGAGTCAGTGTATAACGTAACCACTTGACCTTGCACACATGCAGCTTGTATTACACACACACAGAGGCACATACACACATACACACACACACACACACACACACACACAGTTGCGCCTTTTATTGGCTTATATATTTACCTATATACACATCGTCCCCCCTGCTCTCCCTCTCTCTCTCTCTCTCCCTCTCTCTTCCTGCCTTCTGCTGCCTCCCTCATTCTCGCTCTTGCGTGTTGTTGTTGTTGCATTTTCAGAATTTTGCAATATTTTTTGTTGTGTGTAAAAATAACAAGCGGCATATGGTGCCGACTCTCAGTATAGGTGATGTGTGTGTGTGACGTGTGTGTGTGTGTGTGTGTGTGTGTGACGTGTGTGTGTGTGTGTGTGTGTGATGTGTGTAGCTGTAAGCGTGTGTGGGCGTTGCAAGGCCTGTTATGAGGTCGAACTGGCATGTTTTCTAGTTTCTCTAGCATTTTTATAATATTTTTCAAGCTAAAAGTGTGTGGGGCGAGTGTGCGGCAATGTGCAGGAGTGTGTGTGCGTGAGAGATGACTGCAAAATGCATATGACACAGAAATAGATGGCAAGCAGCAAAGCAAAATGTAGCTGAGCTTATAAGAATCAGTTTAGTTCACTTTGCTTTGCATCATTTTTCACAAACATTTTCACAAACATTTTCCATGCCTGAAATGATTCACAAGTTGCTCGCTTTGAGGGTCAGCATGTTGGAATATACAAGGGAGAGGGGAGTATGGCGGAGGGGGGATTGTGGGGGGGGGGCGGTAGAGGGTAGTGTGGGTAAATTTGCTATGCGGGTTTCTTTGCGATACGTTCAATTAACGCTGTGTTTCGATTGTGTCGATTTCGATTGCACTCGACTTAAACAAAAAACGAAAACCGGTTAAATTATTTATTTTAGCTTGAACAATCTTTATTCCAATCTAACCCCCCTCCCCCTCCCCCTCCCCCTCTCCCTTCACCAGTATATAATTGCGTGAAATACACAATTCAATTCGTAGTTCCATGAATTGTGATTTGAAACGATGTAGAAACAAAGCGCACACAATCGTTAGAGTCGTCAAATCAGAAATTAATGATGTTTTTTTACTTTATACAAGTTTATAGGGTATTAAAGAAGAGAACAGAAGGAGAGAGAGATAGAGAAAGAGGGGGGGAAAGAGATAAAGCAAGAGTCTAATAAGTGTAAATATGCTGAAGGCAGCTCTCTCTCTCTCTGTCTGTCTGTCTCTCTGTGTATCTATGCATCTGTCTATCTATTGTATATTTCTAGCTATATTTTCATCTTTCTGTCTGTTTAAATATGTATATAAATCAGCGACAACAGCAGCTAGAACAATGTTTGTATATACTTTGTCTATCTGCATGCCAACAGGGTATTCAAACAGTCGAGTATGCTTCACTCTACACCTTTTTTGGGGCTGTTTTTATATATATGCGTTAGTCCCAGATTAGCAACATTCTTCTTTGACTCAACCAACGTATCAGTCGCAGTCGCAGTCGCAGTCACAGTCACAGTCACAGTCACAGTCACAGTCCCAGCCACAGGCATAGCTAGCTATCTGGCTATCTCTCTCTCTCTCCCTCTGTCTGTCTAGTTAGAGTGTGTACATGGAGAGTGACATCATCGTTTTTGTCTGGGCAGACTTTGCATTGCGTTCTGTTGGATTATTAGTCAGTTTTGGCTGCTTTTCACAAAGATACTTTGTACTCTGGCAAGAAGAAGAAGCACACACTGATAAGTACTAGTAGTAGTAGTGCAGTGTAAAGAGTAGAGGGAAGAGGGGAAGGGGAAGAGGGGAAATGGGGAAGTGGGCATATCACGTGTCGCTTTAAGTGTTGCGATAAGCGCGTATTGTGCCTGTTTTGCCATAGAATTCTAACACGTGCACATACATGCACATACATAAATATATACATATGTTTTCAGTGGGAGCACATCTCATGGTGGTTTTTTCTTTTCGCGACCTTCAGCGCAGCGTACAAGGTCACTTGTCTCTGCTCTCTGCTCTCTGCTCTCTCTCTCTCTCTCCCAGTTTCATCTTTCAATTTTGGTTTCAGTTGCAGCAGCAGCAGCAACAAATTAGGTCAGTGCTATGACCCAGTTTACTGCCCCCCCCACCCCCCTTACAACACACTCCATACCCGGGGCAATAGTACCCCTCTTACCCCTCATTGTGCGCTTCTTCTTCCTTCTGCCTTGCCAGACAGTTTGACACCTTTTTTGGGTTTCCGTTTCGATTGATTCTCATGCACAGGCAACCTAGATATAACTATGCTGGCTATAGTGCAGCAGTACATAGTATATATAGTATATAGTGTATAGTATATAGTGTATCTTGTATCTGGCAGATACTGCTGCAGTGACATACGCTGCGAGCTTAGCCAAATGGCCAAAAATAAAATTCTCTTTTGGCTGCTGGCCAAAATGCAACGTGCAGCACATTGGCAATAAACACAACTAAAAAGGGCGGTGCAGGGGGCGGGCCAACAGAGCCTATACATATATGCATAGATATGTCTAACTGTGTGTGTGTGTGTGTGTGTTTGTGTATGGTTGTGTGTGCCTGTGTGTGTTTATGCCTTGTATACACAAGGAGGCAAGTTGAAAGCGAAATGTTGGCCCAAAATGAAGCGTCAAAGCGTCGCTATAAATACTGCAAAATGCAAATTGACAATGAGAACACAAGCAAAACGAGCACGAGTAGCAAGAACAAGAGAGAGAGAAAGAGATAGAGGAAGAGAGGTAGGTAGGTAGAAAGAGAGAATGTAGAGCTGCAAAGTGCTTGAATTTATTGTTAGAGTCGTTGCTGCCACACAAACTAAGACTAAGACTAGTGGCATACCACATACCACACACACACACTCCCCCACCTGCTCCTACACTGCTGCACCCCCCTCCACCTGCTCCTCTACCTTCTCTACTATTGGCAACATGGCAAAATCAATGCTCACTTTTGTGTCATTTCGCTTTTCACTTATTACATCACACACTGGCAAAGGCAACGACAGCGAACCGAACGAGGCCCAGCAATTTGGGTCAACCTGGCCAAGAATCTATAGGCATATGTATCATGTATATATAGTATATATATATATATATATACAGTATCTATATGGCACATGCCTGCATACATATTATCATTCTAGCTCCATTCAGTATATGCGCACTTGCTTGACTTGCAGCTGAAACTATTGCAACTTTAACGAGTTCCCCCCCCTCACAAGTTAAGCTGCACCTCCCCCCATTCTCCACATTCTTTGTTACTCCCTAGTTTTGCTGAGAACTTTGTTTCGATATCATTTAGAATTCTCACTGGGAATATTCAATATTCTCTGCTGGCTTATCCAACTTGGAGCTAAGTTTAATTCAATGAAGACAAACAGATCTTACTTGACAAATGCAGTAACTCTCTTTACACATATGTATAATACATGTTAATGTTATGTACATATGTACAAACTATTTCTTGGCATACTGTATATATTTATGTGCGTGGCAAGATCAAAGTATTTCTTTGCCGCACTAAAGCCAAAAACAGTTTAATAAATTTCGTTAAATGTATTTTACTTTTATGCGCTCACTTCCTGTTTTGCTTCCCTCTCTCTCTCCCCTCTCTCTCTCTCTCTCTCTCTCTCTCTCTCTCTCTCTCTCTCTGTATCTCTCTCTCTCTGTGTCACATTGTTTGTTCATATTCCACACACGCACATTCGCCTCGATCGTCGTCTGGCCGCACAAATCTTTCGAGCCTATCACGCAATTGCCACATGACTAAGTTTCTAGCGTGTTTTTTTTTTAAATTTAGCCGAAACAGCCATAAAAAAAAAGAACACTACGTAATCACACACAGAGTGTGCGTGTGTGTGCGTGTGTGCGTACATTCCTTGCCTGAGTTCGCCTACATAAATTCCGCAGAAAACAAAAGAAATTTCTTTGCTTTGGCTACCCCAGCTGGAATCGCCGTCTACATATATCAGTATAATTCCCTACCTACTCCCCTCTCTCTCTCTCTCTCTCTTTGCCCCCCCCTCTCTCTGTCATCCTCCTGTTGCCAGGCACAATTTAAAGCACTTTGAATCGCAGTTATGCATTGAGTCACAATGTTTGCACACACATACGAGAAGCGAATGTATTGTCGCTGTGTACTTTGCTTATGTCTACGCAATTACAGTGAACACTCGTCATATGCAAAGGCAGTCGGAGTGTGTGTGTGGAATAAGTTAAAGAACTTCATTTCTTGCAGAAGAAGTTGATTTCGCAGAGAAGAACTTCACTTTTCTATGGAAGAACTTCATTTTTCTATTGAAATATAAGTATTAATCAGTCAGCAATGAAATGCAATTAGCGAATTGTTTCAGATCTTTAAATACCTTCATATACATCAATATATATATATATATATATATATATATATATATATACTTAGCACACTCTTTTATACACAACCAAGGCCGTCTTATATGTCTCGCCGTTACAATGATTATCAAATTCAAACGATAAGCTAACATAGATAAATATTCTTCCATATTTGGACTTTTGTCTTTGTCTATAAGTTGTTGTTCCCCTTTAAAACAATAGAATGTTTCCATTTAATATATTTAATACATATATATTTATATATTTTTAATATACTGACAATATTAATAATAACATGAATGTTTGTTTCATAGATTGTTTCTCAGATTGTTTCTTGGCTGTCTTCTCTCTCTCTCTCTCTGTCTTCTCTCTGCGTTCCATGCAATATAGAAATGCAAAGGCTATAACTTCCTGAAGAATTTAATGATATTGAAAACAAAATGCATACGTTTTATTGATGTTTGTTTAAGGAATATTTCTTAAGAATATTACACAGGTATAAACAGCCTTTCAATCGTTTAAAATGAATATATAAAACTTGGTGCACATCTAGAGAAAGTAGGCGTGGCACAGCCCATTAAGTATATGCATATATTCTTATTTATTTAAATCTTTTGCATTCATTTGAAGAGACTCCTGGCAATAAGTTTATTGTCAGAAAGATTCTTGCTGCTTTCTACACTGTCTTCCCTTCTCTATCTCATACGTATATTGCTGTCTTTCTCTTTCGCCCTCTTCTACCTTCTTCTCTGTCTTTCTTCTGCTTTCTCGCTATCTCTGCTCTCTCTCTTCTCTCTCTCTTCTCTCTCTCTCCCTCTTCTGCTCTCTCTCTACACAACTTTTTCCCCAACTATTTGCTTCGCTCTTCTTGTTGCACAAGAGTTCAGAGTTTGCCTTATTGAGGCCGCACCGTATAGTTTACTGCTCTGCAAGTTGTTAAGTGGCCCACTGTGTGTGCGTGTGTATGCCCCACTGTGCCCACTGTTTTGTAGAGAGAGAGAGAGAGACTGGGCAACAAATTGCTCGTCATTCAAAAACAGTTTTGGCCAGTCGAACAGTAAATTAATTTAAGTAGCGCTATGTGGCGCTACTTGTGGTTCACTTACACTTACACTGCCTGCCTGCGTATATGTGTGCGTGTGTGTGTGTGTGTGCCTGCGTGTTGTGTGTACTTGCAACTCTTTGGGCAACTTCCGCTGACAGAAACAACTTGAAAAACTTTTTACGACACTTTGGCAGGGCTGGTTTGGTATGTCGGCGTTTTATGACCCAGATAAAAAACCTAAGCGTGTTGGTCAACAGCTCACTAAACCACACACACACACACACACACAAACACAATACACAATACACAATACACACTCAAACACACACACACACACACGAGTACAGTGAGAACTGTTAATGAAAAGCGTTCAGCATTTGCCTAATGAAATTATAACGTAGACACTAAGTGCCTCGAAAGGGGGGCAGCTTGAGGGTAGGGGTATAGCTGGGAGAGGAGTGTAGGGGATGGGGGGTTGTGGTGGTGTTGGCTCGGTACGTTTTGGAAATATAATTGTGAAAATGCGGAGAGCGTCTAACCCATTTAACACACATCATGAATTACACTATTTTTTTCATTTTTCGTAACGCTTTTTAAGCCAGCGTCGATACAGCTAAGCACACACGCACACACACACACAGACACGCATACACAGACTTGCACAGACACACACACAGACAAGCTACTGGCACAAATAAGCCTTAATTTATTTAATTGCCAGCGTTGTTACCGCGTATTATTGTACTTTGTTCAAGTCGCTGCTTTTTGTTGTTATTCTTCTTGTTGCACATTTGTTATTATTTTTTCTCAACGCCATCTCTCTACTGACCCCCTCCCTACCTCCCTCCCTTCGCTACTCCTCCTCCTCCTCCTCCTCTTCCTCTTTCTCTTCCTCCCTCTTTGCTTCTTTTTTTTTATTGTTTTTGTTGTTTTTATTAGAAATTAGAGCACATACAGCACGCGATTAACAATGTTGTAAGGCATACTCGCACACACACACACACACACACATACAGAGACACACACACACACTTGCATACACAGACACACACATCGCATTTCATAAGTCGCGCGTTTATTAATTGTGCGGCGCATGCGGCGTATGCGCAATTAATTTTGGCCTTTGCATGACTCTTAAGACTCAGACAATGTTGAGAGAAATTTGGATTCTAGTCTGGCATAGAAAACAGCGTGAAACAATTGACAGCGGCAAGTGCTAATTGTTGCCTAATTTGTGCAGAGCTTAGTTTGCTTTAGACTCTGTCGAAATATTGTCAACATGCAAAGAAACGAAACGAAATAGAGCAAAGTTTATCAGGTAGACAAGGTATATTCGCTGCTATCTGTACATACGTACTTGTCCATTCATAACTGGGTGCAAGACAATTGACGTCACAGTTTGCGATTAGTGGAGAAACATTTGTGGCTTAGTCTCTTTTCTATACCCTACAATGAAAGAGAGGTATACTCGACCTTGTGCAACAGGCAGAAGATCATGTCTGTTAATCATGTCTCTTCCTCTTCTGTCCCTCTTTGAACACACAGATCAAAGTTATTATAAAAGCTAAAGACAACAAATTGAGCATAAGGTTTCTGTTATATTGACAATGGATCAAGTTCATTTTAAATGTTGCTTGCCACGCCCACTGTCTGCGCAAGACAATAGTTTAGTTTTTCAATACAATTTGTAAAGGACATTTAAAAGATATAACTTTCTAACTTTTATATATACTTAGCTGCATATTATATCTGGCTATGCTGTAAATTTCAATACGCTGGGAACATAAACAAAGTAATTATCAAAGGCACTTTAGTGCCTTAATAGCGCTGACTGCCCCTGCTGGTATGCTATACTATGCATGCATATGTGTGTGTAAGAGTGAGTAAGGAATAGGATATTTCACAACTGTGCGTAGGGTATCTTACTTCTGGCTGTGCTTGACTGTAGCTTAGTTGTCTGCCTTTTCTTTGGTTCGAATTGTCTTAATCGTTTTTGTTGTTAGCTTATCTTATCTATCGATAGGTCTGGTTGCCTGTGTCTGGCGCACGCTTTCAAATTACTTGTTTGATTTCGACTTTTGTCGATTTACTCGTGTCATGACAGATGGCAACACATAGAATTCTAGAGAGAGACTTGTGACACATGTATATGACTTGTATAAGGGGATTGTATGTAATTCATACACACACACACACACACAGACACATTGACCTACATACATAGTTGAATCACACTTGCACCACCCCCGCAACTCATGTCGATGGCGGCGCCGCCTCTTGCTAATCATGTTTTCGGAAAACTTTCGATATTTTGAACTGATAACGTTCGTTAGTTCGTTCATTGGTTTTGTTTGTTGTTTTTTATAGCCTCTCAGTCTTATATTTATTATTTCTTCTTTTCGTTTTCCACTCACTTTGTTCTCCTTCTCTCTCTCTCTCTCTCTCTCTCTCTCTCTCGCCCGGAAATTTACTGCATGTGCAAGTTGTGTTAGTTTCCTTTTCAGTTTGTTCTTTGTTCCGATTCCGTTCTCGATTTGGTTTGACACGACATAAAGTAAGAGACAGTAACGATATAATGAATAATCAGTTAGACAACTCTCTCTCTCGCTCTCTACTGGATGCTCCTCGCAATGCCACGCCCACACTGACACGCCGCCACGCCTGCTCGATGTTGCCGAATATCATCGATGTTGAGTAATTTGAGAGTTCTTTCAGTTATGCGAGTAAACGTTAACGAATACGAGTACGAATACGAATACGAATACGAATACAAAACGAAAACAATAACAAGAGTAATAAGTAAAGAGTAAAGATTAAAGATTAAAGAGTAAAGCATCCTTGAAACAGTTTTGGGCTGCGTGTCAGGAGTGCATTTGCACTGAAACATTCTGAAGCTTGTAAATGCACTATCTGGTACGACATTCCAGAACGTACAATCTTCCCGAAATGCAAGAAAAAATGCTGAAACAAATAAATATATGCAATTTTTGTGAAAAACGATAACAAATAAAAAGAAAAAGATAACAAACAATAGTGCGGTCTTTCCCGATTAAATGAATAAGTAACATAAGTATTTATTTCTAATTTTTTAGTAAGCCTAAGTCAACTCTCTCTCTCTCTCTCTCTCTATATATATATATATATATGATATAATAAAGAATAAAGATACTCTGCAAATCAATATTTATGTTGTTTTATTTCTGAATATTTAGATAAAATAGATAATAACAGATTCATAGAAGAAACTAACTTGATCTGTATAAATCTCCATATAATAACAGATCTATAGAAGAAACTAACTTGATCTGTATAAATCTGTATGTGAACATTAGGTTCAATCTGCTTGCAATGACCTTGAACTCAGCATGGCGAAACTGGGTCGCCCGCCCAACTTTAAGCTTACTAGGTAAGCGTAACATACTAACCACACACACTCACACACATACACACTCATATACACGCGTGCAGCACTTTTAAGCGTTAAAGTTCCGCAATTATAATGAATTGCTTGGAGTTTGGCTAAATGGCGTAGCGACCTTCAGACGTCGTCGCATGCTGTAAGTAATTTACTCTCAATGCTGCTTTCCGCCCCACACACACACGCACACACAGACACACATGCAACTGGCAAGGCTAGCATGGATTAATGTTGCGCAAAAATTCTGTACAAATAAAGAAAGTTGAACATAAAACAAACTCTTGTTTAGAACATCTATGGAAATGTATTTAACAACTAATTTGATAACCGATAGACCACGAATCGATAACCCGGCATAAAGATTTGTATACAAATTCTATCGATTGTTATACAAATTAAGAACAATTCATTCAGAGTTATCTTTTAAAACCTCTAAAAACAAACAGAAAGATTTACGTATTACGATTTTTTTGATTTTTTTTCCGATCAGTTTTATCCCAAAAAAAGTCTAAGCTGGCAACACTTTATTGATAAAGATTTAAGAATAAAGCGCAGGCAGGCAGCTTCAACACGATTTTTTTTAGTTTTCAAAGTTTTATTGCATATTTTGCAGCGCTGGCAGCATTGGAGCCCCACGGAGCTTTTTTCGATTTTGACATGAACCACGCAGCCACACGCAATGTGTAACATAAAGCGCAACATAGACGCACCAATGGGCAACAGCCTCAAGCAACCCGTCGCATCGCATCGCATTGCAAAAGAGACGCGAGGTGGCGCCAAACGAGAACTGGCTGGCAACACGTATACGCAGCGTGTTGAAAAGCTCACACTGCAGTCAGAGGCGCCTTGTTTAAAAGTGAATCTTCCTGAACGCCATAAACCCTCCATCATTGTCTATACTTTTGTTTCTATTTTACTACATTCCTTAAAAACAAAAAACCAAAAAAACAAACCATATTTCGATTGGCTATGCGCTTTGGCAGTGTGGTTAGCTGGTTGTGTGGCCAAAACTGTTGCCAATATTGACAACTCACAGCCACTATCTTCACTGCCGCCGCGACAAGCTGCGCCAACATGAGTACATAATCTACCAACTTATTATTTCACCTCTAGACTTGCAGCTTATTATTTAAGTTAATGTTGTAGTACCTTATTATAAATAAAGATCTATCACTTGTTTTTAATTAAATGAATGCAGACAGTTGGAATACTTGAGTTCTGGAAGGTGAGTGTGGTCCAAGAGTCTGGATGCTGTTATATATACATACAAATATATAATATATACATATATATGTACATATCGACAATTTTTTCCTAACCCTCTCTGTATTTTTCTATACAACTATTATCAAAATAATAGGAGTCTTATTTCTTCATCTATAAATCTATAATTTCAACTTCAACTGCGTATTGTAATGTAAAATTCAGTTCAAGTACCTTTCTTTCTATTATATTTGTCCTTTCCATAGCCTTTCCATATCTTATAATTATTGATCAGTCGAATTTTTGCTATCATATCAACATATAAAATATTTCAAAATTATTAGTTCTAATTTGTGCACTCGTATTATTTAGATATTAACTGTACTATTTTTTACACATTTAACAATCAAATTGTCGTTTCGATCGGACAACTATAACATACAGATAGCTGACATAGGAACTATAGCCAAAAGGATGGTTTTTGTATTAGACTATGTTTAGTCTTTTAAAATACCTTAACTGTTCCAGTTTTAAATGAATGTTTTGTATACTGCTAAAATTTTAAAGGAAGCTATTAACTATATCCCACCAATCTGTTCAAAATAAACATAGTATTCATGTCAAAAACTTGTATAACATTCAATAATTATTAAAATAGTCAGCGAACAGTTCCGAAATAGGCTGCAAGAATATATATAAAACCCAATAATCTAATTAGGTTATCATTGAATCTTGTGTATAGATAAGTATCATAAGAAAAATTTGTATTGGCAAGTGTAACTCATGGCTAGAAAAAGACAAAAATCCTAACATTAATAAATGTAATTAATTACAAATTTGTTTTCATGACAATAAGAATCAAACCCAACTTCGTGCAAGTATTGGAAACACTTCAAAAGAGCCTTACTTAATTGCATTTAACCAAACGGACAACGCAAAAACGTTCTACAATTATCAGTTGATTTCCAGACTTAGAATTAATAATTTAAAGTTGAGACAGAAATAGAAATAAAATACTAACACAAAAAAAACAAGATATTTGAAATTGGACAGAAGTAGGAGAAGAGAAGAGAGAGAGCGGCATTTAGATATCTCTTTGGTAATTGGAACAAAATATAGTGTTTATTTATACACATCATTTAGATGAACCTTCGCAGGAAGCCCCTAAAAATAATGTTACACAAAAGCTAAATGATTTATAAAATAAATTCGAAATTTAGTTTTATGTTTCTTTTTTTTTTTTGTTTTCATCTTTTATATATATAAATTTTAAATTAATAAAATGTACTTGCTATATTTCTATATAAGTTCATCATTCATATAAATAATAATTTTTAAATCGCACATTGTTTTCTTTTTCAATTTCTTAGTTTTTATTTGAATTACACAACATTACTATTATTATTTATCGTTTATCGTTTCATTATACGTATGTTAAAAGAGTTTTTCTTACACTTTATTGACATTGTTCTTCAACTAATGATGTGAAGATCTCTGTTTGCATTTTATTTGTTGCTTCAGTTTCAGTTGCTGTTGTTGTTGTTCTGCTTTACACTTGAATATATTTAAATGATGTATTTTGTTTTGTTTATCTAGTTTCAATTATTATAAGGGCTCTTTATTATGTGTTCAGTAAATAATTTGCGTCTTCAGTTGGATGCTGTTAGTTTTGTTTTTAATGTAGATCGCTTCTTATGTTTCTTGTTGTTGTTCTTTAAATAATTTAAGAGTATTTAATAAAGGACTAATAAATTAGTTATACGCTTGGTAGGTGTATTGGCAAAGATTAATATAATTATGGTTTTATTAACAAAATGTAATGAATTATATAATTTTATACTCCATTCTTGCGTACATGTGTGAGCGAGCGTGTGATCTGCATGTGTCTATGTGTGTGTGTGTGTGTGTGTTTATGTAGGTGTGTGTGTAATGCTTGTTAAATAATAGATTAGAATAAATACAACGTTATACAAATAAGAGAGGACTTCCATGTTGTTGTTGGCCAAGAAGAGCGAAAGATAAAGTGATTCCATTTGCAATCGCGTTGCAATTTCACTTTTCCAACCTGTATGTTTCACTTGGTGTCAGAACAACTCATGTTTTTCTTTACGTAACTAAACAATAATACAAAATTATTTTGATAAATTGAAAAAATAATAACTGTTGCATTTTAGTCTGTTGTTGCACGCACGAATTATACACAAAACTAAACTAAATGCTAATTCATTTCAAAAAAAAAAGAATGAAGCAATTACATTGATTTCTTTCATATAATTTTATGAAACTAGAAACTTCTTTCAGGTTGACGATAAAATGCGCTTTTCAAGCACACTTCCGGCAAGTTTTTGTTATAGTTTATAGTTATTTTTTTGTTTGTTTGTTTGTTTTCAACTTCGAATTGAGAACTATATATGCTATGCCTGTATTAGAGTTAACCTTAATTCCAATTAGTTGCTCAAGGTTTGGTTTTTATACACAATTCGTTTTGATTGTTATTATAAAGTTTTATTTAATTTCAATTTAAATGATAAGCCTAGGCATTTATATATATATATATTTCCTTTTTGTGTATAATTCGAGCTGTGTACGTGTGTGTGTTGTGTTCGTTTTTTGTGTGTGTGTGTGTGTGTGTTAGTATGTGTATGGTTGTATCGTTATTACATATTCCATGTATATTATGCAATGTTTTAGTTACTCAAATAGATTCACAAACATTTCTTTTGTATGCCTACTCTACACGTTATTCTTGTTCTTCTTCTTCGTGTTTTTGTTTGTTTGCTTGTTGTTGTTGTTGTTACTCTTGCTCCTTTTGTTACTCTGTTCTGTTTCATGTTGTTGTTTATTGTTGTTGTGGTTGTAGTTGTGTTGGTGGTGGCGATTGGTAACGACATTAACATCATAATTTATTTATCTGCCTTCGCTCCTCCCTTTTATTTTCCTGCTGGCAACAATTTATTTTATCGAACAATGTGCAATTGGTGTTGATGTTATTGTTGTTGTTGTTGTTGTTGTTGTTCTTGCTATTGATGTTTGCTCTTGCGCTGTTCCTGTTGTTGTTCTTGTTGCTGTAATGTTGCTGCTACTGCTGTTTATGGTGCTGGTGCTGCTGCTGCTGCTGCTACCGCTGCTGCTCCTTTTTAGGACGTTCCATTGACAAGCCCCTCCTTCTTTACTGCATCCGTTGTTGCCTGTTCCGCATGATTGTTGCGGTTTTTGTTGTTGCGTCGTGGCTTTGACTGCTGTTGTCCCGCCTGCGGTTGTTGCTGTTGTCCCTGCTGCTGCTGTTGTTGCTGCTGTTGTTGTTGCGGTGGTTGCTGCTGCAGCTGTTGTTGTTGTTGTTGCTGCTGTGTGCCAGCCTGTTGCTGTTGCTGCTTGTCGCTGTTTCTCGGCGCATCCTTCAACTTGTTGTTTGCCCCACCAGCTGAGTTCGCATTGCTGCTGCTCTGTTTGCTGTTCTCTTGTGCATTCAGCGGCGCCTTATTTGCTTGCACTGACGCCTGTTGCTGCTGCTGCTGTGCTTGCGGCTGCTGCTGCTGCTGTTGTGATTTATTGTGGTTGTTATTGTTATTTCCCACTGCACCATTGACTGTAAAGAGTAGAATCAAACAATGTTGAGGCACGTTGAAGGATGATTACACAGCACGCCCCAAATCCCCGCACCATACTCACTGTTGTTGGGCGCATTGTTGTTCTTTTGCCTTCTGCGTCTCCGAGAGCTGCCCTCGTACGAAGAGTTACTGTCCGCTGTGTCGGAGAATCATGAAAGGTAATATAGAATAGGAAATTGACTATTGCAATTCATTGATAAATCGAAAACAAACTTGGAGATTAGGGGGAATCGAACAATGTATTATTGAACTATCATTGAATTGATATCTTCAATATAAGAAGTTACATTATAGACAAATTAAATTAAAACACACACGGTCCGCTAAAATACTGGTAACAAGAAGAAGAAGTCTTGACCGTGGTCCCCCTCCCTCTCTCCCTCTCTGTCTCTCTCTTTATCACTCCCTCTCTGTCTTTCGTTTTCATATTTTCTTTCTAGTCCTAATCCATTGACTCACCGCGCTCCACACTGCTCACTTCACGCGCCTCCCGCATCTCCTCGGTGTGATTGTGGTATTGATAGTCCCTGCCATTCTGCTCGTTACGTGGCGGCCGACGGTTAACACCGCGTCGATCATTGCCACCGCGATAGTTGTTGCCACCACCACCACCACCGCCGCCGCCGCCGCCACCACCACCACCACCTCCGCCGCTACTTCCAGCGTTCTGTGGGCCAACATTACCGCGATCGTTGTTATAACGCTGCTCGCGTTGATGATCGCCGCGGGAGTTGTAATCGTCGTCATCACGTCGATTGGTGTGATAGCGCTGACTGTTGCCACCGCCGCCACGCCCACGTCCGCGTCCACGCTGACCACCACTCCCGCCGCGTATCGAGCGCACCGATTCAATGTCGCTACTGTAGCCACGCTCAGAGCGCCGGGACACGGCGAAACTCTGTGTGGACCCCATGGAGGACTCTTGAATGGCGCGTAACTGTTGATCGATTTCCAGCTTCTCTTGGCGCAGCTGCTCCACTTCCTGTATTCCAGTTAATAGAACCATATTAAGTAAAAGCAATTATCGTAGACTCTGTGGCCAGCAGACGCACCTTCAAATGTGACAGATGATACTCCAGCAGGACTTTAGCATTCGCAATGCTCTCCATGGTGCCAATGAACACAAAGGGTACATGCGCCGGTTCACGTGGTATATTCAGATCTTGCTCATCATCGCCAGCGATCTATAAAATGGTTTGCTAGAGATTAGGCCATGTCACACACAGTGTACAATACTCACAGCACTCACCTTGATTCGAAACACGCCGCTTTTATCCACTATCTCCTGAATGATGCGCCCATTTTTGCCAATCACCTTGCCGACCAGCTCCCTAGGAACCTGAAAGAACTCCTCGGCATATTCGAGCATGGAGCGTGCCCGCTGCACCGACTCCTCTGTTTCGCCGCTTATTTTGAATGTGCACGACTTCTCCTCTAGCTCAATATTCGTAACGCCGACCAGCGTGCGTGCCGCTTGTATATTGGAGCCATGTGAGCCAATTGCCAGTCCCATGAGATCTTCGCGCACACGAAATTCTTCAATAAAGTTGCTGCAATACAAACACAAATTGAGATTATAAACTCATCTACAGTTCGATAGAAGTATTAAACATACCCGCGACTCATTAGCTTAGTGGTTTCCAGCTGACGCGCAGCTTCTTCAGTCCTTTTCAAGAGCATAACCTAAAGGAATAGATAAAGGTAAAGTAAGTATGATTTGTACATATTTGCGAGTACTTGAATGACGCACCTTTTGTGAGAGATTACGAAAATGCATATCCTTGAGCATACTGGCGCGCTTCTGAGTATGTTCCCACTTCGAGATGACAATAAGGACGTCCATTTCGCGATTGTAGTTGCAGACGCCAGCATCGATGGTGCGTTGAAACTCCTTGTGTATGCCATCCTTCTGGGCTCTGCAAGTAGTAAAGAATATATCATATATATTCAAGTATTCAATGTGATGATAAGGAAAATAACTTACTCTTCGCGCAACTCCTCAGGCACGGGGAGCGTGAACTGATAGAAGGATTTGGGCGTAATTGGCGGATTTGGATTTTTGGCGCGCAATCTGCCAAGTTCACAGATTTCGGTATAAGGCGTCTCGAAGCCAATGTATGCCACAGCACAGATATCAGCCTTTAGCATTTTGATAACAGCCACCCACCAGCCGCAAGTCTCACGCTCATTTGTGCGCGTAAACACCTCCACCTCCATGCCCTCCTCGAAGTTGGGTGCTGGCGTTACGGCCGCCTCCTCGGGCGGCAGGCGAACATTGACGAATGCATATTTCAGCACCTCGGGCACGCTGCAAGTGCAGAAGGGAGAACAATATAACAATTAGACTATCGCATAGCTATACATGACACAAGAGTGCGCCTTGCTAATCTACGAACAAAGTGTTTGCCAACGTCAACGTCAGCGTCAGCTTCTCTGTCGCAGTCGTCGTTGACGCTGGCAGCAAGCCAAGCGAGCCTGACTGAGAATAATCACAATTACGGGGGTGTCCCGTTTTTCACGACACTCTCTATCTCGCTCTCTCTGCCTCTCTCGCGGCAGATCGGAAATACTTGTTTGCATTCGTTTCTATATGTATATATACTAGAGACAGAGAGAGAGAGAATTCTCTACAGGGTGTGGACTAAAATTAGACTCAGCTGCTGCTATTTGCTGCTCAGCTCAGCGGAAAAGAAAACATCAAATCATATTCAATTGAAACTATAGAATTTGTTCCAAAAATGTCACCAAAATGCAACAAACAACGAAGCAAAAATAAAAATACAAAATAAAACAGGAAGAATCAAAGAGAAGCGCACACAAAAGAAACGACAAGAAAAAATGGTTCTTTCCGCGGTTATAAATAGCGTCGACGTCGCTGTCGCTGCCGCTGCTTCTGCCTCTGCTGCTGTTGCTGCTGCTATTTAGTGGCATTTGCTGTTGGCGCTTGACAGCTAGGCAGGCCCACAGGCCCACTAGACATGCATGTACAGTTATTGTCCGGCCAGACACGGACGGACATTCAACGAACATCGACTCTGACGTCGCTGTCGTTTGTTTGTCGTCTGTCGGAAGGAGCTGCAGTGGCAGTGGCAGTGGCGCTGACAGCGACTGAGGCTGAGGCAGAGGCAGAGGCAGAGGCAGCGCATTTAACAAATTGCGCCAAATTAAACTCTGGCAACTGGTGGCGTCAGCAGCGCGCCAGACCAGGGGCAGGCACGCAGAGAGTTGGCGAGTGGCACACATTGTTGTTGTTGTAAATTGTTTAGTAAATCATAAAATAAATGCTCCCTTTTGATTAGTTTCATTTGGTTTTTGAATGTTTGCAACTTACCCGTCCACATCCACGAAGATGCCATCATCGCCGACAGCTGTCACCTGGCCCTGTTGTCGTTGTCGTTGTTGTTGTTGTTGAAGAGAGGAAAGAGTGGCAGCAAAGCGGAGGGAACAAAAGGAAAAAATAAGAATAAATAAATAAATGTGTCATTAATGCTGTTGTTGGTGTTGTTGTTATTGTTGCTTTTGCTTTACGATACTTCTTTTAGCTATACATGTATTCTTTAATTATATTTTTATGATCGTTTCACAGACTAAATGAGCGCGCAAGCTCAGCATGTCGTGAGAGATGACAATAACAGACAGAAATGTGCCAGCAACCAGACTTCCTTGTGATAACAGGCACAGCTCAGGAGCTTATCAAAGGCAAAAACAACTAATTTGAAATTTGATTCATTCACATACATCTTATAAACAAGTAAGAGGGTGTAGCGTATTTATCGTATTTCTCATTTGGGATCTTCATTTGATTACAGCAGTTTTCTCGACAAGTCCCGATGCTATTCCCGCCTACGCACTACGTTGCTGTGCTAACTCCCCCTAACTAAGACCTTAGTCAAACAATTCCAGAGTTCCCTAGAAACTTGCTTACTTTTGGAAGGAATCAATTGCCTGCAAGACAGATGCAAGCAATTATGAAGGCATCTCCAAGTTGTCGGCTAAATTATTCGAGAATGTTTTAACTCCTCACTTGCAACAGATCCGTCATATCCTGTTTTCAACAGGGATTCATGAAACAACGTTTATCTACGACATATTTATGAACGATGTATTCATTCAACTACTAACTGCATCTAAGTTGCACTCAGTAGATATTGTGTCGGATGGCCAAGCCAAATGTAGTGTATTTATGACTGTCTGTTTGTTTTTTCTAAGAATTGCATTTTGTTTTCTGTTCTTTTGCATAAAGCATGCGAATCTGATAAGCTTCAAATGGGTAAACCACAAGGCACTGACTTTTTTGTCAACAGAAACTCTAATCGAGGCACTCACACAGACACAAGCATGCAGCGCTGCTTGTGAACACACACACACACCCCCACATGAATGACAAAGTGCGCCCTCTATGAGTGCGTACCCGTATGCCTTATGTACGTATGTATGTATGTATGTGTGTATGTGTGTGTGTGTGTGTGTGTTTGCGCGTATTTCTGTGTGAGACTCCACTCAACAAATGTTGCATTTATTTATAGATATAAAGCTAAAATTTACGAAATTAGAAACTGAGGCCGTGCAGCCTCAACTGAGAACGCCGACGTCGCATTCGCAGTCGCAGACGCCGTCTCAGCATTGGGCTTACCTTATAGTAGGCTCCGTTATCAAGTCGCACTTCGACCATAAGATCTTCCATTGTGTTAATCCTCTGCAGGTTGCACCTCCTTTTATGATATTGTTATTATTGTTCTTCTTCTTCTCTTTTATGTAAATGAAGCAATTAATATACCACAATAGCTCCTTGGCCCCGCCGGTCGTCAGTTAGCGCCGACTTGCGTATAAGCTAAAAAAGAGAGATAGAGAGAGAGGGAGAGAGAGTGGGAAAATAATAGAATCTTTAGTAAATAGTTTTATGGAAGTTGATGAGGACCACATACAACGATAAAAAGTCGGGCTAATTCTCCAAATCTTCGTTATTCCCTACGATTACTTCGTTATCAGTCTTTTTGCTTTGCTTCTGTTGTTTTTGTGGCTGCTGCCGCTGCTGCTGCTTTTGTTGTAGCTCTGGTTGTGGTGGTGGAAATGCTTGCTGCTGCTTTTGTCAGAAACACTCACTCACACACACACACACACTCACACGTACGTACCTCTCTCTCTCACTCTCTCTCACAGTTCCTGCAAAGATAAACAAGAAGAAGAGTATGCAATAACAACAATAAATAAACGAAGCTTACAGTAAAACCTATATGAAAATTAACAATGAAACTGACGTCGACAGCGACATCGACAGAGACAAGGCTAAGACGACAACGACAGTCATGCGATGGCAATCAAAAATTATAAAATTTTGAAGTTATTTTGGGCCGGTCATATGAAATTTCCTTTTGTTAGATATCAAAAACAACAACACTAGGAGTAGCGACAACAACAACAAATGCATCGAGTAACGTCAACGCAGCGTTTGCCGGGGCAGCGCTGCTGCTGCTGAATCTTCTTCTTCGTTTTATAGCCAGCGCCGCTGCGCCGCCGTCTTTCTTTTGTGTCTTCACATCACTCTCCGCTCTCACACGCACATCAAACTCACTAGCCATACACACACACACACACACACTACTATACAGCACTGTCAGCAGCCGCCGCCGCCGAAATGCTGAGCACGCTTTTCCAATAAGAATTTCACACACACACACACGCATGCACACGACGAGCTCAGCAGCAGCACATGCCGATTTTTCATACATATACACAAATGCATTATATTCACGGTGAATCTCTTTGAACTTCTTTTACTTTGTTAATCGTAAAGATTTAAATACGTTAAAAATCTTTTCTACACTCCGTGCGCTTTGGGTAGAATTTTCCATCTTTTCCACCTCCCTTTTGCTGCACAAATTCGCCGCAGTCGCGGCTGCTGCTGCCGCCTTGCCGCTGTGCAAAATTTTTTTCGCTCCTTGCTAAATACTTACGGCCAAGCTACGCGGCTATTTAATTACGTTAAATGTTTGAAAATTTATTGCACTTACGGCTGCCTGGCACGTTAATCTTCTGGATTGTTTAATTAGAGCTTACACCCTTTGAAAATAAAAAATATATCGCGTGCAGTGCGCTGCTTTACTGCTTCCAAAAATTTTTTTCGGCTGCGCTGCGTTCTCTTCGTTTTGCTTTTACGCCTGTTTCGCAGCACAGTATTCAATAATGCTGCCAACTCGATGTAGTTGCCTCGCGTTCGCTACAACTTTTCGAAAATTTAGCTTTATTCGCTAGGCCTTTTAAATGCTTGTAATATAAAAAATTGAACAATATTATTTTGATAAAGGCTTTTTGTAAATGAATGCGATGTTCACTTGAAAACACACACAAAAATCATATGTGACATGTATCGCGCGGTGGGGCAACTCTCTAAACTGACAAGTAGCGTAGCGTTGCCAACTGTTTGATTTTCTTGTTACAATACCATTTCTCTAACCAGGGCTGCAAGATAATTGTACGGTTGCATTTTAGCGCATACGAATTTTTAAATTGACTTAAGTAACGTATACATTGTTTACGTTCATTAAACATGATGTGCTGCTTAGTTAGCAGCTTGACGTTGTGGGCAAATTAATAATTTAAATAAAGAGCAAAAAGAGAACTTTTGATGAGCAATATGATCAATATTTATTTATTTAGTGATACTGAGTAAGAATATATATACTTTGTGGGGTCTGCCACGTCTGCCACGCCTCCTTCTGCCTGTTACATACCCTTTTAGTATACCCTTTTTTGACCATTTTCAATAGTCGAAGAGTATACAAATTTTATCCACAGCTGCACACTTTTGTTTTGGCGGTATATGAAGTTTATCCAAAACTATACAATAAAAAGACGTTTTCTACGTTGCAGCCACCTTTTGTAGAGGTCTCAAAGTACGGCATGTCGTTATTCTTTTTGCACCATTCCATAGCTTGCCGTGTGGTTACCTACGGATAAAGGGGATTTCAATCTTCAAACTGATACATGATTCATCCAACCGTTTTCTACATTGCGATTATCCATATCAATTTCATTGCCCACTAAAATGAACGGAAATCTTTCTGGATTCGATGGATAAGCAAGTAGAAGGAACTCATCTCGCCACGAGTCTAGTTCTTTGACGGAACTCGGCGACGTCACGTCGTAAACAAGTACACAGTAAACAGTGCCACGGTAGAATACTGGTCCCAGTGTCTGGAATCGCTCACAACCGGCTGTATCCCATATCTAAAGTATAACCATTATTGAAACATTGTTCAAGCCGAAGCTTACTGATCAATTCTGCAATTTTACTTTGCGATTATTCAAAAAAATCTCTTTTATAAATAAATTCGATGTGATTGTTTTAGCTAATTTACGGGGAAAATGCTTGTTAACATATCGGTTTAATAAAGATGATTTTCCGACATTGCTGTCCCCCAAAACGATCCCTTTTTCCGGATTTTGTGCGTTATTCATGTTGAGTTGTTAAATTAGTTGAATAAAACTCTACTGCGATCATTTATGCTGTTCCACTGAGTATAGAAGTCTTCTCACTGTATATTTAATTTATTAAACGATTCACTAAAGTATAGATTACATTTTACGTATTTCTACGATTGGCGCTACAAAGTGATAGGCAAGTTTTTATTTCGCTTCCATTCCTTTCGATTTATGCATTCTCGCATTGCATTTTTATGTCCGTTTTGGTGGGTAGACGATTGCCGACTGTGACTTGTTCGAACTGTTCACTTGGCAAGTTCTTAGAAGTCATTAAACACACATAATCGCAAAACATAAACATCTGCAGTTCACTCTCCCATTCAAAAAACCCCAAGCTGACTCATGGTCCCAGGAGTAGGCAAGCGCACACTGTTGCCTTAAGACTGAGCTGCACGTTCCGATTATCAGTTTGAAGAAAACAAACACTGATTGTGTGGAGGCTTTCACACACTTACATGAGCCTATCAGTTGTAAGTTCCGTTCCGTTCTGCATAAATTCTGTAATTTTACAATGTTTGACTTGTGCCATTAAATATTTGCAGTTTTTGTAATGTTTATTGTTAAAATTAAACCAAAAGCATGAATATGTTTAATGAAAATATCGAAAAATTACAATACATATATAAAGTTTACACAAGCGTTTATGTAGGCATTACCGAAATGGATCAATTTTTAATAATACTCTATACGACTTACAAAATGAACTAACCAAATTTCGATTCAAATTTATTGAAAATGTTGCGGTCTGTGGCCAATATATATATGCATTGCCGATCGCATTGAATGTATGTGCAGGCAATTAATTAATTCATTATAATTAATTACAATAGAAATGTATATATGTTTTTGTTTTATTAAATTTACAATCACAAGATTTTGTATTATTTTCTGGTAGTTAATTTGTTGTTGTTATTGATTTTGATGTCGTTGCAACAGCTGCTCGTTGCCTGTTGCAGCAGCGCGATAATTTTACTAATTAATGGCAAAATATTACTAGGAGGGCATGCACAATATGTCGAAGTTATTATGATTGGTAAATACGAATACACAGACCATAAATAGTAATTATAACGGGAAATCTCTGCTGAAGTTTATCTGAATTTAGCATCCTATAATTATAACTATTCTGTTTGCTGAAATTGTTTTACTTAATCATATAACCTTGCTGTCGTTCTTCGTATTTGCTTTTATACTCATATGCTGTTATTTTATTTATAATATAGATTGTTTAATTATGCACTTTGCGTTTTTTTATTCTGTTGTTGTTTTTTGTTGTTGATGTTGTTGTTGCTGTAGCTGTTGCACATGTATATGTAATTCTATTATTACATTAGCATTGGCAATTGTCAGCGTTGCCTGGACGACTGTTTTCAGGGCTCAAGCGTATTTGATCGGGAAAATCGTTGATGAGTTCAGCCTAGAAAATATATGAAAAGTCATGAGCATTCCGCACTTTATGTTAGTCAATTCAATAAATACCTCCGTCTCTTGCTCCAGCGCATTCTTTGCTATAGTTTGAAACGCCATCTCCACGTTGATGCCCTCCTTTGCCGAAGTCTCATAGTAGGGAATCTCGTTTTTCGATTGACACCATTGCTGTGCTCGGCGCGTGGATACCTGACATTTGCATTGATTGGTTAGATTATTAAATGCAATGTGGTATTAATAAAACTTTGGTGTACTTACTTGGCGGTTATCTAAGTCCACTTTGTTGCCCAGCACGACAAAGGGAAAATGCTCAGGATCTCGCGGACTGGCCTGTATTAAGAACTCGTCCCGCCATGAATCTAGATTCTTGAATGAGTTTGGCGCCGTTACGTCATAAACGAGCACACAGCAATCGGCGCCACGGTAGAAGGCCACACCGAGTGATTGGAAGCGCTCTTGACCAGCCGTGTCCCAAATCTAGAATACAATTATAATTATCAGCAGACCACGACATGCAATGAGCTGGGTATAAAATTACCTGCATTGTGACGACGCGATCATTCACAACAACCTCTTTAGTGCAAAAGTCGGCTCCGATCGTTGCTTTATACTGATTGGAAAAGCGTTTGTTTACATATTGATTCATGAGTGACGTTTTGCCGACGCTGCTGTCGCCCAGTATGATGACTTTCAGTAGAGATTTCTTTCGGGTGGCCATATCGATATTTCTAATGTATTTTTCCTATTTGCTTTTAGCTGTTTTTGCTGCCTTTGTCTGAAATAGAAAACCAATTGGAACGTCGTTAAAAATATATGCAGTGTTCACTTATTTTTATGTATTGTATAATTTAATTATGGATATATCTAATTCTCGGATTGCACAGTTTACTGCTGTCGGTTGGCAACGCTGACATTATCTCTCGGCTTCAATGTCAGATTCTACACGGTTTACTGATCCGTGACTCATGATATATGAACAATGAATGACTTACACTGGAGCAAAGTACGCGGTATCAAACGAGGGGACGAATCGTATTTAGAACATACATATGACCCGCATCGAAGCGATAATAAATTTTATGATTGGAAGCTAGCGTGCACAGCGGAGAAAGTGATGATGAAAACAAAGAACACGCATTACAAACAAAGGCATTGAGCTATACTCCATCGAGAAGAAAATTGTTGATGTGGTCACTATATGTTTTTCTAGTAAAATGAAAACGCCCATATTTGTCACAGCGACGAGGGGGAGTTGTATTTAACAGTAATATGCATACAATGTACTGTAAAATCAAAAATAAAACTGCGAGCTCAGCGCTCCACCCGTCTGATTGATCCACAAATGACTTGTTTTTGCGCACTAATACCACCACAATAACATCTGTGTATGCATGTTTTCTGTGTCTGGGCTCCACTGGCATTTTCCATACTGTTTTTACTGCTGCGTAACAATTTTTCAGTCTTTGTTGCGAACAGGATTTGTTTACAACCTTGGGATGCATTACAAATGCATTTATATATCACTTACTTTGTTTAAATAAATTGTTTGTTGTGTGTACGCACTTAATTTCTTTTCTATTTAACTACGCAGTTAATTTTTTTTGTTTTTTTCTACGAATTTTGACCAACATCAACTTGATAATCGATACCTAATATTTCGGGAAATCGATATACGATAAATTGATATACGTTTACAGAGAAATCTTGACAGAATACTTTTCACTTAACAGAATAACTCCTCATTGAAAAACACAACAGAATTTAACAGGTTGTTCTGAAATTTACAGGTGTATTTCATGTTCAATGAATATTCTTATATATTTATAAAATGCCTTAAATGTGAATTCTCAGCACATAACTAATAGTATTACATATATATGTATCGATAGAATAAACAAAATAATATGTTAACTACGAAAGGGAATACAGCTAACATGTTTACATCCGAGTTGCCATTGGTCACACTGCCAAAACGAAAAATGAAATAGTTATTTGTTTTAGTTGTATCAAAGAAATAATTCAAATAAAATTTAAAGTAAACACTTCCAAAAGACCGTGTGTGCCAAAATATATTGAAAACCATTAAGTACGAGTTATAAATAGTAATAATGGCAACGCTTCCGCCGCGCAAGAACCAGACGCCAACTCGCATCTGCAGCAACATGAAACCCCACCTGACACCGCTGCAGACGTTATTGCAAATGGGCTTCCAGAAGCATAGGGCGTATGTATCAGTATACCAGAGGCGTATCCATACATATCTCTAGCTTAAGATTAACAAATGGGATACAAATGGAACGCAAAACTAGCGACTGATAGGGACAACCAACGCTGTAGCATTTATTGATTTTACTTTTACTTACCCCAATTTTATTATCTTGCAACAGCGAAAAGGCGCTTGCATCTACCGGCAACAGAGGTGTGCAAATAGCTTCCGATTGGCTGCTGGCCCACGTTAACGATGCCACCTTGGACGAGTGTGCGCCACGTGAATATATTATATATGCCTGTCCAACTGGTTCGTTTCTACAGCAGCTGGAAGAGTTCTGGTCCAAGTCCCGCCAGATGTGTGGATGGAATGGAGCCCATAACTATGTGCCACACATCACGCTTGTCTCTTTCTTTAAGGTAAGCAAAATTTAAGCCATTCATCGGTTATTATTATTAATAATGCCTTCTTGTATAACCAGGCTCCAGATGAGTGTTCGCTGCAACTGTCAAAGGCCCTTAAGCAGGTCGTGGACATGACTGGGGCACTACTGGATCGACCGATCAAATTGGAGCCATATATGAGTCAAAACTTTATGGGATTCTTTGTGGCCGAAGATGATGCGAATTATTTAAAGCGCTTGGCTTTGCAATATGTCAAGGAGGTTTCCAACTCAAGTAGGCCCATGCCACTGATTGCAATTTTATTATTGGTTGCAGTTTCCAGTTGCAGTTACACTTTGTTTTGGGTTTCTTTTCGCACCATTTATCTGGTTTATTTCGGTATGGCGTGGCTTACGGTTTCGTTCTCTTCCTATCTCTTTGCCTGCACTCACTAATCGTTGGCAATGGATCCAATAAATGGTAACGGAGCACAGTTATAAGCGATACTTACGAGCAGCTGGATGCCATTGTGGCCTGCTTTCCCTGGTGTGGAGCAGTATCCTCAGGCACTCGCTGCATTCCGCGCAGCAGTCGATGTAAGCAATAAGTCAACAATTGAAAGTAAAAGCTCTCAATTAAGTTTAAATTAATCTCTTTTTTTCACATTACTCATCGTCAATCATTGCTGTAGATTCTCATAATATTATTTACCTTAGTTGCATGCATAACGTTATCATACTGTAGTATTGGCATATCTTTATTGATTTCGTGACGTGACGTGACGTAATAATCAAAGCCGCCGTGACAATGAAGTTTTGCTCGTACATACATATATAACTAGAGTAGAGGCGCATTTGATATTCAGTTATCGATTGGCTTTCATATCGTTTGGTCTACTAATAGACTCTATTACCTGTAGCAATCTCACTCGAGCCACACGTTAAGAGCCTGCACCTGACGCTCGCATATCAGTTCCCGCAGGCACAATTCAATGCACTGAAATCACTTGTGGAAACTCTTGACGCCAGCTGTGCATCCAATTGGGAGCTGCGTTTATATTCCCGCGATCCACGACTCGCCACAAAACAAGTTAGCACCGCAAATCTTTTACGGTTTATACATCATAGTCAAAATAATTGCTCTTTAATTGCAGGTTCAGAAAGTAGTTTATCCTCATAATCCCCACGAAACGGATGAGCTGGAGCTTCGCATTGGCGACTATATCTACTTGAATAGCGAAGGAGTTGATAGCTCCAGTGACGGTTGGGCAGAGGGAATATCCTGGCTAACTGGGAGCACAGGACATTTGCCTGTCAACTATACAGAACGCACAGCCGAATCGGATGCTTGGACTCTGCACCGTGTAGTGCAGCTATCAAAGAGCATAGCATCATCTCTAAACTCGGCCGAGGATTTAGATATTGTAGACGGTCGCAGCATATCTACAGAACCCGAAGACCGTCAGCGTGAGCTGCAACAAGGTAAGTTAGTTTTAACACATCTAGTTCTCTTCTCTTGTATTGCTCTGCTCACTTTCAGGTACCCAACACCCAGAGATCATAGAGGGTTCTTCGTTTGAGGAGTCGGAGCAGAGCGTTGAGAAATACTTACGTCAAACTTTACAGCCCTGCTTAGAGCTTCCCTCAGTGCAGCTGCTTAATAACCACAATTTCTCACACCAGCATAATCCGCACACGCCAACAATTGAGATTACTGCCAATATGTCTTCCTGTTCCACCACTAATTCTGTGTCGAAGAATGTTGACGAGATAATGGTGGAGCCACCGCCCGTTCAGGCGCCCAGACCCGATGACACGCTAAGTGTACACTCCGATCATGATCATATTGTGCAGCCAAGCCTGTTGGACGCAGCGCATTCTAAGAATCGGAAGGTGTACATTATGAGGCACGGTGAGCGTGTCGACTTCACATTTGGCACTTGGATTCCCTATTGTTTCGATGAGTTTGGTAACTATATGCGCAAGGATCTAAATATGCCAAAGGTGTTGCCGCATCGCAAAAATAGTCCTGATGGCTGGCAGAACGACTCGCCGCTGACAAACGTTGGTGTCTACCAGGCACGTCTTATCGGAGAAGCTTTGCTGGAGGCACAGGTTCAAATCGATCATGTATACTGTTCACCATCCTATCGGTGTGTGCAGACTTGCACCAGTGCTCTGGAGGGCCTTAAAATGAGTGGAAAACATAAGATTAAGTTAGAGCCAGGACTATTTGAGTGGATGGCTTGGTATCCCAATGGCGTACCAGATTGGCTGAGCAGTAGCGAGTTGATCGATGCTAAATATGATATTGACTTAAACTATGTGCCTGTGCAGCCGGCCACGGATTTGACTATTCATTTAAAGGAATCTACGGAACAGTTCTATACACGTAATCATGAAGTGCTCCTGCAGCTGCTCGGCAGTACCAGTAAGTACCGCAAATATACATTAGAAATCTGTATCTAAATCTATACTTACTTGCAGCTGGCAATCTGCTAATTGTGGCGCATGCCACAACACTGGACACCTGTTCGCGACAGCTGACTGCCGGAGCGCCGCGCAACACGAGCGAATTGCGACAGGTCATCCACAAAATACCCTACTGCAGTTTGGCTACTGTTGAGCAGGTTGATGGTGTCTGGAAGCTGGTCGAGCCCGAGTGCCTGCCAGTAACTCACTCGAAAAACCCGCGATTCGAGTGGAACGCATTGTCGACCACCTAGTGCCCGTGCTTGGAGCAGTTTCTCTGCAAGCATTGAGACTGATTGAATACATATTCATTTTACAGCCGACCAAACACAGAACAACACACACATATGCAAAACATATACACACAAACACATATACGTAATTTGTTAAGTTTCAATTTTCTGTTACTATTTAATACGCTTATTATCTGTCTACCTTTTGTACAACGCCAATTATTTATGTTCCATTTGTTCTTAATTTGCTTAAACAAATTAATATACGGACATATATACAATATATATATATATACAAATACATACATATATAGTTAAGCAAGCAAATTGTATGCAGCTGCAGTTGAAGCAGAGCTTCTTGGCTCTCTTGGATGTTTTCATACGTTTTATAATCAACCAAGCTGCAGTTAACATGTTGCCAACAATAATTACATACAGATATATATACAATACTATACATATATTGCAGCAGCAAAGCGTTACCATGAAATTATCGTTTATATATAACATTCAAGCATGTTTATAGTATTGTTAACCATTTGTATGCTGAACAAATTCATAGAGTGAATAGAAATATTATCAATATATAGACCTGTTTTAAGTAATTAGTTTCAACAGAATAACCCCAGTACTGTTTTCTCCCCCTATTAATGATAATGATCATTACAGAGCCGCTCTCTTAGCCTTATCTATCAGCAAGTGTAAGCTAGTTTAGTTTTGCTTTAGCCTGGCCCGTTGGCTTGTTTGGCACAATATACTCTACCTTAGTCTTGTTTAGCCTTAGCGAAGCGCTGTCTAAAATCACTACATACATACATACGTATATATATTTATGCAAAGAATAAAAATCACTGAGACACGCTCTAACAGTAGAATTTACAACATTCACATTTGCAGTTCTTACTTTGGGGGGCTTTGGGTGAAGATCACTAAGCTTGATTGTCAATATGGTATTCTGGAAATGATCGACGCTCTCTGAAAGAAATGGGTTTCGAAGAAAACATTCTACAGTTTACATTAACTTATGTGGCTCTACAGAAAAAAGCCGACATTTTATTTATTGCGCATGAATTAGTACGGTAATTTGTTTATAATTGTTAAAACTATTAAATATATAATTGTTGAACTATTTATTTAGTTGAATTATTAATTGTATTATCTGTAATATGTTTATAGATGTAGATTTACATAAATACATACATACATATGTTTTATTAGTTGTCATTTCTGTTGTATTGTTTTTTGTTTTTATATTTTGTTTGTAGTAAAAACCATCAATGGTTTCAATTAACGAACTTAAAAGGTTAGTCGCTCTTGAAATTAATTATTTATTTTATTTAGTTTTTAAAAACGTATCATTGCTTGTCTGTAGCTGAAGGGAAGTTTAAGTATATTAAGCATTTATTGTATTTGTTGTTGTAAAACAAAAAAGTACTTTAAAGAAAAGCCACTCTCCCTCGAGAGTGTCGTGGGAAAGTGAGAAAATAATTGTTTAGCATGAAATTTGTAATGGTAATAACTAAAATTGGCGATATAAGCTGACGGGGCAACCATTATCAAGTTGTTAAGTTAAAAGAGCTGATCAGGAATAGGGAAAGCTTTTCCCAAACATTCCCATACCCTGGGTTAACTCGATGGCCAGCAGTAGCAGGAGCAAGACAAATACTACGCCTGCTCGCAGCCAGGATCATTGCTCCGACGCTTGATTATCTAATTGTTAGCATTGCACTTTGCCGAACTGAACACCGCGCCGTTCCAAATGCTCACGGTACTCCTTGTAATGCATTTGAATCTCCTGCGAGCGATAGCGGGTTAGCTTTATTGATTTGCGCAGCTCCTGACTGATGACAGCACGATAACCACCTTTGCGCAACAACGAGTCAATGGTCTGCACCTGATCCCAGCCCTGTTCAGTGGCCACCTGTGGTAGATAGGTGGCAGTACGCTTCAGGCCGCGCTCAGTCAAAAACTCAATGCGGATACCGTGTACGCCCAGCTGCCAGTCCAGATGACCCTGCGCCTCCTCAAAGTTCTGCAATATGGACACAGAGACAGTAAGTCGAGGCAGCTCATCACGCGAGATGGGCGCAAAGCGCGAATCCTTAAACGCGCTGGTCAGAGCATATTCACGGAGTCCAGTGTGCAACTCCATGGCACTAAAGGTGCCAATACAACCACGCAAGCGCTTATCGCGACCAATTTTCCAGGTCACAAACAACGGGTAAGCATCGTTGCTGAACATTGGCGTTCCAGGTCCATCAATGTTGTTCAGCTCGCAGTCGAGCACCTCAAAGCAGAAGAGGCACATATCCGGAACGGCAACATTGTCCAATGGCTTTATCCGTATAACATGGCCATTCATATAGTGTTGGGAGTAATGCACGGGCTGCTGCTGGTGGTAATCCTCGTGCCTCTCGTCGCCATTGCTATTGGAATGCTGCGGCTGTTGCTGCTGCTGCTGGTAGTTATTATGGTGTTGCTGGTGGTTATTAAAATGGGAATTGGACATTTCTGCTGCTCCTGTTTCTGCTACGTTTGTTAAGATTAACTCTACCGATAATATATATATCTATTGTATATATAACTAATGGCAGTGCACGTTGATGATCTAGGTTCAATTAAAATAAGAGAACAACGACAACGAAAACAAGTTCTAATAAAAATCACTTCTCTAGCATGTACAAATTAAACGCCAGCCAAGCGTATCTCGTCCAATGTTTTGGGTACTGAAAATTAATAATAATAGTATATGTAGTAGCATAGTGTGTGTTAAGGAATGCACATATGTATAAGTATGTGGTTTAGAGGAGGAGCAAGCACGTGTTGACTTACCTTGACAAAAAGTCACTGGCCCCCTGCTTGGTCTGCTTCTTCTGCTTGCGCACTAAACCACACACACAGCTCTTTCTTCCTTTTCTTCTGCTACAATACGATGCTCCTCACATTCATTGGTTTGCACCTTTGTCTTCGTCTTCGTCTTTGTTGCTGCTGCTGCTGTTGTTCGCTTCCGGACATTGGCTCTTTCTCTGCTGCTACTGCTTGGCTGCCGTTTTGTATGCTAGATAGCCATAGTTTATAAACACAACATTGATTCAGCTATTTGTGCTTCACCTTTCTTCCTTTGCGTCGTTCTTCGCACCTTTTTCTGTGGAGGCGGCGGGGGGTTCAATTTATTTTCAATATTTGATAATATATATATGAATTGGTTCACCTTCTTGTCTCGGAATAGCTTACTGCAATCTCATTGCGTTATCTGTGTGGAAGACGGGAAAGAGAAGAGAAAGTAATGCAATTCTTGTTTTCCAATTCGTTTCATTTTCACTATCTTTTTAATTGCTCTTTGTTCACACTTCATTTGCATTTAACACACACTGAGAGGCGCACACAGGCAAACAACGTGTTACACAAGTTCTAAAATCGATCATTGAAGCTTTTGTGACAATTGTTCATATTTATTGAGACTATATTAAATTAAAATTACCTTTTTGTGAGACCTGATTAAATGTAAACAAATTTAACAATTTTTGACGATTTTAAGAACAGTGTTGCGCAATGACCAAAGATGACCTAAAAAAGTGCACTAAAATAAAAATACCAGCGCATTAGGGTTGTCAACAGGTTGTATAGGTATCATTTTGTGATGGAATTTTATAAATCATTGAACAACTATTTTTAAGTTAAGAATGATTAATTATAAAGAGGTTACAATTAATAACGTTTTTCTAGAACAGCATTTAAAAATTGATATCAAACTGATAAATCATTGTACTAAAAATTTTTAAGAATTTTGGTATTTTTTTGCCTTGAACTTGCAAGAAAATGTGTATTTATTGACAACCCTGTTGGGGCCTAACTGAGCCAAATACAAACAAATAAAATAAGCAAAGAGTATTTAGCAAATTTTGTGTAGCGAAATGGCCTTAGCAAATGTTCTCTGGCTTAGCCAAATATCGGGCCATGTCCTTCTGTTTATATTGTCCCTGTGCATTGTTCTACCTTTGTCGATAAACCTTAATCAATTTTGGTATGTATGCTACGACGTAGTATCTCTTTTATTCATTCATAAAGTGAAATACATGACTAATAAATTATAAACATTCCATTCATAGTGGACACTGTCTGCTGTTTACAACGGGAAAATGGCGGGAGGAGGACGGAATGTTTGATGTACATTGGGCGTCAAATGGTTTCTGCACATTTCCCCTGATAACGGGGGGTGTTCCTGCTGATTATCTCTGTGGTGCAGATCTACCGGTGAGTGAATCTCTAAGATTCCCACATAATTTCTAGGTTCACTAATCAAATCTTCTTTATTTGCCTTAGATATGTGCGTATGAAGGAGGAAGAGTCTTTCATCGCGCTCTTTATTGATGTTGTGCTTGGCATTTGGATGCTGGCCATGTCGATATTATCTGCAATTTTCATTACTTTGGGATTTATTGTTTGGTGCGACGGAATGACTAAACGCTTTCCATCATGCGAGACTTCGGCTGGTCAAAATATAATACGAGGCGATACGGAAAAGATAAACACCTCGGGATTCTACATTGAAATGGGCACCACCCAGGTAGGTTGCAATCTGCAATAGTTGTTTTATCAAGATTAAAACATACTCCCCTAATTTACAGTTCGGCGCCTGGGGTGCATTTGCCATCTCGGTGGGCATCGGAGTAATCGCATTGTTGAAACTTATTCATAACCATCAGGTGCGCAACATCAAGGTGTCTATGTATCTGGAACGACAACGCTTGGTTAATCAGCAGCACTACGATGGCCGCTCGACTCCCCCGCTGCAGGCTACGGTTGCATCTTCTGACACAGATCAGAATAAATAGTTAGCGTGCACGCCGAGCCAGCAGTTTGTTATTTTTTATGTTTTTCTCATAGTGTGCATAATAATCATGTTATGCCATTTAATCTTCGTTCTTATTATTACAATTGAGGCGCGGCATCATGCGTTAAATATCTAGTGCAATCGACTCCCACTGATGGACGTACTGTAACTGCAGCTATCATACTCATAAGTTTATATATATATGTATATTTAATCGTGTATTCCAAGTATTCAATAAATTTTAAGGCTTTCGTTCGATCAAATTGTGTTAGAACTCAAGCGAACTGATTGAAATATAAAATAGAAATATGTATACCAACCGTACTCACCTACCTGTTAACAAATACCCCATCATACTCCTACTTCCATTCATTTAAAAAGAGAAAAAACAGTTGTTGGTATTCTGTTATGTCAGTTACATTTATTTTGCAGTTATTTCCGTTTCATATCTGTTTTAATGTTGCAAGAATTTGTCGTTCTGTCAAACGGATTTAGGTTTGGATTTGCATTTCAACAAAATGTTTTTTAAAGACTTTAAAGCGATGCCCAATGTACAATACATTATAAATTCCGTATTTGCTTGCTTAGTCTGTTTAACAATTTGCTCAGGATCTCTTTGAATTTCGCTTGACAAAGTTTGCGCGTTTTCAATATAGTACATTAAAATAACATGCTTATTTCTTTTCATATCATTTCATATATCATCTCTGTCATTTCTTTCTATCATCATCTCCATTGCCTGCATAAAGTTTAATTTAATGTGGAGCAAAAATGGTGGCATTTTACTTTGGTTTAGAGAAAAATAGTTACTTGTACATTAATGTATGGATTTTGTTCGGTTCTCTTGCGTTTATGAAACAAATTTGTAGTTGGCTCTCAAATGTTATCAGTTTTGTTTTTTTTTTTTTTTTCATAATTTTGGTTTTTGCTTATAATTAACACTACATCAATGTATGTACTATAATTAGTATTTTTAGTTGTTGTTTTTCTTTTTTGTTCTTTTCGGATTTTTAATTTTTTTTGTGGGTTTTCTATTTATTTTTTTGTTGGTAATTATGTTTTGGATTTCTTTGAATAGCATATTATAATAATCTTTCTTTCTGTTTGTTTTTTTTTTCTTCGCTTTTTTGTTGTTTACTTACACTAGTTTTGTGGTATTTTTTGTTTGTTTTTGTTTTCACTTTAATACATTTGAAAAACATAACGAAATTTGTTTGGAAAAAACATTGTGTTCTTTTGTTTGCAGTGTATTTTTGTACGAAACGAGGTGAAAACATTCAAATCACCTGCGGGCTGCGATTTATATATGCTAGTGGCTAATCGGTTTGAATTCGACAAAACTGTGCCCCGTTCGAATTCAAAAAGGTCGCGATAGACGCACGCCAGCACAATGGCAGGGGGCTACGCAATCTGGGAGGGATGGATGTTACCAATTAGTCAATAATTTGTAATAGCCAAATAATTGTAATGAATAATTCGTGAAATTATTCTTTTAGAATTTTTGTTTTTATAACGAGGATTAAATGCTTGGCGCGCATTTGTTTTTAGTTTAGTTTTTTTTTTTTTTTTTTTTTTTTATTTATCTATTGCATAGCCGACTGAAGTTAAAGCCAAGTGTGCGTGATCGCTATAGGAAAGTCACGGAAATCCTGTATTCCGATGAACCGCCAGCATTGAGCCCCTTAAAAGCAGCCGGACAAGGTGATTAGCTGAACCGAAAATCGTGTAAGCATTATGTATATATATGGTAGAGGATAGACGGTAGGATCAAAATGTATGCGGAATTTGGTGGCGAATTGTGGGAAAGGTTGACGCTGCTATGCGATTTCCGTGATTGCATAGCAGCTAATGGAAATGCTGGGTAAAAACTGTGTTTTCTTGTGCCTTTTTGTGTATTCTTGTTTTGCTGTTTAGTGTATGTGTTTGTATGTTGTCCAAGTGTCTCTTTGTTTGTGAGTCTGTGTCTGCTTATGTTAGTGTTGGATGGGGAGACGACAAGTGTGCTGCGTAATAGATCATATAGCGCTGTATATTAGTGCCACATGGAACCGGATATTCGCACTTGCAATCGCCCCACGCTGTGTAGTGTAGTAGGGATGGAACAAATGGGCGTGCGAATATCCGTAATCGCAGATCACGTCCATTTGCTTCATCCCAGACGGTTATCACACACGATCGCAAGGATCGGCGTTGTCTTGTGTCAAACCAAAATTCATAATGTAAACAAATTAGTTACAAAAAACAAATTTCAATCAAAATTGTTTTCTTTATAAGCGTTTTAAAGTTTGAAATTGTAGTTTTCGGGTTTTGTTTGGTTTCTTTTCATTTTCATTTTCATTTTATTTTTCTCATTTGCATTTTTTTCCATTTTCATTTTTCATTTAGTTTTTTGGTTGGCGGATTCCAAGATCCTAAAATTTAGACAAATGCATGTGAAATACTTACTCGCCCCAAACTGACCGATCGATCGACTAATCGACAGACCGATCGTCTGACTGGCTGACAGACAGACAGACAGTATTTAGGCACATCGTTTTCTTCCATTAGAAAATGCATTCGTTAACATTTAATAATTAAACGCACAACAACGGAGAAAATTCATACCAATTGCACGATCCAAATTTATTCGATTTCATTCTAGTTTCCAGTTTTTATTTTGTTTTCATTTTCCTTTTTCTTTATTCTTGCTTTTGTGCGTCTTACGCATATGCTCTGCATATTGCGTAAAGCACTACTTTCCAAATTTTCTATATAGACCCGATTTGTGTCAAATTTGTGCGACGGGTTTTTTTGTTTGTTGCGAGTTTTTGCGTCCCAATTGGTTTTACTTTTTGACCCACTATGCAATTTGCAGCATTTAGCTTCGTACGAATTTTCTCGCATTTGTTGTACCATATTTTGTAGTTGTTGTTCCTCTTTTTTCTTTGTTCTGTTTCTGTTTCGTTACTTTGCCGAGGATTTGGCGCTGTGCTGCCACGCCCACTGTGGCGTTAACAGCACGGCGAATTTCTAATTTGGTGATTAATTTTTTGGTTCTTGTCACATTTGAGGTTATGTTTATCCTTTGTTTCTTGTACTCTACGTCATCTCCTTCTTCTTCTTCTTCTACTTCCCGATTAGGTGTTAACAAACAATTTAATAACAATTCAATTTAAATTTTGTACTATTTTCTGTTGTTTCGCTTGGTTTTCTTTTAGTACTCTCATGTGTAACGGTATCACTAATCTGTTTCATTTTCTGCATTTGAATACTTAGGAACAAAACGATAAGGAACATAATTGAACTAGAATTTCATACAACATTTGCCAGACTATTGTTGAGTTTATCTGTTTGTCTGTGTGTTGGAATAAAACTTTGGATTTACGCCTTGCCGTATCGGATACATACAAGAGTTGACTGCATATATACGAAATAATACTAGTTTATGCGTAAGTTGCAGTAATAGTAGTAGTAATAGTAGTAGTAGTAGTAGTAGTTGTTGTAAAAGTAGTAGTTGTATTTCTTTTAGTCTAGCTCTTGTTTTTGCTGTTGTTGTAGCTTGTTGTTCTATTATCGAGCATAGTACTAGTTGTTGTTCTTGTTGTTGTTGCTTTTCAACTGAACAACGCCGAGCGATTTGAGTTTAACGTACTTATTTCAGACATTTGTACATATGACGTCACAATGATATAGAATGGGCATCATCTCGCACACACACACGCATTCATACAGATCGTCTGCACTCACACACACATGCATACAATATGGTAAAAGAGTTAATTTTGATTTAAGCTTTTGATTTGAGTTCGATATCCGACTGTGACGGGGATGGCGACTGTGACATTAACTGTGACTCCGTTGTTGTTGTGACTGTGTTGTTGTTGTTGCTATTATGTTGTGAATGTGGCTTGTTGTTGTGGTAGTTGTAGTTGTGGTTGGTTTGGCTGCTGTAATTAGCACGTTAAATCAGACGCTCGCTATACCATATTCAGAAGTCCGTATTATTCGGTCCAGCATCGGCTTCGGCGGCATCGCCCACCTCGCCCACGCTGGGTGGCAACGCCAACGATAATTGGGGTGTGGCCGAGCCGGCGACAAGCATTGTTGGCTCCGTGTTGCGGCGCTTCATTTTGAGTTTGTTCTTTTTCAACATGGTGGCCTAAGTGAGTACACGTTCGATTAATCGATAAGAAGATGATCGATGTTGTTGTTTTTTTAAGTTAGTTTAGGTTGCAATATTAATTAAGCGTCCGGTGCATTAGTTAGTTGTAATTGTAATTGTTGTTTCAATTGTATTAAGTATCAATATAATTATTCAAAATGTTATGAAAATATATATGGAGAGAAAGAGATAGACAAATAGAGAAAAAGAGAGAGTAAGAGTTAATATAAATGAAGATAGGTTTACTTTGATTTCTTTCAGAGTATATTGCAGAACTAAAATATCGATAGAATCAAAAGAAATAAGCAAAATGCAAAAGAATCGAAACAAATGAAATGATAGTTCCAAATATATTGTAATTGAAACTTTCTTGCTTGTATGTGATAGTAGAAGTGAGTTGCTTGTTTTTTTTTTTGTTGTTGTTATCGTTTGCTTTTCACACTCTCTAAGCGCATTCAAAATAAGGCGAAAGCAACAACAAACCAAAGTACACAGAAATCATAGACAGCTTCAAAGGGCTCTGTGGTGTGGTAAAGTGTGGTGAATTCTGATTATGATGTGTGTGTACGTGTGTGTTCAATTTGAACAGCTACAGTTTGAGAAGCGGTGGTCACAGTTGTTAGTTTTGTTGCTGTATTTGTTCTTGTAGCTCTTATTGCTGTGTGCTCTTTTGTATTTTTTGGGTGAGGGTGGGCTAATCGGGTGGTTCACAGTTTCAAGTTCACATTATAATGCTACGAAAAAGTTGGCCTAGTATTTATTTAAATTTTCTGTTTGTTCTTTTCATTAACTAATTTGATTTACATCAATTTTTAGGTTCTTTTTTTTTGTTTCCTTTTTCGTTCATCATATTTTTTTTTTTTTTTTTTTGTATAGATTATGTTTAAGATTGTGTTTTGATTTTTCTATTGGTTTTGAGCTGACAATAAGGAAGTAGTTGTTCCTAGTTCTATTTCTTTATATATGAAGTATGTGTTCTTTTGGTCTATGGGAAAAAACAGGAAAACCAATATCGCAGGCCGGATGCGTATGCCGAGGCCATGCTCTATGTGCTGCCAAAGGGCAGCGGAGGTGGCACTGACACATCCTTATCGCCATTCTCGGATGTTTGCTGTTGTTGCTGCTGTTGCTGCTGCTGTTGTTGTTGCTGTAACTGAAGCTGCTGCTGCTGCTGTTGTTGTTGTTGCTGCTGATGCTGCTGTTGTTGTTGTTGAAGTTGCTGCTGAGACTGTTGCGACTGTTGTTGTTGCGGTGCAGTTTGCACTGTCAGGCTGAGCACAGCAGGCGAGATATGCGGCTCCGTCAGACGTCGCTTACTTTTCGTTTTCTTCAGCATGGTGGCCTGAATGTAGCATAAAACACACAGAGTCAAAGGCGACATACAGACAGACACAGACACACACACATACATACACACACATACAAATGAAGGCAAGCACACTATCAGCCATAACACACACACACACATACATAAACGGTAACAATTCAAGAAGGTCCCTCCACTTATTTATTTAGTTTAGGTTGTTTTTATTACTGTTTATCTTAACTTAAACATTGAAACTAACCGGGTTTATCTTCGATGTGCCGAAGCATTTATATATATAATTGAAGTTTGCTTAGGTTTGGGAATCTCCACGATGTGAATTAATTGAATTGTTATACAGATAAATCTGTGTTAATCTTCAGTTCACACACCATATAATATATTACCATAAGTGGGGGAAATAAACTATCGTTAATATCGTATGTACATGGGTTTGGTGGTTCAGGGCTGAAGGTGGTGCTCTATTTGAAATTGAGAAAATATCGAACAAACACACACGCACTAACAGTGACAATGTTCAATTGCATTGGATAAGTTTGTTATCGATAATTGTCAATCAACAATTCTGCATATAAACAAAAGGACAAATAACACATGTAGCATAAAATACGTTATCGAGTTATCGATCACAAGATTTGAATTTGCATTTTGGATTTGGACTTGGGACGTGGCAGTTGGTTGCATGCACATTTTATTTTTACAAAACAAACACACACTTAGTTTCAATTATTCGGTAATTATCAAACGGTTATCGATCTATTTAACATCAAATTAATCGAACAAATCATTTGTTAAGACATATTTTTTTCTTGATTTCTAAAACAATCAATATAGCAACATGTCTTTTTGTTATTCCTGTATGTATGATTCATTCTAAACATATTCTATCAACGAATAGATATAGAGCTTTGATTCCCTAATTTATTGATTTAATTAGTTTTCATATTTATTGCTGTAGATATAATTTTGAGTTAGACGAACGTTACCAATTAGATATCTCACTGAATTTGATTATCTAAAGACCATTTTCATATAATTTTAATGAATTTGCCATGTAAGTAGTTCTAAACTGATCTTTAGATTGGTTTCGATACACAATTTTGTTAAATGTTATGTTAAGTTTGATCTATGGATTCGAGCTTTAAAGGTGTACAATCAGAAAGTAACGTATGCAGAAATTGTAGAGAAACCAATAAGGAAATTGAAAAGCGTAAACGATGATCAATGATTAGATCAGTGCTATATGGAGAATATTTATCAACTCAATTGTATTATTTACAAACCGAAAAGTGAATAATAATAGTCATAATATAATAAGAAGCGATCATGCGATATCAACCGAACCTCCGAAAGCATGCGGACCTAACTTAAATTTGTGCTTAGAATCGATATATTAAGACTGGAACTCACCTTCAATGCAGATTTGAGGACCACAACATCGCCAGGACTTTGAATCCATGGCTCGCCGTCGACCTGTACGGGCATATCTGTATTAAGATGTATCTTAATGTGGCCACCCTGTACGAAAGAGAAAGAGAGTGGAAGTTAAAGAAATATTTGTGGAATTTGATAGATATAGTTTGAACTAACCTGTGCAATACGCATGGCAGTGCGTATGCCCGACTGTATCTGTCCCAAGTGTACGACACCAGTCACGCCCACCACCTCCAACATGCCGTCATAGTGATTTGGCGTACTAAACTGATCGTCCTTGTCGGGTCCCCAGGGATTGGCACCGCTGCCCCAGCTGGCATATGGTCAAGATATATACAAGTTTCTTAGATTATTTCCTATACAGCATTTATTTCCAGTTTACCTCAATATATTCAATATGATAATACCATCGACTGGCGGCAGATCTACCACCTTGCCATCGACTTCAAGTCGCAGCTCCTTCTGCAAATCCTTGACTGTCTTTCGTCCGACAATCTTACGCAATCCCATCTTGACGTAGTAGCCTTTGTTGCGTAGACGCGAATTGAACTGGTTGGGATTCTCCTCGCGTGCATTGTGAAAGTCCAGGCAGAGATCGGCATCGATGCCGATGCCAAAGTAGTTGTTCATCACAAAGATCTGTGAGTTGTCCTCGTTTTGTGCGCCACCTGTATCGATTTATTGATTGAGTATGCAGCTAAAACTTAAACAACATACACACACTAAACGCACACACACACACATCGAGACAACGACACATGACACCGAACATTGAATTTACATTATTTACATCGAGATAGGCACATATGTAGGTCAATTTACCGCTATCGTTGCCAGCCGGCTGTTGACTTGATCAAATACATTACCTGATCTTCTTGTGATTATAAGGAGTACAAACAACAACTAGGGATCGATGCATGCAGTTCATATTTGGTGTGTATATCGATAACATACTATACACATCGAAACTAACAGCATTTATCATCAGCTACCAAACTGTTGGAGCAAAACTACTCAAGGTTTTATATAATAGGGGGGTGGGGGACTTGGGACAATATTTGGTCGATTTAATTTCTATATAACTAAGGTTTATCGGTCAATCGAAGCAAAAAGGTTAAAACTATTTCTACAATAGATAACAATTATCAATGAAATTAATTGGTTAAGTGGGATTGCAAATAGTAAGGAACTAAGTTTATGCACAATTCCCTTGCCCCAAAAAAGTAGGCTATATTTGAATCAATTGAATCGATTGCAGAAATAATTTTAAATATATACAAATCAAAATGTTAAGCTTGATCGATAATGTTACAGCAATACTTAAGAGCACAAATCAAATGACAACGAGAAGCGAGTACCCGCAGGGTATTCGATTTTTACAAGGGAATCTTTTTGAGTTTGGAGGCTAAGGAGATTTAAGGTTCGGGTTGGGTCGGCAGGGGCAAGGACATTAGATAAATTAGACAGTGAAACGTATAAAAAGAATAAAGAATTTTGAAAACATCAAATGACCTGATATATCACTCGATGTCAGAGCCGGTAATTGATGATGCTGATTCGTTTGTTGCGATAGATGTGCTTGGTGAGCCTTCTTCTTCTTACCGGTTGTTTGTGCGGGCGGCTTCATGGCCGGCTCTTCGGGCTTATCTTCTGGATGAAAGACAACAGTCCAACGATCCAAACGTATCTCCTCGGCCTCAATAACATCGCGCAGCATATTGAGGGGATCCTCGCCACCGGTATAGCCGGAGCCCCAGCAAAGGACGCGTGCCAAATCGTTGCCTGGCCAATAAATTGCGGGCTTAGGAAAATGGGGAAACAGGATCGAAGGTATCTACACGTTACTCACCTGTACCCAGTGGTACAATAGCACACGGTGGGCTAGAGCATTCCGAGTCTTGGCCAACATTATCCAGGCACTGCAGTACCCAACCAATGGTGCCATCGCCGCCGCACACCAAGATCTTATAGTTGGTAATTTGCCGGAACACGTAGAGACTGCACAGAGATAAAGCATTTAGTTATGATATTATACAATCATTTCTCAATTGTGTGTTTACCCTGGCAGAGGCCCGCCATTGTCCAAGTCGAAGACCTGGTAGGGATTCAGCAGTTTTCTAAAGCTCGATATTAACTCCAGACCCTGACAGCCGCCAGACTTGACGTTGACGAAGACCAACAGGGGTCTAACATCCGAGGGCACCATGCTGGGCTCAATGTTCGGGAGCAGCAGCACCAGCAGCTTCTTGTCCTCGATTATTGTTTCGCGCAGATTGTAGAAAGCGCGAACCTGCAAGCAGACAACGATTGTCATTGTCATCGCCAACAAATGGGATTGACATCCCGTAGGGCCTTACCGCCTTTTGAGAATCCTCAAAGGTGAGCACCACGGAACCATACTCATAGTAGATGGGCCCGATGCTGGTGAATTTGTTCTCATCGGTCACGTATTTGTTCAGAATCTGTTCGTAGTTGCGCTGCGATAGTCCTGTGGGCAGGTTGCCCACAAAGAGCGCTATGTTTGGTCCATGGGGATCCTGTTTGTGCTGCATGTAGAAGCGCATCAATTCCATTTGACGTATGGAATCCTTGCCAAGCTGCTTCATAATATCCCACGGCCTTTCGTTCCACGAGATGATGCGTTCGGTGACGCCGCGATCGAGCAACACCTCCGAGCATCTGTGTGCGAGTGTGGAATGTGTTGTGTGAAAGCAGAAGTTAAGGATGAGAGCTGGAGGTTTACCTGTAGTCCTGTATCTGGTTATCTTGCAGTCCGAACTTGTCGAGTGCATCACGTATCAAATCCTTAATGACTGTTGTATTATCTACAGGAACACTGACATAGGGATCTTCCAGTGAGCATTGCAGCTTGCCGGGATAGACGCGCACATGGCCCCTGTCCCGGTCGTGAAACCTGAGATACATGGCCGGTCGCTTGCCCTCCAAATGTGTTAGATTTAGCACTGGTGTCGGATCCTGTATGGGTGCATCCTCCATACCGGGAGCGGCATACAGATCTGTCAGATAGAAGGCCTTCGGATCGCGTGTTATATGAAATGCTCGCAGCGCGGTCGTCAGCAGCTGTTCCAGTGTGTACGTGCGCTGCACAATGATGGCACGGTATTGTTGGCGCCGGAATGAGTTGTTGCCATCAAAGACCTTGATCATTTCTACAGTAATATGAAGATCACAATGTGTGTGTAAGTTAATTCTCAGTTCAGAGTTAATAGTTTCCTTACCTATATCCTTCTCTTCACGCTCCTTCTCCTTCTTCTCGCGATCCTTTTCCGATTTATCCGATTTGTGGCCAGACGATTCGGGGCGATAATGTTGCGAGGTGGATGAGCCACCGCCACCGCTGGCAGCACCACCACTGGCACCACCACCACCACCACCACCACTGCTGCTGCCTGCACCTGTGGCACCGTGTGAGGAGTCCGCCTTGCCCAGCGACTCCTCATCCTTGAAACGAGGCGCATCTCCGCTGCTGAATTCCTCCGATATGCTGCGTGCTAAACGATCCCAGATAAAGACAAACGATTATAAGCCATAACTCTGGGCATTCTATACAAACATGCATGTGTATATATTCGATATATATGTGTGTGTGTGTGTGTGAAGGTATATCTTTCAGTAGTAGCTATGAGTACATTTGTTGGTTAGGGGATTAGTCACGTCTGATGATAGATAATGCGATGCTTGGTGCGATTGTATGGCAAGCGATAGATTAGTATGGGTTAGTTGCTGTATTAGTATCGAGAGTATTGACTAATTAATAGCACATAGTACTTGGTTAAACAATAAAAGCGAATTGTTAGCTCAAGAAACTGGAAACTCAAAAGAAAAAGAAACAAGAATAGAAAACCAAAACCGAAACCAAAAAAACAAAACCAAGAAACCAAAGCCAATCGCACTCGACGGCAGTTGCTGTTAGCAAGAGAGAGAGAGAGAGAGAGAGAGAGAGAGGAAGATTACAAACGAGAGATTTAGAAATATCCTAGTCACCTCTGCGCTTCTGGTAGCGCGGCTTGCGCCAGCCGGCAGAGAGTCCACGCACACGACGCAGCAATCGGCCAAAGACATGACCGGAGCCATCTGCGTCGCTGGCACGTGATCTGCTGCTGCTGGCGCCGCCGTCGCTAATATCACCGGCAATATCATCGCCACTCAGCCGATGGGTTCGATCGTCGTCCAGATACAAATCCTCATACTCCACATCATCATCATAGGCCTCGCCATCGGCATCCAAAGGCAGGCAACGTTGCAACGAGGGCAGCGTATGGAAGTTATCATCATAGGGCAGTATGACCCCATCCTCATCCTGTATGGTTATCTCAATGTTCTGCGACAGCCTGTCCAGGCTGTAGTTGCTCTTGGTGCCGCCTTTGGGAGAGCGCTTCGAGCGTCGTCGCTGGAACAGACCACGTCCGTACTTCTTGTATCGTGCCACGCCCGGCTCCTGGAACGACTTGCTGCGTCCCACTGGCGTCGAAACTGGCGTCGACACTGGCGACACTGGCACATTGCCACAGGCTGGCGATGCAGAGGAGCAATCGCTGGAATTGGGTGAGCTCACCGAACCGCCCTTGGTGTGCTTGGGCGCACTGAGTATGCTCTTTGGCTTGGGCTTGGCTTTCAGCAGAGCTGCAGTCTTTGGGTTGCGGCCAGGGAGCACGCTTAAGGCTTGTCCGGCATGTCCGGCATGCCCAGCTGGGCCTGTTGTGCCGGTGGCAGTGGAGGAGATTACGCCAGCTTGGCGCCTCTGCTGATCCATTGATGTGTTAGATGTATTACTATTACTACTATTATAGCTAAGGTTGCTGATCAGATTCATGCTCGAGTCCAGTTCATCCGTATTGGTTAGTTCCCCACCCGTATCGGATGTCTCGTAGCAGCTCTCGCGGGTGGGCGGCGCTGTCTCCAGCTCAACATCGCCATGGTAATCCGTTTCGCTGACATCGCGTGCCACACGGTGATGCCGCGTGCAACGTTTGCGGGATGTGAGTGAGACATCGCAATGATCGTAATCGTCGCTCAGCTCGCCACCGCTTATATCACAGACACCGCCATCGACATCGTCCCCTTCCCCTTCCCCATCCACATCCACATCGTATTCCTCCTGTTCGCTCTGCGAGGCATCGCGTCGTCGTTGCCTTTGCGATCTTCCTCCACGCTGGCCGTGCGCCAGTTTACGGAACAAGCTGGTGTAGAGCAAATGTAGCGAGGAGTTTGCCGATGGCGACTTTTGCAGCGGAGCATTGCAGCTGGACAGAGTGTTGGGTGTGGTTAGCTGCATGCCGCTGTCTAGCTCCGTTGCCGTGTTGCATTGAAACTCTTCTTCATCGTCTTCATCATCCTGCTCCTGCTCCTGCTGCTCCTGTTGCTCCTGTTCGCTTGTGCCCACTGTCAGGGAGGGCGTGGGTGAAACACACAGCGATATGGAACCACAGGAGGTGGGCGTGGGCGGCGTTGAAAGTAAAAAATGTTGTTTCGATTGCTCAAGTCGCTGTCTATGTAGCTCGAGGAGCTCCTTGAGACACAAACCCTCCGCACCGACCTCAACAGCCGCGGCCTCTCCACCCAGCTCCGGGCTGGCTGCCGCGGCACAACCAAACCAAAAAAGAAACGTTTAAGAAACAACACAAGATCAACTTAATGCAACGAATAATAATCAAATAAATAAATAAATAAACAAAATCATAAGTTATCGATAAGTTATCGAAATGAAAACAGGTGGAAATAGGTTAAAAAGAACCGCAGCGATAGTATGATGCTCTTTTACGAGACAGACAGAGAGAGAGACAGAGAGAGAATGAGAGAAGTAGGAGAAGTAGGAGAGCTGAGCTGTGTTGAGAGATGATCTTCCATGGTCTGAGAATATAAAGTATATAGTATGTGCCACAACATCGATAGCTGATGCAGCTTATGATGCGTTTTGGATGAGTGTGGTTCAGTGGTGGATGAACAAGGCTCAATGTCGGGGTACTTGGGCCAAGAGAGAGAGTCGTCTGTGATCAAAGTTAAGATTTCTTTCTTGCAGTGGGAGTAAGTTGGGTAAGGTGGAGTAAATGGGGGTAGGCAGGGTAGGGTTTGGGGTACTTACGACACGAGTAGTCGCGCACCAGCGACGTCTTGGATTTGACCTGAACGCCAATGATCGCCTCGATTGGCACCTCAGTACGGGGTATCGACACTGAATGCGGAGGTAAGTAAATAGGTTGTAGTATACCAAAGTTACATTCGGTTGGCAGGTACATGCGACATCCGGCGTGCGTCGTCATGCCACACCACTCGCAGCGATAGCCTGTGTAGAGACAGTGGACAGTTAAGTATACATATATCGATATATTTATCGAACTCATTTCAATACACACCTGTCAGACATTCCGATGACCAACAGGTTTTCTTGCAGTATGCGCATTTGGACGTTGATGGAAGATTACCCTCTCGCCAATGATGCTATAAGACATTGAATTCATACATAGATATATATATATATATATATATATAGATAGTATGGTCACTCACCTGATGCTTCACATTAAGCAGCTCCTTGCCGGGCACGTACGTTGCATTTTCGGTGCAATCGGGCACAGCAAAATCTTGGCACTCAGTATGCGCGAAATATTCGCAAACTATCGATAGATAGATTTATATATTATTTCTATATATTATTATATATTATTTTATTATATATATATTTGTTAGATTTAAAAGCGTAGAACTTAAAGGATTGTATACCCGTTATATCTGGACTGCTTTACACATTTTAGTTTGTATAATGCTTTGCGAGTTCCTTTGGCTGATTATAATTAAGGCATTAGTGTATTTAACTCAGAGTACTATCTTTCTTCTTTCTGTCTTCTATCAAAATGTTTATTCTTAAGTATGTAATGCTTTCTTTTATAACTAACATGCCATTCTTCTGATCTAATTGCGCTCTTCTAGGGTCTACCTAATCTTGTGCACTAAATGATCGATTGTCTTTTTATAATTCAATATTGTATATAAAATAAACATTACAATTCCTCACTTTCAGACTCATCCCATTGAGTAGATGGGTATTATGGGGGGTATTCTGCCAATCAAAAAAGTATGCAACAGGCAGAAGCAGACCCACTATAGACTCCATAAAGTATATAAATTGTTAATCAGGTTCCACAGCTGATGTCGACATATCCATGTCCTCTTATTAGTCTGTTAGTCTGCTTGTCTATCTGTCCGTCTGTTTCAAATTCTAGATATCAGAGACTATAAGAGCTAGGACTACCAAAATAATATGACAACATGGATTTAGACGTGCAGATCAAGTTTATTTTCGATTTTGGCCTCTTACGCCTCCGTAAATCAATAAAAAGCGGATTCCAAGTTTCATTTTAAAGCAGCTCATTGCCTAAATGAATACTGAAAATTTGTTTTCGATTGGATAACTGACATGGAAGTTATTTAAGAAAGAATTTCAAAGGTGTATTATATTTCTAAGCAGCTCCTTGAGATATGCAACACATAGAAGTTATATATATATATATATGTATATGCTGAGCTTAGATGTTATATACAATATATCACAGTTACACACAACTTGTTTTTAATTTAATTCATAGCTTATGTGTTCACGGGATAACGTAGGAGGACAGATCCAAGATCGGGTAGTTTTATAGTAGTAAAAAGGTTTTGTCCTCTTAGCTACTAGGTTTTAGGTAAAATACACTAGTGTTTCACTTTCTGTAGTACATATTTCTGCACAGCGTGTGCTTGTACTATATTCAGTGCTTGCTTAATACTAAAGATTACAATTGGAAGAGAACTTTTAGTAACTATTGCAGTAGGCTGATAGAGGGTCACACTGATATATCGATACTTATATAACACGATGACTATGTTAAGCCGATGTTAAACCTATGTAAACTAACATTAAGACTGAGAGAGGGATTCTGTGTTAGCGTGTCGAATAAAGAAGAAGTACTGCAACGTCGTGTGTGAATTAATTGAGCTTCCACACTATGCTTAACTAGGAACAGTGGCACTGGGGAAAGCTCCGCTTAAAGGGGAAGCTTGTATTTGTTTAACCTATTAGTTGCCTATTCGATACAAAAATTCCCTTTTTATTTGAACATATTGTGAATTCAACTACATCAAATCTCCAGTCTATAAAATACTATTTACTAATTTAATTTTCTACATTCTCTGCTAACTGCCTTGACAAATCGAACACAATTTGCTTTATGAAATCAAAATAAGCATTTAAGATTGAGTGTAGATGTATCTTTATGCCAAGATATTCATATATATCTACATATAGTAAGGTACAATGCCTGGCGACAACAATGACACGGCCAAGCTGAATGCGAACAATAAGCTGATGCTGTAGTCGCCTGTCATAGGAATTCGCTATGAAATGCATTTAAAATTAACTGACTAGCAGGGGGGAGGGGAGGAATAGGGAAGTAGGCAGGGGGGGGGCGTGTGCTTACCTAAACAATGCACCGCTGGCGTTTCATCCAATCGCTTACGGCAAACAGTGCAGAATTTTCTCTTGTGATGCGTCGGCTCCGACCAACAATGGGCGACGGGATTCTGTCCGAAGCGAAACGAAACGAAATGAAATGAAACGATGTGACAGTTAGCAAGTTATTCAATGTGACATCTATTTATTATAGTCTATGTGTGTGTGTGTGTGTGTGTGTGTGTGTGTGTGTGATATTGTACGCACCTTTATAATGCATGGCGCTATACCGGAACAGGGCGTTACCACGTTGCTGACACATCGCTCGTGTATGATAAAGTTGCAGACTGCAAAAGAGAAAGGAAGAGAGAGAGTTAGTTAGTTAGTTAGTTAGTTGAGAGAGTTGATGTAGAGGGGAAGCATGTAAATGTCATTCAATGAGAGTAATACAAAGCTGGAACATGCACTGACATACTTTACATACATATGTACATACATACTCTGCATATACATACATACAGCTGTATTCATAAAAATAGCAGTGCTCATGAGCTGCAACTTTTAACTTAATTTTATATATCAAAAAGTAAATGAATGTTCACAAATTTAATTTTGTTTTAACTTTGTGATTATTATGTCTACGTACGCATGCCCCCTCTGCTTATCTACAGTAAGTGAAACAGAGCCTGCGTAATATCATAGAAATATATTAGTGAGCACTTGTAAGAACATAAGTAGCCATGTAATACGCATACGTATGCATGCATAAATACATACATATACATATGTATGTAAGCTAGTTAGCATACATTGGCATTTCATGCCTGAATCTCTCGCACGTCATCGTCGTTTGCGGACGCCCATTCATGTTAGTTCTTGAGTTCATGGACAGTGCTTTTCATTGAAGTTTCCCTTGCACACAAAAGCGACTGCCTGCCTGCATGCTGCACATGCACACATACACACTTACAGAGAGAGAGAGAGAGAGATATACGGGCAAGTGGCTAACCGCAAATAGAGTAACAGAGAGAGAGAGAGAGAGAGAGAGAGAAGGAGAGTCAAAAGCGAAAACAAATGTTGAATGCAGTGCAAACTAAGAACTAAGCCCTCTCTCTCTCTCTCACACTCTCTCCTGCTAGCTCTCACAACACTTTGTGTTGGTGTTAGTGTGTGAATGGCAGCAGCAGCAGGAGCAGCACAGCACCACACACCTCCCACACTTCCCGTCCCTCTTTCTACTCAACACGAACTTTGAGTGCAGCAAATTGACATTTGTTGTTGGCCCCAACATAGAAATTTAGAAATATATTTTTAGCACTGCGTGCAAGTTGAACACACCTTGTGTGTGCATGCACACATACATACATATACATATAGCACATGCATATGGCACATACATATGCACATATGTACATATGGCACATGTTTGCCTTATGTATAAATTCATAATTATCTTTATGTATTTGCCTGACTGTGTGCAGCTCTATCTCTCCCCCTCTCTCTCTCTCTCTCTCTTTTTATCCCTCTCTCCCTCTCTCTCTCTCCCTCTCTTTCTGTGTGAAACTAGGCCGCTGACCTGACGCTGACGCTCTGACGTCATGAATGAACTCATGAATTTGTGCTATTTCAGCTATATAAATAAACGAGTACTCGCAGCAGCAGCAGCGTCGTTTGTGGCGCATGTTGCATGCAGCTCCAAGTGGATGGCCAAACGTGACGCTGGCTAAGGCAGCAACAGCAGCCACAGCTTGTATGCATGTGTCTGTCTGTCCGTCTGTGTGTGTGTGTGTGTAATAGAATCTTCTATTTTTCTTTGCCTGCAGGCAGCAATTAAATTAAGTCGAATATTTATATTAGTTACAATTATTCATTGCTCTCTCTCGTTCTCTCTCTCTTTCTCTGCATCTGCCACTTTATTTTCTCAGTGAATTCGTGTTAAATGTGAAATAAATGTTTGCATTATGTATACCGAAATACGCAAGTATATATGTCTGTATGTGTCTGTGTGTGTGTGTGCGTAGATAAGCAAGGGAAATTTTCAAATGCTTTTCTTCTTCTTGCGTCCGTTTGGTTGGGAAATTCATGAAACTCAACACACTTTTACTTTTTACATTTTCTTTGCGCTGCGCAAGGGCGCGCTGTTTATAACTGTGTGTGTGCTTGTGTGTTTGTGTGTTGCTTTTATAACAACAATAACAAAGGAAACATTAAGCCAAATCGTGCCATAGTACTTGAAAAAGTTGCGGAAAGTAGAAGTCAAAGACGACTAGCTGAAATTATGTGTGTGTGTGTGTAAGGTGGCGAAAGCCATACATACGCATGAGTGTGTGTATATGAGAGAGTGTGTGTGTGTGTATGTGTGTGTTAAACTACACACACTCACATGTTGTGGCAATTGAATGGGCACAAGTTGACATGCGTAGTACAATAGCAACAATTAAAATTGCGGGCAGAACTTGAACTGACAATAGAACTGGCTCGAAAATAGCTAATGTAAATATAGAAATGATTCGATTTGATTCGCATGTGACGCATGAATGTGAGTACGAGAAACGAATAGACATATTCGATTAGTTGTGTGCGTACTTGAACTTGACCACGTGACGTATGCGCAACGTCAAAGCAGAAAAACTGAATCTGAACTCGAACTCGAAGGCAAATGTCATTCGAATACATCAAATCATAGATCAAATCATATTAAATGCAATCAGAGCACACGCAAATTCAATTCAAATTTATCAGTGCAACAAATTGCAGTCGGGCTTAGATATTTTTAGCAACAGCTTCGACATCAACACAATTTGCGAGGCTGCAAATGAATTCAACTCAATTGAGTTGCGTTCAATTCAATTCAATTGAAACGCGCAGCAACTAAACACACACACACACAGATAGACACACATACAGATACAGATACACATACAGATACAGTCAGGCAAGTACGTAAGCATACACAAGGCAACAGTCAAGGATATCGCGTGCGTCGAGGCAGGCGCGATGTCGATGTTGACGTCGTCGACATTGCCCGCCAGCTGTGTGAAGAGATTAAATTTACATACCCTGTAAACGGACTGTCGATGAGGATGTGTATCGTTAGTATATAAATGCAGCGATAAAATAGTGATATCTTTGAAATTTTAAGCGAATTCAGAGATATAATACTTCAAATATATTATGCTATTTCACGCGTTTCCTTAGTTCTTTATAACTGATTTGCTTCATAGTAATGTTTTAATCTGATAAAGAATAAGCACATCCCTTGTCTATCGATAATATATCGATGCAGCGATCAAATAGTTTACAGATTTAAAATATTTAGCAGATGCAGCGATGCTATTTCAAATATTATATATCAACGTATTCTGCTATTTTTCGCTATTCCTGAGCTTTCCATAACTGATTTGCTTCATAATAATGTTTTTATATCTTATAAAGAGCAGGCAAACAGATGTCTATCGATAGTATATCGATGCAGCGACGAAATAGTATATATCTTTAAAATATTTAGCAAATTCAGCGATGTCATTCAAAATATATCGACTTTATAACTGATTTGCTTCATAGTAATGTTTTTATATTTTATACATAAAGGGAAAGGGGTGTGTATCAATACAATATAGAAAGTAATGAAATAGTTGATGCAGCGGATGCAACAATATTATTTCAAAAATATCAAAGTATTTTAATATTTTATGTTATTCCTGAGAAACCTTTAAATGATTTCTCTTTAAATAATGAATAGGAAAAGGAATCTCTATTGCCATTATATCGTTACAGCCATGCAATGATGATATCTGACACGATATTTAATGATATTTCTTAAACAATATATTGCAAAAATATCGGAATTTAGCAATTGTATTATTATGTTATTTAATTTTTTATTATATTCTTATTATTATATTTTCTTGGTTTATGTGGTGCTATTTCTTGTTGAATGTTAAAACAAAGATTAATAGAGACTTGTCATAGTTATAAGAGATTAATAAGTGTAGCTTCAAACTGTCTTAAGTAGCCTTGGAAGGTAAATATTAATTTAACCAATAAACGTTGTGCAGTAAGGAGCGATAAAGTATTTAAAAACGTATTGATGATTTGAGTAAAACTATTGTTTAGTCAACTTATCTAAAAGATCTTTTTTAAATGATCTATCAAAACCATTCAACTGTGGTTTCATCATATTGCAGGGTATCTACTTTACTTGCGTTTATCACAATTTATACTCCGCAGACCTGAGTGCAACGTCAGCAATTCAACTTGAAGAGCAACCTGAGCGACCAGCCAAACTGACGACAAAACGTACCAAAAGCAACAACAGCAAAGGCAACAAATACAAATACAAAAACAAGAAGAAAACTACAAAATCGGCTCGATTATTCGATTGTTCGTTCAAGTTGTTGTTGCTGCTGCGGTTTTCGTTATGAATGAACGATGAGTGGAAGGTAATTAAACGGACCAGGCCAGTTCCCCTATGCGGCCCCCTTTCCCCTTACACCCTGCCCTCAGCCCTGCGCATATGGCACTTGGTTTTGGTTCCGCCGTCGTCGCATTCATGGCGGCCATTGATGACGCACTTTTAGCCCTTCGTTGCTATCGGCGCAGCTATGCTACACTTGCGCGAGTATGTCTGTGTCCCTGTGTGTGTGTGTGTGCCTGTGTAGGTGTGTTTGCTAGCAGTCAGCTACAGCGGCAGCCGGCTTGTAACAATCCCACACATTTCTACAGAAATTTCTTTTTATGCTCACCTGCTGCTGCTGTAACTGAGGTTGCTGCTGTTGCTGTTGTTTCAATTGCATTGCCAGCACCCCCGCAACCCTTGAAAACCAATTGAAATGTTGCCTGCAGCTGTGCGCAGTCTGTGCGTAGGTGTGTGTGTGTGTGTGTGTGTGTGTAGAGAGAGAGTGCATCTCGACCTACTTTCATGAGTTAATAAGAGAGAGAGAGAGACTGTGAAGCTGCTGCCTAGCAACTGAGTGGGCGACTTTGACTTTACGCTCGCTCTCTCTCTTCCTTTCTCTCACTCTCTCTCTATCTCTCTCTCTCTTTCTCAATGTCTCTCCCTTTTCTACGCCTCTGCCAACTTTGAATCTCAATTGCAATCACAATCCCAACTTTCATTTACACATTCCTACACATCAACCACACACACACACACATACACTCGCGCAATTGAGTGTGCAACTCAATTAGTGCAGTGGGGCCAACGCTGCGTATACGTGTTCTGTAGCAACGCAGCGCCTGAGGATATGCAATGAAAATTTAACTAACGAGAGAGTGCCAACAATGAAGTAGATGAGGAGTTGAGTATCGTTATTATAATATCGATAACAGATATACTATGCGATATACAAGCCAAAGACAATACGATATTCAACTCGGTATAATGCAATATAAATTAGAGATCAAAAGTATATAACAAGAGTTTTGTCAGTATATAAATTAATATTATTACAACGAATAATTATATTATTCTCATTGTTGCCTACACCTTTCCAATATTATAAAGAATAACTATATTATTCTCATTATTTCCTACACTCCTTTAGTTTTTGTTTATATTTATTACAGATTGTATTTCATACATAAAGTCATATTTTATATTTAATTTTTACTTTCAATACACGTTTTTGATGAGTAATGTAAAAGTTAAGATTGCACATATATAATATCCAAATACATATACACTGCAGTTGCACTGTGCCTAACTGCTTGCAGTGACAGACAAGCGGATAAGCTCATCTACAACCGGACAAGAAGCACGAGGCATCTCGAGGCTGATCGCCAGAGCGCGTGAGCCGCACATCAACTACAATTGCACACACATAGACACATACTCACACATTTACATACATACTCGTACGACGAGTGTAAACATTTTTATAATAGCAGAAATAATAATAATAGCAGAAACTGCTTAAATAAACAAATTAAAGCGAAGCGCTTAACACGCTTCCAATTGGGAGAGGCGGCCATTGTGCTAGAGTGTGCGGCTGTGTGTATAAGTATGTGTTTGTTTGTGTGTGTGGCCTGGCCCAAGTTTGACAGATTCTACATACTCGTGGCCAGCCAGCAGCAGCAGCAGCAGCCTCGTCCGCAGCGAACTGTTTGTCTGTGACGTCATTCGCCGTTCAGCATTTGGCGCTGGGCTCACGTCATGGTACTCTCTCTCTCTCTCTCTCTCTGTCTCTCTCTCTCTCTGTCTCTCTCTCTCTCTGTCTCTCTCTTTCTTGTCCTGCTAATGGGAAAGTTGAAAATGCGCACACTTTTTGGCCACAAATAGCATCAGCATCATCTGCAAAATGATGATGATTCTCATTATCTTCATCATCATCAACATGCATTCAATTTTATGTGCGATCATGTGCTGGGGCAGACGCACAGTTGCAGCTGCATTCAACGGTTGCATAGACTGCGAGATACCCAGCAAATGAATCAAAGAACTATTGCTGTCTTTCTTCTCTACCTCGACCTTATATGCTACTCAATATACCCCTGTTAAATACGTTAACAGGGTATTGGGGCATCACACGTTTGTTTTTACTGTCCGACTACAACTTTATGGCAATTTAATAAGTATTCACATAGATCCAGTCAAATGTATTTTTACAATTTGTGGCCGTTTTTCAAACTATTTTCGAATGCGAGTGTGTGTGAGTGCGAAAGTGAGTGTGGTGAATTTGGAAATGGATTTTCTTTTTCAAGCGTTTAGTGCACATTAATTTTAACTTGGCACTCGACGCTGCGTAAAAGCCAAAGTGTTTTGCCAAGACAAATGAAGTAAAGGGAAACTAAGTCAGTTGCCAAGTTCTTTATATAGCTCTGATGCAGCTTGGACCTCAACTATGATAACAATAAAATGAGAAAAGGAAAATCCTAACTTTGAAAGCAACAAGTAATGAGAAAACAAGTAGAGCTTTGATAAATTGTATACGATTATTATAAATCATATCAAATTATTGGCACTTTTCTTTATCATGTATACTCTTTAGTTGTGCATGAGACACACACACATATATGACATACTATATGTTATATATATACAAACATATGTACAAACTACAACTTGAACTATCATGCTGATTAGCTAGAAGTTTATAAGCGGGGCATGTGGGTATATAAGATAATGCAAACTAGTCTCTCAGTCTTAAAGCTATCTTGATAAAACTTGGTATACATGCTTCTCGTGCCGACTTATATATAGCATGCAGTAATAATGCTATATATAAGTCTGCACGAGTTAGATTGGACTCATATATCATAGAGCTGTCATACAAACTATCGCCCAATTTTTGTTGCTTGTTAAGATATTGTAACAAAATTTACTACATCGCACTTTTTCTATATATATATAATATGCATATTAAATGTTATCAAATTCACACCACTATAATATATAGCTGCCAATCTAAACAATCGGCCGTAATATAGGTTGTTGTACGAAGACCAGTTCTGATTTGAGTGTCAAACAAAGTGATACATAATATTTAATAAATAGTACAACACGCCATTTAAAATACGCATGTTCGGTATTCAACGCCTTTAGACTATTTTTTGTGGGGCTATGTTAAATCTATTATGTCTATATAGACAAGCCTGCTTTAATTGATAAATTGGAGGAGAACATTGAAGCATTTATTCGTGAGATACCAGCCCAAAATGTTGGAAAGAGTATGCCAAAGTTGGACTGAGCGCAGTCACGGTCAACATTTGCATGAAATAAACTTCAAACATTTAATTAGATGGACCGTAATATCGATTCATGCATTTCTCTGAATTGTATGTTTTCTTTTTGGAGTCTTAAGTTGACTAGCATGGTGTAAATACACATGCACATATACTATATATGTACATATATGATTTTACCTCTTGAAGTGATTTATTCGCACATTCGATATTTCCATAACCTTACAAACAATCAGTATATGTAGCACCTGATCAATCTTAAGATATATCTATATATGTATGCACATTATCAGGAACTCACCTTCACAAATGTAGCCCTGCTGTATGAGGCCCCACAGTAGATCCGAGCAGTGGTGACAGTAAGTTGGCTTATGAAATGTCTTCTTCACAAACGAATGCCCACCATCCGCCATTTTGTTTATCTTCTACTGCTGAGAGAGCTACAGTTTTCCGGGCACCTCAGCCGCGGCGCTTTTCTACAAAAAAATGCGTGTGGATCCTTAAGTATCCCGCTCTTTGTTGTTGCTGTTGTTGTTGTTGTTGTTGTTATTAGTGTGCTGTGCTGTTGTAGTTGCAGTTGTTGTTGTTGTTGTGGTTGGCACGAGACTTTATGATGTGCTATCTATAGTTACTTCTATTTTACTGTTACTATTACTGTTGTTGTTGGTGTTGTTGTTGTTATTGTTGAATCGTTTGTTGCTTTATTGATGTTGCTGCTGTTGCTGTTGCTGTCGCTTTTCCTGTTGCTGTTGTGTCTTCTTCAGAACAACCTGAAGTAGCTGGAACGAACTAAGCCGCAGCCAGCTGAGGCAGTGGCAGACAGATCGATCGATCTGATCGGTGTAACAAGAGCCCAGCAATGGGTGTACAATGGGTGTAGGCGTTTCCCAATGCCAACTGCAACTTGACTAGTGCTGCTGCTGCTGCTGCACGTGCTACTTCTGTTCCTGTTGCCGGGAGTTGTTGCTGTTGCTGTTTCTGATATTGTTCCTTTTCCGGTTGCTGTTGCTCTACTTGTGGCAGCAGCGACACCAACTCCGGCTGCGACGGCAACTGCGACTGTTCCTGCTGAAGCTGCTGAGACTGTGGCTGACACGAATAGCGATGACAAATGGAGAACGACGACGACGAGAAGAATACCGACGACGACGGCTGCATTTTCATCCATTGGTCAACTGTGATTTCGCTTTATCCAGACATTTGTTTGCCGGAATTGTCGCCCCCAAGCGTCTGCAACTGCTTCTTCTTCTTCTTCTTCTTCTCTTGTCTAGTTATCAGTTATTATATATATATATATATATATATATATATATATATATATATGTATGTGTATATTGTTATTCTTTATCTTTGGTTTTTGATTATTTACTGTATCTTTGGTTGGGTCGGGTTCAGTTTGAAGGCTCTGGTTGTTTTGTTGTTGTAAGTTACATTTAATAATAGTTATTGGCTTCTAAATCTATATATATCATCATGTTTGCTTCTTTCTAGCTTTCTTCTATCCTTGTAAATTAATAATTATGTATTTGGTGGAGTCTTTGTTGTTTGTTTGTTTGTTACTTATTTACAAATTAACGGTGACTTTTGCTTCAAGCGTTGCACTGAAATCAATTCACAATAGATTAACGATTAATGCACTGTTTTGCACATGTTTATCGAATTTATTCGATTATTGTTTTATACACATATGCCTGCATGTATGTACATATTATGTTGTAGGTTTGTAGGTTTGTTGGTTTCTATGTTACACATGTTCACACAACGCGCGTTTTTCAATTTTCGGGCAAACTCTAGACGTGAACAGCAGCAGTGAAAATGTTGGAATGCCTCGTCGGTTTCGGCAGCACCAGCACCAGCACCAGCACAAGCAGCAGCAGCAGCAGCAGTTGGAGCTTGTTTTTCCCCCTTTCGGTGCGGTGCGGTGCGGTTCGGCCTCCTTTAGCGATACGTGGGCGCCGCACCCCCAAAACCGATGGGGCAATAAAAGTTTCGAGATAACACGTAAAACACGAGCGAGCGCGGTACAGAGCGGCAGTTTGTGACAGCGCGAGTGTGCGCCATGCTACGTGGTGAGTTCGAGGGGTGAGTGGTGAGTGGTGAGTTTGCAGCAAAAATACCCATTATTTGAGCGCACTTCATAACCCTATAGTGCCAACACACACACACAAACACATACACTGGCATAAGGAATGTAATAGGCATATCATATAATAATAAAACTGGCAAAAATATGATATCAACAGCGTGTCAAGAGAGCGAGAGAGCAAGCACCGCTAGACAGCGAGTGACAGAGAGAGAGAGAGAATGAGAGAGAGAGTGAGTTGTACGCTCAGTTGAAATTGCATTTAAAGTTTTCACTTGTAAAATTACAAAGATATGCCCTGAACTTGTCCCCCAAAAGTAGGCAGCGCCTTAAGTCGGAATTAAACAATTATTATGACGATATATATGAGCACATAGTCTCCATATTCCTTGTACGACAGTCTAAAACTTGCACAGCTCACTGTATGCATGTATGTCTATGTGTGTGTGTGTGTGTGTTACGCCCACACATTTAACTACGAGCTGTGAGCTCACTCGAGGACAATTGCCCCATTGCAAAACTTGACCATATTAACCCATTGACATGCTAATAATAGAAAATGTCATACTTCAAATTTTCCAACTTTGCAAAGAAAAGAAAAGTGCCAGCAACAATTCCACACATACATATTTATAACACTGTCTCTCTGTGTGTGTGTGGTGCTGCCAGTTGGTCGCGACGTGGGAGGTTTATGTGCCTGTGAGTCCTGCCTGGTCACCAGGTGGCATGCGCAGTGGCCAATTCACCACGGTCACACAGTGCGAAACCTCTCTCTCTCTCTCTCTGTGTGTGTGTGTGACAGTGTGCAAAAGTGGCCAAGTTTAAGGATAAATCACTACGAAAAACCCAACAAAAAGGGAGCAACGAACAGTGGAGAAACTGAAACAGTCAAAAAGCCACATGCACACACACACAGTCACTACAAACACACACACGCACACACGCACACACTTGCACGCAGACACTTACACGCACACACTCTCACTTTACTCTTTGAATTTTGCAACAAATGTTGAACGTGGCAAATGAAATACTTAACGCCGCATAAATTGCGGCCGCCTCTCAGTGTTTTTGCTCGTGTGTGCGAATAATTATTGTTGAATTTTAATGAAATTATTGATGATGCCAATGGCAGCGCCAGCCACACACAAACACACTCACACAGCGAGACGTGTGGCTGTATGCGTACACTGAGCAGCAGCAGCCGCAACACTTTGCACCCATTGCCCATTGCCCGCCCCATTCCGAACCCGATTTGCCTGCTCTGCTCAGCTTTTCTCCGTATGCCGTTCCGTTCTACTCTGCTCCTCCCCTCCCTGGCTGTCTCCCTCTCTGTTGCTCCTTCCCTTCCTTTCGGCTCCTACCGTTGCGCACTTCGCTCTTTTCGAGCCGCATGAGCAAATCGCAATAGATAGAGAATTTTTTTCTTGCTGCCTCGGCTGCTCCTATGTTCCGATGATTCCTTGCTACACACACACACACACACACACAAATACAATACACATTCATAGATTTACACACACAAACACACACCCACATACAGCACTAAAGTCCTTGAATGCGTGTCTTTCCTTTCTGCTCTAAATGAGTTTGTACAATTTTTCGGGAAAATTAATTTTCGCATTGCAGGTTTGATTTTCCGCGGCTGCCAAAACTGTTCAGCCTACGCTGACGAACTTTGCACATATGACAACGTAATTTTCACGCAAACACACACATACACTCACATACTCATACTCTCACACACGGACACTCGCGCAGACACAAATTTTATGTACCATATATTTTAGCTGGACGACGAAGCTGATGAAGCTGCTGCTGCTACTGCTGCAATTTTTCATTTTCATTTTCATTTACATTTTCATTATCGTTTAAACAACATTTTCACTGTGCTTTCAGAATTTTGCCCTTTCTTATTCACTTGCGCCCTTTCGATAGGCGCTCACAATTTGCACTTGATTTTCAATTTTCGATATTTTTTATTTTCTCATTTTTCCGTCGAGTTGGTTACGTTTTGTGCTTTACGCGATTCTCGATTTCGATTGTTGCGAATGTTTGCATTATTTTACTTTTTATTTAATTGTGGAAAATTTTCACCCACACACACAATTCAAATCGCACGAAACGCAAGAGTTTTCACAAAGAGTTTTCAAAGTTTTCTTCTTTTCTTGTATTTTTTTTTTTTTTTGTTCTTTCCACTTTCGGTTTGTGTACTATGTGTGTGTGTGGAAAATGTGAAAATTCTCTGTGTGTGGCAGCAGCGCAGCGCAGTGCCCCCCGTAACGTACAAAGAGCACACACCTAGTGGTTGTGTGTGCCTTGTGTACTTGTGCTTCGCTGAAGACGATGGTGCGCTCTGACTGGGGCCGAAAACTGTTCACTGCTCGCTAGCTCCGCGCACTGCTCTGCTGCTGCTGGCCGCAAATTCGGCGTGTTGAAATTTTGGCGGCCGCAGTGGAAAGTCCCAACAACAACAGTGGGAAAATAGCGGGAGCGCATACGTCCACCATTTACTCTCTCTCTCTCTCTCCCACTCTCTTTTTCTCACAGTGCTCTCGCTGCGCGCTCATTGTTCGTGTTTTTTCGTGATGTTTTTGTTTTTTTGGCAACGTAATGAAACTTTGAATTAATCATCGCCAAACATCGATATGCCAAATAAACAAATCGATAGATCCTTGACACCTGTATTTAACTTATCCTTTTGATACCTTTATTTAAATTGGGTCAGTGAAAATACTCTTTAATATTGAGGGAAATTAGTTTTTATTTAATATAATCTGAATGTGGGGAATATATCTTAAAATCCTTTTTAAAAAAACATAACAATTCTTGCACATTTAGCGGAGACAGCAACTTTGTTTTAGCCAAGATACAAACCGTGAATCAACAAATGAAATTTTCATAGTGTGCCCAGTTTATGCTAAAACTATGTTGTTCTTCATTCTGTTAAGCAGTGCACTGCTTGGACTGCCTGCACTGAAGAAGTGCACAGCCATGACACGATCCAAGAGCTGCTAGGTTAGCCTTTTTCTCGCCAAAAATCTGGAGCTCTTTTAAATATAATCCTGTGCCCTAAATTTTGGCTTTTTTCCATTCATCTGCTTGATTTTTCCGTTCTCTCAGTCTGCTTTTGTCATCTTTTTGCGGGGGAGCGGATGCTGCTACCCTGATACCCGCCAGAAAAAGTAGATTCTCCCCTTGCCTGCTTTGTTCGTATTTCGTTTACGCATTGATTTCAAAAATAAAAACTCATTTTATGGGAGTGAATATATATTTGATGTGATTACAGTTTGAAGCAAATAACATGTTAGTATATTTGATATATGTTTAAATGTATATTTGAGCACACAGGTCTGCAATTCGCTTTGTTTTAACTAAATACATTTAGTATACACTTATATGGGGATGTCTTTATCGGGATCGACGATCTATGATCAATATATAAGATATGCAGCGCCTTGAGACGGTCTGTAGACGGCACCACGTTACATCGCAAAAGTACAACAATGATTGTTGTTAATTAGTTGAATATTTATGCATGTTTTTAATGTGTTTAGGTTGGGGCAAATTGGATTTTCCCAGCGCAGTTGAAATAAGTATGCGAGTACGGTGATTAAATTTAATAACATTGACGTAAAGCATGAAGTATATAAAAAAGTTATAGCTGGTATTTGTATAATTCAAAAAATGTATGTATATAGGACAATGATGACGATGTAAATACTAACTTTTCTTTTTGGGTTATGTTGAATACAAATACAGTTAAAGTTTATACACGCATTAGTTAAGGCGATTTGCAAAGGTTTTAAGATCTATCGATCGATTGTTTGCCCCCTTAGCCAAGGCCATGATCGTCAAAGAAACTTTGCGGTGTTTCGTCCTGTAAAATGGAAGATCCTTCTTTAATATTTATGCAAATAAAATACGTGTCTCACTATGTTCAACGGCTAATTAAAAGAATAATAAACTACATATTGTAACTATAGGAAAACAAATAATAATATATATGTATACAACTAAGCGAAGATTCACTAAACGTTCAGGTTCATCAGGGACAGAGAGAGAGAGAGAGTGTAAAGCAACAGAGAGAGAGAGAGAGAGAGGAGAGGGAGAGAGAGAGCGTGGTGGAGTAATAACAGTGAGTCGAAGCGCAGCATCAAACATTAGATTACCATATAGAAGGGAAACTAATAAATCATAAATAATACAATAGTATACGATCACCATGTCAACCTTACCTCTAAGAAGATTACGTACATAATTATTTATTTTTTGGTTTTACATACAAGTACATACATACAATTTTGGTGGTTTTTGAAAAATATATTTCGGGTTTTTTTTATTGAATACAAAACACAGGAATTTGGCTAAAATGTACAACACACATATGTATATAGACAGTTATATATGTATATATATATTGGGTTTCTTTTTTTCGATTTGTATATAATCTATTGGTTTTTAAATATATATAGTATGTATATTATTTACTACTAAAAAAAGTTTTACATTTCCATTATTACTTTTTTTTAAGGTTTTTACTTTCCTTTTATTTTTGCAATTTAAAGCTTACTTTCTCTTTGTTAAAATTGCATTTAAAGTTTCCCTAGTTATTATTTTTACTCTGTTCTAGTTGTATTTTGCCCATAGTTTGTAAGGAAAACAAACATTATTATTGCTTTTCATTTAATGATCCTTTGGAATGTTTGAACTAAATGAAGATTTATTATTTTTTATTTCAGAGATAGGTTTATGTCGGGGTTTTATAGCGTTTTGCATGAACTTTTCTTTCCAAAGAAAAATATGTGGAAATACCGCGCCATATGCCAAAATGAGATGTGTCTTTGCTTTTGGGATTGTTTTAGCCTCACTGCTCGACAAGTTTAATTGCACTTTGCCTACTGTTTGTTTAGATCATAATATATTGCAGTACTAAATCTATGTAAAGCTAAGCTTCACACACTTATCGCACAACAAATACAGACACATAACACACATACGCACACATACTTTAGATACTTTTCTATTAGGTGTAAATACTTTTGCAGGTGCACTACATTCTTGCTAACCGCTGTGCGTGTGTGTAGAGGATGTACGTGTACGTATACGTGTCTGTATATGTGGTCAAGCGTGCGTGCGTGTGTGTGTGTGTGTGTGTGTGTGTGTGTGTGTATGTGCGTGTATTTCGGGTGTTTATCAACTACATTCTACGTATTTGAATTTCTTTTAGAGTAGTCCAATGTCTCTTAAAGTTCCCTCAACAGCTTCGTCCTGTAGTACAGAGAATAAGAACAATAAGAACAAGAAGAGTAGAGATACATAGATAGGAGAGAGAGTGTGTGTTGTGTGTATGTATGTGCAGGTGCTTCCATAGTGTGTGTGTGTGTGTGCATGTGTGAACAAAAGTTATATTTGTTTTGATTTAATGTTAAATTAACAAGAAGAACGGCACAGCTGTTGTATGTGAGTATGTGTGTGTGTGTGGAAGCGCGCAGGGGTGTAGCTTGGCGAGCAGGGCGGGGCAGATCACAAACTCTACACAGTGTATGTATGTATGTGTGTGTGCCTTGCAGAAAAAAGCTTTTGGATTATTTACAGCCTCGCTCGGTCTCGGACTTCGTAAGTTTCGTAGCTATAATCGACTAGCATTTTTCCTGGCTTATGTGTTTATTATATCCATAGGAACTCTGAACTCTCCTCATGCCTCAAATGTTCTCTCAACAGGCCTACAAACTGTTGAGCTAATAATCAATTATTGAGGAATCTTTTTGTTTTTATTTTTATATATATTTTGTGTGTTTTGTATCATTTACACTGTTTGTTTTGATCATTTTTGTTTGTCTGTTTACTCTGATCTATGATTAATTCAGATACTCATTGAAGTCCTGTTGATGGTTGTATTAACATCGAGAGAGTATGCAGTGGCGGGTAGGGTAAGCGTTAATAATATAATAATAACGAGAGAGAGGGTATTATGGTTACACATTTAGATATGTACGTATGTTTTTAATGCTGTTAAATATGTTTCGCATGTAGATGCAGATACATACATACATAGATAGATCGACTTTACACTAGTTAGTTAGTAGATACACTACAGAGAGAAACGAGCAACTATTATGTAATCACACAAAACAACTACAAAGATCATGCAAAACAAATACATAACATCAACTTGGACTACCTTCTCGACAATTCAAATATTACTTTAGTTTAGTTATAGTTTTAGTTAAGGCATAAACAATACACAAATTGTACTAAACATTTGACTAATATTCAATGGCAAATACGCTTGTACACAATATATATATGTATATATATATATATATATAAATATATATGTATATGTATTATGTTTATTACACGTTGATGGACGGAACTACGTTTGTTTGCTTCTTTATATAGGATATTAAGAGTACAAATTATGGCAAGCTCAATACTGTCTGTGTGTGTGTGTGTAGGTGATTGAAAAACACTCTCACAATTCTGGTTTGATTGTTAAGAAGAACATTGTTGTTCTTGTTGTTGTTGTTTTTTGTCTGTTTGGCAAGTTATTTGGGAACTTAAATTGAGGCGTACAACACACGAAGCATGCAATGACAAGTTTGAAAGGCAAAGGAAAGTTCAATAATGTGTATCGGTTTTACAAAACATATAGAGATAGTTCGAACTTAAGATTAATCATTTAACAGTTTTATGCACACACAATAAATATAAACAAAATTAGAAAGCTATTGCAGTGAGTAAAAGAACTCTTCTTGCTTTTTTTCGATTTTGTTAGATGGTATACAGATATAGTATACAGTATATAGTAGGTAGAGAGAGAGTCGATTAGTTTATCGTTTGCGCAAAATTAGAAAGAGGTAAAGAAAATCAAAATTAAGTAGAGAACTTGAAAACGTATATGTACCGGGTGATATGTATGAAATGACCTAGTTTTTTTTTTTTTTTGATTTTCTTTTTAAGTTGTATGGAAACAAACACTAACGAGATAAAATTGAAAACCATAAACATATGTAGAACAATTAACAATATTTCCGGCATGTATCAGATAGACAAATAACGCTATTATGCATTATAGATCATATGTCTCTGGTGTACTGACCTCTTGTAGTAGATCCTGAGAGGCAATTGCTTTGAGTACATTCTTTTTGGATGTCTCCTGAATCTCTCCGCCAATCAGCAACTCATCGAGTATGAAATACGCTTTCTCAAAATTGAATATAATATCCAATTCGCAGACCTGTAAGCAGTCCAAGTTATTATCATCGACTCATCATACAATATCTCATTATATATATTTCACTTACACTGCCAAAATACTTATCCAAGAGCTCGACATAGCGGTGTATGATCTCCAGTGTCAGTAGCTCGTTATCATTTTGCTCGATGGCGCAACAAAAATATAAACTGGCATAACTGTAAACAAAGCAATGGAACTTTAACCACACAAATCAAAAATTAAAGCCAAGCTATTATTTACCGCTTATACACGATTTTGCAATCTTTCCACTCGAGGAACGAGCACATCTTGGGTTTACGCGCAAGTATCGTGGTCACCAGTTCTCGTGTTATCTTCTTTTTGGTCTTGTCCGGATAGGCCATGTACCATTTTTGTAATCGCAATTTGCCCTGGCGACTGAAGAGCAGCATGAAAAGCATCTAAATATATGGGAAACACATCTTACTATTAGAATAAGACCCGCCATATGCACTTATTGGCTAAAAAGGTGACTCAGGTGAGGTGCGCCCGCCGCCAGCGCAGCACCGCGAACGGAAATTTATAAGCTTTCCAGCACACGACCAATGTGTTAATTAGAAGAAAAATGCATATACTGACCATATTGAATGCTGCAGAAGTTTGTTCGTGAACGTTGTAATATTCAAATTCTAATATTTAAAACTTAAATAATTTTTTCACGCAGTACATAAAAAAAAAGTCTTCTTCAAAAGATTTTGTCACTCATTGCGGTGCAGTGTCCAATCAGCTGTAAAGTCCATGGTGAATGGCAAAAATCTTTAGTGTTATCGATTTGAAAATTGGTTAATCGTAAAAGCAGCTGTTTATGCGTTTTCGTCATTTATTTTAAATAATAATAATAATTCACTCGACAAAAACTGATAATCAAAATAAAACAAATCCAAAACACACACATTGGAACACAAAACTAGAATACATTTGGTGTACCTCTTTGTTCCGTCTATCGAATCATGCTATCTGTTCATTTCGTTCGTGTTTTGGATCAAATTCGCATTAAAGTGGTTCGCTCATTAATCAAAATATAGCGACGTTGTGGCAGCCTGCCGTATTTGCCTCTTCGTATATAAGTCGTCCAATTTCATAATTTGAGTTTAGTTTACGAGCGAAGTGTATACGAAACATGTCAATAAAATTGAAGGCGAATGTAAACAATCCACCCATAAGTAAGTTTCCACTAAGGGCTTGTCCCAGTGTCACAACAATAGTGTTTGCAATAATGTGAGGTTATGGTTAAATTGGTAGAACAGGCGTTTTTATCTGCCTGCAATGCATACAAAATATATCTAAAGATTGCATCAGTTTTTATCAATTAACTATCTCGCCAATCAGGTGGTCTGGCAACGGCGCATCTAATCAATGCTTCCGTACCCGTGGAAATCATATGGGGCAAGGAGACATCGCTGCAATTCCCCGACAACCGCCTGCTGGTGTGTCACTCCAACAACGATGTGTTGCGCGCACTGGCACGTGCTGCACCCGATCACAAGCTGTATGGTGAAACTGCCATTGAGCGAACACAAATCGATCACTGGCTGTCGTTCTCGTTGACCTGCGAGGATGACATTTCGTGGGCCATGTCCTTCTTGGACAAGTCCATTGCGCCAGTCACCTACCTGGTTGCCAACAAGTTGACCATCGCCGACTTTGCCTTGTTCAATGAGATGCATTCGCGCTACGAGTTCCTGGCCGCCAAAGGCATTCCCCAGCACGTGCAGCGCTGGTATGATCTGATAAATGCTCAACCATTGATTCAGAAGGTGTTGAAATCTCTGCCAGAGGAGGCGAGAGTCAAACGCAGCATCAACGAGCAGCCAGCTTCCAAGAGCGGTGAACGTAAGCAGGAGGGTAAATTCGTAGAATTGCCTGGCGCTGAGATGGGTAAGGTGGTTGTGCGTTTCCCGCCAGAGGCATCGGGTTATCTGCACATTGGACACGCCAAGGCGGCTCTGCTCAATCAGTACTACGCCCTGGCCTTCCAGGGCAAGCTTATCATGCGTTTCGATGATACCAATCCTGCCAAAGAGACTGTTGAGTTCGAAAATGTCATCCTTGGTGACTTGGAGCTGCTGCAGATCAAGCCAGATGTCTTCACGCACACCTCCAACTACTTTGATCTAATGCTCGACTACTGCGTCCAATTGATCAAGGAGGGCAAGGCCTATGTGGACGACACTCCGCCAGAGCAAATGAAACTGGAGCGTGAACAGCGTGTCGACTCTGCTAATCGTTCTAATTGTGAGTGCATCTCAATCTTCAATAATTTAGCTTTTATTCAATTTGATTGCTTTCTTTTAGCTGCTGAGAAGAATCTGTCCCTGTGGCAGCAGATGGTGCAGGGCACCGAAGCTGGCCAGAAGTGCTGTGTGCGTGCCAAGATAGACATGTCCTCTCCCAACGGCTGCATGCGTGATCCGACTATATATCGGTGCAAAAACGAACCACATCCACGCACAGGCACCAAATACAAGTGAGTACAAGTAGATATATATCTTCTTTGATATTACTATATATATTTATATATATTTTCTTGACCTTAGGGTGTATCCCACCTACGATTTTGCCTGCCCGATTGTGGATGCCATCGAGAATGTAACGCACACTCTGCGCACAATGGAATATCACGATCGTGATGATCAGTTCTACTGGTTCATTGACGCCCTGAAGCTGCGCAAGCCATATATTTGGGAATACAGTCGCTTGAATATGACAAATACGGTGCTGTCGAAGCGTAAACTTACGTGGTTTGTGGATTCTGGACTTGTTGATGGCTGGGATGATCCACGTTTCCCCACAGTGCGTGGTATTATCAGACGCGGCATGACAGTCGAAGGTCTAAAGGAGTTCATCATTGCGCAGGGCAGCAGTAAATCTGTTGTCTTCATGAACTGGGACAAGATCTGGGCGTTCAACAAGAAAGTTATCGATCCCATTGCACCACGTTATACAGCATTGGAGCATGACAAACGGATTATTGTCAATGTAGCAGGAGCTAAAGTGGAAAAGGTGCAGGTGCCAGTGCATCCAAAGGATGAGAAACTGGGCACAAAAACGGTCAGCTTGGGACCACGCATCTACATCGACTATGTCGATGCTGAGGCACTCAAGGAGGGCGAGAATGCTACCTTCATTAACTGGGGCAATTTGCTCATCAAGAAGGTGCACAAAGATGCAAAGGGTGCCATAACCTCTGTGGATGCGCAGCTCAATTTGGACAATAAGGACTTTAAGAAGACACTGAAACTCACCTGGCTGGCCGTCGAAGACGATGAGAGTGCCTATCCGCCAACCTACTGTGTTTACTTTGACAACATCATCAGCAAAGCGGTGCTGGGCAAGGAAGAGGACTTCAAGCAGTACATTGGCCACAAGACTCGCGATGAGGTGCTAATGCTGGGAGATCCTGAACTCAAGAAACTTAAAAAGGGCGACATCATTCAACTGCAGCGTCGCGGCTTCTTCAAGGTTGACAATGCATATGCTCCACCCAGTGCCTACACCAATGTTGCCTCGCCCATTATACTGTTCTCGATACCCGATGGGCATACTAAGGACGTGCCAACCTCAGGCCTCAAGATCAATGCAGCTCCAGCGGCGGCCGCCAAGGGCAATGTAAGTATACACCGAAATTAGCCTGATCTGTTACTGATGAGTGAGATATGTTAGTTCAAATACCTTTTGTGATATCGAATGATGAGTGAGGTATGTTAGTTAACAAATCTGTAAGTGTATAGTTTGCCATAAGCAAACAGCTGTTTGTCTTACGCGCTCTCCCGGTTCCGCTCTCTCATTTGATTTAGTTCTCTCAAAACACAAATATTAGAGATGCGCAACAGTTAAGTCGTGATGGTGACTTCCTTTTTGCCAGTCACAGCGACACAGTAACATGACAACACTCACAATTGGTGAGCTGGAACTTCCAATGTGAGCAAAAACCAGTTAGTGGTCTGAATACGTTGCTGACGATCAGTTTGTGTTTGAAGAAGAGCCGGAGAAAGGTCTCCACGTGAAATTATAATTTGTTGTCTCTTGACACGTATTCAAAAGATAAAACTTTCAATTTAATTATTGTTTATTAATTGTTGCTTTCCCATTGCAGGCCAACAACAAACAAACTGCCAACGCTGCATCAAACAAAACTGCCGAATTGGATAAACTTATTGGACAACAGGGTGAATTGGTTCGTGATCTGAAAGGAAAGAAGGCACCAAAGGATCAAATTGATGCCGAAGTTAAGAAGCTGCTCAGCTTGAAGGCCGACTACAAGGCAGCCAGTGGCAAAGATTGGAAACCAGGACAAGCAACGGTTGCTACAGCAACCCCAGCAGCAGCTGCTTCTGCTCCAGCTTCAAATAACGACGCAACTGCAGTGAACGCGAGTATCATCAAGCAGGGAGATTTAGTGCGTGAGTTGAAGGGAAAGAAGGCAGCCAAGCCAGAAATCGACGCAGCTGTGAAGCAGCTGCTTGAGCTGAAGGCGCAGTACAAGACACTTACTGGACAGGACTGGAAACCAGGCACTGTTCCTCCAGCTGCAACTCCTGAGGCGACTCCAACTGGTGCAAGTGGTAGTGGTGTTGCTGATGTGCTAGCTCAGATTGCCGCTCAGGGTGACAAGGTGCGTGAACTGAAGTCAGCCAAGGCCGATAAGGCAACCATCGACGGTGCCGTGAAGACTTTGCTTAGCCTGAAGGCTGACTACAAGAAGCTAACCGGTAGTGATTGGAAGCCAGGCGTCTCAGCACCTGCATCGGCTACTGTTGTTGTTAAGCAAGAGAAGTCACCGGAACCAGCAGCTGCAAGTGCCGTCTCTACATTGCTGGACAAGATCGCACAGCAGGGTGACAAGATTAGGCAGTTGAAGTCGACTAAGTCAGAGAAATCGCTGATCGACGTTGAGGTGAAGTTGCTACTGGCTCTTAAGACTGATTACAAGAGTCTCACTGGTCAGGAGTGGAAGCCCGGTACAGTAGCACCCGCTTCCGCACCAGTTGCTACCATCGATTTAACCAAAGAGGAGCCCAGTGATATTGCTGGAGTCTTGGCAAAAATCCAAGAGCAAGGCGATAAGATCCGTCAGCTAAAGTCAGCCAAGGCAGCTAAGACAGCCATTGATCCGGAAGTAAAAACTCTCTTGGCATTAAAGGCCGAATATAAGAAGCTCAGTGGCAAGGATTGGACTCCAGACGCCAAGGTTGAGGTTAAAGTGGAAATGGCAAGTCAAGGATCGGTCAAGGATCAGCTAACGCTGGAAATTAACGCGCAGGGCGAGAAGGTGCGTGCTGCCAAGAGTAGCAATGCTGCCAAGGATGTCATCGATGCAGAGGTTGCCGAGCTGCTGCTGTTGAAGGCCAAGTACAAAGAGGAGACCGGTACGGACTTCCCTGTTGCTGGTCGCGGTGGTGCTGTGAAGAAAGCACCCAAGGAGCAACAGCAGAAAGCTGCCAAGCCGGCCAAGAAGGAGGCACCAACTCCAGCTAAGCCAGATCCCTCAGCTGGTGTAAAGAAGCAAACACGACTAGGTCTGGAGGCTACCAAAGAAGAGAACCTGCCCGAATGGTACTCGCAAGTTTTGACCAAGGGTGAAATGATAGAATACTATGACGTTTCCGGATGCTACATTCTTCGCCATTGGTCCTTTGCCATTTGGAAGGTGATCAAGAATTGGTTCGATAGCGAGATTACGCAAATGGGCGTCAAGGAGTGCTACTTCCCCATCTTTGTCTCGAAGGCCGCCTTGGAGCGTGAGAAGGATCACATTGCGGACTTCGCACCAGAGGTTGCCTGGGTAACCAAATCGGGCGAATCTGACTTGGCTGAGCCAATTGCTGTGCGTCCTACCTCCGAAACGGTCATGTATCCCGCCTATGCCAAATGGATACAATCCTACAGAGATTTGCCAATCAGGCTCAATCAGTGGAACAATGTTGTGGTAAGTAGAATACTACATGTACATAATATATCTCTAATATATGTTATTGATTCATTTATTCCTTCCTTCCTTCGATTAGCGCTGGGAATTCAAGCATCCTCAGCCATTCCTGCGCACCCGCGAGTTCCTCTGGCAGGAGGGTCACACAGCATTCGCCACAAAGGCTGAGGCTGACAAGGAGGTACTTGAGATTCTAGATCGCTATGCGTTAATCTACACGCACTTGCTGGCCATACCCGTGGTCAAGGGCCGCAAGACCGAGAAGGAGAAGTTCGCTGGAGCTGATTATACCACGACAGTGGAGGCCTTCATTTCGGCCTCGGGTCGTGCTATCCAGGGTGCAACTAGTCATCATTTGGGACAGAACTTCTCGAAGATGTTTGAGATTGTATTTGAAGATCCAGAAACGCAGCAGAAGCAGTTCGTCTTTCAGAACTCTTGGGGTCTAACCACGCGTACCATTGGTGTCATGATCATGGTGCACGCAGATAATCAGGGTCTGGTGCTGCCACCGCACGTTGCCTCCATCCAAGCTATTGTTGTACCTTGCGGCATCACAGTCAGCACCAAGGATGATGATCGTGCCGAGTTGTTGAACGCCTGCAAAGAGCTGGAGAAGCGTCTAAGCGGCGCCGGTGTGCGCTGTGAGGGCGACTACCGCGACAACTATTCCCCAGGCTGGAAATTCAATCATTGGGAACTCAAGGGTGTGCCTCTGCGCATTGAGCTGGGTCCCAAGGATCTGAAGGCCAAGCAAGTTGTTGCAGTGCGTCGGGATAACGGCGAGAAGCAAACAATAACACTGAACGATTTGGAAAAGAAAATCCCCGCACTGCTCGAGAGCATTCATGAGAGCATGTTTGCCAAGGCCCAGTCGGATCTCTCCTCGCACACAAAGCTGGTCAAGAAGTGGGACGATTTCTGTAACCTGCTCGAGCAGAAGAACATTCTTCTGGCGCCCTTCTGCGGGGATGTGGCATGTGAGGATAAAATTAAAGCGGACAGTGCACGTGGCGAAGATGCCGAGCCCGGTGCACCAGCGATGGGTGCCAAGTCGCTTTGCATACCCTTCGAACAACCTGCAACAATTGGTGACGCCGACAAGTGCATCAATCCCAGCTGCACGAGCAAGCCCAAGTTCTACACTCTGTTCGGACGCAGCTACTAAGCTACTGAACGTGAACAAACATCAACTCTCCCTTAATGCTTATTTGTACCCTGTAATTTGAATGCCTGTGCCAGTACCTTGATATTCATTCATTCATTAATTTACTGTTAAACATAACTGTAATTGCTAAACCTTGATTCGACTTTATTTAAAACTATACGAATTTTTATTTTCTTTTTGAGAGAAATACAAAGTGTGCAAACAAACAAAACAATGTTAAAAGTTTAAATCATATCTTGGTTTTTATACTCACAGTTCCCATATTTAAAATGTCTCCCTCCGCCGCCCTCTGCCTGTTACATACATTAGCACAAAGTTAGTATACCCTTTTATGACCATTTTCAATGGTCGAAGCGTATAAACACCGAACAAAAAGGAAGTTCCAATGCAAAGATCTTAGCAAAAGGTCACCATATAAAAAGTAAAGTTAATTCCATCGAACACACTATCTACAATATATCTTTAATGGCCATTGCATGAAAAGTGGCGATTATTCGTTTTAGTTTTTTTGCGGAAAAAAACGTATGTAGACTATGTATTTAATAACCGTTCTCCACACACTCAGGTATATCACACGCCATCGCTTACCTGTTTTTAATGTAAAACAGGCAAATGAATGGACACAGTCTCCCCCCTTTCATTCACATTCACATTATTCACGCGACAAAGTGCGAGTGCGTAAAGTGGGCCCCCATACCAGGCAGTCAGTTGAGCATTCAGAGAGACACATATTTACCCAAGATTCATAAAGTTCTGGCCTAAGTATAATATTTTATGAGCGGATAACACATAAACCTCGCCTCGATTTCCATGCATTCTAGTTGCAATAACGCCCATAGTCAAAACATGCTAGAGAATCAATTACCAAGTCCATTATTTATACAGTTCTTAAGTATTTGTTCGATCGGCAAGCAAAATAAGTATATAGACACGAATTCGAATTCGGAAAATTCGGTGCCTGCGGATAAGCCACAATTATCCGAACGGCGACAGGGGCAATAAAGACAATATCTGATTAGATTGCCACTTTATTTGTGTGTGTGAGTTATGAAACTCATGTCTAGAGACCCACTTGAACCCGACCAGAAACTGTCTTGAATTAGCCCGATTTGCTGCTGGCCAAAAAGCAGCAAGAAAAATTGAAAAAACTATTAAAGTCCAGCTCCCGTGTAATTTATTTTGCAAATGTTGCGAAATTCAACAAAAACAAAAAAAAAAAATAAAACAAAAACCAGAAATAAATTTTGTACAAACTGCATTTGAATAGACATTGTAGTGTAGTCGTCTTGTGAGTGTGCAATCGGGTTATTCACCAAAAGTTCGTGAGTAATCAGAGCCAAGATATATTGCCTGTTTATACAGATAATATTCCCGCATAATGAAGATACTATAATTGATCTCATGCGACTAAGTTAATTGCAAATAAATTTTCCACTTTTATATTTCGATTACAACAAATTTAAAAACATTCTGAAAGAAAACTTTGTGAACTCAGATCGATAATTTGCGATCAAGTGAGAAGTAGAATGCGACAAGAAAAACAAAAATGATCGACTTCCTTGATTTACAGAACCAATTAGAGCGCGACAGCTTGTGTTAGTTAGCTTGGTCTGGGATTAAGTGCGAAATTAGTTGTGTCAGGAATTGTTGTGGTATTCTGAACCGAAATAGCCTTAGGAGTAGGGGCCAAACACCCCGACAAACGAAATGGAAACGTAGACGTAACGGATACTATATTAACTATATTAATATCAAGACCTTCAAGGTCGTCATCGTCATCGTCAGCAAAAAAAAAAACATAATTCTGGTTTGAGCTGCGACTGTTGTTGCGAAAGATGTTGCCGAAGATTCGCCATCCTGACCAGACCAGGAGAGCTTGCACGAACCAGTCAAAGCCGAACTTGTTTACTTGGCTGTAATTTAAACAGCGAATCAGGTTAAACAAAAAGGAAAATGCAAGTGAGAGTTGCCCGCTCTTGACTATAAGATACCCTGGAGAGAGTCTGTATACCTTATACATTTTATTAGCTTTACCTTATTCATTTCATTAGGGATCAGTAATTCACTATAATCAATAATCAAATGTGTATCTTAAATTGTAATTTCACTGGCACTACTTCTGAGTAATTATAGGTAGTCATAGTATTAATTGTAATGAGTTAATTTTGCTGGTATTGTGTAATGTTATTCATTATTGTTTTATGTGATTGGTGTTAATAGTTTCTCAATAACGATTGCGCACACGTGAAACATGCAAAACTTTTGACTGCCCGGAAATTTGGAATATTTAAATGACCTCGGTTTTTTTCTTGTGCTATATTATGACAGTTTATATGGCATAATTGATAATGTGTTCTGATGTCTAATTAGAAAGCTGGATGTATGAATTCTAGTAGCAATTATTTATGCAAAAGATTTGAGATACATAATTGCCGTATGAGTAATGCTTAGTTAATTTTAAATTATTAACTATTATTCAACTCTTATAATAATAATAAAAAGATAATAATATAAACAGCGCAATTAACAAACTATAATAATATAATCAGGGGAAAAACAAAACAAAACAAGAAAAAAAAAATATTAAAAAACAAATTGTTTTTATATTATTTAATTTCGATTTCGAAAAAACAAAAACAAAGGTCAGTCTATATATATGTATATCAAATAAACAAAATAAATAGATAAACTTATAAAGAAATTAAGAAACAAATGTAAAACTTATATATTCTTTATTTTAATTCATTCACGGCCTCGCACTTCCATCATCGTGCACGGTCGATGCCAATATATAGAGTCCCCGTTTCTTATCGATAGTTACAGTGTTAGCTTATCTTTAGCTTTTATTATTTTTTAAAAAATTTACACAAATAAATAATTAAACATGATGAACATTCTCTGCCGCGCCTCCTTCTGTCTGATTCAACCCCCTTTGCAAGAATGCAGGGTATGAGGCAACCTATATTTGTATGCGTGTGTATGCAATATATGCATATATCAATTTGTGCATCTGTATGTGTCTATATCTGCGCATGACATGCACTTTTTAGGGTCGCCTCGACTCGCTGGCCTTGACAACTGCAACTGCAACTTGCCGCCGAGACTAGCCTGTCCTTTTTGTGGCCCAGCAGCTGCCCTTGCACTTATGGAGACATTCTCCGGATGAACAAAACTAAATTGATGCCGTTAATGACAGCAGCTACAAGTAAATGAGAGTATTGCAATTTAATCTTATACTTGTTGAGTGCATTTTTATAGGGAGAAATTTCCATCGAGTTGCGAGCGTACAATGATTTTGGGACTACCCGGAAAGCCGGAAAGCCGAAGGCGAAACACAATCACACACACATACATTCAGTATAACAAACCAAGCCCAAGCACACACACAGCGACAGCCACCTGTCGAAGCACACGTTCAACCGCAAAGCCAGTATGTGTGTGTGTGTGTGTGAGGTGACGACGTTGAATTTCCTTTACGACGAGTATAACTTCAGGCCAATTGCCCGCTGCGAGCTCAGTCGGCGCTGAGTATTCAACTGATTCAATTCGACTAAACAGTTCAAAATAAAAAAAACAACAAGAAAAACAGAATAAAACATACAAAATAAACCCGAAGAAAACCGAAATTGCAATTTGAAAAGTGAGTTTCAGTTTCAGTTTTGAGTCTCGAGTGTGTGTTAATTGTTTAGGCCAACTACTGGGCCAACTACCTCGGCTACTGTGTTTACCGAGCGTGCGCTAATCGGTCGCTAAATAATGTGGGCTAATGTCATTAGCTGGCATCCTTAGAGGCCACTTTTCGAGTTTGACAATGTAAAAAGTAAAGATGTTAACAAATAAAACAGAAAACTTAAAACTCAATTTGCGTGTATGTGAATCACTGTGAATTACATTGTGAATATGTGAATACTTGTATTGTTCAACTGATTCGACATCAGTTTTGGCGTGAGAAGTTGCCCAGACTGACTGCCCCTCGTCTCCACTCGAATGTGGTAAGCCACAGAGTGTGTGGCTCTAATAATAATGGCAAATATTGCAGGCGATGCATATCGCGAGCCGTAGCGGCCTTTCAAGTTTGTGTTCCAAGTCTTTTGTTTTGCAAGGAAGCAGCTGCAATATTTGCCATTTGTGCTCGGCCTCTGGTATTTGGCATTTCGGTGCTGTGGCTATTGCATCAGATCCTCTTGTCTAACATCATCATCATCATCATCTGTCGCGCACGCCCCCCAACTCAAATATTGGCAAATATCTCTCATAATTTAAGCATAACTAAAAAGGTAACCATATAGAAAAGGGGCCTGGCCAGCGTCAATTGTGGGAGGGCGTATCAATTACACGAACTTCAGCGTTGATAGCTTGAATGTTTGTCGGATTTCAAGCTGAGATTGTATAGGACATGTCCATGTACATTATTACACACATGTGCATATACATATTATTATCTTGTTTAACAACAATCTTAACTTGCAGTCCAGTCAGTTACCACGCCATAATTGACTTAATTGGACCAATTAGTGTAGACCATCTTTTCCGCATATAACTTGATGATGATGTTTATGCAATGCACACATAGGTAATTTGGGAAATGGGAAATCCCCTCAGAGAACTTTATTGCCCTGTCATAACTGTCTCAGCCTATTTCTACCGCCCGCTTTCTTCACATCATAGTTAGGCCTCCAAACTGAATACCTTAACCCACTAACTGAACGAAAACTACAAAAAGCAAATAAAGTGCGAGTCATTGGTGAGTGCGAGTGCTCGGACAAATGAGTCGCCTGTTATAGGCCAGGTCTTTAAACCTGGCCCGCTGTGTTTGTTTATTCACGTAAATGATGAAAACATTAAGTGCGCTGACGATGGGAAACAAAAGAGTAAACAGAGTCCGAAATTATCATAGAAATATGTATATGATGAGTATGGAAAGTCACAGTCGAATGCCTTAGATACCCTGCACACTGTTAAGAATTAATAGAAAAGTGTCAGAGCTTAACTATGCGCTTTAAATATCACAACTGCTGACCGTGATATTGCATATTTGAAAATAACTTGACTAGTATTTATGTAGAGTAAGGCTCTAAATATAATGCCAAATGTACTTACTCTAGTCCTTATAATAACTGAAATGAACATATTCTAACTGATAAACTAACAGATCATTAGTGAATTATGGATATTTGAAAATAGGTTCAACTTTATAGCCTTGTGCCGAAATTTACTTACTCTAACCCTTATAATAACTGAGATCAATGCATTCTAAGAGATAAACTAACGCATGACCAACTTAGCTCGCATGTTGAGGGCCTATGAAGCATGAAGATGTGGGCGTGTTACACACAGTCGAAACATGCCCATTTTTTTTGCGATGCGTGCAGGGTATAAACGGAGATCCCTTCACGCCAATTACGGCCGGCACAGCTGACTCGTTGTTTCTTCTACTTGTAAATTTGTTGTTAATCAATGTGTTTGTTGTTGGTCGACATCTGACATTGAAACAGAATATTGTGCGGAGTGGGTTAAACAAACAGCAAGTGTGCAACACGAGTGGACGCCGCATTAGAGCGCGCACTTCATTTGCAATAACAATTATGAAACAAACGCAATTCTAGCCCATATTTATTTTCAGCATGGAGATACTGAAAGGCGACGCCGACGCGGGCATATCAGAAATTGCTAACTACTATGCTGGCAAGACGGTGCTGATCACAGGTGCCACTGGCTTCATGGGCAAGGTGCTTGTCGAGAAGTTACTGCGCAGCTGTGCTGATCTAGAAGCGATCTATCTTCTAATTCGCACCAAGAAGGGCGTAGAGCCCACTGTGCGTAAGGAGCAGTACTTCAAGTGTGTCGTAAGTATAAACTAAATGATCATCGATTTATAAATCACTTGACCTTTAGTCTCTCTGCCCGTGCTCTCATTCCACACATTCCCAAGTGATTTAGCTAAGGTTTTTTCATCACATTTTTTATAATTGCAATCGCCCTGCAAGCAGAGCAATTACCAAAGACCCCATCGAAATGTCACGAGCACGTGCAGCTCAGATCTTAAGTGTTCTATGTGGCATGCCTGCATCTATAATATTATAATACCTCTCGATCGATTGCTTCGATTACCATTTAGGCGGCATATCACGAATGAGTAATTTTCGTTTCTCCCTCGCTTTGTCTAGTTTTTTATTTTTTCCTGTATAGAGTACAATGGATACTTCGATTGTCGCTAATGTGCAGTAAATACCTACAACATATAATTATAATTAGCTTGTTTAATAAACGTTAATCATGCATTTGCACTATTATTGTAATATTTCCAAGAATAACCTAAGAATCAGAGAGAGAGACAGAGAGAGAAAACACTTTATTTCCGTACTTAAATTTCAATAATATAATAATCTAAAAGCCACAAGTATCTAATTATAAATCTTTACAACTTTCTGCTGGGCTTAGCCGGAAGAAACGCTTCATTCCTCGCGTCTTTACTGCAGTTGCTGTAATGTTTTAGATGTAATTGAGACTTGTCCTCCATTTAAAGAAACTTAAGAAAATGTAACGCGTTAGTCGCCGGAAACTCGTCCATAAATTACCAAAATTAACGCAACGTAACACCATCAAAAATATATGCTCAACTGATGTACTCACATCCACACACACACACACACACTTAGATAAAGGCACATTTGTACATGCCAGCATTTATAAGTCAAGGTAAACATTATCGGTGTCGAAAAAATCCAAAATTACAATGACTATTAATTTTTGTCATGACTTGGGCGACGCTTGGACCATTCTAGACTGTTGCGCTGCCAATCTCCAAAAACAGACAACAAAGCGAGTGTTGTGTGTATGTGTGCATGTGTGATAAGGGGCAGGGGGGAAGGGGTTGTCTAATGAATGAGCCAGCGGCGCTAACTGTTAATCATTGCAGATTTTCTGCAAACTCTTGGAGACAAATCCCGAGATCGTGAATAAGGTGCGCGTCGTAAAGGGCGATGTGCTCGAACCGAACCTTGGCCTAAGCGCCAATGACATCAACACACTCGCCTCAACTGTTCAGATTGTATTCCACTGTGCGGCCAATGTGCGCTTCGATCAGCCATTGCGACCCATGGTTAACATGAATGTTGTCGGCACCCTCAAGATGCTGCAGCTGGCGGAGAAAATGAGCAATCTACAGGCTCTGGTACATGTCTCCACCTCGTACTGTCAGTGCAACGAACGTGTGCTGGAGGAGCGCGCCTATCCGGCACCGCAGAATCCCTTCGATGTCATTCAAATGGTCGAGACAATGGACGATGCTGCACTGGCGGAAATAACACCCAAGTAAGTGTGGCATCTGTATATTTCCCTTATCCATATACAGCTCTACAACCTGATCCCTGCTTGCTGCACAGATTGCTCAATGGCTTGCCAAACACGTACGCTTACAGCAAGGCACTGTCCGAAGATCTAATTTGCAGATACAACAAAAAGCTGCCCATAATCATCACAAGGCCTTCCATCGGTATGTAGGTCCCGCCCAAACTGGTTGCGGGAGACGTGCGAATTCCTGTTTAATCGACGGCTCTCTCTGCCTCTCTCTCCTCCTCTCCCTTCTTCAGTTACGGCGGCCATTCATGAACCGCTGCCAGGATGGATTGAGGGCGTCAATGGACCCACTGGCCTAATGATTGGCGCCGCACGCGGTGTTATACGTTCCATGCACTGCAATCCAGATTATGCCTCCACAGTGATACCTGTTGACAAGGCCATCAACGGCATGATCCTGTGTGGCTATCAGCGTGCCAAGGCCAACACCAACGCCAAAGCCAAATCAGAGTCCAGTGAAGTGGACTTTTGCAATCTTGTCATCTCTAGCAAAGCCCTCATGTCGTGGGGCGAGAGCATCGAGACGGGTCGCAAGTTCTTCTATGTGACGCCGTTGAGTTTTGCACTCTGGTATCCTGGTGGCTCCATCAAACGGAACTATTACCATCATCTCTTTTGCGTCATATTCTTTCATTATCTGCCTGCCTATTTCATTGACTTCTGGCTGCTACTCTTCGGTCAGAAGCCCTTGTAAGTGAAATGATTAACTGCATAGAAATTTTAGAAATTATAAATTTTACTTAACTAATTACGCTCAATATTGCAGCTTGGTAAATGTGCAGCGCAAGATTTCAACCGGGCTCAAGCTACTGCAATACTATACGACAAAAGACTGGGACTTTAGGAACGAAAGATTTCAGGAGATGAGCGACAAATTGAATAGCACCGATCAGGAGATCTTTGACACGTCAGTTAGCCAGGTCAACTGGGATGTTTACATTAGCGACTATATACGCGGCATGCGTACTTACATTCTGGGCGAGAGTGACGACACTCTGCCCTATGCCAGGAAAGTGCTGCGTCGTCTCTATATCCTCGACTGGGCCAGCAAGATTTTATTCTTCACTCTGACATTCTGGTTCTTGTGGACGCATTTGGATGGATTTGTGGAGAAGAGTGATATCTTTATACGATCGTCGCTATATAATATCTATAATGAACATAACAGTACAATAAATGTTTAAGTTTTTTGTTAATTTACCAACAATAAAAACCGTTAATTTACAATGAAAATAATTACGATATTATTTGATGTCTCAGTGTTGCAAAGTGAGTAGGCTAATTATTATCGATTAATCTTAAAACGATACTGTCTGCACTATAGCGATAGTCGGAAGTTGCAATAAAAATAATTATATTTGATGTTTTAGTGTTGCAAAGTGAGTAAGCTAATTGTTATCGATTAATCTCAAAACTATAGCGCTAGTAGGGATTTGCTGTCCCACCTCTAGCATTTCTGCGTTAATTTTTTGCAAATTAAAGGAACATATTAAAGTTTTGCATTAAAAATGAAAATGGATGTGGACAAGGAAATCTCCGAGACTGGTGTGGAATTAACCGAAGCCGAAAATGAGCTATACGATAGACAAATTCGACTTTGGGGCTTGGAGTCGCAAAAACGGTAGGTTCACCGGTTGCTCGTTTTTCCGGTTCCCTTGTGTCAGCATATTCGCAAAATTGAGAAATAGCAAGCTAAGCTTAACTTAAATAATTCTAGATTGCGAACTGCAAACATACTTATTTCCGGACTAAATGGGCTTGGTGCGGAAATTACTAAGAACATAATATTATCTGGTGTAAACTTAGTGCAACTGCATGATGACCAATTGGTTACCGAAGAGGATTTCTGCTCTCAGTTTCTGGCCCCACGCGGATCGCTGGGCAGCAACCGAGCGGAAGCATCGTTGGCGCGTGCTCGCGCTCTTAACCCCATGGTGGACATATCCGCTGACACTGAGCCGCTGAAGGAGAAGACCTCAGATTACTTTAGCAAGTTCGATGTTGTTGTCATTATCGGCGCAAGCAACGATGAGCTGCTCCGCATCGACAACATATGCCGGGAGCTGAGCATCAGATTCTTTGCCACCGACGTGTGGGGCATGTTTGGCTTCCACTATGCCAGTTTGCAGAAGCATTCTTACGTGGAGTAAGTAAAAGGAATTTGTAACCATTCACACAGTTCTCATCCACATATCGTTTGTTTAGGGACGTCTACAAATACAAGATAATTTCGAAGCCACATGAAAAAGTGAAATGCGAAACTGTCGCTACTCCTGTACAACGTGATGTCGAATATCCTGGTTACTCTGCCTGGCTAGACTTCGATATCAATGCACCCAAATACCAGCGCAAACTAAAGCGCGATGGACCCGGCATTATTCTACTGAGTGTTCTACAAAACTTCCGCAGCAAGGAGAAGCGTGATCCCAGCTACAAGAGCAGGGAAGCGGACATTAAGTTGCTACAGAAATTCCGTAACGACTTAGTGCCAAACTCTACCCTGACCGACGATGCACTCGGCCTTCTCTTTGCTCAGATATCGCCAGCTGCAGCTGTTGTCGGCGGCGTTGTGGCACAGGAGGTTATCAAAGTGGTCACCCGAATGGAAGCCCCTCATCGCAATCTATTTATTTTCAATCCGGAAACTTGTATGGGCTACGTAGAGGCAGTTGGCGTCAATTGAGACTCGCATTATAAGAACTCGTATCAATCATTTCAAAATACAAACCACCTTAAGCTAAACTGCGTTGAGTATATAGAATCTGTTTCCTTTTTAGTTTACACTATGCATATATGGGTTGATTTAATACAAAAAGCATATTCGCAAGTGAAAATTAAAGGAAAAAGAAATTATAATTAATTTGTGAGAATTTCCGCCGCACGATTCTCCATAAGCTTCTCCATGTTTGTGATTGCCCCCATCCAGGTGTCCAGTGTGCTTGCCATGCCGGCAATTTGATTGCGGTTGAGTACACGTGGCTGCACCCAGGACATGTTTACCACTCCGGCGACTTGATCGATCTCGCCGCGCACTAGATCGAGAGCCAAAGCCTTCATAATCAAAAACTCGACCTCCTTGGCTGGCAGCTTGGTTTCATTGGCAATGTCTGCAAAGGGTATGGCACGCTCGATGGCCGAGCGCTTGAATGTCATCTCCATGAGGCATAGCAATGAGATCTTCTGGCGCAGTTTAACTTCTTGTGCAGCAAGGTCGGGAATTTTGGACCAAATCTTCTTCATGTCATTAAATCTAAATAAGAAAATCATTAATTTTGCATCCTAATGCTGCAATGGGAGTTAGCCTCACTCACTTATTAATGTCGCCTGTGTTAAATGCCTTCAATAGCTCCACCAACCATTCGTTTTCGGTGTTCTGAAGCGATTCCAAAATGGGATGCGCCAAGAGCTCGCCAATATTGTAGACGCCGTCGCCCAATAGAGCAGCGAGTCCCAAAAAGAATGCCTGCTGTGCCCATTGATCACGCGGGTAATCATCCAGAGAGCATCCGAGGAACTGTAGACCACAGCGATAATATTCGCTGTGCTTGCCCACACGGCGATAGTACTGCGAGGCCAGCATGTAGTACTTGCCATGCACGGGGGTAACGTTGCCTGCCTCCTCGAGAACGTCGCGCAGCTCCTCGATGATCTTCTTGGTGGCATTCAGATCGTTCAGGTTGCTCAAGTATAGGTTGCCCTGCATCACCTGCAGGTACCACACAGCCTCGTCGCATATTTTCACTTTGTCCTTCATTTTCTCCAGAAAATCAATGGCCTCCTTCTTGTCGCTAATATTATCGACGACCACCTCAAGTATTTGAATCAGACCATAGGGATTTATTCTGCAATTAATTGCGTTAACAACAAGATTGCGAATGCAATGCACCGGTAGGTTGCGACTCACTTTGTTTCGAAGGTAGAGATGAAATTCTGGTACAGCTGCAGCAGAGAAGATTCATCCTGAAGTGATTCATGGCGCACAAATGCTACAAGCTTAATAGTCAGCTCGTTCCATAATCTGTAAGAATCCACAAAATACAAGATTAATAACTGCGCACGAATTGAAAACAATGATATTCGCACTTCTCGTTGTAGAGCTCTTCGATGAGGGTCCAGTCTGCAGCGAGATCTTTATTTATGGTCTTCTTTTGTGCTGCTAAGTAAGCAGTGACTGTTGCTTGCGTAGTCGACATTGTTGCTATATTTGTAGCAGCGCTATTTATGATTATTTCAATTAAATTTTGTATAAAAATATATGCACGTATGAAGTAGGCAGGCTTTTTTACTTAAAGTTGCAAATCACTAACAACCAGAGTTGTCGTTGATAAATTTGTTAGTTCACTTGAACGGCACAGTTAAACTAGCTCATTAATCGAAAACCGCATACGTGAGTAAATTCTGTTATCGAATGCAAATAGATCGGAACTAACGCTAACAGGCAGCTTAAGTTGTTATTGCATTGATATATAAAACAAGATAATATAAAAAAAGTTTTTTTAACTTACTGAACTAAATGCTAAACAATCAAAATCCGATAACTATTAACGATATTAACGATAACTGTTTAAATGAAAATCAAATGGCAACGCTAATAATATTAACATTATCAAAAAATGTGAAATGACAGCAAATGTTATGTAAACCACTTAACATTAAACAGCTGTGCCACTAGCGTGGGGAGTTCAGTTCAATGAGAACAGCTGAGCGTAAAAGTTGTCTTGCACGGAATACACGACACTCGATTGGATTTTCCAACAACAAATTTATAATCGTGCACGTAAAGGATAAATAATAAACGCTAAATACTTCAATCGCAGCTGAGTAAAGTCTACACTCGAAGCCCGTGCTAAACGCCTAATACCCTCAATACCAAACAAGTGTGTGGTGCAGAAATAATAACAAAGAGCCCGTATCTCTCTCTCTCTCGACAATTGTTTAAAAACTTTTGATATTGTTTAAACTCGAATAAGGAAAATGCTTACAATTGAGAGTGTGTTTATAATTATATAAATGTTTAAAATTTATTAAATAAATATCACACATACTAACACACGTGCACGTCGACAATAATGTTGATTTGTTTGCAAAGTGCCAAAATAAACAAAACTCACTCGCATAATCTGAATAGATTTGTGCTTTAATTAACAACAACAAAAAATACAACAACAACATCAACACAAATCTACACAAGAGAAACTAGTAAGTTGGCCGGTGCTGTGTGTGTTGCCAACTGGAGGAGTCGACACAGAAAACGGTCATCATTTGCATTTCTTTACATCACATTCCCATTGAGATCCGGCGACGACGTCAGAGGCAACTGGCAACAGCAACAACAACAACACAATAAGCGAAAAGTGCCAAAAGAGAGGTTAGTTCTATTTATGTTTCCGTATGTTTCCGCTTTTTTGCTTCAAATGCAACCAAACCCTGATCTCCCCTTATTGGACCAAGCAGCGCCTTATCTGTTTCCAAATGACTCCCGACTGGGCCTTGGCACCAGTCTGCCGTGTCAGTAGAGGCCATCGACCATTGTGATCGTCATTTGGTTAGTTGAGGGGGTTATGCAATTTGATGGCTTGCCTGCGCAATCAACCAGCCACATCGCTTCATTGGCCTTATCAATGTTCTGGCTGCGTGGTAAACATGTGCAACATGGCAACGGCGACCGGGCAACTTTCACTCGACTCTTGTGCCTCCCATTGTGAGTGCATTTCCTCCTGCGGCACTTGAAACACTCGAGCGCCTCGCTTCATTTTCATTATATGCCATATGCCATAAATAAAATATGATTCAAAATGGGAATAGTTAAAGGAATGGGAATGGAAATGGGCATGCTCTGGGCCTGAGTGTAGCTGTGCCTCTCCAGGCACTTGTATCCTGTTGCGTTCGCTCTCAACTTTTCCCATTTCCTGCAACTGTCGATGTCGAAAGTCGCCTTCACCTCCACCTCCTCCTCCTCCTCCGTCTTTTATATCAATGTCAGCCAGTTGATTTCCTTGGCCTGTGAGAAAAACGAAACGAAATGAGATGAACTGAGCTGAGCGACATCTGGCGCAGACAGACTGCTGCTCCGACTGCATCACGTTCAAGTTACAGTTATGTGAAGAGCGGCAATTTCAAAAATTCAGTAAAAAAAAAATTAAACAAGTTTGCGCGTGTCGCACTGTGCACAAGCTGAAAGATACTCTGTACCCTAGCTGCGAAGATTTCCAAGATTATTTTCAATCATCAATTCTTTGAATTGTTTGGCGTCATGCCGTAAAAGATTTCCCACGAATTCGCGTGAACATATTTTAACAAATACATAAACATATATTTGAATATATCATTAATATATGTAATATATTATTTATCAATCAAATATATTAAAAATAGGTGTTATTTCTTTAAGAAATATTACAAAATTAATTTAGTTCTTCAAGTTCAGCTGCACCAAACATTGCACTGTGGGCTAAATTCATTATCTTCGGTATCAAGATTTTAAATTTAGCTGGTGCACAACTAATAATAATGTTTAATTTCATTTTCTTTTAGGGAATTAATATCAAAAATGAAATAATAAAGCTATAAAAAACATAATAAAAACTATTTTTTTTAACTATAATTCAGAACTATTTATTCTGTAAGATAACAAAATCATTGTCAGGTAGTTGAAGGTATTGGTACATTATAAAATAATTGTATATTTTTGATAAAGCACAACAAAAATTTAAGACTAGCAAACAAAACGACTTTTTGCCCAATGTGCACAAGAAAGCTTCGAACTGTGAAACGTAAACCAATTTCGAATTTAAAACAAAACTTTCTTTTTTCTACATTTTTATTTTCGACTTTCGAAAGTTAGAATACTGCGTGTGTGTAGCAGTGCTGTGCATTACAGGGTATACGAAAACATTCCCAAAATGCAACTTGCATTGCTGTGCCGTGTCTCTTGTATGCTTGTTTGTGTGTGTGTGTCTGTCTGTCTCTTTCGTCTGTCCCTTGTCTCGACTGGCTATTAAAAGCAAAAGTGAAAAATGCCACACAGCCTGCGGGCGGCGGCAGTGCAGCAGCTGCAACAATAACAACAACAATTGCAGCCACAACTCCAGCGCCAACGACAACAGCAACAACAACAGAGCCAGCGTCAATTGCTGCTCGCGTATCAAGTGCGTTGTCGCTTCCTACTCTCTTCCTCTTTGGCTGCGTCGCATTACATGGCCGAAAGCCAATTCAGTGCAGCGTTGCCGCATTGCTATAGTGGGGGAGGGGTGGAGCAGGAGGAGCCAAAGAGGGAGGGAGTTGCCAGACCGAGCTCAATTCGAATTTGCTTTCGATGCTCGTTCGAACGATCGATCGATTGCGAAAGAGTTTTGCAGCCAAATATATCGAAGAGTTGGCCAAAGTCAATACCTCGCACAGGTAGACAGAGAGAGAGGGAGAGTGTAGCACACACATGCACACAGGCACGCACACACTACTGCTGCCTACATATTTACATTGATTCGAATTCCATTGGCGGCGATTTCATAATCGCTTGCGCTGCTTGCCCCTGTTTAACTTAATTTTTTATACACTTGGAGAGGGTATATTCATTTTAGCTAGAGGTTTGCAATGCACATCTTCGACTGTTTGAACATATGTATATATGTATCAACAGGGGAGTTGTGCAACGAAAACTAGTCCCTCAGTTTTCGAGCATTATTGATGAATGTCGAAACAATCTTCTTGAAATAAAGTTATACATGTCCCAAGATTAGAACTATTATAACTGTCAATGAATATGTACATACGATACAATGTTATTCAATTCTCCACCATTATAGATAAATATAGTACATTTGTATAGGAACGATTGAAGTAGATAAGCACCTGCAAGGGTATAAAATCTTCGGCATGCCAAAGCCAGCCTTTCTTTCTGTATTTTGTTGCTGTGGCTGCTTCTTCGCTTCTTTTATTGCATGGCATTTTTATGTGAGTGTTTAGCTTTAATAATTTTTTCGACTTGGGCAACAACAACAAAAAGTTGTTTCAATGTTGGTAACTTTCTCTTCACCTGCCAAAGCCAAAGCCGCAGAGCGCGCGCGTTTTTACTCGCACGCAGCAACCGCAACAAAAGCGCTCTGCATGTGCTGCGACTGTATGTGTGTATACATAAGTATCTGCTTACCCGTGTGCGACGGTATGCGTGCGTGTGTGCAGCTATTTGTCATGTTGTATGTATGTATGTATGGTTGATATGCCAGCTATGCTCCTCGCCATGATGGGGCGATTATCAAATGTGGCTCGCATGCAAAACGCGTGCGTGCAAATCTTAAACCTGCCAACAATTTCATAATCATAATCATATTCATGATCGTCGTCATCGTCATCATCATCATGGGCTTGATCTTTGCTATTGCAGTAAATTGAGCTACCAAATAGTTGCCAGCTGAGTAGAATCGCATCTTGGGTCTTTTATCTTGTATCCATGTATCGTCCTCGAATTTCAAACAACACAAAGTGAACTAATTATAACCTTGACAATTATAAGTTTGAATCTTTAGCGATAGTATGACAGTGTTGTCCATCGACATGCTTGATCGTTTTTCAGGACTCCAAAAATTCTATATATTTCTTGAATAGTGTAGAAAAAAAATTATAATAATAAAACTTATTGAAATCCAATTAATAATATTGAATTTTTGATACCCATTGATTATATCGATAGTAGCATTGATCGAATTCATTCTTACAACGATACTACGATCGATAGTTCCATCAGTTGTTCAATTGTTTAGCCAGTTTCTATTAACAATTGTCAACGATTCGCATTACTCAGTTGACTTTATTGAGTTTGCAGTGTGAAAATACATTGTCAAGGTCTGGTTTAGTTGGAAACAAAGGACAGGCCTGTCTGTGGCTTATCCACATCACCAAATCCAGATACTCATCCACATCCATGTGGCCATAAAAAAAGCGCAATTAAATTGATGTTCGATCAAATCAGTTCAATGGCAAACAAAGCCTCCACAAGAGACGACGACGATGGCGACGGCGACGACAGGTGCCACTTTAAATTGACTTTGTAATGCAAATATAAATACGGCAAAACACGAAACATGCGCGCGCACACACACACACAGCTGCTGGTGCTGCTCCTCGTGGTGCCTATGGTGCTGCTGTCATAAACATATTAAAGTTTATGGTTATTGAAACCGTAGCACAGACAACAACAACAACATTGGTGGCAACAACGGCAACGACTTAGACCAGTCTCATCTTATGCAAATCTGCGATTAAACTGGGATAACCGGAGTGAGGCGAGAGATTTTCCGAGCCGCCGAGCACGGGCGAAAAACCTGTCGAAGATGTTTTTTTATATTCAGCTGGCAACTCTTCTGTCTGTTTGTGTCGTTCTCCTTCTCTTTGTCTCTACCTCCATCTATTGCAACCTCCAAGCGCGTTTACGCATTGCAATTGGCACTCCAAATCGGTGTTGACCGCCATGAATGCTGATGACGCTTAATGGCTTAGGTAAGCTTTGACTTCGTCTACCACGACGCAACATTCCGCGCCCAAAACGAAGCAACAATTCCAACTACATAGTGCAACTGAAAACGAGCGCAATTTGGTTTTCGAATGCATATGGCATAATCAAGTGTACAGCTTATCGATATATCGATATTATGCAAAGAACTATGACCGATATGATATTCTATTTGTTATTCCTGTGAATATCCAAATCGATATTTATTCGCGTTCAAGTTCCAAGTAGTTCGATATCAATATCTTGCTAAATTATCGGTATTAAGCAGAGCACCATAACCGATATTTAAGGACATTTTTTTAAATTTGATATTCGTCTTAAAACCCACTTCTATTTCCCATCCCTAGTCCAGTTTGAGCCATTCACGCCCAGCGGATGCAATTGCAACGGACTCGCCTGCTGCGATCCCCAAGAGTTATGTCTGCTTGTCGAGTGGCTGCCAAGTTGTCTTTGTCACATGCGTTTTGCGTTTTGCCTTATGTTTTATTGCCGCTGCAGCAAACCGTCTCTTTCGCTGCACTATTGCTATTGTTTTTGTTGTTGTTGCTGTTGTTGTTGTTTCGTGTTATTGTTCATGTTGTTATTTGCATTGGGCAAACAGCAGTTGAGCCGTGGCTTTGCACTGTGGGGCAAATGTGTTCAAAATGTAGAGTAAATAACAGTTATGTATGTGTGATTTGTATGAAGTAAGTTCGCTTGTGATATCTTATTGATAACAGTAAGAAGATAACTAAATACATACGTAGAATAGTTATTTATAATATTATTGTACTTTATTTTATATTACTATTGGAAATGTTTTAAAAACTTTTCACAACTCTTCTCTTTATTTTTCCCACAGTAACTTAAACTCAACTGATTGCCTAATTAAACGCCGTATAAGCCATACCATAAAACAATTTTAAATTAATATAGAAACCTTTCTTCCTTTGGCTTTCGTTTTCATTAGAATAATAGTTGCACCCTTTTTCGATCCACTGTCGTTGTTGTTGTGCCGCACGTGTCTTTTACAACCACGTTAACGTAAGAAACATAACACAAATATTGGCTTAGAAGAGGCTGCTGCCAACCAGCGACTTCCTCTTCTCGACTCTGTCTCTTTCGGTCTCCCTCTCTCTCTCGCTGGCATCTAATGCAAGGCATGCACAGTGTTCTATGTATGTATGTATGTTCGTGTATGTGTGTGTGCGCTTGTGTTTGTTTGTCCAGCTCTAGACGGGCGGCCTTTTCGGAAAAGGTCTCGCAAATATTGCACAAACGCATTATGTTTGAGCTACACTCAATGTTGGATTTGTTGTACTACTAGTTGTTGTTGTTGTTGTTATTGGCTTTGGACTGGAAGACCGCAGACAAGAGCGTGTGCATAAATATATGCATATGTACATACATGGATGTGTATTGATGGGTATTTAGCTGACCCTCACACTAGCTTTATAATCAAACTTCAAAGTCAAACATTTATTGTTAGGCCTTGCCCGTAATAATGCCAATAAAAGACATTCCAGGGAGCAGGCAAAACATTTATTTAGCAAATTTATTTAATATTGCTTCGACTTTGATTTTAATTAATTTCCTTAATGAGCTACATTTTCCGGCATTGGTCCCACAGTGCTGCCAACGGTTCTTGCATAGACAGAAGTGCACGATATGTTACAACATGTCCTCTACATACATATGTGTGTATGTTTGTTTGTATTTGTAGACGATTTGCGGCAAGGTTAATGAGAAAACAGATTAATATATTATTGTATGTAACCCAATTTCTGTATGTGAATAGGGTATCTTCTTGTACAATATTGCTAAGCCATTACTATGACATTATTATGGTATAAATTGTAGCATTATATCTATATTATTGTATATTTATATTATATTCGAATAAGCTCTATCGCAGTTAACGATTAATCGATGTTAGCATAACATTTTCAATTGTCAAAGGATAATTAAACGAAATACTCAAGGAAATACTATTCAATTCCATAATTATATATTTCATAATTTATGTACATACTACATTGCTTTTCTTTACTATTATTGAAACTTTCCTAATATATTTACTTTAAAATAGTGTCTTAAAATAAACAGCTAGACAAGCGAGTTAATCGAGTTTAAAATCGAATTATTAAAGTTGGAGAGATTTATCACAGTCTTAAAGTTAACTATCTTTCAAGTTACTAAATTAAATGGCGTAAATTACTCATTTAAATTTATTTCCAAGTCAATAAATATCGTATTCAAATATTCGCAAAGTGTTGGAAGAAAAGTGTTTATAATTGAAACGAGCATCTGTACTTGCCTATATATAAGTGTTTACTTAGTCATCAAACATTTTCCGTAATTCGGGGAAAGCTTCTCTTTTATTTTCGATGCTTATATCAGCATACATTCTTATGAATCAGAATTTTCCCCAATTAGTTCGATGAGTGTGCTTCTGTGTGATTAACTTGTTATCCTGGCAACTTTTTAACTTGAATGAAATCAAATTTTGTTTAAGCTGCCGGAAGGACGGCGGAAGGGGCTGAGGAAATGGTAAGAGACTATGGATGGCGTTGGCAATGTAGTCGGAGAGGGGACGGGGCTTAATCCTGACGCAGCCATGCAGCCGTGTAATATGAATGTGATTGGAAATTGAAATTGCATCCGGCAAATAACGGAGACTCGTTGGCGTCCCAGAAAGCAACGTTGATGTCATTTTGCATGCCCTACAGCCAAAGGCAAAGTGGGTATATTGTGTTAAGAAAGTATGGTTGCAGAAACCGAGAATGTATATTATTTCGATGAGTGCTTTCTTATTCCAATTTATACTTATCATACGTTAAAGCATCTTTTAAATGTGTTTTTCATTCGCACTGCACTGCCTTTCTAGGGTATCTCGCAGCAGCGGCTTCTACTAGTTTTTGTTTGTTTTCTGTTGCTGTTTTTAAAGGCAAAATTAAATTTGAAGTTTACAGAACTCGAAGATGAAGTCAATGCAGGCGGTACAGCACAAACGACTCGACCAGTTTGCGATGGTAGCGATGATAATGATGATTGCGTTGATACGACCATAATGATGTGTTATGATGATGCCTCATAATGATAACTATGTGTGTGTGTGTGTGTGGAAGGGGAGGTGGGAGGAGGTTACTGATTGTTGCTGGGTAGCAATTGCGATTAGCAGGATGTTCAAATTGTTTGCAAATGTTTTCAAGTTTTTGGGCCCTAAAAACCCAAACAACAACAACAACAACTGAACCGACTTAACCGACCATGAAGGCAGCTTTGCCTGCCTGGCTTTACTTAGCGTGATTGCGATTCGCAGCGAGGCAAAGCGGCCCGCATCGCAACGCATCGGATCGCATGGGGCGTGCCTTGGATCACTTGGCCACGCGTGCCAGCTGGCTGGAGTGTATGATAGACCTTGGGCAAGCGCATTTCAATTATGGTTTAGTTAATTACACCTTAGGTTGCTTAAACTGTTAACAAAGACTTTGATATCTTGTGGATTTGCCGTGTTAATGGGCAATTAAGCCGCCTCGCTACCCAATTAGCCGTTGACCCCCTCGCGAAGCGGACAGAACGGACGAACGGATAGACGGCGGCACTCGGAAATCAGTTCGGCAGGTGCATATTAAATTGGCTATCAAATACCCGATATGCATGCTAAAACATGAATATGCATGAACTGTTGTTGCATGTCTAACGCCATGCAACTATTTGTTGCTTGCAACGAGACTCTAGCGACAAACTAGCAAACTAAGCTTGAAGATCGAAAGAAAAACATGCAAATCAAGCCAGGGAAGGTAGAAAAGGAAGCATTACTTATACTACATATAGAGCGGGCCTAGAAAGCGTAGCGAATGAAACTATGAAGGGTATATCGGTTATGTGGGTAGGTTGGATGGGTTTGATAGATAGTTTACCTTTAAACTTATCTTCTTTAAGAAGTTATCGTCAATCTATCGCGCAGAACATCTCTAAAGTTGTGTTTGTTAGCAAACGTTCAACTTATCGATATATCTTATGTTATTTTAATGCATTATAAGATGTTAAAAGTTAACTACATAAACAACCGATCACCTTATCGATATATCTTATGATATTCTGATACTTTATAAGATCTTTAAAGTTAACTTCGTCAACGATCGTTTTACTTATCGATCTACCACATGATATTCTGATACTTTATAAGATCTTTAAAGTTAACTACATAAACAATCGTTTAACTTATCGATATATCTTAACTATAGAGTTAACTACATAAACAATCGTTCAGCTGATCGATAGAAGATCTTTAAATTAAACTTCGGCAACGATCGTTCAATTTATTGATATATCACATGATATTCTAATACCTTATACCTTATAAGATCTTTAAATTGAAGTCAAAAACAATTGTGGAACTCTTCGATTTATCTTATTTACAGAGTCAATAACATAAACAATCGTTAAACTCATCGATGTACCTTAAATTATTCTAATACTTCATAAATATCCCCATCACATTAAATACAAAAGAGATGAAAAGATATGTGAATAAATACCCAAAAAATGCGTAAATTTTGATACCAATTGTCGTGTTGCTTTCTTGGCTGCTTTGCTGGGTTAACTGTAACTGCACACATGTCGTATTGACCCATTTTGTATGTGTTTCTTTTGGCAAGGGTATCGAAGAAACAACAAAAAAACTTTCTATTTCATTGCGATTCGGTTCCGGTTTTTAATGCATGCGCATCATCAGCAACCAAAGTTTGTAAGTTGTTATTTGTTGTTGTTGTTGTTGTTGCTGCCTTTGATGTTGTTGTTGTGGTTTAGTCTTCAGCGATCTGTATCTGAACAAATAGAGACGAACGAAATCAATAAATTTGGTCAACGTATTTGGGTCAATGTCAGCGCGCATTTTTTGTTAATGGTCCAACAACGAGTTAAATCTTAAACTTGACTTGATTTTATCTTCATCTTCTCGTTAACATACTCTGACGATATTTACAATACACACGTGTAGCCACGCACTCTATTGTTTTCAGTGTGTGTGTGTGTGTGTGTGTATCTGCATACTTCTGTCTTTTAATTGAAAATGTTTGTCTTGTCAAATAAAAAACTTTAGTCTCTTTGGCAACAAAGACGCTTAAATCTCTTTTGATGTGACGAAGCATCTAAGGTCTCTTCTCTCTTGTGCGTGTATATGTGTGTATATTATATACCAAATATATATACATCATATACCAAGTATCTGTAGCTGTATGTGTGCGTGAAGATTTTGATTTCGTTTCTTAAGCTCTCTTTGTTTGACTTTACAGTTTGTGGCGCTCAAAGTTGTTCCTGGCGCGCCGCTTTGATTGCATACAAATTAGCGGCATTCGCATTTTTGGTAGAAAGTAAAACTGTTTTTATTGAATTTATTTATTTGCCGTGCGACAACTTTTACTTTCTTTACCCAAAATAAAAAACTTGTAAATTACACGCAAAGCAATTCACGAAGGAGAAGCAGAAGATGTTAGAGAGATAAATCCGCCCAAAAAACACAACAAACTTACACAAAACGAATACAAAACTTGCTCGTTTCAAATGTGAGTTTCTTTCGGTTATTATAGAGTCGTTTACGGGTTTGGTTTATGTGTGCCTGGACTTGTTTAATGCCAGCATTAATCTTCTTTTCAATAACGTGTTGAATGCCCGCGCGCCCCAATGTGCACCAGTTACAGAGTGGTACTACAATAAACTGTCCCATAAATTCGTTTAGATATTGTCAGTCTGATTGCCCTTTTCAAAGTGTCATCCGAAATGGGGGGAAAGCTCTACGGGACTGTCCAGTTTTAGCTAATCTCAACTGCCTCTGGTCTCTAATCCACATACAATCTTGATTGTGGCATTGACATTGTTTATTATCTAATATCTGTTTCGTTTTATTCGAAAATATAGAACACACGCACCTGAATGTGGCACGCACCCATTACAATATCTATCTTATCTACAAACCTGATATCACATTAAATATCGCCCATTAGCATTTCAACATAGCTTGAAGAGACCACATTTCAGGTTTTTAATATCATACAGTTGTTTTTTTTTTAGCCTTTTTCATATGTTAACACAGAGTATCTTTTATAAAAGAGTGTCTTTTAAACTGCTAAAAGATATATCTTTCATTATATTGAGAGTCAGTTCAAGTTCACAAAAAACAGAGACAGTCTATAAGTTTTGTAAGTAATTTTCCACAACATTTACTTATTAATTATTGTAATATTGTTGTTTGTTTATGTAATAACAAATGTTGTGGCAAACAAGTTAAAACAAATGCAACATTTTGCCTGATTACTTTTTACATTTCTAACAGCCGCATTTACGGGACACACAACATTTGTTTTCTAATGATCGTCTTCAAAAATGAAATTGAACAATACAAAGTTTTAAAGAATTGTATGCAAACAGCTGGGAATATTATATTATTATAATGTAAAGATAATACTTTAATGGTTTAATTATTTATTACGCTCTTTTCCCTTTTTACAATGTGTTCCCTTAGCTCTCTTAAACGATAGTGACGCTCACCTGCTCCTTTTGCATTTTGCAACACTATCTTATCGATATACAACACTATCTTATCGATAACTAAATATACTTACGATTGTGTCTCGACTAAGCTCACACTTAACAACATTCACATAGTAGAGTATAACTTAACAATATGTTATTCAGAGATTTGTTTCAATCAAGAGTTTGCCAAATATATCCTCTAAGCAAAGTGAGTAAGTATAGACTAGATGTACATATGTATGTACATATTATCAAATATTTTTGCGTCAACATAGCAAACATTTTTATCAGACGCACGTCAAGAGTGAAATTTGCATATTGCGAGAGAATCGCGTAATCCCGGGCAAGGCGCCCAAGTTGAGAAACTGGAATTATGTGGCCCGATTCGTTCAATTAATGCATGTACATGTTACCAGTCACGCCCACTGAGGACCCACTCGTTACGTTTTGGGTCTAATTATGGGAACATACACTTATGCAGGCACTGTTAAATACATCAACTCGAGCGCGTGTTATTTCCTTTCATACCCAATTAGAATTGTGAGCAGATGTTTTCTCTAATTTTTGCGTTTCACAGTAAATTCGATTGTTTCGATTTTTCAGTTTAGATTCTGCTTACCTCATTGTTTAGATTCGATTTTCATGTATTTTTATTGCATGTGAAATTTCCCTGCATGGCAAAATAATAAACAAATCGTATAAATTCGGTCAACAAATCGACAGCGAATGAAAAATGTTCACGAAAATATATACTATATATAGTGTTTAAGATCGGCAATCGTAAATTAAGCACGAATAAAATCACAAGATTGCCACAACTAATGTCTACAAATGTGCGAAATTGTTTACCTGTGTGTTTTGTATTGCTATTTAATCAAAACAATAACAAATACAAATATTAATTGCCACAAATTTGGTTTGACCTTTGAGCTTGAAAGCGAAAACGAAATCCGAAATGGGAAAACCGCAGAGTCAAAGGTAAGTGAGGGAGGAGTGGAAACACACGTCAATAAATGCAATTTATTTATGGATTCCCACTCAAGCTCGCCCTACTATTTACCATATAGTATTTTTGGCAGATGATACGCATATATATGTACATATATGATTATAAATCATGCATATCAATCGTACCAAATTCGATTAACAATTTTGTGCTAATTTCTTGTTGACAAAAACACAAGAAACGAACAGAAATGCAAAAAAAAACGTGGAAACTTTTCGCGGAAAGCCAGAATAAATAACGATTGTCAAAGTAGCAATGATGATGCACAGTCCCTCCCCTTCCAGGTCCCCAATGATGATTCATCTGTCTTCTGTGCCTGGGTTCCTGGGTAGACAGACAATTTTTGGAATTTTACGAGACACTTGCTGGGCATATTAATTAGTCGTGCAATGGTTGTTTGTGGAGGGGGGGGAAAGCCGGCACATTTTCGCAGAATTTTGAAGGAACACAAGTAAATACAGAAAGTATATATATGTATATTTATGTATAAGGTAGTTTCCCTCACGCCTATACTACCAACAACCCTACCCCTCCTCCCCGTGGCAAAATACAATGGCCCAATTGGTCTTTTGGACGGGATGTGGTCTGTCGCTTAGCTCTTTTGGACGCTTGCAGCGTTTCGTTTTGTTTTGTGTTTTCATTCTCTTTTTGTTTTGTCCATTTGCGAGCAGGCTGCTTTTGTTTATAGCTATAGTAGGTGCCATCTTCCATTCCTCCTTCATTTAAACACTCGGCATAAGGTTGAGGTCGAGCGAAACATCCGTTTGGCGAGTGCTTTTCAAATGTAAACAAAAAAAAAAAACAATGCAAAGAAACCCAAACAGTTATGCAATATACAAAGGTGTGTGTGCATGTGTGTGTAAGTGTGTGTATAGATACGTCTGTATGTTCTCAAAACTGTTTCAAATTCTCCAGTTTCCTTTGCGCCTTGCTTGCATTGCTAAATTTAAACATTTCGCCATTATATTATTTATCTGTTTCCCCAGTCTCAGTCTCACTCTCACATCGAAAAGTCTTTTATTATTGTGAATGTTTCTTTTCCTCTTTGTGTAATACAATAAACAACATTTGAGTGCATCAAGAAAAGTGTTATTTCCCTAGGAGTATCTCTATGATCTCTTTAACTCTTGTCATCTCATGAATGGATAACTGCTTGATCGTTAAATATCATTTACTTTTAACCTACATATGCTGAATAATATATAAATATAATATAATATTCATTTCAATTTCTTTACCGTTCAGTTCAGTGGCAAATAAATAAATGAAATGTCATTGAAAAATCGATTGATTTATCAATGTCGCGGAACGGATAAGTTTGCTATCGATAGTTAGTTAAGTAATTTATCACCGATAGAGGGCACTTAGATTTAGTATTTATTGTATGCGTTTTTATCGTTGTTGTAATTGGTCACACCGATTTAACTAAGAATTAAGCTATGCTTGGCGCGTCAGATCAGTTCGTCTGGCCATATCCAAGAGTGAGGGAAGAGAAACTGCGGAATGTAGACCAGGGACTAGTTTAAGTCTTGTTATTCCTTGTAAACTGTATTATTTCCCTATAGAATAAAACATCATCATTCAGCCCTTTATCTTTTTGTTTTTTATGTACATTTGCCAACGGCGGTCAATGATTATTTAAGGACATTCCTTGGATATTGTCGACGGCTCGACAATCATTGAATTCAAAGTTGTAAATAAGTTAAAAACATCTTTTTTTTAAGTTTGTATATTAAAAGTTGCAACAAACGCTGATTGTTTGTGTAAAAAAGTATAAAAAGCGGAAAACAGGCGCGTCCGTTCACTTTGAAGAGAAGAAGATAATAATATCATAAATTGTAAGAAAATGTTTCTCCACAGGAGTATAATTAGCTGAAAACTTACTAGAACAAATAGAAATTTCAAAGATATACCAATAGAAGAATACAAATGCCTTTGTTTTCTAGTTTTCAATCATTTCTGGCATAAAGAGAAATAATGAAAAATTGCCTGTTTTCATTTGATCAGCTCTCAACTTGTGATCAGTCCAGCCGATCAACAGTTCAATTATGTGCAGGAAGTTGAAATTAGACGTGTTCAAACAGGAATGAAGACAGTAGGTGAGAGCAGCATTCGATGAGGTCAAAGGGTCAACATGTCGAACTAATTACGCAAACGAACTTCCAGTCATTATTCCCTATATAGCATCACACTGTACGTCAATAATATTTGCATCTGACTTAAGCAGCTATGGATCCTATAGATTTTGTGGGATAGCCAAAAGTTAATTGGCGTATAATACGGTACTCATGCCGTGTGGCGGTCTCTGTAAATAGATTCAGGGTATATATATATATATATATATATATAATCCCTTTTGTTTACTGTCTGTGCTTCCTTATACAGACCATGAATATATGTATTACATTTCAAGTTATAGCTTAAAACATCATCATTGCGATGGCTTTGAATACAAAAAGGCAAAAGATCCCAATCATTTGAAGGTATGTAAATATTTGATCTGTTTGACGTACGTGCGGACTTCACAACTTTTTTGTCGGTACTCGAGTGTCTGCCTGTATATAGACATGTATACTACAGATACACATGCATATAGCATAGCTATACTCTACTACAGATAGCATAGCTAGACACGCTCAATGTCCAGTTGATTTGAACGCGCTATGCGAATTCATTAAAAAAAAAAACAAATTACACAAAGATTTGTAAGAAAAGGGATTTACCCATGATTCGAGCAAAGTCTAAAGGTATTATCGGCTGACTTCTAGCTCGTATTAGAGTATCTGAAGGTTACTAAAATTAATCCGAATCCCAGACGTAGTTCGTGAACCCTCAAAACCCTAGATCAAACATATGGAAATTGGGCAATTTTTCATTTCAAGAATTCGTTCTACTTGATCATTTCACATTATATTAACTAATTGCAGTCAAGAAGAAGAAGACACTGCGATTAGTAAAAAAAAACATGACTAATACGATTTGTAGTTCAAAATAACAATTACAATTGTTCTACATACAATACTATATATATTTGTCCATTCACTGGAACTAATGCAATTAATATATCAATTTTGAATTGTGTGCGCTTTACATGGAAATCAATTGAATTTTGAAAATTCTCATTCATGTTCATGCAAATAATATTCAAGAACTTTCATAAAGCTTTCAAGTTCCCCATTGTTGGTCGACAATAGTTTGCCATGTTTTCGTTAATGTTCTATCGAATTGTTTCTCGCAGTGAATGGGTTATTCACCTTGTTTGTTATGTTATCATGATCTTGATCTACTCTTTCATCCCTGGCCTTTGCTGGACTTTTGTGCATAAAACACGCTTTCATTTCCATACCCGAAATAGCATCTCCGGTAATTACACAGAGAGGAAGGCATGAAGGACAGAGGGAGAGAGAAGGGGGGTAAATTCCCCCCGCTCCCCCATTTCAGGCATACAGCGAATAATAATAAAAGTTTTCACTGCCGTTAAGAATAATCTCATTGTTTATGTATTGCACTTTTTATGATCCCGCTTCGGCATGGGCTTCACTTTAAGAACTCGAACCGCACAGAGATCTCTCACCCCTTCCTCGCTCTTCCCCCAGGCGAGTGCAACGCCCACACACTATACCAAATGCAATGTCTACAATACATATATTTATTTATTACATTTATGTACATAAATCTTGCATACACACACACACACACACACACACTGAGGGTTAGGATCTCTGTGCTTTATGGCCAAAGGCTTCTCGGATTACACAAGCCTCCACAGCTTAGCTAGGCTGGGGATTTCTGTTTAAAGTGCAGCACAAAGGAAACATGTTTTATGAGAGTATCCCAGTGTATGTGTGTATGTGCACGATAAGCAACGGCACTTGGAGGCGAGCAGACTCACAGCCCAGACATGGAATAGATTTAACATATTTATGGCGCCTGCCCAGGATACTTGACTATGCCGGGCACGTTGCAAACGGGCGAGATCGTTCGCCCAGATTTGCAGCCAAGTGCCAAGAAATCGCTTTGCCGGCTTAATTACGGCGACCAGCTGCCGCCGTTGCCGTTGGCAGCGTAGGTATGCGGATGTACGAGTATTCACACATGTATTCAGAGATGTACTCACACACACACACACACACACACACACACACACACACACACACACAGACGTACTCACTGTGGGCGCGCTGTGCCGGCTTATGCCATCAATCAGTTGTGGGCCACGCATTTACCGCGTGCGCTGCGTAACTGCTGTGTCCAGGGGGGGGTGGGTGGTGTAAGAGGGGTAGAGACATACGCACAATGCCTGCCCAAGGACGCGATCAAATCCGCTTAGTGTAATAATAACAAGAACAGCCTGTCCTGTATACCCTGCAGTCCGGGCATGTGAGATAGAACTGGCAATAAATCGATGTTCAATGTATCGATAGTTTTATTTTAAATTTTAAGTAGCAATTCGATTTAAATTGAAACAATGAAATGTAAATTAAAAACTGTCTGTTTGACTTAAAGAAAATAAATTTTCTTTGGCTAGAAATTAGAAAATAAATATATATTATATTTGTATGTACAATCATTAAGCATCGAACATACAGAGTACTTAAAGAGCGGATTTTGCTTTTTTGATGATATGGCGAGATGGGGACCCCAGAGCCTGAAGTGTTTACGAGGGATACAACATAACGAAGTCCTCAAACTGTTATTAAACAGTTAACCAACTGCCACTCTTCAATAACAAATGCTTTACCGTCTCGCGAAGCCTAAAAAACAACATTTTTGAATAATAGATATAGATAGATAGATAATACTAGATATAAAAATATAAATATGTAAATAGATAATGTGAAACTTATGTATATATTATTTATTTTCATTCTTTCACGTCTATTCGTCTGGCATTTCCTCGATTGTGCACACTCGATTACAATATATCGAGTGCCCGTTTCTTATCGATAGTTACAGTGTTACCTTATCTTTATTTAAACTATTTACAATATTAATACTATATATAAATATGTAGATAGATATATAACTATACCATATCTATCTATCTAATATCTATCCTATCTAGACATGTATATACTAGCTATAGATATGCAGATAGATAGATATATATACTATATGTAGACAGATAGACATCTAAAATATATATAGATATAAAGATAACTTTACTAGATCTATATATCCTATATCTATCCTATCTAGACATCTATACTAGCTATAGATAGATTGCATTTGAGTTGATTCAGAGTAAAGGTCGCTTTCATTATACACCTGATAAATGGGGCATAAAAAGTGTGGACGATAAAAGGCGTTAAATGCCAAAACATCCATAAAAATGCAAAAACTGTTTCACCATCTCAATTATAAGTAATACTTAAAGTGTTGTAGCTTAATATTCGCGTATTATTCGCCAGCTTGTTGTTTCCGGCAACAAGTCAGAGTCAGAGTCAGAGCGCTGCCTGGAGAGGGTGTTAACTTGTGTGAGTTCATTAGTTTTGAAGCCACCGGTGCAGGGTAACTGTCTGTCGTGCCGGCCATAAAGTAGCCTGTTAACTAGTTTTCATTCTTGTTGTGTTTTTTGTGTTTTGTTTTTTATTTATTTTCTTTTCTTGTTATTTTTTTTTGTCGTTTTGCTTTTGCTTTTCGGATTCAGTGGCACCAATCGGCTTTGGGGTCGCCTCGTTATCGCCTAGAGAACGACACACAGCCACCTGGTGCCCACATCCTGCCTACCTGCATCCTCTCTCGCCGCCTGCCAAATGTGTCAACTGCAATCGATAAAGTTTGTTGTTTTAGTTGTTAATTTCTATCTCTCTCTCTCTCTCTTTCTTCCTCTCTCTCTGTCGCTCGCTGTGTGCCTCAGTTGGCCAGGCAACTTAATGTGCAACGATTATGTTGAGCGGGGCAAGTTGAGTGGCCTGTGCATGGTCCAGTCCAGTCCCGTCCAGCCCCGGCTGATGTGTCCATGTCCTTGATTGTGCACAGATATATGTATATCGGAATTCATTTCTTTCATTTACTTACAATTCCCCCCTCTCTTTGTTGCAGCTAGCCAAGAGTCAGGTCATTGTGTGGGGCAAGATAACCACCAGCACAGGGCACTGGACGACATCGACAGCACAGCAAGTTGCAGCCAAGATGATTGGACGTCTGTTTCGCGCCCATGGCGAATTCTGCGCCTCACATCCCTGGGAGGTTATTGTCGCCCTGCTAACCATCACAGCCTGCATGCTCACCGTGGACAAGAGCACCAGCACACTGGATGCAGCCAATAGCCTGAGCAATGCTGCCACAGTTGCCGCCACAGCAGCTGGAAGTGCAGAGGCTGCACCGCCACCCATTATCCCCAATCAAGCCAGCACATCGGCCACCTCCAGTCGTCATCGACCCTGCCATGGCTGGAGTCAATCCTGTGATGGCCTCGAGGCCGAATACAATGCTGCGGACGTCATCCTTATGACCATTGTGCGCTGCACAGCGGTTCTCTATTGTTACTATCAGTTCTGTAGCCTTCATAGGCTCGGCTCCAAATATGTGCTAGGTAAGTTCCAAATCTGAAACCATCGACGACGCATTGCGTCATGCGGGGCGCGTGTGTTGATTCAATTGATTATAGCCAAGAATATGCTTTGTTTGTCTGCGCGTATGAGATGCCATGCGATGCGGTACACTGTTAGTCGTTGCCAGGGTCTATGCTGTGTTTGGTAAACCTTTTAGCTAACTTTTTGCCTGCGCTCCATGGCATTTCTCACACGCTCTCTAAACGAAACGACCTTTGTGGCTATTTCGTTGCGGATTCACTTTCAAGTGCGCGCACTTGTACCAATTTCATAGAGTATTGCAGGGTATTATAGGGAGGGTAAAGCGCAGCATAAGTTTAATACCTCATATGCAAAGCACAGCAAAAGAAGAAGTATCTATTATTATTAGTATTAGTTTTATATAGGTATTAGTTTTATATAAGGCATCAGAAATATTTCATATTTATTAACCTAATGAATATCTAGAGCTCTTACTTCCTGAGACTACTTATGATTAATTATGAATATATTAAGTATAGTATGACAGTCTACAGAAAACCTCATTCGTTCCATTCCTTTTCTTAATACTTAAGTTGCATTCTTCTGTTCCCTCTACTCACAATCTTATCTGCCATATAGTAGAGTATCTGCTAGCCGTACATTCTCAGCATTCTATACGCACTGCTCACTATTTTATCTATTTCTTTTTTTCATAGGCATTGCGGGCCTCTTTACTGTGTTCTCCAGTTTTATATTCACCACGGCAATTATCAAGTTTCTGGGCAGCGATATCTCCGATTTGAAGTAAGTCGATCCCCAATTAGCATCTTTAAAGCCTTGACCTAACATGGGAATGCATGAACTTTTCAGGGACGCACTATTCTTTCTACTGCTGGTCATCGATTTGTCCAACTCGGGTCGTTTGGCCCAGCTGGCATTGTCTGGCAGCAATCAGGCGGAGGTAACACAGAATATTGCACGTGGTCTGGAGCTACTGGGGCCGGCCATCTCGCTGGACACCATTGTGGAGGCGTTACTGGTGGGCGTGGGCACGTTGTCGGGCGTGCAACGTCTCGAGGTGCTCTGCATGTTTGCCGTACTCTCTGTGCTGGTCAACTATGTGGTCTTTATGACCTTCTATCCGGCCTGTTTGTCGCTCATCTTCGATCTGTCGCGCACGGGCGTCGACATGTCTGTGGTTAGAGAACGTGCCAAAGGTTCGCTTCTGCTCAAATCCCTTACCGAGGAGGAGCAGAAGGCAAATCCAGTGCTGCAGCGCGTCAAGCTAATAATGACAACGGGCCTGATGATTGTTCACATCTACAGTCGCGTCGTCTTCACCAGCAGCGACTACGATGCCGTGGACAAGACACTGTCGCCCACACTGAACCTCAATGTCAGCAATAATCGCACAGAATCTGGCGAAATTACAGATATAATCATCAAGTAAGTAGTGATGGCATGGGAGAGTCCTGGCTCACTTTAATGTTCCACTTACCCCTTACAGATGGCTGACCATGAGTGCGGATCACATTGTCATCTCGATTGTATTGATTGCACTCGTTGTGAAGTTCATTTGCTTTGATAATCGCGATGCTCTGCAGGATCAATTGCTGCAGTCAACAACGGCGAAGGCTTCACAGACCACACCACTGGAGCCAGAGCAGCAACAGCAACAGGTGGAGGAGCTAAAGCAGTTGCCTGTTGCAGCGATGCGCACTCCAATATTCCGTATCGAGGATCTGAGCACTGCGAACGTAGCCACCCAAACGGAGGAACAGACTGTACGCCAAGAACTTGCAGTGATTCCAGCTCTACCCTTGCGTCCAGCACGACCACTGCAGGAATGCCTGCAGCTGCTGAACGCCACCGATGATACCGACGGCCCCACCGGGCCAAGGGCCTTAAGTGATGAGGAGATCGTTGCCATTGTCAATGCCGGCGGACAGCATTGTCCACTCTATAAGATTGAATCAGTTGTGGAAGATCCCGAGCGTGGCATTCGCATACGTCGCCAGGTCATCGCTGACCGTGTTAAGTTGCCCATTGAGCGTCTAGAGATGCTGCCCTATCAGCACTTTGACTACCGCAAAGTGATGAACGCCTGCTGCGAGAATGTACTCGGTTATGTGCCCATTCCAGTGGGTTATGCTGGTCCATTGCTGCTCGATGGTGTCATCTACCATGTGCCCATGGCAACCACAGAAGGCGCTCTTGTGGCATCGACGAACCGTGGCTGCAAAGCTCTGTCAGTGCGTGGCGTGCGCTCCGTTGTCGAGGATGTGGGTATGACACGTGCCCCCTGTGTACGCTTTCCCAGCGTTGCTCGTGCCTCCGAGGCGAAGCTGTGGATCGAGCACGAGACGAACTATCGGATCATTAAGGCTGAGTTTGATTCGACGTCTCGGTTTGGTCGCCTCAAGGATTGTCACATTGCCATGGATGGTCCCACGTTGTACATACGCTTTGTTGCCCTCACCGGCGATGCCATGGGCATGAACATGGTCTCCAAGGGTGCGGAGATGGCGTTGCGATGCATCAAGCAAAAGTTTCCGGACATGCAAATCATTTCACTGAGCGGCAACTTCTGTTGCGACAAGAAACCGGCGGCAATTAACTGGATCAAGGGACGAGGCAAACGTGTCGTTACCGAGTGCACCATACCGGCAGCAACGTTACGTACTGTGCTGAAAACGGATGCCAAGACGCTGGTGGAGTGCAATAAGCTGAAGAACATGGGTGGCAGTGCCATGGCCGGCAGCATTGGTGGCAACAATGCGCATGCTGCCAATATGGTGACAGCTGTGTTCCTGGCAACGGGTCAGGATCCCGCACAGAATGTCACATCGAGCAATTGCTCCACTGTGATGGAGTGTTGGAGTGAGAACAGCGAGGATTTGTATATGACATGCACAATGCCCTCACTGGAGGTGGGCACCGTGGGCGGCGGCACTGGGCTGCCCGGTCAGGGTGCGTGTCTCGATATGCTGGGCGTACGTGGTGCACATACAAGCAAGCCAGGCGATAATGCCAAGAAGCTGGCACAAATTGTCTGCGCCACAGTGATGGCCGGCGAACTGAGCCTTATGGCTGCCCTGGTCAACAGCGATCTAGTCAAGAGTCACATGCGTCACAATCGGTAAGTGTGCTGAGGCCAGCATTATGAATGATGACTAATCAATTGCAATTAATTCAAAGGTCTTCCATTGCTGTGAGCAGTGCCAACAATCCGCTCAACGTGACCGTCTCCAGTTGCAGCACAATCAGCTAAAACTGAAGAAGCCTCCTTCACCTGCACCTCCTCCTCCTCCTTCTGCTAATTTTCCTGTACATAGGTGTTACAGTTATAAAATATATTTTGTTTTAACGAATGGATAAATTATGAATAACTATAATTTTTGTATAATTGTAACAATAATTGTAATTTTAATCAAACGCAAATCCAATTCATTTTGGCCAGGCCTAGCAACAATTGTTCAATTAGCCAAAGCCTTATGTATTTGTTACATGCTTGTTGGTAGGGTGCTCTCCTTTGTGGCATACCGCATCGAGGGATTTCATTGTTGTAGCAATTTCCATTTAGTTAATACGGTAATACGACTATATAAGTGTGTAAAGTACTACAACTATTTTTTCTACAGAACATATTTCTAGTGCAAGGCGCAGAGCTTGTAAAAAGTATTCCTTAAGCGAGTTAGTTTTAGTCACTAAACTATATATATATATATATATATATAGAGAAAAAAACAGAAAATATTGAATAGAGAGAAACGACATAACATTGTATATGATTGATGATGGCAAAGCAGAATGCGATCAAATAATAAACACGGTAAACAGAAATATAATTCAAAATCGCAAATTCATAAGAATGGCGGACAATATGATCCCGAACTTACAAATTGGAACTTCATTTATTTTTTACTTTAATAATAATTATCAATAAATTATTATAATTAATTTATAATAATTCACAATGTTCTTTTATTTTATTTAGTAGACGTGGCTGCAATTTCATTTGTTTGTTTTTCTTTTTTTTTTTTTTCTCTCTTGAAACAAATATATAATACGTTAAGGGAAGAAACAAAAGAAACAATCGCACAATCCAATCTTAAGCACTCTCCCCACGTGACTCATCCTTGGGTTCTGCCTCAGCATCGCTATCGTCTGCGGTTGCAGGTGCCACAACAACATCCGCACTGCTGTCAGCCTGCATGAGTGCCTTCTTTGGGCTCGGCTCGTTGCTGTCCGCCTCGGCAACGGCTGCACTTGTGACGCCAATTGGAATTGCTTCGACAACAACAGCTTCTTCGTCGTCATCTTCATTGGTTGTGGATTCGGGCTGCACGCTGGCAGCACAGGTTTCCGATGAAATGCCATTTTTGTTCTCCGCAACAGCGCACTCCTCGGGATGTGTCCACTTTCGCTTGGCAATGCGCTCGCTCAACGCCTTATGCACCTGTGCAATGTCCGCAGGACGGCCCATGGCCAGGAATATTTTCACAGTACCCGTATTGTCCATTGCAGTGAGACGCAAAGATTTCGGGCTGGCGCGTTCGGAGACCATGGCAGCCCAGACTTTAGTGTTTAGGAGCAATCTTAGATTGCCAGACGTTCGGAAGACAACGCGGGAGCTGTCACGTTCATCCTTGACATCATTGAGGCGCAGGCTACCACGTCCACGTTCCTCCCAATTACTGTTCACAAAGGCGAACAGCTTGCAGCTGACATCGGCAATATTGATTTCGTTCTCCTCGCCCGTGAACGTTTCAACTTCCTCGTATTTTCTCTTCTGGGCACGACTCTCTTCATATTCGCGTGCCACATCAGTGAGACTCTTTGCTTCGGATGTCTCCTTGTTGTTTTCTGTCGATTGAGCTGCCTGCTGAATCACGCTGGAGAATTGCAGCGGTGAGGAGGTGGCTTCCGCTGCACCCAAGTTGGCAGCTTCAGTATTCGATTCTGTGCTCACCTTTTCCTATGAGAAGACGACATATTAGTCAAATGATAATTACTATCATTGCTATAACGTACCCCTATAACCCGCTCATGTACATTCTGGCCAAAGACGAAGCCACTTGGCTGCACACGAGGCAAAGTCGGCTTGGAAGAAGCAAATATATTGGGCCGCTCAATGCCATTGTTGCGCAGCATGGAGAGCGGATCCGGCCGCTCATCTATCTCATCATCATCTTTGTCCGATTTCTCTGTGGACTCCACCACTTGAGCAGAGGAATCATCATCGTCTTCCCGCTCACCACGCAAAAATGGATTTCTGGCAATAACTTCTCCTTCTTCAGTCTTCTCGCTGTCACCACCGCCGGCTGGTGGTGTGGAACTACTGTTGCTGTTAATATTGGGGTTGTTGCTAGTATTGGTGTGAACTGCGCCTAATACGGAAGAATCGCTGAGCACGGCTGGTCGAAGAACTGCACCACCCAAACGAGAGGCTTTTAAGGTGAAACCACCTCTGAAGCAGTTGGCTTCAACCGACGCTTCTACAATGTTACAACAAGAACAAACAAGATATGTATTTGTATCTAGTAGCTTCAGCTTTAGCTTTAGCTTCGGCTCCGACTTTACTTTCAATCGTTGCAACACTTTAGAAATTCAAAGGATTGTTCTACATGTCAGTCAACACACTTACCATTATTTTCTGACATTGCAATGTAGTTTACGTTTATAATTTATAATTTTTAGCAAAATCTTTTTACACGAAAAAAAAATAGCGTTTCTTAAAGCCAAAGACAGTGCTATAAAAAAGCCAACTATCGATGTAAACCAAAAACCGATAACAGCATGTTCATTTCAATACCGATATTAGTTGCAGGTTTTCCAACACTCTTTACTGTCAAAATCGGCAGAGGCTGGAAAAAACACGAAATTTTACAAGTCATCGAGCAAAAACGAAACCATCTAGCCGCAGTAAAACAGAAAATAAGCTGATAAAGCGCGATTATTATTGAAATAAATTAACTAAAAATGGCCCAAACGCTCGAGGATAAATCAATATGGGAGGATGGCGAGGAATCTCTGGGCGAAGAGGTGCTGCGTATGTCCACTGATGAGATTGTGAGCAGGACTCGCTTGATGGACAATGAAATCAAAATAATGAAAAGTGAAGTGATGCGCATCACTCACGAAATTCAGGCACAAAACGAGAAGATAAAAGATAACACGGAAAAGATAAAGGTATAGAATGGAACATTAAATTATTAACAAAAAGGTACAACTCATCATTTATGGTTTAAGGTTAACAAAACGTTGCCATATCTAGTGTCCAATGTCATTGAGCTGCTGGATGTCGATCCACAAGAGGAGGAAGATGATGGCTCTGTAACTGTATTGGACAACCAACGCAAAGGAAAGTGCGCTGTTATCAAAACATCCACACGTCAGGCCTATTTCTTGCCCGTGATCGGTCTGGTCGATGCCGAGAAACTTAAGCCTGGTGACTTGGTTGGTGTCAACAAAGACTCCTATCTGATTTTGGAGACTCTGCCGGCTGAGTATGATGCACGTGTAAAAGCCATGGAGGTGGATGAACGTCCAACAGAACAGTATTCCGACATTGGTGGCCTGGATAAACAAATTCAGGAACTCATTGAAGCGGTCGTTCTTCCCATGACACACAAGGAGAAGTTCAAGAATCTTGGAATTCATCCACCAAAAGGTAAGCAACCCTTTTTAATCCTTAAATTGGTTGATCTAACAATTTAATTTTTTATAGGTGTTCTGTTGTATGGCCCTCCTGGAACTGGTAAGACCTTGCTCGCCCGTGCCTGCGCCGCCCAGACCAAGTCGACTTTCCTCAAGCTAGCTGGTCCTCAATTGGTTCAGATGTTTATTGGTGATGGTGCCAAACTGGTGCGCGATGCATTTGCACTTGCAAAGGAAAAGGCACCTGCCATCATCTTCATTGATGAATTGGATGCCATTGGCACAAAGCGTTTCGATTCCGAGAAGGCCGGTGATCGTGAAGTACAGCGTACCATGTTGGAGCTATTGAATCAGCTGGACGGTTTCAGCTCGACAGCAGATATTAAAGTGATCGCAGCAACAAATCGCGTAGATATTCTTGATCCTGCTCTACTGCGTTCTGGTCGATTGGATCGTAAAATCGAGTTCCCACATCCGAATGAAGAAGCCCGTGCACGCATTATGCAAATCCATTCGCGGAAAATGAACGTCAGCAACGATGTGAATTTTGAGGAATTGTCTCGTTCTACAGACGATTTCAATGGTGCCCAGTGCAAGGCTGTCTGCGTTGAGGCGGGCATGATTGCACTGCGCCGGTCGGCCACATCTGTGACGCATGAGGACTTCATGGATGCCATCATGGAGGTGCAGTCCAAAAAGAAAGCTAATCTTAACTATTATGCCTAGACTAGAACTTTGGAAATTAAATTTACTTGTAATCTGGCAAAAGCTTCAACAACAATAAAATCTGAGAACTTATATATTAAACAATAACAAATAAGTGATTGATTCAATGCCGAATTTGTGTTTAGGAACCGAAAAGATCGCGCAGTTTTATCATTACAACACACATATATTTTGAGTTAGATATATCTGATTTTTCAAGTATCTAAAAATTCCATTCAGAAATAATAAAAAATAGATGATAAATATTTACATGGTCGCTAATTAAGCTAGGGATGATACACCAATTTATAAAGACTAATCAGTGGGATCGAGTGTATTGCTGCTGCTGCTGCTGCTACCAGTGCCGCCGCCACTGCTGCTCGTCCCTGCGGATGTGCCGCCCCTTGCAGCTGTTGAACTTGACGCCAATGTGGCTTGCGCAGAGCCACTGGCCGCTGATGTGGCATCAGCTCCTGTTGAGCCTGAAGCTCTTGTTGCACTCTCAGCCAATGCTGGAGCAGCTTCTGTTGGAGCTGGATTAATATGCGCAGCAGCCACTTCATTGACTTGAGGTTCAGGTTGTTGCTGTGCCCGTGGCACTTGCTGCTCGGGCTGTTGGAATGGTCGCCTGGTGTACATGATGATCCCCAGCAACAGGGTTAGTATTGTGATCATATATAGGTCCCAGTTCGCTGCAATGTTTTCGTCCATATAGAAGATGAATTTGTATGGTGACTGAAACAAATGAAATTCAATGAAATCCATCATTATAATGTGAATTCATATGCCGTCTTACCTCTTTTATTGACTCAATCTTGGCCAGCATCTGCAGCTTGAATAGCGCTAACGCTACAGGCACTTTGGCATCTGAATTCGTTTCGGCAGCCAAGTCATATAATCTCTTGGCCAGATGCCAATCCTTCTTCATACCTAAGCCCTGCTCATGCATATAGCCCAAATTGAACATGGCCTGTGCATTATATTGTTGTTCCGATGCTTTTCTATTTGTTGCAATTATATTACAGTTAATATTAATGAAGCACAAGACAAATTTGCAGTTTACACACCTGTAAAGAGCCGCTGCAGTTTCGAAATCAGTTTTCGTACCCCATCCATAGTAATAGTAATCGCCAAGCTTAACTTGAGCAGCTGAGTAGCCTTGGCTAGCAGCTCGTTTCCAGTAATAGAAGGCACGAATGAGATCCTCGTGACGATCATTAAATACATGCACCTCCTCACGGTCTAACAGAAAGGCTGCATTGCTCTGAGCTACCTCATAACCCACTTCAGCCATTAGGGAGTACTGCATGTAAGCCTCATCAATGCGATTCTTCTTGTAGTCACTGTACGCATGCATGAGTCTGCTATTCCAGCGACCACGTTCGGCGACATTCTTAAAGAACTGCAAGGCATAAATAAATGGCTATTTAATTACGAAAAACAGTTAAAAAATTTCGAATCTCCTACCTCAACAGCAGCTGGACAAGAGCGCAGCATACCCATGCCGTAGGCATGCATAATTCCCAGATTATAGTAGGCCAAAACATGACCCGATTGAGTGGCCAAATTGAAATATTTCAGCGCGAGTTTGTAGTCCGTCTTGACGCCATTTCCAGCTGCAATGAAACCATGCTATACTTCATCTTCATCATGTACACGAACAGCAACTTACTGAAGTACATGGTGCCCAGTTGTAGTTGGCCATCAACCCAGCCCTGATCGGCAGCCTGTGTAAAGTACGACAAGGCCTTGATCGAATCTTTGGGAACGCCCAAACCCTTAAGATACATAAGTCCTAATCCACTTTGTCCCACAGGATCACCCATTTCAGATGCTTTCGAAAAGTACTGTAAAAAAAGTCAACAAAATATATAATTATTATTTTGTTGTTAGGTTTCGGTAAACCTCAGTTAGCTTACCTTAAAGGCTGTCTCGTTGTCCGCCTTGATTTGCTCACTGCCCTCCAGATAGAGTTTACCCAGGAAGGCAAAGCCAATGGCATTGCCAGCATTGGCCGCCAACGTAAAGTACTCCAATGCCTTTTGATGATCCTGCTGAATTGCCTTACCGCCTTGATAGTACAACTGACCCAAGCCAACCTGAGAGGGCACGTCTCCCTTATCAGCCAACAGTTGGTAGTAGTCTACCACTTCTGTTTCATGACTGCCAGGGTTCTCAAGCTCATCCAGCAGCCTGACCCTATGTACTATGGGCCCATTGGAGAACGTCACCTTAGAGGCAACCTTCCTGGCCACACGCTTGTAATGTACCAATGCCTTCTCACAGCTGGTGGGCACATTGATGCCGTACAAGTAGCGATATCCCATGGCCATCTGCGCCAACGTATTGTCAGCCAGCGCTGCCAGTGTATAATGAATTAACGCCATTGGCTGACTGACATTTTTTCCGCCTACGCCCGCTGAGTACAGAAAGGCGAGGCCCATGTGAGCTTCGGGGACACCTTCATTTGCCAAAGTCTCAAATTCCTCGGCCGCCTGATGGAAATCAAATGATACCCAGTGACCCAAGAGCATGGCCCAGGCCAGTTCCGCTCGTGCCTTTAGGTGCTTAAATCCTGCCGCCTTGCGGAGCAGCGTAAATGCGACGCGCTTATCAGTGCGTGGTTTAACCAGCATCTCCATGGCATTCTCGTAGAAGCTCTGAGCTATAATTTAGACATTGTATCAATCAATATACTCCATTATGGGCTTTCTACGTACCTTCCATCTGCTCTGGCGTTAACTCCTTTACCTCTACAGGTGTTATTTTCGCTTCAATAGCCTCGATTTGGGCCTTCAGTTTTTGCTGCTTCATCAAACTGTCGTTCCAGAGACGCTCCAAGAGTGCAGCTGGCATCACCTTGGTACGTGGAGCGAACTCGGTATCTTTTAGCTTGGCCGCCTTACGATCATTAGCTCCAGGTGCTTTTGCCTTTGATTGTGTGTCAACGGCGGGCTGTGCTTTGGCATCTTTCTCTGCCGTTTTAATCTCATCGGACTCCGTTTTACTAGTACTATATTCTGATGAAGTAGGCGAGGAGGGAGTTGCTGTTGTCGCGCTGGCGCTTTCTTCAAGTGGGCCTTGAAGCTCCGCCCTGTGCTGGGCCACCAGGAGCATCAAAATGCATATCAGGGTTATCAGTCTCATCGTTGGAAACGTGTCGTCGCTATGTATGTGCGTGTGCAGCAATGAAAAATTTAAAAACAAATTTAACAAATATACTAATAATTTTGGTAGCTAGCTAAGACTCTTGTTTCTTTAGCTCTGACGTGTTGTGTTATTTACTTTTTCTATTTGCGCACACTGATTGCTTTTTCACCGAATGTTAGTGCTTCCGTTCGATTTATCGCTGGCACATTTTATTATTATTGTTATCGCTGATTTAGATGCCTTAATTCCGTTGGCCAACTTTAACAATTTTTCACACGTAAGATTGAAGAACCTTTATATTTGTTCCAACAATAATTAGTCATGAGTGTTGCAAAGGGCCCAAAAGTAGAGATGAGCCACAATGTGATTTTCAAATAAATTATGTGAAACTGTCACGTGTATGTTTAAATGTTTTAATGGAAAACAGCAACAACAACAGCCCATGGGTAAGTACATATTTAGCTGATAATTTTGTAAAACAATATTTACACTTTTGGTTGATAAACAATTTGTACAAATGTTTCAATGCACAAGATTAGCAATAACATACATACAGTCTGACAAGTAAATGTGTATTACATTAACATGTGTATTTGAGTAAACTGTTACTGGACTGTCTGTATGTATGCTGATGTACCGGTATGCTCCCCACCGCAATGTGTCCAGTGTTGGGTAACACACTCGCGAATTTAGTTTCATCTGTTTTGGTTGTCCCGTTTCATAATGCAAAATACCTGATAGATTGAACGTCATATATTTTAGAGTGATAATTTATCAATATACTAATTAATATATGAGGAAGCATTATTAGAGCGTGACACATTGTTATTTTGAACCGGAGAACCCAACAAAAAGGCATGGAAATGAGTGTAAGTTACAGTCGACTGTGGATGCAAGCTCTGGCTGGCATTGCGGCTTGAAACAACAATCAAACCAGTTCCAAAACGCGCTCCAACCGACTCGGACAGAGTTACGCATCGAAAATCACGAAAACACAGCTCAGCTGCATGAGTTATTTTGGGTGAAAGTTTACAGCTGTTACACTTTAAGCCTAGGCTCGAACGTAGAACGTCAAATTACTAACTTCCCACTCGCCCCTTCCCATTTTACCTGTGCATCATCTTTTAAAGGCGACTATGCTAGCACGCGTCTCCTTCTATCCGACACTGCTCTACAATGTGCTTATGGAGAAAGCTTCGGCAAGGAATTGGTACGATCGCATCGATGAGAACGTTATACTTGGAGCTCTGCCCTTCCGTAGCCAGGCAAATGACGTAAGTAAAACCTATTGGATATATAATTTTGCTTGCATTCCTAAATTTATATTTTTCATTCAATAAAACTGATTATTACTTCTCTAATTTTCTGATAAAAAGTTGATTGAAAAGGAAAACATGAAAGCCGTTGTCTCAATGAACGAAGACTACGAGCTGACAGCTTTTTCCAATGACGCGCCCAAATGGAAGGCTCTTGGCATTGAGTTCCTGCAACTGGCTACCACAGATATATTCGAATCACCCAACCAGGAGAAACTCTATCGAGGTGTGGAGTTCATCAATCGGTTCTTGCCATTGTCCAAACGCATAGTTGGATTAAACTCAACGAGAGAACCCGAAAATGTTGGATCCGTTTATGTTCATTGCAAGGCTGGGCGAACACGTAGCGCCACCTTAGTAGGCTGCTATTTAATGCTGGTAAGTTAAGTATGAATAGAGTTATGTAGCCACTCAATAATGAGAATGCAAAAATGCTATCCTATCTATTTCTTTGGATAACGATAATACTAACCTGATAATAATATAATCCACTTTCTACTTTATTTTTAGAAAAACGGCTGGACGCCGGACCAGGCCGTGGAGCACATGCGTCAATGTCGCCCCCATATCTTACTTCATACCAAACAATGGGATGCTCTAAGAATATTCTATGCAAATAACGTGGAGGCCAAGTCGTGACCCGTGACTTTGCCATAGAAATATTTTATTGTGTATTACATACGTACATAACACAAAAGGTGCCTGTTTCTATTTTAAATACCGTTACCAAAACTATTTAAGTGCTGTTTACGTGTAGTATAATGAAACTTTGAATACATTTTTTAACCTCCGAACATTTCGTTTTTAATATATTGTTATTGCCTATCAGGAAGTCGGGTCAAATCTACCATATTTTTTACACAATGAATTCAAAATAAATAAATAAGTAGTCAGACTACTTCTTGGAGGCACCCTTAGAGGGAGCAGGAACCTCCTTGGGAGCTTCGCTGGAACCAATGGCCCAGAAGCGCTTAATACCATTCGCCAAGCCGACATCGTTTTTAATGATATAGAAAAGACCACCCAGACAGGCAATAGACATCAGGATGAGGGAATAGTGTGCAACCTTTGGCAGAATCTTGCCCACGACAGATGGACGCATGTAGTCTACAACCATGGCTTCCACTCCCCTAAAAGAATGCGAATGATTAGTAATTGACGTGTTTCTTAATTCTCTTTGGAATACCAATGTGTGTGAATAACCACTGAGATGGCCAGAAGAGCGTCCAGCACCTGGGAGGGGGCAAGGAAAGCTGCAGGGATAACGGCCAACAAACCAACAGAAACGAGACGTTCAATAGTCCACAATCCAGTGTGATTAGAACCTTCTGCAGCCATTCTTGGTGCACTCACGGCAATGTTGCGCATCGCAATTGGCTAAAATGTATAATCACACATCAGCTGTTTTTAGATGAGACCCCATGGTAATTACGCTAATTGGACGTACCGCAATTTTGGGTGCAAGTGCCAAGGGCTTAACCAGTGCCTGACGTTGTGCATTTGCAACAATTGTAGAATAGGTCTTCAGTGGAGTAAGACGCACCGACTTGATGAGATTTGCAGCTGTCGGCAAACGAAACGATTAGGTTATATAATAACGGCTTTAAAAGGCTTGTGATGCAGTTGGGTTGCCACAATTATACGACACCTACCATTGCCGCGAGTAGCGCCACGGAGTACCAAAGTAGACAACATTATTTATATTTTGAAAAAGTTAATTTTGTACAAAATATAAATACGCTTGTTATTTGCCTTAAAAGCCAACTAGAAAACCTAAAACTTTGCAACACTGAAAACAATGTTGATTAAAATTTATCGTTTCTTATCTATTATCGGTTCCGCCCCAATCACATTCGATATCGACAATTTGAATTTCTGTAGATCTAAAAAAACATTTTATTTTAATGTATTTATTAAGCAATATAAATCGTTTGTACAAAATATTTGAGATTCGATTGTGGACGGAAATCGGAATGTAGATTTCGAAATAGTAAAACCTCGCATGAATATGTATACTTTTTACTTATTAACTAAATGGATGCAAATTTGTTGTTGAGAATTTCTTTGTTGCACTACATTTTAAAGGCACTCAGTTGTTTTTGTAAAGACACTAAACGGCGCGGATATGATATTATAAACGTTAAAACTTGTCTTTTAAAAAAAGATTATGCGAATAGATTTCTAGCTAGCAAATATACTGCACCAATGACACAAGCGACCTGAGTAGGAAGGGACAAAGCTAGGTGATCGGCTCCAGCTCTAGAGAAGTCCCAGTTAAAGACTATATTGGCTGCATCGGCAGGTCTCCATGGGTTTAAGCCGTCATCAAAATACATTGGACAATCATCACGTTCACGTTCGTACTCGATGGCGTCGATGGCGACTGCTGCGCCTTCTGAATGATTCCATGAAGTCACATCTTGGTTAAGCTTACAGAATGCGCCCACCGCTTGGGACATGAGGACTCGGTTCAGATCTGCCCGTTGGTAAACCCAGCAACGGTATTTCGAAAGCGGATCAAGATCATCATAAGTAATAAGGTAGGATTTAAGATTTTCCTTCCAGAAACCAATACACTTCATACGGTAATCGGGGTCACTGTAGATATCTACAGGTCGACCCAAATGATCCACAGACAAGCAATAGTTTTCATCCACGGCTAATTCCTTTTGGTCTGTATCACAAACTGAAAGATCTGATATGTTTTGCTTGCAGTGAATATCTGGACGTGGACTCAGCGTAACACCACCAAGAATTCTGAAAAGATTGGTATATTAAATTAAAACCAAAAATAAAATAAATGTTACACCTTACCTTGTCCTGAAGGGATGTTCTCCTTTTTGTGTGAAGTTAAACTTTCCAGCTACTGGACAACGTACTGGCACTGGATTTCTGGCTAAGAACAAGTCATATTTCCATGCCTCAGCATTCGGAAACTGTACCCAAGAGCAGACCGTACTGAAGTCGTCCTTGATGACAGCCAATCCCTTACGATAGCGAATGATATTATGATGTCTGGGCATGAAGTCAAAGCACACATAATCCTTTTGGCAACCATCGACGGTGAGACGCGCCATCATGACTCGATTGCCACGACGTTCGCGACACACGTAAATTGTCTTACGGTACCGGGCCTTATCGGGATAATATGTCTCATTGATGTGCGTCTCACTGATCGAAACATCGGCATCAATATTGGCAGTGTTTACCCATTCGCCCGAGAAATTCTGGGGCAGTGTACAGCCAGGCTCGACAAATTCGGCCTTAACTGGTGTTAGCTTAAGACGTTCTGGTGAATTCTCGGGTGACCTAAGTGTATTACACTCGGCAGTAATGGACACACCCACATAAAGATCGTCATCACGATTCTTGAGGAAGCAACGATATTTCTCATCCTTACGCGACTCCTTTGTATTGGCCACAGCAAAGTAATGATTCTTTCCCACAAACCAATCACCCAGGCAACTGAACTCTACAGTTCCGCTAAAGGTGCCCTCCATGCCCTCGCATTTCTGATAAGTGATATTGAACTTCTGATTCTGTATCAGAAACTGTGTGCCCGCAGTCTGACAAGATTGGATTCGTGCATCAGGCTTATTGCACACGCCCGTAAAGCGGAAACGATTCTGAAAACAAAAATTAATTACAATTAATTATACTAATAAAATTAATTAATTATTAATATAATTAACTTACCTGATATGTGAAATGCCACACACCCTCAAGGGAGGAGCGACAATTAATTGGCACAAAGTTCTCATTGAACAATGTGATTAGCTGTTGGTCATCTTTAATACCCTTGCATACGTTCTTTACGGAAGGTTCCTCACCAGGAGGCAAACTGACGCACGGACCCTCAAACTTTTCAAAGATATTCAGTGTTCGTATTACCGTTCGAACGCAATGATAGCAGTTCTCGGATCTCTCCTTGAATACAAACGAATATTCATCCCCATGGTGTCTCGCATAGTTTATGCAGTAGCCACGCCTCGACATGGACGTAGCATCAATGACTGTCTGGGTGGGCAGGCCGACCTCCCAGGAAAACCAAGAACCTTGCAGTATTTTGGGTATAATGCAATTGCTCTGCTCGATCTGGTTAAATTGTGCAAGCGCTGCAATAAAATTGTATTTTAAATATTATTAGCCGAAATTATGAAGTTCTCAATGAATCACATTGAGCCTCACTTTGAGGCTTGGGTGTGGCTTGAGTTGAAGTCGGAGTACAAACCTGCGCTTGAGACGCCTAAAAGGCAGATCAATCGTAAATATATGTGCATTTTAAGATTCTATTACTTGAGCTCTACTAATAAAGCATTATTTTAATGACACACAACGTTTAAACAGTTAGAATTAAGACGAACACAATTTAAGCTAAGTCAACATACGCAACAAACAAATTTACCAAATGCAACGCGAGATTTTCAGCACTAAACTAATAATACTTTGCAACACTGCGATGAATTTGATTAATTACAATCGATTGGTCGTGTGGTAAGTATTCAAATTTAAAATGTGCGCAATTTGTTCAACACTGCACTTCTTTTCTACAACTACAGTTAAGAATTTAAAGATCTTTTTATTTAAAGAACAAAATAGAATTACATCAGACACATTTGAATGGCAGACTTCAATACTCAGATTAAAGTTACTCTTAACCGCATTATGTGTTGTAATTAAAATGTCTGGCTGATTACAGAAATCAAAGCATAGCAACAACATTGTAAGCAAGAAAGAATACGATGCTGTCTGGCGAGTCTAATAAAAACAACGCCAACTCAGACGACTATCTCCCGCTTTATTCCAATTCTCGCGGGCCCAACGACCCGTACACCCCCACAATTTCAGAGTATCAACAACACAAGTCTGCCAAAAGGAATGAACTTTCAACGTTTTCGTCATCTTCTCAACACAATTTGTTTGTGCTGCTAATAAAGAAAAAAAAAATATATGTCGAATGAATCACATGCACATCGAAGGAGTCCCTAGTTGAAAAGAATGTGACTTAGGAATCTGACTACGATTGAACTTTGGAGCTTATTTAATGCTATAGAAATATGGCCTGTTGTTGATAAGTGCCAAGTATAGTCTAGGTACACACTTTCGAGTACGGATCGCGGCGTGCTTATCAGTGGGAGGTAAAGGTTAATCCGTGACGAGCCCGATGCCGATGTCCAGTAGTATGTCTATGGAGCGCTGCTTGCAAATTCGGCGTAGTCTCAATTCGAAGCTCGTTTAAAAGGGACGTGCGCTCTCGCATTAAATACAATATTTTAAATTATTCAATAAGCGAATCTACAATAGCATCAAATGGGTTAGTTATCAGCATTGCAAGTGCAAGCCTTTAAGGAATTTAATCATTTTATTTCCCACTGAAGGAGTTGCAACCATGAACAGTGGGATGCATTTGGAGGCCATCGATCGCATCACATCGATTCCTTTGGTGGAATCGAGTGTCAAACGCGTTGAGAACATCTACGACAAAGTGAAGAACAACAATCGACTCTTCAGCTGGTACTTCGAGACAGCGGAGGCTACAATCTCAGCTGCCTATGAAACAGTCCAGCCAGCGGTGAAACTGTTCGAGTTGCCCATCAAACGGTTGGACAATGTGATGTGCAAAAGTCTCGACATTCTGGAGCAGCGCATACCGTTGGTCTATCTGCCACCCGAGATGGTAAGTTTAACCACGGTTGCTATTAGCGCCAATGTGGTATTAGATTCGCTGACGTAGGCCATCATTTTGTGCTTAAAGATGTACTGGAATACCAAGGAATATATGTCGGATCATCTGGTGCGACCGGTGCTCAAGCGTGCGGATTCAGTGAAGCAAATTGGGAACGCGGTGCTCGAGAGTCAACTCACCACATACGCGGCGGATCGCATTGATGGCGCCTTCACTGCTGGCGACAAATTCGTGGACAAATATTTGGTTCCCATTCGAATTGGCCAAGATCAGACAGATGGTGAGTGGCAGAAATGTATTACATATAAACTTATAGGTGGTGAAATTATACATACATTCTTTCATTCTTGTAGTACTTTTCTTACTCAGCTTTTGAGTGCTGCAACTTATAATATATCGCGTTACATTTATGAACTTATCGATAACTATCGTAACTACGATACCACAAAATGTATGGGTGAAGTGTCAGGCAGTAATGTCATGCTCTATTTATATACCCTGTCGCCAGCCTCGCTGAGTGGCGTCCTACACCGCCGTTAAGGTTATCGCATTCAAATTTAAAGTCCCGCCTAATCATTTACAAAACAAGTCGTGAGATAAGACACATTTTTTGTTCACGAGATCGAATAAAGACTAATAATTTATAATAAAATTCTATCTCTCTCCAGCACCACATGATGATGATAACGAGCCGACGGTCGCAGCGCCGGGCGAGAGCGGCGCAATTAAGGCGATTCATCACGGTCAACGCTTCTCCCGCAAGCTCAAGCGGAGACTGACACAAAGAACTCTCCTGGAGGCGCGGGCACTGAAGAAACAGAGCAAAGAGGCAATCCATGTGCTCATTTATGCCGCTGAATTGGTATGCACATATTTTCCCGATATAAGTAATATTAACATTATAATCTTAACCGTATTGCATTCCCCTAGATTGCAACAGATCCCAAGCAGGCTGTGCAAAGGGCCAAGGAGTTGTGGGGATATCTGAGTGCCGACGAGCCGGAGAATCAGGCCAGACCCGTGACTCTAGAGCAATTAATAGTGCTGCTCACAAGAGAGTCGGCTAGGCGAGTCGTGCATCTGGTTAACTTCAGCGCAAACGTTGCCTCTAATATACCCAAGTGAGTAGAGAGTATAGCTGGCAAACAAATGTGTACTTTACAATTTAATCTCATTTCCTTCTATAGAAGCTTGGCACACACCACCACTGAGGTCGTTCACCATATAATATACATTAATAACCGCATTATTACCATTACTCGCTTGGATAAGGTCAAGAATATATCAAAGGAAGAGGCCGAATCTCTGCTTAAACGTATGCTCACCTTCTATGGCAACCTGCAAGTGCTGACCAATGGATATTTGGTAAAATCTCAAAAATATTCATAATCTTTCATGACTCTAAACTTTTAAATTATTTATGACAGGAACGCGTTGCCAGCTTCCTATCTGGACGGATTGAAGCCGAAAAGGTGACGGGCAGCGATAGCAGTGCCATGAACAGATCCTCAAGAAGACGACAGGATGCGAACCATTTCTCACCCGCTCATAATAATATAAATGGAGTCTATTGAGAAATCGAGTTTTTTATTGCTGTCGTATTTTTGTTTCTAATCATAGAGTTTTGTTTCTGCTTGCAATTTCGTACTAATTAAACAATTTACAGTTTTATTCGTATTAGCTTCTACAAGAATATCGTATATGTACAATATGAATATACTATATATCTGGTATCGAATATTGAGTTCACTTAAATAAATGCTCTTTATAGTATTGTAATTCAGATATACTTTCTCTAATGTCCTCCAGGCTGCGGTGAGCAAATGTCTTTTTGGGTGCTGCATTTATGACATCGGGATTCCATCTCTTGGCCAGCTCTTTTATGGTAGAAACATCGATGATACGATAGTGCAAATATTCATCAACTGATGGAAAGTATTTTCGAATAAAGATACGATCCATATATATTGTGTTGCCGGCTAATGGGCATTGTCGTTCCGGAATATTTTCCTTAAGGAATGACAATATAATCCCCCTCTGCCTGATCAGGCTTCACATTTGACTCTTTACATCTGTCGATCAGTCCGGATTCATTGTGATTTTTTATGCACCATTCGTTCATGTTTTGATACACATCTGCTGGATAATTGATTGCAAAACAAAGCTCTTTCGACTTAATCTTTAGCTGCTTATCGGTTACAATACAAGACACCTCTAGTATTTTATCTTTTTCAACTTCCAGTCCGGTCATCTCCAAATCCATCCACACAATGTCGGATTGATCGACAGAACTTTGGGTTGTGCTCATATTTTTCTCATTACTATTACAATATGCTGGAACAAGATTACTTTGAGATCGTACAACTCTGCTTAACAAGGAACTCAGTCGATATAATTCAGAAATCATTTATTCAAATTGTCTTTGTTGAAAGTTGAGGATAGAGTAATGTGACTGCAATATTTAGGGTGACCGAATTACAACATCATACATCATATGTTAGTGTTTCGTTCCACTGTTTCAATGTTCAAGGGACGTTTTTATAGCAAGGGGGGGATATTATGTTATTCTGTAAAAAGTCAATTGAAAAATTGTGACTGTTTTTATAAAAATATATTTGTTAACTCAGCAAAACCAATTGATTACCTATAATACTTGAAAAACTATTTACAAAGTACAAAAAATACGCATATTGGTTTCACTACATTTTTGGCGTAGTTTCCAACCCTCTAGTTGCATCATTTACCAACACTAGCGACATTTAATGCGTTTTCGACAAAAAGAAAAGGAAAATTCTAAAGAAATAGTCGCAACGTAACTGAAACAAAAACAGAAAATGGCATCTTCAACGTTAAGGGACCAGCCTGGCACTTCGAAGGAATCATTTGAAGACTTTTATACTGAAGTAAGTTTAACGAGAGTAGCAATGCCGTGTCAGCGCCAAAGCACCTTGGCTACGGCAAAGGCGCCTGAAAAAAAGAAAACATTTGCCTATAATTTTACAAAATAAATAAACGATTTTGTGACTATTTTCGCAGGTGAAAGAAATTGAAAAACGCGATTCAGTACTAACTCCTACTCAACAAATTGATCGTTTACTTCGTCCAGGTTCCACATACTTCAATCTTAATCCCTTCGAGGTGCTGCAGATTGAGCCAGAGGTCGAGGTGGCCGAAATAAAAAAACGATACCGCACCCTCTCCATACTAGTGCATCCGGACAAGAACCATGACAACCAGGAACGCGCCCAAATGGCATTCGATATCGTTGCCCGGTCATGGAAAATATTGGAAAACGATCTCACACGCAAGAAGTGCCTGGAAGTCTACGAAGAGGCCAAGGGACGAACAGATCATATGGTAAGGTTACTGAATTATTTCTAAAGTTCTATCGAGAAAGTAAAACTCCCACATACTTTCTAGATTGCCGAAAAGCGTAAAAAGCTCAAAAAGGAGGGCAGATCCTTTGAACCCATTCCTGAGGATGATCCTGCTAAATATAAACATGCCATATATGTTATGGTCATGAAATTGTTTGCCGACATGGAGAGACGGCGGCAAAAACTCGACCAACGTGACCAGGAGGAACGCAAGAGAAAGCGGGAAACTGAAATCGAGGAAGAGGAGCGCGTCAAGGCAGATCGCGAGTGGCAGCAAAACTTTGAGGAATCTCGCCAGAGTCGTGTCAACAGCTGGCACGACTTCCAGTCCGGCGCTGGCAAATCCAAAAAGACTAAAAAACAAAAACACATGACCGGCATGATGGTGCCGCCAAAGTTCAAGCCAGAGACACGATGAAATCCGCCAGTCGTTCCGTCGCGTTGTTTTACATATATATATTACTACATATTTTTACATTTTTATAAGTATCCTTTGAAATTTTAATTGACATGAGATGACATGATGCATAATTTGTAGACGTAAGAAACCAACAATGTTTTTCATTCACACATAGGCTTAGAGCCAGAGCCTTCCTAGAGTTCTGTGTACAAACTGGCTGTGAATACAATATCACGCTTTATGGCCTCGGAGGCCTCTTCCATTTTAGACTGCAGGCCAGGATTTCCAATTCGAATTGCTGCAGTTTTCACATCTCGCAGTGTTTCGTCCAGCTGCTGAATGCAACGCACAATGATACCTTCCTGTACCTCGGTTAGCTTCATGATCTCAGCAAATGGCTGTCAAAGAAGATACGGATACGGATAATGTGTTGACAATGTTTGGATTAGCCCGCGCACACACTCACCTTATTCTTGGCCCACTCAAAGACAACCTCAAGTAGTCCAAAGTTAAGATTGTTCTCTGCCTGAATTCCAGCTTGACATCGCTGTTCCTCTGCCAAAATCGTATCATTGATTTGCTCAAATGCCGCCACGCATTCCTTGAGCTGATCAGGTATGACGGGCTGGCCTTTAATCTTCGCCTGAAACACCAGGCCCGACAACAGGGCAGCAATCTCTGCCGGCTCCAGGTCATTGAACATGTTGCAGAATATCAATTCGGTAATCAGCAGCTCATTCTGACCCATCTCGCAGGCGACCTTGCCCTTCAGGGTCACCTCATTGAGATCATCGATGTAATTCAAGGCTCGCAACACCTGAAGCTTGTTGCAGTAGTCCGGATACAGTGACAGATTCTTGGCAGAGTTCTTGAAACGCAGCTCTTCGATGTGTATCTCCAATACGCGTCTCTCATACACCTTGGTGAACTCTTGCTCAAACCCAGCAATATTCGTGCGCGGCAAGACATCACCCACTTGGCGCAGCAAGTGTTCGACATAGGTCAACATGGCCACTTCATTTTCAGCATTCACATTTATCTCCTTGGCCATGTTGATGTACTTGATCACATCCGGATTGCCATTGTATGCATCATTCAATTGATGCAGTTCGGTAACCGCTTTGATGACTGTCGCACCAGGCGGCGCATCCTTGAACCGTTCCAACTGCCTCTGTTCCCAGTTGCGTATAATAACATCGGCATCAACCTTAATGGTCGACTTGGTAATGTTTACTATATCCGACGCTTTGATGTCCAGCACTGTATGACCGCCAATGCCTTCGGGATGGAAGAACTTGTGCTGTGGCGTCAGCGAGAGTATTTTGTAATAGAGTTCACCACGATTTGTCACAGTGTCGCTTTCATTGCTCTTGAACTGATGGTCCAGCACTAGAACCTTATAGACAGTGTCCTTGCCCATGACAGACTTGACATTCAGCAGAATGGCCAACTTATTATAATGTTTACCATGTGTGATTATAATAATGCGTCCGACCTTTAGCTCCTTTTGGATCTTCGCTTGGGTTGTTATGAATTTCTAAAATGCAAGATGGCAAATGATTAATGGATTATGATCGGGGATTTCCCTTTCCAAATGCCTTACCATAATGCGATGCTTCTCTTTCCAATACTCTACGGATTTATCGTAGAAATAGATTAGTGGCTCCAGATGCTCACCCAGTGTGGGCAGCATGGAGAACTTGTCTTCGGCCAAACGCAACAGCTTCTGCTGTGTGGGTAGCTGCAGCTTTTGCTTGAACTCCTTGAAACTGAACTGCATAATGTCCTCCACCTTGATGCTCTCGATGCGCAGGCACGTCAGGATGACGGCGTAACGAAGAATGAACTGAGATTGAAGCTTCTCAGGCAAGCCAAGTATCATGGGACGCAGCTCCATGGAGGGCGGCACACTTGACTTGCACATCAGGATGACAGTGCCGTTCTCGTCATGACCACGGCGACCGGCTCGTCCAGCCATCTGGATGTATTCACCCGGCTTGAGGTTGCGCATCTCGCTGCCATCGAACTTTTTGTGCGAGTCAAAGATAACCGTGCGGGCGGGCATGTTGACGCCCATAGCGAAGGTTTCCGTGGCAAAGAGCAACTTGACAAGGCCATTTTGAAAGAGCATCTCCACAATCTCCTTGAGAATGGGCAATATACCGCTGTGATGGACGCCAATGCCACGCTCCAGTGCATCCTTGAGTGCCAGCACTTGTGGTATGGTGCGATCGGGTGGCTTTAATTTGGCCAAGCACTGCAGAAAGAACTTCTGGACAGCTCCCTTTTCCTGTGCCGTATTAAGATCTGCTGACTGCAGTGCAGCGACATTGGCATCGCATCTGTTGCGCGATAAAGTGAATGCCACAACGGGCATCTTGTTGTTGCGCTTGAGAAAATCGATCAATCCAATCCAGGTGTATCTATCCTGAGTGCTGCTCACATAGTTCTTGGGCCCGCTGCCGGCAGTCTTTGATTTTGACTGCATCTCCTTCTTGCGCTCAACGGCCTTCTCGTAGTTGCCCTGCAAATATCTGCCCTGGGCATCCACCAGCAGGAACATGTCGTCACGACTCTTTCCACCCGCACCTGTATAGAGGTAGTGCATCAATGGCACTGGACGCTTCAGTGTGCTTATCACGTACACCTTGCGCTTCTTTGTGCTGCCCACCCAGTCGGCCAGTTCCATTGTATTGGGCACAGTGGCGCTCAGCATTATGATGCTGACATGATCGGGCAACAGTATGATGACCTCCTCCCAGACATGTCCACGCTCTGGATTATTGATGTAGTGCACCTCATCGAAGATAACATACTCCAAATCGCGAGTAATATCACTGCCGCAATAGAGCATGGAGCGCAAGATTTCCGTGGTCATGATCAGGCAAGAGGCGGTGGGTTCGATCTGCAGATCGCCCGTTATTAGACCCACATCCTTGAATGTTTTGCGAAAGTCACGATACTTCTGATTGGACAACGCCTTGATGGGTGACGTGTAGATGGTGCGTGTGAGATCCCGCTTGGACAGCGCTATGGCATACTCGGCCACGACAGTCTTGCCGGCCGATGTGTGCGCCGCCACGAAGACATACTGGCGCTGCTCCAGCTTGAGTATGGCTTGCTTTTGGAACACATCCAACTCAAAGGGAAACTCCATGGCCGGGCAGGGTATTTTCTCCTTGAAGTCTGTTATCGGCTGACTGATGTCTACCATTTCGGCCCAGTCGCTATTCAAGGATTTTGTTGTTGTCGATATATTCAGCACCGGTTTGAGATCAGCTTTCATAATCTCATCATCTACGTCCTGGAATTCAGCCGGAAATTGTAGATCATGGTGTGGTGCATTTGCATTTGTCGACTCGCTATCGCTGCGTGTCAACTGCATCCACTTTTGCACATCCAGGTCTTGCTCCAAGTTCTCGAGAAGATCAATATTGGTTGCTGTTGCTGCCGCAGCCGCTGCTGCTGCAGTGTGAGATTTCTCAGCATTTGTTGTGCTCTGTGAAAAGTCATGACCACTGGAAAATCCAGGCGGAATAGTTCGCAGTTTGCTGCCCAATTCAATGTTGTCCACCTCCAGATTGGCTATTTCAGCAGGCTGCGCAGCAGCGTCTAAGCCACCCGGCCAGAAAGGAAAGTTCATGTGGGAGCCGCGTGTAACTTCCTCCAGCAAGCCGGGTTCGCGTTGCATTGACATGGAGTTGAAGACATTGGCGTCCACTTCCTCCATGTCTACCTCGACGAACTCCAGTATCTCACCCGTCATGAAATCCCGACGTGGAATCAATTTCGTATTGCTCGGACATTTTGGAATGTCCAAGAGGCGCATTTCATTGAATTTACGCGGCAGCACATCGGGCAGCGGATCGTGAATTGATATATCCGGATTAAGTATATAATCCCGCAGTTTCTCATAATTATCCTCCCCGCGAATGGCGCTCATTCTACCGGTTGGGTTCTTTAATTGTTTAGTATTTACACAAAGTGAGAATTGGGAGAATAAGCAATAAAAAAAGTCCCATATGTATGAATATTTGGTATTTGCAGTGTGACCATGTAGGAAAAATATTAAATATACCAGATTTGTGGAATGACACTTAAAGGGGAAATTTATGCACAAGCATTCAAATTTGCGAGCGAATTTTTTCTTTAATAGCTAATTATATTGAAATCATTTAAATAAAGGTAAAAATAAATATTATCTGATATTTGGATCATGTTTCATTCGCAAAAACTAAAGAAAACACCGGGCTAGCCAATATTTTTCCCATCAACCGCAAATTGAGAGAATAGAAAAATGTACAGATGTATTTGTGAGTAAGTTACGATGACTTACACTACTACAAATTCGTGCTCAGCATTTGTATGCATATATATATATATACATATGATAAGTGTGTGTGTGAACAACCTGTTGAGCTAAAGAGTAAAATAAATTTTGTATTTGTATTGATGTGTTTGTTTTGGAAATGAAATTTTGAAATTTGATAGTTTAAAATATGTTTGATTTTACAATGGACACCCTGTAGCAGTCATTTTACAATTTCAGACTTGTTTAGCACCGCACGTGGCCGCATTTCTCGCCCCACACCCTCCGCCGTCAAATATAAATGCTCTTATCTTCGTAGAACTAACAAATTTCGTATACTGCCTTGTTTTCAAGGTATACAAATGTGGAACAGCCGAGCAGGTCTGTAGACAAACAACTAAGCTGATAGGCGGCTAGTGGAAAATTACTGGGATTGAAATAAATGAAAAAAATTCCACGTTTAAGTTGCTGTGCGCGTTGTCAAAGTCAAACATAGGTCATTTGACTTCATGCACTTAAATAGTAGAAATAGTTGTCGATTTATATATTATTTCGCTTTATATTCATTTCTGTTGATCCTTAATTTAGTGTCCTCAAGGGAAGTACTGTAACCATCCTCGTCGGCTGTCTGTTTATGTCTGAACCTCACATTCTCCACATTTAGGTGGAGAAGCAGTGTGAACTCACACACATTACTCACGAGAGAGACAACAATTGCATTAGTATGCGAATCATTAACAAAACTCACCAATACAAAGACAATACCCGATGCTCTCTTTCCATAGTTCGGCAAACTAAGTCAATTCGTGTGCGATCGTAGAGAAAGAGAGTCGTGTGTATTGGTGAGAGCAGTTCCCTCTCTCATCCACACAGGCAGACTTGGCGTTGCTCTCTTGAGAACGACTGTATTAACACTACCCAATACTATCACAGAAATTGTTGCGCTCTTTCAACTTAGATTTCTCTGTTTATATTTAGTTATTGAGAGCTTTTAACAGCTGTTCCAGCCGATTTTCATTGCACCCTGGAATAAATATACGTGAATTGCATTTCTATTGTTCATTCTATTCAAGTAAAGCCTCTGTTCCAATTTAAATAAAATACCAAACATTATGGAAAGTAATAAACATTTATTTCAATAAAGAGAATTTCTTAACAAAGGTATTTCATATATATTTGTCGACTTTCTTGCGGAATACTTCAACCTTCAGCGGATGACAGTTCTCGTCGGGCACCTCGGCGCCCACAGGAATCGAGACATCTCCCTGGGGACAGGCACTGAGAGCCACCAGTAAATTCATATCGGCAATAAATTCGATAAAATCGCCCTTCCGTGCAGGACTCGGCTTACAGAAGTACTGATCCGTATCCCTGGTAATGCCCGTGCACATAAATATGTTCCACACATCATGCACATCCTCCTCCTTCATGCCACGTTCCTCGACAACGGCCTTCACCAGTGAGCTGTGGCAGCTGCCTACGCGCTTCTTGCCCGTTATGAGCTGATAGGTGTAATCGTCACAGCGTGTGCCGATCACATCGTGCAGGGCACCGCCATCCTCATCGATGCCATAATTGGCCAACGTATCGAATACAAACGTGGCCATGGGACGCAAATAGGGCAGGCAGCTCCAGAGTCTGTCGTACACTTTCAGATGAGCCGAGTGCAGTTGACGCGTCTTGCCCGAGTAGAAACGTTCCTGTCGATTCTCCAGATTCCAGAAATTCAAATCACCCACCTGGGATCCCTCATGCACCGTAATGCGACAAAGATCGCCCGATTGCAGGGTCCAGGTGCGTGCCTCACGCTTAGGTACCACCAGAGTCTCCACAACATCGCCGGTCAGAGCACTGAATCGTTTATCCTGCTCAAAAGAACAATGAATAAATATAGTAATGGGTATATGACATCAGGAACTACAGATTCAGTCGTACATCGTATTTCTGCTTGGAGACAACTGCCGCTGCCGGCTTGTCATAGCAAATGATCGGATCGTGCTTGGCAAATACGCGCGGCTTGTGATCGCGCCCGCACCAGGAAGTCGGCGTAGATTCGGTCATTCTAGCAAAGGTATTACGGCGTAGATATGATATGCTAATATAGAAATCCACTCCCGTAATATTATTGTAGTTGAAGAGGTCTCAGAAGAATACACCGTACTGTGTGTTTCAAAAGACAGTCAACGACTAATCTCAGTAGCCCAGCAAGCTGCACTTCAATGCCGGCAGTATCAAGTGCGACCCCTATCGGCTCTGTCGAGAGCTTTATTCCCACTTTTATCGATAGTTCGATCATCGTCGCAGATCATCGCTGCAAAGCTCTTCATTCAATTCAAATGCGATTTTGCATACATAGGTGAAAGAAATTGCAATTTTATTGTTTCTCAAGTGAAGTGGAGGATAAAATTCTAAACATCTGAGCAATATAAATCATAAACAAATTAACAATAATAATATTGAAATAAACTAAAGTCTGCGTTTGTAACAAAGCGCGTTGCCTATACTTTAAATACCTATATATTCTCTTTACTTTGTTAACTTGCTAGTGTTTGCGCGGATTACAGTTATTTCCGCACACACATATAATAATAATATAACTAAACTACACATAAATCATTTACCCTGCTTAGTTTTCTAATTGTCGTTATGGTTCTTTGTATTTAATTACTTCAAGTTTGCATTATCATCTGCATGGATGCTTCCTTGGCGAATGGCGGCTGTTTGTCGATCTTGTTCATTAGTTCATCGAGTAGATTGTTAAGCTCTTTGGTGGCAAACTCCTGAGGCATTGGCAGGCGATCTAGGGACATTTTTAATACGACACATGGTTCTAGCTCGGATGAAACAATGCACATGCCATGCACCAGACAGCTCAATCGATTTGAGATCTCACTCTGGCACAGGCGATGCTTAGAAGTGGGACAGGGCAGCAGACTGATGCGCGAGCAAATCTCACTCAGCTGCGGACGCAGACTCTCCCAGCGAGCATGTATGTCGGTCAAGCTGCTGACATTATGGATTTGTTTGAACTTTGCATTAATATCGATAAAGTCCAGGAATATCTGTCCCTGGTTCGTCCAATTTGGCACTTTGACATTGTTACTGCCGTCCGCACACTCGAACTGGCTAAGAAGGTTGTACAAATACTCCAGTTTATCTGCAAGATAAAACACAAATTGAATATACATATATGTTAAATATTATTCTTTACTTACTGTTTATGATGGCGTCCGGTGCAATGTACTGGAAGATTATCTCATGGGCGAGCACCCAGTGCTTTGCCTTTAGCAGATACTTTGCCTGCAAATGACGCTGACCCATAGCGCCTGCCCTGAGTGCCTTAGCATAGTCCACCCAAGATTCTGGTATGCCCAACTTTAGGATAATAAACTCTTCCTCAGCGTTGAGTGCCACTTGCTCGGATACGGAAACATGACGCTGCAGGGTGGACTGTACAGCACGTTCTCGCTGATTGCGATCCTTGATGAACAACTGCACAAAGATCGCCCATTGCCAGAGCCCTTGGTTCTCCAGTTGACTGGCGAAGTCAACGTTGAATTGTGCTTCGGCCAATGGAGCGCAATGATGATAGCCCAGCGCCTTCAATGTTTGCAACAGCATCCAGCTGCGAATCACGATTAAATTTGCATTAGAACTATTCAATGAAGGTTGCATGGGTTTTTATTTACTCACCTCAGGCGGAAGTCCATGGGATCGGAGGTGTGTGTAATCGGATTCAATGTTTGTTCCAGGGAATGTATACGCTTCGAGTAGAGCTGCAGCAAATGGTAGCGTAGGTCATAGACGGGATGCTGACTGACGTAGGGAGTCGCCTTGTAGTTGGGCTTTGGTGCCTCAGCGTAACATTCATCCGCCTGGAACGCCTTATCATACTCAAGCACTGCATCAGTTATGGACGAGGTCGGGGCGGTAAAGTACCAAAGCTGCAATGCCACCACAGTTAACCAGTTGCTATCCTCCAGTAAATTAATGGGGCCTTGTGAGGATTGCATCAGAGGCACACCCGCTGCCAACATGAACATCTTGAGTCGCTCCAGGCTTATGTACTTGTCCGATTTACTTTGCTGCCAGGCGAACAGCTGTTCCTCCATCAACATACGGACAACTGCACCAGAGCTGAGCTGCGATAGAATCAATGCCAAATTGGCATCGTCGTAATTGAATGCCAACTCGCAGGCATCGGTTACCCGATGACAGTAGAGAAGGTCGAGCATGTGATCCAGATAACCATTGCTGCTGATGTTCTTCGATAGCAAATCCTTGCTGATGAGTGTATTCTCCAACCACTCGGAGAGTAAATTCCTACGACACATGACAACAAAGTGCGAGCTACTATCGTGTCCGCTCAACTCTTCATGGTCGCCCCACAGTGCAAATAGAAGTGACCAAACAGACACTCCATAGGTTGCCATTTTGCTGGTGTTGCTCAGCCTAAGAGCCTCGCTCAGATGCTTGGCAATCAATTGAGGGCCAGCATCCGATTGCAGACTCGGACAGTCGCTTCCTTCCACCTGGTGCGAAATACTGTACTCTAGCTGCACCTCCAGATGTGGCACAATGCTGTCAGCGAAGTGCTCGTAAAAATTGACAGTATTAAACTGCAAAAGTTGCAGTAGGTTGGGTGAGAAATCGTTCGAGGCACGAGGCTCAAATAAGAGTGCCGAAGGTGAGGCATTGTCACCTAAAGAAAGGGAAAGTAACAATTAATTGATGAAGATTCTATGTCGAATTATATATATTGCTTACTCTCTCGCAGACTGCGCAGATTGTTAAACGAGTTGGGCACCATCAGAGTATTCTGTGGTCCAAAGCTCAGCTTAAAGCCGCGTCCCTTATAGAAGCCCAAATCGGCTATCCAGTGCTCATAGTTGCCTTGCGCAATGGAACGCTGCAATGGTACCATGGATGCAAACACTTTTACAGGTGCCACCTTGGGTTTTATGACAAAGTTAAAGGGCTTAAGAATACCCAAAGCTGTAGATTGTGTCCTTTTGTTAGCTGCATTTACACTTTCAGCAGTCTGCGACATGGCCTGGAAGATAACAGACAGATTTAAGAACATTCTATCTGACTTGGACATGCTGTATTTACCTCCTCCAATTGCAGTTCACGTGGAATACTTGCCACAGATGCAGATGAAGACACAGGCAAGGTCGGCGACTGACCATATTCACTGGATACATCTGATGCAGCTCCCTCCTTCCACAATTGTGCGGCTTGATTGAACAAGTTTAAAGGCCGCGCCCGTGAAGGCAATCCAAAAGTCGGTTGCGAATCTGAAGAGATTCAAATGAGAACAAATTATGAATAATATATTTATTTATTACTATTTAATTCACACACCAATTTCATCGTCGCTGGCAGCATCGTCTACGAAAAGAGATGACTTCATCAACTGCAGCTTGTGGGGTTCATTACCGACAACCTCCTGGGCGAGTGCCGCTGTCGGGCTGGTAATGGTGCGGGGTGCATCAAACATGGAGAAATCGTTTCCAGCGCCGGCTTGAAAGAACTCTATAAACAGACATAAATTAGAGAAGAGTTGCTAAAATGAGGAACAACTGTTACTCACGTGTCTTGTCCATCATCATAAACTCAGCCGAGGTATCCATGGGACGAAAGCCACTGGCTACACCAGCAGCCAATAGTTTAGGATCGATATTGCGTGCTGCATCCTCGGAAATTTTCTGTGCTGCACGAAGCGATGTCAGAGTCATTTTGTCAGTTGAATTGGCTGGAATTTGCTGTGTATCCATTGGGACCATTTTGGCCTTCTTTGGATCGGTGGGAAGCTCCTCATCTTCTTCGTCGCTATCGTTGAGTCCATATTTGGAGAAGTGCTTGACACGGAATACCCAACTGCCAGTCTCCGGACGATATTCAATGAAACGTGTTGCATTCTTATCGCACACACGTCGCAGCTTTCCCTCCCAGTCGACTTCGAGCAGACGTTGTGGGTCCTTAATGGCCTCGTGCTTTGTCTTATCAACTGGCCACACCTGATCCAAAGTGACTTGGGCATCACGATTCAAGCCGTTGCCAATTGGTGGCTTATTATCATCGTCAGGATAGATAATGACCTCCTTGTTGCGGAAATGAACTGCAGAACAACAGAATCATTTATAATTATAACTTATAATAATGAGACAGAGTATAGACACCTACCTATCTCGTCCAAATTGAGACCAGCTACGTCCATCTCCTTGCCAAAGTAGACATTGCCATAGCCCTCGCGGCCCACGGTGAAATTGGGCACAACACATGAGCCATCTTCGGCTAGATACGACTTGAGATCGTCCAGAGAGGGTATAGTGTAATATCCGGCACGGCGTAACACGATTCCCGTGGGATGTGGCTCATTATCGATGCCAGCCGCATCGACATCGGCAGCGGCAGAGGATTCAGCAGCAGCTAGACGACGTTCCTCTTCATTGGATCGAATTGATAAGTTGCTCTCGTTTGCATGATCAGAGACGAATGTCTCGCGACGTGCAATTGTGCTGCCCTGATCTTCGAAGGGATTCTCCTGTATGGTGGACACCGAGAGGCGTCCATTTGGTGCATTCTTATAGGTCTCCAGTGGCTTGCGTGGCACCAGTTCGGTGAGAGTGCTGTTCAGAGGTGCCTGATCGATGGCAGATTGAAGATTCTGTTGGCGCACCTTGGCCAAGTTGTTGGGATGTAGCCACGATTCGCGTCGACTGCTATCGACAATTGCATTTGCAGATGTTGGCGAATTAGTAGAAGCAGCCGTAGGCAAGACTTCGTTTGCAATTGCTCCATTAAAGGATTCCCGCACCGGACGTACTGAACCCAATTGAGCTGGACTACTGTTGCTGGTGTTATGGCCAAAGGAATTGTTGTTGGCTGTTCCCTCGCTCCCAGCAATGACTGTTGTCTGTGCCTTGGGCTTGATTACCAATCTTTTGGCATTCGGCTTGAGATTGAATCCCTCCACACTGGCATCGAACTCCTCCAGGCCGTCAAACATTGACTTGTGGTTCTTCAAGTTGCCCAGCGCCTTGACGCGTATTCTACTGGGACTGTCCTTGCTGGTCACCTTGAACTGATTGCTACTCATGTCCAATACTGCCTGCTGTGCGGCCGGATTTGTGGCACGAGTTGCATCCACTTCATCGGTGCGCTTCAGATCCTTGAAAATGGGTGTGTCCCCATACGGCGAAGTTACTTTCGATAGGATCTGCTGATGTATGGGCACCACAACGACTCCCTGTTGAACGCCTGGGGCAGCTCCTAGACCCATGCCCGAGAGTGCTGTATTCCCAGTGCCAAGGGTACCAAATCCACCTCCCAATGAGCTGCCAAAGGCACCAGCTGTGCCAGTTGTGCCAAAGAGACCTCCGCCAGCCCCCACAGCGCCAGTGCCTGTGCCTAGGGTGGTGTTGCCACCAAATAGACTTCCACCTGGCTTGGCTGCATTATTAAAGATGGATGTGCCCGTGTTGCCAGCATTGAAGTTCAAGGGTGCCGCAGCAGTGGTGCCAAAGCCACCAAAAGCCGAAGTCGCAGGCTTGTTAAGATTGGAATTGAAAATACCGCCTCCAGGATTCGTGTTGGTGTTGGTCAGCGAAAAGTTACTGAAGCCTGTATTGGCCGTAGACGTGGCACCAAAGGCCGGCTGCTGCAAAGCTTGTGGCAGGCTTGGCGCCAAAGAGACCACCTCCGGCAGTGCTGGTCGCCGGTGCGCCAAATCCAACAAAGCCAGTGGTTGCACCCGACACCGTTGCACCTAGACCAAATGCTGGTTTATTATCCGTGACAGCTGTGGATCCAAAGAGCGATGGCTGCTGGGCGGGTGCACCTGCCGTGCTGCCAAAGCCACCATAGCCCGTGTTGGTCTGTCCGAATGCAGGCGCTGCGCTTGTGGCTGTTGGCTGACCAAACATGCTACCACCAGGCTGGCCAAATCCTACCGGCTTAGCTCCAAACGGATTAGCGGGATCGTTTGGTGTGGCACCAAATGCTGAAGTTACTGGAGCACCGAACGGTTTCTGCAAGTAGTTATTCTGCTGTGCAGGTGCACCAAAGGCGCTGTTAGCTGCCGGCTGTCCGAATGCCGAAGTGCCAAAGAGGCTCTTGTTCTCTGTGCCAGCTGCCTGTCCAAAGAGTCCTGTGGAAGGCTGCTGTTGCGCTGGTGATCCAAAGAGGCCACCGGCTGCAGCCTGTTGTCCTGTTGCTGGGCTGCCAAAGCCAAATGCACCCGGAGCGGCACCCGCCTGCGGACCCTTGCGATTGCTCAGATAATCCTCATAGCGCAGCTCCTCCAGCGATTTTATTTCGTACTCCTTCATTGCTGTAATACAATGCTGCTTGGTATTGACATTGTTCGGCTGCCCAGCCTTCATTAGTGTGTCCGTGCCAATAGTGGGCTGGTATTTGGCCAGCGAGGAGCCCGCATTGGGACCCGCAGCTGCTCCGCCTACGCTCACTGCTTGAGGTTGCCCAAAGGCAGAGGCAGCACCGCTGCCAAACACATTTGTTGTGGTTGGTGGCGCTTGGCCAAAGCTGCCGAAGCCCGTGTTACTTGTGGCAGTTGGTTGTTGGCCAAACAACGATGTTGTCGGCTGTGCTGCCGGTGTCTGGCCGAAGCTGCTTAGTCCCAGAGTTTGTGGCTTGGCGGCACCAAACGCACTGGTGGCTGCCTGGCCAAACAATGAGGTATTTGGTGCAGCCTGGGTGGAGCCAAATATATTCGATGTCTGTTGTGGCTGCGAAAATGCTAAACAAAGGCAAAACAATAAAGGAATTAGTAACAAAGAAATGCACGAAAAACAGTAAGTTCGTCTCTAACCTCCAAATGTATTGGGCGCTGTTGTGGTGGCGCCAAACGCATTGGCCGTGGTAGCACCACCAAAAAGACCTCCTGTTGGTTGACTGGGCGCCGCTGTAGTCCCAAACATCGATGGCTGCGCTGGCTGGGCACCAAACGCTTGCGTTCCACCGAACGCAGACGTCGCTGGTTTTCCGAAGGCCGATTGGCCAAAAGGTGTTGCTGCTGCCGTGTTGCTGAAGCTACCAAAGCCCGTGGTACCGGCTCCGGCTCCAAATGTTGGTTTAGCGCCACCAAACATGTCGATTGTTATTGTTTCCAGCAGCTAAGAAGCAGGCACAATCATTAACTAATTCTCCTCTGCTGGTCGTCAAATTGCAATTGCACACGAAATTTGCACAATGGTTTCACAATGCGTCAACACGCGATTATAAACAATTGCCGTTGTGGGTGCGGTCAACGTCGGGGACGTTTGGCGATTGATGGTATTCGCCAACAACAACAATAACAACACTTATAGATAGGCGAAGCACTTTCCGAAGATATATGCACGTATAAAATAAAAGCACAAACACATAAATGGCGCGCTGAAATAATTTTCACGATGTGTTTGGGCACAGTGTGACCGGAGTTCTAAAACGAATATATTCCATTTTCCTTACATATATACCAAATATGTACTGCCAGTTATTTTAAGCTTGTGAAAGCAGATAAATATAATGCAGTCTTCTAAAGTAAATAAATAATGAAAATTCTAATTTATTTTAAATTAATTATTTTGTTTCATGTGTTTCAAAGCAAAACACTGTGTAGCCCTAGTAAATGTTGTAAACTTCGATTTGGTATTTTTTTGTGCCTTTGCCGTAGTATCTTATCGGTTTCCCCGTCTGGTCACTTAGCACAGTAGAAACCGAGCAACAGTTGAACCGCTTGCAGCGCGCGGGGTTCATTCCGGTTAATTGATTAATTGTGAACGAAACAGCGAAGTGGAAATATGTCCGCTCGAGTGTGTGCGTCTGTATGTGCGCGTGCGGTAGCGTAAGCAGAGATTAAATATGTATGTGCGGCAATGGGCAACTCCCAAAATGAGAACAAATTACCGACAACGCAGTGCAAATAACGCATAAGAATATTAACAACAAAATATTTAGAAAACACAGCAATGATATTGTGCAATAATTTATGTGTTTGCAGTAGCAGTTAGTCACACATAGAGATCAGTGTGTGGTGAACAACAAAATTGAAAATTCAACTACGTGTTGCTTTAATTCATAAGCCGTTTTTTATTGTTTTTATTTTCGATTTCGCGTCTTTGTCGCGTTTTCTTTTTTTCGCCAACGAAAGTGTATACAAACAAACAACATACGTATACATGTGCGCGTGTGTTTGTGGTAAAAGTTAACAATATCAACACCACCAGAAACAACAACAACAATAACAACAGAAGCAACAGCAACAACAACAACAACAACAACAACAACATTCAAGATGACTGTGTGGAGTGATTGCAATGCTAAGCAATCGTTTGGCATTGGTGAGTTGAGAAATTTAGCAAGAGGAGGCAAAAGCAAAAGAAAACGAAACGGAAAAATTTCAATGATACTTTTGTTTCGCGCTAAGAATGTATATTACTAATTAAATAAACAAAAGCGCCAAATAATGTTTAAGTAAAATGTTTTATTTATGGCTACCTTTTCCGAGAACATTCTCCTAGAGAGCAACAGCAGAACAAACGAACAACAACAACAACAACTGCACCCTGTGTGGGTGCTGCGCTGCGTGGTGCTAAGTTCCAAAAATTGAACATAAAGATACACGAGTTGAAGCTGGAGGCAACAACAAGAACAACAACAACAACATTGATGATTGCGCGCTCTTCACGCGGCCTCTCATCGCTCTCCCTGTCTCTCACCCGTCTGTCTTACCTTGTTCTCTTTGCTTACATTTCTGACTTTGGATCTTGGTTTCTGTTTCAGGTTCCCCTGCTGCGTTGCTACGGTAACGTCGTGTTGTTGTTGTTGTTCTTGCTGCTGCCTCTCTTCATCTCCCTTGCACTTGTGCCGGCCATGTGGTCGATCGCTGTCAACAACAACAAAAGCAGCTTCTGCTTTTTCTTTAACATCTACTTTCTTCTTGCACTTAGCAATTTCGTTTTTCTTTGAATCCCATCCTAGTCTGGCTCACACTTGTGAGGAGAATTCTTTTCTTTTTGTGCTGTTTTGCTTTTATTTTATAAATAAACTAAAAGGAGCACAAGAAAACTTAAGAAATAATCGATTAAAGTTGATCGATTAGGGAAAACTTTAGTGTTGATAACCGAACTTGCAATTGAACTTACTTGAACAACTATACTGCGTTCGTTCTTAGTAAAGTTAGAGTCAATAGCCGATAGTTCGTTGTGTGCTCACACACGCGCACGCACCCATCTCTAGATCGTGTCGTGCAGCATCACCTATCAACACAGCCATAAATTCTCTCACTTTACTCTCACGTTCTCTACCCTGGCAGCTGAGAGCAGTTTTGAGCCTGTAACCTGTTTTCTATCGCCCCGTTGCATTCACTTACACTCACACATACATGGGCACAAATATATACATACGTAGTATATATTTACAAATGTATTTGTATTTTTCTATTCTATGTTCCATGCACTGTGCACAACAACAAACAAACAATCGCACTCTATTCATTGGCAATGACCGTGAAATAGCAATGTAACATTTTCGAATGCTCTCATCGGCTCGATACGATCCGAAGTGAACCGATCCCATAGTTCGTATGTGTGAATCTTTTTTTATTGTCGGCTCTTTTGTTTGTTGACCTCTTTGAATAGGTGCCCCACTGTACATACCAAAATGTCGGTGTGCGTGTAGATCAAATGGCTGCAAATGTGCTTTAGCAGTTTTGCAATAATTAAAACCGAATTCACTTTAAAATAATTATGCATGTGTGGGTGTACTTTAAGCAGAATCATAAATATTATCAAAATTTGTACTCATTCAATTGTCCACAGGTGTATTTGTACATATGTATATGTGGCGCAATTCACAATCTACGTAATCGAGCACTCGATATTTTATTCACAATATTTGAGCTTTTCATTTACACGTCTTTGCACCGGCTTCTCTTCTCTCTTTCACTCTATTTTCCTTTCATATTAGTACATAATTGATAGTTAGTCTGTCTGTGCCTGTGGGCGGGGTTTTTAGTGGATGGCAATCATAAAGTTAATCAAATTTAGGGCTGTTTGTCATACGTAATATTAAACAGATATGAGGTTAGATTACAAACGGCATTGAGGTTCCCTTCCAATGTAATTCGAGGCATACATACAGTGGGAATGTACATATAGACAGTGCCTAGTTAACTGTTTTAATAATGCGTACTTATAGTGCACTTCCAGTGTTGTTAGACTCTCCCCTCTCTCCCCCACTCTCTCTCTTTCTCCCTGTCTTAGCCAACGCTTTTGCATTTGTTAGCCCTGAAAGTGTGTCCGTGTTTTATTATTTTTTTTCCTTTTGCTTATCAACAATAGTTTGTTGTTGTCTTATCGCTGTATTTTATTTTAACGCCTGCTTCTTACAGTTTAAACACTCAGTAAATACATATGCATATGTGTCTGTGTGTGTGTGTGTGTGCGTGTGTGTGTGTGCGTGTGTGTGTGTGCGTGTGTGTGTGTGCTCAGCAGCAGCAACAACAATGCAGCGCATTTCGAAATGCGATAAAAATGCGATTCGCTGCTGCTGTCCCACATTTTGAATAAATAATAGAAAAACATTTCCTAAGCTTTTGTTTGTTTGTTATTTTTGTCACTTGATGCTTCGAAATGGTTCAATTTGAATGTAAAGTGGGGAAGCATTTGCCCCCTTGCTGCAGTGCGTATCATCTCAGAGAGAGAGAGAGGGGGGGGAGACAGGCCCGTAGCTAGGCGTGTGCGCAGAAGGGCCCCCGCCTGGCAGGGTCCCTCTGCTACAGACAAAAAATGAATCAACTAACAAAAGCCATGGTATATGGAACGAAAAACTAAATTGCTCATTATGTACGAACATTATATGCATGAAATTGGCAACACATAGAAGGCTGATAACTGTACTTTAATATGCGACCTGTTTCAGGTTGATTTGACTTTTGATACTTTGGTAATCTTGCTATAATGTGAAAGATCCCGTGTTTCAGTTGGAAAAAATAATAGAAACAAGCCAGAAGGTATAAAAAACAGGCAAGCATTCAATCCTTCCATATAAGTTTAATTAAAAATGAGCGAATTAGTGAAAAAATTCTGTTCAATTAACCTGTAAAATAAAGAAAAGGTCATGGAGCTCACTGCCCACCTTTATAGCGTAAAATACTGTCAAAGTTCTTCCATAATTTTGGATTTAATACCTCCAATTCCTTTCTTTCAATACTTCTCACAGGTGTTCTATCAGATCTAAGTCCGAGGATGGCTCAAACCGCTTCAATTTATTATGCTTTTAATCTTGCACCCATTTCTTAGGTATATTTAAGGCGTGTTTGAGGTCATAGCACTGTATATAAATATCATTTAATATATATAATATTAATATTTGTATGTATTTTGTACTTTGTGGGGTCTGTAACGTCTTCTTATGCCTCTTTCCAGCAAGATATAATGTCCTTCTACTCTATGTACAATATAATGGGTTTAAGAATTGCGAAGCACAATGGGTTAAGAGTGATTAAATGGATTAACAATATTATTAATCAAGAATAACAATGAAATATAGATTTTTTTATTAACTTTGCTAATATAATACTGAGAAAATAGTAAGATGTAATTTGAAATACGTTTTTCATTTAACTTTATATGAACTTTATAAAGATAATATTTTTTAAAGCAAAGCGGGGACACCCCCGAGAAGTTGTGCATAGAGCCACTAAAGTCACTACCTGGCTAGCCCTGGAGAGAGAGGGGGAGAGTGAGTTAGAGAAGAGAGTGAGGGTGAAGTAGGAGACCAACACATGCACCGCAATCTCTTTGACTGCTCCCGCTCTCTGCCCTCTCTATCTCTCTTGTTGTGTCTGTATATTTTGTGATGATTTGTCGCTGTCAGGCATTTACCTTGATACTCCACTGTTCATTGGCTTCAACCGCACCTGCCTTTTTGCCTCTCCTCTCTCTCTCTTTCTGTCTTTCTCTCTCTGTTTCTCCTGCATGCAAATGTATTTTTCGTTTACTCCTGCGCTATTTACACTTGACTCAGCGCTTTGGGCATAACTTTCTTTGCATGCACTTGTAGAGTGAAACAGGGATAGAGCGAGGCTAGTGAGAGTGAGTGAGAGGCAAGCCAGTCATGCATTCTACTTCTAAATTTGAATAACAACAACAACAAAAGCAAACATAAAACTTAATGAGGCTCCTCCGCATGGAAAAGTGAGACGAGCCGAGTTGAGTTGAGTCGAGTCGAGCGTCACATTGATGTGCTGTGAGTCCGCTCAGACGGGAGTTTGGTTTTTCTATTTAATTAAAATTTTCTTGCTCGTTAATTTTAGTGGCGCATGGAAATGCCTTTTGATTTGCATAATTGAAAATGCTTTCCATTTTAAAGTAGTTGTGAATTTCCTAGTTTTGTCTTTAACAATGTTTCAGCAAAGAGAAAACTGATGATAATGCCAGCATATTAGTCTAGTTTGTTTTTAGATAATATCACATGTTGTCGATTAAATAATAACACAGTAATTTATTGATAACAATTTGATTAGTAATGCGATATAGTACTATGACATGTTATAGATCAAACGATTAAGCACGAGGCGATAAGCTAGACAGAGTACTTACGCTATATGTACACACGTATATTTTTGTATGTGCATATGTGTATGTACATATGTATGTGTATGTGTGTGTACATATATGTATGTACAGATGTACATATGTATGTGTATGTATCTACACACACTCATATGCAAGTTCTTGTTGCATCCCTTTTCGGGTCTACTTCAAGTTTGCCATCAGACGCGCAACTCCTCCCCCTCTCTTTATACAATGTCTGTAGAGATTCTACATACATATTCACATATCTTCATGTATTAATATGTGTGTGTGTGTGTACATCCCCCACATTCATTGCGTAAACTATTGAAAGCCGGCGACATCCACTTCCATTTAGATATGACATCCCACATTCCCCTCTCATTGCCGTCAGCTTATCTGCGCTTTCCATTTTGCAATCAAAATTGAAATTCAATTGTTGCCATTGGCCTCCATTCCCCCTACTTCCCCCTCTTTATCCGGTTGCATTTACTCGCATTTTATTGGCAATGTCAAACGATTGTCACATCTTTTGGAATCATGGAAAGCAGCAAAAAGCAAAAGTTCGAAGCAGCAGAAATTGCTTGTAATTAAGCATAAATTGTGTAGAGATGTCGTCGCCCTCCCTCCCCTCCTTTGCCTGCCCTCTCCTGAGAATTGAGTCTAAGTAGAAAGTAACGGCCCGAGCGAGGCTTGACTTGTGGGCGGCCATTGTATATCGTATCAGATCGGGTGACTCATCCAAAATGTGTCGTCTGTGGCAGTTGGAACTGGTTTCAGATTGTCGCACTTCTAATATTACGGACCCTGGGTTGAAGGTGCCAGATGAATGAATCAGGATGACAGAGACGTGTACATACATATGTATACATTATATACTATGACATTGAATCATTACAAAGAACTTCATTGAAAGAAATAGAAAACTAATTATTATTCTGAATACTCGTAGAATATTGGTCACATTGGGGATAATTGTAGAGTATCTTCATTACATACTGTTAAGTTATACTCTGTTATGTTAAGTCTTACATTCATACTGTTAAGTTATACTCTATTATGTTAAGTCTTATGTTGTTAAGTGTGACCTTAGTCGATACACTATCGTAAGTTTATTTAGTTATCGTCAACCATATCGATATTCTATCTATATATACATATGATGTCTTGAATAACACAAGGAGAACGTCACTATCGTTTAAGAGAGCTAAGGGAACACATTGTTTAAATTGTAGTAAATAATTAAAACATTTAAAGATTGTCTCCACAATACGAATACTTTTTAAGCTGTAAATAGTTTCAAAATAGTTTATTTTATGATCTAGAAATATTGTTTATGTGCTTGGCTTTTAAATTGCTTAGAAGACCACACGAAAGTACTATAAAATTACATAAAATAGCTATAAAATGCATTATCAGGAAGTCGTGTATCCTTCTTACAAGTTGCCTAAAGAAATCTCTTTTTTTGTTGTATGTAAAATAGGTCAAGTTTTTGTTTACATTTGTCGCACGACATTTTTAATGGCTCGCATACCATAATAATAATACGACCGGGACGACATGTATAAACCATATTCTTTCTTTTTTTTCTTGTTTAACTTTTTTCGAGTAATTCTTGTGTTGGTTTTACGAGCGCGGCGCCATTAACTATAACTGTCAACTGTCCATAAAATCTTATCTGCAAATAGGGTTCATTCTTTTGTCTTTCGCTTAGACATACGCACACAAATCTACCCCATACATGTACATATATGTACATATATACGAATACTATCTGACGGCATATTATGTTTGTTTAATAAATTTTGCAAATAGAGAAAAGAGACGAAATTCAAAAGAATTTGAAATGCGCTTTAAACACACCCATATAAATTGTTAGAGAGAGAAAGAGAGACTGTTGAAAGTCACACATGTCAAACGAATATATCTGTATATATCTATATTTGAGTATGAGAATTATAAGCAAGACGAGCTGCGTATTAACAGTTCGTAACCATTATAATTGACCCTCAAACTTGGTTCGCATTTACAAATACAAACACATGTGGATATATAGACAGATACATATGTGTTTTGTGTGCTTGGACATTTTTAAAAGCCTTAAATAGCTTAGCTCACAGCTTAGAACAGAAGCGGGCTCCAAAACGAGCTGAGGACAGGCTGACTTAATGCGCAACAACAACAAAATAAACAATTAGTGATGGGAATATCTGTTGCACAGTGGGAAGAATCTATATAATAGCTGAAACTATAATACTACCTTCAAAAAATGTTTCAAGAGTGCTCAAAGGTTTGTTTGTTTGTTTTATACCTTATTTCCGCTATGAATCATATGTGTTATCTGAATGATCTTTGAAAGACATATAGACATGCATAACTGTGTCAGTGTCATGGTTGATTCATGATGATAAGTATAGAAATCTAGATTTTAATATCTTCTCAGTTTTTGTTGGCATAGGTTCGGTAAATGAAACATAGGTACAAATAAATCACTCTAATATTAGCTGAGGCTACGCTTATTCACAAATATATTCCCTCAGTATTCACGGGTATTCAAATATATTCGAGTGTAAAACACTCAAGCCGCGTGCTATTTAAATTTCAAGACTCAAGCTAAGCCGCAAAGACGCTTGGTTGCTTTAGTCACGATTTGTAAAAAACGTATGTAAACTTATACAGATGATGTGTGTATGTATGTATGTTTGTATGTATGTATGTATTTATGTGTGTATATATGTATTTATATAGCATGCGCCGACCGCGAAGATGACGAAGCTTTCGCATCGTAGTTTTTACTTGTTGGCAATTTGTTGTTGTTTTTGTTGTTATTGTTATTGTTATCGGGGTTTATTGTGATTGTTTTGGTTCATTTGCAGCTCGCGTCGCTGAGTTTGCACACGCCTCAGGTAGACCTTACCTGTTGCACACAATGTGCACGTGCTGCCTCGCGGGTAGGTGGGGAAGATGGGAACACTTGGCTGCATCCGCTGTAAAGTCGCCTTCACATTGTGGTCTACCCACAGGTCTGGCCCTTCTTCTGTGCTGTTACCTTTGGCTACCTGGCTTACCTGGCTGTAACCCTTTTTCTCGTCTCATTCCCCATTCATGCGTGCATTTCATTATTACCGATTGTTTCCGTTAGTCTACAAACTTCCAATAGGTATTCCAATTCGACCTAAGCGGAATGTCCTCTCTACGATCGATCCGCCTACTTGGTACAAGGGAAATGAGTTTAATTTAATGACCTTTTGATTGCCAATGTCCCCGTGCAAGGTGAGTTTCTCTACACACTGGATGACTGATTGGCTGACGGACAGACAGACCGCCAGACAGAACGACAGCTCGACGTCGTATCGTCATCATGAATCATTCAACATTTCTCAGTAATTTCTTGCTGCTGTAGTTATGTATGTATGTATTGGAGTTCTTTTAACGTATGCAAGTGCAAGTTATGCATAAGTGCTATAAATAAATAAATAACAACAATAAAACGTTGAGAAAGAATTAATATTATCGTTGACAAGTTGTCGCTGGCGGAGCTCTACAAAAAGTAGCGTAAAAGTAGCCAAACTTTACACTAGTTACATCGGGGGATCAGCTTATAATAATCTTAAATGCATTAGAGTTGTATCGTTTAGTTCAGATTTAGTTCGTTTAAACTAATTTTACTTTTAACTTAAAATTATTAATTATAACTATTAATTGTTTTTTTTTTCTTTACTTTTAAACAGTCGACTGACCTTAGTCCGACTATAAACTAATTAAATAAAAAAATAATCCGCAAACTGAACTAACGAACTAATTCCGTGATTTTAGTTCATTTTTTTTTGTTTGTTCTTTATTGTTTAAGGAGATTCCTTGGACGGGCTCGAGTATGTAAATAAACATGATAAATAAATCGTGTTATCGATAATATTACAGCTCATCCACCTGAAATTACATTTACATTTATTTAAGAAATGATCAATCATTTGTTATTGTTGAAGTCAACATTTACAGATCATTGTAACATGAATATAAAATGATAAATAATATTTATCGATAGTTGTACAGCTCCAGCCACTTCGAAATGTTCTTATCGGAAACCAAGCAAGATTTTGTTTAGAAATGATCACTCATTTATTATTGTTTAAAACTGCATAAATGATTTATTTATAGAATTTGATGTAATATGGAAATAAATATGATAAATGAGGCTTTCCTTATAAGAGTTACGATCGTGATAGCCAAGCTACGTATAATTGCTGAAGTTAAGGTCTGCCGTGTTTTAAAACAAATGAAAGCAACAGTCGAGCCTCACGCCACAGTGGGATACCCTACATACATGTGCATGCTTTCAAATTATTCTCGACAGATGGCGCTCGCCCGCCTGCCTTGTTAGCTGAAACAAACTGAATAACTTCTGTGTTTATTGTCCGATCAAATTGAAATTTGAAGATACATAGATATTTTAGTATATGTCAAAGTAGGAAAGTTGTATCTTTAATACAATTGCACAAAGTTAGTATGCCCTTTTTTGAACATTTTTAATAGTCGCAGGGTATAAAAAGTAGGAAGTATTTTCATAACTTTCTAGTTGTATTTTATTTCTGTTTTCTCCGACAACTGGCAGAAACAGTTTCCTCCTTGTGCATAAAGTAGTATGCTATAGTACAATATATATGTACATACATATGTACGTAAGTATATTGAAAGCATTTCACACATCGGTTGCATTCAGAAAATTGCAAATTACAACGCATTTGCACTGACACGATTTGGAAAACGGAACTCGATGTGGTCGACTGGTTTTCGCAAATTGTGACCCACTACGAGAAGCTTTAAAACCGAACCGGGCTTAACTTTCCAGTTGCCGAAAATCTCTCAATTGCAGAAACGACAATCGGAAACAGAAAACAACAACAACAAATATATAAAAAATACCTATGCAAATTGTCGGGGTTGCTGTTGTTGTTGTTGTTCGTTTTATGTGCTGTGGAGGTCGTTCTCGTTGGTTATGCTTGTTCATCAGCCACAGCGACCGCAGCACATCGGTCATTGGACCGTGACGGTGGCAGCGACGCCATCGCCAACACCAGCAGCAGCAGCACATGCACCACCCGGGGCGTGCCACGCGAAGGCGGCTCGGCTCTTTTTTGTTGTTGTTGCTTTTGTTGTTGGGTCTGCTTTTGGCTTCGCCTGCAGCTGCGTCATGTATGCATACAAATACTTATGTATATATTATATATATATATGTATGTATATGTATATATCTGTATTTATATAGTCGTATACGCGACTTTCATTATCGGGCGAGGAAGTGACGACGATGTCGCCAGAAGCGTCTGTTTTGAGTCTGACTGCGACTTTGTCTTGAATTTCTTCCCGTTTCTCTGCCATCCTCATTGCAATATCGTTTTCCCTATTTGCATTTCTCTCTCTCTCTCTCTCTTCGAATCGAAATGCGTCATTTAAAGAGAACTTTATCAGTTGCCTATGCAATTGGCCATAGGAAGTTCGTCTACACTTGGATAAATCTCACGTAGTCACATCCAGAGCACCATCATTATCTCATCCGCTCTGGTCATGCGAAATGATCATCACATCACAATCATCTAGCTGTAGCAGCGACCCTAGTTTCCGATCCCCAATTGATAACCCTCACCCCAAAAGCGTAAATGGAAGCTTTAATTTGGCGAGAGCTTTGATTTGCCTGCTCTTAGGTTCAGTTTCGCTCGACTGCTGAGCCGGGACAGGTGAATCAAGTGAATAAAAATTGTATATGTGTATTTGAAATGTACTTGGCAATTATTTAATAATGTTTCATTTCCCTTTTACTTTCTCCACACTTATCACTTTAGCCAAATGCAATTTTGATCAAGAGACGAAGCCACATCGCCTCAATTTGGATGTGGGCGACGCTGTCATAATTCTCAAGGAGACCACACACTGGTACTACGGCTACAGGCAAAAGTAAGTAGAAAGATTATGCAAATCAAGTAGAAAGATTATGCAAATCAGCTCTAATCTAGCCTAATCACTTGTTGGCATCTGCACTTTCGCTGTCTGTCTTTCCGACTCAATCTAATGAATATGCATGATGTGAATATACATACATATATTGTACACTCTCGGGACTATTTAGAGATGCTAATCTGTCATAAATAACAGTGCACCGTGTTTACAAACGGAAGTTAGTTGATTGTGAATTAGTAAACCTGTAATACTTACAGCTATATCTTATATTAGAAGTAGGTAGTTATTTTAAGGTAGATTCTCAATTTTCGTCTCTTATCTAGTCTATAAACTTTCTTTACTTTATTGAAAGTCTCGGATTTGCAGTTGAAGTGACATTCTGTTAATGTTTTCACATTTAAAATTATTAGGCCATATATTTTCCACAACAACGATAAAGAGGCATACAATAAAATACTAAATCTAAGTGCCCTCTATCGGTGACAAATTACTTAACTAACTATCGATAGCCAACTTATCCGTTCGGCGACACCATGTAATAATGTTTAAAGAATTCTTTGCTTAAAATAGAGTCAAATCTCAAGATTATCATTATCTTAGTTTGTATATATTGCCAGTATAGATTGTATTAATATGTTATTAACTATGTGATTTATTTTAAAGAACACTTTTCAGTTAATTTTTAGTTAATTCTAAACAAATGATGGTTAACCAGTACTTAGATTTATTCAGATTACCAACAACTTTAACTGCACGTGTAGAGTCTCTGACCGAAAGTGACAGCGAAAGCGGAAAAAGCCATTAACGATGATTAAAGAGGATATCGATAGATTAACAGATTAATATCTATTGCAAGTGCCTATTTAAATTAAGTGGAAAGGTTGCCAGATCTTATAAGTGTTGCTGCATTTTAACAGTGGAGATAGAAGGAATGTTATACTCACATACCACAAGATCATCTCTTTCTCCATCCACTAAATTCATTTGTTGTTAAACAAGCTACAAAAGCAAAGCGAATAGAGAACGGATATGGTTCACAATTTGTTTGGCATGCATAAATCAGGTAACCATCTGTTAGCCACGATGCCGCCCATTTGGCGTCTTGTTTACTCGAACATTTTGTTCGAATCTGTGTCAAGAGTTGCCCAATACATATATAAAGAACTGCTAACCCTTTGCACGGGTTGCCCTCATCCCGTTGCTGCAACAGATGCGGCCATGTGGCAAATTCCAAAATGGGAAATTCAAAACAAAACAAAAGAAAACTAAAGCGACCAAATTTGGTGTCTGATACGCTTTGACCCTTTTACTACTATGGAATGGGAAGAGGTTTTTTTATTTTGGTTTTCATTTTTACGGCTTTTATCTATACTGTGTGTGTGTTTGTGTGTGTGTGTGTCGTGGTGTTGGACTTGGACACGCACTTGAGACGCCTTATCGTGACGAAGGCAAGCAAGCAAAGAGAGAAGAACGGAGCAATCAAGATACAGTAGCTACAATAAAACATCGACAACATCGCCGATTGGCTCGCTGACCTTTTCATATTTGTGCTGACCCATAACCTAGAACCCAGAATAAGAAGCAGACAGAGAGAAAGGGAGGCAGAGACGTAGACAGACGCAGAGACAGAGCATGAGAGTAAACAAGACTCGCAGACAGTGAAGCCCATAAATATTAAACAGTTTATTACGATAATCAATTCGACGAGATACGATCGTGCGAGAGAATGTTCTTTAATGCGGGGTCTCACTGTCTACTCGTTGTACACTTTGGCTATTGCTTGTGATGTGTGAGGCATTTAAAAAGAAATTCAATGCGTTGTGATAACCTTTTTGGTTCGAAATCGAATCATATCTGCCTTTTGCTTATGGATTTTGTTTGTTTATTGAGAAATATCAATAACAATTGTGCATTTTCTCACGATTTTCAAATGGATAAGCCCAAAGCAAAGTAATCCCCATGTCCAGAGACGAAGGTCAGTCTTTAAATCGATACCTGAACGTGTAAAAGGCGGATGTAATCAGAAGATCCGACCTAAGATTGCGCCCTCTTGGCGGCGTCTACTGCTGCTGCTGCTGCTTCAGCTGTTCTTCTTCTTCTTGCCGCCGTGTCTGTCAATTAAAGTGGCCACCCCGCATGTCAAGCGTTGAATTGAGCCAAATTAAAGCATTCCATTTCATTTGCGAGTGTCACACTTTGCGCGCACTTCCTCTGCCCCGAGGGTAGCCCACAACAATGACAACCGCAGTCCCCAGTTCCATTTCCATTTCCATTCGCAGCTCCAAGCGAGGGTTGGGTTGAGCATTGGGTAATTCATCAGCGGCGACGATGAATTGTGTCATGCTGCAGTTATAAGCATATCGTGCATAAGTAATATGAAAAAACATACATATGTTTATGCCTGGCTGTGTGTGTGTGCACACACGAGGGCAAGCCTTAAAGTTTCTGGAATCGGGCACTTGCAATATGATATATTTAAAATAAATACATATAGAATCCCAATTGATTGTTGGAAAAATGATTTGAACCCTTGCGACACAATTGTTAGAATTATTCCCATGTTGGTTATATGATATATAGTGATCTGATCTTGAACAACGAAAAAATAGCTCGGCTACATTTATTTACAGCTTTTATTGTTGCTATCTGTAATGCGATGCAGCACATTAGAATATTTTACTCATTAATGTAATGTCTTCAGAAATGAATTTATATTTAGAGTACATTTATTTAGAATTTAGACTGGTATAACCAAGAATTAGCTGATCTTTAAATCAGAGACAGATGCAGAAAGCTACAATCAAATCATGTTCATATCATGTACATACATATACAGTTAGTCAAGAAACACTTTACATAGGTGTACATAACATTAACATGTACATACATATGTGTAAAGAGTTTCTTGACTAACGGTATATATATTTATACATATTATCGCGGAACGGATAAGTTGTCTATCGATAGTTAGTTAAGTAATTTGACACCGATAGAGGGAATTTAGATTTAGTATTTTATTGCATGCGTTTTTATCGTTGTTGTAATTGGTCACACCGATTTAACTAAGAATCAAGCTATGCTTGGCGCTAGATTTCAGGTTAATGTCTTGTAATGCCTTGCAAACTGTATTAATTCCCTATAGAATAAAACATCATCATTCAACCCTTCATTTGTTCGATGTACATTTGTTTAAGGCATTCCCTGGATATTGTCGGCTCGACACATGTACATACATACATACCATATTTCCTTTAGTTTGCACTTAGTTTCAAACATAACTTCTGTTCCGTTCTAGTTTCGCACTTATCTCTTTTATGTATTTACTTATGCCTCTCATTGTTGACTTTGCCACCATATGCAGGCCAGATTTAAATATTGTCTCTTCCGTTGTTGTTGTGTTCTTTCCGCTGCAGGGCAAAGGAGACGCGCGGCATCTTCCCGAAGAGCTATGTGCATCTGTGTGAGCACAATATCGTCAATGGAGAGTACTGCATACAGCGTACGGATATCGTTGAGGAGATAACCAAAGTGATGCTGGAGTGGGGTGGCATAGCGAAAAGTTACTTTTTGGTAAGTGAAGGATGTGAATTGTTTTGTTTGTACAGAAGATTTGAGTCTCCTTCATTCCGCAGAGCACGAATCCCAGCTTTCAGTCGATACGTCGCAAGATGAACGAGCTGAATAACAATCGTGCTGCATTGATTTCCGGTAATTTGCCGCTGGACGAGATGCGTAAGGTGAAGTTGCAAGCGACGGCACAGATCGATACAGGCAACAAGCTGCTCGGTCTGGACATGGTTGTGCGCGATGAAAGCGGCGATATACTGGACACCAATACCATCTGCACAACAGAACTCTATGAGAACCACGTGAGTGCTGTGCAGCGCATAGAAAAGGCAAATGTAAGTCGCAATTTGTTTGTTTTTTTTTTCTTTCTCTTATTTCTTTAATATGTTTCTATTTCATTTCCTTTTAGCGCCTGTCGACTGATCGCGATCTGACGCGTAGTCAAAACAAATACTCGCACAACATATTGCTGCATGTTAATGCATTTGTTTGCAAGTTCCAGGAGGATTCAGATCTGCTCTTCACACTCTACGATGGCGAAACTCACAAGCCGATCAGCGAGAACTATGTGGTCAAATGGTCCCGCACTGGAATTGCCCGTGACATTGATCAGTTCGACAACAATCGTGTATTATTCACAGATCTCAGCCGCAACGATCTGTGCATATCGAAAATGTATCTAGTATGTTATGCCATACGCATTGGCCCCATGGAGATGCGCGATTCGACTGACTCGAAGCGCACCAGCATGAGTATTGCCAACAGTGTCCTCACGGCGGCCAGTCGAAAGCATTCACAATTGTCGGTCAATTCGAATGGCTCCGCGGGCAGCAGCAGCGAGTATATGATGCGTCGACCCTTTGGTGTGGCCTGCAAAGATCTGACACCCATTATAAGCAAGCCGGAAGATTTTCGCGGCAATTTGGATCTACCATTCATACTGTGCGAAAAGGATACGCTAGATGGCACGCTACGTAAACTGATTGCCAACAAGGACATTGGCAAAATCGATTCGAAAATGGCAGTTACCTTTGAGGTATTGCGTGGCGACATCAAACAGATCAAGGAGGACTTTCCGCGTCTAGTGCACACCAATGTGCCGGTCGCACGTAAAATGGGATTCCCTGAGGTCATATTGCCGGGAGATGTGCGCAATGATCTGTATTTAACCATTTGCGGAGGTGAATTTACACGAGGAACTAAAACATCGGAGAGAAATGTGGAGGTAACAGTCTGTGTGGCAAACGAACAGGGTCAACTGGTTGCGGGTGTAATGAGCATTGGCGCCGGACATCCACCCATCGATGAGTACAAGTCGGTGATTTACTATCACGACGACAAGCCCAAGTGGCAGGAGACATTCAAGATACACATACCCATCGAGGAGTTCAAACAATGCCATCTGCGCTTCACGTTCAAGCATCGCTGCAGCAACGAGCAAAAGGATCGATCCGAGAAGCCCTTCGGCATGGCATATGTGCGTCTAATGCAGGGCAATGGCACCACAATACCACAGGGTCAGCATGTGCTTGCCGTCTACAAGATCGATCACAAGAAGTACGATAAATCGGTAGCTAACAGTTACATGGAACTGCCGTCAACCACAGCTGAACTAATGGGCACCAGGCCCTCAATGAGCGGTCTGAGTCTGCAGCACAAGGATCAGTTGAGCATTTGCGTTAATCTCTGCAGCACAAAGCTAACACAGAGCGGTAAGCTGACATCTACCTACCTAATCTAAACTAAATGGAATCTCTAATAATTGTTTACCTTGTGTAGTGAGTCTGCTTGGATTGTTGCACTGGTCGGCGCACAAGGAGACGCTTGAGCAATCATTGAATGCACTATCCACAGTGCCCGGCGAGGAAGTGGTCAAGTTTCTGCAGGACATACTCGATGCTCTGTTCAACATACTGGTGGAGAACGATCAGCCAGAGAAATACGATCAACTGGTCTTTATGAGCATTATTCATTTGATTGAAACCGTCTCAGATCTGAAGTATCAGCATTTTCTCACCGTACTTGATGTGTATATCAATGAGAGCTTTTCTGCCACACTCGCTTATACGTAAGTCTACCTTCGTTACCTTCGTTTGATCAGTCTTGATAATTCATTATAATTCGTTTTTCTAGAAAACTAATGGATGTGCTGCAGCGCAATATACGCGATGCCATCACGCCGAGTGAGAAATCAGCCGATGGCATTGAGCTGGAGGAGAGTCCTGCTGTGCGACGTCTCTATAAAACGACACGCTATCTCCACTATGTAATGAAGTTTGTCATAAGATCTCGTGTATTGTACGCAGAGATGAATTGCAATACAGACTATGTAGACTTTGCTACGCGGCTGCAGGAGCTGCTGAAAATGTTTATCGATATGATTGGATGTCCCAGCAATTTGCTCAAGTCAGAGGGGGCGCTATTGAAGAACCTACACATCATAGCGACTGATTTAATGCAGGTCTTTGATCAGGTGCATCTAAGGTAAGTTGCAAACATACATATTAATATGAAAACATATTAAACATTTCCATATTTTTTGCAGCATTTCCATTGTGGAGATACTGGAAAAGTTTCCCAAACGTCGCCTGACCCAATCCAAAATGGGCTGCATCAAGGACTTTGTGGAAACAAAGCTCTTCAGCTCACCCAAATGCCGAGCCATACTATTGCCAGTGTTCTGCAAGCACATTAAGGATCATCTCGAGAGCAACGACGAGGTATGTCCGACTCTGAATGAGACTCTCTCTTTTGCTTGTGCCACTAATAAAAGAATTTGCATTCTATCTTTAATATCTGTGTTTGAATAAATGGTCTTGTGAATGCACCGACAAGACGCAAAATTAATACATAACTCAGTCAAATTCAATGCTCCAATGTAACTAATTAATGCAAAAATGCTTTCAAAATTGCATCTCTTTTGGCATTTCACTCACAATTTAAACTGAATCTAAACTCAATTACCATTTACATATTGCTTTACTGTTATTTACACAATACACAACTATAACAAATCTAAATCAAATGTGAACAAATCTAAATCAAATATCGATCTGAACTTTTACATTTCATTCAATTATTAACTGCGAATTGCGACGTCAACTTGACATGAGAATTGTCTTAATTTTGCTCAGGTTTAATCTGGTATATGTAGGTATACATATCTGTTTGTAAAACTATCGATGGAACATTGTCAAGATCAAAGATCAGTAAATAGTTAGTGATCAGTTTTAGTGCCCTCTTGTACTCTCTTGCCATAGTTCAATCGATAGTTTTACAGCTCTAGTATACACCTTAAGGTTTACATATTTACGTGAATGTACGCATATGTATCTGTAGTTCTTGAAAGCAGAGTATTAGTTAGTCTTAAGCATGTTGCGTATGCCGTCCCTTATGATTTCTATATTGTTATTAAAGAATGTTATTTTGTGTTTGTCTTGTCCACGTACTAGTCTTAAGCACCCTGTAAAGTAGACCATACACAACGAGTACATTATACATTTATATATACATATGTGATAGCCCATTTTAGCTGTAAGTATATAAGAGATTATACAGTGTAATATATATATATATATATATATATATATATATGTATATGTGTGTGTTAGACAGCGTTCTCTCTGTGTGTATTTAGACTGTTGAGTAGATCTTATAGGCATTGTAAGTGTCTACACCATATGCACATACATCATGAACGTGAATATATATGTATATATATGTCTGGGTTTGCTGTTCGATAAGAATTTACTTTCTATATTCTTCATATTTCGGTTTTGTTGTGCAATCAATGTTTATATCGCAATTGCTCAGTGGCATTTACCTCACCTCACCCGATTGTTTCTAGTTTAATGATATACAATCTGTACAATCTCAATATGCACCGCACCCACACACACACACACACCCAACACACGCACCGTATATAATGCGTATGCTTGTATGTACAATTGGAACGTCCACATCTTAAATATGTCTCTATATCTTTGACTTCTATCTCTCACTTCTATCTCTCTTCCTACCTCTCTCTTTGTCTGTCTTTCTCCATTCATTTGTCTTTAATCTTGTCGTACATTTCGGGTCTTCGGACTAGCATTTAATTGTATAATTGTCCACAATTCATGATCAACTAAATGTTTCTCCTGCTCACAAATCCATAAATATTCCTACACATGCCCACTCGAGAACGGGTGTTCTTGTGCTCTCTCTTAATGTTGGTTACACTATCATAATTGTGTTATATAAAATAGGGTGACTCCAAAACCGATATCTGGCAGCAAGAAAAGAATCTTTCGAAAGCCGCCAAAGTGCTTGGACAAAAAAAATCCCATCTGCACACACGTGAAACGTCTGCCAATAAAAAGGTAAACCAAAATAAACAACAAACCAAAAATCAAAATCAAAATCAATATATAAAACCTATCAAAACTAAATTATCAACAAACTCTGTAATAAGGCTGCCACTTGAGTTGTTTAGTTTAATGAAGAAGAGGGACCCAAGACAATACGATATGTATAACATATAATATATTTTATAATTATTCCTCAAGTTATATTGTATATTAAGTTATGTTTAGCTTATTTTCTTGCCAGGTGATTTGGCTTTTTTAATTAATTATTTATAAGCTTTTATTCAGTGTCAATCAAGCGAGCAATTCAAAGCAAAGTTCCTTTGGTTGCATTGTTCGCTGCTGCTGCTTGCCACGTTTGTTGTTGTTCTTATTGCAGCATATTCAATGCAATGTTCAATGTGTTTTGCCCCGCCTCCCTTTTTCTTATTAATTGTGTTTTATTATTTATTATGATTATTATAAACTAATTTACTTTTATTACTTCGTCAGACTGCCAGCAGAGAATTGAATTGAATTGAATTGAATTGATCCAACTAGGCATACCTTGCTGATCTTATTAATCTGATTAAAAGCCTCAACTAATCTGATAACCTTTATCGCTAGATCGCCGAGTGCATCAACATAATGAACAACATACTGAAGCTACTGTATCGTTCGGATGTGGGACCCACACATAATGATGTGCGGGACATAATGATCATATTGTTGCGTCAAGTGATGAAGGCGGCACATACACTGGATCGGGATACGGGTGTGGTTGGTCAGTTTATTGCCATCATGCTGGGTATATTGCAGCGCATGGATGCACAGCATTATAAGTACTTTGTGAATGATCTGCATCAGCAAGGTGAGCTCAAGGATTTCGTTATCGAGATACTGTTGGTGTTCGAGGATCTTGTATCGCCGCATCATCAGAAGACAGTCTTTCCACGCGACTGGATGGACATGATAATGCATCAGAATATGGTCATACTTGGGGCACTGCAACAACTGAGCATGGTCATAACGGATTACTTCCTCTGTCCCGTCTTCGACAAGCAGATCTGGTCAAATTTCTTTCAATGTTCGATTGCCTTTATGGTACAGTCGCCGTTGCAGCTGAACGATTTCAATGATAACAAACGTCAAATAGTGTTTGCCCGTTATCGGGATATACGCAAAGATACGGCTAAGGAGATACGCAACATGTGGTTCCAGCTGGGCAAGTATAAGCCCAAGTTTGTGCCACAACTGGTGGAGCCCATACTGGAGATGAGCATGATACCAGAGACGGACTTGCGCCGTGAAACGATACCCATATTCTTTGATATGATGCAGTGCGAGTATTATAGCTCACGTCTAGAACTGGAAAGCTATGGCGATACCAAACTGAATAATTCCCATCACAAGGGCAACTTCAATGATTTCAAGACGGCAATGATAGAGAAGTTGGACATTCTCATAGGCGCAGGTAAGTTTGAAGAGTCTGTCAGAGACTTTGTTGGCTGTAATTCTAAAATGTTGTATTTGCTCTGCAGGCAAAGGTGATGCGGAGTACAAGGAGCTGTTCAAGAAGATAATGCTGGAGTATTGTGCTGCACACAAAACGCTTAACGTGGAGGGCACCAGCTTTGTGCTGATGGTCACTAAATTGATGGACAAACTGCTTGAATATCGTTGCATCATACAGGACGAGAGCAAGGAGAATCGCATGGCATGCACGTTCTCGCTGCTGCAATTCTACTCAGAGGTGGAACTGAAGGAGATGTACATACGTTATGTATACAAATTGTGCGCTCTGCACATGGAATTCGAGAACTACACGGAGGCAGCGTTCACACTCAAGCTCCACACTGAGCTGCTGGGCTGGAACGACACGGAGTTGTCGCCACAATTGCGCAGCTATCGTCATAGTCGATGTGGCACGCATCGTGAACTGAAGGAGACACTATATTTCGAGATTATGGAATACTTTGACAAGGGCAAGCAGTGGGAGTGTGCGATTGATATGTGTAAAGTGCTGGCACGTCAGTACGAAGAGGAGATCTATGATTACATTAAACTGGCCGAGTTGCTCAAGCGCATGGCTGAGTTCTTTGAGAAAATCCTTAAGGAATTGCGTCACACATCCGAATACTTTCGTGTGTGCTTCTATGGTCTCGGATTCCCTCGCCTGCTGCAGAACAGGGTGTATATCTTTCGGGGCAAAGAGTACGAACGTCTGAGTGATTTTTGCTCGAGAATGCTGGTACAGCATCCGCAGGCGGAGCTAATGCAAACGCTGGAGGCTCCTGGTGAGGATATAACGAACAGCGATGGCCAGTATATACAGGTCAATAAGGTGGAGCCCATTATGGATGCAGCATTTGCCAAGTTCAATGAGAAGATCATCTCGAATGAGATTGTCAAGTACTTTACGGCCAACAATGTGCAAAAGTTTCAGTTTTCTCGTCCCTTTCGTGACAGCAGTGCCGGAGGAAATGGGGACAGTGTGGGAAACCTTTGGCTGGAGCGCACGGAGCTGATTACACAGTTCCCGTTGCCAGGAATATTGCGCTGGTTCCCGGTTGTAGATTCGCATACATTTAAGATATCCCCACTGGAGCGAGCCGTGGAGATAATGAAGGAGACTAACAAGGATATTAGGCAATTGGTCATACTGCATCAGAGTGATGAGAATCTGCACATAAATCCCCTTAGCATGAAACTCAATGGCATTGTGGATCCGGCAGTCATGGGAGGATTTGCAAAGTATGAAGAAGCCTTTCTAACCGATGAATATCTGGAACAGCATCCAGATGATAAGGAACTGATTGAGGAACTCAAAGAATTGATTGCCTCGCAGATACCATTGCTAAGAATAGGTGCGTTAGCTCACAAGTGGCATAAATCTAGATATTTCTCACATATTCTTCTTCCTTTATTCTTCTTTAGCCATTCGACTGCATCGTCAGAAGGCGCCAGACAGCCTGAAGGCACTGCAGGATCATTTGGAGGGCTGTTTTGCGGACATGCAACAGCATGTGGAGTCGCGCTATGGCCGCAAGTCGTGCGATTTGAAAATCGAACGAGACTCCGTGATCATGCGACGCACAAACTCATTCTTGCCCGCCCTTTTCGATAGCAGTAATAATCGTTTGTCCGAGACCAGCATGGGATCCTCTGAGTAAGTCTTTACTCGTTTCACAATCCATACAAAAGATATTAAACTCCTGCATTACAACTACAGCAGCGGCCTGTCCAAGTCCACCTTCTTGCCGCGTCCGCCGACAAGTTCCATCAAGTCCACCTTGGCCAGTTTGAGTTTCACCAACAGGTTAGTGATTGATCAATCATCAACACGGTCTTCTAACAATTTCAATACTTTAAATTCTTTTTAACACTTGTTGCTCTCCGCTTCAGTTTGAGGCTTTAATTTCATTTGGATTTTATTTGATTTGTTGCATGTTTCGTTTCGTTTTCTTTTATTTTTATTTATTTATCGCTTAATGTTTTCGCTCACAAAAATAGAACCGGCCTAGGACACTCGCCCAGCACAAAGGGCAACAAGCCCAAAGATAAAACTCCCGGCAAACGCAAATCTATTCGAAAGGTAATACTGTCTTTAACAAAACCTTTGAATTGCACTTTATTTATATTGTTTTATATGCACAGGAACGTGACGCACTGAGTCTGCCGGTGCAGCGTGAGGTGCAGGGCACTAGTCAGTGGTATACGCAACCATTGAGCACGATTACCTCGACGCCAGAGAAGGAAAATAATACATCTATCAGTTCGTTGGCTAGTGCTTCTAATAGCTCATTGAGTGGACCAAAAACTCCCGATCCTCGAGTGCTGACGGAGGAGGTATATTGTCCATATTATACTATATATTGATCATTGATTAATTTCCATTTGCATACAGCTGACACCTAAGCGGCCACTGCGTTCTGAGAAGGAGAAGGAACGCCGTCTATCACGGCCAGCAAGCATTGCCACGCCCACAGCCAGCATTAAAACATTCGCAGACAATCGCTCCCTGTCCGAGAGTAGCAATCGCAACTCAGTTGGTAAGCAGACGTTGTTTTCCTTCTTCCACACTTGATGCTAATCAAATTTGTGTTATTGGTTTTCTATAGAAACGACCGATTCCACTTCGGAAGAGGATATACGACCACCGCCATTGCCAGCGAAGACACGCGACTCCACAGACTTTAGCAGTCTGAGCCACAGCCTAGACTGGAATCCAAGTGGTTACACCATGTTGAATATGCTGTCCAATACGACCACGAGCAGCAGTAGCAGCATGAACACCACAACGACGATAAAGACCAGTATTACCAACACTACGTATGAGTATCTGGAGGCAACCAATTTCAATATGTCGGGCATTCATGATGCCAACAAGCCGCGTCCACCAACGCCGCCGCCAAAGCCATCGCGGCACAGTAAACACATTCCATAAGAGACGGAGGATTAGCACTAGGTGCGACTGCTGCATCCAGTGCTGCGCCATAAGCAAAACAACAAGTTGTTCGAGTGCCAAATATTTCTGTTATTACATACATATATATAACACTAATCCAGAGAGAAGAACACAAAACGAAATTAAGTCAAGGAAAACCCACGAGCACACACATATTTGAAAACACTTACACTTACACACACACACACATACACACAATAAAGCAACAACATTAGCCTCACATGACCGACTACCAAATAGCAAAAAACGGCATAAGTGTCTTAACAAACGATCGCAATAGGAATTAAGGCTTGTAACGAAATTACAAAACATATGTTTAATGATTTGTGTTAAATGTTTAACTATGTTGAAATGATGATATTATGTTGAACATGTCATCATTTCGGTTTAAGTCGATAGTTTATATTTACCCTCAACAACTAATCTACTTTGTATTCCTATTTATATGTATGTATTTAAATTTGTTTGTCGAACAAAGCGCACACGTTACTTGTCTTCCACAAGTATTTATATTATTGTATTACTATATGCGATATATATATATTAATTAAGTTCTACTCGTATATCTTCATTACTTTGTACGTTTCTTATGCAAACAAGTGCCACAATTATTGAAACGAAATCAAACTGCAAATGCAATCGAGCATGTCAAGTTGAAGCAATTCAATTGAATGTCAATTACAGCACATGTTGCAATACGAAATCTTTTAAAAAAGTCGTTGAAAATTAGCCAAATTTTAAATGAGAACAACTAATCTATATATACATATATATTTACACAGGAATTTTATGTAATGTTTTCTAAAGTAGCCATAATATATGAATATACGTACTATTAATTCAAGTACTTTTTAAATGAACAAATAACTTTTTACACACTTTGTTACACATACATATATATATTTATGTAAATTGCGATCTGTGCATCGGCCAAAGATTAAGCAATAATAAAGTACAATTAAGCCCAATCAAAAAAAGTCACAGTGTTTAATTATTTTTTATTTCATTTAGAAAAGAAACAAGTAACAATGGAATTATTGAGATGCGAGCTTGGTGATCGCCTAGATCGTGCGATTTAACGCCTTTAGACTATTTTTTTGTGGGGCTATGTTTAATATAACGTCTATACAGACAAGCCCGCTTCAATTGACGCATTGGAGGACAATATTGAAGCATTTATTCGTGAGATACCGGCCGAAATGTTGGAAAGAGTATACCAAAATTGTACTAAGCGAATGAACCATTTGAGGCGCAGGCACGGTCAACATTTGCATGAAATAATCTTCAAACATTAAATTATATGGACCTTACTTATGATTCAAATAAAGATTTCCATGCATTTCTCTAAAATTTATGTGTTTATATCAAAAAAAACGTCCTATAGCTCTTAAAAAATCACGCTTTATATTTGGTTATTAAGTTTTTATTTATCAATTTATTTCGATGGGTTCAATTTGTGACATTTCAAGATTAAATAATTATTATTAGTATGGTAAATGAACACATTTTAACATTTAGAGTAATCGAAATAGGTATAGGAAGCATAACTTGAGTTCTTCCAGTAAGTAAGGCACATACTAAAGCACAAAGAGGTGAATACAAAAGGTGAGGTGGGTGAAGGTTAATAAATAGTAAATACATTAATTGTTTTATATATATGTCAGGTGTAAATGCATGGAATGTTGTTGTTGTTGTAGTCGTTTTTCAAGCACAGCCCAAAAAGACTGTTGATTTGAGACCAAAGCACGAGAATAAGACCGCCAGCGTGTAGCACATCTATCGCGTTGTATTCAGATCCACGCATATCTTTGAGTTGCGATTCTGCTTCTGACTTATCTCCAAGACTTGAAACATCTCCTGCAGAGCTTCGCTGGTGCCGGTTCTGCGACGATTGCGTCGCAGCGTAACGCGGCCGGACTTGAATTCACGTACTATAGCGTCAAGACCTGAGAAAGAGCAGATTGCGCATTAAATGAATAAATGAACAGAGCAGATAAAACGAATTTGAGTGAGTATTAAACCAAAGCTCAACTGACATGCGGTTAGCTTATAAAACTGATAAGAACCTTTGCCCATACGATAAGACAGACAGACCACCTACCTTGAAGTAGGGCCAGCGACAAGATGAGCTGCAGAGCTTACGATTTTAAATTGTGGATTTGTTAAGGGGGGGAGGGGGAAGGAGTTTGGAGGGAGAATGTGAAAAATGTATATAAATCACGGATGCCTGACGCAACACAACGGAAAGGGGGTGTGAGCTAAGCTCACGCATTCAACAACTGTCAGCGGCAACAAATGAAGTTGCTGACGTTGCGTATGCGACTTGTTGTACCCAATGTGAAGTCAATGAAAATCTACGGTTTCTCAGCGAGTATGCCACTGTGTCTCGGTGTGCGTGTGTGTGAGTGTATAAGAAAAGTGGAGCAATAAAACACGGAAATATAAAACGCACAAATAATAATAATAAGCCATAGCACGACAAAGACGACAGGCAAAAGCAAGAACAACAACAACATGTCTTGAAGGTGGCCCCACTGGGTGTGGAATGTGGAAGAACCCACTGTCCTTGTTGTTCTCTCTACTCGTAAAAATAATAAATGGCATCTTCCTTCTTGCCTTCATCGAATTTGATACGCAGTCGGTGAGCTGCACTGTACGACAACAGGGTGGGAAAGGGAAGGGCAGAGCAGGGCAGGGCATGTCTTGGAGTTGGGTAATATAAAACTGAGTAAGCTGTGAGTGAAACATGTAAAAGCCAGGCAGCCTGACGGCGACGCTTTAAAGCCGTAGCCGTAGCCGTAGAGCCTGGGCCAATAGACACAATGGTTCTCTCTTAAGTGAAGCGCTGTTGCCAAGCCAACCTGCACTGCCGGCCGCAGGCTCTGGAAGCCAGCTAATAGCCTGTAGCTTGAGCAGCAAACTAAAATCAATTCCAGTTTTGAGCATAACACATGCACGTGTGTATATGTATGTGTGTGTGTATGTATGTGTGCATGTACATGTTGTACGAAAGCGGAAATGCCCCCGGAAATGGCGCCGTACGGTTACGGTCTGTGCCTTTTTCAAAGTCAATTAATTTACACTGGCGGAAATTGGTGCAAATCGACAGGTAAGAGAGAGAAAGGAGAGAGAGAGAGAGAGAGAGAGAAAGGGAGATAGAGAGCAAGATAGTAGGAAGAAGAAGAGGCTGCTTTAATGGTCAGAACAAAAGACAAGTGGCTGACAAAAGGCGGTACACCATTGCTGATGCTTCAAGCACAAACATTGCCATGGCAAACCATAGAATGATGCTGTACACACACACACACACACACGCAAAGAAGCATATAGTATATTCACACAGACAAACACAGAAGTACAGGTTGGCTTCGCCAGCAAGCGACAACAATATTGTCAGAAATTTATACGTTCAGCTCGCTTCAGCTTCATTTGTTTTTGTGCCGAATACGACGACGACGACCACGACCACGACGACGATGGCGGCAGCGGCACCTACTGCCTGCCATTGACGAGAACGAGTGCCAGGACACGAGTGCTTGGACGCCAGCCGTCTGCCTGACTGCCTAGCTGTAAAGTTGCCGCTCACTTGGCTGCCAGCTCAAACGCTTCAAGAGCTTCAAGTGACGCGCGCGCGTTTTTCCATTCGCCTGGCCCAGAGCACGAGCAGCGGCCTAACCTATCGCGTTCGCATATATTGTAAATATAATACACACACACACACACACAGACACACTCGTACACATACATACAAAAGTGGGTAGTGCAGTTGTGCTGTTCGATTCAGTTAATAACTTGTGCCTCACCTCGCTTGCGACACAATGTGCTACCTGATTGATTTGAATGTGCGCTCGTTACGCATACGCCGCGTTGTGCGCGCGCCAAAAAGTCGACAACAATGAGCAACGGAAACGGATGTGCTTAGTGAGATACTCAGAGACAGACAGTGTCAGTGCGACAGGGAGAGAGAGAGAGAGAGAGAGAGAGAGAGAGAGAGAGCGAGAGAGAGAGGCACGAGAATTGCCCGTAATTGAGTGACTGCGTAAGTGTATTGTATATATATATGTGTCTCTGCCTGTCTATGCCTGTGTGTGTGCCTGTTTGTGTGTGCTAGCATGTGACAGTTGTTGCTGTTGACATTCTTTGATTGTGCCAGTGGCAAAGCACTTGTGCATGTTTTATTTTCATCTCTAATTCTCTCCATTTCCGCTGTGGCTTTTCTTCGCCATTTCCCCAAAGCTGCCGACACAATTATTAAACTAAACCAAGCTCAACTGTGTATATTTGATATATGTATATATGTAGTGCACTCTTTAAATGCTGTAAAGAACTCTCCGCTAATTCATTTGTGCAGACAAAGGCAAAGCTGCCACTAAAATTAAATCATTTATTATGCCTGGCATAGTTTGATATGCATAAATGCATATTTGCTGAAAGAATTTTCAATATTATACACATACTTATCTGTGTTTCTTTGTGTGTGTATGTGTATGTGTGTGCGTGTCATGGCTTTATGCCTGCATTGTCAGCCACCACAGGCAGCCACACACAGATAGACATTTGCACATTTCTGTCAACACAGATGCTGCTTGCTGCATGCGGGTGTGTCTGTGTGTGTGTGTGTGTGTGTGTGGGTGAGTGAGTGTGTGTGTAGTGTGTATTTGCGCCCATTCTACAACCAGTTGATTTCATTTTCAAGCTGTTTACATGAGCCATGTTTGTGTCGGAGTTGTTGTGGTTACGCGTAAACGAGAAGAGCAAAAGAGAAGGTACAAGTCTTATATACCCTATAGCATACGCTAAATTGGGAATATTGACTCATTAAGATTGGTTCTGTTCTGTGGCTTGACTTGAGTAAGCTTCAAGTTGCAGACCAAATGCTGCCGCAGGCAGTTGCCTCAGGCAAATTTAATATACAAATGTAGAAAGTTTCCTCCTCCTGCCTGCAGGATGCTTGTGCTCATCTTGGCTAGCGCAATGGCAGGAGAGGCAGCAGAGGCAGGAGGAGGACTCACTCAACTCATATCCAAATCAATATCATACAATTGTTTCAAACGCAATAAAAGCGGAAATTAAACGCCAAACGATGTCCTACAAGTGCAATAGCTATGGCAACAACAACAACAGTACTTATACACACCCAGGCACACACGCGCAGGTACGCACACACACAAATATACACACACACGCACGCACACTAGCATTATAAAGTATGGCGGTTTCACATTGATTGCAAAATGTATTAAGGCAAAAAGAAATTCAGCTTTCCTCCTCCTCCTCCTCTGCACACCATAACTTTTCCAGCCTCTGCTCGCACGCGTAAAGTCAACGCTAATTAGATTTTTACTGGCATACTGCGCACCTATATACACACACACACACACACAAACACACACACATCTATGCCATAGCTGGCTGACTGAGGAAAAGCCCGTAGCAAACTTAATTAAGAAGTTGCCGCTGTGTGTTGCATCAGCCACGCCAACAATGGACCATAAAGGGCATGCACGTGGGCGTGGCTGAATGTTGAACGTTTAGGTTAAATCAACCAGGCAAACAACAACAACAACAGTAGCAGCAGCAACAGCAACAGCAGCATCAGCTGCAGTGCAGCGAAAAAACTGCGCACACAAAATCAATTATAATCTCAGCGTTGCAAGCAGAACTGACGAACTGACAATTGACAGCGGCAACAAGTTGCGCCTCTGTTGCAAGGCCTCACTAACATTAACAAGAACATTATGGCCAGAATATGCCAAGGCTTAGTTTCATCCACGGGCAGAAGCAATGACGATTCTATTCAGCTGAGTAAGGCAAACTTTGAACGTTAAACATGACTAAAGATTTGCACTTTAACCTCCTGCCACTTTAGCCTTATCCAACTTGGTCATTAACTTTTACAAGGGTGGCCTGAAAAGTTTCTGACCTGACTATGGTAGAACCATTTTACAAATCTATCAATATTTTATTTGAAACACAGTCTGTTTCTAGTGCTGCTCTCAACCCAGAAAGACCCTCCACAGAATTATTAATGCAGGCCTCCTCAAAAAGTATATTAACCAAGGTTCAATCTACTTAATTTGATTCAAATTTCCTTTCGCTAAAGAGAGATTTGAAGCGTAATTCAAGTATTTTTATAAACATTTAATCAAACACGCTTTTGGTCAAACAAAGCTTAAGTTTTCCTATATCCAATGCATTATTTCAAATACGGTCAAGAACAATTCATTGTACAATATTTTGTCAATGTTTGCGTAAGTTTCTCTCTGTTTTTGGGTGTCCTGCAAGTGTATCGTCTTTTAAGTTTGTACCTTCAAGTATGAACTCGACAGCCAACTTATTTACAGCTATAATTGATGAAGCAGAGTGCCATAAACAGCGTCCAACTACGCTTTTATTTGACTAGGCTTCGATGACCGTACGATATTCAGTTTATATATTTTTACAAAAGCACTGATATATCGATTTAGTTAATCGATTGTTCTACGATAACTATAGTACCGATGTGTTGAGTTTTTGGCCGAGTTGAAATTTTGGCGGTAACAAACTAAATGATGCTTAATTAAAATGTAAAACTTTAATTGACGTCGGCGCTTGCTTTTATGGTTAGACTGCAAATCTTTGAGACCACCCTCGTTTATGCCATAACAAAAGCATTTCTCCATCAAATTTCGATTTCATTTTTGGTAAATAATCACGGCATCGCTTGCCAGCTTGCAATTTTGAGTGTTGTTTTATTCTCCCTTGGCTCGGCCATTGAGCATAGTTCATCCATGCAGCCGAATCTTGTCCAAGTTTGAACGGAAAGTTGGTAGAACTATGTAGCGCGTGCTGCGAGTGGAAACTTTATGAAATTTCATTCTTGTTACGAAATTGCCAATATGAGAAGCTGAGCCCCAAACACATACACACTTACAAACAGACGCTCACAATTGGAGCACCCTTAAAAATCCGTGGAAATTAATAGAGAAAGAAACCAGAGGAATTCTACAGTTTGGGGGCAGCTGACAATAAGATACCCTGCGTCCATACTTTGTTCACTTTGGTGACTTGAATTGGGTTTGAAATTGTGGAGGAGAGGTGCATATTAGTGAGCTAAGTATATGTTAAAGTCAGTAAGTTAAAGTAACAATTAAACTTATATGTTATACAGGCACCCCTTGCCAAATTTGTTGTGTTTACGAGTTCACATCTCGACGTTCAAACAGACAGACGGTCATGACGCAATCGACTCGGCTAATGTTGATGATACGGTACGGCTGGTACGGCTGGTACGGCTCCTACTGCCTTGTATATACATTTTAACATAATTAGTATACCCGATTCCAATGATGGAAGGGTATGAAAAGAACAAGGCAAGGTAGAACCCGGCAAGGGCTTAAGCAACTCAAGCGGTGCCAAATAGACCAAGTGAAAGTGGCCCCACTAAGTCAGTCGTTTTATGTCCATTGTGCAGACGTTGACATTGAGAGAGAGAGAGATAGAGATAGAGGAGGAGGAGAAAGAAAGCAGGAGAAAGAGGGAGAGCTGTACATATTCAAGTCGCATAACAGTGCCATTGGTTACGGCGTGTGGAGGAAGGATAAATGTGGGTAGTGTGGGCGAGTTTTGACATACCTGTTGCTGCCTGCGCCTGTACCTGTTGCTTGACATTATCGATAATCTTATCGCTGGTGCCTTTGTGCAGATTATGCGCGGCAATGTGCTGACTAAAACTGCCATCTTCACCAGCAACTGCACCCACCGCAAACAGCAGCTTGGCCGGCATGGGTGGTGGCGGTGGCGGTGGAGGAGGTGGTGGCAGTGCAGCTGCTGCTGCTGCTGCTATAACTGCACTTTGCTGCTGCTGTTCCGCCTGCTGATACAGCGCCAATTGCTCCTCAGCTGAGTTGGCACGCGTTTGCGCCTCACGTAGTTGCTCCTCGAGTATCTCCAACTTAAGTTGTAATTTTTTTAGTTCATCGTTAGTAGTTTTTGCAATTGCCGCATCCATTAGATTTTGCTACGTTCACAAGAGCAGTTGGTGGAGGAGCAGGGAGCGTAGCGGGGTCGGGGTGGAAGGCCAAAGGCCAAAGGCATAGAGAAAATTAGTAGAACAAACATTAGTTTTAAACGCCTTCGATGCGAGTTAGTGCAGCACAGACAGACACATAGAGAAAGAGAGAGAGAGAGAGAGAGAGTGTGTGAAAGAGACTGAAAGTGGTTTAACAAAGAGGGATGCAGGCAAAGCAAGTGGCATGTGGCATGTGGCAAGCTGCAAATTGAGCTTACGTTTCTCTTTAACCATCACCAAAGTCGCAGTGGGGGGAACAACTTGGCATTCCATGCATTTTGCCAATTCTTTGACATTATTATGATAATTATATATTGAGTGTGTGCGGAAGGAAGTTGCATTTAGTTGTGCCAATTCACGTTGTTGTCGCCCCCATTCAGTTGCTCTTGAACATACTCGAGAACGGCTTGAATATGTCAAAGACACTTCGTGTTGTTTGCTTTGCACAGAAGGTTCAATATAGATAGATATATAGATAAATAGAAAGATAGGTGGGTAGATAAGATAGATAAGAGTATGTAGTAGTGTCAACCAACACCAGTTATATGCAAAGCAACGTAGTGTATAAACGGTCATGCGATAAACAAGTTAACTGAGGACTGAGTTTAAACATTCAAAGATCATATTATATCATGAATAGAGGTCATGGCATGAGCTTAAAAGTATAAATCTCTATCTGAGATATTCCAAACTCTCAGTTAACTGTCTTTCAAACATGACCGTGACTGCATAATGATTTTGTTGGGGAACGTCTTGTCTTACCATCTCCACAATGCGCTCGTTATGCTCGCGTGCCTGTTGCTGCACTTGATCTTTGATCTCATCGAAGTCCGCTTGGCATTGCAGTGCTGTGGGCGATGGCGTTGCCTGTGGCTGTCCGTCGGGCAGGTCGCGTGTCTTGGCCGTAAGTTCATCATTGCGCTGCTTGAGCTTAATTAATGCAGACTCCATTCTGGAATGAAATAATTGATTAATAACTGCACGTTGGGGGCAACTGCTTTGCCTACTTCTGACTGGTCTCCACGCTTTCCTTCATGTTCTCGGTCAATAGCTTGGCTACTTTGGTGAGATTGCCGTTCTCAGTGCGCAGAGTTTCATTCTCCTCCTCCAGCAGGTGTTGCTAAAGGGGGAAGAAATTAGGAATTAGCTAAACCAAATGACTATGTGAGTTCTGATCCCTTACATGTTCCACTAACTCAGCGATCTTCTCGTTGGCCTCATACAGTTGCAGTTCCACATTACTGGTAGTATTTTTGAGGGCCAGGAACTCGGCCACCAGACGTTCAACCAATGCATTCGTTATTGGCACGCCCGGTTTGCCATCGACATCGACGAGACTGTCTAGATCGTTGACCCCGTTGGCTACGTCGCCACTATCGGCACTGCCTTGTTGCAGTATCTTGAGCAGATTCCGCTTCAACTCGACAGATCCGATAAGCGAATGGGTTGGACTGCTGCTTGACTTCTCCTGTTGCTTCTCTCGCATGTGTTCGACCTCGCTGGTTAGACTGGACAAACAAAAAGCTATTAAATTTGGCTACTTTTAGCTAGAAGTTTCACTTACTCGTGTATCTGATCGATCTTCATTTTGTGCAGCTTATCGAGGGCATTGCGTTCATTGAGTGTCTTATTGAACTTGACAGTCAATTCCTTGATCTCCGATTCGAATTTCCGTTGCTCTTGCTGCAGCGCTTCCAGCTGAATGCAAAGCTTCTCGTGCTGCGCCTGCTGTTCCTCTTGTGTGCTCCTATCTATGTATGCAAGTATATGATGACTATGACTATGCAGGGGAAGATTGTGTGCTACTTACATGAGTCGATCTCCAGCTTGAGCGCCTTGTTCTCCTCCTTCAGAGCAATGTTGTCCTCGAGCAGCGTGAACATATCGTGCTCGGGATCCTGTTCGTTGTAGTCCGGTTCACGCACACGACTACGGCTGCGTGTCTTGGCCTCCTGGGTGCGGAACTTGGCCACCGGTATGCGTCCACGTCGTTCCATGCTGTTCTAGGGGGGCTCTACTAAACAAAAAGCAGGAAGAGAAAGCGAGTTTGAATAGCTTCTTCGTCACTGGGTTCTAGTCTGCTTAGGTTTGTGTGGCTCACAAGTCGTATCCTAAACCTCTTATGCTACGAAACTATCACCATGAATTGCTCTTGTGTATGTGAATCAGTGAGGATGTGTGATGCGTGTGTGTGTGTATGTGTTTCAATGCGTGAGCATGAGCATGAGCAGAAGAAAAGCATGCGTCCTTGTACCTTACCCACATTGAAACGCTTTGGCATTTGACTTTAGTTTTTTTTGTTTTTTTTTTGCTTTTTGGTTGTTTTTTTGTTTATTATTATTACTTGCTTTTTATAATTTTACCATCTCATTATACCAGCACGCCTCTTTTGCCTATGTTCAATTTTTTTCGCTTACATGTGAATTGAAATTGGTTTAAATTTTGTCAACACTTCGTTAAATCTACATTCATTTATGTAGTTGAAGTTTTCTCTTTTTGTATTTTGTATTTTCTGGTTTTATTTTCTTTTACTTTTGTGTTGTGTGTTGTTGCTTCCTTGCTAAAAATGCTCACAGTTCAAGTTGTTGTATTCAGCTTGTTCTTCCAGAATTTGGCTACACATTTGAAATGCTTGCAATGAATGCTACGAATGCTAGAAGGCCTGAATGAATCAGAATCATTTCTTAGCTTGGCTTTAAACTATTTGCATCTTAGTGCAGAAGCGCTTTCACAATTCCTTAACTAATACTTTTGTTTACATTCTTGTATTTCTTGCTAATTCATTTAACCTTACTCATTTATGTATGCACTTTTTTTGTTTCTGTTTTCTTTCCTTCGCTTTCGTTTTTTTTTCTTTTATTTTAAATTTTTTGTTGCCACTTTTAGTGAATAAATAAAAAATAATAACTAAGAAAAAAATGTATAGAGCTGCATTTTTCTCAATATAAATATTAATTTTTGAAATTAATTTTCTTAATTTTTTGTTTGCATTCATACAAAAATAACTAATTCAAGGCGGCTTAGAGCTCTTGGTTTTTGCTTTTCATTCGTTTTTCTTTTCATATTTCATATTATGTTTTGCTGTAAATACATAAATATAGTTTTTGTTTTTAATTTTGTTTAAATTTATAATGTGTGTGTTTTTGTTTGTTTGTAAATTAAAATTTTTGTATTTTGTCGTTCTTTTTACAGCTAAATTTATATGTTATCTTTGGATTATCTTTTTTGTCATGCATTGTATACTAAATATATATTTTTACATGTCTTTTCTCGCTACAATTTACATTTGTTTAATTTTAATATATATATAGAGATTTATATTATCATGTATACATGTATTATCTTCTTCTGTTTTTTTTTTTGTTGAGTCTAAGCCTCGAAATGTTTGAATAGTAATAGATTCTTTATAAGGAAATAATAGTTTGCTTTTGGTTTGAGCCTTTTGCATAGAAATCACAATAATCGAAATTTCGTAATATTTAGTTATTTTCTTCTCGTATCGTAAGTATATATAACATATAAAAAATAAGAGTCAAAACAATCGAAATTCATATTTTGTTTTTGTACTGAAAGGTAAAGGGAATTCATGGTTAATAATATAAATAAAAGATGGTTCAAGGAAACAATGTGAAAGGAAATACTGGAGTTATCAGTAACAAACAAAATATTTTCTATAGATATTCTCTATATATAACTAACATAATATGTGTGTGTATATAACTGAGTGTAAATGTAAATGTATCCTGCCTTAAAGTATATATATGTTTTTTAGTTATTTGATTTTCAAATTTTATTTTAGTTTGAGATTCTAAAAATTGATTTTGTTTATATATTTATTAAATGTTGCCTTTGTATGTTTTTATTGCAGAACTTTATAATATTTCAGTTTTCAGTTTTCTGCGATTTTGTTCCTTTTTGTTTTGGGGGTTGTCAATAAGTATACGTGTGTACTTTGATGTGTATGAATGTGATAATGTGTTTAAGTGTGTGTGTGTTTGTATATACGACCGCGCGTGGTGTATGAATTAACTGCCCACTGTGGGGGGCAGCTACAAATGTCATATATATATATATATATATTAATATATATGTGTTTTTGCTTGAGATTTGCTTCGATGTTGTGGTAATTTTCTGCTTTTCCGGCTCGGTGTTGATTTGGCTTTTCTTCACATCTTCTCAATAAATGCGCGTAATTTGTTTATCAGGGATCGACGGCAGGTGCCAGGCTTGTCAGTTTCCCGCTTGAACCACTTGTGAAAGGAATCCCCCGATATCACTTCACAGTCATAGAGCACACTCCATGCATTACAGATGGTCTCGCCCGCGGCCATCTCATCCTCGACTTCAATCACAAAATGCTGTTGCAGTGCCTCGACAATCTCATCAATGCACGCTATCTCGTGAGCTTCCTGTGCGTCAATGCATAGCCGCAGCAGGGGAGTGCATTGGATTTTGAAGCTCTCCATATTCAGTTGCAGCTGCATGTTGTTTCTATTGCTGTTACTATTACTGTTGTTGTTTGTCTTAGTTGATGGATTGGATTGGATCATGGTTAGCGCAAAATCACAGCAAAGGTATTTGGTGAGTTGGCGCACAAAATTGACATTAATATGCACATTGGTATTGATGTAATCAATGGCCGTGTCACTGGACAGACTCAGCAAATAGCTTATCCTCTCCACATGCTCGGCCGGGGTGCGCGTCACCTTTGGTCGCTGTAGACTCGCTGTGCCAGCGCCGTTTGGTTCCAAGAACTGAAAACTGTTTGACTGTATAAAGTCACGATACTTGCGAGCATCGCCCCAAAAGATTTGTCCTCGATCCAGCTTGTTGTCCACATGCCACAATTTGTGTGCGTAACCAGCGCCAAATTCCTGCACAAAGTAGCTAACAAATGAACGAACAAAACGTTCGGTGAAATGTGAATCTTCCAGCCAGCGACGCTGCCAGACATCCTTGAATTCAAGATGCCCGTTATGCATTATGGGTCCAAGAAACTCAAAGACATAGGTCCAACCATTGGGCACATCCACTAGCAGATCAGGAAACTCCTCACCAAAGCGTCCGTATGCCTGAGCAAAGGTTGCTCTGTTGAACGCCTCCTGCTGCATCAAATATGCAAATACATTTGCGCACGCCAGACGCTGTTGTCGCTTGACTGTTGCTCGATGAACATAATCCATAAGGACATAATGAAGCACAGATACAGCCTCATGTTGTTTGCTAATTGCATTGTGCCAAATTGCTAGAACATCGTTCTGCCAGTTTCCTCGGCTGCTGAGCACTTCCTCTACGAGTTTCGTGAGCAATTGCTGGCATTGTTTGCTATCGAAATTAGTTTCAACAGCTGCTGCAGCAGTGCTGTTGTTGTTGTTGTTGTTATTGTTGTTATTATTATTATTCCTGTTACTTAGCAACGAGTTTCCTATCGCTGGCGGAGGTTGGTGCTGATACTGTGAATAATTGCAGCCGCCTGACGACGGTGGACGCTTCAATAAACTGGGCTGGGTAAATGTGGTAGCTGCACTAACTGGTCGATTGCCAACGTTGCGCCACTGATAATGCGATGAGTTACCGAGCTTGGCAGTGCCATCATCATTGCTGCCACTGGTGAAGCGCAGCTTGTTGGGATCTATGCTCAGGGATTGATTCTCCTGCTGTTGTGCCTTGGGCAGCTTTTGCATAAAGTAATTTCCGCTCTCGTGGCTCTGATGACCACCACCATGATGTTGCTGTTTCTGCTGTTGGTATTGGTAATTCATCTGCTGCTGTTGCTGCTGCTGTGTATAGCCGCCACGTCCACCATGTTGCTGCTGCTGTTGCTGCTGTGACTTTGCATCGTCGCTCTGCTTATGACGTTGGCGATTTCCACTAGTTGTTTGCGTTGCAGTTGGTTGATCCCAGTTGCGTGATCGTAAGTCCAGCACATCCTGCATCATGAAACGCACGCGACTGCTTATCTTAATGTTCGTCTGATGTGGTCGATTCGAATTCGCACGCGAACGCTGCACAATATCCTGAATGCGACGAAAGATCTTCTCGATACGAGCCCCGCTGTGATACTGTTCCGGTGGACCAGCCTCCAGTAGATGTCCGACAGTGGTCAGCAGCTTGCACATATATTCCAGCTTCTCCTCACAGCCATGTTCCAGCAACGATTCGACGCAATGCAGAACACGATCGCTGGTCAGGGATTGAAGCTTGAATAGCTCACCAATGAAACGCACTGTTCCCCAAGCACGACGTCTGAACTGGTACTCGAGGTCCTCCATTTCGGCGCGTAGCTCTATCTTTTTGGCTGCATCGGTGCACGCATTCATACGGTCCTGTGTGGGCTGCAGCTTCTTTGCCTTAGCGTTTGCATCATTCACATTCGACTCAAACTCATGCTGGATGCGTGTAATTAGGGAACTGGTGAATAGCGACTTATTCTCTGCCTTTATCTCGTGAAACAACACCTTACAGAAGCGAGCATACGTGGGCGCAAAGTTCGGCTCACTAATGGTCTTCTCGAATATAAGCAGCATAACCTGTTGGCAAAGATTGAATAGTGATTGAATAATTGATTACAGAATATAATTGCATTCACATCTTACGTTAGTCATTTTGCGCTGTGTGTCCATCTTGATGCTGGACATTTCTTTGAGCAACACTTCAAAGTTATCGGGCGTCAGTTTGTTAAGTATGCCACGCACTTTCTTGAGGACTCCATCTATGTCGTTATCATTGTCAGCCTCTGTTGCAGTGAACATGAACTTGCGACGCAATGTTTCAGGTTGCCAAGCATTCTCACATTCCGACAGTTTGATCTCTTCCTTCAGCGATAGCTGGACTCGTATAATGTCGTTGTACCTTTGATTCGAATTACCCATGCCTCCTCCACCACTGGAGCTGTTGCCACTAGAGTTGCCACCCACTGACTGATAGTTGTCATGATGCTTCTTATTTGCGCCATGTCCATGACCTCGTCCACGCTTCCCAGACATATAATCCATTGATTCATGCGCATGTTGGTACTGCTGACCGTGCTGGTTGTGGCCATGATGGTGTTGCTGCTGCTGCTGCGACTGCCTCGACACAAACAATTGAGCAATGCAATCGCCCTTCTGGCAGGGCACCAACGGCGGTTTACGGCTATCGCTGAGCTTCGATATCTCACGCAACTGTTCGATGTTGTATCTGATGAACTTGACTGCAGGGCTGGAGCTTTTTGTTGCACCTGCCGTTGTTTTGCTACTAGCCTTGGAGCTGCTTTTCTCTGCTGAAGAGATCTTCTTATTGTGGCCGGTGCTGGCATTATTATTCGGCGATTCGTTCTTTAGTGTGCTGCTTTTTGGGGCACAATCCACATTATCATCAGATCCTCGGGAAGTTTGCGAGTTGTCTGCTGGTTGTGAGCTTGACCAGGTGGAACTGCAAATGAAACTGGTATGTGCTTGGGTCTCCTCATTGAAATCTCCAAATTTCAGCTCTTTTACATTGGCCTCGACGCAAGTCTGGGCATTTTCAGCATTTTCGTCCACTCTGCTCAGTTTGAACTTATCCGCAACTCTAGCACAATTTGGTGTCTCCTCGTCTTCACAAACAGAGCTGCTACTGTTCAGAAATTCTAGTTGTGGCTCCAACTGGTTGGGCTTATCATCGCAATTCTTTTGTAAGAATTGCGCAACAATATCCTCGGATGCCATGTGTTTAGTCTGCTGTTTTGTGGAATCACTCGAGGTACATTTTTTGTAACCAACTGAAAAAGATGAACAACAAAAAGTTGAAGAATGAAATGTGCAACAGAAACTAAACACACAATACGAGAACATCAATAATATCTCACTTACATAATTTCTCTCCAGTCGAATCGTCGTTGTGATTGCTCGAATTGCCAGTTCGATCTTTGGGTTGCTTGTCTCTTAGGCTATAACTTAAGCTAGAGTTATTACTAGATGCACTAAGTTTATCAGTCGTCGTGGTTGCCATCGCTTTGTCCGCGACGGCGTTTGTTGTTGTCTGTTTGCTTGTTATTGTAGCGAACGTTGTGATGCCTGTATCAGCGCCAGTTGTAGATCCACTGTTGTTGTTGTTGTTGCCCTTCGCACCGCTCTTAGCATTGTTGCTTACATTATTATTGTTGCCAATGTTGTTGTTGTTGGCCGTTGACGTGTTTGTTATTGTTGCAGCAGCCTTTTGCTTTTTCTTCTCCTGCTCCTTGCGTTTCTGCACCTTACGCTGGTTCTTTCTGCTCATATTACTTGGCGCCACAGCCGCAACAACGGGATCAGGTGCTGGCGCCTTAACGACCGCAGCGTCTTTTTGCGGCTTTTGTTGATGTGTGGGCGTAGATGCTGCCGAAGACGACGTTGAAGGCAATTGAAAAGCATTGGATCCAGTTGTTTTCTGCTTATGCTGACCCTGCTGCGAGCACCTTGTCGGGCTAACTTCTATAGAGCCTTTACTACTCAGAATTGTTGTCCAATTTTGCTGATCTTTTCCGCCAGCCAACTGATCGGGACTTGCAACAACTGAAATACTTTTCTGTTCAGAAATAGCAGTTGCCACTGCACATTCATTTGCTATTGAGTTCGGCGTCGCGGTGCCTGCAAGAAAAGTTTACTTTAATTTAATGCTCTGATTGGGTAAAGAATTTAAACACTTACTCTGCTTGTTGGCTAATTTAGGCCGCTGCTGCATTGAAGTCCTTTCTGTCGTTGTATCTTGGAACAAGACAGGCACGCTTGAGCTGGGAGAGACAACTGGAGGTCCAGCTGCTGGGGCTACAACTGGGGGCAAATCATTTCCGCATGGTTCCGTGTTACTTTCAGATGCGTTCTCCGAGGCATTGTCCACTATGGTAAAGGGTAAAAAACAATATTAGTGTATGGTATAAATAAACTTGCATATGCATTGGCTAAAGGAGGTTATAAGACTAATCTGTTCATTTTTATGCATGTTTGCATGTATATCTAATTGACAGACGACCCCAAGAGGGTAATTATTATATACATATGTACACATGTTTATGTTTTGCATCCGCCTGAGTGTTATCTATGAGATACTCTAAATTTGGTGCAAGTTGATCAAAACGATATATTTTTTTTATTTTGAATAATTTTGAAGGCAGTTCATTATAGTTATTTTCTATTAAAATATGGAAACTAGATCATTCTTAAACATTTCTACAGACGCAAAAAGCAATTACCACTTTGCTCGAACGTTTCATTGCCCAAAATAACAGATTTTTAACAACACTTCTAATGTGGAAGATTCTCTGTATGGCTTGAGTTTATATCGAAAGAGTTTTGACTAACATATATGTATATGGACATCAATAAAAAGTACTATAAGAAATACTGTTTTTGGTATTCACTTAGATGTTTATAACTTGGCATACTTCTCTAGAGAACTTGTAAGGTTTCGTATTTATATATTTAACGGAATTGAGCTTACCATCATTCAATTGCCAGAACTCGAGATGATCTTCTGGATGTCCAGTATTCGCTAGTATATCCTTTACAATGACACTGACTTTGTCCTCATCCGTCAGCGGGGGTGATGCAGATAACGATGCAGATTCTGAACTGATTGCCTGTTGGTTGCCGGCTATGCCTTTGGATGTCGACGCGACCTCCGTATCAATTTGGTAATTCAGCCTGGAACCAGCGAGCATTAAAACTGCTGAGGAGGAGCTCGACTCCAGTTTGACTGCCGATTGGTATTGGGGAAGGCTGGCATCGCTACCCGTACTTGATGTGAGGTTCGAGTTCGAGTCCTTCTTGTTGAAAACCGATGAATTGGGATCAAGGACATTCTCTTTGGTGTCCGGATGTATAATTGGTATGGCGTGCCGGCGCTCCCTTATCTTATCCATGCCGGCCAACTGTTGGGCCGATGTGAGTGAACTGGACGAAAAGGTTCCAGTAACTCCCGGCACTGCTGCAACGGATGTGGCACTGTTGCTTTGCAAGAGTGGTGCATATGTGTGGAGGCCTGTCGATGCAGCCGGTGGCGGTGCAGTCAACCCTGCAGAGGTTATAATTGGTGCTGTGGTTAGATTGGGTGGCGGTCCAATTGGAATGTTGGGACAATACGAGGCTGGCAAATGATAGGCTGCATTTCCATTGAGTACGTTATTACGCGTATTCATGATGGGTGCCACAGCAGCCGTTGCCGCATTATTGACCAGAGTCGGTCGCTGCGGCGCTGCTGTTGTGGGTACCGCATATGTGGCATAGAAGCTCGTCTGCTGCGGCGGCGTTGAACGCTGGCCGCCTCTCATGTTGCCACGCTGTGACCCATTGTTACTGCCTCCGCCTATGGAGCTGGCATTGTTGCCACTGTTATTGCTGAGCGGCGCTGGTGGCAGCGTCGTATGATAGTAGGCAATCGATTGTGGCTGTGCCGCATTCGCCACGGCTCCAGCACTGACTCCAACACCGACTCCATGCTGCTGACCAGCCGGCAATTGCTGCTTCTGTGGAGGTGCTGTCGTATAAAACGCACCAGGCGTAGTTGGAGTGGCACCATTTGCTGCAAATCCCATGGGAGGCGCACCGACCAGTTGACCGGGATGTGTGAAGGGCACATATGCCGTTGAAATGTATGTGGTGGCACCCCCACCTCCATTGCCGCCAGCGGGTGCGATCAGCCCAGCTGAGGGGGTAAAGTGTGGCGGCAGCGTCGAATTGCTGATGGTCCGCACCAGGTTTGTGTTGCTGTTGGCTGGCGTAAGAACGCCATTGGCATGCGTGTGACCCTGACCGTGGTTAACATGGTTGCTGTGCCCATGGACTTGGGGCACGTGTCCCAACGAATTGCTGCTGGTGGCGCGACTCAATTGGAGAGCGGCGCCACCATTGTTGCCATTGCTGCTATTGCTAGATGTGTGTGGAGCGTGGCTAGCATATGGCAGAGGCGGCGGCGGTTGGCTGGAATAGAAGATGATCTGTTGCTGCTGGAGTTGATGGTGCTGCTGTTGCTGCTGCTGCTGTTGTAGTTGCTGTTGCGGCAGGGGGTGGTGTTGATGATGTAAATTGCCGAGATTCCCTAGATGCCCAAGATTTGAGACCGTTCCTTGTTGTGGCACAAACACATGCGTTGGTTGTTGTTGTTGCTGCTGCTGTTGTTGCTGCTGCTGCTGCTGTTGATCCTGTTGCTGATGTGGCAGGTGAGAGATTCGCGACTGTTGCTGCTGGTTCTGATGGTGATGGTGTGTATGCGAGTGCGCGTGCGACGCCTGATGGTGCTGGGACTGGTGGTTGTGGTTCTGCTGGTGTGTTGACTGTGGCCTGTTTCCCTTCCCACCCCCTCCCGTTGGCATGAACATAGGAGGACCTTCGTAGGATCTACACACACGCGAAATCGCACACCAACACACACACACAATTTGTTTTAATTTTTGAAATATACACACGCGTGTGAGTGTGTGTGTGTGTGTGGGAGAGAGAAAGTACAGACGAGACGGGGAAGGGAGGCGACCAAGAGAATCGGTCGTTGGCGTCCGTGGAACAGAACAAAATGTACAAAATTTAATTGTTAGTAAGATGAAAATGAAGGTATGAAACAGCATTAAAAATAAAAGCGTTGGTTCATGGGGATGCGATGAATGATCGTGCAACAATTATCAATAAGCGATACAGGGAAAAATAACATGCAGATTATTTTATTGTTCATACAAATAACTTACAACTAAAGAGAGAGCAAGAGGAAGAGAGGTAGAAAAAGAGAAAAGCCAGCACAAATGTTGAATGTAATTCGAAAGTATTTCCAAAATAAACTTGTTGACATTTACTTTTAATATCAATATTAACCAATGACCAAAGGACAATTATTAAAAGATCGAAACATCGCAATAATTGAGAATTGAAAGAGAGTTTATTTCTCAGTTCGTTCTATGGTTAATTGAGCTCACAAATTGACATGATGTCACGTATGGGGCGTGAGAAATACAAACACATATTTACATACATACGCACACTTATCGTTGTTTTATCAACGGTACACGAAGTAAATACTAAAAAAAAAAGAAAAGAATATGAATTGAAGGCAAAGCAAGGCAAGTTGATGACACACAACAACAGGTGGCGCTCTTAGTCAGCACAAGTATCAAAGACAGAGAGAGAGTAAGAGAGCGAAAAGAGAGAGAGAGAGAGAGAGAGAGAGCGTTTAAAAGCAAAAGCTGACGCGAGTGTGGGAGGAGCGGCACTACTGCCGGATGGGAATGCGCCTTGAGATACTTCTCATCTCATCGCCATCATTGACGTCGTCTGCTGTTTGAATTCGCCGCTGCACTTTTCTCGGCCCACATTCAGCAAATGCGCATCTTCGTGCTGTCTCGGCCGCAGTCTCAGTCTCAGGAACTGGCACAAGTGGCCACTGAGCTGGGGAAAAACCTGTTCACTTGAACTACAGTTATTTATCGTTGTATTTTCTTTACAGCAACAACAAGAAAAGAAAAAAAATACAGAAATGCCAACGAGTTTTGTAAATATTTCGCACTTGCTGTGGTTATTCTTCGTCGTAAACAAAACCAGTTGTGCCATCAGTGTGTGTGTGGGTGTACGTCGAAACTACATACAGTGAATTCGAATTGGATTCGTTCTAATTGGACATTTGGAATGATGCTAGCGATGCAGTAAAGTGTTTATGGAAGGCGATAGAAAGAATATCAAGCAGAAAAGGAACTCGGGGAATAACAAAAAACATTCTACTTTTAAAACTATGAAGGGAGGCAGATTTTTTGCTTACCGCTTCCTGCGCTTATGTTCCTGTTCGGCGTTCCCGCTTTCGTTGTTGTTGTTGGAGTTGCCGCCTACCACAGGTTTTTGCTGTTTCTGTTGGTTCTTTTTCTTTGTTTATTCTTCTTTTCTGCTGCTGCTACAACTGTTCTCCTGTTGTTGTTGTTGTCGCTATTGTTATTGCACTGATGACAAGGCGCAAAACAAAGCGACGCGAGTTTCGAGTTATTTTTGTGTTTATATTTCCTCTCTTGACACTCAAGAATTCTCAGTTGCTTTGTAGGCTTAGGATTCTTCTCTTCGACTTAGAATTTGTCGTAATACGCAAACTCGAATAAGACTTCTTTAATTTGGTATTTACTTCTATTTGCTTATAATTGTTAAAACCGCCGATTGTGTTGCAAGTTAACTTGCTAATTATTAATGGGCAAATTGATTGATTGTTTACTCTGGTGTTCGTGGCGCGTTTCGGTTTCTATTAAATTATTAATTTTTGTTGTTCGCACGTATTTTATTAACGACTGCAATTGTTAACGTACATCGACATTTATGTGGATGAAAAACGAGCAAGTACATATACACATACGTTCAAAATATATAAATAAGTACTGCTAAAATTTCACAATAATTTTCTCTATAATTAAAAGAAAAAGGAAAAAAGTGTGCTTTAATTTTGCATGAACAATTTGGTCAATTCAAGGAATTGTTAAGCAAAGCTTGCTATATTGTTTTCTATTGAATTTGTTTTTTCTCTGTCTCTCTCTCTCACTCTCTCTCTCTTTGTCTTGCTCTCGCCCAGTCGAGGCGTTGCTTGTTGTTTTTTTTATTTTATTAGTGTTGCAGCTCTCGGCTGTCTTTTGTCACTCTTTCGCTGTCCGTCGGATTGTTGGTCGGTCGGTGGTACTTACTCGCCGCCCAAAAGCTGCACACATCATAAAATTAAGAAACGAAAAAAATTTGGTTCCGCGTGGGGAACACGGTTTTTAAGTACTCGCGCTATCTTTTCACATCAGTTCATTGTATTGTTTTTTATTTAGTTTGCTACAGTTTCAATAATCTGTATATATCTATTACAAATAATTTTGTAAATGGAAAATGCTACAGAAAACACGTCCGCTCTTGACAACTTCACTAACAGAATGTTATCGAATCGCTCGAAATATGTTCGATCGAACGACTGACTTAAATGAACGAACTAGTTATTTTATTCTCATATCGTTGGCTCCTTTTCTGACAGTGACTTCTTGGGGTTTTTTACCTTTTAATGTATGATTTTTCCTAAAAGCAAAAATGAATAATATTAAACATTACAAAATTTGTAAATATTGCTAAGCTATCGCCCAAATTGAACTGCAATATTTGTATCGTTTACTTAGAAAATGTTATCGACATGTTTTCCAACACTGTTGGAATCTCTATGATTTATTTTGTATAGAGTTGTCTCACTTGCACTTAGGAGACTTTGCGCAGGAGCAAAATGATATCATGAAAAGCTTGTTGCTACAACTCTCTAAGTCCACTTAGTTTTATTGTTATTTGACAGGTGGCGCTAGGTGATGTTTGAAATATTTAAATTAATTGGAAATTCAAAAGTTAACTTAAAAATACATGCTATTATCGGCTTATGTAGGTGGATTGATTTTTAACAAGGCAACAGTAATTGTTTTTCTTACATTTGAATTATGTCGTTCTAATATTGCCCGAACTGTTATTTTTTTGCCGGCATATACTGGAGTGTTTTATTCTAACTCAACATACACAGAAACATGGAAGTAATGTATGTTGCATGTGTAACTTGTATATAGGTATTTGTCATTACTCTGGTGTTAGTGTAAATCGCTCATGCGCTCTGTTGTCATTTCCATTGACAGGAGAACACCCTGTATGGCCTTGGTGGAGCTTGGCGCTGGAATTCTTGCAGCATTTACGCGCCCAATTCTCGGGGTCGTAGTAAAAGTTGTTTTCTCCTTATTTTGCCGGATATGCTGTCAGAGGCGCCATTGCTGCGGCTCTGCCCCCATTTTATGCGTGTTTGTGTATGTGTTAGTGTGTGTGTGCCTGTTGTGTATGTGTATTTATATATTTGTTTATATAGTATTTATTTCCCCCGTCTGTGCAACTGTCACAAGACTGTGTCTGCTCGTTTCTGGCTGTTCCTCTTGGTGAAGGTTTTTATCAGTTGAATTACATTGCAGCTTTCGCTGCTGTTTACAGTACCGTTATCATTGTACAAGAAGTTTCATTCCGAAGGAATTAAATGCCCACAGAGTTCTTTTTTTTAAATGATATATTTTTATTATTTATTTTATGATTTAGACGAACACAACATTTGCAACTTGTGCCAACTTAATTAATTATTAAAACAAAGATTCGCCAATTTGGTTAACAAATAAAAATAAGAACAATTCACTGTAATCTCTTAAAAACATTTAAACATACATACACATATAATTGTATAAAAGGACGGCTTAAAATTAACCGTTGGCTGCTGGCGCCACCTATCGCCACTGTGGTCCATACAGTATTTAGTGTGTGACCAGATGCCAAGCTTACTTTCTTAATAGGGTTTTTTTCTTTATTTATAGGAACTAATTACAAACAGATTTAAACCTATACAAATGAATATGAAATATTTAATTTTTGACATATTTGCAAAGTGCACTGAGTTACCTGGCACAATACTGAGAAACCCAATTTAATATTAGGCCTAAAAAATGCAGTGAAAAATACTGCACTTAGAAAATAAACATACCATCACGGCGTGCTGTCGCACATCTCCTATTGGAATTTGCGCGGCACTCAGTCCGAGGCCGAAGCTTGTTCCTGACGCGCGTTTCGCGAGCGGCGGCGTTTAAATCGCTTTTTCCGTTTCATTCTCTTTGGCGTTGAAAAATATATCTGCAAGTGACCAAAATTGCAAATTACAAATAAATCCAAAAATTCAACAAAATATAAACCATGTTTTATTGATTTAAATTCTATTTTCAAAGTGTGAAATAATAATAATTCGATAATAAGTGTGTGCGTTATAAACGATTCACTTGAAATGGGCATAGCCCAACCAAAACCATTTATTTTCTTTATATATAATTTTAATAAATACACATAAAATGAAACAAACTAACCACTAATAAAAGTAATAGTAAAAACAAAGAAAACAAAACAATTACAATAAAAAGTGTAACTGCAATAATTAGAAAATTTCTATAAGAAATTAATTAAGCGAATAAAAGAAAACAAATATCAATTAAAAACGACGTAGTTAGTAAATAAATTAAAAATAAAAAAAATAATATTAAGCACAGAATACGCTCAATTTATAATTATTAATTGCAAATTGGCAATACAACAAGAGCTAAGTTCTCGCGCATACACACACATACACAAGGACAGCACCAATACCAGCATATGTGCCGTGTGTGGAGTACAATGTGAGACCTTGAATTAGAAAGGAAAACACTCAAAGCATTTGCCGCCAAATCGACATCGACATCGACATCGACATCGTCACCTTCACCATTAAAAGACGCCCACCAAGAAAGAAGACACCCACGCGGAATCCGATTGAATCGTCTCAATATACACCAGATCCCACCTGAGAATTCCCCCGTGTCCCGTTGGTCCCATTGTCCAGTCCAAACGAAGGTCCTGCAAGACAATAACACGAAGAGAAGAAACGAAACGAAACGGAATCAAAAACAAAAAATAAATAATACAAAATAAATAAGAACGCTTTGATTTTTGCTCGCTTTTGGAATCAAAGCGCCAAATTTTTGGCATGGAAACGTCGTCAGTACGCCGGCGAAGAGCGCGTCGTCAGGAACAAACAGGAGAAGAAGTAGCAACAGCAGCAACGATAGCAACAACTGCAGCCATGCGAAGGACGAGGAGAACAACAACCACAACAACAACACAGACACAGACGACAACAAGAGCGCCAGGATTAATCATCACATGGTCGCAGTGCGTTGTTGCTGTTGCTCTTGCAATACTCTTAAATTGCCTCGTCTGTCAAGGTGAGTAAAGTCTGTAGGTGTGTGTGTGTGTGTGTTAGTCAGACGTGGGTGCATGAGGTAGTGCTTGACAGCTTTACAAAACCTTCAACAGGCTGCAATGATTCAAATTTTTGATTTATTTTATACCATTCGAACATTAAAAATAGCCAAAAAGAGGTATACTAACTCTGTACAGCGTATGTAACAGGCAGACCCTTTTAACTAACTAACTTTCTCACTTGTATGTATACTTAGCTGATTATCTACAATTCCTTTAAATTTTAATTCTTTCGTATCTGAAACACAGAAGTTATTCAAGTCAAAGCGAAAGGTGGCAGAAGACTGTATCTTTTAAATTAATAGAGTACTTTAAAGGTTTTGCTAAAGGGTGTTCCCGACTGTAGCACTTCTATAATTTAGAATAGAAAAGAAGAAAAAAGGTGTAATAATCTACAATAAATATACAGAATTTCTGAATTTAGATTAGAGGGGATCAACATATTATTCGCCGCTCGCATTGCCTACATACATAAATTAAAACCAATGATAAATAATTTAGATATGACATCAAATTTTGAAAGTACAATGTGAACTATACAAATAACAACAACAAAAATTATCCAGTGTTGAAGTCACACGCTCTCGAGCTACTTTCGACAAGGTCTTCGGCACTTCAGAGTTGCCAAGCACCTCCATTGAAGCCTGGCCCGTGACAGCACAACGAGCACTAGAGAAAAACGATGCATACCAAATGTATCTCAAGATATTTTTGTAGTCTTAATAATTTGCACCTAAAAAAGTGATGCGTCATTTCCACAGCAATAGTTTTAATAGATTTCATGTCAAAATAAGAGACTCGAAAAAAGAAAACAACAACAAATTTTTAACGCCTTTTTATAGGTGGGTCATTCGTTGGTTGGTTAAACAAATTGATAATTAACTCGAACATGGAATATTCTGTACTGACTCGAAGGTATTTGCAATGCAGTCTGCTCTTCTATGGTATAACGAAATATGTATTGTAGATAAATCTTAATATATATGCTAATTATAGGTTATATATTTCCGTTTTCTGACTTATTTATAATTTATTGTAAATCTTTTGCCTTTCTAAAATTACAATGATTTACATCAGGCCCGAGAGATCATTAGACTATAATAGCTATACTATTTAGCAACGCTACGTGATGCCAAGAGATGTCGCGGTTTTTAGCTAAAGCATTTACAAGCGGTAAAAGCGATTTGGAATTACTTGTAATTTGCCTCGATGAGTCCAATTAATCTCGCAAATCTATGACAGGTTTTATGCTCACTGACTCCGGCCTCCTAATTAACGTCACCTGGCACGACAAGCGCCGAAATATCTATACAAAATATGTATGTATATATATATAGTACTATACATATATCTTGAAGAAATCGTGCCTTCTTTGTTCTGCTAAACAGCTTTGGTCCGCCTCGCTTTCATCTTTATTTGTCTTTTATGATCGTTGAGTAAATGTAAATGTATAAAATCAAAGAAAACCCATTGTTGTGCTAGGGCAAACAAATAATACAGCAGTGAGTCGGTCGGTCGGCTTAATTACCATAACTAGCCTGGCCAACAACAGAAGCCAACGATGTAAAGTCGAAACTCGGTTCAATGAACCGTTGACTCCGACGCGTTGGTCACGCAATTTGGTCAACGGCAAGAGGAGAGAGGAGACAAACGAAAAAGATAAACACTGAAAATGATTATAATAACTGAGATTCACACGCTCATTTCATACACTTTCCGAGGTTAATTCAAATTGCATGTGCTCAATGCTTAACTATCCGAAAATGGTTTTAATTTTTGCCACTATTGTGCTGATTAAAATCTAAAGATCTTTCTGTGTTGCTAGTTGTTTCCTGTTCTTCTGGTGATACATTTGTAGATGACTTACCTCCTGTTCCTCCCAGTTTCATTTACCTAATGAGCCGCATTTAATCAGCTAAACTTTCGATTTATTCGCTATTCGTGACATTTTGGGCAATTTATTTGAACTGTTTTTGGGCGCAGACGGCATTATTTATGTCCGGGAATCATTCATCGCATTATGCAAAACATACAGCGATAAGACATTAGAAAGGCCAATGAACTGCAACAAAAAAACTAAATCATTCATATCTCTGTCGGTCTCTGCGAACCGTTGCTGAGTTGAGTGTGAAGCGTTTTCTTTTACAAAATGCTGGAAAAGAGACCAAGGAAATGAGCAGAATGGAGAAGAAGAGAAGTAGGTAAGGTGGACGAGGTGTGGCATGGTGCGAGTACTGCCAAAAAGCGAATGGTGTAATGTGGAAACCGGTTGACGACTGTCGGACAAAGACTGCGGCTGTATCTTGTCATACTTGGCTTACAGTTCCCACACACCCGGGCCACACACACACACACACACTCGCACTGTTGGCTTGGCCCAAAAGTTACACATCATGAGGCGACTGACAAGCTTTGACTGCGGCTGCGGGTCCAACTACGGTTGGCGAGCGGAGCAAACAGAAGTGACTTGGCGGGGCAGCCGGGTCAGTCAGCCCAGCACAGCATAGCGTCGCTTACGTAACTCGAGTCTTTTCAGAGAGGCGAGTACAGTAAAAAAGCAAAAAATAAACTCAACTATTAAAATGAAATGCACAAGCGCAGTCAGCGTCGTCGACGTCGTTGAACTCAATTCCACAGCCATGCAGTCTGTCGTCTTGGCGGCTAATTAACATGCCCCAAATATGAGCAGCAAAGACAGCAGCAGCACAACGAAGCGAAATGAAATGAAAGTGTATGTGTCGCCGTTACCTTTACAGAGTTATGTATACAGCTCCAACTTAGGCCGGGCCCAGAGAGCTTTCCGCATAACCACAAAATGCGTGAGGCGAATACATATCGCACAAACGAGTTTGCCAGCTGGACAGTTGCAGATCTTTTATGACTTTGTGTGCAATTGATTCGAATTTAATGTCTGCAAAATTACGAAACCATTAAAATACTCTCGAGAGACTCAATTGGATAACCATGAAAGACACAGCGAATCAATTGGGATTGCAATTCGATTATCATTTCGTTTTATAATATGAGAAAAAGATCGTTAATTGCTCTCATATGGTATTTGAGTTTACTTTATACTTACATAAACCAATTCATAGTATCTACTTGTTTCATAAATATATAAATCTATTTAATGCAAATTAGAGTGAATATGTTAATAGCAGCAAAAGGACTTTGACAGTGAATATAGAGTGAGAAGCAACTTCAAGAAATTGTTTTTAATACTTACTTAGGATTACAAGTGGGTTCTTTCTACACATCTAATAATTGCATAACTTTAGGCTGTGAAATATGCAAATAAAGTAACGGTCTACTTACTAAGTTGCTTGGGGATTTTTAAATGGCATCATGTTTGCTTAAACTTTTTATCAATAACACTTTCAGGATCATTCGACTAAGTTCATTGCTTATTGTACAAATGATAAATGCGAAATCCGTCAAACAGTGAAGGTTGTATCGCTGTGTAACCTATATATTATTGCTGTTAAATTTACCAATCAATGATCTGCTTATTTCAATTAAATGTCAATCGGCTTATGACTCTAAAGTTTTAGTTATGAAAACACATTGAAAAATACGAAGAATAACGAATCGTATTTTGCGCGAATAGAAGTAAAAGTAAAACATAATTCGATTTCAATTGACATTTAACTAAATGTCCTTGAGCTACAAGTTGCAAACAATAAGCGACTACAATGAACAACTGCCTTTATATACAGTGTTTTCGACTTATGGCTAATTGAAAATCGACAATTTCATGGGGAAAACATAAAACTATTGTGAGCATGTGATATGGGCTTAAATAAATTGATTCAGCAGTTGTGGAACTGCTGTGGAACTGCTGAAATCGCTGACAAGTTGGGCAGCTTATCGCGTATTTGCAGTCAGAAACGATTCGCATAAAACTAAACGAACGAAAGTTCCATTTTCGTCAGTGTTTTCCGGCAATCTGTAATCTAATTCGCACCAGCCACTCAGCAGGGAGGAGGGTGTCAATGGAGTGAAGGAGTGTGTGTGTGGGGAGGGGATGGAATCCACGGTGGGTCGTATGTATCACTTTTCACGTGTGTAGTTCTAATGCCGCGCAGATTGTCGAGCAATTTGCAGAGATTAAATTAGCTGAAGCGTGCTGTTCCAAGCAAGAAGTATTCCCCCACTTCTGCTGATGCTGTTCTTCTTCTTCTTCTTGTTGGTGTTGCTCATATTGCTGTTGTTGTTGTTAAGATTGTTGCCACTGTGGGCCGTTAAGGCAGTCCATGTCGCTGACTGTGGTTGCATGCGAAACCACCACCAAAACAGACTGGCTGCGCGACAGAGATGGCAATGTCTGCGCGACTTTTGTGTGGGTGTTAATGCGCCACGCCCCTGCCCTCATCTCACCAGATCCACCGGCTCAGCTGTGCTACTACGCCCATCCGCCCAATCGCCCAACTTGTGGGAAATGTTTCTCTCTGATGATGCCGCGCAAAATTTCTAATCTCTACGCCGGATTTACGAATTGTACTCGCACGGCTTTCAGCTCCACCTCCTATTCTCCGAGCACCCTCTTGTCTTCCCGTTGACTCCCCGTCGACCACATTGAAACTTTGTGTACATATTTGAGTTTCATTTCGTTTGTGGTTTCGTTTTGGGCAACATGAAGTCATAAAATTGAAATAAATATAAATGCGAACAGCGAACAGCAAGTTGACTTCCCACTGAGTGGTAACGCCCCATTTGCCGGGGCTAGGAATCCCGCACCATGCTTGGATTGCTTACTCTTAAATCTCTTCGAAGTGAGGAATTACCAGGCAATATCAACAGACAAGCACAAGAACAACAAGTAGGCCTGCTGTTTCCATAAGCCCTGCTAATGAATCTCTTCTAGAGCTACTTTCTGGCATAAAGAAAGGTTCTCAAAAGTGAAGAATATATTATATTATTCCCACGGGAAGTTATATATGTCTTGTATCTATATTTACTTATATGTATAATTATCCCAAAGATAATACAGAATAACTATGTTCTGCTGGAGGAGTATTTTGATATATATAAATAATATAAAAAACAAATTATAATCCCCTTTATGTGTCACAGAATCAAAGAGAATTCGATTTTTGTAATTCAGGTAGAATGTATGAAAAGTGTTGTATATCAATAGGGGCTGTTTTTTCACACAAAATCCTTTATAATTCTCAACTGGTTCCAGCTGGCACGGCATGGAAACCCCTAGCCGTAGCTGAGTTAAGCATACTTACCTGGCGTAGAGGTTAACCGTGATCACGAAGGCGGTTCCTCCGGAGTGAGGCTTGACCATTGCACATTCGGTTGAGTTGACCTCTGCGATTATTCCTAATGTGAATAACTCGTGCGTGTAATTTTTGGTAGCCGGGAATGGCGTTCGCGCCGTCCCGAATTGAATAATAAATATAGAGAAAATAGAAGACTTCTTCAATCTTCAAAGAAGTTTGGAAGAGTTTCTCTAGAAATCAACAAATATTCAAAGTATATGAAAATACTTAAGTTGCAGTTAAACTGGAAATCACTATAAATTAACTGCTATCAGTAGAAAAGGAGGCAGTATTAATTTAAATAAATGTTCCGCCTGTTCTGGCGATAGTGAAGTGCCCACCAGCTGGGCGTGGGACAGTTAGCATGGCCGGCCGGCCCATCGATCATTGGCACCGAGAAAAGATGTAGTCCCCCACCAACAAACTGAACGAAATGGAGTCCAAACTCGATGCACGAGCAGTTCCAAACCGTGTACCGTACCGTGCCCTCAAGTCATTCCATTTGATTCCTTTCATTAGCCGCGTACGTTCGTTTTTCTTGTTCGTCCAACCTTCTCTTTCGCGTCTTTTCTTCTTATTTATTTATCATCATTTATTACGGCATGCTCCGTTACTATGGCAGGTCTTAAAGGAAGAAAGAAAGCTCGTGCCAAGCGAGAAAAGGCGTCCGAAAATTGTCGCTGTCAGATTACGGTGCAATATTGCTTCCAGTTGCCATATCCTGCTGCCTTTCCGCCTAAATTGACGCCGATGTCGACCCGAGGACAAGGACGATGTCGAGGACGTGAATGGGGTGGAGAGAGACAGAGAGAGAGAGAGAGAGAGAGCAAACAAGCTGGGCCACTGCAGGGGAGAGAGGTGTACGCGGTGGTTCTGTCCTCCCCCTTGTTGTCTTTGACACAAGCAACAATTTACTCGGTTTCAGGTTAAAGTCATATCGTTAGCATTAACGCTTTTTGATTTTTATTGAGTCAGCTAAATTTTATTCGATTTGCCATCCATATACACGCACACACACAGAGAGAGAGACAGAGGGAAGCGTGCGCATATATAGCAACATCCTCCCTGACAAAAGGGAGTTGCGAATAGACAACAACATTCCGAAGGGGAGGAATATTTTCGAGCTTTAATGATGTTGGACGGCCAACCAATGAACCCGCCGGCTCACTTGGCATTCGCTTGTGGCTTAGGATGTAAAAGGGGAAGGGTAAGGGTAAGGGGAAGAGGAATGTTGTAGGAAGGGAACACGTGGGGATGCAGTACCCACGGGCAACTTGCCTGTGCCGGCGATAGAGTCTATTTGGGAAGTAAATGAAAATTTGATTTGGAATTTCGTGCGTTGTCGCTACAAGCGGAACCAGCAACAGCAACAGCAACAACAACGGGGATGGTAAAGCGGGAAAGAAACCCCTGTTGATAATAATGTTGATGACGACGTCAAAGCCGAAGCTGATGCTGATGCTGATGCTGATGCTCAAGTCGAAGATGGGCATGTGATAAAATAAATTACGGGCAGATTAGTGCGAATTTAATTATCATTTGTTCCTTTGATGTTGCATCGAGCAAATAGAATAGAATAAATATAGAGATTATGAGGTACGGCACGGCACATCACGACGTTTATAACCTCATTAAGCTTATACTCGACTAGCTACGTTGACGGAATATGAAATGTGTCTTGGGGAGATCAGGGGGAAATTTGTTGCCTCATTATCAGACTCTACGCGGCATCACCTGTAGCTGCCTCGAAGGGAAGACTGTCTCGGTAATTGTCTCTAATGTGAGCAACTGTGTTCGCCTCCCAATCGATACACATCCTTAATAGGCTCTCCCTCGGTCTCATCCAGGCTGGGCCGGGCTGGAGTTCCATTCTAATCCCAGACCATTGTCTCTTGTCTAGCCAAATCCCAGAACAATTGCGCTGACATTGTATCCCAGAGACAGAAGAGAAGAGACTGCAAATCCGCTTAGTTTTCGCCAAATTTCACTGGTTGCCTGTGGTTACGGCTTTTTGGGTGCCTATGATTGTTGTAGTAGTTGTTGCCTCCTCCTCCTGCACGTCTATTCATCCCTCACATGAATACGGTACACTTGCAGACGGACTGCAGCAGGAGGATGCGCTGGGATTTGGTCGAGTCAACCCTTTGAGGGCAGCTTTGATTACTATTTCTATGGCAAGGGATGGGCTGCTCCAGGTCTACCCCTTTTTTACACTTTTCCGCGTATTACCCATGGTTACCAGTTAATTTATAGGACTTAAGCTGTCGCTTGCAACTTCAATTTGGCAAAGTAACTGCGCTTAACTGTGATTAGACTGCTGATCCGCTCGAGCAACCCTCGCAACGCTCTGCTTTTACATTTTTTACTACAAATCTGGGTCAGAACTGGCGTGTTCTCCCATCAATTTCCTGCGTTGCTCGGGCAACGTCTTCATCAACGGAGAACGCACCTTATCAACTTGAAAATCTCTTATCGTTTTCAAGCACGAAACATCACGGGAGCAGGCCAGGTCTGTTAGTTGGTCACTCGACTAGAAAGATACTGAGTACCATTGGACTACTATGATTGTTTGCACTACTCCCTCCTCCTCCACTTTCTCTCATTCTCCACCTTGGTGGCTGTCTTTCCCTTATTGCACTGTCAACGGCCATCCGCTCTCTCTGGAACATTATTAACAACAACAACTAGCCTCTGGCGGGTGTTGAGTGCGAGCCTTGCTGACGGCTACAACATCATCAACAACAACAACCAGCCTCGACGTCAACGTGCTCGTCATCACATTGTATAAATATCCTCGAGCACGTATATTTGATGGAGACACGTGCTGCATATTTGCGGGTTCGGTCCAAATCTTTGGAGATTAATGCACGCATTAGTAGATTTAATGCATATTACGTTGAGCGCACGTCCTTGTCGTCCTTGTTGCTCTCGATGCTGCTGTTGCTATTGCTATTTGTGTTTGTATTGTTGCCGTTGCCGTTGCCGTTACCTTGGCTGCCTTCGCTGCCATTGTCGTCGATACACAATTGAGACATTCTGGGGAATACCCTGACATCAACCGCCCCCATCTCACCCTTCACGAAGTAGCATCGTTGATGGTTGATACCACAACTTGCCGCATACGTGACAAGCCGACAATAGTATACACTTGCAGTCCAAATGAGAGTGCAATAGAATTGAAAACCTTTTTTTTTTATTTTATTTTAATCAATTTAAAATGTTTAAGGTTGAAAACTACACTTGAAAATATTAATACTACTTTCGTTATTATTTATCAATTCAATTCAGATAAAACACTTAAATTTTAAGGTGTTAAAAAGTCCTAGAAATTGATTTAAAATTGCAATTGGTGGGCCTTCTAAAATGGAGTATTCTATGCATACAGAAAGGTGAAAGAATAAAAATCTAATAATACAGATATATACAATACAGATATATCAATACATAAAGAGACAGTTACATCTACTCGATAAACTTAACAAAATACTTATACTCTATTAAGTTAAGTCTTCTGTTGTTAAGTGTGTCCTTAGTCGATACACTATCGTAAGTTTATTAAGTTATCGATAGGATAGTTTTGTATAACGCAAGTCCTCTTGCGGGAGAGCGTCGCTATCTTTAAAGAGAGCTAAGAGAGCACATTGTAAAAATTAAAAAGAGCGTTATAACTAAATAAATCATTAAAGGATTATCTCCACAATACATATATTCATTTTGGGTTATTTTTAAATGTTTATGTCGTTTAATTTGATATATTAATCAAGTATAATGATTAACAGAAGCTTCTGTTCGTCGAGTTCTTGTGAACTCGGTTACAATCTCCTTATAGAGCTGTTTCAATTCCGTCTCGACAACTTTTAATTGTTAATATTTATACTTGAGCCGTCAATCAAAAACCAATTGCAAATGAAATTGAAAAGCAAAGCTCGGTATTTGCTTTTGTTGAAAACGTTTTGCGTGGAACATTTCAGCGTTTAGTGGCAAGTCAGAATCCCTGGACAGACTTTTGCCCTGCTCAGCATTGAATTTCAATATATTTCATGGTTTTCAATCAATTTCATGGCAATGCCGCAGCGGGGTTGTAACAATTCCCGCAGGACGTGTCAAGAGTATTGCAAACAGAGTTGATGGCTGGCGAGTTCATCATCACATTCATCACCGTCAGCGGAGCATCATCATCATCATCATCATCATCATTATCATGAACATCAGCATCATCATCATCATTATCATTTTCGTTGTGCTCGTCAGTATAATGAAGATAAGTACTTGCAGTGGCGGCAGTCCATCATTATTCAGGGCAGAATACTTTTGGTAGCCACTGAAGTTGGAGCGAAACAACAGGAGTGTCTTCCATGCACCCTGTGCCAGAGAAACTAATGAAGAAGAACTTTTTGCAACGTGCACTTTTTGTCTGTAAAACTTTCGGCAAGCGGATTAATTTATAAAGCAGCTGACGCTCTTTGTTCTAGCCCGACGTATTTCGAGAGTCTTAGGATTATGAATACGAAAACTACAGCTGCATTCCTTTGACTACCAAATCCCGAGCGAGCATACATACATATCTCTCTCCCGCTCTCTCTCCGTGTCTCCCTCGCTCACATTCATTCTCTGCTACTGTAACCAAACGCAACGAATTGCAGTCCAAAAAAAGTTCACTTAAGTTTTGTGACAATAAATAAAAAGGCTACAGTCGTGTGCACTCGAGCGAGTATCTATCCAGTACACAGCTTGGCTTTCTTTACACCTGTACCTTGCTTTAATTTGCCCCTAGAGAATATTGCAATATTTCAAATAGTCTATAACTCATTGTTTTATAAACTGATTTCTAGTTTAAATGGTTTTCTTTACGTTCCCATGAGTTTAGACAAGGTTTCACAATGCAGTAATACAGTGACTGTATCATATATAGCAAGGTATTATATAATATATAGGTACTATTAGTTCTGAAATTAGGGTTAATAGCTAAAGAAAATATGAATCATGTTCAAGTAGTTGTATCAAACTTTAAAGTTGCCAGCTCTATTACTCTCTGATATCAATGATTTTGTATATTAAAAAATATGGAATCAAATCCGATAGAAAATGTTATTACTTCATGAAGATTAACTTGATAAAGAAGAGACTGAAAACAGCGCTAGTAATTCATTAAGTAATGAAAATAGCATAGCTCAAACAAATAACAAATAAAAGTATCAGAAAACTCGTAGATTTTGTGCCTCTGCCATAAAATCGTAGAATTAATCCAATAAAATATCAAATCGTAGTAACATAATTCACATTTAATATCTAGAACTAAAGAGAGCACTATGTTTAGTAGTTAAAAGATGTATAACTATAAGTTTCAAAAACAATTGGCTTAAATTATTAAACAATTTTGACTTATCTGTGCGGCTTTTTTTTGCCCGCTACTGTATAAAGAAGTGCAGTCAGTCTTCTGTCTCTCATACCCTTGCAGCTACTACAACAAGACATAGTGTGAAGAATACAAACTAATTACTTTCTTTCTTTCTCTTTCTCTTACTCTGCCTTCGTCTTACAGCTGCGGGCCGCGCACCACCAGAGCCCTACTATGGCCGCTATATCGGACAATTTACGAATTTTGCGCACGGCATCAAGGTAGGCATCAAATGTGGGCAAGGTGGCCTCCTCGACTTGTCTAATCTGACAACTTACCTTGTCGTTGCAGGGATCCATCTATGCGGTAGATGAGTCAACGATGTTTGTGAAATCCTTTGCCTACGATGGCACTGGACCGGATGCCTTCTTCTGGGTGGGCAAGACACCGCGCCCATCGCCCGAGGGTTATATTATACCCTATCCGGAGGAATATACCGGACCGTACGTACATATTATTAATGCATTGGCAATCGCAACATATTTTTTGGTCTTGGCCAAAGGCAGGCGGCGATTTTTGGAAGTAGACTGGCTACTCGAGCGCAACGAGCCATTTCCTTGCATGTTTGCCTGTCTAGTGTGTGTGTGTGTGTGTGTGTGTGTGTTGGTGTGTGAGTGGGTGTGTGTGCGAGTGTGTGTATTTGGGCGGTTTTCTGTGTGCGTGCCATGTATCCTTGCAGATTTTACGTTACGCACGGTTGACAATGAAACCACTTTTAAAAATTAAAAAACATTTTTCATCTCGGCTGCCATTTGCGAAGTCGGCTTCGTTCCGTTCGTTTAATGCTTTATTGCTGTTGTTGCTCTTGCTCTTGTTGTTGTTGTTGTTGTTGTTCTTGTTCTACAACGTGTTGTTGCGGTTGTTGTTGCTGTTGTCGCTTGGTTGCCTCCTAATGCGAAAAACTCATTTATTTCTTTACGTTAGATCTGCGTTCATATGTACGAAAGGAGCACGTATGTACATGTCTGTGTGTGTGTATGTGTGTGTGTGTGTGTGTGTATGAATGTGTGTGTGTAACAGCCCACAACAACAGAAAACAGAGCAAGCCACAGCCACAAGTGCATGCCACAGCGTGTACAGAGAGAGAGAGAGAGAGAGAGAGCGAGAAGGCAATGAGAGAAGGGGATGTATTTATTTTAAGTCGTCCCAAGCACAAGGTTAAGCCGCACTACGGTGTATTTTATTTACTCTTACCTTGCGTTTTACTTACCACCCCTCCCCCCCTCTCACTCGATCTCTCTCTCTCCCAAGCCCACAACTAGCTTTGGCTCAGCTCAGCTCAGGCATATGCTGCACTGCGACCACTTGAGCACACTAAGCTTAGCTGAGCCACTCATTGCATGCAGCGGCAGCATTCACAATTCGCTGTCATTTGGCTGCTTAGAGTACAACGGGTACTCACAGCTGACATTCACATTCACAGTTGCATTTGCATTCACTTGCAATATTTAATTATCATTTTGTGCGTGCAAGGTTAAGGTGCTGCAACACCTTCGCCACAGCAACCTTTACCCATCAACCCACTACGCTTCTCCCTCTATCTCCTCTTTCTATGCCTTCTTGCCCTACTCATCTGCCACTTGTCATTGAAATTTTCTCATGCCTTGCGAACTGAAAGATTTAAAAAACAGCCAAGATTTGCGTTAACGCAGCCATCGGTATCGCTGGGAAAATGTCACGTTTTGCGGCCAATAAACAAACAACAATAACACGACGTGTGAAAACGAAATCATGCTGAGCATATGGAAAACGTTTTCACTTTCGCCTTTGCTGGAAAAATTCAATGCGCATTGAAAAATCTCAACTTGCCACACGTTGAAGTTTGCTTCCTTAAGATACTATTTATATAACAGAAATTTACTAAGGCTTTCTCGACTTTTCGACTTATTAAATTTCATATGAAAAATATACACAAATAGATCTAAATATTCTTCATTATGTGTAATGTATAAGCTATTGTTATACACTAATAAGATTAAAATAATAATATATAATTCATTAAGGATTTTTTCCATATTCTAATTTTTACTATTAAATCGAATATATAATAATATATTTCTAATATATCAAACAAATAAGTATGTTATTATTAAAGTAACTACACAGCTCCACTAAGAAAATAGTACTCATGATCTCAGTATGCATCATATGCTCTCATACATATGTATTTTGGATCGCTGCATCCGATTCTGAAAATCTTTTTTGTGTATTTCGACCTGAGCTCAAATACTGATAAAATGTTGAATATCCCCCAAAAGATATAGAATACTGCATGCGACATATGTTTCAATATTTATTTATTTTGACATCTTAAGCCCGAAGTTGGAAGTGAATTTTGCCCTACACTTGTGAGTTTCTATATAACCTCAAAAACTCAACAAACATTTAAAGCTCCAACAATTATATGTTTTTTGACAAATACAATAATGAAATGCAATATATTGCGGAAAAAGTAAGTTTGCTCTTTTAGAACTCTTCAAAATCAATTTCACTTAATAAATAAAATAGTTACGTTCATTATCTTTACATACCAAAATTATGTTTATCTTTGATATAGCAAGCATAAACGTGCACAAGCAGAGATATCTTAGATAAGTGTACAATTTGCTCTACAAAGAAATTATAATAATTTATTTGAACTTTTTCGAGCTCTGATATATATTTTACAATATAGAAAATCATATCATAAAATGAATGTTGAAAATGTAGAAAGAAGTTCATATAGATATGTTACGTTATGTTAACATCTGTTAACATATGTTATATTATACATGTTACACATACATGTCGAATGCAAGTCGATCATTGATAACGACACACGTAGATACGCCATTAGCGACGTCAGCATGATATACCAAGATACTTATAAAGTATTTATCTGCATTTCAGTTCAGAGGGAAAACTTGTTTTTATCAAACATGTATGCAGGGAAACTTTTGAAACGCCTTTCCCTTCTGCTTTTCCTCCTTGTTTGTCCTTGTCCCGTTCAGTGCGCGGTTTTTCGCTTGAAAAAGCCTTTGGCAAAGTTATTATTGTTGTTGCTGCTCGATGACGTGTGTATGCCCATCATGGCAACATCGAAACATCGAAAGGAAAGGAAATCCCCGTCTCCAAGCGCCCCTTTTTAACTTTGGCAGGGGAAGGGGAGGAAGGGAACTTCATATTGTAATCGACTTTAATGCGTTTCATTGTTGATGCCACGTGCCGAGCTTTATTAGTTCAATGTATAGCACTGGCATGCCTCGCCCTCATCCTCCGTCTCATGCTCATGCTTGTGACACCACCTCAAAGAACTCTCTCAGTGTGTGTGTGTGTGAGGCAGGGTAGTCGCAGGCCGGAACGAGACGCGTCGCGCTAGCGATTGCACGCTTTTACGCTTTCAGACACACACATTACCCATGCCACACAATGCGGCACATGCGGCATGCACCTTCTTCACGGCATTGAGTATAGGGGGAGTGGAGGAGGGCGCTGCCAGCCTGGTAGGTGGACGCAAATGATTGCCGCATTATGTGGCGCCCGTGCTAAGTGCCAAAAACCATAGCATACATTTGAGCGCAGTAATTGCGAGCGCGCTTATTGCGTGTAATGATTTAGATATTTAGTTTACTTGAAGATATACATATTCCCCCACTAAATATATGCTGCATATAGACAGCCTGACTGGCTGATAAATGCAGCTGATTGACAGCCGTGTCAGTGCTGCAGTCTCTGGCTGCGCCTAATGACAGTTGACGCGTCTTGCTGCTTTGCTTGGTAACTAAATCCATAGCCTGGTGCTGCTTTATCCTACGGCCAAGTTCAGTCTATATGCATGTATGTGTGCATGTCCCTGGCCTGTCGTCTTCGCCTGCCAATCAGCTTTAATTATGTAAGCGAGAGCGTTTTAGCTGAAAGAGCTGCGCTGCTGTTGGCGCTGTTCACTTCTGCTTTGTGTTCACGCTCGCTTTATTCCACTGTGCTACAGTGGGTGCCTGTGTGTGTGCTTGCCTGCCTGCCTGTGAGTGTGTGTGTGTGTCACAATGGATGCATCGAGCATAAGTAATTAAATTAGATTTTTTTGAGAGAGAAGCATGAAAGCGACTGCGACGCGACGCGACGCGACGCCCTGCGCTGATTAACGCCCCGTTGTCATGCCGCCGTCGCTCGCTGTTGCTCATTTGCATTTTCAGCAGCAGCAGCAGCAACAACAACAACACGGCACACTGCATGCTAACCCCTGCAGCAGCCTCCCCTTTGCTACCTAACTCTACCTTTCTCCCGCTGCTGCTGCTGCTGCTGCTGCTGATACTGATTTATGCTGATCTCATTAAAATGTGTTGCATGCAAAGTGGCAAAACGAAGTTTTAGTTTTGTGTGGGCTGTACAACCTGCCACCCAATAGGCCGTACTTTCAGCCCTCTCTCTGTCCCCCTTTCCTTTACTCTACGCACTGCCAACTGTCCCATCATTCATTGTGTTAATGTTAATCATCGCTGACAACGCGGCCGCAACACGCAAAAATGCTTTTTGCTTCTGATACGCAGCTTTAATGGCTTTAACTCAATTAAGCAGCAGCAGCAGAAGAAAAAGTTAGTCTATAGAGTGGGGCGGGAGGACTGACAAATGGGGGGAAGGGGCAGGGCTCAAGTAGTTGCGCCTGTTGCTGTCACTTGCTGAAAATGTTCACGGTTTTTCTGGCAGGCAAATTAAGTGAGAGTACTACAAAAACCAGAAAGAAAGGCTACCTTCAACATGCCGAAGGTTTCATACCCTGGCAGCTTCGTCTTCTCCTTTGATCTTCTCATTAGGAATTTAATAACTTTCTGTATTACTAAGTGACTATTCCTATGAAAGCCATAGTATATAGCTGTCTAATTCCAATGAAATGCAAAAAGTATAAGTCGATTACTGTCTAACCTTGATTGGCACTGATAACTTAAATTATTTCGAACAACATTACGGGTACTCATACAAAAACCATCGTTTCGGCCGATTGTTCCTATGGCAGCTATATGTTATAGTGGTTCTATTTTGTTAAAATTCTCATGGTATATTGTATTTATCGAAAAAGTTTAATCTAGTAAATTTGAATATAAAATCTTGACAAACAACCAAAATCGGCCGATAGTTTGTATGCCAGCTGTACGATATATTGGTCGGGTCCGGCTCGTTCTAACTTATTTACAGCGTGCAGCAATAAGAAGCATGTGTGCTAAGTTTTATTAAGATTGCTCTCAAACTGAGAGAGTATAATGCATTGCAACAGACAGACAGGCGGAGGGGCAAAAGGACAGACGGACAGACAGACGGACGGGCAGACTGGCAAACGAACAGACGGACATGGCTAGTTCGACTCCCGTATTCAAGCTGACTCAGAATATACATATATATATGGTACTTCATGGGGTCGGAGATGTCATCTAAGGTGCAAAACAACTTTCTGGCCAAAATGAATATACCCTCTGCAAGGGTATTGAGAGTGATGGATGCAGCAGGCGAAAGGAAGAAGCAGCAGATCTGGCACTATTGGGAACTACAAACTGGGAGTACTGGCTACCATGGAGTATATCAAATGCATAATCAAGCGCTGTGATGAGTTATGCGATACCCTTGCAAAGTATTTTCCCCATTTTCAACTAAATTTAATTGAGTGGTCGTGCCTCAGCTGGCGCTGCGCGTGACAACGCCCCCCTCCTCCCTACACCCTCTCATTTCCCCTTCGAATTATGCATTCATGATAATAATTGAAATACACGAAAATTTGCGTACAATAAATATTTTGGGGGATGACTGTGTTTGGTGACTGTCTGCTGACTCGACGGGTTTTATTGCTCCGCCACCCCCCCCCTGTTCTCCTGGCAAACAATATCATTTGTTGTGCGTTTCTGCGAAGCTGGCAAATCCACAAAATGTGCCGAGAGAAAGGAATGCACTTCCTGCTCTATCGTGTTGCCATCTGGCAATTGCTCGTTGTGTGTCGTGCAACAAGTGCAGCTTTGTCCGACGAGCAGCGAGCGGGCATTGTGCGAGACTGCAGCCAAAGTCGATTGTTGATTGACACACTGAACTTTCGTTTCGTCGGCCAATAGACAAATAAACAAGCCGAAAGGACGAGCGAGCAGCCACACACAGAGAGAGAGAGAGGGAGAGAGAGAATGAGGGGGGAGAGATGGGCTTTCAAACTAATTGGGTGGAAAGCAGCCTGCCCTGTCTCTGCTGTCTCTTCTGTCTCTCCTGCCTGCCTGCCTGCCTGCCTCTCTGTCTGTCTGAGCTGAGTGCAAACAAGACGAGCGAAATCGATAAATGCTTATGGATTTGTGTGCTGAGTGCATCAATGAATCTGTATCCGAATTCGTATTGGAATCCGAAACCGAATCTTGAGCCCGCACACAGTGTAGGCTCAGCAAATCAAATAAAGTACAATACAAACATATATTTGCTCTGGCAAAACACAGTACGCCAAGGCAAACAGATGCAGGGAGAGAAGGAGAGACAGAGAGGGGGACAGAGTGTGGCGAAACGAGCATGAATGTATCTCGCAGATACATTTGAGGGCACAGAGCTAACTCTCGCTATACGCTCGGTTCGCTGTGCCGTGTGTTGACACAGCAGCATTCAATTTGTTTTGAACTCATCAAAGGTCAACGCGACGTAACGTGAACGAATCTGCAGCAGCCCGACTTCACTTAGTTCATGTCAACGTCATCTCGAGGGTGTAAATGAAGTGCTTAGCCGTGTCTAATGTCCTCTCTCTCTAATGTCGATTGCGGCCTGTCCGACACTTGTTACTCGCCTGACGGATGGGTAGACGGATAGACAGACAGACACATAGGCAGCAGAGACACAGTCGGATAGACAGACAGGCAAAGAGACTGCTCTGTGTGCCTCACATACCTATTTAGTATCATCCAACCAACACCCTCAAGATACTCCCACTGACTTTCCCTGACAGCTGTGGCCAGATTACATATATATATATATATAGTTGACTGATTCCCTTGGGAGTGACTTTACTTTGATAATGAACTAGCTTTCCTTCTCTCCATTAGAAAATATAAATTAGGAGTGTGGCTTGCGTTTGAAGAGCAAAGAATGAGAGCAACAAATTTACCTTAACAAGAAACACCGAAGGTTTTACACCCTTCTTCCAATGTTTCTTGCTAGTATAGTATATAGTATAGTTATGATTAGTTGAGTTAATTTGGTAAACAACCTTTTTTTCGGCCGATTGTTCTTATGGTACCTATATGTTACGATATAACATGTCGATGTAGTTTATTTGGTTGCAATGTCTTGAGAAATAACGAAAATCTGCCGAAATTGTTCTATGGGATAATAATGTTTATAGCTGCAAGATTAGTTTGCGTTTCAACAGACAGTCGGAGAGACAGACAGACGGATGGACTGTTCAATGGAAAGACAGACAGACCGACAGACGATGAATGGATATACAGACGGACAGACGCACACACAGACAGACGGCCAGACAGACAGACGGACAGACATGGCTCCTCTGTTGTTGTGATTCAGACTATAATAAATATAACTTTTGCACAAAATTGATATATCCTCTGCAAGGGTATAATAAAAATTCACTGCATATGGCATTCATAGCTGCAAATAAAATATTTTCCCTTTGCCATAAATGCAATAAATGGAAGTTATTTTCATAAAATGTTGTAGCAAATTGTAAAATATAATATGAGTATAGGAATTTGTCTTTCTCTCCAAAAATAATCCTGAATAATCTGAAAATAATCCTTGAATTTCGATGGTGCCAGCTGAATTCTCTTGCATCTCGTCAACATGCCGCTTTAATTTTTCCATCTTTTCTCGCATTTTCCCCAGTATATTTTGGCAAAATGAACAATGCTTTGATTCGAGTGGAAATTGCTTTGATTTCCTTTTGAATGACATGCGAATAATAAATATCAATAACTCAACTAATTGGCTTCACAGTCGCAAAGAGCTCAATTAGCACAGCCGAATGTACTACTATATATATTATATATACTACATATATCTGTAGTATTGTGTATGTTAGTATGATGTGTTAGTGTACAAGGACATATGTACATTATTAATGCATACATGTTCATATATGTACATATATGACTGCTATGACTGCTCGGATGTGGGAATGCAGCTTCATGTGTGCGTGTGTGTGTGTTTGTGTGTTTGTGTGTGTGTGAGTGTGGCATGCCTCGCATCGTTGCATTAGCCATAAATCTTCGTCACAGTCAACCGAAAAAAAATATGCAAGTGCGGCAAAAGAAGCACAGAAAGAGAAGGAAAACCCTTTTTTTCTTTCATTCTCTTCCTTTTGCTATTTTGATGGGCTTTTGGGCTTTAATATAGTTTAAGCAACTGGCAACATACTTATGCTTGCCCACTGCTGTTGCGGCCAGTGTTAATTGGCCACAGATGCCTTTAACAAGCCAGCAAAGAAAAGGGCGAGGCAAACTGAAGAGGCTGCTGGACGTTGAAGGGTGGTTGCAAACAAAGTGCATTATCCACTGTTGACATGGTTGCATTTTCCGGCTGGTTTCGCTTTAATTTTAATGACCCTGCCACTACAAGCTCGCGTCAATATTGACTGTGCAAATTGGAGGCGTGGGCCATGGCCCCCTGCTCGCAGTTGACCGGTCCAGTGGCCCTCCGGCACCGAAGGACTGCATTTTCTGGCAATCGAGCGAGAGAGGACACCAAAGCCGAGGGCTTTTAATTTTTGTCCACTGAATAGATATAGATATAGATATAGATATAGGGATAAAGTAGGATGTACAGGCAAGCAGCGATAAAGCGTACCATTAAATAGTATGCCAGAGATAGATAGGAGAAAAATGAAGATAAGTAATACAAGAAATGATTTTTAGGAAGAGCTATAAAAAATGTTTAAGTAAAGGATTTTTGATATATAATTAAGATAACAGTTTGTAATATTCACAAGTTTGACTAAGAAACAAACATATATACGTTTTTTTAAACCTTTCTCAATACATTAAGACAAACCAGTAAGAAAAGCAACAGTCGCGCAGCACGCGACAGTGGGATACCCTTGGACCTATGTTCCTATGTATGTAGACTTTGAAATTATTCTCGACAGATGGCGCTCGCGCTTTGCGCTCGTCCGTCTCGCTTGTTAGCTGACACAAGCACTTGGTTTTATGCTCATACTTTCTTAAATAACTTCTGTGTTTATTGACCGATCGGATTACAATTTCGAGAATACGTAGATATTTCATTCAGTTTATTAAAGTTAAAGTCAGAAAGTTGTATCTTTTATACAGCGCTTATAAATTGAGTTCAAAAATTAAATTATTAATTTGCAGGGGCGGTGGGCGTGGCATCCAATATTTGAAATAAACTTGATCTGCGCCGGCTACACAGAAATGTTCATGCCAAATTTGATAACTGTAGCTTTTATAATAGCTGAGATCTGTGTAGATGAACACATCATCCGGACATCCGGACATCCAGACAGACAGACATGGCTCAATCGACTCGGCTAGTGATCCTGAGCAAGAATATATATACTTTATGGGGTCTGCCACGCCTCCTTCTGCCTGTTACATACATTTGCACAAAGTTAGTATACCCTTTTTTGACCATTTTCAATGGTCGAAGGGTATAAAAATTCTAAAGACAAAAAAAAATGGGGTAAGCTTTGAAGATATGGTGGCAAATATAGTATGACATGTGAAAGTATATAAGAAGATTATATATATGGGAGTAAAAAAGAATAGGAATAATAATGTATAGTATCATATGTGAAAATATATATGAAGTTTATATGAATAGGAATAGTAAAGAATAGGAATAGTAATGTATAGTATGAAATATGAAAATATATTAGAAGTTTATATGAATAGGAATAGTAAAGTTGTACTGCAGATGTTATATTTAAAAACTATATAAGTGAAACATCTTAAGCTGTTGTTTAAGGATCCAACAACAATTTCAGAGACAGTTGAGTTTTCCAACTGGTTTTTACTTCCTGTTCAAGGCAACGAAGCTTGACTGTACGCACTGCTTAGCCAGAGTTTCAAGGCTTCTTTGCTTTATTACCAGGCACAAAGCGCTCTGTTGACTCTTCTCTTATGTGTTGCCTCTCTCTCACACACACTCTTACCCTCTCCCTCTCTGTCTCTGTCTCTTTTCATACGCATCCCGCAGCGATCCGCCCATTTTGCAGGCGCACAACAATACGGACATCATACTGCGTTTACCCATGGGCAAAAGGATTAAGGACATTCGATGGCTGTCCGTGTGGTGCAGACGCTTTACGGTAAGTCCTTCCTCTTTGCCAGTGCTCTTACAGTGCTCTCTCTTTTCTTTTTTTTTTTACTTTTGTTATTGTTGTATTCTGCTTCTTTTCTTAGCTAGCAAACGGCACGCGTCGTATTCACATGGTAGATTTGTTGAAGACCAAAAAGCGTTTTGTAATTACATTTTTGTAATTTAACTGCAGCTGCAGCAGGATTCCGTGTATTTCTGGCCAAAAGTTCCAAGCATCGATTTTCCTTTTCTTTTCCTTTGGCTGCCACAGCCTCGGCGGTTCTTCTTTTCGTTTTTTTTGCCTGCGTCCTCGATGTGGGTCAGTTTTGTCAGGGCAGCCGAAAAGTTTGTTTTCATTAGAGTTTTTAGGTTTTTAATTACATTTCTGCATAGACAAATGCACAGCGTGCCTCCAGTGCCTGTACCCCACCCAGACCGCACCTCCTTAGGTGGCCAGGGATACACACACACACACACACATACACACATACACAGAAAAAGAATGCTCGACTCCAAGCTGAAACGAAAATTACTTTTGTTTAAGTTTGGCAAATAAAAATGCATTTGAAATACAACTGCAAATGTTATGACAACTCTTTCAGGGATAAAGCCAAGAGGAGGTCGGAGAGATAGGGACAAAGACAGGGACTGGGACTGGGACTGGGACTGGTGCTGGGTTTGGGGATTGGCTGCCCAAGGTGGATGTGGAGCCAAAGATGGCCGCCATAGTAAAATAAATTACAGCAGACATTTTTGATTAACTCAAGTGGTTGCACTCACACACAGGCACACAGGCACACAGGCACACATGCACACGAATACATAAGCAAATTATACAGGGTGTCTAGCTGTTACTGTTGTAAATACACTCACACACACACAGCAACCTCTGTATGTGTGTGTGTGTGTGTGTGTTACGCGCGCTCTCTGTTTCTCCGCTTCCATTGACTGACAGCCAAAAAAGTTCTTGGGGGCTGACACACACACACACCTACACATACTAACAGCCCAGTTTGGGGGTATGTTTATGTGCCTGTGTGTGTGTGCCTTGTTTTGTGGAGTTCTGCCTGCGCATGCTCATGTTTTCGGGGGGTGGGGGCGGTGGGCTCCACATGCATGCGAGTAACGCACATAAGGGCTCTATATACTTTACTCTATAGGAACACTTTCGAGTATACAACAACAAGATTGTTAGTATAAAATACTGAAAGGGATTTCCACATGTCAACTGCACAAATTGTTTATTTAAATTAACAATTTATCTGTATTTGTATTGCAATTATACACATGTATGTGCAGGCGCGAGGAATGCAAGCAAATTGAGAGAGATACTTGAGGATTAATATAATATTGTAACACTCGATTAGGCAGAAACAGTATACAGAGACCATTATACAATACTTGCAAGACCCACTTTAAAGAGCTTTATATTTGGCATAATTTAACAAACAATTAATACAGCTGAGATAAGAGGATTAAAGCTGTACGTACACATGTATTTAATGTTTATAATACTAAAAGAAATATCTTAAAGAAAGTTCAATATGAAATATATATATAGGGCCTCATTGTTTACTGCTATTATTTCTATATATTCTTTGCTATTCTTTCTTTATGTACTAGAGTTTTAAATTGTGTTCAATATCTACCAACTGCAGGTCGATTTTGGCGAAGTTTTCATACCACCCTCCCTGGATGTGCCCAAGCCACGTGTCCTGCCTGAGTTTAGGCGTCTGGCCCACGGTCTCCGCTCCAGCAACATTAGCGTACTAGATGCCAAGACATTCTACATGTAAGCCTGGATATATACATATTATATTTATATTTAAGATATCATATTATATTGTATTATATATTTATATTATATTATATTAATTGCACTTTCCCTCTAGTCCCAATCTGCACTATGATGGCGCTGGTCCCGATGCGTATTTCTGGGTGGGCAACGGCAGCGAACCGAATATCATGGGTGTTAAGGTGCGTAACAGGAATATATATGTATATATATATATCATGTATATATATTTAATTAATTTATGCACAAATTGTTAAGGTTCCCAACGAAGTTGGATCATTGGAACCGCTGCGTGGCTATCAAGGCGAGGATATTGAGATTCAATTGCCGGGCAGTTTGACTGTCTACGACATCGATTGGCTGGCCGTCTGGTGTGTGGAGTACAGGCACAACTTTGGACATGTCTTCATACCAAAGGATTTGGATGTGCCGCCAGCACTGGGACAGACAAAGATTACGGTAAGTGTGTGGGTTAATTTAGAGCATCAACTTGTAGTGAGTATAAGCAAAAGAGGGCAGCACTCTCCACACTACATAATACACACACTTTCACCCATACATACACACACACACACACAGACACCTGTACCTAGCCATATGCTCATTCCCACATGTCTCATAATTGTATATCTCTTTAACTTATGCGCGCCGCATTAGCCTTCATGGTGGTACACACCCGTAAGTACTAGTCCTAGCCTCATGCATGCTCGGCCCCCGTTGTATCTACAACCAAAACTAACTAATCTTCGCTTTCTTTGCTTGCAGACAACAACAACGCCACGTCCGGTTTACTCCAATTGTCGTGAGATATTGCCCAATAAGTTGCAGGTCAAGTGGGAACTGCAGGGCGAGTTTCTGCAGATTGAACTGTTCGGACGCATCACTGAGGATCAGTATATGGCCTTCGGACTCTCCGGTGCCAATGGACGACCGCAGATGGCACAGTCCGATGTTGTAGTTGCCTTCTACGACACAACTGCACGCGTCTTTCGTGCCGAGGATTATTTCATCTCCGATTTGTCGCAGTGCGATGGTCAACGTGGCGTCTGCCCGGATGAGCGCATTGGAGCACGCAATGATGTGATTGTCGGTGCGTAGAGATACAAAATAAGACTCAGCATAATCTGTAGTAGAAAGAATAGCATTCAATAGTATGCGATATGAGAACTATGTTAAGACTGTCTACATATGTAGTTTGGTTGCGCTAGGCCTGTACATGTCCGTCTGTTTCCACTGTTTGATTTATTAGATTTAACATTTAATGTGCCATACATAGCACAGATCTTATTGTATCTTTGTAGACATTTAACTTGCTTCTTATCTTATCACTTATCACTTTCCATTTAATATTCACTTCAGTTAGTGGAGATCGCAAGAACGGCGTCACCAGCATCCGTTACAAGCGCTTGCTGCAGACAAACGAGGCCATTTACGATGTACCGATACCTATCGATCGCGATGTATCGATAATAGCAGCAGTGGGTCCACTCAATGCCCGCAAGGAGGCCAACGCACACTCGCACACCGCCAGCGACCACAACCCCGACGATATTCGCATTAACTTCTCCAAGCGCGTAAGTCTGACACTCAATTATATATTCGCTTGATCGGATTTTAATTTAATTCCCTTTTGTAGAACGATCATTCGTGCAAGAACTCGCTGTACGATGTGCGGGACGAGAGCGGTCCGAAGCCATGGCCGACGCGTAAGATCGTGGGTGAGCGCAAGTTCCATGCCAGCATTGGTCCAACAGGTGGCAAGCGGGGCTATACGGCAATCACTGGAGTGCCCTCGTGGGGCATTGCCTGGTACATCAACGATCAGCTGATACCGGAGATCACCGTGGAACGTGGCCAGACCTACGAGTTCATCATCGAAGGTGGCAACGATCCTGCACAGCCCGCCAGGTGTGTTATGGCCAACGAATGTTCTAAAATACATTGTCATTAATGCCTTTTCTATGTAGATATCATCCCTTGTACATAACGGATTCACAGGAGGGAGGTCTGGGCCAGAAGACGGGACTAGATGCACGTAAGCAGACTGCGTATGCGGGCGTCGAGTACGATGAAGATGGCAATGCCATTCCCACTGGCGGTAAATACGAATTACACTCCTAAGAGTTCACTTAAGTATAACCTGTACGATTTGTTAGTGGGTCGCTACTGCGAGTGGGAGCACCGAACCGTGGATCGTTCATCGGAGATAGCCACCTTCGAGGAATACAAGGAGACACTGGTCCACAACTGCGAGGATGGAGAGCCGGGCTATATGAACTGGACGGTGCCCTTGGAAGCACCCGATGTGCTCTACTATCAAGTGAGTGAAGTACTCCCCTTAACTCAAATATCCTTCTAATCTATCTGCCTTCTGTACTGCAGTGTTTCACACACAACAATCTGGGCTGGAAAATCAACGTGGTGGATGCGGGAGCCAGCGCTGCGCCAATACATCGCCGACACCTGCAGCTCGGCATAGTTTTAACAGTTATTAGTCTGGTTGTTAGGCGGCTGAGAATTGATGCCTGATAGTTGAATCTCCATTAAATTGAATATGATAAGTTTCTCCAGATTCTCCAGCAGATTAAGGCAAGGGCTTTGAGCATATCTAGCAAGCACTTAACATATCCCAAATCATATTGATATCTTTTTTAACGAATTTATAATTTAACCTTGCTATCTATCATTCACATTCACAAACATTGCTAGTACTACAATATCATATATATCTGCCAGGGGAGTTTGGAACACGAACGAGACAGAATATCACAACCAGGCTAATATCATCTGAGAAACATATCTTCATAATACTTTTTAAGGTGTGCAACTGTTGAAACTATTGTGTGAGAGAGTGTGTGGGAGCGGAAGAGAGAGAGAGAGAGAATGTGGCCTGTACGGGTGATGGGGGCAAGAGCTCTTTGTAAATTAACGTGAAAGGAATTCTACTTTTTTACTTGTATGCGAAACGTATCGCACTTACTTATACATCTACGTTTACACTAAAATTGATATGTAAACAGTAATTTTTTCTAGAGACAACTACTACTTATACAGACAATACACACATATATATTTCTATATATATATGTACATAATTGTAGCTCTAATTCGGTTCTAATGTAAATGCAAAAACCGACAATAAAAACGCGACACGATGACAATAAACGGAATGTGCGCAAAACAATTTGCTGAGCCAAAACTAAAGCTCAAATCTATATATTGTAAAATAAGAATTGATAATGTTAAGAGATACTAAACGAGTATGACAATAAAAGGCATATGTAAATCTAACGAGAATCGAGCAAAACAATACAATAATTTTACACATTTTAAATGTACTACAAAGTAACTAAACAAAAGGCGAAAAAAACAACAAAAAAATTGAATCTAGATACTTGTAATGAGGTTATTTATTGCTACTGACTACTGTGGTGCTTCTTGTAACAATATTATCGATGATGTCAGCGAGAGAGAGAGAGAGAGAGAGATAGAGAGAAGAAGAGAGAACGCCAAACCAATAAGGGTTCCAAATTTTGTTATCAAATGTTTTTCTTGTAACTTTTTAAATCTATTTGCATGATTGGTGTTTTTTATAAATCAATGTTTACATATTTCGTTCTTTGCCGTTTATAATACGTACTATACATGTGAAGTAGTAGAAGAAGAAGAAGAAATCGAAAGGAAACGAAATCGAAAGGAGATGAATATGTGTGCATCTTAACTTTGGGACAATAATCAAATGTCGGATAATAGTTGCCCACATAACTTTGCGAATTGTTTATTACGTATATTGATATATTAGACAATATTGATATTAAGTCAAGTAGAGTACAGTTTGTAGTCTATACCTTTTGGTAGTCAGACGTACAATTTGGGGCTGGGTTTGATATATGAGAATATAATATAAATATAAATAAATATATACGAATATACTTTAATATAAATACTGTATATACTTAAAGTGAAGAATACACATTTCAAACAATAATAATCTGCATTTTTCTAGTTCTCGAAGAATCCAATACATACATATACATATACATATTATCTACCTAAATGTATCACGAATCTGTTAAGTTTCTGTTCTTCAACCTACTTTATACCTTTATACAGACAATAATTTTTTGAAAAGAAAGAAAAATAACAACTAGAACTTATTTCAACTATTTGCATTGTGTTTCTAAGTGAGACCAGATAAGGAATCATTGAATGGCTATATAATCGGCTCATTGTCGCGCGATATAGAGCGCCCCCAGAATAATTAGACAATTTTGATAATAACATTTGAGATTTACGTATATACACAGAGGTATAGGCTTACGACCTGGGACTCCAACGAGTTTTGTAAGGCAAATGAGAACATATTTGTATAGATTAACAGACGATTTCATACTTATTCTTCAGCTATGCGCACAGTGCGAGTCCAATACAATGAGGCAATACAAAAAAACAAGAAACAAAACCATAATCAAAAAGCGAAAACTCTCAGTTTATAAATACATTTGCTTATATTGAATTAATCTGCATAGATACTTACGATAATATCTAAATACATACGACTTGTAATGGAATAATCCGAATACACACACACAAACTAGCATACATATATCAAGTTTTCATGTCGATTATCACTTACGTACTTAAGTCAACTTAGATAGCAACATTTTTCTGCAAATGCAAATCGAAAATAACAAAAAACCTTGAAAAACTTTCATTATCTCCAGTTTACGATTAAATAACTACATAAGTATGGTATATGCATGAGGGAACTACTCCATTTTTAAAAGAAAAACGTTAATAAGCCTCACACATTCAAATATAATATGTAAATCCAGTTCGAAATCCAAATCCAAATTCAAATTAAAATCAAAAGACATTGACAACTTGCTTTGACTGGGGCAAGCCCTTAAGATAAGTGTAGAACATTGAAATTGAAATCGAATTGAAACTTAAATTGAATATGAAACATTGATGTCAATAAGCAGCTTCATGAAGGTAAAATCCAAACTGCTACAAAACATATTCTAGAAATAAACTCAAAAAAAACAAAGAGCTTGTGTATTGATTTATTTCAAACCTCATTAGACCTCAGACCTTTCCTTCCATTCGCAATTTAATAATACAATTTAATTGTTATTTTTAATTTCTATTCTCTCAATTGCACTTTGCGCACTTCACAACGAAGACTACTGATAAGTGGCAACAGCTGCGCATTCCATAGGAGACAGATGTTTGCGACGCTGTCGTATCACCTGAGATACACCTAGGTGACCAATTGACACCCATGATCCCTGTACTTATCTTCGCTGCACCAGATATTGCAGCATCCCATTCGATTTACTTTGCTATATAAGTGAATGTCGCAGACCGAGTAAGCAACAGTCTTTAGGAATTGGATCCTAGTCAAGTTTCCAATCCGGAGCAGTTGAGCAGTAATCTGTCGAACAGACGCAGTCGGAATCTTTCAACATGAAAATCGCCTTAGCATTCCTGGCCTGTGTGGGCTTGGTCGTCGCGACCAGCTTGCACAAGACACACGAGGTGAAGATCGCGGATAAGGAATTCCTTGCGAAGCAAAAGTTCCTCTTCGAGATTGTCTACCGTGTGGAGGATCCACTGATGTTCGACGAGTACATTAAGTTCGGCAAGGCCTTCACCTTCGAAAAGTCCTCCTTCTCAGTGAGTATTACTGGCCATTGCCTCCTTCCCAAGCTAATCGAAACTGCCGCTATTTGTCTTTATCCTTCTCAGGAATGGGAGATCTACATGGAGAAGTTCTTCGAGGCTTTCAAAATGCACTCCCTGCTGCCCAAGGGTGAGTTCTTCGGCGAGCTGGTGAAGACACACGCCAAGCAGGCCCGTGGTCTCTTCAACATGTTCTACTATGCCAAGGACTGGGAGAGCTTCATGCACACCGTCTCGTGGGCCCGCATGCACGTGAACGAGGGCATGTTCGTCTATGCTCTGACTCTGGCTGTCATCCACCGCACCGACTTCCATGGCCTGATGCTGCCCTCCATCTACGAGATCTTCCCTCAGTTCTTCTTCAACAGCAAATTCATCTACGAGGCCGAGAAGTTCGACTACGAGATGTGGACCAAGATGAACATGTACGAGAAGGAATACAACGATGTCTACTACAAGACTGGCAACCAGTACAACGGCAACAGCATGTACCAGAACAGCGACTACATGTACGTCAAGGACTGGAAGATGTGGCAGTGGTGGAAACTGATGGGTGTCGGCGAGCACTGGTACAATGAGGAGAAGTTCATGCTGCGCGAAAACATTTACGAGTTCAACCAGGACACCAAGTGGCAGCAACTCATGAAGGACATTAAGGTCTGGTGGATGCCAGTCGACTACTCTCGCGACCTGGAGATGTACAACTACGAGTCTTCAATGTCCTACTTCACTGAGGATTTGGGATGGAACGCATACTGGTACTACCTGAACATGGACTACTCCTTCTTCTTGGACGGCACCACCTTCGGCCTGAAGAACGACCGTCGTGGCGAACTCTGGCTGTACACCGTCCACCAGCTTCTCTCCCGTTACTACATGGAGCGTCTGTCGAATGGCTTGGGCGAAATTCCCGAGTTCTCGTGGCACAAGGAAATCGAAATGGGATACGATCCCCAGATGATCTACTACAACGGCATTGGCTACAGCTACCGCAAGAACTACTACGAGATGGAGACCTACGGCAACTACAAGATGCTCGACAAGGTCACCGGTTTCATGAAGCGCATTCACAACATCGTCGACTTGGGCTACTACAAGACGTCCGATGGTCACACCATTGATCTGCGCAAGCCCGAATCCATTGAGTACATCGGCAGCTTGCTGCAGGGCAACATCGACAGCATGGACAAGATGTTCTTCCAGTTCTGGAACATGCTCGCCCATATGTACTTCGCCGACGCCGACTTCCACCAGATGGAGGTGTACCCCAATGTCATGCTGAACTTCGAGACAATGATGCGCGATCCCATGTACTACATGTTCTACAAGTCGATTGTCCAGGTCTACTTCAAGTTCATGCACTACCTGCCCAAGTACACCAAGGAGCAGCTGATGATGCCCGGCGTCACCCTGAAGCATGTGGATGTCAGCGAGATGGTCACCTACTTCGATCTGGTTGACTTTGATGTGAGCAACCTGATGAACGATAAGATGGTCTTCCATGAGGGTAAGTTCGTGTGGGACAAGTCGTTGTACGCTCGCCAGATGCGTCTCAACCACAAGCCCTACACCTACACCTACAACATCGAGTCAGACAAGGCCGAGAAGGTTGTCATCCGTGCATTCCTCGGACCCAAGTTCAATGAATACGGCCACATGATTTCCCTTGAGGAGAACCGCATGAACTTCATGGAGCTGGATGAATTCATGTACGAACTGAAGGCTGGCAACAACATCATCACCCGCAAATCCGACGACCTGTACTGGACCGTCAAGGATCGCACCAGCTACACTGAACTCTACCACTACATGATGATGGCCTTCGATGGCAAATACGACTTCCCTCTGGACATCAGCGAGCCCCACTGCGGCTTCCCCGACCGTCTTGTGTTGCCCATGGGCTGGAAGCAGGGCATGCCAATGCAACTGTTCTTCATGGTCATGCCATACAACGCACCCACCAAGCACGAGCAGTTCACCAGCTTTGACTACACCTACTCTTGCGGCATTGGCTCCGGCTCTCGCTACCTCGATGACCTGCCTTTCGGTTATCCCTTCGACCGTGAGATCGATGAGTACGAGTTCGCTGTTCCCAACATGTACTTCAAGGACATCCACATCTTCCACGTCGACACCATGGAGCCCTACTACAAGTACAAGGGATACAGCAACTACGGCAAGTTCGACTACACCTTCTTCAGTGAATACTACACCAAGCACTTCAAGATGTAAACGGAACCTGGCAATGGAACGAATGATATGAAACTGATGCATTTCAGAAATTTAGTTTTAAGTTGAGCAAAAAGTGAAATAAACTTTCGAAAATCCCATAAACAAAACCTTTTTTTGTTCAATTTTAAATTGTTTTTCGTTCAACCTAAGCAATTCCAGGTATAAAGTACTGCATACTTTTAAGGGTTTTCAAGAAGACTCCATGAACAGCAAAGGAAAATGTATATTTCAGGCTCGAAAGGTTTTGAAGACCAAATAAATATATATTTCTATAAATTAACAGAAGACGTCATGCTTATTTTTCACATACTATAGGTACAGTCGAGCGTACCAGATAGTAAGATACCTTTTTCTCTATTTAGGAAAGTAGATACAAACACATTACAGCACTTACCATATAATTCCCAATAGCAAATTCTGTGTACATTTTTCAGCTCCATATTGTTTTTTTAGGTCTCTCACACACAAGCAACGTTGATGTTAGAGTTTATATGGTGTTTGTCTGTGTGTTTTTGTCTATTTGTTAGAAAGTTAAAATTATAATTCTTCGCCAATCCATCACAAATAAGAGATTTGTGGTCATCGAAAATTTGCAGTTAACTTGATCTACGTATGGTATACATTTTAAATTCGGTATTCCTACATTTTATTATAGCTAAGATCGGTGTATTTACAGCGACGGACAGAAAAACAGACGGGTAGATAGACAGACAGACGGACGGACTGACAATCAGACAGACGGACGCGGCTGGTAAACCTGTTATATACATTTGCATAAAGTTGGTGTACCCTTTATCAATGGTCGAAGGATATAAAAACGTTAATAAGCCATATGTACAAATATTATACATATGTCGCATATACATGTATGTACAAATATTAAAGGGTGATTTTTTAAGAGCTATAGGAAAGTTTATAGAAAAAAAACACATAAAATTCAGAGAAATGCATGAAATTTTCATTTGAATCGATAGAACGGTGCATATAATTTAATGGTTGGAGATTTTTTCATGCAAATGTTGATCGTGACTGCGCTTCAAATCGTCCATCCGCTTTGTCCAATTTTGGTATACTCTTTCCTAGAAATGCTTCAGAAAAATTAAAAGTGCTGAACGAAAAACAATTTAAAATTGAACAAAAAAAGGTTTTGTTTATGGGATTTTCGAAAGTTTATTTCACTTTTTGCTCAACTTAAAACTAAATTTCTGAAATGCATCAGTTTCATATCATTCGTTCCATTGCCAGGTTCCGTTTACATCTTGAAGTGCTTGGTGTAGTATTCACTGAAGAAGGTGTAGTCGAACTTGCCGTAGTTGCTGTATCCCTTGTACTTGTAGTAGGGCTCCATGGTGTCGACGTGGAAGATGTGGATGTCCTTGAAGTACATGTTGGGAACAGCGAACTCGTACTCATCGATCTCACGGTCGAAGGGATAACCGAAAGGCAGGTCATCGAGGTAGCGAGAGCCGGAGCCAATGCCGCAAGAGTAGGTGTAGTCAAAGCTGGTGAACTGCTCGTGCTTGGTGGGTGCGTTGTATGGCATGACCATGAAGAACAGTTGCATTGGCATGCCCTGCTTCCAGCCCATGGGCAACACAAGACGGTCGGGGAAGCCGCAGTGGGGCTCGCTGATGTCCAGAGGGAAGTCGTATTTGCCATCGAAGGCCATCATCATGTAGTGGTAGAGTTCAGTGTAGCTGGTGCGATCCTTGACGGTCCAGTACAGGTCGTCGGATTTGCGGGTGATGATGTTGTTGCCAGCCTTCAGTTCGTACATGAATTCATCCAGCTCCATGAAGTTCATGCGGTTCTCCTCAAGGGAAATCATGTGGCCGTATTCATTGAACTTGGGTCCGAGGAATGCACGGATGACAACCTTCTCGGCCTTGTCTGACTCGATGTTGTAGGTGTAGGTGTAGGGCTTGTGGTTGAGACGCATCTGGCGAGCGTACAACGACTTGTCCCACACGAACTTACCCTCATGGAAGACCATCTTATCGTTCATCAGGTTGCTCACATCAAAGTCAACCAGATCGAAGTAGGTGACCATCTCGCTGACATCCACATGGTTCAGGGTGACGCCGGGCATCATCAGCTGCTCCTTGGTGTACTTGGGCAGGTAGTGCATGAACTTGAAGTAGACCTGGACAATCGACTTGTAGAACATGTAGTACATGGGATCGCGCATCATTGTCTCGAAGTTCAGCATGACATTGGGGTACACCTCCATCTGGTGGAAGTCGGCGTCGGCGAAGTACATATGGGCGAGCATGTTCCAGAACTGGAAGAACATCTTGTCCATGCTGTCGATGTTGCCCTGCAGCAAGCTGCCGATGTACTCAATGGATTCGGGCTTGCGCAGATCAATGGTGTGACCATCGGACGTCTTGTAGTAGCCCAAGTCGACGATGTTGTGAATGCGCTTCATGAAACCGGTGACCTTGTCGAGCATCTTGTAGTTGCCGTAGGTCTCCATCTCGTAGTAGTTCTTGCGGTAGCTGTAGCCAATGCCGTTGTAGTAGATCATCTGGGGATCGTATCCCATTTCGATTTCCTTGTGCCACGAGAACTCGGGAATTTCGCCCAAGCCATTCGACAGACGCTCCATGTAGTAACGGGAGAGAAGCTGGTGGACGGTGTACAGCCAGAGTTCGCCACGACGGTCGTTCTTCAGGCCGAAGGTGGTGCCGTCCAAGAAGAAGGAGTAGTCCATGTTCAGGTAGTACCAGTATGCGTTCCATCCCAAATCCTCAGTGAAGTAGGACATTGAAGACTCGTAGTTGTACATCTCCAGGTCGCGAGAGTAGTCGACTGGCATCCACCAGACCTTAATGTCCTTCATGAGTTGCTGCCACTTGGTGTCCTGGTTGAACTCGTAAATGTTTTCGCGCAGCATGAACTTCTCCTCATTGTACCAGTGCTCGCCGACACCCATCAGTTTCCACCACTGCCACATCTTCCAGTCCTTGACGTACATGTAGTCGCTGTTCTGGTACATGCTGTTGCCGTTGTACTGGTTGCCAGTCTTGTAGTAGACATCGTTGTATTCCTTCTCGTACATGTTCATCTTGGTCCACATCTCGTAGTCGAACTTCTCGGCCTCGTAGATGAATTTGCTGTTGAAGAAGAACTGAGGGAAGATCTCGTAGATGGAGGGCAGCATCAGGCCATGGAAGTCGGTGCGGTGGATGACAGCCAGAGTCAGAGCATAGACGAACATGCCCTCGTTCACGTGCATGCGGGCCCACGAGACGGTGTGCATGAAGCTCTCCCAGTCCTTGGCATAGTAGAACATGTTGAAGAGACCACGGGCCTGCTTGGCGTGTGTCTTCACCAGCTCGCCGAAGAACTCACCCTTGGGCAGCAGGGAGTGCATTTTGAAAGCTTCGAAGAACTTCTCCATGTAGATCTCCCATTCCTGAGAAGGATAAAGACAAATGGGGGCAGTTTCGATTAGCTTGGGAAGGAGGCAATGGCCAGTAATACTCACTGAGAAGGAGGACTTTTCGAAGGTGAAGGCCTTGCCGAACTTAATGTACTCGTCGAACATCAGTGGGTCCTCCACACGGTAGACAATCTCGAAGAGGAACTTCTGCTTCGCAAGGAATTCCTTATCCGCGATCTTCACCTCGTGTGTCTTGTGCACGCTGGCCGCGACGACCAAGCCCACACAGGCCAGGAATGCTAAGGCGATTTTCATGTTGAAAGATTCCGACTGTGTCTGTTCGACAGATTACTGCTCAACTGCTCCGGATTGGAAACTTGACTAGGATCCAATTCCTAAAGACTGTTGCTTACTCGGTCTGCGACATTCACTTATATAGCAAAGTAAATCGAATGGGATGCTGCAATATCTGGTGCAGCGAAGATAAGTACAGGGATCATGGGTGTCAATTGGTCACCTAGGTGTATCTCAGGTGATACGACAGCGTCGCATACATCTGTCTCCTATGGAATGCGCAGCTGTTGCCACTTATCAGTAGTCTTCGTTGTCAAGTGCGCAAATTGAGTGCAATTGAGAGAATAGAAGTCCAAGGTCATACATTTTTATTATAGCTTGAATTTAACAAAATTTGAAATTCTTCAGCACGGTAAATCGGTAAATCCCAAAAACAGTGCATACTTTTATGCGCTGCAACGAAAACCCCATTTATGTCCGAGGAAAATATGTATACTTTTATTGTGATTTTTTCAGTTTTGTACCTAAGAATTCCCAACTGGTTATAGTTGGCACGGCATGGAAACCCCTAGCCGTAGCTGAGTTAAGCATACTTACCTGGCGTAGAGGTTAACCGTGATCACGAAGGCGGTTCCTCCGGAGTGAGGCTTGGCCATTGCACATTCGGCTGAGTTGACCTCTGCGATTATTCCTAATGTGAATAACTCGTGCGTGTAATTTTTGGTAGCCGGGAATGGCGTTCGCGCCGTCCCGAATTTAATAATACATTTTAGCACTTAATTTTGAGTAAATTTATTTCATCTGGTAAAAGTTCTGAATGTAAATGGACTGTGTGAAATTGTTTTTTCAAATTGGATAACTCTCGCAGTTTGGAGAACTAATTTATATATACGACAGCAGGAACAAATGCAGCACTTATCTTTCGTAATTGGGATATGGCAATAACATGGAATCTGCACTCACTTAACCAAACGCTAAAACGAGCACTAAATCATTTGGAATAAGTGCAATTGTTTTCCTTTTAATTATCAGTTTTTGAAATTGCGGCAAAACTAGAGAATCAGCTGGGTTCCCAAGCAAGCAACTTTAAAAGTGGGGTTAAAAATCTCGTCGTGGCTGTGTGACCGTCTTCCAATAATATTGCTCCACACTGTGGAGTACACAGCCTTGTTAGATTCGATTAACAAACGTATCGATTTTAGTTTCAAAACAATCGACGACACTTTTTCAGTACTGTAGGATTGTAATCGTTGCCACCCCTGGTATGAACGGTCCTGTAATTCAAATTGATTAAATTAAACAAGTAATTGATGCCAATATTTGTATGCAATGCGCGCTTTAATCAAAATATACTCGCGTATATATATATATTCGGTATGTGTATCGCTAAAGATTTTTATTTTACAGTTTATATTTATTTGCTTTTTGTTTGTTTTGCAATCTTTTTTGTAATTGTTAACATCGCGTTGCAACATTTTCTGAACACAATGTGTGTATGTGTTTTCTCTTGTTTGCGTTCTAAATAATAATACAAATAATATTATGATGTAATGTTAGAGTTATTAACATAATAATAATAATAATATGCATAATGCGTACAGGCAGAATTTCTGAATTCATACTTAGATATGAATAGATCATATATTATATGTATGTAAGTGTATGTATCAAAGGCAGCAAACAATAGGCGAAAATACTTTCACATATTGCGTGTTAATTTTGTTTCAATTAATCTTCATTTGTTTTGTTAATTTATTCAAGTCTCTACAAAGTTTTTAAACTGTACAAATATTTCATTTCAATTAATCGTGAAATTGTAAATGTAATTTGAAACGTGATCTTTTTGCTATAAGTATATAAGCTCTAGATTTGGTAGTAAATACATTAATGTGTGTTCATTTCTTTGTTAACTTGTTGAAAACATATGCAATCGATTTGTTGTTGTTGTTGCTGCAGATACTTAGGTAATTGTATTAAAATTAAGTTTGAATCTTATGTTTTTGTTTTTACAGAATTACATATACACAGTTTAGGCAGCCGGCAGCTTGAATATAACTGCAATTAATTCATATATACTTGTAAATGTAATTGAAATTTAGCTGCACTCTTGCCATGCTAATCAATTTGTTATGCAATCGTTTTCATTTATATTATTTGCTTCGCTTTTGTTGCTCGCTGGAAATAATTTATACAACAGACAATTGTAGGAAACAGAAACAGAAAATAACATCAAATAATTATAGCATGCAGTTGGATTGGGTTTGTTGCATGTAATAATTATTGATATACTCAGTTTTGTAAATAATTGCATTTAAATCATTATGAAAGACATTTGTATGATAGATTGTATAGCAATTACGGCAAGTAATACAAAATACAAACAATAATTTTGAAATTATCATATTTCTCTCTCTCTCTCACTTTCTATCTTTCTTTGCTGTTGCACTTTCATTTGAATTGATTCATATTCGTAATACATACATATACATTTAATAATTCATTAATTAATTATAATAAATAAAGCCTAGTTTTAATGCCTGCTTCAAACTTCGACATTGTTCAATTACTACAAATACATATCTACTATAAGGATGTGTACGTACGCGGACATACATACACATACACATATACATTATACATATACATATTTAATCTAAATTATCCTGGAAAATTAATTTTATGTAGCCAGTCGCGCCATCTAGCGGCGTCGCACAGAATGGACAAACAGCCTGAAAGCCATTGGTTCCGTGCGGAATTTCCACATTTGCCCAGTACCTACAAAGACAAAGAGGGATAAGTTATATATACATATACATATATATGATAAGTCAGTGTTAAATTGAAAATCTACACTCACTTGACAGTTTTCTCAGTCGCCATGTGTCCACATGGATTGAATGCAAACGTGGGTGCACCCACATCCACATAGAAGGCCGGTTCCAGACCCATGCACAAGGTAACAACGGGACCCAGTTCTAGGCACATTGGACAGCGGCGTGCACCAGTATTCTCATCCTGACCCCAATCGTGATGACCTGCAAAACATGTAAAAACATCATTTAAATCGCTGTCTTTATGGTAATCCATTACTAATGTATTGTACTATTTACCCTGGACATGGCCGCAGTTTAAGTACACATAAGGCTGATTAACCTGATCACTGATATTCACTTTGCGTGGTATAACCAATGTGTTGAGCCCCACCGGGCACTGTGGACGACCAGCGTTAATGGCATCGATAAGTTTTTCCAAGTCGTGTTTGGTCTGAAGAAAATGAAGTTATATAGTACAAATGAATTTCGATGATATCAAATGAATAAATATATAACATACCGGAGAATGCTGCAAGCCCTCAGCGGAGCGCCAAAGCAATGTGGCGCCACAGAGATCAATAAGTGTGCCATCCTGTAAGATGTTGCATTCATCGTATATCTAAAGATGAGAACGAGAAGAGGCAATTAGGCTAACTACTACTTGACTGCCTGCTGTCTTTGATGTTCACTCACGGGTTGACCCTTTTGTTGTGCCGAACGCGACTCGCGCAAACTAAAGACATCGCCACCCACGGAGCACTCGCGCCAAAGGCCACACTTGGCGTTGCCACCACAGAAAGATCCCTTGGGGTGCATTATTAGAACACCATTTGTGGTAAGGCCATCGATTTCAACATTATCCTGCCACTTGGTGGCCTTTTCCTGTAATTAAAACTCGCATTAGTATCGCTCATATATAGTATTTATTTATATTGAATTCTTCCTTTACTTACGCCCAAAAATATGTTTCTGCTCGAATCGAAGCCGGCAGCAAAAATTTTTGCCTTTGCCGGCTCACAGCGATTAACCAGAATGCGGCAGGCGAAACGTGAAATGGTGCTTTGCATCACCTTGGCATCCTTCTTATCACCGGGCAGCGTGTCCATAACAACAAAATCAATTGGCGACTCTGAGGAGCGACCCACCTGGCAAAAAGATAAACAGCAAACACAAAGTGTGATTAGAACTCTTCCAAGCTCACAGCAGTCGCCCTCATCGATTGACCCAGATATACACACAGTATCAATATATATACAAAGCCATATAAGACAATATATATCAAGTGCCTAAGCAATCTATCACTGTTCAAATTAATGCCAAATCATGCAATGCTGGAATTACACTTCAATCCAATAAGGAAGTGCAAATGCCAATACACTGTGTTGTTGCCAGGCCAAGAGCGATAATCGATACAATACATATGTATATAATGGCTGTCAATTGCCCGCTGTTGGGCAATGTCAAAGAGGATACAAATTAAGTATCTGACAATCTAACGCACATTTGACCTTATCGAAGTGCTTCGGGCAGGCAAATGGCAATGTCGTTGACATAATTCAATCAAGTCAGCTCAATGTTTGCCATATTTAAGCTTAAGATTACAATTCTCTGTCAATTTCAAACAATTTGTGCTGCAGCAATGCTAAATCAAGCAGCGAAAATAAAGATTCAATCGTACACGGTATTGATCGACAAAGTTTTGTAACATATTCAATTTCTATTTTTAGTTCTTCTTTACATACGATATAAGATCTTCAAGATACAATATATATCGTTTATTGTATTTAAGATTGTTTTTTATTGTAGTTCCCCTTTAACTTACCTGAAACATATCTGTTTCCGTGTCCTCCTTGTACTCGACAATGACGGCCTGATTGCGTGACAGTGTGTACGATATAGAGTGCTGGTTGGCATCCAGTATGGCCTTCGATGTCTGTGGTGATTGTACTATATAATGCTTGGAGCGTTTGACACCGCTCGGCTCTGTACGCTTGACTAGCACAAATTTGGAGCGCCTCCGACCGCGATCGCCCTGTGGCAAGTAGCCGTTGTAGCTGCAACACACAGAAATATACAATTGTAATGCTTTATGATTCTGACGTTCTATGTTCGCTTGATTTATGATAAGACTTTCTGTCGGGGCGAGTTGAGTCGTTTTGAGCATGCTGCGATAATGCCCCAATTGGGGGCAAAACTTCGTCATAGTTGTTGCACAACTAAAGTTCTCTTTACTGTACATAATTCATGCGGTTTATAGGTCAAGTTCTACGTCGGCAATTTGTTTATGCAATTAGTCAACGCACGCCCTTTGTGTAAGTGTGGGGACGGGGGGCATAATGAGACTTGCAGCAATAAGTTGAAAGCATCTAATTTTTGGCCATATTGGTGAGTCAATAAGTTAATGGCCAGATCAGATACCACGCGGGCTTTGGTCCCCTGCCGAATCATTAGTGGCATATATCACATACAGACAAACACATAAATATATGTGTATATGTTACATATATTATATATGGCATATATCATATATGGCATATGGCAGCATATGGCAATGCTATATACGTTTACATACAACTTGTTAAATGAAAGATCTCTTAATAATATGCACGGCAGTCGATCCATCCCTTGTGTATCTGGGCGATTCCAGCTACGACACGCACATAGCCACCACACAGGGCATTATGCTCAACTACTTGGGTGGTTAGAAGACTTTATGGAGAGAGGGAACACATGTTGAGTGATTGAGAGCATTATCGAAAGATATATATATATAAAGATTCAATAACCGAAGTACATATACAAACGAATGAAGAAATCTTGTTGAGATCAGTTGGCATACTACAAATTACAACTTTATAAACAGCTCCTCAGTATCTCAAATCGTAACTTAAAGGTACAACTTTATAAATAGCTCCTCCCATTGGAACACATGTTGATCGAAATATAAAGGAAACAGAGCTAATATAAGTATCTCTCATACAATTTATGTATATTTGAGGAACCAAATGATTCATTTTTGTATTGACAATTTGACAGAGCCTAAAATCATTAAAATCTCACACGAAACTATGTAACTTAAGAGTATAACTTTATAGACATCCCCTGCTACATTTGTATTAATGTGAAAATGGACATAGAGCTTTGATTCTCTAGCTAAGATTTGACGATTTAATGAGTTGCCTGCCCACATAAAATATCAATAATAATGTAGACATGTTCGAAGTGTTCGCAGGAAACCCAAGTCAAATGCAGTCGCTTGTATATATACATAAACACATGCATACATATACATACATTTGTTTATGTTTGGCCGCTGTAAGTGCCCCATAAAATCATCGATTGAAACAATTTCAAGGAAAGGCAAATAAACAAATTCTGTCATGATATTTGGTTCTTGGAAAACTACAATGAAACACCACGAAATCAAAGGAAAAGCAAATCCAGCTAACACAAAACTAAATAGCATAGGGTACGTCTCGGACCCCTCGGGGGCAGGGACTTGTCTGCGATTGTGGGGCATGTTGACATTAAAGTTGTGAGCTGTGTAATTACACAACAACACACACGACTTTAATGCTTTCAGATATGTATTTTGATATATTAACGAGACGCATTTAAGAAGTTGTAAATGATATTTAACGCATTAGCATTAGCATTGGCAAGGGAACAAACAGACGCAATAAAAGATCTTTGTTAATTTTGACGGGCAACAATTAAGAGCTTCGTCCGCAGCCATAACGACAATACAGGTTTATTTCTTTCTTTCCCTTTTGTCTTACTCTCTATTTTTGGTCTGCCGCGGCACATTCGGTGAGCGGGAAGAAGCCATTAAAGTGGGCGGCAAAATGGACAACGTTGTGGCCAATGGCCAGTGGGCAGTTGCCACTTACCAGTTGACAGTTGCCAGTGTTGCCTGTTGAATGCAAACAAAACACCCAATTGCGACGCGGCGTAGAATGAAAAATTGATTTACTGACACATTAAGAGTACCATACCTCGACCAAAACGAGGCGACACTGAGAGTTGCAAGCAATTAAAACTGTGTGTGTTGCCACATAACTACAATGGAGTCTAGTCTCCCTTTCTTTCTGCCTAATGGCAGGCAGTGAGTCAAGGCATTTGTCTTGGCTTGGCTTTGGACGACTCACAATTATCTCTCTCTCGCGCTTGTGAGTCAGGTCGAGTAATCAGCGCAATGTCAAGCGGTTTTGGTCAGCCTACCGAGCTCGGACGACAGCTGGACAGAGTTCGTTCAAGATTTACAAGCAACTGGCGTCACAGCTGCCAGCTAAAATCATCAATCTTGGCTATGCCAGCGGCAGAGTCGCGGCTGCAGCAGTGTGAATCTAATTTATGTGGCAAGAAGGCAGAAGGCTGCTTGCGGCAGGCTTGCAAGAAACGTTTAGTGTATGTCTTAAGCCTTTTGTTGCCCAGACGCGCCTGAATTCTCGGCTGCACACACGCACACACGGGGTCAGGTAACAGAGTGCAGTGCATGACGTCATGCCAGATGAAGCACAGTGGTGCCAACTAGGCAATGTAATGAAACATGATGCTTAGAAGAAGCTAATTAATGTTGTGTCTGAGTATTATCGAATTTTTAATTTGAGAACTCAACTCTCTGACTAATCTTTGACTGTATATTAAGTTGCGAATGAAAACTGAAACAACTTCAACTTCACTTTATTCAACGATTCATTTAAACACTTCTCTAATTTCAATGCAAGTGAACCACTGTGCAATTGTGCCACAGATCAACGACTGAATGAACCGTATGTACTATGATTGTTTCTCTGGGTGTGTCTGCGACTTGAAACTATTCTTCTGCTCTGTAGGTTGCAACGCTGCAGGGGTAGAGGGGAGTTCATACAGTTCACATGACAGTAAACTGATCATATTAAATGGAAATGAATGTCTGAACTACAATTTCGGGCATGAACTTCAAACTAAACAGGAAAGAAAGAACCAGAAGAGAAGACCCAACTAATTATGTATTGCATTAGAGATCTTAAACAGACATTTCCTCTCTCTCTCTCTTTGTCCCTCTCTCTCTGCTGTTGTACTTACCCGAGTATTACTAATTCGCCATATCTCAAGCGTGGTTTATCATGCCCATCGCCGCCGTCTTCCGCCAGTATGGGAGATTCTGTGCCGTCAGTGCTGTAAGTGGAATGGAATCAAATGAAATTAGATTAAAATTCTGTTTTTCTTTTCTTTTGTTTTTGAATATAAAACATTTTAGAGCTGACCAGAACAATTGATTATGACGTAAGCCAAGCTGAAGCTGGCTCTGGCAGTTTCGTTTATACGTTTATTATGCAAGGGAGCAGTGTAAAAACTAAAACAATCGAAACAAACTGCAAAACAAAAAGTGCAATAAGAAAAGAAAGCTATGCAAGGGAAAATGCCAAAGAAATTTGCTCATTTCAGGCATTTCCTTTGGTCTGCTTTCTCTCTCTCTCTCTCTCTCTTGCCTCGGCAAAGTCTAGAATTTCAAATGAGGAAATATCCGTCTAAGTTTCTAAAGGCGGCGCCGACTCCTCGACGTCTGGCAATGTGCAAAGTGCATAACGATGCCAGTTGCTCTTTCTCTCTCACTCTCACTCTCTACCTCTCTCACTCTCTGTCTTTCTTTATTTTGTTCGAGGAGGCTTTTGACATGCTAAATTTGACACTGACTTTTGCTCAAGAAGAAATCATAGAAATGCGCCTGGAGAAGAAGGCCTGCAGAAAGTGAGGAAGGTAGTGTGCAAGTCCTCTCTCTTCCTGTAAAGGGATTGAAGAAAGCAATTAACTTATAACTGCCTATGCAAATTGATTTGAAATGATGCCGAAATTGTGCTGAAATTGCCGAGTAATGAGCAAGCGATGGCAATAGATAACTCGGGGCATCTCATTAGCCCCAATAACGCTCTGGCAATAACCGAAAGTTCTTTTTCATTTTTTGGGGCACGTCATAAACTTATTTACAACAATCTAATAAAACAGCACGGCGCCGGTTGACGCCCACTCACACACACACACACAGAGCACATGTAGTGGTGCTCCTGCCTCCTCCTACCACCCTGTGCAAATGGATTTTATAATACACTCGCCCCGACTGAAGCTGAACAAGGGGAGCAAGACAGAGGAACAAACTGGCACGAGCTGCTTTAGGGTTGCATTGATTTTTGCTCGTTGCATTTAAACTTGCTCCCCTTATGGGCTGGCAAAGTAGGCAAGCAACGGAGTGCAGAGTGGGGAGGAGGATCGTGGGGAGCTCTTGAAATTGTGCAGCGCAGACAGAAATTGTGCGCACAAAGCGAACATTGCAACAGAGCCGACGCGGCGGTGGCAAGGTAAATAGATGAAATGTTGCATGTTTCTCTCCCTGTCGCTAGGCATCAAATTAGCGCGTTGCAGCCTTGTTTAGATACACACCCACACACACACCCTCATGCATATGTGCATATATATACATGTATCTATCTATATCTGTCTCGCACTGTCTACAGATCTACTTGAGCGCAAAGAGGCTGACTCACACAGTGGGCGCCTGCCAGCGAGTCATAAATCAAATGGAGATGTCATTAACAGCGCATACATGGGACATCTCTGTTAGTTAACATGGCCATAACAGTGCGCTTCTTTGAAGAGGCGGGGGCATACCGGATTCGCGCATTTTGTTTGCGCACTAAGACAGCTACATGCAACATGCAATTGAGCACACAATTTGCATATGTTTATCTCAGTTGAAATGCAACACATGCAACATGCAACATTCAACTTGCCACTTGCCACAAAAACAATTCTAGCTTAACCATTACACAACAGTTATTCTCATTACTACTTTACTGGTACAAGAATCCGATGATATATGCACCCATTATAGAGATGACTGATTAAGCAACTATTTAGTAAGTAACTTTTATTGAAATTTGGATATGGCCTAAGTGGTGTGAAGCTTATAAGGCTTATCGAATTAACTCTTAGTTATGTTTACTGATATATAAACTAACGCATTATAGTTCTTATTTAATTATACTTCTTGCTACACAGCAAACAATATTCATATATTGTCAGGTATATACATAAAACTCAAAACTTAAATTGCAAAGTAGAAGTGTTCATGATCAAAATCAAATTAGCGCAAAAACTTTCTCTCATATTGTACCAGACATAGATGAACAATCTTTAAAATGAATTAGTAAGCAAGATAAACTCGAATCTAGCACTAGATCGCCTTATTTACGTTGGTTTCTAGTGTAGGAGGGGAGGAATGGCAAGACAATGGATTCGGGGGCAACCTTCAGGCAATGAGAGAGAACGAACCCGCATAAAATCTATTGCAGCCACAGTGTTTAATTAAAAAGCTGAGTTATAAACAATGCAGCAGCGCAGGCAGCATATAAACTGGGTTAAATTGATTAAGCTTGCATTATTTCTAATTGTGGCGAGCGAGGCTATCTTTCTTTCTGTTTGTTTGGCATTTGACTGTCGCCGTTGCATATATACACACTTAATTTAATTAACAAACAAACTGCAAAAGTGACAGTAAACAGAAATACCCCCTTCTTTAAATTAGAGTAAATATTTTGACATTGCCACAAAAAAAAGAGAGAGATGCATGTAGAATAATGTGAGGCAACTTTCAATTGAAGACCACAAACTGGTTGCCAACATAAATTTCAATTATTTTGATGCTTAGATTCATTTACCAGTTCCATTTACGCTGTGAGAGCGAAGCGAGCAATCAGCTGTTCTTATCGCCGACAAGCTTATCGATTTTCAAGCCAACAGCACAAGAACTACAAACATAATGCGGGAAAATACTCGTATGTGTGTGTGTGTGTGTGTGTGTCTGGATACATATGTACATAACGTATAAATAGTGTAAGCATTTGCATACATTTCAGTTTCGAAACCAAAGGCAAACAATATTGCGATATCGGGGGGAACGACTAAAGTCGTGCAGCGTGTAGAGTTATAGATAGTCACACGACCGAATGTATCCATGAGATACAACAGGCAGGCAGGCACACACAACTCGTAGAGCGCACACACAACTCGTATCTGTATCTGTAAATGTGGCTATTCGGACTGCGACTGTATCTGTATATGTAGTTGTATCTGTATCTGTATCTGTAGTTGTATCTGTATCTGTTTAGCTGCCAGCGTCATTTGGGGGAAATCAATTTTTAGCTGCGTCTGTGAGTGTGTCTGTGTGTGTGTGTGTTGGGTAAAAGGCGTAAAAATTAACATTATTCTTTACCTCACACATACACAGGCATGCGCACACACACATGTACAGGCAGGCATTGCCTGACAACATTCTGGCATCGATTTTTATTTTTTTTCTGCTGCCGTAGCTCGGTTCCATGTTGCATGCAACCCAACTGGGCCGACAATCGCATTACAATAAATTCTCAGTTTCAGCTAGCAGAAGTACAAAGAGGTGGAGGGGGTGGAGTAAGGTGCATTAACAAGTGCAGTAGGGCTAATGCTAGGCAGGAATAGGGGCGAGTCACGGAAATCAGGCCAGATTGCAATTTCTAGCAGGTGATATTCACTCGAGGTTCGCCAGTTCGGTCAGTTCATCATGGAGGGGCGTACTCTCTTGCCGTGCTTTATGCAAATTAATTTGATTATTACTCTTGCAACACACACACACACATAGACACAACTACAATGTATGCATGGTTCGCTTGCATTCATTTCATTAGCTGCGTTCGTTGTACGTACACGTAATTGCCTGACGAAAGGCTTTTAGCTAATTTTATTCAGTTCGAGGCAGCTGAAAAAAGGCCAAGTCCAGGCCGAGTCCGGGCTACCAAAAGGTCAATTCAAATTAGCGACACACAGGCGGTGGGCCCTTCGTTATATATGTAGTATGTTATAGCCGAAAGCTTTTCAAAAGCTCGTTGCATCTCAACTATATCATGTGAGCAACGCTAATGGGCAACGTTATTGCACGTGTGTGTATCTGTGCGATACATGCGGGAAATATATTTTAAATTGAATTCGGAAAATTATGAAATATATGTATATTTGTAAGTGATATATATGACTATTTATATGCGATTAAGTGTGAAGAAACACCACAAATTTTATTTAGAATATATCTGAAAACTGCAATCAACTTTATGTTAAATATCCTCTTATAATTTCAAGCCACTTTCTAGCCAATTCTTTAAGCGAACACAATCGGATACAACACGTATTGATTTTCTTCTCTTAATGTAGGTGTAATTTAAAGTAAAATATATGAATTTTATACAGATAATTATTGAAATATAGTTCAATGACTGGTTATAAAATATACATAACATTTGTAATTTAATTCAGAAAATTTTGCATATTTTCTGGAAGATATTTATTCCGACAAAGTGTGAACAACTTGCACTTAAGCAATACTAATTTAATGAAAAATATATAGGAAAACTGCCATCAATTTTAAAGCGAATATCCTCTTATAGTTTCTAGCCGATTCTCTAAGCGAATACAATCAGATACAACAGGAATTTTACGTGTTGAATTTCTTCAGCTTATGTGGGTGTAATTGATCGTAAACATCTCTATAATTCACAAAAATGAAAATGCGTCAATGATATTTCTAAATAAGCCACAACCCGAGACAGAGAGTCGTAGCTAACACAGACTATACAAGAATTTCAAGCTAAATTCATCAAGTATTACACCAGAAGAGTAGTGTGTGTGTGTGTGCGCGCGTGTGTGTGTGTTTGCCTGGGCTGAGCTGAACTGAAATTCGAGCTGATTGTGTGCATGTCAAATGTCAGCAATGAATGCTGAAATAACCGAAATATGCATTAACACAAAGCGCAGCAAAAGTGCAAATGAAAGATTAAACAAGAACCGAAGGAGAAACAACAACAATGGCCCAAAAGGGACGCAAAACCAACACACACACACACACACACATACAAAGACATGCACATGCAAACACACAAGACAGACGACACTTTTCGCAGGTGCTCAAATGTGACGCCCCTTACCCTTCCCCCTGTTTGATGCATTCAGCATGGCAGGTGTTTCGTTACCATATTTATGGCCAAATTTGTGGCTCCGCTTGCTTTGCACCATGCTTCATTCATATGCCAAAGCTGTAGCTAATGTAACTGTGTGTGTGTGCGTGTGTGAGTCGTTGTATCTGTATATCCCCCTATATCTGTATCTGTGTCTTTCTATGAGTTTTATGTGGCGGCTTTTGGCATAGCTGTTTGCATTTCAAGAATGAAATTCTCAACGACCAACTAAAGGCACAGACACAAACACAAACACAGACAAAGGGACAGACAGAGGGACAGACAGAGGGACAGACAGACAGAGCAAGACAGCGAGTCGACAAGAAAACTCGTTTTGCCAGCGAAATTCGAGCATAAAGCATGGAGAGGAGGAGAACAACAAAATTGCAGAGCATAAAAAGTATGCGCAGCTGAAATTCAAAATTCATCCAAAACAATTCACAAGGCAAAAGAGATTTCGCTAGAAGTCCGCTTACAGAATGTGCTGCAGAGAGATACAAATGCACAGATACAGATACAGATACAGGTATGGATACACTCGGTCAGCTGTTGTCTGACGCCCCGAATGGCCACGCCCCTTAGCCCTTAGCTCCCGGATTGTTAGCAGCGTGTCTCACTAATTTCATTTAATTTATGCAAATCTTCTTGTCAATTTCTACACAACTTTTCTTCTGCCAGTCAACAATACCAACAACAACAAGAACAGCAACAACAACAGTAGCAACAACAACATTTGTTTTGTTAGTTGTTTCTTCTTTTCTCTTACATAAGCCCCACAAATTTTGTCTCTAGCTTCTTTTTTGTATACATTTTGCATAACATTTGTTTATGTTAAACAAGCTTAGCCACAGCAACAATGGCAACAACAATGACAATGAGCTGCGTTTTTTGCCGGTTGCCTTTACAGAAGCTGCTGCGTTTGTTTGGTTTGGTTCAGTTCAGTTTTTGGTTGGGGTTCGGTTCCGTTTGCCTAATATTGTTTTCTTTGCCCATGCAGCAGCACGTTTTGAACTATTTTCACCATTTGGGGGCAAACAAATATAAATTTGCAACTACTCCGCCAGTTGACAACAACAACAACAACAACAGCAACAGCAGCAGCAGTAACAATGACAGCAAACGTTTAAGCCGGGCTAAAACTGCACAAGCAGCTACGGCTCCAGCTACGGTTGAGGGCTGCTCTTGTGCACGCCTCGCCAACTGCCACTTCAACTAAATATACACATACATATACATAAATATATATAATATACATATATAGTAGTTGCCACATGGCGTTGCATGATGGCAAGCCAATCGTCCGCTTGCTCTGCTCTGCATGCTAATTTGCAAAACGCAAACTCTGACAAAATAATTGGAAACGAAATGTGTGCGATAAGAAAAGCTGAAGAAATTGCACATTAATGAAGATGCTTGTGTTTGGGCTTATAAAGAATGGAAATAAAAGACACACTATATATATAAACAAGTGAGAAAGTTACAGTCAAGTATATTAAGTTCAAACTATTTGACTTTTTTGCAAAATAATAATTTGATAGCACTAGCTCTCCTAGACTCTGATATTTACGTGTTCATGCGTCCGCATGTCTACATAAGGCTATAAGAATTCAGATTGATGCCGATCAAGAATATATATACCTTTTGGGTTCGCAGATGCCTTCTTTTGCTTGATAAAACTTATTTAAATACTTTAAACAGATAAAGTAAATATATTAAATAAAACCTTAGCAACTACATAATATTAAAGTAAGTCTAGTTGCAAGTGAACACAAAATTTAGAGCGTATTACTTAGTCAACTAGGTAGAAAAGAAACACAAAAACAAAACAACCTAAAGGCGCATTCAAGCCTCACTCTCTGCGCGTTGTTTCTTTGTTGTTTCTATTTCAGTTTTTCTCGGCTTACCTAGATTTTGGTATATGCTTTCCCCCTTCCCCAAAGCTAACTAAAAATTTTCACTGCTGACTTAAAAAAAAGCCACAAAGAGCCAAAATCGAATGCAGGAGAAGGAGGCCCAAGCACAGCACAGGCAAACAATTTCTGTACTAATAAAAGTTTCGCTTTTCATTTGTGGAGTGTGTGTTGCCATTATTTGTAATGCTTGTTGTTGTTGTCGTTGTTGTTGCTCTAACTGTCTTTTGGAAGCGCTTTTTAGCCATATTCAATTGCCATTGTTTGTCTGTCTGGCTGGCTGTGCATTTTGTTTTTGTGGGACAATGACTGTCACAATTTCATGCAATACGCTATATACGTAATCCGGAAGAGTTAAAGCTGCAACCGAATCGAAGAAATGCTCATCACATAGAGAGAGGACTGCAACTGTGACTACGAGTGCAGTTTTATCATCCATGAAGCAACATGAATATGCTAATTTCTTATTTGATGACTTAAACAAAAGGCTAAATAATGTGATGGGGAATTGCAAACGGGGCTGGGCTGGGCCCATAGAACAGTCGCTGCGTGATTACGAAATTAATGAAAAGCTTAGGCTTAGGCAACGCGACCTAATGTATGGCGAATGGTGAATGACAAAGTAAAGGGTGATTTTTTAAGAGCTAGAGGAAAGTTAAAAAAGAAAAACACATAAAATTGAGAGAAATGCATGAAATCCTTATTTTAAACCAATAGTACGGTGCATATAATTAAAAGTTTGAAGATCATTTCATGCAAATGTTGACTGCGTGACTGTGCCTCAAATGATCCGCTTAGTCCAATTTCTTTCCAATCTTTCGAACGGTATCTCAATTATAAATGCTTCAATGTTGTCCTCCAATGTGTTAATTGAAGCGGGCTTGTCTGTATAGACATTAGATTTAACATAGCCCCACAAACAAGTAGTCTAAAGGCGTTAAATCGCACAATCTAGACGGCCAATTGATCGGTCCCGAACTTGAAATAAAATGTTTACCCAACTCGCCTCTCAATAAGTTCCTTGCAAGCGTTGTTCATTTGTAAGACGATTCATGGTTAAATTATAGACCAAACTGAAGATGTTTGACAGTGATACAAAACACGAAACGTGCGTCAACTGTTTAAACCAGTGTTGCCAAAAAAGATTAGCGAAAAAATCATACACTCACTCGTAAGCCCAACCAGACACTACAATATTGTAAATTGAATTGCATTTGCTATAGGGAGATTATTAAATTGAAATACCTTTCAGGGTAAGGAATCTTGAAACTCCTCATTGCAATATTCCTGGCTGATTCCATTAATTAACATATGTTGTCATCTAATGGACATGATACCATGAAATAATACGACGAAAATCGATGGCATTTTAATTAACGAGCGCACAGATAAGGCTTCCATACCATATCATGCTATATACTACATATAGAGACACACACTCGACTAGACATTTATCTGATATTAAACTCATACATATGTATGTGTGTGAGTTGGTACAAAGTTTGTTCTCTTCAGCCTTCAATAAAACATGTAACAGTTAATTCGCTGTTAAGTTGATCGATTAAGAAATAGATAAATAATACTCTTAGGGGCAAGCATGAAGGTCAAAAAAGGGGGTACGCTTAGTTGTCTTTCTAAATGAAGCAATAATTATTTAGACGGCATATGGCATACATTCTTTATTTCAGAGATACAAAGAAGTGTTTACCTTGCACATTTTCAGTTAAATATTATTATTATTATTGGTTGTTAGGTTGCTAAACTCATTACGCTCCTAAAATGGCAGTAAACAAAAAAGTAGCTCAACGCAAGTGGAACAAAATAGGGCGAACTTGACTGTAAAATGCCTCGTTTACTGCTGAGATACTTAGACAAATATTTATAGAGATGTTAACTATAAACTAAGATACATACATATAGAAATATTTACAGGTTAGATACTTATTGAGACATTTACAGCTGAGATACATATAGAAGTATTGAGAAGTCATAAATGTTATTAAACTTTAAGTTCAATGTAGGATAAATTCAAGATTTTATTGAATGTTTTGACTGATTGAACTGTCATACTCCCTGCCACCCACTTTCAATGCTTACAGGGTATACGAAACTCAACTCGTGGGTTGTTTTGGTTAATTTTGTATGTGGGTGCCGTCTACTCGAACTGTGTGTGGGGCTGTTGCTGCTGCTGCTTTGACTGTTGCCACTTGCTACACCATAATCAAAGGCACTTAATTATATATCTCCCCCCCCGCTAGCGCTAACGCCCCCGCTAAGTGAACCTCATTGCTTAATGAGTGAACGGAAATTGAAACTTGTTGCTGTGCGTTTAATTTTACTTTTAAATCAACATTTAATCCAAGCAGGTGACATAATTTTGTATGTACTGAATGAAATGGAAACGCAATAAATGTCGAACAGAAAAACATAAAACAGAAAGCGAAAAGTAACATAAATTAATGTGTGCAAGTTGACGGAGAAAGGAGAAAGATAAAGAGAGAGGAAGAAACGTAGAATCAACGCATTGAAAACGCGTGACTGAAATCATTATGATATAATGCGAATAAGAAAGCCAAAGCAAATAGAGAGTAATAAATAATGCTCGTGTGCCAAGGGAAGTTATGTCTAAATTACGTAGCTTCAAGCACAGATAAGAATCACTTGAAATTTATGAATTAAACAAATACAAATGCAGGTATACATATATATGGTATTTATATTTAGTATATAGTATATAGTTCTTCATTCTCTTTGGTCGAAAGTCGAAGGTGCGTATGAACTTTATCGTAGTACATTGTACCACAACATTATCAATATAGAATTGAGTTGACGCAGCGTAAAGGCCCAAAACGTCGACCCACATAAAGGGAAGTAGAAGGGGGAATAGAGGAAAGTAGTAGGGGAAATAGAGGGAGAGGGAGATTGAAATACCTATCTATAATGTCTGTCAGAGGCTCTACACTCATAGATCAATCAAGAGCTTTCCGCTTTTATTGATTGCCTTCGGTTGCGTCGACTATTTTAGCTCTCTTACTCTCTCTATCTTCATCTCTCTCTCTCTCTCTATCTCTCTTTTTCTGTGCGTGTCTCTCTTTCTCTCTTTCTCTGTATCTCTGTCTCTCTTTCTCTCTCTCACAAAGAGATCTTTTCGAAACTCAACTCTATTTTTGGCTGCACTGCAAGATTTATGACCTATGTATGTCTGCCCGACTGCCTGCCCGACAGTCAATTCGGCTCCTAAGTCAGCCATATTTACACACTTTAATTGCCTCTGGAGTGGAGCACGGCGCAGCACGGCACGGCAACAGGAAATGCCCTGGTAGACTGAAAATTGCTTTTCGTTGTTGCTGTTGTAGTTGCAGTTGGCTCTGCGCCCCAAAGCACACGCCCACCCTGAGCCTGTGCCTGTGCTGAATGCCTGGCCATGGCCATAATCAAGCCAATTTAATAATATGTTACGCGCTGCACACAATTTCACCTGCAAACCACAGGCTGGCATGCCAGGCATGCTCCTTGCAAGGACCAGACCAACCATACAAAGTAAGCCTAGCCATACCGTATCGTAGCGCACCGTGCAGCGCGTTGATCTTCTGGCCAAAATTGCGATTTGATTAAAAATTATGCTCGTGTGTATGCGCAGCGCGCATGCGTGGCAATAAACCAGAAAGAGACAGACAGACAGAGAGAGATAGAAGGGGGACAATAACATTTGGCACAGAGTGGCGTACGTGACAGTCGGGCGACGGGCAGCGACTGGACATCGACTGGAAAGACCGCATTCAGATCTGAGAATATGCGCATTAGAAAATCAGATAGAAAGTTAAGCTGGCGAATATCGAAGGCTCTACACCCTTGCTGTATGTGGCAAAAATCTGATGATTGTTTCTAACTCAATTTGGTGTAGGTGCGTTGTAAAACTGCATATACCCTTTGCTAGGGTATACAAAGTCTTTTAGCTCAGGTCGCCGAATATAACAGACAGACAGACAGACCGACAGCATATCCACTAAAAAGGCAAACTGACAGATATTTGTTTAGCTTCATGCTTGGTGCTGAAGCCTGTCCAAAAATATTGTATGTTTATTAAACACTGATAAATAATATCTCCAAATATGCAAGAACACACACACACACACACACACACAGCTAGAGAGAGAAAGAGAGATATGCAGCTGGAAACGTGAAACGAAATCAGAAATCAATTTATTTATGAATAGATAAATAAATGCAAATTTAAGTTTTACGTGTAATTGAATGATCTATGCAGCAGTTTATAAAAATAGAGTGCGCTGAGGGAACATTAATTTATGATTCTAGATACATTTATTTGCATTTCATAAGTTGCTGCAAAGAGCTGAAAGATACAAAAAATGTAACTTTTTCTTTTGTGCATTTCTATCTACAGCTTTTTGCTTGTATACTTGAACAGATGCTGGGCACACTTGACTTGCTGTCGTTGTTGTTGTTTTTCATTGCTGTTATTGCTGGCAATTTTGCACGTAATTCGTCACGTAGCAAAATGTGTTGTTGTTGCTGATTATGCATTGCAAATTGCAGCCGGCACAATCTGCATAGTCGCAAGAAAAACAAGCCAAAAGAGCCGAAAAGAGGCACAGAGTCTTCAGCAGCCAGCCGGAGCGCGTTCGTCACTCGAGCATGGCTCTCCCTCCCTCTCTCTCTCTCTTCCCGACACCTTAACGAAGTCGGAGCCAGCTGCCACACGAGTCTAGCTATAGAGCCACAGCTGCTGCTGATTACGCCCGCGGGCCGGCAAAAGCCATAAATATGCAAAGGAAAACAACAACAAATACAATTTGTTGTACTACGACAACAACAACAAAAATCATAATGAACATTCGCAAATTCGTGCGCCAATTAATAGCAAATTGAAATAAAGCCATAAAATATGTACATGCCCCCGCTGTCAATGCCCAGTCTCCACTGTACAGTCTTCACTCCCCACTACACTCCCCTCATCTGTATCTCGTAATTTAGCCGTTTCCTTTTAGTCACCCGCATTTTATAGTCATCTTGCGGCCTTTCAGTTCATTGACATTTCCAGTCGCATCTAAATCTAAGTTTTCCAATGCAAATGTGTCAATCAAATGCGACCAGTTCAGGCAGACAGACAACGAATGTCAAAGGTCGTCGCGCTGTGAGTGGCACCAAAAGTCAGACACGAAATGATCTAGCAAAAGTTATGCATAACAGACTTTTCAATGAGAAATCTTATTGTGAAACTGAGTTGCCGCGCCCTGCATTGTATCTCACACGAACGTTCCTAGACTTTCAAAGCTAATAACTTTATATAAATTCACTCGATTTCATTGTGGCATGTATGTATGTACCATATATCTCATTCTTCAAGTCTTGATCTCTTATTAGTAAAAAAAAAACCTAAATTTTATTTACAATTTCCATGCTACATATAGTAAAACAATACTCTCTGTTTATGATCAAAAGAATCTGAATACTATGAGCATCATCTTCCAAAGAATTTCGCAGTTAAATAGATAAAATATAACAGAAATGCAGTCATTTTTCAATTGCATCCAGTGTTGGTTAATGTCAAAGTATCGTTAGACAGCAGAGTATTCATCAGACAAGTTGTTGCTTGCCGAAAAAAATGTAATTAAGCTAAAGCTGGTTGACATTTAACCACACGAATCTACCAAAAATATTTACCCTCAAAAGGGGTAAGAACTGTAGCAACGACACTTGAGTGCCTAAGCACTTCAACAATAACAATCTCAAGAAAAATAATGCGGGGAAAATTGCAAAGCCGTTGTTGCCAGGCCAACAACTGTGGCGATTATGTCACAGAGCTACGAGTATGTAGAGCTGCACGGCTTACCAAACCCGTCTCCATGTATAGTACACAGTCCATAAACCCCACTATGGCCCCTACTCTCACCACTCTCTGACTCTCTTGCAATCTCTCCCCCTCTCTCGTGTTCTCTCTCCTTCTCCTTCGATGTTGCCCTTTCTGCTGCATATTATTATCATTACGTGTTTTGTGGCATTTGACAGACATGGTATGTGTTTGAGTTGACTTTGCGTTTTGGGGCCTGGCTCGCTTGAAGGGTCCTCAGGAGCAAGCTCCGGCTTGCCGCCAGTCAGTATTGTCGTCAGTTCGTCTGTTTGCCAAAAAACATTAGTCAAGCAGTGAGTGTGAAGAACGCGGCAAGTGACATGTGAGATATTATTCTAGAGCTGTCAAAGTGACAGCAATGTTCTCTCTGAAATGCCGTAAAGTGCCCCAGTAATACCCGAAATAGTTGCCACCACGCCCCACATTGGTGGTGCAAATGTCAGGAGGCTTAGCTTAGTTTAATCCAAAACGAAGGCATAAATTTAATTGTTGCAAAATGTCACTTTGAAGTGGCGCCCCCAAAGGCGACCCGTACCAACTTATGAACACACACAACAGACACATTTGTATTTGTTGTTCTTATAGTAGTAGCTGTTATTGTTGTTCTTCTTCTTGTTTCAATTTTGCTAATGCAAGAAACATTCAACATTCTCAAAGCTTTGCTTCCGTTCTAGTTTTCTACCCGTTAGGGCCCCAAAGGCTGACGGAGTGATGGGACTGACGGGACTGCGGGCCCGATTTACGAAATACCAAGAAATTGAAAATGCGATTACACTGAGTGAGTGCCAAAGGTTATCGCGCGAGTGTATTCAAGTTTTCTTTGGGGTGGGACAAGACTTTAAGTTAACGGCGTTGTAAGTAGAAAACCATTAGTAATATTTACCATGCGCACTTTCAATTTTGTTGCAGTGTGTGTGTGTGTGTTTTCCCTTTGTTGCCGAATTGGGAACGGATATTGACGCAAAAGCCTCGAAAACTTTTATTTATACAATTACTTCAAATGTTTCTCTACTGGTTAACGCAACGGAAGTCTATATAGATACAGTTTTAATATATGAAGAAACTCTTCCACTTAAGATCATGTATCAACGGATTTTGCCCCTTTACTGATAAGAATCGCGAATTTCCTAAAATATCGCAAGTAATTAGAAGTGTTTATCGATTCGATAACGAATATCCGATGACTTTCATATTTTACACTACAAAATTCAAAGTTCCTAAGCTCTCATATCTGATCAATGTTTTTGTTTAACATAAAAGGTAAAATTGTCTATAAGAGACTTAGGATTATTATCATTATGAGCATTATAATGCGGCAATTATTTATCGTGTGTGGAAGCAAATGTAAATTGTAATGAATCGATTTGAATGATAAGCTGTTGTTGTATAATCTATGGTAGTTTACAAATTAATTCCACTTTGCACTCGTCTTATATACATTTGTATGTATATGGAGAAAGAAATACGTCTTCAACTTACGATTCCAAAGAAAACGTTATAAAAACAAACCACAAGTGCAGTTTTCTACGAACTTATCGGGCTTATCGGGGCACACATTAATCAGTATTTATTTAATGCGATCATTCTTTTTATTTTCGGAGGTTACACTTAGGCAACTTCTGCCCTTCTTTCCTCATTGCCTCAACTATATTTCAATATCAAATGGAACACAAATCAAATCAAATTAACTTACTATGACAACATACACACAGATAAACGCAGAAATATACAGATACAGTTACAGATACATTTGCAATTGTATTTTGAGTGTCATCGCATTTCGCCGCCTGTCTACGCCCCTCATAATAATCATAAACGAAACGCGCTCGTATCTGGATATTTGTTCAATGAATTCTCAAATCGCTAAAGCGTGCAGATAATTTGTATTTAATTGCGGAGAGAGAGAGAGAAGAAAAAAATCAATACAAATGAAACGAATGAACATTTCTCATGTCGATGGATTTGTAATGCAAATGCAATGCGATAGACACGACAGCCAGGCTGTCATAGAGACAGACAGACAGACAGACTGGGGATAGAGGCCTACACACACTCTCTATACATACAGACAGATCTGTATATGGTCAGGCATGGGCACATCCATGACAAGTAGCCACAGTGGAAACCGCAAACTGAGTTGACAAGTGCAGTGCACACACCGGGCAGAGCAGCAGCAGCAGCAGCACCTTGGCGGCGACATGGATTTATGGATACAACTCTCGGTGTCGTTGTCGTTGTTGTTGGTAGTCGGGAGTCGGGAGACGGTAGTCGGAGGTACGAGGACTGAGCTCATGTCAACAACACTCGGAGACAACGCACAGTGGTTGATGTCGTCAATAATCAGACGCTGAACTCACAGAGAGATGCAGCAGACAGTCTCAAGGCGACAGCAATAACAATGCACAAACTGAACAGCACAGAGTGAGATAGCAATAGCAATGCATTTCTTTCTTTTTTTCATGACTTTTGTTTGGCTTTGCTTTTCGCATTGTTTGCAGCGCCAATTGCCATAATCAGTGCAAAGAGACAAAGACAAAGGCCAAGCGACGATTACGCGGCGTCACTTTCATGCGCGAGAGAGTAACTACAACATGCTGTCTCTCTCTCTCTCTCTATCGCTCTCTCTCTCTCTCTCACTTTATCTTGCAGTGAGTGTGTGGCAGCTGGAAGCACCTGAAAGCTGGTCAGCGACATTGCCTCATCAGCTAGAAACCAGTTTCTTTCCCACCTATGACGCATACGAAGCTGGCCTCATATTATGCTCTGTTGTTGCTGTTGTTTTGCCTCTTTCTCTTCTCTTTCCTTTCTATTATTTAATCGAACGAATGATAGATAGAGTGCAAGATTGATGATGCTGAACTCTCTCATTTGAAGACTTTGAATAGCACAACAAGAGTTTGTATCATTGTAAAGTAACTCTTCGTTAATATGTGTCAATTAACTATATATAACTATACAGTATATTAACTATAGCAGACTGTTATTGCACTACAGTTATCGATAGTTTCTTTTACTTATTTCATCTTTCAGCATTGATACAACTGTGATTATGCGCTTAATATCGTGAGTTACTCCTCAATATGTGTCAATTAATTTTAAAGATCTACTCAGCTTATTAGAAAATTCATTGTGGCACACTATCATTGCACTATTTTTTATTATTTCATCTTTCAGAAATGATCAAGCTGATGTTGAGTTTACTATCATGAGTAACTTCTCTATACTCCGTATATTAGTATTTTTACTGTAGCATACTCTCATTTCAACAAAGTTATCGATAGTCTCTTTACCTGCATTCAGCATGCAATGATAGGATTAATAATGCAATTATTAGCGTGTTTTTTTTTTCTTGTTATATCAATTCCAGACCTGTCTTTTTACTATAGAACTGTTCAGTATCGAAGTTTTCAAAATTACATGTTTATTAGGCCATGGATTTTAAAAAAATTCATGGACTATTGTGTTTGTCGGAACGGAATTGTGCGTAACAGGCAGAAGGAGGCATCTCCGACCCCATAAACTATATATATTCTGAATCAGTATCAGTAGCCGAGTCGATTGAGCCATGTCTGTCTGTCCGTCTGTCTGTCTGTATGAACACCTGGATCTCAGAAAGTATAAGAGCTAGAGTCATCAAATTTTGCGACAACATACGTATATATTGCAGTGTCTCAAAGTTTTTTTAAAATTTGGACACGCCCCTTCCCGCCTCCGTAAATCAGTAATAACTATTTAAAAACTACAATATTAGCTCAACAACCAAAGTTGTATATCTTACATGACAAATACTTTGCCACGGACGTTATGTGAAAATTTCATTTAAATCGGACTATTAATAAGTGAGATATGATACGAATTAAACTCACTTTGAACATACATTTATACTTAAGCAGACCTAATTTACGCAAGCATACCGAAGTTCAAATCTAGACACACATCATTTTAAACTTTTTATTTGCATTGTATGGTAACAAAATTGGTTGACAATGTAGCTTTGCCGATAAGCCAAGGAGTTAGGCAATGGCCGAGTGGTTAGAGAGGCGGACGGCTGTGAGAGAATGCGCGGGTTCAACTCCCGGTTGAGGCGGGTGCGAATTTTTATTTATTAATTATTTATTATTTTATTTTATTTTTTTTTTTTTTTTTATTTTTTTTATTTATTTTATTCTAATAATATTCGGACGGCGATTCCATACCGCGTCAGACACACAGCATTTTAAACTTTTTATTTGCATTGTATGGTAACAAAATTGGTTGACAATGCAGCTTTGCCGATAAGCCAAGGAGTGAGGCAATGGCCCAGTGGTTAGAGAGGCGGACGGCTGTGAGAGAATGCGCGGGTTCAACTCCCGGTTGAGGCGGGTGCGAATTTTTATTTATTAATTATTTATTATTTTATTTTATTTTTTTTATTTATTTTATTCTAATAATATTCGGACGGCGATTCCATACCGTGTCAGACACACAGCATTTTAAACTTTTTATTTGCATTGTATGGTAACAAAATTGGTTGACAATGCAGCTTTGCCGATAAGCCAAGGAGTGAGGCAATGGCCGAGTGGTTAGAGAGGCGGACGGCTGTGAGAGAATGCGCGGGTTCAACTCCCGGTTGAGGCGGGTGCGAATTTTTATTTATTAATTATTTATTATTTTATTTTATTTTTTCTATTTATTTTATTCTAATAATATTCGGGCGGCGATTCCATACCGTTAAAATTTTTATTACGGTATAATATGATAATCCATGGCCTTATACAGTCAGCACCTGACTGTAGCGTTAGTATTTTTTTTCTATTGATTTAGCTTTGTTCAGAAACTCAACAGTAATTTGCTTAATAAAGTTATCGATAGTCTTGCATTCTATAAAAATGATTTCAACTCTTAAGTATGCACATTTTTCTGATATTTATACTGTAAGAGAATGGAATAATATTTGCATCTGCTATCTAATTATTTATTCAGTGCATTCTTTGAGAGATTCAGTCGGAATTATCTGGCTGTATAGCTATCGTAATAAAAACTTTAAAAATGTTATCTTAGCTAGATAAAATCGGAGTGCAAAATAACAACTGAATATAGCTCAGGTCGGCAACTTGTGATCTTATTATATTTCTTAGCCTTTTCAACAGCCTTTTTATTCCAATTATTTTTTAGCTATTTTCCCATATATTTTCCCGCTTGCAGTTTATTAAAATTAACGAAGCTCGCCTTTTTTTTCGCTCAACTTAGTTACAGATACAACTTTACTTTTGCAGCTGTTGCTGTACATTAATTGGAATAATTTGGTTTCGAGTCAAACACACGTTTTTCTCCATTGTTTGTACGCTTTAAATAAAAGCATTTTCATGTATTTAATCACTGATCTGCCTCAACAATTTGTTAGTTAATAGCTGCAAATTTAATGAACATAATGGACATGTATCTATAGATGTATGTGTAATGCATACATATGTATATTTCATATGTAGACGATGATGCGACTCTCTGTGTTGCACCCCTTTGGTTGAGTAATGACGGAGTCATAAAGTGCCAATGATGAATGCGTCATGCGACTCTAGAAGGTCATCATACAAGCTGGCATTTGTCTGTGAATGTGTCTAGTAATCGATATAAGTAGTACGATGCGATATTTATCTATAATAGCAGGTTATTAAAGTAAAGGCTAAATCGAGTACAATTCGTACTCCACAACAATTATTTTGTTTATTATTCTCCCTGAAAGTGATAAACAAATCTAATATTGTTTTGGATGTGTACCTTTATAACTAGTATGCTCTACTAAGATTTAGATAAAACCAGACTAAACCTCCCCATGCAATAGAAAGTTCTTGTAGCTACTCAAGTACTTGGCACGAGTTCAAAGTCAAGAACCACAAGTAGTTGAAAGAACAATTGCCACCCAAGTTTATCAGCAATAGAAAAAAATAATTGCGCCTTGTTGTCTCTTCCACACTTATGTTAGATTAGAATTGCAATATCATACACATAACAACACACAGTCACACACACACAATGCCACACAGTCTTCACAATATCTACGCACATTTTTCACATCAATTGAAACTTCTGAAGTGATAATTTATGATGCTAAATATGAGAGAAATTATTCGGGATGAACAGACTGAATGCGTTAATTTTCTCTGTGTATATATTGTACATGTTAACATGTTAACAATTTCCATACTTCTAAGTGTTTTCAACTTGAGAATAATACTTCATTAGTTAATTTATTATACACGCTACCCATAGGATAGTAGGGCAAAAGTATAACTTGATCAGCGTCAACAAAGCCATGTCCGTCTGTAGGAACACCTTTATCTCGGGATCTATAAGAGCAAGGCTTAGCAAATTCAGAGATAATGTTTCTTATAATTGAGATACAGATACCTACTTCTGCCCACAAAAACAACCAATTACAAGCGTAATTGCAAACGAGAACATTCAATAAATTATCATATAAAGGGTGATTTTTTTAGCTATTACCTTTTTGGCACCTGGTTTAAACAGTTGATGCACGTTTCGTGTTTTGTATCGCTGTCAAACATCTTCAGTTTGCTCTATAATTTAACCATGAATCGTCTTACAAACGAACAACGCTTGCAATGGACTAATTGAGAGGCGAGTTCGGTGAACATTTTATTTCACGTTCGAGACCGCTTAATTGGCGCCTAGCTCGCCTTTAGACTATTTGTTTGTGTGATAATGTTATATAATAATAATCTAATGTCTATACAGATTAGCCCGCATCAATTGGCGCATTTAGTAGTGAGATACCGGCCGAAATGTTGGAAAGAGTATGCCGAAATTGGACTAAGCGGATGGACGATTTTAGGCGCAGTCACGGACAACATTTGTATGAAATAATCTTCAAACATTTAATCATATCATAGTAAAGGTTTGCATTGTGAGTATATAACAGTCGAGCACACTCCCCTGTAGCTGCTTTAGTTGTTTATTCAAATAAACTATCACTAACTAACTATCTCAAATCGACTTAATCATTATTTATTTAAGTGAATACCAAACCCTAATGCCATTGATATTAACTTGAAATGGTCTATTTTCCATATTGTTTGCCTACAACGACTGATTAACGACTTGAAGAGAGACTTCTCTATGGTCTAAGTGTGTGCATTACTTGGATTACACACATACAACGACAACCACAACCACAGAGGGCAAACTAAGTACAACAAACTGCATAAAACAAAGTCGTACAATAGAAACTTCAATGTGTATCTTTTGCTTTTGCTCTTTCCCTTTTGGAAATTTCTTACACTGGCAGAAACTGTGCAATATATTGGCAAAAATGTGGGTCAACTAGCAGCAGCAATAACGCTCAATAAACGCCACAACAATAGTTATCATGTGCATATACATACATATATGAGGCGGAGTGTTGGTGTGAGTATGTGTGAGTGTACATATAAGTAAGACTGCCTGCAGTTACAAATCAAACCCCTACCCCATCTCCCCCCACCCCACCACATTTTGGAGTTCAACCAAACCCAAACGAAATGTGAGGCGCGCCTTTGTTGCTCATCAACTTTGTTTGCAATTCGAAAATTGCGCGAAAAGTAACGCGCACACAACACACACACACAAATACTGTATACATTTATACACACATTTACGCACTAACTAACGTGGAAATTATGCAAGTAAACAGATTAATTGGGTCATCAAATGGGCACACATTGCGCCCGTAGTAGGAGCAAGGTACACAGCAAATATGTGCGAACGTGTCTGTAGTTAGTAAATATGTATACACATGCAGGCATGCCAGCATATGTGTGTGTGTGGAGAAACTGCAGGATAAACTTTAAGCAGTAGATTGCCGCAAACAACTTATCAAAGTTAAGAAAATTTTGTGCACACACTTTAAAGTTAATATATCGTTTAAATATATCTCAAGTCTCTAAAAGTATCTGCATAATCGAGCAATTTAACAAACTTTTACCACACAGCAAAGTGTTAAGAGCTTCACTTCATTTTAACTATTTTAATTGAAAATACTTGCAGAGAAACTAAATCAAGTTGCAAGTCTAAAAACTAAATTGCAAAGAATTTGAATGAATTTTATTAGCTAAATACAATTCCAAATCCAGTTAGATTTGGCAATAAGTCTTTATCACTTTATTGTTTTTTAAAGCACTTTAACACTGCTGCATATTGGCCGAATAACTCTACCAAGAGTCCGAAACACCTAACACCAAACACCAATCACCTTACAGCGACCAAAACTAAACACACACACTCCAGTTGTACAAGGCCAATTTGAGTTATTTGAGGTGTGCAAAGTGCTTTAACATAAGTCTGTACATATATTATGCATATGTGGTAAGCCCCCCCCCACACACACTCGCACACCCATTGCCAGTGCAAAGTACATGGCAACAGCTAAAAGACATACATATTCAGACATAACTTAGACAATGCTTGCCATAGAAGACAAGAGGAGGCAGCACGTCCCTCTCTCAGTCTATAAGGAATTTCCCCATTTCGAGTGCTTTGTCAGCTCTCTGTCTATGTGTATGTGTGGGAAATTAATTGTTAAAAAACAAGACAAAACCTGAGAAAGACATTGAGTGTTGGCCCCCGTAATTATTTAAAATGAGTTCACAAAATAAGTGCCAAAGTAAGACAAACCCGGCTCCAGCAACGTTTCAAGAGAATCCCAATCTGGAACTTACCTGCAACAGAGAGAGAGAGAGAATAAATAAATAAATTAGAAAAATTGTTAACGCACAGTTTGGAAAGCAATAAAAGTTAAGGAGAAGCATAAGAAGAGTGCAATGACCCGCAGGCACAGCTCTGCATCTTCTTTCACTTTCCTGTGGGCCCAAGAAACCCAACCCTGCAAACCAAACTAAAGCTGCCTGCACTGCTGGCAGGTGGTGTGGCAAGTGGCAGCTGCAAGTGGCCACAAGGATGCAAGACGCTCTGTCCGAAGGATTGCCTTGCGTAAGCGGAAATGCTGCTTGCAACAAAAGTTCAAAGTTCTTAAAGCACGTGACTGTGTGTGCGTGTGTGGAGAGAGGAGGGAGAGGGGGAAGAGGGAGAGGAGGGTACGTGCAGTAAGGACTCTTAAAGTGCAATGTGCCAGCAGCGAATTAAGGTCAAATCAGGCATAAAAGCGCAGTGCAAAGAACAGTTCCTCAAACCCAACCAAGTGGCAGCACCTACTACCTCCCCACCCCCCCTCTCCCCATTTCTCTCTCTCTCTCTCTCACTCTCTCTAATCCCCCTTCAGACATGACGCGTCGCCTGTTTTGTTTAGGGCTGATGTTCGAGGCGCGCGCCTCTGTGGTCTGCGCAGGGTCGGGTGCAGGTTCCGCATATTAATGACAACGACATGACTAAAACTTTTTGTTGCTCTTCTTCTTTCGACTTGTTGTTGCTGTTGTTCTAGTTGTATGCAACAACGTTGGCACTTTTTTTATATATACATATTTTTTGTGCAGTGCTGCAGGATGTGTGCAAGTTTTTCATTGCAGCTGCAAATCAGCGACGCTCATATCCTGCACAGAGACGTACGTATCCTGCAGCAAGTTTTTTATGGCGGCCACTTTACCCCCACCCCCTAGGGGAATCCTTTCATTTCAGACATGGTTTTATATAGATACATTTCACTCCTATTTGCAGATACAAATCTCATATTATGATATATTACATATATATCTCTACACAATACATACTATAGATACTTGCAACTCCTGCCTCGATACAAAGTAAATCAAAGTGTTGCAAACATGTCCACCAGTTAGATTCCAACACACACAAAGTATCTCTACTCAAAGGCAAAAGACCTTGATTTGACTTTTATAAACTACACTCACTCAAACTCGCTTTATTTCCTGCAGATTAAAGACTCTCAGCAAACTGTTTTACTGAAAAACTTTGCCGCAATCAGCAGTGTTCCTCTCTCCCTCTTTCCCTCTACCTCTCTTCCTCTTTCCCTGTACCTCTCCTTCTCTCTGTGGCTAATCTTTGTCTTGGGCAGACTTGATTTGAACAATCCAATCGGCCATTAAATTGATTTTATTCATTTACATTTACATTTTCTTCACTTTCCTTTTTCACACAAATTATTTACACGGTGCGGTCAATGCAAATTTGTCGTAAATTGTTGTAAATTGTTGTAAGTGGCTTAACAACAGCAACAACAACAATAACAATAGCAACAGCAACAGCAGCCTCAGTTAAGCTGACCAAAAACTTTCACTTGACGAACGTATTAAAAAAAGGCGCAAAGTCAGCAGCAGCAGCAACGGCAGCTCCTGCTGCCACAGCCCCGCCCACAGGCCACATCCCACTCCCCCTCCTCTTCCCACTCATACACCTTATGTGGGTCAATAAGCTCTGGTCTCGTCTCGTCTTGCCTCGCCTCGCCTCGCCTGGAGGCAGCTGCAAAAAGTATTTGGCTTATCTCAGCTTCCAAAATTGAGTTCGAGCTCAGTTCTCCAGTTCGAGTTCAAATGCCAATGCACGCAAAGGCAATTTGTGGCCTACAACAACAACAACAACAGCAGCAGCTACAATCATCTCTGGCAGAGATGTGCGCGCTGATAAAAGATGCGCTGCATGAACTTTGAACTCATCTTGCATGCCCCCCGTCTCATGTCTCAGGTCATCAGCAGCAGCAGCAAATATTACAGTTGAGCAAGCGAATTTCGACAATGAACTTTGACCGGACGAAAAGATTCTTTAATGCCAAATCAACAATTCCGTTTGATTAATTTGGAAAATGGCAAAGAAAGTTGAAGGGGAAAAACCGTCGAGTCTTTGCAGAGAGTGGTCTGGTTTTGACGCTTTTGTCTGCCTGCTGTTGACATTTCTAAGCACAGTTGTTATCAATGTGTACACACGTTTACAGTGCACAGTGAGAAAAAATCCAGCAAGTTGTTAAAGGAAGGTTCTTTTTGGTTTATCCATAAATAAGGTAGATTTGAAAAAAAATATTGTAAAACAATGCTTAGACATATGAACTTGCTGTTTTGAGAGATAAGCTGGCGTTTTATACAAGACTTAAATAATGTTACAATTTTTTTAAATATCATAAAAACTCTTTGGAAAAAAAAGGGAATGCACAAATACAAGCGTTTAACCTCTTCTAGTGAACTGAATTGAAAAATCTTGATCATTCCTGAAAGGTAAGAAAATTCCTAACGTCCCAATAAATGCGTAATTTCGTTTAAAAACAAAAAAAGTAATTTTGACCTATTTTCTCAATATAACCTCAATTAAAAAGTATAACTTAGTTACTTTAATAGCCAAAGTTCGGGTCGTTTGGGACGAAAAAGAAATATTTTTTCCAAAATTTTTCACTTTGAATGAAGTAAATCGGATCAAATTATAGGAAATTATAGTTCCGAGATAAACACTCGCAAAGTATTTAAAATGTATGATTACTGGAGTTAAAGACGCATTTTTTGCAAAAAAAAATAAGTTCAATTTGTTTGAATTTGTATAAAGAACCAACTTCTTTCTTGCAGTGTACATAACCATCTACACACACACATGTGTGTGCATCGATCTGTTTTTAGGCGCCCACCTTAAAGCAGGTCACGTGGATTTTAACTCTGATTCTGTTTAGCAGCCTTTGAGTTTAATTTGACTTTACATTTGCTGTCGCTGCAGCAGCCTCTTATCAGTGTGGTGGCAGCTTATTCTGTCTGCCACGCAAAAGGCTAAAAATGTTAATGGAAACATTTGCTGACGCAGTGCTGTCTGTCAGCTGAGCTAAGCTAGCCAGGCATTTGAGATAAGCAGATGAAGAGAAGTAGAAGGGGAGAGTGTGAGTGGAAGAAGGGGAGAGTGGGAGAGACGGAGAATGCAAAGAAATGGGATTGTTCTACGCTGCATTTCTCTTTGCTACAAATGTTCATCATTCTATTTTCATTCACTAACAAAACTTCGCACCTATTCAGCTGACCATGAGTGTACATACACACACACACACATACCGTTCATATGTGTTTGCTTAACTCCCACGCTGTATGTGACAAAAGACAAACTTGCTGGCGAAACAACAACAACAACTTCATGAATCATGAACATGAATAATAACGGTTAATTATGCACATTCGTATGTATGTGTGTAAGTGTAATAGTAGTTGTGTGTGCGTGTGAAGCCTTTTCATAAATAAATTTGCACTTAACAAATGAACAGAATGTTGCTAAGCGCAACAGGCTAATAACATACAATGAAGAAGATGGGAAGATAGAGAGAGAGCGAGATGGAAAGATTGGCTGCCAGGCAACAAGGAAGTCGTAAAACAAAGCAGTGCTCAACGAAAGAGAGGCGGACACAGAGAAGCAGCAACAGCAACAACAACAACAACAACAGCATCATCAACAGCAGCCGCCAGACAACAGTGGAATTAAAATTTAATTTTAATCGCCAAAAAGAACAAAAAGAACAGAGTGCAGGAGAGAACGAGAATCAAAAGGGAGAGAGAGAGAGAGAGAGAGAGAGTGGGAGATGGTGAGAGCAGGAAGACACAAACCTATCCATTGACTACACACACACACACACACATCGGCATAATACACATGCATATGTATGTATGTATATAAATCCATGCATATGTACATATATAATGGGAATAATAGCGTGCAGACAAATAAATTTTCAAGCAGGCAAAGGCAACTGCATTCACACACACTCACACACACATGCATGCATATATAAAATTTAATAAACACGAGACAAGGCAGGCAGGCAACAAGATCTGCAGCAACAGCAACAACAATGCGGGCATATGTACACGCTCACACATACATACATGCATGCACACAGATGCATGCATGCAAGGCTGGAGGCTTGTAAAGCCATGGGAGGCGATCGACAAGCAAGAACAAGCACAGCAGCAACAACAACAACAGCAACGAAAACAAGAACCAGGCGAACAGGTCGGCATCAGGTAAACAGCAGCAGGAAGTGAGAGCAAGTGAGAAAGAGAGAACGGACGTGTGTGTGAGATAAGAGACTACGCCTGATAAATATCGATAAATGAGCTGCAGATCAAGCAGGAAACCGAAAAAATCTAACAACTACCAACACTCTTACAACTATGTTAATGCACACTGTATATAATGTAAATTAACATTGTACATAATGTAAATTAACATTACCTTTGCAGAGGAAACTGCGTTGCGGTCGTGGTCAAAACAAAAGGAATGAACAAGGCACGTAAAACAACAACGCGACATACACAGGCACAGAATCGTTGTTCATGTTGTTTTTGTTGTACATGTTATTGATGCTGCCTGCCTGCCTGTGTGCCTGGAAAAGGGCCGAGTGGGGGGCGCGACATCGTCGACAGACCGAAAAAGCAACTGTAAAAATGCAACAGAACCTGCTCTGACTGGGAAACAACAAGAACAACAACAAGAAGAGCGCGACAAAGTAATGGAAAGGCAGCGCAAAGGCAGAGCGCCGCTAAGGTCTAAAATTACAGAGCCTGTAAGAGCAGAAAGAGAGAGAGACGAAGGGAAGACAACTATGAATGCGCGCAAATAGAATGTGCGAGAGAAAGAGAGAGAGAGTGTGTGCAACGTATGCAGTTATTTATGCTGGCGCTGCTCTGCTCTGCGTTGTCTTTGCCATCGGTGTTGTTGTTGTTGCTATTGCTGCTATTTTGGAACAGAGCAAGAACAGATGAAAAAAAAACATAAAATCGTGTAGAAAATCAAATTGCAGACAAAAACAGACACGGCGTAGCTCCATTTGTTGCTGTTGTTGTTGTTGTTTTATTACGTATTTTTGTTGTTATGACGTCAAAGCGCATGCGTTGGAGCTGATGCCGCGTTGGCTTTTCTTCATGTTGTTGTTGTTGTTGGCGCTGCTTTTACATTTTGATTTTTCGGAAAACGCACACAACAAATTTATGTGACGCCGCTTGTCGCCTGGCTCTGGCACTGTTGGATCTCCACTGGCGACGGCGGTGGTGGTGGTGGCTGCAGTCGAGGGGGTGTGTTTTCTTTATTTTATTTGTCTGTCGCGTTGGGGGTTGTTGTTGATGGAGCACGAACGAGGGAACATGGGAAAAGTCATTCTCTAACAAAATGTGAAATACAGACTGCGACGTAGTTAAAAAGCAACCTTCCCTAACCCCCTCTTCCCACTCCCTTCCCTCTCTCCACATTGCTCTAGCACGACAATTAACAACAGCACAAATTGCGTTATAATTCTTTTTGCGAAATAAAAAATAAAGTAAAGTAAAGGCGCAAACCAAATTGTTTATCAGTTCGGCTGAAGTTCAATAGACCCTCCTCCAGCTAGGCCTGCGCCTGGGTGGGGTAATAAATCCAAATAATTCTAAATATAGCTATATCAAATATACAGTCGTCAGTCTGCCTGCCTGCAACGGATATGCGCATGGGCGGATCGGGCCGCTAATTTCTTGGCGTATTGCAAATGGGTTGGGTTAATGAACTGCACTCTGCTTTGATAAGGCAACAGACCTCATATCATATAAATATATACATATATGTATGTCTGTATATATTGTTGCACGAAATTCTTATTTGTTCAATAGTTTTATCTCCTTTTTAAAATATCTTTCTATTAATGCGCGTCGTCCAATTTCTCTCTCGTATTAATGTAATGCGATCTTCGATAACGATTAACTTAAACTGGTAAAGGTTAAATAGCTACATGCGTCACCGATTTTGTTTAAATTTTTTGATAGGGCTATATTTATCATGATTTTAGGTGAAAGAATTATTTGGCGGTCACTTCTAGTTTTTTTTAAATTGATTTTTGAAAATAATTAAATTTCCAAAATATAAGAAAACTATCGGAACTTCTTAACTTATCTTCTAACATCGATTAATCGTTAACTGCGATAAAGCTTATTCGAATATAATATAAATACAATAATATAGATATAATGCTACAATATTTATTTCATTTGTTTGTTTTATTTGCCTGTACTTACCGTTTGACCATTTTGTTGGTAACCCCAGAGTTGTTTTCCTGCTGCGTTCCAATATCAACGGATTTATTATAATCCAGTTTTGAGGTAAAGATTTTGATGCGACGGAAATCAATTTTGGCGATGTTATGTTAAACCTTTTTATAGGGGAAATATCAGAAAGAAATCTATTGTTGATTTTATTGGTATTTTTTGTTATTGTTATTGTTTATTTACACTCGCAAACGTATTTGGGTTTCTAGAGAATTAATATTCGAAAGTATTTTTTAAGGAGCTGCGCGAGTCCAATTGGAGAACGCAAAAACAAAGCGAAGAAAACGAAAACAAAACAAAATCTATGCGTAAAGTACAAGAGAAGAGAATTCACACACACACACACACACATACATGCACATATCTGTATATACATATGTATGCATGCGCATACACGTCGGTAGATTTTATGATAATTGTTTATATTTTTGGCATTTTATATGACTTAATCATGCAGTTTCAGCCACATCAAACAGCTAAAACAACAACAACAACAGAGTTTGTTTTACGTTCTGCGCTTTGTTCTTGGTTTTCTCTGCACTCTGCTTCGCATGTTTGTTTGTGTGCAGCTTTGTACACTTATTTTCTGCAACACTTCAAGGGCTTTGCAACGGCAGCGGCTACGACCACAACAACAACAATAACAACAACATTATCGATTCACTGTTATTATTATTTACTCTGGCCAAAATCAAACCCAAACTTAACACGCGCAGTTGAAGATGAATGCACATTTGTATAAGTATATTTTACGCGTTTTCCTTTCCGTTTTCTTTCTTTCTTTGCGCTCACAGTCAGACCAACTAATAATTCCACACACAAAACACACCTACACACAGGCACACACACACATCCATGTGTGCACATGTAGATTTACACCAGCGCATATGTATGTATATGTCTGCATGTGTATGTAGAAAAACATTTACAAAACTGAGTGGATGCTTCTTTCAATTATTACCTTTTTGAAATAATTTATTTAGCAAAAATTTTTGATTGCATTCGAAATATACTTTCATAAGTTTCAGCACCTTTTTATTTCACTTGTCGTCGTATTTAAACATTTGCTGCATCTCACGAGCTTGCAGTTTATATGCATTCACGTTTGACCTCCGGTTTACTTTTTAACACGAACGAATTCTATTTTAATAACAAGAATTGGAAAACTTCGTTCTGCCGTTTAATTAAAAAACTTTGTCGTTTCAAAAATTCTACAATTGCTTCCAAGCCGCGGTTTCCGTGCGAACACGACGCGCTGCTGTTGCGTTTTGTACACCGAAACTAGGGATGTTGGTTAGCTAGCGATATTTCGATTATTTCAATTTAGATTGGAAATACAAGTTTACCGATGTTTTATTTATCGATATTTTTAATAAAAAAATAAAAAGAAAAGTTTGAATAGTTTAGTATTTAGTATTTTTAAAAATGAACATTTTTTGCGGTAGCCTATGAATTATCTTTCATGTTTCTATGGTTTTATTTTAATTGTAGAGCATATGTTATATGATCCGGCTTATCGATAGCAATGTTAAATAAATACATTTTAAAATGAGTAAAAATTGCAGAATAAATTGATGAAAAGTAACTGCACTTCCACACATATTTTATCGTTTAAATTAATAAATGATTTGTTATTCTTAAAACAACAGAGGTATTCCAAACACCAAACAAAGACAGGGCTGGTTGCCATTAACAGCTGTTCAATTTAAAAGATGGCGGTATCACCTGATTTTAAATAATTAGCTAAAATAAGGATAGGGTTTATTTATTTTGGTTGCAATTTACCAATTTACCAACTAAGGTATAAAGGATTACAATATATAAAAACAACATTTTTCAGAAACTAGCTGCAATTTAATAATTCTTCATTTTTTTTTTGCAATTACAGGATTTTTATCCAACAAAATACATGCAAATTTAATTATTTTCAAAGTTCAATTAAAAAAAAACTAGAAGAGTCCGAGACATTTGTCATTCACCTAAATTCATCATAAATATAGCCCTACCTGTAAACATTTTTTTAAAATAATCGCTGCTGAGGGCACATATTTAATAATTACCTTTATTCTTTATTACTTGCAAAGATATAAAAACAATTCTTTGCATATTATGTATTAACAGTTTAGATCCCCAATAGGCTGGGCCACAGCTTGACACCAGCTCGTTCTACCTTATTAATTATAATAAACTTATGTCCAAACAAGGGCTTTATACGTTAATAGTTTCGGTCAGTTAAAATCGCCGCTCTTTCCATCACAGGCCACAATTTTAACCTTGTCCACCTTGACGAATTCGTGAACCTCACGGAACTCGACATCGTTTAACATCAGGGTCCAAACATTGTCGCAGAATCGATACGTGTTCAATTTTCCGGCTTTAAATGTTACTCGCGCTTTAACTCTTTGATTCAGTGCGTTGTTAATACTCTTATCGAACTGGAGCAGCACCTTGAAAGCCAATGCAGGTGTTATTTGACCATACTGAAAATAATATTGAACAATAATATTAACATTTGCAAGCAATAGATATTCCACAGTCATAGTAAACCGATTAAATATACTTTGAAATTAGTTAAATGCTTAAGAATTATAAGTTTACAAGAAATAAGCAACAACTAATTTCCCCAGCCGTAGGAGGCATCGCCAGCTGTCTGCGACGCATCTTCTACGATGCTTCGACTTTTCAATTGGTGTTTTCTATGTACTGCAACTCACCTGTATCAATTCGTCGAGGCTCTCTTGAAGTGTGTTGCCCAGCGTGGTATTGCGGTATAATTGATAAGACATATTTACGTCGTTATATTGCAATTATTAAAAAATATTTTTTTCTTGTGCAGCTAAAACTAACGTAGGAATGACAGACGCTATCGATATAAACAAACACACCGATAACATGCTACAAGACGATATGTTGACATTGGTAGCACCTGGTTTCGATATAAGAGATATATAGCAAGGGTCAGCAAATAAATAAAGATATGTTTAAAAACATTATTATTGTAAATACTGGAGAAAATAAATATTTTACTAATTATACGAATTCTTGCTATATTTTAAATGCCATATATCGATAGTTATGGTAAAGTTGCATATCAAACAGCTTGCTAGCGTCGACCAAATGATGTAAAAATGCTAACAGCTCTACATAATTGTGACACTGAAAGGGGCGGCGCTTATCCTATTTGCCACCCTTAACGGGATACCTTAAAACGGAAGTGGACAAAGGGTTGCAAATTAGCTTCAACCAATCAGCTCCATGCTGTATTTTTTCATTGCTCTGGCACCTGGAATTTTTTTTATTAGCCACAATTTTAAGCGGCTTCTTAATTTCCATGTGGCACATAATTTCCGAAGCGCAAGATTAATGCTACAGCTTGACCAGAGCGAACTTCTGGTCAGTCCTGGCGTCAGAAGTAACACCAACTTCAGTCGCTTGTCGATTATTGAGGTGATTAGTTCAACAGTCGCGTTTTAAACGGGATCAAGTGCTCCTTACAATGCTACAACAGAATCAATCGTCGCCCCAACATTTGGGCGATGCTCTCAAATCCTCAAACTGCTCCATATCGACATCTACACCAACTTCGACACCTCCAAATACCGTTATCGCGACACCGCAACAACGTCCATCCTCGCCGCGTCAATTCTTCGAACGTCTGTACGGGCACCTCGAAACGCGTACGCACAAAAGCGAAAGCGATGACATCGATGTGGGCACCCACCTGGAGACGCCCTACCAGAGCGACGGTGGCAGCGTCTCCTCGCCGGATATATCTAACAGCGAGGAGCGTGTCTCCCAGAGTGTCTGCTGCCCGGCATATGAATTGCACGCACCTCCGACGGAGTATGCCACCTTCAGACCCATTTCGACGGCAGTCGCGCCGACAACTCTGCCGTTTCCTGCATTCTCAACCGATCCACATATCACGGCAGGATTTTCCGCATTTCGTAAGTTGTTGCAAAAATACGAGAGTGTTTAAGAATCTTACAGTGTATAAAGACTAACAAGATATGGTAGGTGGTCTTATATCCTTGCAGTTAACGATAAAGGTCGCAACAATTTCATTATACATATGTACAAATATCTATACATATATTAAAAACTTAATTTTCGACTATTGATCTCTTCCCTCATTGAAAATGGTCAAGAAAGGGTATACTAGGTTTATACAAATGTAGTTACAGGCGGCAGGTCTTTCCAATCTGTATAGAAACATTGAATATACATATGTACATATGTATATACCATACGTTTCTAAAGTTTATTTCAACTATTTCCAACACCTTCCGAAAATCCATAGGTATATTTATACCCTTCGACCATTGAAAATGCTCAAAAAAGGGTATACTAACTTTGTGCAAATATATGTAATAGGCAGACCCCATAAAGTATATATTTTCTTGCTCAGGATCTGTCTGTCCTGAGACTGTCCTGAGATCTGATCTCAGCTATTATAAAAGCAAGAGTTATCAAATTTGGCAGCAAGACTCTTGTGTACTATGCGCTGATCAAGTTTATATTAAATGTTAGGTGCCACGCCCAATGCCCCCGCAAATCAACAATTTAATTTTTAAAGTCGATTTGCAAGCGGCGTATAAAAGACAATAAACACAGAAGTTATTCAAGAAAGTATGAGCTTGTTTCAGCTAACAAGAGAGGGGGTGAGCGCTATCTGTCGAGAATAATTTGGAAGCATGCACATGAATATGTATGAACTTAACAAATTAAACTATGCCAGAAGATAGGTCGAAGGGTATTCCACTGTCGCTTGCCGCTCGATTGTTGCTCTCGTTTTGATTGCTTATATGTATATTCATTAATTATTCGACTAGATATTAGTTTTATCCATATCAATACTGAACTAAAAAACCCAAATACGTATTAAAGATACCACTAATTTCTTTGGCACATTACTGTATTACTATAATATTCACCCATCCTCCTGTTTTTAATCCGATCAGACATTAAATACAGTCGTTAAGTATTCAAGTGAACATTTTCCAAAGTTTTATAACTTTTATGGTAACCTTCATTTCAATTCTTGACTATAGTTCCTCTCGCAGTAATATGTAAAATATGAAATCTTGATAAATTCAAAAAGTCGTTACAAAATAAATATTTATCATGCCCTTAATGGAAAATTGCAAATATTTCAGAATGTAGAGTTATTCGTAATACATTTAAAATGCATAACAGAGAAATACATACTGACCTGTATGGTAGATATAAAACCATAAATGAAACCAGAGGAAATACTTTTTATATTGCTTTATTTAACATTTTTGAACTTAACATATTGTGTGCTTGTTTAAAGACTATTATGGTGTTTTCTTTGGCTCCTCTGGTCCTTTAGTTTGGTTGCTCTGTCGCCTCTGTTTTAAGTTGCGCAGCTCCAAATCGAGAAACATTTTAAGATTCGGATCGGTGATCTTTGATAGAACAATCTCACGGGCGCGGTCATCATTGTCGCCCAACAGTTTGGCCAGTTGCTCGGCGTACTCCACCCAGACGCAATTGGCACAACCGGACATGCAGCATGTTGTAGGTTCCGGTGGTATCTATACCATACGATAGCAGATAGGAACAATATATACTATATATATAAATTTATAGTACCTACTTCAATGTCATCGCCGCTTTTGCGCACCAGTTGTCGATATGGACTCATTGCGACTTGGATGCAACGTGACAGGAAGCATCTTCCGCTAGGGCAGCTCAATAGCAGAGGAGAAAGCATATTGCTTGGATCTGTAAGAGTATAGATTCAAAAGTAAGTTAGAGGAAGTGATAACAGTTTCACACGCTACCATCTCCGGCAGGTGCAGCGCCCAAAAAAAATTAGTTCCGCAGGAACTAAAAAAAGCACGAGAAACAAACTGTAAAACGGTCGAGCTATTAAATATCCTTACTGCCCAAATCAGTGATGAAAAAATATACAAAACGAAGAAATTAATAAAGCAAGAGAACAGGGAGAGAGAAAGAGAGAGGAAAAAATGTAAAAAAGCAGGGCGTAAGAAAAAAGAAATTAACAAAATATTAAAATGCATTCAGCTGTAAAAATTTCCATTTGCTTGCGGTATTCCCGCTTAAAGGTCGTTCAAGAAGGGCGAAGACTTCCACAGAGAAAAAGAAAAGGAATCTCAAAAAAAAAATATATATATGTATGTATGTATATTATCATATAGATTTGGCACCCCCCCGATACCCATATCACTTTAAAAGCCAACAAAAACCATAATCTGTGCTGAAAAAATTAACACTGTAATTGAGCTTGACAGGAAACCTAAAAAACACACACACAGCAGAAAGGAGAGAAGGGTAGAGAGAGATAGAGAGAGAAAGAGAGTAGGACAAAGGACACTTGTCATATCGAGTTTCACACGTGATTTAAAAAAAATGTACGACAAGCCAAGGCTTATGGAAGTTGCGAATGAGCCAAGCAAAGGGTAATCAGGCGCAAACTAGAGATTAGTCCGGCTCACGCATCCGCATAAGGATTGCTGCCAGCACTACGAAGACAGAGAGAGAGAGAGAGAGAGAGAGAGCGAGTGAATGCAAAACAACAATTAGGCGGTAATCAGCGGCGGCATAGACAATGAGTGGGCGTGGCTGTGGCATAATGTTCGCTTCGCTGCAGTTGACGTCACAATGAAGTGCAAACAAAAATCTCAAGATATTATTTTGACAGCGCACCGACGTGTTGATACTCTTATGGCGACAGCTATAGATAGTATAGTATAGTTAGAGCACGAAATACGGGAGCACATAACATACTTACAGTATGTGTATACAGCATTGGCTATTCAACGAAGTGTGTCATTAGTCAAGCACCTTCTCGAGGTTAACAAGGTCGCCTGTCTAGGCAAAATATGGGATTTCTTTAGAATAGCTGGACTGGATAAAGAGCTCCTCTAAACTCAGTAGGGGCTACAATAGATTAACAAGATCGCAGTACATCTAATCCACGTCAAATAATAATGCAAAAGTAAACAGTATAGTTACAATTTACATATAAAGTAAATGGAAATTCAAACAAGATTTTATTCAATTAACAAACTCTCTTTCTCTCTCTTTATTTGACTATTTCGTGAAGGAAAACTACAATCTTCTTATAATAAATAGTAGAATAGAATAATTATTAATATTAATAGTTATTAATCTTTCCTCTTTTTATTAGTGCTTAGTATTAAATATCTTTTTATTAGAATTTTAAGTTTTTTTTAAAAAAAAGTCAAATGAATTTAATGAAAAAACTGACAAAGTTCGCATAAAATACTTTCAACATATTACACAAATAGGTCGATCAGACATTTACATAATGAAACAACTTTATCAGTCTTTTTTAGACATTCAGTCTAGTCTGAGCAGAGGTTGTGTACAAATTTAAATTGGTATAATATTAATAAGTAATTTTATGCAAAATTTATAATTATCATAAACCTTTTTCTTCACTTTTACTGCATAGAATCTACTTCTACTTCTAAACTATGATATACTAAAGTTTATATTAATATATATGTATACATGTATATTGAGTAATATATCTTTTTTCTTAAATATCATCTTCATTATTATTATACATTCCCTTAGCCTTTCAAACTTGTATTCCGTTTCTCCCACAAAAAGTTCGAAAAAAACACAATACCCTCTCGCGAAGATAGTGTATAATTATGATGACTGTTACAAGAGCACAGCAACAACAATGGCAATGGGAGGATGGCACACAGCTGTTGGCATTGTCGAAAGTTTCCCGGCTCAGATTGGTCCAAGTATGGACAAGTGGTTGGGGTGGGTGTGGGAAGACAGGGGTGATGGAAGCGGGGCAGACGCACGTGTAAAATGCAGCATAATGTCTGCTATAAACGCGATCAGAAGAAATACGAGTAAAGGAGAAGAGGAATAGGCAGAGAAATAGCCTGGTTAATTATTTGTTTAACTTGTGCGCACGCAAGGATATTAAGCTCGGACAAGGGGTGGCACCCCTCCGCAATTTGATGGTTTATTAATGTAAGATTAATTTCACTCTAGCATCTCCATTGTCTGTGTGTGTATGAGTGTGTTTGTGAGTGCGTGTTGATATCTTTATCATCTACATACATTTATTTTATATCATTTTTTACAGTGGCTCGTCGCCGTCGCAAGGAGGGACGCCAGCGCCGGCAGCGCACCACCTTCAGCACAGAGCAGACGTTGCGCCTGGAGGTGGAGTTCCATCGCAATGAGTACATCTCCAGGAGTCGCCGCTTCGAGCTTGCCGAGACGCTGCGCCTGACGGAGACGCAAATCAAAATATGGTTTCAAAATCGTCGCGCCAAGGACAAACGCATTGAGAAGGCGCAAATCGATCAGCATTACAGGTAAGTCTATGCGAAGGGGGCGTGGCCAGCAGGTGAGCGGCAGGCAAAGTGTGGGAGGGGGATGGGACATTTTGCAACGGAAGTAATTCAAGGAAATGTCACAAGTTTAATTGATGTACTCAAATAAAATTAACACGATATTTAATTTTACGACATTAACGCGCACACAAACCCAATTAGACAGGGAAGGGGGAAAAGGAGGAGGAAGGGAGGGAGGGGGCTAAGCACCCTTGTGCTGCCTGCTGGTTATAGGTAGTTGGTCAGTTTGATGTAATGCACACGAACGATACTATCAATTTGCAGGAACTTTGTCGTGGCCAATGGTTTTATGAGCAGCATTATGGGCCAGACGAACTACGCAGCGACGGCTGTTCCCGCCAGCAGCAGCAGCTCGGCAACAGTGGCAGCGGCAACGGCAACTGCGACGGCTGTGGCAATGCTCGGCACGAGCGGAGCCGTCGGCTACTATAGAACGGCAGAGTCTGTGCTGCCCCCGACGTCGTCGCTGCTGCCGGCAAAGGACAATAGCGCACATCGCATACCGCTCGTAAATTATGCTGACATTGAAGAACACCACCAGCAACAACAACAACAACTACAGCAGCAGCAGCAGCAATTACAGCAGGCGCACCCGCAGCAATTGCCCCTCAGCAACTGCCCCGAGCAGCAGCAGCGTCGTCGTCGCTTCCTACCGCCGCCCACGCTCATCAATACGTGTTAGCGGAAAATAGGGGACAGCTTTAAATTAGTTAGCAATTAAGCGCAAACACTTGTAACGGCAAAAAATAAATAATATATAAAATAAATGACATCGTTTCGTTTTGACGGCTGACCACGCAGCACTGAAGTGCTCATCAGTACGTGCATGAGGGAAATAAGTTGGTCACGGCAAATAATAACTTATATTATATATAAAATCAACTAAGCTCAGCATGTTTCCGATGTCTTTTGTTTTGGCTATTTTACGGCTAAGCACGCAGCCCTGCAGAGAAGTTTTCATAACAAGACCTGAGTTGGCGGTCTGCAGCATGCTGTTGATTGCATTTCCACTTACCTTAGCTTACTGCATTTGATGTTATTGCAGTGAAAACACCTGCGATTTTTAATAATCTTTGTAAGTGTAAAAACTGTGTAACAAATAAATTTTGACTAGAGAAACATAGTTTGCGCAACAATAAACAACAAACCAGGGCTACTTGACTGGCAGTCTGACAAGCAGCAAAATGTTTTGCGGCCGGTGCGATGTTTTATCGATAGTTCGGCAGACATATATCGACGTGCATTGAACATCTCTACATTTTTCTTCGCGTGCGTGTCGGAACAGCAGCAGTTTTTAATTTATTTTGTTAATTTAATAAAATATATGCCAAGTATGGCGAAAGTAACACAAGTAATCAAGTTGGAGGAATCTGGCGATGAATCTACAACAGAAGTGTTTGAAATCAGAGATGAAGATGTAAGAAAAATAGTAATTTGGGATCCAAGTCTCTCTGCACTTTGCTGTCACACAAGAAAACCCGTGCACACTACCACACAAACACACACACACATGCATACATACAAAATGACAAACCTGTGTATACTTTGCAGGATATCTGTGAATTGGAACATTTGCGTAAGCTATTTATTGGTGGCCTGGCACCCTACACCACCGAGGAGGGCCTCAAAGTATTCTACTCACAGTGGGGCAAAGTGGTTGATGTCGTTGTTATGCGAGATGCTGCTACCAAGCGTTCTCGTGGCTTCGGCTTTATTACCTATACAAAGTCCGCTATGGTAGATACTGCGCAAGAGAACCGGCCCCATATCATCGACGGCAAGTATGTGAGAGAATGATTGTATAATTCCATAGACCCGTTATTGACACAGTGACATTGCTTTATTCTATTTCTCTGGAAGAACTGTGGAGGCAAAACGCGCGTTGCCACGCCCGGAGCGTGAGACACGCGAGACAAATATTTCAGTGAAAAAACTATTTGTCGGTGGCCTAAAGGATAATCATGACGAGGAATGCTTGCGTGACTATTTCATGCAATTCGGAAATGTTGTGTCCGTTAAGTTGCTAACAGACAAAACAACTGGAAAACGCAGAGGCTTCGCATTCATCGAATTCGATGATTATGATGCTGTGGATAAGGCCATTCGTAAGTGTAGATCCATCAATTTAAATGAAGTACTAATTAATTGATTTCTTGCTCAACAGTTCAGCGACAGCACTCAATCAAATACGTGCTCGTTGATGTCAAGAAGTCTATATATAATCTGGAGAAAAAGGATCGAATGCCGCCGGCCATCACTGCCAATGGCAATAAAATGCAACAACAGATGCAGCCGCCGCCTAAGGGCAACATGCCTCCGATTGGTTACCGTCCCCCCGTGCCTCCGCCTCAGCAAATGCCGCCATATCAGCATCAGCAACCGCCGACACCAATGTCGGCACCACCACCAAACTACAACTATTGGGGACCACCACCTCCCATGCAGCCATATTATCACCAACCACCGCCGCCGCAAATGAATGCATGGAACGGCTATCCGCCACCACAGAATGGTTGGAATGCACCGCCACCTCCACCGCCGGGTGCACAGCAGTGGCATGGTGCCAATCAATGGGGTGGTCCGCCGGCTGTACAACCCCCAACACCGGGTGCGCCGCCACCAAATCATCATCGCAATGGTCCACCGCCTCCGGCTGTTGGCAATTGGAATATGCCACCGACAGCAGCACCACCAGTGCCTGGCGCCATGCCGCAAGGTCCGCCGCCACATCAGCCGCCGCCGTCGCAACAGCAGCCGGCACCACCAAACTTTGGCACTGGCTATCAACAGAACTACGGGGGCGGGCCAACCAAGCACAACAACATGAACGGAAATCGCATGAATCCGTATACTGCGGCACCGCCAAGCAGCTATCGTAAGTGATGCGAAATTTGTCAATTAATTTAGTTAACGCTCTGTTGATGCTGACACCATTCTTTGTTGCAGACAACGCCCAACCACCTGCACCCGGCTATGCACCCTACAATACAGCAGCACCGCCACCGAGTGGCAATGGTCCCTCATCGGGCCCTGTACCGAAGAGTGTCTCGAATGGTTCTGTGGCCACTGGGGCGAGCGCCAACAGCAAATATCGTCGTTAGTCTGGGTAAGTAAAGAAAGGTAGGGGCGAAGTGGGAGAATGTCCGCCTTTGCCCGCCATTTCGTCAATGTCTTTGCAAGATTTAAGGTACCACATAATGTTCATCGTACTGTCTGATAAGTATGTCTTGAATACGAAAGTACTAATCAATATAATTCTCTTTAATTTAGATGCCTTTTTGTGTGTGCCTTAAGTGCAACACGAAAGGAAAGCTCAGAATACAAGATACAATACAGAATACAGATAAAGTTACTCAATAATAGGCTTGTTATAAGCTAGGACACAAACTCTCGCTTAGTAACTTAAAACAGGATACATTTAAACAGCGTTGTTTGCCTCTGAACTCTCTCTATCTATCTCTCTATCTTTACATACATATGTCAGACTGAGCATATGAGAACTAACTACAGTTTTTAAACTCTTTAACTTAAGATCTAATGTTATATTTATTATTGAATGATCGATGTATGTTTATAAGCGACTTATTAAGACAAATATTGAAGAAATTAACTATAAATAGTAAATAAGATCTTGTTGGAGACAACTTCAAGTTGTTGAATCTACACAGAGAAGAAGCGTTTCATTTCATTTTTAAGCTTAACTTGCCATGCTTTATTATTTGGGAACGTATTTATCATTATTATATATTGTAAACTTATCTATAGATACAAATGCGTACAAATACGTACGCACATAAGTTACCCAACTAGAGCTCTCTTTATCTCTCTATTCGTATATATGTGCTATATAGTACATGTACTATAAATTATGATTATTGTAATTCAGTTTATTAATTCGAATCTAATTATAAGCGCATGTGCTAAGCTCGCCAACTTGAGATCATAATTGTATTTTTGTAAACCAAATTGAGATGCAATACACAACACCATTTGGATGAGACGTTTCGCAGCTTTTAGCCAGAGCTTATCGGATATAGTACTTATAGTTTGTAGATGCCTTAGCACACTCGCAGAAGCAAAATTTTGACTGTCGAGTAATTACGAAGAACAAATACAAATACGTCCAGTAATGTAATGATAAATCAAATGGGAAGTTGGTGAGCACTGTGCAGATGCGAGAATTATATACATATATTATATATATACACCATATTTAGAGATATGTTATACTATTACTACTACTACGAGTTGATATCAAAATTATTGTCAATTTTTTATAAACAAATGTATATAATAAATATATATACATATGTGCGTATATGGCTTACACACACACACACTCTGATCCCAATTGTTTTAAGCTGTCAACGGTTTCCTCTTACCCCCGTCGGTCCCGCGGATTATCTTGCTCACGAGTTAAATAGCCAGTTATTTTCTTTCCACTCAATCGCGCTTATTAAGCTATTTATGTATGTGTAGAGAGCGAAGAAAAAAAGGTTAAATAAGAATGGAATAATTAAACTAATGTATTTATGCGTTGTCAATATCAACCACGACATGAAACTCTAAGTTTAGCGTAACCTTAAGTATCCATAGAGCCATAGAGCTATACATAGATGTTGCTTTTCATCTGAATATACAATATATTGATATATTTAAGTTTTGTAGCGCACGCCAAAGGCTTTAAACGATTTGATTAACGCGTGATTTAACGAGTTGTCCAAATTCCAACAGAAACACAATTATATTATTATGTATGGGGTGACTAAGAGAGCGTAGTCCCTAATTTTGCAGCTTATATATTAGCTCTAATCTAACTTTAATTATAATATAAATTTATGGAATATATACATATATATTTATTTTTAAATAAATAAACCGTATAAAACCCACACTATGTATCTATATATTTATTTGAGCTGCGCCATAGCTGCAAGTTTTAAGTAAGTCTCTTCTTAACCCGTACTTAATTAACAGTTATATAGACCTATATAGTTAATCTTTATGCATATGCAGCTCTAGATTCAAATGCAATTCATGTTTATTTTCCTAGCTTTACCTATGTACATCTACATCTATGTATATATAGTATGCTTACCACACGTCATACCGCATAAACCTATTTACTTGAGTGTAAAATATCTTTCCCTAGTCAAGTTAAGGTAAGTAAGGATACATTACTAGGCTCATCCAGTTATCAGACCTATGTAGTTTCTAGAACTGCTTAAGTACCGCTCTCTGAATAATACTTAGACCATATAAATACTTTCAAAACGCCCCAAAACTAAAAGTACAAACTATTTCTTTTCCAAAACTAAAAATACAATCAAAAAATACCAACCCCACATTGAGCACTACCGGCAGAAATCGGTCAAGATAAAGAATATCGGATATTAGGTAAGTATATAATGCAGTCAATGTTATGTATTATACATATTAAGCTTACAAATTTATATTTTCTGCTGTGAACAATAAAATATATATATTTTGCATTCGAATAGAACATCGAATTTGTGTTTTATTTTCTGTGCGCTGCGAACATGTTGCAAGCCAACACGTTCTTGCGACCCCAATCGTTTGGTTTGTTGTGCTCCAGTTTGACCGATCTTCAGTATAATCGCTGTGGAGCTCTCTGGCCGGCCAACAGTCATTCGTCGGCTGCCGTCGCAAACACTTGGATCTTTCAGGAATAATATCATACATACATATATATATTGTAAGTATAAAGCTGTTTTGAAATTTGAGCAGGGATTTTGCGTGGTCAGCTTGAAAATTCTATTGCCGGGCAAGTCAAGTTCAATAATCGATTGGCAAGTTAATTGAACTCAATTTCAATTCCTTTGCATATTGTCAATTAATTTGAAGAGTTTACAGTGAAATTTTGCTAGTGAGGATTGTTTCGCATTCACGTATCATATACGCAGTCGAGGCAAGGTTAGTTGTTCTCCGGCACACTGAGAAGTGTCATCATCATCATCATCAAAGTGCAGTTCCGCGAATTCATTTCAATTGCGGCGTGCACTGAAAGAAACCAAGAGCTGATATAGTGCTTGGTAAAGTAAGGTTCAAAGTTTCGTTTCGGATTAATTTAATAGTTTTCTGTCAGTGTAGCATTTGATTACAATGAAAATGCTGCTACATTGAGCGTAGACAACAGTTCCACATAGCACAGAACAGAGGAATAACAAAATCTTTGGCTATATGCAATGCATCACGTCATTCTTTGTCGGTTTTTGTTATAATTAAACTGCAGCTACAGTCACACACACACACACAAAGAAATGCAGACGACGTAAACATGCAGCATCTACTTAGATGTTCCTGGAACACTTTGCGTGGTGTATATATGTTATAAATTTGTATATGTATAGGAACTGATGTGCCACTTTCCGCGGGGCATTGCGCATTTGCCAAGATATTTGTACGAACAGTGGCGATTAAGCAATCTTCCTGCCTCTCAGTCAGTCTACTCTCGAGTCCCAAAACGGAAATTCAAGCAAGAGATAAGCCCAGGCCATGCTTATAGGCGATAAGTCGGCCGCCTCAACTGTCGCGTTGTGCAACTAACTAAGCGAATGAATTCTACTGATTATAATGGGGACGCTTGACAAAATCATATTAGCCTACGGTTATAGTTTTACCCCAGCATTAAGGTCAAGCTTAATCGGGAATACATATACACATACTTTAATATGTTATTATGTACAATCTAGTTCATAATTCTATATATACTTTTCTGTGTATAAGTAGAAATGATTTCAGAAACTTTGATTTGCTGCCACAGCAACAATCATAAACAACATTTCCGACTGACTGTGTGTGAGGAACATGTGTTCGACATGCCGTCAAAAGAATTCCAGTGCACGAATCTTCGATCTAGTGTGAACCTATATGGTTGACAATTTTTATACGATATATTTTTTGAATTTGTTTTGAAAATGTATTAATTTGGAAAAGCCCGATCTGCTAATAACAGCTAAACGAGAAGTTTAAATAATTTAACAGAATGTATTAAAAGAAACTGTTAGCGAAAGTGCTTAGCATACAATTGTTCTACTTTTCAAATAGTTTTTTTTAAGGTTAGCTTAGGTTTATTCCTTACCAATTTTAATGCATCAGAATAGAAAGTTCTTTAAGAAAAGCTGCTACACCTCTTCTAACTGGTTTGAAGCTATAAGATAGACAATTGTAATATGATAAAATGTATTTATTTCTCATAAATAGATCATCGATTTCTATGCATATTAAAAGGTTAAAGAGAATTTCAATTTCTACTTTGCAAATAGCTTTATAAGGTAAGATTAGGCAAATTTCATCAAAATATAAAATACTTTAAGTTTAGAGCCCCAATAAATTGTCTAAAAAGTGTATTATTATTAGAATAGGTTAGATATATTACGTAGTATTTCCTCACGGAGTCAGACTCGAAACTTAGCTGGTTCACCCTAATAAGAGAATTCGGATAAATTGCAGTGCTGCGGTTCGTATGCCAAGAACAATAGAAGAGCATTGTTTACATTGCATATTTAGCGAACTTCCCGTCAAATGACCTTTTGAACTCGATTACACGTTGTACTCACATACTTACGCATACGCATAACTTCACAAGGAATCTTCAGTGCCAGCCACCCTGTAAAGGGGGTTGCTTCCAGTATTACAGCACAAGAAACTCTTACAACTTTCAGTACAGTCGCGAGAAATTTGGAAAGAAATCTCCAGAAATTGAAGCAACGTCGTTGCCAACACAGTGAAGGCCAAATGAATATAATCAGCGGAACTTAGCGACCTCTGAACTTTGCTAAGATTAGAATGGATCGCAGAGATAATACATATGTATTTATGATTATTTCGACACTTTTCAGTTGTAGACAATAAGCAGCAAGATGCGCTTCATTTGGCTGCTGTTCGTTTTGGGGTTCCTCGCCATTTCGGCAACGGTTCGTGCCGAAGAGGATGAGCTTGTGTTGCCTGACATCGATGATGCCTTGGATGATATTGCTGATTTCGATGAGGACGACGAGGAGTTCCTCAAGTTGTTGGAAGAGAAGGCCAAGGTGAGTAAAGAGGAGATATAATAAGAAAATGTATGACAAAGTTAAGCTTGATTATAAATATATGTATGTAAGTTCCTTGAAAACTTAAGTGCATCTCTTACTGTATATAGTTTCATATATTCCCTATTGAAATGTAATTCCCTCATGTCGTTGCAGAACAAAGATCTGGAACGTGAGAATGAGATTGCGCAGGAACTGGCCTCGGTACAGCACAACATCCTCTACCCCGTCGTCAAGGAAGATCCCTGCGAGACCATGCACTGCGGTGCCGGTCGCATCTGTCAGCTAACCGAGGGTAAACCGGAGTGCATTTGCATACCCGAGTGCCCCGAGGAGTCGGACGCTCGGCGTCATGTGTGCACCAACAAGAACGAGACTTGGCCCTCCGATTGTGCCGTCTACCAGCAGCGTTGCCTGTGCGACATCAAGTCCGACAAGTGCCTGCATCACGACAATGCGCATCTGCACATCGACTACTACGGCGCCTGCCACGAGCTGCGCGTCTGCGAGGGCGAGGATCTGAAGGACTTCCCACGTCGCATGCGCGACTGGCTGTTCAACGTGATGCGTGATCTGGCCGAGCGTGATCTGCTAACCGAGCATTACATGCAAATGCAATTGGAGTCGGAGACAAACAACTCGCGTCGCTGGTCTAATGCCGCCGTTTGGAAGTGGTGCGATTTGGATGGTGATACCGATCGTTCAGTCTCTCGTCACGAACTCTTCCCCATCCGTGCCCCGCTGGTCAGTCTGGAGCACTGCATTGCACCGTTCCTGGAGTCGTGCGATTCGAACAACGACCACCGCATCACATTGGTCGAGTGGGGAGCCTGCCTGGAGCTGGATGTCGAAGACCTTAAGGAGAGCTGCGACAAGGTCCAGAAGGTGGTGGCCCCTCTGCAGGGTTAAGCCTGGCTAGCCCAAGCAATTCTTCTTCTTTTTAATAATGTAATTTTACCATTTTTGTGCACAAAGTTTATTTCAACAATAAATGTCTAATAAATTGTCCAATAACAATGAGTGTTGTTCTCTTTTTTGTTTTGTTTTGTTCTCTTTTCGTTTTATTTTTTATTTAAAGTTTTTATTAAATGTATTTGTGTAATTTACTTTGCTCTAAATTAAGTTTCCTTTTGTTTTAGGCTCGTTTTCTCATTTTCTTTTTAAACATTGCATTTACTTGACAATTAAGTTTACATTTTTATTTGTATGTTGTGTGTGTGTGTCTGTGTGTGTGTGTTTGAGTGTGCATTTGTTTAAGTGCATATGTGAAAGTGTCTTGATGTCTATGCTGGGAGAGAAAGGGTTTACAATGTTTCTTGAGGCGGGGGTGGATAGTGGCCCTATTGTAGAGGTTATTTCTTGTATATTAGAGTTATGATTTTAGACCGTGCACAGAATTGTGCACAGAATCCTCCTTACAATGCGTCCGTCGTCTTCTGGTTGGGATCCGTTCTGATTTGCTTATATCCTTTTTGTTGTATATTTTCTTCATTAAACGTAGTTGTAAAATTTGTATTCCGAAATGGTCAAAATATATAGAAAGAAATATTATTATTAATAAGCCTGCGAAAGAATGACATTGCCCTTTCGCTGGGGATCCTGCACAGTATCCTCCTTTTTGCCGATAAGCGACTTGTGTATATGCGGAATGACGCCGCCGCCGGCAATGGTTGCTTTGATCAGGCTGTCCAATTCCTCGTCTCCGCGAATGGCCAATTGCAAATGACGAGGCGTGATACGTTTCACTTTAAGATCTTTCGATGCGTTTCCTGCCAATTCCAAAACCTGAATAGTAAAAAAAAACAAAGAAAAACAAAAACAAAACAAATTAGAATCCCATTGGAAACTGTTCAGCTAACAGACACTGTTAACGATTAACAGATACGAAAGGTAAACAAATGCCGTTGTATTTACATCTGTATTGCAAGTAGAGTTTAGTACATAATACAAAATACCGTTACCCACTTGGATTAGGCGGGAAATATATGTATGTAACATACCTCAGCGGTTAAATACTCCAAAATGGCTGCAGAATAGACAGCAGCGGTGGCACCGACGCGTCCATGCGATGTTGTACGACTCTTGAGATGGCGATGTATACGTCCAACGGGAAACTGATGCACAATAAGCACAATAAAAATCGCATTAGAACAAATCGTCATTCCCTTGTTTATGTTTTGCTACCCCCAAAGCGCAACTTCACTTTTACAGCACACACACACACACGCACACGCACATAAGTTCATGCTAACGCACCCTGTTTACAATGTGTGTGGCGATGTGTGTGTGTGTTGATGAAAAAGGCGCCAAAATTTATGTGGTACAGACAACAACAATAACTCACCTGAAGACCCGCGCGCGCCGAACGTGAAACTGCCTTTGCTTTGGCTTTACCAGAGTCTTTGCCCGCTTTGCCGCCAGCCTGGAGAAGAGAAGAATTGCGCAGACAATAAGAAAAACACGAACAGCACACAGAGAACATAAAACATATTTTGTACACACAAAATGGTGGCGGCAAAACTAATACTAGCAAATAGTTTGAGGTTAAACCCGAACACTTTGCCGCCGAGCCACACAATAACACTGTTGAAATTTTTATCATTTAAAAAACGTCACTGGGTATTGCCAAATGTTCGCGCTACGTGGTCTTTGGCTGTGAACGCATTAATATTTCAGGTCGCTCAACGCGAGGCACGCGCAATACAATAAACTACAGTATGCCAGCCAAAACCGCTACTGCTAGCGAGCAGTTTGCGCTGCGCCGCAGTCGCCTCGTCGCACAGAGTCTCTATTGTTGTAATTACCATTTTTATTTAATCGATTTTCCTCAGCGTAAGTTGTTGCGTGTACAAATGCACAAGGCACAATATTTGTTTATATGCGTGGAATGATTGTAACAACTAAATTGAAACTTAGTTGCCTTTTTGGATAATAAGACGCGTCTGCACTGTAGTATAATTTTTACACGAATGAGACGCCGTCAGAGTTGCCAGTCACTTGTTTGTCTCTTATTGGTATTCGCATGTTATCGTTTTAGGCCAATACTTTCGCATTGAGTTATCGCACCCCAATGAAAACAAACCAATTGTTATCGAGAAATCGAGGTAGATTAATCGTTTTGCTTCTCATATGCGTATGTTTTTTGCGTTTGCTTTCCAAAACAAACTGATTGATTAACAAAGCAAAGTGATAAAATACAATTGCAATGAGTTCGGGCGCTATTCGTACACCCGTATCGCAAATCATCCACAACAAGGATGACCAAGATGCGGAGGAAGAGCCCAAGAAAAAGTCACGCGAAGACTGGCGCAAAGCCAAAGAGCTCGAGGAGGCTCGAAAAGCAGGTACTGCACCAGCAGCTGTTGACGAGGAGGGTCGCGACATCAATCCTCACATTCCACAATATATTTCGAATGCACCCTGGTATTATGGATCACTGGGGCCAACGCTGAAGCATCAGCGTCCACAGCATGAGGACGAGCGTGGACAGTTGGACAATATAGCACCCAAGGGTCTGGATACGACCAGGTTAGTGACAAAGTTTAGGAAAGGAGCCTGCGAAAATTGCGGTGCTATGACGCACAAGAAGAAAGACTGCTTGGAAAGGCCACGCAAGGTGCAGGCCAAGTACGCCGAGTCGATTGTGGTCCACGACGAGCACATTGTGAGTGATGCCTCCATAAACTACGACGAAAAGAGAGATCGTTGGAGCTCTTATGATCCGGCCAACCATCGTGAAATTATCGAAGAGTATGAGAAAGTGGAGGAAGCCAAGCGGCAGCTTAAGGCTGACAAGCTTAAAAATGGTTCGTAACAGTAGATTGAATTCCAATACATAACATCCTAACATAATTTTTCAATTTAATCAGATCCTGATGCTGAAATATCCGATGAGGAGGGAAACGAGGACAAATATGTGGACGAAGTGGACATGCCGGGCACAAAAGTGGACTCCAAGCAGCGGATTACAGTGCGAAATTTGCGTATTCGAGAGGATACTGCGAAATATTTGCGGAACTTGGATCCGAATTCAGCATACTATGATCCCAAAACCCGCTCTATGCGAGATAATCCTAATCCTCAAGTTCCATCGGAAGAGTAAGTGTAGAAAGTCTCTTCAATTGATATATTTTTAACTATTGTTTACTGTTTTTAGAGCGGAGTTTGCTGGTGAGAACTTTGTGCGTTTCTCTGGAGACACCACAGCTCAGGCCACAGCCCAATTATTTGCTTGGGAGGCACACGGTAAAGGTGTCGATGTACATTTGCTTGCGGAGCCAACAAAACTAGAACTGCTGCAGAAAGAGTACGAGCAAAAGAAGGAACAGTTTAAGTCAAGTGTATGTCAAGTTTGGGAAATTTATTCGTTCATTCGTTTGCATTACAATATCATTTCTATTTCAGACCAAAACAGACATTGTGGAGAAGTATGGTGGCGAAGAACACTTACATGTGCCTCCTAAGTCGTTGTTGCTTGCCCAAACCGAGGAGTATGTGGAGTATTCGCGTAGCGGCAAGGTCATCAAGGGTATCGAAAAGCCGAAGGCACGCAGCATTTACGAGGAGGACGTGTACATTAATAATCACACCACCATCTGGGGAAGCTATTGGAATGCCGGTCGTTGGGGCTACAAGTGTTGCAAATCCTTCATCAAGAACTCATATTGTGTGGGAATGCAAGAACCAGAAGGTTACTCCGACCAGCCGAGTTCCACAATATTTGCTGTACCTACTGTGCCTGCAGTAGCAGCTCCTGAAGCTTTGCCTAGGATACAAGGTGATGATGAAAAGCCAGAAAAGCAAACTGTGGAATCCGAGGTAGACTCGGCGCCTAGCTCAGAAGAAACGTCTGAAGAGGAAGAGGTTGTGGAAGAAAGCAAAAAGTCAAAGAAAAAGTCGAAGAAACGCGAAAAGAAAAAGAAGGCCAAGGAGCAGCGCAAAAACAAAAAGAAACGTAAGGAAGCAAAGGATAAGGAGAGGATTACAAAGGACAAAAGTACTAAGGAAAATGATTTCCGATCCAAGCAGTCTATGGAGGCGGACGACCGGAAGCGCCCGTATAATAGCATGTACGATGTAAAAGCCCCCACCGAGGAAGAAATCGAGGAATGGAAGAAGAAACGACCGCGTAGCGATGATCCCATGCTGCAATTCCTCTAGGATACTCGAATTGTATATTATGAAATTAGAAAGAAAATATCTATTTGTTTATATTTATATCTATAGTCTTTATTACTTATACAATCGCATACTGCTCGTAGAGGAGCTCCCGTATCTTGTAGTAATCCTCCGACAGGCAACCCTCCATAGCAACCTTTCCGGCATCCACCCGTCGCAGTGCTAGTGTGCCGTTACAGCACCAAAGAACACCGCCAGAAAACTCCGAGTTGATGTTATTGCGCATGAGAACCTGTTTGAAGTCGGACAGCTTCAGTTCGTTGATTAGCACCGAATTGTGCACAGGTATCTCATCCTCTTCGAGTGTCTCCAGCGTCAAAGTCTTTCCCTCTTGCACAGCCACGTCCTGTTCGGCAGTTACTTCAGATTGATTTGGTGCATCTATAGCCTGCAAACGCATACCCAGACGACCATCAATCCAGGCCACCTCAGCGTCTTTGCCCTTTTGGAACTGTAGCCGCGAGACAAGTCCTTCGGTCAGACGCACTTGGTAAATGTGAATCTCTGTGGTCACATCAATTATTTCGCCCTTGTGTGGTGTAAACACACGGGCTCCCACATTCTGTTCACAGTGCTTAGCCACCACCTGAGTGCCGTCAGCTGTGCCATGCACTACAATAACGCGGCGGGGCCGTAGTTGGGATAAAATCTTAAGCATAGATTCACCATCGGAGCGTCCTTCGAAATCAATGCGTTGGATTTGTGCATTTACCTCGATGGTCTTGCGTTGGCTTATCAGCTTTGTGGGCTTCTCGAGCAACTGGACATCACCGTCCGCATTGCCGTTGGCCTGCTGCTCGGCATGGGGTTCTTCCTTTTTAACATTCTCCTTGTTTTGCTCATCAACATTCGAATAGTCGTAGTTGTTGGCATCCAGAATGCGGTAGTCATCCAAGTTTATTACTTCGCCATAATCGTCGTATTTAATCTTCTCCTCGTGATAGGGGAACATTACATGGTGACGTTTGTTCGACTTAAAGAAGCCTGAATGATGTCGTCCCTCCGAACGTACCACGATATCATGTTTGCCAGTTATAACGCTCATTTCAATATCATCCTCAGATTCGGAACTGCTCTCCTCCTCGACTTCTGGTTTAACAATAAGAGGATTCAGCTTTTCGCCTTGTGTACGCAAGTATTCATCCAATTCAGGACCCTCAAGTTCAACACGTCGTCGTACATCCAGTTCAATTTGTCTGCCCGGTGTTAAGTTTTCCACCAATTCCATGGCCAAGGATCCGGGGCCAGTGCGTGTTGTGAAAATTATACTATTATTTGGATTGGAGGCCCATTGAGTGAATAGATCACGCGTGAAGCCGCTTTCCATGTCAGGTGTGCTAGCCAGTACCACCTTGGGACCAGCTGGAAGCTTATAGATATCGGCGAGCGTGTGGCACAGATTGATGTGCTTGAACTGGAAGGGATTGTTGCGTGCACCCTCAAAGGATTTGGTTAGCTTGTCGCTCATCCATTCGATTTGTGACTTGGCAAATTCAATGACATTGTAGCTTACGTTGTTGAGCAACGCCAGAGAGTAGGCCATTAAGCCAGACTCCTTGTTCTTCCATAGCTGATCGAGCATGTGGGCCAGTTCTAGCACGCGTCCAGCCGTATCCACAGCAATTAGTACATTTCCATTGTTACGTACAGTTTGTAGAATGTTGGTCATTAGCTTTTCATCGCGGGCACGTCTACGCGCCTGTTGATATTGTGCGTTATAGGCATCGGTGATCAGGAGCGAAGGTCGCTGCAATCTATCCAGCTCACAGCCACTGAGATGCCGTTCCTTTTTGTGATTGAAATCAATGGCATAGACAATGTCCTCTTCGCCCACTTTAACAATCTTCCAAATGGTGCCGCCAATCATGTGTCCAGCATTTAGCGGTGTTATGGAAATACCATAACCTTTTCCCTTCAAGGAAACTGTCTGGTTGTACTTTAGTTGGGTAATCTTCTCGAAGGCCGTGTCCACATCGTCCAGTGAGAATAGATCAAAATCGTACATATTGAAATGCGACATGTACAAATCGTACATAAACATTTGGCCCATTTTGAAGACCGGTATCGTGGCATAAATGGGACAGTTAAGTCCCAACTTGCCCACGAGATAGGGCAGTGCACCCAAATGATAAGCATCCGGGTGGGAAAGCAACACGGCATCAAGTGTATGCACTTGACTAAAAGCAGTCAATAAATCAGTATACATAGTTATCAATTAATTAAACAGTTAACTTACCGTTTCAATTCCTTTATAAAATTTTGATCAAACTTCTCGTCCCAGCCGCAATCCAACAATATTCGCACATCGTCAATTTGGAGTATGTAGCACGGTGGCGACTCGTCCATCGCACCAGATATTGTGTGAAGTTTAATTATTGATGTCATTGTGCAAATATTTCCATCAAACGTTTAAAAAAACTAACTTCTTTAAATCACCTGGCAATAAACAAATGAAATGATGTTTGTACATCAGCCGGTTTGCACGATGTTTAATATCGATAGCTGCTGAATTGTATATCGATGTTAAACATGCATCTATCGTACATTGTTTCCCGCCAAACTAATAATATTCGATTAGTTGCACTTGATAAATAAAGTCAATCAAGTATTACATTAAGAATATCTTATAAGGCGATACGATAACACATTTTTATTTGGCTAATATAAATTCAAAAAAATTCCCAAGCAAATTTGATTGCACTTGAGATATGGTTTATTTGGTTTAGATTTTTTAATGGAGAGATATGTATGTATTGCGAATATGTATTTAACTATTTACAGTCTTTTAACTTAAATTATTCCCTTTGTTTCACCCCTTTTATATAATTTTTACGCAATTTCTTCATCAGAACGTACATCACGAAAGGTCAAGTCCACATCGTCAAACTCCTTTAGACGGCGGTGATTGTTGCGCCTCAATTGCATACGACGATACACTGCCTGGGTGCGCTTTATAGGGCGGAGCACGACAAGGCAGTATAGTATCAAAGTAGCGATGATAACTCCCAGCAAAATCAGTACAATAGCTATGGCCAGGTGTGCTCCCTGGGGCGGCTTTCGATTGTAAACTGTCCCTTTTTCATTTCCCACGTCTTTAGCACAATATTCCAAGTCCTTGTCTATGCTTTCAGTCCAGTTTGGGTTCTGATAATATCCCTGCCAGCAGACACACTTAAAGTTAGCTTCAACTTTTGTACATATGGAATTGTCTGGACATTCTTTAAGTTCCGTACAATGCTTAACTGAAATCGAAGTACATACATATATTGGTTATTAACCGAAAACAAACAAATATTTTATTACTTTTACTGACATTGCAGTTCTATATCATCGGCGCGTAATCCAATTAAAAAATAGCTAAAGCATACAGCTAGGTAAACAGAACATTTAAATGCGTTGCACATTTCCGTTGATCAAATAAAACAGGCATAGGTGTTAACAGCTTTGCGTACAAAGAGCGACTGGCCCCTACAGAGGTTACCGCAGTCTATCTTATCGACGACTTTGCTATCTTCCGAAACTTTTTGTATAAGTTAACATATGAATATATTTTCCTTGTAAAAGCTTTTACAAATATACAAATATATATATATATATATATGTATATATATATTATATTTGCGTTGAAGATGGCCATTCTAGGTCAGTATTTAAACAACACTCTTTATGTTAATGTTAAACTTTTAAAAACTTCTTCCGCTCTCTTCAATATTTTTATTAATGGGTACAAATTGTATCATATCTTATCGGTTTTCTATTATCATTTGTATATATAAAATAATCAATAGGGCATGTCGTAGTGAGTTGTTCGACGTTGTACTGGAACTACTTCAACGACTGAGGTCTTTTTTATTTAAAGTTGTAAGTTGTGTTTTTTCCAATTAATAGTAATGTTTATGAAAAATTCGCACATTACAAATCAAACCGACTTTTTCCTAATAATGTGTACATAAATTAGCAGCCTGTCAAAACGATTGTGGAGTACCTCTAATAAGTTGCCCAAACAAACATTAATCAAGATGGAAGTCGAACGATAGGCACGAAAACATCGATAAGTACACAGTTCGTTGTGATTACTCGATAGGAAAGAAAAAAAAACCACTCGTGTTTATTTTGTTGTGCGAATTATTTACTTTTTTAAGCAATCTCAATAAATCGTAAAGGCCAGCTATGAGTCGTTGTCTTTGTTCTTCGTTATTAATACATAATCGTAAATAATGTTAATAAGACTGTGTCAGCACAGTTTTCATATATACGACTTGCTTTTTCTAAGCGGCGCTTTAACCCTTTTTATATACCTTTTACTACCTCATCGATTTGCACTACGCTATGATTACATCGATAGAGAGCACATGGAGGAGGCTCTCCTGGCCGACACCACCTCGAATATCTCGTCGCAGCTGCAGTTTATTGACTGTAGCTACAAAGAGGTGATAGCCGAGAGCAAATTTGTTTACAATGCGTTTCATCGGGATAGAATACATCGTGGGGAGGAAATACACCAGGGCGGAGAGTTTCAGCCGGAGGAATGCCGTGCACGATTCAGTACGGCCGTCATTGTGCCATATCGGGATCGACAGGAGCAGTTGGCAGAGTTTCTGAACTACATGCACAATTATCTGCGTCTTCAGCTTATCCATTATCGCATATTTGTGGTCGAGCAGAGCGATAGGAAACCCTTTAACCGCGCCATGCTCTTTAATATTGGAGCCAAGGTGGCCGAAAGCTATGGTTATCCGTGTCTTGTACTGCATGACGTGGACCTAATGCCCCTGAACTCGGGCCAAATCTACGCCTGCACAACTCTGCCGCGGCACATGAGCTCCGCCCTGGACAGTTGGCGCTTCCATTTGCCGTACCGGACACTCTTCGGTGGGGTCGTGGCCATAAGTACGTCACAGTTTAACTTGATCAACGGCATGTCAAATTTGTATCACGGCTGGGGTGGTGAGGATGATGATCTCTATGAGCGCCTGAAAGTCGTTGGCATCGATATCTGTCGCTTCGATCCAGCATACAGCGAGTACACAATGCTTAAGCACAAACACGCAGTTCCCAATGAGAATCGTTTGGCACTCCTGCGATCCGCTTCACTGCGCATACACTCCGACGGTCTCAATTCTCTCGCCTACAAGGAGGTGGAACGAAGAATGCATAGTCTCTTCACGCATATTCTGGTCGAAACCTAGAAGGGAGCAGAAGACGCTTGAAAACACTCGCCATCAGCTTTGTCTTGCGCAATTGTTACTTAACCTTTAAGGCTTGTATTAAATCTAATATCAATGTACTTTGAATAGAATGCTCAGAGCACTAAAAATATCACAAGTAACTTTCGAATCGCAAAGTATTACACTTGAACTGGAAACTCCTTGCAAATAGAAATCTCTGTGAGCCCTTAGGATATATCAAATTCATGTATCTGAATGAAAAACTGGCCCTGTTATAGCGTAATGAATAATTTAGGATTCGAATTGTTGTACATTTAATGTGCTAAATAGAAGGAGAGATGTAATTATCGTTAAATGTTGACGAATCTGATAAATGAAGGTGGTTATTAAATAGTCCTGAATAGAATCTGGAAGCACAAATAAGAAATGTATTAGGAGATTAGTTTTTAGTTTGTCTCTTAACTTTTAACGATAGTACTGTCGATAGTTTTGCCGTTCAACTAAACTGTAAAGACTCAGCGAATCAAAGAATAAATAATGTACCAAAGCAGAATTGCCATTGTTTAATTGATTATATGTAAGTATATTTTTTTTATCTAATTTGTGTACTATTAGATACACTAAGGAGCAAATTGCACATTTATATATATAGTATATTATATGTTTTTGACTGTTTGCCTAGACTAACAATAAATAATACGCACCCATTCAATATTGAAATTGATATTTGTTGAACGATGCATCGAGGAAAAGTATATTGTATTACTTAAAACAAAAATTAACACTCACACGGATACATAAGTATACACACACGCAGACATTCACAAACATTCAAGCATCGTCATTTATAATTTATATGTGTTATGTATGGTATGTTATATATGTATATGGAACATTTAAAACATTGGCTATTTGGGAATGATGTGTCTGTCTAGTTCAAGAAATTAAGTATATCCTGCTGCGACAAGGTGTTAAGATTCTTGCTATCCGCGGACTGTGTAGTCAGTGATGCTTGAGGCATCAGTGTCGGCACAGCCCCGCCCAGATTCATTGGCTTATTTAGAGCGAGGCTCTGTTGCATGCTATTCATACTGTTGTTTGCTGTGTTGTAACCCGACGGATAGATATAGTTTACTGTGGGCTGCTGTAGCGTGTACATGTTGGCACCGTTCGCGTTGTTAGGTTTTACAATCTGGTTACCAGATCCAAATGGATCCAGATCGTCCAGCGATGAGAAATTGTTATTGCTGCTGGCTTGAGGCGATGCCAATTGATGATTCATCACCAACGGATTGGCACTGTGCCAGCTGGGGGCGTTGTTGCTGCTGGCATTGTAGGGCAGCGCAAGTTGAGGTGCAGCAGGTGCCACCGTTGCTGCCGCTGCTGCTGCTGACGATGCATTGTTTTGGTTCATGCTTAGGCTGCCCAAGTTGCTATGCATCAACGAGGAGAACATGTCCGACTTCGATGTTGCATCGATCGTAGTATTGTGCGTTATTCTGTAATAATAAAATCTTGACTTAATATTCATACTATTATGCACTGATGGGATCGTCTACTTGAGCTGTTCCTTTGTCTTAACTGGCGCCAATGTAGATATTGTTGCTTTTGACTGAGTCGAGCTAATTGGATGTCCCACACTAAATCCGGAGAACATGTCATCATCGCTTTTGTTTCCATTGCTGCCACCATAACTACCTGTGGGCGAGAGCGTATTGGTCTCCAGCTCATTGGCCAAGATTTCGGAAGCGTCCTTGGGTCTATTTCAAAAAGAAAGAGTTCTTGAAACTATTCTCAATGAAATTTCAATTGATTTCTCTTACTTGTTGTCTCGTTGTATAGTCGATAATTGCTGCAGCTTCTCACGCTGTTCCTGTTCTACCCGCCCCAGCATTTCTTTGATCAATGCAATGATGGTATTAAACTGAACGATAGTTAGGCCGTTTTCTACACTCAACGGAACGAGGAATGGTATGCACTTGTGAGCCATTACATCCTTGGTTATGCCAAGCTTTGTATTGGTCATGGCGATCTTGTAAATGCCTGCAAAACAGATTAAAGCGTAAGAAAATCATGATAACAATACCTTACATATAATGGCAGCTTACCTATTATGGCCATTACAATGGCGGGCTCGCGGCTTTGTATTTGCTGCAAGAAGGGTAGAATTTCATCTAGCACGAGCCACTTATCCAAGTTCTCCAGCAATTTGCCAATTGATATGAGGCAATTCACCTTGACGGAAACATTGTTGCTGAGCAAGCAGAGTTTTTTAATGCGCGGAATGACTGAGTTTTTCATGGCATTGTAATCGATGAGCGTTGAAAATGTGGGTAGTACACCAAGGCACAGTTCCTGTATCTGTGGCATGTCGCACTCAAGAGAACGGTAAAGCAGCGGGAGCACACTTTGCTTCACTTCCTCGGCCGGGGTTAACTTAAGTAACAGATCCATCTTTTGCATAAATATCAAGAGGATCTGTATGGGATCTGTCAGCTTGAATATTGGCTTTAAGTGGAGCAATATATGATCACAATATTCTTTCTGGCTGCTCATTTCGGCTATCAATAGCACATTGGGCAAAACGAATGGAATCATGGGCGAGTTGACAAACTCCTTAACCAGGTAGGGCAATATGGAGTGTAAGTTAACGCGATGCGGCAATGTGGGGATAATTTGTGGCAAGCCCTTGTAGAATTTGGACTTTTGCAGGTTGTCCCATTGATAAAGTGAGTCCAAATAGCTCAGTGTCTTAACGCCCACGTCTTGGAAGTAGGTGATCTGCTTCAACTCATGCAACTTAGGTCGCAAACTTGCGCTGGGATGCAGCAAAGCTTTGAGACTTTCGGTAAGTTCATTTGGAACTGTATTCATGGGTGGATACTTTCGCTGATTCAGCTCGTTGGCATACCGACGAAATCCACTGTAATCACTACCGAACATTTTCAACGGTTTGCCGGAGTAAATTGTGAAGATAAGAACGCCTGGAAAAGTAAATATTTATATATCTAGATTGATGACTCTTTGCAATGCTTCATACACCCACCCAGCGAGAAAAGATCACTGTCCGGTGTGTTAACACTGTTCAAAGCCAACTCCGGCGCTGTATACTCCAGACTGGGCTGTGCCAGTACATGCAGAGACGTGCTGTACTCCCGGCATGGCCAGTGAGGTGTTCCATTGGTTGCAGGCTGGTTTGCTATGCAGAAGTCGAAGCCAAAAAGTTTCCAGCTGCGGTTCTTATTAATCACAATTGTTTCGGCACTGATATTGCGATGCACAATTTTGGCATCGTTGTGCAGGAACTGCAAGCCATCGAATAGCTGCAGCAGACCGTGTCGGATTTCCACATCGTAAAGCTTTTTATCCGAACGCACCGAGTCGCCCACAACATTGGCGAGTGACGCGAAAACTGGCTCTGTGGCAAATGCCAGAGAGTCGCGACTCTCCTCCAGAGGATGCTGGACGGTCAGAACATGTGGGTGTCGTATTTTCGTTAGCTGTTGCACTCCACGTCGCAACGTCTCTAACATTGTCTCCCGATCATCTTTGGACCAGCGTTCTAGTGCTTTTTTCTCAAACACAAACACAGAGACCTCTTGTTTGGTGCTCTTCTTGTGGCCATTGTAGACTTTCCACATAAGTCCTAGAGTGTTATGAATTCGTTAAAGTTATCAACAAGACTCGCATATGCCAAGCACCCTTCACTTACCCACACCCGCTGTGCAAACCTGTTCAAGTACTTCGTATTCCCGTGTTACATTATTGCCAGGAAGTACGCCCGATAGCTGTGAGACCGTCTGCACGGCCGACGAATAGAATTTATTAATCACATCCATGTTGGCTGCTTTAAACGATTACTTTCAAAGTGTGCAAGCAGCTTTGCAACAAGGCCCAAAGTGTTTTGCCAAATTCTTTTTGTTTTAGTAATCAATAGAGTTGTATTGCTCCCTACTGAACTAGTTCTATCGCACAACTCGATACCAACGATTTAGCGAATCACAATGCAAGACTATCGAACGGGTGTTATCAAAAGGAGAGCAATATTGCGCCAATTTTAAATTAAGCCAAGTGCAGAATACTCAATGTTATCGTATACATTTAACTTTAAAACACTGGTATAGAACGCAACAAAAAAATATCTTGAGTATCTAAGTTCTTTTATTCTATTTTAAGTAAATTGGTGTATAATGTTGTTCTTACTGTTTGATCAAATGTTGTTAAGAAAACTACATGCCTCCACAAGACGCGCAAACAATAAGTTCTTTATTTAAATTAAATTATAATAATAATGAGTGTATTTTATATAAAAAGAAATGAGATGGACTTCTGCTCGGACGTCGCTAATAATGTAAAAAGGTCTTTCTGTCTGCATCATATGTATATTTATATATTTTTATATTTTTTTATAACGCGATCAAACAATCTGTCTTGTATAATAATATAAAATAATTAAAATATAGATATATTTATCCATTTATGTTTGTTTAATTTAAATTTAAATTTAATTTTATTTAACCTAAATAATTACGTATTTAATTATTCAAATTATCTTTGGTGCTACTCAAACTGTTAGCTAATACGAAAACCCTCGCGTGGCGTTTTACAATCACTGTGTGTGCATCGTCTTTATGGCAAGGTTTGCGTTCATGGTATGTTCGAACTGCGGCATGCAACATGTTGCTAGGTAGCCGAAGACCTGCTGTTAGCTAACATATTTCTAATGTAACAGATTGTCTAGCTTATTTTCTTTTAATTTTTAGACGTATCGAATAAGGGAAAAACTAGATGAGATATTACAGTGCTATTATCGAACTTTAAATTGTTTATATTTTCTTATTTCACAAGTATACACACACAAACGCGCCTAAAGGTCACCGAATTTAGACAGAAATTGTATGATCAGTGCAGACATACAGCAGAATGTTAGATTTGCACATCGAGCATGCATGAAGACAACTGCGACAGCGCGACCGACGACAATGGGACGAAGACGAGTGCGAATGTCCGTGGCGGCCTCAACTCGTGGACCATCTCTTGTTTTGCTGCTGCTGCTCTGGCGTTGCTGCTGCTGCTGCTGCAGTCGACGATTTCGGTTCAAACGCGACGCACGTTAGCAGCGGACAAAGTCAAAGTCGAGTTACCCCATAGCGCAAGTCGGGTTAGTTGGGCTAGTCAGTCAGTCAGGCAGTTTAAGTTAGTGTGTAGTGTGTTATGCCAAGAGAAGATAAGGCTAACTAAGAGTTTAATGAACTGTGATTACTGATGTGATATTGTATATTTTGAAAAACACTCGACTGTAATTGGGGGAATGATATTCTATTCCCCATTGACAGTGGGCCTCGTTCCGCCTCCCTCAATGCAAATTACCGTGGCGCGCTTTCATTTAATTTACAAAAAAAGAACTGGTTAATTGCCTGCAAGATATGCTGACATGTGTGCGGGGAAGGGAGAGAGGGTTTTGATATTGAACGAGCCGCAATTGAAAGGGGCATGGCCACTTTTCGGGAGGCACAACCGCATGCCATGCCCCACTTTCGAGAATGTTGAGAATGAATTAAATCAAAGCTCAAAAGTAAAGCAACAAAAAGCATGCAGAGTTCGCCTCGTTGGTTTGCCATTCACAGGGCAGCGCGCGCGGAGGCTGCTGCCTATTGCTGCCAGTGCTGCCCTTCCTCTGCTACTACTGCTGCTGCTGTTTTAAAAGTATTTTCAGCAAATTGAGTGAATTTTCGTGGAAACACTCAGCACTCTTGGCAGCCTTCTGCCTAAGCCCCGCCCCCTCCGTACCCGCCCCCTCGAGCACATATGCACGCGAAAAACGTGCACGCAATTTAAGTAACAACAAAAGCAATTTAAAAGTTTCATTTTTCAAGCGAAACGCGCGAGCGGGAGAAAGAATAGAGCACGATTCTTTGAAAACTGCGGTTGATCTGTGTTCTCTTTTCCCTACTCCTTTGACAGTTTCCATATGTATAGGGCTGCCATATCTACTGATTTATCAGTAAATGCATGCAATAATTGCTCTAATAGTTTTCGAGCTCTTCGTGCTCATATATTGTACGCGGAACTAGGTTTAGCAGATTATGTAATACTTGAAAGCCTTCTTTAATCACGGTTTCTCTTTCATTTCATTTTTAGTAAATATCAGCAGTCATTTTCCATATCAAAAGAGACTTCAAAGAAGGTGCGAGCATACGCTTCTAATGGACAAATAAGTAGAAGATTCGCGAAATAACTGAACAGAAACTGAAATTAGTTAGAGTGCAAGTGTTTTTTGCCTCTTCTCTCTGTGTGTGTGAGTGTTGCTGTCTGTGTGTGTGTGTGTGTGTGTGTGCATCTAGTTGCATCTGGTTGCCGTGTCAAAGGTCAGAATCCATCGGAACTCATACAAGAGAATGTCGCGCACTAACCCAAAAGCAAAAGCACAGGCAATGCCAGCAAGCTCCGTCACTATGCTCAATGCCATGTCAAGCGTACGCCGCTGCCGTAAGGTCAAACGTAGCTGGCTGCCCTCGGCCGCGCCCGCTCCCGTCTCATCTGCAGCCTACAGCGGACCTCTATTTTCGCTGGCGACGCTCCCATCGCTGCTGACACTGTCGCTGCTGGCTGCCATTTTGTTTTTCGGCGGCATAGCTGAAGGCCTCAAGTGCCACATGTGCGGACAATACAATGAGGGCGTTGGATCCATAACTCCCTGTTCGAATTACTCCAAGGAGATAGCTCATCTCTATCTGAAGGAGTGCACCAAGAAGAGCGAGAAATTCTGTGTGGTAAGTAGGATAAAAGAGCGATAAAGCGACATTTATCATATCATATCATAATCAACTTAGTAATAGAACCAGATAGAAAGAACTTCTAAGTTTTTGATCCTTAGGGAATTAAAAGTCTGCCATTAAAGTTTTCCATTGTATTCTGTGTTATATACCTCATATAACCTAGATTTAATTGAGATACTTCAAAAGAAAACTCCTGACTCTATAAGAATATCATTCAATACGAGTATAAAACAAAAACTTTCTGATAGACTGAAGAGTTTTAGTTTAAGATCAAGTAAATATCTTCCACTCATAATTGTTTAACTTAACCGAACTACCCTTGTCTCGTAATTTGTAATGGGTATACCCGTAGTTGAGCAAGTGGACCAACACTCATGAACAAAGCGTAACAAGCAGAAACACGTATACGCCTGTTTGTGCAAACGGAAAAGGTTTTTACAGGTCGACACAAGCATATCCGTCCCTATATGAAATGTCGTACATATAATGCTACACGTCCGGATTGCACCAAAAGAGACGAGCATAAAACTGCCACTGGCCACTGTTTTATGAATATTTGATGTGGTATATAGTGTACTTTAATCCAGATATCTTTCTTTCTTAATACCATAATTCATAATTTATGAAAGTGGCTACATTTGGTCGAATAATTAAGAATATCATCATTCGCCTGGGTCCATTATACCACTAATTATAATTCAATAATTACCGACGCGTATCGGATTACAAACCTAATACGATTATTTGGGCTAACTTCGCTCTGGTTCTCTGTTGTTGTGGCTGGGGAGGAGGAGGAGGAGCTTTACATCTATTTCTGACAGTGCGCTGAGTGCAAACTGTCTGTCAATTTCAATTTGCTTTGCGGTCCCAAGATCGAGCACATTATTCCAGGCACGATTGCTGGGTATGCATGTGTTTGAGTGTGTGTGTGTGTGTGTATGCACAATTTGTGCATACACTTGGTCATATTGCAGGCACCATGGCTCCCCGGGGTTGGTAGCAGCAGCACTTAACGGATTGCAGCCAGAGTTGCCACCATGCCACTTAAGAGGCAAACTGTTTGCCTTCGTCTACGGCTGAGGCAATCATTAAATATTTAACACCTTCATCCGAGGCCAGTGCCGAGGCTTCTGGAAGTGCACAATTCTGTAAATTGTGTTACAATTGCCATTTGCAAAAAGGAAGAAGACGAGATTCCCAACTTGGAATTTAATTAAAATCTCATTTAGCAATTCTCAATTCTTGGCAAAATCGGTCGAGATAAAAACAGTTCAATTCAGAGTGTCACTTGATATGTTGACCCCACAAAGCAAGCTTTCACTTTTTTTGGAGAGCTTACTGAATTAAAAATGATGATTTTCTTTTTTAAAAGTATTTTGTTATTCGTAAAACCTCATTTAACTTTAAGAGAATATTTAAAAAGATAGATACAAAAGGAGAATAAAATAAATACACTTTTGTACATATTATGTTATTACTTTCCATGAACTACTTAGATTAGTTTAGTTAGATAAGATATTTGGCTTTGGAACTAAGGCAACTACAATACATTTTATCAGCTTCGTTTTATGTATGAAACTTCGAGTATTTTCCGTTAGCGCAAAGCCTAATCGAAATAGTCAGTTAGCTAACTTTTAAAGTCGCTATAAAAAAGTTTCTCGAATATCGTAAATATTGTGGGCTTAGACAATTTGTGTGACGCCTTAAAATGCGGCATAGTTTCCTGCTTATGTTGTACAATAATGAGTTCTTCCTTTGCCGGGATGATGGACAGGCTAGTTTTGCCATTCACTTGGGGAATTTACGGCAAGGCATTCACCTAATTAGCACGCATAACTCAAAGTAGGCAACAGAAAATTTGAGGCTGCCCACGGAAGTAGGCAACACAAAAGTGAACCAAAAGCCTTGTTTAAATATTAACAACAACAGGAACAGAAGGAGTAAAAGTAGCAGCAGCAGGAGCAACGCACTGGCGATTAGAAAGAAAGAGAAGGAGAGAGAGAGAGATATACTATTACATAGAGCAGCTTCCTCTGTCGCGCGTGTAACTCTGTAATAAAAGTTTCAGTGTTTCTTGGCAGCTGTTGTGGTCGTTGTAGTTGTTGTCCTTTTTTCCAACTGCCTCTGCTTTAGGGATGGGTAAAGGCAAAGAAAATATTGACATAAACATCGACAAAACATTAAATAAAATACCATATCCTTATAGATATTAAACATATTGCCTTTACGAATATCGATATTAATCGTTATACGCACTTATTTGCAGAATTGTTATTAAGTAATGAAAAAATAGTACGCCGAAATATATAAATAAATATAAGTACGTTCTGTCAATAATGCTGAATGCTATATCGTCTTAAACTTTAGCATCCCATTGCCCTATCGATATCTATCGATATTGTAACATCAATCGAACCATCTCTAGTGTGGATGCCTTGTGGGCTGGCGGCTTGCTGAGCAGCTTGTGATTAGTTGTAGTCGTTGTTGTTGTTTTTGCCCTTCTGGCGTTGACTCGCAAATACAAACTTGCTCAGTTTGGATTTAAGCTGATATTGTGAACTTATGAGCATTTGTTTTGCTCAAACAACAACCGCAACAACAACAACAACTGTAATGCGCCATGCATAATTTAGAATTTCAATAATGAGCTGCAAACACACACAGTGCCGTCGCTCACTTATGCATACACACGAGTACAACAGCAAACACTCTGACACCGACCCATACATACACATACCCATACCCATACCCATTCAAGGTATCCCTGTAGGTCACTGAATAAACAAAAGCGCCATTGTTGGGCCAGCTTCACGGAGGCTCAAGCACGTAAAACAAATATAAAAAATACTGCAAAAATAAAAAACTAGTGGAGCGATGGGAAAGGATGAAAAGTTGTGTGTGTCCATGTGTGTGTGTGTGTGTGTGTGTGTGTGTGTGTGTGTGTGTGTAACCCTTGACCTAATACGACGACGAAAGCAAAGCGTGAAGAAGTTGCAGCGAGCACGTTTGTGTGCGGGGCACGTAATTAATTTCTTGTTTTTAGTTTTTGAAACAAGCGTTTTATTTGTTATTGCCCGTAAAAATGCCATTTATCTATTTGTATATTATAGATTGAAAAGGTTATCGATGCGTTGAGATGGGATCTCAACCAAGTGCTTCAATGTATTTTTTCAATTACCAGATTAACTGACCCGTAGCCAAAAAGTTAATTAAGAGTGCAGGTTAGGAAGGCAAAGAAAACAAAAAAGATATTGTAAAATTTATAGATTTTTATTAATTCTTTCACGTCTATTCTCGAGAGAGTGTGATTGCACTTCCTCGATCGTGCACGGTCGATTACAATGTATCGAGTGCCCGTTTCTTATCGATAGTTATTTAGTAGTAGATAGTAGATTTAAACTATTTACAATATGCATATTTTATTAGTTAAGATTTACGATTTAGGAGTATCAAATTTAATATTCAATAATAGTAACTGTCAGTTATATTAACTGATAGCATTTCTTTCTATTATTTTTTGCCTTTCTCGCAGTTAATTTTTTATTTTTTTATATTTCTTTAATTTTTGACAACATTAACATTTATCTAAATCTTCATTATCTAGACTACTCTATAGACATTGAAATGTATTCTTCACAATGAGCTTAGAATTCACGTACTCTGCAATACATGTATATAGTAAATAATATAATGTAATATAATATATAATATAATATATAATATGTAATATACAGTCTAGTCGGCAGCTCCAGAAAATTTGTTAGATTGTTTGAAATGCATCTCATAGAATCGCAAAACCATCTGGGGAATGTATTCGTAAGCCACATTAGATGCTACGAATTCGGGCTCGTCTAAGTCTTTGAATTTAATCAAAAATCTTATTCGATTAAATGCTAAAGATGCACTTTGTATTGAGTCTGCCTCATGACCGCAATCGAAAGCATTTAAAATTACTATCGATGTGTCGAGCTTTAATTTCTTCGCTTTCGTTTCGTAGACATTGTTTTCCTTTATTTGGGCTTTGCGTTTATGGTTTTTTATAGAGCGTTGCACCTTAAAATCGTATATTAATTGCTGACAATCAAGCTTTTCTTCGAGCTCCCACGTATTATCTTCCTCAGCGAAGTCCTTCCACTTGCACAGGTACTCAATTTTCCCGTTGTACGCAACGCGACTATCGAGTATTTGGTCAACAGTAAATTCCAAATCTGAATATCGAATGAGAGTGGATTCAGAAAAATCCAAAGACTCTCCAGCCATTTTTTGATGTTTCTTCTTCGTAGTTTTACAAAATATAAGACGTATTCAGCTTGTTCTCAAATTCTGACAACTCTTAAAAAGGAAACTAGATAAAATGCTTAATGTTTATGAGGTTTATATGGTTGAGTGTAGTCTTATTCAAACCATAACTACGTCTATGGACTACGCTTACCTTACCTTAAAGAACGTTAGTCATTTTTATTATGCTATCAATTTTAAGTATCACGAAGAGTATGCCAAATATTCGAGAATTTGCATGGTCAACTATTTGCGAGGCGTTTTATAACTCCGTTTGGGCCTCATAAAAATGCAGCTGCTGCGTGGCAAAAAGTTCTTATGCCCGCAGAACTGGCTTAGTTATTTGGAATTTAAATTATCTGCCTTAACTTGTACTAGAAAAATATGTAGGTCAAACTATTGCTGGTTTTTTTGGCCTTGGAATGCAGTAAACCTTGAGATAAGTAACTGTTTAGGACGCTACTTGATTGTATTTTCTTGAAAGACTGAGTGATGGGTATTGATAACAATATTGCTGTATATTCATGTATAGCGTACATCTTTTACCAATGCAAGATCAGGGGATTGCCGAAAAGATGCCAATGTTTCTTATGAAATAATGATGCACTCGAGCTGTAAAACAATTTACAGTATCGAGAATATCGATAGGGGCTGATATGTGAATGATAAGTATCGATAGGAATTACCATCGATGTTTTTACAGCTCTATCGTCTTCTACTGGTACACTGCAGGGATGGAAATGATGATATTTCGATATCGATAATATACATGTAGATGTATATTATCGACATCGAAATATCATTATACTCATCCTTAGAACAAAGTTGTGTCGCCCAATAATACCGTAATACAATCTGACGCTGATTAAGGTTGCCCATTAGACTGGTTAAACTTGTGTGATTAAGTTATGCCATGTCGCAGCCCATCGAGTACGAGTATCATTCACATTTCATAGCGGGCGAAGTAGGCGGCGTGATTTATTGCCCGAAATTTATTTAATTTCTCTCGCACACACACACACACACGGGACGCCAATAAATACATGTGCATGTAAGTTTGTGTATGTGTGTTTGTATTGTGTGTATACATAACGAAGTTTTGCAATACGGTGCGAAGACTTCATGAAAAATGATGTTTTTGCAGCAAGCGGAAAACTCTCAGCATGTTTGTTCAAGTCCGAGTCCAAAGCAGACGAGTCAGCCAGAGCTGCGCAGCTGTGTCCAACTAATAAGCGGGCGTGGGCAAAAAGGGGGCGTGGTCGGCGGCAACTCGGCACGAAAACTTGGCAAATTATTTTTGTTTGTGTCACAGCAGCATCCACACAAATTGTGCGTCTTTGTTGCTGCTGCTGCTGCTGCTGCGCTTGCCAAAAGAGAAGAAAGGTGAAGAGAGGGAGGCAGCTAAGCCGTATCCAACTCAAATGCCCGTGGTTCAGGTTGTACAAAAAATGAGAAGCGTTTAAAGGCTTAACCTAACCTACAAAAACTGACTACAGGTGAATCTTAATTTAAGGTTAGGTTGAGAAAGGTAAAAAAGAGCTGCTATACAATGTATAAACATATCCATATATATTCCAGTGTACACACCTTTATCTGATTTATTAGTATTATAGTGCAATATGTGAAATTCGTCGTTTTTCTTTTTCCCCGATTGGATATTAACGTTGCGCCTGTATTTTATGAGATTGGCTGCTGATTTTTATGGCAGCACTAAGAAGAGTGATAAAATATGATGAAATCTGTTGTAAGAAACCGAGCACTTTATGTCGAACAATTTCTGAAAGCACCTTTCAAAGCATTATGAAAAACAAGCAAAGACAAAAGCGAACAACTGAGGAGAACGCAAGGTGGAAACACACACAGACAAATAAACACACACACGCGACGCCCGCCCTCCATTAAACTATGGAAAACAGTGTCAAGCACATAAGCCCTCTCTCTTTCTCTGTGTGTGTGTGTGTGTGCTACTCTCCCCACTTGTCTGAGATGATGATATTACGTTACAACACAAACTGCTGAGTGGAAATCATTGTTTCGTGTCGCAATTCACGTCAAAAGTCATTACTTATCGTCTATCGATGCCGATGTGCTGTTAATGCAATTAATTATCAACGAACTGCCAGTGCTGCCCATTTTTTGTCAGCACCATCACTAGGCGGCATTATGAATGCATCATTTATATTAATCAACGCATTGTGTTAGTTAGAACAATGTTTTCTAATTGCCGCCATCAATCAATCAATCATATTCAAACTGAAAACTATAGATAATGGATCAGTGTTCATGCTGTTTAACTGAATACTGAATAATATTTCGCATAATTGCAGAGCCGTGAAGCTTTTTCTGCTTTTCGTCAGACATTTGTTGTGCTTATGCCTTTTGTAAGGGAATCAGTATTCAGCTACGAGCTTCAGGTGCCTAATCAATCAAATTTGAACTGAAAACTAAATAGATTAAGGACAGTTTTGATTAACTGTATGATAATTATGTAGCCTTATATCTATCCCTGACATATATAAAGAGAAAACTCGATAGATAATTATTATAATGAATGAATGCTGAATAATATATCGCATGAATACAAAGCTTTTCTGCTTTCTAAAGCTTTGTATTGCCTCACATTTATACTGCCTTTTAATGGATTCATTATGCATCTGGCAGTTCTGAGTCTATCATATTTCAACTAAAAACTAGATAAATAAGGAAGGTATAATGCTGTCTATGTACTTTAATTTCGCATAACTATAGAGCCGTGTCACTTCGCCTGACATTTATTGTCATTATGCCTTTGTAATGGAATCATTACCCAGCAAGAAGTGTTACGTGCTCCATGAAAAACATGAAATGTAACTCAAGTTTGCTGTGGAAAGCATAAACAAATGAGCAACGCGTATTTGCGACTGTTTAAACAGATTTGACATTTGGCACGCAGACACTTTAAATCCTCAGGACAAGAATTATGACAAGCTAATGCCATTTCGCTTGCGAGTGCTAAGATGTCGTCTGTTGCCAGCACAGCCCAGCCTAGCCCATTTTCCACACACTCCCCAAACGCCCTCAACACACACTGTGCGACCTCGTACTCTGCGCGAACGACATCTTAGCATATTTTCGAAACGTTGCTCTGGGGAAGCAGATGGCAGTTGATGTGGCACATGCGAGTACGAGTGCATGCGGTACATTCGCTAGCAGATGTGGTCTGTGGTTGCGCGCTGCTTGGAGGATTGGTCAGGCCGGCGAAGGAAGGAAGCAAGGAAGGAAGGGAGCAGAGACTAAAGAGCGAGGAGTGTCTGTCAGCTGGTTGCCTCGGCGCGTCTGTTTGCTATATTAGTTGCTCTCATTTTGAGTTCTTTAAGTGGTTGTTGGGGCCAGCATACACACACACACACACACACACACACACCAGCAGAGCGTATCTCACAGATACACAGAGAGAGAGAGAGAGAGAGAGAGAGAGAGAGAGAGGGACTTACTGACTTGCATCGAGCAATCAAAGGCATGTTGACGTTCAATTTAGTCGCTGTTGATTTGTGTCGCAGGATTTTTGTCCGAGGTCGCAACCGCCTTTTGCTTCGCCTCCCCTCACACTCGCCTCGTACTCGCCTGTCAGTTACGCAACCTTTTTGTTACACATTTTTGCAGTGCGATTTTTTACGTTTTTTTGGTTTGCGTTTTTCGTTGTTGTTTGTTTTTGCTGCTCTCTGCTTTCTGGGGTCAGGCTTTTCCATCTAGGCAGAAAAACCCAAACATGTTTACTCGTGATTTATGGCGCGGAATTTTCGTTTACGTGGCATTTTTACGGCGTCGTCTGCGGCTGTTTCGCCGTCTTTGCTTCGCATCCGGTAGTCCACGTTTACGCCAGGTTTATCTGCGAAACAGATTTCAGTAGCAGCAGCCAAAGAGGCTTCAAATGGAAGTTTGCTGAGTTGAATTCAGGAATTGCTATAATTAGCTATAATCAAACAACAACTGATTGCTGGAAAAATACCTTAAATTATGTGTAAAATATAATTTAAAGCACCTCCATAACTAGAGCAAGATTTAAAGTGTATAGAGGCATCCCAGGTCGTCTTTTTAAAGTGCACGAAAACAAGTCATTACAGTCACTTACATAATTTGACTATGCAACCTGAGAAAACAACCCAAAAAAGGTAACAGAGAAAGACAGAGAGCGCAAGAGAAACAGAAAGTGCGACACACACACACAGAGAGAAGTGCAGATAACATAGAAGAACATAAATAGCCAGACCCATCCATAGCTACTATATGTGAAGATGCTGTTGGCACACTTCCAATGATTTATGCGAGCAGGAAATACAAAAACGCTTAGTTGCAGATAATTTCAACGGAGGTCGAGAAGTGTAAGAGCTTAGGGTAAGTTAGAAATTTACATGTCGGTCTTTGTGTGCATTCAAACTCATGTACAAAGTAGAAAAGGGAATTGAAATACCTTCGTGATCTGTGTCAAGTTATCAATTAAAGTCTTATATGTTCATATGTTTTTCTATTTTCAAATTCTTTTGCTAGAAATTCGAGGTCCTTAAGTACTTACCCCGTTCGATATGGCAGACAAGAGAAGTGATCAAATATTGTTATGGATTACGATATTCAACCTCATTGTCAGCGTTGTAATAATATCAAGATTTTCGGGCTATCATCATGCACCGGAAAAATTTAAGATAATGCTGATCACATTGTGCTTAGTGCTGTTATTGCACTTTATATTTATAGATCCTATTAAGTTTATTTTACAAGCAATTGATGCTGCCTGCTGGCCTCCAATCAAGAATAAGAGTCCCACAGAAAAGGAAGCTACTCGTCACAATCGTCTACAATATTTAAAGCTGCGATTGCAGAGCTGTCGCTCTCATTTCTGGATAACTGAAGAGCATCGTGATGAGGGGATTAATTCTCGACTCAAACTTATCTCAGCTGATTTAATTCTCTATGGTAAATACTTCCTAATGTTTGCGCACATTATGTTCATGTTACGCAATGTACATGAGAATTTTGTGGCGCGTAATATTAAGCAACTCTTGAATGAAAATGGTTTAAAAGAGGTTCGGTATATTTGCGATGTGTATGACTTTATTCAGAGATCATTCATAGATGCATTTAGCCCAGATCCAGATCGAAATGATTTAGTTGAATGGGTGCACGGCGAACAGACCGTACTGGTGGGTGTTCTGCGACTACGTCAGTTGCGATTGACAAAACGACATTATGGAGTAAAGAAAGCTGCTTTCTCAAATGAGAAATATATGCCAGAATGGAAATTTCCATACAATCGGGAGGAATATATGGAGAACTATTGGCGTATCTATCAGCCCTGGCTGCCAACGGATACGGATTCTATTCAAATTACCCTAATCGACTCGAATTGGGGCTTCTATCGAAGATATCCTGACCTGGAGGGTTATGTTACGTACTTGGCTCGTACTCGTCAAAATAGTCAAATGATTCTTAATTTTCTACGTGAAAAGAAGTGGCTCAATTACAATACTTCGGTTTTATTTTTGGATTTCTCATTGTACAATGTCGACACAAATGTTTTTATTATTTGCACTATACGATTGGAGCAGACACCCTTTGGTAGTATAATTCCTAATGTGAACATCGTGTCTCTTCAACTGCTTGGAACCTTAAAGAACATGGACACTTTTCGATTAGTTCTACTATTAATTTATGTCCTCGTGTTCATACAGTTTTATAAGGCACTCATATTGCGGTTGTGGTTTGACCCACACGAAATTCACAATACATGGAACAAAGTGGACATTATAATTTTCTTTCTTAATGTACTTTTTTTCATTTTATTTCTTATACGCAAGAGTTTAATTGAATCCGTACTTGAAGAGATTGAAACCGAAAGCAAAATGCGTTATATTGATGTAAGCTACGTGCTTAAGATACAGAACTTTATAAGATTAGTTATGGGGCTTCTCATTGCTTTAATTACGATTCGCCTGTGGAGGGTTTTACAGTGCTCGCCCACGTTTCATTTGTTTACACACACACTGTCAATTTCATGGAGATCCGTGGTAGATATGATTATTGCAATTTGGATCTTTATTGTGGGATATGCAATGTCTGTTTCTATTATAAACGGTAATAATAACTACAATTTTAACCGATTATGGAACTGTTTCGCATTTGGATCTAACAGTAACGAAATCTTTGGCATTATCTTATCACTCCTTATTTCGATTCTATTGCTTAATATAGTTATTTCCCTAGTCAACAATAACTTTGCAAATGTCAAAACCCAACAAGAAACTCGTATGGAAAACACCATTAGCATATTCCAGTTTTGGCGTCAGGAATATCATTATGTTTTTCAGTGTCTTCAGAAATATCGCATTTTTCGTAAAACATATAATGCACGTAATGAGACTGTGCTGGTAAACATAAATTATGAATTAACTATGTTAGAGAAAAGTCAACGAAGTACCCAAGTTAATCATTTATTAATTAAAAAGGGAATAACAAAGACAGAATCGAAGATGGAATATTCTAAATTCAAGAAAGAAAAAGAACAAATATACGCAATTGGCGCCATTATGAATACTCAAATTGATATCCTAGAATGTTTTTTGCATTCAGACAAAAATGGGAATGAATTGGAAACTAAAACTAAATAAAATTGTAAAACTGAATGTCCATTAAGGTCAATTTTATGTTCGAGTGATAATTGTAAGAATCATATCATATATGACGGTTGCCAGATAGCAACCAATTGCAAGTCCCAGAATTCTGGCAGTACTTGTGCCCGAAGTCTGCTGTTCATAGTCGTAGTAATTGACATGTGTGGTATTTCTGTGGTAGCAAAAGATCAAAGTTATGGTAAGAATAATTTTGCAACTCCAAATACAGATTCGCTTGAAAGTGTTGCAAGAGTTGTCGGTATAACGCCAGGGTCCCAGGATAGGTTGAAGCATGTACCAATTGATAAAATATAACTTGATATAATGTCGAAATCTTATTATAAAATTGGTCCAACGTGTGTTCTTGCTCGCTTTATCTTTATCGCTGACGACATCAGACCTATAACAGGATACTTTAACCTTTTGGTCTCGTTTGATCCACCTATATATGGGAAATGTATAACTCAAGTCTCGCCGCAAGTCGTCTATTTGAATGGCTCGACAGTACCAGGTTGGGTATCTGCCAGTATTATCGTGACTTATAGTCAGCCTGCAAGGTAGCTGAACTTTCTCATCGCTGAGGCGGAGCAGACATGAAGTGCTTATGCCAAGTTGAGGCTTACATGGATTTTGATAGACAATCACCTTATAACGTCCCAGATCCGATTTAAATATCAACTGAATGTTGGCTGTAGTAAATGCTAATTTCATGCTGCCAGTATGAATATGAACAATAACGTTTTCAGTTCTTGCATGCACTTCATCGCGATTCAATTGAATAACACGTACTAAATTCTGATTGGAAACACATTCACTTTTACCGATAAACAATAATGCCAGTGTGCCTAAAATCATGAGGCAGGTGAATAACACACAAGACATGTTGACTGGCAAATCTTTGACGAAGGTTATTTTTGTGGGTACATGATGTGATTTGACAGAATAATCTTTAGCTGAAAACACAGAAAATTGATTGACATAGTACTGCGAATAAAGTGTATGATGTTTTGTGTTTTTGGAATAACATCCGCTTTTACTCCAGTGGGGATTTTCATTGTTCCTATTCCACAAACAGCACTCGTGTGCACGTAGGCTATATGAGTATGTGACGTGTGAGAAGTCTAAATAGTTAGCCTTATACACAGCTATATATGCCGTACTTTTTTTGGGGCAGCGATTCCTCAACACAATCGTCCTTTCTTTTCCCATGGGAACGAAACAGTTTGTGTCATAAAGATTGTATAGCGTAGGTTCTACATTCAATTTAACCATCACCCGCAGACTTTTGGATGCATTGAAAAACTGAACAATTAAATTCGCTTGGCCTCGCAATTGAAGTTTATAGACGACCAAACTGCGGTGCAATACATCCGTCTGTGTGGCTGTCTGTTTGGCATTATTATCAACATTACGTACAGATAAACTGCATAGATTGTTCTCAGTTGCCTCCAGACCAGTATCATCCTTACCATTTTGGGCATAAATATTTACAGCCAAAATAGCAGTTGTTGGGTGCCAAATTTCGGGTAACCACCAGAATATATTCTGATGAAAACACCAGGTCTGTATCAACAGTGCCTTGGTTTGAAATGTTTTTCGCAGATTGGCAACTGTTGACATTGGTATTTGGAATTTGCAGTAAAAGTCGTGAGAAGTATACGAAATTTTGGTATTTTGTTCATGCATCATCAGTTTATAGTTAAATTTTGCTGTGGCATACTCATATTTCTCACTTGGTTGAATGTGATGAGTTGCAGCGCTTCCAATTAATTTCCACAGATCGAATATCAAACGAACTAATTTTGAATAACGACCTATGCGATGGGTTATATCTGTATTGAATTCTGTCCAATTGGAAAATTGATCATTAAATGGATGGTCCAAATCACTGGGTATCTGTTGGCCTTGCAAGTGCGTCGGCCCAGGGCTGCATAGGTTTTCAACAATATCTGTCAATACGTTGCCCATGTTAAGGCACATTTTTCTTGGCATATCTAAAATTTCTGTATCCCCGTTGATGATATTAAATGTGGATATTATTCGATTTATAAGATATGAAAATATATGGGCCTCTTGATGTTCGATTCGTCCCAGACTTTTCTTAAAATTGTGTGCAATTTCCAATGTGTTTATCATTTCTATCATTGTCTTTGCTTTATCGTCTTCTATTCGCTTGAGCTGTTTTTCCATATACTCTATCTGTCCGGGGGAAGTAGAGAGCTTTTGCAGAATACAGATAACCCTCTGCCTTTGTCCCATGTCTCTCAGTATGCCTAATGTATTCATATCAAAGTCTGACATGGGTGTCACGCTAAAGTCTAGCTCCTCGACTGTGCATGCAAACTGTTCATTACAAATATGGGCAGTAAGCTTACCGACTTTGTTCAGATAAAGAAAGGTCTCCGGAGAATTGCTATAGTCTGCATAGATAGTTCCCAATTTGAAAGCGTACAATAGTGGATCAATACCGTCAGAATTATAATCAACGCAATGAATTTTAAATTTAGTTGAACATTCTTCTCCTGTTTTAGGTTCGACTGTACAGTGTCCTCCAGTGGGAGGTTTTGATATGTTTAATTTAATCTCAGTGTGAGCCCTGCTATATCGGTCAGCGATATCAAGTTCTACTATGATTTCTTCACCAATATCAGACTTAAGATCGGCCACCAGTCGTTCGTTATCTTGGTTCATAGTTACTCCATTCATTGTCCATGTGTAGACGGGCGTTACGCATTCGTAACAAACAGCCCGTAAGTGCAATGAATGGTTGATATTAAATAGTTTCGATTTACAGTTCCTAATACATTCTATATCAATACTGAGCGGCTTAAAGGGTAATACACGTATAACTTGGCTGGCAGAAGTAGACCGAGACTTGATTGTTTTGTGAGTAACCGTTAACGTTATAAGGTATTTTGCGTCTCTTTCTAAAATATCAGATGATACACTTAACATGGGATCTGTAATAATTATAGTATTGTAATTAATAGACATAACTGTATTAGCCATACAAAAACTGTTACCCAAACTCTCCACAGCAAGAGACTTTTTGCTACTGTTACTTCTATCCGCCGCACTTATAGTCCACGAGTAGAGCAAAAACTGATCTTCTTTTATAGTCCGCAAGGGATCACGACTTTGAGATCCATCGAGGATAAGTCTGTTCTCAGAATTGACTTCTCTATAATCTCCACCTGTTATTCTTGCAATCATATGTTTCACAGTAATCCTTATGTAACACTAAACGAGTATTATTATTGGAAAACGACAATATACTATTTATACTCACCCTTATGTATAGCAAAGGACAACTACTTTCATTGTACGCCAACACCACGGCTAGAACCCTATCGGGAACGAGATCTTTCAGGTGTTTGTATTGCAATTCATATCGTGGAATCTTGAACAACAGATTCTTTTCAATTTTCGAAGTATAGTAGCAAACTGTGAGAGATTCTTTTATATCGTATCATATTGATAATTAATTTATAAATGGTAGTTCTTACTTTTCGATTCAACATCGTAAATGCTCCACTGTGTTGTATATTGATTCGAACAAGAGCTTTCAACAATTGCCTGAATATTGCAAAAGTGGTCGAGTTGCACTGGGCGGGGTCTATTTGGGTCCATACCGTGTTGGAAAACAATTTTGGGTAAACATTTGGAGTAAAACGGTTGCACGACATGAACGACTAGTGAAAGAGACTTATAATACGATTTCGAATCGTTATTCGTACCAACCGATTTGATTAATATGCTTAAAATATTTTTACCCAATTCAAAGTACTTTGCTGGAAACACATAGTAATGAGCATCGTTGTAGGGTGGTCTTGTATGCATTCTAATTCCTAAGTCTGTCAGGGTTGCAGTCAAATTGCTTGTGTATCTAAGTTTTCTTTCTGCACTTGGCCTATCAGAGCGTAGAGCATTGGCAATCATTAAGTTGTGCGTTGATATATCAATCTGAAAGGCCTCACTGCCCATTTCTTCGAAACTCAACAGAATGTTCTCCTGCTGCCCATAGACGACGCGTACATTAAAACTACACATTACTTTGGTAGGGTTGATACCTTTCATTTGGCTGCAATCAAATCCGCTACTTTGTTGCTGGCAATTGCAGATCGTCTGACCCACATATGGTATACAGCTCTTATGGTCCTTGCATACATTTGTGTCTGTCAAGCACAGATCTTTAATTTTTTCACAGTATTCGCCATGGAATGTCTCTGCATAGCATTGGCATGTCGGTTTCTTGGCCATAACGGTGCAGTCTCCAGCAAAATTGCAGTACTCTGCGGAGCATTGCTCTCCCAATGCAGAAGGTAGCAATCTGGTAGTGCAAATTAGTATAATTCCTAATGAAATCATATAAGTCATGTTGCTCAATCAATTCTTTCTTCTGACGGAACTATATCCCGCCTGCTTTAATATTCGAGTTATTCGATTATAGAACAAATAAATTAAACAATATAATTATAATATACAATATATTGTATATATATATATATATATATGCATGTATGTAGAAACGGTTCGCAACACTAGAATTGGCCGACAGTTTTAGTTAAATATCAATATCAATCATATCCTTAAACCAGAGTATATCACATAACTGAAGTTGTAATGCAACTCTGCAATCGCAGTATTTTATTTTCTAAAAATCTATCGAAAAGAACGATTTGTTTGCACGCGTCATATTGCAAAATGCTTATTCAATTGTTTTCACCAGCAGCTAAATTCGTTTAGTAAATTATGTCATCCCTATGATAAAATGCAGCTCGTCTTTCGACATTTTTCCACAATGTGAGGGAGTGAATTGCTTGAACGTTATTTTATTCAAAAGTTCATTCATGTTGCAACTTGTTTGTGCGGGTGCGTTGCACCAAATTGCAGTTGCCAAATATTCTCGGTTAGATGAGGCAAATGGAAGCTGTCAGCTGCTGCACCAGACTTGACGGATGCTGGCTCTCTTCCACTTGAAGGCCTCCTTTCTAGTAAAAAGCCCCCGTTCAAGTATGAAATCACATTGCAGACATCGCACACACGCTGAGAAAATCAAATTTCACTCATTCTTTCAGGTTGGCTTTAGTGCATTGATGGAATTGTACAAAATGATGATAGAGCAGCAGACGGGGGGCTTTTCCCTATGAAATTTACATACAAATATATAGTCAATGTACATACATGCATTCCTGCTTCGACATGAGTGTGTTGAAAATGTTGAAATGAAAGGTTCAAAAAAGGTATTTGTGTTCTTCAACTTTTTGTTAATTCCTTAGTTCTTTAGTTAAGTTTGGGAATCATTGTAGTATTAAGTGAACAATCCACTTAGGAGATAGTTGATAATATGAAATAGTTGATGAAATAAAAATATAATAATATTATTTTAGTTTCAACTATGCGGGTTACACCGTGTAACCTAAGACTAGAACAATGTAATGTCAGTACTTGCAAGTCTGTTTCAAGTGGTTTACTTAGGACCCTTCGGTGCAGTCAATGAAGAGGGTTAAGTGCTACCCAAGCTCTTAATGGGGCACTGTGCGCCTGACGTGTTTTGAATAGACAAAGTGCAATAGTTTATGTATGAAAATGTGTGGTGACCGATTTATATTCTTGATAAGGATCCATTCAGCATTGATTTTATTGATTTTTATTTAATGCACGTGTGTGCAAGTAAGTCAACAAAAGGTGTAAATTGTGCAAGGTGCATTCAAACGAAAATTTAACTCGTTTGGTTCGCTTGAATGATTCGTATAAAGATGAGATGGTTACCACAATATTTACCCTACACTATCTTAATATAAATTGTTATAAAATACTTACAAGTCTCACAGTCGATTCCAGGATAAATCTCACTAACACTAACTCACATATGTATGTATATACATATACTCTATATTGTTGTCTTTTATATACGTATCTGAAATTTACGAATTTATCTTTCTTGTTGTTCTTTCAATTCCAGAAATATGTAAGCGAATTGTCAACTGTGCGAGATTGTGCTACGGAGTGTGTCGAAAAGGGTGAGTTCCCCTGACATAATTTTTCCCTCCTAACTTATTGTATCAAATTGTATATACAAGTATAATAGTACAAACTTCGCTGGTGTCTGTATTAGATGCGATTTTGACCATATATTGCTCTTATGCTTGCAGAAATTTGGGAAACTCAAACCTATTGCTGTAAGGAGGATGGCTGCAATTCTGGTGAAAATTTGAAATATTCCCTTATGATGTTGGCCTTGCCTGTCTTCAAAATAATCTGGGTAGTTTTACGGGACTTTTTGAAGGTGCGACGTTAGGTTATGTTTGAAACTCTTTTAAATATATCAAAAAACCTTGTTTTTTCTAAGCTTTTAATTTATGTTTCGCTTTAAGATATTTGTGTTATGTGATTATTGATTCCAAAAAGAAGTTTTGTAAATGGGACCTAAAGAAAACAAGTATTAAAAAAACAAGCAGCAAGTGTGTGCTATTTTAATATGCGATGAGTTTCTATTAGTTTTTACCAATTACTCGATATAGTACATACATATAGAGACATGTATTTGCATATAACCTTGTGGGCTTATAATACCTTTAACTGTCTTCCCAATTGCAAATTTGCATCCGATATAGGCACATCTTATAACAATTTTAGTAATTACCTGCATAGAGTAAAAAATAATAATCGCTATGCTCGAATTATTCTATTTAAAATGCAAACTTCAAATTTTACTGAATTCAATATAGCATTTAAGATTCCGAAAGTATAATATATATACAAACATAAGAATTCAAATATCCAATAGAAACAAAAAACCAAAAGCTCAAATAGGAATTAAATTGTAACAAATTTGAACAATCGAAATATAATTATGAGTAACTTAATTGGTTGTTTGGTGGAAAAGTCTTCTAGCTGTTGAGAAAATGCAATTAATGTTGGTCGATTATAAAGCGTAAATTACAAGTAAGTAAAGCGCACTGCACTGTGAGAAATATAATTTGTATTCAGCTCTGGCATTAGTTTTCTCGCTCTTGCACACATATCTACAATACACACTCGCAACGGACATTCCGCCGGATCTTGTTATTGGTATATTCCTAATCTTCCGTAACATTACCTTTTTATACTTATTCATTTTGTTGAAATCTAATATGTATCGGTTTTTCTAAATATCTGCTGTATTTACATTACGGCAAGCCGTTGTGCTTTCTTCTGTTGCCTTTCAAAAGTATTTCTTTAACTCTTATTTAACAATAAGTGATTCTTCTTTTTTTATTAACAAATTAATAAATCAATTTTGTAAATCCTATATAGTAAATGCTTTTTATATCTGAATGCAGGAAATCTCCCAGGGCAGGCGCTTCGTATAAAGCAATCATAATCCTTCACTAAGCTTTGAATTGAGAAAAACAGTAACGTATTCATAACAAATACATACATACATATGAGTATGTATGTGATATTAGGTGTAGTGTGAATTGTAATAACAACCAAATATTATAAGGAAAATCTCAAAATTTTCACCTAACGAAGACAAAATTCTAAATTATTATTAAACTAAAACTAGAGCAAACTAATTAAATAGAATATCAAGTCGAAACACAAACATTTTGAAATACACTTTAAAATAGTTAATATTTCTTAAAGCAAAAAAAAAATTAAATTATATATATTAGAATTTACTAGAAAGAAAGTTTTGTAGTAAGTGTTTTAAGCAAATTATTTTTTACCTATTACTGTATCTTTTGAAATTTATAAACAATTATGCTCAATATGCAACATAACGCTGTTCGGATCAATAATGGATTAAGTTGTGAGGCGCTCGAAATGAAACCGATTTACTTGTAATATGTAATACATAAATTATAATTGTTCCTCAAAAATAATAAATGAAAAAAACGAAACAAAAAAGCTTTTTTTTAATCACACATGAATTATTCTATCATTTATTGCAATTCAATTTAATTAATTTCAATTGAAATTCAATTAATTTGCATAGGATTATGTAACAGTATGTTACACGGCTCAGCGCATAAGGACTTTTTTATAAAACAAATTATTGGTATTGTATATAAGGGTTGTATTGTATAAAAAGAAGAAGGACATGTGCCTACAGCATGTCGAAGCTTTCATACCCTTGCAGCTTTTAACTTTAGTCTACACCAATTATTTCTATGCTAACTCTATTTAAGAACACCAAGTTTCATAACTTTGTTAAATACAATAACCCTAATTTCGGCATACATTTTCTGAGACAGTTGTGTGTTATAAAGGTTTATACAAGTCTATATATATATATTATTCCATGTCATATATATATTTTCTTTATATGTATATTCTATATATGTATATTATTCCATGTCATATATATATTTTCTTTATATGTATATTCTATATATGTATATTATTCCATGTCATATATATATTTTCTTTATAAAGAGATTATTTGCTAGATTAGCACACTGTAGGCGGAGTCAATATAGGGTACAAATGCCGCCGAGTCAATCCCTAGTTAGTTCGACATCAAATAAGTGTGAGTGTAAACGTATTTCTCTCTACCCATAAATTGAAATTCAGTAATAAACACAAATATAACAAAACTATAAATTCACGCAGAGTATACATAAACTAACTAGTGTTTTACCCAAGCTTGTCCTTGCAACAGAACTTGCCCTTTCAAATCCAACTGCACCGAGTGTAGGGCTATGGGTATTCCACATAGTACAGAATGGTATTCCCTTCCAATACCCCTACACGCTGGTCAATGCGATAACTCACTCAAGATGTCAATCAAGTCAACCGATTTGTATAAAAACTCAATTTGTTTCTCGACATTGCCTGGTGATTTCTTCGATTTCGACAATTCACAATTTCGGAATTTATTTGCTGATTGCCACTGTGGTTGGGACGACCGGAAAAGGAAGAGAACGAATAGCAAACTAATTTTATAATTTATGTAACTGACTGACTGTTTCCATGCGAAATTTATAACCCGAAAGTCAGGCATTGATTTGATTTGCATTGGTTCTTGCTTTGTCGGCCACTTGATCGGGTGGATTGCAGGCCAAACTCCGTTTTATGGCTCGAGCTGCATTTGTCGGACAGTTTTCTAATGAATTTTTAAGCTCTCGCGAGACTCAATTCCATTACTTGGCTTTGCTTTTACTTTTTGTGTATGAAACTGGCAGAATTTAATTTGTTGTCCACAATGTCGCTGTCTGGTGCGAAACGGAAACCGAAACGCAAAAACGAAAACGGAAAGAAATGAACAGGGAAAGGGACAAAGTGAAACGAGAGTGAACGTGCTGAAAAGGCAACTGCCAACAATGGATGCAAAAGAATTGAATTTCATACCTCACTGCATCTAATAATGTACTGCGCATAATGTTCTGTTTCTCTAATATTTCCCTTCGACAATATGGAGCCACAGAATAATCGAATTCAATATAGTTCACAGCTACGGAGAATCAGTGTGTGATTTGGTCTACTAGATAACGTTTAAAGCACCTTGATGTAGTAGCAGACTGGATTTGGCTATATACAATTGTTCATTGTGGTCGGTTTATATTGCTGCTCATCTGTCTATCAATTTGCCAGTGTCTATTCTTCTGTCTTTCTTATTCCATCACTAATTAATATATCCTTAACTGTCTGTTATCGATTTGATAATATTATATACTTATTTATCGAGCGGTATTTCCACCAGATTTCTTAAATATTCAACTTCTGTCTTTAGTGTAATTTGTATTGCATACACTTAGGCGGCGATTAACTTCTATTTGTTAATCAGAAATCATTTGGATGGCGATAATTATGGTGTCCGCTACAAATAACATTCATTATCATTAAAATCAGGCTTGTAATTCGAATTCAACCGATTTACAGGGGCGTGGCCAAAGATTGTCTTGACTTTACAAGCTTTACAAGTCTTTTCTTGTCTACTTCGATTCATTTGAATTCCGGAAAATATGTTTAGTTTTCAACGCAACTTAGAGAACTCTAGAAATTATAAAGGGTGATTTTATAAGAGCTATAAGAAAGTTTTTCAAAAACTACACATACATTTTAAAGAAATGCATGAAATTTTTATTTTTAATCGATAGTACGGTCCATATAATTTAATGTTTGACAGTGATACAAAACACGAAACATGCGACAGCTGTTTAAACCAGTGTTACCAAAAAGATAATAGCTAAGAAATCACACTTTATATGACATTGTATATTTGTATATTATTATTCATTTATTAATTTTTAATTTGAATAAAATGACAAGACCATTGAGCCGTATGTGTCTGGTAGTGTAGTGAGCATTATTAGGATATATTTCGTAAGAAGTACAATGACAAATTAATCAGACAAGTTTAAGGGAACTTCACAACAATATGTGTCTCTGCTTACACGTACTGTTGTATACTTCTTTACCTGCGAACTGTCTTCTATCTATGTATTGTATATATGGATGATACATGTGTGTGTGTGAGTTTTCATATGTTCCAATGCAATGGTGCTGCCTGTCCTTGGCATGTTTTATGCTAATCCGAACATGATCCAAACATTTGCATTTGACAGCCGCAGGCTCTGGCTTTCAACGTTGAATAAGCCATTGAGCCACAGACGAGCTGCTGACCATTTGGAGCAGCTCCCATTCCCATTCCACACTGTGATGAATTGTTGTTCTTTCTAACGTGACATATTTTCGGATTTAGCACGTTGCATGAACGCGCTACACAGCAGCAGCAGAGGGAGAGCCAGAGCCAGAGTAGCCTGCAGCCTTAAGCGTCGCGTGCTCAAATGAACTGACATCCTGCCATGCAGCAGGACAATCATAAGTGTTGGTCAGGGGACCGAGTTTATGTGTTATGTTTGGGCATTATTAATGCACACACACACACATATGTGTGTGTATATGGTATCTAGAATATCCACTTCAAGCTGCGTCCATTGCAGACAAATATTATGATTTATTCTTTTAAGAGATTTATATTACCCTATTTCGCATTTGATGCTGTTCACGCCGTTTCTTTTGGTGCTTAAAGTGTAAAAGTCGAAATTGCTGAATTAAAATGCCTTCTGCGTGATACTCTCATTCCTTTGAGAGTATGTAAAGCAGACGGTATGAGAAAAATCATTATAACTAACATTACATAGATCATTTAGACAACATGGCGTATGTGGTATATATGAATATAAAATGACGTCTGACTTAAAAATGAGTCAACAGATTGTATAAGAATTATTGTGAGTTCAAGATATTACTGTATATCATGGGAATGATAATCTGGGCTAGAAGATAGTGCAGCTTAAATTGATTACTCCATTTACGTAATGTTATATGAAGTTATGATGCTATATATGACTCAAATTCCGAAATCAGAAGATACATAAAATTTATTTATTATATAAACATATGTATGATATGTTAAAATATGGAAAGAGCAGGGTATCTCTAGGTCGAGGGTGCTCAGCATTCCACTGCTTTACTGCTGTGTTCACTGTTCCGCGCCGATTGCATCTGGATTTGGCGTGCTGCCAAAACCCGTGGCTGCAGTTTAATAATTTTTCCTCGTTGGGTGTTTATTAAAAACATAAAAAAACATAAAAATGCAATGAAACTATCCGCAATATGATGTTGATTTTTCATCTTTTGCCTTGCTCTTTGGTTGCTGCGCCGAAATAATGAGGCCTCTAAACGGCTTACGAAACACCGCGATAAGGCATTATTGGAGTAACAGTCGCATTATCAGCATTTTAGGTATATATGATACATATATACGATTAATTCCGAATTTGGTATCTGAAATTTGAATACAAATTTTCCTGGCTGTCAAAATGCCCGACATTTAATATCCTGAATTTCAGTCGGCATAAAATTTATGTGCAATTATCATGCGAATTTAAAACAAGTTAAGACAGCTGCTTATCAACGCGCCGACTGTTTCATACCCTGTACACAGATTTAGATAAGTTCGCACTGAAAATATTCATAATATGGCAGCTTTATTTTTAATAAGTGGGTAAACTTGGCTTAGGTTTGGAATGTTAATATAATTGAAAAGGAATATATATGTATACTTACATTATATTGATATTCCAATGATAAGATATACCGAAAATTATTACCGACCGGAGAGGAAGATATGAACAATCAATCCTATTATTTTGATAATAGTTGTAAGTAGTAAATTATTTACACAAATTTAATATACCACTTTTTATTGTGTTCAATACAGGGTATAGATAATGTTGTGCAGCTTCACTTTATTTACAGTTGCCTGAGTACTGACACAGCTACATACATGCACACATTTATATCTGCATGTATGCACTATTTGCTGGTGACAGTTTTGGTCGCGACATAGCCGTTTTTGGAAAACCCATTGACATGCTGTGTTAATGTGTGTGTGAATGTGTGTGTGAATGTGTGTGTGTGTGTTATGTATGAAGGCCACAGCAGTGTTGCTCCAGTTGTAGAGCTGTCGCAGTGTGTAACCGCAAAAGCGGAATCAGTTGTTTTCGCGACTGTGACCGTTTCCCTTAGCTACATCTGGTTCTCACTTTGTTGATACACTTAGTCGGGGCTCTCTAATTCCTGTTGCTTGTCCCGCTTGAGGCGGACGTTCCGTTGTATTTCAATTAAATAGTTTGAATTAATTAAAACTTTTCAAACATCAAATATTGTACAGGGAAAACCCTTAGGGTTTCCCAAAAAAATGTCAATTAACGGGGTTTCCCACTGTTTCTGGCAACAAACTTACTTTATCTATATTTAATACATATGTAGCAATCCTAATGGATATTAATGGTAAACTTTCTGATGGCATTCCGGTGTCGGTGTCGTATGCAGAGTAGCGTAGAGAGCTTGCACCAAACTCTGGATAGAACCATCGTGTTGTGGCGCCATGGGACAAAAATTTAACCTTTTTCGGCACAATTTCTGCCGAGCCCAGGACCAAAACATATACACATTTTTGCTCTGGCATTTGGCAAATGCAAATTAATGGGTTGATGCAAATTGTATGTCGTATTCGTGGCGAGTATTTTTATACCCTTGCAGGGGATATATGAAATTCGTCCACATGCTTGCAACTCACTTTAGAAGATATCTCTCACTCTGTAAAGTAAATGTTTTCAGTGGAGTCGAACTCATGTCATGTCCCTGCTTCATGATCAAGTTTCCGACATTTCATTAATATTAATTATACGTATAGCTTTTTATTTATTTACTAATTAATCTTGATACCTATAATACAGCACTTTTCTCTTTTAATATTAACCTTTTTTCTGTTTTTTTTACATTAGACTGCCGATAACTACTTGGTTACCGCTCGGCCTGCCCCCTTTTTTTCTATTCACTGTATTTTGTGGTGACTTTGATTGATACCAGCCAATTGCCTGTCGACAGAGGCCTGGTAATACGGATTCGAATACTGATTGATTGGCTTTAACATACTAATTAAATTTGCAGGAGCACAAAACTGTGCAAATTACGTAAGTTTCTCGGTTTGATAAAATCATAGTTTCCTTTTTTTAATATTGTACAAGAATTCCTGTATGGGTCTTTATATTATATTATAAATCGTAAGAGTTTTCCTTTAATAGACTTAAGAAGATAAAATTAGTATCAAACAATTGTAACAATTATAATTTTGATAATTTTTTATACCATCCTTATTTCAATCATGACACTTATTAATAAAGCTTAAAGTTCCTACGTACTTTAAATCGAGGCTCTGCAGGCAATTCGCTTTTAATGCACTTCCTTCACACACACTCGTCTTTCTTGCTGCACAAAAGGTAATGCGAAGCGCGGCGTGCCACAACAGCCACGCAAAGCAAACAGCCGCCGCAACAGCCCCGCTGATCTCCCCCCATTCACTCCTTTGCGAGGAAGGTGTGCTCATTTCGTGTGACAGACTTTTGTTTATTTAGCGCTTGCATCCTTGCGTGTTGCAGACCAATCTACAGTTCGTGGAAAATGAAAGTGTGCAATGCATGGGAAGCATGGAGCATCAAAATTATCCCCGGGCAGCTGCTTGTTACTTTAATATTGCAATGGCAAAATCAAATATAATATATGTGTGTGCTATATGCTTGTACTTTGTACCATAATGGTTTATCTATGAATGCACAATGAAGAGCGGAAGCGTATGTACACAGAACAGTAAAAGTCGAGAGTCGATTGCAATTCGACAGAGATAAATCGCAACTATTAAGCCACAAAATAGAGCTGCAGGCTGCAGCTAAACTGTGCGAGAGACTGCTTGCAAAGCAGGCAGCCAGGCAGGCAGGCAGCCAGGAAGACAACCCTGCTTCCAATGAGCCCTATAAAATGTGCATGCACGTATGTATACACTTGTGCAAGATATTGATACGTACTTGGGGCACCCCAAATACCAACTCAATCAAACTAGAGCATTTTTCACTGTCGATAATAATAATTGACACTTAAACAGGGTTTACTTACCTGTTTACAAAAACTGCGATAATGCTCAATCAATCTGGTATTACTTCTTTATCACTCTGTACTGTTTCCCTGCGATGTTGAGAACAGAGGCACACACTACTCTGTTGAGAATTGTTAACATTGTCACTCACTTCTCTATTATTCAGGGAAAATATTGCAGTATTCAAATTCACTGCAATGCACAAGCTAACATTCTTACAGTCTAAGCTGTTTATACTCTTAAGATGTAAACTCTAAATCACGTTTATCAATTTGAAGTTGTTCTGTAAATGATAATGATAACGTTCAAAGAAAACCGATTCTTCTTTCAAATCCTTGCGCTTTTAAAAACACAGACACAAACAACTCTGTTATGCTCTGTTATTCAGTAATAACATTGCAGTATTCAAATTGACTGCAATGCACATACTACTCTGTTAAGTTAACATTCTAAAAGTCTCAGCTGTAAATACTCTTAAGATTTAAACTTATTTTACTTGCTTTAACTAAACTAACTCACGTTTATCAATTTAATTCTGTGCTTCAAATTAATAAAATGATAATGGAAAAGAAAAGCACTTCTAGTGCTTCGAACCCGTACTACTTCTGATTGCATAATTGTGCTTAATAATTTTCTCTTAATTAATTTGACGCAAAGAGAGAAAACTTTTGAAAATGACTTTCAGGTCGTTCGGTGTGTGCAAACAATTGGCCAACTTGTCTTAAAGTTGGCCCGCTGTCGAAAAGTTTCCATTGTTAATCAAGTTTATTTTAAGTGCAAGATTTTTCACGCAAATTAACATTCGCATAACTGGGCAGTTGGTGGGCAGTGAGCAAGCCAAAGCTAAAGTTAACCATTCGGGATGATTTTTGAGAAACTAATTAATATTTTTGAGCTGGAAAAAGTTTTGACATGCAAAATGCTAACTTGAAAGTTGACCAGCAAACGTTTAACACAACTAAAAAAGGCCAGAACATTTTAAAGAATAGGGGAAGAGGAAACCCACACTGGGGATGCTAAGCACATATGTATTAATGTTCTTGTTCAGCATTAGTCAATTTGAAAGCACAAAACTCGCACAGTAGTGGGTGTGCTCAGGTTAAGGACGTCGTAAGGTTGTGTTGGGGCCTGTCGTTGACGACATTGCCGTAAAACTCGGCACGAGCAGGAGCAGCTCTATATTGTAACCAAACCGACTTAAGGACATGTAAACACATGCCGAGGGACACTTGTAAACTGCAAAACCGTTTGGTGTTTTAGTGGCGAAACTCGCTAAATATTAAATATTCCACACAACTTTGTGGTGGTTCCCTGCCATTTGAAGTTGCACTACCAGGCACACTCTGCATGCCATATACATATAATAAATATTTAATTGGGAAAGTGTATGCTAAAATGTGACGATAAGAAGATGATGCTCAAAATAACAAATATGAATAACGAATACAAACATAGTCCATCTATATAATAGCTTATTATTCCCAGGATAGTCAAACGATTACACAAAATTAATGCTCTATTCTAACGACTCTGCTTAATAAACAGTTTCTCGTTTCCGGTTTGCCATATATATTATATACAATATGATATCCTTGTGCAAATAAATGGCGCATTCTACATGCGGGAATTTTCATTTTGTTAAACTGTTTACGTTTGTTAGCTGATAAAAGTGTTTGTCATATAAATGTTTTGTATGCCGACACGATGTCGATACTAATCCAATAAACAATGAGAACACATCCTGTCTTCCACAAACACACACGCACACACACGCACACACACACACACACAGACAAGGAGAGCTGGGGCCATTTAGCTGGGGAGTGTGTTTGTTCTACGCTCGCTGGAAATTGATTTGCAAATTACGTGAAAGCGCTAACACAGCAAGAAATCAACAAGAGACAAGAAAATATCCCGCGAGTCACTCCACAAGCGTTTAGGGCGAGGAGAAATTTGTGCGGAGACAGGAGACAACAAACCCAGACAAGTTTGAAATGTACTCAGCACCTCGAAAAGTTGCTTAAGCTCTTAAGATCAAAAGTTTAAAGACTCAGTCGGAGTACTATCTGGGCCATATGGTTATGGTATACGTATTATTATTACGTATACGTATGCAGCCTGCGTAACTCTTTAACACTTTACTTATTTTATTAATTAATGTGAGGCTATAAATCGTAGTGGGTTTTTTTTGGCATGATAAAAATACATATCGAAATGCCAATTTGGACATAACGACAGTTTTATTACAGCTCAGTTTATTTATGCACACACATAGACAGAGAGTACTCTGGCACATATGTGCATGTCACACACACACGCATAAGAATGTACCCTGTTTTTGCGGTGTGTTGGCGACGTCGTTATTTGTTTTATTTATGGAAGACAAACGTTATCGGTTTCAAGCACAGTTAGCCACAGGGCGACACAAGATGAAACAGAAACAGCCGTAAGCTAAACAAAGCAAGAGTATAAGTGTGTGTGTGTGTGTGCATTCGCATAACATATACGAACTCAATGAATAACTGCGAGAGTCATCTCCCTAGCCAGTGACTCTTCCTTCAGCTTGCATTTTTGCCATTTCGCCAGTTTGCCCGGCAACATTTACCCAAGGCGAGTCGCATAGGGAATTCCAGAACGCCAGCTTTGCCACTGGGCCACTGGGCGAGTACCAACTATGATCGCAATGCACCCGTTCGCATAGTTAATTCATCCCCATAGAACAGACAAATTTCGCTGGCTATTTGCACACGAGCTCCATGTCAAAGGCAGCCGGAGAGAAATGCGAAAATGCCCAAAGAATTTTCCACAGACAAATTGTTCAAAATTGGACGCTAAGTCAACTAATGCTGTCGGACAGGACAGGAGCCAAATTTTCTATATTATTATATTCGCATGGGGGGTAAAAGAGTATTATATGTAACTTTATTGCAAACCAAAAAGTATGATAACATTTTCTACCTTACAATGTATTTATTTATATATTATATACGTATATTTAATTTGCTGTCTTTCGTAGATTTTTATTCCTATTCAACTGATTTCTGAACTTGATTGTGATCCGTTAACAAACATAGAAGTAATATAAGAAATAATTCGACTAGCCAAACAGATTTAACACAGAGGCTGAAAGTATGCAACACAAAATACCCAACACGTGAATTTATTTAAGAAATTCCTTTGGAAAGTAATCGAATGGATAGCGGGTATAAAACAGTCGAGCACACGCGACTATAGCTTTTTTAATTTACTTTTTTTATAGACCAACTCTTGCTTTCATGCACTTAGCACGCCTAACAAAGGGAATTATTATGCATCGCTGCAGCGAAGCTGGAAAAACGCCTTTAGGGGGGCTTCCCTTATTGACTTAACTCCCCCTGCCCCCGGTTCCAGCCTTGCTAGAGCATGGCTAATGCGTCTGTTTAATAGATAGTTCCATCGTAACGTTGCGTCGTCCTCGTCGTCGTGTTTGGCAAATTTGGCTCCAGTTTCAGTTTCTGCCAGAGACTGTCATTTGCCTCAGGCGTTCTCATTTAACCCGGGTCGGTCTCTCTACTTGTCTACTTCTCATGTTGAACATTGTTACAATAATTACAGCCATGTGCCAAGGTATACTAAAGCCGCCTGCCAAGACCTCGTCTTCTCTCGCCCGCCTCGCCTCCTTCTCTCAGCCCACTAATTATCGTTGGTAATGATGAGTTTTCTTCTTCTAATGCGTTGAGTATCTATTTGAACATGTTTTGTGTACAAAGGATACGATTTGCTGATATAATCAAGTCAACTAGTCGTCGGGGCTATAACTATTTTCCTAATTGCTAATTGCGCACATTTGCCGAATTGTTAATGAAATTAAATGAAGCAAAAAAGTTCCTTTTATTAGCCTGTGATGAAAGAAGCATCCCATTTCATGTTATATGTCATTCCACTGACCGAAAATTCAAACTTTAATTAATTTTTGATTGTTTAATATGTGTGTGTGTTATGTCTGCTTCTCTCGTTTCACTCACAATGCAAGTCAAAGTTCAAATTATCGTTAGGTAAGCAATTATGCAAACTCCAGTTACTGGCTGCGGCCACACACAAATAAATTATGCCATGTGCTTTGTTGTATTACGAGACATGTGAAATATTTGAATTTCTAAATACCTAAAATACAAACAAATCGAATGGGATAAAGCCATGGGCTCTCGACTCCTTCCACACATTCCCAGTTGACAGAACGGAGGATAGACAAACGAAATCATGCACAGGTTAGCCCTGGTATACCAACCTCCAATGTCTGCGTGGTATACTGACAAATGTCCAAAACGTGACCTGGCATTTGTGAGTGTGTATTACATTTTCAATATCCATTTGAACAACAGCTGTTATAAAACGGTACCCAGTGATTGCAGTCACTTCTTCTAGAAATAAACTTTAAACTTAAAATGATAATAGCTGACAAGCATGCTAATACCGATAATAATTACTAATACAAAGAACTGGTATCATTTTGCTTAGTTAGCTTGCTTACAGTTTTATGGGCACTGTTCGAAACGATGTTATAAACTTTACTATAAAACGCTGAAGGCTTAAGAGCCACTGTACCTATTACCATATACACGTTGGTAGTTACCAGTACTGCCAGTTCAACCTTTTTTCAAAACATTACTATCTGAGTAACTGCCTTTAAATTCTAGTTTTTAATTTACAATGGTATTCAATAGATACTCCGAGCGTATAGTGTTTTAGAGTCACTGCACAACACTTACATTGATTGAGGGACAAATAGATGCACCCTTGAGAATAATTAGTTACTTTTATTTACAATTTATTGATAATATCTCTTATCCTAAAGAAAACTAACTAGCTGCAGAATATCCACACTTCGTACAACTTACAAAGCCAGCAAGTTGGACAAGTTTTCAATCTTCTGCTGAACATATATTGGCGACAAAAAGAGCCTCGATTTATCAATTACAGAACACACGATTTGCTTCGAGCAAAACTACGAGCCGAATGGGAATCGAGTGCCTTGAGAGAGTGGTACCAAAATATCTTAAGATGTTTCACTGGCGCCATAGAGCAAATTATCCAATTTTAGTTTGTTTATCTTATCGCCATCGCGTGCACCATGTCCTGGCCGTCCCCAGAATGATTCGAATGTGTTGAAGTGCTGATTGCACAGGTCGCGATCCATCTGCCTGGACACGCTGACCGAGCGACGCTTCTGCGATATTTGAACATTCAAGTCATGCAGATAGCGCATATCGGCGGCTGTTTGTATCCTGCGTTTGTATGTACGTTGATTGATTTATTGATGTATTAGACGTTAAGTTGTTGTATTGTTTAGACAATTTGGTATTTGTTAAGGTTATTTTTGTTTTCGATTCATTTTTGGAATTAGGAATTAGCGCACGAATTTAGCACGGGGATACATAGAAGATTTGGTATTATGATTTTGATATTGCATATTGTTATGGTTGGTTTTTGTTTGTCAGTTTGTTCAGATGGTGAGTTAAGGTTTGCTCTTTTGGTTGCTATACTTTCACTTGTATTACAATGGATATTTTCTTGCTGAATGAGCCAAAAGAAGTGATAGAGAAACCATTAACAACGCAAGGATGACGCAAAAGTAGCAAATGAATTTCGTTTTTTCATAACAATTCGCAGAGCAAGCAAATGAGAAACGGCAATACTAACAGTGATGATAATATTGGCAAATAACAGTAGCATAAACAGCGACAATAACAGATGGCAAGATGGGGCGCATGTAAATGATAGAAATGGAACACAGGATGTTGCAGTCTGTCGATCGAAATGGAATCAAAGAGTGATGCAACAAAAGAAGAGCAGACAGACACTTAAACAGACTTGCAGACAGACAGAGAAAGAGACGGAGACAGAGACAGAGCCAGAGACTGACTGACTGACAGGCTGACTGACAGTCAGATGGATTGATGGACAGGACTAGCGTATGTGCAGTGTGAGTCGCTTGAGGCAGCAGATGGGTGGCATGCTGGCTGTGGCTGTGGCTGTGGCAGCGGCTGCGACGCAGTGGCAACAGCAGCACGGCAACTTGCAGTTCAAGTTCTTCGGCAGCCGCTTCATGTGACTAATGTTTTTGATGATGCTGATGCTGTTGTTGATGTTCTGCTCTTTGTTGGGCTTTGACTTGTGCTTGAGGGGTGCGTACCTATCATGCGAGGGCGTCCTCTTGGTCACGTCCGTGCTGGACAGGCTGATGGGGCGATACAGGCCCCGTCGACGTGCGAGCAGGGGCACCAGCTCAACGCCCCCGCCCTCTCCATTGGCAGTGCTGACATCGCCGGTCATTGTGCTGGTCGCAGTACTGCCCACAGCACAGTGGGCACGGGACACGCGTGGACAGAGCTTAACGGGCTTACACTCCTTCGGCGGAGATCGTAGCCCACATGGTGGGGGCGGCGCACCCGGCGGGTGACTTTTGGACGGTTTCAGTGGACTGGAATTCTTTAGGGCAGGGCAGGTGCAGGTGCAGACGTCGCAGCAGCGCTGCGGCTTGGGCGGTTTACAGCCTCGCGATTTACGGAACGTGTTCTTTTCAGCTGGAGTCACTGGATTATCCTGGTCCAGTTCCTTGAGCATTTCCTTGTTTGTCCAACCCTAAACATAATCAAAATTCAACTGTATTAAGTTGTCTTGCGCATTGTGGCTTCACGTGTCTTACAAGTGACTTCATAAAAGTGTTGCCTACTTCTTTGGGACTGCGCCAGGGCTTACCACCAGGTCCGGCCTTGCCCCAGGGCTCCTTGACTAGCTGTCAAGAGAATAGAAAAAAAGAGAATTGCATTAGTAACGCCACGTCCGCAGTGCAGAATATCTGCCGCTCACCGGCTTTTCCAGCTTCGCCTGAAGTTTCTTTTTCTGCGACATGAGCTTCTCGTGCAGCTGCTGCTGCTGCTGGTGCTGCTGCTGCTGCTCACTCTCACTGTGCACGAGAATCTTATCGAGCGTCGGCTTGCCTTTGCATGGCGGCGAGGGCTTGTACCGCAGCTCAATGTCCACGTGGGCTTTATTGCGAAACGACATTGAGGGATGCTCTTTCAATTCGATGTGGAGACTCTCACCATTGCCAGCATTAACGGGAAGACTGACGCCATGCTTGTGGGGAATGTCTCGTTCGCAGATGGTCACAGTGCTGCTCCGTGGTCCACTCTCCTGCAGATGATGTATGGAATGTGCGTGTGCCAGTCGACCGCCAGGCGGGGGCCCTGCCGGATGGTGATGATGATGATGATAGGTAGCAAGTGGGTTCTTCTGGCACTTTTTCTGCATGGAGAAGTAGTCATTGTAGCGGCAGGGTTGCAGCGAGTTAATGCGATGGGCGGTTGTCTGCAAAAAGTGGGCATGGCAAGGGCATTACATAAATGATACATGCCGTGCTGCACACAGTAACAGCGCAGGCAACACGGCATCACAATGGCTTACCACTGTTGGCGTCGAGTGCAGTCCGACTGCAGTTATGTCCTTGCGTCGTACCTCCACATTGGGTGCACCACCGCCTGGCCTACCCCAGGGACAATGCTGCAGAAACATATCATAGTACTGCGAAATACACACACAGAGCAGATAACAGTCGGTTAGCCTAGGTACCCAATTATGGCTTATGCCTCATCGATTCGCTAGCGCGTCCAAATAGCCTATATTTATGTTACCACCCTCCACCACCCTCCTCCACCAACGATTGCCACGTCGAATCCTCATTGGGTTAGTTCTCTGTGTGTCCGTGTGTCGGTGCTTGTTTGTAGGTTGTTGTTATAGTTGCAACGTGGCTCATTTTTCGCATGGCTTTGCATTCACCCGTTTTCACTTAGTTCGCTTCGAGCCATGTGTCACGCGACGTCGTTGTTTGAAAGTCTGGAAGTCTCAGGATGCTTGCCTTGATTACGTTCAAGCGAAATCAAAACTTGTCAAACAGTTTGTTGAACCAATCCATGGCTCTGTTATTACCATTTGCTTGTCGAAGGTCTTTGAACCCAAAATAAGCGTGGGTGCTTGACTTTTGCAATTCCTTTACATTACTTGAAATACCTTTCATATTTCTGGTCTAAAATAACTGATCATAATCATAATTACTGAGTTACTTAAGGAATATAAATAGATTGAAAAACAGCAAGCAGAAGACTTCATTATTGGCGCAGTCATCTTTCTCATTTATTACTTCTGGTAGACATATTACCTTCTTTTGCAACCCGCCAACGAAACTTTCCCCTAAACAGATTAACATTTTGATTTTGAGGATAATTTTAAGAGAGTAAGAACTTATTTAAATGGTAACTCTTAATCCATTTCTGGGATATTATCAAAAACTGCTCTGTGTCTGCTCTGTAAGACTAATAACTTTGCAATACCTATGGTACGTTTAGGCTCAGCAGACAGTAACTCCCTTACAGCACAAACCTAAGTACAGTAGCTAATCGCCTTAGGGAGCCTAGATCACAATATGTGTACAGAAGATAGACTAGGAGCATCTGGCATTCCGGCATTCTTATTGAATCTAGATAATTTACTTACCTCTTGCTTGTCTTTTTCTTTGCGTGCACACTCCTCGGCCTTGCGACGCCGCCACATACGTAAACTCTCCTCGGCATTCTTGCGCTCGACCAGTCGCTTCTTCTCATCGCACCACATCAACGGATGTTGAATGTGGTCGTGGCAGAAGGCGCCCATCTCATCGCTGGTTGTCATCGCTGGGGCTGCTCTCCTCGCCTGGAAAGCGGAAGTAGTGGCACGTTCAACAAATAACGCGCTACTGAATTCGTCCCGTGCCAGACTCAAACCTTCGACCGGCTCTCGAATTGGTAGCTGCGATCCGTGCCTGGTACGGTATCAGACGTTGGGCCTTAACTTTCGGCCTGCCCAACCAATTTGGTTGTCTAGGCAGCCAGTCGCTAGCCAGCCAGTTATTTATAGTCTAGGTTAGGGCGGCGGTGCACAGGCTGCGCGTCTGTCCTTGAAGTTGTTTGTTAAGTTAGGCCAGGATTGCATCGTTCCGTTCGTTTGCGTAACTCGCTCTGGCGCTGGCCATTTAAATATTTTACCAGTTAGTCAGGCCAGGCACGCTGGCACTTTCCCGTTTTGTTTACCCGCTCTGTAATCGGGCTGAAGTGGCCTCGCTTCGCCTTGCCTGCCTCAGATCCCGTGCCTGGGAATCGGAATCGGTAGCAGTTGCAGGCGTAACGAGGCTTGGACATAAAATAAATTTATTTTATAGCGCACATTGCTGCGGCTTCTGGGTGAAATTGTGGCACAACTGCCAGAATTTGACCTGATTCTGCGGTTTCTGCATTAAAATGGAAAGTTCCCAAAGCCATCAATATTGGACTGGGGACCTGCCATTGCAATATTGCGTGCGCTACTTCGCAGTCTCGGTTAACTCAATTGAGAACAAACTTGTTGATGTTTGCCAAGCTTAACCCATCTTTACTCACAGCGATTGAAGGAACCTTCGTGCCTCATTAGCCCCCCTTGATGACCTGACATTCACTTGGCTTGGCTTCTGTTTGCGTTATCCTTTCTACATACACAAAACTGTAAGTATATATAATATGTAACTTTGTTTCGTTTTGCTCAGCAAGTTGTATTTTATTCATCTCTTGAAATACATAGTTATCGTAACATTATAATCGTTATCAAAAACATATTATATTAGTGGACCTATTACCCGAGCACCCATATGATTTTGTTGTAATTTGAATGTAGATATCATGATGATGTGCTGACTTAATAACATCGCTTTCGCATCGCTAATCGGCTGTAAAAGTGCCGTTTGATTTCCATTACTAAACTTGAAAAACCTTTAGAATATCTACATTCATTTTACAATTGTCTCTAATGTGTACTATAAGGGTTTCAATATAAGTTCTAGCTTATACTGCTTACTGGGCTATATTACAAAATTGTAATTTATTTATTTGTTTTTCAATTCTTGTTTTCTTTTTGTTGTTTTTGTTTTTTTTTTTTTTTTTGTGGGCAGCATTGTTTAAATAGTACATTTCTTTGACATTTTTGACTTACAACCTTAACTTAATGCTACGTTTTGGGTTATATAAAAAATGGTTTGAATTTCATGCACGAATGGTTCAAAACTCATTGAAAATTATTGTGAAAGATTGAAAAGATTGTGCTGTCTTAGTGTTTGGCAAAGTCTACGCAGCGACTATTGAACCATTTGGCATGAAATGACCTTTAAACAAAATAAAATATGTAAAGTACATTTTAATTGTATATTCTTAAATCAATAAACTTTCGTTTTATAAATATCGTTTGTTGCATTGACTAATAAACATTTCATTTCTCGATTATATAGACTTTCTTCCTTTTCATATAGTTATTGTGTAAAGTTTCATTTATAGTGGGACATTTTCTCGTTGTAAAAACTGGAACTGTGTGTATAGTTCATTTTGGATGCAAACATATTGCTAGGGAATATATCTACAGGTTCTTTTCGAATCGTTATTGAATTGGTAGTTGAATGATTTCGACATTTACATTATATTTAATAATCCAAAATAGTTGAACATTCTTTAACATTTACAATCATCTTCAATCCACATAATGTTGAAGTATTTCAATTAAAGTTTTTGTGAACAAATTATGCAATTATTTACAGTGTCAACAACAATGCTTAAAAACTAAATAATAAATCTTGTTTTTCTTTTTGTTTTTCCTTTTACGATTTGCTAGTTTTCTTTTTACAAATTTGCGCTTGGATTTCATTCTCGACCAAAATTTGCTGACTTAACTAGCATCAGTTGTTGCCTGCCTTCTAACTTAATAGTAGATAAGTTTAATTTGTATATTATTTGCATTTCTACTTCATGCGATTGATGACTAAGTCGGCAACAACCTGCAAACCCTTTTGATATGGTGACTCTGTCAGCTCCTGTGCCAGCCGTATCGCCTCGTTGCAATGCTTCTTGGCCAGGAAACGCGTCTGCTCCAGTCCGTGAGACTTGTGTACCAACTCGAAGGCGCGCTCTACATCACCAGGCTCGCTGAAACGACGCATCACCATGGGATTCAGCTCCGGGTACTATAAAAAAATAGAAGGAAAGAACTGTTAGAGTACTTTATATTTTATAAGCAACATCCCTCATTATTGCAATCAAACAGAGTATAAAAAATGCGTTATTCCAATGTATGTAGTCTTACTCGTTTGGGGTGGGCCCCCTCACATGCCAAACTGATCAATCAACAATCAGACACATTCGCCCATTGTCTATGGCGTTATGGGTTATGTAAAATATATGGCTAGTTGATGCCATTCAGCTGGCTAACTAATCGCGTTGCCTTTGCCGCTGCTGTTGGCGTTAACAGTGCCGCTTAAAACGCACTGCACGCACTCATTTATCGCGCGTCGCATAATAAACTACACAGTTGAAATTGATGCGAATTCAAAATCGCCTTTCAAACGCATTTGATGGTATGCCACACACAAGTTATGATATCATCATTGTGCCAGCAAGATCAACATAAGGCGGCAAACTGGGAAATGCACATATGTGCTCGTATGTATGCACATATGTTATCACTCCAAAGCAAACACTGAGATCTGTACAAACAGGCAGCTATTTGAAATACACACTGCAGTGCAGTACATTGCAGTGCAGTGTGCCTGTTGTCATTGCAATGAGGAAGTCAATCCGTGGACGGGTCTCACCTTTTCGCATGCAAAGAGAACCGGCGCCGTGGCCAAGCCTAGCTTTAAGTCGGCTGCTGTTGGCTTGCCCATTTGCTCTGTGGATGAGACAAAGTCCAGCATATCGTCCACCAGCTGAAAGGCCAAACCAATGTTTCGTCCATACTGAAATGCCACCTCGGCAACATTATCATCGGCCTGCGCGATGACGGCAGTCTAAGAGAGAGAGAAAAGAACAATTTCAATGTCACTCATCGTTCAATCAACTGTCCAAATGGGCACAATGACAAACGCATTCATGCAAGGCAAATGCCGAATGCAAAGGCAAATATGCAATTACATTAACATTGCAATTGCAACTCGCAATTCGCATCGAATGCATTTCGATTGCTCTGGCCCAGACAAACTTACCGCCTTCAACGCATTGGCAATCAGCGATGCGGTCTTCCTGTACGTCTTGGTTAGATAATGTGCGAAGCGTTCGTTCTCAGTTTCCCGTGAGCCAAGCTGCATGAATTCACCCTGAACCAGATCCGTTAAGATCTACAAAAAAAGGAAAAATATGTAAAATTAAATAGTGCTTCATTTTGTATTATCTTTATATTAACTTTAAAATATATATACTTATTATAGTATATTATATATTATTATATTATAATCTAAATAGAGAAATCAATAAATATATTATAGAATGTCTGCATACGCATAGTGTAAGTACGTTCAAACACATGAGTTCTCGCCACTTTTCTAGACACATGTGTCTCTCATGTTCTGCCCCTACGATGTTGTGCGTGCAGTGCCTTCCGCGTGGCTGACTATTCAAATACGAATAGCAAATAAAGGCGAGTAAATAATATTTCATTGAGAGTTCGATATTCAACAGGATGGACAATGCCACACAGCTTCACCGAAATTCCATTATTAAATACTACGCTCACGAGGGTTACTCAGTGGGTTTGTATAAGGTAGGCGAATGAGAAAAGAAGAACAATAATAGTAAAATAAATAATACAGTTTGACATCGCTAGATAGACTCCTCTGGTGATGGTGATTCAGAATATATGTAAATATTTACTTTATGGTCGGAGATGCCTAAGGTGCATTGCAAACTATAAAAAACTGAACAGTAACACATTTATATATAATATATACATTTTGGGCTATTAAATATGTATATACTTTGGTAGTATTTATCTTGATCATGCTTCTAAGCTCAAGGCAATCGAATGGTGAATGTTCTTCTTCGTCTTGGGCAAACAACTTTTGATTATGAAACATAAACTTAATAAATTCAATTCAGTCTCTAGTTTCAATGGTGTCTGCTGCTGTTCTATACAGAAGATATCGATGCATAATACCTTGGCAAACTGGACAAGCAGCCCTCGTAATTTGGCTTCCTTTCGTGTTTGCTATACAAATGTTGGCGCGCCCTTCGTTTGGTTTTGATTTTATTTTATTCGATATCGTCGCTACTCGCAAAAGCATTTTCATTCATTCATTCACTTTGAAAATTTCGCAAGCACTTGTCAAAATGTTGAGCAAATATCAACGCCAGAGAGTATTTTGTCGTTTATTCAGCACACACAGTAACACACATACACCACTTAAATATGTGTGTGTGTGGGTGCAGATTTGGTGGAAAAGTGTTGTAGTTTTCGTTTGTCGTTTGTCGCTTGTGATTTAAGAAGCCCAAGGTGATAGACTGAGCCAGAGTCACAGCCCAGACACCGCGATACGGTCATAAATGTATTTTTGGCCAAATCCCAGTAAGTTGCTCTGCTCAATGTGTACGTTATTTGACTTGTCTTGGATGTCAATGTTAAATAATTAACACATCGGGCCGAAACAAATGCTACCATCACAACTATGACATTCGCAAAGGCAGAAGCAGCACTACAAACAAACTGAGAGCAACTAATTGCAGTCGAAACCTTTTAGGCAACTCTGGCAATAGTTTTCTTTTACCTCAAAGATTCGATCAAGTTCCATTTGGTATGCGAAATGCTTATTGTGACGTCATATATTGATAATCAGACAATAGTCTGATTGTTCTGAAGTAGCGCGTGATCCCTACTTAGTTAGGTCTTTTAACGTATTTCTTGTCGAATGCGAACCCTAGAGAACTGGTTTATCCCACTATTTAATAATATTCGAATGCTGTCAACGTCCTAAAAGCCGTCGAATTTATTCGCACACGTGTTTAGCATACCCAATTCATATTCTGCTGATGTAGGTAGTCGTTTGAAGATGAAAGAAAATGCTAAACAGTCGTTATACATTATAAATGTACTGTGTATACAAAATTAAAAACCTTTTTTCGCCTATTTACAAACTAGTATTAAAGCCTACAATCGCATGCGACTTCAACATACCCAGCATAGACATAATATGTATCTTTGCATTGGAAGAACTGAACCAAATACCTCCCACTCGTGATATCAATACATGTTAAGCATATACATATGTATATGCTCTGCAGTTCGTGTAAGGACATCTGAACTATAGGTCGTGTATTGACATCTGAACTATAGTTTCTTAACCTTACGTGACGCTCGTGTTTTAAGTGTTTTCTCTTGCACATCTTAAGAACTAGTTTCGAATTTGGCGATCAAACAAAAGATACGCAACTTCAGATCTTACAGAAACAAAACTATCATCGAAAGTCGAATGGAAATAAACAAACTACTTTATATGCTAATTGAGTCGATTTTTTTTGTTTAATTTTGGCGTTAACTATTTTAATCGGCAGCCCCACCTCTCGAATGGGACCAGCCTAGACACTATGCCACCAACATCTTCGCTCCCATCTTCGCATACTACTTGAGCACGTTTTTGAAGATGTAAAATTTCAAAATACAACAAAAAAGCATGGGAGATTTTTAAGTTTTGCTCAGACAATTTAAGATATTGTGTAAATGCCGATCGATGCGATCTCCCTGCGATGACTGACTCAGGGCCGTTTCAGATACCCTAAATCTAGAAATATAATATTCAAACTGAAAGTGAAATTTTTCGCTGACTAATTTGTAGTTTTTTAGAAACTGGGATTTCTGTTGTGTGTGGCTTCAGGTTTGTTTGAGAGTCGCCAGAGTATTTTAGGAATTTTGTAAATGCAAATTACATGGATACCAAATGCAACAACAGACTATGCGGAAGCCGGTTTTAACATTATACACTTATACACATACATTCATGCACTGTAGATCATCGTCTGCCCTTTTGCCTTCGCCTTTGCCTTTAACTTTTTTTGTTGCCTTGGACTTTTCCAAGGTTGCAGGAAGTAAAAAAGCGCTGGTCCCGTGATATTAGCTCGTTAAAAAAAAAAAAAAAAATAAGTTTTACTCGATGGAAACACAAAGAAACGCGCTGCATAAAAGAGGCAACTTTCTTAATTTTCAAAAGGGACTGTTAACCTGTTGTCGGCTCGATTTTGCATTTTTTGTCTTTATTTTTCTCATTTTTTTGCTTTAAAATATTTATTGTTTGAACACCAAGCGCGTGAAATATGACACCGCATTGAGATTTGTGCGCAGAAGACAAAAATACCTAAAAAAAACATCAATTTCTTATTGTGCTCAATTCCCTGTTGAATAACCCAAACAAGCCGGCTCAATGTGTCTTAAAGATAGCAAATTTATTCTACATAATTTCCATTATATAATGAAATGGGGTATGATAAAGTTATCGATATTTACGCATACAATTAAGAGCCAGAGCAACACTATAAACTCATAGCTTTTTCAGTCGAGCCGGTTCATTATATTGTTAAAAAATAAACTTTGTATTGATGTAGCAGAGCTCTTAGGAATGAACATATATATAGTATATATATGCATATATTATTTATATTGTATTCTTAACCATACATTAATTCATTTTTGTATTCATCACTTATAAGACATAATTTATTTTGAATTGAAATTGAAATTTAGTTTTGATTTTAAATTGCATTTTTTATTGGCCCACTATATCTTGATGCTTACCTGACTTAATACGATCGTGACATCGTCGCTGCGCAGACGCGCTATCATAATCGAGGCAATCGACAAAATGTAATCACCAGCCATTGTGACCTGCAAAGTTATCGATTAAGAAATGTTAATCAAGTGGAAAATACTTAAAGACAATGCTTGGGGTTACAAGACTACAGCTCGGGGACCAGAGTGTCGATAAAATCAACAAAAGATATTCAAAATCGCTAGCTGTATTTAATGCCATTACGTTGGCATGACAAGATGATCGACCAAATTAATGTTAACTTCGTCAATCGGAAAAGTTGAAAAGGCTAACGGGAGAAACAAAAGGTTGACCCCTTTTGGACCTTTGGAATTGTGCAACATGTTGACGTCGCGACGATCAAGTTTGTAAACAGTATTATTCAAATGGATGACACATGGATGCCGAATCAAAGCGTCGTTGTTTACATTACCTCGAAGAAGTTGGGTCGATTAGTGGAAACTGGTTGAAGTGGTCGCATAACTGAACTTATCTCTTTGCGTACGATTTGTTGCTTAGCTTACCTTTTTGTGATTCCACAGTGCGTTCACACTTGGCTTGCCTCGCCGAAAGTCCGACTGGTCGATGACATCGTCGTGAACTAAACTGGCCGAGTGCACCATCTCCGAGAAGAGGGCGATTTGTCGTTGTTTGTGTACTAATTGGCTGTCAAGGTGGATTGGATGGGCGAATAGACAAATACAAATACGAAAATTCGAAATCAGTAAGCTGTATCTGCTCTCTGTATGTGTCGTAGTAATTTGGCATTAATTGTTATTCAATAGTGTAGAATGCGCATACATATTTCGCAATGGGCTGCTAATCATTGTTACACTGCGCAACACACAATCAGTCACACACAACACACACACACACACACACGGGGCTCATCTTACTCACTGTGATTCGTTGTTCAGATGATAGTTTATCGCCTTGGCCATCAGCATGGTCACCATGGGACGCAACGCCTTGCCCTGGCCATCAAAGTAGTAGCATGCTATGGTGTCCAGTTCCGGCTGCGATGTGCCCGACTGCAGCAACTGCAATACAAGTTGATTTATATATACTATGTTTATATATATTTATAGTCTGGTTACGTCTGAGCAAAATTAGCAAACATTTGCGACATTTTGACAAAAATAAAAACAAGCAATTATGAGTCTTTTGATATGGACGTAAATCAATCTGTTATATACCCTAGAATATAGGCTAAAGATCTAGCTGTGGTTACTTATATTTTGTGCTTTTTCACACCTATACTCCCTACAAGAACAACTATCAATAAAAGGTATTTTAGAAAAATCCCCCAGTACTTAAATGGAAAAGACCCCGACGGCCTATGACGTAGTTGGGATGTGTATAATATTGACAAAATATAACTGGAAATGTATAAACTGTGACAAATCACAGAAATTTCTACTGACTTAGTGTATATGTATGATCTATCCGTCTAACTGACTCAGTGCATATGCATGACCAAATTTGAGTGCCCTTAGTGATTCACATATAACTTATGCATATCACATCAGTATATACAAGATCACACATAATGTGTGTATACTATATAACTAGCTACACATCTCTCTACTACATATATGGTAGATATGTAACTATCTCACTATCATATATCTAACTGCACTTTATGTTTGTTTATGCATTAATATTCAATTCTATTTGCAAATTGCAATCCATATATACTTACATCTCTCACATCATCATAGAAATACTTAAGTTCATCGTCGAGTATTATATAAGGATCGATCTGCACCTCCCGCACAGGTCCAGCGGGCTGTTGTGTGTGCACGGAGCTGTGTTTCCTCAGGCCCGTCCTCGTCTGCGTTAGCGTCTGGCTGCAGATGTGTGTGCTCGGCTGAGAGAGAGAGAGATAATGAAGCATAAGAACGAACACACAGACAATGAGATTAGCGAATTTTACAAAATGCTGCAATTAATATTCAGGTGTGAAAAACTAAAGGAGTAAACAAGTGTGCTGCGGATAAACGGTCGCAAATCATAAAAAAGACACTAACGAAAAAAAAGATGAAGAGAAAAAACCCACATAAAAAGCGTTCCTGAGTCACTTAACAACTTTCGATTGCTGGCAGGCAGCAACATTAACGAGTTTCGCGCCAACAGCTCCAAAGCAGGTGCTGCTGCTGCGGCTGCCGTTGCTGTTGGCGGCAAAAAGCAACTTTTTCTGACACCTAAATTAGATGGCAGCAAAATTAATAACTGGAAAATTGCAGGGGCAAATCGTCAACTGAAATTTAAGTTTATTATTTAACACCCTCGTCGCGACACTTGACCTTGCCATCAATTACAATAGTGCCCTCTAAATCCTTTCGTTGACGCATTGCGAGTGCAACAACAACAGCAGCAACAATAGCACCAACAACAACAGCAGCAGCAACAGCAGCAACAACAATAGCAGCAAATGAGCAACAAATTGTCAACAGCGAAAAGTTTACCGCGTGGGTGTCGACAAAAGAGGAGAAAGAGCGCATAAACACAGTGTAGGTACAGTGGGGCAAACACAGCTTTATTTAGATCAAGAAACCTTAAAGAAGAAAGAGTGCAACAAAGCCCAGTGTAGATACAGTGGTATAAACAGAGCTCTTTTTAGATCAAGAAACCTTTTCATCTTTCGCTGAAAGTAGAATCGAATTATGTCTGTGGTAAAGATAAAAAAGAGCCCAGTGAAGGTACAGTGGGACAAACACAGTTCTTTTTAGATCAAGAATCCTTTATGAAAAGAGCGCAAAAAAGCCCAGTGTAGGTACAGTGGAGCAAACACTGTCATTTTCAGATCAAGAAACGTTTACCAGCTGAAAGTAGAATCCAATTATGTTACGCTTTACGTAAGAAACATTTCTGATACTTCCCGAATTAGCTTTTTATAGATTTATGGTCTGATTTGATTATCACCTCATCGAATTATGCAATACTCTTTCTCGCTTGGTATTCGACTGTGTTTCGGGCTACCTGTCTGTTTGCCTCTGTCGTCAGTTTGCCAGTCAGTCCGAACGTCAGTCAATAAAACTAGTGCGCATGTAAACACGATAACATGTAAATTTTATGTTGCCAACTGTCAACAGCAACGCGCCAAGCGGCTCCCAAACAGAGGCAACTTTTACAGGCCGCCAGAGACAGAGACAGATAGATACTCAGACTGAGACAGAGAAAGAGCCAATTGAGCTGCAAATATTTGTGTTAAGTTATGCCATGCGATGGTGCTGGGCGTGGCTATTACGCATCTGCTATCTGTGCAATCACATTCATAACAAACACACATGCGCACATGTGTTGACCCACTTGCATGCAGATCCTGCAGCCCCAGCGGCCATCGAAGATCATAAAGTTTAACGCCCTTGGCAACACAACCGGCCCTCCTCGTCGTCGTCGTCATCGTCGTTGTCTTCAGCATCGTAAACAACATCAATATCATCGCTTGTGGTCGTCTTCCACGCACGTGTGGCCTAACACGTCGCCCAACTGGTTCGATGATGCTGATGCTGATGCCAATGATGATGATGAGTTTTCATTGATGTTGTTGCTCGTAAATACAAAACGTTTGTTGTCTTTGCATGTGTGTGTGTGTGTGTGTGTGTAAACATATAGTAATATATAATAAAATATGTAGGCATGTGCAGATAAAAAAAATCAAAATCAATGCTGACCATCGCGCTCGTCTTTGTATTCATTGAAAAGATCTCTCGCCCATGATTGTTATTTGGCTTGTAATGACCCAGTTTCATATTAAGTAAGAGTGTACATATGTGTCATAAATACCCATGCGGCATCGCTTTGGTGTGTGTAGAAAGCGACCACGACCACGACCACAACCACGATGGCGATCGACCATCGAGCATCGAGCAAAGTTGAGCGTTACAAAACCCTGACGCATCAAATTTAAAAAAGCCAAAAGCCAATTAAATTCAGCTCGTGAAAACTTTCATTTTCAATATGTGCGTTAAATTAAAATTAGTACAAAGACGTTTGCCACTCTTATTAGTTTGTAAACAAAACAAAAAGTGCAAAAATAAATGAAATACAAACAACAAAACAATCATTTATTCATTTTCTTTGCTTTTATGTTGTTGCAAACGTGCAAAAATTCATTTAATTGCGGCTAAAGTACGCCGAGTGATTTTAAATGGTTTTTATGGTTTGGTATGCTGTGGTATGGTATGGTATCGACTGCTATGGCATGGTATGGTCAGTGCCCAACACAATCAACCCTAAGCAGAGTCCAGTGGCCACACTTGACATACCATGCAGACTATCTTATGTATTCGATAATCAAATTCATAGTATTATGAAAATAAAATGCAATAATTATTTCATTAATCTATGCATTGTTTCTGATTTTTTTACTAATCTGTCAATTTTTCTAAAGGATCTTGCGACTATAGGATAGTCAACGTTTTGAAATTGAGGGAACTGTAACTGCTGAAGTTTTCAGTTGGTAATTGCGTTCCACGCAAAGAGGAAGCGTCGTCGCACTTGGCTGAGCTGACTGCACTGGATTACATAAGTGAATAACATTATTATAATCAAATGAAAATACTAATGATATCTTCAGTTTTGATTTAAGCAGCGAAATGACGGTAAGTCATTCGAACAAAGTGCTTGTAGAAGTAGAGTAGAAGGAGTAAAAGAAGAAGATCAAAAGAAGCAATTGTTTAAAACATTTCATCGATATGCATAAAAGATTATTAATTAATTAATTAATAAATATGAACTATAAGAAATAATATATAATTTAATAAATTTAAATTGAATAATATGAACTTAAAGTGCAAAATTAGTTGATTTTCTAATTCATTTTCTCAATACTCTTAAAACATATGTAACATATTTTTCACTGTTTTTTTGATAAGGTAACACTGTAACTATCGATAAGAAACGGGCACTCGATATATGGTCATTGACCGTGCAAGATCGAGGAAGTCCGAGCTCTTTCTCGAGTAAGCGCCAGACGAATAGATGTGAATGAATTAAAATAAACAAAATATAACTTTACAGTTTATATAATTTTCATATTAAGTTACTTCTTAGACATACACCCCTTATAAATTAATTAAGCTGTTATTGCTAGATAGTTTGCAGATTAAATATAAATGAAATCAGAAAGATTACCAAGTTAAATTTACCACACAGTAAATAAAGATCTATCTGCGAAATGTACATACACTATGACTGACAGTTGAAAAAAGCGTAATAAGTGTATTTATTTTCATCTCAGCAACTACAAACTGAATTTTAAATTCTTCAATAATCACTCAAATTTTGAGGTATTCAAATAATTTGCTTAATCTCTGCGAAAATTGGTGAAAAAAAAGCGGCAGACGTGTTGCGATGTATCACAATGCGATGTGTTAGCCGCAAAATGGAAAGACAAGTGCAAAACACATACGTGAACAATCAACCCGGCGTACGAGGCGACACATACGGCGTACGCACACAACAACAGCACCAAAAAAGAGTTGAAAATTTAATTTGGTACCTCAGGGCGCTCCCACAATATAATCTAACGGATTGCGGAGCGAGCTGTGCTCGATTGCAGTTGAAGTTGAAGTTGAAACTGAATAGCCACAAAATCACTTGAAATGTGCAAAATATGCGCAAATTTTTCGAAATTGAAAACAATGTTTGAGTAGCAGACATGAGAGACACTCACAAAATGAGCTGTTTGATGTGATTTTGATTGAACGCGCTGTGTGTTGATTGAAAGCCTGAAAAGCGATTGCTACATTTCGTGTTTGTTATAAATTACTTACTGTCGACTCGGGGTTGCTATTGATTATGTTTCTTGTTCATTATTGAAATATACTTACAATGCGGGTATATCAGCTAAACTTTGAGGCAACTTTAACAATATTTAGGAAAGAAGAGATCCGCACCAACTCGTATTCTTTTCAACTTATATGCAGTTTAAAACTGTTTATCTTCCGTGAAGACAACAAGCTAGAAAGCTACAGTTGATTGATATACCCACTATCCACCTGACCAACACGATTTAATATTTAACTTTAGCATTTAGCGTATTTTGTATTGCATACATTGCAGGGGGTGCCTTGATAATCAGTACGCCTTTCAATTTATTTCTTCAATACCTTCTATGTTAATTGTTGGATCGCAATCTAATTTTCAGAAATCATTTAGACTGTGATAGTTTCTGTGCTTAACAAAAATGAATTATTTCAGCATTCCAATTGCGCTTACAATGGGGTTGTCATTGAATTATGAGTCTGGCAAAGTTATTAAATAAACGTGATCTGCGCGCAATATTAAAATATATAATTCCGAATTTGGTAGTCTTAGCTCTTATAATCTCTGAGATATACAAACAGCCAGATGCCTCCTTCTGCCTTGTTGCATATATTTTTAGTTTGCTCAAAGATATAATAAATCAATTAATGCAACTACTTTTGATAATATTTTAGAAAAAATGTATTTGTAAATAGATTTATATACCATAATTCTATCTTTATAGTTTAGCTAAATTGTTTATAATTTATAGGTTTAAGTTTTTAGCAAGCGGCGAGTCTTTGAGTCTTAAGTGCCCATTAATCAATTTGTAAGTACATAAAGCACTTAAAACTACACATTAAGAAGTCGTAGAAGTCGTTCAACTATTAAAGAACAATATCATAGAAAGTATAAGGCTCGCAACTGTTGATGATGCCACACAAAAGTGCCACAAGGATGAACATCAACATTGGCAATCAGATTCTCGATATTGTACAACGAAATGAAACAAAACAATAACGTGCAACGTTATTGGCGTGGTTCGGCAGATATCAAGAAATGGTCTGCAGAAGCGGAAACTAGCAAACAGCAGAAATAACAGAAACAATAACAGGCAACAACAATAGGAGCAATAAACAATAGCCAAACAGCTAGGTATTTTGGCCGAAAACCAGCAAAGAAAGTAAGAAACAAAAGCCAAGCAAATACGACCAACGACGAGCGACGAATGCCGAATGCCGAAGTCGAAGACAAAGACAAAGATGAGGAGGAAGCCGCGACGAATGCAAACGCGCGACACTTTGGACTTTCCCTTTTTGTCGTCATCGTCGTCGCTGACATAATCAAAAGGCCGCTCGAGCAGGCGGAGGTGGAGGAAGAGGAGCTGGTGAAGGAGGACAGGGCGGGCAGGGCGCCAATTGGCTACATAAATCGCTCATCACGGCCTGTTAGGGTACGAATATTTTCTCTGTGTTCGATCGCTGCCCTGCCACCTTCTGCTACACTGTGGGAGACTCGTTAACATGCGTGTTAACATAACGCACAGCAAGACAAGGCGAGGCACGCAGCTCAAGTGAGTGTGAGTGTGAATGTTGAATGTGAGTGCGAATGTTATGTGTCGGCAAACTTAGTCCAAATCTTCTGCCATTAAAGAATGAGAATGCTGAGAATGCTTCTGAATATACTTATTGACAGGGCTCAGATTGCAACATCGCTGCAATACTGCATGGTATTGCCCCCCGTCACGGTTCTATAACGACTGCACATTGAGTACCACAAGTGCTTGCCTAAAGACAGACAGAAATTGCAGTCAGTCAATCAGTTACTCTGACGGTGCATAATATTGAGGGCAGTATTTGGTAAATAGTCGAAACTACTGACTAAACTAGACTAAATTTAAGCTTTAAAGAGGTCTATATTATGTTTTCCTTATAGCTGCATATCGTATCTAGATATAGGGGAAACAAAACCATAAATAAAATGAATACAAAACTGCGCTATATTTTATAAATTTAAATAGATTAATTAGTTGCTATTCTTGCTATAGTTAGGCAACATGGGGCGTATGCGCTATGTAATATCTGAGTACAATATCGAGACGTAACTTTGCTTTAATTTCAGGCACTGCCAGTTCTATTGGCAATCTGCCGTTGTGCAAGTGCGTGTATTTACGGAAAGCGGTTAAAAATAAAGCGAAAACAGTAAGTATTCGACTGTAAATTATCCTGCAGTTGGAAAAAATCGATAAAGAAACTTTACCAGTAATTCCAATTTACATCATTTTGAAATAATAAGGAGCTGCTCTCCTCTGATACTATTATGTTCTTATATTTTCCAAGTTTTCTTTTGTTTTTTTTTTAATTGTATAAGTAATATAAGCATATTTAAGAATTAAATGAGAATTATAATTATATTGAATGAGAATAGAGCAGTTAATATCTTTTCTTCTCTGTTTTCTATTTATTAGTATGTAATATTTAATTTTATAAATATACCTACTTCAGCCCTGCATTTAAACATCATATGCGATATTACATCCACATCAACAGATACAGGGTATACAAAATGATTAAATACTATCGCCAAAATGGAAAACTAGTTACCAAAATGTGCGAAAAACCAGTAAAATTCAAGTTTATCCTGCCAGCGTCAGTGGAAATTATATAAAAACCCAAAAAAAGAGTGAAAAATTCAAAGTCCAAAATTCAAAACCAAAATGCGATGCCAAATAAGCCAAAGCGCAATGCGAACGCGCGTGCCACAAATTAATGCAGACTTTGTTTACTCGCACAGGCTTATTTCACTCGTATTTATGTTTCTACTTAGTCGGGTTTGTAGTTGTCGTTGTTGAACAGGAAGTGGACGCTAAATGATGAAATGCAACAACTCATCGACTCATAACGATCAATTGAACAACTTTAAATGACAAGCAAGTGAAACTTTTAGCCAACTTATCGAGAATGTTGGTCAAAAGCGCCGAAAGGAAACGGGCCAAGTTAACTTTGGTGCGTCAAGGTTTTGGTAATCGAGCAGTGTGAGGCAATTAAGTAAACAGGTAAATACTTGCATAGATTTGTCCGCATACAGATCCATCTCTATGTCGAGCGATATGTTAATTGATAAAGCATTGGTATGTCTGGGCTGTGGCCTCAACAGTTTTGAATTGTAGAGGAATGTGGGCCAACGACTGAGCAGCTGCTGCAACGGAGAGCAAATTAATGGAACCTGGGAACGGGGCTAAGGCTGATCGGCTGATGGACTGGGCAGGGATATCGTATATTTTTTAGGCAGGGGGACATGACAAGATTATGCAACTGTAACTGAATCTCAAGACTTGTCTTTCATTTACAGTAACACAGTTTACACGATGATGGTCGCGATGGAGACGCGCTTCTTTCGCTTTCAAATCGAAATTCGAAAATGTTGGCCGAGGGAAAAACGCCGAAATCATTAACAGTTAACAGTTAGCCCCAAGAGCCGCCAATCAATGCGGTCGTAGCAGCAGCAGCAGCAGCAAAACCAGTTTAGGACGACGACAACAACAACAGCAGCGGCAGCAACGCATGCGTCTTTGGAATTGGGTCAGCAAGTACGAGTCAAAGAAATGAAGCGAAAAAGCCAAACTACTACAAGACCCAGACCCAATGCAGGCCCAATACGAGCCCAAAGCGAGCCACAAACAAGAAAGACTCCAAAAAAAAGCAACAACAAAACCTCAAGACAACAACAGCAGCAGCAACAATAAGCAGGTGTATGGCAGGTGAATGAAAGTCGTTGCCGTCGCTTAGGCTTGCCCGCATCCGATTAATACTATATTGGCAATCGACACTAACCTATAGATCAGAGTATACTAGAGTATTATATTATATTATCTTCTCTCTCGGTTTCTGCTCTTTCAATTTGTTTCTCATGTTTACATGTTTATTTGAGGTAAAAGACCGTTAGTACGCATTCTTTACATTGTTTTCGGCAAATTCATTTTCGGTAGATTCACTTTCTGGCTTGACTGGCAATGCTGCCAGAGAAAGTGTCCAGCTACGGCCACGAAAATGAAGACACGGTAACAAAGACAAAGATTTACGATATGGGCACACATCGTATACATATGACAGATTTACTTATTTTTTGTTCCCTCCCTATCTTTATTTATCTCGTGACTTTTATCGGTTATAACTTTACCTATTTCCGAATAATTTATTACATATCTCAACTGCGAAACGAGATTAATGTTTTTTTGATAAGTCAAGTGCAAAGAAGTAAAGTAAGATTACAACATTCTAAAGTCGAATCAAATCAAAACTGCCCGACAAATCAGTTCCATCTATAAAGAACATAAGCAAAGATAGAAGAGAGAAAAACTTAAGACATTTCAAAGTATATTTATATACAATTCCTGAGGCATCAAGTCAATTCCATTATGGACGTAGCACAAAGAGAGACACAAAGATGCAAGAGAGTAAAAGTAAAAGTAATTCAGTGCTAACTACGATAATTATCATATATCGAAATGAAGTTCAATATTAAAAACAGGTCTAAGACGACTACGATACGATATGACTCTCGAATTGATTTCACTTTCGCAAAGTGCCGAGAGTCCATCAAGTGGACTCAATATCAAAGAGATGCGCTGAATAAAGATGCTGTCAGACAGAGCAGAGAGAGAAGCGCTCTACACTCAACCCTATAAACATATATATATATCTCTTATCTAGACACACTCGAATCCAACTATTGTATCAAATTCACACAAAGCCGTTAAACTTGATGTATTTCACGCGTTCGCAATGAAAGTGAAAATTCAAATAGAAGAAGCTGAAATGGTTTCGAAAATAAATAATGAAGGCCAATGAAGCCGATCATGATCGGGCTGAACTTATGCCAAAACAGCAAGCGGGCAATGCATATATAGTTAGGCATATACATTCGTATATTTGTCGCGTCGTGTCTAATACAAACGATAAGCCGCAAATGAAATGAAGAAGAAAGTCAAGTGAGTTTCTTAAATAGTTTCGTTGTTGTTGCCGTTGTTGCTGCTGTTGTTGCTTTTCTGAACGACGTATTATTAGTTGGGATTTTGTTATTTTGTTCAGCTTTTTTTTTGGCTAGTATTGTCGCTGAAGTCGCTGCGCCGCCGCCGCTGCGACGTGAGCTTTCTATTTGCGTTTTTTATTGTTTTTATTGTTTACCTATGATTGAGTTAGATGAGCGTATCAGTGTCTCAGGTGTGTGCGCCGTTGATGGAATTTTTATTTGGTTTAACCAAAATTTTAAACTACAAAAATGCATAAATAATTCCAGAACGTCAACTGCATACAAAGTTGGCATTGTTCGCAGTCGCGCTTATTACTCGCATCGTTTGCTTCAATTTCCTTACACAAATTACTCTATATATAGTATATATATTGTATATATATTAGCGAGATTTATTTTTTGTATCTATTTAAAACTGCGGCGGCCCTAATGTGTGTCAAAAGTGTCAATTAAAATGTGAATCTTTATGAGCACTTGGCTTCGTCGTCTCACATTGTTGCCTCTTGACCGCGACCCCTCCTTAACTCACACTCACACTCACACTCATACACACTGCACTCGTTTGTGTGTTTTGGAAAATATATTGCTAATTTATGCCAAGACCTTGAAACAGTTAACAATATTAAGTGTATTAGTTACACGGCCCTTGTTAAGGCACTGCCTAAATGCAATTAGACTGCGACTGCGAATGCCTGCCTGCAAGGCAGAAGTGCAATGCTAAAGCAATTAAGACAACCTTAAGTTCTCATCCAGGGCCATCATCGGCTACTGAGCTTGCGTGCAATAAAACAATAAACCGAAAATAGCATAAATTATGCACTAATTGTGCAGTGTTAACATTTTAAATGCCTGCACATTTTTCAAGGCAATGCAAACAATGGAGCGTAAAAATTGCGACGTAGAAGATAGAACAGGATGATAATACGTAGACAGTGCATCTGTAATATATACTAGTCGTAGGTCCTGCCACAACTAATGTAATTATAGTGCTCTTTTAATATAATTATTAATTATTAATTAATATTAAGATAATAACTAAGGCATTACACTGTAGGAAATATAACAATCGAATGCGCGCATTAATAATGCAATTAAAAAGATACATTTTTAGATTTAGATTGAAATTGCTACTGAGAATTACAGTGAATACAGTGCGTATACGCTCTATGACTTATATAGACAGTTTGAGATGCATTGTGCAATGCAATGATGGTTCACAATCAGCTGTTAATCTATCGAAAAAACAATGATACTATTTATTGTTATTATCAACAGTTATAAACAGTACATACAATACATACATATATATGCAATAAATTACATAACGCGAAGAGTCTGAAATGGGGGGAGAAACAAAAGACAAAACAAACTTCGAAGAGTTTGAAGAAGGAAAAATGTTTCACCTTGCAAATATGTGAAGATCAAAATTGCAAGTCAAAAACAAAAAGTGCAACAAAAATATAATAAATAAATGAATATAACGGCTTCCGCCAACAAAACAACACCAGCTGCGCCCACAACAACTACAACAACAAGTACAGCTATAACAACTTTTTTTCGCTTTTCACGCTACTTGCACGAAAGCAATGGCCAACACAGCGAAGCCGCCGCAGTCGCAGTCGCTGCCTCTGCCACAGTCGCCGCCGCAGTTGAAGCCGCAGCCACAAGCAACCAATTTCACTTTCATTTCTTTTGGCTTTGCAGCGAAATTAAAAGCGAACAAGGCAAAGGCAATGGCAGCAAAAACCAAAGTCACGCAGACGCATTAGCGGCAAACACTCCGCGCATGAGCGCAATGCACAATGCACTCTGGTTAAATGCCTGCTCAACAATTTGACCACACTGACACTTACACACCACATACGTACACCTCACCAGTGCTGCCAGAATCTTTGAGCGAAGAGTAGCCAAATTATATAAAAAATGCTGAATTGTATGGGATTAGAAAAAGCTAGATATAATAATTTTTTCGCTATTTAACTTTGAAAAGAGCCACACTTGACGGAAAAAAGCTAAATTTGCAGCATTGCCCGCCACACACACATACACCACACCCCACACACATCCCACCACAGTCACAGGCTTTTACTTACCACCAGGCCCAGTTGATCCCGACCGAAGCTTAATCCGTGATAGCTGCGCGTCAAGCTTTGTTTGCGTTCAGGCTCGTGCATGTTCTGTCCTTGCGTTGTCATTGGGAAGTTGTGGCTGCTACTGCTGCTGGTCTGTCGCCTTAAATTGTGATTGAGCATGACGCGCCAGATGAACTTGTCGCACGCGACACGACCGGAAGTACTCAAGCAAGCCATTTTGTTTTCGTTTTATATTGATTATATATTGATAGGGTTCGTTTTTTGTTGTTTTTTCTTTATGCTATTGTTGTTGTTGTTTTGTTTACTTCTTCTTCTGTTACGTTCAATGAACTACTAATTAATTGTAGTAGAATGATGTATGAACGAATTGTGGTGGGTTGTGGTTAATTTATGAACACAGCATTATTATTAGGCTGCAGTTTCAGCATTCAAAATGGGGAAAAGAGACTAAAACTAACACAAAAACATGCACACGCGCCAATCGTAGAGGGATATTCCAGGGAACGCTATAAATGAAGACTTGTCTCGAAACGGAACGAACTGAGCGAACGGAGTTTGCAGGGCAGGCAGAGCGCGTTGCTTGCGTCCGGCTACAGCGGCTTCAACGAAGTGTTTCGCGTTTTACCGCAAGTCAACGCTGCTACGCCTGCGCGGCTGCGATCGTGGTGAGTTTTGTAGCCCCGTGAGTGTGTTGGGAATACGAAAGCCAGAGACAGCCGAAGTCGAGCCGAGCGCATTGAATTTGAACTTGACGTTGACGTTGACGTTGGGCAGCGCTGCAAGACTTGTCGCGATGTCGACTATTGCAAATACTGCATATCCGTTTTACAGTTTTGAATGCACTATACACTCTGTCTTGCCTCGACGATCCTTCTGCCACCTCGCTACCATGTGTTTAATGTTGTCCGTTAGACGCCTGTTGCACGTTTTGTGCAAACATCTTTTCCTCGTGTCCAGTTATGCAGTTCACAATTTCTATGATTTTAATTATTGATGTCACTAACTTTCTATAGCTTTTCATTTAATTTGTGCTCTTGCACTTAATGCTATTGAAATTTTTGTTTTGACGTAATAATGCAAAGAACAGCTGTGCAGGCCGCCGAACGAAAAAAACCCAGGCCTGTCAACTTACTGCGTTCAATCAGCTGTGCTGCGCCCGGTGCTTTGATTAGAAACGATATTAACAATCGATAGGTGAAAATATTCGAATACGGAGTCTTAAATTGGTTCCCGATTAATTAGTTTAAATTTATTCTATAAAATATTGATTTTGAAGTGTAATGTGATGAGTTTTGAGCATTGGTCGATGATAATTTATATTTAATTATTCATTGCTAAATATCGATACAATCTCATGTTGTGTTGTGCAGCCCTGGCAACATTGCTTTTCTTTATTGAGGCTAAGATTTATATAAATACTTAAAATCACAATGATGATCCGCCAAACCTTCCTTATATTACTTAGAGGCGTGCTTAAAAACCTCGAAAAAGCGATGAGGCTTAATGGAGGAGCTCCTGCGATGGCATTGGCTGTGGACCCACACAGCGGCATTCCAATGCACAGCAACTCGAGGTCCACACTGAAAGACTTGATTGGCGATGGATTCTTCTGGGCCGTGCCCAAGCACCGGCGCAGTGTAGAGAAGAGGTTAAATCGGAAATTTGGCTATCCTGAGTATGTTTGGAAGCCATTGAAGGAGAAGAGAAACCTGCGCACTTGCACCAAGTGCGGACACGATCATGAGTTGGGCCTACTGTGCCGTAAGTTCTTGTACTAATCAATATTTAAATATGTATTCACATTCGTCAAATGTCGTACTGCAGCTTTCTGCTATGACAAAGTGCGTCAGGAAACCGAGCTGATGCAGGACAAAATACAAGCAAAGCTTGGTCTGGACCCCATCGAGAAGGAAGTCGTGGTATTGTATGAGGGCGAGAATACCTCACAGGCAGTGGAAGATCACGTAAGGAAAGTAATTGTGGAGATACAAAAGCCGCGTCCCATGTGGTTCACCAAAAACTTGTTGCAGAAATCAACCCAGCAATCTTCGGACAACAAAGAAGTGAAGCCATCAGAGTTGGCTTAAGCCAATCCACTATTATATAATCCATAATTATATATCTATCCCATCAATATATAATCATCATGTAATCGACAAAGCCAGCAGCTTTTCAATTGGCAATCTGTTTATTTTGTTTAAATTGCAACGTTCGTGCCTGCTTCAGAAATCCATTGTGGAAATCGTGCGCACTCATTGGCTTCTTGCCTTCGATGCGTACCCGATCAACCTCTAGCACGGTATTCTGTGCACACCCAATCAACAGGGACTTCCTGCCACGATGCAGGTAAAAGTAGCCTGGAGCTATAGACTTTTGTAGCTGATTATCAGGCTTGCGGAGCTGTAGAAGCTGGACCTGTTTGCCTTGAAAACTTGTGGTTAGGCTCTTGAATCCGTACAGTGCACGGTAGCGCGTGTAAGCGTCCGTGGCAGTCTGCGCTGTCCACACTATCTCAGTGATGCCCGATGTTATCTTTGGTGCTGGAAATGGCATAGTTAAGTGATTGATCACGTCGGGGAAGTTTCAAATCCATACCATAGCTAGCCATTTTATCATCTTGAGGCTGCGCCTTTGCGAGCCTGTCTTTCAAATTTTCCACTGTATCCAGAAGAAGGTCAGCTCCCAATTGGGACAAGGCAGAGTGCAGGTCCGGCATATAAGTATCGCTTCCGATTGGGAACTCACGCTGGGCAAGTATCTGGAAAGTACACCACATATTATTAGATTATATCGAGGCAAATGTGACTTCTACTTACTGCGCCAACGTCAAAATGATGCGGTTCTATTCTCATTATTGAAACTCCAGTCTTCTTGTCGTCTCTCATGATTGCATAAATTATTGGAGCCGCACCACGCCAACGAGGAAGCAGACTGGCGTGCACGTTGATCATGCCGCTGGGAAAGGCATTTATGATGTGCAACGGTATCAGATGGCCAAAGGAGACCACTACGCCCAGTTCGTAGGACGCACAGTTTTCCGCCGTTATGGGCCATCGGTGCAGGCAAAGATCATTTGATTCGGCATAACTTCTTACGCAGTTTGCCGGGCTTTTGAATGAGGTCACAACGCCAATATCCACCTGATTTTCGTGTAACTTTTGTAAACTGGGCAGTGAAAAGTTGTCGGTTCCGAAAAATAAAACTTTGGGTGATGGCTTGGTTGCGTTATATCGCTTTTCGGAGCGTATAATCTGAGGTAAAACTTTTCTCCTACATTTTAAGTATTGCTGGAACAACCGCTTGCCTAACAACATTGCGACAGCTGTTGAAGACACCTATCGATATAACGATAACAAGTTGTATCGAGCTAACTTTCATTTCTTATTAGACTCTTATCGATGCTGGTGCTCATCGATAGCTCATTTAGTTTTATATTTTATTGCTCATCGATAAGACACATCGATATAAAATATTCGTCATCGCTATTGGGTAAAATGAAATCAGCTACAGGAAAATAAAATTCAATTAAACTCTAAAAAATACTCTGAAATACATTATAATTCGGTGATTATAATGGAAGCTGAAGGAATCAAAGTCGCCTCAACATCCACAACAAGTTCTAGCTGCACTCCCACGGCCACGTCCAGCGACAAAATGAATTACGCACTGCAAGTGGCGTTGCAGACAATGAAAGAACGGTGCATACAGTTGCAGCGGCGTGTATCCAGTATGGAGGAGGAAAATCGGCGTGTACGTGAAGGATCTGCATACTTGAATGCCAGTAATCAGGGTCAGTCAGGACAAGCTGACTGCAATAACGATGTGCTATCGCTGCGCGCCCAGGTTGATGAGCTGCAACGACAAAAGGAACAACTAGAGGATCAGATAAATATGGTATCGGATGAGAATCGAAGACTGTGGTCGCGACTTTCCAAAATCTCCAAGGACCAAACGCAGTTAACTAAAGACGACGATTTGATGTTCACATCTCACAACACACGAGCCGGCGCCGCTGCGAACGGCTCTAGCAGCGCGAATCAGAATTTGATTCGCTCCAAAACATTCACCCAACATACTCCAAATCCTCTCTTGCGCCAAAAGATGATCACGGAAACAAGCACTGACACTGAATTTGATGGAAGCAATGGGCTAGGCTACCCATACGGACTGCAAGTGGAGGATCTAGATACCAACATGGATGATGATAAGAATAGCATGGAAGGGTTGCAAGAATTGCGACGCGAGGCCCTGAAGCAACAGCAAGGGCTAAATTCTGTGATAACGCTACTTAAAGCGCGTTCGACGGGTAAGACAAAAATGACTTGCACTCTTAAAACACTTGACTCAAATTCTTCAATCTTATAATTACTCCAGCGTTGCAACCTTGTCCGAGCTGTGCACAGAAAGCTGAAAATAAACCAGAAATGGCCGATAAGAGCTTAGAGACTGAAGAACGGCTTGGGAATGAGCAGCTCAAGCGATATCTAAATGAACATACAGCAATCCAAGTACCCGACAGCGCTAAGGAACCCGCCACTGCAGCACCGTCTCTGCCCATCCATGCTCGTCTAAATATTATACAGGAGAAGCAGAAGGCCGATGGCGCCGATAAGACGTGCCCCATGTGTGGCAAACTATACTCTAGCCAAGTGTCGTTTAAGGCATTCCAAGAGCATGTAGAGATGCACTTCATAGATGAATCCCTGGACATGGATGCCAGCATGGATCGCCAGTTTGAGTTTATTTCGCATGCCGTTGGGGATTTCTGACCCACTGACACAATGATCTACTTCGCAACGGAACTGTAATCCAATATTGGAAATCTATTATTTGTCAGTGTGTACGTGTGGGGCAATCCTTGAGTTGAAAAGTTGTTAAGCACAGTTGGCAAATTAACTTGTTAGTATATAAGAAAGCAGATATCACAAAATTCGGTATAATACCTGTTTAATTGTTCTTAAGTAATATACGGATACGTTTCTTTCCTCGTTAAGGGAGAATCCTAATAAAGTTTGAATATATACGGTAGTATATAAAGTATGTAAACCGATTTAAAAATATCTGTGGCTCAGAACCACTTTCTACAGTTTCGCAAGTGGATTCTTCAAATTTTGATAGCTCTTATTTCCATACGAATTGGGTTTACAGTTACAGTTTACATATGTATGTACATAGTATAATCCTAATGACGTCAAGATTAAAATATTTGACCGAAAGCCTTTTGCATATACTCTTCACTGCATTTCATGGACTCCGATTTCGGAAATCTATATAACAATATAACTTACTCTCATAGCCCGAAAAACGCTTCATTTTTATATAAAGAACTTTAACATTAGAAAAACTCTAGTTCTCATATATGTTGATGATCTTAATTAACCAATTTTGTGCTTTCTGCGTTTTGTAAGAGTATTAAATTTAGGGTAACAACGAAGTCGCCTATAGGCTGCTTTCAAAGATTTTTATTTTAATATGGTAATATAGCGAAATAAAACTAATGAGAGTCAAAAAACAATTGCAAACTCCAAACAAATTAAAATTATCATTTGGATTAATCAAGCTACGTTCAATGATCATTAACAATACAAAAAGGGGCTCGACCTAGCTTGATCAAATGTAGTTGTTGTTGTGCTTTAGATTTTAAATAATATAATTTTGATTGACATTTTTTGATTTTTGAGGAAAAACCCTTTTTCTACTTTTGAAAGTTCTTGCTGAACTGATTCAAATTATCAACGATCAAGACCGATCACATTTCTGGTAGGGATGATGACGCGGAATGAACAATTGATATCTATATAACTAATCGATACACTTGGCGAAATGTCAGAAGTGACCTAAAAAAAACTCTACATGCCCAGTAAGCAAACCATATTTGTAATCATATGTTAAATACGCATTTGAATTTGTGTATGTATGTATGTATATGTATGTATATGCTCTATTTGTACATATTTGGATATACTTAAAATTAGGAATTTAATATATTATACACCAGATTTAGGACAAACTTCGATTTTTCTTTTTGTTCATGTCGGGCTTTTGTGCTGTTCTAAATATATGCCGAGTTCTTATAGTAGTTTTAATTCTTTTATAAATCAGTTTTAGTTTAAATAGTTTAATAGATCAAACGATTTGTTACCCAGGAATTGTGTTTAGCAACTGTGCTCTTGGCTCAGCATCTGTGACTGCTGCGATGACTCGCACCACCCATAGGTGTTTGTGGTATAAAAGATTTGGTTCGCTCTTGAAAACACTTTAGTTGTGCTCGAGCGACTGTGGCTGTCGTAGCAAACTACGCTGATCCACATATGTACACTGGAAAAGCAAAGATTTGTGAATAACTCGAGAGCCAAGAAATTCAAGATGCAGCCGAATTTATTACAAAATCTATTTTTATTGCTTCCACTCACTTACCAGTTAGTTGAGAATGGTAATAAAGTATAACACAATCCATTCCAAGAAGCTCAAAATTAAAGTAAAATATTTTGAAAAATGTTTTAACAAAAAAAATTAATTAATGTTTAAGATATTCAACAAGACGCGGTTACATACTGGAACTATGAAGAGAAAGGTGCTCATTGGGTAGGAACCTGTGCGTCAGGACAACGACAGTCGCCCATAAGCCTTTCGGCTGATAGCGTGAGTAGAAAGAACCAGTTTCCTAAGCTAATACTACTTGTAAGTTTAAAGAATTCTTTAAATAAGTTTCACCAAGACAAGAAACTATTTACATATAACGTACTCAGCGGGAACAAAGCAATTCAGCAAACTATAACTTAAAATTGGATTGTCGCATGCAGTCATAAACCATAAATCATGTGCAGGTTGGTTAGGTGCAATTCAAACACACACACACACACACACACAGACACATGTATGATCTGTTTCCGTCAACAGCGTTTAAAGCTAATTTCGAAATGCAAGAGGAACTTGGTATCTTTTCAAGAAATTACTTATGATGTCTCCATTTTCAAGCTTTTATTTTTGTCGCAATTTTTTGCTAGTTTTTGTAACAAGATTAGGTTGCATTTGAAACTGCTGCTGATTATTGTACATTGACTTTATGTGTCTACATGTGTGACCATGGAAAATACAAACATACATATGTACATATGTATATATAAGGGTTATGTTTTGATCTTTAGTCAATAGCTTAAATTAGGTAGCCAGACTCGTGACAGTTTTAAATTTAAATCTCGACATCGGATAATTGGATAAAATAAACCCGACTGGATAACTTTAAGCCGATTGCTGTCGATTAGAGTAGCTTCTCCTTTCTACAATCTTTGTACTCTTGTCTTCTCTCTCCAGCCGCATACCATTCCATTATCTTTCACAAAACCCATTATCTTTCACAATTACAACGTAAAACTGAAACGACCATTACAATTGCAAAACAAAGGATATACAGGTGAGTCCAAGTTTCATGAGTGAAGATAACAAGACGCTACTCCTGTAAACTTTCAGTGAACATGGAAATACCGGAAACAATGAACGGCAATAGACCCTACATAACCGGTGGAATACTCATGGGACAATTTGTTGCCGAAGGTGTGCACTTCCATTGGGGGTCGCCGCAGTCAAGTGGGGCGGAGCATTTGATCAACGGCAAACACTACAGTGGGGAAATGCATATTGTGCATCGGAATAGAAAATACGATAGCCTGAACGAAGCGCTGAACTACTCAGATGGCGTCGCAGTGCTGGCCGTTTTCCTGAAGATAACCCATGTAAGATAGTATAATTCGATTTGTTTTCAGGCATTAATTATGCATTACCTTACAGATACCTGATCGTATATTCCCGGGTCTGAGAAAGCTCTTGGCATTGGCAGTCCCGAAAATAACAAAATATCATGCCACGACGGAGATACCCGGTTACCTAAGTCTCGGTCAATTGTTGGGTGATTTGAATACCCATGACTTTTATACCTATAAGGGATCCTTAACCACGCCCGACTGCAATGAAGCCGTAACGTGGACGGTGTTCTCACAACCTCTTCCCATACCGTATTTGGACATGTCCAACCTGTGGAAATTGAAGGATTCCGAAGGGAATTTTATCCGCAACAATTATCGAATTACTCAACCGTACCACAAAAGGATTGTTATCCATCGAAAGTCTACAAATGGCTAGAAACCAGAGACCGTAAATAACCGTTATGGGTATAGAAAATATCCCTATGAAGGGATCATCCTAAAAATTTTTCAAGGACGCCAAAAATCCTATTATATCAATAATATAATAAACATATATTTTGCAACTGTTATTAAAAAAGTCTTGTAATAACCGTTATTTGTGATTTTTAAAAATAAAAGTTGCAAAATAATTATTATTTTTAATTTTTATTTTAAAAGTTATTACTGACTTTTATTTTACAACTTTTATTTTTCAAAATCACAAATAACAGTTATTAGAGATTTAAAAATATTACTTAGAAATAAAAGTCAGTCAAAGACTTTTTCAAAATATATAAGTCTTCTGAAAAAATAAAAGTCTTTTCGATTTTAAGAATACCGCATACCGCATACCATGGAAGAATGAAGCAAAAAATTTAAATTTTCCACAGTTGTTTATTGATTTTAATGCACAATATTTTTTTAAACATATCGGTAGATAGATTGGGTCCTAAGTCCGACAGAACCAATTAAAATGCAGACTTTTATTATTTTAATCTGAGAGATTTATTTTCGACAAGACTTTTTTAAATGTTTTTGATTTAAAAGTCTTTGAGTGACTTTTATAATAAACGTCTTCAGTAAAAGTCTTTTAAAGACTTTTAAAATACAAGTCTGTGATAACCGTTATTGGAGACTTAAAAAAAAATTTGGTAAATAATCATTAAATTAAACTTTTATAATAAAACTTATAACCGTTTCGGTACCTGCTAGAAACACTGTAACCTACCAGATGATCTAGTTTATTTTAAGATCCCATTAAACTGGTTGATTTATTATTTATTAAATAATAATGAGGGTAATGATTCTTTACCTTGAAACCTTTATTAAACTAATATTTGTGTAATTGTATACTGAAAGAGAAAGTCATCTTAACTTTAACTCAATTCTAAAGTAGCCGAGAAAACTAATCAGTTGGAGGCATTAGAAACAGTTTTACGCTCGAAAAACAAAACAAAGTTTTCAAGTGAAATAAGACACGCTGTCTTCACTTCACTTGAATCAATATCGAACATTAAGATACCCTGGTATTTGCAATGACCCTTTTCATTTCTTTACCTCAACATACGTGGATGAATATAATTAATGAACTCAAGTTCTATGAGATTTATTCTTAAGAAATTACAAATCATCTTAGCCAAATTTCCGCTGATTCAGACACAGGGTATTTCCCAGTTGAAACATCTAAAGTTGCGATAGATTTACATAAGAAATCAATTGTGCGCGATGTCTGAATTTTACATCTTACGCATCTCTGTAATCTTAGCGATGTCTCTTTATGCTGCTGTTGTTTTGAATTGATACATTAATACATTATTAATTTGGGGATTACCATATTATTAACCATATCATTTTAAGCGCAGTTGGGCTCTCTTTCTGCCACAATTGATTAAAAGATTCCACGTGTGAAGAAGAAAGTGAAAACTGATAAATCATTTGCAACCGATTGGATTGGTAATTGGCAAAGCGGAACGATCAGCTGTCATGCGCATACATCAAATTATTTATACCCATCTCTGAAAATACTCTATAGACTAAGGGAAATACAGGTACAGACACAAAGCTCAATATACACATGTATGTACTTTTTTGGTCTGCAACTACTATTGGTAGTTCCCCGTATAGCTCTGCAAGTTATCAGTAGGAGCCCTTAATGTGTTCCATACTTCAATCTATTCATAATGACTTTTAAAGTAATGTTTGAAAACAGAAAATTAATTAGCCTTGGCAACGGGCAGTATTTCAAAGACAGGTTGCTTGAAGATAATCTATAAGCAGGAATCCTAAAATATAACTCAACTTAAATTAGGAAAATATAATTGTTTTTTATTTTATGGTGAACAAGAGTTTTGACAGGGCTTCTATTAAATAATATATTAATGGATTTCAAGTTGCAAGGGATTTTCAAATTGAGTATGTAAATTTTAAAAGAAGGATATCGATTTTAAAGAAAGGATATCGATAAAATGAATAGCTTAATATCTATGCAAATGAGTATTTAAATACTGATTGTGATTGGCAAATTGAGTGTTCTGCCAGATCTGCATGCATTCATTTCTGAGTAGTCACAAATTAAGCTGATTATGAAATGAATTTTGTTTGTTTTTAAATTATGAATATTCTAAACTGCCACAGGCGCCCTTATGACTTGCGGTCTCGCCCTTGTTGTTTACGCATTATGACTATGTTTTTCTTATTTTGAGAGTTTGTGTGACTGGTTGCACAGGTTTACTTCGAAATACTCTTACCAGTCTGAACATTGTTGCACTTTCCTTCAATGTCAGTCAGGAAATCACGTTTTTTTTTTTTTACGACAGAGAGAGCCTGTTGAAAGAGAAGCTATTTGGAGTCCAGCGAACCTGAAATAAGAATTCTTGCAATCTCCTTCAGTTTAATTAGGAACACATTTGCATTTATCCAGTGGCTGTGGTTCTATCGGGATTCAATGCCAGTGGAACTTTGTTTCGTAGTCAAGAATTTCCATAGAAATGTAATCTAATAATCAAGAAACTGGGAAACCTTTGGGAGTAAAATAGTTGTACTTGTCTGCCTGGCATTTTCATTCTCAAGGAGATCCCCCACTGGACGACACGCCCTTGTGTGCATCGGATGCGCCCATTTCAGTTATTGATCTGGTTTGGACATGGGTGCTGAACCGCTAGACTATAAAACGCTATGCAATTACTATGCAAATTTGCGAGTAGTTCTAACAGGAGCTTACACTGGGCTGTGGTTCTTATCGATACGCGCTGTATGTATGAGAGCAGGCTGCAAGTCGGAGGCCGCTGCCACTATAAATTGTTTTGCCCGATCGCACATTAGTTGCAGTTTTGTAGCAAGCGTTATTCAGTGCATATCGCAAGTTCAAAAGTAATACAATATTTTGTACAATGTTTTCCCTTAACCGCTACGGGCCGGGAATGTCGGCCCAATTCTTATTGCTGGTAGTGCTCAGCTTTGCCTACACACAAGCCTTCATCCGTAAGCGCCACATTGAAATAGATTTTCATTGAATTTTATTAAGATCATACACTAATTGCGCAGAACTATCGGAGGAGTACCTTAAGGACATAGAGGACGATGAGTCGACAGAGCAGGCAGCTGGAGAATATAATTATGATAACCAGGGCGACGATTGGGTTGGAACATGTGCAACGGGTCTAAGACAGTCACCCATCGACCTAATCTACAGTGATGTGAGTGCAAGACCTCTAGTCAACTCTAGGTAGGGTGCTACTTTTATTCCACTTCCCCTCCATAGGCTATCGTTAAGTCCCTTCCACGTATTCGGTTCTACAACTACGATCAATCGCTGCAGACTCCGCTGGTGCTGGTCAACAATGGACACACAGGTACGGATTCATTTTTATATAAGGCTTCGCTTCGGTTTGCTTCAACAAGTTCCTCACCACAGCCAACATGGTGCTGCCTGCCACACGCAATGGACAGCGCGCATACATTAATGGCGGAGTATTGCCAGGCGACTTTGAAGCGCAGAGTGTGCACTTCCATTGGGGTTCCGCCCAAAGCAAGGGATCCGAGCATGAGGTCAACTCGAAACGCTTCGATCTCGAGATGCACATTGTGCACAAGAACAAGAAGTATGCTAACATCACGGTGGGCGAAGCCAGCGCGTTCGAGGATGGACTCGCCGTGTTGGGTGTCTTCTTCCAGGCTACACCTCACTCTAGACCTAATATGCAGCTGTACGGACTTAACAAGATCTTCAATCAGTTGCCGCGTATAACCGCGTACCAATCCAATGCCACGATAACTGGACAACTCTCGGTCGGTCAACTGTTGGGTGACATTGTCACAAGAGAATTCTTCGCATATAATGGTTTGTTTGACTTTGAAAAAAACTCGATATGCTCATTATTTATCGTCTTTTATTGCTATAGGTTCGTTGACGACACCCGACTGCGCTGAATCAGTCACCTGGACGGTATTTACGGACGTGATTCAATTCCCTCAGCGACAGATCAATAAGTTGTTCAACCTGCAGGACCCACGACAACGTCCTCTGATAAACAACTATCGCACACTGCAGAATGTAAACGAGCGGCCGATTTACTATAGATCCCTCTAAAAACGACTAAATCAAACGACAAAATGTTAAGCAAAAACTATAAAACTACAAAAAAATAAACCTGACCTACGCATTTCAAATAGAATTTCATTATTTCGGTTGATTTGGAATTTAAAGCAAAGTGAAATCTAAATTATTTCGAAAAAAGCGGATCGAATGTCGCTTGTAAATCGTTGTAAATAGTTTCCCAATGCACAACATTCTTAGGCAATACTCGAAGCATTTTAACTATGATCGCCAAGGAAAGGACTGGAAAGTGGAGGTTAGTGGTGAACGACAATCACCCATCCAGCTGAAACAAAGCATGGTAAGTTCTTTTAAGGTAGAATATGGATAGATGGCACTATTATGCCCGCTACTTTTAGGCCATAAAGTCATGCGCACCAAAGCTGAACTTTGTTAATTACAACAAGACCTTAGCTGGTCCACTGAAACTGGCTAACAATGGGCACACTGTGGTAATGCGTATCCCTCCCGCCTGTGATGGCACACGAGCAGCAATCTGTGGTTGTAAGCTGAACTCACTGTACAAGGCGCAACAATTGCACTTTCATTGGGGATCACCGAACGAGATGGGCTCGGAGCATATGATAGATACTTCGCGATACCATGGCGAGCTACATATCGTGCATATGAACTGTGCCTACGACTCCATAACGGAAGCTATCCACGAGCGAGACGGATTTCTGGTACTGGCGGTACTGCTACGCATTAATAGCGTAAGTCGAAAGACCCTTATTGCCAAAGCAAATCGGTAGTACAGCTATAGTTTCTTACTTAGGCTCTGCAAAGGAGTCAGCGAGCCCTCGACAAAGTTTGTAAAAACATAAGTCAGGTAAAGAAACCAAATACGACCGTAACTATCGATATTCCTGTCACATTAAGAGACATCCTGGTGCTGTCGGGCGTAGAAAGGTCAAAGTTTTTCACCTACCAAGGTCAGTTAATGATGAGCACATACATATATCAGCTCCTAAGTTGCAAACGTTTTTTTCGTCTCTAGGATCGCTAACAACACCACCTTGTACCGAGGTTGTTACATGGTTCGTGTTTCCAAAACCTGTGGATGTATCACAGAAATTCGTAAGCACAAATAATACCCTAAAAAAAGTACCTCTTATATATGAATGTATTTACAATTCGCAGTTGGAAAGGTTTTGGGTCCTGTGTGACGATCGTGGACAGCCCTTAGTAAATAATTTTCGTGAGCTGCAACATGTGTGCGGCCGTGACGTATATTATCGTGATAATTGTATCGAATAGGGTATAGTATGTTCGGTGTATTTGTCAACCGATTGGATGACGATATAAAACCAATTCACTCCATTCAATGTTTAATATATTTCTTCTATAGCAATGTAATAGATGACTTTGTTTTTGGCAATTGCAAACTTGTAGAATTTTATACATAAACTGTTTTTCAAAGTGCGGTAAATACGAAGCCGCACTTTCAAAATCAGTTTATGTATAAAATTAAATAATCAAGGAATATAACATCTGGCTAATGTGAATCACACACACACACATATATGTAATACGAACAGCTGTTTAGTTCTTAAATAGTGTGTACGTATGCGTGTGTGTGTACACCGGCACATGTGCAGTGCATCCGAATGCTTTCGCAACAGAAATCAATTGCTCAGTGCATTTGTATTGCACATTAAAGTGCAATGTGATTTGTTTTGCAAATTGAAGACGGTGTTGCAGCTACAATGGAAAGCGAAGATAAGCAGACACTCAATAAGGTGCCCATAGTGTACTCGAAGCATTATTCGGTACGTTTCGCGGGTCTCGAGAAGCTTCATCCATTCGATGCTGCCAAGGGAAAACATATACAACAGGTGAAAACCAATATCCAAAATGGCTTACCTGCGTTGATTGCTGATGCCTTCACTATTGTAGCTGTTATGCGCTGAACTGTCTCTGGAATGTGGCGATTTCTATGACCCCACTGAGATTACCAAGGAGCAGTTGCTGCGCGTGCACACCCCCAAATACCTGAAGTCCCTCAAGTGGAGTGTCAACGTCGCTTGCATTGCTGAAATTCCAGCCTTGATCTTTATGCCAAATTTCACAGTGCAAAGCGGATACCTGCGTCCTATGCGCTACCAGGCGGCCGGATCAATATTGGCGGGTAAGCTAGCGCTGGAATATGGTTGGGCAATCAACTTGGGTGGCGGCTTCCATCACTGTTGCTCGTACAAGGGCGGTGGCTTCTGTCCCTATGCAGATATAACGCTGCTCCTGGAGCGCTTGTTCGAGCTGGAACCATCTCGGGTGCGACGCGCAATGATTGTCGATCTGGATGCACATCAGGGTAACGGGCATGAGCGCGACTTCAAGAATGTCGAGACTGTGTACATACTGGACATGTACAATGCCTTGATTTATCCTAGGGATCTGGAGGCCAAGCAGAGCATACGCTGTGGTGTGGAGCTAAGGCCTATGACAGAGGATCGATACTATCTGAGGCAGCTCAATCGATGCCTAATGCAGGCGCTAGCTGAATTTAAGCCCGATGTGGTAATCTATAATGCTGGCACCGACGTCCTCAGGGGTGATCCATTGGGAAGTTTGGCCCTCAGCGAAGATGGGGTCATCGAGCGGGATCGTTTGGTATTCAGCACATTTCGTGCACTTAACATACCTGTTGTGATGCTGCTTAGCGGTGGCTATATGAAGTCTTCAAAGCGAGTTATTGCCGATTCCATTATGAATCTTCGGCGTCAGGGATGGCTTAAAATGTAAGGTAGATCAATGACTGTGATGGGCGAAATTGTGAACATTTATATAACGAATACTTTTAGAGAAATCATTACAGATATTTTAACTTACACATAGCATATACATATATATTGGCCTTAAATCCTGACAGAGGTTATCAGTTAAGTTTATTGTTAAATACCTAATATATCTATGTACATTTAGAATTGAAAGGAAACCTCTTCTCGTTGACACAATATAAAAAATGAAGTTCATCAATCTTCGGTTAATAGCTAATTATGTTACAGTTTAACGCTAATTGCTAACTTTATGTGTCTAAATACAAAAATGTATATAAATAGTGATAATTCACTTATCTATAAACAATTGAGAATATAATTTAATTGTCTTTTTGTAAGACGTCGCATCCACATAATGTTTTTGCTGTTCTCTTCAGTTTTTCCTTTTAACAGGCCGCTGGCGGTGGATGTCTACAATTGCAAGTTGAAAACATATTAATATTAATCACTTACATCACAAATCTGAATAGGAAACTAAATACTTTAAGAAGGATTTTGCATGCACAGCAGAGAGCAGGACCAGTATAAAAACATCAATTAAATAATCTAAAAATAAAAGATACGTTAAATTTGAAATGATAATGAACTTGGCAATATGAACGAACTGAAAATCACGAAAATTCGCGTATAGTAATATCACAGGCATGTTACCAAACGAACTATATCATATAGTATACTGTTGAAAACTTACGCGGCATTGCTGGCAGGCACATCCTCGAAAAGTACCTCCCAGCGTGAGCTAATAATATATATTATACAAAATGATATAATAAAGAACACAATGCCCGTGCTTAGAATAGAAATTTCATGCACATTAGACGGACGTAAGAAGATGCGTGCACTGAACTGCGTCCATGTTGATTCAGTCCAAGTTGAGTATTGCCCGGAAGTCCAATTGTAATCTTAAACGGAAAATTCAGCAAATGAAAATATTATAGGATTTACAAATTCACCTTTAATGAGGAAAGCAGGACTAAGGGCGCTTGTGTAGTTCTGTGTGGTGAGCCGACACTCCCCAGTGCCGTAATAGCCGTTGAAATAAATAAGTGGCAAGGAGCTGCAGTTTTCCTTAGCTACATTTGGCTGCGGTTGCGAAAGCAGATAACCGAATAGCCGATACGTCCAACCTGAAGATTCTTGCGAACCACCGTATACACTTATGTAGCTGTGAAAACAAAAGCACACATTTAAATAGAACAAATTTGTGATATAATTTAATGCTCACCGCATCGGTGGCAACGGAAAGCCACGTGGACTGCCTACAGGCGAAGAAGCTCTCAATAGTGGGCAGTCGGAGGACTGAAGGAAACAGTAGAAGAACTCATCTGCCCACAACGGATTGGCTATCTTGTTCTGCTGATATTGTACCCCAGTTAAAGTCTCATAAAGCGCCATGGCGACAATGGATGACACATTGCGCACTTTCATCTGCAGGGAATCCAGCTTGAAGTTCTTCGTATCGCTTACATCGGCCAGTACGGTATAGTCCTGACTTGTATTCGCATACACGAAAGCCACGTTCTCGAGATCATCATAAATGGAATGATAGAATTTGTTGCCAGGCACTGCATTCAATATAAACGCTGGGAATTTCAAATCATGACTCAGAAAAGATTGTGCCGACGTTGGTGGCAGATGATAGCCAACGTTTGAATCAATGTTAACATGGAAATCATAGCGTGGCGATTGAGCATAGCTATTCAATCTCTGCAGCAATTGTAGCGCCAACTGTGTTGAGGTTAGTGTGTGAAGCTTGATGTTCGCAATGTCGTCCAGTGTGCCAATATCCAGCATGAATTCTATGTTCTCCAGTAAAATTGGCGTGCTAAGTGTACCGCTCGCTGGAAAGTCTAACTTCTTCATGTCATAGACAAATCGCTGGGAACCAATGTAGTCATAAGATTCTCCATTGAACGCGACAAACAAAATGTTTCGCTGTTGATTGGGCAGTTTGTTTTGTGGAGGCAGAATCTGATGTAACATATGGGCAACCTGCATCATTGTTGCCAAGCCCATTAGAGAATCTAGTGCACCCAATCCTAAAAGACAACTAAAATGCATAAAGGTATTCAGCAATAGAAGCTCTCAAACACTTACCAACTCCGTCGAACATGCTTGTTGTATCTAATCGGCAAGAGACGATTATAAACTTTTCGTTGGGATTATTAGTGCGTTTAGCATCTGCATCCAGATTTACAGTGGAATTCCGCGGATACACTGTAGCATAAACATTTCGACCCTCCAAGGGATCACAGAACTTGCTTCCACTAAGGTTGTTTACAAACTGAGTGCGACGCATGCAGACTTCAGTGTTGACAGCCGCTGACATAAATGCCTTAACTTCCACAGCGCACAAGCTACGCAGTGCGTGCGATTCGTAGTCGTGATTATTGAACTTTTCGGCACAGTTCACAAGTTTTTCAACCTCATCTGGGTCGGCTATATAGTAAATGGGGAAGGGAAAGTCTTCGTGCAGCAGACCTGTGCCCCAACGATTCCAGGTATTTGCCACATTACTTGCATCACAAGTCGCCGTCTTCGTGTCGTTCTCTCGCTTTAGTCCGCTGTATTGATTTGGACAGTTGAGTTCGTGTGAGAATTGCTTCATCTTCTCGGGCTGGTTTATTAGCAGCACAACGGAGATCACTTTCGGACCAGCTTCCTTCAGGCGCAACAGATTGTCCCGAGTGAATAAGTGCGGTGGTATAAGTGGAGCATAGGGCGGCGAAGGGGGGGCTGGTGACCAAAAACTCCAAGTCTGCTTCGACAAGTATTCTGTGTAAGGCACCCACGGATCCCGAAAAGCTTGCTGCACAGAAAACCAGAAAATGGAGGGATGACTTGAGACATTCCCCAACACAAATTCGCAAGCTCTACTCACATGAGCATCCAGTCTGATGTGTTCCATTCAAGCGGCGATAGCAACTTGCGCCTAAAATGGGTTGGTACATTTTATCGCGCGTACGTTCGCCTAGCACTGAAAAAGACAATGTTAAGCAAATTGGGTGAGTCAACAAAGCAAATTTCTATCTGTGTTGGCGTATTGCAAAAACCAACTTTTGTTTTCACCCGGTGACAATATTCTTTTTCGCTTACCAATTACAATATGCAGAAAAAATAGCAGCCATAATGAAGCCGCTCTCCCGCTCTGTTCTGCCATTGAACGGTTTCTTTTTTGTATTTTCCTTGTCTTTATTACTGTGTCCGACCTGAGATGTAAACCATATGCAAAAAACAAACGAACTATTTATGTGCAGGCATCTTGCTTATTGGTGATTGTCACGAACCTGCGACTTGTTTATATGAGACGAGTCACAGTTACAACGAATAACAGTGGCATTCCCGAACTTAATTCGTTTCAATATCGAGTATATCGATAGTATTCTGTAAAATTATTTTATAATTCCATTACATTGTGCATGTACATATGTATATAATTTATTAATTCACTATTTAATTTCATATTTAAAAGAGAAAATAAGATATATATTGTTCCCATATTTATTTAAACAAAATTATTGGAAACATGGACCATTATGGAATCAAATGAAATGCAATAGTAAAGATTTCTTTTATTTCTATCTCAATTATTTGTACTTAAATATAGCTATGGCTAATGAAAAAAGCAAAACTTTGCTATGTCTAAAACAGCGTATCTTCAGCACGTATATACTCTCCAATATCAGATTGATGGAAGCAAACGGTAGTCAATGGATCCGCAGTTTTGCATTCAGTGGTAGATCGTGCGAGGATGCCAAAGCCAAGAGCTAAATCATTCATGGAGAACACAACAACTCCTTGATATTGTCCAGCGTTCTCAGTAATACGGCCCAAGCCAGACTTTGGTATGTGGTTGCCATACAGATACTGTTGCTCAAAGGAAGGCTTCACCCACACTTTGTACTGTGCATATGGTGCCAAATAATAAAGTGCCGTAATGTGAAACTTCAGCTTGTTTGTCTTTGAGAATTTTCCGAAACATGTTCCCACGCAAACAATTTGTTTGTAACCGAAACATTCGCTTAATTTAAGTATGCGTTCCGAAACATAATAAATACGATCTCGGTGCTCGCGGAAACAGTATGTTCCATCAGGTCGGTCAATTAGTTGCTGTACATTTGAGCCAATGCTAAAAGTGAATGACCTTGTAAAGAAATGAATTCATTTAATACTTGCATACTTACTATTTAGCTAATTTCTCGAAGAGAATCTTTGTACGTTCGTCGGTTAATCGTTTCATTTTATATTAACGTACAGAATTCAGGCGGAATACGAAACAATGTGTTTTTAGAATATAGCACCAAAAAATACCACAAAGGCACATGCTTCGATAACAAACATTTTAAATGCCGGTATCGATTAATTTATTATTAATTAGTGTCGATATATACGATTAGCGCATTTTGCGTTAACATAATGTTAATAACATAACTGATTTCGACTAATTACCGATAACTTGGGATATACAAATTCACTGGTTTGTTGGTTATCGTTTAATTTAAAGGTATTCAATAATTTATAAATACTAACAACTGTACATACATAAAATATTACTAATACATAATATAAGATCACGTCGTCCCTAGGCTTTTTGGCTGATAGTTTCGCTCCTTTAGAAGATGATCCAGCTGTTGCTCCTCGTAGTATACAACAAATTGGGCGGCCGAAACTTGTTCAAACAAATCACAAATACTAGGCTTTAAATTGTAAAACAAGAGCAGCTGCCCACGTTGATTGAAGTCATTGATAAGGGAATCTATGACAGTGGCAGTGGTGAAATCGGCGCCATATACATGTGTGGCATCTACTACGACAGGCATGTTCATCCGCTCGGAATGTTTGTTAACCACCTTGCGTACGTATTCGACGGAAGGGAATATCAGACTGCGATCCGGTGTAATAATTATATACTGAATGCCTGTTTTTGTTAGCAGGATTTCCATACTGAGTTTGGGTCGTGCAGCATTATACAGAATGAAGATAACGTTCATGCCAATGCCAATAAGAATTCCGCGTTCCAATGGCAGCACCAGGCAAGACACAAAGGTGCAAAGGCCCGGAACAAGATCGCTTTCTAAAATGGAAATCGTCAAATGACGTAAGCACGTCTTTAAGGGATAACTTACTCTTAGCACGCCACATGGCTTTGATGACTTTGGTTTCCACCATAAAGACTACCGCAGTAATGATTATTGCAGCCAGCGTGGACTTGGGTATAAAATACAGATAGGGTGTCAGGAAAAGTAGAGCTATCATAACCAGTGCTCCAGTATAGATATTGCCAAGTGGGGTGCGCACTCCGCTGGCGTTATTGACAGCTCCACGACTCAGAGCTCCAGTACAAGGAAACCCTTGCACAAAGGAATTCAATATATTTGCTGTCCCGATAGCGATGAGTTCTTGTGAGGCATCTATGGGCTTGCCACAGGCTGTTTTAAGAATAAATAATAAGATTATCAAGAATCTTTAGCAAATCAAAACTCTATTTTAGAACTTACCGAAAACCTTGGCTATTGCAATACTCTCCATGAGGGAAATCAATGGTATCACAATTAGTCCCGTTCCCATGCTATGCACAATACTAAAAAAGCTCTCTGGCAATCCGTCAGCAGTCTCGTTCGCACTCAGCGATGTGGGTGGCAACTGTATGCTGGGCAGACCAGAGGGAATCGTGCCCACAATGCGAAAGGGTGTGCCGTGTTCATCGCTGTGGAGCAGATATCCCATAAAGCAGCAGACAATGACCAAGACTGCGTTGCGGGCTGTACAGAAAATCCAAATAGTTTTGTTGACAACACATTTCCAACGCAATTTCAAGTCCTCCGTATCTGTCCACAAGCGATAACCAGTCAATGCTCTCATTGTCAATAGTAGCATTATGCAGGTGATGCCGAGAACAGTATCGCTAGCACGGGCTTTATTAACCTTCATGAATAACTGTCTCCAGATCTCCACAAATGTGTTGCCATTGGTAGTTATGCCGAGAACGCTTTGAATTTGTGAGCTGAGAATGATCAGTGAGACGGCAGATGTAAAGCCCGACGCAACCGGTCCAGACACAAAGTCAATGAGAAAACCAAGTCTAAAGATACCCATTAGCAACTCCACAACGCCGCATAAAAGGCAGAGCAATACCGACTTCTGCAAAGAGCCTGCTGCTACTTGATAGGTTAGCAGTGCAATTATAGCTGATGGTCCCACAGGTACGTCCTTGCAACTGCCCAGGAATATGTACACAAAGCAACCCAGAAAAGATGCATAGAGTCCATACTAAAAACACAAAGAGATTAGATACAATACTAATGGGTATAAGACATAGAAATGCGCTTACCTCTGCAGGAAGTCCGGCAATGGCGGCGTATGCTATCGCTTGAGGAATTACTGTTAATCCAACGCTTATACCTGCTACTAGGTCGCAGATTCCATCCTCAGAGCTGTAGCCCGGCAGCCAGCGGAGAATTGGTAACCTTTTGTGGAGTGCTTTTCTATTCAGTAGTCTCCGTTGGATACTTTGTAGAGTGTCCCAAAAGGTTTCGCTAATCTTCTCGGGATCCACCTTTTTGCCTTCATCTGTCACTATAGTATAAAGCGAATAATTTAATTAACTAAAGGATAAACTAAAAAAGCACCATTAAAATACCTATCCATTCGTCCCAGTAACGTGATCTTTAGTTAACATACTTGGTATATATTAGCATCAATAAAAATAACATACTTGTAATATATATAATAATTGTTAGAATATTTCTCAAAATATCACGTTTGTGGGTAACACGAGCTGTAGTTATCGTAATCGTCCGATAATAATTATAATACTTGATTGGCAAGCAACTATAGAGGCAAGCTCGTTTTAAACATAACCCCAAAAATTAAAGAAAGTCTGAAATACTTTTAGAAAACTTACATATGAACTCCTTGGATCCTCTACAGTCGCTCTCTAATGTGCAGTGGTTGTAATCCTCTTCCGACAGGTTAAAAGTAATACTAATGGAAGAGCACTTATGTGAATCATTGATATACACATGATCCAAAGCTGGATTTGATTTCATTGGCATTTTTGATGGGACTTAACGCTGAAATACATTTCAATAATAATATATTGTAGTATTTTCAACAGAATGTATACTTTACTTTCACATTTGTTAAAGCAACAAAACTTATAAGTATACATATATGAAATAGTACGACAGTTATATCACTCATGTATCTTTCTAAAGCCTTCGCTGCTTAAGTTGAAACTCTTTCTTACTCAGAGCAAGACTTGAAGATACTCTATACTCAGGTGTAAAGTTATTTAGTTTCGTGTGTATTCTAAGAAGTATGTAAATGTTTAATTCATAGAGAAATAAACAATTTTGTAAATTGATCTGGCTAACTTCTGGTTCGTTCTACCTATTAAATATATTTGTCCACAGTTAGTATACTCCTTTTTTACACAGTCGAAGGGTAGTATAATTAAACACACGTTTTTGGTAATTGGTATTAGGTAACCAGATTTGTTTTGGCTATAAACTTACTGATTGTATTATATGCATCGTTGAATTTTCTACATATGGAGTGCAAATGCAATTTAATATTTGTAATGACATTGTTACGCTAATATATGAAGTATTTCTTCGATTGTTGCTTGTATCATGTGTCTCTGATATATAGTACATTCTAAGGTATGGCAGAGCTCTTCAGAACTTTGAGCACGACTCGTCGAGAATACTCAAATGAAGATCTTTTAATGGTTTGTCTCGAGTATATAAAGTAATCGTTAAAAGAGACTCTAAGGTAATATTTCTTGCTTATAAATACCCTAGTAGATTCAAACCAAAAACCAACAAGCGAGTAAATTGTTTGTTTTTAAATGATCTAATAGCTGAAGAATTTCAACCCCCGTAACATGCATTGTTTAGAGTCAACATATATTTCGTACATTAGTACCTACAAGGTACGACACAGCGTGTTACAGATGAATAAGCCTCAATTCAAATTGTTATATTGTTTTTTGCATCGGAAGCTTTTTTTGACGATATGCAAATTCACTAGTTTTTATTATTTTTAGAATAACATTATCAGTTAACTTTGAATAATTGCTCACAAAAACATTGTTTTAAACCGTTGTACTTAGTTTATCTTTTGTAATTAAATTTGTAAAAGCACAAAACTTTGAATATATTAAGTTATATTTTATTTACTCAAATAAAAATTATATTAAAATAGTTACACAGTTCTCTGAAGCAAACGCACCTCTCGGAATGATATTATATTGTCTTCGTACGCGAGCTGCATTTGTTTGTTTGAAACACAACAAGCTTTTGTGCACAGCTTTTATTGTGTTCGTGAACTGAAAAAGCTCTCTACTGCAGAGAAATTCGTTGTGTTCCGCTCTCTCACTCTCAGCAATTCGAAAAATACAAGAGCGAGGCCGCATGAAATACTGTTTGAAAGTTGTTGACATTAGAAGCTACAGCAGTAAATAAATGCAGTAATGAATTATCAACAGGCTTGCAATAGACTTTAACATTAATTATTGCAACCTTAGGTAAGTTGTTAACAAACTCTCCGTGAAACAACTTGATTTAAGAACCGTTAAAATTACATTCGCAAGCAAAAGCTTAACAAATGTGCAGTTGATTCTTTTTGGCTTTTGCGCTCATCTAATTAAATGCCCGGCTAGCTCAGTCGGTAGAGCATGAGACTCTTAATCTCAGGGTCGTGGGTTCGAGCCCCACGTTGGGCGAGTTTACTTTTTTGTATCTTCTATTTTATATTTCCAAGACGCAACGCAAAATTATGCTACACAATTTATTTCATAAGTTTACAAACATAACGAAAACTTTGTACCCCCCCTTTACCTATTCGAGGTATTACCGGTATTATTAATACAACAGTACTTGTTTTTTTAAAACGTTTATTTAACAAAGTCTAACGGCTACAGAAAAAACGATATTAATGGTAAAAATTCTTAACTGCAAACGTACAAAACTGTTTGTGGTGATGCAACACGCTCTTATTTCTTAAAATTGATTCTTGCAAATAATTTAAAGTTGAAGATCTCATATGCAAACAAATTGTACACGATTTGGATAGTAAATTGAAGATAAGATTAAAGATTAAGTTATTATATTATTTAGTTAAGTTTATCTATGAATAAAAAATATTATTACGAGTATAAAATGAATTTATTGAAGTGCATTGAAGGTTTCTACATAGTTTTTATTCAAATTGATTGCATGCCAGGCAACAGTTGTTCACTAACACATCAAGTACAGACTAGTGTAAGGAATGTATATATATATATATACATATATATATCATATATTTATATATTTTGTATAACGCGACTTGGGTGAGAAGCGAATAAATTGACGGTGGTACTTATAAAACTTATAGTATATATAACGACATTTAGGCGACATGACGACTACAACTTGCAATTGCCGATTAATGTTGAGGTTCTTGGGGAGCATTATCTGGGCATAAGAAGTACATTAACAATGTTTTATTTTGTTTTTCAATTATTGAGGCACATTCGATGGATCACTAAAGGAGATAAAAATGAATTTAAACCATTCTTCTGCTTGTTCAACTTTTCTTTTGACTTCCACTTGTGAAGACTTCTAGAAGACCTGTTTCATGCTCAAAACGAAAGGCGTCAGCATAGAACAAAAAGGATAGAACAATGTTGACCAGAGTTTCCTGATTTGCTGAAAATTAGATAACGATATCAGTTTTGAGAATTCCTAAAATTGATTCTGTTGAAACCTACCTGCACTGCAAATGTCATGCAATATGTCCTCCACATACCCATTGTCGTTGTCGCAGAGACACAACTTGGTTTTACTCGACATGAATTTAGATACGCCAATAGTACGATTGTTGTCGAACTGACAGACCATTCCATCTTCGCAGTCGTTGTTGCTGTTGCACTTATGGCGCAGTCCTGCAAGGATAATTGTATAAGGAGAATCGTTAAGAGACCCGAAATAGTCTACAATGCTTAAGATAGCAACTAGATGTAATATATTTATAATATAATAGTGTATATGTTTGTGCGTCGTGCAAATTGCAATGTGGTGCATGTCGCAAATTGGCACTGCGGTATTTTATCGGTAGCCCCCCTTTTAGTCACGACATAATCTCATAAATTTGGCGTTACGTTACAATAAATTAGGTCCTTGCCCAAAATCGTATATGTTGCAGCTATAATTAGCGTAACAGGCACCGAAAATAGGCATGGAACTCTCTGAGACCGAGTTCTTAAATACTTGAGACGATGAGATATTGTTTCTTATTATACTCTTTCAACAATGAAAACACGACAAACTCAATAATTTACATATAGGGACTAAAGAATGTTCCTGTTCATCAACGGTAGGACTTGATATGTTTAAACATCTGTATATATGTACATAACTATGGTGACCAAGTGTTTGACCCTTAAGATTTATTCTGATTAAATGTATAAGGTTTAAAAAGTTACAGAGCGGCACGTGTTGTGTGCTTGACAGTTAGCGATCAAAAGAGAAGGATTTAATGATGATTAAAAGGATATCGATAAATTAAACAGAATAATATCTATTGAAAATGAATATTTAAATAAGTGTCATTGGCAAATTGAGAGGGCGGCCAGATCTCTATATAACTTTAAGATCGATTACTATTATAAAAACAGAAAATATTCAGCACACCGAGTTACATTTTTTTTACAGGTAGCCCTATATTTATGATGAATTTAGGTGGAAGAATTTTTATGTCGGTAGCAGTTTTTTTAGTAGTAGTTTTTTTTAAATTGAATTTCGGAAAAAATTCAATTTACATTTTAATTTATTTTGTTGCCGAGCTTTCATACCTGTAGTGTCTAAAGTTCTTCTAATGTTTCTTTTCTTTCTTTTTCTTGTGGACCCTATAGGATACAAACTAACTTTACTCCTTACCATTTCAAAGAATATAAATACATATATACAAGCCCTGCATAAACCTTGGAGGTGTCATAAAAGTGATGAGCATGATACGCAGTGGGCACTCATAATTATTCACACTCACACACACACCATTGCAGAGGATGCTTTGTTTAATTCTCATTTACAGCCGCTGGTACTTGAGTCAGGCTGCTGACAAACAAAGGCACCAGCTTCCAAGAACCTATGCAGAGCTCCTGAATCTTTAATGTCATCTGAACGAACATATATGCCAAGCAATTAGCTACATATCTTACTAACTAAGGCTCTCTAACTAATTCTGAGATGTGCCTGCCTGCCTGCCCCATCCCTCTCTCCCCTTCACCCACCTTTGAGCACATCTGGGCAGAGTCCATTCATGGGTGGAGAATCATCGCCGCACAGGCAACGCGTCTTGTAGTCATTGGGGTCCTTAACACAGCTGGTACGGTCTATGGCAGAGCAATCATCGTTGGTGCTGCAGTCGCGGCCTTTAACTGCAAAGCGAATAAAATACAATGCATGGTATATATAAAGGGTATAGAACATAATTTTCAAATGTATTAATAAAGCTTTCATTGCAGCTGCAGAGTTAAAGGGAGTTCTATCGATAAACCCCAAATAAATGTAGACTAGGTACCGCCCACACTGACAAGGCGCGGATTCGGATAATTTACTTTTATCGCCTTAGTATTTGCTGTTCTGCTTTGACGTTAGCCTTGTTGTCATTCCAATTGACTGACTTGTTTGATCAATTCTTATTTATGCTAGCTAAATCGAGGAAAACAGTTTAGCTTCTTGTGTACCTAGACCTAGAGACATAAAGCACGGCATGTCATTATGTGATTCGATTCGATTTTGTGGGCGGACGGCTTTAGACACAATTTGACTTAGGCTATTAGTGCCATATGATTTGCATTTAACGATTCCCTCAGTCTATCATTTGTTTTATTAATCGTACACTACCTACTACTTAACCACATAGGCCACTACATGGGAGGAACTTAATTCAGAAGGGAGGATCTAGATGGAGGGTTTCTTGATAGTCGATTTGCTCTATTTACAAATGGTTTAGTACTTACCATACTACATATAATAAATAAATAGTATAGTATGGTAAATATATAGTACAGTAAATTCCAACTCTGGATGCCTTGTCATAACTTTAAGCTGAGGAATTAATCTTTAAGTTTGTGCGGATATTATAAGTATATTGATTATAAACTTGTCACTTAAACATTGTTTTGTAGTGATATATAAGAAATATAATACTTAGCACTGCGCTTTTCGAATCCCCCCAACCATTTTTGGCTTTAAAATTGCCTTGTAGGAAATGGCAGTGGCTTGGGCCAAGAATTTGTTTACTCGTACTTCAGTTGTACCTTTTTCGAATTGTACTTACTTATGGGACCCTGTGTGGGTGGTGGTTGATTATTGGTCTTGCCGAATGTGGTCAATGCCGTGGAGCTGACCCCGAAGAGTATGATGAAGACGCCGAAGAGCATGGTAAGGCTGCCGCATTGTGTGAAGCGCTTCAAGGGCTGCATTTCTTTAATTTACCTTAGCGTGCACAGTTAGAATTAAGGCGCCAAAAATCGAGCGAGCGTTATATAAACCTCTCAAATGATTTCTCTTTCGCGCACTAAGTAATTTTGAATATTCAAATAGTTTCAAGTCTCTGTTTTTCTTATTTTTTTATTTTGCACACCAACTTTACGCAAATCGAATCTCCAAAAATTATTCCGACCCCGAACAGGTCGCACAAATCTACATATATGTATCTGCGCGCACTAAGCCAAGTTTTCGAGCAATCAAAACAGTTTAGCAAATAATTCAGACTTTCAGATCTAGTGTTGTAGACTTATGCCTCGATACTATCTAGCTGGGACAAGGTGCCACCCAAAAACGAGAACCAGTCGCTTGCGCGTTTGAAATCCAAATGATGAATATCCTAGCTAGCACGTAGCTTAAATTTTGTACAATCATCGCGCTCCGACGACGGGCTCAACGATTGCTTGCTGCTTGCTGCTACCCGCTCACACCAGCTCATTTACATGCCTACCCCTACCCCTACCCTGCCCTGCCGTGCACTACCCTGCCGACCCCCAGCCCACTCAAGGAACTCAAGCAACGCTTAAAGCGCCAGCGAAGTCTGTATACACTTACTCTCCAAGCCGTGTCATGGTCTCTTTCGAGTGCAGCTGCAGTCAGAAGTCGTATATGCTCGTGTCTCGCGGGTAGGGTATCCGAGAAGGCATCCATTGTATAGGTATGCATGCTCTAACGCACTTCGTGTTAGTTTCGTTAACGAAGATGGATTTTTTTGTAGTTTTACCTTCGTGCTGCTGTTGCTGTTGCTGTTGTTGGGTTCAGGTCGAGTCGGCCTCGTCTCCGTGTGTATTATAATAATGGCGAAGTCATTAGAGCCCACTGCATAGCCTAGTTTTGTAGCTAACGTACTAACTAATACGTCCACACACACAACAACAACAACAATAAAGTGTGGCATTAGCACGCACAACGTCAACGGCATCAAAAAAACTCTTTCTCTCTTTTCAGGCTAAAACAAAGGCAAATACTGTTTTAACCATTATTCTTTGTGTTCGGTTCGGTTGGGTTTCTTCTTCTAATTACGTTTCGCCTGCATTGCCATCAGCAGCAGCAGGAGGCGCGCTTGTTGCTTGCCAAAAGGTTGCATGACACGCCCACAATGTCCAAATTGCCAATTTTACAAATCACAATTTGCATATCGATCAACTACATTTTTTTGGGGCAATGCGAATGCCAGTTAGAGGGAAATAACTGAGTAGTTTGAAGCGTACACGCGACTGTAAGACTATCTGCAAAAGTTGGAGGTGTCCTCCATGCCAACTCCGAGATGCCCTATTAAAGTTACTTACTCTCTTTCCTCTGTGTGCGTCACAGTTAACTTATAATAACTTACTGCTTGTATTTCTTTAAGTAATTAATCTTTAAGTAATATATATTCTGAGAAATAAAGCATATATGTACTGCTATTCTAATGATCAACGTCATTAGCCACAAAGCAAGTTTTACCAAATTAAATACAAACATCAAACACTAATTGTTCTTGTTTATATCACGCGGAATCGAATAATACTCACAGAATTTTTCAAATCAAAACACGCTTAAATCTCGTTAAACTTGTTTCCATTTGTGCGTAATGGTAATTGATATTTAAATATGTGCATGGCATATTTAATTAATTACTACTTCAGTGAAGTATTTATTAATATCCCTACACAACGCAGTATACTAGGCCCTCTCTTGGAACCCTACCCCCAGGGAAATGATATTACGAATTCTTGCAGAGCTGCAGAGCTCTTTTACCATTAGCCTGATCTGACGCATATTATTTCACAAATATTTCTACTTAATGCGACATGCAAACAGTTTATGAATATCGCGTTTTAATTTCTCTCTATAATTAATTCCTTTTATCGCGCGTCCACTGTACAAATTTGCTTACGTAGAAATATTCATGCTTATTTTGACATTGTTGATAAATGTTGTGGCTCAAATATTGCGCTGAAATTATATAGAAAAATCACGAATCAGAATTTTGGAAAGACGTTGCACGTTAAGCCCCTTAAGACCAGTAATTAAAGAGCCATTTCTGCTTCTGTTTCACAATCTGACTGCCATGCAATATTCCTGACCAAATGATTAATTAGTGCGAATGCCCAGCAAATGCAAAGTGCGACCTCTTGAGGAGAGTACCCTAAGTACTACATGGTTTCTACTTGTATATAATTTTACTCACGAAATCGTCTGTGGAACTTACCAAAAGCACGTTCTCGCTGCAGAGCTGGAACTGATTCCAGTCGCAATTGCCTATAGGTCTTCGAGTAAATGCCAATTTGGGGTACTTTAATTTCATACTTGCATCTATGGTCTAGACTCTATACGTGTAATCCCACGTTATATTGTACATGCAAGTCTCTTGTACTGCATTCATTCGTACGAAGACGGAGCAAGCGGTACATGGGCGAAGGCGATACAGGGCCAGAGAATGGGCAATCTATTACATAGAGGAAAGTTACATGAAATAGTTGCAAATAATTTAAGGTAGCAGTAGTCCCCTCTTTTCAATATTCATATTATAAATTCATTATTTTATTATGACATCGCTCTGGAAAAGGCAGCAATCAAGGCACAGGGTGTCTGTCGGTCGACTGTAGCAAAGCCTTGTGTTTGCCTGTTGCCTATTGCATGTTGCATGCATTTTGACAAGTTCTAGAAACTATTGTTTCCTATTTATAATTGCTAAGAATTATAATTACTTTAATAGAGAAATAAATCAATTATAAGGGAATCGCTTACACTAAATGTAACCACAATGTAATCTAAGTTCCTCTCTTGCTATTTTCCTCTGGTTTGCCTTCCTTAGACCATTGCAATAAGTTGTATTAATATTGTCGAAATGTATGTAAAAGGCAGAAGGAAGCGTGGCAGATGTATATACTTGATATAGATCTCTAACGCAATCTATCTATGGATCTATGTATGTTCTTTTGACAAATAAATTGATCTAGTCTTTGTTTGAGCAGACACGGGCAAGTACTTTTACGTGACGACTTATCTTTACGGGGGGGTACCTATTTATAAAAACATACTACCTTCCGCCCTCTGCTGACCACGAAATACTTTTAATAACGCAAGAGGCAACTACGTAAATCTGTTATGTTCATACACACATACATAGAAACTCGTATTATTTCAACATGGAGTAGACCCCTCATCCATCTAAACGAAAGTTCAAGTTAGACCCGTCGTTGCGCTCACGAATATGCAAATTTACGCATGAACAAAAGTAAAAGTTTCGAAAGGACCCATAAACGACCCAAAACAAACCGCACAAACACCCAAAATTTAGAGAAAGAAAAATCAATGCCTCGAGTCAAGAAAAACTTTCGCAACTTTGGCAAACATTGCGGCTAACTTGAGGTCGGTCCTGGCAGTGGGCAGAAAACACGATTGAACCATGTTGATGGCGGTGGGCAACGAGGGCAACTCGAGTTCGAGTCAAGACTTTTGTGCAATATCACAAGGAGGCTTCATGGGGCCTGGCATACATAGGCATAGGCCTGGCACACAACTCCTTGGCTGTGTGTGTTGCCTCTCTGCTACATTGATGACGGGTCAAGTGCACGCAATCCATGACATCACCATGGGTCGCTGTAGGTGTACTTCTTTTCGGAAATTGCACGACGCGTACTGGCCGCAGCCGAACCCCTGAGGCGCACATAAAACCAACCACAACAGTAACAATTACTTAGGACTTAGGTGACGCACACGGTACGGTATGGTGGTATTACGGTATGTGAAGGGCTTTATGGCCTGCTGCCCCTTGTTACGCCAATAATTAAGTGTAATCGGCAAAAATCCTTAAGAAAAACTTTACATTATAAGCTTCGACTGCGACTTCGAGAGCAAGAATTTCGAAATGGCAAAAAAACGTACGCTGAGGAACGCAAAGGTAGTGACTAATTGGCATAATGAAGAGAGTATGATTGCTAAATAATGGGGGATTGTAGACTGTAACTGGACTGGACGCTGGGTACGATATAGTCGAGCAGGCCTCACCGAAATTACTGCTGTATTAATAATCACCAACATGCAAAAGTCTAGTTCTTAAATCCTAGCTGTAGACCCCAAAACGACCTATTGATTGACGTTTGTAATTACAGTTACAATTGAAAACTGCCCGATTTTAATTGAATTAACTTTGTAATCAGAACTTTACCAAGCTGTTACAAGCCTGTGCCTCAATTAAATATTACTAACAATTAGTGAACGCAACCTTGAAATAACAAAACATTCTTTTCATCAAATATTTGTATTTTAAATTGAAAGTTCCATGAATAAACTGCTTTTGCTGTTGAAGCTACCATATTAAGTAAGGTAGTTACACTACCTTTAAGATCTAAACCTGTATTTCTATCTATATGTCTCTAATATTTTTTCGTAAGGACTTTTTTTCATCTACGCAAGTTGAATCGAAATCTGACTCTCAATACGCATTTCTTATGTATTAGAATTTGAAATTGGTTTTCGTTATAATATCAAGTCATAATAAAAAAATATACTAATGAGTAAATAACAAGGCTAATGCACTTTTTTACTATTGATTTTTAGGGAATAGCATGTCGTCTTCAGCTTCTTGAAGGTGTAATCTGAATTAGTTTTAATTTATGAAAACCTAAACCCCTTTGCAACAATCTTATTGTAACACACACGTTGAACTGATTAAAGCGAGTTCAAAATTGTGCAAACTGCAAAAGAAACATTTCTACCCAAGGCGCCCTCCTCAATAAGATATATAGACTTGCAAGTACACCATTATGAACGAAATATAGGCACTTTCCTGGCGTTCTACTTTATGTTGGCACGTGTTGCAGATTAACCACAAATAATGAATTTCCTTTCGCTGATTGAAATGGCAAAGGGAGCATTGTACGAGGTGTTTAGGGTGTGCCAATTCCTTTACAATTGTGTATATTGAAGCTATTTGTCAACTTCGGGTACTGTATACTTACAATTCTTACTAGATTATAAATTCTTAAAGTTCTTTCGTATAAGATATAATTTTTATTAGTAAGATACACTGACCACGATATTGACGATGGATTACTATGGTCTACAGAGGTGAAATATTTCTAGTTTGACAGCTGCGAGTTTGACAGGTTTGAGTTCGATAAGTTCGAGCTATGCTCAGAGTCAGACGATTGAGGGGGATGTGAAGGCTGTTGCGACTGCTGTTGGTTGGCATTGTGTAAGTGATGAGGCTGCTTCGATTGAATGGCAGTGCCCGACTCGTAGTTAATGCGTATCCATTGACCTTCGCTGTTCTCTTTCCACAGTGAGACATTGTTATCACCTCCAGTGACGGCTAGAACGTTGCCTGTGGTCGACCAGGAAATGCTCCATACAGCATCATCAAATGTGTGCAGTACAGTGGATGTCCACTGCGAAAGATCCGAATTACTGCTCCAAATGATAACGTGACGATCCTGCGATGCCGAGGCTATCTGTAGGCGGGGTAAGCCTATTGATGGAGCCCATGCAACGTCGCGCACCCAATCCGAATGTGCTTCGAGACGATGCTCCTCTGTCCATCGGTCACTATCTTCGCGCCAAATTTTAACGAGATTATCGCATCCACCGCTGACCAAGCGTTTGATGGATGTATTGCGCGAGGTAACGCGCTGATCAAAGGCAGCATCCGGTCCCTGTGCGGGACACCACGAAATAGCATTCACTCCAATAGTATGTGCATTTGGTATCTTTTTGGCATCCCAAACGCCGTATTCAGTGTTGCAAGTCAATACAGAAATGGAACCATCGGAACTAGCGCATGCCAGCACTAGACCATACTCAGATGGCGCAAAATCAACCGAATTCACCGAGGAGTCGTGGTTGCTGTACTCGTATCTGAAATGTGGCAAGATTGTATTGTATGGACAGACCCGAGTCATTGTAGATAACAGCAGACATGCATACAATCATACATTTTCATGTTGGTGTATGTATGTCACACACACAGGCCTAACAGAATTTGACACTCACAATTTTGTCCAATCCCTGGGTGTAGTTGATTTCCATATAATTACTTTGCGATCATATGAACACGATGCGAGGATGTTTCCGAACTTGGGATGCGCCCATGCAACTTGCCACACTGGACCCTGGTGGCCTTTGAGTTCGGCCAGCGCCTTGTTGTTTTTACGAGAGTGAAAAATTCTTACACTGCCGTCTGAAGAACAGGTAGCCAGCAGCAGTCCATAGAAGTCCAGTGCGGCATGATGGACCATGTCCTCATGCTCTGTGTCGATTTCCTGCAGCAAACTGACCATTTTGATTGCAATTTACTTGATTGGAATTAGTTTTTAAACAATATTTCTATTCCGGCTTGCAAGAGTTTGACGTGGAACATGCACAACAATCGGTATGTGATTATCGCAAAGGTAAATATCGATGTCTTAGAACCGATATTTAGCTTGTTGGTATTTTTATAAAAATGAGTACACATTGGTTTTTGGTATTTATTTATTTTATTTTATTTTATTTATTTATTAAAATATATAGAACAATTATCTTTAAAATGTAAGGCGACTTCTTTGTGTATGTTGTATTTTTCTCAAAAATTATAATGCATGTATTTTATGGGGTTTTTGAATAATGTTTGTAATAGCTTATCAAATTTATAAAATTGTTAGTATATACCAGAAGTATTTTCTGGCATTTTTACTTGAGTTGTAAACATTGTTTATTGGGTATTTATGTATTAGCATTGAAAAGTCACTCTGCTTGTCATTCGCAATTTTCCACATAAGGTGCTTTGGAAAAGGATTTCATGGTAAAAACTATTATAATATTGAACTAAAAGTACTCTTTGCTTCTCAAACTCGAACTGCACCACCGAAAGTGATAAATCAGAAGAGAAAAACTTACAAGCACCGAAACAAAATACATATTACATAACCTTTTTAAGGTTACCAAATCACAAGAACTGTAACCAATGCAAACGGCAAGATAATACTAATATGATATTTATTTCCAGATGCTGACACAATCCATTCTTACCGGTGTCCGCGTTCTGCGCACAGAGGTTCGCCGTAACATTGCTATCATTGCGCCAGTTCTGAATAAGCCATCCGATCCCATCCAGCAGCTGTTCCTTGACAAAGTTCGCGAATACAAGCAGAAGAGCGCGTAAGTAATCGGAAGAATGATTAGAATCTTTAAATTAACTCCAATTCCCGCTTTGCAGAGGCGGCAAGCTGGTCGACTCGAATCCCGAAATCGAGAAGGAATTAAAGAACGAGCTGGATCGTGTTGCCAAGCAGTTTGGCAGCGATGGAAAGACAGACATGCTCAAGTTCCCCGAGTTCAAGTTCCCCGATGTCAAGATCGATCCTATTACTCAGACCGAAGCCGCCACTAAATAATTAGAAACCCATGATTTCGTTAAATTGTTTTAAGTTAATTTCAAACTGAAGATGTTGGATGTTACACCGTAGAAAGTCTAACAAATAAAACATGATAAAACGAGATTGGCGAAACACAAAATAAAGGCGTTTACCGAGTTCTACCTGGCATCATATTCATTCGCATCTCATCTCATTATCATGGAGTAATGTTTAAATACTTAAAACAGGTTTTGAAACAAATTTCAAATGGCTTATGAGTGCTGTTACACATTAAAGTGATCTGATTTGGACGTTTATAATATATATTATTGAATCACGAAGCGACAGTGAGGCAGTGCGAGCGCAACTGATAGTTTATTCTGAATCTCATTGCACGCACACTCACGATATACTATATATAGTATGTGGATGTATCCATCTAAATGTGTTGAAATTGGGAGGTAAGCTTTGCCTACTAACATTGCACCCCATTGAAAAGCTCAACAAGATCAAGTTCGTGAATGTGATAAAATTGGACGAGACTCGACGGCTCGACTTCGTCTGATCACGCTGCGCCACTCGGTAGCAGTTTTATTTCAACCTCAATCGCTCTCACAAGTGCGTCTACGTCTCGTTACGAGCTTCGATCTCAGTTTGTCAGCGCGCTCGCAAAGCTACACAGCCAAAGGGGCTGGCGAAGTAGCTAAATAGGAAGAGAGTAATTATTTTAATCGTACTCGAAGCAGGGTCTTTGTACGCGCTGTGTAGTCAGTAGTAATACAAAAAGAGAAAAAATATATGAATAGTAGTAGAAATATTAATATTTTGTTAATATCATATATACATAATCACATGTACGTGCGCGTATACATACATACATATATTGTACATAGATAAATTGACTATATTTAGTGTTGTACATATAAACAAGTAATTGTTTTATTATTCGTTTATGACCACCTTAGTCCGTGTCTTGAAAGCAAATCAATATTGTGTTTATCATTGTACATCCAGCTATACCTATAGATACTATAGTGAGTTAAGCGTAAATATATGTAAGCACGTATATATGCATATATATCTGAAGACATTGGTTAATATGCAACTGGGTGGTCGATAATAGTATTTTGTTGAAACGATTACCTAATCTTTAATGGATAAAGACTTTGCTCTATTCGGGATCTAAGCCTAGAAATGTTCTTATTGAATATATGACTAATGAATATCAAAGCTTTATATAATTATTATTGAAGTAGGTTGGAGACCTCTAACAGCACAAGTCAAAGGTACAGACAACAACGGCAAAATAACACGTTACGTTGTTTCGAAACGGTGAAATAATAATCATAGATGTGTATAGAAATATAATGAGTTTCTATTTAATTGGAATACTATTGACTGTTTTCACTACTAGTGATGCCATCGAACATGAGTCACTCAGGTAATTGATTGATATTTTATTAAATTATTGAATAAAATATTAAATTAGAAATATAAATTCACAATCAATAACTCTTCTTTCCTTTAAGGTTACGTCGCGATGCGGCTAACAGTACGAGTGCCTTCGATAAGGAAGACGTAGGCTGGACTAATATTAATGCTGAAGTTGATATGGTTACCGTTATGGTTCTAGAACATCTACAAAAGCTGGGAATCGAACATCTCCAGCTGCCAGATATGAAAGAAAGCATCTCTGTGGTAATTTTGTTAAGAAATATTTCCATGACATGAAACATTTATGCGTTGCTTTCTTTCCCAGAAGCCTTTCTTCATTACTTACGAGGCTGGTCTGCACCTGACCAACGGAATTGTCTACAATCTTGCAGGCATTCAGAGACACAAAGATGCCTTTATGACATATGAGGGCAAATCATTCTTGAGTAAATTTTATTTAAAAATAAACAAACTTCAGGTACGTTAAGCAGACAATACACAGTATTGTTTCTCCATTGGCAAAAAGCAAACGCATTATATCGTTAGAGGACAAACGGACTTTACTATATTATGTTAAATTAAGCTCAGCTCAAACATATTTATGCTTTCTAGTTCGAGTACGACTTTTTGCTGAAGTTAATGGCAATTGAGGGAAATGGAAAAGTGATTGGCTCATTAGATGACACCATCGTTTACGCAGAGCTCGCCGTTAACGTGCTTAATTCGAATCTTCACCTCTACGATTTTCGAATAATTGAATTCAGGTAGAGTTTAGTTGTGTCTCTTATTTCAATCTTTATATGACAAAGGAATTCTTGTTGACAGAAATATTAATGTTCAATTGGATCAAGCTCGTTTGATTCGACAATTTACGGGAATTATTTTGAGTCCCATAACCAACCTATTTAAGGATCGAATCACAACTTCAATTGCCGATGGACTAAAAGAACAGATGCAGACTGTTATGGATGACTTTAACAACGAAGATCCTTTGGAACTGCGTAAATTTACAAAGAAATTACTATCTGGCATAACGGGGTCTTCAGGTGAAACTGCAAAAACTCTTTAGTGTCTAACTAAGAAATTAATAGTAATAATAAGGAAAGAAAATGAACGAATCATTTCTATGCATCAATGTTCCCTCATAATATGTAGGGAAGATATTCGCAATATTATACAAATAAGATGTCAGTCAGTATTTTTCTAAAAACATTCCCATTTCTCGAATAATGGAACAGTATGAAGAAACATTGTTAACATTTTCTCAATATGAGTTAATTATAGATTTTAACGGTATTTGGTTTGTATTTTGGGGGCTAAAAAGCAAATAAAGAATACCTTATGTTACACATTTAATATTCGCAATTTTTTCCTGGTTCTAAAATCGTAAAACTATTGTTTATGTACTAAAAATATTTACAAATACTATAAAAATGTGCGTAAATGTCAATTAGGCAGGACTGCAAAATACCCTAGGTATATATATTGATCCCTTTATTCTGAGACTGATGCACGTCTACAAAAAGATGGAGGCCCCTAAAACTCTTGTTCGTCTCGAATTTGTATAAACTTTATTACTATTACATATAAACTTGTTTACGATTATTGGAATATCAAATTATAGATAGAGAAATTGTACATACATTCTTCCATTCTTGTGGTACTTTTCTTACTCAGCTTTTCAGTGCTCCAACGTATAATATATCGCATTACATTTATGATCTTATCGATAATTATCGTAACTGCAATACATATTCAAAAGGATGTACCGTATTTAATCGTCTACACCCCATTCAGCGTTCTGACTGAGTAAAGGGTATATATTTAGATCAAATGATTAGTTCATTTGTATCTTTAGACTTCAGTCTACAGTCAGCTCTGGCCCCCGGCGCACGTTTGAGGTGTGTAACGGAAAGACGCGTAGTGCATACATACGTCTTATAGCATGTGCATATTCACATCACATGCATATTTTTTGTGTGTAGACGAATAGACTATTTATACCATAAGAATTGTGAAAATATACGCACATATAGACGTATTTTCTGAATGGCCTCAGTACCCGAGCAGCAGCCATATGTTGCCTTGAATCGCAACATGTATAGTGCGGAAGAAACAAGTAGTTTGGATACTGATCCGGAAAATATACCTTACCATGCTCGTGAGAACGCCCTTCCATTCAAATATGGCGACATTCCTGCCGGATTTAGTGCCAGTAACTTGAATCATGTTGAGGTAAATAATGGTCTGGAAACAATCGAACGCAAGCCGAGTCCCAGTTCCCATTCGACAATTAATTTGAGTCCCCGAAGAACTAATCGACCCAGTATATCTTCATCGATACCATTGCTGCGGAAAACACCCTCCCGAGAAGAGTTCGAAGACATGTTGATAGAACGTATTGGACACGCCGACGAGGCAAAAAGAGAGTTGGCGATAAAGCTAACACGCGAAAAGGAAATTCAGAATGACGTGGATGTAGAAACGCCTTTAGTGGAGATAATAGAACAAGCTGTTCAAGTGCATCCCACTGAAATATCAATTGAAAAACTCTCACCAAACTTAGATATACGAAAACGTCCAGAAACACCTTCGTTTCCTGTCACTCCGAGACCTATCAACCCGGAACGCTGCGTTAGTCCCTACACAGCACCAAATTGGCCCTCAACAGGGGATAGATCTGCCTCTGTGGAACTTCGTGCGGGAGAACCTGAGCATTTCGATTGCGTCAATCAAACCAAGGAAGTGGAACCGCATTTGGTAAGGTTCGCAAAGAATTCATCTGAGCTGTGGTACAAGCCCAACATGAGTCGTGATGAGGCTGTTGAGTTGTTACGCAATGCAGTACCAGGAACCTTTCTCATCCGAAACTCAACCACGTACCGTGATGCATTCGGACTAGTCCTGCGCGTTGCTAAGCCACCTGTTGGCGTTGTTACTGCGCCTGGATATGGTGACCAGCTTGTTCGGCACTTTCTGATCGAGCCTACGACACGGGGAGTACGTCTTATGGGATGCAAAAATGAGCCAATGTTCACATCGCTATCTGCCTTTGTCTTTGAGCATTCGATTAACAAAATGTCCCTTCCTTGCACTTTGATACTACCCGATGAGAATAATACGCAACATTACCAACCAGAGCTCCCTGTTATTCCAAGCGCCGCTTGCAATGTACTCTACCTTTATCAGAGCGACGTAGAGTCGCTCACTGGAGACGAGGCAGTTCGACGCGCTGTGCATGAAATGTACTCAGGCAAAACACTACCAGTTCCTTTGGAGGTTCAGTTTAAGGTATCTCAACAGGGCATCACCTTAACAGATAATACGCGAACACAATTCCTCCGGCGACACTATCCAGCCAGGAACGTATCCCATTTTTGCATGGACCCGGACAATCACTTCTGGAGTGTCGCCGCCACAGATGAGGAGCTTCAACGTTCCGTAAATAAGTCTATTTTCGCATTTATAGCACGCCCACTGACTGGTTCGAAGGACAATCAATGTCACCTCTTTTGTGATCTGTCCTCTACGCAGCCAGCATCCGCGATTGTTTTGTTTGCCCAGAAGGTCCTGCCACTGCACGATATCAACTTGAGGGTATTGTAATTGAACTAATTGAGACAATGTAATAAGAACTGTATAATTGATGTATCCAATATGTGCCAATATTAATATTATACTATATTTTGAAAACTGATTTTCTTAAGTGTTTTATTCTTGATGTAAAGTGATATAGTCTTAGCTTACATAGTGTACTCTTTTCCGATTTTGAACACCTGTGGAAACTTAATAATCAAACATCCTACGCACCTGAAGAACACATTATAAGGAAAATATGACATTTATAAATAGTGCGTTTAGAGTTTCGTGAAAATTTATGGAAAATGTGTAACAGACTTATATTTTTAGCATGCATACGTAATCTTAAAATACAGCGATGAACACTTCAAAATTGCATAATATGTAAACTACTTAAACTAGTGCAAAGTGATGTTGAAAATGTAAAACTATGGAATAGAATTAGATAATAAATATTTGATATAAACTAAAATATATAGTAAAGAAATGCAAGAAGAAATACTAATAGGTGTTACGGCAGTACAAAAAACTTAAACTTTAAGATAAATCAGACATTTCCTTATTGCGAGTATCTCGCTTCGTTCGAGGTGGTGGAACAGGCGGAGTTGATGCTCCACCTTTCTCTAGATCACCAATAGAGACAATGGGTTTAAAGACCTTGCTATGTGATAGGTTTCCAATCGAAGCGTTCTCCTGCTTCTTGCAAAGTCTTTGGAGAAGTGCTTTCGTCCATTCGGTAATTTTGATACCGTACAATTTATAGATAATCCATATGCCGATGCCAATAAATCCCAGGAACATGATAATACACAAGACTGTTATGAGTGGACTTAGCTGCTCATCACTTTCCACCTCCACTTGATCCTTCTTTGGTGGTATAGTAACACGTACTGTAGGGCGTAGAACCGGACGATATGGTGGTATACGTGCATCAGTAGTTAATGCAATATCGGAACACGATCGAAACTCTTCCTGGGGACCACAGCCGACAGCACCATTGCCATCGTCGCACATTCCCCAGTTATTTCCGGCCACATAACGCCACTGCAGTACACACTGATTGCATAGCATATCTGAAACATAGAATAAAGAATAATAAAGAAAATATTCAACATTTTAGAAACGTGAGACAAACCAGGCAATTGAGCTTTCATTTCGTAAATTCGACTTCCATTCCGTGGGTAAAACCGGGTATCCAAATCTGAGGGACCGGGCTGCGATGGGGACCCGCTAAGCATTTTCAATATATTCTCATCAAGGCACGCCTGCTTGGCGCTTGCTTTAGGGCACAGTCTAAACTCGAAGTAGCTGTGGATAATAATAATATTAGAACATCATAATCAATTCATCGTATTCGATTCTTACCCCATGTGACTTGCCGTTAACTCTACTCGAATTGTGATTTCGCTGCCCGGCAAATAGCTTCGCACAACAACCCCCTGCCCCCATTGCCCACCGTTCTCATGTGGTCGAGGCTCTGGCATATCCCAGGCATCACCACACTCTCCACATTTGCCGCCATTGCGTTTCCACTGACGTGTAAAGCCGCCACAGTAGAGTTCATGGTCATTATAATCCGGTGGAGTTTGGAATCCGTAACGCCACGCCGACGCTCTACTAGGGGGTTCAATCAGTCGTCCGTGTCCCTCGCCATTGGCAACGAAGCATGCGACCAATGTGAAGAAAATAAGCCATGTCCCAGCGCTTGACCGAACGTATTCTTTCCTAACCATCACCTGAAATATGAATGTAGCTCTTAAAAGTTGTTTTTTTGCGATCTACATATTCCACGCTAATACGTTTGGCAAGCAAGATGATGCTTTCTTTCTTCTTTGGTATCTCTTCTTTCTCTAAAAACATCTCAAATGAAAGCAGTCAACAGAAGGCAACGCATTACCAAAAAGGTGTTTATGTCGTTGATTCCCAAAGCAGCTGACACGACCAATTGTCAATAAGGAAACAATAACAACTGCTTTTGAAATCGGTTACTCATTTCTTATTGGGCAAAACTGGTTTAAATACACATAAGAACCAAATTTAAAGGTACACAAACACAAAGAGGGAACTTTTAAAACCAGTCTAAGCTTCTGCTGCCAGAAACGCACCCGAGTTGAATCCTTAAAATAACTATTGACGTCGCGATACGTCGAAATACGTTGAAATCGATGTGCATGTATTATTGCATTATATTTTATTATTTAATTATCCAAGCAATGCACTCTTCATTGTCTAACTTTCACTCCTCACGAATGATACGAGGCCCCATGTCAGCGAAAAGCGACTAATGTGTAAACAATTCATATATACAATTATTTACATATACTCTGCAAGAGTACATACTCTGAATACGCAAATGTTGCTCAGTAATACATAACATAATTAGTATTGTCTTGCGAATAAGCTTGAGACTCACATAGATTTATCTTCAGGTAAATCAGCGAATTATCTAGACCGCTTTCTTTTCTTCTCCAGAAAGAGAGAAAGAGAAAGAGAGAGAGAGATGAGGTAACCCTTATGGCAGAACCTTATCAGCTCACACTTTCAATGCCGAATGTAGATCAACAACTGATGGTTAAGGCCTTTCACTCACAATGCGCGGATCTTAAGTATGCGGGCTGCATACAGTGTCAGTTCGAAGCGAGGCGAAGAAACTTCGTGCACTACCCATCAACTCTTAACCAATACTGAGCTGGCTGGGGCTGGGAACCAAGCATGTGGATTTCAGTCGCGTTTTTCGGCTCTTTGACTTGTATAACTGGTTTGGAGAAATTTTTGTGTAGCAACTGAAGAGCGTCGATCCAGTGTACTCAAAACAGTCTTCATGGAGTGGAGTCTTCATGTCTTTTGTCGTCTTCTTGGATATATCATCCACGTTTTTAGTGTGCATTGTTTGCGGTGCGTTGAGAGTGGTCATGGTTCAGAGGGCCTAAGGAACCGTGTGTGTGTTCAACACCATCAGTACAAACCTCCTTTCCGTTTTCAGAAGTATCGCGCTTAGGTAACTTACCATGCACATTAACTTCCGTCATATTACGGACTACACCTCAGTCACTGCAAAAAGTCGAATCTGGAAAAAAACATTTGAACAATTATCATGACACGCTGGATATATTTTGGACATAAGTTTGTTGTATCGTCACAATGCGCAACGTCGACCCATTAAGCATACACTCGTAATACATTGCACGCTAGTCATTATCCAAAGATACCTGCTTGATAAGACGATAAGTTACCGTAAGTTATTGTTATGGTGTGTAGAATTTCCGATTGGTTGATCTAACAGAAATGCCCGATTGATTGTGTTTATGCGTTGGATAAAAGAAGACATCTGCGTTCCCATAAACCATATATTGTATAAACATATGCATATTGTCAACCAACATCAAGATTCGAGTCGAGATAGTCGTGTCAGTTTTTCCATCTACATCTGTATGTGTGCATAAATAGCACAGAAAAAAAGTCATATGACAAAGATAAAATAAAGGAAACGTACCCGAAACAATGCTAGAACAATGAATGATTCCGTACGATTCCGGACTACAAATCTGTTATAAAAACTGTTATCGGTTTTTTTAAATTTCATTTTAACGATGCTTTTGATGTTTTATTAAAAGCCCTAAAGTATGCTATATGTTTTCAGTGTGCAATTGGCTCAGCGGCAAATTTTCAAATCGGTGCTGCCAGACATTTTAAGAACAGACAAAACTAAAAAAAGTAAATAAACCAATATAGCAACATTTTTTAGCATTAAAAGATTCCGTGAATAAATTTAAAATCTTATTATTATGTATACAATGAGTACACATTGTATTCTTTTGTGCTCACACAAATTCAAAAAGCACGACACGCTCTCATCACAATATTAATAAATCGATAAGAATAACACTGTTTAGTGCCACCACTAATAAAGCATTCTCTATTTGCATGTCTTCATTTTATTTATTATATACAAACGGGCACAGTAATACGAAAGGTACATTAAGACTAGATATGGCCGACAGACTCACTCAATTGCAAGATACGGTAAACCAAGTAAGTTCTCCATAAATTACCTTTACATAGGTATGTATTTTAGATTGCAATCTTGTCATTTTTTGCAGCAAGCCGAGCACTTTTGCAACGCTATTGGAGTCATTCAGCAAACATCTTACCCCAGCAAATTCGCAAATTTTGATAGAACAGGCTCACAGACACCCGTACAAAACCCGCCTCAAGAAGATTATGCCCAACTTTTTGCGCAGTTAATTGCTCGCTGTGCTAAGGATATCGACACATTGATCGAATCATTACCGAATGAAGACAGCTCTATAGAATTACAAAACTCGAGCCTAAAGCGCCTTGAGATCGAGAACCAAGAAACTGCCGAGCAACTTGAGCATGTCGTTCAGAAGGGTGAATTATTGCTAGAAAAAATACAAACTGCCCTCGAAGATATCGCTCAAGCGCAATTGGACATGCAAATATCATTAAAACCAAGTTTACAATAAACCATTCTTCCAATATTAAAACTGGGGTTTTATTAAACAATCAGTGGATTTACCGCTTCCATTTTACGTTTGCCCCATCGAGTTTTGAGCCATTTCAAATAATTCTAGACTCTCTCCAGTTGAGTTTTCCAATAGCAGTTTTATATGCATATAGAAAATAAATTATTTTAACTTTATACAGATTATTCACATTATATTATACAGTTTATATATTAATCTATAAATTTATTTACAGAAGTTTTATATTTAAAATAAATAGAGTAAGCAGGAAGTAAATTCATATTATCGTTTATAAATTTTCGAAACAATAGTTGTTGTGAATGTTCATATTTTGCTGCGATTATTAAAAAAAAAGAGACATGCACGACAGTTTTTAGATAGATACATTGCTAGTTAATACTATTTTACCATTTTTATAAACCAAATGCTATAATCGATCTTATATACTATAATTTTACGCAACCAATTTTTAAAACAAGTTCTTTTAAATTGACTTAAAATAAAACTCCTCTATTAAGTGTACCTCTGAAACTATTATTTTGTAAATATTATAAGCATTAACAAAAAATGATTAATTTTTTTATCTTTACATTAATTAAGTGTACCCCTGCACCCCTGAGCACCACAAAGACATGGAATCTTTTCCTCTTCCAAGGGAAATTTGTAATCATATGTTATTTCTTCATTAATGCCAATAGGTTGCTTTGAATAGATAACGATTTTCTTTTCGGACTCTATGGTTATGACCTTGGCATAACAGTTCGGCTGCAATTGAAATCAAATTAATTGTCTTCTAAGTAGATGAACTTCAATAATACTTACATTACAGCTGTGATTGATAAATCTCGCCAAATTACCACATTTTGTAGCATCGATAATAGTTTCCATATCGATGCGGAATAGATAAGAACTTCCAATACCGATAGCCTCATATTTGGTCTCTCTTAAATCAGCTACAACTGGCCGAATCATTTGTCCAACGTATTCGATAACCATTTCGTCCGCCGCAATTGGCTCCATGGCAAACAGTCCCCAATCGTGAATGGCAGATTTTGCAAATTTAAGTTGCTTTTTACGGAATTTAAGTTGATTGAATTTCAAAAGTTCTGACTCCGCCATCGAACCAAACGCAGTTAATAGACGTCGTTGATTTGATCGCGCTTCTCGCGATATTCCCTGCATTTTGGATATCAACTTATTATTATGATGATGATTGGAAAGCACCGTCGGCTCGTCGCATCTATCTTCGTTTTGAGCATCATAGACATTGGCCTTTGCATGATGATATTTGTGTTTGGCCTTTTCTCGTACATCCAATTTGTAAAAGCCTTCGGTGCGTGCACAGCCAGTTTTATGACGCATGAGCTCGTCGTCTTTTCGCCTTTTCTTGGGGGGAGGTGGCCAGAATGCCCTGTCTGTGGTGCAGTGGTTTACCCAATGAGTATTGTTTAAAAATATACTGAAATTAAACAGAATTCATATTGAACATAAATTAATAATAATTTATAAAGAGTAGATTTCACTTACGCATATGGCTCTTTTTGTAGATGCTCAATGTAGCTCGTTTTGATATATTTAATATCCTCCAAATCGATGCCTTTCGTAAGAAATGTGTACAAAATTACCATCTCTTCGTTTTGATCGCGTGTGTTGAACATTTCACGCGGTACAAAATTGGCAGTTTCCCTAATCAGATCGCTAAGCGGATTATGGATAGACTCAGTTTTGATTTTTTTGTTATTGGTAGGCTGACGAACACTAAACGAATCTTTTCTCTTCTTTTGGGCACGAACTGAATCTTTTCGTGGCCTCCCTGGTCCTGGTTTAGCAATCTGATTAATATCAGACTCTTTTTTAACCTTTGAAGCAGAATTAGCGGAAGTTGCCTGCGCTTGAGGTGGCAACGAATAACAATGTTCAAGAGCCACTTGACTGGCTTGCGATGCCTGACTTGATCCACTGTCTGAGGACGCTGGTGATTGTTTCCCGTTGTAGGCCCTTGCATCCTCATTTGCTTGAGTGATAATTTCCACATTAGATTCATTTTCCGTTTTAACGATAATTGGAGCTTTAACATCTGCTGTAGCAATTGAGGCATCGGAATATTGGCCATCTTTAGTTTCGTCTGCATTTCTATTAATTTCGTTTTTGGATTCTGCAGCTTGAATACCTTTTTTGTACATTCCCAAATCATCCATTAGATTGTCCAATTTTCTTTCAAATGTAGTGGATTGTTGCGTTATATCTGATGATCGTGGTGCATCAAATGTTGACAATTTTTTAATATCTAGACTGAGATTCGAATCTAACGTATTTTCTGGCTGATTTGCTTTCATCTGTTGTTCTTCTAAAAATTCCCGTTCTATTTGAGCCATGTACTCAGTGTTTCGACGACGCTTCTCTTGGTACTCACGTTCCTCTTCGGAATCACTATAGATACGATCGTATTCGTAATGTGTCTTTGCGTTTGTACCTTCACCGGGCTTCGAAACAGTTTCCTCGTTGTAATCTGGTGGGGGAACTGGTGTAGGTGAACGCCGGGATTCGCTATCTATTTTATCTTCAGCGTCAGTCTTTAATTCAGATTCAATTTTTCCAGCTTCTTCCGTTCCAAAAGAACTATCTTTGCTTATGTCTTCAAGATCCGATGGTATTGAAGACATAATGTTATGTTTAGTTTTGCTACCAGATTTTGAATCTTCCGCCTTCCGATCATTATCTTCATCACTGTCAGAGTATATATCAATCTTTTTCGTACGACCTCGCTTAGTAGCTGATATCCGATTAATCGATTGATTCTCTTCCTCTGAGTCTGAATATACCGTGTGTATCTTACCATCGGTAGATTTCGATTCACGCCTCTTAGAGAATTTGTCTCTCTCGTTTGTATTGCTCAGCTGCAGATCAATATCGAAGCTCTCATCATCATTACTACTTCTCTGGTTTTCAGCGCCATCGGAAAGATTATCATCGTCATTGTCACTGCTATTGGATGACGAAGATGTAGATGATGAAAAGAAACTCGATGCACTTCCTTCCCTTTTTAATCGTATATTAGATGAGGCAAGTCGCAACTTACCAACATCCCTCTGCATGGAACGCCTCTTTAAGCTGAGATTTTGTGCATCGGAACTACCCAAATTGGAATCCTCTTTATCTGAATCAGAACGTTGCACCATTTCTTCTTGATCACTTAAATCTCTTTCCAGCTTATCGGGAATCGGACTAGTATTTTTGGGAACCCGTCGAAATGATGGCAATTTTGGCATAGCAGCTCGTAGACCGATACTTGAAAATGATTGAAAATCTGGCATTTCTCTTTGTGTATTGATTAAATGATTTATGTCCGGAGGTTTCTCTATACTCGTCGGCTTTTCTACAGTGTTGTTACTTGCCGGAATGGGCGCATCAGCCGCTGTCGACATATGTTTTGAGCGGGCTTTTGCTGTTTGTTCATCCCACCAAACTTCAAAGTTCTTGAACGCAGTCATTTCAATCATACGTTTGTTAACATCGCGCTTGAGTATTTGTTTCAACTCTTCCAATATAATGTTTGTAACCTTTTTAATATTCTGCTTCAGTTCATCATTCTGACCTGGCTGCGTGTGCTGATGATAATGACTATATGACTGGGCGTATGCATTCAAATGAAACTGATCAGGTGGGACAACTCCGGGTAGGTAAGATGCTTGCATGTATGCACTGTTTGTAAAGTACTTTTCAGCTAATCCCGAACTGGTTCCTATTGATGAAGGGTAATGTCCATATCCTGCGTATGCTGGGTGATGATAATAATAATTACTCTGATCTGTTGTGGTTGTCTTGAGGTCTGCATATGCAGAAGGTATCAATTTAGTATTTATCTGATTTGTCGGCTCCACAGACATTTTTGTGGTTTCTTCGTGCGATGATAGACTAGACAGCGACATATTGTCATCATTATCATTCGTTTCAAGAGTCGTCAAAGCTGGTTTTTGTGTTTCCTTTTTATTTAAAATATCTTCGTCACTTGATATATCGCTGGCGCCATGTGGCTGCATGGACGAAACGCTTTTATCGACAGTTTTTTTGTTATGCGAACTGTTTGAATCACAATGAGACTCGATGCTTTCAATGGCCTCTTCTGCTTTTGTTTTATCAGTTTCAGAATCACTACTATCCATTTGCAGAAAGGGTGGAGCATTTCCAAATGTTTTCCCTTTGAATATCAGGGCGATTCGCGTGTCTAAATCAACATTTTCAGTAGCAGCATCAGATTCCGCGAGAGTCGCAAGATTATTATCACATTTACTTGAGCTTGTTCGCTTCGGTGACAATGGTTTTTTTACTATCGAATCCGACGATGGAGAATTTTGATCTTTCATATGGAACGCCAGTGACGATGGTTGCGGATCATCCCAGTTTTCTTCTTCCTCTGGCGGCGGAGGGGGTGCCAGTACAGGTTCTGTAGCATGCCACCTCCTGTGGGAGGTTGACCATGATTGAACACTCTCCGACATTGTGTAGCTATATTGACTGTATCCATAGCTGCCAGACGGATCTATGTTTGAAGCCGACATGCCAGAGAAATATGATTCAAACTCATTACTTAAATACCGTTTATCATGTTTCGCATTGATGCGGTCTTTACGATCACTTTCCATATCAATTGAGCGATCTCGCTCTCTATAATCACGCTCTTTCGATGGGCTTAACCGATGATCTCTCCTCTCTCTTAATCGTTCCCGCGGCAGATCTCTTGATCTTTCACGCTCTCGAAATTTATCCCGACCTTTAGATCGAGAATATTCATAGGATCTTGTATCGCGATCTCTGTCTCTTGAACTATAAATTCGTTCCCTGCTTGAGTCTGGACTTTTTTCACGGCATCCTCTGGAGTAGTAATGTCGACTGTGTCGCGAGCTACTACTATATTTACTTCGTGTTCCACGTTCTCGATCTTCTCGATAAGCTCTTTCTACGGAATGTCGTACACGACCGTTTGTAAATCGATCTCGTTCACGATCCTTGGGACGATCATAATCTACCTCCATAGACATTGCAGTTTTGTTAAATGAACTATATCCACTGCCGGATGCCATTATTGCGTCATCTTTGTCCATATAATCCTGCGTATGCTCATTTGATGTTAGAATCGGTTGTGTTGAGTGCGGCGCAGTAGTTATTATGGGCTTAGGTACAACCGGACTCGTTAGATTGTCGATAGTTTTTTTTAAAACTGCCCCAAAAGGATCGCAGAATACGTTAAGAATCTGTGGAATAAGCAAACAACATTTTTAGTTCGTTTATCATTGTTCAAAATAACGAATGTTTAAACTAATCCTAATAAACGCTGTACACTTACTTTGCCCATTACCGATTTTTGATTATACTTTTCTATAAACTGACGTGCCCCTTTGGTGCTCTCGAATACTATACGCGCTATACCCAAATGCTTATTGGTCGTAGGATGATGGTATATGTTAATTTCGTCTGTGGATCCACATTTATCCAATAGGCTGGAAAGGAATTGCTTGTCGATGTTGTCATTGAGATTGACGACAGTCACTTCAATGGCAGGTGGCTGACCAACGTAGTCCGCGTCAATCACAAATCTATAAATAAAGAATATTTATATTAAATTGCATTCATTGCAAATCTTGCTTTGAATTTTACCGGGGCACAACGAGCATCATGGGCTCAACTGGTTTGGCTCGAATTCGAATGAGAGGGTTGCGTGGGTCCCTAGGTGTAACTGCCGAATAAGTTGGATCTCCGGGAACAACACCATCGTACCGATACAACTTCGAACCGCATTTCAGGAGTTGGGGGTCCGCCAATAACTTAAAATTGCGGTGCGTCCTCGCTTGGCTCATTGCATTGCCTGCGGTTCCATCCCGATATCCCTGCATTGAAATATTGTCCTGGTCTCCAAATGCCTCTCCGCCATTGCTTAGGTAGCAACTATTGTTGGTATCCATTTGCTATTTGTTGTTGGCCACGTTTACAGACGAGAATAATGTAAATATTGGAAGAGAATTACGTTTTGACGTTCATTTCTTTAGGTCCGCGTGTACATAAAGAATGAAAATATTAAAAGCGTGTTCGAACAACTTTCATTACTTACGTTTATATTAACTATAAACAGCTGCCGACTACGTCGGCGGGCACGCACTCAGTCCGGGTTTATACAAAAGAGGAGCAAAAAGGTTCTGCTTCTTTCCTTCAAAGAATTATTTCCCAAGTGTGGAGTGTTTATATCATATTAGTAATCTTGCATTGTATTTTTGTCCTCCAGAAGTTCCATAAATCCCGATATATAATAACAACCGAAGTATAAAGACACAGTAGAATAAAAATATACAGAAAAACGAGGCCTCGAAGGGATGTAAAATCAATTGTATCGATATTTTATAGTTGTGCTATCGATATATCGTTTTGGTCAATTTGACCGGATATTTCCCGATAAAATAAATGTAATACCTTATAAATACAGACAATTTTATATATTAAAGGTATGAAAATTATTATATGTTCACAAATAGGTAATAAAATACAACAGAACTGTAACAGCGGCGTTGTAATAATAGTGGCCTGGTGGTATGTAAGCGCACTGTAAAAGCATATGTGTTAAATTTTAACCATCTGGCAACGTTGTCAACAATTTGTCCGTCGTGGTTGCATCACAAAATCCGCAAAAGGTTCTTGCTTGTTTTTAATATAATAAATTATATTTAACACATAGTATTTTTTATAAATATTTATCTTTTATAATTATTAGTGAGTGTGTGTATATCTACTTTTGTTTAATTCAAGTTTTCAAGCAATATTTTGTCAATAAATATCATACATACATCCATAATACATAATACCTACAAATGTACATTTTTACATGTCATTAGTCTCTGTATTAAATTAATTTTGATTCTCAAACTTTTAGCATAAAAATGGCATTTTGGAAAGCTATTGGATTTCCCGTGGTTAGGGCTGACGACGATGAGGAAGAAGAGGAAGTTGAAGACCCACAACAAACTCTAAGGGTAAGTACTGTTCTCAGTAAAGATGTAACAGCATATACATGTATAAGAGTATATATTCATAAATGGCTACTTACTCTAGGATTCTTGCAAAAATAAGCCCCACATTGACGCCCTATACAACAAATACCAGGAGTGCAATGATCGCGTCAATGGTCGTTCAAAAACCACCGAGACATGCGTCGAGGAGCTGTTCGATTATGTCGGCGAGCTGGACCATTGCGTTGCACACAGTCTTTTCAGTAAGCTCAAGTAGTAGAACAATCTAATGTACGCAAAGGCATATGTATTAAAAATGTCTTTTATTCTTGAGTAAAGTTGTTAAAGATTATCATTAATGAACTTGTTTCGCACAATTTTTATTTAGCAATAAAGCCAAGGTAATATATTACCTTTGCCCAGACAAATAGTGGGACTCTAAATGAAATCGAACAATTGTATTGGTTACATATAGGGAAGAACACTTATAGAGCTTTTTCTATGGTTAGTTAAAGGTAAGTAAACTCGAGCAAGGCTTAAAATATGAAAAAAGAGAAAGGCCCTTTCTTAGAGTTAAAGGGAAAAGTTGCAGATATCACCCTTAACTGCACCAGAGTTGGGAACTCTTTCACTACCAGTACGATAAAGTTACATTATAAAAAATATACAATTTTCGTATAAATTCATTTTTATTGTTAGTTCAATAAATTTAATAATTCGCTCAATATATTTACACTCATTTAAAACATCGGCCTTAAATTCTTGAGTCACTGATAAATGTTTAATGTATACTGAAGCAGTTTTAGTTGAAATTTTAAAAAAACTCGTCATAAATATGCATATATAACTTCCGTATGTTATTAGGTGTCCAGATAAAGTTGTAAATTTCGTTTTTCTGAAAAGATTAGATAAATAATATTCAAATAGTTTTAAAGCTTCTCTTGGCACATTCCTACATACCGTATAATAACAGTTCATTGTTCTCAAAAACAAGAACCTTGAAGCGTTTCAACTTCCTCCATGGAGTACATCAAAGCAAACGTTGCACACTCTTACTGGCTTATTTATGCCAAATTTCAGAATAGGTACGTCATTATTTGAGCACTTGGAGCACAATACTCGTCCACAATGTCGACTATATAAAATAAAACAGTTAATAGTCTTGGCTTGCCTATGCTAATCTTACTTTACTTACCAGTGATGTTTTCTCATCGTTAGCGAAAACTTTGAATTACAATCCTGACACAATTCTGATTCGGACCACGGCGATTCCATTTGCAATTGATCCAATAATTTGTTAAGTAATTGATCTGTAGCAAGTTTATAATTGAAAATAGTTATACCATCACGGTTTTGAGCGCCCAAGCAGGCGCCTGCTTTAACAAGCACCTTACACAACGGTGCCTGACCGCGCATATACGATAGGAGCAATGGTGTATTGCCATCCATATCGGGAATGTTGATTGGGTACTTTGGCATACATTCGAGAAATAATTCGCATATAGCTGCACCAGAGTTATCTTCGCCAACCCTACAGAGTTCATGCAGAGGATTGCGGCCTTTTGCATTGATTGCTTCAGCATTAACTCGAGACTCGGTTAAGAGTTCCCGAACTATTGCCAGTTGACCACCTTGGACAGCCAGATGTAATGCATTGTTCCCGTCGGCATCGATTGCATCATAATCTGCATTGTTTTGAATTAAAGCCGACACTGCTGAAATGTTTCCACGTTCAATCGCAATATGAAGTGGCATCTTTTGAACAGAATCTCGTTCATTTACTCGTGCACCGGCCAAAATTAAGTTTCTTATGATCATTTCGTTTTTCGATGCGGCTGCCAGGTGAAGTGGAGTCGATTGATAGGCATCATGTACACGCGAATTGACATCCACTTGTATGGCCAATAAAAAGAGTACGCTTTCCAAATCATCCTTTATAATGGCCACATGCAAGAAGTTGCGCCCACGTTGATCCATTATCTCAGCCGCATTTGGAAGCTTTTCGAGAATCCGCTGTGCGGCCTTATGATTTCTAATGGCTAAGGCAGTAGCAAACGGTGTGAATCCGGACTTATCGCGCAACTTCAAATCAATACCCGGATGGCAGAGAAGAATATTAATGATATCATCATGTTGATTTTCAATTGCAATATGTGCGGGCGTTTTGTTATTAACATCCAAGGCGTTAACGTTTGCACCGTGATCGATAAGAGCTTGGACTACCCTTGTTAGTCCCCACTGGCAACAGAGATGTAAGGACGAGGCTTTCTCATTAACTTCGTCAGCACCTTCGCCATTTAGTCCTAGTTGGCGTGGTGAATCTAAATCGCATTGATTTCGAATAAGAAAGACTGCAGTTAGTTCGTTGTTTTCGTCGATTGCTCGGTGCAGTAGCGTTTGTTGGCAGCCTTCGGGCCCTGGGCTCCAACAATCGGTATCCACTCCATGACGTATAAATATTTGAGCCACGTCCTCATAGCCAAGCTCCAAAGCCGTCCACAACGGTGGATCCCCCTTGCTATTCAATACACTGAGATCTACTCCCTTGGTGCAAAGAGCATCTACGACTTTCGGTAAATGACTGTCTATAGCAATTTGCAAAGCAGACTTTTGATCACCTAAAATTTAAAGAAGTTAATTAGAGCTATTGTATATTACTTAACCACTTACCAGTAAGAGCATTGATGTCAGCGCCTTGATCTAGTAAGAAAATTGCTTTCTCATTGTCACCGCTCAGTATTGATTGATGTAGCAGAGTCAAGTCTTGACCATTCCTTGCATTTACATCTGCACCTCCAGAGATTAGTATTGGTGCCAATTCAATACGATCTAAAGCCAAGCATAAACTTAATGGTGAATCTCCATTAACATCTTTGCAGTTAAAATCTGTTTGTTCCGAGCTATTATTTCGGAAGTTAACAAACGCTTCAATGACTTTCGGTGTATTCATCTCGACAGCTAGATGTAGAGGTGCCTTCAAATCCGTTAGACTGCTCTGTATATTAGGTATAGCGCCAGCGCTAAGTAACTTGGTCACCAGCAGTGGCATGTTCTGCTTTGCCGCAATGTGTAGGGCAGACATTCCGCTGTTGTTCAGATGATTTAGATCAGCAAAATCAGCTAGGAATATGGCAGCACCTTCTAGTTCTTCTCCCGCTAAAGCAAGCAATTGTAAGAGGCTGTTATTCGTCTCAGATTTCAAGGGATTCGGCTTTGCTCCCATCTTTAAAAGCTTCGAAGCTAGGGTGAAGTTTTCGTCTTTAAATGCAGTTAAACTTAGCTCGAGAGCACACTTTTCATCACATGTGCGTAAGTTAATGTCTATATCTGGCACGTTTAGCAAAAGGTCTACCATTGCGGTATTTTTCGATGATATTGCAATATGCAGCGGTGTCTGGCCTAGTAGATTTTGAACATTGACGCTTTGCATCCGATCCAAGATTTTCGCTCCAATGTCAATCATATTAGTTAAACTAATATAATCGGGATGATTTTCACCATAGCCGCATAATATATGAAGTGCAGTATCTGATGAAGGCCTAAAATGGATCAAGCATATGTATATATAATCATATATATATAATCATAACCATCGTGGTGAAAATTCTTAACCAATATACCTGGACTTAAGATCAACAAGGCAATTTTGGCTTAAGAGAAAGTCTGCTGCAAATTGATCGGCTCTTTTAACGGCATCTATGAGAAGTGTTGAGCCCTAGTCAAATGAGTAATATATTAATTGTGTAATTTGCAATATATCAGCTTCTGTTTCACTTACATTGGCGTCATAGGCGTTGACATTTGCACAACCATTCTTTACAAGAGTCTGGGATATCTGCAAGTTCTTTGAGTACAAAGCCAACTGTAACGGCAGCTGTCCATGTTCGGATAAGCTATTGACAACCTCAGATAGCTGAAACAAAATAAATAAAATTTATATTATTATTATTTTGTAATCTTTGCAAAAAAGAACAAATAACTATATAATTAACTATAAATAATTATTAATTAATAATTAATAATAATAATATCTATAATAATAATTATCTATAAATAAAATCCCTTTGTTATTTTTCGGTAGCATTTCAGGATAAAACTGAAACTACTTCTAACCATTTGAATTGAATTGTTTATGTTAAATATATATTATAAATATATTCACAAAGCTAGAATTAAAATATATATTTATGAATATTCCTATAAAAAGACCCATTCATTTATTACATTTACATAAACCAAAATTTCGAAAAGCAAATGCAGCCCTGATAAACTTGTGACGTCACGAATGGTTCACGCATCCACTGAGAAGAGAGAAGAGAATGTTTTTGTGGCATATCATCTGTATGTTGTTTTCAATCATGGTTTTCTTCTGTCAGTCTTTCTCTTTCACGCGAGCAAGTATTTACATCGCTTTTGGTGTGTTCTAACTTTTATTATTATTTATGTTTATGTTGTGTATTAGAAAATGCACCCACTTACATATTTAGATATATGCGAATATAAATCTATATTTGTATGTACTTTCTTATATAGCGTTCCATAAAAAGTGAATTTTATTCATTGTGATAAAAAAAAACTCGACCCATTTTACTTATTTCTGAATCATTTGAATTCCTTTTAAATGTATTCATGTACATGTGTATGCAAATTTATGTACATAGATACACAAATACCTACATATGCATATATGTATGTATGTAAATACATGTGTATGTATGCATGTCTTTGAGAGACTTTCACCATACCACACCGGCTATCGCTTTCAGTCTCTCCTTTGTTTGTGGTATTTAATATCGATAAAGTACAAACTCACGAGTGTGCAGAATTTTGCATGGAAAATGAGAGTACAAACAAATGTATTATGTACTATATGTATGTAATAATGTAATAAATATAAATATGCACTTGTTTTTCTATAAAACACAAGGATGCTCTGGCAATTGATAAGAATGCGTAATCTACAAATGAAAATTTATTGCTGACCCTCATTGTACATAGCAATATAGTATATAGTGATGATGCTCACTGAAAGAAAACTAAAGTGCTCTCAAATCTATTTATGCTTCATGTGGGTAAATGTTCGAATTAAATGATATCAACGACAACAAAAATTAAAACAACCGGAAAGGCTGTTTGTTATCTTCGTTTTACATACACTTACATAAATAACATACGTCATATGTCAAGTCAGTTCATTGTGTACTTCGAGATCAATTGGACTTCATTTAGTAAGGAATAACAGGTTATTGGACATCTTTATTACTGGGAGATGAATCCCTATTCAATTTAGTTTATTCAATTTACTTAAATGTAATTTAATTTCTCTGTCTTTTTTCTAGATAAAATTTGAGCTATCAGCTGTTTCTGAAACACCCAAGTCATTTGGATCACACTTATGATTGCACTTATGTTTGTATATATTACACAATGATGTTTTGGAGCCTAGATAAACAACGTGGCTGTGCTGACTTGTTTAAAAGTGTTATATTGTTTGCTGTTGCCAGCTTAGGTTTGTATTTGTTTATAGGAGAGAAAGATGCCAGTTTGGGTCTTATAAAGAAACATTTCATCTTAATATATTCTTGTTATGACGCACAGTACTCTGAAATGTTGCTACTATTTGTATAAACTTAAGGCTATTAACAGTTTTTAATTCTTTCAGGAAGATGTACTGATAATGAAGTATTGCAATGCTACAAGTGTTCGGTGACAGTAGAAAAGTATTTTATAAACAATACAACCGTTGTTACACCATTATGTTCTAAATTCGAGGAGTCATCCAGTTATATGACCCATTGTCCATACTCAACAATGTGTTTAAAAACCATATCAACTCTGCATCTTCAAAATGGACAGAAGCAAGAAACAGTTACGAGAGGATGTGCTCAGCAGAAGAACACGACTCAGGTAATCTCAATCTATAGGGAATATAGCAAACGGATATAGCGTACGATTTATCAAGCGATTTATTAACATACTGTAATTATTTACAATTTCAGGTATTTCGCAACAAACAGTGGGAGCAAGAGCATCTAGTGCAGGAAGTTTATAAAGAAGGATGTTCACAAGTGCAATCCAACAACTTGGCGGGATCTATTAATGTGCACTGCTATTGCCGGGGAGAATTATGCAATTCAGCTAAATCCTTAAACTTAAATATACCAATTTTATTGATAATTACATTAATTAATGCAATAATACTGTTAGATGTTTCATAACATACTGATGAGTTGATGCTGTAGATAACAAATTAAAGTTGAGTTTTGCACTGTTGTGATATATGAAACGAACTAAATAAATTGTATACCCATAAATATTTTCTATAGATTGGTTTTGAAAATGTGTCAATTCTTCTATTTATACTATTCAAATATAGACTTTTTAGCTCCTTTGATAAATAAGGTCTTTCATGAATATGGTTTATAAGTTATAGAGCGGTTTAAAGAAGGTTCTTAAAGATAACAATAAGTTGGTTGAACAAATTTGAATACAACTTACCACAGTATCGTTTTCGACAAGGCACAAAAAGACAACATCGTCGCGCATAAGTCTAACTGCCGCGTGCAAGGGATATTTCGTTTTATTCTTGAGCATTTTGTAGAGAAGTGGCCCGGACATATGCTCAAAGTCCTGTGTTGTCAGATCATCCCAGTGCGTTGATATAATTCCGGAACAGTATTCCAAAAGCGTTGCGGCACCAACTTCTTCAGCGACACAATAAAAACGCACACATGATCGAACGCCCACCGAGGCAACTAACGTTCTTTCACATAGACCGAGTAGAGATGGTAAAGCGAAACGATGAGCCACTTGCAGAAGCCCTAATGTCAATCGATCATGCTCCAAATCGACTATATCTGTATAAATCCAGCGTAACAGAGCAGTCGCCACATCCTCGTCCAAATCGCTCCAATCCAGTTCTTTAGCACTGTCCAGCACCTCGTTGCGCCATTTGTCCGATCGAGCATGAAGAACAAATTTATGGGCGGGCATCGGAGTATCATTGTTTTTTGTTCTAATGCTTATGTCCGAATATATGGTGCGTCCATACAGCGATGACGCAGTCACCGCAAGTCGTGACACGAAACTGCTGTATTCCCCGGCATCCGATGCTGAAGCAACAGCTTCGTTATACTTTCGCTCTAATTCCACATAGCTGCGCTGCAGTTTTGTGTACTCCTCTTTTAGAAGGGACAAGTGTTTCTCCAGTTTTTTAACTGATTCATCGTCATTAATACCTGGAATTATTTATAAAGTATTAAATAAGCTGTGTAATCGAGAACCTAGTGAAAAATAACATGTTTGCTCGTATATAATCTATTTAAGCCCAAAACATTTCTACATGCGTAGGTAGATCTGATAAAACCTGCTGATACCATGGGAGGGTGGAACTCTCTATAATTGTTTTAATGCAAAATGATGCCGGTTATTAAACATCCAGGCCCAGTGATTTCGTAAATAACAAAATGAATGCTCATCTGATACAGGCGGTGCATTTGTATGTGCATATGTATAGAAATACAATGCATGTATTTACATACATATTAAGATTGATGATGGAACACGAAGCTAGGTATTTGTTAAACCAAGCGTTACCAAGAAGCAATTGTTTGCATTGCTTAAACCCAAATAGATAATCAGTAAATCTAAGTACGTACCCATGATTATTGTGTAGAATTCTTACTGATTCCAATCGCAGTCACCACACATAAAATATATAAACATCTGACTTTTGATAATAGAGCTCTCCCGTTCCGTTTAGTACATGATAAATTGAACAGAGCTCAAATGAACTACTGCACTGGTTCATTTCTTAATATTTCTTTAGCCGATTGTTAGGTGTGAGCTAAATTTTATCAACCAGGGCTGAAATTATTTAAACATAAATATTTAATAATAATGTTTATTTAAACAAGTAATAAACCTATTTTCGATTCTTATTTAGTACGAATATAAATATATATATAATGGTGTGTACAATTATAAGAGTTAAAATTTAGCGTTTCTATAAAATAAGATTAATAGTAAGAAAAATAGACTTAAAAATACTGAATACTGAGCCAACAATTATGCCAAAACATCCTGTGTTAAGCTGACGGAGAAACAACATATAATTCAGAGGTTTCTCGTCCGACGAAAACAACATCACGATTGGTTTTCTGTGTTCCATTTTCATTTCATTCCCTTACTTATAAGGAGAAATAAAAAGATGACCGTATCCAAAAACAATTAAGCAATTCCCTATACCTTATATTTTGGATTTTAATTTTTTTTTTAGTTTTAAATTAAAAACCCCGAAATATCGACTTTGCTAAAAATATTATTCCAAGAGACTAATCATTGTAATCTTATGTTATAACTACTTTATTTATTTGTAAGCAAAAAATATTAAATGTTCTTTATTTATATATATTGGGCACAAATTGGATTGATATTAGTTTAATACAGATATTTTCTTATCTTTGACTTAAAGGTAGTCTTTATTTATGCATATTTCCAAATTTATTTCACTAAAATCGAAGAGAAAATGTTCTTTACATATATTTGATGTTTGCAATAAGTAAGATTTAGATTATCTTTACGACCGATAATATTTTCTATAATATTCAAAAGCCGTGTTATAATATAAAGCACTAGTGAATAAATATCATTAGGATTGGAAGGCTTGGCCAGTAAAAGCAAGTACTTATACAAAAGTGTATTGTTTAAATCAATGGTGTTATTCTTCATGTAGATTTGGGATATATTTAAAAAATATATCAAATATTTTGGTTCGTACAATGTTCTGTTAATGATGGAAGTGTATTTTCCGATGATTGTTGCCTGGAAAAAATATATATTTTAACCGTTTATCATCAATAAATATATAGAGTTTGTTATACTTGTCTAAAGTAATGTGATACGATCCGGGTGCCGAATTTGATCTTCCGGCTTGGATGAATTTTTGTAACCTGGATCCACCTGGCTGAGGAGCTCTACCAGAGATACCTTTCATAAATGGATTGCCAAAGGAGTGATTCTTGAGCATTGTTTTAATCAAAATAAGGGTATCCAACTTTGGAATACTGCGCACAACGGAATTTATATCTTCATCATCAATTTGAACTAAACAACAGTTTTCATCTTCTGTAGGTAACGGACACGATCCGTTACGTGTAACCCATGGGTTTACCTATGAAACAAATTACACAAAATGATTAAAATTTGTTAAATTCATTAATAATTCTGTATACCTTCAATTGTGGTAAAGTTATACGATTTGTTGCATCCTTTTCGAGCATCCGAGCAATGGTGTGTCGCAAGTCATCACTAATTCTTGGTACTTCAGGAAATAAGACTTCTTCGTTTTGAATTCTTTCATAGAGTTTTGGTATTGAGCTATCTACAAATGGGACATTCCCATAAACCAATGAAAACAAAGTTACTCCCAAAGCCCAGATATCCGATGCACGACCACAATATACACTCTACATAAGAAAATATAAATTAAAAACATCCAAAGATTTCTGGCATTACCATACCTTGCCCAAAACAAGAGTTTCTGGAGCTCGAAAAGCTGGTGTACCAGCTGTGGATCCATTACTCATTGTAGCATCTTCCCCAAGAAACTCATTACAAACTCCCAAATCCGCAATTTTAACATGACCACACTCGGTTAGAAGTAGGTTTCCAGGTTTTAAGTCCGCATGTATAATTTTTTGATAGTGCACTAATACAAAAGACAATAATATAAATAATAATAGCCACAGATGCCACTCATCTCGAACTTATACTTACAATATTCTAAGCCCAGTAATGTATCCCTAAACACACTCCAAGCACGTTCCTCTGATAGTGGTTTATTTGTGGGAATACTAAGTACTTCTCCATTTTTAACCAACTCAAAAACCATATATAGGGAATCTTCCACGGGATCGTCTAGTACTTCCACTAATTTCACAATATTGGGATGATCTAATTTTTTTAAAACGGCAATTTCTCTATAAACCCGATCTAATGGTGATGTTGATTGTTTCGCGCTTCGCCGCATAAGTGCTGCTTGCCGCAAAAGCCGCTTTTTTGATAGAATCTTCATGGCATAATGTGTAGAGTCTTCTTCGGAGTAGGCAAGCTTCACCAGTCCATAGGATCCCTATGAAAAAATAATGAATTAAAACTACAGCGTTTGATTAATTTAATATTAAATGCACTTACCTGACCAATTTTATCCATAAGCTTGTATTGATTTAGCTGTAGGAAACTGCCTGATCTTTCAATAGATATTCTGCGAGATTCGCGTAAAGGAGGCCGTCGTCGCACAGAGCGAGGACTTCCAAAAGGACTGCCATATGGACTATATGGTACGTTTGGATAAATTGGACGAGTTTCCGCAGACTGGAACATCATGGACGTAGCACTAGGTCGCTGAGTCAAGCGTGGACATGACTCCTCACTGGGTTTAACCTGTGTTTCGTACGCAGTTGGATTGGATTCATCAACATCTAGCTGAATTTCACTATCCGTAGACCGGTATTCATTTATATTTGGAAGAAGACGGTTATGGAGTTTTCGATCGATGCTTAGGAATGCACAGTCATCGATCCCTAAGTCCAGAGATTGAGATTTCAGAAGAGTTTGTTTTCCAAGTGAAGAATGTTTATGTACAGGATTATCCGTAGTATCAGTACTATCTTGCAGGACGGTGCCAATAGCACATTCTGAACTAGTAGGAGCAACAGCTGGACCGGAATTATAAGAATGTGCTAAAGACTTTGCGTCATCACTTTTAAGATCACATTGTGGTTGTTTAGATCTATTTTCAATATGATCCGTACCTATTTGTTCAGGACGGTGCACATGATTATTTTTGATTTTTGGTTTTGTTCCAACTGAGTTAGCATGTAAACAATCATCACGAGGGTCGTCAGTAGAACCAATTTGAATTTTCTCAAATTGGTCCTGCAACATTAAAGCTGATTTCGTATTGGTCGTCCTTATGTAATCGTAGTCACATTCATTCACAACTTCATTGTTATCCTTATTGCACTCTAAATTAACAGCCTCATTCAGATCACAAGTAAGATTATTTGATTTATCTATTGATTGGTCATCTTTATCCAAAATTTGGCTTTTTTCTAAGGTTTCGGTGCTGGTTTTTGATGATACACTAAACTCTGCCATCGTTCGACGTTTTATTTAATATTACAACTAGTTTTGGGAACCATTTCTATGTTTCGAGTTTCTGTGTAGAGAAAAAGTGGTTAAAGACAAATAAAATATAAGATACTATACAAACAAATGCACTAAAGACCAACACAAAATAATGTCATTAAAATACCTCAAGGGTATTCACTCTTTCATGATGATGTTCCATTTCTTTCTTCATTCACTTTTAAAGAAGAACGTGTTAATATACATGAGAAGTATTCGAACCCATTAGGAACATTGTTAATATAACATTAATTTGTGTACTTTTAAAACTTTGAACAGGCGCACACAAAATGTATTTTAAGGTCTATTATTGAGCTATTTTTAGAACTTGATTTAATTCCGCACATATCTACATTAGTATTGTTTTCGGACATTCAGTTCTCTTCGTTTCAACAGTGAAAATTTTGTTATTTTCTCAGATTCAGCGAACAAATAGTGCAAGATAACTTGTTGACGTATAAATAAAGTGAATAATATTGATAAATACGATTGATAGTCAAACTTTCTTACTTTAAGCAAATGATTCGCTTACACAAAACAGTGTTTTTATGGCTGACATGCTTTATTTTAGCAATACAGTCCATAAAGTCCACTGAGTACATGGGAAAGCCTTTCTCAAGGCCCAACAGATCGACACGTCCAATACGAGGAGAGTATATACCATTGGAATTCTATAATGCTATGAGATCAGCAGACGCATCGAAACAAAAACTACAAAATCAATTAAGGAATTTCCTCGAAAGCCTTCAGAGAAATTTAACAACGTCTAGTGTGCTAAATGTATTGGACGATCACAACCAAATTACACCGAATCCAATTCTTAAATTACAAGAATTATCAAAGTTTTTTCACACAACAGCTGATACGGCAAATACTTTTGCACATGATGCTGAAGTTTATTTTGAAGTTGTGAAAAGTTCAAGTTATACACTTTTGTTGCAACTTCGACAGATCCCATCAACCCAATCCAAGTTGGTAAAACTTTTGCTAACCAATTATTTTGCAGAAATGGAATTCTTCCATATAATCCTCTCGGAGATAATCGATGAAATTCTAGAATATACGCAAAGCACTCTAATCGGTATTAGAAACACCTTTAATTACTATGCCGATGTTCAACATTATGTATTGCAAAATTGGAACTTTAAAGGCGGCGAGCCTTGTTGTCGGGAATATATGGAGTTTTTGCAACAATTTTCTGCAGAAATATATAAGTGCACAGTCAGTGAAAAGCTCAACACTGCATATGATGTGTTTTCAATCACGGAGTTAACCAGCGCATATATTATGCGTCAACTAGAGTTTCGAATACAGCGAATTTTCAATTGCTTTTATTTTGGAAACTTTGAAATTCGTTGCAAGTTTCTTCAAGATGTTGAAGAAGATTTTGAAATACTTTTCAATCAACTTGAGGATTTGGAAACATATTATGATATCAAAACTAAAAAGGGACGTGTTTCAGCACTACGACTTCGACGTCAAAGTAATACTAAAGAAACATCAACAGATGAACCAAAGGCTCTTGTTGACTGTATACCAGCAGATTTTCCCAGACGTCAAATGCGTGCAACTTTAAAACAGTGTTTTTACAATATTCAAAGTTATTAAAACTTATAGAAAATGAAACCTACTTACAAATATTATATGCCCTATAGTGGATTCATAAGCTGAGCTTTAGTTATCAGCCTATAGTTCTAATAAAACAATATTAATACTATTATTTGTGAACACTATAATAAAAAGAAGTCATTTTACGAACAAAGATAATTATTTATATACATTTATTTCTTAATTTTGAACATCAACGATAACTAAAGAAATACAACATTTGGAATATAGTACTTTAACACGCATAAGCTTATCAAACTTGCGAATTACTTGATTTAAGCTTTGAATAAGATTGATGAGCTCGTCGATGGTCGAATTAAGGCATTGCATCGTCTCTTCTGGGCTCATAATACTGTTCTCAAAACAAAGTTGAATCTGATTAAGTTTCTGAGCAATATCAGCTATATAACCAGCACCAGAGTTCAGCAAAGATCGTATATTACGGCAAAGGAAAATTAATGGCTTTATTGTAATATTACAACAGCTTTGCAACTCTGCAGTACTCATGTTAATAAGGGCTTCAACTGTTTTACAAACATCATTATACGGACGAGTAATATTTGAGAGAAGTTTGCTCTCCTCACAATTACTTTTGTTGATTAACTGATAAGCACTCTTAATACTCTCAATAATATCAGCAAATTCGGATTTAATCAGCAATATGCAACTTAATGCTATGGAACGAAAATACTGAATATCAATTTCGCCAACATGATATGCTTTAAATACAGTATTCCAAAAAGCGTTGAAGATATTTCGTGTGAATTCCTTGATGTCGGCACCATCATTATATTTGGTTTCGGGAACATTTGTAATGTTGTCTATTAACTTTTTCTGCACAGCCCGCTCATTCAGTGCAATTGTTTTTGCAAACGAAAACCTTAAAATGAGTATTAAAGGCAGCACAGATTTCCAACTACACACCATCGCAGAAGATTAAACGCAACTACTGTCAAGAAAATGGGATTGGCATTCTGAGGCTGGCGCAGCAATCAGATGAACTTAGGAACTACTTGTTTTTTTTACTCACTATTTGTAATATATATACAATATACAAATAACAACCAAACAATATCCCAATGAGGGTAGACAAAGTCACGACCGAGTGATACTCATTAGACAGACGGAAAACTTAGGTTAATATTATCATTAAACTACATTTTTATATAGTTTATTTATTCATATATTTACACGAGAAAAAACAACAATCCCAATTCATAAATAAAGGTAAATAGTAAAGTTAATATAGGTGATATTCGATCACACTCAGATGTGAGATACCCAGTAGCAAAACGTGTCATCACTAAAACTCATGCATATGTGAACACACACCCACAAATAAGCGAACACACAGAGGCGTACTTATATAGCTTACGTTTATTCGCCCCTATGTTAAATACAAAATCGAAATTCTATAGTATAATTTGATTTAGATAAGAATGAAAAATAATGTATAAATAAATATAAAATGCATAGAAACTTTCGTTCTCAATTGGTCGAGAAGTACAATATTTAGTATAGTACAGTTAGCTTTGAAAACAATAAAGGATCAGCAACATCATTCCGAGAATGCTAAAACATTCCTAGATCTATTTGTATTATTACAATGTAATTTATACTAATGCTAATCTTTGATTAAAACCGTCATATACGCTTGCACAGTGGAACACTTCTCAAACTAATTTATCAATCAGAGGTAAAAACTAGCGTTACCTGCGATGCTAGCAGAAATTATTTGTTCTCTTAGTACGGATTTAAAACTGATCACACAATTTAAATTTGATTATATAATATGCGTATGCGGTTTACTATGCTTCTGTATTGGTGTGAATAGATCAATAGATCACGTACCAGATTCGATTTAGCATTACGAAATGACACGACAACGACACGGCTCTACATGTTGTACGAATATATTGTAAATAATTATGCATGTATTTATTCAAATACAAAATGTGGTTTTTAAAATTGTAAAAGAATTCAATAGATTCAACCTAAATAGACACTATTTCACTGTTTACATTGGAACGTTCGCTTTTCTACTGAGTGGGTGCACGTGCAAACAACTAAAACAATTGCTTTGTACTGAAATGTTCAAGCATACGTGAATACTTTTGAACGTCTAATTTTATGTGAATGTTTATAACAATTTCGTTATCTCTTAATACATGCATAAATCAGTATACATGTAGACATGCTTAAATGTGTATTGGCCTTCGTATTGTATTCGAATATATTTACATGCATAGTATTGTACGTGGATAACACATGCACGTATGTATGTATGTTCATACACGCACACTTGTACACTCATTGGTAAGTATTTCAAAGACATAACAGTCCTTTTTGTAAAATTATTGAAATAAGAAATGAATTGAAACTACCTTTTAACTTTCACATGAGTATCGCGACTGCTGTCAACTGAAGTGATTATTTTTGTTTGTGTTTTGGTACACACATTCGTGTGTATCGGCTTAAGCATCCGAGCTTAATACGCATGCACATACACGCACACACACCATTTAGAGCGCGTGTATTTATATCAATGAGTTAATAAGTTATTAATAACGTTAGACAAGGACATACATACATACACTTATGAATATCGTATGTTCACAACATTAGCATTCATAATAGTATGATGAATCTTCCTTCCTTGTTCATCTGTATGTACACAAATGTAAACATGCATATGTATGTATATGTGGACGTACATACGTACACAATAGAGTTTTAACTTGTTTACAACTTCATATTTTTACCGTTTTTTATTAGCCATTTACGCATTTAAATATAGTTGAGGGAAAAGAACATTCCAAATTATTTTTAAAGTACATGTTTGCATATGTACATTCCCGTACATATACATATGTGCATATTTCAAGACTTAAAGGAATCTCGTTGACTGGTTAAGCTTTTGATTTGGGCGATACATGTGTGTACGCGTGTAACCAACAGTAAACGATAGGTGCTTTAAAAGCTCAAATTTATCGAAACTCAACTCTGAATATCGTCAACTGAGAAGTTCAAAATATATCGCACGCTATATAAAACTTTACATTTTGAAAACTTAACAATTAACGCAGCTAAAACAAATAATGTATCAGTAAAATTTGAAAAATAAAGTCAAGAAGACAGCGATTCTACAATACAATGTTGCCTTCCCCTATATAAACTATGCATTATTATGATTAAATAAAATAAATTATTGAAAATAATCAAACACATAAATGCTTCTGTGCCACACATACGCTGTTAAGATTTATAATCGTATTCCCCTTATCCTTTAAGTTAATGAGGAATACAAAATATATAATTTACCGTATATATAATGTTCTGCCTGCCCCAATTCTAAAGCTAAAAATATTAGGTAATGTCTATTAATTCAATTATTCATTTTAATGTATCAAATTTTTAATATAAATATACAAATATAGAGCAAATTCGGCTTCTACGAACACTCCTCTTGGCTTTTTCGCACACAGCGTGCCACTTTGCGCTTGAAATCAGTATAGGATTCTCTCCATTCCTTAGCTGCATCAACATTTGCTGGAGACTCATCGTTAGGGTCCGCCAACATTGATATCACCGATATCAAAATAGTTTCCACTGTGTGCACTGGCAACCAGCGCTCTGATGCCTTCTCGTAACCCCATTTATCATCTCCAGGCTCATGTAAGATTGAAATACAAACGTCACCGTTCTTTTCAATATTTGGGTGCCAGATCTCTGTAACAAACTTCATTCGGGGTGGGCGAAGAGGATATTCTTTAGGAAAGTATAAGTGCGCTTTGAAAAAGCCCCCTTCACTGGAAATACGAAGAACAAAAGATAACACTATTTTAAAATGCTGTATAAAATAAGTGAAAGTATTGTTTAGGAACAACAGAAACAAGTACAATCTGTTCAGGGTGATTGCTATAACTAATTACAATAATATAAAAATACATTGTCAGAAGATCAGAAGCTTATCACATTTAGTTATCAATCGTAAGTAAATACATAAAAAAAATATATATATAATATGTATAAATTAATACTTTATCTGTAAAACTGGTTTAAGCAGATCAATAAATTATACAATGTATAGGGTTGCACGTATTAAATTTATAACGATTTTGATCTTCATAAATTGTAGCCCTATTATGCAATAAATAAATTTTATATTACATTATAAGTAAATGTAATATAATATTTTATTCATATTTGAAAAAAATATTAAGTTTAATTAACCTACTAAAGTGTATCTGGTGGTCCAATTATAAGGACTTCCCAACGAAATATATCATTTTCATCAATTAATCCAGCTGAGAAACCTTCGACTGGGTTCTTATTTAGTTCTGAAAAAAGCAAAGAGGAATATTTGGTATTATTAATAAACAGTTATAGTATGTATCTTATATGTTTTATAGCTGAGTAATATAAATATAAATAAATATTTGAATATCAAGTTCTTTCTCAGGAAATATATAGTTTCTTATAACATCCTGTTAATATAATAATAGAAACTTCATGTGTAAATTTGTATAGTATCGCCTTTGTTTTCTTAGTAATGCTAAATACAAATTTACACAGAAAATAAACATATTTAATAATATGGAATACAATAATTATAATTCAAGACGTTTTTTGAGCCCCCGATAATTATTCTTTACTTAGAATAAGAAACAAGTACCAAGACAACCTTAGCATTGGACAAAATCGAATGTTTATTATCCTGTTTCTGAAAAATAATTTTACTGGGGGTAGGTACGGGTAGGTGCCTACGACCGACCATATGCAAGTACTCTCCGTGTCACCCAATCAGGTTGGTTGAACAATTTTGGCATATACATATATAAATGTGTCTGCGAAAGTAGTCAATATTGATCTTACATGTACAAACTGTATCTCAAATTTATACACCCGTAGTTGCAGAATGTCAAAAGGACATGCAGTAAAATAAAACGAAGGTAGTAACTATATATATTTAAAGTAATGACTCGGCGTTTAAACACGCATCTTTTGGCTACGCATTGTCAAACAAATTCGCATTATCATGTGTAAACGTATTCACACATACATACAAACAATGACTTAAAACACAAAGGGAATGCACAACAACACAAGGATATGGAAAAGAGTTGCAGATAAAATTGGTAAGGACAATAGAACATGCATACATACAAACGCATCTTTTTAGAAGTACCACGCGTAAATGTATATATGTAAAACAAAGCATATATGTATAATATATACAATAGATGTATTTTTATATGTATATGAGTGTACATACGTATGTACAAATGCATGTTAGAGTAATTAACCTTACATATTGAACATAAATATATGTGTGTATATACAGAATATGTACATGTGAAATATATTCTTTGAACACGGTCCTTGGATTTACATATGTACATATATCGATGGACGCACAATGAGTCTTTGCCTCGTACATAATTATGTATCATCTCTGTATGTACCCACGTTTCCATGTGAAGGCGGATGTCTGGGAGATTCTCTACGTTTGATATAATTTTTATACGTTCATATGTTGTACACATTTATAAATACGGTCATCGGCATGCACAATCATATATTCATATAGGGCGACATGTGAAACATACCTGCTAATTGCTTTTTCAAAAGTAATGAAGATTGTAGTTCCGACATTTCAACTTTTTCTGAACAATTTCAATAGGGTTAAGCACTCTTAACTTATACAAATTAAAATATTTTACTTTAAAAATGCGGATTTCTCTAAATGAAAAGTGTTTTTAGCTAATATGAAAGCCGACAATATACTCCTCTCATTCTTCCAAGCCGGAACAACGTAACTTACTGAAACAATAAAGGGTATAGACGACCGAACTCAGATGACTGATGAACTAGTTCGCGGAACAACTGAAATGGAACATCATTTAAAGAATGCCGTTCCCACTGTAAGTTTTCTTACCACGATATTAATTTGCTTCTGCAATTTGTTCAATTTGTTTTTTTAACAAAGTATATTAAATATGGATGGATAAAACTTTACCTGTATATTCAAAAGGGTTTTTTTTTTAAATATATCGCTGCATATTAAGTTTTTTTTTTTCGATATAAAAAATAATAATTATACATTCATTCATATTTTATTATTTGAAATAATAAATTAATTTTATTTTAATTTTATATTTTATTTTATAATTTCATAAGCCAGTGTTTTGAAATATTATGCGTTTATTTTATTAGTTTCCAAAAATTTTCGGACATAAACTTACTAATTCCTGCCATGTATTTTCTATAGAACTAATTTAATTTATACACTTAAATATTGTTCTATTAAAATGTTTCTTAAAATGCTGATGTATTTATTGTGTATAACTTCGATTAAAACAACAGAAATTATTATTTTAGTCGGTGAGAATTCAGTTCTTGCTCGTTCATCCAGAGGAAACGAAGCCGTCTGCAGGCCTTGCGCCGCTTCCATATTATCATCGACTCTCAAGACAAAGCTAAATGATCCCCATTAATCATTTGCGAAACAAATTTTGAAAGCCATACCAAATTCAGCCAAATAAATTTTATTTTCACAAGTTTAAACAGTAATACAAATATATATTTATGTATTTGGCCACTTAAGTGAAATTTAAAGATTGGAGAGAAACTTAATATTTACATTTACAAATTATCTAATGTATTATGAATATATTGAGAGTTTAAATTTTCAGTGAAAACACCATGCTTAAAAACTGTTCATAGTGAATAGTAATGACTCCATCCATGTCCGTATCATGTTGCCTGAAAGCTGTTGTTAAAGTCTGAAAATTATAAAAAATACGTGTTTATTATATGACGCTTATCAAAAAAATGTTTACAAGAATAAAGGAAAATAATATGAATTAACAACAGATGCCAAGTTTTTAAATAACCGCTACATATATCTGCACATTAAGCACTTATTTTTGATAGATTAATAAAAACAGAAAATTACTTACATAGAGAACAATGCAGCATTGAATAAAATCATCAAAAAGAATGGTCCCACGGCCGAATCGGTCAAATTTACGAAGCAAGACCTCAACAAGGTGGTCAGAGAGACGGTATCCAAATGATGTCAGAGCCGTTTTCAGTTCCTGTTTATCAATGTTGCCGGAATTATCCCGATCAAACGATTTAAAACAGTTTTGCCAATCAGTAACATATTTCCACAGTGCACCAAAGTCTTGAAAAGATACTGTTCCTCTGTTCTCGCGATCAAACATGCCAATCATAAGTCTAACTGTTTCTGGATTGAAGGCAGACCAAGTGCCATTGGAAAGAGCCACTTGAAGTTCATCCGCAGAAATGTGTCCGCTTCTGTCTTTATCTACCCTGCAATATAGATAATTAGAGTATTAAGCGGTCATTCATACATTGGTACATAGGAATGTCACTACACAAATAAACTTGTTGACACACGAACCATACACGTATTTATGCAAACAAAACTTACCTTTGAAACACATCCCAAAGAAAGCTTTGATCTGGCATCCCGCCTTGGTGATAAGCCATATTGAAATCAAAAGTCAATGAAATTAACTCTCTTTAAAAGCTAAAATCTATGGGATAAGGTGGTCCAAAAGTGTAGGGGAATATGACTCACTAAATGTGGAAATGTTTTATCGATATTCCTCAACAGTAATAAATAAATCGCAACATAAATACTCTAAAATAATGTAACGAATAACGGAAAGATACTTTACAAAACGAATATATATCGATAGTTTATATTTTTTCTTTAATACAAACCTATCGTGTTGACTTGACCACAACATGTTTGTGTAAAGATAAACACAACCCGCGCTTAATTCTGTTTACCAGTAGTAAACAATGAAATTCTTAATATTGAAACTGCATAGGTAGGTGCAGCTGTTTGCTAATATCGACTCTAATGAGGTTGTTTCAACTATTAAAACTGGTATTTGAATAGGTAATTTCGGATACGTGGATCCGTAAAGACATAGTAACAAGTTAGTATTACTAATTCCCCTTAGTAATATACAACAGAAAAATAATGAACAAAATGGTAATTATTGGTTGTGATATTGTCAATATGAATTAATCCTAACCGATAATCCGTTTTAGCGCCACTTTTATATTTGTTTTCTAAGTATAATCGCCGTAGTGATGTTGCTTTACATATTTCATGAGCGACCACAATGGGAATATTCATCGTTAAACATAGGAACATATAAACTGTAAGTATACATTTTCAAAAATTCGTTAATATCCAATTGTTTATAAGTAAAAATTTAATAGTATTTTTAAACTATGTTGCTCAGTTGAAGTTTAAAAAGAATACCAGGCTTAAACTATAATTTTTTATTACAGAACTCCGAAGAAGGTTCCTTTGCATGTTGTGGTAGTTGCTTGTGGTCAAAGGGCTCGAGAGACTCTAGTAATGATAAAGTCAGCTTTACTTTTTAATATTTATCAAGAAAGCCTTAAATTTATAATATTCGCTGAGAGTGCATTAACTGAAATTATAAATGAAAAACTGACAGACTGGCGCGACATCTATCCCCAGTCGTTAGACTTCGAAATATTACCTCTAAATTTTCCAAATCAAAGCGAAACAGAGTGGAAAGCTCTTTTTAAGCCATGTGCCGCGCAACGTCTATTTTTACCGGTAAGTGGAATCAACCAAGCACAATTGTTGTTATCCAGAATAACATGAAAACAATCATACACACGTATTTATATTTCATAAATAAACACATATGAAAAATATTTGTAATCTATTCTATTATTTTAAAATATTTTTTATTTTGATTTCATGTAGTCGCTTCTGCCTGATGTCGATTCGTTGTTATATGTTGATACAGACACTATATTTCTATCTCCAATTACGGATATATGGAGATTTTTTGGAAAATTCAACGAGACTCAAATTGCGGCATTAGCACCTGAGCACGAAGATAAAAACGTCGGATGGTACAATCGTTTTGCTCGGCATCCATTTTATGGTCAACTGGGAGTAAATTCTGGAGTCATGCTTATGAACCTTACACGTATGAGGAATTTTAATTGGGAGCAACATGTTTTGCCTATTTATAAAGAGTACAAACTACGTATTACCTGGGGGGACCAAGATATTATAAATATCCTTTTTTATTTTCATCCCGATAAACTACATTTAATGCCCTGTCTATATAACTATCGCCCCGATCATTGTATGTATATGAGTATTTGCAATACTTCTCAGTCGGGAATTAAAATAATGCATGGTAATAGAGGTTATTTCCATTCGAAAAAGCAACCATTATTTAACACAATCTATGATACAATCGAGAACTATCAACTTAGTTCTAGTCCGTACACCGATTTTCTGCTACCGCTTCAGACAGCAGTAAATACAGAATCTGTTCAGGAATCAACTTGCGGAAAAGTCGCAAGAGATATAATATCAGTGACAAATAGTATTTTCGGCAATAATTATTAAACTAATTCTCATAGTAAATTAACACTTTATCTAAGCACCGATGTACTATATTTGCCTTATTACTATTTTAACTACCAATATTAAGGTATATTTAAATATATATGTATATGTATGTACACTTAATTAATTAGGAAGTACATATTTAAGATACTCATAAAATGAGTAAATATAAAATAGAGTTTTTCAACAATGAACAGCCGTTTAATCAAATTCTTGATTATTTCTGGAAATACTATATATTGGAATATAATATTGTATAAGGTTGCTTAAAGAGATCCAGTTACTTACTAAAAGCTGGAATTCGTATGTGGTAAAGCTGTAGTAGTTTGACTTTTTTAAAGTTTTCTTAAAGATCTACTGCAACTAAAGCCAGGTACCGCCGAAATCGAATAGTGTCATCGTTGTTAGGTAAGGTGCATTCCTGTGCAAGGGCACTTACTTAACGTGTATATGAGTATTTATTGGCTAGACGCGTAAATAAAGCTGTTCTTAGGGTTTCTACATTGTGAGTAGTCCTGAAATATATGTATGTATATATTAACAAGAAATAAAGTAACTAAAATTGCAGTTGAGCGCGCACAACTTTAAAATATCTTCGCACTATTTCGAAAAAGCGTTGCAGACTTATAACACACTTATGATGTCCAAACTTGCAACGTAACTACTGCGCTTAATAATCATAAATTATCGATTCGAAATTAAAAATAAACTTAAGAAGTTTGTACAGACACTACAAACCCTAATTTTTTCAGTGTAGATCCTATAATTGCTGCGTTTTTCATGCATTTACACAGTGCATGTATATTGTTTTAATGAGGGTAATCACCATTTAAAATAGTAAAGGGTGTCATAAAAATTTGCATTATGTTATAGTTTATTTTTACTTCAAATCTTAAAAGCTAAATGATGCAAATTATATTTAAAGCCAATTAAGAAAAAGCTAAACGTGCCAGAGCACAAATTCACATTTTCAACTATTATAAATCCCATTTTCTTTGAGATAAGTTAAAACTGGCGCTTCCTCTAAAAAACTTCGGGGGAACGCTGAAACAAGAAACAGCCAGATCTTTTCCTAATTTTGGAATTATTATTTGGAAGATTACTTTTTTTTAAATATTCGGAACACTTTAATAATCATTTTAATATAAATAAATAAATAAATCAATTTAAATAAATCAATTTCATTTAATAAATAATTCAATTTATTACATTCACTGTTTATTTATTTTATATTTTTATTTCTTAAAATTCGAAGAAGGATTTGCATACAAAATATTTGTTTTAATTTAAACGTTGAATAATAATTTTATCATAAATTCCAAAAGCCAGATATTGTAGCAGCATAAAACGATGTGTTATCGATAACTTAAATTGGAGCATCAAAAACTATCAAATATACACCCTTGTTATTCATTGTAAGTAAAAACATATGTGTTGAAGCAAGACGCAAACATATTAATTTATGTTCAATTTTTATGTAGTACTAACTGCATAAAAAAGGCATTACCACTTAGTATGGAATCATAAGTTACCCAAACATATATCTGAACTGTATTATATCGTTTGGTTATAAGTTAATAAAACGCCTTGACGCCACACCAAAGATATTGGTAAATACAGTTATATTAGCCACCATGGGAAGCATTGAAAAGGCCTGCATTTCTGGATTTCTTTGCCGCCTTTGCTCAGAAATGCATAGAACAGTTATACACATTTATGGAGATCATGGACAGCGTCTATTCCTTGTTGAAAAAATCAACAACTATTTACCAATTACTGTACGTACTGTGTAGAGAAATGTATTGTATTTAAACGAAACAAAACCATTTATAGTCGATTCCCCTATACATAGATATCTCCAACGGATCCATTACCTAAAACTATCTGCAAAACTTGTTTACATAGAGTGGAACAACATTATATACTTTTAAAGAGACTAAATCGCATGAGGCAAGAACGCAAGCTAAAGCTGATGGGCAGTTTAAAGTCGAAGAGGAATGCAGTAAGATATTCATTTTAATTGATAAAAAATTGCTTACAAACATTTTGTTTTACCTTTCCACTTTCAAGGATAATTTATCAGTGTCTAGTGCTGAGTGCTCTGATGATGACGAGCCTCTATCTACAGCGGATAAATCCAGCTCCAATAAGCCCACAACTTCAATAAATAATGCCCGAAACAATGACAACCAGAATAGCCCAGGATCAACTCGTAGACAATCTCCTCTGGCAAACGCTACTCTTATCTATCCAACTACAGGCCGTAATAATTTATTTCCAACGACCTAGAATACCTAGAGATTAATTTAATTTTTGTTTAACCTAATGTAACACAATTTTCATATGTACGTATTATTGATAAATTAAAAAAAGAAAAATTATAGATCTGTATTACAACCACCTGACAATTTGTACTTTTAGTTTGAAAAACAAACTGAAATATACATATGTATATATATACATATATGTGCACATAAGTAGTGGCCCAGAATGACAAGACCTGGTGTATATTTTAATTATAAAGATTTCAGCTTAAGAATCTTGGTATATAATCGGTAAAATGACGAAGGATACTTCAGAACAATTTGTTTTGGAATTTTGTTACCAGCAATTACAAATAAATGCAATACGCATATAATGGCTAAGGAACCTTTATTAAATAATTATTATAACATCTCTTATGAGTTCAATAATATGTAATTTGTATGTGTTTATTTTATTGACGACGACGTGTATTGCGTTGCTTGTCGAACCGCATTTCCATTTCTTCGAGTACTTTGGGAGTGTATCGGACCACAAGCTTTACAGAACCGACGGCCTGCTTGAGAAGTTCGACTGCTCTCTCATGGTTTTCTCCTTCAACCGACTGTAATCGAATCGCAAATCATTACAGTAGATATTTGTATTTATAATATATGAGCATAAAACCTACCACACCATTGACGGAAAGTAATTGATCTCCTCTTTTAAGACCTCCATGTCTATCTGCAACGCCCCCTGGGATAATTCGAGATATATAAATGGGAGAATTCTGTTCCTTGCCTCCCATAACATTGAAACCTAATCCTGTAAGATAAATATATCATTAAATATAGTCATTTATCTTAATGAAAACCATGTATAGCGCTTGCTCCAAGTACTTAAATATAGTTAACGTATTTATACAAACCTTCTTCAGTTTTTGGCAATTCAACAACTCGAGGATGCGCGTGTCCCTCACTGGCAGCAAATGCAGCAACGGTTGCCTTCGCTGTTGCCGATGCACGGACATCGTGGGAGCCTTGAATATCAACTGTCTCGTAAACATGTTCGTAAACCTCACGAACAGAGTTAAGAAAGTCTGAATTGAGAACCTTTTGTAATGCAGCTAGCTTTGTTGTTGGAAAATCTCCACTAGCCTGCAACTTTTCTAATAGCTCTATGGACCGTTTTACATCTGCAACAAAATATTGAAAAACATTTCCATACATACATACACACTTTTTCACATATAAACTAGTAAGCACCCAATTTTGTTATTAAATGGTCTTACCTCTGGCCAATGTCAGAGGTTCAGAAACTTCAGTCATCTTAAAGCGTTTGTAAGAAAATCTGAAATATATATACCAGTATGTATGTTTTGCTGCTGTATCTAAACTTATATATGTGACCGAGTTTAGTATGGAAATTAGAACTGAAAAATTGTCAATGAAACTGTTAATAAAATATCGATTAACATCTCGTATGAACTTTGTATATCGATATTTGTAGTAGTGAATCAAAAAGTAATATGAGAATACAATATATTTGCTCACACAAATACTTACCTTAAGTTTACTAGTATTTTAGTGCTATATAAGTTAATTTAATGTTAATAGTGCAAAAACATCAATAAAATAAAAGTTGGAATTAAATGATGAGTTAGCAGGCAACTTCTGTGTTTCATTTTGCAAGTTCCATTTCGTTGAATATTAGTTGCTATTTTGCCTGGTAATCATCGCTTAATATGTCACGAAAATATCGATAAGATAAAACAAATATGATAACTTGATCGATGTTTTTAACATGCATACGCCACCTCATCTATAGAGAAGTTGTCAAATTTACTTTCAAAGTATTAGTTAAAAAATGTTGAAAATATTTATTTGTGCCCTAACAATATTGGGATATATTTGTCCCCTTCATGGTGTCATGTTCCACTTGGCACCGAACACACAAAAATGTCTTAAGGAGGATATACAAGCAAATCAGTTGGTGATGGGCGAATACGAGGTCTCCGACGTACCTGGCCAAATTATAGACTACATTGTGAGTTAAGTTTGTTTAATTAAAGGACTCATATAAGACAATACTCTTGAACAGGCTCGTGATACAAAGGGTCATATTTTGTCACAAAAGGAACATATTACCAAGGGTAAATTCAGCTTCACATCGGAAGTGTATGACACGTACGAAATTTGCTTTATATCAAAAGTGCCACCACGTAAGTAATATTCTACTATCCCGCAAACACATATGTTCATGAAATATGTGACACCTAAAAAATTCTAATTACTTGTAGATCAACGTGGAATCAGTCAAGAAGTCTCACTAGTAACTAAAAAAGGAGTTGAAACTAAGAGCTACGAGGGCGTAAGTTTAATGCATATTTAGTTGTATAATTTAGGGGTAAAGTTGTTTGTTTTTATTGAAGATTGGCGAGGCTTCCAAACTTAAACCTCTCGAAGTTGATCTAAAACGCTTGGAAGATCTGTCAGATTCAATTGTATTGGATTTCGCATTAATGCGTAAACGCGAAGAGGAAATGCGTGATACTAATGGTAATATGTATTTGATATTCATGGGAATCAAAACCACTAACTATATTTTACGTTACAGAAAAAACCAATAGTAGAGTGTTGTTCTTTAGCATATTCAGTATGTGCTGTTTACTTGGTTTGGCTACTTGGCAAGTTCTGTACCTTCGCAGATATTTCAAAGCAAAAAAACTAATCGAATAATCAAAGGATAGGAGTTTGAAGCATTGTGGATTTTTAAAGAAAGCTTAACGCTTTATTTCTAACTCTTTTTCATAATAAAGTTTAGCTTTTCATTTAGATTATGAAATTTCTTGTTTTATATAAATTCTAGGGCTGGTTGGCTTGTTTTCATATTTTCTATTTATTAACACACAACATTGTTACAACAGTATATAATAAGTAGAGAACATCTACAACGCGAATCCCTTTTTCCACATCGGAAATGGAATGGCTGCGACGTTTGGAATGGCTGGCTCGTTTAAACACTAGTCTCTTTTAGTAAGGCTCCGTTATCTGTTTCCGACTTACTGGAGCAATTTTCTTCTTCCTGCTGTTGTTCATTAAGGCTTGGCGATATTGGTTTTACGAGAATATATCTAGAAAGGGAACTATGCGACACACCAGTGTCATCCATATTAGATTGCTCTATCCAAAGACTTTCATCCACCATGGATTGGTTCATTAATGCCTTCAATGAGTTCTGTGTTTCGGCAAGATTTTGTTGACTTGTAGTCCCTACAATTACAATACAAAATTAATTAAAGGAACACAAGTCGAGCAAGGGAATGAAGCGTTAGGAGGAAATAAATAAAGCTGAAACAATTCCAAACACTATGCAAGCGTTATAAAATAATAAAATAAATACAATATAAATGTTAAAACAAATATATAATTTATTATTTAAGTTTACATAACAATAAAAATGCAGAAAATACATTTTACAAAACAGAATATTTGTATTAAAAAATTAAAATAAAGTAAGAAAATAGTTAGCACTTATACTAACAGACTCATTTAGTGATTTATATTTTTGATTTGTACATTTCAGCTGTTCGAAAGTATTCGTAGATGTCATTGATTTTAAAAATATATATATTTTTTTTTAAGATTCTTGAAACAAATAAGTAATGTCACTTTTTTAAAGAAAAATTTTAAAATGTCGAAATTGATTCTTTGTTTCACTTACATTAAATTAAGATTACTATATATGGTATACTATTTTTCATAAATTAATTTCTTTCGTAAAAAAACAATTTTACGTTTGTAAAATAATATAACAGATACTATATTTTAGTAAATATATATTTTGAAATGACAAAATAAAATAAATAATTAAATAAATAAAAACAAAACTCTGCTAAATAAAATACAAAACCTAATTAATTAGTTAATGCTACAACACATAGATAATATACAGGGGTTTCGATGTTGATCGCTTGAAATTGTGTCTGTAGAGGAGCAAATATCTTCAACAGTATCAACATCTTTTTTGACACTAGTGCCATCTTTATCTGATATTCTTTTAAGTTTTTCTAAACGAGATTTCAATTGTACAGGTGATACCGAACTTCGCGATTGATTTTCAACAAGAGCTTTAGTAGAATTTGAACTATTAAAATTGTCAGTTAAAGTGTTCGTAGCCTGTTGCTTTGCGCTATCATAATTCAATGTATTCAATTCGTTTCGCATACGATCGGTGGTCGGCGTATTAGAGCTATCGCTTGAGATAGTTAAATCAAGATTTGGGGAATGAGAATCATAGCTTTCTGGGGTATATGGACCAAAATGTGCGTTATCAATATAAGTACTGAGATGTTGTGAATCTTGAATTTGGTTAACAATTATATTCTCTGTAATACTATTCGATAATAAACTAAATCGATTTTTGTATAAATTATCATGGCACATAGGACAAACAATTCTTCTGGTTTCGATTGCATTTCCATTGCTATTGCAGGTCTCAGGAATAGATACTGGCGAACACATACAATCACATATATTATCTGAATCGATTATATTGATTCGAATGTTTGGAAGATTTGTTGAATGGTTGTTCTCTTGTGTATCTTTTTCCTTTTCCAAATTACCATTTGAAAATAATATTGAGGATTCTTCTTGTACTTTAACTCGTTTTAAATTATTATATTCTTTTACAATTTCATTATATAGTTTATTTGAATAAGGACAAGAATTGCATTGATCAGGAGATGTCCCATTGTTGTTATTTGCATGAGTGTATATACAGCTGCAATCACATGATATATAAGTACCTTGTTTCGGCTTAAGGAAAACAGATAAGTAAATAGGCTACATGATAAAAAAGAGAGATAATAAATATATTAGCTCGAGCAGGCTTATATGTATATTAAATATTTTGAGTGTATTTAAATAGAGTATGAGTGTATATCGATAAGCTTAAAAGACATATTTTCTTGTGCTCGCATCGCTGAGTGATGAGTTGAATAGAACGATTTAATTATTTATATAAATTAATATACAAATTCGAGTTTTTCAGTAATCATAATCAAACAGTCACGACTGCTAGATTAATTCTTCTTCAATTCTAAACATTAAAAAAACGTTGTCTTGTAATTCAATTAATAAATTGAATATATGTATATACGATAGTCTGCTAACATCTAAGAACGTAGTTGTAAAGCTAAAAATGACATTACCTTGTGGTCTCCCATGCAAGCAGACTCTCCAATCATATCGTATTTCCAATCATTCGATTGGATAATATCTTTCACTTGAGGTGTCATAAGTATTCGATCACACCATGCAGGACACCTTGTGGACATATAATCGGTTGGCATTTCGGGATCTTCTTCAAAGGGGTATGATGGAATAAAACTGATTGGATATTCAAATAAAATTTCCGAAAGTGGTTCCAGTTCTCTGTCAAATTTGTTTAACTAAATCGAAAAAATGGAAATTAATATGTTTATTTACTCTTTATTATATTAAATTACCCAATGTTCTTTGAACTTAAGTTGATGATCAGCGTGACTAAATTCTTTTCTGCCCACAGTAAGTATATTGTTGCCAATAGAATTGCGATAATGAATTTTAGTGCTTTCATTCTTTAAACTTTGGATTCTATGGACGTTTAGGTTTTCAGTTAATTCCTAATTACCATACAAAAATATATAATCAAATTAAGTATATAATTAAACAGAGTCATGATATCATTGTTACTTACTTTAACGACTCCAGCTGTATCACATCTAAAATTAAAATCTCCAAACAGGAAAAAGGGTACAAATCCGTTTTTGACATCTATGTGAAATCTAATCAATAGAAAAAAAAAAGAATAATAGCAGGTAAAAAGGGTACATAATATGCATATAAGTTAGTTAATTACCTTTCGATTGTGTGCACTAGGGCCCGTCTCCTTGTTTTACAGTATACGGATGGAAAATTTTCACATGCTGCCAAATTGGATGCATCATGAAAAAGGTGTATATTGACTAGATCAATGGACGTCCCATTTATCTCCCAACGTGTCCGCATAAAACCTTTTCGCGACCATTTACACTAAAGTACAAATCCATCATTATATAACTATTATTAAAATGATCTAGAATAATTATTAATGTATATAGATTTTATGACACTATATTTAAATAATGACAAAACACTAAACATATTTTAAACTTACTTCTGGAAAAAAATGTTGGGGAAATTTTGACTTGTCTTTGGTCGGAATTTGTTCAATATTACCAGAAAATATTTGCTTATTATCGCAAAGCTTTTCCTCCCAATCATGGCTTAAGAAATTCCAAATTCTTAAAGTACACAAATCTGTGTGTCCAAAGTAAATGTTGCCAAGTGCCTATTAAACAGATATTTCTAATTGTTAATGTAAAACAGGATATAATGTATACTCACTGTGAAATGTTCAGCTGACTTAAAATCTTCGTCCATATAAATGCAAACATATTTAAAATCATTTACAAACATGGCATCGCATAAATTTCGAATAAATTCCTGCACGTGCTCCATGGATTTCTCGTATGTTTTTCCACCCACCTCTTGAAGATGTAGAGCTAAGAATCTTGGATTAATTTCCGTAACTTTGGCAATAAACTCTTCTAGCCATATTGATAGGAGTCTTTTCGGCTGAAAAGGTGAGCATTCAAATTTATTTACATTGGCATATGTATGTATGTATGTATGTATAATGTACGTCAATGTATACTTGTGTGTGTTTCAAAACAAAACTAAATGTCTTCAATTTAATGGGTTTCCGGAAAAAATTCGAACGACTTACATCTTCAAATAAGCTTCCAACATTGGCTGTAACCAGCATAAGTTTTGTGTCCGCCCAGACGTCATTTGTTGCTTCCATTTTATTAATTATCTCTAAGTAATGTATCTTTTGGTATATTAGTGAAAAGGTGTAAAACAATCGATACCTCAAACTATCGATTTTCGAAAGAAATCGATTGTCTTTTAAATCAATCAGATAAAGCTCTCCTGGTTTCACTGCTGTACTTTAATTCGCACAAGCATAATGTAATATATGTATATATTTAATATATTTAATATATTTCAGTGTATAGAGGAAATCAACTTTCGGGTACATTATGAATATTGACTTTATATAGGTCTAAGGTATGTTATTATGTGTTATATTTTATTGATTAAGTTCTCACTCCAATTATCTACAGTACTAATTCTAAATTTCTAATCCCATACTATTTTTTTTATCGTTTAGTGGTATTGAAATTAATATAAATACTGTTGGTATGTACACAAAATATATTGATTTTAGCTGTTGAGGTGGTAACTCTTCTAACACAATTCAGATTCGATATATCGATTCCAGTGTCATCACTGCATTTAAGGCTATCCCTACAAATTTTTTGTTTTTTAACTTTAAATTTACTTAAGTATGTACGTTTCAAGACTTATATCCAGAAACTATCAAATACTATGTAAAAGTTTTCTACCAAAATCAAGTTATAAGTTCTTACGTTATTTTGTTTCCTTGCCCGTAATTGAAAGTAAAACGGGTCTAACGAAACTGCACTTACTACACCAAAATGCAGACCGATCCGAGAAAAGATATATGAGTGCTATGATAACCATAAAACATGACAATGATTCGTTTTACATTGACATGCAGAACGAGAGGGTTTTTCTGAAGTATAATATTCAGGGCGATATAATGGAGATAACACATACTAAAGTTCCTAAAGCTCTTGCCGGTCATGGTCTAGGAAAGCTAGTAGCCAAGGTATTTGTTGGCCAAGTTACTCGATATAAAACTTTCATGAAACTGTGGTCATGTAATTTGGTTGCTTATTGCTGTTTTCAAACAAATTTTTTCTAGCATACTTAATGCCATGCATACAAAGTATTTGTTTGCATGTAATACTAATAACTAAAAGATGTTCTTGTTTATGTATGTTTGTACGTACATATGTACGAATGTTTGCATACATTAGTAAAAACGTACATACATATAGTGTATCTTTTAATTTTGTTTTATTTGCAATCTATTAGTACGACGCGAACGATTTTGATGTGCGTTACTATACTAATTCATACATAAGCAATACGATTATATTATAATAATATTTGACCATGTGTGTTCGTGGCGCAGTTTTATGAATATTTGTCCCTTGTTTTAGGCGGCTTTGGAATATGGAGTGCAACACAATCTAAAAATTCGGATCTTGTGTGGATTTGTGAAATATTATGTCAAGAAATATGAACCTGAATATCTAGAATATGTAATTTGAGATCTGAAAATGAATGGTGAATATATTATGGCTGTTTGAAAATCTTTTAACAAATTATTTAAATAATTATTCAAGTTATTTATTTATAATAATAAAAAATACGATGCTTAAAATTATTAGCATGGAATTAGCATGGTATTGATTAAATTAGCATGGTATTATACTACGGTAGGTCGTATTTTTATAATTCAACAACATCGAAGGAGCGCAAAGCGACATCAGCTCAGTTGCACAACGACAGAGAAACGATGAGCATGGGTGCAATTCTTTGCGCTGTGCGATCGTTTCAATGTGTGCGTATATGCATTCTCGCATATGATCCTTCAATTTGCAATTGAAGAATTTAGCGGTTGAACTGACATGGGTCGTTTAGTCGTTTAGCTTATGCTAGAAAAATGTAATTTTACTAAAGCGATAAGTTTGTTTACTACAATAATGTGAATTTTGGATTGTTTACCTTTTGTCAGTGATGCGTCTTTTGTGTAAATACAGATGACTATCGATATTTTGTGCGGACTGCATGGCTAGAGGAAAAACCCCTCACCAAGTGCTGCTGAGGTAACCGGCACGGCTCTACCGACAAGAAAGCAGCCAGTAACAAAATTCCTCTGCAAATGAAGAACAAACATATTAATCTAAAAACAAAAATTAAAGTTTTAAATATATTGTAAAGTACGATATTGGTTTTTATATTATTTACTGAATATAAGCTATATCGATATTTGTGAGCGCAATTTTAACATAATCAGCTGTGAATGGGAAAAGTGTTGTAAAATATTTCAGTACCGATATGACTGCAAGTCATCGATAGGTCGATATGTGTTTTACGTCTTTGGTTTAAAAACAAAGAAGAGTTAAATACGCATTTTACATTTGATAACGCATCATTGTACTCAAGAAAACATTTGTGAACTGATAAATTAGAGCAAGATGTCAACGGACGCGACTGCGACACTCGATGCACCCGAAGTCAAAGAAGAAGAAACTGTAAATGCAGAGACAGTTAACAAAGATGACGATACCGTGGACATGACATTTACTAAGGAAGTGCGTAAGGCTACAAAAGATGTGCATACGTTGACCGATGTCCTGGTTAATGCAAAGTTCGCATTCGGTAAATATGAACAAATTTAAAACTATAATTTATGCTTATTTTGCCTGTTTGTCTGCAGCCTTGTCGGACGACGAAGTTTGGTATGATGGACTCTTGGCATTCTATGAATTATATAAATTCTTTGAAGCAAACTTGCCGGAGCGTCTTCTACCCAAGGAGCTGCATCGGTCTGAAGCCTTTGAACGTGACTTCGCATATTTTTATGGCTCCGATTGGAAGAAATCCTATGTAGTTCGTCCAGCTGTCCTAACATATTTGGAGCACTTAGAAAAGATGGCGGCCAAGAGCGAAGTGCTGCTCTTTGCCTTCGCTTTTCAAATGTACATGGCCCTGATGTCGGGTGGTCAGCTATTGCAAAAGAAACGCATGGTTGCACGCAGGCTGTGGATCTTTCCACAGGGTACCGGTATGGAAGAACAGCGGAAAGCAGCAGCAGATGCTGTCGCAGCCACAGAGGCTGCCGCAGCGGTTAATGATGATGTTAAGGAGGGCGATTTGCGGGCTCGTCCAATGCCCGAGCAGGTGACCATATGCCAGGTAGGCTGTGAAGCCACATTCTTTCCCGAGCGAATTCCTGTACTAAAGAACAAACTACGGCGTGTATTCAACGAGGTATATGGCAAATTGGATGATGAACAGCGCGCCGAATATATCGAGGAGAGTCGTAACGTTTTTCGCATGAATTTGGAAATTCTGCGCACCGTCAAGGGCGTGAATCGTGCTAATCTTAGGAAATTGGCCATTGCTGTGATTTTTATAACCACTATTTATTTGGCATATAAGTTGGCCGTCACCAAGTAGACCATCTGGGCCTCTACATAGTTACTCTGTGGTTAAACCACCTACACTAAAAGTAATTAATATTTTATATAGCTAGTCGTTATTTGAAAATATGTAAAAAACCATTGTTCGATATTAGCGGAGCCAAAGTCAATAAATTACAAGTTAGCTGATGTTCATTTAGAATGAGATAAAATAAAAACAATATGATAAATTCGGAATTTAACAATTTAATTAAACTTTATTAGCTATTGAAAATAACAACATGTAGCAACAAAATACTATTTACAGTGGATAAGGGATGATTACTCGAAGTCAAGAAGTCCCCGGTGATTCAGCCAGGTATAAATGAGCTCGGCGTGTTTGCGATATCTCTCGTTCTGGAAGAGACGCTTCTTGAAGTTTCTGCCCTCCTCATTGTTAGCTATCATGTTCTCAATGTTCGCATTGGCCGTGGGATCAAGCAACACAGCCGACATAACAGTTGATGCTGTGGTCACAGCCCAGAGAGAGTGTTTCAACAGAGTTGTGTGCAGTTCCCTCAGGTTGGGAATGGAACGTGGATACTTCAACAACTCCAGATTTTTCTTCAATTCGCCATGATAGAAGCGTATGAAGTAATCAAACTTATCCAATTTAATGTCAAGGCTTGGTGAGGATATCAAGAAATAATACAAGTCCAAGGCGGGAGTATTGAAGCTTGTCAGCTGGAAGTCAATAAAGAGAGTGTCCTTGACTTCGCCCTGTGGTCCATAGTTGAACATCACGTTGTTTGTCCAGCAATCTCCATGGTTTAGGCAGTTAAATTCGGATTTGTCATAGACTTCCTCCTTGGACAGTAGATTGAAGAGGTTCTTCATAATGCCAGTCTGTAAGAAGTAATTTATTTACATACATAGATAATAAGTTCTTCACTAGTTAGAGTGTCTCAGTTCTTTCGAGACTTACCACTTTGTCGCCATAAATCTCGCTTCCTTTTAGCTCCTTGAGCGACTCAATGGATATGTCCGTAAAGACAACATTTTCGGGACTCTCATAGAACGCACGAGTCTCCTCCTTGTGTGTTGGCTTGTCTAGACAGTCTGGGAATGCGCCCTTGGTAACATAGAGCTGAGCCGAGGCTGCATGAAACTTGGCCAATTTGGCGAGCACTTGCTCCGTTTCATGTACATTCAAACCTTGCAGACGATCAGCATTCTTGTAACCTGCTGGTCGCAGATTCTCTAATAGAATGTGATCAGTATCTGGTGACTTCTGAAACTTAAAGCTCTTCGGTCCGAACACAACGGGTTGACCAGCCTGTCGATAGAGCTCCTCTAGTTGTGGTATCACATCGTTGTACAAGACTATCTCCTTTTTAAACGTTGACATCAACTTCATTATGGCATTAGCCACGCTGCTGCCAGTGGGAACCTTCAGCATAAGCGAAATGCTTGAGTTGCCTCCCGTTGTAGTCTCGTAATCAATGTCTACAGACAGCATTATAGATAAATAATTGTCTCCCGCCGCTGTCGCCTTTTTCACACGGAAACCTGTGATTTCTTTAAAGTCGGATTTCTCAGCTTTGATCAGATCTCTAAAATAGTCAATGGTAACCCACTCGGGTGCATCAGCATCAACTTCAATTTGTACCTGCTTGGTGGGAGGTGAGGCCTGAACTTGGGGAGGTTCACTGAAAGGAGGGTGAAACAGTTAATTTCTTGACTAGATTATTGTTATTGTAGCACTCACTAGGACTCCAGTAGACCACGATTATCCAACCAAGGCAGAATTTGTTGGACATGTTTCTTGTAACGTGGATTGGCGTACATAAGGTTCCTGAACTCCGTACCTGCTGGATCGTTGCCCAAGAAATTCTCGAACGTTGCCGACTCGGTGGGATCCAAGAGAACCACAGGCAGCACCATGTAGGTACCCATTAATGCCCAGGTTCCGTATTTATAGAGTTGTATGTAGAATTCAGACAACTTGGGTACGCGCTCCTTATATTCCAGTATTTGCAGATGTTCTATAAGCTGATCGTGATAGTATTTGATGAAGAAGTCAAAATCACTCAACTTGTGTTCTAATTTGACCGATGTCATTATAAAGTACAATATATCCGTAAGGGGATGACCATATTTGGGATTTTGGAAGTCTACAAAGACCATATCGATAAGCTCGCCATTTGGACCGGTCTTGAAGAGGAAATTGTTCACCCAGCAGTCACCATGGAGTACCACATTGAAGTCGTTGGGATCATAGGGGCCCATCACTTTGAATAGTTCGAATACTTTACTCAAGTATTTTTCCAACTTATCCTGATATTTCTCGACACCTCCACCATAGTTTTTCAGATTATCCAAAAACATTGCCTGTGCTGGCCTGAGTATGGCTGCCATCATTTCAATAGCTTGATCCCCAAGAGTGCCAAACGCTCCGTTTATCATGGTTTCCGAAACGCCATTAACGCTCTTCAGGTACGCACCCGCTGCATGATATTGCGCCATCTTGCGGAGCACCAATTTAGTTGGTTCCAAGCCAAGACCCTCGAAGCGATTTAAATTTCCAAAACCATCTTGACCCAAATCGTACATAAGAACAGTATTGGTCAGTTTCGGTTCTTCTTTCGCGGCTTCAGTAAATTTGTAGGCCCGTGGGGCTAAGTTTACTTCCAAACCCTTGGATTTATAAAGCTCTACATATTTGGGCAATAGATCTAGATAGGCCTCGTTTTCAAGCGTAAAGAAATTAGCCATTTGCAACATTTGTTGCATCATGGGACTATCGTGCGGTACTTTCATCATATAAGAAACCGGCTTGACGGTATTGTCTAAATGGGAATCGATAATGATAATTTGGGTTAGCAATCAGGTTGTATGAACTAAGATTAGATAAATATGAAATGATGTATGTACAGATTTAGACATACTATATTGGTGCGTTTTTATTACCCAAAGTTTCACATACTGCAAATTTGTATATGTATTTAAACGATTTACAGCCCTATTAGAAATAAACTAGAGATTATAAGGTAGGCGCGCGTATAGAGTTAGTTGGGGGTATTTTTTTTTAGACTATTGTCATGATTACAAGCTAAATTCGCAAATTTTTAAGTTGATAAGGTGAGTACTACAGCAGAAAGAGAGATTAGATTCTCTCTTGAAATAGAATTGCGTAAAATCTACAGTTTGTGATGTCATCGGGCTCACCTGTTAGTTCCGCCTCGATGCTTACTCTCAACATGAGCGTGGCGTAGTTCTCGCCAGCGCCCAATCCGGGCTTTACATTAAAGCTACGAATCTTTGTGAACTTTGGCACGCTCTCTCTGAGTATTTCTACAAATTGCGACTCATTTATCCAATTGGGCACGAGTCGACTATCCACTAGAACGGGAGGCGGCGAGGCCGCCGTTCCGGCCTTGGACGTGTCATCGACCTTCGCTACGGTGGCCACTGGATCGGCAACGGGGGCAGCAACGGGCGCGTCGTCGGCGGTGGGAGCGGGGCTAGTTTGCGTTTGTGATGCAACAGGTGCCACCTTGTAGCTATTTTTTGATTTAGAACTGTGACCACCCATTGAGGATCGGAACTGGGTAACTGGTGCTACGAATTGACGTGTTTACGGCTGCACGAATAAATATGAACTGAGGGTTTGCTTTAAAATTGCCGTCGATATTTATACGACACGAACTGAGCATTAGAAGTTGATAACTGCACTACTTTATCAGCGCGCAACAAGTGTTAGACGATTGTCCCAAACGAACTCAAGCCAGTCGATTGATACGCTACGTTCTCTGGCCCACAACACATGTAAAACACACACATGCATATAAATATGTGGGTAATTAGCTTTCTCGAGTCATCACTATTATTCAATTTCAAGCAGATCGGTGAAATAGGAAAGCTTTATTTAAATAAAGAAAACAAAGCGAAACGTTCTTTACCTAAAATGGTTCTCTAATCACAGTAGCTTTTCATTTGTTGTTGTGCTTATCGGAGCAGATATGATATTATAATATAAGTATATATAGCGATAGTACATATACGGTATAGTAAACATATATGTATGTTTAATGTAGATGTAAACATGACTAATTTACAGATTAGAAATCGACGAAATGATTGTTTCAATTGCCAGAGGTCCGTGACCGCACTATTAAAATAATTCAATATGCTAACTACTACGAGGCTTGTTTAATGAATTTGAAGTCGTCATATATTTAATCTAAAAACGAAAAAAACTTCTATAGAATTTAAGTTTGTATGTACATGGAAAAATAATGAATTTATAAATAACGCTGTAATATCTCAAAAACTCACAAGAAAAACCGCTTGGCTTTTATTTGATTGATAAGATTAACACAAAAAAAAAAAAAAAAATAGAAAAAACCACAGTCGCGCTGCACGCGACAAATTGAGTTCAAAAATTAAATTATTTATTTGCGGGGGGCGGTTGGCGTGGCACCTAACATTTGAAATAAACTTGATCAGATTATTGTACACAGGAGTCTTTCTGCCAAATTTGGTAACTCTAGCTTTTATAATAGATGAGATCTGTGCGTTCACACAGACAGACGGACAGACCGACAGACATGGCTCAATCGACTCGGCTTGTGATCCTGAGCAAGAATATATATACTTTATGGGGTCTCCGACGTCTCCTTCTGCCTGTTACATACATTTGCACAAAGTTAGTATACCCTTTTTTGACCATTTTCAATGGTCGAAGGGTATACAAATTAATTGCATATCGAAAAAACCCATAGCTGCAATAGTACTATACATACAGTGTCATATGTATGTTCGTATGTTTATATCAATTGGTATTTCAACCTGTATTACCAACAAGATTGCAGTCTTATCATCATATTATTTTTAGGTGCAAATCCAAAGAACAGAACATTTCTTGCCCGTAACGCTAGTATAGCACTATCACTTTTCGTACAATCAGTTGGGTAAATATATCTGAAAACGATAAAAGATAAAGCTGTTGATATTTAATAAAAGCCACAATTATTGCGTTGTGTAATTTCCGAATGCCTTCCGCATTTGAAACCCAAAAAAAGCTGCATTTAGCGTGAAAATAGTGTAGTTGGCATTACTGGTGAACAGCGGCAGCGACGCGATGTCGCGCTAATTTGATAACGAGGTGAGTTTCGACTTCTTTTATTAGAGGTGAAAATATATAAAACCAAATGATCAACTATCGAAACTATCGGTTTCGATATGATAATAAAAACACACTTATTTTACAATTACACAAAACAATTGTTAAAGTTTTATTCATTATTTGTATTACATAATATTATTTGTTGTTGTTGTTTTTGTTGTTGGTGTGGTTGTTGTAGTTCTTGTTGTTGTTGCTACAATGCAGCCTGCTTGCCAGTCTGTCTGTCTGTCTGTCCGTCCGTCTGCACGAGAAGATGCTCCAGGCAGCCCCTTGTGCACCTCTCCGAATCGACTTGTGGATAATGGGGATGAGGTTGTGGAAAGGGTAGATACGTTAGATACAAATTGTATAGGTATTAATGCTCTAGCTGTTTTCTTGTAATGTTATCCTGTATTTTCTGGTACAATAATAATGATAATAATAATCTGTATTATCTATGTATATTAATATTGCGAATGAGATAATAATAATGTGAATAATAATTAAAAAACTAATAATGATAAAAGGGTAAGATATAACGGCAATGCAATGCGAAATAATTAATCGCAGCTTGTTTTATTGTTAGACGATCTTTTCTCGATTCCGTCATGTTTCTCCAGTCCCCCAATTAACCTGGGTGTTGTTCTCATATTGCTTCGTCGCTATCTTTTTGTCTTTCGTTTCGTCTGCAACAACGCGTAAAACTCACAATACAATATTTTCGCTAAATATTTATGTATGTATTTTTTTTTTTTTGTTTTTGTTTTAGTTTACTTTTTATATAGTAGTTAATAATTTATTAATATATATTGTATATATATTGTATGCATTTGTTTGTTTGGTTTACTTTGAAATATATATAAAGAACAAGGCTGATATTCATATTTTGTTTTGTTTTCGGTTTGGTTTCCATTTATGTAGGTTTATAATAATATTTAGCTAATCTTTTCATAGCTTGCGCTCTTTTGTATATTTTTTTGTGGTTTTTCCATTTGTTTTTGTTTTGTTTTATATTTGAAAATAATTTTACAACATTAGCAAAAGGTTTTCAATCGTTCAAATGAAGGGTTCTAAATATCTTGTATTTTCTGTTTGTCGTACTTTGCAAAAACTTTAAATGAGCCTCAAAATAGACAAGTATCTGCCGTCAGTTATAGTTATTATTACGCTGAATGCATAGTTCATATTCGTATTATATATAGTATTTACGATGATAAAAATTGCAGTTGAGAACTGCATACATACATATGCTTAATGGGTGTTCCCCTTTTCCCGTACTTAACTCTTTATAATTTGAAAATTGCGCATAATTTTGCATATGCATACATAGATATCTGCACTTATGCAAGAACATATGTATAATATATATATATATATGTGTATATATCTGTATATAATATTATAGATGTCTGCACATATATAGTTCTTCTATAACGGGCACGAGTTTGATATGTTTTCAATTGTTTTTCATTTATCAATATGTTGTTGCTTCCTCTCTTTCTATTTCTTCTCTCCTTTAGTTCTTCGCTTCTCTGCCTACTTCCTCTTCAACGTTTAACTGCATTGATATTTTCAATATTCAATATCGATTGATCTACTTATTTGGTTATATGTAAATGTGTCGAGTGTATATGTATGTATATGTGAGTATGTGTGTGGTGTATAGCTTATCTGTACTATATGTATACATATATGTATACCATATCCACACATTCTGTCACTGCAAATGTTATAAACAGATTTACAGCAACTCCATAGCATATCGGATACTATATCTTCCATTTCAGGGATATCATATTCATGCTCTACTTTAATGTTCTTCAGTTTCTTAAGTTTTAACCATTATGTCTTTTGTTATTGTTATATCCTTAATTTGTATAGTTGTTGCAAAATTTTCACTAATTTAAAATTCGTTTCCTCAAGGTTTTTTATGCGCATCGTCTCAGAGGTGGGCAAACGAAACGAAATAATAATAATAATAATAATAACAATCGTGGTATGTGGAAATAAAACAAATGTGGGTTGGGATTTTTGTTTAACGAACAAAATGAATTTATTATTATTATATTACGCGCAATTAATACCGTCAATAAAAAGGCTAAGTAAACGCTACACATAAACTCAAATACGGATAGATAATACCGTACGGTACAGTACGGCATGATATGATATGGTATATATAGTTTGGGGAATTGGTATACAATACAAAAGTTACTTAAGAATTAGTCGGTTATAAGGCAATCGAAATGGGAGCAGGAATTGGTAATTGATTAAAAGGGGTGTGTACAGTTCTCGAGATGCACGAAGAGTACAAATACTTAGCCAAAAGCTAATACAGTAATAAATACAGTAAAATACAAAGTTTGCTTGTTGTTCTTGTTTTTCATATGCTTTACATACATTATACATACATATGTCTATGCTAATTGCCCCTAGACACAGTTAAAACTCCGATTATTATTTGTTGTTATTTTCTCATTTCTTTTTTTTTGTTTTTTTTTTTTTTTTTGGTAACTGCTTTGCCATCAACTCTTTGATCATCAAAAAATCGCTAAAAACCACATCAAAACATATCGCTATCAATTTTATATATTTTTTTTTTTTGTTTTTTTTTTTGTAAAAGTTCTTCTTTTTGTTCTGTCTGGTAGATTTTTCATCTTGCTGATATGTATTTGTTGTAGTTGTATGTAGTTTCTTTTTTGTTTTGTTTTTCATTCAAAAATGTATTTATAATATTCATATAATGTTCCCATAATTCATATTGTTTAGTTTAGTTTAGTTTTAGTTTAACCATTTATAAACTAGTTGCTTTACGCATTATATAGATACTATATTCCAGATTAAAAGTCGCCTCTAGCGCTTTCCAAACTGTTTTTCCCTTTCTCTCTTTCTCCCTTTCTCATTCATTTACGCTTTTCTTTTTGCATGAAATTATAAGAAATGTGTGTAGTAGGAGCCTGTCTTATAGCGAACCCGAAGGTAGCAAATGTGTCTGTCTTTTTCATTCATTTCTTTGTCATAGATACTAGGTGAGAGTATGCTCTTGATGCTAAGATGACGCTACCACACACACACATACACACACACACACACATGCACTCTATCTCTAACACACACACGCACGCCCCCACGCAGAGCGTCGTTGCATCATTTCGCATTGCATACTTTCGGGGCTCTTCTGTCGAGGTTACTATTTACTAGGCATAGCTGCTATTCGTTTTGGTAACCGTTAGGTATTAATTGTAATGCTTAGTTGTAGTTGTAAATATTTTGTTTTCTTTTCGTAATTGTTTTGTTGTTTAAAGGCGCAATTAATTGATATGCATTAGTATAGTATAATTAATTTCGCTTATATCTAACTTTTCATAAGTATGTACTGTTGTGTGTGTGTGTGTGTTGCGTCTGTTTGTGTGTCTGTGTGTGAGTAGCCTGAAGATGACAGATAATGTTAATGACGATAAGAATGGGCGTCTGTGATGACGACAATGATTCTTTGCGATGAGGTTCCATGATTTTCGTAGGCAAGAGGAAAGCAAGAAATGTAATTGGACGGAATATGCTTTGCAATTTGACTGAATGTCAATCGAAATGAATCAATAGAAAAATAAATCGAGAATCGTAGAACGAAACTACAGAATGTGTGTGTGTGTGTGTGTGTGTGTAAATATCGAAGACCAATTATAATGCCAATTATTGCTATAACATATTTTCTCGTGTGTCTCTTTTCTCGTCTGCTTCAAATATGCCTTTGGTATGTCTAGTTGTTCAATCTTAACTAAGTATTAAATATGCTTTCATTTCGCTTCTTTTGTTTTGTTTTGTTTTGTTTAACAAATTGTTGGGAATCGTAAACATAAATTGGTTTAGGTTAATTAGTAAGGACAACTTTGGTAAATATAAATTTAAATTAAATAGTATAATATAATAATATATGTTATGCCTAAGTTAAACAATGCTGAACCCAAGGTAAGTAAACAAACGGAGGAAATTTCTTAAGATTTCTTTTTCTTTATAATGTTTTTTAACTGCTTCTTCTTCTGCTTTTCATCTTCTTTTGGGTTTGGTTGTTGTAATTAGCTACTTAAAAGCCTATGTCTTGCCTCCTACTGTTCTTGTAGTTGTTGTCGTTCAGTTTCTGCTTTAACATTGCTTTAGCATAAGTTTACTTGTAGTTCATTGATAATAGATGTAGATGTAGTTTCCGTATGGTTGTTGTTACGTAAGATGATATGTTATTGATCTCATAAACTGTAGAAATAGTGTAGAAATTTTTGTGTTGGCCTGCTTACTTCTTCTGCCCTCCCTCGGAAAGTCCCGTCCCCCTGGATCGTTGGTCTCTTTCTGTATTAGCAAGAAAAATGTATGTGTTGATTGTTCTAGCATTTTTTGAAAAGTTCGTTAGGAATTCTGTTCATATGTTTCTGGGGGGAAGTCAAGAGTTTTAGAGTCTAGTCTTTTGTCTGGGGTGAGAGCATGCAGAGTTCTACGTAGAAAACCATCTCAGTTTTGGGCGGAAAGTGTCGAGTGTGTTTGAATTGTAATTGTACCAGTTCCGTTTCCGGTTAGTTTAGGTTATATAGTATAGTATAGTATGTATGTAATGTATATTAGAGATGTTTTCGGAGTCTTGACAGCGCGCAACTCGACAACGCAAGTTTTTGTTGAGTTATGTTTGTTTTTGTTTTGTTTTGTTTTGGTGCCGTGTCAAATTCACAATTGATTTATAAGTACGTTTTTATAACAAATAAATTTCGAAACCAGCTTTCAGTTAAATTTCACTTGATGACGTCGACTAGTTCTCGTTGTGGTTACAATTGTTTTCCATTCTCTCAAAATCTTTTCAAACAACACTTCAAAATTGTATTGCTAGATACAAGATATTACTTTAATAACCTTTACATTACGTTTACTTTAACTTTTACTTTAACTTTAACTTTTACTTTTACATACAGATATAGTATTAGTTTTTGGTTTTACTTTATCGTGGTATTTGCATTACGTTTTCCTTTTATAATTCTAGAAAGAGAGCTATTTAAAGGGCACATTCGGTTAAGCTATAATTATGTTTTTCTTTAAATATTCCTTGTTATGTATATGTATTTATCATCATTTATGTTTTTTGCTCCTTACTGTTATTATTCGTATGCAAAAATATTAATTATCGGAAACTATCAAAATCGATTAAATGTCTCAATTCCATTTCACGGAAAGTATATCTATCCAAAGCAAGAGTGGGATAATGAAAGCAAAAAAGATCTTGAATAAAAAAAACTAAGTGAAAATCAGCGAAACAACCATAGTTAAAAAACGTTCAAAAATCGATCAAAGTCTCTAGCAGTATATATCGCATATTCTCATTGTATATGTACTGTCTATTTGGGACATCTCGCGACCTCTCTCTCTCTCTCTCTCTCTCGATATCGCTCTAATCTGTTCTATCGTGTTTGTATATTTTACTACAAGTTTTCCATCTGCTGTTGCTGCTGTTGCATTTTATCATCTTCTCCTTCATCTTCTTCTTCTACCAACAATTTTCTGCGGCCTGTCAAAAATTTCACTAAACTGGGTTAGGCTTGCCATATAAATTATTATATAGTATAATATATATATACTTGGGTTTTTCTCTTTTGTTTTTTATGTTTTTTTTTTTGCGTTTTATAAATTTTTTTTTTTAATTCACTACAACTAAACTTTGCCTCCTTCGCATGCATCCGTTACATGCGGAGCTTCCTTAGCTCTATGCCCGCTCCGGGCTCGGCGCGTTCAAACTCGAAATGTTTGCCTGGACCCAACTGCACCACTGCACCACCGATGGAATCTGCACTCAAGCAGCGATGTGTGCCGTGGCTGGCAGCACGTACGAATAGATGTGGTGGTGGTGCTGCGGCTGCTGCGTGGTTAGCTGCTGCTGCGGATGATGGTGGTGTTGCAGCTGGTGGTGGTGGTGCTGCTGCTGCTGCTGCTGCTGGGGATGGTAGTGGGGCAGCGGCGTAGGTGGTGCGTTGGCGCTGCCGGGTCAGGTTGCTGTCGGCGTCATCAAGAACTGCTGCTGCTGATGATGATGATGGTGTTGATGGTGATGGTGGTGCGGCTGGTGGCTCTGATGGAAATGCTGATGATGCGACTGCTGCGGCTGGTGGTGGGCCTGCTGTTGTTGCTGCTGCTGCTGCTGCTGTTGCTGTTGCATTTCCCGCTCTAGTTTCTTAGCGAGCAGATCATGCCTTGATTCCATACCCGCTCCTCTGCAAGAACAACAACATGATTGGGGTTAGTGGCTGCCTGTGGAGACACTCGACACACACTCGATTGTGGTAAGTGGCGGTGCAATTGTGATTAGTAAGTGGTGGTGGATTGCTCGGCTCGTTGCGGTAATGCGTTGCTTACTTTAATGGCTAACACATGCAAGGATTCCTGCCTAGGATTCCCTTTGGCATCGACCCACAACCCTTGACTGCCATTTTATGGCAGATCGGAGTCATGTTTTATGTGTAAACAGCATGCAGAAACTTTCCTATAAGCCAAACAGTTGTTTCTTCCCCCTGCTGCTGCTCTTCTCCTCCTTCTCTTCACGCACTTTGTTTACTCCGCTTTACCCCAAAACTAAAGCTTATTGCGAAATTTGCGCCCAGAGGCAGCAGTAGAACTTTTTACGACGCGATGTTGCCTTCGCTTGGAATTCATTACTGAACCCCCAGGACCCGTCTTCCCTCTTCCTACCTCCTGCTCCTCTCTGTTTCTATCTGTTTCCCCTCACCATGCAAACAATTTAAATTGATTTCGTACAAGCAATCAACTGCAAACAGCAAACAAATCTAGAAACACTCAACATTTGCCCAGACAAAAAAAAAAAACAAGCTTAAATTTCATTCGATATTTCTTTTATAAGTTTGCTGCAGATTTATGCAAAATTTGTAGCTGTTTTTATAGTCTATTCCCAGTTCAAATTGGCTCTTATCCCGTCTATAGGTAAGTTAAGATCTTTAGCAGTTTGTTCGCTGACCAAAGCAGCAGCAGTTGGCTATCTTTAAAAAAGGCTAAAACGAGGTAAGCTAAACCTTGTCTAGCGTCCTCTGTCGTTTATCTTCCTTTTCCTGATTACGTGCTTAGGGGCGTGGCATGCGTTTGTTTCTATTTTCCCCGTTATAAAGTCGTCTCGGTTGTTTGCGATCGTTGGTCGCGTCTCTTGCGAGAAAATAGTAAAATAAATTTATGTGTTCTTTTGGCATTTAAACTACGTGCAGCAGCATACACAAGCACACAAACACACACACACGCATATATATACATATATATATATATGCACACACAGAGACAAACACAGTCGTGAGTCAGCGCATGAAAAAATTGGTGTTGTTTTTGGCTAAGCGGCAACTTGCACTTACCAAAAACTAGATATTGTCTATGGCGAGAGTGTATTTGTGTGTGTGTGTGTGTGTGAGGGTGAACTGTGTGTGTGTGTGCATTTTTTATACGAGTGTGCATGTGTGAGTGTATGTTGTGTGTGTATCATAAAGTCAAGTGCTATAAGTCAGCCATAAATTGCTGTTGTTGCTGCTGTTGTTGCTGTTGCTGGCGTGTATGCATGTGTGCGTGTGTATTTTTGTGAGTGTATAGAGCGCGAGTATTCCTGCAACTTTTGTATGGTATAATTCGTATTTAAATGCCTGCCTGCTCTCAATTTTTGCTGTTGCTGCTGCTGCTGCTGTTGCTGCTGCTGCTGCTGTCATGCAAAGTAAACGAGCCGAGGCTAAACAATAACAATTTGCAATTTCATAAATAGTTAATGGGTTGCTTTTTCGTGCATACAACTTGACTTGACTTCACTTTACTCTCCGCCTTTGCCGGGGCTTATGACAAACGAGTGTGTGTGCGGGAACAATGAGCCGGGCCTCAGCACGGCCTCCGCTCGGGCTGATGTGAGTTATGGGGCGAACCCTTTGCGCATTTAATATTTATAATGCTTAAGGCGATAAAAATGGGGTTATACTGAGTGTGTATGCTGGGTGGGTGTACGAGCCAGAAAGAGACATGGTATACATACTTATATATAATATATATAGAGAAAGAGAGAGAGGGGAAGAGTGCATAGTGTAAATGTGCAAGTGAGAGAGCAAGCGGGCGGCTACAACTAGTCAAGAGAGTGGGGCAAGTGGGGCAAGTGGGGCAAGTGGGGCAAGTGGGGCAAGTGGGGCAAGTGGGGGGTAAGGGAACCTCATTATTTTCATATACATACGTCTCTAAAGAGATGATTTTGGTGGTGCTGATTTGGATGAAGTTGGTGGTGCTGTAGTGAGTTAACAACAACGCTAGTGGTGCTGGTGCTGGTGCAGCCAGTGGGAGCCTGTTGCTGTAGCTGAAATTGATGTTGCAGTTGCTGTTGCTGTTGCAGTTCTTGTTGCTGTTGCTGTTGCTGTTGCTGTTGTTGTGCTGTTGATAGTGGTGGTGGTGCTGCTGCTATTGGTGCTGGTGGTAGTGATGGCAATTCGAGAGTTCCGTTTAAAATGAAAAGTTGCTGATGTGATGTTGGTACTGCCAGCTTGCTGCAGTTGCTGATGTGATGGTTGTGGTTGTTGTTGCTGGCCAGAGGCATTGCTGCCTCGGTCAACATTTTGGTCTTGGCATACTCAATGCGAATGGAGCCACGGTCCGAGCTGAGCAAGTACTTGCCCTGCAGCTGTTGCATGGCTTGGGCGGCGCTAGAAGCATCGTTGAACTCAATGAAAGCGACGGGATGTTGCTGCTGCTGCTGCTGCTGGCCAGTGTTGCTGCTGTTGCCGCCAGTACTGCCATTGCTGCTGCTGGTGCTGTTGTTGTTGCAGTTGCTGTTGCTGTTGTTGGTTGCAACATTGCAGTTTGTAGCTGTTGTCGTTGGAGTTGGTGTCGGTGTCGGAGTTGGAGTTGGAGAAGTCAGAGTTGAAGACAAATTTGGAGGCATAGAAGATGTGATATTGTGCGTACCTTTTGTGTGCATTCGGAGGCGACAAAAGCCAGGCATACTGTGCATAGTATAACATATTGCGATATATACGATATTCGATATACGATATACGAGTTACGATATACGTGTATATAGATATTGATATATATATAGTAGTATAGGTAGTCGGTTATCGATTGTAGTATAATACAAGTGATGGGTGGTGGCAACAAACGAACCAAAGAGAGAACGCAAAAAGTTATCGATTAGTTTTGAATAGTTCAAGTAATTGTTATCGAGATGGAAGAAACTGTGACAACTGTGCTGCATTAGTAGTGGTAGTAGTAGTAGTAGGTGTGGGTGATCAGCTGAGTGGATAAGTGGGTGAGTGGGTGAGTGGGTGAGTGGGTGCTCAACTTGTTAGTCGGTAGTCGCAGTATGTATGGCGTGTGTTTGTGGCGGCTTTGTTGACTCGTTCTCATTTACCTAGAGAAGACCTCCTTGAGCTCGTGCTCGGACACAAACTGTCCCAGGTTGGCCACAAACAGCGTGGAGCATGGTGCGTTGGCCGCTATCTGCGGATTAGCTGGATGCGGTGCGGCCGCATTGTTGTTGGTTGATCCGGCGGGGCTGGCCAGCGCTGGACTGGATAAAAAATGATGATGTGATGCGGCCGCAGCAGCAGCAGCGGCGGCGGCGGCGGCAGCGGCAGCAACTGCATTAACCGTAGTGCCTTGCGGCGCCACGGCTGTGGCAGCAGTTGCACCACCACCACCACCACCGGCACCACCACCAGCTGCAGCGGCAGCGGCAGCCATGTGCGCCATGGCCGCCTGGCTGGGATGTAGAGCGGTAGCAGTTGTCTGATGATGTGGCATGGTCATTTGAGTCTGCAACAAGGTGGGGCAGGTTACTATTGTATCTCTGCACCACTCTGCATGTGTGTCTATGTGTGTGTGTGTGTGTGTGTGTGTGTGTGTAGGTGTTCTACTCACTTGATGCATAGGCTGCTCCATTACTTTGTCTGTATTTAGTCAGAGATAGGAGCGTACGGGCACCTGCGGATGCAGTGCCGGATGCACGAGTGTTGCATGCTGCAGCGCTGCGGCGCCGGGGAGCTCAGCGGCGGCGGCGGCCGAATACGCTAACGGATGATGCCAAAGCTCCGGTCCGCCCGGAAAGAATGGCCCGCCCAGATCTATTAAATGTAGAACATCAGTGGAAGAGAGAAACAAAGAGAGAGAGACAGAGAGAGAGAGAGAGAACGAAAAGTCAATTGGGCGCCAGTTGTTGTTGTTATTTATTGTTGTAAATTAAAAGCATTTGGAGAAAACTGCAAATCACGCGGAATTGAAATGCGTTTTGCAGGCTTATCTACGTCGAGTTTGTTGCCTAAGTCTTTCGTTTGCTACGAGCGTCAATCGAAATCAAATTCTTTGGTTTCTTCTCTTGGATTATTTTTGTATCTCAGTGTGTGTACTGGCGTGTGTGTGTGTGTGTGTGTGTAGTGTGTGTGAATCAAACAGTGTGTTACAGTGATCAAAGTGCTTAACAATTGTTGTTGTTGTTGTTGTACTTGAGTTGAGTTGAGTTGAGTTGAGTTGTTGCTGTAACCTATGGTAAATATTTATAGCGAAATTTAGTTCGGGCGTACGAGAGTAGATAACAGTTGATATATATAGCAGTATATACGATATATATATGGTATATATAATATTATATTATTGAGTTGGTGCACTTGAAGCAAATTCAACTTGTCAGTTGCTCTCGAGTGTGTGTGTGTGTTTGTGTGTGTGTGTGTCGTTAGGAGGTGCGCTAGTACGCCATCGGTACGGTAGCTCAACAGAGAGAGATATATATATATATACATATATATATAGTAGATAGAGAGAGTTATCTTAATGTTTCGGTTCTCTTTTAGTTTCTGGTTTCATAACTATCAACTACATACATAAAAAAAAGAATAGAAACAAGAATAGTTTGCAAAAAACCAAAAAAAAGTAGCAGCTTTTTGTTGGTTTTTCTTCATTTTTTTGTTTTTTGTTTTTTGTTTTTTTGATTATCTTTTACTTACGTCCAGTGAGTGGGTGCATCAATGCAGGATGTGAGGCTGTTGTCGCTGTATTGGGCTGTGGTTTGGGTTTGCTCACTTTCGTGTTACTCTTGGCGAATTCCAAGCGAATTGTTTGGGGCATATCGGGATCGAAGCGTACACCCTGCTGTAAATGATCAGATCAAAATACAGCGGTTTGTATTTCTGTTTTCTTTCGTTTCGTTTCGTTTTCATTTTTAATATATTTTTGATTTTAACTTTTGCAAAATTATAAAAGTGTGTTGCGATCATTATTTCATGTTTCAGTTTTGGGAATATCTTTTCTTTTCTTGCAACAATTCGCCAAAAATAATTTTGAATGTTTTGTTTTGAATAGCTCTAGTGTGTGGAGAAAGAGAAGGAGAAGGAGAACGAGAGATTCTCGTCATTCTTTACTGTTTTCACTTTTCTTGGGGGTTTCTCATTTCAACTTTGCTTCACTTGCGCTTGGACTGTGCTGAGTATGGTAAAAGAAAACGCTCCGCTTTGTGGTCTTAGGGGATTGGACGGGGGGGGCTGTATTTGTGAGTACGTGGGCCAGTGAATGTGTGTGTGTGTGTGTGTATTTGTGTGACTGTGTGTGTGTATGCACAGAAATCAAAAGCGAGAGAGATGGACAGCAACTGCATAGGAAGAGCACCTATGAGTGTGTGTGGGGGGGCGAGGGGCTTATTGTGGTCATTCAGTGCCTGAGAAGAGAGTTGAGGGGAGGGAGGAGCTAACATGCACCAGCCAAAATGTATTTGTGGTCTAGAGTTGCCAGGCTTTCTTTTGGTTGATAGAGTTGCGCTGCTGTTGCTTTGTAGTTGGTTTGGTGCTTCATTGCCTCATTGCAGTTGCCATGGACGAGTGTACAATGCGATATGTGTGTGTTTGTGTGTGTGTGTGGTGTATGAAGAAGAGAGACAGCGAGATATAGAGAGAGAGAGAGTTTACTGAGATCGAGATGCAGTACCGAAAACAATAAGATAGACAAATCAATACGTATAAAAGACTTAAACATAAATGCGGTGTGAAGGTTTTTTGAGATGCAAGCACGTGTTCTTGTTGTTGTTTTCTTTGTTGTTGTTGTTGTTGTGGATTGAGATACGATTGTTGTTGTTGTTGTAGTTGAGGACGTAACGCTCCGTACAAGCTGGGTTCTGATATTATCAGTGCTTTACAAACTAAGTGTAGTAGAATTTGACTTTGGAACGTCGAAAAGTTTCAATTGATTTTTTGTTGTTAAAGGCGTTTGCTAAGAACTGTTGGTGATCATCGATATTATATAGATATAAGTATATGTATGTATATATTATATATATAGGGTATAGTAGGCTTTAAACTGCTGTTATATGTTACCTGCAGATCCTGCTTGGCTGCTTCGGCGCCGGCCCTTGTATGGAATGTCACAAAACCAACAGGCTGTTTTTAAAATTGGGAATATATATTGTTAGGTTAGGGATAAAAGGCCAGAGTTAGCGTATTTGCTTGTGCTTTTTCAACCCGACTTACCGATGCTGTTTTGCCATTTTTGCTAGTTACTTTTAGTAGAGATCCTTCGTAGCCCTGAGAAACAAGAAAGTTGTTTTGAAATGATGTTGATGGATTCCCACATCCCAATTGTGAAGATTTTAACTCTTAACTTATATAGAAAGCTATTGATTATTGCATACCTACAGGCGGTGCCTGTGAAATCTGTTCGCTCACTAAAATGATGCTTTAAATAACTTCTAAGTGAATTATCCATTGACAGCCAATAAGAAAACAATTGAGTAATGATTTGTATTGTTCAAACCAAAAGTCCAATTGCAAGCGTAATTTTAAAGTTACAAATTTAAAATTACGCTTGCAATTAGACTTTTATCGATTTCCTAGGGCAGAAGGGGGGTGGCCAAATTGTTATAAATCCATTAGGTCACTGCTATACCCGTGAGTATTGCCAACAAGTTTGGTCGCTCTAGCTCTTTTAGTGACTGAGACAGACAGACAAATGGGAAGCCAGACATGGCTGTATTGATGCCTATTTAAAACGTATGTAGTTTATGTTGTTCAGACGTTTTTTTCTGCCTGGCTTTTCTTTTTAATCCATGGGCTACAAAGCCAACGATGCATCCTCTTAAACGATAGGTTAGGTTAGGTTAAATAGGTTAAATTGATAGACCTATTCAGCTTGTTTCCGCTTTGTTACTTTGAGCTATTCATGCAAATTAGCTTCCTTTGCTCAACTAATCTCCTACCACATCTGATAACCCATTAGTGGCTGTGGCAATCGTCTTTGCCTTTCATAGAAACTTTCCTGCTTAAGCCTTCAGTCGATAGTTTCTCACATCGAGGGATTACTATGGCACTTACCTCATAGGCTCTGAATAGCAAATATAGCTCTCTGGGCTTGGCGTCCATGGGTAAACCGCTGACGAACAATGTGCGCACCTGCAAGTGAAAGCAAGAGAGAGAGAGAGAGAGAGTGGGTTAGAGTGAGACACACATACTGTTACATACTAAACAAATCTGAGCAAAGATGTTGCTCGCTTTTAGGTCGAGAAACCAATTTCCTATGATTGCGTAATTAACTTAAAGCTGTCACGTCCTTCGACTGAACCCCACAGGATGCCTTCAGTCTCGATTTCAATGTGTCAAATATTTAAATTCAGCCCAAAAGGTTCACAGCTATATGTGTGTGTGTGTGTGTGTATAGTGATAATGAAAGCAAATGGAATAAGCGCCATAAACGCTGAATTCATTAAGGCAACGACGTGACGAGACAGCATGTGGAGGTAGAGTCAGATAAAGAGGGGTAGCGAAGGAGGCAGAGGGTGCAGAGTGTGGCGGGTGTTACTAATGAGTCTTGTCGCTCTTTTGTCTCTTTTTTTTTGTATGTTGTTGTATTTTTAACACCTTGCTGAGCAGCTTGAAAAGGGACTGCGCTGCCCTCAGCTGAGGCTGGGAAGATCTGTGCGAGGGCACAGGATGATATATATAGTATATTATTAGCATTGACAACAGGGGAATAGATGTGGTACTCTACTCCAAGTTGAGTGCAGGTATTTTCTAGTCGGGCAGGCCTTTCTGGTTGCTTAGCTGAGCGAGTGAGAGAGTGACAGATTGCGAAGAAGGGAGTGTGTGTGTGTGTGTGTGTTTTAAAATTAAAACGTGTTCTATCGTGGAATCTAGCTATTGTTGTTCAGGTGGGAAAAACAGCTGTGTAAAAATAGCTAAACACGCCACGCGCCACATGCCACATGCCATACGCCACACGCCACACATGATTACATTAGTCCTCTGCTCCACGGAGTCTTCTGCAGCGCCTCTCCTGCTGTCCCTCTTCTGCTCGAACCTGCCCTGAGTTTGCGCTGTCCTGCCTTTAAACTTGTCCAGGCGCAATGTACAAATTAATTAACTCACTCAAGAGCCCTGGACAGCGTGCAAATAAAAAACAAAACCGAAAATAGAAAAACAAAAATAAAATAATAAAATAAAAAAAAAACGGAGGCGCTACCAAACAAGAATAGAACTGAAGCGCTGAATCCTTTGACGATGCTGCGCCCAAAGAGGATCTGCAGGATACGCTCAGTTAAATAGCAATTAAAATTAATTTTTGCGCAGTCTGCGGCCGCCCTCGGACTGTCGCTAATTGGACGGGTAATGAGCTGGGCCTGTGCTGGGCTGCGTCCGTCTCCAGCTTCTCTCTAAGCAGAGAAGCAACAGTAGAAAAAAAGAAGCGACGATGGAAATTAATGAAAATTGAGCCAAGCAAACTAATTAGAAGGGCGCAATACACTACAATTTACTTTACGTGGTTGCCACAATACACACACACACACACACACACACACACACACACACACACACACACACACACACAGACACAGACACAGACACAGACAGAGACAGAGACAGAGACAGAGACAGAGATACACGCATGCAGTTCCTGTTGCAGATGGCATTGAAATGCAATTATTTTATGTTGCTGCCTTGCCCTGGCCCGAGTGTGAATACGAATGCGGATGTGAGTGGCAACGAGATTTGTGTGTATTGTACCTCAATTTGATAGCACGTCTCGCTGCACAAATATGCCAAGAGCAAACAGGAGACAGCAAACGGAAATGGAAAGATGAAGGGCCAGCCACAGTGGGCACAGCAGCTCAAACAGTGTGACACTTCTTCACTGTACACGGCAGTCTCTACTGTTGCCACTGTGGCACTGCTGACTGCACTGTTGCCAACCACAAAAGTCAGTTAGCCAGGCCAAATCAGGCAGTGAACGTGGCTCAGGGAATGTTTCTGCTTCTCCTGCTACTGCTCGAACCTCTTGTCTTGTTTTGTTTGTCTTGTGTTTTGGCCACTGCGGAAACACATTCAACATTTGGCAAGCGTTTCTAACTGCACCTATGCCCCCTTGATTTGCCACATATTGCATGTTGAGGTTGTGTGGGAGTTGCGGCTTGGACCAACTTTGCTTGCCAAATTCCATTTAAATACAGCAAATGTCATAGAGTTGCCTCAGCTTGGGCTTTTGTTGTTGGCAATGATTTTGTTACTGCAATCTACATTTGCCTCACAGTCTGTTTGGTTTTGCGGTTGCTGAGTTGTTGCTGCTGCTGTTGCCAAGAAGTTGTTGCTGCCCCGCCCCCTTTCTCTACTGGCTTGCCACAATCTGTTTGCTGCTGCCTGCCTGCCTGCCTTGCATTACTTTGTGTTTATAATTATCTCGACTAACTTCAATAAACTGCAGTCCACTCTCGATTCTCGACTCTCGAGTTTCATATGCAAATGTTGCGCATACGCCACGTTGCACACACCCAAAACCTCAGCAGCAGCAGAATCTGTGCAGTGGCCTTGCTGACAGCACGTTAATCACTACGCAATCTGCAACTGTTGACTGCCAATAATTAGACAACAACAACAACAACAACAACAACAACAACAACAACAGCAACAACAACAACACTTAGCTGATCAAACAGTTTATAAAGCGATCACAATCGCCCCGCATCGGAAGCTGTGGGCGTGCCCGCGGAATGCTGTGCAGCCTCGCGTGAGAGTGTCGCATGATAGATGAGTGCTGGACTAGCAAATACCCTTCAATAAAAGGGAAGCAATCTAAAAAGATTCTACATAGAGTAGATCAACTGTAGTTTACTCTCTACACGCTCTACACGCTCTACACTCTCTATACCCTACACAAGATATGGTTGGCAGTCCAAGCAGCAATCTACCCTCTAGACTTGCTTTCAGAATTACAGGGTATTTCGCCATAAATCGTAGGTGAGCTGCCATTGCAAATATTTAAATAATTATTCGACTTTGTTTGCTGCTGTTGCAGTTGCAATTGTTGCTGTTGCTGTTGCTGTTGCTGTTGCCGCTGAGTGTCAACGCCAACAGCAACATGCACAAGCGTGCAAAAACCTGCACAAACCTGCAGCATTGAAACAACTTTTATCGTTAGACGGCGGCATTTTCACAAAGTGTTTAAATAGTTGGCAATTAAATGCGCGACTAAACATCTTTGATGTGCAGTAGCGCTGGAGAAACATCTCGCTGTTATATCGATAAATATCGATATTTTATCTGCAAAACCTCATCGATTTTTCTCCAGCTCTAATGTAGAGTAAAGATCGCTTAGCTAACAACTAAGGAGAGTTTAGAATGAAAATTTCCATTCAGCTTTTCACTTTGCTTTTTGTTTACTTTGGAAATGGATTTTCCATTTTCAAATGTTTGTTTTTCCGGCAATTAAATGTGGGCGAATATCTTAAGTTGCCACGCCCACCCCCAACACTGCCAACGCCTCTTTTTGAGAGCAGCCTACGCCAATTAAGCGAAGCGTCGAGTCAACTAAGCACGCCGCTGGCAATCGAGTTAACTGCAGCAAGTCATTGTTGTTGTTGCTCTTGTTGCTGTTGTTATTATTGCTGTTGTTGTTATTGTTGTTGCTGTTGTTGTTGTTGTTGCTGTTATTATTGCTGTTGTTGTGCTTGCTGCTTGTTTATTTAGTTTTCGAATTGCGTTTGTTTTCTTTCTCCTTTTGCCTTCGCTTCAACTGGCAGGCAAATCTTGAAGTAGCCAACGGGAATGGAGGCAGGGGGCAGTAGAGAAGCCAGCAGTGAGGTGGAGGGAGGAGCAACATCCTGCCGCAGGCTAGCGGCAACTTGCGCGAAACTGTGGCAGCAAACGGCGCCAATGTTGCAGATTTGTTGCGACAAAAGACAACGACAACGACAACGACACCCAGCCCCCAAGGGTCGAGGCTGAGTACTGAGAGGGGGCGTGGCTGGTGCTTGTACTAGGACTGGGGCTGGTACTGAGTTGACTTGCGTATTAGGCGTGCCAAGTGGGCGGTGATAATTGGCAGTCAGTGTTGGGTAAACAACAATATTAAAGAGCAAATCAATTGCAGCAGAGCAACAGAGCGAATTAAAATCGTTGCTAATGAATTGAATAATGCAGCAGCAGCAAGACATAATGCAAACCGATATAAATGATATATGGTATAAAGAAAGTCAGCTTGCCTGCTGCACTGCTGTGTGGCATGCAGCATGTGGAACAAATGCATCTTCTATGTGCAATGGTAGCAAGCTCATTGTTGCTGCTGCTGCTGTTGCTGTTCACCTTCTTATTGTTGTTGCTGCTGCTGCTGCTGTTGTTTCTGAGCTCCTTCTCTTGTTGTTGCTTAGTGTTTTGCCGCATTTTGCATACAAAATGACATCGGCCATTGTGAAAACGGTACTCTGCATGCATTGCAGCAATAGACAATTGCAGTTGTGCTACGCCAGCAACAGCAGCAGCAACAGCAGCAGCAACTCAGCAATTGTAGCTGCAACAACAGCAACAACGTGGCACAATGTTGGCCAACTTCTTTGAGCTTAAATGAAATGTTCTGTTTGTGTTTTGCGCCTTTTGCTTTAGCCACACTTTTCTCTCTCTTTTTTTCTTTCTTTCCCATGGCCACGCCCCCATTGCGGACCACCATGGCACATTGTCGCGGCGCGCATTGCTCAATTAAACCTCTTTGGCCTCGCCTCGTTGCTTGGCCTGGCTTTAATCTCTTGGCTTGGCCGAGGCATCCTTGTTGCTGCTGTCGTGCCTCTTGCTGCTGTTGTTCCTCTTGCTGTTGCTGTTGCTGCTGCTGCTGTTGTTTGTTTTTCATTTTTATTATTTTTCTTTGCACGTTTTTTTTAGAATTTGCTGGCATTGTTTGCGCTGCGTCTTTGGTTTCGCTTCGTCTCTGATCCTTGCTGCTTGTTGTAGCTTGTTATCTGTGTTGCAGCCACGACAGTAGCAGCAGCACTAGCAGCAGCAGCAGCAACAATTGCACAGGTAATTAGCGCTTTTGTTGTCGCATGCTCTCATTTGATTAAAGACCTGACACCGCAATCCACCCTCCCCTCCGCCACTTCAAATCGCTTAATAAGCTCTACTTGGACAGCGACAACGACAACAGCAGCAACAGCAACAGCAGCTGCTGCAGCTACAGCAGGCAGGTAAAACTAATATTTTAATTGCTAAGCAAACAACTGACAGCTATTGCACACACACACACAAACACAGAGAGAGAGGAAGGGAGAGGGAGAGAGATACAAAAGATACGGCATAAACTTTTGCCTTGTTATGCTTATTTTACAAATTAGCCAAAATTTCGAGACAGTTGCCCTAATGGGCGTGGCCAAGAGAGGAAGAGAGAGAGAGAGAGAGAGAGATAGAGAGAGGGTGAGGGAGACCTATGCAAAACAGCTGCGGGACATTGCCACGCCTATTCGCCTACACAAAGCAAAATGGGGAACATTTTCATGGTTGCAACTTTTGATTGCAAATTATTTGCAGCACACACACACACACACAAACACAAACACACACACAGGGAGACAGTGACTGCCAAAAGTTAGCTGCCTGTAGCCAGAGCAACTTGTTACTTATTGTTGTTGTTGTTGTTGTTGTTTGCTTGGCAGTTGGGGGCAAACAGGAATTATGTAACGAGATAAGGCGAAAAAAGGCAATAGCAAAAACAGTTGAGTGGGCGTAGAGAATACACTGGGCGTGGCCTGTGTAGGTGTGTGTGTGTGAAGCAATATGAAACTTGACATTTTCAAAATGCAACAACAACAACAATAGCAGCAACAACAACAATAGCAGCAACAAATTTCAAATTTTAATAATTAAATCTCATTAACACTTTGCCCAGCCCGTGGCAGAGGGAAAGGGAAAAGGGCAGGGGAGGGAGAGGGACAGGGAGAGGGAGAGGGAAAGGGGGAAGAGGGTTGCCAGGGTGCCTGCTAAAGTTCCCAACTGGACGAAGATTAAATAACAAATGAGCAATGACTCTTTACGGCGCATACTTTTGCAGCTCACTGTTGACTTGGGCGCATATTAATTATGAACGCAGATGCAGAAGGAGGGGGTAGGGGGCGTGGCATACTCAAGAATTTGACACTTTGGAGCATTGTTTGTAATTTATGGAATTTTCAAATTGCAAATGCAACTGAATTTATTATAAACATTTGCACACTCACTTCATTATTGGAGAAAGCCAGAGAGAGCAAGAGGGTGGGGAGGGGGGAGGGGTAGAAGGTGTGTGTGTATTTTGCCATGGAACATGTTGCAGGTTGCAGTTTGCATGTTGCATGTGACAGTTAAGTGGAGCAAGGCTGCATGGCAGAGCAGTCAGCAACGTGTCATAGTTGATGACAAAAAAAAAAGAGAGACGGAGAAAAGACAATAGGAAGAAGCAGAAGTAGAAGGAGAAGGAGAAGAAGAAGCAGCAGTGGAAGCAGTGAAGAAAGCGCATTATTAACAATTCAACGTTTAGGCCAAGCTAGCAAATACGTTTCCGGGCAGCGCGGGCCAAATTGCAAAAACAATGCAGCAAACCTTGGACTGAAAATAAGCACTAAAGCTACAGTCGAGTATGCTCGACTTTGGAATACCCACTGCGATTTCATAAATATATATAACTTTTGTACTTTGTGTTGCATACTTTGGGGAACGGTTTGCACGACAGTAACTCTTAAAATTGTTTCTTAAATAACCTCCAATTAAAATATACGATTGCAACCAAATTGAAATTACCATTTGCGCTTTGATAGTTTTGTGTTTACCAAAAATGAACTGAATTGCATTAAAATTACGCTTGGAATTCGGTTTTTATTGATTTTCGGAGGCGGAGTGGGGTGTGATTAAATTCAAAAACAAACTTGCCTCAAATAATAACACATATTCACATCAAAATTGCTAACTTTAGCTATCATACACAGTCTTTGAGATCTAGATTTTTATTACAGATGGATACCCTGTGGGTGGCGGGTATTTAAAACGTGTGCAACTCTGGGTGAAATGAGAATGGGATCGGTAGGGAAGGTAAGGGAAGGTTACACTGCCTCACAGTAGACTTGACAGCTGCACAAGGTCGAAGACAAGTCAAACCAAGCAAGGCTCTGTTAATTTCCTCATTAAAGTCGAGCTTAGAAATGTAGATGAACTGCTTGTGTGTATGCCTTATAAGAGTTAAGCTTATAAGCATGCAAAGCAAGCCTTATTATCTAGCCATAGTTATAAGGTTTCCCATGGTCAACATCTTGTTATATCTTACTGAGGTGCAACTAAATTGAAGCTACTTTCCCAGTCTCGAGCGCTTTCCCTGAGCATTTTCACTTGTTAATTTGTTAATCAACTCAGTTCCAACAACTGCAAGTGTGACAATGTGTGCATGTCTGTGTGCGTGCGTGCGTGTGCGTGTGTGTGTGTGTGTGTGTGTGACAATGAGTGTTATGCATGTGTGTGTGTGTGCGGTTGTGTGTGTTGCACCTTGGCAACTCATTAGGCAAACATGACACTTTTGCCGCAGGTGCTCAAACAAATTGCTGGAGATTAAACTGCATGTGCTGCGTTGTTTCGCACCACTGTGCAGCGGCAGCACTGTGGGCTGCACTGGCAAACTGCGTCAGCTAATTAAGATTGAAGTTGCCGCAGAGATGAGCGCAGTGAGTGGCGCCACGCAGGGGCAGGCCATGGCAAAAACTCAGCTAGCTAATTTATTATGCCAAACGTACAAGTTGCCACGCCTTCCCGCCTCCTTCTCCTTCTCCCTACAGCGAGATGTGTACAGCGCAGAGTTGAGGGAGAAGGATGGGCGAAGGGTGAGGCGGGGGGGGAGTGTTGTAAATGCAACGCTTAGGCAAATGCGTTCATCACGCTGTGGCAGCTCCACAGATTGATGCAGCATCCTCTTCATCACAGTGCATCAATGGGCAACTGCCACAGCAATTGCAACACGCTGTGGAAAAATTGTGGCAGATTTTTGATTTCAATTTGCTAAAGCAACTGCAGGGCAGTGGAGAAGGGCAGGGGAGGAGGAGAGGGAGGCAAGGGAAGGGATGCAAGAGGCACGCAAGAGGAGTCGACAAATCCGATTCAGCGCATTTTTGGGTCAATCACAGACAGAGAAAGAGGGGGAGAGAGTGTGTGAGAGAGAGCTCGGCGCGGGGGGGGCGGGGCATGTTTTACGTGACAAGCATCTGCGTCTTATGCTGCGCTAACAGTAGCAGCCAATGGGGTATATTGATTTGCAGGCAAATAAGTGAAAATTGCTGAATATTTACAGGGAATTCTCAAGGAAATAATCTTGCAGATATTTACCAAACATTATCAAGGGTATCTTGTAGTTCAGCCTCAGAATGGGTACTGTCTCTACACTAACGAGCATCGGCAACTGCCTCGGCCCCCCTTCCCCATTCAGGGCTTCGCTCCGATTGACCAGACAACGGCGCATGCATATCAAATACTGAGCTGCCGTTGGCTTCTGTCTTCAGCACTAAAGCCTTGGAATTTCCTCGTACTCTGTAAGCTGAACAAGTCACGAGCCTGTGCCTGGCCCTCCCCTACTACCCCGCCCTCCCTCTGTCCCTCTTTCAGTTTTCTTTGCTCTTAAATAAATGATGCTGTTGCTGCGGTTCTTTCGGGCTGCGATTCGCTTTCAATCGGGCAAAACACTTGACTTGGTTAAGTGAAAACTGCGCCTCGCCACTTGACACTCCCTCCTTCTTGTTCTACCTCCCTCCCTCCCTCCTCTCTATTCACTGCCTGTCGTTCTCTCAATGGGATGCGGCAACTGAATGATTTGCTGCATTATCCATGTACTTGTCGCATGCTTTGGGTCAACATCTCTCGATGTTTGTTTGCACAACAAATTGCCGAATCCGGAATTGTGTGAGTCGCTTGTTGATAATTAGTTTGGCATCTCAATCAACAGCAACAACATCAGCAACAGCAACAGAAACAGCAACAGCAACAGCAACAACAAACAACTGCGAACAATTGTTGCAAACATTTGCGCTCATTTAATATTTACGAACTGGCCACAAAGGACTACGAGAACTACAATGCCCTCCCCCGAAAACAATTTACAATTGCCAGCTCGGGTCACATTTCATAATTCACATTTCACATTTTCCCCATTTTCCATCTTTTCCCTGCCCATTTTCACATTGTCCATTCACCGCACAACATTTGTGAATAATTGAAACATGAGCAATTATCGTGTTGCATGCCCCCTTGACCATCCCCTCCCCCACTGGCCGCTTGTCAGTGACGCATTAAGCATTTTCCACAAAACTAGCGAGTAAGTGCATCATTAAAATATTCATAAATACTACACACATACTTATGCCACCCACTGTGCTGGCAAGTTGAACTGTCGGTACAACATCCAGCGAGCATCTAAAATCTATGAATTCCATTGCAATTTTAATCGCACATATCAGTTTAGTGGGCTGTGAAGCTTAGCTCTTTATTATGATTGATATATTGCTTGTGTAGCTTTTTATATATTTTACAAGGCATATTTAATATATAGTACTGCAATATTTGTCTACTTTCTATATACCCTATGAATGACGACAATATACAATATATAAACAGAGCATAATTCATTATTATTTGTTTTGATTACAAGTGCTTAAATTGTGTTTATGTTTTAAAGGCGTCTTCTCTTCAGAGTTAAGGGCACTTCATATGATATGTTCATATTGATTAAATGTCATGAATATTCCATATTGAAGGGGGTAAGGGGGTCTTATAAGCAAGCACTTAATTAACGGCACTCATAAGCTTTTATTCATTAAGTTTGAATCATGTTATCGACAAGCCACATTAGATAAACACTTCAAATGAATTACAGTGAAATCACATGGTATCTGCTAGTCTAGCACTCTCTCTTGCCATCAAGGAGCTGCCTACAATGCGTATAAATATTACAAAACACAATTGTCTTATTCATCACATTCTTAGATCAATTTCATGTGCACAAATAATTTCATATTTGATGAAGCTCAACTCCTGCCTCAGTATCTATATTTATGTTTATGTTTAAGATATGTACTATATAATCTGCACACATCATATAATCATCACAACTCTGAGCCTGACTTCCCGGGGGCAGCAGGCTGTCATCGCATTTAATTTGATTGTGCTTAAATATTTAGACAATTTTGATTGTCTACTGCCAGCCAAGTTGTTGCAAGCAACACTGCAACACTACCTGCCACTCCCCCTTTTGCAGCCTCATATCTTCAAAGAGCTGTCCACAGTGGGCGCATTGATTATTCGAGCATTTTAAGTGATTTTGGTATTTTGTGTTTAATCTGCACATTTGTTGCATAATTTATGATATTGCCGCATTGTTGCAGTTGCAGTTGAACTTGCAGCTTGTTAGTGTGCTTTGTGCTCTGCACTGCAACTAAGTAGTCGCTGTCCATCCATCCGTCTGTCCGTCTGTCTGTGTGTCCAGAAGGAGTGGGGGGAAAGCTCTCGGGGATCGGCCCATCCCGGACATTTGTTATATTTACGCAATTTATTTTATAGCCAGGGATCAAAGCAAATTGCACAATTGGCCACTGGAGCTGTGCTGGAGTTGCTGCACTGCATTTGCTGGTATTTGCTGGTATTATTTGTTGGTCACCTTTTTTTGTCTTCTTTGTTCTTGTTGCTTTTGGTATTTTTCGCGTGTTTGTTAGTCGACGCGCTTCGTTGAGTGTTGGCAAACAGAATTTATTTGTCAATAAAGCTGTCACTTCATTACGGCTATTGTCCTTGCTCCTGTCGCCCATAACTCACACCCCTCCTCCCTTTCCCCTTGCATCCCTTTGCCATCACGCTAAGGGGAAACCATTTAACAATCGCGCGCAAATTTTCGCGTGCAGAAATAAACTTGCATTATTGCTTTTCGGTTGGAACAGGACACCCAGCACGGAACGAGGAGTATGGAGTATGGAGTATGGAGTACGGAGTATAGGAGTCAGGAGCAATCGAAGCAATACCTGTTCCGCTGTCTGTTTGCTCTGACATTAATGAATTTGCCGTTGTCAATATAGCCAACTAGCGATGCGACCGGAGTGGTGTGTGGCCATCCGGGGGTCCTTGCTGGCTGCCGTCCTGTTTGTTCTGTCCGGGACTGCAGGAAAACAACACGCCAGCACCAGAAAGCAAAAGGATGCTCCTTGTATCCACACAGGATGACAGCGCCAGCGTGACGATGACATTGGCTACCGCTCCTCATGCTCCACCTCCACCTTCTGCCCCTTGCACTGCTTGTCGTCTGCCGAAATGTTCGCATTACAATTTTCATTTTTGATGTCTATTGACAGAGAGCAATATGCTCGCTGCACAGTGGGCTGCCTCACTGCAGGGTAGTGCACAGTGGAGTGCAAACTGTGACAACTGTCGCGGGCACGATTCGATTTATTGGCGTGTGTCTACTGCAATTGCAAGCAAATGACGGACAAGCAGACGGATTCACGCACGATATTGCGCTTTCCATAGTGCTATGCGATATGCGAGCTAAGCACGATGTTTTGCTCAGCACGGTATTTGCCAAAGATACATGAATAACTCATCGATGGTCATCGATATATATTCAACAATATATCGGAGCTTTTAAACTTTACGATATCGATAATTAATAATTTTTAAAATTAACAGGTCCGCCAATCGATATGATATTCTATGTAAATGTATGTATTAATATCGATATTTTCTAGCCGATAAATACTGCAGATATCCCGCCTGGCAGTGTTGGGTAACCCATGGTTATCCGTATATTGAATTGGGCTTTACTTCTCCTTTTGTTGTTGTTGTTGCAGTTGTACTTGTTGTTGCTCCCGTTACTTTTGTTGTTTTTGAAGGAGTGCAAACAACAACTTTTCAATTTTTGGCGCGACAGTCCCTTAATTTGTATTTGTCCCTTGCATTTTATGCTGTTTGATTTGCCTCGTAGGGGTAAGGGGAGACAGGTGGCGACATGTAAATGAAGGCGTGGCACGTGGGGGATCAGCCAGACTCAATTACGAGCTTGTTTGTAGGCAGAAAAAAGAAAACTGCAGTTTGGCTTAAGTGAAAAGCAATGGAGGGGGAGGTGTGGGGCAGGGTCAGGTCGAGGTAAGCTGAATTGAAACGTGAAAACTGTCGTTGACAGTAACGTTTAATTTAAATTTAAATTAAATTTCGGCCATTTTTTTTCGGATTGCATTGAACTGGTTTTCCAGCTGTTTTTCCCGCTGTTTTTTCAGCATATGCTGAAAAACACTTGAAGCGCATTTGGTAATTGCGATGGTATTAAAAAATGCATTTGGAATGAAAGCCAAATATTTGTCGTGGACTCGTCGAAGATTCGCGCCCGTTTAATTTAATTGTTTCAACTATTTAAAAGCCATATAAAAATGTGTAACATATGCGTGTGTGTGTGTGTGTGTGGCAAATATTTCGTTGCATTTGTTATTGTTGTCAACTGGGGCAAACAAGTTAAGTAATTAATATTAATTAAATTGCAACGTGCTGTGAAAAAATGCGCACAGAACGGAAAAATTGTTTCATAATTAATGCGACTTTACCCTGCTCTGTAAGGGGGTTCTACAAAGGGGTTTGTCAAAGGGCTAAAAGCTAATGGAATTTGCGCGCAATCTGTGCAAATTATTTATCGATAACTGCACTAGATATGTTTATATGTAACTCTCTAAGGTATCTGACAGTCGTGCATGCTTGCCTCGCTTCGACAGCAATTGCCTCAATTTCAATTTATGAATAAATCAACGCTAAAAACACTTGCACAGCAAGTACCAGGAGAAACGCTAATTAAAATCGGTAAGGACTCGGGGCCACCACGAGGACCAGCGTACAGTGTACACTGTGCACAATGACAGCACATTTCAATTTGCAAATCAAATTGAAGACGCAGTCGAAGGCCAAGGCGAAGGCACTTGAGGAAAGAAAGGAGGCATAGGAAGAAATCGAGGTCGACGTCTGCTGACCGACACTTTTAACATTTTCACCTTCACCTTGCAGCAGTGCGAAACACTTTCAAGTGGGCGTGCAGCCATAGTGGGCGTGCCAGTGCTGTGCTGTGCAATTAAAGCAGCGCGAAAGTTTTGCAAATGTTTTTCCACTGCCAGTTTCCAGTTTCCAGTTGCCATGCCAAATACTTTTCATTAAATTAAGCAATCAGTTAGGCAACTTCGACACTTTGCACAGTGAGTTGAAAGGGGACGAGGAAGTGGAAAAGTATCACAGAGAGAGAGAGAGAGAGAGAGAGAGAGAGAGAGAGAGAGAAGGGAAGTGGAAGAGAGTGAGAGGCAGATAAAGCCAGCTGTAAATAAAGAGGGCGGAAAAAGGCTTAACGAGAAGTTTAATTGTCATGGAAACTCACCAAGAGATTCCTTGACAAATCTGTTACTACAATATGGAATAAATATTAAATATATATCTTGAATTTATGCAGTTAAAACCTTCTTTAACTTGCAGAACCTTTAGCATATTGCTGGCTTTATGTTTGATAAAGTTAGAAATATAACTAACCTTTGTAGAGCATGTTCAAGGAGTAGTTTAACTGTCAAGGAAACCATCTATATATATATCTATATTTCTATAATTTAGAACATATCTTAATTATTAACTCGGGGTTACTTTAGTCAGTTGCAGGGTAAATCAGCTACAAGGTTCTTGAGTGTTGTATATTGAAAATAGAGATTAAAGAGAAACTCTCTAAAGAATTCTATGTATGAGCTGATTCCATTCCAAATCTAAACTGTTGTACAACTTAAGAAACTTGTATTAAGTCAGATTCAGGCTTAAGTGAAGTACGGCCAAGATCAACAGACTATTTGCTTCTCTAAGTCGGATCATCAGCTTTGCCTTTCCAGCTGACTGCATTGCCAAGTTCCATTCGGTGTGCCGTTCCCACGACATTCATTAGTCTCCTGCTAACACATGGCATAAATATTAATATGCCTGTTATGGATGCTGCTCTTCCTCTTCCTCTTCCTCGTGCTCGTCCTCTTCCTGCTGCTGCTTCTGCTAGTTGGTTGTGTTTTTAAAGCTGTGCAGCTATTTTTAAAATCACACACTCACTTGTACACTCACACACACACACCTACACACAGCCACACACACGGCGTTTGCATTTCATTAGCCAAAGTGGCATTGCTGCTTGTATCTGGCTCTGTGTGTGTGTGGGTGTGTGTAGCCTCGCATAAAAATAGAGCGCATTTAGCAGGGCATCAACAACAACAACAACAACGGCAGTGTGGGCGAAAAAACCAAAGCAGAACGCAGAAATGCAAAGTATCCAAATAGACTGAAGGACACTCCAAGCCAAGCTGTGTGTGTGTGTGTGTGTGTGTCTGTCTGTGTTTCCATATGCGTCTGTCTGTGCGTCCTGCTGGCCAGAACGGAAACAAAGAAAAGAAAGCAAGAATCTAAAGAGAACAAGGGTAGACCAAGAGATGCCCTGGAAGGCAGCAAGTGTAGAACAAGAGATGCCCCGGAAAGTAGGCTTTGTTTAAGGCTCTTCCAACGGCAGCACAGTCCAAACAGTAACAGCTTACAGGGTAGATTTATGTTAAACGACTCCCCCACCCCCCTGGAGAGAGAGGGAAAGGGAGGCGGGGCAGACTTCTAGCAAGTGTTTGTTAGTGTATTGTCACACGCTGTCAAATCCGCTTTAGCCAAAGTCACACACATTGACAGTGAGCAGATTGTTAGCTGTCTCTCACTGCTGCTTCCCCTTCCCCTTCTCCCCCTTCTCTCCATCATACTCAGCCTCTTTCTGTGCCTTGCAATTCGTATTTTTAGCCATGCGGCTAATTGTGAGTGACAAGCTCGGATTAAACTTCCACACTCGACGGTTTGCCTGCCTTACTCCCTCTCTCTTTCTCTCTGGCTATGCAGATGAGTGTGTATATGTGTGTGTGTGTGTGTGCTCATCGATGGTCAAATGAGTGTGAAATTCGCTGGTAATCACATCAAGTGTGAGCTCCCCCTTGGGCACCAGTCACAGCTCTCATCTTATTATAGCCAGCACTTAAAGCGATGCTTGAAAATTCTTTAATGCTTGCCTCAACGTTGCAGCTAATCAACTAACTAAACTTGCAACAGCTGCAGCTGTGTGCGTGTGGCAAAAGTTTGCCTAATTTGTGGCAAGGCAACTGCAGAAAAAAAACACGTTGAAAACAAAATGTGAAAACTTGCAAAAGAATCGAGTGAAAAAAGTAAAGTATAAAATGTGTTGCAAAGTGGCGGCGGCAACAGCAAGTGGCAACAACACGGCCAAAGTCATTGACAGTTGGCCAGGAAAACTGCGAATTATGTCGCTTGCAGGAGCAGAGCAGGAGAGAAGGTGAAAGAGAAAGGGATGGGGAGATAAATGTGTGCGGAGAAGGCAGCAAACATAAGAAACAGTTTGAGTTGGGTTCTCTCCCCTGTCAGCTACTTCTCTCTATTTGCTTAAGCCACTTGAGAATTGTGCGACTTGTCAACTACTCTCTTTACCTCTCTCTCTCTCTCTCTCTCTCTATATGTAACTCTCTATCTCTTTCTCTCACTGGCTTATCGCCTGAGTGTATTCTAATGCGAAAACAATATCTGCGTCTGAGTTGAAATCCTTTTTGACTAAGGACGGAACAATTTTAAACTACTTGCAGAGCTAGAGTAAGGAGAAAAAAGAGAGAGGGGGGGCCGAGCAGCGCAGGGTAGACAGAGACATTTCTCATATGTCCCCTTCCTCCCTATTGAGTATAACTCTCTGTGATTTCCTATGCTCTGCAAGGCAAGATTTGTTTGTTGGTTTGTCGCATTTTATCGCCGCCTTCTTTTTATGTGCAGCCATTTTTGTTATCGCCCAACGTGCCACACTCTGCTCCAGTCCCCCTTGCTTTGTCTCTGCCACAGTCTCTGCCCTTGCCCCTTACTCCACCCCACTTGAGGTTTATCTTGCAGCAACGTTTTGTAACATTTTTTTATTGTTTTTTTCAGTCGCCAACGCTGGCGTCGCGTTGGCTTTGTCTTTATCCTGCCAACAGGACTCGCAACCTTATCGGCCTAAGCTGCCGTCCTCGATTTATTTGCGATTTGCGCCCGGCCAGATGAACTCGAAATTAAATCAGCCTTGCAAGGCGACTGCAGCAGCAACAGCAACAGCAAAAGCAACAACAACAATGGCAACAAAAGTGCTGCAACATGCAGGGGGAAGAAATCATTTTGTGCTCATCAGAAAAGCAAATGCGACCCATATTCCCAGGCCAGCCTATGCCTGCAGGCCACAACTAGCTAGCTGCAGCTGCGGCACGTGCCTCACACACACACACACACACACACAGAGAGACACACACACATATACAAACAGAGGCACTCTTGACTTGCCAAACAAACTTGAAAATTGTGTGAAGCCTTTTTGGCAACGTCAACAGCATTTTAAACTGCATTGGCCACGCCCCCTGCCTGCCTGCTCCTTCTACTTGCCCCTGGCTGCCTTCCACTCGTCCCTGCCTGCCTGCCCCTTCTGTCTGCTGCTGCTGTCGCGCCTCTGGGCAATTGTTGACTTGATTTTTGTGCAATTTCTGGCTTATTGCACAAATTTGTGCCAGGCCTCACGTGCCACATGCTGCATGCCTCATCAATATTATGAGCTTTCATGCGGCATTCGGCGGAGTTAAGTTGCAGTAAATCTTTGAGATAAACGAGGCGTGCAGCATGAAAAGGAAGCGCGATGACTGACAATGCAGCAGAGCCAGTTGTACAGTCAGTGGCAGAGGCAGCGGCTGAGGCAGAGGCTGAGGCAGAGGCTGAGGCAGAGGAGGCAGCTGCGTCACAAGCGTCAGTCAGTTGCATGTCAAAAGTGTCAAGCATTGAAGTGGATTTCCTTCTGAAGCGACTGACAGCAATATCAAAGCAACAACAGCAACAACAGCAACAACAGCAACACGAACAACAGGGAACAGCAACAAAAGCAGCCCCAAGGCAGCGCCTTGAAGTATGCAACATAAAAAGGAAAAAGAATTGACAGCAACAACAACAGCAAAAACACTAAGCAAATGAGAATCACAGGAAAGTGTGCTGTGTTGTATGTGCTAGCAGATACCCTGTAGAATCCGACTTGAGAGAAGGAAGAAACATTTCTTTTACTCTTTGTCTCACATACAACCCGTCGAGTGGCGCCCCCCTTACAGGGTATGCACATAACATTTATCACACTTTGCTTTCGTGTTTTTGAGCTACGTCCCTTGATGCGTTTTTATGCTTTGCTTGTCGACTTTGCTTACAGCAGAAGGACACCAGCAGCAACAGCAACATCAACAGCAGCAGCAGCGCAAAAAAGGATGCATAAAGCGCAGGGGGAACAAGCAAAAGCAACAGCAGTTGCTGCAGCAGCAGCGGCACCAGCAGTTGCAACTTGCTGCATTATTGGCTTTTGTCTGTTTTCCAAGTAAAAACTTGGTGAAAAGCTATAGAGCATGTTAAGTTTTCTTCACCAAAAAACTTTTCTCTTGTCTTTGGGTCGTGTTGAGAAACGTGGGAAACGCGTCTTGAAATTGCTACCTCACTCACACCAACACTTGCCTAGCAGTGAATTTGATATTGGGTCACCCTGAAAACTGAGTTAGGCATTGAAATAGAAAATAGACGAGAGCTGCTCGAGAGCATTTGCAAATCAATCAAACGGTAATAACTCAAAAGGTTGCCCATGGTAACACAGCTTCCTCACTAGCTTCGCTTTACCACGTCCTGCCTCATCAGGCCTCATCCTGCCTCATCTGGCTTCCCTTTGCTTTTTGACACGTATGATTAAATTCCTTAGGCCAAGAGGCCAAAAACGAAATGATGCCATCGAGCACTTATGAGTGTTCTCTGAGTGCCAGTTCGATTGATGTTCCTGCCGCACAGGAATCACAGGCGACAATGCCGCGTATACGCAATATTCGTTTATTAAATTTGCCTCGCTTTGCATTACTGCAAGTTCTACTAAATCAAATGTATATTTTCAGCTTTCTTTACATGCTGCAAGTTATTCTAAATCATCGCTTTCATATTGTTCATACTATGTTGACAAATTGCCAGAGTTGGAATCTCTTTAAACGTTTTGAATTTCATTTTATTTGCATACAAATTTCCCGGTAAACAGTTTGCCATATAAATTACCATTTTAAACAGTGATTTTATGGCGCATAAAGTGGCTTTTTTGCACAGCATATTACGCATACGCACCGCTCACTCTGACAGGCAGTGAGGGAGGCAGAACAGAGCAGAGCATCGTATCATATGCAGGACAAGTTGGTTGGCACTTTTCCAATCAACGCCAATCAAATCATTGCCGTCTAATGGCATTAACCTATCAGCCTCAGTGTCAGTTGCTGTAGCTCTTCCGCTACCTCCCCCCTCTCCAGTCTCTCGCTCTATGTCTCTCCCACCTCCATTTTTGGGTTGATTTTTTTGCTTTCTTCTCTGCTGCTTTGATTCGATCAGGAAATGTTTTGCGTTTGTTCTGTTTTTTGCAGCCTTTGCCTGCTTGCCGTGTAATTTCGCAGTGGAAAAGAAGGTGGCAAAGGGGGAAGGAGGAGAGGTAAATTCAAATTGTATTTGTCTGCTGCGGCAACGACATTCGTTGCCTGCTGCTGCTGCTGCTGCAGTCACTGCAATATTCAAAGGTTGCCATATGGAAATTGGCGGTTGGCCGAAAAAGAGTTGCAAAAAGGGAACAAGGCAGGGGGCAGGCACTAGTTGTTAGCCCGTGGCAGTGGGCGTGGCTCGTGGGCTTCGTTTGGATAAGGTAAATAAACTTGAAATTGGTTTCATTTTTTTGGGGGGACCTTGTTGCCTTTAAGATGTGCCGCAGACATGGCTTAAGATTCAGGAACAGCAGTTTAAAGAGAAGCTTCAGAGATTGTGGCAGTGTCAGTGGCAACAACAGCAACAACAACAACAGTACGTGCCCCAAGGACCAATCACGTGCGCCTCATTGAGCTCATTATGTGAGCAGCAGAAGGCTTGAAAGCACCAGGGCAGGGCAGGCAGCTATTGTCATTAGCCCTGGTAAACACGATGTTGTGTTTACACCCAGACACACACACACACACACCACAGTGTTGCATCAAAGTTGTGTGACAAGCGACAGGCGACGGCGACGGCGACGGCGACGCGATGCTGACAAAAAGTTTGCTCAACCCGCAAACTGTTCGACGAACTGTTCCGGCTGCCACTCCCCCCTTCCTGTGCAGCTGCCCCTTGACAGCTGCCTGTTCGTGGTATTGATGAGATGTTGTCAAGCTGTTATGATTGGACCAACATGGACACGAGTTGGACACGAACAGGGGCTGGAGAACTGTGACGCAACACGAATGCGATGATGACGACGCCAGGCGCCAAAGAACACATCAAATTTTAAGTATTTTATGGTGAGCAGAGAGCGAAAGGGAGCGGGCAGGTGGGAGTTAGGGGAGTGGCAATTCCAAGAGACACGAAAATTTAATAGTTTCGCTTTATGGCCCAAAAAACAGACACAAACTGAGCACCAAACTGGGGCTATAACTGCTTGGAGAGCAGCTCCTTAGAAGAGGCTATAACAAACTATGAGATAGAGGAAGAGATGGTATAAAGAGAGGGAAGAGAGAGAGAGAGAGAGAGAGAGAGAGAGAGAGAGAGAGAGAGAGAGAGAGAGAGAGGAAATACTTGCCTTCTAAGACGTGCTCTGATTATGCTCAGCACGAATTTCTTTCAGTGCAGCTGAGTAGTTTGTCATAAAAAGCAGCAATGAAAATGTCAAAAAGATGCATTAAAAATTATATAATGCCTGGCAACGCCTTATGGCAATATCTGATATCTTATGCAGTGCTCGAAAAGTCGTTGAACTCGGCAAATTTATCGCAGACAAGCGGAGCAAACCGATGAGAGCGCATGAGTTTCTTTTGGGCCAAACGCCGTGCAATTTTTAGCATCAAATTGCAATTAATCTGCAAATGTGTCTCAAGCAGAATCTCTGTCAGATTATTCCCAGCCCTCCTCCTCTTCTACTTCTTTCCCCTCACCAATACCTTCCACGCGCGCTTAGTCTTTGGCCATATGTGCGACATTTGCACTTGTCGACGATTTGTCGCCACAATTGAGCTAAGGAGATGCGCACTGAATCATTGCCGAGCTGAGGCGACAGCGATAAATGTTGCCTCATTAATAATAATTTGCGTTAATTTATCGTTCAACAGCACTTGGGGTGAGTTGCTGCCCTCCATTCCTCTACGCCTGGTCTTGCCCCGCTGCCAAATTCAATTTTCATGCCCAGACTTACAGATGGCCTCAAATAATGTAATTGATGTGCGGTACATACCTGAAATGAGACAGAGAAGGAAAGATTGTGTGATTTAGCATTGATTGATATCGATTGCGGTTATCGGGGATGGGGAGGGATAACATAAGTTGGTTAATATATAGAGCTGTGTCCCTAGCAGCTCTTTTATGCAGATTTATGAGACATATTCGCAAAACATATGTTTTGTCATACTTTTGTTTTTCGAGCTGATTCACCCGTATGCTCTGTTAATGTTGTGTTTACTCAATTTGGCTCTGTTTTGTTAACAGGCTATAGTTATCGATGTTGCGATCCTGCATATCACCTGATGTAACTTACAGAACAAATACCTGAACTGTTAACTCGCATTTGATGTTATGTTAACAGCGATAACTATCGATATAGCGATCTTTGGTATATCGGCCTGCTAAAACTGATACCCACTCAAATAAAAAGCAATAATGTACACATACTACACACACCTATACTACTTCACATATTTTATAGCACCAACAGATAAAGATAATACTTAAATAATATACATTGGAGGCTGCATAAGTCTTGGAGCTGCTCGCAAATGCATTGAAATGTGTCCGACGGGAGTTAAAGCTGCCATAAATAAGCTCCACACCAGCTTAAGCACACACACACACATAAACACCTACACACAGTTGCCGACATGGAGCACACACGCAACAATGTGCCGAGGGAGGTGGGAGCGAACTCGAGTACACTGGAAACTGGAGAACTACAAGGAGCATGAGCTGAAGCAGACCTCCAGCAAGTTGGCTCTAAGCACGCACGTTCGCCTGGACACATGTAGAAAGCGCAGCTGAAAAAGCTGGGCAATAACAACAAACGTCCCTCTCCTCTTCTTCCTCCTTCTCCTTCTCCTCGTCTGTTCCTGCTCGTTTCAACATATTTTGTTTTTTATGCAATGCGACGTTGCAAACTTTGTGTTAAGTTTAAGACTCATTGTTGGCGACGCACTTGTGGCCTGCAAGCGGAGGTGCGAGGGGGATGGGAGCTCAAGAGGATTATGTTGCACTTGAGCAGGGTATTTGCTAGTCCACCCTTGTTGGCTGCTGTTATTGTTGCAAACAAGCGACAAACAAAGTACAGTGAAACCGAGAGCCGACGCTGACCAGCGGCAACTGCCACACCCTGCGCTCTCTTCCTCCCACCCGCTTCTGGAAGTGTCTCAACACATTTGGCACGGCTCGTTGGGGAGCGTGACATGTATATGAGAAATTATATCGTTGACTTCCCCGGCGGCAGCAGTTGCAGAAGGTGGGAAGGGGTAGGGAGAAGGAGCAGGTGCTGCCTGCATGCGGCACGCTGTTTTCATGCTTGACTGCGCTGCTCAGGTTCTGGCCAGGACATTGCGGTGGCTTTTTTCTTATTCGATTTTCTCTTCGTTCATTTTTTGTTTTTGCTTTTCTGCCGTTGCCGTTTTGCACCTTTGGCCAACGCAGCAGGAGGACTCCCGCTTGGACTCGCATTGGGAATAATTTATTATGCCTGACTGCAGGTATGTATGTGTGCCGGCACGCCCCCACGCCCACGCCTGCCACGCCAGTGGGTGGCGAATGCATAATTCTTACTTTCGCGTGGCGCGTCTCGTGGCCGCGTCGCCTTTTTCGCCCTTTTGGCATTTCTCCAACGCTCTTTTGCCATATCCTTTCGGGCTGAACATCTTAATTCACTGGCTGTCCTTGTAATGAAATTATTTGTCAGTGCGCCGCTTTCTACAGGACGCAACGCAAGCCGTGGCATGCAGCAGCTGGAGGCAGGTAGGGGAGGTGGCAGGCACACGCTTTAAGCTGAATCAGCGCCAGCCACATGTCACCAAATCTGTGACCAATATTTTTGACAGCTTTTCACTATAAATATCGGAATGTTTTTGTTCCCGAATAAATATTTAATGTTTTTCTGGTGTTGCGCTGCAACAATTTGCAAATATTTGCGCACACTTTGCCATGCAGGGAACAGCGGCTGCGCATCAGCCCTGGTAAATCCCTCACGCATCTTTCATAGCGTCCCCCCTCTGATCCTTGCTGCCACAGTCGACACTTTCCGCAGTCTGTTTGCTTTAAATCAACGCACTAAGCCATTTAGCTCCTGCTCTGCTCTGCCTCTCTACCTCCCTCCTGCTGTTTCTCTCTCTCCTCCTCTATCTTCCTCTGCTGCTCTCCCGCTCTCCCTTCCACGTCCTGTCTGGCTTAAGCCGGCTTTCTCCCTCTCACTTTTTGCTTTAAATTATTAATAACAATTTCATGTTTCATGTTTTCACTGATGCATGCCAAAAAAACAACAGCAGCAACAAATGCTATTCGAAATACCCTGCGCAAGTGCATGTACAGTGGGTAGATTCACTAGCAAGACTAATGGGTATTGTTTTCATTAATGGCATTTGATTTGAATTCTTTTAAATTATTAATTAAAACACAATGATTTTGAGTTGTTTAACTTTTTAAACTTTTGCCAGGGTATTCCCAGTTTAATATCAAGACTTCTCCAATCAAATCAATACAATTTTGATCTAGCACAAATACGCTTTCTACTGTCAAGGATTGCGATTTAGGTTGGCAAATAGTTTCGATTTATTCCAATATATTAAATACATATTTTTCTTTCAACGCAAATGTTGATTGCATTTCCCTTTTTTCAACGAGAACTTTATCACAGTTCGGCAAATTCAACTGCCATTTGTAGCAAATGCATTAATTAGTCCCCAGATAGTTTGACAGCTTCGAAAGTGGGGGGCGTGGCAGGCTACTCATTTGACTGTGACTATTAATAAGCAACGCGTTGAGCAGATGTCGAGCTGCAGCTAATGCCACGCCTCTTTTGGCCACGCATGACGCACAGCTAATCACTGTGAAATCGCTCGATCATTGAATCACAACGTGACATAATTTGAAACCAATTCGAAGTGCGGGGGGTAGGCAGGGGGCGTGGCAGAAGGTAATTGACTGCCGTGCCCTGACAGCGATTTTCAGCAATTATTGCCAGAGCCTAGCCCCGATTTGGCAGCAGATGTTTCCATTTGTTGCGCAATCAAGCGGAAAACAATTCCAAATTCGAATTTCGATACGAATTAGAGTAACAATTTATCGGGGAAATTAATTGTAATTTAATTATGTCAGTCTGAATCTGATTTGCGCAATTAAATGCATTTCGCTTGATTAATAAGCTGCAGTGGAAATTTAGAGAGAGAGAGAGAGGAAGTGAGAGAGTTGGAGAGTGGAAAATCTTTTCGAAAATTGCGGCTGCATTTCACGACACTTTCGTCCATAAGTATTTCCTTCTAATTAAGCTGCCAGTCGCTTCCTGTTTATCCTGTGCGCCCATCAAAGACGCAAACAGACACGCCCACACGCCCAGGCACCCGCCAAACTCCAAGTAATTAAAAACGCAACCGTGCAGCAGGCAGAGGTAGAGAGAGAGAGCGGGTGGTGGGAGGCAGAGGCCAGAAGGAGCTGCTTCCCGCCGGGGAGTCAATATCGTGCAGTATTCACTTCATTATGCGATGTAATAAAAGCAGCGCATAAAAGTGCGCTACAAAGTAAGAGGAAAAGGCGCTAAGGAAGGAGAGAGTGAGAGAGAAAGAGATGTGGAGGTTGAAGAGAAAGAGGCAGGTACAGGCAGGTAGCCCCAGCGATAATGCGGAAGCTCCATTGACAAAACATTGGCAAACACGCTCCCGTGTGTGACTGGCAGTCATTCATTAAGCTTGCCGCTCACGGTACACGGCACAGAGCACACAACATGCAACAGCAGTGGCAATAGCAACGAAGAGGCAGTGCAAGTTAAAGCAGGGAGAAGTCCCTTACACTGCAAGAAATGCGCAGTCAGAAGATCTGCAGGCGAAAATCGATGATAAGTGATTTATTTTATATTTAAGTTACAATCTAACTTTGTTTATAACCCGATAACTCTTATTAACATCTGAGCTTAATCAACACTTATTGTAAGTTATCGATGCTTCGAAAGTGGCGGTAAACTGATAACAATAAGAAGTTATAAGTTATCGCAGCCCGTGGCGGTAAGCAGATAATAACTAAGTCGATAATAAAGCAATCGAAAGAGATCAAACTAAATAATTAATCCAATTGTAAACAATACAAATAAAAGCCTTTTAAATCATATATTATTTTACATATATATTATATATTAAGTGTATAGGCTAGCTGTGGCCACAAGTACACCCCTTTTGGCCCAGTGTATGTGTGTGAGTGACAGGCTCTCGTGTATTCCCATTGAAAACATTGTTTGCTCCTGCGGTTTTTTGCGGCTCCATCTGATAAGCGTTCATATGTTTTGGTCGTATGCTGATAAAGCGCCAGAAAGAAACAGGCAGCACAGCAAGGTGGCAACTGCCAAGGGAAATGGGAAAAGGTGCAACTCCAGAGGGTCGCTGGTCGCATTAAAAATTCCATTATAAAACGCAAAATGAGATGAAACGGACAAATCAAAATTAAACTGCGGTCGCACTGCAGCAACTTCAGCAGCGCAAACAACAAAAGTAACAGCAACAAAAACAGTAGCAGTGTAGAAGCAATAAGCAAGAGTGCTAATTACAATTGTAATTACAACTACACTCGCACACACACACACAGAGAGACAATGAGAGAGAGCGACTCGCACAAATGAAAATCGCGGCAAGAAAATCGCTTTGAGTGGATTTTTGGGATGCGAGTTTTGGCCATGTTCTGTTTCTGTGCTGGCCATGTGAAATATGTGATAATTAGTTTGCGCACAGGCGGGCAACGATTGTGGTTAATGGCCTGAGATATGTCGGGGATTGCGATTGGTCAATGGGCCGAGGGGGGCAGGGGCTCAGTCGCAGCCAAATGTAGTTGCCAAAAAAACAACAACAAGCAAACCAATGTTGCTGCAAGACGATGAGAGGGTAGCAATTGCAAAGTGGCAAGCTGAGAAATGCCCTGTAAATTACCCTAATATTGTAGATAAGCTGTTTCCTGTTGAATTCAAATCAAACTATGTTCAGTTATAAAACCAACTTATATAGCTGCCCAAGCTCTATAGAATGCAATTACAATTTAATCTGCGCTTGATCAATCAAGCGAAGCGGCAACAACAGCTGTCAAATGCTACCATTGTTCACCCATTTCCAGAGTATCTGTGAGTCATACAACTTGCGTGCTGCTGCTGCTTCTGCCATTATTACCGACAGAGGCTTCACTTCCGCTCGATTGTGTTTCGCGAGGCTTGCGAGGAATGTTGCGCGTTGTTTTTTGGCTTGGCTGCTGCTCACTTTGCTTTGTCAACGTCAGTGGGGCGTGGCCCTGCCCCCCTCGACTTGCCTTGACGCCCAGTTTTGTTTATTTCTCGCTGATTTGCATTGCAATTTCAGAGTCGTCTTTTATTTTCGGTCTGAATTAATAACACGAAAACTGTATGCACTCACATTGCTCACATTGTCTGTGTGTGCTCATGTGTGTGTGTGTGTGTGTATGTGTGTTTGTGTGTTGCTGTGTTGCACGTGAGATAAGCAACATTTTCGGTGGGACATTGAAAAATTGCATTGGCAAGCGCGAACTCATTGCGACAACTGAGCAAATAAGCAGAGAAATTATTGAGGGAAGGCAGGGGAAGAGAGAGAGATAGAGACAGAGAGTGAGAATGAAAGAGAGCGAGAGAGAGAGAGAGAGAGAGAGAAATGGATGCTGATGTAGGGCACTCAAATAGCTGCTAAGAAATTACACAGGCGCTGCAGCAATTGTGGCATAGATAGCACAGTCGATCAATGTTGTCGCTATTCAAATATTACGCATACGCAACGTGTTGCCACTGCGGTTGCAGCTAGCGACGCGCAACTGATTCACTGTTGCACTGAATCACAGAATAACGGATTAGGAATGCCACTCACGTTGCCAAATCATTTAATGATGTCCATGGCCAGGCAAGGACACGTGTTCTGCTCTACATCCCCCTCCCCCGCCCCTTTTCCTTTTCTCCGTCCGCTGCCATTTAAATGCATCCGGCTGAAAATGTCGCCGGATTTGGAGCTGCTGTGACGCGGTTGCATGGCTTTTGCGTGGTAGTTGCCCCGCCCTCTTGTGTAAATTGACATTGACAGGGCGCAGCAGCAAAAACAACGCATCGATTTGAGAGTTTCAGTTGTTGTTGTTGCGTTGGTTTATGGCCAAAAGTTGCAGCTGCTTCTGCATGAAAAGCGCTCAATTTATTAGCGAACAGATTGCCAAATGCCCACACTGATCAAAGCTGCCTGCTATGACACGCGCTCGTCGGCTTTAAGTGGGAACTCATGCTGGATTTAGCTGCGAGAGCTGCGTAAAAGAGGGTTAAGGAGATTTATTTTTAACTGCTTAGAACAATTATCTGTTTGTTGATCCCACATACATTTATTAATTTGCTTTGTTGGTAACAATATATATTGAATATGTAAAGTAGCCTCTCACTTTGCTCATAACCCATATTTATAATTTACTCAACACTTGATCAATGGCTTATTGAAAGTGGCGGTAGGCCGATATTGATGAAGCTGATGTAAATATTAATCGAAAATATTTTTAACAGATATTTGTAACATATGCAACACTTATTGTTAAAAATAGTGGAAAGTGGCGGTAGGCCGATATTTAGGAACTTAATGTATAAATTAATCGAATCTAATGTATGACATGGCGAAAAATACGTGATAAAAATAAACAATATTTAAATTTTAATACAAAATCCAACTTTCTGTTAAATTGAAGTGCTTAACAACCCTCTAACAAGTCTAATCAGCAAAGCTGAAATTAGTTATGCTCGCTGTGATAATGAGCATTATAATTGTGCTTAGCCTGGTAGACCGATTTGGCCATTGCGAATTGGGGATTATCCTCGCTGCAATCCCTTAATGCACTTTTCGCACATATGAAAACAAGCGGCTTATTGCAACGTGTTGACTGTGGTCTAACCACTATTATGATCCACAGTGTGTTGTGGCTCGCACTGCCTCGAATTGGTAACAATTTGTGATTTGGTTTTTGTTTGTGTTTCCTGCTTATTTTTATTTGTGCTTTCATTAATTAAATTAGTGCAGTGCACCTAAAAATATGCAACAAAATGAAAACATTTTAATAATTAAACCACAGCTCTTTGCATCCCATTATGGAAGCGCTTCAAATGCGCATTTCGCTGGCTAAAAAATCATTTCGTTTTTTCCTGCTGCTGGACTTGGAATTTGTCAGCCAATGGGTGGGAGGGGAGTGGGGTAAAATGGCTGCCTAGCAATTCGTTGAAGGAATTTCCGGTCAACATTTGCGGGCAGGTTACCCCAGGGAGAACTGGGAGAACTGCGCGGCAGGTAACCCGAAGCGAGGTAATTAACTTGCAGCTAGAACTGGCTGCAAAAGTGGCCGAAAATATGCTCATTAACATAATGTGCGGCTACGCAGGCCACGCCCGCACTTCAGTACGCCCAATTTGCAGCAGATTCAGTTGCTGTGGCTGCACAGAGAGGGAAAGGAAGAGAGTGAGAGACAGAGAGAGAGACAGAGAGAGAGAGACACAGAGAGAGAGACAGCTGCGTAATTTAAAGCGCTGCAGTCCATTGAAGCACCACAGAATGGCATAGCAAGCAATGCGGCAGTTCCTTGTGCTGCTTCTTCCCAGTGCCTGCATCCCTCCAACTCTCTCCATCCCCATCCCCGTCATCCCCGCCAGCTCTTCTCTTTGCGGCATGCTTCAAAGTGCTGCTCATTAAACTCGCGTTCGTCTTGTGGCTCGTGTATTCCTTTTGTTGCCACCTTCTGCATATCATTTTGACCACCTGCCCATATAGTTCATATTATCCCTCGCCCGCTACATTATCGCTCGCCCTTTGTATTTATTATCCCTCGCCTTGTGTATTTCACTGTGATTTATGAAAAATTCATAGTCGAAGTTGCTGCTCTTGCAGCCTGTCGATTGAATCTTAACACAGAAGGAAACTTTCGATCGGTCACTTAATAAAGTGCTGATTAAACCTTGTTGCACCCTCAATAAATTGCGCTAATTAAATGAATGCACTTGACGCATGTTGCACACTCAATTTGAGGTAGCAGACAATGATAAAGCAGCCAAGATATTTCAGCTATAAATCTCGATACGCAGCAAGAAAGAAGAAAATAAAGAAACTTTTCAATGCCTTGCAAAGTTTGCTTTGCCCCTCCCCTCCCCACCCCCTCACACAACACTCGACTCTAATTAGGAGCGTAGCACAAAGTGGGAACTCTGGGGAGAAACCCCGTTTTGAGTGAGCAGCAGCAGAGCTGTGTGTACATATATATAGTGAATTTTTGCAGCCATTACGCTGCTAACCAAGCGGCATTTGGAAGGACATTTATCCTTGGACTGCCGACTAAATTGAAGCGTTTATGCTGGGCAGCCCTTGTCCCCGCCCCCTTGTCGCAAGTTGGCTTAGCTGCCGTAACATAAATATGACAAGTTGTGGCTGAAGAGGGCCAAAGGAAGACAGCACTGGCTCAGGCTGCTGCTGCTGCGGCTGCTTCAAGTGGCAGACGCTTATGAGAAGTCATGATGTATTTGTGGCCATTAATGTGGCAAACTGGCTGCTGGCTGCACCCCCTCCCCCACTCGCACATGTGTAGGAGAGAGAAATGAATATTTATGCTGGCAGTTTCCTGAGCTGACAACTGTGGCGTATACGTAATATTTTCACTGTCATTATTAGTTGAGCGTAGAGTAGGGGAAGCAGAGTGGGAGGAAGGGGATTTTTGGGGCAGCTGGACAAATCATTTATCAATTTCACAGGCAAAACTCCAATGGCAGCGACAATCGGTCGGAAGTGGCGACATTTGCATAAGCAGCACGTCGACACGGTTGCAACACTAGCTACGTTTTAATGGCGTTAATTAACAGCAAAAAGCCACCGGATGATGATGATGATGATGATGATGAGGATCATGACGCGCAATCAGATTTGCTCGACCCTGCAGCAAACTTTAACCCCGACGCAGTTACGTCGCTGTTGCTAAAGTGCTACTCATGAATAAACATAAATACGCAAGACCCGCTACTAGGAACCCCCTTCTCTCTCCCTCTCTCTCTCTCTCTTCCTCTCTTTCCCCATTTACCTCTGTATCTCTTGCTTTCGCTCACCTTCCCTCTCAGTCTCTATCTCTCTCTCTCTCTCTCTCTCTCACCTCGCTAAGCCTCCTCGGCAAACAGTTAACATTTTTCTACTAACTGCACACACACTCACTTGTGTATGTGTGTGAGTGTGTGTGTGTGTGTGTATGTGCAAGTGTGTGTTGCATTTTTATGGTCTGGTGACAAATTACGCGAACTTTCCATTAGTGCAAAATGCTGCAAGAGACACGAAGGACGCAGGAAGGGACAGAGAACTAAATGCAACATTCTCATTGCCAGTGTATTTCATTTTCAGCATTTGCAACCCGACATACCCCATGCAGCGCTATGTCAAAGGGGTATGCTGGGATGGAAGAGTGCAGCATCATCTGCTTGCTGGGTATTTGCTAGTCGAGCATTCATTTGCATAGCACGCACCAGGGTCAATATCTAATTGCGTTGCGAGTTGGCCGTAATAAACTTTCCTTTACCTTCAATCTCCGTCTACTCCTTTCCCTACTCCCTTGTCTACTTCCTGCCCAACCCTTCTCTCCCCTCGTTCCTCTCCCTTTGCACCCCTTCCTCCCCTCTATCGCCTACCCATGCATAGCATGTGTAATTAGAAATGCCAAAGTTAATAGAATGAAGCCGCAGAAATGATGAAGTTGCCAGATTCAGCCGTGGCAGGCACAGCCGACGACAAAGATTAATATCACAAAGCTCATTAAAAGTGTCAGTTTTAATATATATATTTCTCCTGGAGATGGGGAGGGGGGGTGTGGTAGGCATGAAACCGTGTCTCCTTTCCGCAGGTGTTCAGGCGGCGAAGAGCTTCACGCGACGTTAAATAATTTGTCTACGCCGAAGTTCAAGGAACTGCCAGGAAGAAGCAGAAGCAGGATGAAGAAGGGTAGATGGGATGGGGAGAGGAGGGGAGGTAGGTGGTGGTGGTGGTGCGTCTGCTTCTTTGTTTTATGCTGCTTGTTTAGAAAAGTTGGCACTGGTTAACATAGCACGGCGGGGCGGCCTAGCGAGAACGTGTCTCATGCATCATTTGAGCAAGACTAATAAATTTATTACGGCCCCTTCGCCAGGACAACCTGCAACACTGTTGCGGGGGCAGCATGGATACGCTCTCTGCCTGTTGGTGTATCTGTGTGTGTGTGTGAGTGTGTGTGCCACACGCTAATGATGTAACCACATTTGCTAGCAAATTATCTCCACATCAAAAGGTTGCTGCGCGCGCGTGGTGCAGCGAGAAGGGCCAGGAGTGGGGCAGGGCATAGACAGAGGCGGAGCTGGGCAGATACAGGGCAAAGGGCGGAGCAAGTTTCATGGTGGGAAGCTTGTCAGGCTGTGATTTTAATGAGCATTAGCATGCGGCTTGTGGCAAGAAGCAGCAACGGCAGAGAAAGCGAAACTTTCGGAGATCTCTCATAGTGTGTGTGTGTAGTGTGTGTATGTGCCACAAGGTGTTGACAGATTGCCTGCCCCCAAGTTGGCGCCGACTCGCCACAGCTGCCACTGTTGCCGCTACCATTTGGAGACTCATTTGGCAAATGGTTTTCTGATTTGAGTCGCGTTTAACACAAGCTGCCGCTGCCTTCGCGTTTCTTCCCAGCAGAGCTCGGCAGTCAGCCAGATGACGCGATAAACTTGATGAAAGTGTCTAGCAAGGCAGCAAGAGACGAAGGTGAAGGGTCACCGGGCAGAGGCGGTGCATACGGCATAGTTTTATCACAACTGGGCAATCTGCCTGAACTCTCGACAATAGACAATAATAGATTGGGCAAGAGCAAGAGCAAGAGCAAGATCTCTATAGCGGAGGCCTGTGAAAGATTTGGGCAACTAAAGTGTATATAATTATTGTGTACCATAAGGGCCAACAAGTTTGACTGCAGCTGCGAGGGCAGTTTAAAGAGTTGATGAACCTGATGCGATTAAGAGTTAAGGGCAGATCAGACAGAGACTTCTTTTTCTCGGAGAGAGACATCCATATCTGTGCCCCCCTCGGCTAATGGTTCTCAGATCTATTGTGTTGTTATATTGCGAGGGCAGCTTGAAAAGTTGGCAACTTAATGCGATTTGTGGATTGCTGGAGAGAGAGAAGACAACTTAATGGCATGTGGCAGATATACTTGCCATATTCGATTCAATTGTTCTACCTTCTTGATCTACTTTGATCACTGATCATGCACAGAAATCCTTGTCTTCATGACAGTTCTTCCTTAATGCGATCAACCCACTCAGGCTGCTTATTCATGTGATGCCCAGAGAGCAAAGTCTGATCCCTCTGCACTTACTACGATCAAAAATATAATCAGATAAAAGCTGCCTCAATAGATTCCCAGGAAATAAAGAGAATATAGACTGTCTCTACAACTGATCTTCACTTATTCAGTCAACACACTGTGAATGATGAGTACACAATATCAATCGTATAACTGCTGGAACAGTTTGATAAGTTATCAACTTGAGATCAATCAATCGCCCACTTCTTCTTCAATTAAATTCCAGTAAATAGTAAGAAGACATCCTTTCCCAACGATCCTTCTGCGATCTTTCTCAAACGACCCTCTATGCATTATTTGCAGGCATTGTTGGGCAACGCATTACTGAGTAGGCAGTATTTTAAGTGGCCCTGCCTTAACTTGCCAAGAATCAGAGACAGTCCGAGTGTATTTAATGCCAATTATTTTGCAACTCTGGCAGGCAGGCGGGGCAGGACGGGGCAGGTGGTGCCATTTATAGACAGACACAAACACAAACACAATCAGATGATGAGTGCAACATACAATGAATATGAATGCGAATGCGAGTCCGAGTGCGAGTGCGAGTGCGAGTGCAGTCCACACTCATCTGTCCCTCGTCCTGATGAATTGCCGCCGCACTCTAATCAAACAGCGGCAGCCACAGAGACACACATTAAACAGACAACAAATATGCATAGATATATAGCACTATATATATATATATTAGCAGATATATGTTTATGTATAAAATTGCACAATTTATTTGGCCAAATTGTGCAGAATTTGCATTTTGCGGCGAGTTCACTGTTATTTCATTTGCGCAATTCATTTGCATTCAAGTGGTTTCAGTTCACCTCCTCACCCGGAATTGTTTATGGTCATAACGAGGAATCTCCTGCTGCAGTTGCTCTAGTTCATTTGCCCAATTTCGATTTGCAAACCATGTTGCATTGTCTCTCTCTCTCTCTTCCCAGGGGGAGGGACTTGATCTCACGTCACCTTGGGAACTGGCACAGCCCATGGGCAATCAGAGAGAGGCGTCAGCAATTCCCAGACGGCGGTAGCTGACAATGCACTCGCAATGAAATGAGTTTTCACAGTTTTCCCAGTTTTCCCCCTCGCTTTTCTTTTTTGGGAGAAAGCTGATGTCGTATGCCGCTGACCATTTCAGTTGCAATTGCATATTCACTCTCTGGCCCCACTGTGGGCACTGTGGGCACTGTGGGCACTGTGGGCACTGTGAATGCTATGTGAGTACCCTATCGACAGTCTCCACTTGTCTCCACTCCGCGCAACGTTTCCACTTATTAATTAGCTTAATTAAAGCTGCGCCAACAGTTTTTCCAATTGATTGTCGCGGTGAGCTCAATTGAAGCAATGACGACGCAAATGCGAGGTGTGTGTGTGTGTGTGTGTGTGTGTGACGGTCAGAGCATAAGTTCGAATACATTATAGATACATAAATGAGTGCGAGTCAATGTTGCAAATGCCAAAGTCGCTTGCGATTGTTATCGATAACCTTGTGCAACGTTACACGAACTGTCGCTTATCTCTAGATGACAGAATTATTAATAAATATGCTCGAACTCGTCGTCCACATAAGTAACCGCAAAAGGGGAAGGCAGATGGAGGGCGTGGCAGGTAACTTGAGCTGGGAAAGGTTTTGCGGTAAGTCGCAGTGTTGCATAAGTCGAGTCTCGGCATAAGCGTAATCCGAGAATGCGAGAGTCTGTGGAGTGAGTGCCACACAGAGTGAGTACGAAGTGAGTGCTCCCAGACCGCATTCGAATGGCGCACGCTTTATGCTCGCTTCATATTGTTGTTGCTCTTGATATTATTATTATTATTTTATTCCACTTTTATTCGCTTTTCAGCTACAACTTTTTAGCATTTTTCTGGGCCCCAGCAGAGCCTTGGCTGCTCCTCTTGTTAGCAACAAAAAGCCATTAACATCCGGCACTTTGTGTTGTTTCTGTTGTTGCCATTGTTGCTGTTGTTGTTTAATTGTTGTTGTCACTCTGTTTGCAATGCTTCTTTGCCACTAATTTGTCAAACATTAAAAAAAAGAGTCGTAAATAAAACAATCAACTTTGGACATTTTGACATTTGGCGCCGCCACTGCTGCTGCTGTTGCTGTTTTCGTGTGCTGCGAACCGTGAAGGTTAAACACGATTATATACATTATATATAGGGTATATAATGTACCCATGTGGGTTTAGCACTGTGCATGTATCTGGGCATGTTGCGTGGGAGTGGGAATTAACAACAGCGCATCAGGTCCGACAAAGGCCCCGTCAGGCATTCGTCAGGCAACCGTTGACAATTTAATAGTAGATATTCGTCGGGCCTTATTATATATACATATATATATCGCGTGGACCATCTCTCGCATGATCACACTGAGGCTCGTAAGGGCATCGAGTGGAATTGACTGACTGCAGCAGGCAGGAATTGCGGATTGCATTAGAAACGGGTTTAATTTTAAGATTTTTCATATAGAGAGTCTTCTTTTGTTGAAGTCTGTGATAGAATAAGGTGTGGCATGCATGTGGCTGTATACCGTTGGGTACACTACGAGTCAGAAAGCTTTACCTGCTGTCCATCTATTCGCCCAACAAAAGTATTTCTCAGATAACTTTTTAGATTATTACGTGATTGTAATCAAATTTTATGCAATTATTTCGACTGTAATAAATATTGTACACATTATAAATTAGAATTCTAGCTTTAAAATTACGTGTGCAATTTGATGACATACGATTTGCGAGAACGGATGAGGGCGTGGCTTATTTCTAAAGGTTATTTTATCTGCGTGAGAACAGTAGATATATTGTTACCAAATTTGATAGCTCTAATTCTTATAGTGCCAGAGATCTCAGCGTTCATACAGACAGAAATAGTTATAATGACTCAGTTGAGTGCACTTTATTGTGGCAGTACCTAAAATGGTACCTAAAGTTACATACTTCTCAAATATACCTCTTTATCTACATTAGTTTAAGCTGCACATGTCATCGCTCTATGCAAGTGGGGCAAGTCGGAGCAAGTCGGGGCAATTATCAACTGCGTCGACAACGACAGAGACAAGGCAAATTAGCATTAGCTCGAGTAATTAACTTAAACACAATAGTACAATTTAGTTTCCAAATTGCGCACGAACCATTGCCATCCCTTTCCCACCCTCTCTCTCTCTGTCTTCCCCTCCCTTCCTCAAATGCCCTTCGGAACTTGCTCGCGCAATTGATAATTTTGCATGGAAAAACGAATGAAACGTGAGCAGAGGGAGGCAAATGGACAGCAAGGGGGCGGGACAGAAGCAAGGGGCAGCAACATGTCACCATTTCGGACTGTAATTACGCGAACTCACGTCAACTGAGACAGAGAGAAAGACAGAGAGAGAGAGAGAGAGAGTGAGATAGGGAGGGAGACGGAGAAAGAGAATTGCCCACTTGAGCGGATATCGGAGCCATCGCATCGGTTGAATCCCCAGCCAGATAATACCCAGATACGCACACACACACACACAGCGTCACTTGCTGTGCATGGAAATGCTGTGTGTTGTACACAGCTTTTCGCTTAAACTGTCACCATGAGGGGTGTGGGCGGGGCAGGAGGAATGAGGAGGCTGAACTATAATTTGTGTCTGATTTTAAATCGACATTTTATGACCTAATTTCAGCAATGGCTAATGAAAGTTTGATATATGTACTTATTTTTGGCAAATACTTGCGTGTATTTGTGTGTGAGAGAGAATATCGATTGGAATCGATATATATGTATATATATACATATATATTGTAGATGATGCTTACCTGGAATGAAAGAAAGAAAATGAGTTAGTAATGGGAAAATACTTAAAAGAAAAAGAAATTTATTTATGCATTTTTTTTAGGATTTTCCTTTATTTAAAGAAATTTAACTCAAGCATTTTCAATTTATCAATTTTCAACTGTTTACTCGTTTTAGTCTTGCTAAATACTTTTGAAATATTTTTCCATCTTTAAACGAAAACCTTCTTTACGCCTTGACACCCCTTTGGCTTGGCAAATAAAATTCGTTGCTTTTGTTTGAATGGAAGATTGAAAATTGAATTTAATAAATGACTTTGGGTCGTAAGTTTGCTCGCCCAGTGGCCAAATGGTATTTATGGCCTGGACACAAGCTGAATCAGCAGAATTTGTACGTCAGGGGGAGTGAAAGGGGGGGGCATTACAATAGAGGCCCGTACAATTATGGCATAGAAGTGCTGTCGGCCAATCGCTTTCGAATGTGGTAGATCTTGTTGTGTTTGCTGCTCCTTCTTCTATGCATGCCACAATTCGGAATTAGGAGAGAAGGATTTCCATGCCACACGGGGCAAGAAGAAGGGCTGGACTCGTCTTTTGTGGCCCAAATAGGCGGAAAAGAAAATTATGTTTACGCAAAGTGGAAAGAATGAAAGAAAGCCTGGCCGTAAGCACCTCGTCTCGTTTTCTATGGCGCACTCCAGCACGCATTGTTTGCGACTTCGCACAGTGGAGCAAAAAAGCAGTTAACCTCCCCTACACCCTACCCTGTCTGCGCCATCCGATTAAAGTCCAAGCCGCTGGCAAAGCGCACCCAACATGCAACTCAAATTAAATGAATTGCTCGACGCGCACAAACCCTGCCCCCCGTGCCGCTTCCTCTCCTCCTCCCTTCCGCAGCCACGCGCAGCAACCCTGCAACACACACTCTCTCTCTCTCTCTCTCTGTCGAGTTCACCCCCTTTTGTTGGCATTAAAATCATGCTCCAATGGTTTTTGACCAGTTTTTGCTTGTTGCTCGGAAGTTTTTATGTTGCTGCTTGCTGCAAACAATCAAGCCAAGTACTTCAGCTCCCGCTTCAGCTGCAGCTCCATCTCTGCCTGAGTTGTTCCACAGGATCGCAGTCCGGCGAGGTACTTAGCTGGGTAAATGAACTATAAAACACTTTGCCAAATAATTTACATGCGTTGCTGCTGCCGTAAACAAAACATAACCCTTGGAATCCTGATCGACCGTGCAGCCCCCAGTTGGGGGGGCGTGGCAGTCAAGTGTGCGCGCTGCTCAGGCTAAATTTAATAACTCCATGATTTACAACTTCAAGCTTCGATTCGCCAAGGGGGGAAATGCCACAAGCTGAACTCGCTGAAGTTGGCTTTAAGTTGAAGTTTAAATCGTATCCGAATCCGGTTTGTATTTGTTTTTTGGAGCTGATGCTCCTAACGGCGACTCTGCTTGCATAAAACATCAAACGTTGTGCCAAAACATGAAGGTCCCTCTGCGTACTCCACGTCGCACCACCATCATCCTCAAGCCTCTCCCTCCTCCAGCACCTGCAGCACTCTCCCAGCGAAGCGCGAAATCGCATGCTAAACAAATAAAAGCAGCGAGAGCTAAAAAATACGTTCGAAATAAAATAAAGCGTCGCTCTTGCGCCTTCCCCTTGGCCATGCAACGTCCTTCTCGCCATTGCCCCGCCTGTAGTTATGCTCTGATATTTTTGGCATGCTGCACGTTGCTCTGCTTTGGGGGCGCAATAAAATCGCATAAACAAAAGTCGCGCCCCAAAGTTGATTTCCGGTTTCCGCTCAAATGGCATTCACCCAGCGCGTTCGTGTGAGAATTGTGTGCAGCCTGCAGCCCCAACTGCAGGTGTGTGTGAGTGTGTGTGGGGCTGCGTGTGCATGTGTGTGTGAAGTATGTGTATTTTTTTTTCATATTTTATGATTGACTTCAACTGGTAAAAACAAAGAAATACGCGCAGTTTGTTATGAAGTGTTGGAATTTGTTCTACAAGCTCAGCACGTTACTTAACTTTGATTTCCAGCTAGTTTCATCACTGTGACGGCGGGAAAGGGAGAGGTAGGAACAGTGCTGCAGCTTCTAATGAGCCAAGCGAGTCAAATGGAATTTGCGACGCATTGGCAAAAAAATCAAATGCGAATGTAAATACAAACATAAATGAAGAACATATGAAATTATACTGTAAGATTTATACTCTTGGTGCTAGTTTTGATAGATTGTTCCCTTGAATGCTGATCTATTCAGTTTGCATCACATTTATTAAGAGTTTATTGAAGTAATTCCAATTTAAGGGGGGCATAGAAATCCGCTATGCAAATCTTTATTTACTACTAATTATTCCTATGAAAGTATAAGTATTGAAAGCATTATAGAAATTGATGTTTGTAGCAATAAATTGTGATTATTGATTTAATTAATTTTCAACTGATTGATTTCAGTATTTATTAATATAAATATATAAGTTATTCTCTCGATTTTTGTATTTAACTTTTGCACTTAATCAACACTAACGGCAAGTTATCGAATCTTCGATCATTCCTATATGGAAAGTGGCGGTAAGTCGATAAAAAAGTATTTAAACGGAATTTAGTGGCGGTAAGTCGATAATAAAAGTAGTAAGGCCTCAATTTAGTGTCAAGGCAAGAAAGATTCGATTGAAAGTAAATGTTATTCAATTAAATATTATTATTATTTATTTAGTTAGTTATATTAAATGCAACTGTGGCTTATATGAGTAAGGTAAAAGCAAGTAAAGCAACGACTATACCTGATGTAATCGAACACAACTCCCTGTTGAGCTGTTGGCCAAATTTAAATACCCACAGGAAGGGTATAAAAACTAGCACAAATTGTGTAAGCAAACAGAAAGAGACAGACAGAATGAGGAGGAGAACGAGGGAAAAAGACAGTGGGAAGACGAAGGGAAACAAAACGGCACATATGCCGTCTAATTGTGATGGACAGCAACACTTTGGGGGGCACCGGGCCGAACTAATGAACGCCTCCGCAGTGCGAGTGGCCTCAATTGGAGGCGTAGTCGAGGGGGGAGTCGGACGGAGCCAGACCAGCTCCGTGGAGAGCTGAGCCGAGTCGAGTCGAGCACAGCAAATGGCCAAAGAATGGCCGCAAATCTGCGCCCAACCTACGCTGTCATGTGGCATGTGGCAGTGTCATTTGTCTTTGGTTCGGCAGAAGGGAAGCGAGGTGGGCCACCGCTGTCTTTCTTCGGTGCGTCCTGTGGCACGCCTCGCGTGTTGTCAGCGCATTACGAGGCAACATGTTCAGCACATTAGCAATGGCAGCTGCTCACTAGAGAGAACTTACGAGGATAGCGGCAGGGGGAGCTGGCAAGGGGGTATACTACACGACTCTTGTTGCCTCTTGTTATTTGTTCAACAATTTTCCATTATGCAACCCCTGCATGCCATGCCCCCACACCCTTAATCAACCCATCTCCAGGTGAATTTACAATTTGAGTGAAGACAAATAAAAAACAAATTCAAGCACAGCCTGTAAATTAAATTTCAATTCAACCCGATGAAGAGTGGGAGAGGGGGTATGCATTTTCAATTGATACCTTACCCACCCTATTATTGTACACCATTTCATGCCTACACCCCCCTCCCCCAACCACTCGGTCAGCCGACTATAAATATTTAATTACATTTAACCTTTTCCTGACCGCAAAACTTTCAGGCTCAACAAGGACAAGAAAAACGTTGACAAAACTCAAATGAAACTTCAATTATTCCACGTAAAAAATACGCAGGCAACAAAATGTTTGACAATGGGCGTGGCATGACAGTTAAAGGAACAAGCAAGAGGAGTGAAGAGTGGGCGAGGGGGTTAGTTTGTTTCCTTTCCGGCATTCGCCTGGTCACGATCTCCTGTTTACACGGGACGCACGAAACTCGCTTTGTTTATTAGGCGACGGCCGGAAAACGGCTGGGAAACGGCTGGATCTGGCAACGTGTCCTTTCAGTTGGCCAACTTCCACCATTTTGCCTTTTTTATTTTGCCCTGCCCCTGCCCCTTCCCTTACGTCGCTTCGTCAACACTTGTTTGTTTGCTGATTTGTTTGACTTGCGTGTCGATGATGACACAACACAAAAACTCAACGAAAAGTGAGCAAAACCTAAAGGATAAGGCAAACAGCAGCAACAGCAACAACATCAAACAACAACAATAACAACAACAGTCGAAACAACAACAACATCCAGAACAACATATATAAACAACAGCGGAAACAAGAGCAACAGCAACAGCACCGAAAGTTGCAGCAAATCGCTAACTGAAACTTTTCGTTCATAACAAGCGGCTGAGCTATTAAGCAGCAAGCTTATACTCGACTCAACGATACTCAGTAGTACTAAGAAAGGTTTATGGATGTGTGTGTAGCTTGTGCAGATGCAAACAAACATAAATATAGACACTAATCTAGGCATGGACAGCATATGCCAGTTGCCTTTAGTGTTCTTGAACTCGCTGTGCCAACTTGTCAATAACTTTATTGTTGATAGACCGATTTAGCCGATACTTTCTATATAAGTGAAGAATAAAAGTATCTAATTAATTGTCAACTACCAAGATACTGAATGAATTATAAATAGGGATAATAAACAATCGTATACTCCTTTGACGTAGCTAACTACCAAGAAAACCCATCGACAAATTTGCTTAGTTATGAAATATGTATGGATGTGTATACATATGTATGCATATGTATATATGAAATTAAGCAAGAACTTTTATAGGAAACATTAAAATCAATCAGATATCTAAGTGAGAGGGAAAGCGTTGAATCAATAAAGCTTAAAGATCTAAACTTAAACAATAAATAAATAAATGAATAAGCAGAGCAGCTTTCTTTAACATCTGCACATACATATCTATGTAAGATATGTTTCGTACAGGGTATAAGGTATAAAACGCCATGCAGGGTATTCAAATGGGAGCCAAGCCTGGCACTCTTAGTTGTCCTTATAATAATCATAAAAAGGGCAGCAGGCGACAAGGTGTGCACTGCATATGAACAGAGCGCAGCCTGTGGAGGGGGGCACAATTGGATAAGTCAGAGGGAGGTGAGGCGAGGCGAGGCGAGGCGAGGAACCAACTGACCAAAGCGGAAATTGTTGCAAATGTCAGCAGCAATTTTTGTACACATTTTTCTCTGCTCTCTTTTTTTTGGCAATGCGTAGCGTGTTTACTTTACGTTATTTACTGTATTATTTTCGTATTCGGGCGGCAGAAGAGAGACGGCAGGGAAGGGAGGATAATACGAGGACGAAGGGGGTGTCAGTTAACGGCAATTTCGGCACGTAGCTCACACGCAGCAGACAGGAGGAGGCCTCCTGCCTGATGATTTGAGCACACACACGGGCACCCCTCGCACAGTCTGGCCGGGGGGTGCAGTCAGGCAGGGAGGGGGGTGGATGAGGGGCAGGCAGGATACAGGATACAGGAAGCGTGCGCTTATGGAAATACAATTGAGGGCGCTTAAATTCAATTGGCGATAAGTAAAAGGGCAACTGCTGTGCATCGATTTAAAGAAGAAGCAAAGAGTGCGAATTGAATAAAAGATGCAAATGTTGCGTCACGAATCGAAAGGTATTTGCATGCTATACGATATCGAGATTTATGTGAAAGAAGAAGAAACCACTGGCAGCTGAAGGTGCCACGCTGCGTGTACGGAATTTGGCATTTGCAACTGGCAATTATGACAAAGATTGTCGAAGGACGCGCCGCTAATTGCTGCGAGCAGTTTCGTTTATGATCCGTTTGCATGTTGTCGTAAACTAGAGAGAGAGAGAGAGAGAGAGAGGGAGGGAGCAGGGAGACAGGGAGGGGGCACAGCTAATGAGCAGAAGGAAAGCAGGGAAGCCTGGAAAAAGGCATTTAATGAGTTGGCAGCACGAGAAATGCGCAACAGTCCGCGATGATGATGATTTGACGATGACCCGAGAGAGAGAGAGAGAGAGAAGGTGAGGGAGAATGGGGAGGTAGGGTGAGGGGGTGAGGGTGATAGCCGCACAAGGTGCTAAATTGTGCCGCAGGAAAAGTAGCGAACCGGGTCAAGGGAAATTAATGATGCAGCCCTGCAGGCGCGTCAATTTATGCCCAGTTTCAACTTTCACCTCAGACGTGTTTGCGGCAACTCTCTCTCTCGCTGAACTCTGCACTTTGGTAATTAAGATTTATGGCAGGCAGGTGAGCAGAGGGGGCGTGCCACGGCGCACAGAATTTATTAATTTCTGCATTATTTAAGCGTGTAATTTATGTGCACAGTTTGCATTTTTAATTGCATTACACACGGCGTGCGGTTAATGCATGTTAAATGCAACCAATCGAGAAGACACAGCACACTGTCACACAGCGATAGGGATGGGGAGGGGGGAGCGTTGGTGAGGGGGCAGACAAGTGGAGTATGCTGTCATTATTACAATGTGGCATTTGTTTAATTAATTGATGCTTAATCAGCGACAGCTGCGTCACAAATATCGCGACTTTACTTTTGCTCTGCTCTGATTTAACTCATAAGAGTGGCAGAAGTAGAAGGAGTCAGGGAGAGCGTGGGACAGAGAGAGAGAGAGAGAGAGAGAGAGAGCACTTTGCACAATTAACTGCGCTGCACACAAATTATTCGCGATAGCATCGCCAAGTTTGGCGCCTTTTAATAATTTCATTTAGTGGCAAATTGTCTTTGCTGAAATTGAATAAGGCAGCAACAAAGCAGCTGGCAGAGCTGGCCAAAAGGGCAAAGCAGACACCGCAGACACTAAAGATGTGAGTGGGCAGGACGGACAGGTAGAAGGAGGCACGAGCAGACACAAGGCGAGAGACTCTTCAACTTGCACACGATGCTACTGATTATTGGTATCCTTTTCTGTCTCAGCAGATGCTCTGTCTGTTTTTAAGGCTCTTTGGCGATACTTATCGTTCTAGAGATGTGAGTGGGCAGCAAGGAGGACACGATTCGAGAGATTCTTCAACTTGCTCACGGATCTGGTGATTATCAGTGTTCCCTTACAGCCACTGCATAGGTACTGTCTACCTTTAAGTTGTCGCCAAACGTGCACATCTCCAACGGTGCACACCTTTATAGGGGGCAGGATTAGGGAGGCGCAGACACGCTGCCATAGACTCCCTTACTCGCTAACAATGTCTCTGTTTATTTTGGATTTTCTTTTTGCCTCTGCAGAGGTACTGTCCAGTCACGGCACTCATGCTCGTGTCACGCGCTCATCTCTAGCAGCCGCACAACGTTCTTTGCGTGGATCACAGCAATTCTTGCCGTGTCCTGCTTGCCAATTGTGGCCAGCAGCAAATGGCGCTGGCCATGGCGCCTTGAGCACTTCCGGGGCGGGAAGGTTTAAACGGGTGATTGGGTTTAATGGCAGCATACTTAGGCCACGCTATAAGCCATGTTTAAACTGCTGTTGGAATACCGAAAATGGCTTAAAAGCCTTGTCACAAAACTCTCTTTGGCATTTCTGGCGAGGAAGAAGCGCAGAAACGCAAATGGCAAAGCAGAATACTCAGTTGACATTTCACTTAGCGTGTGTGCGAGTGTGTGACGGGGCGGGGGGGTATATGTGTGGAAGGTGTGTGTGTGTGTGTGGGGTTGTAGTTTGTGCTTGAGTGTATGTGTGTGAGTTGCCCCTAGGGGGCCACAGAAAACTTGCTTGTATATTCATTGAGCCAAAAGTTGTTCGCCTGCCTCTCTCTCTCTCTGTCTCTCTCTCTCCTGCTGGCGTTGTCCTTGCTTATTTATTTATAGTTATAGCGTGTGTCAAGACGACAAATAAATTTTTGGACAGCAATTTTATGCAACGTGCCGCCTTAGCAAAGGAGCAAAGCATGAAAAAAGCAACAAATGTTGATTTGAATTTGCCACACAGCAAGCAGCAGTGTGGTAAGAAGAGAGAGGGGGGTGGTGGATAGACGGGGGAGTGGGGGGGGTGAGGTATCCTCGCCATTGCAATGCATTTATTTATAAGCAGAGAGACACGCGCGCCGGCATTGCCAGGCACAAAAGGCGCAGGGGCGTGCGGCATTGCCAGCTGCCATTGCGAGTTCTCAAACTTGCGCTGAGTTTTTTTCTTATTTTGCACTGACAGCAGTGACGCCACCTAGCGGTCAGTTTGGGACAAAAGTCAACTTTATGCTGGGGCAAGCATTTTATTTGCATGCAACAACATGTCAAATGGCAAACTGCAGAACCAACTAGGAAATGACAAAGAAAAATGCAACTGACGGCGGGACCAAGCAGAGAGAGAGAGAGAGAGAGGGTGGGGAGAGAGAGAGAGTGAGAGGGAGAAGGAAGGCCTTGTGACAGCACGCCATTTTGGCACATGGCAATTTCCGCCGAGAGCACATGACAAAAATGTAAAGTTTGCCAAAGGGGCAAAGGGGCAAAGGGGCGTGGCTGGGGGAAGGAGGAGGAGAAGGAGGCTGGCTGCTGTGGGCGTGTCATAGCTAAGGTAAATTCTTTTTGGCCAAACTCTCTCTAGCTCTCTCTCGCTCTGGCAAAAAGTTAAAAAGTTTAATTGTGCGCAGCGCTTAAAATGCAACGCTGGACAGACAGGCAGGTGGGCACCCGGGGGGGGGGGCGTGGCAAGCTCAACATCTGTGACAAGTTTTATTAAGTTTATTTTATATTTTTGCAAAGTGTGTGGGGCAAAAAGCGGTTAACGACGTGTTGCCACAAACTTGTCGGCTTGCATTTTGCAAGAGAGAAGAGGGCGATGGAGAGAGGGGGGAGGGAAGGGGGAGGGAGGCGAAAGCTTTGTTGCACTTTTGATAAAATCAAATGTGGAAGCCGTAAATAGAAGAGAATGTGCTCAGGCCCAGCAGCAGTGTATGTGTAAGTGTGTGTATATGTCTGCCTGCCTGTGTGTGTGTGTGTGTGCGTGTGCGTGTGTGCGTGCCACACACATTTATATGGCAGGTTGCACACACTTGACTGCTCAATGGGCAGTGGCACTTGGAGCCGCTTGGCGACTCTCGGACTCTCGGACTCTCGCTTTGGTCACTTAAGGCTGTTGCATGCCCCCTCAAAACGTTGAACTGAAAGAAAAGCAAAGTGCCACATGGCAAGTGGCAAGTTGGCAAGTGGCAGCAAGAGCGGAAGCAGCAGCGACAGCGACAGTCACAAGTTATGCTTCCTACACGGGGGTAGCTCTTTTCTGTTCCCGTCTCCCCTCTCCCCCTCCCCCTCTAGCGCTGCTTTGCTGTCGTATGTTTTTAATTGACTTATCAATAATTCATACAGATCAACACGCAGAGTGAGACGGCATAAGGAGAGAGAGAGAGAGAGAGAGAGAGAAAGAGATTGAGGGATGAGGCAGAGGGGCCTTGGTAATGAGAGAGAAGGAGAAGCAGAGCTGCTTTCCTCAGCCTGGTCGTTGACATGCACTGTGAGAAATTGCTTGAACTTCTTTTATATGCCTCTTCAATCTTAACCCTCCCCCTGCCCCTTTCCCCTCCTTTATCTATATAAATTTCACTTATTTTGCGCAGTTTTCGCCTTATGCGATTTCTGTATTTATTTTGATTAATTTAAGTGACAGTTGGATGAGTTATTCCGCATCCTTGCTGCAAATATTATTCATTTTCATGTTCGTCTTTATCTTCCACTCTTCACCCCCCTCCTCTCCACTCTTCTTACCCTCCTGCTTTCAGCAATTCCAACTGGGGCTGCCCCCAAAACTGGAGGCACGTGATTGATGCATTTTTAATGCGCATTTTAGGGCACGAGTTAAATGCAATTTACTGTGGCAAGTGGCAAGTGTAGTGGGGCGAGAGAAACGGGGGGGGGGCAGAACTTTCAGACAGCGAATTTAGGCCAAGTTGTTGTTGTTGTTGTTGTTGCTGCATTTGAAAAATGCAATAGCGCCAGAGTCGCAAAGTCGAGTCGAGTCTTTAAATAAATGTAGCTGAAATGTTCTGCGAGAGCATCATAAATATTTGAGCGGGGCAGCAAGAGGAATGGCAGCAGGAGGAACAGGAGGAGGTGGAGGAGGCACTGCAACCGAAACGAGTATAATCAGTGCAAAGGTTGAGGCCACAGTGGGCGAACAAAAGCAGCGCGAAAAGTATTATGCATCAAGGATAAAATCAAATTTAACGCATCGCTTGCAGTGTGTAAAGGCTGCCCAAGGAGGGAGAGAGAGAGGGGGAGGGAGAGGAAGGAGGAGGAGAAAACACTCTTCAACGAAGGCTCGCTGAATGCGCTCTCAATGCGAGCCCCTCCCTCCTCCTGGCTCTTGCTCCCGCTGGCTTCTGTCTTGTGCGCTGACTTTGAGTTTTGTTGGTTCTTCTCTTCGCCTGCTTAAGTAAAGGCCACGTAGCACTTGACATGAGCGGAGACAAGCACACACACACACACACACACACTCGCAGTGTGCCATGCCCACACGCCTACACAAACATGTGCAATCTCCAGGGCAGAGGGCAGAGCAGGCAGCTCAGGCAAAGCAGCAGAGCACGTGCCGTTGGATTACGCGCTGTGGGAAGCCGACGCGATATGGGGAAAGAAGCTGTGTGAAAAATGTGTAGCATAAGACAAGGCGCATAATCAGAAGTAAGCGGACCAAGTGCCACACCCCCCCCATCCTTTGCCTTACCCTCCTCAGAGGGGTGGGAGGGTTGCTGCGTTCGCTTTTATTTCGTAATATTCCAAAATCGAGCGAAAACAAAGCGCGACAAGAATGAAAGCAGAACGCACGCCGAGTTGCAGCTTGCTTACACACACACACACACACAAACACATAGACACACACACACAGACAAAGACACAAACACACTCTCATACTTTCACACACATGAAAGAGAAAAGTGGCAAGTGGCATTGTAAGACTCGCACTGGGACTGAAATTGCGGCTCAGCTTGATGGATGCTTGTCTGCGTATGTGTGTGCGTATGACTGCGTCTGTGTGGGTGAGTGTGAGTGGGGGTAAATACCCGCACTTGACATACCTATCATAAATCTGTTTGCTTTGCTTTTATTATCCCGACTTGGCTTTATTTCTCCCATCGGAGCGACAACAGCAAAGCGAAACAGGAAACTCGACTTTGTTTTTATTGCACGAATTCAAAAAGGGAAATCAAACAAACTAGTTGAGTTTTTTGTTGTGAACTAACTGGGTTATCGATGTTATCGATAAGTAGATTCGCTTTGCAGTTGTTTCCCTTAATAAACCTTTGCCATTATCTGTTATCTACTTTGGAGTTAGTTAGAGGTTGTCAATCGATTTCTATGCAGGAAATCTCTGCTGTTATCGATAAACTGTAAGATAAGTCATTTCATACAACTCTAACAAGTTTCTAAATTGTCGATTTATTGCAATAATTGAAATAGAATTCAGCGAATGTTTTATATCTATAGTATATTGATCTATAACTATCTGTACTAGATAATATTCTATTTCATTTCGTATTATTAAAAGTTTGGCTTTACAAAGTTGTAGCATAATCCTAAACAAATAGATAAAATAAAGTTAAAATATTATAAAGAACAGAATCAAAAATTCAAACTCAATTGGCACAAGATATATCCTATATGCAACTCATAATAAATATAAATATATAATTATATAGGATTCAATTCATGGAACTCCTTATTCCCTTATAGCCCCGTCCACATTATATTCCCAATATATTTCGAGCAATCCCTCCCATTTATTATATGTTATGCTATGCTGGCCTTTATATATTGTATTGTAGTATATGTTGCAACTACAAGTATTTGTGGCACTTACCTCTTCCTCATTGCTGGCGGTGTTCACCGAGTCCATGCTCTGCGAGAGTCCCAGTGGGGCGAGTGCCATTTGATTCTCCATAATGCTGCCTGTTGTTGCTGCTCCTGCTCCTGCTGCTGTTGCTATTGATGTATTGTTGTTGTTGCTGTCGCTGGTTGCCGCAGTTGTTGCTGCTGCACTGGCGCTGCCTGCTGGCGAGGGAGTCGTTGGCGCCGAAACGGAGGCGGACTCGTGCGACTGCGACTCGTGCGTGGAGCTGCCGGGCGAGTTGCTGTTGGTGGTTGCTGCTGCCCCTGTTGCTGCTGCTGCTGTGCTTGTTGCTGCTGTGGCGACACTTAGTATTGCTGTTGTACTGCTGCTGGCAACTGTTGTTACTGCCGACGTGCTGCTGCTGACGCTCTGCTGCTGCTGCTGTTGCTGCTGCTGATGTTGCTGATGCTGCTTGTTGCTGTTGCTCAGCACAATGTGCTGCTGCTGCTGCTGCTGGGGGGCGTACGCAGTGTGGGCGTGTCGCAGCTGGTAACCGCTGTAGTGGCCAGCTGTCTGCTGCTGTTGCTGTTGCTGCTGCTGCTGCTGCAGCGCTGCCACGTGCTGCTGCTGTTGCTGGTGTGCGGCTGCAGCTGCAACGGCCGAGTGCTGTAGATGCTGGTTGAGTAGTGCCGCGGCGGCTGCCGCCTGATTGAACTGCACCAAGCGCTGCTGCTGCTGGTGCTGTTGCTGTTGCTGCTGCGCCTGCTGGTGTTGCTGGTAGGCGACTTGCTGTTGCTGCTGCGCCTGCTGCTGCGCCTGCTGTTGCTGGTGATGCGCGGCAACGGCGGCCGCAAACTGTGTGGGATGTGCGAAGCTCAGTTGGTGTCCCTTGAGCGCTGCTGCTGCTGCTGCGGCGGCGGCTGCGGCTGCGGCGGCTGCTGCTGCCGGCGAACTTGCGTACTGCAAATGGGCTGCGGGGGCAACGGCTGCGGGCACGGAGACGGGCACGGGCAGGGGCACAGAGACGGGCAGCACCGATACGGCGGCGGCGCACTGGCGCTTGGGCGACGGCGACAACACCTGTGGGGCACTCGCTGGCGTTTGCGGCAGCGTCGGCCTGCGTTTAATCGCAATCGACGAAATGGTGATGGCTTTTTCGAACACTTCCAGCTGGTGTTGTTGTTGTTGTTGTTGCTGTTGTTGTTGCTGTTGTTGCTGCAATTGTTGCTCTTGCTGCTGTTGCTGCTGCTGCTGCTGTTGTGTGCTGGGAACTATGGGTGTCGTCGGCGTTGGCGTTGGCGTTGTCGTTGTCGTCTCTGCGGGCAGCAGTTGCAGTTGTGGTTCGGCGATGTGGAGCAGATGGTGATGGCTGCCCAACAGGTTCTGGTTCTGGTAGTTGGCTATGTTGGCGATTCAGTAAACCTGCAATCCAGACAGGGAGAGAGAGAGAGAGAGTACAGTTAGTAAACAGTGTTGTAAAACGTTATTAGCTTCATTTATTGTTGTAGAACTCAATGCGAAATATGCAAATAACATTTCAATATTGTCAAAATACTTGTGAACTTACTCAAAATAATGCAAATGTTTATACTTGACTGCAAGGGGAGGAAGAGAGGGGGTTGTTTAGAGGGGGAAACGCTGCATAATTCAAGAGCAAACACAACAAGAAGCAGAGCGCACAGTGAGAGAAATTCAAGTGCAGAAACTTGACGGTCGCATTGACGTTGAGTTTGAACAGAGAACTTGAGATGCAGAATTATGTTTCCAAGTGCAAGTGAAGAGGTCGCCTTGAAGGTTAATGCAAAATCGATTCTAATTACAAGTTATACTCGAAACCTTGGCGATATATTTACAGGTTAAGATATCTGAATGTTTATTATGCTTTCATTAATTCTTCTTTTCTTTGTGCTTTTGCTCTCTTGATTGAAAACAGATCTTATTAAGTTTAGTTAGCTTGCCCAATCCAACACTTATTTTAGTTGCACTCTGAATTTAAATTAGTTTAAGCCTCTTCCTTCGCAAGTTTGTTCTTGAATCATTTTCCTCTGTGAGTTCCCCAGGGAAGACGCCTTGGATGTGTGAGCTCGAGTAGAAAGCATCTTAATTGTATCAAAATAAACGCAGGCAAGGCGAACAAAGAAGGCGCTTGTAAAGCAAGAGAAGAAAATAACAAAAAAGGAGAAGAAAGAGAGAGACAGAGAGACAGAGAGCACAACAGAAAATGCAAATTGTGTGGGTCAGTTGTGAGTCTGAAGCGAGCTTCTGTTGCTCTGTTTCTCTCTGTGCATTTTGTGTTTCACTTTCGGTTATCGCAGGCAGGCATCGGCGCTGAAGCAGCTGCTGGAAACTCCATTGCGGCAATGCCTCACCTCTGCCCCCTGCCTCACGCTACCCCCTCTCACTCTCAACCGATGCCGTTGCTCTTCACACCAACGACAAGCAAGAAAAGAATCTGAATACAGTTGAATACAACCGCAAGGCAAACAAACCGACAAATAAACACAGACAGATAGACAGCTAGATAGGGAATCGAACTTATACACACTCACACACACGCACACGCACACACACACATACTAACACTCGCAGGCTCGAGTGTGGTCTGAAACAACTTGAAAATTGAGCTGACAACAAACCGAAATTGTATTACAAACGTTTGCTGCGAATATATGCACATACATAACTAAAGCTGGGATCCCGGCGAGAGATGGAGATGGAGAGATATCATAGAGATATCGAGTACAATATATGCACATATTTGAGTACAATACTCGATACTCGAACAGGGGGCCATGAATGCGGATTATAATGGCGCCAGCGAGGGGTCCCAAGGACAGCAGGAGACAAGCAGCGCCTCATCGAATCTGTCGCCATTGTATCTCGAGTTGTATCTGAATATCTACTGTATTTATGCATATGTGTGGAACAGTAAGTGTATCGTAGATACAAAGCTATCGCCAGATGCTTTGCACATGACAAATTATGCAGACAATCAGAGTGGCGGGTGGCATGACACAGCAGCAGCCACAGCCTCATCCACAGCAGCAACAGCTTTGGCAGCGTTTAAGGACTTGCCCCAAAATATTTGTGGCAACTCGTGCTGGCTGGAAGCAACACTTCAGCTAATTGCACACAGCGCCTGCTCATCATAATTCAAATTTAGCAATATCGATTGCTCCTTTGGGGGCATCCCTACTGCCTCTCCCCGCGCCTGATCCCGCTTGATTTATAATTAATATAAATGCAAAACAACCGCAGAATATGGGCAATATTTAAATAAGCCATTGTGCCACAGCGACGTGCTTTGGGTTTATGGAACAAAATGTGGCGAATTCCGCATGTATTTATATTAATAGACACACGGTGCGTATACGCAATGGGCGTGGGTGCGGCAATTAACTGTGCATGTTGCAGGCAGTTGAGAGAGCTTAAATTGCGCTTTAACTTTACATTAAATGCTAGTAAAAATATAAATAAATAAATAAATATATATAAATTAAATTATAAATTATTTTTTCTATAAGAAATTAGTAATATACGTCTGTATGAACACCTAGATCTGAGAGACTATAAGAGCTAGAGCTACCAGATTCGCTGACAATATATATCTTAATGTTGCCCATAGACAATGCTTGTCTTTAACATTCTGCCACGCCCTCTTTTTTAACACTGTACAACAAATTGTGAACGTAAATTTAAAGCTGGTATGTTAACTTTTGTGGGGTACAATAAATTTTATCATTTCAATTAAATTTGTAATTTTAATTTTTAAATTTAATTTTAATTTAAATAAAATAAAATATGAATATATTTTTAATTCATTTACACCATTTTAAAAATTATTATTAATGTAATAATTCTTAATTTTTATTGGAAATTTCTTTCCCAGTCGACTGCCATTGGTCGACATTAAATAAATAAATTATAGATAGTGAATAATAATTTCTATAAGTTGAGATCGCATTATAAATATCGAAGTTATTTAACAAATAATTCTAGTTAGGTTTTAGAATGAATCAGCGCTTTATGCTGCAACAGAGAGCACACCCTGTATTTAATATTCATAAATATGTCAAGCATTTGCGATGATCTAATCGAACTGAAGGGAAACTCATCTAACAATTTCAATTGAAATGTTTTCACTTAATTCGAAATTAACTCGTATCCAGATTTGACAATACGCTCATAAATACAATATTATATGTATGTATTTATATCTGTTGGCGATGAAATTTATTGTTTCTTGCAGAGCAATAAATCACCCCTCTCTCTCTCTCTAAGTACAGTGAGCACAGTTCAGCAGAATCTCCATAAATTTATCCCTCGAAATGCACATACACTTTTCAAATATTTTTCCATTGCAAATTAGTTGCAGTTTGGGTGTGTGCGTGTGTGTGTTAAATTTGCAAAGCAACGCTAAAACAACAACAACAACTAACAAAAAAGCAATTGCGTTACAAATTCTAACAACAAAAGCCCTGGGCGGCAACAATAATGACGCTGCCATTGTCGTTTGTCTGCCATGGAAATTAGTCAGTAAAAATTCAAAAGTATAGCGCAGTAACAACAACAACAACAACAACAACAACAAAAGCAACAGAAACAACAACAGCAGCAACAGCAACAACTGGCCATAAATATTGCTAATGAATTTCCCGCACGCTTTGTTGAGCTCAACAACAAAGTCGCGTCCCTCTAATCGACTTCCATTTTGCATTGTTTTTTCGTTGTTGTTGCCCTGTTGCCTTCTCCCATTTTTCGTAGAGAGAGAGAGAGAGAGAGAGAGAGGGTAAAAAACGCTGGAACGGAAGTTGCGCGCGTTTTTTACGGATGCTGACACAGAGTAAATATAATTAAATATAATTTCTATAATGACAAATCTTTTGTGGCACGCAGACCCCACTGTAGACCCCACTGTATCTGCCACGCCCCTTGGGCAGGCAGAGCAATTTCAATGATTTGAAATTGGGATCAGTTTACTCAATTTTAGTTTAAGGTCTTTCGTTTTGTATTTGAGGCTGCCCTTGCTTGTTTGGTCATAATTGCCACACGATTCTGGAAATTGGGTCTGCCACGTCCACGCGCCTTCATCTTTCCCCTTCCCCCCACCTTCCTCCCTGCCGTGTTATTGAAACGAACGCGTAAATCGCCTAAACTGGCCAACTGCGGCCAGCAAAGGTTGATCTATTGTAATGGATACGCTGGGGAACATACCATAGCATGCTAATCCATGCACGCCCACGTACCGCACTCCATCAAGACGATCAAGATGATGACAATCAAGTTGATAATGATGATCAAGATGATGATGATGATGATGTTGATGATTGTTGGAAACAAGTTTCTCAGCTGCTGCTGCCATAAAAATAAAGATGATTTTGGCTTGCTGATCGCGAATCACTTGTCAGCAATTTCAGGCAACTAACAACCGACAATTGTCAATTGCAATGCCAACAACAGCAATAGCAGCAACAACAACGACAACAATTAGCATTGCTAATGTCGCCAGATAAGCGCAAGTGGCGTAAGTAACCCACCCACGTGATCAGGCTTCCTTCTAGCTAGTTTTTGTATCTATTTCCAAATTGAAGGCAAAGCTGCCTCAGACCAAGACGATCTTCAAGTGGTTTTGGCCATATAAGTGGCTGTTGTTTGTTGTTGCTGTTGCTGTTGTTGTATTGTTGTGCGCATCATAATTAATAATTAATAAGCCAGACCATCTTTATTCACACTCTGACTTTGATATGGACAGCAGGAGTATATACGCGTTCCCTAAGGCAGGCAGGCACTGTTGATTTGGGAAAGAGTTTGGCAGCGCCAAAAGTAAAGCTGCCTCAAGGTGAGGCATATGCTGTGGCATGTCTAGAAAGAAGCAGAAGATGAGCTGCCTCTAGATGTGGCATATGCTGTGGCATATCTAAAGGGAAGCAAGCTATGAGCTGCAAAAGGAAGCTGCCTCTGTGGCTCATCTACCATAAAGGGTAAGTGCATTCCTTCGTCGACTTGCTGTCAATCAGTTGCCTTATGATGTTTGTTTTCATTTCAACTGCCGCTGCTGCTGCTGTTGCTGATGCTGCTGCTGCTTTGTTGCTGCCTCAATTCGATTCAGCTGAGTTGAGCTTGGGCCGCGCTTGGCGTGCTTAGGTGCGCATATTTAATATGCCATGCTCAAGAAACACATTTTTTACAACTTGGGCATGCTCCAATTCTCATTCTCTGCCTGCCAGCCTCTCTCCCTCTCTCTCTCTGTCTCAGCTTGCAACTGTGTGGCAGCCACGCCGAGTGGCATTCAGCAAGCAGCACGAGTAGCACTCGAGCAACTTGTGTCTACAAGATAGTTTGCGTTTTGCTACCAAAAGTTCTGCCAACGTGACTTGCCTGTCACCCGCCCCCCGCCAGCCTCGCTTCCCCTCTCCGCCCCTGCTCCTTTTGCCTGCCATCTGCCACCTTTCTCCTTGCACTCCCTTGCCGCGTCTACTTGCTGGGCTTGAGCGTTTTTTGAAAATTACAAAATCCATTAAGTTGCTTGCACGCAACTTAAACATAAATCCATCATACGCCATGTAGCACACACACACACACACACCCGCACACACACAGTTAGGGTAGTGTGCCACGCCCCACGCCACTGCCGCCCCCAAGTATGCCTCCCCATTCGCTGCTGGTTTTATTATCCACTGCATATTCAATACACAAACATTCAGACACTCGACTAGGTAAGTAGGTTGAGCCCCATTCGGCGTCTCAGTCTTGCCTGCGACTCTGCCCCCCTCCCTCTCTCTCTCTGCCCTTCTCTCTCTCTCTCTCTCTCTTTCTGTACCTGCTCTCTTTCATTCTGCTTGTTATTTCACTTGGTCTTTTGGCGTCTCGCAGGGCTTTCTATTTAATTTCCCAGCTAGCTGCAAAAACTTCTGGGCTCAATCAGCCATTGACTTTGACTTCTTTCCGACTCACATACACACACACACAGCTGTTTGTATGTATGTATGTGTGTCTCTGTGTTACTCTTTGCACTTCCCATTTCGTTGGGCTCTCGACTTTCAAATACGCCGCATGCAATCAATAAATGATGAAAAGATATTGTAGTTCAACTCGCGTTCTCTCGACGCCGTCAATCTCATTCAGTGCGCTTCCGTTGGCCTAATGCACATAAAGCTGAAGAACAGACACAAGAGAGAAAGTGGGAGAAATAGAGAGAGAGGGAGAGGAAGAGAAGAACTATGAAAGAACTTTTCCAGTTACAATATTCGATTTCATTCGATCCACGTGGCTTATCAATTTGCATATATCTTTCGGGCTTATCTCTCACACTGATAGCCATAGTTGCTTATTACCGTTGCGCAGTTGAGAGTGCGAGCCATAAATCATACACAGATCAGATACAGCTACACCTACAGATACAGCTATAGATACAGATACAGATACAGATACGCAGATGAACGTGCTCACTCACAGTAATTGTGGCCATTAATGTAATAGACAACAGCCCAAATCGAAGAGAGAGAGACAGAGATAGAAAGAAAGAGAGATAGAGGGAGGTACGGAGAGAGACGAAGCAAGAGATGTGTGAGAGATGTGAAAATGTAAAATGCATGCAAAGATTGAATGAAAGATTCGAATGAAGCGAGCTGGAATGAGCTGTGTGCGAAACTAGTTCAAAAGTTCAAGCGAACACAAAGACTGAAGCGGAGATTGAAGACTGAACCAGAGCCTGAGCCTGAGCTGTAGCTGAAGCTTGTGTAGCCCGGAGAAAGGTAGCCAAAAAGCAGCGGTAAGTGCTGTTTATACCCTGCACTAACTGTTTGCCACTGCAATGCGTATTAGCTTGGCAGTAGACTTAAGCTACTTCTCAACTCAACAGGGCATATCAGCGTCGATCAAGTGGCTCTTCTGCTCTTGGACTGACTATAAATAGCCCTAGCATCAATGGCAATCATATCAAGCTTGGACCAATCCAGTTTCGATTGTGCCGAATTGGCAAAGAAGCGAGGGGAGGGAGGAGGAAGGGAGGAGGTAGAAGCCTCTACAATCAGACTTGGGTAAGCTTCTCGACAATCGCTTCAATTGCCGTTTTGTGGTTTATATGTTGTTATGTCGTATTTTGAACCGCATTTGCAATGCTTTCCCATGGCCTCCGCTCCAGCACTCGAACAGCGACCGCAAGGGGTGTTTCGTTGTGTAGCTTCGTTGTTTGTTGCTGAAATGTGGTCGATTTTGTCATTGATTTTCCTGTTTATGTCGTGTGCATCAAATGCAACAGCAGCAGCAGCAGCAACATTGAGGGAACCAAATGACAGATCATCATCATCAACGTTCACGTCTACGGCAACGAAACAATTCCACCAGCTGTCAAGCAGCTGCCACGCCTCTCCCGCCTCTATATGGTGTATGGTATATGGCACCTCCTGACGGACTAACTACGAACGTCCATTAAAACTGAGTGTGCTCCATTAGCATTCGCAATTAATTCTCATTTCTCTCTCGCTCTCTCTCTCGGCAAATTTGTACAAATTTCAGAGTCAACGCGACGCACTGGGATATATCAAAATTCATCTGGCTGTCCCTGTGGCATACATACCCTGTAACTAACTAGAGAGAATGTAAAAGGCACACGGGGAAGAAGCTAAGCTAATCGAACAATTGAAGACAGCTTTGAAGATCTCAACATTTAGAGAAACTTAAGATTGCTCCCCCATATATATTTGACTATATCTTAAACTTGAATATCTTGGCTTAGTTTACTGTCTATAGAAGAATATATCTGTATTACACAAGAGACTGGGAGAGCAAAATTCAACAAGCTTTTCTAGCTCTCAATGATCTGTGAAAAATGAGACTATATTCCCTATATGGTCGAATATATTATCATATAATTATGTGGAGCATCTTTGGGCATAGTTTGCTGTTTATAGAAGAACATCTCCTTACTCATGCTTCATACCACACGAGACTAGGCACGGTATGAGCAAAGTTCATCGAGCATCTTTTGCAATCGAAGAGAATTTCTAAGCCCTTAATTAGCTATACTAACTTATAGTCCATATACGTATTAATATATTATATCAGGGTATGTTTAAGCACAGTCTGCTCTCTATAGAAGAACATCCTCACAATCACTTATCGTATCACAATCTTAACTACATGAAACTTGTTCCATTATTATCACTGATGACTTAAGTGTGTTGGCTTTACAGAGTATCTCTCAGTCTGTCAGTAGCCTTAGCATATGCTTCTTTCTCTCTATCTTTCAGTTCTCTTTGTTATTGCGCCAACCGAGATTAATTAATGTTAATTTTGCATAATTAAAGCGGCAGCAAACAGAGAGAAAGGCCAACAGCAAAACAACTTGCCAAAGCCGGACAGGGGATAGAATGAGTAAAGAGAGAGAGAGAGAGAGAGAGAGAGATAGGTGGGCAGAGAGATAGAAAGAGAGCGAAACTGTTGACTGGGCTGAGGCGCCTGAGGTGCTGAGGTTCAGTGTCAAGGGTCAGGTCAGTTGGTTTCAATTAAATCTCTTGCAATGCCGCCTCGAAGTGCTTTATGACTGTTTCCTGTTTTGAGTGACGACATGGAAATGCTTTTTTGGGAAGACAACTCGAGACGAGCGACTCTTACGTAGATAATACCCCAGGGAACAGTAAATCTTGCACTCTCACTCAATCTTAGCTATGTGAAGCTCGGCCAGAAGGGGGTTGCAGTCAGATTCGATCCAATTAAAATTGCAAAATCCGAAAACCTTTTTGGCAGTACAAAGTGTTCGGCCCAGACAAGTGACAGAGAGTCAACCAGAGCTGTCAACTAGTCTCTCAATTATTTGCATAAACCCAAAGCTACAGACAACAACAAGAAGAGCTACAACAACACTATCTATCGATCTACCAGTTGAACACTTTGTGGTTTTCCCCTTCTCCCCTGCCTCCTTTGCATTTACTTAACTTTGTTACTTCTTGCAAAAAGCCAAAATGAATTTCTCATGAGATTTGCCAAAGTATTCGCCAGTAATTTTCTTCACAGACACATTTTCCATTTATTTTTCCACAATATTCACAGTATTGTGCTGCAAGTTATTGTGAATTTGGCAAATTGTTGCCGTTGTTTGCATATCAATCTTTAATAGATTTCATAATGGGCCAGTTCGAGTGCGAGATACGCATAAATTGAACCCCAAATGTCTACCAGAATAGGAAAATAGATTGTTTAAATTTGTTTAAGATTTAAATGGAATTTCTCGAGGGTTTTCTGAGTTTAACTCATATTTAATTGAGATTTTTGGACAGCAAATTTGCTCAAGTATTGACAGTTTCTTTAGCATCAGAACTTCAAGAATGAGTATAAATTATATATATATATAGTTATGTATACATAATTAAATGTATTTTCATCACTTTCTGCTATTTGGAATAGCATCCTAAAGGAAATAAGATGATGATCAGGTCTAGTCTCTCTTCAGGTGGTTCAGAAGTCGTCAAGCTTAACGGCTTAATAAAATTCAAGGCAATTGAAGAATAAACAAAGTGTTCTCAAAAATAAAAGAGCAATACATCAGTTTGTAGTGGAACTTGACAGCGCGTTGAAGTCTCGAAAAGGAAGAGGATGCAGAGGAGGAGATGAAGGGGAAAAAGGGGGGCAGAAGGGGAAGGAGGCTGAGGGAAATTGCGTGAAATTAAGCGTAACGTGCGTGTGCCGCGTTCGTCTGTCAGTTGTCAGTTTGCTCTTTCCTTCTCTCTCTCTCACTCTCTTTCTCTTTCTCTCTCTCTCTCCCTCTCTTATGCTCTCTTATGGACCTCCCTGCTGTGCCCCGCTTGATCTATCACTCGGGATGATGTCATTAATTAATGTGAATGAGTTCAGTATGATGTCAATTAGCTGCGGAAAGCGCACTTGACGGCCACTACACTGCACAAAATTGCTGTAGTTGTTTAAGACACAGCCCACACAGGCACGCACGCACACACACACACACATCATTCCCTCTCTCTCTCTCTCTCTCTTTCTGGCATGCACTGCCTGGTCATATTTTATGAGCATTTACAATTGAGCTGCCTGCACAGTGCAAAAGCGGAATCTGTGTGCATCTTGAACAGCTGCCAGTCTACATCCTCCTCTCCCCCCTCTGCCCCCTCTCTCAGCAACTCTTTCCAACGGGGGACTCACAAAAGTTGGTAGGTTTATCTTAATATCCAAAAGCGCACAAACTTCTGCTTCAAGTGCTCAACAATAGTTAAGGCACAAACTGTTGGGGAGAAACTCCAACAGAGACAATAAACGACTGAATGAACGACTGGCAGATACTCTGTAAAGTGTGGGCACATATATAAGAATAATATTTATAAGAATCCTATCCTTTTCATTCATCTCTTCCTGCTCTGCTTCACTTTGTGCTGTTCATTTCAATGCTGGCATATCTTATGCACTTCCTTCGCCTTTACAGGGTATCAAACTAAGCACAGTCATTAAAACAGACGCTTGGCCGCGCCCCCATTAACGCCCCCACACAAGACAATACAATACACAACAGCTGACGCAACAACAACAACAACAACAACAACGAGTCGGGAAAACTAAAAGAAAATTATTATATTAAGTAAATGCAATAAAATGAAAATCCAACTGGGAAATTCGGTTTGATTTATTGCTGTTCTTGTTGTTGTTGTTATTGTGCCTTACTTAAGCACTGAAACAGAATGGAAAAGCAGAAGGAAAACCCAGAAAGAAAAGCAGAAGAGGCGGCATTATGCAGATAAAAGACAAAAGTTTTGATGCGTCGAAGGGATTCACCAAGGCTGGTAGAGAGGGAGTGGAGGGGGAGGGCACAGCAGGTGGTAAATTGGTTTAATGCTAATCTGCCACGCCCCTCTCTCGGTCTCTCTCTAAACTGCCGTTACTTAGAAGTGCTCAAGCTTTACGTACCTGAAAATAAACAGAGAAGAAACAAAGAGAACACAATGAGAACAAGTTCGTTTTGGTTGGAAAACTTACAAATCTTAAAGTCGATTTTCAATTGCAGTGAAAGATACTTTCAGCTGCAGATACAGATACATTGTGTGTGCACAGTGAAAGATTTATTGAAATTAGCAGAACCTGCTCTCTCGCTCTATCTCGACTGTTCTCAGCCTGGGAACAGCCTCAGCTTTGGAAAGTATGTATTGAAATTTGGTCTAAGCAGTTTACAATTCTTATAGACTGAATCTCCTGCCCCCACTGCCCCTCTACATGTTTGCTTCGCCTTTTTGCTTGGCCAATTGTTGCTACACTTTGTTGATGGATGATTGTTGCTTTCGTTGTTGTTGTTGTTGTGCTGGGCGAAAGGCGAAATCATTTTAGCAAAATATAAACAATTTCTGTGGTCAGCATGAGGTTTTTTTTATTCAAAAGTCTCGTTGCCTTTCACCAAACACAACGAACATGTTGCGCTGTTTTTTTTCTTTGTGCTCTCTCCCTTTACATAGTGGAGGCTTTTCAATAGCAACTCTGTGCCCCATTAACCCATTGCTGACAGCGAGCTTAATAATGGACGAGAGCTAAAGTTGTCTGCGAATGAACGTAAGACTATAAAAAACTAAACATAAACTACGATCTGATAGCGTCTTTAATTTGATTTGTATCTACAGCACACCCACTCAGGCAGTCTGCTCTCCTCCCTCTACCTCTACCTCTGTCTCTGTCTCTGTCTCTGTCTCTGTCTCTGTCTCTGTCTCTGTCTCTGTCTCTGTCTCTGTCTAGATGTGTTTGGCATTGTTTCTGTCTCTTCTTCTCTTTGTACTTCTCTCTTCTTCTGGGCTTCCCTTTAATTTGCTCTCTCTTCATATGCAATGATCGTTCAGTTTCCTCAGCTGCTGACCGCATTGGGCAGCCCCTGCTCATTGTTTCCCTCCCTCTCTGCCCCACTCGGCTTCTCTCTGCTTCTATCTGCCACTGATATGATCTAGTATGCATGTCATAAGATAAATTGCAGCTGCTCCATTCGTTTATTTGGTTAGTTCAGACTGCGCTGTGCTGCTAATGATGTGCAAATAGTCGCCGAGTGAGTGCAGCCCACACAACCGAAAAACGAATATACTTTATAGAGAGATACACACACTTTATGGTGTATCTATGTGTGTGTGTGTGTATAAAGGAGACAAAGACAGCGAACAGAGGCCTGACAATTGAAGCTCGACCAGAGCTCGACGAAACGAGACTGAGACTCCTCAATTAGCTTATGGTTATCATGTACTGAGGGAGGGAGGAAGGTAGAGTAGTAGATGCAACCCTTCTGCATAGGGGAAGATATGCTACCCCATTCCCCATACCTTCTTTCCCCTCTTACCCCCTCGTGTGGCACACAGGGCCACATCCTTTTGTTGGCAGTTCCGTGTTTTATTTCTGCTTTTCTGCCTTTTTTTTCTTCGTTTATTTACACATGCTAAAGAGCTGCCTGGTGTGGTGGGGTGTGGCATTGCAGGTGGTTTGCCAGGCGGGGGTTGCAAGTCTCGGATTACATGCTGGTTCCTCCCCGTCTGCGCCTCTCAAATGGGCGCTACGAAGCGACGCCGTCGCCATCGCCATCGCCGTCTCGATTCGTTTATTTACTTGCAGACTAAAGAGACAAACTGGTTGTTGTTGCTATTGTTGTTGTTGTTGCTGTTGTTACTGTGTGGCAGCGACGAAGCCAGCGACATGTGTGTGACGAAAGGGTGCGCTGTTGATAACAACAACAACAACAGCAACAACAACATGGGCCAAAACAACAGCAACAGTCGGCACGGAAGTGGTTTTGATTTAATGCCAAGATGCCGCCGACGTTGACGTCGCCGAAGCCGTTGCATGACGCAAAGTAAACAGCTGCTCCGCCTTGCCGCACAGGTGACGACAGGTAGCTGCAGCAAAAGATGCCGCGACGCGGCGGCGGCCAATTGCAAAGGCAGACCGAGAAAAAAGAATTCTGCGGCAAATCAGCGCAAACAGTTCGCTCTCTGTGTGTGCGTGTGTGTGTGTGTGTGTTTGTGTGTCTTAGTGTAAGTTTATGTTTGAGTATATGTGTATGTTTTTGTCTGTATGTGTGTGTAGGAGAGTGTAAACAGGTGGCAAGTAGAGATGAGAGAAAACTCAAGTTGGATTTAAGATTTCAGATTTGTGCAGTTCTTGAAACTCTGTTGAGGTTTGCTATATGCCAATCTATAATATATGTATATGTATATATCTATATGTACATATATATTTTGCATATATCTATATATATATATATATCTTTATCTATATTTCCATCTATACATCTATCTATCTATACCTATCTATATCTATAGCTGTAATCGATAAAGTTGTCGAGCTTTAAGAAGTTCCTTCAATGATTTCTTTGCCACACTTCATCTAACTCCGTTTGACAACTCAATCAGAACCAGCAAGCAGCTGCCCCTGCCTCCTTACCCCCGCCCCTGATTTAATTTGTAATTGTAATTAAAATGAAATATCTTCTACTGTCTTCACCCCCCCTCCGCGAAACATCGAATTGGAAACAGTAAATACAATCAAGAGCGGAGGCAGCAGCAGGCTGGGAATGCCCGCCCTGGGTGCGTTTGTGGCTTATTGGCAATCAAAATGATGGCGACGATGGCGACGATAGACAACGTCTGCACTGCAAGAAAACAGAGCTAGCTAGAGCAGAGTAACCAATGAAGTCCAGACGCGAACTTGACTCGATTTCTGGCAGTGTATTTAGAGCCTGTCTAGGCTGGCAGGCTACAGTACAGAGACGTACATATGTATGTGTGTGCCTCACTGTGTATGTGTGTGGTGAGTGTGTATGTGGTGTGTGTGCGTGGGTGTAGCTATGCTTATCTCTGGGCGCTGTCGCACAGCCAGGCTGATTAGCATAATTGGGTTTCGGTTAAATTTAGCGTTTAATTAATATATGAATTCGTCTGGCAGCACACGGGCACAGAGTAGGCAACAACAATTAGCAGAGAGACGGAGTGAGAGTGTGGCAGTGAGAGAGAGAGAGAGAGAGAGAGAGAGAGAGAGACAGACGTATCTATAGCTGAATTAGTGAGCAGCTTTAAGCGACATGTGCCCCAGTTTGCACTTCCTGCCACTTGAACAAAGCCGTTGCCATAATTGACTTCTGGCCCAGCCTAGTCACACACACACACACACACACACACACACACACACTCGTACACCCTGGGCAAACTTGTGTCTGCCCAAAATATAAGAAATTGCGCTCTAGAAAGCATTTGCCAGCGCCCTCGCCCTGCACTTAACATGTTCATCAATTGCTCGACGAGACTTTCGCCACACAGACAAAGTGTCAGGCAAGAGGAGAGTATAAGGGACGGGGGGTAGGACGCAGAGACAGCGACATGAGAATCTGGCCAAGACAAAACAATGCAATGGACGGGGGAATGTGTAGAGCAAGAGCAAGAGCAAGAGCAAGAGGAAGGGAAGCAAAGGAAGTCAAGTCTGAGCCGTGAAATTGTTTGCCACAAAAATTGCAGCTGTGTTGGGAATTGGCACGACAACAACAACAAAACGACAACAACAACAAAACGACAACAATCAGTAGAGCAAGTGCAAGAGAGAGAGAGAGAGAGAGACAATCTATAGCGCCCACGCCACGCCCACAGGCCAGAGCACAACAAAAGGCAAAAGACAATTTATTAGACGCCTCAGCCTCAGCTTCAGCAGCAGCTGAAGGTCTTTGCCTCTCAAAGGGAAGAGAGCAAAGCAAATCTTGGCGGCATTTTGATTAATCGCCAACTCAAGTCGAAGTTGACTTCAAATTAAGCAAAATGTTAAAAGAGGAAATAGAGTCTGCCATGAACTGATAATCTTTAACTGATAAAAGGGCAAAGTATCCATAAGATTCTCTGCTAACTCCACAAGTTGAGGCAGCTGCAACTTCTGTTGCAAGTTTCTTAACTTCGTTTAGAGGTAAATGTTGAATAGTTATAAAATATTATACAAGATATTACAATACTTGCCATCTCACTCTCACCCTCACTCCCTCTCTGTCTCACTCTCGGTTAATCTCTGTACACATTAGTTTTTTTGTGTTTTTATTTGTTTTTTTGTCTTTTTCTAGGAAACCTTTGGTTCATCAAAAGTCTTTCAACTTCTTGGGGAGACAACTCGTAGAGCTTGGCCAGACGAATGTCATCCGTCATTAAACTAGTTAAACAAGTTTCTGGCGCGACCCTGAGGGCAAAATTTCGCCGCCGTCAAGAGAATGAAAAGACAGAAACACTTGACTTCAAGGGGAGAGAGACTCTTCTTCAGCTCTTTCTCAGCTTGGCCCCTTCTTCCTCTACTCTATTCTGCCACTTCTACTTCTCTATTATACCTCTTCATACGCTCTTTTATATCTCTTCCACTCTTCTCTATTATATATCCACTTCTTCTCTACTTCACCTCCTCTTCCACCCTGCTTCAGCTCTTGTTGTTCTTAGGGTCGCCGTTTATCATTAGGCGCAGTTGATAAATTTGTTAGGTTTATGCAAAGCTGCCTAATTACCTTGTCTCCCTCTTAGCGAGAAAACTTTGCAGAAATGGAAAGTGCAGATGTCTCTGGCTTCCATCTCTGTCTCCATCTCTGCTTCTGTCTCTCTCTTGGCGGCTAATGAACTGCGCGGAGTCAAGTGGGCAACGACAACAAACAAATTTCTCATGCGCCACAAATTGCAGTCAATGCGAGACTTCGACTTTCCCAATGAGGCAATAAGCTGTTACCCCTTCTCCCCCAATCCCTCCCCCCTCTCCCTCCTTCTGGTCATTCCTTCTCTGCTTCCCCCAGCGTTGTAAATAGACACCAGAGAACCAGAGAGCCAAGGCAGCGCAACCGACTCTATGACTGACAGTTTTGTAGGGAGTGCTGTCACCGTGAAGGGGGAGGGAGGCAGTAGGGGGAGGCAGTATGAGGCACTTTATGGCTGGCAACAGTTGCGCAAATTTGCACAAAGACGACGTCAACAGGTGCGAGCTCATTTCAATTCTCAGCAATAGCGAGAAATCTATTTATTTAGTTACACATATCGCTCTTTTAGATGCCCTCTAAAGAGTATGACCAACGAGCTGAGATTAGTAATGCAGTCTAGTATAAAGCTAAGTAGTTTGCATATTAAGTACAGGGTATTCCACAGTCGTTATGCTCATTTCATTGCTCGCATGGCGCCGTCTATCGTTCAACTTGAACATATTTCAATCGCTCAACTGATTCGCTTTGCAACTGTTTGCAGTTTGCACCCAATGGAGCACAGTGCCTCATCCTCCTCTCTACCCTCCCCTCTACACTGCTCACTGCTCTCTGAGTGGAGAGAGCTGTTGAAACTCCCTCGCAATTGAATATTAGCGAAAATATGCAAATGCTGAGTTCGAGTTCGACCTGTGGAGGGCAAACAAACACACGAAAATGTGAGGCAACCTCAGCTTGAAGTTGCCAAGCTCAGCAGAAATGACACCACCATCGCCGGCAATGTTGCCAAGGCCCGCGGCGGCGTCTTCAGCTGTAGCTGTTGCTGCGGGGCAAATAAATGTCTTGCCACAGCGCTGACACTCGCTTTGAAAAAGTCTTCAAGCAACAACTGCACAACTACAACAGCAACAACAGCAACAACAACTAAATGCCTACAACAATAGCAACAACAGTAAGTTAAGTAAGCTACAGTGCTCGACTGAAGGATACCCTTTAACAAACATATACTTCTGACAACACTTACTATCACTTAAAATTCAATCAACTACACAACTAAATCAACTATTGTCAACAAGGATTTTTTGCTTTATCGCTCTTTGACATATAAAAAGGTGGGAAAGAGTGCAAGCGAAAACGTATATCTTCCAAGTTTATAGTTTAATTTGACTTAAATTTGTAGTATAGTTGCCTATTTAAGTAAGCTCAAAATGAGTGCAAGTTTTTCCAAATCGATGGCTTAATAATCAAAAGAAACGGATCTGCATCAATGATGGATAAAGAGTATTGAGTGTAAATACTTCTGTTGCCAAATGAATATACCCATTTGCTATAATTAAAGGGTATACTAAGAGCCACAGCACACACGTGTGTTTGCCGTCAGTCTGCAGACTGTGTTGATGATGATGAGTTGGAATAGGTTGCTGCAATGACGAGGCTGAAAGTCAATGGCAAACTGAATGCACAGATAGAGAGAGGAAGGCGGTTAGAGGGAGAGAGAGGGAAAGAGAGGAGAGGAGTGCGTGACACGACTTTGGGCACGAAATATCTTAATAAATATCTCAGCCATATAGCAATGAATTAATATCGAATAATGAACAATGAGTATTATAGAGATTGCATTGTGGTCTCTATTCTCAAGAATAAATATAGAAGAAGAATTGCACTGGAAATAGATGTTGACTCATGCCAAATGCATGAGATGTATTTGCAGTATTTCATTGTGGAATTCCCTCTCTCTACAGTGATTTATCTCAGGCCAATATGAGATGTGATGAGTGAGTTATATATAGTCTGTAGTTTTGCAATTCTACCATCACTAGAAAGGGCAACCAGAGTTGCCTGTTCCGCTGAACTTCCACTTCCACGGAGCAGCAGTTTAATCGCTGATTTAGCCCATTGTCTTTGACAGAGTTTACAACTGCAACGGCACACGTTGCACGTTGAAGTTGACGCGTCTGCAACTTGTGCTTGCAACGTAAAGTATCTACTTCTGTCTACCTCTCTCTCTCCTTCTCTCGCTCTCTCTCTGCCATCTGCTGTGCTGCTACTCCCCCGTCAATGGCCATGCAACGTTGTTTGCGTCATGCGCTGCACGTAAGTATCTTTTGGCAGTCAAAAGTATCTGTATCTGTAGTCGCAACTGTAATTGTATCTGTATCTATAGCCGTCGTCGTCGCCGTGGCTGTGTGCACTTGTAGAGCTCCTTCTCGTCTCACATTTCGTATTTCACATATAGTAAATATTGTGTAATGTAGTTGTTTTTGTTGGAGCTGTTGTTATTGTTGTTGTTGGCTTTGAATTGGGTAATCCGTTTGGGCACAAACTTTGTTCACAATTTGAGTCAGCTTCGAATGGGTGAAGGTGGAAGGCATAGGGGGAAGGGATGGGGGTATGTTTGCAGATACATTTGTATCTCTTGGCTACATTTGCATAGTTTATCAATTTGCCAGTTTTGAGGTTAAGCCTTTGTTTGATAAATCGCAGACTGTGAAAACTGTTTCAGCAGCTGCCAATGTGCGTGCAACGTTGCCTCTAACTGCGTGCAACAAATGCAATCAAATATTTAAAGGCAGCCTCGACTGGGCACGTGCGCCTAAATAACTAAATTTATGGCCACCACACACAGTTGCGGAGTGTGTGTGTGTGTGCGAGTGTGTGTGTTAATGTTGCATGTTCATTTGCGTGTTGCACACACACGCACATACCCACGCCCCTATGCTGTACTGCTGCAACCCTCTGGCTAAACGCAGCTCGAGCAGCTGATGACGTTTCCTGCCGCTTCCTGTGCGCCTTTTTGGCCCACAGTGCACGCTTTATGTCCACCAAGGGGCACTGAACCGCACCTTAAAAAAGGCGCAAAGTAAACTCGGCCGGCGCGGTTTGATTAAAACTACATACACCAGCAGAGACAGCAGCACACACACACACACACAGCAATACAGCGACAGACATGTGTAGTCTGAGTGAGCGAGAAATGGTCACACACAGATACACATGGGAGCAGCCCGAGTTCGCTTTTAATAGTTTTTAGCTTGACCTCCTCGTCATCGTTCCCGGTTGCCCCGTTGCCCCGTTGCCGCTGCCCCCTGCCCCCTGCCCCATGTCCCCTTCTTTCTTTCCCAGTTGCCACTTCCCTCTTTCCCTCTTTGCCAGTTACCATTTCCCATTTCTTGGCTCTGCAGTTCCTGTGCCCTTCTCCCTGCTTGTCCCTTGTCCAGCTGCGGTCTTTGGGCCTGTTTTTGTCATGTTTTTCGTGTCGGAAGTGAAAATTATTCACCGCCATTGCCTGGCATTGTCTGCCTGGCCTGCCCTGGTACTGCCTGCACTGCCCTGGTGCCTGTTTAAAGTCCCCCAGGGCTGCATTTCGTTTTCATTACAAGCCCGAACCCCGAAGCAAGTAATTGACACACCTGTGCAGCAAATAGCACATTAGTTGCCTCTCTTTAATGCCTCGTGATCGTAGCAGATAATTGTGGCAATGCCAGTATATATATTTATATATCTATAACATGCTCATCATTCTCAGTTCGCTCTAGATAAATGTTTAAATGTATTGCAAACTCAATGAAAACCAAATTGAGAAACAAAATACGAAACAAAAATCAACTGCAACTGCAAAGAAGTTTCAAAGTTTTCAACTTTAATTACATTTGTCTGCCCACACACACACACACACACACAGAGGACAGTTACACACATATATGGAAAAGTTAGCAAGTTCACCCCACACAGACTGTCCCATAAAATATCATCACAGTTCTGTCGCTTTTCTCAAACTATTTTCGAAAATAAAAGTCATTTCCAGCGAAAAGTTCAAATAACATTTCCGAAAACCATTTAGATGTTGTGATAATTGTTACAACGGCCCGCACACCCTGCCCTCGACAGAACCGCCCCCCCCTGTAACACAGTTCCCACTGTCCCTGGCCTTGCACCCTGCTCCTGGTCGAGAGCGTCGTAAATGACCCACATGGCATCATTTGCCACGCATTCCTGGCCTTACTAATGATCATTGCCTCTTTCACACAAATTATGATGGTTATGCCCCTCTCACTCTACCCCCTCCCTCCCCCTTCCCCTCTCTCTTTCTCTCTGTCTCTCTCTCACAGCGCGATCGCGGCAACAACAGCGCACAAATTCAATTAGATTTTATTGATGATTGATTTTTGTTTGTTGCGCTAAGTGTGAGAGAGTGTTGTGCGTGTGTGTGTTTGTGTATATACATGTGTGTCTATGTGTGTGTACTGTCTGCGCTTTGTTACGCGTACAGCAACAACAACTGTGGCTATGTAATTGTCTTTAATTCAATTAGAAGCGAACACTCAAAAGAACTTCAATTGTCTTCGACTAACGCGAGTAGAAACTGCCCACCAGACGGTCACTAGACGGGTATGCTGTGCTGAATGTTGCCCTGTTAGCAGCTCAGACATTAATAGAAACATAAGCAAATACTTAAAGTAGATTAAAGTCTGTGGAATCTGGCAAAATCAGTATCCGCAAGTACATTAAAGTGTGCAAACTTGCAGCTTTTGTTGGGTGAGTTAGGCAAGAGAAGTGGAAGAGTAGAAGGGAAGTAAGAGGAGTATACTGTGAGAAGGGAGTCAGTAGAAGTGGGTAGTAAAGGGCCTACACTCTGTCAGTTTCCCCTTTCCTCCATTGCCTCTCTCCCTGTCGGAGATACATGCATAACTAAGTGAATATCTCTCTTATTTATTGGTAATATTTCCGCTGTTTAGTTATGTACGTGCAATCAGCGGCAAACGAACGAAAAATTCCCTTACACACACACACACAGACAGAGACAACACACACACATACGGACAGTCACCCACACATGTGTATGCATATCGGGCTAGTTATTGATACAGATACAAACATTAAGTACTTTCTCTCCTTCTAACCTTTGTCTGCATGTTATGTTCTGTGTGTTTCTCCCTCTTCCCCTCTCTCTCTCTCTCTCCATCTCTGTCATCGTAAAACAAATAAAATATGAAATATTCATATGAATGCCGGCTCATGTTATCTGCCTGTCTGTCTCTCCACTCCCCCCCCCTGCTCTACTCCTGCTATCTGACTGAAAAAAAAAGATATTTTATCGATATTGTCAGCAAACCTCGTTAGCGTACACAGAGAGAAATAGACAGAGAGACAGAGAGAAAGAGAGAGAGAGAAATAAGAGTCATTTAGGGGCAGGCGAAGCGGGGGCAGGGGCAGCTTAGGTTGGCCAGTTACAGTTGCATGCACCGCTCCAGGTGCCCCCAGCAGCAGCAACTGCTTGCCTCATTCATAACTCAAGGCATCGATCAAAAGCCGCACTACCCCCGTCTCTCTCTCTCTCGCTCTCCCTGTCTCTCTCTCTCTCCGTCTCTCTCTCTGGTATTAGTAACTGTATCTGTAGCTGTATCTATGTATATCTGCCTTTTTGTGTCTCTGGCTAAATTGCTGGCGTTGCTCGCTTGGCATTCCAGCAACGAATATGCTTAGGGGTACAGCATACAAAGAGAGAGAGAGAAAGAGAGAGCAAGAGAGTGGAAGGGAGAGGGAGTCACTGAGAGAGGGTGGGGGGGCACTTTAAAAGCCCCGCACAATGCATGAGTTGTGACTTTACCCAAAGTTCCGCTGCGTCGCAGTTGCCTCGTTACTCAGCACCAGCTTCGGCTTCAGCTTCAAGCTTATTGTTTTACTAGCTGTGCCAGCTCGTCTGTGAGTGTGTCTGTGTATGTGTCTGTGTGTGTTAGTTGTGTGTGACTGCTGTGTGTCTTATATAAAGCCAAACACAAACAACTACAGCGCACAGTTCATTTTAATTGACATCGATAATTAAAAACTATTTTCTGTTGAAGTTTTTTTTTCTTTTCTTTTCTGTTCCGCTTCGCATTTCATATTCAGCTTTTTGCATACGTTGAGCTTTTGCAGCAGCCCCCTGCTCTACCCTACCAACCGCCCCTTTGGCCAGCCCCTAAGTATGCATTTGTGCCTTGTTTTCTATGTAATTTGCGAATATACTCTGTAAAAACTGAAGGAGAAGGAAAGCATTTAATTCCACTTTGAACTCTTAGTTCAGCACGATATTTAAACGACTTGAAAGATGTATAAAGATGAATATATATGAAGATATATCGTATAGATAATCTACATATATTATATGCCTGCTATATATTTAAAGTACAAAGTATAACTAAGTTTTTCATGTGTATTATGTTTTGTATGTGCTCTTGTTTCTTTTGCTTATTTCTTAATTGATTTGGCAAGGTATTCTTCATGCATCTTATATGTTTATCTACTCTCCTTCAATTTCCAATAAATTGCCGAAAGTTTAATGACTTTGCTGAGTATCTGCTAGTGCATCAGCCCCTGCCTACTTGCACAACTGGAATTTGCAGGGCGTGCAAAGTTCGAGGCAGCCGGCTACGTCATCAAAGTCGCCAAGTTGACGTCAAGTAGCCGCCACTTGAAAGATAGCGCTGTCTATAGCCTGAACTGGACTGGGGACACTCTTGTCTACAGTCACATAGTGCCGGCAATTAGCTACCCATTAATCGAGTAGATATCTTGGCCCCCCCTTGAGTAAATCAAAGCGCTTTCTTTAGAGTGTTGGGCTTCTGATTACCGAAACTATCGCTGCGTTGGGGAGTATGAGCTGCCGCCAACTGCTACCTTCTATTTGTAGGTCTATTGATAAACACTTTATGACTAGGCCGTGTAGGTATGTGCCGTCAGGTAGCTTCTCGAGCGAAATGGCTTTAGATAAGGAAAACCCCTCACTCCCTTCCATTTTTTCTCTCTCTCTCTCTCTGTGTGTGCCTCTCCTTTATTCTCTCTCCTCTATGTCTTATCGCGACCCCTCCACGCGCTTTTAATTGAATTGTTCACATTTCCCATGTTAAGCTTATCGAAATCACAACACAACCCAAAGACAAGACAATGTTTTGGGGTTTTTTTAAAGACTGCATCTTCTGATCTCAACAGTTTCATGAAGTTTACTCTTTAATAATAATAGTTTTCTTTCATTTGAAATCATTTTAGTGATTGTGTAATATTTTAGCTATTTATGACTCATTTTATTGCACGTTGATCCCCTCGGCAATCTGTAAAGTCAGCCTCATAAGCAGATCTCTTTTAGTGCCGATATAAATCCCTTAATGTGCCATTTACAACCTATAACTGAAGTTTACAATCTAATGACTAGTTATACATATATCTATTAAAGTGGATATTTTGGCAATGTCTAAAACTTTGCACTGCAAAGAAGAAGTTATCTTCGACCTCATATATGATATACATTGTACACATATGCATATATTATATTATATGTATTCTTTTATAGCTATGTACATTGTATCATACATACTGTTGAAAATAAATGACATATTGTGTAACTATGCGCAATTTTGGTTTTATTTTGTCTAAAAATCTCGAATTTAATGCAAAAATCCTCAGTTTTCTATAAATATCTCAAGTAGTTTTAAGCATACTAAAAGGAAACTCCACAAATTCAATGTTTTGAGTGTTTTCTATAAGCTGTAACAATTTTATGCAAATCGAATCACTGTACACCTAGGTTTTTATGAAACAATCAGTCAGAAATGAATATTTTCATTCTCAATTTCACAATTTGTAAAAATGCAAGTTAAACATTCACAAAGTTTTCTTATTGTATTATATATGTTTGCAAAAGGAATTGTAAGTAAAGGGTATAAGGAAGTCGCTATACCACAAGTTCTCTCTATTTTATTCCTGTTTTATCTTGTCCCATGCCCTCTAACTGCGCTAAGCTCAGAACCGCAAGGGCTTTACATTCGTGAGCTCAGCACAAATATCGCGCGTAATTATTTCCACTTCCTAGAAACATATGTATATATATATATCAGACACAAGTATAATATATATTGTACTATATATATCTGTATCTATGCAAAAGCTCGACTGCAAGTTTTCGTTAGTTTGCTTTGTGCTGGTTTTCGCATTTTTATCGTCACGTTGTCGCCATAAAGACTTATATAATGTCGACGCCTGCTGATAACTGAGCACCCCCAGTGCCAGACGGCGTTCGAGACTCTCTTCTGATATTCGCAATGATTCCAATGTTGTTTAGTGGGTCAAGAACTGTGTGCAAAACAGGGGAAGGAGGAGGGCCAGGCAGAGGCATAGGCAGGGGCAGGGGCAGGGGCAGGTAGACCTATAGAATATTTACCATTTCGAAGGGTTCCTCTGATTCCTGCTGCTGATATTCCGTTGCGGATTATATCTTGTGTGGCCCGATTCGGTTTCGATTTCAGTAAATCGCTTTATAATTCACAGTATTTTTCTTTTTTCTTTTTTGGCTTTTCGTTTTTGTTTTGTTTTGAAATTGTTTTGGTTTTTGCCTGTCACTTTTAACTGGTTTTACGGTTGTACTTGTTGTTGTTGTTGTTGTTGTTGTTGTTGTTGTTGTATTGCACTGTAATTGAAATTGTTGTTGTAGTTGTTGTCGTTATGCGATTCATAAATTGTTATTGCACGCCTACTTTAGTTATACATCGATTTCTGCAGGCGTTGCAATTGCCGATCGCACTAGCACACACACACACACACACACACACACACACAGGCATACATAGAGGCACACACAGAGGCACACACAGAGGCACACACACAGTCTCTTTGGGTTGTTGTGCCATCAATTTCGGGGTGTACAGTGGGCACGAATGCTGTCGTTAGCAACATTAGAAGATTTAATGCAGCGACACTTGAAATAGAACAGAAAGGGGAAGAAGAGGAGGAGGCTAGGGCAGGGTTGCCTCCCCCCTGGTAAACAAATAAACCAGTTGTGGTCAGCTTGGAGATTTATGCTGCAAGCCACAGTAGAAAACCGGTTCCGGAGCTGGAGCTGGAGCTGAAGCCGGAGCTGGTGGCGGAGCAACAATTGATACAATTTGCCCGAGCAATGCGAGCAATTTGCGGGTGTGGGAAACACATTCCCCCCCTTCCCCCTCTATCCTATGGAAACCCCAGTGAGCCTCCTCTTCTTCCACTGACTTTTTTTGGGGCCCATATGCGGAGTCAACGACTTTCACACGCCCAAAAAAACAAAAATGAAAGAAAAGGGCAAACAGATCAGGGGCGAGGAGGTGCAGGGAGGGGAGACGGGGTAGGGGTAGGGGTAGGGAGTTGGTACCAGGGCCAAGGGGCGAGGGTCAGCCGCAGCAGGAAAGTTCAAAGTGAGTGGCAGTCGGCAGTGCGCAACGCTTCGGCGGAAATAATCGTAAAGTAAGGTAAGACTAAAGACCAAAGAGGAACTGAGAGATGGGGAGAGGGAGACAGAGACAGAGAGAGGAAGGAAAGGTAGAGTGGGACAAAGCCAGGCCCAGAGACAGCGAGGGACTGGGCCAAGTTAACTGGAGTCCAAGAACCAGTCGGGCAAAGGCAATGGCATAAAATAAAAGTTTGTAGCGCAAAACAGAACGTGGAATAAACATGGAAATGGAAATGGAATGAGAATGGGACTGCGACTGGGATGATGGCCAAGAACTAGCCGGCAAGACTTGCTTGGCGGTTGAACTTGGCTAAAATAAATAAAGCCATACAACAGGCAACAACAAGAGCAACAACAGCGGGGACTGACAACAACTACGAGCTGAGCTCAACTTCAATTCCTGTGTCACGAAAACTTTTCCTACATGTGATACTGCGGGCCAACTCGCAAGGGAGAGGGGGAGGAGGGCATTGCCAAAAAGTTTGTTCGAAATGAAAATGAAATAGTTTTGCAGCTACGCATCCATAATTCAATTTGCAGCTAATTGCGAGCAGTTTTAATGAAGAGACACACACTGAATGCTTGCCGTGGAAGCGCCAAAGGGAACCAGGAAGTGGAGCAGGAGCAGGAACAGGAGCAGGAGCAGGAGCAGGAGCAGGCAGAGCAACAGTAACTGGGAACTGGAACTAGCTGGAAACCTTCAGCCTGCTTGGCCCTGTCAATTTATGGCTCCGAATTCCCTCTTGGCACGCAATTTGGCCAAGGCAATTAAATGTTTTTGCCATTTCGCATTTTTCCGACTTTCCACGCGATGCACTTTTCCTCCTCCTCCCCTGAAACTTAACTGGGCTGAAATTTCAATTTGCTGTTGCAGCTGCCACAGTGCCGCAGAAATGTTTCACGGTTCACGTGCAAGATTTGTGGCACAACTTAACCGATTTGCGGTACCTACGTGATGGAATTCGCCAAGAGCCTCATGGGGCATATACTATATCTGCATTTATATTACTTGTATAATTCTTTTATAGCATGGGAAGATCGGCAAACTCAACAGAATCGAAGAACATGAAAGAGTTGAGAGAATTTCGAAATATCTTCGGGATCTTGAAAGTTTCAAACACAAAAACAATCAATAAACATATTTAATAAAAGAGGGAAGATTAATGATGAGTTATAATCAGCAAAAACGAAGGAAAACCTTGAGAAATACGCAAGTAATACAGAAGAATATCAACATTACATAGCATCGAAGTATGTATAATATGAAAGGCAATAGAGGATTCCGAAATATCTTGAAGATTGTAAAGTGAGACCACAGATTATCCAAAAATATGCACGATAAATTAAGAAATATTTGCCTTAGTCCAAGAAATATACAGGATGTGAAATGTACAGTAAGAACCCAAGCTGTATTCACATTAAATAAAGAAATATGCTCAACAAATCGATGAATTTATATGAAGTATTCAAGAAACACAGCAGATATGAAATGGGACATGAAACATTACAGAAGAATTTTGAAATATATTCGAAACTGCAATTGCAACAGAAATAAAAGTTTTGAATTTCAACAAAATCCAGAAATATTCGCGATATATGTACATATATCCAAAATGTAAACGATTTACAAGATATTACAAAAGTTATGACTTTTATGGGTGGTGGAGGGGGGATTATAATAGAGCCACAACTGCCTTGAAGAGCTTCGTCGGTCTGCGGCCTCAAAAGAGTTCGCGCCGTTCTTTTATTTTTCTCTCGATGTTTGCTTTGTCGGTCTCTTTTGGGGCTCACCCATGCCGTTTATAGGGTATTTGCATAACTAAATATTTATTCGAACACATTTTTGATGGAGTTTGCAATTAATTTGTGACCCGTTTTGGGGACAGATAGGGCTCTACACATAACTCAATTTCTAGGTCGAGCGATCTTCAGTTTTTCTTTTTGCTGTTCTGTTCTCTCTGCTTTATTGTTTAGTTTCTTCTTCGCTATTTCCACCCGATCTTCAACACTCTACTTGTGACTCATTCGTAGATACAAAACGGGGCAGCTAAGCACTTTTTCACACGACTTGACCGATCGGTCATGCTATATCTACAATTATTGTTGTTGTTATTGCTTTATATTTTTATTGCAATTTTTGTAACTTTTTGAACAATTGAATTGGTTTTTTGTCTGTCAGTTTGGTTGCAATTATATGTTCAGATACAGATCGGATCGAGGGATCTTTGGCGCTTATTACACGAACTAATTGCAAACGGTTTCCGCTTCACGATTGCTAAACTTGTTGTTGCTGTTGTTGTAGCTATTGTTGTTGTTGTTCGAGTATTGTTTTGATTTATTAGAAATTGTTGAACTGAGAGTAGATTTTGCGGATTGTTTGGATTTTGAAATCCGATAGGCAAAACTTTAACTGTGTGTGTGTGTGTGTGTGTGTGTGTGTGATTTATAATGCCTCAAGTATTAACTGACAATTATTGATGTTGTTTCTGCTGTTGTTGTTTCGGCTATTGTTGTTTCGGCTATTGTTGTTGTTATTTTAGTGATAGTTATATTAGCTGTGCCTTCTCAGTGTTGATTTTTGTTGTTTTTGTTTTTGGTATTGAAACTTGCGCACGACGAGGTAGCCAACTGCGTTTCTGACATTCGACTGACGGCCCGAACCAAAAACAGTGGCGGTCTCAACTTAACTGTGTGTGACCACATCGACGTCGTGTGGCCCGAGTGGAGTTCGGCTGCTCGGCTGCGCTCTCACTGGTGCTTCGTTCGGCTGTTAGCGCTAACAGTGGCTGTTACGCTGCTGTTGGGCCGCTGCTACACTCGGCAGCACAAACAACGACTGGTTGCTTAGCAATCGCAACGTGCGCTCTTCGTGTCGGCAGCAGGCAGCGAGGCGTAGCGGTAAACGCGAGTGTCGGCAGAGCGTCGACGGCGGCTTGTCGGGCCGTTGGCCGCGTCGGCAAGCAGGCCGGGCAGCAGCAGCAGCAGCGGTAGCGCAGCAGGCAGGCGAACACGAACAGGCATGCAGGCTTTTCATCACATTTGTTTTGGTTTCGCAGTTCTGTGGATGCTAAGAGAGTGCTGACCAGCTGGCTACGCTCTCTCTATCTGTCTCTCCCTCGCTCTGTTGTGGATTGTGTCTAGCGAAGAGAGCGAAAGATGCGTTCCACACAGCACGCGCTGCGGTACACTTCAGTCTGCAGTGGAAACTGGCACAATTGGACAACTTCAACATGAAAGCGAATGCTGGCGCTGCCTCTACTGCTGCCACAGTCGCTGCCGCTGCCGTTGGAGTGTCCTGCCGGCAAACAGTGAGTCCCAAAGAGAAATGGGCACACTGACAATAAATCACGCGCGCTTCAAACTTAGTAGCAGGTGCTTCTCCTGCAACAACAACAACAACAAGCAGAGCAGCAGAAGTAGCAGAGGCAGAAGCAGCGCAGTAGAAAGAGAATAACACAACGAGGAAATGTTGACAAATCATTTGCCATTTTTAGCAATCCACTTGACTTGGCACAGTTATGCAACACTGACTAAACCTAACCTCACTCACACCAGACACGCCAGACACGCCAGACAGAGACAGAGACAGACAGAAACTAGCAATGCCAGCGAACTGGATTCACAGTTCCTCTTGCCAGACTACAGCGAGTGTCGCCAGACAGGCTCAGGCACAGACGCAACAACAACAACAACAACAACAACAACAACTATTGAAAGTGAACCGGCAAGTTGCACCTTCCCCCTCCCTCTACTTAAATAGTTTAATGCAAATTTATTGCAAGCCGCGTTTAGTTTCGTTTGATACCCTGCAAGCAAGTGAAAAGGTATGCCATGCTATGTCTTTATTATTATTGTATATTGTACAGTGTCTGTCTAAAAGTCTATGTATAAAGTGAGAATCCGCTCATCTGTTGATGTTCTAAGGTATACCCTGTTATTATGAGGGCTGGCAATGATGTGCTAGATTCACAAGTGCATATTGTGTAGTGTAATGCAACAGAGTTAATTCTGTTGCAGTTACACGTACTTGCTTTGCTTGATACCCTGTATATAAATTACATATGGTCGGGTACGCTGTGCTATGGCCTTGTTTATATGTTACAGTCATATTAAAGTCGAAGGTTATACATATGTATATATATAGACTCCTGCTGCTGTCATATACCCTGTAATTATGTGTGGGTATCCTATCCTCGTATAATAAATTTATAAATTTATCGTGGGTATATCAAAGTTAATGAATATATAGAGAGTTCCTTTGTCAATATCTTTATGTTTCATTCATCTTCATACCCTGGAATTATGTGAAGTGTCTATTATGTGCATTACTCTTTGGTTTTATTAAACTCTTATATAGTTTCAGTGTCTTTGTTCATACAGAGAGTCTGCACCTCTGTTGCAGTCAGTCTCCCTCATTATTCTAGTTTCTGTTGATACCCTGTAATTAAATTGAGAACTGGGTATGCCATGCTCTGTTTTATATGTCATCAACAGTTATATTGAGTGCCTCATCTCCCTTACAGGGCATCAGCTAGTCAGTCAAGTGAGCTGCATTAACTCTAACTTCGATTGTTTCTCTTCTCATCGACACTTTTTGCTGTCTATGCAACTTGCAACACACACACTCTTCCTTGCCACTTCAGGCTGTGGTGGGTTGCAAAGGATTGCCTTGCCCCATTCAGGAAGTTACGCTTGACTGGCGACAGGAGGCAGGCGGCACGAGGCACGAGCTGCCAATGCAGGCCACATGCAGCTGGCCAATTTCATTTTCCATTTTCCAATTTCCAATTTCCGGTTTGGTTCTATATCTGAAGTACTTAAGGCTAAATTCGTCAGGGCTTCGATAATTTGTCATAAAAATTGATCAAACAAGCGAATAAACGATGCAATTTGCATGTCGCGATTGATGCCACTTACCCCTGCAACCTGCCACCTGCCACCTGCCACCTGCCCGTGGCACAGCTACACCCACGCCTCCTTGTTGCCTGCCCCTTCTTTATTATTTATCCTTGAGTAACAACATATGCGTGCAGCACAGAAGGGTTTAAGGGAGGAGCAGTGGGGGCAGCAAGGCAGGAGGAAGAGAGTAGAAAGGAAAGGGTGGGGGGGGGGCAGGGGGTCACTGCAATGACAGGCAGTCACGATTTGCCATTTACAATATTTATTTATTCATAACTTTGTACAGTTTCCTCTCGCATAATAAGCGAAGCGTTTAGCAGATGGAGGAAGGGTAGAAGGCAGGAAGAGGGGCAGGGGAGTAACTGCCAGCTTGTTTGTTAATGGCAAAAACTGACGACGTTACTCCAAATATTTTTGGCATTTTCTTTAGCTCTCTCGACGTTGGAGAAAAGAAGGAAAATTGGTTTTTCCTGCTGCTACTGTTTGTTGCATCGTTTGTTGTTTCATGTCAGGCCGCAATTACTATGGAAATTTTTGGCAAAAAACTAAAAAGAAAACTGTTATGATACACTATGCGTGGGGGGGAGGGAGAAGTGGGAGAGGGAGAGGGAGAGGAGAAGGGGGGATAGAGGGTGCCTTGTGCATTGTAGGTCGCCACGTGTCGTGTGCGCAACGTTGACGTGATTTGAAGTCATAACTCGGCTAACTTTATTGGCTCACATTTGCATGGCCTAATCAGAGTGGGAGCGAGAGGGGACGACAGAGAGTGGGTGGCAAATAGGGGGGAGGGGGGATAGGAAGGGGGGAGAGAGACGTATTACTTGTTTACAAGTCAAAAACAAACCCGAAACAATTATGGGAAACTAAACAGCCGGCGGGCACTGCAAACACACACACAGTCTCTTTCTCTCACACCAGACACACACTCTGACACTTACACACACTCTTACTCTCACACACACACACACACACACACACACACACACACACACACACACACACACACACACGAACATTCGTATTACCAACGCCTTCAGGTAGCAGGTTCTGTACCTATCTGTGGCATGTGTTAACGCTCCACGCGGCAGCTGCAGCTCGTAGCTCACTTCAAGCCGCACTTCTTGTCCTGCCACTGCCCCTGCCCCTGCCCTTGCTCCCTCCCTGTCCTCTCATCCCTTTTGGCCAACTGTTCAAGTGAAGTGCATCAAGTCAGGTGTTTCTTTGCCGTTTCGGGGGTTGCTTTTTGGGCTAAGGTGAATGCACCATGTTGGCAACAACAAGCACAGCGAACTGAACTGAACTGGATGGGAATCCTGCCCAAAGAGTTCAAGTAATTCATGCAATTGCAGTTGCCATTGACCAGAGCAATGACAATGCCAAACAGCTCTGAGCCTCATCCAAGTTGCAGTTCGAGTTGGAGAACGGCTTAGAGCCAAGCTAGCCCTGACTGTGGAGATGTACGAGCAGCCCCGCGTTCAAATTCCGACCAGTCAGGCCAGTCATTGCGGCAGTAACTCGCCAGGTGGCAGGCCGAAACTGCGCACACTGGTACAAGATAGCACAAAACAAGCTGCAGGTTTAGATGCACAAATTAGAAGAACTTTTTAGGTTTAATTCTTTTCTTATTTTTAATTCTTTACGGAAATAAAATTAGATTGTTCTTATCTGCACAGTGGTGTAATTACAATTAGAAATCAGAATTATGGAACTTGCAATATAGTCTTATGTATACTCTGTAAAATTGTTTGATATCCCATTTCTCCTTTTTTATCGGTGTAACATCAAAATGATCGATGATTTTTGAGAAAACTCTTTCTAAACTAGTGATTTATTTAACGGATTCTTCAATTGATTCTGTTACTCTGGATCGAATGTTATAAATCACCATATTGTTTAAAAACCAATCCTTGAAATAAACAGTTCCGTTTGCATTCCCACATAATTTATATACCATAATTGTCAATCATAACGTAAACTCTTCATATAATAGTTAGAACAGTCCCACAGTATTATAGTCCTATGGAAAAAGGCCGTATAGGTTTCATCTATTATATATGATGATATATGCATAATAATAATACTGCGATTAATCATTATCAATTATTTGTTATCTTATATTTTTGAATCATTTTAGTTGACGTAAATAAACAAATAAAAGAAAAGAATACATAAAATGAATCATTAAATACCATACACTGCACTTAAGAATGATCTTTAAGTCAACCTCTTTACATATTTTCGCTGCCTATGCCCCACTGTGCCTGTGGTCCAGGCACACACGTAGTCGAGACAATGACCATGGCGGCGCATACGATAAACAATCATAGAAATGCATTATGCATGGCAGATTAAGAAATTATTAGCTAACAACAATTGCAGTAAGAGCGGAGAGAGAAAGAGAAGCAGAAGAGAGAGACAGAGAAGAAGGAGAGAGGGGGCTGAGGAGGAGAGGCAGCCAGAGTTGTGAGTTCTGCTTCGCAAATTCTGCCCGGCATCGCGCCTCACTCTACCCTTACCCTCCCTCTTTCGCCTCGCCCTCCAGCGAGCTCGAACAACGTTCAATGCACTTTGACCGCTTCGTTGGGATCGCAAGTGGAGATGGAGGAAAGAGAAGGCACAGGAGGAGAAGGCAGAGAAAGAATCGGCTGAACTGGAGACTCTAAAATATGGTCAAATCAGATGAATAATGCAGAAGTTGCTCCGACGGAGAACACCCACAATAATGCAATAAACAATAAGAGCGGGAGACTGCAAGAGAAGTGGTGTGTGGGGAGGGGAAGAAGTGGGTGCAGGGTAGGTGTGGCAGATTGACTGGCTATGGTGGGAAGGCTATGCTTCAATGCGTGCGCAGCGGCGAATGCTTCCGTTTCCGTTCTTAATAGCTTTATTGTGATTTACTCGACAGTGGCAACAACAACAAGAACAACAACAACAACAATGAGCAAAAGCAATCAACGGAATTACAACAGCGTTAAAAGTGCATTGATAAAAGGGCAACAACAGCAGCAACAACAACAAGAGAGAGCAACAACAAGAGGGAGCTATATAACAACATTAAAATTACGTTGTGCACAATTAAGGCAAACGAGCAATGCAAAAGGAATTTAAAATGGGGCTTACAAACTCAAACGAAGCGCAAAGCTTTTCATCGAGTACTCGATATGATCTTAAAGCTGCCATTCACATCTGTCGAATCGATTCTTTTCCAACTCATTTCATTTGAAGTCGAAATCAACTGATCATTACAGATGTTTTAACGTTTCATTTCCGTTGTCAATTATTCTGTTAAATGTTAGCAGCTGACTGTAAGCGGCTATGTTGCAATGTTAACACTCAATGTATTTGTTCTGTTCGCTGTTAACAGCCGCTTCTCTTCTTTTGCTATGTTAGCTCCCAATTTTAATGCTCTGCTAGTTTAAGAGCGACTTGTATGCAGCTCTGTTGTTTATTAAGACTATGTTAACACTGCATAGCTATTAACAGCATTTTTGATTGCAGCACACATTGATAATCAAGAAAATATATTAATTAGTATTAGTTATTTTTTACACATACCAGTTTTGCATAAACAGCGTTTTATTTTAGTCTTTTTTCTCTGCCCATACGTTTATTATTATTAATTATTTTATCGCCTCTTTTCTGCTATTCAGTACTATGTAAACTTATGGTGGGGAAGTTTTTGTTTCATTTAATACATTTATAATCATTTAAATAATAATGTCAAGTTTGTATTTAGTTCTGTTTCAATATCCTGTTACTTTCAACTTCGTAAAAATACTGTTTTATTTACGTTACGTAATTTGCATTTCTACTTATATATATTAGGCATTTATAATCACATTTAATAATGCTTGTTTCCTTTGTTTTGTTACATTAACAGAGTCTCGCTTTAAGCTTCATTTAAACAATTTATGATTTGCTTTGCTGCAGAAAGTGTGCAAAACTTTCATTTAAATTTTTGTGAACAACTTTTCAGCTTTTCTCTCTCTTCCACTTGGCTGCCTGCTTAAATTGAAAATAGATTTCCGCCCGTTTCCGCCGTTTCACCCAGGCTTGAAAAGAATTAACAGCGCTGTTAAAGCTGACTATACATGTTCCACACGTGTGCGTCGATCTCTGCTACTCGTGGCTCCAGAATCGAATTTAAAAATATTACACGGGGAATTTTGTAAATTAAAAGAAAGAAAACAGGAGAAGGAGCAACGTTAATGAGTCAGAAAAGTGTCGTCAGAGAAAGGATGCGGATATGCAAAGACAGCAACAACAAAACACTACACAAACAACAACAACAACACAGTATTAACAACAACAACAACTCGTTCTTTGCCTTTGGCATTGTGCGGCTTTTAATGAACATTTGCCTCCCTTTGTCCCTTCTCCATACTGTTTTGCTGTCTCTTTGCGCATTTTGTGCGCGCTTTGGCTTTATACTTTTGACACGCACACACACAAAGACAGAGAGAGCAAGAGAGATAGGGACTGGTAGGTATATAGACAGGTATGTGTAATTATTTGTCACACCTGAGTTGGCGGACGGCTCAGACAACAAGCTGCAGTCGGGGAAAAAAGGCGTCTCACTTGGCTGAGCCAGCCCAGCCCGGCGCAGCCAAGCGACCAACCAACCACTTTTCTAAACGCTATATGGCACACACAAACACACACACACACACAGTCACAGAGAGAGACACGCATACTCATATCTATAACGAGCAGTATGCCACATAATGTACTATATAGAAATACTTGTTGTATATAGCGCGCAATGGGGAACTGGGAACGGAACTGGCAACTGTCAGTCAGAGCAGACACTCGCATCATATTTACCTTTTCGGCTGGTGACGTAAGCCACGAGAAGGGAGGGTGACACGACGGTGTGCTATGAAAGGGGGCAGGGGGAGGTGATGGTGGGGGGTGTAGAGTAAGTGAGTCCACGTTGACCATCGATATGGGCTTGCCCCGAGGGCGAGGGAGGTGAAAAGTGTTTAGTATCAAGCCGAGTTTGATTGACACGCTCATTCATAGGTACACAGACATTTAGTGCTCACTGTGTGGAAGAAGTCTTGTCCAATTTTCATGAGTATCTGTACATAATGGATTGACCAGTCGGAGCAGGAAGCTCTACAGCCCTGAGAGAGAGAGCGAGAGATCAAGCTTCTGTCCTTTGTACCCCAGAAAGAAAGAGTCCTAAGCAATTCTCAAGAGCGTCTGCTCATAGTAGATTGGAGGTAGTCTTGTGCTAGCTGCTCTACCAGGGTAGACAGCTTTACAACCCTGCCTAACTAAGGAGAATGAAGAAATCATTATAAGGAAAGAAACCTATCCAACATCTGTACATAATAAGCAAAGGAGAGACTTGTTTAAGATTCTCTTCTGAACATAGATTTACCCCTTCTTTCCCTGTATAAGAGAAGAGATCAAGCCAAACTGTGTTTCAGAAATGAATCTTCATCAAATTACTAAAGTTCTGTCTATAATGGGTTGAGGGCTGTCTCTTCCAAGGCAATTTCCCAAGTAGGAGCAGTACTCTTCTGTAAACCCTTTCGCTAAAGAAGAGAGGGCTCCTTAGAAAGACTGAATCTTATACGGCAAGAAGGAGTCTCTGTTTTTAATGGAGTGAAGAGCGATTTATCCAATAGACAGCTCTTCCAGCCAAACTAGCCAAACAAGTCCAACTTTCAAGAGAATCTAGGCATACAAGAAGCTAAAGACAGCAGAATAAGCAGACACCTCCTTGTCGGCAGACTCAATTGAGATCTATATATAAGGTATATCCATATTTTAACATATAGAGTACACAATTTTCAAATGGTTCCACCCGCACTGGATACAAGAGAGACCCTAGCTAAGTGGAAGCTCTCCTGCGCTGCATTTGAAGAGGAAATCAGTTGATGGAGCTCGCATTGCAGTCTTATTTAAGTGCGGTCCGCGGGCTGGTGCCCAGTTTTGGGGCTTAATTGTGGAATGTGTCTGGCCTGGTCTGCTTGCAACGCACTTTAGGCTGCCACACGCTGATTCATGATGCCGTTCTGCGGTTCTGCGATATGGAGCACCGCCACGGGGCACATTGGACTCGGATTGGAGTTGTTGTTGTAGTTGTAGTGGTAGTTGCAGTTGGAGTTCGCTTGACTGGTCAGCCAGCCAACCTAGCGTAAGTGTGGCGTGCAACAATTTGTGGCAACAGCGCCGCAGGCTAGCACACACAGCACAGCAAGCAGCACACGGCACACAGCGCTGCTGGCGCTGTTGTTGGCCGCAGTTGCAAGCGCGGCAAGTTGCCTGTGCTTTGGGTTTGGCACTGGGGTCTCACTTTGGCCTTAGCTTTGATTTTGGGTGGCTAATCCCGCTATCAAGTTAAGCAGTCGCCGAGCCTCAGGAGTCGATGCCACTGACAGGCCTAAGCTCACGCACTTATCCCGCTTGCTTAATGGCTAATTGCCTTTAATTACCAATTGGCAATTGGCATAATGAATGCCGTCAATCGCATCACTTATGCATGCATTCACCCACTGTCCCCCCCTTAATACACCCCCCTCCCGGGGGTTTTGCGGTTTTTCAACTCGAGTTGTGTCGTTGCTTGTCTTGTAATTTATGATTTCCTGCAACGAGATTTGCAGCGAGATTAAAATATCAAAAGGCGCACAATCGCGCTTAATTACTTCGCCATTGAATGCAAATTAATTTGTATTTGTTTTGGCATTTGCTCCAAAGTGATTAAATTAATTGAGTGCCCCCTTGCAGCCGCCATTCTCCCCCAGTGATAGTTGCCGTGTCGAGCGAGGCATGAGACAAGACGATTTGACGATCTAGCGATCTGACAGACGTGAGAGAGACCTGACACGCAGCTCCAAATATTATGTAGATAGAATATAGTATATATATATATATATAATGTATATATATTTATGTGCATATAGAGAGCTATATCACATTAGACTGTACAACACTAGCCACACTTTCAATTGATTTCTCACACTTTTTACTCACCTGTTCAAGAGGCGAACGCGATTGCAGCTCAGCCGAAGTGACAGCCTGCAACACAGAGGGAGAATGTGTGAGAGAGAGAAAGATATATATATATATATATTAAGAGAGAGAGGGTGCATCCATATTGAACTCAAGCATTATACTGGCAGCCTGATTAAAGTGCAGGAACTTAGCCCGCTTGATTGCGATGACTTCGAATTGATGCGTTCCATACGAGTGTGTATGGTGCACAGCGAGTCGGGAGCAGCTGCTGCTCGACCTTTCATCCCTCCCTTTCAGTAGGAAGATGGAGGAGAGTGCCGTAACTGGTCCTGGCCATTTCCTGCCCTCTTACTTACTTAGTTTTATTTCGTTGCAATTGCAAAGTGCGCTGCTTGCAATTCAATTCAATTTATCTTTGATTTTCGCTGCGCCAACTTGCAGCGAGGCCACGACCCTACTCTCTCCTACTTCTTTTACTTCCCTCTTCTCCTGTACTGCTTGCTACCTGTTTCCACACACCCCATTTGATTAATTTTCTATGTATTTAGGAGCTACACTGCGAGAAAGAGAGCAAGGCTACAACTATTCAACTGTTTGTCGCAGTATTCAGATTGAGGATGACTGTTGATATTTATTATTTATTTATTTTTAATATGTCGGTTTGGGTATGTCAATGATGGTATACGACTAGATATGTTCTTGATATATTTTTAAATATTGTGATAAATCGGAATAGTTCCATATCTTTTGCATGTTTGAGATCTATTTGTAGTAACCGATTTCAACTATCGACAACTGTTTCTCAGAATATAATAATATAATTATAATCTAATTAATTAAAGATATTTGCAGCCTGATTAATTTTTAAATATGCATATAAATATAATATTGCAATATATAGTATCCAATAGTTTCTCAACTTAAGTTGTTCCTTTTTGATTTGATTGTAATAATATTATATTAGACCAACCAACAAACAAATGTCGATTTTTTTTATTTATTTATTTTTTTGTTTTGCTGATATCAGCATCGATTTTTACTAGTTTACCTTGAAATATGTAATCTAACATTTATTTATAAATTGTAATATGTATTCTTATGGGCACCTCCCTATTTCTCTCAGTGCACTGTCTTCTTTATACATATTTTGCTAAGACTTTTTGGACAACTGGACAACTAATTGCAATTGCGATTGCAGTTGCAGCATTGCCCGGCTGCTTTTGCTGGTAAATTACTCTGGCAATTAGCGCCACAAGCCACCACTGATCCCTCCTTCTGCTCTTCCCCCTGTCCCTGTCTGTATCCCTGTCCCTGTCTGTATCCCTGTCCCTGCCTCACCTGACCATTGAATCAATTTGGGTTTTGTTCCGTGGAACAAACCACAAAGCTCATTTCGTTCGCTTGTTGCAGCAGCTACTAAAACACATCCCCAGCCAAAGGCAGCAGCAGAAGAGCCCAACGACGACCTTAAGCTGAACAATACCCCCCCCCCCACTCCCTTAGTGGCCCTGTGGAGGCGCCTGTCTTCCCATCCCTATGCCACTGGGCTGCATTGTTGTAAATTTTGTTTCGGCACTCCTAAATTTCTTTGGTGCTGCCAACTGCATTTATGCACAGGCAGCCCAAACTGCAAGCCGCTTGTCGCCTGCCTAAAATGGCCCAGAACAACAGCAACAACAAAAGCAATAACAGCAGCAGCAACAACAACAACAAAAACAACAACAACAACAGGTAGTAACTAATTTTATTACAACGCCGCAGCAAAGAGCCCCCCAGCTGAATAGCGCCAAGCCCTTTGTAGTCAGTCAGTTTACCTTGGGGCAAAGTAAACCCCCCTGCACTGTCGCCCTCTCGCTGTTCTTCAACCCCCCTGGAAAACAATGTCATTTTTACACTTGGTCATTTTGCTTTTTAGCCACGTTTGTTGGTTGTGTTTGCCACGCCACGGGGCTATAAAATGTTAGCAAGGGGTATCATCGCTCTAGGCAGCTTCACCTGGCAGAGAATGGACTTGTAGTCGATACTTGTAGTACTTCACTTTAATGTCCACCCTGTCTATATATTGCCTCTTCTATTTCTATTTATATATCCTAAAATTATTTACAGGGTATCTGCCCGTTGAGCAGACTACCAGCCCGTGCTGCAGCTTTAGTTTGGCAACTCTGCACAAATTTACCATATGTTGTTTAAATCTTTAATGAAATCCGCCATAGAGCCGTACACAGAGTTGCATTTTAAAGCACCGCCACCACAGGGACAGCCCCTCTCCGCCCCCTTCTGCCCCGTCGCAATGCACCACAGCAATTGTTGTAACTGTCGTTTGGCCACTGCTGTCGTGTTGTTGAAGTGCAGGCTCAATTTTCTAAGCCAATTTAGTCGCACATCGCTGGCAATGTACAAAATGCAAAGCTACAACAACAACAAAAACAAACAGTGGGACAGCAACAATAAATGAGAGTTGCATCCCTGGATGGTGAAACGAGTCTCACAGAGCAAGCAAAGCCATCGCTGGCAATTGATTCTTATCGCAGTGCAAAACAATATAGAACTCGTTTCGCTAAGCATAGCACAGCATCAGATGCAGTGGGGGATGGTGGGGGGAATACCCCGAATGCAGCAAGGTAATTAGAACTGTAAACCAACGTGCAAAGATTATCTTTATAGAGGGTATCTATAAATATGTAAATGTAACTTTATTCTATATAATACAAATGAAACCGAAGAATTCAATTGGAGATGAAGAGGTGAGAAAATTACATTTTATAAGATAATCTTCTTAGGCGACTCCTTGTTCTAAATACCTAAAATATATATATATATATATATATATATATATATATAGGTATATATATGTATATGATTTGAATGAAACTTGAATAGTCTATATCACTTGAAAATATATGCTGATATGATATGTTGACAAACTATTACAATTCATTTTAATTAATTCCTTTTCTTTTCACAGTTAAGATCTTACTTTCAACTTAAAATTATTCTTAGTTTAATATTTAAATTTAAAACTTAAATTATAATTATTAATTGTTTTTTTACTTTTAAACAGTCGACTGACTATAGTTCGACTATAAATAAATTAAATAAATAAATAAATAAAGGGTTTTGTAATAAATTCTCAGTACAACAAGTTAGAGTGGATTTGTATGTAGTTCAACACCTTATTTGAAATGTAGAAAAGAACAAGATATGATGAGTTTGTTTTACATGAGTTGTTGTATTTAAAGACAACAACAGTCTATCAATATCTTCTATAGTAACTGTACGATATATCAGCCAAAATCGATTAATTTCAACTTATTATCAGCATGTAAGGCAAGTTTCAGCAAGGCAGTTCTGCTAGATAAGATAATAAATAAGAGAAGTCAGTTACCACGTGCTACCCAGCTTGTTATCTTCCAGAAACTTATTATAAAAAACAGTGTCTTATGATGAACAGAGCCGAAAAATACACAACATAAAGACTCTTTTTATTCGAGGATCTCACTAGGTATTCATGGGCAATTGGTTTACGTAGAAGCAACCCGAATACACATAAAAGAAACCTTCATATACATATTTCCGTCTATGCAGGTTTTCTCACACACACACACACACACACATACACAACATACACCACACACCGACATTTTATATACATTTTTGAGAATTCTCAAAAACATTTTGCAGCAACTGCCGTGCAATTGAATCCTTTTGCCATTTGAAGCTCGCTGCTCGAGTGTTTTTCCTGTTCCACTCGAGGCCCGAAGCGCGCTGCATTCACATGTGGGCCAGAAAGGAGCGAGAAAGGCAGAGAGGTGAGGCGTGCGAGGGGAAAAGGAAATTCCCATAATTTGCAGCAACATTTCGTGTGCATAGTCACAATAAACTTGAAGTGTGCTGGCCAAGATCGAAGCTTTGAGCCAACATCATCGACAGCTTGTCAATTAAAATGGAAATGTTTAAGTTTTCGTTGCAATAAAAGGGGTTGAGGAAGGGGAGAGGAAGCAGGGCATGCAAGGCAGCCAAGGAAGCCGCTACTTGAAGCACTTGAGCTGCTGCTCCTGCTCCTGCTGCTTTGGGTGTTCCTGCTGCATTTTCATGTTGATTTTTATCACATTTGAACTTTGACCCAATTTGTTTGACTACCCAATTCAGGCAGCTCTGTCGAGCGCTCCCCCCTGCCTCGGTACTTCTCTTTCTGGCTTGGCGGACTGGCTGGCTGGCTGGCTGGCGGCTGTCAGCGTCCAGGATTGCCCTAGCAGTTTGGCACAGTGGGACGAGACTGTTTATTCATTTACACCTTGTATTACCAACTTTATCAGTAATGAACTGAAGAAGTCTTAGTATTTTCTGCCAACTTTGCGAGTGACTTTGTCACACTGTGCATCGTCGGCTCACTAGTTTGCCAGGCACTCCAAGTCGAACTCCACGCTGATTGCACATGGCACACAGACAGCAAAGCCAGCCAGACAGACGTGTCTGTGTGTGTGTGTGTGTGCGAGTGTGTGCAAATTGAAGTCTTCAGCCAGAAGTCACGAAATCTAGAGTAGAAGGCTAGTAGTGTCTCTGGTAGAGTTCGCGAAACGTGGCCTGCCTGTGTATTATACGTATATCGTATGCAATATTCGGCGTTCTGTATTCCTATTTTATTCTGTGTTTTCCACATTTTCCCATTTCGTTTTCCCTTTGCCAAAGCAGAGGCTGGAGCAGAAGCAGGAGCAGAAACAGAAACAGAAGCTGAAGCTGAAGCTGAAGCTGCTGCTGCTTCAGCTGCTTCTAGTGCCTGCCGAGACTGTGCCTATCCTTGCATCATGCTCTGAATCGTTGCCAGTCGCCTGGCTAATAGCTGCCAGCTTGTTTAAGCCTTCTTCCGCCACACACACACGCACACACCGCCCTGCCCCGCCCACTTTTGGCGCCTGCCTCACATGAAATTCACATCACATTGTGAGCAAAGCGAAGCGTCGACTTTGCCTGCACACCCGATTTATATGTATGTGTGTGTGTGTGTAACTCTATAACATGTCTACTTCTGCATGTGCACACACGTACACACACTCTCACGAACACACACACAGGACTAAAGATGGCTACGTGCCGTTTTTGTTCGTTGCAATTTCGACAAACGCTGCCAGGCAGGCAGCACTCTGAAGCTGCGAGTCTTTTAGGCCCGGCTAAAGCACTTTAAGCTCAACACACACACACACACACACACACACACACACACACACACACACACACACAACACACACACTCCACTCTCGCACAGACACAAAGGCCGTGCAGCTTTCCATTTGCTCTGTTTTAAATACAAAATTCTCTCGCAACCTGCGCTGGCATCTGTGCAACACATTTCTCGCAGGCATTTTTCAGTTTTTACGCCCCGTAAATATATAAACACTGCAAAGAGGGTATATCGCAACAGGGTGTACCTATATCTGTTTAGTTTGGCAAGTATTTTAAGAATTTTAACTAACTGTTTCATGGCAATCGCAGATCAAACAGAAGAGTTGCAGGCGAAACAGCAGTGAAGAAAGTTCACTTCCTTCAGGGAAAGTTGGGAAATGTGTTATTTATTTTATTTAATGTCGACTAATTGAAGTCGACTGGGAAATGAATTTACAATAAAAATTAAGAATTAAAAAGAATTAAAATTATTACATTAATAATAATTTTTAAAATGAATTAAATGAATGTTATGCAAAATATATATCTGTCTTGTTTGATCAGTATTTAAAGTGTAGATAAAATAGATGAGTTATGTTTGAAACATTTTAAAGGTCAAATCTCTGTCATCAATATGTATTGAAGGTATATCACAAGAGGCTGAATCTATATCTATCTAGATTGGCATTTATTAAGCTTAACATATTAGCTATCTACGGCCAAAGTTTCATTATGATTGCAAATCAAATATAAGAGTTATGAACGAAACGGGGCGAGTGGAGGTGCTATATCTTGCAAAAGAATAAAGGCATATTGCAGGTGGTTTAGTCTATATTTCCCTAGCTTCGCTTAACAAATAAGTAATCTACTTGAATAGTATCATTAGTTCATTACTTATCTTCTACTTTTTATTACAATCACAACCTTAATCGAAGTAACCATCGAATACAGATCTATCGCGAAAGGATTTATCAATCTTTTCTGTGCATGGTAATTCTTTAGATCAACAAATTACTCATCATAGAAGAATAGAAGACTTAACATCATCGTAAGTTTACGTGCTACCTACAGGGTATTCTACACGTTCACCTGCTGTGCTGCTGTCCAGTTTTCGTTTACTTTTATGGACGCAACTCAAGGATTTGCACAGTGCAGTGCGGACTGTGCCCTGTGTAATGAACTGCAATGAGTGCTGCCCCAACTGAGTACTCTGAGTGCCGTGGGAGAAAAGAAGAGAGAAAGCGAGGGGGAGTCTGTGAGTCCATTCTTGGAAAACTAATTTTATATACAGGTGTGCATTATTCGTTTCTCCTGCAACGCCGACAGTAACCACCTACACCCTACCCCCTACCCCCTGCTGTCCCCTTTGGTTTGCCCAGCTGCACTCGATTTGTATTGAATAAATGCAAAAGGCGTGTTAATTGACAGACCATGAAGACCAGAAGCAGCAGAGAAAAAAGAAACAGAGAGAGAGAGAGGTAAAAAATATCTTTGCACTTTCCTCTGGCCAACAACTATGTTGAGCTGTAAATGGCCAAGTGAATGGACAGCAGGGACAGACTGGACAGCCTGGACAGCCAAGCCGGGCACAGAACGGAGCTCTGCGTTCCACTGTGGCCCTGTGCCAGATACCTCGTGTGGCAACAGCTCATGCACTGTAATGAAGTGTTTGCAACAGCCAATTGCAGCCAGCTAATGATACTATACTCGGCTCGTATGAGTCCAGACCACCCCCCCACCCACCACCACTTAAACTTAAGCTACTGTAATTAGAGAAAACAGTTTGGGATCGAGGCTTACCCGTTAATCGTGCACAATTACTCACAATTTGCAAGTAACATTGAGGGAACCTCATCGAGTGATCAAAGTTACCTTACTATCTTGCAGTATATACCCCAAAAATACTCCGCTTTGCGGCTTTTGTAGCGCAGTGTAGAAGAACTTCGACAAAGTCGACGAGTTTTATTTTTCGAGGCAGAAAAAAGTTCTTTAAACTTGTCTAACTGTTTCGACGGCGAGCGTGGCAAAAGTTCTTGCTAAGCACCGTAAGCGGGTTATGATGAGCCATAGAGTGGTGGAGGAGGGGGGGAGGGTCAGATAGGGGGAGGCAGGCTATTGCAGAGGCAATTATGTTAATTTGTAGCTGCAGAGAAGTTGCTTTTATTTTATTATTATGATTTTTTATTATTATTAATAGTCGGGAGTTACGAAAAGACGAGGCGCCAATAAATCTGGCAGCCAGCGGCGCATACGACGCTTCGCTGGACGAGCACTTGAAGGTGGAGGGGGAGGTAGAGGGAGGAGGCAAATGGCGAGTGGAGGGCGGCGCGTGGAAGTTGCGTGTGGCACACTCAATCGCCCATATTTATCTATAATAAAGGCAATTTGGAAAAAGTTGCCCCCCCGTTTTCCCTTAGCTAGTGCCTGGCAGTAAAAATCGATTAAACAAATCGAGTAAAGTGTTGGCAAACACCCTGCAAAGGTAGCCGCAAGGTAGAACCGACCCCAAGCTCATGTACTATGTATTGCATGTATACCTGGTGATATCCCTGTGCTGGCGCGTGGTGCGGGTTGGGGGGGGCTGTCTATAATTATATGCTATATGCTGTAGCTCTATATATACCGGCAGTGCTGGTATGACTCGCTTAAGATCCCCCTCTCGCACTACCTCTGCTTGTCCCTGTCCCGTTGTGGCGTTGTTGTACTTACGCGGGTTTGTTTGGGTCGCGTTGCCAGGCGACGCGCCAATAAGCCACGTATACGCCGCGTTGTACCAGCACCAGGGCACGCAATGTCCTTCGCTGCGTCGTCTTCTGCTATACTATATGTATATGTATTCTCGCTGCGTTTTCCTGCCTGCTTCCACGGAAATGCAAATGTTATTTACTTAATTTTTCAGCTTCTGCCCACTTTGCCTGCTGAATGTTTTATGAAATACGCCAAGTTCTCTTTCTCTTGTTACAGCTACTGCTGCTGCTGCCTCCCCCACTTCTTCTGCTTCTCACTGCTTAGTGTTTTTCATTTATTTTTTACTTCACGTAGATTTCCTTTTTGGGTTTTCACTTAGTCAAATCGTGCAGCTAGATGCGCATCCCTGCGCAATCTGCGGGCGAGCTGGTGGCAGAACTTCTGCGTATAATTTGTGATTTGGAATATTTTCTGGCCCAAGGACATGGTTGCCATAGTCAGTCTAGCACACAATGTACTCAGTGTGTACTCAATGTGTGTTCGAACGCACTGTGGCAGCACTGCTCATTGTCGCATTACGTCACCATGTTGCCATGTTGCGACTCACTCAGTTTGTTGTGTGTACACGGCGGGGACGAATCACTTTTGGTTTACATAACACTGGGGGAAACTGTTGCCACTGCTTGCCACTGGCTGCCACTGCGTCCAACTGCCAACTGGCTTGCCAGGACGAGGCGTGTTATTGTTGTGGCCCTTGCCAACGGGCTCCTAGCAGCGATGTCGTGGAATTTCGCGTGTCCCAGCCAGTCGCTAGTCGTGCTAACAACGAGCCCTCGCTCGTGCTGCGACCTGCGTTACGACTTGTTTTGGCCAGGCCAACAGAAAACCATTAGGGCTAGTTGCCATGGCGAACTGGCTGACGTTGACCCTTCTCCTACTTCCCCCTTCTCCTGCCTGCCCTCAAGTTGCTTTTGAATAATCACTCGGCCAATGGATTTAATTAAAATAATGGCCAGAATGCCCACAATTGACTTGATTATTATGGGGACACAAAGCAAATGAGTGAGAGAGAGGGGAAGAGAAAGAGAGAGAGAGAGCGCGCACGCATATCGATCTGATTAGGGTTCGTCCTTCAGTCGCTTCTCTCGGCCTATGCAAATTGATTTTCTCCTCGTCTGCCGCCTGCGTGGAGAGACTTGTCTGCGTGGAGAGAACTGTTAATCGAGCTAGTTGCATAAATTACAATAGATAAGCAGCCGGAGAGGGCAGACCTGGACCTGGAAAATCGAATTCAGTTTAAGCGCTTTCCAATCGCCAACGCTGGCCATTTTCCTCTCCCGTCTGTCATATTGTCATTGTCCTCCTCGCAAATAATCTGGGGAAGTTGTCGCCCCGCGGACTTGGACTGACGGCTGCCTCAGTCTGTCAGCTGTCAGTGCGGGATCTGTTCGCGACAGTGCTTACTTCAGACCCTCCCTCCCTCCTTTACCCAAGCTAAGGACTTGCGCATGTCCTTGTGCCATAAATAATTCGTGTTATCCAGAGTTTTCACAATATGAAAAAACATATTTCGGAAATGGCAAATTGAAGCCAGACTGTTCAGATTGTTGAGCAACTGCTTGCGCTGCCCCAAAGCCAAAGATTGGCTAAAGAAAAGTCACATAGACTGCTCAATACCCTGTATAGCAGGTGGAGACAGTTTGATAGATGACTCTTTAGATATACTATATATGGTATATGTATATAGATATGTATGGTATTATATATAACCATTAATTAATCAGAACTTTTCATCATACAGAAGAAGACACATGCAATTCTTTTTAAAACCTATCAAATTTACTATTGTTTATTATAAATAATATCAAATGATTGGAATTGGTCGATATAAAACATATTTTGTGAAGCTATCATATTGATTTTATTAATTAGTTGACTATTTTCTAATAATTTCAAACCAAAATCATTACATTGTTATGTAACTGTCTTCATCGCATCTGATTTAAATCTGTCGTTTAGCTAGCATTGAAACTAAGGCATTCCAATGTAAATCTTCATTGTACCTTAACTGAAATGCTCAAAGTTTATTTGTAAGATGATCTACATATAACTCTATAATTCTTTATCGAGTTGGAATCGCTGTAGCTCTTAGCTTTCAGTAGAAAGAAACAGTCGAAAACAAAGATTACTGATTTCAATTTTAAGTTGCAATTTTGATATGCAACCAATGTTTAAGTAAGTTATTTCAAAGCTAAAAGGGAACAGTTCCCTTTCTTATGATATATTTGGCAATAATTGATGGGTATCTAGGTATCATCCTCTGCCTATAACGGTCTGCTCAGTTTTCTTCATCTCAATGTGTACAAGTCTCCTGCAGGACCTCTGTCTCTCTCTTTCTCTCCCTCTCTCTCTCGGCCACATCGCAATAAATCAAATGAAAACTATGAGTCCAGCTCCTCACTGATTTTCAGTTGTGTCCCCTATCCTTACTTTCGTCTCTGTTGCCTTGTTTATCCCTCCGTTCGCTTGTCTGTCACTCATCAATTTTGAAACTTATTAAAAATTTAAATGGAATACCAAAATACACTCAACAAGAGGAATAAATTCATATGCGGGTTAAAAAAGGTTGTGTGTGTGTGTTCTTTTTTTGTATGTGTGTATGTGTGTGTATTATGTGTGTGTGTGTGTGTGTGAGTTGTTGTCGTTATTTGTGTCAGGCTTGTCAAACATTTTGCATGTCCTGTGCAAGTTGCCAATGCGTATGAATTTTTAATTTTAATTGTTCACCAAATGCGCTGGCAAAATCTGTTCGCAGGGACACACACACACAAATACACACACATACACTCACAGAAAGAGAGAGAGAGAGAAAGAGAGAGACAGAGAGAGAGAGAGAGACAAGCAGAGGCCTTAAAAGGGCCAAACACTCGTTGATTTTTCATGCTCGCATAATTCAATACGAGCACATTTTATAAGCCTGCTCGGGCAGAATGTTCTCACAGCAATATCCTGACTTTTTATTGGCGCAATTGAAGAAGAAGCCAGGGCAGGCCAAGCCAGAGAACATGCCAGGCAGGACATCGACGATGGATTGGCGAAGGGGGGAGAAATGAAATCACAGTTGCGGCAAGTGCGGCAGCCTCTTCTCGCCACACGTAATACCCATTTAATGACTTTTATTTTATTGACTCACAGCCACATATGCTTGGCGAGCAAGAAGGGGGCAGGTGGGAGCGAAGGAGGCAGTGCGGGAGGGGCGGGGTTCTTCATTAGTCGGCACAGTTCGACGGCGAGCGGCCGTAACAAAAAATCCATAATTATAATGCACCTTACATAACGCTTCATTAAGATAATGATAATGAATACGTGACCGCACAGAACGATACACAATGATACACACACACACATAGCTAGACAGGCGCATACACAGACACACACACAGGCAGACAAACAGACACACAGTTACAGACACTCGCATACACTTGCAAAGAGACAGTCGCATGTCCTGCAAGCTAATGGCACGCATGAGAATATATGTATGTTTGTGTTGCCTTGTGTAGTCGTCTTGCCTTTATCCCCCCGCGCCCCCAGTGCCATCTTGCGTCTCTCTCGGCACACACAAATGGCCAGCGGGCAAGTAGAATTAACCACTTACCGCCCCGGCGGGCAAACGACGTTGTCGTCTGCGTGACAGGCCGAGTTCCGCTCTCGTCCTGCTTCCCCTTGTTCGTCATCCACGAAACGCGGTCGATAATTTACATAAAAAGTACCACAAAAGGTAAGCGATTTTCCTGTCCCTCCCTCTTCCTCTCTCCCTCTCTCTCCCTCTGCTTCTTCTTCAGCTCTTCTGCCTCTCTTTCTCCCCCTGCTCCTCTACCTGTCCAACTGAAAGTTGTTATGTCCTTATTGATTACAAGCAAATGACACTTGCTTAAGCTACTTCCCGCAACAAATTTCATGGCAGCATTTGGCCTAGTGAATTTACAGCTTTAGCCCAGTGTCATCACACAGTGGGTAATTAAACGTTTCCCTGGCATTGGCTAATGCAATATATCTGCGATCTGCGATGGTTAATCTGCTGCGCATAACGAGCCAAGGCTGGCAATGAAATAGTCATAAGGAGCCACAATAATTATCATATAACACAGCGGCAAAGTGGGACAAAGCTGAGCGGAGCGTGACGCCGAATTACGTCAAAGTAAACTCAACTCCGGCATCGGAAGTGCAAACAATGAAGTCTCAACTTTAACCTTATGCCAGTCAGGCGGGCAGGCAGGCAGTGAAGCCGAGGACAAAAAGAGCGACATTCATCAATAAAATATATTGCCAGTAATTTCCAACAAATGGGGGAAGTGGGCAGGTGGGGGAGGTGTGTGGTTAACTTGTCCCTTACATAATTAATTCACTTGCATGATAATCAAAATATCATTTGATTAATGCCCGCTCCTTAAGCAGAGTGCAAACAAGCGTTGTCTGTTGCCCACACTGTCTATCTGTCCAGGCAGGGTGCAAGCAGTGACAGATGGGTAGGGGAGGGGGGTTGTATGCTCACAAGGGTTGACTGGCTTACTGAAACTTGCCCGAGTCCCGAAAACCCAATTGCAAATGAGTTTTATGTTAAGAGCTAATTCGGGTTAATGCCGTAAAATGTGGCGCAGTTAAATAAATATCATCACACACACACACATGCACACGAGGGAACACACACGTGCAGCGTCAGTTCTAAGTAAGAGAAGCTGCGGCTGCTTGCGACAGCTTTTTTGCGTGTGCCTCAAAGTATGCTACAAAAAGTTGCACAATATGCGTATAAGCCACAGGGCAGTCTGTGTGAGTGGGTGTGTAAAGACTGTCTGTGTGTGTGTGTGTGCTGGGTGTGTTGCTTGCTTGCTGTTCAGAACTGTAGCATACTTTTGTGCGTTGCCTCACAGCTTATTGTTCTCTCTTTTTCTCTCTCTCACTCTCCCTGGTGCGTCTTTATTCTTGCTTTACACTACATGCTGCCTCCCCCGCCTTTATGTTTAAATTAGTCAAAATGTCAACTTGACACAGATTTCCCTGCAATCTCAACAATGGCCCCATTTGTAGGAGAAACATTGCGGGAAATCTCTTTAAAGTTGCCTATGCTCACAAGCGCAGTGCAAGAGGGACAACAGACGTGGAACCATCACAGAAATGAAGAATGAGCATGCGAAGAGGAGAACGAGTAGGAGCATTGTGCGTTCCCTTGTTTGTCTGGCCACTTAACGCCGCGATAATCTCATTAAAATCGCATTCAGTCCGCCAACTTTGTGGCAAACAATGGAAACGAATCCGAATTCCCAAATGAACTGACTGTCACAGTCAGCCACAGCAACAACAGCAACAAGAAGAAGAAGCAGTTCAAGAGGTAGACAAAGAAGAAGAGGAAGTAGAAAAGCAGCCAAAGGCGCAGATTGCGCATTTCAGAAGTTCGAAGTACTTCGAAATCAATCAGAGCAGCAGACAAGGCCACTGATTGAGAAGCGAAGTACACAGAGAATCGCTTATTGATGTGCCCTGTCTCAAGGAATTATCAATTGTAGAGTGTTTAACTTCAGAGTGCCACTTGCTGTACTGTATTTTTGAGTATGTAGTGGACTGTATGGAAGAGCTCTTTATCAATATCAATTCGGTGCCTGCGGCAAACAACGAGAGAATTAAACAGACAGACTAGTTCTTCTCTCTGTAAAAACCTTTTCTTCGTCTATGTTCATTATCAAACTGAACGTTAAACTCGTTCATATCTCAAAAGAAATCTGAATCCACCATCAAAATAGAGTCTCTTGTAGAACGGCATGAGAGACTTCTCTTTGTCTCAAAAGAATTCCAAACTTTTGCATTGGATTGCCTTTTATTCATCATACGCACAGATTCCCTTTTGGCTCTAGCTACCTATCTAGTTCACACTATACGCTTTACCTTTCTACTCCTCCCTTTGCTACCTATCTACTTCTCCTTTTCTGCCCCTTTCCATGGCCTGTGCCTTCAACTGCTTGGCAAATATTGACAAAACATTTTCGCTCCTTTTCGTTGCCAGGCTGCGCCCTTCGCTGCGTGCTTCGTGCGCGGTGCGACTGCAACGCTCCATTTGCTTATCTTAAATTACAAATCAGTCAATATCAAATTGAATGCAAACAGCAACAGAGACACGGCCAACGAAAAGGGGGCGTGATAGAGGGCGGGAGAACAGTGGAAGTGCATGGAAGTAAATTGCGAACACGAATTGGGTGCTGAATATGCACTGGGAGAAAGAGTAAGGGGAGAAGGGCAGTGAGAAAGATAGAGATGGAAGGAGAGATAGTGAGAAAGAGCGAGAGGGAAAGATAGAGGGAATTATAGTGATAGAAAAAGAAAAAAGAGAGCAACGCGAACAGGGAGTTTGCACACGCACAGAACTTGGTCGGAAGCCAATTGCAGTTGCGTTTAAAGCATTTAGATAAGTGATAAAGTGATAAGACGATAGAACGACAAAGCAATAAAACGGCAGAATGAGAAAACGACAAAACGACAAAAGGATTTGCACAAAGAAATCAGAGAGAGCGCTCTTTGAGTGTCATTCTTGGCAAATGGAGCTCGCTTCAAGTTAAATTGAAGTTGAGACTGACGCCGAAGGTGGCAGGTGAGACTGTAGCCCATGGAACACCTCCATAACTGAAATACTTTTCACATATCGTATGCAAATCAATGCAGAACTAACTTGGACTTGACTTAAGCAACTGAAATCGAACTGTGCTGCGCACTTCAAAATTGCAGCTCAGTTTACAAAGGGAACTCAATTAGAGCAATGTAAATTCCATTCGATTTGCTGAGCCTTAGCTGGGTCGAGGTGAGCGCGCCTGTTGCACACGCTGTGGGCCAAATTCAATTAGCATTAGAGCAGCGCGCAGCTATTCTCCCCCTCTCACTCTTCCTCCTCGTCGTCGTTGTGCGGCGCCCCGAGGCAATAATTTAAATGCCTTACGATTTGAGCAACTCGACTGACATGTGAGAAATATGTGCTCATCCACAGATAAGCCTAAGTAGGTACATATATATTCCATATAGGCAGGTGAGGAGGGACCGAAAGAGGGGGGAAGGCAAAACCTTGCTGGCATACAAAATGTGTTTTGTAATAAAAGTAAAACGCAGAGCGCCTAAACATCATATTGCTCTGCCTCACTGCCAATCTTTCCTTCTCCCCCTTCTCCCCCTCTTTCTCTGTCTGTGTCTCCCACTCTCTCTCTCTCTCTCTGCCTCTTGCTTCTCTCTATCTCTCTCTTGCTCGCCTGCCAGCACGCTTCATTACATTAGATGACATGGCGAACGGCGACGGGCCCCAAATGCTTTTGCTGCCTCTGTCTGCCTACCATTCGAAGGTAGCTGCCACGCCCACCGACGCCCCCTTGCCCGTGTGACAATGACGCAGTATAACATTTCATTTTTTTTTGGCCGCTCGACTTAGAGGCATGTGGCATGTGGCAAGCGACAGACAGCGGGCGGCATGCGGCAGGATGACTAACTGCCAGCGGCGACGGCCACGCAGCGAACGCACTTTTAGTCCGCCACCAAGCCACCCCCCATAAACTACACACACACACACACACACACACCTATACAGAGAGAGGCTCACACACACACACATACATACGACTGCCGACTCATTTTTAATTTATGAAATGTTTGCTAGCAACGAAAAATTACACTTAATGTCAACTTGAAGGCAGCCGAGGTAAATTTTCCAGCCGCTTTTCCACATGCAAACACCAACCCGAAAATAATTGCCACTTACTGACGACGCGAGCGTCGCGCATACGCCACGTAAGCCCACGCACAGGGCACACTAAAGCAGCAATGTCTGTGTGCACATGTGTGTGTGTGTGTGTGGGAGGACCGCAACATGAAATATTAATGGAGCAACATATATACAACTACATATGCACGCAAATTGATTGACTGACTGACAGCTGAGCGGGCAAGGGGAGGGGAAGGGTAGGCCGATTGTCAACTGCGCCTGACCAGCCTGTTCCGTTTTCCCAAACCTCTTTTTAATTGTCACATTTGAGTTAATTTTTAATATGCTCGCTCTGAAAACCTGTGCAGCTGTTTGGGAAGTGGCGGGTGGAGGTCATTTCATTTTAAACCCAAGCAGAGAAGGGGCGTGGCCCGTCATAATAGGCAGCTGGGCGAGTTCTCAAGGAAGCTAGCTGAATATGGAAACAAGCCATAAATAAAGCATGCGAGGCCAGGTGGTAAGTGTTGGTTAACGACCGCATATATACTCGCACATACATATACTTATACATATTCAAAATTTATATGTGAAATCAGCCAGTCCAGATTTGACAGAATACTTCATTTCAAAAATGTAAAAGAGACCTCAATTTGGGCTTTTATTTACGAGTGCTTTGGGGTGGGACAAAGGAAGGGGAAGAGGGGCAGGTAAGTCCTTCTGTCGAGCATTATGAAAAGAATATTTGCGTATGCATAAGTAAGCAAGGCAGGAGAAAGAGAGAGGGAGAAAGAGGGGCAGAGAACCTTTTGTGACACATCAAGAAATTGGCGCAGGCAAGTAGAGGGAGTTGAACTTCCTTCTGGTTTGTTGCTGCCTCTGATGACATCATGCTGCATGTTTGCGTGAAGTCGTGTCCTGCGCCACAAAGTATGCACTAAAAACGTACACTCATACAGTAGACAAGGGGCAGGGGAGGGGGTGAGTGTCAGCCACTACTTTGCCAGCGTGCAACAAAAACAATTTGCATGAAATTGTGAGTACGTGGAAAATTAGCTGCACCCGCCGCCACAGCAAGTGGCACGGCAAAAGTTCGCAGTGCGTTGCCAGCGTACTGCTGTGACCGCCCTCTCTCCCCTCAGTCTTCCCCTTTCTTGCTTCTCTCTCTCTCTCTGCGCCCAAAGCGCATTTTTGCAGTCATTAGAAGACACCTGAAAATATGCAGCATAAAAAGTGGCGGCGTCCAAAGTGGTCTGGCCAAAGGGAAAGGTAAGTGGCATGGGAGGAGGGGAGTATGGAAGGAGGGGGGGTAAACGGTAGCAGAAATGTGAAGGCAAAGGGGAGCAAAGGAGCAATAAGGCAGCAGCAAGGGAGCCAAAAAGCCAAGGCAGCTGATGCCACAGCTTGTTGTAAATTGTTGACGTTGCTGCCAAATTGAAGCAGCTGCAGTTGCCAGTTGCTTTAAAGAGTCTCTCTATCATTCCCCCTCCCTGCCCTGGCCGCCTACCTCCTCTCAATCGCCTCTTCTCCCCTCTTTCTCTGCCTCGTACTGTCCCTGCTAAAAGTTGAAGTAACAACAGTTTGTCTGACATTATGCGAAAATACTTAATGGCACAGTTATCGCCCTCTCACGCTCCCACTCCCTCTCCACCCCTCTGTACCTCTCTGACCTCCTCACCTGCTGTTTTTCCACCACTTTAGTTGTTGTCGCTGTGCAGTCACCTGTGAAATTTGCCTACTTTTCTTTGTTGCCTGCATTTGAAATTGGGTCGCCTTTGTATCTGAGCCTGTTTGTGTCTGAGTGTATGTCTGGGTGTGTGTTAGGGCGCGTGGGCGTGGCAGGTGCTCGTCAAATGCCAAACGCAGTAATTGAAAATTAAATGTAATTTTATGGCCAAAGTTGAACACACACACACTGAGGAGAGTCGCAGCCTTTGGCGCTGCGATCCTGTTCCGCTTCCTGTTCCAGTTGCGAACTTGTGCATTTGTTGCGGATTTTCCAACGGTGATAATCATAAAAATGAACATTTTAATAGCCAACACGGCCCGACGTTCGCAAATGTTGTCCCACATCTCACACCCTCGAGCTAGTACCCTCTGGCTAAGCACTTTTCCGTGTGTCCGTGTCCGTGTGCGTCTGTCTATGTGTGTGTACGGGGTTGCTTTTCTAGCTACAACATACACAGGCATACACGCAGCCACGCACACATACGCTGATTTATTGATTTTACGCCTTGTTTGGACAACATTTGCCTACTTTCAGGCGCTCCACCCACAGGTCGCCAGGCTCGTTAGCATTAGCGGCCCTCACGATATATTTTAAACTGCCGCGAAAAGCTTTTTCGCTTCAGATAGCAAAGATATCTGCGATAATTATAAAAGATGCAACAAAGATATTTTATCATATCATATAATCATAATATATTTGAACTGCGTATATAAAATACCGTAAACAGATGATATATCAAATCATTTAATCATCATTTACCATTCCGACTATATATTAAGACTGATTTGAAGAAGATTTAGAAGTGTAGAATATTTATATTAGAAAGAATGTTGAGTCTTTGGGAATATATATAGTACTTTTATATAAAATCGTATATACATATGATTGTATTATTTAGTTCATATATCTTTACACATCCCATCTCATCCCATCACATAAAAAAGGGGAAAAAGGTCACAGCCCAATAAAGTTGTAAACAGCCTAAGATTTGCAAGAGAAATATCGTCGAAAGTCTTTGAGAATATATATCCTACTTCCCCAAAACATATAGTATATATTATGTATAGTTTATATGTTTACCTTACCTTAATATTAACTTGTATTCAAGGTGCGCTCCTTTTATTTGCTCTGCTTGATGCTAGATGATGTTTGGTCCTCTTGTTGGATTCCTTATAAAGTTAACTTTTCGTTATCGCGTGATCGAAAGTTACTACGTCTATATATTATATATATCTCTGAATCGGGTTATTAGCTCACTGGCTTGATATGTTAAGCGATATTTTGTGCTTCTATAATTTATATATATAATTTTGTATATAGCTTTCGCCTCCAATGTAAAATTACTAACAAAATTGACTTATATAGTTAATGTGCTCTATATATCTATATGATAATTCGATATAGACTTGTGTATAATATTATATTCTATAATCATTGATAATAATAACGCCACGTTACTCTTTGAAAGAGTGTTGATATGTATGCGATATTGAGCGATAGGTTTCCTTAGACTACAGCATTTAGATTAGCTACTCCTCCTTGGGTTTTGTTGGGTTGTAAGTTAAGATCAGTTGGCCAACTCCTTTTTTGGATGTTACATGATATGCCTGAGTTTGCTTTTTATATAGAAAACTCCTTCGGCTGCAATGTTTTTCTTTGGTTTAACGTAATTTACATTTCTCTTTCTCTCTCTCTATCTCTCTCTTTGTGCTTCTCTCCTTTTCTCTCTTGATGTTTTGTTTTCGTATATTAAAATCCACTCAGGTTCCACAGAGCTTTCTCTTTGCCAGTGCGCTCTTTCGCTTCACGCGCTTTGCCTCCCCCACTCCGCTCCCCACTGCTCTCTTTCTCTTCACTTGTTTCGCTCTCTTTGTGGCTCTCTCCTTTCTCTCTCTCTCTCTCTCTCTGCATACACAGACAACGGCAACGGCAGCGACCGCTCTTCTCACTCGCCTTATTCCTTTTGCGTCTCAGTTTCTGCAATTGCGTTTTGTGCCCACATTCGCTTCGAGCCGAAAAATCCGAAAACACATAACAACAAACGCACTTTGTGAACAATTTTTCTGTTTTTCCGCTTTGCTTTTCTGCACTTTTCACAATGTTTTATACTCCTTGCTGCGCTTTGGCTTTTGTTTTCGTCCTTTTCCGCTGTTCCTTCTTTCCCCTTTGGGCCGCTGCCGTTGGCTTGTCCGCCCGCAAAAATTGCACAATCGACGTGAACTGTGAATGCGGGCTGCAATGCGATTTGATTCGATTTTCACTCGCGCGATTTATATTGCACAATTGCACCGAATATACAGAACTATATAGCACTATATATAGGAGTCAGTCGCAGCTAGATTTCGATTCTCGTTACTCGATTTCTCGGGGTTTATCGGTCTCGCATTCGTTGCTGTTGCTGTTCGCTCCGTGTGTGGCTGAGTCAAAGTGTTGTCGTTTACTCACGAGCTGCTGGACGCTGCCTGCGCTGCGAGGCCATGAATTTTTCATGAATCCTTATTAGAGATTTTTCGCCCCCCGTCTTCGGTGCAGATTGCCTCTGCTCCGCCTCTGCTCTGCCTATGCCTCTGCGCGCAGAGATGAGAGAGCAATTGCTGCGGATTTTGCCTGCGATGGGGCTGCGTTTGTTCGCTTGTCTCGGCTTGGGGTTGTGTTCGGGGATGCAGGGTTGGGCTTCGCGTAGCTGGAGGCGTTTTGCAGAGTTGAAAAATGCCACTTCTAACGGTTCTTCTTGCGTATTACTTTATCTGCTGGTGCTGCTGCTGCTGCTGCTGCGAGGGTGGCTCGGCATCTCGTCATCTCAATGGGGGAGCCTGGCTGCGTTGGGGGTTGCTGGTGTTTATTCTTTACGCTCTTTACGCGCTTCCTCTTTGTCCTGCTGCTTCGCGTCACGGTTTGACATTTGTTTTTGCTGCCTCTCTCTTTCTCCCATAATCTCTTTCCCTCTCTCTCGCTCTTTTTTCGCTCTCAGCGCAGGCGCTTCCGTCGACAATTTCTGTCGACAGATGGCGGCTCTAGTTCGCTGCTGGTTGGTGTCTTGGCTAACTGAGAACAGATTGTGTGTGAACAGTGCGTTTACAGTGAACTGTTAAAACAGTTTTTTGCCGCCCCCGCCACCCTGCCCATCAAAAAGGGGCGTTTTCCGAAAGGCGGGCGACTTAAAAAACTGAGAGAAACGGAAAAAAACTGTCAAAACTTTAGAGCCTTCTCCAGGGCGGGCTGCACACTTTGGAAGCTTGGAAACGGCATGGCGAAGAAATGAAAAAAATGAACAGACAGCAAAAAGCCGCAAGTCGCTATCTTGTCCGGTTTGGCCGCAATTTCGAGTTGAAAATTGAAAAAAACTGCCGTTATTCCAAATGAAAAATTGCTTGTTTTGCGCTAACAGAGCTCGATTCCCAGGACACGATCCCTTTTGTGTCCTGGCTGACAGCATTAGGTAAGCAGTAAACTGCTGGATTCACGTCCTCGCATGTGTGTGTATGGCTCAGTGGACTGCGTGGCGGACTCTAATGTCAGTGGTAAATGGTTCGAATCCCGCGACCGGCAAGTGAAATGCCTTTTTTTAACTTGAAATTCAATTTAATAAGTAAGGTCGTGGGTATGTCATAGTACCGTACCTATAAAGGATGTCCTTATGACGCTAGTATAGAGTCGCAACCACTAAAAGATCCTCTAAACACTTCGTCTGCTGCTCGTTTTGTGTTACCCCTCACGAAACCTTATATATTTGAAATATTTGCAAAAGCATTTCCCATCATCGCCTGCATGTAAAGTCAGCCAATCATTTATATGTTCAACGTATTCTCGCGATCGATTCATAACTAAAACTCAATTCAATTGATAATACAGTTAAAAGCGAAACAATTTAATTCTCTTTGAAATTACGTCAATTATTCTTGAAAAATTCTCGTTACTTGCTATTTTAACAATTTATCCCGCAGTGACATGACAACACGATAGATCTAATCGAAAAATAGCTAAATTGGCAGCACTGCTGGGAACACTTTCGACATTAATTAGGCAAACAGTTCGCTATTTATTTATTTACTTATCAATTATTCCCCAACCAACATTGTATTATCCCAAGTCTGCATAAGCAGCTGTTTCCGCAATTATTTCCGCCCTCCCCCTCAGCTTGTTGGCACAGCAAATTGAACAGTTGTTGTTGCTGTCTCCCTTGGGAAAACTTACTGTCTCCACTGGAAAGGTTTTGGCTTAACTGATTAAATATTAGCATAAATCTTGTTATTTGTCTTACAATCATATCATATCTAGTTGGCTGTCCCAATTCCCCGTGTTGAAGGATTAAGGGAATGTCTTATTAAAGAGGAGTACAATAAGATGATATATAGTACAATTGCTCGTCTGTCTCTATCGCCCGTCGATTTTGTGTTGATCTCCGCAACTATCAGTGCTAGACACATTAAATTTGACATACAGATACATACAAAGATACCTTCGGCAGTATTAGAGCATTATATATTTTTGATCTCAAGTTAAACATTTATGCAAATTAATTATTTTGCATACTTGGACAAGTTTTAAAGATATTAATTTTAAATTTATTCCTCGAAAAATTGAAGAAACCCTTCATTGTTTGTTAGATAATAAACAAAGTCCAGTTGGTAGTATTTGGTGTTTCTTTCTACGCAGAGTATCTTACGCTTGTCTGTAGCTCGCTTTAGTTGTGCTTCGATTGTGCCTCCGTTGGCCTCCTGCTTGGGGCAGCTGCTACTGCTGCTGCTACTGCTGTCGTAGCGTATCTTGTCCCGCACTCCCAATGTCCTTACTTCATACGTCGGCCTGTTTTTGCTGCTTGTCCTAGCACAAGCATTTTTCGGTAAAATGAAAATCAATAAAAAGCTCAATGACGTCAGTCGCGTGAAAACACTCACACACACACACATACACACAGTCACACAAGCACACGCACAAAGAAAGCGCACTCACACACAAACAGAGCACGCTGTCTACGTTCAAGATGAGTGCTTAGTGAACCCGCTGCTCCTCGGGCCGAGGCACGAAGATGTCGCACGTGAGCCGGCCAAAAAAGTTTCAGCTGAAGTTGAACAAGACAAGGGCTGGGCGGAAGGGGGCAGGCAAGGGGAGCAAGCAAGAGGCAACAACTGATGCGCTGCTAACGCCGCATGACAACTTCAGCCAAATCACATGATAGCTGGCGATAAACAGGCAGATAAGGCAAACAACAACAGCAGCAAGTGAAACTACAACAACATGGACAACAGCAAAAAGAACAACTAAGCAAACAGCAAAGTAATTTGCCATTTGCAGTGCGTCGCCTGAAAGTATGCAGTAATATTTAAGCACGCACAGTCTGCCTGCTGAGGCTGAACTTGCCTCTGATCTGTTCATCTTTTTGGCTGTGAAATGTGCTGTGCCTTTCAACTTGTGGTTCCCTTTTCAGTTACCTGTGCGAAGTGGAGCGGATGTCGAGCACGGCAAGCAATTGCAATGAAACCGCAAGGCACAAGCCAAAACAACAACGCAGGCACAACATCAGTCAACAACAGCAGCAGTCACTGCGGCAAATATGGCAATAACAACAAAAGGAAGTACAGCAACAACAACCAGAACAGCAACAACAGTAGCAGCAGCAGTAATAATCATAACAGCAAGTAGAGGAGGAAGTAAAAGATGAGGGAAGAGAAGAAAGGAAGGAGAAGGAAGGAGCACATGAACATGGCATAAAATACACTTGAATTTTATGAATATGCAACATCAACTTTGATGTTAATGTTTGTCAGCATGCGACAGAGAGAGAGAGAGAGAGAGAGAGAGAGAGGAACACACTCGCAAAATCAACTTACATTTATTAACGCGTTTAGTTTGTAGTAGGTGTTGAAATAGCACATGAAATATGAAAATGGCAGTTTGTGGGGCCTCCCAGTATCAACACACACACACACACACACACACACAGACACAGAGAGACACACCCCTCCCCCTCTTAACAAAACAGCCCCATGGTTAACAACTCCCTTGGCCTATTCTCACCACAGCGAGAGAAATATGGGGTAAACAGTGGGAGAGCGAGAGAGCGAGAGGGAAACGGGGAGGCGCTGACGACAAAACGCAGCAAACGACGACACTCTCCCGTTATCCATCTCTCTCTCTCTCGCCCTCACTTGTATGCGCTCGCTCTCGCTCTCTCTCTCTCGCTTGTGGGTGGACTACGAAAGCTCACAGGCTGTTGGCTTCAGTTGCTGCTCCAGCAGTTTCAGGTTCAGTTTCTGTTTCAGTTTCAGTCGTTGTCGTGTCGTGATGTCGTTGCCGTCGTCGTCGTCGTTGTTGTAGTCGCAGCAGCAGCAACAGCAGCAGAAGCAGCAGCAGCTTCAGCAGCAGCAGCAGCAGCAGGCGCAGTCAATGCAGTCGTCGCCGCGCGCATTAAGCAACAACAACAACAAGAGCAGCAGCAGCAGCAACAACAACAGCAACAGCAGCAGCAACAACAACATTAATTTCAAATAGTAACAAAATATCACAAAAAAAAGCCAAAGAGCAAATGAATTTTTCGAGGCAGCTTATTGCGCATATGGAATGCACATTGGATACACACAGCACACACACACACGTATGTGTGTATGCGTATGCATATGTGAATACGGCGCACACACACACACACACACTCACACACACGAGTATAAGTGCAAATTAATTGTGATTGTAGCCAATAACAAAAAGGAACAACACAAGTCAGACGAAATTTGTTTTTCCATTTAGTTTTTCTCTTATTTCGTTTCTTCTTTTTTTCTGTACACGCACAACAAGCAAAAAAAAAGAAGGAAAATATATAGCACAACCGAACCCAGTCCCACTCTCGGGGGGCAACTCTCTTCGTCCCTGTCGTTGTAGTTTCGTTGTGGCCGTGATCTCGTCGTCGTCGTCGATGTCGTTGTCGTTGTCGTGGCTCGTCGCAGTGCCCCGCTCAAATATGCAAGATAAACGCATTAAATATGCTGGAAAATCTGCGGACAAACACGCATACACACGCACATTCTCACATATATACACATGCACAGAAACACACACACATACAGACAGACAAACAGGCAGGCAGGCAGGCAGGCAGTGCTTAATAATTGTTATAAAATTCAACGAAAATCAAGTTGGGAAAATGAGTAAACAAAAAGCTGCGCACTAATAAAATGAAACCAGTAAAACAATTACGCGTGTGTGCGTGTGTGTGTGTGGGTTACTCACACCTAAACACTCGCTGCTCTAAGTTCACCACACACAAAGAGAAGAGGCCCCAAAACAATGCGCAACTCTCAAAGGCAGCGTGTGAGCGTGTTAACTGTTAACTGCCTCAGCCACAGCGCAGAACAAAGAAAGTTGGCAGGTCTCACTGCCACACATACACACTCACGCACTCACACACACGTTTACACTGACACCGTTGACATTTAATGGCAAAATGGTCGGCCAGCGAGTGAGCGACTACAACAAGTTGCAGCTGGACAATGGGCAAACAGTGCGTATGGTTGATTTCGAACAATGCCAGTGCATTCGCGAGTGCTCGTGTCCTTTTCTGTAAGAGAGAGAGAGAGAGAGAGAGAGAGGGAGAGAGAGAGAGGGAAGAGTGTAGGGGAAGACGACGAGAAAAAACCCCCTATTTACTTGCTAATATTTACCAGTATTTGTCCGTTTCGCCTCGCCTGCAACATAATTATGCGCGTCGTCTCCGCAGACGACAAACGCAGCTCGTGAAGTTCGCTACAGCAAAAAGTGCTGCCTCAGTGTGATTGCCTCAACTGATTAACTAAACTTCCAGCTAATCAAAAGTCTAATTTATCGTTTTCAGTAATCCACACGGCAAATAAGTGAACCAAAAACAGAAAACTTCAAGTGCATTGTAAATAGTTCAGGGAGGAGACAAATTAGATAAATATCTTAACTGTTTTATTGTGCAACAACAACAACAACAACAACAACAAATAACAACTACATCAGTCTTATGAACAGCTTCGCTTCTCTGTTCTACAACAGCAGCAACAACAACTGTGAAATGCTCTCATCACTGCAATAAATAGAGAAAACAAAATAAAGACAGCAACAACAACATATTTTAATACGAATAAATCAACTTAGTTTTTTATTGCAATTACCAAAGAAGTAACCAAAATACAAACTGAAACAACGAATGAAAAAACAACGCCGTATACAACACAAGCAAAAACAACAGCAAGAACAACAGCAACAACAGGAACAACAACAGCAACAACATCAACAACATCAAGATGAGTTCAAGTAAGAAATGCATATTAAAAATCAATTATGTTACAGAATGACATGAGAAAAGTGTAGGTGGGCATGATATATGAATAATATAGAAAATATTATTATTATTTGATTGGGAAAGATGTACTGCGACCTTATAGATCTATTGTACCCCATGTTGAGGTTAGAGCGCTCTTTAAAGTCCAGTTATTCTAAGGAAATTCATAATTTTGCCTGGACTGGTCGAGCTTATCTCATTTACTTCGACAAGGTGCTTACCTAATGAAACACTTAGTATAAGTATTATTTCTTACTTTATATTAAATAAGTAGAATTAGTAGAATCATTTGAGGAGTATATTCCCATAGATAGTATAACCTATTATCCCAAAGAATGCACTGTTCTTTGATTTGCAAACTAAAAATTAGGTCGCAACTGTAATTTAAGTAAAAAGGTATTAATCCGTCAAAAACTAAGCTAGAAAATAGCAACAGTTTAACGTTTTCTATATAAACATTAAAAATCTATGAAAACTTTCCATTAACCTATAACTAGGGATATTATGTTTAATAGAAAATGGCATAAGGCAAATTGGGAAAGGGAATATCAAAGCAAACAAGCAACAACGACGAGAGCGGGCAATGACCATAGAAGAGATTGCCATTGAAGCTGCTATGGCGAACAATGACGTTATTATAGTAGTTGTAGTTGTTGTTGCTGTTTAGAAGCAAGTAATGAGTCATGTAGAGAGCACAAAGAGAAGGATGAGAGGGGCCAGAGGGGGGTCGGCATTGATGGGCGGCAAATTTAATTAAAAGGTAAACTTGTTAAGCAACAGAGACGAACGCCAGTTACAACAACAGCAAGATCAACAACAACAATAGGGCAACAGCGAAGCAACAACAACTTGTACAACAACAACATGTACCATACAACAACAGCAACAACAAAGACAGTAGCAACAGGCAGCCATTGAATCGATTTTACTGCTAGTTTACTGCGCTGTCAACTCAAAATGACAAACGTCATGAGGCAGAACACACAACATCAACAATGACAAGAGCCATGGCAACCTGGGTTGGCCATACTGTGCGAATACCCTGTAGTAATTTGTAGTAATTTGTTTTCATAAAGAATAGGCTGAGGCCTTGATGAAGCGACAAGCCTTGCAAGTATTGTTTAGCTCGTCAATGCTCTTCACTGTCTTCTCTCTTTCTTTGTTGCTCTCTTCCTTTCTCACTCTTTCTCTCTCTCACTCCCTCACTGTTTCTCCCACGCTCACAAGCAAGTGTATATACCCCATAATGGGCTGCACTTGATCAAGGGGTATAAGGGGTCAGAAATTGAGTGCCAAGTCTGTCGTTGCTTGCCCTCGCAACTGACAATGATGACGACATGCGATGTAGCTCCTTTCCATGGAGAGGGGGAAAGGAAACAGTGAGGCATGAGCACAGTGAGGCAAATGAGCAGAGACAGAGAGAGAGAGATAGTGGGGTGCCATGGACGTCATAAATGTTTGACAATGCACACGCGGCGTATATGTAATGGAAACTGAAGCTCTTTTGCCTAGGCAACCCAGGCCAGTGCCTGCCCCTCCGCCTCCATCCTCCTCCTGCTCATCACTTTGTGGACATTGTCTACGTGGGTGCTCTGCGAGGTCTCTGTGTGTGTGTACATGTGTGTCTGTGTGTGTGTGAGTGTGTGTGTTTGTCGGGGCAAGCTTGTTAAAATTATGGAGCGAACGCGCGAGTACACAACACCCACGACATCTTTATGTTTTATTGCTTATCTAGTTGTTGTTGTTGTTATTGTTGCCGTTGTTGTAGTTTTTCTTCTTCTTCTATTCCATTTGCAATTTGTTGTTGTTGCTGCTGTTGCTACTGTGTTCAATGGGTGCAGAACATTTCTTTCTGTGTTCCTCTGTCATCGTTCGCTTTTTGACATTTACAACAGAACGGGACCAACTCGCCCGCCTCCTTGTCTACCCCACGCTTCCCTTTAGTTCCCACTATATAGGCAAACTTTTCGCAATGTAAGGGCACCCGTACACCCGCTCACCCACCCTTCCTCGCACCCCTCGTTCAATGCTCGTTGCTGGCAATTGACAAGTTTTGTTCTACAAGCGCATTTGCGCTTTTCTCTATTTTTTTTTTCTACTCTTTGTTTTGTGTTAATTGCGTGGAAATTGCAAAAGTTGCACGGGAAACGAATTGTTGCATTTGCCACATTTTATTTGTGGCATTATGCCTGAGCTCTCGTTGCCTAATTGCCTGCGCACAGTGGATCAATAGTGGAATTAATGCCACTGCTTTCTATTTACATTAATATCTTAGAAGTACTTCCCTTTCTACAGTTGTTGTCACTGTGCATGTCCACTGTGCTGTGTATTTACATTAATAACACAGAAGTACTTCCCTTTGAACAGCTGATGCCACTGTGCATGTCCACTGTGCTTCGCCAAGGCGTATGTGGCTGGGAAAAAAGTGTTGAAAAAGTGTTGCCTACTTTTTGGGGTCAACAACGAAAAATCATAATTAAATGCACGCAAACAACAATAACGAAGGCAAACAACAAGCAGAGCTGCTGCTGCTGCTGCTGCAACGGGCCATTAGCTGCGGCTTGCTTTGGCAGACAAGCAACAACAGCAAAACGAGCGAGTCATTGGCTCCACTCTTAGTTTGGCTTTGAGTTGCAGCCGCAATGGCAACTTGGCCACATTTTCTTTTATTTTCGCCAAGAAAAACACACACACACAGCCAAATGAGTGCATTGCACCCGTTGCCAACGTTGAAATGACGCCATTAAATGCATCTGCATAAATTTAGCATGACGCTGGCTTGTGACGTCAACATGACAACTAAGCTACATATTACCATTTGCACAGCATCAGAAATTGTTCAATGCAGCCTGTTAGCAACCTTTGACATTCAGCATACAACGTGCTTAAAAATACATTGCAACGAGCAAAGAGAAGAACAGCAGCAACAGAAATACAGTAAGCAGCGACAGCAGCAGCAGAACAGGCAATTACTGAAAATGTGTATGGTAGAATTCGAAGAACTCGAAAGTTGCCATAACAACGGCAATGGCAAGAAGAAGCACCCTTTGTATGCCCAGATAGTGTATAGACTAAAAACTCCCTGCATATTCCCACTTGATTCCTTTGCCGCCTTTGACTACAGGGTATTGTGAGTGAAGCCCAAGCTGACTGCAGCTGCTGCTGGTATCAAATAATCCTCACTCTGGGCTGTGCACTAATTCCAATTACCAGTTAATTGAGATGCGTACGATGGTTGCTAGGAAGTTGCAATTAAAGCGGATGCGTCGAGGATTTGTTGACTGCGCTTAATGAGGATGCTGCATATCCCTCTTGCTGTTCATTAGCAAGGGGTATTGGCACACGCGTTGCGGTTGCATTTGCCAAATCAGGGAGGAGCAAAACAAAACTTGGAACTGGGAAGTCAAAAGGAATAGGGGGAGCCAGGGAAGTGGCAGGAAGTGGAATGGGAAGAAGATTATTTGTGATGTCTCTGTTAGCCGAAACCGAACGAAAGCTTTGCATTTTGACCTTTGGTTTTGTGGTTTTGTTTCACACAAAATAAAAAGGCCACCATGCTGCTGTTGTTATTATCCGCCCACTAACGGCTTCTCTTCCTCCGTCTTCTCTACACTTTCGTGTTGTGATTTTGATAATTAAAAGTGTCAATTAGAGCAACGTGAGTCGCAGCTACGGATGCAGTTGTATTCCCGTATCTGCGGGGCCTTCAGCTGAACTTTTACATTTAAGTTACAAGTTGCATTTCTAATGGCGCGGCGTATGCGGCGTATGCGTTATGTGCCCTGTAACCTTGGTTAATAAAATAAACGATAGAATTGGCATGGACCGCTGACCACGCCGTGCCCTGCTGCCCTGCTGCCCTCCCCCTCCCTTTCTCCCTCTCTCTCTGCACTTTTCATTATTGTTATAATTTATCCTTGTGCTTTTTCTACGTTTGCCTGGCGGTCGCTTTGGGGTTTCCTTTTGATTTTGCTCTACTTTGACAGCACACAAGAAAATACAGGGAAATTTACCGTTGGGCCCGCTTCTCCCGCTTCTCTCTCACCCAGTCTCTCTCTCTCTCTCTCTCTCTCTCTTTCGGCTCTCTCTGCTGCGCACTGTGGTGAGTTGTTAACTTGCCTCTCCATAACTGTCGCACCAGGCCACCCTCTCCCCACTCTCCAGCTCCGTTGCCCTTCCACCCTTCCCTCAGTCACGCTGTGCGTAGTTGACCCCGTGCATTGCATTGAGTTCAGCAATCACCCGCGTTCCCACTTTGATAATCGACAACATCAGTCGTTAGTTTACGATAGTTCCCTCTCTACACCCGTCACCCCCTTTCTCGCACTTTAGTTCCCCTTTGGCAGCTGCTCGCATCAGATCCCAGCCTGCTCCCAGTGCAGCCATCAATTTTGCACGGATATCTGTCGCTGCTCCACTTGCTCCTGCTCTTGTTGCAGTTGTTGTAGTTGTTGCAGCATGTGCTTGTATTGCTGCATTGCTGCATTATCAATTCATGAGCCCTGAAGCTGAACTGGCAACGACACAAGCTCAAAGCAGGCCATAAACACCCCGCAGGCTGTTGGATTCATCTTGGCACCAGGCACACCAGGCCTGCTGCTGTTGGCATACACTGTCCCTGTCCCCAGTCCCACTGCACGTGTGTGTGTGTGTGTATCGTAGCTGTTGTCTTAGGGCACATGAAGTGGAGAGCACAAGCAGCGCAAATATTTATGAAATTATTTCTACCGGACTTTAAGAACGCGCATACATAATTCAAATACTTGTCGGATAATGTTTCGCACTTGCAGGGCGCCAGAGAGTAGATAGAGAGCAGAGGGAGAACATGTACAAATATTTGGGAATATTATAGGAACTGTGGCTGGGTAAGGTTTTGTGACCCAGTTAAGAGAGTGAAACTGTCGATGAATGTAGGAAGTTCTGTAAGGCGAAGCCAGACAGGCAACACAGGGAGAAGCACTTGAGGCGGTAAAGAATCTACTCATACTTGCTCAGAGGCTTGACAGTACAGTGACCATAATCTGAGGTTCGTCGTGGCACTCGCTCGAGGTCGATATCCTATTAATATGCGCTCATCTATTGCCAAAGCCACTCAAAGTTGCTGTTCAATCTCTTGGCAACGTTGGCGGAATAACTTAATTCGGAAGTGCAGAAGCCGCACTCTCAATCTGTCATCTGCATGTGGCAAACCACACGCACTCACACACACACACACACACACGCACACGCACACACACACACACACAGGGGTGCACGCATTCACACGTACACGCATCGGAAATGAGGCGCATGAAAGGCTCTTGTTGCAGTTTCCTTATCCTGCTGTGACACATCCCCTTCTTTTTTCTCTCTCGCCCTCCATATTTCTGTCTCTCTCTCCCTGTCTCCCTTTCCTACTCTCTCTGCTTCTCTCTGCTCCTCCCTCTTTCTCTCACGCTGAAGTGGCTGCTTCCGTTTGCATTTTTCAGCGCTGCGGCCCCACGAACAAGTTTGTCAACATTAATAGCTGCAACAGTCTCCCTGCCCACCCCCCTTTGCGCTCACTCGTTCCCTTTGTATGCTTAGCTCTGTATGCGTATGCGTGTGTTTGTAATGACCTCGTATATATTTTCGCAATTTGTAAGTGCGTCACCAGGTCAACCGCAGCAAACAGCCCGCAACCCTTTGCCTCATCACCTGCAGCGTGGCAGGCAGCAAAGCAGGCAAGCAGGCAGGCGTTGTTTGCCCTGGCACGTTGATGACCGTAAATACATTTACACATGTTTGTATTGTGTTCTAGCCGGCCGCTTGCTGCTCCCTTCCCTCTCCCCTCTCCACACTGCCCACTGCCTGCGGACCATTTACCTCATCTCATTAAAATTCTCATTTCCGTTTTGGGCACAAAGTGTTTCTCATATATATTTCGCATTAGGCTTAGTGCATTTCATTTTGGGGCTTTAATTAAACGGTTTGGCCTCCTTTCAGTTACAATTGCAAATTGCAGTTTGTCCCCAACTGTTGCCTACTTTACGGCTGCTGCTGCAAATACCAACTGCTGCCGCAAAGTAGGCAACAATTGACATTTTAATTGACAAGTTTAATTATGCGTTTAATTATCTGCCTTTCTTACATTCTTTTCAGCATTAATCTGCAAAAATCAACAAAAATAGCTCGTGCTTTAGATCGCTTAATAATCATGGGTCCGTCACAAACATTTCAGCAAGGAGAACAGCAACAGCAACAGCAACACGCGAAACAAGCAACAAAAACACGACAGCGTTTCAGAGCGTTGCGGAAATGAAACAAAAACAGAATCGAGGCGAAGTTACAATATTTATACAACGTTTTATCTTAATATGAAAGTGAACTAAGCAAACCGCAGCAAGCAGAGACCCAGTGTGCAGGTGCGACACATTCACACACACACACACACACACACACACAACACACAACACACACACACACTAATACATCCACACAAGTCATTCACCACAGACACAGACAGAAATAAACCAAGACACACTGAAACACGCACGCACACAGTCAGGCAAAGAAACCGCAAACTTATCCGTAAAAAGTTTCAACGAATTTCCAAAAGTCTAAAAACCAAAAAACGAGTCGAAACATAGAAAAAGTTCTTAAAACAAAACAAAAATAAACAACAACAACAACAAATATGCTAAGAAAGTAAACATTTAGAAATTTGCTCTGTGATTTTCTATCAGAATGGTTTAAAAATCTAAACAAAACAAACACATTACTATATTTATAAATATTACCTAATTACATTCAAGATAGATAAATAATTAAAGGAGAACAAAGCTTTAAATTCGCATTAAATAAATACTAAATCAATAAATATATAAAGTTTACAAATTAATAATAAATAATTATGCGCGAACACACGTTGACGAGAGTAAATTAATAAGATCAACTTAGAGCAGAGTGACAAGCCACAGTCGAACCGAGTTGCAGTTGTTGCAAACGCCTTTTGGGTCATCCGAGGATTAGCTGAGCTCATCCCCCGTCTCTCGCCCATTCGCTGTAGCCATGGATGAGATGCCCGACCTATCGCACCTGACGCCGCACGAGCGCATGCAGATCGAGAATGTGCTCATGCGGCAGAAGCAGGAGGAGGAGAAACAGAACGAGATAATGCGGTGAGTGGCAGCTGCTGGCACACATGTAACACTTTCTTACTACCCCCCTCTCTCTCTCTCTCTCTCTCTCTCTCTCTCTCTCTCTCTCTCTCTCTCTCTCTCTCTCTCTGTCTATGCAGGCGCAAGCAGGACGAAGTTGTCACACTGGAGATGCAAATCAGACAGCGCTCCGAGCAGCAGAAGAAGGCTGGCGTCGAGCTGGATGCCACCTGTCACATTTGCCTTAAGACCAAGTTCGCCGATGGCGTTGGCCACATTTGCCATTACTGCAACATACGCTGCTGCGCTCGCTGCGGTGGCAAAGTGACGCTGCGCAGCAACAAGGTAAGCTCAACTCAGACAGCTCCCCCCTCTCTCCCCACTCTCTCCTCCTCCTTCTCCTCTGCCTGGCTCTGCTGTGTGTGCAACTCGACTGACAGCGTGACAGCCTGACACATTTTACAGTTGGCAATTTTCGAGTGCCATTAGACGAGCCTGTCACTCGCGCGGCGACGCATGAAGCCGGCAAAACGCCAGCCACAGCACAGTCAGGCAGCCAGGCAGCGCTGCCTCGTTTTCCAGCAGTTTACCACTTGCCATTTTCCCAATTTCCATTGATAAATTGGATGACACTCTGTCGCCAGTTATTCTGGCGTCTTATTCACGCCAGCCCATCACTCATACGCCCCGTTGCCTGCACGCATAAATAATCGCCACTTATCGCTGCCAGGCTCGACAATTCCACACGAAATCAGTTCATATTTATAGGGCGCCAAGGCAGAGACGCGCAGCAGCTGAAGTAATTATTCAGCAAGACCTTCGCTCTCGATTAGCCTCGATGCCTCGATCGATCGGCCATTAATGTGCACTCTCGAGTCCTTTTACAGCTGCCAATTGGCACAGCAATGCCACATTCCCCCAACACATTCCCATTCCCATTCCTATTCTTTCATTCCCATTTTGCATTCGCATATCGCATTGCACATTTCACTTTGCCCATTTCACATTGCATTGCATTTCAATTACACTTTTTTCAATTTTTATATTGGCCAGTGAGCCGTGACCAGGCTTGGCTTATCATTCGCTGGCATTCGTTGCCAAACTGTTTGCCGAAGCGTTGCTAAGATGTCGCACAGATACTAAAACACACATCCACAGACATACACTCTTTTGTAGGACAGGGGGGGGTCAAGAAATGGCAAAGTTGTACAATAATTTTTTGGGCATTGAAATGGAATTTCAATTTGGCATCCAGTTGCCTACTGCACAAGGGGTGGCACGAAATATGAGCGACATGTGGAACCAGCAAAATGTCTCATTCTCCAGCAAGGTAGATTCCTCCGACGACGAGGATATCTCCAGAGGGAACTGCTCCATGGGCAACTGTTCAACCGAGGTCTGCTCTACCTCCTGCTCCCCATGCTGGTATTCCTGCACTTCATTGTCGTCATATTCTTGGCCCTCTGACTCGATTTCCTCCTGCCTGCTCCATTGCGAGACAAGCCAATGCACGCTGCAGAAGCCCGAGAAGTACTCGTTGTCCGCACGCTCCACAAATGTGGTAAGCAGTAGGCTAAAATTGCCCCAGAGATCCCACAACTTGCTGAAGTGGTACAGCAATTGTAAGCGTTGCACCTCCATTCCTGACTTCAATCTGCGCGTGTAAAATGTTTAAAATGCTGAACAAGTATTGACAGCTCCATCAAGGCAACTACTCTACTAAACTCTCTCTCTCTCTCTCTCTCACTGTCTCTCTCTCTCTCTCTTGCCTTCCCCCTTGTCAGGTGATTTGGGTGTGCATACTGTGCCGCAAGAAGCAGGAGCTGCTCTCCAAGACGGGCCAGTGGATCAATAAGACGGCAGTGCAGCAGGATGGTTTCATCCGACGCATCGAACCCGACGGCAGCAGCGTAAGTAGCCGCAGGTCTTTCTTCTCTTCCCTTCCTCCTTAACTGGTGCTCTCCTGTGCGCAGGATATTTCGCAGCAGGCCATTGTGGATCCACACGACACGACGGACAAGCGGCCCAAGTTGGAGCGCACACGCAGTGCCGCCGAGAAGGAGAACCTGCCCATGCAGCGCACTGGCAGCGTGCTCCGGCGACAATACTCGCAGCAGGAGCAGCCCACGAATCGACGCCTTTCCATGTCGGACAATGGCATGGATCCCATGAGTCCGAGCCAGCAGCACCAGCAGCAACAGCAGCAGCACCAGCAACAGCAGCAGCAGCGCCAGCGCATGCAGCCCATGAACCCGCAGCAGGCACAGCAATATCAACAGCAGCAGCAGCAGCAACAACAGCAGCAGCAGCAGGGATACGAGCAGCAGCATACGCAGAGATCGGGCGCATATCCCGATGATGATCCGCGCTATTATCAGGTGAGCGGCAACAGTTGAAGATCTCCAGTGTTGTACAATGTCTTTCAACATCTTTGTTACTTTTCAGGGCGAGCTGGACGGTCTCATGCGACAGCATCCGCATCTGGCGCATCCCAGTCAGGTGCAGCAGCAGCCACATCAGCAGCAGCAACATCAACAGCAGCAACAGCAGCAACAAAATCTTATAATGCAGCGACAACAACCGCAGCAGCTACAACAATACGCGGCACGCCAGCAACAGCAGCACCTGCAACAACAACAGCAGCAGCAGCAGCAGCAACAGCGACAGCAACAACATCCACAAAATGCACAGCAGCAACAGCAGCGACTGCCAGCTCAGCCATATCCAGGACAGGCGACCAGTGTCCAAATCCATCAGCAGCCACCGTCAATGAGTGGCGGAGGAGGAGGAGGAGGAGGAGGAGGAGGAGGTTACCAGAAGGCGCCGCCGCTGACGCGCAACATGACGATCAGTGGAGGGCATGCAATGGATGCCACCTCGTATAATCAGCAGCAACAGCAGCAGCAGCAGCAGCGACGCGCCCTCGCAGGCTCACAGTACGCGTCGCAGCAGCAGAGATCCTTCAGCAGTTCCGAGGAGGAGTTCCATCTGATGGCGCAGGCTCAGGCGCAGGCACAGGGGCAGGCACAGATCGGTTCCGATTACGACGGTGAGTTGATTCGTTTTCTCCAATTTGCACAACTCGTATCGCTGTCTCTCTCTCTCTGTCTATCTCTCTCTGTCTCTCTCTCTCTCTTTATCTCCATATATCTCTCTGTGTCTCTCTTTGTTTAACTATGAGTGTTAATCGCGTAAGCGTACGAACTGCTGTGACAAGGCTTTCTATCTTCTCCCCCTACCCACCTCTCTCTTTCCATCCCTCTCTGTTTCTCTATAAATATCTCTGTGTGTAACTCCTTTCTCGATTTACCAATCTAAGTGTCCAGCATAGGCGAATTCAAATTGTTTTCTGTTTTGAAAAACTCTCTAAGTGTCTTTATCTCTATCTCTATCTCTCTCTCTGTCACTCTCTCTCTCTCTCTCTCTCTCTCTCTCTGTCTCTGTCTCCATCACACTCAATACTTTCTTTTGACTTGCTCGCTCAACAATTTCAAACAAAATACTAAAAAGTAACACACTGCTGTCTCTCATTGGTGCGTTGTCTATTCCTTAAGATCTTTTGGCTTCTTTCACTCTAAACAATTTGTATTGTTGATTATTTCGAAGCAACATATGTTCATCCTTTTCTCACACTCTTTCTAAACGTCTCTTCTTCTTTTGTATCCTCTTCTCGATGTTATGCTAGCGTTAAGTTTCCAATGAACGAGCCAGTTGCGGGTTTCAGGCTCAACTCAAACTGAAACTTGCAACAGCTCTCGCATTATGGCTAAGTTTATGTCTTATCCCTTAACTAGTTTTAGTATTAAGTATCTTAAGTTAGCCTTAATCGAAGGTACGAAATAGCCGTACTCGTTGACCTAGTTCGCAGTAGAGGAAGTCTTAAATTTGCACTGGCAAAACTCTTTGGCAGAAGTTTTCAAATGCTTGCAAACGCAGGTTGCATGTGCCGCATGACAAAAACAGAAAGCAAAACCACAGACACACTACGCCGCACACACACACACACACACACAGGCACACACATAGACACAGATAGTTGTGTTTTGTAAAGGGAAACATTTCGAGGCGCTTATCTTGGGGCCACTTGACTTTCAGCAACAGCAACAGAAACTGCAGCAACAGCAGCAACACAGCAACAGCAGCGACCGCAATGGCAACATAAGCGAAATAAAATAAAAATGAATTGTCAGAGGCAGCAGCAAAGAGGTGGGGCAGGGGCACAACAGCAGGCAGGCAGGCAGGCAAAGGAACCGCGACAAGTGCGCACTCTGGGCCACGTTGCATACTTTGAGGCGTGCAATTTTTTAGCCGCTGCCCGTTAAATGCAATCAGCATAAATTATATGCAGCAGCAGTATAGAAAAGTGAGAGGCGCAGGGGGCAGGGGGAGATGTGGTTTAGAACAGGATAGGCAGCACTGCTCGAGGCACAGCTGACCCGAAAACACATTTTCCAAGCAGCAATAGGCAATAGCCAAAAGGCCTTTCCTTTTTGGCAGCAACCACAAGATATCAAACTACAGTTGCCCAAGGAGTGACGCTGGCAGAAGGGGAGAGGGGTGCGGTCTGTAGTGCAGCATGTTTCCTGCCGCTGTTTGCTGCATGCTTTGCTGAGCGACAACGTCGTCGGCGACACTGTCAAATGCGTTTGCTGGCGAAATTTATTATCCTAATTAGAAAGTTTCTTGTCGACACTTGACTGCCAGCCTCAATAGCAACTCGCCACGCCCCGCTGGCCCCTGCCTCCTGCAGCTCTGCAGCGTCCTACGCTTGACTGCGCCTATTACAAGGCGCATGCAACATGGCGAGGTCTGATTTAAATTTCTTTTCTTATTTTTTTATTTTATTGCTGCACATTAGCGTGCAAAGTTTCTGGCAAGCATGTTGCACTTGGCACACCCCCAGCAACGACTCCCCTCCGCCCCCACCCCTTGCCACTGTGCTGGGCTACATATAATAATTATTGATTTCAACTTTGGCCCCCAAAGTTGCGAGAACTGCAAGAAAACCGAGTGGCATAAAATTAGGCAGAAAACTTTTGGGTCTACCCAGCGATGTCGATAAGCAGCTTGCTGCGCCACCTCAACCCCGCACCCCCGCACAAACTCCCCCGGTCAGCCGGTGCAGCTGCACCAGGGTACACCTTCAGCGCGTACGGCACTCGAAGCCACGCGCCACAACGTCGCTACAACTCACCACAGCCACAACTCACCACACGACGCGATGCTCTGTTCACAATGGATGCACGCACGCAAAAAAGCGTTCCCACACGTCATGCGTTGGAATTCGTTCCCACTGGAAATTCCCACAGAAAGGGCGCATGCGCTGACAATAGCAACCCCCCTCCCCCCAGCCGCTGCCCTTGCTGCCACCCTACTCGCTGTCACTCTCTCTCTCTCTCTCCCTCACTCCATCTCTCTCTTTTGCTGCCACCTTGCTGTGTGCATGTTACACGGCAGCAGCAGCAGCTGATGATACTGCGGAGCCCGCGTAATTTATTTGATTTTGGCCCAAAATTATATGTAGGCGGAGGGGGAAACCAGGTAACGGGGTGAGTTGTGGCAGCATGGGCTGTATGTGAACTAGAAAAGTACTCTAACTGTGGTTAAACTGTCTCACATTGTCGTAGGTTGAATGCGACTCTTACTTACAGAAAGGGTATGAAGTGAGAGCTGATTTGAGGGCATTACTCTATATATATAAAGACAGCGCTGATTTCATGGTATTACTTTAGATATATAAAGGGTATTTTTTGTATTTTAGCTGTGGAAGTTTCCGTAAAACTTCTACAAGACTGCTGTCTAAACAGTCCAGTACAAGATCTGAGTTGTGTTTGTTGTTCTCGGCTGCCCTTACAAATTGCCTGCTTAAAATGTTCCCACGCAGCGTTTGCTTTACTGCGTCACGCTGTCACCACGCTTGATGGCGCCAGCTCCTGCTCCTGCTTCAGATTCTGCTTCTGCTTCTGCTTCTGCTCTTCCTCCTGCAGGCTCTTGCCAAACTCTGGCAAGCTCTGCTGAGCTTCAGCTTAGTGCAGCGACGTCATTTCATTCACTGCGTTTCGTTTCGAGTAGCTTCATGCTCTTTACTACGATATCAACAACAACAACAACAACAACAACAACAACAATGAGAACAACAACAATGAGAACAACAACAACAGTGAGAACAGCGTGAAGAGGGAGAACTAATGCACTTGCAATCCAGTTAGTAAAGCATCCAACACGCGCGCGCCTACGCTACGATAGACCTAGGGTACGTAGAGGGGCGGAGGGTGAGCTGTATGGGGGAAGGGGGGTAAGGGGAAGCACACTGGAAAGCAAAGCCAAACACGTTGGTGGTGGCAGAAAACACAAACACACAACTTGCCACAGTCCCAGCGGTGACAGAGGCAACGGCAGCGACAGAGAGGCCGCCCCTGGCCAAGGCTCAACCCGCTGACCCCAACGTGCAGCGGCAGCAGCAGCAGCAGCAGCAGCTGTCAATGTTATCGCAGTCGGCGTCGCTGCTGGCTGCGCTGCTTCGTTGGCAGCGCGTTGGCCACGCTTAACATTATTTTTAGTTGTGCATTGGAAGCGCCATGGGAAAGTGCTGCCTACAACAGCAACGACAACAGCAGGCGAATTTGTAATATTGTTATTGGAAATGTTGTAGGCAACTACAATAATAATAACAACAATAACTGCTGCCACTGGCAGGGGGTGGGGTGTGGGGTAGGCGTCGAAAGGAAAGCGAAAACGTGGAGCGAAAATTCCATTGAGGTTTTTTGCGAAATCGAAACGAAACGAAACGAAATTAGTTTTCGATGAACTTTAAAGGCGACCAAACACACACAGAGAGCGCGCATTGACTGTCTCTGCCTGCCTCTGATGCTGCTGCCTGCATCGTTCTTCACGTCTCTCGTTAAGTCTCTCGCACGTGTCGTGGCGAATCGCAAATAAAATAACGCAAAACTGAAAGCGGAAAAGCGGAAAAGCGGAAAAAAGCGGAAAAACGGCAAACGGAGTTAGCCAGATACGCAGGAGATATTCAGTTAGTGAGAGACGGAGATACCTAGTAACCTAATGGATTATGGAGAAGGACGAGAAATCCTCGCGATATCCTAGTGAAAATACGCGAGAAAACATTGTGCGACAACGAAAGTGAAAGTGAAGCAGTGAAAGTGTGCGAAAGTGTATGCGGAATTTAAGGCGAAGGTTGAGCGCAAAAGCAACCTTGAAGCGAATTGTGCAGAAACAACACAACAGCAGCAGCAACGCACAACGACGGCAACAGAAAGAGCAAAATAATCATAGCAAAAGAAAAAAAAGGAGAAAATTGCTTATTTGTGTAGTTGTGTGTGTGTGTGCACGAGTCGACTGTTAAATAACTCCTAATTGCCGTCGAATATTTAATTATTAAATAGTCCTCATCGCGAAGGACACAGATAATAATGCAATTAAAAAGGTCCTCGCAAGGTTAAACGGGCCCGTCGCGTTGCGTCGCCTCGTGCAGCCTGAGAGCGGCAAGAAAACAAAAACAACTGTATGTGTAAATAGTGAAAATCAAGTGGGAACTGTGTGAAATATCTATTGTGTCTCGACTTGATCCTTAAATAAATCCAACGTCGTGGGAAAATGTTCTTCAAGTGAATATCGACTGCTGCATAAATCAAAATCTAATTTTTGGCCAGCCTAAAGCTGCGCAAATTGTGGCGCCCATCGGACGCCCATCGGACGCCTTCACATATGGCCACCCACACACACACACACACACACACACATGCATATTGTAGTACCAGCTGGCAAACATTTGCTTTATCTTTTCAGTTTGCGAGTGTTAGGTTTATTTCAAGTTTTATTTTTACTTTGCTAAATCACAGATTAACATATGCCTGCGTACGTGTGTGTGGCAGGCCCTGTGTGTTCAGCTTAAGGCAAAATGGAAGAGCCTCTAAAAAGTGTTTCAATTATTTACAGCATATTACAAAGTGAACGAAACTAACCACAATCAAACCAATCAAAGCAAATAAAGCAATTAAACTAATTAACTAACCTGAAACCCAAGCAAAGCAATAGGCAAGAGGTGAGTGGCGTACGCAACCTGTGCTGCAGCTGCAACAACACCAACACCAACACCAACACACACACCAACACACACAACAACACGAACAACAACTACAGCAAGAACAAGCAACGTAGCTAGAACACAACACAAATGCTTAGGCAGCAAAGTGCCAACAACAATAACAAAGGCCACATTTAAATGCAAAATACAAATAGATTAGCACACAACACACCCTGCGATACAACCCACAACTAACACAATCGAAGGGAAAAGGGAAATTGAATCGCTTGCAAAGTAGCCAAAAATTTGCAAGGCTATGCCAAATGATTTGCTAGTTGAAAACAGATCACAACAACACAAACAACAAACAACAAACCTAATCGTTGCCAAAAAACTACAAAATGCCTAGACATACACTGTGCGAAATCAGCAAGAATCAACGAAAATAGAACTGAAAATAGGCAAATTTATAGAGTTTATATATGGGTAGATGTTCGAGCTTTTAAAGGACTCCCAGCCTGGCTATTTCTGGCTGTCCATTAACAGTTAATTTGGTCTGCCATGTTTAGCGGCCTTCCGCTTGAGTTGCACATGTAAAAATACATTTTTGTAGCATACTTTTAAGCGCTGCCCTGACCGCTAATCGTGCTGGGACCACATAAAGATATAAATTCAATATAATCAGTGTGTATGTGCATGTTATGTTATTATATATGTATTTGAATAATCTGTGGGAAGTCGAGGGGCAGCTGTGGCTGCTGCAAGTGCATTATGAACCCCTTCTCCCGTCCCCTGCCCCTGCCAAACGTATCCTTGCCATCTGCCTGCGTATTTGCATTTCGATTAGCGCGCAAAAGGGATGTAAACTTTCGCTGCTCGCTTTGGTTTAATTCATGAATAAAGCGAAATCAATATACAAAACGAGAATGAAATGGCGAAATAACGAAATGGCGAACTGGTCACGCGGGGGTTGCGGGTAAGCAGAGCCAAATGTCAACCGCAGCGCGCGATGCTCAACGCGTGGCGCATATGGCAGCCTGGCTGTAAATAAGTAAATAAATATAGACCACGCACATACACACACACACACACACACACTCCATTTATCCGTCTGCCTGTGTGTGGGTGTAGGTGTGTTTGGCTTGCGGCCTATTTTAAAATGCGAGCGGCTGCAGCTGTGGGAACGGGACGAATTTAATTAAAATGTTGACCGACGGCTTTCGCACTGGTACAAGGCGTTGTTGAGGGTGTGCGTGAGTAGGCGTGTGTGTGTGTGGGCGTGTGACTGTGTGTGGCTATGCATGTGCAACTGTGCGTATGAGTGACATTAATGCGAACATTGAAGCTGGCCAAAGGGGACAACACGGACGCTCGCAACACTAACGCATTCTCGTGCGTACTTCTTGTTGTTGCTGTTGCTGTTGCTGTTGTTTGTTTGTGCTATTTATGCGCCTGCGTCTGTCTGTGCGCGTGTGTCTGTGTTTGCGCCTGTTTGTCTTTGTATCAGTGTGTGTGTGCTGCTTGCTGGTTTAAAAATAGAACAAGCTGTTCTCGCCTGCCACGCTCTACCGCTCTGCTCAGCTCCTCTGTGCTCTGCTCATGCTGTGCTTTTGCCAGCCGCAATGCCCAACAACACCTAAGCAACACTGGCAAGCTCCTCCACTCGTCCTGCTGCCAGCAGCTGTCGGGCAACTGGCTAGAATTTATGGACAAAGATTTATACATATAAAAAACAGGAAGCAAGTGCAGCACACACACACACACACAAATAAGCAAACACAAACTAAGATAAAATTTTGTTTGATTTTGGCATTTTTGTTGTGCGTTGATTGTGCATAGCTTCGCACACACACACACACACATGCCCACAGAACAAAGCACAGGCAGCAACAACGAAGCCAGCGACAGACCAAGAGACCAACAGACCAAACGACCGTCCGTGTTTTTCTACATTGTATTGATTTTTTCTTTCTTTTGCGCCTTCTTTTCTTGTTTCCACTTTGTCCCTCTCTGTCACACTCTCTCTCAGACTCACTCTATCTCGCCTTCGCTTTCACTCCACCTCCACTGTAATTGTGCGTGTGTTTTAGCGTTTGCCGCAAAGGCAACACTGAGCTACAGGAAAAAGCAACTTGGTAGGAAACGAATGAAAACATATGTCTAGCTAATAAAGAAGAAAGTGCAAATTTGGGAAAATTCTTTAATTTGGTGAAACAAAATCGAATTGTGAAGGAACTTTTGCCACTCGGCTTTGATTAAAATGATTGCTGAACCCAAAGAGAAACATCTAAAGTGGAATTTATTTATTTATTTATTTATTTTATTTATTTATTTGCAATGTGTAAACTTAGTATAAATATTAATTGAATAATGGAAATATTCTTGAGATTGTCAAATAGTGGCATATAACATATCTAGAGCTTGGTTAACAAACCTTATCCATACGTGTCTATCTACATCGACAGACCTTAAGCAAATCAAATTGTGCTATAATCAGCTGACGATGCTTTGCTGCTCTATACTCGCCTATACGTAGGCATAATCCGAGAATCCAAGAGACGGTCGAACTGTGTAATTTACTTTACTTTCGCTTTGTTTTCTTTTGTTTTGTTTTCGTGAGTTTCTTTGTTTACACGTAAAACGTCTGCGTGGTTATTGTTGTTGTTCCTGCTGCTGCTGCTGCTGCTGCTGCTGTTTTTATGTAATTTTTATGTACACACACATACACAAACACTGAGATGTGCATATGTGTGTGTATTTTCTGGTCTCTCTGTTGTTGTTTCTGCGCTGTTTTGTCGTCGTCGTTACGGGCACAATAAACGTTTTATATCGTGACCAAAGTCAAAAGAAACTGTGCCAGGGGTATGGCCCACAATAGGAGGACACCAACATACTATATATGAGTGCGTGAGTATGTTCATGGGTCTCTCTCTCTCTCTCTCTCTCTGTGTGTGTGTGTGTGCCAGTGTGTGTCAAGTTTAAAGAAATGGGCGCAATGCGCTGTTCGAGCCTGTTCTGCCTGTCGCGTGTGGCCAAATAAATTAAAATGTAGCTAAGCCGTAGACATAAGAACTGAAAACACCTACGTAGTTATGTAATTAGTTTATGCCTCTTGCCAGCACCCTTGCCCCTTCCTCCGCCCACCCCCTCGATAAGCTCGAATTAAAGCTAAGCCTAAGCTAGCTAGTAAGTTAAGTCTGAGCTCGCCTCGCAAACGTATTCGCGGCTTTATCGTATTATCGTTATCGTTATCGTTTCTATTATCGCAAATATGTATTCATATTTTCTCCATTCTTTCTTCTATTTGTTAACCACCCAACGATAACCCACAACCAATCCAAACCAACCTGACCAATCAAATATGCCCGCCACAAAAAAATATTTTGTAATTTTCAAAAAAAAAAAAAAAAACAACAATCAAATTGTTAACAATTACAACAACAACAACAACAGGTAATTTTGGCGACGTGCAAAGTGCGCATACAAATCTCTCGCCCGGCGATCTACAGATTCATGCAAATGTAAGCAAAAAAAAAAACAAAACTAAAAAAGAAAAAATACTAAAGAAAAGAAAACAAAATCAAACAAAGTTTTTACATTTTTAATGTGTGTTCTTCGATTTGTTCCTTGTTTCTGTTATCGTTATCGTTATCGTTTTGTTTGATTTGTTAAGTGATCCAAGAAAACACCACTTGAATGGAATGTACATTAATGTCGTCTCTCTCTCTCTCTATCTCGCTCTCTCTTTGTTAATCCTTACTTACATCTCCTTTGTTCGAGCACCTACTGCAGTCCAGTCCACACTTAGTATTAATCCTTGCTCCTTCGATGTTATTTATCTGTGTGTGTGTGTCCGTGTGTGTGTGTGAGCTCCTTGCCGGGGATCGTTTGTTAATGTTTTTTATTATTTTGTTTTGCTTACAAAGCCATATTCACAATATACACTGCGTTTTGGATACCGCACATCCCAAGTTCCCTTCTCCACACACACACACACACACACACACACTGCGCTGTGTTCTCCCCGTTTACGTTTTAAGTGTTCTTCTTTCATTCTTTTTTTACCGTAATTTCTTTTTGTACATTTTAATGTCAATGTAAATTAAGAGAAAACAAAAAATGAAAAACTACGACAAGAATTTGCATGGATATCGTAACGCTGTTTCCTGTTTCCTCCTAACTTAAATACAATCTCTCAAGATTACACACACGCACACATATCGGAACACATACAGAGACACTCACAGCTCCGGCTACCACCAGTCGTGATCATGTAGAACATTTCTAGACCCAAGCCAATCCCGAACTCAAATTGTAGACCTCAACAATATATAATATTCTTTAATCTTCTAGGCACAAGAGATAAGTATTGCAGTATTTCGATATATTTACTTATATCTCCAATGTTCCCAGGCACACAGATCCCCCTTCACTTTAAGAACTGACTAGTCCGGCATGTTTTATGCGCCTCAGCACCTCCGATTAAAGAGCTCCCTACAAATTTGATCTCTATGCTTTGTAACAGCTCTGCAACTCTCTCCACATCTCCTCTCTCTCTCTGTCTCTCTCAAATTATATAATGCTGGCTCTTAACTAGCTTACAAACATACTCTTCTTATACGTATACTACTCTGATACCATATTTTCAGCATCTACCAAGATTCATACGAGCTTAGAACGCTTAACCCTTCGCAATGCTAAAGACAATTAAACTAAATTTGATTTTGTACCCTTTGTATATGCTGGAAATACATCCACATAAGTCTCTTACACTTACATCTGATACACACATGATCTGTACTCTAGGATAACATTTTCAGCATCTATTAAGAAACGTATTGGAAGACAGTTCTAAATTAATAGTATATTAATCTCACAAATCTTAAGTTCACATTGAGAGTGCGCCCCTCATAAGTCTTTCAAACTCTCATACGTATTACGTTATTTACAATAAAGATACTTCTATGTATTTTGCTTAATATTGGAACAACACCAGCAACAACAACATGTTATGTTCATTAGCACCTCTGACCTCTTACCTCTGACCTCATTTCGCCGAAACTCTCCCCGAAGGACAACAAACTAATGTCAGACGAGCAGCCTCTAGCGAGCAGCGAACGCGTCTCAAGAAAGCAAAACGAGCAATTGAGAAGTGTCTCTCGTAGAGCCTAAGTACTTCTCCGCCCCCCATAGAGCCCCCCGCCCTGTGTACCCCCTACCTAACCCACTACCTAAGTCAAGCCAAATCGAGTTTATGCCAAAAACAAAACAAAAAAGAAACCTTTACAAGTACATCCTCAATCAACAGGCGGGCGTCTTCAGGTGCGCACGGATCCCTGGCGCCAGCAACGCAGCCTCAACGAGCGCGATCTACTGACAGTCGGTGGCTCATACGGGGGCTCGACTGACTATCGCCTGCTAGGCCACTCGAACCAGAGACTGTACGCGTCGGCGGACCAGCGCGACCGTTACGAGCTGCAGCTGCAGCATCGCGAGCGCCTGGAACAGTATCCCCTGACGAGGACAGCACGGCTGGACGTGCAGCAGCGCAACTCGCTCAACCGCACCAATCACGATCGACAATTTGGAGCTGGGGGCGCTGCAGGTGGTGGAGGGGTTGGAGGAGCTGGTGTCGGTGCTGGCGCCTTCCGTCGTGCCCCGCCCTTGGCCGCGGCCAGCGGCTGTGGAGGCAGCAGCAGCAGCAGCAATAGCAGCAGCTACTATCTAAGCCAGAGCCAGAGCCAGAGCCAGAGCAAGCCGCAGATTGTTATCGGCCCAGGAGCGGGTGCAGGTGTAGCAGGAGCAGCAGCATATGATCGAAGCGGCGCCATGTCGGCGACAGCTGATGGCGCCCGCGGCAGCCTGAGCCGAGAGCGCGGCCTGCTCGGCACTGGCGGTGGCGGTGGCGGCGGCGGCAGCAGCTCCCTCAGCTCCACCGAGGCCGCCTACTGGGATGAGCCAGCGGGCTCGACATCCTCATCGTCGGCAGCGCAAGACTCGCGCCGCTTCACCGAGCGCAGAATAAAGAAGACAGTGCGCTTCGATGCCCACGACGATGATACGTCGTTGCTGGTGCCAACTGGTTCTAGTATCTCTGCCGGTCCCCTACCGCCGGTGACCACAATTTTACCCTCAACGGCCGTCGATGTAGGCGCCGCAACACTGCTGACCAGTGCCAAGTTGGCACAGCCCCACGACGGTGACTGGACGCGTTGGGAGGCCGAACGACAAGGCAGCCAGGACTCGGCCACAAAAGATTCGGGCATCGATACGAGCAGCACGTTCACCAGCAGCGAGGACTCTAACCGCGGCGACGGCCCCAAGGTATCACCCGCAATCAGACGCAACGGCAACCACAAAACTCTTCCTTCGATACGAAAACTGATCTCTTTCCCGATAATTGCATTTTGTCTGTGTAGAGTCTGAGTGTGTTCTTTGTGGTACCCAGGACAATCTGTCCGTCTGTCTGCCAGTCTGTCCCCCTCTGACATATGCCCCGAATTCCCGAATCGATCTCTCTCTCTCTCTCTCTCTTTGTCTCTCTGTCTTTCCCTCTTTCTCTGTCTATCTCTCGCTCACTCTATGTTTATCTCCTCCTTTCTCTATCTGTGTTTGTTGTTCTTGTCATGTCTTCAAGTCGCCAAACCCTCCATAAAAGTACATAGTATGTATAGTATAACGCCGTCTAGTGTTTTCAGTTTGCATTCCCCATAGGACACACCCGCAAAGCCAGCCAGACTCTATAAGAAATTGAATATACCACAACGTATTCAAACATTAACCGATCTAAAACTAGCATTAACAAAAGCAATGCATGTCGTAAAGTTGTTGCTATATTTTACCCCAAATCTATATGTTGTCTGTACCATCCATAACAAACCCTTTGCATGGAGCACCCGCTTAGATCCCATTCCAGGTACACCAAGTAAATTTGCACGTCTTTCCTCGCATGACAATTCAATGTTCGTAATTCCGTTTTTCAACACTCATTTTTTTGAAGCTTATCTGAATTGTTAACGAATTTTTCAAATGGTTTTCGAAGCGAAAGCCGAAACATGTGTGTGTTCTCAAAGTAGGTCTTATGCTGAAACTCAAGCAACATGTGAATGATATACTATCTACTCTATCTACACTGTCTAACCGAACTTAGTAGAAACTGTTTCTAGATCGTAAGAACAAAAGAAAGAGAAAACTGAAACTGAATGTAATAACCGATTGTACAAAATGTTTTCCATTCAGTTAATAACTGTCGTTCTTCGTTTTTGGTTTGTACTGTAAGAAACTACAATAGTTTAAGCCTATCTATAAGACTGTTGTATGGTGCAAATCTAAAACTATAACCATTCTACTTCCTGCATACGATCATCGACATACCGCAAACCTCAAAATACCAAACACAATCTATGCTAAATTGACATCCACGATCTCACCCGACACCATCCGATCTCAATATCCATTGTTACCACCACCAAAAAACCACCAATATCAACAACAACACTACCACCACCTCGACCAACCAATCCACCACCGACACCACCGCTGTTATCTGTACATACCCATGTGTATCTGTAGAATCCGGTGAATTGGCAAACATCCGCGGATAATACTCGATTGATCGGTCACATGATATTACGTAAATATTACGACGGGGAAGATATATTAGGCTTAAAGGTGAACGGCGGTCAGCCCATAGGCATTGGAGGTCCATGCGGGGCCATTGTGGAGAAGGTGAAACGCGGTTCGGTGGCAGATCTCGAGGGCTGCATACGATCAGGTAAAGAACATTCACAGATCCATTTAAATCGATCGATCGATCGATCTTGCGAGTGCCGACTTGGTTCAATCAATCGAGTATATAAGAAAGAACCGAAAACGGAACCAAATCAGAAACTAAAGCCTGAATTTCCTTGGTAAATTGATTGAACTCTGTGCACTCTGATCGAATCAACATAATTCATTATTCATCTCTCAAACTGTCTCTGTCTTTCTCTCTCTCTCTCTCTCTCTATGTTTCTCCATCGCTTCATTGCATTCACACACATTTACAATACCAACAACATCAACAACAACAACAACAACGATCGCTTGCTGATCACAGGCGACGAAATCATCGAGTGGAACGGACGCAGCCTGCACAACAAGAGCGCCGACGAGGTGTACGACATTATCGACGAGAGTCGACTGGATGCGCAGGTGGAGTTGGTCGTCTGCCGTTCGCTGCTGCTGCCCACCGGCGCCAGCAGCATCGACAGCGGAGGCAGCAGCAGCAACGTCAGCCCCAGCAGCGCTTGCTCCGGCTCTGGCAGCAGCGTGACCCGCCGTTCCTCAGCTAACTTTCCGCATAGCGCTCTGGCCAGCAGCATGGCTGGCAGCGCGGTCGTCAGCAGCGGAGGGCGGTACCTGCAGCGTAAAGGTGAGGGGAGGGGGCAACAGTTTGCCAACTACATGTGTGTGTGTGTGTGTGTGTTTGTGAAATTGAGCTGAACCATTAAGATCGGTTACCTCAGGGCCAACAGTGTATGTCTAAGCTTAATAGATGCGATATATATATATATATATATGTGCTATATATGCTATATACATTCCATTGCAAAAGGGATTGCAGCACAAGCTAATCACATTTCTATATCCACCAACAGCGCCGGCAGTTGAGGCCCTCGAGCTACACCGGGAGAAGCCGAGCGTACTGATCACCTCGCCTGGCTCACCTGACCTGCATATAAGTGGCTCGGGAAACGGACTGCGACATCGTGGCAGCGGCAACTCGAGTGCCACACAGCAGATACAGCGCCTGGGCGCAAACCACAGCAGCGGCCTCAGCTGCCACAGCCACAGCAGCAGCGGCAGCGGCAGCAGCAGCAACAGCAGCGCCACACTTCAAGCCGCCGCTGGCGCCGCCTCGGGCGCCCTGCACAACACAACGACGGCGGGCCACCACCATCATTGCCATCCGGCATCTGCATCACCGCCATCGCACACGCATCCCCTGCCGCATTCGTCGCACCCGCACCCCCACCCGCACTCGCATTCAGGACACTCGCATCCGCACGCGCACGTGGCACACGGTCATGGCATGGGCGTAACAACGCAGCCAATCCCCATCGAGGGGCGGCTGCAGCTGAAGCTCGGCTACGATCAGAACACACTGCAGCTGATCGTGACACTCGTCTGTGCGACAGGCCTGTCACTGCGCCAGAGCGGAGCAGGGCGCAATCCCTATGCAAAAGTAAGTGAAATCTAATCGCACACATTCATGAAACCCTTCCTCTAAGCCATACGTGGTATATGTTCCAGGTGTTCCTTCTGCCCGACCGCAGTCACAAGTCCAAGCGACGCACAAAAACGGTGGGCACCACCTGCGAGCCGCGCTGGGGTCAAACCTTTCTGTACTCGGGTCTGCGGCGTTGTGATCTCAATGGTCGTCTGCTGGAGGTTTGTCTTAGTCTTCCCTTCCGCATGCTCAGCTCAAGAGTTCCCCTCACCTCCACCATTCACTGTTATAGGTCACACTGTGGGATTATGTGCGATACGGGGCTAACGACTTCATCGGCGAGGTGGTCATCGATCTGGCCCACCACATACTCGACGACGAGGCCGAGTGGTATCAGCTGCAGCCGCATCAGGACATCTCCCACCTCGTATGTCTTGCCAGGGACCCGAACTCGATTACGTTTCAATTCGTTTCGTTTCATTTATGATCTCTTTTGGGTTCAACCTCGGCTTCAGTTCGTTTCATTTCGTGTCGTTTCGATTCATTACGTGTTGCGTTTGTTCCTAACTAGATGTTGATGTCTTGGTTAACGTGAAAAACCCCCGCCACGCCCCCGAGTCGAAGCTCTTTCGTTGAGGTTTTATGAGCGAAAAACTTAACACAATATCGAACAAAAATAAGCTGGGTGTATGCATTATTTTTGTTTTCGGTTTTGGTTTAAATTTGTTATTGTTTTTGGTTGTCGTTTTGTGTTTTCTTTTTGGTTTGGGTAACTTAGATGTAATGTTAATCCCTGCAGCCGTCCACAAATTGAACTAAATTATTAACTCAGCATTGCCATATCTTTTGTTTATGTCCTGCACCACCCGCCAAACCAAAAATGAACAAATAAAATAACATCCTCAACTCAACCACTTACCACAAAAATTCACCATCAACAATCAACAACAACAACAACAACATAATTCAACAACAACAACAACTACAACCACACCCTTAACAACCATGAACAACGATACGTGAGCGCTTCATGCGCCGTTCCGTTCCGTTCTGTTCCATTGCAAAAATAAATTTATGACAACAATAACAACAACAACAACAACAACAACTATAACAACAACAACAGTTACGTGACGAGGGCAGCGATGTGGACGGCATGATACTGACACCGACAGATCATTTATCACCGCCCAGCACGATGTCGCGTCTGAGCGACTCGGACACAACGTCCGAGTGCGACATCGATGGAATGACGCCGGGTGCTAGCATATCATCCATGGGCAGCTCCAACAGCCCCCCACTGCTTGAGGTAACAACAACAACAACCACAGTGCATAACACAGAGATACAACAACAACAACAACAACAAGAACAAGAACAACAGCAACATGAACAAAAACAAAATGAAAATACATTATTTATGTACATATATGAAATACTATACCTACTGACGACCCACACAGTGGTTGTGTGTGGTTGTATATGCAACAACAACTGACAGCAGCAAGAGTGGGGACACAGAAGCGGTCACACACGCACACACACAGACACACACATTCACACACCAACGTATAGTTACAGACAGACAAACGCAGCTTGCCACTTTCAGCAGCTCTTCAACAAATAGCTCGCTCTCTCACACACACACGAGCAAACACACACACACACACACCCTCACACAAACACAAACCTTTCGTTGTGAAAAACAGGAAAGCAAAAACAGTTCTTTATTTACATACAACTGCAGAGCTCACGGTACAGTAGAGTTTTTGATTATCGAAAGTAAATCAAAATTTCTTAATATCTCATTCTGAAAAATGGTTAAATCACTCTGCAAATGTATCGAAAGCTTCGGTTGCCGAATATGTTTGTTCTCTCCTCGTTTTAAAACTCTGTTTCTCTGATTTTCTCTATGTGCGTGTGCATTTTCCTTAATGTGTAATTCAAATCTCACAATCAGAGCATCGCCAGCCCATTGCACATCACGCATACGCCCTGTCGCGTGCCGTTGACATCCACCCAGTTCCCGACTCCATTGCTGTTCCTGTCAGTTACAGTTTGCTGCATGCTGTCGCAATCCGTTTCATTCAATCCCGATCAGTTCATATGAGAAACTATTTGCTGTACATATGTTGCACACATTTGAGAATTGTATAAAGTAATTATCGTTTAATGTTTTCCTCTTTGGTTTCTTCTACATCTAATTGGTGTCGTTTTGTTTTGCGTGTGTTAAATTTTTCACTCTCTATACTGTAAACCAAACTCAATTCTCAACTCTTCGCTCTTTCTACGCTCTACTAACTAACTATCTACTAAACTAATTGAATCAATCTAACCATAACTAATCCAACAACAGCGCGAAGTGTTTCTCTTAAGCATCAATTTTCAGCTCTATCTTTGCATTTAAGATCAATTTAAATATTAATTAAGTTGGGTAGGTTAAGTTTCAGTGTATTAATTGAAGAAAAACATAACTTGAAAACTTGAGAACACATACTACCTATATAAACAGACTAATTGAAAGAAATTTCAGTAATTGAACTGGTAACTGAAAATTTCTAGCCTCAACGCTGCATCAAAACCAAAGCCAACTGCATTTGAGGCCTATATATCTAAAATATCTGTCCGCTTCTATTATATCTATTATCTTTTAGCCTTAGTTAGCTTTTGCATGCCAATCGCCTACCTCATACTTCTATCCGTAGCTTTGATTGTGTAGATTTTGCTACTTGTACTTGTGTATTATGTATTATGATTTGTATTGCATTTCCAAGACTTTTGCGACTGTGGCCAGAGAAGCATTCCACAATTAACCCATAGTGACCCACACAGAAGACTCTGCTCACTCCCCACACACACACAAACGCAATGTAAGGGTTAACATGAGTTCATGCTGAAACCAATTTGATTAACTCTATATCATTTTGATCATATTATATGTACATATATATTGTCTACTCCTCTCGTTCTCTTGCTCTCTTTCTTTCTGTCTTTCCTTCTTTTAAAAACTAACATACACATACGCACAACACGTTAATTGTGTTTATGCTACTACCCTATTGCTTCCACAAAACGAACCCTATCCACATGATATATATATTTACAAACCACATAACATAATTCAGCTCGATCTAACCGAGCGTCGCTCCAGACGTGACATGTCACCCCAGGGCCGCAAACGGGTGGCCGGCATGGTGGCCCGAGATTATCGCACTGTATCTGGCATTGGACAAAGTTATCACAATCAGGTTTGCACCTTAGCTAAATTAACGCATCACTCCAAATTTGAACATTCAGTACAGACAGCACAACAAGTACAAAGGTCAAACACAGTCAGTATAAAACGATTCATTTATAATTGGGCTCAGTGAAGATAATGTGCTTAGGAGCTCATCTCATATATAAACAAATTGGCAATTCAGAAAGACCAGTGATGGCTGCCAGTCAATGAACTACAATATATCAAATATTTATGTTTATTCCATCTTATTGAAAGCGCTTCTCATGCCTTTCTCATTTATGTTAGCTAGGCCTACAACTAATTTAACTGCACTTTCAACTCGAAACTTTTCCAATCTCTACAAACCTTACAAACCTTAACCTACTAACTGTTTAATTAATTGAAAAAGCAACGCTGCAATCAGCTGTCAAACAGATGGAGAAGATAAGATCTGTTCCAACTGATCGGAGCGTAGTTTGCGTGTTGTTAACTTTGTTCGTTTCGAAATTGTATTAAACTCTTTCTAAGTATGCCTGGACTTGTACCTATACTTAACTCAGTATCTCTTTATCTCGTACTATCCTTGTTCCAGTAGAAGTTGCAGTAACAGTTAATCAAAAAAAAAGTACACACACTCTTATTAACTTGAATGAAACTCAGAACCACTCCACTCTCTCACACATCTAGTTTGTAAGTTCCACAGGACTCACTGGACCCGGCTTTCTTTTTCTGATCTTGCTTGGATCGGCTCACTAAATTCTTAACCCTTCTTTCTACTTCTTTCGCGACCCGCACTCGCAACCGCACTCGCACTCGCAGGCTTCTGCCACGGGATACTATCGACGCGGTGGCGGCGGAAATGGTGTTGGAGCTGCCATTGGACCCGGTGGCATGAGCTTGAGTCAGCGCAGCCATTCGGCAGCCCCCAGTGACAACTACCATAGTGGTGTGGGAAGTGGCCACAGCGGGCATCCCGGTCCTGGCTACGGCTACCGGAGCAGCAGTCCACGGCGGGGATCTCTCTCGCCGCCCGACGATCGCTACGTTGACTATCCAGTGCTTCCAATTCACGGCTCACCAAACTCAGCAGCCTATCCAGGCGGTGGAAGCTCAGCGGCAGCGGCAGCAGCAGCAGCGGCTGCACAAGCAACACAGCAGCAGCGTTTCCAATCACGTTCAGCGACTGCCACGCCGACGGGATCACCCAAGAAGCGACAACTGCCACAGGTGTGTAGAGAATCAAATGGAAATCGAATTATTAACTATATATTTATATTGTCAATGTTGCTACTTGCCACAGGTGCCACAGACTTCACGCAGCGCCATGTTGCGCGATCGACTGGGCCAGGACTTTGACGAGCGCCTGGCCTCGGGCTCCCGTTTCGGTCGCCACCGAACACGTCAGCCACATCACCAGGCGACCTACCGCAGCACCGGCATGGGTGGCTGGGAGCGGCATTATACGGGACTGTCGGACAGCGATTTGCAGTCAATGGACTCGCGAATGCGGCCAAGGCACTCGCTCTCCCCCGACAAGGACTTTATGGGCGAGTTCGGTGACTCCGACATGGAGTCGGTGGTCAGTGTAACATCCAGTGCATTCTCCACACAGTCGGAGCGACCGCGCACCTCGCGTGGCCTCAGGTGAGTAGCAGGTCGTGCCTGGCGATCGGCTGACCGGCCTAGTGCTGCACTCGCGCTCGCTTCGCGTTTTTAGCCATAGTTAAAAGCCATAGCCATAAGACATAGCCAAAGCCATGCCAAGCCACAAAAAGCTGCTGTCAAAATTCTGCTGGAAAATTGGAAACACATTTCGAGTAGTAGCTAAAGAGCAATGCAAAATCAACCCATCAATTGGGATGTGAATCTCTTTCAACTCAACTCAACTCAACTCAACTCAACCAAAAGCTCAACTCAACTCAAGTCAACTCAACTCACTCAGCCACACTGCCACCACTACACACAAACAACAAACAGAACAAAACAGAAGGAAAAACCGAAAAAACATAAAGTTTCTTTTCTGCATTTACTTTTTGCGAACGAACGAACACACAAAATCGACGCGCGCTGCTCTTTCGCTCTCGCTCTCTCTTTCTCTCTCTCTCTCTATCTGTCTCTTTCACTGCTTCTCGTGCGTGCTCTTCATCACACACACACACACACACACGAACCACACCTCACCACACACCGAACAAAATGAAACACACCACACTCGCTGACCTCGGACGCAAACCATCGCTTGCATCTGCCAACGATCGTTCGCATTTTGTCACGAACCAATCACAAATCCCAACCAATCCAATACAACAACCAACAAATCAACAACTCACCACCAAACAACCAAAACTCTCCACGCACTGGGCTATCTGCCGCATGTTTACCATTTGCATGCCTGTGTTTGCGCTACCAACTTCAACTTGACCACAACAACCACGACCACAACCACAATGTGACACTACTCTGTGACCCACAACCCTCCCCCAACCCCCTGCGACAACCGATATCGATAATAATCGTCAGTTTCCCACGCAACTGGCGCAATCTCTTTGGTGGCGCCCCGCACAGTGGGCCAGTGACTGGCCTCAAGCTGCTGCCCGTCGAGTACCACCGTGCGAACACCATCGAGGTGGATGACTGCGACTACCTCTCGAGTGGTGCTGGAGCCGGCACACAGCAGCTGCTGCTGCTGGAGCAGCTCGAGCAGTTGCAGCAGCTGGCGGCGCTGGCAGCCGCCGACTCGCCGCCCACCACAATGGCCATGCCAGCACCACCACCAACGCTCGGTGTCCTGGCGCCGCAGCAGGTGCTCGTGACAGACCACAACAGCGGCAAGCTGGTTGAACAGTTCTTCGTGGAGCCGGCCCTGGTGGCAGAGGAGACGCCAGCACCACTCCCATTCGAGCCACTGACACACGATTCACATTTCGTTTACTATTCGCCTTCGCCCTCGTCTCATTTGCCACCCGACACCCTGTACAACCACCAACAGCGACGTCATCAACAGCTGAACGGACGCCCCACCAACGCAAACAACACTCATGCGAACGTCCTCCACAACCACCACACCTACCAAGCGACGCCTCTGCCGCTGCCTCAGTCGCTGCCACAGCCGCTGCCTCAACCGCTGCCTCAGCCGCTGCCTGCGCAGCTGAGCTTAGATCAATTCAAGCGCATTACCACGCCCGTCATGAATCTCTTTCGCAGCTCGACCGGTGCCATGACGCACGCTCATGCTCACCCACACGCCCACGCCCACGACCACGCCCATGCGCACACCGTCTCCTCGTCGCCCAGCTCTTATGTGGGCTATGTGCGCGACCACCTGGACAAGAGCTGCAGTCACTGCCAGAACGGCAGCCAGCCGGTGGTGTTATCCACCAACACGGCCCTGGCCACACCAGGCCTGGCAATTGGCGCCTGTGGGGACCCTTGCTGCCTGGCAGATGCCCATCCGCATCCGCAACACCAGCCCATCACGTTTCCCTACAGCGCCGAGCAACTGTTGCGTCGCCCCTCGCTTTCAATGTATCAGCCCAGTAGCTCGGAACCTTCGCTGCCCACCATGGACCCGAGCATGTGCGGCGAATGCGTGGATCAGCACTTTCTGGGCGAGCACATTGGGCCGCAGGTGAATCTGGGCGTGGTGCCCACGTATCATGTGCACACGCCCACACCGACAGCGCATCGTCGCGCCAAATCGCAGCTGACACTGCCTCCGTCGCTGCCCACCCAATCCGTGCTGCGCCTGTCGCGGCAATTGAGTGAGGATGCACTGGTCTCTGCGGTGCCCATTGCAGAGGCCACAGCGGCACGTGCTCAGCCCACTTCGATACTCAAGAAACCGAAGCTGGAGAGCAGGCGTGCCGCCTTCCACGAGGGTCAATCGCGATCGCTGGACTACGACGATCTGCATACGAAGAGTTGGGGCCGGCGGCGCATACGCTATGAAGATGAAGTGACACTGCCACCAGAAGCTGTGGCACAGCAGGCCAGGGAGATGCAGCGACGCTATGGCTCGGAGACGAACATACGTCAGTCTATATATGGGCGCCAATGTGGATGCAGTTCATCCACTAAGTCACTCACACTTCCTTGTGACCGATGACAAGATCGTCACAATCACCTATGATTCCGATGTGGGTTGGACAAGGCGCGGCGTTGCACCTTCGCTCTTTCGTGGACCCCATAGACGGGGATTGGATGCAAGGAACCACATGTCACTCGACCTGCAGCGCACGTCCCAGCAGAAGCTGTACGGTCCGGCGGCACCGTATATGAAGAGAAGGCGTAACTTGCCACATCCGCCGAGTGCTCAGAATGCGCATAACTTTTCGCCGATTGAAGGTGGAGGAGGCGTGGCCCCAGCTGGGGGAGCAGCTGGAGGTGGAGGCGGAGGCGGGGGAGTTGGTGGAGTCGGTGTTCTAGGAGGGGGAGGGGGCTACTCACAGAACAGTTTACACAACAATCACAACAGCAACAACATCCACAACATCCACAACAGCAACAGTAACTACAACAACTACAATGGCAGCAACAACAACTGTAGCAACCAAGCAGCGAGTAGTCTTAGTTTTAGTCACCACAACAACAATAACAACAACTACAACAATAACCAACAACAACAACAACAACAACAAAAAGGGAAAGAAGGCATCATGGCCATCAACGGATACGGATTGATGGAACAACTGGCGAAACCCAGCGGTGGTGCGAGCGGTGGTGCAGCTGCTTCTGCCGCTGCTGCTGCCTCCGCCGCCGGTGCCGCTGCTGCCGATGGTAATAATGCTAATAATGCTTCTTCTTCCTCTTTTGCAAATCCCCCACAACAACAACAACAACAACAACTACATCATGGTGCCCCATCATCAACACCACACAACACCACAACAACAACATATGACGCCAACAACTTGACCTATGACGCAACATCACAACAACAACAACAACAACAACCACCACCAAATACATGCACAAATCTCATTACAAATACAACAACAACAACAACAACAAACACATCCTCGATTGCAACGAATGCTGCGGCAACAACAACAATAACAACAACAACAACGACTACAACAACGACAACAACAACAACAAAAACAACGGCAACGACTGCTACAACAACTGCCACAACAACTACAACAAATACGAATGAACCAACAACAACAACAACAACTGATGCTAATGCGGATGGGGATGCTCCACTCGATGTTATCGACTGGGATGCTATCGATGCGATGCTCGATGACGATTTCAGTGAATATGATAAGGACAAAAACGGCACGAACGAAGCTGGTGGAGCAAAGCCGTCTGAAGGAGCAGATGCCGAGGAGAAAGCAGGTAAGTCTACGTGAATTTATGAAGAGGGTCTTCTACAACAATATATAAATTCTTGATCTATGTATCTCTGAAAGTATCTGCATTATAAAACAGGCATGAAAGCTTCAGTCGAGTGTACTCGACTGTTATAAACCCGCTACCCATATCGATACCCAATACGAATTCATAAATGTATAACTTATTTAATTTTCGTATTTTGTGTTACATACTTTGGGGAGCTACTTTGGGAGTGACTTGCTTAAATTATTATTATATTTCTTTAATTACTTGTAGGTTAATGATCTGATCATTAAGCAACCAAATTTTAAGAAATCATTTGGGTGGTGAAGGTTATTGTGTTAACCAAAAATGAACTGTCCTAAATTTAAATTATACTTGGAATTCGGGTTTAATCGATTAACAGAGGCGGAGGGGGGCGTGGACAAGATCTAAAATAAAGTTGATCTGCGTGCAATAATAACAAATATTTATACCAAATTTTATAGGCAAAGCTCTTATAGTCTCTGAGATATAGATTTTAATACGGACAGACAGACAGACAGTCAGACAGACAGTCAGACAGACATACAGACAGATAGACAGACAGGCAGACATAGCTATATCGATATACATAATTTGTGGGGTCTGCCAAGCCTCCTTTTGCCTGTTACATACATTTTTGGTTGGCACAAAGTTACTCCACGGGTAGCGGGAATAAAGAGCTATTATACGACAGACATGTCAAAATAAGTATTATACTCTTCGAAAGGGCATAAAAGATCTTAGAGAGTAGCTGGGCAACCTCTTTTTATAAATACATACCATATATGTGATGGGTATGTCAATTTGAGCCTCGTGCCCTCGACTCTTCTGAGAAGTAATGTGGGTCAGTAAGCCACATAAACGTATTTCATTATTCTCTTTTGCAAACTCCTCTGCAGATGGCAGCCTCTCAGATACCACAACAGACCGAAAAAAGGCTGGCAACGTTGATCAGGAGCGTTCGCCAAAAGGAGGCAGCGGCATGGGCAAGAAATCGAACTCGACCTCGCAACTGTCGGCAACAGGTAAGAGAGTTTTTAGTGGCTCCCTCCACTTACCTATTCGCTTTTTGTTTTGTATGCTGTTCGTTTCTAACTCGTTCTCGTTCAGTTGCCTTGTTGACAATCGCAATTGCAGACTAATCGGTCTGGTTATCATAAATTAAACATAAAACAAACGCTCCGCATTCTAGTCGAGCTCCTTGGTTCGTTACACACACACACACTCACAAACTATACTCGTGTATAACTTTGTATATCGTCGCATACTCTGCAGCCATGGTTCAGTTTTGCTTTATTTTCAACTAATCCATTAACCATTATCCATTTACCATAAGACATAAGAGCAACGCATTATTTAAAAGCTAACCTTACTAACTATACTCGAAATGAGAAGAAAAAAAATACTAAATACTAAAAGAACCCTACAACAAAAATACCATACTCAAAAGGTCGTAAAAGACGTATGGGCTTTGGAAAGAAGGGTAAGAACTCGTTCACGGTGCATCGCAGCGAAGAGGTACTGCCTGGTGATATCACGCGCGAATTGCGTGCGGGCGGAGGAGCGGGCGGTGGCGGTATCGGTGGCGGTGCAGGTGGCGGCCTCTCCCGTGGCTCGTCCTCGGAAGCGGACCCAATTGAACATTTTTTCGGCGATGGCGCTGGTGGGGAAAGGTGCGCACAAGTCCAACTTACTTTCTCTATCTTTCTATCTTTCTCTCTGTCTCTCTATCTGTCTAAGAACTTTCTATTTAGCTCTATCACTACTTTATGATATGCTATACAAATATGAGTTTATGGTTTTCTTTTCGATTTTGTGTATTCAATTTGGTTTTTGTTGCCTTTTGCGGAATACGAAGCAGAAAATAAAGCGTAAATGAAAATGATGATAAACATTAGTCAGACACCAGAAATTCTAAGAAATAACATGGAAATTTTAGTTTAAAGAGCTATGCAACTAACAGAAACACAAAGGCGCTCTCTCGCGCTTTCCCTTGCTCTCTCTCTCTCTCTCTTGCTCTCTTGCTCTCTTGCTCTGTTTTCTCTTACACTCTTGCCCCCTAACTCTCTCTTTCTCACACACACTCGCTTTTGCTACCCATTGCAAAAGCTATGAAAAAGCTCGTTCTCGCAAAACGCTCTCAGGCAATACAATCCGTTAACCCGTTTGATTTTAAGTTTACCTACAAGCGCTATAAAAACAACAACAACAACAATAATAATTATTATCAAAACCAACCTATGAAACAACCACCCAACCAACCAAGCAACCAACCAACCAAACTATAAAAAAACAATCCAAAGTCGATACGTATTTTTAGGCTTATACCAAGGAAATTTTGCCCACACCGAAAGCTTTGCCTGGCCGCAGTTGTTGATGGCGGAGAGAAGAGCTTGAAATGAAAGCTCGACAAATGCCGGCCAAGGCAAAGCTTTCGTCTGTGTGCGCCCACACACTGTTGACGCTCACTGTTACTTGTGACAAGAGCATCCTAACTCAATTCGTAATGCATTTTACTTTTCGTAGCAAAACATTTGTTAATAATCGAAAACAAAAAGAATACTAACCCAAATACTTTATATATACTATTGTTGATGCCATTTATTGATAATTCTATATTGATTTATATTCAAGTTTAAGTAAGAATATCCAGAATATCCATAATACCCAGAATATTACTGAAACATACAATATACCATACACGAATTTTATTCTAGAACTTTGTTCAATTTGCATGTACTGAATTATCTAATTATAACAACAATTTACAATATACTTGTACAAGACATACTACTTCTTAGCTACCAATCTTTTGCAGCTCAAGCTAAAAAACAATATACTCTAAGAAATATACCAATGAATATACCAGACATACTATTTTCAGTTATGCGGTAAGACCTTTTTATTTCATCCTCGGTACGACCCAAACAAGGCTGTTATTTCAAACGGATTTCTCGCCAGCCAATAAATATACGATATCGTTATCGTTATCGTTGTTATTACCGATATCCCCTGTTAAATTGCATGCCAGCGTCGATCTTTCGACAGTCCTGCTAACAACTAATGAATAACAAATTGAACTAATGTTTATCATCTGTTTCTAAATAGTTTTCTGTTTTTTGCAAGCCCATTCGGTATTATCAATTGTATATATATATACAGGGAGCTCTGTCAAGAAAGCCAACAAACCAGACACTAAACAACCAACAACCAACAACAACAACTACAACAAACCAGAAACAACAAGTAACAACTCATACACAACAACAAGTTCACAAAAATCATCAATGAAAATTGGCATCAAAGATAAGAAAGAGAACGAAAATCAAAAGAAAATACTCAATATTTACACACAAACCGCAAAACTGTGGAACAGTACAAGTGAAAGAGCAGATAAATAATCTATCTGCAGTTCAAACTCCAGTTTTCTCATATGCATGTTAACATGCGGTTTACCTTGTGGCGGTTGTGCCACCCAACGAATGCACTTGTACATATGGCAAGGTTATAGAGGATGGCCAGAACACAAGAACCTTAACATGCAGTTGAGAAAATGAAGCCAACGAGAACTCAATAAAGAATAATACCTATATAATAAACTAAATGTCACAAATTAAGTAAATATAATTATAATTATTTCGATTAGTTTTGGCCTTATTATGAATACGTATTATACGAGCAACTCTTTACTTTACTTTGCTATAATTTCATGTAATTCCTGCGTTTCTTTCACTTTCTGTACTATAATTTTGGTTTAGGCAAACATTTATTTTTCCCAGAGTCTCAGCGTCGAGCAGAAAGTCTTTGAAGCCAGCGTCGCGCACTCTCAGTCGTCCATTCAGCTATCAATAAGTCGCCATGTCGATAGACCGATTAGTCGAACGAATTGAATCATATCGATTCGCTACACATTTGTTGCTGCTGTTTGTACATTTTTAAGTTCTGATCGTACTTCAATTAAACTCGCGGTGTACTACTCTCAACAATATTTTATATATAGTGTGTATGTATATCATATTCTCGACAGACCAATATCAGGCACAGTATTCGGGCAGCTCGAGCGCCAGCGCGAGTGCAAGTGCTTCCTCTACTAGTCACCATCATATCACACTACCACCACCACATCCATATTATCAGCGGCAGTCGCGCGGCTCGGCCGGCAGCATCCAGCGGTCGGTGGAGGTGCCACCGGTGCCCCCGGTGACCCGTTACAGTGCGGGCAGCATTCATTCAATATCTAGCTCCGAGGGTTCATCGTAAGTTTCTGGCAAAAATACAAAACAAAACAAAAAAACGAAAATAAATTCTACAAGTACTACTAAATTACTGTATGAAATACGAACTCTCTCTCTCTCTCTCTCTCTCTCTCTTTGAATTTTGCCTCTGATACTTCTTCTATCTCTCTCTCTCTCCTCTCCTCTTATTGTCTGTCACACACTCACTTTCTCTCTCTCCATTTCCATTGCCTGTGTAAATGGCTACATGTACCGCTCTCTCTCTCTCTCTCTCTGTCTATCTCTTTATATCTCTCCTGTAACACTACATCCGTCTTTCTCTCTTTAAGTTTCTTTGTGTCCTACTTTGCCGTTTCTAAGTGTGCGCCTTGAAATCGTTGAGCCAGTCTGCATTTTTGTATATTCATACTATTTCTACGTATTTCCGTTCTTCAAGTTTCTCCTTACCACTTCTTTGTGTCTATTACTATCTTTTCGAGCTGTACAAATTGTTCAAAGTATTTATTTATTTCAATCATTGATTTATATAATTTTTATAACTATATTTATGTACATACTATATAATATATAACAAGTGTTTTCAAACTACTTAATGTGTGTTAAAAAAAAACAAAAAAAAAAAAAAAACAATACATAAGATGAATTCTACACTTGGGCACATAGACTTCAACCTACGGCACCTTTGTTGTAGCATCTACCCGAACTAAGACTATGTGAACTGTTTTCCTAGCAACTCTCTGCAATGATTAAGTACTATTCCGAATTCTTTTAGAGAGCAAGACCACAGAAATAGTTATAGTCTGCTTTGGAGATCCTCTTTAGCAAATCTCCAGAAGCTTCCTTTGACTATTATGTGGACAACTCAAGTAGAATTCAGAATAGTAATCTAAAAATGCACTCAACCGATTTCTGTTGGCTTTACATTAAAATTCAAAACTAATGAACTCAAAACACTTGCATGCTATGAAGAATCCTGCTCTGCACTACTCTGTCAGTACACAAACATTGCCACCACACTATACCATTACCCATAATCCACAAACCAGTCGCAATCCAACAGTTAAACAAACAACCAAAACTACTAACAACAATTTAACTGTCTTTCTACAACTCCCTGTGTATAATAGCCCGGTACCACAAATGGAACGTTTATCGATATTGTCCATATTGGAACCGGGCTATACCAATTCTTTCTTTCTCAAAATCTACAACAAATATTCTTAAAGATTTTTAATCGATTCTGTGTAATGGCGATTCTATAATCGAAACTTTACTAAAGTCCTTAACAACTCTATCGACACAAAAACAAAAAAAACAATCCTGTAGATTTTCACCTTCGCTACGTAATGATGGAGCCCTTAATGAGTTTGTGGATGGCCTAGGACCCGGCCAGTTGGTGGGTCGCCAGGTGCTAGGTGCACCGTCGCTAGGTGATATTCAGCTGTCGTTGTGCCACCAAAAGGGCTTTCTTGAGGTGGAGGTTATACGTGCCAGGGGACTGCAGGTAAGTGCAGAAGTTTTGAATGGTCGTGAAGCTTTGAATCTATCATTTTTTGTTGACCCTGCTGAATGATGTAATCTTCTGATCCGCAGCAAAAACCTTCATCAAAGATGCTGCCCGCGCCTTATGTGAAGGTGTATCTCGTGTCGGGGAAGAAATGCGTTGACAAAATGAAAACATCGACAGCACGTCGAACTCTGGATCCGCTGTATCAACAGCAACTGGTGTTTAAACAGTCCTATAGCGGTTGTGTGTTGCAGGTGAGTAAACGATGACCCGAAGAAAGTCAAACATCTCTAATGCAAGACGATATATTCATATTAAATTGTATAATTTTCCATTTAGGTGACCGTTTGGGGAGATTATGCCCGCATCGAGAAGAAAGTATTTATGGGCGTGGCACAGATAATGCTTGACGATCTGAATCTATCGAACATCGTCATCGGCTGGTACAAACTCTTTGGCACCACCTCACTGGTCAGTTGTCCCACTAATATAGGCTTAGGCTCTAGACGCTCATCAATAGCCTCACTCGACTCACTCAAACTCTGAACTAAAACTCAACCCAACTCTTAACTCTATTATCGTAAAACGTACAAACCAATACTAAAATACTGCTCGATGAGAGCGACTTGCGAATTGCAAATAATACGAGCACCAACTACAACAATACATCAACAATAACAGCCACTTAACAACACTGGCATATTCTTCTATATATGCACACATTTATGTAGATTTACATTTCGTTCAATATTCCGTAATATTATTATATATGATAATGCCCAAAGTATAGTAATAAAAAACCAAAAATTAATTTAACTAATAGTGAAGTCAGTAGCATAGTCAGCCACGAAGCATCTGTACAAACATGACGAGTAAAAAAAAAATGATTCAGCTTATATTTAAATCCAACAACAAAATACTGGATTGAATAAAATTTGCATTTGTTTTTAGTTAGCTTTAAAAATGCTATAAAACACCGTACGGCATACACTTGTAAATGAATCGCTCCACTCACATACAGACATATATGTACACCCACACCCAAACATCGGAGGAAACAACGTTTAAATTTTGCATTATGTAACGTTATAGAAAATCAAATTTAATTAAAATCGAAATTTGAATTCAAAACAAAAAAACTGCTGAATACAAAAGTATAAATCAAGTTAAAATACCTATCGCAAGTCACCTAAAAATCACCGTTACTCTTTACCGTTACGTTTTTTGGCATAGCATACAACTTCAACGTAGTTATTAATAGACTCGTACAATACTCATATAGGTATGTTTCTCTATCCCCAACTACCTGAAAAAAACACATAATTCTACTGCATGTGTAGTTCGTAATAACGTATTTTATAATTTAACATACTTACATATGCTATACTCGTTTCGACAATTCTAAATGATAGAGCTACTAATTTAATAAACCCATCCCAACTTTGGAATTTCTTTATTAAACTACCGAAAGGAATTAAATATGGCAATTCTCGGCTAGCTAATAATGACATATGTATAGGCACATCATGTAAAAACTATCGCCTAGGCCTAGTCAATTTTCATCTAGCTTCCAAATATTACTAAATCTATTTTCGAATGATCAGGGTCGTCCGATTGTTTGGGCCGGTGAATCAATAATGGAGGAACAGGGTGAATAACAATTTCCAACAGCAGTGAATATACTTTAGCACAAAGCACAAATGACCCCAAACTTAACCCAAAAATGAACTGAATTGTAAGTGCACCAAAACTATCGATAAGAATGCTTTATTCGATTATAATCCCAACTAGCAAAGCTTTCTGTATAAATCGTTAGCAAGCCCATTTTGCCATTTTAATCAAAACAATAACAATTATTCCACTCACTAAAACAAAAGGATACTAACAACTAATTTTCCCGTTAACACAATTACGTGCTATATACATACTCTGAGAAAATCTATCGATATGCTGTGCTAACCTTTCCATATCTTGCAGTAACCCTTGCAAAGAGCTGCCAGCCAGGCAGCCAAATAGCAAAAGACCAAGGTCAGCCGGCAGGACTTGCTAAACTATGGACGGATCTTCTGGATATCCACTCAGCACGTTGCTGGCCTAATCTATGTCCAATATTAAACAGATATAGACATATGATATATTATATATATATATTTATATAGATATATATATTTTTGCATATGTGATATGTATGTAAACGTATATATATTTATATATATATTAAGCCTAATATGTATATGTATTTATTTATTTTTTTGTATTCTACCAGCCGGAGATTTCCATACAAGTTTAAGGATATAGTTAATTTTGTAAGTCATGAGAACAAATGCATTTAAACCAAACCGAGAACACAAGCAGAGGCCGATTAAAAGATATACTTCACTATGAAATTCAAGATACAAGATACTTGAAATATATCTAATACATAATATACATACATCTCTCTAATGTAAATGATAATATTGGAGAAAGAAAACGTGTAAATTGTCGCATATTCGAAAGAATTTTTACTACGCAACTAAGATCACTATTATTTTCGTAATACGATTATTATTATTATTAAAGTAACGTAAAAAATTAAAAAACATATACTGACATTCAACCAATTTAAGATAAAGTGCTAATGTTGAGTAAAGAAGATGACCAGTCGAAAGGAGAAAAACATACAAACCTATTGCTAAGTAAGTAAAACATAGTTGAGAAGGGAAAGATACAAATACGGAGTCGTTTAATAGATAAATCTAAACCAATAAATTAAAGTTAGATATTGCAGAGGCGACGTGTTTACGAGTATATATATATTATATACAATATATATGTATACACATGCATGTATATATACAGATACATACCTATGTCTAAGCAAGCAAAGAACCACTAACACTTAATAAGCGTAACTTACGATAAACCTAAACGTAAATTAAATCTTTAATTTAATAATAAAGTAACAAAAAAGATATATATGATATATGAGATATGTACTATTAATCGAAGAAATATTTATCAATCGTGACGTTTGAGCTAATTTAATTTGGTAAATGAAAAAGACAAAACGTAAACAAAAAACCAAAACAAAAACACAATCAAATCAACATGACGCATTCACTTGAATTATACAAATTGATCTTAAGCTGTACATAGAACCCAACACACAGACACACACGTACTAAACCCATAGAGTTAAATTTGTTAAATTAGCAATTATTTTTGTTGGCTTTTTAGCTTCCTGCAAGAGTGCACTAACTTGGCAGAAACCGAAAATTGTTAAAGTTTGTGCAGAGAAATGCAAATAATACCTTCAGATAAACGCATCGTATTAGCTAGAGATGGGCGCATGTCGATATCAGGTCATTTGGCGAGTAGCCAATGAACGCATAACACGCTATCGCTTCTATTTACATACACATACACATACAATATATTCGTTTATATTCTGGCTACATCGGTGAATTCGATAAACGCATCAAGTACCTTCATGTAATAGTGTGAGCTGTAAAAATGTTACCTGCTTGCTAAAGAAATCGACACGAAACAAAAAAAAACCTAAAAACAAAACACAATGCAAAACCATGTTTAGCTTATAGAGTATTTATTTGCAGAGTTTGAAAAATAATACTTATAAAGAAAATATTTATTGAAAAACTGTACATCTGGCGTTTGGTTGCGTTCGCTTTGGGCAACATTTTGCAATGCATTCGGAATGGGTCAGAATACCAAAAAGAATGGGAAACGGGGAAGCAGAGCTATCGAGATTTCTTCAAATGAGTAAACATATCACAAGCCTGCTTGAGAACGAAGCAGTCGCAGGAGATCTACCAGTTCTAACTACAGTTAGGGGTTATCAACAAAAAGCTATAGCATTGTTCCTACTCAGATCGTAGACATAATGTATACGTTTCTTTCTTCATATGTCGATATTGATTTCAACCTGTCCGTCCATTCATCAGTTTACTAACAGCAGATCAGATCCACAGATACATTCACAAATTTAGATATGGATACGGATACCATTGCATTCTAAGTTTCCTATATACGTAACAAATGCCAAAAATCATATAATACAAAAGAGATGAAGAGTAAATGCATTCAAAATGTTGCAAAAGAAATTAAGATCACTTAGAACCAAAACCACAACCAGAACCAATGAAAACACGCTTCAAGAACTTCAAAACTATCAGCGAGGTTTCCAGCTAATTAATATACGAACACACATAGCGATATCTAAAGACAGATACAAATACATTTAAACGATACATGCAATACATAGCAAGTTATAACAACCAGACTTTTCTCATATAACTTTTTCTATTATAAAACTCTACATTTTTGTTACAAATGCTCTCCTTAAAACATTTAAAAGCTTCTTTAAAATCAACAACAAAACTAATTGCAATAAATATAGAAACTAATGTTGGCACATGTCAGCCTTCAAATGCTCTTCTCGGGAAACAAATAAAGTAGATGAATTATACAAAGATAATCCAAAGTATAATTAAAAAGTATCAATCAGACTTTAGTATTTCAATGAATTAAATATGGTAACAATAAATTGTCCGGTCATATCAGATGAGATGGAACATTCTTTGCTCCAAATTACATCATTATAATTAAAGCAATATACCAAAATTCTTGAGATGATCCTTGAGGGAAGAGCATTTGCCTCCACATGAATAGCGCACTTCATCGTCGTACATCTCTCGTACTTTCTCTCTAATTAGAATTCCACTATGAATTCGATACACAAATATCACACACACATACACACACAGAAAACATATTAAGAAATGTTATTGAGAACACACAAAATATATTATGAAAAGTTATTGAAAAAGACGAAACGAAAAAGCTATTTACTCAGTTCAAACTGATAAACAAACAACTTGAATACACAACAACAATGATATATGTATGTACATATATCATTAATTGCAACATGTTGAAAGAAAAATAAAACAAAACAAATGAGAATCTGCGTGAAATACGCTTCGAATATATTGTATTTTAATATCTCGACAGAAATCGAAGGTCGAGAAACGACAATAAACTGTGAAAAAGAATCTGTAAAAAACAAAAACTTAATTCAAAAAGAGACATGTAATTATATTATTAAAAATGAAAAATTTGCAAAGAAAAAAAGCATACAAATAAAAAAATATTGCAGAACGCAGACTTTGAAATTGTGTAAACTACAAATTTAATGAAAAACCAACAATTAAATAACAAAACAAAAAAGGAAATATTCATTAAAATTGTTTTCTAATAAAACAAATTCAAATTTCTTTTAATTCGCTCGTTGGTTAATATCTGAAGTTTGCCCCTTCACCAAAAATCTGCAAAATCCACCCACTGAGTTATAAAGAAAAACAAAATGAAATTGGGGTTTCACATAAAGCGGTGGTATTCCTTTATTTACCATTGATAAACCATTAATCATATATGGTATGTATAAATAATTCAAACATTGAAGATTTGATATTTGTTGATTTATGTGTAGTAATAAATATATGCAAAGGTATATATATTATATATACCTAGATGCGTGTATCGCTACAATATCGGGATCAATGGCGACATACTTCTCTCTCTATCTCTCTTCTTTATCTTCTGACTATCATTTACAGTTTACGCGCTTGATTAGTTTGACTTAAAAAATATACGATCATGGCTCGCACAAACGGATACAATAGATACGACATGCAGGCATATCATACGATATATCCGGGGCATACTTAGTATTCATGTTAGATACATATCGTGTTAATCTTAAATTGAATAGAAATTATCTTACAAAAGTGTGGCTAATTATTCAGTTTTAGTATTAGCTTTAGTGCGTATTTCAAAGGAACCAATGTTAAATGTCATTATAAATAAGTAATCGTACATGGCCTAATGTCATCTAGAATAGTATAATGAAATGGCAAGTTGTAGCTAGGGCTGATGGGAGTGCGGGAGGGGATTGCTCTGTGTGTTTGTGGGGCTACGTCTATTACAGGTATTACATATAATACGTACTAATCAGTCTTCATAACGAAAATCAAAACTGTGCGAGTGCCATATGTTAAATATTCAGAAATGGGGATTATTACATTTAGTTCAAGCATTTATAGTATTTACTCTTTAAATTGCATGGGATTTAGCTCGTGATAAAAGCATATTTGGAAAGTCTTCATTGTGTTTGTGGGAGACAGATATGTATGTATGGGAATTGTTTTTCTTAGTCCTTGAGTTCTATGTAAGTATATGTATGCGTTTCTCAGATTAAATATATTTATGTACGATACATGTATGTATATACTTTTTATCAATTATCATACAAGAGATACTTTCATATTGTCGATTCGTTACATTACATTTTACATCGATCTTACATTTATGTCGAGGGACTATAAAATATGCTGAAGCTTAGTTAATATACTTGTAACTTTACGACGACTAGCTGAAGCGTTGCTTAAGTTTTCTATACATAGAACACGTACATCATTTATGTATTGAGAGATGTACTGTAATCAGTTGCCAATTAGGTTACAATCTCTAGAAAAACCATATCATTGCTGCTTAAATTCGTATGCATTTTACGGGAGAAAATCGTGCGATTACTTGATGGTTATTATATAGATAGAATATATGTATGTATACTATGCATATATACGTATATATAAATACGTTCACACAATTATACACATTTATTTATTTACGAATAGTTGGGTAATGCATGCTTAGTTAGCTTAGTTTAAGATTTAGATATTATGCATAGTTTTAGTATAAGTTTAGTTCATATATAGATTAGTATAAATGATATGATAAACACATACACATACATGCGATATGCTAATACCGCTTATTATCTCACACATCGTGTATAAATATAATGTAAGCATAAAGATCCTACACTTTCTTCTTCTCTTTCTACGTGTGGGACTTGTGCTATATACTACGATATAGTATTCTAGTTCTACACTCTGGCAAATCATACAATTAGTGGGATCTTAGGGATTTAGCTGGGAGATCAGCTTTGATAAACGATGAAAACGATACATCGCAGCTGATACTGCATGAATTGTGCAGTGCATGTGGAAGATTTAAGATTTGAGGCTACTATACACTTAGGATTAAAGATATCAAATACATATATATAGTATGCTATGCTGGCCGCAATACTATCGCTGCAAGTATCTCATTATATTCCATTTTGAAATGTTCTACACATAGTTGTAAGCGATAATTTAAACGATAGTAAGATACTAAAGAGCTTCATCGGCGCATCTGTCAGCCGCAAGATTAATGCAGTTGTGCGGTCACGTAGAGCGCACACTCCTGGTCCGAGGCCATGGAGTAATTGGCTGAGTCACGGTCCTCGGGAATGGTCGGATGAGTCTCGTGTGGCAGTTTGCTAAACACATGATGCGCTGCACCATAGCCGAGGTGACCATACGGCGACTCCGCTGCCTTGCTGACGTGTGGCAAGCGGCGTAGAAAATGCGGATTCGAGTAGCGCACTCCATTTGGCAGCGTGGTGTGTGGCGTCGCAGCAGATGCTCCGCCCAGAGCCACTGCAGCGTTGGCATAGTGCATGCTGGGTGTCTTGAAACTGGACACCTGTGACGGCGGCGGCGGTTGCACTGGGCCCATCGAGCTGGTCATGGCTGAGGTGGAAGCGTACCCGCCATTTGAGACACCGCCATTGTTGACGCCCCCGGCGAGCTGCTGGCTGTGGCAGCCCACTGGCAGCGGCATCGTGCTGCAGTGTACCGTATAGTCAAACTTCTGTTCAGGTGCTGTGCGTTGCATGGGCAGCGTGGCACTGTTGATGACATTCGCAGAGGGATCCGCATTGAAGCTGGACATGCGCATGTTGGTGCAGCGACCGTAAGGCTCCTCCTGTATGGGCGGTTGTGGGGGACGTGGTGGTGCCTTGCAGCTGACTCTGGGTCGAATGACAACCTCCAGTTCACGCTCCTCCCCAGAGTGAACGCCACTCGAGGATTCAGAGGGTGCACGCTCCGGCGGCGATGTGGTGTTGGTGCTCTCTGAGATGGAATTGGTATCGCTGCGCGGTGTGAGCGCCTCGTTGGGGACACCGGAATCAGCGCGACGCAGACAGCGGGATGTGGAGCTGGAGGCAATCTGGTGGCAAGGATACAAGTGACAGAGAGCGTGAGCGAGAGAGAGAGAGTGAAGAGTGCGGGATGTATGAAGGGGATGTGTGATAAGTGAAAAGGATAGAGAAAATGCGTTCAGTTGTGTTCAGTCTGTGCCTGCAAGTGAAAATGAAATTGAATCAGGCGAGAATCCGGTTAGTCCTGTTAGTCATCGAGACACGGCATATCCATCAGGCAAATACATATGCATGTGTATGCATATATGTGTGTGTCTGTGTGTGTGTGTGTCTCGACATCCCTACCAGTGGCCAGCGAACTGATTTATGCTGTCTCATAATGGCAAACATAAATCTCATGCCCAGCCGCAGTGCAGCCTGGAGCGTGCCACGAGTCCCCAACGGACTAGAGACCCTCCCTATCCCCACCCACCCATAAAGTGCGGTGCACGCAAGCCGTTCATCTAAACGAATTAATTCGCGAATATTCCACTACGCGAATACTTGATGTGCTTTCCACAAAAGGAATATTCAATTCAAATCGGACTGTATATGCGAAGTTAACTATGTCTTAGTATAATGTATGATTTAAACTAAGTTAAGTTAAGTTATAAAGATAGTCAATCTTTTCTTAAAATATGTCGGATACCTTTATTAAACGAGAGAAAAGTATGGATATCTTTGAAAGGCATCGTTGCACCAAACAAACAGATAGACATAGTGCAATGCCCATTGCCACTCTGATCACGTATATATATCCATTAAAATGTCAGAGATATCTTCCTCTGTGCGTTGCAATCATCTGGCAAAAATAAATATACCCATCGAATGCATATATACCCTTTGTATTAATGTTAAATATCTCGCAGCTTATGCCCCTGGCAGACCCAGAGGGGCGTGCCACAGTCCCAACACGATTTGTCTACTCACATGTGCCTCGTTTGTGTGCACGGCGACCGTGACTGGAGCCAAAGGACTGACTAAATGATGCTGAAGCGGATGCGAGTGTAGAAGCGGATGCGGATGTGGAAGTGGATGCTGCTGTAGTGGATGTTGCAGCGTCTGCTGGTGGTGCAATGCTTGCGGCTGCTGCTGCTGTTGTAGTTGTTGTTGCTGCTGCTGCAACTGTGGCGACTTGTGATGTTCTGGTGAAATTTGCATGATCTCTGGCATGGCCTGGGGAGCGCGTCCGTAGCCAACATGTGGTTGCGGCACTGTGGGTGGCTGTGGCTGCGGAGCACCCTTTACGGGCAGCGGTGGAGGTGGCGGTGGTGCAGCTGCAGCAGCAGCCGGTTGTGGTGGTTCCAGATCGCGTGTGGAGGCATAGGTGATGCTGTCGTCGCGCACACAGGCCAACAGTTTTCCCTCCTCGGAGATGTTATCGTCACTAATGCCGCCCAGGCCACTCAGATTTGCATAGTCGTGGGCGTGTTGTGGATGCTGTTGATGTTGTTGGTTCTGCTGATGTTGCTGGTTGACTGTCTGTGGAGGCGGCGGCAGCAGCTCGTCGTATTCGCTGAGATGCAGCAGACCGCTGGTGCTGCTGGCGGTGATGCTGGTGATGGTGGTGCTCTTAATGCTGCCCATCGTGATGCCCACAACGGCGCCGGCGGTGGCCGCCCTTAATGTCGCGTACTCGCCGTCGTCAATTTCCCCCGCAGCACCGGCAAAACATAGCGAGGTTCCACGGCTCGTATGGCTATAGGGAGACAAAAGGAGAGAAAGGGAAAGTGAAAACGGGTTGATGGGAGGAAATACCATTTTGGGTGTCACCGAAGCTGCAGAGGCATTGTGAATGCTGGGATACGATTTAAAAGTGACTAGCACATTTAAAGCATAGAAAAAATTACACTTTGAAACTATCGATAACATAATAAAATATTAAAATTTATTAAGCAATCGATAGTATACTATATTATAGATAAGCCTATTATCAAACTTGTGTAAACTATCGATAGTATAAAAATCGAAGCATAATAAGCTATCGATATCATTAAGATCGAAGTTTAATAAACTATCGATAGTATCAATACCGAAGCATAGTAAACTATCGATAGCATCAACATCGAATTTTAATAAACTATAAGGATAATTAATATCGAAGTTCAATAAAATATCGATAGTATTAATATAAAAGTTCAATAAAATATCTCTAGTACAAAACACTATCGATAATAGTATTATCATGGTTGATAAACAATCAAAAGTAATATATATTACCGATAGGATAATAAACTATCGATAAGACTCAAAACTATCAGATATTCGCAAACTCTACGCAACTCTAAAGCTTGTCTATTGACCTGCAGCTTCGGTGCACATCCTTTTGACCTTGACTTGACCTTTGTTGCTCCGTTGATTAGTTACTTGGTTAGTCAAAAATCTAGTTAAACAATCGACCAACAACAACAACGACAACAACAGCAACAATAACAACAACAATAACACAAAATTGTGTGCAATTAGTCTACGAATGTTTTGAGGTTAAGTTCGACACATTCGATTAGTTAGTTAGTTAGTTAGTTGCAAAGTTAGTTTACGTTTAGTTCACGTCTAGTTAATCGAAAACAGAAACAAACAAACAGAAAATAATGTGAAAACAAAAAAATGCAATTAAAAAGTTCAGTTTTTTATCACTCTTCTTCTGTTTTCTTTTTTTTATTATAATAAAACAGGCGACAAGCGGAACAAAAATAGTTTCCTTTCTTCCTGCGATTATAGAATCGATAATTATCTATCACCTTGTTGGCATAGCCTTTCACTAAGGCAAACAAAAACTCATCAAACTTGTAAACAAAATGCGCTCAGTGTTGGTAAATGCTATGTGCAGGGGTTAATGAGGTGTGTGTCGAGGGTTGAGTAATTAATAAATGTACGGACCGATGACCGATATAAAAAAACGAAATGAGAACAATACGTGCAAAGAAACAATAACGCAACACAACATGGAAATGAAAATGAGAATGGGAAAATAATGAATTCTCTAGAAAAATAACATTTACAAATTTAGAAGTCACTTATCGCTAAGGGCAAATGAATTGCTATTGAGTAGAAGAACTTATGTGAATTAACAAATTAATCTGTCTACAGATTAATCAGTTAATCACCGTAAGCCAGTTCAGGCTAGCAATCAATCATTTTAGCTCATTTCTTCAAGCTCTGTTTCTTATATTTCCAAGCAATCCATCTGCTCTTCACGAAGAAGGTCTTTCCTTGGGTTGATGTTGATGTGCATTGTGAATTCCAAATGGAACTAAAAACAAAATAAACTAAGTACGTGTGATATTTATGCGGGTTGCAGTTTCATTGGTAAGTCGAACGGACAACGGTCGCTGCCTTTTAGCCTTTGCCATTTGCCAGAGTTGCCACCAGAGTTGTCACTCTCAACTGTTGCTGTGCGCGGCATTTGACACTGTCTGGTTTTGCTTTTTGTAACGAAAAAACGATTTTTTACCGCTTGCCATCAGTTTGTTCTTGGTCACCAATTAGTAGGACATCATCAGACGTACTCGTAACTTCGTTGAACGTAACCTTGAGCTTGGGCGAGCTCGGTGTCAGTTTCGGCCAGTAGATATCCTCCTGTGCCACCAGGCCCATGCTCATGCCCATGCCGCTGACGCTGCCCATGCCACCCAGCTCAGTGCTGGTGGCGGTGCTCATCATATCCGGTTTGCAATTGTCTCCGCCATTCACAGTTGTGCTGGTGGAGTTGGCACCGCTGCTCGAGTTGCTACCCGTGCGTTGGCCACTCGACATAAGCAGGGGCTGTGCGCTGGCCTTGTTCAGCAGTCCGCCGTAGGTATGGTCCAGTGGTGGCAGCTTAAAGTGCCAGCGACGCTTGATGCTCAGGCACAGCCAGACGACAATCCACAGCAACAGATGCGTCACTCCAACCAGAGCTACCCCAAGGGAAAGACAGCGAGAGAGACAGAGAAAAAAGATGATTAATCGAGTTGCAGAGACATAAGTCACGTTAATTGAGTCAAAGCCAAGTCGGCACCTCAACGGGAACTGCCCGACGGCGGCCATTTGATAAGCGACCTTTGTTCTGGCCGTATTCGCCGATTAATGCTAAAGCCAACAAAGCAAACACGCTAATTGGCTTATAAAGCAATGACAGACAGATGGACAGACAGGCAGACAAAGAGGAGACGGGTTCAAGGTATTATGACATGGCTTAGGTTTAAGCGGTGGAAGTAGGGAAGAGGGTAGGGGCGTAAGGCAATTGTGTAAGCCCAGCTAACCCCATTGGCCACAGCCTGTTATGCTTGTGAGCCTCAAGCACTTAGGCGGCGATTGCTTTCGTGGTTTCGCGTATTAGTTGCTCCGCTTTGATTACACGACCTAAACCCCTCTTTATATAGGTTGTGGGTGGGGTTTGCAAATGGCTTAAAGTTCAAACAGGGATTAGCTGTCTCTTCTACTCACCTGCCAGAAAAGTTGGACAATGCAAATTGTTTTTATACGTGGCGCTTAGATCGTTCAACAGCGGTGCCTTGACCACTGCCAGAGCCAGGACAAAGCACAAGGAGGCGCAGTGGGCAAAGTAGATCCAGGTTTGACTAGCCTTCAGTGTGATAATCGAACGATCCCGCATGCGTGTGGCCAACCTGCCGTGTCCATACAAATACATGACCATGGAGGAGGCCAACACCAGCGCTGTGGCCAACAGATACAGAGCCAATGTGACTGTGGCATTTAGTATGAGTCCAGGTTGATGCACTGGCATTACCTCAGCATAGATCTGTAGCTTGTACAGATTGGAAACACCAACATAGCCTAGCACAATATCCAGTGCGGCGACAATCATCTGCAAACTGAAGACGCAGGCAAAGGACTTGGAAGTGTTCCAGAACACAGCGGGATAACGCACTGACCAGACTAGCAGGGCGCAGAGGAGATTAACAAACTCTGCGCTGGGAGGCTGTGCGAATATGGTCACATCGATGGGTTTATCGATGCCGAAGAAGAGCTGCAACATGCCAGCAAAGCCATCGAGACGCACAAACTCAGTGCCGGGTGTGGCTACAGCAGGCGTAGCTGGTGTTACAGCTTGCACTGCCTGAAAGTCGCCATCTTCCAGATCCAAATCAAGTTCATCCTCCTCCTCCTGCTGCTGCTGCTCGGCACTGGACTTGGCCACAAACTCACTAGAGCTAAGCAGATATTCCGGTTCGATTTCCACGCCTGATTTAGATGGAGCTGCTCGCTTGTTTATGCGGCGTTTCTGTGTCTTCGGCTTGATGGCAATGATCTTGGAGTTGGAGTTAGAACTTGAGCCTGGTGTCGAGGGTATTATATTCTCTGGCAGCAGCTCGGTACGCACACGATGGATGCTGCTGTCACGTGTTGTGGTCTCTTCCTGATGTTCCAACATGGCTTGCTCGTGCGAGGCCACGTGATGGCGACGCGGCTGCTGCTGTTGTTGTTGTTGTTGCTGCTGCTGTTGCCGTTGTTTGTGGTGATGCTTGTTGTTGCTGTTGTTGTGGTGCTGGTGGTGCTTGCGGCTGCCTTTGGAGTGCTGCTGCTGCTGGTGCTGCCTGGTGCTACTGGGCGCAGCTGCTGCTGTTGAGGCAGCAGTTGCAGCTGTTGCCCTTGTTGTCGGAGTCGGTGTTGTTCTTGTGGTCGTTCTCTCTGTTGTTGTTGTGGTTGTCGTAGAGCTGCTGCTGCTGCTTCTAGTGGGCATCATTGTTGTCTTAGTGTTCGCCTTATCCAACGTGCCCAATTCTTGCCAATTTTCCTCACCCAATTTGCTGTTTGTTGTTGCCCTTGGTTCAAAATCTTCGGGCATTATGATTGCGCCTCCCTCCTCATCGACATCCCCGACATCGTCTTCATTGCCATCATCAGCATCATCATCATCATCATCAACACCATCATCATCAACATCTTCGTCGTCTTCTATGGCATCAAGGGTAGCCTCTTCGAGTGCCTGTCTCTCCTCCTCCTCCTGCACCTCCTGTTCCAGGGCCCGTCGCTCGTTGGCCTCATCAATATCTCGATTAATTAAATCGGGCACTTCAAAGTATCTCGCCTTGCCACGGGCACCCGCAGATGCCGTTTTCATAGTTCCTGCCGATGTTGTTGTTGTTACCGTCGTCTTGGCCGCCTTCCTGCCGTTTGAACCATCCTTATCACGTGTCAGCTGAAACAAATTATTATTGATGCCTCCTCGAATTGCTGTGAACATCGTATCGTTGTAGTAGTCCTCTTCCTGTTCATGTTCCAAACTGTTTTCGGTTACGTTCGCTGCTCCTCCTCCTCCTCCTCCTCCTCCTCCTCCACCGCCAGCTGCCACAGCCTGCCAATCCCTTGGCTGCTTTTGATAGGGCGGCAGCGACGGTGTTGGCCCCACAGATACAGACATGGCCATCAAGTTGCGTCTATTGATAACAACAAAGTCCAATTCGGTTGCCCAAACTTGCTCTGTAAAGCACAAGAAGATGAGAAAATGGAGTGAGTGAAAGAGACGGTGAGGGAAGGGAGGGGACAGAATCGATGCGAGATGGATGCGTATAATTAGACTTAGCTGCTTCTTCAGCTTATGCCTGATTTGCTGGCAACAAACTAAATTGCTTTGAACTACTCAATTCCATCGATGCTGCACATGCTGAGGGATTAAATGTAAAGCAAGTCTCTGTATAGGACAATCACTCAAGCACACACACACAGACACGCATAGAACCACACACATGCAAGCACAATCTTGCCTTGAATAAATATGAACTCACAGGTAATGAGCATTTGCAAGCAAGTGAATGCGAGAGAGATAGAGAGAGAGAGCGAGTGCTTCAGCTCGCTTTAGGTTATCGTTAATTAAATGAGGCGTTAACAGCAGATGCTTCTTAACATCCTGTACACATGCAAGTGTCGACAAAGGGTATAATGAAGCACACTTCAATCAGTTCACAGTATGAACTTCACACTTTAAGTGTAATATTTGAGGTACCTTTACCTTAATTTACAAGGTGTCCTCCAGTTAATCATACCCATGACTTTCCTCACAGCATCTTTAGGGATTTGAGTACCACAAAAAGTGTTGCCTACATTTCAGCTGCATTCCAATTGAATTCGCCACTAAGGCACTGAGTACTTCCTACTCGCTATTCCCCACACGCTGTTACTCGCTACTCGTTATGCGGTACTCAGTATTCTTACTCTTCAGATGCTTAGCACCGGATAATGGCGAAGCCTCCCGTTGGGCTAATTAAGCGTACATTTGCAGCATATGCTGTGGGTATTTTATGTTTCATTAAACGATTTCCGCCAACTACCTTCAAGCATGCTCTCCTCCCTCCTGCCACTTGCTCTGCTAATGTAACCTTTGCCCTTGGCAAGCCAGCCTGATAAGCGTTAAGCTGTGCAGTTTGCTCTACTAACAGCAGCTTGCAAAATTTATTCAAGTGTATTCGGAGAGCAGCAGCAGCAACAAAATGAATCTTAATTAGAGCTGGCAGCGGATGCAGATTAATGAAACATGTTGGCCAAGCCAAGGAGCGTAATAAACAGACGATTGCATATTTATTGTGATTACACAAGCCATGGAAATAGGCTATTCGAACTTTCTGATAAGTGCGGATTAATGCGAATATGTAATTATAATTATATTTTTGTTGGCCAGCTTTCTTATAATTGTAAACCCATTTCTCTAAGAGTCTGTTTACTGTTGTATATTTAAAGACTTCAGTATAAAACAATCACGAAAGCTACAGTCGTTACTACAAAGTTATAATACGTTATAATAGCGGGTATAAATATTCCAACATGCTTGACTACAGCTTTCTTCTCTCTCTCTCCCAATCTCTTCGTAGAGAGTTTTTAATGTGGCTTAACACATTAAAAGTTCCCAAAATAAAGCTATTCCCTCTGCGTAGGCAAAAGTTGCACCCTGCTGTCGCCTTGGAGCCTTTCATTTAGTTTCCTTGGTAAGCATATTAATTAAAATTTGTTTAGATTCCCATCGAAATCTATTAATCAATAAGCTGTGAAAACTTGGCGGAGTTGTTTGTTTAGGCTGACAAATGCCGCAGCTTAGCTAATTTATAATGCTGGCTAATTAGTTTATTTTATGAATTTACGTCTAGCTCTGCTTAGCACCCTCTACTTTCCTACCTTCCCCCCCACTACTTTCACTGGCCCAGTTAATAAAACGAAAATTTGCCGAGTTAACACTTTCATAAAATTATTTATTAGGCGAGTTGCTTTAAGAAGCACAAAGCAAATGCCAAGCGGGAGACAAGGTATAGAAGAGAGACTCGGAAATAAAAGATGAAAACTGCCGAACAAATATTAAAGACAATGTCGGGGAAGAGGAGCAAGGAAAACAGGATTGGTTGGGGATTACAACAATGGTTGCCATAATAATATGTCGTCGTCGTCGTTCTCGTCTTCCTCGTCGTCGTCGTCGACGTCATCATCATCGTCGCAAGTGGCTCGTAAAACTGACAACACCGAAAATCTGCAGATTAACCCAGCGGCAAAGTTGTCGTTGTCTCTCTCCTTCTCTCTCTTTGTCTCTCTCTGTCTCTCTTCCTCTCTTTCTCTCCCTTCTGTGTCTGTCTCTTTTCCTCTTGCATCTGTCCCCATAATGGCAATGACAATAACACCAATGCCAGGGAGTACAACGAGGTATGAAGGAAATGTAATGAAAATCCTAAGGCAAAGAAAACGCCCACTCGCCGGGCAGTGCCTGGCCTGGCCGTGCTGACTACCCTGCTGTGTGTAATAGTTGCCCGATAAGCCTAACTCTCCCCTCCCTCCCTTCTCTCCCTTTCTCTATGTTTCCCTCTTCCTTTCCAGCTCGACTCGCGCGCTCGTTAAGTCTTTAGCATAAATAATGATAAGTTTCATGCCTTGGCCAGGCCGTGTTCTGGCCACAACATCTTGGTCCACTTCCGCCCCAAGTCTTTCTGCCTCCTCCCACCCCCCCTTGACTATGTAATTTGAGTGCGCCTGTTTAGCAGCCTTTTATGCGCTCAATATGGCGCAGGAGGAGGCGTTCTTTCCTATCACAATTTTCATTTGTTTTCTTAACATCTGCATTAATTATTTATGAGTGCAACACGGCGTATAAGTGATTTGCAGCCATTAAATTGTCGGACGCGCTGATTTTAACCCATCATTAAAATCGGAAGCGAAGCCATCATCCCAGGCAGCGAGTTTTCTATACCCTATGCTAATAAAGAGTAATTCGAGTGGGTAACATAGAGCACTGCACATTTAAAGCTGCTTAAAAACAAGCACGAAAGCTACAGTCGAGTGTGTTCGACTGTGATATACCCAGTACCCACCTAAACAAAACGCCTTTTTAAATATAGAACTCCTATTTTTTGCGAATTTTCTGTTGCATACTTTGGAGAGCTGATTTAGAAGCGGCTTCTAAATAACGATTTCTTAAATAACTTCTATGTTATGTACGGACAGAAAGGCAGACGGACATGGCTCGGCTGTTGATGTTGATTCAGAATATATATAGTTTGTGGACTCTGCCACGCCTTCTTCTGCCTGTTACATGCATTTTCGGTTGGCACAAAGGTGTAATACCCATCTAGCCTTATGGGTAGCGGGTATAAAACCATACAGCAAATTTCGTTATCCTCTTTCAATGGAAAATACTTTTTGGCTTAACTTTTGACCGCATTTCCTAATTAGGTAAAATGTATTTAGATTACGGTATAGTTGCAGAGCACTCTCTTTTCTATTTCAACGCATATTTCCAAGCATTTTCTCTCTCTCTCTCTATCTCTAACTTTCAGTCTGTTCAGGTGCAACGTTGCGTATGCGTGATTTATAAAACTCGCCTCGAGCTATTAAAATGTCATAATAATTTAATTAAATAAAGTAATGCAACGCATTCGCTGCCGCAACTTTTTGGTGCCTCGAATATCTTTTTCATTTTATTTCACATTTTCCTTTTCTTTGCAACTTTTTTATGCGACTTTGTGGCAACTTTTGGAAAGCAAATTTTCCATTATGATTTAACGCTGCGCTGCCTAATTGCCTCGCGAGATTTTATGCTAATGCACAAGTTGAACAAAGATATATATATAGAGTGTATATATATTATGTGTACATATATCTGACAAGTCAATCGCAGGCTGCAAAGTTTTGTAATTGCTTGGCGGGTTCGCCTGCCGACTGACAGCTTTCAAGCTTGCCGGACGCGACGCGGCTTAGAGGTATCAGCGAGAATGTCAAGCACAAGTTGACAAATTGCTGGAAGGGAAAAAAAGGGAGAGGAGAAGGAGAAAGGGATAGCTGGCTAGTGAAGCAGCCAAGCGTTAAAACGGCCCCCCGACAAGGCATTGCACTTAGTTCGTCGTGCAACCATCTCCGGCTGCAGTTGCATGCCACAGCCAGACGCAGTTGCAACTAAGACTTAAGCTACAGCTCCATCAGCGCCAGCAACAGCAGCTTTAGTTCTGCATTTTTTTTCCGCATTTTATTTCAGTGTGCCAATGATTTTCTAATTTCAACAGCAACGACTTAAAGCCAGCAGAGCAACAAAGTCTGCCAGCGACAGGCAGAACAAGAGAGAGAGGGAATGCAAGAGAGGGAAAGAGTGGGAGTGCGAAAACAAAAGAAATCGAAATTAATTGAAATATCACATGGAAGGCAACCCACGCAGAGTCAGGTCACTTTGGATTAAAACTGAACTCGACTCTGCACACTCCACTGGCCTGCTACTTCTCTCTGCACCCCCACACTCGACTTCCCCCACACAACTGGACGCTGCTCGTCATGGCTTTTATGATGCCAATGCGACCGCCTGCCACATTTTTAATTTACTCGCGCAACTCGATACCGCTTCAACGACGGCTTTGTCCTGCTGCAGCTTCTACTCTCTTCTCTCCCTCTGTCACTCTCTGTTTCTCTCCCTCTCTCTGCTTCTCTTGCTGCTCTTTTGCTCTGCCATTTACTGTTGCCCAGTTCAATAAACCCGCCATACGCTCAGTCAGTTAGTCAACCAGTTTCAGTCACTGTCCTCGCGTAGATTGCCACTTCCTTCTCGGAATCGTTTTAAATGTAGTTAATTCTGATTTGACTGTACATTTCCATCTTGCTTATGCTTAATTCCCGGTGAAATGTTTCCAGAAAACGACAGTAAATATTGAGAGATGTCTCTCTCCATATTGAGCAGGTTGTGTAACCCGTTCGAGTGAATCGTTGTTACCTCCCTTTGGCGTTGTCCGTGCAATTTTACATTCTTTGAACTCGACAAACAAAACTTGCTTTGCCATTTCCCTTTTGGTCTGCTTTTTTAATTCTTTGTTTTAGTCATTTACTGTGGCATTAGTTTACTGTGCTACCAGTGGCACGTAGACTCCCCCAGTGGGGGAACTTTGTTGTGCAAACTGATGAGGCCTTCTCTCTGTGTGTGTGTGCCATGGATCCTGCTGGCTCCTCTGGCTTCTCTTGCTCATTCAACCAACATTTGCACAGTTTTGGCTCGCATCGTTGCCTGGTTGCCTCATGCCACACACCGCGCGCTGTTAATAACATGGCTTATTGCTGCCCATAATGGGCGTGCCGTCAACCTGTCGCTGTTTGTCTATGTGTGTCTGTGTACCTTGTGTGTGTGTGTGTGTGTTTACTCCTGTGGTTGTTAGCCCGTGCCCATGTATGTGTGTGTGTGTGTGTGTGTGCAACAGAGGCGGCCATATTGGCCATGTTTGGGTTGCTTTTTTGTTTGCCTGCCTGTGGCAGCGACTCATGCATATGTTTTGCCAGCAGATTTCCCCAGCGATTGCAATTGCTTTGAAGAGAAGCTCGTTACACTCACACACACACACACACACACACAGAGAGAAGGAGCTCAGTTCATCGTCGTCGCATGTACATCGCATACAGATAGGAAAATAGAGAGAGAGAACTTCAGCAATTCCCTCAAGCTCACTTTGTTTAGCTGCCCGACTCATCTCGACCTGATATCAAACAGTTTTACGAGCCAACGATATATGCAAACGACAACTTGGCCTCGCACTATGGGCTACTCTGGATTGCCTGGTGTACAATTATCCATTACCTTGTGTGGAGATTGCACTGCAGAGATGGCATTAAATCAGCAGCAAATTATAATAATTCAATTAACTGAAGAATGACTGCAAATGCCAATTGCAGTTATAAACAAGCACTGAATGACAATAACGTGCCGCATGACAACGTGTCGTATACGCTACTTTGTCCCGCTGTACGGAAGTGCAGAAATTGAAATGCAATTGAGTCATAAAAAAATCCAAAAAGGGTACACACACACACACATGATGACAATGATAAAGAGAAGACCAAAAATGACATAAAAGAAATGCAAAATGGCGCTGCGGCAACTTCCTGACGTCGCCTGATTGTTTGCCTTGCGCAACTGCACACGTCGCACATTGTCAGTCAGTCTGTCGCTGCTCCGTCTCTCTCTTCTTCCTTCCGTCACACTTAATTACACTCTACTCACCTTTCGGCAGCAGTCCATTCTCAATGATGCGCGCCTCGAGCAGCAGCCTCGGCAACAGCAGGCACAACGCAATGAGGATGTGCACAAACGCTGCTGTCGGTCCGCCATGTGTCCACAGTGCGCGCAGCGTGCCCCCGCGTGCCTCCTCCTCAAGGCCATCGTGGGATGCGAGTGTGCAGCGTCGCTCCTTGGCGCCAGTTGCCAACTTGATGCCGTCGTTTGCCAAGTTTCCCACCTGTCAAGCATACAAATGTGAGATTGCAATAAGTTTCCGCCATGCCCAGGCATACTACATACAATATTACTTTGCTAGGGTATGAAGGCGAAAGTATATATATAATGGATATATTATTTATAATCTAGTTCTTTACTTAGAACTATCTGCGTATGGTATTTAGGAACCTTCTTGTCAAATTTGGTATCTCTAACTTATATAGTATCTGAGAATGCGGCGTTCATACAGACAGCCCTGGTAGATTGTAGATGCAATTGTATGCATTTTTCCACCATGCCCAGGCATATTACATACAATATTACTTTGCTATGGTATGATAAGGGGGTGTATGAAGAATAGAGTGTATATAGAAATGATCTAGTTCTATATAAAGTTAACTCAATGGCCTATTATTGACTATTCTTATTTGCATTTTTTGTATATACTATAGGCACCTTTCGCCAACTTATATATTGTAGTTAATAAAATCTCGACGACCCAGACAGATTATGATAGCGAATGCATATTTTTTTTTGTACTATCTGTATCCGATGTAAACAAAGTACCGTGTATGAAATTCAATTTCATGTAGTAACTCCATGTAATCCGGTTATTAATACTATTATTGTTGCTCTTTATTCTTTTCGGTACTTCAATTTCGAGCAGTAATTAATCAAAGTTTTTTGTGCCACAACGCATTCTCCATTGGTTGCATTTGCATGCATAAATCAATTTGCAAACCTTTTTGAAGAGTCGTCAAAAAGAGCTACGCCCATTTTGAAATCCCCGAGCAGAGCGATCGACCACGTATAAAGTACGCTGCGGGACTCGAAATCCCTTTTTCCGACCTCACATGAATCTGGCGGGCAATTAATAAACCCAAATCAAATGAAATATAAAATAAAATGCCTGCAATGGTGAGGATATAACAAAACTATATATGAAATCAAGTGACAAATGTATTGCGGCTGCTTTGGCCCTTTGCATTTTTTATATGCCAAATGGCAGCGCGACTATAACGCGTATACGACGCGTTGTCGCATAAAAAATGCACGTGACAAATGGCGAAATAAAATATTTATTTATGCAGCATATAGAATCACGTACACACACACACACCTACACTACTTGCGTGTGTGTTAAAAGTGAACATACAAATCACGTGCAGAATATAAATAAATGCGCGCTATGTTGGGCTTTTAAATTAAAAACAAGCAGACTTCATGGAATCGCCGAGACAATCTGAGAATGAAATCCCTTCGCATTCGTGCTGTGCGCTGTTTATGTTGCCGCATACCCTGCACAAACGAGCATAGCAAGCAACACTGGACGCCACTGGACAGTAGTTGAAAAGATTACATATGTAGATATCAAATATGTTACACGATCTTTACAGGGTATCTTTCTTTTCTGCTGCACTCCCTGTGCATGTTGCTTTTACTTTTGTTTCGTTTGCTGCACAGCAACAACAATGATTGCAATTTGCAAAAAGCGAAACGCATTTGGAGTGCATTTGCACACGAACACACACACGCATAGTTAAGGTAGCAACAGCTGAGTGAGTAAGGGAGAAAGAAAACGAGTGCCGCTCCGTTTACCCAGTGCGGGATAATACATTTAAACGTGCCGACATCGCGCGGTTCGCTCTGCCCTCGGGCAAATGAACCAAAGTGTAGCTCCTGTGGCCAGCTAAGAGCAGCAGCATTTGCAGAATCCGCGAAATACATTGAGAACCTGCCTGCCACCCACACTCGAGTTTCGCTCGAGGCACTCAAAGCTCCATTCTACATTTGTCTGTCTGTCTGCCAGCTTCGCACAAAATCCGCGACCCACTAGATTATTACGATGTGCGTGTGGCAACGGGGCTGTGTGGCACTGTGGCATGAGGAGTGCGGTTGTTGTGGCTTTTAGTTTTGTTAAAAAACTGACAAAAAAAACGAAGTAAAGTTTATTACCAAAGTTTTAACCGGGTGAACTAGAAGCTCGCATTAAGTTACTTTAAGGAGATTGCAATGTGTAGCACCATGGGGACCTTTTTTAACCTCTATTTAGGTTATATGTATACATATATAATTATATATAATTTCTGGCAGTAATATTGAATGTATTAATAGATGTAAATTATGAGCTATAAAACAATCAAGTTTTACATTTCCTTTAAATGAATTAATTAACGATTTACAGCAGAGACCTGCATGAGGTGGTCTTACGCACCGCAAACACCGCATGCAAAATACAGTGATTAGTGTTGAGTGAGTGGATGATGGAGTGAGTGAGTTAGTGGGTAAGTGAGTAAGTGAGTGAGTGAGTCAGTCAGTGAGTGAGCACTATCAATAAGGTACCAAAGGAAAGAACGTCGGCTGCAGACGAGACTAGCTAATTCATGCAAGGGTCTGGTAGTACACTTTCTTAGCCCGTCTGTGAATATACATTAATATTTATCAATCCTACGACAGTGTGATACTGTGAGTTTGAAAACACTGCCTATACCATTTTATAGATTAGAAATTGTTTTTTTATTATAACAAAAATAAAGTTGTTTTTTGCGCATCTATAGAAAGTTTCTATTTTATTTTCAGATAGCTATGAGCTAAATAAATGAGCCAAATAAAACTCTCTCATTACGATTGCTTATGTATGTCAAATCAATTTAGTTATGTCAAAAATTTGTATTTCTTTAAATTAATAATATATTTTTGTTATCAATGTTTGGTAACATTGAATTTCGTGGAAGAGACAACGCAACGACGGATCGAAGGCGATGCACCTTGTCCTGCTCCAGAGGATTCTTCTGATCTACTTGGCTTTGGTTACTGTCTTCATTGAGGCCAATGAGACAAATGAGACGCATGCCAAAATAGTGGGCGGTCGGAAAATTCAAATCAAAGAGGTACCCTATCAAGTATCTATACGGAAACGAAATGAGCACGAATATCAATTCGGCAAGGGTCATATCTGTGGCGGGGCAGTGATATCTCAGCGGATGGTCTGTTCGGCGGCTCATTGCTTTGCCATGTGGGTGCCACATAGTATATTATACTGTCCACTATGAGTAATCTCTGGCCTTCCCTGTGATCCACAGCAACAGTACATATCCCGTGCGATATCAGAGCAACGAGAAATATGTGGTCGTCGCCGGCCACACAGAACTGAATAAACCGGAGAGCTTTACACAGGAGTATCTGATCGAGGCGATAATCGGACATGAATTGTACAATTATGCAACTCTAGACAATGACATTGCTGTGCTTTTTCTCAATCGATTCATTGCTTACAACAATCCCGCCATAGTTGCAATACCACTCAATATCGGGCCACTAATGCCGGGCACTTACTGCAATGTTAGTGGCTGGGGCAATAGGCATACTGTGCTTCACATGGTCACACTTCCCATTCAACATCCAAGGTTCTGTGAGTTCGTTTTCTCGTTTATGCCCATGACGCAGCTCTGCGCTGGCTTTCTACGAGGTGGCCGCGATGCCTGCCGAGGTGACTCGGGTGGGCCACTTGTCTGCAACGGCACTCTCGCTGGTATTGTCTCGTGGGGCATCGATTGTGCCAGACCCTTCTTTCCCGGTGTCTATACCAACATCTCGTCCTACATCGACTGGATCATCAAGGCCAACGAATCGGTGAACTACGATTATTATGCACAAATGCGCAGTTTTCACGCCGGAGCCAATGAATCTGTTCGAACTATCAATGTATTTATCATTTTATTGTTCTCCTGCCTTATTTGTAGTCCTCACAAGTGTCTAATGAACCCTTCGACTCTTTAAATTATTCATTCTCTTCATTAGTTTTCAGTTGGCTTGTGATAATCAAGCCTAAATGACTCTATTCCAACTGCTTGTGCTGGTATCCTTATCGAACTGCTGCACAAATGCAGGACTGACAAAAACTATGCAATAATTGATAAATTTCAATGAGCAATTGGCAACTGGCAATTTGCAGTGCACGTCCTGCAGGATTCGGCCTGCCCAGTGTGTGTGTGTCCTGACTGAGAACTGATAGCCACGCATCAATGACCAATGTGAAGCAGGACTCTGTATGCGTCACCTCTCAATGAATTGGCCATTATTAAACGAAGGGCCAGCCTGCCCAGCTCCTATCCTCCTGCCCACCTCCATGGTGCTGTGCTTTAACTGATAGCTGTCTTTGGGTTGCCAACGGGGTGGCGCCATTGTGGTCGGTGCGCATATTTACGTGCACCACTATGGGCTGTACTGCACGCAAAACTTGTTGCCCAATGTTCGCATTTTCTTACACTTGCAAAGGGTATACACATTTTGGCAGGCAAAACGAACCAGTCCATGCATGCCATGCTCTCCCCAAACTGTCAGACAAAGCAAAGAATCAATATATCTTATACGAAATTGGATTAAAATTATATGCAATAATCAGAGAAAAACCTATACCACTAACTGCTAGGGTATAAAGCCATCGGCATGTTAATGTAAAACTTTCTTTCTGTTTTTTTTTTGGGGGGTTGCGCTGCAAAAACAAGCCAATTATTTGCAAGTAACCGCAGGCAGCGAGGGTGAAGGCAATGTGTTCGGGTCCGCACTAACGCCAAGTGACAGAAACGGATACGGGACACGGAACAGGAGGCAGGGGTCACGGGACAACGGACACAGTAATGTGGTACACACTATCTGCAACTTGCAATGGCCACTTTAAGTGGCTTTTGGTGTGCCAGACTCTCAGAACAGAGTGCGAATGTCAAAGAGAAGCTGAAGAGTCACTTAAGTGGGCAAGACTTGCAGGTACGACGTAAAAAAGCTTCTACTGTGCACTATGCTCTGCATGCTGGCCCCTTTGCAGGGTATTGTGAGCCGCTTGCAAGTTATTGTATTTTTCTATCGAGTTTTTGCAACGTCCGCCCCCTATAGAGTGAGAAAGGGATAGGATATGAAAAAGCCATAATTGCATTTATTATGCTGATAAAAGCAGGGACACGAATGGCAGCGAGTCGCATGGACTGCATGTGCGAGTGCGTGTGTATGTGTGTGTGTAAAAGAGAATGTGTGTGATAGTTTGCGTGTGTGTGTTCAAAAGGATAACCAATGCAATTGTCTATCAATGTGTGTGTGTGACAGCCATTTTGTGGCGCAGCACGAGTCAGAAGCCAACCGAGCTGCCGTCCAGGCTGAGACAGTAGTAGAGGCAGGGACAGGGACAAACGCAGTGGAAGTGGCAGAGCCAGAAGCAGAGTCTGCAGGCACCACAGCGTATGCTCTGTTTGTTTTTGCAAATAAATTTAATAACGAAAATAATGCCACTAAAAATAGTTTATACGCAAACAAAGGACTCGGCCGAAGCTGGCCAGACAGCACAGACAGAGGAAAATCACAGCAGCAACAACAGCGACAGTTGTGAAATGCAGAGAAATTTAATTATCAAGCACGTCTGTTGCACGAGCCGGACAAACCACACGACGCACAGTTAATTTTCCTGATCCCAAATTGCTTTAATGCTGACCCGCCAGCGACCGCTTTCCCTTCACCACCCCATGCCCATTCCCATCCCAACTTTATTCCCGGTTACTCACCTTAAATACAGCCGACGTAAAGAAGACTGGCAATAGAATGAAGACTACGCCGGAGAGCACAATCTGCAGATTCAATTCGGCAACGGGTTCAATCTTCCAAGGTATTAGCGAACAGCCTAAAAGTAGACAATAGTTGTATGATTAAAGTCCTAATGTTAACTAACAGATTATTAACAATGCTATTAGTATGTTATGAGCATTTCTTTCTTTCTTAAGCGCTGTAAGTTAAACGCATAACAGTGCTTAACAGAGATTCAAGAAATGTTATTAATATATTAAAAGTATATATATTTCTATTGTTGTCTTTCTTAATTAACCCATAAAACCTGTAGGTGTTATACCATAACAGACAGCAGTGATAATGTTAACTTACAGTGCGCATAACAGAGTATTAAGAAATGCTTTTAGTATGTTAGGAGTTTCCTCTATTCCCTTTCCCCACTTATTAATCTTTTCCCAATCGACAGACTTACCGAGGAACCTATAGGCACCATGCATGGCTAGATAACCCTGAAAGAGTGTTAGCAGCACTCCATACCAGATGGACCACAGCGAGTTCAGATGCAGATAACTGCTCGAGTCGTGACCGGAATGCTGCAGATTGGTATAGCGACTCTGGTGGCGCTTCGACTTGATATATTTGGCCTGCAATTGCTGCTGCTGCTGGCTGAGAGTGTTGCTGGCTGTCGTTGCCGTTGTTAGCACCGAGTTGCACATGCTCGAGTTGAGGCTGCCTCCTCCACCATTACCACCGACTCCTCCAGCACTTCCTCCTGCTCCGGCGCCAGCTCCGTTCTTGCCACCCATTTGAAATGGACTTTATTTATCTTGTGTTGCCTTTACTTGGCGTTTTTCACACTATTGTTCTGCGCTTTCCTTGCTGTTTATCTTTCTATCTCTGACAATGTCTCTTTCTCTATGTATATGTGTCTCTCTCTCTCTATCTCTCCCTTTTCTCTGCACAAATATTGACAGCAAATTTCACAGCTATTTCTATTGATTTTGTATTGATTTTGTGCGTTGATTTTCTATTTGTTCAAGTAATGCTCATTGTTGTCTCCACACTTGCTGGCAGCGTTGATATTATTGTTGCTGTAGTTGTTGTTGTTGTTCCCGATATTTGCTCGTTGATATGCCTCATTATAGCGCGCAGCGTTCGTTGCACGCTGTCGCATTGTTGTGGCCCAATACAAATTACTTTGTGTTATTTTCCCAATGATTAGATCCCGAATATATATGACAATGTCTGTAAAGAAAAATAAGTAAAGCGAATTAGTTGAGGGTAGAATACAATAATACAGCTATGATATATGTACAACACATACGTATATAATTTATATATATAAATATATATGTAAGAAAAACCTCATATCAAGTTGGCCATGCAAATCGAATTGCTACAAAACTTTCCACATGCCTTAAACTAAAGTACAGTTCTGATCAGTTTAAATCGGATCTAATATGAGTTATCATAAAAATTCAAAATAATAGACAGAAAAACAAAATACACTAACACTAAGACAAATATAAAAAGAATGGTTAACATGAAACTGTAAGAAAACATTAAGGTAAACTTTAAAAAATCAATTTTCAATTAAATATTTTGATAACTTAAGCATGAAGCTTTCCCTGCATAGTTCCACTACCTCATTGTATTCGCAGAGCTTGCTACCTAAAGGACACTGCATCTAATGTACTTATATATCCATCTGCAGGAAGACTAATGGCAGTCTACATCAATCTGTATTCATTTGCATTTCCCACTATTCTAGATAAATGGTGAAATGAATAAGCATACAGCCACACAAGCAGTTACAAATACAGTCGCATACTGTTACATATGCAGGTCCCAGTTACAGAGACATACAGTTACAAATACAGTCACGCATGCAGTCACCCATACACATACAAAGCCTGATCTTAGTTAGCACTACACATGCTGTAGTTATTAAGCACAATATTTGTATTGGGTTAAGCGCAAAGTGTACCTTAGGTCGAATAAATCTACTCTGAAATGAGCCCAACAGTTTCATAATTAAGAGGTGGCAGTGTATGGCATCTCTGTCCCAGTTGCAAGCCAGTCTTTTATGTCTGTACGTGCAACATGCATAATTACTGTCCCGATGCAGAGAAGCGGGCGATGCGGAGCTGTAACTAACGCTAATGGCAGCCAGGTATATTGCATGTGTTTCTGCGGGTGTTTCCTGCCACAGGATTTGCCGCAGGGGGAACAAAAGGCCGCAAAGCCGTCAACATTTATGCGTCTGTCGCTGTGCGTTATGTTCGACACATTCAACAGAAAGAGTTGTGTTCCGCCTTCACTTTTTGCGCGCAAACATGCACAAAAAATTTTTTGCAATTTGTTTTTATTACACATTGTAATTAAAAAAACCAACTACAATAACTACAAGCGATGTTGTAATCTGTTGGATAAATGTAATTGATAATTGCCAGTTGACCAGGAGATGCCGGCAAGGTGTTATGAGGGGATTTGGCAACAGCTATTGCCAGCAGAAAACATTCGTTGGATTTCGAAAGTTTTGCCAATGGATAGTGTGTATAAAAAGTTGACAAAATATATAAATAAATTAAGGGAAGTTATTTTTTGTCTCTTAATAATAATTATAAATAGTGCAAACACAGTACTTAGTGGAACTTTACAAATTAGTGCGTGGTTTTTGAGAGTGGGTAACTTTCAATGCGTTGTGATTCAATGAATGTTCAAGCCAAATTTAGTCTCTCAAATCTAGGTACTCAGACGGACAGGCATGGATCAGAAAATTGTCCGTACTTAGTATAGCAAATTGTATACCAGGGAAAGCAAACCCAGTTTAGAAAGTGATTAACTGGGCTGCTGTAAGCACTGTCATCGGATTCAGCTTGCTCTTTAATTTTTGGCAAATGAGCTCACTAAGCGGACTTGCAGTCCACCTGGCGATAGCAAACAACGAGGCAAAGCCAACAAATTTTACGACAACATCATGGCCAGGAGACACAATATGACAACAATAGCAACAGCAACATTGAGTGTAAGCCAAGCTAAGCCAAGGCAAAACAAAGCAAGGCAAGGCAAGGCCCCAGCATGTAAACTGAAGACAAACATGAGGATATTCATGAGTATATAGACTCGCATGAGCTCTGTCAACAGTCCGTTCCCAGTTACCAAATGGAGATGAGATGAGAAGCAGGCTTGCTTCCCAAGAACTTCCTTCTACATGTTGATATTAATTTTATGTTAATTACAATCTTTACTTGTTTGTTTGTCTCTCGCTTCGTGCCTGCCTGCCCGCCTGCCTGCTGGCCTGCCCATGTGGCTCATCTCAGACACCATTTCCAGTTCCTTGCAGTCCTCGTCGTCTTCATCCTGCTTTAGTTACTCTTTTGGGGGTGACTGTTGCCGTTGTCTTGGCATGCTCAGCATCAGCATCAGATTAGCCTGCCGCAAAAGTCATAAATGCAGATGCTTACATTTCCTTAGCCGCCCCTTCACCTGCTACTGCGACTGCTCCTTCTACTTCCCTCGGGGCATTTGCTTTGTTTTTAAGCCCCTTTCCCTGGCACCCCTATTCTCTGCGTACGTGGCTCCACTGTGGGGCAATTTGTCGCGTTCGCACGACTTTAACGCAAATGAAACAGCCACTTTATGGCTACTTCTCTGTGTGTGGAGGGGAGCAAGAGAGTGACAGAGAGAGAGATGTAGATAGATTGGATGACAGGGAGAGGGGGTAACAAGTTTGTATCATTGGAGGCGCCTGCTTTGCGTATCCTTTGCGAGTCAAGGCGTGAAATTAAAATGCGCTTTTATACCTGCAGGAAAAAAGTGAATAGGGTATGCACTGCGCCCAGTGCAGCAGACACAAGCTTTCTCTCTAGATGGAGAGAGATAGAACGTGAAACAGTGGCACACAGGCAGGAAGTGTTACAAACAGTGAGATAAGTGATACATATACTGAAATTGTAATTAGTCTTATCAGAAATCTAACTTTATTTATAAATCCGCAAATACTTTAGAAACGTGTTCTCTTATTCTCTCTTCTTTAATATCCTCTTCAGTATCAATAATATCATCTTTGAATACATACTCTCTCTCATGCATCTCTCTTAATCCATCTCTCTTTTTCTACTGCATCTATTCCATCTCTTCCTTTCAGACTTACAACAGTTGCATTTACAGAGCATTTGTACGTCTTGCTTTGTTTCCCTTTGGTGTCTCGTGAGCTCTGTGCATTTGCCTTATCTTCCCAAACTGCATTTTATCTACTTTAGCTGGAGAGTTGCTCAACTCCGACTTTAACTCAAACTAACAGCACGCCCCTTCCGTTGCTGCTCTTGCCCAGACCAGTCTGGGGTGCCCCCTTCTCGTCCCAGCAGGGGCACTCGACTCTACTTCATGCCGCAAAAGCACTTCACATGCCGCCAGCCACCAAAATATGCTAAATGGCACTTGAGCTGCCTTTCAGGGTGTGGCTGTGCCCCAAACTCCCTCCCCCCAACCTGCTCTCTCCCCTGTTGGCTAACGGTACCTACGAGTCGAGTGCCAGAAAGTCCACTCATGCTAATTTATATGGGCAGGCGGTTTCTATGCCTCGTCTGTGTGGCTCTTCACCCTCCTCCTTCTCTCCCCTTTCACCATTCTCCCACGTTCTGCCCCATTCTTTTTGAAGTTAAATGAAGCAAGCGAAGAACAAAGCAAGCAAACAGAAAAATATTGTCGGCAGTTCTTTTTTTTGGGGAGGGGAGGAGTGGGTAGCCTTTTTGTCACCGCATGTTGCATGCAACCAGGCGGCGCAGCTGTGTGGCAATCACTTTGTGGCAGGCTGTGGCAACCAACACAACCAACCAAGCTGTCAATTTTCATTTCATAAATGCACATTTGTCTTTACATTTCCCCTTTAGATATTCATTTATTTATTTCTATATTTGCGCAACTTGAAAAGGACTGCGTGACTTGCACATTTTCCATTTCCATTTCTCATTTCCCGTTCGCCATTTGCATTTCCGTTAAAGTTGCAGCTGCAGCTGCAGCTGAATTTCTCTTTTCCCTGGGCCGAAAAATCAAATGCAAAGCAAACTTTTCATTGTTTGCTTAAGGAACATGAAGAAAAAACGCCAAATTTTTCTGCAATGCTGCAGCAGAGCAGAGCTGAAAGTGCACGTATGTGTGCGTGTGTGGCACGTGGCATGTTCTGAATTGGCTTTACACATGTGCCGAGCTAATACGTGTCCCGTGCAACGACGTTTTTCAATTTCAACTTGCCGCAGCAGCCGCATACGTGCCACAAGAATCGAAAAATAAACAACACGAAGCGAAAAAAAAAAGTATCGTTCTATCGGCACATGCCTCACGACTATGAAATACCCTGCCAAGCATGTGAGAAACATTAGCTGTAGATAAACTAGGGCATGTCCACATGTCCCCTGTGGCGCAGCTTCCCACGGAATGTTTTGCATTGTACAGAGTGCAGGCAGCAGAGTATGTTCTTCTTTAACTGGGTCACAGGCTTAGCGCTTGAACTATGATTCACACTGAGCCAGTCGGCATTAGCAACCAAAACAATAAAGCACCGTTGTATTTTAGGTGAATTCAGCATCGAAATTTATTAGCGCAATTAAATTTAGTTAGTAAATAAATTGGCCAAATACAAAATGGAGCAAAAATAAATAAACAATGTGAATAATTAACAGCAGCACAAAGCAACGGCAGAGGAAAAGTGCAGAGAGTGAGAGCGAGACAGAGAGAGAGGGAGAGAGAGAGTGGCGGCAGGGGAGTGTGTAACTGGCAGCCAAATCACAACAGTTGCACTCATTTACCAACACTGATAGCGCACCACCACCCCCAAAGCACCCGTTTTCCCTGTTTAGCAGTTGCCACCAGCACCACCACCACCATCGAAAGCATTCTAGTGGCACACACCGAACGCAATGCGTCGAAATGCCGCCAATTTTGTGGAGCTTAAATTGCGTTAGAACCAACAGCGAGGGCGGAAAACACCCCCAACATTTTAACTGGATTTGGGGGTTGTATACAAATGCACTGTGAGAAATACTTAGCATATTTTATTAATGACATTTTCATAGAAACGGATAAAGATAATCCATGATTAGGAGAAGTTTATCACTAGTAATTAATGCAATATCATTATTAGACTGTTCTTATCTCCTTAAGAGCATTAAAGAGTTTTACTAACTTGATAAAACAGATGGAGATTAAAATACCAGAGCCCGTAAAGTGCATATACTTTCTAAGCATCGATTGCCAAATACATTAATCCAGTTTGTCTGATTTTCTGTCTGTTCTTTAAAATCAACAACTACAAATGCCACACCTACCAAATTTGACCTGAAGGTAACTGAAGTGTTTGTTCAACAAATGCAGTTCACAAATATATTAAATGTTTAACTGAAATTGTTATTTTTGCAACTAATAAAGAAATAATTAAATTCCTTAGTTTTTTTTACTTCTTTCTTTCTTTCAGTGTATGGAAATTCTCTCCAGACACCAGAATGCTGGCACTGTCGATGTTGTTTTTCACCGTACGCCTGCATTCCGAGCTAGCTCGTAAAAACGCCGGGAATTTATCGCTTTTGAGTAGATTTTCGACGAGGGGAGGCATCACAACACCACCATGAGCTGTTATTGTTATTGTTCTTTGTTGTTGTTGTTGCTACTGTTGTTGTTGTGCAATTGTTGTCGGTTAATGGTATTTGTAGTTGTTGTTGTGTGTAGTTGTTGCATGAGTGAATTTTGCAGCAAAGCAAAACTTTTGCCGCTTAAGAAAATCGATAGAAAAAACGGCAGTCAGACGGGCAGGCAGTCAGCCAAGCAGCCCTTACCTGCTCAGACCCTTCACACACACACACACACACCAGCCACAGTTACACACACGCAGGACACGCCGCATTAAGCGTCGTTTTGTCGTGAACAAATTGTGTTGCCTACTTTCCGGAGCAAGCGTAGCTAAGGCGAAGGTTCTCCAGTTTCCCCGTTTCTCCATTTTTAGAAGGGAAACGAACAAAAAAAGGAACTGCGCACTTGGCAAAATGTTTGGAAACTCTCCTTCCTCCCCCTGAAAACGCTTTGCACTGCAGCCAGGTCTGACGTATGAGTGTTCCTGACCAGTTGGACGCTCTGTTGGCAATTCTATTGCTCCTTGTCTCTGTGTCTCTATTTCTTTCCGCTCTCTATCTCCCTCTAGTTTTGCGACGTTTGTTTCTCTTTTTTTGTTTTGCTGCCCACTTTGTTTATTTGTTTTGTGTGTGTGCGCGTTTTTTTTTGTGCTCTTTGATTATTGTGAATCATTTGCTGCACTCGCTTCCATCAGTTGCAGCCAGTCACAGCTCAAATTGGTTTTTTAATTAAACGAAACTGGAACTGGACTCCCTATGCGCCACGTCGCACCACCTTCTTACCCCTTCGTCCCCTGGCTTGCCACTTTGTCTGCCCTGCAGCTGAAACGTTGAAAATTGCACTGGCAATGACTCGTGTGTCCAGGATTTCTCTCTCTTTTTATCCCTCCTGCTCTCTCTCCTGTTCATTTTGTATGCCTGCAGGCAAACCACACTGGCGGCAACAACAACAACAGCGATGGGGCATAACAAGAGGAAAGAACAACAACAAAGTCAGCTTATTGTGCCAGTGAGCTGTGCAAATGAATAAAAAGCAAGCTGGGGCAAATACCTTTCTATAAAACATACATATTGTAGTATGTATATTAAGTATATACACAGGCAGATAGTATAGTATGTGTGAGTGGCACAGTGGGTTAATTAAAGTACGTTTTCAAAGAAGAAGCCCAAATATCTAGTTGAGAAAGATTACAGAACTACTTAAATGAACAACTTTATATAAAGAATATATTATTGAATTTTGATCAATAATATAAATACGAATAACATTTGCTATCAAATTGTCCAAAGACTTCTAAATATAGCATACTTAATAGCGCATTCAAAAGCAATATAGGCACCATTGTTTAATGCCCAGATGCATTTAGCTCTTTCTGCTTAATTAATATCGTACATAGATCTAGGAGAATGAAGAATACTTGATTGTTTTGCAAATTGAATACGCTTATGCCCCCGGCCTAATGTGGGTCAAACGAGCAGTGCCAATGGGGCGTATGAGTAATATGGACTTAGGGCTCTGGACTTGCTGAACAACAACTGGACAACTTAATTGATTTTCTATTGTGCTATAGCGCATGAGAGATTTGCAACAGATTGCGGTGCAGCCACAGCCTGCAACGTGCCACGCGCAACATGCCTCGTCAGAGGCAGAGACAGAGCGCTACATGCCTGAATCTGTTACATGCACAAAGCCACAAAGGACGTCAACAAGCTTGGAATTATTTAAAACATGCAAGCACATTCCACAAGGCAGCAGGACAAGGCAGGACGAGGTTGAATGAAAATTGAAATATTTTCCAAAGCAATCGAAAATGATATATTGTAATTTATGCGACAATGTCAATTATGCAGCACTTTGTGGCAGAAGCTAACAGGCAAAGGCAGGCTGGAGGCAGAAGGCAGGTGTCCTACACATCAATCAAAAGTGGAATACGAAGCTCAACTCAACTCAACTAAATTATTATCTCTCGCACAGAAGTTAAACCACAGCCCCATAAAGATAAGCCAAGTGACAGGCAAACTGAGGGACAGACAGACAGCTAGACAGACATGGAGACAGATAGACAACCAGATGGGCAGGGCTGTGGAGAAGCAGTGGCAGCATTGAGAGCTATTAAAAATTGCACATGCCAGATAGAAATTGAGACAAGAGAGAGAGAGAGAAAAGTAGACAGAAGTTTTCAATTTCACTTAATGTCGGAACTTTGCACAGTGTGGAGTGCACCGCAAAAAAGCAAACGGGAAACGGAAAATGAGAGGCAAAAAGAGGTTGAGCGGAAGCAAGAACAAACAAATAAAAGAAGAAGATTGAAGAAGCCTTCAGCTTGAGGTTACTACACTGAGCGAAATGCAGCACATGCAGTTTGAGTGTATAGCAAAGCAGGTGTACTCTTTCGCCAAGTGTAACTGTGGTTGCTGCTTCTGCTGCTGCTGGTCACATTTGACGCAGACAAACAACAAAGATACAGCTACAACTGTTGTTGTTATCCCGGTCAGGGTAAACTGAACAACTTGCAGATGATGCTCAGCCAGAGAAAGACAGAGAGAGAGAGAGAGACCGCAGCTTTGGCAGCTGTTGCACTCGGCCAGTCAGCAAATCAAATGCGCCACAGCTGCTACAGAGGTAGAGGAGAAGGAGCAGGAGGGCGGAGGGTAGTTGGGGCACATAGCTTGCCACATGAATGCCGATAGTTGTCAAAGATTATGACACGAGCATTCCAAGAGGAAGCAATGCCAGCAGAGAGAGACAGGGACAGCAACAGGGACAGAGACAGACAAAGACAGCTGAAGCAGCCCAGATTGGACTGAGGCTGATGCTGCAAGTGAGCAAGGATTGAGGGGAAGAAGAGGGCGGACCGTATTATAAACTTTCAAGCAATGAACACATTTGCGCATATTTGCATAAAACTCAACGGATAAAACGCTAGAAACGAGGCCAAATGGCAGAGCAACTTCAACAAGCAGCGCAGGATTGAAGACTGCAAGATAAGAGACTTGAAGAAAGTTTAAGGTTCATCTGAGTAAATGTATATGCTAGGGAATCAATTGCAGGGTATACAGTAGTCGAGGACACGTTCGGGCAACGTTCGAAGTGCATATAGAGAAAGTGCATGAGATAAAAGATATCGCATTAAATTTTGTTGCTGCTAAGCATAGTTTACTAGCTGCAAGGAGCAAGGGTCTTCCTTTGCTATGCCTTTTTGCTTCGCATCTCTCCTTATACCACTATCTCTTCCCCGTCTTTACTTCCACTCTACAGTTTTTCTCCCTCTCACTTCATCTATCTCCTTCTGTTATCATCGATGTTTATACACTTGCATGCAGCATCTCCTCCATCGGCAACTCCTGCATCTACTCCTCTTTCTCTCTCTTCTCCCCTCTTCCTATCTTCCCGTCTTACTCATTCCATGGGTTATTGGTTGCCTGCTTGGGCTCGCATATAAGCCACGATTATTAAAAATTGCAAATACTTTTGACAACGTCGCCCGCACGTTGGCAGGACAAAGTTTTTTGATTGCAGTTTATGCATATGAATGAAGTTGTTTGGCTTTTAACTTGGCCAACAAGCAAAAGAACAAGAACAAGTAAGTGAATGCAGCGAAAGTAGACAAACAGAAAAGAGAGAGGAAGATAAAGAAAGAGCAGTAGGGAGACCAGCGCCAAGACAAAGTGTAGACAACTATTGACAATCTGCTTTAAAAACTGGAACAAAGCAGCAACCATTTACCTGTGCCCCTTACTTCTCTTATTCTCCCTTCTCTTCAGTCTCTCCCCCCTTCTGCACCCACAATTCGTAATTAAGTTTACGATCGAAACCGAGGCGGATGGATGCGAACAAGGTAAAACTTTGGCTTGGCTAAGCTCTAGATAAAAATGCATTATTCATTTCCTAGCTTCTCACTCTCTCCCTCCCCTCTCTGTCTACTTCTATCTGTCTCTCTTACTCTCTACTGTGCTCCTTTTCTAGCACCCTCTCTTTCCATCTTCTAGCCAATGCAGCCATTAGGCAGCGCGTCAAGCGTAAAATGCTAAACTGAAATTTTGTGTTCAACAAATGTTGACAGTGACGCACCCAAGTTGTGGCACCTCACCCACAGCCCACTGTACCTCACCACCACCCTTAGCCTAACTCTGCGCCTCCCCCCTTCAGACGCCTCTGGACTGACCAAGTTGACAGCTGGCGCTGCGCGAAACGACAAAGTGGCGCAAAGATTAATTGAAATTCTAGAAAAAAGCACAAAAAATAAAACGAAAACACAAAATAATACTGCGAAAAAAATACCGCACAGACTTCAAATTAGTTTTACATAAATTTTGCTGGCCAAAGAGGAAAAGTTTTTAACATTTAGTCCCGCAAAAATATTGCGTGCATAATTAGTTCGCATTGGATTTCAAAACTCTCAGCCTTACAGAGAAAGAGAGAGGGAGAGGAAAGAGAGTATGTGGAGAAGACTAAAATTGAATTTGCATAAGTAGAGACAGAGACAGCAAGCTTAGAATTAATGAATCATATACCTAATAAATGTATAATACTTTAGAACACTAAAGGAAAGTCAAGTGCTTTAAAAACTTATGTCTCATCAAGTAGCAGGAGTTAAGAGTCCTCCCCCACTTCTCCGTCTTCTGTTATTTATAATCTGAACAGCTGTCCAATCAAATTATGCTGCTGCTTATGATATAAGAAGAGTAACCAAAATGAAGGAACCCAAAAGCAAAATAAATTCACTTGATTCACTTCAAGTTGTTTGTGGCATTTCGAAAGCTTTACGCTGCTTTCTCTTCCTCGTCTCCCACTCCTCCCCTCTAGCTATTTACGCTGTCAGAATTGCCACGCTTCGTTGCTTCGTCGCCACTTGAGGCGACGTTTTGAAGCCAAAAATTTTATGAGCGAAAATTCCAGTTGGTCTTATGAAAATTATATGAAGCTAAAGCCGAAGGAGGAACAAACATTTTCCAAAGTGCGAAGGTTAAGTGCCGTTAAGGTTAGTATGGGATGAATGAGTCATGAGTCTTACGCCGCATGTTGCACATCATTTTTCCTACACACGAAAGTGTTTTTCTTTGAAGTTTCCGTAAAGTTCCACGAATATTGCAGCAAAGAAAAAGAAAGTCAACAGCAGCAGCAGGCGGACTCAAAGTAGTAATGATTAGGACTAAGAAAATATCGATTTTAATAACAAAAATATCACAATATATCGGAAAATATCATTGTTAATTTCGAAAGTATTATTAAATATCGCTTAAGAATTTAGCAAAGCAGAACAGTATGCATAATGATAGCAACAAAAATACCATATATCAAATAATAGATCGGAAATAATAATATCAAAAGTATCACGTATCAAATATATCGCAAAATATCATTATTAATATGGAAAGTATTATAAAATATCACTTATTAATTTAGCAATGCGAAACAGTAACCGTAAAATACCATATATCAAATAATAAATTGGAAATTAGGATATAAAAGTATCACGTAACAAATATATCGGAAATATGTATAATAATATCTACAGTATTGTCAAAATTTAAAAGCCCTCTGCAGGTTATTTTTTAATGCAAGTATAAAATACCTATTCACGAATCGATTAATCTAAAATATATCGTATTAAATATCATACAGTTCCTGCCTTAAATATTGCACAGCAGTATCGATTTAATATCGAACCCCTCCCTGGCTAAAAGTGCATGCAGCTTAAAGCAGACGGAGAAATGCTTCGCCTTCTTATCGCTTCCACATTGTGATAAGCAAATTTACAGCACTCACACACACACACACCCACAATAATAAAAAAATGGCGCACTTTATGCAGCAAGCAACAGTACGGGGGAGAGTGGGGCGTGGTAGCAGTCGTCGTTTGGAGTAACATGAAACTTTTTAGTGAATCACAGCTCGCCAGTTGAATATAACACTTATCGCCACAGCGCAGCGGAGGCACAAAAGGGGGCGCGTATGGGGGGCGGGACGGCAGCTTAAGAGCCCTGGCAACGCAGATATGCGATCTGTGCTTTTTATTGGCTTTCGGGACTCTCACACACACACACACACACACACACATACACACACATATAAAGCTGGGCAAACCTTCTATGCGTCGTTTGTAGTTTGCTTTAGAAAACTTAATCCCTTCTTATTGAAAGCCAAGGCAAAGGAAAAGGAAAAGGAGGTTGCCTTGTGATAACCTGTAGGCTTCTGTGTGTGTTTGTGTATGTGTTTGTGTGCGGCACGTGCTGCCCAGAAAGTAGCTCCGTTTTGTTGTCAGGCAACGGGTTGAATGCTGTTTAAGTTCCGGTCGGGCGCATTGAGCAATTTATGACTTGATTACAATGTACATAACCCCCCGCGACCTTCTCTGCTGCTCTGAACCTGCCCCCCAAGGGGCTTGCTTCTGCAGTTGGGAAGGAGGGGGCGTGGCCTGCGTGTATTGGTTCCGTTTCCATTTGCATGGCCATAAAACGAAGCGCTCGCTGGCATCTTCAACTGTTTGGCAAATTGCAAATAATGTAATAACAGCACCAGGCGGGAAATGGACTGTACAGAGAGGGTGCCGCAGGGCCGGAAGAGGAAGGAGGGGATATAGCAAACAACAATAACTGCGGCTACCAACGACAGCGACAACAATTCAATTTAACGCTTCATTGAAGTCGACGCAGCGCGGATGTTGTTTTGCCCGTATTTCTATGTGATTTTTTATTACATTTTATTGTGGATTTATTTAATAAAAATACATTTTCATCTACACTGGCGATGACTGGCGATGGCTTAAAGTTTTAAAGCGCACACGCTGCGTATACGCAATGCGGTACTGAATGATTGACTGTCGGACAGCTGGAATGACGGGACTTTCTCCCTCCCCTCTGGGCACTCTCCCTTCTTCTCCTCAATTAAATAATAACTTTTCAACAAGCAACGCAATCTGTGAAAATCGCCGCCAAAGGAAATGAAAAATTATCGAGAAAAACTGAAAATAAAAACGAAAAAAACAAAAACGTCATATAGGGAATGATAATTCAATTGCCTTCAACGACACGTGTGACCACGCCCCCATCCCTTCCCTATTCCTGCCTACGTTTTGCGTTTTGGCGACTCATGCCATAAATCTAACTAAAGGCATTACTCATATATCACACACACACACAAACAGCCGCGCGCTCTCTCACGTACAGGGGCAATCTAATAAGCGGCGCCTACCTAGTTGCCACGCCTCCTACTATGCATTAGGGCAGCTGCAGAGAGAGAGAGAGAGAGAAAGAGAGAGTGTGGAAAAGGAAACGAGAAAAAGTTGCCGCAGCTTTGCGAGTGACATTTGAATTTCTGCGTAAATTTTCTCATACCCAACTCAGTATTTGTTGTTGCTGTTGTTGCTGCTGTCGCTACTGTTGTTGTTGTTGTTGGTTAGCCGAAAATGACGTGACATGCATAAATAATTGAGTTCTGCAGCAGCAAGAAAACAAACAAAGGCAACGACAAGCGGAAATGAAATATGGCGAATGGCAAAATGGCGGCACGACAGCTGCCATATTGAGTCGAGCCGAGTCGAGTCGAAGCACATAATATATTTATACGCTGCCATATGGAAGCGAAGTAGCGGAATAAAGCAAATCACAAGACAAAATGCCAGCAGGTTAAAGCCAAAATAAAAAAAGAGGAAAGGAAACAAAAAATCAATCAACAAATTTCATTCACATCGATCTGTCAGCAGGTGGAAAGGTAAAGAAAAAGAAATGGTTAAAAATGGCTACCTCAGTGATTTATGATTTGCAATTAATCAGACAAATGGAAAATACGGGAAAATGGCTCTGGCCAAGCAAACAATTTAGGCAAATGAAATGCAAACAATCAACAACGAAGCGAAGCTCTTCTTCGTCCTAAAAGAAATGCAAGACGCAAAAGGCAGACAAGGTAAGGGTTAAGCAAACAGTTGCCTGCCACAGTTGGCACGCCCTTGAAGTGAGAGGCAAGTGCAGGAAAAGTAACACAAAAGCATGAGAATATTATATTACATATTGTATATACTCTAGGTATATACTATGCATATGTTCATTGTATTTACTCGCTGGAAAAATGTTTTATTTCTGTTTGTTTTGTTCGTGGCATCATTATGAAATTTATTTAAATCATTTTTAAATGGGAATAAAGCTTATAGCAGTACTCCCTCACTTCGCCGTATTTACTCTATTTATTTGCTATTTTGTATTCATCTCTCATTTGTTCAGCATTCACATTCACATTTCTGTTAATTTTGCATTTCAATTCATGCATTTTTTATGCCAAATTGTAAATAAAACGCAACTTGAATGCTCAGTTCTTCGGTTTCCACAGTGTAGTCTATTTCTGTAGAGATTCCATAGAAAACCCAACTTATAAAGTTTTTAAATATAATGCATTCCCCGCTATATCCTGGCAGTGAATAATATTGTAGAATTCCCCCTGAAGTAAGTGCCAGCACTTAAAACAGGCTAAAATAGAGAACAATTAAACAGAAATATTATTTCAGAGTATTTAATAGTCGATTGTGCCTATTTTCATTCGATTTGCCTAGTTAAATTCCCTTTAAAGTTAATTTAATGTGTCAAACATAAAGAAAAAGTCAGCTTAAACATTGCTGAGTATTTGCTAGTCGTGCATACTCTGCACCTGCACAATTGCATTGTTATTGCCTTGTTGAATTCACCTGCCTAAAGTTGCACATTGTTTAACCATTTCGTGTCTTTATTCTGTGCCTGTTTGCCATGCTCGATTTATAGAGTCAACTCTGTAAAAGAGTTCGAATATTTTTGGATCTATTGGCAAAGGGGGGAGGGTGGTGGTAATAATTTATAGGGCAGTAGTTTTTATTGTCCGCTGTGCACAGGGGGGAAAACTTTTTGGAGCCGAGCAATGTTTTGCCCAATTTGCGCAAGCGTTTTGTATTATTAATGGCCAGCATTGTTGTTGTTCTTGTTGTTGTTGGCGTTGAAGCTGAGCCTGGCTTTGTTGGCATTTTCTTTCGGTTGCTCCGCAAATAAATGGAATTTGTGGAAAATGCATTTCCATTGTAAGCGAAGCATTTCCCTTTTTAGCTGCGAGCGCGTGTGCAATGCTGGCAGTGCGAAGATTTTGGCTGCCTTCTGCTGTGGTGACACATGCCACATGAAGCCGGAAACAAGCAGCACCAGCAGCACCAGCAGCACTAACAACAACAACAACAACATCGAACAACAGCAACAAGGAGCACAACAACAACAACAATGACCGAAAACGAACCGAAAGACGTCAACCATTTTGTGGGTATTTTGTGCACTCAACTGTACCAATTTTTGTCCGTCTGTCTGTCTGTCTGTCTGTCTGTCTGTCTGTCTGTCTGTCCCTCTGTTTCCCTATCTCACTCTCTCCTTGTTGTACCCGTGCTCCTACTTGCTTACTGTTTACCCCATTCTATTGCGTATTTTATGACTTGTTGTCGACGCCTGCCACACTTTTCTACCCCTCCCTACCCATTTCTGACACTGCCACGCCCCCTTGGTCTGCTGCAACGCCCTGAAAGGCATTACAACACTTGCTGCATTGAAATTGCAAAAGAAACTTTAACCGGATAAGTTAAGAAATACTTTGGGACAGCAGAAACATTTCTACATACATGAAATCTGTGCTACAATGGAAGAGATCTTGTTTGAATATTTATAACTAATATTATTTATTAACTTATTAAAATTCAGCCAAATACTAAATATAATAAGTTTTCTTATATATATATTCATATTTCTTTGATTGTTATCATTTCCTTTGTTTAGTTCTAATCTAAGTTGGCCGTTTTATCTGTTTTGCTGACCATTCTAACTCTTCCTTAATCTCTTCTATCTCCTCTGTCTGCTTCAATAGTTTCTCATTTAGCTTTTCTCATACCTGTAATTTTATTGCTTCCTTTCCTTCGACACATCATTTCTTCTTTCACAGTGCAATATGTTTTCAGGGTATTTGCTAGTCAATTACACGATTCTGCAATTGCTCAATGTGTTTCACTTACTTGTGCCACATTTTTTGCCACGCCCCCACACACATAGCTACACATGTGTAGAGCAAAAAACCCAATACCATTTACAGCAGGTAGAACGGAAACTGGAAAAAACTGAAAGGATCTGGCGGGCCATTGAAGAGTCCCATTGCCGTTAGTGGGAAAGAGTGTTGCGCCAAGTGTTGAGGCATTTCACTCTTGTTTCTTTTCACTTTATGCAACATTTTTACCTCCTTGCCTAGTTCTCGACAGGAAGACAAAGCAAAAGAAGAAGAATAAGATGAAGAGGAAGAACAAGTTTCGCTCTTGTGTTTCGTTTGTAGCGCCGCTTTTTGTTTACGACCAAAAAAGAAAGGAAAAAACAATGGCATTTTTCCACATGAACGAGCTTTTCCCTATACAGTTGTTGCTGTTGTTGTCGTTTGTTACTGGTATTTTTGTTGTTGTTGGTTGTTACTGGTGTTGTTGTTGACATCATGTATTCAACTTAAAAGTTTGAGCTGCCTTCCTGCTGCAACCAGCAGCGTACAAATTCTTCCTGCATTCGGACTTGCAGTGCATATTTAATCCTTGGCTACAGGTCCTCGCTACTCTAGACTCCTCTTCCCTCTTCACCTCTCCCCTTTACCCCTTGGGCGAAAAGTGAATTATTGCCTGCAGCTGGAGGCAACTAGAGGCTGCACTAGCATTTCAATTGGCCAAATCATTCGATTCATTAGCTTGCTCGATGCTTGCTCTCTCTCTCTCTCTCTCTCTCTTTTTTGGTGCATCTCCCTGCTCATTCCCCTCGCTCTACTGTTTGCACTTCTAGCTTTGTTTGCTTTCAGCATTAGTAATAACAAAGTTCAACAAACTGCATTTAAAATGGGCCACAGCAACGAAAACTGACACACACACACATGCACACACTGTCTGAATTGGATTTAAAAATGGCGCTAGAAAGAGCAGCAGCCATTTTGTTGCCTTTTCAAGCTTTCTTTTTTTGTCACTTTTGCGGTTCTTTTTATTCATATTAAAAGGTTTCTTTGCAAATTCAGAAACATAAATGTGAAACTTTGCATTCAGCTCATTTTGTGCTATCATGGGACATAGGGTATTGGGGGGTTTTATGACTGTGTTATGCAGTTTGTTACAGAAAGAAGAAAGAATATGATAAGGTGGAAAGAAAACCCCATTAAATATAACATAATATATTTGTATATATCATGTTATTTTTTGTATTTATTGAGATTAAGATTAAGATTAAAAAGTTAAAAAAATTAAATTTAATTTTATCATTAATAAAAGTAAACTCAAATGATTAAAATAAAAATGATTTATTTGAAATTAGCTTAAGACTAAGACAAATTATTATATTTATATTAAAATTTAAATGTATTTCATTAATTTGAGCCCATAATTAATTTGCTTAATGAGTGTGTGCACTCTTGATGAATATCGCATTACACTCATTAATTAACCGATAATAAAACGCAGTGAATGGGGCACATGCCACATGAAATTTAATGCGCTTTCACATCAATGACAGTTGACTTCCCCCACACATTTCTGCATAAAACCATTTTATCATTTTTTTTCGCTACAATTAAAATTTTTTAACATCTGTCCTAATTGAATTCTGTGCAGCAATTAGAGGAGTTTTTGATTTTTTAAAAAGTCTATTGTATTGTATATAATAAAATTCACAGCTTACCTTTCACACAATTCCAATGAACTGAACAAAAGTGCGACGCACTTAGTGGAAACTCTGCGAAAGAAGCGGAAAAAAGATCATTAACAAAATATCGAATACAATCGAATGAGCAATCAAGTCAAGGCGAGGGCAGTAGCCCAATTAAAGTGCTTAACCAGAACGCCATTTGGTCAGTTGCCACGCCCCTTTAAGACAGTAATGTGTTTGAGCAAATGCTTGTTTATTGACTTTATCGAGTGTCAAAAATGGCAGCGTCCTTGCAACTAAAGAGACAAAGGAGGCAACAAGGAGTATGAGAAGACTAGCAGTTACCCAGCAATGGCTAGCACATACCCTGTGAAGACTAACTTGACTAGCTACCCAGTGACTATATTTGTACTGGTTATAAAAGTAAAGCCCTGACATCTGTTTTGGCCTGCCTCTTATCATATTCAACTCCCCTATTTAAGCTTTACAGGGTATGGCAATACTGTCCCGCTGGAGACGGCACTTCCGAGGACCATTAGTCGAGCAATAGGTTAGAATTTATGAGGCAGCCACTACGGAGCGCTAAATCAAAAGAAAACTTTATGAAATCGACATAAAAAGCAATCGACTACAGCCAGTCTCTCTCCATCTCCCTCTCTCTGTCTACCTCTCCCGCTCTCTCCTTGTCCCTCTCTCGCTTATATCACTGTATACTTATGTGCGTATTATTGACGCTGCTGCCAAATGAACCGCTACAGCAGCGCGAGTTGAGGGATGGAGGCCAGGGTTCATTTTGGCCATTTTGGGTTGTTGCTGTTCACTTTGCTGTTGCTGTTGTTGTAACTGTTTGCTGCTGATGCCGCTGCTGCCATCAGCTTAAACTGCTGACAGCTGAAAAATGTCGTTCAATTTGTTTCCCTGCCCAGCCCCCCTCCCCACCGCCAATTCTATTTCTGTTGCCTTTTTTGCTGCTATTTAAAATTGTATAAAAATGGCGGTTGACATTTGACATGGCATTTGACCCCCCGCAGCGAGGCAGCCCCAAAATTGAAAACAACTGTCGCAAATCGAGGTTATTGAGCAGATATTTCCCTTTCTGTTCTGCAAAATGGCCTGCAATCAATACAAGCAGAAATAATAACGAGAGTTCACTTTCTCATTTCCAACTTGAAAGGATTTATTGCTTATGTGTTCAAGTTCTACTCGTGATTATACCCTGTAAGCTTGCAACAATTGATTGCTCATCATTAAAACTTCTCGAGTATTGCAAACACAAATCAAACGTATTAACTCGAGCAGCTTCAGCTTACAGAAAGTAAGGCGTGACATTGCTCTTGGGTATGACACGCTGTTCATCGGGCACGGCAAGGAACACCTCGGTTATCTGCTCCTGGGCTGTCTTGAAGTTAAGTATAGTTGCCACATTACCACAGCGATAGCAATAGTTAGGAGCAGACCAGATTGTCACCAGTTTTTCATCGAACATAAACTTGATGCCATCGCCGACAAGCTGATGAGCACGACAGATCAGAGTAAGATTATTGATATCCATGAACTCCTTTGTTACCTTCTGGCCAAATAGCCAGCCAGCACCACGTGGACTGCAATCCCAATTATCGATATCTTCCGGATCTGACCAGACCAAATCGCACAAGGCACCCTTATACGGTATTTCACCAAAGCGTTCGATAGTGCGCATCTGATCTAGTGTACTGATTTCTGGACTCAATCCACCATGCACGCACAGAACCTGCTCATCGATGATGGCGGCCACAGTCAACAGATCAAAGACCTTGCAGCAGTATTTCCAACCATTCGGATTGCCGTACTTGGCAAAGCATTCGTCAAAGAACCCATACACCTTGGTGATCTGGCGTGTCTCATGATTGCCACGCAGCAGCACCAACCTGCTAGGATAGCGCACCTTGAGTGTCATTAGCCACGTCAGTGTCTCTAGGCTATAGTAGCCTCGATCCACGAAATCGCCCATAAAGATATACTTCGTATCCGGCACCTCGCCTCCAATGCGGAAGAGCTCTTGCAGATCATAGAACTGACCATGTATATCGCCACACACCGTCACCGGTGTGGTCACCGGCTGCACATTGGCCTCCTCCAGCAGAATGTCGCAGAGCAGTTCGCACAGTTTGCGCAGCTCGTTCTCTGGCAGATACTTGCACTCCTTCACCGTCTCAATCCATTTATCTATGCCCATGTCACCCATGCTAATTGAGACTACTTCACTGGATCCAATTAAAAAAGATTTTCCTCACGTTAACTGGCAAAATATTATATGACAAGGAACTCTCACTCTCTCTGTATCTGTTTCTCTATTTTGCGCTGCACAGAACTGTCTTGACTTTTGTTTCAGAGCAACTTTGATAGATTATTGCGGGTACTTTGATGACGGCAACGACTTAAGGAGTTGCCATAACAACGTAAAGGAGCAGCAACAACGGCAGCAGCAGTTGCCAGCTGTTGCCAACATTATTATGCGAAATGGCAGTGGAATCGTAGCATATGCTTGGGCGTCAGGACAACGACATCTTTGAAGAAAAGTCCAAAAGGAAGAGAAAGCACAGAAAGAGAAAAAAATAAGTAGAAAAATCAACAGCAGAGACCGCACGACTTTTGGTTACCCTGCCATAAACGCGTTATCCAACACCAACAAATATTGAGTAACAGTTAGAAGTTAGATAAAATTAATAGTCATTATTTCAAATTGGAATTTCCCACCTCAATATAACTTGAGAAAGTCGTATTTAATCACAATTTGCTTTTCTTGATTTACGTGTGCGGTGGGCATGGCATTCAATATTTTAAATCAACTTTACATACATACGATATACACAAACATTCATGCCAATTTTGGTATCGCTAGCTCTTATAGTTGCTAACTTCAGCGCATTCATACACACGCATATCGCTAAATCGACTCGGCAATTGATGCTGATATATCTTAAGGCATTGATAAGCCACTTTTCAGGGTGGCAGAGCATAAAAAAAATACCACAAAGAGTGCAAACAACTTGCCTTTCCAGAACCAAACTTAGCCTCCGGCTCAACTACGGTCAGAAATATTGCTTGTAATCTAATTAATTTGAAGCATGAATGCACATTCTTTGCCAACTAATCTTCAAAGTCTATTAATTTCAAACAGTCTGAGGGGAAGAGGGGATGAGAAAGAAAGAGAGAGAGGCAGGGGGATAATCTATTAGGCTGTAAACTTCTGGTGCTGCCAACACGCACACATTGATTAATTTTAAGACAATAATCATAAAGGCGTCGACCCACCTGACCACAAATTTGTTGCGCCTCAGCCTCTGAGTGCCTCAGCAGTGCCTTCAGCTGAGTTTCAGCCCTGAGCTTGGAGTACCGTTACGTCGTGCTCAGAATGCCGCACGTGCCTGGAAGCAGCTAGCATACTTTGCAGCGTCTTCATTGCGAGCACGTTGTGCCCGCTGTGCTCCCGGCCAGAGAGAGAGCGTAAAGTCTTTTGCCAGCCAACGAACCTGAAGTTTTTGGCTTAGTTAATTCGCTCGGCTTGCAACTTTAAGCCAAAGCCAAAGGCCCCGAAACTTAATCAAAGTTATTCCCATTCTTGTTCTCTCTTGCTTTCTACCAGACCAGGCAAGGCACGCAAGCATTTGGGGGGGGGCACGTTAACTCGTTTGGGACGTTGAGCTGGGAACAGATTTGCTTCTCCACCTGGCAAATAAACTTTGCCCCAAACTGTTTGCGTGTTTGCCAGTTATTTATAATATGCTGTTGACCACGCCCCTTCACCCACGACACAGCCTTCAACTTGACCAGGCTAAGCTGGGAATATTTAACAATTCAGGTTTTCTGCAGTTCGAATTTGTGGCTGCGGTGTTTAACTTTTAATTGAATTTCCAGTCTGATTTTCTTTTCACTCTGCATTGTTGCAGTTACCACTCCTCCTCCCCCTCCTTCCAGTTGTTACCCCCTTTTCCTACACCCCTCTGTATATGCATAATTTGTACAAATTATTTCCAGCGAGTGACCGTCACCAGCCTGGCATCATTTGCATTTTTTGAATATAAAACATTAACATTTAAGTATTGTTGTTGTTGTTGGCATAATTATCATCATTAGGGGGGACTCTGCGTGGAGTTTCTTTCGCGATTTTCCAGCCCGATTTTCAGTGGTTTAATTAGCAGTAATATAATTCGGTTTTATCGCACTCTTCAGCAGCATTTCGAGTAGTTTGCGAGCTCTTTAAGTTGGTTTTGTGGTTTAAACGAAAGTTTTAATACAATAAATTCAAATTGAAATAAGTTTAATTTCCTTTATATTATAAATATTTATAGCATCGTATAACTTAAACAAATATTTTTTAATCTTCCCTTTAATTAATATGACTTTTTTAGGCTTAATGCCTAATGGCTCCGCTTAATCGATTTGCAATTTCAATTTCATTCAATACATTTGCATATTCATAGAGAAAACCGTTTTCAATAAAAGAATAATTCAATGAATTTATGGCATTGACAAAGGGTTTGTCCTGTCTCTCTCTCTCTCTCTCTCTCTCTCTCTCTTCCTCTGTCGCCACATAGCGATGCATAATTTCCGAATTAGGGTCATTGCATTCTGGGATCTAAAGAAGGTCGGGTCCCTGCTCTCTGCTCTACAGCATCGTTAGAGCCGCATACAAAATATATTTCTCTGGCGAAGACGTTTGAAAATTTCATTTACAAGCAAATTCCAGACACCACAAAGCGCCACACACACACACACACAAACACACCAAGGGGAGCCTCGACTTTGTTCAATTCCTTCATTTCCTAGTCGCATTCCTGGCAAGCATCAATGTAAACACATTCAAAGCTATCAACAATTTATCACGGCAACTGAACGAAATCTCATTTGCAAAAGAGGAAAAAGGAAAAAGTTTTCAGCAATCCAAGCTGGGCAAGGGGGCAGGGCGAGGCAGAGTAAGGGGGGACAATGCGGGTCTATGGCCTAGAGACCACAGTGATTGTCAAACTGTTCACCAACGCCCGCCGCGAGCAGTGCAACAAACAAAGAACAAAACTCATAGAGAAAAGTAAAAGACGAAGATGTAGGGAAAAAAGAGCAGAAGAGCAGAAGAAAACGGAAACAGCGACAAACGAAATTTATGTTTTGTGAGGAGAAATGAGAAAGGGTTTCACAGAGGGAGGGGAAATGGAAATAAATAAGGAAATCATGTTTAACTTTTTCGCAGCAAGACAATAAAATTGTAAAAGTCAGAGGGCAAAGCAGGACCGCACCCACTTCTCAACTGCTTCAAACCTTCCCTATCTATATGTTCATAGATACATACATACATATATCTCTATATACATATATATATATATGACAGTCGGTAGAATGCCAGCCACGTTGGTTCTGTTATGATTGCCTCAGCGTCGCCTCCCCTGTCTGCCATCCCCCTTCCTCGTACCCTGCTTTGTTTACGTGAAAAATGAAAAATGTTATCAAAAGCCAATTGCAAAAACAAAAGCAGAACTCGAGAGCTTGCAACAACTTGGCAACTGGGCAAATCGAGCAGTCACGCAGTTGTGGTTGCAAGTATCTCTCACCTTGTCCGGTGCAAGCATCACGAAAATGGTTGCAAAAACATTAGCATAAAATGCAGCAAAAAACAAACGAAGATTTTTTGCACTCACTGTGTTGTGTGAATAACTGCTACGAGTGCAGTTTCAAATTCTGCATTGTTCACAGTAGCTGCGGGGCTGAGTTACCATTTTTGAATAGATTTAAATCATAAATAATAAGGAAAAAAATAGAAATGATTTCCAATTTAAATTATATATATTTTATATATTTTTGTTGTTTTACAAACTATATTCACCACACTTGGAATATCTCAGATTTATTATATCTTTTTTTTTATATTGTAGGAGTTTCAGCTAAATCGGAAATCTTTTACAAAGGAACTAGTTTAAATCAAATTAAATTTGGTGTTCCAACAGGATTAGGTCTATTCTTTTCAATATCCTCATGTAAAATAATATATGCAGTTTAATGTTCACAGTACCTTATCAATATATAATGCTTAGCTTTTTTTCAAAATGAGCTGTATATACTAATACAGATAGTCTATTTTCATCGTAATTTCCCGCATTGCAATCTTTTCACGCATAAACGTAGCTCTTGTCTTTGACTGAGTTTTCATTAGTTTGGCACGCAAATTTTCCTGACTTACACACACTCACACACAGACAGACACGTCAAGTCAAAAAGGATTTGTCCTTTATAGCTGCTGCTGCCACCGGAGCCACATTCATTTCTCGCTTTTTACTTGCACTGTTTTTTTACCCTGTAGCCATAAAGTTGCAAGACAGGCTACACAACCAATAAGCATCAGCTTGGAGACACTGCAACAGTTCCAGCTTCTCTGTTTGCTTACATAGGGTAGCATCTAGTCTACCCCTTGCACGTGGTTCGTTTGTACTTTCCATGCATTTTTGGCTCATTGCAGGCAAATGATAAATTTGCACTCTTCTTTGTTGTCTGGCAAACGGCGTTAAGTTCGCCCGGCGCCGTGCACGGATTGACTGTCGTCTGGCTGGGAAAGGGGCCGTGGCATATGCAGAGGACGACGCATCAGAGCGAGATTTTGTTTTCACAGTTAACGAGCCAGGGCGGCAAAGGCAAATTCCGCAGTCAGTTTATAATTTATGGCCACTTAAACTGAGGCTTAAGAGAGCAGTGCAGCGCAGTGGAACGACAAGACACAAGACAAAGGAGAAAGAAGAAGAGCACAGCACAAAATTTGTCCAGAAATGTTGCAGGGATTTCAATGTTGCAAAATGTTGGGTGAGCGAGCGCCTGCCCAGGTAAATTAATGGATGTGCAAAGCTTTTCCGGGACTAAAAACAAATGATTTCCCTCTGGTCGAGGTGCCAAATCAGTTTCATGCCATCACGTGCCAAGGCCGGAGGGACAACAACAACAACAACAGAAGACATGCCACAGCAAGAGACAACGCGAGGGCGTTGTTGTAACCCTTTTGTGTGTGGCAGCTATTCTATTTTCACGCCTCGTTCGTAAAGCTCTAAACGAACCTTCTAACTTCCAGCTGAACCCAGTACAAGAGCGGGTCTGCAGTCCTGCTATCCGTCTAATACTATCAAGGTGACCCAGCAGAAAGAGACCTACACCTTTTGCACCTTTTAGCCACCCCTGGCCGAGGGAACACACATGTGGCACACCCCGTAAACGCACTCAAACATCAATAAATTAAAGCTACAAATGTAATTTCGTATCCCAACGTAAAAGGAAAACACCACAAACAGAAGGCAGTAGCAAATGGCTATTGAAATAGGAAAACAAATGCGTTCTTTCGCATCGACTGCCGGTAACTTGCCTGGCCGAGCACCTTTAACGCTTGTAAATAGATTAGGGTGTTGCCATGCCAACACAGACCTCGCACCCGAACAGAGCGAATACAGTGGGTTCAATTCGTATTGCTTAGTCGTCCCACTGCCCTTTGGCAGCCATTTCCACCCGCTGACACCCTACTCCCCCTTTCACTGTTCATATACCTTCCACCACTGCTCATACTTTAGCCATTTTATGACACGCACCCGCCACACAGCTCCAAAGACTGTTTGGGGCAGCGTTAATGCATCTATGGCAACAAAATGAAGAATACTCTATCAATGGATTTATTTGATTCTTTACTATAGTTTCCTTGATCACCTTATTTCTGTAATGAATCTGCTCGTTTTATTCTACTCTATCTATAGTTAAGTTCACCTCCAGTTTCATTTATCTCATCAAGGAATCCCTCGAAAGATCCCTTTCTCCCATTTATTTGTAGATATTTCTATATACGCGACTAACAATTGATTCGTATTGTTTTAAATCATCTTTAAAAGATCCTTTAAAGTGCCTACTACTGGCTAGAGAGATTACTAGCCATACTTCCTCTATTGTTCAGTGCCTCTTCTGCCTTACTCTCCACTCCATTTACCTTTTGAGCAGTAACAAACGTCTCTTTCTACTGCAGCTACCTTTCAAAAAAAAAGAATGCTACATGGAGTATAAAAAGTGTCCAACTTATGCAATGGGCAATGTGTAGCTCCGGTACATCTGTTGTTCGTTTGACTTGACACCTTATTGTCAGTAGAAGAGAGAGAGAGAGAACGGAAGAGGGTAGACTCAACAAATCCACTCAGTTGTCTCGTTGTTCAGTTGCCGACTTGTCACAGAGCACACAAAGCGCACATTAAGAGGCGGCAAAGTGAAAGCCTCGACAGTTGAGTGAAGCCAGCGAGCCGGCAACCCCATCGATGAGACTGGCAGCTGCACAGAGACCCCACCTGCTCTGGGCCCCCAACTCTAAAGAGAAGTTCCCGAGCAGAGCAGAGAAGTGCTCGACTTAATGCAGGGTGCTCATTCTGCTTTATCACACACCGAAGCGACACACGACACACTGAAGCTAACATACTTCTCCAAGTGCTGGGGGTAGTAAGTATTGGGGCACAGACTGGAATTAATGAGTCGGAAAGTGTTGAGATTAATCATGGTCGCATAAAAATGTCCCTTGTCGCGGCCAGTTTCCTGTGTGTGTGTGTGTGTGTGTGTGTGTGTGTGTGTGTGTGTATGTCCTGTGGGTCCTATGTCCAGCTGCTCATTAAGATCTGACTAAAGCATGCCAAGATACTCGACCAAAAAGCTTCGAGTATCTGGGCCATTTAATCAGCAAACTTAAAGCCTAAGCAAATGAGCCGTGAATGGGGACGCGTCTGCTAATCATGACGATAATAATGATGATGATGATGATGATGCAGTTTCGGCGGAAGCCAGCTAAGCTGCATTCACTCGCACAAAGGGGAGCAGTGCAAGAGAAATCCAGGCAACTTGAAAACACCTGCTAAATGAGACTTTAAAATCAGAAGACTAAACATGAAACGAGCAAAGAGAATTGTATATCACTCTCCAAAGCTAAAAGACAAATGCACTGCAAAAGTTTCAGTGTTTCCGTCATGCAAAGATTATTTGAAAATGACTTTTCTATATTGACAACGCCTACAATAACTTATGCTTTACTTATATCATTTTCTTTTTGAACAATTCCGACAAACATCACAACAAGAAAACTTTCTTGTCGAGCTTCAAACGGCAACTTTAACTTGGTTTCCATTGATTTCACAAAAATGAGATGATAAGCGCTTATGATTTATGATATTCCAAAAAAAAGAAACCAAACCAGAACTGTGAGTACGTTGCATGCAACGTGACAAAGTCAAATGCCCGCTGAGAGAGTAGAGTGTATGCAAGAGTCGAACGTGAATGTAGGTAGGTCTAAGAGGGAAACAGATAAACAGGCCTACATGCCGGACGGCATAGAAACATAAATTACACTGAAATCTAAGGCAAACAGAAAAATGTTCTGAAAAACTTTCGTGTCGTGGCTGACGTGGGAGATAAGAGCGGCGGGGAGTGTTGTGTGAGGGGGGATAGCGGCGAGACAAACAAAGAACTGAAAAATGTTTTAGGCAACTTGCAGCGGCGGCCACTCACCAATCGAAATGGGGGAGGGAGGGGAAGGCAGAGAAGACGGGAAAGGAGAGCAAGGGAGACCGCCTAGTTAGGTGGCCAGTCATCCACGTCATCAACCGCAACTGTCATGATATAAGAGCTATTTAGGCGACTAACTGACACACATAGATACGCACAGCGGGAACACAAATACAGTTGCAGTTATAGATATAGATACAGCTATAGATACAGATACAGCTACAGATACGTTGAGAATGAGAGCAAATGGGCGTTAATGATGAGTGGCGAAGGTTTTGTCGGTTTTGGTCGCATGTGGTGCGAAAAAGGTGACTTCTTGACAGGTTCATCGGTTCATCCGGGCCCCATTACAAATTGTAATTGAGTTGTGGCCCATACAGAGGACAGAGAGCGAGAGAATACTGCTGGACTTTGGCAGTTTGGGCCATTCGAGTCATTCTTTAATTTTTGTCTCGTTTCTCACTTGAGCGGAGCAAGTGCAAAATGATAAATATCCCTTCGGAGGCCAAGCCACAGAGAGTTTGTCCTCATTTGCACTCGAGACTGGCATCGAAGTCTGCGCGCCCAGAACTGAATCGAATTCAAGAGCTGCTGCTGCTGCAGTGGTCGAGTAGGTTCATTCCCCCCCGCCCAACTTCAGTTGTCTCCTGTTGTCTTTTATAGCCCTCCCAGCCAGGATACTTGTGATGTGATATTTCCTCTATTGACTCCCACTCACACTGTGCGTTCATCACATCCACTTAAAGTGGCCTACCTTTCTGACAGCAACTGCCTTTAGCTACCTTCCTCTTGTCCATCTCTTTCCGACATTTCTACTGCTGTCTCTCTCATTCTTTCCGCGACTTCTGTCTATAACTAAACACGTACTTCTCTCAGCGCCTGCCAAGCGTAATCGAAACGACGTGGAGGAAGAAGTTCATGGAGTAAATATTCTGCAGCACATCGAGGCATCCCATTTATTGGCAAAATGACGTACCAGTTGTCGTACGCTTTCCCCACTTCCCCTCTCAGCTTCCTCAGTGCCCCTTCCCCACTCTTCTCTCTTTTGACAACTGTCTGTTACCCTGCAAAGTGCTGGCAATTTTCTACTACAGCGTCGAGTGTTTCGATATTATCAACTCTTTTGTTGTTTATGAGTGAGAAACTAATATAGAATAATAACATGTTAATATAATATATAAATTATTATTATTATTATAATTTGTATTTTATTGGTTTCATTATTAAGCTAATGCTGATTGTGTTTAAGCTGGGGCAATGCGTTGCTTGTCCGTTGAATATACTTTCCTATACTTTCATTTGATCTACAAAGTATTTTTTCTGTACAACATTTAAGATATTCCCTTCTTCCATCGACTTCTAAGATTCACAACACCATGCACAACAATATCTGTATGGTTTAATAATGTATAGTAATAGATGCGATCAGTTCCGTTCCTTTTACTTACAGCTTTATCAATGTGCTATTGATTACTTAAGATCTCTGCACGAGTGATAAACTGTAATAAAGAGAAGTTTTGATTAGAATGGTTTAATAATCGAAATGAAACAGTTTTCGTATCTAAAGCTAAGTTTAATATTTGTCTCAATTAACCCATTTACACTCAACTTGCTCCCTAATCGAACTGTGTCAGAGTATTTAGATATGAACGTTGCCGCGTTTATTTAGTTGAAATTCATGTCTGTTTTTCTTATCGATTTTTGGTTTAGTTTGCTCGTTTCGGGCTTCGTTTCGTTTCATTTGGTTTGCTTCGATTTTTCCACAACACTCACACTCAGACAATCTACCCTTCTCTCTCTATGCCACTCTCTCTCACTCACGCTTTCTCTCTCTCTCGCTTTTCTTTCCCATGCGAGCGTGAGTTTGTCCACAGTCAAAAAAAGTTTTTATCTGGCTCTGTCGAGTACGAAGAGTACGAGGCTGTCAAACAATGCGACGGCGTTGGAATAACACTGCCAACTGCATAGAAAGGGGGAGGGGAGATGAGGTGAGGGGAGAATTGGGGGGCTCGACAGGAGCAAAGACTGAAGTGCTGGCAGGCAGCATTGGCAGTGCACTTGGGGCTGCTAGTTCAAGCTGAAGTGGCCGTGTACACAATTGTAATTTTTCGTAAATCTGGCCGAGATGAGGATGCAACGCCTTCTTCTCCCCCCTCCCGACTGCACACTTCACTTCAACTCCAGCCCTCGCACAAATTTTGGGTGATGGCCCTTGAGGCGTCTGCAAGGCGTTGTAAAGTTTAGTTTTCGGAGTTTATTCATTTTAATGAAGGGGAAATACTATTTGCCAAAGTGTTCCGGCAGCAGCAGAAACTTCATCATCAGTCAAAGTGCTTGAATAAGTCATAGTCAGAGATATACAGAGAGACATGTCATACAAAATAAGTATTATGATAATGAGCAACGAGGGTAAACAAAATTATTATAATGAAAAATGAAGAAAATCGACTGAGGGCTAATCGAAGCCAGCCCTAATAGCGCGCACAGCCACGCCCTCGTTTGGGAAGCTAATTGCATTTACACCTTGCAATGATTGTCAGAAGAAGACGAAAGCAGACACGGAGACACAAGAGAGGCAGACAATGCAATTAACACATTGCGACAAAGATGAAGGGAAAGAGAGAGAGAGAGACAAGAGAGACACGAGAAACGAAAGGCAAGGTTTCTATTTGTAACTGTAGACAGTAGCAGGTAGCTGCAGAATTTATGATAATTATTTTGACATGTCATTACAGATGATGACAAGAAAGAGCATCTCCTACCCCTGCCTGGTCTCTCTCTCATATCTGTCCTCTTTCTTAGCGATAGACATCTCAGGAGTCTGCACATAAAACAGGATATGCTGCATTGCAAAGCAGTCAAGATTAACAAAAGACTATTATAGCAGCAGCAGCAGCAGCAAGGATAGGCCGCCTACCTGAAGTTGAGGAACAGCAGGTGTGCACAACAAATCAGTTAGGGCAACAGATCGAAAAAGAAGACTGACGACAGGGTCCGACTGCACTGAGGACTGTCCGAATTTGCACCTGCCGCAAATCAAAGGAGGTACAAAGCGAATATAAGGAGGGACGAAGAGAGGGTAGAGAGAGAGAGAGAGAGGAAGAGCGAAAAGCTGACCGAGCAGGTAACTTGAGGTAACTGAAGGTAACGCGATCCCCAACGCGCCATCTGTTTGCCCTTTTTTGTTGAAGAGGGGGAGCCCCCCTTAAGTTGCCCCGTTTTGCAGCCGGTTTCGTGACGAGGGTAACCCAAATTTTGGCGAGTGTACGCTCGTCTACCTGTATGCAGTACGTGGTACCGTTGCCATATACTTTTCGGCATTAGCTCTGCCCCCGAAAGCCCAAATTAATGGGTAGTTTGTTGCGGCCCGTGGCGACACACTGCGACGTCGGTCCTCGTCCTCGTCCGCTGTGGCAGCTGTTAGATTTTACGAGTATTTCTGCTCAGCAGCAGCCGCAGCTCAACTGGTTTCCTGTTCTGATAACACTGCGCTACAAACTTCAGCAATAACTGCAAAGTGCAATTGCAAAGAACGTGCCGAATTTGGCGAAAGTTCATTTCAAACTGAATGACTTAAATTGAAATATGCTCTAGAGAAACTAAAGCATTGAAGTTATCTGCACACTTTTCTTCTTCAATTTGTTATCTATATATGAAAATATGTGAACATTAAAGTGATTATGAATTGCACAATTTAAATATGCTCTTGAATTTAACGTGTATAGTATAAAGAAGAGGCTATAGAGCATTTATACTTTGCTTATGCACAACTTTTGTTTGAACCTCATTTCTCAACTTGCAGTAGAATTAAAAGCGAGTTCCTGACTAGAAATGGGAATATTCTGTATTTATAAATGCATTATGTTTATATTTCTGTATGCTAGCTATCCACCAGGGATATATATCTTACGTTATCATAGTTATACAACCAGAGTTCTCTATCTAACCAGCCGGGAAATATATCTTACTTTATTATAGCCATACTCTCAAAGATTTTCTCTTCTAACTTTACTCTATCTTTCTAGCTTCTCTCTATGTATGTTATCCATACATCCAAGCACATGAATACACCTTATAACATTACCATTTACCCATTTAACACAATGTAATACCTTATACCATCAATCTACATTGTAATTCCATTCATTTAAATCTTATACAGATATGCCCACAAAATACACGCAATTAATCTTCAAATAACTTCCAACCCTGCCCAAAACATGCGTTGTCGAGTGTAACAAACCCACAAGGAGCCACGAAGTATTTGTTTTCATCAATATACAATGCTGAGTATTTTCAATTGGCTCGATTAATTAATTAATTGTTGCGTTTGAGTCGGCAATTAAATTCTACTGTAAATTATCGAAATTTTCCATATTAACGCGAAGCATGTTTTCAAATTAAAAAAGTTTTTATTTCTCTGCCTTTTGAAGTGAGTTGGGGATAGATAGGGAGGGGCAGAGAAAGAGGGAGCACCGCTTAATCGATTTTTGATTTCTTATTGATGACACTCACAGGATATGGCAGCACGGATGTGCAACGTGCCACAAACAGACAGACAGGATAACATTAAAACGAAAGCTATGTTAATTATGAACAATGTCCACCACGAACCGAATTGAGTTGAGTTGAGTTGTGGCCATGTTTATTTTATGTTCGTACACGACTTCCTTCTCTCTCCCTTCCCCCTTCTCTCACAACTCAATGGAAAATTATTAAATCAATACGCCAAACAACAAGGGGCATGTGGCAGGCGGCGAAATTCCGTTAGCTACTGCAACTGCGGGCTAGCATTAGCTGGTATTTTGGGTACCTTATGGCTTGCGTGCTACGACGCCTTGAACTTGATGTTTACCCAGGGCCAGCCATGGATTGTTTTGGCCATTTTGAGGGTGGGTTTTACTGCCATATACTCCGATATTGGCCCAGTTAATTTAGGCGTCATTACACATGCCCAACATCGATAATGAGCAACGTTGCAGCCACGCAGGGACTTAACCCAAATACACAATCGCATGTAAGTAAGCCACAGCGAGAGGGCGAGCGAGGGAAAGGGCTGAAGGAGGAGCCAAGCAAGTGTGTCTCAACTGGGCAAGTTGTGGATCTGCCAAGCCAAAAGCCGCTTAAAAGTAAGAGCAGAGACAGAGAGAGAGTGAGAAAGAGGGAAAGGAAAGGAAACACAAGCAACTTATTAAGTAATGCCGTTTGATATGCGCCTTAGATACCCTAGAAACACAAAATAAATTGAAAGCACTTTAAAGAGAATTTTAACATGTTTAGATGCATTTTTAATTTGCAGCTTGATTGGATTAACAGTAAGTATTACTGGCAAGTAAGTGCAAATTTTACAGAGTATACAAGTGCTTTTTTGCCTTCCCCTAAGTCGAGGAATGAAAACACACGCAGTAATTAAGTTTCAATTTGCGTTGTGGCGCCTCTTTAGCCTGGCAAGCGCGTCTTCAAGTGGTAGGACAAACTTGCCACACTTTCTTGCAGCATGTTTGCAGCATGTGAAAACCTTCCCGGATAAATGATGCGCCATTTAATAAAGCTACAACGAGGCTTTTGCCCAATTTTTACGCAAATTATGCTCATCAACATGTGGCAGAGACAGAGAGACACGGGAACAACAACTCGATAGGCAGGATAAGCGGATGAGAATGTGAATGCGTATGGAGATGCGGATGTGGATGGAGCTGCGGATGGGCTGGCGAATGCCGGCGCTGACATGTCGCAAGTGGCATCGTTGATGAGCAACGAGCAAAACCAACAGCAAGTGCGAAATAAAAGTCTCACAAAAGTCACGCAACGCGCATTTAAAGATCATAAATGGAAAAGCAGCTACTGCCTGTGTCGCTGCCCCTGCTCCTCTCCCTCTGCTGTTCCTTCTTCTGTTCCCCCTCCTGCTGCTCCAGAGAATGCCCAATAATCCGCTGCTGCTTGACTGGCAAAGGCGTTGATAGAACTGTGCGAATTTTACATAGCACCACTCAGAGTTGAGCTGCTTTCCACACACATGTGTGTGTGTGTATGTGGCATGTGGCATGCGACTTGGCACTGCCCTCTTCGACGGCTTAATACTTCAGGTAGCTGCTCGGTCACGCCCACTTAAGCTCTGCGCAAGCACCAAATGAAATGAAATGAAAGATATGTGCGAGCAATTTACATTTGCATAAGAAGCGCAAATATAAAGACTACAAGGGGGTAGGGTAGAGGTAAAAAAGAGGACCCATTTGGCAAATGCTTCACGTGCTTCACCAAGTTAACAAAGATTAACGCGCGAAACGCGCCTGACTTGGCCTGTCTTGGCTTGTTCTCTTTTGCCTGACAACGCATTGCGAATAATTGAAAAGTTGCAAACATGAGAGAAAATTTCTTTCACTTTAATTTCGTATTTGCCTTTCTATCTCGTTCTTTTTTAATCTCTCTATGCAACCTTTTAGTTTTATTATACTTTGCAGTCTCTGCCTTCATTTGTACTCAGCCAAAAAAATATGCTATGCAAAATTTCACTTGGCTTTCTCATAATGATTTATTAACTCCTAACACAGCAACCATCCGCGAGTGCGAGTTCAACTACACTCCACTTTATCATACTCAGCACAACCTGTATCAGAGTACAACAGGAACAACAACAACAGCTGTGCAACAACCAATAACAACTGTGCAACTAGCAGCAAGGCAAGTTTTGCAACAGCCGCAGAAATTTAATAAGTTTTAATACAAAAGTTGGCGTGCTTCATTACGAAACTGCAGCAGCAGCAGTAGCTCCACAACCATCGTCGTATTCCTGGCTATATGTATTGTACTATGTCTGGCTGTGTATCTGTATCTGCCACTGTATCTGCAACTGTATCTGCAACGGTGCGTTGCTTGTTCGTTCTCGAGTGTGGATGTTTCAAAAGTCGCTGCCTGCTGTAACTTTGCAAGTGAAGTTGAAAATGTTTTTATATAGTGTATGTATGTACATGTATTTGTATACCCAGCAAAAGTTTCGCAAGGTGTTATACAACACTGAAGAGTAAAGGTAGATGTGAAAGGTATGGTAAGAATTGTATTAACATGTTGCTATTTTCAGAGTAATTGCAATACACAATAACAGTTGCTCCGGGTGTTGTACAACACTGTTTTATATTTATATGAAGAATACAGGCAGTACTGTAGAGGGTAGAATATTAATTCTATTACAAATGAGGCTAATCATAGATTTACTCGTCCTTATATATGTTCAATACCCTGCACAAGTTCTTCTTGGTGTTTTACAACACTATTTCAACTAAAAGGAAACAAAATTAAGGTATAGTATCAAGGAGGTGAAATAATAATTGTGTATTGCGCTGCAAAAGTGCTATACGGTGCTTAACAACACTGTTTTCCACTCTTTTAAAGAATAATAAATAATAATTAAAGTATTCTGAAACTAATGACAGAGCAATTGCACGTCTATGTACCCAGGAAAAGCTACTGATTGTTTTACAGCACTGTTTTTTGTATTCAACTGAAATGTGTAACTAGGATATTAATTGCAATAAAATGAGCCTAATTACAGGGTATTTGCATAATAAAACACATTTACACTTAGCTAATTACAGGGTATTTAGCACGTTAAGTACACATTCACTTTAAACGCCTCTGCTCTCCCATTATTATTCTTTTTTGCCCAACATCACATTTCACGCGAAGTTAACTTGCTGTGCAACTTTGTGTGTGTGGGAATGTCTGTATGTCTCTCTCTGTGTGTGTGTGTGTGCGTGCGTGAATATGCAAATGAATATGCCTATTTGCATGTGTGTGTTTGTCTGTATGCTGTGGCCATGTAAATGTTTAAAGTTTGCCCGCTGCAGCTGCGCGCTTACAGCGTCGAATTTTCCGCATTTGCCGCTATGTTTTCCCGCCGACACCTGATTTATGGCTAATAAATAAAATTTTAATTTCCCAACAATTAAAATGCCAATCTTGCAGAGCGGCTCCTGTCGACCCCAAAGCATAAACACACACACACACACACACATATGCATATACATGCAGTAAACCACATAGGCACACACACACACTCAGTCAGTACACCACAGACACACACATACTCGCAGATAATGGAATCAAGCAAATGCGATTAGCATTTTATATTGTTTAAGCCGCAGACACAGCAGCAGCAGCAGCAACAACAACCATGCAGTGTAGCAAATCCTCGCCAAACCCCACCCCTTTCCTCTTACCACCCCCCAATGCCTGTGCAACCCTATCAAGAAGGGCTGAGTCAGTGTTAGGCGGCAAAATCTGCAAACAAATGTGCAACAAAGCGCGCAATTGTAATTTAACTGCAGTCAGAGTCTAGTTGGCAACAACAACAACGGCAACAGCAACTACTAGAACAAGAACAGCAGCAGCAGCAGCAGCAGCAACAGCAGCAGCAACACAACTACAACAACAATAACAACAGCAACAGTAAGTGGTACAACAAAATGTGCGCGCCTCAAGTGTTGTAAGCGGCTTTTGTTGGCAATTGTTTGCCAAAGCAGTTACTGGGCAAGGGCGAGGGGTAGAGGGGTAAATTGGTAGGCAAATGAAATGCACACACACGGCGAGCACACAGTCAAACACACACCCATCCACACACAAGCAAACATAATCCACTTTGCTGCGGCAACAGGCAACAACAGTGAGAGAGGCAGCTGCATCGAAATCACAAGTTACGCATACGCCCCGTTGCCAGTACCGCTCTTAGGCTGTGCGCCACAAAAACTGGGAGCTGTGTGTGTGTATAAGTTACCCTGTACTGCAACTACTCTATAAATATTACAGGGAATACTCCTATATCCTCAACATAGCAAAAAAAGTCACGCATACGCCTTGCTGCTGCTGCAGAGTATCCTCTAGTCTGGCACTTTTAAAGCAAGCTTATTTTCACTTCCGCTTCTGGTTTTAGCGCCACGATTTGGTTGACAAATGTCACAGCAAACGGCGTCCAGCCATGCAAAGCTGCTGCCTCGCTCCAACTACGCTTCCCCCTGCCCCCAACACACCTCCCCCTCCACTTTGTCAGCTACCAACAAATGTAAAACAGCATAAAACACTCGTCGCCTCTCGCTTTGTCTATCTGCCCCTCTGCCTCTGGCCCCGCCCTGCCCTGATAGACACAGCATGCGTTGTTGTTCGTGAAAAACTTGACACTTAATTGTCTCTGTCTCTGTCCCTCCCTCTTCGACTATACCCCTTTCCCTTCCATAGACCTCCTCGATTACTCCTCCCGTATCCCCATTGTCTGCGCACATTCCCTGCATAGTTTTTTGCTGCTGCTATCTGCGGCATCATCGTCTGGCGCCTGTTTCTGTTGTCAATTGTTGCACATTTGCCAGCTAAAAACTCGCTGGGCCAATGGCCGCACGCCTGACTCTGCCTCCTACATTGGAAAATAGAATGGAGCAGCAGCTTCAGCTCTAGTTTGCGTTGCTGGCAATAATAACAAGTAACAATAATGCGTTTTACAACAAAAACAATGAGCTGAAGTAAAAGCATTTCCTGTGCAGGCAGCAGCATCAGGTGCGAGTGAGTGAGAGATGAGAAAGGGAGCGAACAGTCTTTGTTGTGGCCACAAGAGACAGAAAGAGAGTGAGGGACAGCATTAGTTCAGCTAAGAAACGATAAAGCACATGAAATGTTAAACAATTTGCAGAACCCCAAAGAGAAAACAAAGCGTCAGATGTCTTTTCAAATTTCTTAATCTTTCTATAATCTTTGGGGTCTGTTCTAGCACTAAAATGCTACGTGCTGGTATTATGCATGTACTGCCATTAAATAAAGCCATCTAGCCTTATATTGTATTTCCCCTCACGCACCATAGCACAAGTGTCCCCTTAAAGCATCATTTAGTTTCAATGGAGTGTCCTTTCAGTGTCTCTCTGTGTGTATCCCATATAATCACACTTTAATAGTCCTGTCCGTAGATCAAATGACAGCAACAGCAACTAAAAGATCCACACACATTAATGGCAATGCCTGCCCCAAGAAACTTTTGCTGCCTGCCTCGCACGGACCAAAGACATAAAATACAATACAATACAAGTTGCCCCAAAGAAGAGGGTTCCAATCAGAGAGTGGAGCTCAGCTGGTTTGCTTGAAAACTCCTGCAAAAACAAAATAAAACATAAAATAAAATGCCGAAAATTAACGACAAATTGCACATCATTAAAAACGAAAAGGAGAGAATGAGAAGAGAAGCAACGTACGAGGCAAGACTCAAAGCCAATAATGAAGACAGGCCAAAGTGCTGGCTGACAGCACAGAAGAGGGGACTTAGCAGGAGGGGAGGGGGTAGCCAACAAGCACCTGGGTGCAGTCATTTATTTGATTACAAGCCAACAGAAACGAAGCGACAATGGAGTCAGCTTGAACAACAAGCAGAGAAAGAGAGAGAGAGGGAGACACCGAGAGGGAGATAGAGAGAGGAAACTGTGCGAGCAGAGAAGCTGCTTGGCGTGCCTGTTGTGTAAGCGAGCCAAATTCCTTGAAGGGAACCGCAAACGAGATGACAAAATATTTGCCATATATTTTGTACAGAATTTACGCGAGTTGATTTAATAATGTCCACAAAATATCCACCAAGGTTCAGTGGGGACAAAAAATACGGCTGCTGCTGTGTGTACGTGTATATCTTAATTGCCAGACAATGGCACACACACACACATACACACACGCACACACACACACGTTTGCCTCGCGGCTAAAGCTGGCAAAGAAATGAAAAAGTGTGGCATGCCACAACTCACACAGTGAGACCTCACCCCCACCACCCTCTGAAAAAAGTCGACACTCCAAAATGACTCACTTTGCGGCATGAAGCTGCCACCTTATGCTGGTGTTTGGCTGTAGGTGCAACCCCCTATATCCACAACCACATCCGCTTCCACTTCCATCTTCCACACACCCCCCCTGTCAGACAAAGTGACAAGCTGTCAAGGTGCACGTGAGCTTCCTCCCTCCTCATTACCACCTGTCCCTCTGCTCGCCTTCATTTCAACGTATTTTCTCATGTTTCTCGTTAAACTTTAATATGAACATGTTTTTGATAACGTTTCCTTCACTTCTCTTGTGTTTCTTTCTCTTTATTATTCATACTTTTAATTGGGTTACTTCAATTTCAGAATACATTTTCAATGCCGCCGTTTACTGTTGCCAATTACAATTTAATCGCACGCATTAAAACCTGTTTATGTTAATTAGAGTCTCTACATAAAGTCGAAAAGTTCCTGTTCTGCATTGTAGTATGACATGTCATTCTACTCTATCATAATATTATTATACCCACTTCCCACAGGGTAGAAGGGTATTATAACTTGGTGCCAACTGTCTGTACGTCTATATGAAAACATAGATAGCCATTAAATTTTCTGAAAATATATGTTCTTATTGCACACAGATCAAGTTTGTTTTAGAACTCAATCACGCCCGAATTCACGAATTCAAAGCGTAAGTTAGATGCAGGACAGTTTATTTTGGGTAAACACAATAATTATGAACGCTCAAATGATTTCTGAAAATTTGGTTGCGCTCGGATAGTTAACATAGAAGTTATTTAAAAAATAATTTTATGAGTTACTGATTTCCAAGTCGTTCCTGTCAAAGTATGCAACACAAAATAGGAAACCGTTTAGGTCTGGCGGGTAGCGGGCATATTACAGTCGAGTACACTCGACTGTAGCTTTCGTGCTTGTTTTCAACCTTCTCGCTGTGCATATTTATCCATTTCGCTAATCATTCGCCATTATTTCGCTGTTTCAAAGTTGACCCATCTGCTCACTTGCGGTCCATTTACCACAACGAGTCGCTTCCGCTAAGGTCAGGTTGCAACAGTCTTTCAGCTATCCCCCACAGTGCCATCTCTCCCTCTACAGTGTCTTCCTTTTTTGTGTATCTGCGGTTTGCTTTTAATCAAAACAAAATGCAAAAATAAATAACAAGCCGAAGCTTTAATACTCTTGCAGTTGATTTTTAATATATCATATTGAATTCAATCTCAAAGTATATAATCATCCGATTTCGATTAAAATTTGTATACTAAGCATAGGGAACTCCTTAGCTAAGATTGTTATAGTCTTAATTCAGAACCTTTCAAGGAAACGCTTTTATATAACAGTAGATCACGGATATACCACATATACAGTATTATAAAATTCAAATTATAGTGAAAGAATAAACTGTTGACCAACGTAAATATACCTTCTGCTGCTGCAAGGGTATCTTATGCCCATAAAGAAATAGGAAAACTGCAATAACAAAGAGCAGAGTAAGCAGAGAACAAAACAAGTAAAAAGAAAACCAAAGCACACACAGAAAGTGGCAGCCACTAACAACAGAACAACAGCAACAACAACAGAAACAACAACAGTTGCCTCCCAGTTCCCTCTCTGTCTCCCCCCGTTGCCTATGGGCAGAAGCTTTTTCCCTTAGTGCTTGTTGTTCTAAAAAGTGTTTACTTTGTACCTCCTCCCGTTGTTGTTGCTGTTGCTGTTGTTGTTGTTGTGGCTGTTGTTGTTGTTGCTGTTGTCCATTATTTAAAGCATAATGTCACAATAAACGTGAAAGGTGCAAAATGTTGCCCGAAGCCAGCTGCAGCAACAGCAACAGCAGCGACAACAGCAACAACTATAGCAACAACAACTCAACTTAATAACACTTTTGTAGTTGACGCCACTCGAGGCATTCACCCAGCACTTCCTCACTCTTTCTCCTCCCTCTTCTGCATAAATTTTGTCGCATGCAGTTGACAGAAATCATCCCATCGTGCCTCACCTTTTCTGCACACTGTCCACTGCTTTTTTGTTGCTCTCTTGGTCCACGTGACAGGAAGGAAGCACAACGTCGATGCCCCACGGCAACTTGGACAACTCGTATCGTTGTGTGGCGCCTCATTCAATGTTGCTGTTTGCTTTTTCAGCACTCATTTTTTTTTTGCTCTGTTTTATCACGCCCTCTCCGCCCCTCAATTGTTTCCAAGAAGCCAAAATTTGCTTGCCTTGATTTTTCTTCCCCCATCGACATTTACAGCTAATTATGGAAATGGACTCTCGACTGGCCTCGCCAAAGGAGATGCACTGAGCGAAAAAGGTATAAGGAGGAAAAAATAGAAATTAATTTAACTTTCAACAACTCTTTATTATGTAAATATTTGTCATAATACTTGGTATTGTATAAAGGAAACCCAAGGAGCAAATATCTTAAGGCAACAAGTATAGAAATCTATGGACAATATTTGATCAATATCAACAATATCCAACATTGAGTTTCATAGTCCCATATAAGCGTACGTATCTGGTAATATCTTTTAGTCATAGTAGAAAATTATAGACTTTTACAATATAACCCAATTATCTTTTTATATGTATATACATATATATATTTAATATCTATATCTTAAATGCATTTTCGAGTTGATATCACAATGGTTTACTAGTCTTAGCTGAAAATGTTATAATTAAAATTTCATTCGACAAATGAGATTTCAAAACAATGTATGATCTGTTTTCTGCTACAGAGGACCTTTACTATAAAAGAAATTCATTATCTTTATACTGCATAGAGTATATTAGTTTTGGCCAGGAGTTTACAACGCAGCTTAAGAGACATCTCCGACCATATAAAGTATGCATATTCGTAGTCTAGCCTAGTCTAGATCTAGCCATGTCTTTCCGCCTCTCTGTTGCATCGCAAACTAGTCTCTCGGTTGTAAAACTATCTCAATGAATCTTGGCACACATGCTTCTTATTGCTAAACGAGCCAAATCTGACCGATATATCGTATCATCATCATTTGTCAAGGCATTTTCTATAAACAATACATATATAATATGCATATTACTGTAGGTATTTGTATAAAGACCAGTTCTGATGTTAACTTATCAGTGCCAATTAAAGTTAGACACCATTATATATCACTAGTATAGGAACAAGGGAAGGATATAACAACCCGCCAGGGTTAGAACCTTCGGCATGCCGAAAGTAGCCTTCCATTCTCGTTTATTATGTTATGGAATAGAATTGTATTTCAAGTCAAACTTCTATTGATTATCTGCATAAGAATTAATGTATGTATATTCCAGTCATGAGAGCCAAATGTTTGTCACGTGTTTTGCCACACACACACACACAAGCTGAGCAACACACTTACTCACACTCACTTCAAGGCGTTGACCGACAACATCCGCTGCTTAAATTGAACGCACTTGAACTCGCTTCAGTCAGAGAGAGAGAGGGAGAGACAGAGAGAGTGAGGTTCCAAAGTGGAACCAATAGATCTCAAATAGATCTCCAACTCACATACATATGTCATTTCAATTTTCTTTTTCGTTATTAGGAAAATGTCAAAGACACTTGGCGCCGCTTGCAGGCGCAGGCAAGAGGTAAACAACTGAAAATAGCCCAGCCGAGCTGGGCATGCACTTGTCGCTTCGTCCCTCTCTCTCTCTCTCTCCCTCTCTTTCTCTCTCTCTCTCTGCCTTTTGCTCTTTCACTGTCTCCTTCTCTGTCTCTCTGTCTCTTTCTATCACTCATTTCTAATTATAAACGTGCTGCATATTTGGTATCTTCGCCTCTGAGACGGAAGTTTGTTTAGGACGATACACGAAGCGTAGTGCACCGTTTGTATTTGCCATTGTGTGGCAGCTGCACACACCACACCACACCATACCACACACACACACAGCCTTCACACACTCCCCGTCCTTTCGCACATTGCCCCTTTTCCTACTACTAGCAGAGCAATTTGCTTAGTTGTCGCGTCTAGACACGCGTTGGGCCCCAGTTCAGCGAGTTATTCAAATGAAGCGCTTGTTGTGGTGGCATGCAACATTGTTCAATGGTATCGCCCATGAACTCACCCGTGCAGCATCAATCACGTTTTGTCCAATTAGCACGTGGAGTTGTCTCTTCTTCTCACTCTCTTCTCTCTTCCAATTTTGAAGGGTATTCGACAAAAAGTACGTATCATAATTGAGGAAGCTAAAGGTATTTAATCATATACATATATAAGGATTTAGAATTGAATATCTTCTAGGGTATTTAAAGGCTATTCTATACAGACTTGGAAATGAATACATTTGAAATTGCAATTGGTAAAGGATTTTCATGTGATGTCTAGACGATTGAGGCAAATTTCGAGCCATAAAACGCAGTTGAAACTTTTGCGCTTACGCTATAAAAAACCGCACAGAAATCAAAAATCAACGGCACAAAGTTGCGCGCCAGCCCAGAGAGGAAAGAAGAAGGGAGAGAGACGCAAAACCACCCACTCTTACCCACTGTACATACCATAGACCATTCATCCGCTCATTCGGTCCAAGCCAAAGTCCTTGGGGGTGGCTTTTGGGCCAGCGGCAAGTGGCTGGCAGGTGAGTGGCGGGGAGAGGAGTATGGAGGGGCAGTGCTTGTGTCTCGTCTGACGACGCAGACGCTGCAGACAGTTTTCTAATGGGATAAACTATGCGTGTTTGTATGTGTACTCACTCGTAACATGGCGCGTATATTCCGTTATACGATACACTCACACACACACACCAAAGAAATTCAACATAAAAGTCTGCAGTAAAAATTATTGCAATTAATATACAGCAACAAAGCAATGGGGAAAATCTGCATGCAAATTCGTAGACACACACATACACACACACAGGCGCAGCGAGTTGACATTTTTATGTTTAGTCTAACCAAAATTTCGAAACAGACGCACGCAAAGCGACGGCGCCAACATGCAAATTGTGGTGGCTTGTGGTGGGGGGAGGTGAATGAAGGTATGTGATGCCGTTGTTGTTGTTGTTGCTGTTGCCGCTTTTGTTTTGCCGGCAAATATGTGTGCAGAAGCCAGAATACCAAAACAAATTACGCTCTCCTTTATGTGTATGTATGTATGTATGTATATACATATAAACAGTATTTACGGTAAATTCACTTACCGGTTAGTCTGACAAACAAATATGGTAACCGTTAACCGGCGCGGTAGTTTCTGACTTTTTCAGTCTATTCCTGCACTTTACACTTATTTATGCATATTTATTAAGCATTTGTTTTGTTTAGATAGATATACTGAGTAACTAACAGTAGCACACGCACTAACACACGCACAGACGCACAGAACACAAATATATATTTACAGTTAGACTAGCTTGATCGCACACGCACAAATACGAAGAGCTGAAAAATGACTCGCCGCGAGATACGTCCAGACGCGTCAACACTGAGCCGACATTTAAAGTTTTCAAACTTCCCTTTACGCAGTTCATGCTTAAAAGCTGTAAACTGTCTGTTAATGTGCTGCTAGATAACAGTAGTGTCTGGAGCTGGTCACACCCAAGGCAAACAGCTGATTCACAACTGCATATATCGATAGTCGCATTTGCAAAAAGGAAAAACTACCAACAACAATAATAAAAAAGGAATTCTGCTGGTGGACATTGAACACAGATCCTGTGAAAAACATTGGAAACCACAAGTGAATTGGAATCATTTGTGTAGCTGAAGCTAGTGGGTACCGGCGGAATGGTGGAGCTGCAGTTAAGGAAACGCAACGCTTGCGTTATTGTGCTTGGCGACATCGGACGTAGTCCACGTATGCAATACCATGCACAGAGCCTGCTCGAGGATAATTACAATGTGGATATAATCGGATATATGGAGACTCGGCCTCTGGACGCACTGACGGTATCGCAGCCCAAGTGTAAAATACACGAATTACCCGCGGTGCCGGTTACAAATTTGACGCCAAAACTGAAGCTAATTTTTAAGGCAATTTGGCAGACATTAAGCCTGCTAATTGCACTGATCTCCATTCGTCGCCCCAATTTCCTGTTGGTTCAAAATCCTCCCGGCATTCCCACTCTAATAGTATGCTACTTATATTGTGCCCTGACGCGCACAAAACTGGCCATAGACTGGCACAACTACACGTACACTGTGCTAGCTCTGGGCATGGCGGGCGGAGAGCAAAGCCGACTTATACGGCTAACAAAGCGTCTGGAACGATACTTTGGTGCCAAGGCGCACACACACTTCTGCGTCACCACGGCCATGAAGGAGGACTTGGAGCGAAACTGGAGAATCAGGTGAGGGATGCTGTTGTTTCAGATGATGTTTGTCTAAACTGTTCATAATTTCCTTAAGTCCGGTAACCGTACTATATGACAGAGCGCCGGCACAGTTCCATCCCATTGAGTTGGCCCAGAAGCACGAGTTGTTCATGAAACTCTCCAAGGATTATGAGCAATTCATGCCACAGTGCTATGCAGATCTTAAGCAATCCGGTATGCTTGAAGCTACATCGCTTACTCAGAAGCTCTCCAACGGCACAGTGCTGTACAAACCGCAACGGCAGGCGGTTCTCGTGTCGAGCACCAGCTGGACGCCCGATGAGGACTTTGGCATACTACTCCAGGCTCTTGAGTCGTATGAGAACGTTGCTGTGGCGCAGCCAAATGTCTATCCCTCGCTGCTATGCATCATTACGGGCAAAGGGCCACAGAAGGCACAATACCAGGGCCAAATTTCCAAGCTGCAATGGCAAAAGGTGTCCATTGTTACACCTTGGCTGGAGCCGGAGGACTACCCTAGTGTGCTGGCTAGTGCCGATCTCGGAGTATGCCTGCACTGGAGCACCAGCGGACTTGATCTGCCCATGAAGGTGGTTGACATGTTCGGCAGTGGGCTGCCCGTCTGCGCCTATAACTTCAAATGGTAAGGACACACAGAATACCGTCAGAGATCTATGCAACTGCAGCCATATACTTTCTCCCAAACAGTCTGGACGAGCTGGTAAAGCACGGCGAAAACGGATTTGTTTTTAGCGATCAATTGGAACTTGCCGAGCAACTACGCATTTGGTTCGAGAACTTTCCCAACAATCCAAGCATTATAGAGACCCGTTCTCGGTTCAGCCGCAACTTGCAAGAGTTTCAAGAACTGCGCTGGCGTGAGAACTGGCGACAACGTGCTGCACCCGTACTGGAGGCATTTCTTTGAACATTCATTTTTAATTATTACTGAAAAGTCTGTATGTTTTATTAATGCGAACATTAAGGGAAGGCACTTAACCTATGCTAATTATATCAATTTAATTCCGATACTGATCTAACTTTGTGCCGTACCTTATTGTATCAAAATTGATTAGTTCCAATGTTTAATATTGCTTTAATTCCTGTCAGATCCTCGGACTATCAGTTGGGGAAACTACAGTGGCCGTTTGCAGACTGGGCAAGATTTGTAGTTGTTACGTTTGTAATTGCCCAGGCAGGTTATGTGTTGGGCATGTTCGCACTTTAAATATTCCATGGTGTGTAGTTCCATTGGTTCACGGCATATAGAACAAACATCCCCGGGCAGATCTATCCTTATTACCAGCTGATTACAACGCGGACACTGACGACTCAAGTTCCGGTACTCCTCATAACAGGGCGACTCGTGCAGAGAATGACCACAGTGCATGGTACGCATGGTCCCAGCAGTCATGATCTGCAGGCAGATGAAACACTTATCGCCGGGTTTACTGGAGGTAAAATCGATTTTATTGATTGATTCGATTGATACGACCTACGATTCTTTTTTTATATTTACTTGGAGCGAAAGACAAGGCTCTTCTTGGTATTGTTACTGGACGGACCATTATTATCATAGTCCTCGTCATCACCATTATCATTGTCTTGCCAGTTGTTGTTGCGTCGTCGGGGCTGGTCGTGAGGGGGGAACTGCAGTGGGAATGCTAAAATAAATTGCAGCTGCCGCTGCAACAACTACGCATCCAATTCCCAAAACGATATGCATATAAACCATTATCACAGTTTCTGGAAAATTATGATTGATACTACTATAACTGATATAAACGCAATGTATCCAGATTTGCACTACCTCTTTTATGAAATCCCCAAAACAAATATCTGCATTTTACTTATCCATTCACAACCAGTGCTACCGTATCGTGCAATCGAAAATCTGCACTTTGCCATTCACATTAGAGGTGCCGAAATATCGATGCTAACATCGATAAATCGATATTTGTTTTCGTCTATCGATGTTTTCAGATCCGTCACAGAACACCTTAAAAGGATTCACCCAAATTTAATTACAGATGAAACGGTGACTCAATCTACGGGGTTGACTAAATACCTCAATATAAATCAGAGTACTCGTCAAATTTGGCAAAGAAATACAAAATTTACCGAGTTATTATGATAATGATTGCGTGAGACGTGGATCCGTTTTGCGTTGTGGAAATGAAGGGATTCCGTGGAGTCATAAAACCTTGGATCCGAAGTACAAAATGCTAAGCAGGACTTATTTTCGAGATGTAATGCTTTCGAGAATTTATAATGATATAAAAACAACACAAAATTTAACAATAAAAAAAATTTTTTTATTTACAAGTGTAAATAAAAATATTAATATTTTTCGATAATATCGGAAAATATCGATTTTAAGCGATATTTTTGGTGAAAAATATCGAAAAATCGATGTCTCTAAACATCGATATTTCGGCACCTCTAATTCACATCCAATGTTGCCATACCGTACACGTAATGAAAGAAATAAATGAGTGAGAAAACATTTAAACGTGTTAATACACACTTGTTCCCAAACAACTTTTCAAACGTAAATTTTTTGCTAATGCCCGGGAAAGATTTCTGATCACTTTGTACAATACATAAAACCAAATATGTTGGGCGCATAAGATTAATAAATGTTTCCCAAAAATGATTGCAATATATTTGACGTAATGAAACTGGCGGAGTCAGTATTGTATTTATGTTTCACAATAAGGACACCTCGAATTGATTGCAAACCAATCATTATAGCATGGAAAGCTATGCACAGCGTGGCCACAAGATAATTTCTCAATTGTCTGAATATGCATTATTTGAAGACAAATCACACACGAATCACCTGGGTTGCTGAAAAGATATACAATTAAGCTTTGTTTGAACACACTGCATAAATTTTTCACCTGTTGGACAGCTGTATTTCTCTGTTTCTTTCAGGTCTCACTATACTACGATTACTTGACTGCATACGATTTATACTGGGATTATTCGACTGTATCCGATGGTGGGCACTCGGAACCATAGTGTTCATACTATTGTAAATTGCAACAGCTGCAGCTACTAGTGCACAACCTAATACTATACCAATTCCTAATTGATACATTTTTACTGAGTTAAGTTGTATTGGACAAGAGCAAGCACTTCATTGAATTCCCCAAATACTAAATAACTAAGCCTAATTTTGCCATTCACATTCAGAGTTGCCATAATTACAGTGTGTACTCACCTGCGTTGCAGTGTGACCAATAAGTGCATCATTTTCAAATAAGATATATTTTCATCAATCATTGAAAATAATGTTGTATAGGAATCAACATTTTTATAATTTTTGAAAAATTAATTAGCTTATAGCATTGCATTCTTAAAAGCTGTTAAGATATCATTCTTTTGTTTCATGTGAATTAAAAATATGGTATTTTTCAACAGTCATAATTCTGGTCATACCGGATCGCTTTTAATTCCATGGATTTTCTCTGCTCAAAATAACTTTAAATTGTAATTAAGGCTCTGCTGCATTTGTTTTTTACTATAATTTGTGTGGTGCTTAGGCGACAACTATCTAATATCGATTCTATTATCCTGAGTAATTGATTTAAGGGCAGTGTTGGCTAAAAAATCGACGCCAAAACGTCGCCGTCATTAGTGCTACCCCTCCAGACCGACGACAAACGATTTTTCTGGTCTAGTTAAAGTAGATAGATATTACTCATATTACTCTGTTGATAACGAATATGGCGGAACGTGAGCGTAGCATACATGAAATGCTCAAAGACACGCCATCGATGAACGATAGTTGTGGTGCCGTGCACACCGGCACGGAGGGCGGCAGCCTGGGGCTTGGCATTGGGGGGCTTAGCGGCAGCAGCAGCAGCCACAGCATTGGCATTGGTGGCATTGGCTCAGGCATTCCATTGAGTACGTCCAGCAGTTTGCCGTTGCGGAATCACTCCGGTAAGGAACCCGGGCAAATATAAAATAATATATAGTATCAGTATACGTTGTGCTCTCTTCCAATTGTAGCACCCACTACGCCCATGACAGCGACTATATCACAGACAAACAATGGATTTTTAACCTCAACAGATGGTAGCAGCAGCATCATAAGGCAAAGTGCTTCCAAAATCGATAGCATTAAAAACTGGAGCATATCAACGTATAAGTGCACGCGCCAGATAATGCTAGAGAAGTTGGGTAAATCGCAACGAACCGTCGACTCGGAGCTGGAGGCGCAGATTGAACAGTTGCGTGAAACGCAACGTAAATACTTGTCCATTTTACGGCTAACGCGCGCGTTCAGCTCACATTTTCAGCATGTGGTCGTCACTCAGCAATCTTTGGCTGATGCCTTTTCCGATCTGGCGCAAAAGAATCCAGAGCTGCAAAAGGAGTTTATTTGCAACTCGGAGACGCAACGGAATTTGACAAAGAACGGAGAACTACTTTTGAATGCACTGAACTTTTTCATCTCGTCCGTCAATACGTTGTGCAACAAGACGATCGACGATACCCTTCTAACGATACGACAATATGAGACAGCAAGGTGAGTAGCCTAATATCTAATATTAGCTCATGCAACAGAGGTAACTCTCAATTCTGCATACATTTTCTTGTCCACAGAATCGAGTTTGATGCCTATCGAATGGACTTGGAAAACACCAAGCCCGAGTTAACACAAGCGGCGGCTGCACTAGAGGAGACGCAGCGCAGCTATGCCCATCATAAGGATCTCTACGAAAAGCTACGTGGCGATGTTGCCGTTAAAATGCAATTCCTTGACGAGAATCGTGTAAGTTTTGCCACACCTCAAGCTGCTGCCGCTACTGCTGCGCCACATGATTGAGATTGCTGTCATTATTTTCAGATTAAGGTGATGCACAAACAGTTAATACTGCTACATAATGCCATTGCCGCATACTTTTCGGGCAATGCCATGGCGCTGGAGAGCACATTGAAACAGTTCAACATCAAGGTAAGTGCACACTAAAGAATGCAGTCAAGGAATGAATGGCTTTATTGCTTGCAGCTTAAGTCACCGAACAACGTTAGTGGTTCTTGGCTTGAACAGTAGAAGTTGTTCCTTCAGTCAGCAACAGCACTTCACGCCATAGGAAAGCGAAAGGAAAAGTATTACAGAAAAGTAGCACACACACACACCCGACACCCACATCAACAACATATTTTTACCCCCACTTACGCCGGCATTTATGCGTATATACATGAAAAGCTGAAGGAGCAAGCTCTCACTAAACGAAATCGCATAACCCGTTACAATATCTAAAGCTTAAAATTTAAGTTATCTTCCTACTTTATAAGCTGAAAGTGGCAGACAGGTGCATTCGTTATTCCATGATGTTTTTCTTTACTTTACATGTACTTAAACAGTTCCATTATGTGTTTCCAAATTATATTCCAAATTCAGTATAATGTAATTCGCTCAGTGCAATATATCGGTGTAATCTTTATATCGCATGGGTATTCTGGCGACAGGATAACAATGATTTTCTGGTGATCCTTCGAGTTTGACTATATATCCTGTTGCCGGAATTGTTTATTTGTAAGCTTTCACTTGAATCTATAAGTTTGTCCGCTGCAACAGCTGTCAGCGTATTGTTTATATCTTATCTTTCTTATGTATCCTATGTATATTTAAACACACAACTCGAAATTCAAAAGAAAATGCTTATATAAACAAAGATATGATTTAAATTAATTGTTTACTAGTCAACGTATCATTTACATTAAAGGGAAAAATATACAAATAAAAACTTATTTAATTACACCAAATAAAGTGAAAGACTCGCGTTTTTCTTAAGTCTAATTCTTCTCCAGCTTGAGGTCACTTAGCTTTTCGTTTAACACATGTGACTCATCTTCCTCCGCCTTAAACATGTCCTGGGCAAGAATCGAGAGTTGTAATTAGAAAATGTTGCTAGGCGAGTGTAACTAGAGTGTAACTTACCGGATCATATATCACTTTAATGATCAGCGAACAGCTGGGACAGGTTGCCACCTCCTCGCCCTCAATGAGTTCCTCCTAAAAACAAAAACCAAAACAACATCAACCAATTTCAAAACGTGACTATGTTGGCGCATACCTTGGAAATCTGAAATCGGTCTCCGCACGGGCAGGGATAGTAATACATTTCCTCCTCTTCGTCGTACTCAAAGTCCTCAATTTCGACCTCGTCGTGGTATATGCTCATTGTATTCCGGTCTTTATTTAGTGTTTTCTTAGCTAAACATTATGCGCGATTTATTTCATCTAACTGATGGTACACGTTGTGGCTGCAGAGCTGCCAAGCCTTTTCAGTGAACAGCTGTTCGACCGCTTGTAAACAAACTAAAAACTAAACGCAAAATGAATTCAAGTACTTCCTGTTCAAAAGTAATACAAATTTTAATTATTTTTTTAATAATTTTTTAAATCATCGCAATATGTATTCGCCCATTTATTTTAAAAGATTTAATTGCACTCCGTCAAAACGCAGTTTATTGTTGCTAGGCTGCCAACCTGCTGCTAAAAAACAGCTGATCGCCGTATTGTAAACAAATCGCAAACGTTTGTAAACTAAGAGCTACGTATTGTTAAGATCGTTTCAAAATGCCTAACAAAAAGTTCAGCGATGTTAATCTCTACGACCTCCTCGGTGTCTCCATCGAAGCTGACCAGGCAGATATACGCAAAGCATATCGAAAACGTGCGCTTGTCTGCCATCCAGACAAGAATCCGGACAATCCGCAGGCTGCTGAACGTTTTCATGAGTTGTCCAAGGCACTAGAAATACTTACCGATGCTACAGCACGTGCCGCCTACGACAAGGTGCTCAGGGCAAAGAAGGCCGCAGAGTTGCGCACCAAACAACTGGACAGTAAGCGGCAAAAGCTGAAGGAGGAACTGGAGGAGCGAGAGCGGGCAGCACTGCACAAGCTGCACTCGGCCCAACAGTATAGCACAGTTCGTAAGAGCGATGAGGAGATACTGCAGGAACAAGTCGACCGTCTTCGACGAGAGGGCTCCAAATTGCTGGAGGAGGAGCAACATGCCATGCGGGAACAGCTGAAACGCAACTATAATGAGCAAAAGCAGCAGCATCAAACACCCAAGTTCGATTCAACCCAACATCGCATAAAGATTAAGTGGAAGGCGGACAAGGGCGATCCGAGCAATGGAGGCTACACCCATGATCAACTTCTGCAGTACCTTAAGAAATACGGCGAGGTGGTCGCACTTGTGATGAACACCAAAATACGTGGACGTGCCATGGTGGAGCTAAAGACACGCGAAGCCTGTGACATGATTTTGGCCTACGAGAAGGGTAATCCAGAGAATCCCTTGCGCTTTCAATGGGTAACACCGCCGGCCGAAGAGAAAGCGTCCAATCCACTGGCAGCTAGTACTGTCAATGACTCTGCACGTGATTACGAGGATCTGGTGATGCGAAAGCTGCGGCAGGCGGAGGAGCGCAAACGTTTAATCGAACAAATGATGAAGGAGGAGGGCGATGAGTAACCACTAAAATCTCTGTTAAGCCTGCATTTAGTATATTTAGTATTTAAATACAAACAAGTTGGCAGCTCTGCCAACGATGCTTGCGTAAATACCTGTTACTTATAGAAGAGCTATATTAGTTCACTAAAGTATGTAACAGGCGTTTTATATTTATTAAAATTATCTGAAGAATAAAAAATAAATTAAATTAATTAAATAATAATAAAATTTCAGTGTTATTTTCTAGTTAACTTAAATATTTGCTATCAGATATGGTTTGTATATCCAGCTGGACATAGCCCAAAATGTTTTGATTTGCAGGGTATCTATTTGTCGCTGCGACAGCTGTTTTCATCATATTTGTATGCGAAAATGCCACGATAGAGGAAATCAAAACAGTTTTTAATTGTCAAAAATTGTTTAATTCAACGAATTTCGTATTGATGTGACATGGATAAACGACAGCGGGAGTTGGAGGCCCTGGTGACCACGCAAAAGGAGCAACTTTCACGCTACGAGAAGCGACTTAAGGGTAACAAATATTCCCCGCACTAATGGATGAAAATAATTAATTACTTAATTAATGTAGATGTGGTCACGGCGTACAAGGGATTACTGAAAGAGAAGGAGGCGCTGGAGACCAGTCTGGCGGCGCATGCTGAAGCAACCGGCAGCAAGGATATCAATCGATGTGACTCGAGTGCATCCACTGGCGATGTCCAGTCTGGCAGTGATACTGCCGATGCAGCCGCTCCCAGCAGCAACGGTGAAGGGCAAACAGAGGACAAGGGCCAACTGCAGACACAGATCATAACGCTGATGAACTCCTTGGCCACACTCTCGGCGGAGAAGTCACGCATGGAAGCATCCTTCCAGGCAGACAAAAAGCAGCTGCGCTTGCAAATCTCCCAGAAGGAACAGACCATACAGGAGCTACACGCCAAGGTCAAGGAGCAGATGGTGCGTGCCAAACAAGATGTGGACGAGGTAAAAGCCAAGTGGATAGTGGAGCGGCAGGAACGCGAAAAGGAGACCAACAACCAGATGATAATGCTGCGTGAGCTGCAAAAGCTTTACGCCGACGAGCGTCACCTCAAGGAGAACATTGAGATGCAGCTGAACAACTTCAAGACGCAGTTCGCCAGCAACGAGGCAGAGAATAGTCGACTGCGGGAGCTGCAGCAGCAACTGAAGGAGGCACGCTCTCAACTCAAGCAATCCCAGGCCAAGGTCGATCAGTCTTCGGCTGCTGCTGCGGCCAGCGATAGCAGCGCCCTGTTGCAGCAGGTTCGCCAAGAGATGAAACAGCTGCAGGAGCAACATGCGGTGGCCATCCAACAGGAGCAACGACGAGTGCTGCGGGCCGAGGATCAGAGCCGTCGTCAAGCTGCATTGCACGAGGATCGCGTTGCCAATCTGGAGGCGCGCCTTGCAGAACTAAGCAGCACCGTGGGCAACTATGATCGACTGCGACAACAGGATCAGGATAACATATATACCCTGAAGCAGCAACTACACGAGTTGGAACAGGCTCAATCCCGGGCAACACCAGTACCTCGATTGCTCAACGCTGAAGCGGACATGGCACTGCTGGTGGATGAAATTGTGCGGCTCAAGAAACTGCTGAGCGCTGCCAATGCACGTTCCTCCAATCCGTTGGACCTGAGTCATGTCTTGGGCAGCACCCATGCAACCGCCTCCGCTGATAGTCATGTCCAGTGCGAGCAGCAGTTGCAAAGCCTGCAGCAGGCACTGGACTCAGAAAAACAGCAGCGGGCGCAACTGGAGCAGAAGATTCAACTGCAGCAGACTCACATACAGACGCTGCAGGACAAGGTGCAGGTACTCAACCACAACATCGACGAGGCCGAGCAGGAACTGAAGCAGCAGGGCGACAAGATGCGGCAGGCCTTGAAGAGCGAGCGCACCAAGTGGCAGGAGGCGAAGGCCGAGTTGGAGAACGAGACGCGCTGCAAACTCAATGAGCTGGAGCAGTTGCTGCAGAAGCAGCGCCAACGTTCCCTGCAGCTGCTCGACGAGAAGGAGCAGGAGATCAAGACGTTGCAGACCTCGTTTGAGGTATTCCACAAACCCACGAACCCAGCTCCATCAGAGGTCAACGAGTCGTTTGCAGCCTACTCCTCTGACGCTGATAGCGCCGAGGTGGAGGAGACGAGACTCAAGGTGAAGCCCAAGAAGTTGTCTCTTGGCGACAATTGTCACATGCTGCACTACGCCAACGAGCTGGCCAGGAAGGACATCGAAATCACAGCGCTGCGCAAGTCCAAGTACACGGCAGAGTCAACGCTCCGCAAGGCTATACAGGACAAGGTGACGGCCCAGCAGGAGATGCACGAGAAGATTGAGTTGCTCGAGGAGCAGGTGGACAGGTGAGAGATCTTCAATAATTTATCCACCTCAATAAACATTTTCTTTTTTCTACTTTTTCAGATTGGAGCGCTGCAAGACGCGTGAAGGCGCCAATTTGGAGTATCTAAAGAACGTCATCATTAGCTTCATTGTGACGAGGGACGCCGAGGACAAGCGCCACATGCTGAACGCCATCAGCGCCGTGCTGCAGTTTACCAACGGCGAGATGCAGACCATCAATGCGGCATTCCAGAGGAAATAATAAAACCATTCAGTAGTTTTTCATTTTAGCTAATAAATCAGAAATATATGTAATGTATCTACACGTAATCCTAGGCGAATCCCTCAACCGGATACTTTTCCAGATGTGGTGCCAGCACGGCGGGGAACATGGAAAGGAACTTAAAGCGGGCGCCCATTTGCTTGGGATCCGTTAGCATCTCGTAGCCTGAACGTATTATTTCCTGATTCTCAGGCAGCGCATTGGCCAGCAGTCTCTCTAGCCGCACAGAGCCCTGCATGCGATCGAGGAAGTCACCCTGCTGCACTGGCCCGTAGCACTTGATGTGGCCGCGTGTCTCGGCCACGTGCTTTAGATGCCGGAAATCCACATCGGCCGTCAGATCGGCTGTGCCTGGTGCCAGCAATGGCTCATGCAGTGCATGCTGTTTGAAGGCGCGAAAAGTGTCGGTCTTCTCGCCCAAGTGACCATAGTCCATGATCAGCGCAATGCCGCCGTGCCGCTCCAGGCGCTTGGCCAACAAATCGACATGTCGCTCTGCCTCCAGCGAGTACTCGAGGCAGGTGCGCGTATCCTCGGGGATTGGCTGAAATATGCGCGAAACCGGTGTCTGTGACTTTGACAACACGTAGCGGAACTCAGAAGTCGTTGGTGATTCTGTATCATTGCTAGGGGCCACATCTATTAGTACCTCCTGCCACAGTCCGTCCACAAGCTGCAGCTTGTGCACGGGCAGTGCATCGAAGAACTCATGCGCTAGCACAAGAGAGAAGCCAGGCGGAACATCCTCCAATCGACGGTGCCAATAGGCCTTGGTGCGTGTGGCTGTGGTTCCCACTTGGTAATGCGGCAGTGGCGTATCCTCGGGCAGCGTTTCGTGCGTGTAACAAAAGCGTTGCGCCTGCGCCTTGCTCAAGTAGGGGCTAACCTCTACCATGTGCATGGTGAACTCGGCGCCGAGCTTAAACTTAGTCAGCACCTTGAGTACATCACGCGCCAACGTGCCACGTCCGGGTCCCAGTTCGACCAGCTGAAAGGGCGTAGGGCTGCCTACCTTGCGCCACTCGTTCAGCAGCCAAATGCCCACAAGCTGCGGCGGAAGGAATCGTATTGAGAACAGTCAACAATCTGCAGCTGCCGGCGGTACACAAGCTTACCTCTCCAAAAATCTGTGATATTTCCGGCGACGTGACAAAGTCACCTTCACGACCAAACACATCCCGGCTCATGTAGTAACCAGCCGAGGGATTGGTCAGCACCTCGCGCATATACTCCGCCACAGTTATGGGGCCCGACGTCAGTATGCGGGCCCTCAACTGCTTCGACAAGCTGACTGGCGTCTCATCGTGTGGTGACTTTTTTGCCTCCTGCGGCTTCTGTTGTAGCTCCTGGCTCTTGGCGACAGTTACCGCACTCAAGTTTGGACGACGAACGGACTTATAGCTATAGCAGCGCCTGCTTCCAATTCGCAGTACTTCGCGTAACATCTTCGCTGCACTCGTTTTTTGGGGCTGCCAATCTGTCACAAAAGCGGCTCGTCTGTGAACATACAGTGCTGACCGGCATTGTCCGTAACAGAAGCTGAACATAACAGTGGCAACTTATAGCAAAATGGACGGTTAGGTTCAAATTCTAATGTTATTTTTGACAAAGAGATACAAATCGAAATCAATCCACTTTTGAACCTGTCACAAAAGCAGCTCGTCTGTTAACATACAGTGCTGACCGGATTGCCCGTAACAGAAACAACTCAACACAACAGTCGCGAATTACAGCAAATAAACGGTTGAGTTCAAATCGTATGCTGTTTCAGATGAGCTCAAATGAACATAAAACGATAGCAGAAATGAGTGAGTGTTCCAGTTTCCAGTGTTTATTTTATTAGAGAACGTATGTAAAATAATGTATTCGTCGCGAAATCTGTCTGACTGAAGTCTATAGTAAAATCGATCGTGATGCGGCCGATATTGTTCATATTTTACTTAGTGGAGTGCATGCTCCACCTTACGCAAATTTACAAGCATGTTGCCGGTTTTCTGAGTCAATCAATGGATTTACTGCCCCTCGTTGTCCAGATCAATCACTATTTCTATACCTTGTGCTTTTACATATTCACGGTGAACACGCTCTTCTCAAGCATCAACATCTGCACGGGACAAAAGTTCTTTGTCTGCGAGGAGATAATACGCACTGCAATCGGCTTCATTCTGTTCATTTCAATTTCCCTGATGATGCTGCATAACGCCGAACGTGATCTTCACATTATGTCTGTTTTAGACTTAAAGCATTCGGAGGCTGACATTCCGGCGCATCCTTTCATTGACTTCATGAGTGATCAGTCCTCGATCGCGCTTACCTTGGGCGTTGTCTACTTGCTGCACTGCATTCTCGTTGTGGACGTGTTTCTCACCTGTGGCAATTCTGATAACATTGATAGTGTAATGAACTACTCAGTCGATTTAGACCAGGAGTCAGGAAACTACGTGCCCATTCATCTTTACATCCTGGGTGAGACGGTCCACACTCATCTTTCAAAGTACGAATGGTTCCACAAATTCTCTCGCGGGGATACACACAACATATGACCCTTTACCTATCTCTTTATTTCTGTGTATCTTGATAAAGTTTATAATTTGTTATCTAAGAGTACTAAATGATTTGCACATAATTCATTTGATTTTTAGCCAATTACATGAGTTTACTTTATTATCATTCAAATCTTAGTGTCACATCCCGGATAGTCAATTCTGGTATCGTTCCCCTTTGCCTTTGATCTGCAGTCCCTTAGAACAGTCTGATGTCAGACACCACCTTCTCGTTGTCGTAGATCTCCTTGGCGTAGCACAGGTTGGGATAGTCAAAGGCGGCGCCGTAGCGGTTCTTGCAACCGGAGGTGGCCTTGTCGCCGGGAGTGTACACGGGCTGTCCAATCACGTTCGAGGTGGCGAAGTTGCAGGTGAACACGAAGTGGTTGTAGTAATCCTTCGAGAAGCGCACAGCGGCACAGCCCAAGTGGGTGTTCTTCTCGGCGACAGCAATGGTGAACTTGGCCACGTTCTTGTTGGGCAACTCCTCTGGGAAGCTGGCGAGAATCTCGGGGGATGCATTGGCACGCTCGCCGAACCAGTTCTCGATCTGCTCCTTGATAATCTCCGCATCTGTGTACTCCGACTCGGCTCCACTGTAGCTGAAGATGGCGTTGTTCTGCCCGGCATAAGCAAAGCGCTCCGTGCTGCGGCACTTGTCGGGCAGCGACTGGCAGGTCTTCACATTGAACAGAGCCAGGTGGGTCAACTCCTCGCACCAACTCATCTTGGCCATGCGGGTAGCCTTGGGCAGTCCCTCGATGGCACCTCCAGCCACTTTGTTGCGCAGTTCGTTGAAGAGAGAGAGGATCAGCTTCTCATGTACCTGGGCCTTAATTTCTCTCACATTCGCAGGACAATCTGCACTGAAGTTCTATAGAAAGAAAGGAATGGAATAGGAATTCGAAGGGGCTCCTTTAACTGGTTACTTACTCCCTTGTTGTTGCAGGCAATGTGCTTGTCCAGGCAGGTCGGCAGAGCACAGTAGTCAACGGCGGAAACGACTCCCACCAAGGTGGCCAACAGGAATACGATTTTCATGGCTAAGGCTGTTGTTGCTGTTCTGTTGGTGTTGTAAGCAATGTTTCAAACTCAACTGATGATCGGCAGTAGCTCAGAGTGGGCTATTTATAGGTCTGGACAGTCTTGATTGGTCTTAGTCAGACGGCAAGCTTTACTTAGCGGATCGCAGATGTTTACTTGAAACATGAGCGACGACTTCAACAACTTAGTTCCACAGAAACAGCAAGTGCGGCTCCAATGCAGGAAAACAGCTGTGCACTGTGATTCTCTTCTTTGTCCATGGGGTATAAATTGAACGTCTGGGGAAGTTGGAAATCAGTGCAAAGCCAACAACTGCCAAGTAACAAGATGTTGTCCAACCTAACAGGCTTCTTCCTGCTGATCACAGCTCTGGTGGGAATCGTTTCCGCCGTTGACTACTGTGCTCTGCCGACCTGCCTGGACAAGCACATTGCCTGCAACAACAAGGGAGTAAGTAACCAGTTGAAGGAGCCCCTTCTATTTTCCAATTCGATTCCATTCTTTCTATAGAACTTCAGCGCAGAGTGTCCTGCGAATGCGAGAGAAATTAAGGCCCAGGTACATGAGAAGCTGATCCTCTCTCTGTTCAACGAACTGCGCAACAAAGTGGCTGGAGGTGCCATCGAGGGACTGCCCAAGGCTACCCGCATGGCCAAGATGAGTTGGTGCGAGGAGTTGACCCACCTGGCTCTGTTCAATGTGAAGACCTGCCAGTCGCTGCCCGACAAGTGCCGCAGCACGGAGCGCTTTGCTTATGCCGGGCAGAACAACGCCATCTTCAGCTACAGTGGAGCCGAGTCGGAGTACACAGATGCGGAGATTATCAAGGAGCAGATCGAGAACTGGTTCGGCGAGCGTGCCAATGCATCCCCCGAGATTCTCGCCAGCTTCCCAGAGGAGTTGCCCAACAAGAACGTGGCCAAGTTCACCATTGCTGTCGCCGAGAAGAACACCCACTTGGGCTGTGCCGCTGTGCGCTTCTCGAAGGATTACTACAACCACTTCGTGTTCACCTGCAACTTCGCCACCTCGAACGTGATTGGACAGCCCGTGTACACTCCCGGCGACAAGGCCACCTCCGGTTGCAAGAACCGCTACGGCGCCGCCTTTGACTATCCCAACCTGTGCTACGCCAAGGAGATCTACGACAACGAGAAGGTGGTGTCTGACATCAGACTGTTCTAAGGGACTGCAGATCAAAGGCAAAGGGGAACGATACCAGAATTGAGACTATCCGGGATGTGACACTAAGATTTGAATGATAATAAAATAATCGATTCCAAACAAGTTAAAGAAAACAGTTTATTCCCCAGATATGTGTAGTAGTTGTCCTCCAATTCAGCTTTCTTCGTCAACAGGCAACTAGCTGATTGTGATTTCCAATAATGTTTACTGTACTTGCTTTTGTTTCCTTGCAGAGGGTATACTAATTACATACGGCTGCAGTCAAGTTTTGTTGGCATGGATCAATGTTCAATAACATATATTTACATTTGTAGTGTACATTTGATAGTGTTTAGAGCGCACCTGATGCTAACAATTTCCGAGAACAAACTGTTCTGTCGGGTATTGCTTTCATACTCTCGCACACACATGAGGACTTCGGGACTATACAACAGTTTACTTACACAATTTCTGTGTTTATTGTTCTATCCAGATTGACATTTGAAGTATAAGTTCAGCTACTATATATAAAATCAGAAAGCCGGCTAGCTAGTCATTCTGATCAAGATACACATCGCTGAAAGTTCTGCCACGCCTCCCTCCGCTGGTTACACACACTTGCAGTTAGTATACCCTTATCCTGACAATTTGTAATTTGATATTGACCGACACCAAGCAGGGCTAGAGTTATCCTTTGACAACTGAGAACATTCATTCCGCCCACAGAAAATTCATTTGTTTTAGTTGTTATTAGCTTATTCAAAACCACATTTATTCATTTCGTCGCTGTACTGCAATGGAAGCGGTAGAAGCAAGCGAAACACCAAACAAGTGTAATTTGTAAATTATCAAGTTGCTTAAGCTGTGGTGGTGGTAGCAGCGGCAGCAGCAGTGGTGGCGGCAGCAGCCTCCTCCCTGAGTCGATCCTTCTTGAGGGGACCCATGAAGGCCAGTTTGTCGGCTGGGGTCTGGAAGCGACCATGACCCATCTTGGATGAGGTATCGATGAACTTCAACTTGATCTGTTCCAGAGCGGAACGCTTGGTGTGACGCAGCAGAGACTTGCGCAGAGTGATGATGCGCTTCTTGGAGCCAATGCAGCAACCCTTGATCAGGACAAAGTCATTGTTCACCTCACCGTAGTGGGGGAAGCCACCCATGGGGGTGATGCTCTTGTCGGTCAGATCGTACTCCGTGGAGGCGTTGTTCTTGATGACCTACAAGTAGACGGCAATAAAAAGGGACTTGATTAGAAAACTTCATATAAAGACTCAACTATTAGAGATGAATAAATGCAATGTCAGTCCTATCATTATAAAATCATGGTTTATCAAGATTTTTTTGTTTTCGATGTCGTTTTATAATGGTTTTTATCATCACAATCGAGTTTGGTGTGTGTGTAGTGAAGTATGGTTTGCTGGTGCTTACCTTGCCATCCTTGGTGTGGACACCAGCACCGATGCGGTAGATCTTCTTGTTGATTTCGGTACGGTGATGGTAACCCTTCTGACCAGCACGTGCCACAGTGGTGGACACACGGGACGGATGCCAGGCACCAATACAGGCAACCTTGCGCAGACCCTTGTGCGTCTTGCGGGGCAGCTTCTTGGTGTGCCAACGCGAGGTGACACCCTTGAATCCCTTACCCTTGGTCACACCAACGCAATCGATCATCTCATCCTGGCCAAACACGTTGCTGACCTGAATGGGCTTCTCGAGATGCTCACGCACCCACTTGATCTTATCCTCAATGGAGCCACCGTTCAGCTGGATCTCCATGATGTGCGCCTTCTTTTGGCGTTGCTTGATCAAACGGATCTGAAGGAAAAGAATAAAACTGATTAGTAATCGAAACAAAAGATTTCTTTTTAATTGGGGGGGACTGTGCGTGATATGGTTAAACCGAGCGATCATCGCCTGAGCGGCTGCGCACCGTTACTGGAATATATCAAGCTACGCCACCCGAGGGGCGATTTAATCTGCGATGTTGCATCCGTAAACCATGCATTGAGGGCACAGCGTGAATGCTTTTTAGGTCAGGCGCACCAACCGCACCGAAGTGAGGTCGGCGCAACAAGACCAAGGACATCGCAAAGTTCTACTGGGGACAAAGGGGGCGAAGTATCATAATTACCTGCGAGTGAGCAATCACACGGATGACCTTGCAGTAACGCAGCATCTTACGGAAATCGTTCTCGATGCTCTTCTTGCCGAGATCATCGGTCCACTTCTTGCTGGCCTTTGTGAATGCCTTCTTCTTGCTCTTGTACCTGATTGAAGTATTGAGTTTTGCGATTAATACAGAGCAGCCAGGTGGGCGATCGACCGATCCTTTAAGTCTGTGCGGGTGAGAGATAGAACGGGAAGCGCACCTCATCGCATTGTTTCAGCGAGCGGAGATGGCATCTTCCATGACGTGATCACTCATCAATTGACCATAAAATGGCCAATAGCAGCTCACACGACTTGCATCGATTTAAAAAGCTCTCTCAGCGAACTGATCCAAGAACTTTATATTGGTTTCCATTGTGGAGTTTAGTAAAAAGTAATGAGAAATAATTTCGACCAGCACATGTGGCAATTGTTGCAGCTGTGATCAGAAGGAAGGCAGCAGAGATGGTATAGTGCTTCTCAACAGGATTTTATTGCTCATTCAGATACCATCTTATCATCATCCAGCAGCATGCAACAAATGCCAATGCAACCACGTGCGTGACAAAAAAAAAAAAAAAAAACAAAATGGCGACGCCACGCTCAGTTACATACCAGTTCTTGTAGAAGCGACGACGGCACTCCTCGGACAAGTGCTGGGCCCAGACATTGACCAGAGCACGCAGACCGAATGGAGTCTCGATGTAGCCAACGGCACCAACAACAATCATTGGTGGAGTCTCCAAGACGGTAACGGCTTCAACGACCTCCTTCTTGTTAATCTCTGTGGGGGTAGAAGTAAAGGAATTTCGAAATTGAGCACGTGTTTTTTTTATACATATTAATATATGCTATTAAATGATGAATCAGTCCGCCCTAGTAAATTGATAATCACGGTTGATCATACATGTTCTAACCATAAATTTTTACTGTTCCTCATCATGAAAAATTTAGTATGAGAATAAATTCAATTGGCAATTGATACTTACTTGAACCTGGACGATCCGCCTCACGCACAACATGAGTCATACCGGCCTTGTAGCCGATGAAGCAAGTCAGATGGACTGGCTTGGTGGCATCATCCTTGGGGAAGGCCTTAACCTTACCACGGTGGCGGCATGAGCGCTTCTTGGGGTAGAAGGCCATGGAGCCATGACGAGGCGCTGAGAATTTACGATGAGACTGGAAGATAATAAACGAAAGCGTTTAATAATAACGGCAAACTTTATTTCCTTCATTTTTCGGCACTTTCCTTTTTTTTCTTTGAGGTTATGTATATTCGAATACTCGCGCACGTGTCAATAGCAAAAACGATTTGAATTTACTTTAACAACCACAACAAAACTGTTCAAATAGTTTTCGCAGCTTGGATATAATCAAAGAGTTGATCTTAAATAATTTATTTACTTTAATTTATCTTTTTCATATTGCACAAGCATAAGAAAACTTACCATGACGTCTGTTCGATTCAGACGATGAAACAAAAAGAAAGGAAGTGAACGTTCAAAAAGCGAAGTTGGCTTTGTTAGTCTTTTTCAATGCTGCCAACTCGCTTTTGTTGCGTGAAGTTGGCTGCACTTATAATGTAACAGTGTTAACCAACACTGCGGAACTGCCAACTCATGTTAGTACCAATAAGATTTTTCAACACATGCACAAGTAAATTGGCGCCGCTATTTTGTTACATCAATTTAGTTATTATTAATTGAAATAAATAAAGATGCGAACTGTCATAGATCCTGATCACACCATTCTGCTAAATGAGACAATAAGTTGCTATGAAATATGCACAAATGATTTCGCCTACAACCTGATCTGCGTCGCTAAGAAGAAACATCTCTCCTTAATTTTGGTCAGCCTGCCGGCAAGTATAATTTACCGATAATATTAACACCCACTGTCATATTGTAGTTTATTGTGTTCGACAGGAAGAAAGTGGCGAGCTTATGTGGAACCACATACAGGACCTTGAGTTAACTGAAAAGGATGCACGCTGCCGTGCAATTGCCTTCTCGCCAGACACCTCTCTGAATTGCACGCCCAACAAAGTCACGATTTGTGCTGCAATTGGACAGCGTGATTTGAAACTGTTTCACTCAGATCTGAACGAATATAATACCGAGCAGACGCTGCGAGGGCACAAGGATTACGTCAACGACATTGCTTGGGTATGCGACGGCGATTTGTTGGCCTCTGTCAGTGATGACTTCACCTGCAAGTTCTGGAACACCTCAACAAACTTTGAGAACGATATAACTTTCTGCTTATCATCGGCGGGCATGTCGGTCAAATCCCATCCGGAGGATCCGAACAAAGTGCTGGTGGCAGAGAAGCGGGGTAATGTACTGATCATACATTATGTTCCCCACTCAAAATGTTACTAATATGTTACATTTAAAGGTATCGTGCACTTGTATAACGTGCGCAGCAAGCAGACAGTCGTGTCCGTAGAGTCACCTAAGTTTCCACTAATGTCGGCCGACTGGGCGTACAGCAACCGATTGTTTGTAACGGCCTTGGCTGGCGGAGATATTGTCACCTGGGATCTGAGTCGCCCCTTTTTGCCTGTCGATGTCAAGCAGGTTCATGAGGATGGTGGTCGTATAGTGCGGTTTTCTCCCGGCAGCGCTGAGATTGCTATGGCCAGTGTCGGTCGTCCTGATCATACACTGAAGGTGTTCGTAGCCAAGTCGACAGTGCCTCTGATCGAGGCGACGCTGAAGACCTTCGGTGGGCTGGCTTGGCACCATCGATTGCCGTACATTAGTGCAGCGTCCGATAGAAAATTGTGTTTCTGGAAAGTGCAAATTAAATAAACTTAATTGTCTCCAATGAACATATTCACACATAAATTAACTTAATTAAATAGTTCAAAAACAAAATTTTTTTTGGCATTTTATTTTAGTATTTTATGCGTATTTAGAATTGTATAATGTATTTTTGTGGCATTTTCATTAACTTTACAAACGGTCACACTGGCTCGAAACCATTTTTACTTGCTGGAAAATCTAAGACATTTTTTTTTAAATCGCATAAAACATTGAGAAACATCACTAAGGATGTCCAACGCAGAGACACAAGTATCCAGTTTGCCTATGCCGCCGGAGCGGTACATCAGTAACTACACGGACGAAAATATACGAAGAAATCGTGCACCGCGTCCTCCGCCGGCACCGTCCCAACATGAAGTGTACAGCATGTTTGGTATTCAATACAACAACGACGAGATGATACGCTCTCTGGAATCGCAAAACATAAAGCGCTTAATACCCATTCATTTTGATCGTCGTAAGGAGTTGAAGAAACTAAATCACTCGTTGCTGGTCAACTTCTTAGATCTTATTGACTTTCTCATATTGAATCCAGACAGTCCCAGACGCACAGAAAAGGTAGGTAATCTAACTCAGAAATATCATAAGAATAAAGAAATTAATTTAATGTTGCTACTCCCCTGGCAGATTGACGATCTTAGCTTGTTGTTTGTGAATATGCATCATTTGCTCAATGAGTTCAGGCCCCATCAGGCGCGGGAAACACTGCGTGTCATGATGGAAATGCAGAAGAGACAACGCGTTGAGACCGCATCCCGTTTCCAGAAGCATTTGGAGCGTGTCAAGGATGTAGTGAACACAGCGTTCTGTGCTCTGCCCACACTATTCGACGACGACGAGCACGGCGGAGCCAAGGTAAAAATGGAAGTGGATCCTGCGGAGTCGAATGCAGCAGCTAAAAATGATCCTAACTATCAACTTGACCGCATGATGTGTAAGCTGGTGGACGCCATCGACTAAGGGCCAGCGATGACACTGTGGAGTTATACGTTAATTTTTTTCTAGTTTATTAAAACCGTATTATAATTAATTGTAAGCAATAAATGTATCATACATTGTTTTATAACTCATCGTTGACAACCCCTATTGCTCTGAGTTCATAACACTATGTCAACTATTCGAGATTAGAACAGATTTCTTCCTTTACCCTGAGTGATTCGTTTAATTTTGCAAAGAGCACCAACGAGGTTTATCTTTATTACAATAATGACGTAATTTTTGAGTTAATCTTTGTGTCTCTTCTGTCCAAAATGATAAAACCATTCTGGCATTAGGAACTGTGCATCATTTGTAACCCGTCGTGTGAAGTTCTCACATCTTGCTTAAAATAGTAATATAAATACAAGACGAGCACAAAACTTAAATAGTTTTTATCTGTTTCCAATATAGTTTTAAATATAATATAATTGAAAAACACTACATACTACAAACGATTAAAGGCAAAAAATGACGGTGGACAGAAGTGAAAGTGAAACTGTTGCAAAATCTAAAGGTGAATTCTACAGGGATTTGAAATGTATTTATTACTAAAGTCGCCTAACAAGAACAAAATAACTTTTTACTTACAAAATAAAGAAGATTTCGATAAAATGGCGCTATTTTAGCAAAATTCAGTTTGGTAATTTGATATCTACTTTACATTATCTTTTCGTTTATAACTTTTAACGATGTGAAGATGCCAGTCATAATGATTTGCATAAAGAGTTCCATTAAAGATAATATCATGTACTAAACTAGAAATTTCTAACAGGATGAGTTCAATTAACGAAAAACATTCAACGGTTTTAGAGCCACTGTGCAATATCTTTAACATGTCACTAACATTACAGAAAATGTTAGCATAACAGAGGTCTTAATGTTTTTGTGTTTTGCCCAGCACATTGGTTGTTGTGGTTTTATTTACTTCAGTTAATGCTTAAATTATTCTACAATCCCAGACACTGCAACGGATGCATATGGAAGCGGAGATATTACTGCTGTAGATGCCCCGGCCGACTTTGACAAGGCGATTGTTGCGTCTGGCTTTGGTCGATTTAATGTTATTCTTCTGTTTACGGCAATATTTGCAACTTGTGGCAACATGTTCGAGTCTAGCACAATGGCATACATCCTGCCCATTGCCGAGTGTGATCTTCAACTGACCCTAACAAATAAAGGAATTCTGAATGCCAGTGCCTACGCCGGCATGGTCATATCGGCGATTCCCTGGGGCTATGTGGCAGACACGAAGGGTCGTCGCAAGGTGCTCTCCTATGGTTACCTGTTGACGTTCGTTTGCGTCTTGGGCAGCGCCCTGAGCCAGAATTTCGTTATGTTGATGACGTTCAAGTTTCTCGGTGGACTAATGTGAGTAATGTGCATCAGGAACTTCTTGCAGACCCTCAATGCACATCACATCTATTGGGTTACAGAGTGAATGGCCCGGCAGCTGTGCTCTTCACGTATCTGACGGAATTACATGGACCCAAATACAGATCTCACGTACTGATGGTGGTTGGCATGATCACCCAGATTTCATTGCTACTGCTGCCTCTCATGGCGTGGGCCATCTTCCCCCGGGACTGGGACTTTGTGCTCTTCAACAGTCTGGAGAGTAAGACAGAGAGATGGAGCCTTAATTATATCGTACTTACTTGCTTTATAGTTCACAGCTGGCAGATCTTTCTATTCGTGTGTGCTCTGCCTAGTTTGATCAGTGGAGTAGGATTGTTTTTCATGCCAGAGAGTCCTAAGTTCCTGATGTCTCAAGGTCGCAACTCTGAGGCTCTGCAGGCTTTCCAAAAGGTTTACCACATTAACACTGGGAAACCAAAGGATTCGTATCCAGTAGGTTATATTGTTCATTAATCGAAGAATGATCTAACCCGTATTCGTGTTCATAGATCAAATCCCTTTTGCTGGAGGTTCCTAGTCGCGAACCTCAGAAAGATGAAGCGATCTTCACTATCGATGATAAGTCTGAAACTACTGCGAAGACCGCCAAGCCCCCATCTCGTTCACTGCTGGAGAGCTTGCGCGCTGGCATGCAACAGATGAAGCCCATGTTCCACAAACCTCTGTTGGGTCTGGCGCTCAACTGTTATACGATTCAGTTTTCCATGTTCCTGGGATTGAATACCATTCGCCTCTGGCTACCCCAGCTTTTCTCTTCAATGGCTGATTACGAGGCTGAGTACGCGGATGAGGATGTCTCTGCCAGCATGTGCACCATCTTGGAGTACAGTGTGAATAAAACAGCTGAGACATTGACGAATCATGAGAATGCCTGCGCTGTGGTACGTGATAAGTTCTTCTTTTCTTAGCTAAGTGATACCCCTTTTTTGCTGTGTCACTCTGACGTAATACGTACTCGCAGACTCGCCTAAATGTTTCTCAACCTTCTAGCCCAAAACTATTTCCATTGACATGTATACAAACAATATAATCGTGTCGGCCTGCGGACTTGTGGGTTATTTCTTTGCCGGAGCTGTAGTTCGATTACTTGGGGCCAAACGATTGCTGAGTAAGTAACCCCCACAAAGAATCAATTTGAAAGATTACTAGCTTTGTCCTTGCCTTCCAGTCTACGGTCTTCTCATATCCGGTTTTCTTGGCCTAACGCTCTACTGGTCTGTCAGCAGTCTGATGACACTTCTAATCTCTGCAGCCTTTATTACTGTGTCCTGTGTGTCCTTCTCCTCCCTTATGGGAACCGTTGTCGCTCTCTTTCCTACACAATTACGGTAAGATGGACTGTGCATATCGATACAATATTAATACTCATCATCTTAACCTTCCAGCTCTATAGTGGTAGCTATTCTTATGATGTGCGGACGTTTGGGTGCCCTCACCGGGAACCTGCTCTTTCCTGTTCTGGTTCAGGTCGGTTGTTTGCCTCCCTTCGTGATGGTTGCTGCAGTCATGTTCCGTAAGTTATCAAGCTATTGAAAACCATAGAATACTTACTCATTTTGTTTCTTCTTTCTTTCAGTTGCATCGATTCTCTCTTATTTCGTTCCGAATCCCAAAAAGGCGACATTTACATAACTGCAGGCCAAAGACTGTTTTTTATTCTCTATAATCGGAACTCTCCTCAATGTCGTAGTAACGTCCTACTTTAAATTTAAACTTCTTGTATATTGGTTTATGAAATGTTTACTTTGAAATATATGTATATTTATCTTATGTATTCAAGAAGATAAGAGAATATATCATTCTAACACGATATCAACGAATAGATAACAATTCTCAGGCTCCACTATAATTAAAATAATAACACGATTTTAATGCATTCATTCATAAAGAATCTTGGGTCTTTTGGAACTTATCGTCCACATATATGTCGTGTGGACTGTGATAAGCTAAGAAGTAGATATCACCATGAAGATGACGTAGACATAGCTGAAAATGCTGGATTTTTTTTAGAGAGATCGTGGAGAGATCATGTAGTTAGTTTGACAAACAGTTATTGTTAGCATGGCGAGCACACGCCGTGCTTGAAACGTGTTCTCCATTATGGGGATTATGATGCTAGAAAGATTATTTTGGTTGCCAACTTGTGGCTTATCTTTGCACCGGGGCTGCTGCCACTAAACACGGTTGGGAGAGTGTTTATGAGTAATTCCTGGCGTGGGAAGACACGATTATATAAAAAGCGTTTAGACAATTCCTTGTGCTTCTTTATCTTAATGATAGCAAGAGAAAAGTGTGTGATAAGAAAGTGTTGGACTCGCATGAATCTTAACTTATCTACTGTCTCCGACAATATAAGACGGATGATACTCGGTGGAAGGCATCATATGTGATCCGACATGCGAAGCTTTCGCATCCCAACGCGAAGTGTAAATAAATTTCGAACCGAACTCAGAAACTGTGCAATCTCTGTGATAAATTGATCGGGTCTATATAGTATATGTTAAACGATTAAGTGCTAGGAAGTGCGCTCTTCAATAGCGCAGAGGGAACAATTTCATTAATTGACTGTGCAATATATTTTTTTAATTTAAACAAATTGTGATATTATTATCTTACGGAAACAATCATACAGATGCATCAAAGTATGACCGAACACAACGTAAACAGTGCGAAAAGTGAAAAAGCTAAAGGTAATAATGAAATGATCCTTGAGAAGTGACAAGGCCTCCACAATATGTGATATTATATCATATTCGCTAACCTACAAAACTTGTAATGAGGACGGAATTGCAGTTAAATAACGTGTTAAGTTTCCTTACGTGATTTAATATGTTATGCTTACGTGATTACGTGAGCTGTCCCTTTTTTTGCAATTCTCCTGTGTAATTTGAAATAAAATAAATAATTTGCAGATATCGATACCGATACGGATGGAAATTCAAATAGCACGGCTGTGGCCAGCACCGGAGAACCTGAGGATGCACCGGCGGACTTTGATAAGGCCATCGTGGCCTCTGGCTTTGGACGCTTCAACTTAATTCTGTTGCTTGTGGCAGTACCTGCAACTTGTGCGAACATGTTCGAGTCCAGCACAATGTCATACATCCTGCCCATAGCCGAGTGCGATCTACACCTGACACTGACAGACAAGGGAGTCCTCAACGCCTGTGCCTATGCCGGCATGATCATCTCGGCAGTTCCCTGGGGTTATCTGGCAGATACGAAAGGTCGCCGCAAGGTGCTCGTCTCTGGATACCTAATGACTTCTATTTGCGTTGTGGGCAGCGCGTTGAGTCAGAACTTTATCATGCTGGTGACGTTCAAGTTTCTGGGTGGACTTATGTGAGTAGTAAACAGCATCAGGCACTTGTAGACCCTAATCTTACGACTTATCTACTGGCTTACAGAGTAAACGGCCCGGCTGCTGTTCTCTTCACATACTTGACGGAGTTGCATGGACCTAAATACAGATCCCACGTGTTGATGGTTGTGGGCATGATAACCTCCACGTCTACATTGTTGCTACCTATGCTGGCATGGGGCATCTTTCCACGACCCTGGGACTTTGTGATCTTTGGCGGGCTCAACAGTAAGATAACATTTCACTTTTTGTTAGATCAATGATACGAACTTAAACCCAACACAACTAGTCCACAACTGGCAGATCTTTCTTTTTGTCTGTGCCCTGCCCAGCTTGATTAGTGGCCTCGTATTGTATGGAATGCCGGAAAGCCCTAGATTCCTGATGTCACAAGGCCGCAATGCGGAGGCGTTGCAGGCCTTGCAGTGGATCTATCACGTCAACACTGGTAAACCAAAGGATGCCTACCCGGTAAATCAATTTGCTCGATTGATCTAAGCATGGTCTAACTCTCTTTTCATACTCTCAGATAAAATCGCTTGTGCTAGAGGTGCCTAGCCGTGATGCGCAGAAGGACGAAGCTATCTACACTATCGAGGAGAAGACTGCAGCTGATGGCACGCCAGCCAAGCGAGAATCTCGCACCCTGATGGAGAGCCTTCACGCTGGCATGCAGCAGATGAAGCCCATGTTCCACAAGCCACTGCTCAGCCTCGCGCTGCATTGCTATACGATTCAGTTCTGCATGTTTCTGGGCATGAATACAATTCGTCTCTGGTTGCCGCAGTTATTTGCCTCCATGGCTGATTTCGAGGCTGAGTTTGCGGACACGGATGTCTCGGCCACCATGTGCACCATCTTGGAGTACAGCGTGAATAAAACAGCTGAGACATTAACGAACCACGAGAGTGCCTGCGCTGTGGTACGTGATAAGCTCGCCGAGATTAGATCGTAGAGATAACCCTATTTGCAGCATCATTCTGACGTCCCTCCCATTCTCTCTCTCTCTCTCTATCTCTCTATCTCTAGCCCAAGACGATTTCAATGGACATGTATACAAACAACATCATCGTCTCGTTCTGTGGACTTGTGGGGTACTTCTTCGCGGGCGCAGTAATCCGTGTAATTGGAGCCAAGCGTTTACTGAGTAAGCAGAGAAGCCCTTTCCGTTTGTAGCTTCTTCGAATTAGTACCTACAAGTATTTGTTCCCCTCCCCCATAGCTTATGGTCTGTTCATATCCGCTGCACTGGGCATAGCGCTCTACTGGTCCATCAACGGTCTGACGACAATTATCATATCTTCGGCCTTTATCACTGTGGCGGGAGTTGCTGTCTCCTCCCTGCTGGGCGCCGTTGTCGCTCTCTTTCCCACACAATTGCGGTAAGTGCGGGTGATTAATTGCATAAAAAGATATATCGATATATTATGTATACATTCTCCCAGGTCTTTGGTGGTAGCTATTGCCATGATGTGCGGACGCTTGGGTGCCCTGTCGGGTAATCTTCTCTTTCCGGTCTTCGTTGAGATCGGCTGCGTGCCGCCCTTTGTGATGGTTGCCTCGATGATGCTGCGTAAGTTACACTACTACTATGAACATTTATATCTATATTTACCTAGAAATCTAACCTATAAACATTCTACTTTCAGTTGCTGCGTTGCTCTCCATATTCGTGCCGAATCCCAAAAAAGCGGCCTTCACTTGAATCTCTTCGCCCGAGGACTGAGATTGTTATATTGCATAGAAGTATAGATTGTAAAAAGTATAGTTCTAGTTAGTGGTTAGCTTTATTTTTAGTATACAAATACAATACATATAGCCTAATTATGATGTAATTATTTTATTATGTGGCAATCAGCGGCATTTTAAATCAATTGTTGATTCGATTTATGTAATAATTAATTCGCTCAACACAGATGAAAAGATGAGTGTGGAAAGGGGAAGACAATGACGGAAATGTTGAAAGAGCGAACGGTGGGAAATTGTAACATGCGAATCTCATTAACGCCAATTAACTCAGACAGCTTGTCTGTGCTTGGCGTGCTCGGGTTGATGGTAGATTGAGATTGATAGCACTCTCAGGTAGAGTGCGAAGAACATTGGTTATCCCACAAGATTGGAGAAAGAGAGAGTAAGAGAGAGAGAGAGAGAGAGAGAGAGAGAGCACATCACGTGTGTTCTGTGACTATTGAAATGTCTTTCTAGGAGATCTCACAGTCGGCGGCTTAGGAGACTTCAGTATTTGTTATATATTTTCAAAATGATAAAAAGTGTTTTATATACAAATTGTTTTTTATAGGTAATACTTTCAGATGGCGGACTTCGAAAGGGCAATTGCCGAATGCGGTTTTGGTCTGTTCAATGTATCTATAATGCTGTGTTCAATGCCCTGCCTGACTGCAATGGTGTGCTCTGCCGCAGCCATATCCTATATAATGCCCACGGCCGAGTGTGATCTCAAGCTGACGTTGGTGGACAAGGGTCTCATGAATGCAGTGACTTATGCAGGTAAGCCAGGCTGCGATGGGGCTGGAGATACGCAACATTAATTGAACTGTCGACGCTGTGTAGGTATGATAATTTCTGCAATACCCTGGGGATTTGTGGCGGATACCATGGGACGTCGTTTGGTTCTAATCTGTGGTGGCTGGATGGATGGTGTCTGTGTGTTGTTTGCCGCAATGAGTCAGAACTCTCGCCAGCTTATGGTGTTCAAGTTCTTCGATGGACTTTTGTGGGTATGCAAGCAACTCGCCTCTGGCTTATTCTTATCCTCTTCTCCCAGCAGCATCAGTGGTCCCTTCGCGGTGGTCGTCAGCAATCTGGCCGAGTTCCATGGGATGAAGCACAGGCACTTCGTCATGCTCTTTGTCGGCTTCAGTATCTCCCTGGGATCCGTTTTGCTGCCACTGCTGGCCTACTTTCTGCTGCCCGTGCACATCTACTTCAATGTTGGAAAATTGCATTGTGAGTGAACTAGTTCAACCCATCTAACGCAGACAACCCACTGATCATCCCTTTGCAGTTCACACTTGGCAGATCTTTCTGGCAATCACTGCACTGCCCAGTCTTTTGAGCGGCTTCCTATACATTTTTCTACCCGAGAGTCCCAAATTTCTCATGTCGCAGGGTAACTACAATAGGGCGCTGAACTCGCTGCAGCGCATCTATTCAGTTAACAAGCGCAAGAGCCGCGGCTCATATCCCGTAAGTAGAACTGCACATTCTTCTCTTCTTCGTCTCCTTCTCCTAAACCCTCCACAGATAACCAGATTAAAAGATCCTACGCCTGAGAAAGTCCCAGCCGCAAGCGATCAATTAAGTTTACTCGAACGATGGGCTCTTGCCAAAGAAAAGTTTGTGAAAGGACTGAAGCAGCTTAGTCCCATGTTCTCCAGCCCCTATCTGGGATTGTCACTGCGGGTCTACTGTCTGCACTTCTGCCAGATCATGTGGTAAATATACCTTGCAGATTGGTGCGGGATGCGTGATACCAATAAGAATTGACTCTTGGTTCAAGCGTTCATCTCTCGCCCATATCATGTCGCATTGTTGCATTCCCTTGAGAATCGCATTGATCGTGCTTTTACATACCTCTCGACAGCGTGAACTCGGTGCGCCTGTGGCTGCCACAGATCTTCGCCACAATGCACATCTTTGAGGTGCAGGGCGCTCGCGACAGGAGCATGTGCGCCGTGCTGGAATATAACTCGAGGCAGCGGTTCAATGGGACGACAACCCAGGCGGAATGCGACATAGTAGGTAGGCTATCTATTGTTCGATGTCTCCAGCTCTAAAGTAACGAACCCAACCATATAGCACGAGCACCCGGATACCTATAGGGATAACATAATCGTAGCCATTATCGGTCTAGTCGGCTTCTTGCTCTTCTTTCCCCTGATGCGAGTGCGTGGCATAGTCAATCATATACTCAGTGAGTTTGGCCAAACGTATTTAGTAGTAACTCTGCCCTAACTCTACCCCTAGAGGTCAGTCTTTTCATTTCTACTTTTCTGGTGGGAAGTCTCTACTTTGCCACCGACGCGAAGACTACCCTTGTGCTAAGCGCCGCCTACTTGACGATCATGGGCATGTGTGCCTCCACCATAATAAGCATAACTGTCGTCGTTTTCCCCACCCAGATGAGGTGTGTTTAGTGTGTTGTTTTGCTTTGCTTTTAGATATCTCTATCTTTCTCTCTCTAGAACTATGATCTTGCTGCTCATAATGACCTTCGGTCGCTTGGGCTCGGTCCTTGGCAATATCCTGCTGCCCGTGTTCATTCAACTGTGCTGCTGGGCCCCATTTCTTTGGCTTGCCACGCTCATGTCGAGTAAGCACACTTATATATTCCCTTCTGAACAACATAAATGGTCTTTTTAACCTTTACAGTTGCGTTCACAATCTCGCTGTTCCTCAAAGTGGACATTCAGCAGTCGCTGAACTAGTTCAAATCTTTACCAGCCGGTAATCCAACAAATTCTAACTTGCAGACATACCTATGTATTACTTGATCTTTCGTAATTATTCTTTTATGGTGTCTGTGACTGTATTAAGTATTTTCAGCGGAAATTACTTTAATCTCGAGCTTCTCAAATCTTCTTTCCCTTCTGCTATGTTTCTTTAATTGATAATAAAAAAATAACGTATTTTAACGTTACACGACATTGATTCTTTTTATGCTTCGACAAAATTCATGTGAATGCGTGAAGGAAAGAAGAATAAATAAATAAAGTGACAACAAAAAGCATTGCCCTTTCGGTTGTTTGACTTTTTGAAGGATATGTAGATTAAAATCTAGATCACAGAACCAAAAACTTATAAGGTATCCTTCTGTATCACTCAGGAAACTTAGATATTGTATGTTAAACAGTAATTGCTAAGGGATCTATAGTTATTTTCTGTCTTTAATATGTATACTAACTTCTTGGCTCTGCAACCTACGGCATGCCTTTTGTTGGTGCATGATTCCGAATTGGAATTCATCATTAGTAATTCGAGTAAGACACCCCCGGATTAGCCCTGGCTTTAGCTGTGGAAATATGAAGCTTGGCAAACTTAATGGTCCGACCAGTGCACTGGTAGACGAGTATTAATCAAGTCAGTTGACTGAGCTGCGGTTAATTCAAGCTAATTACATTTTAATCACACCAAAGGAAACGCTGATTAATTTCTATTCTTGTTTGCGCTGCTGACAGACCCCATCGCCCCCACCCAAGTCAGACCGGGCACCGCCCAACGCCCAGCGCCCGTCGCCACCTCTCTGCAGCTGTGACATGTTAATTATTCTTTTGCGGTCATCAATTAATTAGCGAATGCAGAAATGAATTCAATGCGCGCGCTTCATTGGCTGCCAAAGTGATTTTTCACATGGGATATCTGGACACGAAAATTGTAAATATATATATGGTATATATATATATGTATGTATGTGGACGAATGAAACGCAAAGGAAACTTTCCATCTACAAATTGTGTCACATAAATCAGGCAAACTGGGTGGCAACTGCTACGCACATTCCGACTCCACTTTCCCACTCTATCTTCCTTGTTCACCATCACTTTCCACACCCACTCGTCACTGGTTGTGTTGTGTGCTCAAGCCAGTGAGCCAATATCTTTCCGTTGTCCTAATGTATTCTATTCTCCTCGGAACCTTGCAACCTTATCCTTTACGCTGACTTCGCAACAGGAAGTGCGGCCTCACCCGCAACCCATTTCTCATGCTGTCAAAACAAAGTCAAGCGGTAATTGACACATGTTGACTTGTGGAAGCTCTCAAGTCCTTTGCCCGCATGTCTGTCTGCCCGCGCGTGTGTGTCTGTGTGTTCCTTTTGGCGTGATATACAATCTAAATTAATAACATATAAATAGTTTGCCTTGTCAGTTTATAAGTAGCCTAGCAGAGACAATAGTAATATTAATAGTAATGGACTCACAGCTGATTCGATCTGAATTGGTTGCACATCAAGTTGTGCGGGCAAGTTTAAAGCCATATACAAAAAGGACATTAAATTAATTGACCCTTACCCTTTTGAAAAGCTTAATTATACAAAATTTGTGTTAAGAATTAATTAATTGACGGCAAGAGACCACAAATTTATGTAAACATTGGCTTAATCGATTACTTGATTCTTGAGGGAAACATCGATGGCCTTTACTCTTGCTGTTTAAATGGTGATCGCTTTTATCTTAAAAACTATCGATGATTGCCTATCTGGTCACTCTGAACTCACTGCCACAATTTCGTCAAACACAAAACTGAAAAGAGAAAAATCGAAGCACAACTATCGATGGTAGGCTTAAATGATGCCTTGATATCACTGAAGGTGGAAGAGGGAAGCCGTCACATCAGCGCATCATTAAGTGCGTCCCCCGACTGCACTATATAAAATCCAAATACAACAAACGCGCATAAATTTAACATAATAAACATGTGGAAATCGCGATGAATATAAAGAAGAAAGCTCTTTGCCCTCCAAGGCGCGCCCCGTGTGCTCGTCTAAAATGTGCAAAATATGCTCTGGAGTGGGCGTTGATGAGGGTGAGGGCGTGGTAGGGCATGTAATGTAAGCCATAAACTAAACGCAGCAACAACATAAAAAACCAACGAAACAAGGATGCATATGCCACAGCGTATTCCTGGCTAGTTAGCAGCTTAAGCAGCAGGGGCAAAGTGACGGACCAGCAGGAGGAGATGATGACACGTGTGTGTGAGTGTGTGCACAGAATACGTGCGCTCGTGTGTGTTTGCGTTTGTGGGTGGGTGAATGTAGGCGAATAGTTTGGCGCGAGGCGTGTGCAAATACGCCTAAATGGGCAGTCATAATCTGAAATGTGCAAATACACGAGTGTGGCAAACACACGTTTGTATGTACATAGGGATACATACATAGGGATACACCCACCACCTCACACACGCACATCTAGTCACACTGGTGCAAGCATCTAGACTTTGGCTAACAAAAAGAAAACCACAAATCCAATACACACCTACAGAAGAAAAAAAACAAACGAAAATACAAACATAATACAAATGCAAGCACAATACAAACACAAGCGCAAACACACAAGCAACACACACGTACTGAGAAACGCACGTCCCAAACAATGACATTCACACTGCCCACTGTCCTTGTCCATGTCCTCTGTAATGATTTACAGGTCATTCATCATATCAACACGCAGTGAGAAATTTATTTGCCGCAGCCTAAACAAAAACCGAACTGCAAAACAGCAGTTCAGCTTTATTTTTCAGCCAAATCTGGTTTTATTCAAAGTTCATTTGCAAACAACGGTTGAAAACAGAATGCAATTAATTTAAATAAAATTAAACACAAAGTACTAACATAGATTTAACGTTATAAACCTGTTATCTATTTATGTTATTCATTCAGGCGCCAGTCTGCCTGCATCATTTTGTGACGGTACAGTGTCCAACAAACCGATTCATTTGAAATGCAAACTGAGCATGCAAGAAAATTCAGTGTTTAGCAGCGCGCTGCAGGTGACGCATGCAGCTATTTAACCTTTACCAAATAATATAAATAAATAAACATAAAAAAATAAATCTAAATGATTTAATTATATTAATGACATTTAACGACTTAGATACATTATTTATTGAAATTTATTAGATCTGTTATAGCTTTCTACGAATTTTAGCTTTTTTAGTGTTCTTTGCCAACTCTGCTTGCAACACTTCCATGTTGCTCTCTCATACTGCTTTGCGTTTGTTGCTATAAATATGCTTGCAGCAACATGTTGCTAGCCAACAATTGTTGGCGAGTTCTCTCAACAGGTTGTGTACAAATGTTGCACAGTCAGTGACTATGTATGTGTATGTCTGTGTGCCTGTGTTTGTTTGGTACTGCGCGCGCGTCTGTGTGTGTGTGCGCCGCCTTGGCATTCGCAGGACACTGTACTCACAATGTAAGCTCACAGTCGTCGGCAGAACTCGCAGCAGCACAGTTCACGTGTAACGGTAAAATCGAGTTCTGCTCTCCCATTGCAGTGATACAATCTACACTCGTGTGTGTGAGTGCGTGCGAGTGTCTGTCAGTGTGACCGCCTGAGGTGAAAACCGACAAACAAACAAAAGATTTAGGAGGCAAAATATGCAAATTAAGTGAGAAACTTCACTAATTACACATAAAGTAAAAATGTTAAATAAATAAAATCTGTGTTGAAAATAAGTTTAATGCGCCGAATAAAATGTGTGTGAAGTATTCGAAATAAAATACAAAAATTCTCAACTTAACTCGTGTTTCAAATAATCAAGTGTAAAAATATTATTTAAATTATAAACAAATAATAATATTATATTAACTTAAATTTACTAGTTGTTAAATGTGCCTATGTGATATATTTATGAGTATATAATTTTAAATCTTGCTCAGTGCAATTAACGATCAAAAGGTAACTTCGAAAGTCGCTCAATATTCCCAGAAAAGGAAAAGCTGCAGGATTTCATGTTGCATACTGCAGACTGTGCAACTTGTGGTCGTGTGAGTGGCGGATTCATAAAAGACGCACCTCCTTCTTGCTCCTCTGCCTCCTTCGCCTCGAAACCGGAACGAGCGCACAGAAGCCAAGACCGAAAGAAGCGCGTGTAATTAAAGACCGCAAAGTGTAGTGTAATGTGCAACTGGCGTTTGCTCCGCTGCCGTTCTACCCCCGCTGTTCCTACACCTGTCTCTTACTTTGCATGGTCAGCCACAAAGAACTCTATGGAATTATCGTGCAGTAAGCTGGAGCCAACCGCACGCGCTCATTACGCAACGCGCCAGCGAGCAGGCAGCAGCGCTTAAATACCCATTGTACGCACCCCCTCATACCCCAACCCCCTCTGGGGAACAACTGCGATAATCGTGAGCGAAATGTCGGAAATTGTGGATACCGAGCTGCTGGTGAACTGCACCATTCTCGCTGTGCGTCGCTTCGAGCTGAACAGCATTGTGAACACCACGTTGCTGAGCACGCTCAACCGCACCGAAGTTGTCAGCCTGTTGTCCGGCTTTATCGAGAACAGGGATAATCTCGAGAGCATCAATGAGGCAAAGTAAGTGTGAATACCAGCCAAGAGCAGAGATCCTTTTCCTCATCCTCCTCCTCCTGCTCCATCTGGTCGTCAATGTTACCGAATCTGGAGAAGGCATAAAGCACAAGTCAGTGGCCAGTCGCCTGCTCTGTCATTTGGAGCATATCATTGAATTCCTCTCCCTCCTCCTCGTCCTCCACCTCCTCTTCGTTCTGCTGTCATCTTTAATCTGCTCACAATTTTCCACTTGAAGTGTACCTTAATAGTGCATCTGGAGGGGGGAAACTAAGAGAAAGTTATGCAAATTATAATTGCGAGTCCAGTTCTCTGTCCTTAACAAAGAGAGTGGCCTTGGGGGTTTCAAGAGGTGCTGCATCCGTTTCGATGACAACAGCAGATTATGTCGTGAAAAACTGCGAGATTACGAATATTAAGCCAAAACAAAAAAGAATAATTAGGAAACGTTAAAGCGATGAGCGAAAAGTGAAACCCAACTGCAGCAATGAATGATTTTTAAAACATTTTTTTAAATTTATTTATTCCCTTTCACGAATTCATTGAATTAATTTCTATCTTGTAAAAAAAGTGAAATAAATGTTAAATCGCAATTTACATTTTTTGCTAGTACCAGCAATTATGGAAGTGTTAATTAACAGTAGTTCAAATTGTCAGTCAGTGCTGCCAATTTTTATTGAGAGAAAAAACCGTTTTTGACGGGAAGGAAACAGAAAAAGAAGGAAACGGAAAATGTTCAGAAAAAAAGCAGATTATTAAATGATTTTTATATATAAAATGTCCATTAAGTTTTTTAGTTTGGGTGGATCAGATTCTGATTGCTAACAATAATTAGTTGAAGCCGTATTTAATAATACTAGTTAATTTTCCTTCTAGCTGTAAATGTGCAGCAATGTTATTAACATTGTCAGTTTTAGTTAACGATCAAAATGAGCAGCTTAATTTAAATTTCACAGGATTCAAAGATTTATTTCACTGTTTGCAACCAATTGATATAAATTATTAATAATTAATTAGTAGCAGCTTAAAAGTAATAAAAATCCCATTAGTTTAATTGTGGGCTCGTAAATGAAGCCTGCATTGAGGGGAAATGAGTCCAAATTTGTAGCTCATTTCAATATCGCAATTAACCGTAATTAATGCCCGTTATCTGTGGTAATTATTCCCGCTAGCCAACTGACACTTGTAATAAGTGTTGGGAAATGCGCAAACACTGCGGTTTATTTGTGGCTTAAAGTGCACAGGGTGGGTTACATTCATTTCTTGTGAATAAAAGGGATATTTAAATGGCAAACGGGTTGAATATCTTCCACAATCATTAGAGTAATTGTTATTAATAGCAAGGCAAGGCAACCGCAAGTCGAAGGAAATTTCCCTTTTCAAGAGTAAATTTATTTGCAGAGGTGCGAGCACAATAACAATAATGGTGGCCCATTAAATGCGAAATAAATAGTTCAATTCGAAGGTCATTCGTGAGCTGATTTATGGTCAGACCATTTTCTCGATTGTTTGTGAGATTTGCCAAAGAAATTGGCAGAGAACACAGAATAAATTCACGATGAGAGAAAGGACTTCGTTACAAAGTTTGAACAATCGATGAGTCTGCGAATATTTGCTCTTCCCAACTCTCTCTCACACACCCTGTCGAAATAAAAGTCCTGTATGGTCAACTGGTTTGTTCAGCGATTGTTTGGAGAAGAATGAAATGCGAAAATCTATGACAATTGAAGTCGTGTGGAATGTTCACATTAAAGGGAAAACAAACTGTTGAAACACTGTATCTGGTCGTGAACATAAATTGCTTTAATAGTCTGTCATTAAAACACACACATGACTTTTTACTATTACTATAATACAATATATTGTTTGTAATGGTTCAATCAAAAATGGTCCATACTTTTGGACTGCGAAAGTTTTTCCATTATGCCAGCGGATAAATTGGGAAATAATATACACCCAACTTGTGAATACCCTGCAAACAGATTAACACAGATACAACTGGAGTTGCCATTATCAGGGCGTTGAGCAGACCATATTGTGCTTGTCTTTTGTGATGAATGGGTAGGCCAGCAATGGAGGCGTTGCCAACAAAGGGCTCCAGCTGGGAGTAAATATAATCCGCGGCTTTGTGGAAAACGGAAAACAGAAAACGCAAGTTTCCAAATTGCTTTTTAGTTGTTTAGCTATACAATTGCACGGCACGGAAGGGCAATAATAAAATCCGCAGCGAATTTCTATTTCTATGCGACAAATCCCTGGCAGAACTTTGACAAACAGACCAGACTACATCAGACCAGACCCGTTAACAACAACAACAGCAACAATGCGAAAAGAATAACAAATGTCAAGGGGAATGTTTTGTCACAACATGCGCAGCTTGCCAAATCTTTGGGTTTCTTTTGGGGTCAGTTTTGCATATATATATTGTGTTTGCGTGGGCGTATGCGAACTTTCGTGTGCGCCACTTGACCGTGTGCGAGTTAAGCTCATTATGAGGCCTGTGGCATGCGGCTTAGTCGCAATCAACCCAAATACCTGAAATATCAACTGCAGGGGGTGCCCAACACTAACACTCACACATCTTCTCTTCAACTTCACGCGCCTTGTCCAAAGAGGCTTTCCAAGAGGAATTTCGCCTTCTGCCCTACGGCTTGTATGTCAAGTGCAGTCTAGACACAACACGTGTCGAAACAGTCCTGTTACCTGCCAAAAACGATGAAGGAATGCTTTAGTGCCTGCTTTCGCTTTGCAATGCCAGCACGCAGTCCGACAGAGAACAAAGCTTTACAACTTGCCAACAGTTTGAAGGACAGTTAAAGTTACCACTTGAAAATTTATAAATTAACCAAAAGAACTGCCAATTTTATTAAAAGAGAAATAGAGATATTTTTAAATTGCACAAATGGAAGGTGCAAAAAATTCCAATTAGGACAAGGTGCAAAAAGCGTGCATTTTGCAAAAAATAGTTAACTGCTGTAAAGAAAAAAGGAATGAAAAAGAAAAAATATTCACCAGAAATGCAATATAGTGGCTGCATATTTGATTTTTCCTGGAAACAGCGCACATATAAACAATGCTCTTAATTGTCCCATTTTTGTGGTTTGTATTTCAATTATAAAAGCGTAAATAGAAAATTAAATTTATATAAAGAATTAATATGCATAGATAGAAATGATATTGTTATCGTTTTCATGCCAACTCTTATTTATCTGTGAGTGTTAAGTAACGGTAGCACAGTTAACATTGGCTTAACAGCCCCAATCGATTACAGAATTAATCCAGACACCCTGTGGCGCATGTATCAAGCAAAATACACCAATAAATATGCAGAGCAATATGTGGGTAAGCGAGGATTGAAATTGAAATAGTGGAAATAATGTCTGGCTAATGTCGAGGATTACATTCATTGATTTATGTGCACAATCTTCGTGGTGTCTCGTGTGCTGCTTAAAGCTAAAGCTGCAGCTAACGAAAAGTGTCTTTGGCAATTTTATGTTTATGACATTTCATACGCTTATTGATTTTGATGCGCATCGAATGACAAGGAGAAAGAAAATGGGAAAGGAAAAGCACAATCCAAGTACGCAGTCAACATTCCTTGCCCATTGGAGGGTCCTTTGGTATTTTTATGGCCCGCCCTCGAATCCAATCACAATTTCTATGTGCGCATAAAAATAATTTAAAGTACTTCAAGCAGAACACTGGAAAAATGGCTGAGCCAAATTGTTTGGCTTAGCCTGCCTCAGACAATAACAAAAGCGTTCGACCAAGCCAAAGGCAACAGTGCGCAACTCGTTTGGCCCAAAATACTGTACACCCTGTGGATGGATGAGTGTGTGTGTGCGTGTGCGTGAGTGTCATCAGTTAGCCAGGCGAAGGTTGGCAATTATGTTGCCCAGCCCATTGGGCAGTGAAGCTGACAAATTGCCCGCTCTAAATTTGCATGTGAAAAATTTTTCAATTAACTTTTCTCGTCTTTTTTTTTTGATGCACATTTGCCTAGAAATGGCCATAAAACAAATCCCTTTTGAGCTGCAGGTGGCAATTATTGTGAAAAGGACACGCTGCAGGAACATTAGCAGATACTCTAAGGTCGAGGGGATAGTTGCAGCTGTAGCACGAAACACGATAAAGACAATATCCATGTGGTCAATTGTTGTACATCAAGTAAGGGTAGTATGGCCAAATGTCGAACTAAGTTGGTAGTCATGTATACTCATTCTTACGAAGGGAAATCAATATGGATAATGTAATATCAATATTGTATTGATGTTGCCGATAGTTTCTTAATCATACATATCTCTTTACCCATTCTCAAGGGGACTTCCACGTCCATTCCTGGCACAATTCGAAAGAGACACAGAGAATAAAATAAGAGGTAAAGAGGGAAGAAGCGAAAAGAAATAGAGAGATATAGAGAGGGAGAAGGATAGAGCAAGATAGACAGGGAGAGAGAGGGAAAGAGGGAAAGGGACGGTTGGATAAACAATGAACTGTGACAATCTCGGGTCATAAATCCAAATTGAAATGGGCCTCATTTGCGTTGCATATTCCGCGTACGTGCTCCAAATACAAGTATATCTGGACCAAACACACACTCACACACACACACACAAATGCACACACAAATAACGGTCCATTGTTTTTGCAGCTGCCCGTCGATGATAATGAGCCTGCCGATGCGACTGAGTGGCCATGATTTTGACAACGGAACTGATCCTTGGCCATTAGTCAGACATCGAAGGGCATTAAAGGATTGCGAGAGTGGGGCATTAAATAAGTCCATGGGATTTGGTAAAATGGATTGCGTGTGTGTATTCTGTTATTGTCTGATACAATCGATTTACCTTCTCCCTGCTTTCCTTCGTTATTTAATGTGCCTCAGTGGTTGCCGATAAATCAAGATCTATGCAAATATAAACCCGAATGTATTCTTATTCTTTATTATTGTCGCAAAGTTCTTTTTTCTGCAGCACGACATAAATATGTTGAATTGAGTTCGTAGCTGCACCGTGTGCTTGGCTCTTACTTAAATTTCAAGCTGTCTAATGAACTTGCTAAAGACGTGACTCTCAACTTTCATAACTTGTTTCGTTTATGAAACTTCGCCAGCTTCGCCTGAGTGCATCATAAGTTACACCAAGTAACTTTTCAGTTGCCATTTGCAACTTTTGGCGTGCACCTACCACAGAGTTGTGCACAATTTCAGCTGTTTCGCTTCAGTACACCTGCACGAAGCCCAAAACCACTCGCATTGGTCTTTTTCTACATTTGGCATGCATGAAATATTCAGGCGGCAATAATGAGTGCGTTGTAGGAACAGCAGAAGGGGGTAACTGCATATCAACTGTACCGCAAAATTGCCAACAATTTTCAAACAGTTATCATGTTTAATATGAGAAGGCTATTCAAACCCGCATCAGCACCCTCATCCCTATTTGTACCTGGTAGAGGAGGCCAAGCAAGGCCAACCCAAGAACCATAGTTATAAGCTGACATATTAATGGCATATACTCTGCTTGAGGAACTACACTAGGAATGCATCTAATTGGATAATTTGTTCTGCTAACTTGCTACTAATGTGTTGCACTTAGTAAGCTTATATTTTTACCGTTATGACAGGAAGGCAAATTATTGCTTATTTTCTAACTTTGATTGTGCTGAAGAGTAGACAACATTATTTGAACTAGAAGCGATTTGCATATTCTACTCATGCGCTCAAAAGTAGGCAAAATCTTTTTGCAGACCAACTTTGCTTGTCATTAAACACTTTCCCTTTGTTGAATTAGCACACTACAAACATTTGGCTTCTCGCTTCCGCGTGGTCTAGTTTTAAACTTGGCTTCAGTTCATATCGGAACCGAAAATCTTGGTGCGAAATAATAAAGGAAATGGAAGCATTCATTAGAGGACGCTCACTTGATTGTAGGGCAGGACAAGGCAGGGCAAACAAAGCGCGTTGCACAAACGGAAATAATTAGTCGAGTTTTTGCCCGGCCTGAGCTTCCGGCCGGCCACTTAAACGGAATTATTATGATTATTACAGCGATTATTTATTCCGGTTTTCATTGGTGTTTCTGTTGTTGTTTGGTAACAGGCCTTTTTGCAGAGATTTGGATTTGTAGGAACTGCAAAGTTAATTGGGCTATTACAAAACAACGAAATTAGGTTAATCAAGCGAAATTCGCTTTAACGAGTGGAATATTAATTAAGCTCTGGCACCCTTTGGCCTTCTCTGGGTGTCAGTTGCACTTAAGCGCGAAGCAAATAGCGTGTATTTTGCACATTATTTATGGATTTTGCACATTCTGAAGAAAACAACTATTCTCATAATTGAAAGCAACCAAGGCAAGTGCGGGTGAGTGTGTGTGTATGCAGGCTGCCGCCAAAAAGTAGGCTACACACATTGCAGAAACTCTCGAGAACAGACAACAACCAAGCGTTTCCGCATCCTTGCCCTCAAAGTAAGAGTTTTTCATTGGCAACTCGACAAGCTTATACTCTGGTCACAGCACAAGGGGGGCTGACGTTAGTCGTGACAGCACTATCCTCGCCTGTTTGGTTACGGGGTGTCATTGGCATTGTCGCTTGGCAGGCGCCACAAAATGCAATTATACAAATGAGTAGCAGCTATTTTGAGAATTCAATTCGCAATGCACTCATACGTTCACACAGCTCTTCACATATTCATTTCAATTAGAACAATATGATAATCAAGCTAGCACTGCAGTCAAGTGCCCGCCATAAATGCCAATTCGATGTTCAAGGATAACGCAATTAGGCCAGAACGGAAAACAGAAAACCAACAAGCATGGACCAAAAATATTTACTACCCCAGCACAGTTATCCTTGCCACGTATCTCTGTTAATTGTTTGCCTTTGTTGGCCCACGCGGTGTGTGGTAAGCGGATCCTGGACCCGACACTGGGCTGGTCGAAATAATCAATTCGATGTTGTAGTCGCCCCGCAAACTAATTGGTAGAATTACGGGCGTATGTAGCTTGCTGAACATATAATTAAATCTGAAATTAATAGTTGGGGAAGAGAATTGAACGACGCAAAGAGAGTGAGAGGAGAACCAATAATGAAGTTCGAGCTAAATAAAGATTGTGTTTGCTTTAATTTATTTGCGACTATAAATAACACAATTTATTATCTGTTTGTTCACTTTCTTAAATAAGACAGTAGGTTTAACTTGAATTTCTCTGTGAATTGCATTCGCAAACTAATTTAGCCTGTAAAACGCGCAGTAAAAACTGCTTGAAAAAAAGGAAACAGAAATAGAACGCAATGCTACTGCGTCTTCTTTGGCAGCAGACAAATTCAATTTTAATTATTTGCCAGACGCAGTGCCTGAAAAGCCCATTAAAAGATTAACTGCGAAAGAGCTAACTCAGTGCTGCCAAATGCTTGAGAATTTGTTTCGGGTTCAAGGACTCGTCACCAAAAAGACAGAACAATTGGAGATTAAATTCTGAAGTGATAATTCGATATCCAAGCTTTGTTTTTCATTGAAGCCTTCAAGCGATTTGTCTAATTTTGATTCGAGTACAATTTGCATGTTGCATCACAAGAGTAATTATTGAATAATTGATGTGTGCGCTTCCAATAGTGTAATTAGTAGTTAGCTCGTGTACTAAGCACGTCACTTCAAGGTTAACTGAACTGTACAATTAATTGTGAATACGCCACGTTGCACACTGAGAAACACAGAAAGAGAGAGGTGACGGTGCAGTGACGGCTTCGAAATCAATAACCTAATATGAACGAGAACGAGAACGAGCCAAGCAACCATTCGCCTGGAAAGAAGCTTACCTCACTCACAATCTGTGTTCCCCAAGCTCGACGGTATTTAGAGGAGCACACAACACACTCTTCCCTTGACTTTTGTGCTTATTAATTGCACAGAAGCAGAGAAGCACCTCAAAGATTTTCCTTTTAGATTGATGCCTATTTCCTCTGGTGAACGGATGCTGCTGAAATGAAATCACTTAAAGTTCAGGATTCCATTTGCGGCATTGTTGCGATTTTTCTTCATCATAAAAAGTTTCCGCTTTCAATTTGTTCCTCCGTTGAGCTACATTGATTTTCAATTGTTAGTTTTTTTTTTCGGACGCTCGAGACTCTATTCACCAAATCGAATTCGATGTCGTAGTTGAAGGTGTTTACCAAAACTTGAAACTCGTTTCGATTGAGCGCAACAAATTGCATTTCCCAGCGGGGGCTAAACATCGTGTGGCACAGATCGGATGGGGTTCTTCGTGAATACCCCTACTTCGTTTGAAAACTGATTTATCGGCTTGCCTGCTGGGCTGGCAGGAAAGCAACTCTTTATACGCAAATCCCATGAACGAGTGCGTTCAGATTTGCCAAGCGTGTGTGTGTGTGTATGCAGTTTTATTGAACTCACTGTAGCGTAAACTGATTTGTGTTCCACAGCACATGACGACAACGGCGAGGAAAGTAAACAGAGGTGTTCAAAAGGATATCTGCGTATTTATTTTTGCTGTGCATACTGAACGATGCAATACGATTTTTCTAGTTGAGTTGCTTTAAATACATATAGAAGAACTATATTTTTCTATATCATGTTCACTTTCTCTCCCACTTTCCAGGGACTTTCTCACCGAATGTTTGTTCCCCTCGCCGACGCGACCATATGAATTGCCTTGGGAGCAGAAAACGATTTGGGCCATCGTATTTGGTCTGATGATGTTTGTGGCCATTGCAGGCAATGGAATTGTGCTCTGGATTGTAACAGGTAAGTCCACCCACTGGCACCGCCTTCTCTCTTCGCTATACTCGCTTTAAGCTGCAGCGGTAGCTGTAAATCGAGGCATTTAAACGGGTACACTAGAAGCAAGTGGGGTAACACGCAAACGCCGCGTACACCGCACATCGATTTGATCGCATGAACTCTCAAGGACGAGATGCGGCACAAGCACGGGCGCGAGGACATTGACAGGACAGACACAAGCACAGACACGGTGTCCGTGTGGCAACTAATATCCGGAGCCGATGCTTTTGTCTCTGCTGTCACGTTTCACGTTTTGACCATTTGCTTGTTTCTCTCTCCCTCTCTTTCTCCTTTCGCTCTGTCTCTGTCTACCTCGTCTTACGTTACTGGTTGCCCGTTTGGCCGCAGGACATCGCAGCATGCGCACAGTCACGAATTATTTCCTGTTGAACCTGAGCATCGCTGACCTGCTGATGTCCTCGTTGAACTGTGTCTTCAACTTTATATTCATGGTGAATTCGGATTGGCCATTTGGCTCGATTTATTGCACCATCAATAATTTCGTGGCCAACGTAACGGTTTCGACATCGGTCTTCACACTGGTCGCCATCTCCTTCGACAGGTAAGTTTACTTCGTTTGAATTCTTCAAAGCAAAGCCACTTAACTTATTCGCCTCGAAATTCACTCTCTTCTCTTCACATCCTGGCAGATATATAGCCATTGTACATCCGCTGAAGCGTCGCACATCACGCCGCAAAGTGCGCTTCATCCTGGTGCTCATCTGGGCTCTGAGCTGTGTCCTCTCCGCTCCGTGTCTGCTCTACTCCAGCATCATGACAAAGCAGTAAGTAAATTGCCTGAATAAAATATGCACTCATTCCTTTTTGAAACATATGTAGATATATATATATTTTATGTTCACTATACTTGAAAACACATCACTTCTATATATATTGTACTAATTCTCGTATAACAGTGTCAATTATTTCTGTTGAGTAACATTATTTGTTAAAATACATTGCTCCTATAAAAGTGTTAATTATCTCTGTTAAGTAACACCTTCTGTTAAACTCCATCGATGCTAAGTGCATTTAAAATACTAACATAACATAAACTTTCGTCGTTATCGATAAATCGTTTTCCGATCGAAACAATCTGTGGCGCACGTGCAATCAAAAGTAAATAACGCAAAGAAACTATCAAGTTACACCAGCTTAACTTAGAATATGCCGCAGGTCTTAAAGACTTCAATTATTATGCATTGCAAGCACCCTTCCCTGGATGGGATTAGTCGAACGACTTCTGTGAGCCTAACCACATCCAGCCTGAAATCGATTTGCAGCTACCTGCTTTAATCAATATCGGGGATGTCTGTTTATGAAGGTGACAGGCGACCGCAGCGTCAAGTGCCCTGCGGATGGTGTGGGCTAGGGTTGGAGCAGTTATTACCTGTCTGCCAGTTGCATTGTTAATGGCCTCCACGACAAATTGTCGACAATGGGGAGGCATCTCTTTTAAGTGCTTGTGCCACCACGCATAAAATTTGCCATAATTTTGTAAATTAGGTTTTCAATTTGCCATCAAACAGGCATAAATAAATTTCACGATAAGACGAGGTCGAGACGCAGTGAACAAAAGGGAAGGAAACCCCGTCTGGACAAGTTTCTTGTTGGGCGTGAAAATGTTTAAAGGGCTCGCTTTACTTTCGGTAATTAAATGATTATGACAATAATGGTGGGATGATGATAATGGCGAAAGTATTGAAAGTTAATTCATGTGGAAAAACGATAGATGCAACCGAGATAATCAACTAAAATGACTCACAATTTTGCTTTCAGTTATTACAATGGAAAATCACGCACAGTTTGCTTTATGATGTGGCCCGACGGAAGGTATCCCACCTCCATGACAGATTATGTGTGAGTAACAATCCATTGTATAAGGTGACCATATCGGGGCTAATTCCCTGATCTATTGTGTATCATTAGATACAATCTCACGATATTGGTGTTGACCTACGGCATTCCTATGATCGTCATGCTCATCTGTTACTCCCTTATGGGTCGTGTACTCTGGGGAAGTCGCTCGATAGGCGAGAACACTGATCGGCAAATGGAGTCTATGAAGTCGAAGCGCAAAGTGGTCCGCATGTTCATAGCAATTGTGTCCATCTTCGCCATTTGCTGGCTACCCTATCACATGTTCTTCATCTACGCCTACCACAACAATCAGGTGGCGTCCACCAAGTATGTGCAGCATATGTACCTGGGCTTCTACTGGCTGGCCATGTCCAATGCCATGGTGAATCCCATAATCTACTACTGGATGAACAAGAGGTGAGATTGTTTAGAGCGTGTAACAAAACTGACCTAAGCTATGCCGATTCTGCAGGTTTCGCATGTACTTCCAGAGGATCATTTGTTGCTGTTGCCTTGGCTTAACGCGTTACCGCTTCGACTCCCCCAAGAGCAGGCAGGCAAACAAGAATAGTTCCAATAGGAATACAAGAGGTGCGTACAGCCAATTGCATTGCAGAGCACCGACTGTAATTTTATTTAAATGTGTCTGTGGACTTATCTATTTCTCTGCAGCTGAGACAAAAAGTCAGTGGAAACGCAGCACAATGGAAACACAAATCCAGCAGGCACCCGCCACATCGTCGCGGGAGCGACAACCTACGGTGCAGGGACTCAACCATACTGCTGTCGAGTGCATTATCGAGCGTCCCACGGACGGCAATAGCTCGCCCATCTGCCTGTCCATTAACAATAGTCTGGGTGAGCGGCAGCGTGTAAAAATCAAATACATCTCCTGCGACGAGGACAACAATCCCATTGAGCATGACCACGACAGCAACAGCAGTCCCGGCCTGGCTCAGGGTCACGGTCACGGGCACATTCACAGTCACAGTCACAGTCACAGTATCAATCAAAAGCACAGCCACGTTCGCAGTCACGGGCAAAGTGTGCGGTCGATTCAGCAACTGTGATGGGAAGAAGGCTCCCAAATACAAGTTCGTTCAGTGGTTTCACTTTAAGAGAGCCAATCAAAAGGAATATGAGAAATATTAAAGGAATAAGGCATTCCAGTGTAAATATAATATACGAATTTGCGGTTGTTAAAGGCGAGCACAGAGCAAAGCCAATACGAAAAGATTCGATTTTCGAATTTCATTAGGGTGTCCACAGTAGGAGACTAAACGGTTCGAGTCGAACTGTTTACCCTCGCCCCCGTTCCCTCTTTCCACTACATTAGTAATAGGCATCATCGAAGAGCTGTAAGTTTTAACTGTTGTAATTTGCTAATTAACGTGATTGATTACTTAACACTCAAGTGTGTATTTGTATTTACTGTATAAACTAATCCCCGCGAGGAGTTCGCTGCACTCGACTGCTTGCATAAACTAATTAAGAGGATTCCATTGCAAATTGCATTACCTTTTCCAATCCCAGTGCATAATTGCATTGCAATTTCCATTTTCCAAGTGGGAAAATTGTGCAATCAAATGCGAAACTCGACCATTTGCCCGATAAACATGGCATGTAAATTGTATTATTCTTGTGCATTTATGCAGGATACACGTGTATGTTAAAGTAACCCACAACCCTCCCAACACATTCACACATCCAAACGGACACACACACACACACCTATACATGTGAGTATGTAATTGTGCAAGTGTAAATAAACTGTAAAGAATTATGTGCAATTTTAACTGCAGCAGTTTTCTTTCAACTCCATCAATGTTATCCTCATGTTATGTAAAACATATGTTAACTCATATTGGCTTAACATTATTCTAATAAGAATCGACATATAATTTCATAACAGGGCAAGCAGAAGGTAAGTCAAGTAAATCACATGTCATTAATAATCTATAAACTTTTTGGTATTCCCAAACTTTAAGGATTGTTATCTTACTTAAGACATATCGAGCGGTGCAACAGAAGGTGGAGCATTTCAATTTAGCATTCAGTTAATGCAGCCCTTGGGCCATGAACGAATTGTTGTTGATGGCCCATTCAACTCAACTTATAACCGAATAAAGTTCACGAACTGCGTTGGATTAAAGGTCGCACTGGCCGCAATGAATGTAAATGAGTTTGTCGTTCGTCAGACCAGCACCCTATTCAGAGCTGAGAACACTTTGCCTTTTTCTGAAGTCCACTGCAAACGAGAGCTGGCTGCGTGGATGCGCATTAAGAGATTTTCTGGCCAGGTCAAGATGCTTTCGATGTCGCAAATGTCCACAAAATTTTTACAATTTGCCCAATATCAGTTGTCGATAGTTCTGGCTGCTTGTCCATTGCAATCGCATTAAGAAGTCTCCCAAAAAATCAAAGCTAATCGAATCTGCCGAGCAGTCTGCGAAACCGTAACTGGTAAAAGTAATGAACTCGGGGGCTGCATTTGAATAATCAAACGCAACCGAACCAAAACAATTTGCAAGGGAGTTCATGTCCATCTTGGTTGGGAGATGAGGTGGCTTGAACGTTCTCCTTTTCCACCGGCTTTTCAGCGTTTCTGAGCATGTTTTCCTTGTCTCGGCGCTATTAATGCGCATTGCGCACAAATTGCGTGTTGTGTTAACTTGGCGATAAACAGTATTTACTGTTAGCTGTTTGCCATTTGCTGTTTGCTGGCGCTGTTTTTGTAGCCTACAACACATTTAGCGTAATAGGATTTTATGGGTTTTCGCAGAGTGAGAGAGAGCGAGAGGGAAGCAAGCAAGTCCCATTGAAATGTCATTTAATGGAATGAAAGCATAAAATAACCATTTGCATAATAAGATGATTTTCGGTTGGCGGTTTCTATTGCGATGTCACCGTATCAAGCTCTTACCCACTCCTTAGCCGCCCTTTACTCTCGTACTCTCTGTCTCTCTCTCTCTCTCTCTTTTTGTCATCTATCTTTGTCTCCGTCTCAGGTCATTGCCATGACAGCAAAAGTCTTCGAGATTCAGTTGAATGGAATTCCTTATGTGTGTTTGGTCGCTATCACATGATATCATATAGGACTCCTAGCCATGTTGCCAGCAGCAACTGACATCCTCTTGACAGCTAGCTTTACTCCCCCTTCCACATCTCTCTTTCTCCCGCTGCTTTCCCAGAATTCATTTGACGGCACACATTAAATGACAATCAATTCCCAAATGGTATGCACAGCATATGTTTGTATGTACATATGTTTGAAGAACTTCGAATCCAGTTAACGCGCAACAGTTGCCCAACTAATTGGTCAGTCTTGGAAAATTCCAGGCTATTATTAACCAATAAATATTATCTGTGAATCTTGAATGAGAAGATTGAAAAGATTCTAGTTCCGCAATCCCCTCAGATAGTAACGTAGTATGTAGCCAGTCTTGTGCTGAGTGTAGCATAGGATACACAGGGTACTCATGGGACATAAGTTTGACAGATCATCGGCATACAGCGTAACGAGAATCTTAAGCTAAGTCAGTTTAAGCTTCAAAGTAAAATCAATAAAAAGTTCATCCTTTCATCATCGTGGTGCAAATTAAAAGGATGTTCAATTTTCTGGGGTAAGTTATCTTTGCATAAGTTTTTAATAACTAATTTAAATCACATGAAAATATTACAATTATTAAAGTGATATATACTGTGTCGAACGTGGCCGCTTAACCGATTCCCCAAACCTATAAACATTGTACATTTTCCAAGCTTGTAATCAGTTTTTTGATGAAGGTCAGCAGAGTAATGGAATAATTGTACTCTTGCATGTAAACATATATGATATTTCATAAATATTCCGTCGAAATTATGTTTTATCTCTCTCGAATTTTCCGGAATACGTTGCAAATGTCATGTCACTCTCAAATGCAAAAGTAATCCCGAAATGTGGAAATGTGTTTGCAGATATTTTTGGAACTATTTTATGATGCACAGAAGTTTCAGAATATGAAAAAATACGCACAACGACGAGCGCAAAATGGACAGCCTGACAAGGCTTGGCAATGGGGGTCCAAGGGAGACTGGAGTCGGGAAATGAGGGATAGAAGTAATTGGGATGCCAACTGATTCTAATTGGAATATGCTCATGTGCGGCAAATTGACAGACATTGAAGAGGGACACACAAATGAATTCGCAGCTGCATTGAAACTGATTAAGCGAATTGTGCAGTGGAAACTTTAAGAGCACCAGGTATTACTTTAAATGTATGCGAACAGCTTAGGTTACACTAATTCTTCTATCCATAGTAAGGTTTTTGATTCTCTTAGATTGTCAACTCATATTTCTGTTATTGAACAAGGGTTGTACTAAGATTTCAATCACATTACAGAGATTAATTCCAGTCAAAAGTCGTTTGTCATTAAAATATTTCCGAAATGTAACTTTATTTATTTTTTCAAAATGCAGCCTGAAGAAGAGGAGTCTGACGTTGTTCCTGATCACTACATGAAGTATTTCATGCAGGAAATCAGATATAGTGAAATGATCATCACTGAGGGCTATCTCGAGGGCGGTGTTGATCATTTGATAAGAACGATTGTTGAATGTAACAAACCGGAAGAGCTGTTCAGAATTCTTCAGGACACGTTGCCCTTGGAGGTGCTCGCGCTGTTTATCTATAAGCTCATCAGTTACAATGAAAAAGAGAAAAGCAAGCCAGATGATATTGAGTCCGTAATTCTAAGAGATGTAACTGATCTTTGATTTTGAATTGAAGAAAAAAAGAGAACAATGATGTAACGTGTAATTCTAGAGTAAACATCAACTGCTGCCATCGAATAAAGATCGTATTATATTTTTCGTTTATTAAAAAATCGTTGTTTTTATATGAAGTCTATTGAAACATCTCTAGAATGTATATAAAGTTGGTTTTTAAAAGCAACTCAGCAGGCTGGAGGTTTGTTTGCATTCACAGTACTGTACACAGTCTCATGTTCGGCAGTTTCACGCGCAGAGCAACACACTCTATTTACTTCCATATCTAAAATAAATAAGTTTTTTCTTCAAAATGCTTGATATACTTGTTAACAAAACGTCTGTTAGAATACTGGCCGGCTTGGCCAGCGCCGTCTTTGTCGGCTATTGCGTTTACTATGACAAGAAGCGTCGCAATCAGCCGGACTTCAAGAAGAATCTCTATGAGAGGCGTCGTCGCAATATCAAGACTAATGAAAGCTTTCCCAATTTGACAGATCAGAAGTCAATCGAACGTTATTTTATGCAGGAAATCCATCGTGGCGAGGTGCTAATCACAGAGGGTAACTTTGATTCTGGCGCCGATCATTTGATGAATGCGATTGTTGTGTGCAACAAGCCGGCGAAGCTGCTAAGCGTACTGCAAACAACGTTGCCCGTGCAGGTGTTTACAATGCTTGTCTACAAGCTTAACAACTATAACACAGCAATTCAGAGGGCACAAGGTACGGCGGATGCTATCCCACCCGTATTGATAGACGATGGTGGTGTCGAATGAACAGAGACAAGATTTATGCAGAGTATTGCATACACAGACACACACACACATTTCTGTTGACAATTTACTAAATTTTAAATGGTCTCTTAAAGATTACCAATATGTAAGAGCGCAAAGAGCGCGTCTCGTTGGTCGGCTTCAAGATGTTTAGATGTTTAGCCAGCAAAGTCGACTTTGCAACTCTGAATTTCGTAGCATACTTTTTGGCGCAAATTACAAAACAACCCGCAACTTGTTCTCAGTGTCTGTGTTTATCTTACTGTGTCTATGGGTGTGTGTGTTGCCCAGGAGGCAAACAATTTTATTGGAATACAAAAAATGTGAAAACTTTTACGCGATGATTATTGTTTTTGTTGTTACTGCTGCTGTTATCGTTGTGAGAGTGATAAACGTGGAAAATATGCTGCAGGCGTAAGCTCTCTTCCTACAATCCCTCTCCATCCACTTACTACAGCCATTTCTTTGCAAAGTATCAGCAAAGTTTGAAATTAATGACTTTAATTATAATGTCGGACACATCAATCGCCATCGCTGTTGGCCCCGTTTCCTTTTCCTGTTTTTCAAGGCGTTGCTGGGCTCACAGTTCACAGTTCAATGTCTGTGCATTCGGGCGTACTATTTATTTTGCTGTAAATAAGACAATTTCAGCAACTTCAAGCTTTAAAATGTAATCTGCAAAGGTTTCCGATAGAGAAGTGTTTTTTTTTTCTTTATAATTTACAATGCCACTTGAAATGTGTAACTAAATAATTCCTCAAGCTCAAGTCTGTATTGGAATTTTGCTATATTACAGAACAAGAGAAGGAAAAAGATCTGTCTATTATAAGCTCCAGCATTTAAAGTGAGGTTAAGCTAAACAACACATTTGGAATGTGCGACTTAGAATTGAAGGTCGTGTCCTTGACATATTGTGGTTTAATTAAGAGAGGACGTGAGGAACGCAGAAAGTAAAAGATCCCCGCTCTACCGCATATACGGAAGTTGCTCGTCAAACTCTCAATGAGTTTCCACTTCAATTGTTTGCCAAGATACTTGTACAATTAAAAGACAATTTCAGGCACTCATGCACTCGCACACACACATACGTGCACGTCTATTGTGTGGGTTCACAGAAGTGTCCCCCATTTGCATTGTCTGCAGGCGTAGCCTTTCTGTGTCAGTTCTCTCGCCTCAGCAGTGCACTCTACCGAGTATTAACCCTGAGAATTCCGTTCACGGTCGAAGGGTAGGCGAGGGCCACCTTGACGAAGGCCACTCGTGATGGCTGGGAATGCAGTGTTGGGTTTGGCTGGGAAAGGTCGTTAATCTGAATAAAGTTGGGCCAAGAATTTCGGTATGTCTTTCACTCAGGGTTTCGCTGAGATTCCGCTGCGGAGATTGCTTTGATTTGTGTGCGGTTTTCCGATTGACTGCACACGATTTGGCTTGGCCAGCTTTTCCAAGTATTTTCACGCTTTTCTGCCAATGGATTGAAACGTATGGCGTTTATCTTTCTGTTGTCTGGAATTTCATTTGTTCACCACCCCACCCCGCCCACAGTGCACGTCAATGTAATTATATAATGCGACCTTTATTCGACCCATTATTCTGCAATTAGGTGAAGCGGACAGCTGCGGGAAGGAGGGGGGAGACGGTTGGTAGGTAGGCGTCAGTCTCGACGCGCCGCTTTGTTGTCAGACTAATTTCCAAAATTTAGCCAAGAGGGACGACAGCAGCAGGCAGCGGGCAGCGGCAGACGTACGCAGAGTTCCATTAGAATGTTCGCAATCTGCAATGAGTCGCCCCCGAAAAAGAAAGAAAAGCACAAAAATTATCTAATTTAATGAAAAATTATTTGATATGCTTGTTGTCCTGACAGCCGTGACTCGCTGCCATGTCGCAGCCAGCAACATCAGTAACAGCAACAGCAACAGCAGCAGCTGGTTGTCAGCGTATTTAATAGAGCCGCATACTATATACTAATTAGACATCTGACAGTCCCCACCCAGCTCCCGGGCGGGCAATCTAACTTCGTTAGCCTTGATAAGGTCATTAGGAAACCTGAACGCCAAATGTCCTGCGATCGGGAAGGGAACTCGCTGTCTAAGAGCTTATAGCTGTTCTTACGCATCTGAATTTATAGACATATCGAAGGTGAAATAGAGTCCTATTTGAAACTGAAAAGTCCTTCAAAAATGTTTAAGATTGTGAGTAAAACAAGCTAAATGAAACGGTGTAGAAGTTATACTCTTAGAGCGCATACAGTCTGTCAAGTAACTCTTTACACATATTTACATGCTAATTCAATGCAATGTTAATGGAATGTTAATGTAATATAAATATGAGTAAAGAGTTCCTTGAATGCAATGTAAATGTAATTTATATATGTGTAAAAAGTTATAAAATATTTTTTGTACAATTGAACTTAAAGATGAATTCGATCTGCTGCAGAGGGAAATATATTATGCACATTATATTTTCCAATGTTTGTTTCTATGAAACCTATAGCATTTAGAGTTCTGATTACTATAAAATTAAAATACTAAATTCAAAGCGCTTTTTAACACAATAAGTGTATATAAAACTCAATACAAAAGCCTTCCCAGCGAGGACTTTTTTAAAAAAAAAGCACTAATTTTAAAATAGACTGAAAAAGGATACAAGGAAAGCTTTTGTTTGTGATTACTCGATGTGTAATCAATCAACATATTCGCTTCAACATCGGATTGAATAACTATGAAGTCATTCATGGTTGAGTTCCTCGAATCCATTGATTTTCACAATTTTATTTATGCAAAAAAAAGGGGACTCAACGAAAATATTTACTGCATTCTGAGTAAATTAAATTAAAACTCTGCCCAAAGCGACAGGACAGACAGACAGACAGACAGACAGACATACATATGTGTTTCAGGCCACTTGCCATCAACATCAACAACCGTCCTTCGTTCCCACCTCCTTGCCACCGCGAGTTGCATGTCCAGTCGAATAAACAGAAAATGCAATAAACAATCACGAAAAAAAATTGGGTTGGGAAAGGCAAAAAATAGTTTGCTCTTTTGGCACTTGGCTAGCTTTGCGCAACTTTTTTGGGCCTCCGTCGCGACGGAGCTCGCAGAAAAAGGCAGTCCCCAAAACTCTGACAACATTTTACCATACGCCGACATTTTTTTCCGCAAGTGTGTGTGTTTCTATGTGTGCTCTGTGTGTGTTTGTGTGTGAGTTAAGGCAAGTTTTGGTTCACAATTTGTACCCTCAGCTGTTTTGAATTACATTTTTATGTTTGCATTGTGCGATGTGAAAAGTCAGTGAAACTGCGGAAAGCTCACATAGTTTTTCATAAGTCCCATGTGACCCTTTGTGCAGCAGATAGATGTGAAAAATAGTGCAATAACCCGAAGTTAGCGCCATGGCAACCTGTGAGAATCACTTTTGGGTAGGCAAAAAAGAAAGTAAAGGAGAAGAGACCCCGTTTAAAGAGGCAGTGTGAATCGTTTATGCTCGTTAAGATTCCCTTGAAAAACACTTAATTCAGTGCCTCTTTAGTTTCTTCTCAATCTTCTTTCGTATCAGATTATAAATTGTGTCAACGTCTTATAGTTAAAGCAGCAATTTGCTATGAAGAGTGCACAAAAAGCAGTGATATCTATATATAACAGATATACAAGAGTGGAGGAAGGAAGTGGAAGAATGAGATTAAGTTGCAACTACTGCAGAACATCTTTAAATGGAGTCTGAATTAACTAGCTTAAATATTCCGTTTGAGTGATAAGTATTTATATATTCAGTCGGTAATCGCAGTCAATCTGTATGCGTATTTGCTGCAATTGTTCAAGTTCTTCCTGCTTCGAGTCGAGCTGAATGCTGTCTGTCGGCGCCGTTAGCTTCATAAAGAACAGATTAGTGCTAAGCAAGTTTTATGACTTTAATTTTAACTGAGCCCAGCCAGCTGTAAGTACATGCGGTATAAACACAACACACATACACACACACATACACATACAAGTGTGTATGTGTGTAGCAACATAACAACAAGATGAGAAAGAAATAGCCGCTGCATAGTGGAAACAGTCTGCAAAGTTTTGCAAGTAATGGCACTTCTCGACTTAGTTTGTATGTGTGTGTGTGTGTGTGTGTATGTGTCGTGCCCCTCCTCCGTGAATACTGTCTATTGCACTGTTCCCCACGGCTCTCTTATACGACTCTGAAATTGTTTGCATGCCAAGAATGTCCTCTGAGGAGGATTTGCATCACAAAGCCCGCAGAAGCCGGCAGCGAGCTGCATATTGTTTGGCAAAGTTTTCATAGCTGCTGCGACAGCTGCAGGCGAGCAGTTTCTAGTTGATTTACGAGACGATGACGAGCACATCAATTGCGATAACAACACAAGTGCTTTCCATTCGCACTCCAAACAGCACGGGGAGTAACAAGATTTAAAGGCAAGTTTAGTGTAAGCTTAGTGCGCATTTAATTGTGGACGCCGTAGAGTATGCAACCAAGTTAAATGTGTAAGATATAGTATTTAGTATATATTCAATTAAACTCTTACAAATTAGATTCCGTCTCATGTTTATTATTATTTTCTAGCTATCAACAGTTGTTCAACTAACTCGTTTTACTAACTCTAGTAATGTTAGTTAAGTCTATGTTAAAGTTATGTTCGGTTGTAGTAATCGATAATTGCAGACATAATGATCCCATGTATCGGTTTGCTATGTTAATATTAGTTAACTCAATATGACTATGTTAAAGTTATGTTCGCTTGTAGTAATCGATAATTGCTGACACAATGATCCTATATATCGGCCTGCTACCATTAAAGCCTATTCACAATAAGCAGCAATAATGAATTACACGAGTCCCTAACCAACTACACAAATATTTCTCAGACCGTTCACAGTCCGAGGCGGAGAATTTGAATTAGCTTGAATGTCGAAGCGTCTTCGATGACAGAAATGGCGCACCTGAGGCCAAGTGGCTGCCCCAAGTAGAAGAAATGAGATAGAGTATGAAAGCTAGTGGGGCGCCAAAGATTAATGGCATGTGCGAGCCGGTGCCAGAGGCAGAGCCTTCTTCTGGCACGTTTCTGAGGTTTTATTTCACTTCGTCTGCCAAGTTGTCTGCCGCAAGGCCCAACAGCCCGCGGTAGGGAGAGGGCTGCGGTCAAGAGGCAGCTTGCCGCGGTTAAAGGCTAAATTGTAGTTACAGTGTCAGTGAAAGCAATCGATAGGTTGCTCCATTCAAAGCACATTTATTTTTAGAGCAATAAGTGAAAAGTTTTATCATATTACAGTATTTTATGATGCGTTTATTTATTCTGTTTGGGATCGCTAGCAGGGTGTCTTTCCCAAGTTAGTCTTACAGTCTATTCTATTGCCAAGTCAATTATCGCTGTCTTGTGTTTTTTTTTATTCACCCTCTTGTCAGATATATCACACAGTCGAGTCAGTCAAGAATGAAAATCTGATCTATTAGATATGCAAAATATATACATATATCGAAATACAGCCACAATCATTTCTGTGTCAGAAAGTTTAATCAAAACACAAACGCGTTTGTTTTGCAATTTGCATGTGGAAAAGTTTCAAGGCCGTCGCTGGTGTTATGTCCTTCTCTCTCTATCGCTCTATCTCTCTACTCTCCCTGTTTCTAAGTCTATTATCTTCTGTGTCTGTGCCACGCCCTCATTTGAAACATTTACATACGGTAGCCGCCCTCGCTTACAGTTCATTGGGTGCACACAAGAAAAAACACTGTGGAAGTGCTAAGAGAGACAGACTGGCAGGAGTATTCGAACAATAATAATAATAATAATAAAGACAAGAAGGGACAGGGAGCTGTGTTGTAGTAGGCAGCCATGATTTCCCATGCATAAATTTAAAATGTAAATAAATAAGCAGCTGAAGACAAATTCTAAATATCATAATAAACAAGATAACAAACAATAATGTAATATGATAGGCACATCTGAAGCCAGTCAACAATGTCCGTCTTTGATTTAAAACCCCCCCCCCACGGACCTCTTCCGCGAGTCTCTCGTATATTTATGAACTGCCAACTGGCTAAATCTGTCCGATGGTCCGTTACCAGGCGCCTGTAAGTCTTCGGGTTATTAAAATTTATTAGTGAAACGCTTCACTTAAATTTTACGATCCGAATTAAAATAAATGATAGCTGTTAAAGCCACTCGAGGAATCTGGGTATCGTTATTGGGCCACATTCCATTCGCATAAACATAAATTTCGATTAGGCTGGCAAACAAACCTTTTGTTGCTTAACAAAAGCAAAGAGAGCAGAACAATTGAATACACTTTCCAGCATTTGATCTATTGACAAAGGAGAGAACAAAATATTGCAGATGACATATTGCATTCATTCACGTCGCTATAATTAAAGTTCTGATTGAATTCCGGTGCCAGTTTGTCTCTCTTTCTCTGCTAATGGAAGTGACATAGAAGGCCTCGCCTCGCATTTGAAATGAATCATTGTTTGGCGAAAATTAAATTCAATTTTGATCGATTGTTGCCTCTTCGTCGCCTGCAGCCTAATTTGGCGTGAACTAATTTGGAGACTGAAAAGTTGCCAACTTCGTATCAAACTGCTCCATTGAAAGAAAATGGGAACAACAATTCTCTATTGAATTAAGTTTGACTTTGGATGTTAACTCTTAACTTCACAGAGAATGTTTGCAATGCGATGCTGGATGATGACCAAAGGCAAACTTTAATGGAAAGAAGGACAGTTAGTCAAGCGAGGCACAGAAGGAGAACTCAACTTGTTGTTCTGCAGTTTTAATTAAGAACATGCAGCACCATTGACTGCAGTACTTTTCACAGTCTGCACTGTCGTCTTTATTATTCATATATAATATCTCTGACGGGCCTGTCTACCTGTCCATGTCCAATGGACAAATCTCCCTGTAGCAGGTCAGGGGCCAAGAGTATTATTATGAAATATTGGACGGCCAGAAAGTGGCATACGTGAGTGTGTGTGTGAGTGTGCGGGAGCGGAAAAGGATATTAAAAGAGGCTGGCATTGGCCCGTTGCACGTTGTTAGCTGCCACGTGGCGTATACGTTATATGGCACGAGCAAGCCAAGAGGGGCAAGCGAAAAAAACACCAAAATAAAATATATATGTAGGTTATATTCTCTGTTTCATTTGTGGTTGATTTTCCTTCACTTCAGTTGTTTATTTTACGCGCCCCCTCTCTCTCTCGTCCTGCAGATTTATGGCGCGCACATAATGCTGATTTAATATTTATTACAACAATTGCCACAACGCAATGTCAACTTTTTTAATGTTCCCAGCAGCAGAATTTCTACATCTGCCAAACAAACTTTGCTTATTTAGTTAATTTTCTTTTTTTATTTTGTTTAGCTTTTTTTTAGCGGCTTTGTTGTTACTTTTATATCTTTACTGGGATTTGGCCGGAAAACTGAATTTTTATTTGCAGCTTACAAGTTTTTATGGCCCACACGAAGCGATTGCTGTCGTTGTTGTTGTTGTTTCTGGCAAGTTGCTCGTAAACTTGAAAGGACATTAATTGAAAGGACATGGCTTAAGGATGAAGTGGGAAAGGGGGAGGGGGATAGTGGTTAGCGCTCAACTAATCCCAGTAGCAGCGCCACTATCTATAGCTATCTGCTGAGTGCATCGTAGTGCTCTCTCCTTCTCTCTATAAGGCCTGGCTGCTCCAAGTTTGTTGTTCGTCTCGGTAAGGAAATGCTTCAATTGGATGAAAGACGATACACAAGACGAAGGACTGCTGTGCTACTATACAGTGACGGGCAATAGGACCCCCTCCTGCAGCATAGAAGTGCCTGATCATATCACAACTGATTGAAATTGTTGCCTGAGCATCTTGGGAATGGTCTCGACTCCATCCAGCATCCTGTCTCCGTGACCAGAATGTTGACCTCCAGATTGCCTCAATGGAATTTTTGGGGTCAGTTAAATAGAATTAAATATTTGAAATACTATAGAAGACATAGAGTATGCCAACATATCAAAACATATTGGAGACACATATTAAACGGCATAAACTGGGTAATCAAGGTGCGCAATCTAAAAAGTATGCAATATATTTATTCCATTTTTTATTTATTACATTCATTTTTTTTTTTTTACCTTTATTTCTGTATTTATTTATTTCTTTATTTATTTATTTTATTATTTCTTATTTTATTAATATTCATTCGCTTCCATCTTACACTGCGTGTCGCAATTGCTTTTTGGCCATAGCAAGCCAATAAAACATCATCCGTACCTTTTGTCTGAAATAGATTGACAACTCTCTGGCCTTGTCTGCTCTGCTATGTGTGAAAATCGAAATCAAAATCGAAATTGAATGCGAAATGCAATATCAAAAATTCCACTGAGCACTTTCGAGTGCTCCACAATGTCTGGGAGTCTAAATTCGCACATATATTTTGATATTTAAATGGCAACTGGCACGCAAGGCCGTCTGTTTAAAGGCAACGTAACTCTGCGGGCTGTCATGGGGCTGCTGTGGTGGTTTAGTTTCGCCTAAGGGGAGATGGCAGTAGTATTTATTTAAATTAAGCCAGAGCAGACCAGGAAGCTGGCCACAAACTGACCAGTCAAAAACTGTTTCGACTTTGTGTACTTTTTATCTCGAAACTTTTGGCACACTGAGAATGCTTTGCCGGCACATTAACATGGTACGCGGTACAGAGTACACGAAGGTACATGCCGTTTGGGAAAGGCAAATTTGGGTTCGGTCAAACTTTGTTAATGGCCAAGCCCGCGAGGTAAGGGAACGGCAGCGGATAATGTTTAAGTTTAGTGTTTACCCCGTGTAAACCTTGTCGTTGTGTCCGGCTCAGTGAGCACACCTAGTGCCATTACCGATGCTCTTTACGCAACCAGCTTGATCTGCAACCCAGCTGAACTTTCCCACCAGATAATTAGGCAAGTTAAAAATCCTTACTCGGCCCTTTTTAGCCAGACACACCTGTAGCTCAGCTCCTCAGCTCAGACGACGACTCAGACCGTAGCTCTATGCAAATTTATATGGCAAACGTGACTTAAGCCCGATTGCGTGTGTGAATTCTCTACTATATACAACATACTCCTGTTTTAGTTGTCTGACAAATGAGATTGGGTCACGTTCCATGAAATTGCGTGTGGCCAACGGGCAAAGCCTTGGCTAATAATAGCAACGCATGGGCTTTATAAAGTGCCAACCTATTGACAACTATTTCTAGCCAATTAACTGTCGCTTACGGTGCTGCAAATTGTTAATGAATTAGTAATCATAAGATGTTTATTAATAGCAAAACTACACCTCCAACTACCTTTGAGTTTGGTAAAGATTGTGAAAGCTTTTGAATTTCTCTGGGCAACATATTAAAGATAAAAGAAAAGGAAGTTTAATTGTAATTCTTTTATGGCTATATGATATATGTATTAGATCTAATCATCTTCTTCTAGCTTACATAGAGTGTGGCAACAAGCAAAGTATGTGTCAAATTCCATCAAGATAAATACATGGACAGCCGTAAAATACTAGTGCCCATTGTACTTTGGGGTTCGGAAAAGTCTGTTTAAAGTTCTGAACTTAATGAACATTATTGTGTTGATGTCTGTAAATGTAGACTAAGAAAACATTCCCTCTCTTTCTTAAATCTCTGCCTCTACATATCTTCCCATCGACTTGTTGTGAGCAACCCAATACAAAATCTCTTACATCATGTACTGCCAGAATACTCTGGGCTTATCGCATGACTCTCTCCTACCACAACAGTGTGAAAATTGGGCCACCATATTGCTGGCGATGACCTTGGCACATACTTGCAATACTTCTCGCTCGATATACATTTTAATAACGGTTCAAACTTTACAACTCTGCCTCAAATTTCCAAGCCCGCTGTCAACAGAGGCGAGTAAATGGGAGGCCCTGCCAATAAAGAGCACAACCTTGAAATTATTAAATATATAAATGTGTGAATGTACTGCACATATATTTATATGGGTAGTGTATGTGCCATGGGCTGGGTGGAAAGGAAGCCACCGTGGAGCCATCAAATCGCTTGTAAAGTCGACATAATTTAATTTGCGAACATATTCGCATTCGGGTTACACATTTTATGACTGCTCTCTCACTCTCTCTTTTCCCCTTACTACCAAACATAAATTAAGCATTTAAAATGCTTCGCAGTGGAACCGAACGAGGCAACTCCCTTCCCTTTCAACACCACACACAACTCAATTCGCATGAGATTCACCTCCACCTCATGTCGAACGACAAAAGGCAAAAGGTTTTGTTTGACACGCAATTTGTGCTGTTCCCATCCTGCCCCTTGAGCAGCCCCATCTGCTGTCGGTAATTTAAATGCTCCGCCCGTGCAGTCGTAAACTTTATTTGACAAATTGCGAGCTTAGCAGGAGCCGTAGCTGGAGCTGGAGTCGAAGTTCCATCTGATTCATCGGAATCAAACGAGAACGGGCGATGACTGTAAGTCGTATCAAAATCAAAGTGAACAGTATGCACGGTGTATGTGGCTCAGCTACGATATACCTACAGTAGTAGGGAGATAAAACAAATGATCTCGAGGCATAAATAGAACTGATAATTAAGTAAGTGCAACTAATTTTAGGTATATTTATTTATATTTTGGGAGATTATCTTTGGCACAAAAGATCACCCCCTACACTCTTTCTCCTCTACATATCCCTATCTCTTATCTCTTCTACTCTACATATCCCTGCATTACTTGTCAGCTTCTCTTGCAATATACCCCTTTGCGTAATCGCTTTCCAAGGGGTAAAATCACACATTAAAGCAACCAGACACGTTTCGACAGTCGCCCTCCTTCCGACAGCCTCCGCCCCCCGCCTGGCTTGTCTCGCTGGAGGCCTTCGCTTTTATTTCTTTGCCACATAAGCGGCTTAATTGCACGCCTTTTGATGGCGGCTGCCTCGTAAAAGGAGCGATATGAATCGGACTCATGTCGTTCATCAAATGAAACTCATCCGGCGCAAAGTCTCACATGTCTACTCTGCTTTGCTCTCTGCACTCAGCTTGCCGCAAAAACATTCAGTTGGGCGTGGCGAAGCGTGACAGGGGGGGGCAAAAGTAAAATGCTCTGAAATTTTCTAATCGACATTAATTGAATCGTGATCGCAGTGGGTGCGGTCGGTTCTGTTGCTAGCTGCAAGCTCAATTGCAGACCAAGCATTTCATTCGATTGCGGCTTGCAGGTTCCACTAAAAATTACAGCTCACAATGCTTAGCCAGTAAATACCCCTTACACCTGACAGTGAGAGTTTATTCAATTATAAAAATAATCAGTTCAAAAACACCTATTTAATACCTATACTGCACATATTAAATCTAAACAAAATATTACGTATACGTCGATAACAAAAATCAAAGAATCAGTTGCTTCGCAGTGTGCAGCACAGACAAAATTCAAGGCTCTCAAGGTGTGTGTATTAAATCAATGCCAAACAAGTCTCCTGATAGTCTGCGAACTCAGCCATAAACCTTTTAGTACAATTGCCAGGCGTACAGGGTATTTGGGGAATACAACCACCATACCAGGCCAGACAGCAGCAGCAACCGCAATTGAAACGTGCCAAGATTTTTTCTACTGATAGGAATTTGTCACGCACTCGGAATGCGTCCCTCGAGGTGTTGCCCGCAAATTGATTATCAAGTCGAACAGAAATTTATGCTGTTTATTGAAATTAAATCAATCACGCCCCGAATCATAAAGCTTTATACAAAAAGTCGCCTTGAATAAAAAGGTTTATTAGTCTTACAGTTTAAATTGGGAATGTCTATTGCAAGCGAATTAGTCGACAAATTTCTCACAATCTTTTTGTACCTTAAATTGGGCATCTCTCTTGGAATTTTCCTTTTTGTGCGTTTAGCTTAATTGATCTAATGGAAAATTTACAAGCAATTATGTAAAATCGCACTTCTTGCGTGTTTTTCATTAGTACGGAGTCAAAACAAAATTGCAAACCTTCTGTGCGCCACCCACGGCGCAAAGAGTTTTTCCTTTTTCTTTTCACGCGAAATGAGGCATGAAAAACAGTCACAATAACAACAGCAGTGGCAGCAGCAGGAAAGTATTAAATTTCCCGAGGCTTTGTTGATTCTTCTCACTCGGTGTCGAGACATCAGGGCGCGTATTTAATGCACAGGTTGATTTAAGGAATTAACTTGTTTCTAAGCGGACCCTGTTGCACTAAGAAGCAAAGGTAAGAAGGAATAGCAAATACACTGGAAATAATAATATATAAATATGAGTCTTAAGTCTTATGTTATTTAAGTCAATACATTAGTCAATACATTATCGTAAGTCAATTTAGTATATCCCTCTCGATAAAAGAGTGTTGAATAACGCAGAAAGAGCAGAATAGCGTCATCATCGTTTAAGAAAGTCAAGGGGACAGATCAAAATCGTGCAAAAGTGACATTTAAATGTTTAAATCAAACAAAACAGTTAATAAATTCTTTTCTCCACAGTGATATTTGTGTCTCTTTACTCAGCTACTTAGTTTCGAGTGTCACTTGTCTAATTAGAAAAGGCAAAGGACTAAAAATAACAAAGGACACCTGCTATTTTTGGTAAATTGCTGGCTTTAAAACTAAAAGGATGTTCGTCCCATATTCCTCTCTACCTCTCTCTCTCTCGCTCTCTATCTATCTCTCTCTTATTCTCTGTGTCTGTCTGCCTAAACGAAAGCCTTTCAATTTTAATTAGCCAAGAGAAAGAAATGTCACAATGCAAACGGGACAAGTATGCGACGAAAGCAACAAACAGTGTAATAAAATGTCATTTAACTGAGAAAAACAATTACCGTACAGCAAAACGAAGATTTAACTAATTACATCAATTCTTCTCAAACGAGCCAAAGTGCAATTATCTTATTGTCTTTTAAATTTAAGAATCAATATAAAAACGTCCAGTTTCTTATTAATTGTCTACAAATTTCAGTTTAGTAAAGAATGTACTCAGCATTTTTTTATAATAATAAATCAACGTAGATCTACGTTGACTGCAGCTTGCATAACTCAGCTCTAAACTCTCGATTTGAAAAGCAAAAAATCAAAACCGATTAAGAGAGAGACAGCGCGTCAAGCCGAAGTAAAGAGACGTTTGATTATATAATTTAACTTTACCTTCGACTAACAAATCTGGTCACTCATATCAGCTTCAATTGTTAACGATGCCACTCGTCGTTCACTATAGTGCAGTCGCCACTCAAATCAAAACTCTCTCACAGAAATGATTGAGAGGGAGAAAAGTCGAAGAAACAATTGAGTGTAGGTTACGTCAAACATTTTAACTTGTAGCATGTTTTTAGTATTTGTAATTCAACTCAAATTGAGAGAAAACTAGAGAGAGAACACAACTATTTAAATTGCAAATCTCAACTAGTAGCTCATATTACAGTGTTTTCTTCTATGATACCTTCTCCCACTCAACCTCTTGCACTCTAACTAATACACTGCCATATTGCGACTCCTCTACCCTTTGCTGCCCACTTTGAGCTTGTACATTTAGTCCACTAGCAGCCATTGTTTATTCCACTGTGCGAACTGCTCACTTACCACACTTGAAAACTGACTGTTACTGGGCAACCCGCAAAAACAAAAACAATGGCAGTAGCCGAGTGGAAAAGAACGAATTTATTTCGGCTGTAGACGAATCATTGGTGCGCTTAACAGATCGACCTTTACTGCTACCTTTACCGCTTTACGTTCCACGTAAAGTAACAACAACAACAACTAAATGTTTAAGGCAAAGCCAAACCAGATCGATATCAAAAACTCGGAGATAAATTGATGAGACGCGCAAATGGACTGCCAAATGGGTCAACAAAAGGAAAGAGAGAAAGTCCTTTTTCTTTCTTTAATTTTCACTTCACTTCAATGCGATTTATTTTTCGATGTAGGGGTAATGTGCTGCGAGACATAAACGAAAGATAAACGACCAGAGAGCCGCACTCTCCACATTGTGGGGGATGTGCTTTGGTTTGGTTTGTGCTCGCCAAGTCTAGTAACCACAGAGCCAGTGTCAAGGGTCATATGACCAAAGCCAGTTGAGTTAATTAAGGCTTCACTTGGTAAAGTTGTTTTCCAAAAAATTCTTAAATCGAAAATGTTTCGGCAGAAGACAAGTCAAAAGGTTTTATCAATTGTTCAACTTAACTCAGCTCAACTGTTCTCTCGAGTGTGTATTAAAGAACTTAGCCATCATTTGATGATGGTACGACAAGGCGAAAGCCCTTCAACATACAAAAAGACAACTAACATAACAGGCAGCACAATATGCCGATTCCCTGCAAACTAAAACCAAATTAAGAAGTTCTCATGGCACTGAGCATGACCCACGTGCTGGCCTCTACAGGGTATCTAAAATTTCTTGACATTCAAATTATGTATATTTGACGCTTTTTGACGACAACAGCAAAAGAACAACAAAATACAACAGTAACTTGGCTTCGTTATCTTGTCATTTGAACTACAACAACAGCAACAATAGTAAGAGACAGCAGGAAAAGTCAACAACTCCAACAACAGCAACAACAGTGCGGACAAAGTGCGTAGGATAAAAATCTGCGATTGACGTCAAGCGCAACATTTAAATGTAAATTATAAGCATGTTTAGCCCGCTTTGATGTATTTTTAGATCCCATTAGCGATGCTGAAGAAATTCGTGTTTGCGAAATGGAGACTTGTCTATTTAAGTCAGGATACTTTATATCGTTTTGCTTGTTGCTTGAAATGTTGACAAAAATCAAATACCAATACCAAAAACAAATTCCAAACAAAAAATATCCAAGGAAAAACGCTGGAATAATAACAACAAGAACAACAAATGAATCTATACTCTGTGTTTATATTTGGCCAATTAGTTTGTGTTACATATTTAATTTTGCCCTTTCCTTCATTCTTGCTAAGCTCAAATACTTCGATACTGAAAAATATAACAATTTTTCAGAATTCAACCCAAATCACAATTTGCATAAAGAAAAATATGCATAGGAAAATTCTATGGAAATATTTGTGCACAACGCAGAAATAGAATGTCTTTCTTTTTCTATTAACCGCAACCGCTCTACATCATATATATCGTATATAGTACATAAATAAATGCCATATCATTTCGATGCAGTTTCCGCAGTTTGCGACTGCATAAATTAGCATAAACAGGTGGAGGAAACAGGACAATTTGCATAAGTTCCAGCGGAAGCAATTAAAAATACGGGGCATATTTATGCACTTTGTATACATGTTGTAGCACAGTTTTTGGCGCTGCCCAGGACAGAGTCGAGTATGATTTAATTATAGCGTAGCTCTCTGTTTCTCTCTCTCTCTTTATTGCGTGCGTGTCTAGCGAGAATTTCTAATTGAGATTCTACAGGAGCTTGCAGCATTTCCACAGTTAGTTAAACAGACAGCATTCGCGAGGGGGTAAAGAAAGGGGAAGGGATAGGGGGCTAAAGTAATTCCTATTTGTTTAATGCCCCACGTCGATTTGACAGCTAGCACAGTCACGCCTTCTCTGTCGTTGTCGCTTCTTTTTATGGCCTGCACGTCGCAATGGCAAATAGAATAGCGAAAATTCTTCACATTTCGTTTGTCGTTTACCGTTTGGTGTGAGCCTTCGTTGACGCATGTTCGCAATTGCGCAGCCCCAAATCAAAGCCTCAATTTTATCAGGCAGCTGCCCCGCCCACTAAGTTACGGGCCGCACGCAGTGCAAATGTTTAATATCGTAGAAAAATTAACGAATTCTGGGTGAATAAAAGGCTCAAAAAAAGAGTGAGAAAAACGCTTCCGTATTTGTTTAAAGAGTTAAAGAGGCATGTCTTTACTTTATTTTGCAGCACTCACGCATCATGTTACTGCGTGAGCTGAGGGACAACGCTGCTTATATGTCACACGCACAGTAAATCATGCGCTGGCATGATAAATGGTTCCCGCGAGAGCCTTGTGCAAGAGTGCTGTTCGTCCTGATTGTCTTTCAGGCTATTGCAGTGTGTCCTTTTTATGTGACCCACATGTGCGTTCGCTATTGAAGAAATAGCACAAGAGAAGAATGTTGCAAGGCGGACAAGTCAAGAGAGACAAGAAAACAATTAGGATAGATACTCAAAAAAGGTTCGATAACATGACAATGGCAAAAGTAATTCAACTGACTCGTTACAATGATATCGATGACACTGTTGCTGAATGAAATTAAATGCCGTTTCGATATTTTATGATTTAATTAATGAACTGTATTCTTTTTTATATCTTGCACGATCAAATGTTAAGCTTATACCGAATATTTGTATTTAACAGAAAAATGTTAATGCTAATGTAAATGTTGTCAACTGAAAATGTATTGCAGAGTTGCCACTGTTCCTCAACAGCCATCATTATCGTTATCGCAACAGTTCAGTAGATTTGCTGCAGTTCAACTCAAATCGATTTGCCATTTAAGCGATTTAAAAGCACACTGGAAACTTAAAGTGTTCACAGCGACATGACCAACACTACTCATAAATAAATAATGTGCTCGGCAACGGCGCTTGAAATCAAATTGACTGGAAAAAGGTGAACGACAGTGCCAAAGTGGCTGTGCAAATGTTTGGACACTGGTCAGGCTTGTTTATTGTTGATTTGTGTAATATTTTATGCCTTCAGCGCTCCCCCCTTCTTTTTTCCTCTCGCTGTCTGGGGCCTCTTGAGCTAACCGGCGGCACGTGCTCATTAGGTGTTTCCCACTCCACACCTGCTTTCCCCGACAGTATTAGCTGCTTGCGGCATGTTGTTGCTTCCTTCGCAAGCCGACAAAGTTTGATTTTGTCATGGTAATTGCATTGTTCTATTGTTCTGTTTGTTTAACGTTTGTTTTTTTGTTTTCATTAAATGTGTACTTCAATTGCGTAAGCTTCATTAAGCCAGTCTCGAGGGTGGCACGCACAAACATGTTGCCCAGTTGAAAATCAAATTGAAACAATGAGTGGGCTGCCCAATTGAGACTTGTATAAATTACATATTTTAAATATATACAAACAAAACATATATAAATTATATATTTATATACAATATAGCCAATTGAAATTGTATTCCTCTTTTATTTAATACATGTAATCAAATTTACTGGTTTGCAACATCTACAATTGAATGTAATGTAAATGTATAATATATATATATATATTGTACTATATATTCATATTATTTACTTGAATTTCAGAGAAATTAAACGAACTCCTGAGTCGACAAATTTCCCTTTCAATTCTTTGTTTATGTTCTTATGGGGATCAACTGATCAACTTTAACAATATGTATTTATATATATTTTTACATATTTATATATATTTGCTATCAATATATTATATACATACTTTTGCACTTACCTCATCGCATTGCTGTCAATCAACTTAAATTCTCAATTCAGCTGCCTCAGCTTGCTGTCACGCCTTCTCTAGTTGCCCATTCCAGGGTGTCTGTTAGTCATGCATTGCCTGCAGCGCTGTTTGCCACTCAACTTGTACAGCTGACTGCACATGCAACTGACACCGCTCGACGGGGACGACAACGCCAAAAACCTGCAGGATTTTGCACGTTCTGTTATCTTAAATATTCGAAAACGACGCTACTTGAGCAACGGCAAACGATAAAGGGAAAGCGGGAGGGATGAGAGAGGGGAATATGCGTACTGCTTTAACCTTCAGCAGGTGCTGCGTTCAGTTTATAAAAGTTCGGGTCGAAGTTCGAACCAATTAATGAAACGGGAAGCAAGAGAAGCAAATTGAAGGCCGTGGGACAAAGGAGCAGGAGAGGAAAAGGCAGCAAAAGGGACGAACGAAATTTATGCGTTATCCGGCTTCGTCGCCGGCTCCTTTATCGGGTCGCCGCATCGGGACACAAAGGACACACTGCAGTGGGCGGCAGTTGCAGTCGAGCGCGTAAAATGTTTAACAAGCGCAAAATGTTTGTGCACAAACAAAGCGCCGGCAAGAGATAACAAATGTCTTGGATGTCCGCGCCCTGGCCCGTCCCACCCCGCCCCTTCTCCTGTCTTTGCGTTTGACGAACTTGGGCGATTTCTTTCAGTTGCCTAGACTTTAGACTTTGCAAAAAATATTTAATTAAATTTAAAAGCAGCTGTGGGTTCTTTTGCAGCAGCGGCAGCCGTCGTTTGATTAACTCAGACAATGTCGAGCCGCAACTGACTCTGACAACTTGATAATCTTTCGCTGGAAGCCGCATGCGACATGTGGCGGCATTTGATGAAACATAAAAAAGCATAAAAAACAGAGTACAGCACAACAAGAACAACAGAGCGAATGGCTCCGACAGCTGTCAACGGGCCTGTCTCGGAGCCCCATTAAACGAGTCACTGCACAAGGGCAAAGTACGCATTGCGCATACGTCATGTGGTGCGGCTAGTCCAGGGCAAACTGTACGTATACGCAATTTTAATACCATCTGATGCAAGTGCCGTGACCACCAGCCAGCTCAGCCTGCGCAGCGTAGCCAAATCAAATATATATCTCCCTTCCGCTCCCTCTTTTGCCCTCCCTGTTGAGCACTTCATCAGTCGCCGTCGACTAATCTGATCAACTGATTCAAAGACATGTCCTGCCAGAAGAAAGAAGAAAAAAGAAAACAGCAGACCCTCTCCCCTGCAACAAATAGTGGAATGACAAATATCTGGCAAATTGATATGCACGAATGCCTTCAAGGGAATTCATTTCAATTTGCTCAAGCAACTTGAGTGCAGCTTCCTCTTGCAGCTGTGAATAATTGAATATTGTGGATATAGAGAGAACCCTTCAAGGGCTGTCCGGCCAGGGCTTAGCTCTGTCTTTTAATAAATAGACGCACTTTCAATGGCTCAAAATGGACCAAAGCTGCATCCACACACCAATTCCCACTCATTTTCCCATACATATTCATATAGACCTTAACAAACTCGTTCATCATTGGCGATTATAAGCCTCAAATTGCTGCAATTACCAAACACTTTTGGCCAGAGCGAAGCTTAAATAAATGAAATATATGTGCGGTCAAGCATGGACAGCAGCATGACGCCTCCACACAATCAGCCCAGAACAGTTGAGTGCCCCTTTTACTCGCCCCTTCCCTGTACACATGAATAAAGGCAGTTTATATATTTCGCTTTTAATATGCTGGAAGAGACTGATGCTGACCTTAATGAGACCCTTTCTGTGCCACTTGTCTGGCAATTCATTAGGCGTCACCGAAAACCAAAGGACTTTAACGAAATACTGCATACTGCTGTTGGCCGATCTACAATTGTCAACGATGTCATTAGCCAAAGCATTCATCCATCGACTACGCACGCACCACGCAACACATGAAGAGGGTCGACGAGTGACGACGCCGACTGTCGCTTTGCTGCAATCTCAGCTCGACAACAATGCTTAATTAAATCCCACAAAAACAAGTTTCACTCGCTAGTGTCTCTCTATTTCTCTTTCTCTCTCTCTCTATTATTCCTCTTCTCCTCTGCTTTCTGCCATTCTCTTTTTTGGCCTGTCAAATTAATGTTTAATATTGGCTATTGCGCTAGTTTCCTCACCAGAAGGAAACTAATTTCCCTGCGCATTACCAGTTCCGTTTGGTCAGTTCGGGTGAGGGAAATCCTGTTGGGGATTCTTAATTAGATATTTGCTGCCAAACAATGTTGTTTCCTCGATTGCGTCAACTTGTTGCACAGTCCACATTGCCGCACATCATGTGCGGACTTAGCACATAAGACTTAGCAGCACAATTGACCCTGAGCTAAGGTCTCTAGTTTATTAAACATGAAACTGCATTACAAACTACATATAGAATATTATACAATATACATATATGGTATTGATACAGTGTCTCTTGGCTAGAGGCTTATGCAGTCTTGAGAGCGTGCTTACACTTCGTTACCTTCTAGCTCGTTACGAATTCAATATTGCATTGTGTGTATAACATATTACCATGCAAATTGGCTTTTCTCTTTTGGTTAAGGTGACACTCTGGCGGATTTGCTCATGGTATACTGGAGCCCCCCATGATCTTAACAGAGCTTCACTGACTGCGGCGTGTGTGGTATGCTTATGCTATCTATAAAGACTGCGAGCAAGATATGTTACATAGATACTGAAGATACTCAGCTACAGATTTTTTTGTGTTGCCCACATGCAGTGCAACCGCCCGCCGTGTGGACTTTATCGATTCGACGTGCGCCGCGTGGCCTAAGCATGGTATACTCAGGCCCCTGTATAAATATTGCCACTTTTCAGAGGCGTCGATCCCAAGCGCTTGAGCCCAAACAGGGTGAGAGAAGTAGGGCAGCACGAGGGACAGAGTCAACATCATTTTCATTTCACTTTTACGCAAATTTGGCTGCACGTTCACTTAACTGAATTGAAGCATTTTTCATTTGGACAGCGTACTGGCAGGGCTATTTAGGAGCAGACTGTTGGAGAGAAGGGGGGGCCGACAGACAGCGAGAAGAAATACACCGTGCAGATACCACACCTGCCTGCTAGAGAGAAGACAATAAAGTTGAAATTAATAAAGTTCACTTGAGTTTGCAACTAGAGAAATTCTTTCGTGCTTCGCTTAGAATGTCTTTTTTTTTTGTATATCCTTATGACTGGTTCATCTTATGAAAGGCTTTGCTCAATCATCAGGCAATCGGGCGGACTAAATACCATTCAAATCGCCGGAAACTGTTTGCAATTACACGTGCTTATCGCATCAGAGTCAGAGGATTTGCAGCATGCCTCAGTTCTTCAAGGACTTGTGATTACATTTACGTTTCCATTACTTTTACTGTGTTGGTGCTGTTCTATTGCTTAGTGCGGCACCTTGTGTCTCAGCCTGTGCTCTCAGCAACCTGCTGCCTGCAGCCTGCTCCCAGCAACCTGCTTCCATTACTCGCACATCCCTAAGTTCCCTAATGTCAATGAGAAATTTCGCCGGCAGCTGAGTTTTTCATTTGTGTACAGCAAGGCGTGGTGTGAGAGCAACACACATACTTGCACACTCTTATAAACACTCACACCTACTCACACACACACCCACACACACAAACACACACACTTGTAATCATTCACACACACAAGCGGTTTTAAGCCGCACGTAAGGCAACAAATTCATTTGTCAGACACCAAACTGTCGACAGTCTCTACCTCACTGCAGCTCCCTCTACCTCTCTCTCCCTTCCCGTCTCCCTCTCTCACTTCTCTCTCTCTCTCTCTCTCTCTCTCTCTCTCTCTCTGCATCTCAACTGGATCAGCTTGCAGTGCTGGGCCTTAACTACAGCTGATTAAGCTCATTTAACACAAATAACTCAGCAGTCAACCGAGGCAGGCTATCATTGTATTTAGCTGCCTCCACATCTAGCTTGCAGTCCAAGCAGATGCAAGGTCAATATCTAGCTCGACCGACGCATCACTGGCGCTTAAGCCTGACCAAGAATTTGTATAATCGCAAACTTGCCACGCACATCAATTTGCAAAGGCAAACACATAATCGCTAAAGTTTTCATTGCGTTGGCCAAATATTGAAATTGTTTTCCCACACTCCAACGATGTGCGGGAATTTTCATCAAATTTAAGAGTCTAGGGAGAAGCAAGGGAAGTGCTTGAAGCGTAGGGGCAAGTTGGGCGTAACTAGGCTAAGCACTTGTACAACATGAGTTGCCGCAATCTGAGCACGTGCAACTTTTGTTGTTTCGCAGAGGGGGAACGGAAACACACAGATTGTTCAACTGTGACCCTGAACTGGTGACATCTGTTGCGACTTGTGGCGCAAGTGGCGCGTTGACAGGACAAGCAAACTGTGAATGATTCATTCGATTCGCTTGTCGTGCAAATTGCTGATGATTTTTCTCAATCAGCCTGCGAATGCGATGCGATGTCTCTTTGTTTTTCTTCTTGCATGTCAGCGAATTCAGTTGAAATTAATTTCATGTCTCGACTCATTCAATTTGCAATCAAACATTTGTATCTGCCAGTGCGTGTATGTTCTGTCTTGTTTTGTCTGTCTGCTGCCTTAATTGTGGCACCTTATTGAATGCATAAAATGCTTTCGCTTTCTTTGCGGCCTTGCTCTGTCTGGGCTTCAGCTGTTTGGCGCTCTTTCTTCCATAGGCAGGTGACAAACTGAGATGTGTAGCCGACGTTGCAGCCAAAAGATTAATTGGAATTCGCAAAAAGTCAACAAACTGCGAGGCGGCCAAGTGATGCCACTTCACGCGCTAGAGATGGGCATGGCAGGTTAGCGAGAGTATCGAGATGACTGACGTCAGCAGCGAACGGGCTCAGTCGTGTCACGTTATCAACACACATTTGAGTAACTTTCAGATTGCGAAAGGCAGAAAACAGATGGAATGAGAAAGCTATAGAGGGAATAGCAAAAAAATAAGCGAATGTTAAAAGACAGATAAGAACTAAGCTCTCCTCGCATTGTATAAGCTTAATGTGTTCGCCAACGAGCCCATTTGCACTGGCTCAGAGAATAATGTAAGAAGAGAGACATAGAAAAAAGAGAGAAAAGTACGACTCTTTGGCTTGGAAAATCTCGAAATCCTTATCAGCACCTAAGGTTCACTCTGGGTCCGAATCGACTTTCATTGTTGTTCGGAGCGTGATTAAAGAACGATCGAAATGCTGCGTAATTTAAAGCTATGCGTGCTGATAGCCTTGGGTTAGTACAACATGATTTATATAATAAAGAAGACACTTTATACAATACGATGCACAGCGGTTGTTGGATATTCACAGGATTGTAAGTATCAGTGGTTCCAATGCGAGTCTGACAGTACACCTTTTGTGTGCAAGTCCCCGACTCACCCGGGATGGATACCAAGAAGTCAGCTATGTGAAGGAACTAAGCACTGCCCAGACGGTAGCGATGAGTCGATTCGAACCTGCAAATTGCATCCCAGGGAAGCCGAAATGTTTAGCGACAATTCCTTTTGCAGTAATGGAGGCATTATTCTAAATAAAAATATATGCGATGGTACAGTAGACTGTTGGGATGAATCCGATGAAATGGGATGTGGGGGAGAGATTGATCGGGAAGCTTACCGCGGCAATTGTAGGTAAGTGGAGAGCTTTGAAGTTACAACCTGTAAGGCCCATTGAACAAACTGATTATGTAATATATGGTACTAACATGATTCTTCCATCAAACTTATTATAGCGAATCAATGGTACAATGCAAGAGGGAACGTAAGTGTATTAAGAGGACGAAACTCTGCGATAACAAATACGACTGCAACGATGGCTGGGATGAGTCGCTGCCAATATGTTTTGCAGATTGCAAATCAGGACAATTCCAGTGCGGCAACGGGGCTTGCATTGAAGGTAGTTTGGTCTGCGACAATAAGCCCGATTGCCTAGACGGTGCTGACGAATTACCGAATGTCTGCGTAGATATTCCCAATTATATTCCTATGCCCAGTATAAACTGCACCTTACCAAAGTATAAGCGAGCATTTAATCGTGAAGACACTATACCCCACCTCAAAGGTGGAGAATACTTCTTTTTGCCCCACGAGGTGGTGCATCTTAACTGCCCTACATATATGAGGCCTAGAGGATCGGTATGGAACGTGTGCAACATGACCGGACAATGGCAATTTCCATTGCTTGAATGTCAGCGCCGCAAACGAGCATGAACGTGTTTAATTTGTAGATTCAAAATAACCCAATAAACTAGCAGTCAACAAAACATTTTTCAGTTTACGGTTCGTTGAAGTTGTCACTTGTTTCATCGCTCATCATCGTTTCGCCGCCCGTTTTGGGTCTGTCTCTGGTCAAAACAAACAAAGCACTTGCTAACGTAGTCGGATTCGCAGACTATTCGACGGGTCGAAGTTGCGTTTCCATTTCCGTTTCCGTGGTAAACATTTTCTGCGCCGGGATTATGCGGCAAAACTTACTTGATGGGACTAGTCGAGCCGTTTCGGCCGAACTTTTATCAACACATTTCTGGCTGAATACACAACACGCAAATTCAAGTATAAATATACCCGGCAGGCAAAGGTTCATATATATTATATTAGGTTTCTATCTGTATAAATGTCCGTTTCAGCTATCCTTTTTGTGTGCTTTCGGCCGTGTCCTTTTCTGGCAATGCCTCAAGTTATGCTAATTTTATAAATTCCATTTGCGAGTTTTTATACCCGCTACTCATAGGGTAGAAGGGTGTTATAACTTAGCGACAACTTAAAATGTAGGTGCAAGGCATAGGAAACCGTATATAACCCCACAAAGAATATATATACATTGCGAAACAGAATGGGGAAATAATGATTGAATGGATTCCCAATATTATCAGTGGAAAAGAGGGACGGAAATATAGATTAGTTATAGACTATTAGTAATTTTGTCAATCATAGTTTTGGCGACCTTTAATTGTTAATGTAATTTTGGCTGGATCGATTGCAAATTCGATGGTAAATAAAAAATGTGGTTTTATTATTTTATTTTCGGCAACCGTCTTCAGGGCTAAAAACACAATATGGTACTTTACAATTTTGACAATGTTTTAAACTAAAATTAAGATGTTATTTGTATTAGGTTTATTCGATTTGTATAACCCCAGAGAGTTTGGAACAAGGGCCCTGCAAAGACGCCGCCCACAAGTGTGTATTTCAAAAAACAGAACATACTAAACAAAATAGAAATATATTCAAAAAATGATTTTGGTAGATGAACAGGTTGTCTATAATTTCGTTAGATATGTTTATGCTCCAAAATCTGTCTTTCGTATTTCGATTGCTCGGGTCTCTGATAGTTGTAGTATATTGAGGCCACAAAGTGGAGCTGGTAGAAAAAGAAGTGCGCTATAAATGTGGCCGACAAGATGTATTCTTGAGATGCAAAATGCTCGTAATGACGGTTATTAATGAGTGTGCCGGCATAGAACATCAGTAGGCACATGTAGATCAGACACCAAGAGTCAACAATAATAAACAGCCAAATCTTGGATAATGCAAACACTATAATGATCATCACAGTATAGCCCACAACGAACAAGATTGTAGCAGTCAGTGTGAAGCCAAAGCTGGGCAGAACTTTCACTGGCAGATACAGCGCCAAAAAATTTATTGTCAAATTGAGCAACAGCACTACGCCAACGGACTTAATGCAATCTGCCATTGAAAGCTGGCTCCAGCTATAACCCATTACACTTAGCGTCATGCTTAGATTGGCAACAAAGGCGAGTGTCCAATTGACGGGGAACTTGTCATGCAGCTCCGAGTATACAATGAGCACCAGGCACACCAATGCGACCATCATCCACATGAAGCTGGGTAATGGTAAAGAGTTCGTTTGAGCCCTTAGTAAGTACTTTGAACCAAATAATTGTACCAATCCCATAGTTAAGAAGAGCAATGCTGATGCATGGACCTTTTGCAATCGCTTCGTTTCGTGTGTCTTGAAAGTATTCCAGTCCAATGACTTATGATTATTTAGCTGAATACCTTGCGTACCTATCTTAGTTGTTTCCATGACTGGTCTACTGTTAAGTCATATACAATGTAATAAGTATGTGTATGATTCAGATTTAGGCTTTTCGAAAAAGAGCAACTAAAGTAAATACACTGAGATCTAAAAGTTGTATAAATAGTTTTCCATAGTAAAATTGATTGTATATCAAATGCTACTGACAATGTTCTCTGTTTCTCGCAAGTTCAAATAGTCGACCTACTCTTAAATCTCTTTTAAATTGCTGCAAATGACGCTGGTGCCACTGTGCAGCTGCCGATATTCGCACACTTATCAATTTGCAAAACAGTTTACCCGCACGCTGCTGACACGCTTAACAGCTCGACCAAGTCCTTTTCTACACTGTCCCATCCACCTACACCACCCTCGCTAGCAACCCATCCCACAACCGTGTTTGACTGAATTTTAATTGGCTTTCGCGCCGAAAGTGAACACATTGAAACATCAACAGGCAGCGCAAGAAGTCAAAAAGCCAAGAAATCATTTTACACCTTAACTTAGAAATTAAATAAACATGAGGCAGCAAAAAGGTGCAAAATAGGCCCGAGAGAACAGCGAATGATTGGGGCTCGAAATGAAATGATTTGCAGGATGTTGGCTTTAATCAATAATAACGAAGAAGAGTCTGAGTAAAAGATATATATATTTCTATATATACGCCCACTTGTCTATAAACAAATTACACAATTGACATTCAATTAGAGACAGGTGAGATATCGCTTTAAGAGAGCGTCAACATTACGCATACGCAGTGTGCGCAGTGAGCTTAGGTGACATCCTCAATTTCGTGCTGGCATTTTCTGCCCGGTAATCATCGGGGATTTGTGAGTCTTGCTTACAAAACAACCTATTACGCGCATTGGCCCTTCATGTACGCGAGTCTGCGAGTATTTGCCGTTGTTCTTTCAAGATTATTAGCATAATCAGCTTTGCAGTCAAAGCCCTGCCCAAATGCCCATCAATCATGGCGAACCTGCGACTAGACAAAAGACAATAAAACGGCTCTAGGAGCTTTACTTTACGTCCATGGGGCAAACAGGAGAGAAATAGAGAAAGAGAGAATGATAATTTTCACAAGCTAAGCCGTTAGGCTTATGGCGCACAAAGTTTCCGAATGAATGTGTTTCCAAGGAAAATATGAAAATAAATGAAATACAAAGCCAAAGGCATCTGCCAACTATCGGAGAATTCCATTCATTCAATTTTTAAACTCAGTTTCCAGCTCAATTATTTGGTTAAACCAACTATAAGCATACCAAATTGAATTCCAATTTGTAATTAATATAAATATATAGTATCCAATTGTTGTATGTATGTATATTTGGCCGTATACATAACCATCTCATTAGCATGTAATTAACAAAATGCCACTGTTGCCATGACAATAGCATCAGCCCTTTTGCTGATTGCTCTGGGCTCCTTTTAATGAAGCCAACAAAAAATTAGAGACGAGGGACATTCGCGAAGCCTTGACGCGACAGTCAAGGTTGAAGCTAAAATTCCAAGAAATTAATTAATGACAAATTGCAACTTTAAACATTCCTTACACTGAGGTATAGGGATGGTGAAAAGATGTTGTCATATCGATTTACTATCGACACGGCAGTGCAATAATTAAATCAAGAATGGTACGATATTCACGATATTTATTATTTATATATATTTTGATAAATTAAACGATATATTCTTACGGAAAACCATCTCAAGTGGAGCAGTGCTGATTTACTACGAACTGCTTTAGCATTAGTCGATTATTTATCGATAGATTCTCAGGCTTGGAATCCTTCAGTTCCTCTTTTAAACTGCGCTTAATGCCTTATGGACTGTATAGGCTATTTCGACTTGCCGCATTGTTATGTAATTCCAAATACAAATATATAACTCAACGGAGCGAATGACAAATGCCTACAGGTTATTCTTATAAATTATGAAACTTTGTCGTCAAACATTTTCGATGACAAATGTGGGGCTTGTGACGCAATTTGATTAATTCACACTCAGGTTGCATGATAAATTATGCATATGTGTGCGTGTGCATGTACCTGTATAGGTGTTGCTTTAAATAGATTGCACACGTCAGTCACATTATAAGCGATAGCTATATAAAGCAGGTTCTGTGAAGGGTAACCAAGCGAGCCGCCTTTAATCGAACTTTATTCTTTAAAAGGAGCATTTTAGGAGTCGCGCCACCTGCCCGCATGACATGCAATTCAACAAATAAATCTGAGAGCTAATAAATTTTTAGGAGAAGAGTGCAAAGCATGCGCTGGAGATTCGCATGAGCATGAATGCCAACGAACCATTAAGAAACCGAAGTGAGCAAAGTGAACCCATGGGGAGCATGGGGCTTAACTGATGTATGATTCAAGGGAACTGGCATCTCCCTGGAGCCCTAATATGTACATATGTGTATGTGTACGTACGCACACACGAGCATTTGCCGCACCACTTCCTGTCTTTCAATTGAATCCAGCCGCACCATGCGGCGTATACGTGTTCTTTCCAGGTCTGCTTCTGCTTCAGTTGCTGGTGCTGTTTAAATTGCGCGTCGCTGCCTCCGTTTTAATATATTGAATTTTATTATTAAAGGCCGTTCTCAGCACCTGTTCCACTTCTCCGCCGACACTTGCCTGCACAGCCCCGCCCCCCGCTTTCTTCTCTGCGACGCGCCCCGAAGTTCCATCAGTTATTAATTGGCATTTATGCTTTGCGACAGATTCGCTTGTAATTTCATTATTTATGCCCCCAACAAATAAACAGCATAAGTTGTATTTCGATGTCTTTTTTTCCAAGTTAAATGGAAATGCATTTGCATATAAGTTATTAATGGCAACATTTGCAGCAATGAATTGTAATTAATAAATCATTCGAAATTGCATTTAATCAATTAATATAGAGAATCTACTTTTGTTCACTATGAATTTATTATATCCTGCACAGAAAAAGTTGATCATATTGTTTAGAATAAGATTGTGGCTACATGGGAATGTGCAGAGTATGCGTAAGTTAGATCTAAACTGACTTTGCACAAGGCCCAAAAGCCATTAAAAGCCTTCTTTAAAAGCAGCTTACAGTTGCACCTATTCGACCTGAGGCATTGCGAAACTTTGACAAAAGTTACAAAGAAACAACAAAGATTTGCAACTGTCTACCAAAATGTTTTTATACGTAGGTAGGTCTGTGTTTATATGTGCACATACATATGCAAATACACTCATTAATATGGATGTATGTACTGTGTACATATGTTGTATGTATGTGTGTTCAGACTTAAGTACATGGCTGGGCATATTGACAAAAGGTATTTGCCACACTTCGTTGACTCTGTATTCGCACACACAAATGCATATTTAATTAGTACTTACACAGACACATACACTTACTTACACATGCGTTCAAGCACTTTCACATCGACTTTTATGCGTATGAATATTTGTTTAAAATTGTGTGATTGCTGTTTTAACATGCATGTTTAATTGGAATCGCCTTTTATTTATATTTCACCTAATTAAAGAGTAACTTATTTAATTGTTTATGTGCACAGTGCAATCAAAATATGATTACTTTGTCCTGATCTGGTTACACGTGTGCAACTAATAAAAACCAAATGTGTTTTTGTGTTCAAAAATTAAACTTGACTCCTTTTGCAACGAAGCAAAATAGAATAGCAGTTGATGTGATTAGAGAAATGTAGAAAAATAAAAATAATTAAGTGTTGGATATTATTATTGTTATAAACATATATTTAAACATAATTCAACATCGTTTCATCGATGTTACCAATCATCGATAAACGAGCAGATACAGAACTAGATCATAAGAACGATTCACATGTATGAACATAAGAATAATATGTAAAGCGAATTAAGATCAGTCATGAATAAACAAGCGTGCAAGACACTACATTAAGAATACTTAAATCAATTTGAACATATTCATTTACTGACTCAAAACTTCTTGCTAGGAAACTCGTAGTGACATAAGTCAAATAATGCTAGTGATGTATTTTAAAGCTAGTGGTGGTACACTCTGTTATCTTCGTGACTATCGATAAATGCAGCTTCGGCCACTCTCTCTCTTAGTTTTGCTCTTATTAAGTCCCAATTGTTTAAGACAAATGAACAACAACACTGCAGCTTGACCAATGCACTCTCATTTACTCACTCACACTTACATATATGTATTTCTTTGTTTGGCAGCTGCTATCCCATTCACACACACACACACAGATTGCTTCCACTAACAGAATAACAGAAAGAGATAGAGAGAGAGGCAGAGGTTTTTTGAATAGGGACAAAATGCTTGCGTGCGTAGAAAAATGTTATTAAAGTCTACTTACACAACATACTATATACTATATACGTACATACGCAGGTATCAAGTGTATAAATATAAATAATTATGTGTTATACTTGCTAACGTGCAACAAAAAGTTATAAGCCCTGAGAACTCACAGATTTACTACTTATAAGCTCTATTATTGGAATAGTGGAATGGACTGTACTTTTGAATATGCTAAATAATTAAGTAAGGAAAACTTCTCACGCACCGAGTTCTTATGTCAAAGTTATTTCATTTGTGTCCTGCTTTTCAAAGGATTCTCTGTGGTCTGCTTTGTTTGTGTTACTCTTTGGTTCCATTCTTAATTGTAAGGCTTGCTCGTACCTGGAATTTCGCACTTGGCTGAACTTGTAAAGGGCTCCAAGCTGAGATCTCAGTGAAAACAATAGTTGCTAAAAACTGATTATAAAAATCTGTTGGTTACAACAATATAGACGGCGGTGAGAAAGAGGAAACAGAAAAAATTTCACTTCTCCTCCAAGTGACACTTAGTTTTATTTTTCTGTACTTTCCTCTGTGGAAAATATGCTCAGCAGAGCTTAGAAACTTCTACAACTCTTGTTGCTTGTTGACAACATGTCAAAGAAAACAAAAAAACATCGTTCCGCTCGCGATGCTCCCTCTTTTTTCAGTTTTCAACAACGTTCTTCAGCTTACATCTGGGCGCTGCTGTCGTAATTTTTCTGGGCGTAGAGGATGGAAGATAAGATACCCTGCCAGTCCCATAAAGTATAGTGGTATTTTAATATTAATAGAACAACACTTTTCAATTCATTTCAATCAGGAAAAATATTCTTTAAGCTTTAAGCAACCTAGTTAATATTATAATGAAAACAAAATGAAAACTTCCTCAGTGTGGACCAATACATTTCTGATGCCTCTAACGTTCCAAAGTTAAAGCGGTTTTTATTTTTGCACAGGTCTCGGCTTGGTGGGGAGGTAAGAAAGTTATTGGAAATTGATTTTATGCAATGTGCTTGCAAGTCGCAAGCCGCTCAAGGGCCTCTCAATGCATTTCGTGTACTAAATAGAATGCACATTACTTTTTATCGATGTGAACAACCACTGGACTGCTTCAGACAACTTGTGGAATTAATTCGAGTCTAGTATTGTTTGCATTGTGTTGAAATAACAATCAACTTAGAAAACCATCATCAAATAGTCTAAGGCATTGTAGTCGCCACTCTATCTCGAGGGTAGCAAGTGCTGGCTATGAGCATGCGAAAACAGCAATAAAACCGACTTACTGGGTGTAAGAAGACTCAAAAATGAAAAGAAGAAATGAAAACAATATGGATAAACCTCTTCTCACTGAGATAAATTATTTTCAGCTTTTCTGGTTCTACATTGAACAGGGATAATCAAAGATAAAATGGTGTTTTGTGTTTTTGTTGGCAACATGTACCGAATGTTGCTATACTCAGCAAGCAGTTTTATCGCAACATACAAATATTGCAAGCAGTGCATTTGCGACACGAGAATGTTTCAAGCAGTGTACTCTAAAATATGGAATGCTGCTAATCGAAATAATAATAAAATAATAATAGTAAAAAATATATAGAATCAATGTTTTGTGCTTTTATTTTTGTCAAATTTAACAAATTTGTTGACTGATTGTATACCCTACTATAGGGTAAGGTACTTCGTGCTCAGTGGGTACATGTAATTGCGCGTGCAAGGCTGAAACATAATGTTTATCAGATTTCGTTTGACTTTAGCTGTAAGTCAATAAAAAATGATGTAGACTTAACAGCCGCGAGGCAAATTAGGAGAAAGTCCACAACATAATCCTGTCGGCGTTATCCCCGCCGCACAGCGACTGAATCAAGTTGCCTGTGCGTGGCGAGCTGTGTGCTGCCAGTTCCTTATCTCATTATGAATTTATGACGCAGTCGCGCTAACGTTTTCCACTCACAACAGGCCCAAATTTATGAGTACCTTGCGGCTAATTTATGTGAGAGTCAAATAAGAACAACAAAAGCAGCTACCACAGCGACAACCACAACAACAACAAAAACAAGTACAACAACAGCAACAGTGGTAAAAACAGTTACAAAATATGTGAATAAAAATCTGTCTTAAATCCAACCCGCCCCACCGCAAATGGAGCAATCGCCTGTGGCCGCAGCTTTTCGCCACTTGTGAATTTAAATTTATTTGCCACTGCAGTTGGGGTGTAGGCGTTAGCGTGGGTGTCTACCACAATCCATTGGGGGCGGCATATGCCGTATGTTCTTAATTGTTGCATGCAAATCGAGGCTTTTGTTTGCTGTTGCGTGTTATTGTTATTTCAATCTACTCCTCACTCCTGTTTATTATCGTTCAAGTGTTTACCGTATTGCCGCGCAGGATAATCAATGCACAGTTTAAATATCGCACAACACCACGGTCTAGGGTATTTTTATTGCACTCGCAATTAATTCAATTATGCCACACACTCAACCATGTCCGAATGGGAGAGCCTGACTCGATTATCAATCAGGCAAGATAATGTTTTTATTATATCTTCCCTATTTATATAAGCGGGTATTTCGATGTTCCTATTCGATTATAGAGCACGCACAAGCACTCTCCCATATATTCCTATTAAAGAAAACAATCCTTCGAATTGTACTCCGATCGAAGGAAAAGTTATTCAAGGAACCATTTACCATAGCTCTGAAGTGAGATAGCGATAGACGGCACCTTAATGGAAATGAATTGTTGGCTATTTTACATGTAGGGTGCGCTCTATTGTACTTAACTGTCTTAATTGTTGTTATTTTTATAGATAGAATTATACTTACACTATGATACCATCTAACAATTATGCATTCCGTCGACATATTTAACTTACCCTGTTTCAAATTTCATTTATTATTATTCAATTTTGTTCCCTAAAACATGTTTCAATTTTTTATATTCATTTGTTCGTAGTTCTTCGTTATCCATTTAATTGCTTTGCGTTTCTTAGCCAAATTATCTGCAGTCGCAGTTGTTAAGAGTTTAACATAATGAATCGCATCTACGCCAGAGACAGCCCCATCATACAGCGGAGTGGGATTTGGTCGTGGGACAAGAAAGCGGATCATATACACTTTGAGCCGTATAAAGACCTCATTCAGTCTAACGAAAGATCTATCGAAACAAATGGCTACGAGTTCAAACGTACCATCACCCAGGAGGAGGAAAATGTCTTCATTGAGGACTTTTCGAAAATCACAACTCGCGCTGACAGTGACTTGATTTCGATCAACGATGTACGTGACTTGGTGCTCTTCCTGATGCCCAAAAAGTTCCTGACCAAGAGATTTCTTGAGTTTATGCACAAGCCAGCCGTACATAGATTACTCCACGCTCTCATCATCTACTTTGAGTATTTCCTTCGCCTTGTGGAATATGTGCTAATCCGGCGAGACGAGCTGGCCGGTAAAATGGCACAGATCCAGAGCGAGCAGACCAACGAAACGAAGCGGATCTTCTCGATTTACCTTAGTCAATATCGCTTGTTGGTTGCCAGAAACTACAGTGTCATCCTGAAGGGAGAAGGCGATATGGAGGAGTTCTACCATATGAAGAAAGTCGTTTATATTTCAACCTCTATTCGAGACAGGCACCACCATGAGCAGTTTCTGGCCGTCGCAATTCAGATTGTCTGGATCACGATGCACAGGCGGGCCTACCACGTTATAGAAATGGAGATGAATCGCCTCTTTCGGTCAGAGCACTTTATGTTTAATCGTCCGGAATACCTGAAATTCACACCAGCGGAGCGCAGTCTACTTTATGGACGCAACAACAAGATCGTTAACTACCGCAAGCAGTTGTCACCGTTGGTACTCGAGCTGACGCATGTGGCCGATGAAGATCTGCCAATACTGTGGATCGGAGAACGCAAGTATCGTGGAACGGACGTTCGAATTGCCAAGATGGAGCTGGAGTACATCGTACCGGACACGCAACTGCACTTTATTGATGTGGTCCATGGCATACTGGGACATCCGAAGCGCTTCTACGATACGATTCTTAATCTGAATTGGCCTGCGTTGCGCCACGAAAACTATTCCATCAAGAACGATCCGTATCACATTATACGCCAGCCATATCTTAGAATAGGAAACATGAACGACCAGAACACATCCGACACATCAAAACACTTAGAGCACTTCTTCAACATATACAACATCTACGAGCCATGTACACGAGAGACGATATTTAAGTGGCTAAAAAGGGAGAAGCGAATCTCTCTGAGTCAACATGGGCAGATCAATGAATCTATTTTTGATCGTTGTCAAAAGGAATTAGACAAAATGCCATGTAACCCCAGTGTTGAATTGATTACCGTCAAGTATTTCAAAGATATTGCCAGACTCCGCAAGAAAAAGAATCCCGATATTAATAGCAGAAACGCAATAACCACCAAGCACATAATGGGCGTAGATGTCTTCTACGAAGAGTGAAGTGAAGATTTGCTACTATATGTCCTCTCCGCCTTTAGACACGGAATATGTATCAACTTTGTAACTTCACTGTTCTCAGAACACTTGTAAAATATATATAATAATATACTCCTTATTTAAGCTTATTAAATCATTAATCTATAAAATACTTACACTCCACTTCAGATGAAAACTCTGTACATGTGATGTATTTTAAAGGTATGTACGGCTCCTCCGAAAGGGGAAGAGCATCCCAATTTTCGATGTAGTTAGGGCAATAAAATAATAGGTAGTGTGACAAGGCTATATAGCTGTCTTGTGCTATCCCTGGTTTTACCCTGTGCCCGTCGAAAATGGAAAAATTGGCGTGAAATATCCTGGATAAAGAATAAAGATGGACAATAGACACATATGTTATTAATGTAACCAACCCATATGGTAGAAGGATATTATAACTTCGGGTGACAGGTGTGACAGGCTCCACAGCTGAGTCGATATAGCTATGTCCGTCTGTCTGTGTTTCCATAATAAATATGAAGAAATATATAAATTCGACACAGATCAAGTTTTTTTTAGATTTTGGCCCCTTTCGCATCCGAAAATCATGTTTGTTATTTATATCCAGTTGAATCGTATGTGTCAGAGCGGTAATGCAGAACAAAAACTACAATAATGTTTACTAAAAGGTTATCGGTTTAAAAGTTGTAATTGGCCGAATAGTAGGCTGGAATGTAGTTCACTCTACTTGTGAATTTCAAACTCTCAACACTACAGTACATACGAACACCTTCACAGACACACATTATTGTTTTTCCAAGTTACACTTTCACAATGATTCGCCTTTACGCTGATACCTACGTTCCCAAGTACAGCAGTGGAAAATGGTCATGGGATTCGAAGAATGATTGCCTCCAATTTCATGCTCATAACGATCTGGCGAATGCCAGGGAGCGTTTCATTGACACCAATGGATTCCGATTCCTTCGCACAATCAATCAAGAGGAAGAGATGATCTTTCGCCAGCAATACGTTCGCTCTGAAGCAACCTTTGACACGGACACTGTAGTTATCAACGATGTGCGTGACTTGGTGCTCTTCTTAATGCCCAAAGAGTTTCTGACGATGAAGTTTCTCAATTTTATTCATCAACCAGCCATACATAGATTACTCCACGCCCTCATCATCTACTTTGAGTATTTCCTTCGCCTTGTGGAATATGTGCTAATCCGGCGAGACGAGTTGGCCGGTAAAATGGCGCAGATCCAAAGCGAGCAGACCAACGAAACGAAGAGGATCTTCTCAACTCACCTCAGTCTATATCGCATATTAGTTGCCAGAAATTACAGTGTTGTGCTCAAAGGGGAAGGACATATGCATAGTTTCTATCACATGCAAGAGATTGTGAATATTTCAGCAACGATAAAGGATAAGGAATTCCACGAACAATTCCTGGCCGTCGCTATTCAAATAGTATGGATCACGATGCACAGACGGGCCTACAACGTCATTGAAATGGAGATGAATCGCCTATTCCGGTCAGAGCACTTTGTTACGTCTCGGCCAGAGTATCTGAAATTTTCACCTGTGGAGCGCAGTCTACTTTATGGACGTAACAACAAAATTGTGAACTATCGTTCCCAGATATCCCCGCTGATCCTGGAACTAAAACATATTAATGAAGAAGATCTTCCCATTCTGTGGATAGGAGACCGCAAGTACCGTGGAACCGACACTCGTATTTCCCAAATTGAGCTGGAGTACATAGTTCCGGGCCCGCAGCTATTCATGATCGACGTGGCTCATGGCATTTTGGGTCATCCAAAGAGTTTATACAACACACTTTTAAGTCTCGATTGGCCGGCAGTGCGCTTTGCTAACTACTCCAAAGAAAATGATCCCTTCCACATTTTAAGGCAGCCCCATCTAATGTTGCCCCCACTGGACGAGCTTAAGGTGCGAAGAATGTCTAAGCAATTCGATCAATTCTTTAAGGTGTACCGCATCTACGAGCCAACAAGCCAGCAAATGCTCATCAAATGGAGTCGTCGCGAAAAGATCATTGAATTCTATCGCAGTGGCGGAGTGTTAGAGGACATTTACATGCGCGCCCAGAAGGATCTGCAGAACCCAAGCTATGGTCCGTCAGTGCGTCACATTATTAACAAATACTTCTTACTGATCAGCAGGCTTCGTAAAAACTCTGCACTGACTACAAGCAATTTAGACCTCCTTAGTAGCAGGTCAAATATGACTTCTGTCCATAAGATGATCAAGAACAAAATGAAGCAGTTGGAGGACCATTTTTTCGAGGAATATATGATGGAGGAAACGAAAGATTAATAAACGAACATAATACAAAATATATCTATTTTGTTGCATTCATTTCAAATTAGTCAAACGCTACAGCCAGCCTCTGACTGTATAAGGCGATGGGTTTTCACTTTACAAGTATATGTGTAATATTCTCTTTCTCTTTAAACTAACAAAGCACGGCATTGATTCCCCTACTCTGCTTAACCAAATCAATTTTTGGATTCCTTCTAGAGTTACTCGTAATGTTTTGCCACTTTCCTTGGACGTTTGTCTAAATAATTATAGCTTCCATGATTCCTTCCCTCTGTGCTGATTACAATAAACTGTTTAACTGTCCTCCCTTAATTCTGTCAAACTATCCATACTTAACTACCTAACACTTAACAACAATTAACACTGACCTACCAATCTTATAATTACTGGGTTTTCCCCAGTCCCTCGGCAACACATGTTGCATCGGTTTCTTTTTATTATCCCAGTTTATATTTTAAATTTTATTTTTTAAATTTAATTTTTATTTAAATAAAATAAAATATTAATAATTTTAAATTTTTTAATTCATAAGCTCAATTTTAAAAATTATTTTTTAAGTTATAATTTGAATTCTTAATTTTAATGTACAATTTTCCTTTTCCAGTCGACTGCCATTAGTCGACATTAACTAAATAAATAAATATAGAATTAAAAAAAAACAAAGCATTCAACGCATGTTAAAAACGAGTGTTTAAAACAAGACGATACCGTCCACAAAATGTCGCCTAAATTTTAATTTGTACCATATATTACTTATTTATAGTCAGATTTTAATGAAACTTTTAAAAATCGCCCGTGGCACGGTATTTGTCATGTGTGACTTATAACTTTGTTGAGTTTTTATACCCTTCGACCATTAAAAATTGTCAGAAAAGAGTATAATAACTTTGTGAAAATTTATTTAACAGGCGTAGAGACCGCACAACGTATTGTATATACATTCTTGCTCAAGATCAACAGCCGAGTCGATTGAGCCATGTCTTTCTGCCTGTTACATATTGTTGTACAAAGTTAGTATACCCTTTTCCGTTTTCAATGGGCGAAGGCTATAAAAACTAGACGCAGGGAAATTGACCGAATACTTGTAGTATGCTGGACTAAAGTTTATTTTTTACTCTCAGCACTACAGTACTCACAAACACCCTAACGTGTACACATCAACATTTTCCACATTTTAAACAATTTATAAATTCTCACAATGATTCGCATTTATGCTGATACCTACGTTCCCAAGTACAGCAGTGGAAAATGGTCATGGGATTCGAAGAATGATTGCCTCCAATTTCATGCTCATAACGATCTGGCGAATGCCAGGGAGCGTTTCATTGACACCAATGGATTCCGATTCCTTCGCACAATCAATCAAGAGGAAGAGATGATCTTTCGCCAGCAATACGTTCGCTCTGAAGCAACCTTTGACACGGACACTGTAGTTATCAACGATGTGCGTGACTTGGTGCTCTTCTTAATGCCCAAAGAGTTTCTGACGATGAAGTTTCTCAATTTTATTCATCAACCAGCCATACATAGATTACTCCACGCCCTCATCATCTACTTTGAGTATTTCCTTCGCCTTGTGGAATATGTGCTAATCCGGCGAGACGAGTTGGCCGGTAAAATGGCGCAGATCCAAAGCGAGCAGACCAACGAAACGAAGAGGATCTTCTCAACTCACCTCAGTCTATATCGCATATTAGTTGCCAGAAATTACAGTGTTGTGCTCAAAGGGGAAGGACAAATGCATAGTTTCTATCACATGCAAGAGATTGTGAATATTTCAGCAACGATAAAGGATAAGGAATTCCACGAACAATTCCTGGCCGTCGCTATTCAAATAGTATGGATCACGATGCACAGACGGGCCTACAACGTCATTGAAATGGAGATGAATCGCTTATTCCGGTCAGAGCACTTTGTTACGTCTCGGCCAGAGTATCTGAAATTTTCACCTGTGGAGCGCAGTCTACTTTATGGACGTAACAACAAAATTGTGAACTATCGTTCCCAGATATCCCCGCTGATCCTGGAACTAAAACATATTAATGAAGAAGATCTTCCCATTCTGTGGATAGGAGACCGCAAGTACCGTGGAGCCGACACTCGTATTTCCCAAATTGAGCTGGAGTACATAGTTCCGGGCCCGCAGCTATTCATGATCGACGTGGCTCATGGCATTTTGGGTCATCCTAAGAGTTTATACAACACAATTTTAAGTCTCGATTGGCCGGCAGTGCGCTTTGCTAACTACTCCAAAGAAAATGATCCCTTCCACATTTTAAGGCAGCCCCATCTAATGTTGCCCCCACTGGACGAGCTTAAGATGCGTAAAATGTCCAAGCAATTCGATCAATTCTTTAAGGTGTACCGCATCTACGAACCAACAAGCCAGAAAATGCTCATCAAATGGAGTCGTCGCGAAAAAATCATTGACTTCTATCGCAGCGGCGGAGTTTTAGAGGACATTTACATGACCGCCCAGAAGGATCTGGATAACCCAAGCTATGGTCCGTCAGTGAATCACATTATTAACAAATACTTTAAACTGGTCGGCAGGCTTCGCAAGAAAGCTGCAGTGGATTCAAACATGGCTAAGCCCAAGAAGGGAGTAGAGCAGTTGGAGGAACATTTCTTCGAAGACTGTATGCTGAACGAAGAGGAAGGTTAATATACGAATAAATTCCATCCAATTTGTTTTGCATTCAATAAAAAAATCATTTTTTTTAATTGTTCGTTAACTGCTAGCGAAGACTGTTTCGTAGCAAAAGCTGATAACGAGGCGGCAGTTTGGCTTGCCATCTGATTATTCTGTTGTCGGCGCTGCTGACAGGAAGTATGTCGTCTGAACTGGCTGCCCGGAGCGTTCCGCCGTACAATCACTTTACACAAATCGGGGATCTTGTATTGCGGCAACGTTCAAATGAGGTGCCAGCGGAGCTCATAGATAGTCAGGAGATCAAAGATGTTGTAAATCAAATGGTTCACGTGTTGCGGCACTATGACTGCGTAGGAGTAGCAGCACCCCAACTGGGTGTACCATGGCGTATAATTGCCATGGAGTTCCGTGCAGGTAAGCAGCAGCAATTCCCGCCAGAGATTTATGAGGAACGCAAGATGTCAACTTTGCCACTGGCTGTAAGTTAACTTTACAATTTCAATTGTTATCTTGTTCCACTTATCTAGCATATACCAACAGGTTTTTATCAACCCTGAGATTGAGATTATCAATGATGAGCAGCACACGCATCCCGAGGGTTGCATGAGTGTGCGAGGTTTCAGTGCACGCGTCGCACGCTACGATCTTGTTCGCGTCGTTGGCGTAGGAATGCTCGGAACGCCTTCGGAACTAGAACTAGAAGGCTGGAGCGCACGCATTGCTCAGCACGAAATGGATCATCTTAATGGCATCGTTTATATTGATCGCATGGACGTTTCCAGCTTCACTTGCGTCACATGGCGACAGATAAATGAAGCAGGCGGCCGCGCTGTAATACCATTTGATAAATAAACAAACATTTTATTCAATAAAATATTTGAACTGACCGCCATCAACAGCTGTTTAACAAACTATCGTTTGTTCATCACATCTCAGCTGCTCATTCACAATAGTGACACTCAGCGCGGCAATCGAAAAATGTAATAATCGGCACTGCCAATGTGTGTAAAGGGCATATTTGTTAATATAATAAAAATGTAATAATATTATTTTATATTATCAATAAAATTGAGTTAAATTCTTCAAATTTAAATTGAACAGTGAACAGTTTTTTATTACGTATAACCTAAATCACACAATACACGCAAAATGCAACTAAAATGCTTTGCTTTGAATTTACAGGGTATTGTAAAGTAACATCAATGAATTAACTTATCAACTGTTACGGCATTAAGCCGACAGCCGCTTGTAAATAAAATTGCAAAAATGCTGCCAAGACTTCATAAACTGTGCCAAGTAAACGCGCGCCACCTGAGTACCAGTCAATCAGCGCAGCAATCATTCAGAAAATGGTACCAGCAGCTCTGGACAACCGAGCGCACCAATCTGCCGCCCTACAGTCACTTCACACAGATTGGGGATCCAGTGCTGCGTGACCCCGCGGCAGAGGTGCCAGCAGACTGCGTAAACAGCGACGAGCTTCGAGCAATTGTTGATCAGATGGTAAAAGTGCTGCGCAAGTACGACTGTGTTGGCATTGCGGCGCCACAAATTGGGGTCTCGTTGCGAATTATTGCCATGGAGTTCAATCGTCACATCAAGAAGGATCTCTCCGAAGCGACCTACAAGGCGCGGCAAATGTCCGAGCTGCCGCTAACCGTGAGCACTATTAAGAAACTCTCTAAAAGCAGCTACTAGATGTCTTACTTCACAGGTGCTCATCAATCCTCGACTGACAGTTACAGACTATAGCAAACACAAGCACCCGGAGGGCTGCATGAGTGTGCGTGGATATTCAGCCGAAGTTGAACGATACGCGGCCGTCAAGCTTTCGGGATTGAACAGAGAAGGTGCACCGACAGATCTTGAATTCCACGGATGGAACGCACGCATTGCCCAACATGAGATGGATCATTTAGATGGCAAACTATACACGGATAAAATGGATCGCTCGACCTTCATTTGCACGTGCTGGGAAACAGTCAATACGAAATCGGGTCGCGTGGAAATACCCTTTCATAAATAATACACGTTGTTATACTAAGAATTTTCTTTATTAAGAAAGAAAATGGAAACGATCAAATCAATATTCTTGGCCATTGCTCACTTGTACTTCCTCAAGTACTGTTTGGCCAGGCCTAGAGCCGATTTAGCCTTGAAGTACTCCGGACTGTCCCACAGATCCCGATTGCGCAACATGTATGCGTTCAGTTCATTGTATTCTCGCTGAAAAAGGCGCCGCGTTGATATCACCTTGCTTGTTAGCTGATCCATTGTTCGCGTGAGCGTCTCTTCAGCTGCTTCAATAAGCTCGGGGCTGCTATCCAACGATTCGTGCAATGTGAACAGCTGCATGCGCTGATTGTGCCAATCATCCCACTGCAACTGCAAACTCTTGCCCAAGTAGCTAAGCACCCCCGTACGCAGAATGAATTGCCTAATCCCGGGATGCGATGAACTTCGTCCTCGCAGCCGTAACATGTTGAAACCGTTCCCAAACAAAAGGGTTAATTATTTAATTAGGGCGTAGTTTGTGCAGAGTTCGAGTATCAAAGGATTACCATTCAGATCCGCACACTTCGAATTCCTGCCTGCCTTCTTTATTTTTCTTAGTGTTATTTTTCACACAAAAACATTATGTTATGTTGCCATAGCAGATAGTAAAACAAAATTGAGTTCATTTTTGAACATCAAATGAGAACGTACCTGATAAAAATCTAAGCAATTTACTCACTTTAAAAAATGCAGCAATTTTATGCATAGTCCGAATACATACAACAATTTAGCTTAATCTTTATACAACTTTACGCTTAATCTGTTACACACAAAGCATCTCAGAAGAGTCCCTCGATTTGTCCAGTTTCAGTGTTCAAATCGATGTCATAGATAGCAGGGCGCGTGGCGAGTCCTGGCATTTTGGTTATACCTCCGCACATGGCGACCACAAAACCAGCGCCTGCGGACACGTAGACATTCTCCACCGTCAGCGTGAATCCCTTGGGGGCACCTTTGATATTGGCATCGCCAGTTACAGATCCCGAAGTCTTTGACATGCAGATGGGCAGCTTATCAAAGCCCTATAAGAGATAGAGAGAGAAGGAAACTTAAGCTAGAGAAGATTCCCTTTGGCTTGTCCCACTCACTGCATCGCTGAGGCGCTTGACCTGCTCCAGTGCTTCCTTGGTCAGCTCCACCTTGCCAGCGCCATACATGGTCTGTGCAATCTTGTTCATCTTATCCACCAGTGGCAGGTCCAGGTCATAGAGCAGCTGGAACTTGTTCTGCAGCTGGCAGGCCTCGATAACAGCATCGGCAAGTGGCACAGCACCAGCACCACCATCTGACCAGTGCGTAGAAACGACAGCAGCAAAAGCGCCTGCCTTGAGGGCGGCAGCCTTGAGCAGTTGATGCTCGGCGGCAGTGTCGGCCACATGCGCATTGATAGAAACCACAACAGGCAAACCAAAGGCGCGTCCATTGCTGATGTGCTGCAGCAGATTGGGCAAACCCTTATCAAGCAGTTCCAGATTCTCTTCCGTATACTGTTTACTTAGAGGTGTGCCAGGTGTGACAGCATCACCGCCTCCATGCATCTTGATGGCGCGCACCGTTGTGACCAGGACAACAGCGTCAGGGTTGCGTCCCGAGTTGCGGCACTTGATGTTGCAGAACTTCTCCATGCCAATGTCAGAGCCAAAGCCCGCCTCGGTGCACACGAATCCCTCGCTGCCCACCAGCTTGAGGCCGATCTCGTCGGCAATAATTGAATTGCAGCCATGGGCAATGTTGGCAAAGGGACCAGCATGCACCAGCACTGGTGTGCCCTCGAGGGACTGCATCAGATTGGGTTCCATGGCATCCTTGAGCAGCACAGCCAGGGCACCTGTGACACCCAGATCATCGACCGTCACGGGTCGTCCGGACTTGTCAAATGCCACCACCATCTCGCCCAGACGTTGCTTCATGTCCGCCATGCAGCGCGAGAGTGCCAGCACAGCCATAATCTCGCTGGCCACAGAGATGGAGAAGCGCGTCTTGCGGGTCAGACCCTTCTCGGTGGGCGATTCACCAATGGTGATCTCACGCAGATACCTATCGTTCATATCCACTGCACGCTCCCACATGATCGTCTCGGGATCAATGTCCAGTCTAGCGAATCTCGAGTACTCCGTCTCGGTGAGCGCATCGGGATCGGTCTTGTCAATGCCCAAACGTTGCAGGCGACGCAACTGGATGGCACTGAACTTGCGTTGACCCTTGATCTTTGGCACCAGACGATTGTACAGCGCCTTGTCCGCCTGTGTAGCCTCGTGGAAGATGCGTGTGTCCAGCTGAGCGGCCACCAGATTGTTAGCAGCCGACACGGCATGAATATCGCCAGTCAAATGCAAATTGAACTCCTCCATGGGTATTACCTGCGCATAGCCACCGCCGGCAGCGCCACCCTTGATGCCGAACGTGGGTCCCATCGAGGGTTGACGCAGTGCAGCCATCACATTGCGCCCCTTGTGCGCTCCCAGTGCCTGCACGAGACCCATCAATGTGGTGGTCTTTCCCTCGCCCAGAGGCGTGGGTGTGATGCCGGCAACAACAACATATTTGCCCGCAGGACGCTGCTGCAGACGCTGCAGCACGCTCAACGAGATCTTTGCCTTCTTGCTGCCATAGAGTGAGACCTCATTGGGCTCCAGTCCGATCTCCTCTGCCAATTGTCCAATATTCTTGGGTCGCTGAGCACGTGCAATCTCAATGTCGTTGGGCACGGGACGCACGAGGCTCAGAGGCAGTGGCTGCAGTGGCCACTTCATCTTGTTGGACCGCGCCGCAGCTCGTGTGGCCGAGACCACAGTGTTCTTCATCAGCATGGCCACCGTCATGGGTCCCACGCCGCCGGGTACTGGGGTAATGAAGCCCGCCACCAGCTTGGCCTGCTCGTAGTCAACGTCGCCCACGAGGCAAGTGCCACTGGCCTTGGTTGGGTCTGCCAGGAGAGGAAATAAGGTATCAATTGCTTGAATCTTTGGTTAGTTTGACAAACTGTTCGGCTGTTCGAGCTAAGCTCGAAACTGAAACTGTGGGATGGAAAACAACCGCATGACGCGGTTTTCCATGTGAGCTCCTTATCAGCAGCAGCAGCAGCAGCAGCGCTACAGGGGTCAAGCCGAGATAAGGCCGGGTCTGGCTAGAGATTAGACCACCTACCTGGCTTCACATTGATGCCACAGTCAATGACCACAGCGCCGGGCTTTATCCACGAACCCTTCACCATCTCTGGCACGCCAATGCCCACCACCAGAATGTCAGCAGTGCGTGTAATCTCCTCCAACTGGCGCGTCTTGGAGTGACAGACAGTCACAGTGGCATTGGCCCACTTGAGCAACTCTGCCGCAGGACTGCCAACGATTTTGCTGCGACCCAGCACGACAGCACGAGCGCCAGCGATCTCGACCCCAGTGCGTCGAATCAACTCCAGACAGCCCCAGGGAGTGCAGGGCAAGAAGCCGCTGAGATCGCCAATGGCCAAGCGACCTTCGTTCATTGTGTGCAAACCATCCACATCCTTCGAGGGGGAAACTGCATCGGTAATACGATGCGAATCGATGGGCGTGTCGCAGTCCAGGGGCATCTGCACAATGATCCCGTGCACCTCAGGATCGGCATTCAGCTCGGCCAGCTGTGCCAAAGGAATTGCACAATAGTTATTGATATGAGACAGAAGAAGCAGTGGCTGCTATTACATAACTACACTGAGAGAAATGGCCGAGTAAGCGGAGTTTGCTTAAGCGGAAGTTGACCCCTTCTCTCTCTATCTTTCTCTCTCTCTCTCCTCACCTTATCGAGCAGCTCCACCTCGGTAATAGAGCGCGGCAATTGGACGTGGACAGCATTGATGCCAATCTCCTGGGCAGCCTTGATCTTCATGCGTATGTAGACATTGGAATCCTCCCGTCCGCCCACCTGAACAATCCGCAGGCCGGGCACAAACTGAACACCCTGTGCCCGCAAAGCGTTCACCTCCTCGAGCAGCTCCTCACGTATATTTCTGAAGAAAGATCACATGATTTACGTGGATAAACTCAACTGGAAGTGGCATAAACTCACTTGGCCACCGCTGTGCCCGATATTACTTTGGCCTCCACTGTCATTGTGCTCTCGATCTCGGTCTCGGTCTCGCTGCACCAATCACTGCAAAAAGGGACAAATTTCAACTTAGTCGTCTAACTCGATCTATTCCTTGGGGACACCACGACGCTCTCGATAGCAACGCCAGCGCTCGCGCAATGCAACTGATTGAAAAGCGGGCGAGCGAGGCCTATCTATAGGTGTGTTGTGTGCTCTCTATCGCACCCTAATCCCGCGCCTCCACGTTCCGCTAGGCGTCTTATCAGTCCAACTGACTTGCGAGCAACAATTTCAGATTATCGGTTTCGGTTTCGGGTTTCTCAGGGGTCACTCCGCTGTTGCTTGTAAACAACATCTCTTTCTACCAGTTTCTACCAGCAGGCTGAGGCTGTGACCGCAAACTGACATTATCTCCACTTGGAGATGTTTGGGAAAACGGCAGGAAAAAGAAATTGTTGCGTGGCATTTGATATACGATCCATATAAATAGTACAAAAGTCGCAAATCGCTAATCCAAACTAGATTCAAGTGCCTTGCATAGTGGCACAAAATCAACAAAAAACTTAATGAATCAACGAATTTAATGTTTCGTATTAATGTTGGGAAAGATTTACATTTTTATATAATAAAAAGCCAAAGAAATGTTTTAGCAATGAGTTGCGCACCACTGTGCGCTCTACCTGATTTCATCACATTGATTTCATAATCATAATCTATCACAAGAACCTGAAATGGGTGCAAAACAAACGAATTCGGCGCGAGAAACACAAATAGTAACAACAAACAAAGCAGACAAGGAACAACGCCATCTGACTGTAATATACCCTGCATAAGATAAGAAATACCCTTTGTCAATACTGTGATATAACGCACACGTGTGCTATCTCTGCTAATATCCTTATATCCTGCGTCTTTAGGAATAAACAGGCGATATTTTAATTTCAATTCGAGGAACTTCATATGTACTAACTATCCAACAACGTACAGTCCTGCTGCTCTCCTTATCTTCTCATGCACAGTTTAACACTACATCAATCCAAAACTGAGTACTGTTCAAGAACATATATGGTACACTTGTTATAGCTTTAACAGCAAAGTGAAAGAACAAAAACGAAAGCAACAAAACATATAAAGATAAATGTGCGTTATCGGAAGGTGCCAATTGATAGAAATAATATTAAAATAATACACGGGGCCCACGATAACAGGCAGTCAGTCAATTAGCGAGCCTCCGCAGTGGGAAAACATAGCGTGATTAGGAAACGAGAACATTTGCTTGACTTCTTTATTCCTGACTACACAAACAGAGAGAATTGCACACGCTACACGTACTCTACTTAAGCTTAAGGGCAGCGCGCAGCTTTGCCGAGCGACTGCGACTGTTGCGGGCAATCTCGGAGGCATCGGGCACGACGACATGACGATGCAGCTGCCGCCAGTTGATTTGCACAAACGATTCCAATAGCGCGGGATCGTGTGTCAGATCGTGGCCGCAGTACTTGAGGGGCAATGGATTGGCCACGCCTTCGATGACATTGCCATTGATGTGACGCTTCACAATGGTATCCTCCAGCGAGTGGAAGGTGATGGCCACCAGTCGCCCCTCGGTACGCAGATATTCCCGAGCCAAAATCATTCCATAGTTGATCTCATTCAGTTCGTTGTTCACAAAGATGCGCAGTGCCTGAAATGTTTTGGTTGCCGCGTGTGCGGGACGTTGTAACTTGTCCAAACGGTGCTGCCCCTCGCCCACCACAGTGGCAACCAGATCGGCCAGTTGCCGTGTCGTCTCGATGCGCTGCAATGCACCGCGTGCTTCGACAATGGCACGTGCAATCTTCTTGGCCGCCTTCTCCTCCCCATAGACACGCAATATGCGCGCCAGATCAACCTCCTCGGCACGTGCAAGAACATCGGCAGCACTCACTCCCCCACTACGTCCACAATCCATGCGCATGTCCAGCGGTCCGTTGTGGGAAATGGAGAAACCGCGTGCTGCCTCATCAAACTGCATGGAACTGCAACCGAAATCGAAGAGAATTCCATCGATGCTGTTGCGTGGCACCTGCAGCGCTTGTAACAACTGGGGCAGCTCCGAGAACTTTCCCAGCAGAGGTACCAATCGTCCCGCGTAGCCTGGCTCTGCGCTCATGCGCTGCGCCAGCTCGTGTGCCAGTGGATCACGATCCAGTGCGTAGACTGTAGACTCTGGGCAACTGTCGAGCAGGCGACGCGTGTGTCCACCTGCGCCAAAGGTCATATCAATGTACTTGCCACCTGCCTGTGGTTGCAAGTAGTCAATCGCTGTCTGGCAGAGCACTGGCACATGGCGGTCATTTGTTGATGATGTTGTTGTTGTTGTTGTTGTTGTTGTGCACTGCCGCAGCTGTTGCGTGTTATATATATATCTTAAGCTAGTAGTCAGGAATCGTTTCATCTTGCTCTCGTCTCTCCTTCTCGTCGTCTACTTGGGTTTGTCGTTCAGATACTGCAGAAACTCCGAGCTGAGCACCTGACTGCACTGGGCCGCTGTCAGTCCTGTTGCCGTCGATTCGTAGTGACGTGGATACTGCTTGGCATACACGTTCTGGCTGAGACGTTCCAAGGCGTCGATCTCCTTGTTCAGTTGAGCTGCTGCTTCGCTGGAGAGGCTGGCCTCGGCGCTGGTTAGTTTCGTCAAATGCTTGCGTATTTGTTCGCCCAGATCCCTTGGGGATGGGAGAGAAACATTTAGTTTGTTGGTTTGTCATTCACTCAATGTTTTGTGTTGTTGATGTAGTTCGTTGTTGTATGGTGCTCAGAAACATGCAGGAAATCATAAAGCAGGAAATCAAAAGACTCTCATAACGAACCTCAAAATGGATAGTACAAAACTAAAAGCAAAGACGAACGATTAAAACATGTAAAGAAAACAACAGTTGAGCTCTTCCGACTGTAAGATACAGCACAACAACTCATTGACACCGGAACACTCCTTTTTTAATCGTTTATTATACAATCAGATTGATACTTCTAATATACAGAATCTACAATTTTATAACAGTAAAACGTCTAATAATAAAACGATCTTTCCATAAAACCCCCAACATATTTGAAGCAAAGTTGGGAACCTGAAATATAATCAAATAGTTAAGCTCATAGCAGGATTGACAACCAGAGAAATGTGATCAGTTTGAATCAGTTTCAAAGAAAACTGACTTACAAACAAACGTGTCTCAGCTTATGTGTAAATATGTCTCGAAACCGGATCTGATTTCACTGCTATTTATAATTACTTGTAAACTACAGAGCAATTAAACAAGTACAGGGCACATGACTAGCCACAAGTGCTAACTAGAAAATATGAAACTAAATAGCAACTGCTAATTGGCTCTGAGGATAAATATATTTAGTGTAGCTGTATATGGTAATTTTACAGAAAGATATTTGAGTTTTGCGATGAATAACAGAATACTAAGCAATTAATATTGTAAAGTTATTATTATTGAAAAACAAAAATGTACATAAAACATTAAAAAATACTACTTTTGGAAGTCAGCCACTCCTCTAATTGACAGCAATTTAATTTGCATAATGTTTGTACAATTGTTTGACCTTTTTAAATGATATAAGTTTAGAAATAGCTGAAATTCTATTGGAAATATTATGAATTAATTCAATTAGGCAGTCTTTGCAAGCATTTTTATTAAAATGAGGATTATACTGGATAGTCTCCGATCAAGATTCACTTCTTGTCTTCCACTTACTTTCTCCTCCCATTATCAGCATCGCCGAGAAGATACTCCTCTGGTACCAATTGATAGGCGTACTTGGAAGACATGGCAACACACACAGACAACTTTTCAATAACTAAAAGCAATACACAATATGCCGATACAACAATCGACAAGAGACTGCCGGCTTAGGCCCAAAGCCAAATGCAATGCAAGTTCGACAAGTTCCACATTATCCACACGATGTGTTGTGTGGAGCAAGTGCATTGCAACTGCAACATGCAAAAATGAGCAACAATTTCTAACTCCACTAACCGACATTGCAACAGAAAAGCAAACAAATATTGTAATAAATTAAAATTGTTGTTAGGTAACCGCAACTGTAGGCGCCACTCAACGAACATTGTGTGTTTTGTGTGTGTATTTTCATTTTACATACCTGCCCACTTTGCTTTTTTCTGCTGGCCACTTCTCGAGTACTTTGAGAAATCTTTGGTATTGTGCGGACATACTTAAAAGAAAGTAATTTCGAGAGGGACTAAATAATTTGTTAGCGCCAAAACAAAAACATTGCACGCGCAAAACAGCTGTCTGTTGTTGAGCAATTTACAACACTTTTATATTGAAATGAGTGCTGCATAATGTTCAAGTAATTCAACATTTGACATATCGATATTTTTATGCACCCCTAGAGGCGGTTAAATTTTAAATTGGCTAAAAATATTAATCGCATTGAAAACACATTTAGGTTTATACTTTATGACTTATATTATATATTTTTAGACAATCGATTGATTATAAAACTAATCTGATTTAATCGTAAAGAAAATTAAGTTGTTTCATAAATTTAGTAAATATATAATTAAATTTATTAAAAGTTTGAAAACTTATATTTATTATATTAATATTATTATTATTATTATATATATATAATAATTATTTTTTATTTAAAACTAAGGGTTTGTTCAATGGAAATTCCATAAAAGTTTAAACAAATAAAGTTATTTTAAGTTTTCGCTTTAAAAATGGCAAATATAATATAATATAAAAGTTGAAGCGTTTTAAAATCCAAAACCATTTTTCAAATACAATTTAATTGGTATTTTATTCATTTTATAATTTCTTATTTTTCCGACAAAAATGCGGGGTATAAAGAACAGCAAGAAATGCCAACCAATCAGAGGTAAACCGGAGAAAAAGGCGAGAGAGCCATAGAGAGAGCACAATAAGAGAGCGGGACAAAGAGAGCAAAACAGTGGAGGCAAAAAACGCAAACATAAAAAACATAAACAAGCATTTTTTCACAATGCGTGAGCGACTGAGCGGGAGAGAGCACGCACACACACACACCCAGCAACTTACGCTCGCTCACAGCTGCTTGGTGCGTTCGCACGATGGCACGAAAAAAGTTGAGTGATATTTTTTTTCAGTCGAGTTTTTGCTATCGAACCGAATGGTTCTTATTCTTTACGCTCGTCTATTTTACGTTTCCGTTGTGATTTGTTGTTTGCGTTCACCGCGCACGGCATGTAAACAACGCGCGGGACGATACAAAGCTCGTACTATATTCGCAATCGGAATTAGCCTGTCCCCGACTCGCAGCATAGAATCTCAATTAAAATTACGACGGCTCCAAAATTAAGTCGCGCCAAAAGTTTTCGTAAAAAAGGGGCCAGTACAAGTGCAAAAAAAATCCAAAAAAAGCGGACACGCTCACACAACTTCAAGTGTGTGGATTGGTGTGTGTATATTTTTGGCGTGCGCGGCCATTTTTTCCTTGGTCTCTTTCATAAGTTTGTGTGTGTGCCTAGTGTACTCGAAGTCGTAAGAGGAGAAAACATAAAAAGCGCAAATTGACAAAATTTGTAAAAACCAAAAAGAAAGAAAGAAGTAAAGTCAGAAATGTGCGTAAAACGTTGAACGTAAACATAGATTTCTTCCATCTCTTTCTCTACCACCCGCGCGTCGCGCTCATAGAAAGTGAAAACTGAAAGTGGAGAAAAAAAGGTAGAGAAGGAGGATCTGACCCGATTTACCTCCCCCCTTTTGCCATCAATAGGTCACGCAGAACACGTGCTTTGCTTTTACGACCAGAATATCAACAGAGCCGCACACACAAAAACCAAAAAGGCAAAGGCAAAAAGAGCAAACAAAAGTTACCATAATAACAACAACAACAACAACAACAACAAGTGGCGTTTCCAATTGGTAAGTATAAGTAAGTACATCAACTGTTTTATTTTAACATTATTGGGCATATATTTTTTTTTATTTCTTTTCGCAATTGTGCACCGTGGTCGAAAATATGTAGATAAATTGAGAATGTGAAAGTCATATTGATTGCAAACAAAAAATCACCCATTTTAATGAAATCTGTCGCAGTTATCTTTCGCTTATTTATAAATCAACTCATTTTAGGCGGAATTAATTGGTTCATTATCAGCATACAGTAGTAACATTTCGTATAAATTGAATTAAATTCAATAGGACCCCCAATTGAAATAAACTTAATTACTTGTTTTACATGTTAGATGTGTGATTACTCATTTAATGGGATCTATTCAGTATGTGTATTTATTGGTTTATTATCAGCAGTAACAAAATTGAATTTAAATTGAATTCCATTTAAATGGGATTGAAATTGTATGTGTTTTGAAGACCTATTTGCACAGTCAATAAATGATCAAGCTTACTAAATTCATAAATTAAACATTAAACATAACAAATAATTATGTTATATACTTAAAAATGAACTTATGTGAAAAGAAACCAAATATTTTAAACAGATTTTATAGTTTAGATAGGTTTGATATTTTATTTGCTTCTTAATATTCTCGTTAAATAATTATTAATTCACTTTTGGAATAGAGTTTTAATAGTCATTTAATGATCACTCCACCTTCTGAATATGTAGAATAGAGTTGAAAAGATTCTAAATTGCCAAACGATCGTTTGTTTTTTTTTAGCACCCTTAAACAATCAAATGAAATTGCCATTGACACACTGTGCAACAACGGCTGCCAATATTTGTCCACCCCCCTGCCTTCCCTTCCGCAGTGTGGCCTTTGTTCGAGTTCTTTATGTGCCATTCATTCGGTGGCGGTTTGTGTGTCGTCTTTTTATCTCCACTGTTTTTGCTCTCGCGCGCATCATTTTTTGCACATGTCGCCCCCGCCGCCACCAACAGAGTCTTTTTTCGTTTATTTGCTTTGATTCTCTCGGTTTTTTTTTCTGCCATTTACCTCTGTCCAGCGCTCTTCATTTGTTTATGTTGTGCTCTCACTCACTCGGCGTTCTCCCTCTCTTCTCTCTTTATGCGGTCGCTGCTCGCGCTCAATTAATTTTCGTTGGTTCGTTTTTTGTACATGTTGTGTGTGTGTGTGCGAGAATGTGATTGTGTGTGTGTGTAAGCGATGAATTTTTTTGTGTATACCATTTTTTTTGTAGGCCGCCGAGCAGCGACGTTGACGTTGGCGTCGTGCTTTTTGGGGCCGCCGGTCGAGTGTTTTTTTTATTGTAGTTGTTGTTACATATGCTGTACGTCTGTTTGTTTGTGTATGTTTTACTTGACGCCACTTTCATTGCATACGACATCAACTTTTTATAACACTGTCTCTTTTGAGCTTGACATTTGTTTCTTATGTGGCAACATAAAGAGCAACATGACGTGCATTAACATGTTAACACGCTCAACAGCATATCCTGGTGTAGTCTTCCTGTAGTCCCCCCCTTCATTCATTCTCTCCACTTCCCTGCGCTACTTGGCCTACTCTGGTCGGCCAAACCAATCGACGTCAGCGACTCCAACAGCAACAACAACCGGTTCTTTTGACCAACCAAGCAATAAAAAATATTTTCAAATCAAAGCAAACACAAAAAAAAAAAAAAAAGAATTTACTTCTGACGTCAACTGCGCAGCAGCAAAAAACAACAACAATGACAGCTACGCAATGCGTTAGAGTGTAAGTATGTGTGTGTGTGTGTGTGTCAGCACTCTCCTCTGACTTTTAGTCGGTCGACCATCACAGTCTCTCTCGCTCACTCTCCTCTCTCCCGCATGCACATAATAACTGAATTTATTTTATGCTGTTGGCGCGCGCCAATTCTGATTGTGTTTTCTTTTATTGATTTTCGTCTTTTATTTTCACGGAAAAAGAAATCTACTGTGGAAAGTATTCGACTGTAATATACCCGCTATAAGTTCTTAAATAAGTTCTTGCATATTGTACGATCACAATTAAATTTGAAGAAATCATTTTGATGGTAATAAATATTGTACACACTGAAAATAATCAAGTTGGCACTAATGCCAAACAACGCTTGGAATTCGTATCGAAAGGGCGATTAGCAAATGCTAAAACAAACTTAACCTGCAGGCCATATTGTCACCAAATTTGATAGCCCTAGCTATTAGGATCCCTGAGATATAGATGTGCCCACAAACACTTGCTGCACTTGCTGTTAGAAAACTCAATTAAAAATCTACATTATATAATAATCATTAAAAAAAGATTGTACAATTGGAATAACATATAATTTCTTTGATTGTACATTAAGAAAATGAAAAACAAAAATGTAATAACGCCCGTTGGCGTTATTTCTCATTCGAAAGTGAAAAAACGCCCGCTAGCGTTATGTACCCATTTGTTTTACACCTTATCTGAATCTTACGAATTTGCTGTGACTTTAAATAAATCCTATTTCTAGCTGGCTGGCTACACAGTCTAATATCTTCGCTAAGAGTTAATTTTTTTTAATTTTAACTTCCGCAATTGCTTATCTGTGGGTCGGATTTCTGCATAGCGATACACCCAGGCATCAGCTATTCTATCAAATTTGACACGATCGCTAACATACAGATAAGCCATTTCGGGATAAAATGAATTTTCCGGTTGCGGATCGTCAAAAGTTGCTATTATCACATTAAGTACCGTGCACATACGTGATGTGGGAATCCATTTCTCTGCCTCCAATATCGGTATACATAGCTGACCCCGCTCGTTGATATTGGGATGATAGATCTTTGTCGTTATACGCAATATGGGTGGTACAAAGGGATACTTTTTGGGGAAATTGATTTCCAACTTATATGCGCCGTTATTATAGGGAGGTTGCGTGGGCATTATTAGGGCAAACCATCGGAAAATGTTATCTTTTTCGGGACGTAGCAATTGCATCTGTGGCAGATCCGTGTATTCCATCAATTCTGTTAACTCATGTTTTAAGCGCTTTGGTCCTTCAAATAAGTGGAATTGGCTCATTATGGCTTAAAAACAATATAAAAAGCGCCGCTCTTGACCAAAATATAAAATTTCCAAAATGTTTTTAATTCATTTACTCAGTTTACTGAGTTGAAGAGGCAAAAACTACACATAAAAATTGCATTCTCGAAAAGAAAACCCTCTAATTATCCCTTAATATTTTAAGCGAATTACGGGGGCGCAAGGGGGTGTGGCTAAATTGTAGAATTAAGTAACGAGACATATAGTCACAAAATTTGATAGTCCTAACTCTTATGGTCTCTAAGATGTAAGTTATCATACAGACAAACGTGGTTATATCGGTCAGGCTGTTGATTCGGTTCAAGAATATATAAATATTGCCTTTTTCATACGCACAAACGTATAATACCCTTCTACCCTAGGTGCATCGGGTACATGCGGATATGGCAAACACCTGTAACGGGTTTTGTTTACATTGAGTTCTCTCACTCATCGCTCATCATCGTTGACTCTGTTTGTGGGTCAGCAGTGTGTGCCGCGAAGGATTTAACAGTTGCAGTGCAGACGACGCACTGAGAGAGCGCACAATTATGAATGAACGAGTACGTGTGCTATATATGTATGTATGTATGTATGTGTATAATGTATAGCTTTGTTAGACTTGTGGCTGAGTGAGCAGTGAGGGAAGCAAAGAAGACCTGCGATAAGAAGGTGGAATTACAAACATTTTAATGAAAATTTAATGCAAAGATTATGATTATTTGATATGCAAATACCCTGTAATATGTGTGTCTTATCAAAGTTTAGTACTTTAAAAAGTTAACTAGGTGCATAAATAATGAAAATATATGTATGATAAATCAAGTTCAATAATTAGATAAAAGAAATCTTTTCTTATGTACACATAATATAATAATAATATTAATAATAATATGTTCTTTTTATGCTTCTCTTCTTTCGCTTATGCTTCTCATAGCTAACCTTTACTTTACTTCACTTATTGTACAAGCATTTTCATGTTCTCAACCTTGTTTCGGCATCTTCTTCTACTTACTTGGTAACATTTTGTGGCAGATTAGCGAGCGCCCCAATTTCATTGTAGAGTTTACGTTTTCAGTTCTTGAGGTGATTGACACGTTCGGTGGCGCCCCTGACTCTTCGTTGCTGCTCCTCCTTCCCCCTCCGCCTATGCTTTGCACCCCTTTTTTGACTTTAACTTCTTGCTTTCGGTTTCGCTTTTTTAGGTAGAGCAGATAAAAAAAAAAGAAGAGAATTTCATTTTGTTTTCTTGAACTTTTTGTTGTGTTGTCACATCGAGACTTTTTTTGCTTGGCTGAAGCGCCTTTTTTGTTTATCTTGTATTTTTTTGGCATTGTTTTTCGTTTTTTAAGTGCAATTCTTGGACTTTTTTGCTGCTGCTGCTTAACGCTCATGTGCAAAGACTTTTGTTTCATTTGTTGCACGTTTAATTCATAAACAATTAATTAATTCATGCACATTTATGTTAAATTGCTGAAATTTATGTACAAAAACAAAAAAATTCAATAAAAGCTGAAAAAAAGTAAAGAGTGCGTGCGTAGCAGACGTTCAAATACCCTAGCAAATGTTAAATTGATCTATTCGTGCTTGGGAATAGGGAAATTTATGCATAGAATGTTTGCCAATAAAGTGAATACTACAATAATTGACATACTACAGAAGAATCATAAAATTGGATTGAATTCAATTTAAATATGTATTTTTAAATCCTTCCTATGGCAATAACATTTTTAGAGTGAGGTTAACAAATTATTTAGTAAAATGTGTAGTTTTTTACCTACTGCAGTTTTTTACCTACTGTGCTAAACATCCTCGATAAGATCTCTGTCATACTCTCTGGAAATAGAAAAAGTAGTTTATTACTTCTGTTGACTGGGCAGAAATTTGCGCCCAGCAGAGGCAAAGGCAGAGACAGAGGCAGCTACTCGACGGAAGCCTAAATAACAATTACAATAATTTCTGTATTTTTCTGTATTTTCAGCATAAAACTCCGAAGCAGGGGAAAAAGTTGTGTAAGCCAATTGTGCTGCGCTGTGCGGGGCCAAGTGTCGATTTCATTTTAGCCGCGATCGTTGTACGATTCGGCGGTGCCCGCTTCGGTCCCCTTGTCCGCTGTCCCGCTGTCCCGCTGTCCCTAGTCAGCCAAAATTTCTTTAACTAGAGACGCTATAAGGCCACAATCTGGAGGCACGGACAATCGCCTATCGACCGCTGAACCTTGGCGGGCAGCCGCTTATGGCCGAGCTGCCGACGACGCCGAACGGCGCTGCCGCCCTTGGCGCTGCCAGTGGCGATTATTTGCATCGATCTATCGATCAATTGCGCACACTCAGTCACCTGACCCAGGCGGATCTGCGCACAGCGCAACTGGTGCACGACTACAAACCCTTTAACATCAGCGAGTTTCGACAGAACGTTGAACGTCTGGATTACTCGCTGAAGAATGGACTTGTGCAGCATCAGCAGATACTGCTGGAGCAGCATCCCGATCAACAGCAGCAACAGCAACATCAACAGCAGCAGCAGCAGCAACAACTGCATCATCAGCCACAGTTGAAGATCAGTTACAGTGCGCCCAGTTCGCCGCCAACACCCACGCAGCTTGGCGAGCAGCAGGAGCAGAAGGTGAGTGCAGGAGGGGAGCAGAAAGGAGAAGGGAACTGTGGCAATACTTAACTACAACTTCAAACTCTTTACTTCTCTTGCAGTATGATCCGAGCCGTTCTCCAACGCGGCAACAAGGAGGCAGCCAGGGTAGCAACGGTTCCTCGCCAGATGATCAGCGACAGGGGGGCGGCAGCAGCGGTGGCGAGGGCCAGACGAAGCCATACAAGTGCGGTTCATGCAACAAGTCGTTTGCCAACTCCTCGTATCTGTCGCAGCACACACGCATCCATCTGGGCATCAAGCCGTACCGCTGCGAGATCTGCCAGCGCAAGTTCACACAGTTGTCGCACCTGCAGCAGCACATACGCACCCACACGGGCGACAAGCCGTACAAGTGTCGCCATGCCGGCTGCCCCAAGGCGTTCTCGCAGCTCTCGAATCTGCAGTCGCATTCGCGCTGCCACCAGACAGACAAACCGTTCAAATGCAACTCATGCTACAAATGCTTCACCGACGAGGTGACGCTGCTGGAGCACATACCCAAGCACAAGGACTCCAAGCATCTCAAGACACACATTTGCCAGCTCTGCGGCAAGTCGTATACACAGGAGACGTATCTGCAGAAGCATCTGCAGAAGCATGCCGAGAAGGCGGAGAAGCAACAGCAGCAGCAGCAGCAACAACAACAACAACAACAACAGCAGCAGCAACAGCAACGTAGTGGCGGCCATCCCATTGCAACCGTTGTCAATCTGCAGCAGCATGTGCCCACGGGAGGTATCGGGTTGAATCTGCAGCGTCAGGTCATGAATGATGCCAATGCCGCGTATTGGGCCAAGATGGGCGCCGATAGTGCTGCTGCCACGCTGGCGGAAGCTATACAGCAACAGTTGCCACAGGCCAACGGCAGCAGCTATGCCAACTTTGCCACACTCCAGCAGCAGCATCAGCAGCAGCAACAGCAACAGCAGCAGCAGCAGCAGCAACAACAGCAGCAGCAGCAGGAGCTGTTGCAGCAACATCATCAGCGTTTGGCCAACGGCGGCGGTGATACGCCTGGACATTCGCATAGTCCGCACGAGGATGCGGGTGAGGATCTGGTGTTGCGACAAACAACACCACAGCATCATCTTCAGCAGCAACACCAGCATCAGCACGCTCACTCTCCAGGCTCATCGGCCTTTACGCCACTGAGTGCCACCATTGTTGCAGCGCCGCCGCCTTCGCATCTGCAACAGCATCGAGCACCGCCTTCAGCTACGACCGCCTATCTCTATCAACAGAATGCAGCTGCTGCTGCTGCTGCCGCCTTCCCCACGCAGCTCATTTCGCTGCATCAGATACGGAATTATGCGCATCAACCTGGAGCAGGACTCATTCCTGGCGACCATTTGGCGCTGGGCCTCAGCGCTGTGGCCAAGGAGAAGGCTCAATAGTATCGGGCAATTCTTGGCCATAAGCAACCTAGGCCAAAGGAAACACGATGACAGCAACAGCAACAGCAACAGCAACAAAAGAATAATCACAACAGAAACAGCAACAACAACAACTTGGTTTAAGTTAATCCATAAGTTTAGCTTAAGTTTAGCTAGAGGCTTAACTGGTGGCAGCTGTGGGCGACTGGTTTGGGGAGAGAATGATCTTTCCCCATCGCCAAATCTATCGTATAGTTAAAGACTCTCGTGTATTAATTGTAATCGTTAATCGATAACATCTTGACCTGCAAATAGTTAACAATATCATAGTATTTAAGTCAGTTATAACCATCTATACGATATCTCTGGCGAGAAACCAAATGCCAACAGCTTCTTCCCATGTTTTCCCCCAACACAAACTCAGGTTTTCCGATTAGCTTTTCAAACAGTACGAAGCACATAAGCAATATTTACAAAGCTCCAGACTAAACCTCTGCACAACTCGAATCGAGACGATTCCTTCGAGTTGTTCACAGTTTTAGTCTGACTATATAATATGAAATGATATAGGGTTAAGCTGAAGATGAATATAGGCTATGTACTTGTGTAAGCAGTAGGTGCCGTACAAAGTACTGCGATAATTCTCTGTATATACAGTCTTGAAATTATTACGATTTTAGCTATTATATTATTATCATATTAGTATTAGTAAACACTCGAAAGAGAGAATGCCGTACAAGTCAACGTATCAACGTAGTTAATACAATCATCAAAAGAAAACTTTGTAACTAATTTAATGGATCGATCTATCAATAGGCTAAGCACATTTTATATACCTATTTATGATATGCGCAGGAGAAAGTAATAAAAATTGCCAGAACTATTTATAAAATTCCAAATGTGTATTATTTATACGGCAGAGTCTTATTCAAATCCTGCCGCGGGACCGCAGGATCAAAGGATGCAACGATGTAGAAAAATGCAGAGTAATCCGCTTAAGTTGGTCAGGAAGAAGGGCAGCCTACTCTCCCTCTCCCTCTCCTCTCGCATTGTGCTCGAGGCGACATAAGAGATTTATGTCCTTAGCCGAGAGAAAAACGTAACGTTGCGTCTTTGGGCTGAAGATCTCAGATCAGAATCAAATAGAAACAGCTGCGCAGTTGAAGATTAATGATGGATGGCTGGATTGATCGCTCAGAGATGGAGAATACATATATTCAAATGCCGAAATAGAGTTAAATTTAGAAATTACAATATGCGAGAGATTTGCGTACTTATGCATGCGGATGTGGGAATCACATAGAGGGTATAACGAGGGGAACGTCTTGTGAGTTGAGGCTGCTGCAGCACGAATTTTAACTTCAGAGTGGAGTATACTATCAACAGGTTCTCGAAGCGAAGCTTAAAGATTTCTCTCTGGAGTACAAAACAAATAGATGTGGAATGGGAATTGTGGGTGCAGTCGAAACTAGAATGATTTCTAGTGAACACTCGCCACTTCCCAACTTTATACTATACACTTAGTTACTTCATATACCAAATAGAAATCATAAAAGAAACAGAATTAATTTCATGGCAAATTAATAAGCAAAAGCCAAAAAATAAAGATAATAAAGAGACAGCGCTGAAAACAAAGCAAAAGACGCTGTCGAAAACCAGTTTGAGTTAGGAGAACCCAACCAACAGGTGTCTAGCGCGGCAGGGAGGGGCGGGAGTAGGGCGAGGGTTGAATAGCATTATTATTAATAAAAGCGAATTGCTGAATTGCGTTAAATGTACAGAAGAGAGGCGAATAAAAACAAATAAACATGCAATAAAACAGGCACAACAAAAGAGATAAAAAATACACAACGATGAGAGGAGAGAGAATCGCATAAAAAACCCCTAGTCCCATTTATGGGCTCGTAAAAATCGCTAAACGGCGAGAATTGAATGCGAATAAGGCGAAGATGCCGATGAAGAGGCACCCACGAGGAGTCAATGAAAAGGACATCGAAGGGTTGCGATTGCGATTGTTGTGTTTGTCAACAGGGCACGAGAATACAATGAAATAAAAGGACATTTGTGCCGCATTTCGGCACGAGTGATCCCTGCATCCTTTTCCCTTTTCCTCTTTACTCCTTCTTTTTTTTTTGCAATAGGTTCCCCGTGCATCGTTGGCAATAAACCAACAAATCATCGCTTAACCCGTCGCGCACACCGAGGGAACGAACTGCCAGAATTGGCAACACACCGCAGAGAATAGAAGAGAGAATAGCAAAGAATAGAGATCGAGATTGAGCCCGGCAGACAATGCGATAATCGATCATTTGGCAGTTTTCCATTGTGTGTCGCGGCGAATTTTGGCAACCCTCTTGAGAGATAGAGACAGAGATCTCTTCATATCGAGGGCGCAACGCAATGTTTGCCAATAATTTAATTGATAAATGATTTGATTTTCGCATCGATCATAAATGGGACTCTATCACTCTCTCTCTCTCTCTCTCTCTCTCTCTGGGGTATATGCCAAGTCATTGATTAGCATATCAATATACAATACTATAAATGCTCTAATGATCATGGGATTGTTTGCTTCTGTCGCCGCCATCCCAGTTATCTCCGTGATCTGCGATAGATCGCTCAGTTTTCAGTTTTCGGGGTGGTTGTGGCCTGAAGATCGGGCCCGTCATGTTGTGTGCTGGGTGCTGAAATCATCACGAAGCTGTTCGTCCTGTGTGCATCATCAGCCTTTGTTATGTTAACTATGAGAAAAAAAAGAAATGACCGAGCATCTATTCTGCCAAACGATTTGCCTTCTTCTTCAACTTTCCTCTTTTACTGTCACTTTTCCTTGTCCCAGGGACTTGATCGATATGATAATTAGAATGCAATCCCTGAGGTTGAGGAGTTGATAAAAAAAATGAGAGGCATCTGTCGGGCAGTTATCTTGAGGCGTAAAGATGGAATACATAGTCTGGTTTAGCAGATGAATAGATCAAGGATAGTGTACTTCTTTTGAGATATAAAGAAAGTGAGCGACATCTGCTGAGCAGAAAAGAAAAGGAAGTTATGGCAAAGTTAGAGTAGTTAGAAACTAAGTTATGTATTGAAACTAAGTTAATTATCTTCTAATAGTTGGTAAGACATATTATATATCACTTTATTTTACTGATATTTATGCTGTCTATATAGAATACATATCCTTACATTCTTTGAAACTTACCCTTACCTGCCTGAGCATTATGCAAATGAAGATCCTTCAATCATTTGAATATTGTGTGTGCAATTTCAATGCCAGAAGATAATTTGATGCTGCAGAAAGGCGGCCTCAATGGCATCAATAGATTTATGGTTTCTAAACTCCAGACATAATCAAAACACACACACACACACGCACACACATATACATATGTACCTCGATCGACACACGCATGTAGGGAGAGTACCCTCAATGTTAGGGGTTGCGTTAACCCTCAGCTCGATTTAGCATAAGAAAGAGACTCGCTCGGGTGCGCGTCTTCTGCGTGTGAAGCCGATTCGCAAAGCATTTAGTCGGGTATTCAGCGATTCTTTAGGATAAACTATTTATGAAATTATTACACAATGCCAACAATAATATCGAGTGGGGTGCTCCGATTAGCTGGCTTCGACAGGGTTCGAATGGTTTCGGAGGTGTGTATGTTTTTCCCATAACTTCTAGTTGGCCGTGTGCGCCTTTTTGTTATACCCGATTCCGTTTTCGTGATATTTTTGCATATTGGTTTGTCTTTCATTTGTCTGATCACCCATTCAGCCCATTGTGCGATTCTAATAAGGTGCGATATTGTGAAATCTGATGCCATTTTCTTCATTCTTATATTTTTGGCATTGTGTAGCCTTCGGTTTTTGCACATCTCCTGTGCCCTCTCTTGTACAATGGGTTCAATTGTTGAGGTTTTTGTTTGCGGCTTTGTGTGCATTTCGATTGATTTGCCTCGAATAGCTTTCCATATTTTGGCATATCGCAAATTTGTTGATATTTAATTATAGCCTCATTGTGAATTCACCTTGATTAGCAGATTATTATTGATGACGATACGCGAAACACGGTGTCATCTTTGTGACGTACGATTATCACAGGGATTTGGATCTAGATGCCAACTTATACTTCAGTTTGAAAGAATATTGAATATAGATTGTCAAAATTATAATGGAATCGTCTAGGTGTTAAGTGTCCAATCTCAAAAAATTGACAAAATTTAGTCAAAGAGACTTGTCTGAGAATATCGTTCAACATGTCTAATAAGGTCGACAAATCAGAGCGCAATTCAGATAAGACCACCATGGCGAAAAAACTCGATACGTCGATACAGATGATCAATAGGGACCTTGATCGTCTTCACAAGGAGTTGATGAAAATGAATAAAGAACTTTATGGGGAGATGACCAAAAGTGATAAGGTCGGCAAGAAAGTTGCTCGTATAGTAAAGATTTTGAAAAAGGAATCGGAGAAATTGCAGGGTGAGATAGATAAAAGGTACGAAAGGATTCGTGCCAACAAAAATTACCAAAAATATGAATAGAACTTAAGGCAAATTTGGCAATTTACTATTTCTTATGCATTTTAAATATTAAGTATATTTGAAATATAATTTTAAGTATGATATATTTAGAATTTAAAATATCTAACAATAAATTATGCAATGATCCCTTAGTTATAAGACTTTTCCTTTTCCACTTACAAATATTTACCATATAGCATTCGAAAAAAAACTCTTCATTGAGTAGCATATATTGTACATTGTATATCTTTAATTTCCTTCAAATCCCGCCCGAAATCAAATGAATCAAACGCACGTGCAGGACAAACTTGCCGAGAAACTACGCATTTTGTTATCCTGCTTCGAAGGCAGTCAAAATGACGCAATAACAAAAGTTTAATTAACATTTTCACTCTAGCTGGCAAAAAAAAACCAGATTTCAATTGTAATTCCCCAAAAAAAAGCTAAAAAAAAAAAACTTACAGTAACGAATATGGTAAACAATGCTCACAACCATCCTTTTTCGGGGAAAAAAACGCGCAAAGCCAGAAGAAAAAAAACTTGTCACACGGCAATTTAACATATTCTACAAAAGGTGTTCAGAAAAAAAAGGAAACTGGAAAAAAACGCGCGCTAAAAACGAAACCCAATTACAAACGACTTTCTGCTGTAGCCGAGCATAAAAAATGCAGCATTACCAAAAAAAAAAAATGGGTTAAAAAACGAAAGAGCCGAGCATGAAAGGCTGCAAGGATGCGCTGATGATTTTAACTGCGATGAGGGGAAAAAAAACGACAGCAACAACAACAACAACAGCGATATCGGGGCGCCGCATAACGTGTCCCAAAAAAGTATGCAACTCGCGGCCTTCATTTGAATATTTGGCGCTGAGAATTTTCTCACGATTTTTTGCCTCGACTCTTTTTTTATGGTATGTAGACTCAGCTTGCAGGGTCTGAGATCTGAGGGACGACCCAGACAGCCCTGGGTGACGACGATCTCAAGGATAGAAGCCAGCAAGCAAGAAGCAAGGAAGGAAGGAAGGAAGGAAGATACAGCGAGTTAAGAAAAAATCCGGATTTTTTGCCTCATTTCCATGCGGACGCGCTGCGCTTGGCAAGAAAAGGGGTGTGCACACAAAAGGATCCAGCATATAAAGAACGAAAGGATAAAGGGCGAAGAATGCTTAATTTATGCACGACACGTTCGCCAATCGGACGCGCTGTGCATGGAGATGAAGTGGAAAGGGTTGATAGCCTGATCCTCGCACAGGATATCTCTGCATCCCGCTCTCCCTGTCCATTTGCATATTTGATCGCGTCCTTTTGTCAAGGGTGCGCCCGGGGGTCAGCATCATTTTTCATTTCTTTCCTGAATAAAAAACGTTCTTTCAAATTGAAAAAATACGCAAATTATTCAAATAATTTCCTAATGCGTCGTGCGTGTCCCTAATGAAGAATGCTTAGTTATATTTAATTTAAAGTTAAATTAATCTTAAGAAAGAAGAATCTAACACTTTCAATTTCCTTTGTGAATTGGTTGGATTTCTTAAACTTTCCAGCTTTCCCTGAGGAGAAGTCTCAAGAACTATTTAAATACTGTTTAGATAAAAATGTATAACAATATGATATGATATCATATGCAGATAGTTTTCTCTCGAAGCTCTTTATAAATCTTTTTTTTTTTTTTTTTACAGAAAAACAGTTCGAAAATCAAAATACATTTCCTATTTGAATAGTTTGGGTACTGTATATTACTCATAGTAGATAGTACCCCCTCTTCTGACAGGGTTTGTTACCCATATAGAAGTCAGCCGCAGGCGCTAAGGACGAACCACCCCAAAGAGTTTGATCAACATCTTCCCGATGGGACATCATCTTCCGTCGATGAGGCTCTGTCTTCGATTTGTTTATCTATTTTACATATTCAGGCATTGTAATGCTTTGTGCGCTTTGTGAAAGTCTTAAATCAATATTTGCTCATTAGTCATGTTCAATAATTCTAATTATTATAATTTATGTTTAACGAAGCGCCTCGCAGAGCAGCTGCAAATCGAACTGAGAGTTCTTCAGATGGGGAAATTTTCAGTCTAGAGATTTTGAAAAGTTTTCTTCTTTTTTTTTTGTATTGGCGATAACAGCGATTGTTAGCGATTGTTTAGAAATTCAATTTTAACGGATTCGCAAACGATTTCGTATAATTATCACTTTGCGGCGATTGTCGGATGGCGTGAAAATCAATCAAAACCAGCGACATCGGGAGATAACAATATGAAGATCCATCAAACTCGATAAAATTAATTAGCCAGCGAAAATGGCTAAAAATGAATTATGCTAAAATTATGCAGTCCCCAATGAAATGGTCAAAATCTATAGATTGGATCGTCCAAATCGATGCGAAATATTTGCGAATCGATCGATTGGCTTTGTTCGATTGAAATTAATTAATTTACTTAATTACAGGCCTCGCTGGAAGCTCGACCATAAGTCGCAGCCAAAACTGGGGCTGACCTCTTGCTACAAACTGGTTGACTTGTGCCAAAATTATTTTTGATGATGTTGAGTTCGATTTGCGTGAATTACCACACAGAGGACGGCTAAGGGGGACAACACATCAGAGACGGAGCGAGGTTCTATAGATTGTTTACGCCTTCATATACGCGTTTGTAAACAGCATGAACAATCGACAGCTTCAGATTGTTTGATAAGAAATGCTCGACTAAAGTATACTCTAATTGGTATTTTTCTATGCAACAATCATTTGAATGGGTTCAGAAAGTATACTAACTTTGTGCAGAAAGGTACCTCTATTAATAAAATAAAATATACCACCTGCAGGTCAAACATATGTCATTACTTCTTAAACCACCCCACTAACCCTTTCTTTTATAGAATTTAAAGTATTGTTTCATTTACACATAGTTTAGAATACTATAAAACTGTCTTCTAATTAGCAATTCGATTGGTCAATAAAAAAAGAAGTTATTTAAGAATTCCATTTAAGGAATTCCAAAAATAATAAATGCTAGATTTTTATATATAATATATACATAGTTGTTACTTCTTTAAACATAGTTAGTAAACCTTCTCCTAGTTTGGTACAGAATACTTCAGCATCATTAGGTAAAATTCTGCAAGACTACCCGCCTGGTAGCGTTTAATGCCTACAGGGTATTAGCATTTGCACAAAATGATTGATTGAGCCTTAGTTAATGGAAGCTTGGAAGGAAGCACAAAGGGGTCTCCAGCCATTTAAAATTTCGGTACTCGTTTCTTATTTTAGAAACCGACGTAGAATTTCAAGTGAAGATTCGATTTCTAGTCAAACCAGTTCCAAAGATTCACATTACAAAGCGAGCGGGCTATGACGACTCCAGTTTAAAAAAGAATACAAAAATGATGGAATAAAGATTGTAAAGATGATAAGGGAAATCCGCTAGAGACTTATGGTCTAATCATAAGCTTAGGGTACACTGTCAGCAGGAGAAAACTGTGATAGACAGAATAAGGTTGGGAAATTGTACAATAAATTGAGAGACTAAGATCGATTATAATATATTTTCATATTTTAAAAACATACCCAACATGTTTGCTGGCTGTCCCGATGAGTTGCCCAATCCGCACAAGAACTGCCTGCGGGAGATGCTCAACACGATGATCTGCAATGATCAGGACGTGAAACGTCTGAACACAGAGTTGCGGAACATGCAGTTGGAGCTTAAGACGGAGCTGGAGAAGATCGAGAAGGCCAATTTGCCATGCGCTCAGGTGAAGAAGAATATGATGACCAAGGATAAATTGTGCGAGTCCGATGAGGATCTGTCTGCGTACACTAAACGCCTCGTTGATCTGGATGAGGTGCAGCATTTCTATACGAAACGTTTCGAAGAGATTCGTAAGCGACGCGACAGTATCATTGTCTATGGACAACAGTGTCTGCAGGCCTACAGCGAGGAGAAATGCAAGTTCAAGGCCTTCCACGAGAACACTGTGGACTATATCAAGCGTACTGCATCCCTGACAAATGATCAGGCTCAGGTGCAGCGTTGTGAACGCGACATATGCGAATTTCACAAGAGATTCGTTAAGGAGGTGGCGAACCTAAAGCAATGTGAAGCTCAACTGCAGCCGTTCTTCAAGCTGCTCAAGGATACCGATCCGAATGTAAGCTGCGAGTGCTGCTGCTTCAAGGACTACGACTGGATGCCAGCGGTTGGTAATAAGGGTGCCATCGATGACATGGTCGCAGAGTTCAAGGCCAAGATGGGCACCGTACTTGTGGGTGCACTGGCCAACTTGCATATCCATATGCCGCAGGATATGTACGCCTTCCTAGCCGGCTACCTCATGAATGTGGAGCGCAACGAACAGGAAGTCAAGGAGAAGTTGGATATCTTTCAGGAACAAGCCGAGCTCGATGACAAGGAGGTACCCGAACCGCCATTCCGCTGTGAAGCCGAGTGCGAGCGGTCTACACAGATTTAGCCACAAGCTATGGTAACCCATTGCAATTCATTTGTTAAATATTGAGCCAATAAACGTGGTGAGTTCCATTGAGCATTCCAACTATTCAGTTGATTCTTTGCGCTAGCCTAGCTGGATTGTATTAAGGGAGTGAGCTCTATCAGTGGAGTCCTATGGGAACCAGTCTTACATCTATATTATCTCATCTCTGTATTATAATCATTGGTTGTATTGACTGGACCGCAACCTATTATACCTATTGCACCCCTGCTAGGGTTATAACAGTCTAAAATGGATTACGATTGTTGTAGGGTTGTGGTCAGATCCCATTCTCTGATCGTTGTCTCCTTACTTCTAAGGAAATATTCTTTCTATGCCATAGGACTCAAGATTTTTAAATGCTCTGCTCATACTTTAGCCAGTAATCTGCCTCCTCATTCCCTCATTATGTTTGTATAACCAGTGGAACCTCATTGGGATAAGTCCCATCTCTTTAGTATCTCAACTCTGTATTATAATCATTGGTTGTATTAACTCTACCGCAACCTTTTAAATATATTGTACCCCTGCTAGGGTTATAATAGTCTAAAATGGATTGCCATTGTTGTAGGGTTGTGGTCAGAACACCAGAATTTGTAGTGCTCTGCTTCTGTTTACGTTAGTATATCTGCCTCCTCATTCCCTCATTATGTTCCCGGTATCCACCTCAGAGTAAGAACTTTATCGCCCTGGGTCCTACCATTACTAGTTGTAGTCATGTCTCTAGGCTATCCGCATCCCCACAGGAACTACATACATACGTATTCGAGAGAGAGAATACTATATTTGAACTGTTTCGATTATTAAATACGAATACACATAAGAGTTTATACCATATAGTGTTGTTGGTTCACAAAGTACATCGGCCTTAAATAAATACATTTATATATTTGCTGCTTAAGCAGTTTGCTTCACAATGGAAATCACATATAGAGTTTTTGTTGTTTGTTTTTTGTTTTGGGCTCAAGATTGAATTTGGATAAACCTTGCAACTTAAATAGACACCTTAAACTGCTAGCTAGGGTTTCACTTTATTATGAGGACTAATATGTGAATCTAAAACAGATCGCTGATCGCCACTTCTGCCTAATCCTTCTTCTTGCGCCGCTCACCACGGCGGGAACTGCTCGGCGGCTCCTTGTCGCTGACACCGGTGATGGAGGCACCCGATAGCTCTGTGTTGGCCATCTTTTGTTGTGTGTCCAGAAAGAACAAGACGTCACGCAGCTGCTCCTTGAGATCGGTCACCTCCTTGTCGTGATTGTGCTTCAGCTCGTTGTATTGCTGCTCCAGATTCTTGTACTTGAAATGCCACGAGGACTGATTAGTCTGCAGTGCCTTGGAGAGCTCACGCTCCTCTGTCAGCTGCTTCTGCATCTCCTTGAGTCTGCAAAGAGGAAAAAGAAATGATATTATAGCATGATTATCAAGAATTCAATAATCTTGCTTACTTTGTTCCAAGGTTGGCCAGCTTCCGCTCTAGATTCTGCTTCTCCTTCTGCATGCTCTGCTGCAACTGCTGCAGCTCGTTCATCTCTACTTTGGCCTCGTTGGCATCGGTCTTGTAGCTTTGCCACTCCTGCTCCAGCCGTTCCATGCGCTCCTCGTAATACTTGCGCTGCGTGTCCAGCTGCGAGGTCAGCAAGTAAGTGAACTCCATTTGCATCGAGTCAATCTTCTCCTCTCGCTCATCCTTCTCTGTTTGCGAAGCGACTAGTTTGCCATCGGATTTGTTTTGAAACAGACGATGCACAAAATTGTCTCCGGCATAATCCCAGACACTGGAGGTACCCAGCTGCATGGCAAAGGTGTGATTGGTGGCCCGATAATGCGCAGCGGCGTGTCCGCCCTGGTAGCGTCCGCAGCCGACATGGCCGCAGATCAAACAGATCCACAAAGAGTCGGTGCCCTCGCACTCCATGCAAACAGAATCCTCGACCAACTCTGGGGTCTGCACGTGACGACACACTGGGCAGGTGGAGTCGCCCCACTTCATCAAGCAGCTGGCGTGAAAGGCGTGATTACATAGGATAGTCAAGACGCCATCAACACTCTCGTCCATGCGCTCCAGGCAGACAGGGCAAGTGGGAAGCTCTGTGTGTCCGGGTGGAGGCAGACCATGTTCGCCACGCTCCACTTCCGACACCCAGACAGCGTGGCACAGTGAATCCGGTTCTAGGGAGTTGTAGGCGATGCCGTTGTACGACTTGTAGAACTCCAATGCAGACTCATTCGAACGGAATCTGTAGGGAGAAGGGCGAATAATTAATATGATTAAGAATAGGAAATCCTTGCCGCTTCTATTTCACTTACTCCACTAGGACCATAAACTGGTTGGGACTGCCGTCGCGCACGATGCGCACATGCCTGATCTCGGCATGGCAAGGGGCGATGAAGTTTAGCAAGTCGTGGCAGTTGAGGGTCGTGGGCACGGCCAGCAGACACAGCTGATTCGAGGGCGCCTCCTTGATGGCCTTGCGTTCGCTGTAAGCAAAGGAATCTCATTGGAGCACGACATGCTTCAGTGTGTCTTCTTTGCACTCACTTCTTCTTGTACAGATGAATGATGCCTTTGGTCACTTCGACAATAGGATTGCCCGAAAAGTAACCGATCTCCTGTGGAAAGTTCGAGGCTGGAGGCCCGGGTGCCTGTGACTCATCGCTGCTGCGTGGAGTTGTCTCGCGCGAACTGCCCGCTGTGGGACTATTCGTATGCTGCTGCAGTGCAGCAGCCCAGTTCATTTTATGCGTCTCTTTCTCCTCCTCGCCGCTGCCGCTGGCCAAGTCTTGTGTCCAACGTTGATTCGTATGTGTCTCGATTATAATGTCGCGTGCCTGGCGAAGTCCCCGATCCCGTTCGCGTTCCTTTTGCACGCGAGGATTGGTCGGATGTTCCGCAGAGACGGCGCCTTCTTGTTCTGCGTTATGGACAATTTTTTGGATTGATTTTCAGTTTTTCTTTATCTTTACGTTTGTTTCTCTTGTTTTCGTTTGAGATTTATTTTTTACCTGCGCTGGCTTCCAAATCGATTTCGATTTTGATGACACACAAAGAAATGTTTTCTAGCATTACACAGGCATAATTTGAATCAGGGCGTATGACCAAAAAATCATTATTAATCGTATTATTTAAAGTATTTCACAAGTTTTTCTTTCTGAATGCGCACAAACAATTACACAAAAAAACACATACATATGTCTGCAAGTTTAGCGCTAAATAAAACCAAAATACCACTGCTTCCATTAGGTATTTATCGATAATTGCTATCGAATGTAAACTACAGCGCCTTTACCAACACTAAAAAAACGTTGCGCCTAACCTACCTGTCTGTATATCCATTGGATTTTGAATTCATGAAATTTTTTCAGTTTTATCAATAATTTGAATATATTTAGTTTTGGTTATGTTGAGAAAACTGATTGCTCTGTTGTTTTTTTTGCTCACATTGTTGTAACATGTTTCACTGTGTTGTCATATTTCTTACAAAATAAATTAAAACGAGTTTTTGTCTTGCCCAGTTACAACAATGTTGCTCTCTCGCTTCCACCTCCTACCATGCTAAGCTTCAGTTTCGCTTTCAATCGGCTCCACTCGGCTTCGGCTTCGACTTCGGCTTAACTTAGTCATAGCACGAATACACGCTAGTCGGTTCAGTTAGTACGTAAACGTCGCTGTTACGTGTTGGACGTGTGCGTTGTCGAATTGAGTGAGTTCTGCGCGCCAGTTCGAGTTGAAACAGGCAAAAACACGCTAAAAGTTTCGTCATCGCGCGTAAAAAGCAAAACAAACCATAGTGAGTGCAGTGTTGTTGTTGCATGTATAGTAGTTTTTTTATGTTCACATTATGTTTGACTGTGTGTGTGTGTGTAGCTGTTTATGGGTGGGAGTCAGTCAGTATGTGTGTGTGTGTGTGTGTGTGTGTGTGGCGTTGCCGCAACCGAGCGCATTGTGCCGTAATAAACATAACAAATTAATTGCAACAAACATAAAATTGCAATTACCGAGATTGAACCACAAAATATATGCGATTATTGTACATGAAATGTTTGCGGCAATTGGCCAGAAATCATATGTATTGATTTTCGCCCATTATATATTAATGCGCAATTAGCAAAAAAAAAAAACAGCACCAAAAAAAAACAACAACACGAAAGTACAAAAAAATTGTAACTGAAATGTGTCCGTGCCCTAGTCCGTTATTCGCACATGTCGTACGCAAGCAAACACACACACTTACACACACACACACACACGCAGGAAGGCAGGCAAACAGGCGCACACTGACACACAAATACAAGCGCAGACATGCTAACAAGCAGGCGCCAACACACACACACACATAAAGGGAGAGGGAGACGACAGCCGACAGACGTCGTCCTCTTTGCCTGGAACTGACAGCTGCCAAGTGCCAGAGCTTGTCGTCAACAAGTCTATCAAAAGTACGTTTGTCATTTCTGCTGCAGTCCACGGCCACGCCTCCCTCCCGCCCTTCCCCTGCTCTGCCCCTGCTCAGGTGGCAAAGGAAGCCAACTCCTTTTGCCTGTGTTTGTATGTGTGTGTGTCCTTGTGTGTATGCGTGTGTGGCGCGTGACAAACACAAAGTCAATTTAAAAATTGCTTAAACATTACTGCAAAATACCAACTAGACTATGATAACTACCATCGTTCTACTACTGATCGTACATGAGTACAGAGTAGTAATAAATACGCTATTCCCTATCTATGCGTAGGGTGTATTAGTTTTGATCAACAGTTTGCAACACTGTGAAGTACGGTTTAAATAATAAGGTATGATGTAAATATGGTATAATAAACATAGGTATGATAATATAATATAGTATGTAATATAAGTATTAGAATATAATGCAATTCTTGATCAGTTCCAACCAGAGAGTCAAAGAAGTCTTACTCTATTTACTCTAGTCTAATAAAATAAGTCAGTTTTAGAACTAAATATTATGAATAGTGTTAAATCTTAGCGAACATACATTCGAACATACAACATTATTTCTTCATGTTTTTTCGTTTATCTTCCAAGATATCGTAAACAAACTCTCCATATCTAACTTTTTTTATGCTTGTAATGAGCTCTGCAAATTTTATTGAAGTCAGACAACTTTAACCTATACATTTTAAGGAAACAATCAGTGGAAGTTGTGTCTTTTGTATTTTTATATTTTTATATCACACTTTTACCAATTTCAGTTGTATTTTTAGAAGAAGTATCCACGTATTTTAAAATTTTTTGAAGTATGCTGATTTTTCTATATTATGCAGAGTTTTTCTAGCATACCAAAGGGAACTAATAGGTTAATTATATGTAAAAATGGTTACCATCTATGCGCAGATATAATTAATCTTATAATTAGCATGGGAACAATCTCTGCAGACATCTGCAATAAGCTTCAAGAATATAAAACCTTCAGCAGTTCTTTCTTGCTTGCTTTCTTCTTATTTCTCATTTCCCGTTTCATCTTCTTTTTTCTTGTCTGCACAAAGTGCTTTTTCTGTTTTTCATTTGCATTTTGCTGGCGAAAAGCGCGAGTCACAGTGAATATCCGTTTTATAAGTTAATAACTAAAGCAAAAAGAAAGTGAGTGGAATAAGAAACCGAAATTGATTTCCTTCTGTTTCTAGGGAGCCTATGTACTGTACTGTGTATATATAAGCAATTCAGTGCAGTAATCCTGCTTCTTTTTTAATCAATTCCGTTCTGGCTCAGTAATCGTAACACCCTTTTATACCCATTACTCTTTCCCTCATTCTCTGTCTCTTTTTCCCTAAGGGACTCATTTCTTAAGATACAGAAGGGATTCTTAAATCTTGATAATGTATAGAGAAAAAGATTCCTAACATTGGCGACCAAAACTCAATTGATGTTTGAATGTTGAAATCGAAGTGACTTATTCAGAATTTAGATTAGCAAAATGTTATTTCAGCAAGCATATTTCATGTATAACATCTGCCTTGTAATTTTCTATTGTTCCGATTGGGATTTGGACCCGGGGAAATTGCAATTGCAGAAGCTAACATGTGTGGGGGGCTTAAATCAAAATAGTTACAGCATTTTCTTTGCAACCTGAATACATTTATTCGCATAGATTTATAGCTTACGATTCGTAGCAAAGGGGGGATGGGGAATGAGGGGACGAGGGGGATTGGACTAGGGCTTTGCAAATGCCTCATAAAATATCATTCCGTTTGCAGCGACTTCTGCAGGCGTCGCTCGACGTTGGCTCGGCTCGACTCTCTGTTGCTCTATTCAAATCGAGTTCTTGTTTATTCATGCATTTTGTTGCACTCTGCATACTCCATTGTTGGACCAAAACACACACACCCAAACACACACATACGTACACATATGTATGCATTGTGTACTGTTGTAGTTACATTCATTCATTCATGAAGGTCTGGCCACGCTGGGGGGGGCCGTCCCACTCTGTCTCTCTCTATGGACTCATTCCGCCTCCAAAAAGTTTGTCTGACATTTTCATGGTGTCTGTCAGGGAGCTCAAGTATCTGTTACGCTTAAATGCCGGTGCACACACACTCACACACATACACACACACACACATATGCAAATATTATTAGTGTGTATATGTGTGTGTTTGTTGTGTTAGCCTCAAGTGTGCACTTTCACTTTTATGCCGTTGCGAATAAGAGAAAAACTGGCAAAACGACAATCGTGATCAGGTTTAGGTTTAAGAGTCACGGTTGACGCTAGCGATAGCTGCGTGTCACGGCACGAACGAAGTAAGTACAATTCGATTATTGAGTAATATTTATAATAATATTATTATTGTAGAGTTATTCTTGTGCTGATTATCATAAAAGTTAAGAGTGATCTGCGTGCAATAATAACACATATTGACACCCATTTTAATAGCTCTTCCGGACGGACCGACAGACGGACGTTACTATATCGACTGATCTGTTGATGCTGATTAAGAATATATATAGTTTGTGTTGTCACATTGCCTGTTACATTAATTTTCAGTTAACACAAAGTTATAATACCCTTCTCCCCTTTGGGAGGGGAGTACAAAATACGGGTATACAAATTTAGATCAACGATTTACTTTTGCACAGTCGACTGACCTTAGTCCGACTATAAACTAATTAAATAAATAAATAAAATAAATAAACGAATATTCCATTTTGTATATAAAGAAGGTAGTGGAATATTTCGGCAGGTAGAAGCAGCTTGAACCGGTTAAGACAATCAAGTTTTGAAGTCTATTATTCAATTATGTTTTCTTTCAAATAAATGCAGTGTAAGTCATGGAAAGAGAAAAGGCGCTGGCAGAATGAGAGCGGTCCAAAGCATAACAGTCCAATATATGTAATTGCAACTAACATGAAATAAACGTTTCAGCTGAGGTCTCTGTGTGTGTATGTGTGTGTGTGTGTGTGGCTGACAAGTTAAATGTATTTCTGATTACCTTTCGCCAGCAACATTGCCGTAGCTGACCACAGAAACCACGCGATCAATATTTATCATGCATCTAATTGTTCAATCAGAGCATTTTGCGCATACGCCGCGTACAACATTGCAGTCCGTGCATAAACGAGTTGATGAATGCCAATGGATGTGGATATGGATATGAATGAATGACGTGTCTGACGTTGAATTAGAACATAGACAAAGAGTTGGAGCACAACATGGTAAAGGCGGGGCAGAGAGAGACTCTAGAAACGTAATCAAAGGGTTTAAAGGTATAAAGAATATGGAATATAACATAGTGATTACATTAGATATTAATAAATTTGGGGAGATATGTAGATACAACTTACAGCACATTAAGACGGACCTAAGATAAACATAAACAACTTATAAATAGATAGCTGTTTGCCAAGTTTCAACAGGATATATAAAATACAGAAACTAATTAGGGTTAGAGCAGCAACAAACAGGCACAGCTAGTTCAACAGGCTCTCGATGTGGCTCGAGTGTACAAAAGGGTCTTCTTCCTCCATTCTATACCCATTACAACCTATCATACCGTCTTCAACGTTACCCAACTGTCCAAAATGTCCTCATCATTCCTACGATTGCTTAGCAAATTCACTTTGACAAGAATTTGAAACCATTTAATGCTGAGTTTTTTTTTTGTTGGATAAAGAGAAAAGCTTAACAAAGCAGAAAATTCGATTAATTCTAACTATTAACGGACTATTAAACCAAGAACAAATGCGCATTAAACTCTCTCTCTGCTGTAGGTGAGATGATTGATTCTGTTGCGTGTTCGTGTGTGTATGTGTTTGTGGGTGAGTGCCACAAAATAAACCCCGCGTAAACATGAATAAAGAGCAGCATTGGATTTTCCGGGCATTATTTGTGCGATAAATCAATGTCAGGAATTTCATTTGGGGAAGTTGTTCCAACTGCCAGCGAGTGAGACTTGAGGGAAATGTATCACATGTGGAATATTATTAATATATTATGGGCGTGTTGTAATAGCTAAATCGCATAATAACTTGGGTAAACTAATAGATGTTCGTGGAAATTCCTGCATCAGTTTGAAATCAAAAGTCTTAACGTTTCAATTTACATGTTGGTTTTGCTCTGATTTTTCTTGTTGCAAACACATACACATACACACACATTCATGTGGCAGTGGCTGTCCCTAAACGTTGCTATCAACATGCTGCACATTGACTACCCTCTGCCTTTTACTTTGCACGCCCCTTTCTAGAGGCAGCTGTGCCCTGAAATGTGTCGACTGCATCGTACACGACATTCAACGTGTAAATGATATAAAAAATGGCTGCACAACATAAAGGAGCGAAAGGGTGGCAGGGAGGGAAGGGAGGGGCAACCAACCTGCTGCCACGTTGCCCTGACAGGCAGTGGCAACAACAATAAAAAGGGGTGACAAGTGCAAATGTCTAACCTGCAGCATTGCTTGCACTCAGTTGCATTTACATGGCAGCTCAACTGGTTGGATTGGGTGCATGCGAATACCCTGTAAATAACATACAATGTGCAATTAGGCATATGTGTGCTCAAGTGTGCCAGCAACTTGCTAATGAGGTTGCTCATTATGCTCTACCTTCGTATATACCCTTTACAGGGTATTTGCAGTTTGTGCTTTGGCTCAACAACCAAGCTTACTTTGTTTATGTGAATGCGAGTGCCTGTGTGTGTGTATGTGTGTGTTGGAGTGTTTGTGCACTTGAAGTGCACGCAAAGTTTTGTTGTGCATTTGCCACGCTTCTATTTTAAGGACCAACTTATGTGGCCTGCCAGAGCTCTGTGCGTGTATGCGTGTGCTTGCCTGTGTTTATACGTGTGTGTGTTTGTGTGTGCAGTGTCATTCTGACTGCAGCAGGTGCAAGGCACCCACCTGCTGCTGTTGCTGCTGCCATGGTAATTTAGCTGTAACTCTGCCAACGTTGCGTATGCGTCATGTGAGCCACAGTAGGCAAACAGGCTAGTTTTTTAATCCCCCTGCTATCTATAGGATCTGGCTCTGGCCCATACTGTCCTTGTACCTCTCTCTCTTCATGTCTTCCCCGCTTTGCCTGACATGAAATTTGCATTTGCCTTGTGCTTTTTCCGCATTTCCAGTCCACGCAAACAACAAACAAATCAACTTACATATTTGCCTGCATTTTGGTTCCCCTTTCTCTCTCTCTCTATCGCTCTGTCTTTCTCTTGGGTCTCTTGCTCTGCTTTGGGGTTGCCTTATTGTTTGCTCGCTTTGAGCCCCTCAACTGATTGAGTGCAGTTTTTGTCCGCATGTCGTTTGGGTCAGTTCAAAAGTTGATTATCCTGGACGGCTGCGACGATGGCAACGCAGGAATACGATTACAGCAACGGCAAAATCCATTTACGAGTCAAATTCAATTTCGTTTTCCATTTTGCAAATAATCCAAATAACCGTTAGACTGTTAAACTGTAAATTTCTGTCTGCGATTATTAAATTCCATCCTCACAACTCTCCCTGAGTCAAACCTAATTTAAGGCACAAGGCACAATTTGAGCTGAATTGATATGGGAAGGCTTGGCAACATTTTCCGGCTGCTTTTCAATTCAATTAAAAAGTTTAATTACAAATATTATCAACCAATTTACTCTCGTCCTCAGCATACGCAACATTATCCTCAACGTCAGTCTGCTTTGTCCTAATCAAACACCCCAAAAATGACAGAGAACAGAGATAAAGGACGAAAGCAAATGCAAATATGGGAGTCAAAGGTTTCCAAATAAACCTATTTTGATGAACCTTGAAAGGGTCTAATAAGGAATGATTATAAATGGTTCATGCTCTCTAAAAAGGCAATTGAATATGTTGTGTTCTTAGAAGTTAATATATAAATAACTTATGTTATGTGTTGCTGAAAAAACTAACTCAATCTTAACCTTTACCCACATAAGTTGATATCAATGTGGTAATCCGATGTTTAATGCAAAGACTACACAATCTAATAATTTGAATATTCCAGAACAATATTTCTTATTAAATATCGTTACAATGAATAATTATTCCAAGCATTATAGCCGAAATTTATACAGATTTGGTTATTTTCCTTCATATTTATTATAAAATATGGCCAGATTTTCTTTTTTTGATATTTATCGATATTTAATGCAAAGATGACACAAGATAGTACACTAAATATTCCAGATACAATAATATTTCTTATTAAATAACGTAAGATTTCATCACTTCAGTATTTTACAATATCATACTTTGTATAATGAATGATAATTCCAAGCAATATGGCCGATATTTATACATATTTAGTTATTTGCATTCATATTTATTACCAAATATGGGCAGACTTTCTTAAATTGATATTTTTTGATATTAACAATATTATATAATGTAATATGAGCCATATTTCTGACGGTATGGCATTATTATAGACATTTCATTAAATTAAACGGTATTTTTCTTTTTTTCTCAGCTAGACAATATTTTTTAATGCAAATATTATATGACTGATATAAATAATGATATTTTGATATTTTCTCGTGTGACATTCTTTGCGATATTTTTGTTGCCATCAATATCGATAGTTTTCTGTCAATACCCATCACTAGCTGCAACTATTTTAACTCTACTTATTGGCATTCATTCGTTTTTCGAGTCATTTATCTAAGGTCTCTGTAAGTATAGTCCAGAGAGACATTCACAGTTATTCACATCTTCTTTGCTCAGTGGCTTCTCTGCTCAGATTCGTCGAGGGGCAGGCAAACAGTTGGACCATCCATTTGCCATGGACACTGGGGCAAGCTACTCTTATCCACTTTCATTCACATCCAGGCAGCACAGAAGAATGCGTTGGAATGCGGAAGAGGGGAGAGAGAGGGGGAGGGAGAGAAAGAGATGGAATGAGAGCTTTGCAAATCAAATCTTTAAACTTGCGTGCTTATCGATGCTGCTGCAGGCTCTTTCCGCGTACTTTGCTCCTTTTCTCGTTTCTGACACGCCTCCTTTTCCTCCCCCCACCCCCTCTCGCTGTAAAGTTGTGCAATAAAGTTTAACGCATTCTTTGCTTCATGCACTTTGTGCTTCGTCATCAATTTTTATTGAAATTGACACTATCTGGACAGCGAAGTGGGCGTTTCGTGGGCGTGGCATGGCGTGAATCACTGTAGCATTTTGCCGAGGACACTTAATGAGCAGCAAGTCGAGCGAAACGAAGCCCTTGGGGCTTATAAACTTGTTAATTGGATTAGATTTTGCGATATGAAGTAAATTCATTAAGCATCTTTCGCTTCCTTTTCTTCCGCCTCTCCTTCTGCTTCCTTCACTTCTTCTTTTGTTCACTTTCTTTTAAATTTTTCACGCTGTGCGTTTTTAACTGAACATAAATTATATTAAAAATTTATTGCCAACTTTTTTTTTCTCTTGTCGTCACTGCTGACGCTGCTTTGGCCTCTGCTCTGTCTCTGCCTCTGTCCGTGCTTAGTCTCTGCTTTGGTCCCTCTGCTAAGGCTCTGCCTTGGCCTCTGCTCCTATCATTGCCTCTGCCTTTGTCTTTGCCTCTTCCTTTGCCACTGCCTTTGCCTCTGCTCCTACATTGCATTTGCCTCTGCCCATGCCTCTGTCACTGGTCAGCTTCTGCCTCTGTCCCTGCCAATGCTCTGTTAACGTGCTGCGCCTTGTGCCATCTGTTTCATTACGACACTCGCAACTAATAAGCAGCGAAAAGTTCACACAGAGACATAAAACAAAATAGAGGAGCAGTTAATAATACAACAACAGCAACACAGAGAACAACAAGAGGAGGCAACGTAATAGAGAGAATAACGCAATGACAACAACAACGCAAATGGCAAACGGTAAACAGCTGCGACACTTGCTTTGCCTGGAGTGGAGAGTGCGTGAGAGAGTGATAGAGATAGGGGAAGACAGAGCCAGAGCGTCAGCCAAAGATGAGTGAAAAGATGTTCAACTGGTTTTGCGAAGCAATAAAAGAGGACAACAACAACAGCAACATTAGCAACAACAGCTGCAGCTAAAGCGACAACAGACGTAACGAATCGAATGGGAGGTGAAAACAAAAGTAAATGGCGCGAAACAAAAGCGCCAAAAGCACGACAAAAGCAACAACAACAACAGCAACATCAACAACAACAACAACTGTAACAAATACAAGAATCGCGAACTGAAAGCAATAACTGTAAATAGTAAAGCAGCGCAATCAAAAATATAAATTGACTCAGTTAGTCAACTCGAAATTGAGTCAATACAATTTGATTGCGTTGCTGGAGTAGGGGGAAGTAGGTGGGTGGTAGTAGTAGAAAGAGTAGGAGAAGAAAAGAGTAGGAAGGCGACAGAGACGGAGAGCTAATCAAATCGGAAGTGGATGCACTTATTGATATTGGCTGTGAATATTACATAAGAACGAATGCCAATGGATGGCGGAGTTGGCTACACTCAGAAAAATTACATACACAGTTTTTGAAATAAAGTTTAAAATCTTGAAAAATATTAAAAGAGCAATAGCAGGAAATTCGTTCAAATTTAAAGCTAAATCTATGTTAAATGTTTAGATACTTTATAATAAATTAATTATTAATGGTTAAATAAGATAAGTAAATATATTTAAAATATATATATACATATATTTAACTATATTAAATATTAGTAAATAAGTATGTATGTTTTATTGTGCATACATGTATAAATAGGGTTGATTTAGAAAGATACCCTTTAAAGACGCTCTTTTGTTACTGTATATTGGTTTGCATGCCTCACATCATATTTAGGTCGAAGCGGCTCTTTAGCCATGGTTCAGTACTTTACGCAATTCTCTCGGCCTCCTTCTCTGCTATGCGTTTTACAACTTGGTCTTAAGAATTAACAGCGCATCTCATCTTATCCGTTTTACGACTGATTTTTAGTACTCGCTCGTAATGTCTCTCATTATTGTGGCCCTGTTTAATGACTGTCCGTTGGCTCTTTGAGTTCTCTACCAAGTTGTTGTAGAAGGAAGAACAGCGAAAGAAACAAGAGAGCGAGATTTATGTGCTTTTATAATTCTACTCTTGGTCTCTTAATGGGATGCGATGCGCCCTTGGGCATTGCAATGAGCCGCCACAACAGCGGGGACCAATTAGTGAGGTTAAGGACGAAGAAAAGTAATTGAAAGCCACTAATGGATGGCAAAAGTTGAGTTTTCACTGAGAGTTTGTCAATAACTTAATGAGCCGAATAATATTATACTATTGTGTTGTATATAGTAATTTTAATTAGTAAACAAGGGATACAACGGAGGTATTGCTTACAATTTGTTGCTGCCCAATAAAAAAAGTAAATATAAAGTATATAAAATTAATATATACTTGTATTGTGTATATTGTATTCGAGTGGAAGTAGTAAGGATTGTTTGTATCAACCCCATAGTACTGGCCACTGGCTTATAGCTGGTGTAATAGGTATATACTTAGGGACAACCCCTACTTATTTTACAAACCCTAAGCAATGTGTTTTATCATTTCATTTTTTGTATGAAATGTCCGGAAATAGGTTCAATCGCCACCACATCGTTAACTATTAAGTAGAGAATTTGGTACACATGAATGGACTACAGAAAGAAGTACCCACAATAAGAGTACTTAAGAAGTAACCCATGAATAGGTGGAACGAGTACCCATGAGTAGAGTACTTATCTATGTATCAATGAATAGATGTTTGAACAGAATACCCATTATATAGGTACCCATATTTGTATGGGTGAAATGAGTACCCATGATGGTGGCTCGGCGCTAGCTTACTATAGGGTGAATAGGGTAACTACCCATGTAGAGAGTAGTTGGAAAGGTAGTTTAATATAAATATGGCTAATTGACACCTCTAGAACGACAGGGATGTTATTTAAAGGAACTTATAAGACTAAAGGCATATAATAGCATGTTTTTACAACTTCTATCAACATGGAAACATTATAAGTAGTTTTATAAGGTAGTTCCCTATAATGTGTTGCATTATTTCCCACTTCTTTAAGACTTAAGATTGCTAAACATAGGAAATTTAAGAATATCCTTTAAGAATTTTATCATAGACACACACACACAGTGGAAAGCCATAAATTCTGATAGATTGTCTGTTATTCTCTCTCTCTCTTTCCCCCTCAATGTGCAGCTGGAATGTGGCGAGGAATGCAAGGAAAGGAAACGCGTGTAACAATCATGTAAAATTGCGTTAAAAGCAAATGGAAGGAAATGGACCGTGCGCGGCAAGGAGGAGCACATCAAATTGGTATTAGAAGCTAACAAGCAGCTGCGAACGAGAGACAAAACAGTGAAGGAGGAGGAAGGGGAGGAAATACAACTCGTAACAAGCGAAATTGAGGGGCGTATGGGCGTGGCAAGTTGAAGAAAGCTAGCGGCGTTTTACGGCAAAGTTAACTGCAGTCGGGCCCCACTCGCGCACACTCCACACACACACACACACACACACAGATAGACACACTCACATAAAAGTCAATTAATGTACAATTACAACAACAATTACAACAATCGCTTGTGAATCAGCGTCAGCAGCAGGAAGAGGGACAAGGGGAAGCCTTCGTTAAAGTGGCAGCTGTGGCAGGATCGGAAGAGGGGTCGGGGGAGAAGAGGATAAGTCAACGGAAACCGACAGGCAACGGGAATTTCTTCACATTACACGCAACCTGAGTTGGCATCGTACACGGAACAGAAGAAGGAACCGTCGCCAGAACTGAAGCTGGAGCTGGAGCAGCAGCTCAAGCCGGATTGGGCGTGGTGGTGGTACCCCAAACCAAAAGCGACGTCCGCTGGCGGCCACAAAATGACTTTCGTTAACAAGCTGAGCAAAAGCTTCCGCTGGCTGCGCTGCTCTACACTGTGCGCCATTTTGTTTTATATGTTTTTCATTGGCCTCATATTGCACAGCACCAGCCACAAGCTGCAGATGCATCAGCAGCAGCAACAACAGCAGCAACGGGGCGAGTTGGGCACCGCCACAGACTCGGCCTCGGCCAAGGCGCCGCCCCACAGTCGCGACTTGCCACTGGAATTGGAGCAGCAGAAGCAGCAGCAGCAGCAGAAGGAGAATTTGGGCAATGTACAAGCAAAGCAGAATGCAGGGGGGAAGCGGGAGGAGCAAATACTGCAGCCGATTGCTGCTAATGAGCTGGAGGTTGGCGTTGGCAAAGGCGGAGACGAAGGCGTGGCCCTGAGAGGCGGCGGTAAATCCAAGTTACAGCAGCCGCAGCCCGAAACAGTTATAATAACGACCAGCAATGTGAACGAGAAGCAAATACTGGCCAAAGCTTTCAAACGGTAAGTTGTGGCACCTGCACTGAGAGAAAAACTTGCAAGCAAACAAACAATGAATCCCATATACAGTCTTGAGTGTATAGAGAGAGCAGAGATAATAATAATAGTTAACCTTAAGTTTGAGTACGTTATCTTTCTATCTGCATGGTTTTCTCGCAGTATATGGCCACCCTAGGAAATCTAGGCTACAGAAATAGTACGGAATATAAACATAGTATAGACTTAGTATCTTAGAAATAATTTTTTACTGCAGTTGAGCATCAATGCACACACATTGCAAGAGCTATATGGTCACCCTAGGCAAGATATAACATTAGCTATAGATGTTACTATGCAGTTTTAATAGAGGGTAGCAGACTTGTTAGACAACTTTGAGTTTGTGTACGTAAACTTTTTATGTTTAAGTAGATTTCACAGTATATGGTCACCCTAGTCTTGGCAGAATAATAGCCTATAGCTAAAGGTTATAAATATAGGGTATAAACATATATCACATCAGTTCAGTTCACCATCTGTGCATCTAATTAGGGAAATATGGTCACCCTAGCCATGAATAATCAAGGTACTTAAGTTATGTGTAGGTACTAAGCAAAGATAAGCTAAAGTATGCTATTAAACTCAATTTTAACTACGTAAACAAACATTTCTCACGGTGTATGGTCACCCTAGCTTCCGTCTGGGTCGGGGGTGCACGCTTGATAATTTGGTGCTAGTTTGGCGGCCGCTTCATTGTTGTTGCCTGCGGCGATTGTTCACGCTGTGCAGGCGAGAGAATGCGAGAGCGGGAGGCGAATGCGGAAGAAAGGAAGATAGAGATTGTGTGGGAGTGGGGAGCAAGAACGAGAACGAGGATGGGAGAGCGGGAGCAAGAGATGACTGAACACAGTGCGTACCATAATTGTGTGTACGACAAATTGTGAAATTTATGACAACGGGCGAGAGAGAAGAGGAGGACGTACGAACAGTGCGGACAGCTGAAATAGGAGCAGTCAACGAGGGGAAAGATAGAGGAACGAGGAGCAGCATCAGCAGCGGGAGCCGGCAGCCGTTGATGGATGTTTTGTAAAGGTGCTTATGGGACCTCACGAATCCAATTTGTTATTTCGACTGATTTTGATTTGCCGCCGCCATTGGCCATTGGATGTGTAATCGGATTAGGGGCTGGTACAGTGCGCCACAAGCGGAGCAATCATAATTATCGATCAAAAAACGTGCGAACCACAGGCAAATAGCTGAACTTATCGCCTGAACTTATCCAACTGAAAACCAGCTTGAACCTTAAGGGAATTTAAGAGAGCATGAGAACTCACACAAGATACTCGCGTGTATCTTAACTTTCGCATATATCATGTTAATAGTATGCATCTCCTTTTTTTATGGCTATAGCCCTCAGAAGATTTATGGCGGTAGCTCAGGCAAGCGATTTGGTCTTTTGACTAACGGCATTTACGACTTACGCTTTCATTGGGATTGAACTTTGACTCACAGCAACTTTATAATGCAACTACTTACGAGAATATTTGAATACGTGCTTTCGAATATTAATGAGGTGTATGTGATTTAAGATGACATAATCGAAGGTAATTCCAGTTGAACAGTTTAAAGAGGATCAAACCTTCATGTTTGCTTAAATTTGGCATCATTTAAAGTCTGGTAAGAGGGTCGACCATTTATAAAATTACTTTTTCTCCCAGTCTGACCTTTGCTCAGCTCTCAGTTCACAGGCTGTCTAAAAAAAAGCGCACACACAGCTCTCTATCTCTCTGCCTCCCCCTCTCTTTCTGCTTGCAAGTCTATTCACACTTGGACAAAGCGAATGCGAACAATCTGGCTCGTGTGTGCTCAACATGGCGTATGCGTAACGTTTCCTATGAGACGCATTCACTTTGTGCACGAATTTAAGCCCATTTCCATACAGAAGGAATTCACATAGTTTCGATCAATTAAGCCCTCAATTGATTTCATAAATATCAATTAAACGAATATGCAAAATATGTTGAAAATTAAATAAAACTGACGGCATTTGTTTTTACGTATTAAATAATCGCAATTTTCAATTCCCCATACACAACAACAAAAAAACCAAACTGCCTCCGGTGGGTCGAGTGACCAGTGGTCTCTCCTGTCTCCCCCTGTGTGCGATGTGTGCGATATGTGTGTGTCTGTGTATGTGCTTTATATTTAATCCTCAATCAAATATTAAAACAGGCAACAGGCAAACACGGTCTGTGCAGCTGTGCCATGCCTATAAAGCCTCGCCCTGCAGCATATTTCGGTTTTTGTATTCAATTTCGTAGAACTATCATTAATTCTGATTAGGCAGAAGCTATGTAAATAACGATAGTTACATCCGGTCGCAAACATTTGCACAAATCAATTTCGTAGCTGTAAAACTGCACTTTAATATTTATTGAATGGAAATAAGCTAATGCCGGCATATTGGGACAGCTACTTACACAGCTAAATACCCTGTAAACAGCAGATGAGAAAAGGGGTGGTTATTGAACGTAGTTTGGCCAACGTTTTTGATGTATAAAAAGATGTATACATCAATATTTTTTTTTTTAACATGTAGTATTTGTTTTCCTAAAACTTTTTAAGTTTTGTAGAATATTTGATAGGAATTTAAATTGGTAAAGATTCCTTAATGTCTATTGATGATTAGAGCTACCAAATTTGATGTCAATATGTGTTATTATTGCACGCAGATCAAGTTTGTTTTAGAACTTGACCACGCTCTCATTAATCGTTAAATTCCAATCATAATTTTAAAGCAGGACAGTTCATTCTCGGTAAATACAAAAACTATCTACGTCTAAATAATTTCTGACAATTTGGTTGCAATCGGATAATTAACATAGAAGTTACTTAAGAAATAATTTAAAAAGTTACTGATTTGCAACCGCTCCCTAAAGTATGCAACAAATTCGCCAGTTAAATATTTAAGAAATCGTATTGATCAGGTAGTAAGCGGGTATATCAGCTTGTTACAATAAGGAAACACGTTCCTTTTATTTACAGAGTATTTTCAGCTCGTTAAGTTGCTTTCTTGCTCTGCTTTTGCCCACAATCTATCTGCAAAAAGTTTTTTGCCCAAAAGCAAGCAAAAATGTGTAAAATTGCTCTCCATGGCAGAGAGATAATTCGACAGTTGGCAAACTTTATTTTTGCGATTTCGATTTCCATTTCTAGTATTTCTATTTCTACTTCTATTTCCTTTTTTGCCGTTTCCGATTTTGATTGCTGTCTCTTTGGCAAAAGTTATTGCCGCATAGTAATTCGGCAAATGGTGGCGGCCACTTTAAGCTGTGCAGCATCGCTCATACGCCCCATTGCCGATTTAAGCAGTGCAATTAGAAGTTGTTGCTGCGCAGCAGGAAGCCTTCCAGAGCAGGCGACTAATTACACAGGATTGCCGAGACAACAGACCGTATATGTGCAATACATATATAGAGTATAGAGTACATAGTAACATATATGGCTAATCGCATTGTGAAGCAATTGCCGTGTCCTCCAAGTGCTTTCTATAACCATTACGAGTCTATGTTGATTGCTGCACACTCGGGGGCAATTATGTGTGTGTGTACTCCTTCGAAGGGAGCATTTGTTTTGTCATCTGCCTTATGCGCAATCAATTATTAACTTTACTCATTGCTTAGGCCTTAAACGATATCTGTTTTTCCATTGATGGAATTCAAGAAGACTTCATATTGATGGACTCTCTTAAAGCAGACTTAATATGAAACCACATGCTCTACATCTATGGCATTTCTGATTGTGACTGACGGGGGGCAGGTGTATAACAGGAGTGCACCAGTGTTGCTCACAGCAGGTGGGCGTGACCAGGTGGGAGTGAAATTCGAATATGTGATTGTCAAACAGGTGTCAGCCATTAAAACTTCATGAGCAGACAAATGGGTGTGTGGGTGGGAGAGGCAACACTGTAATCAGAGTAAACCAATGGTAGCTGGGGGAATATCTCTGTGTGTGTGTGGGTGTGGACCGGGGTGGGTGCGGAAGCACCGCACAGTGGTTTCATTAGCATTTAGTTGAGGCATTAGAACTTAAGTAAATAAACTGTCAACTAAAGCGATTTCAAGTTAGTTTTCTTTTGCCAACTTTTCCTGTTTCTTGTTTTACTTCATCCTCTTCTTGGCCAACAAATCCTCCTCTTCCATTTGCGGTTTGCGCTTTGCACGCTGCAGTTTGAGTTTCACTGACCTCAAAGTGAACGAGGGGGGAAGGAGAGGAAGTAGGGTCCTCTTGCCTCCTTGAGGAAAAACAAACAAGCCGAAAAAAGTAAGGCTTCTTCTACTTGTCTCCCTCTCTCTATCTCTCTCTTTCACATTCGCATCTTCCACGCACAATTTTCATCTTCCTCTTTGCCTCTCTATTTGTTTTCAAAAGGAAAAGCAAAACGGAACGGGAGTGAGTTGCAGAATATTCCAACTGAGCAGGGTTTACTTACGAGGCGAAAGTGCATTTTGCATAAGCCTGCGGTACTCCCTCGCCTCCTGCCCACTGCCCTCTGCCCACCAATTGCCAATTGCCTCTTGTAGACATTTTGGCTCTTCTTCTCTCTCTCTCATCTATCCTTCTTTTCTATTTCATGTAGGTTCTTTTTCTTCCTTTTGCTTGGCTTGTCTGAGATAGGCTGACTGTCATTTATGTCAAAGTTCTGCATGAATTCTGTCCTTGATATCCATTTTGGCTGTGCAATAAAATCAAATTGCAGGCATTACTTTACATAAATTGTTATCTTTGTATCCCTAACCCAACATGAGCCCATCGAACATATGACGTGGAAAGAGGGCAATAAAATACAAGACAAACACTCAAAGTAACTTGAAAGTTTCATTCTGTGATTATTACAAATAATTAGCATTTCTGTTTGACATTTACTTGAAGTAGTTTCTCGATTCCGGTAACTTAAAATAAAACGTAATATGTAATCATTATTAATATATAAATAAAATATATATATATATGTATTTCTAGTTGGGATCTTAGCAATGGGGACCTCATATATTTAAGCCTTTGTTTGCTCAACTAATGATATTGTTTTCATTTTAAAATGATATGGAAAAAGAAAGTATAATTTGTATTATTTATATTATTATATATAATTATTATTATTTTATTGAATTTCTGAGATTTCTAAGTTTAAGGTTCTAAAATCTCCCAGATTTTTGTATTTTCTTGCGAAAAAGTTCTTTCAGTCTTAGGCATAGAACCTCCTTTGTTTTCTTCATCAGGAAATTTTAATCAGTTTCCTGCCGAACTTTCCGCACGTATCCAGCGTCGTCGTCGCTCAACTAATGATATAGTTTTCTCTGCGAGTCCCCTATCAAACTAGCAGTTGGCGGGCTGCTGTGCCCAGTTAGGAAAGTTCTTTGGGTCGCGCAACTTTGCGCATTCTAGGAAAACTTGCGACTGCGAATGAAGTTGGGGCTGCGTGTTGCGTGCAAGTTTCACGCTAGTTTGTGGCACGTTGTTGCTCCCGCTGCTGGTGCTGCTCCTGCTGCTGCTCCTGCTGGGCCAAGCGGAAACGGAAGTGTGGCACTTTTGCGTAGTGCGGCAAATCAATGTACTGGCGGTACGAAAGGGTAGCCTAATTGGATTGCCCCCAACAAGACAATAATGTGCTGCGTGCCGCGTGCAGTCTGCCCCGTGTGTGTGATTGCAACAGCCTTACGACACGAAAGGACAGCGCAATGCATGGGGGGGGGAGGAGAGTGGGTGGTTTATGGGTGGGCGACTTGTCAGCGCCAGAGAGAAATAGCACAATTAAAATTTATAACAATGGGCAGTGGCGGCGCTGCTGCTGCCCTTCTGCTGCCCTCCTGCTGCCGTTGCCGTTGCCATGACAGTTGCAGATACTGTATAATTACCCCCAAATGGCCAAGGCACGCAGCAGGCCACAGCGACACGATTATTAAAGGGAAATTTAAATGCGGAAGCCGCAAATGTTGGCTATTAATTTCACCTTTCGCAATTATCACAACATTTCTCGGTCAGTTTAATTGGAGTTTAATTTCTATGCGACGACAACTGCCGCATAAATCAGTTGCTCTGCTGCCTGTTTGCAAAGCTTCCACGTGACGCCCCAGGGAACCCAAAGTGTGTTCTTTCTCATATTATTATACAGTTACATATATGTTAACTGACTTATATATTCTAATTTAAATGGTTTATGTCTCGAGCATCTTTTGGGTTTTTCTTTGGTAATTACACACATTTTATTTTAACTAATATACTCTATATATATGTTGTATATATAGCTTTTAACTCAATTTATGATTCTTTAAGTGCTTACCAAATATTCTTGCATTTTTATTTCAACTGTTGGGCAAACAAATTGAAATGCAAAAGTTTATAAACTCTGAAGTTTAGTTGGTTTAATTTTCCGGAGCAACTTGCACTGCTCAAAAAAGTTTCTTTCCGCACTTCGAACTTTGATTTTAGTTAAATTTAAATTTCAAATAAAGATTTAGAAGGCATTTAATTAAGAGTAAGGATTAATTGAGAGTACGGCAGTATAACAGATCAATCTTTTGACTTGTTTACGAAAGAAGTTTTATTATTAAATGTGAAATATTGCTTAGACAATTCAAATCAAACATATAAATGAAATATTACAAATAATAATATGTATATATTACAGAAATTATATAATTACAGATATCATAAATAATTATTGAAGAAGGTATAACAATTAAGAAAGGTATAACAGAATAACAGAACTTCTATCATATCTAACAAAAGAATTCTGAATTAGAAGTCTAGCCAAGTTTGGAAAGATTTCTACTCCAAAGGTTTATTAATTGTAAATATTATAAATGTATACCATATATATATATTCTATCGAAAACCTCAAAGTAAATAGTATAACACTGGCTTTACAGTTAGATCCATGCGACAATAGATAAAGAACCTTAAGTATATTAATCCTTTCGCCTTGCCTTTTGCAGCGCCGATCGTAACCATGACGGACGCCTGTCTATACAGGAGCTGGGACAGTATATAAACCGACGGATTGTCGACCATATAGACATCGCCATAATGAACAATGTGCGTGAGTTTCGACGCGTGGATATAGCGCCTGCCGATGGACTGATCACCTGGGATGAATATCATCGATTCTTTCTGCGTGAACATGGCATGACAGAGGATGACATTGATGAGCACGACGAGATCAGGCACACCTCGCTGAACCGCAAGGCACGCGAGGACATGATGCGCGACAAAGCGCGTTGGACGGAGGCAGCACGCACTGATCTCTTTACGCTGACAATCGATGAGTATCTGAGCTTCAGGCATCCCGAGTCGAGTGTGTCCAATTTGCTTGAGTTGGTCGATGATCTGTTGCGACAGTTCGATCAGGATGGCGACGATCAGTTGACGCTGGAAGAGTTCTCCGACCTGAATGTGGATGATGATGAGGATTTGCTGCGCAAGTCATTGATATCAAAGACGTTGGTCGAGCGTCGTGAAGAGTTCAAACGCATTATCGATAAGAATCACGATGGTAAGGCTGATCGGGGGGAGCTACTTAACTATGTGAACCCGAAGACACCGCGCTATGCCCTGCAGGAGGCAGCGACGTTGTTCAGTCTGTGTGATGAGAACAAGGACGAGTTGCTGACGTTTAAAGAGGTGAGTTTCTCCTTCCCTAGTTTTCATGATCTGCATCGGATCTTTTCTGCTTCATCACAGATGACTGCCAATGCGGAGATCTTCCTACAGTCGAAGATGATCGACACGGCAAATAGCTTTCACACCGAATTCTAAGTACACTTTGTGGTTTTCTTCGCTCACTTCACTTCACTTCACCTGCAAACCGTCCCCCGTCAACACGTTCCCGGCTCACGTCTATCTATAGGAAATGAAAAACTATATGTATAATCCTTGTGCATTTATAGTGATATTAATTTGTAAGTCGTGGCACCTTCACACGGTAGAATAATGATGAAAGTACATGAGATAATAAAAGTAACTCGGAGAAATTAGTTTATCAAAATAATCAAAATAAATACCTTAATGGAACTATTATACTATAAATGTTATAATACTGGAAAAACTATTAATAATATTAATGCTACGCATATACCATATATATATGTATTGATAGTAATACCATTATATTTAAGGTATAGTTTTGTTAAAACTTTGTACTAAATCAACCTTAAGAGGCAATTCATTTGATGTGTGATCCCTAAAACAATTTTACTTAAGAATGCAAAGCAATTTGAGAACGAATACTCAAAAATTATACACAATATATACGTAATTTTATGTAACCATAATTATACCAACAATTGTTTTCATTTGGGTGCGAATGGGATGGAAAAGAGACAACAAGTATGCAAATGGTTTCCCAGAATTATGACCGATAATCGCAATTACAGAATTCTCGGTAATTTGTGCGCTGTCTTGGGTATTTATGCGTACAGCACAACTTACTTAGGTATGTATTTGCATGTACTTATTATACCCTTGCATAGGGTATATTCATGTAGTTGGGGAATTTGCTATTCAAATTGAATGACTATTCTTATATATTGCATAGAATCAGTGGGAGAAACAAAGTAAAAAAAAAAAAAAAACAATCACGAAAACTACAAAAAGTGTGCTCGACTGTGAAATACCCGGTACACACCTGACCAAAACGAATTCTTAAATATATATCTTCTGTCTTGTGTATTTTGTGTTGCATACTTTCAGGGAGAAGCTTCGAAATCAGTACATATTTAGAATTTCTTAAATAACTTCTATCTTTATTATCCAATCGCAACTAAATTTCCAGAAATCATTTGGCTGTTTATAGTTATTGTGGTAACCAAAATTGAACTGAACTGCATTTAAATTACGCTTGGAATTCGATTTTTTTTCGATTTAATGGGGTCGTGGAAAATATTTAAAATAAACTTGATCTGTTTGCAATGATAACACAAATATGCAAGTCCTAGCTCTTATGGTCTCTGAGATTAAGGTGTTCAAACGGATGGACAGACAGGCAGACGGACAGATGGACGGACGATAGAGAGATGGACAGACAAACGAAACGGATGGACAGACAGAGCTTTATCGACTGATCTATTTATGCTAATTAAGAATAAATATAGTTAATGGGGTCTGCAACGTCTCCTTCTGCCTGTTACACTCATTTTCGGTTGGCAGAAAGTTGTAATACCCTTCTACGTTATGGGTAGTGGGTAAAGAAACGGATATTTTAAAGCCAATACTTCTGGAAGACTATCAAACCTTCGACCTGTTTAAGGTAAGCTAACTTTTATGATTTTCCTTTGTGACTTGCTCATTTGATTCGGATTCCTTGTCCAGAAATTAATTTCGCAATGTCCTTAAGCCTCTTAACTTATTCCGTTCTGTCTTTTCGCTGAGCAGACAAATCGACGTCATTAAACATAATCCCCTGTTCAATTTGTTGTTGTTGTTGTTGCTGTTGTTGTTGCAGTTCTTGCTGCTGTTGTTGTTGTAGCTGTGCTGAGAGATAAATAAAAGCAGACAAATGATAAATAAGTGGCACTTGAGCGTAGCCAACCAACCAAAAGGCAGCGTGCAGCAAGCGGTAAGAGGCATGCGGCATGCGGCAAGTGGCAGCAAGAGCAGCCAAGCATAGCGAGACAGGTCCTCAATATCCTTGGCAACGTGCGCCAAAGCGAAAGCCCAATCCAAAGCCAGAGCCAAAGCTTGATGAATATTCTTGAGAATTGAACAGGCAATTGACTTTCTGATGGGTGTTAATACTTCTTTAATCGCCCCCGGGGAAAGGGGGGCACAAAAATGATGATTTTAAAGAGCTGCCAGTTGAGTTGAAAAATAACTAGGATGAGAGCGAGCTAAACTTGCTTCCAGTTGCTGCCCCAACGATGCTTGGCAAGCATATTAAGTAAGAGGATATAGTGAGAGAGAGAGGGGAGAGAGGGAGAGAGAGAGAGGGAGAGAGATAGGGCACTGGCACATACCACGTACATACGTAACATACGTACTCGCATAACAAAGGCCGAGAGAGACGAATGGGTAATTGAATCTAATTATTCGGAAGCCCGGGATAATGAGCACGTAAAACGCAAGGAATTGCTCGGGCCAGGATATGACCAGGACATGGCCAGACAGTCGCTTATTAAGACGTGAGTGTGTGTGTGTGTGTGTGTGTGTGTGTGTGCACGCTTATCTTCCTGTTGCTTTGTGTGTGTTTACTTGTTTATTTTGCGGAAACGGAAACTCTAGAAACAACATGAAGCTATCAAGAGCAGATAACAGCGTGTGACGCTGGCATACCCTGTACTTTCAAAATTAAGGAGTTTATTAAAGAATAGCATTAGTTGATACCCTGTAAAAACAAAATGAAAGAAGTGAGGTGCATTAGTTTAGCCCACCAAAAACAAGACTCAATCTTAACTCATTTGACAATATAAGAATAGTAGCAACTCCGCCATAAAGTATGTATGTTTACAGGGTATACAAGCTTAGCAATTGTGTTAGACTCAGTATAAACTAACGGGCATTGGGTTTACTTATTTCATTGTTCCCTATTCCCTAACGCTTTCTTCCTTGGCTCAGCTGCCATCCATCATCGGCCCTTGGCTTTTTTCGCAAGGGGTAACCACAGCGGGCATACTGTGTAGGTTGCCAGTAGAATCGCTATCGGCGCCGTGACATAAGTGGCCACAGGTGTCCTATAGATGGTGAGCACAGTTGCATGGGCGTCTGTGTGTGTGGCAAGGGGAGTAGCAGAAGCTGCAGCAGGCAATGCTGGCTACAGGTGCACGGGTCACTAGGCAGGGTGATGAGGAATTTCATATTGATTCAGCTGCATTTTGGCTTTCACTTTGGCTTGTTGACGGAACGGTCTGGTCAGTTGCTGGGCCCTTCAGTTGGCACAGTCATTTCATAGCCAATTGGTCAGTTGTGGCTGATTGGCAAAGCCGTGAACCCTTTTGTGCTGCAAGTAGACTGCCCATGACAATTGCTAATTGTAGACAAAGGGCATGACAAATAGATACTCATTACCAGGCCTAATTCGGTCTAGAGGAAACGTTAATTAGCTGGCAATTGAACAAGGCAACTCCAGGCAAGGGAATTGAGCATTCCTGGCACATGAAGTAGGTCGAAGATGGATTCTATCAGAGCAGAGCTTAATCAGATTATGCTTCTTTTCTGCATCTTCTATTCAACATATTTATCCTCTTTTTACAGTCTCTTCCACTCCTCTAAACGAATTCTAAAGATAAACACTCGCAAGGGCAAACAGAACTCACTCAGCAGGGACTCCCTCGAGCGACTCATGTGTTCCATATTCGTTCGTGATTGTTTGGTATTTCTTTGCCAATTACGAGCATATGATTCCTACGTGTTGGAAAGGGGGGGAGAGGTTCATAAATTGAGTTGGCAACACACGACTTAACGAGCCGCAAAAAGGAGCTGCCATTTGCCGAGCGATGTAAAATGAAGTCCCTGCCTCGAACTGGGCACATCTCTGCAATACAAATGTTTTGCATTATAACAACACGAGATACGGACACGAGTGGGCGTGGCCTGAGCCTGAGCAAATGTTCTACACGTAAGTTACATTAGTCAAACTGAGAAATTTGCCGAGCGTGGCAAATGGTACAAAAAGAGAACTGAATATAGAAGAGACGCCCATGCAGACAAGTTCTCAGGTCCGACAGGAAATTATTGAAGAACTGCGGCCGTGCCTGGGAGCCGAGGAGGGGAACTACAGTGAAGCAGTATAAATATGCTAGACACATAAGCTGAAAGTATCTATGACTCACTGTGCGTGTGTGTGTGTGTGTGGGGGGGGGGAGTGTGAGTGAGCCATAAATGCTTCATCTTCAACTCATACATATTAAAATCTCAGAAAATAAACTTCTACAGTTCACCAAATGGAAACACAAACAAATAAGAAAGCAGTTTGTATCCGTAGGAGACTAGAAATTACCCTGCAAATGCTTGAAACAATAACTTACTATAAGCTATAATATATGCTAGACTATATTCTATTCTATATTAAGTATAAGAAAAGATGTAATTCAAAAGAGTTCAAATTGAATTAGAGATGGTTATTTGTAGGCTAAAAATCACACTATATTCATATCGTCATGTGATATTTAGATCAGAGATGATATGCTGTTTATCACGATATTTTCCATATCAATAAACTTTTTATAATATATTAACATATATATATTTATTTATCTTATAAAGGCTTCAGTTGGTACATTATAGTACAGCCTAGAATATCAACGATATTATTTAAAATAATAGTTAGATATTTATTATATATTTTTTGCGAAACACAAATATCGATATTTTCTCTGTCAACCTTAGCGATGACCATTAAATTTTATCGATTATTAATTATTAAAAGAGAAATCAAATTAATGAATATAAAACGATGCAACTCTTCATTCCCTTTCTACTTACAGAGTAGAAAAACACAACAAAACGCAAAACAAATATAAATATACTCGCTTTCTAACAAACTCACACACATGCAAAGAATTGTGAGTGGGAGAGGGGATAGGGGGGGATTGGTGTCATGCTGGTAGGTAGTGCTCATGCATTTTAAAATCTGGCCATTAGAGAACTCCGTTATTCGGTATGCGGAATATGATTTGAGCACGTTTTCGGCGCCTGACATTGCATTTAACATTTTGCATGCATAACTGAGAGCTCAGCGGTTGGACGGCTTGGTAGAAGGGGGCCAGATGGAGGTGTGGGTAGTGCGGGTCCCACAACATAAAAAGGATAAGAGAGACCCCAAACAAAAAAGGAAAAGTATCGCAACGATAGCAAGCACTCAGAAGCAAACCGCCAGAAGTTAATGCATGCCAGAGTTTGTAGCCAAAGGACATGCTTGAAAGCAATTAAATGAGAAGCAAAAGGCGGGGATGGAGACGAAGTAGAGGCTGTAGAGAGTAGCACAAAATTAAATTTGAATTTAAATACAAATTTATATGAAATAAATCAGTTTAAGTTCGGTCTGGCTACAAAACAAAGTGCAGCCGTAAAGGATTTCGGTTAAATTGGCTAACAACACATCATTTAGCAGGCGTCCAGGATAACCGCCAGCACACACAGGGATGCCGTTAAGACAGAGAGAGAGAGAAAGAGAGAGAGAGAGCGGGTTAGCCAAAGCAAAGCAGAGTAAATTCTGTACAATGGCAGAGAATGAAATACTTGTGGTTATCGCCTCGGCAACTGCGGCAGTGCTTCTGAAAAAGAGAACCACTTTTACGTCTGTCAATTTATTATGAATATATTCATTCTACTTTAAAATAAAATTAAATAAGAGAAGACGAAAGATAGCATAGCTTCTGCAAAGCTCAAATAATTCTTTAGATATTTTTCAAGTAATTAAATTGCATTTACTGTAAAAGTATATTCAATTCGTAGTAAATTCCAAAGCATGTCTTTTAAATTATTAATTCTGCCAACACTTTGAAACACTTCTTTCTTGTTTTTTCTGGCATTTCTCACATTTATTTAAAGCAATCTAAGTTGTTTGAGTTTGCGTATTAAATTCTAAAGAATTGCAAATATTTTTCAATTAATTAAAACTGAACAATTCTTTGGCTCTACATATTTTCCACTTTATTTGAATATTTGTTAATTGCTTTTCATGGCTTACAAAGTGAATGAAATTCCGTTCATGTGAGGGGGGAATGCGAAAGGGGAAAAAGCTTTTGTAATGAATAATCCGCATATTTTATTGTTCATTTTAACAGAACATTCCAAAGTTTATGAATTTTTCTCAGTTTTATAGATTTGTTTGCCATTGTGGGGCGTTCTGCCCAACCCCAGATGACAATAAAAGGTAATTTGGTAGCAACAACTTGAGCAAACACTTAACTAACTTTGTCTGTGTGTGTGTGTGTGTGTGTGTGAGGGAGACTGTCCCACGTTGCGTACCTGATTCAAGCTACACACGGCGTGTGTGTGCTTGTGTGTGCAAACTCATTCACATACATGGAAAGTAAAAAGCAATTTTCGTAACATTTGCATGACTTAAACCAACACACACTTACACACACACACACACACATACACACATACGTAGAGACGCAGAAGGAAGCAGCAGCAGCAGCACAAGGACATGTGGCCTACCTTCACCTGCAGAGTGGCAAAAACTACGATTATGTATGGGAGCGCGTGGGAGCTGAGCTCGGTGTGTGTGTGCGTGTTCGTGTGTGCCTGCCTGGCTATCGTTGAGTGTGTGTGCGTGTGTGTGTGTGTGTGTAGGAGGGTTAAGTTGAATGGAGTACGTGTTGTGCTGAAAATGCAATTTGCCTTCTGTGTGAAAAGTACGTAAAATTTATGCAAATTTCCCTGAACTACCCTCTGACCCCTGCTGTGCTTTTCGCTCTCGCTCTCGTTCTCGTTTCTCCTGCTGCCGTTGTCGTTGTTAGCGATGGCGACTCTGCTACAAGCGGAAACAGGAAATGCGCTATCGGGTGTGTGTGTGTGTCTGTGTGTGCGCGTATTGGGAACGCGCTAAAATGAAAATGTTGTGAAATATGCGATAGATCGTCCAGCGTAAGAGCGTGTTGTCGCAAATGTAGCGTTGGGTATGCGCTACGTGAAAGAGAGAGCAAGACTGAGAGAAGAAGAGGGAGAGAGTGACAGAGATAGAGAGAGGGAGAGGGAGAGATAGAGTGACAGATATAAATATAGACTCAATATGCGTAACTTTAGATACTTTCAAGCAGCAGAGAAAGTTTAAGGGAAATTCTAAGTAAATCATATTATGCTTATCAAGTATACGTAGAGAGTAGAGAAATATAGAGAGAGAGAGAGGGGAAGAGAGAGAGCTAAACTAAGCCTAACTTAGATTGAAGCTTGCAACTAAGAAGTAATCACAGGAAAGTAAGAATATAAGCTAGTCTTATATATGTTTGTTCCAGCAGCATATCAAGTATACGCAGGACTTAAGAGAATAGACTTAACTTAAGGAACTTGCTGCACAAATACATCAACTATATATATATATATATATATATATATATATACATATATAAAGTATACGCTGTGTTAAGTGTACTCAAGAGTTTTCTTCATCACATGAAACCAAGACAGAGCTACAAACTTTAGTCGTGCATACCCCATGCAACATCTTGGACCCTACAGGCTATGATAACATCCAATAACCCTGGGTGCGAATGCAAAAACTAACGCGACAACAACAATAATAACAGCAATAGCAACACCGACGGCAACAGCGACAACGACAACGACAACAAGAACGCGTAAATTTTGTGCCATCGATAGTTTTTGGGCATTGTGTATACGCCACGTGGGCTCTGCGCTTTTTGTTTCTTGTGTCGCTGTTTTTGCGTAAATACATATGTAATTATATAAGTGTGAGTGTGCATGTGTGTGTATTAGTATTGCCCTCTTGTGCCGGCTTTTCTGGTGTCCGAAAAAAAGGAAAATATTGTATACACGAGGCTGGACTATTGGGTAAAGAAATGTGTGTGCACAAAATGAAATGCCGCCGGTTAGTCCAGCATCCACAATCCACACATAAAGCACATGGCTAGAGCTGTAAGTGTGTGTGTGTGTGAGTGAAAGAGTGTGTGTGTGTGTGTGTGTGTGAGAGTGTACAAAATTGTTTATACTGCATTGCACGTGCCTTTGACATGCCGACGTTGCCTTCATTCGAGTGCCTGTATTAGTGCATGTGTGTGTGTGTGTGTATGTGTGCGAGTGTACATGTATGTGTGATGTGTGTGTGATGTATGTATGTGTGTGTGTGTGTTGATGAGTCTGCGTTTTGGCTTATGGGCAAAGAAGTTGAAGCGTATTAAGCAAACAGCACCGCAGGCAACTCCAGGCGCCCTTTCAGCGCGGACATGCAACACACGCGTGCCCCCAAAAGTGGCATAGAGTGAGACGGTATGTGTGTGTGTATGTGTGAGTGTGTGCCTGTGTATGTGTGCTTCTATGTTAGTGAATTGGCAACGAGCTGCGAGATAAACGACAGCGTTTAATGCGCTCAAATCTTTTTTAACGCCACATCAAGCCATTTTTCAATCCCGATCCGAGCGTAAAGATTAACTTGTCTTTAAGGCGCCCCCAGCCGGAATTGCTGCAGCCCCAGCACCCTCAGTACCACGACCTGCGTTGCACACAATGGCTGTGCTGTAGCTGGAGCTGTCAACGCTGCTCGAGCACATCCTCAGGATAATAATAAAACACTCCACGAGATTGGGGGAACGGACTTCAAAACGCGCTCTAAAATCAATTTCAAATGAGTTTTTATTGAGTGCCAAACTGGGGCAAGATTAGTTCTGATGGGGCAGAATATGTGTAAAGGAAAGTGCGCTTGATTTAATAATTGCTAGATAATTTCCACAATAAAGTAAAGAACCCTAACTATGCTAAGTACATGTGGGGCAAGTTGATGACTCTACAAACATGTTTTATAATACTTCACTTTTGTGTTCGCACCTTGTTACACTGAGTGTCATAAGTACACTCTATTATTACCTTCTAATACGAGACATAAGACACAAAGAGCGACCCGTGCATCATCTTCAATATGAGTCTACCAACAGTTGCTTGCCGCAGTGCCTAATTAATGTCGAATGTTGTTAACTACACACACACACACACACACACACACACAGATATATACAATATTTGTATGTTATTTGCATTTTCCGCCACCGCGGGCATTTTTCCAAAATCCATTACCTTTTTTCCCGCCCACTGAAGATGCCATTTTGCGACATGGTGTGCCCTAAATTTACACTGACATGCGAAGGATGCGGCCAAAAAGTGCAGCCAAACGTGGCGAAATGAGGCGAATGCGGAGACAGACAGAGAAAGGGAGACAGTCTGAGAGAAAGGCAACAAAATGGCATAAAAGTTAAAATTGTTGGCCAAAAGAAAATTAGTTCAGTTTATGTTCAGGTCAAAACAATTATTCAAACTTTGCTAGCAGCAGGCTGAGGGAGAAGGAGAGTCTGGAATGGGTAAAGCGGAAATGAAAACGAAAAAGTTCGCTTACATAATTTACTTTTACTTTTATGAATCCCCCCTGGAGGAATAGACAACACTGGCACTGTCTCAGCTGCCATCAGATCGAGGCTGGTTGTCAGCAGCCTTGGGAGAGCAGTATTTTTAATCAGGGAAATGGGCAAAAGACATGTCAGGATGTCTGTAGGAGAAACAACTCTTACCTTGCTCATAACCATCTCTCTCTCTCTCCCTCTCTGTCTTTCTCCCGCTCTGTCTCTCGTGCCCGACATGCAATTCATTAAAAGTGATTAATATTTTCGTTCGTCTTCTTGCTTTCGTCGTCGTTAAATGTGTCGCCCACGCAAATCTGCTGCGTAACTTTATCTCATTATAGAATATGATTAATTTTTGCCGTAAACTGAGCTGAGCTCAGCTCAGATGAGCCTCGAAGCAGCCATGAGCGATGGATTCAGAAGAGTTGAGCTGCAAAAGAGGCAATTTGCCATGGTAGATATCGCGCATTTCTGTATTAAAGTCAGTCCGGAAATTTCCATGCTCAGGCGTTAAGCCGTGGGCGACCTTATCAGAAAGGCCTTTACGGCTGCCGAATGTTTTCAAGCACACACCCACACACACATACACACCGAAATTAAGCCGAAAAAAGTCACATAAAGCCAAATGTTTGCGCAAATCACTTGACGGGTCATAAAATGTTTTTACACAATCTTAATTCCTTGGAAAGAAGAAAAGGAAAAGGCAACGGGCAGACTATAATAGTCGACAGCTGAATACTCTAGAGACTTTCTTGCTTTTCTGTTATTTATTTTGACAGTGGACATGGCATGCACAATTTAAAGTATTATTTATTTGAGCATGTCTCGCAGTAAACTCTCTACAAACTTTTGGGACCTTAGCTATTGTAGTTGCAGAGTTCAGCGTGTTCATACAGACGGTTAATTAGCTATATGGACTAACCTATTCAGCTGACCTATATGTAAACAATGAAGGTGGTGGCAACGCTGCAGACAACTATCGATAGGATCTGGGTTGCAGTTGACAGGAATAATCGACTAGTGAAGTCAGTTGTTGAGTTGAGATGATTTAATGTAAAAGTCGAGAAAAAGAAGTCGTTGATAAAGTTGTGGAAAAGGTGGCTAAGTCGATTAGCCTTTCAAAGTCGTTGATCGGTCAAATTGTGTTTTGTTGCGAAAATCTAAAATTAATTGTTATTTTAGCGAAACTGATGTTAACTTATTATTATTTACTTTCTAATTATTTGTACTATCTAAAATGTACAAGCCAAAATAGTTTATTAACTAATATTTTAATAAATATTTCATATATTCTTCTGCTTGTTACGCTACCTTTAACAAAGCTAATCAACCTTTTAACCAAAGGTTAAACAAAGTGTGAGTTTGGATTTTATTGTCTGTCCTCGAGCTGCTTTGTATATTATTGTATATATTTTTAAAGCAAATACATTTATAACAATATGAGTTCTATTTGTGTTCTTCATTGTGCTTTCATTAGGTAGTACGAGGCAGATTGGCAGAGCTTTTACCGAAATTGGTCTGAAAGAACTGGCCAAATGAGGCACATCCATTGTAAGTCAGCACATCTATTTGAGGTTGCCTTCTGTAGCAGTCACACGCATCACACGAGTACACACACAAACACAGACACACACAGACACACACAAGCACAGACACATGCTTATCAAACAGAAGCTGGCATAGTGCGTGCAAATATTTGTTGTCTGACTTAAGGCAACACTTGAGTGCATTATGCCCTGTTATATATCAATATATACAGACATATGTGATAAACAGATATATGTGATATATATATATATATATATAAACGAACTATATATACATATATACTGTATACGTATATATCTGGCTCTCCTTCATGTTTACTTTGCTGACCAACTTGGCTTGACTTTTTACGCTCTTCTGATCGTAAATTTTCATTATCTTTAAGCTTTATTTCTTTCTTAAGCTTTTGCTATTTGTCATATACTATATATATATACTCGTATTACCCAACTGGCATTGCTGCTGTGCCGTAAACAAACTGCCTGTAATTAAGAGCCTGCATTCAGCTGCGCCTTTCAATCACAGTCTAATTGGCTTACGGCTCCGCGTAGCAACCTGTCCAGTTGTCCAGCTGTCCTTCTGGCAATTTGCACTCTTCAGCTGCGGCAGAAAGGGGCGACCTACTTTCAGGCCTCATTGAATTACACTCGCATGGCCAATAATGCAGGCAGTACAGTTGGCTGCCCCGGCGAGGATTCCAAGTGGGGCTGGGGCTGGGGCTGACTTCAAAGGAGGCGCTGTTGCTGCTGCTTTACATAAATATTTATGCGAATTAATTTGCTGGGGCAGTATCAATCAGACATGCAACAATATTTACAGTTTGAAAACGAACTACGAATTATCCCGATTGGCCGCACTTCAGCTGTTTGTGCCACTGTGCAGAGGCCACTGTGCGACAGGCCGCACTGCAGACTGACGCGTCTGTTGCCGGCAGGTGAGCGGGCACACTGTGCCTCCTGCGGCGTCTGCTGCTGACAGCCGCATGCCAACACAAACATGAACACCCCTTGGACACCCGTTTGACACAGCCTGCACTCCCCCGCACGTACAGAGACAGGGCTGTGTGTGTTCAGCAATTGACTTAAAGTAAACATCAGCACGTAGTAAAGTATAACCCGGCAACATTGCAATAACAATTGCTGTGCAGGTTAGAGCGGGACAATGGAGAGGGGATAATCGAGTGCTATAGAGGGTATTGATTGCACTTGAAATACCCTAAACACTGAGCGAAATCAAATGAGCTAATTACTCCATCTGCAATCGCTCTTCACATTCCACTCGAGTCCCAACCAACTTGACCAACTGCGCGCAGCTATGGCAACTATTTGTGAAGTACCCTGCAGAGGGTATATTAGTTTTGGGTACAAGAAGGAGAAATAAATACCACTGTTGCGTGACGCTCGACTGTTGCTCTCGTTTTAAATTTTGTTGTTTTTTATTTTATTTGTAACTTGTAAAACAAATATAATATTTAATGCTACAATTGTTCTTAAGCCATAATATTTTGTACATTTTCTATGTTTTGTATATTTAGTTTGTTATCAAAATTCATCGGTTTCTTTTGTCGACATGTGAACTGAGATCTCTTACTGCTCAAAGTAAAGACTATTACTAATTACATAAAAGCTTTACAAAAACCTAAGGTTTATTAAAAACTGTTGCATACTTAACCCATACAAGGAGGAAGGTAAGGTATTAAACTAATTGTATCAATAAAAATGAACTGTGAACGTAAAATAAATATAAAAGCTTTAAAATCCCTAAAAAAAAGTGTTCAAATATGCATTCGTTTTGTTTAAGATCTATTGCAAATTCGCTGAATTGATAAGCCTTTCGGATGGTAAAACTTTTGTTTTATTTATAATAATTGCAACATGAATCGTATTGGTTGCACTTTGTCAAAAGCAGAGTTCTTTGTGATTACACAGTTGGACTAACAGAAAAGCAAATGGAGATAACTAGTTCAACTATATTAGTATATTAGTTATCAGTATAAATACGCATATTTACTTTTCTGGCTATGCTGCTTCTTCTGGACATAACTAAATATACCCCCCCAGACATAACAAGTAACATTATTTTAGAATAAGCGAAGTACAAGTATGTGACGCGATATCAACTGATAGCGAATTCAATTTGATTCATGACAGTTCACAGTATGCAATGTGCAAGTCAGATAGATGTCAACGAAAAGCAGGTACTTCTCCGTATATAAATAGTATTTTTAATCGTCTTAAGTGCTCACCTATGGCTTGCATACAAATATTCTTATCAATCTGCAGCACTTGAGAGTTTATTTTTGAACCCCAGCAAAGTGGGGGCATGAAATCTGCTGGCTTGCGACTCAAATATCAATTAAATGATAAATGTTTGAAAAGTACTTGTTATGTGCTAAGCGAAAACAAAAATTTTAATATTGCTATCTAATGGGTGCATGCCTCTTAAATTTCGTCGACTATAAAAGAACTACTGAGTAACCGAAAGTTATTACAGTTGTAGGAGTAGTCGACCCCCAACATGAAGATTATTTGGCTTCTTGCGTTCCTTGCATTTTTTGGTTGGTTCTCACATTTAATGTTGTTGCCAAAAGAATGATATATTAATAATATGATTTCTTGACAGCTTCGGCATATGCTCTGGAGGAATCCGAGCGTGTGAATGGAGAGAATGGTTGGTATGTCCCCCCAACGAGATGGTTCATTTGAGTGGATTGACATGGATGAGGCTGAGGAATGGCTGGATCGCCAAGACATGATGGAGGATCACGCTCTTAGCACTACCCCTGTTAAGTTCTATTTGTTCACCCAATCGAACCCTAGCAAGGGAGAAAAGATCACAGCAAGCGCCAGCTCCATCGATGGTTCCAACTTTAATGCTAATCACCCAACCAGGTAATATTTCCCACCATATTCGTTTTCACTGGCTAACTAGAAATGAATCTTCTGCAATAGATTTGTCATTCACGGTTGGACTCAGAGCTCCTCGTCGGGCATGAACAAGAACATTCGTAATGCTTGGCTGAGCCAGGGCGATTATAACATCATTGTTGTGGACTGGGCTCGTGCTCGCTCTGTGGAGTATGCTTCATCTGTTGTGGCTGTGCCCAAGGTTGGCAAGAAGGTTGCCGCTATGGCTAACTATTTGGCTTCCAACCACGGTATGTCCTGGAATGATCTGTACATTATTGGACACAGTCTGGGTGCTCATGTAGCCGGATATGCTGGCAAGAACACCGATAGTCAGGTGCACACCATTATTGGTCTGGACCCTGCCCTGCCTCTGTTCAACTACAAGAAGCCCAACAAGCGCCTTAGCTCCACCGATGCCTGGTATGTGGAGTCCATTCAGACCAACGGTGGCACCTTGGGATTCCTGAAGCCAATCGGCAAGGGAGCCTTCTACCCGAACGGTGGAAAGACACAGCCTGGATGCCCTCTCGATGTTACTGGCGCCTGCTCCCATGGACGTTCTGTTACCTACTACGCCGAGGCGGTCCAATCCGACAACTTTGGCAGCATCAAGTGCGGTGACTACGAAGCCGCCGTAGCCAACAACTGTGGCAGCACCTACAGTAGTGTCCGCATGGGTGCCGATACCAATGGATACATGGTCGATGGTGACTTCTACGTTCCCGTAAACAGCAAGGCGCCATACGGCAAAATCAACTAATGATTATGTGTCAATTAAAAGAACTTATCCAAAGACTACCTGCATTTTTTAGTCAAGAAAACATTCTTCATCGTCTGTGACCGATTAATATAGCGGACATTTATGCTGTTAGCCCTATGACTGAATGACAAAACATTGAATTCTTTACCCAGATATATGACATATAGTATTACAAACAAATAACGATTGTTACGGTCGTGTTCGCTGGACCGTAAGCTACCCTATCGCCGTTACAAACGCAAATACGCCAACACGGAATATTTCTTATTATACCCTTGGACCATTTTGTGCAAATTTATGTAACAGGCAGAAGGAGACCTCATAAAGTATATATATACTTGCTCAGGATCACTAGCCGAGTCGATTGAGCTATGTCTGTCCGGATGTCCGGATGACCAGATGAAAACACAGATCTCAGCTATTATACAAGCTAGGGACACCAAAATTGGCATGAAGGTTTCTGTGTACCAGGCGCAGATCAAGTTTATTTCAAATCTTGGGTGCCACGCCCAATGTTATACAATTGCTATACGATTAGTATAAATTGGAACAAGCAGGATAGAACCACTATATTGGAAAAATTACAAAAATTACGATTTTAAGATAATACAACCAAATTTAATAAGTTTTTTTTTTATATATTGACAATGGACGTTTATTATTACTATTATTATTATTACTATTATAATACAATATAATATATAAAATCCAAGCGTAACTAATTAGACAGAATAAGCATTATATAACCATTATATACATTGCTCTTCAAGAAATTACAACTTAAGTATTCCAATTCTAATGTTTTAGTGTATTTTATAAATTTTAATTAATAAAAGTATCGACAACGAGTAAAGGCCACAAGCCGCAAGGGTATTGAGGCAAAGGTATTAAGGCAAGGGTATTAAGGCAAGGGTATTAAGGAAAGGGTATTAAGGCAAGGGTATTAAGGAAAGGGTATTAAGGCAGGGTATTAAGGCAATCGTTTTTTTTTCTTGTTTTAATTTCAGTTAAAATAAAGTATTATTTGAAAAAACATTAAGTGGCGCATTTTGAATGAACTATATATCAGCTGCAGCATTGCTTGCCGAGATTCAACAGGGAGAGGTAAGTAAAACCAGCTGTATATGCGTTGTAACTGCTGTAACTGTCTCCTGGTCAGCGGTGGGGCATGCCACAGCTTGCAATTATATACGCAGTACACAATGTATGTTATGGTAGGCCGGGAACTTATCAATCGACCTGTTAATGCATGCTTCGAGTGGAGTGAAGTGAAGAGTGCAGATAATTGCGAATACACGTTCGAGTGCAGGTGAATTGGGCAGATTCAATCTCGGACATGGCAGCGAGTCAACGAGACGGCACATTGATTGCAGCTGTACAGGGTATGCAGAGGGAGGGATGGCAACGCTTGCAACAAGCGTACAATAACATTAAATATTGTGACACATCAGGGGGCAGGCAGACTGTTTGTGTGTGTGTGTGCTCAACGGTGCGTATGATTGATATACTATATACACATCTGATTGTTGAACTTGTATTAGCAGAGTCAACAACAAGCAGAGCTCAGTTGAGTGCCACAAAAAGCAGCAACAACAACACAGCAGACATTTAAAAAGAATAATAATCAAATTTGGCTGTGTGTGTGAGCTGTGCGTGTGAGCTGTGTGTGTGGCCTGCCATGACTTGCCTGAGCAAATAGAAATTGAATTTTTGTGTGTATTGTGGCCAGATGCGAACGAGAAGTTGACTGTGCAGCAGGCACTGTGAGCTGAAGGCGATTAAGTGAAAGGATTTGCCACTCTCCACTCACCACTCTCCATTGCTGCCACTGCAGGCTTCTTTTCTTTTGTGGGGGAATGGAAATGGGGGAAATTGGTATTGCCTTTATGATCCATGGCTATAATCGCCTTATGTTGCAGCTATTACTGAACAAATTATCCCAGAAAAGTTGTTTGTCCTCTGTGCAGGCACTTGCAGGACCTTCTTCAAATCGAAGCGGTGGCATTTTATTGGCTGCCCCAGAAGGTTGGGAACAATTTGTGGCTACAGAAATATCCGGTACGTGATTTACGCAGGCACAGCCTCTAAAATATAGTCAATTTTCTTTGTTATTTACACCATCTGTTGCTCAGGATATCGTAACCAAACTCAGCATATCTTAAGTTAAGAATAAACTGTCCAAATTAAAATAAAGATGAGAGATCCCACCAGAACTGTCTTGTTTTTCTAGACATCTCAAATAATCTTAACCAATTTGAGTTAGAGAGTGCCTTTAGTTCACAATTTCAATTTCATTAATATCTGATAAACGTATCATATAGTTTTCATAGAAACAATCAGTTGAATGAAGATTTCTTAGCACTACCCCCCAATGATTTGTTCTGTTTCAGAGCTGTGCAGCCACAGACACAAGAAAAGACTGGCATATAACAATATCAAGCAGTTACCAGTTGGTATATCAACCTCAGAAGAGCTTGAAGCTATGCTTCATTGCAATTGTCTAGGGAATGTATTCTACTTTTATGGATTGTCAACAATTTAGTTTATTGTTTTTGCTGACTCTCGTTCTAAAGGGGCTGCTTATGCAAGTTGAATCTGCGGGAGGGTGAGGTGAAATGCCACACAATATTTTATGTGAACTCTTTTGTTGTTATCTAATGGAAGACTGCGCACTTAACTGCGCATAAACAATGCACAAAGAAAATGCGAAAATTTATATAAGAATTTGGCGAACAATCTGCGCTAACAAGCTGCAATTCACAGTTCGCTGCAGTGTCGCAACGTGCCACGCAACGCTGTAAAGTAACGAGGCAGCCACACAAACGCAAGAAGCGAAAACTGCAGCTAGGCAACATCCACACACATTCCCATATATATATTACTGTGTGTATATGTGTGTGTGTGTTGATTGTACAAAGCAAGTGAGCCCGTCAAGTCCTTGGTGACGTGTTGAGCGAAAAGAATGAAACAAGCAACTGGCAGGACACAGCGCTAACAGGCGCCAAGGAGCTGCAGAGGAGGACATGCTGCACCTGAGCTGACAGCAAACACACACAAGTCGCACAGTGGGCCAAACGAGGCCAATAAGCGAGTAGATATAGCAGGACCAGCAGCTTAACAGAAAGCATCGAATTGAGATCGCACCTGGGGAGCACTTACTCTTACTAGGCTGTATTAAAAAACAAAGAGAGAGAAAGAACAACACTTTTGTTGTTTTCGCAAGTCTGTTTATCTAGCTATCCTTGTCTTGCAGTCAGATATGTATGCCCACTAAACTGTATGTCCTGCTCACTCACACATAGCATGCTGCGCCTGGCCTAAGCCATACTGGAGAGAGCAACAGAACGAACTCAAAGAGAGACTCACAGAACCCGCTAATTAACGTTCAGTTTGTCGACTGTTATCGATTGTTATAAGCTTGCAATCGGAGTAGACAAAAGGAATAAATAACAGGAATATTCCCTTCATTATTCTATTATATTCGATTCCTCTCGGCATCAGTGTTTTCTATCCAATAATTTAACTTATACGCATACTGTGTGTGCTCCCGCTGCTTCTGCTTCGTCATCATCATTACGTCGATCAGCACTAGAAAATTAGCTAATGTTGGTGGGAGCAGGGGCAGGGTCGTCATTTCTGTGGCGCAACAGGATGCGGCCAGCCCCCATTGTGCATTTGCTCGTTTCTTATCTACATCCTCTTTGCGTTTCCCCCTCCCCCGAGTCCTCATCAATTTAAAATTGCCAAGTTTTGTGCGTTTTCTCTTCCTGTTGTAGACGTTGTTGTTACGAGTGTATGTAGAAAATATTGTTGTTATTTCTGTTGTTGCTGCTGCGTGCAGGTGGACACGTGCGCCACGTGCCACACTGGGCTTTGCCCCTGACAGTTAATGGTTGCCACTGACGTTGCCGTTGCCAGTGTTGCCATCCCCGTTCCTCTCACAACCTTGTCTGCGATAAGTTCTTGCCTGCGTTGCCTGGGCGTCATGCAAAGCTGCAGTTCTCAATGCATACGCACGCACACGCACACATATAGGTATGAAGAGAGATAGGGAGAGTGAGTGGGGGAGGGAAAGCGTGAAATGGGGTTTAGTAACTGAGCTCAGTAATGCATGTATAGTGTTGCCATACCTACGAAATGTCGCTTGCAAGAAGAGACTTTTGCGAAGACAACAGAATACCACTTATAATTTGGTATTAATGAGATAAAGTAGGCAAAACATAACCTCAAGAAATTCTGCAATCTAAAGATAGCAAAAAATATAACCTAAAAACCGGACTGTGCATTACATATAAGGATGCTATATTTACTATATGATATATTAAAGAGATTTATCTAAAATAGTGTTGGGTATACATATGTAAATTAATAAATTTAAGAGTGTAGGCGAATTATTAAATATTTAAGCACATATAGTTTTAAAATATATATAGCTAAAAATATATAAATTAAAAGAAATGAAAAAATGTATACCATATAAAATTAAATAAGTATAAAAAATAATTTAAATTGATAAATTATAATTAAATAAATACCAATTAAGCGTAGCATTTTCACTGAAGTAATCAGTATACCCGGAGTGCACAAGCAGTGCAATGCAAAGGCTTACGACGTAATAAGCGGCAACAGTTGTCGCTGCGAAACTGAGCGCTGGGGTTGACATTGTAAGGGTGACGGAGAGCAGCGGCAGTGGCAGAGACGGGGGAGTCGCTGCGCTGTTTAGCTGAGCGTAGTTCTCAGTGCTCAGAATGCAACGAGCCGTGGGTTAAGTGCTTCCCGCTGCCATTGGCACTCGCACTCATACACACACGCACACACACATGAACACAACTAAAAGAGAGAGGCGGGCACACGCGCTCAGCTTTGTATTGACGCACTCGACTGGGCGATGAGAACACGTCAAAGCGTTAATCCCCACAGCGCGAGCCAAGTGAGCCAGTGCAGTTGCCGTCACTGTCACAGTCGCGCAAGTCGCGCAAGTCGCAGCCGCAGTCGCAGTCGTAGTCAACGTTCTCTACGGTTTACGTCGACGCAGCAGCAGCAGCCACATTCGCAAATTGAACGTCGATGCGAACGTGTCGCGTGAGCGGAAGGAAAATATAAAATTGAGAAAAGTCAAAAGAGAATTCAAGTTCGATTTCTATTGATAATTATCGAACTATTGTTCTCCCATCACTAGTACTACTCCAGCATGGCTCTGCGCAGTGCGAATGTGATCTGGTTCCGCCACGGACTGCGGTTGCACGACAATCCCGCGCTGCTGTCCGCGCTGTCCGATAAAGAACACGGCGTTGCGCTTATTCCCGTCTTTATATTCGACGGAGAGAGTGCTGGTAAGTAGAGGGTATCTGTCAGTCTGTCGGTGTCTAATGCCTGCTTCTTCTTCTTCGCCAAAGTATGAGCTAATAGTGCGAGTCAGCGTCTTTTCGGTTACAAAATACTTCGCTTGCTTGCATATGCAGCATTTCATGAGAGGAAGGGGTAGAGGGCAAGTACGCGCGCCTAGGTACAATCAGCTCAAACCAAACAATGCTTTCTAATCCAATTTGCATGTGCGCAACAGAGACAGGGCTACAGGTCGTTACAGACCAAGAGAGAGGAGGCAGAGAACGCGTATCGTATGCAGTTTGTTGCTCTCAGAGACTCTGATAAGATACACGAGTGTACAAATGTACCTATGTATGTACTGTGTGTACATTTGTACCCAAGTTGCATTGTGTGCCGGCAAACACATGTTAATTGTAAATACGAAATTCAATACTCGCTCAGTAGAGTCTCTATCTCCCTCTCGCTCTCTCTTGCTCTCTCTCATTCTCTTTCGATAACGTTACAAGTAATTGCACAAAATTAATGCTTCGATTCGATTCGAAACATTCAATTCTCTTTCATTGACACATCAGAAATACTATTTACTTAATATTCTCACTACATAGTAAGAAATGCTCATTATGCAATAAAATTATTTGCTTTGAGCTGTAGTTATATTGTATACATAAATTAGACCAAGTAAAGCTTATAAGCCAAGTACTACACATTTCCCTTAAGCAAAAAGAACAGTATAACTAAAAGTACATACTTAATAACTCATTATTTATTAGGTTGCAGTATAGTTCCGTCTTATCAAGAACTAATAATATAATGGTTGTACAAGAAATTGTTAGGGAACACACCTTAATTTGCGAAGATCTTTCAGTAATGAATATTAAAAGCATTGTTGTATATCTTGGTGAGTTGCTGAATTATTCAAAATGCTTTGATCAAAACTTTTACAACTTTAAAACAAAAGAAAATCGAAGAAAAGTGCAAAATATGTTTTAAGTTCAAAGAGACACTCAAAAAAATAACGTTTAAATTATTTTCGAATATATTTTAAATTATTCTTATATTAAATATCAAAATATAGTATTTATATTTAATATTTGGCAAGCAAATTAAGTGTCTAATAACGAAAACAAAGACTTGCAGGTTGTGAGAACCTTCAAAAAGAGATTACCCACTGTAAATATTACGCATACGCCGCGTTAGAATCAACTGTGCAACTTTATAATATGTAATTCAATGTCATTTACAGGCACCAAGAGTGTGGGCTACAATCGCATGCGCTTCTTGCTGGACTCGTTGCAGGACATCGACAAGCAACTGCAGGCGGGCACAGAAGGACGTGGTCGCCTGCTCATCTGCCAGGGCCAGCCAGCGTCGATCTTTCGCCGTCTGAACGAGCAAGTGCGTCTGCAAAAGATCTGCGTGGAGCAGGACTGTGAACCGATATGGAACGAGCGAGATGAGGCCACTAAGAGTCTGTGCCGCGAGCTGGGCATCGAGTATGTGGAGAAGGTGTCGCACACGCTGTGGGATCCGCGCATGGTGATCGACACGAATGGTGGCATTGCTCCGCTCACCTATCAGATGTTCCTGGTGAGTAACTAATGCTGCCTCAGGGTCGACTACTCATCCAACTTGTGTCCTGCTCCATAGCATACTGTGCACATTATCGGGCTGCCGCCGCGTCCTGTGGACGATCCCGACTTTGAGGACGTGAGCTTTGTGCAACTCTCGTCCGAGTTGCGCTCAGAGCTAGGCTGTTTCGATCAGGCCCCCATGCCGGAGGACTTTAACATCTATAGCGACAATATGGGCTACTTGGCCAAGATCAATTGGATCGGTGGCGAGACGCAGGCACTAATGCTACTGGGCGAACGGCTCAAGGTGGAGCAGCATGCCTTCGAGCGTGGCTTCTATCTGCCCAATCAGGCCATGCCCAATATACTGGATACGCCCAAGTCGATGAGCGCCCATCTGCGCTTCGGCTGCCTCTCGGTGCGACGCTTCTACTGGAGTGTACACGATCTCTTCAAGAACGTGCAGCTGCGAGCCTGTGTGCGTGGCGTGCAAATGACTGGAGGGGAACACATTACAGGGCAACTGATCTGGCGGGAGTATTTCTACACCATGTCCGTTAACAATCCCCAGTACGATCGCATGGAGGATAACGAGATCTGTCTGAACATACCGTGGGCTAAGCCGCATGCAGATCATCTGCAACGCTGGCGTGTTGGCCAGACGGGCTTCCCACTGATCGATGGCGCCATGCGGCAACTACTCGCCGAGGGGTGGCTGCATCACACACTGCGCAATACGGTGGCGACGTTTCTCACTCGCGGCGGTCTGTGGCAGAACTGGGAGTACGGCGTGCAGCACTTTCTCAAGTATCTGCTAGATGCGGATTGGTCTGTGTGCGCCGGCAACTGGATGTGGGTTTCGAGTTCGGCTTTTGAACGCCTCTTGGACTCCTCCCTGGTCACGTGTCCCGTAGCTCTGGCCAAGCGACTCGATCCCAATGGCATCTACATCAAGCAGTATGTGCCGGAGCTGCAGAATGTGCCCAAAGAGTTCATGTGAGTGCCGCATTAAGAGTTGTAGACTATGGAGACTCGTAATAGCTGTAAATTGTTATGTAGGGATATGCTGAGAGTAGTAAAGATCAGGTAAGATTCTTAAGTAGTGAAGTCTTGTTATACATCTATTTTTGCAGTAGAGATTTATTCAGATTTCGTTAATGCAATGAATAAGTGAAGCATAGAATAAAATAGTTAAGAAGTAGAAGTAAAGAATTGAAGACCAGTTAAGATATAGTAGTGTAGATTGATGATGATTAAGAATATACATAGTTTGTGGGGCAACATACGCTTTAGGTTGGCACAAAGTTATAATATACTTCTTCCCTATGGGTGGCGGGTATAGAAAGAGATAAATTGTGTAGATTAGATGACTCAAAATCGTATGGTTGAACTTGCAGGTAATAGAAACTTGTATTAATACTATTATTATAACAAAAATAGGATGTGAAGAACGCAGAAAGTAATAAAACAAATGTTAAAAGTTGTAGAGAGTAGTGAAAATGAGAAGAATAGAGTATAGTAGAAAAATAAAGGAAGGCGTGCCACAATGTTGGAGAGAAGTTTAAGGTCTGATAATTCCCCTTAGCCAATTCCCCACTCTTTATCTCTCTTTCAGTCATGAGCCGTGGCGCATGTCCGCCGAGCAGCAGGAACGCTACGAGTGCCTCATCGGAGTCCATTATCCGGAACGTATCATTGACCTGGCGAAGGCCTCCAAGCGGAATATGCTAGCCATGATGGCACTCCGTAATTCGTTGATAACGCCGCCGCCTCATTGTCGGCCCTCCAACGAAGAGGAGGTGCGTCAGTTCTTCTGGCTGGCCGACTAAGTAAGCGAAGAAGTGGAAATCGAAGAAATCAGCTGAGGCTGAGGGAAATGAAGTAACCCACTCTCATTTGAAGTGTATCTGTTTTATTATTGTGTAACGGTTGAATTAAATCTCCGGTCTTATCATTTAAATCATTAATAATGTTTTATTTCGATTTTAGTTTTTTAATTAAAATATTTGCTACAATACAATTTGTATTTCAATGTCTTTAACAGCTTATAACCCATAGATATTTGTATATATATATTATATTTAGCTTACTGTAAAGTGATTTATGTTGTATACATATATAAGTTTACCATATATATAGTTATTATTATCATTTGTTTTACACTTTCAAAATAACGGCATTAATTACGAAACGAATTAATTATGCTTTCTTTTTATTTTGAGAGAAATCGAACGTGAATTAATTTGAAAAATTGCAATTTAATAATGTAATTAATTAGTTTGTCATTCCTGTTTTACGCTAATTACGAAAATTGTACGCGTACTTAACCTCTTTATCCTTCATTATTATTCATTAGATTTCCCATTTTGCATTTGCCATTCCATTTCTGTGTTTGTATATTTCGTTTTAATGCCTAGAATTGTATTTGTCGAATCTAATTTTGAATTTTTATTTTCGTAGAATGTGTGCAATAAATTGGCCTCGTTGGGGCTCGATTAATGGGGGGACCTATAAGGATTTATTGTTGAAACTTGAGTCCCTCGACAGTTGTTGCTACAAAGCATATATAGAATATAGTAGAACAGTTGACATAACCTCGACTTGGCCAAGGTTCAAGGATTCTTCGCAAAATTTTCTCGGCTAAAATGCATTTCCATGGGGAGTTTTGCGAAGATAAGTATAGATATATCGAAATTCAAATAAATTCGAATTAACATTTAGAGCATATTGAGAAAAGTTTTGTCTGTGTGAGTGTGTTATATAGTTAGAGTATATGTAAATTTGCTATGGTCGTGTAAGTAGTACACGCGGTATACGGTATATATGGTACAATTGCTGAATAAACAACGAAATTGAACGGGAACTCACGGCGCAAGTAATAACAGACTCTCCATATTCATATACAAATATACATACAGATACATACACATATATTTGAATATCATTTCATAACGCATTGTAACACATTTCCAGTATTATTTATTTATATATTTTCGCATTTTGTTTTCATTTTCTTTTGTTTTTGTTTTCCTATGTATAATGTACATACACACATGCATACACGTACATACATACATAACATACGTATCTACACTTTGCCTATGCATTGTTTATATAAATATCCTGTGCAGGTCAATGTGTGTGTGTATGTGGCTGTGGGTTAGTTAGTATGTGTGTGTTTAGATCTCGAACGAAAAGCCCGCCTGAGTTTAGCCTATAAAGCGTTTGCCCCATTAAATATGCAACACTTTGCAGCATTATGCAAATTGTTCGACTTTCCTGCACTTCCTAACGCTTTTCACGGGCTTTTCCAAAAGAAATCTACGCTTTAAGCTTATGAGGTTCAATTTAATTCCATTTAGTGTTTTGTTTTATTTCATGCGACATGTATCGAAGCACACTAACCAACTTTGAATAGGGATTATCATCGAGTATCTTTAAGATACATATTCCCCTGGTGTGTGTGTGTTTTCGGAACATGCCCCGCATGTGTTTTATACTACGATGGGCTCTCTGTTTTGTTTGTTTTGTATCTGTTAAAAGCCGTTCGTAGTTCTTCCTCCCCCTCTCCCTGTTTAAAATGGACGTTTCATAGATAGATAAAGTTAGACTTTGAGCAGAAAGTAGCGGCAAGTACTTGAAGCATTTGGTGTGGGAGTGACGACATTCATTGTTAGATTTACATGTGTGCCTGGCATATTTCCTATATATGTACGTTGTATGTGCATTAAATCGAATTCTGGCAGTATATATTGCATTCGCATTGAAATCTATATAGAACCTTTTTATATGTGAAGCACACACTCGATACAACTGTGAGGGATCGATATGGTATTCTATTTTTTTGGGGGCAGGGCCGGGGAATATTAACAACCCGTTTAGTCTTTCGGTGCTAAATAATTCATGAACTTAAACCGCAATTTTATCTCGATTCCCCACAAGAAATACTCGAAGAAATCTGACAACTTCGTTGCAAATTTTTGACATTTGCATAGGCAAGTCACAGAGTTGCCCCAATTTGCAGTCCGTGCGTATGTGTGTGTGTGTGCTGTGTATAAATGCCAAACTAACAGATAAGTCGCCTGCTGCTTTCTTTCGCTTTCACTTGGCTTCGATGCATTTCTTTTTTTGTTCATTTATTTATTCATTTCATTTGCTTTTCTTTCTTTCTTTTTCACATGCAACTTTGCGCTGCAATCGTTTTTTAACTTTTTACATTGACTATCATTTTAGTGTTGGTTTCATTTACAGTTGCAACATAACGAGCTAACATCATCAAATAATACAAATCGAATTCGAGGCAACAACTTTAATCATCCGTTTACAGATTTTTATTGCTACTATTTATGCTAAGGTGTGACTTTCATAGAGGACCGTTTATGGGATAACGATGCCTGTATTCTGTGTTGGTATTGTGTGTCCTGTTTATAATTTACGTACAAAATAAAACTTAGCTAAGGGCCACAATTTGTTGTTGCTTGGTGTTTTTGTTGGTGTTTAAGTTGCTTTTATTTCTGCTGCATTCTATGGTGAGCTGCCCTAAGAGCTTGTTGCTGTTGTTGGTTCTACTGCTGCTGCTACTGTTGTGTTTGTTGTTGCTTTGCACTTGGTGTTTTATTTTTGTTGTCGTTCATCATCCATTGTTTAGATTTTGTATATTTATTTATGCATTTCGTTTTCATTTAGCTGAATTTTGTTTGTTTGTTTGAATTGTGTGTTTGTGTATTGTGTTGTTTTTCATTTACATATTTTTTAAAAAATTCTATGACATTTAATCACCATCAGCACGCATGCCTCGCACCTCGCCCACAGAACGCTGCTTGTCGAGCTCCTCCTTCACCTGATCCTCGATGGCGCGTATATCTGCCATTGTTAGACCGTACCAGCGATCAGTTGAACAGAAAACTTGGCTGCAATATTGAAGAGAAGTTAGTATATATGGTATGTTAATCTACAACTCTATCTATCTGCTCACCGATGGAAGTTTGTGAAGAGACGTCGCTCGGACTTCTGTATGAAGTTCTCCACCCTCGTTTGCAGGCCAAACCATTTGAACTCACAGGTGACCAGTTTGTAGCAGGTCATCACGGGTTTCACATTGTGTCGCCAATCGGTGCCAATCAAGGGACCACGACCAGTTTTCTTTGACTGGTAGCTGTCAATAGAAAAGTATACAATCGGTTAATAGATACAAACTATACAGTACAATACTGTATTATTGTTACTCACGTAGTTGGATCCTCCTCGGCCTTGTAGTCTGCTGGCAGAATGGCATCGTTGGCAATGTCGATGTGGACCACGTCACGTACTTTCAGCTTATCGGGTGTAAGCTCGTGAACCTAAAATAAGATCAGATTATAGAATCGCCGTTATATATCAATGATTAGGGAATTGTTGGTGTCAATAAGGACTAGGTAAAATTAATGAGTTTAGTTAGTTAGTATGTTTCGAATGGACATGCACGTGAAACTCATTTGGACAACCTAAAGGAAAGAGAGATGACAAAAGTAAAGAATAAATCATATATAATGGCCAGATAACTCACATTCACACTGTCGCCGGCATCGTTAAAATGTAGCGAATTAACTATAACAGCAAAATTTTGATTCATAAACCCAGGATTCTAACCATAAACAGCCAAAATTAAAGCCAATCATAACCAAAACCAATTTAATTTAATTTAAGTATAATTTGAAAAACGTTCATGAAATTGTTGTTAGTATTTGTGCATATTATATACATGTGTGTGTATGAGAGTGTTCAATGGAAGAAAGAGAGAAACGAAAAACACATAAATTAGTTAAGAAGTTTAAAGCTTCACTTACATTTTCTGAGTTTCCCTCATCGCCGACGTGCAACGTGTCGATGATTATTTTGAATGCATCTTTCATGAACTTGGGATTCTAGAAGAGTGCGCAGCAAATTCAATTAATTAAGTTATTATTTTTATCAATCTTCACAATATGCTCTCAAGATTTCAATGAATTTATCTTGATCTTTGACAGATTTAAATGATTAACTATATATAGAAACTGTAAATTGTTGTACATTATATTTAATTTAGAAACCTGCATTCGATGGTATGCACCACAAGCACCGCATACATTATTCAATTATCTATTAGATAGTTTGTCCTCTTTTATATGTGTCTACACATATTGTAATTACCGTAATAATCGTTCTACAGAAGGGATAAGCATTCCAGGCCTCCTCGTGAATCTCCAACGAACCCTTGGGCGCTAATAATCTTATATACGCTGGAACTTTTGATTGCAGATGGTAGATCTTGTATGTATACTGACCGGAATTGTATTTGCCTCCTGAAGACGAGTGTAAAGAGATTAACAAAATAAAGTAAATAAGGCAGGTGTGCCAAAAAAGCGAGTGCTGCTTACCCAACAATGGGAAATTGTCGAAGGGTTCATTTTTTAATACTTCGATGCCTTCGCCACCGCCCGTGTTCTCCTTCGACGCCTCTGCCACAGAGAATAATTGTGCTATTTGATACTACAGAGAAAAACAATTAATGATATCAGAGCAGCAGCAATACGGAATCCAATATGTCTTACCTCTTCCACAGTTAATGGCAAAGTCACGCGGCTGTAAAGAGAGAAAGAAGAAGGGGAGAGAGATTGCGTTAACGAGCGAGTCTGTTGAGCAAATATAAAAGGTATTTTAAATTAATTAATTTTAATATGTGCTACAATTTTAATTAAATGCAGGCACAGGCAATGGGAGTAAGTGAGGAGGGAGCACCAACAGCGTGGAAAAGTTTCGTCGCCCTGGAGAGAAATTCATTTCCGAAAACAACCTAAAAGTATGCAACACTTTAAAACCCAAATAGGCGTGTGTCAACGAGCAAACTGGGACTGGAATGGAGAAGGTGCCCACGGGGTAGGTGAAGAGAAGCAGATGGGGGCATAGCAATGTGATGTGGTTTGGGTGCCACACACAACATAATTGCGACGGCCTTGAAACTTGCTCGCACACCGGCTTCACTTTGCTGCGGTTTCTCTATGTGGCATAACCCGAATTGAAAATATTAATGCCACAACTGCCAAATAACAACAAAAACAAAGTTCTTGGCCACACTTAGTGCACGCGTGCATACCCTATAAAAATTTACTATGTACAGAGTTTATGAGTTTCAATTTGAGCTGTTTCTTTGAGATTTATGATTAGCTAAAGGACTCTCGGCATAGAGTATGCCTTGGGAAATTGGCTAGAAAGTTGTGTTTTCTTTTCTTTTTTTTTGGCCATGACTCAAGCTTCTACTGCTGCAGCCGTAAAACGTGGCCAAGGTGCAAAACTTGGCCCGTAAAACTGACGCAGTTAAGATTCTCATTTCGCCACGTTTTATGAGCCTCGTCGTCGTCGTTGTCGTTGTTGCTGTTGCAGTTAGATTTCCCCGAGAGGAAGAGGAATATGCTACTGAGGAATTAAGAACAATGAGATTTCCAGTCAGGTTTGCCGACTTTGGCTGCTGCTGCCGGTGGTGCTGCAATTAACCTTTTGCCATTGTTGACACGTTTAATGACGTGTTGCTAATTGCCCGCCCAATGTCACACGAAGCCTCGACTGGGCGTGGCCCTGTCTTATTGGACTCTCTCGTGGACTTGGCTTGTCTCACTTAACCTCCTGGGCCACAACTTAATAAAGGTTAAGGTTCAGGCTCAACTCGACACCGGAAACCCCTCGAATGGGCCAACGGGGGCGTGGCAAAGGCGACGAATTTATTCACAAAGTGTGTGCAAAGTAAATTGACTTATTCACACTTAATTTGGTGTGCAAAAAGGTTAGGTTAATCCTCGACAGTTCTGCACTAGATTACAAGCTTAAACACGATTATCGGGGAGGGGCATAGCTATGCTAAATTAAATTTCTAAACTGAACGTAGTACAAATTCTTAAAGAGCTCTGAAAATTTAAGAAGAGAATTCAAGTTGCTTAAATTTTATATAAATCTTAATGTCTTTCTCAACAAAATTTCAGCATTTTATCTGATGCAAAACTTTTCGTTTCGCCTGCTCGAGTTTAATCAGTTTTCGTTGAATCAATTCAAATTACAGAAAAGTTCTTCAGAAAATAAATTGCTCATAAAGCAAGTTGCTGTTGTTGTTGTTGCTGTTGCTGTTGCTGTCACGAACAATACGAAATGGCCAAATTGGCGACAATACGAACCTGAAGAGATAAGTAAACAAGTTTTCGACAGAGGGTTGCGAAATAAAACTAGGTCAAAAATCAAATGGGGCGACAGATCAAACGATAAAATCAACAGAGAAGAAGAGGAAGCTGTACAGAGAATTATGCAAAAAGTGGAATGTATTGAAGTGTAGTTGTTATCAAGAACGTAGCATGAGCAGAGGGGGGGACTTGGAAAACTGCCACGTTATGCCTGGCTTGTCACTGGAGGGGGGAGAAGCGACTCAAGCCAATGGATTGAAGAGCATTTGAAGTGAACCCCAGCAAGACCAAAAGCCCGCGCACTCATCTCGGTGAGATGAGGAGGGCCAAGGTTCATGTAAGACCAAAGGGAAATGTTTTCTTATTGTTTTCATAATTGAAAATGGAAAGTGAATATGCGGTTGCATGTGTGTGAGTGTCTCTATTGCCCATGTGAGAGCCACTTGGCCGAGGCACTTCTCCTTCTCTTCGTCTTTATCTCTCTCTCCACGCGCCTTGCTTCATCTTTCTCCAGTGTTTGTGTGTGGTTTGCGGTCTCTGTTTGTGGGCGTGGATTCCGCTTGAGTGGACTCTGTAGGTTGGTTTTGTTTAATAATTGAAGGCCGCAGCACACACAATATGAAAGGGAAACACGAGTGAGTGTGTGTGTGAGTGGGATAGGTAAAGAGTGCAAATACACTTAAAGTGTACTTGAAAAAGAGTTATCAACAATTTACAACAGCTTGGGGAAAGAGCAAATAAATTTGAATTCAATTAAATGAAAGTATTACTAACTTTTTCTACATTTCACCTTGATAGATACAGCTAAAGATTCACTGATTAATATTTATATTCCCCAGTTGCATTAGAAAAACTATTTAGCTGACTAAATAAACATTCTGAAAACGCAATTTGTTACGGATCCATTTAACGCCTTGCCCCGAATGTCTGCTGTGATATCTAATCAGTTGTAGCATGTTTCACACACGCACTCATTCGTGTTTATAACTAGCCAATCGAAAATAAATTAATAAAATTGCGTGTGCTGCCCCCTTTCGAACTGAAAGATTTTCAGCGTCTCTCATGTCAAATTCGCTATATGCAACTTAGAAGGGCACCTGATGTGTGTGTTTCTCTTATCAGATCAAAGTTTCAACTTGAATCAGCTGAAACGGCAATTTAGGAACAAGCTGAACACGTTAATAATACATAATAATCGAAGCAAAGTGCACTGATCGTTTGCCAATCGAAGCATTTCGAATGTTTTCGCTTGAGTTAACCAGCAAAAATAGCAATATAATGATGGCAAAGTCAATTTTATAGCATTCATTCATTTCAGTGCGATATATTGCAAAATTCCACATGGAATATGGATATATTAAGCTGAAAATTAGTGAAAAACTGTAATTTTAAAATCTAATCAACGTTTGAGAAAGAGAGTGGGACAGAGAGAGAGAGAGAGAGAGAGAGAGAGAGAGAGAGAGAAGGAGAGAAACAGACGGAGTGTGTATTTTAATGACTCACAGAAACAAGTTCGATTGTACGCATTATGGTTGACCTTTCTGAGAATAAGATAAATCATATATAGAGTCGGTATACATATATAAAAATGATTAAAGGATTTCTAAAAATACACTGGATTTAGGTATAGGTATATATGCATATAGTAAAGATTGACTATTTGCTAAAACAGTTTACTCATTTATCCATATGTGTACAGGGTTAGTGCTTTATACAATGGGAATTACAGTTATTCCACATTGTACCACACTTGGCAATAAATCAATTTGCTTAGCTGGGCAATTAAGCTTTTGCTTTTTAGCATAAATAAACAAACAAATCGAGAATGACAGCCCCCTCTTACAAATTAGACTCCGTTCTTCTGCTGGCAATGTGGAAATAAAACTTTCAACGCGACTGTTCAATGAAGACGCGAGCTTGACGCCCACTGTGCAACATGGTGAGGGGGTAGTAGAACACGTAATCATTTGATTGCCCTTTTGACAGCCATTGGCAGAAAACAAATATTTATGCGAAAGCGAAACAGCGCACTGGAATACAATATAAATACATATGTATATTATTATTCTTTAATTTACGGCAACGGCGGATCTCCTTCATTCCGTGGGCAGCAATTAATTACTGATGTGGAGGTTTTAAATGTTTGTTCTCCTCAACTTTCTCGGTTTTCCTTCTGCTGCTGCTGCTGTTGACACTTTTCACGCAGCACCAGCAGCAGCACAACCCGCAAATAAACCAAAAAATGCTGGTAAATAATAAAATGCTTACTCTGCAAACAGAACCTCGACAGCGAATTTCATTAACGATAGCTCTTTATTGGCGTTTGCCTTTAGTGGTCCCCAAATTTGTTTAGGCTCTACTTAATGTGCTATATACATACTATATGCACAGATAAATATATATGTATACACATATGTATATATATATATATATATATATATTGTTTATGTAGTGTACATTTACACGCGTCTACCTTTCTGTTATCGTAAATTATTCTGTTTACTTTGCGTTAAAACCTCATTGACCCTTTTTCAATTAATTCAAATGTAATTTGAATTCAGCGAAACTCGGTTCCACTCCAAATACGGGCTAACTTCTCTACATAAACCGAATCCCTAAACAATTATTTGAGACTCCTCTTCAAGAACCACATCGGAAATCTCTTTTTAATAATTTAAAACTGCACTTAAGTCTGATAATCTGTAAGTAAAGACAGTATAGATGCAGATACATTATAGTTCCTAATGCGATTCCTAATAAGATTTATGCAGATTCAATTTGAATCTATAGAATTGCCTAACAAGCGATAGAAGTACCTGAATGATAATATACACAGCTCTAGAGCAGTAAAGTTTATTTACAACTTAAATGATCAACGCACTTTCATCATGATATGCATATATGGTGTGGTAAACACACATTATATGGTATATAGTTATGTATGTCCTTCACTTGCGGCACAATGTCAAGTCAATTAAAAAAATCGAAACTGTTTTATTTTTGGCAATTTCCGCTCGTTAATGAGAAAATGGAAACGAGAAAATATTAACGTGAGCAAGCTGCAAATGACAAAATGAAAGCAAGACTGATGGATGAGTCAAGCGAGCGCAGATACAAGTTGAACCGTTTGCCCTTAATTAAATGCCTGTCAAAGCCAGAGATAAATCAATAGATAGAGATAATAGAGGAGTATAAGAACTGCTATATTAACATCTCTGTTCCTCAGGCATTTCAGTGAATATAATTGGATTACTTCGTACATGAACTTTAGGCTACAACTTTAAGACTACAGTCTTTCTTAATAATCAACAATCTGATTGGGCGTTAAAGTCGTAGAAATAAACCCTTGAATAGCCGTAGGGAAGCTAATAGTTGAATTACACACAGACACACACATACACTGATGTGCAGTACACACGTCTACGACGTTATCAACATGTTTGATTGAAGCGCCGTTACGCTGATAAGGCAGCTGTCAAACAGGTGCAAAATTGCATGAGGTTTTGTCAAAGAAAGGTAAGAGAAGAGGTAAAGTAAAAAGAGAGCGGGACCAGCTGTTCAGTTAATAACTCATTGCACATGACTACAACAACAAATTGTCAACGTGGCAAATAATATGTATTTCGTATTACAATCATTTTTGGACACCGGAAGTGTTTGTGATGATGATAAAACGTAAATAGGTTTGCATATCTCAGCACGCGTTGCCAATCATTACGTCATCTGTGAAGTCACGTAAATAACAACAGCAACAACGACGACTGCTGAATGAGAGTGGAAAGACAACAACAACACCGGCGCACACTGGCAAAGATAAGGCAAAAACTTTTGTCGCATACTGTGTCGAAAAATACAGAGAGATAACAACAACTTTATGTAGAAAGTTAATAATTTAAAGGCAATTTTGAGCAAGCAGTTGGCAACGCGGCTCGAGTAACTGTAACAAACACAACGATAACGAGAGTAAAGACAGAGAGCGAGAGTGAGAGAGCAGTGAGAGAGAGTAACGAATGAGCGCAAAATCGATTTGTCACAATCAGCGGCTTGGACACGTTTTGAATGTCAGTTAGCAACAATTTGACTGAAAGTTTAAATATTATCGAGTGTTTAAAATACTCACAATTCCTTGATCTGCATTTTGTTTTGTATTGCTCCGTTGATTTACTGCTTGTCAGGCGGCACACACACAAACACACGAACAGAGATTGAGGAAGAGAAAGAGAGGGGAAATTTTGATTTAGATTTCTTTGAATTTCAATGTGTTGCACTTGGATGCAACCTTCACACACGCGATCCGCGATCGCGGGGAGGATGCACGCACTGATTGCGTATTTTTTCAATGACAATACAAAAATTCGCCTTTAGGATTTGATAGCACACTTTTTACGATATTATATTTTCGTTTTTTTATGGACCTTCGGCCCTTGACTACCCTCTTTTTTAGTAGTCTTTCGTTTTAGTTGAATGTCGGCGAAAAGCACGAGTCATACGCACTCACACACACACAAGTGTACGCCCGCTCTCACATGCACACACAAATACACGTTTGCAAGTAAAAGTGGCAAATTTTGAAGTGTGTACACGTACATTCTATTACTAATTGTGGTTGTCTGCCGATTTGTTTACCCGCGAATACTTTGCGTATTCAGTTTCAGCAGTAATAGTAATTGATTTTTGTACACGACGACGATACACAGTGTGACCAAACTATCCAAGGTTAAAATTACTACTGTAAAGACATAAGTCTACGATTATTTTAACTTGAGTACGAGTATCGATACCTATTGTGAACTAAACATGAGTACTCATCGATATCTATAGTCAGACGAGTAATTAAAAATGTAAACATCGATAAATCGCTCTTTGCTATCGAGTTTCTTGCACGTGTATGACACAAATCATAATATGTTATAAATACCCGAAAATTGTTAAAAGCGAATAACAAAAATGGGAAAACTAAATGTTACGGTATTGCGGTACCTCACTAAAGAGGATTTTCGCGTTTTGACTGCCATTGAAATGGGAATGAAGAACCACGAACTGGTACCAGGCCCGTTGGCTGCGGCAATTGCCAACCTTAAAACAGGCGGAGTCCACAAGCTGCTCAAAGAGCTCTGCAAGCACAAATTACTGGCTTACGAGCGTGGCAAGAAGTGTGAGTGTTATTATATATGCACACACAAATACGAATTAGTCTGACACCTTTGTTATTACTTTTAGACGATGGCTACAGGTTGACAAACACAGGCTACGATTATCTAGCATTAAAATCTTTAACGCTACGCGGATCAGTCAGTTCCTTTGGCAATCAGATTGGCATTGGCAAGGAGTCCAACATTTATGTGGTTGCCGATGAAGAGGGCACCCCCATTTGCCTCAAACTGCATCGTCTGGGACGCACATGCTTCCGCAATGTCAAATCAAAACGTGACTATCATGGACGCCGTCACAAGGCTTCGTGGTTGTACCTATCACGTATCTCAGCGACTCGTGAGTTCGCCTACATGTCAGCCCTATACGATCGCGGTTTTCCCGTTCCCAGACCCATCGATTTTAACCGACACTGCGTGCTAATGGAACTGGTTAATGGTTGGCCAATGTAAGTTGATGTCTAGAGTGTTTCAATTGATTTGATTAACGTGGGGTTCCTTTTCTTACAGGACACAAGTGCATGAGTTACTCGATCCTCCACAAGTCTACGATGATCTTATGAACCTCATTGTACGCCTGGGTAACTCTGGAGTCATTCATGGTGATTTTAATGAGTTCAACCTGATGGTTACTGATGCCGGCAAGCCCATTTTGATTGATTTCCCCCAAATGATGTCCACATCACATGAGAACGCTGAATTGTAAGTGACTTTTTAAAGTATTCTCTTTAGTTTGCTAATTTCCTTCTCCTTTTATAGCTTCTTTGAACGCGACGTCACATGCGTGCGTGAGATGTTCCGTCGCAAGTTTGGCTATGAGAGCGAATATTACCCTAAATTCAGTGATCTGGTGCGGGAAGATGATCTGGATGCAGAGGTGCATTGTACCGGCTATGGCTTCACTAAGGAAATGGAACAGGATCTGTTGCAAGAATATGGCATGGTCGAACTAGAGGAGGAGGGCGAGGAGGCCGAGGCGCTAGCTGATGATGTGCCGCCAGCCTTAGTGCCTGGTGCAACAGCTGAGATCGATGAATGCCGCAGGCAATTGGAGAACGAGGTGTCCTACAGTGAGACGAAGCCTACACAGAAATCAGATGATGCCATAAGGCGATACATTGAATCGTGCACGCAGTACTTGGGTAATTTAAGCGTTGGTCCCGAAGTTCCTGATCAGACTCCGGCAGCGGCACCTAAAATCATAGAAACAGAGCATCAGACAGTTGAAGCTGTTGAAGAGAAACCTGTTGAAGTTATTCCCGAACCTGTGGAAGCTACTCCAGCACCTGAAGATACACACTCCATCAGTTCTAACGATCTGGAAACAGATGATATGCCAGAGATGGCTGGCATCGATCCCAACTCACGCATGTATCGTCTCAAGATGGTCGAACAGTTGCTGAACGATGCACGCAGTCAGCGTTCCTACTCCACCACGGCCAGCACAATAGCTCCAACTGTGATCACCGATCGCATACGCCGCAATATGGATGTGCGAGAGAAGCGAGAGCAGCGCAAGCGTTGTGTGGCCAAGGGAGAAGCGAGTGCTGTGCATCGTCATCGTAAGGAGAACAAGGATGTCGTCAAGGAGTACGCAGGCTGGGACTTTTAGTTAGTTGAAGACAACTGTGTATAACCATCTTTGTAATCAAATTAGAACGTCGTGTATTTTGCAACCATAACTGACGTTTCCTTCATGCCCTTATAAGGGTCGGGAGCTGGCAGTGCAATAATGCAGTCTGTAAATTATTAATGACTTCGTTCAGTAGTAGTAGCAGTATCCAAATATTTATATAAACTCACATCTGTTATCGTATTATCCAGTCATCTATAATGCAAGTCAGTCCAGGGTAATGAACTAATGAAAAGGGATGCGATGAACACACGTTGATGATGAAATTAACAAGTCTTCATAATAGTACGAGTATAAACTGATTATTCAACCAGCATACACTTATAGCGTGTGGTACAAAGCACTAAAAAACAATGAATAATATTGATAGATAGCGTAGATAATATGATGAGGTAGAAGCGTCCAGAGCGAGAGCACTTCGCAAACAACGTGGAAGCTTGTTTGGAATCCATATAACAGCACAGATAGTCTAGTTACAAATGCATACTACATAGCTACAGAGATGTACATCACACGACATCTAGCGACTGCTAAATTAAGGCACTGCGATGACTAGGCAAGATTATAACCATGTGTGTGGATAATAGCGTCGTTAAATCTGAATAAAATATGTAAGTTTTATATACCCAGAGACGTTATAATTCGCGTTGTTCTTATCACAAACACTAAGTCTCTATAAAGGTGCAGCAAAAACGGTTCTGGCGGCAAACGTGAGCGAGATTTGCGGGTGTCAAGTTGAAGTCTAGAGATCAAGAGTCAATATGCCAGAGCAAACCATTCAAAAGTTCCATGCGGCGCCAGTGTGGCTCACACGTGAGTACGTCGAGCAAAAGCTGCGCGAGTACCTAAAGGATGAGAAGGTACAATTGGAGCAGTTGCACATAAAACCAGCCACGGCCAATGGCGAGAACTATGCCAGTGTTATGACTCGCATCAATTTAGAGTATAAGGACAAGGAACTGTTGCATCAGAGGGCCACGTTTTTGGTCAAGACCACATTCGCTAACAAGGATCCGGCAGCTTATATACTGGAACCCTATGGCATCTACGTGCGAGAGATCAATATGTACGAATATGTTTTACCCAAGCTGGCGAAAATCCTCCGCGAGGAATTCAATGATCCGCGTAAGTACTTTGCGGCCACAATGAGTGCGGATCGGGAACGAGATTCAATTATCTTCGAGGACATGTCGTTGGAAAAATACTATGTGGCCGACCGAGTCACGCAATTGGATGTTAAGAAGACAAAGCTGGTGATGGAGAAGCTTGCAGCATTCCATGCAGCAGCTGCAGTGCTCAATCAGAGGCAACCTGCGATCTTTTCTGAGAAGTACGATCGATGCTTCTTCAATCGACACACCCGTGGATACCAGCCCATTATGCAGAATATGGTGAATGCTCTGGCAAAATCTCTGGATTACGATGAAGAGCTAAAGCAACGCTATGCGGAGAAGCTCAAGAAACTCGTTAGTGATAAGAGCAACCCTCGTATTATGGAGTACACCGAACGTTTAATGGAATACCAAGAGGGAGATTTTGTCACCTTGTGCCATGGTGATCTCTGGACCACAAACATAATGTTCCACAACAATGAACATGGCGAGATAGACAATGTTATCTTTATTGACTTCCAGTTCAGTGTATTCAACTCGCCAGCCATCGATCTACACTACTTCTTTGCCACTAGCATACAGGAGGATGTTTGCCAGGATGAAATGATTCAGTTCTATCACAAGCATCTTGTTCAGGCTCTCGAAAAACTGAAGTACAAGGGACGAGTGCCTAGCCTGTTCGATTTTCAACTGCAGTTCCAGGCAAGAGCCTTCTATGGTAAGTTGTTAGTTGATCAGAAGAGGATCAATTTCATTATAAATGTTTCCTTTACAGCAATTTTTTCATCTTTGGCTTTTCTGCCATGCATGGTCAAAACTGGATCGGAAGAGTTTTCCATTGAGACAGCTGCTTCCCCTGCCGAGAAAGATGCCTTCGTAAGGGTTTCCCTCTTCCAAACGGACTTTATGCGCGAGAAGATCAAGAAGGTCCTGCCCATATTTGATCAGAAGGGTTTGCTGGATGAAATGTAATTCGACACGTTATACAAAATAGTTATTGAATATATTCAAATTGAGCTTTCGTAAATAAGTTGTATGTTTAATTAGGAGTTATAAGAAACTAATCCAATATTAATAAATTTACAAACATACATACATATGTATGTATACAGTTGAGACCTTGCGTCTAATCAGTTAATTATATACTTGTATCTTATACAGCAACTTTTGGTTTAATTTTATCTTTCCTTTTGGAAACTAGACTGGAGTTCTTGTAAATAAGTTTTAATATATGTTAGTTTATACAAAATGACTTAAAATCAGGATTTGTATAATCACCTTCAATATGTATAGTACTTGTTATCTGGCAGTACATTTTCCCAAAACTGGACTTATAATTCATCAATATCCCTCGATGTTTCGGTATACAAATTGTAATAATATCGTATTATTAAAACTGCAGCAAATTAATAGATAAGATAATCCTCGACTAAGAGTTGACAAATTGTAGGTCCAAAAACGGGATTTTGCTTTTTTGTTTACTTTAATTAGCTGTAGGTGGCAATTCGTCAAACTTGCAAAGCATAATACATAGTTTGATAAGTGCAAAATCTAGTATAATTTGTTGTATACTAAATTATTATAAATTCGCGTGAGATCTTGCACACACAGCACATCTTCATACCAATTGCATAATCTATTTTTATACTATGTTATACGTCAGTTGTATTGTAGTTACACTGAGATTAATTGAGATACGACGATGTCTGGGCACAGTTATTGTCGCTCGTGGGTAGATTAGCTATTTAATAAAAGACATAACTTATATTTATCCGTAGATGTGGCACCAGTATTCAGTGATTTTATCGCTGAAAAGTCATCACAAGATTCGTCACACGCGTGATTGAGTCGTAATTCCGGTTCAAAGTTCTATCAGGCTCGAAAATAAATAGAAAATCAACGAAAATATAATAATAGCGAACTAGCCTTATATCTAACACGGAGGTATTCCAAGGAAGCAGGTGGCATTGAAATGATTGTTTAAATGTTTCCTCAATATGTCTATGTTGGTATTTTATTTATGTTGTGTTTGAAGAGATATATAAATATAAGGTGGTATTTTATATAAATTATATTGTAAAATGTTAAAATAATTATATTTCTCTAATAGAGTAATATGGTACTTAAGGTAATCCTTTTATAATGCAAATTTAAGCAAATTTATAGATGGAACAATGAATAAGCAGTATTTATATACTTAGTGATTTAATATTCTCTATTTAATTAAAATGTTATATATGTTTGATGCGGTTAAGTATCTGTTAATGTGTACTAATGTACAGTAAATATTATAATGTTGATCTAAGCGTTTTCGCCTTCCTGCAGATCGAGCAGCCCGCAGCTATCGAAGATGGGTAGCCAATGCTTAAGGATTTCCTGGAGTTTCGGGTTCTTATAGGCTACCTTCTTGAAGTTGCGACTGCGTTCGTTGTCTAACATGAGTGCGTTGAAGTCTGCGTCAGCTGTCTGATCGTTCAGCATTATGGCCTGGCAGGTGAGTGAGGCAGTCACAGCTGTTGATGAAAAAACATTTAAGTCAGTCCAAATTCCCATACAGCTATTCAATAGATGACTTACCCATAAATTTTCCCTTCTCCAGCTGGAGAACCATTTGCCTTAAGGTGGGAATGTAACCGCCAAAGTTTAATGCGTGTAGGGTGTCCACCAGAACTGTATGATAATCCTGGATCAGGGAGGCTTGATGCTTAATGCGTACTTCGGGCTGCAGCGACGTACTGAAGAAATAGAAGAGATCCACGGCCGGAGAAGACCAGGCGCAGAACTGGAAGTCGATCAGTAACAGTTCAAGTTCATTCTGATCGGTGGGCAGGCGCAGCATAATGTTGTTGACCCAGAGATCACCGTGTGTGAGGGTGTTGAACTGTTCCTCCTGCGGATCGTACACCCTCTCAGTGTATTCCATGATGTACTTCTGTAGACGGTGCAGCTTCTGCTCATACGCAGGGCCTAATTCTGGACAATCACGTGCGAATTCAGCGGCCACGCCTACAAAGTTTTCGAACATAGGCTGGAAGGACCGCGTATGACGATTGAAGATGCCATGGTCCAGTTTGGTCAGCAGTCCCGGCTTACGTTCATTGAACACGGCAGCTGCAGCATGCATCTTAGCCAGTTTGCGCAGCGTCAACTTCGTGTACTCCAGATCGAAGCCAGCCAGACGATCGGCCAGCACGAAGTTCAGCACAGCCAAATCCTCGAAGATAATGGCCGAGTGTTCATAGTCTACGTGCAGAGTCTTTGCGAACAACTTCTCCGACAGCTTGGTGCCATCAATCAGGGCACTCAGCTCGGGCAGAATGCGATCGTACATAACCATTTCGGTGTGGCTCGCCTGGTAGCTGGCGAAGATGCCCGAAATGAAGGGATCGTTCTCGTACGTCGTCTTCACAATGAAGAACTCAGTTTCGGGTGACTTGGCACCGCTACGCAGAAACTCTACTTTGATTCTTGTCATAATACTAGCATAATTTTCGCCCTTAGCAGTTGCGGGCTTGATGCCCAGATCGCTGATAGTCAGCCCCTCATCTTTCTTAACACTACGCAGTATGTTCTCTACATAGGCTATGGTAAGCCACTGCGGTGCAGGATGGTAGTTCTCTTCCTGGTTGCCGTTGCGAATTTCTCCCATATCTGCTTTAGTTGCCTTAACTGAGTGAATGACAAACAACCAGAGCCACATTCGCTATTTATACATGACGAGCGACAAACCCGACGAGACGTGTGCGACGGTCCTGATACGTATACGTAATACTCGGCTTTATTGCCGTAGTAAAGTAGGCAGATTTAGACAATTGTCTCGTTTGTATGGAGAAAAAACAGATCGTCATTTTACGTTCGTACATTTGTCGTGGGACTGAACAAAGCAAGGGCAGTTTTCAAAGTTTAGACTGAAGGCAATAGAATCTAAAACTATGGCGATTTATTGCACGGATAATTTAAGGCAGTTGAACCATTATTATTGTTTCAATATATTATAATAAGTAAAGAAAACAGTAAAAATTTGACTAATTAAAATACTGTGCTTTATAGTATCGCAACACACTATCATTTGGTATAGGACAATTTTGCTATAACAGACTAGAATATAACTTTGCCATATTATTACTTAAGATTTGGAAAAAGGTTTTTATACCTCCTGAATACAGTGTGATTGTGATGACTTTTGCGAGACTATCACAAACAAAAGAAAGTAAGGAGAACATTGTTTCAGATCAGATCAGTCAGATATAAATCCATAAATATATCGATTTTATTCAAAAACTAAAGCTAATTGGTCTTGTCTATGCAACAGAGTGATTACGTTATTAAAAATCTATTAGAATATTGGTACAGTCAATGATGTAAGGATAGGTGCAGAAACTTCTTAGACTTTCCTCGGCGATGATAAGCAAAAGAAAATTATAGCGTAAAAGTGACTTTTGCTTTTTCACCTTACATTATAAATAAATATATACATACATATATGTAGTTTGAGACACAATCCTCGTAGTCTGTAGCGTCACTTAAGAACTGATAGAAGTATGTACTATATAGTATAGTCCCCATGTAAAAAAGTAGTAGGTACTAATATTAAACTCGGGAAGCACTCGCCAACGCATAATTTATAGTCAGTGCAACACGTGTGTTCTATATAAATCAATTACATCTGAAACTGTTTTATCTGCTTGATAAGTCGTTAGCTCGACAGCTTATTTGCATATTAAATATGTGTATAAAACCGTAAGATCTACAACTTTATCTATATAATTAGGCTGTGTTTACTTTAGTCTCACTTGTTGGTTTAGCATAAGTATTTCCCACCTTATCGTTTATCCCCAGAGACTTTTGCACGCTTTCCTCATTATCTGACAGAATAGCAGTAATTTAGAGTCTGAATGACGTAGCGATGAGACTTAAGGTTGGGTTAGGTTAACTAAACTTTGATTGGGACACGTAATTGTTGTTCTTTGAATCCACAATTTATAATTTTATTAAGTTCATGAATTAACTTGTATTTAATTATAGATTAATCATATTTTATGTATTATCTTTCTAGTCGTCCACCTTTAGTTGGATTAAATAAATAAATTGATATATAGAATCTACATAAAGACGTCCAGGAAGCGGAATAGGCCATCAAGCTGTGGTTCATTAGATTTATGACATTTACTTGATATAAGAAGGGGATTATTTTGTAATAACTGACATAAATCTTGTTCTTCAGATGGCTATAAACTGTCTATCTTGCGCAAATACATTATATCTTAAATCACGACTTAAATTTTCGAGTTTGCGTGCTTTCTATAACTCATGTTGACAGTATCTTATGCAGGGAAGACAATTTACTTATTATCTGAGTTAACATGATATTATACCCCAAGCTCCCACACTGCGTAAAATTTTACAAAATACGTATTGCATACTTTTTGGATAACAGTGAAACATACACAGAAGAAAGCTAAAAATGAGCGCACTCGACTGTTAAATACCCGGTCTAGCTTTCGGGGAAAATAGTTTAGTGCAAAACTTCATTTTTTATGATCGATCGAAAGGAAATTTGGCTCATATTTTATTATTTAATTTGCTTTTTATATGGAAAACTAAAATTGTGTATTTTCAAAACTAACATAGAAACTATATGATATAATCATATGATATGATTGAAACTTATTTAGCATTAATTAAGCAAGCAAACATGATTTAAACCGGGAAATGAGTTTAGAGCCTTAACTGAAATAAAGAATTTGATAGTAGTGCCATATGTATACAGTTCTTAGTAAATATATATAAATAAATTATGATATACATCACTACATATACATATGTACGTGTATATTAAACTTATACTGCTGTAGTCCTAACCGAGACAAGAGGATCATTCTCAACTTTAATGCGATTCGGGCAGATCGTGTGAGTTTTAATTGCCCAGCAGCGTAATTTGTTATCTATGGTAAAAGATTTTACGTACCTATAAAATGTAAGGACAATTTCTTTTATCTTATCGTTTTTATGCTATTTGTATTATATGTGAACTCATACGTGTGCCAGAAAATGGCTGCCGTCTAGAGAAGATAAGATTTGTGACACAAACCTGGGAACATATTTTTGAATTTTCTCATTATATTTATCAATTATTATAGAACTATTTAAACAAGGTTATCACTTTATGTGGATAAGAACTAACTATGAATTTATACATAAGATAAGTATATGAATTTTGTTTCTAACAGATTTGATTAACCTCCAACAATCCTTTTCTTTCGAACATGGGCATTAGCGCCTTAAGGTTCTGTTGGACTATTGGGTTATTGTAAAGACGATTCTTAAAGCGGATTCCACGTTCGTCGTCGTTCATGAGAGCATTGAAACAGGCGTCGGTGGAGTCCTCACTGATCATCACGGGTTGCACAACGACCGCAGAGTGTAGAGCTGTGGGTAGAAAAGTTTAAGGTTAGGAATCTCACAGAGTTGGTGGAGGAGGAGTGTAAAACATACCGAAGAAACGCTTTTGCTCTGCCTGCATCTGAAAGTCGTGCAAACTGGGAATAGAATGCTGTTTGTAGTTTAGTTTCCTGAGGATGTCAGTGAAGATATGATGATAGAACTTGAATAAATCTCCCTGCTCCTCGCGACGCAGTGGTTCTCTCAGTGATGTGTTGAAGAAATGGTGCAGATCAATTGTAGGCGAGCCCCAGAAGGAGTACTGGAAGTCAATTAGGAGTATGTCCACAGGTCGTCCCGTAGCTGCATCGTATTTGACCATCACGTTGTTGGTCCAAACATCGCCATGTGCCAGGACATTCACCGAGTCCTGCAAGGGAGCGAAGCACTCTCGACCTATGTCCATATAGCGTGGGGCCAACTCGAAAAGTTTCGACGCGTAACAGGACAGCTCGGGGTCTTGGCTCATCCAGCGCGCAGCAGCCAATAGACCTCCAACAAAATATCCACTGTAGGCATTCGTGTACTGATTAAAGAAGCCCCGATCGTACTTCTCCAAGCTGCCCGCATTGCGTTCATTGAGGACCGCCGAGGTTGCGTGCATTTTAGCCAGCTTACGTAAGATCAGGTGCGCATGCTCCTTATCCAAGCGCCCGACACGATCTGCCATCACATAATTGTCCACGCCAAGGTCTTCAAAGATAATTGCAGTTCGCTCACGATCTACAAAAACGGCAGTAGGGAAAAGGGGCTCAAACTCGCCAATTTCCTTAAGGAGCTCATTGAGCTTAGGCAGAACTTCTTCGTATAGTGTCATTTCACGATTAAATATATCGTATGGTTCCATAAGCTCTTTAGTAAGTTCATCATCGTCAATGGATGTTTTCACGATCAGGTTCTGTGTCAGCTCCTCCTTCGGCTTAGCGGAGAGAGTAAATCGCACTCGTGCTCTGGTCAAGACACCGCCATAGTTCTCTCCGGGTCCTAGTGCGGGATTAAGCTCCACCTGAGCTATCCGAAGTTGGATGTCTTTGTAATAACTTTTCAGCGCCTCCTCAATGTATTCGTGCGTGAGCCACTCCGGTGCTGCAGCCATTTTGACTTCCCTGATTTGAAATACCAACTATTCTGACGATTCCCGAGATAGCTCACCGACTTTTATACTGCACGCTCCATTGCCTTTGCCTGAAGGTGAAACACTAAGGCCGCCTACACGTCTCGTGGCGTTCCTTGCAAGTTGAACCGGCTATCTAATTGTCTTATCCGATCTACGATATTCGTATTTGCCTCGCAGCTTAACGCCGTGTGGCAACAGGTGCAGCGCCCGTGCACGAATGACGTGTGCCAGACAATGCCTGATAAGCGTCGCTTTGAGACTGTTATAAGTCTGTGATATACAGCTGGGAAAATTGCTAGCATATGCCGAGTTCACACCATATGCTCTTTTTTAAAACGCTTTGAAATCTTTGAAATGATTTAATTAGTCAGTTTCAATTTTTAAAATATTTTCTTTAAAACATTATTTAATATCTTTGTTATTTACTATTCTATAACAACTTTGATGGTTAATGGTTATATTGCAGCTGTAATGCAGCTTTGAAATCGATTTTTTGATTTTGATTTATAGAGGCGAGAAGGGGCTTGGAAAAATTTTGTAAATCAATTTATCTCCTTGCAATGTATACGAGTCTTCTTACACAATTTGGTGTCTGTAGCTTTTATAATTTCGGAGAAACAAGCGCTCATACAGACAGATCGACAGGCAGAAATGGCTCAATTGAATATGCAGAATATATGTATATACTGTATAGGGTCGGAGATATCTCCGTCTGTCTTTTACGTCTAACAAACACATTAGACCATGATTTTTTTAAATCTCAGGTCTAATAAATAATTTGTAGTTGTCAGAAATAAATTTTGGCAATAGAATAATGAAGCTAGTCTGTTTCGTTGGAATTTTAGAGAACCCTTTCATAATTTGTATTACTTGCTAACTACTGTATCACGACATGCGCATTCATTATAAATTAGCAAACGACAGCTTTCACACGATTACGGACCTTAAAGTTGTGTAAAATGACGCGTTTAGGTCGGAGATGAAAGTTGATAAGCATTCCGTCGGATACTAAATTGTGGCACATTTAGAATATTTGTTCAGACTTCTCTAAAATCCTTTATCAACAGTCGCAAATATTAAAATCTTTGTACAGGTCTACAAAAAGCATATACAAAGTAAAACGTAGTTAAACAATTCGTAGTATATTGTACCATATTTGTTTTGTTTATCTGAACCCTTTCCTAAAACTGAAACTTTCCATTCCTATTTTTGTCTAAAAATTTAAGTTAATCTTAACTTATGAATGAACTTGTACCAGTTTCTTAATTTTTCAGATAAGCCACAGTAATTCAAGTACAGTTTAACCTTGCTATAAATGCTATAAAGAGCTAGAGATAACCCTTTGTTATATCTCACTGTTCTTAAACTGTTTTACTTTCGTTTCTCGTTCCTCACTTTTGTAGTTGAGTGTGAGTCTTATGCCCCTTAACAGCACCAATTAAGCAGTAGCTACAGTGATAGACGGCACCTGGACGTGTTCAGGCGGCTCAGGCTCAACTAATAAAAGTAATTATCTTCAGAGACGCTCGTCTATATTTACAGCTGTGGAAACAGCTAATCTACAATCCTATAGACATACATATGTTAAAATAAATTACACTTGAGATGAGTATATCATTTCCCGAGCAAACGAGACGTATAAAAACCCGAGTGTAGGAGGTTTCTGAATATATTATTCAAGTTTCACACTCGAGAACAGTCCCAAAAATCCAAAAAACATGTCGGTTTCCGATCTTATTAGTGCTTTCGATGCTATTCCCAAAATTACGCCGGTAGTTCCCGATTCAATACCTCTTTTCTTAGATGCCCCAGCTTGGCTGACAGAAAACTATCTTCTGGATGCGCTACGCAAGTTTTATGGCGATCAAAAATTAAGGATCACCTCGTTGGATGCTCGCCCAGCTTTAGCACGTGGTGAAAACTATGGCGGAGTCTTGACCAGAGTTACGGCTGAGTTCACACTGCGAGATGGGGGCTCTCAGATTGGCCATTACATAATTAAGACCTCGTTCGAGAGCGATGAGTTCTCTCGCAAAACTATGGAACCCTACGATATCTTCAATCGGGAGATGTCCATCTACGAACAGATCCTGCCAAAACTGAACTCTTTGCTGCGCGAAATAGGCGATGAGGAGCAAATCTTTGCAGAGACAATGACTGTAGACTACGATCGATCATCGCTGATCTTTGAGGATCTCAGTGTGCGTGGCTTCGTTATGCCAGATCGTTTGGTGGGCCTAGATCTGAATCTAGCTCGTCTGGTGCTGCGTAAACTGGCCAAGATGCATGCCACATCGGCTGTGTTGAATGAGCGCGAGTGCGGTGCCCTCGAGGGTTACGACCGTGGCATGTTTAACCGTCACACCGATAACTATGCACCCTGCTTCTTGGGTCTTCTCCAGGCGGCCAGCAAAAGAGTCTTGCAGATGCCCGGATTCGAGAAGTACGCCGATAAGCTGGAGGCTCTACTGCCCGTCTACATGGAGCTGGGCAAGCGCGTCTTCGACGTTAGCCCGGGCATCAATGTGCTGGCTCATGGTGATCTCTGGACAAACAATGTCCTAGTAAAGTACAACAAGGCTACAGGAGAACCTGAGGATGCAATTATTATTGACTTTCAATATGCCGCTTGGGGATCGCCGGCGATTGATCTGTTCTACTTCATGAATTCTTCGTTGGAACTGGATTTCCATTTGCATCATCAGGAAGAGCTCATTCATCATTACTTTACAATCTTCACGGATACGCTACAAAAACTGCGATACAAGGCTTCGATTCCCAGCTTGCACAACTTTCACTTGGAGCTACAGAAAAAGTCATTCTACGGTAAGTTAGCACCGACATTTCTTGAATTTCTCATATTTAAATCTTCTCTTCATCTTTAGCTATGCACACAAGCTTCAACGTTTTTGCCGTCCAGCGTAATGTGGAGACAGCAGATGCGGACTTCAATGCGCTAATGGAGACAAATCAGAGGGCAGTCAATTTTAAGAATGCCTGCTATACCAATCCAGCAGTGCAGAACATACTTCGGAAGCTTCTTCCCGTCTACGATAGCTTGGGCTTGCTCGATGCAGATCAATGAATCGATGCGATATATATTTTATATTATATTTTCTGTTATATTTTTATTTCCTGTATATACTTTATGTTACTCAAATTTTACCAATTAATCAAATATATATGTATGTATACTTCCAATTGCAATTCTAAATCTGTCTGATAGCCATCTTTAATGCTCTCTTAGCTTAAAAGCTACACAGAAGCGCATGCTGAACTAAAAAGCTTTAAACGTTGCTGATTTTTCCGGCACCAAAGCTTTTCACGTTAGTTTGTCAAGAAACAAGTTCACTCTCTCTTTGAAGCTTTCGCTCTCAGCCTAAATAAAGCCATATTTGGCAGTGCATTGTTGTTAGCAAGAGTTTTATTTGTATTTTGTTATAAACAGAAAATGTGAGTAAGTATTTGTTATTTAGTCATCACAGAGAGAGAGTTCATGCCATCTCTCTTATAATTGCGCCGGTGCTTGGCTCTTGCGATGAGCTATTTGCTCCCAATCGACTGTATTTTCTTTAAATTCCCTCCATTTAGTTCTCAAACAGCTGTGATTAAGATAACATTTTTTTTTAGCGTAAAGTCTTTCGTTTATTATAATAAATAATGTCCACAAATTACAATCCGGATGAACTGGAGGCACTGGAATGGCTCAACAAGGATTACTTTCGGCAAGTGCTGAGCAAGTATGAAAACGCGCCCGAACTGACGTTGATGGATCTCAAGTTATCACCGGCTAGTGCACAAGGAGATCATTATGCCAGTGTCATGTTTCGTGTGTGGGTGGAGTACTCGACAATCAAGGGACATTTCACCAAGTCTTTAATTCTGAAAACAATGCCCGAGCAGGGAGGTCGCAAGAAACAAATGGTGAATGAATCGCATATATTTGAGACTGAGATTGCCATGTATACAAAAGTACTGCCCATACTTGAGAACATTTTGAGAGATGTCGGCGACAACACTGAGCTCTGTGTGCCCTGCATTTACCAAAGTTTGGAACCGCGTCAGGTTATGATCTTTGAAGATCTGGTACCTCAGGGCTATGCTGTGATACGAGAAAGATCCGCCAGTTTGAAGGAAATAAAATGTGTACTGGAAAAACTAGCCAAGTGGCATTCTGTCAGTCACAAGTTGTTGCAAACGCAACCAGAACTATTCGATCAACTGCGTTATGATCTCTCCACACTTCCCAACTTTCTGAATCAGAGCTTCCTGACAAACGCGTTGCCAAACTTTATCTATATGTTGGATGAAGTGGAAGGGTTGCAGAAGTACAAAAATTGCTTCGAGCCCTTGCGAGGAAACTTAATACAGAAATGGGCCGATGCACTGAGAGAGTATCGCAAGAGGAAGCAGGAGAACTCCTTTTATGTGCTCTGCCACGGTGATTTTCACATTAGGAACATAATGTTCAACCAAGAGCGTTGTATGTTTATAGACTTTCAACTGTCCCATGTTGGCCCCATGGTCAATGACTTCCTTTATGCCATGTATATGTTCTTTGGTCCCGAAGAGCGTGGACAGCATCGCGATGAATTGATACGCTACTATTTAGAGATCTTGGCCGATACATCCAAAAAGATTGGATATCATGAAGCTGTGCCAACTTTCGAAGAGTTTCAAAAGCAATTGATCGATAAAAGATACAACGGTGAATATTAAATGTTGATATTACTAATGAGAAATGGTTATTAATCCGAAAATGTTTGTATCTTTTAGAATTCATGCTGTTAACCACATTCCTGCCTATACAGATTTCCTCACGGAAGAATGCAGTTGATCCGTTGCGACGACGGACGAGTATGTACAAAGATCAAGACTACCAAAGGGAAGCTCAATATCTGCTGGATCGCATGTATCAGTTAGGCTATTTCAACGAACCATGAATAAAGTTAAATTAATGATTTCAGTTCTGTTTAACGCAGTATACAAATTAAATAATGGTTTATTATGCCAATGGGAATTGCTTGAAACGTTATGAGAAAAGTTTGGTTGTTTTGTTCGACCTTTATTTTCCATCATGCTTGTAGCTGGCTCACTGTCAAGAGAATAGAATATTTTACCAAAAAAATTTAGAATGCTCTAAGTTGTATCTATGTACATCTCACAATGTATTTAGATTCGCCTTTTTAATTTGTGGACGCACTAAAAAGTTTTCAATGGTAATGTTATGTTATTTTCGGTAACCAATGTTCTTCACAGTAATTTGCAAACAAAACATTTTTAATTTTCTCTCTCTCACTGCCGCTCTCTTTGAAGCTTTTGTTCTCAGTCCAACCCAAACACAACCAAATTTGGCATTGTATACGTATGTGAAAAATGTATATGAATATATTTTTTGTAAACAGAAAAGTGAGTTAGTATTTGTTTTGTTGTCATTATAGGGGGTAATCTCTCTCTCTCTCTTCGCCATGCTCTCTCTCTCCCTGTCTTTCTCTCTCTCTCTTTGAATACAACTGTTTCTGCACTCTTGTTGTAAGCTTTTTTTCTCCCAATCGACAATATTCCTATTTCTATAGTTAGTTCTCATCATCGTTAAAGATATAATCTTTGGCTCGTTTGCTTGAAAAATAAGTCTGTAATTTATTAAATTAAATATTTATGAATTAAACTTGACTAATTTCACAATTTCTGTACGATTTACTACATTCGCCAAATGGAAAAAGCTTGATAATCTGCAACTGATAAAAATTTATATAAATTTCATCGGAAAAGTTTTCAATTTGATAAGACGCGTGATCGTTAGAGAATAAAGACACCTACTTGAAAACATGTCAATAAACAAGGAGAACTTCAATGCAGATGAATTGGAACCACCTGCATGGATGAATGATAAGTTCTTTGCCGAGATTCTGGCTCATCATGAGAAGGAACCTGATGTACAAATTATTAATGCAAAGACTTCCCCCGCCACAGCAAAGGGTGACCATTACGCAAGTATTATGTTTCGGGTACAATTTGAGTACTCAACCCGAAGCGGAAAGTTCGCCAAGTCTCTAATTATCAAGACAATGCCCGAGGAGGAGGGTTTCAAAAAGGATTACCTTGGCGATGCAATGTTCTTTCCCACCGAAATTGCCATGTTCACCGAAATTCTGCCAAAATTTGAGGCGATACTACGCGAAGCAGGGGACTAGACAAAGCTGTGAGCGAACTGCATTTACCACAGTTTGAAACCACGCCAGGTTGTGGTATTTGAAGACCTTGTGCCCCAGGGGTACGAAGTGATACGAAAGAGACCCATAAGCTTGACTGAAGTAAATTCTGCCCTTGGAAAACTGGCCAATGCATGCAGTTAGTTTCAAGTTGTTGAAAGAGAATCCGGAAATGTTCGATCACTTGAAATACGATTTGACGACTGTTCCGAATTACTTGCAACAGGATTTCTTCAAAACTAACCTGCCAGATTTCATTGAATCACTGGCCACGAAAAGAAAATACCAGAAATATTTCGAACCTATTAAAAATGAAATAAACAAGCGCTGGTTAGAAATAATCCGTGAGTATCGAGATAATCCACAGAAGGATGCGTACTATGTGCTTTGCCATGGCGACTTTCATACGCGCAATATGATGTTCAAGGGCACCGATTGCATATTGCTGGACTTTCAGATCTCCTATGTGGGATCCATGACGAACGATGTGTTTTACGCGATATACATGTTTCTGGGGCCAGAGGAAAGAAGAAATAACTATGACGAGATTATCTATCAGTACTTTGAGACCTTCAAGAATACCCTGCTATCTGTTGGATATAAAAAGGAGATGCCTAATTTGGTAGAATTTCGTAGACAGTTGTTTGAGAGAAGATATCATGGTAAGTTCAATCTTGACCAATTTAAACTGATTTAACCAATAACTTTTTGATCGTCAGAATTGTTGCTTCTGACGAATAACTTGCCTGGCTTCAACGCAATGCGTAAGGGACAGGATATAGGAGAACTTTTGCAGGATCCTCAAATACGTAAACAAATGTATTATGACAGTGAATATCAGCAAGAATTGGAATTCCCACTTCCTCGTATGCTCCATCGGGGTTACTTTGAGCAAAATTAAAACTGTTTACTATTTGAAAAAGATAATAAATAAACAAGCTCGGAAGCTACAGTCGAGTCTGCTCAATTGGGATATATAGTACACGCTACACACCTAACCAAAATTTTCGAAAATCATTTGGCTGTTCATAGTTATTGTGTGTCACCAATAATGAACTGTTCTGCATTAAAATTACCCTTGGATTTCTATTTAGGAAGGGAGTGGCGTATAAAATAAACTTTATCTGCATGCAATAATAATACGGACGGACAGACAAATAGACAGACATGAGTATATCGACTAGGCTGTTGATGCTGATTTACAATAAATATACATTCTTGGGTCTGCTACGCCTCCTTGTGCCTCTTCTGCCTGTTACATACATTTTAGGTTTACACAAAGTTATTATACCATTCTATCCTATGGCTAGCGGGTATAAAAATAGAGAGATATAATTTTTTAATTGCAGGTTGGGGTCAGTACACTCAAAGTATTAGGGGTAATCAAAATATAAGATCAGTACGGCACACTTACGTAGACGTGACGTAGTTAATAAGCTGTACGATTAAATAAACTCGATGATGGTTTAGTAAAGCTCAATCATTACATTAGACAATGAAATAATGTCGGGTTATTTGAAATCGTAGTCTCTATTTTAACATGACACTCAAGCTCAGATACACGCAAAAACATTTGCGAGCTTCTTTATCAGAATCAGCTGGTATTTCTGAATAGGGGGAATAATATGTTTTATGTTTCACAACATACCCATTGATAAGTTATTTCTCTGCCATATAGTAAAAAAAAAGAAAACAATCAGTAACAAACATCCCAAACTACAAAATATTTAACTTAACATATCTTAAAGGGGTTATCCAACAAATTTAAAATTTAAAGAATCTTGCTTACTTTCGGACAGTATTTACACACATAGCGATACTTTTCAGAAAACCCTACTTTAAAGTAACGCACTAGGGTAGAAAACAATTTTAGCTTGTCATCGTTATTCACCAAAAGCTTTAGAATTGAATTTTAACTATGAAGAGCTTTAAAAGCCCCGACAACTATAAATACAGAGAATGTAACAGCGTATTGTTAGTTGTCTTTTAAGATCACCGAGAGAACACGTTTAACATGGCGCCAAATACAGAGAACTATAATGATGATGAGTTGGAAGCACCTGTTTGGATGAATGATCAATTCTTTGCAGAAGTTTTAACAGAATATCTGAAAGATGCAAGTGTAAAAATCATCAGTTTCAAGATGTCTCCTGCTACATCTAAAGGGGATCATTATGCAAGTATCATGTTTCGGGCCGTAGTTGAATACTCCACCCAGAAGGGAACCTCTTCCAAGTCTCTTATCATCAAAACGATGCCTGAGGTGGAAGGGTTTAAAAAAGAATTCATTGGTTCATCGCATATATTTCCCACGGAGATTTCTATGTACACGGAAATCCTACCAAAGTTCGAGGATATATTAAGAGCAGCTGGTGAAGAAATTACTTTATGCGCGAAAATGGTGTATCACAGTCTGAAGCCTCGACAAGTAGTGGTATTCGAAGACCTGGTACTCCAGGGCTACGAAGTTATTCGCAAAAGAGATGCCACCGTAGAGGAATTAAAAGCAACTCTTGGAAAACTGGCTAAGTGGCATGCGGTTAGCTTCAAGCTGTTAAAGGATGATCCGAAAGTATTTGAGCACTTGAAACACGATGTGACAAAAGTTCCAAACTTTCTGGAACAGGATATCTTGACATCTGGCCTTCCAAACTTCATAGACATGTTGGGCAGTGTGGAAAGCTTAAAAAAATACCAGAAATACTTTGAGCCGATGAGAGATAATTTAATTCAGCGATTTGCAGATATAATTCGTGAATACCGTGAGAATCGTAAGGAAGACAGTTACTATGTCCTTTGCCATGGGGATTATCATCTGAAGAACATGATGTTCAAAGGCAACGACGTCATGCTGGTGGACTTTCAGATGTCTTATGTTGGATCTATCACGAATGATATTATTTACGCCACATACATGCTGTTCAGCCCCGAAGATCGTCGTGAAAGATACGATGAGATTATCTACCACTACTTCAACACTTTTAGTAAGACTCTGAAACTCATTGGCTATGTCGGGAAGCTTCCAAACTTGGTAGATTTTCGCAAACAGTTAATCGATAGGAGATATAACGGTGAGTAGAATGCGTGTATGTGGACTATCTGCAATGCGTATGCATCTGTATCACTCTGTATAGTGCAATATACGCAAAGCTGTTCTAATCTAAACAACTCTTTACTGATTGATATTATCTATTGATTTGCTTCATAGAAATCTTATTGATGACCACATTTTTGCCGGCATTCATTACGATGCGCAATGGAGCAGATCCTGGAGAGTTTATGGTGAATGCTGATTTACGCCGTCAGTTGTATAATAATAAGGATTACCAAAAGGAATTAGAATATTTATTGCCTCATATGCTGCATCTGGGTTATTTTGATTAGAATTAACGGCAGTTTACATTTCCTTACTTAAAAATTAACAAAACTGTTAAACAGTATAGTAAACTTTTGAAATATAAATAAAATTACATATAAATCTATATCGGTTTCTTTTTTATGGCTCAGCTTAATGTGAAATTGGTATCAGTTTGGAAGAGACTACAAAATTGTTTGGCATACTTGTTGATCACCTCCTGTAACAAATACTCAACTGATTAGCTAATTTTGTGTAATAAAATACCTATTCTTATCTTTATTAAAAGTCACATCAGTTTCTATTATCGCATACACTCGGACAGATAGACAAGGGAAAATGGACATGATTGCTAAATACCCTGTATTTTCATTTTAGAAATATAATGCATTCATTTCTCTGCTACAGAACAATGGTTATGCATTTAAAGCGACAGATTATTATCAACGGAGACTAATAGACTAGATTTCTATAGATATAGGATAGATTACGGTTGGTTTTTAAAATGACACAGCTTATTTGATTCAGCTTCTGATGGTGAGCAAGTGATATATACTTGATACTACACAGTCGTCCATTTGTCTGTTACATACACTTGCCGAGAACTAATATACCCTTTTTGATCGTTTACAGTTTGAATCTTAACAATACTAAGTTGTCGAGAAGCTTTATTAATATACTCGTTCCAAGAGTGTTATAAACATTACATTTGTATGGTATATCACTACAGCGTTAGTTTGAGACGATCATTTATGCTAAGCACGCACACATACAAGTTGCACTGTTTTACACACCTTGTTTAGCTTGTCGCATTTTAATTAAGTTATTATCTTCGAATATCCCCCTATTCTTTTTCCCCCAGAATACCGGGTTTGAAGAAGGAATCATATCGGCTGTTCGCCAAAGCTTTGCGATAATGTGTTTGGCACTCCATTCAAGAATTTCTCGTTTGACTGTGAGTGCATTATAAAAAGCTTAGAATGTTCTAGATGCTAGCATATTGTATCTAAACAAGGTTTTCAAAAACCAGCTTTCAGTAGTGATTGACACTCGCATAAAAGCAGTCGCCTAAAATGTCTTCAAAAGCAGAGAATTCGAATGAGTTGGAGGCACCTGCTTGGATGAACAATGAATTCTTTACTAAAGTTTTAGTTGAATATCTCAAGGATTCGAATCTCAAAGTTGTCAGTGTCAAAACGACTCCTGCATCAGCCAAAGGAGATAATTATGTGAGTGTCATGTTTCGGACTGTCGTTGAGTATTCAACACAAAAGGGAAGGTTTTCCAAATCTCTTGTCATCAAAACAATCCCCGAGGTAGAAAATTATCAAAATGAATTGATTCGCGATTCAAAAGTCTTTCCGACGGAGATTTCTATGTACACCGAAATCTTACCGAAGTTCGAGGCCATATTAAGTGAAGCGGGAGATAAAACTACTCTATGCGCGGAATGTATTTATCACAGCTTGGAGCCTCGAAAAGTAATTATCTTCGAAGACCTAGTAGTAAAGGGCTACGAAGTGAAACGCGGAAGTGATGCTACAGTAGAGGAATTGAAAATAACTCTAGAAAAACTTGCCAAGTGGCACGCGGTAAGCTTCAAGCTACTAAAGGAAGAACCCAAAGTATTTGAACACTTGAAATACGATTTGACAAAATTGCCGAATTTTACTACACAAGAGTTTATGAAAACTTGCCTTCCAGACTTTATAGACTTGTTGGGTAGTGTGGAAGGCTTAAAAAGATACCAGAATACTTTGAGCCCTTGAGAGAAAGGTTAATTCAGGGATGGATCAGTGTAATTCGAGAATACGAAGACAACCGTAAACAAGATACTTATTATGTCTTATGCCACGGAGATTATCATCTGAAGAACATGATGTTCAAAGACAACGGGGTCATGCTGGTGGACTTTCAATTATCCTATGTTGGATCTATGACAAATGATATTATTTACGCCATCTACATGCTGTTCAGTCCCGAAGATCGTCGTGAAAGATACGATGAACTTATCTACCATTACTTTGAGGCTTTTCTTAAGACTCTGTCCACTATTGGCTTTAAAGGAAAAGTGCCAAACTGTGTTGAGTTTCGTAGACAGTTATTCGATAGAAGAATTCACGGTAAGTTGAGTTGTAGAAAAATCATCAATTATATTCTAATATGATTCTTATGTTCTTAGAATTTTTTCTGCTTACAACATTCCTGCCTTGTTTTATGACCATGCGCAATGGAGAGGATCCTAATGAGTTTATGAACGACCCTAAAAAGCGCATTGAAGTTATAAGAAGAAAGGCGTACCAGGACGAGTTGAAGACTCTACTGCCGAAAATGCTTCATTTGGGTTTTTTCGAAGAAGAATATTAAAATTAATTGGAAATGATATATGGTATACGTATCTAAGTTAAGACACGCACCTAGTATTACAAAAGACCCGAACCATGTTTAATGCAAGTGCCCTTAGAGCTTTAAGATAAGAGCGAAGCTTTGTCTTCGAACGAAAGCATAGCTTAAGAGATTAGAGTTGTTCTCAAGACATTAAAAGCATCGGTCATCACGATGCAAATGAAAAAGAGTCTACTCATTATACGCAGACTGCGTATATTCTGTCTTTCGGCAGCCGTCGCAGCGAAGACTTAATATAAAAATAATAATAAAACACATATCCCATAATTTGTATATGTCTGAGTGCATCGAGTCGAGCTCGGTAGCTTTTAAGCATCGGGTACCAATAAATTTGTCTATATTAAACCAAAAAACCCGCTTGCGCTCTTGTTCGCTGGCTAGCTGGAGTTATTGACCTTTTTCGGTTTGCCTTGGCCGTTTACGTTAGCTTACTTGAAAGAGTCATTTTGTAAATACTCTAACATTGATATTGTTCTGAAAGATGGCTTCAAATGAAACTGTGCTTATGTTTTAGAACAAAGTCGAGTTCTGCTCACAACATTTTATTATGGAGAATCCTAATAAACGCGTTAAACTATTACGTATAAAGGAGTACCAGAAAGAGTTGAAGCAAAAAATGATTCACTTAGGCTATATTTGTAAAAAGGAATCGTAATTCATTTGGACTTTACATACATGACATATTTATGTATGTACATGTATATAACTAAACTAGATGCATGTTTTAGTGGCAAGATTAAATCAATGTAACTTGCATTATTGATGCTTTATGAAATTAAGGTCGCAATTAATGTATTACATCAAAGCCATAACTCTTTTTTCAATAAATGTAACGCTGATATTGTTATCAAATGCATAATTACTTTGTCAACGTCAACACTTCAAACATTCGCGTAACACTTATCAAAAGCTACGACCTACACGATGAACAAGCAATCTCTTAGTTCAACACAGCGTTCTTATCTAAGAAAAAAAATTAGCAATTCAAAGTTTCAGCATGACAATCAAATAAGCAAATATAATCTTTAAAAGGCTTTGAGGCATCTACACTTCCGTAGCCAAACCATATCTATATATGGTGTCTTTTAGGCAGAGATAACTTGTACATTGTATATTGTATATATCATTGTATATAAAATGAAAGTATAATAATAATATTTTGTTGTAGGTCAGAACGTGGTATATGATATTGTATATGCATAAGTAACAGCATCATCCAAAGGAAAGGTCCACCTCGAACTGTCTGTTCAAAACATTGTATGTATGTATATTATAATAATGCTTGCCATGACAAGGCAAGAATGCAGATATATAGATAGAATACAGATTATCTGAAAGAGCCATAAAGATAGGATGTGATAAGCAATGTTTTCTTCTTAAAAGCGTTTCTATTTAAGTACTCAGCCGTTGAATCTCAAGAGAGAGTAGTCTTTTGAAACTGAAGCAAGGATGCCACCAAATGTTGAGTCTTTTAATTCGGATGAGCTGGAAGCGCCCACCTGGATGGACGCACAGTACTTCACGGAGGTCTTACGTCATCATGAACATGACCAGGATTTGGAAGTGATCGCATTAAAGCTGACGCCAGCCAGTGGCAAGGGAGATCATTATGCAAGCATCATGTTCAGGGCTTCTTTGCAATATAAAACGCAGTGGGGAAAGTCTAGCAAGTCCCTTATCATAAAGACAATGCCCGAAAAGGAGGGTCATAAGAAGGATTTGCTTAGTCAATCACACATATTCGAAACTGAGATAAATATGTATTCGGAAATGCTGCCTAGGTTCGAGGAGACACTCCGCAAGGCTGGCGACGAAACGAAGTTATTTGTTCCCTGCATCTATCACAGTCTGAAGCCACGACAAGTAATGATCTTTGAGGATCTGGTGCCGCAGGGTTACATTGTGAACCGTGATCGGGAACCAAACAGCGAGGAGATACGCAGTGCCTACTCCAAACTGGGCAAATGGCACGCCGTAAGCTACGCGCTGGCAAAGCAACATCCAGCTTTGGTAGAGAATTACAAGTACAGTCTAATGGAACTGCCTGGAATCAATAAGGATCCTCTCATGTCAACCGGATTGAAGTTTTTCATAAAACTGCTGGACTCCGTACCTGATCTTATAGTGTATAAACCATACTTTGAACAAATGCGTCCTATTTTCATGAGTCGCGTCATTGATTCCTTCAAGGAATATCGTGAGAATCCACTTGAGAATGCATATTACGTACTTTGCCATGGAGACTTTCATCTCAGGAATTTGATGTTTAAGTACAACAAAACAGGCGAACTGATTGAAGACTGTATGCTCCTGGACTTCCAGATGTGCAATGTGGGTCCAATGCCCTTAGACATTATTTACTCCATCTACAACATGATGTCGCCCAAGCAGAGGCAAAATCAACGAGACGAATTAATTTACTTTTACTTTTCCACGTTCCGCGACACGTTGAAGAAAATTAACTATGAAGACAATTTGCCCTCTTTGGTAGAGTTCCGGCAGCAGTTCTATCGACACAGATATTTGGGTAAGGAATGTGCAAAAAGTTTATTTTTCTTAAACTACTCACTTTCAACCTCCAACAGAGTTCTTCTTATTGACAACATTTATGCCCCTGATGTGTGCCCTGAAGACCGGAGAGTTTGAGCTCGCTGAAATGATTGAGAAGAAAGATCTGAGAGCGACATTTTATCAAAAGGAGGATTACATAGATGAGGTCAGACACAGCTTGAAACGCTTCTTATATCTGGGGTATTTTGAAGATATTCAATAGCTTCATAGTATTGTATTACTGCATATGAACAGAATAAACTTGAATTAATTGTTAATTCCAAAATGCTTCTTATTTCTGGCGCGGCGCCAAACATACAAAACATGACCAGAGTGACCGTCAGTCGAATCAAATACGAGAATGACACATAAAAAAATACCAACACTTAAAAAATACTGAATCAACCCAACAGCTGATAGCGCAACTATCGATAACAAATCCGGCACAATAATGCCGATTACGTACTAAAAAATCTTAGCGCGTTCTGATACACACATTCCGCGTGTAATATAAACAATGAAAGTTTGAAGCTCCATATATATTGACAGATTTATAAAAACATGAAACAGGATGGGAATGAGCTACTGTGTCGCGTTTGCCTTAATCAGGATGAGCTAATGGTTGATGTCTATGAGCATGTGGAGGAACAGCAAACAGATCTCTGCACGTTGCTGGAAAGTTGTGGTGGTATCAAAGTAAGTTGTAAACACGTTTTGTAAATAACGAAATGTTGTATTAAAAAGTTCTCGCAGGTGGACAAGTCAGATAAGTTCCCGAAGTATCTGTGCCAAGAGTGCACACAGGAATTGCTTATCACGGCCAAGTTCCGCACAAAGTGCGCTGCCTCTGATGAACTTCTCCGACAGAGATATATTGCGAGTGACGAAGAAGATGCTGCGGCTGCATTGGCTTTAAATGAATTGGCTGGCGAGGAAATTGTAGTGGATGATAATATTGTGGAAGAGGAAGATGAGGACAAGATAATCGAGTACGATCCCACTGAACATGTTGAGTTATATGAGGAATGTGAGACGCAGTTAGCGGAGCAGCGAGCGCTGCCCATTGCCAAGAAGACAATTGGTGCCATTCCGACAAATGTATCGAATTTCAATTGTGATGACTGCGGCGCAGTTTTCCAGCAAGCAGTTACGCTGCAGCAGCATATTGCCAAAGGCCATGCCGCATCCGAAACGTACGACTGCGAGCATTGTGGCCATCGCTTCACACAGAGCATAAATCTCGATACGCACAGCTGTGCCGAGTCCGATGTGCTGGCAGCGGAAGTGCGCGCCAAGGCAGCGCGTTATCGTTGCATTCACTGCGGCAAGTGCCTTCAGTCGCACAGTAGTCTTGTAATCCATATGCGTGTACACAACGGTGAGCGTCCGTTTGCCTGTGACGTTTGCCCGAAAACCTTTAAGACAAACGGAGCACTAGTCACGCATCAGAAGCGACATCTCAAGCTAATGGAATTTAAATGCGAGCACTGTGGCAAAGATTTCGTGGAGTCAAGCAATCTGCGTCGCCACATTGCCGCCCTGCACAGCACGGAACGGCCGCACACCTGCACCATTTGCCAGCGCAGCTTTTCGCGTGTCTATCTGCTGGAGCTGCACAAACGCACCCACACAGGCGAACGTCCCTATGCGTGTTCCCATTGCAGCAGCAGCTTTGCACAGCTGAGTGTGCTACGCTCCCACGAGCGCATCCATACGGGCGAGCGACGACATCGCTGCACACTCTGCCAGAAAACCTTCAGTCGCCTGATCCAGCTGAAGAACCATGCAAGGAAACCCTGTCGGTCGCTTGACTCGGGGAGTGCCCCACGTACACAGCTACGTACAGCTATTGAGAAGTTTTCCTGATGGCAGTGCATCAAAAGTTTGTTTGGGATCCTAGCTGTGGAAATCTTGGGATAACTATTGGCTATCAAAGAATCCTCCATTCCTCCCGACTCGACATCTACTTAGATGGCAAGTATTATATGAGTTTCTCTTATTTAAATGTCTTTCTTATTAATCTTGTATCTTTCTTTTAGATTGTGCCTTGCTTTCAACTCAGTTGGATACAGTAGATTGTGTTATAGGAATCTGCTACGTTTATCGGTCAATTCTTCGATTTGACAGACCAATAGAAGACTACTTTTTAAACACCCCTTAACATTTAAATAGCAATAAAGGAAACGCATCTAAAGATTGAATTTTAGTTGTTTTTTATTGCATGCACATAAATGTTTAGTTACGGTTGTTCTCCATTTGTAATAGGCCTACAAGTTACAACAGATTATGTAATTACATAAATGCTCGTTATGCGTCTACATCAATAAGTTACGCTTGTATAATTGTATAATAATTATTTAAACTTCATATACATACCATATATATGAGAAATGACATACATAACATGCATAAGTTTTTAGCTTTAGGGCACAAAATTCATATTTGATTTCAAAGTTTGTATTTGTACATTAATATCATATATATTGTTTTTATACTTTATTTGTTGTATTTGTAATTTGATTCTCATGCATTATCTGTATCTTTAGTTATCATATATACTATATATGTATATGTATTTGCATATGTTTGCGTAACTCAAAGCTTCTGACTTATAGATATTCATTTACTATATCTAACATTCTTATTCGTAGTAAGTTAATTATTTCTCGATTAGTTTTTGTTTTTCTTCTATTAGTGCTGGCAAAATTCAATCCAATTATGGCGCAAGTTTCTTTGGGATTCGGTTCTGGGTGCGAAGAGCTTTCCATCTCGTTTATGGCATATTCGGCCTGGTTTCATTATCGTTTATCGGGCTCGTTGTCGGGGAGATCGGGGGCACTTAGAGTCTACAGAAACGTCGCCTCTGCCAAGAATGGAAGCAATCAGAAAGTTTTATTACCATTCGCAAGTCTTGTGTGTGGGGGGGAGGGAGAACTCAGTCATGTCAGTAGGTGGGTGGGTGAGCAGAGTGTGGCAGGTGAGACAGGTGGCAGGTGAGAAACATGTGTGCTCTGCTCTGCTGCCTATGCTGCCTCTATTCAGATGGTATCAGGTGCATTTATCCGCTACACCGCTGCGCTGTGCTCGGACCGGCGAAAATACTTACGCGCCTGCACATTGAGATCGTCGAGCAGGAGTTCGTTGGAGGACCTGGAACGCTTGGGAAAGATCAAGGCATTGCGCAGCGGTGTAACGTGTGCCACATTCGAGGGACGTGGCTTTGGAGGCGGTGCCGGTGGCGCTCGCTTCTGTTTGTGCGACACGCGCCGCAGTTGCCGCACAAAGGATTGGCTGAGTGTGGAGCCGCGATTGAAGTCGGGCTCTGCATTGAGTTGCGGCTGGGCGGCGTATTTATGCAGTGGTGTTGGAGTCACCACCGCCGATGGCTGCAGCTGGTGCTCCGAGCTGGTGCGCTTGCTGCCGCCACTCGCGGGCTTGAGACGCTCAAAGAGGTTGGCCAGCGTGCTAGAGCGCTCTTGTAGCGGCGGTGCTGGCGCTGGATACTTCTGCAGCGGATGACTGTGCTTGGGCGTGCGGCCAGCTGCTGCTGTGGTGGGCGTGGTCGACGCAGTCTGCGCGCGGCTGGCAAAGACATCGTCGTCCAGCTCGCTCAGGCTGACCAGCATGTGCTCGTCGTCGAACAGGTCATCAGTGTTGGTGATGGTGTTGGTGTAGCTGCGACTTGTGTCCAGCTGCTGCATTCCTGCTGCTGCTGCCTCCTCATCCTCCCCGTCGTCATCGTAACGGGAAAATATCTCATCAAAGGCGGCATTCACAATGTACGTCTCATCCTGCAGCTCCTCCTCGCTGGACACTGGACGAGGCTGCACCAGGGTGCCGAACAGATTCTTGCGATAGTCCTCGTACGGCAGCTGCTCCGTGGAGTGTGCAGGCCGTGGGCAGGTGCGTGGGCGTGGCAGACTGGCCAATTGGCTGGCCAGGCTCTGTGTGCTGCAGCTGTTACCCAACTGTCGGCCCAGCGTGTGTGCTGTGGGTGTTGCGGGTGCAGCCGGTGCGGTTAGTATGCCAGTGGGATGTGCCTTTGTCTGTGCCAGTGCCTGTGCCTGCAGCTTCAGCCGCTGGCGCTGCATCTGCTGCAGTCGCTGGTGCAATTCCTGCGACCTGCGCTTCACCTGGCTATACTTGCTTTGGCTGTTGCCGTTGCTGTTGTTGCTGTTGCTCTGACTGGGGGGCGTGCGCAGCTCATACTTACTCTGCTGACGGTCCCGTTCCTGTTCGGCCTCGGCTAGGCGACGCTGCAGCGCCAGTGTCTCGAATGTGTGGACCACACTGCCCACGTGAGTGCTGATCTCCGGGATCCCTAGGTCGCCGCTGAACATGTCTCGCTGGTGTCGTTGCTGCGTGGACAGCAACTCGCCGCCGCCAACGCCCACGCCGACGCCGATACCAGCGCCACATGGTGCATGGCCATGGCCAAGGGCGTGGCAGTGGCGTAGAGGCGGCAAGGGGGCACCGCCGCAGGGGAATGGCTCAATGAACTCGGCCGAGTCCTGATGCCAGAGCAGATTGCCAAGCTCATCATGGGCGCTGGCGCTGGCGAGTGTGGACGACTGTTTTGTGTGTGTTGGAGGTTGGGAATGTTGTTGTTGTTTGTTGTATGCAGTGTTGTTGTTGTTGTTGTTGTGTACGAGTTGTTGGCAGTTATATCAAGCAAATCGTTAATGAAATAAACAAATAAAATCAGATTAGCTTGGGTCGTATCCGAAAAGTAATGCGACTGATTGGTGAGCTGGTTGGGGCTATGTGGGCGAGAGGGGTCAGGTATGAATATACTTAGTGCTAGACATAGACTAGACTATCTATAGATAGATACATAGCTTAGATACGTAACTCGATACCTTATATGCTATATACACATCGAACAATCCAAGAAGTAATCGTATATATGGGATATAATAATATTAATCTCTGCAATGATGGCTGATTTCTTAATATCGTATGTATTATATTATATAGAGACTAACTAATCATAATGCAGAGCGCGGTCTATATGTAAACCCAAGTTTCTTCAAGTTCTTCTGGGTTTTTAGTTTAATTCGCAATTCTTTTTTCTGTTTTTGCTGTTAATAAACACCACAGACAGCAGAGCAGCGTTGTTTAATATGTGTATGCTTGTTTCTGTCTGTGTGTGTGTGGGTCTTGCGTGTTTAATGCTTGTGTATTGCGTGTGTTTTCTCGTGTTATTCCGCAAGATGCGCAATTGTTTGGCGCTGGAAAGTATGCTACGGTTTTCGGCTGCGCGTCGTACAAGGCAAATAAATCAAATGAAAATTAAATTGAAGCTGCGTGTTCTTATTCTTGTGTGTATTGGTGTGTGAGTGTGCGTGTTTGTGTGTGGTGGCTGTGCATTGACACATTGTGTTGTTGTAGCTGTGCAAGCAACAACAGAAAAACAGCTGATACGACAAGTGCGTGCGTCTGTGTGTGTGTGTGCGTGTGTGTGTGTGTGTGTGTGTGTGTGTGTGAACATGCGGTTATATGTGTGTTGCTGTTGTTTGCGTGCTTCAATAATAGTTATTATCATATGGCAAACTATCGCTGGAGCTGGAGTAATGTTGCTGTTGCTGCTGCTGCTTTTGCAGCTGCGGTTGCTGCGGCAACACTTGATTGTTGCCGATGCGCTTATTGGGCTGCTGCTGCAGCTTATTGTTGCCGCCGCCACTGCTGCTGCTGCTGCACTTTTGCTGCTGCTGCTGCTGCTTGTGCATGGCCTTAAAGTCATCCTGTGACTTGCTGCTGTTCTTCGAGCTGTGCTTGCTCTTGTGTCCCTTGCCGTGTTTCGTGTGCTTGAGACTGTGATGTTGGTGCTGTTGTTGGTGTTGGTGGTGTGTCTGATGGCCATTGCCGTGTTGCTGTTGCTGCTGCTGCTGCTGCTGCTGTTGATAGTGGTGCTCAATGTGTGCTATGTTGCTGCTGCTATGGTAATGAGGATGCTGCTGCTGCTGCTGTTGGTGCTGCTTCTGTCCGTGTTGCTGCGAGGTGTCGCTGGCAGTGCCGCTGCTGCCGCCATAGCTATAGATCTGTGACTTTGAGAGGCTGCGATGCGGATGTGCTGCATGCAAATTGGCCACGCTATAGTGATCATGGTGATCCAGACTGTCGAAGGTCTGCAGATAATGCGGATTGATCTGTGTGCAGTAATCGGCGCCCAAGTCTGCTGCTTGCTTGCGGTCGAGCGTGTTGTTGAAATGTTGCAGATGTGTCATGTTGTAGCTCAGGTGTTGGTAATGCGAGTCGGCGTTGTGTTGCTGCTGCTGCTGTTGCTGCTGTTGCTTTGCTCCGTTTTTCATGGGCAACGGCGGCGGTTGCTGCTGTGCAATTGGCGATCGTCTGTTTATGTTGCCATTGGACTTGAAACTGTTGCTGCCGCTGTGCAACGTAAGGCTGTTGCTGCCGCTGTGGCTGCTGTTGTTGCTGTGACTGTTGCTGTTGTCGTTTGTCTTCGTCTTGATTGCAATGAATGTGTTGGGCAGCGGCGGCAGCGGTGGGGTTCCTGTTGGAGTTGTTATGGTGGTTGCTGATGACGAGCAAGTTGTTGCTGTGTTTGTTGTTGTTGCTGTGTTGTTGTTGGTGGTGGTGTTGTTGTTGGTTGTAGTGCTGTTGTTGGTGGTGGTGGTGGTGCTGCCCACGTTAAGTTCCCGCTACGCGATGTGATGCCCGCCAAATGTGCGCAGCACTGGCACGCTCTAATTGTGGTTGTTGTGGTGATTGTAGTTGTTGTAGTTGTTGTTGGTGTTGGTGTTGGTGGTGGTGGTAAACACATTTAACAATTGGTGTGGTGTATTGTTGTTGTTTGGATGGTGTGGTGTGGTGGGTTGTTGGTGGATTGGTGCGTTGGTTTGTTTGTTGTGTGTGCATGTGTTGATATTCGGTGGTTGTTATTGTTATTAGGCGCATTTAGTTGTTGTTGTTGTTGTGGTGGTGGTAGTGGTTGTTGTTGTCGTTTAGTTGTTATCGGAAAATGAAATTTCAGAGCGTAAAAGAGACGAAAAAAGGAAAAGAGTAGATACTTATCATATAAGTCGTGTATGAGATATATAATTATTGATTGATTATTTGTATCTGCTGGCTGTGTGTGTGTATGTGTGTTCCAGTGTGTGTGTTCCAGCGTGTGTGGGTGTGTGTATAAGTTTCTGCTGCTGTTTTAGTGGTGCGTCAGTAGTTGTTGATGTTGGAGGAGGACGAGTCTTGGCATGTCTCTGGGCGTGTCTTAGCTGGTGTCGTATCAGATAGATATTTGTACATATACGCTATATATATGTTGACTATATAGTTCGATTAATCGATAACAAGTGCAAAACTTGCATAAATTATGGAGAAGTGCAAAGAAAGAATATTTAATAATTTTACAACACTGTGAGATGAGTCAGTTGCAGGTGCATTTCAACTTATGCAATTAGATTCTTTATTCATTTATAAACATTATAAAGTTAAGAAATAAATACGAAAATTAAAGCATAAAGAATGAATAAATTCAATGAGCAGAAGTATTGGAATATTTAAATTAAATATCGAATATGTTTTATGAGCTGAAGTATTGCAATTATTCAAATTATTCAAATAAAGTATTGAGAAAAGAATGCATTTGTTTTTAAGTATTTACAGGCACTTTTGCATTAAATAAATGCACAGACAACACAGAAATTTTATAAATTTGATATTATATATAAATATATATATATAAATATAAATATCAAATTTATATATAAATAGTGCAGCAAGCTTGATTTGTGGACTGCAAGTGCGACAGAGATAAGATGAATTCAAAACGAAAGGGCAATTCAAAAATTTCATGCATCGACGCTGCTGCTGCTACTGTGGCAGACGTGGCAGCATCAAGTGGCGTGTAAAACTTGCTTAATTCGGCAATGAGCCAGTGAGAGAGAGATAGAGAGGAGGGGAGAAGGCACAGGGAGGGAGGTAAAGAATGAGTTGCAGCACGTCGCAAATTAAGCAGATCTTGCTGCAAACGTGCAATGCGCAGACAGAGGCAAGCACGACTAACAGTTGCCCAGCAACTATAAAATACACACACACATATATATAGATACATATATATAGATACATTGACATTCCTTATGCAGCGTGCTGTGACATTTACAGTACACAAAGATGACATGCAAAAAGCAACGAGCAGGAGAAAATAAACGAGTGCAGGCACAGCTCGTTAAGCAGTGAGGGAAGGTTCTTTATAGTATACAAATTTAACAGGGAATACAATATTTATATATATAATATATATAATGTGCAATATATATATACATATATATATTTTACATATTCTATCCCAAAAGAAAAACAGCTTTTGTTTTGGGGAAAGTGGAAACAGTGCAACATTTAATTACTGACAATACAAAGCCCACTCTAGCTACCCTTCTTTTGACACTACATTTACAGGGTACTACGCATGCAGACAGAAAAAAGAACTAGTGCAGCACGATGGAACGAAGAAAGCTAATTAGCCAGGACAATTTGGAAAAAGTGAGCATAAGTTTTAATAAGAAAGCGGGCTGTGTGGCAGGCTAATGCGCCGCAAAACGAAGTGGGCGCGACTGCAGAAGCTGCCACATTAAAGTTTTTCGGCGACGCTTTGGCGGGCGTGTCTCTAGCAGGGCGATAGCAAGGGTGTAACTGAGTGTGTTTGGTACTCTGGTTCGGTAAATTTCACATTTAAATTTAAAAAGTTTTCCACGGCCTTTGTGGCAGGCACTTTGTCTTTGCAACTGCAACTGCCACAGTCAATGGCAGACAGAGGCAGAGAGAGAGACAGAGGGGGAGCGAGAGAGGGCAAGACATGTGTGTGAGGTACAAGAAAGTTTCATTCGTTCACTCAATGCACACTCGGGGAGCACTCCACATGCGGCACTTGGGGCAACAACTTCTGTGGCATAAAAAGTTGACAAGCGCTGACATAATTTTACACGCAATGACAAGTTGAAGCAGCCGCGGGGGCAGCATGTGCCGTCTTCATGCAACATGCTGCACTTGCCTTGCACTCAGCGCTTAAGTAACTGCCACGCCCCCCTTCGCCCACCCTACCCGCCGCCCTATGGCAAAGTGCTGCATTTTCTGCATCATTTAGCAACATGCGCACTTGCATTGCATGCGAACTTAATAGACTTGCCACGTAATTGCGGCATGGCCCGCTGCTAATGATGGATTGTCAATGTGGCAAGAAGTGCTGCTACAACAGCAGCAACGTCAAATGGCGGCGACAATTTAGCAGCAGCCGCAAGATGTGGCAAGGTGTGGCTGCAGCAAATATCGTTAGGTTATCAATGCGGGCGGCGGGAGGATGTCGCAAGTGGCGTTGGCAACATCATCAACAGCCGGAAGTCAGTGTCGCTTAACGTGCCACGCGGCATGCAGCAAGAGCAAGCGGCAAGCAGCTCAGCGTTACGGAAGTTCAACTCGGTGCCACAAAAATTTGAAAACTTTGTAAACAAAACTTTGCGCTGTGCACTTTGCTGCCGGGGCGAGGCAAGACGAGGCAGGGTAGGACAAGTCAGGGGGAGACGAGACAAGACTGTGCAGGACCTTTAGCAATAGCAAAAAAGAAAACAGAAGACGAATACGCCAACTACAGTGTGCACCTACGCTAAGGCAAACGCTCAAGGGGATTTGGCATTGCTTTCAAGTTGGATTTAGTTGAGGAAGCCAGCGAATTCCTACGCAGAGTCGCCTCTGCTGTGCTTCACTGTACTTACAGCAAGCGATGCTCATCCTGCTAGCTGCTGGTGCACGAAGTTTGCCACACGGCAAATGGTTCTTGTTGTTGCTGCTGCTGTTGCTGCTGCTGCGTTCGCTAAACTTGCCTCTTCAGTGGCCCAGCTGTTGCAGGGGGCAGCAGGGAGACTCGGATTGGACAGCGAACAACAACAATGCTTTCGTCAATTGTCCAGCGGATGTTTGCCTCAGCAGTCGTCATCCTTGCTGCCACCGTGCTCGTCGTCCTGCTCGTGTCCTGGCAGAACTTCCGGCGTGCTCGTCGACTTCCGTTTGCCGTGCTCATGCGCTGATCAAAGTTAACTGCACTTCACACAAAATGGCTGCCACAGCAGCAGCAGCAGCTAAAGAAAACTGCTGCTTGGTAAATATTACCACCAAGCTGCGCTTCCTCCACTCGCTCGTTCCACACTGCTTGCAGCGCAAAAGCAGCCAAAAGGCGCATTTTGCATTTCATTTGAAGAAACTGCTGCAAGTTTAACCCTTCTCTGTCCCTGCCCCTGCCACTGCCTGGTCCCCATCGCTGTGTACAATTGTAATAACTATCTCAGCGAGTGTTTGAAATGCGTTTACCGAAAACTTTTACAGCTGCCACAACAAGAATGTTTATACTTTTGCATTTTTGTGTGTGCGACTTCTGGCGCATAAAATACTAAACGAAGAGGGGGAGAGGGAGGTGCGAGAGGATGCAGGAGGGGTGTGCCGCGAAGGCCTGCAGCTAGCACGTACTTGAGTTAGTTGTAAATAAAATGTAAATTGTTGTATTTTTGTGCGCCAAAGAGTTTTGCAAGAATATTTACTTGCGCGCACAAAAGTATGCAACAATAATTTACCTGCGTCCGGGCAGCGCCAGCATTGCGCATACGCCCTGCTGCACTTGGTGCACTAGTCGATCTGGCACTGGACTGCTTGTAAATGGATATGAAATTCTCATTTAAGCATTATTTAACTGTTCCCATTATGGGATTATTCAACTGTTCCCACTATAGGAAATTCGCTTTGGCAGAGCTCGCTAAGATGATCTATGCTACTGAAAACTGCTCAGTGATTGGCAACTGTTACGAATATCGAGGGAATTTTAATTAAACGAGGTCATCTCAATTGCCACACCTCTTCCCCCTCACCTACCTTCTACTCCCCCATAGGCAGTTTGGCATACGCAATTAACGTGTAACAAGCGATTGTGTGTGTGTGTGTGTGTGTGTTTGTTTGTTTGTTTGTGTGTGTGTGTGGCATTAAAATGAGCTGGCCCGCAGCATGCAGCACACAACACGGAGCACGGAGCACGCAGCACACCGGCAGCAATTGGCAGAAAGCAAATCACAATAAATTACGAAAGCCAAAGCCAATACGAAAGCCTTTTGGCTTGTAGCCTGCAGGCGGCAAGTCGCGCGTGAGCGATGCTTCTGTCTGTGAGTGTGTAGGTATGTGTGTAACTAGTGGTAAGTCGCATGTAATAGAGCAGGGTATGTACGAGGGGGCATGAGAGGGAGGGGGGCTAGTATCATGCGCTCCTGCTTAAATTAAATGATTAACAAGGTTATTTACTGCACGCGCTGTAAGCCAAATGTGTTGGCCACATGTCGCATAGCCTGATAGCCATGTTAACAGTGGTATGAGGCGGGGGGAGTGGCAGGTGTGGTCGCTACAGGAGGTGTGGTAGCCCGCAGCACACACCTGCGTAATTTTTTTTCTGCTTTTTCATACGTGTGTGGCACAAATAACGCGGTCAAAGCGGTGCCACAACTAGCGCCAGCGTTGCCAGTTCAAGGACAACCGGAAACGGATGCGGAAACACAGTTTGCGGCCATGTTGCTGTTACTCTTGTTGTTGCTCTTTGCTGCTATCAGGGCAGCGGCTTTTAGCACGTAAATTGCCGTGTCCCGAGCAACGGTCAATTGCTTTGCTCAAACAGACGACGAACGCGGCGTTGCTTGTTTTGTTTGCTGATTGCGCAAATATTTGTGCAGGCATTAAACGGAGAATTGATGGCCCGCTAAAGGGGCGGAGGCAAGGTTGGGGCACTGCCAGTCTGCCATTCCCGGCCACAGTATAAATTTAAATATTAACGCCAACTTAACGGCAATGAGTTGCGCGGTTTTTTGTTTCAACCTTCTCCGACTTCTTGACCGAAGCGACACAGCGCTGCGTTTGCCTTAACAGGCCTAACAGCCTCGTTTCATTTTATTGCACGCACGGCCGAAGGATCAGCACAAGCTACCAACTTCCAGTGATTGTGTGTAGTCATTACCCTCACACACACACACACACACAAAGAGAGAGGGAGAGAGGCACAGCGAAAAGGTACCGAAATTGTGATTATGAACACAAATTTACGCTTAAATTGCGCCGCATTAGTCGGGGCGGTTTATTTTATTAAAAAGCGCAAACTCATTAAATTTTATTACAAGTTGAATTTTTCAATAAGGCAAACCCGCAAAAGTGGCCAGTTTAAAGGCCAATTAGCTGGGACTGGTACACCCTAATGGAAGTCATTTCCCTAAAGCAAGGGATACCGACTGCAATGAGGGGGAACTTGCGCCTAAGACGATTATTTATTAGGATATTTGAGTTGATAACTGCAAAAGGGAACTGTAGTTTCATTGCTCTGACCTAGCTAACTCTGCTAACTCTCGAAACAAGTTGAAGTCTTAAACGATTCTCAATTGGTTTGGCTTCCTGCACTTAATCGCGAAATAACTGTTAGTTACCTGCACGAAGAACTAGTTTCGCATTCTCCCCACCCCCCGTGCCACCTTGTTCCACAAGTCTGCAATAAAATGCAAATTTGTGTTGTGCTCAGCTCGAGTAGATTAAAAAATAAAAGACACCTGCAGTTGCTGCACAAATATGCGAAAATAAATTACATTTACGGTGTCTTCTGCTGAAAACTTTAGCAAGTGAGTACACACGCACACACTCACATACTTGTATGTAGTACACACCCATACACAAGCGCACACACACTCAAGTACACACTCACACTAGCAGCAGGGCACATACTTAAGCCCCTTCCTCATGAAGCATGCCATTTATGACATCCGTGCACCGAAAAGAAACAGACGAAAAGTCTGAAGGGCTGAGAGGCAAATTAAGGGGAAGGGAGTGCTGGACTACTAGCTACCCTGTAGAATGTAGCTACCCCAGGGATTTACAGTTGTGTATAATTAGAGGTGAGGGAGTGCTGGACTGCTAGCTACCCTATAGAGTCATTCATTAGTCAATCATTTGGAAACTTCTTTTGATGACCTTTTTAGTTGAAGGCTTAAGGCAATTTGAAGCAGTTTAAGCCCTAATTTCTTTGCTAACTACCCCATATATATATTTTGCAGGGTATGCACTGGCAAAGAAGTTGGCGGTAAAAGAAAGGCAACGCATAAAAACCATATTAAATGCCTCTCTCTTTCCATTTTCCCCATTGTTTTCGGCTTCTTTGCAAACGTCTGGGGTAGGGAAGGCAGGGCGGCGACTTAAGCTGCGTCTACGCAGCTACGACTACGGCTACTGGTGACTATGGCTTGCGTTTGTCATCTTTTAATGGCGCAATTAGAGCACACAAAATGCGTTTGCTGAAAGCTGAGCTGCCTCTGCTGCTGTTGCTGCCTCTGCTGCTGTTGTTGCCGGTATCATAAAGGATTTTTAATAATAGCGCCAAATTACAATAGGCAGTCGCTCGCACACACGCATACAGTGGCACATGCGTGCGTATGTGTGTGCGCAGACACAAATTGCGTATACGCCGTGGCACTTTGAAACAAAAGCCACGACAATGCGAAGTTGTGTGTGGCAAAAGGATTTCGGTTGGCTGCAGTGGATAGTGCCAGCATATCCGCCCACGTCCACGCCCCCATTCCACGCCCACAGCTGCTGGCTGGCAGTGTCTTTGGCTTTGCCAGTGCTTCGTCGCTTCTATTCCAACTTGTTGTTTGTTTTCAGCTTGTTTGTTGTAATTTGATGCGCCATTGTTTGCCGCATGCGTTTTTCATTGTCTCCGACGACACTTTCAGCTGAGTGTCAGCTGAGATTTCGCTTGTGCCCCTCCCCCCTGCCCTAGTCCTCCTCCTTCGCAGCTTCTTCTGGCCTTAGCTATTGCTGTGCAATCTTGCTGTAATTTATGCGCTTATTGTTTCTTCATTTCGCCAACGAAGTAAACCGTGAGCGGAAGAGGGCGTGGGGCTGCGGACAGAGCTGTCATTAGTTAGGTCCTGCCACAAGCGGCAGCTGCATGAATTTATGTGCCCCAACTTGCAACGGACAGAAGAAAAACTTTCTCGACCCCCGACTCGGCCCTAATTTAGTTTAAATAGCCAGCGGGTACTGTAAAGTAAATGTCCGTCGAGTAAATGGCGAGAAAATTAAAGAAAATCGCAATGCGAAAATGATTAAAGACAAAGCGAGAAAGGCATTGAGAGCCCTCGAGTCGCCAGCTCAATGAACCCGTTGCGGAAATGCAAATGCAATAAATTATGGCAATGCCGAATGAGACGACACACGACCAGGCAGACCAGTGCCCCAAAGTGGTGCAGAGGGAGGGGGAGGGAAGGCAGTGGAAAACATAAATCCTTGCGGAAATTTATGGTGCGTTGAACTTAAAATGAAATACAATAAAATGTTGTATATGCAGCCGCAATGCACCGAAGATGCCACAATTCCCATACGAGGGCGAGAGGGAGCAAGAAAGAGAGAGCGTGAAAAGGAGAGCGGGTAAGGGGGGTGCGCAAAAACAAAGGACACACACGAGTAACAATAATAAAATTTATTAACGTTGAACAATTTTGCATTTCCTGCCCAGGGGCCAAGCACAAATGTTGTAAGAAAGGATCCCCCGTGGAAGAAGAAGAAGATGTAGTAAAATGTACTGTTAAAGTACTTTATATTGCGCACATAAGAATCCATAATTCTATATATGTGAAATGGGGCATTTTAAATGGCGCTGAAAGGTGCACGAAGTAAATCAGACGAACACAGAAAGAATGAGACGCATCGGAATGGCACTGCTTACTGGGCAAGAGGTACAGCAAGAAAGGGGGAGAGAGAGAAAGAAAGATTCTGGTTGAGAACACGCAGCACAAGAAATATAAAAAAAAATAAGGCGTCATATATTTAAACAATATACTTACTTTGGCTGCTGAAAGACCCTGAATGGGCGAAGAAGTTAATAATACATCAAGCAAGTGAAGTTAGATAGTTCGAGTAGCAGAAACTTGATCTATCCGACTCCAATCTCTAGGGAGATGTTCACAGAACAATTTACAAGTAATTTCAACATGCCATAGTATGCGACAGGTGCTCAGACATTCAGATATATATGTATATACTATAAAGTGCTGGGAACATTTACGATCAGTGCAAACACATTACGGACATTTGCTTGGTGCATAGTGCGAAGGGGTTCGTAGAGGGCTGCGTTGCCAGAGGATGAGGGGCGTTAGGGGCAGGTGCAGGTGCAATTCCATTGGCATTTGTGGAAAACATAATTAAACTAGAAACTCATAATTAGTGCACTTAAAACTAAGGCCAAAATTAACGATGGTCCGCGAGAACGAGTCGAGCACAAAATGAATTATAAATTTTAATATGTGCGACTGCTGTGCGAGGTGCTGCAGGTGAAATGCTTAATTAAATTTGCTATTTTGCACACTTTTTTTGGCTATTTTAAAACTTAAATTGTATTATAAAAAGTTGGCGAATTGCGGGCGCTAGTTCCGCAAAAAACTCAACTGAAAATGGCGAAAAAAATGAAGGGCAAACTTCGTAGTATGCAAATTACTTTGGGGGTGCACATTAGAAACGCTAAGGGTGTTAAATTTCACGGGTTATTGTGTTGTTGTGTCTATGATGCGAGTGTGTGTGTGTGTGTTTGTGTATGTCTGTTGACTGTTATTGTAGGCTCTGTGTGTGGCATGTGTGGAGTGAGTTTTTGCAGTCACTGTGGGAGCGTATTAATTCATTAACAAACTTAAATGGAACGTGAGAATTTTAATTGCGGGCTTAATTAATTTATAATGAGTTTTGTGTGCCAGCTGTGGCAGATCGTCGTATTAAACATACGCCATGTGGTGCAAATGATCGTGACAAACGTGCTTAATGAGTGTATAGGTGTATGGTGCGCTCTAAGTTAGTGTGTGTGGGTGTAAAAGAGAGAAAGATATAGAAAGAGACTGTCTGTGACGAGTGTAACTTGTTTGTGTGTCTGTAGCGGGGAAGGGTGTTTGCAAGTGTGCGTGTATATCATCTGTGTGTGTGTGTCTTTAATGTGCGTGTGTGTGTATATAATGTATGTGTGTGTGTGTGTAGGTGTAAAGAGTTCTCTTTTCGGTTTCTTTGTGGGATCTCACTTAGCGCTTCGCTTCAATTATCACAGAACATTCAGTTAAAAATTACAATATGCATTGGATGATGCGTACACTAGATGACTAAGTCGTATAAATATATATTGGTTCGTATAGGTATAAAGGCAATATATATGTAGTATATATATAGTGTGGTATACAAGTATAAGTATCAAAACGATTCACGTATTTCGATCAAAGTAAATATATTAAAGTAAATCCAAAAAACGTTCGCATGTAATTGCAATGGTATTGGTAATGGTTGGTTGATAATATTAATGTTATAGATAGTATATATGTATATATAATCGTATATACTCTGGTTGCACCACAAAAACAAATCATGATCATATCAGGTTAGCTCAAATCAGCTCGCACAAGTACAAGTACATTAGGTAGTTATGCTTATAAGATGTAAATGTTTCTTTGGTTTCGGTATTGGTAATGGTTCTTGTGTTGGTTTGGTTTGGTTTCTGTATTATCAAACTTGATGCGCAAATCACGATCATCAGCAGAACGAACGAACGAACGAACGAAGGAACGAACGAAGGAACGAAGGAACGAGCGCAGGAACGCACGAAGGAACAGAGAGGGAACTGCAGCCACTTCCAGCGTTCCTAGCGCAGTGTATTGCATATATCTATATACATATATGGGATATATATATATATATATATATATATATATATATTGTTGGTATATATTTAGATGTAAATATCAATTCAATGTACATATCAAAGAAAAATTCAATCAATTCAGTTCATTCGCTTATTATTACATCATCAAAGTTCATCAAAAGTAAGAAAAATAATCATGTACATAAATATATAGTCATTATTACTTAGATATCGGTATATATATAGATATATAGTTCTGGTGTTTAAGTATTTGTATATATATGTATGTATGGTATATAGTTAGTCAATTCATCAATCCATATCAATTAAACAGTTTACATATATGCGTATATATATTAGAGAGAGAGAGAGTTAGATAGAGAGAGAGAGACAGACAAGAGACAAGAGAGGAAATACACGAGAGAGGGGGGCGGGGGGCGCTCACCAAGTCCACATAAAGCAAAAACTCCAAACTGAAAATGAAACTCAACTCAATTTGGGAGTGTATTTTTTTAATAACGAAGTTAAAACAAAATGAAAATTCAAATTTGGAAACGTTTCTCTAGGCTCCTTTCTTTGTATTGTGTAATTAACTTTAATGTGTCTGCATGTGTGTTTCTCTGTGTGTGTGTGCGTGTGGGTGGTATGCTCCTGCGGCTACATGGAAGAAATGATAGCATACTTTTTGGGGCACACAGAAATCATACAATGTAATTGGAGATTCGAGTTAAATAATATAAGTTCGTTTATGCAAGTTAAGACTTTTGCCAAGGTGTAAAGTGTGTGAGTGAGTGTAGGTTTCCGTGTCTGTGTGTGTGTGTTTGTGTGTGCGAGTGGAATCCGTTCAGCCAATGCATTTGTAGATTGCCAAGCCGATCTCTGACTACAAGTACCTCTGGTTCTTGCCTTTGGCTTGCTTGGATGCGGGATGCAGATGCAGATAGTAAAGTTTTCGTGGTTGTTTTTCGGTTTCGTTGTTTGTTTTAATTTATAGAAAAAACATTTCGCAATCAACTAACGGTGGGTGTACGCAGGGCTTTAAAAATTCATAACAAATGCTGGGCTTCGGCTCGGCCCATGAATAAATCAGAATCAGAATCGGAATCAGAATCACAGTGATAGTCAGAATGGGTGAGGGGGAATCAGAACTGAAAAAAACGGTTTTTATTGTTGCATCCATACAATGTTAAAATTATCCAAATATTTGCACAAGGCACACACATCGTCAAGGTGGAATACGAATGCGAAAACGGATGCGAATGCGAGAATGCGAATACGAGAACAGAATCGATAATTATTAATAATAATTATAATGCTCAATGCAATATTAATGGGGGCAATTCAACTGAAAAGTATTAAAAACACACGCACACACATACGTTGTAAATACATACGTACACTGCGTTCTTTGTCATTTTGTTTATGTTCCTTCTCATTTATTAGTTATAAATTTGTCATGGTTCAATTCAGTATTCATTATTTTTGTCGTCTTGCATTTTGTTATAAATTAGTTGCTCTGCACATTATCAATAATTATGGTATAATAAATATTTGCGTAACATATTTTAGTTGTTGTTTAAAGTCTGCTACATCGAACACAAATCGTTATAGAGGGCAGCTAACTATGTTAAGGTGATACGACTGGGCAGGCAGGTCTCTCTACTTGAGCTGCAACTTGGATTCTAATGCGGAGCTCGCAAGCTCATGACAAAGTTGACGGGGAGTTTCAGTTAACCGTTAGTTTAACTGCCTGTCAAGTGTGTCACAAGTGTAGAGAACCTTCCTAGGTGCGGGCTAGGGCTACTACTCGCTCTATGTTACGTATACGTTACGTAATCGGTGCAGTTGCTACTAGTTTCTTTCGTAGTATCTCTGAGTTGACTTCTCCGTAATTCCACAGGTTAGAAGAAACCAAACAAATAAAAACAGAAACAGAAATCGTACAAAATGAATAGTTTTATTTATAAATCAGAAATTCGGTTGCTTGGGCGATTCGGTTGCATAAATAAATAGACATATCAGTAAATTTTATTATACAATTAACAATACAAATTAAATACAGGGTGCACACACATTTACATTGCATTTACTTGAGATTCAATACGACATCATCTCATCAACATCATCATCAACATCATAATCAACTTCATTATCATCTTTATGTAATCCACCACTCCACGGCCGCTTTATTTCAATTTTAATGGGGGTCTGCAAACACGCGGTCTCATATATCTTAACTTTAAACTAAAATGCATATAAACATAACCTCAATCATTAAATGAAGAAAACATCGAGTAGACAAAGGAAGAGATAGACGAGAATATATGAGTATGATAAGGAAAGATAATCGGTAACTACTACACACACTCAAAACCAAATCAAAACAGAACAGAACCAAGCAAGGAACAGACATGGAACAAAACTTAGGATCGTTGGGAAACATTTATGCAAAATCATGGCGTTTACTTATGTTGTTGCTGTTGTCGTTTTGTTGTTATTGTTGCAGCTTGCGAGGTCAGGCAGAAAGAGTTGAGAACTTAAAGAAATGTATTCTAGCAAAAACTTAGAATGTGCCTTGAATAAATTGTGTTATCCATTTTGCCGCAACAGGCTGACTTTATTTATGGAAACTGCTATAAAAAGTCTGACAACAGATTTTACAGGGTAGGCAACTTAGCACTGACAGACTGACAAGCTGACTCAGTAAAGAATTGCAACAAACTACACACGGTATTTAATGTATAGACTTGCACTCCGATTATTCAATTTTAAAATAAAGAAGTTGGATTTTTCTTTAAAGCTAAAGCAAATTGGAGAATATCTTTAAAAGGCTTTTCACTTCTGTTTTATCAACTGTGGCAGCCTAACTCAGTTAGATTATCTTGCAATTTGAAAACTCTAGTTAGTTGTGATTTGCAGCTTATACGCTTTACTTTGTTACTTTATGTATTTGCAATTTGGAGTTAATTAATTATTTATATGCAATTGACAAGCTAACACCGCAAACACTTGACCGGTCGAGAGTTTTCCTCGCTTTTCTTTTTTATTAATTTTAATCAATTTGATCAACATTTTTAAATCGGTTTTTTGTGCGCTCTGTGAGTGGCATGAAATATGCATCACTTTCAATATACATTTATAGTGTTCATTCAATATATGTTTTTTCCTGTGTTGCAGCGGAAAGGAAACCAATTTTTATGGCTGACAGCAAAATGAAATTATAATAATTGCGCTTTATATGCATAAGTATGTTTGCAGTGCTTGTTGTTGGTGTTTCTGTTGTTGTTGTTGATTTTCATTGTTTGCACTGCGTTTGATTTGTTTGCACTCTCGTTTGTGGTCGAAGCCATCGCTGAGGTAGCCCCGAAGTGGGGTTTATGCTGTAGCAATGGGATGACAAGGGGGGGGGCAAGGGGAGGCTTTTACTTCTGAGCTTAAATTGCGTAACTGAACTCAGATTTAATTGGTTGTAATTAAGAACTATAATTGCTGCTTCTGTTGCTGCTGCTGTTGCTGCTGCTGCGCTTAATGCACTCTGCTGACAGAGCAGGGAAGTGGAAAATGAGTAACGTAGGCGGGCGATTAATTATTGCACAAACTGTGTCAGATTTTTCGGCATAAAAATCGTATCAAAGCGAGGGAAGTGAAGCTGCTCGAGTTGCTTCGTGAGAGCGAGGCCTGGAGAGCCATTGCGAGTGCACTCTAGAACAGATAATGTGTGTGTGTGCGTGTGTGCCATGAGCTGCTTGTGGTTGTGGGCATGCGTACATGTGACTGCGTGTGTGTGACTGTGTGTAGGTGTTGAGTGCGCATATGTGCTGGCCATAATATGTATGAAATACCTGCCTCTGCTGCTACGCTGCGGCATTTTGTTGAAGCTGTTGAGTTAGTGCTGCCTGCAATACACACATGCAGCCAACACACACACACACACACACACACACACACACACTTGTACACGTATTAGTTTAAAGTTGAGCTGCCAAAGTTTGCAGCTCGAACAATTAATTGGCTTATGCGATTAGCAACAAACTGAAGCCTGAGTCACTTAACGCCGCCGCGGCAGAGGCAGCGGCAGAGGTAGCAGCAGGGGCAGCAGCAGCGGAGGTGGTAGCAGTAGCGGAGGTTGAAGCAGTAGCGGAGATTGCAGCAGCTGTTCTCGCATTTTTCTGGCATTTTCAGTGCAGCTGCCAAGTGGCCCCGAAAAGTTTACTTCAGTTTTGCTTCGCGGCTTTGTTTGCCCCAAATTGTGTAATGATGCAATAAAATGCTCTCTCGCTCTCGCTCTCGCCGATTTCTGCGTTTAACAAATTGCCCACAAGACGAGCCACGGACCGAACTTGGGGAGTTCTTGGTGATTTATGCAGCAGGCCAAGTTTGTGAGCTGCGTGTCTGCTCGACTCTCTACTTTTATTTGCCCAACTTATTTGGCCTCCTGCCCATCCTCCTCGCCATCCCGCGGGCGTATTAATAACAACTCGTTGCCCGGGGTTAATTGAATGCACAGCAGAGAATCTGATGCGATTGGGTAAACAACAGACGAATTAAAATTTGCCATAAAGTAATGAAAACACGCCAGGCAGGACAAATGCAATGACAGACATGCTGCATGAGTAAAAAACATTGTGTGTGCCGGAAGGGATAAACAAACAAAAGAGAAGGCAGAAAAACAACAACAATAACATATAATGCAGAATATATACATATACAGGGATAACTGATGTATTCGGTGTCAGTTTACAATCGTGTGCGGATGTTTTGCTTTTTTGTATAGAATGCAAACAGAATCAGACGCAACGAATAGATGCAACATCTCATCATTGCAGTTATCGTTAATCGTTTATCGTTAATCGGGCTTGTGAAACATGCCTCAAAAGACATGACAGAAATATGCACAAATGAAATAACAAAAATAATGAAAAGTACTTGAATAAGTTGTAAGTTCTGGGGTTGCATGTGGCAAATTGCATGTTGCAGCAAACAGATAACTGATTGTGTAACAGGCGCTGTTAAAAACGCGCACAAACCGCGTAGAAATCGCGTGCGAAGCAGGCTAACAAAAATTGTTGGCTTATTGGGGTTAAACGTGGAAGGCGGTGGGGTAGGGGAAAAAGGAAAAAGGGGAAAAGGAAGAAGGGGCGTGGTGTGAGCTGTAATTGCTTATTAGAGACACAGAAGATTATTGAAAAAGAATCAACAGAACAAACGAATAACAAAAGTAATACAAATGAGACAGACAGATAGAGAGTGAGTGAGAGAGCGAGAGTGGAAGATGATTACCAAAAAGGAGAATGCACAAAATGCACGAAGCACATACATGATACGAATTACGGTTACGTTAACGGTTTGCTTTACGTTCTCGGGTTATCATACTTTGGTTCAGTTTGGGGGGTTCCAAATTGCTTGCTCAGTGTAGTTTTGTGGGGGTTACCTTGCTTTGGTTCATGTCTTACAGAGTTTACTTCTTTCTTTACTCTCACATTCCATTTGGCAATCCGTTCTTGTGTGTGTGTGAGTGGGTGAGTGTGTGTGTGAGCGAAAGAAAAACTAATGGAAATGTTGTTGTAAATGTAAATGTAAAGTAGGAGTACGAGTACAGGTAGAGTTATATGAGTATAAACATTAACATAAACTATGTAAAATTAACATTAGCACGTAAAATTAACAGAGACGAATGCAGCAAGATATCCTAAGAGTTAAGAATGCTAAATTCAGATACGAGTTTTTAACTTAAATCAATCGATTTTTGTGCAGCTGAGGCTGCGTTTTTTGGTTCTTTGTTCTTGTTGTAGCAGTTGTTGCAGTTATTGTAGTTGATGTATTGTAGTTGTATTAGTACTTGTTGCTGTTGTTGTAGTGTACTTAAAACGAGCACGAGAGGCTTATGCATAGAGAGAGAGAAAGATATGGGGTGTGGGGGAAAAATCTCATGGAAACGTATCTCGTTGATAAAGTTCATTTCGGTTAAGTCTCAAGTTGAGTTGTGGTTCGGTGTATTAGCAGTTGTTCTTGTGTGTGTGTGTGTGTGTGTGTGTGTGCGTGTGTGAGTATATGACAGTCTTGTTCTTCTTGTCGTTGTTCTTCTCACACCCCCCGCCCTGCTGGAAACTGAAAAGCTTGCTTAAGTCCCTCTTCAATGCTATAAATCACATATTTATCTTTCTCGTTGCCCGAATTGCAGCTGATAAAGCCAAAGGATTAATGAGGATAAACTCCTGCGCTTGTGTGTGTGTGTGTGTGTGTGTCCACCCGTCCGTAAGTGAGTACGTGCAACAAGCGACTGCGGCATTGCTGATAACATCCGAGTCGAGTTGAGGCAAGGCCAGGCCTGGCCCCATCAAAGAAATTTTAATTTGACTTTCATTAATTTATGTCCTGCTGATGCGAGGCGCTTCATCTGCCGATAAGTTGATGGTCAGCCATAAAGGGGGCATGAATTAATGTTGTTGTTGTTGTTGCCGCTGACAGACAAGCAGACAGTCCGGTCTTCCCCCTCTCCTTGCACCCTGCGCCATATACATTATGCAGCAATTGCTGTTGTCGCTCGACGCGGCCCTGCAACCCTGTGTGGCAGCTTCTTTGGCCGCTTGCAGCAGCTGCCAGCCAGTAAATTAAGCGGAAAAGTGTGTTGGCTGGCCAACAATAACGGCGACATGCGGCTGCAATGTGCAACAAATGAAGGAAAACACGAAAGGGCAGCAAGGGCTGCAGCAGAGCAAACGGGGAGATACACCTGCTCTGCTAGCAGATACCCAGCACTGCCTTCGCCTGAGCACAACTGCGGCACACAGCTATCCTTTGGCACTCTACTACTGGGTATACGGGGGCTGCTGCCTGCTGCAGAAGATGGCACAAGCTGGCAGTGTTATTTGCTGCAGTTGGAAATAACTCAGCCGCAAATGAGATAAATTGCGCGCATACAGATAATTGCATGGGTGGAAAGCAAAAGGGGGAGAGGGTTGGTTGGGGTAACCCACAGTGACTGCAGTCAGACATACGGAATGATTTTCATAAAAAAAACATTTATGTTGCCGCAGCAAATGCATTTTGGTTTTATGATTGAAAATATTACGCATACGCAGCGTGTGCGAGAGGAAAAGAAGGGCAATGAATGTGAGATTAATGAGTGTGTCGCGTCTGCACTGTCGCTTGTCGCGACTGTCATCAGAGTTTGTTTGCTACAATTAGTTGTAGTTGTATTTACAGTTGCTCTTAAAATTAAACAAACACTCGCGCCTATTCACGCCTGCCTCGTGCAAGAGCAGAAAAAAAGACTGCCAACAACAACAATCCGAACGTCCTTTTTCTGTAATTCGCATAAATAAATAAATTGTACATATTGCTGTTGTTGCTGTTGTTGGTGTTGTTGTTGCGTCCTTTTTACTGCTTTTCTCTTTTGGCTTTTTTTTATTTGCTTTCAGCGTAATTACAGATTTTCATATTTTATGCGCTTTGTCATTACCATTTGCGGCACATTGTTGTAAATTTAGTTGTTGTTGTTGTTCTTAATGCAGCGCAGCACAGTTTAATTTCCTTTGTGTCAACTGGAAGCTCAAATTGTCCTTGCTTTTAATGATGATTTTCAATTAAACTTAATTGCTTAGCTTCGCTTTACTGTATTTACTTTTCAACTGGAGGCAAATTCCAGGATGATTTTCAAAACATATCAATATCATGAAATGTAGAGGAGGAGTCTTTATGCCTGCTACATTTTAACATTTTCCAATGATCTTTGTGTACTGATAAACTTAACATCATAAACAATCGCATATCCTAAGTATCTTTATATATATATATATATAATGAATTTCAAGACGTTCGTAACGATTAGCTGGAGAGTTGAAGTTCTTCAAAATTCGATATTATGTAGGATGAACTTGACTTATATATATATATATACTCTATATACTAGTGTGATATCTTACAGTACGAGTATTTGGGGGGAGTATCGTATGCATATAAAGTAACTATCGTATAAATTTGATTTATATGCACTTCTCCTTCTTTCTGCTTCTCATTTCGCTATTAACTTGGCTAATTGAAATATTTATTGTCAGTAGTTTACGTTTAAGTATACCTAACTATGCCCGCCTTACGGTCTTAAGTACATAATGAAGTTCGATAGTTCGATAGTATAACGATGGTACAACAAGCACGAGTTCCTAAGCTTAGTTAGCATTTACAGCAGTTGATAGAGAGTATATATAGTTGATTAGCAGACATAGAACTAAGTTAAAGTTAAGGTTAAGGGCTTCCTTTGCAGTTCAGGCTTCACACTGGAATTGAATCGATAAATTTCGCACCCATATAGGCCGCAAGGCTGCGAACAAAGGAAAGCTTGTTGGGGGTCGATGGTTAAACTGAAACTGAAGCTGTAGCGGGGCTGGAGGTGATAATCCAATCAGCTGCGCTTACAATTTGTAATTGTAATTTGGACAAACGAAACCAGAACGTTGCATGGGCAAACAGACAATGACAGACAGGGGGATAGAGAGGGAGGGGTTCGCAATTTGCTGTCGATAGCTGAGTGGCAGAGGGGGAGTCGGGGAGGGGGGAGGGGGAGAAGGTAGGAAAAGGCAGAAATGGAAGCTGTAGAAATCGATAGAAATTTAATCGGGCGCTAACACTCATATTCCAGTATGAAGGACTCGTGTTCACTGCCAAGGGACGCCCCAATAGAGGCAGAGGGGGGTGTGGCAATGGATGCGGATACGGATGCTGCGGACGCTGTTGGTGTCGCAGCTGCTAGTTGCTGCTGTAGGGCAGCAGCACGGCCCAAATTGACTTGTGACAACATTGCGGTTGCCGATAATTTGGCATTGTAGGTGAGAATGCTGCTGCTGCTGCTGCTGTTGTTGCCGGCAGCAGAGTTGCTCGAGTTGCTGTTGCTGTGGCTACTGCTGATGTTACTGCTGTTGTTGCTGTTGCTGTTGTTGCTAATGCTGCTGCTGTTGCCACTGGGCAATCCATGGCCGTAATAGTTGAGCGCCGAGATTAGCGTGCCACCACTAGCTGTGGCATGTTGCTGATGCTGATGCTGCTGTTGCTGCTGAGTGCGACGTTTGCTAATGTAGTCCACACCAGCTGCTGCTGCCACCGCTGATGAGGGTGTGCTGGTTGCTGCGCCTGCTGCAGTTGCATTTCGCAGCGCTATAAAGTTGTCAAAATTGTCGGCAGTCGAGGAGGCATTCGAGGTGCTCGAGTTGCGACGTGCCCCCAAATGTTGCAGCTGCTGTTTGGCCATGTGCGACTGATGATGGTGCTGCTGCTGCGTGGTGGTGGTGTTGGTGCTGCTGCTGTGGTACGGTGGGTAGTTGCAGCTGCTTCTGCTGCTGCGACATGGACGAGTTCGAGGACGACGAATTGGACAGCGAGGATGAGTTGACGGAGTGCGCGGGCGGATGTTGCTGCTGATTTGCGTAGTATTTGCGCAAGTTCTCCAGCATGTAGCGATTATTTGCACTCGCATTTCCGGCTGACAAGTTGCCTGCCACAGGCATCGCTGGCCCAGTTGCTGCTGCTGTCGCTGCCGCCGCAGTCGCTGCTGTTGCAGCTGCAATTGTTGTTGGCAGCGCATCGCATGGTGGCAGCAGCAACTGCTGCTGCTGTTGCTGTTGCTGCTGTTGCTGCTGTTGCTGTTTACTGCTGGTGGCATACAATGCATCGGTTGCGGTTGCCGCTGCTGCCGTTCGCAGCGACTGATTGCCGCCGGGCAGAAAGCAGCGTTGCTGCTGCGATGTTGTTGCTGCTGCTGCGGCTGTGGCTGCTCTGCTGCGCACGTAATGCGTCTGCTTTGTGGCATACGCAGGCTCCGCTGTCTCGCAACCAAAGCCATAGTACTCCCCCTCGGGCGAACAACTCCCGCTCCCGCTCCCGCTGCTGCTGCTGTTGCTGCTGTGCTCGCTCCGCTCTCTCGGCCCGCTCCACGTGACCAAGTCGCTCGAAACTGCGCTGGAAGTGCGCCAAGTAGCTCTCGCCTCCGCCCAGTGGCGCTGCCAGCTCCTCCTCCACCTCCACCTGTCTCTCCTTTACCTTCTCCCTCTGCTGTTGCTGTTGGGGTCCATCAGCTGCAATCGCCTGTCGCTGTAAATGCTGATTGAGCGATTGATAGAAAGTGCTCTCAGCTAGATTCTCATTATAGCGGCTCCTCGCTGGCTCCTTGCCCCCCACAGCCACTGCCAGTGCCCCGCCCCCCCGTTCCTTGCTGCCTGCCCAGCCTCCTGCGCCCCTGCTGCCAATCAGCGTGCTCGAACTCGTTTACATTGACGCGTATGCGAATGTCGCGTGCCATGTAATCCGGCTCGTTAGTGGAGAGTCTAACCCCGTCCAGGTCTACCTCCTGCTCCCCTGCCTGCTGCCCTTCTTCCTCCTCCTCCTCCTCATCATCATCGTCGTCGTCGTCGTAAAAGAAACGCGCTGATTTGGCGCTTTCGGCCAGCAGCAGGTCCTCGCTCTGCTCCAGGCCCAGCGCGTAGCTCGACAGGTTGTCAAAGTAGTATTCGCACATCTTGTCCGGATGCTCATAGCGCAGCTTTAACATTGCATCCTGCTCCTGTTCTCGCTCCTGCTGCTGCTGCTGTTCCCGCTCTGTCTCCCCCGTGCCCTCTGGTCCACTGAAGACCGAAGCGTAGTCGGAGCTGCTGAGTGAATCTGACTGCGTCTGGCGGCGTCGTGAGGCGCAGATCGGCAGTGTGCCCAGATTCTCATAGTTGTTGCCCGCTGCCTGGGACTGACTGCGTCGATGGCGCTGCCCAGCTGCTCTGCCCACAGAGTGAGCTGACTGCAGCACTGTCTGCTGCTGCTGCTGCTGTTGCTGCTCGAAGTTCTGCTCCAGATAGTGCTCCAGATAGTGCAGGTTCTTGCTCAGATCAATCTCGGACTTGTAGCTCTTGTAGATGGTCGCCTGCTTGCCTGCTGCGTGGGCAGCTGCACAGCGCGACTCGTAGTTGGAGATGTGGGCGCGATCGCTGATGAAGCGAAAGCTTTCGTCCTTGGCCAGCGTGTGGAAGCCAGAGAACTCGCTGCCGCAGCTGGTGTCGCCGCTCTGCGCGGACTTGAAGTTGCGGCACTTGTCGCGTATCTTCTGTATGCCCTGACGCGTCTTCGCCTGCAGTCGCTCAAAGTAGTTGGACTTTGGCGTGGTGGACACTAGGCGTGGTCGGTAGGCAGTGTGCTGTATGTCATAGCCGCCACTGCCCGCGGCACGCATGCTCTGTATGCTCTGCGTGCGATTCGGATAGCGATAGCTGAGCTTCAGCTTGGGCAGCGTTGGTGGCGGCTGTCCCTGTCCCTGCCCCTGCTGCAGCTCCTCCGTCTTGGAGTGCAGCTTGCGTAGGGAGAGCTGCTTGAAGATGGCCCTCGAGCTGCGCTTAGGCTTGCCACTGCCCGTGCAGGCGGTCTCTGGTGTGAAATCCTGACGCTCGAAGCGATGCAGATAGTGCGGATTGGCAGGGGAGCTGCCGGCGCCTCCACCTACGCTACTGCCAGTGGATGCCTCGAAAAGACGTCGCAGTCCTCTGCTGGCGCTGCTGCTGTTGCGCTGCGGACGCGTGGCGCTGCGGAGACGGGGATTCACGCCCAGCGTGAGTATCTCGTCGTCGTGGAATATGGAGAAGGGATTCGTGATCACCGTCGAGTTGTCCGGCGGCGTCAGGCTGCGACTGCTTACGGATCTAGTCTTACTGCTTATACTAGCGGGGGGATTACTTAGTGCTACATGCTGCTTACTGTCTAATACAACTACAACTTTGGCTTCATTGTGTTGGTTCAGTGTTGTCGGGTGTGCTTGGGTCTGTATGGGGGCGTCCTGCCGTGCCAGATCTGTTTCGGATCTGTAGCGACGGCGACGTCGGCGCAAGCGACGCAGCTCCTTCAAGGAGTTGCTCTGCTTGCGGAATCTATAGAAGGGATTGTTGATGCTCAGCCTCTGCAGCAGCAGTTGCGACTCCTCTGCAGTCAGTGGCTGCACTGCTAAACCCTCCCCCTGCCCCCCTTCCCTTGCTCCTGCTGCTGCTGCTGCTGCTGCTCAGGCTGCTCAGGCTGCTGCTCCTCGCTGGTCACGTTCAGCTGCAACAGCTTGGCTGCTGCCGGCGGTGGCTTTAGCTCGGAGTTCATGTTGTTCTCCAGCTGCTTGTGGCAACTGTTGCTACTATTTCTGCTACTATTCTTGCTACTGTTCAGCGTGCTGGCCAGGCTGAGGCAGCTGTTGCTGTTGCCTGCGCCTCCCCCCGACACCAACATGTTGTTGTCGCTGCTGTTGTTGTCCCTTTCTGCTGCTCTTTCTATAGTATTGTTGTTGTTGCTGTTGGTGTTGCTGTTGCTGTTGTTGTTACTACTATTGGTCAGTGTGGTCGTTGTAATGTTAGAGTTATTGTTGTTGTTGTTGTTGTTGTTTTGGTTACTGTTGCTGTTGCTGTGATTGTTGCTATCATTATCGTGTTCATGTTGTTGCTGTTGTTGTTGTTGTTGCAGTTGCAGTTGCTGCTGAAGCTCGTCGCTTTCATTACCAACTGCCTGCTAGACCCGAGTGGGCGGTTGTAATATCATTGCAGCCATGCGTACCTTCATTGCCTCCGGCGAGCCATGTCCAGGATATTGTTGCTGCTGCTGCTGCGGATGCTGCGAGGCTGCATGCAGCGCTGCCGCTGCCGCAGCAGCTGCCTGCTGCTGATGTTGTTGCTGTTGCTGCTGCTGCTGCTGCTGCTGATGATGGTGGAAGCCCGCGGGCGTGGTGTAAATTGAATCACCTTGGGGGCCACTTGTGCTATCCGAGCGTGATTTCAAATCAGCCTTTTCGCTGCGGGCGAGAAGAAGGAGAAGAAGGAAGGGAAGAAAGCGTGAAATTGTTATCAACATTTGGTGACAATTGTGTGCCCCACTTTTGTCTGTGTGTGTGTGTGTGTTACTTTGTGGATGGCTGAGCTGTTTCGCCTAATTTTGTGCCTCTGATTGGCAAATTTGTTCGCTAGACTCCTATCGAAATATTTCATCTATTCGGGAGTGGCCCGGAGGCCAAACGTTTTGCCAGAAGCCAGCCCGATATTATATACAACACAACAATCGCTGGTGACGCGATACACTGAGAGAAAGTCTGTGTGGAGTATAAACCAATGTTAAGTTGTCTTTTTGCAACGTGATAAGACAGAAAACTAAGGTTGATGGCAAGTATTTGAAATGATCTAAAATCATATCAGTTCAGATCATATACATCACAGAAACATTCAGACCGAGAAGGATATAGAGATACAGATAACTAATCTATGTACATGCAGTGACAGACAGAGTTACAAGGAAGGCAGTCAGCTTAAGTCAGACATATAGACAGGTAGACGAGATGACAGACAAACTAAAAGACAACTCAATATACAGTCAGGCAACTATATTGCAATTGCAGTTGCTGTCATATAGAGAGTGTCCACTGTACCTTGTCCAGTTACAGCATAATTAATCGCTCAAGCTCTGCAGCAGCAGTTGGACAAGTTTCATCAATAATTCAGAGACTAGGTTGATTTAAAACTGGCCAAGAGCCTGAACTATAACGCATGTAGGTCCATGTACATAGGTAAAACAGGCAGACAGATGTTTAGATGTACCAACAGACAGACAGTCGATCTATGCTTGATTACCAATAATACTTTATGTTTCTAAAGCTGCCTCTGCTCTATATATTCATACAGAATTTGTGTCGGAAAAGTGGAATATAATGTATTGTAGTTCGAGCACAGTACTCTGAATGACTGATGCAGATCAGAGTTTGAACTACAACTAGAACGTATTAGTGGAAAGAAGTTTCGGGTGATTATATGATCATAAGTTGAATAAGGTTATTTATAAATGAAGACGAATTAAATAACAAAAGACAACTGAAGTAGGAAGGAACTCTTGAATTTATGTCTCTGTCTAATCGCAAATCAAATATAAGAAAGTTTGTTCATGTTGTATTTTATTAAACAAGTCATTTACTTTAAAATTAGTATGTTTTCACTTGTAATAAAATCGATAATCTTAAGCGCACCAAGCAATTCTGACTGAGGCTCAACTCTTTTCTACCCTATGCTACGCTCCACATACTTGTTCACTCTGTCAATATAATTTATCCCCTTAACTTTATACGTTTTCTGCTTAAATTGACTTTTTCTCTCTGTTAAACTGCTTGTTCTGTAAACACAAACTGGTAAGCAAATTCTACACTAGTGTTTTCTTTGAGTGCACGCATTGATTGATTCGAAATTTCAATATTTTTTGGGATTAGTTTTGCGTTTAGTTCTTGGGGCCAGTTTCCATAGGCAGTGGCAGCGCTGGCAGAGGCCGCATAAATAATGAACGCTTTGGGGCACGTTGGCAAATGCGGCTGCCGCGTTGCCAAATATACTTATAGAGGAAATTCAAAATCCATTTCCGCTACAACACACACACAGACACACACAGCAGACATAGAAAGACGAAGAGAGAGAGAGAGAGAGAGAGAGGGAACTTTGAGGAAAACTGTGTTATGCAATTGCATTTCTGGTCGGTTGTGCGTGCTCGTGCGGGAGTTCCTCTGTATATCTCTCTCTGTGTGTGTATGTGTGAGTGTATATAAACGAAATATGGTAATTTTTAAATGGGAAACAAGACAACGCAGTCGAGCGTGGAGCAACCCAGCAACCGCCACGGCCTCATAACTCATGTCAGCCAAAAAGGAGGCGGCAACAATGAGCGATTGTCGGCAAGGAGGCAAGGAAGGGGGCATGCTGCGTTTGCCGCACGCGTGAATGAGTGTGTGTGCGTGCATGCATGCGCTTCCTTTATGCTGTGCGTGTGTGTGTGTGTGGCAAAGCATTGAAATATTTTTCAAACAAAGCCGACTTTGCAATATTGAATATATGAAAAACGTAGAATATTCCCATGCAACGCACACTGGGGCATTACTCATTGTGTGTGTGTGTGTGTGTGTGTGGACGTGTGTGGCCAGTCGGGACGCATAAATTGGCTCAGCAGCGCCACCTGTTGGCTGTTCGATGCCATAAAAATGCATCATAGCCGGCCATTTGTTGCGGGTGTGCGAGTGTGTGTATTATGTGTGTGTGTGTGCGTGTGTGTGTGTGTGTCTGTTTGTTGTGTGTTACGCTTCAACTTACCTGTCCTTATCCGATGATTTATAGCCAGTCGAACCTGCAAAACGAGCAGAAAATAATGCATGAGAACTCGTTCGTCTGCTCGCGTCGCGTCTCGCGTTGCTTATTTTATATTCATTTTCATGGAGTGAATTCTTGCGCTATTTTAACTAAATAAGAGTGGTCTCGGCGGGGCAGGGGTGGGGCAAGGGGACGGTGCTTACACGACTAGCAGCTAAGCTTGCTGAGCCAATGAGGAAAGCAGTTGAAGGCAGCTTTCCTGCACTCTATTAACTTCCCTGGCATCCCACAGCTCGTATACGCAATATATAAAAATTAGTGCGCTCTGCACACTTATAGACTGACAGACAGACGCAGATAGATAGATGTGGCAGGTGTGGCACAAGGTGCACAGGGAACACATACACAGATACAGATACATTTGTAACTCGCCACTGCAGATACATTTGACAAATGAGTCGCGCAGCAATTGATGCCAAAAGGTGTAAAGTTTCCGTGAAGTAATTTTGATGGATGCCAACTAGATGCCAATTCCTACGCCCCCCCCTTTCATCACTCCTCCTTCTACACCCCATTTTGATACCTGTCAAACAGTGTTTGATAACGTGGCAACTGCGCGGCAGCTGCGTCTCAAATTTTCACATCAAATTGGCATTTTGATTGACAACTGAGAAATTGCAAAGAGAGGCTTGTCTGACTTTTATTTGGCCATTTCAGGCGAAGGAAAATCCCAGAGAATCTTGTGCAACTTTACAATAGGCCGCACTTGAGGAAGAGTCGAAAAGTTTTCCATACTTTTCTTTGTATTTTCATTTTTTCTTTGCCTTTGCCAAATTGTTTTGCTGGCTTTGCTGTTTGTAAATTGTTTTCTCTCCAAATGTGCATTTTAATTGCGCGTCGGGCGCAAAAGTTTTGCCGGCTTTGTGGTTGGATTTTGATTTCTAATTAGCCACACCCACACGCCCACACGCCCCTTTCCCTATAACTTAATGGCTTAAAGCAGTTGAATTAAAATGCTGTGCCGTCGTGTCCTTTGCAGGACCTTAACCCCTTTGTCTCGGCCAACAGTGACCGCAGGCGGTTGCAGAACGCGCTAATGAATATTTTATGAGATTTATTCGAGTTTCACAGTTGCCAGCGGAAATAAAAAGAATAAAGGTTTTCCCATTTCCACGCTGCCCCTTTTCCGCTTGTGCTTTCTTTACTTTTTTTATGTTTTAATTTTGTTTTTCTTTGCTTTTTTTTTCTATGTTTCTCACCAGCTTTCGCTCTCCCTCTCTTTGTGTGTGTGTGTGTGTGTGCTGCAAGTTTTTGTGTTTCTGCAATTAGTGTGACAGCGGCAACGTGGTGCAAGTGGCAAGTGGGGCAGGGGAAGGGGGAAAGCGGCACAAACTGACTGAAAGTTGTTGGCAGCTGACAGAATAATGAAGAAATGCCGTAATTGTTGCGGCTTTGACTTTGAGGCGTTTGTAATTAATATGCGGCTCGCCTGGACTTGCCAATTGTTGCCACTGTCCCCCTACCCATTCCCACGCCCCAACCCTGCTTGCCACAGTTTGTGTTGTCATTGTGTAGGACTTTAATGAGCGACACTGCAACTGTTGAAGGTCGCAGCAGCAACGAGAGAGCAACGAGAGATTTATAGAGTAAAAATTAAATATATGAAGTACATACATATATATTGCATATTACTATATATATATACCATTATTGTAGTATTATTATATACTATAAGATACATGTATACTACCCCCCGCACTTACCCTTGAAGCAGCACTTCTTGCTCTTGATTGCGTAGATGCAGAGGCAGATGAGCAGCAGAATGGCGGCCATGCAGCCACCTGCCACGCCCAGCAGGTAACTCATCTCCAAAGGTTCTGCCCACACACATCCAATTATTGTGGTTGTTGTTGTTAATATTGTTGTTGTTGTTGAGGTAGTAAGCGAGATTGTTGTGGCAGGAAAAAAGGAATTCGAAAAGTTTTATACACGGTGGATTTTAATTGAAATAATTAATGTCTGCGAAATATTTAATGAGTTTCTGTTTGTGTTCATTATCTGCATTGTGCAAATATTAAATTTAATTAATGAAAGACATGTGTGCAGTGCCACTAAACGTGGTGATACCCTGCAAACATTTTGAAGGCAGGCAAGACAAACACTCAAGAGTAGAGCTGGAGAAACGTCGATGTTTCATATGAAAAACCTCAGCAAACATCGATGTTTCTGCAGCTCTACTCACAAGGTTTGCCTCCTTCTCTGGTTGTGTATATGTGTGTGTGTGTGAACTTAGGTTACTTGGTAGGAAAATAAAGAAAACACTAGGCACCTGCAAACGTACCCTCCACAATCAAATGTATGGCATGGCGGTCGGTGCCTCGTTCGTTCTCCACCACGAGGTAATAGGGACGCGAGTCGTGCTCGTCGGTGTGGTGAATGTGCAGCGTGGACAGGTAGCAATCCTCGCGTGCATCCTGCAGCATGTCATCGGCACGGAAGCGATCTAGAACAGAAAGAGGGAGAGAGAGAGAGTGCGTCAGATTTGTGGTCATAAATAACTGTTTTATGGGCATTTCCGGGTGAACGATGCTCGCCTTAATTGCGCGCGTCATGCGACAAATAATTGCACTAAAAATTATGGACAATTTGTCGATTCATAAATCAGAAAAACATAAAACGCACACAAGGTGGGAGAGTCTTTGGGTGCTGGCGCACGGGGCGTATGCGCAACAGGAAGAAGTTGTGCGCTTCGTTTGATTGCTGTCAGTGGCAAGTACGCAGGATTACACGCACGGAGAGAGACAGGACGACAGGACAGCTCGACTGATGGACAGGCTGGCAGACAAGCTGAAAATGAAGAGTAATGCACGAGATTTGCTGCAGCTTCGGGCCAGAAGCAGCAGCAGCAGCAGCTTTGGGGCAGCTCTAGGTGGCGCCACAATGCAGTTTAAAGTGAAAAACGAGCTGCATATGGCTGCGATTCTCTCTCCCGGCTTACTGCCAGAACTGACAAGCGTGGGAAGAGTCTGCACGACTAGACAGGCTGGACGGGGAGGGAGGGAGTGCAGCATGTTGCAACTGCCAACGCTGCTAATGCCACACTAGTCCAACATGCTGTAGCTGCTGCTGGCATTCGTCTGATTTTCTGGCCATGTAATTTGTCTTGATTTCTGCGTCATGTTGCACGCTGCTGCAATGCCACCCCCACCCCCTTGTCTCCCTGCTTAAGACAGCATCTCAATGGCTATTTCATTAGCTACAGAATGTTAACTATACGAACCTATGCCCGAGCCGGCCTCCAGTCGCAGCGAGCCCCATTCCCAGGCGACGCGTTGCGGACGCGGATCTGCGCAGACAACCATGGTAAGGCTGGCAGGCTCGCCTCGCTTCACAGACACGGTGTGCATGGAGGGATGCAGACGCAGCACCTGAGGAGCACCTGCAAGAATTAAAGAAAGCAGAGAGGGGTTAGTAAATATCAATTATACGCCATGTTGCGCACAGTTTAATGCCCAATTCCCTGCACGGCTATTGCAGGCAAATTACATGCAACAATTACAGTTGGACAACAGCAAAGTTGCAACATGCAACATGCTACAAATAGATAAAGAACACAACCAGCTCGTACAACTCCCCAGTCCCTGCGGGCGTACAGGGTATTGCCTGCGTCGTGCTGGCGCGCATAATGAGCGCTCTTTTATTATTTATATTCTATTTCGACGCTGTTGTTGCTGGTGTTGTTGCTTTTGCTGTTGTTAGTTAACTAGTTCGTTAGTTACTTTGCACACTCACACACAGACATATGCATGACCAGGCCATGTGTGTGTGTGCAGCCGCAGTCTGTGTGCATTTTTTGCCAATGTTCTGTGTCGTTTTTTCCCTCACTCGCTGCTGCTGCTGCTAAATTGCTCGTGTCCTTGGTCGGTCATAAATTATGTACGTGTTGTGGTATTCAGCACTAAATTTAAATATATTTTTTCTGCTGACCCTCCCCCCCCGTGCCACGTTCTCCAACTCGTCGCTGGCCCGCGGGCAGTCGGTTCTATTACGCCATCTTTTTTTTTTTCTTTATTTTCTGCATTGTCGTTTTCGCTTTTTGCTCTGCTCTGCTGCGGTCATAAGTTCATTTTGATTTTGTGTTACATTTTGGTTTAGTCTGTTGGAGGTGGTACGACCAGTGGTGCCTGCAGCAGGGGCAGACAAGGATGGGGCGAGTGGGGGAAGTGGGGAATGTGGTGCAATCGCCAGCGCTTAAAATGTTTTCGACGCGTTTTCCGCTTGCAGTTTTTAATGGAGTTTTGTGTTATTTTAAGTGAGCATTAGAGAGCCGCTCAGTTAGAGAGCAGCGCAGTGGGAGAAGAAGATAAAGGTAGCGGGAGAGAGGGAGACAGAGGCAGAGTGGCAGAGGGAGAGAGATGTGAGTGCGATCTGCCGAAGTAACTTTGCCTCACATGGGAGACACGTTCCGTAGTTCTTCCTTAAACATGGCTGTAAATTTGCAAGTGGCCATCACTTTGTTGTTGCTGTTGTTGTGGTGTTGCTGCTGCTGTAGCTGTTGCTGTTGCTGTTGCTGTTGCAGTTGATGCTGTGGTCATCAGCTTGCCTAACAGTTGCTTACATTGTTTGTCGGCTGGCTTGGCATGTCGTAACTCACTTTGCACAGAATTTCATATTTTTACACCCTTTTTTTAACCAACGCTTACCCTGCAGCGCAGTGGTGCTGGTCATAGGGTATGCCAGAGGGAGGGGAACCTTGTCTACTGCTGCCTCCTGCAGTTCAATAATATTCTCATAGTTTATAAATTTTATATCAATTTTCCTTCTTATCATCTTTAAATTTCCACACTCAGTTGTTGTAAAGTCCAGGGTATTTGCTCGTCGAGCAATTGCCGGTTTGAGCAAACTGTTGACTGTCTTTTTTAACTGCCGTTCTGTTCTGTTCTGCTACTATGCTGGCTTTGGCGACAGTTGCGGTTGCAGTCATATTTTGTGGTGTTGCGACTTTGTGGTAGACTACAACTGCCTCCCCCTCTGCCCCTATCACCGTCCCCTCTCCTGCCTGGCAGCTGAACCGCAGCAACATGTACATAAAACATAACTGTACACAGCACTTACCAACAACTTGCAGTGAGACCGGATCGGATATGGCGACACGCTCCTGGCCATTGATGTAGCTCGTCGCGCGGCATTCGTACTCGCCCTGGTACTCGTAGGTGACGTTGTCGATGACCAACCTCGGCTCGTTGCCCCGCTCCACGTACTTGGAGCCATGGGAGATTCTGCAAGCGGAAAGAAAGGAGTGAAATACATAAGTATGAATCGAGTAAAGTCAATACAAATCGTGGCTTGATCAAGTGATGCAACTGCAAAGAGAGTTGCGTAAGTTGAAGCTGAATCTGGTTGCGCTCTTCCTCGTTGCGTCAGCTTTTTGGATTGGGCAAAAAATGCAACAGCAACATTGCAATTTTGGGTGGCATGTGGTGGCAAGCTGTAGTTGCAATATTGAAAATTGCGTTTGTGGGCGGGGATATTTTCATGTCGTAGCACAGCACAAAAAATATTTGATACATTTTTTAATATGAGAAATGCCTTTTATGCTGTGAAATGCTTTCAGCTTCCCAACGAAACCAAACCAAACCAAGCTCTGCCAACTCCTCTCCCCTGCTACCCCTTCTTCCCCCTGCTCCCCTTGGGTATTGCACACGTTCAGTGTGCGCCCAGATAAATTCCTTTGATATAGTCGTGCATAGTTGCCTGCTCAGCTCTGCTCAGCTCGGCTCCGTGTGTCGATACTTTTTGTGCTGACTGTCGCCACCTTAAAGCGGCAATTAAAGTCAACTGCAGGCAGGCACAGGAAGCGGCACAATTAAAAGCAATAAATTAAAAAGGCATTTAAATGCAAATCCTGCATGCGATTCCTCGTCGTGCAAATGAACTCGCAAACTTCGACAACGACGACGACGACGACGACGACAATGAGTGCTCACAAAACGTTGGCCACTTGCTCACGCTTTTCCACTTGCTTTTCCCCACTTTTTCCCACTTTTCGCGTTGCTTTGTGTAAGCGACGCCAAATATTTCGCCACATAGCCCGCTGCGCCAGCGAAATCACGTAAATCAAAGTGACATTCCTTTCCGTTGCCCTCTTGGTACCCTGTAGATGCGTAGCAGAGGGGTATACTAAACTAGAACTAGCAAAATTGCCAGCTAAATGTCTGGTATTGTATTACATATATAACTGTTTGCCCAGAACTGATATTAAGTATACGCATCTAAGCAACTTGTCAGCTGCTGCCTGCAGGGTATCTGCCTGTCTAGCACTGCATTGCTACTTGCTTTGGTCGCACAACAATGTGTTGGATTCATTGGCAAACCAAGTGCTTGGCCACTTCTGTGGCTGCATTTGCATGTGTGTGCCTTCTCAGCAGTCGCAGATGGAGTCGCAGCCGTAGCTTGCCAGCTGTTTTGCTCGACGGGCGCGACGTAAGCTGCTTTGGCGTGCAAGCCTCCTGAGCATAGGCTGGCTGTCAACGGCGCATACCATTGATTTATTATTCTCTTACACCCCCACACCCACACATACACACATGCATGCTTGGACTACCTCAAGTTGCTTTGCATGGCACGCGCCATTTAGTGTGTGTAGGGAGTGTAAGGGGGAAGCGGGGGGAGGAATCGGGCGTGGAAATTAGTTTTCAACAATTGACATTTAATTTCTGATAAACACGCGCGGGCACGCTTCATTAAGTCAACACGAGACACAGTGTTGCATGTGGCATTTGTTATTAGAGCTTGACGCGCCACTGAATCAATCTGCTCAAGGAGGCACCACACAGAGAGACACACACACATCCTTATGGCAAGTGCAAACAAATGAAATCACAAATCACGTAACCGGAACACTGGCTGATCTGCCCGACAGCGCTAGACTTTGTGGCATGCAACGAGAGATGGCACGTGCATGATGAGTGTTTCGATTTTTCCAACTGTCGACGGATATGCCTGTTGAATGGACAAGCGAACGGATGGACGGATGAGCATGTCGCTGTTTTGCATACTAATTTACCAAAGACTTGCAACTAGCAAGAGAGAGAGAGAGAGAGAGAGAGAAGTCAAAGCGCTGCCACGGCCCACGGCTCCACTTCTCCTTCTGTGCGCAATTTCCGCTCTGGAGCTAATTAAAATGACGCAAACATTCAGAGTAACAGTTGGTAGGCGTGGCCTGCTCCTGCATGAGCAAATGCGCGACAGGATGTGCACTCATATACAGAATGAACTAGTACATCAAGGAAGAAGCGGGCAGCAGATGAAAGACAGTGGCAAGTGGCAAGCAGCAAACTGTAATTGCAAAGCTTATAAACTAAGCAAAAACTCATTAGAGTCAAACTTATCCCAAGCAACGAGCTGCTGCTGACTTATGAAAATGTTTGTCAGCCACTATGAAACATTTGTATTTGCACTCTACAGCAATATTACGTATACGTAATATTGATGTATTTAACTTTTTAAACCGAAAACTCTACTCATTTAGCTCTTTTTAAACTAAATCCTGCATCCGTTTTATTTTCGTAGCTAATTTAAAGCGGCGCTCGAAAGTATGCATTGCTATTTATCAAGCTGCATTGAAAACACATTAAATACGCCGCGCGAAAGTATGCAACACTTGATATGCATAGACCCAGCATAGCGCATTTAAATTGACCCTCCCGCAAAGTGCTCGCATTGCTTGGCAAGCCGCACTTGAGGCCAAGTTGGTTAGGTTCTCCTTGGCATTTCATTCATTCATTCATTCACTCACCTCTGCACCCATTTGTAGGAGGGCATGGGATTGCCATCGGCGACGCACTCGAAGGCGGCGGGACTGAACAGCGGCGCCGTGGTGAGTCGGTCCGGCCCAGCTGAAATAATTTTGGGTGGATCTATGGCAAGATAAACAATGAAGAGAGAGAGAGAGAGAGAGATAGAAAGATGGCGGATGTCAATAGAAAATTAAGGCAAAGTTGGCCAAGCAAATGCAGAAACAACATCAGCATTGCGGACCAAGATAAATACAACGAAGCGCACTCACATTTCACGTCCAGCTGCACCGACAGCTGCTCCGAGGTGCCCACCGAGTTCTGTGCCTGGCAGGTGTACAGCCCTGCGTCCCGTCGTCCAACCGGGCGCAACTGCAGTGTTTCCTAGAGAAGAGGGAGGGGGAAGCGGGTAAGCAATTTAATACAATTACAAATTTCTGCTACACTTAAGATAAATACGCAGAGCGACGGGGCAATTTCGGGCCAGACTGCAGCCAGAGTTGTAGCTGGAGCTGGAGTTGAGGCTTTCAGTCGGGGCCAGAGCTTGCCGCATGGCTGAGTCGAATGCTGTTGCTGCTGCTGACTTACCTGCAAGCTAGCTATCTCAGAGCGTCCGGCACGTCGCCAAACGATGCTGGCCGGCGGATTGGCATCGGCCACGCAGCGCAGCACAAGCGCATCCTTATCCTCTTCCAAGTCGATTTCCGGTGAGCCAATTAGACGAATGGTTGGCGCGTCTGCAACGGCAGAAAGACGAACAAGTTGACTAAGCAAAACAAGCAAGCAAGAAACATGAAACACAAGAAACAAGTCAACAACAAGCAAGTTATCCCTATCGTCCTCATCCACGTTCACGTCCACGTCCACGTTGTCCTCGAGGTCCTTGCGTCCTCTTGAATTGCTTAACAAAACAGGAAATTGCAGCAAATTGTAGCTAATTGAATTGTTACAGCTGTTTGCCATGTCTGTTAAGTTTTTGACTTTAAGCCAAATGAAATGACTGCAATCAAGTCGCCCCCTTCGACCAGCCATTGTAATTGTGTTAGGAAATGTGCAATGCAAAGAATAAAGAAGATATATGAAGCCATAAATCCATCCAGTCTTGCCCTGCTCTGAATCAATTTAACAAAGATAATTGCAGCAGGGTATGCGGAGTAGGTTCTCCCTGGGATTATAGTTATTGATCGCCTGTTGCCCGACTGAACTTACATTTGACATCCATGCGCGCCTCGACGGGCACCGACTTGGCCTCATAGTTCTCGTGGAAGGCGACGCAGCGCAGCATGTCCCCATGTCGCTCTCGCATGGCGGACACCTGCACCACTGAGGTGGCCGACCAGGTGCGTGTGCTATCCGGTTCAGTGGCATTCACTTGCGGGTGGATGGGCGAGATTTCCTGGTCACCTGGCGAGGCAGAGAGAGAGAGGGGGAGAGCGTAAATTGTTGAAATTAATTAACACGCAAAGTGGGAAGTGGGATTGTAAGGGTTGTGTGGGATGGGGTGTGCTGCGGATAACAATCGCAATCAAAGGATAACAACTGCAGCAAAACTGAAGCACTTACCCAAATACCATCTGAGCGTTGCTGGCGGATTACCATAATGTGAGGCGCACTTGACTGTCGCCACGGCGCCGGCGTCCACAGTGATGTTGTGTCCTGGCGGCAGCGGAACGCCCTCGTACTCCAGTCGTGGTCGTTGTGGCGCCACTGCAAACGACACAGACAGACAGATTAGTTGTATGGTTTTTGTGGATAGCAATAAATGCCATGCGAGAGATCTGCGTTGCTCTGCTCACAAGGAAAATTTAATTAAATTTAACTGTGCAAACGACATCGGCATCGGCAACGGTGACGGCGACTGCCACTGCGACTGCGACTGCTGTGTTTGCAGAAGGAGTCACTGGCCTCGTTGAGCTGCCAGTTGGCTCTAATAAATCAAAGCTAACGCTACCAGTTGCTACTATTCCGGCAGCCCAAAAATTAATCATACGCAACGTTGGCAAATTTGCGAGTGCCATCGAGGCGACTAAGCCAACACACTTACCACGTACAACCAATCGCACCGGTTGACTGGTCAGCGCGTCCTGTGCGGTAAAATCACTGGCCGTCACTTGGCACTCCCACAGGCCGTCGTCGAAGTCCAGCGTGGCGGAGCGTATCCACAGGGAGCAGTCGCCGCCGATTTGCATGGGCGGCGGCGGTGGCGGATGTAGATCCTGGTGCAAGATGCCGTTGCTGCTGCCGCTGAGTGGACGTGCGGCCCACTCGTACTTCTTGGGATAGATGCCCACGGGCTGAAAAAGACAGACAGGGAGAGGAGGGACTTGAGTACACTGGCAGAAAGGGGGAGAATTACTTTTCACTTATTGCCATATGAACATGAACAAATCGCATCGAAAATACTTTGAATCCATAAAATATTTTCACATTTGCCGATTTGATAGATCTTTATCTTTAAGATACGTTTGTACCTATGAGATATCTTTGCAATAAACTTTTGTATATGCCGACAGGGAATTCGAATGAACTTAATGGACAGCACAGCTGTTTCTTGCAGCCTAGTGCCAGTTGCCTAACCTGGTTGAACCTTTTGACACTGACTCTGCTTACATGGTACCAGCTCATTTTTTTCTCGCAGTGCACAGCTGCTGCTGAGACAATGCAGACAGAGAGAGAGAGAGAGGGCTGGCTGGCTCATCGATAGAAATGCAGATGGATATGGTGTGGGCGGCAGACGTAGCAGACGACATGTTTAGCATGTTTAACTTTTCGATTTAGTCAGGCGTATAATTTCGTCTACGATTTGCCGCACGCACACACAGACAAACACATACACACAGTGGGGAAAAGGGAAAGAGAGAGAGAGTGGTGGAGGCAGACAGATGGATAGCCATCCACTCGACTATCGAATGGCCAGCCGCGTGTTTACCCCTTCCCACCCCCGCGTCCAATCATCCTGCACCCGCTGCTCTGGCACTTTCAACTACGTGTCGTTTAACTCTGCTCACAGAACTCGTCGGGATATTCGGATGATGTTGCTCTCGCTGGCATTGTTGTTGCTGTTGTTGCTCTCTAAATTGGCATTAGTTTGTTTGCTAATTGGAAATTAAATTACAATTAGTGATCTTTGAGCGTGGCATCGTTCACATTTAAGTATTTATGTGCTGCCCCGCAATGCCACTTCTCTCTCTGCCTTCCCCCGACCATATCTGCTTGCAGCAGCTACTTAATTGCGTTTTCCTTGTTTGCCTTGTCCGCCACTGACAGACGGCAGATGGGGAGACAGTCGACAGTCGACAGTCTGCCAGTTAGTTTTGGTCATTTAACCCTTAAATCGTCTGCCGCTTTATTGGGTTAAATTAATTGTTACACTGCATTTGCCTCAAAAGGTCACTTAATAACATCACCGACTTGACTCTGGTGTGGCAAATCGACATTTAAATCGACAAAATTGCTGTCGGTAATTTATAAATAAATTTTATATACATTTAAAAGTTAATTTGAATTGAAAGGCGTAGAAGAGGTTTAATAAATAAATAACCCTCTTCAATGTATAGAGGAAGTCTGTATACAATAATAACATATAGTAAATACAGTTATTCTTCTGCTTTGGAAGGCCTACCTAGTGTAGATAAGAAGTATCTGTTAGTCATGCAATGCACCTAGTAGATTTCTTTGCTACCTTTTGTCTTAAGAATTTGCAACATAATTTGACACATAAAATATTAAGGTATGTTCCTTCTCCCGCTCTACTCACTTCCCGAGAGAGAATTCCTTTTCACTTGGCCAAGCTCACAGCAAGTTTGTATTATTCGGATTCGATATTAACAGACAGAAAGAGAGGGGTGGAAAGGGGAATAGAGACGACCTGCATTTGGCAGATATTTTAAATATTATTTCACTCGAGTTTCGACATTTCTGTGTGTGCTATCTTGGGCAACCATCGTCTGCCCAGCTGCAGTTGCCGTGGAAGCCAGGCCGAGATCATCTTACTACCGAGCCGCGCGTGTGTGCGTCTGTGTGTGTGTGCGTCGCATTACAAAGAGAGCATTTTGGAATCGTGCAACTGTCAGAATAACAATTTTGAAAGCCAACAAATATGTTGTTTCTGAGATGTGTGTGGGGAATTTAAGTATCTCTATGTGTGTGTCTGCATGTGTGTTTGAAAGTCCACTTAGACGTGTGTGTCCACTTATGAGTGTGTGTGTGGCGTGTGGCAACCGCCATCAAAATGAACCAAATCGTTTGCAATCAACATAATTTTCTATATGCGATGTTCTGTATGCAGACTGCACGTTCGATTATACACATTAAAACTGACAAGGCGGGTCTATTGAAATTAAAACAACACATAACTAAGCTAATATCAATTCGTAAATATGTTTAACAGACAACACAAAGATAAAGGTATTGCATCTCAAGCAATCGATAACAGTTACTTATTATTGGCCTACCGCCACTTTCGATAATCGATTGATCGACTCTAACCATATGTGTTGAATAAGTTCAATTGATAGTCATGTTTAAACAAAGTGTGACCAGCTCTAACACATTAACTAAATCAGAAATAATCCCAATTAATGATTCGATGTTTTTAATGATTCGATCTGCCTAGTACGGGGTATCGCTTGCCAAAGCCCTCTGACTCTTTGCACTAATTTATATTTATGATTGCCACAAAATTGCTGTGGCCGAATTATGTTCATTCAAATAGTTTCTTAGACAATTGAGAGCTTTGCCCAAAACATCTGCCCTCATTTCTGCTCTCTCCCTTCCTCTCTTTCTTACAAGTTTGAAATGTGTCTCCTAATTTGCATGCAGCATAAGTATGCAGGCACTGTGACCGGACATGGGTAACGAAACCGAGCCTCAATTGGCAAGCGAAGCTCCTTCCACGACACACACGAAAATCGTCTACTTACGATAACTATGCGAAATATATACACAAACTAAATATACACAAAGGGGAGAGGGGGTAGAAAGGGGGTATATGGGAAACTTATACAAATGGCATGCTACACAATGCGAAAGTTCGTTTCGAAGGCAAACACAAACAACACCAAGAACAACAACAGAAATCGGCATAAATATGCAAAAATAAGTAGAATTTTAAATGAAAGCCAAACAGAGGGAACAGCAGCATCAAAGCAACTCTGTGCATGCTGCGAGGGTTGCTTAAGCAGAAGTCTGCAATATACCATATGAATGTTAAGGGGTTAAGCAGATTCTACATTGGTGAAAACTTTAGAGATATTGGAGACCATGTATATTCATAGATAACATGAGTATGTTTTGGAAATCTTATATAGAATCTATTATATTGTTGATATCTATATATTCTACTCTATTCACTTTATATATTGATCTGTTTTCAGTCACGACTTGAGCTCGCGTTCTTGTGGTTCCACCTTCGCCTCGGGGTTGTCTTTTGAGCACACCAAAAGGACACTCGATGCATGCAAATGTGCTTCTTGCCCAGAGACGTGCACATGTTTCTCCGTCTGCTTCTTCTGTCTCTTTCTCTCTCTCTCTCTGTCTTTCTCCTTTTCCCTCTGTGGATCGCAGTTGCTCAGACACAACGATGTAAACATTTAAGTAGTTGCTGAAAATCGAGGCGTGGTATGGCAATGCGCTGCGTCGCCTGCGAGGATGTGCAGCATATGAAAAAGGGACATTTGAAATGCTTTGTGATTTTTGTCATGCGAAAGGACCCCACTCGGCGTGCATTTGATTTTGCATAAGCAACTGCAGCCAAAGAAGCAGAGAGAACCACAAGGAGTATGTGAGGCTGAGTAAATAAAAGTTATGCTACAAATGCATATAAAAATGCCATGAATAACAAGCAGGAAAATCATCTCTTTGGGGGGGCCAAGATGAAAGGCGTCCTGGCCAAATGCAATGGATCGATGCCATGCCTTGCCTTGACTGCTGCACATAATGAGTGCAGTCTTTGGCAACATGCAAATTAATACTATCACACAAGGAGCAACAACAGTTCGAAGGACAACACAGGCTCCCTGTTTGCCTAAGCCACATTCAGAGAGTCAATGGACCCTGGCGAGGCTGAAGAACAAAGCCAGCTAATTGAGACTGCTCTGCCTTTTGCAGCTGAATTAAATGAAATTCCATAGTTCATATGGCAGCATACTTCGTGTAGGTAGGATATGGGCAAGGTTGATAATAATGCAAATCTCTGGTTCAATTTGCAGACACGGCACACGGTCCTTTGTCCTTTGGCAACAGTAATGGGCTTCCTATGTACTCGCACCTGCTTCTCCTCTAGCTGCATCTCCGTGTCTAATTGAGTTCGGAATATGCTAGTAAAGGTTTTTGCTGACCCTGTCATACTATAGAGGGTATTTAAAAGGAACCAACTTAATTAAGAAAATAACGAGATCATGTTACGAATCGAATCTATCGTAGAAAGGGGAATTGCTGCCAGGTGAGATTCTTCGCAAACTAATTCAACAACATCAAAGATCAAATCAGGCAAATACTTCTTATGTTTCACTTCGAACATGCATGCATGTGCGTCTGTGTGTGTGTGTACGTGTGCCAGTGTATGCCTGTGTGTGTCACGCACTTTCTATCAAAAGTTTCGTGCTGCCTAATCAGAGCGAGTCTTTGTCCACGGGGCACATGAAAGGCAGGCCAAAGTCAAAGGTCGTATTATTGGCTCGTCGCCGTAAATTACTTTTTGGCAGTCACTGCTACCACATGTGTGTGTATTTGTGTGTGCGTCTGCGTGTGTGTTGTGTTGCCCGGCAGCCAAATCAACACTTAATTGAACCGCAGGACGCGCTTCGCATCTCCAATGACTTTTGCTGCCGTGTGCGAAAGTTTCCTCAAGATATTTATAAGCTGCAGGCATAAAGCGATACACACTCAACGAGAGCATGTGTGTGTGTATATGTGTGTGTGATGATGACCATCGATATGGAACACTGTTATTACCTTGTTATCCTTTTGCCACGAACACGAGCCTCGTTTATCGATTACTTTGCATGTGAGTAACGCATCCTGGCGGGGATTCACCTCCGTGTACACGGGCTGCTCCGAGAAACGCTGCAGGCATTCAATTTCTGCATGACAAAAAGAGAGAGAGAGACACAAATTGAGTATATAAAAACTTGTCAGAGAATCATAAAGAATGTACTCGAATGGGCAAGCTGCTTAATTGTAATTTCAGGACTCCCCCCCATCCCTTTTGCACTTATCTGCGCTACAATTTCAGTGCATTGTTAATCAGCAGCGGGTTGACATTGCTGCACAGCATCATAAACAAGCCGTGGTCTCTTCCCACTTCCCCCTCATAACATTTCTCAGCTGCGCATGTAAGTATGCTATATTTTTTAATACCACGCGCTGCGTCCTGCATTTGTCACGCACGCAGGCAATTATCAAGCCGAGTCGCCTCAGCACCATTTGCTTATCTGCTCTGCACTTGCCACGCCCCTTCCCAGCATGGGTGCTTCATTATCATTTGCCTCTGCTGCGCTGTCCCTACCACAGGCAAAGTGGGGTATATTAGTTGAGCTACAATAGAAGGATACTAAGAATACTGACTACTCATCTTGTGAGGAAGTTTTCTCAAGGGTATTCGATATGCAAAGGTATATATATTATGGCGATTCATGACTCCCTTCTATGTCAACATAAAACATTCATAGAAGTAGAACAATCACTAGAATAAGTTTTCCTTTCTCTAGGGTATTTAATATTCGTGCATCCACGACAGCATCTTGGCGCCCTCTTACAGCTACACGCTCTGAGAATTTATGTTAATTGCTGGCATGTTGAATATTTTCTTTACGCTTGCACTCAATTACACCAATTACAGGTGGAAATTACACGCGCTGCTTGCGCGCGATAAAGGCAGAGGGTGTCACTGTGCCTGTGGCTGTGGCTGTAGTTGGTGAGTAACGTTTCTTTCTTAATGACGCGGAAAGCAGAGATGGCAGGCTGCCCCTGGAGAGGAAGAGAGAGAGGGAGGGAGAGACAGCGAGAACGTGTAACTATCACAAGTTAATCAAAGCACTTGGCGTTTTAATGTGCGATCTGCATAATGCACCCCACCCCCTTCCACTGCCACTCCTTCTTGGAGAGTTGCCACATATCGCGAGCTGGCCAAGTTAGCCGTGACGTGCCAATAAACATGTTTGAATAGGCATTCGCATGTGTGTGCGTGTCGCATAAGCCGACGTCGCCTCGTTTCGTGTATGTGTGTGTGTGTATGCTGACAACACGTGGCCGCCGTTAGCTGCTGAGTTGCCGTCATTTTTTGACATGCCTGCACGCACACACATAAATACACAGCCTCGCGTACACTCACGCAATGATTTATTACGCGTGATTGGCGTGATTGCCACTTTGATGCTTTATTTCATCTTGCCGTTGTTGTAACCGTTTTTGTGCCACACTGCCACAATTTCAATCGCAATCCCAATCCCGACCGCTTCCTCCCTTGCTTCCCTCCCGCGTGCTTCACTTTCCGCAGCCGTTCGTTTTGTTTGCCCTCTGCTCGTGTATAAATTGGCTTTGTATTTCAATTACGATGCGGCATTGCAGCCCCCGCGGTCTCAATGCAGATGACGAATTCGCTGACCCCCCAACCTTCTCTGCCCCTCTCCTCAAGCTGATATGTTGGCAATGCAGTTGGTATTTGATTTATGCCCGCTGCAGGACAGGATTGACAGCTGCCTGCCTCGGCGCATAATCAGAGGTTCCTTGTAAAATAATCACAGCATACTTTCAGGCTGTGGCTAATAACTCTTTGTAAGAATGCTGAGAGATCTCAAAGGCACTTTCTATTATGAAAACAATATGAGAATCGCAGAGAATTCCAACTTGCTTGGACTGCCACTTTACTTAAGTGCAAAACCATCGGCATTCTTGGGTCTCTTCTCCCTCTCGCTACGTGCAGAACTTAATTGAAAGACATTGTAATGCAAAGATTTGCCCAGTGAAAGCCACAGACAAATAAACAGGGGCGGGCAACAACAACAAAAACAACAACAATGCGCCTATTTGCAGAGGGCAAATAAAAATATTAAAAATAAATAAAGTCCCAACGAAATGCAAACTCACAAAAATATTCTGTTGAGCCAAAAGAAGAAAAGCGGCAGCTGCGGCCGCTAGCTAAGAGCAAACAGAACGTAAAGGGGCGAGAGAGTAAGAGAATGAGAGAGAGAGAGAGAGAGAGAGAGAGAGAGAGGGACGGAGAGGGATAGGAAAAGAGCTAGAGAGAGGGGGGAGAGAGTGAGGTATAGAGAGAGGGAATGCTGGCAGCCACAACTCCAGCAGCGATTGCAGTTTTAGCTGCCTGCGTGCCGCTGAGTGCTGCTTACAGCTTTCTCTGCTTGTTGCTGTTGTTGTTGCAGCTGCCACGGCGCGCATGCCACGCTCAAGTGGCATTTGTGCTTTGTAGTGCTCGTGCCTGCGCACAGCCAACAAGGATAACAATTACTCTAGTAGCGTGTCCGTCTCCTCTTCTATCCTCTGCCTGTGCTGCCTTTTTCTCTTCACTTTTTTGTATTTACTTTCAATTGTTTAGAGCTTAAATACTCTGTATTCTTGACACACTCCTCCCCCTTTTAAATACCACAGCGTTGAATGATTGTTGCCTCCCCCCACGGCAACATGTCAGACGCACAGGAGTCTTCTTCAGCTGCCGCTGTTTACTAGGGATGATGCATTGCAGCGCAATAATTTCACGTAGACGTCCGTGGCATGCAACAAACAGGAGACAAATGGCATTGCGTCAAGTGCGCTGCAAAAAGCGGGTCAGCTTGGGCCGCACTCGAATGGGCCTGGCTGCCAAAGTGCTTGTCAATGGACTGCACACGTTACTCATACGCAGTGTGTGTGCGCACAATTTAAGCCAATTCCCAGTGTGACACGCCCCCTCCTGGCTGACGCTTTGCCTGCCTTAACTCCGCAACTTGTCCTACTTCCCCCTGGCTGTTCCCTTTTGGGCTCCACCTTTGCGACTTGCTTTGTCGGCAATCAATGAAAGCAATTTACGAATCTCTTGTGCAATTCTGCGAAATACAAACGAGTTCACATAACTGCAAATCCGCAGGCGCCACACACACACACACACACACACACAAAGACAGAGAGAGGTATTGGCAGATAAGAAAAAAATCGTATGCAAATCAAATATCGACGATGATTTGTAAATTTTCAAATTTATAACTTGCTCCACTCAACGCAACAGCACAGCAGGAGCAGCTGCTCATCCCCCCTTCCCGTCCCTTTAGCCACCCGTCTCCTTCCCCTCTCCTTTCGTTTCCCTTTCTCGAACCGCTCCCCCCCACAACTCCGCTGGGCTAGTCTGTCGCTTGATTCGAGCACACTGAGTAGGTGCTAAGCAAACATGCAAGCCATGGGGATTATAATATGGGAATACGCTCGTTTGTTGTACACAAAAAAGGCGCGCCAGACACGCCCAAACAACAAAAGGAACAACAACAACAGCAGCAACAACAGCAGTAACAACAGCAGCAGCAAGAAGTGCGACAACAATGCGGCACATCAGCAAAGCAAACGCGCAAAACGTTTAGGATCTCCGAGCCTGACACTGCCACGGATGTCTCTTTCTCTCTCTCTCTCTCTTTCTCTCTCTCTCTAACTAAGTGTGTGTGAGTGCGCGTGTGTGCGGCAAGCTGAAATGGGTTTCTTGCGTTATCCTGTGCGGCTTTCAGCCAGTTATCCCGCCACCTACTTAAGCATAATGATATATTTAGCTTGCCAAGTGATTGTTATTTGATATTCAACAGATTTCTTCGCCTTCTATCTATGTGTACGTGTGTATGTGTGTGTGTGTTGTTATTATTTCATAAGCTCAGCTTCTTACGCTTGCTTTCACTGCCATTGTGCGGCGCAACATTAAGTTGTTCTTGCCCGCTCGAATTGTTTGTGTCAATAGTGCGTATACGTAATGCGCCCTAAGCTGATTTATTGCGACTGTATCTAGTCCATGAAGCACCTGTCCACGTGTCGATCTGTGGCAATTGTCACAGTTCTCCAATTCGAAATTAGAATTCAATATCTTAATTTCACTTTACCAACTTTCCCTTGAGTTTTTCTCTCTCTCTCTCTCTCTCTGCTTCTCTCATTGTCAGCTGTCGCTTTTATGTATTTAACTTATTTTTCATATTTTCATAGCTCATTGAGCGCTGCGTGCAATGGTCTGTAACAGCCTCAGGCATCTCCCTCTTTCCCTTCCTCCTTCCTTCTTCCACTCTGGGGGCACTCGAAAGTTCTGCATTTATTTGTAGCACGGCTCGTTGATTTATTGTATTGTATTGTGCTCTCTGCCATTGTTAAATTTCTGCCCAAGTGTCGCACTCAAAAAAAAGCTCTTCGTGTGTGTGTGTGTTTAATTCGCTTGTCAGTCAAGTGGGCACTTTGGTTTAATTCACTTGCATCGGTTTCTGCCTCATGTGTAATTTGCGCATTATGAATATTTCTCATTTTACACGCACACTTTCCTGCCGGGGCGAGCTTTATTTACTTTCGATTAGCCAGTGCATTCATAGAGTAGTGCGTGGGTGGCCCAGAAATGCCTGTGCCAGTGGCAGAGCCACCACAAAATGAAATATGAACGCGCATATTTAATCAGTGGCAGCGCGACAAACAAATGAAATTGGATGGCGACAGCTGCGTGGCAGGGCGTAAGCCGAGTGTCAAAAGCACGCAAAGCACAGCAAATAGCTAAAAGTACATACACACACGCCTCCCCCCTTTGCCAACCCCTTCTACAGGCACACACACCCGCATACATACGCCCCATGTACATCCCCTTTCATTAAAATGCAAAGAGGGATTTGAGCGCTCGGGTGGCTTACCTGGCGTATGCGTAACAATTAAAAAGGCCACGCAGGGTTAGCGGGAGGGAGAGGAATAAGGCGGGGGGGGGTCATGTGACAGATAAGCGTAATAACAATTAATTAAAATACATATCAGATATGCTAGCCCGCGCTATCTGATGCAACAATTAAGCGCGTGTGGCAGGCCGAGATTGCGACTACAAATAAACCAATTACACAGAGAGTAAGAGGGGGAGAGAGAGAGGGAGAGAAAGTGGAAGACAGACAGAGTGTCTGCTTGAGTGTGTGTGGCAATCAATTTGCCATTCACAATATGCAACAACAAATAATCACAAAGCAAGTCCGAAGAGTCCGCACAAGTTTCTTGCTTACTAATTAAACTAATTAAAGTGTACTTCAATCAGTAAGGGCAGGGGCAGCAGCATACACACACACACACCCACAGAGAATTTCGATGTGCACAGTTATGAAGGGAATTAATACATTTAGCCCGAATTCTGTTGGCGATAATCAAAATAATACCAAAGGCAAAGTACACATTGCCTTAATAGAAATCAAATTATGTCGTTAGCTGCGTGTCAGGAAGGCGGCACACAAAGTTCTTGGGGTTGCTTGGCCTTCTGACCTTTCATATGGGGCGTGCTTGATTGATTAGACGGCTCAGTGCAAGTGTGTGTGTGTGTGAGCACATAATTGAGAGGCTTAACAGGCGGACAAAGTGTCGCAGGCTGCGCTGTGCGCAGGTCTTGTCATTCATATTGTATTGCACGGTGTTAAAGTGCATCTAATCAGTGTTTCTTGCGGGCTTCACTAATAGCTGCATGTGCTATACCCTGTAATTAGTGAGCCATGAAGTGATTGCAGGGGGAACATTACTTTGAACAACTTAAGGAAGAACGTATCATTGTGTCTCCTTCTCTCTTTCTCTCACTGCTGCTTCTAGGGTATCTGCCAGTCGAGCAGTCATTTGCCTGACCCTCTGCATGTCCTACACTGGCAGCACAATTACAGTTGCAGACACATCTCACTCCTGCGTCCGCTTCACCCGCAGATGACACCAAAGCTGCTCTAGCTTTTCACCACTTGAGCACGTTAGCTCGTTCACACTCCCCTTCCTCCCCTTAGCCCCATGCCCCACTCGGACTTGCTCACTTTGTTGCGCGTCTTTTGCAGGCACTTAATGTGTCGCGACAACTCCCCATGCCCCTGTCCACTCTCTTTACCTCTCCCTCTCTCTGTCTCTCCCTTGCAACCCTTGCAGCACTCGGCGGCAGCTGAGTTTATTGTTGCACGGGGGCTGCCTAAAAACAATGCAGATGCAGGCACCGCACATGCACAGCCAGCACCAACACCAATACCAACACCAACACCAACACCAACAGGACAAAGAGCAGCAGCAACAACAACAAGGGGCATATAGAGTGCAGGACAGCAGAGGCAAAGGCAAAGGCACAGACAAGCAAATTTCAGCGCGGAAGCGGAAGTCATTGTTGTCGCACAATGGCGAACGCGTCGCAATTATAATAATTTTGATTGCATGCTCCAGTCTTTACCCCCTCCTCTCTTGCAGCCACTGCAGCAGCTTGTTATTGTTGGCAGTGGTGGCATGAATTATGCAGCTTACTTGCCCCCGGGGAGTTGCCACACACAGAGCTCCCTCACACGGCTGGATTTTTATTTGTTTTTAGCGGACTTTTATTTTAATTACAAGCCAGTGGCAGGAGGCTGGCAGGAAGGGGCGGGGGCAGACAGGGAAGGAGGGGGTAACAGTCATTGCTGGAGTCTACAACATGAACTAATTATCTATAAAAAAACAAATAGAGAATTTGTCTTTGCCAGCAAACCAAATTGAAAACAGGCCCGTCAAGTGACTTGGCAATTTCTTCCATTAAAGTTTTCCCTCTCTCCTCTCTCTGTCTCTATCTCTCTCTCTCTTCTCTCTCAGTCTTTCTATAATCCTCTCACTCGTTTCTCTGGTCATTTATCCACATTGCACGTCCAACATGCTCGAGAAAGTTTTCTTTTCTCGCAACTGATTTGCCAAACATTGCACAAAGTGCTTGAAAATAATTTTCTTGAGAGTTTCTTTGATTTGGCTAAGTAAACTGTGTGAAAATGGCACTGTGGAAAAGCTGGAAAAGCCGCAAAAATACACTTGGCGAGCTGTTGATTGTGCGGCTATCCGACAGCCAGCTCTATGCCAGCCCCATCACAGTCGGCTATCATTTGCTTTTAATTTGACTCAAGGGCGTAATTAAAGAAAAATCTTAAGCCCTTTGATTGTCAGACAGTTGCTTAGGCCGAGGGAACAAGAGAGGAGAGAGAAGGGTAGGGGGAATGCAAATCTCAGAAATGCAAACTAAAAGCAAAGACTCAAATGAAACTTGTCCAAGGCAGACAAAGGGAGAGGGAGGGGGAGAGGAAGGGGGAGAAAGAGATCTGGTGATGTGGTAATTGTTTCAGGGAGCCAGCACAAACAGCAGCAGCTGGTGACGCCAGACAGCGCCAGTGGTGGAGCCGGAGATGAAGAAAGAGATGGCAGATGGACAGAGAATGGAGCAAGCAAACGAACATCGACTTAAGGAACATAAATTCCATTTAACCTGACGCTGCAGGCCTGCAGAAAGATTGCTCAGTCCGACGACTCTAGGGCGGGACACGGCTGCGATGTCTGTCTGTCTGTCTGTCTGTTTGTCTGACTCTGAAGCTGGCAGGCGCTGAAAGTCAGTGGACTAACACATAAATTTGCCTTTGTTTCACTTGCATAACACATGCAGTCACACACACATGCACACACACACACACACATATGCAGGATACCGACACCATTCAGCAATGCGAACAGGAGAACGAGCCGTGTGCAACTTTTAGTGCTGACTCGAGCTTCATAAAAAACCAACTGCAAGAGCAGGCAGAACGTACAGATACCCTGTAATGTTGTAGATAGCAAACCTTGCCTCCCCTGCACACTCTTCACAGTTTACAGGGTAGCAGCACGCTTGGAACTTTCAAGTAACACAGACGAAGTTATGCAAAGTCAGCAGCAGCGGACATTGACATGTGGCCATGTGTGTGTGCCCGTTTGAGTGTGTATGTGTGTGTATAAAAAGTGTGATTCAATTTGCAGTTTTGACACAGAGAGAGAGAGAGAGGGAGAGAGAGAGAGAGAGGGAGAGAGAGAGAGAGAGAGAGAGAGAGCAAACTAACTCACACTCTCTCGGCAGGCAAAGCCAAATTGCCATATTTCATCTATGACTTTTATGACTTTCTCTTTCTTCTTTTATTTTATGAAATTTTCGCAATTGATAGAGCCTGATAGGAGTTCTCCACCATCTGCAGCATCTCTTGCTCCTTGGGTCCGATCACCGCATTTGCCTGCACATCCTCCACGCAGCGCGTAAAGTATCTTCGCGCCGCTTGGCACTCGCTGCTGTTGCTGTAGAATTCCGCGGGACACTTCTGCATTGAGTGGACACGCACACACGAAGTTATCTCTATGGAGAAGGGATTGCACTGCTCCTCGATGAACTCAAACTCCGGCACATTTACCTTAAGTTTCTTCTCGTGCTGTGCACCTGCAAAGGGGAAGGGGAAAGCGGAAGTACAGGCGGAGCTTTCTTCTTCTGCTTCTTCTGTGACTGTCACTCACGAAACGCGCCGCACACGGCATAAGCCCTGAGCATGTGGGGCACAGCACTGTGCTGTGGCTGCGGCATTGTCTGCTTCAGATTGTATGTGATTGTCTCCAAGTCCAGCACAAAGGGCGGATCAATCTCTATGTAGCCCGAGGCAAGGTAGTTGCACTCCTCAATGCACTACGCAGGCAATACAAGAAGGCTGATTACATCGAATGCACTCGAGGCGCCTCCGCTTACCATATTGATGGCATACTGCTCCAGCATGCTGTACTTGCGTTGCCCCCGGCCAGGCAGCTGCATACGCTGACGGCACTCCGCGTTGCCCGGGTCGAGGCTGGGACGCGTTAGCTGACAACAGCTGGCGGCTAGACGCTGTCGAAGGAATCGAAATGGGATTCGGATTTATGGCCAAGGCACAGAGCGGGCACAGAGAGTGCCTACGACTTACCGTGGCGCTGATTTGGCGCGCATCGCAGACCGATTTGCCTTGGGCGGGCAAAGCTGTGAATAGCAGCTGCAAATACTGGTGTGTGAGTGTATTCACATGAATATGAAACTGTCAGGGCAGACTACTCACGATTATGGCGACGGCTGCTGGCAGCATTGTCCAAAAACTGACTGGAAATGTCGCAGTTTAATTCAATTAATCGAACATGTCGACGAGTGCCGGCGGTGCCAGCCAATTAAAATAAATGAAATCATCAAAGTGGCCAATTAGCATTCGCGGGCCACTGCCTGCGCAGACTGACTGACTGTCTGTCTGTCTCACTATCTGTCTGCCTTGGCATTTGGCAACATTTTAATTGGCAGCAGCCTCGGCCTGAGCCTCAGCTTCAGCCACGTCTGCCCCACAAGTTGAACTATTCGCAGTGGACGTTGGTTAATTTATGGCAGCCTCAATCAAGCAAACACTTGAAGAAGCAGGCAGGACACTCCGCGATGCGCCTTGATTAATAATGTCGACACGCAAACAACGCGTATACGCGGCGTACGCCCAAGGTCGCACAGCCAAGTTAATAGATTGTTTCGGCGTTGTTAACTAAATTTTGATTGTCAAAAGCGCAGCAGGGGTGGCAAGAGAGGGAGGGAGGGAGGTAGAGGGAGAGAGACTCTAGTTGACTGCGGGCTCCGCAGGCAGCAACACTTTTTCTTGATTTATTGATATGCTAATTGAGTGTTTGCACGTTGGCCTTTTTTTAATGGCGACTTTGACTTCTGCTCGCTGTCTGTGTGCGTGTGTGTGACCGTTCGAAATTATGAGCCATGGCACGCAATTTGCCTGGCAAGTGTTGTTCAAATTAATTGTAAATGGTTGTAATTTGCCCTCACCCCCCGCCCCGGCCACAACTGCTCGTGCCCTGCTATCGTTCGCTTTTCGCGTTTACAGTTTAATTGCAGCTTACACGAGCCTTGGGCTCAGCCTTGTTCGCCTGCTACGGCCCGGGGCTTAATTAATTTATGGCCATGTCTGGGGCAGCCAACTGGACTCTCTCTCCCTCTCTCTCCTTCTCTCTCTGTGTGTGTTGTTGCCCCGTCATTTTGGACTTTGAGCGTGTTTAACGTGACGTATGAGTGATTTATGCTGATGGAGTACACACGCGCCGACTGCAGCCTGAACAGTTCAACTGTCAATTGCCAATTGTCGCATTCCGCTTAAGCGATGCAGATCGCGATAGGCTTCAACTGTCAAGCGACTCTCTCTCTCTCTCTCTCTTTCTCTCTCTCTCTCTCTCTCTCTCTCTGTTCCAGGTGCTTAGCTTGCTGCCTTTTATTACTAATAGCTATCGATAATTCGGTAATTTCAGCTTGCTTCAATAGACTGTCAAGCGTGCCACCTGCCGCAGGAGTTGCCTTCTCTCCGCCTGCCTTTTCGCCATGACAACAGACAACAGAAATGTGCCCCAATGTGATTTATATGCCCGACCTGCTTAGACGGTATTCCGGCAGCGCAACAGACTGTAGCATATATATAATATATCGTTTATACTTGTATATATAATATATAGCATATGCATGCCAGCTATTCCCCTGGCGCCACCTTCCACTGAAATCATTCGCGCCATGCGGTGTAAATAAAAAGCACAATTTTGCCATTTCACACACAGCTGGAGACAACTGGAGACATCGCACACACACACACACACACACACACTGCACACACGCTTAAGCACATAAATCTGTTGTGACTGTGTTTTCTACTTGGGGATTTGACTGCATAATTACTTAAATACAAGTGGGAATTATTCGGCTTCAGTTGGATTTTTCTGCCTGCCTTGCCTGCTTTATTACTCCCTTTGCTATTGTTGTTCGGGGGGCGTGTCTGGGCTCATTTTTAATGAAATTATTTGTGATTACGTATAGGTTGCTGCGCCGTCCTACTAGTCGTTGTCGTCTGGCCAGGAGTTTACTTTATGCTGCCGCCACAGGAGGCAGAAGGCAGCAGGCAGGGGAAGGCGTTAGTTTTGCACGCAATTTAATTATATTTCCTTGCTAGCATATGTGTGCGTGTGTGTGTGTGTTTGTGAGGGGATAAAGGGATAAAGGGATGTGCTGGCTGCCAAAATTAGTAGGAAATTGTTAATGCGATAACAGATTTTCGCAGTGTGAGTGTGGAAAGCTTCTTTCGCTAGCTGTGGCAGTCAAACGGAAAAAGTTGTGACAAGTAGGGCATGAACTAGCAGATACGCTGTAGTTAAGGCAGCCGATGAGCTTATTAAGGTGTTCGCTTTGCAGAGAACTAGCTGTATTCAGCTATATTTATATATAGGTAGTTCAAGCTAGATTCATTCATATATCTAGCTGTTTCTCTGCTCTCTACTTCTCGCTCTCTCTCTCTTTAGTCTTCTTTCACCTTAACTATTAATCAGAGACCTTCTCAAGCTGTGCCTCTCTTTACAGGGTATTGAATTGGATACTGAATTTTATTGCGCCCAGCAGATTTAAGAGCTCTGCAGCCTGAGCTGCGTTGCAAATGCAGACTTAAGCAGTTTCTCGTGCTGCTGCTGGAGAATTCATTAAGCTTTAAAACGAGCTGCAGCAGCAACTGGTAGCAAGTTGCAGCGAGAGTGAGAAGGAGGAAGGTTGAGCCATTGCAGTTGGAAGAAATTCATTTGCCACATGCCACATTAATCGTGCCTCGACCAGCTGATGCGTTGCTGCTTCGCTACGAGCTACGAGCAACGAGAACAAGTGAGAAATTCATTGAAGACGCATTTGCGGTAAACGCAGGGGCGTGTGGAGCCGCCAAGTGGGCGTGTCGAGGCAAACTGCGTGTGTGTGTCTGTGTGTGGCATGAGGCAACTAAATTAAAGATGCAGCTCAGGCTGCTGCTAACACTGAGGCAGCGCTGGGGCACTGAGTGCGCAGCGCTGTCGCCTTTTGCCACACATAAATCAGTTTTAAATGCGTATAAATAAATTGAGCTTGCCGCAGGTGGTGGATGCAGGGTGCCGAGTGAGTAGACTACTCTATTTAGGGTTGCCAACAGAGTCAAGCTGACAGTAGAACTATCGATAAGCAGCGATAAAGGCAACAATCGAGGGTTAACTTGCAGTTACTGCTTTAACTTGACCCTCTCGATATATTTTAAGGCCTCTTTAGTATTATCGCCAGCAGCGATACTCCCATCAATGGCAGCGCAAATTCAATAGGTGTGTGTGTGTGTATGTGTGCGTATGTGTGCGTATGTGCATATGTACGTGTGTGTCCTTGCTGCTTAATCCGTTGTCTTCGTTTTGACAATTTATGCCATCCTGGCCAAGGCGCACCTCCGGGAACCTGCGCATATCCTTTGCCACGCCAACGGGGACACGCTTGAGACAGCAATGGGGATGTGTGAAGGTGTGTGGCGGAGTGGGGTAAGCTTGTGTCGCCATGTTTGTCTTGTGTTTGTTCTTCTGGCAGCGAGCGAGCGCGCGTGTGGCCTTGTTATTTATTTAAGCGTACAGCACCAGAGCTCTTTATTCTTCCAGCAATACAGGCTCATCCTTCTTTCCCTCTCCCACCTTCTCCTCTTCTCATCCACCACTCCTCCTGCTGTCTGTAGCTACTACACATACTTGACTGCGTTTAATCAAAGGATTTTCACATTAAATTTAACTAATTTACTTAGCTTTTATTTGATTTTTCGCGCTGCCCGCATTTCCATTCCCCCTTTTCCTTTCCCTCTCCCGTTTCCTTCCCCTTTGCAATTGCCTTTTGCCTTTGCTTTCGCTTTACTGGAATTTCATAGTCAAATTTTGCTGGCGCAAATTAAATTTTAATTACGCTACTCTTGCCTCATCGCGCCTAAATGAGAATATACCGTTAGCCTTTGCCTTAATTGGCGCGTGCTGTGCTTCGTTTGCCCTGTGCACGTGAATGTAAGTGTGTGTGTTTGTGTGTGTGTGTGTGGCCTATGACAACATTTATGGAGGATCGCGATATTAATTTTCATCTATTCACGCCCAACACCTCTGCACACAAACACAGAGACACACACGGACAGACATACGCCAACCCGAGTATGGAATTTGGGGTCAGAGCAGAGAGCAAATGAAAACTGTAGCATACTCTTTGGCGCCACATAAAATACATTTATTAAAGCCGCACGGAAAAGTTTTACTTTCATTTTTGGGCAAAAAACCCGTTGCCGGAAATTGTTGTGCCACGCCAACTTCCTAGAGAGAGGGAGGGAAAGAGAAAGGGAGGTAACGGGAGAAAAAGAGAGAAATAGGCATGCATAGATACACTCTGGCTGCATTTTTGACTTTCTTTGTGGTTCTGTGCGATATGTCTGTATCTCGGTCCGTGTCGGGCCACAAAGATAAGCTTGACACAGAAAGACACACCACATACAGCGCCAGCACACACACACACACACACAGAAACTAGTGCATATAAACGAGTACACTCTCTTGCTGCGCTTCAATACGAGCAAAAGCACAAAAAAATAAATACAAAACAGTGAAAAAACAACAGCCATAACAAGCAGAAAGGGAGCAGTTAGAAATCAGTGCTAGGTAGACGAGAAAATACGCTAACTGCAGTTGAATCAACTGTAGAGTAGGTGGATAGCGCATAACTGTTTGTGAATAATATAAAAACAAAACATATATTAAATAATAAAACTTATTTAAACTTCAACCACAACTTGAAGCTAACATTGAGATACACAAATTCTCTGCTGAAAACCTTTTGCAACAGTGTGTAGAGAAGGAATGCAACTCTCTCTTGGTTAAGGGTATTAAAAACAACAATAATATAAAAGTTTCAGCATTTGTTTTGGTTGCATTTCATGATGTTTTGCTTTGCTCCAAAAACAGGCGTCGACTGTCTAAGCGAACAGCATGTGCAGAGTGAAGAGTGGAGAGTGAAGAGTGGAGATTGAAGAGTGTGGCCAGGAGGGCGGCTGGCAGCTTAGCTTCGCTTCAAGAACTTTGAAATTAATATAATTTCGGGGGAAATGCATGCAATTTGAAGTAATTAATTGTGCATAAGAGCAGAGAAGAGAAGCTACTGCACAAATAGCTCTGACATAACCATGCACCAATTGCTGTCTCGGTTTGCAGCGAGCTAAGCAAATATTTCATTTCGTTCTATTTCAATTCTGTATGCCCCTCCCTTGCGCCCACTCTCCCCCCTCTCTACCTCTTGTTTTTAGTTGTTTTCTCATTAGCCTGGCTCTGCATTTAATCAACGTTTTATTGAATTAAACAAATTTGCTTCTAATTTGCAGCTCAGCCAGTTCCCTGCTGCGATGTAGGCCAACTGCTGTCGCATGTCACCAGGTGGCATCCACTACTCCATCCTCTCCCCTTCCACACCCTATTACAGTGCCCTGCTGCAGGGCAACCACTGCAGCTGCTGTTGTTGACAGACGTCATGTGCAAATTGGATCTTTAAAGTGTCGCCAATTGGCCACGTTTCCTCCCACTCGAAAGGTTGTTCATTTTAATGGGCACAACATGGCAAAGGCAAACAGATGCGAGAGCAAGTCCAAAATACATGGGTAAATATCGAGAGAGTACTATAAAAATACTGCATATTTGCCCTGTTAACTTTTTACTTAGTTCCCTCTCTATTGCATTCGCATCTATCTACATCGCGCTGTTGCTGTTGCTGTTTTCTCAGTGGGGGCATTTTATAATTTATTTTAATTTCATTTTTATGACAGTTGCACATTTTGCATTTTCCATTTCACACGCTGCCACTCATAATTACAAATATCCTCGCGAACACAGACAGATCCGTATATTCTCAGGTGTCAGCTTCACTTCATCACGCGTAATAAAATACTCAGGGAGATGTGAAGTGAGCAGAAGCAGCAGGGTATGCACAGCTGACAGATATGCTAGTTAAAGCTATCAATCAACAGCAATTACGTTACAGGCAGCATAATATATACCCTATATACAAAATACATATATTGCTAATCAGCATAAACAGCCGAGTCTGTTTCTCTCTCTGTATACACGCCTATATCTCAGCTACTGAAACTTTGTGAGAATACTCATATGCATAGCAGTGACAATAAGTTTATCTTAGCATTTAGCCACGACTATCTCCGTCGCCATAAATCGATATAAATTGAATTGCAAGCGATATTGGAAAGTTAAAATATAAACATCATAATTCATGATGATCTTTGAAAACTTGCTTGTGATAAATTATTAAGCATAGAAGTTATTCAAGTGTTTTACCTAGTGGGCATAAAGATTTTGCCATCGCTGTATAAAAGTATGCAACACAAAGTACTCTCAACCTAAAAAACATTCAGCTATATAGTTAAAGCTTGACTGTAACCACGCCTACTTGATATATACCTACTTTAAGCACACACTACTCAGTTCATATACTCATATGGCCTAGGGCAGCATTTGCCTGAGTATAGATGGCAGACTGTTGTTTCTGCAGTTGTTGCTACCCCATTGCGCCGTACAGTATGCAGCATGCAATAAAAATAAGTGCGAAAAATGTGCTGAATATGCAAATGTGTTCTTTTAACTGGCGACTAATGAATTTTCGATGAAAATGACACTTGTTACATATGGCGAAAAGCCATTTGCAGTGCCAGAGGTGCGTATGGGGTGAAGGGGGTGCGTGTGTGCGAGGGGTGGTGGCTTCTAAAGTGCCACGCCATTGCACAGTTGACATTGACAAGCTTCTGACTGCAAGCGAAATGTAATCAATATGCAACTTTAATGTGTTGCTGCCCCCATCGACGAGGCAACCTGCGCGAGTCGTTTGTCATTCAAACGCAGTTGCTGATGTTGGTGCTGCTGGTGCTGTGCTGCTGCTGATGGTGATGCAAAGGAGACATGTCAATTTCGTTGAATTGACAACAAAACCAATTGCAGAGTAAATGCAACACACGAATGCAGCAAGCAGTGTAGCAAGTGGCAGCAACAGCAGCTGCTTGCAGCTCCTTAAATTACACATGCCACAGATAATGCGCTAGGTGGAAAAACTAAAAGCTGGCTTCATTTCAACAATGTTGCCTTACAACTCAATTGAAGCGGCACTCAGACGCCCTTACACAGGTCTCCCCCCCTCTCCCTTCTCTCCCCTCCCCACCCATCCCTGACTACCCTATGCAACAGCAACAACATGTGTCGCGCTGGCTGGCAAAAAGAGAACAGCGGCAATATAAAATTTTACGAGTCGTTTACACAAATAGCAACACTGTTGCCAATAAACGCCAGCCCGGCCCGGTCAAAGGTCGTGGCAACGAGTGCACCCTCTTCCGACTGCCCTCCCCCCTTGCAACTGTTTTTTGTTCCGTTTCGTTTGCAATTTTTATATTGTTGCAAAATGTTTTCGTTTCAACGCTCTTATATTTATTTTGCGCACACACAAAAAAGTTGTTTGTAGCCCTTTTAACAGACCACCCCCATGCCCCATACACCCTACCCCCTCTACCTACCTCTTTTTCATACCCTCCCCTGCCTCCTCTGCCTGTTGCAACCCTTCTCAAAAGCTGCCCAGCACAGCCGCTGCCATTGTTCGTTGCGGCTCTGTCGCATTTATTGAGTATTCGCTGCTGTTTGTATTTTCTACAGCTGTGTGTGTATGTGTGTGTTAGTGTGTGTGTGAGTATGTTCGGCATGCGCTGCGTGTTTGTTTGGCAAAATAATGGATTTTTATGCACATTTTATTTGGCTGGCAACGGCTGCGAGCGCAAAGTGATTGGGAAAATCAGGAAAAACTGCAGGAAAAGCGCTGCTGGCGAAATAAACAACAAAAGTCTAACAACGCCGATCAGTGGCAATTCGAAAATAAGAACTTCCTCCCACATAGTTTGCTCCGATTGGCCTGAAATTAAAATAGAATTAAGCCTTGACTGAGCCTCCAATGCATTGCGTATACGCCCCCAGTGCCAAAGGCAGCACTAAGATTGAGCTCACTTTAAGGTTAGACAGTGTATTAAGCTGGCCTAGATGCAGAACTCTGGACTCTGGAAGCCCTGTGCTGGCACAGAAATGAAGTGCAGGAAAATATTTACTCAGGCAGTGAGTGGAAGGAGGGGGAAAGGGAGAGGGGAGTGCAAAATGAAAATGGCAAATAGCAAATGCAATTGCACTTGTGTGCTTTCCAGAGGGAGAACTGAGTAGATCGAGAAAAGGAAATGTTGCTGGGGACACTGCAGTCTTGAAGCTGTTTACAGCTTGAGTAGAAATTGACTTGCTTTAAATATATGTGAATATAATTCATACATACTCAATTTACACACTGAAAATACTCAATATATATTTTGAGTAAATTCCAATTTTAGAAAGGAAGAAACCTTCCTGCCCTGCTAGGTTGTTAAATATAATGTATAGACCTGCCCAACTACCAACTACAAATGGCCGCAGAGCACATAAAAGTCCGACCGTAAATAGACACACACACACACACACACACACAGACAGACACGGACACGCATGTGACAGGACATGCAAGGACACGTCTATACTTCTTGGCTTTCAGCACGTTGTTATGCGGCGCTTTCATCTAGTTGCCAAGCGTCCCTCCTCGCTCCTCCCCCTCTATACCTTAACCTATTCCGCTTTATCTACTCTTGCAGTCTGTTCTAGAAAGGGGCAAGAAATGGCGGAGGGGGGGACTACTCAACCCCTTGACGGCTTTTCGTGTTTTCATTTTCGCGACGCGCCTTCAACTTCTTCTCGTTTGCAGTTGCCTTTGGCTCGTTTAGTACAATTTTTATATGCATCTTTGTGTGTCTCATTTAGTTGTTGTCGTTATTTTTATGATTTTTATTCTCCTGACATTTTTACTGTCCCCCAACTGTCAGTCCTCAGTCGCCCTCCCCCCTCCTCCCTGCCCCACTGCCTGTGTATGCTGCTAGTCGTTTTGTCACATAGTTTTTATGTTTTATTTAACGCGACTCTGCTTCTCTGCCACTTCACATTCGTGACGCGTCCCTTTCCCTCTCCCCCCACTCCCTCTCCACCACTCCCTCTCCCCCACTCCCTCTCCACAGCAGCTGCTTTCCTCCTTATCCTTTTCTACTTTGTGTGTGGCTTCCTTGTGGCGCTGTCCTCGTTCATATTTTATGTGCTTTCATTTGCTGCGCGCACAACTGACACTCATTGGCTGCGTAAACAGTATTGTGCCTCCCTCTCCCTGCCCCCCTGCCCTCCTACCTTGTCTAGTCTGCCTCTTCCTCTCCCTCCACATTTCCTTTCTCCTCTCCGTCTTTTAATTACTTATCGCTTGGACAGCCATTGTCAATTTTAAAGAATTCCCTTTTGACACTCCACGCGCGCCCATCTTTTCATTAGCTGCCCCATTAATCAGGGCTACTTGAGGCAGCCGTTTGTTTGCTCAGTCCGGCCGTCATAAAAGTTATTTATGTGCGTAGAATGTTTTTAATGACATCGCCCGAGCGTTTTCAGATATTTATTCTGCTAATTAAATGTTAATTTCTATTGATTGCCACGCCGCGGCGACTGGCGCCAATTGAGCAGGAAGCAAACTAAGTCTAGGAGGGGGAGGGAGATGAATCTGAGGCGGGGGGGGTTAATGATGAGGGGACAATACTCGACTTAAGCTGGCAACGCTGTACGGACATCATGTTCTGTCCTGTATTTAAAAGGATTATGCACTCGTGTCGCACTCGTGCAACGCAAGCAGCAGCGCAGCAAGCTGTGATAAATTGCCCTCGACTCGAAAACAATTGAACACACACGCACACATACACACAAGGCTCTTGAGTTGGACTTGCACACACACACACACACACACACACAAACACACGTAGCATTGTCTTGGCAAGGACAGGGCGCACAGCTGCCGTTAGCGAAAATCAATTGGAGAGTAGCAAAAAGTTTTATTGAAAAACATTTTAAATGTATTTGCTGCAGTTGTTGTTGCTGTTGTTGCTGTTGTTGTTGTTGTTGCTGTTGTTGCTGCAGTTGTCGCGACATCTTGTTGCAGCAGCTACCGTTGCTGAGCTTGCCCCACGCCGCTCTGCCTGGCAGAAAGTTGCCACATTATTCATCAGGCTGCACCCCTTAGTCTCTGCCTCTGCCTCTGCTCCTCTGATCTGATCTGCAACATAATGTGGCAGGCATGCTACATAAAATCGCATTTGCTGCTATTTGCATTTTCTCATTTTCTCCATTTCCATTGCTGATTGTGTTTTGTTTCTGCCACATGCCACACGCATGCTCGACTCGAGGCTGCCCCCCTTGCGATATTGTATTAGACTTGATTTGATGCTGCATTTGGCATTTTTGTGCTGACCTTTGCCTCCTGGTTTGTCCAGCCAGTGTATTTAAATTAAATTAATTCACCCATTTGCAGCACTTTGTTGCACGTGCAGCATGTGGCACGCTGCACGTCGTATGCTGGCCAACTTGCTGAGTTATTTATGCTTTCGATTTTATTTCTAAATTATTATTTGATGCCCCAAGTCGGCCGTAAATCTGCATTATTTATGTGCCACACACTTGCCACACTCGGCAGCAAATGGCAAACCCAATCAAACACTAATCAACATGCAATTCAGGCTCAACAAGTTCATCTTGCCACTGTACTTCCCCTTGCCTCACAGGGTATATGCAACTGAATCGCATGTGCTGACATTTTTGCAAACTTGTGTCTGGCTCTGACTCTGACTTTGACTGTGCCACTTTTGCTGTGGTTACACTTTTGCTGGTCAACAGGGATTTGTCGGGGCATGCCAGGGGGGGCCTATGGACAGGCCACTTGGTCAACTGTTTGTGTGGCTTTGGCTCTGCTTGCCAAGACTCGTCATTGCAAAAGCCAAACGAACTTCCTCTGGGCTTGCTTGCCTGCCTCTTGCCGAGTGTCGCAGTTGCTGCTGCATTTATTGTTTTGATTTCAGCATTTCCCTGCCTCCCCCTCCTATCATTCTACCCACTTCTTACTGCAGCTCTTTGCCTAATGGTCAATTGAAATGACAACAATGCAGGGCAGCCCCTCAAGCGCTCAGCCTCGTCTCGCTTTGGCACTTTTGCTTTTACTGAAATGAAGGCGGCACAAAGCACTAAGGGGCGTCAACTGGGAAATTTCTTGTGAAACCTTTCAGTGCAAGTAGATGAGTCAAGTGAACCAACTTGCTCAGGGAATCATAACTAATGTTCGAAAATTATTAAAGCACTCGCAGAGTTACCAACTTCTGAAGCTCACTTACTGCGGCATTGAAAGGCGCTGTCTCTCTCCCTGTGTCTCTTACACTCTTCCTCTCCTTCTCTCTCTCGCTCTCACAGTTACCCCAGCGAGTGAGTGCACTGCTGACTCCACTCACTTGCTTTAATGAGTTCTTCTTCAACCGAGCGAAAAAATTACAAAATTTACTTACTAAAACGAGACAAGACAACAAGCACCGCAACAGCAAGCTGCACCGCAGCACGGAGGAACGGACGAACAGACAGACAGACAGACAGACAGACAGACTGTGAGTAAGATCCGGTGCTCAGATATAGCACATGGTTTACGGTTTCCATTTGCGCAGAGCGGAACTCAGTGCCAACAATTGCATTCGCAGTGCAAAGGAGCCTGCGTGAATATGGGGGGGAAAGGGGTTGGGAAAGGAATTCTAAATAAACGAAATAAAGGTGCAAAAAGCAGCAGACAGCTTTGGCGTGGTGTACATGGAAATCCTTTTTTAAATAGCCACCAACGCAAATGAGCTTATGCACATCACACATACGCAGCGTGCGCCAGCCACAGGAATTGCACTGGGGCGGACAGCAAGTCCATTTGGACTCTACTTCTCCACTGCTCGTTACGATAAATAAGCTACAACTGAGCTGAGAGGGAGAGAGAGAGAGAGAGAGTAAGAACAGGACACAGGGTCCTGCAACACACGCACACACAGGACACACACACATACATACACTGAGTCATTGCTTAAGTCAGGCAGTCAATGAATGAAGTGAAATTACTTAATGGCACCAAATTGTACTTTGCTTAATTACTTGGCCACTGACACAGCACCCCTTGTCTCCCCCACTCCCCCCCTCCACCAGCACACACCACATGTCATTTATATACCGCTGGGGATGTAGCCGAGGGGGGAGGGCGTGGCAAGAGAATGGGCAACGGCAACGAGTCGTGGGTGCCGTAAAAACAACGTTACGTATGCGCCGCTCTTGGCGCTCGTAAACATAACTGTGTGTGCGTGTGTGCTGCTTGCATGTGTGTGTGTGTGAGTGTGTGAGGTATGCATGTGTTTGCGTGTCTGTGTGTGCGCTGCCTTCTTTATGGCTTGTTTCTTTTGAGCTTTGCGTTTTGTGTGCGCCTTAACTTCCGTTCCATATTCACGTTCTCTGCTTGTGTTTTCCTGTTGTTGTTGTTGTTGTTGTTGCTGCCATTGTTGTTATTGCCGTTTGCCTGTTACGGTTGGTTTGGCTTCTGGTTTTGCGTTTTCGGGTTTTTGGGGTTTTGCCTGCTGCTTCACCGCGCGCTGCTAAATATTATCCAGCTTGGCTTTTCATTTACATCGCGTATACGCAATGTATGACATTTTAAATTGTTTATGACTGTCGAAAGGGCACAGAGATAAAGACAACAATGGCTTAGCTCGAGCTCAACTAGTCTCCGCTCTTCTCTCTCTCTCCCCCCTTCCCCTTTCCCGTTCCACCTTCCCCGTTCTCACAAACTTCTCACTGAACCCTTCAGCCCTTCAAGTGGCTGCGACATTCCCACAACCCCCACTTGGCTAATAGAATAAAGCGCTTGAGTGAGTGTGCGTGTGTTAGTGCATTAGTGTGTGTGCGTGTGTGGTTTTTAGTTAATTGTTGAGAGACTTTGCTGGATTGCTGATTGATGCGCTGCACACGCTGATTTGCTTTGGGCTTTGGGGACGCACAAGATGCTCAGTTTAGTTGATGTTGCTGTCGCTGTCTCTGTCTGCTTGCTGTCTGCCTTGCTGCAACTGGTCAACTGATCGATCTGCCCTCGCTGAGCTTATGTGCAAATATTTGTTTAGGCCAAGTGGGCAGTGCGTAGGGTGGGCGTGGCTGCTGTCGTGCTCGGGTTTAGGTGTTGTTTGCACATGATTTGTTATATGCAGTGCAAACAGCAGCGGCAACATGAGCCGGCAGTGGGCGTGCCCTCTCTGCCGCTGCCACCTCCCCCTGCCGCTGCTTAGCTGTTCGCAAAATATTTCAATAATCATGCAGTGCATTAACTTTTGGCTGCCATTGTGCGCTGCACATGTAATTGCATAATAACAATTCGTGTTTTACTTGTCCAGGGGCCCCTCGAATCGTGCCTTCTGTGTGCGTTGAACAAACAATGAGTGCCAACACACAGACACACGCACACAACAAGTACACCCTGTTGTTGGTAAATTGTTCAGGCTCCGGCTCAATGTTGTTGTGGTTGTTGTTGTTGTTATTGTTGTTGTTGTTGCTTTTGCTGCTACCGCTGTGCATTGTGCCATTTTATTAGTTTCGAAATTTAGGTTAATTAAAAACTTATTTGGGGCTTTGCTTCAACTGGACCACTCTGCTGTATCTGTGTATGTGCGTGTGTAAGTGCGTACTCTCATTACATATGCCTAATGGCAGCATCCTCTTTCCATCTCCCTTTCACCCGCTGCTGCCTCATTTACTTAAATGTCCTGGGCAAATGTTACAATTGCAATCGATTTTGCATTTGCATCAAAATTTATAACTGTATATTGAAATAACTGTAATGCCAGCATGCCAGCGGCAGTATGTGTATGTGTGTGTGTGCGTGTACGTATGCGTGTGTGTGAGCATGTCAGCTTGTGTTTATGTATCATTGGCCCTTATCGGTTGTAATTAATATGAATTCATTGCAAATGTGTTGCCTGCTTAAGGGCGCCCCAGGCTGCAGGACATGCGATCTATTTGCTCGGGAAATGCAGAAATATTGGCTGAATAAGTGAGAGAATGTTATTGAGAATAACCCCCCCCCCCCGCTACTCGCTGCTCCCTCTTGAATACGCTGCTCTGGCAGACACCTTTAAGAAAATCCCCATGCAGGATAAATGGTATCTGTCTCACTTCATTGCCCCAGGATGTGTCCATGCATCCTTGGATAGGGCTGTGTTTATGTATAATGCATTGACAAATGCAAATTCGCCTTGCACTATGATAATATTTTCCAGCAAATATCACAAATCGACAACGGCAACGGCAACGACAACGGGCAAAGTAAACGGCCAACAAATATTTATAGCATTCGACGCGGAGCGACGTGCGAGGTGCGCCTGCAATATTTATTGCAACTCGCATGCAGCAAACGAAGGCATCGTGGCATAGGAGGAGGCAAAGGAGGACAAGGAAATAATAGAACAACAGCAGAAGTAGAAGCAGCAAAGGCAGAAGGAGCAGCAGCTGGCAGTCTGTTGCCATTGCCATTCAAGGATACTACACTCAGCAGGACCTGCTTGGCACAACTTCTCCATCTGTCCTGCCCGTCTGTCCGTCTGTCTGTCCATCCACGGTATAAGGCAGTCGTAATAGAAATCATTTAAATAAAAGTCAATGTTATGCCATGTAGAAAAGACAGCGAATAAATAGTCAAGACTCTCAAGCAGACTCGCTGTCGCTGTCGCAGTGGAAGTTGAAGTTGAAGCCGGCAAGGAGTTGAAGGCTGAGTGTGAGTGGGGGCACAAGAAATATGGGACGTATGTGTAATATGCTAGACTAGGCGAATATTGTAGAGGAAAAACGATGAAATGAGAAACGAATCTGCAAACTTGATGCGCTTCATAAATGCCACAAGCGCTAAGCTTGCCACAGCAGCAGCAGCAACAACAATGGGAACAACAACAATGGGTAGCAGGCAGCGACAACTAGAGGCAAATCTCGGCAGCTTGAAGCACATTTAATTTGGCATCAAAATGAGCTGCGCTGACAGATGGCAGGCTGCCGAGCTGCCGAGCTGCTTGACTGCCTTGACTTCCTTGCTGCCTCGTGCTGCCTGCCTGAGTGGGCTGCATGGCAGGTAGGCTGCTGCGGGGCCGCTTAATGTATTTTCGTTTTATGGGCTCATTAAATTACGCTTTATTGCCGTTAAAATAAAATATTATGTGATAAAAATACCGAAACGACGCCAAAGTCTCCTGCGGCAGTATGTAGGGCGCAGTCTCAGCCTCGACTCGTGCTAGGGACAAGAAGAATTACATTTTAAATGCGCTAATAAAAGACTGCGTCAGCGTAGACCAAACCAAGTTGGCCGCACTTACTGACGAGCCAGAATGCATATGCTATGCAGTTGCCAGCTGAAGCATCCCCCCACAAGTCTTCGACAGACTTTGAAAACTGCCCAAATTGGCTTGGACAAAGCTGAAGTGGCACAAAGTATCTGCAAATTAATGAAGATTTAGGGGGAAACCTTTTCGAAGTATTCTAGATTTAGAGTTGGGTTAGGAAAGCTCAATGTATCTGCCCGAGTTTAAATACTCTTTAGGTTTTTGATGCTTGATTCTAGATACTCTTTAGAACAGTTTAATCCACACTTAGTGTGCAGTTTGCTGTTACTCTGGAGTACCTGGCTGATTCTAGATCTCTCTTCCAATTGAAATCACTTTAACTCTATGAAAACGATCTAACATATCCTCAGCAAACATTCCAATCGAAATTGTGCTACAAATTTAATGAAATCTGTTAATAAAGTGATAACATTTTTAAGTTTATACGACAAGGTAAAGTAACAGCTTACTACTGACATATAGTATGAAAAATCTGATGGTTTGCTCTCTGATCTTTTGAAACCTCCTCTTGTCACTGTCCCACTGTGATTTATTCTCTGATCTTTCTTGTAATGAGTTCATTATTGAATCCATGAATCCCGTATTTTGCGCTCAATTGGATACTCTTGAGAAAGAGTATCTTCTATATTACATAACCCATGATAACCCAGCAAGTTGTTCACTTCGTCATGTCGCCTAATTCGTCCTTTGGCCAGACAAATTACTTGCTTCAGTCCGTTGAATTTATTTCGTTTGCCTTAATTCTATTTTTTTAATTATTGCATTTTTCGCTGGGGCAACATTTTCTGTCTGCCATGGGGCCGTTTTTGGGCTTGTCACATTTGAATAAAATGAATGGAGACAGGCAGGGGCAGTCAAGGGAGGAGGGGGAGCTTAGGCAACGTGAAACAGGAGCGCTCTAACAAGGCTCGGTTGGTGGGTACTGCGGATCCTTTTGGCGCTGCACTTTGCCAGCAGCAGAAAATGTCAGCCCAACTAATCGGATTAGTGTGTCAGTAGTTTTTACAGACATGTCCGAGTTGGTGTGTGTCTGTGTGTGTGTGTGTGTGACGGATGGTTCTGTGGCATACGCCGACTGAGTGCGCCGTTCGTTAGCCCAAGTGACCTCCATTTGAGACTCGGGCTTCGGAGACGACGCAAGGCAAGGCGAGTCGAGTCGAGTTGAGTCTGGGCTCAGTGGGCACCGGCACGTTTTAGTGTAATTAAAAAGATATGCATGCATGTAGTGCACGACACACACACATTCACACGGGACAGGCTCGGCGGCGGAACATCTCTGTGCATGCAAATACGACGGCCCCTCCCTCTCTCCCTTTCTGGCTGCCCGGCTGTGCCAGATCTAAATCCCTGCGACTTGCCTTAAATTTGAATATCAATTCAAAATTTAAGGCATTTCACGCAGGTGTCCTGCGTGGCAACCCTCCTCCCCCCCCGTCCATTACTCACCTGCAGTAGGACATGCGATGTCAGCGTGACACGGACACAGACACGGACACATCCTGTGGCTTGTCGTTTCAAAGTGAAAGAGCATAATTTTGACATATGCGATTACAACGGAAAGGACAACAAATACGACAACAAACTGCACAAACAGCAAAAACAACAACAATAATAATGAAACACGAATTGTGGCATAAAACAAAGCAGCAAAACAAAGAGAGTGTCGAAGCGAGAAGGTTTGACGGCCAAATACCCCATGAAATTAGTTTCTCAGTTAGCCATAAAGTATATACAACTTATTTTGAGTTCTTCCCCACATGCTTGCGTGATCTACCCCTTTGCGTGCATTGCGAAATTACAGGGTATGCAAAACTCAACAAAAAGCCAACAGCAACGGCGAGCAATAAAACTAGCAACCGCGTCAAGGCAAAAGCACATCAATCAACGACGGCAAACGCAAAGGATATGGCGAGGCAGGAGCTACGTCACGTTGCCAGGATAAGCGTATTGTGTGAAAAAGTGTTCTCTCTCTCTCTCTCTCTGTGTGTTTAGCTGCGCCATCTCTCAGTTATAGTTATAGTTCTTAATGCTGTTGTTGTTATTGTTATTGTTATAGTTGTAACTATTGTAGTTTGTTTGTCGTTGCTTCATGCCGCGCTGGCGACCACAAAATACCTTCCAGTCACGAACAGAGTGAGCTGGGGATAAGGCAGTAGGGCGAATAAGGGGGCAAAGAGGGCAAGGAAGATGGGAGGGAGTGTGCTGAAGGGAGGTGAAGAGAAGAGAAAGTGTAGTAGAGTGTCAGTCAGTCAGTTAGAGTCGACGGACAACAACTACATACATGAACATAAATATAAAATATCTAAGCGACACTTGTGTGTGCTGTCTGCTTGTCTACGTGTATGTGCCCGTGTGTGTATATGTGTGTCTGTGTGTGTGACCCAAGCAAGATTAAAAGTGCTGTTGCCAGCAAGAGCACAAAAAAGTCAAACAACTTTCCGAGCAGAAAACAGCTAAAAATGCCAACCCCACAAAGTTGGCCCAAACAATTAAAGGTGGCAATTTCATTTAGACGCTTTGCTGCGCTGCTGTACTCGGCAGAGCAGGGAAAAGCTGCTTCTGATGTGTATGTCAAAAATAAAATAGTTATGTGAGCTATAAATATTAGGTTCTCTATGCAATATCAGTAAATTTTAATTGAATTTTAGAAATGTTTCAATTTCAGGCTTTTTGCAGTTTTATAGACAAATACGTTAATGAAACTTGCCACACATATTTCATACAGTTTTATATTAATATTATTAATATAAATTTCACTCATTCATCGTATAGTTGCTTTAAAAACTATAGCTTAATGTTGTAAACTGAGCACATTCCATTTTTAATACATCTTAAATATGCTAATAAACTTTCAATTAATTGAAGTACAAAATGTAGCAATCAAAGTCAAAAGGATTTCAAATAATTCATACTTTGTTTTTGTATTGATTTTGTTAATGTATTTGTTAAGTAAAATGTTTTTTAAGTGTGACCTTAGTCGCTACACTATCATAAGTCGACTTAGTTAACGATAACCCTGTCGATATCCCTATCGATAAAAAGTGTTGGATAACGCGGTAAGAGTGGGACCGCATCACTTTCGTTTGAGAAAGCCATGATCACAGATCAAAATTGTGTAAGAGAAATTTACAGTGAAAAATATCAAGACAGTTCATAAATTATTATCGCCACAAGTTAAAATTTTGTGAAACCTTCCACTTCAGGCAAACAGGATTATATACATAAATACATACATAATTAAACACAGGCATAACCGCTAAAGACTTGCGCCATTAGCTGAATGGATGTACAACCTTTGGCTCTCGGCAAGCCAGCTCTCAATGTTTATTTATATCTGTATTGTTCAGATCTATTGTCTTTCTAACTCTCTCTCCCCCAATCTTTCTCCCTCTTCCCTCTCTCTCTCTCCCTGTCCGATTAATATACGACTGATTAAGTGGGACAAGGTGCGACAAAACTGTCTAAATCTCTTACACAGTGTGGCAAAGAGCGAACTGAAGCGAGGGAAGGGACAAAGAGGAGTAGCAGCAGCAGCAGCAAAAACAACAACGTTAACTATAATATACCCTATGCATGGATGTAAGGACAGTATAAATAAATAAGTATGTGTGTGCTGGCACATTATATACACTTATCTCAGTGTGCACTTGTGTGTGTGTGTCTGTGTGTGTGTCTGTGTGTATTATTGTATGGCTCATGGTAATTACAGGTGTCGCTATAATAAATTACCTTTGAATTTACTGTTTGTCGGCCTCGTCTTTGTTTTTGTTGCTGTTGTTGCCGTTGTCGTTGTCAACGTGCTTGTAGTTGTAGTTGTAGTTGTAGTTGTAGTCTGTGTGTGTTCGCTTGTTGTAGTTGTGTGTGCGGGGGGATGGGATAACGGGATAAGGGGCTGGGTGGCACGATAGATGCCTGGCTGAAGGCAGGATAACGGGCTGGCGGGATAGCCGTATAGCGGGATGCCCAGCTGGCGCTGCTGCTGGCAGCTCGCATGTTCTGTCATTGATAACCTTTATTAAAAAGGATAATGAGCCTGTGGCTGTGAGTGTCTCTGTCTCGCTCACTCTCTACCACACAACATGCGTGTGTGTGTAATGTGGTTTTGTAGTAAACAGTGTGCGTGTGTTTGTATGTGTGCGCCTGTGTGCGCCTGTGTGTGTCTTGTACATGTGTCCATTATAAGTTTCGTTGTTGTTTACGAGTTGCCGCCGCTTTTGTTGTACAGTTGTTGTTGCTGTTGTTGTTGTAACTGCTGTAGTTGTTAATAGTTATGAATTAATGGTTTTTTGTTTGCTTTCGCGTTGTTTGTCGCCCCTTTCACCTCCTTCTTCTTCTCTCTCTCCGCCGTTCGTTCTCATTATTATTTTCGGATTATTGTGATTACTTTTGTTCCGGCATATAATCAAATTAACTGTATGCGTGGTTTACGCCTGACAGCGACAGCAGCAACAACAACTGTTTGAGCCTTGCTTTGTTTCATACTTGACCCCAGAATGGAAACCATCCCCGCCTGATGAGGGTGGTGTCCTGCCTTCGTCGTCGTCGCAGGTGCCAAGAACTTTCTGCCAAACGACTTTTTGATGTTGTTGATTAAGTTTTGATTAGCTACTGCTGCTCTCAGTCGATTCGCAATACAGTTGAAATACAAATACAGAAGAGAGTAAACTTCTGCGAATCGTTGCAGCAGCAGCTGCCAACATGAATCTGGCCTGGCCTTGTCTGCCAATCTGCTGCTGCAGCTCCGCTGGGAGTCGCGAAACGATTTATCGACTTTGCTGAAGTGCAGAAATTATATTCGTGTACATATTTGCGTACAGCCCAAGCAGTGCTAGCTGTTTTCAAGCCAAAGTATTGCGAATTGCAAAAGTAAAATGTAGTTCGAGCTAAAATGAAAGTATTGCTGTCTCTGGCCAGAAACAAGCTGACTGCGCATCTCTACTGTTGCTACTGCTACTTCTGCTGGCTCCGCTTTAAGCTCGGCTGCATTTTGCCAATTTGATGCGCTGCACGAAAGCTTTGCCGGAAAGGGAAGCGCATAAAAATAATTCGTTATGTGAGTCGCACCATTTCCCAGAGGGTTCAAGAAGGCACAGAGGGTGGAGACTGTGTTGGAACTATTTGGCCAGCGCAAGTATTTGACTTCGACTTGGACTGTCCGGGTCCACGCCCAGCACTTCACTCCCGCATAGTTATGTGTGCATTTTTCGCATTTCGACTGAAATTTAAATGGTTCGACTGCTCCACAGCGGGGTGTGGGAAGGGGCAGGCAAGTCAATTGCAGCTTCTGGCATTATAGCCATGTCCAGCTTCGTTGCATCTTGTCACTCTGGCAAGTCAGAAACAGGCACAGCCACATTGCGTATACGTCACGTTGCCCTATCCGTTGAACTGTTTGTCGGCTTTGTTTTGCATTTGCAGTCGATGTCCTTGTGCGTGTCAAACGTTTGGCAACCTAATGAGCGCAGCAGCACAACTCCCTTTGCCCACTCTCCCTCGCCGTTCCCCCCTTCCTTCGCCTTGTCTGCTTCTCTTTGTGAGTTACTCGCTGCAGTTGCACGGCTGCCACTCGAAGCTAAGCAGGAAACGGAAATTACTTTGCAAACACTTTGCAGCACCTTTCGCGCGCGCGAGACAAGCGTGGCGTATACGTAACGCGAAAGTCAAGTGAAGTTGGGTTAGCTTACTTCCTTGCCCGCTATCGTTGCTTTTCCTGCCATCCTTTTTACGCCATTTTCTTACGCTATTCTGGCCATTTAGTTACCCTGGCCAGGCCGCCCTTTATGGCCATAAGCAAAGTGAAATATGAATTGCGGTTGCTCGGAAATCTGCGCAGCAAGCGGGCAACCGCAAGCTTGGCCTCTTGCCTGCAGGCTACTTCAAAACACACGCACACACACTTGCAGAAAGGTAACAAGTAAAGCATCAACTGCATTTAAGTTTGTTGTTATTTTGCCGTGTGTGAGTTTGCCTCGTTGTGGCACATTGCAATTTTATGGCTAAATCCACTTTAGCTGCGAGCAAGAAATGATGTGTGTTAGTGAGTGTACACTGTGTCTGTGTGAGTGTTATTGAGGTAGTATATATATGTGTGTGTGTGTGTGTGTGTGTGTTTGTAATGTCTACCCCGCGTTGACGGTTTGCCATTGCCATCGGCATCGCCATCGCGTGGCCTTATTGAAAGTTGTTATGGCCTAAAAGGCTGCTCGCTCCTGTTTGCTGCTCGATCCTGGCTGCTGCTCGTGGCCGTGTCCGTTGTCCTGCGACTGTACATGCGATATCCACATGTGGAGTGGGTTGCTCCCTCTCTCTCTATCTTTTTCACTCTGAGCGGGGTTCAAATTACCTTTAAATTGAAAATTATTGTATGTGCGCGCACTCAGCACCGTCTCCTTCCCTCCCCTCCCTCTGTCGGCACACTAAAAACATAAATTTCTGTGGTTTCTGCTCAAAATTGCGGTAGCTTCTGCTCCCTCTCTCCCTCCCCGCCCACTGCTTGTGGTTGCTTGTGTCTTAAAGCAGCGTCAAGCTTTGAATTACTTTTTCAATTTGAGGCCCTCGAGACCACAACAACGCGGCAGGTAAATGAATTAATGTGCGGCAAGTGGCGTGAGAAGTTGAGCAACTTCCACGACGGCGTGTTCAATTTGTATTCATATAAATATTTGTTTCACTGTTTCCATTAATTCGCACTGCTCTACATAGCTGATTTAGCAAAAAAATTAACACGATACGACACGATACATGACCATTGAAGGGAAATATTAACTAGACGAACGTTACAGTAAAGCACGCCGGACAGTAAGATACCCTTCGCCTAGTTTCGAAGAACTATTACAAGTACACTAACAATTAACAAAGACTATTGCCTATTGCTTTCTCTCTCTTACACACATATGCAGGCAGCACGCTGCAAGTAACTTTGAGGACTAAGTTGACAAAGACTATAACTTCTATGTTTCTTGTCCGACTAGATTGAAATTCAGAGGGGAGATAGTTATTATAGTCGGCTAAGTATATGTCACAGCCAGACATAATTATCGCTTATAAGTTATCTCTCATGAGTTAAAAAATTAAATGATTGACTTGCGGAGGCGGTGGGTGTGGCATCCAAAATAAAAATAAACTAGATCTGCGTATGATATATAGAAACCTTCATGCCAAATTTAGTGACTCTAGCTTTTATAATAGCTGAGAACTGTATGTTCATACAAGCAGACGGACAAAAAATACAGAGGGGCAGACAGACAGTCTGAAGAACAGACAGACAGACATGGCTTAATCGACTCTGCTTGTGATCTTGAGCAAGAACATATAGACACTTTATGAGGTCTGCCTAGCCTTCTTCTGCTTGTTACAAACATTTGCGCAAAGTCGAAGGGTATAAAATGTATAGCATACTTCAAGGCATTGCCTGTAGTTGCCTTAAAATGAAAATATAAATTACATTTGTCATTTTCCGTTGACCGTAACGACATGTTGCAGCTGCTGCTGCAAGCGGACGTGACAACATACCATCGACAATCGAGCATCGACTCAATAAATCCGAAAAATGCCAGAAGTCAAGTCTGCACACGTTACGTATACGTCTGTAGGTGGGTGTGTGTGGCTGTGCTCCACTTTCAGCTGGCGCAACAATTGTTTGTTTTGTGTCAATTTTGAATGGGCTTTTAAAATGATTAAATTTCATTTCATAAATATTTTACAACTGCCAGAGAAAGATATCAATTTCTGTTCGATTTCGGTTCGGAGTGTGGCCAATTTTAAAGCTGTCACAACTGTACACGTCCAGTCAGGCCCCAGCCACGCCCCTCACACGCCTTCTGGCCATAATTCTTGTTACTTGTCACTGTCGTCGTCGTCGTCGTCATTGGCCGTTTGTGCAAATGTGTCTCATGCGAGGACCTTCGCCTCGAGAGGTTTCCGAGTTCAACAATTTTGAACTTGTCTATATGTGAGTGTGTTTATTTGTTGTCCCTGTATGTGTGTGTTTGTTTGTGGGTGTGTGCGCTAGTTACTATTTGGCACGCGTCGCTGTCGTTCGCTGCAAATTGTCGTGACCCGTGCTGAACTGTCGGCATTGTGGCTTGTTTGTTTGCCTGACGGGCTCGTAAATAAATCATTTGATAACTTGACGCTGCCTTCGATTTGGCAACAGCATACACACACCCCTATACACACGCACACAGAATCAGACACAGACACCGAGACTGAGCCAATACAGTGGTCTAATGGTGGTGGTCAAGGACTCTCCTAAGCGGCCCCAGCAGCTGTCCACTGTTACAAGATTTTGTGATTTATATGCTTTTACTTTGACATGCCTCCGTCTCGCCAGCCCCCTTATCGATTTGCCCAGCCAGTCGGCTACTTTGTTGTCCTTGTTGCTGTTGCTGTTGCTGTTGTCAGTGTCTCGCTGGCTTGGCTTTATCTGCAGCTCTGCCGACCGCAACGCAAACTTTATCCAAAATGGCGAAATGGCGTCGTTCATTTTTAGTGTCTGCCCGCGCTAACCCAACAGCCAAACACAGCCGATAGTCAAACAAGGCAAAGTTATATAGCCAACGGCAGGATTCAATTATCTAGTCGGGTCAGCGGCAACACTTTCATGTGGCCAACCGAGAATCCTTCCTACTTCAAATAGTTGAAGTTCAAATTGATTATCCGCGCAAATGCAAATCGGTTCATTTTGAGGCGGAGCAGGATTGAGAATGGCAGACAAGCGAGGCCTTTTCAATTACAAGACTGTGGCCAGAAGTGGACAAAACTTTTGACCGTAAAACTTAGCCATGTTTCCAGTGGGACTCATAAAAACCTCTAAACTATCGAGAAGCAGAACACACAACACAACAACATGGAATCTCAATCAGTCGATGGAGCAGGGGAAGGGAGGCCGAATGAGAGCTGAACTGCGATTTCTTCACCCACATAAACTCCATACGAATATGGCTACTTACGAGCTGAGCTGAGCAGCCATAACTGCTTCGCGATGAGCTTCGCTTTAAGGATTTACTGTCAAACTCAATTTGTGACTGCCAAGCGGAGTGAGAGTGTGTGTGTCTGTGTGTGTGTGTGTGTGTTGAGGCAATCTGCTGTTAATAGAATTTTCACCCGTGCAGCCAGGACCAAACTTAAACGCTTCCATTGACACAAACCGTACAAATTCAGCGCAGCACATGCAGCTTAAGCCGAGCAAGAACAACAACAACGAAGCTGCGATGCTCTGCCTGGCCAAGGTGAGGGCACTTAATAGTGCCTCTTCAACATTGCTAGCTGGACTTAATTCGCTCTGCCGATCAAGCAGGTGTACATCTGTTCGGCTATAACTCTTCTGCTCTGCACCTCACATAATGCTCAACAACCTTTTCGAGGGTATCAAAAAGATTATTTATAATCATGCTCGGCAGGGCACGACGCAAGCGAGCGAGCACAGTCGACCCGTTCCAAATTCATAAGCCTGTTCAGAAAATAGAGCTCCCCTTGGCTGTTACCTTCCCCTACCCTTGTATACCTCCTCCCGCTGCTGCTGCTCTTCTCTTCTGCCAGGCCATCAGCGGCGTATCGCCAACGTAACTGTGCGCTTAAAGCGGCTCAGATGCTGCTCTGCCTCACATGTATGGGGATTAGATATTTCAAAAGTTTCTGACCCAAAAGGATTTGCAGGCAGTGTGGGTGGCAGAGAGGGGCAGAGAGGGGGGGATAGGGGGTATTGGTGCACATGGCAAACAGACGAGCCTGGTTTTTGTTTGCTTGACTTTGTTGCCACTTGGCAACAATAGCAACATGGCATGTGGCAGAGGCAGAGGCAGTGGCAGTGGCAGACATAGAAGGAGAGTCGAGTAGATTCAGCCTATTTGCCTGAATAGCCATTATCTTCATCATCATCAGCAGCAGCCTCGTTGAGGGATTTGGGTTTGGGGCAGGACAGCTTGGAGCCCAAGCCAGCCCTTTACGTTTTTGATCTATGCCACATACACACTTACTGTGGCGCCACAAATTCCTGTTGCTCAGTTGTCATGGCAATTCGGAAGAAGATACTCGTATTCAATTTGAGCAAACAAATCTGTGTGCCAGTTGCAACTAATTTGATCGACTGGGGCAAGCATTGCGTGCAACTTGCTGAACACATTTTTATGATTTGCCGAATTCCTTTGGAGTCCGACTTAGCTGGGGATTAGAACACGAAAATACCAACAAATGGGGGGGGAAGTGGGATAAGGAGAATAACCACCTCTTACCTGCCATACTGAGTCCATAAAGATTCAAACAATATGCCAAAGCTCATCACAGGCGCAACAGCAGGTCTTAGTCCGTGCTAGAGTAGGAGATGAGGTAGTTGTGGCAGTAGAGAGAGGCGGGGATGAAGGGGCAGGGTATTTACAATTTAAAATGCATGCATAACAAATGGGGAGCCAAAGACTTGCAGCCAGTACTCGCCGCACAACAAGGCCACGCCCCGCAGCAACTGGCAGAGAAAAAAAGAAAAAAGGAAACCAAAAAAAAGAAGGGCACAAAAAAAACAGGACACAAAACCATCAACAAGGCCACTCAGGCAGCTCAGCAGCTCAGCTCAGCTCGACTCAGGAAAATCCTTAATCTGTGCGAATGCTGCTTAAAGGACACTGAACACTGCTTGCCATGGCAACTCTGGCAACTGGGTTTAAGGTCCCTTTGTTTTGGCTTGCATTAAGCAAAAGAACTACTGGCAACATGCAGCATGCCACAGAGTTAGAAGGGGTGTGCGGGGCACGTGTGCACATATTTGCTTCACTTTGTTTGCTGACATGCTGCAACAACAACAACAACAACATGGGGCAGCAACAACTACTGGGGGCAGCATCTCTTTCAGAAATTTTTGCATAATTTGGTTAGGAAAAAGTATCCCCTTTGTCTCTGGCAGCAGCAGCAGCAGCAGCAAAACAAATTCAATGCGAAATCCAATACACATACGCCCCGTTGCACGACACGCACAGCTCTCTTGACTTCACAGCGACACACACACACAGGCACACTCTCTCACACTCACAGCCCCATTTGACTCTCAAGTTTCGTGCTCAAATTTTCGTTTTCTAATTTCTAATTTAATTAGGCGCGTGCCACACGACGCAGCTCGTAAAGCCCAACGCAATCAGAGGCAGTGTGTGTGCTGCACACACACACACACACACACAGGCACCACACACAAACAATGTGTCCCTGCTGATCCAAACACAAATATGCAAACACGCATACAGGCAAACAAGCACGTTCTCTCTCTCTCTGTCCCCCTCTGTCTCTGCTGTATTTACATATGAGCAACATTTTCATTACGTGCTGCAGCAGCGTATCACAGCCACGCCTATCCAAAAAAATATGAGAAAGGCAGAAGGTAGGGAGAGGCAGCACAGAGGAGGAAAGCAGGGGGATAGCAGGGGGGAGCAGCTCAGCCTCGGCAACATTTTTCCAAGCGACGATTTTTCACATTTTTCATATTTTCCACCGGGTTTTTATTGCGGGAGTTTTTCTTTAATTGCTGCACACGTGGCAGCAGCAACGCGACTTTTCCCCTGTGTGTGTGTGTGTGTGTGTATGTGTGTGTGTATGTGTGTATGTGTGTGTGTGTGTGTATGTGATCGTATTGAGTTGCTGGCAACATTGATTGGTCGCACAGCGAATTGATTAAGTTTCTGGTTTATAATTATTTTAGTGTAATTAAAAGTTGCCCTTGGCGACCGATGCGTCGCCTCGCGCTTGTGTGGCACGTTGCACGCTGCACGTCGCACGTCGCACATTGCGCATAAAAAACAACAAAAAGTGAAACAACTGACAGTGCGCAAAAACGTCCGATTTCATTACTGCTCCCACGCCCCAAAGTCAAGTGAGACGACACTAGAGGAGTGTGAAGGAAGAGTGTGAGTTGAGGGGAGGGGAGGGAGGGAATCGCGGCATGCAACGCGCAACGCATGCGGGCTGTCGGCTGGAAGTGCAGTCAGCTATTCAATGGGTTCACACTTTATAAATGCCACACTGGCTCTGCTGTCCGACCGACGACGCCATGAAAGCCCATTAAACACATTTCAAATTGAAAAGTCATGCTTTGGGGCAGCCTAGCTAACCCCCTCTCCTTCTCTCCACTGCTTTCTACCCGCTCCCCTGTTGGCAACTCGCACCCACACAGTTTACATAGTCTTTTACATAAATTTGACTTTGAATACTCAAGTTTGGCAAACCATTCGTCCCACTGCTTGTTCGTCCATTAGCCCAAAAGCTTTTATCAACTGCAGCCTGACCGTACTTTCCCCTGCTGCTTCCCCCTCTCCCCCTCCCCCGGCAAGCAAAAGAGCTCAGACTGCAAAGTTTTAACTTCGATTACTCTGAAATATCTGGCAAAAGGTTTAATCCACGTAGAGATGGTTGAAAAAGGACAAGCAGACAAGCAAAAACAATTAAATGTTGAGCAAATAGGGCGTATTTGAGTAGAGTATACCCTGCAATAGCAGAAAGATAAGGCAAATAGGGAATTTATGAGCAGTAGATACTCTACAATAACCGGGAGATTAAAGTATTTAAAACTAAACCCGAAACTCTTCAACTTCTATAAATAACAATTTACAATTTATTCCCTTAAGATTGTCGAGTGTGGAAAGGCTGGCGAAAGGATGCGGGGAAGGTGCCTCCTTGGCGTGCAACAGCCCAAATAAAACTGTCCATGTAGTGCTGCCCTAAAGATGCCACTGAGTACCATCGAAAACTGAGCCTCCACTTGAGTTAAAGCGACCCTCGAGCTCGCACACGCACGTCATAAATTCTGGTTCGGCCAGCAAATGCGTCTACTATTAAGAACTTACTAACACATACAGCCTCCCTCGCACACTCCCACACACGCACACACCCTCCCTCACTCGCACTCACTCGAAACGAGGCTTAATAATGTCTTGACCATTATCCTGCATATAAAGTTGTTCATTTCCTTGTTTTCTGTGCTCTTCTCTGTGACTTTGATTTCGCCCATTTCGTATGCTGTGCGAGCTTTGGCGCTTCTCCAGCATCGATTGTTGTTACTCTTGTTGCTGTTGTTGTTGTCGATGTTGCCATTGTGTTGCATACATAATAAATTTTATGAAACGTAAATTTTTATTGAAACCAATTTTTGGCACAGCCATAAAACGACAAGGAGCAGAAGAGTGTAGGATAAACTTTCTCTTCTCTTATCGTTGTCGATGAGTTGGCGTTTATAATAAAAATCCGAATGTTTTATTTATGTCTGCCCTACGATTTGTAAAGAATCCGCAATTGTCTGGCAGCCTTGCATGAATCCACTCGGAAAAATGCTCAAAGTCTTCAAAATAGTTTTTACTACTTTATTTCTTATCCAAATTCTCTTTCTAGGCTGTCATAAATTTCTAATTCCGGCTAATAATTAAGAACTGTGATTCAAATTCATAGAGAAGTTTTGCCAATACAAAAGAAATTTACCCATTTTTATTATATTTACATTAAAGCATTCTTTGCAACGACATTGGCATTTGCAATTCAAATGCCGATAGATAAATCATTTCAATCATTTCCATGCGCAAACTATGGGCATGGGAAGCAGAGAAAGGGAAGAGGAGACAAAGGAATGAAGACAAAGAGAGAGAGGGAAGTGCAGACACAGAGAAAACAAGCAACAATAGAAAACTAAATATCGCAAATATGTTCAAAAAACATAAATACGAAATACGCACGAAATGCAAAATACAAACACACCCACAAGCTGACAAACAAAAACAATGTGTACACATTTTTTTGTAAATTAAACAAGCAAAAAATTTCGCAAATAAAACTGAAACTGAATCAAACAAGCGTGCGACCAACTGACACACAAAGCGCTCGACGTATTTTATTTTATACGCTCATTTAACTGTTTCTTTTTTGGGCGAAGAGATTGTAGATGATTCGGGGGAGGGGCGGGGGGGTGTGCGGGTCACTCGCTTGACAGGAAATGCGAAAATGTTTGCAAATCATTGAAGCGCAAAGCGAATCGACCGCGCTGCCCTAATAGGTGTGTCTGCATTACGTATACGTAACGTATTACATATGAGCATGATGTGAACTTGACAAAGCCACAATTGATTGTTCTTGTTGTTTATTTTGTTCTTGCCAACGGATTGCCAACGGATTAAAACGAGTCGCATTACTCTCTTTGGTCAGTTATGATATTAAGGCAAAAGAGGGACTTATGACACGCTGTTCCACCCTCGCGAACGAGGGATGCCATTAAAATCCTCAGCTTAAATAGATTAATGAATTGATACGAGGGCGCGCACGGGCGCAGGTAAAATTGTGCAATTCATTGCAAATATATGTTGATTAAATTACGCTTGTTTGAGTAATTATTTTTCAATTACACAATGCACTCTGCACTCTGCGAGAAGGAGTAGAGGGAGAGGGAGATGGGGCAAGTGGCTGACCGAGTCACAGGGCTGGTAGTGCATGGAACTCGAGGACTCAGACCAGTCATTCAGGGCACGGCTCATTAACGAGCACCCAGACAACTCGATTGAACATCAATTCATGTTGCATCAGTTCATGTTGAAGAGAAGGTGGAGGGAGGGGGAGTGTGGATTAGAAGTGGTCTGGAGTGAGCTGGCAAGCAGCAACCCGTGTCGAGATTAATGCTAATGTGACAACTTAATCGAAAGCCATTTATAAGTCATGTCAAGTGGAGCAGCCTGTCTCCGGGTGCTGTGCCGTCCTGTCCCCCCTGTCTCCCTGCCGGCTGTCAGCTACGTTATGACGACAGTGGCTGTCAACGATGACGACGCCTAAATGTAGGCAACGTGGCACAGCATGACAACGACAAATCCATAAAAAAACGCACGTTAAATATTTGCATTAACTTTGTCGATAAGAATGCAGGGGGGGTGGTAGGTACACCAGGGGCAATAGGGAGTTAGATAGCATAGACAGGAAATGAGCACACTTACCCGGCAAGCACGATGTGATGCTGATAACCAGCAATAGTTGCGCTATCAGCGCTTTGACGCTGCTGCTGCTGCTGCTGCTTCTCCTGCTGCTGCTTCTGCTCCTGTTGCTGCTGCTGCTCATTTTGTCGTTTTTATCTTGTCGTCTCTTATCGCGCAGTGCGTTACTTTGTCAACGACTTACTCTCTTGCGCTCTCGCTCTCTGGCTCTCTTTCTCGCACTCTCTTTCGTACTCTCTCTCTCTCTCTCTGTCTCACTCCAAGTGAATGTTAAGTGCCTCGCACTTGACTTTTATTGCGACGGCACACAATGTTTACCGTTGGGAGAACACACTATTCTCGGGGAATAGAAGCAATCCTTGTTCCTTCGCGAGTCCTGTCGGCGTCGTGCCGTGAATGCAGTATAAAATAAATAGAACACAACGCACACTCGCGCACACAAACGCGCATCACATTGAAGAAGAACCAAACGCGCGCGAATTAATTAGAAAAGAAAATTTGAACAGCAACAAAAGTTACTTGCAACGCTTGCCTCAATTTGTTTTTTATGATTTTTCAATTGATTTTTGACACTTTTCACGCAGTTGTTGCCCTCCAAAAAATTGGGCCAATAATTTGCATCGAAATCAATCGAAATCTACAGCTGCTGTTGTTCTTTTGTTAGGGACGCTGCCTCGTTATTGTTATGCGGCTCAGTTGGTCGCCTCTTTTTGTTGCATGCCACAATTGCAGTCTGCTCCTGCTGCTGTTGTTGCTGTTGCTGTTGCTGTTTTTAATCAAGAATTTACACAGTCACCGCATCGAAGTGCTGTTGTTGTTGTTGTTGTTGTTGCCTGCAGCCAGCCAAATGAATGCACAATGCAAATTTTCAATCAAAATTTTTTATTCGCTTTCAGCGCAAGGTTTTTTATTGTTTTCTTCTTCTTTTTGCTGTTACTTTTTAGCGCTCGTTAGCCTCGACTATTTTTTGTTTTATTTTTGTATTCACTGACTGTTCTTTTTGCACTTTTCTTTGCGCAGTTTCTTGCTGGCGTTTTTTCTCAATTTTTAATGCAATTTCCACGCTTAACTGCACTTTTTGCCGTCGCGTCGGCGTTGTTATTGCTGTTGTTGTTATTGTTATTGTTGTTATTGTTTCTTTTGCCGATGTTTCTGTTGCCGTTTTATATCGCATTTATTTGCACGGATACAACACGAGCACAGACACGCAAACAGATACGCGCAAACACAGACGAAATATGCACACAATTTGCATTGTCTCTCTGTCTCTCTCCCTCTTTCTCCCTCCTCTTCCTTTGTATGTCCTTTTATGTATCTGTGTTTGCGTCTCTTTGGCTTGTTTTGTTTCCTGTTGCGCGCACAAATTCAAATTACTTTTGTCGTTATTGTTTGTATTGTTATTGTTGCTGTTTGTTGTCGGGATTGTTGATGCTGTTGTTGTTGCTGTTGCTGTTGCTGTTGTTGTTGCTGTTGTCGTTGCTGCTGCTTGTCATGTTCATTTCCTCAAATCAGTTGACAACTCTGCAGCCACAAGATGTTGCACTTACGATACGAACCTAGCTGCAGCTTCTTCTTCTCTGTCTCTGTATCTATCTCTGTCTTGCTCTCGTTGATTGTTGGCCACGCCTTGGGCATTTTTACATGCCTCGTTGCCGCAAACAGTCTGCAACAAAACAGAGAAAACAAAATGGTAAACAAACTGAGAGCGAGTGCTTTCTGCTTTTAAAAGAAAATTAACATTAATCTGATATATGAATGGAAATTATGAATGATTCACGTTGTAAGGAAAACAACTTAGTCGGTTTTCGGTTTTTAATAAGTGTGGACACATACTCACTCGAGCACACACACAGACACTTGTGTGGGCCACTTTTCAAGTTGTTGTTGCTGTCTTATTTAATATTTTCTTTGAAACAACTTCTCGCATTTTCATAATTTATGAGGCAGCTTTGCGCGTCTTTGACGAATTCATTTCACAACTTTTCTTTTTGATATTTCAACTTTCATCACGAACTGAGTTGGGGCTGCCGCAGCCACACACGCACACAGACACATACATAGATGGGGAAAATGTGTCGGGCCGGAAAATGCGTCAGGCATTTACGCACAGTCCACGCTGAAGAAAGGTTGCTGCCTGCCACGCCTGCCCCACCCGGCTGACTGACTGATGGCTGTCTAGGCCTGCCCCATTGTTGCACTGGCAGGCAGAGGCAGAGGTAGAGGCTTTGTGCCACACAGCTAAAGTGCATAACTGCGCCAAGCATTATGCTTTATTTTCCGCTTGACACCTTTGGGCTGCGTTGCGCATTTCCTTTCCACACACACACGCACACACACAGAGTGGCCTAGCTCTTTGTGTTGCATGCACATAAAGCCGTTTTTTTCCTTACATTTTTAGCCGAAGTGCAGGGTAGAGTGCAGGGGCGTGGCAGTGGGAGTACGAGTTGTTGGTGGCGTCTACTGCTGCTGTGCAGCTTCTTATCAAGGTGGAAGTCGCCGTCAAGGTGCCGCACAGACGTCATGTCGTCGACGTCTGAATTGAAATTTATTATTCTGCTTTGTCGTGCGTGTGTGCCAGGCACTTTTGTGCCACACACGCCACCCGCAGCAGCAGCAGTCAGGAGTCGGGAGTGTTAAAGAGTAGTATGGGGACAGGCCAAGCAACCCTTTCACAAGGGGGGTATTTAATATTTTAATGCAGGCCCCCACACCTGCCACTGGCAACTGGCAGCGATTGTGCTTTACTTTTAATTGCTTTCCCGTCGAGAGACTGAGGCGAGGGCGACCTTTGATGCTGCTGCGATCGCACTTAAGGATATTGTTTACATGTCTCAATTATGCTTTGAATTACGCGTGCTTCACGCACCTCACACTGCCCCAAGTGTGCTTCCCCTCCCTGCCTAAGCAACAAGAAATTTGCGCACTTGCTGCTCTAATTTCAAAGCAAAGTTTTGATCAACAAACGGCAGAGGGGGGAGGTACCGGAAAGAAGTGGGAGATGGCATGGGGAAAGAGAGACAGATAGGAAGAGGGGTTAGGCAGCGAGAGCAAGAGCTGAGGTCCTTTACGTTGTTCTCGAATTACACAGAATTTCTGTTTCTGTCGAAGTTCTCCAGGGCTCCACGCCTAATGCATGTGCTAATACCTTATCTATACTACCACCTTTCTCTCCCCTGCCCACTACACCCCCTTTGTTATTTCAGATAGCCATCATGAAGCTGTAGGCAATTTGTAGCCACAGAATCTTAAGTGGCGACCACGTTGCGGTCGTTTTGCCTTTGCTTTTCGCTGAGGAAAATAGAAAAAAATCTTGTTGCTTGGCTTGGCTTTTTTCTGCTGACATTTGCCGCCTCACCGCTTAGCATTTGCCCGAGGGAGGCAGAGAGGGTTGTGGCAGCGAGAGAAATTATGCAAAGATTGTGTGCACAACTTGAGACAGAGAGACCCTCTTGACAGACCCTGCTCGAGCTCAAGACGAGAGGCGGCGAGACAAGACGAGGCAGTCAAGGCGAGACGAGGCTGAGGTCAGTTTCGGGCTGCAAAGTTTTGTCGAGTGACATGTAAATTTCGCTACAGGCAGTGCGCCATTTTGTTTTTGCACGAAAGAGTTGCCGGCCGCCGGAACCAGCGTCACACAGTGGCAATTCAAAGAAAATACACAGCGCAAACTTCAGACTGAACTTCCTGCTTTTGTGCAATATTTGGCAAATGCGTGCCACTGTGCCGTCGACACGATGATAATTTGGCATACTCCACAGCCATCAAGCGTTGCCCAGGAGCCACATTTTCTTTCATGAAAATCAGTTAAATGAGTTTGTTTACATGAAGAAGAGAAAATCCAAATAAAAAACCTGCTTTAAATGTATGCAAGGGGTGATGGTGGGGGATGGGGAGGGGAGAGAAGGGGCCAGGAAAAGGAAGCGGCACATTGTCTGGACTGTGGCTGTGTAGCTCTGGCTACACGTTTTTCTGCGGAAATAACTGTAAGAAAAAAAATCCCCATACAATTTACTTTTGCAGCCTAAAAGTATGCAGCGTATAATTTGCGTTTTGTTTGGAGTCGGCGTTGCCGCGTTGTTGTTATGTAATTTGCATGTAAACATGTGCTTATTTTCATGCCTCCTGGCAACCACAGACACACACACACACACACAAATACACCGACACACACACACGCGAATTCACGGCAAACACCAAATGATTTTGTTTAACATATTTTGTTATTAAGTGTGGAAATGTGCATATTTCGTTGAAGCCTTCTCTCTTCCGACGAATTGCCAGTGTGCGTGCCTGCTGTGTGTGTGTTTGTGAGTGTGCTCACCCCTTTTAGCTGGCATTCGTTCTTGTTCGTGCCTGCAGTAAATTTCCGTTCGCCATCATTCAGCCCTGTCTGGGGGCAGGCATACTTCAGCCTGAACTTTTGTGTGTTGCATGAACTTCTTAAATTATTGGCTAAGGCCGCATAAACTGTTCGCCCCGAAGCTCTCTGCCTAACTGGATGAACTGAACTTTGGCAGTTTTCGGGGGGCTAAGCGAATTATGTTTTGTGGCAAGTTCAAACACATTGCAGCTCTTCTTACCTCCTGCCCCAGTCGAACCTCGAACTCAAGTGAACTATTTGACAATTGACAGTCGACACAAACTTTTTGCCAATTAGTGCTGTCACGCCATGCCTACGATGATTGCCACTTCCCACCGCCCGCCCTGTTGTCCTGTCAGACTGCTCGGACAGCGCCTAAACTGTCTACACTGGGCAAAACAACTTGCAGTGCTTTCCAGTCTAACTAAGGTTCAAAAGTTAGTTTTGTATTCCTATTTCGTTCCTCTCTCTCTCGCTCACTCACTCTCTCTTTCTCTATTTACCTTTCTCTGCGCTTCTCTGCGCTTCTCTCTTATTTTTTCCTTCGACTGCAACTCACGTCAGCAATTTGTTTGCTTTGCCAGCAGCAGCAGCAGCTGAGCAAAACTATGAACACCCTTAGACACCCACACATACACACGTTGACACGCACAGCCCTTGCTGCAGACATGGCCATAACCAGCTCAGTTGGCCATCTGACCGTGTTGCATATAAAACGACATCAACTGGACGTGGCCACACTTCTTAATGCCACGCTGCGCTTTCAGGCAACCCAATCAACGATACGTGGCCCCCTCACCCCTTCCTCTATGTATTGTCTACAATTTTTATTGTCGTAAGTCGAAGACATTGCCGCCCACCCTCAGCTTACCCCGTGCTCACATAGATACCCAGCGTTTAATGCCTGCATTACTTTACTCATGGCTCGTGGCTCATGGCTTATAGCTTGTAATGGTAAATGTATTTAAGCCTTTGTTGTTACTGCCACAGCTACAGCTACTGTGGCTGCTGCTGCTGCTGCTGGGGAGCTCAGCAAGTACAAAGTGTTAAATGCTTGGGGGATTAGGGCATGGCAGTGGGCGCACTCTAAGCGCCGCCCACCTTGACGCAGCTAAGCAAATATGGAAGGCAGTGTGGGGGGCAGAGCAAAGAGGAAGACGGGGCACATTTAAGCCCAACAAAGGCGTTGTATTCATTTCTTATTTAAAACTACTCTTCAGTTACAAGTGCTATATATATATATATATATGTATGTATATGTATGCCGGGATAGAAATAGATAACCCAGCCCACAGTGCACAGTGTGTTTATTTATCGAACTGTGAATAAATATTTAGCCGGGCAACACAACTACAACTAGTCAAGTGCCTCAGACCCGAGCACAGACGCAAAGCTAAGCAGTTTCTATAGTCATATCCCATCCCCCCCAATCGGGCACTATCTCCACACCCCTTCCCGCTGCTCCACCCTTACCTGACTGAAGACGAATCGATAGACACTTGAGGCACGACTGTGTCGAGTTTGCAGTTTGCAGTTACGAGTGTGTACTGTAATTATGTAAGTGTTCCTACGTGTGTGTGTGTGTGAGAGTGTAACCTAATTCTGGGCATGGCTTAGATGGACTTTCAGTCTATTGACTCACTGAGTTTTATATTCCAGTGGCAGCTTAGCTTGCCCCCACGAACCATAAAAATTGGACTTCATCTACCTAAAGCGTGACGCAGCTGCCTCTCATTAAAGAAAAGTGGCGGCTGCTTCAGCAAAAAGAAAGAGAGAAAGTATAGAGAAAAGAGGAGTATAGGGAAAGAGAGAAAGAAAGAGAGAGAGAGAGAGAGCGAGCTACGTCTCGGCAGCTAAAAAGGCTCTTCAGCTTTATCGCTGTAATCAATTGTCTGCATTTGAATAGTTGACAACCGATTTATGGACCATTGACTGAGCAGCAGCAACAACAAGAGCGACAGCAACAAAAGTGATACCAAAGCCAACTGTGCCCCGCCCCAAGCTCATTTCTTTTGTACTTGCGGTTCCCAGCTTGGCTCCCTCTTCGACAGTCCGTCTTCGATCTCTGCTCGTTCCGTCCATCACAGTCCTTTGCTTTTTTTGTGTGTGCCAGTATCCTTTTCGGAAATCAAGTGGAATGACCCACAGGCTCCCTCACCTCCCGCACTCGTTCGTCTCTTCGTTTCCCTTCTGTGTTTTGCACTACGTAACTTCTGTTTTTCTATGTTTTACGTAATTTCACAGAGCAGCCGGAAATGGCTAGGAAATTGAGCCAACAATAACAGCAGCATCAGCCTTGGCTTGAGCTACAGCAACAGCAACAGCAACGACAGCAACAACAACTGACATCATGCACGAATACGAATAATAACGAAAATGTCAGACCAAGCGGCAATTTCTCCAATGTCCAATGTCCAATTCGTCCCTCGTCCTTGGATCCTTTATCCGTCCCCTGTTCATGTCGCTGCGTCAGTCAGCGGGCAAGTCTGTCAGCCACTGGCCCAGATAATGTACTGCCAAGTGTTTCTGACCTTTTTCTCCCACTCTCTCTCTCTCCCTCTCTGGCTGTGCCTTTTGCGCTGTCCATTTCATATTTGGTTGGTCTGTCATAAAGTCCGAGGACGAGGCGAACGCATCCGCTGCTGCTGCTGGCTCTGCTCCAAGGCTAACCAACTGCTGCTTCTGCTTTCTTCCCTCTCCTCTCCCTGCTGACCCTTTGTCAACAGCAGCTGCTGTTGTCGCGCTTGTTTCAATGCGCATCACATCGTATTGCTTAAGGCTCAATGCAAATGAAATGCGGTCAGGCCCGCAAAAGCAGTTCAAGTTCATACGGACATTTCCCAAGCACTTCCTTGGAGTAGCAGAAAAACAACTTTTTCTCTTCGCGTTTGGTCATTTACAATGTGAAAAGGAACTTTGCTGTACGCGTTGGCTCATATTCAATCTTAATTAGCGAGCCTCGTGAAGGAATGACATCGATTAAAGGGCAGTAAAGAAAAGTTCGTAAAGAAACCCTAGGGAACCTTTTTGAAGGCACCTAAAGGAACTTTAAAGCATCTAAAGACACCTATCTCAAAGGAACCTACAGGAAGGAACCTAAAGGCACATAAGCTAAAGGAACCAAAGGGCACCTAAAGGAACCTAAGTCACCTAGAGGAACCTACTTCAACACTGCAACCTCAACCCAAGGAGAGAATTAACATGTAACCTCAACTTGAGCTGCAGTTGGTTATCTTAAATAGGAGAGGTGTCCCATCAAGACTTGGCCAGCAGACCGCTTTAAGCCTTGGTAACTGGCAGCTTGCAGCCTGCAAGCGACTAGCGTGTCCGTGTCCACATTGCCTGGCATCAATTCAGCTTGTCGGATGCTCTGGCGCCGACAGCGACGGTGGCGCTGACTGTGACGGTGACGGTGACGACGACACACACGTCTCCTGGGTCTGGGCCAGGGCTCACTTGGCAGGCTCTTGGCACGGCTTTGCATTTGGGTTAATGTAGTATTTGTGTTTTCTACCAGCACCAGCAGCAGCAGGAGCAGCGCTAGTCAGATTGATGTCAACCTGACACACACACACACACACACCCGTACACTCGCACACACATGTGCCGCCCATCATTGGGCATCATTGGATTGCCGCAAGGGGTGCATTTTGTCAGCAGTTGCAAGGCAAGGCGAGGCGAGGCAAGGCAAGGCGAGGCACGTTGCCACCGAGAGAAAAATGTGTCAACGTCTTCCTCGCTTAGATTGGCATTGTCATAAAATGCCACCCACACACACACACGCACACACACACACACACGGAGAAAAATGCACATGACTGTGATTCAACTGCCTCATCCCACTCCCCTCCCCTTCCCGCTCTCTACCGCCTGCACGTGGAGTCGGTTTAAAGAATGAATTGCACTTTATTGTTGGCATTTTGTCATGTGGCTGCCGCTGCCGCTGCCACTGCCAGCACGTCTTGTGCTTTAAATTGTTAAGTAGCCGTCGGCCGCACTTGCGAAACCGCAGACGTATTTCCACTTCGAACGTGTTGCCACTGCCCTGTGCCCCCCCTACCCACCCCTCTTTCCTATCCCCTTTACCAGCGCACGCTCGCCGCATATTTCCGGTCGCCGCAAGTAGCTGCAACTTGCAACCTCAGCGCAGAGATCGACCACAAAGCGCAATTTGTATACCCTCTAAATAAAGCAAAGAAGGCATGCTTGACTATGAGGAGAAAGATGGCGAAGCAAAAAGTAACAAATCAATAGAGAGAAAGAGCGAGAAAGAGGGAAACAAACAGCTTAATAGAGAGAGAGAGAGAGAGAGGGAAATACACACAGCGAAGTAGGGAGAGGAAGAGAGTGACTTGTGGTCTACATCTCTATTCTCATTGATCAAAACTAAACATCTCTTCAATATATAACCCTCTATCTTACCACAGGGTATGCTGCTTGTCGAGCACAACCCTTGCTCCTGTATTTCCATCTACTTTTTGTCAACCGAATCGTACACAAAAAAATTCAATCAAAATTGTTGCCATTTAGTTTGACATTTCATTTTGATGGCTCGCAAAATGATGATGAAGTGCACTGCACTACTGCAATAGCTGGGCGTGGCACGCACCCGCATCACGCCCCCTCCCCTCCCACTGCCCCTCACACTGCCATCGAAGCCTGACCCGCAATGCCAGAAGACGTGGCCAGCAATTTCAGTTGGCCATTGACTTTTTTCATGGACTGCCAAAGTGATGCAAGAAGAATTTTCTAGCTGCAGCATGCAACAAAAAGCGATGAAATAAAGACGGAAGCCAACAAAAAAAATGTCAAAGTGACCGCAGGCTGTGGCAGCGACTGCGACTGCACGTTGTGTTGCTGCCTCGCAGCTCGTAGAAAATTGATTTTGTTTTTCCTGCAACGCAGGCTGGATGCGCTGCGATAAGCATTTGCGTTTCACTTCTCCCCCCCTTCCTCTTCTATCGCGCACTGCTGCACCTAATCAGAAACTTTTCATAATTTGCCAATCGACTTCGCTGGCTGTTATTGATAGCTAAAGCTGGCTATTTACTGGCTAGACTAAGCTGTTTTTTTGAGGGAAACAATTGAAATCGATCTACGCCACTTTAATTGGAAAACTCTTCGTTCGATTATTTAATAAAACAAATATCGGTTTACCTATATGTATATCGACTTACAGGGCACCCCCGATTAAGTGAAATTCGATAAATTAAGTAAATAAAATCACAAAGCGTAGATAAACAAATCAAAAATGTGATTTAACAAGCGTTTTATAGCTTTACAACAAATCAGCGTCAAAATGTGTTTTAAATTCTTTATAATAAAGTGATTCGAGCATAAAACAAAATTCCACGAAAACACTCACACACCCACACCCCCATACAAATACTCGCACCCTCACACACCCTCATACACACATACTTGTACACTGATGCGTATTTAAGGAATTGTCGGTGTTCGTTTGTTCACAGATTCGCATTCGGTTTGCTTTGCACTACGCCCCAAAGCACACGAGAATTCATAAAAGTCTGTCTGCCTACGAGGAGGGAGACATGCCACACACACACATAGACACGCATATACACAGTCATACACATACTTAGAGAAAGACACAGCAGCCATAAGCAGCTATCAAGAAATCACAACAAATTTACAAGTGCCGCACAAATGTTTGACAAAAAGTTTCTGAAAAGCTTTCACTGATTTCGCAACGTCTCAACGATTTCTATGCTACGCCGGGGAGGAGGCGGCAGGAGGCGTGGTTGTGTGTTAGCCATAGACATTTATGGCCCAAGATGCTATCGGGTTGACATAAGTTAAGCTGCTTTGCTTTGCTCTTCAACAACAACAGCAGCAACAGCCACCAATATTTGGGGGGTATGAAAATAAACTCATGTGCGTGACTGTGTGTGTGTGTGTGTATGTGGCTGTGTGTGTGTGTGTCTTTGGCTGGCACAAACAGTTGCAAAGGGTTTTGCTGTTGTTCGAAGTGCGGCAACAACACGTAAATTTATACTCGCTACATTTTTGAGCGACCAAAAACCGCACAACACCAACAACAACAACTTCACATATACAGAAACTTTGTGGGAGCTTCTATTACCCCCCCTCCCCCTTCCAATCCACCTCCCTTGCACGACCTTCTTATGTTGTTTCGACTTGTTTAGACTTGTATGCTATTTAGTGTTGACACGCAAGGCAATTTGGCAAATGCAAACAGCAGCAGCACCAGAGCCAAATATTACGCATACGACGCGTGAGCCTCCGCTTTTCAGATATTAAATAAACTTGCGCCATTTCAGTTTCGCGCCTCGACAAACCGCAGCGCAGCAACCCCCCTCCGCCACGCCTTGCTCCCTCTTACTGGTAACGGTTATTGCTTATTACATGCGGGCGTAGGGCATGACCTCCCTTCTCCACTCCCCCACCCACCGTTGTTTTTCCCCTCTCATACGTAGTTTGCCGTGTGGCACACAGACTTGACTTTGAAAATCACAACAGAAAATCTTCTTATATTGTTGTATGTCGTTGTGTGTGGCTGGCTGTGTGTATGGGTGTGTGTGAGTGTGAGTGAGTGTGAGTGTGCTCAAAGGGAATTTAAATAAATAGCATAAACATTTTGCATGGCAAAGCTGCTTAAGCAAGGGAAACTTCAACATGGCTCAGTTCATGTGTATAATCAACTCTCCAGAGTACTCTCCCTGTCTCTCTCTCTCTCTCTCTCACTCTATCTCCTCCTCTCTCTCTCTTCTTCTGCCTTGTAAGCTGGCTTTTCACAGCTCAGCTCTGAGGCAGCTGCACACTGATGAAGTGCGTGAAATTGATAAATGAAGTACGACTGCGGCAGCAGCTGTTGCAGGCTCCGGCACAGGGCGTATACGTAATAAACCGAAAACGAGAGCACAACTTGGCAACACTCAGTTCACAGCTCACAGTTCGTATTGGCAATCTCAACTGGGACAATCGTACAGGCGCGTGAAACCACTTGAGTGTCTCGCGAGCAAATCCCGCCGATACTAGCTGATAAACCTCACGAAAATTGGCTGCTCGTTCTGCGGTCGCATAAATTAGCTGTGCCCGCCAGGACGGCCCGCAGTGCCGGCAAAGAGCAAACGCAAAAAAGGCTAAATGCGTAAGAGCTTAGCATTTAAATGCTAAAGAGCTAAATAGCTGGTAAAAGGATAACGCATATCCTTATTGCCACCTAACGACGGTCCTGCTGGGCGTGCCGTGGCCAGGCCGAGGGCTGCGGGAGCAGCTGCTGTTGCTGTTGCTGTTGCTGCCGCCGCTAGAAATTAAAGTGTTACCAAAATAATAACAACAAATTGGCCTTGTACAACAACAGCAGAAGTTGTTCGCGAAATTGTTGTGACGTTCGCAACGGGTTACAGCAAGGGCATTTTCTAGCTTAGCGGGCGGTCTGGCAACGCTCTGTGTCGCTGTGTGTGTGTACGGCACGAGTTTACGCCTTGCGCCGCCTGCCATGGCAAAGCGACAGTTATTCAAATTGCAAAGTCAGTCTTGGCGTTATATCAGCTTGACATGCGAAAGAGTTTCCCCCTCAGACAGAAAGTTGGCTCACTGATGTATATAGTATGTTTGCTCGATTATACGATATGTACACATATATACCCACTATATAGGCCAATTCTCTGGCATTTAGAAACTTCAGAACTATTATGCATAGCAATAAACTACAACTGAAGTCGCAAGTTCAATAAAACATTTCGTGCTTCTCTTGCTTATTTTGGTATTCCAAGTTAAATCAATCCCAATAGAATGTTAGCCGTACTTTATATATAAAGTATATAATACAGTATGTATTTATATATATATATATATTTATATATATATTTTCATTAATTAGTTTATAGTCGGACTAAGGTCAGTCGACTGTTTAAAAGTAAAGAAAAAAAACAATTAATAGTTATAATTAATAATTTTAAGTTAAAAGTAAAATCTTAACTGTGAGAAAAGAAAGAAAAAAAGAAATTAATTGAATTGAGTTTACATTGGGATTAAAAACTGAAAGAGCCGATCCAACATTTGTTGCAGAGGATTGGGGAAAACCCAGAAAAACCCAATCAGATCAGGCAACCATTTATGTTATATTTGCATTTAGCAGAGCATATTTATTACAGCTGAAGCTAATAAATATTCCTTTCTTTGTTAATTGAAGTTTGAAATGAAGAGGAAAGTAAGAAATTCGAAAAGAAAGAGCTCTAACGAAGTGGAATATTTCTGGTTTATTGTTTGTATGTTAGCCATAACTTTGACGAAACTTAGACGCTATTAAGTGTACAACAGAAGGAGGCTTAGCTGACTTTGCTTGCTATATATTTAAAGTTAGAATACTATAGTGCGTTTTATGATTTCTGGGACGGCTTTAAAGGTTATATGCTAGACTGAGCGAAATCCCGTTTCTTTTTTTTCAGATAGGACAGTATCTATACTCAGTTTAAACCAGTTAAAATCTGTATGACAGGCAATGCCAGTACGGTTTGGCATCAGACACTGAAGTTCACTGTCAGTAATGCAAAATGCTTGACACTTTAGAAGTTGAACAGTACTAAAAGAATGTTGCTGTCAGTGCGGCTCAGTGTTAAGTTGAAAAGGTGACAAACAGAATCTGAGGGATTGTCAGACGAGCTAAAAATCCCCAGCCTATTTTTTGACTTTTATAAAAGTAGACAAAATACAACTGCATTGCCGATAAATACATGTTCGTATATACATATGATATAAGAAAGGAGATATCTTATTGTTGTCAGAGCGAACTTCTAATCGATATTAAAAAGATCTTAGCAAGAAGAGCAATGTGAAAGTGATGTTAAATGCACATCAGTTGCAAATATCTGGGCTGCTTCTATTAGCTACCTTTGGCAAGAGAAACTAGCTTATATGAACTAGTTCTGTGAACTACACAAGAACTAACTGTACATCTACATGAGTTTCTTAGTTTCGCAACAGGATTGTTAGTTTTTCTTCTGCTTTGCTTTAACTTTAGCGACTTCGAAAGGAAGTCGACTTGGGCTGTGCTTCGTGTATTTCTTCTTTCTTTTTGCGAATTTCAACTTGACTCTTTGCGCGCTTCAAGTGTTGAAATCGTGTTGCGGCACTGCAAGCCAGATGGCAGCCCAATGGCAGCCCAATGCCAGCATACCGACGCCCATTACGATCATTTTGTTTCGCATTTTTCTCAGGCGCCGAAAATAAATTAAAGAGCGAAAACGTTTCCTTTTTTTTGTGCGCTCCTCCATCTTTTACGGCCTTTGTTGCTGGCGTTTTCTAGTATTCGAAGCCAAGCCCGGGTACGTTTCTCATTTCAGTCCCAGCCGTCCTCGTCGTCCTGGTTGTCCTTGTCGCTGTTGTCGCTGGTTTTGTTTCACACAGCGCGTGCGACGCTTACAATGTCTGAGGACGACGAAAAATCTGCAATCTACAAACGCTGCAGCTGGACTCAAGCCGAAGAAAAAAATGCCGCTGGAACGTGCGCTACGTTTGCCGGATATCCGTTGCAAGGAGTGGGGCGGCGCAGGCGAGCCGCACTTGGGGCCCGGAAGGTGAAGCCTCGACCGTAGAAGGCAGCACACTGTGCCGGGATGAACGGGAGTTGCGTTACTTAAATGTAACCTAAATGCCCGGCAAGCGGATATGTCGCGTAAAATTGCAAATGGTTGATGCGCTAAGTGGTGCAGCGGTGCAGTGGTGCAATGCTGAAGTGGGTGGTGTAAGGGGTTAGGGGAATGAAGAATGGAGAAGCAATGGATCGCTGGAGCGTTGCAACAGTCGCGCGCGTGACGCATATTTATCAGACTCGGCAGTGACTTTAAGGCCATAATTATGCAGAAATATGTATTCACAATGCCATGCCCTGTAACTGCCTGAAAATGGGGTGTATCAGATGGGGAGAGAAGTAAATGAAGTGACTCAAATATCCACGAATGTTGTCCTATTCGAATATGGAAATGGAAACTAGTTGTGAATACTTAAACTGGAAGAGTTCAATCCTTGTGAAGAAGTTCAATGTAAGGTTGTGCCATTGGCCTTACAGGGTATCTGCACGTTTGTTCACTGCTGCAAGGAATGTATAAGATAGTGGAGGAATCAGATAATATAGCAAAGCTGTCTAAGAATATTCTTTCTTACGTGTCTTAAAGGCCAGACAAATTATTCCCTTGCAACTAAAGTCAAATTATTATCTTCACTTTGCTATTACAGGGTATTGGCCCGCCTTGTTGCCTGCCTGCCTGTGCAAGTTATTGATAACTCTTGCTTTTCAACAAAAATATATACCTGCACAAGACGCAGTTGATATGATAGTTATATTAATTATATTAATTAATTATATTATATTAATATGACGAAATGCAGACTAAATTCTCCTTCTCAAAGTCGTTAACTCTTAATGTACAGGGTATCCGCGTGCTTGGTCTCATCTGGCTGTAGTGCGCTGCTAGTTATGCAATAAATTTAGTTGAATCTCTTGACCGAAACAAAGCCGAGGAGTTAATTGCGTGTTATCGCAGTGCAGATGTTGCAGCTGCTGCACAAGTGAATGCAGCCAGTTGATGGGAATTTATGGCAACGCACATAAACACAGAGACATACACACAAGTGCCTTCTCTTCCCTTCTCCCACTCTGGCTGTGCAAGGAGCATGCACAATTAGTTGAGCCGCAGTAAAGCTAACACCAATATATAATGTCTGACAAATGCAAACCGATGCACGCCCGCCATGACAACTAAATAAATACGCAGGCAGGACAAACCACAGTCAGTAAGGGGGGTGGGGGGTTGACTGGGGGATACAGGTTGAGCACATCGTTGTTAATTTGGTTGTTGCTGCTGTTGTTGTTTCCGTCGAGTTGTGAGTTTTGGCGCTGTGACATTTGCTCAACCTGCCAAGCTGCGACAGGCGGAGAAACACGGCGAATGCGTTTGCTTAATATTGCATAACCTCGCTCGTTTGCTGCGCATGCCAGCAGGCACATTAACTGCACACCAACACACACACTCACACCCACAGACACACACATACACACACACAGATAGAGAGGGAACTGAACGACAATTGCGCCCTGCGCTGTGTTGGCCTGAAATTGTCATGCGCCATCTATCGTTAGAAAATTGAATTATGAATAATTGCGTCTGCCTGGTGTCCTTTATGTGCATGTGCAACTGTGTGTGTGCGTGTGGCTGCGTGTGTATTTCGCTGTGTGTTTTTGCTGCCTACTTTTGTGCGGTGGCTTCCGGCATCACTTGCCGTGCTGCATACGCTTTGCCCTCTACGTCTGCGGCCACTTTAACTGCCTGATACACTGAGAGAATTATAGGGAAACTATACCTTAATGATTAATCTTAACTAAGGGAAATGTTTAGTGTATAAATTATACAAATAAGATAAGATAATTAAATAATAAGACTGTTAATGAAATTAAATAAGAAAATCAAATATTTCTCTGAGTTGCAAGCTTCAAATGCGCCTAAACTTTCTCTCAGTGCATGTCTCAGCTAACTTTACTTTATACACATGGCTGTATGCATGTGTGTGTGAATGCGTGTGTGGGTGTGTTTGTCTTGGTTTTCATATTACAGCAACCCGCAGAGCACGTGCTGCGTGCTGCGGTTTACGATTGCATCTCATTTCAGCAGCATTACCTGCCTTTGTGTGTATGTGTGTGTGTGTGCAAGTGTATGTGTGTGTGTGCTGCGTGTATTTACTTATGCAGTCAAACCAATTTGCCTTTTTGGCACCATAAGAGAGGCAGCTGCTCCAGCGACAGAGTCATAAATGAGAACGAAATCCATACAATTAAATACTTGTGGCAGCTCCCAGGGGACGTGGCATGAGGATTGAGGGGGGCCGTGCTGCTGCTTGTAGACACACACAATGCGCTGCCATTGGCCCTAATCTACTTAGCGAATGCCATTCAGCGGCTGTCACAATGCCAACAGGACACAGGACACGGGAACAGGCACAATGAACCTTTGCACCAGGCAAGAGAATTGAGAATAGAGGCCCGAGCTGAAGCTGAAGCTGGAGCCGCAAGCCTCGAGGCGTTCGCCTTGCTCGTCTTCTGTTCCCATTGTGCGGCCATCGCTTTGGTCATTTGCTCGTCGCGCGACCTCAACGCGCTGACAAGGAGCAGCACGAGCCGCGTGAGGGACAAGGATGATGGGGAGACTGAAGAGAAGTAGAAAGAAAATCTAATTTAGCGCAAGTAAAGGCAGTTGCTGCCTTGTCTCCAGTGCCTTCTCCATCTCCATCCTGGGTTTCTTCTGCCTTTCCCCATTGACGAAGCCATCATGTGGCAGGCAGCAGGTAGTCAACTTTGCTGCCTCATGAAGCACGTGGCGTTTGACAGTAATTTGGTAAAAAAAAAAGAAAATATATTTGCCGCTTAATTTTTATAAACTTGCGAGGCAATTTCGCAGCTTCGTGCTACCCGAGCTGAGTTAACTACTGCACGAGCGACTTGCGCTGCCATTTACATTTTTAAGGAATCCAACTGAGAACTGCGAGGAACGCGTGTCACGAAGTAATCTCTATTATATAAATATACATGACACAGTTTTCTTTTTTCAGTTAAGCAAATAGAAAGAGAAACTTCATATTTCCTAAAGGTTCCCATGTCATTTTGTGTGAGATCAAAGATTTATTTAAACTAATTCTCTTTTCTCGTGTTACGGTATATATATTTTGTATGTATTTACTATGTTCTACAGACTCTGACTATTAGATAACTAGAAAAAGGTAAAAAACATTATAAGCATAAAGTATTTATTGATAAGATTGAGGCTCTCTTTTCTAAACTCTCTTTAAAAATAAAAAACCGGAAGTTCATATTAAAGTTGAGCTCTTAAAATGTGTACATAATTTAAATTGTATTATTAAATAAAACTCTTTAGTAGTTTGGGTTCTACGCTCTGATTTACTGCAGAAAAATATGAAAATTAAGCTTGTTTTCTTTCAAGTTAACGGTATAAGGGATGCCTTAAAAAGATTTATTCTTAGAATGAGTTCAGCTCTTTGCTTCCATTTGACCTTTTAAGTCGCATCGTTTCGTGTCTTACACGTGTCACGCATACAACACACACACACACACCTCTAGCTCAGGCACCACACCGAACCCTGTTCTCTATATGCCTCTCTCTCTCTATTTCTTTCTCTCTCTTTCGTCCTCTTCCCATCTCTTTCTCTGTCGCCCTCGTTCTGCAACAACATTTGCCATATGTGCTACGTTATTATTAAATCGCAGACTCATGTTGTTGTTGTTACTAATGTTGTTGCTGCTAATGTTGTTGTTGCTGTCGTTGTTGTTGTTGCTGTGGTTATTGTTGTTGTTGCTGGGTCTTGCCTGGGTGTTAAACATTGTTATAAACGCGCGACAACATCCAGCAGCTGCTTGTGCTTGTCATCATAATGGAGCATGAGAATCGCAATGGTTGGGTGGGCAGTAGGGCAAGGCAAGAGGATAAAAGGGAATGGTGGGGGGTGGGGGGTTATCGCAGCCAAATGGGATTTGGAATGGGAAGTGGAATGTGCGTATCCCCTATGCGCATCTCGGTGCCTGGCTTGACATTTAAGTCGTGTCCTCGCTCGCTCCCTTCGCTGATGAGCGTAAAAAAGCAATTGTTGCGCCTAATAGACATTCATGGGGCAGCTGCCACGCCCACGGCCACGTACGCATGTCTATGACAAAATGTTACATATTTTATTAAGGATTTTTTGTCGCTGGCATTCAATAAATTCATTGGGGCATGTGATTACGCCCACACACACACACACAGACACGCTCACATGTGACGGTGCTCACATGCCGCGTCATGCTGCCTGCCTCATTCTAATCAATTGTTATGCGGCGACTCGGTTAATGCAACAAGCCCGAGATATGCCCCTTTGCCCTGTTTTGACTCCTCGTGGTGCTCTTCATTTCCATCTTCGTCGCGAGCTGAGCTTCCTCTCCTGCTCCTCGTCCATCTTCTTTTCGTCATCTTCGTCGTCGTCATCTTCATCGTCATTGTCGACGACGATTGATGCGCGCATAAAAGACAGCTCATTATGCTTGAGTGCCATATAATTATGGATTTTCTATGGAAATTGTGTGGAGTCCTCGCACGGAATCCTCGCGCAGTACGTCCTTTATAACGTGGGGGGGCTTAAAAGGTACTTAGCATTGCAATCTGTCCTTTTGCTTGGCGCTTTTAATTTGTAAACAAGCTGTGTAGCTGTCTAGAAAACTCACTGACTTCATGGCTGTTCGTCTCTCTTAGAGATGCGCAACTATTTTCTATTACTTTGCCCAACTGCAACTGCGCTGCTTGTGTCATTCTGGCCGAGGGGAGCTCCAGTTGACACCTCGTTCGCCTCTAATTAATTAGCCCAGCCAAAATCCAAAAATAGTCGAGCGAAATATATGCGCTGTGAGCACGCAACAACAAAGATGGAGACGAGGAAGCAGGAAAGGGAGCAGAGGAGGGAACAAGAGCAGAAGAGGGAGCATTAGATGAAGCCAGCGAAGGAGCTAGTGATGAAGCGGAAGCTGCAGCCAGAGCGGGAGCAGGAACAGGAACAACAGTTGACGCTGACGCTGAAGCTAACGTTGGAGGTGACGTTGACAGTGACCAAGAGCGACTGTTGCAGCAATGAACTTTGACACAAAGTGTCAACTGTAGCATGTCCTGATGCTGCCGCTGCTGCTGCTGTTGCTTTGTTGCCTCGCCTCGCGCAGTTCCTGTTCCTGCGCCCTGCTGCTGCCAGCTTCAGTAAAAATGTCTTACAAGAAAATCTACTTAACAAATTTTCGCAGACAGTGCAACAGAATGCGGACAGGCAGGCAGGAAGGAAGGGGCAGGCCGCTGGGAGCTACAATTAGGCCGAGGCCCACCTGCTGTTGCCCAGAAGGGCAAGTGCAGCGCCAGATAGGCATATGCAAGGCGCCAATAGGGATGGTGGAAGGGGAGGGAGGGGGGATACAGAAATTTTTATAAACTGTCAGAAATTTTGTTGCGTCGCAATGATGTGACACTTGCTTGTTGTGTGATAAGCAAGGAAACTTTTGGCTCGCCTTAAAGTGTTGCCTACTTATCGGGGCAGGCATTTAAAACGTGTCGCCATGAAGCGGCTTCGGCTTTGACGTGGCCTAATTGAAATTTCACTGGGTGTCTGTCAGGCGGAAGAAGGTGTCGTTTGTTTGCTGCCGTTTGTAACGCTTCCGACTGTCTGCTCTCAGTTGCTGCCTGATTTGGGCACTCGCACAGTGCGACACATGCACGAGCGCCAGGAAGAGTACACGCCATTGATATAGATTACGTGCAGCCGCAGCGTGCGTGCCTTACCAGGAGGAGGAGGGGTAGGGAGAGGGGGCAAATGCGTGCGCAAAAGTTTCACAGACGTACCCAGGAAAGAAAAATAAAAGAGCAAGGAAAAAAACGAAGAGGAAATATAAAGCATAACACTTGACATTGACAAATTAGTTTCAGAAGACAACAGCGCAATGTCGTGTCTTCTTGTTGTCTCCACCGCAACCGCAGCCACAGCCAGGCTGACTAGGGGAACTTGAGAGGTGGATGGCAAGGCGGAGGGGAGGAGGCAGAGGAGTCCTGCACGTCAGTTGGTTAAACCAACTTCGCAGCAGCTGGCGAACGAGCCGAGTGTAGGTTAAAAATAATAAAATACCTACTGACATGATAGACACGAAGGACTTTTCTTTTTATTTAACGTAGATTGGAAAAGTTTCGACAGTCCAGCCGGGACAGCATCACCTCCCCTACCCGCCCCCCTCGACTGGCTTGACTTGGCCGCACTTGCACTTAAGTAACTGGCAACTGGCAACAAAGGCAGCTGTGATTTGCCACGCCCCCTCCTCCAGCACAACTTTCCCTTCATGTGTAGCTAATGTTACTTATTATGTAACCTGCAGCCAGCCTTGTGTGAGTGGTTGGGTGTATTTGGGTCATGGCTGTGCGCCGCGACGCGTGGGACACAAATTTCGGAAAAATTTATTGCATAGTTGCAGGCGCAAAAGCAGTTAAAGTAAATCTCAACTTTACCTAATGAGTTATGTGGGGTAGTCGGCAGCGAGCAGGGAGGAGACTGAAAAAAAAAACAATTATAAGCACACCGAAAAGTATGCAAGTAATTTTTCTTCTCTGCTGCCACGCCCCCTCTACCCGCCTCCCCGACAGTACATTACTTAGGGCAACTAAGCGAAACTTTGAACGCGCCTGACAAACTTTATGCTTTTCAATTTATTCGTCCGTCGACTGGTCTCCCTTCACTTCCCCTCCTTCTCTCTCGCTGTGGGGGCTGCCCCTAGTCATTTGTGGTTGAGGATAGAGGGGTGGCAGGGGCACCATTATTGCGTCTCAAATTATGCAACAAATAAATCAGGCAGATCAGCGGAATAAGTGGCCCACTCTTAAGGCCCCGTCAATCAGGACTAACATACTTTTTCGGACTCCCTGCAGCGTAATATGACAACAGAAATGAAATAAATGAAAAACAAGGAAGCAATTTGGCAGAACGAATATTATATACGCTATTAAGAATGGAGGGTCTTTGTGAATAAAGAGAAAACAGCTTTTATTTGAGCGCAAATCAGTTGTAGTCAGAGTAGAATTGAGAGGAGAGTAGAATTGCTTGTTGAGAAAAGGAGTCAAAGAATATTAGGGATCTTTTTTTGGAAAATGGTATACTTTAAGAATAGCAAGATTAACATCCTTATAAGGTTTATCTTTTAAGAGCTAACTCCACAGGCAACTTTAAAGTTTACCTTTTAGGATTTATCTGCAAAGGCAACCCGATCAACAATTCGATTAAGTACATTACAGTATCAGATGGCTTGAAAATATGTTGCACGTGCCACAAAGAACTGAAAGTACTCGAGCAAGTGCGCATAAGTAGAGTGTACTCGCCGTAGAGTGTGCACTCTCTGACTGACTCCTGATTATTATTTACGAGTACTTTTTCCAATTTTCAGTACAGGCCATTCGCGAAGTTCGCAAGTATAACTTTCTACGGCCAAGGGGACACTCACTTAGGAATTGTTTTTGAATTTATCATAAAAACACTTTGAGCAGTGCCGCCATTCAACAACTTTGCAAATTTTTTTGCCAGCTCATCCCGGAGCCAATTGGGAGAGGGGCACAAGGAAGCACGAGAAGAGATTGGGCAGCAATCTGGATATTTTAGGTAGCTGAAGTTTATTAAAACATAGCTCAGTGAGGGAAACTCTCTCATTGAGCAGCAGAGTGCAGCAGTCAGTTCTGCTCTCTTCCCTTTGCTTCCCTCTTTGTTCACTAATTTATCAGCGGATCTTGAGCTTCTTCAACTTCTGGTTGCTGCTGCTGTTGCTGCTGCTGTTGCTGCTGCCTGGTCCACTTGTTCGCACATCGCTGGCCACCTAAGTGCGGCACTTCATTTGCATTTAAAATGTTTTCGCCTGCTCAGTTTCAGCCTGCTCAACTTTGGCCATTCATTTGGCACATTTCTCTTTGTTTGCCAATTGCGGCTGCGGTGGCACGGGCAGCACTAAGTGGGTCAAGTCGGTCTCCCCAATGTTTATTTGTTTTCGCCAAGTTGATTTTCCTGCTGCTTTTTCTTCTATTTCTCTTCTCTCCTTCTCTCTCTATCGATTTCGATTACAACTTCAATGATGGGTTAGGAACGTAGGATGCCTCGACTGCAGTCACCTTTGCTAGGTTTATGTATCCTTCAGGCAATAAAATTGTATTTTAGATACCTAATGAAGTGGGCGCGTTTTAAATTATTGCGCCATACATCAGGCATAAAGCGCAGCAACATTAAGATAAAAGCCAAAAGGACCGGGACCATTTAATTTATGACGGACAACTCGTGGGTGCCGCTCCCTGTCTTTCCTCCCGCATCTCCTTCATAAACGTGCACATTAAATTTACGCGAGTTTAGTGAGCACAAGAACAAATTAAACGCTAATTGTGTCGGCTGCCTTTGAAGATGATGAATTACGGAGGAGAGAACAGGCAGAGTACACAGTGCAATGGCGCATTAAAAATTAATTTAAATTTTTAATTCATACGCGAATGTCCACAAACGGAAGTCCAGGGTAGGCCTGAGGCGTGAGCGGGGAGGTGCACATTCTCATCGCAAGCAATTAACATGTTTTCCGCTGAAAATGAAATTGCAAACTTCTGAAATTTTGGAAAATTTATTTAAATGCGCAAAATATAATTCGCCTGCACGGACTACCATTATTTCGCTGAGCCTTAAAGCCATCGAAGTCCGGGCACAGGCACAGGACCAGCCCCAGTCGTGGCCCGAACCACGGGTCAGCTAACCTCGTCGAAACGCTTTGTATGGTAACTTTGACACTTCCGGAAATTAATTACTTTAAAGTTAGCCGACCACCCTGTCGCCCTCTGTCTTTCCCTCACTCTCTGTTGCTGTCTCTCTTCCTCTTTGCCACCGCCAAATTAAATAATAAATTATTATTTCTGTGCGAGCCAATGAAGTGTGCCAAATTTAATGGTTCCCAGTCCGCGCGCAGTTCACATAGTTGGCTAAGTAGTGCGCCACTTCAAAGTAATTGCAGAATACACACAGACCTCCCACTGATCGAGGGGGGTGTGGTGTAGGTTGGGGGAGTGTCGCTTTGATTCACATGAACAACAAGGGGAATAAATTAAAATAAATGACTTTAATCTTTCAGCATAATTTCATTTAGATAATTATGAAAGCTTCGCTACAGCAGCTGCAGCTTTAAGTCGAGAGAGATCCCTCTCTTTCTCCCACTCTCCCTCTCTCTCTGTCTATTTGTATGTGTATAAAGGCTTTGTATTTGCAATTTATCAGAGCGAAGGAAATTCAACTGTTTTTCTGCTAAACATTTGAGCCTATTTTCTACATTACTCAACAAATTGCCAATCCCCCTCGCCTCCCAGAGCAACTGTTCTGCTTGGCAAACAATTTATGTGACAGACACATTCGCAATTTTGCGTTGATACTTTCAGCCATTAGTTGGCGTTGCTGTGCCACAATTTGTATACCCTGTAGACACAGTAAAGGCAAAGGGATAGAAACGAATTGATGTAGAAAAGAGTTCGTTACTTGTTCATTTCAAGTTGTTTGGTGAATGCAATACAATATCAAAAGTAAATTCTTATAGGGTATATAGGGTATCAGAGGGTCGACTACCCTACACATTGTAACTGTATATTTCGCCTCATTAAAAAGAGAAATTGTCTTGTGATATGTGATATATGTAGGTTAGATAAATGCTAATTGGCATAGAGGGTATGTGACAGTCGACACGATTACTGCTTAGTTCGCTTACTTGTTATACCTGTAACCGACTGTGGAACAGGTGCAACTCTCGGGGCTGAATTCACGTTAGACTGCACAGAGTATTGTCAAAGTCAACGACTTATGCAGGGAACTTTGGAACAGTCGATCATCATGCGAAACGTACCTGCAAATGAGAAGAGAAAAGACATTAGTAACAGTTAAGATATGGCGACTGGAATTGAGATAAGCTCAAGAAAGAACTGTAAAGAGAGAAAGAAACAGAGAGAGACAGAGAAAGGGAGCGAAGTGCTTTTCAAATTGGAATTGATTGCCTTTCTTCAAGGACAACTCACGGACTCACGAGGCGCATGAGACACATGACGCACAGCGAAAGAGAGAGAGAGAGTGGAAAAAGGGCATAAAAATCAGCTTAACGACAATAATACCCATACATATGTGCCGTATGCGTGCTTATATACACGAAATGTGTCAACACCTTTTTACGACAATGCGAGAGGGGGTAGAGTGGGGCGGGCCACGCCTACTAATCTTCCACTCCACTAAAATTGTTTATATGTTACATACGCTAAAAATTTGCATATGGATGTGATGTGATTTGTTTCATAGCGCGTGTCTTTGCTTTGCTTGCAGACAGCAGTGGCATATGGTGAGTATTATACCCTGTAAATGTGTAAGCAAGCAGGTTATGACAGTGCAGTGAATACAGATGAAAGCTAGGTAGGTTGCTGAATGTTTTAAACAATTAAGCAGCAACAAAATGAAATAATGAACATTAAGCAGTATCTGCAAGTCGCGCATGCATGGCTAGCTCAAGATTTTTGCGTCTGTCCTTTGGGGCTTACAGGTAGGCTAAAAGGCATCGAAACGATGTGAAAAAAATCTATATTCATAAGCAGAGCGCACAAGCCGAAAGCGGAGCCGGAGCTGGCGTCGTAGTCCCCTCAAAATTATGATTCCCGGGCGCTCCAATTTCACAAAAATCTAGCAATATTTTTGACACACACACACTCTCACACGCACACGCACGCATGAAAACCGTAACAAGTCGCCTGTGTAAACGCTGGCGACGGCTGGCGGCAAACCCTTTTGCCCTTTTGCGCGAGGCAGCCGCAATTTGTGCGCCTAAAAGCAGGCAACAAAAATGTTGCCCCAGCGATAAGATGGCAACGGCAGCCCTGGAGCGCACGCCAACCACACACAGGTGTGTGTAGCATTCCGAAAAATCTAGCGACTGTCATAATTTGACACACGCCAAGCACACACGCACACACACACACACACTCCCGCAAGTGAGGCGTTAGGCACGCAGGCGGACTCAGATTCAGATTCGGTTTCAGATTTAGCTGCAGATTCAATCGCTCGCTCAATGCGTCAACCAGTCAAAGCCATTCAACCCGAGTGCGTACCAGCACCTCCCCCTCCCTGCTTCTCCCTTCCTCCTACACAATGTCAATGTCAACTGCTTTATCTCAGATTAGTCCCCCCTTTTGCCCCTTGCCACTTCTCCGCTGCCTGTCTAAAAAGGTGTTGGCGCGCTTTATGGCTGCTCAGTTTTTTCATTTTTTTCTGCGCTCTTCCCTTTCCTTTTGTGGCTCAGCCGATTTACGTTATTTTCAGGTTCATTTAGCGTTTAATGCTTGTAAAGAAATTTTAATTTTATGGCCAGGTGCCAAAGCGCCCAAAGCCCAAAGCCGAGACCAGAAGGCCGCAAACAAAAACAAATTTCACAAAGGATTAGATGCGCTTCACTGACGACTGAGTCTAGTGCCTTGAGGGAGCGGGTCGGGGCGTGGCACAGACACATAGAAACAGTTGCTATGCTCAGTGAAAATGGGATTGAGTTAAGCTGAAATTTAAGTAGGTTAGACTAAGTGATAAGGGAGTAAGGCAGACTAAGCTGAAGCAGCTCAGATAACATAATTATATTGAGCATAAATAATGTATGATAATATATAATCATATATATATATGTATATATATAAGTATATACATATATATATATAAGTATATACATATATACCATATAATCATATAGCATATATTAGGTATATGCTGTGTTCTTATGCAGATTCTATAATGCTAAAGCATCTCTAAATATAAACATATTCGCTTTGGCATTTGAACTGTTCTTCATCTTCATCATCATCTTCTCTTTATCATCTATTTCATGAGATAAGACTAAAGAATACCCCTCTTAATTGTATAAGATATTTTAGTTAAAAATTCTTTCTTAATTCTGCAGACAGGTTGAAGCTTTTTAGGATCCTTTTAAATTTCACAATTAACCTCAAATTTGCATTGTTTAAATGAACAGACCGCATACTCACGCACAGACACACACCCATGCACACTTTATGCACACACACACATATGTGTACGATACACACTCATCTCACAATCAAATTGCATGCTCAATCAATTTGCGAGCAAACAAGGCAGCTTGACATGTGCGCGGGGCCAAGTAGGCTGGGCGTGGCCAACATGGCGGGGCATTTGTGGCAGCAGCAGCGGCTTGTGGCTGAGCTGCGCGTTAAGTTGACAAATTATTTTGGTAAATATTTGCGTGATTTCGATAATAATAATGTTGCTACGCCGCCGTTGCCACTGATAAGTTTCGGCTTCAGTTTCAGTTACATTTTGATTTGGTTTTGCAGGCTGCGGCTCTTGCGGCTTTGTTCGCGTGTGCCCACAAACAGCGTGTGTGCGGGTGTATATATGTATGTGTGTGTGTATTGCATGCGTGTGTTTGTGTGTCTCAGCTGAAACAATGTTACTTGAAAGTGGGCCTGGCAGCGCAGCAATTAATTAGCAGCCCGTCAGAGACGCATATATTGAATATTAATTACACCACGCGCAAAGGCCCCTCCCCCCAGGCACGCCCACAACGGCAACCCCTTCCCCCTTCCCACCCACACGTAATTAAGGACCATCATTGACAATAGCGTGGCCAAAACAAACACACTCCTAATACAAAAACACTTTGAGGCAACGCTTGAGACCCTTTCGCAGCTGCTCTCAGTTCCATCTCCACTCGATGGCCCGCACACCCAAGCACACTCGACTTTGTGGTGTAATTAACACCTGGCCAGCAGGTAAGTGTATGTCAGTGTGTGTGTGTGTGCGGGTGGGTGTTTACCGCGCAATTAGCTGCAGAGCCGCCAGCCGTCGGCTCCATTAGCATTAGCGCCCAGCTCGAATGACAATCGATCGCAATCGGAATCAGAATTGCAATCGGATTCGTTGTTGGAATCACAGTGAAAATCGCAGACTTTCCACAGAAAGAAACTTCGGATTGGGAATTGGGCTTTCGGCTTCGCTTTGCCTGCAAGCAGCAGCCATGACCGTGACACATGCTGCACGCTGTCCCTGTCGCTGCGGGGCAATGTCTGTGCAGCACCCGTATCAACAGCAACAGCAACAGCAACAACAACAACAGCAACAACAACAACAGCAACAACAAGTGGCAACACTTTCTAATGAACTTTTCGACAAGACCGCAGCAACAATTCTGGCACAAATCTAAAAACAAATACATAAACGTAGACAAAAGCAGGTGAATTACGTGACCATAGACCATAAACACAGCCACAGGCAGAGAGAGAGAGGAGAGAGAGAGAGAGAGAAGGAGAGAGAGAGGTAGAGGAAGAGGGAGACTAACAGAGAGAACAATGGCGAAAACTGTTGGCCAGGCATGACAAGTCTGCCGCAAAATTTTAATGCAAGCTCAAAAAACTAAAGTCGTTGCGGCCTCAGGCACAACTTTATCAAGGGGTACAACTTTATTTGTGCCTCAGAATGTTGTGCGCTATATGCGACGACTGCCAGATACTTTAGCTGGCAACTAAATAAACTTGAAGTTATATATGTGAAGCAAGTAAGTATTTATTTAACATACAAACACATATAAGATTAAATGTTAAGAGAATCTTGAGAATCTTTACTTCCGGCTGCCAATGGGCAGATATAGAGAGCCAGATACCTTAACTGACAAATACTTTAGCGATGTATGAAGAGATACACATACTATCTATTGTTCACATACTAAGCGATAAGCAATAAGATATGTTTTGAGACATAAACTCCAATATGAATATCAAACGATCAAAAGAAAAGAAAAAAAAAAGAAAAGGCTGATAAAGATTACATTGAAAGGTTTGATAGCCTAGTGTATAAATCTTCTTCTTATTAAAGAACATATTCATTCTTATATAATGAAAGAAAAGTATAGTCCTGAAGTGGAATGCTCCTTCTTATTGTATATGCTTTTTTGACCATTTTCTATTTGGTCGAAGGGTATAAAAACTCAGATGCAGTAAGTTTACATTCCACTATGGGAATTTTTACAAAACAGAGCAGCATCGTCTTTACATTAAGCTAAAGTGACCAAAATGAATTACATTTTGAACCGCTTTTAGAAAATGAATTAACAATTGCTTGCGTACCATATATGGATATATTAAATTTACTAGAAATAAAATGCAAGAGAAAGGTTGGAATACGATTGAGTTACACGAATGCAGGACCGCAACTCGAGCGAAAGAATATCAATAAATTATTGTTTTTATATTTATCTCTGTAAATAGAAAGCGGACGTGAACTAAAACAATTCGAAATTCAGTCATACTTTAAATAATACACTTCAAGTCTATATCTTTAAAATTGGAGTTGATGACGGAAAAAATGACTTTTTTCCCATAGTGCATTCAGAACAATGGATATGTACACATATAGAATATATCAATGTTATACTGACAACACATAAAACATTCCCTCTGCCAGGCAGCGCATAACATTCAACTCGAGTGCAGCGTTGATCACTGTTCCTTTCCTGCTGCACTTCAAACTATAATTTGGAATTGTGCGAATCAGGCAGAGAATACGGAAAGAGTCGACCTCGTGTGGCAGGTGCAGAGGCTGGGAAAGGAAGCCGAGTAAATCACAGCAATCGGAATGCTGCATCATTTTCTCATTATGTTTGCACAACAAATAACAACAACAGCAGCAACAGGGCAATCGAAAAAGGCAACTGGCCAACAATAACAAGAAGCGTGTCCGGCAGAAGGTGGAGAAGGAGGTGGAGGAGTTGGAGGAGGAGAGGAAGAAGCAGAAAGGGCACCAAGGTGGGGGCAGTGCAAGGTCGGCTTGGAATTGGCGTGGGGCATGTTTTCGATATTCATGCGTGGTCTGGGCCGAGTGCAGGCAGTCAGTGTGTGGGGAAAGGGGGGCGGGCGAAGGCAGGTTGGTGGTGGGTGTGGCAGGTAGTTGATTGAGTTGCTGCCTTGTTTTTATGCTGCTGCTGTCAACAGCTGCCTCAACCTGCCCCGGCCCTGCTTAATTATTTATACACTCGACGCACAATATTGCCCTATGAATTTATAAACGTTGTTGTTGTTGTTGAACGTTGTTGTTGAACGTTGTTGTTGCTTTCGTTGCTGCTGCTGTTGCTATTGTTTGTTGTCCTTACTCCACATCGTCGTCGTCGTCGTTGTCGTCGTTGTCGTTGTCGTCGTTGTTGTTGTTGTTTGCACAATTGTTTTCCTTCTGCTTTATTAGCCAGCTAATTACGCATTGTTGTTGTTGTTGTTGTTGTTGTCGCTTAAGGACGCAACAGACGCACGCGCATTGAGTCACTGGCAGCCTACCTGCCTGCCTGCCACAGCGTGTTGCACGTACATTAAATGTGCATTAGTCGAGACCGTCTGCCTGCCTTGAAATGTTATCGGGCAATATTCGAGACTTATCAGCGCAGGCATTTCCTCATTTCCGCTGCACGTGTTGAGGGAGGGAGAGAGAGAGGAAGAGAGAGATGACAGAGTGAGGGAAAGAGAGAGAGAGAGACAGCGCAAGCGATAGGGCTCAGGTGTGCAGCTCTGCAACCTGTTGAGCAACGCGACAAACACACTCCCTCGCACTCATTGCCTTTCACTCTTTGCTCACGCTCTCTCTGTCTCTTTCTTACTCCCTCTCTCGCTACTTCTCCTGCTTCCCTTTCACTCCCTTCACTCTTCTTTGCTCCATCTTCTACCTCGCTCCCTGCCTTAGCAACTCCCTCAGCCAAACCATCACCCACGCACTCTTACCCCCGCTGCACGCCCCCGTGGAGTGAACAATTAAAGGCATTCTTCGACAGCAACAAAACAAAACTAATAAAGCACATGGTCAGCTCTTCCACCCTCCCCCCTCTCTCTATCTCTCACTCCCTCTCCACGACATCTCATCTTACAGCGAAGTGTGGCTGTTTCATTGTTTGGCTCATGACGGAGCAGGAAATGACTCAAACTTCGAGCCCGAAAAGTGTTTCTGTTTTGTTTATACAAACATAGCGGGTGTCCAGCAGAAGGGGGAGCAGTGTATTGGGGAGGCGGGGTCTCTTTTAGTAATTTCGCACTTCATTTAGCGTTAAATTAACAACAAGCGCTGGCAACGCAGACAGACGATGCCCAAAGAATGCTTCGCATGGAGTTCTTGTACAGCGCTTGGCATTTAGTTCATAAAGCACGAAATGTTCATAAAACAGAAACCAAGAAGAGAGGGATGGCCAGGGGGAGGGGGAGGGAGGGGAAGAGGGTCATGGAAATGGAGTAGCAGTGGGCAGAAGAGCCCCGAAGCTGTGAGCTGAGGCACGAATATGCATTTAATCACAGCTAAGCTGAGCGATATTGCAACCAGATCGCGCTTGCGTGCCGAAGCATAAATATGAATGCGCCGCGGCGGCAACAACAACAGCAACAGCAAAAGAGCAGCAACAACAACAGCAACAGCAACAACTGCAACTACAGCTGCAACAGTAACACAGAGCGATGCGGTGATGCGCTTCACTGCAGCAGAACGAACAACCAGTTCTTTGTGACAGTGCAACTAGCCGAAAAGCTGCCAAAGCTGCTTCGCCAACCTCCCTCTGCCCCGTCTCTCTCATCCTTCCCTCCCTCTCTGCACTTCCCCTTCCTTCACCTCTCTCTCTACATTCTGCCGTATTTCGCGCTCATAAATGCGCCGTCGCAACACCAAACAACAAACAAAATGTGAAGGCCAAAAAGTCAAAGCAGCAGCTGTGGCAGCAACAACAGCAACAACAACAACAACAACAGCAACAGTGCATGCCGCTGCTAACGATGCGACGGCAGCGCATTTAATGCACAGATTTCTTGGCTATCCCCGCATCAAATTGAATTGAATGAAGAGTTGCCCATTGTTGCAGCCCCTAGTTCCGTGCCCCTTGCCCCTTGCCCCTTGCACCGACTGGCAATGCTTGCTGTCCGGCGGCAGCTTAAAATGTTGCTGCTGCTGTTGCTGCTGCTGCTGCTATTGCTGCTGGCCAGGCAGCCTTTCATAATCGCAAATTGATGCGCCAGCAACATCTTCGTCTTCTTCTGCCCCCTCTTCTTCTACTTCTTCTCCCACTGCTCCTTAGTCGCTGTGCAGTGGAGCGTGGGAGCGCACCGAGCTACGGCGTCGCATGTGATGGGTAAGTGGAGCGAGGGGCAGGGCCAATGGAGGCAGCCAGTTTGGTAGGCAACCAGTCTCTCTAGTTATTGGCTAATGCTGCAGCCATGCGTTCGGGCCAGCTGTGCGCGTTCGTCCGAATTGATAACCGCGAAATGACAAAGCCAATATCGTTAAATTGCTTACATTCAATTCGACAAAATACCCTGTACAAAGTTGCAGTGAATACATGCTTGGCATGCCCAGTTACTGCTGAGATTGTGAATGAATGAATATTCGATAATATGTAGAGGCCTAGACAGTTGCAGATATTCACCCCCTGAAATTCTTTAACTTTCTGCTGATTGTTTCACATCAGAAGAATGCGAGTCAGCAAATTATTGCTAGCTGTAGCTTACTTTGCATATCGCAGCTCTCGTAAAACTGAATGAAGACGAGTGCAGACCTTGAAGCGACTGTAGCGAGCAGAGATATAAGTATATATTATATTGTAATTTACACTTCCCTCTCTCTCTCTTTCTTTTTTATTTATTCTTCTACTTTTCCATCTACTAATTCTAGCACAGTTTCTGCGTGTATTCCTGCTTCTACTAACATGCTTATATTTCTTATACTTCAAATAAAAAAACAAGATAATATAAATCTTATTATAACCTTTTACAACTTCACCTAACACTTATATTTTATATACTGCTAAATATCCTATTATAACTTATAGAATTGCTACTATTAATTACTTTTATTTCTCTTTTAGAATCAACTATTCTTTCTAGAGCTCTCTACTTATATTATTGATTCTACAATACCTTTTACTATTTCTACTACAATCACTACTGCTTTCGGTAATAATATAGCTAGTTCAATATACAATCTCTTCAACAATGCCTAACATGAGATATACCTATAATTGTATTATAATTAATAAACCTATTCCATATCTATATCAATTTCTTCTTCTTCTTTTTGCCCTACTCCGTAGGTACTAATACTACTTCTTCTACTACTGCTAAGTGAACTGTAATGCTTCTATCTCTTTATGTCACCACTTATATTTCTGCCTGTAATACTATTATATTTATTACTAATACTAATAGTACATACACTACTACTATTAATACGTCGTTTACTACTATTACTACATCGACTTGTCCTTCTACTACATCTACTACTTTTTCTACTACATACCTCTAACTACTACTACTTTATCTACTACTACTAGCACTACTTCATCCATTACTACAACTACTACTATAGCTACTCCTACTACTAACTACTACTGCATGTACAGCATCTTTTGTTGTTACCATCACTACTCCATCTACAACTATTAAATCTACTACTGCTACTGCATACATGTACTACTTTTTCTTCTGCTAATTCCATTATTACTAATACTAATGCTACATCTACTGCTAATGTTGTCCCAACTCTTTCCAGATCAGATGGCTTTGCTTTAATAGCTCCCCTAGGGTATTCGGCTAGCCGCACAGCTTAGCCGACACTTTGCTGCTTACTTATGAGCTCTTTCGCTTTCATTTCGACCGCTCCACCACTCACACTCTCTCCATCTCTCTCTCTAACTACCTTTCATCTGTCTCTCTCTTGCTTTTTCTGTCGTGCTTTCTTAATATTTCTCGAATTGATTTCTTGTTAATTTTACATTTGCAGTTCGTTTGGCTGGTGGCCTTCCTTTTGTTTTCCCCCGAGCCAAAGTCCAGGGCAGTCCTAGCCACAAAAAAAAACAGTCTGTGTGTGTGTCCCTCTCTCTCTCCCTCTTTTTCTCTCTCTCTCTGTGACACAACTGGCGCCACTGTGCGGCCTTTTGTTTTGGTCTTTCATGCGCATATTGTTGTTGTTGTTGCTGGGTTTTCTCTTTACGAGCTCTGCTCATTTCGTTGCCTGCCTTGGCGGCCTTCTCTCCGGCCTCGGCTCCCTTTGGTGCCATTGTTTTAGTTAAGTTGACCATTTGTATACAATTGCGCTACGCTTTGTGTCCTGCCGCAGACGAGGCACGCTTATCTTCCCAAAAATAATGCCCAGGACGCACACTCTGACTCATCCCCTCACTGCTCTCTCTCTCTCTCTCCATCTCTCTCTCCCTCTCTGTCTTGCCCCTTCTCCTGACGCCTCTGCATTTGTGGGCTCATTTATTTTCATTTGCTTTGTCATAACAATCTTTATTCTTTTTTCTTTCGGTTTGTGCCAAACGCATTCGCAATATTTGTGCCGTTATATTCGAATTTGTTGTTGTTCTTGTTGGCTACTTAATGCAATTGCCGCAACAAATTTGATTTGGCCATAAAAAGGCTGAATTCGGCAAATAAAAACGAAACAGAAGCGAAATCAAATTAACATAATTGTCGCAGATTTGTGATCCCAGCACGGTGCAGAGGCGACAGCCTGAATTTGGGATGAGTCCAGCTCAGACTCAGCACATGCCAAACTTTCCGGAACAATGACAAATCTGTCGCCACTAATCGCACAGTGGTCAAGATAAGCAAAGACAGTGAGAGGTTTTTAATTATACAAAATAGGAAACAGAGAAAGGAAACTCTTCTCGATTCTGCTACATTACCATATGCTACACTCAACAAGAAGTGTTTCCTTTCTCTTTCCCCAGCTATATACATTATTCTACACTCTCAATTTATGTCAACTAATTAGGCAACTACAACCACTGTGTTATGCTTTAGCGGCTTTTAGCAGCCTCCATCGAGAACACCTTCGTGTCGCAGTCTTTGCGTGGCACTTGACGGTTGCCACAGCTCGTTAAGAGCTTCGATCCGATGCAGAAAGCGAAAACATCTACTATATAGAGTAGTACACTCACACTATCACTCACACATACATATATAGTGTGTATAGGTCGCATCGCGCGTGTTAAGGGCGATAGCTGCGGATGCCACGGGCCAACAAATTGTTAAGTCTTTCGCGTTTTGTTTTCCACTATACGAATCGAAAGGCAATTGTAAGCGGCTTACGGACAAAACCGGCAAACAAGGGGATGGGGCAAGAGCTGTAAGAGGCAGTGGCATGGTGGGAAGGGGGGAAGGGAGACTGCAAGGGGCCAGAGTGGACAACGAAGCATGCAGTAATAATAATAACGTTGAATAACGGACAAGAAGTAATGACAATTGAAGATTTACAGCCACAAAATCAAATAACAAATGTAGTGGAGGAAATACTGAAGCAAAGGTTGAACAGCAGTATACCCTGTAATGAGAAATGTTATAACAATGCTGTCGAGTCGTAGGATACTAAAGGTTTTTGATACGATATTTCTATGCATTGATTATAATAAATTTTAAATATTAAAATAAATAAATAAATGTTTGCTGAACTCTTCCTGAGATATTCAAGTATAGACATACATCCATATAAATCTGTACACACACCTATATACAGAAATAAATATATCAATCTTATATTCATATAAATCTTTTTATACAGTTTATATTATTATATTATTATATTACTATTATTCACATAAAGAAAACCTCATTTTATCAACTTCAGAGACTTCTTTATTAACTCTTCCTCTTGCAAGCTGCCTCTCACTTTACCAGCGCACTCAACTACCTTCCCTACACCCTACACACTTTACAGGGTATAGCAATTTTGGAGAGGAGTCTGCAGGAGACTGTTGCAACAACAACAACAACAACAACAACAACAACAGCAACGAGGCAAAGAGGCTGTAAACGCAGCAAAGGCAACGAGCTGCACGAAGTTGTGTGTCGGGCTCATTACAAGTTGCACGCTGCACGTTGCACGAACCAAGCATTCACAACAATAACAACAACAGCGCGAAGACAAAGTAAAAGAAGAAGAAGCAAAAAAACAAAAATTACTAATTAGATTGCAAGTTGCGATGCTGTTGCCTCTGTTGCTGCAGCTGACTGCAAACGCTACTCGCCACTTGCAACAAGCCCCACGTCGTGCCGTCGTGGCTGCCACACATGCAACGTGCAACGTGCAGCAGCAGCAAAGATGAGTTGCCTTCAATGTGGGCAGAAGGCAACTGAAAGTGCAGCAGACTCAGCTGCTGCTGAGATAATTCGCCAAACTGTGTCAATGTCTGTGAACTGGAACTGGAGCATTGCAAGCGCCCCCTCCCTCTCCCACGGCCACTGCCCGCCTCCCCCTGTCATGCCTCGCTACAGTGGCGATTATTGTTTTTGGCCCGCTTCTTATGGCTCTTCTTCTTGCTGCAGTCGAGAGTATAATTTACTCATTGCCAGGCCAATTTGCAGCCAAAGAAGAAGCTGCCTCTGCCTCTGTTGCTGCCACTGCCTCTGCCTCTGTTGATGCCACTGCCTCTGCTGCTGCTTCTGCAGTTGCAAGGGCCATGAAATCGTGCCGCGTCGCTGCGGAGCCAACTGAAAGCTATTTTGTACTCCACGCACGCCTCTCGATTTGCAGGTGGGCGTAAGCAGTTAAATTGCCCCACTCTCTGTGTGTGTGAGAGTGTGTGTGGGTGGCTGCACCTGTGCACAGGTGTAGATTCCTACTACAATACAGCACAGCGTTTAGGCCAGGCTGATTAGCCCAAACTAGTCAAACGACCCTCGGCAAGGCACTTGTCCATCTTCTTTGGAGGCTTTCAATTTCGCACAGCTCTTAATGGGAATCATTCGCACTCTCTCTCTCTCTCTCTCTCTCAGTCGCTGGCACAGTCTCCCTCTCTCTCTCTCTGTCTCTCTCCCTCACTGATATTGTTATGAAACTTTGTCAGTTTTCTCTAATCGCAAGAGACATCTCTGCCTAACCAAGATTTCGATATGCCGCAGGAGAAAGTGTTTGTCATTGCAGCTGATCATTTGGTTAATGGCCAGAGACGACACCGTTTGCCGCATGCCACAAACAAGACACGAGTCTCGCGGCGCAACCTTCGGCTGCCCTGGGTTGGCAACGCATTAAAACCCAATCAGAGTCTCACGGCGGCAGGCAGGGGAAGGCGGGTAGGGGTGTGGGGGACCGTGTCGAGGTGATATCTGAGCCATCGGCTAATGAGACTTTGACTGCGCTCGCTTGCCCAGCCTGATGGCTCTTTAGTTTTCGATTTGGCGCTGCCCCACGAGAAGCAACAAAAGAAACAGTAAAAAACTATGCCTTGCTTTGCCTCCCCTTCCCCCGCCACTGCCCCCTGCCGACAAACTGTCAACGCATGTCAAATGAAAGATACATTTGACAGCCGCAGTCAGGCGCAGACGAACGAGCTCAATTAAAGCCTGCAAATGGGCTTAGGCCTGGCCAAAGCGAAGGGGCAGACAGCACGCACGCATCGCCCGAAAAGAAATCAATTAGTGCAAATTAGTGTGGCAGCTGAGTTGCGAGTGGAGTGGGGGGGTGCCACCAATTGCCTGCAAGGAGGCAGGGGATACCCTGTAAGGGCTGATGCCAGTAAGGTTGTGATTGAAAGATTGTAGTTGATTAAGACATGGGAATCAAGTGGGGAAGGCAGTTGAAAGCAAGTAAACTGAATGAAATCAACTACAATATTAAATTTAATACATATCAAGTTACTTACAGAAGTTAAGATACATGAATTAGATATTGAACCCGGCCCTATGAAACTATCTTAATGAATTCGCAAGGCTCTGATTAAAACATTGATTGATTTAACTTAATGGAGACAAGAGAACGCACTGGAAGCCTTGGCAAAACAACTTTCTGCATAAAAACTATTTAAATATTATAAATAAAATATTAATTGGGTAATATAAAACATATTAATCCGATTATATAAAGGACCGTATATAATAAAGAATAAGGCCCTTGAAACCGTCAACTTATCAACATGTTTGACTTGTTTTATAACAAGATTCATTGCTTCTATAAAGTAATTTAAATATGAGATTCATTCGATAACAACTCAAATGATATATACGAGTATGTATTCAATAAAGTTAAAGAAACTATATATGATAAATTAAAATAAACATATTTCGAATGCGACTTCATAAATAATTGTAGCTGGAATCCTAACACTCCAACATACTTTAAAGAAGATAAGAAGTATGATACAATAAATACTCAAAAGTGTATTTCAACAATTATAATATAAAACATGAAAAACATGAACGAGTCTTCGAAAAAATTCACAGCTGGTGGTAGTATTAGTTTCATAATTAAACTAATACCATGTGGCGCAAACTCAACTACAACAACTCCTTTTAAGGCAAACAAATTTCTAGATGAATTTCGTTTGTATTAATTAAAGTGTAAATATATATTAAACTAATCTCTACCACAGACCTGCCTGATTAGTTTACTGTTTAACTTGCTTGTTGAAGAAAAGAAGTACTTAGAGAATAGAAGTCATAAGATAACTAAAGATGAAGTAGAACTACAGATGAAGTAGCACACTAATAAAGTATAAGGCAGGCAACCCCTTCTACAATCCCATTTTCAGGGTATAGGGCAGTCCAAGCCGTAGCTTCTCCATTGCCATTGGCATTTTTGGCATTTTATTTGGCTTTTATGCATGGCTTGTGGCTTTTGATATGGGTATGGGTATTTAATTTGTTTCTAATGAATTTCCGAGTTGAAATTCATTAGAGATTTCGACTGACGCTGATGCTGACTCGAATTTGATTGCCACTGCGAGGCGGCACCCAGCGGGGCGAGCTGCTTTGTTTGGGAATGCGGAATGTATGAAATTATGACTTAATCTTAAGTGGATTTGGCTCTCATGGCGAGACAGGCGAGAGAGAGAGAGAGAGAGAGAGAGGAAGAGAGGAAGAAGGGAAGGTAGAGTGGGTGCGGGACGGGTTCGTTGTCCGCCCCGCCCCGCTTGAAGTGATTAACAAAACTGAAATTCCATTAGTGCAACTTCAACTCAAGTGAGCCGCGGCCCTCGCTAATGTCTCCTAATTGCGGCCACTGAACACACACATTTGCGGCACTTGCAACAACAGTGGCAGCAATGCCAGCTAATGTTGCCACTCGTAAAATTATGTGCTTATCTGCATGCTACCAAACGGTGGTATGCCCCCTATGAATCACACGCTGCACTATGAGTGCATTCGACCGAACTGCAGCACGAATATATGTATACAAAAAAAGGGATGCAAATGCAGAATTCTAATTGCAAGCAAAGCAAAGCGAACTGAACTGAAACAAAAGCAACAATTCAAATTGAAATCGAAACAGACGCTCTACCATCAAATTCGAATTTCGAATTTATACAAATCAAACCAGGACGGAGATATTAATGTGAGTCGGGCATGTAGAAGTGTTGTAGTGTCTGGGATACCCTGTATGCGAAGCAGTTTAAACATTCTCACGATATGAGGCGTGGCATATACTCTAAAGTTCACAAGGTGCACAATATCTTTAAAGTAATTCAGCTAAGACTCCCTTAAAATGTTCTCAATTTCATAGAATAATTTCTCTAAGTAGAGTTTAGGCATGAAGCTACCTTTTCTAGGGTATTCTAATGAAAACAATTGGCATCAAATCAAATTTATGCAAAATGAATGCCAGCTGTAGATGTGTGCCGGTTATGCACTGAACATTATACCCTGTAATTACTTGATAAACTATGTAATATCTAAATTTTAAATTAAAGATCTCAACATACAACCTATAGATAACTTTGCAGATATGAAGAAGGCATAATAAAAACTGAGACAAACTTTACAGAATTGATAACGATTGAATGGAAATATATATGTATAATTCACATACATTATTCAGATGTATACATTGTAAATATAAAGATGTTATAAAGTTTTCTATTCACTTTAAAATCTTCAAATTTCTAAAGATAAAACTGTTTAAATTTGCTGACAAACTTAATCAAAGCAGAAACTAAACAGTTGCCATAATGGATCTGTTATTAGTTAATTATTAAAGGTATTTATAAAGCACAGTATACATCTATATTTAGTTAATTTGTATATTTCGGCCAAGCTTCAATGCGAATTCTAACCGAAGAATTTGACCTCGAGCTTGGCAAAAATACTCATGTTATGATTGATATATTCATCTTTATAGTATACAAGTTTAAGTCACATAGTATTTACAACGTTCTTCAGTGAAGTTAATTCAATTTCTAGTGCATATTCAGCATTCCAGCATATCCTGCCCGTTCATTATACCCCGCTGGCACTGCTGCTTTCTAATATTACTCTGTCATGAGAGTCTGCTCTTTTTTAGCGGCATTTGGCAGCTAAGAATTTCCCAATTATTCGATTTCAGCCCCAGCGCGTTGTGAATTCATTAGGCGAAGTGGACCCAGCAGACCGAAAATTCAAATAGAGATAGATAATAGAGAAAGAAAGGTAGGGAAAGAGTGACGGGAGAGGGAGAGAGAGGGAGAGAGAGAGAGAGAGGGGGAGAGCAGCCTGCACTCTCGCAGCGCGTTTAATAACCAAATATATTTTCTAGTTTCTATTTTTCTCACTTGTTTATGCAATCGGAGTGCCCCCTTTCCAGCATACTCCATGATGTATTGATTGACTGACATTCGAACAGGCTTAAAAGGGGGAGGGGGTGGATGGGAGAAGGGGGAGGTAAACACCTTAATGACATCTAATTGCAGCATTTACCACGAAAAAGAGCCGAAGCCAAAGCTAAGTTGTTGCTATGTGCAGTGTGTGTGTGTCTGTGTGTGTGTGTAGGTGAGTGTCTGTGTGTCTATGTGAATGTGAATGAATGAATAGGTGAAATTCGCGGAAAAATGCCTTGTGAATGCATTCGATGGAAAGTAAACTAAGCCAATTGATTGAATTGATTTCGTGGAAAGCAACTAAAAACAAGTGGACTGCCCCAGTAAGGGGCGTGGGCAGTGGGCCAGGGGGAGGTGCGCCCTGCAGGGATGTGCGACGTGGTCAGGTAATTGGCTACGCGTTTCAAGGACTTCGCTGAAAAGGGCCCACACTCGCTCGGGCTCAATATAAATAATTCCATTTAATTGAGAGCGTGAGCGTCTCCCCCTCCTCCTCCTCCTCCTCCTCTTCCTGCTTGTATTGCGCGTGGGAGTGCACTCCCGTTGCATTTCCGTTTCCGGCTTTGACAAGGGGACATAACAATTGCAGTGCTGTGCAGTGGCAAGGGGTGGAGGGGGTCGAACAAGGTGCACTATGCCTCACCTGGCTAATTCTCGTTTAATATTTAAATTATTTTACATTCTCACATGCCGACAGTGGAGGGTGGTGGCCTGCACCATAACCTGACCCCCTCCCCCTGCATCTCGAGCCACCCTCGCTTCGCTGCACCCTCCTGCGGCTGTGTGCTCTTATTATTCTTGTAGCATGCAACGCGCTGGGCTGTTGCAGCAACAAACCATCAACCAACTTCAGTTTGTTGATTTCCTACGGGGCGGTGCCAGAGCTACGGAGAGAAAGAGTGGCGGTACACACACACACACACTAACGCACAATTATTCTGTTTTCTAAACCCAAAACGAAGCGAAACGCAACGTTGCCGTCGCAGTCGCTGCTGCCGTCGGTGCCAACGTTCTGCTTGGCTTGCTGCGACGGCGGTAAATAACAACTACTACAAATGAAGTTAAGACTGTTACAGCTGCAAGTGCTCGACTCGCAGATACCCAGCAAGCATGCACTGTGAAATGAAGTGAATACTGTACAGCATGTTTGGTATTTAAAATATACTCTATACAAATACTGCAGCACTTGAAATAATACCAACATAAGTAAGGAAATAAATGAGTTTAATACAGATTACTTCTTGCATTCATGCTCTCAGTTCACCAATTACAGGGTATACAGTGTATATAACAACTCTTCTTTACATCAACAGTAACATCCACAATAAGAACAACAACAACAACAACAACAACAACAGCAGTAGGCAATGTGTTGTATAAATTCATAAACGGCCGAGTTTAACGAACTGAGTTTTGGTTTTTGTTTAGTTTTTCTCGTTTTTCTGTTCGCCTCGCAACCAAATTGGCGATCTACGTTCGCTTTCGCTATGCTTCTCTGCACAATTTTTGCATTTGGCAACACAAGACATAACAACAACAATAACTACAAACAGAACAGCTGAAAACACCCGCAAAACAACAACAATAAGAACAATATGAAATATTGAAATGAACTTTTGGCTGAAGTAACCGAAGCAACGAAATAACTAAACAAACTGCAGAATTTTTAATTCAATTATGAGCTTCATCTTTCCATCTAGCTCTCCCCCACTCCACCTACCTGCCACCTGAACCAACAGGAATTTCTCTTTTAAAAAATGTTCTTGAAATTCGATTTGCAACATTGTCAACACTGAAGAACATCAGGAATGTTGAATGCATTTCCCCAAGAATGTTTGCCAAACTAACCTATTCAGCTGTGAACATATGATCTAGCATATTAGGTAAATAATTACGGCATATTTCACATCGATTCGTAGCAGTTTTCATTTCCATAATGTGTGTGAGGTGTGGGAAATGTGTGAGAAATAATTTCCCTGATTGAGTTCGCCTAATCGAATGAAATTGCCAAGCTTATGCACACTCGAAACAGGTAATTTAAATACTTTACTATGGCCATGTAACTGTAATTTAAATATTTTACTATTTCTATTAGAACGGGGGAGAGAGAGAGAGAGAGGGGAGAGGAGAGAGAGAGGTAGAGAGCAGAGCAACTTTATAAACTGTGGAATAACTTTGCAGAGCAGCAGCAAATGCTAAGTGGCTTTAGCTACCTTTCAGCTACCCTTAACCCTTAACCCTTGGCAGCCCCACACCCGCATCCCTCACATGTGCACAAGATAAATCCGATTTTCTAACGGCGCTGCAACATTTTTCTTATTTACGAGCCACGTAGCCATAAAACGCATACATAAATTTTCTCACAGCCAAAACTGAAATAGCAAAGCGACTTTAGACAGGGGGAGTGGGAGCAGAAGGAGGAGAAGGGGGCAGGGGTAACTGAGGGATAATACTCGTATCTGAATGCAAGTCTTCGTTGCTGGAAAACCGAAAGGAATAAAGAAATTGATATAAATGTTTGTGCAAACCGACGAAGAAGGGGGCAGGGGTAGATGATGCCAAACGGGGAGGGAGTATAGATAGAATTATGTGAAATGTGCGCAAATTTGTAGAAATGGCCCGAGAAAAGTGTCGTCAGATGGATGACTCTTTTATGATATCAAATGCGACTCAACTCCCCCACGCGATATCAGCGCGTATACGTAATATGGAAATGGCGGCAAGAGCTTTACGACACGATTCTGGGCGAGCTTTAAAAATCTCTGCTGCTGCTTTTGCAGCAGCCGGAAAGTGCCAAAGTGAAGTTAAGCCAGGGGCGTTGCGTGAAAAGAGAAGTGTGCATGGTGAAGGGAAGGAGGCAAGGGGCAAGGGGGTGTTCGTTTGCCGGAAACACTTAATTTCAGCTGCATCATAAAGTTCGCTTTAATATTTTCTCAATATTCTTGTGTTTTTGCACTTTCTCCCACTTTGCCGCGCACTCTCTTTCCTTGTCTACCTCTCCCCCTAACTCCTCTCGCCAATTCCCTCCCCCCCTCCTACTCTCTCCTTCTGTCTTCTCGCTTGGCAAAACAATTTCCGATTATTACGAGGGCCTGGCACTTTTCACTCACGGCAATAACCATTAATAAAAATGGCAGGCATTTAAAATTAAATGACTCCCACGCAGCTCACCTCCCTCTCCCTCTCCCCTCCCCCCTCTCCCCTTCAGTGTGTTGCCTGCCATGGCAAGTTTGCTAAACAAAAACTTTTAGGCAATTTCATTTCAAGTGAAGCGCGGAATTTAAGGACCATTTGCATATCAAAACAAAATGAAATCCTGCTGCCGCGACGGAGACGGCGACGGCGACGGCGACGGCGCCTACTTCAGAAATTGGGAGCACAGCTGGCAACTTGAATGGAAATAAAATGCCAACACCACCGACCCCAGCCCCCAAAAGCTTCCCCTTCTGCCCGCCCCTGCCCCCCTGCCACCTTGTCGCGGCAGCAAAACAATTAGCGGAAAATTCGGCAAAACAATTTCCACGCCTCGATTCGACTTAATTGCAGATATTTGGGCCGTGCCCCTCTCCCCCGTCAAAATATCATTAAGATGAATTTATAAACAATAAAACGTCAGCTTAATTAAATTTTATTGTGTGACCGAAGGGCGTGTAGGGTGCGCCGCCAGGACAACGACGACAAGGACGAGGAGGGATTGATGGGCGAAGATATTCAAACTCGATTCGAAAACTTAAAGCGGCAGCCCAAAATGGACTCATAAAACATTCACAGCCCATAAATATGCATGCGACTGAGTTGCTGTCTCTGTGTGTGTCTCTCTGTGTGTGTGTGTCTGTCTTTGTGTGTGTGTGTGTATGTGTGTTTGTCAGCCAGTTCAGGGCGCCTCAAGGACTCGCGCTCTTTAAATAATTGTCCATAAATATCGGGCTCATAAAGAGGCGAAGGCGCAGTCGAGCGCTTAATCCTTTGTCGCATTCAGCCCATATCTGCCGAGATATGTACCCCACACACACACATAGACACACACACAGACACGTGTTGGACAGAGGATATAGATCCTTGGCTCGTAAATAAAGAGCAGAAGAGATTGTGCATTTTATTGATGAGCCTCGGGGCCACCTTCGATTTCTTTTTACAGCTTAACTTTCTTCTCTCTCAGTTGTTGTTGTTGCTGTTGTTGTTATGTTGTTTATGTCATGTTGCTGTTGCTGCCGTGTGGCACCGGCAATTGTAACTTTTTCTTTTTTTCGAGGACACTTTGGGCCTTTGCAAAGTTAAGAATTTAGCACGAAGTCAAAAGTGGAAACTGTGCCAAACTATTTTCCGCGACAACACGGACTAATACACTTTTCTCTGCCCACTCACACACACACACACACACACACACACACAGTTGCACTTTGCAGTCACATTTAGAGGTCGCCACACAGTTGGATTCACAGAGAAAGCTCCTAGGGGCGAGCACTTTGCCATCTTCCAAGTAACCTTTGCGATTGCCAACTAAAACTAACTTCAAATAGGGACAAAATTGACCCTAAACGAGATTTTCATTTTATTTAACTCTGGTTTATTTTCAGTTTTTAAAGTTTCTTCAATTTCGTTTTTTATTTATGATTTCTCTTAAGGTTTTTGCATTCAATTCTTGTAATCTCTAATATTCTTTCTCAACAACTTTATTTTTATTTTCATATTTACTTTCTGCCCGGAACGAGATTTAAGTCTAGTTTATTTACAATTTCTATAGTTTCCTTAATTACTAATGCAAGTCATTTATTTATGAAATTCCTAAAGCTCTTTGCACTATTGCCTTGTAATCTTTAACTTCCTTTCTCGTTTAAGCGAATTTACTTTGATTTTTCAGTTTATTTAGTTTTTTGATATTTATTTTAAATTTTCATAGTTTTTAATTTCAATTTATACGTTAATATACGTACTTTAGTTTATTTTTGAATTAGCTTTTATTTTCGATGCAGCAAATAAAATATTCCACTTGCAGTTTAGTAATCAAATCATTAAATGTTTTAAATTGGTTTTCAAATGTTTTCTATGTTTTTGCATTATTTATTTACTGTTTATTACAATTGTGAGATTGCTCTTTAATGCTGTAAGTTATCGTTTGTATTTATCACTTGAACTGTTTTCTTTTTAAAACTCTACTAAATGTTATTATTTCAATTGTTCTGCAGCTCATTTAATATCATAATTTGTACATCTTGATTGTCAACTTTATTTATTCATACTTTTTATTGTTTACTTTACATCCGTTCTTCATTCTCTCTGAATTCGTAAACACTTTCGATAATTTGGGCAACAAATGAATCCTAGTTCGGCAGTTTCCTTACTCCTGCCCCACGGGGCTTTACTGTGCAACGTGTGTGTGTGTGCGTGTGTGTTTGTGTGTGGCAAACCTCAAGTAGACTCATTTAGCCTACCACACTTCGCACTCCTTGCATAGTTTTCAGCGCTATTTTTACCAAAAACCCGTAAAAAATCACGTAATATCAGCTTTGGTTTTTTCTGCTGTTTCTGTTTGCAGTTTTCTCTGTTTTTATTTACGACTTTGTTTTTTGTTGTTCTTTTTTTGAGTGTGATTTACGATGATGATGCTATACCTTTTTCAATATTTGATACCGCACGGCAGAGCGCGAGTTACGTTGGGGCTGCCTGGCGGGCTTCGCGTTGGGGTAGGTTGCTGGAGTGTATTCTTCTCACTAGGTTAACTGTTAACACTTTGTGTGCGCGCCTCGGCTCGCGTAGTACGCAGCAGCTCCGAACTATCCCGCACGAACTCCCGAAGTGAACTGAACTGAGCCACAGCGTGCTGTGCCAGTGGAACGTAACGTTGGCGATGTCGCGACAGTCGTCGCTTGCGAACCACACTCAGCTCAGCCACGGCTCACACACACTCTCTCTCTCTCCCACTCGCCCTTACTCTCTTTGATGAGCACCGCAGGCGGAACGTTTGGAAACGAACATCTCTCGTGTGTGTGGGTGCTGGCAGAGCCACGACGACCTTTCGCAATGCGCTCAAACAAGTTGCGTGTTGTAAGCTGCGTGCGCAACATGTTGTGTTTACGTTTTGCAGGCCGCGTGCGACAAACGAAAACCGGTTTGAGTGTGTTGCGAAGGGTGGGCAACATGTGCTGGCAACATGCACTGGCAACATGCACTGGCAACATGTTTGGCAGCAACTTACCATCGTCTAAGCGGGGCTAACAATGCTAAAATCATGATAAATAAATAACTAATATGAACCCAAATATGTTGAAATAATATTAATTATAATATTAATAATATTTAATATTTAATAATATTCAATAATAATAAATTAAAAACTTAATAAAATCATAAAAACAATTAAGTAAAAATAATGTGATATTATTGTAGAAGGTCAAATATAATTAATATAAAACTATACTAATAATCAAAATTAACGAGTATTTTCTAATTAATTTATTTATTTTCATTTATTGACTTTTTTTGTTCTAATTATTTTTGTTTATTTATTTAATACCAATTATTCAATTCCAATCAGCTTAAATAAAAAATAAAAAGTAACATATAAATAATATATAATTAAATACAAGCAATTACAAATACAAATATATGCAAATTAATATTTAATTTAAATTAAGTTAATTAAATAGCAATAATAATAAATAAAGTTAAGTAAAGTAAAGTGAATAAAATTAAAAGAATTCATTAAAAATGCATATCGAATATTTTCCCTTTTTTTATCTTGTTTCCAAAGGTTTTAAGGTGAAAGAATGTTTTTGAAGATTTCGACTGATTCCTATTAGAAGTGATTGCTTTATAAGGAAAACACATTTATTTCCATTGACTTCTAGTCTCAAGGTTCATCAAATGAAGCTGCACCCTGGAAAATGCTGGAAAACGCAAAGCTCTTTTTGGCTTTTGCGGAAAACTATTGACGGCGTGCAGACGAGCGAAGTTTGCCGCTTCAACGAGCTTGAGGAATAAGCAGCACACACACACACACAGGGGCATGGGCACTTACCTACATAAGTCTCGGGTAGGTGGCATGCCTCGATTATGTCGCACAAATTACGAGCCTAAGGCAACGCATAAAACGCATCGTTGACTTCGTTGCCAACTCAGTTTGGGCTGCGTGTTTCGGTTTCTGTTTCTTTCTTTTCTACGCTTAAATGAAGACGCCCCTCTGCCTGGCACGCCCCCTGCCAGACATGTGGGTACATACTATATTTATAGACATTTAATTATGTATTTGTATTTCAACAGAGCACGGAGATTGTGTGGCAGGCAGCGTGGCGAGGTTATCGCGCGTCTTCCAGCCCAACGACGTGTTGCAACTGCTGCAAGTCGCATTAAAATCAAAAGGATACTTCGCTTATGATGCCGATGCCGGAAGAAGTTGGGTAAGGGGTAAGAGGAAGGCGTGTGGCAGGTGGCAGTTGGCAGTTGGCAGGCGGGAGCTGACAGCGTGCAGCTAATGACTAATGGACTCTTAATGATCTAACAAGGTGCGCACAGACACACACAACACCTGGAAGGATGCGCTGTCGCTGTCTCCCTCCCTCTCCCCCTCTTCTCTCTCTCTTTCTGCCACAGTCGCTGCCTCCCCCACTTGGCGACAAAGTTCACAAACTTAATAATGCCACATTAGTTTTGGGGCACGACGACGCTGCAACGTGGCAGCGATGATGTTGCAGGTAACGGCACTTTATTTTCCTGCTGCGCGCCACGTGCAGCTGACGCAGACGCGCGACGCGCATGCAAAGCGGCTGCCTTAAACGCAGTGGCTGCAGCATCAACAACAACAACAACACGTGCCACACTGTGTGGCAACAAAAATAACGACAACAACTTTGTCTCTCTCTCTCTCTCTGGAGCAAAAATTAAATTAGCAAATTTCGCAACAAACTTGTCGCCAGCTTGCGGCAGCGTTGCAAGCTGACCAGGCATGGCAGCAGCAGACAGAGGGAGAGAGGCAGGGAGGGAGAGAGAGACAGAGAGAGGGAGAGAGGGAGAGAGAGTGCTGTAGTGGGGGGTCAAAGGTCGTCGCGTGCTGCGGCCGTGGCTGCTGTTGTTGTTGCTGCTACTGTTGCTGCCACATTTTGTGCCATTCATGCGCTTCATTTATCACACGGTTGTCAGCTTGCCCCCCTGCCCCTGCCCCTGCCCCTGCACCACCCCCTCTGCTCTATCCTTCTCTTACTTCGCTCTCTCCACTCTGACCCCACCGAAAAATTTCACTCTGCTTTGCTTTCGCTCGGGCAAATCGCGGGAAATCGCGCAACCGTTTTACACGCCGCCGCACAAAGCAAACGCTTGCAACATATGTCAAGTAATCAGCAGGCAGCCTGAGATCTATAGCTGCACCCCTACCCCAGCCCCTGCCCCGCCCACACCCTCTCTCTATCAGTCTGCCCCTGCCCCCCTCATGCTTGCAATAACTTTGCGGCAACCTTCGCGGCACATGCCAAGCATAAAATTGAATACATATCCAAGACATGTTCTGCCCCTCTTCCCACCCCCCCTCCCCTTCCTCTCTCCTACCCCGCACTCCTTCATACTGTGTCCGCAAAATGAACTTCGCCAAAGGTAACTTCGCCAGCGACGCGTCGATGAGGCATGGCGGGGAGAGGGAAGAAGGCGGGGGGAAACTGTGCGTTAAGCAAACCTCGCAAACAAATCCCGCACAGCGTCAATGCGTCACTGCGCTGCCGACGCGACGCCAACTGTGACTGCGACGGCAACAGCGACGCCATTTACGCCTGGCTGCGCGTTCTACACAGGAGCGGACTAGGTTGGGCGCCCAAGGCTTGCAGAGTGCCTGAGTAATCAGAAGGTTTAGCTGCATTTTGATACTCTTGCAGATGGTGAGGAGACATCTCCGAGTTCATAAAGTATATGTATATGTAATATTTATTGAATTATTAGGTAATAGTAGTACATATGATTTATTTATTTTTATTTATTTAATTAGTTTATAGTCGGACTAAGGTCAGTCGACTGTTTAAAAGTAAAGAAAAAAAAAACAATTAATAGTTATAATTCATAATTTTAAGTTAAAGGTAAAATCTTAACTGTGAGAAAAGAAAGAAAAAAGAAATTAATTGAATTTAGTTGACATTGGGATAAAAAAAAATTAGATTGTACAAACAATAGTTTTCTTCACTTTACTTTAGTTCTCCATTAACAAACTTGACCGATCGACGTCTTTATTTTAAAATGCAAACCGACTTGTCTGCCTTTTACAACTTAATCAACTTCATAATCAACGACTCTTTCGTTCGACTCTTTCGTTCGACTTCTCGACTTCAACTCTTACAACTGACTGTTCGATTATTATTTATTACTGCAACTCTGGTTCTATCGATAGGCGCCTGCAGCGTTGCCACCCGTACCATCACGCTGCCATCACCTCTTTTGTTTACTTATATTTATTAACATTTTAACATTTAACCCTAACTAACCTAACACTACCGATCTGATTGGGTTTTTTTCTGGGTTTCCCCATTCCTCTGCAACAAATGTTGGTTCGGCTAATTTGTTAGTCCCAGTTTTAAAAATTTTATTTTAATTTTAATTTTCTAAAATTTTTCTGTATAACGTAAATTTAAACTTTAATTTAACTTTTAATTCATATTTAATTTTAATATAATATAACGTAATATTAATTTGTATATCTAATTTTTTATATTTTTCTTACCCCTACAGTCGACTGTTCTTAATTGACTTTAAATAAATAAATATAGTAAATAAATATATTCTAAATCAGCATCACCAGGGAAGGGAAGAGTCGATCTAGCCTTGTCCGTATGTCCATCCGTCTGTCCGTCCATCTGTCCATCCGTCTGTCCATCCGTCTGTCCATCCGTCTGTCCGTCCGTCTGTAAGTCCGTCTGTAAGTCCGTCTGTCTGTCTGTCTGTCTGTCTGTTACAAACGCCAACTAGTCTCTAAGTTTTAAAGTTATCTTAATGAATCTTGGCACACATGATTTTTATTGCTGCAGACTGTATACATCGTGCCTCATCTTGCTCTGATCCGCTTCTGTGCTCGGCTCGCCCTCAGTGCTGCAACGTTTGTCGTACGGAACGTTATAGGCTACACGCTAGCAGAGCTGAATGGTGGCAGAGGGGAGGGGGGAGGGCAGGAGATTCGGGTGTAGGAAGTAGCTGGACAGAACGACGCCGACAATTTTTGACTTGCTGTTCCGCCCGACTGCATCGCGACTGTGGCGAGGGCGGCAAGTTGGAGAGATTGAGATAGAGCGGTTGATAGAGCAGGGGGAAATGGGAGTGGGGGAACATGGCTAGCGGGAGGGGAGGGTAAATGAGGGGAAAGGTAGCGAAGCTTGTTGTTTACTTTTGAACAACAACTGTGAGCGGAATGAGAAGCCCATAAAGCACACGGCAACCGCAGAACTTTGACTGCGTGGCAGCAGTAGAGAGAGGTGGGTTATGGGGAGGGGGGGAGAGAAAGAGGGGGGCAGAGAAGGGGGTAGCTTGTTTTGGTAGTTAGTTGGTAGTTTTTATGCTCGTCATATGAATGGGAATGTTTTTTTGTTGAGCTTGTCGGCCGATTTGATAAACCAATTGACGATAGTTTGCGCAACAGTTTAAGGTCAGCAGGGAGAGGGGAACGGAGAAGGGGAAGAGGAAGAGGTAGGGGGCAAAGAGCAGAGGCAGGCGGGGGCAAAGCTGCCACTGAGCTGCGCACAAAGCTCGGCGCTGAGTGGCATTTCACTTTATTATCCCTCATAATCAGCATGAGGCAGCAACAGCAACAAGACGCGGCATGCAGCATGCAACGTGTGGCAGAGAGAGGGGCATGCGACACTATGCCTTGCTGCCCTTTTTGCTGCGCTTTTTGCATCCCTTTTGTGGCAGCTAAGTGCTTTCCACCTGGCGTGGCAGCCAGCAGACACTTGCCACATGTGCCACGCCGCTCATTTGGCTAAGTGCGCGCGGATGTCGTTGCCCCGGACGGGGAATTAGGCTGTCCCGCGCTGTGATAAATTAAATCAACTTTTACTGCAATTGCCCCCTTCCCCCTCTCCCCCTCTCTCCCTTGCCCTTTCGACATGCCACTGTCTCCTGCCGCAGTGGCATTAGGCGTGCAACAAGCGGAGCAGAGAAGTCGACGCACTCGAGACTATTCAAATGATGCCACACACGCAACGCGTCGCAGCTGACAAGTGTCCACGTGTGGCAGCAACAATTTAAATGGCAACCGCCGCAGCAACTGCAGCTGCCGCTTAGCTGCGCACACAAGCGCTCCAGGGGGAGGCAGCGCCAACTGCGCAGTCAGCGTCAGCGCCAGCGTCGACGCGCGCTTCAATACTTTAATATAAAAATATGCAAATTATGTTCTGTTGCATGCCACAGGCAGTGAACAGTGCACAGTGGCAGGCGGGCATACGGGGCCAGGGGCGTGGCGACAAGGACGACGAAAGGACGATGCGGATGGCGACAAGCAGGAGAAGGAGGATGAGGAGGGGCAGGAGAAGAACGGGGGAGAAGCAGACCGCGACGTCGCTTTAATTAAAATTAAATATTTTTCGTGCTCGCCGAATTGTATGGCAGACGCAAAGACAGTTGCCCAAAGGGGGCACGTAGAGAGGGCAAGAGGTACACTAAAAGAGAAAGAGAAAGAGAAGGAGGAAGGAGGAAGGAGGAAGGAGGAAGGAGGAAGGAGGGGCAGCCGGGCAGATAATGATTGTGGCGCGTTATCAGGGAATTGATTAAAAAATTTCGCTGGCGGCTTTTAGTCGCCTCGAAAAATGCGCCTCAAAGTAAATATTTATCTTGGCGTATCTGCGTTTTGTTGTGCGAAAATAATTGCACACATGCACACACACTCTCACACATAACTACAACAATATATACATATAGGTTAATCTCACAAAAGACTCAATAAAATGCGGGTCAGTTTGTCTTTCAAGAGGCCTTGAAGAAAGCAAGGCTAAGCTGAGCCAAAGAGTTGAGAATGAAGTATATTGATTGACTAAGAAATACCCAGTAAGGGAGAGCTAAACTTTGAAACTAGATGAAGCACAATATACCTATATATATGTTTGTCTATATATTTGTGGAACTTGGGTATAAACTGTTTGTTTAAAGTTCAAGTCGCAGTTGTGAGTTGTTTTATTATATAATAATATAATATTAATATTAATATTAATTAATTAATACTTCAAGGTAGATTTCTTAAAATTAGTTAGTTCCTTATTTCAGACTTTAAGTTATCGTTGTTTATATTTGAATCTCAAATATGATCGGCTTTTATTGATTGATTAAGCATCCCCCTGGCTCTTTCATGTCTTCTCTCTTCGCGTCGTCAAGGAGAACTCTTTGCTTTTCTTCTTCTACATCTACGTCGTTACCAGTCCGTCGACTGTTACTGACTCGGCGTTGCCAGATCATTCCCACATATTTATTATTATATTATCTTCCTCCGCATACTCCTTCCCCATTCCCACTTCTCTCAATCCGTTTCTCTACTTGAACATAATTCTACCAACTTTATAAGGACAACTGTAGAATGCTGGCTTAGAGTCTGCAGTGTTTTGGCTTTGCACATAGTTGATAATTCTTTTAGTTTAAGCTATGCTTTGCCTTTCATTTCATCTAACTTCCCCACAACCCTCCCTGGCGTGCACTCTCCTTTGTTTTTCCGTTTTCCAACTCTTTTCACATTGTGCGACTTGTCCCGCTCCCACACTCTCCATCTTGCTCTGTTTTGTACTCCTTTTCTCCCTCTCTCTCTCTCCCACTCTCTCTCTCTGTCTGCTTTTCTAGAACTCTTTCTCAGTGTTGCTTTTCTCTGACTCCCTATACCCTGGCAAAAAGGAGTATGTTAGTTTGTAATTGAAAGTTCAACTACTTTCTAATTTGAAATGTGTCATGCAGGTGGCAACTCTACAGTCTGAAAATAATAACTAGTTTGTATACATGTGGAAACTGAACTGAATTTGCACTTGCCAATGCTCTTTGATCTGTTCTTCTACGGTTTCTTTGACGGGTTGACAACTCTATACACAGTACGAAGAGTGACAAGATATTCAAGATTCAAATACGATTGAAGTAGATTTACAATTGATGGAGATTAATTTAACACTTTGGAAGCAGAGTTGCCATCATAATATGCAAATTCAGAGATAAAATTAATAATAGGTTAACATTATCAATATAATATTTACTATATTATTTTAATTTGTAATTCATATTATTTTGTATTATCTATAATATTTATATTATTTATAATATTTATATTATTTATATTATTTATATTACTTATATTATTTTGTATTATCTATAATATTTATATTATTTATATTACTTATATTATTTATATTATTTATGTTATTTATTATTTATGTTATTTATTATTTATATTATTTATGTTATTTATATTATGTATATTATTTATATTACTTATATTATTTATATTATTTATATTAATTATATTATTTACTCCATTTACATTGTTTGTATTATTTATATTGTATATATTCTTTATATTATTAGTATTAATGCAAAATTGATAACCATAGTAATGGGTTATTAAGGCAATCCTCCTTTTCAGCTCTAGACAAACCGAGTTACCTCACAGGGTTGCCACCTGTGTGCCAAAGTGTATTCAGCTTTCGTCGCTTCAGCTGCTTCTGCTGCTCCTTCTACTCGAACTGCGGTCAGCGGGAGTTTGTTGACGGTTGCCAGCTGGCAAAGCAGTTGAGGAGCACAGGAGCAGCGGAGTTGTGTAGCTGGAGAGCATTCATTAAGTTGGCACTGTTTGCAAATTTTTCATAACTTGGCAAAGTCGGCATCGTCGTCACATCCCGGCCAGCTTCAGCGCGTCCTTGTCACTGCAGGAGGACGCTGTTTTCGCACGCAGCGAGCGCTCTTTAATAACAGCTTAAAGGACACTGCGAAGACAGCAGCAACAGCAGCACAGCCATTGTGCACGCTCTGTCTCCAACCCACACTCGCCTCTTCTCTCTCTCTCCCTCTCTCTTACACACACACGAAAAGTCAGCGCTGTATGAAATCGATTTAATTTCGTCACTGAAGCGAAAGTAAACAATGAGAAAGTAGCAGCAAGAGGGGTGGGAGGGAGATGGAGAGGAGTGAGAACAGCAAGAGGAGTGGGAGGGGAGGGGGAACAGTACCAGTGGCAGGAGGAGGAGCAAGAGAGGGAGTAGCGTACAAAGCAATGTCCAAGAACAACAACAACGTGCTGGGAAAAGTTGTTGACAGCTCACGTTCGCGTTGTCCAATAGATGAAGCTGATGACGTTCTCGCTGTGTGTGTGTGTGCCTGTTGTGTGTGTGCCTGTTGTTTGTGTGTGTGTATGCCTGTGGTGTGTGTGTATGTGTCAGAGTGTGTGCGTGTATTGCTGCAGCGTGTTCGCGTTGTCCAACCGACCGAAATAGGAAACCAAATTAATCACAAATATTACTTTTTGTTGCGCCCCTCTGTGTGTGTGTGTGTGTGTATTGCCAGCAAGTCTATTTATATGTCAATATGAGGTCTCTCTGCCAGTTGGCAGGACATTCCATTGCCATCGTATTGTTAGGAACGTGTTTTCCTTTTCTTGACACTCGCTCGATTATGTTTTCAGTTCATGTTTTTGGAATTATATCATTTCATTTTTTGAAGTCGCCTCTCTTCGACACTCTGCACGTGTAGCTTGTCTGTCTGTCTGTCTGTGTGTTTGTCTGCCTGTTGTACCTTAGTCTCTGTATCTTCCTCTTTCTCTCGCTGTGGCACTTCATCATTGTTTGCGAGTGGCAGGAATAACAAAACAGAAACAGATACAAAACCAAGATGGTCCAAGTCTCATCTACTGTCTTTATGAAGACTTTCATTCTTCCTAGAAAGTCTGTCGTTTTAAACTTTCATACTGTTGTTTATTGTTATAATATAGTTCATAGTCAAAGAAAGGAACATTCATATAATACTGACAAGAATTATATGTCTTAATCCTCGGGTATATCAATAGGGTTTCTGTCAGCAAGTGATGTCTTTTTCTGTTCTTGTTCTGATCAACTGATCGTACTCATTATTTTATTGCATACATTCTTGAAAATATCTATAGGGTATTTGCCAGCAAACTCGGTCTGTTCCTCTTCAATGTCAGTAGTACCATTAGTACCATAACTCTCTAAAAAACTGTTTTACCTTTGGTCCTCAAAGCTCCCCTATATTACTAATGCAATTCGTAGTTAAGTAACCGCTGACAACCTTCATTTCATTTCATTCCATACTAAGCATAAATATTTACAGGGTATCTGCAAGCATTCCCATTCCCTACTAATGCACTCTTCAACTTTTTGCTATTAAATAAACATCAGGAAAGGGATCTACCAAGGATTTCGAGCTGGTCAGTCACGATGCAAGTTGCTCATTTCCTCAGCACTAGTTTCGCTTTCAGCTTCAGTTCTCCCGTTTCTGCGCTGTCTTGCTCAAATAAATCACTCAAAGGCTGAGAGCTGAATACCCTGAAAGCAGTGCCCCTCTTCTGCCCCTCCCCCTTTCATCCTTCCTGCTTTCTTTCTATTTCACTGACAGCGCACAATGAAAAAATTTTAATTTTTCGCAAAATTAACTTTGCTGAAATAATTTTGCGATGGCCATGCAAATGCCAAGCGCAACAACTGCACTTACACACACACACATACACAGACACACACATACACACATTGGCAAGTCACTTAAGTGGGCGTGGCTGGGCTTAGCTTCAGCTCAGCTCAGCTCAGAGCAAACCATAAAACAATAATTGCAACATCAACAATAAACAGCTGCGTCTTCAAAGGGGGAGGAAGAGGGCAAGTAAAGGGGCTGTGGAGTTTCCACTAACACATACAGGGTGCTCTGTCAAAGAGTTTGGCAAGTTTTCCACACCAGCTCTCTCCGACTGCGCCGGCAATGCGCCTGATTAATACAAATGAGCGGCGATTTGTCATGTCACTGCGTTTGAATTTATCATTCGAGGCGACAGGCGCGAGCAGGCAAACCCACGACCCGCCTGCAACTGTTGTTGTTGCTATTATTGTTGCTGTGGTTGTTGCAAGGGTTGTCGTGGTAGTTGTAGTTATTGTTTGTGTTGCTGCCTCGACTATTGTTGCCGTAACGCCATTTTATTCTCCGTCGCTTCTTATACTTTTTTGGCCATTTCTCTAGTTTTTTGTGTTTGCTTTTCCTGTTTCCGGCTGCGTTTCCCTTACCCCTTTCTCGCTCCCACAGACCACACACTACCCCCCCCTCTTGAAGTCGAAGGGACTCAGCGACGCCAAGATCACAGCCAATGCACATTTTGGCTCTGATTCGCAGGCCAACGCCGACTCGACTTTCTTCTGTTGCTGTTGTTGCCCGCCCCGAGTACATTTTATGTAGCATATGGCAAGGCGCAACATTTTTGTTAATGGCTTGTAACATTTTTTTCCATACACAAATCCTTTTGGTTTTCCTCCCCCTTCAACATGGCGAGCAACAACTTCTTGCCGTAAGCACAGCAACACTGAGAGAAAAAAGTGGGTAAATCTAGGTATGCCAAGGCGTAAGATATCTTGGAGGAATCTTTGCATTCTCTAGATTAGTAAAAGCAGAGTATGAAATGAGGATGTGTCACAGAATTTGGAATACTCTAGATAGTAAAGCTAGCTACGACTTCGAGAATCGTTGGCTTCACTCTTCATCAATTATTCATTTGCAAAATATAAATATACATCAACTTTCTTCACATGTTCATCTGTTCGATAAATGCTTCTTTTAATTTTGTAATACAAATTGCAAGTTTTGATTGAAGATTTATTGCTTGTACATACAATTTAAAGAGACAAAACACTGAGATTCGTTGCAGACTACATAGATGAGGATGGTGATGAAGAAAGTGTGAGACGAACTACTACATCTGATGCTGTAATACAAGCAGATGAGGGAGAAGTCGACCAGGCAAAAGGTTTAAATGATTCACTTACCAGATAGGGCAACAGAGAGGAGATAAGGCACAATGAGATTCGCCATAAGTGAAGGTAGAACTGAATGTTAGTTAGCTGATGTCTTTGTTTGCAATTGGGAAAAAGAAAGCATAGAAAAGGATTCAAAATTAACTTCCCGATCGCTGATAGACTTATCTCATTCTCATTTCTCTCTCATATCTCTCATCTTCTTCTAATCTCTCATTCTCCCCCTCCATCCGTCATCATCCGCTTTAGTTGGGATTCCACTTGTAAGTGTCAGAGTAGATGTAGTTGTGCTGCTTGCACTTGTGATCCGCCTCCTCGGGTCCACGAGATCCAAAGACATAAGCGAGGGGCTGCGTACGCTCCTGCTCCATCTGCTGCAGAACAGGCGTAAAGATGCGCCACGCCTCGTGTAGTTCGTCGGAGCGCACAAAATGGAGTTGCGAGCCATTGAAGACATCCTGCAGCAGTCGCTCATAGGCATCCGGTAGGTAGGCATCACTGTAGCGCTTGGAGTATGTAAGATCTAGCTCAGTCTCCGCCAGCTCGATCGAGACGCCAGGTTGCTTGCACATCAGCTTCAGGTAGACAGCTTCGTTGGGCTGCACGCGTATGACTAGCTCGTTGCGTTTCGAGTGACCCTCGAAGATGTCCCCCAAGACATTCTGGTACTGCACCCGCACCTCGGCCTTGCGATGGTTGAGACCTTTGCCGCAGCGCAGAATGAAGGGCACCCCCTGCCAGCGTTCGTTGTTGATGTGCAGCACAGCGAGTGCATAAGTGGGCGTGATGGAGTTGTTGGCCACACCCTGTTCCTCTAGGTAGCCTGTTTGCTGCTCCTTCGTTTCCCCCTTCGGGTTGCCCACATACTGTCCCAGCACCATATCGTTCAGCTGCAAGGGGTGTATACATTTGAGTACCTTCACCTTCTCGTCACGCAGATCGTTGGGACTGCAGCTCAATGGCTTCTCCATGGCCACCAGCGAGAGTATCTGCATCAAGTGATTCTGCATCACATCCCGAATTATGCCATACTTATCAAAGTACCCGGCCCTGCCCTGTGTGCCGTAGTTCTCCTTGAACGTGATCAGCACGCAGGCGACATTCTCTCGGTTCCATGTCGCACCGAGTGTCCTGTTGGCAAAGCGCAGCGTCATCAGATTCTGCACCATCTCCTTGCCCAGATAGTGGTCAATGCGATAGATCTGATGCTCATCAAATATACGCGCTAAATGATCGCTCAATTGCTGCGCACTGACATCATCGTGGCCGAAAGGCTTCTCGATGATCACCCGATTCCATCCCCGCTCAGACATGCACAACGTTTTGATGCTCAGTGTGACCTGCTCGTACATGCTTGGAGGTAGGGCCAGGTAGAAAATGCGATTGGCCTGTGCTGCGCCCTGCTCGTCTCGCTCCAGCTGTTGGTGGAGGTGTATAAAGTTCTCCTCGTTGTCATATGCCCCGCTCACGTAACTGTTCCACTTTCCCCAGAACAACTCGTACTTCTTCTGCTCATTAGACTCCAACTTCACATAAGGCTCACAGTGCGAGGATAACCCGTCCAGTGTCATTGAGGTGCGTGCATAGCCGTAAATGTGTGTCGACTGGGGCAGAAGCTTGTTGCGATAAAGCAACCACAGTGTGGGGTAGATCTTCTTTTTGGCCAGATCCCCCGAGGCGCCAAAGATAACAAAACTATGCGTCTCTTCACTGATCTGCGTGCTTGTCGCCTGTTCCGTCGCTAATCTACAAGGCTCGCAGTCTATGCATCGCTTCTTACCACAATGTTGGGCCTCCATTTAAGCATTGCCAAAATTTCAAATTCAAAGTGTTTAAAAGTATTCATTAAAATTTATATAATTATGTTTGACAGCCCCTCGCTGTAGCTGTCTCTTCTAAGCATATATCATGAATTCAGCTATATGTGAAATATAAGTAGACCATTGTGTGTGAAATGCAGACTAATTAGTTGATATAAGAAACATGATAGTTAATACTGGAGTGTATGTGAACAGAGTCACGAAGGTTTGCCATAAATTCCGAAGAGAGCAACTTCTAAAGCTCCATCAGTTTATAGAGTTGGTTGTGGGTATCAATCAATGCTGCCTCCAATTCCACTTCCACTTCACTTTCGTAGCTTTGTCTGATTCAAAATTGAGTTCATAAGGGAAGAATTCATAAATAGGAACTACAGCTTTTACTGTCACTCACTTTCAGTAAAAACCCCAACAATTACTGAACTCATTGTCTGAAATACTGTACAGTAAAAAATGAGTACAGTATTTGTAAAGGCAGGTGTGTAATGCTGTCAAGTAATGAACATCAATTTCTTCATGCCTATGCACACGCTTATTCGAATATATTGAAATACGTGAAATAAACCGAAGGGTGTAAATAGAATAAAGACGAGTTCATGCAATAATATGATATACGCAGAGCACACTTTACACAGAGTTACTTAACTAGACTTCTCATTATTTAATCAATCACAATTTCTTGCAATTTCTGCATTCACAGACAATTCCAGTTAATAAAATAAGTTCATGCAATGTCCTAATCTACAAACACACTAACAGTAACTGTTGCATTGGCTTGCTCTATCTTCTGTAAGTTGCTCATACGCCTAGTCGTCTCTTGCCAAAATTGCTTTGCTTTTTTATATGAAATAAATTTACATTTTAAATTTTAAATTTTAATTTTTAAATTTAACTTTAATTTAAATAAAATAAAATATTAATAATTTTTCAATTCATTTACTCCATTTTAAAAATTATTATTAATATAATAATTGTAATTCTTAATTTTAATTGTAACTTCCTTTCCCAGTCGACTGCCATTAGTCGACATTAAACAAATAAAAAATATAAAAATGACAGTCGTTATCCTTTCCTCTCTTATTTTTCCTTCCTTTCTCTACCCCCCTCTCTCTCTCTCGACCTCCATCCCACCCTCTCTCTTTCCTCTCTTTTCCATGCCCACACTTACTTGCCAAGCTCTTTCTATTTATATTCAACCTCAAATCTTTCTGCCAGTGTACTAACCTGACTTATGCCTTCGTTGACATGACGCAGCAAGTTGCAATAGTCTAACTGTTGCCCCACCCGCATTGCCTCCCCTTGCCGCCTTCCTGAATTGTTTGTTAGTTTTTGCCACATGCCGTAGCCAAAAGCATAATTCGATTAGCTTTTATCGCAGCGTGTTGAACTGCAATCGTTGCGGAAAAATGCCAATTAGAAAAGTTATCTCGCTGACCCGACATCTCCACCATCCCTACCACCCCCCGCCCCCCTTGCTCTCTCCCTGTGAGCCTACTCGTGTTGCAGCTGTGCCTGGCTTTTGATTTGCAAGTTTCGGCTGCCTGAACTTCGGCTAATGAGCAACAGCGAAGCAAAGTCAATGAAACTTTTGCCTCACAATGCGCAACACAAAACATGCCCCAACAACATGCAGAGAAGGGGAACGGGGGCAGAGGGTTAAGGGAATCCAACATTTTAGCAAAAAGCAACGAAATTTGAGTACAATAAACTTTGTGTTGCTTGCAACAACAACAACAACTGCAGCAGCAGCAGAACAGCAACATCAGAGGCAGCAATTGACAGCAACAGCAACAGCAGCAGCAGAGGCAAAGGCAGCACAGCTAACTAAAACTATTTTACACAACACCTGTGATAACATGAGCTGGCGCACATACACATATGCACAAGCACACACACATACAAAAAGAGGGGGGGGCAGGAAACTTGGCAGTTTCGTTTTCACTTTAATCAAAAACTTTTTGCAACGCCACCAAAAATTTGGATTCATTTTAATTTTACGCTAAATAAATTATTATCTAAGCTGCTAAGGTATGCGTGTGAGAGTGTACATATGTGTGTCTGGCAAAGTTTGGCTGTGCTGCTGCGGCAGCTGAGTGGCAAGATGGTGGCAGCTTGCTCGCAATAGTTGGGATTGATTAATGCCAACAAATTTGGCCAGCTCATTGGTGCAACACGAGCGTGCCACATGCGGCAAGCGCGTAATTAATGCCAAGACAGCAACAGAGCAACAGCAACTGTAACTGCAACTACAACTGTGTTGCACTGTCATTTAAGGTGCCGCATGTGGCAGGCAGAAGTTCTTCTACTTCTTCTTTTTTTTCGCTGATAACATTTTAATGAAAACTGTCAGTTGCACGCTGCCTGTTTGTCTGTTTATTTGTCTGCGGGTGTGCAAGTGTGTGTGTGTGTGTGAGTGCGGCACTCCAACGTGCAGCTCGAGCTGCTTTGTCAAGTGTGAATTCAACACTTGTGACTTGACATTTTTAGGCGAGCTGCGCCAGCTGCGGCGCAATCTTCATAAGTTGCGCATACGCCCCGTTCTCGCCCCTGCCACATCCGGCTGCCACATTGCCATTCACCATTTTCGGTTGCAGCAGCTGCACTCTGCCGTGCATTAGGCGAACATCTCAGCGATACAATGCTGCGGTGCTTTGTTTGCCTAGTCGAGCAACTCAGCGAACCTGCGCTCTCTCCGCCCTTTGCCCTCTGTGCCCTCTGCCCTTATGTCCTGCCCGCTGCTGCTTGTTGCCCCATTTGCTCATTTTGTTGGCTAAATTAAAATTGCATCCGTCAAGTGCGTCGAGTTCAGCCACGCAGCTGACTGCGGTCGCCCCTTAACTGCTCAGCAGCTCGGCAATTGCCATTTACATTTGCAGTCGCCATTTTTGCTGCGCTTTTAATTGTATTTTCGCGCTTAAGGGAAATTCCAGGCCGGAATTAAGTTTCCCAAGTTGAGCTGAATAGATTTGTGTCTCAATTTGTTTAATGCATGGCGCAGGCAACTCTGCTAAATAACGCATACGCCGTGTGTGGCGCGCGTCTTTACATTTTAATTGTGTCTACGGAAATGAGCTTTCGGCCACGTCAAACGGGGCAGCCTAAGCCCGGGTAAACACACACACACACACATACATACAAGCCGAGAGGCAATTAAATTGCCCACCCCCTCTCCCTGCTCGTCCTACTTCACCCCCTCGCATTTAAAAAAGGGCTCACGGGCGCCATTTTGCGAGTTGGGTTCGCCAACTGCAACTCAATTTGAGTGCAAACGACCAAAGCATAAATAGAGGGCAACAGAGCAGTCAACACACACTCACACACACACACACACACGCAGGCACACACATGTATGCGAATCGGATTGGCCGTCTAGTTGGATTTGTTTGTGCATCAAATTGCAATTGCCTCTGCATTTGTATGCATACATGCACATCTGCATGTGCGTTTGTGTGTGTGCCTGTGTGTGTCGAGCGGAAATAAAACCAAAACGGATATGCTTACTAAGTGCCTGTACACACAGCCGCCACATCCGCCGGCGTGCTAGCTTGTTGTAGACTTCAACGCCAGCGGCAAGTCCAACGCCCAGTTTTATTTTCAGACATTGCCCTGTGTCCTCTGTCTCTGTTACTCTGTTACTGTCTCTCTTTCTCTTTCTCTCTCTGGCTTCCTTACCGCTTCGCAATGCCACAATGTACTGCGCTTCGAGCCTATTGCCTGCTGCTGCTGCTGCTGCCGCTATTGCCCATCGCCCTGTGTCAGTCTATTTGCATTTATCGCTGGTAGGTGCATCCATTTTCGTTATTTTTATACCCTAACTGGGAGTCGATGCGCTGGGAAGTATAAGAAGTAAATGAGTATGCTATAAAATATTCAATAAAATATAAATCAACTAAATTTTTGATCTTGTTTAATCGATTCAGTTTTTCTATTCAAAATCTATTTTTATATTTTAATTGTTTGTATAATTTAAATATATTAGAGTTGAAGTCATTACTTATTTATTGTTTAAATTATTAATTAATGAATTAATTAATTTATTCTTTTTAAAATATATTTTTCTTTTTATCTTTATTTTTATTATTAAGTCATAATCCAATATCCCCTTTGTGTCCTTTTTATCTATTAATTCTGCCCATTTTACGCGCGCCGGCTATTTAATTATAGTTATTTATTCTTTAATTTATTAATTTATTTATCATTTATTTTAAATGTATTCTTCCTTCTTCTCTCCCTCTGAAAGCGCATTTGAACTTCGTAGCAGGCAGCTTTTTGTTGTGCTTCGCTTTAGCAAAAGTTTGCTGCAAAATTTGTTTCCTACTTTCGCGCGCGCAAATTGTAGCGTCGATAATAGACAGGTGCAATTTAGCAGCGATTTTCATGGAGATTTATGAAACATTCGGAACGGAACAGAGCCGACACAAAGTGCCAGCAAGCTATTGACCCATTGAAGCATCAGCGGGTATTCAATTCACTTCTCTTTCCACCTGGTTGCACGGACAGAGAACAGAGGCAGGGCAGCATGCAACAAAGTCGAATGTACTTCAATAAATTGCGACAAGTTCTTGTGTCACACAAAAGCTGATGTTGAAGATGAGCTAACGGCAGAGGAAAGGGGGAGGAGGGAGCAGTGGGAGTGAGCAGCTGTGCGACGGCTTTGGTCAATAAAGTCAATTTCAAGCACAGATTGAATGTCATGGGGAATATCATATGCGCGCGCTGCCAGAGGATGAAAAGTCAAAGAAGGCGGCAGGCAGGCGGAGGATGAGAAAAAGGAGGAGGGGGAGGTGCAGCAGCAATCGATGCAAAAGTTTTTGGCCAGAAAACCGCAGAAACCGTTAGACGTTGTCTGCGTTGGCAAAACTTGCGGCACAAAACTTTCGAACAAAGCAAAAACTTTGGCAGCGCTTCTTTGTTCATTCATCGTGTTGAAGTTGTTGTTGCTGCTGCTGTTGTTGTTGTTGTTGTTGTTGCAGCCAACTTCAATTCGCAGCATACGATTTTGGCTTTTGCGATTATTTGCGTATATAATTCACACCTCGCAAATGGGCAAAGACTGAGGTCTTCTGGCCCTGGCCCTCCTCTCCCTGCCTTTTCCACATCATCTTCAACTAGTTTTCTGTCCTCCTTTAAGGCGATTGCAGCGTCTAATTATTCGACCCTCTCTTAACACTTTGCCGAGCCTGAGTGGCAAATCGCCTTAGATGCGGCCGACTGCGCTTCGAAAGATTTTACGCTGCTTAGTCAAATTAAGCCGCTAAATGAGCACGCTGAGCTCTGAGTGACAATCAAGTCCCTCTGCCATCGGCCTTTGCCCCTGCCAGCCTTATCTCTGGCACAACAGCACAGCGAGCAGCTGGCCAAAAAAGGGTCAAAGGGCGTGCCCTTTTGCATTCAAAGAGTATGAAAATATTTTGGATGCGGGAAAGTGCGAAAACAATGAGAGATACGAGCCACATATAAATACAATAAATTGAATATCATTTGTTTATGCGCTCCGCTGCGCTTACCAACTGACAGCGTCGCACAACAACAACAACATCAACAACAATGAGCACACACATGGGTGTGCGCACTCACACACACGAGCGCACATAAAATGTAATAAAATGCGAGCGTTGCAGGTGTCAGGAAAACCGTCGGGGGCAAAGAGAGATGCTTTTCGACGAGCAACTGTCAACGCGATGACGCTGGCAAAGGCCACACTTTTGTGGCTAAAATAAACAACAGCTCACACACATACACAAACACACACACAAGCACACACACAAGCACACACACAAACACGTACTCATATTTATGCAATTTAAAGTAAAACACAAAACTGTCCTTGTGCCGGCCAACGTGACGTATGCGCAATGTGCATACACAGACACCACCGAATGCTGTCAAACATGTTATGGGCGGAGCGACAAGTGGGGAACAGGAGCGAAATGGGGAAAGGGAAACGACGCTACGCATTCCCAGGTGTAGTGCTGCGTGGTGGCATCTCTGTGAGACAAAATAAACCTTTTTTTGTGTTTTTAGTTTTTCAATTCTGACCAAAAATGTCGAACGCGCTTAGCCTTAGTCCGGCGCCGTCGGCGACGCTTTGACATGAAACAAATTTAACTTTTCCATCTCGAGCGCACAAACAACCAAACAACAAACAAACAAACAAGCGCACACATGCACGTGCACGCACGAACTTGCAGACTCACTTACGGATTCACAGAGCGATTGAGAGAGCGTGTGAGCGAGATAGAGATAGTGAGAGGGAGAGAGAGAGAGAGAGAGAGAGAGAGAGAGTGTGAGTGAGAAGGGAAAGGAAGCATTGCATTCGCTGGAGATGTGTGCGTGTTAAGCAGAGGCACACGAGCGTGAGGACTATTTAGTTATGATATCGGTGATATATGAAAAGTTATCGATAACTAAACTTAGCATAATTTATCGAATTGAAAGCTGAAACTGTCTGTTGCAAGTTACAGATTTGTAAGTAAGGAATCATTATCGATTGATTTAATGTATTTTATTTTTTTTGCGCTCGATTACAGGTTATCGATAACTTCATTTAGCTGAAGTTTTCAAATGGAAACATTGAAATATTTATGATTAATTAAATTTATATTTATTCAGTTATTTTATAATTGATAGTTTATCGATTGATATGTATCGATTATTTGCCTCGAAAAGTAAACTAAGAGAGAGCTGCGTCATTATCGATTGATTTCGCTTCCTTAAATAAAGTTTAGTTAATTTATCGATAATTTATCGATTAGTTTGTACGGTCAAGCACATTTCTCTACACTTGCGGTTTTATTGTGGGCATCACGGCGCCAGGCCAACTCGAGATATACTTTGCCCTGCCACTGGCCGGATGTGACACGGAAAATGCACGGATCGCAGCCAACTCTAGTAGTGGTTAGAGACGGGGAAGGGGGAAGGGGAAGTGGAGGATAAAGTGGATGGAGTATCGGTATGCCGCTCTCTGCTGCCCTCTCTGGCCATGCTTCATGCTCTGCTGCATACTTTCAGGCGGCAAAGCGATTTTGCGTTTTTGGCATAGGAGAAAAGCGTCGCCGTAACAGTGCAGAAAGTGAGAAAAAAGAGCATGTGAGTATGCGAATGCACAGCGAGTATGTGCGACTGGTAGATACATTGTGCCAGTAGAACATAGCAATACCCTGTAAAGCGTGAATAGCCGTGTTTGTGGGTACGAGTTGTAGATTGATGAATGACTTCAATTTATGCAACTTCAACTTATACTGAACTTCCCTCTGCACAGATAAGCACGCGCCTCTACAGTTCCCTCAAAATTGCGAGGTATCTGAAAAAAAAAAAGTGAGCAACACCGCAAAATGCATAAAATATGCGCATATTTAATTTCGACTAGGCGTGCGGCCAGCAGGTGCAAGTGCGAGTGCGAGTGCCTGCTCCTCTATGCCAGGCACCTCCTGCCGATGCTCACCCTATTGTTGCTGCTGCTGCTTCTGCTGCTGTTGTTGTTGTTGTTGTTGTGGCAACGCTCGTTGCATTACTTTCATAAATATGCATGCGGCAGTTTGTGCTTTTAATTAAAATGCAGCGCAGCAGCCAAAAAGTGCGGAAAAAAAAAGAAATCAGCGAGCGAGGCGAAAACTCAAAGACAACACGCAACGCGCCAAAAATTTGAGTAGTCTGAAGATTGATTGAATTTTCCTTATGACAACAACAACAACTATTTCAATTAGACAAAGTATTCGCATACCATTTGCTGTCCGTCGATTTGGGCAGCAGTTGAGGAGGCTGAGGACGCGGACTTTCCGCAACTTGGCTAATTAACTCATGCAAATGTCCCCGCCGAAACTGCCCTGTGAAGAGCTAATTATGCGGCGCTCCCACTCGCTTTCTGTGTCTCCCTCTTTCTCTCTGTCTCTATCTCCCTCCATCTGTCTTCGCTGCCCCCCTCACTGCTTTGCTTTGAGCAGTGACATTTTGTCAATGTTGTCAACATGAAATCCCGAAGAGAAGTGTCATAAACTTTGACAACAGCGCAAAACTCTGCGACTCTCAGTCCGTCCGGCCCATCCGGTGTCCGTCTGTCCAGCAGTCTTCTGCTCCCGCCGCTCTCTCCTTATCCTGTGCCGGCGTAGTACAAGGGCATCATTTGCGCAGTCGTTTTGTAAAATTAATTAAACAAAAATGTAAGCAGAGTACAAATAATTTTCCGGCGCGTGCTCCAAAGTCCAACTTAAATGAATTTCTCAACAGTTTTTAATTCCAGCGAGGACACAGCTCGTCCTGCACTGGACAAAACTGGAGTGTGGTGGCAGCTGCATGCTGCAGAAACAGTTAAAGTTCGCATAATTCATTGGAAAAATATTAAAGTTTTGAATGAATAAAGCTGCCTTGACTTGCTCACCAATTTCCCAGTCAGCCTAAGATTATGCTACACTTTATTGTTATACAAAGTATTGCAATTATCACATAATTGAACATTTAACTTATTGTTCCAATAATTTATACAGGGTAATTATTCCAATGATTGCTATGGGTTATGGCGAGTCAAAACTGATGGATTCTATATCTTGAAAAATAATATAGATTTAAGGACAAAAATCTGATCATCGATTCTTAACAAGTTTGGCACTAACTGACGTTCTGGTCCAATGTAATAATAAACAAAAAATGAAGAGGCTAAAGCTACAGTCAAGTTCATTCGAAAGTAGAGTATTCTTTGACCTATATTAAAATGCCATAAAGAGTACTTACCTGTACGACAGTAACAGATCAAATAAAAGCTTGCGTTTCCTCCCTTGTTAACTGACACAAGACAGACAGACAGATCGACACGGCTCATTCGACTAGGCTAGTGTACCTGATCAAAAAAATATATACTTTATATTTTGCCACGCCTTTTTCTGCCTATTACAGACATTTGCACAAAGTTAGTGTACCCCTTTTTCCGTTTACAATGGTCGAAGGGTATAAAAATGTATACAAAATATTTTACATTATAATATTGGCTTGCAATTCTTGAAGGCGCTAATCAAGAATATATGTACGAGTATATAGTTTACGGGGTCAAAGATCTCAACTGCACCCTGTATCGATGAGAGTTTAACCTATATACCCTCAATTATTTAAATTTACAAAGTGTTCTTTAATATATTTAAGCTAAGCGGTCAGACATAAAATTATCTTGATTGATTGATTTAACGTATAATCTCTTTCATTTCATTCCTTGGGAAAAGACTGTTAGCATAAACATTTGAATTCAGGAAGTAAACTATGCTGCCTCTTAAGTATAAGCTTAATTAGTATCGTTTAATTTAAATTCAGACAGGCTATTTGCCCGTCTATTAGCTAGTTCTCTTTCGCTGCGCAATTTCTTGCAGTGCAGCATCGCTTGGCCATGATACACTGCATGGCTGAGTCGGGGCGACATCCCCTGGGGCAGGTCTTAAATTTTTAACCACGCAGTGAACAGTGAACAGTGAACAGGGCACAGTGAACAGTGAACAGGGCGCAGTTAACAGTTAACAGTTAAAGTTGCAGTTGTCACCTTTTGGGCGCGAACTTATGCGCAGATTTGTGGAGGATTGCAATGAATATTTCATTCGGGCCGCAAGCGCAGGCGAAGTGTGTGACGATTGCGGGGCGTAAGTGCCACGCCCAGCATAACCGTGTAATTTGCGACAATGGGTACTACAAGCGCCGCAGGAGCTCTTCCAGCAATGGAGTGGGTTGCTGTGGCAGCAAACGGCAGTGAAGCATTCAGGCAGTGAGGCATTGAGGCAGTGTGGCAGGCAGCCGAAAATATGCAGTGTGAGAAGGAAATCAACTGCGGGCAAAACAATGAAAATTGCACTTAAGAAAATGAATTGCATGCAAATGAGCAAATGGTGGCCGTGGCAGCAGCAGCAGCAGCAGCAGCTGTGGGCGGGGGCTGGAGCATTGCAAAACAAAACCACAAGTCAACCAGAGAACAAGCAGCTAAGCAGTGCGGCGGTAGCGTGGCAAGTTGCAAGGTGGTGCGCTGAAAAACCACAAACAGGCGATAAAATGGCGCTGCAAAATATTGTTGTTGCTGTTGTAGTTAGTTGTTGTTGGTGCCACTGATGTTGCTGTTGGTTTTGCTGCTGCTGCAGCTGCAGTTGGCAACGCGCAATAAATTTCCCATGGAAAAATTTCGTACATTTGATTTTCAGCAACTTTAACGACATTTTAATGCGCTGTGAAAACAAACAGCAAAGCGAGCCACACTATCCCATACACACACACACACACACATAAATTCTCACACTCTTTTACACACATTCGCACACACACACTCACCCGCCATAAGTCAGCTGCAGCAGCCGCTGTTAAGTTTGCCGCATGTGTTGGTGGCAAATAAAAATGGGCACTTTTAATCAAATTAATAGTGCCGTGTGCAAAAGGGCCAAGGGGCACAGTCATGCTGAGGTCAAGCAGTCACTTGCCACGAATCCTTGAACCTGCTCCCACTTGCCCACACTCCCCGCATCCCCCATCGGCCAGTCTGGCGCGCATTCTGCTTTACTCTGATGCGTTCATTGCCAGCGCAATTTGGATGCTTCTCATTTAACAAATAGTGGGAAATGCATTGCGACATATGCGACTAGTGAATACTCTACAGAGCTGGTAGAAAGGGGTGAGGAGTGAAGAAGAGAAGAAGCACTTACAGCTATCGCATTTGAATGAGAAAAGTTGCACTTAAAAGTGATGTAAGTTTTTGACTGTCTTTCTGCTAAACTATTTCCCTCTGCTTCTCTCCTCCCCCTCTCTCTCTTTCATCTCTCCTTCACCCTCCCCTCTCTCTTTCCCTCGCTTCTTCATCCTCTCCCCCCACTGAGAACATTGTGTAAAACTGCGTATGATATGCGGCATTAAGACATTCGACCTCTTCAAAGGGTCGCAGCTGCCCCACGTTGTCTGCTCAACTTTATGATACCCATGCCAAGCACTTTATGAGTACAGGATATAAAAGTGCAGCGAACTGATAGAGTGCGTTAGCAAGAGGGTGCATGTATGTGTGCATGTGCGTGATGCATGGCAAAAACACTAAAATCGCTTTGGCAATCAAATGCGAAATCAAAATCCGAAATTGAAAAACGCAAACAAAATTGTAAAGTGGACTTTACGAGTCTATCGAAAGTGTTTGAAATTCACTGGCACTGCTGCACAATTCCCCCGTCAAAAAGGGGGTAGACCACATGTGAACAGAGGAGGAACGAGTGGGGAATGGGGGCGTGGCTATTGAGTCGCAGCAATGCATTAAGTGCTAACTGTAACTGACGGCGCGTTTAACTACGACGGAGCAAGTTGGGAACTGCAAAACAGTTGTGGCACTTGCAGCAGCAGCTCTCGCAGTTGTAGCCAGCAGGCAACCAAAGGACACTCACACACACACACCCACGTACATGTGCACAGGCTGTGGCAGAGCAGAGCTGCCTCTAATCAATCAGCCCACAACTGTTTCCACAAATAAGTATTAGGCCTGACCGCACTTGCGAAATGCACTAATTACTTTAAAAGCCGCCATCCGATTGCCAGGCACCCTGACTGACCTATGACCACTCTTATCACTCACCCTGCCCTTGGTCAACCACAGCTGTCAAAAGGGGGCGTGTCAGCCGGGCGCCTAGCTTAAATGATTTTTCACACCGTGCGCCAAAAATTGCCATCAATGCGATTTTCATTGAACATCTGCGAAGACAACAAACGAGCGTCGATAAATAAATAATAAATAAATAATTATAAGCGATATTTCAATGTGCTTTTTTCCCTTCAATACCCTGTAAGTGGAGCGATCTGCTGAAAGGGTGTTATCTCTGTCAGTTATAGTAGCAGAGAGAGAAAGAAAGAGAAGAGTGAAATCAGTTTATTGCTGAGCAGCTTGAGGAGTTGCACCTACTACGAGTCAGTTAAAGCTTTTTACAGGGTAAGTACCTGTGTATCATACTCTGTACTTTCTTGCAGCATTGCATTTTATTTCCCATTGATTGCCGCTGCGGCCAGGCCGATAAATCAGTCATTAAAGCGCCTCAAACTAATGCGACAAATGTGCGCAGCGGCCACATAAATTAAAATTAACATTTGCCTGTGTGTGTGTCTCTCTGTGTGTGTGTAAGTGTGTGCATGTATGTGTCTGCGAATTAGTGAAATGAAAACCCAACATGCTGACCACAAGCTGCCGCAGCAGCAGGCGCTGCAGCTTAATGAGTTCAGTGTGTCCTTCCCTGAGCTGAGTTTGCTGCTTGGCCAATTAAATAACAACAAAAATGAATTGCCTGCGAATTTCTAACTATATTATAAATAATTTATGACAAACGTTTCCTTTGCCACGCCCCACAACATCAACAAAGCCCGAGCAAGCGGAAGCAGCAGCAGCTTAGCCCTAAGAATGCCCCAGGCGGGGTCTGCCTTCGCCGTCTAACCCTTTGTGCACCTGGCCAGGCTCGACGCGGCAACTAAACAACAAATTTGGACGCCACAAGGCGACATAAATTTTTCTTATGAATAAATTATTGAGCGCACCAGGAGATGCCCCTGAGCTCCGTCCAAAAGCAGCAGCATTCACTCTTGACAGACTTTTAGTTTTCCCTTTTGCTTTTGCCTTTTCTCTTTCTTTTTGGGCAATGTCAAAGTCTGTTGGGCTACTTAAGACGTTTATGTAGGTTCAAGCGCTTGACTCCTGCCTGGCGTTACGGCTCCTGCTTCGGAGCTGGCTGTAAATGTCGTGTTAGTCGCCACAGCCACAGCCACAGCCACAGCGCGATTGCATGTACACATGTTTCGCTGTGCGACCAGTACAAGCGCAACACTTAACACTTGCTCCTGCTCCTGCTCCTGCTCCACCTTCAGCCCGGGGAGAGAGCATAAAATGCTTTCATTTTTATGTGTTTGCTGTCTCTGCTGCTTGAGGGGCTGCGCCATCGTTTATCATCATTTGCCTGGTCAGGCAAGCGCCGAGAAGTAGGCAATAGTAGGCAGGAGAGCTGCCTGCCAAGGAGAATATACTGGAGTTGCCTCTCTGTCTCTATATATTTTATAGAGAAGTACAAACAGGCATATAATTAATCTATACTTTATTACTTCTATACTTTATATAGTTATCACCAAGTTTAATGTATGGTTGTATATATTATACATTAGTTACTTCTTTTACTACATATTTTTAATAAATGTATACTTTATACAGATATCACTAAGTTTAATGTTTATATCGCGCTTTGAAGCTGTTGATTTACCACCGCAGTTCATCACTTTGATGGAAATATGAGAAGTATGACTAAGTAGGTGCAATTTCAATATAGAAATTCATTGACGAATGCTGTGGCAAATAAATTGAATATATCTTTCATATATGCACATATTTTTACGGTAAATATATTGCTGATATTTCATTTTAATAGTACGTGCAGTGTTCCCCTCTTACTCTTCCTGTGGTTCTCACATCTGTGTGAACTGTTGCTTAATTAAATTGCAGGAAAACTCATTTAGCCTTTTGTTGGTGTGTTGTTGTATTTGTTTTTGGCAAATACGCAAATGTTTTACAAATAAATAAAAATTGTTTTTTCCATTTCAAGTGTCGCATTTTGGTCTAATTCGCGCCTCATTATGCAGTGTGCACTCGCTGACATTTGTGTGTGTGTGTATGTGTGTGGACAGGATGTTCCTGTCAATATTCAATGCAATCAGACCTCAAACAAATGTCAGAGATATATATCTCTGTCTCTCTCTCTCTATCTCTTTTGCTCTTCGTTTTTAATTTAAAATTCATTTGCACGTTTAATGCAATTTTCTAAATTGCATTGATTGTGTGTGTGCGTGTGTGCGTATGCAGCAACAACAACGACAACGACAACGACAACAACAAAAACAGATATGCAAATATGAAAACTGATTTCTGGTGCCAGAAATGATTGCATACGGTCGAACGCAGCGCTCTTTTAATGCTAATTTAAGGGAATTTAATTGAAATCGATTTGCACAAGGAATTCACTCAGTTTCATTAGGTCTCTCCCTTTCTCTCCCCCTCTCTCTCTCTCACTCTTGGCAGTTATTAAATTGTTATAAATAAATATGAAATAAGTTTGGCAAACAGCCAGCGGCAGCAGGCAGGACGGAAGCATCATGGAAATCGAGAAAACTTGCAGAAAACATATTGCAACTTTCTTTGGCTGATCCTTTTTTGCGCCCCATTTGAAGGCGAATCGAACTGCCTTCAGGCTAAACATCAATCAATCAAGCTGCCTGCTGCCACTTGCTCCCCTACCCCAACGTGCACCCCTCTGCCTGACCCTTTTAGGTCTATGTGCAGCTTGGAGCAAGTTTTCCAGCTGTGGCTGTAGTTGGTCCCAAAGTATTTACAGCATATGCAACTTGTACAACGTGGCGTATGATGAATACTTAAGGGCGAGCATTTCATTATTATTATGCAGGCCTTTCTCGGACTCGTTTGGGCTCAAGACAGCATAAACACACAGACAGAGAAAGATGAAGAGAGAGAGAGAGGGAGAGAGAGAGAGAGAGAGAGAGAGAGAGGGAGACAAGCGCTTTGTGTGAACGTATCGTTAGATAAGCCCAGAGAGAAAACTTTTTTTGGACTGTTTGGAAAAACTTTCGCCTCGAGTTCGCTTGGTTTGCATTCCCATCCACAGCCCCCCTCTTGCCACGGTCCCCCCTGCCATGGTTTCTACTCTCTTTATGCAGCCAACACCCATTCATGAATAATTAACGGCATTGTTGTTGTTCAATAGACCCGGCGGTCCCTCAAAGCGCCCGAATTGCGCATGGGGCAACTTTAAGTTTTAACTGCGCCCAGGGGCATGCAACGGTTGCGCTTGAACTTGTCAAGTTCTCGCCCAGTTCAGTTGCTGAAGCAGTTGCATGGCTTATAAAATTTAATTGGATTCTGATGCCAGCAAGCGCCGCAAGCGAAGCCGGAAGGGAATAGGGAGAAATTGATTTGGGGTTGCATGCCACAAGCTTGCAGCTCAGCTTTTTGCATCCATTTCCATTTCCATAACCCAAGCGAATTTCCTTTTGCTAACGTTTTTATTGCCTTTCACGCTGACCAAGCAACAAAATAGTCGAACTTGCCGCGTCCCGCTTGCCGCTTGCCGCATTGCGCACGCAGCGTGCCAATGACCCCCACACTCTCAATGTTGCAACATGCACATGCAACACTCCATTTAAATGCGCGCACGTGACTCTCGTTGCAGCTGCAAGATTTGCCTCAACCAAATTGCGACTGGGGTCCAACAAGAAACTTGCGGCTTTCAGCTTATCCAATGATTTCTGCGATTTAAGCATCCATCAGGGTAAATAACTTAAACCACAGCCCCACAAAACTCAACGTTCAATGTTGCACACTGCACTCGCTATAAATATTTAGATAAGTTTCTTCATTTTCAACTGAATGTCCTTAAGAAAGTTGCTGAATATTGTGATCTGATTTGGTTGAAATTGAAATGCAATGAATTGATTGTCTTCAAATGCAACACTCTTTGTTTAGTTTAAATTATATAGATTTATTTAATTGATATTATAAATTTGTAATTTGATGCGTTGCAATGTTTTCTTGAATTAGTATGATAGATCGAGTACTCAACCGACACAGCACACACTCTGGCATCGACTCATCGATTTTCTATAATATGAATAATATGTACGTTCGATTGCAACATTACTTAAAGTGAATGTTCTTTAGCTGTGATATATAACTGCAATATTGGCTGTGATGCAACTACCTAAATTTTGTCATACTACTTCTTAATATAGCCTCTGTAACAGTTGTCATATTTTAATGAAATTAAAGAGAAATATCAAAGATAAAATAACATTAAAATGTGGTGAGTTTGATTAGAATATCACATAAAATAACAAAGATAGAAGATAAGTGCTATGACAGCAATATAATATCGTTAACTGAATATAATGAATTGTGGACAATTAACCAAAAGTAAAATGTGTTTGCCAGCAATATCTTGAAAAATAACAAAGATCGAAAGATAATTGCCATGATAACTGCACAATATAGTTCTGTCTTATGCAAAGCCAAGTACCAAGTTTCATTAAGATTTCTACCAAATTGAGAGTAAATTGGGGGAAATGTTTGGGCTGGCAGATAATTTCATAGAAAGTCATATTGATGGAGTGTTAGATAGAAAGCTGGATAGAAAGACAGGCAGACAGACATAACATATATAGGTTATTCATGCTGATTAAGAATATATACCTCAAGAGGTTGTATGTATCTCCTCTCTAACTTCAAAATTCAGGAGGACATCCCGCACTTACTGTATCTATCTGTCCACTGAGCTAATCTCATAGGGTATGTAATCAAATGAGCACTTCATTTATTTCGTATTATTTCTGCTGGTCTCATCATCAAGTTTGACTGCGTCCAATCAAGCTGATAATTGCATAAAACAAACTAAGTTTCCTCCTCGACTTAACTTTAATTGCGTCTTCTCGTGGGAATTTGGCAAGTGCGAAAATTGTCGGCCTGCTGAGCTGATTTTCTAATTAAACAAATGCGCACAATGGCCGAGAAGGCCGAGCAGACAACAACAACAAGGCCAAACATCAAAGTTCCATATCCGTTTCCGTCAGAGTCACAGTTACAGTCACCAATACAGTCACAGTTACAGTCGCAGTTACAATTACAATTTCGCGGCATTAAACAATTCAATTATGCGCAAGACGAGCTTCAACAATGGAAGCCATCGAGCCGATTCTTGTTCAATGCGACTTTTAATTGCAGCGCCAAAGTGTAGTGAAGCTTACCGAGAGTGTCGGCTGCCACGCCCGCTTCCCCCTCCCCGCCACTCGGCACACCCCCTGCGACAAAATGAAATCTTAAATCACAGCATGTTATTTCCGCTGCACGAGGCGCGCTAAAGGAATACGAAATCCCGGCAGGAGCTGCTGGAGCGGCACATTAAACGTTCCGTTTCCGACAGAGCGCCAGGACGACATGCTAAGGACAACGATTATGTTGGCCCAGCGTACTCTCACGCGCGTGTTGCCCAATCGGGCTGCTTCTTTTTTCCCCGCGTTTGTTTTTGCCTTCCCCTGACTGCCCTGTCTGCCTTCTGCCATTGGCCGTGGCCGTTTGCCGTTTGCCTTTATCAGCAGCGCCTTTTATGTCATCATAACCGCAGCGCAATGGACTCCATAACAAGCAGCAGGTCCAGTCGTATCCACAGTCCAGCAACAGCATCGGGCAGCCGGCAGGCAGGAGCTGCGTCGCCGGCCATCCTGCGGAATGTCCGTTTACATAAATTTCGTGGCGCAGCGAGGAAAACTGTCGAGCGTGCAGAAAAATGAGATGACAAATGAAGTTTGTCGGCTAATGGCAGCGGAAATGCGAGCGGGACAACCAGGGCAGGGTGGTAGACAACTTGAAGGGTGCAGGGAGGGGGGGATAGGGAGGGGAGCACTGACCAAGCAGTGGCATTCAGTAGGTACCGTACACAGCTTATACTTTTTGCGGCGTGGCAATGAACGGAAGTTGAAACAAACAAGTAAATAAATGGCGCCAATTGGGCGACGCTTCCAGACCACGTACCCCCTGTCCCTCTCCCTCTCCCCCTCTACCCACTGCCTGTCATACTGGTGTCGTTTGTTGTTTTAAAATTGCAAGGGGGAACTGAGGAGGAGTAGGAAGGGAGAGAGGTAGGGGAACTTGCTGGGTAATCCGAGGCGAGTCAGCCAAAGCGATTATTACGAGTAAACACAATCCATTTTCGCGTATGATTGGTGGCTCTGGCGGCGGAGCACATAATTAACGACGCACTCAGCTCGGACGGATCTCGGCGCTTAGCTCCACAGTAGCACTGCAGCCTCGTCAGATTACGGGGCAGTGCTTAAGCAGTCGTTGGCTTCTCCCTCTGCCTCTTTCTTGGCTCTGCTCGCGTAACTCAATATTAAAAACCAATATCTTCCCTTCCACGGGCGCAGACTAAGTCCTTTTCCCTATCTAAAGCTGCATGAATGTAGATAACACACACACACCGCAGACACACACACAGCAGCACAAGTCGTCGCCATCGAACTCGTTGAGGCGCCCCTGCCAGGACGACATTGTCGTCGCATAAACAAGCTGAAAATCTAATCGCCAGCAACAATCAAAGTGTCCAGTTTTGATATTAAGTTCAGCATTAACTGTAAGCTAGACAAGTGTCTGGGACCCACTCGCTGCGTATACGTAATGCGTATACGTAATTTGAGGGGCGTCATGTGGCATAATGTGCCATCAGCAACGAATGTTCGCTGAGCGGACAGCAAACGCATTTACCAATACAGAAAGTCAACCTAGTGCACACACACAGGCACACACACACGCACACAGGCACACACATGTATATACTTATATAAGTATATATAGATGTGCCACCCCTGGGCGTTGTAAATATTATTGTTATCTTACACTATAAATCTACATATGACAATTTTCGCACAGCTGCCTGGCTAGCGGCCAGTTGCCACATGCCGCTTGACACTTGCCACTTGCCGCACACATGCCACACATTCCACCAACAACAACAGCACGGTGTCCATCTCTCTGTTGTCCTTAAAGCAGTCGCCATTTGCCAATAGTCCTTTACCGTGTTGCTGCATTTCAATTAGCTTAAAGTTCTTCCCTTCATTCTTAAAGAGTTAAATAGGGGAAAAGTGTTGGGAAATTAAAGGTAACTTAGCAACAAACCCTTTAATGTGCTCTTGAAGGTAGCTAGGTACATCTACTCTATGCAGCAAGCAGAAGGTCAGCTACAAGTGCTGAGCGTGATTATCCCTCGAACAAGTTGAATAACAGTAAGTTTTGCAGGGTGAACAACTAAATACTTTGTATATATACTCTACATTATATATACTCTATATATACACATTCCTATTCAGTCTAAGAACCCCTGCTTATTTTCAAGGGTAGCTGCAGATCGTTCTGTTTAAACTTGTTGGAGTGAGCCTCCTTCAGTGCCTCTGTCTTTCGCCTTCAGAGTCTTGTTTACAGTACAAGCTTAATTGGCAGCTGCCCTTTGCCCTTTGTCCCTTTGCTTCAGTCCTGCCAACCTCCCCCCCCGCAGTGTCCTTCGTTACTGCTGCTACCCTTTGCTGTTGCCCCTTTCGCTGTCCGCTAATTAACAATTTGATGCTTTCTTTTGCATAAAGGCTTTTGACGCGCCACAAAGCCAGGCGCTGCCGCGAGCTGCCACTTCATTGCTGTTGCAAGTGGCAAGAGTTATGCGCTACCGCCTGGTGGGGCTTATCTAAAGCTGCCTCACACCTACGCTGTTGCTGTTGCAAATTCAATGAGAACTCGCAGAACAGTCCGTGCAGCGTGCCACATGTTTCAAGTTGAGCGTTTGTGGCACTTTTTGTGGTATTTTTGCCATGCACCACATGCACCACATGCATGTGCGGCATGTTTTGCTGCAGAAATGTGGCACATGCATGGAATTGCATAAATCAGGAAACGGGACACGGCATATGGCATAGCGGGATACGGGATACGGGATACGGGATACGGAAGGACATACATACGATTGTTGATAGCAAAGAGCACAGCGAAGACAGCGACAGAAATAGCAGAAACGGCAGAAACAGAAACAAAAGATATGTACAACATCCGGCTGCATGGCAACAGCTATCCCCGCCCCAGCCCCTGCACCTGCCCCACGTTGCAACAACAGCACGGACAGCAGAAGAGCAAGGCGCAACAGCCATGTTTAGTTTTATGAACTGGACACGCTGTGGCATGCCCCGCAGCCAGGTGCCATGGCTGCCAATAGACAACGCAATAGACTGAAGGCAGGCGCTGTGGCAAGTGAATCGCTGCCTGATAAGACTCAGCAGCAGCAACAGCAGTGGCAGCAAAACAAAGCAGCAAAACAAAGCAGCGGCAACTCCACGACAGGATGAATGCCACTTAACTTTGACCCTAACGAACGCGCGCTAGTTAGCCTCTTTTTCTCTGTGTGAGTGTGTGTGTTTGTGTCGGGAAGTGTTAAAGTGTTTGTGTGTGCGTGTGCTTGTCGGCTGGGCCATTTTGCGTTATCAGCGGTCAGCGCAGCCTCCACAGCATTCTATCGCATCCCTTCGCATGCCTTTGCTGCCTCTTGCAGCCCCTTGCAGACCCCTTCTTGGCCCAGAGCAAGTTGTTGACACTTTTATGAACTCCGCAGATTGGCCATGTTGTGTGGCTTCTCCTGCGGTTTGTTGGCCTTTACGCTGCTGCGCGCGGCAGCTGCCTGATTTTTCCAGCCACACAACACACACTGAGAGCACAGTTATTTGAGGCGATGCCACAACAACCAGTCCAAGACAAAGTCAATGATAACAGCAGCAGTAATAGACGCACTTGTAAAGTCAGACCAGGACAAGGTAGAGTAACAGGCAGAGGAGAAGGCAAACAAGAAGGCAGAGAAGAAGGAGAAGGTGAAGGAGCAGGCAAAGGAGAAGGCTGATAAGCAGCAGTAAGAATAGTAGTTTGAGGACTTCTAGCATGGCTAGGAGTTCTTTCATCAAAACAAGACTCTAGAAAATATTATTGCCTCATCACGGAAGAGCATGATTCTTTTATATACAATATATTCATATCATGCAAACAGTTTTGTCATTCTCTCAGCCTTGTTGAAGCAACTTGGAACTAGAACTGTGGGAAGCTAATACGCAAGTTGTCCAAACAAAACAGAACGATCTTAAAATCGAATCGTTGGATATCAAATATTGTCCCATATTTATTAACTTGGCGTTTTGGCCAGGCTTTCTGCAGCTTATTTAAAAATAATCACTGAATAATTTGTTGATATTTCATCCAGGTACTGCAGATTAAAGATAAACCATAGATATTCCCATTGTAATATGCAGCCATCAGACCAATTGAAATTTCTCTAACATTTATTATTATGTATTATGGTCATTTATCTATTTAATCTTTAATGAGTTAATTTATCATATATGTATAATATATATATATATATATATAATATACATATACATATATCTTAGCAATCAAAGCTTACAAAGCTATTAATTAAGTTTGTTTATATAGAATCTGATTTATTTAACTGATTGCAACGGATCTATAATATTTATTATGTTCACGATATCTATTTATAACCGATATTTGTAGTTCACTTGTTTGTAAGCGATATTTGTAAATTGCTCAACACTTATTGCTTGACTTGATCAATGATTTATCGAAATGTGGTGGTAGGTCGATATGATTAAGCTGAGGAGAATTAATCGAAGCAAAGCAACAATGCGTGAAATAAAAAAAGAGATTCATAGTGATCCAAACAAATTAATATTATAATATATATAATAAACGCCACATAATCTTTATTATTTTTGACAAATCAATCGCTACAACAGATACAAAGCCCTGCCCGGTCTCCATAAGGCCACATTAATGCAACGCTTGTGGCAGCTTGTGGACTGCATGTCATCAAGGGAGCCCCACTGAGGCAACTGCCAGCGGCATTGGTGGCCCATGTAGTATAAGGCGTCAGGTGTTGCAGCTGACGTTGCCAACGGCCGGGCTGAAAACTGCTGCCACTCACCAACTGCTGAGGCCTAAATTCACACACACACACAGAGAGAGAGAGACAACAATGGTCTGCCACTTGCCACTTGCCACTTGGTACTCAAGAAACAAAGCCGCATAAGCCCCGCCGGGTGGGGCCAAGCACATAATTGCAATCGTGATGGCTCGTAAAAATGTCAATTTTAATAGATTGCCATAAAGCAGAGAAGGGAAAATGCGAAAATGGGAGCAAAATGTGAAAATCTTTTGCTGCTCATTTGCATTGGACTCCGTCTTGACGTTTTCATTACGCGCCAAGCGAGGCTCCACTTGGCCACAAGGCCGTCTTGCTATCAAGCATTCATTGTTGTACTGCAGAGACAAGAACTGCCTCAGTCCCTCTTCTATTTCTGTGCTCTTCCTCCCTGCCTCTCCAGCTTAATGCACTTTGCAATATTTTAATTAAAAAATTTCTGCAGTCGCTTCTGCCTTCTGCTGGCTGTTGGCTCATTATGCGGTCCCATTGTGCTAGACTCATCTCGACTCGACTTGGTTCGATGGCGCATTAAGGCGAAAGAACGAAAGGACTTTCGGTTCCAAGTGACAGGCTGACAATTGTCAACAACAACAGCAGCACTTGAAGCACAAGACAAACAGCACACACTCTTTTTGCCAATGCCACAATCTATAATGTGTACCACCCTCCCCCCACATCCTCCCCTATGCAGCAGTTGCCCACTTTCTCGGCAGATGCAACCGATTTGTCAGGCTTGAGAAATGACCACACAAAAAGGCACAATAACTTGGCCAACTGGCTGCTCAGTTTTAAATTAATTGTTTGTGCACAAATTGTATACACAAGCAGTGCCAGTGCACTGAGCGAAAACGGAGGTACAAAACATAAAATGAAAGCTGTACAAGGAGTGAAGTTTACTATGTTGGCAGATTGGTTTTTTCAGTGCACAGAGAAGTATAAATGAAATGGAAACTCAGTTGAGTGTGTGTGTGTGTGTGTAGCATACAACGCCCTTACACGACAGAGCAAGTGACGGGCCACATGGCGTATGCGTGCTGCCAACTGTCAGCAGCTAATGGGATACAAAACAACTGCAGCCGCATTGAGCTTCTCCCTCTCCCCCCTCTCTCTATCTCTTTCTCTCCGGTTTTAGGCAAACATAAATAATGAAACATACCACACTTGATTATAGCTCCCAAGCGGCGTTACGCTAAAAAAGTAATTAAAATTTTGTCAACATTTTTTTGCCATCATCTCTCGCTCGGGCTGCCTCGACTTAGGCGCCTATGCAAGCCACGTTCTCTCTCTATGTACACAGCTGGGACAGCTCAACACCTAACCAAATAGAGACGGAGAGGAAAAGCCATTAAAATTCAAAACTGTTGTAACTGCTGTTGTTCTTATTGTGTGTATGCGTGTGTGTGTGGGTGTGGGTGTGGGTGTGGCACGTGCCCACAAAATGCTTAATAATAATGTTTTTCGCGAATCGCAAACATTTATTTAGCCAGCAAATATTCAGTATAATTGCTGCATTAACAGCTGTTCACGCGCACGTTTTAATTTTGATTTGCATTTTTTACTCAATACCCTGTAGTCAAACGGAATTGGGGAGTTGTGGTTTGTTATTTATATTTTTTTTTTATTTTTTTATTTATCTTATTTTATTTGTATTCTGCAAATATCTTTGCCTTTTCAACTGCAGACAGTCTAAGCTACCTATAATGAAATATTATTACAGGGCATCCCAGGGTCTAATAATGCCCTTGGGTAAGTGCATTAATAAATGCCTATGCGGCGCTTTGTTCACTTGTCTCTTTAGTATGGAAAACAACTAAATGCGGCAAATCGAAATGAAAAACTCGTTAACATTATCGACATCCATTATTTACTTGTGCGTGTGTGTGTGCGTCTGTGTGTGTGTGCGTGTCTGTGTGTGTGTGTGGGCGTGGCAATCAATTGTTGTCATCATATTTGTACGATTGTCGGCTTATCGTTATTTACATGTGCTCAGCTAGCTGGGAGCGCTAATAGCTAAACTATTCTAATCCATTGTAAATATTTGCCCAAATCCCAAACATAATGGACGCTGTTCGTGCGTGTATGTGTGTGTGTGTGTAAGGGACTGTATCTTGATATGTAGCATATACAGCTTCATTAATATTGTATAGACATTTGGGCTGCGGCAAATGTAAATACTGGCATCATTTTTCGCCAAGGACTCCGACTCGGGTCGATCCTTAAATGTTGTGGGAATTCGGTGGACCGCAAATAATTAATTCTATTCAATTTGGGCATCAACAATAAAGCTCAAAACTCATTAGACTTTTAACGCAATCAATTGTGGGGGTAAGCACAGACAAATACCCTGCAGAGTTGTGCCCTTTATTTATTTTTCATTTACAATTATTTATTTATATGTATAATATATTCTACACAGTCTCTCTGTTTACAGGGCATCTGCTAGTCTTCTGGCTGTCACATATAAACATCTCTTCATCTATTCACGGTCTGTCAGCTTACGGGGTATCTGCTAGTCGTGCTCGGTCGTCTATTTGTCACATTTAATTCTCTTCTGTTTTGCTTTGGCGAGTCGTAAATTTGGGTTGAATTATTCAACTAAATTGCATTTAAAAGCGACAACAATCGTTTATGCGTGACAAGTGTTTATAGATAGATCTCTGTACGATGTATACATATTTATAGCTCATTTCGGGCTCAACTGATTTCAATTGCAAACTAGGTCAAGGCGCAAGCACAGCCACAGGCAGCTCCGGCGAGGACAAAAGGTTTGCAACTCTGCAACTCTGCAACATCTGCAACTCTTCAAATTTGCTGAGGCAACAGAACTCAGTAAAGATAACTTCCAAACAACCATAAACAATGCCATAAATATTAAAGATGCCCTGCAGTCTTGCCAGAGATTTGGCCAACCAATTCCGCAATAATGTTGTATCCGAAAACTGGTTTTGGTTTTTGCCAAATCGAATCGCAAATTGTAATTAAAAAGAGTCCCCTGTTTTTTTTTTTTCTGCGGTGTTTGCATATGCATGAGCGGGGCGGCGTGTTGTAGGCCTAATTTAATTACAAACGCTATAAAATAGACCAAATGCAAACGCATCAACAGCGGCTGCAGCGGCAACAACAGCAGTGGACGAACAAAAAACTTTCAATACTTTCGACAATAACTGCGAATTTTAATTAAATGCAAATAACTGATGACTGTGTGCGGGTCTATGTGTGTGAGTGGGTGTACTGCATATTAAATTTGCAGTATTTTGGTTCGTTTGATGTTTTGAGGCTGCATGTGGCAGCGTGTGACGCCAGTTCAGCTGCATTTCGACCGCTGCCTAAAAGTATGCAACATTTTCAAATCAAATTTTGGGCATTTTATGCAATTATGCATGCGATTGCGGTGGAATGTGGTGATTGTTGTTTGTGTGTGCTGCCAGTGCAACGTGGGGCAGCGAGTTCGGATGCGGGTGTGGCCCGCGTTTGTGTATTGCGCTTTCATTTGATTTCATTTGCGGCCATCCAAATTTGCAGCTGCCTTTCCTTTTTTTTTTCTTCTGTTTCAAGCTTGTTTTTCCTTCCGCTGGACGACCATTAATGCCACTTCAACTAAATTATGACACAACGGGATACAAACACTCACACACACACGCTGGCGCTTGCCGCAGCTGGCGTTGCGGCAACTGTAAAACTTGCGCGTAACATGGAAAAGTCCTTCGCATCCTTTGCACATCAACATCAACGCGCCTGTTGGGCGCATGTTAAACACTCGAATGCAATTTGTTAGACAAGATATGTGGCAAACTCCACACTCCACACCCGCCTCCCCTCCTCGTACACCACCACCCTATACCCTGTGTGACTGTCATGCTGTCGGCTATGTTGGCAGCTGCTAAATTTATGCAAACGCATGCGCCAGCCGAACGCATAATTCACATAATTTGTAGCCGTTGCATTTTTCGCCAAAATGCTGCGTCCCTCTCTCGTCCACTCCCATTCTCATTCGTCGTTGCTGTCGTCGTTCGTGTTGCTGCCGCATTTCATATGTTGTGTTGTGGCACAAGTGGCACAAGGCGTTGGCAAAAGACAGCAGCAGTGGCCGCAGCAGCCGTCGCTGATGCATCACACTGATGGCCGAACAATTTGCCAAGCGTTTTGCATAATATCAAATTGCATTGCAAATGATGATCAGCGCGAACAACATGAGCAGAGAAGCTGCTGCAACATCTATTATCGCCTTGTCCTCAATGTGAGGCAACTTCAAACGAGTTGAAATTGCGCAATTGTTGTACAGACACATGGATTTATTGAATGAAGGAAACCCTTCAGGCCTTTTAAAACTAAAGGAGCCCCTAGCAGGCGACGCACCTGTCAAGCAGGACATAAGTTAAGTATACTGCCTGTTGACACATGGTTTTACTACGGAAGGAGCTTGCTTGGAATTATATTTATATCTTGATGAAATTGCATATGTATGTTTATTATATATATAGAAAAAGCTCGATAGTTTGTATGGTGATATATCGGTCCGATCCAACTTCTATAAAGCGCGCAAGTTGCATCAAATTAACATTAAAACTAAGAGACTGCTTTGTGTTGGAATAGATGGACACACAGGGCTAATTCGATTCCTAGCCAAACTTGCAGGAGTTTGCCTTGCAAACTCCTAGCCAAAACAATATACCATCTGCAAGGGTATAATTAAACAACACAATAAAAAGTAATTTATTAATTCAAAGAGTCAACAATAAGAAACATGTATTTCGTTTGAATTTAATCTTCTCAATTCAATAATCTACATTTAAATTCTGCAATAATAAGTTAATATGACTTATTTCCGATTTATTTGTTATCAAATATTCTCGATTACAATATCAGCAAAGAAGCTGTCAAATTATTTAATTTACTATTATATTAATTACAGCCTATATTAATTACAGCCTGAAAGTATGCAAAGAAGACTTTTAACTGTCTGCACTGAGAAATGCCATTGGATATGAACAATTTCAGCCTTGATTATTAGTCTAATATTTAAGTTAATTAATCTTGAAATAAATATCTAAGCAGCACATGTCAAGTATTCATTTTCATTAGTGCCTAAAAACACAAGGAAAACTTATAAATGCCTGCATTGCACAAAGTTTGCGCAATATAATATAAAATTATTTAATAGAAATTGCATCGGAATATCACACAAACAACTCACTGTCTTCGCATTCTCCTGCTACTTTCAATTTTGCGAGCCAATGCAACGCGATATATTTACTATACTCTGGCTGAAACACAAATTGATAGCCACAATATCGAGTTTTGTAATTAGCAAAGATGCCAAAGTGCGCTGGCAGGTCAGCGGGTTTGGTTAGGTAAAAGTTTTTAATTAAAAATCTGCCAATAAATTATTTGTCACGCAAACAAAGACGATGCGATGGGCAACAATAATCATAATAATAATAGCAATAATAATAATAAGGAGAAGGAACCGCAGTTCAAGAGGAGAAAATTCATTACAACAAATATTTCTCATTAACTGATTATGCAAGGCATTAGCATAGACAACAGAAGCGTTGCCGGGACAGAACAGGCCAGGCCAAGGCACCTTCTCCATCTCTCTCTCAGTTACTTTCGTATCACTCCCCTTCCCACGCCAACGTTGCTCGTGCTTGTCAGGCGTTTGCGTTGTAAAGTTTTTCTAATTGAAAATGCAAACGCGCCTGAAAGGATGCGGCAACAGGATCAGAAGGGCCAAAAGCTCCAGCTGCACACTCGACCGACTTGGACCACGTCTTCGCTGGCCAGTTGCTTATGGGCCGCAAGTAGAACAGACAACTGCAGCAGCAGCAGCAACAGCAACAGCAGCAGCAACAGCGCTGCTAGTCCTAGCACAAAATACAAATAATATATTTAAAATAGCCGCGAAATGGCGTCGGGGCAACGCACACAAAAGCGTAAAAGCGCGAAAACACAAAACAACAAGCAGTGAAAAGGAAGAGCAGATGGGGAATGGGAAGGGAGCAGGGAATGGAGTAAGCGGGAATCGACGAAGCGTTGCAAGGCCACAAGGCGGGCGGGCGAGGGGGTGTTGCGTGTTGCATTTGCTGTGTGGCAGGCGAGTGGCAAGTCAAAGTCTTAAATTGAAAATGAAACTTAAATTAAAATGCCAACTGGAGTGGAACGAAAATGATATTAAAACCGAAGCAGCAGCAACAGCAGCAACGACAACAATGCAACAGCAACAATAAAAATGCAGCGGCTGCATCAACAACAGCAACAACAACAATGGGCAAAACAAGGCACGCCAGGCAGAGTTCTACGCAGCTCGTCTGTCCCTGCGCCTGCATTGGCATTGATAGCTGACAGTTTTGCAGCAGCAGCAACAGCAGCAGCCGAGCGACCAATAAACTCTGCCACTACTGGCATTTTGTGGCATGCCACAACAACCTCAAGTTTGTCAACAATAATGAAATTGTCGCATTCACAGTTCATCGAGACTTTTACATAAGAACACTTTTCTAATTAAGTAGCAAAAAGGTAATTTATACACACGCACACACACACGCAAACTAACGGATGTGTGCATGTGTGTGTGTGTGTGACTGCACATATGTGCCACACATGTTGCACGAAAGTTTCGATCGTTAAATGCATAAATAACCGTAGAGTGAAGTCGCTTGCCGGAACACTCGGCGTATACGCAATGTTTACCTCTGGCTCCATCTCCTTTTCGTCTTCCTCCTTCACCCGCTCGACTCCGACTGCGACTCTGAATTATGTATTTTACTGTTGCTGCACTTCGACACAAATGTGCACATTTCTCATATGGGGAAAACAGATAGTGAAGCCATTCCTCACATAATATAATGATACCGAACGGAATTACTCGCGAAAGAAGAAAGAGACAGAGCGAGAGAGACAGAGAGAAATGGAAGAGAAAAACTGCGCTGACAAGGCATAAGGCGTGTGGAGAGAAACAGAGTCTAACTTATTAAGTACACAGACATTTATTCCCTGCCAGGCAAGGCATACTCCTATATGGAGGCGTGGCAAGGTTTGTACGTTTGTATTTCCAATCGGAACATTGAGCTCAGTCAGAAACAAGAAACGAACGGGAGCAGTCGAGCGTACATGAAATTAAGATACCATTTGCATAACTTTTAAAACGATTCTCAACTAGAGCTCGAAGAATAAGTGATTTGTGGGCGAAGTGGGCGTGGTCTTTCCAATTTGAAATAAACATTATCTGCGTGCGACATACGAAAACCTTCATGCGAAATTTTCCATTTATAGCTCTTAAGATTGTTGAGTTTGGAGCGTTCATACGGACAGAAAGACAAAAAATATGGACATGGATAAATTTTTCGATGAAGTTACCTTTTTGATCATTTTCAATGGACGAAAAGTAAACAAATTAATGCTTCGAATCATCCAGCTCTTTCACAACTTGATAATCTATCAATATTAATCGTCACTACGTTGCTGACTTGATGAGGTTACTCCTTCTCGTTCAGAACTAGCACTGTTGACACAATTGTGCAGTGGGGGGATGGAATGGACAGAGTGGACAGAGCACGCATTATATAATGACTATAGTAAGCCCCCAGGCACATTTGCCTGAGCAAAGCGAACGAAAAGCACTGTGAAAACACGACTGGAAAAGCGACTTTAAATCTTCTGCAAGCGGCTTATGAGGCAAGCACAGCAAGCAAGCCCCAGAAAGAGCACAAACAGTTTAGAGTTGAGTTTGAAAGAACATTTCATGGTTGCCTCGTTGCAGTGTTCTCTCTCTCTCTCTCTGTCCCTCTCCCTTTTTGTCTCGGTCCTTCTCTCATTTTCCATTTAACTCTGCTCTGTCTTCGGCTTTCCGTTGTGCAGTCAATAAAAATAAATGTCATAAAGAGCAGCTTAAGCGGCAAAAATGCGTAAGCGGGCAAATACTTCAGCACAGGAACAGAAGAAGAAGCAGAAACGAAAGGAGGTGACATGAAAGGGAATTGCTGCATTGAGCTTGGTTTGCAGTTAGACTGAAAATGGCCACGAGCCAGTTCAATTTGCCATGCAGCGACTAATCAAGCCGTAGCCACTTTGGTGCAAACTCAATTTGCTGGATTAATAATGAAACTGTTGCATACCTATGTGGGCAGGAGAAGAGGCAACTGTGTCGAGGCAAACGTTGCCACAGTCGCCTCTTTACATACTAATGATGTGCACTGCACATGAAGCTGATTTAATTTCCGCTACACCTGCAGCACACACACACACACAACTGCAACGGACACCACCGCAAGTCGCTGCACACACAGGCATAAAAGTCAACGGCAGCAAATGCTTTGGGAACGAAACTTTGCCAGCAAATACAGCTACTTAGTTGCGAGTCCCCATCTCCCTGCTACGCTATATCAGTATGCGTGTGTGTGTGTGTGAGTGTGTCATGCATCAAACTTTAACATAAACTCGGTTGCCGCATCCGTTTCCGCTGCCTTCACGACGTCGAGCGTCGTAGTCTGTTTCAACTTAATTTTCTTCTAAGAACTTTTTGCTAGTGTGCGTTGGATACGCTCTGCATGTGTGCGTCACTGTGTGCGTGACTGTGTGTGTGTGTGTGTAGGTGCGTCTTGTAGCTACTTAACCGCCATGTCTTTGCCACAGCAACTGCCACTGCCAGCGCCAAGCTGCGCTGCCGCTGTCGCCGTCGTTTTGTTGTAATCTAGCGTAAAAAATGAATTATGTGCTCATGCATTTCTTATATGCCACAGTGAGACGAAAAGAGAAAGAGAGAGAGAGAGAGAGCAAGGGAGAAAGAGAGAGCAAAAGCGAGTCAATGTAGTACCCCCTCTCCTTGAGTTCCCCCTTCCCTGCTGCTGTTTAAGCCGTTGAGTAATGAGCAAATGAAATCCGGCTGCTTATCTTTGTGCATACAAGCAGCGCCTCTTTGTGGCCGCTTTGTATGGCTCAGTGGCATATTAAGCCCTACCCCCCTTTCCTCTCCTTCCCTGCTGCTCCTATGCTGCCTCACTTACACTTCCCCTCGAAACTTCTTACGTTTTTGACCCAATTTAGCAGCCAGGCCATTCTTCCGGTAATTGCTCAACTAAAGTTAATTGCATTTGCATTTTGAGAAATTATTATTCTCCCTCTCTCACTCTCCCCTCCACCCGGCTGCCTTCTAATGCGACCTGCACCTTAATGACACATTAGTCACATATATCAAGGCGTATCAATCAGTCCGCATATAGCTGAGCACACACATTAATGCCACCTATCAAAATCAATCAGAAGACAACAACAACAGCAACAGCAATCGCTGGTGCCTTTATGAGCTTTATCCAGGCCATAAATCGCTCGATGTAGCACAGCAAATGGGCTGCCAGAGTTGACAGCGAAGCGTTTAACAATCTGCCAAAGTCATCCTCAGTTCGCAGTACAAGAGTTCGATGATATATGTGGTCTACACTTTCCTTTGCCTTGGTTAATTATTATTGCATAACTTTCGTTTGGCGATTGAATCTGACCTAATTACTGGAACACATGAAATCAAATTGAACTCCCCTTTGCCAGCTTATTCCGGGTGGAGAAAAAACTACATTAAATCAATGAATTCTTAACATATATGTAAACTAGGTTCTCAGTCCTCCGAATGTTGCAACCAAACTCAAAGCATTTAACTTTTACTATATCTATAACGTTTCATCATCTTAGATATAGCTAGCATTGAATCCATCGGGTTTTGTATGAAAATACACAAAGTTTTGCTTTATAGCAGTTTAAAATTAAGATACGAACTGAAATGAAATTCCACTATACTTTAAAAACTTTTATAGAAATAGTATTTAGCAAAAAAAAGAATTTAATACCAAAAAGTGTTGAAATATTACAGAAGCTTTCCTTTCTATCGATCTCGCTCAATTCGACAACCTTTTAAACTTCTCGTTCAGCACAATAAATATTCAATTAACTTCTCGATTTATCATGATACTATACATTAAAGAGCTTAGATACGCGCAACGATTTGCGGACACAAAAGGCAAAGGTTCCCCACCAGGAAGAGTTGCAACAGATGACAGTTGGAAACATTTTGCTGATTTCCAAAGCTATTTTTATAAACATTTTCAGCGGACAGCATTGACTAAAAACGCAGTGCAAAAAACTGACAACGCAATGCGAAGCCATGTGAATGGATTCACACACTCCCGCGCACTCATATTCGTACTCAACTTTTGACAAGAAAAACTGCACTCGAAATCAATAAATCATTCGACGGGCTGGGCAGGACTAAGCTCATACTGATACACAGTCACGCCCCTTTCTACCCTCTGCTTGGTTAAAAGGGGGAGGGAACGGAGGCTACGGCGATGCTGCACATATTGTTTCAATATTTGAATTCAATTTAATGGCAGCTAATTGAAAAAATAGCGATCTGAGCCCAAAATGCGGCAACAATAATACATCAGTGTTTGCTGTGTGAATGGCTAGCATTCGTATACCCTGTAGGCAGGAAACTGACAGACTGATGGACTAAGTTAGAGAGAGAAACTCTTTTGATAACGTAAAGTATATAAAAAAATCTCTATTAATTCAATAAATGCCATTAAGTCGCTTAAATTTGCTTTCTTTTCTAAGTTTATTTAAAAATTAAATGTTAAACAACACATAATATAATAGTTAAAATATTCTCTGATATCAAATACAGCTCTTTACAGAGTATTTTCTAGTTTTTCAGCACTGAACTAAATCGTTCAAACCATTTTTTCATCGAAAAAAACCATTCTCTTTTCTATTTTTTGTTCACTGGACTCGCTTCACCGGGTCATGTGTGTTTGATCTGAGTATGTGTGTGTCTGTGTGTGTGTGAGTGAGCCTATCCAGGGTGTTGAGTTATTTGCACGTTTTGATAAGTGGATTTAACAATCAGTAGGAAGGCAGCAAATCCAAAACGAGAAAACAAAAGATTCACTACAGCAAATGGATCAAAGAATCTGTCAATATTTTCGCTCAGGTTTTTGGAATTATAAAATATGACCAACCAAAGAAAGCATTCTATAATAACCAAGCACTTTTCATGCAAAACTACTATAATTTCAGAGAATTTCATAGATAATAAAACTTAATTTAGTTGAATTTAAATAATTTGTGCTAATAGGAATTCTTCTTCGAAAACTTTCATGCCATTGATGTTATTGAGGTCTGTAAAGTTGGTGTTAGAATCTTTTCTAATTAATTGGGGGCAATTTTCATTTGCAGAAAATTTTTCATGAGTGAGTTTATTATGAAATACGAGCGAGTATTATGGCAAACAAATTGGCATACAAACAATGCCCCGACCAGATATTGAAAACTCCAGCTACACGCTGCCCCTCGCCCGCTGCCTGTTGGCATTTGGAAAATCACACAAGACGTGACCAGAAATTAAATGCTCCTGCTCTGGATGAAGCTTTAGAAAAGTCCAATAAAAATGAAAAATAAATCCAACATAAAGTCCCAGAGTCAAAACGACACACCCATGTAGGGTATGGATGTGAAAATTGTTAAAAAAAAAAAAATATATAAATGAAATACTACATATATGAAAAATATACCGTATATATATTTTTAATATCTTTTATGAGCGCAGTATGAAAGGCCGGCGTAGCTGAAGCGCAATGGCAGCAGGCAGGCAGCAGGTGATTTATAAATTCGTCAAAAAGCGCAGTGCATTTTTGGCTTTACTGTTGCCAGGCAACTTCCTCCCACTTCCACACATACATATCCCTCTCCCCCTCTCCCCCTCTCCCCGTGCCACTGTCATCAATCTAACCGAGTCGCAACCGTTTGGCTATTTCAAGCCATTTCCGCTCAGCCAAGATGCTGTTGCCAGTTGAAGTGGGAGTGAGAGTGGGAGAGGGAGCTGCAGCTGGCTCGTATTGTCGGTCTTGCAGTAGTTCGCACACTTCAGCGCATAAATTGCTAATATTGTTGAGTGCGTAGTCAACACACTCACACACGCGCACTTGCTTCTTGCCGTGTGCATTACTTGCAATCAAACAGGCAGCAAAGTAGGCCGAAATAAGTAAATAAAGTCAACCGTAACAAACTTCTGTATATTTTCAAACAGCTAACGGTACTTTTAACAATTTTTAGCAATTTTAAAATGAAAAACTGAGAAAAAATGAAAATAATCTACGAGTTTTTTGCGACTTAACAAACATGGCAATAGGCATCGTTTTTTGTCCGTTTCCGGTTTCAATTTCATTTTTCAATCTCTTTCTTCCTATTCCTTTTTCGTAGTTTGTCCAACCGAGCAAAGTGCTGGGACTAATGGACATGGCACATGCGTTTGCATAATGAGGACCAGGAATATAGCCGCGAATTGAGCCTTTGAAAGCAAGCTACGATATGCACATATAGTAAAACTATGCTGACATGTGTAGGGGATTTGCAGCAGGACATACATTTTTTTCTCTTTACTCTATTTTTTTCTTAGCCGGCAGTGTCAGCATTTTATTTGGTATACATTGTGCGCAGCAGAGCAAAGAACTTGTAGGACAGTTGCAGCAGCTGAAAAACAATACGAATAACATGATGAATAACTAATGGCGAGATCACGTAAATGCATAAGGGATTAGGATGAAAGCGCTTACGTCGGTCATGGAGCCGCGTGTTATCTGTATGAAAATAGTTCCCTGCAGATAAGCTGGCTTCTGTGCGCGCTGTATAATCAGGGCCAGAGATTTGCGATAACGCACATCCGCATGGCTCCAGTCCTGGTTGTATGCAGCTACAGCGATGCCAAGTGTCTGCAGAGAGAGAGAGAGAGAAGGATACTGGAGATCTATTTATATATATACCATAAGGCATGTATCTTATAAATGTCTGACCTTCTGCCTATCTCTGTCGATCTGTCTGTTTATATGTCTACCTATCTGTCTGCTTGCCTGTCTGTCTGTCTGTTTGTATGTCTGTCTTTTCATATGTTTGTCTGTCTGTTTGTCATTCTGTCTGCCTGTATGTCTCTTTGTCTGTCTGTCTGTTTGTCTGTTTATATGTCTGTCTGACTCTCTTGCTGTCTGTTTCTCTATCTGTCTGTCTGTATATCTGTCTGTTTGTCTGTCTGTTTGTATGTTTGTCTTTCTGTCTGCCTGTCTTTCCGTCTGTTATGTTTGTCTGTCTGTTTGTATGTTTGTCTTACTGTCTGCCTGCCTTTTCGTCTGTATATCTGTGTCGCTCTGCCTCTGTCTGACTATCTGTCTGTCTGTCTGTATGTCTGTCTGTATGTCTGTCTGACTATCTGTCTGTATCTCTTCGTATGTCTGTCTCTTTATGTATATCTGTCTCCCTGTTTTTGTGTTTTGTTTCTCCGTCTCTCTATCTGTCTCTATATATATCTGTCTTTCTGACTTTCTGCCATTATCTCCTTCTCTCTTTATCCCTGTCTGTTTAACTGTTTCTTAAACTCTGCCTGTCTATATGTAACCTATGTAGAGCGTGCCTACCGCATCGGCCATCAGCTGTCCATGGTGGCATATTAGATACACCTGACATAGCGAAGAGAATAGAAATAAAAACAATTTGATCATCACATCCGGCTCCACACCCACTGTCATCTGGAAGCCAACAAAACAGATGACAAACGATGAGATCAGAAAGTTCATGAGCAGGGGAACGCCAAAGACATCATTTAGGTGACCCGAGAGACTCAACAGACGCTCGTGATAGCGCACAATATCGGCAATGAAACGGGAATCCACAGCCCAGTCACCACTTAGCTGCTTGCTTTCGATAGTCCTCGCAATGTAGTCGTAGTGCATGATAATCAGCGTAGCCACAGCGCAGAGCATCAGATCTGTAGAAACCTGACCTGCTGCCGAGGTATAGCCCGCAAAGTTCTGCGAGAAGAGGAGCAGATAAAAGGACCAGTGACCCTGCACATTCCATGGCAGATACATAATGTAGGGCAACGTGAGCTGAACGTGCCGCGTGCCAAAGACAACCTCGTAGAAGAAATACTGCATCACGTTGAACAGATTGTAGGTCCAGATGAGCACAGAGTAGAGCAGCGAAAAGGTGAAGCTGATCTTTGAGCAGGAGCTCAAGTATTGATCCAATCGAAAGGCAATCTGTTCTTCTTTCTTTTGTGGAAAAATATCCTCCAGTATATCCATAACCAAACTTAGTTGTGGTCTCTTCCACCACACAAAGACCACCTTGTTGACACAGACGAGAACAAAACCAATGTACGACATTGCCGTGATGGCATCAAGGGTATGCTCCCCTGTCTTTATAGCAATCAGCACGAAGACAGCCTCCAGGAATAGCACATAGCCGAGGTTACACACATTGGCCAGAAAGATAATGTTAACCCAAACACTTGGCTTTTGTGATTCGGAGTCCTTTTTATACGGTCGCAGTCCGACTGCCTTGAAGAAGAAGTTGGCGTACTTCATAAAGCTTCCCATCTTGGCTAGCGGCATTGTGTTTACTAACGAATTCACTTCACTTGTGTGCTACTGAGCGCGCTTTGTCGCCTTTTATAGATCCAGTTTTTAGAGGCTTCATTGATTATGCATTTAAATTGTAGACCTGCTGAGCTGTAGCCAACCCAATCCTGTCTAATTGTGACCTATGCACACGCACAATTCCCACCGATAATTATTGTTTACATTACGTACGCAGAAACCGAAACTCAATCACAAAACGTTGCGGACACGCCCACAAGCCAATCGATAGAAAATACAGACAAAACCACATACCACTCCTCTCACCCCCCTCCCTGCCCTCGAAACTCCGCCATGAACTGAAAGCCCAACAAAACAGAACTCGAGCAATTGAAATGTTTAAATAAATGCAATGGAAAACGAATCGGAGCATCAATTCCAGCCAAAACGAACTCATTTTTCACTCAATCGATTGATAGATACCATAGATAGATACGATATAAATGGGAGGGAGCAGGATAGCACGCCAAGTCGCTATGAGCTGAAGCGCACTTGAAATAAATTAAATCTTCAAGTTCCTCGATATCGAAGCAGCGCACCCGACAAACCCCAAACAGAACAGCTAGTCGCAATTACAAGTAAACGACTACACTGTGAGAATGCGCCGGGTAAGTCAATCAAAGTTTGATGGAATCTTTTAACAGAACGTCGAGCAAACTCTGAAGTCTTTGCAACTCAAAACAGAGAGAAAGTAACATCTTTAAATCTTTGCGTTTAAAGGATTCAAAATATCTTCTTGCGTAGGAATAATAAAGATGCCCAATAATAAACATCCCAAAAACAAAACTTGATGTGTTTATTCAGTCCGATAAGAATATTTCTTAAAGTCCTGCATTATACGAGCGAAGTTCGGAAGACACTTGTACTTTATTTTGCTTCAGAAAGTACATCAAAGTTAAGGTTTTAGTTCGGTCTCGAAATTGAAAACTTTGCATGCACGTGGCAGACAGGCCACTCTAGCACATATGTACTTACATTGCAGAGGGTGGGGAGGTGGCAATCCCTTGCTCAAAGGACTTGCAAATCGGCTTGCACCTGCAGAGACTCGGCCAGTTGGAATTCCGAGCTGAAATTGAAAGACAAAAGCGAAACGCGAACATCAAGCAAAGGCGCGACTTTGATCCCGTGAAAAAAAGACAAAGGGGAAATGGGGAAAAGGGGCAAATGGGAAAAGAAAACCGCAATCGGTTGCTTCATTTTGCACGCACGAAAATTCAATGCAGTTCCACCTCGTGCAGCATTTTTAAACTGGAAAATACAATTAACCCATTGGGACGAAAGTTCTTCAAGCGATGGTCCCTCAACACGAAATTGTTTTTATGCACGTATGTAAGTCTCTCTCTCTCTCTCTCTCTCTCTCTCTCTCTCTCTCTCTCTCTCTCTCTCTCTCTGTCTCTCTCTCTGTCTGTGTGTGTGTGTGTGTGTGTGCACAGCACAAATCAGTGGGGCCAGCCAAGTCGTTGCGCGGAAGGCGACTGAAAAGTTCCTGGGAAACTTTTATGAGCAGCGAACGAATTTTCGTGTTAGTTTTCCATGTTTTGCTTTGGATATTGCGCCGGAGACTGCGGGAATTGATTTCAAATTTTATAGCGCGAATATGCACAACACACACGCACATACACATGCACGTGTATAAGTGTGCAATTTGCATAAGCTTGGCCAGGAAAACAGCGCAAAGTTCAATGAGCAAGCGATGAGTCCTGCAGCCGCACTTTAGCTGTCACCTGCTCCTACAGGAAGAGGGGCATCAGGCATACATACATAGCGCTTAGAATCCCGTTACACTTCATTATGGTAATTTGAGTTAGACAGTCCCTCAGAGCAGTAAGCGAACGCACGATGAGAGCACTGCCTGGAGTTGGCAACTTGACCTCGCTGCAAACTGAAATGGCATAGAGCAAAAATTCCACTTCTATTTTTGTCGTAGTCCCTCTATTCATCTTTGTATGTGTTTCAGTTTACTTATCTCTCTCTCCCTCTCTTCCTCTCTCTCTCTCTCTCTCTCACACTCTCTATCTCTCTCTCTCTCTGCCTATCCATCTCACTTTTGACAGTCTTCATTTCTATCTCTTTAAAAAGGGAATAAGCTTTCAGTCATCTTCTTTCTGAGTTGCTTCTAAAAAAAGCCATATACCTTCAATCCTTGAAATTGGCCTTTTTTTTTTTTTTTTACAATCATTCTCTCTATCACTCTCTACCTTCCTCCTGCACAAATAGCATATGTTTTCAATCCTTCTAATAAGCCTTTCTCTTTTAATCTGCCTCTCACTCTGCGATGATGATCTAATCCCATAATTGACTGAGCAGATCTGGAGCACCCCATGCCAAGACTGCACTAAATCATGGCTAATTTTTCTGTGGGCACAGCTAGTTAGGCCCCAAAGAGACACAGCTGGCCGATAATCCATCGTTAGCTTCGCATTCGACCACCTTGATAGGACACCAAGGCTGAACATGTTGAGAACTACTTGTAATGCAGTTGGAGGTATCCATGTGTCTGTGTGTGTGCTTGTGTGACATTTGACACATTTGCTGCGATGTGTAGGCGATTATATGTGTGTGTGCGGGTGGGCAGATGTCCGTATAATAGTTCTACGTGTGTGTGTGTGTGTGTGTGTGTGTGTGTTGATTCCCGTTTGTTAGCACTAACCACAAATTTCTATTTGATGTGAAGTCTCTGTGGTCTTGACCGCAATTTTTGGTTATAGCCAACAAAATGCTGAGAACTTTTGCCACTCCACCAGCTACGGCAACAGCTCTGGTTACGGATACGTCTCTAGTTCTGACTACGGCTCTCTGTCTACGGGTTGGCTTTTTAAAGCCTCTCTCTGTGTGTGTGTGTTGACTTTCTGGCAGTAGACAGAGGCAGCAGCGTTAGCCTCAGACTATTGATGACTTTGGGCTTTTGTTTTGGCAGCCAACATTTCGGTTAGCCCCAAAGCATTCTGTAGCTCCTTCTGCTTCTTCTTCTTCTACTACTGCTGTTGTTATTGTTATTGTTGTTGTTGTTGTTGTGGTTGTTGTTATTGTTGCGTGTGTTTTAGCCCGCAGTGTATTGATAGCTCGAGTTGCTGCTGCCCAAACGTAAAACCGGAGAATAAAATGCAGCAATTAATAAAATAACAACTTTGCGTTTAATTAATTGTGTATTATGGCCGGGCTTGTTAATGGCAGGATATGCATCAATGGCACATTGTCGACGCACATATTGTGTGCTTATCGAAACGGGCCGAGGCAGCTTTGAAAGGGGCAGTGGGTGAGGGGGGGGTCTCCAAAAAGCTCCTGGTAAAATATAACAACAAGGACAATGTCGCCTAACCGACCGGCTGCCTGCTGTGCTAATGTTGCACCGGATGTTGTTGTTGTTGCTTCTATTTGTTGCTGCTGCTGTTGTTGTTATTGTTGTTGTATCCATGCGCACCACTGGGCAAATGAACAATTTATAACCGCTTAATTGAACACATTTAGACGCAAGCAGGAACAGCCGTTAACACACACCGAGACACACACACATGCCTGCACCCCCCACACGCACAAGGCTCAAGCCTGGACGACGATACCGAGCATATCTGTATATCGTCGTCGAGGCCAAAGATGTGTCTATAAAATCAATGACAACATGAGCAATTGCCGCTGCAGCATGTTGTGGGAGGCCCCTAACCCACATTCTAACCTAACCTCTTCTCCTGCCAATCGCCTTGAGCATGAAATCAAATTCGAGACCAATGTACTGGACAGCAGGCAAACTATTTAATGAGCACCCGCTTAGTCCGACCTGAGATGGACAGGGTACACACACAAATAGATGGCACGTTCACTGGATACATATATTAAAAGTCCGCTTGGATGAACAAATTAATTTCAAAGTGCAATTAGCACTAGAGCGGAGCAATTGTCGCCATTTTGTACATTCAATTGAATACTTGTAGTGTTCCGCTCTCATCTCTAGCTGTCTCCATCTGCACGCTCATCACTAATAAGTAGGCACAGCAAGCTGCAATCGCTGGGCAAATTCAACAAGATTGCCCTGATCCCCTGATATCACTGGCACAGCTATCTGCTGCGACCCGCACCCGGAAGCTTCTTTGGCCTCTGGCATAGTTAGCACACACACACAAACACGCACCTGATACACACACAAGTCTCCCCTCGCTATTAACTTGAAGTGCGTATTTAGCGCCAAGTGACATGTCAAAAGCAAAGATTCAGAGTCTCACAACCTCAGCACAGCAGCTCAGCCCAGGTAAATTAAGTGGGTGCTCCATTCAATGAAAGTATCCATGAAATTCATTTGCAAGAAGTGCGTTGGCCATGACAACATCCTCCCGCCTAAGCCCCAAAACCACAATTTTGCTAAGCAGCTAAACAAAAATAACAAAAGCGCGAGCGCAGCAACTTGTCAGTCATATTCTGAATGGAACTACTTAAGCATATTCGCATTACCATATAACATAAGCCAGGCCACCCTTCCCTTACCTAATGCCTCCTCCGCTGGTGCACGGAAATACTTATTGGGATTTCCAACATAAACTTTGAAGTGACTTGCGCAGTTATTACCTTACTAATTGCTCTTATTAACTTAACAATGATAATCCTTTCGAAATTAATATCACTAAGCAATGTGTTAATACTCACCAGCACTGTCAAGTGAATAAGATTACAGCAATTACAAGAGACTTAATTTTATGCATAAAACATATGCGCGCCAATATAAGGCAACACAGGTTTAAAGTGTGTGTCACAAACCGAAGCTGACTGCTATAAGACTCACCCGACATTTCGATAAATGAATAGCAGCAAATAAATTATTTTTTTTGTTTTGTCTTTATTACTTAATTATTATAGACACAATAAAATATATTTTTCATGTTGCTTAAACAAATACATAAACAAACATTCAAGCACTCCGTTTGCTGTTACGCGCTTTTGATGTAGGGAGATATCGTTAACGCATTATGGTGGCTACCGATAGCACCACTTATCGGTTTGTTGTACATTTTAATTTATTGCATTTATTTGCATACTAATTTTAAAAGCAACAGCTGATTGCTAATATTTCTTCCGAAAGTAATCTAGTAGACAATAAATAGATTTACGACCAGTTCAATGAATAATATTTCAAACGCATTTTCTTTGATAAATTCACCAGAGCATGTGTGGTCACACTGCGCACAGCTGTTTTAATTGTTTTGTTTACATTTTTTGCTAGAACGCAGTAGCTCCATCAATATCAAACATAAGCAATACGGGCGCACTTGATATACGAACGCTATAAAGCCGTTGTTTAAGTAAATTTTTCTCGCACTTCTGTCGAGTAGGCAGAAACAAGTTGCACTTAAGCAACAATTAAACAACAACTGGTTTAGTAATTAAGCGTAAGTAACGCGAACAATCTCAAAACGCCCAGAGAGTCTTTGTGTACTTGGCTTTTGACCCGTACACATGTGGGGCAATGTTTTCCGCTCTGTTTCCGTATCATTAAAACAACTATATATCTAAATATATGACAAACTTTTGAATGTCAGCTGTTACGCTGTTGCAGGGCAAATCTAACCTTGGTCCTATAATAAGCAAAAGTGCAAAATCCGATAAGGTGAAGTGGAACATCGAATGAGCAGCAATTTGATAAGATTAAAGGCTTTATCGCGACCCTGGCCTTTCAGCCCCATTTCAACATTCATGCTGACTAATTTGTAGATTTCTGTGTCTTATCTTGCCCTACAGATTATTATGGGCATTCAGAGCAAGCTACTGAATCCGCTGTGCGTGACCTGCCAGGAGTTCCAGCATCCATGGACAGATAAGTGTGTAAATGCCACAGCTGGGATTCTGTTGTCTGCCACGCCCTACTGCCTACGTGTCTACACAATCGTCTATGCGTTTTCACTGCTCATGCGTCACCGTATGCCAACGCTGGAGGACTTGAAGCGCACACTACTGGGCATAGTGCAGTCCACTGCATTCCTGGTCACCAATGCCTACACCTTCATATTGTACAATTGCCTGCTGCGCAACCTGCTAGGACGCTATTACTTTGGCACTGTGGCCTTTTTGCCCTCATTTCTGTCCTCACTCACAGCTATTTTGGTAGAGCGACCAGCGCGGCGGCCTCTTCTAACTCTCTACGTTGCCAATGTAGCCACTGAAGCGCTGTGGAAGATGGCCGAATCCCGAAACTTGGTGCACTCATTTCCACACGGCCAAACACTCATCTTTGCCAGCAGCATGTCGACACTTTTGTACCTGTATCGTCTGGGAACCTCATCGGATTCCATATTCAATATACTGCGTATCTTTGTGGGCAAAGAGGAGGCTGGTCCGATAACCCCGCCCCTGCTTCCGCCCGGCGAACAATCTGAGCCTTCGCGACATCTGCCATGTGTCAGATTCAGCTGCGTCGCCGATTGCGTACGACTCTATACCAATCTTATTGCTGCCAAGCACGAGAGTTGCCACCATCAGGCGAGCTGCTTTAGGTACTCGGTGCTAGGCGGACTTCGGCCTTTCTTCGGAGGCGTCGCCTTGCAAGTGGCCCTCAAAACAGTAATGAATATCAAGACTATTGCTCGAGGTGACGCACAGTGGCGGGAGAAAGTTCTTAGCCGGAACACACTGCAGTTAGGCATCTTCATGGGCAGCTTCTCGTTTCTTTACAAGGTGAGGTTTGATTTACATTCGACTATATATTGTACTGTATTCCTTTGTTCTTGTAGTCCGTGTCGTGCTTCCTGCGACACTGTTTAAATCGTGATGATGCGCTTATTGCGCTTCCCGCTGGTCTTGTGGCCTCAACAGCCTTCACCCAGTACCCGGACAACACGGTCGCCCTCTATGTCATGTGGAAGGCCATACAAGTGAGTGGGTTTGTCTTTTATCTTAATTAACTAACGTTGATTCGTTTGCAGATACTCTGCGGCATTGGGCAGGAACGGGGAGTGCTGCCTCGTATACCGAATTTCATGCTCTATCTCTATGCCTTCTTTACGGCAGTGCTCTTCCACGCTGGCATCATGGAGGCGCAGTCGTTGCGACCCAACTACTACAAATTTCTGCAAGCCATATCGGGCGAGAGGTGGGAGAAGTGCCGACGCCGATGTAAAGAAGTTATTCAACTCTATTTTTCTAATATACCCTTGCAGACTAAACAAATTCAACCTGAGCGCCTTCGATATCTTCGGCCTGAACACACAGCAGCAGACGTCGGAAATGCTGAGTAACCTGAAAATCGTCGATAAGGCGGCACTGCCTGCATTCTCATTTGCCTCCTGAAGTGAAACAGTTCTTGTGGAACTTGAACTGAATCGTGCCTACAATAAGTCTCAGCACTCCAAGTGCACATCATCATATCCAGCGTTCGATACGCCTCTCATAATCCAATTTGTGTTGTGTACATAACTGTGTATATGAAATATGTATGTAAGTGTGTACCTACGTCTACCACCTGCACCTGCACCCGTTCCGGGTGAGCGTCGGGTCGGATGTTTTGACAACAAATTGACTGTTAAACTACTTTTTAGGTACTAACATACAATAAATACAAAAATCCAGCAATAGCATTTAACGAATGAAAAAATGGTGCTCTTTAATTCAAGCAGGGGCGTGCCCGAAGAGGGTGCTAGGCAAGGGGAACAAGGTAACATCAATATAATGAGTGAGCAACCACTCTACTTTAGATAACGAACACTATCGCTGATGTTCCGCTGCTCCCCCTTCGTGTTGTGCCGCCACTGTGCGCTACAACTCAATAAAGAGCAATTGCTAAGAGTCAAACTATCCGATAAATACATAGCTGAATGTAACTCCCTCCCCTCCCTGCCGATAAGACTGACTGACACTCCATTCTCTGGCTTGCGTGCCAGAGATAAGAGTGAGTTTCACTCGAAATCCAAGCCAAATGTAGTAAATATTATATTTCATTTAGACGGATTTCAGTCGAGTGTAGAACGTGCTAGCTAATAGTTATACGATTCCATATAAAGTGTGCTAAAGGTTAATGAACAAGCTCGAGCGTGAAAATTGACAATTACTGCAATTTCGGATTACTTTGCCAGTCTCGCGAGCTGGGAACGTGAACATTTCCATTTCCATTTTGCACTTTGCACAACGCACTCGGCGGGGCAGCACGCGTTTCCCTCGATAATCTTATCACCCCCGGCGGCGACGGCATCAACAGCGACGGCTACGGCAACTCGGTGCGTTCGACTCGATAATCTCTCTTGAACAGCTGAACTTAAGTCTTAATCTGGCCACCGCAATACATTGAATAATAACTCCGATAACAACGAGGGAACAACAACAACAATTGAACGAATAACCACGCATAATCATGTCCGCACAGAGCAAACTAATTGACACGGCCATCAACTGCAGCTGCCATGAATACGTGCATCCATGGACCTCGAGCTGTGTCTGCGCTGCAGCCGGCCTGATGCTCTCCTGCATACCCTTCTCCTTGCGCACCTACACCGTGGTCTATCTGGCAAGTACACTCAGTCTGGCAGCTCTCAAGACCCACGACATCCATACGCGACTGCTGGCTTGTGAATGGGTTTTCCTTGTGGCCAGAGTGTTTCCCGCATGTATATAGATAAGATTACCCCTCTGCAGGGCAAGTTAATTCAGTAATGGAATATCTAAATACATATATCTAGTCTTTGTTGATAAATTTTATCATTATTCAAGATATACATATACAACATTGACATAGAATACTTTTGTAGAAGGGACAATGCATTATTGTCTAGGGACATCTAATCTAATGTTACTTGATCCCTTAGGGGTTTCCTTAAATGACAAGCACAAGCTGATTAAGCCTTAAATCACTGTTTACACTTTGATCGACAAGCAGAGGATCAATTTACCTCTTTTTATTCCCGTCCATAATATCAAAGGTTAGCACAAGTGTTTTAACAAAATACGTACAAATTCTGGTTCGAAATAACAATTCCTTTACTATTTTCTCAATTTCCACATCTAACATTCGACTCATTGAGATTACAACACCAATTATTTTGGTTAAAAAAATATATTTATTCCTATTCCGAAATATTCTTTGCTGGTATTAATATATATTACTTTGTCTGTAACTTTCTAACATCAAGCACCAAATAACGTATATATTCATGTTCCTCAATATGACACTTGATACGTCAGCTCTGTTTAGTCTATTCTGTATTATATCTCTACCAAATGCATTTTTAAACTTACGTATATATTTTGGATCTGTAGGACTATTTTTAGTTTAAGGAAATTTCCATTTTCGTCTTCCATTCTACCATAACTTTTCATTTGATATTATAGCTTTAACAATATATGTTTCTGTTCATGACACTCGATTCGCATGTAGTTCTTTCCACATATATTGTAGCTTATTTTATTCTTTTCTATACTAAGTCTTTATATCTTCGTCTCATACACATCCTTAACCCGCTTATAGTTTTCATTGGCCATAAAACTGCGCCTACCCACGCTAAAGGATGTCAAGCACACGATTATCGGCATTCTCAAGTCGACTGCGTTCCTCACGACAAATGCGTATCTCTTCACCGCATTCGTCTGCCTGTTGCGCTATATACTCGGCCGATTCTACTTCAGCACAGTTGCCTACATCCCAACTGTCCTGGCCAGCTTGGTAGCCCTGTGCATCGAGCGACCCGCACGGCGCACGCCCCTCGCCCTGTATGTGGCGAATGTGGGCACGGAGGCACTGTGGCACATGTTGGAGGCGCGTGGCTGGGTGCGTTCCTTACCCGCTGGGCAGGTTGCCATCCTGGGCTGCAGTGTGACGGCGTTGTTGTACATGTACCGCAAGGGTGTGCATGATGGTAAGCTCAAGGATGTCAGTTTCAAGGCGCTGCAGGTACTCATTGGCAAGGAAGAGCAGGGTCCGCTCAAGGCGCCCACAGTTGAGACACCCACGGAAGATTCCTGCCAGCCCGCTGCCAACTTGTCCAGCAGTGCTGGCTACCTGCAGATATACGATCGCATGCGCAACGCCAAGCATTCCAGCTGTCCACATGGAGAGGGTTGCGGCAAATACGCACTGATAGGCGGACTGAAGCCCTTCCTGGGAGGCGTGGGCGTGCAGGTGGGCCTCAAGTTACTCCTGAATATATCCAAGTTGATCAAGCTGAAAGTGGATCTGCGCAAGCAGATCTTTAACAAGCAATCACTGCAAATGGGCCTAGCCCTGGGCAGCTTCTCGCTGTTGTATAGGGTAAGCTGGGGCAGGGTGAGGATCTGTGCAGGGTATCGGACTAAACAAATCTTGACTCTTCCATGCAGGCCATCTCGTGCTCGCTGCGACACTCATGGGGCCACGACAGTGAAGCCTTTGCCATTCCCGCCGGCCTGCTGGCATCCGTGGGGCTGCTGCAGTATCCCAGCACGACAATCTCCATGTACGTGATGTGGAAGACGCTGCATCTGCTCTACAACTGGGGAATCGGGGAGGGTGTGTTGCCCGAGGTGCCGCACTTCAACATGATGCTCTACGCCTGCTTCACAGGGATACTTTTCCACACTGGCATTCTGGAGGCGAAGACGATACGAGGCAGCTACTACAAGTTCCTGGTGGACATATCGGGCGCGAGGTACGATAGCCGTTATCCCAAGATATTGCCTCTCTATAGTTAACCTTTATCCTCACAGGGTCAATCGTTTTGATGTGCGCCCCTTCGAGGGATTCGGCCTGGCCAGCCAACAGCAGACGCAGGAGGTGATCAAACGACTCAAGATAGACATGTCCTCCGCGTGGCCAAAGATTCCAATGGTGGTTTGAACAAAGGGATGGGATATTATGCTAAGCACCAGTTAAGGATAATAGTTACAGTTACAATTTGAGTAGAGCGCGAGAAATAAAGTTAAAGCAGAAAGTCAAAATAAAATCGCGCGTGGCGGCCCAGAGCGGCCATAAAGCCACGTTTTATGCGCTGCCGCCTGGAACATTCATCACGGCGCCAACGCGACGGAAGACCATTTCTTAAATGCAAATGGCGGACAGGATGGGAGGATGAAGGAACGGGGAGGGAGGCAGGGGGTAGACAAAAGACGAGCTCGGCTCGATTATTTACATTTATATGTCATAGAAATTTATGGGGCGGCATAATTCACTTGGCTTTCGACTGGCCAAAAGTGCAATGTTTAAAGCATTTACTACAAATAACAGTGGGAAAATAAAAATAATAAGACACCACATGCCCTGCCCTGCCTCAACGACGGAGGAGGAGGCTGGGGGGGGAGGGTTAGGCTTTACAAATGAATTATTGGCTGGGTCAAATTTAATGCGGCACTTCGTTATGCCTGCGCATGGGGCCGCTTTGGGCTTTAATAGGTCTCGTCTGCGTCTTGTCAGCAGAGGGGTAGGGGAAGAGGGACGGAGAAAGAGCAAGAGTAAGAGAGAGAGAGAGCGAGATAGTTACATGTTTTGCCCATTTCAAATTGAGCTGAAAATAATGAAAATGCAAATTGGTCGACGCGCTGACAGCGAAAAGCGTAGCATACTTTTCAGCGAAGCTGCAGCTGCACCGCGTATGCCTCTATCCCCTTCTCTCTCCCTCTCTAACTCTCTCGCACTCATATTTATGAAGTCTATATGCAGACTGGCCCTGGGCCAAGTCAACAGCATGGAAAATACAGAAAATACAAATGAACCAAGTGACAAATCTCATTAATCACAACCAGCATTTTATTCGCAACGAAAGCCTGCTCTCTCACTTGCTCTCTCTTTCTCTCTCTCTCTCTCTCTCTCTCTCTGTCTGTCCTTGCTACACATAGAATTAACAGCTTAGCAGCTGCAATTGTTGTTCTGCTTCGCAGAAAGAAAGAAACTGCATATAAATTGAATATTATAAATTGCCTCACGCCAGCTTCTGTTGCTGCTTCTACTTCTGCTGATGCTTGCCACTTGCCACTTACTTAGCGCTGCGTTTAGTCGCTGGCACCCCCTCCTTCCCTGGATGTTTCCAACTGTGTAGCAAGTCGTAACTTCATTTAAGTCAATCACAATTCGCCTTTCTTCTGGTAAACAAGGAAATTATGCAAATAAATAAAGTCGCCCTAGTTGCACCCTTAGTGCTACATGCAGCTGCCTCAAGAGTAGTGTGCAGAGGGGGGAAAAACTATGGTCGAGTGTCGCATAAATTGCCGCTTCGATGAAGTAAACAATTAAGAATAATAAACTGCCACATTTCTCGCAGGGAACTATTTAGGAGGTACTCTGGAAGTAACTTACTAAAGCTATGTGAGGACCTTAGACTATGAGCTGGCATAGTATATGTTCGCATACGCTTCTTCTTCTCATCCTATTCCACAAACCCATTCGATTAGTCAGACTACAGGGTATACGGTTTGAACTGCATCTACAATGAACTTGCTTGCATAAGAAAGAAAAACAGAAGCTCGTGAAAAATAAATGACAACATGTATGTGGCCTCTGCCTCTGCCTCAGCCTGCCACTGCCACACACTCGCCTGCCTCAACCAGCCCCGCTTGTGTCTTGCTGTGCGAACTTTCCTGTTGCAGTAAATTATATTTGATATTTTTACGAAGACAGCCCAAATGACAAGGTATGTCAACGCAAGATAAGCACCCAGAGAAGCCAAGACTTAGTAGCAGAGCAGAGACAGGGTCCGGGCGTGTCGTGTCCTTGTGCCACTATCAAACTTGATATAAATGACAGTTTTTTCTTCTTCTCCTTCGCTCCTGCTTGCGTTGAGTATTTTTTAATTAAAATTTCTTGGTCAGTCTTTTTCGGCCATTCAGATTTCACAATTTGATATGAAAATTGAATTGGAATACAGGAAAACAGGGACGCCACCCTGCCCTATCTGCTGACCTGAGCATTTCTCAGTTTGTGTTACAAATATGACAAAATAAATGTGACAGATAAAGAGAAAAGTTTACAAATAAATACGATAGGGAAGGCATAAACACAATTGGCGCCCAACGTAGGTTCGATTTGGTCGCTTTATACGTGTTCATAGACATTACATTCTTTCTATCGTTCAACTAGAAAACAAAACTGCCTCAGAAAGTGTTCCTAACTCTGACCTAACCAGTTTCTGTTTGTCGTTATCTGTGCACATCTAACTAAGTCACAATCTTCCTTTAGTTCCGGAAATCGGTGTCGCATTCATTGCCAGCAATTCGTGTATTACAGGCCATTAATCTGGTTAATTCCCGCGTATTGTATTCACACATGTTCGCTAATCCGCCATGTGATAAACGCGTCAAGTGCACAGAAGCAGCAGCAGAGGCAGCAGCTTATCAACTTCAAGAGTTTCGTCGATAGGGAAGCCGGTGGCAGAGGCAGCAATGAGTACCGCAACTTGTTGGTCTATTAAGCCGGCAACATTGTTGCACAACACGCACAACACGCACAAACATGCTCAAACAGGCTCAAACTACACTCAAAACATGCTCGAACCGGCAAAACGTTCGGCTTCAGCTTCGTTAGCCATTCCTCGTGGGGGCACAGACTCGTGTGCATTCGGAACTGCAGCCAGGCGAGGCGTGGATGCCACACGGCACGTTATGGTGTCCTGTGGAACCAAGCCGGCCCTCTAACTGGGTTAGTGGTACAAGTTCAGTTCGGGCCTGGCGCAGCGGAACGTGTTCCATTGCCGCACGTTCCTGTGGCATTAAAACGGGATTAAGCACGACGACGTTGTCCTTCACTATGGAATAGTATACCGAGGGGAATACTCGTACAACGCCAGGTTGACAGATTACGTATAAACAAAATACATATAATACGAAACTATTAAACTTAAATGCAAAAGGAGAAAGTAAATCATTGACGATGTCATACGCAATGTTGGATCTGCGGATGTCGTGAAATTATAATTAAATGAATAATGCATAAAATATTATAGATTTATTGCGACTACGATGGAAAGCTTCTAGGCATTTAAATATGTCCGAATCGCGCTTTAAAAATTGCAATATATGAGAGAAATTTAAACCAGTAAAGATATTAAATTTCAATTTCGTTAAGAGTTTATAATCTAGTATTGAAATTTAAACACAGTAGACTTTAGGCAAGGAAGAGATTTAAAAGTGATATATAATTATGTTGGAGGATTGACGGAGGCCTATTCTGCTATAGATTACATACACTCTATACCATGTACCTCATATATGCTTCTCTTTATACAGCACAAGATCTTTCCAACTGCCATAAGTAGATTTACATACAAGCTTAATGATTCGCATCGAATGCAGCGACCTGTGTGAGGGAAGACAAGCCACAAGCCTCTCTCGTACATCCCTCTCCATTACCTCTCCCTATTAGCATGTTCCCGTGTCTATTTTGAGCATTCCCCAGTTCCTAATTGCAGCTACAAGGTTTACCAATTTGTAAGGCAGCCTATGCTACATCATCTGGATCGTTTGCCGAGTTCGGTTCGCTTCGGTTTGCTTCCTTTGTCTTTTCAGCGCTTTTTCGAAATACTTTTGTTTGTTCTCCTGCAGCAGCCGGGCAGACCGGCAGCCAGGGAAACCTACTGGTTGCCGGCATTGCAAGTTATCTTTTGCCTTTGCTTCCTGCTCGAATGCATCATCTGCCGCAGCTGACGCCGCCACTGCCCCAACTGCCCAGTTATTGGCAATGGTTAAACGTTGCTCGTCTCAGAGTCGCATCGCATCGCATCGCACCGCGTCTCCTTTGTTCGCTGCGCGACTGTGTTTACCTTCTCTTCATCTCCTGCCTCCTTCTGCCGTCTCCCACGTGGCACATCTACCACATCTGGTTTCGGGCGGCGCGTCTGGAGCGTTTTCCTTCTTTGTTATGCTTGCCGCTCGACAATTGCGCCGCTGATTGCCCTCATTTCAGACTTGAAATAATATTAAAAACTTTTACTCAACTAGCGCTCTATACGTGTCCTATCCGTCTGTCTGTCTGTCCGCCTGTCTGCCTATCCGTCCGTCTGTCCGCATGTCGTGTCTGTCTATTGCATTCCTCCTCCTCCTCCTCCTCCTCCTCCACTTCCTCCTACTTCTCCTGCACTGGCTTTCTGCCTCCCGCTGTCTGTTGCACCGGATTGCATGTTCTGCCGCTTGCTTTTGTCTGGCAGCACGGCCCGCCCCCATTTAGCTTGCGGCAGTGCGCTTTGTCTTCGCTTCTCGCTGTGCAGCCTAAATGCATGCTCCGACCGCACTTTGCTGCAACTACACTGAGAGAAATAACCGTTGGCAATTGAAAATTACTTAGTTTTATATTTTATCTTATTTTAAATCAACTTTCTTCGACTTTAACAGTACTTTAAGATTCTGTAAATACTACAGTAATATATTACTACACTGTGGTATATTTCTGGTATATATACCGCATATATTTATATCAGTTTGATCTACATCTTGAGCCAGGTTAGAAATTTATTATTTGAGGGCATATTGATGACTTGGTCAAGCCTCAAGCCGTTTGTGTCGGCCAGCTGCTTGAGGTGCCTGATATCTCGGATGCCCCACTCTGCATTGCGGCGCTTAAGATCTGCATCGAAGTCTACATTGCTCTGGGGTGTCAGCTGGCCATCCTGGGCGTACGGGCCATAGGTGAACATTTTTCCGCCGGGCTTCAGCAACTTACCAGCTGCACTAAACAGGCCGACTGAACACGGCCAAGGACTAATGTGCATCATGTTGCAGTTGAACATATAGTCAAAGCTGCTGGGTTTCACTTTCTCCAGTGTTTTGGCCTCCCACTGCGACAATTCCTGAGATATGTCCACATACAACGGCTGGCATATATTGCCTGTACTGCAATCTGCGGCGTAAGCGCTTATCGAATCGAAATCCTTACGATCGTATTCTGTAGTCTGGAAAATCACGTTGGGCAACAAAGGGGCCAGAAATCCAGCATGCTGACCCGACCCGGAGGCAATCTCTAACAGCAGCAGGTTAGGTGTCTTTATATCAATCTGCGTCAACAAAGCCTCCGAAATGGGCGCTGAATTTCTATCCGCTGAGGGATGAGTGCGTTTGAGAGCACTGCGAAGCATCGTTACTTGGGAAAATCTTCTCAAGGATTGTAAAATATTCATATTCAATTGTTCTTTATTCATTAATAAAGTTGTGACTATTATTGAAAAACAACTTGGCAGTTAACTGTTGGAATTAACAGTACTTTCGGTTTATCAAACGCTTTACAACACTGTTAATATTTTTAGACATTTTAAAATACAATGTATAACATGTAACAGGATGTGTACTATGATAAATTTTATATATTTCTTGCTTGTATCAATTAATCTTTTTTGCATTTTGACATTGCCTAACAACACTGCAAATTTACTTTAATAGTTTTACAACACACTAAAAATAAATTATACAATACTGCCACAAATTGTAAACTTGTATGGCATAGCTGAGTTGGCTTCTAAGTCAGTTTTGTCTGCATCCATTTCGCTCAGTGTTGCTGCAGCTGCAAGAGTTGCAGTTACAGTTGTTGTTGCTGATGTTGCTGCTGCTAGTGCTGATGTTGCTGCTGCTGGTGTTGCAAGTGCCGCCCGTATCTGAGCGCGCTTTGATTCTCATTTGTGTCTGCTTTTATTTACCACATAAATCACGTGCTGCGCCCGTCTCAAAAGCCGAAAGCAAGGACATTTCTATCTATCTATCTACTTAGCCTCGCAGGCACTTCCTTTGCTTTGCCTTATCTGCCAGCCAGCCAGTTGTTGTTGTCCCTCTTGTTGCAGTAGTTGTACTTCACGACTTTGTCCTATAACAGCTACCCCTCTTTCTCTCTTTCTTCACTCTGTCTCCCTCTCTCTCTCTCTCTCATTGCCACAACAACAGCGAGGCGGGAGTAGTTCTTGGCTGTTAGTTGCCATTTTTACGATTGCCCATTTTCTTTTCATTTCATAGAATTTTCATTGTCTACTACTTGGCAAGCTGGCGTTGTCTGCCCCTCTTACTTTCCGCTCCCTCTGGGTGTGTGTGTATGTGTTTTTTTTTCCGCTATTTCTCTTTTTCCATAGCCTGCTTTTCGGCGCGATAGAACACGTATCCGCTTTGGCGATTTTTCAGCAATTGCAGTTGTTATTTTTTTCGCCACTGTTGTTGTTCTCATTGTTGTTGTCCCGTTGCTAGCCTTGTTGCTGTGTGTGCGTACGTGTGCCACTGTGTGTGTGTGTGTGTGTGTGTGTGTGTGTCTGTTTTTCTGTGTAGGTGTTCGCTTTTTGGGTAATTGATGATTTACAACTTATTTACGCTTCAATTGTGCAATAATTGAAAATTGCTCCAAATTCATTTGGGCATTCCTCGATTCGCAGAAATCCCCAAACTACCAGAGAAATCCCCTCGCAGCCAACCCCGCCCCCTCTATCCCAGGCCCCCACTGCATCCTGTTGCCATTGGCAACGGTTTACAGGTCAGCGCTGCCATCGATTGGCCATTTTTCCCATGCGGTCAATGGCATTTTTTATTGTCCATGCTTCTTAGTTGCCTTGAGCGGCACATAGGACGACTAGCAGATACCCTGTATATATTATTGCAAACACTTCTTATTGTAGTTCACTAACAATTGATCTAGCAATCTTCTCTCGCCTCAGCAATTAATTTACAGGGTATTAACCTCATTTACAACTTAAACAAAAGCTTCCCTTCTCTGTCTATTCACTGGGCATGGTTAATCAGCTTTACGATCGCGCACTAAAAGTGCCATAACACATGGCAGCAATGCCGCATGCCACGTCTTGATATGCAACATAAATGGGCCATGGCAAATGAAAACAGCGCAAGGATTAAACAAACGACTACGAGTAGTAGGAGAAGCAGTAGAAGCAGCAGCTGCCACAACGGAGGCGGCAAAATATGCGGCAAAACTGTTGAAATCTCTGGCAGAGCAGACAAAGAGAAATTTTGATCCACCAGGCGAATGGACAATCATCAGGACAGTCAGAGAGGAAGAGAGAGAGAGAGGGGGGAGAGGGGGGAGAGGGGGGAGAGGATCGGGGGCTGGCAGGCAGCTTGTGAAATTACACAACTTGGCAGAGGGCCACGTTAAATTGAAATAGATGCAGGCAACGTGGCCAAAACGTTGGCCAAGACGCGGCCGCGGCCGTTTGGCCTGCCTGCCTGCCTGCCTTTAAATGCAATTTGAAAGTAAATGAAGCAACTCAAGCGAGTTTCCACTGTGCGGCGAATTTAATAGGTTTCAACTCGACTGCAGCGCCAGCTGCCCCACAAAATATACCATATGGCTGCACGGTGCTGGCTGCAGCTGCCAGCTTCCAGCTGTTAGCCAGCCAAGTTCTACTAGCTCAAGTGGCCTGGCAGCCGCAGCCAGTCGCAAGCAGACTGTGGGCCAACGTGGTGTATACGTAACACCAGCTGCTGTGTCCGAAAACTTGTTTTCAGTTGCTAGTGAGAGGAATCTGGGCTTGAGGAATTTTCTACTGACAAGGTTTACCTCCAAGGCAGCTAGACTGCAATCAATGCTATAACAAATGGAGGCAGTGCGAGTCGATAAACCTCTCTCGGATTATGCCTCACTTTTATCAATGCATTAAGAGGAGAGAACTAGAAAAACTGACCTCAAACTGGGATTAAAGCAGCATTGTATTCCTCTTATTTGCAGAATATTTTCAGCAGCTTTGAAATAGTTGAAAAAACCAGAAATCTTCAGATAACAATCGTAACTGAAAAACCTCTAAGCCAGGGAAAACTTTAAATAGTTAATTTGAGCTCAAGACTGAAGTATTCATGCATTTATAGTATTCTATATAAAAGTATATGTATTAATGAATTTCACAGTACGCTATAGGATACATAGAAAAGTTTAAAACGAGGAAGAAAGTCAACCTTCGGTAACCTTGTATATCATTACAGGTTATCTCCTCTGATTGTTCTAATACTAGTTATATATAATAGTGCAGAATTGAATGGTATTGTGTATATTCAATATAATGTCCCACATTGATTGACACTGATAAGTTACATTATTTTTAAAATCTAAGCTGGTGAGATCCGATTCATTCTAACTTATTTACAGCGTGCAGTAATAACGAGTAAGTGTACAAAGTTTCATCAAGAAAGCTCTTCAACTGAGAGACTAGTTTGCGTTGCAACAGACGGACATACAGACATGGCTTGTTCGATTCCTCTGTTGATGCTGACTTAGAATATATATATATAAATACTTTATAGTGTTTTATAATTACAGATATCAGCTAAGAGTGCTGCAATCTCCTGGCCAAAATGAATATATCCTCAGCAAGGGTATAAAAAAGAATGGATTAATTATCAAATCTATCATATATATATATGAAATTCACTTCAAAAGCCTCTCCGAACTTCGACTTCGCTGCGCCACCATTTAAACGGTAATTAACAGCTGCCGCTGCAGTTGAGCACCATAAGTTGTGCTACCTGTACAGTAAACACATGCTTGGCAACGACAAATGACAGGGCGACAACAAAATGTTGCCTAATTTTTTCGGCCTGGGCTGCCGCTGTGCGACATTGACAAAGCTGCAGTCAACGCTAAGCGTGCCACATAAATTGTTGTTGTTGCTGCCGAGGCGGCTAATTCGTGGCCAGTGGGCGTGGTCATAAATAAGAGTGGAGCAGAAGAAGCAGCAGCAGAAGAAGCAGGAGCAGAAATGCACAAATTATGCCTCCTTTGGCCTGCTGGCAAAAACAAATGTGACGCTGCATTAGCAGGACTCGCAGGCTACCAGTCTAGGGGGGGTGAGGGGTTGGTGGCCTACGGTGGCCTACAAATGGGCATTAGATTAGCCAATGACCATTAAACAAGGCCCCCGTTCAGCTGCAGCCCAAAAAGCTGTTGCCATTTCGCATTCACGCTGTCATGAGCCCAAGATAAGTGTGTGTGCGAGGTGTGTGTGTGTTCGTGTGTGTGTGTGTGTCTGCCTTTGTGATTGCCTATGTGTGAAGCGCTGATTATATTGTCAGTTGGCAGTTTCTGCTTGATTTATCAATTGACTACATGAAACGTTGCGCTCAATCATTTGCATAGCTACTCTTCAGTTGAACACGGCGTATACGTGATGTTGCTCAACTAAGCTTGGCTAATTGTTTGTCGTCTTAAATGTAATTAAAAACGTTGCTTTCCTCTTTAGTCAAGTGGCGAAGTGCGGAAGAGTTGCAGACGTTTTACCTGTGGAAGGTTTGGGCGTGACGTCGCCCTCTTCAGATGTTTTCTCGCCATTTTTTTAGACTTCTTAACAACTTGGAAGTATCGACGCGGGGCATACGCGACAGGCAAGTTAAACTAAAAGAAAAGTGGCAAGGAAAATAAGAATGATATTTATTAGATTATATGTTTATAAAGTATATTAGATGAGTACAACTTATCACTCCTTGGTTTAACGAACTCAAAGAAAGTCTGTTTCATGAATTCATTAATTTGATTTAATATTTCCTAAAGCATGTTCTACTGCCTTACATGTTTTACAGGGTATTCTACAGCTGTGCAAAAAAAAAAAGCAAATTAAAATTGTCGTATACTTGGCCAAACATTTGTACAACTCTTATCACTTAAACGAGACAGCAGGAGGCAACGGCGAGGCAAGTCGCGGCAAACGACGGCGAGGCGAGGCGAGGCGAGCCAAGTCGAGTTGTTGCCTCTACAGTCACTTGATGGAGCGCATCGATTTGCCTGGGATACTCTGCAGATACAAAACGTGAAAACAAACATACATATATTTGTATGTATGTGTGTGTGTGTGTGTGTGGGCGTGTGTCGAGCCTGTCTTGGCATGCCCGCACTCCGTACTACGTTGTGGAGCACTTAAAAGGGAAACGGAAGCGGTGAGCACTCATTGTCAGGCTCAGGCGCAACTTTGTTTGCCCAGCGCCATTTGCCATTTACAACAACCACCTTGCCACCCTCCTCAATCTCTCCCTCAACTCTCCTATTCCGGATTGCCAACTATGCGCGCTGCTTCTGGGCATTTTCTAGTCATTTGCCGCTATCCTTCCTCCTCCTCTCGCAAAGCTGTTTCGCTTTTTTTTAGCCATCGGTTAAATACTCAGCTCGAGCGTGTTAAAGTACATTTGATTTGATTTGTTGTCCACCCACTACCCTTCTTTTCTCTCCTCTCCCTCTAGCTACATTACCTCCTCTTCCTTTCTTATCCTCTTCTCGTTTCTCTCCCTGTCGTCGTCGTCAACGTCTGGTTAATGGACACTCCGGCCGGAGCGGTATTGGTCTGACACTAATCGCTCAGTTAGTCGACAGCACAACCCGCTCACTCTCCACCCCCTGCACCCCTCGGCCACCCTTCTCTCCCTTGTCCAGCTGAAACTGTCCGTCAACAGAGACATTCGAGTGCCACAGCATTTTTAATGCAATTTGTCTGATTTGTTGTTGACATATCTGACTCTTGTTGTTGTCGCTATTGTTGCTGTTGCCGTTCTTGCTGTTGCTGTTGTTGTTGGCTTGTTGGTTGTCGTGATTTGTTGCTGATTTTGTCATTTAGTGATTATAACGTTTTACCCAGCACGCTGATAAATTGCTCTGCAACTGCAATCATGCTTAATTGTCATCGAAATTAAGTGGGTTTTGGCGTTTTAATTGAAATCCTTACTATCTCTGCCTCTCCCTCTGGCTCTCCCCCACTCGCACTGTGTTTGCTTTAAAGTGGCCGAGCAATTATCAAATCAAGTGACACGGCAAGGACACATGAGCAGCAGGAGGTCGCAACAACAACAGCAATCAATGTTGTCTAATTGTTTCCGAATAGATTGACTGTAGGAAACTTGGCCAAAAGGTCGTGACGAGACAACTGAACGAATTCTACAACTGCCTCTGTCCCCAGACTTCTGCCCCCGCCACTGCCAGCTGCCTGTCTGTGTCTCTGCTCAGTGTCCTTGTCTCAATGATGTTCTGTACCAGCATCCGGTGCATGTCCAGCTGCACTTTGTGCATGTCTGTGCGTCTGTGCATGTCTGTGCGTGTCTGGCTGGCAGACAATTACATGAACTTAGCCGCTCTCTGATGAGGCACCTTCTGTGGTTTGCCCAGCCTGACATTATAACATGATGAGCCTCATTCAGCCCGAGCACGCAGGACTTTAAAACTTTTCAAACTCAATTGTTCTAGACCAAGCCAGAGAGAGAGAGAGCGAGGGATGAGGAGAATTTGTTGACAGGATGCATTGCGGATGCGCCTTTAATTTGTTTACTATTCACTGCCAGACTGGTCAGGACTCTGGAGGCTGGCAAAGTTTTGCCAAAGTGTCCTTGCCCTAGGGCAGCAAAGGCAAGCGGAAATTCTTTAACTGTGCTGGAATACCCTGTAGAAACAGGCAGAAGAGAAGAACCACCGGCCTGTGGTTCCCCCAAGACTTTGTTTACGTCACGTAATGTGTCAAGAGATCTTTCCATCTTCTTAAAGCCTTAAAGCACTTCGAGCACCTGTTGCTGGCAGATAAATTAAGTATACTTCCTGCCAAGGACGTCACAGCAGTCACAGTTCGTTCTGCGCACGTCATTAATCAACAAACTCATCGAATGGCAGACTAAAAATAGGCGCCAATAATGGTTGGAATTCCCAAAAATGCCTGAAATTACCAAAATGGCCACTTAAGCGTCGTTCGTAGTGCGCCAGAAATAGCCTGCGTCGCAGCGGTAAACAAACTGCGATTGAGCCAAGCCAAGCCGAGCCAGCCACACGGCGTAGTCCTTGTCCGTGCAATGCCAATAAATAAAATCTCATCGAAGTGGCGAATGAGCATGAATGTACACGTATTTGCACAGGATATTCAAACAGTTTAACAGCTTGACTAGCACAACAACAAGTCGAGATGACGCCGGAAAGCATCAGGCTACAGGTGACACAGCAGGAAGATGTGGCAGAAGTATCGCCGAAATGCAGTAGACTTGAATGAAAGAGATTTAAGTTTTACTTTGTGTATGATCAGCTTTGGTACTCTTAACTAATTGCTCAAATCTGTTGCAGATTATTTGACACTACTTAATGGGAAAACCAGAGAGAAAGGCTATCTTCGGCATGCCGAAAGTCTCCGCCCCGTTCCAATGCTAGTACAATATATATGGTGCAGAATTGAATAATAAAACGTCAATTACTGTCTAACATTGATTTGCAATGTTAAATATATCAAAAATCAATACTGGTTTGATAGCAATAAATTATTAACTGAAGACCCAAAATTATCAACGGGATAAGTCGAAAATTTGCCGGACAGCACACTAGCTATTGGCTATTGTTTTCGAATAACCCAATCGTTTAGCCTGCTCGGGGGTCTGGCTGGCAGAAGGTGTTGCGCAAGCAGGCAGCGATGCCTTTGCAGTCTGTGTCACCAGTGGGACAATTGTGTGCAGGTTTAGGTCCCGGCGTAGCGTATTGTTGCGGATATACTACGGTGAGTTTATGATTTGCCGCATCACCCTATTATGCATGCCTTGAATTCACTTGTAATTTGATTTTGCCGTACAGCCAAATCGGTGCAATGGACGTACACTGCTTTTTTGGCTCAAAGTAGCAGAGAACTTGGTCGCCTTTGTTGCTTCCCTTGGCTGCACCCATTGCCCATGTCTTTAAGGTGAGCTCCGAACGTTAGTCGCTTGTCCGGTGTTATGTCAAGGTATTTATTTATTATATTATATTTTTCTTATAATAGCATTTACATATAGAATTTAACATATTTTAAGCAATGAGGACAGTTATGTTCTGTGCATAGAAAGAAAAACAAAAATTATTGTGACTTTAAGCAATACCAAAACTATCGGAACTAGTTACGTATATATTCTTTATTCCTAAGGATAAACATGCTATATAGTTGTTTTTATTACAGGTGCAGAAACATCAAAGGTTGCTTAGGTATTTCATGTAACATCGATGTTTCTGCACCTCTAGTTTTTATATCAGAACCCAAGCGGAAGTTCTCATTACGACAATCTTTAGGCTGTGCTTTAGCAACATAATCAGTTCTTAATACAGTTCATCTTCATTTACAGTTAAGCACAACTTTTGTGTCTGTGCACCACCTCCCTGTCTGTCAGCCCTGTCTCGCTATTTCAATTTGTTTTGCAGGCCATCAAGTTTATTGAGACGCATTAAGCAAAAACGTTGGCGCAACTTAAAAACTTACGAGCGCGCACTTGCGACTTACGCCTTAACACGCAATTTAATTCTAATATGAAATTTATTATACTGATGACATCAGGTAGTGACAGGGGGAGGTAGCAGGAGTTGAAGAGTGGCTGGTGCCGTAAGCCGAGCGCAGATCATTGACAAACTTAAGCATTAAAAGCGTTTATTGTGTGCATAAAGTGTGGCATTCGCGATTTTATTAACGCGCTTAGGTGGCAAGTGGCATGTGGCATGCGGCAAGTGGCGGGCGGCAGTTGATAAAGATTGATTGATTGATGGACTGTGTTGCAGCATCAGCGTTGCTGTGCTGCTGCTGTGACAAATTGTGCTGTCATAATTTGCGCAGACAACGCGTCGTATGAGTAATCCCAAGTTGCGCAAGGCAACACAATTGCTGGCATTAAAAGCAAATAATGCCACACGACAAACAGCGGCTTTAATTTCGAACACACAGCGAGTTGACTTAACGTGCCTCCCCCAGACACACACACACACACACACACACACATGCACACACTGGGAGACAGACATTAAACGAGAACACGTCGCTGGCAGCGCGTGTTGGCGCAGTTGATGAGCTAAATTAAATATTGCAACACAAATAGCAATAAAAGAGACACACACACACACGCACAGCCTGCAGGCGACGCATATTAAGGCAGCCCCAGGCGACAGGTTGCAACACCCGCCCCCCACTTGCCTCACTTGCCCCTCAACTTGCCTCACATTTAATTAAGCGTCGCGTCATGCATGCCAGAGCCGTAGCCGGAGTCCAGTTGAAGTCAGCGCTGATTGCGTGCTGTTGCAGCTCCACATCCTCGCCACCGCCCCCCCACGCTTCGCCTGATTAGCGAGCATTATCTGCGCTCAGTGCAAGCTTGCTGCAACAGTGTGGAACTAAAATAAAACAATAACTAAGCCCGACATTTGCAACTGCCACAAAAACTACTTTATCGCATGTTCGTCCAATTCTAGAGTACGGATCATGTGTCTGAAGTCCTCAGTACACAGTTCACAAGGATCGCATTGAATCCGTACAGAAAAACTTTTTAATTTTTGCATTGCGAGGCCTTAACTGGGATGTAAATTCAAGACTTCCTTCCTATCCTAGTAGACTTTTGTTACTAAATCTGCCTTCCCTAGCCAATCGTAGAACTACGCTTGGTGTTGTATTTATTTATAACCTTATACAAGGGGACATAGATAGTAACGACTTGCTTAGTCGACTACACTTCTCTGTCCCTGGTAGAATCACCCGTAATTATCTTCCTCTAAAACTTTCCAATTGTAGCTCGAATTATGCCCTACATGAGCCTTTCAGGGTACTATGTTCGGACTATAATAAACTATATTACATTATCGCGAACAACAACAATAATTCTGTATCTTGCTTAAAAGTACAAATCCTTACTCACCTTTCTAGTAACTAGTTAAATATATACTTATCTTCTTTCTAGTAACAGTAGTACTTTTTAACTAACTGCATGTTTGAACATTCTAATCGCTATTTTGATTAGGTTTTGCTTACTAACACTAACTCTCCTGATCTGATTGGGTTTTTTCTGGGTTTTCCCTAATCATCTGCAACAAATGTTGGATCGGCTCTTTCATTTTTTTATCCCAATGTCAACTCAATTCAATTAATTTATTTTTTCTTTCTTTTCTCACAGTTAAGATTTTACTTTTAACTTAAAATTATTAATTATAACTATTCTTTTTTGTCTTTACTTTTAAACAGTCGACTGACCTTAGTCCGACTATAAACTAATTAAATTAAACTAATTAAATAAAAATATTGTCACTGCGTGTGGGCGTTGTGCATCTTGTTGCCTTGTCTTGTTGCACGCTGCCTGATGCAGCACTGTCAGCTGTCAGTTTGCTGTCTTAAAGTCGCTTCGAATCGGCCTTTAAGTTGCGCTCTAATTCGTATTTGTGCCACATTTTTTTTATGCCTTGTGCCAGGAATGCTGGCCAAGTTGATATATGAGTGCGAGTGCGAATGCGTGTACTTCTTGCAGCAACTGTTGATACTAATATTTGGCCTTAGCTGTTGCTTCCGACTGCCATCAACTGTTGTGCAACCTTTCAGCGATTTTTTATTTCCTTGCCCTGCATAGAACAGCAATGTGGGGTATGACAGAAAAGAGAAGAAGGCAGATTGGTAAAGAAAACAAAAGAACAGACTTCTAAGTATGACAAACTGCTTGAGTAGACTACTTCAGCTATCGATAAATGCGATTGCAACCCTAAAATATAATCTCAAATGTTAACATGAAGGAGAAAATACTAGAGACATTATTGTAAGGCAGGTTTCTTTAATTATAGAAAATATATTTCATATTTATCGACTTATCGATAGTATGCACTATCTAAATTATCAACTACCTATCGCTATCAGCGAACTATTGCTTTCTATTACAGCCTCAATGCAAATGCAAACAAAAATTGTATCTTCATTATTTTCTTTTGACTCTTATAGATATCTCAAACAACATTTAAAGATTTATCCACTTTACGATAGTCTAAACTATTGCAACTATCGACTCTGCAGACTATCAACATCGATTGCAGCATAAGTTCAATATTAATCTAATCGATTTGGATTGGTTTTCCTGCCTTGTAGCATGCCGAAATCATCAGCTGCATTTGCTGTGCTCTTTGCTGAGTATCTTCTAGTTTACCCACATTGCGTTGTCTAATAGTCTAAACTATCTGAACTATCGGCTCTGCAGACTATCCTGATCAATGGCAGCATAAGCCCCATAGAAATCTGCTTCATTTGAATTTTCTTTTCTGACTTTTTTTCACACCGATATCATCTGCTGCATTTGCTCTTCTCTTTGCTGAGTATCTTTTAGTTTACCCACCTTGCGTTGTCTTGCTTTCACCTTTGAGGTTTCTGCAAACAAAAGCTGCTTTCTGTTGCTGTTCCTACTACTTCTACAGCTGCTCCCGGCACTTGGCAGACCAAACGCACTTTGCTAATATTAATGCCAAAGTGCAAAAGGTAGAAAACTTGTTTGCCAAAATGGACTTAAGCCCCGGCAGTTGTCTCAAAGTTGACCCCCCAGCAGCACACATACGCAAACATGACAGAGTGTGTTTTAAATAAATATATGCACACAGACATACACAAACACACATAGACACATGTATACTATATATGAAATAACTTTTCTTGCACTGCGAAGCGCATTTAAGCTTTCGGTCTCTGCAAAAAGTTCGCAAGCCACAGCAACCAGCTGCGTCTGTGTGTGTGTGTGTGTGTGAGTGTCCGAACGGGTGTATTGCTGACTATGTGTGTGTGTGTGTGTGTGTGTTTTGCTGCTTAAACAAATTTGCACCTGTTTGCATCAAATTGCAAGCTGAGTCCGGCTAAAGTGGACACTGCTGCCCCAAGCAGTCGCCTGCCGCACGCACCACGTTTGTTTCTCTTTCAAAAGGGTATTAAATATTAAGTCACCACACAGACACGCATATACACACACACACGCACACAGAGACTAACACTTGTAGACACTCAAGATGTGCAAACATATAAATATTAATATTTCACATATCATTCCGAATTGTTGAACTTTGCTTCGCTTTCGTTTGTTTCAATGGCCGGGTAAGTTTTGTTTTGTTGCCAAGTTATAATAATATATATAGAACACACTCTCCCTTTCTCTCTCGCAGACAACACAACAAATAGATAATCAAATTGTGCAAATATCTGGCAAGTTGCACAAACACAAACTTTACAATATTCTGCATCAAGTGGCAAGTTCTGCGGAGATCTCAACAAAGTGCTGACCACAAAAAGCTAACTTGGCCGCACACACACACAAGCACAGAGCACACAGAGCAGCCTGCTGTGGCGTGCCGCAGGTGACAAAGTTGTAAGCTGAACTAAAGTGCCGCACGCCTTGCATTGATACAAAGCGACGAATAAAAAGTGTAGCACACTTTCTGGCTGCCGCAGAAATATTTAATGTGTAAAACACTGCTAACAATTGAAATTGTTTAGCTTTGTTTTCGCGGAACTACTGCAAAAACTATAATAAAATAAATACGCAAAGCAATAATATTCTTTAAGCCATAAAAAGAAAATTAGCAAAATCAAGCAACTTTTTATTTTTATTGTATAAACAGAAATATGTTTTACTTTTTGCAATTTTTGTGAAACACGTTTTGTCAAGGGTAGCACACGACTAACCGCCCACCGCCTCCGAAATGTACAATAGAGAACTGAAAATACCATAGTCTACTTTTGTGCGGCACCAACATTATCTCTAACATCGTTTTGCGGCATGCCTCGACATGGAAATGCTAACATTTATGAGCGCACCAAATTGTTTATGTTGTGCCCTTTGAACTGGTTAGCAAAACACTTTTCTTTTTTTTTTTTTTTGCGCTGACCTCTTCAGCCAAAAACCGCAAAATTATAAATATTTGATGTTGCCGCATGTTAGCGCTTTGAGCTTTGGTGAGATGCGTTTGCAAATAGTTTTAGTTAGCCAGACATGGCATACCCTGTAGGCCGGCATCTCTATAGAACTAAGAGTCCTTAGAGATGATCTAAAGCAATACATTCTCTGTTTCTCTCTCCCTCTTTCTCGTTTGTCCCTCTCCTTGCCCCACTTATGTTTAATTACACAAAGTGCTTGAACAACTCTTAATTAATGTGCTGCAACAGTTGCCGCTGTCTCTAATCCCGGCAACATTTAGCTGCAGCACGCGCAACATGATGAACTGAGCTTAGTGTGTTTTCTCTTTTTTACACCATCATCAGCCTTACTATATATAGCTTTGGGGGCGTAGTCAATGCCAGCTGCCGTCAGCAGCATCGATCGCCGCTGGGTTGTTGCAGCTTCAACGATGACCGGGCCAATTGTCAGGCATCCGGTTGTGCGTGTGTGTGTATTGCGTCTCCTTGGTAATTGAGAGCACAGGAACTGCATTGCTTGAGGGACTTGTTGTTGCCCCACTGCCAGGTTGCACTGCCAGTTGGAGTTGCAGCTGCTACTCTTGCTGTTGTTGCACAGCCTCCATTGTTGTGCAGCTACCTGCAACAGCTGGCGCAGCTGAGACTGTGCAACAGCAGCAGCAAATGTTGCAATTACTATGCAACTGCTACATGACGAGGCAGGCTGCAGTCCATGTGTGTGTTTGTGTGCAGCGCATGCGAAAGTTCAATATGTAAATGTGGATTGTGTGCGTGAACTGTCAACACATGGGCGCATGCAACGAAAATGAAACAGTCAACGAGGGAGTCATCAACAGGAACAATGAACAACACACACTCACAGTGTTGCCTGTGTATGTGTGTGCAGAGAGAAACGGAAAATTATTGACCACAAATACGGCAACAATTGTGACACACATTTTGTGGGTCATTGGCAACAGAGCAGGGCAACAGAGCAGTGGCAACAGAGTAGAGGCAACAGTGCAGTTCCTTTCACAAGTGAAAAGTCGGAAAATCATAAGAATTTTGCCATCAACAAACAGGATTTCCCATCCCACTTAAAAAGCTCGAACACAATAGACATGCCATTAAATCGCGCTCAACTGCGCACGGTGACACTTATGAAAATAGTTTTTCCGCAAGTGCTGGAAAATGCAGCAAATAATTTGCAAATGTTTGGCACTTGTGTTTTCATCAAGTGTTTTCAAGTTTAGCGCGCGTGGAATGCAGCATTTTCCTTTCCTGACATGTTGCCATTTACACGCACGCTGACACTTTCTATACGGATGTATGTGTGTGTGTGCACTGTGCGTGTGTGTCTTTGTGTGATTGTAGTGTGCAGTTGTTTTGAAGGCATGTGTTAATAATTAAGCATAGATGCCACAAACACTCGCACACACACACACACATGGACAGACACTTCCGCCAAGTTGCAATACGCATCTTGTTGTATACCCTGTAATTTGTTGAACTATGTGCAGTGGGCAGTGCTGTACTTTGAAGAGAGTCTGTATATCTTTAATGTACGCCTGACTGAAGTGTTTCTACATAAGTTTAAATGTTGAATGGAGTATATTCTACGGATATGGAAGAAGCAGCTGCATTTTAATAATTTTATGTAATTCATAAATAAATATAAACAATTATTAAAGCAACTATCGAGTCTTAATCCCCTGGCAGGTTTTTTTTTTTTTTTTGTTTATTAAACGATTTTATTTAACTTGACTAGCGTACTATTACCTTTCTTGGACAACTTAATCTAATCGGTATCAATTTAAACGATTCTTAATATCTAAGTTATTTACAAAGATTATATGATTTTGAGAATTAAAGAAATGGAATGTTTATAATGTTATAATATTAGAAAATTAGGAAAAGTAGGATTTATGTCAAGTCCCGGTCAGTCAGGTGGTGGCGTACCCTGGCAGGTCTACCACACAAATAATGTTGCACACATTCCAGCGAAGTTAGATAATTATTGCAAGTGCAAGCTTATTTAAATTGTAGCATACTTTTGCGCGTAATTTAAATAGACTCTTAGTGGTTCAGAGAGGAGTTTGACACTTTTTTATTTTATTTAATGTTTCATTCGGGATCAGATTTACCAATTCATCTATAACCACATGAGTATCTCGTGTAGTTGCTTCTCAAAGACTACTTCTAAGTAGTTATAGTCTCTTATTCTACTTAAGTGTGTGTTGCCATGATGTGTTTTATACTATAAACATACATATATATGGGGTGTCTTGTTTACTGTTGGTTGACAAGATTCTAGAAGTATCTTATTTGAATGCACCCTATTGGGATTATCCACGATAATTGTCGGTCAAGTTGACTACGATGTGCTCACAATCTGTTCATAATCCTTCAATCTTTATCCTTTTACAGAGCAACTTCTAGTCTATCATAACAAAGGTAGCCATCTCCGTCACATCGTCACATTTCTAGTAGTATTTGCTGCATGCATTCGCTGCATGTTGCTGCAACATGGCCACCAAGCCGCCTCTGACATCCGCTCAACGAGTGCTGCCGCTGCCTCGGTTCGGCTGCTGCTGCCATCGCGGTTTCTCACATGTCGACTTAATTAAAGAAAACTTAATTAAATGATAACACAGCAGCAGCAGCGGCAGCGGCAACGGCAACCAACAAAGTTATGCGAAATATTTCATGTATGTATGCGCTTGAGTGTGCGTATGAGTGTGTGTGTATGAGTGTATATGGTACATGAGTATGTGGCAATTGCCAGTCGCAATATGTTGCATGTCTTCTGGCCACGCTGATCGGCCTTAACTGCCTTAAAGCGTGCCTAGAAATGAGTCCACTTTTATGGCAGCAGCTTAAACAGCTAATTGCCCCAACAGGTGTTCCCGCAAATGGCTCAGGTACTCAGGCAGACAGGCAGGCGCCATTCAGAGCTGCATCAATTATTGGCCTCAATGCCACAGCTTATCTATGGAAGGCACAGAGAGTTGTATAAAAAGTGCCTGCATTGGGCTACACTGCCCGCAAAGAGTATTTTGCCAGCATCAGGCTGTTGATCATGAATATATATAATACATAAATATCTAAATATGTCAAGATAGGGAGAGAGGGAAAAGCTTGGATTATTGTCTATACTTTAAAAACGACAAACTTATATTGTAGTTAAAGAGTATAAAGTAGGCTCTCTTTACCCGTCTCTCCCTCTCTCTTTCTATGTCAGCTTCTCTCCCTCTTGGCATCAAATACAATTCTGTTGCTGAAAAGGCCTATGCGATTCATTCGTGAATATTCCAAGTGCTGGGACACTGGCGCACTCGACTCGCAGCAGTTGCTGGTTCTACACACAAAACAGATACATTAGCGGCCATAACGTATGTGCAGGCGGCCCTCGAATGAGTACATGTGTGTGTGGATGTGTGTGTGTGGGAGTGGGAGTGGGAAATAGTCCTGCTTTTAGATGACGATGCTGAAATGGCTCCATAAGTGCTTGTGCAACTGTGCGAGTGTGTTGTGCCTGTTGCCTGTTGCCGCCTGTTGCCAAGCAGAAGACACACTGACACTTTTCCGCATGTTATGCCTGTTGTTTCAATTGTTTGCTACAGTCACACACCCGCACACACACACACCAGAACACACATAAACATGCACATGCCTCAGTGCATTGCATTATGGCATTGTCTCTGTCAATATTGTTGTTACGTTGCACTGTTTCGAGTGTGCACAGCAGACCAAAACGCAAAAACGAAACAGAAACGAAAAAAAATCAGAACGAAAACGACAACATTTGTTGCAGACTTTTAGGCGAATGCGCTTGCCTGTGTACGTATGTGCCACTTTAATGGGCTCAACTGCAGCACGCATTCTAATGGACACGCATGCAAATTGGCAGCTGGTGAAAGTGTTTCAAAGTGTTGCCACTCTCCAAACTGCATTAGAGCGACAGGCGACAATGCCTACTGACAAAAGTGCTGCATACTTTCAGGCTGACGCAGTAAATAACCGAAAGTGCAAGTTCATTAAACATGTGTAGCATACTTTTGTGCGGATTTTAAGTCATTGAATAAGTCATAATTGCCGACCCCACTTTTATACAGGGGTTCCGGGTTCGAATCCCGGGGGGAGGGCATGGTTTTTAAAAATACAGATTTAACATAAAAACAAAATAGATAACGCTAACTTTAGTTAGTTAGCCGGCGCGCCTTAAATGGGCAGAATTAATAGATAAAAAGGACACAAAGGGGATATTGGTTTTTCCCCGTAAGACTTAATAAAAATAAAGATAAAAGAAAATATATATTTAAAAGTCATAATTGAGTATTCCTTTCAATTTAGTCCTGCTACGCTCAATTACATAATTGATAGTAAATAACCTGAAGTGCTCGTTGATATAAATCTTAGCCTACTTTTACTTATTGCTTTCTTTTTTTTTGTTTTACTCAACAAAATGTATCTTGAATGAGATTTACTTTGAGTATAATATACATTTTTTAAACGAATTTTAATATCTATATTATTTACAAAGATAGTAAGAGAAAAATAGCAAATGGAATGATAAGGTACAGATATGCAGATTATTTATTAAGAAAATTGATTTCAAGGCGCGGTCGATCAAGTCTTGAGTTTAAGTTTTCTTCTCGTTACTGTTCGATGGCTCACAGTTCTTTGAGTTGCTTGAGATCGCGTTAAATATCCCTGATGGTTTGAAAATTATCAAAAGTGCAAGTTGATTTAAATCTCAGCATACTTTTGTGCGGATTTAAATGCACTTTTACCAGATATTCCTTTCTATTCTCTGTATGTTATATCGCTTTGCTGCAAAACGTCGCATCATCCAATAATAGTTTAAACGTCAGCTGAGCACAGGAGATTCACACACGTACCCGTAAATCGGGATGTTATGTGTCAGCGCACGGGCGCAGCTCCATCGCAGCAGCTGCATGTCCACTCGATTTGCCATTGCCACACACACACACGCAGTCAACACACAACATCCGGCGGAATAATGCGTCTGTGCACGCGCTTGCTGTCTCTCTCTCTCTGCATCTCTTTCTCTATCTGTGCAACTGCACATCCTGTAGCCCCAAAGGAGGTGCCAGCGACGATTCCTGCATTTCGTTGTTTACGCGCATTGATGCTAATGCCAACTTTGGCTCAGGCTGCTGGCTCTGCTGCTCTACTGCTGCTGCTGCTCCAATGGCAATTTTAGGGTCATCGATTTACCGAAATTGTACTGCTGTCGGCCGCTGGTTTTTATGGGCGTTGTCAAGTCCGCTTTTATTATGATCGCAAACACGTGACTGCAGCGCGAGAGAGGCTACTGAAACTGCTGCAGAATCGACCATAAAAGAAGGCGGCGTGCTCCACTCGATGCTGGTTTATAGAGAAACTGGCCCAAACAAATGGCAAAAAAAATGGGTATGCCATACAAAAAATCTGTTCATTCACTTTCGACACAACACGTATGAATATCAGGGTGTGTATATGTGAGAGTGTGTGTGCCTGTATGTGTGTGTGTGCCGAGTCACTTGGGGACAGTTTCGCTATTTTTGTAGCATACTTTTGCGCGCCAAAAATAACTGACAGCTCTTTCCTCTTTTTGCTGCCGCTTTAAGTGTACACACACTTACACACACTGCGAGTGTGTTTGCTTGTAAATTACAACTGATGATTTTCATTTTCCTCTCAGCTCGCTCCTCCCTACCCCGCCCCAATCACTTGCGCATTTTTCTCCTCTTTCTCTGGCCACTTTCTCTCTCTCTGTCGTTCCCTCTCTCCACTACTTTATCGCACTATCTGTTTGATTGTTGTCATGTCAGATTGTTTCGCTGTCGCTGCCGCTGCTGCTGTTGCAGTTCCGCTTTTTTATATCATGCACAGAGTCATGAAGCAAAGAGGGTATCATAAAGAAGTAGCTCGATAATATACGAGATTGTCGAGATTGCCGATATATAACAGCGAGCACATAAATATTTTCTGTACTTTATTGAATACTAAAAATAGTTGAGCGAGTGCAGAGAGAAACCAAAAAGGAGAGTGAGAGAAATTTACAAGTAAAGGGTATCTGCAGCGTCACCACTTCCCACAGCAATCGTTCTGCTTGTGGAAATTAGAACATCATTTTTGTCTGGCTCTGATGCAGTCGCTTTGATTTGTCTGTATCTGTGTGCGTGCGTGTATGTATGTGTGTGCATTTTTTACAATTGCCATTTGGTTAAAAGGCTTTTGTAAATCGAATTGCAGCACGTTCTCGAAAATTAAACTTCCTGTCACACAATTAGCGCTGCATCCGTTACGCAAATGAAATAGACACGCAAAAAAGAATCTCATTTAATTCTCTGCATAAATTTGGCAGAAAAATGCTTGCAGGATACATCCATAGATACCTCTCTATATAAAAAAAATACACTTTGTATCTGTTATACTGTGCAAATTGATTTTGCATAAGCCATAGTCGAGAAAAACATTTGATCCATTTGCAATGAATGTCGAGGCGCAAGGCCAAGCGCAGTTGGTTGAATGAGAGCACAAAACAAATGTGCAGCCACTAAACAGTGAATACAAAAAGTATATTCTTAAAGATGCTGAAATATTAATACCCTTTCATATCTAACACTGAATGTCCTTCAGCATTTCACAAATCGTTGCCTACTTTTACGCGCATAGTTAATATGCTTTGCCTTAGGGTATGGACTAAACAAAGCGGCATTTAACGAGCTGCCCACAATCCACATTATCTGCGGGCCGAAGGGCAACGGCATGACACACACAAGTTCACATAATGAAAATGTGTTTGACAGGGCGGCGCGGGAGGTAGAACGAGTTGCCAAGCAGTTTCAGTTGATGTTGATTGATTTCACGCCGAGAACAGCTGACAGTCGCAGCCAGAGTGAAAGAGAAAACAGAGAGCGGAAGCGACGTCTCGCCGTCTATTACTGTGACTTATGTAAGGCGATTGCTTAATTAAAAACGCTGCAAATCGAGCAGCAAAACGGGGAGTGCGAGCTGCGCGCGCGCTTCTGGCAAAGGGCAAATCAAAATAGTTTATAAGCGGAAACTTTTTAATGAGTTGTGGCTGAGCCGCAAGCAATGATGTTGCCAGCTGTTGTTGCCAATAATTTAACGCGCGTTGCGTATACGACGCGTGTGCCGCGCTTACTCACACACATCCTGACACTCACACTTGCGATGCACAATCCAATCAAAAGTTTACAATTTACGCTCGAAATATCGCGCCTCAACGTTGTCTCCGGCCTACGGCAATGTCTTTATAGAGGCAACTCCGTCGTTCTCTTTCTCTCTCTCTTTCTCTCACTCTCTTCCCCTCTCTTCCCATCTTTCTCTTTCTTTTCCTTACCTCTACCTGCCTTGTAGGTGTCGCCTGGGGCGTGTCTAAGCTGCTTAGCACACAGCGCCAGCCTCTTTAAGTGCCTGCACCCATAAGTATGCCATAAAAGATAGCTACTCGTTACGTGTAACGCGTGTAACGATAAACCGCATTGTAAAAAATTAAGTACTTGCGGCAGCTGTACGAGCCTAAGAACCAAAAAAATATTTTTTCCGATTTATGCAACGTTTGCGTAAATCTTTATTTATCCCAAGAACTCCAGCTTCATTCTGATTAAGGTTAGGAGCAATTCCACTGGGTCTACTTGTCGTCCCTCACACATTTCTATTGCTGCTGCTCAATCTTCATTTATTTTTCTTGATTCTTATTTGCATAATTAATTAATAATTTGAATGATTTGCTTTGTAATTTGAGCTTGAAGAAGAATCTTCACGTTTGTTTATTGAAATTGATTTAAGTGGGAATTATTTTAAGGTTTTAATGTATTAATAATAGTATTATTTGTGTTATTGCTATATTTATTTTATATTCAATTTATATTGATGTTTTTCTTTTATATATTTTTTAAAGAATTTAAACGGAGGGCAAAGCAGCTTGGTTCCATTTATGTTTCACGAACTGCTCAGCATAATTTGTGCCTTGCAATATTACAGACACACTTCACAAGTGTGTGCATATGTGTGTGTCTGTATGTGTGTCTGTTTGTGTGTATCACATATATATCTATATATCACTATACACACATCCACATGTACATAGCTGTACGTTGCCGCATCACGTGCTCGAAATTCATGAGTTGCTTACGAATTCATTGCACATTACAGCTGCAACAACAATGGAGCCACGGCCAGGACAGCAGACGTGTGGCAGACGCCAACGAGAGCGGTAGGGAATGAGGAGGAGTGAGAGGTGGCAGATCCTTGAATGGGACGCACACTAACGGCAACACCGACTCTATTAGGATCCATCAATGTCAGCCAATTTATGCGCATATTAAAAATGCGGTCTGCCAATGACAAACACAGCGGCTACGACGCGCAACATACACGCACACACACATACACGCGCACATACACTCGCACATCACACGCATGCAGCAACACATGACGCATGAAGGGGGCCACATATGACGTCGGCTTTCGGTGCGGATGCGCAAAATTGAGGTACAAGTCAAGAACGTGACAAAACCAGACGAGACGCAGATCGAAAACGCATGCAACGAAGAAGCATTTAGCGGTGGCAGAAGAGGGATGGGGGTAATACACACAAGCTAAGGCATGCCAGCGACAGGGATTCAAGTTGGTTTAGCGTGTGTGTGTTGGTTGTGTGTGTGACAATTGCACCTGCTGATAAACCAGTTACAAGGTAAATGCTAAGAACCGTTAGCACAAAGAGAGGGGAGGGAGGATGGGAGAGCTCACAATTATGACAAATGCATTCCAATTGAGTTGAAATGCATAACCTTATCAGCTCATTGGACATGCACCTGCGGACATAGGTCGAGGGGCGTGGGGAGAGCGGGGAATGCGGGAAAAGGGAATTGTAGTTGGGCGTTGGACAGCGCGCAGTCTAAGTCTAAGTAAGTATTAAAGTCCTCTTCTATTATAAACACTGTGAATACAGGGAAAGTATATAAAATACAAGTCTATTTACAAGCTATCAAATTAGTAGAACTGGCAATGACAAACTAACATGCCCTACTTAAGACAAGGTTAGCTCCCCCAGTCCTTTCACCTGGGCTCGACTCAAGGACTCTGTCGCTTACTTGACTGCATTTCAATATCCCCAACTACCTGCGGGCTGACAAGCCCCGCGTCATGTGCTGCCATTTGCCATTTGGCCCACATTCATTCCCATTCCCGCTCCATCCAGAAGTGGGTCGCATCTCCATTATGCTTAATGCTTGCGGTGCCTGCTTCGAGGATACAGCACGGCCAATCCTGCCTGCAAGAGCTTAACGACTTGCGATAAGAAATATAATTAGACAGGTAAATAACAGATAACCTAGTCTATAGGGTTGTGTCCCAGTTGACTTTACATTGCGCAACCTTTCAAAATAAAGTTAAAAAATGTCTTTAGAAACTTGTTTTTTTCAGGTATAGTTTTTGACTTATGCAAACTTAAAGTATTGACGAAAATATTCAAATGATAAGGCAATGAATTTAAAAGGAAAGCGCACGTTTTCTTAATACCCTGTTTTAGTAGGGAGCACTGGGAATATCGCTATGAGTAAATATCCTAAATAAATTGGTGTAGATAAACAGTCGATAATTCCAGTCAACTCTATAATTGCGATATCGATAATTAAAGGCAATACTATTGATCGACATCTCATGAATAATATAAATAATAACTAAGGTTGTTTATTTTTCTTCATCGAATATTTAAATGAACACAAAATTATAAGAACCGATACAGTGGTGCAAAACAGCATAAATAAATCAGGCAAATGACGTTATCGATAAACGGAAAATATCGATCACTTATGTTTTGGTCATTCTTTTAGCTTACTTCAAGGTAGCTACCAATCGAGTAACCCAAATGTACCTTACCATGTTCCGCTGTAGACCACGTAAAATGCCAATAAACTGCAAATGTAAAAGTTTCCTTCGGGCTGCTGCTCTTTTTACGGCTGCCACGAAAAAAGTTGCTCGATTCCGCGTTCGTTCCCGTTTGCATTTGTGTTTAAATTGTTAAAAACAGGTGTTGCCTCGCACTTGCTATGCAAAATGACTGCGGTAATTATAGAACTCGGGGCTGTAAAAGTTGTTTAACGCAACACGCAACGCAACGCGGGCAAACTGTGTAATCAATTGTAATTAAGCGGCGAACTGGGCAAATCAGGGAGAAACTTGTCAACGCCACAAAGTATGCAACAGCTTTGGCGCCTCACACTCATGACTCATGCTTTTGCTTTTGCCGAGCTACAGTTCATATAATATTTTTTGGGCAATTTCAGTTAATTGAAGTTCACAGAGGCAGCTTAAAGCGTTGCAGAAATGGCCCAATGCCAGTTTGTGAGAAGCTCGCCAGATATGAGGGGCTACAATACAAACGCAGACCGAAATGTGGGCCAACGCACACACATGCAAGCACATACATACACACACACACACAGACAGAGAGACAGAAAGACAGACAGTGTGGCGTTATCATTGCACATTTCACTGTTTGGTGTAACAATTACAGCAAAACCAACAACAACAACAGCAACAACAAGAACAAACAGCATTTGGCACACATTCAAAATTGCCAGCAGCCAAAACAAGCATACATATTCCCTAAACCCCTTCGCCACTCTTCTCTGCTCTCTCTCTGTCTCTCTCTCGCTCCCTCTCTAGCCTCTGCCTTTCCATTGCCCTGCCCCGTCCTGGCTTCTGCTGTCATAAGTTTGTTTTTGATAATATGAAACAACTCACATACATTTCCAGCTCTGCCTGTTTTTGTGGTTTTCCGGCCAACAAGAAGCCGAAAAAGAGAGATGCAAAAAATAAAATACAAATACAAATGAAGGTTTATAGGTAATTGCTTTGTTTTTTGCCAGAGAAATATGTGCAGGCTTGAGATAAATTAAAGTGGGCCTAAAAATGAACTTAAATTTGCTGAAGTTACGAAGGCTTTAAGTGCTTGGGCAGTTTATGATTGCAACGATCATAATAAAGCATTTTTTGCACTATCGATCAATCGATAAGTATGAGAGGGAGGCGAAAACAAATGACTGCAGTATTTAAATACTTGTAAGCAAATATACATATGTATTGAACGGTCACTCCCTGTTTTTGCAATATCGATCTTTCGATAACATACTATAGGTATTAACAGTTGCAAGGGAAATACTGCAATTCTAATAATCGGTCCCTACCATGCATAAACATTTAAAGTTCCTACAAATTAATTTCAGACTGCAATTCAACTATAAACTAAGCCTTTTATTGCCTGAATTATTATTTATGCGTGCGCAACAGGAGAGCTTTATAGAGAGAGGCCTGTTTGTTGCGAACTAATGTCTATTAATAAATAATGTACGCCCGCGAGGGCTGCCTAAGAAATTTTTCAACAAAGCGAACAGGTCACAACAAACAAATATTAATGTATTCGTTATAGGTTATATTATGTATAATAGGTTAATTAATGCTTACTAATTACATTTTAGTACTTCCTGGGAGTCCCTCGCTTGTATATATATAACTAAAATTGAAACTTTAAAGCGAGAAACAAGCGCAGAATCAACATTTGGCTAGCATGTCGCCAACATTTTGATTAATTAATACGGTTTTGATATAATAAATGCATTTAATATACGCCTGCATAGGCACACACAACACACACACACACGCATTTATGTTTACGCACTTGGGAGAGTAGTGAACAAATGAATTGAAAATGCTAATTGCATATGAAAATAAAGCTCGCATGACAATATAGACACGTACACATATGTACAAATCTACATGTGTGTACATATTTCATAGAGTCATTTGTATATAGTTCTCATTAACGATGTTTAAACAAATCTGAATGCACATAAAATACAACAATCATAACAAATGAGTCGTAGCAGACTAGAACGAGGTCAGGGCAGGACATTAACTGACTGTGATTTCTCTTTTGTGGAATTTGGATGGAACTAGCAAATTTTCAAAGCCAAAAACAACAACAAAAAACATATCAAGAAATGAATTGGGGTATACACGACTTGAATGTTATTTTATTAAGTGATAATAGTTGTAAATAACATGTACATTTAATATTTATATTTTCAATGAACAATAGAAGTAAATTAACCTTTTCCAACTGCAAGTATACCCTGCTCAATAGAGCAATCATCGTCAATACTATCGATAATATCGATGAGAGGCGTCTATCGGGAACCCATTATAGCGTGCTTCATCAAGATTTTGATACAAGTTAAAAAAAGTTAAATAGAAGTAAATTAACCTTTTCCAACTGCAAGTATACCCTGCTCAATAGAGCAATCATCGTCAATACTATCGATAATATCGATGAGAGGCGTCTATCGGGAACCCATTATAGCGTGCTTCATCAAGATTTTGATACAAGTTAAAAAAAGTTAAATAGAAGTAAATTAACCTTTTCCAACTGCAAGTATACCCTGCTCAATAGAGCAATCATCGTCAATACTATCGATAATATCGATGAGAGGCGTCTATCGGGAACCCATTATAGCGTGCTTCATCAAGATTTTGATACAAGTTAAAAAATATAGAAAAGTGAAACGAAGTAAATTCTAAAAAAATAAGTACAATGAATAAATTTCTAACAAGGGTAAATGATAATTTATTTATTATTCTCTTCGATACGATATCTAAGTTTGATATGAGCTTAGCACTTCTTCCACACCCATTCCAGTCATTCCGCAGTTACAGGGTATGCAAAGCGACAATGCAAGTGACTTTTATATGCAGCAATCTCAGAAGGAAACAAATATGGCCACTCGCATCGACAAAAACTCGCCTGGAACTGCCAACATGGCGCAAGCTGTTGGAGGAAGGGAAAGGGGGGCAACTGGGCTGCAGAATGCAAGCGAGTGCCAAGGCAAAGTCAAATATAATGCTGTCACATGGCAACTGCACAAACAGATAGCCGGATAACTGACAGGACAATGCTGTTGTCCTAAGTATTTCTTGCTGTTCTCGCTCGACAAAGGAAACCGAAGATGCAAAAACCTGCAAAATCAAAGAGATCAACTAGGCATGTCCCCTGACCCAATAATAAATAGTCAAGTGTTGAATTGTGACCAACTCGTGGTGGCTTGCCTCACACGGGTTTGGGTAATTTACAACAAATACACAAGTAACTGTTTGATATATTGGACTAACTCTCCTCATCCTCTCTCTCTCTCTCTCTCTCTCTCTCTAACAATTGCCAAATCATTTATCTGAAATTGAATTAGTCCTAGCAGAGCTCAAAGCTTCCATTGATAGCCGTGTGAGTACTTCTAGTCGATTAATCGTTGGCCACTTAACTAATTGGGGATGTCATCGATTTGCTGAGTGTAATTTATTTCGACTTAGGCGCAATTAGCCACGCCCACTTGGGCCACTTATGCCAACTGTTACCGTTCTCAGGACCAATACTAATTGAGAGATTTCACAGGCGTGCTGAGTGGGCGGGGCCGAGAACTCTACCCGTCAATTATCAAATTGTCGGCGATGGCTATAAAAGTGCCCCCAACTGGACGATGATAGGAAAGAAAACAGGACACTAGCATGGTGTGGACAACCAGGAAGCAAACCGGGAATCGACTATCGTCGATAATATTCCTGGAGGAGTTTTTCCGTTACGTCAACACATTCTACCTCTCTATAGGCATGGTGGCCTACGATCTGCGACAAAGGAGCAGTAGTAGATGCCGAAGCATCCTGCTCAACGCCTACTTCATACTTCAGATGCTCAATCTGAATGCGGTGCTGCTATCTGAGTTGATCTACGTGTTCCGCGCTTTCATTACCGGCAACAACTTTCTGGAAGCCACAATGAATCTCTCCTTCATTGGGTTTGTGGTGCTGGGCGACATTAAGATCAGACTCATCTGGCACCAAAGGGATCAAATCTCGCGAGTTGTTGTCCAACTGATTGAACTGCATCCGCACGAGGTAGAGCAACAGGTTCAATACGGAGTGTATGAATATCTACGAAGCTACAAACGCATTAGTATCTTTTATTTTGGAGTGCATCTTGTGCTCATCTGGAGCTACAATCTATACTGGGCTGTGTACTATGTGATCTACGATTACTGGCTGGGAATACGACACTTTGAGCGCACCCTGCCCTATTATTGCTGGACGCCGTGGGACTGGCAGACCAATTGGAGTTACTATTTAATGTACATCTCACAGAATCTGGCCGGACAGGCCTGTCTCTCCGGCCAACTTGCGGCGGATATGTTCATGTGTGCTCTGGTCACCCTGTTGATCATGCATCTGCGACGGCTGGCCACGATGCTGGGACAACATGTTGCAGGTCTGCTGCCACCCGAGAAGGATCTGGCCTTTCTGAGGGAAAACATCGTATACCATCAGCGCCTGCTACTACTCGTCGAGGATGTCAATCAGATATTCGGCATTTCGCTGCTCTGCAACTTGGCCAGTTCTGCGTGCATCATCTGCTTTGTGATCTTTCAAATTACAATTGGCGGCAATATTGATAATCTCATCATGCTGGGATTCTTCCTCTTCTGCGCCTTGGTGCAGGTTTTTATGATTGGCAGCTATGCTCAGCGCCTGATCGATGCGGTAAGAAGCCTAAGAAGCTAAGAAGACTGGGATGCAAATCGATTCTTAAGTATTTCCCGTACAGAGCGAGCAAGTGGGTCAAGCTGTTTATAGCCACGATTGGTTCCGAGGAGGACTGCGTTATCGAAAGCTGTTGCTTCTAATTATTAAGCGAGCACAACGTCCGAGTTACCTGAAGGCCACGCACTTGCTGAACATGTCCCTGGTAACCGTAACGGCTGTGAGTTAATTTCATATGTCATATATTTTAATTTATCCTTGCCTTCACATATAATATTCTTTGCAGTTGCTGCAGGTGTCCTACAAGTTTTTCGCTGTTCTACGTACCATGTATAAGAATTAGGACGTAGTTTATCGATAGTTGCATAGTATTTATTTTATATAATTTCATGTGTGTGCACACTTATTCTGTAAAGCTGTTAGCTTTTGTCATTATGCGTAATGGAATATCAGTCGCGTTGTTACTGTTAGCTTAGTTTTGTAGCGCGCAGCTACTGCAAGTGCAAATGACAAAATAATTAGCGAATCGGACTAACGTGATTCAACCAAATCATGCCACGGCAATCATTCACGCCAAATCCACAACAGTTGCGACTTCTAATTAAATTAAACAACCAACTGGTGCGCTGCCCGCAGAATATGCGTGTAAAGAAAGCAGGAAAAATCGTTGATGAACTAATAAAAAATACCCTGTAGGGAAAAACTTCAAAGATTAAGTAAATAAGAGTTACTTTTTCATGGTGCAATATACCCTTACCCTGTGCGTGCCTGTATATAGGATATGCACTACGACCGTTGGTCATAATGAGAAAGGAAACTGCCCGTTCATTCTGCTTTGGCTCGTATAACAACGTAGGGACACTGCAGAAGGGAAGATAAGGGAAAAAAAGGAGATGCAGAAAGGAGAAAGAGGGGAGGTTGCTCTGTGTGCTACCACAAAGGGTATGATTAATTATCGCCATTTCGTTAGCACAAAACGCGCGTGAAACGCAAGACAAATCTTTGACGCTGCGCTAAAATTAGCGAAAAGCGGGTAACGGCAAATGGAAAATGGGGAAATGAAGAAAGGCTGCCAGTCAAGGCAATTTCAATTAAAGTTGTCACAGCGCACACACCCACACACACACACGCGGAATAAAACGATTGGTATTTGCCATATGATTATGCAACACTTACAAAAAACGATAGGCATTTAGGCGCGGCATCAAAACTTATGCAACACTTAAAATTAATTGCGAAATTGCCTGGCAAATTGCATTTTTATGACTGTAAAATTGAAAACTGGACACGGACACACACACACATACACACAAGCGCCTGTTAACGTGCCTAATTACATTTCTGAGCCTGTCTGGCCTCAGCTTTCAGTATGGTCGGGGCGGGGCACCCTCCCACCAGTCAGATAGATGGCAAAATTGAAGAATTTTTTCAATTAAAATTAGTTTAAAAAAAGAAAACGAAGGCAAAGACACAGATGGAATGGCGAGGCCAAATGGCAATCACAACAACGGACAAGTACGACAAGTGGGCGTGACCGTGGCCTGTAGGCTGCCCCCTAATCTAATTAGAAATACGCGCGTCACGAACTTGACTTCAACGAGCTGAAGCCCTCTTCCCTTGCTCCTGCCTCTCTTAAAAAGCCGCTCCACGGTATATGGCAAAATAGTTTCGACTAATTTCATTTGCGTTTGCAGTTTTCATTTACGAAAGTTGGAAAAAGTTCTACCAGCCCAGAATGACCCAATCCCCACCCCATCCCTGCACTCCGATAGCTACTGCAACCACAGGCACATTTCCATTGGACGCCGAAGCGCTATTAATCAAAGTAATTGCGGGCGACAAATGGCAGCGTGCGCAGGAGCGGGCAACGTTGCACCAGTTCGACAGGTACTGCGCCCTCAAGGCACTTTGCATGTCGTGTGGGGAGACGGGGGAAGGATTGCCTTGCCAGTGGAGGCAAGCTCGAGGCGCAAAGCAATCAGCAACTTGACCCAATTCACTTTTCGATTAGCCTTTTCGCTTAAGGCATCGGTTAATATTAAGTAAAAATAGTATGTTTAAGTAGAGATAAGTTATCGATAGTTGGGTAAGGTGTGAGGAATATAATAATGAAAACTGTGTAATCAAAGGTGTGAGCTTGCTAGATATCGACAGCAGAGTATCGATATTGATAACAAATTAAACAAGTTTTATATCGAAAATATATAAATCATGACACAGATTTCCAAAATTTATAAAGTCTTTGAATGAATATCGCATTGCCGTATCGATATCGATTGCAAGCAACAACAAAGAGAAGTAATCAAGTTTTCAGAAGTGTTTTTGTGGACTCATCCCTTATCTCTCTTGCTGTAAAAGCCTTTGTGGGTCAACATTTGGGATTGTCCAGCAAGTAAGAGAACAGCAAAGGACTCCTCCGCTGGCCGTATCCAATATTTAAGCAAAACTTTCGTATTGTTCGCGATATTTATTCATTTACTTTGTCTGGACGAATAAATTAATTTCCCGGATGCAACAAACAACAAAGTTTAAATATGTATTGGAAAGTTTACGGCCCCGCGCGTATCGCTGCCGGCATGCGGTCCGGGCTTTTATAGTCCCGCTGCAATCGGAGTTTATACATATATATTGACTTATAAAAATGTCAATATCTCTGGCAGCGCCAAGAAATTGCAATTGCAACGAAGTTCTTGCAGCGCAGCAACGCAGCGCGTTGAGAAATTGTATTTCATTTCATCAAATGAAGAGAAATCGTACATTTTTATAAGGTCAGCGAAGTGAACAAGAAGGAAGAGCATGACACGACCAGAAGCCGGCAAATCGGAAGTGGAAAATAGGAAATGGGGAAACGAAGCCCGACTGGCTGAGCTATTGTCGTTGAGTCGGAACTCTGGCGCCGTAGTTGCTGCACGTCACTTTGTCACACTCGCATTGAATTTGACACACAACTCACAGATAACACACACACATACACGTACATACTGCATGGGAATGCGTATGTCTGTGTCGGGTAAAGGATTAGGGAGAGTTCCAATTTTTGAGTATTTCTTATGTGGCCTGCGCCTGCGACTAGCTTGACCTGCAGTCAAGTCTTCCTCCTTCCTGCCCAACCAACTAACCCCTTTCTCCATCCCCTTCAGCACTCCCCCGTCAGCTGCACTTGTCAATTTTCACTTACTTCATTTGAGTAAACACATTTGCTGCATTTCATATTTCCAGTCACGTTCGCAGCATAAATAACTCACTCTCACACACACACACACACACACACACACATGCACATGTGTGGGAATAGGTCAGCTTAAATTGTAAATACATTTAATAAAATATTTTTGCAAATTTAAACTTATATTTGACTTAAGTAAACAACATTTAATCCTAATCTATATCCTCATCATTGTCTAATAATTCATCAACGATAAACTTTTAAGCATTGTCAGGATTTCATCAGCTTTTTATTGCTGTTTTCGACTTTATTTACATAAATCTGTCAGCAATCTTTGCAATATTTTAAAAAAGTAAAAACTGAACAATTTGAGGCTGGTCCTCAGGCGAAAGCAACCACAAGAATTCAAATTACATGAAAATTGCGGCTACAGCATTCAGCGAAAAAGGACAACAGAAGTTTTTTAATATCGAAAACATTAACATTTATGTAAATATTAAGTAACAGTGCAGGAGCAGCTGGGAACAGCCTGAATATTTGATCATCTATTGTAAAATTCCTTACTTTAAAATACAAAATATTTATGCGCTGGCTACGGTCTTTTTCAACCATGCTGCTTACTATCATTGCTTATTGGTACTATGTTCAATGTCCTTTTAATTATAGTTATCGCTGCATAAATATCGATAGATTCATATGCGTCAATCCTTTTTTGTGTAAGGATCAAAGCTTTTAGCTTTTGTCACTGTGCCCAATTGAATATTGTCAGCGTGGCCAACTGTGAGATTTACCTTCATTTGTTTATGGAAAATAAGTTTATCAATAATGTAAATATTAATGTTATATACTACAACATATAAATGGGACAGCTGACAAAAAGTGCTTGTTATAATTCCTCAAGTTTTTCTCTAAAACCTGCAGTGGAGCCACACAACTATTTCAAATATTTTCATATTTATTTAAAATAAACTTTAGCAATCTTTACCATCTTCATCGCTTTCGGAGTGTTTTATGTTCGTTTTTACAAAAAATAAATGCAAGTTAAACTGCCTGGGACCTTGTACGGACTCGTAAACATGGCAAATCCGAACAATAAATATGAAACAATTGCCCAACGCACACTCACACACACATGCATACACATAAATATAAGTAAACACGCACACACTTGCACACACCGAATGCAACGAGAATAACAATGCGATTTGGAATTGCGCAGCTTACAAGTTACACACACACACACCGACGCACACCCTCACACACATTTATGGCACATAAACATCAATAGTTGTTCGATTCTAACCTATTTTGCATCGGCCTGGACTGCAATAGAAACAAACTACTTCGCCGGACATAGAAGCCATAAAATAAGTTTACAAACCAAAATTCACGCAGTCGTCGTAAACAATCGTATAAATAATACTCGATGATTGTGAACAATACAGTTCGAGCCTCTAAGCAATTATTGGAAAATAAAACAATCGAGAGAAAACTAGTAAAACACAGAAAACACTTTTGAATACTTTGAACCCTAAACTCCATTTTAATAATAATGAAAACGAAAAGAGGTGCCAAAAGTTAGATTTGCTGAAGATCATTTGCTGTCCAAATAACATATAAAGTTGTTTGCGTTTATTGTAATATCAAATTATAGGTTGTGAAATTATACACACATTCTTTCATTCTTCTTGCACTACTTTTCTTACTCAGGTTTTCAGTGCTGCAACTTGTAATTTATCGCGTTACATTTATGAACTTATCGATAACTATCTTAACTACAATACCATAACCTTCATACAGCCTCTTAGTTGGCTTTTACAACAACAATGTATATGGAAATTGTATTAAATCGTAAAATTGCAGTGTAAACTTTTTAAAATTCTAAATTCCAAAAAGCAACAAACACAATGTTTCCACTGTCAAACTACCGGGACGATGGTGATCAAGCAGAGACAAGCCCTTTGAAAAACCCAACCACGTTCAGCGAGTTAGTGCAGAAAATGGTCATGACCCTTATCAATGGACCTGGTTTCTTAAGTGAGTTGCCTAAAAAATTACTGGAGTGGCGAACGCAGATTAACGAAGGACCAAAGCCACAGAACATTAAGCCTTCCAATCTTTTGGAAATAGACAATTTAATATTACCCAAAGCGCTGACCGAATCTCTTGCGGCACTGGAGAAGAACAACAAAGAGTTTGCCAAGACAATGCAGCAGACCGTTAAGCATTGCGTGCAGCTCAAAGAAAGCATTGATGTTTTGTCATTGCAGGTGCACAATATGGTAGAACGCGAGAAACTCAGACAGTTGCCAGCCTCTCATCTTGAAGGCAGTCGGGTCACTTTTACTTGCGTCGGTGAGGAAGAATCCAAGTGTGATCATACTGAAAAGAAAGATCGATTTGAAGAGTTGGAATCGAAAGTTCGAAACATGGTAGAATGCGAGAAGCCCGTACAGTTGTTGCCCTCTCAGTTTGGTGACAGTCATTCCACTTTAACCTGCTTTAATGAACAAGAATCGCAGTGTGACCAACCCGAAAAGAAGGATCAATTTGACGAGTTGTCATTGGAGGTGCACAATATATCAACAGGCGGGGAACTCAGACAATTACCATCCTCTCAAAATGATTTCAGTCAGACCACTTTCATCTGCACGGAACAGAAAGAATCCAAGTGTGATCAAAGCACAAAGACGCAACTGAATGATCGATTTGGGGAGTTACCATTGGAAGGCCAAAACATGGCAGAACGTGAGGAACTCATGGAGCTACCACCCTCATGTGCTAATGACAATCAGGTCTCTTTCACCTACTTAGCTGTGGAAGAAACCAAGTGTATTCAAACTGAAAAGATGCAGCTGTATAACAATCTTCTTAACAAGTACCAGCGTAACACATTGGACACTTCCCTAGAAAACAGACCCTCCAAGCTGATAATATCTAAGACCGTTACGAAATTTCGTCCACCCTATTCCAAATTCTCTTTAAATATGGGGTATGTGTGGGATTTTTCCTCGTCTTCCAATTCTCTCACGGAAGACGTGCGGTCTGTTAGTAAATGAGAATCATATTAAAGAAATAAGCAAGCTGGAGCTATATATGTCCATATATTGCAGTCTTAAATAATTCACATCATTTAATGGAAATGTTGGTTATACAACTTCAATTCAATGGGATTTCATTAAGCTAAAAAAGGTCTCTACAGTTTCTATGTTCTCCCAACGATTTTGATCGATTTGGCTCATGTTATTTTATAATATAATATATGAAAATGTATGTTTGTACTTGAAAGAGTTGGAAATTTCATTGTGCCCTAGGCTCAACATAAGCAACATTTCTACAATGTATAAAGCCCTTCTCTGAAATAGTTTCTCTCCTCTCTGTATTTCCTCTATACATATGTTGGCCTTCTCTGTCTGTGTTGGTGTCCCCCTGTTTGTTGATTGCCAGCAAATGAAATTTCACGCTTGTTTTCTAATCAAAAACACAAACATGGTGTGCAAATGAAATGCAATGAAAACGAAGACGGAAAGGACTAACAACTGACATCGACATCATGAGCTCCACTCATCTTCCATTTTTGTTTTCTTTCTCTTTTCGTTTTCTTTTTCCTTTTTTTTTTTATTTGTTAGCAACAAAATGGAAGCATACAAAAGAAAAGCATCGACTTCTGATGGGACTGACACAGAGAGAAAGAGTTTAAGAAGTCTTAACGATTACGTTTCCTGCCTTAGTTGTCGCTGGTCCGCCTGGTGCTGCTTCAGGGCAAACAGCATTGCGTCCATGAAATCCGATAAGCCTATTTTTTCATTCAGTTCGAAAGTGTCCCGGCTTGTGTGATAGGCATGCGCCAGAAGCGGCAACTTGCGCAGAGTGCGTCCACTTAGACCCGCACTTAGCTCGACTAACGTCGCCAGCAAACCCTCTGAGTCGGCCTGGTTGTCATTTAAGTTCTTCAACTCCAGTATGCCTCTAGTCATCAGTTCGGTGAGCATAGTCTTGTAAATACATGTTATTGCCGATGCAGAAGGGAATCCAATAAACTGATGTATATCAGCGCGATCCAAGAAGGCCAGATCGATGGTCTGTGCCAAGTTCGACGTGGCCAGTATAAGGACATTTGGACAGCTCTTGATCTCGTCCAGCTGCGTGAGCACTGCATTAACCACACGCATGGCATCGCGCGGCTCATTGCTGCCCATTGCGCTGCGAGCATACGCCAGAGATTCAACCTCATCGATGAGCACGCAAACCAGATTATTTCTATCGGCAACAAGTTCTCCGATCTTGCCAAAGAGACGTGCAACCAGTTTACCGCTCTCCGAGAACCACTTGGAGAACAGGCTGTGGCTGTTTATCTCCACCAGGTGAGTGTAAGCATAGCTACTCTCAGTCCTTATTGCCAGTTTCTGGGCCAGAGCTTTGCACAGACTCGTCTTGCCCGTGCCCGGTGGGCCATGGAGCAGCAGGAGACGATTACAGGCAATTACATTGAAGTCCACACTGTGCTGCGAGAAACTCAGTGCAGATAGCGCAAATTTCAACAGCTAAACGTAAATATTGTATTATTATTAATATATATTAATTATAAACAGATTAGCGCACCTTCTCCTTAAGTCCTTCCTCGTAGACTAGATTATCCCACAGACCGATAAATTCGTTAGCTGGAAGTAAAACATGATTTGCAGCTATCACGCTATCCATATCGTCGCCATCCCCTCCAGCGCAGTCCCCGCCAAAAAGATCTCCTCGCGATCGTATCTCGGGACGCTGCATCATATAGAAATGGAAACAAAGCTTGTATTTATGTCCCGTGACCATTGTTCCGTTCTCTCCATTGTCTCTCTCCAGCAGAACACTCTCGACCAACTGGATGCTTTCATCCGGAACGAAGGCGACATTCCAGCGCAAAGACTTTGCCGACAACAAGTAAGCGCTCAACTGTGGCTCGATTGATGCTCGCAGCGTCTGTAGACGTCTTAATGAAAGAAAAACCATATTTAATAAACTTTGACGTAAATGATTAAAGTAAACTTACTGCTCGCTGCGTTGCAAACGCACTTCAACGTGCACAGTATTGTTACAACTTAAGAAACTCATTTGTTTAATAAACGCGCCGAATAAATAATAAAAATTTAAAGTAATGCCGATGCCAGTGTAACCAGACTGTGAATGTTACAAAATACACTGCCGACTTTGTCAAAAAGTACGATATATAATAATTTCACAACACTGACTGTGCGTGAAACCTGCAAAATACGATATTCTTCCAACACTACTTCGTTTAAGAGCATCTGCTAACAGTATGTTATAGTATTTGTATTAACATTGAATTGATATTAAACCAAATTATGATACAAATTTAATGTAATGAAAGCCGGTATAACAATATCATAACTAGCTTTACATTTAATAGTCGAATTAACAAAAACCACGCTGTATTTTAATAGAGTTAGTATCTAATCGTTGACTCCAGGAAGTACTTATTGAATTTGCGCCAGCCAAATCGTTTCTTTGGATCCTTTTGACTCCAAGAGGGGGCGAGGTTCGGCATAAGGCCAGCCTTCTGAGCCATTGTTACTAGCGTACCCATTTTCTTTTGCTGGCGATGGCACAATTTTGTTATGCGTCTCGGCAACATACATCCATCGGATCGTACATATTGCGAAAGAATGAGCACATCTGTGTGTTTTATGTCCAGTCCTAGAGTGCATTCAGGACAGAAGGTGCTATTGCAGGCCGGTTTCAGCAATTTCTCTGAGCGTGGCGACGTAACATTAATTCCTTCGTAGACCAGAGCATCCTTCTCCTGTTTCTCGTGTACTAAGATTTTTCATCAAAACAAACCAAAAAGGTTATGAAACATTCAATTTGATGAATGGATATACTCACTTTCCTTGATCCGCACAGCCGGAGATGTTGTTATTGTGCGTATTTGCCAAAGCGACGTACGCAATGTATTGGTGGCCGATTTTATAAGTGCAGACATGTTTTCATTTATATTTAAACAAAAAAGAGGTACAAATCTTGCTGTTCCAGTGCATGAATCTACTAATGTATCGATAGGTCAGATATCGTTATTTGAGTTAGCTGGCTCTATCGATAGTTCGGCATTTCTAGTATTACACTTGTATTTGCTAGCTCAAAAATGTGTAAGCCATTTTTTCTGTGAAATAAAATCAAATGATTAACATATAAAATTACAGCGACATCAATTTCCACCAAGAGTACGCTGATCTCCTCAGTTATATCCGGTATACTGAGTTTAATTATTTTTGCAACACTGCGCTTCTATGCCCATTGGTTCAATGACTCCCAACTAACCATTTTGTTTGCCGGCTATCTGTTCTCTTGGCTTTTTATACTAAGCCTCACCAGCCTGTCCAATGCGGAAATGTTAATTTTCGGTCCTGATTTTCAGGCCAAACTTGTACCAGAGATTATATTATGCCTGACTCTCACAGCGTTTGCAGCGGGGGGCAGTTCATCGCGTTTGTGCAACAACCTGGTAAAAAACTAAAATGGAAACGCCCACACATACATATATCTTCAATATTAACTAATGTTTTCCTTTCAGCATTATATTCTCTTTGGTCGGATTGTATTTTATTAATCGAATCTCATCAAAATATTATAACAGTGCTGTTACTACAGTGGATGCACCTTTGCGAAAAACCAGCAAAAAATTTAAATAAGTTTTTTTTATTTTGGTATATATAGATTTTCAATTTTCAACTTAAAATATACTTTACAAACTAAAACCTAATTGAAAATAATTTATTGTGTAACTACTCAATGGAAGTCTCGTTACTGCTATGATGGTAATGATGCATCAGGTCCAGCCTTTGATGCTACTGCATCGGTTCTAGTCTCTGAAGCTACTGCATCGGTTCTAGTCTCTGAAGCTACTGCATCGGTTCCAGTCTCTGAAGCCACTGCATCGACTCCAGTTTCTGATCCTATTTCATTTGGCACTTCTGTCAAGAAGCTGAGTATATTAAAGTCAATATAGCGCACCAACTGGAATATTAATAAACTTATTAGTTATTCAATTTAATCTACGATGAATATCATACCAACAATCCTGTTTTAGATTTATCTGCCCTGTGTTTCTCATCAAGTTTGTTACGTAGTGTTCTGAACCATTCTGCAATTGCCAATTCTGTCTCTGATTGAGGTAGTTCAAAGCCCCGATAGCCGGCCTGCTTTAGGGCAATATTGTTTGTATTGAAGACAGCAGTCGAAAAAATCAGAGCGAAGCTCTTAACAAATGTGAATAATTTGAGAAGAGGCCATTCCTCCAGTATTGCTGTTATGTTAACTGTTTTAACCATATGCCATATTTCTGAAATCTTAATACAAATGTAATGACAAATAAGCGATCATAACTTAATAACTTAACTTAACTTACATTTCGATATATATGCATCATAATTGGAGACACCTTATCCGAAGCCGTCAACTCAGCTAGAAATGCCCTTAATAGCCCAAGAGATATCATCTTCCCAGTATCGCTGGCAGTGACAATATGCGGAATAACCTTTAGTAAATATACCATGTAATTATAATCCTCATTCTTGTTGTTAAGACTCGCAACTAGCTTGAAATTTTCGAGCAATTTTCGAGTAGCGTAATCTAGCATTGTCGGCTTTAACATATCTGAGTAATTAAAACAGTCGTTCAAGAGTTCAAGATGTCTATTTAAATGCTTGGGATTGGATATGAGAAACAATATTATTGAACCAGTATACAAAGCCGAAATTTGCTCAAGATTTAAATCCTCTTTTAGTGCCAAAGAAAAGTTTTCACAGAGCTAAAAGAAGAAAGGGTATAAAGAAATAAAAATTTTTAATTAAAATACAAACGATTTGTACCTTTTTGTGAGCTTTTAACGAATCCTTTAACTCCACATCCATACAGTAGATCTCAAGAGGACCTACTCTTGAAAGGAGTTTACACAATTCTAAAGGTGTAAAATTTTTTATATTCAAATCCATAATAACAAAATGTCTACGAGACAGTCAAATGCATCAGCTGTTAATTGAACTAATCGATAATTTCTATCTAATGTACAGTAATCGATATATATCGCTTTGTCGTCGCTGATATAAATTTCCATTCAGCACTGCACTAGTGAGTTTCGCACGCTCGAGAACAGACGAACAGCTTACATTTTCCAGCAAAACAGCTTTTTTTGTTTTAATCGTAAGTACAAGTTACAAAATTTATAAAATCAGAAAAAGGAAATAAATAAGTCCTTCAATGCATTTTTATAAAACGTGCTAGTCAATAAAAACAAGAATATATGCGGATTGCTTATTTTATTTTATAGAACGTGTGTGTGTATGCGTTCGTGTGTATGCATTGCGCTGTATAAAAAAAGTTTTAAGGTTATACGTACGTGTGTGTACATGTATTTGTAAGAATGTAGAAACAAATTCATATATATGTATGTACTTTTGCTATAGTGATTCATAATCAATACATTTTAATCAATTATCAGTGGTTAAACAGCCTAGGGCGACTGTACTCACATTTATAAAAAAGAAAGTCTTAGTGTGTGTGTGTTTGTATGCACATATGTCGGTTAAATGACCAGCTGGAAAATGTATTTAAAGCAGATATACATATATATGTGCAAATTAAATTTAAACAATTATATTTTCAAAACGGTCTTGGATGTGGGAAAAAGCCAGTAGAAAAATAAAACCTCGAAAACACTCATTAGTGCACACATGGACGCAAGACGTCAATGTATTTGTGTGTAAGTGAGTGTGTGTGCGCTTTGAATGGCAATGACTACAAAATGGCGCCGACCACATGTCGTCGTCGTGTCGTTATCGTCATCGTCGGCATCCGATGGATTTCGTATGTGTCATTTGCTTTCTGAATTTCGTTTAACAAAGTGGTGTGCGCAGAAGAGGCGCTCGGACGAACGTCAAAACACTTTTAAGAGCAAAGAATACATATGTATGTGTGTGTAAGAATACATAGTAACCGATTGTGATATATTTAATAAAATTCGAATTTCTTGACAAACACAAATTCAACGGCAACAAAATTGTTAAAGTTTATATTAAATACACAAAAACACATTCAGTTGAAAATTTTGCGGGTTTCGCTCACCAACTGTTGAGTGTCTGTGTGTGCGTGCGTGTCAATTTTACAGTAATAATTTATAAGAAAACAGCCAAAGGAAGAGCAAGTAAAGCAAAAGAAAAAATAAATTAATTCCGTTGCGAGGTTAATCTTTGAAGATTTGTACAAGAGAATTGTAAGGGGTAAAAACAGTTCTATACTTTCAAACACCCACACACATGCAATAGATTTAACCTCCTAAATACACGAGCTCTCACAGTTAAGGTGAAGTCCACGCGGAAGCAATATCCGAGCCAAATATATTTGTATTGCGAGTGAAAGTGTGAGTTTGAATAAGTTGAATTCAAAATTACAGTTATTTGTCATCACTACCTCCGCTGGCGACAAAGCCTCTGTGAATGTGTGCGTGTACAATGACCTCGTTTTCATCGGGCGCCCTCCGCGCCGTCGTCAGTAACAAAGTCAACGCGCTTATGTACATATTTTTCGTGAATTTCACTTTATTCTTATTTTTCTTCTTCGTTCGTTGTTTCTTTTTAAATACATATGAACGAATATACATAGAGACGTGTGAGAGTTCTCGCAATTGCCTTTCATTCGCTCTTCTCCGCATTATCAAACTGTAAAGATTGTGTGTGTATGTGTATTGGTGTGTGCACACATACACAATCATATGCCGATCAAGCAAATTTTGTTTTTAGGTTAGATAGCATTGGTAGCCGATTTGCTTCAACGTGTAACGCGTTATACCTCAGATACTTCCTGAGCATAGTAACCTTTGTCATACGTACATACTAAGTAGACAGATGTACAAATATTTTGTTTAATCAAAAACTATTTCTCTTTTACTCCATAACTGTAGCAATTTATTGTATGAGTCAAAAAACTGAAAGACCAGTGCTATCGGGTCAACGCATCAAGACCAGAAAGAGAGGTAAGTTAAAAAAAAGAAAATCAAGTAGCTTTCAGTCTATATTCATAAATTCAAAATCAAATCAAACAATCAATTATTTAATCATAGATGAAAGAGAAAAATATGACCCAACGGGATTCCGTGATGCGGTCATTGCTGGTCTCGAAAAAACTGAAGGCGACCTGGAACAAATCTCTAAATTTCTAGACAGCGCGGGCAACAAGCTCGATTATCGTCGTTACGGTGAAGTGCTCTTTGATATATTGATTGCGGGTGGTTTATTAGGTAGGTAACACATACAGAAATGCAAAATACATCTTTATTATAGTCTATAATATATGTTTATTTATCGTTATAGTGCCTGGCGGTTCTATATCTCAGGATGGCGAAAAGCCTCGCACAAATTACTGCATCTTCGATGCGCCCGAGGATATGGAGTCAATGCGCAACCATGAGCAGGTTTGTAACATATTCTTTAGAGCCCTAATAGAGTCTAGTTAATCCATGCATATTATTAGAACCGGTTATTATTCGCCTTAGCCGATAATCGGTGTCAATTTATGCAAAATAAATCGCCCCATTTTACTTGTCTTTATATTGTGTAAAAAAAACAATCCTAACAATCTGAAGATTTCTAATGGCGCGACAAACCAGTCTCTATAAGTCAAGTATGAGTAGAAGTTGTTATCCCCCATCTGTGCATGTTATTAGAACCGGTTACCTGATACAATGTAATCTAATCGGTGTCAAAATATGCAAAATGAAACGCCACATTTTACTTGTCTTTAATTGTTCGCAAAACACGATTTTTAAAGATTTCTAATGTTGCGACAGTTGCATATCATACTCATCATTGTAGGAACAAAATACCCGCCTAGACTAAAATGTACTCTGTATGTATAATAGATACCGTAATTGTGTGTTTGTTTTCCTTTATTACAGGTCTTTGTTAAACTCATTAGACGGTACAAGTACCTTGAGAAAATGTTCGAGGAGCAGATGGGTAAAGTCTTGTTATTCGTAAAGGGCTTTACGCCAAGTGAACGCATTAAGCTTGCGCGCATGACTGCGCTTTGGTTAGGTAAGCAAATTTATTCATTTTAATTGTTAATATACAGTCAACACTATATTAGAGAGAGTTTTATGAAAATTACAGATACTCACATTTTACTGTTGGCTAAGATTAAATGTACTTTTGGTATACTGACTTTTGCATGCAAAAATCTAAGCCACATGCAAAGGCCACGAGTCCAAAGACAAGATGAAAATAAATTTAATTGAAACTGGTTTAAACTTTCTATAAATTTGTGCATCTTCTAATCATTTCGTTTGTCATATTATTTTATTGTGATTTTGCAGTTAATGGCTCTGTACCGCCAAACGTATTGCTGGTACTGAATAACGAGCATCTGATTAAAGATGGCATTGCACTCGAATTTTTATTGGAGCTATTTTTGACGTTTAAGCAAGAGAAAGGCATTGCATATCTTATTCAGGCGCTTAAGAAGGGTGGACTGGAAAGCAAGTAAGTAATGTTATTCCTCAACCTTACTCTATGTCCTATTTCCGGAAAGTTATCAGGAAGTTGTTCAATTATCCAGTTGAGCATCTTTAATTGGCATTCCTAGATTAGTATAATTTATACAGGAATTTTATGCATGTCGCAAATAAACTTTGACGTTATTTGGGTGCCCATTTTATTTCGTACAGTTGCAACAAGTTCTAAGAATTTGAAGTATTAGTGCCTATGCCCCATTCCGGAAAGTTATCAGGAAGTTGTTCAATTATCCAGTTGAGCATCTTTAATTGGCATTCCTAGATTAGTATAATTTATACAGGAATTTTATGCATGTCGCAAATAAACTTTGACGTTATTTGGGTGCCCATTTTATTTCGTACAGTTGCAACAATTTCTAAGCATATGAAGTAGTGCCTATGCCTATCTAGATATTTATTAACAACTAGCATACTTTATTTACTCTCACAGACTTATGGACTTTTTCCCACCAAACAAACGTACTGAAGAATATTTTAAACAAGTTTTTCTTGACAAAGAACTCAATGAAATCATTAAATTGCATAAGGCACAGGCCAGCCAAGAGGCCAAACGTGAACTACAGCAAACCCTTATCGATGATATTAACGACGAGAAGGCGCATAATGAAATAACTGCAGATATCAAAGAGTTTGCACAACGTACCAACATTCCTGATCATGAGATAATTGTTATTGTAAGTCATGATCGAGATCTCGCTCTCTCCACTTTATTCTATCTATAGTTATGTCAATCTTTTATTAGATTTGGTCCACCATCATGTCGTTGGGAGAATGGAACAAAAAGGAGGAGCTCGTTACCGATCAAGCGGTCCGCCATTTGAAGGCATACTGTACATTATTGCAATCGTTTGCAACAACGGATCGCTCGGAGCTGGCATTGATTTTGAAAGTGCAAGAATTCTGCTATGAGAACATGAACTTTATGAAAGCGTTCCAAAAGATCATCTTGCTATTCTACAAGACAGAAGTACTGTCCGAGGAGATTATCTTGCGCTGGTACAAGGACGGACACTCCAACAAGGGCAAGATGCATTTCCTCGAACAAATGCGTAAATTTGTCGAATGGCTTCAATCGGCCGAAGAGGGTTAGTATTGTAAAACACTTTATATATACATATATTGGTATCTTTAGCTTAGCAATTTTTGAGAATGGTCTTGTCTTGTGACAAAATATCACTTGTGGCACTTTCATTGTACAAAATTGCAAGAGCATTTGGGTTTTTTGCTTGCCTCGCTGTCTTCCTAATCAATGAACTTCGTAGGCCAATGAAAACCTGGACAAAAATACATATATAATAGATATCACTTTGCACATTTTGTTTAACAAATTTTTAAGTATTACTCAATGAGTCTTAAAACTTGATGTAAAATATGCTAGAGCAAAAGAGTGATTGGGTGTCCATATAACTAAACATAGTTACATTTGGCCAATAATTGTTCGGACAACAACAGTCTGAAGGGAACTTAATTCTGCATCTATAAAAATCATTTAAAAATGTGTACTTCCCAATGAGTATAACAATTCTATATATAGTATGCTAAAGCATTTGAATGATTGGGTGTCCATATAACTGTATCATAGTTACATTTGGCCAATAATCGTTCGGACAAACGCATTCAACAAACTGAAGTTGGGATGATCTAGTTTATTAACAAATCACATCTTGTGTTTAATTCTTGCAGAGTCTGAGTCGGAGGATGAGCAAAAGCTCGGCGATTAACATCGCTTCAACAACATTGCAGCTGCCGTCGCCGCCGCCGCCGCTCCATCGTCATTATAAATTTCGCATTAACAACTACCAACAACAACAACAGCCAACCGAACTACACTCCCATTTGGAAAATTTTCCTAGATCTGTTAATAAGACCCATGGACACTCATCAATAGCGAAGAGAGAGTTGGAGAGCCAAGCCGCAAAATTCGAAATTAAATGTACACAGTTGAATTTAAATTCCCCTAAACTGATTTTTCTATTTCAAAATGTGCACTTAACAACATTGTTAGATTTCATCAAATTTGATAAATAATTAAGTGAATTTCCACCAAAAAAGAAAGAAAATAACAAAACACAGAAGAAAAAAAAAGATAGAATTCATTGCTTATGATATTTGTGTGCATTTTTTTGCGAATGCAATGTCTATATACTCTATACTACTTCAGTTGCATCTGGACTACATTAAAATAGAACAACATTTTATGTGGCACTTAATTTAAAATCAATTTGAAACGATTTTGAGTCAACTTACAACACTGGTCAGCACTTTTAGGAAAAATAGTAAATGCAATTTATGCAGTTAGACATCGATACACTATTGATATATACAATATACATCAATATATATATATGTATATTATATGTGTGTGTATGAATATGATAAACAATAATCTTTGGCGGACCATCTTTAAATAGATGAAAAACAAACATACATGTCTTGGGAAACCAACTGAAATGGGGGAAGAAAGATTATAATGCATGGACTGCATGGAGACATAAAAATTGAAAAAATATACATGTATTAAAATATAAAATTAAAATAAACAAAAGAAAAACGTGCATTCAGCTGTTTCATTGGTGGATTGCGTTCTTCTGAATGGGAGAATTTATCCAGCATGTTTCTATTTTATGTACAATCCATACTATATATATATCATATCTTTATAATGGGAAAGTATATTGGTATACAAAACCAAATCAATATTCCCCACCTTCAAATAATATACAGAGGACTAAGAGACCGTCTACTCAGTATCGGATTCTACTGTATTTAAAATATATCTAAAAATATTTCCTCATAAATGAAAGTCAATTTATCGTTTGGAAATACTGTTTTATTCAACATAAATTTTTGTTTAAGTTTAAAAGTAATTTTGTTGCATTTGTATTTTCACTTTACTCGATGTGTTATATACGGATGTATTAATGCATATGCTTTTGTTTTGCTTGTTTGTATTGTATTTGTAGTATTCTAAATTTGTAGTTTTTTTCATCGTGAACACGCAAACATTGAAATACAATTATAATTAAGTGTTTGTTTATAGATTCAGTTTATGAACGTGCGATTTTAACTCTCGAGGAGGAAGTGCAGCGCAGGCGGCGGCTAAATAAATTGATATAACTAATTTCCATTTTGTTTGTTTTTTCGTTTAATTATAAGTATATGTATATATATTTATGTTTCATATGATTTGGAATTGGAAGCAGGTAAAGTATTAGGTATATATATATATTTATTATTATTTTTCAAACAAATTTAGCTACTTGGCCTCTTGGCAATACTTCAATAACTGGGCGCGTGCGTGCGTTTCGTAACTGTGTATTGTAATAAAAAGAGATATATTACTTCGATCAACAACAGACATTGATTGGATGATATCTTTACGTGCCAGTTGAGTGTACACAGGCGCACGATTACTTGCGAGCCAGCGAAATGGGAATATCATCACTCATTTCGGTGAATCGCAGATAATAATGCTGAGTGTGCGCCCGTGCAACAGGCAAGTGGCACTATCAATTCCGCCGCACTGCACATTGCACTTCTGCTATTTAGATACTTTTTATATATATATATATATATATTTATATGCGAATAACATGTCTAACGAAAAGGATAACAAAAGTAGACAAACAGTAATTGAAAAGTGTGCAAAAAATCAATCGAAATAAAATCAAAATGTACAACAAAAGTTACCAACATAAGACAAAACAAAAATTAATATTCTTTAGATAACTTTAACAAATATTTCAAGGACTAAAACGTAAAACGGTTCGAAAAATGTGTGTTGAGGAATGTTATTATGATTAGCTTATATATTGTTGTTGTTGTTGACGCGCCGGGTTAGTTCATAAAAACAAACTTTAACAAACTCTTTTTACGGATTTTGAATCTTTTCTTTATGCTTTGAAATATTCTCTAAAATATATATGTATATTGTAAGTATTTGGCAAATATGTAAGTACAATAGTAACTCATTATTGTTTGTAGCCTACATATCTGACCAAAAGTTTTCAGTTTTTTTCTTTTTTGTTTTGTTTTTTTCACTATAAAAAGACAACGGGGCAATAATAATAATAATTAATAGACACAATTTTGTTTTGAAATGAGTTCAAGTGAATGAGTTTTGTTCCCATTCATTATTTAGTGGGTGTTCTTTTGTTGTTGTTGTTGTAATAAGCTTGAACTTTCGTGTTGGTATTGTATTTTTGCACTTAAAGAAAAATTTAATCGGTGAATTTACGATTAACGTTACGACCGAACAAAGCGTTACGTATTTCTGGCACAAGTTGCTGTGAAATCAACTCTAATCTGGACTCCAGAGTGTTGGGCACCTGTTTGCAATAGATGATAATCATAAATAAGATATGAGAATTGTAATGGGAGTTTTAATCATTCTCTCTATACATACCTTGATGCGTCCATTCAAAGCCAAGAGCTCAACACCTCCGCAGGTATCGGCTGACAGATATTCATGATCATCGATGAACAGCTCAACATCCTGATGCATTTGGGATTTGTACTGATCGATGGATCGTTGGAGGACTGCCTGAACCAGGGGTACATCGACTTGACGGCAGCGAAGGGTTACTTTGGGTTCCATTACCTGATAGAGGCCCTGTATAATGAGTTTGCTCAACACATTCCTGTATTCCTCCTCGTTCTTGGTGACTTCACCGAGACGTTTGCGTGCATCATCGAGGACACTGCTCACATGATCTTCACGTACTTTCAGCACCTGTTGAATGCAATAATAAATGAGTTGAGTAATTTACAATAAATGCGATTTTAAGTGAGAGTCTGTAGTGTATTCATCAGTTAGTACTGCCCATACTGACCTTCAAACGAGCCTGATTGAGCATGTTCGAAGATTGGATCTTCTTTTGCAGCTCAACTTGCTTCTCTTTCTTTTCGTAGTACTCCATGATCTTGAGACGTTGCTGTTGAACGAGACGTCCCTTTTCGATATTGAATTCTTCCTCGGCTTTGGCATCGATCTCCTCGGCTTTTTCATTGGCCTCCTGCTCAATGAATGCCATCATATGTTTGATCTTGAAAGAGGAAGATTCAAAAAATGTATAATTGACACATGACACATGATATATTAAATATTCCAATAACGTAGATAGATATTTAAAATTTCACTAGCAAAATAAAGTTTAAATTCATGTGTTCACTATATCGAACATATACTGTAATATTTACTTAAAGCTTTTTTAACCCACCTAACCAGCATGTTTGCACAGATCACATGATTAGACACCAGTTAGAGTTATATTTGTCGTAGTTTTTGAGTTGTTCCAGGCAATTTGGTACCCGGCATATTATTACGTTGCCAAAATGAAATATTCATTATTTTAAATATTTTTTTAGTTAAATTGTTTCAGTTGCCATTGATAAGGCGACGGCAAGTGTATTTACAACCAAGTCGCAAGACAGTAATGGCAATACGGCATTTGAGGTACTGGTCGTCTCGCTTTAACACATTGCACAAGTGTCGTGCGTGTCACATGACCAATAAGCATTTTAGTTTTTTCTGTAAAATTTCAATAAACTTTGCTTTTTTGCCAACCTCAACAGCAGAATTGTTTTGGAAATGCGAGTTTATATTTTAGGGCAGGTTCATCTAAACTTATATTTCACTTGTGTTTCGTAAAACGTCCGATTAGATAAATTCATATTTTGGGAGTGAAAAAGTTGTGCGTAAAATTCACATGACACCCGACAAGAGTCCCATGACTTCGATTCTCGCTTTGGCATTGAAAATACGCTCGCTTGCAGAAACATTTTGATTGTTTTACTTATTAAAACTATTCTCTGTATATTATGTTACAATATTACACATGTTATTTACCTGTTTTTGTACATCAGCATCGCTCAAAGCCATCTTGACTGATTTTTTCTCACTTTGCACAAAACCGAAATGAAAATTCAATAATTCCGAAGGAATTCACGTACGACCGTTTCTGAAAAAGTTTTAAATGTTACAATTAGAATTTCTTAATTATTAAATACGAAAGAAAAGCAAAAAATCCCTTTTTAATATGAGACAAATTGGAACTGAAAATATACTTGCAGTATGAGTGCCTTCTGCCCGACGTCTGAAATTTTCACTACCACTAATCGATCATATGATTTTTACTTCGTGATGCACAGTGCTGTGAAGAGCCAAATATTACTACGATAGCAATATTGAAACATCGATATTATATTGCGATGAATGAAATGATAATAAAATACCAAATATTGCACTATCGATATACTCATTATTTGCATCGTGCAGTAGTACAGCTCTAATATACATATGTATGTATTCACGCGTTTAGCGAAAAAGTAAACGTTTTAAAACAATAGGATTTTTCTAAATAAGAGACAGAATGGAGACGCTACTGGAGCAGCAGCGTCGGTACCATGAAGAACGTGAGCGACTGGTCAAGCTAATGGTCGACGAGCATGCGGCGAAAAAGGCCGGCGAAAAGGAACGCATCCACAGTGAACACCGACTAAAGTACCTAATGGAACTGCATCATCAGGCCACAACACAACTGCGCGATTTGTACGAGGACAAAGACAATGAACGTAAAGCCGAGATTGCCGCCCTATCAGGACCAAACGAATTCAATGAATTCTACGCCCGTTTAAAGCAGATCAAACAGTTCTACAAATCCCATCCGGCTGAGGTCAGTGTTCCCCTGTCCGTGGAGTTCGAGGAGATGATCAAGGTGTACAATAATCCCGAAGATATGAGTGCTCTTGTGGAGTTCACCGACGAAGAGGGCGGCGGTCGGTATTTGGACCTAAACGAATGCTATGAGTTATACCTAAATCTACGAGGCGTTGAGAAGCTGGACTATATAACGTATCTCATGTCCTTCGACCACGTCTTTGATATACCTCGTGAGCGTAAGAATCGAGAGTACCGTAAGTATGTGGAGACACTTAACAATTATCTGCACGGCTTTATTCTACGCATCCAGCCACTGTTGGACCTGGATAGTGAGCTGGTCAAGGTGGAGCTAGATTTCCAGCGGCAATGGCTGCAGGGCACATTTCCTGGCTGGTCGTTGAAGGAGACTGAATCAGCATTGGCAAATACAGGGGCTCACTTAGATCTCTCTGCCTTTTCAAGCTGGGAAGAGTTAGCCTCGCTGGGATTGGATCGTCTCAAGTCGGGCTTAGTCGCCTTGGGCCTCAAATGTGGCGGTACCCTAGAGGAACGTGCCCAACGATTGTTCACCACCAAGGGCAAAAGTACCTTGGACCCAGCACTGATGGCCAAGAAACCGAGTGTAAAGAACGCAAATGCTCAGACACGCGAGAACGAGCGAAACAAGGAGATTGCTCAGCTGGAGGCGCTGCTCTATAAATATGCCGAGCTGCTGTCGGAACAGCGCGCGGCCACCAAGGAGAATGTTCAACGCAAGCAGGCACGCACAGGAGGAGAACGAGATGATAGCGATGTAGAAGCCAGCGAGTCGGATAACGATGATGATCCCGATGCCGATGATGTGCCTTTCAATCCTAAGAACTTGCCACTTGGCTGGGACGGCAAGCCCATACCCTATTGGCTGTACAAGCTGCATGGACTCAACATCAGTTACAACTGCGAGATTTGTGGCAACTTCACGTACAAGGGACCCAAAGCATTTCAACGTCACTTTGCCGAGTGGCGACACGCGCATGGGATGCGTTGTCTGGGCATACCCAATACCGCGCATTTTGCCAATGTAACACAGATCGAGGACGCCATCACGTTGTGGGAGAAACTTAAATCGCAGAAGCAGAGCGAACGTTGGGTAGCCGATCAGGAGGAGGAATTCGAGGACTCGCTGGGGAACGTGGTAAACCGGAAGACATTCGAGGATCTAAAGCGGCAAGGATTGCTCTAGAAAGTAGTTTTACTCTATGTTTATATACAACCAAGAACACTTCATGCTTAACAATAACAATTATGAACTTATACCTAGATGTGCTTGCATTTTCAATCCTAATTTGTCGATAACTGCCAGTGGCAACAAGGACAGTTTATGGGATCCCTGTCTTGATCCTCCAGCATCTGCCTGCAGCCATGGAAAGTCCTGATACTGTGCCTCCTGGCTGAACTGAGTTAAGACCGCTTGCGTTGTGTGTATGTGCACCTTAAACTTGGCACTTTGCGACAATTTTGGTAGCTTTTTAACGCGTTCCACCAACTTGTATAGGGCGAATCTCAGTTGCTCCTCGTACTCCAATAAATATTGATCCTGCCTCTGTTGCTGCTGCTGCTGGAAGTCCACAGTTTGCAAGTCAAACATGTAGCTCTCTGAATACTTCGTTTCTTCTCCATATATTATGACTTCTAGCCGCAATTGTCGTTCGTTTTGCAACAAGTATTGCACTGTCTGCAGAACATTGCCTAGGTAAACGTTCAAAGCGGGAAATGCGGCTATATATACGGGTGTGTTGTACACTCGCCGTTTCTTGAAAATTTGTGCTGGATAAACACCGCGAATATACAGCAAGTGATTCAACATTACTTCAATTGCCTCCACGTATATGGCGGTTACATTTTCCGCATCCATTTTTATTCAAAATCAATTTAATTTCATCACTTGCATTGAGAAAGTAAACAAATAATAAAAAAGGTACTAAAATACACCACACAGAATCACAAATCGGTCACACTTGACCAAATAATACCGAATATAAAATACTCTTACACATTATCGATATTCATCCTTGATTATCGATTTCTAAGCAAATACTGCAGTTGCATTTTAAATCACTAATTTAATTATGAAAATACATATAAATAAATAAGTACATATTCATCGATTCGGGTTTTAGTTGTTTAATTAGCGTTTACGTAAAAAAAATTCATTTCCACGTTAGGCAACCAAAGCTGAGGCTGTGCTGGACTCGTATTTCCAATTTGGAGCCAATACACTCTTTGTCTTGTAGTATCGTGCCAGACGATGGATTCTGGACTCCACCAGAATCAAGCGGAATTTGCCATCCTTATCCTTACGGCTGCGCTCCAGATGCTTGCGGATGGCCACTGCCTTCTTGATCATGTGGTACAAATCTTCGGGAATGTCAGGCTTCAGACCAACAGATTTCATGATGCGCAGGATTTTGTTTCCGTTCACAAAACGAACTTGTGCCACGCCATGAGAATCACGCAGAATGATACCTTAAAGAGATCCAAGAGTTTAGTACATAACCTCAAATGGTAAACAAACAATAATACCAATTTTGGAGGGTGTCAGGCCCTTCTTGCCGAGTTTCTTGATCTGATCCTTCACATCCTCGGCGTTAAGTTTAAGCCACGATGGCACTGTGCGTCTGTATGGCAGAGCCGATTGGGAAATACCCTTTCTGCATAAAAAAAGAAACACAAAACTAAAATTTATCTTCAAACGACAACAAAGCACGTCTGATTTCGCTGCCAACATGTGCTTGCCTTAAAAAAAACACTTAGGCATACAGCGCGTTAAAATAAAATGTAGAGTTACATTTCGACAATTGGCAGGCACAATTTGGAACGAGATTTTGCTAATCTGACAATCAAAACAAATATTATTACCCTGGAGCGTGCATACGACCCATGTTGAGCGCTTAGTTTTTGATACCGAAAAGAAATTGGAGACTTGTTGCGATACACCAAATTGAGTAAAGTCTACACACACGTAATGCTTTAATGACAGGGTTGCATTTTTCCTTCTTATCACGTTTTAGTTATCTAACATATATCGATATTCGTTGTCTACAGTGCGGTGAATTTAGAAACAGCCGCCATGTTTGCATTAACCGCTTGTTCTGTTGTCAGGATTAGGTAAAATATTAGTCTCTGCTCCTATGAGTAGAATATTAAAATAAATATGTTTATTCAAGTAATGACTTGTTTAATATTTTCATAATAGATTTTATTAAAATGTAATTAAATAAAAATGAGTGTGACCAAGCCGCATGGAAAAATACTGTTTGTGTCAATGCATCGTGGACTAGTTCATCTTCTTTCTATGCGGTTTGTGATACACATATTTTCAGCCCTGAGAGAAAACTCTGCGTCCAAAAGTGAGAGAGCAAAACAAAATCGTAAGTACATAGATGCATATAGCACCTAATTGGTAAGAAAACAAGGTTCGCGCCAATTCTAAAATTCTGAAAACAAATATTACAATATACCTAATTAATTGTTGTTAATCTTACTTGTGTTTACAACAACAGTAAAGGAATACTCGTTCCACAGTGTTTGATGCACAAAAACACGCTTGGTGTGCCTCGATTGGATGTATATTTGTGTGTGTGTTTGTGTAACATGCCCACAATTCCGGAATAAATTTTACCCCAACTGGAATTGCTTGCGATATCAACATTGAATTTACGATAAAATGGATTCAGATGCAGACGAAGGTGAGTCCTTAAAAGTGCATTACTACACTAATATTAATGTAGGCCTCTCAGATTTTGATGTCTCTCAATGTAGTTATGTTACCTATGTAGGTGTAAGTGTGTGTGTATGGGAGGTGTTTATACATTTATATATGTGTATGCAAGTGCGTGTGTAGTGCGTACACACGTGTTTGTTGTTGCTGTATTTGCGAAGATCGTTTGACCAGTTGCTACTCAGCTCTCTGCACGACATGAGCTCGCATTGCCGTCGGCCAAATGGAGACGAAGACACATTTGACGGTGATTAAGTCAGCGCTATTTAAAAATTTAAGCAAAACTCGCGCTCAAGCAACAACAACAACAGAAAAACGATAAACAAGAGAAGTCACAAAAAATAATCAAATAAATCTCGTATTGTTTTGCAGATTATGCTAGCAGTGGAAGAGTTGCCGCTTTTAACATTTCCATTAATACCAGTGAGGTGCAGAGAAGAGTGCTGGAAATAGCCAAGAGCAAGCCAGCCACCAATGCAGCCAAGGCCATAGTGTCCTACCATGAGACGCCCAGCTTGTCCATGCTGCTAACGCTCCTCGAGGAGGTGTCCAAGAACACAGAATTCTCCACTGACATGCGACTATCGCTGGACTATGTAAGTGATATGAACAAGAAATTAACTATATTTAATAATTATATGCAATCTTCTTAGTACATGGATGAATTTCTGCGGCAAACAGGCACTCAGAGGGTACCGCGTCGTGCTGTCATCGCCGCCGCCGGCAATGTGCTGCAATATTGCAGTAAAATCTATGGAGATCGTGTGGAGTTTATGTATCAGGCAGTGCAGAATCAAATAGAAGCGCTACTGATAGCGGAACCAAAGAAGGATGACGGAAACAATACAACAAATAACGGGTAAGTACAAAAAGAACAGTTGCATTTGACATGTGCTTGTTGTCAGTGTGTGTGTGTGTTTGTGTGTGCGTCATTCGCCGCCATGCTGTCTGCCTTGGTTTTGTTATCACATTGCCGGTTATCGGCATTTCGGTCATTCTCTTCACATTCGCCAACTTAATTTGTATTGAAGAAAATACAATAGATAAGATGCTGACTTTTATTAAAGTGAAACAGTTAATTAATCATAATTTCTTAATAATTCTAGCGTTTCTAGCGCCAACAATGTCAACAGACCGGCGGAACCACGAAAACGTCGCATCAAGAAACTAATCCAAAAGGATTTTGATCCATTTACGTATAATATGGATGTGAAAAAATTTAAAACAATGTCGGATGTGAAGCGCTTCAGTCGCGCTGGCTATGAGGCAAACAAGAACAGGAATCGCACTATTGAACACATGTATCAGGATCATACGCCGGCAGAGCTGTGGAGACATGCACCGATCATAGATCCAGCTAATCCATACGAGAAGGATGAAAAGAAGAACTATAAGTTATTCACATACCATCCAGAGCCAAGATATAATACTCTATTACCGGATATTCCCTTCGAGCGTCTGAATCTGATAAAGGAATATGTGCATTCGAATCAGGTGGACGTGTCAGATACCATGAATGGAAATGTGTCCAACAAAGAGTATCTGGATGAGTATATAGCATTGGAGAATCAAATGCTTGCCTCACGTTATGGCGAAGTATCACAGAACTGCAACCCAACGGAAGCGAATCAAATTAATCTAGAGAACCTGCAGAAACGATTATTGGAACGCAGTGAAGAGAGTGCGAAGAGAGTCAAGTTGTCGGAGAATGAGGAAGAGAGGGATGATTGTGGAGAGCTACATAATGGGGATGTGGAAATGGAAGTAATGACAGCGCTTCAAACGCTGGTCTCCGTTGATTCGGCATTGGGTGATACACTTAAGAACTTGACGCTTGGGGATCAGTTAGATGGGAGTCAAATGAAGGCACCCGGTTTAAGCAGCACGCACGCTGAAGATTTACTCCAGATTGATTCTGGTATTGTTTTGGACATAAGCGAGATTACGCATACAGGTAAACTATATATATATATTCATATTTATATAAAGACGCATCTCACATTTGAAGCAGCTAAAATCAGGCTAAGTTTTTTGTTAATCTCTTTTGATTTAAACACAAATTCATATATTTTCTTTACCTTTTTTATTTTATTTTATTTGGTGTAATTGCTGTGCTGCTCTGCTGTACATCCCCAACATGTTCAACTTGTTGTTGTTGTTGTTGTTGTGGATAGCTCAATCATTTGATGACGAGGGTGTTGTTCTTACAGATAATTTAGACGAACAGCACTTGCAATCGCTGTCGCCCAAGGTAATGGTAAGGGACATACTGCCCGGTGTGCCCGATAAAGCCAACCTGAGCGTGCGTCTCGATGCTGAAATGCTCGCGCTGAGCGGCATCAAAGAAACCCTCGAGGAAATTGTGAATATGCCACGCGAAACACGTTATCCCCTTATACACAATATCCTGAATATACCCAAGAAACATCTGCGCAAAGAATGCGTGTTCAAGTTGCCCAAGGACTTCGAACTGTTTAAGAAGCAAGTAAGTAGGCTAAAGAACTCTGCAGATCCATGTTATTTCATTGTCATTTGTCTTCTTTATTACAGCGTTTGCCACCTAAGCGTCAAGCTGAGACAAAGCCGCCTGCTGTGCCGCGTGCTTTGGCGAACGCATCTCCAGCTCATTCAGTGTGTTCGCTTAGCAATATACCAGAATTGCCATTGGATCAAATGGAATTCGATTCCGAGATGAGTAAGTTGTGGCCTTTATTTCCCACTATTGCTTATTGGACTAATCCCTTCTTCTTGCACAGACTTTCGTGGCTTTAGGCGTCCTACATACGATTCAGGCATTGAATGGGAGGATCAGAGACCGGAATCAGCAATTGAAAATTTCATTGTTGATGTGGAAACAGCACTGCAACAAGATACGAGCGAAATTCCACAAGTCAGAGATGGAACAGAAGTAGATGAATCTATGCATGAAATACCAATGAACACATTAAATGAAACAGCAGTGGGCGAAACGGAACTCAGAACGTCAGCATTGAATGAGACACCACTAGACAGCAGTGAACCTGCTAAGGACCAGACATTGAATGAGACAAACTTTGAGGATGCACTGACACAGAAGACGAAAGCACAGGAGGAGAATGAACTTGAACTGGGAGCATGTGAAATCGATCTTAACTCCGATGACAGCCTCGATGAGGAGGCCTTAAATGAAAACAAGAATTCATATAGCATTGATGAAGAAACGGATGCCAAGGTGAGAAATTAGAGAATATATAGAACTGCATAACATTGATGCAAATTGTTAATATAATAATTATAATTACTCTTCACTTTGCACTCCTAGATCATTGACTGGCATCGACGGCTGGGACCCACGTTGGAGGCGGCACATGCACGCCAAAACTTTAGCATACAGGACCTTAATGATGAGATTATAAAGAAATGTCAAGAGAAAAATGGACAAGCGACGCTCGCAGACGTGCTGGAGGACAAGGATCCAACCAAACTATGCTGCTATATGCTCTCGTCACTGCTGCTGGTAAATCCAATTCAAATAATACTCGATTCAAAGTTAATAAGCGGAATTTCTTTCTCGCGCAGACAAACCAGGGAAATGTTGCACTTAAAATCGATAAACACGATAAGAAGAAACCACTGGAGATGCATCAAGTGTCTATGAACCTGTTGAGCACGGAGAGAAAGCAACTGAATCCAGAGGATGAAATTGGCAATATAAAGAGTTCAAAAAACGATAAGGATGAATCAGCTCAACAAAAAATAACGACAACAACAGCAATAAAGGCTCAACGGCGCAAGGCAGCATTCCCTAATGATGATCATTTTTTACCAGTTAATGTAAAAACCGTGCGTCTTATAGCGCCTATGCCCAAGGCAAGCGCACGACCTGATGATGCTGATTCTGGGATATCGTCTCTGGCAGCTTCCTTTGTCTATTGAGCGTAGCGTGGGCAGTAGGTTTAGCTCCTGTGTCCTGTGTTGATTAATATGTGTGTGCCTAAATGTCGTAGTTCTATGTATACCATCTATAGTGGGGAGGGTAAGATGTATGTAGACTTATTATGAATCGTCCAGTAACTGTTGCAATCTTCTTATATCCGCATGAAGTTGGGGAATCACAAAATTTACAAATTATATATATATATATATATTCCTTGCAGCTCGTGCATTGTAGGCCTCCTCCCCAAGGCCTCCCATTTGTGAAAATTAAGAGGCTGCGTGAGTGGCGAAATCAACCCAACTGAGAATATGTGCAAACATAGGACTTTATGTTCGTTTTTATGACTTTGTACAAAATCATTTTACATTTATAAGTTAGTGCAGAGATTGCAATTTGTATATGTAGTACCAGTTTTTATGTTGCGTAGTATAAACAAAATTTTCAGTATTTGAGCTCGATTTCCTGATTCTCGAAATATCGCCAAAGTGTACTTTATTTTTTTTTCCATTGGTTTTTTATAACGCTTATCATTTTCTTTTTCACTTTTCGTTATATTGTTTTTTTCTATCATTTCCATTCAATTTTCACTTTCAATTTTAATTTCACTTTAATTCATTTGAGTTCATTCATAATTTTGATTCTTAATTTTTCATTTAGTAATTCATTTCTTTAGCTTTCTTATTTGAATATTAATTTCGTTTTCTCCCCCGAACTCTTTCAAAAACTATAGATTTTTCAATCTAGATATCTAGAACACCTTGATACACATATTTTGGAAATCATATTGAGCTGATAGTACTAAAATCAAGTACCTGATCTCCTAGTGTGTAGCGAAATTTTTTTTTCAAAATCTACATCTAAAAATGAAAATATCTTACACATACATATATATATATATATTTTATACCTGCTACAGAATAATGTCTATTTACATACTGAATGAATGTGCAAAATAAAAGCAACTTTTTTTTGTTAGTTTTAAGATAAAATAAAAAGTTCAATGACAACTATAACTTTATTCTTATCTTCAAGTCGTTATTGTTAATAACTCGATTGGGTTTTAAAATTGTCTGTTGGGTTTACTTTTCGTTAACTTAATATATAATTACATTTTCAAGGTTCATAAAAACATAGTAGATTGGATTAATTGTGTGTGTCGAGAGTTACAACTATTCGGAGTCGCTGCTGCCATCTGATTTAGTCTTCTCTTCGTTTTTCTCTTCTTCAGTCTTGTAATGGCGATATTCCTTCTTGAGCTCCCACATATTCTTGTGCGGATTCTTCATGTTGTAGTCGCAGACGTCCTTAAGTATTTCCTTCAGGTAGCTAATCGGCTGGTTGGTTATCTTGACCAGATCCTTAATGTTATAGTACTGATGCTTTTCGAAGGCATGGAATAGCATATCCATCACAGCATTCTTGTCGTCGCGTGCCTTCTTGCCCTCGGCCTTCTTACGCTCACGGTACTCGATCTAAAAATCAAGTTATATCAGTATATATTATATACATTTATATATAAGCGGGAGCACTTACATTGTGTGCATGATCCTTGACTGGTTTGTAGTTCTGCACGATTTTGTCGATAGGCTGCACCCGCCGTTGCGGCTCTGAGGCCTTCCGTATCGAATCCAGCTTTAGCTTCATGTAACAAGTATCGGCAATTGGACGGCATTCAAGCTTCTGTACAATACGACCCTCCATGTACAGCTTTTCGCTGTCCGGCGTCCCTGTGCTGGCACTAGATCCATTCTCCTTTCCATTGACGGCGGCAGGAGTCGATCCTTCATTTGGCGCCATGTGAGAGAAGACGCCAAGCGTTTGCTTTGTTACCTGTGAGACGTCCAGCACATGCTCTGTAGGTATTTTCTCGTCCGGATCCAGGGCGAGCACAGCGGGGGTCAATGAGAGAGAGACTTGTGCTTTCTGGCCAGGCGTCTTGCTGATACGCAGCTTCCCCACGTCCATGTTCGACGGTGCTTTCTCCCATTTTTGTGCAATATATTTGGGCACCTTGACGAGCCAAACACCTCGGCCGGCATTTGACAGATCCAGGTCTTTGTCAATAATTTGCACCTTATCCTTGTCATCCTTAGACATATTGTGTTCTTTTAAATTTGGAGAGTGCAGCCGCAAGTGTTAAATGCAATCGCGAAATGACAATTATACAGCTGAAGTGGCGGTGTTGCCACCGTGGCACAAAACGCTAGGGCATGTTTACAGCACATGAGAAGATAGCTAAAGAGGTTTGCGGTATGTCGTCATCAGTTAACGCAAAACAAGAGTATTGCACAACCTTCTCGCAGTTTTCCTTGGTGCTGCCAACTGGTTTTATAATTGAAACTGCATCAGCTGTTGTCAATATCCACACGCTGGCTTATTTTTCTTGTGTCGACGAATTGTGTGGAAAATCTAAAAGGAAATCTAGCTGAAATCGGAAATGGCACCGCCTGCGGCAAGGGCACGTTACAACGCCAACAAGGCTGACAACCAAATACTCACAAAAAAACCACCGAAACGTCTATCAAATGGCAAAAAAGAGACGACCGGCGATTTGCCAGTCAGCAATAAAAAGGAAAAGCGGTACGTGTAATGATGCATCAATAACTTATTAAACTGAATTATCTTAAATCATTTTGCAGCAAGCAATCAGCGTCTGCAAAAGTGTCAGACAAGACGCCGACATCGGGTCCCAATCCAATAATGCCAAGTGTTCACACTGCCTTCAAGACGTTCGTGAGTGCGCGCCTGTGCAGCGCCATTTGGGCGTATATAGCCGACTGTGATGAGACGTTCAATTACTGGGAACCACTGCATTACATAATCAATGGTCACGGCCTACAGACCTGGGAGTATAGTCCACAATTTGGCCTGCGTTCCTATACATATCTGCTGCTCCAAGGTGTGCCCGGCTGGATCTATCAGAAGCTATTTAATCCGAGCCCGATACTCATCTTTTATATGGTACGCTGCATGCTGGGATTCGGTTGTGCCGTGATGGAACGCTTCATGTACAAGTGAGTAAATTAATTGGTGCAGCTGTATAAAGTAGGTGATTAAAGTTTCCCATTTTCTTAAAGATCCATTTGCCAGGAGTTTGGCATACACGTAGGTCGTCTTTGGCTGATATTCCAGCTGTTTAGCGTGGGCATGTTTGTGTCCAGCACCGCGCTGCTACCCTCCTCGTTCTCCATGTACTTTGGCTGCTCTGCATTGGCAGCCTGGTGGCAGAAACGTTATAGCCTAGCAATATTCTTTACTGCCATTTCTGCGCTGCTGGGTTGGCCATTTGCGGCTCTAATAGGAGTACCCTTGGTTCTGGAGCTGCTCCTACGCGAGCGTGACTGGCGCACCTTTGTACAGTGGACATTGATCTCGGGTGCAACAATTGCACTGCCGATGATTGCCATCGACACGAATTACTTTGGCAAACTGACCTTTGCGCCGTTGAACATTGTCTGGTATAATGTCTTCACCAGCCACGGCCCCAACATCTTTGGCACAGAGCCGCTGAGCTACTACATCATCAATGGATTCCTTAACTTCAATATAATTTGGGTCCGTATTCGAGTTCTTCCATATAATGCAGAGTAAACTAACATTTCTGTTTTCCTTTTAGTTGCTCGCACTGCAGCTGCCTGCGATGTTGGTCATGGATTACTTACTTGTGCCCGCCAAGTTTAAATCGACACTTAACTTCCCACGCTACATATCGTTGGCTCCATTATATCTCTGGCTGTTGGTCTTCTTCGTGCAGCCACACAAGGAAGAACGTTTTCTGTTTCCAGTTTATCCATTGATCTCACTGTGTGGCGCCATCACTGTGGACGTCTATCAGCGCATCTTCTTTCGCTTCAAATCGTTGGTCTTTAAAATCAAGTCGGCTGTGCATTACTTGGACCACAGCATGTTCATTGCCATTATTGTAATGGTGGCCAGCACGTTACTGGGTCTTTCGCGGGTATTTGCATTGTATCGTAACTATCATGCGCCCATGGATCTGATGCTGGAGCTAAATCAGTTTAAGACATCGCCACAATATCGTGCAGATGAGATTTATAATGTATGCATTGGCAAGGATTGGCATCGTTATCCGGGCAGCTTCTTCTTCCCGGCACGTAACTTCCGGTTGCGATTCCTCAAGTCCGAATTCCGTGGCATGTTGCCGGCCTACTATGCTGAGGGAGAGAATGCTACCCAAGTGGTGCATCCGTATTTCAACGATCAGAATAAGGAAAATGAGTACATGTACTTCGATTACGAGCAATGTCATTTTCTCCTTGACTTCGATGAAGGCAAATACACAGCTCTAGAGCCTGGCTATTCGAGACGCACCAAAGACTGGTCTATTATGAAAACATTGCCATTCCTAATACAGGAGAAGTCGCACAAGGTGCTGCGCGCCTTCTATGTGCCATTCCTCACCGACAATCACATCAAGTATGGAGACTTTAATCTACTCAAGCGCAAAAAGACCCGTAATGGCAGCTAGAAGATGGAAGGACATTATCCTCTACACGTGACTTAAGACATGACTCAACCTATGCAATCCACAGCGCATTTCCATGCAGCTCCCAAAATTAAGCTACATTTTGTTTTTTATTAATATTTATTACTTGTCCTGTGAGAGTTTTCTTTTGTGTTTTCAAAAAACTGCATTATTTTAATATTTTGATCCCTTCTGCACGTAGAGAATGTTTGCTTGATATCATGCCAAAGCTGTAAAGATTATGCTGAATCGAACTAGAGTTTAAGCAATGTGAGAAAAATAAAACATAAAAAAGATTTTTAAATGAGATTGAAAGACTCTGCCGACTTGTATCGATTAGTTTAATATGATTAACTCTTAAGCTTGTCTCATTTAAAGTTACAAATATCATAGAAAGTGGGAAGCAAAATTGTACAATGGAATTCGCTTGCTTAGGGCTACGAGTGCTGGATGTTTACAATGCTATATTTGGTCTACTACATGTACAGTGTGTGGATGTTTTGTTTTAACCTAAGCACGACAACGACGCTGACTTAGAGCTAACATACTACGTGGGGGGAACTTCTCCTCCATCCAGCAATATTTACAGGGGCTTTCTATCACGTTCCTCCTCCTTCAGCCTAGAAGTAAACAGTCAGATTGTTCTCGGAGGAGCCCATCGTGTCGGAGGCAGTCAAGAGATTCGATGCCGGACCGGCAGCCGGTATACTCCCGTTGGCCATTGTAGTAATAGTAGTGACACCTCCGGCGTTAGCTGTTGTTGCAATCGTCTTGCTGCGGTTGTTGTTCTCCGGCGTCGTCTGTTGCTGCAGCTGCTGATCGTGCTGCGACAACGAGTCGTGCTCGATTTCATCCTCCTCATAGAGCTGGCCATTGGCCGAGGCGCGCGATACAATGCCTGGTAAGAAGACTATTTATAGTGAATGCTCTGGGTTGCTGGGGAAGATCGGGGAAATAACTATCAGCCTAACTTACTGCGCACCGTTGCCGCGTAACTTTCGCGTTGCCTTTCGCGTTCCCGTTCGCGCTCCCTCTCCAACAGATTGGCCGCATTGCTGAGGGCCATGCTGCTGCTGGCACCACTGCCCACATGATGCAGCCCATTGTTGATGGGATTCGCCAGAGTGATGTTGCCCGCTGCAGCATGCTTCATGTGCAGCACAGAGACGCCACCACTGGTGACGCTTGTGGCACCGTTGCCGTTCCCATTCCCGTTGCCATTGCTGTTCCCCGCAAGCTTTTCGTGCGTCACCAAGTTGGCAGAGGATACGCTGCTATGTGCCTGGCTGTGCACACGATTGCGTCCCAAACTGAGTCCGCCCGGGCTGCTCTTGGATCGCTGCTTCTTGGAGCGCACAATATAGCAGCTGAGCGCCATGATAATCAGCAGGAACAGACCCACAATCATGCCGAACATGCCCATCATGCTGTGGTTCCACGTCGACTGAGCCAGCGTCAGGCCCTCCATAGTGACACTGACAGGCACCGAGGTGCTGCGCGGCGGCACACCCGAATCTGTGGCAATGGCAATCAGGTGCACCGTCGACTCGTTGAGGCTCTGCAGCTGCTCGGGCCGCATATAAATGTTGCCCGTTGCGTCGATTTCAAAGAGGCCTGCATGCTGACCCCGCAGCGATAGCTCCAGCTTGTCATTGCGATCGCCGTCTGCCGCTTCCACCTTGCCGATCAGGACACCCTCAAACGAGTCCGTGCGTGACTGCAGTGACTGCTAGAAGCGGTAAATAAAAGCAATGAAAGTAGAATTGCGATGAAATCGTTGTAACACCGTACCCCGCCGGATGCAAAATAATTGCAACAATTGAAAACGATAGTTTATTTGTTTATCGATTGTTTACTTTGAACAAGCAGAAGTACCGGAAAAAGAAGTGAAGAATTTGTCGTTTTACAGCGTATTCTCCTCAATGCAAAATCATTGCAATATTACTAGACGATAGTTTTCTGCTTATCGATTTGTTTTGAATTAATGAAGAAGAAGGTGGCGTAAAAAGGATAACTGATAGGTCGCCATTTTGAATAAAACGAAAAGTGTAAAAACATATTAATTAAACGAATGGTTTAATTATGTAAATTGAGCTGGATATCTTTTCTTTCTTCTGAATTGAATTTTTATTCCCTCAAAACTCGCTCTAATACAGAATGTTTGGGTTTAACTTACGCTCTTGGGCACCATGAACTCGTAGTGCGTCTCCCGGAATCGTGGCTCCCAGTCATTGACGTCGATCACCTCCAGCGTAACCTCCGCACTGGTGCTGTTCGTGAGGCCATCGCTAGCCACCACTTGAAAGTCGTGCTTGGTCATCTTCTCGTAGTCCAGCGGCTTGGCCAGTACCAGTTCACCCAGCGAACCAATGCTAAAGAACTGCGAGTTAATCGGATCCACAATTGTGTACTTGAGATGCTTTCCCGGCTTGTTGGTGGGCAGTGCGAGAATGCGGTTGCCCACGGCCGTGTCCTCACGAATGCGCATCACAAAGCGCTTCTGCACGAAGGCCAGCGTGCTGAGTTCGCTGTGTGTACCAGGACGGGTCAGCTGCACCGTGGTCAGTGCATACCGATCTGGATTGTCTATCTGCGTGGCCTTCACCACCAGCGTGGCGCCGTGTGTCAGATCCGCATAGCCAATAGGGGTGAGCAGCGTTATGACGCCATTGTGCGGATGAATGCGAAAGTATTTGGCATCCTGTGACTGCACTATGGTGTACTGAATGGGCGCACAGATTCCCTCGTCCTGATCGACAGCCTTCAGTGGCTCCGGGCGCATGCGCAACTCGCCGGCACGTCCGTCTGTCGGCAGCTCGGCGCTGTAGGATTCACGCAAAAACTTCGGATTCTGATCATCTGCATCGGTGATGACCACGCGCAGCAACGTGTCAGAGTGCCGTGGAGGTGTGCCCTGATCCTGTGCACGCAGCTTAACCGTAAAGTTCTGCAGCTGTTCGTAGTCCAACGCTTTCTTCAGCACCAACGTGCCCTCGAGTGGATTGAGAAACTGCACCAGCTCCGCATAGGGGCCGGGCAGCACTTGGTACTCCACCGTTGAGAAGGGTCCCGGCTGATCGGCATCCTCGGCACGGGCGCCCTGCAGTATGCGCGTGCCCGGCACCGTCACCTCCGACAGGGTCAGCGTATACGGCGTTCCAATCCACTGCGGGGCATTGTCGTTGACGTCCGTGACGCGCACATTGACGGGCACAACGAAGCTCTGCAACAAAGGGAGGGAGGGCTTAACTCAAAGATAAACACCTCGCACACAGCCCGCCAAACAATCGACTATGGTCAATGAACCCGACTTTGGACTGGACTGGAGTTCAACTGGGGATGCCCCCGTCATGCCCCTCCACCCCGTTCCTTATGCTTCCTGCTGCTTGTGTGGCCATAAAGCACCACATATATTTGCATGTCTCGAACAACCTGAAGCAACCCCCGAGGAGGCCTCGAGCCCGGAAGTACTAATGCCTAATTTATGGGCCCAGACGTCTAAGCGGGCTAACCGCAGGACGAAGCGCCGCTCTCTTTGGAGCACTCTCCCCCCAGTTCGTCTGGTGGTTAAGTTCGTTACTGTGTTTTGTTTATTCTAAAATTGAAAAAGGCGTCGTCGAAAAAGTTGGGTAAAAACTTTTCAATTGTTTACAGAGTACAAGAAACCCCTCACGTTGGGAGTGTGAACATTTCAAATCGTGTTTACCCAATTTCAGCCAACAACCCAACTTTTACTGCTTCTTCTGGTGAGCACCTTACTCCCTCCCCAATCAAGATTACGCCCTGCAGCACGCACATCGAATGACCAGGAACAGTTGAAAGAGGAGGTGGCTCCAGCAACGATATAGGTTAATTGGTTGGCCATTACGAATCGAGTCGAGTGCAGCGCACGAAAGAAAGTTCTGCAGCTAAGGAATTCAATTCCAAGAACATTGAACTAACCCCCCAGGGCAACCCCAGAGTGGCAACCCCCAGTGACAGAACTCTATTAAAATGGTCACTAGGTTTGATTGCTTGACGAAGTGAGGGTAGTCGGACAACGTTAAGGTTCCCCCATCTTACCGGATCCGTGGAACGCCTGCGCACACAGATGACATTCACGTAGATGGATGAGGGTCCACGCAGTCCCTCCTTATCCAATTCCACTGCCAGTGCCAAGTCCTTGGTGCCCGCCACAATCTCGACAGGCGCGTGCTTCTCTCGCAGCGACAGATTAATGTCTCCTGTGTCCGCAGTGGGATCTCCATTGATGCGCAGCCTGCCGATGATGGAGCCCACTGCGAGATCCTCTGTGGCCAGGAAACTCTCTGCCGAACCGCCTCCCTCCAGGTAGCAGCGGGAGTCCAGTATCGCTCCATTTGTGGCTGAAACGAAGTAAACAAATAACAATCGAAGTGAAAACGAACAATACCTCCCCTCCTTTATCTCTATCTGCCTCTGTTCCTCTCCTACACCCCATCTCTCTCTCTCTTGTTTCGCTGCAGCAGTTGCAACTGCAGTTGCTGCACTGTGTCCATCGTGGGGCAGGTTTACGATCGACGCGCTTTCGTTGCGCTCTACTAAGCTTCCGTTTGGCTACCGTTCCCCTCCTTCAGCTCTATCTGCCTTGGCGACCACACCACTGTCTACCAAGCGCCAACTTTGGTTTCGTGCCCCGCCCCCACCCAGGCTGCACTTGCACTTGCCATGAATCATGGCATGCAGATTGTTTCCCGGACAAGCTCCAATATCTAAATGTGTTAATGTGCCTTGGGAGCGCATGCAAATTCAGAGAAATTAAAGAAACCAGAACTGGGACAGGAGGTTCTGCGGTTATACGAGTATTAAGTGTGCTGTCTGGTAAAACCCCAAGGTACTCCAATTAACAATGGATTTATAGATGAAAAATCAATCTATAGCTAAGCATTTAATGTATGTAATGTAATGCTTTTAGATTTAGAAAGGAATACTAACGGAACTAAGGCCCGAGCAGCGCGCACTTTGAATTGTAAACCCAAACATTCGCACCTTACGAAACCAAGATGACATAACACCTTTTTAGTAAAAACAAAAACAAATTAAAGGTAAAATAACTGCGCTCTCCAGTTGCGTTTCCCATAAACCGTTCCACTTGTACTTCCCTCTCCCACATGAGGAAACTAACTAGTTCTTGTGGCTAAGTAAACAAACTAGTTAGTTATGTTTTTGGTCTAGAGAAGGAACGGACGTTCTGCTAGACGGGTTCAAGAGCAAAATGCCGAGGTTCACTCGACGACCCTGACAAGAATTTCTCTTTGTGTGAGCGGATGAGATGAGGCGAGTCGAGAAGCGACGACGAGCAGCTGTGTGTGGTGAAATCATCTAGACTCTGCTCTTGAGATCTTCATAGTAGGTTAATTGTTATGACATTGAGCAATGCACGGGGACGATAATATCGCGCAACGAGACTTTCTTTTTGGAAATCAGTTTAATTGCCAGTTTGCAGAATTTCCCGAAAGGGATTTAAAGTCTGCCAGATATGACAGATAAGTCACGCAGCAGCAGAAAGGAAAGTGAGAAGAAATCTCTTAACTTATTTTATGTGCAAAACGTGATATTATTCCCGTAGATAATTACAGATATTTATAACCTTCGACCATTGAAAATGGACAAAAAAAACCAACGTTACAGTTGCCATTGGTTAATCCTGAGATTTACATAACTCCCAACTTTACTAATTAGTTTTGGATTTTTATGTAAACCCCAACTAATTGGAGTCACCATCACACACACACACACACAAGGCCGTCCATAAAGTTCAGATATGCCAAGCGTAAATCCGCGAAAGCACCACGAGATGATATAAAATCGAGTCGTGTAAAAACTATTACATAAATTTGTTTTCGCAAAGCGGCAACGTCGCAACTTGATGAAAGTGAGTTTCGGATCTTGCTGACTAACGCCCACCACAACAAAATGGGTGTGCTGCACTTGAAGAAAAATAAATAGCATCTTAACTTTTAATTGTACACAAAGTACAAGTTAAATTTAAACAGAAAACAAACTTACAGTTTCTTTAAAATTTATTGCACAAATTTAAGAAAAAGAAAACAGTTTCTCTGAGTGTAGAGAGAAAGAGCTGCACGCCTGGTTAGCGCCTGGGCAGAGAAAAGTCTCTTGAATAAAGTTTCAGAAAAAACAAATTTGTACCCTGTTCAGTCGTATGCAATCGGGTTTGTTTTGGTTTTTCTTTGATAAGTTTTCTTCGTTCAGCTTGATGATTTTGATGAAAATGAAATGTTTCGCTTGTCGGTACGGTCGGTACCGCAGTACGGCAATACTGTAGCTATCTTTGACTTTGGATTCGACTGTGGCTTACTGAAATTGCCGTAATCGCAGAGACTGTTTGTTCTGTCTGGTTAAACATCGTAAGCACAACGGACACATTTCGCAATCAATTTGTGGCACAGGTCAACCCGACGAACCGGTCGAGAACTGTGACAAACCCATTAACATTACGACTTGCCCGAGATCTACTGAAGATCGTCGTCGTCTTCATGATCGCAATCGCTGATGTATGACGATGTAATGAAGCGAGATTACTGCACTAAATGGAACCGAAAACTGGATCACAACGTAAATCTAACTTGGAACTGTCTACTCCGATTCCAGAAAAGGAAAACGCCATATTTGCATATTGGACACATCTCCCTCCCCCTCTGGTTACGACTCGCTTGGCCGTAAGTCACGTAAATACTTTTATTCGTCATAAATCGTTCGACCAGAACGCCGAACGCACCGTTGACGTGTTTTTGGACTCTTTCTTGGCATAGCCAGGCGTAGCTTTCCTCTTGCTTACTTTATATCGGCCCCTCACGACGTCGCTTAGTTCGGGAATTTCACTATTTTTCACTCTGAGGGTTATTTGCGGTTACATGCAGCTAATTACTTTGTTTGTTTCGCTCATCTGACAGATGTCAGGGCAAACTTCCAATGGTTTATCAACAAGTCTCAACGATTGCAAAAGAATATCAAGTTGACTTGAAACTTTAAGATATGTCTGACTTAATTCAAGAGAAATTCACAATTGTTTCCCAACTTTTCCACTTATCTGACTCAAAACAAGGGATACTCAAAACTTTTCCACTTACCGCTTGATATCCAAGAGATTCCAAGAATTGCGTAGTATAGGCAAAACTGTTTAATCCACATTTTGTAAGTTCTTTCAAAGTATAATCGTTTGTTTTTCAATCATAACAGTTCTGCTTGGATCAAAGAGGTCTCTTCTTCAGTTCGAGCATAATTCGGTTTAGTTATGTTAACCTTCTATTTGTTCTCCTTAACACTTTCGTTTAATCTTCTTCTTCTTCGCGATTTAATTGTTTCTTATTTGTGTTATGGTATTTCCTCGCGATCTCGTTGTTTATCACTGTGTTCTTTACTTTTATATCGCATGCAATTTTTCACTTATTCACACGAAACGTTTTTCCTTTTGCAGTTGAGGAATTGCTATATTGTATTTTCATATCACTGATGTGCTATAAACGTTTTTCCTGCGATTCTTTATTACTTTATTGTAGCACCGGCTAGGGGTCGCGAGAATAGCATAAATACACTGTAAGGAATGCAAGGCTTAGTTTATGTTTTAAGTGAATATAACTAAAACATATATGAGACTGTATAATATTATAATTATATGTATAATATTATACATACATATGCATATGTATATAACTAATTGATTAATAATATATTCAAATTGTTGGTATCATCGACCTACTCAAGTTTTCTAGAGGTGTAACTATTTAAATTGAGTATAAAGTGTTATGCGACCTATAAACTGAGGCTGCCACTTTGCTAAGCGGTTGTCAGTAGAGTGGGAGGAGGGGCAAAAGAATGGAGGAAGGTAGAAAGAGACGCTCGCCCTGTCTAGATTACAGCAAGATTATTAGTTAGACAAAACATTTTAGCACAGAAACCAAAGCAACTGGAACATTAGCCGACCTCCCACCTCCCAACCTTCGCCCACAGTTGTTATTGTTATTGTTGTTGTTGTTGCTCTTCTCCTTGCGCCACAAATGTCGCACACATGTCAACCGTGATATTCTCTGCTTGTTCTTCTTTCTTCCTCTTGGCGCTTCTTTGGCTCGGTTGCCAGTTCGCAATTGCAACTGGAATTGGCGGCATTTTTTACTCAACATTCAGTCAGTTGTTATTGTTGTTGTCAGTCGTTGTTGTTGTCAGTCGTTGTTGTTGTTTCCTTGGTTCCGGATTGTTCGCATATTTCCACAAACACATTTCACCTGTCTCGGACAGCATTGAGCTTCCTTATGCCAACCCGTTGTCGGCCTTTGGCCGTATCTCAGCCAGATTTATGGCATGCCAGGAGACGCGACACGACTCACACACACACACACACACACACACACACACACACACACACACACACATACACACTCAATGAACAAAGGCAAATGGCCGCTGGCCACTGGGCGAAAATGAAAACGCTTTTGACCGGAAGTTGGCGGAAACGCACTGAAAAAGTCATTCACCCGGCAAAAAGGCCACTTTGAAATTTCCAATATTTGCAGGGTGTTTTTTCGAAATTTGCATTAATCGCCCTCGTTTCGTTGAACATAATTGGTGAAGTTTTAATCGAAGTTTTCGGAATTGGTATAGAGCATATCAATTGAATTGCTTTGAATGGGAATGCCTTCTTGTATTTCTTATGTTTATGGTGTGTAAGTTGATTTAAAATAAAATATTGAAATGTAAACTTTTCATATGTTACCTAATAAACTAATTCTTGTAATGAAAACATTAAAAAACTCATGAAATCATACAATTAATGTTTAACCAAATTTCAAAGTAAAGTTTTAAAATTACTGTTACTATTTCTACATATTCCTTGTTTAAAATGTCGTTAGTTTAAAAAAGAGTATTACAATTATTTAGAGTATTACAATAATAAAACATGTAAAAACAAATTTTCACACTTTTCGATCAATGAATTCACTTATTTTGTCGTCAATTTAAGCACTTTGGATTCACTTGGGGTTAAAAGCAGTTAGACTCAGTGTATTTTATATATGTACGATCCGCTACGCGCGTTGCATGCAACTCGAACTAGACATGCGGCCAGGCGACGCTCCAAACACAAACTGATTTTCCATAATGTTGCCAAAGCAGGGAATGCCCCCTAACAACGGGCAGAGGCAACAACAACACTAACAACAACAACATGCAGCAACATACAACAGCAACAGCCTGTAATGCCGGTGCGTTTGCCTCAACTGTTGTTGTTGTTGTTGCTGTAGTTGGTCATATGCTTTCGCACACATGCATGCATATGTAGCATATTTATATGTGTGTGTGAGTAAGTGAGTGGCAGTCTCGTCTGAAGACTCTCTGGGTCTGGGTTGTTGTAGTAGTGCTCGTAGTTATTGTTGTTTTTGTTGTGTTGAAAATGTTTCCACATCACTCGTCAAGCGTTTCCATTTAGGCTCTTCATAAAAAGAAACAGCAACAACAACAGAGAAACGAACGAAATAAAGCTGAAAGCAGATACGCCGACTACTGCCATGGCGACTACGCGCACGCGCCCAAGCTCAAATTGCGACGCTCAGCTCCGTGTGGACAATTCCACTTCTGCTCATCGCTTTCCTCTCTTTTGCGTATTATTATTATTATTATGAGGCTATTTACTCGTATCAGTTCTCGGGCTAACCCTTTTCCTTTGCATTCACCTGTATTCCGTTATGCTTCACTGAGCCGGCACCCCAATTCGAAGAGAGCGCTGACTGCTGGAGGGAGAGAGAAAGAGAGAGGCGAGAGAGCGTTGCCACTCTCTGTTTACATTGCCATTTCTTGGCGTAGCAACCAAGGCGTCCTGGCACAGCGAAAGCCGGTTTGTTGTTCCTTTTATTGCTTCTTCACACCTCACTCCACCACCTGTACTCTTCCTCCCTCTCTCTCTCTCCCTTTTAGCATGTCATGACTCAGTGACATTGCATTTGCATTTGCATGCCGTTAATTTCTGTAATTCCAACTGGACGTCGCGTCCCTCTATATATGTATATGTGAGTGTACATATGTACATACATACATACATATATTCTCACATCCACATAATTGAACTGCCGGTGTTGTATTTGTCGAGCTCTCCCTCGGTTCCTGTACAGTTTCGTGCTTCCTTTTGCATACTTTTAAGTAGTTTTTGGGCCATGCTTTTTGCTTTCGCTGCGACATGGCGACAGGCAACACTTTTGGCTTACTTTACGACCCTCTGTTTTTATTGAGCATAAATAATATGCTTGGGAAGAGGACGGACACCCAGGACTGTTGCACCTATTGATTGCAATCGATGGAAAGTCTGTACAATTACTGCACTTTAAGACCATAGAAAGGCAATTTCAATTACTCTCGTTATTGAACTATCAAAAAGTAATGTGTCTATAAAATCTAAGAAACCTGGATCAGTATTATGGTCTGAGTCTTTCTACGATATCTATCATATAAATACATATATAGTAGTGGATAATAGTATAGTAGTATACTGTATAAGTAGAGTATAGTATATCAAAGAAGTATATTATTTGTAATACATATTCTATAGATATATATATATTTATTATAAGTGCCTCTAGCTCTTTGGCACTCGTTCATAGAGGGAGTTGTGCTTGAATTTAACTCAATTCAACTTATGCGTATAATCAGTTCACATACAATTAGTATTTTAATCTAGTTTAAATCACAAAGCAGCCTTATAATTCGGTATGATTGTCGGGCTTATCGTAGAACCGTGTGCAGAGCGTCGACAGTTGTTGCGCCACCTCCAGTCGATACTCATCCTGGCTGTGTAAGTACCTGTTGCGCACCGTGAGCAGGCCGTGTCTCAGTGAAGCGCTCTGTGACCAAAGAGGTTGGCACAGGTGCTCTGTGCTTTCTAGGGCAATTGCGAACAGCTCCACGATCTCGGGCTGATCCAGCAGATGCACATAATCCTTGCTGAGTACTGCCTCTAGGCTGGTGCAGTATCCGTTTGTCTGCAGCCACGACTCGTAGTCGAGGAGCACATATTGGGCCAACGATGAAGGGTTCTCCTGCGTATCTATGTTCGATTCGATTGCAGACTTCTTCTCCAGCACCAAGTCGCTTATCAATGTTACAACCTTGGCCTTGTTGCGTAGCTCCACGTCATCGCGACGCAGAACACCGATCAGCGCCTGAGTGCCCGAGGTAGAAAGTACACGTTGCTGTGCCAAGGGGAACTTGCGCAAAAGTGCACCGAATGCATGCAATGCCGACGAGATCTCCGCACTATTCGTTGATGTCATTAGAATCTGGGCAAGATACGAGCCAAAATTGCGTTCGAAGACTTTGATTTGCGCCTTGGGATTGTTTCCCGCCAAAGCACCCAGCACACGCATGGCGGAGACCCGCATATCCGCGTTAGTCTCATTCACCACAATGGGCAGCAGGACATCATCCAGTCCGCCTCTGTCAATGAACACAAGTGCATTGTCGATCTGATGCAACAGATACTCAAGATTCTCCAAAGCTTTTAGCTTCGGTTTCAGCTCGGATCTCAGCGGAGATTTGCTGAAATTGCGATACTGATCTACAATCTGCAAAATCACTTCACCATCAGTGCGAAAGTTCTTTTGAAAGTCCTTGTAGGCTTTACGTAAGTCCGCATAGTTTCGGTGCTCTTTCACCTTGCGCACTGACTCCCCGATGATATCCGACTTGTACTCCAAAGCCGACTGCTCCGATTCCTCTTGGCCATCCGGTTTACTCTGCAAAGCTGTGCCACGTTCGCTCTCATCGAGTAGCTTTGCCTCTTTGACACCGGTTTTTAAATTAATACGCACGTGCAGTCCCTTTGGAATGGCTTGACCTGAAAGATGATGAAATTTGTCAGAAATTTATCCATAAGTCATTGGGACACGTAATAAAAACCTTCAGCCACCACTTGCCATTCCTTAGTGGCCACGAATTCATCTGTATTATTAACAGACTCCGTTGCCGCCACTAGCAGGCAGCCAAGTGTCAAGTGCACGGCTAATAGTGTATATATCCTGGTTATGTGCATCCTTACTGCAGCTAATATTTGTTCTTTTTATGTATCGGTTTAAATCCAGACTCTGTGCGGTAAAGTTATTCCGGCTTTTATAAAACGTTGACATGCCATTAGTGTTGTTAAATGGCAGATATACGAAATATCGATAGCTATCGATAAGTCCGCACAATTGCTTTCTAACAATCTGGCCACATTATTATTTTTACGATTGTCTGGCAACGCCGTAGTTGTTGTACGTTATTTTTTGTTTTCTTTAATATGATAACAAAGTGTAAATATTGTGACGCCCATCACTTTTAAATGTAATTCACACAAATGTCAATAAAAAATAATAAAATAAAATAATAAAAAAAAACATATTCAAAAATTGTTTACTGTTACTTACCAAATGTTTCCACTACGCGCATAAACGGGTTCTTCCTAGTACATCGACATATTGTCTCGTCACTCTTTACGTCACAAGCATAGTTAATATAATCATAATGGAACCTCTGCTCTATGTTGAGCAATTTATGTAAATTTATACATTCGTCAGACGGTGATTTTAATTGTGACCCGTGTGTGACTTTACATCGATGATTTGCCAAATTTAGTTTGTTGTTTTTTTATTTATCTGCGTGTTGTAAGTAGAGGAGGCAATAAAATAAAAGCTGTTTGACGAAAGCGTCGCGGAATTTACTGGACAAACAAAGCGAAACCAAAACAAAACATAACAAATGCGCAAACTGATTAATATTCTAGTGAATATGAAATTTGTATGAAGTCATATGTCTGGTATAGTATAGCTGAGGGGATATCTGGCGCCAATTGAACGTGCAAATAAACATATTGCAGGCTACTATGCTCGGGCTTGATGCTATTTTTTTAGACAACTCGGCTGTGTATCCCATGCTAATTGTCGATGACGAATGGTCAAAGACTTTGCGGCCCAAACTGCTCGTATTTGCCAAGCGCGTTCCTGTCGAGTGGTTTAATTTTGTTTGCACCTCGCATGCCAGTAGTTTGAAAGTGAGAACCAGACGAATGCTACAGTCTGGCACACCCGTTAGTAAGATACCCTTCGTCTTATTTTGAATAACCTTTACAAATATACTAACAAACAGAGTTCCCTGCTGTCTAGTATTTTTTCATTCTTTAACTTGACTTTTATAAATGTTTATTGTTCGATCGGATTGAAATTTAAAGGAAAGGTAGATATTAAAGTAAACTAAGTATTTATCGAACTCAGCAAGTCGTATCTTTTATAAGTGGCTCACAAATCGAATTGGAAAAAATAAATTATTGATTTGTTGGGAGGTGGGCGTGGCATCCAACATTTGAAATAAACTTAAAGTGCGTTTGATATACAGAAACCTTCATGCCAAGTTTTGTGTCTCTAGCTTTTGTAATACCTGAGAAATCGACTCGAATCGACACGGCTATCCGGTGATCCTGTACAAGAATACACTTTCCGGGGTCTGCCACGCCTCCTTGAGCCTGTTACATTTACACAAAGTTAATATACTCCCTTTTTTACCTTTTTCAATGGTCGAAGGATATCAAAATTCGCAGGCTGTGCGACAACTTTTCATATTTTGTGTACCTTTTTATTTGGCGACTTGACGAAAACCAGTCCGGCACTCGCTATCTCATATGATTTTTAGTTATTTCTAATTGCTAAAGACGGAGTGAGGGGGGGATTCAGCTGACAGCTGAATAGATCTTGATCGCTGATGACGCGAAACGGAAATTCTTCAGCTTGCATGCCGGCAACTTCAATTCACCTTGAGCTGTTAGGGCAACTCGTTTTTTGCGTCTCTCTTCTTGCAGATGATTAGCTTTTAAATTATGAATAGACTCTTTAGCGCCATCTTCTCTGGTCAAATTAAACTAGCTCAGTCGAGTTCGAGCTCGATCGTGATCTCAGTGCCTCTCTCTCTCTCTATCTGCCAGTGCATGCCAATTCATTTATCACTTACAAAACCCCCACCCCCTCCTTGTGAAGGGGTTTTCCCAGGCCGTATCTCTCAGCCAAAGTGCATGGCTGATGTCAACGCAAATATTGATCGAATAAACAAAGATATATATGTCGATTTGTCATTATCATATGCGTATTTGTCTATTGCGCACAAAGCAAAGTGAGAAAAACAATAGAATGCAACTTTTAGATCTATAAACTGCACAATAAATCCAAATAGTCATACTCGTATTTCTATTCTTTGTACCCAAAGAGAAAGGAAATCCATTTGAAAGCCGAGCACAGCAGAGAGATCGACTAAGGAATGTTCTATGTAGACTTAAACAAACAAGACAAAAGGTATAGATAGTCCAAGTTATGACATTTTAGCAAAATGTAGGGTATTACGAGATCGTAGTTCAGTCTCAGTCTGAGCACCTCTTGAAGACGCGCCGTCGCAAAACTGGCTAACGAAACGAGCATTGAAATGTATAAAAATCACTTTTGATTTTGTCGCCGTCGTTTGTTGTTGTTCTTGTTGTTTTTGTGAAACTGCGCGGGACCTGTTAATAATATTAATTAATAATATTCTTGTCATCGTTGCCATTGTTGTTGTGCTGTTGACGCCGCAAGCGCGTCGAACTGCGAATTCTCTATGTGGACAACTGACGAGAACAACTGATGAGAAGTCAAAAAAAAAGAAGGCGAAAAACAAAAACAGACAACAAGAGAAACAACAACAAGAACAACACGATCGAAATCGAGACAAGTTGAGAATGAATAAACTATGAAATGTATTTTAGCCGCCTCTGGGCGAGCCCGTTTCAGCGCGAGCTCCGTCGAAGAGAATCTATAAATGGCTGCGTTTGTCCCGAGCCAATTTACAGTTTAGCATTGAACTTGGTCGGGAGTTCGCCAAAAAGATCGTTGAGAAAATAGTGCCTCTGTCTCTATAGTGCGTAAAGTGTTGTTCATATCCAGAGATACCCAATATACCCAATACACACAACATGCTGCTTCAGCTGTGCTCCGCTTTGCTGCTAGGCCTGGTGCTGGGTGCCAGTGGCGCCGCCAGGTTCGGTAAGTCTAACATAATTAATCCTGCAGCAGTTCAGATTGATTTTATATGTGATTTCCGCACTCAGCTCCCGATTTACCGCGTTGTCACTTCGGCGACACCGAGTGCATCATCAATGTGTCGCATACGCTGGTGAGGCAGTACGCACGTACGGGCTATTCGCCGGCAGCCTTTCCACAGGTTGAGCCGTTCGTGGTCAAGCGCTTTGATATCTCCGACGGACGCACTGGCTCCTTGAACCTGAAGCTCAACTTCCGCGACGTCAATGTGGAGGGGATTGTCCGGCGTCAAGTTTGACCGCGCAGTGTAAGTAGAAAATGAGTGAATCAATTAAATAGTGTGAATACTATTCATGATATTTACCTCAACTATGTTCTCTGTTCCTTTGCAGTGGCTTTAGTGCTAATCCCACCACCAGCAAGTTTGAAATGTACGGCGCGTTCCCCAAAATTGAGTTGCGCGGCAAGTACAGCGCCGATGGACGCATTCTGATTCTGCCAATCCGAGGCGATGGTGATGCCGATATTACTCTGCATAATCCCAAGTTTTCGGTCAAGTTCAAGCCCGGCACAACGGTGGTCAACGGACGCACTCATCTCAGTGTGGATAAGCTCAAGGTTCTTGTGGAGCCACAAAAGTAAGTTTATCTCTTAGACGATTGTTATCGCCTGATTGCTATCGATATTAATCATCGCTTCTCGTTTCGTGTCCTGCAGAATGAACATCAGGCTGACGAACCTGTTCAATGGCGACCAAGCGCTGGGCACCAATTTGAATCAGTTCCTGAACGAGAACTGGTCGGATGTTTGGAGTGAACTGCAGCCTTCGGTTCATGTGGCCATTGCTGAAATCATGAAGAGCATCCTCTCGCAGCTCTTCAAGCGTTTCGCCTACGAGGATCTCTTCCTGGAGGACTAGAGTGGGCCCCATTCATCCCCCTTTCCACAGACACACACACACACACACACACACACACATACATCGATACGAATACAGTTAGTTAGTAGTTAGAGTTAAGTAACTTATGTACGTGTACGTGTACGAGTATTTTTCACATTTATCACTGGACTGTTTGCTCTATAAGTAAATTACTAAGTTTAAAATGTATAATAAATACATAAATACATACATAATAATAAACAATGCTGACATGGAACTAGAGTTGAGCGTGTGCTTATCGATAAATGAGATTGGGAATGCCGATGATTATACTATGCTGGGCATTTGATTAGTAGATGCAGTTGACGCGAGCCACTTGAGTTTCTACTCAATTAGCATAGCCTTTTCGGGTTGAGTATTCAAATTAGCCACGTTTTCTTTATTTTATTTAACCAAAACCATTTCCGCAATGCTGGCGAATCAACTTGACCATAAATCGACATTCGATTCACGTGATTGGCTTGATTTGCATAACAGCAACAAATACAAGCGAAATACGCCACTTGACATTTAACAAGTCCAGCCCGGTTTCTCTCAGTGGACGTCAGTGGGAGAAGGAGGAGGAGTTACAGCTATAAATAAATAAATAAATAGGTAGGCAGCTCCTAAAACCGTTGCCAAGTTCAAGTGTAGACAACGGTAAATGGTCAACTGGGGCTGGGGCAAGTGATAGCCCCGTTAACCTTGAGAACGGGAACACAGCTCCAGCTCCACGCAAAATCTTCCATGCGATAAACTATGTAATTGTGCACTGCGATCAAGTTGAACAGCTTTTGTGGACAGGAGGCTGGTTCGCGGCACTGGCACTGCGCACTGAGGCTAACTGGATGCTGGCCCGGGTGGAGTACACGCATTTCATCGGTCGGTCGATTCGTGTATTATTGTTGTTTTATATTTAGCACTGCTTGAGGCTAGAAACCTTTTTATTCTATTTACTCTCAGACATCCCCTTTCAATCCCAAGGGGTCTCGAAAATAAAAGTTGTCCCATCATGCTGATGGTTTAATTGTGGCAAAACTTGTTTCAGTTCTATATCTAGCAGACAAAACAATTCGGAGTTAACACTCTGGAGGGTTTTTGTCAATAATCTAAGTGAGCTGCATTTTCTTAGTTTTCAGCAGGTTGCCTGAATACATTTTGGAAATGAAAGAGCTCTCGAACATTCATTGATTCCCATTAAAGACTTACAAACGCAAAAAGTGAATACTCGAAATGCCAGTATTTTCATAAGTATCTTGTTAATTAATTGTTAATTGTTATTTTCATTAGTATCGGCTTTGCTTCTACTTGTTTTGGCAAATTATCTAAGATCTTTGATCTATTGACCTTTCTCACTGATCATATGAGTTTTGCATTATATGAACGTCTATTTCGTGAGATTTGTACGCCAATTATCACTTATTCACACAATCATACAAAAGATGACTGCAAATTTGACACGCGGAAACTTAACTTCGTTTTATATACACAGTATACGTAAATAAAAGGCTAATGTTCGCATTTAATGATATGAAAATAAAATGGAACATTTTCATTATTTTTATATTTGATGATTTATATTTATGTATTGGGAAATACGATGCATTTGATTAGCTCAATAACACACTTAGGTTGTAACTAATCAGCAATTAACAGTTTATTGTAATTCACCTTATACCTACACTTAAAAAAAAGAAAAACTAAACGTTTTATAATAAATCAACTTATCCGACTTCAGTAGATACTTATATATGAAGATGCTGTATTTGAGGGATTAATAACGAATTTCAACGTATTTTCACCAAGCCTATGATTTTCTGAGAATGTACGGATAGAACGTTAATCAGGTATTTAGATGCCTCAAACCTGTCAGGAAAAGTGAGTAGTTGATCCACAGAGCACTTTTACCTGGTTCAAACTCTAGTTACATACATATTCTAAAACAGGTTATATTTTATTATCGAGGCCGGAGTCGTACAAGATCTGAACTCACGAGATGCCCATATTAAAAGAGAAATAAATAAATGTATGTGCATGTTACAAAGTTTAGATTTCATTGAGAGCGATATTTTTGTTGATCTCAATTGATGCCAATTGCAATTGCAACGATCTATCTCTCTATAAAAGCTTTGCACCAAGTGGAGCTGCAAGTCAGTTGTTTAATTCAGTTTCCGAGAATTAGTTTCCATACTCCTGAAATGTCGCGAATTGCTGTTGTGCTGCTGCTCTCTACGGTTCTCTCAGTGCAAGGAGGGTTTCGTAAGCAAGGACTAAGACTCATATTGATTTCAACTAACATACATACATATATATTAATTCTATGTAGCCGATGACCCAAAGCCCTGCAAACATGGTGACTCGGAGTGCATTATCAATGTAATCAATGGTTATATTCGGGAAAAGGCAACTACGGGTGACAATGATATAAATCTACAAAAGCTTGATCCACTGCCGATCGCCAGTATGAATATAAAGCAGGGAGCGGAGAGTCCGGTAAACATTGATTTGTCATTTAAGAATAACTTGGCTCATGGCATCAGTACAATGAAGTTCACGAAAGTCAGGTGAGTAGCACTAGAATCGGAATGAGCCAAGAAATAAACCATTGATATTCCAACTACAGAGGTTTCGGTAAGGATATTGCCAAGAAATATGAACTACAAATAAATGCCGATAAAATGTCTCTGGAGGGACCCTACGAGATCAAGGGAAAGGTCCTTATCTTGCCCATCAGCGGAAGTGGCAAGAGCAACTTGACTATTGGTATGCGTATATCTAAACATAATCATAGCTAACATTTAATTACATTTTCATCTTCTTCTCTGGGCAGACGATTTGACTTTGCGAATTGTTTTTACGGGCAAGCCTTACGAAAAGAACGGTGAAACCTACATGGAGGCGACTAATTTGAAACTATTAGCCAAGCCCAAGCGTATCTTTTACCACTTCGAAAATCTTTTCAACGGTGACAAGGCTCTGGGCGATAACATGAACGCGTTCCTCAACGATAACTGGGAAACCATCTATACAGAGGTGCAGGAATCTTTCCAGAACGCATTTGCGGACATTTTCCAGAAGATTATCTCTGATGTCTTCTCCAAGTACCCCTACGATAAGTTCTTCGAGGCGTGAATGTTATTTATGTATAAGTTTAGCTTAATCTGAATTCAGTAGTAAATAAACGTTGAATGGCTTTAACTGTGACAATCTACACAATTACGGGAATCAATCTCCATGTTGATAATCTGATAATCTTTATATAGCTAGTAATTTCTTTGAATAAAATTACAATATTAATTCCATAACTTCATTTGAATTTTTGTAGGGCTTGTCCGGTTAACCCACATTCTGGAATACATTACCGAGTTTTCCGCCAGGTAATTTCTATAAAAGCCACTGGGCTGCGAATACGATGAGTAGTATGTAAGGAGCAGACCTTACGTTGCAATTAAATGTGATAATGGTGTCGAGAACTGTTTGGTTTCTGGCGTTCTGCCTGACTGGAATGGTGCAAGGAGATTTCCGTAAGCAAAGGACATTAATATGAGATATTCAGAAGTATTTCATTCTATGAACTCTCACAATACAATAGCCGATGATCTTAAGCGTTGTAAATACGGTGAAGCCAAGTGCATAATGGATGCACTGCAACTAATTCTGAGAGAAAAAGCTGAAGTGGGTGACAGGAGCTTGGACTTGGGCGTGACTGATCCCTTTCCAATTAAAAAGCTAAGCATAAAGAGGGGCGGTGAAGGCCCCATTGTCTTAGATCTGACCTTTAGCAATAGCAAGATATATGGCATTAAGGCGTTGCAGCCTAAAAATATTAAGTAAGTTCTGGAAAGTTATATCTGAACATTATCAAAATGGGCTACCATCGTAGGGGCTTTGGTAAAGATCTGACTCAACAACACGAGCTTAACCTGTATGTGGACGTTGTTACCTGTGCCGGTCTCTATGAAATTAATGGCAAGATTCTCATTCTGCCTATTACCGGAAAAGGCGAGTACAACATAACACTAAGTAAGTACTATCTCCCTTCATTTATATATATATATATATATATACCTTTAATAATCTCTCTCTCTCTTTCAGTCAATCCTCTTCTAACTATAAGATTTGCAGGCAAACCTATTGAACGGAATGGGGAGATCTATATGCAGCCGAGTAACTTTGAAGTGGATGCTAAGCCGATGCGTGTTTCATTCAACTTTGAAAATCTCTTTAATGGTGACAAAGCATTGGGAGACACTATGAATGATTTTCTTAACGAGAACTGGAAACTCCTATACGATGAATTGCGGCATGACATTCAGCGGGGACTTGCTGAAAATTTTCAAGAGTTTATAGCAAAGATCTTTGCCAAGTACCCCTATGATAAGTTTTTTCAAGAATAATCTCGAATGCTTTATACACAAGCGATTTGTTAGCTCATTTATTATACGCAACTTGGTGTACATGTTTAATCCATACCCAGTATACAAAAACCTGTAAGGGAACGGCTTACATTAAATTAATCAAATAACTGGATTCTACGTTATCCAAAGTGGGCTGATTAATTAGATTTCATCTCGAGATCAAACGTATATATATCGTATCGATCGTATACAAACTTTGTTCTGATCTATTTAACTAAAATACTTTCAAATGTTTCTCAAGCGAAAAACGAATTCTACAACAAGGGAATATTTCAAATTGCTAATTTCTTGACCGAATGATAAGATCAGATGCGGCGTCAGGTTTCCTGACTAGTGCTATAAGGTGCTTGAGAATGAGTGTTATTAATAGGTGCAATAAATAGTGTAATCTAGTATTATATTTAAGCTGCAAATTGAAATAAATTATAGCGGTTTATTACAGTAAATACAGGGACTGAACTAAACGATCTGCAATCTCTTGATTGTTAATTGCTCAGCTATCTACTCAAATCTTATAAGTTTGCATACATTAGACTTCTAGTTGCGGATTTATTTATTAGCTGTGAGAATAAATAAGGCATGAGCCTAGGTCAATGGTTTTTATGATTTGAATATGCAACGATAAAACTAAACAAAAACATACTTTCCATCTACTCGTTGCTTTTTAACAGTGTTGTCAATCCGGTTAATTTTCAAAGTTTTCGTAAGATTGCATTGCACTGCAGGGATTCTAAGCAGTCCACTGCATACTCAACGAAAGTCTGTTGTCGAGAAACAAGCAGTAGTTTTTGTCCATTTTCAATCTGTAGTTTTTTAAATCTATAATTTTTCACATTTTAACGGTATTTTGTTTGATAAACGCCCTTGGGTCGTTAGAGTCATGTGGGGAGTCAACAAAGAATAAATCTAGTGCGCGCAAAAGTATGCATTTATTTTATATGCTGGTGAATTTCCCGCGGCGCCTGAAAAATGCATTAAATTATTCTAAAGCTAGTTTTGACGGGTAAAAGCGAAATCAACAGCACTGCGCTTTTGTACCCGCTTTTTTTAAGGCCGAGGGAAATTATTGTTAAATGTGGAAAGCGCGAAGCATAGAATTTTTCGGAATAAAATTAGCATATTTCCGTTATGTTGTGATGTTTTTAATGAAAAGGAATTTCATAGAATGGAAAAATCAGACACTAATTGCGTGTATATATTAACCTTAATGCCAGAAGTGCTGGGTATTCAAAATAAATGCATGTTTATTTTCATCCGAAGTAAATAACTGATTTGCTCTATTTTGTTTACCGAATGCAAATCTTAATTAGTTTGTTACGAACTTCAAACTCATTTCGCATGCTATAAAATCGCAGCTGACAAGTATTTGAACTAGTTCACAAAATTGACTCAGCTTACTGTTATAAGTATATGGTATTTCTGGTACAAAGCCGGTTCAAACCTGTCCTCAACAATTAGAAATAATTAAAATATACTAAGTCAAAGTCGTCCAAAAAATCTGTGTTGGATAATATATAATTTTCATACAATATTTTGTATCTGGGGCGTGGGTCTTATCGGTTATTAGCCTAAATGATTTGATATTTATTGTTATTCAATGTAAATACGAGCAATGAACCTAATACTTAAAGCAAATAAAAGTCGTTAACTTATCGAATGTATCGATACCAATGGACAAGTAATTCAGCTCAAACCGCGGAGAGGGCCATAAACAAAAGACCTATCAGGTCTAACTGCATCTGGTTTTGTGATACGCTAAAATTAAGAACCCCCTTACAAATGTATTCTTTATTCCCGTAATTTGTTAAAGTGCTCCTGACTCAGATTCGGCCTCAGTCAATGTCAAGCTCTACCCGTCGCGACGCGTCGTTCGAGCCGCTAAAGTGATTTGTGTTTAACAACGCCGCAACAGAACAACAACTAATTCCACCGAGCGGACAGAGCGGACAGAACATTTAAATTTCACTGTTGAACATTTCATTTATGACCTGCTCTCTCACTCTGGCGCCTATAAAACTGCACTCAAGTCTTGATAGGCCCATCAGTCTCCTCCCGACAGCGGCTTCGACAACGTATTTGGATATTATACAAGCTTAATAATGGATACAAAATTTGCAGCATATTTGTTGTTGATAAGTGTCTTCATTCACGGATCAAGATCGCAGGATGCCCGTGAACTACGTACGTGCAAATTTGGAACAGTATTTCATTGAACTTTGTTGCCAAGATCATTTGTTTTTCTTTCCTTCTTCAGCTGCTGGCATCACGAAATGCGCCATATCTAATGAAGACTGTCTGAGGGACGGCATGAACTATGTGCTGAGGAATCATGCTAGAACAGGCATTAAGCAGTTGGGTCTGGTGCAATTGGATCCGTTGCAAATCAAGAAGTTTGCTCTGGGAAAGAATCCAAATAGTCCCGTTAGTGTAGACTTAACCTTTACCGACGCAAGTCTTTTGGGTCTGGCAGAGGCGCAAGTGAAGCGAGTGTCGTAAGTGGGATGTGGGATTGATAGAGAGAGTTGCAGCCATAGAAAAGTTCCATTTCAGACCTTTCACCATCGATCTGGCTAAGCCCATTACTTTTGATATGATATCACCGAAAATAACGCTAACAGGACCATACAGTGTGGAGGGCAAGGTCCTCATATTGCCCATAGTTGGGAAAGGAAATGCCACCATTGTGCTGGGTAAGCGAGATCATACTCCCTCAGCTTGGTACTCCCTGCTAATGTTGAACATGTTATAGATAATTGTCAGGTGCATGCCGTGGTAATACTGAAAGCTGTCCCCAAGGGTCCGAATCAAACCATAGCGGAGGTACTCGAAGTCAAGATGAAGTTGGACCCCTCGCGCGTCCATTACAGTCTAGAGAACTTGTTCAATGGCCGCAAGGACCTGAGCGATGCAATGCACGCCCTGATCAACGAGAACTGGAAGGAGATCTTCAATGAACTGAAGACGGACATTGCCGCAGCCATGGGACTGATATTCAAGTCGGTGCTGAACAGAATGCTGGGAAGGCAACCACTCGAGCAGCTTTTCTCAGACATTTAAGAGTTCAACAAATGATGCAATTGTTTTCTAGGCTGTTGTAGGTTTATTCTAATAAAACGTATTCGATACAATAATTAAAAATGTATTAACTGAAATTTGTGAGGTTTTAAGATCATTCAAAAGACTTCAAACAGGCATTAAATTAATCAGATTTGCAAGACGAGTTAACAACTTGACACTTAAATCAAAAGGCACGTTCAAGCTTTTACAGTAATTACTTAATCTTCTTCTTAATTAATATAATCATTATAAGGCTTTGTGCAAATATACGAAAACATTTTTGTAGAAAACAATATCCAATTTCATTTACAGATTTTTCACAACTTTGTCTTTTATGATGCAAACAAAAATGATTTTAGAACTCAAACTTTTGACTTCAGGCTAAGAATTCTCTATACTTAAATACATTTTTGCATAAATAATAATAGTTATTGTATGAGTTTTTAAACTGCATGGATGTCAACTGCAATGTAAGTCCTCCTTGGCTTTTTCTAAGACCTAGAACTGATTAAGTTTTCGAGCCTTAGTTACATCTAGAAAGACGGATACGAGAGCTCTGTTTTGGCGGCGAAGAGGGCGGCAAGTCCAGAATATCAGCAATCAAAAACTGATCTAGACTTGAAGTTGCCTCATCAGGACGCAATGGTGGAGTTTCTCTTTGCTTTGGTGGATCACACATTGCCATGATCTCCGGTGGGAAATAGCTCTCCGGGGATTTGATGAGCATGTTCAAAAATTCCTCTCGTTCCTTGGCACGGCGAATAAGGCTGTGCAAGTTATAATGCTCTGCAATATATTTCTCCTCATCCTTCAAGGCTAGTGGATCTGGTAGAGGCTGAACCTCACGTGCAGCCAGTTCCAAGCCTCTTTTGAGGGTGGCCTCATGGCGCTCCCTCATCGCAGTTGAGTAGCGATGCTCGTGATCCATTTCCCAATTGAAGACATGAACATAAATGTGGGCGGTCTTGAGCTGCTCTTGTAGCTCCTTTAAAACTGTCTCCATTTTGGCTGCGTTATCTGAAAAAGAGGCATAGGGAATCAGTCTTTGTGCGTGTGTGTTTGTTGTGCCTCGAGATACACACTTCTGGCCACCTGACTGACGAACTCCATTGAACGTTGACGAAGTTGGATGCTGGTGAACTGTTTAAGAATCAGCAGACTACGACTGGCCTCATTGACAGCTGTGTCGCATTCGGTGTACTTCATGTAGTCAAAGTGACGATTCTGCTCCAGCTGACGACGAAGACGAGATAGGAACCTGTCAGTCTTGGTGCACAACACCTGCACATGATGGCGTATGTTGCAGCCCTTGGGCATGGTGGATTTCCGGGGGAGCTCGTAGAGGTAATCCGATGGTAGCGAATTCGGTTGATTGCTGGGAAAATCAGAGCTTATCTGCTCGTGCAGCGATCTGAACAGCTCCAAAAGGCGCTCCACATCGTTATCTACAGAACTGCAAGGAAACTCTGGTTGTCACAAACTTTCCACCTGGCTAGTGGCTCTAATGCGCTTACTTGTTGCCCAGCTCATGAATTGTGAGCACGCCGGGGCATTTCTCGTTCTTGTTCCACATGTTTTCCTTTTGCTGCTGTTCTTTATTATTTCCCATTGCGACCTGGCCATGGGTTGTGTTGTATGTCTTCTTTTTGGCGCCACTATAGCCCTCGTTGGTGGAACGATTTGGGATTGCATTCATGGCCTGAGTGCAGCCATAGCCATGGAACTCAAAACCAGGTGCATTTTCATCCAATATTAAATCTTCGAATTTACGATTCATTTCTTGCAACACTCCCCGAGTGTCACCTACAACAGGTTGCACCACGATTGGTGGCGCATCTTCTTCGTCATCAACCAAATTGCATAGTTCTAAATTCAATTTTTGCAAATTTGTATTTAATTGTTTATCGTCAGTGTCGGAATCCATGTTCAAATTCATTTTTAGCTCTAACAACTTTTTGCGCCAAAAATAGAAAAACACTGCACTTTCTATGCAGACAAAAACCCGCGGGCGCCAAGCTATCTGCTTCGGTCTACAAAACTGTTCGCACTGAGCGTCGCCCTGTCTGCTACGAAATTTAAATGGCGGCTAGAAACGTTAAGGCTGCCGCCAAACTGTCTGGAATATTACCGCCTTGTCATCGCGCTGCTATCGATATACTTTAAAAAAGACACGATCACGCCACTTGCCTGCAAAAATTTGGCAGCACTGTGCAAAGTAAGTTATAGTTGTTTGTATAAAACAACACAGAACTATAAGCAACTAATAATTAAATGTGAAATTATAATTTATGCATACTTGCATATTATTTAATTACTTAAAGTCACCACTCTTGTTTATAATATGCCCAGGGCTACAACGGAAAGCTGGCAATGTGCGTGTAGAGTTTTTGCAATGCAACCATGTGCTTTCATTTACGGTTACTTTTGTCTGTTTACGAATAGGAAATGGAGGAATAAGAATTGTAAGTCGATTTGGGCTTTGGTATATTTATTGAATTTATTTTATATATTTTACGTTTGTATGACATACATAAACAGTTATATGTTTTACATTGTACATTTTTCAATATGTATACTTAACTTGTATTATTATTATTTATTACTTGTAGTTAATATGTATTTGTATAGTATATGTATGTATAAACGCATGTGTGTGTGTAAGTATTTATTATTCGCATGCGAACGGTTAAGTTTATTATATGTTTAACAAAATTGAAAACATGAGTATAAAAACAAAACCCTCTATTAGTCTGGATTAGCACTACTAGAAATTACATTTGGATACTTTCTGCTAAAAGATTAATAATTAATATTGCATTAATAATACAAATTATATACGATTATATGTATATCAGATAAAGCTACAACTTAGTGCGCATTCTTGTACTTCAATTCAAAAAAGAGCCTACAACAAAATCGACAATAAACAATAACAAATTATTACGCTGTTGCTAGTTTTGTATATTCCACTAATATTAACAAAACTTTATCAAGCATTGTTAAACAAATACAAAGAAATTGTGATTTCTTTAATCATTATTTGTTTTGTATATCACAAGTTAAAATTTTGATTATTGTTTGGTCAATTTTCTTTTTAATATGTTCCATTCTTTAGATATACATACATATCTATGCATGTATGATCATATGTGGATGTGTGTGTGTATGTGTGTATGTCTACGAAATGTTTGTATGTATTATTGAAGTATATATTTACATAAGAAAATATTCGAAAATGTTAATTCAATAATTTAAACACACGTTCTCTTTGTAATATTGTATAGTAATATTTTCATAGCTTAACACTCTTGGTTACAGTTATAAATTGGTCTACACTCAAGTCATGATGTTACATTAAATTGGTATATCGGTTCTAACAATAAGATATAGAAAGAGATTGAGAGATACATATAGAGAGCGAATTGTTCTTTTCATAAGGAGATTACACAGAAATTCGAGTTAGTTGCATGCAGTTAGTTAAGAAGATAAATAGTAGAATAACTTGATACTTTTTACTGATTTACCATCGCGTTCAGATTGAGTAGAGTTTGTCAATTTGCAATGTACATATTGTATGTGGATTCTGTGTAAAGAACAATAACTTTTGGGAAATCTTTAAATGCTGCTTTGGTTTTGAACTGTTTAAACTTAAAAGTTCCTTGAAATTAATTCAATAATAAAGGATATAATCACAATATACACAAATCTGAACGCGAGCTACAGTATGCGCGAGATTCGAATCGTATAACTATCGCATAGCCATCGCATAACTATCGCATAGTCTAAGCTTAGACCAACGACTCTCTGAAGTTGCTGTTTACCTGTAAAATAGTTGCAGACATTGTATAAGTATGTGTATATATGTTGTATATAGTATGTAGTGTATATTGGGTACTCTAGCTATTTATATAGTCATAGTTGAGTAGAGATATACGGGTCGAACGATATGTTATAGTGGGGATCGGTCGGTCGGATGGTCATGCATGTTAGGAGCAACTCTAGGGCGAGAAGACGCGCAGACTGCGCAACAGTGTGGCCAGCACATTAGCCAGACACTCGGCCTGCAGTGCCAGCTGTCCGGCACCGATGGGGCCAATCTGTACGCCGACTAACTCACGAAAACTGCTTGCCACATCGTGCACCTTCAGTACAATGTTGCGTGTCTGCAGTGGCGCCGAGGTGTGACGCGTCATGTCCTGCGCCAGCTCAGTGATGCGTCGGATTGCGGTCAGGCAGGAGGTCAAATGATCGGGCAGGGTTATCAGCGTCATGTCCGACATTGAGGCAACCAGAAACTTGCTTGCAGTGACCAGAGCCAACGTCTGTTCGGTCAGTTCGTTGCGTGCTCGCTGAAATTTCTCCTCATCAATGCTAGTGCCTCCGCCGGCAGACTGTGCCGCCGAGCACTGTGCCGCCACCTGATCCAATTTGATCAGTAGCCCAGCCATGGCCACATCTGTTTTGGCCAGCAACGCTTCGCCGTCGATCAGGTGACCGTTCTTAATGAACAGCTTCTCGCCGTGTAGCTGCTGGGGTTTCTTGGGCAGCGTCGGTAGTAGCTGACCATTGGAATGCGCATTGGGTAGGCGGGCTGTGGCCGGTATAGGCGGTGTGGTGGGCGTGCCATTGATCGTGGGACGTGGTCGACTGGCAATGGGCGGCAGCGGGGGGTTTCTTGGGCGCACTCACCGCGGTTGCAGGACTGGCTGCACCTGTTATGGCTTGCTGCTGTGGAGTAGCTGGCTCTGCGCTGTTGCTGTTGGTGGGACTGCTACGTGGCGGCAGCTGTGGCGGGCACAGTTCCCTCAGTGGCACACTCACCACAGGTTCACTGCCAAGCTGACGCAACTGCTTCTTGGGGGAATAGCGCTGCAGTAGCTCGGCACTCTTGGGCGGACGTGCCGGCGGTGGCGTCAGAGGTTCCGTTGTGGGTGTACGAGGCGGCGGTTGCAATTGCATCACCTGTTCGTCCGATGTCGTAGTCTCCTCTTTCTTGTGCGATGTAGGACAGCAGCTGAACTTGCTCTTGCGCTCCACAGTCGCATACTCGATGACATGCGGCGGCGGCGGCGGCTGCGCTGGTGTCCTGTCCAGCAACTGCGTTATGTTGTTGTTGTTGTTGTGATTGCTATGATTGCTGTTGCTATTGACCACAGACTGGAAAAACTCTCGCTTTGCCTGCACCGAATTGCTGTAGAGGCATTCTGTCTCCGGTTCCGCTTGCACTGCCTCCAGATTGGGCGGTGGTGGTATTATAAATGACATTATCTCCTCGGGCGTTAGCTCCTTGGCGGGTGTGGCCTTCTGTGTGGGTGGTGCCACCAGCATCTGTTGCAAGAAGCTGTCCAGCTCCTCGGCACGTCCCTCGAAACCTTTCGGCGGCGCCGCATTCAACAGCGACAGCGAATCCAGCTCATCGGGTGTCTGTGGCGGCGGTATGGCACGCAAATCAATTAAATCCGGATCTGTCTCAATGAACGTATCCTCGCGCACCTCGAAGCCATAGATCTCGGAGAGCTGTCGCGCTGCCACATCTGTATCAGGAGCCACAGCGGGCACATTGCTAATCTCCTTTAGCTGCTGCAGATACTCGCGTAGATTGTAGTCCTTTGTCTCGGCACCAAAGTGAGTGCCATCGGGACTGTGCAGACCGAAGCTGCTGCGCTGCGCCAACTGTTGCTTGATGCCACCGGTGGCCTGGAGCAGTTGCTGTGGCCGCCGCGTTGTTGGCGATTGCGCTGGCGATGCCACCGACTCGGAATCACTTTCACTCTGCGAGAAATCTGTGCCGAGTGCCTGTAGATCGCTTAGCAGCTGACTGAATCCATTCATTCTTCGCTGTGGCCGCGGACTGGAGGTGCTGCACAGGCTGGGCTTGCGTTTGGGTGTGGCGGGTGTGGGCGGTGCTGATGCCGACACCGGTTCGGGTATGGCATTCAATCCCTGTGTAATTCCACTCAGATCATGGCTTATAGTATCCGCCAGCAGCTGCAGTGAATCACTGTGCTTCAGCGAGGGGGCTATATGGCTTATGGTTGCCTCCTCAGTGGAGGACACCTTGCTGCTGTTAAGACTGTCGCAGTCACTGTCGAACTCCAGCATGGCCACACCTTGGCCCAGTTGAAGTTGCTGTTGTTGCTGCTGCTGCTGCTGCTGCTGTAGCTGATGGCTGTGCTGCAGCTGCGTATGCTGCAGCTCCTGTTCCTGTTCGTTGAGATACTGCTCAGAGCATTGGACAAGCTGCTGCAATTCCTGTACACGTCGCAGCACCTGTTCGTTCTTGGCCTCCACTGCCAGCTGGCTGCGTCCTGCATCGCTGCAATAGTTGCTGCCACTGCTGTCACTCAGCCCGGAGTCCTTGGCTGCCTCCTCGAGCAGCTCAGTCGCCATGACGCTATGTAGATCCAGGTCGGTAGCATAGCTCAAGGGCTGGTTGACTGGGCCAGTGGGCTGTGGTTCACTCAAGACTGCCTGTTGCGGCAGAGGATGATATGGCGGCGTCATCAAGAAGTTGACGCTGTGCGCACGTGTATGGAACGGCAGCAGATAGCTCCAGCTGGCGGGCAACACAGTGTGCTGTGACAGAAAAGAGGGTGCATTGTCCTCCTCGTGTGGTTCACGTTCTCGCAGCAAGTTCAGCACGTTTCCTGCAAGATAATACAGTTAGTTGTTGATTATAATACGACTTCTGCTGGTTTCATCCATCACATACCTGTGAGCAACCTATAATAACCGCCCAGAACCAGACTAAACTCGCAGGCATCGCGATCCTCCATTATAAACTTGACGGCGCGATCGCCCAGCATGTAAATGGAAACGCTGCAGGTGACATCGTCCTCGCGATGGACGACAACATGTGTGAAGTCCTCTATGGCCGAAATGGGCTGTGGCTAATGATGAGTACAAGAATAAATACATTATTAAATATATTCCACATTAGGGTAGCTTGAACTGACCACCGAATTGCGTGCGCTAGATATCTGACTTAGACCGAATCTCGGACTTATGAGCAGCACTCGCTCCATGCCTTCTCTTTGGTTTGTGCTGAAACATTTGGCGCCGTAGCTTGGTAAACTAGCGATTATATCTAGATAATGAAGTTTGGCCTAAGAAATACAATAGATAAATTAATAATGTATATTATGTAAGATATTAATAGTTGTGCGCTCACCTGCAGCTGAGTTAGCACCTTGCTGGATGAACCCGTCATCTCTGCATTGAGCTTCAAGAAGTGTGAAATAAGTCGGCGCAGTTCTTTACGTTTCATGCCCTCAAATAGACTGACGGGCACAAAGCGTTCCAGGCCAAACTCACGTCTGCAGAGAGAGAGAAAGAAGAAATAGTAAAGATTATATTATATATTTGTACATATATTATTATATATTATATTATTATATATTATCATATTAGCTTATGGATCTATGGATCAGTGACCTGCATGAGGTGGTACTGCAAACAACACATGCATAATTCAATGAAAAAACTAGTCTCCACAGACACTCTCGTTAGATCTTTATTGATATTGATCACTTTATCATTCCCTGCACTAAATAAGGTCTCGCATTTGCCGACGAGATCAGTTTATTGATTGCAACATACTCTACTCTGCAGTATACTCTACTCCTTGTACTTACTCGACCAACTTGACGGTGAGCTTGGCGGGCGCAAAGTTGTTGGCCAGCGCATGCTGATGCATATGAAGTGCAGCCAAACGCAGTGCCAGCTCCGGTTGCAGCTCGGGTGCAAAGCGCTCCTGGTTGACATCGTTGCAGCATTGCATGTACAGATAATCCAGTGCATGCAGATCCCGTTGTGCCAGCTCGGCAGCCGAAATTGGCACGAATGTGATGCGAAACAGACAGCGTAGCTTATGAGCACCTGGACGAGCAGCAATCTAGGCATACAATAAAGAAAGCTTACTTAAATGGAGCTATATATATATATATAGAGCGTGCTTACGCGTGCCAGAGACTCTTGCGGATCAAGCAGCGTTAATTTATTGCGTTTAAGACTCTTGACATGCTCCAGCACGAGGCTGAAGAGTTCACCGCAGCACAGGCATAGCTTGTCCAGCAGCGAGCTAACCACATCCTGCACTGTGGTAGTGGCATCGTATTTAAACGATTTGGTCTGCCCGTTCTCCAGGAATACCTTGAGCACATTCGCCATTGGTGGCACGCAGATGTCGCCCAGTGAAAATGCCGAAGGCTGCAAAGGTAAAAAGGTTACAGAAAGCTGTCTTTATCTCTACTATGAGTAGTCCTGCTTACCGGAAACAATGGTGCTCCATTGACGCACACACTCTCTGCAAAGCGCACACGACTGGGACGTGAGCGCAGCTTGGCTCGTTTGCCGGCCGAGAGAAGCGTCGACTTGCGGCCAGGCATGACACAGTGCGCCATTGGCTGGCAGACAAGCAACGAGACCTGCGCTTCACAGGCGCGTACCAGCTGGATGACATGATCTCGGGGCGCATCTTTAACATCCTCTCCATTGACTGCAAGTATCTGATCGCCAGGCTGCAGCTTGCCTATGCTGGGTCCTCCCTCTGTGACAAAGCGCACAATTACTGGACGCTCACTGCCGGCAACAAAGCCAAAGCCCAAGCTCGGGCTGCGCTGCAGCAATACCAGGCGTGGCTCTGGCGGATGCTCATCCCATCTGATGCACTCGGGAGCCTCATAAGTTGTTGTCTTATTTAGGTGACTGAGGGAGGGAGGGAGGTAGGTGGAAAAGGTTAAACGAGTGCATATATGAGACTATATGTACTATATACTCACTTGATGTAGTAGGAACGACCCTTGGAATCTATGGCACGTTCCCAGCCGTAGGACAATTCCTCGTGCTTGCTCCAATCCTCGCAAGCGGGCAACCAGCCAGACGATTGCGTTAAATGACTGTGAATAAATGGAGAGGGCATTAATTTGTATATATACTGCGTATATGGTAAATAATGTATCTTATTATAATACTCTCTTTCTCTTTCTTTACTTTGCCTATACTTAATTTTAGTTGATTACTTGAATTCTTTGTACAATGCTATCATGTGTTTACAGTTTCTCTTTATATGTCTCATTTGCTGGCCGACACTTAACCCTGAACTTGCTACACTCCCCATTCTTCTGCCCTGCATCATCTCCGGCATCATTGGCTTACTCTGGCCTATTTATATTGGGGCTGGTAAAATGCATTTCAATTGAGATTAATCAACACTAATTGGGTTATTTGCTTGGCTATGCAATAAAGTGCAGCCGTAATCGGGCCAACCCAGGATAGCAGAGCGACAGGCAGGCTGGGCAGGCACCAGTCAACCCACCTTGGTGGCTTCCGTTGCTGTCGTTCTTCATTTCCTGACTGCAAACAATTGTGATAATTAGTTTTGCACTTTCCCGTTGAGAGCATGTAGACACCCCTTCTACCCCACACCCACAAACACACCCACACTCATAGTCGACCAACTGGTACCCAGTGCCCTCTCAACAACTGGGTACCTCCACTTGATGCCCCGTTGAACCCGTAGCAAACCCAACCAGTGCTGTTCATTCATTCAACCAAGCAAACAACTCGCTCTGACCTGCTGCTGTTATTCCTCCCATATTCTATATGTTCCTCTCTCTCTCTCTCTCTCACTCATTCTCTGTGTCTCTGTCTCTTTCATGCGCGCTCTCTCTCTCTCTCTTCCCCGCTTTGCCACGCCCTGAGCTCTTATGGCGTTATGCGCGCTTTCAGTTTGATGTGCAACAAAGTGTAAAATTATTTAATAGAATTTCGTGCATAATCAATTTATGTGCAGCACCCAGGCATTTATAGGGACAGAGAAAGAGCGAGACAGAGAGAGAGAGAGAGAGAGAGACAGAGGGAGAGAGAGGGGGGCGATACAAAGAGTAACAGAGAGAGAGACGGAAGACGAGGGACTAAGGCAGTCAGTCAGTTGGCAGGGCTTTAAAAAGGATACACTCTCCTCAAATAAAAGAATACATTCAATCAATATAGTCCCTATACATGCATGTACATATAACATACATGACATATGTATATGTATATATATACATACATATATATATACATAAGTATGTCTGTTTTTATGTTCACATTGTTTGCTCAACTTCAGGTAATCTGAAGTTAAATTCAACTTTTATTTAGCATTTAAGTGTCGAGAGAAACTTGCAAATTATAAAGTATATATACGTGTCGAACTGGCCATGTTCGTCTGTCAATCTGTTCTTGTATAGTCAAGCTATGTTTATTGATTATAATAGTTACACGTGTCAGTTATAAAATCATTAGATATTGTTCAGTTTGCAACATATCGCTGCCAGACCCACCATATCTATGTTAAATTGCACAATATAATACAATATAATTTTAAACTTTCTTTTACTGATCAAAGCTCAATATCATATGGTAAACATATATTTGGTATAGTTTCAATAGAAGGGTAGAGAAGTCTATGTAGACTTAATAGACTGGTACTCACTTGCAGTAGTAGAGTCTTCCCTCCTTGCCCGCGTGCACTGTCCAACCAGCCTTGAGCTTTTCCTGCACCGACTCCAGGTGTCGATCAATTTCGACCCAATTTCCGATGGCAATGCTGCCCTGGCCCAAAATCGGGCCATAGAAGCCGATTCCAGCCGAATTAACTGTCTCACCAGTTGATGTTGTTGTTGCTGCGGCGCTTGTGGCCGCTTGTGTCGCCGCCGCCGCCACTGGCGCATGTGTTCCGGTCTCCGACAGATTTCCGGTCGTTTCTTGTGCGGCAGCTACTGTTGACGTTGAAAATGAGGCCGAGGCTGAGGCTGAGGTGGAGACGGGGGGCAGAGACTGAATTGGAGGAGTATAGCGTTGATGTGTAGGCGTTAGCGTTGCCATTTGACGTTGGCAGGGTCGTCAATTGTGGCGATGATGTTCTTGTCAGTAGCAGGGGCTTGGCCACGCCCACATTGCTTGTCGTCGTCGTCGTCGTTGGTGCGTTGGCATTTTGCAGCGGATAAACATCACTATTCGAACGCCCCGAAGGCAGTAACATCATTGAAACACATTCGCTGCAGAAAGGGAGAGAGAGAAATTTGATTTATCAGTTAAGACTCTATATAGTTTAAACTTTAAATATGATATAGTAATATATATACATAGATATATTACGATGCGAAGCTTAAACTTGGCATCAACTGCTGCAAACCCAATTTATTTTGTTCTATATGTATAACATAATACCCCGTTTTGTTAGCCAAGTGTAAAAGCCTGCCTCACATCACATTCCACGACGTTGACCCAATTTCGTAAACAGGCTCGTCCGGATATGTCGAGCCTGGTTTGGCCTAGCCTGGCCCATAAGTCAACATCAACAGCAACAGCAACAGCGCATCTACAACATGGCAGTTGTTGTTGCAGTTGCAGTTGCATTTGCAGCACAAAACAGGTCTCTCTTTCCTCTTGCATCTCAGACGATGATCTCACATACAGCATGGCTGCCTCATGGTGGGAAAGGTTCAGGTTCGGGCCAAGTTGAGCAACTTGTTTGTAATGTTATGACATATTTTGGGGTTTATCGCTGTTTGGCATTGCACAAGAGCAAACGAGAGGATGTGCCGAAGGAAACTAGTTCATTGTAAAATCAATCAAATAAGTCAAAACTAATAATTGCTCGAGGAACAGTGGGTTTGCTTGTTTTCTAGTCACTAAAGAAACTAGTTAAGTTGAGAATACACAAGAGAGGAAAGTTGTTGATATACTGGCAACTTTGGACATTGTTTTCCTGTATACAAACTGTGATTTAAGTCTCTTAGAATTGCAGTAACTTTCGTATATCGCATTCACACAGACAAAACCATCAGAGATTCATAAATTTATATCAATAGCGAACAGCTTGAACAGATTTTTAAGAATAATGAAAGTTACAATTTACGCCTCTATACAGATAACAGTTGCATAAGTAAAGGAAAAGAGGGAGATGAGGAGATGTAAAATATTCATCCTTTAAGCGCCTACCATGATTTCCCTTTGAATAAGTATTTGATGAAATTGTCTGTGAATTGGAAGTTGTAAGTTGTTCACCTAGACAGGCATTTCCTTCATCCTGTTTGGTAGAAATAAGTTAACTGCATTTTTGTGTAGCGCCTTGCACAGTGTGTGAGTGCAAATATGTCAACTGACTGTGTGGAATGGTTATGGTCATGGCCAGGCCCGATAGAGCGGATGGAGTCCAAACAAAACGTCAAAGTCGAAGCTAAATAAATACGTCTGTCTGCCGGTCTATCTGTTTCTCTCCACTCGTCCATTTGTCTGGTTTGCTTGCACAATTTCATTGAGTCGCACGGAGTCGGAGTCGGATCGAAGATGTGGCATCAATAAACGAGATACAGCAGGCAGAGTCAAGCAGAGCGCAAACATGGACCTGATGTCCATTAGATGAGCATGCGACGACGGTAAGGACCAGTAGTCTGATGAGCCCGAGGAAGGCTGCAGAGACAGAGTAATCGAGGGGGAACACGGCTGACTAACGGCTTCGCAAACAACGGCAACAACAGCAGAGACATGCTCAAGTTCCCACATCGGTTTATAATTTAATACCCAGTACTGTTGATACCATAGGGGTATTATAGGTTTGTGTGATTAAATTGGGCAAGGCATGGTTATGTATATGTATATATACATATACATATATATGTATGTATGTTTGGCTTGTTGAGCTCTGAGTTATTAAATTTTACACAATAAGTTCTCAACTAAAGTTTACTTGTAAGTTGGGATTTCTTAAGCTTAGCTTAAAAATAAAAAAATATAGGTTAAAGGTTTTTCAAGGGTATCTTACTGTCGTGCATGCGAATTTGTAGCTTGCTTTACTTATTTTATTCCTGATTTGCGGAGTATAACTTTTTTTTAAACAACTTTACACGCATTCACGCAGACAATACATACAAACGAATACACACACATATGTACATCGAGAAATAAAGCACTTTTAAAATGTTTTGAATTACATTTTGTTTGTGTGTGCAGTGCTTACTGAATTTATCTTTGTCTGTGTGAATGAGAAGGCAAGTGCAAGAATGCTGATAAAGTTTTGTTGGATTAATGCTGCTATGTTTTTGCTAAACAATTTTCTCCTGCTGCGCAGATACCTAGGTAATGATGTGTGTATGTATGTTATACGTATTTTAAATTAGAATCTTTAAAACTGTAGGCAACCCTGATAGATATTCTGACTATAAATCAGTCCTTGCTTAGCCGGCTCCATCTTGACTATTCAAATTGAAACCCAAGAATACTCGAGTTGTTGTCACACAACTTAACGGGAATAGTACGTACAAAGTTTTTAATCTTTTTCAGGCCATACGTGCTGGTGTAACCGATTCGAGAACAAGCATAAGAACTAGCAACTTCATTTGGTCACGCAGCTCGGCGTTAAATGGGAAGAAGAAATGAGGGAAGAGAGGCGGAGAAGGAAAGCAATACCAGCACAGCCTATGAATTGTGTCAACTCTGACTGTGCTGCTGGTCCAGAGATAACCGACTTGTATAAGCTTCAACTGGCACCTCATTCAGATCCCAAACCCAAGTGAACAATTGGCAAAATGGTACAAAAGATGTTGCAAGAAACGAAATTAAATGAATCGTGCACATTGTTTGTAAGGTATATGAAGTTATATACTTGATTATATTTTAATTAAAATAAATTGCAAAATATGAGTTATAAACTAATTTTTTTATTTAAAAATCATTTTTAATTATTATATTTGATTTTTGAGAATAAAAATCAAAATCAATGCTTCGAAAAGCCGATATAAGATCTAGCTCGTTTTATGAGCAATTTCAATTTGATTTTAATTTATAATTTTTATAATAAAAATCAAGTCATAACCCTTAATAAAAGTTATAAATTGATTTTTATTTTTAAAAATCAAAAATAAAAATTGAAAAACAATATAAAAATTAAAAATTAGAAAAAAAGTTTACGCGGTTTTTGTGTTCGTCGATAAAAACTAGCACGGTAGGATTTTTCCGACTTTTGTCCGAGACTTTTAAGAGCTTTGATTTTATTATTTACTGTCCCTGATTATAAATGAATTCAAATTTATTACTTCAACTTAACTGTTCAGAATAAATGTAAGATATATATACTGTAGTATAGTACATGCTTCTCTCTCTTCTCATTCACAACAACTTTAAATTCTCTTCTATTTCATTGTAACTCTTGTATCTTGTCCACAGTTCCAAAACATCAGCCCAGCCCCAAACCGAGAGTGGGTTGAGGAGGCCTACTTATCGCAGCCATGATGACAGATGGCAGAGAAAAAAAGCTCTTTGCGAAAAGAAATTAAGCACAACTTGTTTGCTTCGCTTGATGGTGTTTACTATTATTACTTTTGTTATTATTTGTACTTATTAAATACAGATTGCAATTTTCCATTCCTCCATTTGTTGTCAATGCCTCCTCCTACCCACCACCTCCCTCTCTGACCTCCTCGTCGTCAATGTGTGTGTGTGCCATTATGGCACCTCAATGCTCCGCTCGTTACTTTTGCTTTTACCAATTTCGTTTCATTTTATTGTGTGTTCGACTCGCATTGTTAATTGAAAAGAAATTACAATGCCTGCAATCACAGAATACTTAATAAGAAATGAAAGTTGTCGCAAACGAGTTATCTATATTAAATGTATAATACATATGCATAATTATATGCATTGTATATGCTCTATATACATATGTATGTGTATATATAAGAACAAAATGCATAAATGTATGCATAGCTTTATGCATTTGCTTTATATACGTGTATATATAAGAACATTGGTTTTGCAACAAGTCTATGCTGAAAAATTGGTTGAAATATCGAAAAACTATATCAATATTAGTTTTAGTCAAGGAATTTTTATATATATCGAAGACTGGGCAGAATCATCTCTATATAATCTCTATATCATCTCTTCTATAACCGGTCTAGTGAATTCATCGCAAACTTAAAGTCGTAATGACTTTTTAACAAGTTTGTAAGAAATGTCAACGCACATCAAGGGGATAGCAACAGGTACTGGTATTTCTGATTGACTATTGATAGATTGTGTTCACGGGCTCATATGGACTGTGTGTGTGTGTGAACAGCCTGACCGGCTAACTGACAAACCATGTCAGGTTGTATTGACAAAACTTTTTAATAAACATAACACAACTGTCAAATGCAACACGCTCAAAGTTACTTTCAACGATGACGAAGCCGCCGCAATGTGTACGTGACACGACAATCCACAACGATGCGATGGTAAGAAGAGTCGTTGCCTCGTTTGGGTGTAAACCGTACAGTACAGTCTTGAAGGAGGTATTTCTTCACTCGCAGTAGGTAATGATATGTAATTTTCACGTACACAAGTCGTGGCTATAGAGAGAGAGAGAGTGGGGGACTCTTTTTGGTGAATACTCAGATTAACCCGATTGATGTACGCGTATTTGTTAACTGTATTACAGTACACTCTCACAACTGTCACAGTCTCTCTCTCTTTCTCTCTCTCTCCAATCATTAGCATAGTTGTCAAGGGTTTCATTATTGGCTGCATAACTATTACATATTATTATCGTGACCTGTTTCATGGCCAAGTTTACAAGATACCATCGATATTTGCTTAGTTAATTACTTCAAATCAAGGCGCAAGCTTTGCTATATACCTGCTAAACACTCTTCAAGTTACCTTTAACTGCTGCCACGCCCATCTGCTTGAATTGCTTTGCTTTCTTCCTTCTTTGCTTGGCAAAGTTTTAATTTTTTTGACGACATTATAAACGAGTTATTGTTTTTTGTGAATTTAATGGTTTCTTTCTTTATAGGCCAAGTGAATTGTGCGCAATCCGTTTTCCTGGCTAGCTCAGTGGCTTTGCCCTTTCACTTAACCGTAATTCCATTTCGATTTGGCTTCTTACAAATTCAGCCTCGATTAATCGCTCTGTAATATCCTCGACGAACCAAATACCCTAATCAGTAGAATGTATGGGTACTTTAAGACTAAAGTACTAGTTTTATGGCAATGTGGTCTCCTTTTCCTGGCAGTGTAATATAATATCAATGCAACATAATGTTTAAATCAATTAAATAAATAGTCTTTTATTTGCAGGGTATAAGTTTGTCAATCATTCTTCTCTCCTCTTCATGCTGCTACTGCTCTTGTGTTTGTGTATTCCGAATTAGCTGCTTATAAGTTTACGGCTTAAAGGTGTGTATGTGTGCGACTGTAAGTAGGTGTATGTGTTTGTTTCGCAAATAGGCAAGCAATTTACTGCATACATTGAGGGGCGTTTTCGTGGGCGATGGCGCTTTGCGGTCACAGGGCTAAGCTAGTTTCAGGGGCGTTTATAAACAGACTGTATTAACTTACAATAAGACGCAGCAAGGGGATTGGCTGGCAAGCAAGAAAAAGAAGCATTCCACCTACAAGCTCAAGGAGAAGAGTACAAGGTTTCAAAGTGAATGATTCATTTGTTGTGCAGATGAGAAGAGACATTATTTATTTTCCATTAACTGTGAATTAATACCGAAGAGTATTTATTAAATCGAAATCCATATATTATTTCCAACATCATTTTTCAGTCCCACAATGATGCCAAAGTATACACTGTACATGCCAACACAAAATAGTATAATACCAGAGATTATTAGTAAATAGCACATACATTTCTGTTTTCCATCTTCATCGGAATTTAGTAGGCATAATTGTACGCATGCTGGAATGATTAGATTCAGTACAGTCACTCCAAGAATGCCACATAGAATGACGGCCGATAATAGAAACGGATGAAATATAGCGATTATCACAGTTAACACCAAATATATAATACGCGTAAAATATTCATTCATTTTGAAATGCGACGAAATATTCCTATAGTATGTTTCAAGGACGACAAATCCAGTCAGCTGATATGAACAATATATAATAAGTGCAGTGGCAATATTTGTAAAGCTATAAGTAGTAATTGAAAAACAATATATTATTAAAAAAATACTAACGCTACAATCAGGTGCTGACTGTATAAGGCCATGGATTATCATATTATACCGTAATAAAAATTTTAACGGTATGGAATCGCCGCCCGAATATTATTAGAATAAAATAAATAAAAAAAATAAAATAAAATAATAAACAATTAATAAATGAAAATTCGCACCCGCCTCAACCGGGAGTTGAACACACGCACTCTCTCACAGCCGTCCGCCACTCTAACCACTCGGCCATTGCCCCACTCCTTGGCCTATCGGCAAAGCTGCATTGTCAACCAATTTTGTTACCATACAATGCAAATAAAAAGTTTAAAATGCTGTGTGTCTGATGCTAGATTTGAACTTCGGTATGCTTGCGTAAATTAGGTCTGCTTAACTATACATATACCATATGTTCAAAGTGAGTTTAATTTGTATCATATCTCACTTATTAATAGTCCGATTTAAATGAAATTTTCACATAACGCCCGTTGCAGTATTTGTCATGTAAGATATACAACTTTGATTGTCGAGCTAATATTGTAGTTTTTAAATAGTTATTACTGATTTACGGAGGCGGGAAGCGGCGTGTCCAAATGTTAAAAAAAACTTTGAGACTCTGCAATATATACGTATGTTGTTTATGTATGTTGTTTGATGACTCTAGCTCTTATACTTTCTGAGATCTAGGTGTTCATACAGACAGACAGACGGGCAGACGGACAGACGGAGAGACAGACATGGCTCAATCGACTCGGCTACTGATACTAATTCAGAATATATATAGTTTATGGGGTCGGAGATGCCTCCTTCTGCCTGTTATGCACAATTCCGTTCCGACAAACACAATAGACCATGAATTTTTTTAAAATCCATGGCCTAAACATAATTTATAATTTAATTTATCGGTGTGCCAAAGGGTTTACGTCCTTGCAGTTTATGTTATAATCTTGCCTATAACATATTTATAAATTACAATGTCTGGGCAGACAATACTCATAATACAAAACTTTATAGACAATAACTTTGTATAGAAAACCGGCAGGAGGCGTGGCAGTCCGACAAAGCTGTATCTACTGAACAATTAATGTATACATTCATATGTTTCTTATGAAGAGGTTAAATACTTTTGTCCAAGGGTGTAAAAGCAGACTAGCAATTCATAATCAAGTATCTGCAATATCTCATAATATCTGCAAGAATATAAAATAAGTTTAATGACGAAAAACTTACGGCAAATTTAAGGATTCAAGTAGAGGAAAATATAGGGGCGTGTCGAACATTATTAAACAGCCGACTCCCATAATAATATTTGCAATCCATGTGCACAAAGTTCCTATAATGAATATACCAGATCGATCTAAATACTTCTCAGGACTAGCGAGACTCGGCTCGATGGTTATCAACTGTCGAAAAGTGAATGAATTACAATTATGGACAGACACACACATACACTACATACCACACCAAATGAATTGATCGTGAGAAGTGACAAACCGACAAACACCAGTGATTGCAATTGACAGTTGAATAACGATGGAAACACGATTGCTTCATGAATCTTAATTCGATGAACTATAAGCGAAATAAATAATGCAATTGTTAGCATGTTTCCAAAAACACTTAACGGTACAATTAATTTCAGATCCCTAAGAAGAAGAAATGCTGGTAGAAGCAATAAGCCAGCAGTTATAATAGGAGGATGTCCTTGTCCCATCTCCAATATTGTTATACTTTTAATGGGTATGCTCAAAGCTTTAACCAACCATGCACCAATAAAGATGTGCACGCAGACAATCAGTCTATTCACAAACCCAGCAAAGAATTTGGGATAACAGCAAGTTCGTGACTCGGCAAACGCATACTCAACTGTTTCAGACATTGTCATCGATTCAACCGATGTGCGGCGACTGGCCTCAACCATGGCATTTATCTAAAAAAAACAAACCTCTTTGGTTACACAACTTAAGATTGTATATAGTTTCATACTTATACCATAATATATGTGCCATACGAGATCAGTAGAGTGAGCAGTGTAAAGGCCACTACGCCAATAACGATGCCAGTACTGTACAATGCCACGGGTATTAGAAAGGTCCAGTATCCAAATAAACTATTTACAATAATGTTAAATGCCTCAAAATTGTTTAGGCTAAGGGGAATTAATACGTTAAATTGATCAACGTATGCGCATATAGGGATTACCCTACTTGGTTGGGTGTGTCAAATCACGACTACTATAGGGAGCCTCAGCCATATTTCCATGTACAAACAGTATAGAAGTTGTTGATAAACTTCTGAATGCCTTCACCAAAAATTACAAATAAACTTTAGCTAATGTCGAATTGAATAAAATATATGAACGAATTTGCAATGATATGATATTCTATTTAGAAGTTGTTTTCTTTACTTCTATGTGCTGAGAATACATACTGAATACTTTTGGGAGCTGTACTGAAAATCTGTGTTCTCTCGCCTCAAAAAGAAATGAACTTTTAGTTCATGAATATATACAGTGTTGGGAAAAATAATAGAAAGACAACTTGTACCTGGACGAAAAACAAATTTGTTCATTATGTACAAACACTGTATGCATGGAATTGGCATTACATAAATGGATGATAAGTGTAGTTTAATATGCGACCTGCTTTGGGTCGAGGTGATCTTGGATACTTTAGTAATCCTGCTCTAAAGGGAATGATCCCATGTTTGAGCTGAAAAAACTAATAAAAACAATCTACAAATCTGCAAATATTTTGCGTTTTTTTCAGTGAATTCTAAAAAAAAGGCATGCATTCAATACTTCCAAGTAAGTTTAGGTAAAAATGACCGAAATTATGGAAAAAATTCTATTCAATAAACCTGTAACATAAAGAAAAGGTCACGGAAATCACTGCCCACCTTTATAGCGAAATATTGTCAAAGTTCCTCCTTATTTTTGGATTTAATCTCTCCAATTCCTTTCTTTTATTACTCCTCATAAGTGCCCTATCAAATGTATGTCCAGGAATGGGTCAAACTGAAGAAAATTATTAAGTTTTTGATCTTGCACCCATTTCCTACCAACACAGCAAGGGCTATTCTATGTATACTCCCTACAAGTTATATTTTACGGGCGAAAGAAGTATATATATCTTTCCGCATACATAAAGAATAGTGATTCTTCTTGATCTTCATCGACCTTACATTTGAAGTAATGTAAAGTCTGTTTCCATGACAATTAAACGTATCCTTCGTCAGGTCGAGTTGGCCCCCATTGATTCATTATTGCTGAACACCTTTTACACGTATTGCAAATGCCTGTCATTTGCATGACAAAGCGCTGCCATAGATGTAAATACACACACACACACGAGTACAAGTAGCTCGATAGAAAACACAGATAAACAAATGCACACATATAGACAACCACACAGTCAAACATACATTTGCACACATGGCAAAGAGGACAAGAGAGAACAGGACTTGGCAAGCCGTAAACGCTCCCGAGGCGCGCATTAATTACAACTTCCGGTTTTGCGGCAGTCTCGTCAGATAAGGCAAGCCGATTGACTGATGGATTGAACGAATGACTAACGGTCTGACTGACGGTCTGCCTGACTGACGTGACGTGACGTTGAGTTTGGCTTAAAAGTCACGTACTGATGGCCACATAAAAGAAAAGTGCGCAACTGCCAACTGGGAAATCAGAGAAACAGGGACGTACGGGCGCATAAGGGGAGTATTTGGAATGACTCTGAAACCCCCTAGCAGGTTTTCTTTCTTATGAAATAACTTAGAAATGAGCATGCAGGTGCTTCAGGAGATATACAGTGCATACACAATAACAGTGTACATTTACAAAGAGTATTTAATGATACCCTGGTGATAACATATTCTTTATCTGATAAACAACATCAGAATTTGCAACATTAAAATAAATATTATAAGAAAGCTTAAGAGAAAGTTTGACGACAGTAGCTTTAGCAATAGATGAGTTCTGTCTTTCCTTACTATCGACTCACCCATCAAACCTCATCTTACCTCATATATATGTAAATATTAACATTAACATACTCTCTATGCCTGCTTCAGACTATTTGAAGTGGTCAAAGTGCCTAATTAGGAATGGTGGAAGACTTCTTATAGCAAAGACTGTGGCAACTTTTGTTTACATGCAACGAATTTGTAAACAACTGTGAAATGTGTGAGAACACGGAAAAGATCATTTGGTTGGGAAACCACACACACACACACACACACACACACACACACACACATATTCTCATGCCACAGTTACCTTTCTATGTGTAAAATTACAAAATACCACAAACGGATTATTGACTAAGCGTCAAATGAGTTGAGTTACACAAATCGATCGATTTGCAGAGGAAAAGAAAAAAAGAAAATGTTCCAACAATTTGCTGGCAAGTGAATTTTAGCCTTGTGTGCGTAAAACTTCCCCTCACTGCGCCCCATCCCCTCTTAGAGTTGGGACATTTGTTGTCTGTCTGAGGCAGGTCATGGAGCTTCATGAATGGGAAGGCGCGCACATGGCCAGCAGGCGACGCGACGAACAGTGGTGGAAAACTGCGGGAAAACTGAAACCCCGTTGACGACGACATCAGCGCTGTTGATTCAGTCGCTCGTGCCGCATTAAATGTATCTATGTATGTGTGTGTGCGTGCCTGTGTGTGTATGTGTGTATTTTTAGACCCTGCGATGTGTCAGCTATAAATATTATTTCTATTTTATTTCACATTTTTCCAATGTGATTTTCTACAACATTTTTTTGTCTTTTTTAACACAGTTCGACACTGAACGTCCATAAATTTGTTGCCAACAGGCAACATGTTAAAAAAGAATACATTTTTATCAATACTGTATAATATATGAGCTTTTCATGGCGTCAAACGGAATGCCAAATATGTATACCCTTGCCGGGTTTTGGCATAAGCTATGCGCTGTACTTTCTATGGCAATAGAAGTATTCAGTATTCACTTATAGTATTCAGTTATGGTAAAACTCATTGCAAGTTAATGGACAGTTATCAGCCTTAGATTTGGGAGAGACATTTCAAGTTTATGAGATAATCTTGTGGTAAAGTAATTCGATTATAAAGAAACTTTAATAGTCACATAAGTACTGTATTTCTTGCAGTTAAATAAATTGCAATAAATTAATTCTAAAACAATAAATGTTTTTATGTAGAAACTAGAATTGCCGTTTATCGGCATAAAAGCTGCATATACGTGTATATATAATTGACTGTGTATGTATTATGTAAATGTATGTCAGCACAGTCAGTGGTTATTGAAACTATGATAGAAATATGACATATCATGAGGAAAGTCACAGCTTTTAGCTGCAGTGTGGTTGCGATAACTTAAAACATAACGAAAATCATCTGATAACTTCTAGGACAACTCAATTATATATCTGGCCGATTCATTTCATTCGGACTTTGCAATTTCCACAGTCTAATCCTCATTGTTTTGATCCGCGAATAAGCTTCACTGGCCAGACGCAGACTGAGGCCAGTTAATGACTTACTCTCACCCTTCGTCGGCCAGTTTCGTTATTCCTATTGTTGTAATGCCATAAAAAGTTGGCCAAGTTGGGCCTGCCTCATGCAGACAGTGCCACCAAAACTGTGCCCCGCATATAAAACTAAACTAATTTACTATTCTCAGCGGGTTTTTATGGACTTGAAACGAACTGGACTTGGCGTCTTCTTCGCGGTCTTACTCTCGTTATGCTACAGCAGGTTCTCTGGGAATTTCTCACAGTGTATCAGACATTGTACTAAAGCGAAAATTCCATTTTATTAAATAAAACTACGGCAATAGCAATAATTCTTTGGCGCATTTGTAAGTGGTCTTCAGTTGAGTTCAGTTCCGCTCATCATCGCCCTCTGCGTCGGCGTTCATGTCTTGGCGTCTGCCTCTGCCTCGGCGTCCGCGTCCGCGTCGGCGTCTTGGCGTCATGGTGGGCGTCCGAAATGGTTGCTATTCTGTTTATAGTTTCATTGTAGTAGTGCGCGTACACACGTACCATATCATTGTCGTTGTTGCCGAAGACTACACGCCAGTCAGTCAGTCAGTCAGTCAAGCTTACTTAACAGAAATAATTGTGTGGGATACAGAATGCACAGTCACACACACAGACACACACAGTCACACAACTAAACTAAATTAAGCATATTTTTAGCTATTTTTATATGTATATGCATACATATTATAGAGAAAATATTCGTCGCTGCTTCTTGCCGTTTGTTAATGGCTTTGAAATGAACGGGGGCCAGTCCATGGCACAGCAGCGCAGACATGACGACGAGGCCATCACTCACCAGTCACAGCCAAAGATGAAACTCTTTCGCAAGACTCGATGCCAGCACCACCGACAGCGACATTATCCACCTGCATAAAAACGCCAACAACAACGACGACGACGACGACGAGGCGTCTCCATAGGCATCATCCTCAACATGACAATCCCCTGCATAACATATGAACTCCCATACATAAAAAGGCGCATTCTTTGTCGTACACATTCAAACTGTGTTTCCTAGCGATGATAACAAAAAAGAAAGGTTTGGCTTTCGTTTGTCGAAGGTTTAATTCTCAGTAACTGAAGGCTTAACAGATTTAAACATTTTAAAGATATAGTAACTTATTTATTGTTTACCTATTTATTTAAAAAAAATCAAGATTTAACTTGCGTACATTTAGAAATAAAAAATAGATTTTAATTATAATTAATATTGATTTTATTTAGTCACAAGAAGATTTATATTTTAATTGATTTAATCTGGGATAAAAACAAATTAGATTATTCAAGTTGTGTTACACGGGGTAAGCAATACCCCCCGGCACGCGACACTGGGATACCCTTCGACCAATGTTTCGGTGTAGTTGAATTTGTCAAATTCATACACATACATATACATACGCACATGATTCCCAATTACTCACGCATCCTTCTGCCTGTTACATACATTTGCACATAGTTAGTATACCCTTTTTTTGGACCATTTTCAATGGTCGAAGGGTATAAAAAGAATTCAAGAACTCCTAAAATTCAAAATAGCTGTTTTGATAGTATAAGTTTGCTAGGATTGGTTGCATTATCTTTTATTATACCCAAGCCTCTTTTTGACAAGATAAAAACCTTGTAATCAATTATGTTTTATGTGTTCAAGTTACTGATGTGTACAAAGTAATTTACTTTTTGAATCATTCACATAACAGACATGCAACTTGCTGAAACTCAGAATACTCAAGGGAAAATTGACACAGGAAGTGGCTGCTGACGCTGCTGCTGGGGCACGGTGGCAGTCGACATAAATGACTTGATTTGCATATGTATCTGTACATATGTCTGTATATAAGGTCCAACCCCACATCAGTCGCGCGCCTTAGACCCAAATTAAGAAAATCATCTCAGCATTGTCATTTTTTCGCTTGCTTTTCTTTTTATTTTTTTCTATGGAAATTTATCAAGAAACAGCTTTGAATTTGCTGGGGCCCAAGCCCGCGCGCGAATTTGACACGTAGCCAAGCGCAACAACAACATAAACAGCAACAAGACCCTAGGGATGAGACGGGGAACGAGGGATAGAGGGGGGGGGCAACGCCCATAGCTACCGTGGGGTCTGTCAGTCAGACAGAGACAGTGTGCTTACCAGCTGCCATTTTCTCTGCCCCTTTTCCGTTATTCATCCATTCATTAATACCCAAAGACGCCAATTGTTGTTTTTATTATGCGATTTTCTTGTCTATCTCTGTATTGCAGTCAACCTAATCCCCCCTATAAGATGACTTTACGCAACAATAACAACAATAAAGGCAACAACTAAAGTAAAGGCTAAGAAAAACTGTCAATCAATGAGCACAAAACTTGCAACAGACCAAAAATGGACTGTCGACATATTTATATTGCCATGTTTATCAATAGTTGAGCCATTTCTCAAGATACTTTTGAACCAATCAACACTTGGTTATTTAAAGATTAACTCACATTAGGTATTAACTTATTGGTACATCTTTTCATTTCTGTTGATTGCAAAGTTAATGTCTTGCAAGGTCTTAGGTAAAGCATAATCTAGAATAGATTACAACTTTCCTTAGTAATTATTATAAAATATTGTGTATTAACTGTGTAGTTATCAGATTAACGACTATATATAGATGACTGACTGGCGCCCTTAGCACAGGATTATGTAAGCGAACTTGCAGTAGGTCACTTAGTAAATTTCCAAAGGGCTAGCAGAGTTCTAAATGCAGTCCCAAGAAACTGGTCCATTAAATATTCCTTTAGTTGGCATATTATACTAAAGAAGACTATGCAGAGCATTTGCAAGTCTAGCATCCATCTGTCATCTAATCGCATTATCAGAACATCAGGTGAATTGCTTATACAATAACCATGCAAATCTATTAATACGATTACAAACAAAATAAACGTATGTTGTTATACTATTGGCAAATCAATCAAGCCAATCAATCGATCGGCTTATCAGCTGCCTGTCTGGGATTTCGACCTTTTTATAGAGTTGGGGTCGCAATCATTTTAATAGTTGGCTCCAGCTTAACCTCCTGCCCTTCTCTCTCTCTCTCTGTCTCTCTGTCAACTGAATGCAATATCAGCAACATCAAAGAAGAAGAACAGAAATGAAGTGTAAAAATACAAAGGAAAACAATCTAGTTAGACTGATACTGTTAGATACAAAGATACCAACAACAAATACGAATACAGATACAGATAGATAAATACAAACATACAAATATTGTTAGACACACACACACAGAGAGACAGATTGACACGCTAACTAAGTTGGAGGCAGTAGAGCAAGTGTGGAAATTTGTAGATAATGTAGGGAATTAAGTCAGTCACTGACTCCGTGTAACACTTAACTGAATTTGTCTGCTGTCTGTTACATAATCCACAGAGATACAGACAGAGAGAGTGAGACAGAGAAAAAAAGTGAGAGAGAGTAAGAGAGAGAGAAAGTCTTACTTAATCGAGCGACTGCAGTTGAATGTTAGATTCAACTTGAATGCGACTGAAACTAATTAGCTTTCCAGGCTGCTGTAATCGTAGCAATGCAGACGAGACGCAACAAACGACAATTTTCCCACTGTATTTTCGCTTTTTACCATACCCTGTACGTATGGCTATAAGGGTAGTATGACCACAGGACTCCATTAATATAAATAAAATGAATGAACTTATTTATGCTTATTTTCTTTGTGCCTTTTATTGGGATGCACTTATGTTACAATGATAACGTAGTATCTCACAGTCGAATATATTCCAGTTATAGCCTCTTCCACTTGTTTTAGTTTTCTGTTTTCTCTTTTTACTCTCTTTTGCAGCGGGTCTCAAATGAAAATGAAAATCAAAGCGGAGACAAACAGCGTAACGGCCAAACAAAGGAATTTATGTGTTTGAAAAACTTTTCAATAGTACAATGGGAGACAGGAGGGAGGGAGGGAGGTAGGGAGGTAGGGAGGTAGCTGAGGTAGATGTGGGGTATGCGATAAATGGGAGTGTGCCGCAGAGAACTGAGAATACTATATATGTATATGGTATATGGTAAAAACAGACAATGTTTGTATCGTTCTTTTATTGTATTATGTGTCCCACTGGCTTCGTTCTGTGTCGCAGCATCTCTTAATATTTAATAGTCAATAATGCAGAACAGTTCAGTCTCTCTGTTCTCTGTCAATACTTGGGAACTGACAAACCAGTTGCTGGTTCGTTTGCTATCAAATGTTATTATTGTAATCTTTTGAAGTGTATGACCTAAAAGGTCACAATTAATTAAATTCTAGGCAATGTCAAAGAATGTGAACAACATTACCAGATACGGCAAGCTTTATTCTACTTTCAAAGCTATTTAACTTAATTGTTTTCCAAGTAAATACTGAATAGATTTTAGAGAAAATATGAGTAACTTTGGAAGAGAAATATATGTACAGTTTAATCTTTTCATCTATACGAAACCTAAACATTATTAAGAACTGTTTAATGAACCTACATCATGGATTTTCAATGGATATAGTAAGTTGATTTGAACATATGAGTAACTAACTTCAGTTCAAAGAAAAAGAAACAAGGCTTAGGAATTTAGCAACTTGAACATCTTTAAAGTATAGTGACACTTCATGAAGGTCTTTCACCAAATATTATCTTATAGACTGTTACAATAGTTACTTGCAGTTATGGGATACATTGCATACTCTCTTATTGAAATAACATTGCCAAAAGCAACTAAAATCGAGACTTCTATAAGGGCAACGCATATCAGGTTTATTGGAAAAGGTGCCAAGTACTTTTTAAGAGTGCTTTTAGTATGCCGTTTGTTGATATTTCCCCCCCCCTGTTTGTTTTTGATTCAAATACGAAATCAAAATTCAATATCATGGCCATGGCTCACATGCGATTTGACGATTTCGGGTTTTGTGTGGCCACAACAACAACAACAACAACAACAACAATAAACAAACGCCAACAGCAGCAGCAGCAGCCTAAATAACCAGAAAGGCAACAACAAACACATTAATAAATAAGCTTGGCTGAATAAATGAATATTAAATCACCAACGACTACAAAAAAATATATATAGAGAGAGAGAGAGAGAGGGAGAGAGAACAAGTTGAATGAGCTACAATTGAGCGTACTCAACTGCAAAATACCCAGTTCAATTACGCATAATGCGCACACACCTATGCGTAAAGGGTATAAGAGACGTCTCGACTGCATAGATGCGCTGTAAACCAACCTATAGTCAATACAAAAAAGAATACGATGAGTACGGGAAGGTCTACATACATATATGCATGTATGTTTGTTTGTATATTTAACAGAAGTTTCGCACACTTGCTGCAAATGCAGGCAAAAAACAGTTATACTATATAAGGTTGCTATAAATAAATGTTTCGGTAAATCCAAGAGATATTCAATACGTCAATAACACCAAATGTTTGTCTCTCTGTTTGCGTTATCAATTTGCATTGCGAATACAAGTTGAGTGTTTGACAGTGTGTGCGTGTGTGGTGTAAAGGGGGAGGAGCAGCAGGCGAACCTAAAAGCCGAACAGCGCTGAGCGCGCAGCACGTAATGCGATGAACGCAAAGCCAACACCAAAAACCAGCGACAAACAGCAACAACAACGAACAAACCCAACAAAACCAAAGCACATGCAACCAAATGCGACGCTGACGCTGCGAGCAACGCTGTGAACGCTGAATTTGATTGACGGCAACGCTGACGCTCACGAAGGCGCGACACTAAAGACGCAAACGACGTCATCGTCAAAGCATTTCAAGCTTGTAGCTTGTTGTAGCGCGAAACTCTTGGCCTAAGGTTTCACCGCCCACGTACAACAGAGATACTTTTACATAGCGGCCGGCCATGAGAGCGGAAGCAACAGCTTGGCGCTGAGAATAGGGAGGAAGCGAGAGGGAGAGTAAGAAATGAAGAGCGAGAGAGAGAGGGAGAGTAAGAGGCAGCTAGCTAGCGACGATGGCGACGTAACGGCAAGCTATATGTATGTGGTTTTCAGTTACAAGCCGACAATTTGCTGCACAGTGGAACAAAAAGCAAGTTTTCAAAAGACTTTCAAGAGACGAATTTTTATAAAAACTCTAAAGCAATTGGAACATAAATTAGACAAAGTTTAAGCTACAATTTGGTTTTTCTTGCTGTTATAACATTGTTTGCCTGTTGCCTGTCACCACTGTGCACAGTGGTATTGTCATTTACATTGTGGCAAGCAATTACAGGCGACAAGACAACGGCTGCTGTTGTTTTTCTCTGTCTCTTCTATTTTTCTTCTTTGTAGGCGTGGCCCAGTTTTGCCCCAAGTTGTTGCTGTACTCGTAGTTTTGCCACATTTGGCAGGCACAATTTATGTCAAGCCGTCGTCGTCGTCGTTTTTGGCGCTGCGTGCGAAAACATGCGTAAAAGTAGCTGCCAAAAGGAAGGACAGACCGACTTGGTACCAGCCCCAGCCACAGTCACAGTCCCAACCCATAGGCACACCCCACCCCTCCCCACTGTCAGCCCACAGACCACTCGACGCGGCAAATGCAGCTACATTGTCTATTTAAGTGTGTCTGTGGGTCTAATAGCAGCAAAAAGAAATACTCCAGAAAACACAGTGGACCAAATTATGAATTATTCACTTATTATAATCGCTTTATGCAACAATTAACTTTTATTAGGCTTATTAAGTTTAAGTTAATCATTTCAAATGAATTTTTTCAACTGGATTATTGGTTATATATTGGTTAAGGTGACAGCTTTGTTTATCTTTTAACTCTGAGGCTGCACTTAATAGAGAAGGCTTATAAAACGTCCCAGAGAAGGCGTTGGCATCTGTCAAACATGTCATACGCAAAATAGCTTAACTGTCATAAAAACAACAACAGGCGGAAGACTGAGAAAGCCAATTTTACACTTTATTACAACCCAAGCCACAACAACGACAACACGGCATCATAAACAACAAGTAAAGAAAGCAAGAGTCGATGCGACACTCGACTATTAGATACCTATTAGATACCTATACATTTTATACCTAAAACATTGCATAAGAAACTGTTGGGAACGTATCTTATTACTTAAAGGTAAGTTAGGCCACTGTATACTTGTAAATATATCCATTAAATCTTATTAAACTTTTATAATAGCTAAGTAAAAGACAGTATAGCATAGTATAAGCCGATGCTTAGTTCTAGAAAGTAAACTCAGACTATAGTTTAGCACACAACATAAATATGCATATAATACATATTTTAATACGAATATATCTTCCATATTTGATTACTCTTCAGATAGGTGAGTAAAATGAGTTAATAACTTATAAGTTTTTTGAATACTTCAATCTGTTTATATTATATTGAAAGTTTTGTATCAATTTCTAGGTGTTTAACTAATCTATTTAAGTTATCAGATAATCATCTCAACATCTCATTTTTTTTATAGTTGTCTTAAATGTTGGAATTATTATCCTAATTTACTTCAATATAGTGTTAAATTATATGAAATCTGAACAAAACTTTTCTTTTTCTTTAAACAATTTCAGACTGATAGTTCGAAAATGGAACACACCCATTAATATGAGCATGAGTGTATGAACTTTCCAGGATCTGCGTCTTTCGCACCAAGTCAAGATACCCTTTTTTGGGCACAGAAAAGTATAAAAATGTCTATGGCAGGGCACATATGGCAAATGTGCGTCGGCGTTTATGCCCAACAATTGCAGGGCTGGGGCCTCAACACATGCACAGACGACACACAGACACGACTTTTACCTTCCGTCTGATTTTTCAATTCAATTCGTTTTATTGCGGTAAACGCGTTCTATCTTATTTGTTGTAGCGGAGATTTACATTTTTATGCCTTATTTGATTTATTTATTAAGTTCCTCTGGCATTGCCTCTTGCTCTTTTCATAGCGTGCGTCTGTGTGTGTGTGTGTGGCCCTCTCGCTAGCATTCGCACTTGCACTCTCCCTCCGAGACTCTTTTTCTCGCTCTCCCTTCTTTCTCTCCTTCTCTCTCTCCCTACCTCTCCCTCTGTCTTGCTGTTCCGGCTGCTTCTTCTAGCCGAAACGCCAACGCCTCGTAGGCAACCACACATACACTGCGAATAGTTTTGCGTTTGGCTTTGTCTATGTGTGTGGCATTTTAATAATAGCACACACACATAACATACTTTAAAAAAGCTCCGGCTGGAGAAAAAGATTGTAAAAAAAATAGCATAGAAAATAACACAAAAAATGTTGCACTTAAAACTTCAACGCCCGCTCACCCGCACACTGGAAAAAATACCAACAAAAAGAAAGCACAAAGTTCTGTGAAGCTACACATTCACAGAGAGACACACACACACACACGTGCACATGCACACGCCTACTGCTCAAAAGGGCCCTTTGTTAGAAGGAGCGCGGTGTGCGGGGTGAGTCGAGTTAGGCTGCCGCAATAAAGCTCATGTTGTCTACGGCAGCAGCGGCAACAGTTATGCTTGCATATGTGTGTGTGTGTGCTACCCTTACCCCAACAACAGGAAGTTTGTAGTTTTTTTCAATTAACACCAGCACACCATGCGTGCGAGTGAGAGAGCAAGAGGTAGATCGTCAGAGCGAACTTAAATTCGCTGCATTTGAATATCATAAAATGCATACATACACATATGTAAATACACCAACACACATGTGTATTTGTATGTTTAGTATATTTGCGCAAATTCTATTTATACGTTTGTTGTTGTGCGATGCCAAACACATATGCAAATTGCAATTTGCATTCGTTTATTAAATATTATAAATATTATGATTGCACATACACACACAGACGCACATAATATGTAAACAGAAACAGAAATCTACCTCTTGCTGATGGCACCTCCGACGGACGCGCGCGCTTGTCGCCGCCTTCTTCTCCTGCTCCTTCTGTTTCCGCTGTCAACCAACAAAATAAAACAACAACAAAGTGAACCGCAGCAACTAAAACACCGACAACCGATGAGAACCGACGGCTCAGCAAGGCGCAACTGCAACTGTAACTGTAACTTTCAACTGCGGCTAGTGTTTTGAACTTTTGCTTATTTGCCGCCGCCCCCGACAGCGAGAACGTTGCCCGTTGTTGCTTTTGCTTTCTTTTTGCACACACTTCTTTGTTGATTTTTTTCTTCCACACACAAAACTCTGTTTTAACACTATTCACACACACACACTGGCACACACGCAAACAAAACGAAAACGCGGACCGAACAAACGCAAGTCAACACTTGCTCTCTCGTTTAACGACTGAAAACGAAATGAGCAAAAGCACTGGTTGAAACGGCACAGAGCGAAACTGACAACAGCTGATTGTGAGAAGTGCTGCCAAGTTAGCGGCCAGGCAGTTGCCTCAGTGCAGCCAATCATAAGCTTGCTGTACATTTTTAAACTAGCTGGCAACTTTTTTCTTTCCTTCTGCTATTAGGCGCTGTTATTTTTTACAGGGAAATGTTAGAAAACAGTCGACTTCACTGTGTGGGTTGCTGTTTCCGCTGCTTGAAACGAAGTGCGGACAGCAACCCCAACAGCGGAACGCTGTTACTGTTAATGCTCTGTTAACGCCTCTTTTTGCCCCTCCACGCCCCCACGCCATCAAAAAACGGTTTTGAAACGGTTTTCGTCTTAAAAAAGTTAGAGAAACTGAAAAGAAGGGGCGGCAGTTTGGAGCCTGCTGCAGGGCGGGCTGTACACTTCTAAAACTTGGAAACTTTTGCACTGCAAACAGATGAAAAAATCAAACAAATCGCAAACAACCGCATGTCGCTATCTTTTCTGGTTTGTCCGCAATTTCAAATTGAAAATTAAGAAAAACTGCTTGTTTTTCGCTAACAGTGCTCTGTTTTCCAAGACACGAACCCATTTGTGTCCCGGATTCACGTCAACCGCATTACCGACATTGCGTTTCAACGTTTTTTCAAAAAAGTCGAAACGAAAAATAGGAAGGGGGTTCGTTAAATTCAGACGGGATGACAAGAACATACACATACACATACACATATAATGTATTTAGGAGTGCGCATGGCACGGTCAAGTGTGGACGTTCGTACAGACTGACAGTCAAAAAGACAGACACACATAGGGAGTTGGCTCAATCGACTCGGCTACTGTGTAGTGTCTGCCATACCCAAGGTATACCCTTTTTTGTCTATTTTTAGTGAGCGGATGGGTATCAAAATCTGGTTAAATTGGAAGTAGGATTTAAAAACATAGTAGAGTTAACTAGCATTTATTCAATTGTTAGAGTTACTTAGCACTTTTTGCTGCACCATTCCCAGACACAACCGTTATTGACTGTGCAGCCGAATTCATTGGGATACAGAGCACAGAAATCCTCCCAGTCTATGAAATGACAACTGTCCGCAGGGCAGTAGTAGTTGTAACAATGGATGGAACACTCTTCCCTCTTACCCTGAGCACAGCCAGAGCAGTTGATTTGATCTGGAAATATAACAAAGATTTATTTGGAAAACAAAAGCAGTTTAGGAGAGCTTGACTCTTACCGCTCTCCGCACAGTCGGGAGTTTGACAAGCCTTTAACGGAGGATTCGGAGGCATTATCAGCCTCACCGGATCCTTGAGCTCCACAACTTTAGATGGCATAATGTAGACTTGTTTGGAATTAGTTTTGCATATTCTGGGATCACAAAATGTCTTGCTGCGACTCGTGCACATCCAGGTGGGTGGGAAGGGACGACATATACGCGGACTTGTCACCTTACAGCAATTTTCAGTGGCGCCTTCACTTGGCTGTTGCTCCGTCGTGTTGAGTTCCTGACTTGGTGGTGTTGTTATGAGACTAGGTGGCGAATGAGTCGGTAGACTGGTCGATGGTGCTGTTGGTGGTACTCCTGGTGGCAATGTCGGACGAACTGTTGGCCCGACGTATTGGTTATCCCCATAATACACGTTGTCCGTTGACGTTTGGTACTCGTGATTATTTCTCAACACGTTTTCTATTTGGAACTTTGTTATCAAATAACCCGCGGGTAGACATTGCCTATTGCGCCACACTGTTGCCTTGGGACAGGCAGGCAGTAGGCAGCGACCCTCATAGAACTCGCCCTGGCTGCAAACTATTTTGCGGCACTGTTCTTGGTAGAATACCGTGCCGGGTGGACACCTCTCATCTCGCAGTTCAGCGGGTGGTGAACTCTCTGTGGTTGTTGTGGTGGGTTCTTCTGTAGTTGTAGTAGTTGTGGTAGTTGTGGTGGGTTCTTCTGTAGTAGTAGTTGTTGTAGTAGGTTCTTCTGTTGTTGTAGTTGTTGTAGTAGTTGGGGTAGTGGTAGGTTCTTCTGTAGTAGTTGTAGTTGTAGTGGGTTCTTCTGTAGTTGTAGTAGTTATGGTAGGCTCCTCAGTTGTTGTGGTAGTTGTGGTGGGTTCTTCTGTAGTAGTAGTTGTTGTAGTAGGTTCTTCTGTTGTTGTAGTAGTTGTAGTAGGTTCTTCAGTTGTTGTCGTAGTACTGGAAGGTTCTTCTGTAGTTGTTGTGGGTGCCACAGTTGTGGAATCATATGCACAGGGCCCTGAATAATAACACAAGCCATCACTGCGCAGTGAGTACCCTACAGAAAAGGAAAGAAAGAGAGAGATAGAGGTAGTAAATTTAGATTAAATTCAATTTAATAATATTAAAGATACATCAGTAAATGATAATCATTATTCGCACTCATCAAAAACTAACAACAAAAACACTCAAAGAAAAACAGACCTTCAACCTGTTACCAAAAATAGATTATGCGATCTTAAATGTTGAATTATGACAGCATTGTGTGATTACTTAGATCTGTTAAATCATGCTATAAACAATTGTTTGTGTGAATCCGAATACAGATGGTATTTACTATTCATTCAAACTCCGAAGAGAGAAGCGGGAAGCGATCTGCTCAGCCAAATACGGCACAAAAACTGATTACGTTGGGATTTCGTTATTGAATTTTAATGTTACGTTTTAGAGTGACGTTAGGGTTTGTTACGTAAGGTTCTGAGTACATTAAAGTAAAGGAAGTAGAGTTGATCTTAAATATTTGATTGCAGTTGAAACCTACCTTGCGGACATAAATTCTTCTTATAGCACAGTTTGTTCACCAGTTCATAGCCCTCGGGGCACTGCAGGGAGTCCTGTTATAAGAAAAGTGTAGTTGATTATCAACAGTTCTCTCTTATTTCTCAGGGGGGTGTCTTACCAAACCAGTTGAGTTGCCCTGCGCAATGCAGACAGTTGCCCAAATGGTCAAGACAATCACTGAGATCGCTCCGCACGAGATTGACATCGTGAATTAAGGTTGCAGGTCCAAGGCGATGCTCGAGCGGCGGAGCTTGAATGGCAAATGAATCGGAGAGCGATGAGGCCGTAAAAAGATTTTACTGCGGCAAAAGCATAATTGCCCGATGCGATAACCCCTGTCCACAGAGAGAGAGAGAGAGAGAGAGGCACGTTTCGATTACGGGAGATACTGTTTCCGGCTCAGATTGACTCAGCTGAGTTCGATCCAAATCGAAGATGAGCTCAGTTCTAATCGGAATGTTTCTCAATCACGTTCACTTGCTGCTGCCTGTGCTGCTCTCTGCTCTGAGCATTGCAGGTGCACAATCTCCGACAATTTGCGATCCGAACTTGCTGAAAATCGGACTCTGTAAGTGATAACCGCATTGTGTGTGACCGTGTGTGTGATTCTTAATCCAATTCTAATAAAAAACACCTTAAAAGGGCTACAAACATGAGGCAGATAAATCAACTTTGGATTAAACTATAAAATCTTAGTAAAATACATACCCCTATCTATAAGAAAATATTGTTTTTAAATTTAAAACACCAATCAACTAATCAACCCGTGAAGTATGCTATTAAATTATTGAAACTGATTTGCAAGTTGATTTTCACAATTTACGTTTTCTCTTTATATAATATTTTCCTAGGTCAAAATATTTATCCCCTTGCAGTTCAACTCGTAGCCATTCCTTGCCAGCAAACAATCACTGCCGGGCAGTCAGCAACTCCGTGTATTCCGCTTCTACCTTGTATCAACTATGCTCCAGGTCAATCACAGCCAAGTCTGCCCAGTTCCAACTCTACTGAACAGCCTCATCAATCTCCTTGTGCCAGCCAAACTGTTACTCCTTATCCTCCCATCGCCGCTCACCCTGGCAACACGGAGACTAACCCAGGTGGATCTCATACCACAGTAAAGCCGGAGCAACGACCTTGCTCTAACTATACTGTTACTCCCTATCCTCCAGTCGCTGCCCAGCCTGGTAACTCAGAGTCTGATCCCAGTGCTTCACATCCTACAAATCCCAATGGAAATGAAGGATCTTTTACTCCACCTTGTGCCCCACCAGCTACTACAACTACAACACCAGCTCCACCTTGTGTCACTCCACCTACCTCTGCCACAACACCAGCTCCACCTTGTGTCACTCCACCTACCTCTGCCACAACACCAGCTCCACCTTGTGTCACTCCACCTACCTCTGCCACAACACCAGCTCCACCTTGTGTCACTCCACCTACCTCTGCCACAACACCAGCTCCACCTTGTGTCACTCCACCTACCTCTGCCACAACACCAGCTCCACCTTGTGTCACTCCATCTACCTCTGCCACAACGCCAGCGCCCGAGCAAATTCGATCGTGCCCCGCAGGAACTGTGCTCAGGAACGGCGCTTGCCGTCAGATATATTGTGCTTCAGGAGCGTATATAAACGGACGATGTGTCAGGGTACGGTGTCCAGCAGGCACTACCTGGACAGCTGACAAATGCGCTCCCCCCCAGCCGAAGGAATTTGCGCCCATTCAACTGAAGCCAATAATAATCGAGACGACACAGAACCTTTCTCTCAACAATGAGCTAAACCCATTGGTCAATGAATTCATCTCAATTCAACAAAGTCAAAGCGATTACGAGGATGAGGACGAGGAAGATGATGAGGATGAGTCGGAAGAAGCACTTCCAGTACCGTCTGGGAATTCAAGCAGGTGTTGCCACGTGATTTCCCCACGAACTTGCCGTTGTAAAACAGGCAGTGATCATTGGAAGTGCTACAATAGAAGGCAGCAACTGTGCGGCGACTTCTGTAGCACCTCCAAGGTGGTGCTGAAGCCATCGGCAGTGAGATTTTGGCAAGAGAAGGACGAGAAAATTCTTCTAATGCCGCCCAATTGGAATGCAAACTGTCAAGGCAATTGCACGGCGGCAGCGGGTAAGAAATCAAATACTCTTTGATAACGATTGGTGATTAACGTTATTTTCTTTCTTGCTACCATAGCGAGGTATGACTGTAGCGGCTGTGCCTACAATTTGGCCACATCCTGTTCCCCCTACTGTTTTAATTACATTTGCAACAGTCCCAACTGCTCGTTCCAAGACCAAGAGGAGTTCTGCGAGCGAAGCTTGGCCACTGGAACATTAGTTTGTCCCTCGGCAAATGGATGGGTAGAGATGATAAGAGTCTTTTATTGATTCTAATTGAAAATGTATAAATAAAACTATTTAAATGAATCTAAATTTGTTTATATTAGAAGTATAAAAGAGGAGAACTTAGGATAGCTCTTCTTAATCTATCGGTGTTGCTACAAATTAATTATTATGTCCCATTTGGATAAACATATTAAACAGACAGTATATACATATATTATTATAGATCAGATATACAAACTTATCTATAACCTAATGAGTGTCTCGTGTAGTTGCTTCGCCTAGAATACTTATTAGTAATTGATTTTGATTTTGATGTTGGGAAAGTTTTATCAGACCTTTTCAGAAGTATAGAAATATTTGCTTGCACCTGTTTAAGTTTTCCCAATGACAGGCAATAAATAAATTGGCGATAGTTTTAACAAATTTATTTCTCTTTCGGAATATGGAATATTATTTCCGAATCACTCAGATTGAGTTAAAGCTCGCACATTGATTGTGTGGCATAACCAATTCGCCAAGATAGTGAGGGCTATCTTATCAAAGGCCCATTGGATTTCTGCCGATGTTTGGGCCTGACTATGTGGGGGAACCATGCATATAAAAAGCTTCGATGAGACGTTCCAGTCGAGTCAAGCATTTACCCAGTTGCAGACGCATCCGTCCGTCTAGCCGCACCGGAAACAAATTGAAGAAGAGATTGCCGAAAATTGCTTAGCGCTAATGGAGGTGAGATATGCCACATTTCTGATCTATGACGCAGTGCGTCAACCCGTTGTTCGTTAACGCGCGGCAGTCCATTCCATCGCCGGTATGTCAATTATGTCATTTGATTCTTATCTTATCGAAATTCCACACAGGTGAGCAAAACACAATCCCTGCCTCTGCTGCCTCTGCTGCTCCTGCTGCTGGCTGCCTGCCTGGGCTCACTCGTCACCGGCGGCGAGGCCAGTGAGGTGCGTGAGATTGTAGTGGAGACGCCACTGCAGAGTTACGAGCAACCTTCGCTGCGAGACCATAAGGCGTGCCATGAGAAACGTCAGAGTTGCCTGCAGAATTGCGCTGAGAATGAAACCTGCGAGGGACTGTGTCCCATCTGTCCGGAGCTAATCGAGGAGGCTCCGCTGCTGCAGGGTGTCAACGATACCGACTATGTGGCACCGCCACTGCCAGCCCTGAATACCACCAACATTATACGGCTCACGAACGAGATTACCAACACAATTAACCATCAAATCAATTTGAAGAATGTGCTTGTCCAGCTGAATTCTTCGCTGGTGGGAGGTCGCTTTGGACTCGGCTACAGCGAGGCAGGAGCCTGCTGCCATGTGGTGAGCTACGCCCAGAACTGCACAGAGAATAAGGGGGAGCACTCGCAGTGCAAGGAGCGCACCCGTCAGCGTGTCTGCGGCGATCGTTGTCTGGCGCGCACAATGTTTGCCAAGGTTGTCGTACAATGCGAGCCAGACGATCCAGAGAACTGCTACGAGAAGGTGGAGTATGCGCCGGCACACAAGCGCAAATCGAGGAAGACGCGTCAACCAGCAGAGGGAGCAGCAGCAGGAGCAGGCTGCGGCTATCCTGGCTGGCCCTATGTACCTTGTTCTGCCCAAACTAGTTGCCCCAGCAGCTGCCTCAAGTTGACGCTGGGCTACATCTCGCAGCATGGCTTGCCTCCATCCTGTGCCAGCTGCTATCCAGGCTATGCTGCCCCCGTCATGGCCTTCCCCATGCCAATGTGGTATGCTGCATCCATGGCCTATCAGCCCTATGCACCCATCTACCCTGGCTTGCCAAGTAACCCTAAGCCAGTGCAACCAGACCAGGCAAATGATGATGATGAATGGAATTTGGTGTCTGAAAAGTGCCAGAACAGCAGTGGCACCCTTGAAGATTGCCCCGAAGGAAGCGGAGATAATGACGACAGCGATATAGTTGAGGCTCCTGAGCGCCAGCCGCCAGCTCATCTCGAGAACGGAGTACCTGAAGAAGAACCTGACTACAATGTGCCTGCTCAGCGAAGACGTCGTCATCATCAGAGTGATCCTCACAAGTTTATACGTTCCTTGTACAGTCACCGGGGCAGCGACTAAGCCCAGCAACTATTATCAGCACCTTAATCTAACGATTTTTTAATATTATGAGATTTCTATTAGTTCTATGCAAAGTTGTGTTCTCAGCCCAAGCTGAAACGAATTATTTATTTTAAGTATTTCTCTCTTGTACTCTCTTCTACTATCGAAAGTTTTTTGTTAATAAAGTTTTACTTTTTTCACACCTAATTTAACCAACAATGTATAAGAAATAACGATTCTTTCTAGCTGCATTTGAAACCAAATAGATCTCTAGAAAATATAACAAGTAGGGTAATTAAATTTGGTGACAACATGGTCTGATAGTTGCAAGAAGATCAAGTAAGTTTCACAATTTGGTTATGCTTCCTTCCTTCTTATAATTCGAGAAAATCGAATCAAGATTCCTATACAGACAGAGAATATGGCTTGGCAATATCGATCGTTTGATATATGGTATGTATATTTAACATAGCATTACTATACATACAAACAAATAAGTGTTTAAATTTTAAACAGTCTCGTATTCTGTAGACATTATTTGCCAATACATCGACTGCAAACTAACCTTATCGACCCGACTGTAAATATGCACATACATATATGTATATTGGATTGACCAAAAAGAAACCGATGATTTTACATGCAATTTTTTGACAATTTTTTTTAACGACTTATTGTTTATATTTGTTTGTTTGGCGGCAATTTTAATATGGAGCCCACAAAGGAACATTTTCAGTATATTTTACTTTACTATTTCCGTAAAGGAAAAATGGTTGCTAAAAAGTTACTTGATGTGGTATAATGACAAAAGAAACACAGTGTCAAAGTTGGTTTGCCAAATTCCGTTTGGGGGCCACATTCAGGTCAGCCAAGTGCAGTTGATGATGACGTTATCACAAGGCTTTAATCGAATCGGAACTTGACGATCCGAAGTGAGCGTGAGATTGGAGAGAAGTTAAATATACCACAATCAACCATACATGATCATATGATCATATGATCACCGGTTTCTTGTCGGTCAACCCAATATTTTAGAGGAAGGTGCCTTTGTTTTAAATTCCTTTTGTTTTTAAAATTTTCTAAAGTCATAATCGACATATAGTAAGTGAAAACACATTTTAAGTTAATCATTTATAGGCAGTATATTATACGATACATTTTGGGGGCGGGACTACAGGTTTGGTTGCAGGTGTTTACCAAATTCCATTCATTGCTCTATAACACTACTTGTCATATTATTATAACGTATATGTAGGTTGCTTTCAACTCGATTTATAATTAAATATATAAATTGAACTCATTCACAGAAATTCGAATTGCGAGTAACTTTTATAAATGGATAATGTTGTAGCAATGCGCATATGGTATTTAGACAATTTCAAAACTTGAATAACGAACAAATTTATATAGATTTCTACAGCATTACATCATTTGATAAGGTCAGAACATGTGGCCCATTCTTTTTATGTATGTGTACCATAAAATAATTTAATTTGTTTAAATAACATTCGTATTGTGTGTGTGTGTGTGTGTGTGTGTGTGTGTGTTTGTTTGTTTGTTTGTGTGTTGTGTGGCTGGCTTTCTGCTTATAGACTAAACAACATTTAATAGAATTGTTATGCTTCTTCTTCATGCAAATATACTCAAAATTGTTCTAGGTTGTGCTGTGTGTGTGTGTGTGTGTATTAGAAAACAGTTGCAATTGTTGTTGTTGTTTTTGAATTTGTAGGTAAATAGTATGCGTCCTTTGAACATGTTGTGGAACAAGATTACTAAACTTATGGTAATATTGCGCTGTATTTAGTTTGTTCAGTGGCTGGCAATGGGATGATTTATTTAATTCCCAATTCCTTGAGCTCGGTTTCTTCGTCCACGGAGTCCTCATCGTCAGAGCCGTGTACCGATGGCGCCGGAGTAGTGTGGCCTAGAGAGAGAGAGAGAGAAAGAGAGAGTGAGAATTGATGCTGATGTTCTCGCATAGAAGTGCTGATTAAAAGGCTCAAGTCGCAACTCAATGATTCTTGAATGTCAACCTCACATGTAATCATATAACTTAATTACTCTCGCAGCCGGTGCTGGTAAGCATAAGCGCTCGTTAATAAATATATTGCCGGGTTCTACAGTGTCAGCCCGGCAATGATAATTCAAAGGCAGGCTACAATGTTCAACCACGTGGCATCATGCTACATAAATGTCTAATTTTTAACGTGTTAAAGTCCTGGAAGTCTTAAGATTTAATTAAGTGAAACTTCCTGAGAGTATTTTAACTGTCAGGCAAGTGTTTATGGATGAAGATCTCTAAATATCAATAGGATTTATCTGCAAACAGTTTTAGTGCACATCTCTCTGCATCTCTATTACTCGAAAGGAAACAGACTTACATTAGTTATTTATAATCTACTTAGTAGTTGTTATGTTCTTGCCGTCATTTTATTAACAATCAAACTAATATTGCTGCTATAATCAGCTGGCCATTAATAAAATCTATTTGCTTTTGATGCACCACAAAGTGGAAATAAACAAAGTTTCTTAGCTGCTAATACCCATTAAACTTACGCGACGAGGTGGGGCTGGGCGGCTCGCTCTGTGGCCGTGAGAAGATAAGATTGCTGCGGGAACCGTACAGCGCAGTTTCGTCCACATAGTCGGGATAGACGGCCTGTAATGCCTTCACCCTAGCCTGTCTGTAGTACTGTAGGGTGAGAATAGATATCACAATAGATTAGAGGTAATCGAAGATTGTAATCGAATTGTTGTGGATATAATTACAATGCCCAGCGTACGCCAGTCCAACAAGTCGCTTAGTCGCTCCGTACGATTGCGCTGAATGATGCGCTGGCGGCGATTCAGACGCGAGAATTCCATCATGAAGCTGGACAACTGTTGCACACTGTTCTCCAGGCCAATGTAGCGTCGATCGACAATGTAGATGCCATAGGATTTGGGATCGCTGATGTGTTCCTGCATGAAGCAGCCGAAGCCGGACAGATTTGTTGTCACACTCGGTATACCCATGACGGTGCACTCGGCTGGTGTGTAGCCCCAGGGTTCGTAGTATGAGGGGAATACACCCAAATGGCAGCCACGTACGAACTCCTCATAATCGATGCCGAACAATGGATTCGTTGAGGTTAAGAACTCCGGATGGAAGACCATTTTGACGCGATCGTGTACAGAATTAAAGAGATGGCAACGTCGAATGGAAGCCAGCACGGGATCGTTCCAATCATCGGCCACATTGTGTGTAGTTACCGGTGGCATCGAGTCACGCTGCATGGCGAACATACAGCGCTTAATCTTAACCAGATCATCCTTCTGCAGCAGCTCATCCGGGCCGGGTATGTGACCCTTCAGGCACGTATCGAACATGCGCTTGCCCACTGCCTGTTGCACATTGTTGATGGTATCACGCAGCTGCTTGATGACCGCATGACCTTTCAACGAGTCCACATTGAAGTTGTTGGTCTTCGTGGGGAAGATTAGGAAGGCCACCACTGTGGTGTCCGGACGTTCGTGCTTCAGCATGGCATTAAGCCGGGCCAACGACTCGATGAAAATATCAGCGCCCTTGTTGCCAAACTCATAACGTCCAGCAATGAAGAAGTACAGCGTCTTATCCAGATCAAAGTCCATGTGGCTGTAAGATGCAATAAGGTTAACTAAAGCAACTACTTTATCAACTCAACTGTTTATCTGCCTGCTTACCCATAGAAATGACCACGCACAAATTCGTTAATCTTTTCCTTGGCGACGGCATGCAAATTCTGGAACTCATGAATGGCCGAGAACTTCTTTACATTTAATCCGTTGGGCGTAATGATGTCCGGCTTGCGCTTGAGGAGATGCTCCGCCTCATAGCCAGTAATCTCCGATACAGTTGTGAATATGTGGGCCAAGTGCGTAGCTCCTCGCTCGAGGCAATAACGATGATAGATCTGACGCTTGCCGGCCTCCTCGTCCACGGCGAACTTGTCGAGATTGTTGTAGAAGTCCGTGTTGCCGGCGCACAGATAGCGACCCAGCAGTGTGGCATGTGTGGTGAACACGGTAGCGATTTCAATAAGACGTGTACGCAGAATAATGAGTGCCACACCCGCCTGCCATTCGTGGAAATGGGCGACAATGCGAGGCGGACTCAGCTGATTGTTCTCCGAGTAGGTGATGGCAAATTTGCGGAACTCCTCGAGAAATTCGGCAATCATGAAACCCATTATGACGGCATCATTGGTCTCAATGTCCAAATGGGGTATACCAATGTTGCACTTCTCCCACATCTCGTTTTTGAACTGATCCAGCTTCCAGGCAGCCGAGCCAATGTCGAAGAGTATCAGCTGAGGATTGCCATCGACAAGCCAACGTCCAGTGTGAATTTTGTAGCCACGTGAGCGAAGTGCATTGACAGCATCCAACAAAGGATTGCCGCGTGGAAATTCAATTTCCTCCATTTCTGTGCGGGCACAGTGCTCCTTGTAGGGTCCCATCATGCACAACTGTTCGCCCATTTCCTCAGTGGAGACATACGCCTTCGAACGGATCACTGTATAGATGCCGCCCACCTTGTTGGCCACCTCCCATGCGACCTCAAAGTTCCAGCGATTCTCTCGCGATGCAATATCGCCACGATCAAAATAATCCTTGAGGTCCGCGCCGGACTCCACGCGTGAAAAGCGACGATTCATCTAGAAATTAACGAAATGAAATCGGAAAAGGAATTAGCCAAAAGAAGACTTTGCCGATGACTTCATCATGCAATGAATGCAGTGCAGCCAACCCGCAAGGCAATGGGCGATCCATCTTGATCTTCAAAGCGATAGGACATTTGACGTCGCATCATCGTGAAGCTTTTGCTGCTGCTACTACTGCTCCTGCGCCTCTAGAGGAGAACCTGCTTGACCAGGCAATCGGAGCGTACTAATAATTGCAACTTAATTTAGCTACCGACTGACCCAGATTACAGCCGTGTAATCCCTTTAATCATCGGCGCTTGCACGCTGGGTCATTATCAGCTTGCATCATCATAATCAACATTATCACGTACGCAGCTAGCTGGAGGTACGCCCGCCCAGCGGCTGACTACAGCTCAGTGTTGCTGATAACGCCGACTATGCCAACAATGTCCCTGACACTCGGCAGCGAAGTCGACGTCGACGTCGCTGTCTCCCTGCAGTTGTCCCCCTCAGTTTTTGGGGACTTCTATTTATAGTTTAGCGGGAAATGACAGCCAGAAAAGCGCTGAGGTTGCCAATTTCATTTTCTCGGCATATTTAGCCTATTCGGGCATTTTATGGCAAACATTTTATGGCTATCGGCAGCTATATATATTGAGAATTATATATATATGTATATTCACATATATTCACAGCTGATATTCGTTTTGACAAAAATTATATAACCTTGTGGGTTCATTAAACAAATTACGCATCTTTCAATTATCAAAAATTTAACATATAACACTAGAGCAGTAGCACAGTATAACAAGGCGGCATGTGTGTGTGTGTCACAAATTAATTGACCAAAAGTTCAAACAACTTCCTTATAGCACGGGGCGCGTGAGTCCGTGACACGACAATCAACTGCGATTGAATGAAAATATTTCACATATTTATTTCTAAGCACAGTAACATTGTTTATAGAAACAAAAATATGCCAAACAAATACAGAGAGGAACCCTAAAGTCAAATATGATAATATTATTTGCTTTAATTACTTTGTTTAACAACAAATAGTGTAAGTGTAATTAGAATAAGGCTGCAAGAGAGTCCGGCATGTGAAAGTAAAAGTTTGATTGTTGCAAGGAAAAACGAGAAAATTCTCAAAAAAACATTTAATACTGAAAATTAAATTTCTCATATTGGCACAGCTTCAATTTCCCTTACACTTTTATTCAATTAATTTGAATTTTGGCCTTTAAGATTGTATGTGTGTGTGTGAGTCCACACTGTGTACACTTAAGTATACAAATGTTGGTACACACGCTTCTTCCTCTCTGTCTCTGCTTCTGCCTCAGTCGCTGCTTGTAACTCTGTCGCTACCGCTGCGGCTGCATAATGCTCCCATAACAGCAACAACAACTAAAATAGGAACCACCACGAGAGACACGATGTCTGTGTGTTATTGTGTGTGGTGTGTGGCAGGCAATGTCTTTGTTTTTCATTGCCGAGCAGACACACAGCACAGCACAGGCAAGGCAGGCACATCTAAAAGTCAAATAAAGGTCAGTGGCTGCGTCGCTGTCGCCGCTGTGTGCGGGCAGAGCGTTAAATATTTTCACCATTGTTGGTAGTTTCTTGCGCCTTTAACTCGCTCAACAAGTTTAACTTGATAATATTGTTATTGCAATCGCGAGCACGAAGGAATTTGGCTTACGACCGGCGCATTGATAGTGGCCCCAGCGCAGCGGCTTATCACCGTTTTGTTTATGTTTCACATTTATCACTTTTTGCGCTAATGAAAAAAATATGATTTTACATCGACAACTACCGATTGCACAGCCGGCGCCGGCATTGGCGCCAAGTGCAATATTCTGATAGTGATAAGAAATCTGTTTTACTATTGTATGTGTGTGTGTGTGTGCTTTCTGTGAAATGGCACTCGCAGCAGCTGTTAATTTATAATTTTCACGGAAAATTCATTCACCTTGCAGCCGTCGTCGTTGTTAGCAGGTACAAACAAAACAAACAACTGGCGGGCAGTGTTGCTTAGTTATTTAAATTGCACAGAGGTGGCAGCTCTGGCGATAACGATAGCGAGCGATTATTATCGATGCCTGCATTTTAAGTTATCTAAAGCTTAATTATTTAAAATTGAAGTTCATAATATAATTTAATTTATATTCAAAATAAAATGTATTCTTTGCTTGTAATTATAAAGGTTGCGTAAATGCCATAGTGCTTTACACTGGCAATAATCGTGCAGCCCTGGTTGCTAGAGTTACCACCTTGTGTATTCAGATAGTTTTATAGCATTCAGCTTAAAGTATGTGGCATGTTGCCGGGAAATTCAATTTCTGAACAAGGCGAACATTTTAAATTCATTTATAAAGATTTATTTTTGTATACTTATAGTTAAGATTATCTGTCTTGAATGTCTTATACTATTATCGTGTTTCAAAAGTGAGCGGCGTTTTAACCTTGCCCTATAAACAATTTAATGTCATTTATGACGTTTAAGCGCTTAACCTCAATGCAAGAACACGCAACTTTCACAGTCTTCTCAGTTCCGTTTGTCCATTCTTTTCCCCATCATATTAATTGAAAAGTGCGCAGACAAATGGCAATAACTCAGAATACAAATTGATTTTCAACTTGACTGCCCACGGCAAGCAGGCACGGGAAGGAAGAAGATGGTAATTGGGTCAAGCAAATTACCGTTGTTACTTCTCTTGCTTCATTAATCGTTTGTGCATTCTTCTATTTTGGACAGAGAACCTGGAAATACGCGCAGTCACCCATAAGGGGGAATCACTCAGGAAAGCAGATTGCTTTGGCCCAGTCCATCCTCAGCTATCAGCGCAATTGACATTCGGCCCACCACACAAGGTCAAATGGCATTTATGCTTTATTATTTTTGCACATTTCATGGAAGAGGGTGAAGAAGCGAAGGAGACGGGCAGGAAGTGATGCACAGTTTGCAGCATCTCTTTTCCGTATCTGTTTTTAATGTCAGCGTGTTTGTCTGTCTTTATTAGAGTGTCTGTGACTGCTGTGGCCTTGCCAAGGCAATTGATAACAGACACAACACTAGCACAACCCTCCCGCCACGCCCCCAATACGCTCACAACAAGCGTTATCGCAGCACCTCCTCATTTCCTCTGGTTCGCATGCAATTGTAGTTTTTCGTTAGTTTTTCAATTTCCGCCCCACATGCGATTGTTTCAAACATTCTCTCGATTATTTCAAATGGCGGCAGCTGCACGAAAAAGATTTTTGTGGTTATTGCAATGCGAGAGTATAATGGGAATATTTAAACCGATTTCGGTTTCCCTTCCCTGTCCTATCCTCATGTCCATCGCCATGTCTTCTTCCCCTTCTACCTTTTCCAGCTTCTCGCAAGCTATTCCTGTCTGAATTCTGCAAATATTTCTAGACAGTCAAGGCTGCAGGGTGCATGGTCCAAACTGCAATCGTTGACCAAAATCTGGCTGCAATCCGAGCTGCCCACATAAGTAGGCAACAAGAAAATTGCAGCGTGATGTGCTGCAAATTGGATTCGCCTTAATTTCGCAGACAGATCACAGGCCAATCAAATCACATTTTGAGCCAATAAATTATCTATATATAGGGGCTTTACTAAATTATATCTTATGTATTTATAGCCGTCGGCATTCATAATTTGGCCTTATCTAATCTCGTAGCGTCGCTATTTTCGCAGCCACTCGATAAGTGGGTCAGCCCTTTGGGCGGCCTTTGACTTTGCTACGCCATAAACAACTTCATTAAAAACTTGGCTCTAATTCATTAGCAAGCCTTGTGCTCTCACGCTTCCTAGTGCTCCCACCTGCCACTTGAAACGCGCCCCCGCCTCGTACACTTGAAACGGCACGTGAACTTGGAGCCGGTGGCAAAGTCAAGTTCCCCGGTTGGGTGACTAATTTCATTCAGTGACATCCGAATATTGCACGACAATAAAGATAATAACAGAATGTGGTAAAACCAGTAAGAAAAGCAACAGTCGCGCAGCACGCGACAGTGGGATACCCTTCGACCCATGTTCAGGTGTAGTTTAATTTGTTCAATTCATACACATATACATACATAGGCAAATGCTTAAAAATTATTCCTGACAGATCCAAATCGGGCGAGACGGAAATCGAAGATCAGAGTGTACGCAAGCTGGCACAGTCACTAGAGTTGCCCTACTACGGAAAATATCTTCTCATTGCCGCCTTCCTTGCCAGCCACAATTCGGCGAAGCAGGACAAGCGGCTCTTTGTCAAGAATCATGACAAGCAGAGAGAAGGTAATATATATTGATCTCTTGATTATCACTGTAACTTCAATTTCTTTTCTTTTTTAAAACTCAGAAAATATGTCTACCACAGTAGACCCGAAATCCTTCAGCAAAGATCGTTTGCTGGCCATTTTTTATGCCATACTGGATGAGAAAGTAATTTACTCTCTGGTACAATAAATTAAATTATTTTTAGTGTGACCACATTCTCAAATATCGATAGTCACGAACATACTGCACCCGTGGCACTAAATTACGTGTGATCAAAAATATCGATAGTCACGATCCGACCATCTTTAGCGAAAACCTTCATCACTAACCTTATTTTCATTGGATTTTAAACTGTTCATTCCTAACCAAACTGTTCATATTTGTTGTTATAAATAACTTACTAATATTTTCACGCATTCAAATTCAATGTACTCGTTTCGGCAAGCGTTCTTTTTGCGGGGTTTTTTTTAGGCGAAAAAGGGGGCCAATTGGGGGGTTGTTTTGAAAAAACGCCGCTTGTCATTATGAATTGTTGTTGCCTGCTTCTAGGCGCATGCGTGGGGCAGGCACTGTGTGGCACAAGCAACATGCTGAACCTTGTCGCATCGTTTGTTGTTCTTGTTGTTGTTGTTGCTGATGCTCTCTGCCTGCTCTGCCTTCGCAGCAGCAGTGGCCGCAGCAGCAGCAGCTGACGGCGATTTCGAATTTTCGAAAACTGTTATCAACAAACAGGCGAGCATTCGCATCTGTGTGTGTATGTGTGTGTATTGGTTGCGGTCGTGTAGGTGCCGTTTCTGCTGCTGCCACTGCTTCTGGCAGATAGCAAGCAGCTCATCAGTTGGCGGCTGTTGCACGTTGCGTGCGGTTTTGTTTCGATTCGTCCTGCTGCTGCTTCTGCTGCGGCTGTTCCCGTTTGCGTCTTTTCGTCCTTTTCGCGCGTACATCGAACATGCAAAGTGCGTTTCGCAGTCGCGCGGTCGTCGTTAGTTTTTGAAAAAAAAGTAGCAGTCCAACACAAACTAAACCGGGCACTAACGGCTTCCGCCGGACTTTTCACTTATCTGTCGCAGTTCGCGGTGTGCGGTCGTCTGCGCGGAACTCTAATTCCCTGAAGGATTCGTCAACAGTTATAAACCATAAACCTTTGAAAGGTATTCCAAGTTATTTTTTAAACACTAAATATGCAAATTGTGATGAGTTCTTTGAACAAATATGAACCATAAGATTGAATTTCTATGAAAACCGTAAACAAAAGAATAAATAAATATTTTGAAATAAAAACACAGTTAAATAAATACAACACACAATAGTCTGAAATTTATATTTTACAATGTTAAAGTTTGACTCTCAATTCTCAATTGAACGAACTTTAAAATGTTTGCCGAATAAATTTGAATTTAAAATTAAATTCAAAATTGATTTTTCGATTTAAAAACGCTGCAATTATGCTAAAAAAATAACTCGAGGAACTTATTTTGAAGTTAAATTAGAGAATATCTTACAGAATTCACTTTAAAGCGAAACTCGAATTGCACATACGCCCAGTGTGCCGTAAACAAAACAAAGCGCGACTGTTTTCAGTTTTGGATGATGGTTTTTCAGTTTCGAGGCGGGCGACCACAATCATAATGCGATTGTCAGCCAGTTAAAATTGAGAATTAATTAAGAATGTACGCCAGGGCAAAAGTAGCCCAAAAGGTAAAAGGTTCAGCCGTAGACAGTGGGCTAATTTAAATTCATTAACAGGCACAGGCAAGCCAATAAGAATAAGTAAGCAAGCGTGGGATCAGACGGACTAGGGCTTAGGAACTGGGTCTGTGGCCTGTGGGATAAGTGCCTGTTTGGGCGGGCACATCAATTTTTCAGGCAATTTAATTGAAGAGCGCGCTGCAGAATTTTTGATTTAAGTCGCCTTAAACAGCAAATAAAAGGCTAAATAAATAAACGCAAATGGGATATGGAAGAGCGGCAAATTTCTTTATACAATTCGTTTGGTCGGCAGCAGAAAGCGCAACATCTTGTTAGGCTAAGGAAGCGGAGGCGCCTGCCGACATTTCAGCATGCTGAATAATTCGCCAAATTATAACGAAGCACACGTGCAAATTGCACGAAAGCGAATAAAAACCTAAAACGAAACCAAAACCAAAACCGAAATCAAATGAAATGAAATCAAATTATACGACTCGAGACGGGGCGGGGCGAGACGTCTTTTATTATTATTGCATATTGTTTAACGCCAACCCCCGGCCGGAATTCTATGAGCAATCTTTTTTAGTAATGGAAATCAGAGTACATAAAAATAAAATTAAATGCCATAAATAAAATTATATATGCAATAAAAGTAACGGTATCCGCGTATGCCGAGCCTGCTCTCATATCTGAAAATTCGCACGCGTGCCTCATCAAATATTAAAATCCTTGAGCCATCTCAAGCGGCAGGTTTATCCCGTGTCCGGACAAGTTGACCCCACACCCTCCACGAGACTGACAATTTCTATTGGATTGCGCTGGGTGAGTACGCAGGCATCATGTGTGCTGACAACTCTGTTTATATACATAGATGCTATAAGAGCTGTTCCCGGCAGGTATATAAATATATATTAGCATACTTATTTCAGCAAATAAGTCATCATGACATGCTGCTCCTTTTGAAGTCTTCTAATTTATTTATAAATATAAAGGGATAATTATTCTGATTCAAAGAGTATTTTTTCAAGGAAATGTATCTCTTATGATTTAAGAATTAGTTCTTGAACATAGTATCTTTTTATGATTTTATATATGAATTTTCTATTAAACTTCACTAAATTTAAACAATTTTTTTACAAATGTAAAGTTCTCAATTTTTCAGTTTTGTCAATATACATTATTCTTAAAAATAAAAATAGAAAAAAACCACAGTCGCTGCACGCGACAGTGGGATACCCTTCGACCTATGTTCCGGCGTAGTTTAATTTGTTAAATTCATACACATAAACAAATGCGCATGCTTTTAATTTATTGCCGACAGATGGCGCTCGCGCTTTGCGCTCGCCTGCCTCCCTGCCTTGTTAGCTGATACAAGCACTTGGTTTTATGCACATATTTTCTTAAATAGCTTCTGTGTTTATTGTCCGATCGGATTGCAATTTCGAGAATACGTAGATATTTTAATGAGCTTAGTATATATTAAAGTCAGAAAGTTGTATCTTTTATACAGCGCTTACAAATTAAGTTCAAAAATTAAATTATTAATTTGCGGGAACGGTGGGCGTGGCACATAACATTTGAAATAAACTTGATCAGCTTATAGTACACAGGAATCTTCCTACCAAATTTGGTAACTCTAGCTTTAATAATAGCTGAGATCTGTGCGTTCACACAGACAGACGGACATGGCTGAATCGACTCGGCTAGTGATCCTGAGCAAGAATATATATTCTTTATGGGGTCTGCCACGCCTCCTTCTGCCTGTTACATACATTTGCACAAAGTTAGTATACCCTTTTTTGACTATTTTCAATGGTTTCGACCAGGGTATAAAAAGAACAATATTGTTTACAACAACTATCTACAGATAACATACCACTAATCGTTATATTAAGTATATATATATTATGAAACTTATATTTTCTTTATTTTTATTCTTTCGGGAGAGTGATGGCACTATCTCGATCGTGCACGGTCGATGAACATATATTCAATGCCCATTTCTTATCGATAGTTACAGTGTTATCTGCATCTTCATTGCTTAGTGCTTATACTATTTACATTATAGATTAAATACATTTGTGGCAGTTTGACGCATTTAAAACTAAATTGTTTGCAACTCAAAGTCACATTTATTTCCATAAAATTAATTTGCATTTCATGTAAAACTTGATACCAATTTTAACATTTTAACTTTTCTGAACATCTTCTTGCTCTCTTTTTGCAATTTGGCAAATTCCTTAAGAGATGTCACCACTAAGCGAGCGGAATCGTGATTTATTCAGCCCTCATTGATTAATTCTGAGTGTCTCGGGTGCTATGCAGTTTTTTTTGCGCCCCCTCTAGGCCAAAAAAAAAAAACACTTTAACTTTTACGAAGCGCTGGCCGAACTCATAAAACAAAATCTTGCCCAGCTTATGGCCATCAACTGCCGCCCACTATCCTGTCCTGCCCCCTTCCCATAGCACACACACTCATGCCATTCGTGGAACGTTAGTTGCGTTGCACATTTCATAGTTTTATGCGCCACATAAAAGCATAAGAGCCGCAATCGGCCTGAACATAAATGCCGCAAACAGCTCTTCCGGCTCTTTAAAGAGCAAAACGAACAACATTTTAGTTTCTTTTTTTTCATGCAGGAAGTAAACCAAAGTGAGCTAAACCTAACCGAACCTAACTCGAGAGTAGGGTATACGTTTTGCAAATTTGGTGCCCCACCCACAAAACGAAAGTCCCTTTGGTTTTATTGTTTTCACTGCTGAAGGCGTTGAAGCATTGGAATTTTCAAAGGAAAGGCCTCCGCAACAAAGCTCAACAAATAATGCGGCAAAATAAAAAAAAACGAAAACATCACAAAACAAACAATGCAAAATGCGTTGAAAGTTTCATATGATTTTGGCGAGACTCTGTTGCTTTCCTTTTTTTGTGCTCTCCTGTAAACAGGACGTGACAAAGGACCAAAGGGTTCTTGCCACATGTGAAAGGTTCAGACGAGAATTTAACTCCAATGGCAACTGCAAATACTATGTATGTATTTGTGTTTGTCTGTGGGTGTGTGTGGAAAATGCGGAAAATGTGAAAATGTATTTGTATTTTAATGTGTATATATCGAAAGGATGCGAATGTAAACCGGGGATTAGTCTCCCTCTGTCTCTCTTTCGCTCTCACTCTTTGATAAAAGGCTTATCCTTTTAGCTCTCCATTTGTTAAATTAAATTGAAAATATATATAAAAATGAATTTAATATTAATCATATCAAGCTGGCTCAAAGGTTAAAAGGATTAAGATATCAATTGTGAAGAGCAAAGTCTCTACCGGAATTAAGAATGAAAAATATGAATGTGATTGACGTACAATTATAATTTAAATAACCTCAAAATAAATACAAACTCTTTGCCAACTCGCAGTCATACCATATATTTGGTAATTCAAATACTCTTCGTTTTGCAATCCTCTATTTTAAGCAGTATTTTGTTTGCAAGTTGTCTGTGTCCAGTGTCGATAAATACCAAATACTTAAATATCGATAATCACGATCCGAACTGCACAAGCAGGAATTAGAATCACTAATATTAAAGTGAGGTGTGCTTGTGTCCTGTATCGATAAGTGCGAAGTGAAAAAAATACTCAAATCGATAGACATGATCTGATTAACACTGGCAACAAATACCGTCACTAACATTAGTTGCCTTCGCTTGTAGCGCTTACGTTCTTAACCAAACTTGTATATTAAAGCTTATTAGTTATAATACGTTGTAATAACTTTAAATCAATCGAAGTCCCAATGGTATCGCCAACTCGCAGCTATCTTTAAAGTTGGCATTAATCAAGCTGTTACCTTTTGCCTTCACAGCCAGCAAAGTGGCCAAAGTCACAATTGAAATTAAATTGAAAATGGCGTTCGCATTGATCGGGATTCCAATAAGAAAAACCCATTGTGGGGGCATTCTGTGAAGTGGCAGCTGACGAACCGAAACCGAAGCTGCCAAGTTTCCACCTGTTGCCATAAGGCAGCGCAGTTCAAGGCATAAAAGGTGAGGTTGAAGGGCGACGGCGACGCCTGCTTAACGGCTCACTGGGCAATCAAGCGGCACACAGACACACCGCACACACACATACACACGGGCAAACTCTGGGCTATTGTGTCAATGTCATGAACTACAAAAGTTGAAATATAGAACAACAACAGCAGGCAAAAGAGACAGAGATAAAGACAGAGAGAGAGGGAAAACAATTTCATGGAGTTGGTTTGAAAATTGAATTTGTCTCACTAACTTTAGCATACAAAATGCCACTGCTAACGTGCATATGTATGTCGTATGTGTGCGTCTGTGTGTGCGTGCGTGTACGTGTATGTGACAGTTAAATTTAACGCCGCCTACAAGCAATTTACATGCCTGTGCTTTAGTGCTTATCATTATAATCAACACGAGCGCCCAAAAGGGCTGACACGGCATCCTTGAGATGCTCTCAGACCCGGCGCGCAGCAGAGACCTGAGTAGCATCAGTAGAGGAGGCATGATGGAGGGATGGGGGATTATTTGTATCATTATAATGGTGATTGCGTTCGCTACCAGCTCATTTTGCGTTTATTACCTTGCTTCATGTTGTTATTGTTGTTGTGGTTTTATTCGTAGGGAAGCCAAGAAGCGAATGGAACTAAATATATACCTGTGTTTGTTTATTTTCGGACACTGATAAGCCGAGATAGTGACGATATCTACATGATTTGGGTAGCTTATCGTTGGCTGGGAGGAATGTCCCCGATCCTGGGCAACTAGTTCAGTCAACTCTCGCTGCTGGTAACCCGCATTGCATTAATTGTGCTCAATTAGCGGCGAATGCATTGCACATGCCCTCACACCGCAGGAGGCATGGCCCACGAGCCTTAAGGGGTATCATGATGTTGCTAAAGATTCGTAGGAAAGTCTAATGTATTTTATGGGAAATAATCCTTGTAGAAATATAGTACATTTTGGAGATAATCCTTTTAATGTTTTAATTCTTATATTACGCTCTTTTTCAATTTGTACAATGTGTTCTCCTCTTAGCTCTCTTAAGGGATAGTGACGCTCTCTCACTCCTCTTGTGTTATACAACACTATCCTATCGATAGGGTTTCCGATAACTAAATTAACTTACTATAGTGTATCGACAAAGGTCACATTTGATAACCTAAGACTTAACATAATAGAGTATAACTTAACAATATTATTGTTTTGCTTAATTTTACCTTTTCATCTATTTTGTAGGGTATTTGCAGGTCGTATCTGCAATGAGGTTTGCTTAACTGATTTCGTTTTGTGTTTGTGCTTCACTGGCCATTGGGTTTGTTTGCCAACTCCTCACACGCGGTCTCATTGTCCCTTTTTCTCTCTCTATCTCTTGTCTCGCTCTCGCTGCGACTCGCCCTCACTCAGTGCACCCTCCCCTACCTCATCCTGCTCGTTTATTAAGTTAATCACTCGTGGTTTAGTCTCGTTTGCTGTTGCTGTTATTGTTGCTGATGCTGTTGCTGTTGTTGCGCTGGGTGCTCTCGTTGTTGTTGTTGTTGTCGTTATCCTCATTGTTGTATCTGCTGATAAGCAATATTACACTGCGCTGTGATTATCATCAATTATTGACAGTTGATTAAAGTTTCGCTTAGCTGCGCTTTGTCCCTGTCTGTCCCTGTCTCTCTCTCTCTCTCTGTCCCCTTCTCTCACTCTCTCTCTGTCTATCTCTGTCACTCTGTGCGAACCTATGCGGCATCCTGTCGGGACACCAGCAACAGCACGTCCGTCGCGTAATTGAGCAAGCATCAGGTTCGATGCAGGCTTCGCCTTACAACATTGCGTACAACGTGTAATGAAGGTTTTTCATCCACGTTTTCCATCGAGACTTTTCAATGGGGATTTCTAAATGGCACCTTTTAAGCTTATTGGGCAATCCACCGTAATTGCTTGTAGCCATAGTTGTCTCTGGAGCTTGGAATAGAAGTGGACGATTCAGATGAAACGAAATTGTTTAACTAATTTGGCAAATTAAAGGTGGGAAAACTATCAACTATTGATATGTATGTACAACTGTGACTTATCGGTTACAGGCAGGCAGACCGACAAGCAAGTAGACAGACATACAGACAGACAAGCTGGCAGACAAACAGTTGGACAAACAAACAAGCAGGCAGACAGACAAACAGGAAGACAGACCTACAGAAAGACAGACAAGTAGGCAGACAGACTGACAGACAAACAGGGGACAGACAGACAATCAGGCAAACAGATATACAGGAAGACAGATAGACTGACTGACAGACAGACAGACTGTCAGAAAGACTGACAGACTGACATACTGACAGACTGACAGATTGACAGATTGACAGACAGACAGACTGACAAACAGACAGACTGACAGAAAGAATGACAGACAGACTGACATACAAACAGTTGAACAAACAACCAAGCAGGCAGACCGACATACAAGCATAAAGACAGAAATAGAGACTGACAGATAGAGAGACAAGCAAACAGACATACAGGAAGACACATCATTTCATATATCATACTATAAGCCGTGACATATCATTCATACTAAACAATAATTCATAAATAAATAACGGCTTAAGAAATCTTTTTATTTTCTAATCCAATTTTTAACTGCAAAAGTATATCGCATTTCTTCAACATCATTAAATATAGGAGGGAGAGAAAAGAAGAAGAGAGACATATACTTATACTTATACTTCATATACATTCCTATATTATACCATATATCAGTCGAATTTCAAGACACTTTCAAGCTTTAGTTGAAGAGCAACCCTACTTACAACTTAACCTTCTTCTGGAATATTTAAGTAGATTACCAACAAGTTTTCTTCAAGGGAGTCGCAAACACACCCGAGTCAATTACTTATAAGTACTTGTAAATGAGTGGGGAGAGTGTGCTGGGGAAGGGGACGCAATTTCCACTCACGTGCTGCTGCTATGGGCATAGTGGGACAAAACTTGCATATCATTAGTCAATTTATGCACAGTGACAAGCAGGGATAAGGGGGACAACCCACACAGCACTTCAACTGCAGCCCAGAGGGAACCTCTCTTTACTTTACCAATTTCTGCCTCGAACAGAATTAATTACTCTACTGACCCTGTGCATAAATCAGCGACATGTGCCGTAAACGCGTGAATTATGAGCTGAAGGCACATAATTAATATAGTGGGGGAACTCGAAGCAGATTTTAAGCCTAGTTGAGAGTAAACTACGCTACAAAACATACAATTTTTAAGGCGTTGCAGACTGTCAGACAGTCAGTAAGTGTCTCTCTATCTCCCACTCTATGCCAGCTAATTTGCATTTTTATGTCTGTAAGCGACATTTCTTCGTCTTCATCTTCATCTGCTTCTTCTTGATACTCTGGCATTGTCATTTGCTGTGGTGGGCGTGGCAGTAATGCCAAGCATCGCGTTGTCAGCCTCGACGCAGCGTGAAGTCGAAGTGAAATGAGTTTAATGTTCAGCCAGTGTATGCTTCCGGCCAACCGACCGACAGCTTCCTGTGTCTATCCCGCTCTCTTCCTCTCACTCTTCCCCTTTCGCTCACTATGTTTGCTTGCTGCTGTGTGTGATAAAAGTCTGAATTATTAAATAAACATAAATCACGAGGCGCAACACTCGCACTGAAAATGTTATCGGACAGCAGGAGAAAGATTCCTCCTGGACTTGCCTTGCCACGCCTCCTGCGTAGTGTGTACTTCGAACGACATGCAATCTGTGTCTGTGGCTTAAGTCTGTCACTGGATAACAATCTGTTTGAGAAAACCCGAACCCGGAACCTTGGCATATTGCGGGTGACTGTGAATAAACATGTTCTTAAGCAAAGCTTTAAGGGTTTACAGGTTGCAAACTACTTTTCTGTTTCTATATAAACTTGAATTTCTGCTCAAATGTAAGTAACAAGCAGTAGAAGGCGATGGAGTACCCCACAAAGTGCTTATTCTTGCTTTCAATCATTAATTTGAGAATAGTAAGCTAAGCATTTTAAGTGCAGCTTTCCACTAGAGCATACATATAGAAGAATACCATATAAAACTATTCTTTAAATTTTACTTTAATCGAACTATAACCGCAGAAGTTGTGCGACTCGTACAGAATTTGCTGTTGCACAACTAAAGGTGAGGTTGTTACTTGTTTAAAATTGTAGAATCTACGAATAAGAAAGGATTATATGAAATAGGAAAAGTAAAGGTATAGGAATAAATATGATTTATAACTCAGCTAACTCTACTTCCACTTTTTCTTTGGTTTTTTCTTTGTGTTACTTGAATATATACATATATTCATACTTGAATATTCAAGTGAGATGTTACTTGTTTTAAATTATAGAATCTATGAATAAGAACGGATTCCAATATATAGGAAAAGGAAAGGGATAGAAATAGGTATCTTAGCGTATAGTATAGCGTAGCTATCTTGGTGGTCAGACGTGTTTAGCCTTTGCTCCCTGTGTTTTTGTAATTCTTGCGATTTTATTTGCCTATGTGGTGTAATTATTAGTGCGGTATTTTATTAGTGCTAACCTTGTAAGTACAACCGTAGAAGTAACAAACTAATACTTTTATTAGTCAATTCGCAAACTAATATTCCTAATTTTGCACTTGCGCGTCTTTGGCGTCAAGTTTTTGTTTGTGTAGTGCTGTTGTTGTAAACGTCACAGCTGTTGTTGTTTTGTTTACTTCGTTGTGCTCGCTAGATTTGCAGTTTTATTGTCGTACTTGCTTGCTTGCCTGTTTTCGGCGCTGTAACTGTTTCTTGCTCTCTCAAGAAATTTATTTCACTTAATCTGTTTTCTCTTTTTGCTCTTCGTTGTCTCCTACATTTTAAAGGCATATTAATTATCACAATCATGGTGTCGTGCTCAGCAGCAATTTGCTTATGTTCTTCTGATCCTAAGGCGGATTACATTGGTTGCTGGCTCTGTGATAATTTTTGTCACTTAAAATGCTGTGACCTAACTGTGCGGGTTAGGGACGCCGTCCATGCCAATACTGGTCTCAGATGGTCGTGTGAAACGTGTCGTGTGGCTGAATCCGATTTACGGAAAATCCATAAGAAAACCAAACTTGGGTTTTATAAGATACGCACAGCTTTCTCTAATCTCCAATCTGAATTTTTGGAGATGGAGGCCAAATTTAACGCCTTTACGGTTCCTAGCAAACCACCGGCTCCTTTAAGTGTTCCTTTAGATTCGGTCTCTACGAATTTAAAGCTCACCAACCTACCTTCCTCTCAGGCTTCTTCTCCCGATCTTCTAAGCCTACTCTCCCCTATACCGTCTTGCTCTTCTAACTGCACAAAAAAAAAAAAAGACTAGCAGCAAAGTTACCGCACCCAAACCTCTTGCTCCTCCTCTTGTGCCTACTCCCATTACGAGCAACGACAACAACATAAAGGGAAATGTTCCCGCAATAATGCCTGCTACTAAGGCACAGAGTATAAAACCTCTGATTGCGATTAAACCCAAAAAATTGGTGTTTATCTCTCGTTTGGCGCCGGACACTTCCATAGAAGATGTACAATCGTACATCCTAGCAAAGCTGCCTTTAATTAACTTTACAATTGAAAAATTCAATTTCAAATTTAAGCGCGACATTTCTTCTTTCAAAATTAGTCTCCCAGCAGAACAGTTTAAAGACGTTTGCGCTACTTCCTTTTGGCCGCCTGACCTTATTGTTAAGGAGTTTACTCCTAAACAAAAAAAGCCGTACTGCCGTTAATCTTCCCACGGTGGCCGTAACTTCGCCAAAAAACTCAACAAATTCAAAGTCTTCAAAAAACTGAACTTTTCATTTCTTCTTGCCTCCGAAAATGTTAGGGGTCCTACAAAAAAACTTTCTTCTTTAAATCTATCCTATCAAAATGTTAGAGGTCTCTGTAGTAAAATCTCTAGTCTTTATCTTAATAGTCTTGCCTTTTCTTCCCAAATTATTGCTTTTACCGAAACCTGGTTAAAACCAGAGATTCTAAGCTCTGAAGTCTTTCCAGATAGGTATACAACATACAGGCTTGATCGACCTGACCGACGGGGTGGTGGAGTACTGATTGCAGTAGACTCCAACATTGAGTCGGACCTTTTACAACCGGAGTTTCAATTTAACATTGAACTTATTTGTGTAAAACTACACTTTCCCGGTTTTTTCTTGTATATAACCTGCTCCTATATTCCGCCGTCATCGGAATTATCAGTCTACTTGCAACACTTGTCTGCAATTAAGACTTTTTTTCACCTGCTATCAGACAGAGATCACTTCATAGTCCTGGGCGACTTTAATATCCCAGAATGTAATTGGATATCTAGTGCTGAAGGAAACTTCCTTTTGCCTTCCCGGCAACATGACCTATTTGACGGTTTGTTTGACATGTCTTTGTCGCAGGTCAATCATGTCGAAAACTCCCTGAACAGATTGCTTGATTTATGTTTCACCTCTGATCCTTCCAAGGTGATTGTAGACAGGGTACAACCCCTTTCCCTACCGGAAGATCCTTATCATCCTACTTTCGAAGTGAATTTCGACTTGGGTATTAGTATTGTGAATAAAAGTGAAAGGCCGTGTAATCGCGTGCGCTGCTTTAAGAAAGCAGACTTTGAAACTCTAAATTTTTTAATTTCACATTGTGATTGGTCTGATTTTTATGCATCAACTGATATGTCAGTTGCAACTAATATCTTTTATAACACCCTAAACTCTGTTCTTGATATCTGTGTTCCGTTATCCTATCCGTTATGCTCAAGCAAACCCCCTTGGTTTACAAAAGAGCTGTCTCGCTTAAAAAACTTAAAGAGTAGCTTATTCAAGAAATATAAGCAAAGAAATGCACCGCTTGTCTTCTCCCGCTACCTATCTGCTCGGGCAAATTTTACCGTGCTGAACGCGAAATGTTATAAAAACTATTTGACCAGATGTAGGTTTCAGTTTTTTCAGAATCCTAAAAAGTTTTATAGTTTTGTTAACATGAAGCGTAGGTCAGCGGTCTTTCCTTCTAAACTTTCGTTTGATAACGCTGAGGCGGACACAGATCAGGCCATGGCCGATATGTTTGCTAAGTTTTTTCAAACAACTTATTCTTCTTCTACGCCAAGCATTCATTCTTATCCATATAGTGTACCCAGTTCAAATGGCATCTTCACACCGTTACTGAACGAAAGTTCACTTTTTAAGGATCTTAGCTTAGTTAAACCAGTCTTTTCACCAGGTCCCGATGGTATCCCCGCCTGTGTACTTAGATATTGTGCCAATTCCTTATGTAAGCCATTGCTCAAATTATTTTCGCTGTCCTTAGACACCGCCTCCTTTCCCTCCATATGGAAGGAATCATTTATTATACCTTTATTCAAAAAAGGCAGTAAGTCTGATGCAAGTAATTATAGAGGTATCTCTAAATTATCGGCTATACCTAAATTCTTCGAGAATGTTATAACTCCTCACTTGCAACATTTTAGCAGATCCGTTATATCCCCTTTTCAACACGGATTCGTAAAACGTCGTTCTACCACGACAAATTTGCTTGAGCTGACATCCTTTGTGGTAAAAGGATTTCAGAAAAATCTTCAAACCGATGTCATTTATACTGATTTCAGTAAGGCATTTGACTCAGTCAACCATTCTCTTCTTGCACATAAACTGAATCTTCTCGGTTTCTCAACAAAACTTCTTAGTTGGATTGTGAGCTATTTGGATGACAGAACCCTACGAGTCCTCTTTAAGAATAATCTTTCTTACCCCGTTCATGCCACATCTGGTGTTCCTCAGGGAAGCCATTTAGGTCCCCTGCTTTTTACACTTTTCATCAATGACCTTCCAACGGTCATACTTAATTCCCGTACTCTCATGTATGCTGATGATGTCAAGCTCTGTTTTCAATTTAGAGACGACTCCTGTCATTTACGCCTTCAATCTGACTTAAATTGTTTCTATTCTTGGTGTCGTGCAAATCTCCTTAATCTGAACAGCTCCAAATGCAAGCTGATGACATTCTCACGAGCCTGTCCAAAGTACGTATCTTACTCTCTTTGTGGTTGTACCTTGGAAAGAATTTCCCTGGTCGATGATCTAGGTGTCCGTTTGGACCGCAAACTCAAGTTTTGCGAACATATATCATCAATGGTTAATAAAGCTATGGGTGTGCTCGGCTTTATTAAGAGATGGTCTAAGGAGTTTGACGATCCTTACCTAACTAAGACTCTTTTCACCTCGCTTGTTCGTCCAATTCTAGAGTACGGATCATGTGTCTGGAGTCCTCAGTACACAGTTCACAAGGATCGCATTGAATCCGTACAGAAAAACTTTTTAATTTTTGCCTTGCGAGGCCTTAACTGGGACGTAAATTCAAGACTTCCTTCCTATCCTAGTAGACTTTTGTTACTAAATCTGCCTTCCCTAGCCAATCGTAGAACTATGCTTGGTGTGGTATTTATTTATAACCTTATACAAGGGGACATAGATAGTAACGACTTGCTTAGTCGACTACACTTCTCTGTCCCTGGTAGAATCACCCGTAACTATCTTCCTCTAAAACTTTCCAATTGTAGTTCGAATTATGCCCTGCATGAGCCTTTCAGGGTACTATGTTCGGACTATAATAAACTATATTACATTATCGCTAACAACAACAATAATTCTGTATCTTGCTTAAAAGTACAAATCCTTACTCACCTTTCTAGTAACTAGTTTAATATATACTTATCTTCTTTCTAGTAACAGTAGTACTTTTTAACTAACTGCATGTTTGAACATTCTAATCGCTATTTTGATTAGGTTTTGCTTACTAACACTAACTCTCCTGATCTGATTGGGTTTTTCTGGGTTTTCCCCAATCCTCTGCAACAAATGTTGGATCGGCTCTTTCATTTTTTTATCCCAATGTAAACTCAATTCAATTAATTTATTTTTATTTCTTTTCTCACAGTTAAGATTTTACTTTTAACTTAAAATTATTAATTATAACTATTAATTGTATTTTTTTCTTTACTTTTAAACAGTCGACTGACCTTAGTCCGACTATAAACTAATTAAATAAATAAATAATCTTGATTCTAACTAAGTATCAACTCAACTAACTCTACTAAGACTTTCTTTCGTTTTTTCTTTGCGTAACTTGAATATATATATACTATACTATATATACACATATAGTAGAAGAATAGCATATAAACCTATCCTGCCAATTAGAGTCTAATTGAACTTAAACATAGAAGTTGTGTGAGTCGTACAGAATTTGCTGTTGGGAATTATAAGGTTTTTTAAAGAGGTAAACTTACAGTGGGTTGCGCTTGTTACTTTTGTTCTTAATTATAGAATCTAGAAAAAGGATAGTAATAGATATCTTAAACATAATTATAACTAAGTAATAACTCAACTTACTCTACTTCGACTTTTTCTTCAGAATTTGCTGTTGGGAATTATGAGGTATATTATTAAGAGCGCAATCTACTTGTTCTAAATTATAGAATCTAAGAATAGGAAAAGGGATTAGGAAAGGGGAAAGTCATGGGAATAGGTTTCTCAAACAGAATTCTAACTAACTAATAACTCAACTAACTCCACTTAGACTCTTGCTTTGGTTTTTTCTTTGCTTTACTTGAAAATGCCGTTAAGTATTTTCCCCTTCTAGTTGCTCCCTAAGTAGTTGCTCACTTAAGCATAGTTTTAATCGGTTTATACAACTTAAGAGTTACAAAACTTACTCTACTTATAACTTTCATTTGAAAGCCGTGTCTCTATCAACGCAAATTGGAGTTAGTTTGCAACTCCAGCATCACATCATTTAGGTTTCAAAGATCATCTACAAGTTACGTGTCGATATTATATTTCACATGTTTACCCAACCGACGACAACAGCAGGATAGACTCGCAAATGAACTTGCAGAGTTCCGTTGCCAAGGGAGTGTTGAGACAGCATGAGGACACATTTTCACCTGGTTGTCAGCAGCTCGTCGTTTATTACGCTGGCAACGACGCACCTGTTACAAGACAAGCGACAGACAGCAAGGAAGGCAGGAGAAAGGAGAAGAGGAAGCTGTGCACACACACACACACATCTACAGGAAAGCCAATCAGTGACAGCTAAATAAATTTTGCCAAGAATGTTTGGAGTGTTGTCGGCCTAATCGAGAGCGGAAATGAAGGGAGCTGTGCTGTTGAGGCTTGAGGATCTGTTGTTATAGCAAATTGTTAGCTGTTTGTTTCGCTTTATGAGAATTACAATTAAAATTAGGCAGCTGAAAGAGCTACGAATTTATTTACCTACTTCAATTTCTTGCTTTGCCTTAACTTCTTCTTGTACTTTTTTGTATTTGTTTTTGTATTTGCTGTAATTGTTATTTTTGCCTATTTTCCGCTTCGGTTCAACGGTAACAAAGTTGCAAATTGAATAAACTTCTCTTCTTTCCCCCTTGAACTTTAATTGACAGTCCAAATAAGTGACAAACTGTACTGCCGAAGAATATGCAAAGAGTTGCCAAAGTTGTTCTTGCGTAGCCATTAAAACTTTTGCTCGACAGTGTAAATATTTGTTGAAAAATGTGAGAGAGTGTTAAGGTTGCGATAAATTCAATTATAAGTCTTTTCCAAGCTAAGCAAGCACACACACAGACACACAAACAAATATTGCGCATACGCCGTGTGTATGCGTCGTCTGCTGATGTTGCTCAAATGACAGCACTTCCTGACAGATTGTCTACCTCCCCACACTGCTCTCTTTCCCCCTTCCACCTCTCCCTCTCTCTCTCTCTCTCTCTCAGCTGTCCAAGCGTCCGCCTCTGTCAGCTTGTCACGTTAATAGCTGCCCCAGCTCCTGTCTGTCGAGCACATTAAAGGTCTCAAAACTCATATGCATTTGTCTCACGTGTCGGCGCGCCTTTTATTACCAATGTGTGTGCTGTGTGTAGAAAGGACGGGGCAGTTGCAGGGGGGGAGTCATGGGTGTCTGGTTGGCCACGTTTAGCGGCCATTAATTTGCAGCGTGCATGTTTTTAATGAGGATGCGCTACCAGTCTCACTCCCTGCTTCACTGCCTCCCTCACTGTCTGTCCCACTGCCTGCCCCACTTTTTGACTGCCCTACTTCCTACCCCACTGCCTGCCTCACTCTCTGACTGACTGTCGCTCATGCCTTGAAGAACTCCGTAATTAATGCTAAGCCCAAAAGTTAACTCGACGTCTACTGAAGTTTATCACCAGCCAACGAGGCTTTAAAACACTCTAAAACTCTACGCAAAAATGCTAATCAGTTGCCCCATTTCAATTATGACGTATAATTTGGATTGGAGTCTCATAAAGAACTCAAGCTAAACAGAGTCACAAAGAGTAAGAGCAGTGGCAAGGCTGGAGGTCAAATAGAGTCTACCCGTCTATACACTCAGCAGGCGATAAGCGAAATCCGTAGTAAAAACAGAAGAAAGTGCAGCAGGGCGACAGTTTAAGCGGCTTGACTTGATTTAAATTTTTGATTGCCAAGCAGCTTTTATCAAATAAAATAGAGCACTAAGTAGCACACACAGGCACCCACGCACTGAAAGAGAGAGGCAAGAGGGAGGAAGAGAGTGACAGTGACAAAGTCTGGCAAAGAGAAGGTGACAAGGACATACACAAGCGACAAAGAGAGAGGAAGGGAGAGAAACTAATGCAAACTAATCACCGGCGACAGCAAAACGAAACGAAACGAAACTGTGAACTGGACACAGCCCATTGAACAATCTCGCCAGGCAGCTCATAAAAGGGTCTGCCTTATATGTATAACACACACTCACACACACACTCACACACACACTCACACACACACACACACACTAACACAGAGACAGCGAGGGGAGTCGCCTTTTATGGCAGCGTCGTGTTTAGTTTGGTTTCCGTTGCTTGGCTTTTAATTTAACTTGATGTGACAAAAAGCAAATAAAAGAACAAGATTTATAAACAAAAGCGCCGAGGGCCTGTTGTATGTATGTACGTTGTACGTTGTTGCACGTTGGCTAAGTGAAATGTTTACACACAGTTACACACAGCATATAGCAACAACAACAACAGCAGCAACAACAATTACATAAACAAGAAACACATGTGGCTGCGTGGGTTTGCCAACAGTTTCAATTTCCATTCTCCATTTTCACACATTCGGGATAAAATAAGTGCAGAATAGAACGTGAAATAGATGATATTCCAGATGAACCCAATGAGTCCAATGACTGTGACTTTGTGTTTAAGTAAATTGTGGGCCATAAATCGCTTTTTGCCCTGACAGGATCATTAATTTTGATGAAGAAGAGCTGCTGCTCCCTGCTAAACGAATAACCCTTGAGTGACTGCTGCTTGCGGTCTCCTTGAGTGGCAGGGGCTGGATTAGGTTAATTGTAGGCTTTACTTTGGCTTGAAAGTAATAAAATATAGCTTTAAAGTTGAAGTTTCAATATTGATGGACTTTTTGGTTGCATTACAAATTCCTTTTGTGAATTGAACTGCTTTTTTGCATCTTTCAAGTCCGCCATATTGAAAGTGTTTGAAGAGAATTAGAGCTCTTGCTTGTATTGCTCTCAGTTATACATAAATTTGCAAAGAGCGAAAACAGAAACTTCAAGTCTGTGTGCGCTCTCTTCACAGTGCGCTTGCAGAGAGTGATAATATGTATGTATGTACACTCTTTAAACCTTTCCTTTACGCGCAATAGAAACTTCAAGATGCGCTCTCTAAACTGCCTACTTACGCATGAAGAAAAGAGTACAAAGCCTTTGATGTCTGCAGTAAGCTGTGCATGTGAATCTGTTTGTTTGATAAAGAAAACAATGTACACTCACTTCGTGCTCAATGCTCTCAATGCAGTGCGGTACGAGCGCGCAATATGCATTAAGAGAGCACAGCCTTTGATGTCTGTAGTGCATGTTGATCTGTGCGTGCGATAGGGATAACAATACTAGCAGCACAGATTGAACACTCTCTCTCCATGCAGTGGAAGCAAAGAGAGCCATTAAAGTATTTAGAGCACGTTGATCTGCGCGTGCGATAGGGATTGCAATACTAGCAGCACTGCTCTCTCATTGTGCTTCGTTCTGTGTTTCGACTGCAACAACAATGATCCTTGCAGTAATTGGTTCTCTTAGTGTATAAAAATAAAAAGAGAGATCCATATTCATTAAATCGTAATTGAATTTAAATCAATTTTATATAAATCAAACAAAAACTACAGAATTTAATCTGGCTTTGCGTCTTGTACTCTTGCTGGTTGCAAATATAATTCAATTTAATCAAAGCTCACCGTATCCGTCAAAAATTTAAGCCGCAATCAAAAGCAGCAGCAAAAAAGGGATAATAATGTAACATATGTTTTGCTGAAAATCCCAAAAAAAAAGGCACAAAGATAATAAACAAACAACAAAAACATCACGGCAGACTGTGAGAAAACAAAATAATTTCAAGTGCCAGGGGCAACATTTTAAACGAAGAAAAAAAACAGGACACAAAATCGTAGTAAATGCTAAAAAAGGAAGCGTAGCGCCCAAAGCGGATGCTGTCTATCAAAGAAGGCGAGAGAGAGCGAGACAGAGAGAGGGGGCGTGACACGAGCTCTGCTAATAATATTTATGGTGCTCGCCCTAATGCCGACTGTCAACGCAAAGGAAATGTACACAAACACACACGCACGCACACACACACACATAGAGACTCATATGAAAATGTGCTTTTTATGCGCCTCGTCAGACAGACGCGAAAAGCCGCTTAACATCGCGCATACGTCGTGTGAGCCCTAGGCCCGAGCCTTATTAGGCTTAATTTATCATAAAAATAAAGTGCACATCTCTCTAGTCTCTCTAGTTAGGATGCCAGCAGGTGGAATGACGACGGCAGCTGTGTGCACTGTGGCAACTAACTGAATTATCTTGTGTCTTAAGTGCTTCAGTTTTCTGTTTCCAAACTTGTTTAAGATTGTCGAGACTTAAAGTGAAGCTACACAGCCTTGCACACTTTGAACTTATCCAAACTAGCATGCCTTGACTTTAAACAACCCCAAATATGCCTGCTCTCTAAGTAACCCAAGACACGAGGCCTTTAGTGGTACATTAATGTGCTCGTCCTTGTCGTACATTGTATAAATAACGGTGTAAACAACTCGCTTTCATTGATTTTGCACGCACAAAGGTTGCCTGGCACAACCGTGTAGAGAGTGTCATAATCGAGCTGCCTGTGCTTAACAGATTATGCAAGCAGCCGCAACTTCCTTTGGCAGCAGACGCAGACTTACGGTTTGCCAATTTAGCTTAAAATCTTCGAATCTCCCAATCTCCCAATGCTACCTGGAACACCAACAGACAAATCAAATCCGCAATTTGGTATTATAAAACATGAAAATTAAAAAAAAAAAGTCGGGAAAGCAAAACAAATAAAAGAACGCGTACAGAAAATTGAATTTTAAATTGGGTAACAAGGGAAAATATTGTATATAATATTTGTGCGGCTCGAAGGTGAACCGAACTAAAGTAAACAGTGTGCGTAGCATACTTTAAGGCACCTTTAAGAATGTTCACTGTCAGCTCTGAGAAAATGGTGTGCAAAGTATTTCAGCCTGTCACATTTTAGAGCACAGTTTGCTATTTTATTGGATTATAGCGCCCTCAAAGAGTGCCAGCTGCAGGAATTTTCATTTTAATTGCAGTCAAGCGATTATCCTGAATTTGCCAAGCATTGCCTTTAAATTCCATACCCTGTACGAGAAGGATGTCTGGGGAGTTTTCTACTTCTTAAGACAAGCAGCAAGTGGAGGTGGAGACTTGAATAACTTCTGTGTTTATGTTCCGAACGGATTGAAATTTAAAGGCGAGTGAGATATTATAGTCAGCTTATCCTTATCATCACTTATACTTATATAAAAAATGAATTGAAAATTTAAATTCATGATTTGCGGAGGCAACCAACATTTGCAGTAAAATTAATCTGCATATTTTATATAGAAAACTTTATGCTGAATTTGGTGTCTCTGGCTTTTATATTAGTTCAAAACTGTGTGTTCAAACAGACATTTTTTATGATATGTTAAAAACTTGTATTCAATAAGAAATCTTTTGAATTATTTCTTGAAAAACAATCGATATTTTGTTGTCAACCTTTTCTGGTAAATGCGAAAACTCAAATAACCAAAGCAAGTCAACTTAAGTCTCGACCTTGTCTGGCATAAATGGAAAAGTGCGTTGTCAGAGGTGGAAATAAAATTGAAAACTGTTTGTCGCAGCAAAAGGCAGCGAGACAAGGGAAATGGTAATGGAAACGGATGCCAGGTTGTCTCAACTTTGACACTTTTATTGATATGCCACAGCAGCAGCCGCACAAGTCATTGGCCCTGTAGGCAAGGCGAGGATGGGCATCTGGGGGAGCATATTTGATAGCATACAAGAAAGTTAACACTCTGCATGGCATTCTTTAAGGCCAAGATGGGTGTGTGTGTGTTTGTGCTTGACATGTTTAAACTGTGTGGGGAGTAGGCGTATGCAAATGGCATAGATAAAAGGCAAACCGAATTTCTGGCGTCAAGGAGTTGAGTCACGTGAGTTTCAAATAAAAACCTTTATGTGCTTGAATAGAGCTGCTCTAGGGGTCTATATTGCATATGCTAAGTCACCAGTCTAAGAAAACATGATTTTATTGACTCAAACTTATTACATTCCCTAAGGGATTCTACAGATCCTTCATCTCCTATTAAAATCGTATCAATGAGTCATAATTTTGACTGGTAATGCTTGTATTTTTGCTGAACTTAAGCAGACTTCTTTATTGTTTTTTATTGTATATGTTGTTTACGTTGTCAATTGATGTGTACTCCCCAAATTTGATTTGTCTCCATTGTTCCATTGTGAATACTGTTGACAGAGCTTTGAAGTCTGGCCTCCCTTCCCTATATACTGCCGGGCAGGACTTCTTCATTAACATATATGTACTGACAGCGACTGTCTATCGGGGAATCTAAGCATGTCTGTGTGTGTGTGCACAATAATAAAGGACATCAACAGAAATCAGACAACAATCCAAGTGTCGTACAATGGTCGCTGAGAAGAGAAGTAAACACGAGTAAATATGCTCAAGCACAGCTTGCTCTGTGTTTGTATGTGAGTGAGTGTGTGTGTGTTAGCTGCAGGAGGCTTGCACTGTTGACCCACATTCACAGCCATTGAGAGTTGGCCAAGAGGTTTTGGACCTAAGGATGGGAATGTCTTTAAGCAGAATGTTGACGAAAGTTGAATTAAACGACAAAAACACAGAAGAGAATAAAACAGGAAACACAAACTTCAATTGCAGTGATTAAGCTTTAAAGCAGCGTTGCCACCCTATTACTTTGCATATATGTATTGTTTGGTATTTCGATCAGTTTGGTATATTTATCAACCAGGGCTGCAGAACTATTTACATTCAGTTGACTTTTCGCTTGAATTTGTTGTTTTCATGTAAATTGTATGTTGAATCGGTTATTCTTTATTATCCCAGACAAAGAATTAATTAATTATTTTACCTACTTTTAAATCTGTTAATTCTTAAATGATATATATTTAATTATCTTGAGAAATAGGCATATTCTCTTTAAATAAATGTATTTAATTCAAAGTCATTTAGACTGCACTTTAAACGATTCTCGATGTACACTTTGCCACATTAATTTTCGCGCTCTTTCGATGTTGCTATCTCTATTCGCGCTGCAACCGCACAAAAACCACAACGAACATTTTGTGGCCACGAAAGGCGATGGAAAGTGGAATATGACAGTGTGCTTGTGCGACGCACACAAAAGGCCCAGCATATTTCCCTCCCTCGCTCTCTCTATCTGTGTTTCCTGCTTTTTTTGCTGCCATATTGGCTTATTGCCCACATTTTTGCCTATCTGCTGCGCACTTTACACTTTGCTGCGGCTGCCATCGAATTGATTTTCAATTTTTATGCTTGCCTAAACAGAAAATTCATCATGGAACTTCATGGCAGGCGACAGGTTCATACCAGAGACTCTCCTTTGACAATAACAAAAGTGTTTGCTGTGTTTATAAATTGCATGCACATTTATAAGACATCTTTGTGCTAAAAATAGACACCACATTGAAAGAGGAATAGTTCTTGTAGCCTGTAGAGGGCAGAAGCAGAAGCGTAGACTTCAACGATTTACACACGTCTATGGACGCTGACAAACTCTGAAACAATTTGCATATGCTTAATATATATACATATATAAATATATATACGTATATATATATATATATATATATATATATATATATATATATATATATGTTTGCATTTGTTTATGAATATCTTTTCAAAAGACTTTCATGCAAATTGCCTGCCATTGTGTGGTCCAAAGTAAACAGGATAATTTACTTGTGGAGGGAGGTGAGTGCGGCAAAGCTGCAGGCAGATGCGGGAAACTTTTTCCGTCAGTTTCTGAAATATGCTTTATATATACAGACCAAACTATGTCTTGTGATAAAACAACAAATTTATAATTGAATTTTGCTGAAAAGAGCCGACTGCCTCCATTGTGAGAAATCTCAGTAAATGCAGCGATGCCAGTTTTTTACTTAGCATATATTTCGATCAGTTTGGTATATTTAACAACTAGGGCTGCCAAATGCCTCCATTGTGAGTAATCTCATTAAATTCAGCGTTGCCACCTTATTACTTATTACGATCAGTTTAGTATCAAATTATAAATTTATCAACCAGGGCTCTAAGACTATTTACATTCAGTTCACTTTTCGCTTGAATTTGTTGTTTTCATTTCTGTCCTTCAAAGTAAAGTAATACAATTCGAATTTGCATATTTACATAGTTCTACAAAATATGCAATTTACATAAATAGCAATTGCAAAACAAATTCTCCTGCGCTTGTGGCTCATAATTTATTTTCCCCTACTCTATTCTGGCGCAGGTGAAAATGGAAATACGCATTTCGACTGTCACACGCTAATTGGAGTGTGCAAATTTTCGTGGAAAATTTGTATAGATTGAAATTTATTTGGTATGATATTAATGCGACATTTTAAAGTGCTACGTTTTGGCTTAAAGATACTAAGGAGGTCCACATGATTCAGGAACTTTTTAATTTAAGCTTTCTAGATTCTTTCTCTACGAATTAACTGAAGGACTTGCCAAGTTTTCAGACGCCAAATAACAATTTGAAATCGTATTTAAGCTTAAGAGTTGCCCCAAAAGAGGCATCTTCTTAAAGTTTACTTCGCTTTCACAAGCAGTCTGTCGAAAAGTTGGCACAAAGCTAATGTGAGGGAGCTCGTTCATAATTCACCAGGTGCCAAGAAAAGACTTCCCGCAAAGCTTCAAACAAAATGGGGTCGATTTGCCTTGGCGATAGTAATCACTTCCGCTTCCGCGAACCTTTCTGCAACTTTTGCGGAAAAGTGTCGAAAATGTTGACCTTCGTTCCATGCAGATTTTTGGCAGCTGCGACAATGAAAAGCCGCAATTGCCTCTTGCCTCCGCATAAATTAGGCGCTAATTTCCCCTTGCCCGATTGTTGGGGAAGAAGATCTCACTCTCACACTATATAGTATAAATTAGGCGTATGATAGATGACCTGAAAAGTTGGCCAATTTGTTGCTCAGCAAATTGGAGCCGAAAAATCGAATGCAGCTAATCACTCAGCTGGCTTCTTTCCTGGGGCTGTCTGGCACATTAATCAGCTCAACGCGAATCAATCAAAGCAGTTTCGCAAGAAAAGAAGAGAGAAAATACAATAACAATAATAAGAAAGGCAACTCGAGTAAATTAAATTTAGTTCAAGTCTCGCCAAACTGGGCACAATCAACAAACGACGAGACTAAGCTGGCCTTGGACAACCCAGGCACAGGAAAACTTGGCAAAGGCTCTCATACTTATGCAGGATAATGGAACTTTGTATGAAAGGGACAGCTACAGGTGTGGCGAGGATAATGTTGAAGTTGTTTGCCTTGGCTTGTGCTAGGTCCTTTGCTTGAGTTTCGCCTTAAAGGGTTAAGCGCGACACCCACTGCGAGAACTGTTGTAAGCACAGCTGTTGCAGCGTTGCATTTGAAAAGAAAGAGGGAGGAGGGTTGTCTTCCAACAAAGCCAAGTTAGTAACAAGTGGAAGACAGTGGGGTAAGGGTCTGCCAGCTTGACACTCTGACAGTAGAACCAAATAAGACACTTATTGCAGATTACGGAACTAAACAACTGAGGCGAAGGCAGCTTCAGTCAGTCATGCCCAGTTCTTAATACATCGTGCAAGCTTAAAGTGTCTGTAAGAGAGACATGACAAAGGATTTATTATAAATATTCGTATACGTTTCTTTTGTAGGATAAAGGATGACAATCCTTCATTAAATAATTAAATATTACGAATGACTCTCTACTTTCGTTGAAATTAAGGATTAAAGATTAGTGCAGTGCAATAATTTGGAGTGTATACTGAATAGAATCTTCTCATTTTTACCTCGTGTCATAGTTGGGAACTTATTGAGAGCTAAGCACAATCAGTTCCCTACCTTATTACCCAACAAATTTGGTAAACAAACTGGACAAATTTGAGAGGTGCTCTTGACAACAACCTTTGACTAAGTAGCTCAGCTTAGTTGCAGAGAAACTCTCTTTTGACTTTGGGCGTTGGCATCTAGACTGTATCATTAACTTTAATTTAACCTTCAATAAAACACTTAACCCCCTGTTAACAATGCCAGAGGCGAAAACAACAATTAAAGCTGAATCATCGTTAAAGCAAATAGAAATTCCATTGCAGACAGTTCAAGTATCTCATAGAGCGGGACCTGGGAAGCAGGATTCGAGGGTATGAAATCCAAAGACCCCAGACAGGGTTTGCCAATTGAAATATCTCTCTCGAAGCTGTCGAAGCTTCTTCAACCATTGTGTCTTTATTTCGATTAGGGAATTTTAATTGAGGACAGTCAGAGCAGAGCTTGGAGGGGAAACGGAAAACTGTTTGGGCCTGGGATGCGGACGGGGATGTGGTTTGTCTGGCTGTTGCCCTTTGACGAGCATCAATCAATTTGATTTGGTTTTTGGGAAACATTCGATTTGGTTTGCTGATGAATTAATTTAAGTTCTATGTTCTTTTGACGCTCTAATTAAAATTAATTCTTTGGGTAAGCCGGGAAATATGCTTGACTGCGTTCCATTGTTTCCGCTTTGTGCTTAACAACGTTTGGCAATTAAATCCTTTACGGCAAGCCGGAAATGAAGATGGAAGATAGAAAACAAAGAGCAGAAAAGACAGAACCGAGCTCAAAATAGACATACGCAATGTTTTACGCTCTGGCATATGTGAAAGACATGTCAAGTGGCTGTCACGCCCATCCGCCTGGAATACCGCCCATGCCAATAAGCAGAATAGTAACTGTCAGTTCTGGACGTCGGCCCAGCACGTGCATTTGATGACCAAAGTTGGCGAACTTCAAAACTTTTGGCCCAAATATAAATCTTTAGCTGTCCCGAATGCCATCAGCAACAGGCGCAGACAGCGAAGAAAAACCGCAAAAACAGCTTGCACAACGAAAGTTGTATACCCTAATGGATCGTTTGACAGGCCAATTGAAAAATAGCGCCAATTCCATGAAGTTATAGATTGCCAAACTAAAAGTATTATTCTAACAATTTAATAATAATATTTTATATCCTTTTTTTTTGATAATATTCATTAGAGTATTCAAACATTGTCACCAAAACCAGCAAAAACAAAAGTGAGAATCGTAAATTGAACTTGACATCGAAAAAGTTGAAATGTCACAGTCAGATACTGCGAAAGTCTGCAAAATATTGCAAGTCAGTGAAAACGAATTAATATTTTATTTAGTGGGGAGTTAACATCTGCCTCAAAACTTGCTGACAGCAATTTAAAATGTCTGCTAAAGTAAAATGCAAACGAAATGCATTAAAAGTGATCGACAGTATTAATGATTTTAACTATCGAAAGCAATCGATAATGTTGGTTTATCGAAATACTGCAATACCTCATAAGGTGTTATATTATGCGAAATGAGTTGCGCTTGACAAAAATTGTCTGTTGTTTTCGAACACTTGCTAATCGTTATGCTTGCGTTGTCAAGCACTCAACAAACCGATTTGCATGAGCTCCCGCAAAAGCAGGCTATACTTTTTGTTAGAGCCAATGAATTTTCAGAATGTAGCGATGAAATTAAATTGTTAATTAAATGCCTAAGGCAGTTGAGTGCTACTCATGACTGGGCAAACCTTGTGGGAGACGAACAAAGGATCGAGAACATGGCATACGGCAGGGCACAGTGCATGGATAGGCAAGTTCGTCGGGGGACACATCAAAACAACAGTTAAAAAGCAATTGAATCGCTGTACAAAATGCCGTGGAGCACCGCATCTCGAAAGGAACAGGTCCCTGCAGCAGGCGCTATAATTGACATTGAATGACCTCTGCCAATAGAATTGCTATGAATCAATAATTAAATAGAGAAATAGAAACCCAGGCAAAGTGAGGGAGGGAGAGAGAAGAAGAGAAAGAAATGCGAATTGAGCCATGTCAAAAGTAGCAAATGACCAGTAACAACAATAAAGAAGGACAACACCGGCAGCTCGACCAGGACAATGGAGTGTGTGCATATACAAAGGACTACATACACTCGTTGCAGACTCAGCACAACAGCAATAACAACAGCAACAGCAACAACAAAAGCAATCAACAGAACAGTGGACGGAGAAAACGAGCGCAAAAAGTGCGAAACAATTGCGTGCTAAACGCCAAAAATGTCAAAGTCAAAAAAATAGCTAGAATACAAAGCAACAACACCAAATGAGCAGACAGGCAGCATGTAACAGAAAATGAAAAGATAAATGACATTGCCGCCCGGGAAAGCTACACAGCAAGAAAGAAAAACAAACGGAACCATGGACAATTCTGTGACAATGTTCGCTCCATGTCCATGTTTGCCAAACTGTCTATTAGTTGACTAAGCTGCGAATGTTTTAAATTAATTAAGGTCACAACTAAACACGCTGCGTGTACGAAACTATTTCATTCATATTTGTTTATGGGCGAAGGGAAAGAGAGAGAGAGTGTCGGCTGGGAGGGGGAAAGACATGATACCTTTTATAAAATTAGACAGTGGCCTCAATTGAAAAAGAGCTGTAGATCGACATTTAGAACTAGTTCCTGTTTCACTTACAGCGTTGCCACCTTGCACAACAAACTGAAGCTGTGATTCGTTCACGGTGATTTATTCAAATATTGACGGAAACTTTTTGGTTTTTAGAAGTGTTTTTATTTTTTTTATAGAATTTTTTTTTTTTTTTAGTTTTATTACAAATTGATAATAAACATTAGCCGCATTTGTTTGGTTTTTATTTATGTGTAGCAGATGTGCAGATCTCTAAACTGCAAACGGCTTATACTTGAAATCGACTTTGAGTTTGCAATAAAAGTAATTATAGCTATAGCATCTAAAGTATACAAAAAAGGAACAATTTATGGCGCTCGTGTTGTTTTAGAGCAGCACATAAGTGAATTCGGTATTTTATTATAATTAATGTAAATCGATTTTGTTTTTTCCATATACTTGCACTTAACCTATGACATGAGCTAAAAACAATACGAAAATAAAAATAAAAACTGTTTCGAGAGTTGCTGATTATTATTATTATGTTGGTATTGTTACGTCGGGAAGTTCGCACTTGTTGGCAATATTATATTTAACATTCAGTTTTGAAGGCAGCCCCGGTTCTTGGTGGGGCTGGCAGTTTTGAAAAATTCAATCGTTGTTGAGGACTTGGTTTTTTTTATGTGATTTTCGCTTCCGGTTCTCGGTGACTCGGTAACCAAAGCTAGTCGATGTTTTTTTCGGGGACCCCATTTATGCATTCGTTGTTGTTGTTGTTGTTGGTTCGTTTCGTTCGTTTACAAAATTGAGCGGTGAGCTGTGAAAAGTTTTTGAAAAATTGTAAATTAAAATGTGTCAAGAATACGATGAAAACATATATGAAACTACGAAAACATTTTGAAAAAAAAAAACGTTTTATATGGTTGGCGTGCAATATTAGGGAGTTTGCTACAATGTTAATAACAATTTTGATAGTTTTTCAATATACTCAATCGGTTATCGGGTCTACGGCTAGAGGATACTACTGTACTACAATGTTCACTACATGTCGGCTATGTAGTTTAGCATGAACCAAAATGTTTGTACACATGCTTCGGATCCAATCCACATAAAATTCTTACCAATTTGTTTTTGTATTGTTTTGCGTTTCGTTACATGTAATTTATGTAAATTAAAGTACAAGAAAATTACAGAAGTGCTATATGATGATATAGCGTCGCTTGTTATTATAGCTAACGATTTTGATTTATGTATTTATATATATATTTTTGGTCTGATCTAGAGATAATCGTCTGCCTCAGCTGTTGTGTATATGTGCAAATAAATGTAAATAAAATAAGAATCAATAATATTGTTAGAGTATTCATATTCTTTTTTTGGGTGCACGCTGTGAGTGTATTAAAGGACGACCTTGGGGTTTATATAATCGGATTGGGGTTCTTATAATCAGGTTTCTACGTCGAGCTGCGAGAGTAGATTTGTTCACTTTTTTCGGGCTACTTTCAGGCGAAAGTGAATACTTCAAAGATGAATATTTACAGGGTGCTTTACATCATATACGCTTGTATGTACAATCCGGATTGGGCGTGTAAGGGTTGGAGGAGGTTCTTCTTTGGGAAGTTGTACTTACGTGTCAAGGGCCTGGCTGGATGCTTGGACCACAGATAACGGTTCTTCACCGGCGACAAATACGAGTCACGAGCCACGGGGCTGGATGCGCGGGGCACCGAGGTGGCACGGAAAGGGATCAAATCGTCCACATCCCACCAGAAGGGATCACGCACAATCGACGAGATGGGCAAATTGGGGCTGGGGCTCAACAGATCCCTGAAGCGGTTACGTGGATGGAAGATCGGAAGTCCTGTTTGTTGTTCATATTGTTGTTTGGTGGCGAGTAACGGTTGTATCAGAATCATCATGATTTAAGGATGGTGGGGATACAATCAAAGTTGAGTTGAGTTTCGATGTTTGTATTTGTATTTTGCAATGTGTGTACAAGAAGAGCAAAAAGAAAAATATTGTTTGCTTTGCTTTTAAACTAAAATACGAAAAAAATTAAACAAAAAAAAAAAACGAGAGAGAGACAACGCTTTAACATCAACAAGTTTTTTTGATATTTTCCATGCGTATGTTGGGATTTCGTAGTGGAAAATGTACCAAAAATCGGAAGAGGAATAGGAGTAATAGGAGTAGGGTGACAGAAGGGGCAATGCGATGCAACTCAGAAAGCAAAATGGATAGATGTAAGCTGGAAAAGAATACTCGAGACGTGATTACAAGTAGTCTAGAAGCACGCCGCTTGCTTTGGGCTCAATTTTTTTTGTTTTGTTTTTTCATTTCTTTTTGCTGCTGCTGTTGGCCTTTTAAAGATATTTGTCGGGTAAATGCCGGATTTCACAAAATAAAAACAAATAATTTTGAATAAACTTCACAGAGAGTCGGAAATTGATACGAAAGTGTGCGAAAATTATGGCAACAATTTGTCAACACTTTCATCTGCGTCTGCTCTCTCGTCCTCGTTCTTCAAAAGCCATTATATTATAATAACAACAACAACGAAAGAAATATGCTATCGTCTCTTCTTGCACAAGGAAAAACGATTGATAGAGAATTTAGATTTTTACCCTCAGCGTCGTAGGCGACTTCAGTGGGACGAGGTCCCCAGCGACCGGCTTTAACAGGAGTGGGACTTGGCGAGCCGGCACGCTCAAAAATACTTGGCCTCACGGCGGCAGCTGCCTCGGCCGGTTCAGCGATTGCGGGCAACTTACTTTCAAAGAGTTCATCCAATGGTTCCAGCGAGCTGGCACGGAAGCTGGGTCGCGTAAACGGGGCCAAGCTGGTGGCACGATCGAACACCGATGGTCCGGCACGGGGCACGCTGCCATCGCGGTTCCAGTAGACTGGAGGTGGCACATAGGGTTCGCTGCCAGCGCGTGTACTGCGGCTGGGGCGGAACGGCGAGGCCGAGCGACGGGCTGTAAAATAAATCGGGAATGGAACAAAACAAATATAGAGCTATAGCAAGGCTGATTCCTGCCAGATTGAAAGTGCTACACAAGAATAGACAAACATTAAATCAAAGAAAGAAGTTCTCTTTCTCATATTACTCAACTATTTTAAGGATTTTCTTCAAAAAGAAAGATAATTATTTCTCACAAGATTTCAAACTAATGTTGAACTGTTTGAAAACATTAGTTTTTTTTATGCTCTTTATATATTACTATATATAGAGAGATATTCACAAGGCTATGCCAATTTTCGATATTTTTTAGGATAAGTAAAAAAAAAGTTGTTTAAATACTCAAAATTCTGCTTTTCTACTTCTTTTGCAGTTTGAAAAATGAATTCCTTTAAATACTTGACCTAGCGAAAGGTATGTACTTACCAGCAGATATTCCAAATACACAAAATAACCCACCAACATAGGATAACTAATCGTATTAAGAATACAGAAACATATCTGAACAACAAACTAAACATAGAGTAGAGAAAAACACGAAAGGCGGGCAAGAGACGCAAGATATAACGATTATATATATCGATTCAATGTATAATAATTATAGATTGAATACTGCCGAGAAAGAACGGTACCCCGAATAGTACAAAGAATGGTACAAAATTGAGAATTGTTGTGAAGTACACTGAACATAATATTCGTTAAATATTTCATTTGGTTTGTTTTGTTGTCGGTTAGTTTAGTCTGAGTTTTGAGTATTGGCAGTTTATTTACAGGCACCGCACAGTGTTTGCATGTACTTAGTATTATCTATGTTTTTATTTTAGTAGTTGAACGAGATGAGAGACAGAGAGAGACGAAAATATATATACACAAGGACGGGGGACAACAGAGAGTATTAATTGTTGGAACAAGTATTAGACGAACGCAAATAGAGCTTGCGCAAAAGAATGACACAGTTTATTTCGTATTTAATATTTATTTATTAATTCCTTTGTTGTATTAATATATAGTTCAGCTGGTTCAGTTTCGGGGGCGGGATACAGCAGTAGTATGGCATACATAGACTCGATCGCGAAACTCTTGGGAAGCGTTCGAATATCTATAGTACAGCTGTTAGAAAAAATGGGTAAGGCTTAAAGTAGTTCGGATGGTGGATGGGTTTTCAATGGGGTTTCAAATGGAGTTTCAATGGGTTTTCAATGGGGTTTCAATGAGGTTTCAAATGGGGTTTTCAATACGGGTTTTCAATTGGTAGATGATGCGAAGGGATGGTAAATGAATAGTTAAGATGTTTATACTTCCATATAGTATCAAATTTTAATCGATGTTTTGCATGATATTTGCCTGAGAGTATGTCTAAATTAAAATTAGAGTTTATAATGTTTTGTTTTGGTTTTATTACTTTCGATTGTTGTTGTATATAAATAAATAAGTTATATTAATTAAGTAAAGCATCATATCGTACAATGAAACATTTAACGAAATTATTTTGTTTTGTGTATTTTTCTATATTGGGGGCTGGATTCTTTTTACAGACAATTAGATATATATCATTTAATAATCATTTACAATTTCTGCGTACTTTTACAATTTACTAAAGCTAAGCCAAAACCAAATGTTCTCAACCAGTTTTAACCAGCTTGTGTTCGAATGTAACGCTCAGCGCTTCAAACCTTAATAGCTGCAAGATATATATAGCATATGATACAGTGTGTTAATGATATTTCACTTGTTCAATCGAGCAATGCGCGGAAATCGTGTATGGAAACTTGAACGATGCAAAATTTACTTTGGAAAGGGAAATTTGCACGTCAAGTTTCCAGTTCTTTTTTTTTTTGGTTTTTTTTTATTTTGTCTGTAACTGAATTTGAAAAAATTCTGTTGAGTTGTTGTTGTTGTTGTTGATGTTGTTGTTATCGAATTGATGTTGTTTGCTATTTTGTCGTGCTTACATATCGAATTCTTCTGGCAATTTTACATATAGAGAGTTTAAAGTATTATTCGTATTCGTATATTATAAGATTGCGACTTCGTTGATTTCTTGTTGTATTGTTTACTTTCTGATGTTGTTGTTCTTGTGTGTTTTTGGGCGATTTGTTTAGAAAATGTCTTTGATATCCTTACCCTTGTTGAGCTCAGCCAACAGCTTGTCCTCTGGCTCGTACTCCAAGGGCACCAAGGAGTTGGGTGTCAGGGGCTTGTCTCTCAAGTAGAGACCGTAGCGAGATGGGTATCTAAGTATTAAAAGAGAATAAAGAAATGTCAGTCAAAATATGCAAATAATATGACAGTCACTTTAAAGTATCTTTGGATACAGGGTACACACCTGCGCTCGATCTCCTGCATGCGCTTCAGATGATCATTCCAGGCCTTCTCTGCGTCGTAGTTAGCTGGAACTGTGAAGGGGAATCGATCGAATTAGTTAATTGTCATAATAAGTAGATCAACGTTGTAACTCAAACTAAACAAAACAATTGGTTAATGCTTACAATCGAAAGATAATTAATACGCAGCTTGGGCTCACGTTGCGTATGCGCAATGCTCCAGTTAAAGCAAATTGGATATACGTACGATATTTATCCAAAATAAAGCAGTTTATAAAATTATCAAGCAACGGAAAATAAAAAAGAATTAAGAGTTCATTTAGAAGAGATTGCAATAAAAACCGATTAAAAGCCTTGAATATGATGAATGGAGAATGCAGATCGATCGACAGATACCTGATGAATGTCATGATTCATGATCGAATTCGAATACGATTTCCACACACATCACAAGAGAAATTGCTAAAAATGTTTTCATTTTTTTTTTTCATTTTATTGAGTTTCAGAGCCAAGAGAACTACAGGGGAAATTGTGCTATAAATCATTGTGATTATTATACTATATACATAACATATCTACTCGACACAAGGCTATGGATCTTCTAGATATACTATATATATGCTATAGCTAAATTCTGAGAAAGCTTTTTCTTTGCGGCGCTATGCTGCGTTGCGAGAGATATATATATATATATACTATATGTTTTCAATTCTTAAACATTTCTTTAGTTTCTTTGGACGACAAACATTTATGTATTTTCTGAAACATTCATGAGAGAGAGAGAGAGAAAGAGAGAGAGAAAAATTGGTTAGTTTCGAGCACAATTCGTACACTTGACTGTGTGTGTGGGGCATCTAACTGAAGGGTGTGTGTGTGTGCGTGTATGTTGTAGGGCCACGCAGGAAATGGATACAGGGAATGGTCAAGAGACTCACACAAAAGTTATGCCAATAAAAGTGTATCAAGAATTCTGTGTATTTCTTTGTGTGTGTCTCAGTTATTTGATCCGAAATGTTCCGACAAGGCTTATGTACCTGCAATATATATATAATATAAACAGACACACATACACATCGGCATACGGAGCGTATGTGTTATGAACATGTGCACCTCTCATCGTCTAAACTCTGTGGGCCTTTGCCAAAAAGAATTCAAACAGAAAACTGAAAATCATTGACGTAATCCGATTTGGCTACCGTTTTGCTGCGATATTGCGCATTATAGTATATAGAATATTATGAAATCATAGCGAAAATGTGGCGCAAGAGCGCTGGCAGTGCAGCTGCAATGATTGACCGATAGACTGATAGGTGTATGGATGGTAAATGGATGGCTGGCTGATTGATTGTTTGATTGATTGATTGAACCGCAGCAGAAAAGCTTAATTGTGCGGGTTAGCTGGCTGCAGGTTGCTGTGGGAATAAGTAGTTCTTCTGGTTGTAGTTCGAACTAGACTTACTTGTTCTGCTGTAGTGATGATCGTAGATGGCACGTGGCGAGTAGCCGTAGGTATCACGGCTCACTGGCAGATATCTGTAGCCAGAGGACTGCACGCGCTCGTTGGCCGTGGCGGGCTCATCGTAGATGCTCCTGTATGTCGACGGCGAGTCCAGGTACGAGCTGTATGGGCGAGAGGAGCGGGGTGCTTCGTGGGCACGAATGTCCTCGGATCCTGTAAAAAGCCAACAAGAACAATAACAAATGAATCATATCCTATTATGGAACACACACAGAGATAGGGGAGAGAGAGAGAGAGAGAGAGAGCTAAACCTGCGCTACGAATTTTGCCATTTGGCTCTGTGCCAAAAAGTTGATTTCATTTTCTTATTTCATTTTTTTTTTTTTTCTTTTTGTATTCTTTATTTTCTATATGATCGCCTAGTTATTTTGCCTTGGGCGCAGCCGCCGAATATTTTCGCTTTGTTTGGCTCATGAGCACATAGTTAAAATATTTTCAATATACATATATATCTTCTAGCTGTGTTATATCTGCCTTTATACATATGCCAAAGAGAGCTGCCTTCCAACGTCTACACTTGCTCTTTCTGTGTGTGTGTGTATAGCTCTTTGGCTGATTACGCCAAAGATGACACCTGCTAAAAAATAGATCAACATTCTATACCCTCTGTGCTATTTATGTAGCCAGCAGATTTCTCAACACCAACTATTTTCGTACTATTTCCTAACTATTTGCCCATAATATCTTTATTAACTGTGATATCAAATGAAAAGAAACAAACAAACAAAGAAACAGCTGCCGAATATCTACAGTACCCTTGTTACTCTATGTTAATGCTAATCTTAAATATATTACTGTTGATGAGCTTTGCTTACCCTTCAGGGATCTGATGTAGGACTGCCAGAATTTAGCCTTCTTGCTGGGGCTCTCATTGCGCCCAATCATTTCCAAATGGTTCTTGAACATTTTGATCGATTTCTTTTGTGACTTTCAAGCACAGAAGATATTCGTTGAACTCGTTCGCTGCAATAGCCAGAAAAGTTTTCCAATAAGTTGATTAAGCAGTTATATCGATTGATTTTTTTTTATTTTTCTTCTTTTGATTTTGATTTTTTTTTCTTTGTTGATTCTTTTGCACTTTGCACCGCTGCAAGTTGTTTGCTGTCAACGAGTCTCGAGTTCTGCCTCACGTTTTGGCTGTGATTTCAGTGCCTATTAACCGATTGTTCAAATGTCAGCACGCACGAGATCGGAACAGATATATATATATATATATACGCGAATGCATCCAAATCTTGTCTGACTCGGCGCTTTTTCTCATCAGTTCGAAAATAAACAGACTGTGTGCCACTTTAGAGCAGAGCAAAGTTTACGAATAAAACCGTATGAAATATCTCGTACTTGTGTGTATACATTGTATATCTACGAATATATTTAACTATGTGTATATACAAATATATAAATATGTACGACAAGATCGATCACTAAAAATAAATTCATTTCTCGCATCATATCGTCGGTATATATATGTATTGTACAAATATCTATATGAAACGCCATACTCTCTACAAATCTGTGTTTGTGTGTGTGGAACTAGCAAAAATCTATATACATAATATACGCTATATATACATATATATTATGTTTGTGTGTGTTCGTGTTCGTGACGACGATCGGTGCGAGCTGCAGCTAAATTTGCGTTATTTTTAAATGTCCTTGAGTTGAATTTTTTCCTGGCGGGCGTCAGGCTAAAAAACCGACGCCAAAATTCCCAATTCAAATTAAAAATGATTTTTTAAACATTTACAAGCTTGGTAAATTCAATGCGAATTCAATTTTGATCATCTTCAAATGATCAAATGATTTTTTGTTAAATTGTGTGATTATTTCAAAACAACTTTTGAGTATTTTATAATGTTCAACACTTCACAACAGCCTTGCGAAATTTTATCAAACTTATTCAATATTCACTTGGTGTCAAATGTCTGATATTATATAATTGGCCATATATTGATTCATTCATTCATAATTTTGTCATAATTCCATTCCAGTTGGGAATGCGGATGCCGATTCCGTATCGGATCGTTACACTTTATAATTGTTCAATAATAATTGCACAGTTTATTATTATTAATTGTCGAATTATTCCATTCGAGAGATAGATATAGATTTATTTTGTTGTCCATATTCTCTAAGTAGATGTCGTGGCTGGGGCTTACAATTTGCTTTACTCCTAAAAAATAGCGATCTATCCTCAACGAAGAATTTTTTCAAACTGCAAACCGTTCGAAATTCGCTTCACCAATTTTACTCGTTTCAGCATTTGCCATTTGTTTCACAGCCGACAAAAGCACACGATATTCTTTTACGGCGTAGGTAGCCGATCTCTGTGAACATCTATATACATACATATATTCCTTCATGGGTGTCGTCAGTGTGTTGTGGCCAAAAAGCTCAGCAAGTTCGGCTATAGCTTTTAGCCAGATCTGTGGGCAGTCGAGGGCGGCAGCATCCGACTTCGCCCACTCATTGTTGTGGATCCAAATGAATGCGATGACGGCGATGATCATAAAAGAAAATCTGAAATTTTGCCCAATATTCTATCGGATCCCGAAAAAAACATTGGCATTATGTTTTGTATATTTTCGTTCCACGATCTTTATTTTTCTTCCACACACTTTTGTGTGATGTATCAACATGTTCCATTCATATTTGTCGTTAATTTCTTTGGTCTCTTGTACTTTTCGTGTTATTTAGTCGTTGCAAAATATCATTATTCAAAGGAATTGCGTCAATTGTGGTATTGAAATGAACATTGAACTGTTTGTGTTGCTTGTGACTTACTATTCTTTATTTCCCATTAAATAAACAGTGTTTCGGAATCAAAATGCCTCAATAACCTTGAATAAAGTGTAGGTAGGGTCTTTAGCTATGGATATTAACTCATTCAATTGGTACTTTTCTGTCTCCTATTTAATACTGTTTAACAACATTATTCATTTCACATTTTTATATAGTTTGACTGAATTGGGAGCTGTAGGCAACCTTGATAGACTATACCAAACAACCGACAGCAATAAAAAAGTTCAACATTTTCAAATTTGTTCAGCTCTACGATTCTCTCAGCTGATCCTTTTTTTTGCTGTCGATTCATTAAGTGAACTCAGCTCACTAAGCTTACGATATTAAAACGATAAAATTAAAACGATTCAAAGAGTAGTTGAGTAGTTTTGTGTTCCAGCAGTAGTTGCTTTAAAAATATAATAGAATGTTTACAGTAACTAGCTTTTCAGTTTCTCAAGCTGTGATATTAAATTTCTTTCAGGTTTATCCCTATTTTTAATAGAAATAATCATCTCTTGACATTCACATTGTTTTCAGCAGACTTTCCTGTTGATGTTTTCTTTACAAGAGTGCATCTTGTTTATTTTTCCCACACCTACCTGGTTCCTGGTAACGAAAAACCACAGTCTAAGGCCAACCCGATGTGGGCAATGGATAAATAAACAAATTCGCTCGTGTGTTAAATAATACTAAAAGTTTTTCTATTAAAACAAAACAGATACCGGAAAAATGTAAAAGCAATGTGCTGGCATAACATAAACTCTGTCCAGATACACCATAGTTTGTAGGTGGATAGAGACATTGAAAATGAACTTTTTTCTATTTGGATCTTTGTCGAATAATGGAATGTATAACTGGTACTACATTTAGGCTTCGCACAGGACATATGACCTTTCTATAAAGTTAGAAAACCGAATATACTTTCCAATTTGCACTTGGCTCAAGGCCATTGCAATTGCAGCGGACGCGCGTTTGACTTTGTTTGTTTACCTTACATAAGAACGAAAATCTTTGTTGCCCTTAAACGAACGATAAACAATTGCGATTAGCGTAATTCAACGGACTTGAACTTGACTCGGTGTTTTTAGATCGAAACAAACCTCAAAGGAACTCTTGGGAAATACCTGGCAACCATTTCTTTTGGCAAACTGCACCTACAAAAAGTTGGGAATCTGCGAATCGATGAGAACTTTTACTTTCTGGTGCATCACACAGATCGCACAGCAAATTGAGAATACAACAACAAATACTTTAATCCCAATGTATCTAAAGGTGGACATTTTTGTGCTATTTTCATTTCATGACAATATATATTTTCCTTTTAAGATTCTTGGCATAAGACATTTGTTATATCTCCACTTTTCATCCCAAAGGAAGAACGGTTCACCATGAAAACTCCATTCCCTACTTCAATGAGCACAGCTGTTGGGACCACAACACACACACACAGACGCACGCCGCAAGTCCCAAAGGTGTTAAGCACGCGCTTGCACTTATAATCCCCAAATGGTTTTAACCGAGATGATCTCTTAGCTTTAATAACATATTAAAGCTGGCGTTAATGCACAAGATAGATGATTACAAAGGAATCCTAATTACAGGCATACAAATACATATTTATCATAAATAATTCATATATACGAGGCACATGTGCAGCTTTTTGGGGCCACTTAAGAAATGAGGTCAATTATTAAGCTAATTATTTCGTCGCACTTGTAAATAATTTCGATGTCACCGAATAATTCGCCATATTTTATTGACCAGACTGTTGCCCCCCTCTCTGGCAGACTCCCAAACAGGCGACTCTCGGTGATAATAAATTATTCAGAAATTAATAAATTGCATATATGATGTGTATATACAGACGGTAATTTGTATTTGATCAAAGTCAAAGGCAATAAACGGCATGTTTCAATTGGAAGAAATGCATTCATTTCATTTGGATTTGCTGCACTTGCGAATTATAGAATATCTAGCGAAATTTATTTATATTTTCTTCGTTGAGTGTCAAGCGAAATGAAACGAGACGAGACCGAAAATAAAAGCGCACAATGTCAGAGCGACGTATGAGCAATAGCTCTAACATTACGTGAACCAGTCTAGGTAAAGAAACAGAGGTGTGATTTGCTGGCAGATACCCTATACGTAGGGAAGTTCGTCTCACTAAGTTAGACTGTGTTCTTCTTTATTCGATTAAGGTCAAAAGTCGAATTAAATTAAATACACTAAACGATTAAGATACTCATTATCCGTATGTGCCTAAGAGTTGAAGTAAGAGAGAAAGTAATTGAAAAATATGCATATATAGGTTAAAAAATTACCCCTCTGTCTACTTGTTAGATCCGCATTTACGGAGTAAACAAAAACATATTTGAGTCATACATTTGTTTAATAATACACAAAAATTAGCGAAATATTCAAATCGTATAAAATTAAACGATTTTCTATGTTGCGAAGCGAAAAAGCTCTCGCCTCTCTGCATCCTATGTTATATACTTACTTATTACCTTACCATATACATGCCTGAATAGTTGGACTAAGTATATTTAACCTTAACATATAGCTGCCACCTTCAAAGCGCAGAAATATTCAAAATACATTTTCTCAAAATATAAAAATAAATATCTGTACTCAGCGTCAGTTTCCATGAGTGTGTGTGTCCGAATATGTGTGTCTGTATACGTGTGAGTGTATATACCTCTCTGACCATATCTCTCTTGCTGTATCCGTTGCCCTGCTAGGCTCTGGCCTATGGTACATAGCCTCCCTCTCTGCTTGCTCTCACCCCCATCACCGGGCAAAACCTAAGCAAATGAACTTGAAAATTAATTGTTTGCCTCATAATTACACACAGATGCGTGTAGGCGGGGTACGGTGTTCACTGTACACGTCTGTGTACCAAAGCCTTCTTTGTACCCACTCACTGTATATAGTACACACATATACATGTGTACATATGTATGTATCCATTTGTATAGACATAAGACATTTTCCCATTGCTTGTAGGTGTTGGCATCGATAATTTATTTAGCTTTCGGGCATTCGTTTGTTTATAAGTTCGTTAAAATGTTTTTGCCATATTTCTGCATATTCCTTCAAATTATTTTGCCTTATTTCTGCATATGACGTGAATATGTTATCATCTCTAGAGGTTGACAAATTAAATTAAAAGAGACATGCAGTAATGAGTAAATAAATATCGGGCTTGAACTGAAACAGATTATTGATAGAAAATGCCTCATCTCGATTTTTTTGATATGCACTCAGTTGGGTGGGAACCGTTGAATGTTAGTCATTTTCACCCCATCACTCACTGTCAACGGCATGACGAATTTCCTATCACGGTCAAGGACATGAGGGTCAAGCAGCATGTGCACCGTATTCGAAAATCTGCACACTGCAGTCGCCTGTCCACATCTATTGCCGTGACTGATGATTGATGATTAAAAGAGAGCGCACACGATCCACTTGGTAAAGACGAAGAGGAGGAGTCCAGTGAGCACCATAATGCACAAAGTATGCACATTTTCATTATTACACCCTGCATATTTGCTTTATTTTGGTATTTATGGCTGGCAAATGTGCAATAATTGTCAGCAAATTCGTTAATTCCTTTCGAAACAATGTCATTTTGACTTTTTTTCTATTTTTTACAAATCAACTTTTCGAAATGGGTAAAGTTAAGTGCATATTTAGGATAAGTGCACATTTTTTTGAGTCTAACATGGTGAGGCAGTTAAGCACATTATACTGTATTTATTTTTTACTTTACTTTTTACACAGGAGAATGTTTCCTGCCACCTGTGAGGATTTCCTATGGATATCAGCGCTATATCATTAGAATGCTGACGTCACTAGGCAGCAAACTCACATCCTGTTTATTGTTTTGGCAGTTTGAACGCGCAAAATTATACAAAATACTTGATCGCACACACATGCTTACATATGCATTTGTTATACACACGAATATATGTATAGTCATATAGAAGGAGAGCATTCCATTCATAAATAAAAGCCACAGCGTAATTGGCGGACAGGAACGAGACAACAAAATATGTAATAAAAATATAAATCATTGAAGCCGCAAAACCAAAACAGATGACACCATCTTTTTTGGAAATATTTTGATGTCTGTGCGACAAGTGTTTGGTGAGCGCTAACGCTTCAATGCCGAATGATGTGAAATCGAATTCTCTTTTTTTTCCTCACTGAATTTTGATGTGCAATTTGTTTCGAATCTGTACAATGTTGTGTTGTCAATTTTTTGAAAATTTGCGCCTATATCATGTCTAAACAAGCATTTTGATCAGACTTTTCGCCTCTGGGGTCCTCTGTCTATTTTATTGTTCACACATCATTGTGTTTTATAAATAAATTGCGTACCGATTTTTGTTTAGCTTTCTCTCTTTGCCAAAAAGATTTATCTACTTCAATGTTAGCTTTTTTATACACAATGTATTCCGAAAAAAACACAAACAGGAAAATATCAACATAAAACGCAAAAAGAAATCAACGCTTTTCATATTTTCCCATTTTATTTGTCTGACGTCAACCATTTTGTTCTGCATTTTGCGTGATGGGAAATAAAATTAAACTCGGATAAAAATTATACAAGAACAAATTTAATTTATCTGGAGAGTCCATTCTAATAAGCAGGACTGCAAACTTCAAAGCATATCCATTACTTTACAGTAAAACCGAATGATGTACATCGCGCGAGCGTAAATATGAAATATAACTCACTTGATTTTTCATAAATTTATTCTTTTTGCCTTATATATATATATTTATTTGGTTGCACATTCGATGTTTGAGTTTTTTATGGCTGCTGCATAGATAAATTCGTGAATGAGCTTGTGGTTGGGGGGTGTGAGTCCGGATAACCATAAAGCATACAATGAAATATGTTTATGACAAAACAAATGGCAATAAAGCGTAAATAAGATTACGCAAAGTGAGAGTAATGGATTCACATCCGCATACGCAGTTTCCCCCAGAACAGGGTATATTGCAGTTTGGCAAATCAATACATGATTTATAACTTTCTAATAAGTTACACTTACAAAAAAGTTTGACAAAAATCGTTAAATAAGTAAAGCATATATTTCTAACTGTATATATGGTGTGCATACGTCAAGGTCTTGCCGTTCTGCGGTTTCTTTATAGTATTAGGCATTGAGATTGCTGTTGCTTTGTGATTTATGCACGTCTTTAAGAGCTCAAAAAGCTTTTGGAGCACATATAGCAAGTCGTTTCGTTGGTAAACTTGAGCCTTCAAGAACCTCAAACTAAATTAGTCACATTTCTTGCTGACAATGAGGTTTATTTTACCCTGAAGCGAACCAGTATGATGCCCCCACATGTGTAATGCCAGCACTCACCTTGTTAGTACAATATCCTTCATGTAATTTTCAGCAGATTGTCAGCAGTGAATGCAGCTGGAGCCTGCCTTGTGCACGATTAAGGGATCTATCTCGAGGGCGTAATGCAATTTACAGCGCCTAATGCATCGTATGACTTCAAATTGAGACGAGCCATATGTGAATAACATATGTTGCATTCAGCTCTGCCTTGGGGCATGTGGCGTCTGTTTAATATGCGAGTTTGAGTTGAGAAGTAGTCTCTGAATGCGCGCCAATTAGTGTGGCAGCTGCAACTGCAGGTAGCATTGAATGCAATTGAATTAGCGTTGATTCAAGTCGAAGACGCACAAAGCTCCGGCTCAGTCGGTATATACATACCAAGTAATTGTCCTGTGCCCATAAATTAAACCAGCTGACTTGAGAGCCACTTAAGCAGTCCCTTGAAACAGTTTAAATTAGCTAGAATGCTTTTTATACCATCGATGGCTATCGTTGTTTGCACACGCTGCGTATACTTTATAATTGCACATTTCCCGACTTGAACTCAAGCAGCAAGTGCAGCTACTTAATTGCATTTTATGCATACCAACGTTATTATTAAATGCACTTTTAATAGACAAGTCAATTTGCCTTGTCATTCTCGTTGCGTGTACAATGCGACGTATGCGCAATGTGTGCTAAGTTCTTCATTAACAAAGGGCAAAAGACTAGAGACAAGGCCGTCTTTGTGGAAGAGGCATTGTGGTAAAGTAAACGTAAATGCCAATAAAATGCAATTTGTATACTGCAGTGCTGGAAAATGTCCCTTCAAAAACAGAAAACTTTATCAGGAATTATCTAGAATTTATGTGGAAAGCAGACTCAAATTTAATATATTAATAACAAAAAACAATTCAAATTTATGAATGTACCAACACTTGCGGAAAATTGTACAGCTCTTATAGCTCTTCCAATTTGGAATACAAAATCCACAGTTTTCAGCGCAATCATCAGCAGACTTGGCCGCACAGTTGTTGATTCAAGCCGAAAGTGTTGATAGCTGGAGGGCGCATCCACGACGCATCAAAAGACGAGTCAATCTATTGACATATTTCCCAAATGGCGACAAAGCCAAATGGCAAAAAAATATATTCCAGACCAGAAAGAAATCAACTGATTTCACTGAGGCTGGCATAAATTATGAGGCGCAAAATCAACATTGCTCGATTGCCTTTAGGTAAGGGGTGCGACCAAAATGCGCTGTTATTCAGTTATTCTGGGACTCTAAGCCCAAGCGGTGCTGGTTAAGTAGCATCACAATCCCTCAAAGTAGAGTTGAGGTAAAAATAAAAATAATAAATACAAATAGATTGACATCTATTGTCTGTTACATTAAATTACACAAAGTTAATATAATCATCCATTAGTCTTAATTAATCCTAATGCAATAAGAGTCCGTCTTCATCGATAGGTCAACGTCAACGCGCACCGCAGAAATGTGTCAAAATCGCATCATCAATTAGCTAAATTAGACCAGACACACTCGCAACATGTACGGGCTGCTGTTGGAGAATCTTTCCGAGTACATCAAGTCAGTGTATGGCGAGGAGAAATGGGAGGACATACGACGTCAGGCAGGCATCGATGCGCCCTCGTTCAGTGTGCATCAGGTGTACCCCGAAAACTTGCTGCAGAAGCTGGCCAAAAAGGCGCAAACGGTGAGAGTGCCAAGCAATATATATCAATACCATCATCAGTTATAATTGATATTGATTATGGTGCGTTTCTTAGGTACTTGGAGTATCGGAGCGCGAATTTATGGATCGCTTGGGCGTCTATTTTGTCGGCTTTGTGGGTCAGTATGGCTATGACCGAGTCCTCTCCGTGCTGGGACGGCATATGCGAGACTTTCTCAATGGGCTGGACAACCTGCACGAGTACCTGAAGTTTTCGTATCCACGCATGCGTGCTCCCAGCTTCATTTGCGAGAACGAGACCAAGCAGGGCCTGACGCTGCACTATCGGTCGAAGAGGCGTGGCTTTGTCTACTACACCATGGGGCAAATACGCGAAGTGGCACGCTACTTCTACCACAAGGAGATGCACATTGAGCTTGTGCGCGAAGAGATCCTGTTCGATACGGTGCACGTGACCTTTCAGCTGACCTTCGATAACCGCGCTTTCACCCTCGCCTCGCTGGCCATGACGCGCGAGGAGAAACACTTGCCAATTAGTGCTCACGTGTTATTCGAGATATTCCCATTTTGCATCGTGTTTGGGTGAGCAAAACGTCGTTAATACCCTTTCCGCTTCTTCCTTAACATCAGTCTCTTATCCCTCCTCATGCAGCGCTGACATGGTAGTCCGCAGTATTGGCAACTCTTTAATGGTCATCTTACCGGAGCTACTGGGCAAAAAAGATAACCGCCTGGTTCGACCTGGTGCGACCGCTTATTGCGTTCAAATTCCAGACTGTATGTTCTCAGCGTATCCTTATGGATTATACTTATTATAATATTGATTGCTTTTCATCGACAGATACTTAATCGCACCAACAACATATTTGAGCTGGTCACCGTGGATCCAGTGACTGAACGTTTGGATGCACAGAACGAGGATTTGTTGGTGCACGACGATGGCAGTGAGCCGGAGAAGTCCCTAAGGCTAAAAGGTAAGTAAAATATATATTATTAATGTACAAACAATCATAATTGTAAGCCATGCGTTATGGATAAGACCAAATAATAAGTTCAATTACTTAATTAAATCATTGCTCAACAAATAAATAATAAACATACAAAGTAATCGACTTCATCTTCATAACTAACCGTTTATGAATATCGATAATTATCTCTGCTGTCCACTTGCATAACTCCGATAGCGTTGCCAGATTAATTCAAAAAAAATTCAAACTGTAAAAATTCAAACTTTATTTCTCCTTTAAGGTCAAATGGTTTACATGGAAAACTGGCGCATGATAATGTTTCTGGGAACACCAGTGATGCCCGACCTGACATCGTTGATCACCACCGGGCTCTATATCAACGATCTGTCCATGCATGACTTTAGCAGAGATCTTATGCTAGCGGGTACACAACAGTCTGTCGAGCTGAAATTGGCATTGGACCAGGAGCAGCAAAAGTCCAAAAAGCTGGAAGAGTCCATGCGAAAGTTGGACGAGGAAATGCGACGCACGGACGAGCTGCTTTATCAGATGATACCCAAACAGGTGGCAGATCGTCTGAGGCGTGGCGAGAATCCCATAGACACCTGCGAGGTGAGGCAATGTATAAAATATTAACGGAACTGTATATACGACTTCTTCTTGTTTTTACTGTTTTAGATGTTCGACAGTGTGTCCATATTATTTTCGGACATTGTCACCTTTACTGAAATTTGCAGTCGAATAACGCCCATGGAGGTGGTGTCGATGTTAAATGCGATGTATTCAATTTTTGATACACTAACCGAACGGAATTCGGTCTATAAGGTGGAGACAATTGGTGATGCTTATATGGTAGTGGCTGGAGCACCGGATAAGGATGCAAATCATGCCGAGAGAGTCTGTGATATGGCGCTTGATATGGTCGATGCCATAACCGATCTTAAGGATCCCTCAACGGGACAGCATTTGCGAATGCGTGAGTCAGCCCTATGCTAATCTATTATCTTACCTACACATGATAATATACCAATTCAATACCGAACCAGGTGTGGGAGTGCATTCGGGAGCTGTGGTTGCGGGCATTGTGGGCCTTAAGATGCCCCGCTATTGCCTGTTCGGGGATAGCGTTAATATCGCCTCCAGAATGGAATCGACAAGCATTGCCATGAAAGTGCACATATCGGAGTCGACAAAAGTGCTAATTGGACCCAGTTACAAGATACTTGAACGTGGTGAGATTGATGTCAAGGGCAAGGGCACTATGAAGACTTACTGGCTGGAGGAGCGTGAGAATCGTCTGCCTCTGCAGCTAACAGCTGGACTACAGTTGCATCCCATGTCCGCTGGACCACCCCTAACGCCTTTACCTAAGGCCATTATGCCGGTGCCAGTGGTGAAGTCACAAACGCCTCTGGCACCAGTGGTAATAGCAGCTGCAGAACCAGCACCACAACACACTCACATTGCGAACGTGGTGCTGGGAGCCGGCGGTGCATTAGCTGCTGCGACAGCATTGGCGCATCATGCTCCTGCTGCAGCACCTGCAGCTGTTGGATCAGATGAGCGCAGTAATCGCATATACTCGCCAGTTACCTTCAAGGATGTAGCGCGACGCAGCATTGCCAATTCTCCAGTGCGTAGTGGTGCCGCTGGCAGTGGCACAGGCTGTTGTCCCGAACAAAATAAACGGCGAGAATCGCGCTCCAATTCCACTGGTCACGTTTTCATGCGCTCGCCCAGCGACATCTTTGGCTCACTCATACTGGATACCGAGGAGTTTCTCGAGGACCTGCAAATCTCTCGTGGACCGCTGGTGAACAGCGCTACAAACAACAATGGCAGTCAGTCGCCTACTGGTTTCAGTCCGACGCCCCCCTTTCGGATTGGAAGTGCACCGCCCAAGCCAAGACCAAGTAATCCGGATAAATTTACGCCCGAGGAACTTGCCGCAATGGATCAGCAAACACCTCCTTCAACGGCACCGGCCCGAGAATCTGCCACATGCAGCAGCGCTGGCCTGAAGCCTTTGACGTCCAATGTTTCTTTGGAGCGGGAAAAGGCAATTAAACCAAAGTAAGTCCGCAGATAGAAACAATCTTGGATACATTGCTTAACTTTAACTCTCATTAGAAAAATCTCATTCTCCACCAGAACGACATTGGAGGCAGCTAACACACCACCACCGGCACAACCTACTCTAAATACAAGTGCGTCTACTTCAAAAGTAGCTCCCACTACCGTCGTATGTCCAATGCGACGGCCCAAGAGTCCGTCTTCGGTTTCGGTAGGCACAGCACCAGCTGTAATACAAGCGACCACCAGTAACAGCCGCCCTAGCTCGAAGGACTCCATAACATCCATATCATTGCATTCACCACCACCGCATCGTTCCAATTCCGCACCAGCCAGGTAAGAAACTATACATATGCTGGAAAAATTCCTAGGAAAATGTATGTGATTGTTTCTTCTGTTCTATAGACCCTATTCCATGTCGAAGGCTGCTCGCAAAGCCTTTCTCGCAGCTAAACAAACTAAGGCCATGGAGAAGCTGGACAAGATGATTGAAGAAGCGCAGGAAGTGGAGTCCCAGTCTACAAACAAGCTAGCATCCATGCGTCTTGCCAGTTTCGGACACGCTGCAGACGACAGTGGCGACTTAGCAGCTGGTGGCTGTCCACTGTTCCTACCACCACCTCCACCACAGCTTCTGGGTCGTACCATGCCCAGTTCCATATCGGATTCGAGCATTTGCAATCATGGGTAAGATTTGAATTGCATCATGAATCAGAAACAATATCCACTCTTTATTTTCTTGACAGGCACAGTCATGCCCCCAGCTGTCATCATACACTGCACGAGCCCAAGCTGAGCAACAGTCAGAGTTTCCAGCATACACCTAGCTCCGGTCCCATAACCCATCAATGCTGCAGTGGCTTTGGACACGGAAACGGTCGACACTCGCATCGTATGCATTCAAATGCCTGTAGTCTGCTATAGAAAACATGAGCATCCATTGGTACTGGAACTGTGAACCCTTCATATCATCTGTTTCTCTCAATGTTCCTGCGTGCTTTTAGTCTATTGTTGGCAATTATTAGAGCTTAGGTCCACCTATAATTGTACTTAGTTAGTTGTTGTTAGTCATAGTTGAACTTCATCTGTGTACCTAGAGAGCTGGCAAACAGTCGTTGATATTATACTAAGGAGATGTACATTGTATAAGGAAATTAGCCTTGAATAGAAGTTTATGATCTCCAAGCTCTAACACATTCTCTTATGCTATTTAGGGCTAGCTCTGTATGTCTCTTTTCTTTGATAGTATGCCTAACCATGAATGTCCAGCTCTATAAACTAATTAGTAGCTAGTTGGAAGGCTTTCAATGTGCATTAAAAAGTCTGTAATAAATGTTCTAAAAACTAATCATTATTATCTACAACAAATACACGCATACATATATATATATATATATATATATATTTATTTATTATATATCTATGTACGTATTAAATGTATCTAATTAAATGTTTAATCGCAAGATACAAATTTCTTGACCTCTTGAAAATGACAATACCAAAGAAATTACATCTACAAAAGCAAATTTTAAATATAATTAGGGCTTCAGAAACATTGAAACACAGCTGAGAAATAAATTGAATAAATATTATGTGTCTATGTATGTATGAACTAATATATATTATAAATATCTGTGTATACTATCTGTTGCAGTAAAAGCTCTTAAATACTTAATTATTTTTCTAAAGTGTGCAAAAGACAACGTTAAAGATTAAATTCCAAATAGAGAAAAGGAGGAAATATTTGTATATATATTATCATAAATGCATAGATCAAGCTGGTTAAAGTTTGAAACATCAGACCAGCCACAAATTGTACTATCAGTATATGTATGTATGTATAATATAATATATAGAATTGAAATGGAGGGAAAAGCGACGCTAATCGAGTTAGGAAATTGTCTAAATCGGGTTATGATACTTATTTTTTAGCAGTTAGATTCACCTTAAAAAAAAGAAAGTAAACATAATTGGCAATGGCTTGAGGCTCATCAAGTTTCTCCCACTTGTTGGCTAGACAAGAATTAATAAATGCATATTGAACACAAAACAATGGCAATCAATTTTCAATGCAATGGAAAGATAGAATGTGTGATTTAAAACAAATACAGAAATGGTTTAGTTCTATTAAAATAATAATATCGTTCTACAATTTTATATTTCTATTTCTTATTATAGCTTTAGAGTGTTTTTTTCGAAGGTCCAAGTAACATTAACAGAAATTTCTCTTAAACAAAGCGCTTGCAGCATTATAAATGTGGTTGAATACAGCAGAGATCATAAATTATATACTAGTTAATTTTTTCTGTTTGGTATTTGTTGTCATTGAAAGAAATTGAATTGATTTTTAGCGTATCACAAAAATGAGAAAATAATAGGATATGAGGTAACGATACAAATATATATCTATATATAGGTTTCGTGAAGTTCCAAATGACTAGAATTTGTTGTTGTGTTCGGGGTTTCCTTGAGAACATTGGTGCGTTAATAGCGGTGGGAATTATACCGTTTCGGAAACAGACGTTGGAACGGATTCTGAATTGGAGTAGATGACCGCACCGTCCAGGGTTTGAATCGTCTGAATGGTGGTCTTACAATAGAAACAGACCTTTGAGTTCATCATGTGCTGCATAATACAGTCACTGCAGGACTGATGTTTGCAAGGTGTAAATACGGCAGTGATAGGCTTGGCGCAACAGATCGGACAGAGCGAATCCTCGGATGGCAGCGTTATGTCGGAGAGCAACGATTGCTTGATGCGCAGACTCTCAATGAGTTGTCGCACATCTTGAATTTCGTCGAGCGTAACATGCGTCGGATCTGTAAACAACGTATACGTAATAACCCACACAGTTTGAACAAAAATGAACAGAAAGTTACTTACAATCGTTGAGAGCAAACTTAATAATTGGGGGATCCGCTCGTATGCGCTTGGAGTTATTCAAATTTGGCACGCGAACATCATTTGTCAACGGATCAATGTTCGGTCGCGTTGAAGGATCGAAATTACCACGTGGTATTTCCTTTTGCTCCAACAGCGGCGTACATATCTCGCCCAATGCAAACTCCAATGTGGCAAACTGAAAACTCGGATCGGTGAGGAATGCTCGCGATATACGTGTCACCTTGGGCGGCATCATATCTGTATCCATTTCACCACGCAACAGTGCCAACAGTATGCCCAGCGCAGCTGTGATAATTGGGAAGTGGGTAACGGCATTCAGATCGGCGGAGCACATGTCCACCACGAACTGAAAACAACCGGGAGGAACTGTTACCCGCGACAGCACCTGGCTGATTAGCTGACAGATCCGATTAAGTAATAAATCGCTACTACCGCGTGTCTCGTCTGACACTACGTTTGGTGCAACGGTTATGATCATCTCCAGGCAGCGCATTAACGAAACGGTCAACTCAAAGCACATAGAACAGATCTTCAGTTGCTTGGGCTCAAACAGAGTGTTTTCCTGACGCTGTGCCGTATTTTGTATCTGTACAAAGACTAAGAACTCATAAGAAAAACAATACAAAATAATAAGACGATAGAATCTCACCTCCTGCAGCAACAAAATGAACTCTGAGAAGGCCCAGTTTAGCTGTGTCAATACAGAATTAAGAAATGTGATGGCAAAGGGCTCATCTTCATAGAGCTTAGCACCAATTAAGCGCTGAAAATGCTTAGATGGATTAGCTGGCGCCACATTATGCAACAATCCCGTATGCGTTTCATTCCGCGATCGACTCCGACACAAACCATGATGCAAAGGTTGCGAACCACCCTGCCACACGCTTGGCTGACGTGCGTCCTTAAAGGCATAGCCCTCGCCGAGCCAAAATCTTAACAGAAGCCAATTGCTTTGACCCCATGCACGATTCTCATAGGGACGCAGCAAAGCACGCACTAAACATGACTGAGCACGTTTTGAAGCACGTTCCAGAGCACGAACTCCAAATTTGTGGCATGTCAACGTACCCAATGCTTGCAATAGCGAATCTTTACAGGATGCAAGAACTATGCGCCCATCAGCTGAGTGCATAGCCAAAAATTCAGCTGCTGCGTTAACACTGCATTCAGATTCTGCCAATTCAAACTGGGCGCGAATATCATGATGACTAAAATCCATCACAGTGTCTAAAAGAATAGGTAAAGTATTTATGTAGACTTCAGGCACGAATGCAAATAGTGGCCCAGTTGCGGAGGCGCTCTGTTGAAAACAATTTGTTGACAATAAGATAGAAATTTCTTGGTTCAAGATCAAACTTACGCTTACGGTGCGTAGTATCCGTTCTAAAAGCCAAATGAAGAGACTACAACGATAATTGTTCAGTGCAACGGCTCGTAGCCATACCTGTTTTCTTGCCAAGGATATGGAGCGTGTCTATTGGATTAGTGAGTTCGTTTTAATCCGTTCATTAACTGCATTAACATCACTTACCGCAAAAACATTCTGCCGCTGACTAAACTTTAAACGCAGTTCGGACATGACCTCCTGATGGTTCTCATTCATACAAACATTAGCATGCTCCTCCAATGCTAACAGCTTTCTTTCGATATCCTCCCGATAATATTTAGTCTCCTTAAGTACCTCGTTAAGTGTCGCAATCTCATCGCGAACACTGGCAACCTTGACAATATATTTGTGTCCGGCAGAGTAGTAGAACAGCACACAAATGTCAAGAATTTCGCAAACACTGGCTTCGGTGGTCAAGTTTCCAGGGGCCGTATCGTTCTGTGTGGTACGCGGACTGAGGAAGTGCGTGAAGGTGGTGTTGTGGGCTCCTTGTGCGTGTCCAATCACAGCCATATTGTTTATGTTTTCGCCTAGGAGGTAGAGCGTGGTACCTGTAATCGTTCTAGTTTTACAAGTACAAAGCAAAGGGTATCAATGTTCAGTTATACATACCCACTTCGTTGACCCGCAAATTATTGCGCTCCTCATCATAGATTTGCTGAGAGCGCTCTGTCCCGAAATGCGTTTCTATGTCGCCTCGATGGATCTTATGCAGATGGGAAAGAACTCCACCAACACGATCGAAATGCATATAATCAAAGCTTCGATCCACAAAATATTCAGCATTTACTTCCATTACATGAGTTGGCAGTTCATCTTTGAAAAGCGTGCGAGCCTGATCGATTAATATGGCAACAAAGGCAAGTGCCACCGGAGCATCTAACGGATGTTGTATACTTGACTGCATAAAGAAGAATGCATGGAAGGGCTGAAAGAGAGAAGAGACTATGGTGATAATGTCTCGCAATGTGTAAGGTGAAAAGAGCTTACACGCTGTTCCATGCTTAAATCGATGACATAACGTCGCATTTTGGTCAAGAACAACTTTCGACTGGAAGGAGAATCTTGAGCACCATCTGTGTTGATCATCAGTGTGTTGAGGAAGTCTTTTTGAGTTGCATACAAGCCCTCTGTACTCTTCCGCACCTTCTCCACAACATTTAGATACTTATCCTTGGGCCCGTCAATGCCCTCTGTCCAGGCCATAAAGTCTGGCAGCAACTCACCCAGTATATAAAACTCCAACGGATGTATATACAGAAAGAAGGCTAGACTAGAAAGCATAATACCGAAAGTAAAAATAATTACAATTCATTCACAAAAATAATAATAACTTACCAATGCTTCTTGAAAAATTTACCCTCTAGCAAATATTTTCGCGTTTGTTCGTGAAGACAAATAGAGTGCAATACAGTCAATGTCTGACGATGTCGCTCGTAGTCTAAACCTTGCACGGTATGTGTGAATCTACAGAGTAAAGCATTGACGAGCTTACGCAGCACAAACTTAATTTCGTCACCCTCCATAAAGTTCCAAAGTAACGACAACAGACCCTTAAGCACGCTATAAGGATTCTCCCTCTCAGCTGACAGGGTTGTCATATTCGCAATTCGCGAAAGTAGAACATCTTCAATGATATATGTATCGAAGATTTCGTTCGTAAGACGCTCAATAAGCAACGTAGCAAATATACAGTACACAGTCTTTTTTGTGGACACTCGCACCTCACCCTCCATTGGGTTGGTTGTACTCGATTGGGCATTGTAATGAGAGAAAATACGTGCCAAATTGATGAGATAGTCCAAAAGTAAATTGGTACGACGCAGCTTAAGGATGGGGCGTGACATTAGAGGCTGAAAACGAGGCAGTGGATACATAAAGGGCCGGTTACCAAAATTTGCCTGTACACCTTGTGTATATCCAAGCGAAACGGTCGGAAAGAATGTAATTCCCGGCCCCCGTTGTATCTTATCAAATGCTATTCCCATCGAACGTCCATTGCGATAATACTCAATAATCTCCTGATCAACATCGATGGTTACGCCGATAATATCACCAATTTGCCACTTGTCGCCATATCTGTGACAAGATCGAGGATTAGATGGGTTTATATAAAGGTTTTACTTCCGTACTTCCTGGTAGAGATATGCCAGACCTGTTGCTTGCTGCCATCGTAACCGTAGCTAAATTTTGTATCACCCACGCCGCTGTTCTCATTGAATACGCAATTTCCAGAAGCCCATCCAATTTGCATGACGCCCTTTGTGTGGAGTTGAATCTATTGAAGGTTACAAATATATACAACTATGTATGGAAAGTTCAACATAACGCGCACGTGCAAACCCCACTCCCAATACTGTTCTCAACACACTCCCGACATACCCCATTGAACTCTCATCCCCTTATATCCTGTAAATACTGGTGATTACCTCATACATCCATCGGCCGCCATAAACGCAACAATTTGCTCGCACTGTATTAAAGCTTCCTTGAGAACGCAAAACGAGCCTGTCGGAGGAGACACGCACAGTGGTCGTATAGTCTACATCGAATATGGCCAGGTCAGGGCCAATGCGTGCTTCTGTATCTATATAGAGCTTCCGTATTTCCTCATTACTGTCTGTTTGTATTTGCTGAAACTTATCCTCCAGCCAGTTCTTAACAATAGTCATTTGCCTGCAAAACATACACATTGCGTTACATTACATATTTAATATTTTTAATGCAGATCATTCGCCTCACTTAGTAACAGAGAGCTCCTCGACCTTTTGCGGTATGGTATCCTGAATGTTGGAGCAGTTTCCCGTATCAAAATCATCTTCCAAGTCGGAGTTGACGGCGCCCAGGTGCTCGAAAATGTCTTCATTGAAAACTTTCACGAATAATTTTGATATCGACATCTTGGCACAGTTAGTGTAAGTGACGCATGGCTTGCTTTTTATTAAATTTTACACATAGTAATTCACAACATTCATTTTCTATCTTGAATTACAATCTAAATTTGAATTAAAATAAATATTATAAGCAACTGGTGTGCCCGTACGTTTCCAATACCAGAAATGACAAAGAAAAACACAGATGTTTGTCATAAAATCGCCGACAATCGATTCCCATTATATTTGGTATGACCATTTTACGGAAAATAATTTATACTGCAGGTTATTATCGATTTAAAGCAGCTGTTAAAAGTTTATCGATAACAAATAACTTATTGTTGACGCGTCACGTTCGTAACTCCATCAAAGTAAAACTAAATAAATAAAAATGGGAAGTGATTGGGATGAAATCAAAAGATTGGCTGCAGACTTTCAGAAGGCTCAACTCACATCTACATTGCAAAAGTAAGTATAACAGACAAAAACAACTATTAAGCTCATGGTATCTATCATTTAGGCTTTCTGAGCGAAATTGTATTGAAATTGTTACCCTCCTTTTGGAGAAAAAACTGTTGGATGTTGTTTTCACCAATGATGGTAAGGAATACATTACGCCGGACCACTTGGAGCGGGAAATTCAAGATGAGTTATACGCAAACGGCGGACGAGCTAATCTTGTTGAAGTCAGCAAAACGCTGAACGTCGATCTCTCACGGATTGTTACTCTGGCGGAGCGGATTGCAGCCGAGAACCCACAGATACATCTTATGTTGGGTCAACTCATCGATGAAGATTATATTACGCATATTGCACAGGAGATAAACGAAAAATTGGCGCAACGTGGCGAAATATCAATATCCGATTTGACTTCGCAGTTTGATTTGCCCTCGGACTTTTTGCAGCACAATGTGGTGGAAAAGCATTTGGGAAAAATTATCAAAGGTCGTCAGGATACGAGCAATCCTCGTGTTTTCTTCACACAAGCCTATATTCAACGTTGTAAGGCCAAAATACGTGGTGCACTGGCTGCAATCACCAAACCCACCAATGTGGCTGTTATTCTGCAGCAGATCAATGTCCAGGAAAAGATCTTTCACTCGCTGCTGGACGAAATATCGCCTGCTGGACAGGTTACCTCAAAACAGGCTAACGCCCAGTATGTACCACACATTTATGCCAAGACCCAAGCGGATTGGGTGAATTCCTTTTACAAGCAAAACAATTTCCTGGAATACGAAGCCATCAACAAGTTGGGAATAACCGATGCCAAGGCATATATACGTAAACAGTTTCCCAATGAGCAGTTCTTGTTCCTCAAGCGTGTTGCGCTTAGCGCTCGTCTTATCGAATTGACCGTCCTGTCCGCCCTAAATGAATGCAGTGCCATCAAGTCATATCTAGATCTAGCCACTATCTTACCCTCCAATCTTTCGGAGGAAGACATTGAAGAGACTTTCGATTATATAATAGCACAGAAACAGCGTAATGCCAGTAACTTTGTGTATATTGAAAACATTGGTAAGTCTTGGTCTTAGTTGAGAATTCAGGAATGTGTTTGAATCTCGTTATTTATTCTTCTTCAAAGTCTTTTCGCAGGCATATCTAACGGAGCTAATCCAACCCTGTCAGGATATGGCACAGGCAGTGGCAAAGGCAGCAATCGATAATGGTGTCTATCAGCAATACATTGTGGATAAAACGTTAGCCCAAAAGGGCAACAGCCTAAATGCTGCCCATGATGCGGATGACGACAAGCTGGATAAGCGCGATGATCGTCGTAAGAAAGCCGCCTCTGGCAAAGCCGGTGGTGGAACCCAGGGCCGTGAAACGAAAACAAAGTCGACAAAGAAACATCAACGGGGTAGAGCCGCTGCTCAAAATAATGACAGTGACGACGAGGAGGAAACACAACAATCAATTAGCAGCAAAAAAACAATGAAATCCCTTGAAATTGTCAAATTAAACGATATCACGAAAATAATTATACCCCCATTGGAACAGGAAGGTCTGGAACATCTAGCACAGGCGATTTCTAAACTCTACTTGACGTGGGTTGATATGATAATTATTAAAATTTGTTGTAATTAAAAATGCATCTTTTTCCACACATAGCCAACTCAATCAGGTTGCAATGGCCAAGGCCCAAGAGTTGTACGAAGCGACTCCTCAAACAAATCGACGCCAAACCCATGCTGCGATACAAGAACGCGTCAACACTCTTCTCTCGGACATTCGACTATATGAGAAGGGATTAAAGCTGTTTCCCAGTGACACACAGACCCAACTGGTCAAGTATCTACTTAAATCGCTGGGCAATGACATTTGTAACGAACTTACTCTGTATGTGGCTGCTGAGTGCAGTCTATCGGTAAAGACGACAAACCTTAATGTCGATCAACGAATTAAACTGATCCAAGAGTGCGGTAAGTTAATAAATATTCTACTCAGGATTGACATTACATTGTCTTGTGACTCCAATCTACAGATGCACAGTTCCGCAATGCTTTGCTAGAACAAAACAAAGCCTTGAACAAGTCTATCGAAGAGTTCGAACTTGCTACGGAAGCAGTGTTGAAAACCTGCAGTATGATTATCAAAAAAGTTGATAAGAAGAAGGATCGCCAGCTGATAATCAGCCACAAAGAGAAGCTACTACAACAACTACAGGAGTGTCGCGAGCCGGCTCTGTTGCTACATCTGGCCACCTTGATACTTTTTACCACCATCACTGGCTGCATTTTGCATGCCTCTGGCAAGTTTGTCTCCGCCATATTACAGCACATTCGAAGCACACTCAATGAAGAACAGAATGTACTCTTGTTGCGCTACCATGGTATGACCTTAACATTTCAATGGATTAAATAACAAATACAATTTTAACATCGAATATCCAATTCCAGATCTCGTGCTGCAAGTGCTGCAACAGGCATCGTCGGAAACTTCAGAATCCAAGTCTGTAAACGAACAATTGCAATCACTGCAAGCTGAAGTTGTGCATTTGGCCCAAAACTATTCGCGTTCTTCCATATCCAAGGCTGACTAAGAATGCAATTAAAACCAATTGGAAATATTTAATTTGGACACATTAATTGGTTATGGTTTGCTTTAGAAGTATGTAATTTGGAATTGTTAAATATTGTGTACATATTTTAAATTTTGCTATGCATGCAAGTCTCTCCTGGAATAATAAATTTATTAAACAAAGAACACAATAAATATTGGATGACGTTTTAGGTATTAAAATTAATTTACGACTAACAATCGAAACACATTTGTGGAGGAAGTCCCCGCATCGACTATACTCCTTTCGCTTAAGATTTAATTCAATTTTTGGAGCTATATTACCATAAACTTATGAACTTATGTACAGTTATACAGTGAATTTTATAGTAATCTGTTAAGTGAAATTCGTGAATAGCGTTCTCTTACAGTTTTGAGCCAGATCATCGTGTGATTTATGTAATTATTGCTAAGCTCTCGATTAAGAGTATTTGATTGTTGCTGTTTAAAGCGGGAACCCATCATTGAGCTAAAATAAGGAATAGTCTGGTCACTTGCTCACTTTATAAGCTATGAAGTCTTTGCAGTATCTGCTTCGCTTTCTCACATGATTGCCTTTACAAAAAGAAAAACAAAATTAATTTTCTATAGTTAACACATTATTTGCATACATACATAAATTGTGAATTGTTAGCATCGCAATTTTCCAATGTTTGTCGAATGTAGTTTATGAATAACTCCAAGTTCTTGAGCGTATCACTGTTGGGCAACAGCCACACTGTCGGTAAGGTATTAACAATGATATAGGCCTTACTGATGGCATCGTTTGGCGTACAGACACGCATTGCCAACAGCAGATAACGATTAAGCAATGCACCTATGGCCAGCTCCCGCAGTGACTTGTCTGCCAGTATACCTTGCCAGCTCAGGAAATTACGAAATAGTTTCAAACCACTACAAAACTGGCGTTGAAAGAACGATCCTTTCGCCTCCTGCACCCTAAAGTAATAAAGTAGAGATTTAATCGAACACATTTCTTAACATGCACTTACTGCTTGGGAAAGATTGGTATAAAAACGTCGTTTTCAAGCGCGAGACGCATACGCTCCATGATGGACTCAAATAGTTTCTTAAGCTGTTTGTTATTGCTTTTAAGGGGGAACTCACGACCCAAGCGATTAATAAAGCCAACCAGACGTAGCGTTTGCGTTGTTGATAATGGATCCCAGCATTCGCTGACAAGAGCTATAAGGAAATTAGACAAATTATATACCATAAGAAAATCAAATAAAATTGCCTTGTACGCACAGTTTACTCTGGGAAGCACAATCTTTTCTATGAGCGAAGGCACCAGATTTACATCGGGATCCTGCTTTAAATGCTCAATCGTCTCATCTGACTCGCAAGCGTACAGCATGCAGGCCTGATACCATTGCATTGTCTCAATGTCTGTATATTCCTGCAGCAAAGGTGACCACAGATGCAGCTCGTGACGGACCAATGGTGCCAGCAGTTTGGCCAGACAAAGGCTTACGAATGCATCCTGATACGAGTTGAAATCTGTTTTCCTCCAAGCATAAAACTTCTGGAGTACAAGTTCAATTTTACAGAAATCATCAGTGACATCATCGAAGGCTTCTGCTGCTTGCGTTTCAATCTGAGCCTTAGCAGCCAAACATTGTTCCTCTTGTTGGTCTGCAATCTCATCGTCGCTAGACATGCCATCCAAATGCGAGGCTAAAATTTCATTACGTTCCCGTTCACAACGTCGACGTGTGCGTCGACCTTCTCGCTCCGCCGCGCGTCGAACTTGCTCCTCGTATTCAGGTGTGCGGCGGACCGCAGCTGATACAGTTTCTGTAGATTGAATGAATATATGCAATAGGTTAGAGAAGAGTAAATTTAAGAAATCTACTGGGTGCTGCCTTACTTGATGCTTCAGCCATCTCCTTGGCCTGATCACGTACATCTTGTCTTCGCCGATTAACCAGATAGCGCTGGCTCTTACTGTACAACTGAAGAGATCGTTTCTCCAAATCGTTTATCAACGGCGATTTCGCCGCCAAGCAATCAACTAAATCATTAACATAACATTTGACTTCTTGAAAAAACTTATATTTAGCAGCCGCAGTTGGAGCATTTTGTTGACACTCGAGTTTCTGGAGTCTCAAAGATTTCAGTTCTATAGAAATACGCTCAATGCTGGCACTGTGATCGTCGTTACGCTCCTGTAGTTCATGGAGGCGCGTTGTGATAGCTGTACGCATCTCTTGAGGTGTACGTAGTGCCGTAGCCTTTGCCTTATCCTTTTTAGGCTTAACGAAGTTGGAACGCGTCACCGATGTCAGGTTACTGCTCCTTTCTATGGATTTTTTAGCATATGCCTGCTCCAAGAGAGTTGACGTGGAAGGCGCTGGTAATTGCTGCGCCATATCCTCAAATTCTATTGCACTCATACCGCTGGGCGCTGCGGGTTTGATCATGAAACGTGATAGTACCGTTTCATGCTGAGCATGAACCAATTGAGCTCCAGTGACACCTTTACGTATCTGTTGATTCTCCCATTCATGCATTTCGCGATCGGAATCTTCCTCGGTTACTAAAGTTTGAATGAACAAATATTAGATACAGATTCGCTCAAACTGAACAGTTACGTCCATGGGACACAGCCAAATTGCTGTTAAATAACTACATACAATCATTTTCAACGGCATAGAACTGTTCGCGACGCTCTTCGCGCTCCTTGCGACCCGTAATGTCGCTCATATCCATGCGTTCCTCATCATCCGACTGATCACCCTCGACATCTTCACGTTGAAGTCGTGTACTAAGCTTTGGCGGTTCCTTCGGCTCCTCCACAGGTATAAAGTCACTAGCACCTACAAATTCAGTTAAACACATTAATAAATTACTCATTACACATTTCGTTAATGCTTTCGCACCCTGCTCTCGTGCGCGCTGTCTGCGTTTTCGTGCCGCATGTATCATGGCTGCATCTGGTATAGATCCACTCTCTAGCATTTGCCTTAGATGCTCGGGCTTTGAGAATCGATGTCCCGCCTTATCACTGCCTCTTTCATCTTTCTCCTCCTCGTCACTCATATCATCGCGACCGGCGCAGAGGGCAGCACGCCCATTTAATACAACCTCGGGAGTTTCCGACTTCTTGACCACAAGCTGAATTTGGAATTACAAATAAAAACAAATAATATTAAACATATTTACAAATATCAAATAAAAAATATGTTTGAACAACTAACTGTAAAGCGAAAAATTTAAAATGATGTAATTTATCTAATTAATAAAGATTAGATATAAATAAAATTTAATTTTAATTGTTTAAATGAGTTATTATGATTCGATTAGTGTTTCTGATCCAATGTTTGTAGATTCTTAACATGTATATGTGATTATAACTTAGGTAAAAATATGAATTTCATTTCATTTTGAACATGACTTTGGAATTGTTTCTAATGGTCTTAGGGAATAGAAGATTTATTCAAAATGCAGTATTACATCTTTTAATCTGATACGCCGAAGACATATCCATACTCTGTTTTTTTTATATGTATATTAAATTTGATTGACCCTTTTTTATTTTATTTATATCGTATGAAAATTTGTTGTTTTTGTAGAAAAAATTGAATAATAATAACCTTACCACAAAGTCGTCTGTGCGTATTTCAGTTTGGATCATATCATTATCACACTTTTTACTTTTACTCTGTACGTTTGGACTGTCACTCGACGAACTTTTATAAGATCTACTAGAATTAGAGATGCCAGCAGCACCCGAAGCGTTGGAACTGGACGAATCTAAATGCTGTGTAGTACTACCATTCTGATAACCAGCCTGATGTGCCCAGTTTTGTCCCGAGAGCTCCGCCCGCTCCTCACGTTTCTTCTTCCGCCGCTCCTTGTCCATCATTCTCATCACTTTCTTGCTATGGGATGATTTACGCACTTGGAAAATCTCACCATCATCCTCTGCTTTAGCGAGAGAACCAATCAATTAATCATTTAATAATAATACGATAATATGCCACACTTACCATCGTCAGCAAAACTGAGCAAGGCCTTTGCCTTGTGCTGTCCAGTACCTGTTCCACCAGAAGCAATACCATTATCTTCAAATTGTTTGATTGCCTTTTTGCTTTTGTCTTTTTCACGTTTGCCACCGCCAGACAGTGATATTATTGGCGGTGGTGGAGTGATCGTTTCCATGTTGCCACCATCAATGTCCATTGACGACGAGTCGTCATCTTCGTCAGCATTGCTGGAGAAAACACGTCGCTGTATTTTCTTTGGTTTGCGGAAAAGCGACATTTACTACACTTATTGTTCTACTTTTTAAATTGATAATTGACTGTGGAAGTATTGAACAATAATTAAAAGCCAAATACAAGCTCAAAAGACGTTTTCGCAAAAAAGTTCTTCTTCTTTGCTACCGTAATCGATATATTGCCGGCTCGATAACATTTATCGAATAGAGGCGATAAGATATTTATGTTCAATCTCGTCAATGTTAACTCCTCTGTTATTAGCTCACCAATCCGATTAACAGAATACATAATTTGACTTAACATTTAGTTGTTTAAGTAACAAACGTTACTTTTTTTAAAAACTTACATAGACAGACATATTTGAACAGCTTCCAAAGGAAAGTAATCTAGAGAAGATCGAGTAATATCACTAAGCAATGAACATGTTCATTGCTTAGTGGTAATATCTAAATAACATTATAACATTATGAACATGTTCATTGCTTAGTGGTAATATCTAAATAACATTATCATCTTCCGATGAAAATGTTAAATTTACTGAACTTGTTCAGTAACGGAAAATGTGAACGATTAAGGCAAACTGAATGAACGATAAGTGTTCTTGAGTTGAATTTGTTCAACTGAACTAACTCTAAATGGTTTATTACAACTCTATTGTTTGGGGCGAAACCTCTGTAGCTTAGACGAAATTTATTTAAAACTTGACGCAACACAAAGACAATGGGTCTCAAAGGCTGCGAAGTACAATTGGACAATCCTTGGAATACATACTACTCAGGTCAAACACTCAATGGTCAAGTTAAAATAACCTTTGATTCGCCCAAAAAAGTGCGAGGTGAGAGCTTAATTAAAACATACGCATATATACAATGTATATGCAATATATATATATTAAATTTACGCTGGTATTAGTGAAGTCAAGCCCATATTACTCATAAGAATGTCGGTAATAAAACAAAATAAAATATCATCCATACATAGAAATGCGCTTCCCTAACAAATGGCTAACTGGTTATCCCAATAGTAATAAAAGCCGGTCCCGTTATGTGACCCATTTGGGTGGACCCAAAATTTGTTAGTTTCCACTAATTATTAATTTATAAACATTCATTGGAGTCATACATACATACATAGGCAACTGGAAATGATGCTGATGGCGATGATGTCATCGCTCTGTAGTCATAGAGAGAGAATCAAAAAACGTCGCGTAGAACCTATTTATAGAACTAGGGACACACTGAATTCACAGTGGGGCGAGAGGCACTTTGAAAACAAATGCTTAGTGATGATATAAATCCATAAAATGTATTTCTCAATTAAAAATAATTTGTTTTGTTAGAAACACTGTAGTTCAACTGTTTTTATTTAAATATCATGCCATTACAACTTAGTACTAAGTGATCATTATTACTTATATAAATAAATAAAATAAAATTAATATTTAATGAATTTCAAGGTATTATCATACGCTTCTTGGGAGAAGCTAACACGGAATGGACCGAGGAGCGCAATGTTACCACAAGCGAGGGGAAGACTGAGAAAGAGACTACGCATCTAAAGGGACATGAGGAATACTTTAAGATACAATATTATTTGCTCGGCGGAAAGAATAGTGAGATTTCAATTATCAATTCTAATATACCAAACAATTTGTCAATATTAAATTCTTTTAGGCTCCGAGACTGAATTACCACCGGGCACTCACACGTATCCCTTCACATGTGCTCTCCCGGCAACCTTACCGTCCTCATTTGAAGGCGAATTCGGTCATGTAAGGTATACAATAAAAGTAACCTTGGATAGACCATGGAAATTTGATCAGGATATGAAAATGGCCTTTACAGTTATCGCACCAGTAGATTTGAATGTGAATCCACGGGTCAAAGAACCATTTAAGCTTGAATTAGAAAAATCATTTTGTTGCTTTTGTTGTCGATCTGGTCCACTCGCTATAATAACAAGCATACCCCAAACTGGTTATGTTTCGGGCCAAATATTGCCGATAACATGCGAGATTGATAATGCGAGCAATGTGAATCTCACAGCAGTTAAATTTGAGATGCGTAAACTTGTCACGTTCCATACGAACCAGCCTCGCAGCGAGAAACGCGAGTCCAAGGTGGTAATATCTCAGTTGAGCATTGGGCCCATGAATGCTGGTGAGTCTCGTACATTTACGCAGCAAATGGAAATACCCGCTCTACCCCCCACAAATTTGCTCAATTGTGGCATAATTGCGCTCGACTACGATTTACATGTGGAGTGCGACGTCAGTGGGCCTCATCGCAATCTTACCGGTAAGATACCCATTACATTGGGCACAATACCATTGGCTGGCACGAATCTACAAGCTGGTGACCCTTCACTGGCACCAACACAACCAGTCAGTCCAGTTAGTCCTCCTGGCGATGGTGGTTTAGGCGGTGCTCTCGGTTGGAATGTGGCGGATAGTGCCGGCGGGGGACTTTATCCCAATATGCGTATGTAGATGTTAATTGTATATATTTATTATTCTCATTAAACTATTGTAATTTGCAGCACCACCCCAATTCGTTGAAACTGAGTATCGTGCGCCTACAATAACTGGTAGCGATGATTCGGAACACACTCAAGTCATTGGGGATGGCGCATTCGCTCCGCGTTATCCTACTTTTCAGTTCAAGAATGCTACAGCGCCAATAGCAAGTCCTTAAATTTATTAAATGATGTTGAGTGTTCTTCAGACTCCTCATTTTTGTTTGCTACATAATAACGTTATCGTAATAATTTAAACCGAAACTCATTTTGTCAATTTTGTAATCTCAATTATAGCTAATTACTTAGCTAATGTATTTAGTCCTACGGTATTTTGTTATAAAATATTAAATCTACAACAATTTATCAATCAATTTATTAACTTATTTATACCTATTATAATATTCTTGCCCAGTGTTTTATTGGGAAGGAATTCGAGCTAGGCCTGCAAAGTAGAACACACAGATCTCAGCTATTATAAACGCTAAAGTTACCAAATTTGGCAGAAAGATTCCGGCATACTATACGCTGATCACGTTTATTTAAAATGTTTGATGACACGCCCACCGCCCCCGCAAATCACAAATTTGGTTTTTAAAGTCGATTTGTCAGCGTCGTAAAAAATAATACCTTTCTGACTTTAACATATACTAAGCTGAATGAAATATCTACGTATTCTCTTAATTGCAACCCGATCGGACAATAAACACAGAAGTTATTTAAGAAAGTATGAGCATAAAACCATGTGCTTGTGTCAGCTAACAAGTGAGGCGGGCTAGTGCGTATCTGAACGCCATCAAATAACACTCACGAAGGGTTAACACTTTTATTGAAAAAGAATCAAGATTGTATGTAAGGAAAAAAAAGCATAGTTAAGTATTTATGAGTTCAATGTTAAATAAATAATGCGATCACTGATCACTGTCTGTTTTACACATCTAATTTATCATTTTTTTTGACATTTGTTTTGTGAATCGCGCTTTTCAGCCATTTTTTTGCAAGCAAGTTTTAGGCACTCAAGTTTAGATTTGGCATCTGTGTCTTCATCTTCCCCCGATTCGTCGTCTTCCTGACCTTGACTTTCTTCAGCCATTTTACTACACTTCTCCTTCTGGGCCATTTCTGCGCACTGTTTTTTCTGCTGATCTTTTTCTTCTTGCGCAGCCATTTCCTGGCATTGTGCTTTTTGCTTTTCTTTCTCTTCTTGCGCAGCCATTTCCTGGCATTGTGCTTTTTGCTTTTCTTTCTCTTCTTGTGCAGCCATTTCCTGGCATTGTGCTTTTTGCTTTTCTTTCTCTTCTTGTGCAGCCATTTCCTGGCATTGTGCTTTCTGCTTTTCTTTCTCTGCTTCTTCGGCCATTTTACTGCACTGTTCCTTCTGGGCCATTTCTGCGCACTGTTTTTTCATATTTCCTTTTTTTGCCCCTTTCTTACCATTTGCCTTCTGATCCATTTGACATTTTGCTTTCTGTTCTTCCTCAGCCATTTTCCTACACTTTTCCTTCTCTGCCATTTGTTTACACTGTTTTTTTAGCTTATTCTTGCCTCCGTTTCGTGTGTTTGAAGATCCTTTATTCTTGCACTTTTCTTGCTTGGCAAGTTTCTTACACATTTCTTTCATTTTCTCTTTCTCTGCCATTTCTTGGCATTTTGCTTTTTGCTTTTCTTTCTCTTCTTGTGCAGCCATTTCCTGGCATTGTGCTTTCTGCTTTTCTTTCTCTTCTTCCTCGGCCATTTTACCGCACTGTTCCTTCTGGGCCATCTCTGCGCACTGTTTTTTTAGTTTATCCTTGCCTCCTTTTCGTGTGTTTGAAGATCCTTTATTCTTGCACTTTTCTTGCTTGGCAAGTTTCTTACACATTTCTTTCATTTTTTCTTTCTCAGCCATTTCTTGGCATTTTGCTTTTTCCTTTTCTTTCTCTTCTTGTGCAGCCATTTCCTGGCATTGTGCTTTCTGTTTTTCTTTCTCTTCTTGTGCAGCCATTTCTTGACATTGTGCTTTCTGCTTTTCTTTCTCTGCTTCCTCGGCCATTTTATTGCACTGTTCCTTCTGCGCCATTTCCGCGCACTGTTTTTTCATATTTCCTTTTTTTTGCCCCTTTCTTACCCTGTGCCATTGTTTTACACTTTTCCTTTTCTGCCATTTTAGCGCACTGTTTTTTTCATTTTTTCTTTTTCAGCCATTTTATTACACTTCGCCTTCTGAGCCATTTCTTGACATTGTGCCTTCTGCTTTTGTTTCTTTGCTTCTTCAGCCATTTGACTGCATTTTTCTTTTTGGGCCATTTCTGCGCACTGTTTTTTTAGTTTATTCTTGCCTCCTTTCTGCTTATTTGAAGATCCCTTCTTACACTGTTCTTCTTGTGCAAGTTTCTTACACACTTCCTTTATTTGGTCTTGCTCTGCCATTTTTGCGCACTGTTTTTTCTGCTGCGCTTTCTTTTCTTTTTCAGCCATTTCTTGGCATTGTGCTTTCTGGTTTTGTTTGCTTGCTTCCTCAGCCATTTTTTTACATTTTTCCTTGTCTGCCATTTCACCGCACTGTTTTTTCATGTTTTCTTTTTCAGCCATTTTATTACGCTTATCCTTCTGAGCCATTTCTTGACATTGTTTTGCCTGCTTTTGTTTCTCTTCTTCCTCGGCCATTTTACCGCACTTTTCCTTCTGAGCCATTTCTGCGCACTGTTTTTTTAGTTTATTCTCGCCCCCTTTCTGCTTATTTGTAGATCCCTTACACTTTTCTTCTAGGGCAAGTTTCTTACACCCTTCTTTCATTTGGTCTTGCGCTGCTATTTCTGCGCACTGTTTTTTCTGTTGATCTTTTGCTTCTTGTTCAGCCATTTCCTGACATTCCTCTTTTCTGTTTTTTTCCTTTTGTTTCTTTTCCATTTTACTGCACTTTTTCTTCATGGCCAATTCTTCGCACCGTTGTGCCACTTCTTCTTTACTCGACCCTTGTTTAATTTCTTCTTCTTTTTTGGAAAGTTTCTTACATATTTTTCGCATTTTTCCTTTTTCAGCCTGTGCCTTACTTTTAGCTGCCAATTCATTACGTTTCGCGGATTCAGCTATCTGCAAAACCTCTCTTTCAAGTCTTTTCTGCTCAGCTTGCCTGCATTTTTCCTGCTGGGCCATTTCTGCGCACTGCTTTTTCTGTTTTCGTTTTTCTTTCATAACTATTTTACGACACTGTTCCTTCTCCTTCTCAGCCATTTCCTTGCACTGTTTTTTCTGCTTATTTTTCTTTTCTTTCTCGGCCAATTTAGCGCATTTTTCCTTTTCTGCCATAGCCTTACATTGCTTCTTTATTTTTTGAGTTTCACCGTTATCCTTGCAATTTAGTATACATTCTTTGACTTTGTTTTTTTTACATTCTTTAGCAATATTGTGTTTTTGTTCCATAATTATTTTGAGGTTATCGTAGTTTTCTTTATGAGCCATTTTTTTAAAATACTTTTTACACATATTTTTCAATTTCTCAGATTCATTTTTAGTTTTCATAAACTGGATTTCATTTCCAAATTTAGTGAATTTTCGGAAAACCTTCCTGAACTCGTCAATTATGTGCTTATATTGCTTTTCGAGTTGTACCGCCAACATTCCACCTATTTATAGATAAAATGTTATTACTTCATTTTAGTAAAAAAACAAAAAAATGCCAAAATTTATCCTTACTTCCTGGTGATGTGCTAAATTTCGAAGATGCATGAAGTTGCGTGAAAACGTTGGGCTTATACAAATTTTGAAACTGTGTATTTTTTTTCAAAACAAGAACCAAACGCCGAATCATTTTTTAATTTGGTGTTATATATTTTCTACTATTAATTTAGTAAATTTTGAAGAGTGTGAGCCAAAGCAGTAAGTTGTACTGGGATTTAAAATATATTTTTGTATTACCTTACAATTTTCGAATGACACTAATTGAAAAGCATTCCGATCAGATTTTTAATAATATATATAAATTACTTTACTTACAGTATTTAACACAACCACATTTCTTTAATTCGTTTTAGAAATAGCGTCTTATTTCCATTTTGAATGTATTCATGCAGCCCTTAACTACACACCCAATCCGAGTTGGGCTAATGTGTGCCATAGAAATACGCTTACTTAATTGAGGAGATCTTGATTCGGTATTTGGGTTGTATCCCAGGCGGAATTCGTCTCGTTTTACACAAATATCGTAACAAGCAGACATGCTAGAGAATGTCACAGACATGTCACTGTCATGTTAAGGACATGTTACAGATATGTCACAGTCATTGTACAGACATGTCACAGACATGTTACAGACATGTCACAGACATGTTACAGACATGTTACAGACATGTCACAGACATGTTACAGACATGTAAAGTACATTGTTTTATAAAGATAGCTCATAAACCTGGAGCCTAGTGCCAACAGATGGACACACAGAAGGCAAGGTCGATCCGATCAATAATAGCATACATATATATACTTTATGAGATCGGAAACGTATCCATAAGTACATGTTAAACACCTGGACAAAATCTATTTTTCATACACAAAAGAATAAAACGATTTTTTTTTTTTTTTTTGGTTTATACTTTATTAGTTTTGAATGTACAGTAATATTTGGAAAATTGAATAAAGTTTTACATTTGAAATTCGAATTATTTGTGTGTATTTTTTGATTTCATTTCCACCAGTCTGGATTTTGAGTTAGTCGACGACACGCTTATATTTGGCTCTTTTATTATTTTCGGTTGGGGCTGAAAAAAAAAATGAGTATTGCCGTATGGCATTGACCTACAAATAACCTAAGTTTCTAATAAGAATGAAGCTGATTTGTGGGGTCTTATCAACGACAATTACGGTTCGCATATAAAATAGTACATACATTTTGTTCGTAATGTATTATTGTAGCAAGACTCAGTTGACGTCATTCACCTCAGTGTGACATTGAATACCCCACAGACGGGGTCTGATAATAATTCAACTAATTTATGATAAGTACCGAAAGATCAGCTTCTTCCCATTCTACGTACATATACTCACAAGTCTATTTACGTGAGCGAACCGCTTGTCCCGAATTTCTTGTACAACGATCTGTATTTTTGAATTGCGATCCTTACTTACCTCAATGGAAGTCTGGGGTTTCGTTTCATGATTATTAAGTCCAGATAAGATTTTGCACATTTCCAAACGTTTCTTAACTATGACCTGAGAACGAAGACATAGTTGTTTTAGATCTGTAGAAATCAAAATATCTGTTGTTGGTTGTTTTTTAATAAGTTCCGAAAGGCGGTTGGTGAAACTTTTCCAATAAAGTGGGGACCAAAAACGGGGGAACACAGACGAGCTGAAGTTTTGCGCAAGCGAATAGGTGCCAAAGTCTCTTTTACTGCCTGGCTTATTATTTTTTCCGTTTACCAATGTCAATAAATAATCCGAGAGGGTCTTTTTTGCTTCGGCTGCCAAAACTTTTTCCGGCTTGAGAGGTGCTTTATTGTCCTCTTTTGGAGTTTCCTTTAAATTATCATTGAGCTGTGCTTTATTCTCCTCTTTTGGAGTTTCCTTTGTTGTTGGTGGGGCTTGTTTTGGATTCTCAATTTTGCCCCCGTCAAGTTTGTATAAATCCTTCAATTTTTGACTAAAAAAGTCCGCAAAGGATATATCATCTTCAGCGGCTTGTTTTTGATTATCTTCAGGGTTCTCCTTTGGTTCTGAAAAATATAAATCGGGTTCAATATCCTCATTTTCTTTTGTCTTATCATCATCAATCATTTTAAATCCCTCATTATTGTCGGTTCCGACTTTCTCCGTCCTTTTTTTTTTGGACATTGGTTCTGAAAAATGTTGATCGGGGTCTTTCGAATTGTCCACATTTTCTTCACTTTCGTCACTATTATGTTCCTTATATGTGTCACGTTCGGGTTCATTCTCAGTTATGCTTGCTTTGTCGTTTCCTCTACTTTTCTCTCTCCACCTATTAGGCAATATGTCCTCATTCGATTTAAAATCGCTAAATCCCGATTTCTGAGATTCTGTATAAGCATCACATGTTATGGTTTCGTTATGGGTATGATAAAGGTCTCCTGGTGTCAAACTGCAGTCCGATTTTATTTCCGAATTATTCACGTTCACATTTAAATCAGTAGAACTACTAAACTGAGAAGGTTTGACATTTCTCTTCACCTCAAGAGGAATCGACGATTCGTGCGAAACAAACATATTTTCGCTTTTCTTAATGCTTTCGATTTTTTTCTTTAATTCAGAAATTGTATCAGCAGCATTTAAATTCGACTTCGGAGTATATGAATATGAAGTATTCTGATCTTTATCTGGAGTTGCAGATTTGACTTCCAGAGAACTTAAGAGTTTCTTTTGTTCTTTAATTTTCGAAATCATTACATCTATCGCAGATTGTGCTTTTATATTTGGATTAACAGTTTCGTTAAGTTTTTGTTCATCGGATTGTTCATTAGTTGTATCCAAAGCATTTAAGTTCGAGTTCGGAGTAAATGAATATGAAGTATTCCGACTTCCATCAGGAGTTGCTGATTCGACTTCCACAGAATTTAAGTATTTCTTTTGCTCTTGACTTTCGGACATCATTTGATCACTCTCCGATTTTGAAAACTCAACAGTTTCTTTTTCGTTTTTTGTAGATGGAGTTGGTCGAACTGTGTCTTTCTGGGATTGGTTTTGTGTCATATTTTCCTGACTTTGATCAACAAATTTAATTGGCTGGTATGTGGTAGCATTTTCCGGTTCCTCATTTTGCAAATTAAACGACTTGCTTAGCTCTTCCATTCTCTTCCTGTTATTAGCGTTTAAGAGCACAGCAACTGTACCCCTTAGCGGCTTTTTAGTGAGATCAACTGGCTCAACAACTTTAGTGAATTCATTATTAGTTGACTGAGTAATATTATATCCAGTAGTTTTCATTGTTATCTCGCTATCATGCAATGCCTTTATTTCACTGTCTTTGTGATGATTTGTGCCAAACCTATCAGAAGTTTCGTTTAAAGTTTTCGGAAATGTCATATGTTCATCCATTTTATCTACAGTCTTTGGATTCTCCTTGAAAAGACTGGTTACTTTTTGGTCGTTTCCCTCCTTTTTGCTAGATGATTCTTTGGTTTTTTTGAATGAGAGCGTATCTTTTTTATCCTTGATATCATCATTCTCTGCACGAGGATTACTCTCAGTCAAAGCCTTGTTTTCTGTTCTTTTATTGATAAATTTTTTATCTGTCATAGATACAATTTGATCAAAAGTGAAGTATTTGGGTTTTATTCTGAAGTCTTTGCCTAAACTCTTTGCCAAGTGACTTTGAGGGATTTTATTGACACTCATTGCAACTGATTTTCCTTCGTTTAAGGCATTGGATTCCATTTTTTTCCATTTGTCGATATCTTGTTGACTTATATAGGACAAATTGAAAGACTTCTTAGCCTTTAATTGTTCATTATTAGATGTAGATGTTGTATCTGTCTGGTCTATGGGTTTGCCAATAGGGTTAGCTATAACTGTTTCAGTGGGCTTAGTCCCACTAAAAGCCTTGCCTCGAATCTTTTTCTTACCGGTTTTATTATTATTCACTTGTCCTGAAGTTTTTTCTGATATTCTTTGTGAATCTTTACTTTTCCCTGCTTTCCCAGCATCGGTTTTAGGAATTCCACCCAAGATTTTAACACTTTCTAACTTTCTATTATTAGTGGCATCATTTTTTCTTTGTAAAATCTTACTATTTCGTGCTTTTTTAGCTTTTTCAATAGGGTCCGGAATTCCTCCCATAATTTTAATTGTTTCTAATTTATCATTGCTTATGGTTTTCTCAATAGCCAACGAATTTTCAGAGATTTGTGCTTTTTTGTTATTAGCAGAAGATTTTCCAGTTGCTTCAGAGCTGTTTAAGACTTTCATGTTATTATTATCAACAAATTGAGTGCTTTTGTTTAATTTTGATCTTAATTTTTCAATAATATCACATTGTCCTCTTATAATGTTTATTAATTCCATTGGTTTTTTCGTGGTACCAGATTCAGCGTTCGTCTCCAATTTCCTTGAGTTATTTTCGTTTATCTGTTCTCCAGAAACATTATTGTCAGATGGTTCGCCTTGATCTACGCTTAGTTGAGCTTCATTTTTTGATTCAGTAGACATTCCACGGGGAATTGATTTTTTAGAAATAACATTAGTAGATTCCTTTTTGCAGTCTTGTATTATTTTTGACGAATCAGCTGCTTCTTTCTTCTTATCAATTTCGAGTTTTGCTTGTGACTCGTTGATTCGTTTGCCAGAAACAGTATTCTCAGATGGGTCCACTTGACCTAATCTTTGTTGTACTTTATCTTTTGATTCAGTAGATATTCCATCTGAAACTGATTTACTAGAAATAACGTCAGTTCTTTTTGCATGATTTTCAGTAGATTTTGCATCCTTTTTGAAGTCTTGGGTTAATTTTGAAGAATCTGATGCTTTCCTTTTATCGAATTCTGATTTTGCTTGCGATTTGTTTATAATATTTTCGATTATTAGTTTGTCAGAAATAGTATTGTCTTTTGATTCAGTAGACATTCCATCTGAAACTGATGTTTTAGGTATAAACACAGTTCCCTTTTTTTTGCGTGTTTTTGTCCATTTGATTCTCAGTAGATATAGCGGTATTTTTCAACTCTTGTGTTATTTTTAAAGAACCAATTGCTTTTTTCTCATCTGATTCGATTTTAGCTTGCAATTCCTTTGACATATTTTCGATTTTCTGTTTTTCCGAATCATTTTTGCCCAATGGTAAACCGAGTTGTGCTTTATCTTTAGACATTCTATCTGTAACTGTTTTATTAGAAATAGGTTCAGTTCGTGTTGATTGGTTTTGACTTTCAGAGTATGTTGCTGTCTTTTGCAAGTCGTTGTTAATATTTAAGGTTTTTTCCTGAAATTTATTCTCGTAAATGGGATGAACTTTTAAAGTATTATTTAAAAGATTATTTTTTGTTTTGGTTTGCTTTTCTTGTTCGGAACATTTTCTAGCATTTCCCTCCGTTTTCTGCGAATCAACAGCAGCCTTGCCTGCACTTTGATCTCCCGTTATGTTTTTTCTATTACCTTTATCTCCGTCGTTGGCATCACTTCCGTAAGTGCATTTGGTCTGCATATATAAGCTAGGACGTCTAGTAATTGCCATTAAGCGAAAGAATGTTTTACAACACCGCGGATAGCGTCCAAATATCTGATTGGCCATGATTCTATATTTTTTTACCACGTGTTCAAAAAGACCTTTTGAAAACTATTGGAATTTTGAGTGTCCTTAAAAACATAAATTTAGTACGAGTGAAATATATTTATGTTTTTTTATGTGTTTTTGGTTTATATTTAATGTTGAATATTATGACTGATAATGCTAAGATTACTCAAATAAACCAAACAGTAATTTTGCAAAGTTACTCATAACTTTGATAAGGGACGAGTTTATTGATTGCTTCTTATATAAATATAAATATAACCACTAAGCAATGGTAATAACAAATTAAGTTAATCAGAGTACATTCCATAATTGTAGTTTACTCCAATTCGATCAATGTAGATATTTATAATATATATTGCCTACATACTATGTGGTATATGCAATCATAAATAAGGAAATAAGGATCTCTGAAAACATGTTGATAATATCTAAATAATGATAACAATATCTTCATCATACTGTGCAACTGAAATCAACTGAATAACAAAAAATGTTTGCTTTAACTGTATTATTATTTATAAAACGTTTTTATTGAGTAACGATGATTAGTTTAAAATTACTATGATTTAAAATTTAACGGGATTGTTTGTATTCCTGGGCTGTACATGTATCATAACCTTTATAGCTCCACCCAAACCGAATCGTGCCGTCTCAAAGGCCTTGGCAGTCTCAGTAATGTCAAAATGATGTGTGACGAGCCGCTTTACATTCATCTTTCCAGAAGCAACGAGCGCCAATGCACCGGCATAGCTATAGATATATACATATATACAAATTAGAACAGACAGAATGGATTATGTTCCCAATCGAACTCACTCGTTGCAATAGCGAAAAACTCCACGTATGTCCACCTCTCGGGCCAGCGCATTGAACAGAGGCAGCTTGATTTCCGGTGCACCCATTCCCACAATGACCACAACTCCTCCGGAACGCGTAGCCTGGGGATTAACCAAATGTTGATATACTTAAGCTAGCAAGATATTATATACTTGTAGCTCTTACATAGATAGCCAGACGAGTAGTGGTCTCTGCTCCGCAACAATCGATCGATCTGTCCGGGCTTTCACTCATTATTTTGTGAATGCGTTCTGTAATCTCCTCGGCCTTGTCATCCCGACCAAGCAGCAGAGTGTGTGTGGCGCCCAGTTCTTTGGCAACATCAAGACGTTCTTGCACCAGATCGGTAATCAAGATCTCCGTCGCACCCATTGATTGCGCAGCCTGAGACATATGGATTAATCAGTTGCTGATTAAAGCTAATCACTCTCTAGCCATAAACTTACGATCAGTGTGACCAATCCAATGGGTCCTGCGCCCAGAATAAGCACTTTGGAGCCCAGGCCAACTCCAGCACGGCGGCAAGCATGGACGCCCACGGACAGCGGCTCCAGCAACGCACCCTCCTCCATGGTAACATGGTCAGGGAGCTTGAAGCAAAAATTTGCCGCATGCTTGTAGTAGCGAGTCAGATTTCCATCGTAGGGCGGTGTGGCACAGAAGATCATATCATCGCAGAGATTATATTTTCCCTCCTTGCAGAGATCACAGCTAAGACAAGGCTTGCCCGGCTCGATTGCGACACGATCACCCGCAACCAAATGATTTACATTCTTTCCAACCTTGGCAACAACGCCGGCACTTTCGTGTCCGATAATCATGGGCTTCTCCAAAATGAAGTGTCCAATTCTACCATGCGTCAAATAATGGACATCAGATCCACAAATTCCGACACTGTCCATGGCAATCAAAACCTCTGTGGATGCCAATTAACGGGATTACAATACACTCTTGTTAACTAGGAGTGTTTCCACACTTACCATCATCCGAAATCTCTGGAATCGGACGTTGTTCCTAATTTAAACAATTAAAAAATTATCACTTAAGTTACATAGAAAGCAATCACAAGAATTTACCAAACGCATGTCCTCAATTCCATGCAGAACTGCTGTCAAATTATCCTTTGCCATTTTCGAGAAGTATTTTAATGCTGACGCGTATATATAGTATGCTCTGAGATCGTAACCGCACGCTAGAAACGCTGATGTTCTACTAATTCCAAAATATTCAATGTCACAGCTCGCCGGGTTCTATCAGCAAATTTATTTCCACCACAGAGGTGGAGGTGGAATATACATATATAGGAACACAAACATATTTGTGTACACCGAACGTAAGTATTTATGTTTGCATATGTATATATGAATGAATATATGTACAGTCTGTCAAGTAACTCTTTACATTACATTATTATGTGCATTTGAGTAAAGATTTACTCCTTACAAATGCATATATACATTACATTAACATGAGTATTTGAGTAAAGTGTTACTTGACTGTCTGTATGTATTTATGTAAGTACTATATGTCTGTGTTCTTTATTGTGTTTCCTATCAGAGGTGGGTGTGTATAGTTCAACTATGTATGCGTATGTTTGCACACATTTGCTGCGTAATTGCCGCTTTAGCCCTTTATTTGTTATCGCCACATTTATTAAGCGCTGCTGTAATGCATTCTCTGTCAATATTTTCCACACTATGCGCATAAACAGAATTAGCCGGCATACTTATAGAACTGTGGCTGTCTCGCTCTACTTCACAGTGCCACAATAATGATTGCCACTGATTGCTTTCATTGCGGACAGTTTTTTAACCTCTAGCGGCGCATGCATGAGTTGCAGGCGAGAAATTGTAAATGCAATAATAGAATTTTCAGTAAATAAAAAACCGGTATGTAATTACAACACATTCATACTTGCTTATTATCATATTCAGTAAGTAGGAAACCAGTCTGCATACTCTTGTACGTACATGCATACATATAGTACATATAAAAACTAAACGGTAAACAAGTGTACTAGTGTATATAAACTTTGTTTCAGTCGATTTAATGAAGCTGAAATACCTGCTTCCTGATAATGACTATAATTTATTCAGTTTGCAACTGTGTATGGCATATTTATAGTAACATACATATGTATGTATATATCAGATCATTATTCAAAATTGATATACGCTCTTTGTTATCTGTGCATTTCGAAGCAGCTGTCCCTAATGCATTCTCGCTACCTTGTTTCCAATATTGGCAAATTCAGAACTTGATTATCTGTCTCACTTTAGCTTATCACGTCTATGGAAAAAGAACATTATTTTTGTTTCCTTTTGACGAAAACACTTTATCTATTACGGTATAGGACGTTGTTACTAAAAATAGAAGTAAGAATAGTAGTTTCAATTAATTTTTTGATAACATCTTACATGATTAGCTTTTATCTTCTCAATCTTAGGTCGATGGAAAAGTTGTATAGGTTGGTGTACACTGTACAGTAAAGCTGTTAGAATGCATTATAAGCGTTATGGAAATACAACTACATATGTCGGATTTAAGAATATCGAAAAGAACAACAATAATTCCTAACAGTCCCTGTTATAGTATTCAAAATAATTTAAAGTAAAGTATTAACGCTAAATAATTAAAGTTTTATGTTGGTTTATTGTGTTAAAGGTTTTATTCACATATTTTCTTTTAGAATTAGATACATATATTATATATTAATATCCTTACATAATCTATCATTGAAAATTGTTAATCAGTTGTCCATATACATATGTATGTCTGATCCAATATATCTTTATTTTCCTTGATTTTGTGGTAGATAGTTTTCCCATTTATTTATTCAATTTATATTTTATTCGAATTTAAAGCCCAAAATCAATAATATGAAAGGGTATTTAAACTTCGGCGATCCTACAGATAGCACTTTAATATTTATATTTATCTTAACTTTCAGAATGTCTATTTAAAAACGTTTGCTTATATTGCATATACATATGAATGTGAGTATTATAGCCTCTAGTATCGGCTTTAAATATAGTATATATGGAGTGCTTAAAAATAAAAAAATTGTTGCTTATAGTTAAGAAAAAGTTTCCATCACGAATACAACGCAGTTTTATTTTTTGTTTGTTTTGTATTATTGCGAATATAAATGCATAATCCGTAAATGCAATATTGATGCTTTGGAGTATTTATTTGGATGTTCCATTAAGATTTGAAAGGATTTGGCTTGGAGTTTGAAATAAACATAAACTCTTAGGTAACCAACATTTTTCAGAGAGAATACTAAGGGTTATTCGAGCAAGAAGACCGTACAATTATGTAGTTTTTATAATTGTTTGTTGAATATATCTATGTAATATATTACAAATATAAAAATCGACCAATAAACAACATATTTAAAACTGGTATTACGATAGTACTGTCGATAGTATGTGACTTACACGACTAACAGCTTAATATCTAGAGTCTAGACTCGATTAACTTTTGATAGTTATATATCTATATATGTATGTGTATATAGAATATGTATGTAATATAATCTAAAGCTGAACTTTCGTATAAAAGGAACAAATTTGGCCAAAAAGGAAACTTAATGTGTTGAACTTTATCGTAGTTTTGTTTTGTTATTCTTTCGTTTTCCGTACTCGTAGCACTTGATTAGATATTTGTGTACTTATCCTTGTCTTTTTTTATTATGTTTTTACGTTTATCACACATGTGGTCTAAAATCGAAACCGTCATATTAGTTCGATATGGATGAGGGCTGCATAGCTTTGAATCTAGCGAAACAAGAACAATATTCAATTCAGTCATTGCGATAAGGTTCTATAACTTATAACAAAGTAATAAAAGCTAGAGTATCTTGTAAACTCTTATCTACTTATGAGCGCTTTTGGGAAATAGATTCAACATAAAGCTGCAGCCGGCACTTGATCAGACTCAGACAGTTCTTTACATGGACAACTCCTGACGGGGCTTGTTAATATGCAAGCGCTGTGGATCTTGTGGCGCCACACAGATATCGGTTAAGATAACAACCTCGTAGGGGCTACAGTCGGACATGTGTAGAAATCCACAGAGCCAACCATAGAATCCCTTCTCGATGTCTGTGATATCGTTTATCCAGCTACTATACTGCAAACTCAGCTGCCGAAAGCCGGAGTACAAGCCCAAGCCAAAGGTGCACAGGACAATGGCTAGCGGATAGGCTAGAAATAGTATTGGGGTAACGAATATCTTGTGCAGATACGACTTCTCCTCGCAGTAATAGTTGAACATGTTGTACCAGGTGAGGGTGCCAATGTAGAACGAATATACCGAGGAGACGATCGTCACAAAGGGCAAGCACAACAACGAGATGAGAAATATATGAAGTCCGACGGCACAGCTGCAGGTGCAGCAGAGATTGTGACCCTTCTTCGAGTCCGTGGCCATGGCATGTGCATTGAGCTGTTCCAATTCCTCGCGACTGATGTTTATCTGAAGATCAATAGACTGACCCTTCTTTCGACCCCGCTTAATAGTGCCTGTGCAGATAGAGAATTATTTTAGCGTAGTATCAGAGCCAAGGGTCAAATAGTCGACCTACCTGTCATGGTCAAATAGTTGCTGCCGTCGATTGCCTTGCGTGCCTGATACCGCTCCAGGCTCTGATCGTACGTGTTGAGCACGCTAGTTTCACCCGACTCCAAATCCTCGTAGTTGGTAATGTCTGGCGAGGCACGCTGGCTGCGCACGTGCGGCAAGTCCGAAGTGCGTATGTTAACTCGCTTTTTTGAAGATGACCGATTGCTGAGACTTAGGCAATCCTGTGACTTGCTCAACTTGGCATCCAGGCTACTCTCCGAGTAGCAGCAGCTGCTAGGGGTGACCGTGCTGCTCTCATGCCGCTGCGACTGCGTTGACTTGGTACACTGTGAGATGGACTCGAAGTTCTGCAGCTCGTTCAAATTGTTAGCCGAACGTGTTGACTTATTGCTATGCTGAGTCGAACTGGCCGAGTGTGTGCTGGCAATGGTATCCTGGGGGGCCGACTCCTAGTTCACCCGGCAGTTGGGGCAGCGGCTGTTTGTTCTTGATAATCAGCTTCGATTTGAGCAGCTCCTCTTCCAGACCCGGGTTCGAAGGCGATAACTTGGCGCGGTTTGGCTGGAAATAAGTAGGAGTGACCAACTAATAAACTAATTACATACAGTTAGTCAAGAAACTCTTTACACATATGTACATGTTAATATTATGTACATATGTGTAAAGTGTTTCTTGACATACTGTAACTATTTACTCACTTGAACATTCACAATGTGATCCACATAATTTTGCTTTTTAGCTTCGGCTTTGTTTTGTTGACGTTTACGTGGCGGTATGAAAACGGGGCGTTCCTTTGTTAACGCCTCAGCGGCGCTGCCCATCGAGCCACCCTTGCCAACCATTTTATAGTGTGGATTATATTTCTTTACTTAAACAATTAACATTTTCCCTGGAGGACAATTATGCTTGATTTGAAGCTGTAGTTAATTCAACATTTGCATGTAATGCACTTCCGGCTGTTTGTTTCGCTAGTATGTAATTATTGATTTTTCTTCGAATTTCGTTGTCCTTGTGCTGGATTCGCGTTCTATATGCATTCCTTGTTGGGTTGGGCGGGTAATGTTTACAGCTAACTTGCGGCTGCGCAGCATTACATCTGAAAATGCAAGTGAACAGCTGTTGTAGCAAAATATTTAATTTTGATTTTTTTTAATAAGAGGGAGGAAATTTAAATCAATAATTTTATTTTTAATCAAATATAAAGTGAATAACGTATTTAAATCGAAAAATTTTAAAACTATTTCAGTATTTTATGGTATATTCAAATTCGCCGCAGTAGAAGCTTCAACAGTTTTCGCTGTTGAGCGTTGCCAGATAGTCTTTTAATAAAATAAGTCTTTCATAATTTTATAAATATTCAACACTTACACTTGAATAAGTAAAAGTAAGTAATAAGTAAAATATATATTATAAAAATAGAAACTTTTTAAATATCTTACCTTTATACGAATACATTGTTTTTTTTTATTATGGCTTGATCTTAATGGCGCTAAAACTTTGCAGCTTATCGATTAATAATCGAACAATAATAAACTGCAAAATTTCGCCGAAATCTAAATTTGCAAGCACTTTGTAGAAGTCTAGGAAGCATTTTAATTTGGTTGCTAACCGTAAGCTTCGTTTAATTCAAACAAGTCAGATCAATTCACAATAAGCCGACAAGAAAGAGAGAAGTAGTCTAACAAAATCATATGTGTATCATCCCAGTCTCCACATATTCTAGCTCTCTATCAATCGGCTTTCAGCCTTCGTCAATTGCAGTTGGAACGTGCTAGAAATATTGAAATAAAATGTCCGCTACCGAAGGAAAAGTATATAAAAATATTTAATAATAACCAGCAACTGTTTGTTAATGAAATTAATTCAATTAGGTTATAACATGCAAAGCAGCTGTCGCATGGGAGGCCAAGAAACCGCTTTCTATCGAGGAGATCGAAGTTGCCCCACCAAAAGCCCACGAAGTAAGTCGCTCAGTTTTAAAGTCGAATTGTTCTTGGGGTTTTCAACATGTGTGTGTGTGCAATTTGTAGGTGCGCATTAAGATAACTGCAACAGGTGTGTGCCACACAGATGCCTTCACTTTAAGCGGTGCAGACCCAGAAGGCCTATTCCCCTCGGTACTGGGCCACGAGGGTGCCGGCATTGTTGAGAGCGTCGGAGAGGGTGTTACAAACTTCAAGACTGGCGATCATGTCATTGCATTGTATATTCCGCAATGTAATGAGTGCAAGTTTTGCCTGAGTGGCAAAACGAATCTCTGCCAGAAGATTCGTATTACCCAGGGTGCTGGTGTGATGCCCGATGGAAGTTCCCGGTTCACGTGCAAAGGTAAACAATTGTTCCATTTTATGGGCACTTCCACTTTCTCAGAGTACACAGTCGTCGCGGATATTTCCCTGACAAAGGTCAACGAGAAGGCGCCTCTGGAGAAGGTGTGTCTTTTAGGTTGTGGAATTTCAACTGGCTATGGTGCTGCGCTAAACACAGCCAAGGTATAGAAACGGCATAAAATCTTTGTTACATAATCTCATTTGATATTCTTAACATGTGTTTAGGTGGAACCAGGCAGCACATGTGCTGTGTGGGGTCTGGGCGCAGTTGGATTGGCCGTTGGACTTGGCTGCAAGAAAGCCGGCGCTGGCAAGGTTTATGGAATTGATTTAAACCCTTCGAAATTCGAGTTGGCCAAGAAATTTGGTTTCACTGACTTTGTCAATCCCAAGGAAGTGGCCGACAAAGGCCCCATTCAGAACTACTTAATTGATCTGACCGATGGTGGCTTCGATTACACCTTCGAGTGTATTGGAAACATCAACACCATGCGTGCTGCTCTTGAAGCGACCCACAAGGGCTGGGGTACATCGGTTGTGATTGGTGTAGCTGGTGCCGGTCAAGAGATTTCGACACGTCCCTTCCAATTGGTTGTGGGACGTGTGTGGAAGGGTTCTGCTTTTGGAGGCTGGCGTTCGGTGTCGGATGTACCAAGGCTAGTTGAGGACTACCTAAAAGGAGATCTCCTGGTAGATGAGTTCATAACACACGAGATGTCTCTGGCAGAGATCAACGAGGCCTTCGATCTAATGCACAAGGGAGAAAGCCTTCGCAGCATTATCAAATACTGAATTCCTCTCGATTCTACACACAATCTATACTCGATCATATATGCCAAGCATTTGTATAAAATAATAAACATGATTTCATCATTGTATTAAACAATTTTGTGTTCACATAGAGTATATGTTACGGTGGGGGTCTTGTGTCGTTATATGAACTACTTTGAATTTAGTGCAAAGATTACGTTGCTTATCAGTAAAGTTTTCCATATTGTTTTCTTGACGCAAATCCGTTGGACGCGAGCTACAAAGCGATTATTATTATTATTATTATTGTAATGTATAGTAGACCATTACATACTCCAGAAGAAATCCAAATAGTTCAATTTTTCTAAATCTTATAGATTAAATAAAGGAAGTCACAGTTTACACAGTTACATACATTAAACACTCTAGATTTACATATAGCATACACTGATATTTATTTTCCATATTTCGAGACAAGTATAGTTGCTGTGTGTTACACTACAATAGGGTTAATTATATTATATTTCTACCTCTTTTTTTTCAGTATAGTTCACAGTAAATGCGCATGCAGTTTGGTATTGTTTTTTATTTTGTATAATTAATAATTAAAATGACCATTTTAAATGCATACACTTTTGTCCTTAAATCTATGTATATTATGTCTTTTTGTTCTGTATATGCCATTAAGAACATAATTATATATTGCATACGTATGTAAATACATAAAATATCGTATATTGTTTACAATTTTGTTTATGCTCGATTAGCCATAAAAATACTTACAGACTGTGGCGTAATAAGTAATACAATCGAGATATTTCTATGGTTATATGAGTATGAGTATAAGTGTATAAGTATTTTGAGACAATAGACAAACATTTGGGAATTTCATAAGTCAGCAGAAATTCGAAATTGAATCTGAGTATGACGACTAATAATAACAGATAAGAATGTTTAATTTCATAATATTTGATTATGAGTTTCAGAAAGGCAAGATAGTATTAAATTGCAAGACCATATATGGTTAATACTATTGGATAAAATGGTGTGTGAATTGTCTGTATTTGAGCATTGCAAAGACCAGAATCAACTTGACAAAGAGAGGTTGGCGACACGTCTCGAGACCACTCGGCCTGGCCTGTCCCGGCTTGACCGAGCTTTGCCCTTTTACATTTGGGTGTCGTAGTAGTAGAATTCATCAAAGGGATACCCGTAAAAGACCGGGTGCTATGGCACTCACGACCACCGAGACTTTTGCATATCGATTTGGCCCTCCAAAGTCTTGGCCAAGTAGATGACAAAGAGCTGCAGCAAGGCAATGCCTAGGGCAACGCCTGCGATCACATACAGATTACGTTCAGCCCAGACACGGACGATTTCAATGCAGCCGCTGGTCCAGATGCGTTTGCTGGCCGCCGCCACCGAGTGCTCTTGCACGCCATAGCCGCACATAATGTTGACTAGCCCCGAGCTAATGTCGGTGGCATTAATGCAACAGCTATAAGGTACTCCGCACTTCTCTACCGACGGAGATGAGCAATTGAAATACTCATTTTTACCTGCCAGACAGTTCATTTAGATCCGTTGCCAAGTTAAACCACATTATATATACTCACTCCAATCCTGATAACCTGCATTGCTGAGGCCACAGCACTTGAACTCCTGTTGTGCAAAGTCAATAAAGTTCTGCAGATCAGAATCATCACGATACGAGTGAATTATCTTATCTGTAAACTGAAACTCCAAGAAGGAGTTCATGTTTTGAGGGAAGACAAAGCAAATGATGGCTGGAAAAAATAAACAGAAATATGATATTGAACACAATGATGAACTGAAGTCTACTTACCCACGGCCATTTCCATAAGGAAAAATACGAGCAAACACATCGAATAGAACTTGAGGAGACATGTATTCTCTCGTAGGGCGCCTAGACAACCAGCAAAGCTAACCACGAATATTACAATACCAGCGATAATCATGACCAGAGAGATATTGAATATAACGTCATAGATGGTCTCCAGTCGGACCCAGCCATTACCATCCTTCAGCTTATCCATGAACGCATAGACTCCGATAGCCAGCAGCAGCCCCCCAAATAACCAGAACAGAAAGTTTAACAAGAAGATAAGGTATTTCACACAACTGGAAACGTATGTGAAGTGATGTGGATACGACATGCGTGGGTGCATATAATTGCCTCCACCGTGGTGATATCTGTGGTTGCTCATGGTTACTACGGTCTGTGCGTATAGGAGGTTTGACTCTTAGAACCAAGCAAATGTATTAAGTGGCGTATCTTGTTCCTCTTCTTCTTTGCACTCGTTCGCCCTTTGTTGACGCCCTCTTTGCATGGGGTGTTCTTTTGCTGTTTAATTTATTAACCGCGATAATTTCACATTGTTTATTTCTATGGCGTAGCGTTGATCATTCAGATTTATTTAATTGACACAATGTGTCTTGTGAGTATTTTTTACAACAATTTACAATTTACAAGACATTACAGCGATGAATGGGACAACAAAAACAACAACATTTTATGTTGCAGTGCTGACAGAATATTAAATATCTTTCCAAGTAGTTGGCAACGCGCGGAACAACAGCTGCTTAGTATATCAGTCTGGTAACATTGGTTATATTTTAACAGGCAGCTGTTTTGTAGCTTTTCTTAGTTTTTCCATTTCATTCGCTGCGAAAACATTGGCAGTTATTGTATAGGCGTGCGCGGGCTGAACGCCGCAGATTACAACATATATATAGAATAATAAACAAAAGCCAAAAATAGAAATAAAACAAGCAACAGTCGAAAACTACAATATATTAGCAGGTAAGCAATTTTCAGGCGGTGCCCGAAAGACCATCCACCTTCCGCTCCTCCACTTCAAGGACATTGATTATATGTTTCTGTGTTTATGACTATGTTTGTATATATGTTTGCCTTGCGCTTTGCGTTTTAGGCACGCTGATTGGAAAATTATTGTGCACAACGAGGCTGAGATTATGAAAAGTTCTATTGCTATAAGTAAGCTAAATGCATTGTGAGCGAACTGCAGGCATTGGCTTTCTCTCTTGTGCGCTTTCTCTCTGTACCACAGCCAGACACACAAGCTAACTAACTCAAACACACACACACATTAAGAACGTCAAAATACGGAAGTGGGAACAGAGTGGGAACAGAAATATAAGTTTAGTTTGCCTGCGTCTGCAAGAGGGAGAGAGAGCACATATGTGTTGTGGGCAAAACATTGACTTTCCTATGTCTTTTCTTTTGCATTTTCGCAAGTGATTAAATAATCAGCACAGTGCCAAGTGCAAACTGCAGTTGCCGCCGTTTTCGCGTTTTACGTTTTACAATTAACCATTTCGTTGTGTCAATTCGACGTTGAGGCGCTTGTTAAAAATGTTTTCACTTTCTCGCCACGCACTGTGGGCACGAAACATCGTACGTATTGCCTACAATAACAAGCACAGGTGGAACCTTAATCAATTCAAGACCGGAATCATCGCTGCTGTCTCTGTCACTCCACCACCAACACCCGCCGTTTTCCTACGCTACTTTGCGGGTGAGTACGGGAGGGGAAGGGATGTTAGACTGACTGTAAACTGCACAGTGGGTGTGTCAGTTACATATGTGGTGGGTAGGTGGCCGCATTATAAATTGCCCTTTTAATAATGTGATGGGCTTTGATTAATTTCATTCTATTGATTTTTTAATCTAATTGGCAAATTTCCAATTATAGATTAATTTTCTAGTTCAAATAGTTGGCTCACATACTTCAGGCTATTTTTAGTTACCCTGTTGTGAATCATTTCAATTCGATCAGCAACTTGAATTTGGTAAAGCAGCAACGTAAAAAGCGAACAAAAAATTCGAATGAATTCATCGTTTTTAATTGTGCACGCGACACACTTGAGTGGCTTTTCCAATTGTTGCCCCTCTTCTCTCTTTCTTCTCTCTTCCCTCCCTATCTATCGGTCTACCCCAAATTTCCCCATTTCGTTTTGATATTGTTGTTGTTTACATGGGCGCCAGCGCACTTAAAGTGCGGCCAAGCTTAATTATTTTTAACCTCTGCGTTTCTTCGCTCAATTTGTAGCTATGCAGTTGCCCAAGACTTAACAAATCTGTTCACACCTTCCATTTCTCTTGTAATGCATAATGATATCGGGGGCGTTTTGTTTATAGCTTGTTGAGTTTTGTATACGCTACAAATTGCTTGGTTTCTATACTTTTATGGTAAACAAGAGTTTTGTTAAATGCTTTATGGAATCAAATGCAATGGATGGTGTTCGATGCTTAAGATTTATGCTGATTAAATGTATAAAGTTTGAAAAAGTTACAGAGCGGCACGTGTGCTTGACAGCGATCGAAAGAGAAGGATTTATTTAAGGATAAATTTAACAGATTAATATTTATTGATCTGGGTTGCCATATCTCCATACCCTGTACTAATTGCGTGTGCTGCGGTAGAAAGTTAACACTGCACAAGCTCTGATATCGTTGGATAAAAAGAATAGCACAGATTGTGTTAAGATTATATAGTATACATACGATATACAAATATGTCTTTGATTTCTATTCGTTTTAATATCTTATACATATATAAGTATTTAAGACCCCCTAACCGTCTACATCTAATTGTTCTACAATGTTTGTAGAGTGTTTATGCGGCTTACTGCAAACTATTGTTGTTGATAAGAAAACCATTTAGGTTCTTATCATTTATAGGCCAACAACTTGCAACTTTTTAATATACGATCGTGTCGGAATAAAACTGATAAGTTAAATTTAAATGCGAGCTATGATAGGAATCTAAAAGAAGTAAGTGACTTTGCTTCTTTTCTAGGGTTCAACTTTCATAGTTATTCTTAAATTTAAACCTACTGTATTTACTTACTTATTTGTTATACTATTTTCTATAATTGCTTAACTTTGGCAATGCCAAATAGAAGACAACAATAAGCTTAAACCTTAACCGCAAACTTAAGTACATTCTTATATGTATGAACGTGATTCCTACTCAAATTTCAGATTCACGTCACGACGAGGGCAATACAACAGAGTCGAACAGATCCAAGATGGAGAATAAAAGCGAAAAGATTACGGTAAACAAAGAGGAACTGCGGAAACGTCTAACGCCTTTGCAGTATCAGGTTACACAAGAAGCGGGCACCGAGCGCCCTTTCACAGGTTTGCCTTCAAAAACTAAACTGTCAATATTATTATAAAGAAGACGACACGGTTTTTAAACACGATTCTCTTTGCCTCTTTTCTTACAGGGTGTTACAACAAGCACTACGAGAAAGGGATGTACCAGTGTATCGTCTGTCATCAGGACTTGTTCAGCTCGGACACCAAATACGATTCGGGTTGTGGTTGGCCAGCGTTCAATGATGTTGTCGATAAGGGAAAAGTCACGTTGCATCGTGATGCTAGTATACCAGGTATGTTCGAACCTCGACTGCCATACGGCATATGTTATATCTCTTAACTTAGATTCGTTCAGCACCTTTAGATGTTTGCCAAATTTATGCATTTGAGTTTTTCGTTTGTTCAATTTTGATTTCTATTTTTTTTAGCTTTGTATATATAAATTTGGTTTAAGTAGAGCACCTCTTCAAAGAGAGAACTACAAATGTTCTACTCTTGATGTACATATATATAAAAATAACAATTGGAGTTTGGCAGTAAGATAACGCATAAGGTGTAAAGGAAACTGACAGAATTGGTGCGTGACTATCCCAGCAACAAATGCGTTATATTACTATCCATAACTATCCAAATGTTTATGCATATGCTAGTAGTTAATTCTAGATAAAGAAACAAGATATGTATATTGCTAAGTGTAGAGAAGAACTGCAAGAATTGAAATCTAGTATGTCATTATTGTTTTGTTCTCTTCTGTTCGTTATACAATTGTGTTTTGAAAGTCCCAAGTATGTGCATATATGATACATACATAGTATAATGTGAATACGACTGTGTTACTATCGTTCCATTAAGTCCTGTGTTCACTGTAGTTGTTGAGCCGCTTAAACGCATACTGTTTGTGCCGTTAATGTGAGTTTGTCCTGTTTGATAACTGTTTGTGCAACTAATACCCAATTCTGAATAGAGTAACCTGAACTGAAATTGACCTAATTGAGTATTATCTTTTATCCACATCTTCTTTGCTAACCAAATACCAAATACCGACAAACTTTTCTCGAAATTTTCAAAAACAAATCACCAAAATAAACAATACATTATCCTTTTTGCAAACATGATTAAAAAAACAGTAGTAATTTCAAAAACGTTAGGCATGGTACGCACCGAGGTGCGCTGCTCCAAGTGCTCAGCTCACATGGGTCATGTGTTCGATGATGGACCTCCACCAAAGCATCGACGCTTCTGCATCAACTCGGCATCGATTGACTTCGTTAAAAGTACAACAGCAGCGACGACGACATCGTCCAAGAAATAATATAATACCACATATTATGGCCCAGAGAGTCTACTTTTCTATAAAAGAAATAAATATTTTGTTAAACTAATGCAAATTTTATAGAAGTTTATGAAAGAAATGAAAGAAAACATCAAAATGATACCGATCAAATATTGAGGCTTCAAAAAGTATTCTTAAATACCATTTACATACAGTATGTTAAGAAACACTTTTCACACATGTACATCACATTAACATGTACATTTGAGTTAAGAGTTACTTGACAGACTGTATGTTAGTAGAGTACATTTCATTTGAGTTCATATTTATCTCGCGTATTTTAAACAATTATTTTCAATTGCGGTTTCAATGTACATTCATCAATATGTATTCTTTATATATCACTCGAATATCGCACAGTTTCATCAATTCGCGCACAAGCTTTTCCATTTTATTAAGTTGTCCCGCAATATTCATGTTACAAACTGGTTAGGATCCATGTAGATATCGTACATTCATGCATACTATATGACTCTATCTCTATATACCAAATGCGATCGCTTCGTTACATTTTATTTATATTTTCTTGTGTTTTAGTTTTATTTTATTTGGTTTGCTGTTTACTTTCTGTATGTATAACATTGCAAGACTATTTCGTAGCCAATCCATATATATTATTGTCCAACAAACTGAATAATGTGTATTTTTCGTATATTTTTCTATTTCTCTTTTTTTAACTCGCTTCGAAAACCAACAACATTTAATGTAACGCCTGTAAACGTTCTTTGGGGGGTTTGTTTTGCTAACAAAACACACATCACACTCACACACACACCCAAACTTACACTCAACAACACTTACTCAATTCATCGATATAAATGTTATAACTTTAACTCAAAATACCTAATGGCTTTCTAACCAACTTATTATTATAATAACAATCATACAATGTTAAAAACTAAATATAAAACTATGTAAATCACAAATCATTTGATAATGATCTCTTTATAATTTGTCAATTATTTTTCTTCTTCTGTTCGTCTGTGTTATCACCGTCCCCATTCTTATTTTTCTTCGTCTTGCTCCCGATTTTCACAATCTTCTCTTCTCACTCACGCATTTGTCACATATGGCATAATTCGTCTCGCCTTCTCGCTCTCACTCCCTGTCGCTGTTACATTTCTCTCCTACTCTCTTCACTGCTACATTTCTCTGCTACTCTCTTGGCTGGATTAACTCTATTTTATGTTCTATATTCCCCATCCACTCTCACGCGATCTCACCTCGCTGCTTTTCTTTTCTTTCTTAATTGTCTTTTACCATTTATTGTTTCTTTGCCACATTATTTCGTACTCAATTCAATCAAACACTATATGAACCTTCTAATCTGAAACTACGCAATATCAATTATTGTAAAACCAAAACAAAACAAATGAATGAAAACGTAATCTGCCTTATGCGTAACCAAAACGAAAACCACAAACAAACAAATGCAATTAAAAAACGTACCAAATTAATCTCACAATTTAAAAAAATGCAAATTAAAAAGGGGGCAATATTTTACTACTAATCGCACATCCAGAACGCATACGCACCGAGGTACGCTGCGCCCGCTGCAACGCCCACATGGGGCACGTCTTTGAGGATGGGCCCAAGCCGACGCGCAAGCGCTACTGCATTAACTCGGCCTCAATTGAGTTTGTCCAAGTGGATACCGCGGCGGCAGCACAGTCTGGCCAGGCCATCAGTCCACAGGGTACGCCTATTGCGCAGCAGTGAGAACCACCTTGAACTACTGGAATGGAACAATCAACGAACATGAAACAAGTGCGAAAGAGTCTAATCTCCTCCTCCGTGTTGCTGTTAAACCTTTTTACACATTTATTTTGTAACTTTCCGTCAATGTGGCCAATATTTTTTAAAATCGATAACGATAACGAGATAAACTTCCGTCTGTTTGTGTAAATAGCTAAATGTTTCTCTCTTTTACCACTAAGCAATGAACAATGTGTTCATTGCTTAGTGCTTTTACTTTGTTATACACATATACATACATACGTACATCTGCATACATCCAATACTTTGTACTACACTATATTGATAATTTTAAAATGTGCGCGCTAATAAACGTGTATTTTTTTACAGTAAATGTACATATAAATATCAATTTGCATACAATGTGTTGTTCCTTCTCTCTGTCACTCTGGTCTGTATTGGCGCCAATCGGCGTATGCAGGTGCGAACAGCTGTTTTCACCACGCGTTGCCAACTGAACTTAAGGCGCATGCACACACACAGACATACACATACACTGCCACAAGCTCACAGCTGCGATGAAATAGTGATGTAATGAGTGATTGCGAAATATAAAGCGAATTAAAGCTTTAATGCTAGAAAAACAACTATTAATTGAAGAGTCTATTCAACTTTAGTATTTGTGCGTCACGTAAACATTTCAATCGATTCAATAAATCAATTGATAACAGAAGAAGAACTGAATTAAGGTGATCCAACGACAAGTTCCATTCAATGTGTAGGGTGTCCGGCAATCAATCTGACCAACTGTTGGCGTGCATACATAGATACAATGTACATAGGCTTGCATTCGTCAGTGTGTGTAAGTGTATGCGTGTGAGTGTGTCTGTATGCGTGTGTCTGTCTACAGGCTGACATTCAAAATTTTGTATCGCAAGCCGGCAAATTGGTCGCTGAACGTCGAGGCGAGCACAACACGAGTTCTGTGCTGTCTCATTGTAATTTATAAATTTTCAAATTATCTAACTCTCGTAAAAAGAGCAATCAGTGTTGGTTTTGATCTCAGATAATGGCATCCAAGGAGCTACCATCCAATAAATCCACTCAATGATAAGATTAATTATACGTTTCCAAGAAGTGCACAATGCCGCGGCCGAACTGAAATTGTGTATATACAACATGTTAAGAGCTTGCAAAAAACTACAAATCTACCCAAAAAAAGAATTAATTGAACTAAAAAGCAACGCAAGCGCATTGCAATAGCTGCAGTTACAATTACAACAATCGTGCCGTTACATTGCTTTCCGTTACGTTGCGTCACGTTACGTTACGTGAATCGGTTACAAAATGAAGGAATGGCTGAAGATCTCTTGTCTTCTATGCGTCTTTGGCTTTGTACGAGAGATTCGTCCATCTGAGCCATACGTAACGGAGTATCTGTTGGGTCCATGGCGCAACGTAACCGAAGATCAGGTGGGAGATAACACAATTATTCCCTCTATTCACAACTGATCGCTCTTTCTATAGCTAACTCGTGATGTCTACCCAGTTGGAACCTACTCACATCTGGTGCAATTGGTCTTCGCATTTCTTCTTACAGACTTCCTGCGGTATGTACACGATTCTCGCGAAATTAATTTATGTTGTCAAAAATAGATTCGCCTTAATGGAAAACCAATTTGAACCGAGGCAAAAGTGTTGATAACAAACTGGATTTGTTTATTATCATATATTAAATTTATTTTACTTAATGAACTTGTGCTTCGTGCACTTCCTTTCTTCTTTACATTTATGAGCAAGTGAAGAATTAACTTCATTATGTTATTTAACATTAAATTATGTTTTTCCACAACACCTGATTTACTCTTATGCTAATTAACATTACAGATCAAGAATTACACATTTATTCCAAGAAATAATTTCAATTTAAATAAACTTTGTCTGTATTTTGCAGTTATAAGCCGCTTATCATCACAGTTGGTGCCGCTGGAGTGGTAATATGGAGTATGCTTATTTGGACCACCAGTCTGCTCTCTCTGCAGATATTGGAGGTATTCTATGGCACCTACATGGCCGCCGAGGTGGCCTATTATACGTACATCTATGCTAAGGTGGACAAGAAGTATTATCCGCGTGTAACTTCGCACACTCGTGCCGCTATGTTTGCCGGCAAACTTATTTCGGGCATCACTTCGCAGCTGATGATCAATCTAGAGCTTATGAACTACAAGCAGCTCAACTATATAACGCTGGCCAGTGAGTATATCGTATTATAGCGAAGTATTCCTTTGCTAAATTTGATACCTTTCTTTGCTTGTAGCTCAAATTCTGGCCACGATTTGGGCCTTTGGTTTACCTAAAGTGGACAAGAGCTTGTACTTTCATCGCCAGCAATATCAAAGAGAACCTGCTCCACTAGCTGCGCCCATAAATAACCAGGAGCCGGCTGTTGCCGGTGCAGATGCGACGAGCCAACAGACGACAGCCAGTCTGGCAAAGAGCAATGCAGGCCTGTTGCTCTGGCAGCACTTCTACAATGCCTACACCAATCCACGGGTGGTGCAGTGGAGCTTGTGGTATGCCATTGGCCTAGCCGGCTATCTGCAGGTCACCTACTATATGCAAGTGCTGTGGAAGGTTATCGAGCCAGAGCCAAAGATTGCCTGGAACGGGGCTGTCGATGCTGTGCTCACCGCTTTGGCAGCGCTGAGCGCTCTCGTTGCGGGATATCTACACACGGGTCGCATGAGGCCACGTGCCAGTCTGCTCTTGCTGTCAGTACTGTCCGCCTTGGAGGGTCTCAGTGTGCTGCTCTGCTGCAGGACGAACGATATTTATTGGTCCTATGCGGGCTTTGTCATATTTGGAGGACTCTACGGCTTCACCATCACAGTGGCAAGGTATGAGTTCTTATAAATATGTGTAATATATATATATGTAGATCACTTATTAAACTTGTTGCTGCTTTCAGTGCCGAGGTTGCACGTAACCTGCAGGAGGAGAGCTTCGGGCTTGTCTTTGGTATCAACACGCTGCTGGCCTTGGTATTCCAGTCGCTGCTTACCATCATTGTTATCTCGGAAACGGGCTTCGAGCTCGACGCAGTGGGCCAATACACAGTCTATGGTTTCTATTTCATTGTTGTTGCCATCATATATTTCATATCGGTAATGGTGGAGCATCTGTGTCAGCGCAGCAAGTCCAGAGAAAAGCTGGCAGACAGTTTGGAGTAGAGAATTAAGACATCAATAGAATGTATTAAGTTAATTTCGTAGTAAAAATTACAATAAGAATCCTGAAAACAGAAAGGTTCTTGGAGAAAGATCACGTTTAAAATTATATAAAGAAACATCAATCGTGGCTGACATAACTTCATCAAATCTTATCGGTTAGATTGAAATATATATGTATGTACTTAATGAAATATATATGTACTTAGTGTGTGCACAAAACAGATTGCAGTTGAGCTGCCTCGTATGAAATAAATATTAGATCAGTTTTTCATGGATTTCATTGTACTCTAAAAAAACTACCCTTCATTAACTGATTTGTATGTTTTTTGCTGAATATAAACTAGTTTCTATGCAGATTAGTCAGACAGTGTCTTACTTATCGTTGAACTGTTAGCTTGCTATATCTTGTAACTGCCGTCATATCGACTTAAAGAAACAGTTATTACGCCTATTAAGATATTATATTTGTAATGTTAGATGTATAATAAGCTTAGCTAATCTTTGACTGGCTTTATAGCTAATGCATTAATTTTGATTGTGTGAATTTTTCGCAAGTCGAATGTGCAAAACGATTAGGGAAAATGTTTAAGTGTGTTCCATCGATCGACGTCGTCTATTCACGGCGAATTAGCGGAAATCGTGTAGTTACTTCTAAATCTATATAGACCTATTAATGTATGTGTAATTATTTTAATTACTTGTATGCTACACTTGGAGCTCGCTCGAGCTCACACACGGTTCGCGATTAGATAGTAATAGTTAGAAGTTGCACGCCATCGGGTTCACAGATGGCATTGTCTTGGCGCAAAATCTCAGGTCTTCTCTGCGTGTTTGGATTCCTACGGGAACTGCGTCCATCGGAGCCTTATCATGCTGAAATCCTGCTGAGCGATGCTTATAATGTAACGCAGGATGAGGTTAGCCGTTCGGTTTACCCCATCGGAACTTACTCCTATCTGGCGCTTCTGGTTGTGGTTTTCCTCGTCACGGACCTTTTAAGGTAAACGTAATCTACTGCTAGTGCACCCTATAAACAAACATGGTCATTAATCTCCAGACATTACATATGATAGGTATAAACCTCTCATTATTGCGAACGCATTGACTGGCATTGTTATCTGGACTGTTTATATATGGACAACGTCGTTGCTGGGTCTACAAATAGTCGAAGCCTTTTATGGCTTCTATCAGGCTGCCGAAGTGGCGTATTATTCCTACATCTATGCGAAGGTCGAGAAGAAATACTATCCCCGTGTCACTTCGCACACCAGGGCGGCTATGTTTCTGGGAAAGTTGGTGGCGGGATTGTCAGCCCAACTACTGATTGGTATGGATTGGATGAGCTACACACAGCTGCTCTACATTTCAGCCGCCAGTAAGTAGTTTGAGAGGTCCGATCAAGAACTATTGTATATACATTTATTCCATTCCTTAAACAGCTCAAGTTTTGGCTTTATTGTGGTCATTTGGGTTGCCAAAAGTTGAGAATAGTTTGTATTTTCATCATCGATCCAGCAAGTCAAGTAATAACGACAATGCTCCAGCTGAGCAGGCCATGCAGGATCAGGTGCGACCAATGGAACTGCTCTGGTCACACTTTCACAGCGCCTACACAAATCCCATGGTCCTGCAGTGGAGTCTGTGGTACGCCATTGGCCTGGCAGGCTATCTGCAGGTGACCACTTATATGCAAGTTGTCTGGAAGTCCTTCGACAATGTACCAAGTGTGAGTAATAGAAAAGCTTTTCGATTTATCAGTAAATTCTTGAATTCTTGCTGCAGGTCATTTGGAATGGAGGCGTCGACGCAGCCCTTACTGCTTTAGCGGCTCTCTTCTCACTAATTGCGGGCTATTTGCATGCAGGTCGTTTGAAATCCCGCGCTAGCTTGCTCTCCTTAGCGGTGCTGTCGGTGCTTGAGGGTGGCTGCCTATTATTGGCGACCTGGACAACCAATATTTATATATCCTATCTGGGGTATGTGCTATTTGGAGCACTTTACGGTTTTACGATTACGGTTGCAAGGTAATGGACGCTCGTCACTTTTGCATTTTCAGCAATAAATAATCTGTTATATTTCATAGCGCGGAATTGGCTAGCAGTTTGCTTGAGGATAGCTTTGCACTCATCTTTGGCATCAATACCATGGTCGCCCTTGTGATTCAATCATTGCTCACCCTAATAGTTGTGTCCGAGACTGGAGGACTCAATCTGAACACCTTTGAGCAGTTTGCTGTCTATGCGTTTTATTTTATTGTGATTGGTACATTGTATTTAATCGCAGTAATTATGCAATATGTATTCTCCCGCTCAAAGAGTACAAAAACCTACGAGATTCGCGCAATTGAATAAACATGAATTTTGTTTGCAATTTAAGAATATTCGTTGTGTCAAGTACATTGCCAGATCGCTAAAACAAAATAATACAAAACAGTTAATTGAAAAAACAAAATGTACATTTTTAAATTAATACAACTCTCATAAATAAAAATCAATAACAATCTGCCTTAAGATATTTTATGTTTATTTGAAAATCAATCATATATAAATCATGTGGATGCTTTCGTTAAGTTCTTGTACCTAAATATATCGATAACTCTACATGAATAAATTGAATGTACGGTCACATTGGCTCACTCCAACTCTCTTGAATAGACTGTTTGTTAATTTGCAATCGAAGGGGTACTTAGCAAATTAATTTTGCAATAAAAACAAATGGAATCATAAAAGGGAAACATTACGTCGTAGCTGACAGATAATCATATTCAACGGTTACACTCTTAATTGGCAACAACAGTGAGTTTATCAGCGATTCTACGGAATATACAATGAGGAAGGCGAATTGGCCGCCCGGCACCGAAATCTATTGAATATTTTAAAATCGTTCACTATAGTTGCAAAAATGCGCTTCGTACGACGCGGCGTGCAAAAGCTGATACTGGCTGTCAGCGTAGTCCTGATGTTCTTTACGCTGTATGTGCTGAACGTGGAGCCGGAAAATGTCGATAAGGCCGCCACAATGTGAGTTATACCAGATGTCTGGTTATTGGTTGGCGCACACCATATACATATCTAAAAATAAATATATGTATATTTTAAATTGTTGTTTATCTTACTCAGCGAAATAATTGAGCGTTCGATAAGGTCGGCGATGAATCAAGGCGAATGCCGGAAACCCCAATTGCCAATCGATAATCCGGATATAATGAAATTCTATGAGCCGGTTGATAAAATAAAATGCGGATCCGAACTGGATTGGGTTATGTGCGAGGTATGTACGTGCTAATTAATACTCTTGTTCTTGTGTATAAATTATAATAAGTACGTGAAAATGATGCGGGTACACACGTGTGTGATTTGAATAAGCCAAACTCCTCATCGTCTTTCGCTTTGTTTATAATCAATACCTATGAATAATTTTGTATTTTGAATTCAACAGAAATCCATATGCTTTGTGAAGCCTGAAATAAGTGCGATATATGGCGATATTGTGTGTTCCTATACGGACATAATACGAAAGTCCGACTATAAAGCTCGTTTCGGACGCACTGTTCGCATCAAGGAACCTTATGTGCTGCAGGAAAGCGATTTTGTGAAAGTCTCATGCCATGCGAACACCGGTCAGAGATGGTATGGCATGGCATATGGCATACGTGACACTGTGCAGCGGCCAGCTATGCCGCATTTGTCGCCCAACTTGGCCGTACTGCCCCCAGAGGTTATTGCCCAAGCGCAGCAACAGATGCAGGATCTGCCGACGAATCCCTTTTACAATGTTCTGATGTTTGGCTTCGATTCACTTAGTCGCAATGCATTCATACGTAAACTACCCCGTACATATTCCTATCTAACTGAACAGCTTGGTGCTGTTGTGCTTGAGGGCTATAATATAGTGGGAGATGGAACGCCTCAGGCCCTGATACCTCTGCTCTCTGGTTTCACGGAACTGGAGCTGCCTGAGACAAGAAAACGTGTAACTGGCGCAAGGTCAGTTAGTGTGTACCCCATGATTTGGGAGGATTTCGCTCGGCTCGGTTACGTTACGTCCTTCAACGAAGACATGCCCAATGTGGGCACATTCACATATCGCATGAATGGATTTGATGACCAGCCCACGGATCATTACTTGCGGACCTACTATATGCAGGCGTTAAGCATGCTCAGCGGCAGTTCGCCCCACTGCATTGGCAATCAGCCGGATCACTTGGTTATGATGGATTACACAAAAAATGTTAGCATGAATAGAGTTCTGTAAATTGATTTATATACTAAGTTTTCTATTTGTATCCTTAGTTTATGTTGAAGTACCGAGACACGCCTCGTTTTGTGTTCAGCTTTCATGGCGGCCTATCGCATGATTCTATCAATCTTGTGGGAGCAGCCGACGACGATACTCATGACTGGTTGGTGGCCCTTAAAGAGAAGGCATTGCTCGACGACACAATACTTATATTCATGGCAGATCATGGCAATCGGTTCGCCGAGGTGCGTGCCACACTGCAGGGCAAACAAGAGGAGCGTCTGCCGTTCTTTAGCTTTACCTTTCCAGAATCATTCAAGAAGCGCTTTCCCCAGGAATATGCAAACGTCGTGGCCAATCAGCATCGTCTCAGCACGCCCTTTGACGTACATGCCACGCTCAAGCATCTAATACGTAGGTGTTATCACAATCGTTTTCAACTTTCTAAACAATTTCTTTCTTATAGAACTTCAAACGCCCAACATGGATGATATTGCGCCTGATAACAGCTACGATAATGCCATCAATGAACCAAAGACGGAATCGGATCAACCAAAGAGCATTCACATATCAGAAATGGCGCGTGGGCGAGCCATATCGCTCTTTGACCCCATTCCAACTAATCGGTCATGTGCCGATGCATACATCGAGCCGCATTGGTGCGCCTGCCTTAACTGGAGGCCACTGCAGCTTAATGACACCCGTTACGAGGGAGTTCTGGTGAAGGCAGCCCACAGTATTGTAGAAACTATTAATTTAGCAACCGTTGAACGGCGCCAAATTTGCGCACCTCTGCAGCTGGCAAAGATCAATTGGGCACTGCGTCTTCAGCCTCATAGGGAACTGTTGCAGTTCAAGTCCAACGAGGATCCAGATGGATATTTGGCAAACTTGAATGGTCAGACAGTGGTACAGCAAGAGATGTATCAACTGCAGATTCTTACCCAGCCCGGCCAAGCGCTGTATGAGGCTAGCGTCGCCCACAATTTGCACACCTTTAATCTAACAACAAAACTCTCGGATATCTCGCGGATAAACAAGTATGGGTCACAGGCTAGTTGCATTTACGAACGCGATCCGGAATTGCGCAAGTTTTGCTACTGCCGTGACTAAATCCTGATTCTAGTCCATGGGAATCCATTGCACAAACTACATAAAACCTCGAATGTTACTTTTAGACTTCTTTGGTTATTCAACATTATTTATGTGTATTTATATACATAAATACAGAAGTCTGAATCAGTTTTAGCCCAGTACCAAAGATTTGGAGCTGTTGTCACCTATTCTTTGTAAGTTATATTGTTCCATGACATAGACCTCTCATCATAACGGTAAACCTGTGAAGGAAGGAAAGACTTATTCAATGTGCCGAACACAAAATATCCTTGCAGATTTCAAATTTCATTCACTTAAGGGAATATAGAAAATGAATTCAAGAATCTTTATTATTATTTTTAGGGAAACTGATTTGTAAAACTCCATGATTATTAAATTATGTATTTGCAAGGGCCGGCAGCAAGTTTCATTATACGTATTATATCATTTATCTTAATTCCCGCTGCAAATGTGTATTATTTATTTGGTTATCAATTCATGCACATAATTATGGAAAAGTGAAATAAATATTGAAAATAAAGAAATAAAAAAAAAAAAAAAAAAGTTTGTTAGTTCATTTCAGTTTTTGCATGGAACTATTCCACTGTGCAGTGGAGTCCCTTAACCGCAGCATCGATAGAAAAATTATCGATACGTTCAGTTGAGTATCCACAGCTTAACGAAGAATCTGTTAGGTTATTGATTTAAAGTTCAATTCAAACTATCCAATCAGCAAGATATATGTACTTTTAGATGGGTTACTTTTATTCGATCTTTCAGTTTAACATTGTTTGCATACTTATATCTATAATATATATTAATGACAGAAACAACTTTCTGTAGCACACTCACATTACTGCCTGCATAAATTCGTTATCGCATTTCTTATGTACAAGGGTTTTCAAGTGTGACTAATATTTCTCTGTAATTTAACCAATTTGAATTGTAACCTGAGAGCTCTAATAGCAATCGTAAATAATTTACTGATTTATAAATATGTATGTATGTTAACCATATTGAATGAATAGCGGCTGAAGGCTTTTGAGTGGAAGTGCCACTTTCTTCTGATCTGTTTATATGTATTGTATTTATTCTTTCGTGTAATACATAACTGTTATTTAAATAATTAATATACCATATATGTGTATTTATATATTTATGTGAGTATAACTATAATACTTCGCACACTGTACGAATCCTAACTTTGGATTGGATGCTACATATTGAGCTTTCTTGATTCTATTAAAAAAAGTGTATTGTATGATTTGTATTTCGTATTTTGCACTTTAAGAAACAAATTTGGTTTTAAAAAAAAAGCAATAAATAATTTATTGAAAAAGAGCAGAGGTTTTTACAAACGAATAGGAAACAAATAAATTTACGCTTGGAATCCAATCAAAAGGGTTTTTGTTTAAAGATTATATTAGATTACAAATGTAATGTGAGTAGTTTCTAATAAATAGCCTTGCACCGAGTGTGCACCATGTCCGACGGAGTATCGTATACTCCCTGGGCACAAACACACACACACACACACGGTAAACACAACTAAAACTAACCAATATAACTTGGGGATGTCGTACTTCACCATGCATAATAGAAATTCGGGAATTTCTCGTATTGCATTGCAAGTGTGTTAAACTAGCTTTAAATAGAAGTAAATATAATTTTAAATGTAAATGTAATTGTAATTGTTATGATTATTTGGTTATGTGCATGAGAGATTTGTTGTTGTTGCTGTTGTGTGCATCTCGAGTATAGTTGTTGTTGTGGCTGGTCACGACACCGACGTGGCAAGGAACTCTTGCAGGCGCTGCACTGTGCCTCGATCCAGCTTGCATAGATCAAAGTCAAATGTCTTATGGGTAATCTCATAGCAGCCGGTGGCAGCGATCATTTCCACCACTTGCTGCAGCTCCTCGTTGTCCTGCAATGTCATTATCTTATGGTGCAGCTCCTGCAGCTCGGTCAGGTATTCTGTGGGCAAGGTTGCATGATTGTTACTACCGCCAGCATTAGCAGATCCCTCATTGCTCTGCTGTGGCTCGACAGGTGAATGGCCACTGCTGCTGTTGTTGTTGTTGTTGTTGTTATTATTGTTGATCAAGGAGGGGCAGTTATTGCTGTTGTTGTTGCTATTATTGTGACTACTTGGTGATGCAATTGTACCCACTGTAGCTGCCGCCGCCGTCGTCTGCCGCAGCGAGGGTGACTTGGACTTTTCACGTGTCGATTTTGTCAGCGCCTCCTTCTTGGTGGTCTTCACAGGAGGCTCAATGAACGTGGAGTTGGTATTATTGCTATTACCTCCGCCGCTGTTGCTGTTCTGCGAGTTACGTCGATTGCGTTTCTTTTCCTCCTTGAGTTCCGTTTTTTCAGTCTTCTCCAGCTTCTCTGCCTTTGCCTCTGGTGACTTGTCCAGTTTTTCAGTCTTTTCTGGCTTCGATTTGACCTTGTGCTCCTTGCCAGCGGCAGCAGCAGCAGCTGTCTTGGATTCCTTCTCCTTGCCGCTCTTCTGTTGGCTGCTGCTGCTGCTGCTCTTGGCGGGCAAGTCGGGAAAGCTGCTGTTCGAACTATCCGAATGTTGCAAAGTGGCAGCTGTAGCTGCGGCCAATGCATTTGTTGCTGCCAAATCTGGTGCCGATTGCGCTGAATCCATGTCGCTTAAATCCAAATTATTGGGCGCCTTCAGCTGCGGTTGTGCTGCACCAGCCGCCGATGCTGATGTCGTCGACTTTTGGCTATGCTTGTCAGCTTCGCGTTGACGCTTCTCTTCCTTGCTGGCGGTCTTCTCCTTTGATTTCTTATGTTTCTCCTTCTTGCTTACTGCAGGCGCAGCTTTTTCTGTATTTGGTTCACTTTGCTGACTGTTTTGATCAGGTTTGGGTGATGGTTCAACGGCGGATACTGCTGCTGTGGCCCCTGATGGAGCAACATTTGTCGCTGCTTGCTGTTGTTGTTGTTGCGATTTGTCCTTTTCACGCTCTTTGGGCTTTTCCTTGTCACGCTCGTTGCGCTCCTTGTCCTTCTCCTTTTCCTTTTCCTTATCCTTGTCTTTGTCTTTGCTCTTCTCCTTCTTCTTGTGTTTGTGGGACTTCTTTTCTGTGTTGCCACTGCCATTGCTGCTCGTTGTTTTGTCGACCTTATCAGCGATCTTTGCCGGCGCTAGTACTGGCGCCTCTTCCTTATCGTGAACCCGCTTGCCACTGCTGGAAGCCAGGCTGCTAATGCTGGCGCTACTGCCCAAGGAATTGGGTGTGGCTTTGCCACCGCCTGCCTTTAGCGAATCGTAATTTCCCGGCAATTGTAGCGACTGAGTAGGATTGCTGTTGCTGCCGCTTGCCGGGCTATCCATGTGTCCTGCTCGATCATCCTTGAGTGCACGTTTCTCCTTGTCACGCTCCTTTTCACGGTCACGTTCTCGCTCACGTTCCTTATCCTTTTTCTCTTTCTTTGACTTCTTATTGGAACTGCGATCTTTATCTTTATTTGACTCTGATTTGCTCGTCGACTTGTGCTCCTCACGATCTTTGGATCGCGAATTGGGAGTACCAGCGGAACCATCGGTTGCTTGTTTTTTAGGGCTCATTTGGGTCAAGCTACTGGCTCTGGCTCCTGCCTTGGGACTAACAGTGCGTCTGGCCACTGTTCCAGCAATGCTGCTGCTGCTGCTCTGCTCTCGCTCTCGATCACGTTCGCGTGTTTTGTCCCTCTTGGACTTCTCCTTATCATGCTTGCTGCTGCTACTGCTACTCTCGCCGGATTTACCAGACTTCTTCTCCTTGTCGCGCCCATGACGATCCTTCTTTTCCTTCTCTCGTGGCTTGTCTGAGCTATTGGATTTATCGCGTTCTTTGCTAGACTTCTCTTTGGACTCGTGAGAGCCACCCTTTCCGCCGACAGACCCTGTTCCCTTGGCATCCGGCGAATGCTTTGCCGCTGCCGATAAGCCCACACTTCCCTTGGTAATGGGCGTGCCAAAGAGCGCAGAAAACGTCTTCCCGCCATCATCGTTTCGTGGCTTATGCTTTTTGCTAGATCCAGAGCCAGATCCAGGACCGGATTCAAGCAAAATACTGCTGCTTCCGCTTTTGCCCTTCACGTGAGCTAATTCTGCGCCGGGCAGTTCGCTCGGGGATAGGGTCCGACTAAGGCTGCCAGAGACGGGATTCTTGGTACCAAAGACAGGTACGCCGCCACCACGCATTAACTTGGCGCGAAACTCTTCGGATGGCGCATCAAAAACCCAAGTCTTGACTTCGACTCTATGATGTGGTGGTCCTGTGTTCTGAAGATCCAAATCATATTGATATGTAATGCGCTTGGGCTCATCTCGATTTCGAAAGTATATCTCGACAGGCATTATGAAGCCAGCATAGCCCGACTCCTGTATGGCATACGGAGGCTCTTTGATAACTACAAAGGAAAGGAGATACGATTTTTTGTTTTGGCGCGAAAAAACGAAAATGAGACCATGTTGCCTTACCACGCTTTGGCTTAGGAAATGATTCGTGTAGTATGAAGACAACCTTGTCAACGAATGCACTTATATCTGCCTTGTTCACACCCTGAACATAGATCTCCCAGTCGTGGGTGAAGGCCTGCTTCTTCTTGCTTCGCAGCTTTGATGTGTGTCCAATTTCGAACTGCACCTTGACCGCCATATCGATATCGATGACGCCGGCAATGGTATTTCATCCAAGCTGTATCTTCCGGTGCCAATATGTCAATATTCTGTAAGAGTTTTCGTATATAAACAAAACTTTAAGAGGCGGCTCAAAATACATTTATGTAGCAGTGTCTGCAAGTGTTTCGTGTGCGCGTGTGTGTGTGTGAGTGTTAGTTTAGCTAAAAGTGCCATGTGCTGATTTCTGTTAAATGTAAATGAATTGTTATTGCTCGAATAGTGTATGTTGGCAACTGCAGAGGTAGGTGCGATTGCCCACTCACCACGAGCTTTTTTATTTAAGCAACAAAAGTGGGTAATGAAAACGAAAACACTCGCACTACATACACATTGGATAATATATCGATATCGATGTAAATAACATAGATAGTTGGCTAATACACCTCTGGTGTAAAATCTTCAAAGAGTAGTGCTGTAAAATCTCTAAATATGGTATCAGGTTATATTTAAGTTTTATTTTTATTTGTACTCTGAAATGAATTTTAAAAGTTTAAGATAGCGATAACAAATTAATAAATTGAAATAAAATTAGTTTTTGCTAACTTTGCTATAAATTAATAAATACTTGAACTCAATTCGTAACTAATTATTTATTCATAACATAAGTTGCTTGTAAAACTCTTTTTCATTTAGTTTCTGTGTTATTACTTTCCAATGTTGTCAGCATAATTTAAATTATTTCAAATTCTACGCTGAAGACCGATTTTCATTTTATTATCGATTTTATAGTTGCCATCGATACTAAGCCGATAGTTGTGCGGTCAGAGACAGCTGTTTGCCATTCGCAGGCGATTGTGAAAACAATAAAATGTTTTGCAAAAAAAAACCGCAATAAAATTTGAGGAAAAGTGTAACAAAACTTGATGAAATAATCACACCGACCACACCCACACATAACTTCAGTTCCAACATGGCAAGTGATTTTAGTGCCAATCAATTCGTCTCCACACAAAGCACCTGTTCAAGTGCCGCAAATTTCTCCCGTTGGCTAACGGAGGAGGTCTTCAAGCTGATCGATATTGTGCAACGGGATGAAGCCATATATAATCCACGACACAAATATTACTTCTGTCGGCCCTACGTGGAGAACTTTTGGCGTGAGGTAGATTTAAAACTGGAGAAGAATCCAGGGGCCAGTTTGGCAAAATGGACCAACCTCAGGATATCATTTCGACGAGAGTATACAAATTATTTAGAAGAAAAAGTTCCCCCGTGCTGGTCTTACTTCGATCGTATGTTCTTCTTGCACCCATATCTACGAAAGAAGCACCAACAGCCAAAATCGCTGGACACGCAGGTCCAAGATGCACTGGCACATTTGAGTAGTCTCTCAAACCGGATGCAAAGGGAACGGTCGGTAACCACATGCACGTCGGCCAGCGCAACTAATACAGCGCAGGTTAATCCCTTGACTCAACAGTCACCGCAGCCGCAACAGATGGAAAGCTATTTAGACTATTTGGATGATCAGGAACACAACAACTCCGATGAGCTTGATGAGATCATTGATGAGGAACAGCGTGCACGATTTCAAACTCATCCGATAGACAATAATGACATTAAATCCGAGTGTGAGGAGCCAGCTGAAGATTACGAACCAGAAGCAGATGCCGAACAACCTGTGCATCAGCATCCACAGGACGACGACGAGCCCGAGGAACATGAAATGCGCCCAATGCACTACGACACAGCACCTAGTTCCACTTCTACCACCTGCACGTTAGCGCTGGAGAAACGTTTCTCGCAGCACTATCAGCCTCACCTAAACAGCAACAGATTGCAGCACATGAATCGCTTTCAAATGCGCACATATCACGAGGAGGTACGTGCCTTGCGTTCCCGCTCACAGGAGCTGCAGAGTGCTGCTTCCATCACCACTGCTCCCGCGGTGGCAGCAAATGTGAGTGCCGCCAATTCGCAGAACCATTCGAACATATCGTTTGTGCGTCCCACATTCAGCAGCAAACCCGTGGACATGGTTAGCACGACGACGCACAGTAATGCTGCAGGCGTTGCTAGCGCCGGCATTGGCTCAGCCTCTTCGGCTGCCGCATCCACAGTCGACTCGGAGTTGCCAACACCATCAACGGGCTCGATGTCATCGAACAATGCTTATATAAGCCAACGTCACCTCCATGTGCCGCATCCACATGCTCATGGGCATCATCAAGCCGCGCCCTCACAGCCGGCCTCCACGGGCGCCACTATGGCCTCTGGCGCTAATGGTGGAGTAGAGCTCTGCGACTGTAAAACAGATTCGGATGCCATGTTTCTAATGAGCCTGTTGCCTGATATACAGAAGCTAAATGGACGCGATCGTGGCAAGATTAAAATAGCTTTCCAAAACATACTGCAGGATTATCTATATCCCGACTAAAGCACGGGGCTTCAAGCCCCTCTTAATGCTAGTTAAGATCTCCCCCCCAGCTCTATTCTGTGTATATATATTTTGTTGCACAAATCTACCTTTGATTTACTTTGTAAGATCGATCGGCTCAGCCGTATAACTTGTTTATTAATTCGCTTAGTCCTTTGCTGTGCAAAACCAAACGGGAAAAAAGTATCCTTATTGCTTTCGAAGAATCGAACATGTGTGAATGTGTTTTAAATTATTATATTTATATATGTATAAATATTAAAAAATATTTTATGTTTAACACAAGAATAAATTCATTAAAAATGTAAAGCTCTATTGGGTTAAAGGATAAATACCTCCTGGAATATATCTAATAAATACATTAATTCTTTCCCGAGCTAGGCTCAATCGAAGAGCTTCAGATCGCGCGCAATCTTCTGGATCTTGTTGTCCAGTGTCTTGTCCTCGTACTCGCAGATGTAATAGTGTCGCGACGTGCACTCCTGGCCATAGTAGACGTAGCTGTGCTTGCCTGCATTGTAGCTCAGGCGGAGACAACGACCTTTACCTTCAATCTGCACGGTGTTGTTCAGCACATCATTGGCTTCCTCGCCGGAGGCCTGTTCGCTGCTGTCCACCAGATTGGAGGCTGTTGAATTCTCCGCCGGCTTCTGTGCCATGGCAATGGAAGTAAGATTTGTGTTTGGATTAACTGGCTTCGCCGAATTGGCCCAGATCCAAAGCAGGCCGGGATTGAGACCACCCAACCAATAGTCGCGACCTCTGTGCGCCGGTTGATTTAATAGATAGGCCATTATTTCCTCGTTCTCCGACAGCTTCTCGAACTCGGCCAGATGCGCTGAGAGTCCCTTGCAGGCACTGTTCGCCGTCTTCCAGTTAACCTGCTGCTGACTGTTGATGTGGTAGCAATTGTCGCTGATCCGGGTGAAGTTCGTTGGACAAGGATCGCGCACCTCCTTCTGATTGTTGCCTGCCATCAGATAGTAGATCAGTTGCTCTGAACGACGCACGCGACTTTCCAGGTAATCTGCAATAGGTAAGAAATTGTTACTCAATCTGGAAAGTCATGGAGCACATATGTATATATCCCCCTTGCTTTCTTACCAACACGATAGACAAGCTTCTCGATGGCGCCCAACAGGTACAAATCGTTCTCGGAGACAGCGCGGAACGTATTGGGCGGGCTGCCGTGTTGCTGCAGATGTTGTTGCTGTTGCTGCAGCGAGACAACGGGACGCAAATGGGCCTGAGGCGGTGGCCCCGATGGTGCGTTGCCAGCACCGCCATTACCGCTGCTGCCACTGCCACCACCGCCGGCACCGAAGCCGAAAAGTTGTTGCAAGAAACCGGGTTGCTGACGCTGTTGCAGCTGCTGCTGTTGCTGCATATGTTGTTGCTGCTGCTGCTGCAACATTTGGTTGGTCATCGGACGAAACTGTGGATTGACAACAGGGGGGACCCTGACTTTCCACGGGTTGCCGCAGATGCGGCTCCAGCTCAACAGCCTCCCCAATGCGACGGGTTATGTAGATGTTGTTGCCGGGTCGCTTGTATGCCGAGGAGTGATAGTTGATGGGCCCATCCCCCATATAGTTAAGATCCTTGGACATGCGGTGGCTGCCTTGGCTGCGAATTAGGGATGGCACTTGTTAGATGAATTTGTGACTCACACACGCACACACACACACGCACCTCAAGACATAATCTTCGAGAAATTGCGACCAATTCGGCGACTGCGATTGCGATTCGGCATTGCATAAGGCAAGTCCGACGAGGGCCAGTCCGCAGAGGAGGAGGAGCTGACGACACATCATCTTCATGACGTGCACGATCTGCACGTTTCTTTACTTTTGAATTCCACTCACAACACTCACTGCAGAGCGAACACTTTCGGTTTCTTTCGAGCTGCCGTGTTGAGGTTCAAACAGAGACTGAGCCAAAGACCAGAGCCAGAGGCCGACTGAGACCAACTGGGCCCGGCTCAAGCTACGTCTGGGGCGCTGTTCGAAGCCACGCACTTGGTTGCTGTTGTCGCTGTTGTTGTTGGCCTTTTTTTGTGTTTGCTTTGTTTTGTTTTTTTTTTTTCACTTACGAGAAATGCAAAAAATAAAAAATTTCACTTTCTCCGAATGTAAGGCATTGGGTTTTTGTTTGGCTGGCTTAGCTTGGGTTGGGTTTGCGACGATGACGACGACGACGGCGGCGCCTTTTTAACTTGTCGTTAACACATTGTCAAAGCTATTGCGGTGGGCCTTATTGTCTGTATATAAATAATAAAAGTATTCTTTATTATGTGGCTCAGCTTGTATAGTAAAAAGGACGATAATTGGTAATGACCTATCGTAATGTGACTAACATAGCAATTATTTATTTTATTTGTGATTATAATTGAATAAAGAACACGAACTTGTCATCGTAATCTGTTAAGTAATTAAGTATGTTATTTATAATTATATTCAAATGCAACTACTACAGATTCTGTTTACTTTCTTTCCAACCTCACATTGTACTCTTTACTTATATTATCTCTATGCTTTCTTCCTAACCTCAATTTCAATATCAAATCTGCGGCTGCCTGCTAACTTTTGTTTGTAATCAACTTAATAATGAGTTAAATCAATATGCATGCAATATACAATCTTGAGGAAACAAAAAATTAACGCCACGTTTGCATATAATCAATAAGCTCTAATTAATGCGTTCGTTTCTTTGAATCGACATGACGTTAGGTTTCATTGATGGCTTTCGAAGACGGAACGGGCGGTCCAAGTTTCGACCATGGAGCGTGTTTCACTTCAACTCTGCCCACACACATTATGTGGGTAAGAGGGAGGGGAAGCTCTTGAAATGATCCAAATTGATTTCTGTGGGCATTCGTCGAGCTCAGTCGGGGCACTTTCATTATGTTTTGTTTTGACTACTTATTAACCGACGGCTAAAGATGTTAACCCAACGAGGAAGGCCTCTGCACCCTTCCCTCCCCATATACTTTTCTCATCGTTTACCTTGAGCATCATAAGATTCGATGACGCACTTGGTAGTTTTGTCATATTCGGTTTGGTATTGGGGGCTTTTCCCAAAAGTGCTGAGTAAGCTAATCTGAATACATATGCAACATTTTAAGTGAATCGAAAGGTTTTCAATTTAATCTGATATTCAATTTCTGCTATGCCAAGAAATAGTGAACTAAACTCTCTCAAAATATCGAATATTAGTCGATGCTCTATACTGTATATACACCTATACTGTTCACACCTATGTACATTGCATTAACATGTACATTTGAGTAAATACTGTTACTTGACTGTCTGTACATATGTTATGTACTCTCCTCGCTTATCGAAGATGTTGGTTCCATGCAAAGAAATAAGTAGCGCATTCTCATAAAAGCAAACATCAACATATAATTTTTTTGTAAATATTTTTATAAGTTTTTATACTTTTTTTTCATATTTTCATTGAGTGTTTTTTCTTTAATATATTATAAAATTTCAAATGTTCAACCATTGTTCTTAACAGCATAGATACATATTAAGCTCTCTCTCTCTCTCTATATATATATATTTTTTCTCTCGTAAAATTATCTCTTTCTCTTACTATTTTGATATTATATTCTGCTTCAAGTTCTTAATATTTTTAAACATGACTTTAAAAATACAAAAAAATTGATGAATTCGGTTTTTGTTATTCATTTTTAGCTACTTATTTTGTTGCATTATGTTGTTGTTGTTGTTGTTATTATTATTAAGCAATAGAATTGAATTGGTTCTCTCGAAACTCTACAAAGACTCGTATACAGCTGGTTGTTGTTGCTGTTCGTCGATCTAGTTGTTGTTATTTATTTATTTAGAAATAGATTTTGTTTTTCAGATATACACAATGGATGTAGTTCTTGGTATTTTCTATATTGTTTTTGATTTTCAGTATTAGATCTTGAGATGGTAATCGATCCTTGATTCCGCTTAGTAGCCAGCCAACTCGGAGAATGTGGAGTCCATCTCGTCGGCCAGAGACTTGTATCTGTCCTTGTTGATGCCCAGCTCGTCTGTGGAAGAAGTTGAGATGGACAATTATTAAATGTGAAGAAGAGAAGGTGATAAATTGGCAAAATGCAACATCCATTTCAACACAGAACATGAGGTGTTGAGCCACTGTGCCAGGTTGCGGCCGCAGTACACTGCAAAAAACGAGTGCTTAATTTGGCTATTAATACTAGCTATTGATTAGTTGGCAAGCGTTAAACGATGTTAAATTACTTTAGTGCAGTTAACAATTGCGCTTTGTGTGATATTCTGACATGGACAGGACTGGAATAATGTATAATCGATATATTGGTGGGAGCGGGGTCTAATGAAGGGTGACCATAACTTGAACTATATTGTGTACGAGTACATTCAACATCTGTCAACGAGATCTTGTACAACCTTGGCAAAAGCCTGTCTAACTCCAGATAATCTAAGTAGAATATGATACAATGATTGTGCAGAGTTTGAATTGGGCTTGTTTCGTGTCCGGGTAGGCAACATGCCGCATAAAACGTACACACACACACACTAAACAGAATTCAATTTGCATATACTATATATACATATAAAAGATTGTTGAAATCACCTGGTTTTTCGAAAGCATAAATAACTACAGTTGGCATTTTGATCTTTGGTCTGGACTTATTTTTACAGTGTACAGGGTGGGGTGGGAACAATAATAAGCCACACACAAGGCTAAACAAATTATTTACAGTGTAAATTGTGACAGAAATTGTGGCAAAACTACACAGTATTGGAAAAGGAGGATGGGAAGAAATCGAGAATAGAGCAAAATGAGTTCTGCTGGGGCATAGTTTGTATATATATATATATGTAAAGTTTCTGTCTGGCGTGTGTGTGTGTGTGTGTGTATGGGGTACTGTGGGGAATTTGGGGAATTTGGGGAATTTGGTATTTATTGGTATTTGTTTTTGGGTTTTAATATCCAGTAAGTTCAGCAAAGGTCTGGTCCAAATCGTCGCAGATTGCTTTGTATTTTTCTTTCTCATGGAAGAGACGGTCTGCAAGAAGCATTGTTGTTGTTCATATTTATAATTATATTACACATTAATAGTTTCATAAGCAGTGTAAGAGATTAAACCAAAATATTTTCAACATATTTACAATGTTTTTTTTTTCTTTCGCATTAGTTGAAGCTGCAGATGAGCGTGCGATATTTACACTATATATATATCGTATATCGTATACCGCACACAGGGTGCATCGATAAATCGATAAGTGCTCACGCATTGATTTGGCGCACTCTACGACCTTGTTTGAAAAGGGAAAAAGGGAAAACATACCTTCTAGCCTGTCGACTTCCTTCTGCAGGCGCTTCACTTGCTTCTCAGCGTTCTCGGCGCGCTGTTCGGCCTCCTTCAATTTGACGGACAGGGTCTTCATCTCACGCTTGAATTCCTCCACGCGCTGGTTGGCCTTCTCCTCGGACACTTCCAGAGATTTCAGCGAGTTGCCGACAACCTGTGTGTGTGTTAAATTGCATATAACAATATATACAATATTGATATAGTTTTGATGTTTCTATTCTAAACGCACCTTCAACTCTTCCTCCAACTCCATGATCTTGGCTTCACCGGAGCGGACACGGTCCTCAGCCACTTCGAGCTCATCCTCAACGAAGGCCAGCTTGCGAGAGACTTCGTCGGACTTGGTATCGGCATCCTCAGCGAGCATGCGGGCTTCCTTCAGCTGGTTGGTCAACTGATCCATACGCTCCTCATCCTGCTGGGAACGGTTCTCCAATACTTTGCACATACGGTTGTTCTCATCAGCCGACTGTGTGGCCTCCAACAGTTTCTGTTGGGCGGTGGTTGAGCGCTCCTCAGATTTCTCCAAATCCTCCTCAATCTGTTGGACCTTACGGTTCTGAGTGGCAACCTCGGACTCCGTGGCGGTCAACAGCTTCTCCTTCTCCTCCAATTCGGTGTTGGCCTTCTCCAGCTGCTCCTTGGCGGTGACCAAATCAACCTCAACCTGAACGAACTTCTTCTCCAGATCGCGCACCTCCTCATTGAGTTTGTCGGCACGGGAGTTGGCATCCTTGGCTTGATTTTCACAGGTATCTGCCTTGTCGATGGCATTATCCTTCTCAAGCTTCATCGCTTGCATCTTCTTCTTGATGGCGTCCATGGTGTTTGTGTTTTTGTTTTGCGCTTAGGAGGGAAGAAAAGTCTGGAAAAAGGCACTGCAAGATGAAAGCGAAAGGTTAATGGGGCACTATTCAAGCTAAGCTTAACAATAACTTAAAATACTTTAACATTATTAAAAATGGTTTAAGTTGTTCTATATTTTGCCATGTTCCGCTTAACCTCAAATATTTCCCCAGATATCTATGCAGCTTTTCATTCGACAGCCTTTTAATTTCCATATGAATGTTTCTCGCAGCTCATTAAAATGCACTTTATACTCCATCTGAATCTGTATAGTTTGCTCTCTTTAGCATCTACATACATATGGTACATAAATGTATACTTGTATATATAAATGTATCTAGTATCTTGAACGTGAATGTAAACAGTTTTCAGTGTGCCGAAAATTTATAAAAGCCATCGTAATGTTCCGCTGAAAATACGCCCACTATATAGAACGCTTTCCGGCGCTATATTCTTACTCTCCCTCCCTCCATCCTGCACCATTCTCTCTCACTCTGTCGGTATTTATTTGTTGTAGGATTTAAAAATAAACTTGATATGCTTTTGCATGAGAGCATATCCAGCCCACATACGCACACATATAGAATATCGGCTGGCCGTGGCGTTTTTTGGACATTTTCGCCTGGCCTGTAATTCTAGAGTTTCAAATATATGTTTCAAAATTATCACACCCCACACACACACACACACACATAGACAGACAGGCAGATAGATAGATATAGATGCTGATTGCAATTTGAAAAGAATTCAGTTCATTTTATGGAAATGTTTTTGGGTCAGAATTAGTGGGAGTAATATGGATTTTTATAAGTAGACAGTCTATTGAATTAAGATATCTCGCATAAGGGAATTGGGAATATATAACTAAGTAGAAGAAGACTTTGATAACAAGAAATAATGAAAATATAATAAATAATTTCGAAATTAAAAATATTATTTATATTTTGTATATTATTATTGACTGAAAGATATTCGTATTATAATATTATATATATTTCTATCTGGCTTATATCTGCATTTGCCTATGGCCTTCAGAATGCTTTCATAAATGGCAAATCACATCGAATTCTGTGTGGGCGGCATTCCCCAATAGGTATATCTACATAGAGTATCCATACATATATACATATGTATATGTATATGTTATATATAGAGAATAATTCCGAGCTGATTTCTGACATACAAGAAACTCAAGGATAAATTACCAATAGAATTTCTTCGCTTCGAGAGATCATGAAAGCTTCTAAGAAAGAGAGAGAGAGAAAAGCTTTTTCGTCTAAGTTTCAAGTAGAGTTAAAAATAAAATCTTTTAAGTTTTAGCCGAACATCGTTAGCTGTGTGTATGTATGTATGTGTGTGTGTGTGAGTGTATCTGTGTGCGACAGGCAGGTGTCTGTCTGCAGTTAATTTTTAGATAGATAGAAAAATGCTCGAAGGCAGCTTTCTCGCTCTGTCAGAGTGTGAAAATTGTGCGTAGTCCGTGTACAGCTTTTGCTAGATACATATGCAAATTTTCACTCACACACTACACAAACACACACACACACACAGCGAGAGATTTAGTTACAAAATTCCTTATAAGCGAATCTGTCTCAACGTTTAAAGTCGTCATAAACTCTACTCGCGAAATGGAAATAATTTTCGTGAAAATGGAATTTTATTATATACATTTTTTAAATCTTTTTCATTCGTTTTGAATTTAATTTTTATATTTTTTCCTCCACTTTTTGCCGAAATAAGCTCTGATTATATTTTTATATTTTTATCGTTACGCTTTAGATTAAAGATATATATTTTCGAAACGTCTTTGAGAATTATTTATAGACACACATTTAATATTTTCAATTGTTAATTATATTGTTCTTCTTTATCTCAATTGGCAAATGCAATTTGCATGCACATTTCACTTGATTTGCAATTACAATTTTCATGCAGTTTCTAAGTAATTTCAAATTATTTCTGATAATATTTTTATTTTTTATAGAATTTAATGAATTTGCTTGGGAGAAATCCTGGCGCAGGCAGCCGCAACTAACCTTAGCGTTTCAAACACACTATACGCTGTCGAAACCCCGAGAACACTGATCACTGACCAAGTTGCCGTGCCAAGAAAGCGACCCCAAGAAATAACGCAAGGCGCATACAGCACTCACACAGACACACACTCGTACACACTCGCACATACAAACACACGTTCGCACGCAGTATTGAATAATTTTTCGTTTCGTAAAATTTCCCATTAAAAAAATAAGCGGAAAAGCGCTTTCGCAACTTTTCACGAGATGATCGCAAAAATATCCCAATAAAATTTCCCCAATACTTATAGGCAGATTGAATGTATCTGTAGATCCACAACCCACACACACTCTCGCCCACACGCAAACACACACATACAACCTGCATCCGTCTCCCTTGCTCTCCTTGCGCTCTCCCTCTCTCTCTTTCTCACATGCTCTCTCTCTAGAAGTTCTCTCAGTCAATTTTCTCTTGTTATTTTCTTCACCAAGAGCAGGCAAAATTATGCGTTTTTCTTTGGGCGTTTTTCTATTTTCCTAATTTTCATTGTGTGCTGTTGTGTGTGTATGCGTGTGTATCTGTGTATCCGTCAGAATTGCGGCTAAAAATAGAGCGTAATAAATGAACAAACACGGCTAACAAGACCAGAATCTATTTCGATTAAACAAATATTGAGAAATATTTCATTCTGTTTCGCACCATGGCGAGCTTTGGCTGTGTGACGTGATACTGCAATTTATATATATATTATATATATAAATATGTTAAAAATATTTTAAAATTCTACTATGCTTTTAGATATAATTGCTATAGCTATGTCCTCACAATTTAATAAAATATTGATTTAAAACAGTAACATAAATATATATAAACAATAATACCTAAAGCAAAAGATGTAGAACTTTTTATTCAAATGATAAAATAAAACATACATTATATTATATTATATATGCCAAATCACGAAAGGGATTTTCACACATTCTAAAAATAGATTATATGTTAACTATCTAAACAAAACAATCAATGCAACATCTCCGTATGATTTCCTGTACAAATTTAATTTCCTCGATGGCTCTTGCAGCTCGTACGCCATATAGATTAGGTTTATATTGTATATTCTACCTAATAAATAATAATACTAATAAATAATAATACTAATAAATAATTTCCTTTAGTTTTTCGTTCATTCTATTTAAAAGCAAATATTCTGTTTACAATATTTTATCCAATATTATAAATATTATCATTCAACGCATTACCCTTGACTTGTTTCAGGGATGTCTTGATCTTAACTAATATCCGATCAATACGTTAGACAAATTTAAAAAGGCAATTAAATTAATTTATTTTTTAAATTGTCAGCAATACAGACTTGTAGCGAGGTTGGTGCAGACTATGCAGTGCACAGGGGCTTCCGAAGTCAGCCAAAAATATAAAAAAGGCTAAATGTCTATTTAACATAAAAAGAGTTCATAATCTCATGACACATGATATCGTACGAAACAATAATACTTAGTTCAGAGTTTATTTTTAAAGATTTACACCAGGGGCCCGAAACCATCGTTACTGCCCTGAAGGCTTATTTAAAAATTATATCCAGAATTTACTTATTTATTTGTAGTAGAGGGGGACAGACGTACTGCGCCCTTATGGCTCAATTATACCTGTGCGAAGCTTAGAGGTCCCTTTCCAGTTATTCAAAGGATATTCATATAAACAATTTCCCATTACAATAATAAAAACAGTGATGATTGGTGTTTGTAAAAGAATTGTTTTCCATTTATTTATCATAAAAATATAAACGCTATTATCTGAGACATTTGACGTTCTCTTTCATAATGTTACATACATAATTGTTTGTCTTTGAATTACAAAAGCTATTAATGTGTAAATTTTCATTTAATTTTGTTTTTTCATACAAAGGCCATGGAAATTTGCATAAATCTGTATATGTAGAGACATTTTTCAAATAACTTGCAAGCACGAATTCGATAATAAATCGATTGACTGTTCTGTGAGCTAAAAGAATGTGTTTTTGTATGTGTGTCTGTGTTAGCCATAGAAAATGATGACAAAATGTTATTGTACGATATTGACTGGTGGGCTGTAGATATATTGTTAGAATAAATGTGTGTCTTGATCTGTAATGTTAATTAGCATAAGAGTAAATCAGCTGTTCTGGTAAAGCATAATTTAATGTAAAATAACGTAATTAAGATCCTTGTCTACTTGCTCATGGAATGTTAAAAAGAAAAGAAGTGCACGAAGCACAAGCTCATTAAATTATAAATATATATAATTAAATAAACAAATCCAGTTTAATATTAACAGATATAAATATGAATTCTACGAGGAAAGATTGAGGCCATGTAGCATATCTCAAGCTGAAATTGTTCTTCTCCTTGCTCATCCAATGCAGGCAGTTTTTTGTATTTATACTTAAAAATTATTTTGTTTTCCCATCTTCATTTCATATATTAATATAATTGCTAAAAATTTGCTTATAAATCGTTTGAATCATTGTGGAATGCTTAAGTAGAATGTTATTTAGCTGGCGACTCCATTTGTTGTTTGTTACGCTCTTTAGTAATTGTTGAGATCGGCGTACTCCAATTCCTGAGCAATTGTTTTGTACTTCTCTTTGCCTCTGCTGACCTCGTCTGTAGCGGAATGCGTTAGTTGGGATTAAAAAAAAAAAGACACAAGAGAGTTTTATATAGTTTTTTCAATTTATTGCATTTTGTTGAATACAAATAATAAATAATAAGTTGTAATTGTTGTTGATTTAAAGTTGAGTTAAACAAATACACAATGCGATTGTCACGAAATCTACAAAACAAAGTCTACACAAATTTCTCAAAAGAGTTGCAGGCAAAATACAAGTTTACAGAACGCCTACAAGTATGCTACGATAAAACAAATCGATAAATATGTGCGATAGGTGTTGATAGATTTTTGTGGTCGAGTTGTTGTTTGGGGCGGGCAATGGTGTTTGTGGTTTGCGCTTATTCCTTGAGGATGAGCTCGACAAAGGCGGTATCGAGATCGTCTCCAATATCCTTGTAACGTTCCTTCTCCAACACCAAGTCGTCTGGGGAAAACATAAATTAAGTAGAAAACAAATCGAAATTAATACAAAACGAAATCAAAAATCAATTAACGTGAAACCTGCACATTAAAATAGACAAATAAATCTGTAGACAAATAGAACTGTGAACTGAACTGACACCTTCGACTGACAATTAAAAACATAAAAAAGATAATTACCTCCTTGAAAATGAAATCAAAATAATAGCAGTAGCAAATGCACTGCTTGGCATTGGTGGGTAATGCAGTGCGCGCTGGGTTAGCTGTTAAATTTGGAATTAATATTAAAGTGTAGCAGGCAAACAAACAACAACAAATGAAGCGTTCTTTGTTTTTGCAATGCTTTGATTAAGTTTTAATCAGAATTAAATATTTCGAGTCTGCAGTTGAAATAAAAAATAAAAGCGGGCAGCGTTTCGTAGCGGTTATTGTACGTAGGCATGTTATCGATAACAATTATCGATGTATGTTGATTTAGGCTGGCGCCGTCTCGGCGGCCTCAGCTGGCGCTGCGGCTTCAGCTGGCGCTGCGGCTTCAGCTGGCGCTGCAGGGGCTTCAGCAGCCGGTGCAGGTGCCTCGGCAGCGGGCGCAGCGGCCTCTGCTGGTGGTGCATCGCCTTCTGCTGGCGGTGCTGCTGCTGCCTCTGCTGGAGGAGCAGCGGCACCTTCAGCTGCTGGAGCAGCGCCTTCGGCCGGCGGAGCAGCACCTTCAGCAGGTGCAGGCGCTGCTCCCTCAGCTGGTGCAGGTGCAGCACCCTCAGCAGGTGCAGCTCCCTCAGCTGGTGCAGCAGCCGCTTCTGCAACTGGCTCAGGCTCAGAGCCGGGTGGTGGTGGTTCATAGTTCTTAACAAACGGCACCTCAGCGCCCTCTGGTGGCAAATCGATCGAGTACTCGAATGGCGGCGGTGGTGGTGGTGGTGGTGTGGGCTCCTTTGGTGGTGGCGTGGGTTCTTTTGCAGCCACAGGCACACCATCGGCAGTGACAGCAGCAGGTGCGCCGCCTTCAACGCCCCCAGCCGCCGCTGCCGCAGCAGCAGCCTCAGCAGCGGCCGCTTCGGCTGCAGCTCTGGCCTCCTCCATGGCGGCCAACTCTTCTGGCGTCGGTGTGGGCAACTTGGGTGTCGGTGGTTTCGGATTACGCGCCGTCCAGAATGGCTCTAGGCCCTTTATCAAGTCCAGGAACGCTTCGTCCAGACTGTCGCCGATGAGGCAGTAACGTTCTTTTTCAACAATTAAATCGTCTGCGTTGGTGCAAGAGACAAAGCAGTGGGACAAAGCAGTGCAAGCAGTACAAGCAGTTCACAAGAGAGTTGAGAGTGCGAGCGAGCGAGAGCGAGAGAGATATAGAGAAAGGCAGGGAGATAGAGAGAAGCGTGAAAATGAAGCAAATGCGTAACTAAAAAGACTAAAAATTTAACGATTTAATTGATAATTTATTTAGTAGACAGAGCAGGGCGGGGTGGTGCGAGTTAGTCCACATAAAATCACATTCAACGAGATCCTTCTCAATCTATTTTCAACTAGTCGGCAAATCAATTGATATCGATAACGATAACGATGTTCGATGTATTTTTATGCTGGCGGCACTTCAGCAGGTGCTGGTGCCGCTTCAGCTGGTGCCGCTGCCGCTTCAGCTGGTGCCGCAGCCGCTTCAGCAGGAGCTGCTGTCTCCGGTGCCGGTGCCGCAGCTTCAGCAGGAGGAGCAGCTGCTGGCTCAACAGGAGCAGCACCCTCCACAGGAGCAGCACCCTCCACAGGAGCAGCACCCTCCACAGGAGCAGCACCCTCCGCAGGAGCAGTACCCTCAGATGCAACACCATCAACTGCAGCCGGTGCAGCGACAGTTTCGCCTTCTGTTGGCGGCACCACATCGCCGGGTTCAAAATTCTTCACATACGGCACTTCAGCGCCCTCTGGCGGCAGATCAATACTGTACTCAAATGGTGGCGGTGGTGGTGGAGTTGGTTCCTTCACGGGCTCAGCGGGAACAGCTGGAGCTGCTGCTTCGCCAGTTGCTGCATCAACCTCGCCACCTTCGGCTACTGCACCCGCCACCCCTTCAGCCCCATCGGCAGCAGCAGCAGCTCCTTGGGCAGCCAGCTCGGCCGCTGCAGCATCAGCTGCTGCCTTGGCTGCTTTAGCTGCAATCTCCTCTTCAGTCAACTCGGGCGTTGGCGGTTTGGGGTAGCGATCATTATAGAATGGCGGCATGCCCATTAGCTCGACGAAGGTAAAGTCCAAGCTATCGTTTATAATGGCATAAGTCTCTTTCTCGTTGATCATCTCGTCTGATCAGACGGTCGACGGTCGATTCGATTCATTGGTTAGTAGTCAGCAGGGTTGTTAAAAGTAAAAGTAAATCTGATTAGTGCTAATATCTCACTGGCTAGTCAACACTGACCCCAAGATGCCAATTAATATGGATTAAGGGGGGGTGGGGTGGGGACAGTAACGATAACACGAACACAAACACTTATCGGGTTACCACCACAAAACATCGATCAAGTTGCATTTCGTGTCATCGTGTTTCACGCGCAGAGCTATCGATATTTCGCACAGCACTGGTTGATTTCGTGTCATCGTGTGTTTGACGCGCAGAGCTATCGATATTTTGCACAGCCCTGGTTGATGATGAGTAAACGACGATATTTTGAAAAATACTTTATTTGTGCAATTTGCAGCAGCATGATATTGTATTTTTATAGTATGTAATATATATGTAAATATATTAAAAATATAAATAATTAATTTATGTAAATCGTAAACTGTTGTTCATTTCAATTGAATGCCGTTCTAGGTTATGTTCATATTATTTTGTTTGCTCTCTCTGCTCTCTGGAATTGAGGGCAAGAACACATATCAAGGGAGCTTTATGTTTTAATTTCAAAGTGGTTAAAAAGGATTCGAAATTGTTTTCGAAACAGGAATGATGAGTTGTGGTTTTGTCTTTTAATTTTATTTCTGTTGTTTTTTAATGTATTTGCTTTGAAGTTGTGTCTAAATAGTAGGGTGTGTATGTGTGCGTGTGGCAACTTATAAGTAAGCAAATATTACACAACGTTTTGCAAACACGATAGTTTGTTTATAATCTGTATAAACAATGTAAATATTAGCATAATTAATACAGTAGTTAGGCTGGCGACACAAAATACAATTGGAATCTTTCCGTTTACTTTACATACAAATTTTCATACATAAATACATATATATGTATGTATAAATAATTACACATAAACACTAATTTGCAAAGTTGTGTGTCTTTTGTCATTTATATAAAGTAATAATAATAAAAGTATTTTAATTGTAATTCAATCGACATCAAAACAAAAAACCGTAGCAAAAGCGACAAAAATTAAAAAAGAAGAGTTTAAAAAAATATTGCAACAGTGTTGTAAAGCATCGAATGTTAATGTGTGTGTAAAAGAGCCGCCATTTTGCTACACTGATTGCAGCACTGCTTGAAGAATGTTGCGAATGTTTGAGTGTAAATTTTGGAATGAGCTTGTGTTGTCTTTTTGCGTTGCGTTTTGTGTTTTGTTTCGTATTTTGATTTTATCATTTTAGTTGCTGTTGTTGTTTTTTCTTTCCTTTGCTGCTTTTCTTTGAGTTAACTGCTTAAAAATTATGTATTCTTTTTATCGAAATTGGCGTTCACTCTCTTTCTTAATTGCATGGAAGACACTTGTCGTTGTCCTATGTGCCCTCATCATCTGTGTTTGTGTGTACGTGTGAGTGTTTGCATGTGTATGTGTGTGTTTCTCTATTTTAATATGGAAAGCGCCAGTTTTTCTGTGGTTGACGTCAAAGCAGGCAGTTTAGTTAATTTACATAAGCGCAAATTGAAAGTTTACATGTTCTGTATATCATGTAAAGTGGCCTCCATCTCCTCCTGCAGCAGCTTGTTCTTGCCGCGTTCGTTCAACAAGTCGTCTGAGTGTATCGGTATTTATCGAGTGTGTTTATCAAAACAATTTATCGGCATGCATAAAACAAAATAAACATTAAGACGAGCGGGTAGGCGGGCGAGCGTTTGTTTGTTTTCGCAGGCAGGCAGCGGAATTATTGTTGATTTTTGGTTATGCACACAACAACGAATTAAATCATATATGAAAAATAAAAACATAAAACAAATATAGCATATTAAAATGGAGATTCAAATTGAAAATAATAATTTACAACAACTTTCGACTAACATTGGGAATTTACTGTGGAAAAAGGAACTTAATTTTGCTCCTACTTAATAAGAATAAATCAAAAAAATCTCTCAAATATAACTACAATATTTATATTTGTACTATAAGTATAGTTTAGTTATATATTGACTATCAAAGTCTTAGAGTTATTAGAGTATATTCTTTAACGGACATACCTTCGAGCCTGTCGACTTCCTTCTGCAATTTCTGAACGGAACGCTCAGCGAATTCAGCGCGAGCCTCAGCCTTTGCAAGTTATGGGAAAAATAGAAAATAGTAATAAATTGATATTAGTATAAAATATAAATATATATTCTTTGTATTCAGTTTAATTGAAAAATATACAACAATTAATGTTGCTTATTGTTCACTTAGGCTGAAACTAAGTTGAAATACTGTTGAGAGTTGCCAGTGTTGCAAAACGTAAAGACACTGAAGCAGTGGCTGCCATTCACAGTGGCGTTTTTCATCAGTATTTTCAAACAATTCAGTTATCACATATCACAAATAGGAAGCTTCCCAAAGTTTTCTACCAAAACCAGCAGTAAGTATTTAAATTAAATGAATGTATTAGTGAGTGTAGATGTATAACAAATGGCGTATGTAGTTAATTAATACTATAAATTAACACTTGTTAAGGTACACTCTATTATGTTAAGTCTTATTGTTGTTAAATGTGACCTTAGTTGATACACTATCGTAAGTTTACTTAGTTATCGTAAACCCTATCGATAGAATAGTGTTGAATAACGCAAAAGGAGCGGGAGAGCGTCACTATCGTTTAAGAGAGCTAAGGCAACACATTGTTAAAATTGAAAAAAACGTAATAAATAATGAAAACACGGCATAACAAATAAAATATATACTAAATATATAATTTGATTTATATTGTTTTAATTTCGCCTAATTTTAAAATCAAAAAAATATGCTTACAAAGTTGATCGGCTGATATATTTGTGGGGTTTTATTTTAGACAAAACCTAAATTGGATAAATTAAGTATTAACGTTACGGGAGTGTAGATGACTACAATGAATAATTGCCGAACGCGGCGCTACGCAGTCACTGCAAATACTAAATATCAATGAACAATCGTCGAACCAATCCGTTCGAAATGCGGTTAAAATTCTTTTGGTAATTATTTTTATTAAATTCAGCTCTAACAATTTACTTTATATACTCTTGCAGTTGCGACTTACAGTTTCAACATTTAGTTTGAACTGTATGAGCTCCTGTTCGAAATATTTCTGATTTTCGCGTGCCTAGACGTCGAGAAATATACAACAAATGTTTGGTATATCAATAACAGTGCATTGGACAGATTGATATATATACATATATATATGAATAAATATAGAAAAAAAGAGACATACATATGTATATGTGTGTGCGTTGTGTGTGTAGCTGTGTTATAAAATATCTACCGAAGAGTTACAATTAATTAAATCACAATTAAATTTACTTGGTTTTTCGGTTACAGGTTCTACTGTGCCCAGTATTGTAAAATTCCGAATATTGCAATTAATGCACAAAAAGTTGTTTTCAATTTTCAATAAAATGTACACACACACTTCCTTCGTAAGCACAAGAAATACTTGACCTAATGCACGCTTTTATTGATATACCTTCTTTTAAGGTTATTTAGTTGTTGTTGTATTTTCCCCGCACACAGTATTGAGTATTTTTTTGTATTAAATTGTTCTCAAAAAGAAAATATCAAATGTGAATTCACTTTCATGTACAATTAATTTCAAATTGAGAATAACGTTTTGTGCAATTTAATATTTTCTTTTTATCGTCCTAAGTAAAAATTAACATAAAAAAAAGAGAAATAAAGGAGATAAATAATAAGTTAACCAACACCAGAGACCACAAGTGCTTATTTCTATAGCGTAAAATAAAGTACGTATAACTGGGCAAATACCTCTTTCAAGGAATGATCCAAAACTTTGATTTGCGTTTCGAAGGTTTCCTCTTTTTGCGTGGCCTATTTTGTTTTTATTTTGTGGTCGTTGGTTCGTTTGGTTTGTTAGCAAAAACATAAAAAAATATATGGTACAAGCATGCAAAGTTGGCAGGCGGCAGGGAGCGGTTTATATGTTGTTCAATCCAGTGCAAGAAATCATTTGAAAGACATATAATATTGAAATGATTTGGATTGCAACATTAAAGCAGAGCGTGTGTTAAGAACATATATGGAAATAAAATAGAAAATATATAAATAATTAGTTAAAAAATATTTTTAATGCAAGCTGTGCTGTCGGTAGACATTTTATAAAATCACGTACGTGGTTCTGTCTCTCAATTGACAAAAACACAAAATAGTTAAATAAATAAACAACAACAATGTGAGAAGATATATATATATTTTCGCTGGGTTTTGGTGGGTGTATCCCCTTTTTGGCGTGAAACTGGGAAACTCCTGTTTTGAGTTTTGAGTTGTCACATATTTAACGGTATCTACCTCCTTTAGACGGGTGTTCAGGGTCTTGATCTGGTTCTTGTATTCTTCCTCACGTTGGTTGGCCTATATTCATTGTTGTTGTTGTTGTTGTTTAATGGGATTGTATAGGTATTAAGATATTTATATATATTTAGACAAAAAGATACATATGAATGTAATCTGCATTAAGATCGCGATCGCAACTTTCTATACTGACCTTCTCCTCAGAGACTTCCAGGGACTTCAAGTTGTTGCCCACAACGCGCAGCTCCTCCTCAAGCTCCACGATTTTGCTGTGGGGATAAACACAACAAAAATTAATAGAGTTCTCTTTTTGTGTTGTTGTTGGGGACTTCAAGTTGTGGATTAACAAAAAAACGCGTTTCATGCAGCAGTTAAACTTAATTTTGTACGCAATGTCGACATAGAAAAAGAAGTTGACATTTACTTTCGTTTTATTTTATTTTTTTTATATTTTTTCCACGAGATTGGCTATTCAAAATTGCCGTAGGTTTGCAAATTGTTTGAATAAATAAAGGGTGATTTTTTTAGCTATTGTCTTTTTGGCAATACTGGTTTAAACATCGGACGCACATTTCGTGTTTTGTGTTTGGTCTATAATTTAACCATGAATCGTCTAACGAACGAATATTATTATTCGTGTGAAACCGGTCGAAATGTTGGAAAGAGTATTAGACTAAGCGGATGGAGCATTTGAGACGGTCAACATTTGCATAAAATAAACTTAAAAAATTCAATTATATGCATCGTACTATCGATTCAAATAAATATTTCATGCATTTCTCTGCATTTTGTTTTTTTTTTTTTTGAAGACTTTCCTATAGCTCTGAAAAAATCACCCTTTATATAAGTAGTAACAACAATTGTTGAGGGAGCAACAAATCTGAAAGCGATTTCACTTTTCTCTCCATCTATCTTCAACTCTTTTTGCAAACCCTCAGGCAATACTTGAGTTCTTTACAATAATTCGACAATTATGCAAAATAATAAATAATATTTCAACATTTATTGCGTACAAAATGTAAAATTTCACTTAATCAACATGAAGAACAAATGCAGTTAGTACAACACAAAAGAAAACAAACCTTTCGCTAAGCTCAACTTTTTCCTCGGAACGCTCCAGATCTTGTTCCATGAGCACTAACTTTCTGGCCACCTTTTTGTTTGGCGTAGCGTTGCCAGACAGTCGTAACAACAATTAGCAGGCAGGCAGGCAGGCAGGAAGCGTAGCAGGCAGAGGATATTAGAGAGGAGCACACCACAAAAATAACGGCAACACACAATTTTGCACATTTTTTTGAGGTTAGGCGCATATAAAAAAATTATTTGCAATTAGTTTTAAGTATGAATAATGTTTTTTTGGCATAAAATGTGAATTTGTTGTGCATACTGAGCAGAGGGTATAGTGAACTATACAGTTGTTTCTAAACTAGTAAACATGCTCGTTAAACACACACAGGATGATTATATAAAATACATATATTACATTCGTATTTTTTATGAATCTTTTCTATTCACATTTTTTGCCAATTTGTTATATTCTATGCGAAAAAGCTAGCTAGCTAAAAAAAAAAAAACAAACAACGAAAAAGTAATGTAACAAGGGAAGTGAGGTTAGGTTTGCTGGAGAAAGTCCTGTGTTAGTCGCTGCAAAAAACAAACTTACAACTAAATCACGCATTGTTTTTTTTTTGCTTTGTATTAAACAATTCTTTTCAAGCAATTACACAACATTTGAACTGGAAATTGTATAGAGTTTTATTTTATATTTTCTTCAACGTACTTTTCACCCTGCTCGGCACGTTCTTCGGCACGCTCCAAATCAGCTTCAACCATGGCCAATTTACGGGCAACCTTTCATTATACATTCATATATATATATATTTGATTCGCAATAGGTCGTTTTGGTTTTTGTACACGGAGAACATAGGAAATGCGTTAAATAAAGATTTATACAAACGATTTTTGTGATATGAACAATACGAACAATGTTGAAATGTTGAGAGTTAACAGATGAACAATGTTAAATGGGGTTTTCTCTTAGTAAACAAACAATAATTGTAATTTGTTTGTTAGTGTGTTTTGTTTTGTATTATCTTAGCGCTGATAACTTGTGCTTATTTCGAATATACTCTTTATATTATAAACTGTTTTCTTTTGTACTCAATGTACTTGTACTTGGGAAGAGTTGTAGTTAACATTTTTTTTATAAAAAACCATATATGCATTATGCTGCTGTTTAACATCGGGTTTACCTTTCTTATGCTAGAGTTTTTTCTATAACCCACACGAACGGAAGTAAGTTAACTATCTAAATTAATGTTTCCTATACAGTTAATGGTTTTATTAATTAATAAATTAATGTTTACTACACAGGAAATAGTTTAACTAATTTAAAATCCCTTTATTTTTTACAGATTTAACATATTTTATATATTCTAAGCCAAAATTCGGCGACATTTTGTCTATTCAACTGTCTAAAATGTATGCAAATACATTAAGGAAATTAGATTTGCCAAATATGTTAGATTCGGGAAGATAGGGGAAGCTACATCTATAGATTTTAATTATAGAGACACTCCAAATACAAAATGGTTAAAACTGAATTATCTGCTGTCCAAAAAGACGGCAACAGTGTATGGAAATTCGAAGCTAAATCATTTAAATGTGAATGCAATACGAACAGTCCCAGGAGTGTGTTACTCATAAATTAATGAACCGCATTCAGGTATTCAGATTTCAAGCCAAAAATGCAACACGCATTCGATTGTGACTCACAAAACTCAGGCATGAGCCAAGGTCTGTATATCTTCACACTCACATTATTCACATACACAAGTGAGTGTGTGAGTGTGTGACTGTGGGTCAAATTATTCAATTGACTCATCGTCGAAGAGAGAGAGAGACTTGCAAAAGTTTTTTAAGTTTTTAGCTGCTTATGTCATGGCATGGCAAGGTATATACGGTCTCATTTCGATTGCCCCATGCCAGGAAGCCCCCCCCCGCGACAGCATGATAACTTGCAACTTCTTTGCTTGCTCTGTTATCAGACAACTTTGTTTGTTCTCTTTTTTAGTCGGTTTCTCTCTCTCTGTTTTTCCTCTTATGCCTCATCCGTTCTGTTTTCCGCGAAAAGATATGGCAAAGCATACGAAGAGTGGAGGGGAGAGGGAGCGAGGAGAGTTATGTCGTTATGGCGCTTATCGCCAATCGCAGCAGTTTATCAATACTTTTATTTAGTCGCTTAGATTGACGTATGGTATGGCGTGGAACAACACGTAAACAAGAGCTGCCAATGTGTTCAATAAATCGAACCCAAAAAAAATCATTCCATACAAATGTTCAGCCTGGGCAAGGCTCCACACTCCTTAATTCCATATAAATTATATATATATTGCAATGGAAATTCATTTAAAATGTTTGGAAATCATCTGCCTGTAAAGATAAAATCATTCTATGATATTTCTATCTATAGATACCACTCCCTAAGTTCTTTCTCCTGTTGTACAACTGGAGAAAAGTAAATCCTTTGTTTATTCCACAGCGCTCTCATCATTGAATGCAGCCTGGGCACCACACTCCTTTATTCCATATAAATTATATATATATATTACAATGGAAATTCATTTAAACTGTTCCTTTTAATGATAAAATCATCCTATGAGATTTCTATCTATAGATACCAGTCCCTAAGTTATTTCAAATCATCTTCCTGCAAAGATAAAATCATTCTCTGATAATCCTTTCTATGAATACCATTCCCTAAATTATTTCTCTTCCTGTACAACTCGAGTAAAGTAAAACCTTTGTTTATACTACAGCGCTCTCATTATTATACATCATATATGGTTTTTGTTATGTTATTCAACTTTATTGCAAAATGTTATAATTGAATTGATATTGATTAATTAATAGTTTAGATTACATATACAAATCTTCGACTTCTTCTGCTGTAAGAAAGTCTTTGATTTAGTTTAGAATTCGCTTACGCTTTACAAAATTGCAAATCACTTAGATAGGATTAGAATATAGACCCAACCAATTAATGAGTTTTTACATGTACAACAGAGTAATAAACATTAGACAATAAGAGAGATATATATATAGATATCTAGATATATATATATAAGATATTACAAACAATTTAGCAATTTGTTGGGATATGTTTAAGGTCAATGTTACGTACATTATTGTACTATATAACTATATATATATATATATCATTATTAGTTGTGGACTTCTTTGCTCTTCTTTTGAGTACATTCAAAACTGTTTATATTTCATTTCTTTTTTTTTTTTTGTTTGCTTTTGTTCAAGAACATTATACATATATACATATAAATACAATTGTTCGACTAATACATCAGTTAATTTACTTTTGCTTTGCTTTTTATATATATATATATATTTCTTTTATCTATATAGTATATAGTATCGTATTGGGCGGTCAAGGCAAGCCAGCATATAGCTATAGCTTTTAAGCTGCACCATCTTTTATCATCAACATCATCATCATCATCATCTCTAAACTTCATCTTCGATTTAAGCACAAGTTTTACATTATCAGCACCCTGCATAGTCGGCTGATTCCTGTGCCAAATAAACATTTATACGATATATATCGTTAAGGATTTAAGTAACCCCAGATTAGACTTTCATTTTGGCAAAGAAATCAATTGACAGATCAAGTATTATTATTATCATTATCATTGTTGTTGTTCTTGTTGTTGTTTTGTGTCGATGAAGTGGGGGATAAAGTTGAAGCTTCACCAACAACAATAGCAGCAGTATTTAATGCCTTTTCATTGTTGTTGTTGTTGTTGTTACTAGTCTCAGTTGTTGTTGTTAACGGCAATTTACTGTTACTGTTGTTGTTGTTGTTATTATTGCTTATAGTACTAATTAAATTGGTATTTAGCTGCACCTCATCGTATTTCTTGTCAGCCTCCTCAGCAAGGAAACGCGCTTCCTTCAGCTGATTCTCAAGAGCGTCCATGCGTTCTTCATCGGCAAGGGCGCGATTCTCAAGAATCTTGCGAGCACTATATATATTATATAGTATATATATAGTGTATATATATATATTACAGGATGACCACGTTGCAACCATGCCCATAGAAGACAGTGACCAAGTTGTTTATCGATGATTTGTTGTCAGCCCCAAAATGATTTTTCCCGTGAATCATTCGACGTCATCCGCATCCACAATTTCGTTGGTAGTAGTGTAGATCGTGTGTAGTTGTTGTTGTTGTTGTTGGTTACGACAAACACATGGATGCGCAGATACACACACAGGTAGATATGGGGCAGATACAATATTATGTTGATGGTTTTGTTTTTGTAGGGGGAATTATTGATTTTGGTTTTTTTTGTATTTCCATTTGTATAGTTTGAGTTTGAGAAAGAGACAAGAATTTGTTGTTGCTTGTTGAGTTTTACAGTCGAAAATATCTCGAAAATATGTTGCAAATATACACAAATATTACAAGTTAACTAAAACAGTGCTTTGTGTGTTGAGTACGATTTCATTAAAGTATAAAAAGATACAGCATGAATTTTAAAATTAAGAAGATCATTGAAAAAAGTCATATTTTTTGAGGTGTACTTTATCAGATTATATAAATTATATACACCTCTTAATCACAAGGCAATGTTTTAGTTATAGTCACACAGAGACAAATATTTAGCAAGTTTATACATAATACAGCGGTTTACTAATACACTAACATAAGCTAGGCTCATGCCATAGATATATAACATTAAGTATATACATAAATATAAACCGATTGAACAATATTTGCGTGAGTACTTAAATATATATGTATATAGTCCAAGGAATCCAACGTTGTGGCTGCGGTCGACCAAGAGCTTAACAACTAAATTGAACTTAAAAAATACCCTCCAATTATGCTAAATAACTGTTAAAGCGCATTTCATTTAGTATTTAAAACCACGACCGAATTAGTAACGTACCTAACCTCACTAGAAGAAGAAATTATGTGTCGAGAGAGAGTATAGAAATAGAAACAGAAGAGAAAACAACAATAAACCCTAATAACCCTAATGCCCTAACATTGAGAGAGAGAGACAATAGATAGATATAATTATACCTCTTCATATTTCTTATCAGCTTCTTCAGCAATTAATTTTGCTTGTGCTAATTGATTCTCCAATAGAGCTACTTTGTCGTCTTCCATATTTGTGCGATTCTCAAGAGCTTTTCGTATCCTACATAACGTTTGGAAGGCAGAGAGCGTAATTTATATGTATAGATATATATGTATATGTATATATAGATAATACTTGATACTTGATATACTTAGTTAACCTGTAGACTTATTAATTATTACATTTATAAAGAGCAAGTAGTATAGATAGGACAAAAAACAAGTTGGTACTAACCGTTCGCTCTCATCGGCGGCCTGAGAAGCTTCCGACAGCTTGGCTGTGGCGGAGCCCAAACGCTCCTCAGAGCGCTCCAAGTCTTCTTCGAGCAATTGAATGCGACGGTTCAATGCGGCGACCTCAGATTCGGCCTATAAAACAAACATTTGTGGTTCGTGGATATTGCTATAGATGGATGGACTTAGGAATGTAACTTAACTTAAAAATTAAAGCAAGAAATACACTTGAACTAATTTAGATTATAGATAATATTCAAATTTGCATGCTACTGCTCTGCGCTCTCTCTCTCTCTTCTTATAAGACTCATAACTCCCCCCCTAACAACCAACTCTATCTACATCTATGTCTAAGATATAACATTGTTGTTGTCGACCGCAGCTGCGTTTCCATCTGAAAATAAAATATGCCGTGCCTCTAGTGTTTTAGCCAAGTTCAGTTAACAAGCCCTAATCGTATAACGGTAAACATAACGAAGCCTGCCAATTATAGCGCACCATATCGATTTCCCTTGAACAGCCCCTAGAGATAGGCAACATAAATAGTTGGGTGCGCATGACGTCAACAAGTCACGTCAAGTCGTTAGACAAACATTCAACCTTGCCAAAAATTACAAACAATTTTCCAAGTTTCCCAAGCATATTTGATCTCGATCTTGTTCATTTCAGAGTTTTCCCAAAACAGAACATGCAACAAAATGCCCATTAAAGAGTGGAAAATATTTGACATTGACGCCGAGAGATGCCGAGTTTGCCTTATAGAGAACAACGACGAAGAATAAGAGACACAACTGTGTGTGTGTGTGAAACACACGCCCAAAAATGGCTAAAAACGACTTTGACCAAATGCGGCGATAATTGGACAAGGCAGTCCAGATCCACTCGGACATATTGTCAATTCTGTGCAGTGCACAACATACACACCACTTCAGGCTTCTCTCGTGGTCGTAAAAGTATCGTGTGATTATGAATTGGAAGCTAAAGCAAACGTGCCGCTTACGTTGTTCTGGCTTACGTCATCGTCCAAACAGTCAAACGGGCAGCATACAAGGCACACACAGACATAAGCACAAGTTCAAATTCGTATAGGGGGAGCGCAAGCAGCGCGTAGCTTTCCAAACAACAGAAACGTTGATGAAGCAACAGAAGAAAGAAAAAGCAACAGCAACAACAAAAAAATGCCAAAAACAAAATACACATACACATATTGAGCTTGAGTTTCGTTCATTTCGTCGTTGTTTTTGTTGTTTCTTTTCGTTTAAAAATAGCGGGAGTTGCTTTTCAACAGTGGGTGCGATAGAGACGGCACTAGGCGAATCTCTTTGCCTTTACTTTGGTGAACTCATTAACAAAACGAACAACGCAAAGAAATGCAAACAAGTTTTAAAGCGATACCGGCAAAATGCAAACAGCAAACAGAAACGAAGAAGAAAAATGAATAAAATTGTAATAAATTTGAGTAAAAAAACGCCATGAGTATGCAAAAGTTGCACGCCATGAAGAAGTTGTACCAAAAATTGTTGACGGCTTAGTCACACACACCTTGAATATATGTATGTATGTTTTTTTGTTTTTTTATTTAACTCGTATTGCCGTGGCAACGAGAAACAACAACAAAAACGGAACAACAGCAGCATATCAGAGAAAAGACAGAAAAAGACGGAAAGGCGGGCGGCGGCTACGATCGAGTGAGTGCGTAGGGTGTGTTTTAATGTTATATATGATGCATTTTTAATTATGAACCGAAAAATAAGTCATAAAAACCATAAAATAGGTAGACAGACTTCCACAACTACTTCCAACTTCCCCAACAACCGTTTACAGTCGTATATCAAGCATAAAATAGTTTCATAGCAGTCAGCTTGCATACGTCATGTTTGTAATCTTCTCGCACTGTCTCTTAACGGCATTACGAAATTCACAGACAGCCGAGCGAAAGGGACAAAGAAAGAGAGAGAGGGAGGTAGACAGAAAATCAAAACCAATTTGTCACAATGAGGCATTGAAATTATCAGTGCTCAATTGCATGACAACAAGAAACAGCAAAGAGAGAGAGAAAGAGAGGGTGAGGTAAAGGAGGCGTGCTGGGATGATCTGTGCTGCAAATGACATTGAAAAGCATTGTCTAAAACAATAAAGCACACATTATGTTTTGTGTTTTAGCTTTTTTCCAGTCCCAGTGACGGGGTGCTGAAACTAAACGTCAATCACTTGACAAAAGTGTTGAACAAAACAATCGAGAGCAAAGCCAACACACACACACAACTAACGGGGCACAAGAGAAATGAGGTACGAACGGCAACGGGAATGAGATGATGATGAAAACACAAATTTGAGGAGTGCCGTTTTTTTTTTCGTTTGTTATTTTTTTTCCTCTTTTTCGTGAACTACATTCGCTGTGAATATTTATTTCTTTAGTGCAAAATAAAACTAGGGTATATGCAGGGTATGCTTTTCTCTGCAAAAGAAATGACGTCAGCAGTGTTGTCATTGCGTAGCTGGTGCTAACTGTGATTTCACGCAGGCACACACACACATGCACTGGCCCTCGCGCAATTGTCTAATTAGAATTGAATTAAGCGAGCATAAAAGATTATGGCGAATATGATGGAACAGGCACACACTCACACACACACATTGTTGAATTTCAACCATTTATTGATCATTGACCATGGCATAAAAAATCATAACTAATCGATTTAGAATACCGCTAACTACCAAACACTGAAGAAGCCGGTTTGGACATTCTAAAGATTTCTTCTTTTCTTTCTTTCACTGCAGAGCTTATGTAAATTGTCTATAAAAGAGACACGCGATATGATTATATGTATGTATGTTCGTATGCTAATATTATGGTTTGTGGCCCAGAACCCGATAACTCTTAGAAAGGTAACTGAAATTAGATAAGAACAGTTTAATAAACTGAGAAACAAAACCAGAAGCACCCTGTGCAATCTACAAAAACACACATACACACACTAATGTTTAGGCATATAAAAAAAATTGAAATTTGTATTAACAAAAGGGGCGACATGAAAACCCAATGAGGAGCAAAACAACAACAAAATGTGTCCAGAGAGAGAGAGAGCGGGAGAGGCGAAAAAGAACAGAAGAGCGAACTCACAAAGAGAGCGCGGGCTGTGACAGTCTGTGTATGTGTGTGTGTTTGTTGCGCTCATATGTATTTGCATTGGAAACGTTGGCACTGGACGAGCCAGAGAGAGAGAGAGAGAGAGACGAAGAAGAAATGGTTATTGGTGTTTCTTCTGTGGCAGATTCATTTCTCTTTTATACCAAAAGTAGCAGCAAATTTGAATTAATCTTGATTTTTTTGTATATTAATCCTTGAGCTTACTTCTTCGCGTCGGACAACTTCTAGCTGAAGGCGCTTATGAAATTCCTCGCATTCATCTTTATACTTTTCCATTTCTTCTTTGGTCTGACGCATTTTCTTCTTGAGTACATCCAAGAGTGTACCTTGTGGAATGCTGGTCGTCATGTTTGTGCTTGTTGGTTTTGTTTTTGCTGTGCTTGTGGGAGTTTGAGTTTGGTAAGTGTTTACACTTGGCCTTTGCGTTGGCAGTAAGTTGGCAGTAGGCACTGTAGAGCACACACTTGTGTATTGACTTTTCCCGGTTATTCGTACTTTGACGATTTATAATATATGAATATAGAAAATCAATTTCTATATGGCAGCAGCACCGAAAGTATTTCTTTAATTTATCAAAATGTGTGAACCACCAACACACACGCACGAACGACGAAACGAAACGGACGACGACACAGAGACAACCACCGGTTTTTTTTTTCTTCTTTCTTTCTCTTCTACTACTTTTTCTTCTTTTACTGGTTTGCTTCGCTGCTGTTGCTGTCTGTCGTCGTGTATACTTTTTAAAACTTTACTCTCTCGTGGTTCTATTCGCATTCAATGCACATTCACAATGGATATTATTTAGGTTTTAAATACTTTCGATTATAAATTGGTATTTTGTTGCAGTGAGAACTACACACAGAAACTACACACTCGCTCCACAAACGATGATGAAACGACAACGACGACGCGAGTCTGCGACTGACATTTGTGAGTACGTAACTGGAAATGAACTGGCGAAGCACTTTGCATGCTCATGTCTACAAAGCGGCGGTGGTAGTTCGGTACGATGTGCGAGCGAGACAACTGCTGAGCTCGTACTCGTATGTACGTGTGACTTTCCAGTCGGACTCTGAGTGCCTCGCCTATGTCGAGTCGTTTCGTTTGCCGCTGTCAGTCGTCTATAGTTGTGTGTGTGAGTGCGAGTGTGCTAGCATGACTGCATTGGCGGCTTTCCCACTGGAAAACCTGTTAAAGCCGCTAAAAATTTCAGTCGAAGACATGTTTGTTGTTGCTTTTGCATTAATTAGTGAAGAAATATTTTAGATTTTTGCCGTTTTTTACTCTTCAATCTCATCCAATGCTAAAATTATTATGCAAAATAGTTGAGCGACAACAGAGACTGGTGCAAATGAGTAAGCAGCCCGTCATCGGCTATCGGCAGAATAGTTGTGCCTGTGTGTGTGTGTCTGGCTTGTAAACCTGTCTCTTCGCTGCGCTACCTAACCCCGACAATGCACAAGATAATTGTATAATACAACATACATACGGCATTATGCCGGTTGTTTTATCAGGCTTATCAACACGCAAGCAGCGAGCAGAGGCAGCAACACAATGACTAATCAGTTGCCGCGTGTCGGTGCTTGCAGCAGGCAGCAGGTGTGTGTTTGTTGTGTATGTGTGTGTTTTCCATGATCCTGCGGTGTACGACAGTTGGCGATTGCCCAAAGCTCGATAACGATAGACAACAACTATCGTATTTGGCAAATGACATAATTGCTGATAATACTACGTTACGTCGATTGTCAATGGTCAATTTTAATTTCAATTTCAATTAAATGAGCACGCATATCCATTTTTAGCAATGCGGCATTGAAAAGAAATTAAAAGTAAACGTCAGTGCCCACACACACACACACACACACACACACGCATACATCTACTACGTTGCCAAAGTGGGGGGTACTACACACACGTACCACGAAGGTCATTGTCGTTCTGCTGCGACTGCGAGAACACACGTAGAGAACGTGTATGCATTTAATTTAATATAAATAATAAAATAATTGGCGAACCAAGTCTAAAAGAATAAATACTTTTTTGGCCAGAAAAGCGTTTTAGTATTTTTTTAGCTGCTTGCTGCAAACCAACTGTGGCTTTTTATGGAGCTTTACAGCTAAAATAATAACGTGCTCGTGTGTGTGTGTGTGTGTGACAGTGAGTTGCTTCGTGTAAGCCGTATGTGGGGGTGTGGAAACAACGATAATTGTAGCAGCAGCAACAACAACACCATTTAGTCTGTTTTGCCTTTTTGGGCGCCGCGCATAGTCACACACAGAGTGTGCAAGAGAGAAGGAGGGAGAGAGTGAAAGGGAGCGACGTTCCCGCTTAATGCAGGCAACAGGTGCTTACTAAGAGATACCGTTAGCCGGTCAACACAGTCTGCCAAATTGCGTAACTAATTAAACAATTGCCGGCAATCAAGTAAATATGCATGTTTTGCGCGCAGATTAAACAGTTGAAATACTTTTCTGCTGAGCAATAATAAAGCTATTTCGCAAGTGTCTATACGTCCGAGTATGTGTGTGTGTAGAAGAGCTTAGCAAAAGAAATAAAGAAACCTTCGTGACAGGTAGAACAATTGGGTCAAGAAACAAGCGACTTAAAGTCGCTGCAAAAGTACCGCACTGGGTCAAGAAAGGGTTAAATGGGAACGGGTCGAAATTTCCAATAAGAAACAAACTGAACTGTGACACACAAAAGGGTTAGGCTGGAAGATAGCCTGCTGATACCTACACAAATAATCGACAAAAGATTCAAAGTTGGCAAGATGATCGATACTTGTCAATAAGTAACGTGTACCGCAGTGGCACACAATAGGACTTAATGGGAATAGAGACTGGAAGGGACTAGAATGTAACCTGCTGATCCACCTCCAACAAAAGGGTTAAGCACTGAAGATGATCAATAAGTATCGAGCTGTCATAAAATTGCACCGCCGTGGGCCATTGAAGGGTTAAAGCAGAAAAGAGAATTCCGCAAGAAACAAAGACCGCGACGACGTAATCGCTTAGCAATGTGCACACACACACACACATATACAGCTGTACTTATTTGTGTGTGTGTGTGAAATTGTGGAGCAAGTAGAAAAGAATAGACGAATTTGCAATCGAAACCAAACCTAACCAAACTTTTTGGCTAAAACACTTCGTTTTTTTGTTGTTGTTGTTGTTGATGGCAACAGCAAAATTGGCTTAAAGAGAATAGATGGGGAATTATTAGTGGAATCAATGAAATTGTTTTTCATTTACGCACAGTGGAACCACACGACAATGAACTCGAGAAAAGATTTGGAAAAAGAGAGATTTGTTAATTATCAATATCAATATCTGCTCGAGTTCGTTATAGCGTAGTTGGACTGTGTACTGTGACCGTCTAATTACCCGCTTAAGTTGCGTGTTCATGATGTTGTGCAGCTCATTGCGTATGATATTGAACTTCATCATGGTGTCCGAGCTAAAGATCGATCGACCAAAGGCCAAGCCCGGATAGTCTGCGCAGCGTCCCTTGTTGCGTCGCGCCTCCCGTTCGGCGACAATCTCAGCTGCTTCGCTGGTGCAGCGCAGCTTGGCCCACTCGGCCGCCTGATTGTCCTCATCCTCTGGATTGAGTACAATGCCCTCATCAATGGCGCCCGCACTGAGATCAGTGGCAAGGCTGTCGCTGCTTAGCTCCATGACGCCGCTACCTCCAGTGGCAGCTCCCTGACGTTTGCTGCGTGACGATTTCTTTTTCCTCTCTGATTTATCCGATTTCTGATCATCCTTGTCGCGCTTTTTCTTCTTCTTCTTGTGGGCAACAGGCGCCACCTCTGGCTGATCACTGACAGCTGGTGCAGCGGCGCTGCTCTCATCTGTAGGCGTGGGACTGTTGCTGCCCACCGAATTGGTCACCGAATCCGTTAGGGGCAGACTAAGTGTACTGCGACTGACTGTCGTTTCTAGCTCCGGGTCCGGCTCAGCAGGTGGCACCACTTCGCCACGCAGATTGGACAACACGCCCTTGGAATCGCCGCGATAGAGCGCAGCTAGTATCTCCTGGACATTGGGGACTTGGGGACGACGTGTGCCCGCGAAGCGTGGATGATGCTGGTGGCCACGTCGTTTCAGCGAGGACGGTACCAGTGAGGGTGATGGATTAGTATTGGAGGTGCTGTGACTGCCTGCACCACTCGTGCTGGACAATGCGTCATCCTCATTGTTGTTGTTGCTGTTGGACATTTCGATGTCGTAGTCACTCCAGTTCCAGGCAAGCTCAGAGCAGTGCGAGTCGTCGCTGTCACTGTGACTATCGCAGTTGGAGTCGGTGGAGTGCTGCAGCTGCAGTTGATATTTATCGTAGAGTTGCGCTATATATAGATCGGCCTGTTCGTCATAGTGCAATAGGCTATCGAGCACATTCAACTGCTCCTCGATGGAGCCCCAACGTGAGGATAGCTCCGATGTATTGCCGTCGTCGTGGCCACGTTTCTTTTGCTTTGATTGCTTTTTTATTACCTTATGATTTTGTTGCTTGTCACTTTGTTTATTTGCAATTATTATAGTGTGTTTGTTACGCGGCCGCTGCTGCTGCTGTTTTGTTGTTTTTTCCTGCTGCTGTCCTGCAGCAGCTGCGCTGCTACCTGCTGTATATGAGAATTGTTGATATTATAATATATCGATATCGATATTTGTCGGTAAAGACCGTGCAAATCAGCTGGTCTGCAAATACCGATATCGATGGCTGGAAATGAAAAAAGAGTGTGACCAAATACAAGTGCAGAAGACCATATGGCAAATGTCTTATGCAGTTGTGTTTAATATTTCCAATATGCAATGCAATACATATTTATTTATATTAAATACATAAATAATATTAAATATGTGTTGCATTGCAATCGGGGCGGTCTGTTTCAATATATACATTTTCTACTATTATTATTACGCGTTTGTTTTTGTGGCTGCTTATCGTTGCCGCCACTGGTCAACAGATGGCGGTGTGCACGTTTTATTTGGTGCGCAAGCGTCTGGCGCCTTGCTGCGTTGCCAACGAACTTTTTGAATAGCGGCGTTTGCGTTGCCGGCTTCACCGATGATGGAACCGTTAATGTTCCCGGTGTTGTTTTTGTTGTTGTTGTTGTATTTAAATGTTGAGTGTGCGTTTTTGTTGCATTTTTCGCACTGTTTAAAATTGTTTTGTTGTTATTTTTTGTGCTGGACTTTTGTTGCTTTGTTTTAGGACTAGTTGTTGGCTTTGTTGTTGTTGTTGTCTGATTTTTGTTGTTGTAACTCACTTTTTGCCACTCATATGCATTATTAACTTTCGTAGTTCCTTTTGTTAATGTTTTCTCGTACATATTAATTATGAGTTATGGCAATTGTTTATTATTGTTGTTGTTGTTTTTGTGATATTTGCGGCCTTTGTTTAAGTTGTTGCTGCTGCTCGATTTCAGTTGTACTTAAACAGCTGTGATCATAATACCGTTAGTTGGAAGGAGGCTTTTCTATTTTTACTGATGATTTAATAAAGCTTTTCTCTTCTCTTCTATTTGTATTTTTTGCTCAATTTTCAGTGGCGCATAAAAAATTGTACGATTATATTTGGCCAACTTCCGATACACGTTTTTGCACAGACGTCAATTGCGTTGTTGTTTGTTGTTGTCGTTGTTGCTGTAGTTGTTGCTGTATTTGTTGTAACGTCTGCTTTGCTTTTATTTATGTAACAGAAAATCACTAGAATATTATTTAAATTAAATTAAATAAAAACAGTGTTTCTTATTGGAATTGAATAAATGTAATTTTTGGATTTAATTAAATTTAATTTAATTGATGATTTTCTCAGATTTTCTTGTAATTTATGCGGCTCTGTCTTTGCGGGCCCCTCCGGCAGTTGCTGCTGCTGGCGCTGTTGTACTTGAAAGTGGTGTGTGTGCTATGCGATAATTTCTGTGGTGCGCTCAGCAGGGCGGCACGCGCTCTCTCCTGCACGTTCGCTCTCTCTATCTCTCTCTCTGCCTCTGTATTTCTCTGTTGGGGGGAAGACTCAACGGTGTGGCACATGTGCGAGTGAGTCAGCATTATGCACACCTACATATATGTGTGCATACATACATGTGAGTGCCTGCAAGTACATATGTGTGTATGCGTTGGGTTGCAGTGTGATCGTTAGAGAGAGAGAGAGCGCCAGTCAGAGACCCAACGCCCACTCACTCACACTCTCTCTCTCTCACGCAACCCAAACTTTTCCTGTTCGTTTAATTACCACGCGTGCTCTCTTTCCCTCCTCTTCTTCTAATTTATCATATTCGCGCATATTACTCAGCGGAGTATGTTGTACATATTTCTTTGTCATTGTCTATTTACGTGCCAGCATAAGCTGAGACAATACAATAAAAAAAATGATTTGATAAAAGAACAACCATGATAATTTATCAGTTGACTTGTAGAATTTATGTTGTCCGATAAGTTTTTCGTTTTTTTTTTATTTAAAGTAAAAGATACCACGCTGGTTACCTGTAGACGGCAAGCATTCTCTTATATTTTTGAAACGTTGCCAATTGGCAATAAATAAAATGTCCTTGAAATACTTTGGGCTCTTGCCGAAAAAAAGAACGATTGCAAAATCAAGTGAAATGAATGATTTCTATATAATTTTTATTTGGAAACGCAACAGCGTGACGACGGCATCCGACCACCGATCGGGCTAAGAGAATTGTTCTAAATACTGCACGATACAACAATTTTCATTGTACAATAGGGAAACAAGAAGAAAATACGAGCAAATATTTTGGCAAAGCTAGAGAAAACTAAAAGTAAAAAAAAACACACAATTTGCTTTGCGTTATTTGATATTGCCACACACTCACACACATATACACGCATACGTGAATAGGTAGCGCTTTCAGTGCGTCACTTTCGCACCAGTCGAAAGCTATTTTACACGAATTTAAAAATAGCGCGCAGTTTAGGCGTTGCCAACAGTAAACGAATAAAGTTCATGTTGCGTGGCGATAGGTTCATTTCATTCTTTTTATTTCTTCTTTTCTTAGTTTCTTTTGTTTGAATTTCTGTCAAAATTTATGGAATTTACGGCACAAACATAGAAAAGGCATTTCCCCCAAACATTTCCCCAAATTTTCATCTGAAGGTGCCAACAAATTAGCGTTTTCACAGAAAATATGCGTGGAATTGCTGCTGCCGAACAGATGGCACAATTTTCCCAGCCTTGCCCCATTTTACTGCAGTTTGTCATTAGAACTTTATATATAAACTCATAAAAATCTTATTCTAGTATTGATTTCAAGTGTATTTCTTGCTTTATGCTTGAATTCTTATTTCCTTTGGAAAGATATATTTATGTATACAAACTTAAGGTTACACTACAAACACTTTCGCTGTTTTTCACCTACTTATATTTTAACAGTTCATTAAGAAGTGTAATAGAGAAACTAAAGAATGAATAATTTATTGAAATAATAAAAGAATTTTAATTAAAACATTTAAAATATGTTAAAATTTATCGAAGATAATCTACAGAAGTATTTTGCAAGGTACTAATTTCATTACTAATTAAAATTATGATAAATAGTAATTTTGAAGACATTACTTCTCTTAAAAAACATAAACAAAAATAAGGTTATATAAATTGATTCTTCACTAAAACTCTCCTGTCTATGCAAACTCTGGCTTATTTGTAAGCTATTTAATATAATTATAAAGAATTTATTGGACTTACATTCTGCAGAGCCTTGTTCTTCTCCTCCAGCTTGCCGGTGACAAGGGTGAGGGCTTCCTGGGTCTGATCCAATTCGTTTTCAACGGTCTGGATCTTCTTTTGCAGCTGGCGAGCCTCCTCCTCGGCCTGGATGGAAAGAAAATGAATACAAATATAAAATAACGTGCGATTGCAATGCAAGTGTTAACAAGTTAACAGTTGTTAATTTTGTTGTTTGTTGTAACAAATGTATTTGGTAGATACTATAGGAGAAAGACAGGGTGGTGGGGTTGTGGCAATGCTACATGCTGTTACATGGTTGAGTGCCTACCTTCTCGGCGCGGGTGTTGGCATCGCGTGCCTCCTGTTCGCAGACGAGAGCGCGCTCCAGAGCTCCGTCCTTGTCGACTTTCATCGCTTGCATCTTCTTCTTGATGGCATCCATGGTGGCTGGCTTTGTGTTTTACTGCTACAAACTCGAAAGAAACTGCAAAACGAAATGGAATTGAAAATTGATAGTAAGAAACAATGTTTCAATGTTGCGGTCAGAAATCAGTCAATAAAATCAGTCTTAAATAATGCGATAATGATCACTACATTGAAAAGTGAAACTTCGCATATTCCATTAGCATTTTATTTAATGCAATCGATTTTTATTATTCTGTAACATGATTAAAAAACTTGATTTTAGTCCACTAACTGTTACTGTAAAATTTGAAAACAGTGACAATAACATCGAATCAGACTGTTAGAAATATCGATAGAATATCAATGCATTTTCTTAAAAGTTAACAGGTCGTCATAACTATCGAAATTACTAAGCTCACTGATAAACTCTGAATTTAATATATCGATTATTGGCTCAGCATTAAGTTCCGTTTTCTGCCGTTAGTATTCGCTCGTCCATAGACAATGAAAAATGTATCGATTTCGCAGATTAGCTAAATGAAGCGAAATTCACCTAATGGGAAACAAAGTCGTGCTTTCATTGAAAACATTAAAAAGTGTTCTACACACGCATTCCGAATTCAGAATACAAGACAAATAAGACACAGAGAATTCCCATTTCTCTGCAAATCTCATATCTCAACGCATTTGACACAATTTCTGTCGACCGTCTCTGTTTAGATATAATGCGCACGCAGCTCGCGCAGCTTCGGATATGTGAGCTGCATAATTAAGTATGTAATTTTCTATAAGCTGACTCCCGGACTCAGAGCTGTGCTTGTACCATACATACATATGTATATGAAATCTCAGTTTGGGGCACAAATAAATCGTTAAGAACGTGTGCTTTGCCCCACCGAATAATGCGTTAAATGATTTACTGTGTGAGACGAGTGACCAGAAAACAAGAAGAAGAAGATGAAGAGAGAAACAAAAACAAAGAACTTTATAAACGACTGTCAATCATTTAATGAAGAAGATAAGAGAACCCGTAAAAGGAGCAAAAGTTTATACATTTCATATCAAATGAAATAGAAATAGCTAAAAATTGATATATTTGTCATCCAAAATACACCCAATGAACAGGTTATCGTTTATCGATAAGGTGCTGATGAACAGGCTTACTCATTATGCAAGTAAGAGAGAAAACAAATCAGAAGGCTTGACCAACATTCATATTCTCCAGGAATGGCGAACTAATTAATTCGGTTTTCGGGCTAAGTCCACAATTACCGATCTGCGGGACTTATTTTTGCGACACTCTTGTTTACATACTTCCTGAACTGAGCCCTGAGGCAGGTTTCAGGCTTTTAGGCGAGCAAACAAAACAGAAAGCAGCAAAAAACGAGAGCAACAGTCGAGCGGCACGCGACAATGGGATACCCTTCGACCTACATATGTACATATGTTGCGGTGTAAACATATGTACGCGCTTTCTAATTATTCTCGACAGATGGCGCTCGAGCGGTCGCCTGTCTTCCTTGTTAGCTGACTCAAGCACTTGGTTTTATGCTCATACTTTCTTAAATAACTTCTGTGTTTATTGTCCGATCGGATTGCAATTTGGAGAATACGTAGATATTTTATTCAGCTTAGTATATGTTAGTCAGAAAGTTGTAACTTTTATACCGCGCTTACAAATTGATTTCAAAAATTAAATTTTTGTTTTGCGGGGGCGTTGGGCGTGGCAGCCAACATTTGAAATAAACTTATAAGCTTTTATAATAGCTGAGATCTGTGTGCTCACACAGACAGACAGACATGGCTCAATCGACTCGACTAGTGAATAGTGGGCAAGAATATACAGTCTGTCAAGTAACTCTACATTAACATGTCCATTTGAGTAAAGTGTTACCTGACTGTCTGTATATACTTTATGGGGTCTGCCATGCCTCCTTATGCCTGTTACATACACTTGCACAAAGTTAGAATACCCTTTTTGATCATTTTCAATTGTCGAAGGGTATAAAAAGAAAACAAAATTTGCAAAATGAGTTTCAAAATGAAATTGCAATCGATGCACAATTTTATAAAACGGACAACGATAAAAGAGGACGGAGGTTTAGGCCATTTTTTATGTGCTGGCAAGGTGACACAATGAATTTTGTGTTTGTTTGTTCAGCAGAAATCACTTGGAATTTTATAATTTCTGTGACATGAGAAATGACAATGACACACATTAATATAGGTATGTTTACAAGTGTATAAATACAAGTATGTATGTATTAATATAGAGTTTTTTTTTGCAGTGAAAAGAATTTTAAACTTTATGACAAGGAAGATCTGTTAAAACATATAATATATAGTATAATGCTGGTAAGATGATATAAAGAATGAGCACATGACACTGCGCGGAGACTTTTTTCTCTACAATTTTAACTAGTTTGATTTATTAAAATTTTTATAAAATGTTTTCCAAGTGATATACATTGTCTTAATAAGAATATTCTATACAGTATGTGTATGTAAGTTATATATTATATATGATGTACTGCACATATTATTCTATACGTCAATTAAATATACGAAATTTTGGCTGTGATCTTTTTAAAAATTACTTTCTATTTTTCACTCTGTTTTTTTTTTTTTGCTTTAACACTTAACACACATAACCATAGCAGAAATTCTGCTCGGCACACATTTAAAACTTATGATACACACACCTTATCGGGCACCCAATCGGCTGGCTTCTAATACCTCAAATTTCAACCTGTTTCTAGACTCGAACAAATTTCCAAATTTTCCAAAAAAAAAAAAAAAAAACTCTCACGCCTCTCATACACAAAACGTTCTTGCTCGTTTATTTTTAACACAATACATATAGATATATATATGTATGTATGTATGTATGTATGTACATCTTAGTGGGTCTTTCGACATTCCTCACTAGGCGAAAGCTTTGCAAGATTCTCTCGGCTAAAGGCTAAAAATAAACTCGTTCGGCATCTGTTGAATATATCCTAATATCTGCGCAGAGTTGAATATTACTTAATACAAAGCTTTTTTTCGATACATTTTCAAGAAACTCGTTGTGCGATGAGGTTCAGTATCGAATTTCAAGGCAGGATAGAGGAGAGAGAGAGACTCCTTTAAATGGGAGCAATGATTTTCTTGAGTAATGCTGGAGAATTAAGACATAAAGGCGACATCTCTTTAAAATATCTTTTAGAATTGACCCTTTAGAGCTTTTATGTTTTGAAATGTTTATAGATATCCCCCAATTTTATTTTCCTGCTAAATCTTCGATTAAGTGTCCCTATTTATAAGAATAAAACTTCATGCCTGCCCTAACAGTTTTGGCAAAGATTTTAGCCACAATCTTAACTAGCCACAAATATCATAAAATCAATCTTAGAGCTCTGATTCTTGAACTGAAATTCTAGAGCTCAACTTGCGGTTAACTTGGCGAACTTTGAATATGGTCAAAGACATTTGGGTTTTCCATACTTAAGCTTCACCTCAATTTTGGCTTCACACAGCGCGCACTAAATAGTTGAAATAATTTTGGGAATATTATAGGAAAATTGACACAACACTTTAACTAATCGATTATGTAAGAAGTTAGCGAAAAATCGTTTTTGATTTTTTTTTGTTTTAATTTGACTGAAAACAATTCACTTTCCTTGGAATATTTATTTTGTAAGTTAATGTTAAGAATTTGTGAATTTTTGATTTCGTTTTTCGGTTTTTTTTACTTACAAAACTTTTATTCGGAGTTATCCGCGACTTGAACGGATTGTGATGTTCAACTGAAAATATTTATTCAATATACTGACGTTCGATGCCCGCGCTGCTTTTCGATTTCGAGCTGCGGCTGCGTTAGTGTGCGTGTCGCGCGTCTGTGTCGGTGTATGGGTGTGAGAGCGCGCCAAAGTATATGCCAGATACTTTTTCGTCTCTCTCTTTCTCTCCCTCTCTGTTCGTTTTGCATGCTCAACAGTTTTTATTCTGGAACTGCATTTGATGGCTCTCAATTTACAAATGCCGAAGGGGCGAAAGAGAGAGAGAGAGAAGGACAGAGAAAGAGCAGAGCACAACAATGCAAACAATAATTCTTTGGCGCCTTCTCTCTTCCTCTCTCTCTCCTGTTGCTTTCACCTGTCCGTGTGCGTGTCCGTGTGTGTTTTTAGACTCTACGATTTTTGAATATTTCCCAATATTTTTGAGCTTTATTCTGCCCAGTATTTTTTTATTTCTCTGCATCTTTATTTATTTGTTTTTCTCTTGTTGATTTTTTTTCTTTTGATATTTTTCACAGCTATTTTTAACTTTCAGTTATTGATATGCCAAAAAACAGAAATCTTCGCTTCCCAAAACTCACATACATACAAGCATACATACATACATATGTATATCCTTGGCTATTTTTTATAGAATTCTCAACGTCATGTCTACAAGCAAAAACAACACACAAATTTTTATTTCAATTGCTTTTTATTTAATTTTTTGCATTAATTATTCTACAATAAATAAGAACAACTGCGAAAAATGTTAATTGAAATCTCGATGAATCACAATCTTCAGTTGCAGCAGCTGCAGAACGTGAAAATTGACCCGATTTCAGCTTCCGAGATTTCTTTTCCCTTTCGATATCGTTCACAGAGAATTAAACACGCACAGTTTTCCTACATTTAAACATGATAGGCTGACAGGTCTTCAGATTGAATGCCATATTACTTGGATTCTTAACAGTGCCAAGTTGAGTAAAAAAAAATCGTCAGATCTTTTTGATAACTTAATGCTAACCCAGAAATGTATTCCCAACCTTTGATTTCTCAGATATAATCTCATATTTAAACAATATGTAGACTATTCTTCTTCTTATTATCTGTTTTTTTTTTGCTTTTCCAATTTTTAGAACTAATATTAAGTATTCTAAGACACTTTTAACTTGTTTTAAATGATTGCAAATAAAATATAATAAGGAGTAATTATTGCCAAAGAAATATTTCCTTACTTAGTTATAATTCCATGAGCTAAGCACTATATGGGTTTTCTGTTACTTGCCCAATAAATCGAACAAAACAAAAAAACTTGCTGAAAACATTTTCTTATTTATTTATTGAGTGGCGTCTGGTTTTTCTTTTGGAAATATCTTAATGAGGCCAACGAAGAATTTATAATTAAATGCGAGCAACACCCACAGAATGACGTAATTGCTTTTCATTCAAAACTTTTGGCAATGGGCAGCATCGTAACAATTCCAAATACATATGTTTATACAATATATCGACATTGGTATTTCTTCAATGTCGTGTAATACTTGCTAAATATGAAAACTCAGCGGAGTTTTAATAATTCAAATCGATTTCTAGATGTTCCAGTTTGTCTTCCACTTGTGGCCCCAACAAGTGCAACAAAGTCTTGTTAGCAAAATTGCAACCATATTTGGTGAAAATTCGTTGAATTCGTCAGAGTTCCGAGCTTCGTGGGATTCGGCCAAGACGACTGACGGTAGCGTTACAAAGCTTAGATAATAAACTTAAAAAAAAAAAACAATTTTTAAATTAAGGTTAATGAAATGAGTGTAATTATTAGTATTGTGAAGAATTTTGTATTAAATTTACTCTGTAAATATTTCATCCATAATGAATGTATGTATATATTTTATATTTCATTTGATTTGTAATAATGAAACTTAAGCCAATTGAATTTTTTTTTATGATTTTAGAAAACAGAATAATTCATTCAATTCAAATTAATAAAAATGTAGCATCATTTGGTAAACTTTTTATTACCAATAAATTGAGCGTATTTGAAATTGTTACGTCTTATACGTTTAGCTTTGTTTACTAAATTGTGAACAAATTATTATAAAATTTACTCTAAATTTATTTTAACAATAATTCTCATTGTCTTTAAAAGTTTAAAGCATCAATTATTAAAAGTATAACTTTGAGTTTATTTGTAAGCATTAAATTGATGAATCCTTTCGATTTCCATTTTATACATTTATTTTTATCAATGTTTCAATCCAACTATGTGTTGTTCTTTTGCGCTCACAAGCTGCCTGCACTGTCACAAAGCAAACGTAACAAAGTAGGGTGCAAAGGAAAATTCGATGTTATGTTAGAGTGTGTATGATGGAGAAGAAGTGAGGGGAGCAGATGAGGGGACAGACTTCAACCTAGTCTCAGTGGCGCACTCGTGTCGACGTCCCGCTGTGCGGCATCGGCTGAATGTGATGACTCAATTGAGTCATCGATCGATCGACGATCGCCACCGTGTTTCGCCTCCTTGTGATCGATTCGAACTCGAACTGAAGCTCGAACTCGAACTCATGTTAAAGTTGTGCTAAGTACTAAAAGGAAATCTTTGCGACGAGCCACTTGCCTTGCCACTAAGTCGCTGGCATAACGGCCAAGGTGAACCACAGACAGCAGTTCGTTCCATATCAAATATCGTAGTCATGGTGTGAGAAACTTTTTGGCGCTCTTTAGCGCATACAGACACGCACTCACAGCATTCTCAATTATTTGCTAAAATCTCAATAGACCTTGAACTTATCGCCATATATCGTATGTAAATAAAATAGAAGACGCGTCGTATTTATTGTCAACCGGAAAACAATTGAAAACTAGAAATTTATTGCGTTTGGCAAAGGCAAAGGCAAAGGCACGCGACTCATTTGATTGGCTTCAAGGGCGTTGAATGTTTAAGAACAACAGCTGCAAGTAAGAAGAATTGTATAATAAAACAATGTTTAATGGCATTATGTGCATTCAAATAGCACAGCAAATGGCGCGTCACTCCTCACGATTTTCACAAAAGTTATATCGATATCAATGATATTTATCGAATAATTCGCCGCCCTGGTCTTGTCGTGCGTTATCATTTCATAACAATAACACAAAATGTCTTTTACACAAAAGCTTAACCATTACGCGAATAAGAAATCATTTAAATATGGTGTACCCTTTCTTGTAATGATGGTCGCCGGCTCCTTTGGCCTACAACAGTTTTCCAACTTAAGGTAAACAACAATGAGTATTTAGACATACTTTACTTAGGTACCTGACCAACTTTTGCTGATTGCAGGTATCAGTACTCGAAGAAACAGCCGGTGTCGCCTGAAGAAATGAAGAAGTATGGAGTGAATATGAAAAAGCGACAAGAAGTAACACTCGAAACGGAATATGATAAAGTGAAGAGCATAGATATTGAAAATTGGTCCAATATACGCGGTCCCCGTCCATGGGAAGAGGAGGAGCTGGCCACATCAGCTGCAGCTGCAAAACATTAACTGTTAAAAGTATATATTATAATATAGGCCATAGCTTTTAGTTAATACCGGCTTGTAAATACAACAATTGTAATTTGTTATTGGAATGAGTTGTTTATGGTTATGTTTGACTGCCCTGGTTAATCGGCACACACAACGGAGCTGCCAACCTGCGCGAATCGGCTGCGTCGCTCTTACAAATATTTTCAAGCAAAAAAAAATGGGTGAAGTAAAATCAGTAAAAATGGATACCTGGCCGGCAACTGAATCCCCAAATACTCTCTTTGCTGATGGTAAGTTTAAAGGCGACAAACTACAGCTATATTGTTATATATATACCCTGTTCCATAGGAGAGCGAGTACTCTGTTTTCATGGGCCTCTGATCTATGAGGCAAAAGTGCTCAAAACAAAACCAGAAGCAACGCCGGTCGAATACTACATACACTATGCGGGTTGGAGCAAAAAGTAATGAAGTGCCTATAGAATCGCAGTAATTTTTCATTAATTATATATTTCCATTTTTCACATACAGTTGGGATGAGTGGGTGCCAGAGCTGCGAGTGCTAAAATATAATGACGAGAGTGTCAAGCGTCAGAAGGAATTGGCGCGTGTGTACGGCGAACGCTCGAAGAAAGACAATAAAAAGGGTATGTTAAGAGAAATAGAAGAAGAAGAAAACACTTAAGTTATTTGCATGATCCTTTTAGGCAGTGCAAAGGCCAAGAAAATGGATGAATCTCGTGCATCGACGCCTTCGAAAGATGCCAACACATCTCTGTCGGGAGCCAATGCTGGCGCTGGTGGTACCAGCAGCGGCAGCTCCACCAGCACACCGGTTGCCGCATCATCAATAGCAGCAGCAGCAGCCGCATCCGCAACAGCTTCGACCAAATATGACAGCAGTGCGAGCAGCAGCACCACGGCAAGCAGCAGTACCACAGCAACAACAGTTAGCCGTGGCAATCGCAAATCCATACAGTCTGCAACGGCAGCTACAACTCGCCCAACTACACCAAGTGCAGCTGCTGGAGGAGCCGACAAGAAGGATGAAGGAGCAGCTGCAGAGAATACAGAAGATGAGCTACCTGTGCCGGCGCCGCCGAAAACCAAACGAAGCGAGCAACAGCGAGCATCTTCAACTGGAAATGGATCAGATGCAAGCACAGCGTCGACGACAATGATAAACCAGCAAGAAAAGCAGCCTCCGGCAACAGCAACACTAATCACAACAGCAACTACAGCTACATCAGCAACAATAACAACAGCAGCAGCAGCTACAACAGCAACATCGGCAGCAGCAACTGTGTCTACTGCAGCATCAACTCCTGCAGCAGTAGCAACAGACGCGCCAAGTGTTGAGAGTGAGGAAGTGTATACGGCCAAGCTGGAAGTGAAAATTAAGATACCCGACGAGCTAAAGCATTATTTAACCGACGACTGGTATGCCGTGGTCCGGGAGCATAAGCTACTGGAGCTCCCGGCCAAGGTGACGGTGCAACAAATCGCCGATCAGTATTTGGCCTACAAGAAGTCGGTTAAGTCCACCAATGCCAGCAAAGAAGTGGCCATCAATGATGTCCTTGATGGTATACTTGAATACTTCAATGTGATGTTGGGTTCGCAGCTACTGTACAAATTTGAGCGTACTCAATACGCAGATATAATGCAAAAATATCCGGATACCCCATTGTCGGAGCTCTATGGATCGTTTCATCTCTTGCGACTGTTTGTCCGCTTGGGATCCATGTTGAGTTACTCGGCACTGGATCAGCCAGCTATGCAAACGCTACTCGCGTATCTTCATGACTTTCTCAAGTTCTTGGTCAAAAATAGCGCCATGTACTTTAGCATGACAAACTTTATTAATGTTGATCCCGAGTATGTACGGAATGCACAGTGAAGTCTAAGATTAAATTGAGCTACAAATTTAATCTATATTTGAAGCCTTTATATAGTCTTTAACCTGATAGTTGCATTACCACAACTGGCTTGTAAAATAAATATGAAAATTTAAGATGATTACGAAGGTACGGCGACTGTTTATTTCTTCATCATTACTAAGAACAGATTATACTAGCTCTTCTCTTGTTCCTCCTCTTCACTCTCACTACTGCTGCTGCTGGTGGGGTAGAAATCCTTAAGATCCCGTGGTTTATTGCGCTCCTTTTGCTCAGCTTCTAAATACTCATTCTGCACCTTGACAATTTCATCGCTACTTTTACATGCAGCATAGGCATTTAGTAGTTTCTCGTTCAGTTCCAGGAAGGCGTGGCCCCAGGAGAATTTGCCCAGAAACCAACGTGCCTCTTTGTCGAAGCCGCATATGTGAAGTGTGGCCGCTATGGCCTCTACACAGCTTAGTTTGCAGGGTTTGCCGTAATTGATAGGATTTGCAGCTACCAAGAAAGGCAACAGCCTTGGGTGGGGACTACGCATTCGATTGAAGGGTGTTTCATCTAGCTTGGCCCACGAACAATCAATTACCGCCACACCTGACGCCGTCACTATGTCCCGATCCTGTGGACTTACACACAACTGTCCCACTGGCGAGAGCACAAGTCCTGAAAACTTTTGGCCCAAGCGCAAATTGGAAATGAGTCCCAACCGTGCAAGCTTTCTTCCAGAACACTTCTTGGGATCACAATGGTTGAGATCCCACATTGCAACAGCAAAATCTGGAGGCTGTCCTAGTCCATCAATGTTATTCTGACTTTCAGACGAACCCGAGCTGGAGTCGGAATCGGTGGAGTCGGTTGCATTGGACAACTCATTGGCCTGTTGAGCAAAATTACGCTCGCAGTTGTGATTCGATTTGACATTGCGATACGAAGCTGAACCCGCACCGCACCTAGATCTGCCCCTATTTCTAGCACTCATTTCGTTTGTTTTAATTTATATACGTTTTTTGTCTAATTTGTTAAGAGTTTATCGATTTCGATAAATCATCCGCATGGTACATTTGGCGCCTTGATAACATTTTGAAATAATAAATTAATATCATAAACTTAAGTTGAATTACTAAAAAATTCATGAATAACGTTATAAGTAATGTAAAAAATTGCAAATTATATTCTGTGTTTTCATAATTATAGCATTATGTAAACCAAACTGCCCAATCGACCTATCGAAAAATTATTATTAGTGTGACTGTAGCAAAACCAGATACGTGGATTTTTTTTAAGGTCACTCTGACGCCATCTTTTTTGTTTCACGGAAAAAATTAAAAAATTGTCCGGTAAAAACAGTGGTAAATAAAATAGAAATGTATGTTTAATACGTGAATAATAATTTAAAACAAACAATAAACTTATACGAAATGTTAAGCATATATTTGCAATACTATTTATAACATGTCAGAGAATGGAAGAGCCAAGCGATAACGATTGTGTGTGCAAATAAACGTTTAGTGTGTAAAAAGCAAGCGCCAATTTAATAAACCCAAACTTTGAGCGGGATTATTGCATGAAATTGTTGATTAGAAAATTGCAGTTTTTAATGATAAAACTCGGTCAGAAATCAGTGTTCGGTGCATTTACACACATATTGCTAACGCATATATATGTATGTGGCATACACATTAAAGCTGACACCGTGACACGTTTAAATTAGTTCGATAGAATTATTGTATAATAGTGTCAATATTACAACAAAAATATGTACACAACATAGTAAACTAATATACACAAAAAAGTAAAAGAATAGAAGTTGCTGATTGGAAGACGTACAGTTCAAATTGTAATTAAACATTGTTCGTGCGTGTGCGTATATCGAATTCGTGTTCAATTGACAGATGCACATCGCTAATGCTCACACACGCACGCACACATAGCCAGACGCATTGAGGAGTTGCATTGCCGCGCCACGGGCAGTTAGTGTTTGTTGAAAATCAATCGACGCCCGTGTGCCGCGTTAAACGGTGTTAAAAATTTACAAAACATTATAATTAGTTTTTGTTATTCAACTAAATTTGTGTATGTCTCTTCTCTTTATTTAAATGTAACTACAATTGTGCTGCAATCGTGTCCTAAATTGAAATTTCCTGCCCCCACACGGAGTACAGTTGCGCCAGCCGCACGCTAGAGAAAAGCCAAACACGACGACATCGCGACGGGGAAGCCGCGTTTCCATCATAATACAACATTGAATTGAAGAGGAGAAAATTGAAAAAAACACAAAGCAACAAAATGGGTGAAGTGAAGTCCGTGAAAGTAGACAACTGGGGCGTCTTTTTTCTACAGAAGCTCCAAAATTTCTTTAACAAAACGGACTATTGTGATCTAACGCTGCAATTTCGTGACAATTCACAATTGAAAGTGCATCGCCTGGTCCTGAGTGCCTGTACCGATTACTTTAATGTCCTGGAACAGACATGTGAAATCATTGACGATGCACTCATCATGCCAGCCGAGTTCCAGGCAGATGTCGTTGTGCCCATCGTCAACTTCATGTACACGGGCACACTGGAGTTCGAGCTCAAAATGTATGGCAAACTGTTGCGCACCGCCAAGGAGATGAATATGACGGTGCTGCTGAAACTGCTCGAGGCACATCGTCGTACCATGGAGAATGTTAATCGCCAGCAAAGAGTGAGGATTATTGAATTGATCTTATCCATTTGGTTGGTTTTTCTAATTCTACTTCCCCCATTTATATTTTAAATATCTTTTGGGAAAGTGAAATTTGAAAGCAGCCTAAATATACTGTATATTCCTCAAGCTGCGCACAAACTAACATATTTTCTTTTATTCCCACCAAAAGCCTCCCAGTCCGAAGGGCATACGACGCCGCCCTGTGATGCCCAGCAGCAATGCGAATACGAATGCCGCACAGCAGCGTATATCCTTATCTACACCTCAGAATCGTTCGGGACTTGCTCCAGGCATACGAACGAATACGCAACAACCGCAAGCTCGTGCTGTAAACACACCAGCAATTCTGCGCTCAGGTGGCATCAATAATCGGTCGCAGTATGGCGAATCGACGAGCACTACAAGCAGCTTCGTCAAACAGGAGCCAAATTCACCGTTTGAGCAGCTACGCAAGGGATACAACAACAATAAGAGGCCAGCGCAAACGAGTCTGCTGTCGCCACCGTCGAAGAAGCCAAGTCTCGAGGAGGTTAAGGAATTTGCCGAGCAACAGAGAATGCGCAAACAAATAGCGGCGGAATATGGTGATCATGGTGATCCCGAATATGACAATATGATGCTATACGATGATGTGCATACTGGCGACGATGACGATGATGATGTGCCGCCACAGCCATCTACATCGAAGCAGCAGCAGCAACAACAGCAGCAGCAGTCGCAGGTGCAATCAAGCACACAGACGCAGTTGGAGCATGGCACCACGACCATTATACTCAAACAGGATTCGCCCAGCCAAACGCCAACGATAATTGTCAAGGATTCATCGAACACTAAGTTGAATCATACAAAAATTATAGCCGAAGTGTTGCGCCAATATCCGCACATTGTTAAGGGACATAAAAATATTAAATTGAAAATAATGCCCAACAGTCCAGTGGATAAGTCTTCGGCAACATCTGCGGCTAAGCGTGGCTCGCCAGCACCAACAACATCTGCATCAGCGGCGGGAACATCAGCATCGCCACAAGCCAGTGCCACATCTCCGCACAAGAAGTTGCATGTATCCTTTAAGCCCGACAAGCCAATGATAACAACACAGCAGCAGAAGGGAACACAGAAGCAAGCGACGACAACGGCAACTGGTGAGGCAGACGGACAGACAACTACAGCAGCAGCAGCAGGTGCTGCTTCCGCGGCTTCCACAGCTGCACAAAAGCGACGCATTGATAGCAAAACAATGCACGCTCTCATTGCACTTGGCGCCGAGAACACGACAGGTAAAACTGAGCATTCCTTTAACCAAAACGATCACCTAACCTTACTGAATCTCTCTCTTCTTTTATCAGGTCCTTGGCTATGTTTGCGATGCGGTGTCAATGGTCGACCCATTAGCATTCCAACGTACCGTGGTTTCCGTCGACATTTGATCAACACACACAAGGAGACAATTGATCCAGCGCTGTGCGAACATTGCGGCTGGCGTTCAGTTAATAATCGTGAGCTGCATTTCCACATGTACACGGAGCATCAGATTAAATCGTTGCTCTACAATTTCGCCGACTGTGCTCTGTGTAATCGCACATACTTGAGCAAGGGAGAGCTGGAGCAGCACATTAACGAGGCACACACGGATGAGAATAAGCAGCAATGCATTTACTGCAACAAGGTGTTTGCTCAGGAACTGCAGTTGTACAGGCACATGAAGAGCTATCACAAGGCACAGGCGCTAGAGGATGGCATAATTGATGAGACAGATGAGGAATATATGGGCTCACAGGATGAGGATGATCAGGGCGATGAGGAGGAGCAGGAAGAGGAGGAGGAAACCGAGGAGGAACCAATGCAGGGCGAAAAAGTACGCATTTTATCTGACATCAGTCTGCCAGCGACTGGTGCCCTTCTGCAGCAGCAGCAACATCAGCACCAGCAAATACATGACGAGCAGGAGACTGAAGCGGAGACGGAGCAGTTGCTGCAGGAGTCACAGGAGCAAGAGGTGAAGTTTGTTGGCGCTGATGGGAATGAGGTCGAGCTAACCGAGGAGCAACGCAAGGAAATACTGTCACAGCTGAATCAGCAACAGGCTGGAGCACCCAGTGGCGGCGTTGTCATGGTACTCAGCGAGCCAGAGGGAGATGCTAAGCTAGAGGGCGATGGCAAATCCTCAGCGGGTACCGAGGAAGAATACGATGACAGTCAAATCTATAGTGAACTGGGCGCTACAACCACCGGCGGATCTGTGGAGAGCAGCAGCAAGAAGAGCGAAGCTGCCGACGAGAGCAAAGAGTCCATTGATAATCTTGAGTGGGCTGAGAATCTTCTATCAAAGCACGACTTAGAAACAGAGCAAAACAGCAAAGAAGTAAGTGAAAATCAAAACAAATTCAATTTAAATTGAATATTTATTATACATTTTTGTATCCTACAATTGCAGCCAAAGTCAGATAAGCGTCGGGATGACATTAGTGAAAAGCTTAAGGAGCTAACAGGCGATTGGACCGAGGATGAGAACGAGGATGAGGAGGACAATGTGAAGACTGCGAGCACTGAACAAGCAGCAGCAGAAACACATGAGCAATCGGAGACGGAGAAACAACAATCTGTTGAAGTGACCGACGTTGCTAAGGAAGCAACTGAAGCAGCACAACCTGAGCCGGAAGATGATATTGATTTGGCACTGGAGAGCATGCACAAGGGTGATGACGACGTCGTCACGGATACTGTCGAGACAGTCGATGCAGTTGCCACATCCAGTACGGCTGAGGTTGCCCATGAAGAAGGAGAACCACAGACAGAGGGGCAGGAACTTAGCAGCAGTGTCGAAGCAGTCATAAAAGATGAAAGTGTTGCGATTAAAGAGGAACAAGAAAAAGAACAGGAAATTCAGGAGGAATTCATCAAAGAGGATGCATTGCAAACGAGCGCTACGCTCGATGCAGAGATAAAGTGTGAAGAAGAAGCTGAAATCGAAGCAGAGGCGGAAATTGAAGAAACTGCAAGAGCAGTAGCAGCAGAATCCTCTGATGATGTTCATTTGGAAACAGAAAACATACGTAAAGTCTTGATCGATGAGCTTATTGCTGAAGCGGATGCACCCGAAGCTGAAGTGGTGTCTGCAGAGCCAGAAGCGTCCACACAGCTGCCAGAGATTGATGGTTCCGAAGCGTTGAAAGACAACGTTGATGTACCCAATGAAGTCGCAGCCGCCGCCACTGCTGCCACCGATGAAGCTGCAGATCAAGCTGAGGAGAAGCTGACAGAGGCATCAACAGACGAGACGGCGACGACAAAGGCAGTAGAAGATGCATCCGAAGATGCCTCCGATGAGAAAGAGAGCGATAAACCAGCGACAGCGACCACCAGCGATGAGGCAGGCACCACGCTCGATGGCAAGGCTCAACAGGCCGAACAGCAGCAGCAGCAGCTTACAGGAACGCAGGAGAAACTGAAGAGTCTCATGAGTGAATGGGTAGATGACGATGATGACGATAATGATAACGATGATGAGAATGGGGTCAGTGCTGCGGCGAAGGAGCAACTCTAATTACTAGATTTATTTATGTTTTAAGTTCGCTTTCGATTGCCAGTCCTACAGACACACAATTGTAGCATAAACATTTATATACAATATATATATTTATAAATACACATAAATATATATATATCTATATCTATGTGTATCCAGAGAATGAGTTTTCGGTTTCGATTGTAAATTAAATGAAATGTTTCAATTTTAATTGGCAAGTGGATCGTTCAAATCTACAAAAATATATACCCTATATATAAATACACATACACACACACACACATACATATATAACTATAAATGATATATATATATACATATATATATGTTTAGCCGATCAGACCAACAAGAAGCGAACCTTTAGCAATATATGGTTTAATTTATTCGCTTCGTTTTACCACCAACAATTCAACTTTAAGTGAACAATTTATAAGCAAAAAACATAGAATTTATCTATAGAGTAACGATATTACATATATTAATATGTAGTTCAAATAGATGTTTTAATTCGTTTAAAACATAAAAGAAAATGCATACAAACAATTATAAAGAGCATATTAAAAACACCTAGGATCCTGATGTTTTATGATTGATATATATAGATACATACCTAAGTAATACGAGTAAAAAAAATAAAAAGAAAATGAATGGACGCGATTTTTTGATTACCACACACTAAACTTAAGGCTAACAAAAAAGATACTTTGGAGAAAGCAACAAAATATAAATGTAGATATAATGAATAAAATGCAGTTTTATTTTATTTTATATCAGACATAAGGGAATCTATATAGATCAAATTTAGAGATTCTGGCCTTGACGAGAGTGTTGACAATCGCTGAACCTTACGTGAAGAGTCGAACTGTTTGACTGATTTGCACATTTGCAACTGAACAGGGATTCCGGATTCATAGCCCGTGGGGAACATGGTTTACTTGCATAACTATGCATGTCATCTTTTTACATTTACTAAATATCGACACGAGCGATTGTAAATAAACAAGGAATATAAATTGTATTTTAATGTGGTACACGATGTTTTATTAATTCTAATGCTACGAAATCACACAGTTTTCAAGTCACTTAATCAGCTAACAATACAACAATATAAAACGGAACAACATTTATAAAAAAAAGTCGAACTTATACATTAAAAACAAATCAATGTCAGCAACTGCAGAAAGAGATTCTTAGTCATCTGAAATAGGAGAATTTACATATATATATATAGAAATAAGCAAAAGCATTTGTAATTTGTGACATACCAGCGAGATAAAAATTGATTACGCACATTGTGGCAAAGCCAACAATGACTGTCGTGAACTGCGCAAATCCCGCCCAGCGACGCTGACTATTTCTATGCCAGCGTGCCTTCTCGCGTGGAATTACCTCGCACACGGTCACATAGAAGAGAGTGCCCCCGGCAAGTGCCTGGATAATGGGGAGCGTAGTCTGTGACCAATTTGCGGGTAAGTCAACGATAAGCATTCCCAGCCCAATGCCGCAAACGGCACCGAAAGCAAATACAGAAATGCCAATGAATTGTGAGCGCACACTGGCCCGTGGATTGGAGCGAAACTCGAGACCTAGACAGAAGCCCATCACAAACTTGTGACACGCAACGGCGCCGAGCAGGAAAAGCACCTGCAACAAAGATAGATAGATAGAGAGAGGGAGCGAGATGAGTTGAGCAGCATCAACAACTGATTTGCTGCTTATCATAGTTAAATATTTGTCTCAGATTAGGCGCAGAGCAAACTAAACTGAACTAGTAAACTAATTGTGCCAAGGCAGAAGTGTGCAAACCTTGGTGGCCGAGTTCTGTACTCCGATAGCCAATCCCTCGATAGCCGAGTGCAAAGACAAAGCGACAAAGAGACCGAGTGTGCCGGTCATGGATTGCACACAGGGCTCCTGGTGACTCGTATGACAGATGCGGGCATTGGCATCCTCAACACTATTGTCATCACATCCGGGTAGGGCGGTATAATTGTGATCATGGCCACTGAAATCAAAAACCATTGATTGAATTCCAACTAAATTCAAATGATAGTAATAAATTGATTTACTTTTCATGATGATGCTCACTGTGGTGGTGGTGGTGCTGGGGACTGTCAGAGGCAAGCAAAGGAGCACGCTCATTGTTGCTAGTGGCACCATATCCATTACCTGCAGCAGGTGAAGGGGTTGAGGGTGCCGCTGCATGAGTGTGTTGAATGGCCTCGCCAAAGAAGAAGTGTATAAACTCATCAATAAAGTATATAATAAAGAAGCCCCCACACATTGCCACCTCTGCGAAATTTGATTTCATTTGCTCGCGCACCTGCAACAACAAAACAAAATACATGTCTTATCATCACTTTCCACTTTGATGCACATGGTTTATTTTTTATTTTTTTTTACCTCAGGCAAGATGTGCACCAGTGCTGTGGCCAGCAAGATGCCCGCTCCGAAGCAGAGCAGCAACGATGTGGTCAGTGGAAACCGCTGGCGATTACGTTCTGATATAATGGCGGGCAACATGCCGGATAAAAGGCTACCAAGACCAAGAACTAACATGGCCAAAACCTTCTCCAAGTCGCCACGATCCTCCGACGTCGTCATTAACGTTGGCTCCAGCCGCCAGTTGCTGTTATTTGTATCCATACCTGTTGCACAGGTGTGCAAATAAAATGTATTCCACTAAAATTTAAACGAACGCAGCGAGTTCGTTGTCTTATTTCTTACAAAGAGCTTCGGTATTTAAAATTAAAACAGACGCACGATCCTCGACATACACAACAGTTAAACGCCACAAAACGACTGTAAGAAGGTTGGCAAATCGCTATCTCTGTAATGTTAACTAACAGCGCTGTCGTTGTCGGTTGCTATTGATAATATTTGATAGCTCGCTGCTGTTAATTGGATGTTTATAGCATTTTTTCTGTTAAATTCAAAATGAACAATGCAGTTGCGCAATTATTCGATTGAATAGGTAATAAGTCCTACTTAAATTATATCTCTTTTTTTATAATCAAGTATTCTTTGATTTCTAAAATTTAGTAACAACATTTGGGGCCCCCACATATTTGGTCTTTTGTCCATTGTTATGGTTCGTCGTTGTTTGGTTTGCGGCGAGGTGCCCTCGTTGGAGTACACCTACCCAAAGAGCATGGACGAGGCAATCAAATGGCAGAGCATGCTCAGTGTCCATGTGCCTGTGGAGACATTGCGCCACCAGATGTGCGTTTGCAACAAGCATTTCAATCGCTCCAATTTTGACATGGCGGAAGAGGATGAACAATTCAATGATCAGCAGAGTCTTTGTTACGCAAGCTCCTCAAACGTATTGAATGGTCGAGCACAAGATGAAGCAGCTCCACTAAATTCTCATTGCAGTTTCGGCTCGACTTCTACTATAATGACAGGCAACGAAAATCTAACGGAAAGAAAGGATTCGGGCTACGAAAGCATTGCCACGGGCCCCTTCCATAGCTCCACTAAGGGCAGCTGTTGTTCAAATCCAGTTCTCCTCAATCTGAAAAGAAAAAAACAAATGCAACCAAAGAATTCCAAAAGTGTTCCAATGAAATGTCAGCCGCATAGCAACTACAGTGGGTGTAGCATTAATTACCAATCGAAAATGCAGAATAGTCAAAAAAGTCCAGATTTTTCAGTAGCAAATCAACCTTTTTCCGGAGTATCTCCATTTGTATGCAAGCCGCTAGTCTATGATGATCCTGCGCGGGCGCCTGTCAATGTACTCATGATGGGTGGCGTCAAGGAGAGAACATATAAATGTGGCAAAAGTTTTGCAGTGCGCGGTTCGGAGACAGAGATTAATGTTTTAGAGTCGAATCTGGGTAGTGAGAGGGTCCTCTTCAAGCACGTTAATGTGCCAAAGTATAAAGTCTGTCGTGCCTCGACGGCAGAAAAAAAAACAGGCGTTGACGGTGTGGATGGTGCTGAGCAAAACGGAAGCACCACAGAAGTCCTTTTAATGGGACATACTGAATATGAGATAAAGTCCTGTCCAGACAATACACAGTGTGTTATGGAAAATGAAAGCGAAAAACACATGAGTATTAAAACAAACACTATTGCTGAACTGGAGGCCCTACTGAGCCAGCAGAAGAAGATTCAGGAAATCATACAGAAAAAAGTGGAAGAGCTGCAGTACATGGAAAAACATGATAAAACAGATATGAAAAACAAATGAAATGAAAAAATGCGACAAAAGACTAAATAATTGGAGGCGCAATCGAATTGTGTTCTCAGTGCATACTGAATACAGTTCATCCATTAAATATACATAGGTATTCCATAAGTTAATTTCTCAATTTATGCATTATTTCAAAATCTTTCTACCGCAACGAATTGATTGCCAAATGTATCGAGATATTGACAACATGTTTAGTTATCGCACAGTATGCCCATTCCCTAAAATTTCCCACTGTAAAGATTTATTGTATTATCGATATGCATGTTATGCATGCATGCATGTAATTATTTGATTGCTGCCCTATCGATATGTGTACAAACTTTCTTTGAATTCATATTCAAATTTGTTCAGCATTATTAAATACGAAACTGTTTTTTTCACATTCTTGAACTCAAATTAAGCAGTTATAATGAGCCGTTGTTGTGTGGTCTGTGGAAAGAGAACATTGGGAAAAGTCCAACACTATCCTAGAAATAAAAATGAAGCGCTTATATGGCAGCGAAGTATGGGCGCCTTTGACTTATCGGTGGATACAATTCAATCACATTGCTGCGTCTGCATTAAGCATATTCCAAAATTTCTGAAGCTTGTCAAGCAGCATGCTGCAAAGCGAATGGTACAGGATAAACTGCGCAGACCATCACTCAATGTACTAGTCTTGCCGGGGGGCAAGGCGACCGCCTTTCAAACAAATAGAGAATCAAAAACATATAGAGGAGCAACTGGATGCAGATATCATAGTGCAAGAATCATGTATTATAGATCCTGGCATTACATTTTCCGACATCGGTGAAACCGAAGCAGCGCAGGACGGCAATCAAGATACTGAACAATGCGGGGACGTCGGAACCCAACCCGACTCTACAGATGTGCTCCTGCTGGGCCGAGGCCAAAATTATCCTGGTAAATTCGAACAATGTGTCCAGAATGGGACCAGTCAGTCTAAGCCAGATGACCCCCAAATACCTTGTGAGCAATGCAATGAGCGCGATCAACTGCGTGAGATAATCAAACAGCAGCAACATCGCATCTATCAGTTGGAATCTCAAGTGTCCCGCCAAGGCGAGTGGCATTCGGCAATTCAGCATAAAATGAGTGAGCTTTATGCTGATTTCGAAATAGGTAATGTGGATCGGACTTGCCTCTTCGATGATAATTCAAATGCTGAAATGCCAAATGCATCAGCGGGCACGCGCTTCCATTGGTGTCCCGAGTTGAATATATCAGTACCAGATAAACCGACAGATTCATGAAAAATACCCGGATAAGGTGATTATGTCTGTAGCTATCCCAAGAGGTTTATTCTCAAAATCAACAGTTTATTCCTTAAGCTTAGGCAGCAGACTGAATGACATCTGTGTAGAGCTTAACCTTGGTGGCAATGCTCATATCGACATATTTGTCACCAATGGAAACAATCAGGCCACCAATAATGCTGGGATCCACACGGGAGGTGATCTTCAGTGACTGGTTGCCCTTGAGGAAGGACTGCAAGTGCAATGGAGAAGGAATTTAATGCCAATATGGTAACGGCAACTAAATATTATAATTTCTCATACCTTAAGTGCACCCTCGAGCTGCTTGCTTTGGGAAGCATCCAGCGGCTTGGCAGTAACCACTTCACAGACAACCTCACCACGATGGGCAGCCATAATTGTCTTGTAGGCATTAATAACAGTATCCAGCTTCTTCAAGCGACCGTTGTCGGCCAAAAGACCCAACAAATTGGCAGTAGCCGGGGCGAATTTCAATTTCTCAGCAGCATCCTTCAAAGCAGTGGACATAACTTTCTTGTTGATGATGGGACTGGTCACATATTCGCGAAGTTTCTTATCGCCCCTGATGGTCGACTGCAATGCTGTAAGGTCCTTCTCCACCTGATCCAACTGGCTCAGTTTTGAGGCAGCCGAGTACAGGGCGGTGGCGTACCGTCCTTCCAGGCCAAACACCTGCACTGGTGGCTTGACCGACTGCTGGGCAGCAGCGGAGCTGAGCGTACGGCTCTGTAACGATGACAATTATCAAAAATTATTGTATTATAACATATATGATGTTGTTTATTGGTTAATATTTGCCAATTACATAACCAAAAAAATCCGCGTTAGATAATTTCGTTTTACTTCAATGACACATTAGAGCATTGAAAGTTTGTGCGGTATTGAATATTTGTGCCACAACTTAGAAATTATTTATGTTATTCATTGCCTTTTTGTAAAAAAAACATACCAAAATTGCTAATTTGTTAATAGAGGCCATCGCTTATTCCTTGCGCAGAATTTTCTACCTAAGAAAAGCAGCTGTCAAGTACAGGGTTGTTTTGCCTGAGTAAAAACAGGGTTGTTTCGTCGCCGAAATGCACCACAGATAGTAATATGTCGATTAATAAATCGATAGAAGCAAAACATTTTAAAATAATAAATCAATTATATAATATTTATTCCGTTGAGATTCAAATCATAGAAATTTCTCGCAGATTAATAAAGCTGCTGTAACAAATAATAATAATAAAAACAATCCAATAAAACTTCAAAACAGTTTTCAGATTCACGTCTTTTTATTTTTAAGTGTTTTAAAAAATTGTTTCTGCTGTGTAGATGGGTTTTTCGGAAATACGTATTGATTTTACTTAAAACGTAACAGTAAAACTGCCTAAACATGGATGTATGTTTATAAAACTGCCTAAACATGGATGTATGTTTTGTTCAAGTGTGATATAACATTTGAAACGGATTCGTTATTATATTGCTCTTCCGAAATAACCAGTACAGTAAATAAAAGTATTTTTTGTGGTTAGCACTTTGGGAAGTCAATTGAAAATTAATTCATATTATATAGATTGAAGGGTTTACTTGTCATCTGAAATAAGAAACCGAAATTAGCAATGGTATTTTAGATGTGTTCAAATTCGTTTGGGCTTACCTTCATCATCGAGGTCTTCATCACCGTCGTCCTCACCGTCATCGTCCTCGAATGCTTCCTCTTCGTTGTCTTCATTATCGTCTTCATCTTCCGGCTCCACTTCAATATCAGGTACCAGATAATACTGTAGTGGATTTGGCCAAAGATCATCCTTTATCAGTTCAGCAATCTCATCGTTAACGGGGTCAGCATTGTCCGAGAACCAATCGAAGAAGGTCTTGTAATCAGAGTTTCTTTTCTTCTTATTACCATAGGGTTTTGTTAGCAACTGTTTGAGTAGATTCTTTCCCTCCTTCCACTGGATGGGTGTGCTAGTGGAAGCGGGCCAATCGCCATTTTCAGACGCAGCTACAAATGGTAAAATTATACGTTATACAATTACTGTAAACTCAATATAATATGCCAATGCAATGTATTTACCCGCTGAATTCAAATGGAACTCTTTGGTGAGAACCTTGTTCTCGAAATACGGATTCTCATCGAAATGAAAATTTATGCGGTATCCCGATTTGATGTCTTCAAATTCTTCAACTTCTAATTTGTTTAACGCATGAAGGCATTCTTCCTCCTCTTCATCCAGTATACCAGACACTTGCGGGTGGTTGATGAACTATTTAATGAAAAGAATATTCAAATTAATTGGTTATTGCAAACCAAGCGACGGCGAGCACAATACATTGAATGAACTATCGATAACGATAGTCGGCAGTGTTGTATACAGTAGTGTGAATTAAAAACATTGAAATGTGAAAATTAATACTCACGCCACACTAAAAATGCGTATACAATTTAATAGAGCATTCATGTAAAATTTAACTAACTACAATTTTACACCCATTCATTCAATTCGATACATTGTTAGACGCACGCACACACATATCCAAGCGAACAAAAAAGAGCGGTGCGACCGGTGGCGGCGATGCATGCATAGCAGACAAGTTGAAAAAGAACAAACGAAAAAACGTTCCTCGAATAGAGAAATTTTTCTTGCACATGTAGTACAGACATACACAAAATCAATTAATGTTGTCAACTCCCTCCTTCACGTAACTGTGTTGGAGTAGTTGAATTTTTCAATGAAAATTTTGCACATGTTAAAATGCAAATCAAGGGAGCAGATAATAATGCCGCCTTCTCCACACACACACATTCATACAAATCCAAACACACATTTTACATTAAAATACTCACTGAAGTCACCCAAAAGTTGGGAATCCGCTTCACCAGCTCGCTGCGTTTCTCGTAGCACGGCTTACGTAGTTTGTTGTATTTCTGCTCAACTTTTAAGATCTCTTCACTGGCTTTTTCGTTTAATGCGTCTATTTCATTTTGACAAGCATCGATTTGTTCTAGCGCCTCAGACTCCTCTTCGTTGGGACCGGCAGATGTATTAGCATCGCCGACTCCATCCAACTTTTGTCGCTTTGGCACGCTCGACATGATGTTCACTTTTCGCTTAGAATGGTGTAAATTAATATTATTGATTGTATTGCAAATGTGCAATTATTTTGTCTAGTACAGTTGAGCTACAGCCGATTTATTACACACTTTAACGCGCCGCTCGCTGCGTTTGCAAATTCTATGCCAAGTGTGACCAAACACTGCAAACAAAATATACAATTCTTGATGGTTGCACTTTCGATAACTTCATTATCGAGAATCCACTCTGAAATTTACTTGTCTCTGGAACATTTATTTTTTAACAATAACTATCCAACATAAATTTCTATTGATTACTTTATAATAATAACAATAACAATAGCACAATAAAAACATAAGATAAGTTGTTAGGAATTATCTTAATATCTCGAGCTAGTTCCCCCATTGAACAAGTTCGCTTGACCAGCTGTTTACGTTTCACAGCACTTGAAAAATTACAATCCATTTTCGTTCCTTTTACAACACGCGCGGACAATATTTAATGTCGAGGTGTAAACGAGCTGGCCCACAAATTTTTTAATTTTATATATCAAGAGTTTTTAAAAAAATTAAAAACATGGCCACGGCTGAAGCTCAAGTCAATGTGAACACAAATTTGCAAAAGCAGGACCTTAGCAATTTGGTGAGTGTGTAATAACAATAAAAGTCAATCTTCGCATCGAATCGATGATGACAACGTACGCGTCTTTTTGCGGCCTTTTTCTACGCTACCTGCCGAAAACAACGGGGAGGACGCGTTGTAGCAGCCATTTATATATGAAAATGTGAAATTTATGAAGTCCTCAACATTTAACAAATGTTTTGGTTCTGGCAACAACATTATATATTTATTTGGCGGTTGTTGTTGGTGTTGGTGTAATGTGGACAGCAGCACAAAGCGGTCACTAAAGAATGCAGCACGTGGCGTTAGTTTGCTTCGTTTTGGCAAGCTACGAAGGTTGTTGGCGTTATATGCTATGCGCGCTATCTTCACATATGTTCCAAATATGTGTGGAGTTGTTGTGGATACCTGAAAATGCAATTGAATTGTGCGGCTCAACTGTTGCTACAATTTCTGATGCAATACAAATGTTAATTCTAACCTCAAAATGTACGGCTTTTCTACGCACACTCATGCCACATACAAAATGCATACATATGTATGTATGTGTGTGTATGATGTAGAGTAGGGACGTCCAGGCAGGGTGTGTCGAGAGAAAATGGCAAATATTTATATTAATTTTGTATAATATTGTATTAAAATTTTTGAATTGTTTTGGTTTTGTTCGACATTTGCAGGAAGTCAGCAATCTGACGCCGCTTTCGCCAGAGGTAATCTCGCGCCAGGCCACAATCAACATTGGAACAATCGGTCATGTAGCCCACGGTAAATCGACGGTGGTCAAAGCCATCTCCGGCGTGCAGACTGTGCGCTTTAAAAATGAATTGGAACGAAATATCACAATTAAGCTTGGTAAGTGAAGATCAGCTTAAAAAAAATCTTTGTTATTATTATTATATATTATATTTATTGTCTTAAGCTGGAATGATGCGAGCAAGTATTATTGCAGCTAAATATATTCAACAATTTACGCATAAATATCGATTGACAGATTGATTGTCTCTTACAAATGATATTTTCGCATTTAGTGTATCGTCAAATTGCTTTAAACTTTAGTTTAAGAGCACAACAACATTTACACTACAACAATAACTTAATTTACACTTTCCCAACTTCAATGGAATGCTTATAAACAATTACTGAGCCTTCCATTCGTCGTGTGGGCAGTGAAAAATTCTCTTTTTATATCTCAACTTACTAAATACTGACGACGGCACAACGCGCGCGCGACCTCTTCCTCCTGTCTCTCTATGCCATACAAAGGATCAGAGAGATCAATTGAAAAAAGTGATAAAGTTTGAAAATAATGGATAATCCTTTCATTTATTATTTTGTGTTTATTATAAATGATTTGTTCGAGTTGTCTGTATAATGAAATATTGTAAGACTTGTATAAGTTAAGTTTATTAATTTTGATTGCTTAAATGTTTATTAGTTTTAAGTATTTCGTTTCTGATTTGAAACTGTAATGTTTTGATTATGGGAATGTTGTATCTGTTTCTGAATAATTTAAATTGCTGGATTGGTTCCCCCTACAATATCAATAACAATATCAACAACACACGCACTGTGTCGTCGCCTTAGTAGTTTGAATTAAAAAATAAATCTCTTTCTTGTATTCACTCTGTTTTGTTTTTTATAAGATTTGTTAGTTTCTTAGAGCTTTTTTTTCTTTGTTTTTTCATTTGATTTGATAATCCAGCAATTTAATTAATTGAGACAATCTTTTTCTTCTTTTTTTCGTTTTTCGTTTGCGCGTAAAAAAAAAAAAAAAAAACCAAAAACAAAATCCCCAAAATCGAAATTTGCAGAACGCTTAAGCGAAATGAAAATCGAGAAACTTTTGAACTCCAAGCAACAGCGACAGAAATATGAGCAACAGCAGATGAAACAATTGAAGCGTCTCGCCTGGCGACGACAACGACGATGCCAGGAGGAGGATGAGAAGCATCATCCGCCCTCTACAATGCTTAAGGTGGTCAACAAGCAGCAGCAACAACAACAACAACAGCCGAGGCGTCCAAGCAGGCGCAGCATCAGTCAAGGTTCTCTCAGTCCGAGTCACAGCAGTGGCTATGGCAGCAATTTTGGATCTGATGAGCGCGAGAATAAAACAACAACATCACTGAAACGGAGGAGACGAAGCAGCAACAACAGCAGTCAGGATGCGCCTGTGTTGAAGCGCAGAAAGAGCAACGCCGGATTGATTAACATTAAGAAGCCCAAGGGAGAATATATTGTGGAGTCCATAGAACGTGTCGAGGTGGTTAACTATGAGCCTGTTTTCTATGTCAAATGGTTTGGCTATGACACCTGCGAGAACACATGGGAGAACTTAATGAATCTAAAAGATTGTGCACAATTGGAACATTTTGTAGAGCAGCAGTTGCATCTGCACGAGAAATATGTGGCACTCATCACAAGTGAACTGGAGGCACAACTTGCCACAGAATCAAATGAGTTGGAACTAAGCAAACTGGGTATCACAATGGAGCAGGTGAAGAACTATGATAATTTGCAATTGCATTTGGATCTGATACTCCTGGCACAGTATCGTGCCTCAGGCAGCCGGGCACAGCGTGAACCACAGCGCATTGGGGAGCGTGCGTTGCAACAGATGCGTGTGCAACGCTATCACTATGAGCGTCGCAAGCAGCTCAAGCTATTGGAGCAGTTCGAATTGCATATAAACAGTGTGGAGTTTCCTGCACCTCCGATACGTGTGTGCAACGATGTTGATCTGGATACAATTGAGACCAGTTTCAATTATATACAACATAATGTACTAAGCGATGCGGTGCCACAACCAGAGACAGATCTTTTTGGCTGCACTTGCTGTACGAAGGAAGGAGAAGAAGGCCAGCAGCAGACTCCATCATCCGTTGGTACAGTATGCACTGCATCCAGTCGCTGTTGTGCGCGTCTTGCTGGCGAACTGTTTGCCTATGAGCGAAGTACTCGTCGCCTCCGGCTGCCACAGGGTAGTGCCATCTATGAGTGCAACAAACTTTGCAGCTGCGATGACAGTTGCGCGAATCGTCTCGTTCAGCATGGAAGGAAGCATGCCTTAGAGCTCTTCAAGACAGATAATGGACGCGGCTGGGGCGTGCGTACACCACAAGCTCTGCGAAAGGGTGAATTTGTTTGTGAATATGTTGGCGAGATTATCACCAGCGATGAAGCTAATGAACGTGGCAAGCACTATGATGATAAGGGACGCACATATCTCTTTGATCTGGATTATAATACGGCCGCCGAGAGCGAGTACACCATCGATGCGGCCATGTATGGGAATGTCTCGCATTTTATTAATCATTCATGCGATCCTAACTTGGCCGTCTTTCCCTGTTGGATTGAGCACCTTAACATGGCATTGCCACATTTAGTATTCTTCACACTGCGACCCATCAAGGCTGGCGAGGAGCTGAGCTTCGATTATATACGTGCCGACAATGAGGATGTACCCTACGAGAATCTATCGATGGCTGCACGTGTCGAGTGTCGTTGTGGCGCCGTCAATTGCCGCAAGGTGCTCTTCTAGGCAGGAGCGAAGCACGAGGAACAATTGTTCATTATTTTGATTGATACAGAATTATTTGTACTACTTTCCTTATTCAATTGTCTGTTAGCAATGTCAATAGTTTCTTCAAAGTCCCACCTAAACAAAATGACACAGATCCTGATAAATAGAACAAAATTAGTGTAGAATTATTTGTAGATATGTTATGTTTAATTACTCCACTGCTTAATGAGAATATTTTAAGTGTGCCGAGTTTTGATTAAGTAAACTTTTATTATTATAATTCTATATAATATCCATTTGGATATTTGATTATCATCCACAAACACACACACACACACACAACACATTCAATTGTTCTGAAGTTATTCTAGATATATCTTTTTTTTTTCATTACATTTTTTAACATCTATGTGTACAAAATGAGTATTTATTAATCTTGGACAACTTAAAAATAAAATCGTATGACATTAATTCCAAATTTTAATTGATTTTATTTGTAGCATCTTACCTATAAATAAGCTATAATATATATATTAAAACACATAATAATTATATATAATATTAGTATGTATTCTTAGATAGTGCATTAAAACATTGCTGATTCATTGCCATTTCAGGTTATGCCAATGCCAAGATCTACAAGTGCGACAATCCCAAGTGCCCACGCCCGGCCAGCTTTGTATCGGATGGCTCTAGCAAGGATGATAGTATGCCCTGTGCGCGTCCAGCCTGCTCTGGTCGCTTCAGATTGGTGCGTCACGTGAGCTTTGTCGATTGCCCCGGTCACGACATTCTTATGGCAACTATGTTGAACGGAGCCGCTGTGATGGATGCCGCCCTGCTGCTCATTGCTGGTGAGTTAAAGAGATTAGATAGACAGACACATAGTTACATACATGACTAATACTTCGTACCTTCGTCTTTGCTAGGCAACGAGTCGTGCCCACAGCCCCAGACATCGGAGCATCTTGCTGCCATTGAGATTATGAAACTGAAACAAATTTTGATATTGCAAAACAAAATTGATTTGGTTAAGGAGAGTCAGGCCAAGGAGCAATATGAAGAGATCACAAAGTTTGTGCAGGGCACCGTTGCCGAGGGTGCACCGATAATTCCAATTTCGGCACAGCTGAAGTATAACATCGATGTCCTCTGCGAGTATATTGTGAACAAGATCCCTGTGCCGCAGCGTGACTTCAATACGCCGCCCCGTCTAATTGTCATTCGTTCGTTTGATGTTAACAAACCTGGCTGTGAGGTGCAGGATCTCAAGGGTGGCGTTGCCGGTGGCTCGATATTGAGCGGTGTCCTCAAGGTGGGACAGGAGATCGAAGTGCGCCCTGGCGTTGTGACAAAGGACAGCGATGGCAACATCACTTGCCGCCCAATCTTCTCGCGCATCGTTTCGCTATTTGCCGAACAAAATGAACTGCAATACGCTGTACCCGGTGGCCTGATCGGTGTGGGCACCAAAATCGATCCTACACTCTGCCGTGCTGATCGTCTGGTGGGTCAAGTGCTCGGCGCCGTTGGCCACTTGCCAGACATTTACATTGAGTTGGAAATTTCATATTACCTGTTGCGTCGCTTGCTCGGCGTTCGTACCGATGGCGAGAAGAAGGGTGCACGCGTGGAGAAGCTGCAGAAGAACGAAATCTTGCTGGTAAACATTGGATCACTCAGCACTGGCGGTCGCATCTCGGCCACAAAAGGCGATCTGGCCAAGATTGTGCTCACAACGCCCGTCTGCACGGAGAAGGGCGAGAAGATTGCACTCAGCAGACGTGTGGAGAACCATTGGCGGTATGTTTCAGTATAAATATAGTATATTCCCTTCCCTTTGCTTAATTATCTCTACTTTCTCTCTTACAGTTTGATTGGTTGGGGACAAATCTTTGGTGGTAAGACAATTAATCCCGTGCTGGACAGTCAGCCAACGCGACCAGTTATAAACACCGACTAGACACACGCTCCGAATTCGTATATTCAATTTAAGAGTTTCACGTGTGCGTGTGGAATGTGCATGTGTGTGTATGTGTGCACAATATTCGCTGAACTGCCTGCACCGTATCTTCATCTTTATGATACCCCCGCTCGTCGTCGTCCTTCTCCACCTCCTTCACGTCCGTTGATAGCAAAAAAGAAACAGAACAACAACAAACAACAACAATAAGAAAATAAGAAACATAAACAGAAACTACTGAAAATTGATGCATACATACCTTAATTTATTAATTTTGTATGTATATAAACAAATTGTGGCTGGGGAAATGTTATCGTATAAATAGCAAATCCGCGAGCACGAGAAACTAATAGGTTATACCATACATAATACTTTATAAAACAAATCTGATATATCGTAAAATTGTTTTTATGATTTAAATACAAACAAACAAAAAAAACAAGTATAAAATTGTATGCATTTTTACAATTAAAACCAAAAATCCATAAATGTTTTACTTGAAATAATTGGGGTGGGGGTTGATCGACTCGACACTCTTTTCACTATATACCATTTTATTTGTTTAAGCATTATTATTATTATAATTTCATATAGTTTTGAAACAATCGTGACATCATTTTCATTATCGTTTTATTTCGGTAAATTACATATTTTGAAACATTAGCATTTTTTTTATTTTGTTGTAATTCTTGCATAGTGTTTTACTTTCATTACCTAGCGCATACTATATTTATTGTAGTTGGTAAACTCTACACATTGTCCATGTATATTTCATTTGTTTTCTGTTTCGGTTCTCCAGTTAATGAAATTATCTCTCAATAATAATCTTCACTAGTTAGCTTAATTAATAAAAATTCGTACTTAGTCGCGATTCACTGTTCTGTTTTTATTTGTTGGTATTTAATTCATTAATTGAATTGCTGAAAACGTTCGTTATAATACTATTAAGTGTTGAGTAATTCTCTCGACTCACTTGATTTCATACTGTTATACTTTTACAGAACTCTGAGCATTCTATAACAGAGAGCGAGTAATGTTTCTTCGTTGAACACGAATCTTAAACGAATTTCAATTGAATTAAATTTGATTTTGTATTCTATTGTATATATGTATTTAATACCCTATCAATTTGAGCGACATTTGAACACAATTTAGTAGTTTTTTTTTGAGCAGGCTTCGTCACAGCAAAATAGTATCTTGATTGATAGAAAACTAAGGAACTTTTTGCAGTGAAATTTAAGCTCGATTACAACAGAACTGTATCGTATAAAGAATAATTGGCAATTCAAGTAAAGAACATTGAATATCTATAAGTCAGTTGTGGAATGTTTGCGTTACATTATCTTTGGCTTTTCTTATTTAAAAACTCAGTTGAATTAATATAATCATTTATGTTCTCTGCATGAAATAATCTTAACTTCTATTGAACATGTCTGCTATAGATATATCTATATTGTATATATCCCTATATTACTTAAGTACATTTTCTTCACTGTAACTAGAATCAGTTGCCAGTTACAGTTGAATATGTTTGTATGTATTTCTTACAAATAAAAATTAAGAATTTTGCTCAAGAAAGAAATGTATATTATAAGAAGATAGCTTCCTAGTAAATTAAAGTAAATTGATATCGTACAATTCATTTTGTATGACAATCATTATCCTCCGTTTGCATACATATAACAATAACATTGAATTATTACTCGAACAAAGAATCATCTTATTATTTATTGAGCACTTGATGGTGCTGATTTTGTTTGGTTAACCTTGCATATTATTCATATTTATCATATACACATCTATTTGGTTTGCTTTCGTTATCATCTTTTTTTATTTATTAATGCATTAACATTTACATTTAAACAGTGCCTTTTGAGCTTGAATGGGGGATTTATTCTTTATGTTATTGTTTATATAGTATCATTCAGTGTTGCTTGATGTGATGAAATGCTCTCTATGTGTCATTGCCACTACGTACTTACGTATACATAGTAATATCTGAACATTCTATGGAATGGGATGAAAGTAAGAAGACACTATAAATACACTATTGAAATGCTCTTTCATATAATGTCTACTGATTCACGAAGAATTGAATCATTTCTTTACAGTTGAAGTATATATGTACATTCGATATTAGATAATACGATTTATTGACATTTAACCTTGGCAAAATTGGAGTTTTTTTCTCTAAATGTATTCGATTTTGATTTGAAACTGGCTACACTAGACATACACATATATAATATTTTATAATCAGACATTAAGATTGAGCTTATTACAAAATCTGTTTGTTTTATTCTAACATATCTAACATCATTAGTTTTTCTTAACAATTTTTCACAATATGCCAAACATTTTCAACTCTTTTGCAAACAGTTAATATATATATATTTATATATAGTATATACACATACATTCTAAAAGTGCGCAACATATAAGCAAATTGTACATGCTAATGTCAATGTTAATTATATCTATACACCATATGCTCTGTATATTGCATGAGTTGTTCTATTTAGATAACTTCCATCATATATATAATTAGTTTATTGAATGTACAAGTGCTTTGGATTGGGGTCTCTTTGGTTAATCGTAATCGTAGCCTGCATTTTCTTTAGGATGTCTTGTGTATGTTGTGCATGTGGCATCTTGTGGGTGTGGCATCTTAAAGAAAATGGCTTAAATCTCATTCGTTGACATCCTCGTCGGATGAGCTGGCCGCGGGTATCGTTGAGAATTGCCAGGCCTCTCGATTATTATTTTTACTGGCACTAAAAGAAACAAGGAATTTATTAAAATATATATTATATTTGATATATATGCTTGCATTAATGTTACCCATGCTTTTTGGCATTGCTGGGCAGCGTGTGGGAGCTGCGATAATAGCTGTCGTGCGGCTCCTCCTTAGTCTCCTCCAGAGATTTGCGCTGCAGCGTCATTGTCTCCTGCGGCAGAGATGAGGCAGCACTAGCGCTACTTAGTTCCGAATCCAGATAGTATTTGGCACTCTGTGCTATTTTGCAGTTCTCACATTCGCTCAGATAGTCATCGTCCAGGCTGGTGTCATTGGGCAGGAAATGTTCATTGGGATTTAGACAATTCTTCGATGTAGTGCAGACAGGCAACTGTTTGTTCGGTGTGCCACCACCACCACCACCACCACGACTTCGAGGATAGCTTGGCATTTGACAAGTGGCAACTGTTGTTGCTGCACTGCTGCTGCCGACAGTTGCAGTGGCTGCTGTTGTTGCCTTCACTCGCAATATTTTTGGCAGTGTTGTGCTCTTGCTGGTGCTAATCGTTGATGCTGCCGCTGCCTTCTCGTTGTTGTTCTCCATGGGAGGAATGCTGATCACTGACGGCACTTTGCTGACCACACTGTTGATGGTGCTATTCAGTGAGATCTTGCCGCTAATGTGCTTGGGCAGCGTGTATGTCACATGATTGTTGGCCAGCGGATAAAAGGTGCTCGAATTGATTTTGCCTCCACTCGACTTCTCACTGCAACTGCCCGCCGATGGACTTGCTGGCGGCAGGGTCAACGTGGGCTGAGCTTGTTCCTTTTTGCTTGTCGACTTGCTGAGCGTATAAATTGTTGCCACAGCGCTGTTGTTGTTGTGTGTTGCTGATGTTGTTGTTGCTGCTGTGCCAGTGGCAGTTTTTAAATTCGTTAGACTTTTATAGAGTTTCGGTGGTAATTGCGGATTGTTTTGTTCTTTTTCTTGTTCCTGCTGTTGATGCTGCTGTACATGTTGCTGTTGTTGTTGTTGTTGCTGTTCTTTCTGTTGCTGTTGCTGATTATAAAAATGTTGCTTCTGTTTCTGTGTCAAACTCAAGTAAGCATCAACCTGCAAAGAACGTTTGCAAAGTATTATTTGAAGCACATTGACAAAACTTTTGTAAGTTTGGCCATATCGCATTATTATTTTTTTATTTGTTTTTTTTTTTTTTGCACGTTTATTACAATGAATTTATTAACAAGTTGCGGGGGGGTACCCAGACGAAGTCCACCTCCCGCCTAACCGACCGAGAGGCACCGTCGCATAACGGACGACACGGAAACGCGGTACAAATGCGAATAGAAACGCGATAGGGATCACTTTCTATCCCTATAGAAAGGGGATAGAAACGCGATGAGAAATGAACGCGGCATGCAAATAGAAATAAAAGATACAAAAAAAGATAGAATATCGAGGAAGATAATAATACTAATAGCGTGCTAAATAGACAAGAATCAAAGAATTAGTGCTAGCTATGACGAGTTGATGTTTATTGTAGTCCGAACATAATACCCTGACCGGATAGTGCAGTGCGTAGCTCGATCTACAATAAGGAAGAATTAGTGGAAGGTAATTACGAGTACTTCTGCAGGGGACAGAGAAGTGTAGCTGCTTTAAAAGGGCCTCACTGTCAATGTCACCTTGCATAAGGTTGTTAATAAATAAGACCCCTAGCATGGTTCTGCGATTTGTTAAGGAAGGCAGATTTAATAACAGAAGTCTATTATTATAAGAAGGAAGTCTTAGATTTTCATCCCAGTTTAGGCCACGAAAGGCAAAAAGTAGAAAGTTTTTCTGTACGGATTCGATGCGTTCCATACTCATGAACCGTACTCAAGAATGGGAGGAACGAGTTTACTATGTTTACTAAATTTTGTCCACAGCTTTGTATAGCCACATAGCCCACATTGTCATCGGCAGCATTGCAACTTGGATGGGATTACTTACATTTCGAACTCACCTTTCGATTCAAGTAGGCACTGGAGAGTACATCGACACCGGCAACAGCGCTGCTGCTGCGTCCGTTGCTGGTGCCAGTGCTGCTGCTGTTGGTGGTGCCGCGCATGCGATCCGTTGTTGCTGAGCTGGAGGAAGATGAACGCTTCTGTACTCTGCCCAATACAATGGGTGGTGCACTGACATCGTCATGATGCTGCAATGGCGGTGGCGGTATTATAGCCGACACACTGTGCGATGGCATGGAGTGGCTCTGCTGCTGCTGCAATTCGTCGCCCACTTGCTTCGAAATTGTTGCAATTTTTGGCTCATGACTGCAGGGATTACGTGGCAAGAGCAGCTCCTGACTGTTTGGTAATGTTTGCTGCAGATTTGTTGCCGACTTGGCGCGTTGTCCGTACGCCAATGTGGCAGCATGGCGCGTACTCACGCCTGGGGACAGTGCGGACGCATTGCTGCCTGCAAAGAGTTTGCCTGCACCGCTGAGGAAGGCATTGGCATTGGCATTCGCATTGCTGCCCATGTAGGACATTGGCACATGCTGTATGGGGCATTGGCACATGGGCTTCTTGCTCAGCTTGTTGCTGCTGCTGCCGCTGTTGCTGCTGCTACTGCTGCTGCTGCCAGCAACAACTGCTGCCGGATCAGTGGAGCTAGCGCTCGAACTGGACTTGGGCTTGACAGTTACCACCTGCAATGGATCTGCGACAGCAAAGTAGCGTGGAATAGTCCGATGATAGCGACGCGACGAGGAAGGCGTTTTGCTGCCTAGTTGCTGCTGCTGTTGCTGCTGTTGCTGAGATTTGAGTGCCACATGCAGCGGCATGGGCAGCGGTAGCGTCTGTGTTACCGAATCCGCAGTGTTGCAAGCTGGCGCCGTTGTTATAGTTGCTATTTCCATGGGCGGCAACATATCAATTGCCGTCGTAGACAATGCTGCTGCCAGCAACTGCTGCTGATGTTGGTGCTGCTGTTGCTGCTGCAGCTCAGCCGTAGCGGGCAACGAATGATAGCTTGCTGCACTGGCGCTGGCATTGATCTCCACATCCGCCACAGTTAGATACTGTTGTTGCTGTTGCTGCTGCTGCTGTTGATGCAACAGCTCTTGGGAGCCGCGTGGTGTGCGACGCACAGCAGCAGCCGCAGCAGCAGCAGCAGCAGCTGCTGCTGTCGTTACACTTGCGCTTATATTGAGGTGGCAATTCTTGTAGCTGCATTCGCTGCTGTTGCCGCTGCTGACTTGGCTTGGCTTGGGTGCTGCAAGTGTCTGTACACAAATAGAGCTGCTCTGCCCCGCTGCAATTGCTGCTGCTGCAGCCAAATGCTGCTGCTGCTGCTGTTGATGATGCTGCTCCAGTGTGTGTTGCTGCTGCTGCTGCTGCTCGGACTGCAGACTATACGGTGGCTGATGATTCTCTCCTGTGGCAATTGTGGTTACTCCGCCACTATTGATATTGATATTGATCAGATTTGTGGTGCTTTGCGTGAACTGATTCGACTGAGCAGCCGCAGTTAGCTGAGCATGTGTGGCATGCGGATGTGTGGCAACATGCGAAGCAGTTACGGGCACCAGTTGCTGCGTGTAGGCTGCATGCGGATGAGCATGTTGTTGGGGCTGTGTATGCAGCTGCAGTGTGTGCTGTTGCAAGTGTTGTTGTTGCTGTTGCTGCTGCTGCTGCTGCTGCTGCTGCTGTTGCTGCAGTTGTTGCTGCTGCTGCTGCTGCTGCTGCAATTGCTGCTGTTGCAGTTGATGTTGCTGCTGCTGCTGCAGTTGCTGTTGACTGGCCTGAACCGCCTGGCGCTGTGCATGACTTGGCAAAGTTACCGTGCATTGGGCACTCAGTGCCTCCGCCTGGGAAATGGCAACGGCTTCCTCGTACGGCGGCGGTGCTTCGCCACGCGGAAAGTAACCACTGGGTGGCTTCCAGAGCGGATAATGTGTTGTGGCACCACCGTACGTATAGTCAATTGCACTCAAGTTGCCCTCCATGTAGCCCATGTTACCAGCGATATACCTGCAAGAGGTAAAAGGAAGTTTAAAACTTAGAAAACAGTCTGTTGGTCTTAAATCAACTCTGAACATCTGCTAACAACGTGTGCATACAACCTACATTCTTAACCGTTTTCTGTTATAGTAATTATTATTATTACTTCATTTATTAGCCTAGCACGACAAGTAAACACTTTGTCACACTTTGTTTATCACTTTCCCTATAGAAAAGGGTTACATGTACAAAGATACTTTTAGATATTTAGATATTTATTTAACTATAGTGAGCGCTATCTACATATATGATATTAATTTTAACAGAATAATTAACAATAACCATAACCTAGTTACCTATTAAAAAGGGTTACATGTACAAGGTTACTTGGAAGTAGGATTGTAATAAATTGTTGACATTTGATTTAATTTATAAAATACTTTGTTAAGCATCGAAATGATAATGACACTTACAAAACCTATGCTATAATCATATAAGAATCCTACGCTCTTGTTACTGCTAGCCAGGACCGTCGATAGACTATCAGGGCTTGAGGATAGAAACCTTCAATTTGCTGATGAAATCTGTTTACGGTTCTAACAAAGTTGAGCCAAATTTCAAGATTTCGATTGACTCCAGCTTTGGTAGATATTCCACCTTTGCCACCACCCTTTCGACGGCCCTAGTTTCAAGTTCTTGCTACTGCTTTCTTCAGCTAAAGAAGAACTTCAATAATGTTCTCAAAAATAGACAGATACACTAATAAAGATACAGCTACTGAGTATCGCACAATCTAATACGCTTTGCTGGCTCTTTTTTAATTTAAAAAGTATTCTAGAATAATAATTCTCACTTACCCAATGCTGCCCACAATGCTGCGTTGGTCCTCAGCATTTTGACGATTCTCCCGGGCACGCATCTTGCGCTGCCTTAGACGATTCACCAGAAAGAAGAGCAAGGATAGTGAGAGCGTGGCTGTAATGCCACTGGCCACCAGTCAAATTCCAAAATCGGTGCTGCCATCGCTAAACTGATCATCCAGGCAAATGACCTCACAGCAATTGTTGCCACTGCCGACGGTCTGAAAGGATTTGCACTTGCTGAATGCCTCGCAGAGCACCATTTTGCATGCCTTGGGCAATCCACTGTCGCAGATGCACAAGCGACACGAATCCGGCCCGGGCATATAGTGCATTCCCGTCTCATACAGCTTGCCATTGTAGTCCCGGCAATGCCCACCCTGTATAAGGCTCGAGCTCACCGCGTTGCTATCTGAAGTGTTACGAAAATATAATTTAAAAAAAATGTTAGTAAAAGTCATAGCCTAATTGTCAGTTAAAGCTGTGTGACCAATTACAACAACGATAAAAACGCATACAATAAAATACTAAATCTAAGTGCCCTCTATCGGTGACAAATTACTTAACTAACTATCGTTAGCCAGCTCACCCATTCCGCGACAATAGATATTTATATTAACTACGCATACTTTTAGGTGCTGCCAAGGCTTTCATTTAGTAGATTTGGATTACTTTTTAAAAAACTTTTTATTTTTCTTTTATCTTTATTATTATTAAGTCATACGGGGAAAATCCGATATCCCCCTTTGTGTCCTTTTTATCTATTAATTCTGCCCACTTTAGGCGCGCCGGCAAACTAACTATAGTTAGCGTTATCTATTTTGTTTTTTTTTATGTTAAATCTGTATTTTTTAAAAACCATGCCCTCCCCCGGGATTCGAACCGGGAACCCCTGTATAATAGTCAAACGCCTCAGACGAATCATCTACAGGGGTCGGCGATTTGGATTACTGATTTATAATATTACATTTATTTTTACGGATACCTGCATTTTTATGTACATTCATGGTCAAATGAATAGGTGTTAGCAATTACGAAATATCAAAGTTATCCCAGATATTATATTTCTCCCTAACACTATTTAGCAATAAATTAGGCGAATAATCCTCAGACATGATAAAGAAACTAAAATTTGTATTATTATTATACGTTATATATGTTATAATTTCCCCACTTTATCTCTTTTTCTGATTAAAAACAAAGTTGAACATAAGAATTAAATACAATTTATAATAATTTCCAATTAATTTTACATCGAACATACAAAAGTTATAAGAAAAAACCAATTACAAGTGTACAATTCTTTATTTTGACACACTTGACCAACTTTCGTTAAGCTTCTGATTTAACAGTTACCTTTTTTCGCCACCTGCTACCAGCCACACACACACACATTCATGCATATGTATGTCAGCTACACTGACACAAATGCAGCAGGTGCTGTACCAAAACACACACACACACGCGCACACGCAGACAGCAAGACACGCAAGCTTGCACATTTATCACCCGACAAATGAAATTAAATGCAAACGCATAACGTTTTCAACATAATTTAAATGCTAAACACCAAAAGGAAATTCAAATTAAAAACAAATATATCCGCAGCACATACATACATTTACAGCTGAACAACGGGCTGGAACTAAGGGGGAAGGAGGTAGTGAAGGGGACCTGCAACAACATTAATGCGAACAGCCGAGACACGAGCGACGGCTGACGAACATGAGCAGGAAACGCACAAGATAAAATGGCAAACACAGAGTGCTCGACACCCCCGCAGCAGAAAAAATACCAAATGATGCCTCCTTTCATGCGAGTTTCCAAGTGAAATTTTTGCGATACACACACACAAGCACACAGATACTCAAACATACAAACTACACACACCCAATTCAGCCTCAACGCGGACATACGGGCAAACATAAGCAGGGAACACTTACATACATACACGCAAAAATAAACAGCATACACCCCACACATACACACACACATGCATAGATATGTATATCTGTGCATACACAAACTAAGAGCGTAAGAGGAAGAGCGCAAGAGAGAGAGAGAGAAAAATGGGTGGGCAGCACCAACGCAAAATTTTGCACGCCACTTCCTTTGCATTGCCCAACAGAAAACCGTTATGCCCCCTTTTCGCAGGAGTTGCTGCCTGCTGCCTGAGCGAAAAGAGCGCAGCGCAGCGTACGTGTGCGTGTGTGTGTGTGTATGTGCGCCCTGTGTCCCATAAATTGTGAAACTCTGCTGTGGCCATGGACCATATTCCGTTTATTGTAGAAAAGAGAACAGCAATAGAAATTGATTTTGCTTGGCAAAAAAAAATGTTGCATTCTCCATTAGAGTACCCCCACTCAATACACATATTTACGTAAAATATATATGTCAAATACTTGTTTTTTATGTAAAGGACATGGAATAAATACACATTTTCATATTGCTGCTCTCTTTAGCACACTAAGGATATGCTTTATGCCTGCCTGTGTTTGTGTGTGTGATTGTATGTGTGTATTAAGTTTTTCAAGTTTTCACTATGTCGTTATTACCTTTGGCATTTCCTATGAACGCAAGCACTGCCAAAAAATACATTTTGCTGGTTGTGAACTGCACAATTAACTTAAAGTTGTTATTAGTTTTCACACAGTCTTATTCGATATTTTCAACGGTTTTTAACGAACGTTCGAGCAATACCAACTAGTGCTAAAATGTAACTGTGTGACCGTTTGCATTAACCGTCACAAATGACGAATTTTAAGAATATCCTTTAATACCAAAAATACCAAATTTGACGTAAAACTTTAAATCTTACGTAAGCGTTAACGTATCAACGTTTAACTTGTTTCTGATGCAAAATTAAGATTTCATTTTTTTGAATTAGTTCAATTATTTAAATATTTAGCATAGTAAGTTGTGATAGTTAAGACATTTATGGCTGATAAACTTTCAATTTCAGTTATGTACAAATATTAGTTTCACTTTGCTGTCATTAAGTGTTCTATAACGTTAAACGTAGTAAATCTTGTAATTGAATTAAAGTGTCGTGCTCTTTAATTTTGCAAAGTTTTTGCGACATGCAACAATGACAACAATAACAACAACAACAACATTAAACTAATTGAAAGTTTAAGTTACCCAAGTAAATTCAAGGCAACAATAATGATTAAATACAGGGAGTCGACAGGATACCCTGCATATGATAGATGACAATATTTATTAAAAGTTAAGTTTAAATTATAATGATTACTCAAATGCTAAGTTAAGTTGACCAAATACTATTTAATTCATGACGGAATAATGCCTTGTGCACATCATGATAATTAATAAAATCTATAATATGATAAGGTATGTATGTTATATACCTAAAACACCCAGCATTTTGCCATGCTGCAGGGTATAATTAGCCAGTTTGTTGTAAACAACACGCACAACACACAAAATACGGCTAAATTATTTAGGTTCCCATGTGCGGGTGCTGTGATTAGCTTGCATTCAAATTAAATGCAGGTAATTTGTATTTTTCAGGTATTCACTGAGCTCACTTACAGGGTAGTCTGACTAAAGAGAGGACGTGTTTTGTCGGATCAACCGAAATCTAGAACTTACTAAGTGGAGATGCCTTTAAAAATGGACAACGCGAGTGCGGCACAGATGACCGCCCTGAAGGGTGTGGTCAGGAACAGCAGCTATGTCATCCCGGGCATGTACGATCTGTCTGTCGAGGATACCAATTGGGTGCTCACCTCCTCCTTCATTATCTTCACCATGCAAACGGGATTCGGTATGCTGGAGTCTGGCTGTGTCTCCATTAAGAACGAGGTGAACATCATGATGAAGAATGTCATTGATATCGTACTTGGCGGATTTACCTACTGGCTCTTCGGCTACGGCATGAGCTTTGGACGCGGCCCACTCTCGAATCCCTTCATGGCCATTGGAGACTTTCTACTCGATCCTCCCGTTGGAGATGAGTTGATGGGACAAATATTTGCCGCATTTCTCTTTCAATTATCCTTTGCCACCACATCGACAACCATTGTCAGCGGCGCCATGGCCGAACGGTAGGTTTTAATCCGAATAAACTTTTAAACTCCTAAAGAGACATTTGGCAGACCTCACAAAGTTTATATAATCTTATATTCTTCTTCAATATCCATATGTCTGTCTGTATGTACGCAATGATCTCAGCCAGAGACAAGAAATTTGTCAGATTCAGATTATTTCAAATATCTGCTGGCACCATTGATATAAACTTGCAACATGATTTGCAAAAGACGTATTAAACATACAATTTTCTACTTTAGACTATAGCCGGCTGACTGTAATATATATTTATTCTATGAATTGCAATCCGATCGGACTAGAAAAAACAGAAGTTTTTGAATTTTCTACATTTTCTACATACGCCTAAAAGATGCTTTAGTTTTTTACCTGTGTGCCTGTATGTACGCAAAGATCTCAGCTGGAGACAACAAATTTGGCAGATTCAAATTATTTCAAATATCTGCAGGCACTAATGATTTAAACTTGCAACACGATTTGTAAAATACGTATTAAACATACGATTTTCTACTTTAGACTTAATCGAGCTGGCTGTAATATATATTTATCCAACAAATTGCAAACCGATCGAACTAGAATTAAGCAGAAGTTTTTGAAGTCAGCATTTTCTGCATGCGCCTAAAAGATGCTTTAGTTTTTACCTGTGTGCTGGCATATGTGTGTGTGTGAGAAATCAACAGGTAGAAGAAGTCTTTGTTCTTGCGACTTATTAGTGTGTTTTAGACGGATCTTTAAATCGGGAGAAGGGTCGGGTCTGCTCGACTATAGCTATCCTTACTCGTTTTCTTGTCTTATAGCTGCAATTTCAAGGCCTACTGTTTGTTCTCGCTGCTTAATACGGTGGTCTACTGCATACCCGCTGGGTGGGTTTGGGGTGAGCACGGCTTCCTCAACAATCTCGGCGCTGTGGACATTGCCGGCAGTGGTCCTGTTCACTTGATAGGCGGTGCCGCCTCCTTCGCTTCGGCTGCGATGCTGGGACCACGTCTGGGTCGCTATGCCGATGGTTACGATCCGTTGCCATTGGGCAATCCTGTGAACGCGTGCATGGGTCTCTTCGTGCTCTGGTGGGGCTGGCTGGCCTTCAACTCGGGCAGCACCTATGGCGTTAGCGGTGCCAAGTGGCAGTATGCCGCACGGGCCGCGGTCATGACCATGATGGGCTCCTTTGGTGGCGGATTCGTCAGCTCCATGTGAGTGCAAGGGGAACATCTGTATTTCCACTGTGTTGTGACATTCAACTCCATTTGCAGCTACTCCTTTTGGCGACACGATGGACGCATGGACATCATGGATCTAATCAATGGCATCCTTGGCTCACTAGTGTCCATCACCGCCGGATGCTTTCTGTATCGCGCCTGGGAAGCACTCGTGATTGGCGGCGTGGGATCTTTGCTCTGTGTGCTGGCGATGCCGCTATTCGATCGCCTTGGTGTGGATGATCCAGTCGGAGCAAGTGCCGTGCACGGAGTCTGCGGCATTTGGGGCGTCATTGCCGTTGGCCTCTTTGCCGACAATCCCATTCCCATGGACACAACCAAAGGACGCAGTGGACTCTTCAAGGGTGGTGGCTGGTACCTGCTCGGCGTACAGACCTTATCCGCCTTCTGCCTGGTCTGCTGGGGAGTTTGTTCAACGTTCCTGTTGCTCTATGTGATCGACAAGATAATTCCCATACGCATGGATCCACATGAGGAGCTGCTGGGCGCCGATCTAACTGAGCATCGCATACGGCACACCCAAATCGGACTATCCCGTGCCATTTCTGCCTTGGCACCCATCAAAGTTGATCTTAATGAGATTGTGGGCGTGCAACCCATCGGACTTAATCCCGGCCACGAACGTAGCATCGAGCAGCTGCGCGCCGCCGAGGATAAGTTGCAGCAATGGCAATCGTATCTGGATCAAGTGGCCAAAGCCAGCCACAAGAAGCTTTACACGCCCAAAAAGACACTCGACGAACTGCAACAGGACTCGAATCTGCAGTTCAATCTCAAGGATGACAAGCAGCAGCCAATGGACAATGTATTTGGTGGCAAGGTGAAGTCGCTGCACCAAAGACGAGATCTCAACTGGACATCACAGAGTCAGCTCCAGGGCTCCTACAAGCCCAACAACAATGAGCTGCCCATTATCAAACAATTGTCCAAGCTGGACAAGGACGGAAACTTTGCCTGGGTTGATTAGATCAACAACAGTGCCCCCCTTTGTGCTTCTCCTTATAGACGGAAAGGAGATCAAGTTGCCCCCGCTAATCTAATCCCCACTAGAAAGACAAAGACAAGCGGACTATAATATATATATTTATTCTACGAATTGCAATCCTATCGGACAAGAAAAACAGAAGTTTTTGATGTCAGCATTTTCTGCATGCGCCTAAAAGATGCTTTAGTTTTTTAACTGTGTGCCTGCATATGCATGTTTGTGAGAAATCAATATGTAGAAGTCGTTACGAAGTTGTTACGACTTATTATTGTGTTATATACGGATCCTTAAATCGGACGCAAACTTTGCCTGGGTTGATTAGATCAACAATAGTGCCTTCTAGATCCTCTGCACGTCTCAAGTTGCCCCGCTAATCCCCACTAGATAGACAAAGACAAGCAAATGCAATTCTCAAATCAGTTTTATTTAATTCAAGTACAAGCAAATATTGTTTGGATGATCGATCGATGAATGATGGATAATAATATAATATATATGTATTATCTTAGTTTTAGAGCAGTATTTCTTTGATGTTTAATGTTTCATGTTGTTGCAGTTGTATTATTATAATATAACTTTCCAAGAGCAGTTGTCGTTTGTTCTTGTGGTTGTTCTTGTAGTTAAGTGTTTTCTAAATTAGAATCCAAGTTGAATATGTAGAGGGTGTGTTGTTGGGGGTATGCACGATTGTTTTATGGTATCTTTATCTATTGTGGTTGGTGGTGGTGAATTGTTTAATCGACCTCCTCGATGGTGGGGCCAGCACCGCCGGCACCGGCTGCGCCAGGAGCACCGCCAGCACCAGGCATACCGCCTGGCATGCCACCGGGCATACCGCCAGGAGCGCCGCCAGCACTCTGGTACAGCTTGGTGATGATTGGATTGCAAACACCCTCAAGCTCGTTCTGGCGATGCTCGTATTCCTCCTTGTCGGCCAGCTGATTGGCATCGAGCCACTTGATGGTCTCGTTGCACTTGTCCAGAATTGTGGTGCGGTCCGAGTCGGAAATCTTGCTCTTCAGATTGTCCTCGTCGAGGGTGGCCTTCATGTTGAAGCAGTACGACTCCAGGGCGTTCTTGGCAGAAATGGTCTCCTTCTGCTTCTCATCCTCGTTGCGGTACTTCTCGGCCTCGTTGACCATGCGCTCAATATCCTCCTTGGACAGGCGACCCTTGTCGTTGGTGATGGTGATCTTGTTCTCCTTGTTGGTCGAACGCTCCAGGGCAGTGACATTCAGGATACCGTTGGCATCGATATCAAAGGTCACCTCAATCTGGGGCACACCACGGGGTGCTGGGGGGAATGCCCGACAGCTCGAACTTGCCCAACAGATTGTTGTCCTTGGTCATGGCACGCTCACCCTCATAGACCTGGATCAACACACCGGGCTGGTTGTCAGAGTAGGTGGTGAAGGTCTGGGTCTGCTTGGTGGGAATGGTGGTGTTACGCTTGATCAGCACACTCATCACGCCACCGGCGGTCTCAATGCCCAACGACAGTGGGGTAACATCGAGCAGAAGCAGATCCTGCACCTCCTGCGACTTGTCGCCGTGCAAGATGGCGGCCTGGACAGCAGCACCATAGGCAACAGCCTCATCGGGATTGATGGACTTGTTCAGCTCCTTGCCGTTGAACAGATCCTGCAGCAGACGCTGCACCTTGGGGATACGGGTGGAGCCACCGACCAACACAATATCGTGAATGGCCGACTTGTCCAGCTTGGCATCACGCAGAGCCTTCTCCACGGGGTCCATGGTGCTGCGGAACAGATCAGCGTTCAGCTCCTCGAAACGAGCACGGGTGATCGAGGTGTAGAAGTCGGTACCCTCGAACAGAGAGTCGATCTCAATGCTGGCCTGAGTCGACGACGACAGGGTACGCTTTGCACGCTCGCAGGCAGTGCGCAGACGACGGAGAGCACGCTTGTTGGTGGTCAGATCCTTCTTGTGCTTGCGCTTGAACTCCTGTACAAAGTGAGTGACAAGACGATTGTCGAAATCCTCACCACCCAAATGGGTGTCACCGGCCGTAGATTTGACCTCGAAGATGCCGTCATCAATCGACAGAATGGAGACATCGAAGGTACCGCCGCCCAAATCAAAGATCAACACATTACGCTCTCCAACAGCCTTCTTGTCCAGACCATAAGCGATGGCCGCGGCCGTAGGCTCGTTGATGATACGCAACACATTCAAACCGGCAATGGTACCAGCATCCTTGGTAGCCTGACGCTGTGAATCATTGAAATAAGCTGGCACAGTGATGACAGCATTGGTGACTGTCTTGCCCAGGTACGCCTCGGCGGTCTCCTTCATTTTGGTCAACACCATGGAGGAGATCTCCTCGGGGAAGAAGGTCTTCTTCTCATCCTTGTACGTAACCTCAATCTTGGGCTTGCCATCAACGCTGACAACCTCGAAGGGCCAATGCTTCATATCGGATTGCACAGCCGAATCATCGAATTTGCGACCAATCAGACGCTTAGCATCGAAGATCGTTTGGGTTGGGTTCATTGCCACCTGGTTCTTGGCGGCATCACCAATCAAACGCTCCGTATCCGTGAAGGCAACATACGATGGGGTGGTACGATTACCCTGATCGTTGGCAATGATCTCAACCTTGCCATGCTGGAACACACCCACGCAGGAGTAGGTGGTACCCAAATCAATACCGACAGCAGGTGCTTTAGACATCTGTAACAATTAAAAACAAAAAGGAATATAATTTTTAATAAATTTAATTCTATCAAGTTTTAAATATGTATGCAAAGATTGCCTCAATGTCACTGAACTTTCAACTGGAAATATTTCGAATACTCTGGCAACTCTGTAATATATTGGAAATGCTTGCACTGTGTATGTTTGTATCAATATATATTGAATACATATCTATTTGTGTATTAATAATCCAATCGATTTCAATTGTTTGCTTGAAGGTTGAGGTTGCAACCCCGCGTTCATTAAAATAGTACAAATAATGTGCGGGTAAAAGCGCTTTTGCCTTCTCATTTCATTTCATGCCATTTACGTTGAATTTGTCATGGTGCCAGAACTGGTTGCAGTAAATCTTGCCGAAAACGGTGAAATATGAAAAGGTGACTAATTTATATGGCCCGCACGCATGTACATACTGCTGTGTGTGTGTAACACAAACAAGATAATTTCACAGATAACAATGGGGAGTACAATTTGAACAGCAGAAGCAGCTGCTCATTTTCGTTTGTTCAAAGGTGCAAGCACCGCATGCACACTAACACAAAGGCGAAAATTCTGGAATGCTCAAAAACCACAAACACATACATCTGTATACATATATTCCTTTACATACATGCATGTACATATACATCCATGTGTACGCAAAAAACAACGGCGTTGCCTAACCTTTTGCTGTATATATTTTACTAGTTGTGTGAGAGAGACGACGCTAATGCACGAACACGCGCGCGCGGTAATTCCCTATGTAAGAACAGCGTGTTGATGTTTGAATGTATTTTATTCCAACCACGCGTGCACGCACACATTGACATCCCGGTTAGCAACGCGTGTTTTAAATTTAGAAGAATACGTACGTAACTATAGAACAAAATACTACGGAATATATAATTTATTTATAAATTAATATTTTCTAGAATTAATGTTCAATTTCATTAACACGTACATATATTCAAACGTCAACGTGTTCGAACGTCATCATGACTCATGAGTGAGTAGGAAGATGTTTGGAATATGTGTATGCGTGTGTGTGTGTGTGATGCGGCATATTTTTTCAATGGAATATTCCAGTATAACCCCACACTCACATGATAAAATCGCAAGCGAAATACGATGAACAATTAAATATGCAAGGCTTCGAATTTTCTTTAGATGTCAGAAACCGCATTGCTAATGTTAAATGACGCAACGTACAAATGTACACACGTCTATATGCAATGCATCACTCTATGAATGTATGTCTGTATGTATATACATACACATATATAAACTTGCTCTTATTCATGCGTGTGCATAAATAAGTTTTAAATCTAAAGTTCAACAATTACACGCGGTGCAATGTCTAAAAGTTTACGAAGAAAATGAGCTGATAATGACTGATGCAATACAATCAAATCGTAGTTATTGATTAAATTAGAGTATACAATTTGGAATGATTTTTTTCTAGGCCAACACATGCGGCATGGGAGAGGGCACGTGTTGAAATTAATAGAATGAATGGAAAGCAGTTATTGAATATATTATTGCTAAATATAACACTTACCTTTGTGTGTTGTTAAGTTAAAATGTACTAAATATATGAATAACCGTGTGTAATTGCTTCTTCACTTCTTTGTCCCACTTTAATTCTTCTGCCGACTCGACACTCTGACGTTCGATCAAACTGGCACTTGTAATAGGAATAGTGATGGCGTTCAATTGCACCTTTACTTATAAGCGAGTCGGGTTGGTCTGGAAAATTCTAATTTTCTTAATTTACGCGTACGGCAACGCTGGTCGTAACAGTGCTACCTATACCACGCACAAATATTATCAACACAAATAGTGTGTTGTAGCCCTGATAAACAATAGCGAAAGCGTTGCCATGTTGGTAAATTGTGCGCTAAATTTAAAATCACATTCTTTGCTGGTATGTGCTTATCTTACTTATCGGACTATAAATCAATAAAGTGCTATAAAAATAGTATTACTATCAAGACCCCACACAAAATGAACAAACAAAATGTGAAGTAGCTAATGACAAGCGTTATCAGCAATACCAAAACTCATACTGACAGGATTATGGTATAAATTGGTTTTTCATAGATGTATGCGCAGCTTATCAAGAGATTAGCAGCGTGCTGCACTTGTAATAAATATATTTTCCGTGTCAGTAATATAATGGTGCCTGAGTGTGTGCTCTCAAAGACTTATAAAATTAATGGACTCAACAAAATAACATCGTAAATCCTTTTGAGAATTTTCAGTTCACTTTATTTTCAGTCTTCAGTCTTAATTGCGTGATTCAAGCTTACAATCTGGATCGACGCCCTCAAAAATAGGATTACTTTCGCCCTCGCCACCGCCGCCAGATATCAATTTGAGAAGATCAGATATGTGATTATTGATAAACTGCAAAGAAAGAAAAAAGAAAATGTTGAGAGATTGTTTCAAATGAGATTGTAGAGCACGTACCTCTTCGACTCTATTGACTACGGGTGTCTGTCCATAATCCCAGATATCCCCAAGCAGTTCCACACCCATTTCGTTAACTAAATCATGGATGAACTGATTGATGCGCTCCTCCTCCAACAAGTTATCGAAATTAATTTTTAAATCGCCCAAATACATTTCGATTTGTAATCCTGTAATCGCTAGATTTATGCTTGCTTTGATTCTCCATGAAATAACGAACGTAAAGTCCGTAATAGACAACCTAAAAGTGCCATAAAAATGATATAAGTATTATCATTTTTATACAAATCTTTGCTTTCCTTACTCTCCATTGCCATCGCCGGCCAAGTTGAGGATATATGCTAAGGAACCTTTGGCCGTGTACAGGGATTTGAAATAGGTATAAGGGAACGTGATATTTACTGTACTGCGCGCAGTCACAGTATTTATTTTCAGTGTATTTACTGCGAAATCGGATAAGCCGCGCAATTCAAAGTTATCAACAGATCCTGTAAAGCTGTAAATAAAATACAAAATGAAATAAAAGATACATTTTATAATACTTCTATATTAGTAGAAGTATTTATATCTATATAGACTCACTCAATGAGATATTGGTTATTCACAGCGGCCTCTGCATGGCTCAGCTGTAGGGGATCTAGCGCTGGCAAGCCCAAGTTGGGTATTGGATGACACATGCGCATCCTGAACTCCTCCAGGAAACTTAGTATCTTCTCCTCATAGAGAGACGCAACTGGTGACAGGCAACTGGCAATTAATGCCGTTGCCAGTACCAGCTGCAAAAGGAAACTACTATTCATGTTGTTAAGGAGTGGTTCGAGAGCTTTGGCATCCGATTAACTGGGACTCAAGTGTGCGACTAACGGGGGAAATGCAGAATATTTTCGGCTTGCGTCAAGTACGCCAATTTCCAGTTCCCATTATGAATGTCAAGATACCAATTCAGGTTATACTCTTTACGGGTTTTGGGTCTATTCCCATTCTGATGATTTCATCAGATGCTTTAATTTTAATATTTCCTTTCTTTTTAGTGAAATTTGAGGATGGTTATTTTTAATGAATGAGCAAATTCAATTAGCACTAAATTGTGTAATTTGTACAAATTACAATCATGTAGTTGTACACATAGCTGAGTTGTAATTATCATTTATCATTATCAATGATATAAGGTACAAAATTGTTTACGAAAGTATCCTATACTGCTTCCATTTCATAAATACTTTATCACGTATAGTATTTGTACAATCTTTCAGTTTTTACATAAGAAATTCTCTGTCCCGAAACTACCACAAACGAATAGGTAGTTTTATTATATAGTAGTATCTCTATTAAATATTATTCAATATTATACACCACATATAATATAAAGTATTTTGTAATATATACAAGAACAGTGCCATGAACTGCAAGGGTATAAAACCATCGGCATGCCGCAGGTAACCGTTCTTCCTTTTTTTAATATTAAGACCACTTGTACCGCGTTATCAACGAGCTAATGTTTTTCTTTTTTGTTGGCTCGATTAGCACAAAGCACTTTATTTGCGCTGAATGAAATAACACTTAAAATTATTGGATTAAATGTATAATCTAACGGTTAGATTTGTTCGGGCGGCTGGCGCAAGTGGTCGGGTATTTGTTGCAGCTCAGTTTTGGACGCCTGCAGCGCTACGCCCTCGGGCAAATTGCGTTCGATGTACTCGAGAAATGTGTCCAGCGTTGAGCCGGTCAATTTGTGGAAGTTCATGTAGCGAAAATGTGTACGAACTTCATATTGAACACGATGTTTCTTATAGATGTGCACTGACTTTAGCAGGGTCATGCGCTCGTGATGCGCCTTGCGAGGTGACCAGCTGCAGGGGGGAATATAAATAAATAATATAATAATAAACTAATCCAATGGGAACTTGTAATCGACTCATACCATTTGCCCTTTTCGATGCCCAAGTTCTCGGCGGCGGTTGTAGCGAACCAGGTGTAACTCTTTAGCACAGCCGGGTCTATTCCTCGCAATTCGATTTCCAATTTGCTATAAAGTTTATCAGGTTCAGCGATGGCAAGTTGAGGTACTTCTGTTTTGGTTTCTGGTGCCACGCTGCTTAAGGCGGAGGAGAATCTTACACGCTGCGTCGTGCGCAATGTGTTTAGTAACTAGAAAAGGCAAATATCATTGTAATTCTTATTATTTTCTGTAATAAATCTAATTTATACACACCCGCAACATGTTGTTATTATTATAGCACAGCCAGGGTTATGCAAGTGCATGGTTGCAAAGTCAAGCGATATATATAATATATCGATAGTTGTATATGTTTTGTCGGTAAGCCAGGGCTGGGTTTTAACATTTTGTTGTGGTGTGGTAGCATTGTCCTATTCTGCACGTGCATACACAACGAGCGCTTTTAAATTCCTAAAATTGCAGACACAACTTGTAAATCATTTTAACTTATTAACTATTTGAAACTGTGATTGGTTTATAAGCAAGCATGGAAAATATTGAAAATAAAGGTAATAACAAGACGTTAACATGATTTTCAAATGTATTCACTGTTTATTTTCATTAGTTGAGTCGGCCGATCCCAGCTCAGATGAGGACTATGATGACATCGAAGATGATGATGACGAAGAAATGGATGCGGGCGAAGGCGAAGCTACAACTTGTCTCTTTTGTTCTGATGTTTTCGTCAGCATTGAAGTAGCTATCGAACATTTGAATAAGGAGCACAAAGTCAATTTGCCACAACTGAAGCAAAAGTTCCAAATGGATCAATATGGCTTCATTAAGCTGATAAACTATATTCGGATATCAAAGATAAATCCTGAACAGTTGCTGTTAACGGAGCAGCCACTGTGGAATGATGAAAAATACCTTAAACCTCTGGAGTACGAGTCTTGGTTGTGCTATGACTACGATGCTCTTCCATCTGATGCGACAACATCGTCTAACGAGCAGGAACTCTTAAGTCGCATTGCTGAGCAGGCTAAGTTGCTGCAGCAGGCCAGCGAGGATATGGAACGCATGCGTAACGACTATAAGAAACTTCTTCAAAAGGTGCACAACGATGCGGACCAGGCCGGTGATCAGAAATCAGTCGGTTCTACTCCCACTGTGCGCAACACTCCCATGTTGGATAAGGAATACTTTAATAGTTATTCCCATTTTGGCATACATCACGAAATGCTTAGCGATAAGGTACGATATGAAATGTGTACAAATTATTGTCGAAACTGATATAATTCTTTCCTTTAGGTACGCACAAACACATATCGCTTAGCTCTTCTGCAGAACCAGAACTTTATGCGTGGCAAATCCGTATTGGATGTGGGCTGTGGCACGGGTATACTATCGATATTTGCATCACAAGCTGGCGCCGCTCAGGTTGTGGGTATTGATAACTCTGAAATTGTCTATACAGCCATGGATATTGTCAGGTGAGTGTAAATAGTTCATAAAGAATTTAAGAATAAATAAAAATCTTCAATTTCTTCTATAGAAAAAACAATGTAAAGAATGTACAGTTGGTAAAGGGGCGCCTGGAGGATACGGAACTGCCAGAAGCCAAATACGATGTCATTATATCCGAATGGATGGGCTATTTCTTACTATATGAAGCCATGCTGGATTCTATTATATATGCACGAGAACATCATCTGAAACTCGGTGGCATTATCCTTCCAAATCGCTGCACACTGCATTTACTGGGGATCAATGAGGAGCTGCACAAGCAGCATGTGGAATTCTGGGATGATGTCTACGGTGTTAATATGAGTGATTTACGCAAACGCAGCATTGAGGAGCCCCTGATGGAGGTGGTCAATCCCGAGAATATCATCACAGAAAGCGAGCAAATTGCCAACTTTGATATGATGACTGTAGACTTGAGTTATCCAAACTTCACACATGAATTCAGTCTGAAATGCACACATACTGGCAAACTAGCCGCCTTTGTTGGCTACTTTAATACGCTATTTGAGCTTGAGAACAAAATATCGTTTAGTACATCGCCCGAGGAGACGTCCACACACTGGAAACAGACTGTATTCTTTCTTGATCAGCCGCGAGATGTGCAAAAGGGCGACCTCATCAGCGGCACGATCACTTCGAGACGTCATCATGGAGATGTTCGAGCATTGCGAGTGGATATCGATGCGTTTGGCAAGAATTACAAATACACAGTCGATTAATTTTGTTGGTCTCCAGATCGTTTTAATGCAGAATTGGTTGTTTGTGTAGACAAAAGTGTAACTTAGGTGTAAAATTTATTATATATAAATTAAAATGAGTACACAACGCAAGGTAAGCTGGCGCTGTGTTTGCCAAAAAACATTACATATATTATATTTATTATGGGAAAACAGGAAGGGGAAGGGGGGTGAAATGGTTGCCAAATGATTCAACTGATGCTTTGCTTTAAGCCGTATTGGTTTCCAGATCGGAAGCCGGAATCTCTGGCTCCTCATCGTTGTAAACATTCTCGGCCATTTGCCACACTTGCATTATGTTGTCCTCAGACACAGAGCAAATGATCCATGGTTCGTTGGGATTCCAAGAGAAGTCGCTGATCTTTGCGGTATGTCCACCATGGATAAAGAGCAACTCTGGTGGTCCATCTTCGGCATCCTCAGAGCTCTGCTCCTCGCCAATTTTCGATAGATCCCAAACGTGCAGGCGACGATCGGTGCCCGACGAGGCCAAGATGGTCTCGTTATGCGGCGACCATTGCACCTGGAAGATCTCATCCTTGTGCGATTCAAAGGAATGTAACTTGAGCTTGAGATTACGCAAATCCCACAGGGCGACAGTCTTGTCTGCCGATCCAGTGGCCAATATAAACTCGGAATATGGGTTAAAGCTCAAACAATTCACTTCGGCCGTGTGTGCATCGACAGTGTGTGATGGCTTCGAGGTGTTGTTGTTCCTTGTATCCCAAATCATTAGCTTCTGATCATCGGCCACAGAGCCAAAGAGTGACTCGTGCAACAAATGCCAGGCAACATCTTCCACCACGGCTGTGTGACCGGTGAAGATGTTCTTTGCATCAATGACTCGATGCTCCTTAGGCGTGGCATTAATATCCCACAAACAGATGGTGTGATCGTCAGAGGCCGAGAGCAAGTAACCTAAAAAAAAAAAGCAAAATTGAAAATAAATTATATATAAACTTATACGCGATTGATCGTGTCCAACTTACCGTTTAAGTTGGGATTCCACGACAGACCGTATCCCTCTTTTTGGTGTCCTCTCAAGCGCAAATCGGGCTGGCATTCGCCGGATGGTTCCGGTTTGCTGGGATGTTTTGTGTAATCGAATACGAGGACATCGCTCGAAGGGGTTTTGGTGGCAATGACGCATGCGTTTTGAGGCATATAACGGGCACGATTAACCTCACCCTCGTGATTGATTTTGATCTCAATTTCGATTTTACCGCAAACCGAACCAAATCCACCGAATTCACCCTTCTCATTGTCATAGTGTGAGCCATCGAATTGTGCATCCTCACTGGGCAACTGGACGCTGGCGATGAGCAAATGATTTTGTTCATCCGAGGTGTGTGTGCCCAATATCAGGCGATGCACCGAATAATCCTTGCCATCCTGCTTGGTAACATCGGGTAGCCATTGGGCCGTCAGTGATGGCCATTCCAGAGCGTGCGTCATTACCAGATCGTATAGAAATGGAGTGTTCTTCTTCCATATCTTGTACTCTTCATTGATCACGCGTTCCTCGACGGCATCGTCAAAGGATTCCGCTGCTTGTAATTAAAATCAAATTAAATGAGAATTATTGCATTTTATGCACAATTAAATAATATTCTACCATTATCACTGCGATCCACCATTTTAGAGCAGCCAAATTAAAATTTTCGTGCGCGTCGCAAATTCGGGCGCCAAAACAACAAAGCGGCGGCGGCAAAAGCGTGCACAGTGTCGGCAAAAATGTATACACGATTTGTGAATGTTTTTAAGTATTCACCAGTTAAACAAATATTATGCTTTAAAACACAGTTAAATGTGTAGTTTGTTAATTGATTATGTTTTTGCACTTTCCGGATGCGTACTGTCGGTGAATAGCAAGAAAATTAGCTTCCTTTCTTTTTTTGCAAGCGCGTCGGCTGCTGAGATGCGACAGAGATGTGTCCAAGTGTCATCGGTCAGCGGCCATCGACGGCATCGATAAATAAGTGTTGCAAATCGATAATAATAATTGCTTTCGAAACTGTGGCAACTCTCGCGGCGGTTAATGAACATAAATAACAATTTTTGTTGGGCTTATCGCACTATACGCGCCATACTACTGCAGCTTCGATACGATACTTGGTTTTGCCTCCAAAACCAGTCTTTGCCGCTAGTGTGTGATAAGTGTTTGATGAATCGAAAGGGTCAGTTCACTTCGTGCAACTGCTCGAAACAGACGTCATTCAGTCCAATTGTCTGCGGCTAAATTGCTAAACTCAAACTAAATAGTTAATGCAATTATTTAAATTGTGCAAAACTCGTAGTGTGCGAATTGTTTGTAATTCTATTTTTTTTTTCCAACTAGCGTAAACTACGCAAATAAACAGTATCAAAGTAGTTTGAGAGGGTAAGCAACAGTGGAATTCGTTGTGCGGGCCGCCTATAAAAAACTTTCTCCCGTTTATGTTTACATGGTGCCCGTTGCGGCTTGCAAGCAGAGCTCTTTTATAATGTTTACATTTTTTTACATTGATTAGTGATTTCGTGAGTACGTTTATGGCAAAATGCACGTAAGCAGCAACGAAAAGGCAAAAGCAAAAGACCATAATGGGGGTGAGGAGTATGTGGAGCATTTACTGACCAATGGCAGCCAGGAGGGCGACAGTGGAAGTCCGTTAGAGCTGCCGCCATGGTACGATGAGCAGCTATTCAAGCGGTACGTAGTATACGTATTATTTTTTGTTCTTAATTGCGTGTAAGATTTTAAGATTGGGGTGATAATTTTATACCCAGTTACGAGGTGCACGGGTATAATATACTTATAGGCATTCAAAATGTATGTTATAGGAACATGGAAGCGACTTTGGATATAAAGTAGAATTTGTATAATTGAAACTATAAATTTGTATCAGTTTGGTTTTAATTTATTTAATTCTACAATCGATTTTTCGAAAACTCAAGAAACGAAAAAAAAAAAAAAACAATAGATGTTTTCAGATTTTATGATATTTATAATGCATATTAATGTGATCAATAAGAAACACAGATATTTTTAAAATATTTGTTGAAAACCATCTTATGATATACATTAAATTTATTATTATATTGTAAATGTAAACATAATATTTTACTTTTTGAATAATCAAATCATTTAATTTAATTTAAAATATATATCATATATGTATATATAATCAATCGATATTTTATTGTTTGAAAATAGATAATAAACTATTACACTTAAGTTGATCTCCATTGATTACCGTCGTAACTTCAGCTATGTATGTGCTTTGCGACATTCCGCCTTTGTAGATTAAGCACAACTATATTGTCAAGGTCTTCTACATGCACTTGTAGTAAAACTTGACTGATTCATTATGCCAATTCAGAATATTTTTATCTATTTCTATTAGAATCTTATACGCCTCCTGTTTGTTACACAGATGCTTACCTTTTTTTCTATTGAAATGAGTATTAAAATGGGCAATCAACTGCTAGCCAGACAGATTATCATTATAATAAAGAGGCTGGTTTGCTTCAAGTATTGTAATTACAGATCATTCAAAATGTTGTAGAGCTTTGATAGTTTATGATAGACATATAATTAATGATCAAATTTACACTTTTACAAGGGATTAGTTGTTAATCAACGTGATCAATACAATCCATGCGGTGTTTACTTTTTATACAATACTGCAATTATATAAAATTAAGTGTCATAAAAATGTTCTCGCAGCCGGAAAGAAATTAAATTCTTTTGATTCAGGTTCTGGCTCTGTTCTGAGGTTCAAGCAATTGTGCAATAAAATAGAAAAGTTGAGATTCTGAATGTCGATGGTTTCATAACCTTGCAGTTTTGAAGTCTTCTACAACTTTCGACTTATTTGCAGCTTATATCATGAAAATGTGTTTGCATTAAATCAAGTTTAATATATGTTTTTATGCGTACAAATATGATTATATGCCTGAATCTAATCTAATCCTTAAATCTTTTTAAATAATCTTACTAACTACTGTTGCATGAAAATCTTATTTGTTTTCAATAGTTCAATAGCTTTATTTCCATCTTAAATTATCTTTCTCTTAATGCGTCGTTCAATTTCACAAGTGCTTCTCTTATTCAATGTATTCCGATCTTCGATAACGATTGCCTTAACTATTGTTCTAATTACACGATGATTCCAAAATATAAGAACAACTATCAGAACTTCTTAGCTTATATTCTCACATCGATTAATCGTTAACTGTGATAAAGCTTATTAGTATATAGTAAAAATACAATAATATAGATATAATGCTACACTACATATGTATGTACATATTTATTATATGTTTGATCAATTTCTTCTTTATATTATTCAACTTGCAGGGGGCAAGAGTACTACAGAAAGTATCGCTTCGTGATGACGTCCGGCATGTTGGCTGGCCTAATTGCCGTTTTGGCAATACCTTCAATACTGCGGGTTCTTATTTGCACGCGTCACTCGTCGAACGCTTTTACCGCATATCGTCGGTATGTGCGCACTATATTGCACACTAATGCCTGGTATAGTTATCCCATTGAGGATCGGAAAAGTAAGTTCTGGACAAGTATTACGGCAGTACGACAGGCGCATTCCCGATCGAGCAAGGCGTGTACGCGACAAGGTGCTGGACAGATAACGCAAAAGGATCTGGCCTTGACTCAGTTCGGTTTCATTGGCTTTTTAACGTTGGGCGCCCATCGTATACAGCTGGAAGATGATGATTTTCTTGAGGCTACCGTGCATGTGTGGCGTGTGCTGGGATATTTGCTGGGTATCAAAGACGAGTATAATATCTGTGGACGCAACTGGGCAGAGTCCAGGCCCAGGTTGGATATAGTCATGCGACGGGTTTACACGCCAGCATTGACACAAACGAACGAGGAATTCGATAGCATGGCGAAAGCACTTATCGACGGTCTGTGGCATGTGAATATAATGCTGTCGGGGCAGGCTAATATATTCTTTACCAAACGTCTGGCTTACGTAAAGGGCTATGAGTATTATAGCTTCGATTATCGTGCAGGCGATCAGCCGGATCCGAATCAAAGGCAATATTATTATGACCTCAATTTGTGGAATAGATTTATCGTTAGCTATGGTCTGTTTATGGTTACCTATTTGCATAAATATTCTATTGTGCGTTGGTATTTCAATTTCCGCATATGGCTCATGAACTTCCTCATGTACTACTTACCTTATCTTGCCATTTTGAAGTTTGGAATTAAATCGTCCTATGTCCGCATCTTTGGCAAGGAGCACGAGCTGCAGTTGAAGTTAGAATAATCTTGACGCACCATATCAAAAATGTTGCAAATTTTAAGTCAGTTAGCATTGGAAGGTCCCTTTATACAGTTTATTTGTTTTTTATTTTATTTGATTGTTCAATTTCTTGCCCAAATCATAATTTGAGAACTTTTCGAGCGAAGTATTTGAAACGAGAGCTTTAATTGGTGCAATACAAACATTGTTTAATGTAGAATTAAATTCATAAAAATAAATCTATTTTAAATGTGTTAAATTGTTTTGACTTTTAATATTCCCGCCAATTACGCAGATTGTGACACTCTACAGCACTAAAAATTGCCGCCGATACGTAAAATTACGATAATCTACAACACTAGACATTGCCGGCAATTACATTTATCGATAACGATAGAAGTTTGTGTTTTGTTGCTTGCGCGTTTTTTTTTTCTGGTTACTTTATAAAAAGTGAAATACTTTAATTTAGTCATTAATTAAATACAAAAGTGCAAAATATGTTCTATCACGTAAGTGTTAAAATACTCTGTGCCCGTTGCAATATTTATAATTGAGTTATCTACAGATTTCTCTGGAGCACGAAATTCTCTTGCATCCGCGCTATTTTGGACCGCAACTACTGGAGACGGTCAAGCAGAAGCTCTACTCGGAGGTGGAGGGCACGTGTACAGGCAAATATGGTTTTGTGATAGCCGTCACGACTATAGATCAAATCGGCTCTGGAGTTATACAGCCGGGTCAAGGGTTCGTCGTGTATCCGGTTAAATATAAGGCAATTGTCTTTCGCCCTTTCAAGGGAGAAGTTCTAGATGCTGTGGTCAAGCAGATCAACAAGGTTGGCATGTTTGCGGAAATTGGACCATTGTCATGCTTTATATCCCATCATGTAGGTCGCAACTAACTAATCGACTGTAATATCTTCGCTAATTCGCTTTGACATTTTGCAGTCCATTCCTGCCGACATGCAATTCTGCCCTAACGGCAATCCACCTTGTTACAAGTCCAAAGATGAAGATGTTGTCATCTCTGGAGAGGACAAAATACGCCTAAAGATTGTGGGCACACGTGTGGATGCCACTGGCATTGTAAGTCTACACTCTGCACTTGTTGAATATGTTTAAAGTCTTCCCTCTATTTTAGTTTGCCATTGGGACATTGATGGATGATTACCTCGGATTGGTCTGCAATTAGTTGGAACTCTCTTCAAATGATACGCACAGCTTAAGATACAATTCATATATATGTATATATATATATTTTAAACTTTAATGAAATGCATTTTAGACCGTTAAACATCTAGGTGTATATGTATATTATAAATACTTTATAAGATTTGATTTAAATTCAAAGGTACGTTACGTTTGTAATTTAGTACAATTCTGTGTGTTTGGTGTTTCCTTTCTTAGAGTGTGTGTGTGTGTATTGAGCGCTACAAATATGGATGGATATTTTAAGTAAATAAATAGCAAGGGCTACATTAATGTATATGTAAATAGATCTTAAGTTAAACCACACTTAATTAGAACTGCGTACAACAAGTTATCCTTGCCGGGCAGGCTAAATTAAATTGTATATGAGACTAAAAGCTGCGCTGGGGATTGTACAAATTCGAGCAACTAAGTACATGGCTAGATGAAGGTTTCTTTGTAGAATTGATTGCACAAGAAATGAGGAAGAAAGCATGAGATATTTAAAGCATAATTCGTGCGTGGAGTTTGTTCTCTGATTACAATACTTGGGATTCCGGAGGAAGCGGGGCATGATTGTACATGTATCGTTATGTTTGTGAGATGGTGGGGATCTACAGATCTCACAAGTCCCAGGAGAACAAATGATGTTTAACCAGCATGTCGCGCACACCGTCCTTTAATGGCTGCGACTCCTTGCCACGCTTCGGCGGCAGCTCCCAGTCCGGATTCAGATTAAAAGCAAACTGTGAGAGTATGCGCAGTTCACATTTGATTTGCACCCAGCCAGGTGAATCGATGAAGCTCCAGGTATGATACCATTTCTGTACTACCTCCTGGCAAGCGCAGAGCACCTCGAGCCACAGATGCAACACTTGCTCATTAAGACCCAGGCAGATAAGTGAGCGCAGCTTCACGTCCATTTGGGCATGGGCATTGTCGTGTGTCTGGTTAATGGCCTGGACACAGCGATAGAGCAACTCCTCGGGCGTCAGAACCTTACCATCTTCGTCCAGGCGATAGGTTTTGCACAGCACTAGGCGACTATACACGGATTTAAAGTCCTTTTCCACCTCCAGTGAGGAGACCTCTTCAATGAAGAGCCACGGATGAATGGGACCACCCAGGAAGGAAGGACGCTTCATGCCATGCTCGAGGAATGCCTTAATCGCTGGCGCCAATGTGCCGCGCACCAGATCCGTAACTGTCTCCGAGATGGCATCATCACCTGCTGAGGTATACAACTTGCTGCGCTCGTCCAGCAGCTGCACAAACTTGGCGGGAAACCAGCCCCGCAGACCGTTCAGTTCGCCCACCCAGCAATGCTCATCCTTTTGGCTAATTATGGTTATGATATCGTTACGCCGGAATCCCAACTCATCGTCATCGTGCCGCTCAAAGTCGTGCAGCGCCTTGGCGCGTCGCTTGCGTGTGCGCGCCACATTGATGAAGTTCTCATGATCCTTGGCATGCGACTCACTGCTGTAGTTCGCCGTCAGCTGGATGTGCCCTGCCAGCTTTGGTTCAATGGTAATAAAGTGTCGTCCCACCTTCAGTATCGCTTCACGTAGATCGACCAGAATTTCAGTTTGCCGTATATTCTTGTTCTTCAGCTGTTCAGCCTCGGGATCGCTACGGAATAGGAATGCCTCGAGAATGGATTTACTTTTGCGCACCTGACGCCTTGCCAGCTGCTGTTTGGGCAGATTGGCAGCCGCCTCTGGGTTGCCAATCTGATGCCCCTGATCGGCCATCAAATAGGCCAAATGACGACGTCGATGCGTGTCGATTACCGTCTGACTCAACGAGCCGCCCACTTCCAGGGCCTGCCGGAACAGCACCTCGACATCGTCCACCTCGCAGCACATGGAAAGTGAATTGAATATTTGCGCCGAGTTCTCCAAATGTCGCAGATCCTGTTCCTTCACCTTAAGCATGCCCAGCGTCAGTTGAAACAGTACAATGGATCCCTCGTAGAAGAACCAATCCCAGATCCGCACTAGAATCTTCATGTGCACCACATTGGCGAAGAGCGTGAGGAACCAATGCAGTGTGATCAGTGACAGATCAATGTCATGCCTCTTCAGCGACTCATCCACGCTGGCCAAGTAGTTGGCAATAAGCGTCTGCATTACTCTTTGATCCGCCTGAATGCCCAGCAACGTGGAGCTATAGTAGGAAGCGGGCAACAGATCCTCCACAATTGTGACCATCATCCAAAAGGCATTCTCCTCCTCCATGAAGAGCAGTAGACAAGCCACAATCACGCCAGTGCCCTGACAATAACCGATGTCCGGAAATAGCCACGCTATGCCCCGTAGAATACGACGTAATCGTGGTATTCCCGTGCCATTTGGATGACTGAAGCAAGCATTTGTGGGCAAGATGCGCAACAGATCCTTTTCGATCTGCTTCGATGTCATCAACTGGTCGTTGCTGGAAGCTGCAATAAAACAAAGTTAAACAATGCTGCAAGCTATGCCAATCTGTGGGTAACCTTTAACAATGTCCTGGTAGCTGGTTTCGCTCTTTTGCTTCTTTGACAGCGCACCGGATAGTCGCATCCACATCTGCGGCCGCAGACTGTGTGGGATGCCGTTCTGGACCATTTTTCGAAGTTTCTCTGTGCGTTGTAGCAGCAGCTCGACATGATCCCAGCTGAGTTCTGTGGCTTCTTTGTTGTGTGCAAACTCCAGATGGGCAATCCATTGTAGACGCTGTTGGGGATCTTCCATAAATGGAATGCTGAGCAATTTATTTGAGCTCTGTTCGGGTCCATCCTCCTCCTCGACACGAAAACCGAATTCATCGAAACGGTAATCTGGCTGATCATTTGGACCGGCTACAACCAGTTCCGATTCGCCACCCAACTTGGCCAGAATTTCCTGTGGCCACATCGATGGTGTTAGCGCGGAGAATGGTCCACCAGGATTTGGACGCAGGCAACCGTCGGCGACGCTCAACTCTTCCATTATCGGTGGCAGTTCACCAATATCTTCTTCCGAGCACAAGGTCTGCATTTTGCGCTGTGTTGGCAATGTGCGTAGAAAATCAATCACAAAATAAAAACAAAAACAATTTCAATATTACTAATTATGTTGATAAGCAATCTATACAATTTAATTTTATTGTTACCGTATGTTCTTCACGGCCCACGTAACCCTCGTGGTCGCGACCGAATATACTTCTTGCCATATCCATTTTCCACAGCAGCTAGTTATGTGTGCCTTAACATTTATTTTACTATGTAAATAAATGTCTTTAATTGTTTTTTTTTTTGTTCGCGTCTTGTAGCTTTCTTTTTTTTTTTTACTTCCACATTATTGTTGCTGTTAACATTTTCTCTGCTTTCGCCCTGAGTCAGCTGTTCAGCTAACAGCAGTAGTCGTTAATCGATAAGCTCTTCTGTTGGGACGCTATTAAAGATAACATTGCTTAAAGACGATTTATTTGAAAACTGCCCTACCAGCACTGTTAATTGTACATCGAAGCAAAACAAAAAGAATTAACATACAGAGATTTTAATTGTTATTACCGACACCCAGAGCACTGTTAACTTCCAGATTTGGCAGCGCAGTTTAATGTCAATTTTTGTCTTGCATCTGCATCTTGCAATCTGCAAGATAAAATGAAATATATACTACCATAATCTATGATATGCCAAACAAGTTAATAAAAATAATTAATTAATAGAACAGTTTTCGATTGTAAATGAATTACTTCTAATTCGGGCACTCTCTCCCTACTGTAGTTTTAAGTGTAACAGCTGATTCTTATCGATAACAATCCAATTGGAAGGCGGAATACGAATAATGTTTCTGTCGTTAACTAAGATACCTTTTGATTATTTGTTCTTGTAGTTTATTTTCCCTTCCGTGGAATATTCTAATACCCCAATACTACCTCTATCTTCTCCAAAATCAATCGTGGAATTGCTTTGCCGAATCAGCATAGGGCTTCAAGGCAGATGCTTATGAGAACACTGGCACATGCTTTTGGCTTCAGAGGTTCTAGTTTCCTGTTATAAATTTTGGGTTTCTTCGAACATAAACGCAAATAAAATCGTTTCAACAGAAGTTGTTTGTAATTAAATTTAAATTGATTCATTTATTAACGGATTCAATGCAGGTCATTTCTTCAAAAGTTAAAGATTAACTTAAATCCTTGATGGGTACAGCATCTGTAAAAACAATTACCATGATTAATATTATTTACAAAATATGATTTACGTGTTGCGCTTACAATGCGAATGCGGTGTCCCATTGCGTGACCGGGCAAATTCCTGTTGAAACGAGCACGCACTGATCCAGTGTTGCCGTGGATGCGGGTAACCTTGCCCCAAACGGCACGGACACGGGTCTTGCGCTCAGGATGTTGGGGAACACACTTCTTGGTCTGCGCCTTGTAGACATACACGCAGCGCTTGCCAACGTAGAATTCACCATGTTCCTTGCGACGAGCACCCTCGATCTGCAAATGTTAGTTCAATGAGTACACTGACATCAACATGGTTGTTTCAGTAAACTTACCTTAAGGATAGCATGGTTCTCGTGCTGGTTCCTCAGACCACGCTTGTAGCCGGTGAAGACAGCCTTGGCGAAAAGACGACCATGGCGTTTGTATTTCTTGGCAGCCACTTTGGTCACGGCGGCAGCAGCCTTCTCAGCCTTCGGTGCCTTGGCGGCCTTTGGAGCTTTAGGTGCCTTTGCGGCTTTGGGCGCAGCAGCGGCAGCGGTCTTAGCTGTGTCAGCCATATTTCACTGCAATTACCAAATACAAACAAGTTACAGTCCACATTAGTTTACATATTATTTGTTTTGATTGTCGGGTCTTGTGCCAATGCACTATTTTTATCCGAAAACATCTCAAATTTAGCACTGTCTATAAACGAATCATCTATTTCCTGACTTAATACACATGTTCAACTATGCACTTTCACACAAATTTACTGATTTTCGAATTGTTTTCTTGTATATTTTCATAATTTTCAGCGGATAGCGTAAATTTCCCGTACATACCGGAAATCTGTCAAATGGCGAAAGAGGGATTCGATGACAGTTCACTCGAGCAGAGCTGTATGTCCATCGTTTCCACGATATATCGATATGTTTTTCTGAGCAGAGTTGCAACAGAACACAATATAAAACAATCGTTTGACTTGAGAACTAACTCAAAATAAAAAAAACAAAAATATAAATTTACAATAACAATGTTATTTTGTACAACAGTTTAAGAAAATTACAAAATTTACAAGCACATGTACCTATCTGGAGTCGCACAAAAACTCAAAAACTCAGTAAAAACAAAATCGGTCAACATCCTATAATCAGTTGCATAAAAGCTGGTCCAAAACGACATACAGGCCGACTAAGGCAACTGCTGCTGCTGCACTTTTCGTTGTTATAATTATTGACAACTAATGGGTGTCCTAGTGCAACTATTAAAATGGAACCAACGTTGCCCAGCGGTGCTGCAGAGCTGTGATATAATTGCAAAACGTAGCATTAAGAAGCAAGCGGTCAATTCCGTCAAGTAAGTACTGCCCTGTGCGAATGGGTCATGGCATAAGGGCGCGAGATCACATCGCGCAGATATCAGATAGAAACGAAAACAAATGTTGCATAATATGAATTCTATTCACTATTGTTTATCAATTGCAGGCTTGCCGAAGTCGGTCGCCTGTTAGAAGCTAAGGAAGGAAAATATGATACCGGACAGCTGTTTCTGCATCGAATCTTTGGATATCGTGGAGTCGTGCTCTTCCCATGGACGGCACGCGTTTATGATCGCGACTTGCACAATCCCGGCAGACAGAGAACGACGACAACAGCCACAACATCATGCACCAAAGAGGCTTCACCGGTTAGAGTTGCCGCTGGCAGCACATCAGAAACAGTTGCTCAGCATGACGCAGCAGCAACAAGCTGTGAGGAAAATAATGACGAAAGTACCTCAAACTTGGTTACAGCTAAACCAGCAACTAATACTACGGTAGATTCCAAAGATATTAAGGGCAAAAGGCAAACGTTTTATCAAGTACTCATTGATACCAGGGATTGCCCACACATCGTAAGTATACTTATTATTTCCAGCTTGAACTTAATGAGACCAATGAATGTAAATTGTTTTTTTAGCGTGCCCAGACCGAAGCTGTCACCTTCCTCGGCAATCAAGATTCAAACCGAAGCCTATATGCAATTCCTGGATTGGATTATGTTGCCCACGATGACATTATGCCATACAGTTCAACGGACAAGCATCCCTTGCAACACGAACTATTCGACAAGTTTTTGACCTACTCGGCCGATGCTGATCCACCATTTGTAAGTCAAGATACGCTCAAGGCGTGGCAGGAGAAGAATCATCCGTGGCTTGACATGAGTGATGTGCACAAGGAGACCACCGAGAATGTGCGCATTACCGTCATACCTTTCTATATGGGCTGTCGTGAAACACCAGCCTCTTCGGTTTACTGGGTGAGTATTGAGAACAAATCTGATAAACCTGAAAAAAATATTTTCCATTCTCTTACAGTGGCGATACTGTATACGCCTTGAAAATCTTGGTGAACTTAGCGTTCAACTACGCGAAAGACATTGGCGCATCTTCTCCTTGTCTGGTACTTTGGAGACGGTGCGCGGACGAGGCGTTGTCGGTCAGGAGCCTATCCTTAGTCCGCGCTTACCAGCGTTCCAATATAGCAGCCATGTGAGTCTACAAGCACCGAGTGGACACATGTGGGGCACATTTCGGCTGGAGCGCGAGGATGGCTATTCCTTCGATTGTAAGATACCGCCATTTTCACTGGAATCGAAGCCAGATGAGGTACAACCCTCCCCGACCGGGACATCGATCAGCGATGAAAGCGATTAAAAAGAATTTCTCTACATTACAGTTATGACCGTAACAACTAAAGTTATTTTGCCTATTCAGGAAGTACATGTGTTTAGGAAAATTCAATATATTTAAACATTAACAAGCAACTTTCAACTTAACCCAGTCTAACGTTTTTGCTCTCCAATTGGATCCTAAAGTCAAAGGGGCGTCGGTTGTCGTGAGTTTCGAAAAGCGTCTGCAGTGCATCAAGTGCAGCCGTTTCCGTGGCCGTCTTTGTGTCCTCGCCGTATCCCTTTCCCAGCAACTGGCGATTAGCATAGATGCCCACATGGTAGGTAGCGAGCACAGTATTTTTGCCGCAATCGCCCAGCAGGCGAGGCTCTGGTTCACCTAATTTACGCTGCGTACAAACATCAGTTAGCAGCTGCAGTGGGTTCTCTGGTGTCCATAGCTCAAGCAAATCTTTTTGATTTAATTGCGTGCAAATGAAATCTCTCACGAAGAGAAAGGAGCGTTCCACGCCGCTTGAATCGGCCAGAGCACCAATAATCGCATTGAGAGTAGTGGCCAACGCTTCGTTGCTTGGAGGGTACTCTGTGGCAAAGATTAGCTCTTTGGTACCCAGATGGGTGGATACATGTGCTAGCGATTCGGTGCTTAACAAGTAGGAGGCAATCGCTTGTTGTCCCTGTGCCGGTACTTTGGGCAGGGAATGCTGCAAATATGCCTCAACATAAGCCTTTGCAATGTGTGCACCCTTCTCGGCCAACTGACTGTTGTCAGATGTGTGTAGATCCTCTTCAGCTATGCCCAGTTTTAACTGGCGCTCCTTTTCCTGGTGAGCATATGTGCGCTCTGTGAATGCTGTCTGCAGCAGGGGTAGCTTAAATTCCTCATTCAATCGCTTGCCAAAGGCGAACAACTCAGACCGGTAATTCCATTCCACAAATCCGGAACGGGGTTCAGGTTTTTGAGGACCCTGTTTCTTAACGCGATGTGCGAGTTCACGTAACGTCGGTGCGACCCAGCGCTTTATGTGCCGGTGCGTTTGAACTGTAAAAAACATTATTTATTGTGTGAAACTTATAAAATTGTAATGACTTACCAGTGCCGACTCTATTAATTGGTCTTGTGAGTGCAACTACACTGGAAATACTGCGCAATAAGGACATTTTTCCCAATTAATTGTAAATATAAAATCAGATTGCAAACAGCATATGAGAAGCAGGGTTGTCATCTATTTTAAGTTAAATAATCGATAGATTATATATAAACATATCTAATAACTATAAATGCTTTTTTAAGTTTTAAAACAGCTGTAACTTGTAAAAAAAATTATTTTATCATATTTTAAAATTAATAATTAAAATAATGTTATCGATAGTTTCTTTCAATACATTTTTCAGCCCTATATAATAATTTTACAAAGAGCTGGTCACCTTAACGACGCCATGTCTCCGTTTGCATGAAAATTTTTTGTCTGTAAAATAACTTGATAAAGATTATTAAACAAAGTGAAACTATTGATTGCATCGATTAAAGTGTAGACAACGTAATTGTTAATAATCTAAAATGGCGCTGCAGACTTACGGTGATAAGCCAGTGGCGTTCCAACTGGAAGAAGGTGGCGAGTACTACTATGTGGGCTCGGAGGTGGGAAACTATATGCGGCACTTCCGTGGTATCCTCTATAAAAAGTATCCTGGCATGACAAGAATTGTTCTCTCCAATGAGGAACGAAAACGGCTTGCTGACTCTGGCCTCAGCTCACATATATTGGCGAGCTCTGTGTCACTGTTGCGTGCCGTAGAAGTCGATGACATTATGGCCGGCAATGATGAGAAGTGAGCAGCATTAAACAATATATAGTTTATTCGATATTCAATTTAATGCATATTTTTAATGTTTCAGATATCGAGCCGTTTCTGTTAATACTTCGGATACACCAGTTCCACGTGAGAGTAAATCGAAAAAACAGCCACAGTATGTGCCGACGATGCCCAACTCGAGTCACCTAGATGCAGTACCACAGGCCACACCGATTAATCGTAACCGGGTTCACACGAAGAAAGTACGAACATTTCCTATGTGCTTTGACGACACAGATCCAACGGCAAGTCTGGAGAACGCAGCACAGAAGGAGTGTCTAGTACCCATACGTCTGGACATGGAATTGGAGGGTCAAAAGCTTCGCGACACGTTCACATGGAATAAGAACGAGAGCATGATAACACCCGAGCAATTTGCAGAGGTGCTGTGCGATGACCTCGACCTGAATCCCCTGCCATTTGTTCCAGCCATTGCACAGGCAATACGCCAGCAAATCGAGGCATTTCCCAACGATCCGCCCATCCTTGAGGAAAGCTGCGATCAGCGCGTCATTGTCAAACTGAACATTCACGTTGGCAACACGTCGCTGGTGGACCAGGTCGAATGGGATATGTCAGAGAAGAACAACAATCCCGAGGAGTTTGCCATCAAACTGTGCGCCGAACTAGGTTTGGGTGGAGAGTTCGTCACAGCGATTGCGTACAGTATACGTGGCCAGTTATCCTGGCATTGTCGTACCTATGCATTCAGTGAGGCTCCATTGTCAACCATTGATGTACCCTTTAGAAATCCGAGCGATGCGGACGCATGGGCACCATTCCTAGAGACGCTAACCGATGCCGAAATGGAGAAAAAGATACGCGATCAGGATAGAAATACTAGACGCATGCGACGTTTGGCCAATACAACAACAGGCTGGTAATCCAACTACTAACTGGATTATAACTGTATTCCCATTATTCCTCACACAATATACAGCGTACAAAGCTGGCTAATGGCTAACTTGGGACACCCAAATTTCCCAATAACCTAACAACATTAGTTAAAGTTGCCATTTGGCTCTTTGTATCAGATAACTTTTTAAGTTAGAATAACGAGTTCATTAAACTATCGAGATACATAAAATGAGAAAGAAATACAACATTAGTTGTTCAGCTTAACTTATAATGATTAAAAATGTATCGAATTCTGAATTGTAATGTCGACAAGTTTATAATCACTATTAGTAGTAAATCATCCATAGGTGTTGTATGTACAAACTGCATTCTTATCTGTCCCGTTTCGCTCGGCAATATAATAATACATGGTATATAATAATAAATACTTGTCTTTGTCTACTTTAACGCCAAACACAGGCAATCTTGTATTTTTCTCTTAGATAGACTCCTTAAAACTCTTATATTCTTAACATTTGCATGTATAAGTACTACTAACAATTAGCTTTCTACTGAATCTGGTTTGTCCTGATCTTGATCACCATCATAGAACTCATTCTTCGCTTCAATTAACTTATCCTCGTCCGTCTGAGACATACGAACGTCTGGGTCTGTCTCCTCCTTCATTCGCAACTCCTCAATATCTAAATCTGGAGGTGTTTGTATCATTTGCACGCTCGGCGAGTGCTGGCACATTTTCAGATTCTCCAAGACATGCTTGACGATCAGCTCCAAATACTGCTTTGAATTTGCATTATCCTGTCGCGAATTAATGTCGGGATGTAACGTAAAGTCTGGAGCAAAGAAGTCATAGTATTCCGTAGCGGGCAAGTCGTTAGAGATTTCCTGATCCAGCAGCAGCGAAGTTTCGTGCGTCCAGCAACGGGCCACGTTTCGCAGAGTATAACCTCCACCGCCCACCACTAAAGTGGGTACATTAAGTTCCTTAACGAATTTCACACACTCTCCATGGCCACGTGTACTAAGAGAGAAGCAGCCCAGGCGATCTCCAGCTAATGAGTCTGCGCCACACTGTAGAACAATTGCTGTGGGACGATAGAAGTCCATGATAGCTGAAATGATGGGCTTAAAGACTTGAAAGTAGCTCTGATCATCGATGCCCTCCTTGAGCGGCACATTGACACTGTAATACCGGCCAGACTCGGCACCAATCTCATACATATCGCCTGTGCCTGGAAAGAAGTAGTTGCCATATTTGTGAAACGATGCTGTCATCACACGATCCGTTAGATAAAATGCCTCCTGGACACCATCGCCGTGGTGTACATCGATGTCAATGTAGAGAACACGCGGATTGTATTTCAACAGCTCCAGTATTCCAATGACAATGTCGTTGACATAACAAAAGCCCGACGCTTCAAACTTCTTGGCATGATGCAGTCCACCTGACCAATTAATGCAGATATCGCTGTGATTGTGATTCAATTTCTGTGCACCCTCAAGGGACGCTCCCGTGTACATGGCACAGAAGTCAAACAGTCCATCGAAGACGGGACAATCCTCACCAACGCTAAAGTGTGCCAGATACTTTGTGTATGCAACAGCTGAATAAGATAATACAAAAGAGAATATTGCAACATTTCAAGAGACTTGCATTAGAGTACTTACAATTGCATTGAATGTTTTGTGGAGTAACCTGCTGAAGGTATGCGATGTATTCATCACTATGGAAGCGTAGCATATCCTGCGCACTAGCTCTGTGGAGTGGTAAATAGTGAATAGATATCTCTCATTTGTTCTTCTCATTACTTACTTATAGGGTCTGTAGATTTTCATCTTTTTGTGCAAGTCATAATTCATGACCAGACTGTGAGTGACCGCCAGACGCTGAGGCTTCATTGGATGCCCGGCACCATAGTGAAAATTTCCCACATCAGCATTATAGAAATACGAGACACGCCTCTCCGTCATCTTTACATTTGCTATAAGGTGAGGGCTGTCCAATACCACTCCAAAACAGGGAGTAAATGGAGTTTTGTATAGAGTATAACTACTAAAACACCAACAATAAACAAAAGTTGCCGTGTTGTGGTCAGCTCGTTTAGGCCCAATACCATGCCGTCGTCCTCTGGCGTGATTATAACTTTAAATCTTAAATATCTGGTTCCCACAAGACAAATGCAAATTGTCTTCAATTTGAACTATTGGAATTCCAATAAAAGTTTACAGAAATCGAATAAATTAATATTGATATTGCCGCAGCCGGTGTGCCATCTTGCTTTTGTGCTGTTAAGTTTTAGTGATGACATACGCAAGTAGCGATATGTCATCGATGTATTCGATATCGATAATTTCTTAGGACTGTCATGATGCTTAAAGTTATTTACCTAAATTCGTATTCGTATCATGATTATACGATTTATTAAAGATATTTATTTATAATAACTTCCAATGCCTCTTTGAAATATATATTTTAATTACTAAGTGTGTGAATATGCGGGAGTCAGCAAGGCAACAGCTGTTTTTACGTTTTGCTGTGAATGTCAAACACTCTTATCAAGCTCCTTCTTTAATTGATAAGCTTTGACGCGTTGCATCGCGTCGAATGTGCGAGTATAGGTAATCAACAATAAATGTCATGGCACAGTGAAATGCAAAAACTGTGTCAAACAGTTGGCAAGGAAGCGCGGACAAAGCAGAGAGCTCCAGCAGTGATAAATGTAAATAGTACTTGTAACAAATTACGAAACGCCAAATTGATTTTACAAGTCCACAGTATCGACTTGGCGACTGTGTGTTTGCAGTTTTCCTCAATGGCTTATAGTTCAATAGTTATAATTAGAGAAGATTAACGCTCTGCTGCTTGCCGCTTATTAGTTCAAGATGTTGACCCTCTATTACGTGAGCGCCACCTTTGTGCAGTCCTGGCGCATCCAAAGGGCTTGCAACAAAATTGCTGAGCAATTATCGCAGTCATCGAGCATTGCTTTCTATGCGCTTCAGGAAGGAAACGACGATGGTTTCGGTGAGAGTCCCTTATTCCCCGAAAGAAACAACAACTAATACATCTCTCTCTCTCTCTCTCTCTCTCTCTGTGTGCTTGTGTGTGTATCTATACCGGGCTGCAGATCCAACACTTGCCAGCTCCGAGCTGTGCGGTAATCGCAATGCGGCCAAGGTCACGGATATATTGTGGTTGCATGGCAACCAACGTGGTTGCTGTCTGCGCCCGTTGCAAAATGTCCAAATTACGCCATGGATCAGCTTCCCACCGGCACCAGGATTGCTGCCATTCGCGTATGCCGCCGACACCGCAACGCCAACAGCAACAACACCAACGGAGGCAACAGCACCGCAGCCCAGAATAACTTTGTCGGCGGACAAGTCAAAACATTTGCAATTGTTGCTGGAGGCGCAGGTGGAGCAACCACGGGATGCCGCCGCCGCTGCACCAAATGCTGCCTCGGTGCGGGTAAGTTAATTGTTTTTCATTTGCAAAACATTAGGGTGTCTCAATAGGCTTCGTTCAAAAATTGTTGAACTGATGATAAAATTTAATTTGTAATTTAATATTAATTTTTTATTTTTATTTATTGCTATTAATTTATTAAAACAGTTACCCGTTCATAAATTGTTTAACTGAAGATAAAATTGAATTTTCGTATTTATTTTTTATTTGTATTTATTATTTATTTATTCAAATAGTTACATACAAACATACAATTTAAATTAAATTTTTGTATTTTATTGTATTTTGTATTTTTTATTTTATTTTATTGATTTGTTATAATTAATCTTTTTTTTTTTTTTTTTATTAAAACATAAAATTCAAATCAAATTTTTTTTTTAAATGCACAACAAAAGTAAAATAATTAAATTAAAATTTAGTTAGTTTGTTATTAAAATAAATAAATTAATGAAAAATACAAAATTATTTGATTGTTTGAAATTATCAGTAACCATATTATTAGTTAGTTTAGTAATAAAAACTCGTCTTATCTTTTTTTTTTTTGATAAAGAGAAATACTTGAAGCACCCCTATAGGTTTAGTAAATTGCTATTTATGCTAAATTCGGACTCTGTTCCAAATAGATAAAAGAAGTGCTCGAATTGAAGGAACTGCTGTCATTAATGAATATTAAATAATAATAATTTAATTATGAATATTTAGTAAACATTTTAAGACTAGAACATTGTACGAATTATGTAGGTCAGACTAGGTTACATGAGCATCGAATTATCAATTCAATGACATTTCCATTCACGTGGTTGCTTAGGAAAGTTGTTGACTCGCGTGTGATGACGTGATTAAGAATCTTTAGGCTTTCATTTTCAGTTCGTGTCATATTAACTTTAATTGCTTCTTCTTGTTCTCCTACTTTCATGTTCGTCTATCAAAATCAACATCATTTGGCAGCTGGAAGATTACGGTAAGCTTATAGCATGGAAAATAGACTCGCACTTGGCGGTGCTCATCGATACGGATGTTGAGCATTTCACGCAACTGTTGATAATGACATTTTTACAAAACAATTTATTCATTAATGATAGTTTGCCACTTATGAGGATCGAGTGTAAGCACAATTGAAACAACATTTACATTTATCTAACGATTCTCTCTTCTCAACTCTCTGTCAATTGCAGCTGTGCAAGGTGAGGGACAACCTCAACCCATTCAACTGCTTGCCAATCATTTGAAACGTCAATCGCGAACTGCTGCCGAAATGAATCCCGAGAGTTGGCAGAAACATTTGAAGGATCTACGCGGTCTAAGCGTGCTAGCCCATCAGGCCACCGAATTCGAGTTGGACAAGAAACGCGCTGAGCGCAAGTCGAGTGGGCTGAAGCACGACTTGATGCCACAGGCACAGGTACAGCCAAAGTTGCGGCAAGCGCAGGAGCAGCCGCCAAGCAAGGCGGTAGCAGTTGTTGAGCCAACTACCAAAGCCACATCCCCAACGAGAACTTCTCAAGCGGCCATTGAATGCTTCCTGAGTAAGCCCAGTGAACTGGAGAAGATTGCAGCCTCCAAAGTGACGGCAAGGCAACAGCAGCAACCAGCAGCAATTGCAGTAACTGCCAGTAAAGCTCAAGCCATGCCGGTGAAGGTTCCAACCACGCCAGTGAAGGCTCAAGCAACGCCAGTGAAGGCTCAGGTAACGCCAATGACGGCTCAAGCAACGCCTGTAAAGGCCCAACCCACACCAGTGCAGGCTCCATCCACACCAGTGAAGGTACAGCCCACGCCTGTTGCAGCTGCGCCAGTCACTTTAGCGGCATCCACCTCTGTGCCAGTTGAACCGGCTGCCAAGTCACCTTCACCTAGCAAAACCTTTGTGGCTGTTAAACCAACTTCGCCGCCACCGCCGCCGCCGTCTGCCGCTTCAAGCAGTCGTTCACGTCCAGTTCTGCGCCGCAACAAGGATAGTTTGGGCGAAAGTAAACCATTGAATGTGCTGGTCTATTCGGACAGTGCCACAGCACGTGATTCCACCATGGCCACGTTGCGTCAGCTACTCGAGCCGGATGTCTATACCATTTATCCACTAACGCCTCAGCAGGCAGCACAGAAATATTGGATAGAACAGACAGCTCTCTTGGTCGTTTGTGGTTCTGTGGCGCCTGCAATTGGCCAGATATTGGTGGATTACTTTCTGCATGGCGGCAAAGTGTTGGGACTCTGCTCGGATATATTGCACTTCATATTGCCCAACTATCGCACGGCAGAGGTGAGTCAGTTCCCATATGGATTAGGTAATTGTTACTTTAACTGATTTCTTATCATCTTTCAGGTGCGTGAGCACGAGTTGGTGCAGTTCTCCTACGATAAGTGGCAACGGGTCAAGATGATGCATCACATCTTTTGCTATCAACCTTCCCCGGTTAAGAAAAACTTTTCCACCGATAGCGAGGAGTCCACGGGACAAACGCATTCGCGTAAACCGTAAGTTAAGCCGTCAATCCTTACACCATTTATAAGCCACACACTATAATAGACTCTAATCTCAATCGATTCCAACTTGAAGACCTCACCAAACTCCACTTTTGAAAGATCTTTAATACGAGACAATTAGTTTTCCCTGATAAAGATATATTCCTCTATAAATTCCCCCTATAAATTGAAATTAGTTACAGTCAAAAATATTATAAAATTAAGTTAGTTCCAAGAGTGGAAAGGCTGGGAACCTCTGCTTTTATTTTTATCTTACTAAAACAATTTTTAAAAGATTACACAATCTAATCAATTGATCTAATCAAGCCTACCATAAAAACCATAAAACTGAATTTTATTAAATTTAATGCATGTTTACAGCTTCAAGACCAGAAGCATTTGAAATTTCGCCGTCCTTTAAAATGCTGTAGATGCATAAAGAAAGGACTTTTTATTGAAAATACTTAATGTACTTAAAACTTTCGATACTAGTATACAGAATAACAAATTCTTACTAATTCTAATCTCATTCGTGTTTCTTTAATGTTTCCTGCTCAAATTGGCTTTATATATGTAATTTCTTGCAATGATATAATATCTTGTTTGATATAATAATGATGTTGTATGATCTTTCGTTGTCCTACAACTTTTTACATTTTCTCTTCAAATACTTTGTATGTATGTCTTATCGATATGTTGCACTACTATGAACTATATACATATCTTGCACTATGAAAATACATGTATTTTAAAATGTCATTAACATATTTTCTAAGCCCATTTGATTGATAACTTTGCTTTAATTTCATTATACACATGTGGTATATAAATTAAATAATATAAATAAATAATTTCTATTGATTTTCCGCTGGGCAATTTTATGATTTCATTAATTTTCTTTCCTTTTATTGCTCTCTGTGTGTGTGCTAATGTGCTTGTATGTGTGTGTTACTATCCTAACCTAATCTAACATAAACTAAAATAACAACATAACAATAACAAAACCAAAACAAAAACCAAACGAAACGAACGCCGCTTAGAGCTCTAGTATGTCCAAGGTCCTTGGAACTGAACGATCTGGCGGGTCAGTGCCACAAGCTGGAGGTGAAGGTGCTGGGCACTGAAGAGACCTGGAATACGCCCAGTCTAATGCTGGCCAACAGCTTGCAGAGCGGCGGCAAGGCAGTCTTCTCACAGGTAACTCTACAGATATATCTATTATTATTATTATTATACTGTTAATCTTGTGTTCTTTTAGGTTCACCTGGAGACAAGTCCCAATGAATTTGAGTTCGATGAAACTAAGTTTGCCATCTTGAAACAAAACGAGTCCACGCGTCTCGAGATCTTTACAGATCTGTTGCGCAAGTATTTAGCTGTGCAGGTGCGGCTCACTGCAGATGCTGCATCCACAACTGGAGTGATCTTCAAGCACGCCTATTTCCTGGGGCGTCATGAGGTATGTACAGAGGGCAGCTGCTAAATGAATCCTACTTCACTATCAACGTTCTTTACAGTCCAAGTTCGAGCTGCTCGAGAAGTTACGTCCACGTTGTAGCGGCACAGAGGATGTTATTGTAACGCCCAAGCTGACGCTGAAGTTCTGCGGCAAGGATGATAAGATGCCCACTGCGAATACCAATGTCTTGCCCATTCTGATACATTCCTGTCCAGATGATTTCTCCACTGTGGATTACTTTGATGTAGGTGGTAGCTAACCACAAATTGCTATCAGATGTACATTCCCGTATACTTGCAGCATTTGAAAACTGAGCACATTGGTCGCCTGGTCATCTATGCACCTGTAGTGAGCAGTTCTATGCATGTGATCAACAATCTGGAGCTGGTCCATGGCATTGCGGTGCTGCCCAAGCAGCAGACAGCGGGCGTGGGTCGTAGCTGTAATCAGGTAAACAACCAAATTGTTGTATATATTGTTTTGGTATCAACTTTAATCTCTTTCCACTACTTTGATAGTGGCTTAGTCCCTTGGGCTGCGCCATGTTCTCCACACAGCTGCACATTGGCATGGACACGCCCCTGGGCACACGGCTGCCTCTGCTGCAGCATGTCATTGGAGCTGCCATTGTGAATACTCTGCGCGGCCATGAGCAATATAGGGTAAGTGATAAAGTATTCAGTATAGCATAGTTCGCTTAGTTGCCTCGACAATTTTGCACGCAGCTAAAAATGATCCTAAAATGCATTTCAAAATTAAGGCGACATCTCCAACTATATAAAGCATATATAGTCTTAATCAAGATCAACAGCAGATACTAAACATGTACTTCTATTGTGGAGCAATCTAAATGATGTTTCTTGTAACTGCGCATTGTATATAAGTCAAAGAATCGCATTGATTTATCATATAGTTGACATAAAACCTTTCGCACGATTTTCGTTACTTGTTTCCCTTATGTTATTACTTGTAAAATGATATACAAATCGGAAATCTTTAACATAAGGCAGACATAGAAGCGATCATCCGAAATTAGGGTGCATGTTGCATACACAGGTTGTTGTTTATCCATATATACGGCACCTCTTCAATACAATTGAAAATATTAATTACAAATTATACAGTTAACTAGGTATAGATTTCGATTTTATTGAAATCGGGTAGCTAAATCCTATAGCTTTTATAGGAATAATCAGTTGATAATGAAGATTATCATAACATAATTTAAAGTTTACAGCGATTAGAGTTCCTAAAGCTTTAATCGAACAGATGGAAATTTGCATTATTAAAGGGTGATTTTTTAAAAGCTATAGAAAACTTTAAAAAAAAAACCACATAAAATGCAGAGAAATTCTTTGAATCGATAGTAGGGTGCATATAATTGAATGTTTGAAGATTATTTGATGCAATTTTGTTGTTCAATTTTGGCATACTCTTTCCAACATTTCTCGCCGGTATCTCACGAATAAATGCTTCAATGTTGTCCTCCAATGCATCAATTGAAGCGGGCTTTAGATATTAGATTTAACTAAGCCCCACAAAAGATAGTCTAAAGACGTTGAATTGCACGATTAAATATTCACCGAACACGCCTCTCAATAAGTCCACTGTTACGCGTGCTGTGTGGCATGTGGCATCGTCTGGTTGAAACCACATGTCATGCAAGTCAAGCTTCTGCATTTTGCGAAAGAAACTGTTTGATATCATCTTACAGTAGAGCTCAACATTCACAGTTACCTTACGGTTCGCATCATCTTTGCAGTACGGTCCAATCATGCCACCAGCCCATAAACCGCGCCAAACTGTGATTTTTTCTGGTTGCATTGGTAGCTCTTGCAATGCTTCTGGCTGATCTTCACTCCAACAATGTAAATTTGGTGCAAAATTTAGTCACAAAAGCCTGAATAACCGCTGCAGTGGCCCGATTAAACTGACCATAAAATGGAAGAAGCGCGCGATGAACTTTCTTAACAGTTCACGCATTTTGATAATAAAATGCAATAATTTGCAAGCGTTGTTCGTTTGTAAGACGATTTATGGTTAAATTATAGACCAAACTGAAGATGTTTAACAGTGATACAAAAAACAAAACATGCGTCAGCTGTTCAAACCAGTGTTGCCAAAAAGATAATAGCTAAAAAATCTAATTGCAGGGACAAGTTAAGCTTTTCTTTGTTGTTTTGTTTTTTACAAATTGAAATAAAAAGACTTTCGCTTTTATTAATAGTATATTTTGACAATTTCTCGTATATTTTATTTATGTTTTTGTTTCATACAACTCGTTTACACTCGTTTTACAATCGCAATTCGTATATATATATATTTGTTTATCTATAGAGACACTAAAATATATTTATATAACGAGCTTTGCTTACACATAATTAACAATTTTAAAATTGCTCACCTGATTTACGTTTACATTAAGATTTGCCACAGTGCTTGCTTATCATTTGTTTATTCATATTGTATATATATATATATTTTATAATTTGTATTTTCTATTTACCTAAACTAAAACATTTGCTTTGCTGCTTCCCTAACTCTCTTCTTCCTAACTTTCTATCTTCCTTTCTGTTGCACTGTAACCTTTTTCAACTTTGTCTTTTCTACTTCTATTGTTTTTTTAATTTAACACATTTCTTATGCTTTCATTACATGATTAAATTTAAAATATATATTTGACAATGCGCTTTTTAAAAATTTCTAGAATTGGGATAAATTTATAGTTTAATTTCATTGATTAGATATTTACAGTATTCTTTTGCACTTTTGAACTTTGCTTTGAGAGTTGTTTAATTGCTAAATACACCTTCACATGCACATGCGTACGATGGATTATTGATGATGAGGGGGAAGTGAGCTTTGCTCCCATGATCATGATCCAACAGATACATTACAGAGTTACATGTGCTTTACAATGACAAAGAAACAAACATACATTCAACGTAGAATTGTGCTAATTAGAAACTGTGCCTGCCTATTATGCATGTGTATGGGTGTGTGTGAGTGTGTATGGATGGTACTCAGAACACAGACTCCGCCGAGCGGGATAGATTAACAGGATGCGAGGGACTGCGAGCCAGACGCTTCTTTGGCAAATGCTCCAGCAGTGAGAGAAGGCGAGCGAAGTCGGGTCGATGTTCCTTCTCGTATGTCCAGCAGAGCATTAATAGATCCTTGACATCACGTCCAGAATGTAGATTAGCCAACGATTGCTTCATGCCGCGTCCCACCTGCCAAATGATCGACTCCGCTGGCTGATCCTTAAAGGTGAACTCGCCACAAATGAGCTCATACCACACAGTGCCGAATGAATAGACATCCGAATGCGAGGTGAACTCCAGGCACTCGGCACGTGGCTTACGCGGCTGCAGGCCACGCATCAATTCTGGGGCCAGATAGCACAGCCAATTTTGAGGTACCCCTAGGCCCATATCACAGTACAGCAGTTTAGTCGAGCTGAAGAGGCCAAAGTCCGTGATGATTACCTTGCCGTTCTCAATGAATATGTTCTTGGTGCGTAGATCCTTATGTATGATATCCCGTGCATGCAGATACCCCATGCCCTGAGCAATCTGCTGGGCAATCAGCAGCGTTCGATTCATGGCAAACTTTTCGCGTCGCTGATGAATGTACGTATACAGGGTGTTGCCCTTGCACAGCGATGTCACAATTGCCAAATACGGTGGATTCATGCAGGCACCCATGAATAGCACAAGATTCTCGTGGCGCGTCTTCTTGAAGTTCGCCACCTCATTGCGAAACACCTCCAACATCTGTTCATCCTTTAGATAGTCCTCGTTCAGCAATTTCACAGCCACATCTCCATGCCAAAGGGCACGATGCACAGTGCCAAAGCGACCTTGCCCAATGCGCTCCTGTAAATGCAGATCGCCATAGGGTATATCCCATTCCTTCAATGATATTGAGTTCTGTCGCCACTGCCCCGAGTCGCCATCCTCAGTGGAGTCCAAGCGTACAGGAGTGCGATCCGAATCAGTGCTGGCACTGCCAGATAACGACACAGTCTTATCGCTATCATTCGACTTGTGTGTGTCTGTGCATTCGCTGGTGAACGGTATCCGTTTGTCCACTCCCACATTGCTGAGCTTGCGGGGAAAGAAGCTGCCGCTGTTGACCAGGCTGGCCGTGTAGGTGACGCTGCTGCTGCCACTGCCACTGGTCATATTGGACTGTTGCGAGACTGTCGAGTGCGTTGACGCCTGACTGCCAGTCAGTGAGGCAAGTAGTTGAACCTTTGCGTTGCTGCCACTGCCGCTGCTGCTGACATTGACGCTGCTGTTGGAGCCACTATTGTTGCTGTTCTGGCTGTTGCTGTGCATATTGTTGTTGCCATTTGGCAGCAAATTCGAGGATGTCTCAGGGCTGGCACTGCTGTTGCAGGTTATGGTTACATTGGGAAAGTTAAATTGACTCTGCTGCTGCTGCTGTTGCTGATGGGCCACAACGACTCCGATTGGCTTTGGCTGGCAGGCGGCAGTGGGTGTAGCCTGCAGCTGTTGCTGCTGCTGTTGAAACAATGCTGGACTGCTGGGCGTTGAATTGGTGCAGCTAGAGCTGGGTGAGCTGCTGTCGGCATGTTGCAGCTGCTGTTGTTGCAGGCACGCTGGTTTGCCCAGCGTGCTCTTTTTAGGCACTGGCGATGCTTTGCTACCACTGTGATGAGAGATTTCCCACCTGCCGCCCACCTGAGTCTGTCGAAACTCGTGCACATACTCGGGGGGGCAGGCCACAGGATGGTGGCACATGGGGAGCACAGGCTTTATGGCATATGTACTTGCAGTCGGTGCAGCGGAATCCCTGACTGAGCATCTGCTTCTGGCACAGTTTGCAGGTGGCCATGAACCCAATCCATTTGCTAAAGCGATGCTTAATGGTGTGTCCCATGCCCACATGTGCCACACCTGGCGATGGGGGCACCAGCAGCATAGTGGAGCTGCTGTTGCTGCCAGTATCCGCAAATGTATCCGAATTGCTCGCCGAACTGTGGCTATCCGGACTGGGATCTGTGGGCAGGCGACTACGTGGTGGTCGGGGTGGTTGCTGCTCCGACATCTCTAAGGCGCTGCTGTTATGCATGAGCAGTGTCTGATGCTTCTTGGCGGGCGGTGGCGTGCCCGCCACTGTCGAGGCATTACTGCGAGTGCGCTGCGGTGTGCCGCTGCCGGAGGCTGTGCCTGAGGCGGGTGTAAAGGGTGAGCTCGGTGGCGAAGGTGTGAATGTTGAGGTCAACGATGATTCGGCTAGCCGCTGCTGTTGACTGCGCGGGCTCGACTTGCTGTGCTGATGTAGGTGCTGTCGATGATGGGCACGTGGTGATGATTTATTCAGTCCGGCAATGTTGCCGCGATGCGGTGGCAGATCCCACGAGTCCCAGTTCCATTGCTCCTTAGTTGCTGTTGAGCCACTGGTCTCCATGGTATCCATGCATCTGCGTAGATTGTTCAACGCCTTGGTAAGACGACGCAACTCCTCCTCAGGCTGAGTGCAGGCAGCATTTTGGGCGAGCAGTTGTTTCAGTTCTTCGTCGCTTAGCTGCAGGATTTGCTCGAGAGTCGTCAAGCGCGCTAGGCACACGTTCAACGACTCCGAACTAAGGCCAACCACGCGCAACCAGCAACGCAGCATATTTCCCGTTGCCTGATGATGGGGCAACAGGCCGTTGGCAGGTATGCGCTCATTGAGGCGCGATTTAGTCAAGAGCATCTCGGAAAAGTACCGAATCAGCTTGGACTCTATGAGACGCATCTCCTGTTGTGTCAGCGCCGCGCTAGTGGAGCACTGAGTTCGCAGGCCATGGAGATGATTAGCGGAGAGCTCAATCATATCTTGGATGATGGTTAGATTGTTATCATACGCTGTCGTTGTCGTTCTCGTTGGATTGGTGTTGCTGGTGGTGGTGTTGCTGCTGCTGTTGTTGCTGTCTGGCGACGCAGTCAGCTGGGCGGCAGCGCCGCTGCTGCTCATTTTGTTGTGGCCTGCGTCCGGCCCCTGACAGCAGCACGAACCGATTGATTTTTTCAGACTCACTTACAATGTGTTTGTTGTTGTTTCCACCACATTGGCACACATTATATCGTCTACTTAATGCAGCTTCTTGTTTTAAAATGAATACGCACGCACGAACAGTCTAGCCAAGTGTGGATTGCAAATGGGACTTCTACAGTGCGGAAAAACACGATAATTTGAATAGGTTTTTTTTTCTTTGGGGCACAGACAACGGGACCTGTGTTGTTGCTGCACGCACGAAATTTCTCTACACCCAAGTAGTAGAGCTACATAACTATCGACGATGCTATCGATATTTTTTCCAACTCAATTTGCACTTATCGAACTCACTTGAAATGTTTATTTATATTTTCTGCATTTCATTTTATACGAATCACAAAGACAAAATACAATAACAATATTTTGCTAATTAATAAAGTTAAATTTTATTAAATAACTTCAATTCAAATAACTAATAGTTTAAAATAAACATGTTACAAATAGATAAAAGCGCTATCAATTTGCACTTATCGAACTCACTTGTAAAGTTAATTTATATTTTCTACATTTAATTTTATTTGAATCACAAGGTAAAGATATATAAATAATAAATTGTCAGGCAATTGAGTTAAAATGTAGTTAATAACTAAAATTCAAATATCTTTTAGTTTTAACAAAACATTTTAAAATGTTGATAAAATGCTATCGTTTATAATCAGCTGTATGAATTTTAGCAATTCAAAATAAGGTTTTTAGAGTGACCATAATTCGAAAATACTAAAAAAACATTTTCCTTTATTTCTAACTTTTATTTTGCAGGTTCTTGATATAGCTTTAAAATGGCCAAATGACATAATTGCCAATGGCAACAATAAGATTGGCGGGCTCGTTGTTAATACCACTTTGCAAGGCTCCCAGGCAATTGTTAATATGGGTTCCGGAATTAATCTGAACAATTCAAAACCTACTGTTTGTATTAACGATATGATAAAAGAGTATAATGCACGAATGAATGATGCTAAAATACCGTTACTAACTTATGAGAAATTTGTTGCAATGGTTTTTAATGAGATCGAAAGGATTTTGGGAGAAATACAAAATGGGAATTTTGATAATTTTTTTCCCTCTATTACGAACTTTGGCTGCATGGGTAAATATAAAAATAAATAATTATGATATACATTAGCTCCTATCTAAGAGCATTTATTTATTAATGTGAATATTTTTTTCAGTGAGCAACGAGTCAAAATATGTCTGCAAAATGTTGAAGAAAAGGATGCTAATATTATTGGAATTGATGACTACGGTTTTCTAAAAGTGAAACTGGTGGATGGCACGATTGAGACTGTTCAACCTGATGGGAACAGTTTTGACATGTTGAAAGGATTAATAGTACCTAAATATAATTAGATAAATTGAAGCGATGAAATTATTATAAACATACTGCAAACCTATTTATTCCTTAATATATTTATGTACACATACATACATAATCTGAATGACAGTTTGTATTTTTAGGCGCATTTAGATACACTTATTATCAATTACCAAAATATACATATTATTATGACTATTTACAAATTGTTCACTTAAAGTGAAGAGCGAGTCGATGCTTCTTAGATAAAACCTAAACCTAACAGATTGGATACTTTAATTTAAATACACTGCCAATATTAGTGTTTTTTTCCATATTCATATGTACGTGTTTCGAAATAATATAATCCTAAAATTCAACAAAAAGTTCGATTCTACCAATGTTATTTTTAACTATATATATATGTCTTCAATTTTGGAATAACTCGTAACCGTTCCCAATTATATACCAAAGATAAACAAAAAATACCTTCCAAATTATAAATGTACTGTGTTTACAAAAATGAAGTTTAATAAAATCATACACAAATCCAAGTATGCGATGATTTTTAGTTCAATTGATGATTTCATCGATTCCGTATTTTTTCCACAGTGCCGATAGTCTTGTGTTAGTCGGTATTTTGCACTTTGGTCACACCGATGTTGCCTAAGAGTGGCCATTCTCGGTTTTATATACGCAAAGTTTTCCCTCTGCAGTGGAAAAGAATATCAGGACGGGATTTATATAAGCACTGCGGATTTAAAATAGTTAAATATGGCGCAACGTAATCATCGAGTAGATCGTTTTGCGCAAATGAGCAAGCAGGAGGAGATAATTGCTAAAAAACGCCAGGAAATACTCGAGAAGCAGCGCACAGCACAGCTTGCAAAGGCAGTCGCCGCTGCCCAAACGTTGGCAGCGCAATTGAAAACCATCGAGACCACGGCAGCACTGCCGACACCAACGTCGGGGTCTGCTGCAACAGAACAGGAGCTGGATGAGCAGGAGGCAGGCGACGTTCAACCACAACTTTCGCCAGCTACAGTGCCGCCTCCTGATGAAGGAGGGCACGCAGTGGAAATGGAAAACGGCGATGTATCTATTGCGGGGAAAGTTAAGGGCGATGATGGCACACCCAAAACACTGAACAGCTTTACGGGAAAAACGGGAAAAATAACATTCAGCCTTAAACGGCAACAATTGCCGCAACCCAACGTGGAGCAACCCCCGCCCAAGGTGAAGAACACATTTTGTAACGACGGTTCCTTTTTGGAAAACTTTAAGAAAATACTAGAGAAGCATGAGCAACCAAAGCCACCGTTAATAGTGGCACCAACCGTAGTGCCTAGGTAAGTCTTGCTCAAATAAATGGTTCTTACTTTGTACTTATGTAATTAATATTGATACAGCTCCGAAGATAACAATTCAGGAGACTCGCACAGCATCGAGGACAACAGTCCACAGCATAATGTGGAGCTGGCTGTGAGTACAATAGCAACGAGTGCAGCTGCTGCTGTGATAGCCACCTCAATGGCTGGCAGCATGAGTGTGAGCAGTCCCCTGACTTACAGCATGACCGGTGCTGTCAGCAGTATGCCACAGGCTGTGCAACCACCGCCACCACCACCTTTTGCGTTTAACCCAACGCTTTTGGCACAGGGACCACCACAAATGCAGATGCCAGCCTTCTTCCATGGCCATCATCATCATCATCATCATCATCTTTCCATGCAGATACATCCATCTGCAGTAGCACCACCACCGCCGCCACCACCCCCACAGCTGCCTATTGCGTTAGCAAATTTAACACCGATCTATATGCAATTGGGACCAACACAGTTGCCCTCCGCGGAAGCAGCAGCGATGCATCAGCTGAACGCAATACAGCCACCAAAGGAGTTCGATTTGAATGCCATTCCCAAGCCACAGATTAATCTGGAGGCCATACAGATACCCAGTGTATCGCAGAGTGAGCAGCTTGGACTGCTGCCTGAGCATGTTACGGTCAATCCACCGCCACCACCTCCACCGCCAATGCCTATGCCCTTGCCAGAGGAGCAAATAGTTCAGCAACAGCAGCAGCAGCAACAACAACAACAGCAGCAGCAACAACAACAACAGCAGCAGCAACAACAGCAGCAGCAACAACAGGAGCAGCAGCAGCAACAGCTTCAATTGCAACACTTGACGCCACCACCACAAGGTGTGTATGGTATTTTTGAAAGCCTTTATGTTTGTTCTGTTCTGTCACAAAATAAACCTCAGCCATAAATCCCTTAACCAGTCCCTGCCAGTATCCCCCCCACCTCCTCTCCTCACTCCTTACACACTTCCCAATATCCCCAATAATTTATCATTTTATATCTATCTATATATTATTATATTATTACAAATCGTTGTACACGATTTTAAAGCAATTTATGTAGTTTTTTCAGAAACGTGCATACAATTGCCAACGTGTATAGAAAACCTAATCGCACTGGTCGCCGAAAATGGTGAAGATTACGAAGATAAAATACGTTTGCATAGAAGCGAATTGCATCCGGCCTTGTGGTAAATCAGCTGCACATAATCATGCGCAGGGCACTCTCTCTCTCTCTCTCTGTCTCTCTTTATATATAATGTAGAAACTGTATAGCAGGACTAATTGAATTTATCTTAGCATTGTATCTTCGATTAAGATCTCGATTTAGTGCAGCTTAGTGCAGGAATTAATCAAGACCATATAGGTAATTTAGCGACACACTGACAACAAAAGGCATATACTATATATGGGTAGGGTTAATCCACAACTGAATCATTATAAAACAGAACTTATATTTCTAAATTTGGTATACAGTACAAATACAAACGTTTCTAATCGGTTAACTGTATCATTTAACTTGATTTTGTTTTAGTTTTAAATTTCTTTCTCGTGCGTGCACTGAGAATAAAAGGTATTATACATTTACAGGGAGTCAAGTAACTCTTTACACTTCATTTTATGTACATATGCACATGTTAATGTTATGTACATATGTGTAAAGTGTTTCTTGACATACTGTATAGAAATTGTTGTAGTTATCCGATTGCGTTAGATGCTTGTATATTGTTAGAACTTCTATAGTTGTTGTTGAGTTTGAGACTTGAGGGTACGCGCATCAGACAAAGACACACACACAGACACAGACACAGTCACACACACAGATACACACACACACACACACACCGTATGAGCGTATGTTGCCGTCGCCTTGCCACTGGAGGAGTAAGCCGAAGGATTGCTAACTATAGCACACTACTACTACTACTAAATGGGCATCAAAACAAAACCAGTTACTCAATAATAATGTCTTTGTATACGGATTGTGAATTGGGCATCTTTTATTGTACGTTTCACTTCTTCTTTAAACATTTTAACATAGGTTTCTTTATGATAAGAACTGCGAACAATACCGAAACTATCGCGCCCAACTATCCGACTATGGACGCCAGCGTGCTGAGCGTAAACGGGAACGGGAACAGCAGCAACAACAGCAACAACAGCAACAGCAAGAGCAACAACGAGAACGGGAGCAGCTGAACAACAAGGTGCAGCAATTGCCGCAGCAACAACAAGAGGATCAAAACAGCAACTCGGCAGCGGATAAGTATGATCCTGAGTCGGCAATAAGTGCCGATTTTGATTCGGATGATGAGTATATGCGCGGCATGATGGATCGCAATCGGGACAACATCAAGCGACGCATCGAATGCCGCAACGAGTTGAGCGACGAGGAGCGTAGGGAGCGAGAAGAGGAGGCAGCAGCACTGGGAGATGATGCTGCAGAGATGGATGATCTTGATCAGGATGACAGGGAGACAATGCGCCAGCGACGCAAGCGAGATCGCAAGAGTCGTTGGGGCGAGAAGGAGCAGCAACAATTGCCCAGCAGTTCAAGTGAGTAAACAGTCACTGTTCGTAAGGATCTTTAATTGTTTGATCTTCTTCTTTCTAGACACACCCAGCAGTTTTGGCAACCAGAATAAGCCCATGTTGAGCAGCATAACGCGCAGTGATCCTGCACTGCTGCAATATGCACGCCTCAATTATGGTTCCACTCAGCTATCGGAGGATCAATGGCAACAGTGCGAGGAGCATTACAAGGTCAACTTGCTGTACCAGGACATGATGCGCAAGCGTCAGGAGATTGATCGTTTGGCACGAGGTGGCAAGTTCAAGTATGAATATGATTCGGATGAGGATATCGAGGGTGGCACCTGGGAGCATAAGCTGCGCACGGCCGAAATGGAGGCGACACACTTGTGGGCCAATGCACTCACCAAACAGAGCGAGGGCAAGCATCATATTGGTGACTTTCTGCCGCCCGAGGAGCTGAAGAAGTTCATGGAGCAGTACGAGGCAAAGAAAAACAATCGCCAGCCGGATTTGAGTGATTACAAGGAGTATAAACTGAAGGAGGACAACATTGGCTTTCAAATGTTGCAAAAACTGGGCTGGAAGGAGGGTCAAGGTCTGGGACAAGACGGTGCGGGAATTGTGGATCCGGTGAACAAGTAAGGACAACTGTCGTATTGTTATATTGTTATTAGTTAAAGAGTGAGTCTCCTCTTGGAGAAAGAGGTGCGTTACTGCGACCAGAGTAGATCTTTTGTATCTGAAAAAGCCTCGCAGACTCTTCGTTGAGGAATACATGATCTGCGCAGCAAGTGTTGGAAGTGTTGTCATCATCTTTGCAGAGTCTGCATTCTGTGTCCATAAATAGAGGCATGTTAGCTAGCTGATAGTTCACTGTATGCTGAACAGTAAGGTTTCCAACAAGCAGATTAGTTTGGAATACTCTTTTCTCGTTGGCTTGCTAATTCATTAATTTATTTGCAGAGCACCACAACGAGATGGTAACCAAGGACTTGGAGTAACCAGCGCTGCTGCACCGGAAGGCAATGATAATGAGTACGATGCGTATCGCAAGCGTATGATGTTGGCCTATCGCTTTCGTCCCAATCCATTGGTGAGTTAAACTCATGAGTTTGCTATATAAGAAAGTATCTATTAATGATTTCTCTTGCAGAACAATCCACGTCGCGCATATTACTAGCTCACTGGATTGCTGCTACTTGCGCTGCGCATATTTACTGAAGATTAACCAATGCTTTATACTGTTTAAGAAGTCACCCAAATAACCTCCATTTGTATCACTCAACATTACACAGAAATTATATATAGTTCGTACTTGCAGCTCAATGAGGAGTTCGTAGTTCGTTAACTGGATTAGATGCCACAAATTGTAATTGTGTTCTTTATTTGATTACAGAGAATACTCGTCTCGCATAACCAGTATAATTCGTTATTAACTTAAATGCTAATGGCTATAACATACGTTCTTCTAGGGACTATCAAGTTTTCTCATGTTTATTTTTTGGGGTCTGTTGTTTATCGTTTGTTTGTTTGTTTGTATGTAAAAAAGAAGTACAGTATAGGAGGCTTCGCGGAACTTGGAACGCCTAAACGCTAATAATACTAAATTGTACTCGGAACTGGAAACTGGAAACGTTTAGCGGCTTAGTTTAAGAGTAGAGGGTCAGCACTGGCGTCTGGTTGCCACGTGCCAATGCCACCGGGCATTTAATATCTGACGTCAGCATTTCCAGCCAGGACATGTACAGTGGCGCCGATATTGCCTCCTGCAATTAAAATAGTTGACACATTAAATAGGACACATTAACACAGCTGTTCGACTGTCTTACCTTGCGGGGCATGGGCAGCGACATGACCACAAGGGAAGCGTTTGATGAGTGCTTGACCACCAGCTCGTGTATGCGCAATTGTCGCTGTGTCTTCTCCGCCATGCTGTGCAGCTCGTCGTCGGTGATGCCAAACTCGTTGCGTGCACTGCGACGGAATGGCTCGATGAGGCGTTTGTGCTTCAGCATTGTGTCGTGACGCGGTTGATCCGTGACACCCTTAAGCATTATAAGCTCTGAGTATTTGATGCGGAATTTGGTCAGTAGACTGGCCATGCTGGAGTGCGAAAGATATGTTGTATATATATAAATAAGAGAAGAGAACAAAGATCCTCTATAGCTCAATTCTATGTTTAATACTTGAGAAGGAATCATGCATTTGCTACTCTGTACTTCATTGATGGAGTCTGTGCCAAATAACTTTCTATTCTTTGTCTTGCAAGACCTTAACTGCGTTGTAAATTTAAGATTTCTTTTCTATTTGGTGTAGGTTTTTAAATAAACATAGCCAAAGAGGACAGTATTGAGCTGGTTAGCCCTTGCACTTATCTGTTGCTTAAAGAACTATTTGATCACTAGATCGAACTATGCTTTGCCCAGTTGAGGGTTTTCTTTTCGCACTACAATAAGTTATGCTTTGTATTTAACAAAAACCCTATATCATCTTTAAAACAGTTTATCCTTTTTCACATATCCAGAAATTAAGCAAACTTTGCTCGAAAGCTTACCTCTTCTCCTCCTGCTCCTCGTCCTTGCCATGGCACATGGTAAAGACGCGCAGCTTGCAATTCTGCCAGTGCGAACGCATTGAGATGATGTAGGGCAGCAATATGGTCAGACCTGAGAAAGGTTTATACATCAATTAAGATCAATTAGGAATCTCTCTCTGTAAATGCTCTGTGACTTACCTCCATCGTCGTACAGCCAGAAGACATCGATGGTGCCCTTGGGCTGCTTGCGTGTAAATATGGTCACTGCGTCGAGAACATTCTTGGGCACCTCGTTGCCGCCCTTGGTGTGGTATGTGATGGCAGCCGCATCGCTGCTGCTGCTGTTCACCTTGTAGCTGCGCGAATTGCGTTGCATGTTGGGCATGGGAGCTGGCTGTGGCATGGTGTACGATGAGTTCGTACTGGGGCTATCCATGCTGGCCAGATTCAAATTGGAATCTATGTGCAGCAGCTCGGAGGCAACGTTCGCAGCAGGCATCAGTTCGTTGGTGAAGCCCTGCGCATTGGCCGTATGCATGTGACTCAGACTGTGCGGCGGTATGGTAACCTCGGGACTCAGTTCCGAGAAATCCAAGCCATTGGGAAGTCGCAGCAGTGCCACGCCCATGCGCTGCGAGAAGGCGTTGCTGTAAACAAGTTAGAATTAGCTTGCATTAGCTTGAATTCGCTTAATTGCATTGCAAAGTGCAGACTTACTGCAGTATGGCAAAGTAACTCTCCACCTCCTCCTTGCGACAGCGATTCCAGTCGGGCTTGTAGCCCACCAGCACAATGTTGGGCGACATCTTGCCAAATCCCGTGGACTTGAGCATGGCATTGATGCCATCCTCAATGCTGAAGCCATCGATGACATTGTAGAAACCTTTGATCTTGCGTGCATCCAAATATTTCTGCCCATCCTTGATCAGATTCAGGCGATTCTTGTAGCCAACGCGAACCTAAAGTAAGATTTTATGTGACTATAGAATCTAATAAATGGGGGGGGGGAGGTGGATACCTTCTCTCACTCACTTACCGGAATTATGTTGCCCACAAACATGAGGGAATTGTTCTTGGTGAGCAGATAACCAAAGTCGACGAGTGGTGGACGCACCTTGGGATCTCCCGAGAGCACAAGCACCTGAGGATGATAGTTCTTCACATGGTCGGAGACATTCTGCAGACGATGCACAGCCATGAGGGCAGCCTTGTATTGCTGCGCCTGTGTGGTAGATCCCCAATTGGCATCTGGCTTGCGGTACATCACAACCAGATAAAGGGCAAAGATGATGGAGAAAGTGATAATGGCCGCAATGTAGTTGATCAGGAACATAATGGCCACACACATGGCAAATCCGAATAGACTCAGCCACGCGTTGTAGTACTTGAAGGTGGGACGCCAGCCGAGGGGCTTGACGAATGCGGCGTGGAAGGTGCAGAAGTTGATGAGCGCATAGGAGGCCAGATAAAAGGTGGAGATGAGGGGAGCGATCAGATTCAGTTCACCGATGAGCAGAAAGCTCGTGGAGATAAAGAAGGTAAGCACATAGCCGCGATAGGGTTCGCCATGTTTGCCATAGGGCTTGGAGAAGAAGATCAAGCCCGGATAGATCTGATCGATGCCCAGGGCTTGCACCAGACGCGGCACAGACAGCAGATTCGTCAGGGCCGTGCTCAGTGTGGCCGCAAAGCAGCCGGCATAGATGAGCGGACCCCACAGCGACATGGTCTGCATCATTTCATAGGAGTTGAAGAGACCCCATGTGCAATTGCCGGCCAGCTTGCAGGGCAGCTCGGAGGCGACAATGGTGCCATTAATGAGATCACTGGGAAACCCGGAGGCATCGCGTGCTGCAGCCCCACCAGCGAAGAGCACAAACAGTGCATAGGATGTCATGGAGATGAGCAGCGACCAGAAGGTGCCCTTGGGTATGGCACCACCAGCGTCCTTGAGGTCACCACAAATGTTTGCTCCCGCCTGAATGCCCGTCACACTGGGAAAGAAGATGGCGAACACGCTGAAGAAGTCGTGATTGACACCCTCGGCATAGCGATAGTCCGATCCGAAGTTCTCCTTAAACGTTGACCCTGTAAGGAACACCTTAAGTGAGACACACAAAATCCCTTCATTGCCCAGAGTTCAACTTACATGATAAGCCAACGAATCCCTTGGATATGAGTTGCTCATCACCTCCAGGTCCAATTGCAGCACCAATTATGAAATTGAATATGGCCAACACAATGGTGACAATGAGGAAGTTCTGTGCCTTCGTCTCCCACTCCATGCCCACGCAGCAGATGAGGATCAGCAACAGCAGCGTGACCGTGCCCACAATGCGAATATCATTGATGTCATTATCAATGATTTTCAAATCGTTGTTTTCTACAAATTGCAAGAATGATTGAAGGATTGTCTCGACTATATCTTGGCACTATAACTCACTTAGTAGCACATTAAGCGATTCACAGAAACCGATGGTATTCATGGATGCCGATACCGCATTGGCAAACGCAAATACAACGCCCACAGAGGCGCCAAACTCTGGTCCCAGGGAACGCGAGATGATGAAGTATACTCCGCCACCCTTCACCTCCCCGTTGGTGCTAATGGCCGAGAGGGAAAGTGTGGTTATGACGCAGACCACCGCCGAGATGGCGATTATAATTAACGACCACAGGATGCCGGACTCGGCGACGACCCAGCTGAGGCGCAAAAAGAGCATGACGCCCCAGATGTTGAGCAGACATGGTATGAGCACTCCCACAATCCAGCCAAGCTTAATTTGACCACCAGTTGGTTCCGGTTCTGCGGCATCGGGAATGGTAATGCTCTATAGAGGTCGAGGGGAGAAACAAGAGAAAGAGAGAGAGAGAGAGAGGGAGTGAGTTTAATAAAGTTGTCATCAGTTTATGTGCTTCACTTAACACTGGGGTAGATAATCACTTGAATATATTATATATAGTTGCTCTATCGAATATAAACTATGATATTCATTATTTTTACTCTCTTCTTCACAATTCGTATGTTATGCGAGTTTTACGCAATATTATTGCATGTTAATTGATTCGCTCTTATGGATAAGCATGTGCTAAGTATTTCTGTAAACAATTATAAACATGTTCAATTACTTAAACATCTGCTACAATAAAAGTTCAGACTGTTACCTCGCAGGCAAGAGACCTTGCAAAGGGGTATAACAGTCTCGCTATACTGAATGGTATGTGATTCTAGATCAACATATAGTCAGCTCAATTAACATGTCAATTCAGGGTGTTTATATATAGAAATAACTATATTTATATGCTCTCTATATTATACCCTAAGTTGCACCTAACTATATATTACATATAAATATGTAAACCTGTTAAAGTTTATTGTAATATCAAATTATAGATGAGGTAATTGTACATTCTTCCATTCTTACTCAGCACTGTAAACTGCAACTTATAATATATCGCCTTATCGATAACTATTGTAACTACATTAACACACTATAAAATGTTATTAACTGTTCACAAGCAACATTTATCATATTTATCACTTGCTAGGACTTTACAGTTCACAGTATATATATTCTCTACGCTATCTAGAATATATTTCACTCTCTTGACAACTGCGTTTCGCACATTCGTATTAATTAAGTATATACTGACGTCAGCAAACGGGACGACAACAACAACAACTAACTACATCGCCTTCAATTAAAGCTGATTTAATAGCCGCACTAAATATCGCACATCATCTCAACTCAGCTTCTCAAATGGAAGTCAATAACTTTTATCCGTAGCTGGCTAAAAGCTCAATTGATTTGCATTAGCACATTGCCAATTACCAATTGCCCATTGCCAATTTGCTAATTGAGTCATTCGATCCGCATTGCTTAAAGTTGATTTACTAAACTTGTGCTTTGACTCTACTGTAGAGTTCTTAGAATTATGGTGTTGAATTACAGTTATAACTTTCTTGTTAATTGTTATATAATAATAATACTAGTCTGATTGTGGTCTTGTTTCTTCATAGATTTCATTTCATATGAATCGATTTAAACCTATTTGTACTAAAGGGTGATTTTTTAGCTATTATCTTTTTGGGAACAGTTGTTTAAACATCTGACGCACGTTTCGTGTTTTGTATGGCGCTCAAACATCTTCAGTCTGGTCTATAATTTAACCATGAATCGTTTTACAAACGAACAACGCTTGCAAATTATTGCATTTTATTATCAAAATGCGTGCTCTGTTAAGAAAGTTCATCGCGCGCTTCTTCCATTTTATGGTCAGTTTAATCGGGTTTAATTCAAATAAAGATTTCATTTATTTCTCTGAATTGTATGTGTTTTTTTTTTTTTTAACTTTTCTATAGCTCTTAAAAAATTATCTTGTACTATCGACCTTTCCTTTTAACTGCTTCATTCAGAAAACCCAAAGAATGTTCAAAGTTGACCTCCATTTCTAACAAAATTTAAAGAAAACACATGTTGCTATTTGATTGATTGACATATTCGGAGTAGCAAACAGAATTGTGTACAGAAACGTCAAATTTCTGTAAGATAAGCTCTTATATTAACACGTTGATTTTAATATTATATATGTTTTTACTAAAGAGAACTTGTCAAAAAAATACGTGGCTATAAAAAATGTCAAAGTCTTTATTATTGTTATAGAGAATCGGCAAAGAAAGCTACACAAAATATACAATAACTGCAATTGGCTATAGAAGTATAAGTATTCCTTTTAATGGAATGAACATAAGGCTTAGTATTAAAAGGCTATAGTAACTTTTTATTATACTAATGAGAACATAAGAAGATTTCTCTAACTCGTTGTAGGTACTATCTATAGCTTCAGTATGCAATACAAATATAAGCACTATTCTAGATGGTATGAAGATAATATATAGTATTTATATCCCTAAATAAGTCAGACTAAATGAGCTGAGGAAGCAGAAAGGAGTTAAAGGAATGAGATTTCTCTTGGCTGTGTCTGTCTGTCTGTGTGCGTCTGCCTGTCTGTCTAATCCATTTACAATGCTGACAAATTAATAATTTTCGTTAGCCTAAATAATTTTTTGGGGGCTCCTCGATGCTGTTTTGCGCTGCTAAGTCACGTTATTTGCCATCGTTGTAGGTCTCATCTATTCCATTGTTTGCCCACATAATTGAATGTTTTTTAAAATGTGTCGCAAGGAGTGGGCGAGCATGTTATGTTATGTTGTGACATCGATGGACATGACTATACTATATAGTCAGACCACACCCCTTTGGACTCCCAGACAGTCGCGCTGAGCTCCGGGCCACAGCTCCAGCTGTGGCGCTGGTTATGGCGGCCCGTTGGGGGTCAATGTTGATTGTTTACACATTTTTGGCGGCGCTGCTAGACGCACACACACGCGCACACATGCCAGCACACACCCACGAGCTAGGCAGAGACGGAGCAGCAGACAGACAGACAGACAACCGGCTCAGGGAGCTGGTAGCTTGGCTCGCCGGGGCAATTCAATTTAGTTTTATTAAAGTCGCATTTCCTTTGCCGCCAATCGAAGCGTGGAAAATTTCTTTTCGCACATGCCACACGCGCCGTATTGGAAAACCAATCGGCATATGAGAAATAGAAATATGATTGCAAATAGAATTCGGCATCGGAATTGTAATTGAAATTGCGATAGCCAAATTGATAAGGCAAAAGCATAACCAAATTCCCCCCAGGGCACACTACACTGTGATAAATAAATATTAATATATCATATAGATAAATTAGAAAAAAGAAGCAGAAAAGGAATCTTAAGTGATTTTCCCCAATTTATGCAAGTGTTTTCTATTCAGATAAAAGACAAAGTTTGTTGACAGTAGAAGATACAATGTCTTTAATGATATCCTGCAGATTGAGCGTGGTATTATTGTGTATGTAAGAGGCAGAAGGAAGTAAGTCGGACTTCACACCCTAGTTGTCATAATTGCCATATTTAGTTTATCTGTCTGTATGAACACCTAGAACTCAGAGACTATAAGAGCTGGGACTATAAAATGTAGGCACAATATGTCTTACTATTGCACGCAAATAAAGTACATTTTAGAATTCAACCACGCCCTCTACTTGCTCGTTCAAAAACAAATTGTATGCCTAATTTGAAAGCAAACTCATTTATTTTTGCTGTGCACTATATTAATTACCTTTTAAATGCTTGCTGTAAATTTGATTGTAAATGTATAAGAAACTTACAAGAAATTTAAGAAACAATTTTAGTGGTATATCGATTTGCGGTTCGCCTGTAAGTATGCTATACGAATACACTAACTACAGTGGTTTAAGAGTATATAAAAATCAAGCACACTCTACCAAAGCTTTCTTTCTCTTGTTGTACTATATTATATTTTAAATTAATTATTTATATCAATGATATTTTGATCAAGGTCTTTCACTCATATTAAAGTCGTGGAACAAACGCAAATTAAAAAAAATACACTCAGCGAATTCTTTGTGTGTGTGTGCGTGAGAAATTCGCTAAATAAACAGCAGTAAAATCGTATAAAGGAATCGATAAATGCTGTAAATATAGCTCGACGACTCTTTTGATATGAATTGCAAATTGAAATTGTAATTATTGTGCTGCGCTAACCCCCGCGCACAAAGCGCAATTCAAATGTTAAATGGAAAACAGAGAACACAGAGAGAGTGCAGCAAGAAAACTGAGGGGAAAATGTGCAAATGGAAAATTGAAAACTACAAAACGCCGGTTGCACGGCGCTGGCCACGAGTCGATGGAAATGCGCCCCACAGCCGCCGACAACGATGATGATGTAAACACACAACACAACTGCAAATTGCACATACGCCGTGTGGTGCTAGGGGAAACTATTTCTGTACATTTACCTAAGCATTCGCATTTTGTATTTGTATTTATATTTGTTTTCCAATGTGTGCTTTACATGAACAAATAAAAGGATTAACCCGAAAATTGCGTTGCAAGTTGGCGCAACACATTGAAGTTGTCTAAGTACTTTAGAGGAACTATGAGTTAAATTTAAGAGCAATGGAAAGGTATATTTAAGATCAATATACATAGGTTTAATGACGAATAAGAAGACTATGATCAGTCGACTGAAAGTCCAAAATATAATAAGCATCCCTTGGGATATGTAAAGTTTAGAATATGCTGCATGAATTGACATATGTATATTAGGTGTGCCGCTGTTTACAACTATCGTTTAGGTAATGTGTACAACTAAGTAAATATTATTATATTCATTAATATTGTTCGAACTGTAAGTGACAACTATTGACGGCAATTTGGGCTTTAATTTCCCTGGGCCGACATCGATGTCGAATGTGAACAGCTGATTTGGGTTCCAAAAAATACCAAAAACGCCAAAAAGTATGGTTGTTTTGCGATTAGGACGAACCAGACAAAAAGCAGCGCAGATCGTTTGCTGTGGAGGTGTTTGTGTGCATGTGTGTGTTATAGAGGGTTGCCACATCTACAGACTAATTAGTAATCTTACTGATTTGGAGCCTTTTTACTGATTTACTTATATTGTGAAGTGATTTTAAACTTATATAAAACGTGTATGCACATTCTCTACTGCTGCCACACTAGACCAATCTGGCAATCCTAATACTGTGTCTGGTGTCAACATGGAAATGCAATTTCGTTGCTCGGCTCAAGAAGTTGGGCCAGCAGACGACAAAGTGCCGATGCTTTTATTTATTAGGTTAGACTAAAAAATCACAGGGCAAATCGGTCAGGAAAAAGGCTGAACTAGCAGCCCTGCTATGCATATACACTATACACTATACACTATACACTATATACTCTATATCTTATACGTTATTCTCTTTATACTTTATGCTTGTTTTGCTTACAGAAACTAGCAGAAGAAACCCAGAAAGCTTCTGAAACTGCCGCCACATCAAATTGATTGTTTACACTCAAAAACAATTTTTTAATAATGTCAAATTAAGTGTAAAGTGTTATTAATATGCTGTCAGTGTTAAAACGAATTGATTAAATGCATTTCAAACTGACAAGTGATAGCAGAGAGAGAGAAAGAGAGAGAGAGTGAGTCCTGCCCCCTTTTTCAATTTATTGCCAGTTGAAAGTAAACAATTTTTCAAGCGAATGCTTATCGCATTGACAAACTGACAGCGCTGCTGACAAGTTGCACACTTACGCACACAAACACTCGTACACACGTACATATGAGAGGTTGCATGTCTGAAGGCTTTAATACAAATCCTCTAAGCAGCATTGGCAGCTTGGCTTGGCAACTCGGCAGCTCGTCATCATCGATCGACATCGCCACTAACGACAGCGCCATCTGCCGGCTGCTGCTGCTGTCAATTTTAATGATACACGCTATGCATTCTTTCCACACACACACACATATGCACGCTCACTTGTTGACTCACTTCTCCTTCTCCTCAGCTCCTCTACTCGTGGGCGGTTAGTCAGTTAAAACAATCGTCCATGCTGAGCTACGTTGCATGGCTGCAGCGCCATCTTGTTGACAATTAATTTGGCTTCAAGGCTGTCATTGGTGTCATCTTTCAAGACACATGTCGAAGTGGCCACCACTTGAGCCCCAGGCCCTCCCTTGCCTCCTCTCTTCCATTACTCTGCAGCTCTTATGGCAAATCTACCTAAGACTTTGTTTGCGAACTCATAAATAAAAAAAACAGTTGCTTCTCTACCTACAAACTATTGAATATAAGATACATATATGTATATATATACATATATATAACAATCGGTAAACATGGAAAAAACTAATAACTTGCGTTGGTGGGGAAAACTAATTAAAGACAAGGCACAACAAATGTTTTTTAACTGACTATACTATACAAACCTATTACGATAACTGAGAATTATATGTATATTTTAGTTGAGTTGGCTAGACAGTTATATATCCCTTATATATGGAATTCCTAATTTAAGTGTATTTAATATTGAGTAGAAAGAGATAGATAGAAAGACTGCTATACAGATAGAAAGATAGACAGAAAGACAGATAGATGGATAGACTGATAGATAGATAGACTGGTAGATAAAGAGAGATAGACATATATTTATATTTTCCATACTATACTATTTACTATACCATTTCTTAAATAACTCCAATATTAGCTACAGATGTTGATCATTATTCTGCACACCAAAAATGAATGTTTTAGCTTAAAAATAACGTTTGAGATTAGGTTTTTATCTAAAAAAAAGCGTGGCTCAATTTTAAAACAAACTTGTGGTAATGTGGGAGATAGTTTGTTAGTATTAGGTCTTATACTCTTTGGAATCTAGAACATCATACAGAAGTGCTTGGCTAGTTCAACTTTGCATTCACTTATTATGAATATATACATAGATATATGCATGTAAGGTTATTATTAAAAAGAGTTTATTATTATGGTTGAAATCAATTCAGTAAGGTTAATTAGTTACAAAAGAATGGAGTGACAACTTCAGTGCTCTTCACAACTTAATATGTTATTTGGCAATATTTACAACTTAAAAGCGGTTTAATTTCTGCACGTTCAACTGTCAACTTTATACGCGAGACGACCGACTACGAATCTCCTTCGCTATAGAGGGGCCGAAACATCGATGTTATATCGATAAAAATGTGATAAAAATGTGAAAAACATCAACAAACATCGATGTTTCAGCACCTCTACTTCGCTACTCTCTTCTGGCAACACTCTTCGGTTCGCAGAGATTGCTGGAGTTGCCAAGCTCCATCAGAGTATGTTTTTATATGTTTTTATGTATAGGTATATCTATAGGTTTGTACTTACACTTTATAGGTTCGGAGCTGCCTCCTTCTGTCTATTACAATTATTTGCAGTTGTCAAAAAACTATAATACCCAGTTATAAAAATGTTCTACCCACTTTTAGGTATAGTAACTAGAGAGTCGTCTATCTTTTTTTAACGACTGCTTGCTTCGCATTCATCACATTTGATATTCGAGCAGATGTCTATGGGGCTATAAGGCTACCTAAGTGCGTTATCTGTTGTAATAATTGTCAGTTAAGCTTTAAGCCGAGTCGCTTTATGTGACGCTTTCATTTGCTATTCTCCTCTAATGAGCGCCGGGCGTAGTTTTTACGATATCTATCATACGCCGTGTTGGCGCTGTCAGAGAAAGGCAGCGCTGTGTGCGAATGTGAAGCGGGGTTAGTTGCAAATTAATTAAAGAAAATAGTCGTAGCAGATGCATAAAATTTATGGTTCAACCATAAAAACTATATAGCTGCCTAAGTTTCCAATGTGGTCTATGCGCGTTGCCCCCACCACGCCCCTTCTCGCCCTCAGCCCCTCGCTGCACTTGAAAACGTAACAACAAGTGGAGTGTTAATGCTGAACTTGGCAAACGTCATCGATTTATATCGTACAACATTGCGTATACGTCATGGAAATGTGAAAATCAGTTGAGTAAATAAATAAGGCAATCGCATTAATAAGCTATGTCTACTTGAAGCATATATAGAGCGTATAGTATTTGCTCTGATTTGCCATCTGTGCTGCATAGAGTGTGTGTGCTTTCGATTACACTCACACACGGCACTCACTCGGTCGGTATTCATGCAGTGAGTGCTTTATCTACTCCGACGCGGGCCTCCCACAGTTTCGCCTGTTTACTGGGCGAGCACTTGAAATGTTTTCTAAACAGAAGCTGAACGTGGGAATAAAATCTGCAGACTATCGAAGGGCGGGGGGTGTGGCTTCAGACTAGTCATTTCGGTACAGAAATCAAGTATGATTTAAGAAATATTTACAAACAGCACGACAAGCTGAAGGACAGGATTATTTTGGCATAGTATCAGCAATAAATGTGAAATAAATGCAAAAGTATTTTAGATTATTTTAGAACATAATCTGTAGATCATTTGTTAGGTTATACTCTATTAAGGTTAAGTCTTATTGTTGTTAAGTGTGACCTTAGTCGATACACTATCGCAAGTTTATTTAGTTATCGATAGCATAGTGTTGAATAACGCAAAAGGAGCAGTAGAGCGTCATTATGTTTAAGAGAGCCAAGGTAAGGCATTGATAAAATTAAAAAGAGCGTAATAAATAATTAAAATATTAAGGGATTATTATTCCGATTCGAGAGTCTTAATATTTATTATTATTAATAATATAAATATTTTTCAGAAGAAAACAAAATATTTCTTGCTAATAATTCACAGAGAAAACGAAAGATAAATAAATAAATGGGAATGATTTTCAGACAAATTGAAAATTCACTTTACATTCTCCACAGTCTTGAATTTCCACTTTAAAGAAGCACAACTCTTAACTTTCAACAGCTTTTCACATTGTGGAAGATTGAGAATATGAGTAAAATGCTTTAGTTGCATATTTCGACGTATAATTTCGATTTATCACTTTCTTTTTTTATCATTCGAGACTTACCTGATCTGCTGCCTCGCCCTGAAGTTCTCCGATCGAGGGGCGCTTTCAAGTTGCGCATAGATATGCGATAATTATCTAAGCGTGGCAACGTTTCCCTGCAACGAACAAAATCAACTTAGTATGTGATTTGAAATGTAGAAAAAATATGTAGAAAATGATTGCGTACGGATGGTAACGCTGGAGAACCTTTATGGCCTCGGGCAGTCCGAACATGGCAACCTGCATGATGTGAAGAATGAATAGCCACTGGAAAAGCTCAAAGGAAAACCACTCGCAAAAGATTTCCCCCCAAATAAATAAAGAAAAAATAAACAAAAATAATAATAAATAAAAAACGCAGAAATGCGTAGAACGAAGACCAAGGGGAAGGTCAGAAGAGAAAGAAGAAAATGAGAATAAAATAAATAATCGCTCTAGACTAAGAACAATACATGCTGCATCTCTTGCTCTCTCTCTCTCTCTCTCTCTCATTCTCTCTCGAGGAAACTCTACTACATGTTAAAATGTAAATGTATTTTCTGATTGCATAATGAAAACAGAAAGGCAATTCGATTGCCAAAGTTCATTAAAATGCTTGAATGGCCAAAAATCAATGTTGGAAGCGAAGGAGAAGTGTTGGAAGAAGGGAGGGGCAGAGTGCGGTTAGTGTAGGCGCCACTCAAACGCTATAGCTGACTAGTCTGATTATATTTGATCATCTATGAACAATGATCAGATTGAAATATCATAATTTTACCCTTCGATCATTGAAAGGTCGAAAAAGGGAGCATCAAGGGGGAGGACAATACCTTTCAAGAATTTAAATATTCGATTTAGAGTGTATTTTTAAATAATTTAAACTACATATTGTTCCAGCGTTACTTGAGAGTATTAAATATAAGATCTTAAGATAACCTTTACAACAACTACTTATAAATATAGTAAGTAGTTTTGAAGAAGTAACAATTTTAAATACTGGTTACGTTATAAATATGTATTTACTGATCTTTTGCACCATAATGCAGTAATATAAACAGATTTACTGATCTTCTAAATCCTAATAAAACAAAGAATAAAACGAGAGCGACAGTAGGATACCCTTCGATCTATGTTCCGGTGTAGTTTAATTTTTTTAATTCATACACATATACATATGTACATGCTTTAAAATTCCCGACAGATGGCGCTCACAATTCGCGCTGAACCGCCTCACTTGTTAGCTGACATGCTTATACTTTCTTGAATAACTTCTGTGTTTATGATCCGATCCGATTTAAATTTCGAGAATAAGTAGATATAACAATCAGCTTAGTATATGTTAAAATGAGAAAGTTATATATTTTATACATCGCCTACAAATTGAGATTTAAAATTAAATTATTGATTTCCGGGGGCGGTGAGTGTGGCTCTCAACATTTAAAATAAACTGGAACTGCGCCGAGTATATGAGAACGTTCATTCCAAATTTGGTGTCTCTAGCATTTATAATAACTGAGATATGTGTGTTTACACAGACAGACAGAGAGACATGACTCAATGGACTCGTCTAGTAATACTGGGCAAGAATATATATACTTTACAATACTATACTTTGCCACGCCTGCTTCTGCCTGTTACATACATATGCACAAAGTTAATATACCCTTTTTCTGACCATTTTCAATGCTCAAAGGGTATAAAAAACAGATCACCAAAGTTTTGTATTGCATACTTTATGCAGAAGTTTTGACAATAATGATGAATCAAAACACCCCTTTCGATCCCCGTTTCTTGCAGCAAGTATTTCATTATAAAGTACGATACATATCGGAAATGTCAGAAATAAACCTCAATTGGCGTCTGTAATTTGTAAGCGCCCAGGCAGAAGCCCATTTCTGGTTGATTATTTTTGATTTTCTTTAATTCCCCCAACTCAGTTCAGTTTTGTTTTTCCATGCAGCATGCGAGTCCGATCCCCAAACACATAAACAATGCCCAGTTGCATGTTGCAAGAGGCAGTGTGTGTGAGTGTTTGTGAGTGTATGTGAGTGTTTATATTGATCTATTGCCTGTGCGGCGGTTTCGTTGAGATTTAGCTAGTATGATTTAGTTGTACAATTGGAGAGAAATATGCAAACCGAGCCACGCTTCGTCCGTTCCCCGTCCCCCGTCACCCTGCCTGCCTGCACAGTCTGTTCGATCAATTGAACTCGATTGCGAGTCTGTTCCTTGCGCCGAATGATATCACACACACACATCTTTTGGAAGCTAACAATGACTAATTTGTTGTCATCGGAGCATTGTGAACTCATCATCAACTTCAGATAACGAAACTGAATCAAAACAAAACGCATCCAGTTGAGAGTTATGTGGTCAACAAATTGATTGGGGCTGCTCCTTCTCCTTGGTGGGGTTACTCGACTTTGAAAACTAGTTGCCATTAAAGCTCTCAGTTCTGAGCTCCCCCCTGACCGCTTTATATATATTTTATTGATTTGTACTGTGGAAGGCTGATGTAACTTGTTTGCCGTGCGCAAAACTTTTCGAAATTGAATTTACGAAAACACATTTCATTAATCGGAACGAAATGCTTACAGAATATTTGGACTTGGTTGCTTGGCACGTTTTTAATTGAATTTAATTTGCAGTCGCTGAATCGTATGCATTGGAAATGTAGCCAGTGTATCACATTAGAAGAGAAGAGCCAACTGTAATTTGGTTTATTCGATTAAACGGATCTTGGCCCGAGGGTCAAGTATGCGACATCTAGACATCGTGACATGTCATGCTACACACACATCTCAATGCCAAAATTTGGAATTTAATTTGTAACTATATTTTTGTATATAGTCCACTCCCTCTCTCTCTCCCACTGTCTCTTTTGCAAGTTCTTCACAGTATTTTATATTTCAAATGCTGCACAGAGTTGCTATACAGTTGCTGCCTATACAGTTACTTTCTATACACAAACTATACATGATATACATAAGTTTATAGTAGATACTTATACTCTATGGAACTGTACACCCCAGCCAGGCTCCACTGTAACAATTGGGCATCACGTGCGTAACACATAATGCTAATTACAGTCGATTCTATAGCGCGTTACGCTCTTTTTAATTTAGCGCAAAGAAAGGGTGATTTTTTAAGAGCTTTAGCATTTTGGGAATGAAAAAGATTGATATTATCTCACGGTTAAGTTATGATTCGCATCATCTTTGCAGAAGTACGGTCCAGCAATGTAAATTTGGTCCGAAATTTAGTCACAATAGCCCGAATAGCCGCTACAGTGGGTCGATTAAATTGCCCATAAAATGGAAGAAGCGCGCAATGAATTTTGATAATAAAATGCATTAATTTGCAAGCGTTGTTCGTTTGTAAGACGATTCATGGTTAAATTATAGACCAAACTGAAGATGTTTGAGAGTAATACAAAACACAAAACGTGCGTCAGCTGTTTAAAGCAGTGTTGCCAAAAAGATAATAGTTAAAAAATCACCCTTTATTATTTTGCCATCACCCCCTCTCTCTCTCTGTCTGTTTGTTGCCCCGATAAACGTGATAACCATGTATAAAAAGTGAATTGACCTTCATTCCAGTTCCACAAATATAATATAAACATACATCAAGTTTTCTCACTTTTTATTTTGCTTATATATTTGCTCGTTTGCAAATTTACTCGTTCCCATTATGTTTCGTTTCGCTTTGTTTAAGTTGCTTGATTTTTGGGGGCTCCCTTTCCTCTTTTGTTCATTGGCATCTTCTGCAAATGTCATTATACAGTTTTCAGGTTTATAGGCACTATAAAAACAAGTCACTAAAACCGTATACTATCATCTCTCTGATAGATCAGTTGGTAATCATATTCGTGTAAGGTTTTTGTGATTTTTTAATTGTGTAAAATGAGGAGAGAAAATCACTTTACTTAATTGATTGTTGTGTGGGCGAAGTGCACTTAAAAAAACCTTTGCAAGCTCATTGCTATAATTATTATTTATATAAGTCAAATGTTATTGCTTAATAATAACAATAATTTACTACCGGATGATTAAGTGAAGCTGAATCACAGCTCTATGGAGCAACTATCTTTATGTCAGAACTAAGAGCCTAAACTGTTTCCTATATTAGAATTTGTTAAAGGTAACAACAACATGTTGTACACCTTGAATTGTAGATACTTCTGTTAATCTTGTTTGATAGCATAAAGACGCGCGATAAGCAGAAGTGTGCGAACATTTGGCTTTGATTTGCGCATTTGCTGATAATTCGGTTAGTAGAATTGTAAACAATACAACTTGTTATATAGTAAAATATCGGAAATAGTTCCCAAGTGCACTTAAGTATGTGTAAAACTTGACGACACTCTCGCAAAACAATTAATGCACTTCCATGTCTCGTATGTGGCTTTATGTATGTATATTTGATATAGATTATATACATATATATGTAAGTATATAGTATATGTAACTGTCACTCACTTCGTTAGCTGAGCCAGACTGAACTTGCGCTCCGCGTCGGACTTGCGCAGGAATTGTCCAAAGCCGCGGAAGGATAAGCGCGATGTGCGACGATTCTCTCCGCCCTCGGCTGACTTGGGCTGCAGGTGGTTGTCGTGGGCGTGGCTGCTGCCGCTATCCGGCGTTATGGTAGCAGGTCCATTGCTAGCAGGCTGATCGTGATTACTGTTGGCCGCTGCGGGTTCCTCATCAAAAGCATCGTTCACATTGGCGCTGCCATTGACCTTTGAGATCTGAAAACGATCTGCCATTGTAACGGCTTGTTGTTGTTATTGTTGTTGTTGCAGTGTGAATTAACTTGATATTTGATTTGGTATTATTTAACACTCGTTTCACACAAAGGAAGCACTCGGCGAGTAGGACGAAAGCGCTACGAGAAATATGTGTCCGTTAAAACGGACAACGGCTTAGAAGACTCCAGATGAGGCGGAACGGAAGCGCGACGACGTGCACACAACGAAGTTAGAGCGGCGTTTAACTAACCGAGCGGAATGTCGACAGATATTTAACACAACATTTCCATAGATTCGTTAATATATTGATATTTAATAGTAGCAGCGTTGGTTCGCGTTGTTTAGCACTTATTGCGTTGTTTAACACTTTTTCGGCTGCTGCTGCTGGGACACGCGGCAGTTATTACAACTTACAACTTGACGCGGCGAGTGTCGCACGTCGTTTGAGCAGAGTCGACTGTTTGCCGCTTGATTATTATGGTATTTTGATTATGGACACCATTCTGACTGTTTGCTGCTGCCTCTGCTGCTTGATTACCAATCAGATACGTAAGAATAAGCACAGTGCGCCTGTGTGCGAGTGAGTGAGTGTGGTGAGATTCGCTTCTCGAGTGTAACAAGTGTTTGCAAACTCAACACACCCACATATACCACTGCAGCAGGCACTCTCTGCGACAGAGAGAGAAGAAGAGAGAGAGAGAGAGAGAGAGAGCAGCATACTAATCTCACCAAAAACAAAAGTAAAGGCAAACTAAACAGTTACAGTTGCCGCCTAGCGACAGCAGCACAAGCAGTGTGACCATGTGTAGGATAGTGGCCAAAGGACTTGTTGGTCTGCCTGGTATTTTGTGGTATTTTAGGCGCAAGAACACGGCTAATTGTGGCGCCATTTTGTTACCTATTCCTAGTTAGCACTAGACTAATTTGCACAGTTTCCTTTTCGAATTCCTCTTTGCAGTGCTTAAGGCTGCTATTAGCTTGTTTCTTTTGTTTACTTAATTCATAACAATGTGACGCGGCACTCACACACACACACACAAGTTGTCACACTCACTAACACTCACAACAACAGTAACACACATCTTTACTGCCCAGACCACAACAACAACAGCAACCACAATCTGGCCAAAGAGCGTAGAGAAACCCCATTAATCGAATTAAAATCGGTTTTATCTGGTTTTATCTGGTCGGTTGCCTGACGACGCGACGTCTTGCTGCCGACAGTAGCAGCAGCAGCAGCAGCAGAGCCGAAAGGCAGTTACAATTCAACGACGACAACAACTACAACGATACTGCCAAGAGTTGTTGCTGTTTATTTTAATATGAAAGTGGCTGCGCTGATCTGAGAATTTGTAAGTCCCAGACTCAAGAACTGACCGTGTCGTGCTCCTTGTCGTGTGATGAATGAAAGACTTTCCGTTCTGTTCCATATTATTAGCCAGCTGGTTTCTCTTAACTCTTACGCACTATCCGCATAGCTAAGTACGCAATTCTCTTCGGGATTTCAGTTGTTGCTCTTCTGACGTCACACAAAATGTACTCCGATAGTTAAGATCGTCTGGGGAAACACGTTCGAAAATGAGTCTAATAATCAGCATTAATTAATAAGGTGTTCTTTGTTTGACTTCCAGTTAGGAGTCTTGTTCTCGTTGGGTTACTGAACTGAAATGTTCTTGAATTTCCAGATGTTTTACACTTTATATTAAAGTCTTACATATATTATGTACCCACGAAAGCTTTAAGATGTGATCTAATCGGGTCTTATCTTTTCAATGTGCTTATTTATATGACTATAGTACGTATCTTTTCGTCTCTCATTGGGTTACTTTCTAGAGATTTGCAAAGAGACTGTGTCTTATCTTTGTTGATATCTTTATGTGCGAGAAAGATTTACGCAATTTATGAAGATCTTATACCTATTATTGGAGATGATAAAATGTATTTTTATCCCACGATTCTTAGTGTCAAAATTATGTGTAGTAAATTAACTTGGCAATCTTAAAACTTTCATATAATAATGATAATATTTCAACATTTCAACACAAAGCGAACTTGCAGTGTATTCAAACTTTCGACAGGTTGAAAATTTGAAAATTTATACTCCCCACTCTGGTATTCACCTCGGAACATGAGTATTACGTGCCGTACTAGACTCTCTCACATGTTTAGATAATATGTAATTAATGTAGATTTGTGTGAATAAAAAATTCTTGCTAATTACCCAAACAATTGTATCGATAATTAGTTTAAACATTTCACATTTCTTGTTCCTCTTGTTGTTGTTTATATGCTGTTTTCTGGCCATATTTCGGTTAATTGTTGTAGTATCTGTATTGATTGTATTTGTGATTGCATTCACTAAACAAATAAGCATATATTTAATTGCATAAACAGCCTCAAATTGTTTGCAACCGGATTGTAAATCGTAAACTTTTATTAATATAATACTTTATTTATTTCCCCACTCTCGTTAATATATATATAAAAGTTGTATGGCATGGATATAAAACCATAAACTGGCTGCCTTATACTTTTACGATATATTTTTCACACCCATTTCGTATTCGGTTTCGTATTTTGGCAATTTCTCATGTCAATTATTTATAGTTTACACGTTGTTTATAATTTTCAATACGCCGCACACATTGCGCTGAGATTTCAATTTCTTTTTATGCATATTCGCACTTAAGGCGCTATAAAATTGCTACTCAGAATTCTATTGTATAATTGTGTTTCCTTTTCAAATGGGCAATGGATATCGAGAGGTAATTTTAGTATAGAATCTATATATATATATGTACATATATAGGGGCCACTAGTTCATGGCTTGTGTTAGCTGTCATTATCGTATTGCTCTCAAGAATAATGTTTTCCCGTTTCGGTTTCTGCCAAGATTTGCGGTCGTATATTATGAATTTAATATATCAAAGTGTAGGGCAATAAGCAAAGATTTTCTGTTTTATTTTGCCTAGTCAAATAACATAGATATTGATATTGTTCTTATTAGTTTCATACTTGTTAAGCTTGTAAACTTATCATTGATATCTATTTTTGGTAATTATTAAGTATGTGCCCTCAGCAGCGATTTTTTTAAATTTTTACAGGTAGGGTGATGATGAATTTACGTGAATGACAGAAGTCTAATTTTATTTTGTTGTTGCGTTTTTGTGTAAGGCGCCAGTCTGCCTGCAACATTTTGTGAGGATTGGGGAAAACCCAGAAAAACCCAATCATATCAGGAGAGTTAGTGTTAGTAAGCAAAACCTAATCAAAATAGCGATTAGAATGTTCAAACATGCAGTTAGTTAAAAAGTACTACTGTTACTAGAAAGAAGAGAAGTATATATTAAACTAGTTACTAGAAAGGTGGGTAAGGATTTGTACTTTTAAGCAAGATACAGAATTATTGTTGTTGTTAGCGATAATGTAATATAGTTTATTATAGTCCGAACATAATACCCTGAAAGGCTCATGCAGAGCTACAAAGTTTTAGAGGAAGATAATTACGGGTGATTCTACCAGGGACAGAGAAGTGTAGTCTACTAAGCAAGTCGTTATGTCCCCTTGTATGAGGTTATAAATAAATACAGCACCAAGCATAGTTCTACGATTGGCTAGGGAAGGCAGATTTAGTAACAAAAGTCTACTAGGATAGGAAGGAAGTCTTGAATTTACATCCCAGTTAAGGCCTCGCAAGGCAAAAATAAAAAGTTTTTCTGTACGGATTCAATGCGATCCTTGTGAACTGTGTACTGAGGACTCCAGACACATGATCCGTACTCTAGAATTAGACGAACAAGCGAGGTGAAAAGAGTCTTAGTTAGGTAAGGATCGTCAAACTCCTTAGACCATCTCTTAATAATGCCGAGCACACCCATAGCTTTATTAACCATTGATGATATATGTTCGCAAAACAAATTATTATTATTATTATTTAGTTAACTACGTTCTTGGGCTTTCTGTTATCAGTGCGCTTTCTTGGGATAGGTTAAGCAGCGCAACCTATGGTTAAGTTTTGTCATCTACCTCACATTCATAAGCAATCGAACTAATCCCAACCAGTTGTCAGCGGTTCGATTAAAATCATGGCAATTGCTGCACCGCAGTTTAACACCTTTTTGTTAGGCCCCCCCTTCCCATCCTTGTCCACGTGGGCGCCTATAGACAAATTTGTCTAATTGAAAGAGACGACAGTTCGTGGAATAGACGAGTTTATTGTTTTACGACTGATATGAAATACTTAACCGGTGAGAAGTCGCTTACATTGAATAACCGAGTGTAACTGCTAATTAATGGATGGTATATAAATATTACTATATCGTTTGTCATGCTTGATAGTCGATAGTCGATTGCCGATTACTTGCATCATCAGTGCAGGCAGGGGAATGAGACTAGTTCGCCTCGAGGGAGTGAAGTGGATGCGAAAGGGGGGAATGCTGAATGTTGTCGGCACCTATCAATTAGCTGCGTCTTTGCGGAAAACAAAAACAATGGCACTTATCGAAAAGCCAAGAGGAATTATTATTTGACACTCGATTATTAATTGAATTAACTGCTTTATACCACTTCGAAAGGGTTTTAATTTAGCTCACAATTCCGCAGCGATCGACAAGTATCTAGATCCAATCGCTTTCTCTGGCCGCAGCAGAGCCTTTGTCTCCTCAATTGATGCGTGTGACTCTTCTCAATGTTTGGGTTACGACTTTGAATGCGGATGCCTGCCTGACGTCAATTGCTTTCAACTCAGTTCTGATCGGATCTGTTAACAGTGCCCCACTGTATACCATAGATACTTCGATCTGACTGCGTGCTAAGTGATTAGATAAAGAACAGAACAGTTGAGTCTGTCAACGTTTCCAAGATTTCAATACCTTACGGTTACCTAGTTGCCCCTAGTGACCCGTTGCCTCATTCCCAGCTCATATGTATATCATCTACAAATGCGAATGCGCAATTTCCCAAATCGACAGCAGTCTTTGTTTCCCATCCAGTTAGACTAGTATCAATACTTGGGTTCGCAACAAGGCAATAGGGTTTCAATTCTTTGACCGTCATTGATTTGTATCCATTGCAGCTTGTGCACTGCACAGTTCCGGATTCTTGATTTGAAGATGTGTCATTGAATGGAAACTGTGCGGGTCTTAAAGGGGTCAATCATGTTTCGAAGTATTCAGTGAATCATTTCAATTAGCAACAGTAAAATATTTAAAAGAAGAATGATCAATGTTATCGAAATGGGAACTCAGGTTCTCCATTGAATGTCTAAATTAATCATTGACAGCCGTTGGCAAATGTACATTGAACAAATGAAGGGCTGCACGATGATGTTTATTCTATAGGGAAATAATACAGTTTGCAAGGCATTACAAGACTTAAACATTAAATCTAGTTCCAAGTCCACATACCGCAGTTTCCCTTCCCTCACTCTTGGATATCGCCAGACGAACTGATTTCACGCGCCAAGCATAGCTTAATTATTAGTTAAATCGGTGTGACCAATTACAACAACGATAAAAAACGCATACAAAAAAATACTAAATACCTCTAAGTGCCCTCTATCGGTGACAAATTACTTAACTAACTGTCGATAGCCAGCTTATCCGTTCCGCGACACAGGTCAAAGTCAATCATTGAAGTTCTTGGAGTATTTTGCATACTACATCAAGTAACAAATCTCTGCCATATCCACGTGTAGTTTGTTACTATGACGAACTGACAATTTACGATTGCATTTCCATTCAGAATGATTGCATTTGAAAGAAGAATGATCAATGTTATTGAAAAAGTCAATAATTAAAGTTTTTTAAACTATTTTGCATACTACGTCAAGTAACAGAGATGCCTGACATATGCCTGACGTGCAGTTGATTATTTATTTATTATTTATTAATCTGTTACTATGACTAACTAACATTTTGTCTAGACGGGAACGTGGACTTGCACTTGATGCTGTTGGCGCCTTGGAGAAGACTTTGGGGGATTTTTGCGCAGTCCGCGCTCAACTCAGTTAATTCATTGTTGTTGTTGCTGTTGCTGGTGATGTTCGAATCGGCTAACGAAGCTTCGGCAGCGCCCAGTCATTAATGGGACTGATTCGAACCGCTTCGTTGCAGTTACAACTCGCTCAGCGCCGGCTGGTCTGGTTGGATGGTTGCTAAGTTGTTTGGCTGGTTGCTCGCATGGACAGTGGGCACGCTGGTCGCACTGTGGAGCAGTTGCTGCGTTCGTTAGATCGTCGAGTCGTTGCTGGGGAGTGTGACAATTGATGGCAAATGCAAAATAAATATCATATGCATAAAACTATTTAGAATCAGAAGTTTAATTACACTAATTATATTAATTAAATATTTTTAGATAATGCTCGCACAGATACTTTATGTATCCGTGAGTTTTGGCCGTCAATCAGCGGCGTTACACGTGCCAGACCTAATGGGAAATATTTCTTATCAATGACTCACGGTCGCGGGGTCTCAAAGGGAAGAAATTTAATCGTATCTTAATGATACATTCATGCAGTTTTCATTTCAAACTGGCTTTGGATACCTTTCATTATTGTAAATTTATGCAGATTAATGTACATTTATAACATATTTTAAAGGGTTTTAAATTTTACAGCGGGTAACCCCCTTGAGGGAAACCCCAAAAATTACTCGCCTTTCTTCATTTAAATATAACGAATTGAATTAAGTGTAAGTAGTTTAAATATAAAATAAGCTAAAGGTAAGGTAACACTGTAACTATCGATAAGAAAGGGGTACTCGATATATTGTAATCGACGGTGCACGATCGAGGAATTGGGATTACTCTCTAGAGAAAGCGCCTGACGAATAGACGTGAATGAATTGAAATAATATATATAAATTAATTAAAATAATATATAACATAAAGAATATATAAGTTTTACATAAGGGTATTCGTAATACTTCTTTATCATGTCTTGCAGTTTATCAGGTTATTTATAGCTTTGCATTTCGTTCTTTGTCTTATGTTTTTGGTAACTTTCTCATGAATTGCCTTTGTGCTGTTCTTTCTCCCTAAGTATATTTTAAAAGGGTCAACATTAAGAGACTGACATTTAAGTTAAGTCTGCACTTCTGAATACGTGATAAGAGTGGAAGTTCATGAGGTACGTGGCTGCATTATGTGGCCATGTGGTTGCGTGTGAGGAGCGTCAATCTAATTCTGGTTGCGCAAGTCGATAAGGTGAACTAACTCAATCTGGTAATGACTGGGTCACGGACAAGGCCGCTGCGGAGTAACTTAGTACCTTCGATCCTACAGATAGGCCGCTGATTATACTGATAGCTGATTTATTACACGTGTAGATTGTTTGTCTTTGTTAAGAAAGGGGTAAATAATATTGCAGGAAAATCAGATATATAGTATATATAAAATATACATGAGTATATTCTGAATTTTTCATTGATGCCAATAAATTCCATTGAATGTTTTCGCCCCAATTTGAAAGCAGGTATAACATTTGTTATTCTGACAATACTTTCCATCGATTACAACAATTCCAAACAATTTAATCAAGCCATCAATCATCGTTATTGGCGAATCATTTAGCTTGTCAATCATTGATGGATGTGTTTGGATTTATATGAGTTTGAGAAGCGCTAAAAATAAAATTGAAATTGAACAGAGAAAAACGGATAAATATTTATTTATTCCGTTCTGATTAGAAAAGGAAATGAAAGAATTGCTGCAGACTAAATGAGTATGATCTTGAATAGTTTAAGAATGAATTCAAATATGAAATGAATATGAATAAATATGAGTAATCATCAGTTTGCTTCCTTTCAATAAATATTTTTATTAATATATTTGTTTGGCATAAGTTGTTTACACATTCAAAACATTTAAAATTCCTAACCGATTGTTAATACAATTCATTTAGTTGTTCTTGTTGTTGTTTCTAATGTTCTGTTGCTTCACATTTATGCTGTTAACTTTCACACTTAGTATATAGTATAGTATATAATGTATAGATATCGTAGACATCGCATGTTACGCTTTAAGTTTACTGTTTCGTTTATGGTAAGCTTCTTCAAATGTTTTTTAGAGTTTTTCGATTTATCGCTAGAGTCGAGTTTAAGTTGAAGTTTTGTTGTTTATCTCAATAGTTCGGTGTATGATGAAAAGATGCCAAAGATAATGGTTCTGTGAAGTGTATAAGTTGTAGATAATCTTGCAGAAAATCGGAGCTTTAAGTTATGGCATAAAATCGTTTTCAAGTTGGAGTCGACACCTTATAACAATGGGTGGGTCTTCTGTGTGTATTCTTTGTGTTTTTTTGTGTGTACTGCGATGAGGATGAATAGTACAATTTGATTTGATTCTCAACAATTTTGGAGAGGCCAAGTAGATACTCCTTAGCTGGCTTTTCATAGAGTATATAGATAGAAGCAGTAAGCATTTATAGAAAGCATTGCCGAGTGCAACGAATTCATATCAAAATCTAATGGATAACTACACAAACTTAACCGCAATAAAAACGAATAACAATACATACATAATACACATATAGAATATATATATATGTTTATAGTTTCTGGGCCAGCATTCGACAGCTTAAAGTAAAGTTCAAAGAGTTGATAACCAAATACGATATTCACACTAAATGCTGTCCCAGTTTACAATAGGTAACTCCCTCGATTTATATATAATATATAGTTGTGTGTATGTATAAATCCTTTAGTTTTGAGCAATGATCATGTATAATAATACTATATCTCTCGCTGCAAAATGTTAACTTAAACGACCAAGTGGGACACATCGCTGGTGTAGCCGGGCGAGTAGCGCGGCGTCAATGGATTCTGTTGTGTCGGAATCCGTGTCTTGCCCAGTCCCAAGGGCATTGATGGAATTAGACCCGGTTTTCCCAGTTCGTAGGGCCTGCGAATACGCAGAACGTCCGCGGCATCGCCAGGCCAGGCACGTTCCGGTGCCAGACGCTGTCCCAGACGCGGATACCGTCGCTTGTCCACGGCCAGGCTGATGGTGCCTGGTGCATGGGTGGCCATTAGACCCACATTATACTGTCGTTGCATGGCCAGTGAGGCGCGTATAGTTTTGCGTTTCTGCAGGTGCAAAAAGGGGCAACTGCTTTAGGTGCGCCGTTTAATTTGTGGCAACTTGAAGCTTACCTCGATGGTGCCTCGCCACTTGTCGGCTGCGTGGCGAGCAATGTCCAAACGCTTCTGCTTCTTCACCTGATGCTTCTTGTAGATGACCTCAATGATGATGAGGCCCACGCCCCCGGCAATGCCCACGCCCACCAATATAAAGACGCCCGCCATGTTCTTTAGCCCCAAGGTGTTCGGTGTCTTCTCGAAGAGTTCGCAGTTCTGTTGCACGTGTCCATGGAATATCCACTGCTTGTCCAGTTTCTCCATGAAGCCACCTGTAATGCAGTATGTGTGTGTGCAGTTTAGTGTTGAGTAACAATTGCAAATCCTTGTCGCAACCCTACTCTCATGGAACTCCAGTATGGCCAGCGTGACGGCATCCGTCCAGGGTGAACCCTTCTGCAAGCCGATCCCATAGCCACTGCGTCCAAATAGCTCGCCGGCTGTGACTAGTTCGCAGTCCTTGGAGGCTTCGTATTCCAGCCGCGATGAGTCCCAAATGAATGCCATCAGTTTGCTGCAAATGAGAGTTGAGAACTTTTAGAGATGCGTATACGTAATGGGGGAGGGGGGTGGAAACTTTGAGAAAACATTAAGAGATTAAATACGGGGGGGGGAGGTACGAATGCGAGTACTACAATTACTAGATAGAGAGCGAGACAGAGACACAGAGACAGAGAAAAGAGAGAGAGAGAGATAAATACAGAGATGTAAAAGGTTGGAGTGGAGAGTGAGAAACTGTTGTTGTTGTTGTAGTTGTTGATGTTGCAGTTGTTGTTGTTGTTGTTGTTGTTGTTGTTGTTGTTGAGTAGTGCCAAATTCATGCGACTAGTTTCAGCTATAAAAAATTAGCCGTAGAGCGAGGCAAGTTACCCCTTCTTCACATCCTGTATGGCCTGCTCGGCAGTGACATAATTGTTAGACTCCATGGTGCGATACATATTGGATAGCTCCACCTGGCGACGGAAATACATGTCCACCGATGAACCCTTGACCGTGGCACATGTCAGATTCTCCATTGTGTTGCGCAAGCGAGCATCATTGATGCCACTCAGCTTCGTCTTGGGCCGTTCGAGCACAAGGAACGCAGCCAAGTTGGCTGTGTATGAGGCTACAATGATCATGGCAAAGCCGGCCCAGACCATGCCCAGCACACGGGCCGAGAAGCTGCGCGGCGTACCCTCACCGATGCCGCTATTGAGCAGCACACCCCAGGCGAACCAAACCGCCGAGCTGAGATTCAGCGCCTTCTCCTCATTGCTGTCCGAGTGCGAGAGCTTGAAGCGTCCAAACGGTGAGAATCTAAGTGTTAGAGAATCAGGTTATTGAGGTTAGTAATGCGCATATTCAGTGCAAACACAATGCAATCCATGGCTGTGTGTGTGTGTGTTCGGGGGAGATGCTCACGAGAGGATGATCGCACTGCTCGCTGCCTTTCAACCGTCAAATGCAACGAGCATTCTACTTCGAGGCATCACTCTGGCTGCGGGGTAGATGATAGGGGGATGTGGGGTGGTGCGGGGGGTTTGGGGAATGTCGAGCATACACTAACTTACCTGTCCAGCAGATACAGGACGAGCGCCACAACATGGACCGACACCATTACCAAGATCCATAGCGTGTTACTAAATGGCTGCAAGAAAGACACAAGAGTACTCGATCGGGACGGTTTCTTCTCGAGTATTGTAATGCCTTGATATTTGAATGGTTTCGAGAATTCAATGTACTCGGCACGCTCCGGATTAATGGTTAGTGGTGCAACGATCATGCTAGAAGTACAAACAGAAACAGAAACAGAAAGAGAAAGAGAAAGAAAGGAAATAAACACTTTGAAGACACCTTCATTCAATAGGCCTCTCTCTCTCTCTCTTCTCTAGAATTCTTACTCGGCACGTTCATTGACCAGTTCTCCAATCAGGCCCGTCCACTCCTTCCGCAACGTCATGGCCCCCGTGCTGTTCCGCAATATGTAGTGTCCAAACTGACCATCGGGCGACAGCGCCAGATCGTAGGTGAAGTTGATTCGCTTCGACAGCTCGATCAGCAGATCGATGCAGTATCCTCGGCAGCAATACTCGTTGGCTAAGTATAGAAGTTACTTTAGATGGATAAGCTTAAGTACCACAGCTGGAATTTTAGTGTCACCTGTGGCATCGCTGGCATTGAAAAGCGGGCAGGGACGCTCATCGGGTTCGCAACGGAACTCGTCGTCCCCCATGCGTCGCACATAGACGAAGGGTTTCTCTTCTATGGTGAGCACCTTGAGGTGAGTGGGTATCATGATGCCCTCCGGCTTGCGCTTCTGCTTGCCACCCCAAATGATTTCGCTGTCATTAATGCGCATGCGCATCTTCGCCTTCTCCTGCATAACGAAAGTAGAGAACGAAGATCTGTGAGCTTTCTTGGGATAATTTAGACTAAAACAACTGATAAACAATATGTACGATTTCTTTAATAACAACTGTACTTGAAACGTATATTACCACATCTCTCTATCAGTGTTGCCAATTCAGATACACTTTACAACACTTGAAGTCGTGTCATGGGATTGTATTTAAGTGCAAGCAGTTAACTGCTTACCTAAAATAACTCTTAGCAAAATAACAAGCAGGAATTTCAGTATAAAGAATAAGTGCAGTGCGCGCAGAAGTATTCTATGCGGGCGATTTTTGGAAGCGCCTAAAAAATGCTATACGTAACAAGTTTTATTTATGTTGAACTTCCTTCACAGAGATCTCAACCTGCGTAAGGTGGAGGAGCAGATCTCATTGCACTCAAGCAGATACAACTACAGCTGACAATGCATTGTAACCGACATGCCCGACGTTTAAGGCGGACAATTCCAGTAAGACGACTTAAAAGAAGACATTTCCATAGTCTTATAAACTAGAAACAATCAATAGTATTTGGCAATTAAAATTTAACTACTCTAGGAACTTAAGTGTATAAGTTATTATTAATACACAGAAACTACTTATAATTATCCTAAGTAGTCTTTGAAAAGTAACAACCATAGATGCTCATTAGGTTATAGAAATATATGTATTCTGATCTCTAATGAAATAAATAAATAAATAAAAACGTGTGATCGCAAAAGTAAAAATGTTGAGCTTGAGCGGAAACACAGAAAGTCTATTTGTAGGTTATAAATATAACTTGTACATTGCATACGAATTATTCTGGCTAAGGGCAAAACAAAGTCTGCTTTTAGACGCTCAGCTGTCGCCAACGACCATACCACGCTGAATACATCGGTTCTCGTCCGATCACCGAAATTAAGCAGCGTCGGGCGTGGTTAGTACTTAGATGGGGGACCGCTTGGGAACACCGCGTGTTGTTGGCATCAGTTGTCAAAAAAAACTTTTTTTTTTTCTCATTTTCTATAACTTTTTCATTTAATTTTCCCTTTTTTTATTTATTTAATGTCGACTGGGAAAGGAATTTACAATAAAAATTAAGAATTAATTATTACATTCATAATAATTTTTAAAATGGTGTAAATGAATTAAAAAATTATTAATATTTTATGCTATTTAAATTCAAATTAAATTTAAAAATTAAAATTTAGAATTTTCTTCATTTATTTTTTGAGCATAATTCACGTTTGCTTTGGCCTCTATCTTCAATCTATTTTGTAAATGGCTGAATCGAATATCTTAATAAATACTTAAAGCAAACCTGTCAATTAAAATTTTTGATGTGAATACTTACACTGTCGTAGCTGAACTTTCCCACCACGTGCTGCTTTTGGTGCTCGCGTATGTTGATCACATCGTAGCCTGCATAGATGCGATCCCCATTGTCGTCGAAGGCAACTTGACCTGTCTGTCCCGTTATATTGCGACTCTTCAGATACTGAAAGAGTCGTTTGCCTACAAACGAGGGGAAAGGAGGGAAAGGGGGGGATTAACTCTTGACTCGATTAGCTAAAGGTGTCGTTTGAATTACGCACCTGATTCCCAGTTGACCGCCGAATCGCCACAGTCCTTGGGCGCCTCGGCGATGGTCTCATTTGAAATCATTTCCTTAATAGCCGAGGCCAGCACATAAACGCTATCCTGCAAGCGAGCATCATGCATAATTAAAGGGGCCTCCTCTCCACTGTAGTACTCCATTTCATTCCACTCACCCTAATGTGTCCCTTGTCGCTGTGGGCGTGCTCCAGCTGCAGGCCCAGCACACCGTCGGGCGTATTATTTGCATGCAGCGCCTGCTCCGTTACAATCCACACGTGCCCCTCCCCCGTCATGTTGTACTCGCCGGCATCGCGGAATATCACTTGAGCATCCTCGGTGCTGGAACAGAATGTACGAGAACAGCTCGTGTTAATACAACTATCGTCTGTCGTTTGTGAGCGAACACAGCTCCCATAGGAAGCTAATGTAATGAGCTCTTCCACTTGCGGTGGCTTCCGAATCGGAGCAGTGACTAAGCATGAATGAATATTGGATATGTATGATATCTGTCTATGGAACCATCAACAAGATGGTTCTGCATTTTTTATGGCAACCTTTTTATTTTGGCAAAACTGAATGAATAGTTTTTTTGATAAATGACTTTCAGGCAGAAGCCCGGACAGCTCTGTGACTAGCTCTTTAATCTTAAGAGCTGCGAGTTAAAGTTTTGCTAAATTTAAGAATCTTGCGTCAGCCTAAACATTATAGATTAGCATATACATTGATTCATACCTTGCGTACATTAGATAGACCCTAGACTGTGCCGTCTTCATGTCTATCAAATGTTCCGTGAAGCTCTCCAGCTTCGGTTCGAATTCGACAATCAGCTCCACCGTGGCACGCACATCGACATCGTCGTAGTAGGTCTGTGATGTGGTCTGGAAACGACCCAAAATGGCGCGTCCGTCCGTATCGGAGCTGTGAATGATGATTACCTGTCGACGGCAATGGCAATTCTATAAGTCAACAAGTCATAAGCGTGGCCAGCATTTGCCTGCCTACCTTCGTGTACAGAAAGTGGCTGAGCATCTCAAGCCAAACGTCCGCCTGATGATAGTACGGTGGCACGGTGCGCAGGAAGGAGACGTGAATGTTCTTGTCGGAAAAGGCTGCATCGCGTGAGGAAATGCCAATGACGGGTATCGAATAGAAGCCGCTGGTGTAGCTCACAGCTGCCGGCGACAAATCGCCTGAGGTTTGCTCGTGCGACACGACGACAGCGTAGACCTGAAAATCAATGGAAATGAGCAAGTTGAAAAGGTAAAGGAAGGCAGGGGGAAATGGGGAAAGACGCCCCAAAGGCAGTCAGGCAGACAGGCAGGCAGGAAGTGTAAATCGAATTGGGTGTCACCAGCATCTGCAATTGACGGCCAAAATAGATACACACACATACACACATCCACACATACATATATACGGTATATACTGGAAGTACGTACATCATGTGGCGCCAGCTGAACTGACACTGATTTGTTCTCTTGGGTGTGTAATGAAAGGTTAAAAGTGGCCACAACTTGGGCGCCAAATGATAAATGACAATTGTGTCGGCCTGTGGAAGCCTGTGAAATTCCAAAGTGTTTAAGGGACAACGGGATGGAGTTGTTGAATTATGGCTATGAGTTACACAATGTTGTGAGTAATGTTGTGAGTAATGAGCCCCTAAGACAGACAAGTTTATGAACTTCTAAAGACTGTGCATAACTGCGCCTTGTGGCAATTGAACTTTATTTGCTTTTTACGAGCATTGTCGGCAAAGCATGAGGATGCTTTGTGTCACATTTGAAGGAACTATTTAGTATACACTGCTCGGAATTTGAACACCCAAAGAGCGGAAAATCTCTTGCAGAGTAGAAATGGTTCTCCTTTTTGTCAGCAAATCGATTGCATAAAATTAGAGCTATATATTTGTATTATTTGTATGTGAGCATGAAGATATTCTAATCCAACGTTAGTTATGCAATGTGAAAAAATATGCTCAACTTTTTAAACACTTTAAATGCATTAATCTCGGAAACATGTTTCCCCACACTGTAACAAGACTAGGCCCTAATACTCTGATTCAAAGTATACATATAAAAGTCATTTAATTTAATTTTAAAGTGGTCACAAACACTTTTTTGTTTTGAAATTTCTATTACGCGTATTTTATTTTATTTTGAGACGCTTTTGATGCACGCAGGAGTTCATGTAAGCCGCCATCTTGAAAATCATACAAACATACGGCAATCCCAGCTGTAGGACATTTGTTATTATGTATGTATGTTAATTCTGCTCGAAATCGCACATACAAACTGGATAAAGAGTGTATGTGTGTGTGAGACGAATTACCGCTTGTCATCGACTCATTTCCGAATCATTTCCTTTTGAATTATTAAAACGTATCCCCAACCAGGACGACCGGCAACCGCAAGCCAACGGGGTGGCAACACTGCGCCCAAGGGTAAGTGATAGGAAGTCGCATAGTAATTGCATTTGCATTGCCGGCTGCGACTGCGACGTTACAATTTTCTACTTACCTGCTTCTCGATGAGCTTATCGCAAACGTTGAATACCGTCTTAATTGGGTTCTTGTCCATGCGTATCGTCTTGTCGTAGTAGGTAACCTTGCGAGGCACATACTGCTGGTCAAAGTTCAAATGCTGTGGAAGTAGGTAAAGCCAGTTAACACATACACACATACATATATACATACATACGGCTAATACGTTAATGTGCCTAATGCGCTTACCGATATTGTTCGTCGGAAGTGTTCCTCGCTATCGAAATTGCTCAATACGCCACCTATATTGTATGTTGAGGGATTATCCGAAGCTGTGTGCCTTTGTGCCTCAATCGTTGGCAGGAGGAGCATCACATTAACAATGGCTGCCGCAGACAAAAGCCGGCGATAAACAAATGCAGCAGCCATACTGCTGCAGGGCGGGCGTCTTTATTTGCAAAACTTTGGGGGAAATGTACTAATAGGCAGTTGTAGCTGTGTTTGTGTGGGTGTCTGTGTGAGTGTGTGTTTGTTGCGATGATTTCTATAGCTGCTCCGACTGCTGTGTACTATGCCCTGAGCATTTTCTGCAATTAAAATGTTAAACGATTGTAGTTGCAGATAAAAAAAAAAAAAGAAGGAAAATAAAGTGCTTAATACAGCCCTGTGTGAATTGTGCTTTGGGTATTATTCAATTTAACTGCCACTTGGCGTTGCCAGTGTTGATCATTTAATCATGTTTGTTGTCATAAAATACTAATTAGTTGCCAGCAGCCCTGAAATCTCTTCTTATTTTTTGAATTAAGCTGCGTTGGCAGTTCTGTTCACGTTTGCTTGTAAATACAATAAAAGTATAATAATAATCAGCAATTTAATTCAGCGCAGTCGTTTTTTTTAATTAAAATGGTGTTGGCGTTGTCAGTGTCGACTTTAGTTGTTCCCGTAAAATGCAAAATACGTTAAGTGGTGTGAATTCTTGTTGGTTTTTAAATTTATGGTCACTTGGCGCTGTCGTTGTTAGTTGTTGCTATAAAATGCACTCGGCCAATTGTATCAACTCTTTTTAGTATTTTTTTCGAATTGAACTGCCACTTAGCGTTGCCAGTCCTGATCTTGTTTGCTTACCAACGTTGCCCAATCATAGACAATAATCGATCATCTGCTTATATCGGGAACAATGTTGCCAGACATTTATCGAAAGCTCCGGCAACAGATGTTTTTGACACTTGTTGCTCGCTCACCAATCGGTTCAGTTGTCGGTGTTGTCGCGTGTCGCTTTGCCGCGATTTCTCTTATCGCGCTGCGCTGCGCAAACAAAATTAAAGAATTAAAATCGCATTTAAATACTATTTAATCTGTCAATTTGTGCACTTAATTATTGCAAAAACCCTATGCCCTTGTAGAAGGTCCAAGTGCGGAATTTGGCGCTACGGAAATGTGGCAAGAAATGTGTGAAAATTGTAATTGAAAATTGATCATTCTTTGCGTGTTTTTTTTTGTTTGCTTGCGTCGACGTTAAAGTCGTCGTCGTTGCCGCAGTCGCCGTCGCCGTCGCAGTCGTCGTCACCGTCATTGTGTTGCCTGCTAGGCTAGCTCGGCGTCTCAAAAGTTGTCTTTTGCCGCTGTCCCCGTGGAAGAGTGAGTGAGAGAGAAAGCGGCTTGTGGGTGCGGGGCTACAATTGTTGACGTCGCTGCCGCTGCCGCGAGTGTACCTTTTGTTGTCGCGTGTTGTTTTTGTTTTTATTGACAGCGCTGCGAATGCGTCGCTGCTGCTGCGCTGCTCAAACATTGTTATTGTTTCTGATTCTGTTTCTCTTTCTGTTTTCTGTTTCTGTGTTTTTGCTTCCCCTTTGCGCTTTTTGTGGTTAAGTGCGCGCACTCAAGGTGAAAAATATATTGAGTTCTTTCAAGTGCCTTTTCGAGACCCGAGTGTGTCTATCTACAATGAGTGTGCCCCTATAAAATTAAATTTGCAATCAAATTATTCGATTTACGAGTGCTCCTATATCTGTATATGTAAATAGTGTACACATGTGTATGTGTGTGTGTCTGTGTGTGTATCCAACAGGTGATTCAGCTTCAAATATTCGTGGAAAATTATAAAACGAGAAACATCAACAGCAAAATCTGTGAAGCGCACTCACAACTGCCAACGAGCTGATTAGGAAATATTACTGATATTGTAAGTACGGGTACATTGACGACAATTTTCCAGTGTTGCCAATGCGAATGGCAACAAAAAAAGCCATATAAATCCGAAGCGTTATTAGCTTGAAATGCCATAATTTATTGGTTTTTTTTAATTACGTTCTTATCACTAAAATTGAGTTTAGACAAAGTCAGCAAACATGATGTATGCTTAAATACCAGTTCGTTTATAGATAATTATACTGTCCGATTATTGAAAATAGAAAGGGTATACGTAGTATATTGTTATAGCTATATATTATAGCAATATACTATAATAATAACATTGTGACAGAAAAGAAATTATCATTTATCATATTTGCAATTGTTCTACTGTCTCTTTTCAAAAGGGAATAATAAAGTAAAGTTTTGATAAAAACTTGTAAGACTTTACCTAGAATACTTTTGGTAAATAAGATTTATGTCTCGAAAATATTCTTATAAGGTTACCAGTTCAATTTGTACCTAGACCAATAGATATTGTACTTTCAGTAAATCAGATTTATACACAAAGCTTTATTTGATAATTCAATTTAAAATAAATGATAAATTTACCAGCTCATTTTGGGATGTACTATGAAATATTTGTTTTACTTATGAAGTCTTTCCAGGCTCTTTAGAAAGGGAATGATAAAATAATTGAAACAATTGAAACTGTTTGATAAGTTGTGCAATGTTTTATATCTGTTTTTTCGCTTATTTTTGTTTTTCTTTGCTTTTGAAATGTTTAAATATGAATTTTATATTTTTGTTGATGCACATTAGTTCGTCATTCTTTATCTTATAATATAGAATAAAAAAATTAAGAAAATCCTAATTATGTTCATGAAAAACTACTTTGCACGTTAATATTCATTGCATTTTTCCTTTTGCAAAGAATTAGTTGACACACTGTATTTTCTTGTCTTTTGTCGTTATACTTTTAACAGCAACTTCTTGCACAATCCTGCATATTTTTTGGCATTTTTTAATGCACAAAAAATGTGTATATGTAGCCATAAATTAGCTGAGCCGGCAACGCTGTTACAGTGTGGCATGCACGCTGAAACCAGTTCCACCTGTTGGGCGTGCAGTGCCAGACAATCGTGAAGCTTGCACAGGCATGCAAAGGGCCTGCAATGGCAACTGGGTCAATGCGCGCAACTCTTTGATAAAGCCTCACGAGGGTTAATTGCTAAAAACAAGTTTGCTTTCACGTTGAATAATTGAAGACAAATCACGAACAGAAAAAAGAAGAGATAAAAGAGAAAAGAAAAACAAAAAATCGACCCTTTTATTTCCTATTCAGAATCAATTACAAACACTACAGCAACAACAACAACAAAGCCCTCATACTCACACTCTGGCGCCCTCTCTCTCTCTCTCTCTATCACTCTCTTAAAAGTGGGCAGCTGACAGACGCGTGCTTAATTAAGCGCCGCATTGCTGGCGGTGATGGCAGACAGACAGAGACTGAGGATGAGGGGAGAGAGCAGAAGAGTGTGAAGAGAGAGAGTGAGCTTTCGTTGAGCGTAGCTTTGTTGTTGTTGTAGTTGTTGCGTGGGGTGGGCAGATGGCGCCACATGCACGCGTTGCATTCAACTTATTTTCTACCATTTTTTTTGTTTTTTTCTCCTTTTTTACGCGCGCGACGTAAACATTTTGACGCGCAACGCAGATTTTATAACGGCACACAGTTACGCACACACACACACACATGCATGTGCATACGTTTATTAATCCACATGCATGTGCATGTTCGCCCACTCACCTACACAAGCACATAAGCCGTCGATGACGACTCAATTAAACTTTCAGCAAAAATCAATGCTGAGCGCCATCGAGAGCACTCACACACACACACGTGCTATGCATGTGTAGGTGACATATGTATGCATGTGTGTGACTGCATATTTATGTGCATAATTTGCAGATCAATTGAGCGGAAACTAAAATGTCTTCGCCTCAGCCTGCAGTATTTCAATTTGCTCAATTAACATAAATAATTAAAGAGTTAATCGGGGAATGAGGACAGAGAGAGAGAGAGAGGGAGAGATAATTTATCTCTTATAAATAAAAGATACTCCAACCTGAAGTGGGCTGGAAAAACGGTCTCGATTGAGTGCCCTTTAGAGTAATTAGCACTGAGCACAGCACATTCAGAGCTTTAAGAGGGTTTGCTCAGTGTGCGTGTGCATGTGTGCCTGTGTGTATGGGTGTGTGTGTTGTACTTGCATATGCAAGTAACTTTGTTATCATTAACAACATCAACTTGGCAAATGTGCTGGGAAATAGTTAAATTTACAAGATGCAACTACAAATTTGATATAAATTCAAGATAGTTTCATTTGAAAGTCATAAAATACACTTTAGTGTGTTTCATGCATGATATCATCTATAAAATATTCAAAGGAACTACATAGAACGTCTGTAGATTACAGACAGTAATAATACAGACAGACAGACATGGCTAGAAAGACTACCCTGTTAATTTTCATTCACAATAACATATAAATGGTGATTTTTTAGCTATTATCTTTTTGGCAACACTGTTTTAAACAGCTGACGCATGTTTCGTGTTTTGTGTCACTATCAAATACCTTCAGTTTGATCTATAATTTATCCATGAATCGTTTACAACGAACCACGCTGGCAAATTATTGAATTTAATTATCAAAATGCGTGCTCTGTTCAGAAAGTTCATCGCGCGCTTCTTCCATTTTATGGTGAATTGGACTAAGCGGATGAAACATTTGAGGCGCAGTCACGGTCAACATTTGCATTAAATAATCTTCAAACATTCAATTATATGCACTCTACTATCGATTCAAAAAAAATTACATGCATTTCTCAGAATTTTATGTGTGTTTTTTTTTTAAAACTTTCCCATAGCTCTTAAAAAATTACTCTTTATAAGTATATTTGAAATTTACTCATAACACATATTAAAATATTTCAATGCGAAGTCGAAGAAGTGACTTCTGCCTTACATTTTGTGAATATACATATGTATATATATATGCAAAGGAATAAGTATCCAAATGTTAATACCAATTAAAGTTCTAACCAAGAACTACAAGTTTCAAATTTTATAAAAATAAAATTAAGACGTAGCACATGTTTTTTTTTTCAATTTGAATGCATATAAATATCGCATTCGAGAACAGAGAAAATTACGCATATGTAAGTAATCAGTAAAATATTAATATATACAATATAATAATAAAATATATATAATATACATACATATATATTATCATATATAGTTCCCAATTTGGCTTGTTAACAGTTTATATATTTCATTTAAATTGAAAACTATCGTATGCATTTAAGTAATTCCCTATAAATAGTTGATTAGCCATCCACAAGTGCATTACGGGTTCAACGCACATACACACAGACACATGCGCTGAGTCACACACACACACAGACAGAGACATGCACACACACTTGCATAGATATTACGTATGTTTCCAGACTCTCATGCGATAGCCGCGTTGTTTATGTGGAACTTTTATTTAGACGCTTTTACGCGGTGAACGTGCCATGGCTTACATTTTGTATAATTAATATTTTTCTGTTGTTGTTGTTACTATTGTTGTTGTTGTTATTGTTACAGTGTTTGCTGTGTTGCTGTTGCTTTGCCGCTGCCATGTGTGGGTTACGTTTTTATAACCTGATTGAAACTGGCAGCCATGGACGGCGGTGGCTTTTGTGTAATTCGAACTGACATGCAGATACATCCTTATATACATATATAAAGAAACGTAGACAAAATGCTCGTATATACATATATTTGTGTATTCTTGTTTGTCGTACAGGGTGTTCCAGCAGACATGAGGCATCAATCGATTAAAACTAAAAACAATTATTTATGAGACTTTCTATTGTACAATAAAGTGATTAGGAACTTAAACTCGACTATTATAACACTCTTGAAGGCATGCAACAAACTGCGAGGAGTCACCCTGTATAAACTATGGGTATGCGCGGCATGCACTCGATGTTGATGTCGATGATGATGCGGTTCAATTAAAATACGTACAGCTTGACTTTATCAATTTTCATGTTTGTTCGACATTACTCCCTCTGATTCGGCTGGGAGAATCAATAGAAAAGTTTTTAATTGGAAACGATACAAGGGAAAACGAGTACGAAGGCTACAGTAGAGCATGCTCGACTGTGATATACCCACTACACAATTGACCAATTTGTTTATTAAATATTTAACTTATATGTATGTATGTTTTCAAATGCTTGAGATTGATAACTGGCTGTGAACTCGCACTAAAGTAGAATAAGAAAAATCAATTACTAATAAGTATTCTAGGATCAATTTGTACATCTGATGTCTTATGTTAAAATAATAATAGATTAATAGAAACCTTAGTATATGTATGTTTTACATATGAAGTGCTGCATACTTTCCAGGGCCGACTTGGAAATCAATACCCCTGCACATTTGTTTCTTATGTAACTTCTATGTTAGTTATCCGTTTGAATTTTTAGACTTATTTGGTCTGTAGTTGTTATTGTGTTTACCAAGAATGAACATTCTAGCAATAAAATTACCCTTGCAATTAGGTTTTTATCGATTAAAGCAGAAAGGAGCGTGGCTAAGTTCAAAAAAAAAACTTTATTTGCGTGCAATTATAGTATATAATATACTACACTAAATTTGGAAGTGTTAGATCTTATGGTCTATGAAATAAAGGACTTGACTATATCGACTCTGCTGTTGATACTGATAAAGAATATATACCATATTCTGTCTTAGATCGTAGGAGACCCTTCTACCCAATAGTTAGCGGGTATAACAAGCTGCACTGAATTGTGATGGCACAGTTCAAATGATTTGACTCAAGATATCTATCTATATATACTTGCTTGCGGATGCCACCAAATTGTCAGGATATCCTTGAGCTCATGTACAACAGCAACAGGATATGCTGCACAAATCGAGTCTCTTGCTCCTTTTCATATAAAACGTAATTGAATTTTCTCCCAAAATAAACGACAATTGTTTTATGTGCTAGAGAGAAAGTGAGTGAAGAGTGGGCGGCAGGGAAGAGGGAGCAACATGGGGACAGTTGCCAAAAGTACTGCACGGACAAAAGCTTCAATCAATGACGAAAAGTTTTTGAAAATTCCTACCTCTCTCTATCTCTCTCTCTCTCTCCTATTGCCTTAACCTTTATCCCTTTCATTGCTCGCTGTCTTAGTTCGAAAGCTGCCTAAGCCAATAAAGAAGCGAAGGACAACACGACAAGCAGGCGCAACCAGGAGGACCATTTACTAAAGCGTTGCGATTGAACTGACTCCAACAGGGGTTAGCTAGGGATGTGTATATGTGTATATGTACACGGTGTGTGTGTGTGTGAGTGTGTGAGGCACTTTGTGTTAGCTATTTAAGGGGATACTATCATAACTCTTGCATGAAATTCGCTTGCCCTTGATGCCTAAGAGCATTAAACTATTGTGGCGCAGAAGAAAGAAACCTGCAAACAGTTGTATATAATATGTAACCATCTCCGGCTTGCCACATGCCACCTGCCACACAAAAAGTATTTCAAGTTCAGGCGGGGATAACAAAGGAATTCGAATTTTACACACGAATTGCTAAACATATGTTGGCTTTGCCGTTGCGCTTGGCTGAATTGAATGAATCCCTAAGCTGTTTATTGGCAATGTCTGAACCCAACCTCGTTTCATATTCAACTGAAGTTAAAGTTGTGTCAGAATTTATTGAAGGCGGGGAGTTTATAAATATTATACACGTATATCTAATATGTATCTATACATCTATAATATATTGTGCCAGAATTTATTGAAGCTGGGAGTGTATAAATATTATACACATATATCTAATATATATTGTATATTGTATCTATATATATGTATATAATATATTATATTATAGCCAGCATTGTCTATTTTTATGTATTGTATCTATACATCTATAATATATAATATGATAGCCAGCATTCTCTATTTTGTTAAACATTGCTTTTCATTTAGCTGATTTTTGCTTTCTGCATCGTCGTCTACACCCGCAATTTCCTTGTTCCATATTTTTAGAATATAAGTTGAACTTGTGAATATGAAATTGATGTATTCAGTTCCATAATAACCGTAGATCCAGTAGTAAATAATGTAGGCAATAAAACCCAAGCTGATAATTGCGACACCGATAATTGTGGTGTATACAATACACGTTGCTAGCTCCGCTGGCTGCATTTAGATAGGAATCTCAGCCAAGCACAAGAACAACAACTATGCGACAGTACAGTAGCCACGCCTTTTAAAGCATATCGTGCAGGAGAGTTGCCTTTGTTTCTCTCTTTAGTTAAGTTGAATGTTTGCTTAGCTATTCGTATTGCAGCTCGTCCATTTCCTTTGTATTGTGGCTTGGACTTGCCTTTTTTAATCAAATTATATAGCTAATATGGAAGCACACAGACACACGCACACTTAGATAGCTTGTGTCGTTGTGTGGGTGCGCCTTAAGTTATGCAAACACTTTTGTATGTGTGCCACTCCTGCGGGATGCTTTGCTTTCTCTATGTATTCCTTTTGCTGGCGCACAGTTACACACACACACACACACACCGACACAGAGACGCACATAGACACAGCGCACATAGAACTTTTATGCTTGTTGTTGTTCTTGTTGTTGTTGGTCCAGAGTTTTTCGTGCCTTCGTTAACTTTCACTGTTAATTTCTTCTAAAACAGAATACATTTAATTTTCACTTGTTTCGTTGGGATTTTGTTTCGTTTCGTTGTTGTTTTATTTGTTTTGTTTGTCTATTTAATTACAAGTTTGTAAAAGCACAAGTTTCCTTAATTTTCCCGTATATATTCTCGGTTTATCAACAATCATATTTCACATACACCAACAACGTAGGGGGGCCCAGCCTCCTTCACTTTGTACTCATACGCACCGTGGTTGCCGTCGTTGCCGTTGCCGTTGCTGCTCTGCCACTGCCGCTATCGCTGTCGCTGCTCTTTGTCAGCCTTTGCGCCTTGCGCGACGCTTTGCAACTGAATATCCCTTTTTGGATAAGTGCAAAATTGTTCCTTGTGCTTCGCAGCTTTCGCGTTGCCAACGCTTGCAGCTTTCCCCCTCACAGAGCTTTCACACACACAAAGCTCAGTTACGCCTGCGTGTTGTGCGTGTAAACAACAACAACAACATTTGTTTTTTTCGCTATGCGCTTTGCTGTTTTCATTCGTCGGGCTCGCAGCTGATTTCTCAGCTAATACTCACGTGCGTGCGTCGCAGCGCGTCGCAGTCGCAGTCGACGCTGACGTTGACGTCTGCGTTAATGCCGGCCACTTGTAGCTTTTGCTCTCTCTCTCTCTCTCCCTCTTTTAGTTAGTCGTGTCTCTTGTGTATGTGTGTGTGTGTGCGCTTGTAATCTAACTGTGAATTGATTGCTTTTTAATTTGCATTCGTTATCATTTGTCTAATTAGATTATTGGTCTGACAGCGCCGATAAAGCTGAGAGCTAAAGCTCTGCCAGCAAGTCATGAGGTAACTGTTCTTAGTCCCCTAGGTCAGTCAATGTCGCCACAGTTTGTCACAGCTATGGCAAGTCGGTTCCATATCTAATGCCATATACAATATTAAGACAGAGACTTTATTTGTATACAAATCTAGAATACTATTATATATATACATATATGTATGTATGTATATTATTTTCTATATAATACAATTTCTTTTTGTTTATCCTGGATTTATTTGACAATTTACTGAAGATGTAAAACTGAAATCTTATTGTAAACTAAATAAATGGATTCATGTATATATTCCACTTGATATAAAGTCAGTTCTATCAGTTCTAGTTTTTCTTTTAAGGTTCTAAAGAGGCTAAACTGACTTAATTCTTATCTAATTCTAAAATATTGATCTATATCTTATTGCGAAGTAAGTTTATTGACTTATTTTATATCAATCAATATATATATATATATTTTGTATATCTTTATATTCTTAAAATAATTTAATACGATATCGATTGCATCATTTCAATCTTATCTTTTAAAGTGCTGAAGATTAATTTTTGAAAATACACACTTGTACTCCTACTTAGGATCAACTAACCCCTAACTTATTCTATAATATTGTTCTATATCTAATTCGAAGATCATTAACTTATCTTCTTCTTTATTTTTTATTTATTATATAATTTTATTATTTATTACATAAGTTTATTCATCATAAACTCTCTCTTTTACTTAGGATCACTTAAGCCATATCTAATTGTATAATATTCATCCATATTTATTTAGCATTTAAAATATTCTTTTGGACTATGTTTTTATTACATTAAATTTTACAATATTACTAATTTTAAATTTTTCAAAAATTTCTAATGATTTCCTTATATTTTACTTCTACTTAATTCATTCATTCATTTATTCATTCATTTATTCATTCATTTACCAAATACTCTCTGAATAATTCGAAATTTTAAAGCATCTTTAGTTATTCAAATTTGTCGCTAAACTTTTCGAAACCAGATAATATCTTAAAAAGAAAATCAAAACAGTTTCAAGCAAGAGCAAACATGTGTACCCCTTAAGACGGCATGTTTCTTTTGTACTTGGGCGCACTTACATATCTTCCGCCTTCAAGAGCTTTGTCAATCTTTGCACTCTCTCCCTCGGCTACAAGAGCAACCGGCTCAGTGAAACGAGACGCACAATGCGTGAGAGTTAATCGTGACCATGACCCGGAAAATGCAATTGCATTTTCATTGGGCACGACTCACGGCACGCGAAAGCCATCGGCTTTGTGAAAACTTAGCACAAATCATAACAAATTTGCACACGCGCCAACGCCGGCGTCAACGTCGGCTGCACTCAGGCGAATGCATAAAACGAGAGGCGAAACTAATGCACACACACACTGAGAAAGCTAATTTGCAGCGTTGATGCGTAAGGCATAGTAAGAGAGAGAGAGGGGGTAAGTGGGGGAGTGAGAGAGAGAGAGCGCAAACACACATGAATTAAAGCAAGAGTTCTTGTGTGCCAACAACAGCTGAGAGAGCGAGATTGAGAGAGAGAGAGAGAGCGAGAGAGAAACAGAGTTGGTGACAGAGAGAGAGAGAGAGGGAGAAGAGAAAGAAGCATGAAAACTACACTTGAGTGTGCTCGACTGTTATATACCCACTACACAACTGAGCAACACTATTTCCTAAATAGATAACTTGTATTTTTAATTGCATACTTTAGGGAGTCATTTGGAAATGAGTAACTCTTAAAATGATTTGTTAAATAACTTCTATATTAATTATCCGATCTCAACCGTATTTTCAGAGATCATTTGAGAGTTGATAGTTCTTTAGGTTTACCAAAAAAAATAAATATTACTGTATTTAAAATACACTTGAAAAGACGCGTGTTCAAATTCTAAAACAAACTCGATCTGCGTGCGATTATAATAAAGCATATTGACAACTAATTTAGTAGCCCTAGCGATTATAGTATCTGACATGTAGGTTTTCATACGGACGGACAGACAGTTTTTACAAAATTATAGTACCCTTTAACCCAGTAGGTGTAAAAACTACACGAACGTCAGTCGGACACCTTCAACGTTAACAGTTAGTGCTGCTAGAAACTGTGGAAAATGTTAACTAAAATAACTTATGTGTTTATAATCCGATAGTATTAAGCAGTATAGTATTTATTTATATATATATGAGTCGAAGCGGAATATAATGACTTAAATACTTTGCTTAATAATCGCAAATTAACGATTTGCGTAGGCGGTGGCCGTGTCATGCAAAATATGAAATAAACTTGATCTGCGAATAGTATACAAGAACCTACATGACAAATTTGGTGTCTCTAGCTTATATAATAGCTAAGCTATGATAGACAGACAGATCCTGATCAACAATATATATAAAGGGTGATTCTTTAAGAGCTATAGGAAAGTTTTTCAAAAAAAAAAACACAAAATTCAGAGAAATGCATGAATTCTTTATTTGAATCGATAGGAGGGTGCATATAATTTCATGTTTGATGATTATTTCATGCAAATGTTGACCGTGACTCCGCCTCAAATTGTCCATCCGCTTAGTCCAATTGATCATAAAATGAAAGAAGCGCGCCATGAACTTTCTTAACAGAGCACGCATTTTGATAATAAAATGCAATAATTTGCAAGCGGTGTTCGTTTGTATTCATGGTTAAATTATAGACCAAACTGAAGATGTTTGATAAAAAAATAAAACACGAAATGTGCGTCAGCTGTTTAAACCAGTGTTGCCAAAAAGATAATAGCTAAAAAATCACCCTTTATATATGGCACGCCTGCACTTCTCCTGTTACATATGTACATTTGCACGGAGCTACCCTTTTTTGAACATTTTCAATGGTCGCAGGGTATACAGAAAAGGAAGGAAGAGAGAGAGAGAGAGAGAGAGCTGAAAGCACAACCAGACCCACTGCCTTATATTTCAGGCGAGAGCTTTTCTGTATACGTGCCTGAGCTTTTCGCTCCAGCAGCTTTTGGGCAGCAGCTTCATTCTCATTTGAGCGCTGGCCATTTGTGGGTCGCGTTGTCAGCTGTGTCGAGAACGTTGCTGCCTCCCGCGCTGTTCCTCGTCTGCGGCATAGGAAAATTCAAATACCTAGAGAAAATCATCAATTATTTATGAGCATTTCGCGTATTTATTCTAAACCGAGTGAAGATCGCAGCCTCCAAGCAGACACAAACACACACACTTACAGTGGAGTGGAATGCAAAAATTAGAAACATAAATTTGTGGTCTGTGTGTGCCGCGAATTTGTTTACATCAAAAAAATTCGTGAAGATATTTGTAAGTGTTTTTCTTCAGACCATGAAAACCTACACCTGGCAAAAGAGACACAAGTGTGTGGCAGTATGTGTGTGAGTGGGAGTGTGTGTGAAGCATCCGTCAGCTACAAACTGTATAGCAGCAGCCTCCTGCTTGGCATGTGTATACCTCACTCTGATAGATAAGGCTCTCTCTGGGTGTGTGTGTGTGTGGGAGTATTCGTGCCTCACTGAAAGTTGTTTAATTATAGCTGGTTAATTAAATTGATGTATTATTAAATAAATTTGCGCTAATTGTCTCGACAGCTGTGTGAAAATCAGTAAAACACATTTTCCATTTGTTTTTTGTATTATTGATTATGATTATGATAATGTTCAATGCTGTGAAATGATACTGGGAAAATTGTAAAAGAATATTATAGAAAACTCAATTGTATATTGTAGAAGAATATTATAGAAAAACTCAATTGTATATTGAATATGATATGCGGCCATGGCAAAGATTAAACTCGCCTTTCATTGCTGTGAACAATTGTGAACAAGTTGCATTATTCATTGCCAGAGGATGCTGAGGGTCTCATCCTGGGGCAATACATTTAACGTGTGACTGACAGGGGAAAACTTTTTGCTGCTCATTGTCGGAATTCCTTTCCTTTCACACACACACACACCCATATACACAAGAAAAGTTTTGCTCTGCCACAGACAGATGAAAGATGAAATTTTAATTTCCTCTTTGGGGGCGCTTCGAACGGGGCGCAAATTTTGTGAGCTGACAGCTAAAGCTTTATGCTAATTAGCGTGCCTCAATTCCCCAAACGAATTCAACATATTCTTGTCATAACATGACAAATTCCCTGTCTATCTGTCTGTCTGCTAACAAATCTGTTGGCAATTATGCGTATAACTCAGAGATTCCAGCGATGCTATTGATTGTTGAGCTGCTACTCATTAATATGCCAGTCAAGTAGGCACACACACACACCTCACAGAGATGTGTCAGCTTGTCTATTCAAGCTCAACATAAATACTCGCACACACATCAAGTAATCACCTATTAAATAGTTAATATATCAACAAATAGAAACCGGAAATTTCTATTTTATTGATTTTATTTACTACTGTACATTGCCTCAATGTTTATCTTTCAGTTGAATCTTGTAATTAGCAAGTGATTTCCAAATTCCCTGCTATTTATTTATTTATTTACGAGACCTATAGATAAACAAACTAAATGATAAATTCATCTTAACTTGTGTAACTTGTGACTTTGAGATATGAGAGCGAAAACTTTTAAGAGTATAAAAACCAATGTAGCGTATGTTACTATCATAAATTCAAGGAAACAATAGTATCATGGCAGAGAGCATTGTATTTGTTTTCTTTCCAGCACTTTTCATTTGTAATTCGGCCATTATCATCGCACAATAGCCAGATATAGCATCGTAAAAAGCAAGCCAAAAATCGTTAAAACAAACGACAAGAAGAGAATGGAAAAGCTGAAAGAACTTCAAGCAGAATTTCAACAATTTCAGAGCACAATTCTTAAATTGTAAATGAGTATTTTAGCTAGAAAATGGGGTAGTTTTAACTATGTATTGTATAATATATAATATCGTATAATATATTAGAATTGCTTTGATATGATCCAAGTTCCTCTAATATTATATAAACCATATATGTTATAAGAATAAGTTTCTAATAGAAAAAGAACTATCCCCCGCAACTTTTACAGCACATGTGGCACCATATTGGGGGAAAAACGGAAAAGCTGTGGGAAATTCGATTTATGCATAATTTATCTAGCGAACACGCCCTAAATAACCAAACTGTTTAGATTTTCATGGCGCGTATACGCACTGTGGGTCAATGGCAGCGAAAGCTTTTAGATAATGTTGCGATAAGTCCATTACTAATTATAGCTGAGTTATACAATGTATTTAGCCTGATCTCTTGGGATTAACAAATGTGTAACCAAGGCAAACATTATATTCATATTGTTCTCTCTCTCTCTCTCTCTCTCTCTTTGCTACAGGACAACAACCGGACAAATCTCTGCAATTAACTCGTATAACCGGCAGCAAACAATCGACACGTTGGGCGGACCTCATCCGCCATCAATACACATAATTACCACAGCTGACAATACACATACACACCCCACACACTTGCAAAGCCATCACGCACTGCGGGAGTAGCCTAAACCCCCCGTGGCAGGATGGGCGACAATATAATTGGCTCGGCAAGCTTCCTCCACTTGGGCGACATTGTTTCGCTCTATGCGGAGGGCAGCGTATGCGGTTTCTTGAGCACACTCGGGTGAGTACCATTCGTCACACACTCGTCGAGTACACTCATATATTCAGACTATTCAAATGCACTTGCACCGTGTGACATCTTAATTGAAGAACACGTTGCCAACTGTTGCATGAATGCCTTAAGACGTGAGGCTCTTGAAGGGGCAAGCTCTTGTTGAGAACCTCTTTTAGCACCTCTTTAAGAGCAGCTCTCTTTGAATACACTTAGTAGTAGGGTATATAATGTTATATATTCTTGTACAGCACAATGTGCTAAAGTGATTTAAAGAAAGGAGTATGAAATCTTGTTGACTTTAGTTTAACATGCATAGCAGTTCATATATTTAGCTTATATATTCATGATAAGCAAGTACAACATGCTTTCAGCGTATATAATGTTATATATTCTTGAGCACTGATAATGGGCAGAGCCGATTTTGATATAGACATATACTGGAATCGTGTTGACTTTAGTTAAATATGCATATCATTATGTATACTTGTATATATATTCATGATTAGCATGTTGTAGAGTATATAATGTTATATATTCTTGAACAAGATAAGGTGCTGAGCCGATTTAGAGAAAGGACTTGAAGGCATATACAGGAAATCGTGTTGACTTAAGTTAAATATGCATAGCAATATATTTATTGCTTATATATTCATGATAAGCAACTACAACATGTATATATGTATTGTAGAGTATATAATGTTATATATTCTTGAGCAGTAGGATGAATTGAACAGATTTTGAGAAAGGAGCTATAAAACATATACTGAAAAATATTGTTGACTTCAGTTAAATATGCACACCCTTGTTATACTGTTGTATATTCATGATAAACATGCTTAAGGATATATAGTGTTATATATTCTTGAACAGCATAAGGTGCTGCGCCGATGAAGAATGTATTGTAAACAAGAGTTATAGCGCAAACACTGCACAACGTGTAGTCTTCATGCATACCATATATATATATGTATATATTTACACTTTTTATATATAAGAATATATTGTTATATATTCTTGTACAGCACGCTAAGTTGAAGTGATTTAGTAGCTTTAAGTTTCATCGTTTTACTTAAAACCTTAGAGAGACCATACAGTAAACTATATTTATATATATTCATAATCGCTTCTCACAGTCTTGTCGATGATCGAACCGTTGTGTGCCCCGAGGCTGGAGACTTAACATGTCCGCCCAAGAAGTTCAGGGGTAAGTCGTACTACGAACTGTTAATCAATCGAATCATGGCTAATTATATGAACTACTTATCAGATTGCCTGATCAAAATATGTCCCATGAATCGATACTCTGCGCAAAAGCAATTCTGGAAGGCAGCAAAGCAATCGGCCAGCTCGAATACAGATCCGAATCTGCTGAAGCGTTTGCATGTAAGCAACAACAAACTCTCCAAGAAACGCAAAACTAACCTCTTTGTAATTGTAGCATGCTGCAGAGATCGAGAAGAAGCAGAACGAAACGGAAAACAAGAAGTTGCTGGGCACCTTCATACAGTACGGACGAGCCGTGGTGCAATTGCTCCACCTGAAGTCCAACAAGTATCTAACAGTGAACAAGAGATTGCCATCATTGCTGGAGAAGAATGCAATGCGTGTGTATCTGGATGCGAATGGCAACGAGGGCTCCTGGTTCTACATCAAACCCTTCTACAAGCTACGCTCCATTGGGGATTATGTTGTGGTTGGCGATAAGGTCATACTCAGTCCGGTTAATGCCGATCAACAGAACTTGCATGTGGCTGCCAATTATGAGTTACCCGATAATCCTGGCTGCAAGGAGGTTAACGTACTCAACTCATCCACATCGTGGAAAATCTCATTGTTTATGGAGCACAAGGAGAATCAGGAGCACATACTCAAGGGTGGCGATGTGGTGCGTCTCTTTCATGCCGAGCAGGAGAAGTTCCTCACAATGGACGAGTACAAGAAGCAATACCATGTCTTTCTACGGACCACAGGACGCACAAGTGCAACAGCGGCAACGAGCAGCAAGGCGCTCTGGGAGATTGAGGTGGTGCAGCATGATTCGTGTCGCGGTGGTGCCGGCGATTGGAACTCATTGTATCGCTTCAAGCATCTGGCAACCGGACATTATCTGGCAGCCGAAACAGAGTCCGATGTGGCGGCGGCGGCGACGGGTTCGATTGCATCAAGTGTGCATGAGTCGCTGCTGGGTGACAGCAGCAAGGACTCGGGACATGGTTCCACCATGAACTCCACTATGAATGGTGAGTGTGTGGATTGCTGAAATGATATATGTCTGACTAATCTTCTTAATCTTCTTTGCCAGACAAGGCCCTCAAGGGCAAGCAATATCGTCTGGTCTCAGTGCCATATTCAGCGGACATTGCATCGGTGTTTGTGCTGGATGCGACGACCATGGCCAGGCCAGATAGTCTGGTGCCACAGTCAAGCTATGTACGACTGCAGCACATTTGCTCCAATACATGGGTGCATGCCACATCCATACCCATCGATGCCGATGACGATAAGCCGGTGATGTCGAAAGTTTGCTGCTCTCCCATCAAGGAGGACAAGGAAGCGTTCGCACTCATTCCCGTTTCGCCAGTGGAAGTGAGAGATCTGGACTTTGCCAACGATGCATGCAAGGTGCTGGCCATGGTGACCAGCAAGCTGGACAATGGCAGCATCTCGATCAATGAGCGACGTGCACTCATCTCATTGCTCCAGGATATTGTCTACTTCATTGCGGGCATGGAGAACGAACAGAACAAGACCAAAGCTCTGGAGTTTACCATTAAGAATCCCATACGCGATCGCCAGAAGCTGCTGCGCGAACAGTATATACTGAAGCAATTGTTTAAAATACTGCAGGGTCCCTTTCAGGAAAATACAGCCGGCGATGGTCCATTCTTGAGGTTGGACGAGTTAAGCGATCCCAAGAATGCGCCCTACAAGAATATATTTAGGCTGTGCTATCGTATATTGCGTCTGTCGCAGCAGGACTATCGCAAGAACCAGGAATACATTGCCAAGCACTTTGGTCTGATGCAGAAACAGATTGGCTATGACATACTGGCCGAGGATACCATCACAGCGTTGCTGCATAACAATCGCAAACTGTTGGAGAAGCACATTACAGCGGCGGAGATTGAGACCTTTGTCGGTCTTGTGCGCAAGAACATGCACAACTGGGACTCACGCTTCCTGGACTATCTCTCAGATTTGTGTGTCTCGAATCGCAAGGCCATTGCCGTCACACAGGAGCTCATCTGCAAGAGTGTGTTGAGCGACAAGAACGTGGACATATTGATTGATACACAGGTGAAGGCACTGCGGGGCACTACGGCTGTGCGCTGCTACAAGGGCACCACGGAGGATGTGTGCCTCTCTACGCTCACTGAGGTCGCTGGCGATGATGAGGATCGCTCTGATGTGCAATCCACATCCACCACAACCACCTGGGATAGTGCGAGTCTTAACGATGAAGATGCTGCTGCTGTAATAGGCGAGAAATATGAGATACACTTGCAGTGGAAGGGACAACCGGTAAGGAGAATCGTTGAGGAGAGTCTCTCTTCATTCACTCAGCTAATGCAGTCCGCTTCTTTTAGACCTCTCGCTCCATGGCTGATCTGGCCAACTGTGCAGCCGATGGCTGTGAACAGGAGGCAGCCATATTGAACTACTATCGCCATCAGTTGAATTTGTTCTCGAACATGTGCCTGAATCGACAATACTTGGCTCTGAATCGACTCTCCCCGCAGCTGGACATTGATCTGATACTGAAGTGCATGTCAGACGAGACGATGCCGTACGAGCTGCGTGCATCCTTCTGTCGCCTGATGCTGCACATGCATGTGGATCGTGATCCACAGGAACCCGTTACACCCGTCAAATATGCTCGACTCTGGAGTGAAATACCCTCCAAGATGTCCATTATGGAGTGAGTAGAAGAATAAACACTTATACTTTGAAGCTTTGCTTAATTGTATCTACTTTCCATGCAGCTACGATGGCAAGAATCAGCAACCGGATCAGAATAAGCAGGCCTGCCGTGCCAAGTTTAATACAACCATTGCCTTTGTCGAGAACTATTTGTGCAATGTGGCCACCAAGGTGTGGCTATTCACGGATCAGGAGCAGAACAAGCTGACCTTTGAGGTGGGTTAACTGGGCAAACCAAGATGAACCAAGCAAGGTTTCTTCTCTATTAACACTTTATTTGGCAGAAGATGAACCAAGCAAGGTTTCTCAATTAACACTTTGTTGCCTTCTGCAGGTTGTCAAACTGGCCAGAGACTTGATATACTTTGGTTTCTATAGCTTCAGTGATCTGCTGCGCCTAACCAAGACACTGCTCTCCATACTGGATTGTGTTTCAGAGACAACAACTGGAGGTGCCTATGTCAACACGGATATTGATTGTGAGTAAACGTTGGAGTTTAAGTTAAGTTAGCTAAGTTAGTTTCTCCCAAATGACAAGCTGTCGAAGAGGAGGCCAATAGCGATGGTAAGCCTCGAGGTACCCCTTTTCCCCTATGCACTAATTAACATAATTCAATTTTGGATTACTTTCCCATTTTGCAGCTGAGGGTGGCGTGCTGCGCTCGATTGGCGACATGAGCACCGTGATGACCTCGTTGGCTCTGGGTTCTGTGGGTCAGGCAATTGCAGCACCTTCAATTGCATTGCAGCAACGCAAATCTGTGTCGCAGCTAATGAAGGAGTATCCACTGGTCATGGACACCAAGCTGAAGATCATTGAAATTCTACAGTTCATACTGGATGTGCGTCTGGACTACAGAATCAGCTGTTTGCTATCGATCTTTAAGCGTGAATTCGATGAGTCTGAGGTGATTGCTCAATCTCAGACAACACCTACCACGACAGCAGATCTGTCACAGCAGCAGCACCAGCAAGCGCCACAGCAGACGCCGCCTGCTAGTGCTGGCACCTCTGATGCTGAACAAATAGCCGCCGCCGAGGCTGCCATGGCTGCAGCGGCAGCAGCTGCAGCAGCAGCGGCTGCACGCCAGAAGAACATAGATCTCGAATCGATTGGTCTGCAGGCTGAGGGCATCTTTGATTGTGAGCGCAGCGATGCTGCCAATTTGGATCTGGATGGTCAAGGTGGACGCACATTTCTGCGTGTACTGCTGCACCTCATCATGCACGACTATGCGCCACTCGTTTCCGGTGCACTTCATTTGCTCTTTCGGCATTTCAGTCAACGACAGGAAGTGCTGCAGGCCTTTAGGCAGGTAAGATATATTGAATATATAGTAATTAATTCTCCAATCTACAGACGAATACCCAAGGCAGTTATTAAGTAGTTCCATCTGGGGTCATTCGGTTATTCTATTCTATTAGAAGTACCTTGTAGTATACTGGAACTTAGACGGGTTTCGAAAAGTTTTTAGAAACTCAAATCCTTACAGTTCGTCTGAGATTTTAATACTTATAATACTCCGCAAAGTATGCTTTAAATATATGATTTGCAAAAATCAGCAAAGTGGATTGTTAGCAACTGATTAATATTGGGTTGACCGAAAAGAAACCGCTGATTATACCCTTCGACCATTGAAAATGGTCAAAAAAGGGTATATTAACTTAGTGCAAATGTATGTAACAGACAGAAGGAGGCGTGGCAGACCCCATAAAGTATATATATTCTTACTCAGGATCACTAGCCGAGTTGATTGAGCTATGTCCGTCACACAGATCTCAGCTATTATAAATGCTAGAGGCACCAAATTTGGAATGAAGATTCATATGTACTCGGCGCAGATGAAGTTTATTTCAAATGTTGGGTGCCACGCCCACCGCCCCCGCAAATCAATAATTTAATTTTTTGAACTCAATTTGTAAGCGTTGCTAAATTGCAATCCGATCGGACAATAAACACAGAAGTTATTCAAGAAAGTATGAGCATAAAACCAAGTGCTTGTGTCAGCTAACAAGGGAGGCAGGCGAGCGCGAAGCTCGAGCGCCATCTGTCGGGATTCATTTCAAAGCATGTGCATATGCATATGTGTACATACATAGAAACATAGGTCGAAGGGTTTCCCACTGTCGCGACTGTTGCTTTTCTTACTGGTTTTGTTTATATTTGTTTGTTTGACGGCAATTTTAAATATGGAGCCCACAAGGGAGCATTTTCGTCATATTATATTTTACTTTTTTATTTCCGTAAAGGAAAAATGCAGCTGAGGTGGCTAAAAAGTTACGTGATGTGTATGGTGACAAAGCCTCAAAAGAAATACAGTGTCAAAGTTGTCAAATTCCGTTTAAAAGATTTTCTCACTCAAAGACAAGCCACGTTCAGGTCGGCCAAGTGCAGTTGATGATGATCGTTTTCAAGGCTTTAATCGAATCGGATCGTCATGTAACAGAGCGTGAGATTGGAGAGAAGTTAAATATACCACAATCAACCATACATGATCATATGATCATATGATCACCGATTTCTTTTCGGTCAACCCAATACAAGTAGTCAGTTCTCCTTAAGTTCCTTATTAGATGAACTTGATTTTTACAGTATACATATACATATGTATGTAGATATATTTTACACATATGTATGTACATATGTAGATTCTCTTCTAGCCCATCCTATGCATGGGTATCTCTTAACTTCGGTTCTCCGATGATGTCGCACATTCTTATCACTCTCTAATTTATCTTCAACTCTCTTGTGTTTGCATGCCACGCTCGCTTGTGTTTCTCCCTCTGCGGAGTTACGTGTTACTAACACTAACAATATAACGCTACTCAACACTCAACTGCCATCTATCTCTCTATCTCTCATACTCGTATATATCGTATGCGATCCACAACTAATACACTAACACACACAACTAATACTAAAGTGGACGTATACCGCATATCGTACTGAAAGATATTTTGATTTTGTATGTATTTCATTTTATGCCACACCCGAATTATGATCGACTAATGTGCCGCTCTCTCCTCTCTCTCTCTCTCTCTCTCTCTTCCTCTCTCTCTTTCTCGTCTAGGTGCAACTGCTGGTTTCGGACAGCGATGTCGAGTCGTACAAGCAGATCAAATCCGATTTGGATATATTGCGGCAGAGTGTAGAGAAATCCGAGTTGTGGGTCTATAAGGCGAAGGCAACGGACGAGCTGGGAGCAAGTGAAGCAGCTGCTGGAGCAGACAATTTGGAGTACGATGCAACATTGTCGCCAGAGCAGCGCAGTGAATATCAGAAGGTCAAGGAGATACTCATCAGAATGAACAAGTTCTGCGTGACAGCGGGTGAGTAGAGAAGGACCTTTAGGTTCTATTTAAGTCTATTTAAATGCAATTTTAGTCTGTTGAGGTCTAGTTAATTCTTATTTTGGTTTAATTTAGGTTTATTTAGTTCCAATTTAGGTTTATTTAGGTGAAATTTTGGTCTGTTGAGGTCTATTTAAGTGTTATTTAGGTCAAATTTAGGTCTATTAAAGGTTATTTAGTTCCATTTTATGTCTTTTTCGGTCTATTTAGGTTTATTTGGGTCATATTTAGGTATATGTATGTTTTTTTAGGTTGATTTAGGTTTATTTTCCCATTTAAGTTTATTATGATACTATTTAAGTATTATTTAGGTTTTATCAACGTTATACTTAGGACTATTTGGGTTCTTTTTAGATTTTATTTGAGTTCTACTTAACTTAGGTCTATTTAGGTCCCTATTAGATCTTTTTAGTTGTATTTTGGTTATAGTTATGTCCTATCTAGGTCTATTTCGGTTTATTTAGTTCCAATTTAGGTCTACTTTGGTCCTTTTAAGATCTATTTAGAACTATTTGGGTCATATTTATACCCTTCGACCATTGAAAATGGTCAAAAAAGGGTATACAAACTTTGTGCAAATATATGTAACAGGCAGAAGGAGGCGTCGGAGACCCCATAAAGTATATATATTCTTGCTCAGGATCACAAGCCGAGTCGATTGAGCCATGTCCGTCTGTCTGTCTGTCTGTCTGTCTGTCTGTCTGTCTGTGTGAACGCACAGATCTCAGCTATTATAAAAGCTAGAGTTACCAAATTTGGCAGGAAGACTCCTGTGTACAATAAGCTGATCAAGTTTATTTCAAATGTTATGTGCCACGCCCACCGTCCCCGCAAATAAATAATTTAATTTTTGAACTCAATTTTTAAGCGCTGTATACAAGATACAACTTTCAGACTTTAACATATACTAAGCTCATTCAAATATCTACGTATTCTCGAAATTGCAATCCGATCGGACAATAAACACAGAAGTTATTTAAGAAAGTAGTACATAAAACCAAGTGACCTTCCTATGGATATTTAGGTCTATTTGGCTCTTGCTCAGGTCTTTTTAGCTTCTATTTATGACTATTTAGGTTCGTTTTAGGCATATTTATGTCTATTTAACTGTGTCCTCTCTCCCCTTTCAGGTCCCATTGTCAAGCCACGCAAACACGAACAGCGTCTGCTTCGTAATGTAGGTGTGCACACTGTCGTATTGGATCTGTTGCAGAATCCTTATGACGAGAAGGACGATGTGCTGATGAAGGAGTTGATGTGTCTGGCGCACGAGTTTCTGCAGAACTTTTGTCTGGGCAATCAGCAGAATCAGGTGCTGCTGCACAATCATCTCGATCTGTTCCTGAATCCAGGTGTAAGTTAATGCAATCAATAAATAGATGTTCCTTTTTATATGAAATGTGTTTACCCCTGACAGATTCTTGAGGCCAAGACGGTGTGTGCCATCTTCAAGGACAACTTGGCACTGTGCAATGAGGTTACCGACAAGGTGGTGCAGCATTTTGTGCACTGCATCGAGATCCATGGCCGCCATGTGGCATATCTGCAATTTCTACAGACCATTGTGAAGGCGGAGAATCAATTCATACGCAAGTGCCAGGACATGGTGATGCAGGAGCTGATCAACGCTGGCGAGGATGTGTTGGTCTTCTACAACGACAAGACATCGTTTCATCATTTCGTACAGATGATGCAACAGCAGCAGCAGCGACGCCAATCCTTTCACGACGACAGTCCATTGAAGTACCACGTGGAGCTGGTGAAGCTGCTCGCCTGCTGCACCATGGGCAAGAATGTCTACACGGAGATCAAATGCAACAATCTTCTCTCGCTGGACGACATTGTGACCATCATTTGCCATCCACTCTGCTTGCCCGAGGTAAAGGAGGCCTACGTGGACTTCCTCAATCATTGCTACATCGACACTGAGGTCGAGATGAAGGAGATCTATGCATCGGGACATATGTGGAGTCTGTTCGAGAAGAGTTTCCTGGTCGATCTTAATCTCTTGATATCGAATGCAACGGCACCAAGCAACAAGACCCTCTTGGCTTATGTCCTCAATGGCGTCACCAATCTGCTGAGCAGCTTCTTCTCCAGCCCCTTCTCCGATCAGAGCACCATAGTGCAGTCGCGTCAGGTGATCTTTGTGCAGTTACTCCAGGCTGCTTATCGTCTTACCCAATGCAAGTGGCTCTCGCTCGCCGATCGCTTCAATGTGGAGAACTGTATAAAAACCCTTACCGAGTCGGCGAAGATGCGCAGCATTGTGCTGCCGCTGGAACTGGAACAGCAGGTGGCCAATATGTCCAGCAAGACGGCAATGTTGACGCGCCAGACCACCAAATGGCTGCTGGCCTCCAAGCAACCCAAATACGAGACACAGCAGTCGGCGAATCTGATGCGCTGGGATCGATCGATCATCGAGGGATTGCAGGACATTGTGTCGCTGCTGGAGGATCAGTTGAAGCCAGTTGTCGAGGCGGAGCTCTCGCTGCTCGTCGACATACTCTATCGCTCCGAGCTGCTCTTCCCCCCTGGCACCGAGGCACGCAAACGCTGCGAAAGCGGCGGCTTCATTCGCAAACTGATCAAGCACACCGAGAAGCTGCTCGAGGAGAAGGAGGAGCGTATGTGCGTCAAGGTCTTGCGCACACTGCGTGAGATGATGGCCATCGATGTGAACTATGGCGAAAAGGGTGATGCACTGCGTCAGACTCTCCTGCTGCGCTATTTTCAGCGCAAGAGCGCACCCAAGCTCGAGGAGGATCACACGCCACAATTACCTGGAGCAGCTGCAGCGGCGGCAGCGGCTGCTGTGGCTGCGGCCGCTGCTGCTGCGGCTGCTGCAGCTGCTGCCTCTGCGGCAACTGCAGCGGGTTCTGCTGCTGCGGGCTCTGCCGATCCAGCCAAGCAACTGCATCTGGTTACCCATGGACCTGGGGCCAAGTACTTGGCACGTGCGGACAAGACACTGCACGAGATGCAGAATCATTTGGATCGCGAGGGTGCCTCCGATTTGGTTGTGGAACTGGTCATCAAGTCTGTGCATTCACCCAACATCTTCGTGGAGGCCGTGGAGCTGGGCATAGCGCTGCTCGAGGGCGGCAATCCGATCATACAGAAGGGCATGTTCCAGAAGTTCCTCAGCGACGATCTGAATCAGGCCTTCTTCAAGGTGTTCTTCGAGAAGATGAAGGATGCACAGCAGGAGATCAAGTCGACGGTGTCGGTGAATACCACAGATATTGCAGCCAAGGCGCATGAGCACAAGCAGGACGGGAATCTGGAGCTGGACAAGATTACACGCAAGCATGGGCTCAAGAGCAACGGAGTCGTCATCACCGATGAACTCAAGCGGGAGCTGCACAACGCTGGCCTGGCCACGGCTCGTGCCTATGGCAATGCCAGGAATATACACTCGGGCGAGGATAGCTCGGCGATCAGTGTGAACAGTCCGCTAGAGGATATACTTGCAGAGAAGCTGGAGAAGCATCGTGACACCAAGGAGCAGCGCAATCAGTTGTCAAACAAAGTGCTTGTCATGCAGCCCATCTTGCGGTTCCTTCAATTGCTCTGCGAGAATCATAATCCCGATCTGCAGAATTTGTTGCGTAATCAGAACAATAAGACAAACAACAATCTCGTCTCGGAGACTCTCATGTTCCTCGATTGCATCTGTGGATCTACCACAGGCGGCCTGGGACTACTCGGTCTATACATCAACGAGCACAACGTGGCCCTGATCAATCAGACGCTGGAGACTCTCACCGAGTACTGCCAAGGACCGTGTCATGAGAACCAGAACTGCATTGCAACACACGAGTCCAATGGTTTGGATATAATAACCGCATTGATATTGAACAACATCAATCCGCTGGGAGAGAATCGCATGGATCTGGTGCTGGAGCTGAAGAACAATGCCTCCAAGCTGTTGCTGGCCATCATGGAGAGTCGTGGCGATAGCGAGAATGCGGAGAGAATACTCTACAACATGAATCCCAAGCAATTGGTTGAGGTGGCCTGCAAGGCCTATCACCAGGAGGAGCTTATCGACGAACAGTACGATGCCGATGACCCCAGTGCCGCGACCGATGATGATGATGCAACTGTTAGTCCGCGTGAGGTTGGACACAATATCTATATACTCTGCCATCAGTTGGCACAGCACAACAAGGAGCTGGCCGCATTGCTTAAGGCATCCGAAGATCCTCAATCGGCCAGCTTCGATGCCAAAACGAGTCAGGCACTCATGTACTACGCAACGCACACGGCACAAATTGAGGTACGCTCCGTCTCTCTCTCTCTCTGTTAATTTACAGCTGTTAACTGCAGCAGAGTTGCTTAATTGAATTAACATTCTATGAGCTTCTTTTACAGATTGTGCGCAACGATCGCACACTGGAGCAAATTGTATTCCCGATACCTGAAATATGCGAGTACCTGACAACGGATACTAAAATCAAAATACTTAATACCGCGGAACGTGATGATCAGGGCTCCAAGGTGGCGGATTTCTTTGACAAGGCCGAGGAGATGTTTAACGAAATGAAATGGCAGAAGAAACTGCGAAGTACGTCAACTTAATTGTGTGCAAATTGAACATTAAAATGGGCCAGTGTTGTGTAATGTACAATGTGCGTTATTCCAGGTCAACCTCTGCTCTTCTGGATTAGCAGCTACATGTCACTGTGGAGCAATATACTCTTCAATTGCGTTGTGGTCATCAATATGATTGTGGCCTTCTTCTATCCCTTCGATAATACTGTGCCAGGTATGATATAGGGGTTGTGAAAGCTCAATTAATTCACACACGTCCTTGCAGTACTTCTTTATTCGACACGCTAACACAGCATGCCTCTCTCACTCTTAATGTTAGTTTACATAGGTTTAACATAGTCATCGTGTTATATAAGTACATATCGATATATCAGTGTGAACCTCTACCAGCCTAATACAGGGTGGATTAGGGATTATTTATTTATTTAGGATTATTTATTAATCATTTGATTACTTTACCTTAACTTCTTCTGCTTTTTTAGAGCTCAGTTCGCATATTTCGCTACTGTTCTGGGCCATATTGATATTCTCTTTGGTAATTGTTATAACGCTGCCCCGCGAATCGGGCATACGCACATTCATCGGCTCGGTAATACTACGTTTCATCTTTCTGCTTGGGCCAGAGTCGACACTCTGTCTACTGGGGGTCGTAACGGTGAGTGAGAGGACTCTCAAGTACCGCAGATAAGATTGTATACATTCTCTCTCTCTCTCTCTCTTATTGTCTCGCAGGTGACACTGAAGAGCGTACACATAGTGAGCATAATGGGGAATAAGGGTACGCTGGAGAAGCACTTCCTTAAGATCATTACCGACTTCCAGTTGCTCTACCATTGCATTTATATAGCATTTTGTTTTTGTGGTCTCATCTTTCATCCATTTTTCTACTCGCTTTTGGTAAGTCTAGTTGATATAAATATAACATATATCATATGTGATCTAATCTGATCTAATCTGCCATCTTGTAGCTCTTCGATGTGGTCTATCGCGAGGAGACTTTAGTCAATGTGATTCGCTCGGTGACTCGTAATGGACGTTCGATTGTTTTGACCGCCGTCTTGGCATTGATATTGGTTTATCTCTTCTCCATCATTGGTTACATGTTCTTCAAGGATGACTTTCTGGTATCTGTGGACTTCGAGGAGCCGGACGCTGTTACGCTATCGGTGCCCACAACCACTGAGGAGACGTGTGCCAAGCCAGACGAGCTGGGCAGCTGCAATGTGAATCCTGCACAATTGATTGCAGCCAATGCGGGCAATGGAGGTGGTGGTGGTGGTGAAGCCAAGGAACGTTCGTGTGACTCGCTGGTCATGTGCATTGTGACAACTCTGAATCAGGGACTACGCAATGGAGGTGGCATTGGTGACATACTGCGAGCACCCTCAAGCAAGGTAATCTATACTGAGTTTTGCAAATTTTAAAAGTTTACTAATTTTGCATTTCTTTGTGACTTTAGGAGGGTCTCTTTGTGGCGCGAGTTATCTACGATCTGCTCTTCTTCTTCATTGTCATTATTATTGTGCTGAACTTGATATTCGGTGTCATCATTGACACTTTCGCTGATCTGAGATCGGAGAAACAGCAAAAGGAGGCCATACTGAAGACAACATGTTTCATTTGTTCCTTGAATCGATCGGCCTTTGACAACAAGACGGTTAGCTTTGAAGAGCACATCAAGAGCGAACACAATATGTGGCATTATCTGTACTTCATTGTGCTAGTCAAAGTCAAGGATCCAACCGAGTTTACCGGACCCGAGAGCTATGTCTATGCAATGGTTAAAGCGGGCATTTTAGAATGGTTTCCACGGCTGCGTGCCATGTCGCTGGCAGCAGTTGATGCCGATGGAGAGCAGATCGAGTTGCGCAGCATGCAGACACAGTTGCTGGAGACGCAGCTACTCATTAAGAATCTGTCGACACAGCTGCATGAGCTCAAGGATCACATGACAGAGCAGCGTAAGCAGAAGCAACGACTTGGACTGCTCAACACGACGACTAACAATCTATTGGCATTTCAATGAGCCGAACAAACTAGGAATAGAGCCAAGGCAACCTACTTGGAAGGAGGGTAGAGAGAAGAAACGATTGAATTTAAAACATTCCCTTGTGTAGAGCATGCACTACATAGATGTTAACTTAAAAGTATTTGCACTATTTCCAACTGTAACTTCTTGAAATCTCAGAAGACAGTCGCTCGAAAGGATTCCGTTTGTTTTCCATATATACCTTTTTACTCGAAACATAAGCTTTCGCTGCTCCGCAATATTACTAAATAGAAGAGCCTTAATTGTCTATATAAGATTTGAATGCCAACAAACAACAATTCTCTCTCTGTCTTAAGACTTGACCATTTCCAGATGATAGCAAGAACCATGTAACCTTCATTCTATATATACTTTACATAGTAATAACTCACTCAGAGAACTTAGGGCTGTTAAACTGTTATTTAGTGGATTTCTTGATCCGCAATTTCACAATTTAGACAAGTTGTTTCCAATCTATCTATATCTATATACACTTTACACCCTGTTACGGTACATACATACATATGTCGCAAGGCGGCTCGAAAACATTTACTTAATATTGTTCATCTGCGCTGTTTTAAGTTACTTATCAATTATTAATTGTTATATAAATGTTTACAGTAGTAAATTGCAATCAAAACCCTAATTAATCCTTTTTGTGATCTTACGTTCCCTTATATATTCAAATTTTCGAATTGTTTACCCTGTACTCGATACGAGTTTTGTTGGTTAATTTTATTGTAAGCTAACATTTAATTAATATCCTAAGTGAATCTGTTCTATTCTTAAGCTATTTTAATAAAATGAATTCAATATCAATGAATTGGTTTCATTAATCAACTCAATGCGAGAAACAAAACACCCTTTTATTTTTATCCAACATTTTTTATTACATATTATTTAAACTACGATTCATTTTCATAAAATTGTTCAATATGCTCTTGAGATTATCGTTTTTTTGTTTCAATCAGTATGTTTTTAATTGTATAACTACATATGGTTGTATATTTGTATGCATATATATATGTATGTATATATAATTGTAAAGATTTCATTCGATTTGCTCTTGCTTAAAATCATATTCAAAGTTCAATGAAAACCAATTGAGATAATTCCTTTAAAGTGTTTTCTGTTTTCTTTGAACTTTCAACAGACCTGTATAAAAGTATAAAATCATTTAGCCAATCTAAAAATAACACTGGAAGCTATTGAAAATATGATGATGATGATGATAATGTTGACGAGTAGTTTCTGTGAAAGGTGCACGGAGTGAGAGTACAAAATTTCAAATAATACTATAAGTTCTGTGGCAGTTAACATAATTAGAATCGTTGTAGGAAATACTTGGAGGGCATGTAGATTAAGGGGGGCAAAGGGGGATGGAATTGTGGTAATACAGAATTGAGTTGGAAAGCGGCAGATACTTGGGGGAATTTTTAACAATCATTATTTATAATCTTTTGCTATATTTATAAATGTGAAAAGTTACTTATTTAATTAGACATTTTACTGCCTTTTGCTTTTCTGCTGTTGTACATTAATTCATTTGGTTATTTGGTTATTGGTTAGTACTATTATTTACTTTTGCATATGTGTGTGTTTGGAAGAGAAAGAGAAGGAATTGTTGTAGTAGTAGTTGTAATTGTAGTAGTAGTAGTATTAAAAACACTGCAATCATACTATGCGTGCAGTGTGTATAAATTAGTTTTGTTCTTTACCATATTTAATATTAATTAACAATATTTCATTAACTTCTCATAGTACAATTCGTGGCATCTATTGTATAATAAAAATGTATTATTCATGTTTCTTGTTAAAATTAGGTTCTTGTATTTTTTAGGTACAAAGAAAATCTCATGGCCATTGCACAGTGTGCCAAAATTCATTTCCATCGGTCAAAAATTTAAAATCTCTTAAAAGAACAAAGTATTTCGATCATTAATATGTTTTAAATTGCCTATACTTTTGATCTCTGATTATATAAACATATTTTAAGACAGTAGTTTGCTGATATTCAAAAATAAAATTCGTACTTATTGGTGGTTTGTAAATGTAGCTTGAAATGCACAACTTACATGCATGTTTTCAGGGTATTTGCAATATAATGTCTGTCTAATGATAAAAATATTCGGAATATGCAATATTTTTATGTGAACTGACTTTCGTATAATGATAATGTTGACACACAACCGTTTGAGGCAGGAGCACACAATATTCCTATGCCTATTATGTAAAGCCAGTTACTGTCGAACAAATAGGAACACAATATGTTGAAAACAATAGCATTACTAATATGAATGCCGTTCTAACTGTTAATTCGAATAAATACCCCAAAAAAGGCATCAAATGTCAAAGTTATATATTCCTTTTCTTCATCTAATTGTTGATTCATTATCATCTTTCACTAAATATCTTTGAAACGATTTATCAAACAAAGACTTGCTGGATAAGTAAACAGAGATTCCGTAAAATAAAATACTTTTCAATATAGCAAATAGTTAAAAGAAAGCGTGGATTGAAATAAAGCTACTACTATTTGTTTTACCTACAATTTCTTAGCTGTAAGCAATAGAAGTAGTATCTTTTTTTCAATTTAGCGAACCGATGGAACTAGGCAGATGGGGCACAGCGCATTGTTGGTTTGTTTGATTTGAACTAAAACTCTTTTTAATTCCTTTAAAAAAGCCTTTCGAGCTGAAGCTGTTTCGTTTAGTACTGCTAACATGTTTGTTTTTTTTTTAATAAGAATTCGAGTTAAATAGCTGCATAAAATTAGTTTGCGACTAGAATTAAGTGGTTTGCTTTTTTCAGTTTTGTGTGAGTGTATGTGTTTGTATATATGTATATAAATGTATTGTTAAGTTTGTATACTAACAACTCATTTACGCGTATGTATGTAAATATATGTAGATATATATATGTATATGTATGTATATGAATAAATTTGTTCATACTACACTTTAACTGCATGCTTCGAATTTAGTTGCCAAAGAAAATCGGCTAATGCTCGATCGATCGAGAGAGAATCAATTAAAGCTATTGACTCACAAAATGCTATGTCACTATGCGTCTCATATACAAAAGCATAACTGGTTAATGCGAATCATTTGAATGTTGTTGTTGTTGTTGTTGAAGAAATGCTGAGTTATGCTCGTTTCCTTTGTGTCTCTATATTATATATAAAGTTATATATGCATGTTGTGTGCCCAAACCAGCATGAAGCCTTTAGACTGTGGTGCCATAGGCGTTGTTAAACACAGCACGTGAGCTATCCGTATCCAGCGATATATCCTCGGGACTGGCCAAATCGACGCGCACATTTGAGTTAGTGCGTCGACGTGCCGTCTGCGCAGCTCCCCAATTGCTGAGGGTCCAGTGAAAGCCAGAGGCACTGGCTGCAGGCTCTGCATCTACTTTGACCTGCGTGCAAACCTGCAGCAGAATAAAGTTTGATATATAAATAAGAAATTAAGATTAGATGAATTGTGAAATACGCACCTCGCGATTGCCACAAGGTAAGGTTTCTGTGCCATTGCCCAGTGCAGATCCTGATACCGAACCCGAGCCCGACTCCCGAGTGCTGCCAATGCTGCTGCTGCTGGCCAGCGAATCATTGCTGGACTCCATGACCGCTCCGTGGTATCGCGCAACCGAGTGAACAGCCTTTATAGAATATCATTTAAATGGTTTAATAGATTAAATAATTGCTCAATAAGTAAAAGCAACTAATTGCAAACGCACCATTGCATCGCCGCCTTGACAGTCCTCAATCGATTTGAGTATCTCCCACACAAGCTCCGAGTCGAGCGGTATCGGTTGCTCCGTATCACGATTGTAAATCGCAATGGCAATATGCACGGGATGCGGCACTGGCAATGGTATAAGCAGCTTCTCCGTCACGCTACGTTCGCTGCAATTCTGTTTCCATGGACGCCAGGGTTTTTTCGCATCTTGTAGCGCTTTTGGCTGTGCACGATGGGCGCGAACTCGTGGTGTTGTCAAGCCCACAGACATGTCACTAAAACGTATGAACAGAATAAGACTTTAGAGATAAATGAATGAACATAAAGTGATCACATACCGTTTCTCTGGTTTGCGAAAGGTTAACGTAATCCGTGATCTCGGATTGAATGCGGTCACCTCGAGGAATGGTAAATGCACCTGGACATTGCCACGCGGTGCATACACATTGCCCAACAGGTCCAGCCCCTTCGAACCTATCACATCGTTGGCATTCTTAACCATCTCAGTGTAGCGTATTAAATCAAGCGAGGCATGTGGTTCTAGCTTAAAATGCGTATCATTTTCAGTCAATGGCGTTAGAAAATCTAAACTAAATATTTCCGTATAGATGAGACCGGCCAGGCCAGGCCAATCGTTGACAGAGAGACCCTGTAAGTCATAAATATATATTAAATAGAACTTCATATATTCCATCTTAACCTCACCTTATTATCCCAGAATTCTTCCTCACTTATGGACAGTCTACCGATGACATGAGACGGATAGTATTTCTCGAGTAAATGGGCGGCCAATTGTATAGCAATCTACATAGATTAATACAAAATTAGATTAGTTTATAAAATAGAGTTTATATTATATAATAATATAGCGCACCTTTAATTCTTTGGTATTCAGCTTAATGCGAGACTTGACCTGCGTGGTTAGTGTCGTTTGCAGCTCCCTTCGCCGTTTCTCTAGCTTCTCGTGGAGTGTGCTCATCAAATCCTGTGCCTCACGATCCAGCGCCAAGTATGGGCCCGTTTTCGATAGCTGTGCCGAGAACGGGCCAAAACAGGCCTCGACAAACTGCAGGAAATCCTGTTGCGGCTGTAATACAACACGTTCTGTAGCATGTTGATAGGCCTGCAGCTCATCCAATTCCATTTTAGCCTCAAGTGCTGCCAACGCCTGTTCCGGACGTATTATGAAATAGTAATCCAGTGCCAAGCCAGGTCCTGCAATACGCTTAACCGCAATGCTGTCCGAGGCCGGAATCCGACCACATTTCTTGATGAACAAATGAAATGTGAGTGAATCCCAGAGCAGTCGAAATGTATAACGTACTACGCCAACTGCAATTAATTGATAGTTAATGAGGTTCTTGATTTGTATAGCTGCCATATATCTCTACCTATCAGAACGATTCCTGTTGCCAGCGGACAGAATAGCGTGGCCACCACAATTGCCGCCAGCGGCTGCAATAGGCCCTGTATGAGAAACTTCCAGACGAGTGCCTCGAGTAGAATACAATAACGATTTCGCGTGTTGTCCGGGGCATCAAGATCATAGACAAGTATCATATATATATGCAGCAGCAAGACAAATACGGGAATCCACAGGGGAGCGCTCAAGGCCAGTCCAATGCTGAGAAAACTGGTAGCCAAGCATATCAAGGGAAATGCAAACAGAATGACAACCGTGCCCAGAAATCCTTTGACAAAGTAGTTCCATGTGCGATTCAGATTACGTGTCAAGCCCTTGCCAATGAATCCTGCAAGCAGATGTTAGATGTTACTATATAAAACTGCAGTAAATATTTACTGTAATCTCTTACCCGTATCCGGTTCCGTTTCGAAATGCGTGCGTGACTTTGATATGTGCCGCCAGAGTGCAATGAGACGCGATGCGAGGGTCTGCGTTATGCTTGTCTTACGTGGAAAGAGTGTGCCATTGATTTGAGAAAGCTCTAGATCGGGCATGAAAGGCTTCACACAGAAGAGAGCACGCAGACCGAGGGGACTGCACCAGGGAACCAGTATGCCCAGTAGAAACATCATGTTCCAGGTCCAACACCAGATGCGCTGCATTAGATTCAAGAGACGCCAGAAGGGCCAACGTGTGCTGGTGGTGCGTATCATTTCCTTTTCGACCAGAAAGACAGGTTGACTAGGATCCGAACGGGGCGTAACTATTGAGGTGGCCTGCTGACTTATCACTGTGGGAATCACATCCGATTGTCCTTGAAAATTGCGTCGTATTATCCATGCCTGTGGCGACCAGATGCGACAAGCCCATTGGAAGCTGCGGGTCGGCGTTTTGGCATTCTTCAGCTCATTCAGCAGCACTGGCTCACGCTCCTTCATAAAGGCAAGATCGCGTGACAGAAAGTAGGCGGTCTGATGCAGATTGTGTTGGGTGCACATCTTCAGTGCCTCCTCGTGGGCATACCAGGAACACTTGTACAGCTTGTGCTGCTCGGCATTGCGCAGCTTGGAGCGCAGCCAAGGCGCAACTCGCGACAACACTGAGTGATCGTTGGACAAACATTTCTGGTGATCCTCACGCGTACGCTTAATATCCTGCTGCACCTTATCGACGGCCTTGTACATAATTACGACCGACTGAGCCTGCTCGACCAGCAGTTGCGGCACACCATTGCCCAGCTCGGCCAGCTTGTTATTGGACATAATGGAGCTATAGACACGTTGCAAGTATTCCTTCATCACTGCCTCGTTGACTTCCTCCTCGATTTCCTTATCGTTTAGCTTCTTGGCGCGTAATTCGGCAATGAGACGCTCTCGGAAGTGCAGAAACCAGCCACGTGTCTCTCTCTCCAGTATGCCAACGATAATGGGCAATGCTTTGCGCATGATGTCGCGACAGAACAGGCGCAGATCAATCTCCTGACCCTTGGGTGTGAGGAATAGATATGGCACTGGCTGTGTCACCTCGCAGCTATTGAAATCAAACTTCTCCATTGTGGCACGACGCAACATTTTACGCACATACGAACAGAGTCCATCCAGACAATCCTCAAACTCAGGCTGCAAACACAAATGGAGTTAGTTATGAACAGAATCAGTTGCTAGACTACTTACACGGCAAACAAGCTCGGCAATTAGAAAGCGACAGCGTTCCTCCTTTATTTTATAATCCAGATTGTGTGCCAACAATGCGGGCACTCCAATGAACATGTCCGCCAATCCGATGAGTGCTTCGAGCAGCGCCTGTGCCGCATGCACCACCGAGAAGAAGTGCGAGAAGATACGTGCACGTGCGGTGACCACCACAAAGCGTGCCGCCAATGCCAAATCACTAAGAAAGGAATCGTGGGCACGCAGTGTGCCCTTCTGCAGCAGCTGCGACAGTCGCCATTTGTGCACTTGACCAGAGAAATGCAGACTCGGCACATCGAATTCCCTGTGAATACAAATACAAAGAGTTGTTAGAACTAATTTTGGAGAATTTAGAGAACACGACAAGAACAACAACATAAAAGACACACATTAATGTATGATATATCTATTATATATAATATATACTATATATGATAAAGGCACAAATCAATGACAAATTGTTAGCATGCGTTGGAAGCGTGGACAAGATTCTGAACAACAACGGTTTATATGTATAATATTGTTTTGCACTTGTTTGTTTGCCAGTTTTCTAAATTTTAAATGGGTGTATAGTGTTTTGATTGATACTTTGTAAACGGTTCAATAGAGCAAAGAAAGTTTGATTTCTTTAGAATAAAGTGTAAACTGAAATTTAAATTAAAGTTTGATACAAAACAACTTATGAAAATATAATAAAAAAATATATGTACTATTAAATAAATAAATATAATATATGTACTAAAATAATAACTGAAGGTTAAGACAACGGAGCACAAGTATCTTCTTGGATTTGAAAGATATAAGGTCGCTTAGTCCAGGAATAATTGGACTGCATAAGGAGTTCTAAGCTTATTAGGGAGTACAATAAATGCACAATTTTCCCCCCGTTAAATAATAAATAGATAACCCTTAAAAAACCCGCTTAATCTCCAAGAGTTCTCATATATATATACAATATATATAACCCATAATAAACCCTGTTAATCTCAAAGAGGTCCAACACATCTTTGATTCTCCGCATGCAATATTTATATTTGCTTTAAATTTTATTCATGCATAAATTTTGTATAGCTTAATTTATGAACACACATCAAATGAAACACGCACATAATTGATGCATGTTTGAATTGAAAATGAAAAGAATATATATAGTTGTACTATATATGGTATGTTTTTTTGGTATGTACAATAAGTTGTAAAAGAAAGAAACACACACTGAGACTAAATAATTTTGATTGCAATGGCAAACACACGTAAAACATTTACTTCGTTTGTTTTGTTTTGTTTTGTTTAAGTTTCTTTGCTTATTTTGCTTTGTTTATTTACCCATTTTTACGTATTGTTTCCAATTGTTCCAAAGTTAATTTCTTCGGCTTTCCATATTTATCCTTTTGCAAGCTTTACGAAAATACATATATTTTTCACACAACAAATACATTTTAGCTCCTCACACTCCATTACGTATGCGCCGTGTGCGCCATAAGTTATTTAAAGTTAGATTTAATGTGTTTCTTGGTGTCTGGCATGCAACTTAAGTTAAGCAAAACTAAAAAGAATAGATAGAAAAAGCAATTTGGCTGCTTTTCACTTTTGGAACATGCTTTAAATTTGAGTTTATCTTGATTTGTTTTTGGCTTGAAAGCAGCTGACTATGCGTGCGCAATGTACATATGAATTGATTGCTGTTGCTGTTGTTGCTGTTGTGGCCTAGTGAATGAGACCGAAGTGGGTGTGAAGCTGCGGGTTTTTTAGCGGTATGTTTAAAGTACAAAACGAAGCCAGAGTTGCCAGTAGTGTTTACAAGAACTTAATAATACTAGAACCTCGAATAGTATATTTATTTTATCTTTGAATTGCATTTTAATCTATGCAGATTTCAAGAGAGAGAGAAAGTTTTGAATACCTAAATAACACTAAGTATATTTCTGCATTATAAGCATCCCTCAATTGAATCTTATTTCGACTCCATTTCTAGCTGTTAATTGGCTAAAACTGGCAAAACTTTGCAATAGTATCTTTACTTTATCTTTGAAGTGTACAGATTTCTCGAGAGAGAGAGAGAGAGAGAGAGTTGCTTATAACTAAATAATACTAACTGTATTTTATATTTTTTCACTAAAAGCATCCCTGAATTGAATCGTATTTGGACTCCATTTCTAGCTGTAAATTGGCTAAAACTGGCAACACTGTGCAGCAGCGCTTGCAGTGGGCAGAATTGCGTTAATTTCACCATAATCGATTAGCAGGTGCAGCCCCCCCTTTTACCACACTGTTGTCCCCTGAGATTTACACCTCTCTGCAACTCACCCAGTTTCGCGCAAACTCTTCAACTGTGCATTGGTTAGACGCCGTGGCTCTCCACTGCCATCGGAGGCAACCGCATCCAGTTCATCAAATGGCGGCGCTATAAATAGGTCACTCTGATTAATGGGACGCTTCTTGCGTCCGCTGACACTGTTCGTCGCATTGCTGACAGTCACATTCAGGCTGCCACTGGCCAAGGCTTGTGGCAGTACTAAAGAGGGAGGGAGGGGGAGTGGAAATATGTTCATCATTATCATTATGCCAATAATATTCAATGTGCACTAACCGATGGGGAAACTCTTCCAGTGATATAAGAACTGTTCGGCCACGCTCTTGATCTGCTCCACTAGTTGCTCCACTTCGGCTGGTGCACCCACCAAATTGATATTGAATTCGACGGGTTCACGCTCGGGTGCGAGCAGAGTTTGTGGTCGCAGCAACTGCTGCTGCTGCTGGCTGCCAGCACTACTACCTGCTACTTGCGGAGCAGCGGGGGGCTGCAGAGACATGGCTGGCAAGGGGAGAGAGCCTTGATCAATTCTCTTTCTCTCTCTCTCTCTCTCACACACTCTCTCGTCCAGCAGATGTTGTTGTTGTTGTTGCTGCAAGCTTACTTCATCGTTGAGCGTCTGCGTTTTTTGGAAAAGCTGAAAATAATAATTTTGTGGAATCTGTTAATATGTTAATCCATCCACCAAACACTAACAACTGAAATCGCTGAGATGCCCGCCATATTAATATTAATGATCCAATTGAAAACACACACACACACACGCAATGCATAAGTGTGTGTGTGTGTGGATCGCGCACAAAAAAATTCCAGCAAACTGATGTAAACAATTAGTTAAAGTGTAAGCGAGACAGAGAGGGAAAAGAGAGAGAGAGAGAGAGAGAGTGAGAAATAAAGGGAAAAAGAAGAAAGAAGGGTAGAGGCAGGGAAGGCAGGGTATAGACCGAATGGAAAGGAGTGGGGTGCTAGTGCAGGGAAGGCAATTAAATGCCGTTTTTCGCACAGGCACTTGACTTATATTACACTTTACTCACTAACTAGCTAACTTGTTGGCTTAAACACACAATCTTCATGAATGCAAACAACCTTTCACAACACATTCGCCGCACTCTTAACTCAATTTCGTGGTTCGTTAACTCCGACGAGACGACGGATTTCGAGTCCGACCATGTTTCCGACATTGCTGGACCCTAACAAAAAAAAAAAAACAGTTTCGCCTGCCAATTGTGCGTTCCACGCCCAACGCACAGACAAAACACCCTGCCAGCCCTCCGCCCTACCTCAATACACATACACACGCACACACACAGACAGCACAGACTACACTCGTATCTCCCATTGTTTAATTGCGGCGCACACAGTCTGCAGTTGGTTTTGAGTTACAGTTTGCTTCGGTTTTACCTCGTTTTATATATCAAGTTGCTAAAATAGAATGTAGATTTATATGTACACATGTAAGAAACCACTGAATAACATAAATAAACATTCTGTTGTAGTGTAGTGTAGTTCTCGATTTGATATATGCAATTAATAAAAATTAAAATAAATACAATTTGTCAATTTGCAGCACGCAACTAACTTCAATGGAACTCAATGAGTATCACAATTTGTAGCACAATTCAATTACACCAATCATGATTAAAATATTGTTTAAAATTCTTGAGTTCATTGAGAAATAAACAAACAAAATGTTAAATCTATTTATAATTCAATTCGGGTTTAGTATTTGGTAATCGATAGTTGATGCTATCCGTGAATTTGTGTACAAATTTATCGACAGTTTGAGAAGCACTGACAGGCGGCGAGAGACAACTTGAAATACACACGTACTTTTCTTAATTACACTTGCTTTGCTCGCAACAAACACCTCTTGCTACTGCCGTGCAAAACGTACGCGTTGAATAGCACAAACTGCAAACCGAGCATAGCACTAAATCTTTGATTTATTTCATGATAAACATTCTGATAAGAATCAGTAGAAAAATTAACGCGTTTTCTCAAAAATCTATTGCCATTTCGTGGAGGAAGCAGAAGTTGAAGTAAAAACTATCGATAAAGCAGTTCGTGGTGTGACTGAATGCGATATTACACAAAAATACCATTTTCTAAGTGTTGCCTAACGATGAAAACTGATTTCAGCTGGCAAGCAGCTGTTCACACAAACTGAATTGAGTTGTTTTCCAACACTGAATCTGTTCAATTTGTTTATTTACGAATTCATATTTAAATCAAATAAGGAGACCAAATGCAAACACGGCAACGGTAGTTTCAGATCGAAATAAATTGCCATTAAAAACTGCTCGAAGCTCGATGCAAAAGCGAATCGAGCATGTTTGGCTGATAATCAATTAAATAAAAATATAAATATGTTTCAACTTATTGTTTATTTTTAGTGCATCAGCAGCTCAAGCTGCAACAGACGCTGGTTCGTGGGACAATAGGGCATTGTGGCGGCCATATTGGCAATAGCCTTGGCCCGTTCGCGTAGCATTTGCTTCTCCTGCTGGTACAACATGTTGTTAATGGGCTCGGTCTCTCCATTCAGTTTCTTATAACGCGTTAGTGCAATATCCATTGCGGCCACCATGACATCGGGTATCACTTTAATGACCTCACCGCTTAGTCGCCTCACATTGGCCAAGCAGGCATCCACATCTTTTAGGCTCTTCGGTATGAGATCAGTGTGGTCGAGTTGCGTCAGTGCCAGCATTGGTTTCTCATCGTGATAGCTGTCAAAGAACTTCAGCAAATCCTGTAGCAATATGAAGCTGGCATAGATCTTCGGCTCCACATCCATTTGACGCGTGTTTAGCCGCTTCCTAAAGCGCTCCGCTTCCAAGCTAAGCCGCGCTCGCAATGTGCCCTCCACAGATGGCTGCTGCACCACCTGAGCCAACAGTATGGAAATATGCTTCAGTGCCAGGGTGAATTTGCCAGCCATGTCATAAAGACGCACCGCCATCTCAAAGTTACCGCGTGCCACCAGCTCATCCGCCACCAGTTCCGCCATGGTACGTGCGTCAAACTCAGCACATTTAAACTGACGGAACAGGCCGCTGTGGGGGGAGATGTTAGAAGGAATTCCTTACATATATATGTCTAAACTCACCCAGAGACTTTGTCCTCTTGTGTCTTTCGATGGCCAAAGATTAGATCGAATATGCTGGTATCGAGCACGCCGCTTTCGACGATCAGATCACAGACGCATGTGAGGAACATGTTTCTTCCCCTGGGATCATGCAGACTACGCAGTGTGTAGTAATAATTCAATGCCTCAGCCGTGTCTGTGCCCTCGAAGCGCTGCACATAGAGACGTATGAGTCGCGCCAGATTGAGGCGACGTAATGGCGTCGGATCTGCTATGTCGATCATAAGCAGTGGCTGCGATACGCTACGCACGCCACCAAGCAGACCCAGCTCATTGAGGGCAATTGCCATGTGAACAGCGTGAACACGAAAGGTCTCGGAGCGTGCCAAGAACTCAATGGCTGCCTCGAATTGGCCAGTGAGCGCCAGGGCTTGGAAGTAGAGATGTGCCTGTTCGGCAGCATTGAAATACTTCTCACCATATTTCTCGAGAATCAGACACTGCAACTGGCCATAGCCGGCAGCATCGCCGGGACGCAGCATGGCCAGACGGATCCACAGAAAGTCATCAATGGTCTTGGCCACCTCGCCGTGCACTTCATTCGTGTCGCAGCCGAGCAGGATGCAATAGACTGCCTTCTTGTAGGCATCAGTTGAGTTGCGGATCTTGTTGGCATATTGCAGCTTCAGTTTGCTTTCGATCTTCGAGTTGACCACGCCCGCATATCGATCCTCAATGAGCTGCGCAAAGTCCTCACAGCTGGTGCCGGCCTCACGTAGGAAATCAAGTGCTGTATCGACAGCTCCACACCGCAGACTGTAGTATATCAGGGGCCAGAGGGGCCTGCCGCCAGCTGCTGTGTCCACCAGGCCAATAGTCTGTTGTCCGCTAAAGAAACGGCTGACATAGGTGCGTACCAGTTGGTAGCTATCGGTGCTACTGGCTGTGGCCACCAGTGAGCTGATGTATACCTTGTAGCGGCGTTCCAGATATGTTTTCGCATGCAGTACAAATTCCGGACGTTGCTGGCGACTCTTGATGGGATCAGTGTGGCATGGAGTTTCATTCACCTGCGTTACACAGGCCAGCAGCATCCACATTTCGGTTAGTCGCATATCTCCGAAGCTATTTGCTAACTTGGCGTACTTTTGCACCAGATTTGGCCGCGTTGCTCCCTTCAGCAGCAATGCATTGTATTCGCTCAGCTCCTGTGCATAGATCTGGCCCACTTTGCTCAGGCAGGAGAGTGGCAAGCACTCGGGATTCAGAATTGCCTGTTCGGGCAGACGATGCAGATCGACAAAATTCTGTGATGGTCCAACTAAAGCATCCAATAAACGTGTCTTTGACTCGTTCCAGCTGCCGATCAGGTTGCCCCACCTCAGCTTGCTCACTGAGTCGTTGATCTGAAAGGTAACCATTTAAAGTTATACTGTATATAGAATGGGCTGCATGGGAGGCTTTACATTTTTATTGGTATCCTCAATGACGGACTGTATGGCATTTTCACGTTCGTTCTTGAGAAACGTACAGACATCTGTGTCTGCGCCGGCTGCATCCAGTGGCTCAAATGTTTTGCCAGTACTGAGCGTCGCTAGTTTCTGGTTTAGTTTGGGCAAATCAATGCCCTTGGAGCCAAGTAATATTTGACTGTTTGGCAAATGCACACAGACAATTATTATTAACAAATGTAAATTGTTGCACATGCTTACGCTTGGATTTCCTTGCCGCCGGTTTGTGTGACGCGTCTGTGCAACTCCTCGGTGGCTTGCAGCACCTGCTGCAGTGTACGCTCCACGCCAGGCAGCTCACAGTTTGTTCTCTCCTTGGTCAGGTTTTGGGCTCTTTGAAGCAACGTGTTAAGATCCATTTTGAGAATATTTCAGCGCCAAATAAAAACGCGGATAAACGTAAACAATGGGCAGTGTTGAGCAACGTCAAAATAGTAACAAATATGCAAAACTGCTATGCCGGCGCTGTATTCGATAAATAATTTAAAAAATTTAAATTAAAATCAATTTAGCTAACTAAAAAATATATTAAAAAATAAATAGTTGAAAACAAATGACAAGTATTTTCGTTTTAAGCTGTGTGTTATGAGTATTTAAATAACTGCTTACATTCCGAATTAAAATTAATTTGAAACTTGTGTTGGAGAATGTAAAAATAACTACAGTCGGTATTTACAGCACTGGTATGCCTGAACTGAATTCGAAAAAATATGTACTTAACATTTTGTTTCTAAGTGATATGAATTTAGTTAAGCAACAATTATATTTTGAAACATAAACAATTGATTTATTTGCTTTAAGTTGTTGTAAGCTTTTCTTCTATGAAAATAAATCATATCTCATAATGATTGTTATATTTAATAGAGTACAAAATAATTTAAATATCTCACTTAACATATTGTTTAGGAGGGGCTATCATAATCATGAAAAGGGGATCCAAGTACACAAATGCTTTATTGGAAATTTGGTTCAGCTGTTGATTTCATGACACAGTGTTGAATAGCGCGCCTATTAAAGGTGCCGTTTAACATGGTAAATGCCTTCGCGTATACTTTCGAAATCGAAACTGAATCATATCTCATAATGATTGTTATCTTTAATCGAATACAAACAATTTGAAGACCTTGATTGAATATTTTTCTTTGGTGGGGCCTCAAATATATGGGAAGGGTATCCAAGGTATCCAGGGGAGTTTCTCCACCACCAAAATAAAACAAGACGAATGAATATTGATTACATTTTACAAATTATATTTAAATTGAAACTAAAGACAATGTAAATTGCATTTCATTTTTTGTTGATGATTGTGAATTTTGTAACTGTTGTTGTTGTTATTGTGAAAAGTTTACTAACTTAAACCTGCTTTTTGTTGCTAAACGCTGCTAAGCAACTGATGCGATCCCTACATAAAAAGGTGTTAGTTGTTGTATTATGTTTTCTTTTGTTGTTCTGTTGCCACTTTAACTTATTACTACTAGTGTGTAGAATTCTCCTTCTGCTTGCTCACACCAAACAGTGTTTACATAAGAATAGATAAATGAACCGATTTTGTATTGCCATTTGCATAAGCCACCCAGAACTTGCCACAGTTCGAGGCGCCACACAACTTATGATACAACACAACTACTCTCCTTAGGTGGATTGCCATTCTCGTTCTCAATCAGCATCAGTAATTGATGGAATACGTCGCCAACAGACTGAGATAAAAAAAAAACAAAAAATATCATAGTAATTTTATATATCGTATATAGTAAGCTCCTCTTACCTCATTCTGTTTGGCGGAGGTTTCGAGAAATGCAGCCCGCCAGGAATCGGCCAGCTTTTTGCCATCATCTATGGAAACTGCCCGCTCCTGATGCAAATCCTTTTTATTTCCTACTAACACTACAGGTACACTAAAGAGTGGATAGTTAATCAACAATATTGTTTGTTTATAATACAAATTTCATGTAAAGATCTTACTATTTCTTGCCCATAACATCCAACAATTTGTCGTAGATTATTTTAACAACTTCAAAGGACTTTTGACTGGTTATGGAATAGACCAAGACATATCCATGAAAATCCATGCTATACTGTAACGGAAATATGCTATATTCATCCTGACCAGCTGTGTCCACCAGCTTGACAGCGTATTCCTGCGAGTTCACTCGTGTGCTCTTAGTGAATGCTGTAAATAACATGAAATTATGAAAATCACAATGGAGATAAATCTATAAGTAGAACGCAGAAAGAACCCAAGACGACATTGGCATCCTCCTTCTCTATGACTAATATCAATTGAAATGTACTATATATTATATGTTTGTTTATGGTAAACTCCCCGAAACAGCTGCTGATTGTGTACACTATATATTTATATATAATATACTTACTATTCTCAATTGTTGGATCATAGGAGTCGACAAATTGGCCTTCAACAAACTGTATACTGAGCGATGATTTACCTAAGAATGCAGGTGAAATTTATTACGATGTACAAATGTGATGTGTTTGCAATGTTCTTCTTGTTGTTGTTATTGTTGTTGTATTTCTCTCTGTTGTCAAAATACTACGCAATTACGCTACAAGCAACCACAACAGAGCAGCAGCAACTACAACAATGTACACGCACCCATAGACTATGCACAGCCACAAGGCAGGCAGTCAGGCAGTCAGGCAGAGTTATTAGTCAGCCCGGATCGGAGTTTTATAATACACTTACCTACTGAACGATAGCCCATCATGGCTATATTGCGCTCTTTTGGTTGTGGTGGCATTATGTACACCAATTAAATGATTTCAACTTTGTTGGAATTGTCTTTGCCCTTTCGTGTGTGTGTGTGTGGGTGTGTGTGTGCGTATAATTCCGTGTGTTGCGCCTTTTACTCGGATTCACTTTGATTTTATTGGGCTATGTGATTTGTTCCAGATACTTGTTGCTATCACAGTTAAAAATTTATTGGAACGCAGTGCTTTTTTTATTGTTTAATTTAATTATGTATTATTCCCTGCGCTAAGTCGTAGCTACAACTAGAATTATCGATAGTCCAATATAACATCGAAATTGCCACAATTTTGTTCGAATCGATTTTTCTGTAATTGCGACGTTCGAAAATGTTATGTTATTTATTTATGCTATTTATAACAGAAATGTTTTATACATTTTCTGTTTGTAATATTTATTTTCTGCAAGTTAAAAAAAATGGGGAACATAAATACTATTATCATTCCTAAAAACATTTGCAAACTAATGATTCGAAAAATACCAACTGTCATTTTACAACACTGTATAGAAATCGATCAACATTCCGATGATTTAAATATCGCTAGCAATTAAGCCATTTTGAACTCAGCGAAGAAAAATCGACGCCTAATTTAAACACTCTTAAAAAAACCTTCTAAGACATGGAGGAAAGTTCAGGTATATATCTAATTGGGTTTGTGTTGCAGCCAAATCTTTAGTTTATAATATTATTTGTTAAAATAGCACAATGCCAGGGCGTCCTTTCGCCAAAACTAAACAATATACAGGCGCCTAAAACGCCCATCGTCGCCAGGACGCGCAGTACGATCCTGAAGAGAAGCGACACAGATAATGAGGATCTGCAGCAGTTAACACAGACCCCAAGACGCAGTGCCCGAAAGAGCGTCCGGCCACTAAAAGACTATTATGATATCATGCGATCGGCCAGCAAGAGGAAGCCAGAAATCCCTATCGATGACAGTGAAAATCAAGAGGATAAGCCAATAAAGAACAACAAAAGCGAAGTAGGTCGAAAAAGGAATGCCAAACGGAAGGCCAGGAAAAACAAAACTTGTAAGCTAAATAACGCAGAGGAAGTGACAGATCAACAACAGAAGAAGGAGCAGGAAGAGTTGGAGAATAAACAACAAGAGAAGAAGGAAGTGACAGATCAACAGAAGAAGGAGCAGGAGGAGGAGAATGCCTTGCAGGCAGACAAAGATGTTACAGAAACGAAAGAGAAGAAGGAAAAGAAGATGCACCAACAAAAGCAGGAGCAGGATCTGGAGATAGAAGAACAACTGAAGAAGGAGGAAGATCAGAAGACAGAACAACAACAGAAGAGGGAGGAAGATCAAGAGACAGACAAACAAGAGAAAATGGAAGCGGAAGTCATACAAAAGAAGGAGGAGGAAGAGAAAGAAGTGGCAATGAAACAAGATATTGATCCACGAGGGGAATCAGTATCTTGCATGAAGAAGTCACCTAAACAGGAACAGGATAAAACAGTTAAGGAACAAGGCTCTCTCGTTGGTGAACCAAGTGTGTCACCTGGATCGATTATTATATCTGATGATAAACTGAAGTTGACTACAGATAAGGAAAAGATATCACATATGAAAGTGGATGAGGGGGATGATTTCGATGAGCTCGGCCTAAAACCACTTAACAGAGATGAGGAAAAAGAAGAAGACATGCCATCGCTTATTTTACTCGACGATGAAATGGCAGAGGAGCAGGATGATGACGTCCTAAACAGAACCTTCGATGCCGAGCCAGCAAATGCTGTTGAGCAGCCAGAAACTGAAAGCACTCAAAAAGCAGAGCCAGTGGCAGCTATCAAGATAGTTCTGACAGACGCACAAGATCAGAACACTACAATCTTGAATCCCAACAACAATAGCATATTGGCAACTAATAAGCCTAAAGCATTTAAGTTTCCCACACCACTTAAGGCCAATTCGAAGCCAAGCTTGATGTTCTCAGTGGGTAATACAAGTGCTCGGAAAACCCAACTGGCATTGTACAATAAGGAACTGGAGGACTCCTGCAGTATACGCCGTCGTTCCAAGTCGTTTACGGACTTTACTGAAACCAGGAACAAGACGGTCACTATCTTTAGTCCAATTGAGGTGATGTCTACTGCTGATATTGATAAACGCTGGAACTGCCTCGATGTGAGCAGTAAGTGACTGTAAAGAGTTCCAATTTCAAATTAAATCAACTGTAAATCTGTTGATTCTTTTCCAGATGTGACTCAGCGACGCAGAAGATCGAAGTCATTGGATAGCAGAATTCCCAAGCCTAGTACGTGCTCTATATATCTTCATTTCATTTTCTGGTTAATTAAAATAGTTATATTTGTAGAATTCCAGGCTCTAACCAAGTCAAACACTCCCGGCAAGTTGAAGGCCCGCAAGAAGGTGCCCAACTTTGCGGCGATCCATCAGAAACAGTTCGATAACATGGAGAACCTGGAGGAGCACATCGAACGTAAGAAGGCTCGTGCCAAGGAGTTGACCGCATCAGCTCTTAAGCAGCTGTCAAAGGTGGAGTCTGTCCGAAAGAAGGTACCAGCTGCTGCTGCAGATCGTTCTGTACGTCCGAAAGCTGTTAAAAAGATAGATATCCCAGCGAACACCCCCCAAGAAGCGTATGGTGGCATTAACACCCATGAAAGTAGATGCAATTCCAAGGCAAAACAATGAAATGAAGATCAAATCACGTTTGCCTCTGCCAACAGTATCGAAAGTCTTCACCTCGACTTCTGTCCCTGCTGTTCCATCTCAACCAGCGGATCGGGGTCTCCCACTTCCCCTACAGAATAAAGTTGAGGCCAGGCGACAGCGTCATATGGACATGTTTAAGGGACGCACAATCAAGGAGAAAAATACCGATATCATTCGGGGAGTCCGCTCCAATCGTCGTTTCGAGCTGCAGATGAAACATCGCCAGCAGTTGGAAGAGAAGAAAATATAACTTTATCGCGTTAATGTTAAATATATGTATTGGTTTCTGTTTTCAACTTGTATTATCTTAATAAACAAGTATCTTAAATGTTTCGGCAGCAAATAAAATTAAGAAGAATAAAATAATATGTAATTTGCTGTAACTCGTTAATATTATTTACATATGTAATTTATATGAATTTGTGAATGTTTTATTTTTAAATAATTTCAATAAACTTTAATCATATTCTCTTCAATTTTATTTTATTTGTTAGTTTTATTTATTTAATTATTCCACTTTTTTTTTAATTTAACCAAATTATTATTTTTCATTTGCACATTGCCTTAACAAAAAACGATAAAACAACTATCGATAGTTGGTATTCGCAATCGATAGTGATGAACACAGCTACAATGTTGCTAACAGCAGTGTGTCCAAGTTTTCGGACACATTGTTGGGCAACATTTGTTTTTAATGATATTGTAGATTTCGCTGTCGAAGCGTGCGGTCGATCAAGCGGAATCGCTCTTCTCATTTTCTCGATTTTACCGTTACTGTTGATAGACGCAAATTTTGAATGGCTTAAAAAACGAAACGAAATCGCGCGTTCGATGTTTTTGTGTGTGCTAATGATAAATATAAATAAATAAAGTGTGCACAATTGTTATTAAAAAGGTACGTGCAGAGCAGCTTAAAACTGCGATCGTTTATCGATTCGATCTGCAAATAAACAGTTAAGGGAACAACACAAACAACAACAAGCAATTGGAAGAGGAGTTTCTTTGTTATTGTTCTTTAAGTCGATTATTAACTAATCGAATAATTTTGCAATGGTGTGCGTCTGTGATTATTTGATGCAAATTTTGACAAAACTCGTTTTGTGTGAACTGTTGTTATTTTTTTAATTCGAATTTCGAAATAAAGTGAGTGAGAGAGAAAGCAATGTCACCATGTGCCGACAAAAACAAAACAACGAGACAATTCGCATTGACATTTTATGAGCGGCGCTAACGGCACATTACACATGCTTGCACATATATGCATATGAATATCACATGTGCATATGTATTCATGTGTGTGGTTGGTGGATGCACATGCACACACACGCATGCGCGCATCATTGACAGTGCCTGCGTGTGTGTGTGTGTGTTTGTGTTGCCCTTTTTGGGCGTTTCACAGGCGTTTAGTGGGCTCAGTTCAGGTAGAAGAGGCAGAGGCAGAGGCATGCCGGCAATTTGTTTACCGTTTATTATATCTGGATATATTGTGGGTTATGTCTGGGCGGGCTTTACATTATGGGAATCCGTACGCGTATTTCCGTCGCGCATGCCCAACAGCTCATGGGAAATCGTAATGGGAATTATTCATTTTCATATGTGCATTTTAATTGATTCATTTGTCGCGCCCGCGCAGCTGTTGAAAATATGTTAGCAGTATTCCGCTAACCCACCCCTCCCTCCACATTAAGCGTGGGGTTAAACCCCACCTATTGGGTTGCCTTATGTTTTAATTTTGATTTGAAGAACTTAGAAAGATTTTTGCATAAAACATTGACAATATTAAAATAAATATTTATTTAAACTGAAAGAGTAATAATAAATAAAGTGTATAGTAAGTAGGGGTAAAGGTTTTATAGGTTAAAATACAAAGGGAAATAAAATAGGTTTATTATATCAGGGAAATTAACTAGATTTATAACAGATTATAATATAAAGTGGAAAAAAATGGATTTATTATACATAGTATATCAATATAGTCCAAATTGTGATGTACTGGATAAATTGATAGTAATAAGGAAAAAACATAAAAATACTTATTAAATTCCCATTATCTTTAAACTGCTTGAAACAGAAAAGGTTAACTAAACGACAGAACCTGCAAATCTATCAGTTTCGTAGATATTGAAGATCTGTATAAGCTAAAATAGAAGTTTTATATAAAATATAACCTATACATATTATTATATTGTATAGTATTTTATCTAATATTCTTACTAACCTCGCTAAATTTCCTTCTTATCTTTGCAGTGTTCGAAGCGAATACTCAAAACTAAATTCGAATTGAAACTGAATCACACGTACACGTAACTCGTTCGTCTCGCTAATTGCTGACATAATTCTCTATTCTCTACTCGTAACTGGCAAAAATATGAATAAATAAAAGAGCCGACACATAATTGAATTACTCTTGCTCTGCTCTGGTCCAATTCTGATGCTTAGTCTGAGTCTGGTTGGGTCGAGTTAGAGGCTTAATTAATTGCGCCTTGTGTGCCTAATTGAAGCGTTTAGTTTCAAATCTAAGTGTGCATGTATGTATCTGTGAGTGTGGTGTCCCATGTAATTGTACCCAGAATGTGGCATAGAAAAGCCGCTGAATGTGAAATGTGTCACGTGTATAGGGAAATTAGTGTGTTATTTATGCTTCTCGTGGGCACGACACTGGGTGCTGCCAGGCCATTTGCCAAGGAATACCGCAGTGCGGGTGCTGCCCTCTCTCTAATGGATATGGAACTGGATTCTGCAACCACACTGGATATGGCTGGTGTGGAGATGTCGGATTCGATAGCCAACTTGCAATCGGATGATATGTTGCCACTGAAAGCCGAATCGTCGGTGGTAGTGCCGGGTGTGCAGTTAAACACAGGTGAGTGTTGAGGTTATGTATGCTTGAATTGAGGTTATGGAGACCTAAGTTTAGGTTAAGGACACTCAAGTCTTTAAAGAACACACAATTGATAAAGGTTGTTAATAGATTTTCTCTTTTACTAGCAAGTCTTGATTCCTGTAAACCCTTAAGTTGAGGTTATGAGCAGTAAAGGTTTTAGAATAGACTAATACATAATATACTTAATGTTTCTTGCTTGGTTAGTAGCTTCTCTCGTCTATAGACAAATGCTGAAGTTGTCCACAGAATTTCCTCTTACCTGCAGTTAAGTTAGGTAAGGTTATGTTAAGTTGAGGTTAGGGATACACAACTCTTAAAAGAACGAACTGTAGATAAAGACTGATTCATAATATATGTATGTATGTACATACATATGTTTCGTGCCTGTTTAATAGCATCTCTCTTATATGCATAAGTGTTGAGGTTATGTACACTGAAGTTGAGGTTAGGGAGACTTAACTCTTAAAAGAACAAACTATAGATAAAGACTGTTTCATAATATATGTACATATGTATGTACATACATATGTTCCAATCATGACTACTAAGCTCTGTCTCTTCTATCCCGAATTTGATAGTTTTCCATATACATATGTTTTCTTCCTTGTCTCCCATTCATGCTCTGCTTATCAATTTCGTTCCGTTTTCCAATTCTCTCCCTCTCTTGCTTTGAGCTCTGCCGCACTAATGTGTCGCAAGCGCTCAGGAAACGCTTCCACTTCAACCCTGCACGGATCCATTCAAGATCTCAGTCAGTTTGAGCAGGTATATTGAGCCGACGGCGCTTATCTAACTTTATCTTACAACACTTTGCTGTCTGTTTGGTTGTTTATGACCTGCGCCTGTTGCCTCGCCCGAGTGTGGCATCATATTTCAAAAATTGCTCGAACAAGTGCATTTGTTGTTCTCTCTTTTCATTTTTTGTGTGTGTTTGTCTTTTGTTTGCATTCTCCCTTTGCTTGTGTGTCTCTTTCTGTCTCTCTCTCTTATGGTAATTCAATCCCTCTCTGGATCTCCTCTTGAGCTCAGTGTGTGTGTGTGTGGGGATGATTGGAGTTGCCCAGCTGGCAACCAGGATGTCAACCGCAGCTTAGACTGCGTCAGGCACGTTCTAGGAGGGGGGTTAGAGAAGGGGAGGAGGGGGGCACATCCGCTGCAATAATTCTGCTGTTGCCTCATTATAACGAGATTAACGTGTAATCACAGCCAGAGCCAGAGACGTGTGCTGCCCCAATGGCTGACCCTGATTGTTTGCCACATCTTCTCTCTCTGTCTCTCTATGTCTCTTTTCTTCTTCCACTCTTTGTGGCTGTTTTTTCGGGTCTGGACTGAGTGCGAATTTCCTGTCTGAGATCTCTTGGCCCGCCAGTGAAAGGGCTACTGTGGCTCTTTTACCTTTCTATATTTGTCTTTGCTCAGTTCTTTACACCCTCCTTGCCTTGCCTCGCCTTGCCTCGCCTTGCCTCGTCATGGCACGGCACGTTTCTTATTTATTTAAATGTCATTTAAGCGGCTTAAGTTGTGCATTTTACGACAACATATTTGAGCTTTATGAGCGTGAAAATGAAAGTACTTTCGTCATCTTTCTCTTTAAACGCTACGCTGCCCCGCCTTTCCTCTCTTTTCTCTCCATCTCTATCTCTCACTCTTTAAGCAGGGCTTACAAACTTTCTGAAGTGTTCCACAATTAAAGTTATCATTGAAGTTAATATATGAGATGAGTAAGCAGAGTGCAGACTACTCTATATACTCTGTATACTCTATATACTGTATATACTCTTAATACTCGATACTCTATATACTCTATATATTTTCTATATACTCTGTATACTCTATATACTGGATATACGTTGTATACTCTATATACTGTATATGCACTGTATCCTCTGTATACTGTATACCTATACTCTGTATAGTGTATATACTCTATGTACTTTCTATACTTTATATACTCTATAGACTCTTTATGTCCTATATACTCTATATAATCAATACTCCATTTAACTATATACTCTAAACACTCTAAATACCCGATAGATACTGCGTATGTTCTATATAACCTGCTTACTCTGTATACTGTATATACTCTGTATACTCTATGTACTTTATACACTGTATATACCCTATTACTCCATATATTTATGGATTCTATGCACCCTATATACTCTTCATACATCATTCATACGTAGGTATACTGTATGTTTTCTTTACTCTATATACTCTATGTACTCTTTACTCTATATACTCTGTATACTCTAAACACTCTGTATGCTCTTTTCACATATGTACATACATGTCAATCTAATGTACATATGTATAAAGAGTTACTTGGCAGACTTTACTGTATATAGTCTATACTATGAAAACTCTATATATTCTATTTACATGCACTATAAAGGTCAATCTATAGTATTTCCTCTCCTTTTTTTATGTGCTACACTTCATTTTTTGCCCATTAGAATGGGCCTCCTTCTGGACTGGCCAACAAGAAGTTGCCTTTGTTTCATTAGGAATGTTGGGCCATAACTTCTGGTTATGGGCATTAGAGATGGCCGATGGGCCCGAAGCTTGGAATAGTTCTTGACGATCGCAGGCCAAGCTAAATGCAAAGTTGTCGATTTTAAAGCTATCTACCTGCGCCGCTTAGCGCTGCTCTGCGCTTTCGAGCCTCATTTTCGGAGCAACAACAACACGAACAAGAAATTGTGTTTTTTGTGCAAGGCACGCAAACTTTGGCCCTAGCGGGGAGAGACCTGTTTTTGGCGGTACAGTACGCAGGAGTCACAAGGCAAGGCACAGAGAAGGCACAAATCTTAGCAGGAGGCTGCCCTGGTTGGGGCTCTCTGGAATCTGAGATCTGGCACTTCAACTCCTCGGCGAATGCGGCATTTACTTGTATATGCATTTAGATACGTTGAAAGATACTTGGAACTTGTATCTCAGCATATGCATATGTATATACGTGTGCGTGTATGTGTGTGTGTATGTGTATGTGTGTGTGCGACTCTATGGCAAACAAAGCCAGCCGACAATCGTAAAAACTAAACGACGGCAGTATTTATGACTGAGTTTATACGCCAGCCACATCCAGCAGAGTCTCCCAGTGCGTTCTCTATCTGTATATGTGTGTGTGTGTGTGTGTGTCTCTCTGTGCCTGTGTGTGAGTGTGGATCAAGTGCTAAACTCAGACGAGCGTTCTTTGAGTTAGATAAGAGCCAAGGCTTTACACTTGCACACACAGCATGCAAATGCAAATTCAGATAAACACGAGAGAGAGAGACAGATGCAGGGAGTAAGACAGACAGAGAGTACAGTTTAGTTGAATGTATTGCTGACTAGCAAAGACTCTGTATGAACTTCTGTACCAGCAGGCAAATGAAAACATCAGAAAGAGAATGATGGAGAAAGATAGAGAGAACAAGTGATCCTGTGCAAGAATATATATACTTTATGGGGTCTGTCACGCCTTCTTATGCCTGTTACATACATTTGCACAAACTTAGTATACCCTTTTTTTTAATGGTCGAAGGATATATAAAGAGAATACATTTAAATTAAAGGTGTAACTTACTTGGAAATGCTTTGCATCAAATACAGATTTAGAGAGAAATAGTGAGAATGCTTTAGTTTTATGATTTATCAATAAAAAACTCACTGAAAGAATTATACAAGAAAATTCACTTGTGTGTACGACATTTTTGTTGTCCTAAGCTGTAAAAAATACGAATCTCCAAATAAAATTTATTATTGTTTATTATATCTTATTATTTCAACTTTTTAGTAAAAACAAAATTGATTTTTATATACAAATTTAATTGTAAAAAAGTAATAGAATAAATAAAGCAACATCTAAAAATTAAAAACAATTCTTAAATAACAAAAATATTGAATAAAAGTTAATTTTATTTTCGAAGTTTATAAATAATACGACATTTTCCCCAAGGTTTTTTGGGCTTCCATCTATTTTAATTCGTCTTTTATTCATTTTATTTTTTAAAACATATTAAATATATAAAAAAAAACTTCCGTACTTGAAAGTTTTGTTGTATTAGAACAGAAAATAACTAAATTTAAACAAAGTTATCTATTTAGCTCTATATAATCCCTTGCACATACGATTTACATCAATCCCAAGTGGCTAATCAATGCAGGTGCAGGGTATATCAGGGTACATCATGCAGCTGCAGTTGAGAGTCACATAAATCAGTTTGGTTTGCACTAGTCGGGTCGCGCAGGTAGCCGAGATTGAGTATAGCATTGAACTGGCAATGCAAAGTGCGAAATATCCCACAGTGCACACACACACAGGCACGCACACAGATGAGTTCGTCGTTAACGCTGGCACGCTAATTTGACGAAAGCCCATTTCATGGCGTTTTTCCACATTTCATGCCGTTCGATTCGGCACGCCATGCGGCATGTAGCACGTTGCACGCTGTATGTTGCACGCTGCACGCTGTAGCACCTTGCTGCAGTATCTATGCAAGTGTATCTGCGTATCGTACAGGTAGTTTTTAACACTCTGATCAGCATCGTCACTCATCCACAGCCCGCACTCATCTCATGCTGCTTCATTATACGCCCCGCGTTTTGTTTACACCTTTGCGAAAAAGTCAAAAAGACAGAGAGAGAGAGAGGGAGAAGAAGTGTAAAGAAACCGTTTCCCGTTTCTTTAGCCTATTTCCAGCCAGAACTAGCCGACAAACTCCTTCAGACAGTTTCGTTCCATTTGCCTTCGTTCTTTGCCTTATTGTTTATTTTAGCTGGCGTTTCTTGTGGCTATTTATTTGTTTTCAATTTTCAAATTGTGCAAGATACAGCAACAAATATATGTATATGTATATGTATATGTATGTATATGTATATAACTTCTACTGTCCATGCTTGTTGCCCCTTTTCCAAGTATTTCTTAAACCATGCAACCATTGAAAATGGCTAAAAAGGCTAAACTGACCTTGTGCAAAAGACAGAAAGAGGCGTGGCAAATATAATAAGGTATTTATTTATTAAACAACATCAATAGCCGATTAGATTTAGGCATGTCTGTTCGTATGAACGTCTTATCTCAGTTATTATAAAATGTAGAGACATTAAATTTGGCATTAATGTTTCATTATACAATACGCAGATAAAGTTTATTATAAATTCTGACTTAAATCGATAATATGCCAGTATTAGGCAGTGTATATACAGTTACAACTTGCTGTTACATACATACACATACACATATATAAATACTATATAATATCTCTGCTCAAAGTTGCAATTTGATCAGACAATTAACTAAAGAGGTATTTAGTTTTTTGTCTATTTAGAAAACCATTTTCAGTGTTAATCTCTTTAGTTGCTTATTAAGTCAGATTTACATTGATCTTTTATGATTTGCAAATTGTTTTTGGTCACTTTTTCATCAATAATTGTCCACTGTGCGTGCATCGTCTTATTGAATTCAAATTGAACTTTCTATGCGACTCTGCAAATGGGCGAAAAATTTACTGATTTAATCGCTGCAATAACGGTGCATTGTTTATTGTTGTTGTTTGTTGTTTGTTGTGCCACAAGACAGGCAACAAACTAACAACAACATACAAGGTTTGTGGAAAAGAGACAATGGCAAGTGCAACAATTTGAGGCTATAGGCGAACCACCTACGTCGTCGCAATGTTGCAGCGTGCCCCCCTCAGGAGGGAGCCGGCGCATAGTTAACCAAAGACATAAACCCCATAAACAGGTGTCTACCAAATTTATTTACATTTTCAAAAAGGAGCTAACGGCTCTTTTAGATTTGCTGTTGTGGTTAACGCATGTTTACCTACAACTCCCACGCTCTTCCTGCCTCTCTCACTCTCTGTCTCCCTCGCTCACTCTCCCCTTCTCCCTCTCTCTCCCCATCTCTCTCTCTTTCACCCACACAACCTGTCGTTAAAGACAAACAAACTTTCGGCTGGGAAAGAAAGTGCCAAATAGTAAAGAAATTAAGAAAGAAGAAAAGTGAATGTTAACAACAACGCAAATTCAATAAAAAAAAACAACAATAACAAAATGCTGCCAAGCGTGGGTGCTCTCTCTCTCTCTCGAGAATGTGCCGAGAATATGAGAATATATAATGCTCTAACATAAATTGAAGAGCGCCCAATAAATTCCAAGATACAACTTGAAACTTTACTAACAATGCGGGCAAGCAGCAATCCCTATGCAGATGCAGATATACATAAAGCTCAGCTGCATAATAAATTACAAGAAAAAACAAAATTAGAAAAAATTAAGAGCATTATTGTTAGCTCATTATGACATGAACTGACAGTAGGGACGGCTGGACAGACTGCCATGCCACATGCAACGCGAGCAACGGCAGCGTTCAGCTTCTAATTGAAATAGAAATAACAGCTGTAGCTGCAGAGCAGATGTTTCATTTCATTATTTGAGTTATGTTCTCGCCAACTTGCATGCTCTCCTTTTGCCTATCGCCCTCTCTCTCTCTCTCTCTCTCTCTAGCTCTCTTTCTTTCTCCTACTCTTTCTTCGTTTTGCTGGCATTGCTGACATTTGAACTTCAGGCGCGCAACCGCAACATGCGGCGGCTTTGGGGGCCTTTTGGGGCACGTTGCATAAATAAACTTTTTTCCAATGAACCAAAGAAAAGAAGTAAATAAATGTGTGTGTATCTGTGTGTGTGTCTGATGTATATCGATGTCTTCTACACTGACCTAGAAATTTGGCTTTCTTTTTCTTTAGACTTTTGGCATCTGTTTTGCGTTCTATTCTTATCGATACTCGCCATGTAATAAATCAATAATAGAAAGCAATGCTAAACCGATCGAACTTTGAACTTTGAATACGTTACAGAGTTGAAAGTTCTTAAGAATTTCAATTGAAATTAACTTTGAATTAGAAATGTAATTTAAAATAGAGAAACTAATTAATATCTTTTTTTTATTTGAGGTTTACTAAATCAAACATTTTTTAATTTTTATATTTACTTTATTACAGTAAACTTTATTAAAGATTTCAGCTTTATAAAGGCGAATTTCAACAAATTATTATTGATTTTTGTAATGTTTAAAAACAAATTAATTTTTTGCTATTAATTACTTTATCTTTCATGCTTTATTTCTATATGATTTATTTCTTTAAAGATATATCCCAAAGTATTTTATATTGTAACAGGAGATAGGAAATAATCTTGATTTCTTTATTTTAAATTAACTTTAAAATTGAATAATGGTTGACTCTTTGCAAAGGGTATATTTATTTTTAATTATAATTATTTATTTTTTTAATTTAAATTTCTTTTAGTGTAGAATAAATATTTTTTCCTATTCATTAATGCTGTTATTTATTACAATTCAATTATATTTTAATTGTAACTGCAACTTGAAATATAAATTAAACTTTATTTAGATTACTTTGACACAAATTCAATTGAATTGAATGCGTGTTGACAACTCCCGAGATTGATCGATAGTACTTTAGATTGTCCAAAATCACATGATATTCATAAAGTTTTCTAAAGAATTTCAACTTCAAATTACAAAAGACTTCAACACTTTTTTCGCTGACTGGCAGCTATGATAGAAATGAAAGATATCAAAGTGTTCACATACACAGAGAACTGTGTATTTACCGTTGAATCTGAAGTCGCTGTCGAGGCAGACACTCCTCAAATTTGCATGTCAGCACTCTGGGCGCCATCAGCATCAGCATTGTGTGGCGCCCATGCGGAAATCAAAGTCAAAGCCACAATTACACGACATTAAAATAATAACAAAATCAAAATCGAATTCGAAATCGACCATTTTTGCAGTAGTTGAAACGGTTTTTTTTATACGAAAATCGCTTCCGCGCTGCACAATTTGTCACGGGGCACCCCGACACGGTCTACACCTTCAACACGGGCACTCTGCCTGCCCCCCTTCTCACTCTTTGTCTGCTGTGCTATGACAAAATGCGCAGTGGTGCGAAATATTAACTGACTGTCCCCCCCCTTCGATAAATGATCAAAAAGCTAAAGCCGACTAGAGTCGACGTAGCCAATAAACAGTCAATTATGGCATACACACACACACACACACATTTACACACACACACACATATGTATGTATACAGACAAGTGCATAATATTTAAATGTTGCTGGGCTTGGGGCGCTCCATCATCAGTCACTCAGTCATTCAGTCAATTCGTCAGCTAAAAAGCTTAACAAATTACGCAAATGTTGCCAGCAGCCCCGACAGCAACAACAACAACAGGAACAACAACATCAGCAAAAAACAATACAAGAAATTTGCATTTCAACTGCGTTTCTTTGTTGTGTTGTTGTTGCTGTTTTTGTTGGCATCTCACCTTGTTGTCTAATGCACTCGCAGTGCGCTGAGTTTGCTGTTAATTTATGGCAATTTAATGAAAATTACCTGTTGCGCTCCACTGCAGGCCGCACCTTCCCCACCTCAGCTTCAGCCTCAGCCTCTTTCCTGGAGAAAGAGCAAGCAGAGATGAAGGAGGAGGTGCTGCCAGGTGCTTAGCTATTTGCTCATCATCAGCAACAGGTCTACAGGTCTACATACCCAGCAAAATAAGAGGTGCAACGGGTAGCTCAAAGTAGTTAAGAATGAACTGAAAAATTTAATAATTTTCCACGTTTTTCCAACATTTTATAGACAGTTTTCAGCAGTGAAATATGAAACTAAATATAAACTACATACACAAAAAGAAAAATTTTAAAAATAAATAAGAGAGATTGAAATATTCTTTAAATGACTGCAGAGTAATAAAAAAAATTTAAAACTGTTAATAATCAAAGGTTATATAGGTTAGAAAGTTTAAATAACTTGACTACCTTCTGCCTTAAATTGTGTTTAGTTTACAGGGTAACCGTCTGTGTACAATCATTCGCCGCTTCGGCACTTCCTTAATCAATCTGTCGCTTATCAGCTTCAGGCATCGCCTGTGAGCGCCAGTCATCAGTCAGTCTTGGCTACCGGAATTACGACAACGACAACGAAACTTTGGCAACCCCCTTCCCTCCCCTCTTTAAGCGACTTGTTGCCATTTTAAACATGTGAACTAAGCCGCTTACAAGGCAGCCCCCCAAACCCCTTCTCTCCTCTACCTTCTTGCTATATCTCTTTCAATCTTCGGTGGGATTGTCGCAATATTTTGATAGCGCAACCGTTATAAATACCCAAAATATTTGGCCATAAAAAAACTTGAACATTTTTCCCTTCATACAATTAAATGGCAGGCGCTTTTGAAAATTACACAATATTTTTATTTCTTAGTATTAGTTGGCGCCAAAAATAAAAGTTTTTCAACGTTTTTGATTGCCTTGTTGGATTTAACATTTAGATTTTTGTTATGGGAACGGGGGAGCCTCATCAACAAATCGTCAACTCGTCAAGTGTAGCTATAAAATGGCTTGTTTTATGGCCAGAAAATTGTTGGTGGAAAATGTCAATATAATTGAAAGGCGAAGAAGTCATTCAAATCGTATAAAATGGGAAAATTCCTAACATAAAGTTGAAGAAAACATTTTGGAAAAACCAAAAGCAAAGTTTGTGTGTTTACAACATAAATCGAGGGAATTAGTCAGCTTTTCCATTTCCACTTTTCCCCTCTCAAGAAAATATATATGTAAATTGTGTGTTCTCTCTACCTTCTTTGCATGTTGTAAACTTCAGACTTATCGTCTTAAGTCGATTGGATATTATCACCTTCGAGTGGAGCTCAATTGATTTCAAATCGTTATCGATTGCACTATCATATCATATCTTGGTGGGGGTGTGTGCAGTGTCCATCCATAAACTGTTTTGTCATATTTCCACTCTCAATTTATGCACATTTTTCCACATGTTGTTCCACTGTGGGCTTACCGTTATCAGGTTTCTAACGGTACTCAGTAAAGCCCTTCCACTTCCCCTGGGTCTGGATCTGGGTATCTTTACATATGATTAAGCGCGTCGTCGAACAGGTGAACGAACCAGCAGTGATCGTTGCCGATGACTTTTCGAAATGACCATTTTATTGTTTCTGCTTTAGCGTCGTTTGTTTTTTGCCCACTTGTATGTTTCAGACTCTCAGACAGGCCATAATCAAAGGTTATTTATGAAATATTGTATAATTTATGCATATTTCGCTGCTCTGGCAACCTTCGATCAATTAGCTAATGATGCAGCAACAGCAAGAGGAACATCCACTTAAACTATCACAAATCTACGCAAATTATAAGTCAAGCCAAAGGGCCAAAAATTAAGATTTAATTGCAGACTGTAAGATGAACAGAGAGAGAAAGAGAGAGAGAGAGAGACTGAGAAATACAGGAAGAGAGACAGACAGGGAGACAGACAGACCGAGCGACAGATAGGAAGACAAACAGGCAGACAGAACAACAGAGAGACAGACAGACAGAGACACAGATAGACAGAGAGACAGACAAAAAGACCGACTAAAAGTTTCGCTGGCTATATATAATTAAACCAACCTTTGTTTGGCAACCGAGAATCATTCAGAGTCTGACATTCTATTGCCCATACACTCCTCTACCAATCCAAATATACCTTATATAACTTAAGCATTTTTGAGACTGTAAAGCAAACGCAACGCGCTGTCCGAAAACTTTCACCCAAACCACAATTCAGGCAACAAAATTGACTTGACGTTGCGGCTCGAAATAATTTATAAGTGCGCCGCGATCTATTCCGATCCCAACAAGGGGGGAGAGGGGCGTAAGGTAAAGTGGGGGGACAACAAAAGTGTTAAAACGCGCATTTCATTTTCGACAAAATGTGTTCACATTCGAGTTACAAGCTAATTAGCCGCGGCAAGACACGCTGCAAATGCCGACCAGAACATGAAAACGATGAAAAGAAAGCTGTGCGAGGGCTGCTCTGGAAGTTGTCTAAAAAATTCGTTGGTAAAAGAAAAGATACCTTTTCTAAAATTAGAGTTGAGCATTTTCAATATTTGTTTTACAGTGTAATTTTCATTATCTCAAACTAAATACTAAATAAATATTGTTATTCTAGTTTTTAAAATGATGAAATATTCGAATTATTATTATTTATTATTTTTTTTTATTTAATTAGTTTATAGTCGGACTAAGGTCAGTCGACTGTTTAAAAGTAAAGAAAAAATACAATTAATAGTTATAATTAATAATTTTAAGTTAAAAGTAAAATCTTAACTGTGAGAAAAGAAATAAAAAGAAATTAATTGAATTGAGTTTACATTGGGATAAAAAAATGAAAGAGCCGATCCAACATTTGTTGCAGAGGATTGGGGAAAACCCAGAAAAACCCAATCAGATCAGGAGAGTTAGTGTTAGTAAGCAAAACCTAATCAAAATAGCGATTAGAATGTTCAAACATGCAGTTAGTTAAAAAGTACTACTGTTACTAGAAAGAAGATAAGTATATATTAAACTAGTTACTAGAAAGGTGAGTAAGGATTTGTACTTTTAAGCAAGATACAGAATTATTGTTGTTGTTAGCGATAATGTAATATAGTTTATTATAGTCCGAACATAGTACCCTGAAAGGCTCATGCAGGGCATAGTTCGAACTACAATTGGAAAGTTTTAGAGGAAGATAATTACGGGTGATTCTACCAGGGACAGAGAAGTGTAGTCGACTAAGCAAGTCGTTACTATCTATGTCCCCTTGTATAAGGTTATAAATAAATACCACACCAAGCATAGTTCTACGATTGGCTAGGGAAGGCAGATTTAGTAACAAAAGTCTACTAAGATAGGAAGGAAGTCTTGAATTTACGTCCCAGTTAAGGCCTCGCAAGGCAAAAATTAAAAAGTTTTTCTGTACGGATTCAATGCGATCCTTGTGAACTGTGTACTGAGGACTCCAGACACATGATCCGTACTCTAGAATTGGACGAACAAGCGAGGTGAAAAGAGTCTTAGTTAGGTAAGGATCGTCAAACTCCTTAGACCATCTCTTAATAAAGCCGAGCACACCCATAGCTTTATTAACCATTGATGATATATGTTCGCAAAACTTGAGTTTGCGGTCCAAACGGACACCTAGATCATCAACCAGGGAAATTCTTTCCAAGGTACAACCACAAAGAGAGTAAGATACGTACTTTGGACAGGCTCGTGAGAATGTCATCAGCTTGCATTTGGAGCTGTTCAGATTAAGGAGATTTGCACGACACCAAGAATAGAAACAATTTAAGTCAGATTGAAGGCGTAAATGACAGGAGTCGTCTCTAAATTGAAAACAGAGCTTGACATCATCAGCATACATGAGAGTACGGGAATTAAGTATGACCGTTGGAAGGTCATTGATGAAAAGTGTAAAAAGCAGGGGACCTAAATGGCTTCCCTGAGGAACACCAGATGTGGCATGAACGGCGTAAGAAAGATTATTCTTAAAGAGGACTCGTTGGGTTCTGTCATCCAAATAGCTCACAATCCAACTAAGAAGTTTTGGTGAGAAACCGAGAAGATTCAGTTTATGTGCAAGAAGAGAATGGTTGACTGAGTCAAATGCCTTACTGAAATCAGTATAAATGACATCGGTTTGAAGATTTTTCTGAAATCCTTTTACCACAAAGGATGTCAGCTCAAGCAAATTTGTCGTGGTAGAACGACGTTTTACGAATCCGTGTTGAAAAGGGGATATAACGGATCTGCTAAAATGTTGCAAGTGAGGAGTTATAACATTCTCGAAGAATTTAGGTATAGCCGATAATTTAGAGATACCTCTATAATTACTTGCATCAGACTTACTGCCTTTTTTGAATAAAGGTATAATAAATGATTCCTTCCATATGGAAGGAAAGGAGGCGGTGTCTAAGGACAGCGAAAATAATTTGAGCAATGGCTTACATAAGGAATTGGCACAATATCTAAGTACACAGGCGGGGATACCATCGGGACCTGGTGAAAAGACTGGTTTAACTAAGCTAAGATCCTTAAAAAGTGAACTTTCGTTCAGTAACGGTGTGAAGATGCCATTTGAACTGGGTACACTATATGGATAAGAATGAATGCTTGGCGTAGAAGAAGAATAAGTTGTTTGAAAAAACTTAGCAAACATATCGGCCATGGCCTGATCTGTGTCCGCCTCAGCGTTATCAAACGAAAGTTTAGAAGGAAAGACCGCTGACCTACGCTTCATGTTAACAAAACTATAAAACTTTTTAGGATTCTGAAAAAACTGAAACCTACATCTGGTCAAATAGTTTTTATAACATTTCGCGTTCAGCACGGTAAAATTTGCCCGAGCAGATAGGTAGCGGGAGAAGACAAGCGGTGCATTTCTTTGCTTATATTTCTTGAATAAGCTGCTCTTTAAGTTTTTTAAGCGAGACAGCTCTTTTGTAAACCAAGGGGGTTTGCTTGAGCATAACGGATAGGATAACGGAACACAGATATCAAGAACAGAGTTTAGGGTGTTATAAAAGATATTAGTTGCAACTGACATATCAGTTGATGCATAAAAATCAGACCAATCACAATGTGAAATTAAAAAATTTAGAGTTTCAAAGTCTGCTTTCTTAAAGCAGCGCACGCGATTACACGGCCTTTCACTTTTATTCACAATACTAATACCCAAGTCGAAATTCACTTCGAAAGTAGGATGATAAGGATCTTCCGGTAGGGAAAGGGGTTGTACCCTGTCTACAATCACCTTGGAAGGATCAGAGGTGAAACATAAATCAAGCAATCTGTTCAGGGAGTTTTCGACATGATTGACCTGCGACAAAGACATGTCAAACAAACCGTCAAATAGGTCATGTTGCCGGGAAGGCAAAAGGAAGTTTCCTTCAGCACTAGATATCCAATTACATTCTGGGATATTAAAGTCGCCCAGGACTATGAAGTGATCTCTGTCTGATAGCAGGTGAAAAAAAGTCTTAATTGCAGACAAGTGTTGCAAGTAGACTGATAATTCCGATGACGGCGGAATATAGGAGCAGGTTATATACAAGAAAAACCGGGAAAGTGTAGTTTTACACAAATAAGTTCAATGTTAAATTGAAACTCCGGTTGTAAAAGGTCCGACTCAATGTTGGAGTCTACTGCAATCAGTACTCCACCACCCCGTCGGTCAGGTCGATCAAGCCTGTATGTTGTATACCTATCTGGAAAGACTTCAGAGCTTAGAATCTCTGGTTTTAACCAGGTTTCGGTAAAAGCAATAATTTGGGAAGAAAAGGCAAGACTATTAAGATAAAGACTAGAGATTTTACTACAGAGACCTCTAACATTTTGATAGGATAGATTTAAAGAAGAAAGTTTTTTTGTAGGACCCCTAACATTTTCGGAGGCAAGAAGAAATGAAAAGTTCAGTTTTTTGAAGACTTTGAATTTGTTGAGTTTTTTGGCGAAGTTACGGCCAGCGTGGGAAGATTAACGGCAGTACGGCTTTTTTGTTTAGGAGTAAACTCCTTAACAATAAGGTCAGGCGGCCAAAAGGAAGTAGCGCAAACGTCTTTAAACTGTTCTGCTGGGAGACTAATTTTGAAAGAAGAAATGTCGCGCTTAAATTTGAAATTGAATTTTTCAACTGTAAAGTTAATTAAAGGCAGCTTTGCTAGGATGTACGATTGTACATCTTCTATGGAAGTGTCCGGCGCCAAACGAGAGATAAACACCAATTTTTTGGGTTTAATCGCAATCAGAGGTTTTATACTCTGTGCCTTAGTAGCAGGCATTATTGCGGGAACATTTCCCTTTATGTTGTTGTCGTTGCTCGTAATGGGAGTAGGCACAAGAGGAGGAGCAAGAGGTTTGGGTGCGGTAACTTTGCTGCTAGTCTTTTTTTTTTTTTTGTGCAGTTAGAAGAGCAAGACGGTATAGGGGAGAGTAGGCTTAGAAGATCGGGAGAAGAAGCCTGAGAGGAAGGTAGGTTGGTGAGCTTTAAATTCGTAGAGACCGAATCTAAAGGAACACTTAAAGGAGCCGGTGGTTTGCTAGGAACCGTAAAGGCGTTAAATTTGGCCTCCATCTCCAAAAATTCAGATTGGAGATTAGAGAAAGCTGTGCGTATCTTATAAAACCCAAGTTTGGTTTTCTTATGGATTTTCCGTAAATCGGATTCAGCCACACGACACGTTTCACACGACCATCTGAGACCAGTATTGGCATGGACGGCGTCCCTAACCCGCACAGTTAGGTCACAGCATTTTAAGTGACAAAAATTATCACAGAGCCAGCAACCAATGTAATCCGCCTTAGGATCAGAAGAACATAAGCAAATTGCTGCTGAGCACGACACCATGATTGTGATAATTAATATGCCTTTAAAATGTAGGAGACAACGAAGAGCACAAAAGAAAACAGATTAAGTGAAATAAATTTCTTGAGAGAGCAAGAAACAGTTACAGCGCCGAAAACAGGCAAGCAAGCAAGTACGACAATAAAACTGCAAATCTAGCGAGCACAACGAAGTAAACAAAACAACAACAGCTGTGACGTTTACAACAACAGCACTACACAACTTACTCAGAGAGAAATATAATTTCGTTACCGGGAGAGCGGGAGAGCGTGGGAATGTTAATCAAAACAGAAACAAAAACTTGACGCCAAAGACGCGCAAGTGCAAAATTAGGAATATTAGTTTACGAATTGACTAATAAAAGTATTAGTTTGTTACTTCTACGGTTGTACTTACAAGGTTAGCACTAATAAAATACCGCACTAATAATTACACCACATAGGCAAATAAAATCGCAAGAATTACAAAAACACAGGGAGCAAAGGCTAAACACGTCTGACCACCAAGATAGCTACGCTATAATATGCTACGCTATAATATAATTTAATTTAATTTAATATCACATTGTTTTTATTAGTTGTAATAGATTCAAATTAATAAAGTGATAGAATTGGCTTTGAAAACAAATTGTATAATTTTGAAGGTATTTTCTTTTCAATGCCAAAAGTTTTGGCCCAAAAAACAATCGTAGAGCTTCAGAAATATTTAACATTATAACATTTTTTCAAAAAATTAACACAGAATACTTTTTAAACAGTTCCATTTCTGAAAGTCTTTACTCCAAAGTCTCTAAAAACTTTTCGCTTCACCTTCGTTTCCATTTCCAAAAACAAAATCAAACCAAACATACAATTTATCTTGGTATGTATTCTGTGTGTGTGTGTTTGTGTGTTTGTGCATTTGTTTTACTGCATGTTGTAGATAGAAGTGTGTGTGTTGTGTAGTGTGTTGTTCCATGTCGCATAAGAGAGGGCGCACGCGGCTTGTCGACAGACACAACATGCTCGTCAAAGTTCGACTCGGGCCCCTAAAAAGTTGTCCGATATGTATGCGATGTGTGATTCGTTCTCTGTTCCAAAATGTGTTGGCATCGTTTACCGTTCCTTAGATTGAGGCTTGTCACATGGTAAAGTGTTGACTTGTGTGTTTCTACCACAAATTATAACATATATAAATCTCTCAGATTAATAGCAGTTGATCTATATTTACCGTTTAATCGGGCGCAACTATTTCCCCTCAATTTATTTTTGGGGTCAAAGACTGGAGATGCCGTTTTTATTTTTAATGATCCCGCATCCGCAAAGTTCTCTGTACTTTAGCGCAATTACACAAATTTGCCGACATTCCTGAGGCCCAATTCGTTTTGGGAAAGTAGTTTAAAGACATGGCCGAAGATTGATCGTTCGTGTGCCGCAAAGTAAAGAAAAGAATATGAAAAAACTCAGCGACAGTTTGTGTATTTGCTTAAATAGTTTGATCATATTTTTCAGTTTTGGTTTGCTTAATTTTTTATACCCTTGCAGAGTGTATATTCATTTGGACCAGGAGTTTGCAACGCAACTTAAAAGACATCTAAGACCTCATAAAGTATATATATTTTGAATGAGCATAACCAGGGCAGTCGATCTAGCCTTGTGAGTCTGTCCGTCTGTCTGTCTGTCTGTCTATTATTATGCAAACTAGTCTCTCAGTTTTAGAGCTACATATCTTGTTGAAACTTGGCACACATGCTTTTTATAGCTGTACGCTGTAAATAAGTCGAAACCAGCTGAATTGGACCGATATATCGTATAGCTGCCATACAAATTATCGGCCGATTTTCGTTATTTGTTAAGATATAGCAAGCAAATTTACTACAACGTACTTTTTCTGCACAAAAAATATGTATATAAAATTTAATTAAAATCGGACCATTATTATATAGAGCTCCCATAGGAACAATCGACCGAAATAGAGGTTTTTATATGAAGACCATTTTAGATTTTTAGAAAACTTAACTTATCAGTGGCAATCAAAGAGAGACATAATATTGAATACATACAATACCATTAAATTCTGCACCATTATATATAATTGGTATTGGAACAATCGCTGGAGATAGGAACCTGCAAGGGTATAACACTTTCGGCTACTTCTCTTCTTTATTTTTACTTTTCTGTTTTGATTTGCATAGATTTTATTTTTATTATTTTCATGTTTTGGTTTTCTTGAATAGTTTCTTTCTTAGACTCTTTGCATTGGTGCGTTGACATTCATTTGCTTTTGACCATGGCTAAAGTGTCCATTCGATATGTATCTGTATCTTTCAGCTGTTTTTGTATATGTAGCTTGTGGTCTTCGTCAGCTAAATATAGCAATACCAGCGCCACTTTGCCCCTCTGAACTGGTCAACTGGTCAGCGATGTTGACCATGTGTAAAGATGTGGGCGTGTCAGCGCCTCTGCTGTCAATCAACTCAAATTCACTTAACTTTTCAAGTCAATGTTTTTTTTGGGTTCAAAGTTAATGCAAATGTCTTCTTTAGTTTTGAGGTCGCATAGAAATGGTCTAGAAATGATGTTTCATCTTTAGTACTACCTTGTGTGTGTTGTACAGTGTTACTAGCACCGTTAGCAGCTTTACAATTTGAGATGAGTTGCGGATCTTTGTGCTTTAGGGCCCAACTCTGCGGCGGCTGCCTTTGAGTGCCGATCGCATGGGACTCTAAGAGAGAGGGGGACAGGGAATAGAATAAATCACATTAACCGCACTCGGAGCCATATCAAATTTCGCGGCTATATTGGATTGTTGTTGTTGTCTGGCTGCGTTGCGCGCCTGTTGCCTGTTGGCCAAGTTAATTGATTGGTTGTAAGCCTAGCTGGCCTCGAGCTCAAAGTCAAAGCCGATGCAGCCAAATCCCGCACGCCCGCAAGTGCTGACATTTGTTCAGTGTCACGACTTCACAAACAGCAGACAAACTCTAGCAATAACGGCCAGAGCGGTAGAAAGACAGGCAGACAGACAGACAGACAGACAGACAGACAGACAGACAGACAGACAGACAGACAGACAGACAGACAGACAGACAGATGAGCAGTCTGGCAGATGAACAGACGGATGGACAGACGGACAGTTAGGCAGGCAACCAAAGAACAGACGGACAAACAGACAGACATTCAGGCAGGCAGCAGACAGGCAGACAGATAGAAAACGGACAGACAGATGGGCAGAGGGACAGACAGATGGGCAGACAGATGTACAGACAGGTGGACATACAGACAGACAAACAAGCCAGCAACAGTTGCTGCAGTTTGTTCTATGTTAGAAGCGCGCACACTTCGTCAGTCTGTCAGCCAGTTAGTCTGTCTGTCTATTCTCCCTGTCTGCCTGTCTGTCTGTCTATCAGTCAGTTGGTTAGTCAGTAGCTGGCACTCACGACAACGCCAAAGCCCATGGCTCTAGGCCTAAGAGCAATGGCAAGAGCAAGAGCAAGAGCTAGACCAAGCCGAAGACTTGCCCTGGCTCAAAATACTCGTAGAGGAAACTTTCTTTCGTGCCGCGCACAATGACAGCAGGAGGCAGCGGGAGGCGGTAGCGGCAGCGACAGCAGCATCCCAGTCGGAGGAGCCTCATCATGATGTCATTGCACTTTGTGGCAACAACAGGCGTGCTGCATTGTTCTCAAGGAGTTGCTGATGCTGCTGTTGCTGTTGCTGCAGGCCTTATCGGCTGCTGCTGATCTTCAGCTTTGCAGCTTGCGGTACTTGCAGCCAGTTCAAGAGTCAGCAGCACGTTGGGCTCTGTTCTCTGTCTCCCTCTCTCTCTCTCTCTCTCTCTCTCTCTCTCTCTCTCTCTCTCTGTCTGCCACAACAGGAACTGTTGCAACTGATACACGGTGAATTTTGAAAATTAATTTAACATGAACTTGCAACTAATTTGGAAAGCTGCGCTTCGCATGAAAATTCATTTCGGAAATGTGTATGCTCAGCATTTCTTGTGCTTCTTGTCTTGTCCCCTTCTCCCCTCCCTCTTTGTAATTTTTTTGGCCAATTTCTTTATGGCTTCATATGGCTACCACAGACAGCTGCAAGTTGGCGGCGGCGGTGGCGGCGGCGGCGCTTTAATAGCCCCAACTTGACTGTTTCTTCCTCTTCTACACCGTTTGCTTTCTTGCCAGCGTCTTCTTGGTTCAGTATTTTTTTGGCCAAAACAAGTTTTCAAAACTGGTTCTTGCTTGCTGCTGTCTGTTGAAGAGGTTTAGTTTTTTATTTTTTTGTTATTTTTATTATTATTTTGTGGCTTAAGCCGCAGCAGACAAGAAGAATTTATTTCTAACTTAAGCAAATACGACATTATCGCCAAAGAGCAAACTCAAGTCGACTAGCCTGATAGATATCCTGCATAGAATTGGCTTTAATGTAGGAATTTTGCCTGGGAATTTGCTAAGTACAGCATGAACACGGTCTACTCTATGGGAAAGAACCTTTATTCACTTATTTCTTATGCTTCTATGGGAACTGCTATACCCTCTTCACTTTGCAATACTGATAAGAACGAAGAGCTTTGGCAGGGTCAACTTGGGCCATGTGCTTTTAGCCAGCGTCTGCTTGCGTACGTTTTGCGGTCTTGTTTTTGGGATTCTCTTGGGAGCGGAAGTCTATGAAGAAGTTGTGGAAGTGTTATGGGCTACGTGCTCATGGCGAAGTTGAAAGCATTTGGTGACAAACTCTGTTGTGGCTACCGATCGCGCGCATTTCCGCTTGCGTTTTGACCAAATCTGATTGAAGCTGCAGCAAACACGCATACACACACACTCTGACAAAATGTACAGCTACAGCAAGTGCAGCCAGATCGATTGAGAGACGGGAAAAAACGAGAAAATCCACTTGGAAATGTTGACTCCAATGAGAATTCAATTTCAACGCCTCAATCAACAACTTAATTCAATTAATTTCGAAATGTTTGTGGGATGTCGAGCAACAAGAGCTGCAACAACAGCAACAACAACAGTAACAACAGCAACAACAACTGCAAACACGTGTTCAAAATTCCAACTGCAAATCGAAGAAATAAAAATAAAATGCATATTAAATAACAGCGAAAAATGCAAACAATAAAATGTGCATAAACCAGCAGGCATTTCATTTGGCTATAAAATGGCTACAAAATCACATGTAGTAAACTAAGCAAGATTGCAGAGAGATCTCAGCTTGAAATTAGTGCACAGTGCGCTAAATAAATATGCGCACACACATGACTAACGCATTCCGAATGAAGAAAATTGCACAAGTTGCTGAGATAAAAGTGCAAAACTAATTTTAGATATGAAATCACAAGGAAGTGCAAGATTTATATAAAGTGCAGAGAGATTAGAGATCAAAGCTAGCTAGTAAATCAAATAAATGTCTTAAAATTACTATATGCCATCAAGATAGTCATATCTGATATGTAAGAAAACAGTTAAGATTATCGTAAAATAGCTTGTAACTTAGCAAGCAAAATCTCTAGAGTTCGTGACATTATCTTCATCAGTTTTATAGTTGCTACTGCAAGAAAATCCATTAGATGAAAATTTATTGCTTGCCAATCGATATAAAATTGGGGAATAAAAGCTTCTATCGTAGAAGTTGGGAGAACTAGCTTCGGATAATTAATTTCTGAGTTTCATTTGGCTTTTTTTGTCATTTATTCTAATTTGATTAATGTGCTTAACAGTTGCCGTGCGAGCTAATCGACCTAATTTGCAAGTTAGCCAAGTTTATATATGATACACATACATGGATACTCATATATGTGTATGTGTGTTGTATATAGCATGTGTATATAAATAGCATCAGCTGTCATCGGCTCAGACAATTTGCAGGCCGGTTTGAAGAACCCACTTTGGGTTCTTTAGTTTTGTATATCCTGCAAAAAGAGGGGGTATCTTTGTGAAGTGTAGTCTCAGGTTTTTGAAGTCGTGTTTAACTTGACCAATACTTTAAGCTACGCATATACTAGATAATGAGTACAATCGATGAAACTAATGCTAGAATCGATGGAACTAGCGCTAGAATCAATGGAACTACCTATAAAATTGTTGGAAGTGTCGATATACTCGATGGAACTAACGCTAGCACTGATATCTATATAATCGATGGAACTAACAATAAAATCGATTGAATTATCGATATAGTTGATGGAACTAACGCTGGAATCGATTGGACTATTGATAGAATCGATGGAACTATTGGTAGAATCGATGGAATTATAGATAGAATAAATGGATCTCGAATATTAAATATTATCGATTGAAAGCGATCTCAATCAACAGATTTGTTCATAAGAAACATAAGAATCGATAGAACTATTGATATAAACGATGGATCTAATCGGTTTAACTATAGATATAAATGATGGAACTATCAAAATAATTAACATAATTAATTAATTATAATTATTAATTATTATTATATTAATTATAATTAATTAATATTAAATATAAGCGATCTTAACCAACAGTTTTGTTTCTAAGAATGCCATAAAAACTACTTGTTATAAGTTAAATGTTTATTTTATTGTGTATAAAGATTGATGCATCTGTCGATAGACTCGATAAAACCCTAACAAACATTTCGATAGTAATCATAATCTAGTATTAATAACTTCTTTAGTTTTTGTTAGGGTATCTTTCCGTGCACCCCACACTGTTTGCTCTGTTGGCCAACAACTTGTTCAAGCAACATTTCAATTTGACCAACTGTAGCTAACTGATATCTGCTCAACTCGCTGGCGATTGCTGCCGGCTGACGCCGCCTGCTGGCGTGGAGGTAATTGCACAGTGTGCTGCTAATCGCGCGCGATCTCGACTAGCATCTTATAAATACCCCACAATTTATGTTTGCTTAGGAATCAACCGTTAAATGCGCCTCTTAATTAAAGGCCTTGCTGGCGAATGGATGCGAATGGATGCCACATTCGGCGTTGGCCACTTACAAAAACCAATTTACACGCCCCAAGACAACTTGCTCAATATCCAGACAGAGAGAGAGAAAGAGAACTGAGAATTGTAATGCCATCGGGTCAGGGGAGCAAGCAGAGGGGGAGGGGCAGAAGGGAGGTGGGTTTGGAAATCAATTTTGGATCGCGCTCCGCTTGACATTGAACGGCGCCGTCGATTGCCGGGCGAACGTTGGCCGTCAGCTCATTTCCTTCCATAAATTTTGGCCAGTTTTGTAACAATTTCGCCGCTGGCTTTACATGCGAGTAACGAGTATACACATACATATATATATATGTATATATATATAGCATATAAATGATATACATACATATATCTGTCGGGTCTATAAATTAATTTGTTGAGCTCTGTTTGGCAGCCCAAAGAATTTCCATCGTTGCGAAAACATTGGAAATTCTGACCCCAAATACAGCAACGAATCAAAAAAATTGCCATGATATCATCATCTCACATTATTATAAAGTTCGTTATGCGATCTTTGTTGTTGTAGCTGTTGCTACCTGTAATTAACTGAGTTATAGGTTAACTAAGTTCGGATGCAAAGTGCCCATTTGCAGTGAGCGGGGCATGCAAATTGCTTTGAGGTTGGCAATGAATGTGCATAAATTGTGCTTATTATACAGATATATAGTATATTTATTAGTATTAAAGTATGTATAAATGACGCTATAACTATGTGTTTGTACTATAAAAGGGAGAGAGAGAAACGGAAAGGGAGGAGAAGATAACTTGAGAACTTGTTAAGATATTGAGGCATATTTTATAAATTTACAATAACCTATGATGATAATCTATTTATTTTAAAGGGATAATAACTGTAGTATATTATGTACTATATAGAGAATGGTTCATCTGATTTAAACATGTCTTAACAAAGTATACTTTGTATCTCTCTCTTTCTCAAAGAGTATAATGCATTAACTATGGAATGTTAGATATAGTACATCATATTTTATAACTACTAAATAAGTTTGCACTTGAAATCATAACAAGTTGAAAGATCTTGTTCCTATATTCGTTGTTTCTGTCTTTCTCTCTCTCTCTTAAAGTACAATCTTATAACTATAGAATGCAACATATTATATACAAAATATATATACGATATATTCTATAGTTATCATCAGTTAGAGTGAAAGACAGAGAGAGCTAGAGAGATTTGTACAAATTGCTAAAGATCAACGAACCTGTAAAGATATTTTGATTGCTCCCTCTCTTCTGCCTCTCTCATTTTATTTTTTGTATGCCGACAGCATGTGGGGAACAGTGGCAAGTGGAATATTAAGTATACGCCATGTAAAATCGAAACATTATAAATTATTTGAATGCAAGAAAGCAGAGTTATATGATATGACATTTGCATATGCTCAAGACTCTGAATCATCGTTGAATTTATTAAGAAACTATCGATGAATCACAAGCTGTACAAGTCTTAATCTCGTTTATGATACATATATAAAGTATATGCATATATAGTATGTTATATATATATATATATATATATATATATATATATATATATCTTGTTTTTATACAGAGTATAGTATATGCATATATGTACATTATGTATGTGTGTAGATCTTGTTTATTTACATACTGTTTTGATTGAATTGTTTGTTTCAAGTCTCTGAATTGACATCGTTAATCACTTCATAAAGTTGTGCTAAATGTGTCGATTGTTTCGTTTAGTGTTTGTTTTATGAGCTGCTCTTTTTTACACAATTTACGTTGATTGTACGTATTCGATGACGCGACTATCGAACCCGGGTTCAAGTTCATAACAACAACAACAACAACTCAGGAAGCCAGACAAAAAAAACGAAATGTAATTAAAATTATTATGTCACGCAATGCGCGGTGCTCTATTGACAATTTGGGCACACTAACACACATGCAATATATGTATGCATGTATATGTATATACACATATGCTATATATAGAGTGTGCTTATGTGTGTGCATGTGTTCCATATGTTTTGCCCCAGTGAGAGAGAGAGAGAGAGAGATTGGCCAACAGTTTGTCGCCTTCTAAAGTTTAGAAATATTGTAGATGAATAATCGAAATTCATGTAATGTGTTTTTGATTGAGTACTGAGTATTGAGTATTGAGTATTTTGTGCATGTTCATCAATACTTCAATGCTGCAATGATTCAATAGCAAATCAAGTTAAATGAAACAACAATTTTTATGAATGAATAGCACCAAATTGGCGTTGGCAATAAACGTAAAAACCAAACCGAAACCGATACCGCAACTACAGCAACAACAACATTAGCAACAACAACAGTAGCAACAACAACAGCAACAATTGCAACAGCAACCACAATTGTATTAAACAATTTGGAAGCTTTTTCGCAATATTTGCAAATGGATTTTGACATCGACAGCGAAACGTCGTTTACCGCTTGACCCCAAAATAAAAAAAGGGGAACAATTTTAAATTGATTTTGATTATTTTCTCAACTCGTTGAACTCAATTAATTAACTGTAGATAACTTGTCGTGGGTGTCAGCAGTAGTAGCCCCTGCCACACACCCCTTACCCGTGCTCCTGCCTCACACCCCACACCCCTGCCCCACACTTTGAACATTGGAAATTGCCGTTGAAAATTGTTTTCTCACAAATTGAAGGCAAAGGTTTCTTTTTAGCGGCTTTCATCAAACAATTCTCTAATGCGTCTCTCTCTCTTTCTTTCTCTCTCTATTTACAGGTAAGACATGATGAGCTTTCGCTTAGAGGTAGATACAACCATTAGATTCCCGAGCCATATAAAACGCAGCACATGAACATTTTATGAGCCAAACCAAGTGCCAAAAGCGTATTTAAATGAAGTTGCCAAAGCCAAAGCCAGAGCCAAAACCGCAACCAAAACATGTGTCAGACATGTCAAACAGAAAGAGATGCAGATGAAGAGTGAGAGAGAGGGTAAGAGAGAAAGAGTGAGAGATGTAGAAGAGGGGTGGGGGAGAGGGAACAGTGTGGAGGCAGAAAAGTCATGCTCATTTTTATGCACATTTGCAGTTTGCCATTTTTCGGCTGAAAAGTGCTCATAACAGAGTTGTGCCAGCGCTGCCAGGGTTGCCATGGCTGTTGACAGACCTCTTGCAGGTTTCCACGGCCCACCTAAGTCTCTCTCTCTCCCTCTCTTTCTCGCTGCAAAGTCAGCTTGAAGTTAATTTCCAAGTGCCAGAGCCGGAAATTTCATAATTTAGTTCGCCTTTTTGAGTTTTCAAAATTAATATGTTAGTTGAAATGAAAAGGGGGTATTACATTGAGTGACACTTGACATGGCGCCCACGCGTATTGAACTTCTCCCTCTCCTTTTTTGATGCCCCCTTCCTTGAATTATTTGAACTGCAGCCCATTCCACTCCCTCTCCCTACGCCTCTGGGCCTGCGCTAATTTTGTCGTTTTAAGCGTTTTTTTTTGATTGCGGCGCAGCCAACGCAGCAAAAAATTGATAAAGGTAAATAAAAACTTAAAACCCAAATCGAAATCAGCATCGAATCTTTGTCCAAATATTGACTTTGTGTGGCGTGTTGTGGTGTTGCGAGTGGCTGCGCTGACCCACCGAACTGACTCGCAATAATTGCCACAATTCGCGGCCATTTCCGCTCTGCTGCTGTGGGTGAAAAGAGAATCGAAAGGCCCCTGTGCTGTATGTGCTGCACAGTGGGGCAGAAGGTGATGTGAAGGCGATTGATTGTTTATTGAAATACAAGTATGTGTATAAATTCCTAATACTGTAATTGGCTACTTATATGTTTGCTACTTATATGTACATATATGTGAATATGTTTATACCAACTACCGATAGTTGTCCTAGCAAATGTGTTGTTTCGTTCCTCAGCCTAAGGGGATTTCAGTTTATAACGTGTAAAATATGAAATATGAAAAAAATGAAAATAGAAAAATAACAAAATATTGTCCGTATATTGTACGTAATTAAACTCACTAGTTATTTAGATTAGCATTTTATAAGTATTCTTTCAGTATTAGATTATTCTAACAATTCGTTTTCAATTATTTACCTTGTCAGAACAAATTGAATCTACACTACACTAACTATATCCTTTATACTTTTTCATCTAGTTAAAATACGACAACTTTATACTATGGAATTAAAGAAACAATCAGTCAGAAATAAGGAAGAAATGTTACCTTTCATATGCCGAAAGATTTATAAATTTTAACTAACGTCAATGATGTATATGTAATGAAGTTATGAGGTTAAGATTAAGATAGTTAGTGTGGAATTTTATTTTAATTTAATTTGCATTTCATTTATATAATTATAATAAGCGGAACATAGCTATGCTTTTTTAAAGTTCTAGCTTCTTACCGAATATTCATAAGAAAGATATACATATATATATCCAATTCTTTTGAAATTAAACTAAATAATTCACTGCATATTCAATTGTGCTTGCTCCACTGTGCGTCCACATGCTCCAAAGTATGCGCGCTGCTGCTGTTGCTGTCCGTTCACTTTTAAAGGCCGTTGTTGTTGTTGTTGTTGTTGCTCACTCGTTCGGTACTTGCACATTTTTCATCATGCACTCGTTCTTTATGAACAATTGTTGTTGCTGTTGTGCTGCTGCTGCTATTACTGTTGCTGTTGCTGCTGTTGCTGCAGTCAAATAGTCAGTTTCGCTGCCTTTTTCAGTCTTTTGGGTAATTAAAAGCGACGTCCAAAGTGCAATTGCAGTGGGTTTAATTTACATATGTTCAAACATTTGCTCTGCGCTTGCCAAACAAGTGTGTTGTAGTTGTTGCTGTTGCTGCTGCTGCTGCTGCTGCAGTTGCTGTTCGCGTGGGTGTTTCAATTTCCAGTCATGCACTGGCTTAATGCCAGTATACAGTATGCACGACTAGAACCACGCCCTGAATTGAAAATAAAAACCCCAAACTGACCTACTGCACCACAAAGGCCGATGCTGTGCCTGCCACATGAGGCACGTCTGTTGCTGTTGTTGTTGTTGCTTTTCTTTTGACACCTTTAGCTGAATAATTCGCTACGCATTTTCAGGCATCATTAATTAGTTTAGGCTTCGATTGGGTTAGAAAGTTTCGTAAGCGATTTGTGAAAGTCAATAATGCAGAAGGAGAAGCAGCTTCGAAGTTTCGATGTTTGCATTCATTTTTCATGTTCGTCTGTGTGTGTGAAAAGCACTTGTTGATTACAAATCGAGCAGCACACACAACATAACGGCATTTTACATTACCTTGAGCTCAAACTGCCAAAAAGCCAAGCGAAGTAAAGCCAGAGCAAGTCGAGGATGCAACCATCATCCATCTTCAAGTGTTCGATGCTGTAGCTGAAGTGTCTGTGCATAGATCGTTCCCTCTTCTCTGTGTCTGTGTGTGTGTGTGTGTGTGTGCGGAGCATTCCGAAATGCACTTGAAGCTGCAAGTCTCATCTCAAGTGGCACTCGATGTCAGTCCTGCCTGGGCCTCGAGAGCAGCTGCCTCTGCCTCTGGCTGGCTCAACGGCTGGGGAGGTCCATATCTAATATGGGGCTGTTGCTGGCTTTGGCTTTGGCCTTCTTCTTTCGCCATTAGAAGCGCATGTCCGCATGTCCGCAGCGACAACAATCAATTGGCTTTAAACACATTTTATTGGCGTCATCAAGTTGGAACAATTCGCTGGAAATCGCAGCGAGGCAACTTTCCAAAGAGCGCGCTTAGAATTGCACTGTAAATGGTCAGTGGACACTGTCTGTCTGTTTCCATGATGACGTCGTTGTCATTGCCATCTAACTTGTTGCTCTCGATGATGATCCTCAAGCTGACTCTCTCATCCAGCCATAAATAAACTGCAGTTCCCCTGCCTGCCTCCTTCTATTTCTTCTACTGCGGTCATTGCTCGCATTCTGGCAAATCCGTTTGTAAAGTCTTGTTGCAGCTGCCCCGCCCCCTTCTTCAGCCCCTCTCTAAATATCTGACTATGCCGAAAAAGCTAAATTAATTGTTCAAACACACACCTTTCAAGGAGCAGCCCCATGTGCAGCACAACCTCAGTTTGTGCCTCAGTTTGCTTTACTTTTTCAATTGCACGAATTTTGCCATATTTCTTGCACGGCACGATCGACGCTCTTGCTCTTCCTGCTTGCCTCCGTCTATGGCGACATTATGATGTTTTTTGTCGTGCACGTTGTGTGTGTGTGTGTGTGTGTGTCTCTCATGTTGTGTCTGCAGCCTCAGCTCAATGCAGCTCCAGCTCCTTTGCAGCATGGCAGATTATTATCAATTTTCCTTTAGCCATGACAACGAATATTTCTGTTTGACATGTGTGAAAATATTTGTTTGCCATGCGGGCCACAACATTGTCTAGAGTATTGTCTCTATGTATGTGTGTATATGTATATATACATATAGTCACTATATCATGACATACATGCACACATGCATGTATACTACAAAGTGTTGTGTTGCAACCGTCGCGACGCGGTTACAAGCACAATTTATAGAGCTGGCCAATTAAATTTGAATTTCCAACAATTGATTAATACCTTGCTAGTATGTATGTAGTATAGTAGTTGCTAGCCTTAATCTTATAATCACCCCAAACAAATAATATATCTTACTGGCTTGACTTGCTTTAAGTGTTGCAAGGCAGGCATAGTGAGATAGATATATGATGTTATATGTTATAGAACTCTCAGCAAACAGTTTGTATAGACAAATAAGGTATTATATGACTTCCTGTATACATTCATTTATAAAAGTAGGCATATGATAAGTGCAAATACTATAAACATCGATGATTCATTTGAAAAACCTCAGCAAACATCGATGTTGCTCCAGCTCTATTGTTAGAGAGTCATTGATTTCCATCACTTAAGTGTCTTAACTTGGTGCCACCAGCCCATAAACCGTACCAAACTGTGAATTTTTCTAGATGCATTAGTAGCTCTTGCAATGCTTCTGGCAGATCTTCACTCCAAAATCGTCAATACTGCTTATTCACGCACCCTTTAAGCCAAAAAGAACTTTCTTAACAGAGCACGCATTTTAATAATAAAATTCAATAATTTTATTTAATAATTGGCAAGTGTTCGTTTGTAAAACTAGTTATGGTTAATTTATAGACCAAACTGAAGATGTTTAACAGTGATACAAAACACGAAACGTGCGCTTAACTGTTTAAACCAGTGTTGCCAAAAAGATAATAGCTAAAAAATCATCCTTTATATGTTTATGTTCTATGTTTTACTATTTAAATGCTAAATTGCATGGCATCATATTGTATTTCTTCTTCTTTACTTCTTTAGAGTCTTAACATTACCATCAAACATAAACTTTCGATATTTACAAATAATAATACTCTGTCGGCATCTCTTACTCTATGAATTCCAAGTATTTTCGATTAATGAAGAATTGGCAGTTGAAAATAATTATTATTTGTAATTCTTGACAAATTTAGCGCACTGTAAAATATTCATTCTTGAATTCTTAAAGTTTGTTAACAAATAAATAAGTTGCAGTGTGTTTCTTCAGCCGTTCTTTTTTTCGATTGTGTGCAATTAGAAGTAGTTAAAGAAATAAGTTTGCGACTTGCAAAGATTTGCAAACCGTTCCCTTAAGTATGCAGCACAAAACACACATAAAATCATTTTGTTTAGGTGTGTAACGGGTATTCACAGTCGAGTACACTCGTCCTTAACTCTTGTGCTTGTTTCCTTACTGCAAATAATTATTCATTTGCGATTTCTTAAGATCGTGCTAATGATAATGCTACTCTGCCACAATATGTTAGATATCCAAAATATACGCGATGATATCTCTCACATATTTCTGTTTTCTTGCTCAGCTGGCATGCATTTCCAGAGCACTTCGCAGTCTCCATATGCCTCTCTCTCTCTCCCTCCTTTCCCCTGCCCCGCTCGTGCCCCTTTGCTGCTGCTGCTGCTGTTTTGGTGTCAACACAGATGCAGCTGGGGTCGCTGCTGTTGGAAACAACACTTTGTGGCAGTTGCAGCTCGACAGCTTGCCAAGTGAACATAATTATGCACATTCGTTCTGCAAGTTCTTGACGAGGAGAGAGGGTTAAGTATGTAGGGGGGAGGTGTGTTGTCTCGTGTTCGGTTTTGTGGAATTCGGTCAAGTACTTGCCACCACTCGGCAAGTAAATGCAACACGCTGTTGCCATTGCCGGCTGCCAACTGGCGGCAACTTCGACTTGACTTTTTTTGTTTGATTTGATTTGTGTGACATGTGGAAGCTGTCGGTCTGCGCATTATTGACACTTTATCAGGCACACTGCAGACATGCAGTACCCCTGCCCCTGCCCCTGCCCCACCTCCCCCCTCTCTCTGTGCTTGTGCCTGTGTCTGCCCCATATGCATATGCATAAGTCGCTGAGGCATTTGTTAAGCGGAGCACGCAACTTTCTACGCATTTGTTACACTTTGTCGGCCCACGCTTATCAACTTGGCCGAAAATTTAATTATATTTCGCCTGTCAGACTAAACGACGACGGCGTCAGGCATTCCTTAATGAGGCGACCTCGAAAAGAAAGTCCGCTCACCTAACAATTGTGGCACGTCGTGATAACGTGTCTTGTCTTGTCTTCTCTTCTCTTCTCTTGTCTTGGCCATGTCGCATGACGCGGCAGAAGCTGAGAGTCTTTTGTGCTTTATTGTTGTTGATGTTGCTGTTGTTGTTGCTGCTGCTGTTGTTGTTGTTGCTACCGCTGTTGCTGCTGCTGCTGCTGTAGGGCTACCGTTTGAACAAGCCACACATACTATGTAGCTTCAATCACTTCTTTTTGTTATACCCTTCTGGAAGGTATATAGAATTTGGGCTAAGATTTGCTATGCAGAGAAGCAGACAGATTTAATTGAAAGTGAAACGTTATATCTAATAACATAAGTGAAATACAAAGAATCTCCTTTGACAGAAGTTTGCTATGCAAATTAGAAGGCATAAAATAAAGGATGATTTTTTAAGAGCTATAGAAAAGTTTAAACAAAACAAAAAACACAAAATTGAGAGAAATGCATGCTGCGCCTTAGCCCAATTTTGTCATACTCTTTGCAACATTTCAGCGAATATGTCACGAATAAATGCTTTAATGTTGTCCTCCAATTGAAGCGGGCTTGTCTGTATAGACATTAGATTTAACATAGCCTCACAACAAAATAGTCTAAAGGCTTTAAATCGCAGGATCGAAGCGGCCAAACGTGAAATAAACTGTTCAACGAACTCGCCTCTCAAAAGGTCCATTGTTACGCTTGCTGTGTGGCATGTGGCACAGAGTTCTTAAATCTTTTAACAGACTCTTGAGCTATGGAAGTATGTATGTACAATCTTTAAAGACTGCAAGAGTATGCAACCTTCGGTAAACCAAAGCAGACCTTGTTTGTTTTGCTTTGCTTTGCAGTATTTGGCAAAAGCAAGAGACTGAGAAAGGGAGAGAGAGTTAGGCAGTGAGGGGAGAAGGAGAGTAAGGGAGAGGAAGCAACATTCTGCTCAGTTGAATGAAATTATTTGGCTAATTGGGCGGGCGGACTGAGTCTCATTATCAGCTTCAGCGTTGGCCACTTTCGCCGTGGCTTTCGTGGCTTGTCAACGCCGTGAAGTCGCATATATCGCCGTGATATCGGTGCGGACATTAAACGCCTGCTGAATAAATTCAAATTAATTGATAAACACACAGAGAGAGGCCAAAAGCAGCAGGCAGCAGTGGCAACAGCAGCAGCAGCAGCTGCCGATGGGAATTATCGCCACGTTTTGTGCAGCAATCAGCGCAGTTCGCGGCATTTAGTTAAACAATTTGCAGACCAAAATGCAACCAAAGTCGGCAACGCATGCCGTCGCTGCATGCTGCATGCCACATTGCGCAAGTGTAGCCAACCCACTGTCCGCCAGTGGACCGGTCTGGCAGCCCGCTCTACCTAGTCTGGCCTGGCTTTGTTCGCAGCGCAACGGAACGGAACGGAGCGCGTGTGCAGCTCAAATGCTGTGCGCAGATTTTGTCGCATTTTTTCCACAAGATATTTGTTTTTCCTCCCTCCCCCTGCCCCCCCTCCCTGCGCTTCCCCTCTTCAGCCCCTCCCTCGACTTCATTTGATGTAACCGCCGCTTAGGCATTTGAACTTTTGGCTTTTCTTCTGCACTCTGCCCCACCCACGCCTGCCCCTCTAAGTCGCCACATTTGGGGTTCGGTTTCTCTTTAAATGGTACGACATTTCGTCATGCTAATCAGTATGAGAGAAGTCGCCTGGCTGCCTAATTGACTTAGCTTGGTATTATCCATTGCGAAACTGGAAAAGCGCCGCAAGGAAAACTTCAACAGATTCTTGCTTGCTGATTGTATCAAGCTAAGACTACAAAGAGAGTGTACAGGTATTAACTAAAAAAAAGGCGTAACTGTTATGCCTAGAGGAGTTCGCAAAGTGTAGATTAATCGTTAGTTTATGTGGGAAGTAGATTGACAGAGTAATATAATATATAGATATTAAAAAATACATACAATTATTCTGTATTAACCTGAATGATAGAGAACTTTGCAGAACTGTCTATAAAGGAGATGGTATACTTAGATGGAGAAGTAGATTGAAATAGGAGATTGAAAGAGTAATATAATATATAGATATTATAATATATAGCACATATAATTATGATAATGACTATAGTAATTTCTGAATTAAACTGAAAGATAGAGAACTTAACAGAACTGCCTTGAAAGAGGCTGATAAACTTACATGGAGAAGTAGATTGAAAAGGGTAATATAATATATAGATATTAATATATATACATATATATAATTATGATGATAATTATAGTAAACTATTCTGTATTAATCTGAAAGATGCAAAACTTGCCTTGAGGATGATAATAATGATTACATGGAGAATAAGTGATGCTTTAAATATAGTATGAGATAATTTGTTTGATAATTTCCGTGTATTATGTTATAGAGTTCCCTGTTTACTTATTTAGTTAATAAAATCAACTTGAAAAGTTGTCTTAATTTATCTTAAATAATATCTATGGCAAGTGCTGAAAAACAATATGTTATATAGATAATATTATCATGAAGTTTACCACATTAACCTTCTGCACTTCTATTATAAAACAACAGAAAATGTTATGACAATAAACGATCGATTTTGGAAGAGACCTTGAAAGTGCTGCCCCCAAGATGATACATAAAGGAAATAACTCGTCTCGAATGGGGTTGTACAACTAACAGATGTTTCGCATTGATTACAGTAATCTTTCTTAATGTTGTAAAACATTTCTAAGTTCACTGAGTACGCAGCCCCCCTCATCCCGATACCGATCGAGGTCGAACAGCTTAGCGCGCGTGCTGTGCTGTGCTGTGTTTGGCTGTGTAATTAAATGAATGAAGTATAGTAAACACAAACATGAGCATAAATAACATAACTCTATATACACCATAGATACATAGATACTTAGTGGTATGCTGTGGTATGCCGGTTAAGGTCTGCTGATCTCGGTATCTGTGACACGATCGAGAAAGATTGACTGATTGATATGGTTTGCTGTAATTGCAATCAAGTCAATGCCAAAGTCGTCGTTGCATTTGCATCAGTTCTAATTTAAATATTTATTTATTTACTTATCCAGCCACAGTCTGTACTGTGTACTGTACTATATAGTCTGTCTATATCTTTTGATCGTTTTATTATGCCTATCTGGAAATTATGCAAATTACAGTGGGACGAATGCAGCCAATTGTCAACTGTCAATTGTAACATTGTTTAAACAATTTTGCCTGTGCTCCCTACACTCGGTACACAGAGGTACCCTACCCTATGCCATGTGTAGAGTTGCCGCACTCTGTGTGGGCCCCGGGGCGTGGACAGGGAACACTGCGTGTACTCGTACATGAAACAATTAAACTCAACATGCATTAATGTCAAGTTATTCGCGCTGTGCCGGCAATTAGAGGACAAGTTGTGATGGGAACGGGGGGTGGGGGGTATCTATAGGCAAACAGGCGACGCATGTGCAGTAAATAACCCAAGCAGTAACTACAACAACAACAGCAGCAACAGCAACAACACAAACAGCTGACAGCTGCAGTTGTAAATTTGATTTTTATGGCATGGAAACATGTTGGCAATTGGCAGACCCGACTTGGCCAAAACAAGTTGGCCAACGTATGATCTTTCTCGATATCTGTCACCAGTTAAATGCAATTGCAACTGCTGCAACAACCGCAACGGCTTTGAGGTGTTAATTTGCCTCATCGAGTCGCTGCTCGCTGGTCGTGGCTGCCCCATTGCTCATGTCACGCGAATTTTGGGAATTTTGATAGATTGTGCTGCAAATATTATGAAAGTCGGCATTAAAGTTGAATTGAATTGGAATAATGATCGATAGTTAATTATAAATGAGAGTTAATTATAGAAACTGCTTATTGAATGTTTTCCTAATGCCAAAATTATTATGGAACTTTAGTTTTCTTTATATGTATATGGTATAATATTATGCTAATCGGCCAGAAAGTAAATCTATATAATGTATATTGACTTGAGTTTACTATATATACTAGATCTTTGTATATGTATTTTTTCTATAATTCAAACAGTATTAAAAGTATTATTGATTTGAATTATGAATATATTTTAATTATTGTTAGTAAAGGAGACTTAGATGTAGAGATCTTCAATTTATTAAATATTGAGTTTCTTGCATACTGTATCTTAACTGCTCCTCTTTCCTTCTTCTTCGTGTTTATTTCTTCTTCATTCTGTCTTGCTTACTGTATCTTAACTGATTCTCATTCCTTCTTCTTGTTTATCTCTTCTTCATTCTTCAAATGAAACCAATTGATGCAGTTTTCATAACATTTCAAAGTCGTCTCAAAATAAGCAAAAACTTCAATTTGTCAGCTGCATTTTAATTACTTTTTTTTGGGGGAAACAAAAGGAACAACAACAACAAAATTGATTATGTTATTGTTGTCGTTATTGTTGTTGTTATGTCTGGCTTGTCCAGAGCGATCGAATGAATCGTGACAATAATGCCAAATCGAAACGAGCTGGAACGGATGTTTGAAAAACGAAAATTTGTTCACTGCAGAATGAAGTAATTTATCACAAAAAGTCGTGGTGTATGAGAGGGGGAAACAGAGGAGAAAGAGAACCCCAAATGGAATCGAGCACCTTATAAATGATATACTCTGCTGGCAACACAGAAATAATTTATAATAAATTGTCGCTTGACGTGTTCGTTGGCCAATTTGTTCTTGACTTGCAATTAAAAACAGGCGCCCAAACAAATTTGCGACTGGCGACTCAAACATTGCGATGACACGCCTCCTTTAACCTCTCTACCCCCCCTTCCCACTCTTTGCCCCCTCTCTGCCTTTAGTTTTGAGTAGAGCAATTTGTGGAGGTCACGAACCACAGGCAAGAACAGCAACAACAATAACAATGGCATCAATGGGTGTGTTGAGCCCGAAACACAATTCGTTCTCATTGCAGGGGATCGGGCAAAGGTCACAGTAGATATAGTATTAGATATGAACTCAAAGAACAATTTGGTAGCAGTGATCAATGTCGTAAGACATTCGTAGAATGACGTAGAATCATGACGTAGAATCATGACGTAGAATCTCAAGCTACTTTATAAAACACTAAGGCAACCTTTAACGATCTTCTATATAGTTCACAGAACTGAAATATAACAGAAATATTTAGTAGAATCAAGTAGGTTGTTGAGTTAAAACCAGATTCCTCATGAATAAAACAGTCAAATTGTATTTAACTGACTATTTATATCTATAAGACATAAATGGCATCTTTAAGAAAAGCAACTATAAAGTACAGAAAAAGTTGAATCAGATTCCTATATATTATTATATAAGTATATATTAGGTCTTTTAGTTATTTATTCTTAATATATTCGGCACAATACTGTTTTATAGTTATCCTTTACTTGTTCCTGCATTCCTTCCTTATTAGTTTAAGTGAATTACATCGATATAATGTGCCTAAGAAAAATATGGAAACTATTTAGATAACTGTATAAAGCCTTGCTAACGTCTTTTGTTCTTAATATATTCAGTACTATATTGTTCTTGACTTAGTCAACAATTGTTGAGTTCTTTGCTTCTTTACTAATATAGTCAATACTAATCTAAACTTATCTGAATAAAATGTTGTATATATTGAATATGCCCCTATAAAGTTTACTTTCGACTGCTGTCGCATATTGCTAAGGTTGTATATTGCCCCTCCTTTCGTCTACTCTTCACCTCACTCTCTCTCTCTCTCTTCCCCTCCCCCCCCTCCCTCTCTATCTCTCTTTTTCTTCCTCTCTCTCATTCTTCCCCTCTCTCTCTTGGGTCGTACATTGTTCTGTACCAGTTTTCATATACTCTCCGCCCCTTTCGACATCTTGACTCTTTTGCTTATTTAGTGTTGCATGTGGCATGTTGTAAGTAGTTATTGAACTGAACTGCAGTTTGCTTAGGGCGTACTTAAGTACCGTTATTTTAATAAACGCCGCCTGAACATGCACAGAGTGCAGTTCGAGCGAAGTTCGCTTGTTTCCTTTGACTGCCCGCCCTTAGCCCGGCTGCGTTTTTGGGTAAAAGTTTTCGTTGCTTTTCTTTCCGGACACTTTCTTCCAGAGGAGAACAGCAACAACAAAAGGAACTTGCAATCGCCGCCTGGCGGCAATGTTGGCCAAACACGTTGCGAGTTCAAAGCATTTTGTGGTAAATTATGGAGCAACCTGGTCGAGTGCGCGGGCATAATAACAATTTGGCAGCGCCCACCCTAATGCGATAGAGGCAGGGGAAAAGGTAGCAGAAGAAACTGAGGAAGGGGAGGGATAAGGGGAATTGTTTAAACATTTCATACTTTTTATGGTTTCATAGTGTTTGCTCACTGGTTGACAAAGTGCTGACCCAAGTGCCACGCCTTTAAATACTCCCTTCCCCTCCTGCTCAAGCTGTAGGCACAGTGGGATGCCATTGTTCATGTCGATTCTGCAGTACAATCCAGCTGGGGTCGTCTCGCTTCGATATCCAATTTGTAATTACGTTTCGTGATGCTCTGACACGACCTTGAGCGAACCAGTTCAATTATCTATTTGTAGAATTGCCATCTCTCTCTCTCTCTGGAATCGATTTACGCATTTCGATTTCGATTTCGATTTTATGCGTGTCTCATTTGACGCGCCATAAAATCAACGCTTAATCAAAGATTTTGCGATAGTTTTTACTTTTTTTTTTTATTATAATTGTCGATTTTATGGTTGTTTCAGTTGTTGTTGTTGCCTTTTGGAGTGAAAGTAATTTGCCCCTTGTCTGTCTGTATGACTGACACGCCCAGCTATACGGAATTCACATGCTTATAGCGGGAGCTAATTCACATGCTAAGAGACTTCTACAGATTCTCCTGCTCTCTGTCTCCCCCTCTCTCTCTCTCCTTGTCTTTCTGATTCATCAGCGTGTCTGGTAGAAAGTTTAAACATTCAATTTCTTGTTGTTGTTGTCTTTTTTTTGGCTTTTGGCATTTTGTTTATAGTTTCCCAATTTGCCAGAGTCGCATGCGCCGCCGTCATTATGGAACTTTACAGGCAATTCAAATTTGAACATTTTTGCCTAATGTTTATACAATGCTTTGTACCTTTAGTCGCTTGTTTAGTTAATCATTTAGCACGATAGAGGGAATCTTCGTGTGTGGGTTTTGTTTGGGATTGATGATTAAGGTATTTTCGATATTGTGTAGGGTTTGTAACAGTTTTGAGAAATGATTATGCAGTGGGTTTACTGGGAGTGTCAGGTCTGTCATATATAATATGTCAGCTCTCTCATACATAACATACATGATATGTAACCTCTGTCATACACACATATAAAATGTCAATTCTGTCATACATAACAAATGTACATGATATGTCAGATCTGTCATACATAACATGTGTATATTATATGTCAGCTCTGTCATACATAACATATATTATCTGTCAGCTCTGTCATACATAACATATATGATATGTCAGGTCTGTCATACAAAACATATATGATATGTCAATTCTGTCATACATAAAACATATAGTATGTCAGGTCTGTCATACTACATAACATATATGATATGTCAGGTCTGTCATATATAAGATGTTTAATATGTCAGGTTTATCATACATAACATATATGCCATATTTTATGCACTGTACAGTAATAGGAACAATATGACACACTTATTACTGTGCAATCTTTAAAATATATCGAAGAAGAATATGACATACTTTTAGATCTGACACAGTTTGACTGCGCAAGAAATCTTTTGCAATTTTCTGAATTCCTTTTGTAGAACTCAAATCACTTGACCAGACTCTACTCATAAATCGAAATACTATGGGGATCTTTCAGTTCTTGAACTTGGCAGAGCAAGGGCGAATGAGAGTGAGAGAGAGAGAGAGAGAAAAAGATTGCAAAGGGAATGCGCAATGCAGATATCATCATTATTTACAAAGATATCAATGCAATCGAGTATCGGTAGATGCTGTAATTTCATTGCATTTACATGGGGAAGAGGAGGAGGAGCATATAAAGCAGGAGGAGGATTCCTTATTGAAAAGCGCATCAGGCAATCTTGCATTTAATAACCAATTATCGTTGATCAACTGCACTCGCCCAGAAGTGGAAGAGGGAGAGGAAGGGAAGCATGGAGACACAATATCAATTACGTGCTGCGATTACGCCTGATTATTCACAGCCAGACAGACAGACAGATCTCTCTCTCTCTCTCTCGATTGGCAATTGGAGATCTACAATTGTTGATCGGAATTGGATGTACGTCGGCTTGGGGGTTGTGTCTGATTAGCGCTTAAACAAGTTAATGCCATCGATGAGGATGAGGATGAAGATGAGGCTGCAGCTGAGGCTGAGCCAGCACCTGATGGCAATGGCAATGTGATGAGGCCATTGCCGAGGCACGTACGTGGTGTGCAATGCCTGACACAATGCTCCTCTTCGCGCCAAGATAAATGGGCCAGCTGCGGATCGTACAACGGGGACAAAGCTGAGGAGGAGTCGCTGAGCATAGCTGCTTGGGAGTCGCATTGCGTTGTCTCGTCGCAGTTGTCAATGGCGGCTCCGAAAAGCTTTTGATGTTGGGCGACAATCGCTGAGTGCTTTGCTTGCCTCCTCTTGCCGCATGTTGAACTTTCCCAGTGATTGTCGCGACGACGACGACGACGGCGATGCCGTCTTCCTAGAATATGTATCACTCTGTCTGTCCACTCCTCTTCCCCTACTCCCCTGCCGTCTGTCTATCTTCCTCTTAACCTTCCTCTGTCAGCTCGTTTTCCTTTTCTTGTCTCTGTTTGCTCAACACTTCCATATGCTAATGTTGTGTGTGTGTTGTTGTTGTTGTTGTTATCTTAAACCAAAAGTTAAACAATTTTTGTTGGTTTTACCTTGAATTTGAACAACAACACAACCAACCGTTTACAAAGCTCACTTAGAGTTGGTAGCAGAGAAAAAGAGTTCATAATGCTTGCAGAGCATAAAACACACTGTGCAACATGAGTCTAGTTCTTGTCAGAATGGGGAGAACATTTTTAAGACATGCTACAATTGGACTAGAACTCTAAGAACTTGCTGTGATATTGTAGATAAATTAAGATCTATCTATGTTTAAGATCACCAAAAGAAGTAAGAATTGCTTAATGATATTAGGGAAATTGTTGAAGATGATTCTGTGAAACTTACTGTATAGTACGAGTAATAACTTGAAAGTTTTTGTATTGAAGAAAGAAACTGTTAGCTATATTTGGTATTATTTTAGAAAAATTAAGATATAGGTATATATTTCTCTTAACTTACAATCATTTAATGCCCAGTAAGAATATTCTTGGATGATCTACAGATGTATTACGTATTAACAAATACAAAACAATCTATCTATCTTTATCCCTGAGTAACAAGATCATTCTATGTACATCGTTAATAACTTACAATCATTCAATTATTCTCTGGCAAGAAATAACAATCTATTTTAATCTCCAGTTGCCCAAGGATCATTCTATATACAAAAAGAAATAGCAATATATGTTGATCCCCAGTTACCCAATGATCATTCTACATATGTATATTGTTATTAACTTACAATCATTCAATTGTCAGTAAGTAGTCTCTAGGATGATCTACAGGGAATTTGTACTGTATGTTGTTGCTTAAAGAAAGAAAGAAAGAACAACCAATTTATCTTTATCCTTAGTTAACTTAAGATCATTCTGTATGTACATATGCCTAGTGATCATTCTTTGCCTGTCCATGATGACTTCATTTGCTGGCATTAATGCTTTGGACTGTGCTGTGGGAGCGCAGTGACTTCTGCCAATGCAAATGTGCTGCAAATTAAGATGATCTAGCTGGCACTAATTGAGAGAACCCAATTACAACTCCCTCGAGAACGCATAACTAACCCAATTTTCTTGTTTTGTTTGTCCACTTGCAGGCTGCCCCGCGACGACTAGTTCGCACTGTCTGCGCTGCAACAAATCCGGTTGCATCAAGTGCCCCATGTACCTGGTGACGGATACGCGTCAGTGTGCGGACCAATGCCCTGCCGGCTACTTGGATCAATGGTCAGCGCATACAGAGTTCATGGGTCGTGTCTGTGTGCCCACAGGCTACTCTGGACCACTGATGGCTGCACTGGCTGGTCTGCTGGGTGGATTCCTTGTCTGTCTATCGCTACTGGCCGTCGCCGTGCTTCTGGTGCGACGCAGGAGACGTCGCAAGTCTGTCAAGCAGAAGCTCATCAATGAGAATCCCATGGATCGAGCGGATTTCATGCGTCAGCTGAACGAGATGCGACCCAATGCCGAGTACTTTCTGGCCATGCTGAACGACACTCGTCGCCAGATACGCAAACTGTATTTGTCGGGCGAGGTGGCGGCTGCAAACTCGTATAGGCCAATTGTGAGGGATTTGGCCAAGCTGCTGATACTGTTGAATCGTCCCATTGAACTGATTCCCACGCCGCCGCACGATTGGGCGCGACTGTATGCGTGGTCGGAACAAGCCCTGGAGCGATATAAGCCGCAAGTGGGGCACCTTATCGACTTCTTTCAGGCAACGAACGGTGCCGGGCAAGAGGTGCTCTATGCGGCGCCAAACAAGAAGCATCCGGGACACAGCATCTACAGGCAGCAGCAGCATCAGCATCAGGTGTCGTCAGTGCCGGGTAATCAACTTGGCGGTGACTTGTTGCCTGGTGATCGCAACAGCAGCGCATCTGCACATCAGAAGCTGCATCTGTTTGGCTCCCTCATCAGCCTGCATGAGTTCGAGGAGCCACGGGCCTCGGATCCATTTGGCAGCAGCTTCAATACGCTGAAAAGCGGCAATCTCATATCGGATCTCAATGCCAGCTCACTCTGGCTGGAGGATGAGTTCTATAAGCTTGGCTTTCGACCGCAGGACGAGATTACGACAGAGCTGTAACCCCTTTAGAGCCAAGTATTATTCTCGCTGGCTATGCTACACGCAAGCAGTGCAGCGTGCGCCCAGCATCGAGAGAGGAAGAGGGAGTTGATCACATTCCGCTATGCCATCTGAAACTGAGACGCACATTTAGACACGGAGTCGCTAAATGTTAACGTGTTTAGTTTAACCTAATATACAGTTATAGTTACAGTTAGTTATAGTCTATAGGCAGAGCGAACTAGTCACGTAAAATCACACAGAATATATATATGCAAATCGCGTGTCGGGATTGATATTGAATTTTATGGATTTTACAAAAATCGCAAACAAACAAATCTTGTAACGAACAATATTCGCTAGACCTACATTTCTATATATATACTATATCTATAGTTACAGTTACAGTACCTACTATATGATATTTATAGCAGTAGCTTAGAGAGACGGAGATTATACTGCTTAGTGAATACAACATTATCATAATTATGATCAATAAAATCATGTGCTTAAGACGATTTAAATGCTTCATCATTTGCCTGATTAACAATGGACTATGGTGCCTCATACTTCCACAATATGTGGATATCCTCGGGTTCGGGTTCGTGCTCGTGCTTGGGCTCTTCTGCAGGTCATGTGCCTTCGTTGCTCGCATCCTTCTGTCTCATTTGCAGATGTTCGGCCCACTTGCGCTCGTTCACCAGCCGCGACAACTCGCAGGCATCGTAGCCTATCAGCAGCTTGAGATCACAGTCAAACTTGTATGCGAAACGTTTGCCAGATACCTTGGATATCATGTCGCCATCGTAGTAGTAACGCAGCGCACGGGAGAGTTTCTCGTAGTTCATGGCGGGTTTGTTCTTCTTCTCGCCCCACAGACGGGCAACGCGATCGGGATCACTCAGCTTGAACTCGCCGTCGGTGCCCACCCATTCTATGATGTCGGTGTGCTCGCTATCGGTGAGTATTTCCAGCAGGAACTGCCACAGCTGCACTTGCCCGTTGTTGCCGGAGCCGATGCTGTTGTGATGGCTGGGACTCTGCGGGGCTGGAGAGCTTTCCGAGGCTGTAAAGATGAAGATGCCACATTAGTTTTGAGCATATCTTATTGAATTCCAATTGGACTCACAGTCGTTGCTTTTGACGCTTTGATAGGATTTGCGCATAATGCGTTGCTCCAGACCGACGCCAGTTGATGATTGCACTGGTATAGACGCCTTGCTCTGCTTGCTGTTGGGCTTGCGCAGCTCCTCGGCCTGTTTATGTACCACAGAAACAAAATTGCATTCCTTGAGCAGTTGCAGATGAGTCCAAAACACATTGCCTGGATCACGCGGCAGTTTCCGGCTGAACTCCTCGTGCGACATGGCGCAAAGAGATTGTCCATTGATGTACCACGCGGCCAAGTTGATATCACGCAGCTCAAACTCCTTGATGGCCCACTCGAGCCAGTGGGCGACATGAGCCTGTGTCCACTCGCTGACCGCTTCGGGTATCTTGAGGCGCATCTGTTCGCGTTTGAATTTGCTGTCCAGCACCCAATTTAGCACAGGCTTCGCTATATCTGTCTCCTGTTCCTTGTCCTCTTCTGTTATCTCCACCTCGCATGGCTCCTCCTTGAACTGATTCTTGTTGGGACTGCCATTGGGTGAGCTCTTGCTCTCGCTGCTGTTTGTGTCCTGTGCACTCAGCTGTGCAGCCTCCTCTATGGCCAGCGTGGCCAGTGCTGCCTCTGTAGGTTTCAACACATCCGCAATGTTGATCTTCTTGCGTATGGTCTGGATTTGCACGTTGATCTGCACCAGGCCCTCACCCTTGACGCACTGATCCACCAGGTTCTTGTGCGGTTCCAGCTAGAAAGGAATGTTGGGTTAGTGATGATAATTAACCAAGCGAGTTGCCTTACCTCCTGTGCATCCTGCAGGCAGAATGTGTAGTATTGCAGTTCCACTCCAATCTTTTGCTCCACAAGCTTTCTAGGGGTAAGAGAAATAAAGAGAATTAAATATTGTGGAAGAGGAATCCTGGGGGAAACTCACTTGAGTGTACTTAATGGTTTCCCTTATGTCCATGTGCACAATGATAATATCGTCAGGCTCTTCCTCCACGTCATTGCCATCCTCATATATGTTCGTCTCCTCGAAGATTTCACTGGCAATCACTTCTTCTGTAATGTTCGTGAATTCAGATTTATCAGACTTTCTTGACACACTGTGCATGTGTTTTTATATTCGGGACATTTGCATTCCACAAGTGTGTGGGTAACCGTGGTCGTTGCCCGCATCGTGTCCAATTTCTGCACTCACCCAAACCACCGCCGGAACTGAGTCGCCGCATTAACTCCTCGGACAGATCGTTGTTGCTGTCCATATTTTTATTTGTTTATGTTTTGCGGAGTTTTTTTGTAACAAATTGACAACGTTCTGTATGTAAAACAGTAACAAACTGACCAGACTTTTTGAAAATTGACTTGCATGGTGCAGCGTTTGGTATTTTTTAGTATATTCCGCACAGCTGGTGCTGCTAACCTATCGATTGTTATAGCAGTGAGCTTTCCACAGTTAGCTGCAACTGGCGCCATGTTTGAATGTAAGAATAATTTAAGTTTTATTTTAAAACAAAAATTAAATTAAATGTTTGCTATATATTTATATAAAAAGAATATGTTAACATTTATGATAATACAATGTAAAATAGAAATAACTCTAGTTTATTATGCTTGAATGTATATTCAAAGTTATAAAATAAAGTGTCAATTAATGATTTTAAAATTTATTTTTATTATCGAAGTATTAAATTCTTGTGAGTAAAGTGCATAGAGTATACATGATCTATTATTTATCTACCCTGCTGTTGATATACACATTATATACAGTTAGAGGAGCTAAGTTCCGAGAATTGCCCGTTAAAAGTAATTTATCTATTCATGTCTTCTTGCTGCATGCTAAATCTATATAGACATATTTCAATTCAGCACAATCAAAAATAAGAAATATGTAAATTTCGTTTGATCAACTTAATTGTCGATGATGTTCGCACAGCTAATAAGGAAATTTACGATCACAGCTGACCAAACGGAGCAGAGAATTGTCATCATCGTCGCACAATAAACTGAAGTGATTCATTTCGCAATCTATTCGCACGAAAACTGTTGAAATTAATTGAAAAAGCGATAAAGCCAGATCGGCAAAGTGGGTACTCTATGGGTAGCGCCCCTTATTTCAAGGAGGGTGCACTCTAGCCGAGGAATCCGCCAACAATTGGCATCGCCTGACGAAGCGCATTGAGGAAGTGCAGCAGCACTTGTGACTCCCAAGTGGAGCAGCACCCGTAGTGCTGCAGCACCTCGTGGTACCACATGCAATCAGGCAGTGTATCGGAGAGAGAAGGAGAGGGAGAGAGGCGGCAAAGACAAAGAGCGGCGATTGTCTTATCAGCAGCTGTTGTGGGAGGCTGCGCGGCAGGGAAAGTTGGTGGGTAAGGGCAAGGGGGAATGGTGGCAGTGGGCAAGGGGTGTCGAACCGTTTGCCATTTGTCGGCAATTCAAGTGCAACACGCACTTGTGGCAACAAGCGATTTTTCATGTTCTCCAAGATAGCACAGTTTGCCCACCCCCTTTATCACCCTTCCCTGCCCCACTGTGCGGGAACATTTATTACCTCATTGTGGACTCAGTTGGACAACTTAGTTGGCATTGGGCGTGTTCAAACTATGTAAAGAATGTTCGCAATTGTATCGAAGGTGCGAGGAATGGATGCCTCGTTAATTAGTCGACATTTAGATTGATAGAGGCGAGTAAGTATACTTTTCATTGGCAGTGTTTAGCTGTACCTTAGAACCTCTGAAAGTTTCCTTTTTGTTACTCTGTGCAGCACCCTCCGTCTGTCTATTTATACAACATATGTGAAGAGAGAGATTCCAGTATGATATTTAGTGTAAATTAGACACCTTATTTGAAATCTACAATTTCGTACTGTCTATATAATATTTAAATCAATATTTACCCGTGCCAGCTTTCTAAGTTTGTTTTGTGACTCTTTAGCTTTGAATCCGTTTTGAGATTGACTCATAGCCAACTCTGTGGTCACCGTTGTTAGTCACATTTGGGTAATTGTTAAGCTGTTGGGAATGCAAATGAGCTCAGCCCCTGAAGACGGCTGCAGGAAATACTTCTTGGCTAACTAGTTCAAAGTGTCTAGGTCAAGTCATGCTCGGCAAGTACTCAGAAGATTACGGCATAGGAACAGATGCAGGGGCACTTGTTCCGGCTGGAACTTGCCCACAAATGTTTATATCAATTATGTCCTCAGGCACAAGCATAACAATTCAGTTGGGACGACGACAAAGCCATAAAATTATGCGCAGTCATTGCGGCGCCGCCAAAATAAAAGAAGAGACAACTCTGCTGCTCCACGGGTTATGGGGGGAGGGGGGCGCATCAGAGGCAAAACAACCCCTTGGAGGCGCCTCAGGGCGCATTCAACTTGGCGCGACCATTGCGTCACGAGCTGGAAATTAAATCAATAGAACAACTCCCACATGGAATTGCCCAGGAATTTGTGGCAACCTTATGCCGAAATGGGGCACAACGAGCAGTCAAAATATTTGCATTTTCGGGCATACGAAATGGAGCCTTGCCTGGTATTTAGGTCGCCTCGCTAGGGGGCTCTAACCTGCTAGGCCAATTGCAAGGACATTTCAAAGGCGGCAGTGGGAAGTGGATTTACTTTTCCACTTTCGCTTTCTGTTTCCGTTTCGCATACGTTTTCATTTCATTTTCCTAATTTCTTTTTCCATATTTCATAATTTTCTTTACTAATTAATTGGTTACATTTTGCATTTTCAATGGACTTCGTCGTGTCGTGAGTCACGAGTAAAGTTTTCTGGGTCATCGCATAAATAATACCGTTTTTTTCGGACTCCACCTGCAGCCTTGACAGGACACCGAACTCGCCTTGTTGGTTTAGACCTTTTCCATGTGTTTTATTAGGCACTTCTGGTACCGCGATGAGCTTTAGATAAAACTTTTAAATATTCATAAATAACATGCGAATCTCGAGAGGCTTGAGCCACATAATATTATAATATTTAAAGCCGAGCTAAACATGATTCATAATATTCATTGCTGACAGCATTTTGGGTTTCTATAAGCAAATCAGTTATTGCGCTGTTAATGAGAAATAAAAGTCAAAAAATTTATTTGAATCTCTTTCACGAATTCTCTCGAAGTTTATCATTAAACTACAGTCGAACACACCCGACAGTAAGTTATCCTTTCGCCAGTTTTGATTGTGGACTAAGGTGAGTTGAATAAGTTATAAGTTTACTATCGGAACGGATGGAAATGAGGAGAGGTAGATGCTCTACTATTTGTATTTCGAAATCAGACTATTGCAAATAATATTGAAATCCGAATACAACCTCTTCAATAAATTTAATCAGAGTATTTTGGTGTCTCTTTGAAAATAGCTAAGATTTCAATGTTCAAATAGACAGACATACGCGCAGACAGACAGGCAATTTACTTGGCTAGTGATCCTGATCAAGAATATATAAAATATGATAATATATACTTTGCGGTTCTTCTGCCTAAATAGGCAGTATACAATTGCACAAATTAAGTATAGTTACCCTTTTTTGACCATTTTCAATGGGTGCAGGTTATGCAAATTAAATCAAATTGAATTTTAGTATACGTTGTTATATATATTATTTTACTGTTCGCCCAATTAATTATTATTTCTTGAATATCTTCTATGTTTATGTTCGGTAATTTGTTTAGCAAGTGATAAATATTGTACATATACATATGTATGTATGTATATTATTTATGCAATTTATTATAAATATGCATATTATATTATATGTATGTATATTATTTATGCATTTTATTGTACACATGCAGATTATTCTAAAATTTTATTATATATTTCCTCTGAATGAATTGGTTATTGAATACATTTTATTTTTACTTTTTAATATCATTCACAATACGAAACATTCATAGTTTTATAAATAAGAAACATTTAACTAAAATGTGTGCAAATTAATCGCACACTAGCCAAACGTTTAACGGCAATTAATAAAATATCGCTTGCAGTATAATTGCTGTAAATTATAAATAATAATTGATTGAAGCACGCACTGCTCTCTCTCTCTCTCTCTCTCTCTCTCTGTCTCGCTTATCAGTCCATTGCAGTGCCGGCAAATTTGTTGCTGCATTTGCTGTGCTTATCGTTGTTGCCTCTGCCAGCTGTTGTTGTTGTTGCTGCTGTTATTGGCTCTCAGTCTTTCAGTTTCTTTGTGCTCTCTTCTCTTAATGCCTCGACCCGCTCTCTCACAGCTGTTATAGCAGTGTGCTTGTGTCTGTTGCTCTGTTTCTGGCTGTTCACTGGCCTGTGGCTGCCTTCGTTGAGTTAGTCAGTTGGCGCAAGTCAAACGCGAAGGTTGTCGGTGTCGCGCTTGTCGCTCTCTCTCGCTCTCGCACTCGTACTCGTGTCGCCCCGTTCTTGGCAACATTTGTCGTTGGCTAAAAACAAAAAAAAACGTTTGTTTTTGCCAGGTCTAAGTACGTCACTTTCATAACTTAACCCGCACACAATTTGTTATTGTTTCCCAGAGTGTAATTTTTGAACTTGTTATCGCGCGCTGCGCGTGCGTCTCTGTGTGTGTGCGTGTGTGGGCGAACGATATTCGGTGGGCGTTTTAAGAGAGCATTAGTTGAGCTAGTTATTGATTCAGCAACAGCAACAGCAACAGCAACAGAAACAGATTCTTAACTCTTCCCTACATACAATAAAACTGAAACTCAACTGGAAAGAAAACAAAATGTTTAACATTGCATTTAAGGCCAGACAACAACAACACAGCAGCAACAACAACAACAACAATAAAAATAATCAACATAGTATATGCTGCGTGTTTTTCAATCGATTCGCTCATTTTATTTGTTAATTTTTCGAGCTGTTGTTTTTGTTGTTGTTGTTTTCTGCCCGCCCTAATCAAATCACATTGGAATCGCATTGGAATCGCCTCGAAACTGTGCCTAAAGTGTAGCATATGCTGTTGTTGATGTTGTTGTTGTTATTGTTGTTGTTGAAAACTCTGATTATTTCGTAAAGGGAAAACATTTTCATATTCGAACTGTTGTGAAGCCAAACACACGCGAAGAGTTGCAGGCAAACAATCGAGTGAGAGTGGCAAGTGGCAAGCAGTAACTCCCCCACGCACTCCCCATCCCCCTCACAACGCTCTTCTTAGGCAGAAGCACCTGCAGTTGCAGCCGGGCTATTTGGAAATATTGATTTACACATGTGCGCAGCGTACCCGGCACGCAGCAAATGTCCTTCGCAGGCTGCAGTCGAGCCGAGTCAAGCCGAGCCGGGCCGGGACCAGCTGCTGCTGCTGCTGCTGCAGCTTCGCCGAGTGACCAAGGACACCGGTCGTGCGGCAGCACGTGCCCCACATTGCGGCACAAACAGCTGTTCGTAAGCTGCTCTCCCTGGCAACATTGCGTCCTTGCAACATTTTTCTCTCAAACAAGTGTAGACTCAACTCGATGTGCGTGTGTGTGTGTGCGTTTGCCGCATTGTATTGTTTGCCGGCACCCTGTGACTGTGTGGCATGTGTGGGAGTGCTGGCTGCCACACGCTGTGCTCGCGGGACCACTTGTTAAACGGCCGGCGCAGCGTGGGCCTGCAGACACTGGGGCGTATACGTAATTACAAGATACATGCAACAGAAAAAACGGCAACACTCTGATTACCTCAGCGCTGTCTAAGTGGGTCGCCTCGTTTGTCTCTGTCTAAGCAGCGCAGGCATTAGAGCACGCCCCGACGCCCGCAAATAGGCTACGCCGGCAATGAATGCAGACAAGAAGCAATATAAGAACCTTCTGAACTATACGAATATCTTAAACATGCCATACTAGACATGGTTAAATTACATTTTAAAAGAAACACATATGTTTTTGAGTTACTTTCTGATAGAAAGCACCTTAGGCAGATCATTTGCATTACTTACACTACGATAGTTTTGCCAGCGTGCAGAGCTTCGCTTACTTAAACGAATATCTTTCAATTGTGTACTCTATATGCTTAAAATCTTGCTTAAGTACGAAACTATATCATTTTCGAACTACCTTCTGCATTTACACAACTGCTGAGCGATAGTTTTATCTGCCTGCACAACTCAACTTAGTTCCATGCGAATATATTGAGTATATATTTTATACCTATACAATCTGTCTATAATGTTAATCTATATCCATTTTAAACTACTTTTTGTATCTACACGCAATACAAAACTGCTGAGCGATAGTTCTATCGATAGTTTTGCTTGCCTTGAAAGTATATACAACTTTACAATCTGTCTATAGTGTAACTCAATATCGTATTCAACATATTGTCTTCATCTATTGGCAATCTACATCTTCTTTGCGATAGTTCAATCGATAGTTTTGACTGCCTGCACAACTTAACTTAGTTCCATGCGAATATCTTGAAAGTATATACATTATACCTATACAATCTGTCTATAATGTTAATCTATATCCATTTTAAACTACTTTTTGTATCTCCACGCAATACAAAACTGCTGAGCGATAGTTCTATCGATAGTTTTGCTTGCCTTGAAAGTATATACAACTTTACAATCTGTCTATAGTGTAACTTTATATCGTTTTCAACATACTGTCTTCATCTATTAGCAATCTACATCTTCTTTGCGATAGTTCTGTCGATAGTTTCACCTGACTGTTGCAGTTTGAAGCTACATAAATACCTTTAAGTTATCTATACGGTTTTTGTGTAACATTCTCAGTAATTACTTTCCTGTGCCATAGTTTTAACTATAGTTTTATCTGCCTGCAGAACTTACTTAAGTTCTATGCGAATATCTTAAAAGTGTATACTTTATGCCTTTCACATCTATCTCAAGTGTAACTCCATATTGTTTTAAACATACTGTCTTCATCGACGGGCCCTCAACCGCTGCTGTGCGATAGTTATATCGATTATTTTGCGTAACTGTTGAACTTTAAGGGTAATTACTCTCTTGTGCGATAGATGCAACGCTAGTTTTGCCTGGCTGTCTGTAATTTGTTCGGCATTTTCCGCTAATTAATTGAATGCTGCCCATCCAAGCGACACTCGACAATCGACTATTTTTATTTTTATAAATTATGCCAGCATGCCCCATGGGCGAATATACAATTTAACAGTAGAGCGATTTTGTCGGGCCGCTTATCAGATTTCAGGGGAACCAGTAATTCGATAGACAGAGATACTCAGATAAGGGCGAACAGTGAATGAATGAAGCATATGCCAAATATGCGATCCAAATACACTCATATATATGTATCTATGTATGTATGTGTGTGTTTGTGTGTTGACTCTGTGTCGTAGGCGCGCTTCATCCGGAACGGGGCAGAGGGTACCCCCTCTGCCTTATCTGGCTATTTGATTTCGCCTCGGGGCGCTGAGCTCATTTTGGCACAAAGGTAAAGCAAAGGCAAGAAGAAGCGTATCGTATTCCCCCGACGACCCCAGCGTCGAGCACAGTTCCTCATTACCCACCCCTGTTTGTACACCCCTCCAACCGCTATCCTCGTATCGATTCCACATTAAACTAGGCCTTTTATTGTATCTGGTTCTGTTTCTGTTTGGTCGCGTGTGGTCAATTTATTTTTGCTTTTAATTGCTTCAAGTCATCGTCAACTTGGATATTACTTCCCAGTTCCCTGAAGGGGGGAACTTTCACTCAGACCCCTTTCCACTATTTGCATAATTTACCTTTGCCTTAACTGTGAAATGCCTTTTGTGGTTTCCCTTTTTTGCGGTTTCTCTAGACAGGGGAGTAGAAAGCCGGCAGATATCCTTTTTCAGCCTGCCTGCCCGGCATAATTAGAGCCATATATTGTATGTTAGCAGAAGCCATACCAGATGCTGTCAGTCTACAGAGATTCCCACTTAGAGAAAAGAATGGGAAATGGGAAAGAAACGAAGTGTGAAAGCATAAATCACATTAAACTGTGAAGTAATCGTGTACAGAGTAAATACATACCTTCCTATGGTATACGAGAGATACAAAGAAAGCCCCCTAACTGTTCTGTTCTATTCAAATTCACACATTCATATTCCACACACACATACAGCTGAAACTCCATAATTGTTTAATGCTCTCTTGGCATCCCATCTCGAGATACTTATAAATAAATATAATTGCGCAATTCACGCATTTTCATTCCTAAATTGTTTACACTGAGAGCGAACTGTGTGCAGCCCTCTAAAATTTCGTGAGTCGTTTGATAAGAAATATGATAATTATTATGAAGATCTCTCTCTCTCTCTCTCTCTGTCTCTCTCTTTGGCAAGCGAAATGGCATTTGCTGAGCTAACAAATGTTTAATAAGCTTATTCAGATGGCAACACAAAACTATTTCAAGTGCAGGCCAACAAACACAACCCACAACGCCCACACAGCCCACACAATCCACACAGAATTCACACACAGTCCACACAGCGCCATCTCCCCCCACAATTGTGGGGAATTCGATTCGGTGTGTGTGTGTAGATTGGTGAAATGCTTTTGAAACATTTGACATTCCGTATTTTCCACCTTTTTGCTTAATTAACTTTGTCACGGGAGTATGCGCATAGCAAATACCCTGTAAAAGGCTAATTGAAATGGCATATTATGAGTTTTGTGTGTAAGAAATAGATAAGAACAGAAGAACTTAATTAAAAACGTTCTACATACATTGAAAATATTATATATATTGAATATATATTTCAATTATTAAATTATTGTAGAAAAACATATACATTACATATATTACAATTTTTGTGTTCAATTATATAATATTATATATAACACAAGAAATATAGAATGGCAATTACATTTAATAGAAAAAGTCGATTGAAAAGGCTTTAATTGAATTAAAATGTCATGACTTTCATATAAAATAGAAGAACTATAAATAATCGTTGTATATTACTTTAATTTCATTAACCTAACTTTCAAGTTTTCTAAGTTTATTCCAATTCTGTAGTTGCATTTCTTTGAAGAAATATAAAAAAACAAGAAATTCATTTATTTCAACTTTCAACTTTACCATTTATTCGAGAAGCCTTAAGAAATTTCGAGCTTCACAACATTCCAAACCCCTTAACCACTATAACGGTTTACAGTGGCTTGCCAAGGTCAACCGCGTCGTAAAATGCTTGTGTATAAAAAGAGAATTTTTTTGTCAAACCACAAACGGCAAATATATGTATGTATGCATAGGTATACCAAATATACATAGGTATATATTAAATACATATGTATATGTATATAGCGCGAATAATTTGTACAACGTGCGATGATAAAGAGAAAAGTAAATACTCTATGTGTGTATGAGTGCGAGTGTGTGAGTGTTGCACTGTTCATTCGAGTCAGGCGTGAGGCAATTTAATTAGCCCAAAGAATTGGCGCATCTACGAAAATAGCAAATTGGGACGGGGAGGGGAGCAAGGTGCCAAGAGACAAGGCAATTGTTTTCTGTAGGGTGACGCTGCTCTCAAGCTCAGGCTCGCGATGCTGATAAGCTGATAAGGCGGAGGCAATCCCGAAAAGTCAGCAGACAGACAATCGCTTAAACTATGACTATTAAGGCTATCCCCCATCTCTCTCTCTCTCTCTCTCTCTCTGTCTTCCCCTTTTCCTCTTTCCGTCTTCTCTCGACGTCAGCGATGCATTTGACAGATGACAAAACAAAGCGAATGTGGCAAATGCAAATGCAGAGGCAGCAAATGATGATGAATGAATGAATGAGCTGACTGTGCCAGCTAAATATACGAATGTGAATATGAATATGAATGAACTAAACTGGGGGGGAATAATTCTGTGAATATGAGGCAGCAGTTTTTTGACTCAGCTCGCGGCAATGACAGTTCAATTTGGACAACAACCACCTGCAGCACACACACACTACACACAGTACATACACACTCACACTTAGATTACACACACACCCACACCGTGAGAGTGTAACTAATTTAACTTGACACACAAAAATGTATAATATGCAAGGGCTGAGGCTTCACCCCTCCCCCTGCTGCCACTCCCCCTGCTTCGGACACGCCTGCCACATAACGAAACGAAGCCGTTGACGAGCTGCCTCCCTTCAAAAGTGAACTCTACCTTCCCCTCTTGCTTGTGTGATATCAGCGAACTTCATCTGCAGGTCAAAAGGGCAGCGGCACATGACAAACATGCAATAGCGTTAAATTTTAATGCGTGTTCAGCTGCAGCTGGAGCGGGAAGGGGTTACAGGAGGCACGGGGCAAGGGGAGAATTATATAGTACTAGCTGCAGTTGAAAGAAGGTGTAGCAGTCAGTTGGTCACGCAATGCAAAGAAGACTTTATGAAGGAATTTGAGTGGAGAAGATTTGCTGCGATATCGTTGCTTCTGGGTGGCAGATAGCGCGTGAGCAAGTGAGCGTGCACTGTGTTCCGTGCTGTGGTACTTGGCACATGACATCAATGTGTCGTCGTGCTATCTCTTCCGACATGGCAATTTATTAGATTGTCCACTTTAAAGATTAAATAGTTTGGAGTACGTGTCACTCTCTCACATGGAGATGGCGATGCTTATCTGCAGATAAGGCGACCTGTGGCAGTGGGCAAAGTTATGCAAATATGGCGAAATACGTTATTCGAAATACGATATACGGAATACGATATTCGAAATACGGTATAATATATTTGAAATACGATATACGATATTCGAAATACGATATACGATATTCAAAATACGATATACGATATTCGAAATACAATATACGATCTTCGAAATATGATTTAGAGTATACAACCTTTTAAGACAAAGCTGTGCATATGTATATGATAAGATACTACATACGATATTACAAAAACGCTAGCCTAAATTCACATAAAAATTTACGATATTCGAAATACTTTTTACAATATAAGATGTAGCTCCTTATTCAGGAGAGACTGTACCAATATACAATTTACGATATTCAAAATATGTACGATGTAGCTCATTATTGAGGAGAGACAATATCTATATACATTTTACGATATTCTAAATGTGATATACAATATAAAAAGTAGCTTGAAATTCAGCCAGGGCAGTACATAATTTGGTATCTTGGTAACTCAGTTAATAAACTTGAAGAGTTTCTTCTTTAAATATATCGTAATAACTGAGTAGATAACGTGAGAGAAATCGGGCACTCAGCTGACACAGTCACCTAATTATTGTATATCTATGTATGTGTAGATAGTGCAACGTCATGAGGGATAAGGGCTTCAGCCTCACTGACCTTGAGCGGATTGCGTCACCTGGTCAACAACGACAACAACAACGACGAAGCGGTTCCCCGAAGAGTCAACAAGCGTGTCCAAGCATGTCCGATCCGCCGTCACATCGACTGACAAAAAACTGTCAAAAAGACTTAATTGACTCGACCGATTTCCAACAACAAAATCGGAACAACCTTTGCGATAATGACAAAGAAAGAAAGAAAGAAAGAAAATGCAGCAGCGAACAATATTTCGATATCATTTGATAATGCGCTCACCTTTAAAAATAGCAGCAAAACTAAACGCAAGAAATACCATTTCTGAAATGAATTTACAAATATTTCATTAACAAATAAACTGAATTAAAAGTTCCGTGGAAGAAATAGAAATGTGAGAACATTTTGGTTTTACCTTCATCAAACTGAAGAAATAAATATAGAAAGCAATCTGAAGGTTATGCAGTCATTTTCTAAATAAATATTAAATAATTTCTTTAATTATGGCAAACCAAAATTTGATTCGGCAATTTCTATGAAAAGTTCATTAACAAATAAATTGAATGAAAAGTTCCGTGGAGGAATGGAAAAATGTGAGCAGGCAGAGTAATCTGAAGATTATGTAGCAATTTCCCTAATAAATACTTTATATTTTCTTTAATTGTGCTAAAACAAAAGTTAATTCGGCAATATCTGCGCACAAATTTCCCATTAATTCCGCATGATGTCAGCCTTGTGATACGTGGACGTGTTAAAGACGTGAAATGTTTTAATGAGTCCATTTCGAATTCAATAACGTCAAAGTTAAACCAATTAAATGAAATCTTGTCCCTTCTTTGTCGGCACCAGAGTTGTCAGAGTTGCCGCCGAGCTTGCCAATTTCCATCACGTTTCAACAGCTGTGGGCATTTCCCTGGCATCGGAACTCCATTGTACCCTTACAGAGGGTATATTAATTGTGGCCAGAACCTTAAGAGACATCTTCAACCAAATATCAAATATATATATGAATAACTCAGCTTATCAGTACCTATTGAAATTAAACTATAACATATCTTTATTCATCATAATCTGACAATTATATACTTTAACTTTTATAGAAAGTATCAATTATAAATGAAGAATTTTATAAAAAGAAAATTTTTAATTAATTAATCTGTTTACAAGCACATGAAGAATACAATGATCAAAGGTGATTAAAACCACAACCTGCAAGGGCATCAAACCTTCGGCATATCTTTCTTTTTGGTTTTTGTTTATGCCAGTCCATGCTGCTGCTGCTTCTTCTTCCTTGTCTCTCCTACACACGCTCCTTCCTTCCTTGTCTGTTCTTGTCGGCAAAGTGCGCTGAACTCGGAACTGTTTGAATGAGTCACCCTGTTGAGTTATAGTAAGTATTGTTATTCATAAACGTATAATGTAATTGCTTTTATGGCCACTCGCACTCATAGTCGCTGTCGCTGTTGCTATTACTGTCTGTGTGCGTATGTAATTAACATCAAGCATACGCCACGTGCAACGTTGGCTAATTTCAAGTCAATGGAAACAATTTGAAAACACTTCTAGTTCTGTTCAAGTTCGCGCCTCGCTGCCGGCGGCCTTTTTTAACTTTTTGTTCTCTTTTTTTGTGTTTTTTGATTGATGTGTTTCCGTGTCGCCTTTTGCGACTACCTCAAGCGATGCTGCTGTGTGTGGCTGACCCACTTTTGCTATTTACTTTCGATAGTTTATGTAGCTCTTCTATTGCGAAAATAAACTATTATGTTTTATTTTGTTGTCGCCGCTGTCAAATTTATTCATTCACAGTAGCCACACGATGACGTCGTCATTGACAACGACAACGCTGAAAAAAACTCGTATTATTCATTTTATTTCATTATTTGAGTGACTGACTTGCCCTCCTGTTCCCCCTTTCCCTCTCTTACTGTGACGCGTGCTCGCATTTGACTCGCTTCCATTGTCATGTCGTATACGTAATGCGCAGACGTAATGCACTTGCGTTGTTTATAGATATAAGTTAGTGCGGTTAGGTCGCTTGGTTATCGGATAGAAGGCGTCGAGAATTGTGACAAAACGCTCATTACTGCAACACAAACACACACACACAGTGAACGCACTAAGATACATTATATATTGTTTATGTCAGAGCTGACCTGAGCCATAAATTAAGACTAAAATTGAAAACAAGAAAAAACCTCAGGCAGAGACTCTGAGAACGAACCTTGAAACAGCGGTTTTTATTTTCGGGCTTTTTTTTCGATTTTAATGGAGTGTAGGAATAACTTCAGCTTGGCTAGTCGAAAACTGAATACACTCCATGGAAAAAAGTAGCTGGAAATATGAAATTTAACTGAGGCATAAATAATAAGACATATCAACAAATTTGTTAGTACTAGCTCTCATAGTCTCTGAGATCTAGGCCTTAATACAAACAGGCATGGGCAAATCGATTGGACTGTTAATGCTGATCATGAATATATACATTTTGTAGGGTCTGCCACGCCTTCTTCTGCAAGTGACATATACTTTCCATTGGCACAAAGTTAAAATACGCTTCCATCGTATAATAAAGGGAAAACACGAGCATAACTTATCGCGTAATGTATCATGAATGAGTACCATATGTCGTGCATATATCCCTATATACACCCTTATTATACACAGCATTTTATCCTGTTTACATTATTCTCAGTATTCTTGTACAGCTAACAAAGCATCCTTTGTCTGCATCGACTCTATAAACAGCAGTCCACAACTGGTTCATCTTCTCTCTCTTTAACCTTTGTGCATTTTTGTTTGTCATTGTGGAAAACCCTTGTCACAGCCTCAAGGCAGACAGACAGGCAGACAGACAGACAGGCAAGCAAGACAATTGCGTAATTAGAAACTTGTGTTCGCAATTATATCGAAGCCAGCAGCAGCAGAGTTTCCTCCCTCCTTGGTGGCAATTTGTTGGCTTGATTGATGACACTCTGATTGGGAGTGAAGATCGAAGAGATCGAGTGGCTGCCTGCAGGCGTCCTTAACATCAAATATTTACAGTAATAAACAATAAATATATGAACTGTCAATTGATCGAATTGTCGCACTAACGAGTGGCGAGGGGAGGCAGAAGAGTTGCCTGTCGTCTGAGGGTTACTTTAAAGTAACGAAGGCCGCACAGACTGTGCGAGAGATTTAAGCCAATAAAGGTCTATTAAAAATGCATAATGCATTAGCAAGGCAAGTTACAAGTTACAACAAATCGACCACAATCGAATCGAAGCACACAATTAGAAGGCGTGGCAGCGGCAGGGGTAGGGGTAGGGGCTGGGACTGCGGGTCGCGTTGGGTTCAACGATTATTAATCAAGTGCTGCCTTAATTATGCGACTTGTAATAGAACGTGCAACAAGCAGAGGCAGTGGCAGGGGTAGGGGTAGGGCAGGGGCAGTGGCAGTGACAGTGGCAGGGGGTAGGGGGCACTTCACGGCCCTTTACAGTGACGTCTTCGCTGTCTGCGGCATCAATTAAAATTCGTTTCGCCTGGCGCGGTTCATTCCATCAATTGAACGCGCTGCCCAAAATTGTATGAGTTGCGTTTTTGGCATTAGACTCTCGCGAGTAGACTGACTACTCAGTCTGCTCTCGGTCAGTCTGTCGCGCTGTCTTCAGCACTCACTTACCCACTACAGTACGCCGACCCCCCCCCACCGAACACACACACACTGCTTCCCCTTCTCTTCAGTTCTTGTTCTTGTCGCTTAATCGAATGTCAAGTTTGAATCCATTGATGACCATTTCGTTTGATGACATTCCCCTTCCCCCATCTCTCCCTCCCCCTCAACACTCTCTCATTGTTGTCTCTCTTTATTTTTTATTACATATGCATAAATTCGTCGCTTTTTGGTAAAGCAATTTCAATTTCAATTTCAATTTGTTGTATCTTCAACTTGCTTCGCCTCGTTTCCGGCTTTCGTCTTTCACGCAGTTCTCCGACAGCTTCGCTCGTGTGCGGTTCACTCTACGTTGCAGTTTTCGAGTTCGAATTCGAGTAAGCGCCACTTCGAAATTAGCATAATTATGTCTTGTTCAATTGACATTGAACTTGCAGCCTGAGAGAGGCAAACAAACAAAACGACAAACTGATTTCAGTTAAGCAAATTTACTGCGATATTTGCAGTTGAAATTAGTTTGGCGATTTGCGAACTGCAAACATTGACAGAGTGACATCAGCTGAGCAATGTGTATGTGTGTGTGTGTGTGGAAACTCTTTGTACTCACTGTTTATTTACCAATAGATTAAGGAAAGCAAACACGATTGTTCAAAATCGCGTGAAGATTCCAAGCAGCAAGCAAACAAACAAAACAAGCCAAGCTCGAAAGATGTGTGGATTGTATGATATAATAGTGTGCTCTCTACCACGCCCTCCCACCACCCCTCTCCTGCCCCTACTACTCCTTTCTCTAGCTGCAGTGTCAAGGCGACTCGCTCTCGAAGAGACTTTCCAAAATTAGCAACCTCATCATTGGCCAAATGAGGCGTGGCAAACTGAGCAGAATTCTCTGTTAGACAGTCAGGTCAGGCGGGGGTCAACGTTTATCATCGGCATCCAATTTACGTTTAGCATGTTTATTTATATTTTGTCTTCTTCTTCTTCTACTTGCAGGCAACAACATCACCGATAAGTATTATAAACGCCAAAAGAAAAACCAACCGAAGCCAAGCTGCGCCCCAGGCACATGCAAATTCTAAAGAATTGCCACACACACACACACATATATATAAACACATAGATAGATAGAGAGGGAAGAGTAGCAGCTACGTTGCGCAGATACAACTGGAAGATAAGTTCGCCTGCAGCTCCAACACATTTCCGCACTCTGCACAGTGGGACGAAACGCCTCTTTATTTATTGGGGAGCAACTGAAAGAAAGAAAAACTGGAACTTGCCTACGGACTGCAGACACCACAACGTGCCACAAGATGCCAAGCAGCATTTAGCCTGCAGAGCACACACACACACACACACACACACACACACACACACACACACACATACACGCACACACACGACATATATGAAAATAAACAAAGTGCTGCTCCAAGTGGCGGCATCTACTAGTGCAACCAGGCCAGAATAAAGTGCTGGGCAGAGCAGAGATTTCGAGAGGCAAATCGCATTGACTTGCATTGTGCAATCGCAAAATACATTCTAATAAATAGCCCAGCAGACAGAGAGACAGACAGACAACCTTACAGAGAGACAAACAGACAGAGAGACAGACAGACAGACAAACAGAGAAGACAGACAGACGGGCAGGAAAATAAATAAAAGTCGCGCCAGCGGGAAAGACAAGGCACACAGGCCAGCTGAGGCTTCCCAGCGGGAAGACTACCTCTCTGCCCTTCCCCCTTGCCAACGCAAGGCCCCCTTGCCCACTTTCCAACGTGCACGTGAGACGTAGGTCGTGGCCAAGGTGTTCGGCGACAACAACAATCGCAGCCGCAGACGGAGCCGCAACGAGGTGTACACATTCGGCACCATGGAGGGCGGTTACGTAAACGAAGGTGAGTGAAAATGCCCAAATGCACTCAATACGATATACATATGTATATACGATATACGATATACGATTTATGATATTTGCTTGGCAATTTATGCACTTCTTGGCGGCTTCCCTACTTGAGTTCCCATTCCAGTTCCCGTTTCAGTTTCAGTTTCGCTTTCAATTGATTTGGCAATATTCAATTTGAAATTCTGTTTTTTTCACTTTTATAAATAGTTTTGTTGCTTTATTGTTCTTTATATATTGTTGCAATACCTGCTGCTATTTATAGATCGATCGCAATCGATCGAAACTTGGCAAAACCACAGCGAAATCATCATTTATTCTAGCGATCCAGTCGTTCATTCTGTCAATGGACACTCTTGCATCATGCACAGCTGCTGATGAAATATGTACATACATGCATCATACATACGCAAACATACACACATGTACATATGCATATAGCTTCTCATTCTAGTCGGTTGCGTTCGCACCTCTGTGCATTCATTCAAAAACATTCAACATTCAAAACAACAACAGATGTTTGCCAAATTTTGACTTTGAAAAATGCCACACAAAATTTGTTCATTGCATCAAATTTGTTTATTTTCGCACAGTGACACCAGAGCACAGCAACGCTGCGTATACCTGGCGAATTATTCAAACTGCTGCCATTAGTCATGCCTCACAGATCCCGCATATATACGAGTACGATATACATACTTATATATCTTTTGTTTTCGGCAAGCTCTCACTTCACTTCATAAATTGCATTAGACAATAAGCTATATGCGATGACATCACAGAGATATCTGACCGATTAGTGTCATTATCATTATTAGCATCCATTCCTGACCTATCAACCTACCCAACCTTCTCTTTCTCGATATTCTTCTTACATGCCGCCATCGCACAGAGGATTCCGATGCCATAATGGGCGTGGAAAGTCCAGGTAAATTGAAATATCTTCAGCTCAGCCATTATATACATAAGATATAGACAATTATCGGTGCGATTGGGCACCAGACACCTCTCGTCTCTGATGTATGTAACTGGAGGCAGTTACGTCGACGGGTTTGGTCAGCTTTGAGATACGATCAGGTTATTAGCATCGCATACAGATGAGTTGCCACGCCCACATGCTCAACTTGTTCTCTGCTCTGCTCTAGGGCAGGTGTGTATACGTGTGTGTGTGTGTGAGTGTGTGTGTGTGTAAGGGGGGTCTTCAATGATTTGCATATTTACAAAGACAGCTGCGATTATCAAATGTTAATTAGTTCTTCTGCCTTGGAAATGGGCGTCAAGTAGTCAACATTGTTGACAACTCTGTTCCATATTGGGGCAACTGACGGATGCTGGCCCTGCCATAAATGTGAATACATGATAAATGCAAATAAATATTCATTTCAATAACTTAAACTGTCATAAATTCTCTGGGCCCTGAGCCAGACAGACACAGACAGTTGCATTGAACGGCGCCGGTTTTTGCGCTGAGAAGATTTGCCATAAATTGAACGATTGATGCAATGTCAAACTTCAAGTACCTACACACACACACACACACACACACACACACACATATATATATATTTGAGGCAAGTCTTCCCTAAATTGTGGCACACCCAAGCCAACTGCAGGCGCAACAATGTGCAACTCTTTCACAATTTGGGGCAGCTGGCAGAGCATGCTGATGTCATCACTGAAAGATCTTCAAGGATCGTCACGGTTTGTATCTCGATCCCGTTTCCAGTGCGAGTTGCCATCGCGACACAATGAAGATAAATTTGCAGTCGAATTGCCTTGAATGCCATTTCTGTCTTGCAAACGAATTTGATTCCAGGAATTCAGTTTGCCCCATGCCATAAATAAGATGAACACTGGTTCGGTTTCGGGTTCGGCATAAGGGCCTGACTGAAATTGCTTATGCCAAGCATTGCCCTAAACTTGCTTTCGGGATGAGTTGAAAAGAGAAGAGAAGAGAAGCGATCTGCCTACGCGACCTTGAGTGATACATGTGTGAAGTTTCTTGAAGAAGAACCTTTCGCAATAAAGAGCAGTTTATTTTTGTTGTTGTTGTGGCACAGCTGCAGCAAGCGAGCAAACATCGTTTAAAAGTTAATGAATATGAAAACAACGAATATCAACAAATAGAATAGATCATCAACAATAACAACAACAACAAAGAGTTGCCCGCCCTGTTTAGCTTAATCGAGTCCAATGGAATATGAAGCAATGTCGTCATATAAAATAAAAACAGCTAAATCTACTGGCCAAAAGAGAGTGTGCAAAGATGTGATACCAGTGAGAGTGAGAGAGAGAGAAGAACGTGTGCTCTCTGCCATGCCATTTTATAGTGTCTGACTGGCAGATCCGATCCGAAAATACTCGCATGTGAGTCGGAAAACGAAACCGAAGCACGGACATGGTCGTATCATTTTTACATTGACCCTGCCGTGGCCGCGAGTGCTTTGAACTGTAAACAAAACACACACAAAGATACTAGAGACAACTATTACAGATGTGGGGCCAGTGGCGTAGCTAGAAAACTCACTCAGGGGACTTTAACAGTAAACAAACAAGAGTTCAGACTGTAATTTTTATGCAGAACTGGTCTTTGCTTATATTTGTATAACATGAATTTAAATTTGAAATATGAATAATGTATACCATAATATTCCACTATAGTTATGTAGAAACAATCTCTGGATATAAAAACCAAGACCTGCAATGATACTAAACCATATTCCATACCGAAAATAGTTTTTCATTCTGGTTTTTTTAGCATTTTCGATATATTCCTAAAGCAAAACATCTTCCTTTTAACAACTGATTGGTTATATTTATTTTAATTGAAACTATAAATGATAAAAAATGTTTAAGCTTTATATGTCCATGGTTTTCATCAATGTTTGTTGAAGTATTTATTTAAATTTTTATTTTTATTTATTTATTTATTTTAAATATATAATTATTTAAATAAATAAATAAATTATTACAGAAAAAATTATTAGATAAAGTTTAAATTTAGTATTTTTAAAACTTATTCATAAATTAACCGTAAACCTTTTATATATACTTTGACTTCTTCTGCGATTTTTCACGCCTTTATCAGACATTATTTAAAAACCTGAACTTGAAATTTTCATTTCCTACTTTAAGTTTTTTACTGTTCTCTTTTCGTTTTGTATGTTAGCTATCCAAACTATCCCCTTTTGCCTGCGCCTCTGTGTCATGTGGGCACATGTGTCTGTCTGCTTTGGGCCTATGTAAATCCAAGACAACAAAACGATGACGACAACAACGAGATCGTTGGGAGTCGGGGAGATTTTGGCAAAATTTATTAGCAGCAGACGCTAAATTTAGTGCTGGCAGCTGCTCTATATCTCCCTCTAGCTCTGTGGACTTCAACTTGACCTTAGAACAACATGTTGTCTTGTCTATCCATTCGTCTGTCTGATAATTAGCTAATGATAAGGCGCCTGGATTTACATAATCCACGTGACAGCGAGGTGTTTATTTTTGACACCTTCGCTTGAGGGTGGGAAAGGGGATTTGGCAATAAACTAAACCGCTAAACAGTTCGGTAATTATGGTACAAGCTAAATGCAAAGTTGTTTGACGGGTTTATTATTATAGTTTTTCGATAGAACTCGACAGGCGAACGCTGAAGTGATCTTAATATCTTGAGTGCCTCATTTGCTGAGGTGTTCAATTACATGACATGAAAAATGCAACTGTCAAGTTGCCAGTCGATAGGAAAGACAAACCCTTCTAGAACTAATCGGATCAATTAAAGAGGGTGACAAGAGGGGGGGAGAAGTGAAAAGTGTTATGTGACACCCATTTAAGGCCCTTGACAGGCTTTCATTGATCATAAATCGTTTAAAGTGCTCGCTCGATCATTTCCATTTTCCCCAGCAATTTTCACAATATTTTCGACATTCACATGTCACTTTTCATTTAGGTTATGACGACAGTCCATTTTTATTCCCATTTCCATTTCCATTCCCCATTCCCGTTTGCAGTTCAAGTTCATGCAACTGTTCCCCTTCGAATGTGTGCATTCGATCGAGAGTGCATTAAGAAAACATGATTTCCACGTGATTTCCATGCAAATATCTGTTTGGCTAACCGCGAAATTCATTTTCACATTGCCACCGGCTGCCGATTCTCCAATCTCGATTCTCGTTTCTCGACTCGTTATTTATTTGCATTGGCCCGCTGCCGGTTGCCCCTGAATATTGCTGCATGCAGCATGATCGGAATATCTTGGCACACAGATGACGTCAGCTCTCGATCTGTCTGCACAGTGTCCACAATTGAAAACAATTTGCAAATCTGCTCGCGGCACCGACTGCAATTGCTGACATATTTTGTGCGACGCCCATCGATTTGTTGTATAAACACTCCGATTGAGATAATGAAACTCTCGAGCCACATAACATATGCCATAAGATATATGCAAATTTCAGTTGCCAACGATCTGTGCGCATGCGCAGCAATCTGTTGAATGCCACGTTGACAGTTTTCACTTAATGCGACGTTGCCAGTTTTCTGCAGTCTACAAAACAATGCTTCGCAGTTCTTAGTTAACTCACCTCTCTCTCCTCATGGACAATTGAACATTTTGATGTCTTCTTAAACGTTACAATTATACATTCTTTTTTGTTGTCGAGTGTATTCAAATTACCGTAATCTGCGTAATCTTTGAGGCTGACTGGCTGTCAAATCTTAAGCATTTTATGTTACTCGCATTCGGGTAATTTTCCAGCCTTATCGCCAATAATGAAATTAAATAATTTATTTTAATGGCCGGCTATGTTAACGGGGCTAAGTGTTTTTCGCTGTATGACTTCAAGCCAAACTTGTGAAAACATCAAGTGAGACCACAGATCAGTATTAAGCGATTAGCAAATACCCTGTAAGTGAAGAGAAGTAGATAAAGTGTAGATCGATTAAATGGAAAAATGATTATAAAGTGATGCAAATAGAAATATTATATTTAATATATATTCAATAACAGGGCACGCAGCTATTTAGTATAGCCAAAGTTGACTCGTGGGTCATAGATGGGTATGCAGCAATAAACAAATACCCTGTAAGTAAAATGAAGGAGATAAAATGTAGCTAAAGTTTAGAAGTATTTCATATTTATTCAAATACAGGGTACACAACTGTTTAGCATACCCAAAGTTGAGTCTTGGCCTGCGGCTTTGGTATGCAAAATATACCAAAATTGGCTAAAATGATTGCCAGCAAAACTGCACAAAGCCGGCAGCCAGTTCGTGACTCGCCCCCACCCGTCTTCACATTGCCCAAGTTGTCCGGCATTAGACAAAGACCATCGGATGCCATCAGGTTGCCCCCATGGAAGCCGGCACGTAAGTTAATAGATGCCCAAGTGCTTTGATCGCACCTCGATAGATGATTGAAGAGCCGCCTGCAATCTGAGCACCTGAGCTGCATTATGAGAGGAACGTGGCGAACATTTGTCATAATGCGGAACAGATAGTCGCCGTTTCTATCAATGTTGTGTGTGCTGTGTGTGTGCTATGCAAGTCAAATATGCATAGCATATAGAAACATATACAGACATCATGTGCAGAGCTAAAGCCAAAGTTCAGGAGCACGCATTAAGTGAGCGCCCACGCATTTTGCGCAGGCTCATTTTATGCTCTAACAACGGGTATGCTAGGTCTGTCATTGACTACAGTTCTTATAAACTCTATATGTTACATAGAGATACACGTTATATACAATTATATTGAGCATTTTATATATACATATATGAATGTATATTTTATTGCTGCGTCGTTCTACCTCAACTTATTTTTTTGTATGCAAGCTAAGTTTCTTCTTCAGTTTATATGTACATTAATATAGCAATAATATTATAAGATGTATAGCAATAATATATACATTAATATACCAATCTGATTTATTCAGCTGATGTTAAATTACTTGAACAACTTGCCTTAATTATCAATACTGAATGTGAAATCATAAGCAGGTTAATGAGGTTCCAAAGTGTTGTCTAAGGGTATCCCAAGTGTGCAACCTCTCTCTCTTCATCTCCAGCTCCCACACTCTCCCCCCCTTGTCTTTAATTAGCGCACCAAAAATTTAAATTGTTTTAATTTGAGACTGCAAATTGGCAAACGGAAAGACCAAAAAAATGCCACAATTAATCAATTGGCAGAATGAGAAGGCAACTTGGGTGCGTGGGCCGCGTTGCCAATTGGACATTGACAAGCCCTCAACCGATCGCAGGCAGGCAGGCAGGTATGTTGGTAGAGGGGCAGGGGGCGGAAGAGGAAGGAAGGTAGTGAAGTTCTCCGTCTCAGAAACTTCATTAAAATTGGAATGAGGCGAGACACAAAACCCGACTTTGCCAGCCAGATAAGTGGCAGCTATAAATCACACACACACACTCGCACACAGAGAGTCGACTCAATGCCAATGGGGCATGCGTGTGGATCAAAGACTTGGCTAAATTCAAAAGCCCACTCACACACTCACACACACACACACACTAATACTAAATCGCATGACTAAGTAGCTACGTTTTTCCAAGAAAATCATTACCATTACCATTACCTCAAAACAAACGTTGCGTCGCTTTCAAGCACTTTAGCAAATATTTTTGACAGCGTTATAAATACATTTTCTGCCCGTGTGCATATAAACAAAACCTAAATACTTTCATACAAAAACAAGCAATAACAACAACAACAATAACAAACTGCACAACAGTAACAACAACAACAACAGAGGCGTGACAATGTCAGTGCCAGCAGCGAGTGAAAATGAGAGCGAAACGAATCTGGCGAGGGGCCAAATCAAAATCCGATTATATTCGTGTGTCTCTATATGAATATCGTAAAAAACTGAAATACTGTAATAGTAGCAAAAAATAAACAACAACAACAAACAGCAAATCTAATAAAAAACTTGCAAAAGGAAGGCGCTAAACGTATTTAAGTATAGACTTTGAGATACCCCAACAATATATAATATAATATAATATAATATAATATAATATAATATAATATAATATAATATAATATAATATAATATAATATAATATAATATAATATAATATAATATAATATAATATAATATAATATAATATAATATAATATAATATACTAGTATTTTAGCATGATTCTACTCAGAGAATTTCTTCATATTGTCCAAGTATTTTAATATAGTTGAAATTAATTAATATGGCATGATTCTATAAGGAATATCACATACTTAGTTCAAGAATTTTCTTATGTTCCCAAACTATATTAATATAGTTTTAGTTGAGTCCCTTCTATATGTTATATAGCAAGCTGCTATAAAGAAATGTAGTATCACACACTTTATTCAAGAATATCTTAATGTTATCCACGTAGTTTTAATTGATGATCTCTAAATTTGCAGATGTAAACGTTCTCGCAAACAATTTATAGCTACATACTTGGGGCCTCCTCATATTGTGTGTGTTTAGTATTATAGATAGTTTTAGCTATAAATTTAACAAGTCGGAAATTCTCCGCGAATGAAAATATACATCAATTTGTGTATTTTATCAGGCGTAAACCTCACAAATTATCGTAAACTGGACGACAGCTTAATGCCAGCGAAGGACAAAGGGAAATATTATTATAATGAATGCTATGAAATTATAGTTTATGTCATCTGTTTAGTTAGAGGCTATACATATTGTTGTACAATATATAGTATAGTATATATACTACTATTCATGACGCAATTTCAGAGCTCATAAACACAGGTATAAATATGGTATTTGAGAACACTTAATAACAAGGTAGAGTGAGCATAGTTATAGACTAGACCCCTGTCTCCTCACTATATAACGCCCAGGCCCGCAGGCGCTTAACTAAAGGGTGATTTTTTAAGAGCTATAGGAAAGGTTTGCAAAAAAAACACATAAAACGCAGAGAAATGCATGAAATCTTTATTTAAATCGATAGTACGTTCCATATAATTAAATGTTTGAAGATTATTTCATAGAAACATAAAACATAACATCGAACATAAAATGGAAGAAGCGCGCAATGAACTTTCTTAACAGAGCACGCATTTTGATAATACAATTCAATAATTTGCAAGCGTTTTTCTTTTGTAAGATGATTCATGGTTAAATTATAGACTAAACTGAAGATGTTTGACAGTGATACAAAACACGAAACGTGCGTCAGCTGTTTAAACCAGTGTTGCCAAAAAGATAATAGCTAAAAAATCAGCCTTTATATAGCGTACAGGCTCTGCAGGCGCTTAACTATAATCATTCATTTTGCATTCAAACTCAGTTCCCATTTACAGCTCACTCAGAAACCATTCATTAATATCACAGTAATGACTGACCGAGGGAGGTGTTTGGGCGTGGCAGATATTATCCAGCAATTAAGAATATCAATGAGCATATATGTTACGATTTCCGCTAATTCGCAAAGTGCGACAAATTGCCGAGCACTCGAATTATTCATTATTCATTTACAAAAGTGCCAACTCAATTGGCACGGCAAATCACGACGAGCTCATCAACATCATCATCATTGCATGTCGAGGCGAAACTAAAAGAAAAAAACCAAAACAGGAAAATGTTTAAAATACTTCTATAGTTTTTTGCGTGCCATAAAAAGTGTTTTAGTAATTGTTGTTGTTGTTGTTGCACTCAAGTAATGACGTGACATTGTTAATTAAATTCAAAATTAAATTGTTTGGAGTGTGTGTCGTTGCTCCGCAATTGAATCACACACACGACACATTGCGCATACGCCCCGTTAGAAGCTTTGCCACATGACCGACGCAGAGTTTTATGTTTATGGCAACAAGATCGTAAGTCCAGTCCAGTTCACACTAGTCCAGAGCAATGACTCCAACCTAAACTGGCTTGGCACCAAAGCCAATTCCATTTGGATGCCGAAAAACATTTCATTGCTTTGTTTTTATCGCCGGCTTTTTATGGCTTTTTTGCGGCTCTTTTGCCAACGATTCGCTTGACATGCAAAATATATATTTTGGTGTAGGCGAGTTAATTCGCTCACCCGGCGCCAACTGACGCCCCCACCCGCCTTTGTTCCGCCACTGCTAATGAAAATTGCCTGCCCTGAAACTGACTGAGGTGGAGGTGGACTCCGGTTTGGGGTTGGGGGTTCAGGAAGGTTGCTAACTGACGCGGGCTTTGTTTGCATTTCGGGTGGCGTCATGCCATCACATTCAGCCGGCGAATGGGAACGAGCGCTAATTTAATTTGCAAATTAGCCATAGCCCGTCGCAAGTGTCGATCTTGTTGCCGACCGCGCAATGCATCAGGCGTTAACTAAGAGCCTAGCCAAGTGCTGGGCAAATACATAGATAGATATTAACTTATTGGGCTACACAGAGTGCACTCACTGACTGTCATTACTTATACGTAGGTTAGGTATGCTCTGCCTTAAGGTGTCTCTGTGCTAACTCTAGAACTCTCTTTGTCTTGCTAAATTAATTGAATTTTGTATGCAGACAGTTGTGCATGCTAGAGCATACTATTCCCTCTAGACTGTGAGATACTCTGTGAAAATTACAGACAACTCCTTGTAAATATACAATCCAGTATAACAAATTGTAAAATATGCAATTGAAAATCGCATTAATGCTTAACTCTGTGCAAAATAATATTATATCATAAGATTAAGCGCCACCAAAATCGATTTAAAGATAAAATGAAACACAAATCTAATCGAATCTAAAAGTTACAGAGAAAGATTTAAATTTACATTTGAAATTGTATTAAGATATTTATATTAACTGCGAATGAATTGAATTTGTGAAGAATGAATCGCAGTTATTCTAATCGAATCTAAATCTAATCGAATCTAAGAAATACTGAGAAAGATTTAAATTTAAATTTGAAATAATATTTAAAGCTTAATATGTACTGCGCATAAATCGAACTTATGTGGAATGAATCACTTTTATAACTAAAAAATATTACTAACTTATTTCCTTCCACACTTACCAAAAGTAAAACCTTTTGTCTCCAAAGATTTTTCCATTCAGTTGAGTACAGACTGTCATTACGTATACGTAGATATGCGCTGTCTTAAGCTGTCGCTGTTAATTCTCTGGCACTCTCTACTTCACGCTAAATTATCTGAATTTCGAATGCAGGCAGTCGAGCGTGGTAGAGCAAACTCTGCCCCTTTCCACTCCCCCCTCTCCACTCAGCTCAAAGTGCTGCAGTAGCAAGTTCTGTGGTTCCCAGGGCTTAGCTTTGTTTGTGCTCTGTCACCAGTTGCCACGTTGTCACAATGTGTTACCACCCCCTCCCCCCCTCCTCATAATGATGATGATGATCATTATGCGTGTGTGTGAGGTACATGTGTAATTATAATTATATCTGTCTGTGCTACCGTTGCGCACTGCAAATAATGCGACTGGTTTTCAAGTTTGTCTGCACCGGAAATGTGATCCACAGCGAACTCCAGCCGCATCTGTGGAAGATGAAACTGAAACTGGAATTGGTACTGGAACTGTGGATCTCATTAGGCTTGCCAGCATAATATGTTGCATTGTCTGCTACATTGATAATATATAGATTATTAAATATATGCATGGTTTATCAATAGCATACGCTGAACTGGTTATGCTAAACCTGTGTCATCCAACGTTGCTGCGATCTAGTTTCTCCTCTTCATCGTTTAGCTACTGTGAATAAAGTATTAAGAAATTCTGCTGAATTTTGGTGATTTTTTGAGAGAAAACTCGAAAACGTTTTGCCGTTTCTGGCTTTTCTTTTTCACATGTCGGCACGAATCAAAGCAGACGCGATGGGTCCAGAAATAAACATTTCTCTGCCGAACTATTTACCGAGTTCACTTGTACTCGTTCTGGTACGTGTGAGCTCTACGTAGACTCTTTTGGAGCTGAAAGTCTGTTTGGAATTCACTTTTGATGCGACAACAATGAATTGTTTATTGCCGAGCTGCATGCGAGATTCGTGTTGGGCCTAATGGACTACAAACTCGACCACACTCGACATTTACCCAGAATATCTCCCCCCTCTAATCAATGGGCTCTTTAAAAGAGTCTAAAGAGTCCGTAATTGCAGCAGCCAAAGGGTTCATTAGAGGCATGCAAAACAATATGGGCAATAACAATGTGAATGAATAGTCCCCATTCAGAATCGCATTCGTATTCATGCTCGCAGTTCCGCACTCACAACACGTTCAGAGTTCAGTCAACTCTTTTAGCTGTTTTATTTGTGGAAACACGAGTCGAAGAAGCAGTAGAGAAGGAAGAACACAAGAAGCAGACACAAAGTGGAATCGGCTAACATTATTTGTATTGTTTTCGCATTACTTGAACAGCAAATTAATTGGCCAAAGGCTCATCGTGTGACATAATCGCATCGATTGCTGATTAAAGCGCTTCAATTGACCTATATTTGTGGGCGCTGCTGTGTGCATATTTCGTATATTTTACATGTGTTTTCTGCTTGTAATTAATGCGGAATTGTCGCAGAGAAGCAAAGAAAGGAGTAGAGAGAGAAAGAAAGCCAAAATTGGGTCAGTGAGCAATTGAATCAGTTGAAAAGTAAATGGAAAAGCGCGAAATGATGTAAACAGACCACGAGCATGTGGCGGGCTTTAATAGGGAGTATTACACACGAAGAATGAGAGAGCGAGAGGAGGGGGGGAGAGGGAAGAAGTTAATCAAGCGGCGGTACTATCTGATCTCGTCATCTTGCTTTCGTATGTGACTCATAAATCTGTAGAAATGAAAGAAAACGACAAGGCAGGCAGAAGAAAGGAACTCGCTTGTACATAAGCGGCAGGGGCAGAAGTTGTGTTTATATAACCCACTTGCCACAGAGACCCGGTAAACTCTTTTTCAATACTCGACACCAAAATGGGTTATCATCGCATGTGACCCACTAGAGGTGTTGTGAATGCGAATGGGAATCGGATGGGGAAATGGGGAAAATGAGTTGGAAATGCAGTTCGAGTTGGGGTTGGGTGTGTGGAGTGAGAGAGAGAGCACACATTGTACTTAAAGTAATTAACAGAAAAGCATACAAAAAGCGATTGTCTGTCATGTTGTGATTTCGATGGTGCCGATAAGATAAGCAGCCACAAACTGCAGTAGAAAGTCACAGCCAAGCTGTCGAGGTTATGACGTAAATTCCGTCTATCGCCAGCGATAAGAAATATTGTAGTTACCGATATCAGTCGCTCTTGGTGTCTTTCACAACATAAGTTCTGTTGCAGCCAGGTGAAGTGGAAAATGCCAGTTATACTTCCTTATTGCCACAGTTTAGTTCTCAGAATAGTTCTTATCTGTTAACTGCTTCTGTGAAGTGAGTCACTTCTTTTTCACTCTGCAGATCGAATTGCAAATGAGGAATGAGGAAGAAGTGAAGTTCAGCAAGTTCAAAGTCTGCTATTGAACTCGGGCTGAGCCAGACGGCAGTTCAATTGCGGTCAGTTAACGCATGATTGCGTACTCCGGTTGCCTCTCTTTCTCTCCCTCTCTCTTTCTTTCTTTCTTGCCTCTCCCTTTCACTTTATGTAAAACGATCTTTTATGTGCGCTAAATGCCAAAAAGCAATTTAGTTTTATCGCCTGTGGAATGAGAAAAGGAGCAGTAGAGAAGACGAGAAGACGCCAAGTATAAGCGAGTGAGCATATGCTTTAATTGGTCTCCCCCCTTCCCACAATTCTGCTGCCCCTTCCCCATCGCATGAAGTTATTCAAGCTCGATTTGTGCCATACTTTTTGAAATACTCAAGCTTCATCGTTCCATATCGTGTTATTTCCTCAATGAGATCAATATTTCTGATTTAAATGCGGCCCCAGGAGATCTGTGCTATATTTAGAGTGGGGAATGTGCGAATCGCATTTTTAGCTATTTTTAGCGGGCAAGTGAGGAAACATTTTGAAAAAAACATTTGGCGCCGCTCAATTTGAACTCAATTCTCGGCCGATTTAGACGAACGTGCAACAATAATGATGTGGCGCACCCCCGTTGCGACACGTGCCACTGCACGTACAAAAACAGTGCAGGGCCCCTGTAACACCCTCTCCGTACCCCCTTCCTGGCCATCTTGCACTGCCCACCCGTGGCGTCAAATTGATTAAATTGCCTTTCAATTGGATGTGGCTGCTCATTGGCTTTTTATTCACACACAATCACACACACACACACACATACACATGCACATACACCCACACCTACACCTACACACACACACACACTTGCTTTACTTTAGTTTTCATTGCATTTTCCATTTCATTAATTACAAATTCCGCTACAACATTTTCACCTGGCTCTCAAAATTTCGCATATTTCTTTCTCTCTTTCCTTCTCTCTGTCTCGCTCTCAGCCATCATACCCTATTCGAATCCCCAATTGCAAAGCTCATCAATTTATGCGCCAACAACAACACCAGCTACAATAGAGATAGCTTCATTCTCGTCAGGAGCCGCCACAGCAGCAGCAGCAACATCGGCATCAGCAGCATCCGCAGCAACAGCAGCAGCAGCAGCAGCAGCAGCAACCTCAGCAGCAGCAGCAATTCCACCTGCAACATCATCATCAATATCATCATCAAAACCATTAAGCTCATCGAACGACTCATCGACTGCCCCCGCACTGGGCACTGCTATCGGGGGAGGGAATGGACCGTTTAACGGTTTCGTTGCCAAGTTGCGTCATTTCAAGTTCGACGATTCGAAAAACATTAAGAAACGTTTGCATTTCGATTTTATCTCCAAGGACAGATTTTTGGGTATGTTTGCTAAATTCCAAACTCTTTAAAATTCCAGTGAGTATCGATACATTCGATAGTATTCGATAGTTTCTTTTCCATCCAAGCACCTGCACCCTAGAATTGTTAAAGCATCGATAATAAGCGATGTTGCTGGAAAACTATCGATAATTGGCGTAGCTCAGCTTTCATCGATAATTTTGAAACTATCAATGATTATTTTACTGCACATGTTGTAGAAAAACTATCGATGGTTTCCGTAGCTTAGTTTCGATTGAAACTATCAACAATTATTTTACTGCACTTGTTTCTCTGTTCAAATGTTCATAAAACATTAAGGAAGAGCTTCCACACTCGTACAATACCAATGAGTTTCGATAGTATTTAATAGTTTCTCCCCCATCGATGCACCTGCACCGAGAAAAACTATCGTTGATTTTCATTATCGATATTATCGTTACTATTAACGATTATTTTACTGCACCCATTTCTCTGTAGAGAAGTTCATTAAACATTTAGGGAGAACTTCTAATACCAATGAATATCGATAGTTTCTTCCCCCTTCACCAGCACTCTAGAGTTTTTTAAACATCGATAGTTGCCGATGTTGTAGAAAAACTATCGATGGTTTCCATAGATATAATCGATACTACGAACGATTATTTTACAGCTCTACTTCGCCCATAACTCTGTGCTCTCATTAAATATTCCCAAGGAACTTCCAAACTCGTACAATACCAATAACTATCGACAGTATTCGATAGTTCCCCACTCCCACTCCCGCACCTGCACCCATTCCTCTGTTGACATGTTCATTAACCATTTTGGGGGAACTTTTACGAGCTCAGCTATGCCAGAGCCAGAACCAGAACCAGAGCCGACCCAGTTCTGCGTCTCTGGCGCCTCACGCATAACGCCCACGACGGATTCACCTCATTCACAACTCGATTCGATAGTTTAGCTGCCATTAAAATGCTACTTGGAGCTTGACTTATGAATATTAAATATGCGCAGAGCTGGAGGAGGAGGAGGCGGGGGAGGAGAAGTGTTCCATGTTGCCGACTAATGAAGCGACGACGCGCTCACGTGGGACGCGAAACATGTGTTCCCAGCACCCTTCTCCCTCCCCCCTACAGCAATGTGCAATGAAATTCTCAATCGTTTCTCACCTAACCACAGACAGGGGCAAGGGGAAACTAAACAAACAATAAATAAAAACTAAAAAAAACCGACAACATTTAAAAAGCTTCCCACATGAGGCGAGTTATGATTAGGGACAGAGTTCTAATTCATCCGATACTAGGCGATGCAACTACATATGTCTGTCTCTGTTCCCTTGACATGATGCATAATCATGTTGCAGCTAGATGATGATTTTGAATTTGGCAGCTCCCCACATAAATTCCATTTGCCACAAAGATCAAAGCCAGAGGCTGTGCAGATGTGGCGGCAGATGTTGGCCCGTGGCCCACAGATTGCCCACTGTGCGACAGGTGGAGCAGCGACGATAGGAAGAGAGTGTGTTAGAAAGTTGATTTAGCTACCATTTAAGCAAGCGAACACGTTGCTAACCTCTTTGCGAGGCTTAATTAAAGCCCAGAGATAGCTGCAACATACTGACATTCCTTAGCTATGCCCCTTCCCCTTCCCTTCTTACTCCCCTTCGCCCTTCTCGCTGCACACGTCATAAAACAGCCGCCCATGGCGGTTTATAGCCAAAGTCTAGCAAGCGGATCAGGCTTATGCTAATCGCTAAGGTAATTGAAAATGCCCAGCACGTGTGGCTTCTGCCCGTGTCTGTAGGCATACAGTGCGCGCCAAAAGTGAAGGTTCAACTTGCAGAAATTGTGTTGTGTACAAGTTAGAAAAACGGCTAGAAATCTTTACTATTCTAGCTGACTTTTGCATAAGATTGTTGAGGTTAGAAATCACAATTTATACCGTAAACTAGCTTGGTATTAAAACAAAATCTGGCTAAATAATTCATAAATAGTACAAATAGAGAGAACATGGCTACACACTATACCTATTTTAGCTTATTTTTGCAAAAGACTGTTCTTATTTGAGGTTAGAAATAGCAATTTATTGAAATAAAAGTAAGGAACATGATATAATAGAAAACACAGTTGGAAAACGGCTACAAAGTTTGTAAATGAGAACAATTTCATGTACAAACTAAGATAAAATAGGTATAGTTTGTACATGAAATTGTTCTCATTTGAGGTTAGAAGCCACATGACATCATCATCATATACCATAAACTAGCTTGGTATTGAAATAGAAGCTAGGCAAATGATTAAATAGTACAAATAGAGGGAAAACGGCTGCAAACTACACTTATTTTAGCTTAGTTTTGCATGAAACTGTTATTTTTTGAGGTTAGAAATTACAATTTATTATTATTATATACCATAAACTACCTAGCTTGGGAGTGTCCATTAAACTTTACCCCATTTAGCCTTTTTTGTAACTAATTGGTGATCACATTGTAAATCTCTTGAGCTGTTATCATAGAATAAAATGGCTAGATCTCATATCTATTCTAGCTTGGTATTGAACAAAAACTAGACAAATAATAAAATAGTACAAATTCAGAGAAAACCAGCCAAACTTTATCTTTTAGCTAAGTTTTGTTCAACAATATCTCCTTTGAGGTTAGAAATCACAATTCAATATCATTATATAACTAATCTGGCTAGATATTGTTATATTTCTCATTAAATTCTCTTACACCATTCAGCATTTTTTTCTCATTTGTTGCTAGTCACCTTTACGTAAAGGGACACACATTCTACAATACTTCTAATGCTTCTTATTCTGTTGCTTTGTAGCTGTGTACCACAACTTTTGTTCAGCACTGTAGTTGCTATTTGTTTATGCACCGAGCTCATTTGGCTGACTACTTTGCTCTTTCGTCTTTCTACAAGTGTTCCGGCCTTAAAAATGATCCACACATTAATTTTCACTCAAGTTTTCGCCAAGTTTTCTGTTTCTATTTCGAGTTTAATGATCTCTCTCACAGCGGGAGTGGGGGGAGGGGCGCGGACTGAAGTTTGTGGCGCTGTCATCGGCTAGCTAAATGGTCTATTACCCATTCGGAAATTGGCTAAATTATGCTATAAATCAGTTTGATGTTCACACCTCGCGCAGTGGAAACAGTTTTTTATTTTTTGAAAATATTTTTTGAATTGCAACGGAATGCGGGGAATGTCAGAACGAGGGGAGGGGGAGAGAAGAGACAGCCTATCGGACTGCGCCATAAACAGTTTTTAGTGCACTCAAAATATATTCAAAACGGTGGGACAAACCCGACACACTTTACGATGCACCCACATAATAAAACCCTATAACTTCAACATAAAACTGAAGCACTCTCGGTTTTAACGAGCTTACAATATATATATGTGTATTTTCCTTACGATACTTTCCCATGTACTTGAAATCATTAACAGCGAACTGATCTTGTTCTCATCTTTTCCCTCTCTGCAGGCGGTCAACTGAAGACCAAAAATGGACAGAAATATGTTTTCAATGGGCCTCCGTCCGGGGTGTATGTCTCGCGGACCTGCCTCATCGTCTCGTTTCTGATAATGCTGACAGCCCTGATCACAGCGGTGCTCATCACATACTTGCTGACTGCACAAAGTATACCAGCACCCACCAGCCCTACTGTCAGGTGAGTGAGTTCCCGATCCCAAATCAAAGTGGCCCATTTAAGCAGTGGGAGTGGCCTCCAAGAGTTTTTGGCAAACTGGCTAATTGACAGTCATACCCCAACGTGACCTCATTTTGCGAGAGACATCGAAAACAATCGCCGACTCTGACGCATTTCGAGGTGCGGAAGGGTGACCCAAGCACCCTTTCTTCTGCTTGCACTGGGTGCGGTCCTGTTCTATGCAAATACCATTTAGCACTTTGCATAGGTCCTCATCATTCGTTCTCTCTCTCTCTCTCTCTCTCTCTTTTGCCTTCTCTTCACAGTGCCAAGGATGTGGACAACGGCACCGTTTATCACGCCCAACTTCCCTTGATTTGGTCAGGTGCCTCAGACACAACGACTACTTCAACCACTACAGCAGCTCCAACGCCAACAACTGGCCCCGTAGGAGACATACCCAAGGAGTACAAGACAACCGCGCTGGAGGAACTCAACAGCGCCAAGTCAACGGATCGCCCGCTGCAGCTATACGAGGGCTGGCGTCCACTACAGTACACGTGAGTAGGGTGGAGGGGGGTAAGGTCACTTCAGCAGTCACTTCACTTCAATACAGATTGAATAATAGCTGCAATTGCTTTGGCACGCGAGCTAGCCCCATCCTCGCGTGGCATTTCAATTGGCGTGCGACACAAATTGATTGTGGAGATTTGCTGCTTCCGGCTCAGAGCGGACTTGTGACTTTTGAACTCTTGTATGCGTGCCTGCTGGGCACATCCTGGTGCAGGCAGTGACGTCATGCCCTCACCCTCACCTCTCCACGAAGTCGGTCAAGGCTGATGTCCATTTCTTTGTCCGTTCATCACACATGCCACTTGCCACATGTCCACTCGTTCCCCACTTACCCGAGTGAGCACTTAGCTCAAGTGCAGCCTCACTTGCTGGTCAACTAATGAAGACATAATCAGACCAAAGTTACAGACGAGCGTATCCGACAATGAGATACCCTTTGCTGTACTGGTTTCTCACTCTCACTACAACTAAAGCATAACAGCGCTTCAATATGGTAACTATGGTAAGGTGACTTTAATACCTTCTGTGCTTATCATCCGATTTGCAATTTGAAGGGTAAATGGATTTAGTATTTTAAATGTATTGTAGAATGTTGGACAGACAGACAGACAGTCTGTCAGACTTAAGACAGTCAGTCAGACAGACAAACAGACAGACAGACAAAAAAAAAAGACTGAGAGACAGAAAGACATATAGAAAAACATATAGACAGACTTACTGACAGACAAAAAGTCAGTTAGACAGAAAGTCAGTCAGACAGATAGACAGACAGACAGATAGACAGATAGACAGAGAGACAGACAGACAGAAATAGAGACATACAGACAGATAGACAGAAAGACATACAGACAGACTTACAGACAGACAAACAGTCAGTCAGACAGATAGACAGACAGACAGAAAGAAAGAAATACAAGCAGACAGACAGAAAGACATACAGACAGACAGACAGACAGACAGACAGACAGACAGACAGTTACTCAGACAGACAGAAAGACAGACAGAAAGACAGACAGAAAGACAGACAAAAAGACATACAGACAGTCTTACTGACAGACCAACAGTCAGTCAGACAGAAAAACAGTCAGACAAACAGACAGATAGACAGTTAGTCAGACAGACAGTCAGTCAGACAGACAGAAAGAAAGAAATACAGGCAGACAGACAGAAAGACATACAGACAGACAAACTCAAAGATGAACGTACAGATGAAGAGTCGAACATGGCTCAATCGACTAAACCAGAGCAAGAATATACTATATATAATTTTTGTGCTCTCCCACGCCTCCTTATGCCTCTTACATACATTTTCACAAAGTAGTATACCCTATGTTGACCATTTTCAATGGTCCAAGGGTATAACAAGTTGTTTGTACAATTGCGCGCACCGCAGGAGCTGCAGAAGCTCAGCTCTACTACTTCTTGGCGCCCCCTGGCGGCATAGATCAGAGTGAACTGGCTCAGCACGCACGCCAGCTGTCAGCAAGCAGATCCCAGATGCGCTTAGCCCTGGTACTCCACTGCTGCTCCTCTGCTGCCCCACTGCTGCCACTCTGCTGCCCCTCTGCTGCTGCATGCATTAATGTAATTGACACAGAAATGCGAAGAAGGGGCTCAGAAGCAATCGATGCCGCTGCTGGTGCTGCTGCTTCTGCAATCGATGCTAACTGATGTTGCAGCTGTTGATCAAAGCAAACGCCAGTCTGTCCCACTGTCCCTGCAAGCGTGGCAAATTGTGTTGCACATACGCTTCCTGGTTGAGGCAATTAAAAGCAACAACAAGGCTGCATCTGCCGACCGGTCTGGCGGGGAATGCAAACGGACAACAACAGCAACGAGTTGCACGTCTCTGCGTGCCTTCGCTCTGGCAGGTTCAAATGCATTTTCTGGGGCAGCCCTAGTCACTTTGGTGACCCCTGGCTAGAGTTGGGCATGGACCGTGTTTTCTCGTGTCACATCGTGACACGACGAGCACACGCGTGTGCCTGTGCAAAATTAAGATTGTGGGCGTGCGTGTTCGTGTTTCGAAATTCGGACCGGAATAACACGAACACATGTATAGCATGTATTTTTACTTTGGCAAAAAATGTTATATCGATTGTTTATGTTACTTGTCGTGAATTCAATCGATGTTTAAAAAAGTACTAATAAATACCAACACGAAAGACGCTCTTTGAGCTGCGATCGATACGCCGATTTTGAGTTATTTTTAAAGAAATATAATGAATTATAAAAAAATACGTATAAAATTTCGTGTTGGATCGTGTTGGGAAAATTTTTGAGCGTGCGTGTTCGTGCGTGTTGAAAAATTTAATTTTCGTGTCGTGCTGGGTCGTGCCGAAAAATTACAGTCCATGCCCATCTCCACCCCTGGCACGGCATATGTGGCATGTGTGATGTGGTGTGGTTGTTGTGATTGATTGATTGATTGGCACTTTTGATTGAAGCAACTTGTCGTTTTTTTGGCAGTGAAATGTGCAATGTACTAATGCGATTTGTCACTCATCATTCCCTTCTGCAGGATTGTCATTGAGCCAAATCTTGTGACGTCCACCAACAATGGCAGCCTGCTCATAGAAATCGAACGCGACCCCAAGGTGCCCACCTGGGAGCCCATTGTGCTGGATGTCTTCAATGTGAGCATTGATAATGTGAGGGTGCTTCGCGCACCACGCGACAAATATGCCGCGGAGGAGGATCTGAAATTCGAGTGCAACTATGGGGAGGATAACTCCACGTTCGTGGTCACGTTGAATGAGGCGTATGCCAATGAATCGCAGCTACGTGTGGAGTTGAGCTTGCAGTTTGTCAGTCAAATCACAGACACCTTGCAGGGCATCTACAAGACCAGCTACACCAGCCCCGACTCGACTAAGCCGAGGTAAGTAGTCCACATATATTCAGGCGGAAGAAGCAAACGAATCTTACTCTGCATCTCTTACTTGCAGCTGGGTAATCTCAACACAGTTCTCGCCCATCGATGCGCGTCGAGCCTTCCCCTGCTTTGATCGTCCGGACATGAAGGCCAACTTCACTGTCAGCATAGTTACAGACAATAATATAAACATGACGCTCTCCAATATGCCCCAATCACGTTTAAGGTGAGGCAAATTTACTAGGGTATCTAGAGAGTATAAGGTCTAAAGTACCCTCATCTTCTACAGCAATGAACGTCCTGGCTATAAGCGCTACGATTTCATGACCACGCCCAAAATGCCAACATATCTGCTGGCATTCATTGTCTCCAACATGCAAGACTCTGCTTATGGCAGCCTGGACAGCAGCCTGGTGCCACACGTCGAGATCTGGACACAGCCCACGTTCGTGCAGATGACAGACTATGCCTACAAAATGGTGCGCAAGTTCCTGCCCTACTATGAGGATTATTTTGGCATCAAGAACAAACTGCCCAAGATTGATCTTGTGTCGGTGCCAGACTTTGGATTTGGGGCCATGGAGAACTGGGGCCTGATCACGTTCCGTGACTCGGCGCTGCTGGTGCCAGAGGATCAGGAGCTGGCCTCGTCATCGGAGCATATGCAGTATGTGGCACAGATCATTGCGCATGAGCTGGCCCATCAATGGTTTGGCAATCTGGTTACGCCCAAGTGGTGGGATGATCTCTGGCTGAAGGAGGGTTTTGCCTGCTACATGAGCTACAAGGCACTCGATCATGTGCATCCCGAGTTCCAGATCATGGACACCTTAACGGTGCTGGTGAGTGTTCAATGCATTAACTAACCATTCAATCATTCACGGAGAGACATTTCCATTTGCAGGAGTTCAAGGAGTCAATGCAACACGATGCGACTAACACATCGCATGCCATCTCCTTCGATGTGAAAACGAGCAACGATGTGCGACGCATCTTTGATCCCATCAGCTACTCAAAGGGCACTATTCTGCTGCGCATGTTGAACTCCATTGTGGGCGAAGAGGCCTTCCGTGCCGCCACGCAGGACCTTTTGCAGCACTTTGCGTACGAGAACATCAACCGCGATGACCTCTGGGCCTTCCTCACCCGCCATGGCCATGAGAAGGGCACTCTGCCCCAGACCATGAATGTCAAGCAGATCATGGACTCGTGGATAACACAGCCAGGCTATCCAGTGGTTCACGTAAGTCGCAATGGAGCTGACTTGGTGCTAACCCAGGAACGGTACCTGCTGCCCGCGCGCAATCCCGCGGACCATAGTCGATGGTATATACCTATCACCTTCGAGACCGATGTACTACATAAAGGCGACAACATTCCCACGCATTGGATGAACCAGGAAGAGAATGAGCTCATCATCAAGGATGTATTCCCAAAGAAGGATAGCACCAACAACATTGTCTACCTAAACCTCAACAGACAGGGCTACTACCGCGTCAACTACGATGAGGTATCGTGGCTGGCGATAAAGAAGAACTTTAGCGCAATTCCCAGAATCAGCCGTGCCCAGATGCTGGACGATGCACTGCATCTGGCACAGGCAGAGTACCTGTCCTACGATATACCGTACGCACACCCTAAGAACACCCTTTCGCCTTTTGCTTGTCACTCACCTCACATTTCTCTTGCAGATTAACCTTCCTAATGGAGCTATACTCATCCTTGGACGATGAGCTGTTATGGAGCGCAGCGAAGCCGGGACTTAACTATCTGATCTACAATCTGAAACGGGAACCAGCCTACGAGACCTTCAGGGTAAGTCAGAACTAACAATAGCGTTGACCTTTTGACTGACAAGGCTTTTTTATCAATGTAGGCCTTCATGAAGTTCTTGGTGCAGCCCGCCTTTGATCACTACGGCCTGAACGAGCCGGATAACGAGTCACATTTACAGCTCAAGCACCGCGCCTTGGTGGCCAATTTCGCCTGCAAGTTCAACTACGATCGCTGCACTCAGGTGGCACAGATGAAGTTCCGCGAATGGATGCGAGGACCCAAGAAGAATCCGTAAGTACTCGACCCAAAAACAACCTCAAAACAACCTTAAAACAACCTCAAAACAACTTCAAAACAACCTTAAACCAACCTTAAACCAAACACAAACCAACCTCAAACCAACCTCAAACCTAAATCTCCTTTCTCCGCAGCATTAAGCCCAATCTGAAATCGGTAATCTACTGCACGGCGCTGGCGGAGGGCTCCTACCAGGAGTGGTACTTTGCCTATAAGCAGTACAAGCGTACCACAAGCGCTTCGGAGAAGGAGGAGATCCTCACATCGCTGGGCTGCACTACAAAGCCCTGGTTGCTTTCCAAGTGAGTATCGGCAGATGGAGAAATGCTCAATGATCGAAGATTAACACGATTTACCCCACATAGGTACTTGAACCTCACCATAAACTCGACAGCCGGCATACTGAAACAGGACGGTGCACTTGCCTTCCGTGCTGTGGCCTCCAATGCGATTGGTTACGAGCTCGCCTTTGACTTCCTTCAAACCAACATCAAGGAAATCGCTAACTAGTGAGTTAACCAATGATTCAAACAATCTGAGAGATAAACAACTAATCAATGTATTGCATTTCAATTGCAGCTATGGTGATGGCTTCTCCACAATCTCGGACATGATTAAGTCGCTGACCATCTACATGAACAAGGACTATCACAAGCAGCAACTGCAGGCTTTGGCTGCCAACTGCCACAAACTGGGCCTGAAGGCTGTCGAGGTGGCCATCGAGATGGCGATGGCACAAGTAAACGACAACATCTACTGGCGCAATCACTCCTATGATAGTCTCAAAGGATTCCTCGAGGGCATTGTCAGCGAACTGCAGATCAACATCTTTTAAGCTTGGGTCTTTCAACTTACTTGTAGTTATGAAAGCTTTTCAACCAAAAAATGCGACGTTATCTTTATTCAACAGCCTCAATATTATTTTTAAAAACCGAATTATTTGCGAAAAGTGATATAAACGTGTAAGTTAGCCAACTTAGTTAAGGTAAAGCCTATTCTACTTTTTGCAACTGTGTGCGTGTGTATGTGTATATTTATTTCTTGTGTAAGTCCTGCTTCGTTCGCTTCGTGTACTATTTAAATAATAATAATGATTTGTAATTTGTAATTGAAATTTCAAATATTATAACGTTCCTAAACATTTCTACAGAGAACATACATACATATATTTTTATCACCACGACCAATAGACAATGATGAAGATCTGTTCACTCCTTTGCAAAAACAAATACCATATATAAAGAGCACACACAAAAATGTTTGAACTAGTAAATAGTAAGTGTCAGAAACTTTATGCGTGTTACAAAGAAACAGAAAAACCACTAGGCACTTTAAAACTAAGCCATTTAGCATTAAGTGAACCAAAAACAAATATATTTTTAACCGAAAATGATCTGATTGATGTCGTAGAAACGCCCATGAAGTCTACTTAAAGTGAAGACGAATTGTTGCCTCCGATAGTGAGAGGAAAATGAGTGTCCTTAATGCATGGTTTAAAGTATTGCGAGAGCAAACTAAAAATAAAAAAAGTAACATAACCAACTAATATACAAGTTATTTTGTAATAGCTAACTTTAAAAAATAAAAACACTTATTCGCTTAGTGCACAATCCTGTAAATACGTTTTAAGGCCCATTTATCGAAAAACAAATAAACCATGTAATTACGTACATTTTGATTAAATTAATTGCAGTCTTTTATTTACGGAAATTTTAGTAAATTTTTTTTTTTTTTTTTGAATGTGAATTCCCATTCAAGCAGCAATATTCTTCTCTTAGTCACGACCAACAGTGACTATTCACAGCTAATGATCACGCTTATTTATGCGTGAACAGCAAGTACTCTGTTAGTAAAAAATGTTTTTGAAGCTGTCATATTTTGTGCTATGACCATGACTTCAAGCGAAATGTTTAAAAATATCACGGTGACAATCAGCTGTGCTTGTTACATTTTAATTGAATAATGTTTTGTCTATTTTATTTACTATATAAGAATCGTTTACATTACATTTTACACATTTCTTCTGCAAGGTGGTAACGCCATTTATTTATTAATTCAGTATATTTCCCTCATCTGAGTACTAGCTCAAAAAAAGATGGGGTGTATTATTCGATTGTCACTTTAGTTACAACAATCGATTACATATAATAGATTATATCGATGATTTTGTCATCTCTATTGCAGTAAGCTTAATCATAACTTATCAGAATGAGTGTATTGGAATGGAATAAAATTGAATTTTTCGATTTAATTGCTTTGCCATCGCAAAAATTGCAAAATATTAATGCAGACATTGCGGTCCACTGTTGCAATGTTATCAAAACCCCCATCGGATCAACCAGCACCACCGCTGTACTATGTGACATGAATGGATTTGTACATGTTTTGTTTGAAATAGATAAGCAACTGAAAACTATTTCTTTTAAAAGCATTGACAATGAACGTCCAATCAAATATGCGTCGCTTACAACCAACAATATACTGGCATTAGTATCGCAGGAGAATAACGGCAAATCATTATGCATAAGTATATACGACCTAAGTAAGTTGAACAAAAAGGAGACGAGTCCATGCATTGTTACAGCGACTATACCAACAACAAGTCGAGCGTCGTTTCTACAAATTGAAGTCGTTGAACCTCGTAAAATATATGCCCTAGCTATAGGATTCGAGAAGGGCGACATTTTGTTGCATTACGGCAATACCAACCGCGATCATTTGTTAAATATGCGTCGTCATGTGGTTTGCTCAAGTCCTATAAATGGAATACAATTTGAGATAAACAGTCCACAGCCAGGTGTACAGGCGACATGCAACATGTTCATATCGTGCCTTGATGGAATCTATTGCCTTCTATTGAATGACAAAGGTGTTGTGGAACCTAAAATTCCACTGGATAATAAGCGAAACCTCCATAATCATTGTTGTACAATATCTCAAGCAATTGGATCGGAAACATTCTTTGTTGTTGGTCGAGATGATGCGATATTCTGTTTCACACCCGATGGACGAGGTCCATGTTATGCCATCGGTGGACAAAAGATATTTCTCTCATGGATAGAGCACCATCTTATGGTTGTAATTAAAACACCACAAGGCTTCGATGTGATATGTGTTGACGTTGATAATAAATTAATTGTCTCCCACAAGCGAATAAAAAACTTGCTTAGTATCGTTGGTGGCAAAAGGTCATACCATATTATTACCAAAGAAGAGAATCCAAACAACAGCGGGTATACTTATAACATATATAAACTACAAGAGCTAAGTACCACTCGTAAAGTTCGTCTTCTAATATTAAAACACATGCACGATAATGCGCTTCGAATATTGGAGAGAGAAGGTAATACCAATGGCGAGAATACAGCGTATGTGCGTCTCCAACATGGTAATAATTTGCTGAAGAGAAGCTACACCTCAAGAGCAGTGAAGGAATTTGAGCAAACCATTGGGGTTATAAAACCCTATCACATCATTTCCAAACTCTTATGGTCCCGCAACAATGATGATCTTAAAAAATACCTAAGTAAATTATTGGAAAATGAAAACTTTACGACAGATCATCAGAACTTATTTAAAAGTTGTGTTGATCGAGAGAATCTAAATATTAATATACAACAATTGTGGGATTGTCGAAATAATTCCTCCATTTCCGACTATAAACAAATATCTGCACAAGCTTTAAGCACATCAAACGATTTAAAATCGAATACGATACCAGATTTTCACAATGCTGACGAAGATGAAATCTATAATTTTTTCCAAGAACATGGACCACTTCTTCTGTCGGAGCACTGCACGGACGTCCTAGAGACTCTTAAGTCATTAGTAAAAAACCATCAAATTAAAGATATTTTACGTTTCTTAAATATTTTTTTGGACAATTCAGAATTCTGCGCAAATTTATTGGAGAGTTATATGGAATTAAATTCTGGAAACGAAAAGTTATCTTTTCTTTTGCTTGCTCTCTATCTTGGACTTTGGCGCGATAAGAAAATGTCTTCGGAATCAATTTCAGAATTCCTAAAGAAGTTGTCTAGACATGAAATGAAACTGATTGTTTGTGCGGCAAATTTATTTTCCATTGGTCCTAATAATGTACAAGCAGTTAAAGATAATGAACTTACTGGCAATGAAGCTAAGCTTTTCCAATCCTTAAAAGTTCACTTGAAAAACAATCCAAATTTAGCGAACCTGCTAACAATCGGACCACGATCATTGCTTTTGGTATTGGACACAGTCTGTACAACTGAACATGTACAGCTATCGGATTTAAGATCATTTTTAGTGGAAGAATTTAAGAATCGTTCCAATACAATTGCAACTGAAAATATAACAATTGGCGATCTCAATGATTCAATACAATGCAAGAGCTCAAATCTATCACAATTTAAATCGAATTCCATAGAATTTCGCAATAGCTTTTGCGATATTTGCCGTCAATTATTGCACACACCGATGATTTATTTCTTATGTCAGCATTCATTCCACAAAGATTGCCTGCGTCATTATAATAGCTCACAGTCCGGCGATGGAAGTGTCTGCATTTTATGCATTGGAAACAATAAAATCTCTGGACTGTCTTCTGTGAAGTATGATAACAATGATCAGTCCGAATCGAGCAACACAATTGAAGGGATATCAAAACTATTTTCCTCAGGCATAATAATGGGCAGAGATACGAAACGTCTTGCAGATACTAGCACGAGTAGCCACCCTATGCCAATGAATAACAATCCTTTCGAAACTAATCCATTTGATGATAACTTTAACTTAAATTATTGATTGTTCTATAGAATTAAAAATTGTAAATTATATTATTTGTTTATATCATTCAACTTCATTAAACTAAATGTACTACTAATAAAATATTGTTATTTGATTTTTCTAATGTTGGAGAGAAGGAAAACAACTAACTCTTCCATTTCCTTGCTGGCCTGTTATTCAGATTATGGTAACCAGTTTACTCTATAACATGAATTGATCTTTTGGCTAACATAAAGAGCCTTTAGAATACCATAATATAATTGAAAGCATTACAGTCTTCAATTGCCTAATGCAAATGCCGTGGACCCTTACCTCAAATTAGAAACCATTTCTCCGACTATCAGAAGACATGAACAATTGAAAATGCATATTTTGGTTTAACACATTCTTTAACGAATTAATTGCAGCAACAAGCAGTTGAAAATGTGTTTCATTGCAGCTTAGCTTGGTTTTTATAAACAAAATGATCGAATTCTCCTAATTTGCATGATCCAAATGAAAACGTTCTTCATGCGTCATCACGCGGGATTCCCAATTCAGCATTTGTCCATTTTTTGGCATCAGGATAATCAAACTCTCCCTATAAAAACCAAGTACATAAGCTTAAATATATATGTAAATATATTGAAGTACTCACAGTAATATGGTCGGGCTCATGCCATAAATGCCAAATGACCCACCACCACATAGCGGCACCAACAATGACAGCTCCAACTTTGGTCTTCTTTGAGTGCGGTGGAGGAGCACTCCGGTAAGAAACTCTATATAACACACGAAAACACACACATTAATGATGAGTATTACATAAACAAACAGCTGATATGTCTCTTTTATAAATTATACGGAATCTTAATTAAGATTTTAACTTACACATGACTCTTTCTATTTATTAATTTCGCGGAGGAGTTCAGAACATTTTCTGAACTGCCAATTACTAACAAACGGCGAATTGCCTGTATGTTTCGAAACATCTTCTACTTTTTATGCTAGAATGAAAGAAAACACTGTAGAGATGATAAAATACAAAAGCAATGATTAATCGACTTATTCGATAACTTGCCAAAGTAATTTAACATGTTTGTGTTGAGACTATGATTTAATGCGGCTATCGATAACAAGTTTTGAATGTGATTTAAAAGGTTTTTCGAATTGCGTGAATTATGTAAAGGTGTAAATATTATAAACTTAGCTCTGTTTAAAGAACTTCACTGAATTTTATTATGAATATTATTATTATTATTTATTTTATTTATAAGAGAATCAACCACAAATTGACCACTGTATTTAAAACATGAGTAAGTGGGACCTTCGATTTATAGATACACATTTAAAAGATTTAAAAGTTCATATTTTATGGTTTATAGCAAAATAAAATCATTTTAATAAAATCAAATTTGTCTGGAATGTATACAAAAAATTGTTGTTCACACAGGCTGTTTTATTCGTAAAAGTGTTTCTCGACCCAGCGAGGTAATGTGAATGCGGCTCTATGTATTTTACTAGAATAGTATTTTAAATTTAAAGAATCAATTTCTGCATTCTCAAATTTCTTAAGGGGCTCTTCAAGCTGTCGGCTGCCATCGAGAGAAGCTATAACAAATCCAATATGACCGCATGGATAAGATGGCACCGAGGTAATGGCATAGGCTACTTTGGGGAAATGGAGTGCGCAGCCTCTCATTGTTTTCTTTACGTAATCAAAGTCTAACCAAAAGCTTCCACCTTGAGAGCACACAACACCACCATCTCTGAGGGCTTCCTTAAGTAAACCATAATAACTCTCCTGGAACAAACTAGCGGCAGGTCCAACCGGATCTGAGCTATCAGTAATAATGACATCAAATTGTTTCTTATGATTTTTCATGTACTCGAATCCATCTCCGATGGTCAGTTTGAGCTTTTCATTATCGAAACCACAAGCCATGGCGGGCAGGAACTTCTTAGAGACTTCAACAACACGATCATCGATCTCAACCTGATGCACTTCCTTAACGAGTGGATGTTTGACCACCTCACGTGCCACACCACCGTCACCGCCGCCAACAATCAGTACCTTCTCGGGATTTGGGTGGCAACATAAGGGCAGAAAAGAAATCATTTCCTGGTATGAGAATTCATCCCTGGATGTACATTGAATGACTCCATCCAATACTAAGCACCTTCCATAGGTTTCGCTGTAAAAATAAAATGATTTAATCGATGAAAACTAATTAATATATGCTTCAAATATAATTATAATTTATTTTTAAACTTAAATACTTTTAAGCTTATTTGATTATTTAAACTTTTTTAGTACAGACTTACATATTTGTACATTCTTATCTTATCAAAGGTCAAAAATAATCTTTCGAAAATGATGACCTCTTAGTTAAACTGAACTTTTCAAGGCTTAGCGCCTTGTTACGAAAATAAACTGCCTATTTCGGCGTAAGTGTACTTACATATTTATTAAACTAATCAGATACACATATGTATATGTAAATTCGAACATAAAGATGAACAGAAATACAAATGCAAATTCATATCTACATGCATACAACAACACACTCACACACACATATTTGTTATCATTCATTTTAAAAACAAACAAATAAATTTACTTACGTTTCTAGTATTTGAATATCTTGAAATTGGGATTTTTCCGTATGTAGAACTTCCTTCACTTTAAGGGAAAACGATTGTCCAGGCCATAATTCATCCTGGATTTCACTAAACCAGCCACTTGAAATCTTATTCATTTGTGATGCTGCTGCTGCGATCGTTCCTGATGATCGTGACTTGTCAACGCGTAAGCACGTATTGGACTGTGAGTGAGTATACTATCAATGCTGTGTTGTGTACACACACACATTGTAATCTGGGATCAATGAAAATCGAGAGCACACGTGGTAACGATTTAGAGTAACCATACTTTGAAAATGCTAAAATATCACAATAATGATGGGGAAATACCAACGAAATCAATTATAAGTGACTGTGCAGAGTAACCCAACGTTACAATACGATTCAATTCAAATTGCAACTGTTTCTCCGAGCTTAGGTTGTTATTTTTTTAATCACATATAAAAAAGTTGTTATGCGTTTAGATTTAATCGATATATTTCCGTTTGATTCATTTGAGTCCAAAAAGGAAAGGCTCAAACTTTGATTGGCACTGATAGGTTCCGTAATTTCTAATATTTAATCTCTTCACTTCGGCCGATTGTTTTGACAGTTTTATGTTATAGTGATCCAATATTGGGGACATATAAGATATATATAGAATAAATATATTCGTAAATAAAAAAAAATCGACCAATAGCTGGTATGGCAGTCAACCTTTGACTGTTCATTGTCTTCTTTTTATGTGTTTCATATGATAATTATCGTTACTCTTCTTATTCAACCCTCTCAACAACGCGTGTCCAATGGATTTGCCTAGTTGTGTAGTGTTGATATTTGTATTAGCACCCTACTAACAAAGAATTTAACGGCATATAAAACAGAAGTATTTCTTGAAATTAAGTCATTTACAATATGTACTTTCAACATTACATTCTGTGCCCTTTCCTGAGCATCTCTCATGCCAAACCTATTGTCGAGGACGATATGATTTTTTTCCCGAAAACAAATGCATTACATGACTGATACAGGGCCTCGGAATGCCATGGAATGGAACAGATACTATTGGCCTAATAGCCTAATAGTACATTAGTGTACAGCTTTAGAAAGGGCATAAGTGAGTGTGTTGCAAATTTAATATATTGTAGTTAAAATAGCTGAATAAATAATTTCTCGAAAGAACAATATGACATTAGAGGTATCGAAGCCAGCATGCAAAATATATCGGCGGTTTCCTGCATTAGGTTTCGACGCACTTATGGCCGCGAGGAACCACAGCTTGTCATTCAAACTTCTGAACCAGGCTGCCGTTGCACCGTTGGGTACCATGGACTTAATAAAAACATGACAATGAACATTGGCAATTGGTGCAAGAGAAATAAAATAGTATTGCACGAGTTATTGCATTCCCTTGCCTTTATTCACATGCATTCCGTTCCAAAAAGGGACAACTACGTGAAAATCCACAACGAGAATATCCAAGGGGAGTTCCACAATTTTGAAATTCGAAATGTAAACGACTTTGGCATGGGTTACGATTACAGTAGCATTATGCACTACCCGAGAGACTCTTTCTCTCGTAACGGAAAGGATACCATTACACCACTTCAAAATGGTGTAAAAATAGGCGAACAAAAGCATTTGAGCCCTAAAGATATCATAATGTTAAAGAAAGTTTACTGTCAATAAAGGAAACGTAGCTCAATTGGAAAAGTTTTCGTTTTTTGGCCAATTTGCAATTTTAAATAATACTAATATTAATAACTTTTCTTTTAATCTTCAATAACTAGTCTTGGAGATGTAATATGTTAAATGTTATAGATATTTACTTCTACCTTGTGTAATAATAAATAAACTCAAACATATCAATCAATCATTAGGAATACCGCGCAAGATATACAGCATTAGTTATATAGCCTATTATGACATAAAGCCGTGAACACTGCTTATAGAGAACGATCTCGTTAATTTAAACCATATTAAGAATCTTCATCACTTTTTCTAAAGAACGAAGACACCATCACTGGTTTTTCTACATTTTTTCACTGTTGTTTATATCGAAACTGTCAAAAATACCCTGCAGCCTTATTGACTACTGTGAAAACAACTAGCTCGTTTATAATTTTACACGTGATACGTTCGAAGCCCTGATTGATCAGAGTGTACACATCTTTAGATTTGACAAGAAATGCAATGCGTACTTTTCTTTAAATATAATTTTGCAATAAAACAAAAACGTAGTACAAAGGTCAGTACAAACGATTCAGCCCATATTTAATATCTAGTCTTATAAATTATGTTATAAATAAAAACTAACCAACAAATTTAGGAGCACTGCTGCAGCTATATATATATTTGAAATATTTTCACAGAAAAATATTTGTTGAAATTTAACGTTTCCTGTGCATTTGCTCGCGGTTCTTGCGCCTCCAGGCAGCACGACGAGATCCACCAATGGTCTGGGAGTAACGGTATCCCTTGCCAAGACCACGAGAGCTCTTGCCGGCAGAGGTCAAGCCACGCAATTCGCGATGCTTGTGCACGTGCTTGCAAATCCAGTTGATCTTAGCATCACGGGTGATGGCGTTGTGATGAATATCCACCAAGATAACCTCAAAGTATTTGTAGGAAGCATCCTGAGCAACCCAGTACGAGTTCAGAACACGCAGTCCTCCAAGTCTGCGACCAACACGTTCCTAAAAATGAATAAATCAAAATATACTTTAAAAACATATCGAAATGGAGACTTTTCATAATTGAAGTACAATTTCAGACATCTAAGGAAGAAAAGGCATCATAGTTGTCTTCAATTAATAAAGATTGTATCATCAGAATGGAAATAATGGTTATGCCTGAGATGATCAAACAGCGACTTACCTCAGCGATCGACTGCAGTCCACGGTATGGCTTCAGTTGGTTGACACCATGACTCTTGGGCTTGCCGTAGGTGCATCCCTTGGGGACGGGGCGCTTGCGGCCACCACGACGGACACGAATTCTGTAGATGACGTATCCCTGCTTGGCACGGTATCCCAGACGACGAGCCTTGTCGGGGCGAGTCGGTCTTGGCGAACGGTGCAGTTTAGTCAACTGACGATATTGCCAGACACGAATGCGAAGCAAGTAACGCATAACATCGCTCTGCTTCTTCCTGTACAGTTCTTGCATATACCGGTAGGCACCCATTTCCAATCTATTATAGACCTAGTAACAAATGGAAGTTGTTATTTTTCATTTTAATAACTTGTCACATCATTGGTCTATTCAGAAAACAATCCATCTTCTCTTCATTTTCATTTCAACCTTACAATTTGAAAAGAAATTCGATTAAATCATTGAATTGAATAAATAATCTCGCATAGAGACTGTGATAATCTATAATTTGTTCAGAATATCCATAATCTGCACATAGCACAAGTGCTTCAGAGTGGTGCATGGAAGTATCATCAATTTACTAACGTATCATTCTTGATTTTTATATAAATATATAGTTAATCCTATTGATGTATTTACCTGTTAAATGAAAAAAGAAATAATTTTGTTAAATATACTGTGATTAACTTAGAAATTTAAGTTTTTTTTTGCTGGAGAACAAAGTCCCCACACCTACCTTGACGGCCGACCAAAATCCAAAAGAAGGAAATGGTGTTGATTGGTGTTGGCAAACGTTTGTTAGAGATGCTTTGACAAATTGTCTACAGTAATGATTTTTTTAAATTAATCGATAGTTCAGTAATGCAACTGAAACACTAGAATTAGAGAGTTTATTTCAGAAGTGAATATTGTTGTAAGTATAAATATACATATGTATCTTTAAATAAGAAATATAAATATTCTTTCAAAATATTTGCTTATCTTTTTGTTAGTATATATATATTATATTCATTGGTATATAAAAGTTACGTTAAATCTATTAAACATATTATTTTCCTGAGATAATACGATCAATTTGACCACATATCATACAAATTATATAAAATACTCGAGCTAAAGTAATTCCTGATTGATAGAAAAATACAAATTAATTTAAATAAAATTAAAAATGTTTTTTATGCATAAATAAACATAACCTATTTCATTTATCTATATATATTTATGAAAAGGTTTTTATTTATGTGACTGAAACTTTCTATACCTGAGACCTATCGTTATTGTTTATAACTTTTTCCCAGCCCTAACCATCGATAAATTGGTATTTAAGTATATTATCGATGTTAATCAATCAATGAGACCAAATTTTATTAACTGAATTTTCGCTTTCAGTATATTTTATCATCGATGTCCCAATGTGACCGCTTATAATAACGATATGTTACGATGTTGTTAGCGATATCGATATTCGACCCATTCCTCTCGCACATTCGTTCTCTTAGGCTAGTTTATTATGCACTCTTCTTTCTCGTTCTCTTGACTAATTTAACTCTAGTTTTATTGCGCCGCTTGGTGCAAGGCCATTAATTTGTTGTTGTTGTTGCTGCTGCTGCTGTTGCACAACCGTTGTTTGCGCCTGTGTAGGCTGTTGTTGCTGCTGCTGCTGTTGCGACTGCGCTGCCGAATTGCTGCTGCTGCTGCCGCTATCGCCGTTTTGCAAATTCGCCTGCTGTTGTGGATTGGCTGCCTCAGCACCACCCGTCACGCCCGTGGAAGCTTCACTTGGCGCCACCAAACTGCCGCTGCCGCCACCATTACTCTGCTGCTGCTGTTGTTGTTGCTGCTGTCCCTGCTGTGGCTGACCTTGCTGTTGTTGTTGTTGCTGCTGCTGCTGTAGCTGCTGCAGTGCAGCGGCCGTTGCTGCCGCATTCTCCTGCACCGAATTGATGAGCTTAATCCGTTTTCGTGTGTAATGTTGCCACTGTAGAATCGCTTGATCATCGATAAACTTGCAACATTGATTGTTGACGATCTCACGGCGAAAGTGCTCGTATTGCAACAGATCGAGAAAGTATAGGCACATCGGGTACATCAGATACTTGGCATAGTCTGGCTCCTTCCAGTACTGCAGATACTTGAGGTAGTTAATAAATGAGGGATCCTTAAAATAGCCACGCTGGGCGAGGACTGGCGACAGTTGAGAGAGAGAGAAAGAGAGATCAGTTGAGGTTCCTTCTGGTGGAAGATTCTACTCACAGTTCAGATAGTTAGGATTGGATAAGCACTGCACAAACTCCAGTTCGATTTGCCAGCGTCGTTTTTGTTGCTCCTCCGACTCGATGGCCGCTAAATAACAATAAAAAATAAACCCAATTAGCATTTGTTTGTTTTTTGTTTACAAGTGTCTCTCGCGTCGATCTACTACAATTGCAGTTTTATTATTATTTTATAAATAATAATTAACAACTTGAAATAACGTGATTAATGCAATGTGTTGTTGCTGTTTTGGTTGGTTGGTTGTTGTTGTTTTTGTTTTACTTACTCTTACCCTTTCCGTACATTTTGGCCATTTTCGTAGCTTTCGTTGTGGAAAGGGTTTCGTTGTTGTTTTTGCGTTTTTTCAGTTTGTTTCTGTTGTGTTTTGCGGCTAATTCATCGGGTGTTGTGCTTTGGTCGTGTGGTTGTTGTTCTTGTTGTTGTGATTTCTCGTGTGTGCTTCAAAAATGCATACTTAACACAGAAAATCCAAATCAAAAATAATTACACATAAAACGAGACGAGAGTGCGAGTGTGTCTGCGTGTGTTTGCCTGTGTGTGGGTGAGGTAGGTGTAAAAAATAAGGATATCTTCGAAGCGCATTTACAAACACAAATGTAATTCGAACGGCACAATATAAACAATGGTTATAAACTACAAATCTCGCTGTCGCTTCTTTAATATTTCAATTGTTTTTAATTTTTGTGGTAAGCATTTTATTTTTAAGAGTTTTATTTTTTGTTATTTGCAGCTACAAACCGTAAGTGTTCATGACCGACAGGCATCAGCGTGACCGTATCATGCAAAGTGCAAAATACGTATGTATCGTCTCTTTTGTGCTGTACTAAAAATACCAAAAGAAATACTGACTAAATGCACACTGAACGAAGCTCTGCAATGTCGCGATAAGTGCAATGATTGTTAAAATAATGGCTGTTAATTTGAAATTTAAACTTTGTCTTGTGTTTATTATTTTTCCATTAAAACTCTTTGCTTAACTTAAAAAAAGGTGGAATCTCTAAAATATATTTTTTGTTTGTAACTTTTCTATACTTAACTTATAATTAAATACGTTACATCTATTTATGATATTTGTGGTATGTACGCTCTCTTGACAACTCTCTTTCTCAATAAAAATAGAGCGAATTGTCGGTCTCTCTTTTGTTGAGTGTCATCGCTCGTGAGCATATTCCGATTGCCGTACTCTCTCCATATCTCTCTCTCTCGCTGGTCGAATTTCATCAATTTTGTTTTGCCGCTCATTCGTATTCTGGCATTTGAATCGTACGGACGTCGTGGCCGGTGTCGCGGACGCTTGTTTGTTTGTTGCTGCGGAAAAATATCGTTTTACTAAATAGTTTGAAATATGTATATGCTTATATGTACATAGAAAGAAGGAAGTGTATATATAAATAATTAATTGAATCAAATCAAAATCATAATTCAATGCGAATGTGAGAATAATAATACATAAGAAAAGTCTAAATAAAGAGAGTAAATTTCAAGAAGTCACAAGTGCGTGTGCCGCCGCCTTCGAACATGTACATAAATTCTACGACATACAAATGTACACATACATATATGCAAACGCGAGTTTTGGCGAGTGAGTGAGTGAGTTAGTGTGCATGTGTGTGTGTGCGGTATGCTGTGTGTGTATGTGCGCGCGCGAGGTGCAAAATAAAATTCACTAGAAGCGGTAAAATAAATGAATAAAATTGTATACACAAAGTGAGCAGAGCAAATGTTGTGAAGTTGCGGCGCAAAAAGAAAGCCCGCGAATAAAACGAGAGAGAGAGAGAGGAAAAATAAGAAAAAATCGAAATCGGAATCTGAATTACGCTTGCATCTAGGAAAGTGCGTCGTTTTATTTTGAAATCGATACCAAAATAAAAATATACAAAAAGTGGGCCTCGTTCTACATACAACTACACATACTTGCATACATACATACGAATGCATATTCGAGAATGCTTATAGTAGTTGTAGTTGCGGGGTGTGTGTGTGTGTGACTGTGCGTGCGTATACGTGTGCATGTGCAAAGTGCAACATAAACAAACGACAATGGTTAACAAGAATGCAAAAAAAGGTAAATACACATGACATATGTATGAGTATTTCTGTATATTCCCCTCTGTGTAGTGTGTGTGTGTGTATGTGTGTATACAAAATACAAACATATTCGAAAAATTACTACGCAGCAGAAATTTATGCGGTACTCTTGTTGTTCCATATCTATCATATCTTCTCTGCCTCCTCTTTGCCGCCGCCGACGTCGTTTCGTTTTGTGAATGAGCAGCGCAGCAGCGGCAACGGCAGCGACGTTGTCTAGTGTGCGTGCATGTGTGTGAGAGCAAAAGTAGCAAAACAAAAACGTCGTTCCGGCATCTTACGCGCATTCTCTCTCTTCTCTCTGTGTGTACGCTCTCACGGCACTCTTTGTGCTGCTCTCGCTCGCTTGCTCTCCCCCTCTAGCGCACACGTATGCGGGAGTGGGAAGTGTGAATGCAGCAAGAAAAGCAAAAGTGCGAAGGAAGCATGGAAACCACAATAACAACAACACGTTAAATAAGACAATTGCACAGAAACTATAACTAAAGCGTATGTATGCGTGTGCGTGTGTTGAATTGTGGTGTGGTGTGTTATGTGGAGAAAGGGTGATAGAGAGAAAGAGAGAGAGAGAGAGAGACCGGGTGCCGCCTGCTAATTAAAAAGCGTAGCAGTAATTGGCATACCGCTGTGCCAGTGTTGCCACTTGATGTGTGTGTGTGTGTGTGCGTATCTTCTGTACTAATTGTGTTTGTGTGTGTGTGCACTACATATAAAGAAATACCATAAAATTCCGTTGTATTAATCATAATATTATTTTTGTTGCCGAAAATGTTAAACATGCGTATGTGCTCGTTCTTCTCTCGTTGTCTCTTTTGCACTCTTCATCTGGGTGTGTGTTGCTGTGTAATTTATTTATTTTTAAATCCAATTTGCCTGTGCTTGTGTGTGTGTGACAAAATTAAGTTGCCGCAAAAACAAAATTGTTGAAAAACAACAGGGACCGGCCACAAGTTTTGTATATAGCAAAACCGGAAATTGTTTATGCGACGTCAACGTTGGCAGCGGCAGCGACGCGATTTTTTATGACGTATGACACACACACACACAGTGCGTAAGTACGCACGCACGCACGCACACACATAGACACTATGCATACAAGGTGGCAACTCATTGGAAATTTTGTCGCATAATTTGGCCACACTAATTAGCAGTAACAGAACAGCAGCAACAACAACAACAATACCTTTGACCACATGTCTAAACAGCGCGCGTGTGCAAGCACAACAACAACAACAGCAGCAGCAGCAGAGGCGGCGCAGCAAGAGGAAGAGCAAAAGAGAGCGAAACGAGAGCCTGTTGTCTGTGTGTGTGTGTGTGTGTGCGTGTCGGTGTGGCTGTCTCTGTCTGTGTGTTGGTTAAGCGAGACAAACTGACAGGTGTCATTGACCTTTTTCGCTCTGACGGTAAAAGCACATTTTTTTGCTGCTGCTGTTGTTGTTGTTGCTATTGTTGTTTTGCAGTTTGTTTTTTTTTCTTTGCTGCGTTTTGTGCTCTTGTCATGCTGTTGTTGTTGCTACTTATGCTTGGCCTTGAACTTAGGTTCGTTTTCTAATACACATTTGTGAGCTCCAAAACACACACACAGACATGAGTCCGTCGTTGTGTTTTGGAGGCGCGCACACACCAAATTTGGTATCAATTACGCAATTTTCTGTCGTTGCCGCCCATGTTGCTGCTGCTGTTGTTGTTCTGTTATTGTTATTATACATCTTTGTGACTATTGGTGTGTGTGTGTGTGTGTGTGTGTGTGTCTTTTTATTATTGAAATTGAGGTCAACGATGCCAGGGGGTATCAAGCACGCTGGGGAAAGGGTGAGTGGAGGTTGGGCGGGCGAGAAAGTGCGTGAATGTGCGGAGGACGTGAACCCCGCCTGCCTCTTCGCCACCACCTCAGCAAATAGTGCCATAGCGCATTTTTATCAAATGACTCAATGTTCTCTCATTGCTCTCAAAAGAGCACAGACACACACACACACACACATACCCAAGCATACGCACACAGCAGATGCGGGCTTTGAACTCACACATAAACAAATAGTTACTATATGCGTGTGTGTGTGAATACACATCAGTCATAAACAAGCAAAGAATCTATTACGTACTGCAGTAAATATTTATTTTAAGGAATTTTACAATAACCAATAATCAAATAAAGTATAAATAAAAATTAAAATTTGCTATTTGTTGAATATAAACTCAAATTTTGCTTAGTTCTGAAATTAAATAAATAAATATATTGAAATTAAGCTTAATTCTCAAATTAAATTAAATAAATAAATATATTTAAATTTAGCATAATTCTTAAATTAAAATCCTCATTTGGGGCGATTGTTCCTATATTTTTTTTATTTATTTATTAAAATAAAATACCCTCTCAAATTTAATATTTACACTAAAATTGTATTTTTATTAATCTAATTTGAAGTTTAATTTAAATCTTGAATGCACTTTTACTTTATGACACAATCATGTTAGCTAATTTAATTATAAAATACAAAATAAAAAACGCAAGCTATTTATAATAATTAATTATTCGTTATATTCATCATTCATTATTCGCTCCGACAATTATTCAATGTGCTGCTGTTGATGATGAAATACCATTGGCAATTAGTCATCAGCATGAAATGTGTCTAACTACCGAACTATCCAAATTTGGCATAGACAGGACAGCGCTCTATATAAGATCAGAATACGAGTATATCTCTCATTCACAAAGTATTCGAAATGGCTTTACTGAAATTAGCAAAGCAAGTTCCGTGTATGTGTGTGTGTGAAACTAGTGTATTAAAAAGATTAACAATATTTATTACATCATTGCGGAGAGCACGGGAAAAGAGAGAAAAACAAACAAAATAAATTGAACAACAAAATAGATTCGTCAACATTTACGATGTTTATTAAGCTTGTTGTTTTCTAGGTAAAAAGTATTTGTTTTTATTATTTATAATTAAATTAAAATCGACTAAAATCTTAAAAAAAATAAAAACTTTTAAAGAAAGCAACAAATTAGTTTACAGAAAATAAATTTAATCAAACCAATTGGAATTTATATACTTTTTGCTATATTTTATAGTATTCAGAAGAATTCAAATTGAACTTGCACATAAAACAACGAATTATTACCAAATAGTTAGTTGATTTAAAGTGAATGTATTAAACAATAATGATAATTTTATTAATTCTTATACTCTTTACATATAAATGTATATTTTCTATAAATATGTTAGTCGTGCCTTATAATTAATAATTTGTAGGACTTCCGAAATGTTCTTACTTTTCTTTGGAATAGATAAGAAAGCATATAGAAAAATCGAATTAGTTTAATACAAGAGAACAGACACAGCCACGGGCATATCTCATGTACTTACGTGTACTTGGGACAACTCTATTTCACATTGACTACAAATGATCATATGCGTGGCGCTTGCCCCTTCTCCAAAGAATAGCAACACGTCATGGCATGACAGGCGAACTGTCACTCACTCTTCCCTCTCTCTCTCTCTCTCTCTCTCTCTCTCTCTCTCTCTCTCTCTCTCTCTCTCTCTCTCTCTGTCTCAGTGCAATTTTCACTTTTATTTGTTTTTTTTTTTTAAATCACATAATTGTGATTACGATTGTACTCTGTTTATGCGTAGGCGGCGTGTGCGTCGGCAACACTTGCGTCTGTCTCTCTCGCTCTCTCTCTCTGTATATGTTTGTGTGTTTATTTACTTGGACCTTAGACTCGCTTGATAACTGAGGCGGAGTCGGGCGGAGAGCGTGTGATGTCTGCATGAATCACTTGTAAAATAGCACGTAAACAAGCGCAATAAACCCATCAATAACAATAACAAGAATAATACTAATTATAATAATAACGAAATAATAATAATAAAATAAAAAATAAATAAATAATAATGACATGATAAATAAACAATAAATAATGATTAAATGTTAACTATTTTTAATAAATGATACAAAATAAATCATTAAAAAATATAAATAATAAATATATAAATAAAAGAATAAATAATAAACAAATAATACACAAATAACAAATAAATAATTAATAAATAATCAATAAATAATAAATTAATAATGAATAAATAACAAATAAATAATAAATAAATAATACAAAATAAATAAATAAGTAATACAAAAATAATAAATAAGTAATAAATAAATAAATAAGTAATAAAAAAGTAATAAATAAATAAATAAACAATAAATAAATTCTACATTTCACTTTGCACTTTTTATGCTTTACCGTTGCAAGTCAAGTTCGTCTGCCTCTTTCTGCATCCAATGCCCGTGTCTGTGTGTGTGTGTGTGTGTGTGTGTGTGTGTGTGTGTGTGTGCGCGTGCGTGCGTGCGTTTCGGCATTTCTTTTTGCGCAGTTATTTGTTTTTCTTGTTTTTAAAGATTCCGTTTTCGTATTGACGCTCGTCAAATCAGCCACAGCCGGCGTGCGTACGTGCGTCTGTGTGTGTGTGTGAGTGCGCGCGCTATAGTGTACCCGCGTGTGTGTGTGTGTGTGTACTGCTGCAATAAACAACACACGTGGTTGCATTTGCTATTATTGTGCTCATTTCTCTTGCCTCTCTCTCTCTCTCTCCCTCGCTGCACTTAGTCTGTGCCTGTGTGTGTGTGTGGCGCTTGGAGCATTTAGTGCAAACGCTTTGCTGTCTCTGTCGCTGCTGCTGCTGCTGCTGCTGCTGCTTCTGTTGGGTGGGCGGCGCTGGCGTTTGCTGCTATTTATAGTAATTTTTTATAAACATTAGCCAGAGATAAACCCAATGCCCGCTTCGTATTATTATTATTGTGCTCTGTGATTGTCTTCTGTCTGTGTGTGTGTATGTGTGTATAGCATGCGTGGGTTTATTTTGGCGTTGCATAAATATATGCATGTGTGTGTGTGTGTGTGTGTGTGTGTGGGATTTGCTGACGGCATTTGAAATCTTGTTAGTTAATAAGTTTTTCAAGAATTTGTTTAGCTTTTTCTAATCGCCTTGGCGCTGCGCCACTCACACACTCTCTCTGTCTCTTTCTTTCACTCTCTCACTCAGCTGCCTCGCCAAAACGACCTTTGTGTGACCTAATTTGGATTTGTTTGTTATTATTTATTGTTTTTGGGAAAGTTTTTCTAAATTGTTGCAATTCTTCTAGAGATAATTTTAGGAATTTTGGCATCTTTTACTTGAGATTAATATACTAAAAATAAATACTATATTTCGTATACTCTGTAAATATAAGAAACGAGTATACGAAGTTTGTATGTAGAAGAGAAACATTAATAATCTATTCTTCATTATCTGAGTTTGGTTTATAGATAGAAAACTATTCGAAAGCTCTTCTTTTACTAAATACATACATTTTTGAGCTGTGTATATTTTATAAATCTGCATATTTTCACATGAGAACCAAATTGCAGTTATCGAAAACATATCGATAAATAGATTTTTACAAGTACTGACTACTCAATAATTAAATTATTCGATAAATATGTTGGTGAAAATTGTTATTCGATAAATCGATTGGTCGATAACAATGTCAAATATTTGATAGTTGTCAAATATTCCACAAAAAATCGTCGATAGTGTATAGACATGTGTATAGACAATAAAATGTATATATCGATAACGTATTTCATATGTATATGTATGTATATGTATAAGTGACGAAGTATATATTATATCGATAACATTCGATTACTATTTAATAGGTCACCAACATATGTCTCGAGTCACCCGTTTGTTGCCTTCTTTGTCATCCACACACAAATGCAAATGTACATATGTGTATGTGTATGCGTACTCCCCCACCCGTTATCTCTTTCTTCTTCCACACTGTCCCCTTTTGTCTGGCTCAGAGAGTGCCACATAATATTTACTTTCTTCACGGCATCCCTCTTTATAGTACAATAACGAGTATTTAAACCCACGACCCGCCTCACATTTTTCTGGGCTGCCACTTTGCTTTAACTTCAACGCCGCTTGTCGTCGTGAGTTATCGTTGTTTTTGTTCTTTTTCCTCTTGTTGTTGTTGTCATCTCTTCATTGAAATGGAAAAATGCCGGCACTGTGGTAAAGTCTCTTGCTCTGGTGGAAGTTTATGGTTGTGTTTGCCTAGTTATAAAGCCTTATCTGCTTATCGATGTATCGAAAAGTTGTATTCGATTACTGCTAAAAACAAGTTAATTTATTGTACACTTTATTCATGTTAATATTTTGATAGCATAAATAAAAGCTGAAATTTGGATCCTAACTTAACGTTTTATCGATTTGAGAACTATCGGAGACGGTAACTCCCAAACTAAGACAGAAAATAAAAAAGTTGTAATGAAATCTATCGATAGGAAGTGTCTCCAAATCAAATTGCAATTGTAATTCTAATTACAATTGATAGTAATCCAGAATTATCGGAGGTTTTATATCAAAAACTAAGTTAAATATCATAAAATCTTACTAAACCTAATCATATTGTTTCATTGTGTATCTATCTAAAGTTGTATAGAAATTTATCGACTCTCGGAATTTTAATTTTACAATTGATATTAATCAAGGAATATCGAAGGCTTTATTTCAAAAACTAAGTAAGATATCATCAAATTTGACTAAACCTAATTATCTTATTTCATGCTGTAGATTACATGTAAATTTAATTATTTTCAAAATGCAATAAAAAAAAAACTAGAAGTGACCGCCAAATAATTCTTTCACCTAAAATCATGATAAATATAGCCCTATCATTAAAAAAATTTAAATTTATTTAACCTTTACCGTATATACATACATATGTACATAGTTGTATAGAAATCTATCGATAGAAAGTATCTGCAAATCGACTATCGGAGCTTTTAAGTATTTCTGTCCTCTCTACTATGCACAACAAAAAGAACAGGCAACTAGTCTTTTCTCCTCTTTTCTCTCATCTCCTCAGTGTGTGTGGTAGTGTGCAAAAAGCTATTTCGAGTATTGATGTAAATTTCAGTCTCGTCCTGCTGTGTACTACTTTACTTAACACACACATAAACGCAGAGAGAAATATGAACATGTGTATGCATGTCGGTCTGCTGACGCTGAGTGTCTCGCAACAACAACAACAACAATGAGAAAGGAATTTTTATGATTTTATTTTAACTGTACTCGTAAATTTAGCGATTAGTGGACGACGACGACGACGACGACGTCGTTTGCCTCCTCTTCCTTATCTTCTCCTTCGTCTGCGTCTGCCTGTGATGTGCTTCTTCTTCTTCTGCTTGTTGTTGTTGTTGTTGTCTTTTGCTTGGCGTCGTCGCCTCTTGCTCATTTCTCGTTTTGCGTGCTTCACGCGCCAGTCGCGGCGGCACTCAATATTTTTTGTGGCTGCTCCTTTTTGCCCACTGCCGCCGTCGACGTTGTGACGTTGACGTCGCTGTCGGCACTCGGCAGACAAACAGAGAAACAGACAGGCAAAACTCTTTAGCATTGTCTGTGTGTGCATGTGTGTGTGTGCATGTGTGTGTGTGTCTGTCTCGTCTATCGGCTTTGTTTGGCTTTTGCAAAATTGTTGCAAGCTAAGTTTATTTTAAGCCACAACTCAACATGTTACCCACGGTGCGAGGCGACGCGACGCAACGCGACGCGACGTTGACATCGTGTGCGAGTGCAGGCAGCCCATTTATTTGTTGTTGTTGCTGTTGTTGTTATTGTTCCTTCTGCCTTGTGCGCCTTATTTTTTGTTTTGTTTGCATCGTGAGGTAATTAATTTTCGCCTTGTTTTTGGCGCTCTCAATCTCCTGCTGCCTCCTCGCCTGCTCTCTCCCTCTTCTGCTCTTTCTCCCTTCCTCTCTCTCCATCTCTCTCTTCTGTTTCTATTTATGTTTTGATTAGCGTGCATAGGCGATAGCTTTAACTTTTTAATGGCTTTTTAATTAGGCGGCTTACTTTGATGTCGTGTCTAGACCCGTACCAGCCCAACCCTTCCCACCCCACCCCTCCCTCTCTCTTTCTCTTTTTGCTTTCCTCTCCTTCCTACTCCTGCTGCTGCTTCTACTTCTCTTGCTGTCTGACTTACTGTTTCTCATTAGTCAGGCGCCGCCGCCACTAGAAAAGCACTCAGCCAAATAAAAATCAACAGTAAAAGCAAAAAAAGCACAAACAAACAAAATACTACACACAGTTTACAACTGCATTTGTAAATTTTTATTACAACCACCAGAAATGGCAACAACTTTTATCCTTTCCCTCATTCTCTCTTTGGCTCTCTTTCTCCCACTCTGCCTGTCTCTCTCTCTCTCTCTTTATTACGTTTAGGCCTTTTTACTACTACTAGTATTTTTTGGTAGTCACTGTACCACATTTTTACAACAGCCCCAGCCAGACACGGTCACACTCACACATACAATACACACACAGACACTCACAGACACCGACGCAGCAGAAACAGACACAGGGGCCAACGACACCATTTTGCCTTCTTGCTCTCTCACACTCTCTTTCTTGCTCCATGATGTGGACTCACACAGACGCGCACTTTGAGGACAGGCGTGCGCCTTCATTCATAAGCGCTGCGCTTTTTGCGGCGCCGCCGACGTCGTCGTCGCTGCCGCTGCAAAATTTAGCGACTGCGACTGGCATGTGAAATATTTTCGTTATTGCATGTGCGAGTGTGTGTGTGAGTGAGTAACGAATGTGCTTGTGTGTCTGTGGCGGTGTCTGTGTGTGTGTTTATTTTTTACTACGTCGGCTTTAGTTCTTATTGTTGTTTTTGTCGCTGTCGGTTGTTATTGTTTTTGTGAGCGCGCTGCTGTTGCATGCGTTGCTTCCACCCTTATCACAACATTCACACACATACACTCACATATGCACATGCACGTGCACGCGCACATGCGCTCTGTCTCTTTGTGCTCTCTCGGCCTCGTGAGTGTGAGTGTACTCTCTCTCTTTTGCCGGCTGCCTAACTGTGTTTCCACACACACACACACAGACAGACTTGTGTTGTCGTCCTTTCGTCTCAGCTTGTTTTTATACGCATTGCGTTTTACACGTCTATCCTTATGAAATGCTGCTCTCGCTCTCTCTCTCTCTTTGCTGGCATCTCTCGCATGCAAGAGAGCGTGCTGTGTAGTGTCTCTCTCACTCTCTCGTTCCCACTTGCCGTATTTTGTTATTAGATTTCACTTTGTTTTCATACACATTCGCCTGTTTCACACATTACGCTTCGCGTCATTTTTCGGGGTCAACGTCATCTCGAGGGTTGCTGCTGCAGCCGGCGCTGCTGCTGCTGTTGCTGCTGCTGCTGCGCTGCCGCGTCAATCTTCGCAGTTGATTGCGTTTGTTGTTGTTGCTGCTTTTTTTTTTGTGCATGTCTCGTATTTTTGCAGCGTCGTGTCTACTACGTTTATGCGGCGACCGTTATCATGATGTCATCTCGCATTGCGCGCATAAACGTGATATTCACTTTCTGCACGTGTATGTGTGTGTGTGTGTGTGTATGTGTCTGTGTGTGTGCGTTACGTTACGTTACGTTAGTGTCTGTGCGACTCTGCTGCCGCTGCACTTTTTAAATGGGGTTCGTTGCGCCTGTCTGTCTGCCAGTCTGTCTGTCTCTCTCTTCTTCTCCCTCTTCCTCTCTTTGTTCCTCCCTACTTACGTCTGTGTGTTTATTTATTGTCTTGACCACAATACTTTTTGTTTTGCGCGGCCAGAACTTGCAAGCAAAATAAAACTGGTATTTTAAATGTGCTGTTGTTTGTTGCCGACGCCGACGCCGACGTCGCTGTCGCTGTCGCCGTTTGTGTCTGGTCCAATTAAACGGCAAAAAAAAGAACAACAAACGCGAAATTGACTAATTTATTTATTTATTGTATTTTATTTGGTGCTTTTACCACACACCCCCCTCTTGCTGTGCCCCACCTCTGTTCCTTTCTCTAGCTTTCCTTTTGACTGCACTTCGCGTGCCGCACACAATGCTCTGGCCCACGTGACTTTTTCGTCCACTATTTTTTCTGCGCTCCCTTTTGCTGTTGTTGTTGTTGTCGTGTCTGGCACTGGTTTTAGTTGACTGGGTTGGGTTAAGGCGGTGCTGGCGTGGTAACACTGGCGGCGGCGGCAACAGTGCTACTCCAATTTTTCCATAGGCGTGGCCTTTAAGTGGCAAATCAACAACAAGAACAACAAAACTTGCGGCCTTTTGTGCTGTCGTAATAAGTTTATTAAACTCGTATTTTTTTTTTTTTTTTTTTTTTTTTTGGTATTCTCTATTAGCAGAAGAGTTCTGCCAGCTTAGCATGTTTTATTTGATGGTTTTATGGTATATTTTAAGTTTGGTATATTTTAAGTATGATATTCTTTATTATACACTTCTAAAGGGTATATTCATTTGGGCGAGGAGTTTGTAATGCAACTTAGGAGATATCTCTGAACCCATAAGGTATTATATATATGTATGTATGTATATACTGAATCAGCATCAACAGTGCTGTCGATCTAGCCATGTCCGTCTGTCTGTCTGTTGCAACGCAAACTATCCTCAGTTTTAGAGGTGTCTTGCTGAAACTTGGCAGACATGCTTCTAATTGCTGCATGCTGTAAATAAGTGAGAACGTATAGCTGCCATACAAACTATCGGTCGAATTTTGTTATTTGTCAAGATATTGCAACCAAATTTGTCACATCGTACTATTTCTATATATATAATATACATAACAAATTTCATCAAAATCGGACCGATATATCGTATAGCTGCCATACAAACTATCGGCCAATTTTTGTTATTTCTCAATTGATTGCAACCAATTTTGTTACATTCGACTTTTTCAAGATATATAATTTTCCTAACAAATTGTAACAAAATCGGAACACTATAACATATAGTTGCCATAGGAACTATCAGCAGAAATGAAGGTTTTTGTATGAAGAACAGTTCTGATTTGAAAAATAACTTAACTGAGAGACATTATATTGAATATACACAATGGCATTCAATTCTGCACCATTATACATATATAACTGGCATAGAAACAATCGGAGCAGATAAGAGCCTGCAAGGGTATAGAACCCTCGGTATGCCGAAGGCAACCTCTCTTTCTCGTGCTTTGTTATTATTACTTTTGTTAGTTACTTTCCTCACATTAAGAATAATACTTGATAGGTTTAATTCCATTAGGTATTACAGATAATTAGTAATTGGGGTTGGCATTAGATTTATTCTATATATGTATATGTCTATTAATTTCCCATTTTATTGCTTAACCTAACTAAATCTCGTTTCTTATTTTACTTTCTTCCCACAGTTCTTCGTATATATCATTGAAATCACCTAAAAATATGTTATCTCGCGAGAAGTGTGAATTATGACAGAGCTGAGAAGAAATGCCGAGCAATTGACACTTGAAATTCAACAATTAAGGACAAAAGCAAATGCAACTTACTAAAGCGAAAAAGACGAAGAGGAAGGAGAGCGAGAGGAAAGGGGAAAAGAGAGTGTGTGTGAAAATGCCACAAAATAAGAAGAAATGATGATAACCTAAATAAATAAAATTGCTAGTCAAATAGTTTTTGTTTTCTGTTTTGAAGGGAAACGAAACGACTTTGAATCGAAGACTCGAGATAAGATCGAAAGGAATTATCGCATTGAATTGAAGAAACGAAGACAGATCTGCAAACGTGACGGTAGAATGCATTTTCAGTGAAGAGCGAAGAGAGAAGAAGGAGAACCTTTCTCCTTGCACTGTTTTCGTTTTAATTCCTAAACGATTTCTACAATTGACACGTTGTTGCTTTCTACACTTTCTACGCTCGCACAAGAAAGTGCAACAAAGTCTAAAAATAATATAAACCAAAATCATAGAAAAGTAAAAAAAAAAAACAATCAAAATTGTGTTTTACAAATTTTTAACAATAAATAAGATACATTTGTGAGCTCTATTGGCAGCTCGCTCAGCGAACATCAGCAACTTATCGAACACAGGAAGAATATACAGAATATATATAATTATCGTCATCATTAACTACAACAACTATAACAGCAACAACAACTCAGCTAAGGTAAGTTGCATTCCACATTCCACACTCTCTTCTAGTAGTTTTTTCAGCTGCTCTTTCGCTTTGCTGCGTGCTCTAAATTTGTGTATGGCACATTCCAATCTGTTTGCTTGTACTCGTATATACCCTGTAATAGGTGATTTTTTGAGGGCATACATATTGTACCAAACTATTTCTTAAAGTGTAAAGCCTTTTAAAATTCAAGTTTATTTCAAAAAGGTATATAAGTTTCAATTTGTTGAGGAACTTTGGACTTTGATCTTTGAAAGTTGTTCAAAATGGGTGTCTTTAGCTACCACATAGTCATGTTCGTCTGTCTCAATGATCTCAGTAATGATAAGTGCTGTAGATACCAAATATGGCATTAAGGATTCTGTATATATGCTGTATATAAAGGGTGATTTTTTAGCTATTATCTTTTTGGCACACACTGGTTTAAGCAGCTGACGCACGAGTTCATTGAACAGTTCATTTTACATTCGGCAGCGGTCAATTGGCCGCCTAGATCGATGCGATTTAACGCCTTTAGACTATTTTTTGTGAGGCTATATTAAATCGAATGTCTAGACAGACAAGCCCGCTTCAATTGTAAACGCCTTGGAGGACAACATTGAAGCATTTATTCATTACATACTCGCTGAAATGTTAAAAAGAGTATGCCCAAATTGAAATAAGGCGCAGTCACGCTCAACATTTACATGAAATAAACTTCAAACATTCAATTATATGCAGCGTACTATCGATTCATATAAAGATTTCATGCATTTCTTTGAATTTCATGTTTTTTTTTGTTGAACAACTTTCCTATAGCTCTTAAAAAATCACGCTTTAGTTAAGTCTACAAGTTATCTACATGCATTCAAAGTTGCTTCTGTGTCTCTACAGCCAAAGAGTTGAAGATGCCATGGAATTTATTTAGATTGACAATGTGAAATGTTGTGTGAACATGGGAAGTTTAAATACGGCAATGTAGGTTGCACTAGGAAGGAAGCAGTGGAAGTGGAGGAGGAGTAGAAGGAGTAGAAAGAGGAAGAAGAAAAAGTGGGAGAATGTTTCCGTTTGTTCCTTCAATATTTTACAGTATTCGCCCTCGTCTCTCTCTCTGCTATGTTTAGTATGGTATTTCCGCATGGCCCAGTTTCCAGCCCCAAACACTCGGGGGGTGCGCGCTATAATAAATATTGAGGAAAATTCCGGAAAATGGGAAAGCGTCCAGGCTAAATAATGTGTAACAAATGGCGCGTCGTCGTCGTCGTCGTCTGTCGCAACAACAACTGCAATAATAATAACTTGGCTCCAGCAGTAGCCGGAGAAAACTTTCTAGAGGTTTCGCACCACGTCTGGCACAAGTAGGGAGGGGGCTGTGAGGCGGTGGGGGAGGGTAGGCTAGGTAGGTGGGCAGGGAGGTAGCGCGTCAGTCACTCAATTGCATACTCACTGTCTGGGCATTTTTTCTTCTCATGCTCGGTGTGTGTGTGAGTGTGTGTGTGTGTGTGGATGGAGCACACTTGAGACGTCTGTTGGCATGCGGCTTGTGGCATGTGGCATGCATTTCGATTTGTGGCACTGCCATTGCACATTTAGATATCGCGTCGCGCCTCTGCCTCACTTGAGCGTCGTCGTTGCTGTCGCCATTGCCATTATTGCCCGGAAATGCCTGCAAATGCAACTAAAATTGCTCAGATATTTAGTTATTTAGTTATTGTGCTTGTAGTTCACACTTTAGTATTAGTCAAAGTCTTGGAAGTTTAAAATATAATAATAATAATGTTCAGAATAATAGCTGTGTCGTTCTTGAACTGTACGTATAAAATTGTTAGAACAATCTAGAAACATCATCTCCAGAAATGATGTTTTTTTCCACAAGCTAATACTATTTATACACGTTATCCAAAGTGTAGAAGGAGATAGGAGAGGAAAATATATGTAACAGGCAGCAGAAGGCGTGCCAGACCCTATATAGTATATATATTCTTAATCAGCATCAACAGCCCAGTCGATAAAGTCATGTTCGTTTGTCTGTGCATATATAAATCTAGATCAAGGGATTACGCAATCCACTGACTCTCTAAATCGTTAAAAACCAAATTCTCATCGTAATTCAAAAGCAGATTAATTGATTTTTGTTAAATATTTTAACGACTAAAGGATTTTTGTAAATTTGGTTGCAATCGTTTCATTAACATAGAAGTTTTTTAAGAAAACGTTATTACGAAGTCGCTGTCGAATTAGCTCACCGAAGTATGCAACACAAAATAGGCAAAACATAGCATAGATAGAGTTGATCACAGTTCGTGCTCGAACACCTTGGCGAATGATCTCGTTGACGAGTCCATCCGTCCCTCCGACGTCTGCAGAGAATCCATTCCCATCAAGTCCTTACTCGTAGCATATCATAATCCCTCAATTTGTACATTTGTATATACTAAGTATTGTTAAGGCACATCATTCACAATATTCTCTTTAAGCTATACATTCGGTTAACTTCAGATGGAACTGAACAATTCCTGCTGATTATAATAATAAATAATAATAATAAAAAGAAAGAGCTTTTTTATTGGTTTTATATTAGTCAGACAGGGCTAGACTGTTGATGCTGATTCTGAATATATAATTTATATTGTACTTATATATATATATGTCTCCTAAGTTGAGTTGTAAACTCCAGACCAAAGTTAATATGCCCTCTGCAAGGCTATAAAAAGGCAACAAGAATTTAAAGTTATATAGGAAAAAGATGACTTTAGCGAAGTTTTTTGTAATAAACAGAATCTTTAGCTACATTTCTTTGCTTAGCCATAAGTAATAGCTACAAATGCGCTAAAATTTGTATTAAATTTAAATCTCAATATTTGAAATATTTATATATTTATATTTATATTTGAAACTAAAAACTTTATATATCTTTTTATATTTTTATATCATAGCATACTCTCATACGTATGGAAATACTCTGATTGGAATCGATATTCGAATTGGGGGGCTACGTACGTTTGCTTCTTCTTCTTCTACTTCTTCAAGTGCTGCAGCACGTGCTGCCTGTCCGTCCGTCCGTCTGTCAGTCCCTACTTCGAGGTGATTGAGAGCGCGTGCGAGGGAGGAGCTGTCTCGCTTTGTCTCTCGTTGAAATGCATGCGTCGAGAGCTCTTCGTTAACTTCTCAGACTGTTGGGGCTGTCGTTGTTCTTGTAGTTCCCCAAGCTGTTGTTGTTGTTGTTGTTGTTGTTGTTATTATTGTTAGCACATGCTGCAGACGCGCGCGTTCTGTCAGTTGCTCAATTAGACGCACTTCCGTTGCATAGACAGACAGACAGGCAGGCACAGACCATAGCCAACTCCCTCACAGAGGGAGAATGAGAGAGAGAGAGAGAGAGAGAGAGAGAGAGAGAAAGAGGATGGGAGACATATACACATATATATATTTTTGTTTTCTTTCCCCATGTTTCTTCCTATATTTATTTCCGTTTTGTGCGTGTGATTGATGCCTGACTGCTGTCGCGCAGTTGCAGCTAGTGATGGCAGTTATCGGCAGCAAAATATCGATAAAAAATATTACATATCATAATGATTGTTTAAGGCATTATTTGAATAGTTTTTATATATATTGAAGACGAAAAAAGGTACAAAAATGAAATATTAATCATAGAAAAAAATTACTTGATGTTTAATCAGGTTTTTTTTCTATTCTAAATAATATTTTTATATATTTTTTTGTCATTTTAAAAATTAAATAATATATTTTAGCAAATATTCAATTGTCATATTGTAGAAATTATTGTTATCGTTGCAGTAAAACTGATGATATTGTTGTTTAACATAGAAACTCAATTTTACATAATAATATCGATAATATCGTAAGAAATTTAATCACAGAGCAGTGAAGATTAAGTTCAGGAATCAAAAGAACAACGGCAGATGCAGTTAGACAGATTTTTAATAATAAATTCAATTTAAATCAATAAAATATCGCATTATTTTTGAATTCATATATCGCACGAACTGCCATCGCTAATTGCAGTTGTCGTTTGGGACAGCGGCTATTAATGTCGCTTTTTATGGCTTGTAAGGCAATGATGTAACAAAGGAAATACGAAATAATGTAACGATTAACACAATTCATAATAATAAAATGAAAAGGCAACCAAACTGCTGCGGGTCTATTTCGATTTCGATTGCTCGTCGACGGGGGTCGGGTCGGGTAGGAAAATGGGCATAGAGCGAGAGACCTCGAACCGCCACGAATGATTAATTACGGGGCTTGTGTGTGTGTGTCTATGTGTGCTGTACGCATAGTCGGAGAGAAGGCAGCAACAACAACCATACAGAGAGACAAGAACTCCTTCTATACAATAACAAAATGTAATATGTAATATGTAATACAGTATAATGTGCTTAACTGCCTCCCCATGTTTGATTTAAAAAAAATGTGCACTTATCCTAAAAATGCACTTAACTTTACCCATTTCGAAAAATTGATTTGTAAACAAACTATGTACTTGCCATTTATATGGCATTGCCAAGCATGAGTAAACGGTCAAGCGCAGTTTGGAGCCACGATCAAAACGAACACTATAATCGGTGGCGTCCTTTTCACTTTACTAACAAAGAGTGACGATCTATAATAACAACGAAAAAAAAATGATGGCACTTTTGCAAAGTCGAGCAAAAGGTGGCGCACTTAATTTATGTATTTGGAAGAGAAAACAATCAAAATTGCAACAAAATTCATGCAGATATCCTAAAAATGCATTTATATTGAATGCAACCAAATTAATATTATTCAAACAAAATACCTTTTCGTTGTACAAAAAAAGTATGATTGGGCAGTTATCTGTAATGTGCAGTTAAGCACATTATACTGCATATATATTAATATAATATAATATGTAATATATATAATAATATGGTATAATATGAAATATATATATAAAAATAGTATAATATTGAATATATATTATAATACAGTAATAATATTTAATAATATAATATGAAAGAAACTTTCATTTGTAAGTTAATTTAGAGAGCGCAATGCAGAAAGACATTTTCAACTGTATGTTTCTTTGAAATCTTGAGATATATTAAACCCATTTATATGAAATATAAACAGTGTGATAAGTGAACTCTGATAGTCAAATCAACAATGTTTTAAAGCAAACAATATAGTATTTCCATGGAAAATACACTAATTTTTCTTCTCATTACTATAAAAATTGTACAACATTTTGTAGACATTATAAGAATATTATACAGTCAATTTGATTGTAATAACTTGAAAAATCTGAAAAAATAAACTAAACAGGATGATATATATGTGAGATATATAGAAAAAACAACATAAAAAAATAGAGAAATTATAAAAAACGGAATATAGTAAAAGGATAAATAGTATAAAAGTTAGTATACCCTTTTTTTTGACTATTTTCAATGGGCGAAGGGTATTAAAACATGCGTACATACGATATATGTATGTATATAGAAAAACTATATATGAAATGTATTGTATAACACAATAAATGTGATTTAATCTGGTCTACTTAAAAATACTTAATTCTAATTGTCATTTCCAAACTTAATATACCCTATGCAAGGCCACAACAACAGAGTGAGAGCACAGCAGACAACGGACTTTCGTTAAGTTCAATCGGCGTCGCTGTTGTCGTTGTTGTTGCTGCTGCTGTTGCTGCTGTCTCAGCAGTCAAGAATGCAAAGATTAAGCAGCAGTCGCGGCCCTTGCTCTCTCTCTGTCTCTCTCTCTTTCTCAGTCTGCTGCTGCTGTTGTGGATGTTGTGGATGCTGTCTGGTGTGTGTGTAATGTGGAAAGCACGTTTTAAGTTATGTGAACGGCGTGTGAATGAGTTGTTGCCGGCATGGTCGTGACGAAGGGCGGAGAAAGAGAGTGAGCTAGTTGTTGAGAGTGGAATGAGTGGGAGAGCAAGAGCAAGAGCAAGAGCAAGAGAGAGACAGAGAGAGAGAGAGAGTGAGTAAGAGTTATTGTAATGTGGTTGCATATGGAATGCAATGAAAAAAGCTTTGAGTGGGCGAGAAACAGAGAAAGAGAAGGAGAGTGACAGAGAACGAGAGAGACAGAGATCAGTTAGAGAGAAAAGGAGAGAGAGAGAGAGAGAGCGCTGGAATGCGATTATTGTGATGAACGTAGATTGTAAGCGGATTTTGCACCATGCAAAATGATGTCAGGGTGTCTGCAATGATGTCAGTTATGCTCATTTTTTTCAGCGTATGTACGTGCCCCCTTGGCTGCTTGCACAACAACAATTGTTGACCTCACTCAATGGCGAAAGTAATTGCACACACACACACACAAACACAGTGTTAAAAGTAACAAAGCAAGTATTTCCGCATTCCGTGGCGCATGCGCAGCCTCACACAGAGCAGGGTGCGAAAGAGAAAGCGCTATGAGTGCTGGTGACACAGACAAGCAGTAAAGCAATTCACAACCCACACACACAGACAGTCACGCACAGACAAGCAGACACTCACACACAGAAAGAGACACACACACAGACAGACAGACAGACACTCATGGCGCCCATAAAAACGTCATAGTTCTAGCCAAGACGACATAATGCAGCTGCTGCCTCTGTTGCTGCTGCTGCTGCTGCCTCTGCCTCTGCATCTGCCCCTGCCTATGCCTATGCCCCTGCTGCTGCTCCTACTACTTCTAGTCCAGGGGTAATAATAGTTTTTAAATTGCTCTCTAAATGTCGGCCGAGCCATAGAAGGCCATGTCGAATGTGTCTGTCTCTCTCTGTCTCTCTCTGTCTCTCTCTGTGGCTGCTGCTCCACTCACTCTATACTCTCGCTCTACTCATTAATCACTTTGAGTGACTCGAGATGCTAAAAACGCCACATCAAGTAAACCGTTAAGCGTATGCAAGACCAGACTTAACATATGCACATTTTGCAGTCCCATACATAAGCTACCACGCCCCCCTCACCACACTCTCTTCACTCTTCTGCTCCCCTTTGTAAGTGCAAGCGAGATAAATGTAGTAGTCAACGCAAAAACCAGAATGAAAGGTTAACTTTGGCATGCCGGATGGTTTTATACCCTTGCAGTTTCACAACTCCTTTAGATTGTTCCTATACTAGGTATATATGTATAATGCTGCAGAGTTGAATGTATTCATTAATAACTTTAACTTATTTATTCCTAACTGTTTATTCGTATGAAAGATATAGAATATATGTGCATAGTAGTGCGATTAATCGGCCGATAGGTTGTATGAAGTCTAATTGATATTGAGATGTGGTGTGGCAATAAGAGCATGTATCTCAATATATATATCCAATAATGAGAGACAGGGCTAGTTCGACGCCACTGTTGATGCTGATTCAGTATATATGTAGGTGCACTACAAAACTCCTGACCACAATGAATATACCCTTTGCAAGGGTATAAAAACACAGAAAAAGCAAAAGCAAAAAACAGCAACAAAATAAAACAAGTAAAGAATGAAGCAACCTTTTTGTGTACTCTATCTACTAAATACCCTGCATATAGTTCTAAAAAACAGGAAGAACTATTAATACTTTCATATTTCATATTTCAATAATGAATATATAGACTATATAGAATATATAGGTATAGAATATATTAATACTTTCATATTTCATATTTCAATAATGAATATATAGACAGCTTAGCCTTTTTCTTTAGTCTTATTTATTTCCGAAATAGTTGCTTAAATTGTCTTATTTGAATCTTTCTTATATAAATAATATACCAACAATGACTACAATATTTATATAGCTTTCAAATCTCTATATAAATATATGAATTTATAAAATACTTATCTTCTTTTGAATCATAAATCTAAGTTTGTTATTCAACACTGTTCTCTTCTGACACCACTAAGTTCAGTCATCGCTTTCGTCTGTCTATAACTTAGTCATGCATAAGCTTAATATACCCACTTTAAAAGAAGCAGAGTATGTTAACAGAGTATGAAACTCCATAAAAGTGAGCACAATCGACACCTATACATATGTACATATCTTGATATTGACATTGACAATGTCGTTCAATTCTTTTCTTCTCCCTCTATATATTTACATATGTAGAAAGATTCAGAAGAAAGAGTAAAACACCTTGAAGAACCAAAATAGAGCTAAGAAAAGGCCTGATTTGACGGGAGAAGTGAGAATTTGGCATCAGATTTGGGTAGTTCTTTAAATACATGATATAAGTTTATTGATCTAATTAAATACTTTCAATCTATAGCGACAAAAATTAGAATAATAATAGATAAAAGCTCTTGTTGCATACATACAGACATAGTGCACTCTATCTGTATCTCTTTCTTCAAGAAATTGTCTACAAATTAAGCCTAGGTTGATAATTCACGATACTATCGATATATTGCATTTTTTTGTATGAAAAATCACTTTTAAATTTTGCGTATAGAATCTATACTATATAAATATCGATGGTTGACACTATCAATATCGATCATTTTCGCTGGGGGACAGCATCGATGTTTTACTGCTCTTATATATATATTTAATATATAAGCTGTAGATACTAAACGATATTCATCGATATTTTCACCTCATAGTATCGTTAATATTTGAAAATAAACCTTGGTGCATACATACAGACATAGTTCTCTCTATCTGTATATCTTTCTTCCAGAAATTGTCTTCAAACTAGCAAATACTATCGATATATTAATTTTTTGTTTGTATGAAAAATCACTATTAAATATCGATATTATCGATGGTTGACACTATCAATATCAATAATTATAACTAGGGGCCAGCATCGATGTTTAACTGCTCCAATATATAAGATATAGTTGATAAACGATATTCATTGATATTTTCATTTGAAATCATTGTTAATATATGTTAGAAAAAACTTGAAAATATCAAACACAACGCCAACAATCGATAGTTCACTAGCTCTCTACAATCAAACGGAATGCGAAGTGGATACAGTGCATACTAAATATATACGACAATTTGACCCAATGACTTCAGTTGAGAGATCTTTGTTGTTGTGATTATATGATAATGTACATAATGACTGGCACTTTTGTTGTTGTTAACGTGATTGTTTGTTATTGTTGTTGTTGTTGGTTTATCAATGCCACCGTGGGACAAAGAATGTGCATAGAAATAACGTTTGGAATGTTGTTTATTGCATTTCTCAGTTAAATGTCGCCGTCGTCACCCAATGAAAAAAACAACAACACTATGCATAATGGTCAACGGAGGGGGGCGGGTAGGGGCAAGGGGACTGTGCGAGTCTATACGATGATGATGATGATGATGATAGGGTATGTATGTGTTGGTTTGGTATTTGGAAAGTAAGTTGGCCGTTTTTGCGTTTTGTTTTATAGCTCGCCTTCTCTCGACACACACACACACACACACACACACACACAGAATCTGTGCACAGTTTGAGTCACTGTGCCATTTTTATGCCCTGTACGCATTCTAAATGAATAAAAAAATGGGTATATTGAAACTATGGGAAACTTGTAGAGTACAATTGATTTATAGAAAACACAAGAATTGCATTTTTAGAAGAACTTAATTGGAATTGTAATTGGTAAACCATCGACTTTAAATAAATAAATAAAATAAATATTGTAAACAGGGTATTTAATAGTTCATACAACTTGCAATAGATCTTTCGCAACTTGTTGGATATTGCAATTTGTGCATCATGCATCCGTGTGGAATGTGGGAATGATGACGACCAAGATGTTTTTATTATGATGCCGATGATGATGACGACGAGAACGATTTGATGATGAAGTCAAGTGGAATGCGATATTGTGAGAACATGATTAATGCTCTCGATATTTGGCTATAAAACGTAGCATTTTTTTTGTACGTTGTTGAGCTTTTACTTCATTGTGTGTGAATTCAAACGATGCTTATATGGAGAATAAATCTGTTTATAGTTAAATATTTATTATTATTCAGTTTAAGGCTCAGCATTACTTTTCATACACTTCGACCATAGAGAATAAAAATGTACTCTGTGCAAATGTATGTAACAGACAAAAAGAAGGCGTGGCAGACAAATAGACAAGTTTACTGTGCCATATTCGTCTGTCTGTCTGTGTGACAGCGACTAGGATGCCAAGTAGATATTTTCGATGTTGTGAAGGATTTCATTTACCAACTCCAGCAACAAGATCAACATGGAGATCAAGCGGATAATCATTTCTGCCAACAGGTGCTACTATGGGCTCAGTAAGCAGATGTGATGATGTACAAGATGCTCATTCTGAAGCAGGAGCAAGCAACTCCTGGCTCCTGGCTCCTGGCTTCTATTGTAATGGCCACCCAAGAAGAAGAAGTCTGTGTGAACACGCAGAATCTCAGTTATTTTAAGAAGCAGAGACAGCAAATTTGGCATAAAGATTTCTGTATTAGTATACAAGTTTATTTTAAATGTTGGGTGCCACGCCCACAACTCCCGCAAATCAATAATCAAAAAGGTATTGGATAAAAGTCTTTGACTTTAGCATATATTATATATTAGCTAACTGAACTATCTAATTCTCCTTAAAATTTGTATTCGATTGTACTACAAACACAGATGTTACTCAAGTGCCGTGGCATAATCTGATATATCTGTTGATATTTTAGTTTATATATCTATAATAATAATCTCTCTCTCCATGCCAACTTGTTTGAATGTATCTAAAAGATCGTTTAATCATCGAAATTGCATATGTGCAGTTGATTTTAGTCGCCACAACGTGCCCCAAATGGGCCATAACCGAAAAGAAAATACACAGACGCTGATGCAGATGCAGATACAAATACGTTTACAAATTGAATGCACAACAGATGACGACGTAGAGAGAGATAGAGAGAGAAGGGGCACAGATGGAGGAAGAGTGGGTGCTGTGGGTGGGGAGGGCGTACAGTGGACCGACACTCATGTGCTTTTGATGACGACCCAAAGTGTTGCCGGCATGCAATCTCTCGCCCTCGGTGAAACACACAGACACACAAACACACCCCTGCATACGAATAGCCCCACCCGGCCGACTGTCTGTCTGGCAACCTTTGTCGACGTCGTTGTTGTTTATATACCCAGCATGGGAAAGAGAGAATGCTCAATGTTGTATATGCTGTGCTGAGAAAGGGAATTGGAATTTCAGTATTGAACAATTTTTAAAAAAACCAAAAATAAAGGCTGAGTGAGATATATGTATGTATAAATAAACATACGAATTTGCAAATGAAAAAAATAAATAAATAAAATAATAAAAATATATAATATGAATAAAATAAAAAAATTCTAAAAACAAAAAATAATTTAATAAAGTATAATAAATAAAAGAAACTCATATAATACTCAAGAAAGAGAAAAATTGCATAAATTAGTAAATGAAACACATAATAAATAAACTAATAAATATATAAATAATAGAATAAAATTCAAAAAATTATAAAAACATAAAAAATAATTTAATAAAATTTAATAAATAAAAGAAACTCAAATAATACTCAAGAAACAGAAATTTAATAAATTAGTAAATGAAATACATAATAAATAAAATAATAAATATACATATAAATAATATGAATAAAATAAAAGAATTGTAAAAACATAAGAAATTATTTAATACAATTTAATAAATAAAACAATGCATGCAATACTTAAGAAACAGAAAAATTTTATAAATAAAAGAAACTCATGTAATACTCAAGCATAACTTACACAGTATTTATCATTGCACCTTCGCACACTTAAGTAAAGTTTACTAATGCTTAAAATGTATACAGGGTATTTGACAGTCTTAACTTTAAAACATTGTTGCATTGCTTGATATTTGTTGTTTTTTTTTTTTTCATATGCAGCCGAGCGCAAAATTTTTTGCATTTAACTGGCGCGTGAGTAGGCGGCACTATTGGCTGTGGTTCTCGTGCCCTCCCCCTCCTTTATATCCCCCCTGCCCGTGCTGCTCATTCCCCCCCCCTTCAAACCAACATATGTATGTAGAAAAAAATGTTTTTAATTACAATCATTGGAATGAAATTGATCGTGAGATGCAACACGAAAATCAAATTAAGAAAATGCTGGCTGCTTTTTCCCTGTTCCCCCATAGGGGGAGTGGGGAGGTTTGTCTCGTGTTATACTATACAGACAGCCATATAGAACATGTATTATACGAGAGACGAGTGTGTCTGTATATATATACAACCATATGTTTGTGTATAATTGAATTGTTCACTGTGGCTATTTTTAATGTAATGGCCAAAGAATGCGTTTTATAAATAAGTTAAAAGTGGAAAATTCATTTAGTTCCCAGGTAATGCCCCCGACGCGTGCTTGCATTAAGCAATTTAGAGAGCGACAGTGCGAAGGAGGAAGTGACAGCTTTATTTAGGATAGGTTTGGCAGTGCCACAGCTATAAAGTTGAATCGAAATCAAGAAGGAGTAGAACTTTAAATAATATTTAGTTTATTTTTCTAGTGAATTTCCAGTATTATCCAAAATGTACTAGAAATAACCAAATAGCCATATAGAAATAGAGCTAATGCTGGTATTACTGGTAGATTTGAGTAGATCTATAGCTTAGATCTTTCAGCCGTACAATAAATAGTGTAGACTACAGGGCTGCCAGGTACCCCTCACAAAAATATATATAAATATATATATAAAGAGGGAAAAAAGTTAAAAAAAAACAGTAGAATCGCTTTTGAGTGAAAAAAAGGCTAAACAATTTAAATATTTGTAAATAAATATAAATATTATATTTATGTTATTTCTAATTCTCAATCTTTAATGTTCTAATGGTTTTTTATATTGTAAATAGTTTAAATAATAAACAAGCTGAAGATAAGGTAACACTGTAACTATCGATAAGAAACGGCCACTCGATACATTGTAATCGACCGTGGACGATCGAACAAAGGCTGACCTGGCAGCCCGGATAAACCTCTTTTATATTTTCTTTACTTATGAGATCTGTATGTGAATAAAATGATTTAATACATACCATAATCGAAGTATGTTCCACATTTAATGACATACTACATTTTCAACTGGTAAACTTTGATTTTCTAATCAATTTTATGTTTATAGTATTATACATATACAATAATTTGATATTTGTTTCGTATAATGTATGTAATCTGATAGTAAAGGGAGGGTATTATAATACCCAGTTTGAGATTTTAATTAAACAAGCATTAAATTTGTCAATTACACAAATGATGTTGCTATTGATTGACAGACAGACCCTCCGGCTAGCTGCCTTTTCTTTCCCTTCTCGTTTTTCTTTTCCTTTTGATATTCAAAATGGCAGCTATCAGTGTGTGCGTGTGCGTGCATGTGTGTGTGTGTCTGATGGACTATTTTACATATTGGATAAGTTGTGATAGTCGTGTCGTGGTGGAGAAACACACAACCCTTGCCTGACAACCCCTGAAAATAACTCGAAACTAGACGAAGAACGATGAACAAATTGGACGATCTTCTTGTCGATCTTGTGATCGCACGGGGGCATTACAAAAGGAAACGCTGCTTATTCTTTCTTATTGTATTTTCGTTTTGTTGTTTACGTTTACGCCTCACACACACACACACACAGAGACACATACAGTCATGTATAGATTTATTTTTGCCTTGCAACTTAAACGCACAGACATTTAAATTTAGATGGCGATCATCTAATGGCCTCGTCTGTGGTTCTATTTGTGTGTGAGCGTATGTGTGTGTGTGTGTGTGTGTGTGTGTGTGTGTATGTACATATGTATGTGTGTGTCACCCAACTGTCTCGCCAAAAGGCAATGTTGTTGCGGTTCTTCATGTGACATAAAATGTGTGATCGATGTAAATCTTGCGCCTCAGCTGTCGCAGTCGCCGACAGCAGCAGCAGCAGAGGCAGAGGCAGCGCTGTTGACGTCTCCCAATGTCTGCTGATCTTCTTGTTTTATTTTTATACCAATCACGTCGTGCAGCCAACAAAAAACACATACACGCACACGCTCACACATACACACACACACTCACAGGAACCGAAGCAAGGTGGGTTGGCTCGCTCGCACTTTAAGCTGATTTGTGGAAACAACTGTAAATCTGTGTTTCGAATTCGCCGCGTCGCTTCGCCCTGCACGGCGGTGGCTTATGCTGTTAATGTGTGTTGTTGTCGGTGGTTGATTAATGTTGTTGTTATTGTTATTATTGTTGTTGTTGTAGTTGATGTTGTGCGTGCCGCAACATACATTAAAGAAATTTTGCGCGAGTTATCGATAGGCAGCAACAGAAGGTGGAAACGTTAGGCTTGAATCGAACGAGTGGAGGAGGTGGAGGTGAGCTTCCCTTTGCTCTTGTTGTTGTTTACAATTTTTGCTGCGCTGCTGCTGCTGCTGTTTCTGCTGTTGCTTCTTCTTATTCTTCTTTAGCAATTGATGTCGTCGTTGTTATTGCTTGTGCTCGTTTTATTTCTATTTTTATTGCCGTTGCTGGCCTGCTATACTACATTGTATGAGCATAATGTGTGACCATGTCTGTGTGTGTGTGTGTTGGTGTGTCTGTCTATTTATTCTTATTGGTGTAACGACTATTACGTATTGTAAAAATAAACGCAATCTTTTTGTTGTTGTCATTCTCAGTCACCCGTTTGTTGTCTATTTTATTTCTATTTCTATACTCGCGCGTTCGCAGATTGAAAAGCAAATTACCATAAATGTCATTTTGTAATTGTAATGCATTAATTGTAATACAAATATTGTGTCCGTTTCTCTTTCTGTCTCTCTCTCTCTCTCTTTCTCTCGCTTACGCACACGCAGTATTGTTGTTTTGTATTCGTCACATTGGAATGCTGTGGCAAAGGAAGTAATCAAGCAATTCAACAGCAAGTAAATAAAGCCACCGTTTAGTGTATTCGCACATAAAATACCCTGCATTTTGTTTGTAGTTGACTTATTTATTATCTTATATATGCGTGTAATCTAGTGTTACCATTTTGTAAATTACTCAACACTCATTGTTAGACTTAATCTATGATTGATTTATCGAAAGTGGCGGTGGGTCGATATCAATTAATGGCATGTGCATTACTGACTCTCCGCATCTACCTTTTTCACTCGTTTGCGTTGGGTATAAGCAACCACAGCTCAATTTCCGAATTGAGAAAAAAACAAAACAAACCCAAAAAAAAAAAACGCAAGGCTGTGCGAGAGCTCAGCAAAAGTTCACTTCTCTCTCAAACACACACACACATGCACACACAATAAGAAACATGCTCAGTGTCTGCTTCGTAAACAACTTAAGCAGCTGCGCATGGCTTTGTGTGTGTGTGTGAAACTTTATGCGATTGCGGATCACAACAATAATTAAGCAAGAGAGAAAGAGAGAGAGGAAGAACTTAGTTTTAAGTGATATTTCTATTATTTATTTATGCAAACAGTGCAGGCGTGCGTGTTAACTTACGTACTCTTCTCGCTTTCTATCTCTCTCTCTTTGCCTTCTGCTTTTCAAATCCTCTGCACTAAATCTACTGCTGTTCCTTTTCTTCTTCTTCGTGTTCATTCAACTTGCGTCTGTCTGTCTGTGTTTTTGTCAACGCTTTGCATGTGTGTGTGTGTGTGTGTGTGTGTGAGGAATTGAGAGCAACAGACAGAGAATGAGAGAGCGGCAGCAGCTTTCAAGCTACTGTTGTTGTTGTTGTTGTTGTTTTTGCTGCTCTTATTTCGTTTTGTCTTAGGCTGGCAAAATACAAAAACAAAAACGAAACAGAAAAAAAAATAATGGGGGAAAAAACAATATAGTGTCTTGTTTATTACTTTATTTGCGGCGTTTTGGCTCTTGATTAGGTTCTTTTGTGCCTCGCACTTTGCTTTGTTGCTGCTTCTGCTGCTGGCGCTAGCCTCAATATGTGTGTGTGTGTGTACGTGAGAGAGAGTAGAGTAGAGTAGTGAGTGCCTGTGTGTGTGTATGCGGGAGAGTAGAGCAGTGAGTGCCCGAGAGTGTGTCTGTGTCTGTATTACAAGGGACAAGGCAAATGTGAAAATAATTTAAGCGGAACTTAATAGCTTAACAACTATTTTAACTTTGCCACACTGTGCAAGCTTTTGCTGCTGCTGCTGCTGCTGTTGTTGTTATTGGTGTTATGTATTTTTTCCGCCGTTCGTAAAAATGTATTGCGTTTTATTTTATGCTCGCTATGCGGCGTTGTTCTACGTTGTTGTTATTGTTGTTGCTATTCAGCTGGTTTTTGCTGCTGCACTTGTTGTTGTTGTTATTGTTGTTGTTGCCATCGTTGTTATTGTTATTATTGCTCTTATTTGCTTTTGTCCATTTTCCGCTAGCAACCTCCTGTTCTCCTTCCCTTCCCCCTCCCTTCGTACGCCTAGACAATTGCGTTGTGTGCGAGGCGCCTCTTTGGCGCCTCTCAAGTGCCGCTTACACAGAAACAACAATAACAATCGCATACAGCGGCATTTACTCACTCTCTGTGCGCTCTCTATCTCTTCTCTCACACACACACACACACACATACAGTTACAGTGCATTCGTGTTACGCTGTCGAAATCAAATCAAATTAATTCAATAAAGCAAATTGAATGTTTAATAAATCATAACAAGAAAACAAATGTAGCAACTTTTGCATCTACTATCGCTTCCCTCTCGCTCTCTCTTTTTCTATCTCTCTCTGGGTGGGCCTATGGGCTGACTGACTGGACTCCAATCCCAATCTGTCTGGCGCCTATTTTATGTACGGTTCAACGGAAAATGTCAAATTTGACAAGTGAAACGACTAGAAAAGTCTCAGACTCTCTCACACACAGGCATACACAATATGCTTGCATGAATAATATATATGTGTGTGTGTGTGTGTGGTTATGTATTTATGTTTATGTGCATGACTTAACTCTGCTCGCTGATAAGCAGCTAACTTTTTTTGTGGGCAGGCGAACAGCGAGAATACTACAATGACACGAGTTGAAATTGGTATTGAAAAAGCGATGCTACAGATTCAATAATAATAATAATGGTAATTTAAAAATATAAATATAAAGATATAAATATAAAAATGGAAATAGTAATATAATAATTGTAACATAATAATACAAATAATATAATATATGTATGTATATAATAACATATTAATAAAAACAAGCACGAAAGCTATAGTCGTTTGTACTTGACTGTGCTATACCCACTGGCCACTTCTATTTTTTGCGTATTTTATGTTGCACACTTTAGGGAGCGGTTTGGCATTTGCAACTCTTAACATTTTTAAAAAAAAAATAAACTTCTGTGTTAATTATCTGATCGCAACTAAATTTTTAGATATCATTTGGACATTGATAGTTATTATGTTGATCAAAAATGAACTATTAAGCATTACAATTACACTAAAAAATCGTAATAGTAGTTATTGCAATAATAACAATTATACAAATAATATTATAAATAATTCTAATACATAATAAATAATGTAATGAATAATATTAGTATGTGAACTGAAATTTTTGTAGAACATTGAACGTATTATTTATGATCGCCATTTTGTTTTGATATTCATTCACAAAATGCAAAGCCCAATCAAAAGCAAAGCACACACACACACACAGCGAAAGCTTAAGCCAATAAGCATGTTAAGTTAGTAAGAAAGAGAGAGAGAGAGAGAGAGAGAGAGAGAGAGTAAGAGAAAGACAGATAGAGAAAGAATGAGCGTATGCAAGAGTGTGAGCGAAGGAAATTGCGATAAGGGCATGCAGCATGAAATGAAATAAAGAAGGGAGGAGGAGGAGGGTAAATACAAATGCGCTTATCTCAATGCGTAAACATGCATATCTACCACAAGCATGTTAAGGGGTGGGAGAGAGGAAAAAAAGAAATAAAATAAAAACAAAGCAAAAATGGACAGAAGGGAACGAGAGAGAGAGAGAGGCAATAATTCATTTCCAACGGGGTGCATATACAAATACACACACACACACACACACACAAACAGTAAATAGATTTGTGAATGAAACTACAAATTACTCTACAGTGTGTGTGTGTGTGTGTGTGTGTGTGTGTGTGTGTGTGTGTGTGTGTGTGTGTGTGTGTAGTACAATTTCATTGATAACTTTCAAATCGAAAATCAAATAACACACACACACAGACAGACACTTTTGAGCTGTTGCACAACACACGCAGCAAAGGGACAAGCCAACAGCGACGTCGACGTCGACGTCAACGCAACAAATTGGGCAATTTGGTCAGCGTAGAAGAGAGCGAGAGAACAATGCAGCGACAGCTTGGGCAATTGTGAAACGAACTTAAAGCTAATCATAAATAACAACTAAATAAATAAATACTTGCGTGTGTGTGTATAGCACATACCAGAGCTCAATCTATCCCCCTTTCTTTCTCTTTCTCTCCCTCTCCTCTCTCTTGGGCTTATCAAAATCAGCGTTGACTTTTATACCGTGTTGAGACTTGTCGGCAATTATTATTTACACACTTGCATTCCACTCTCACACACACACACAGTGGTCGCACACAGCGCACAGAAAACACTTGAAAATGTCATTCAAAATACAAGCTAAATTTCATTCATTTGATTCACAGAAGCAGCAACAACAACAACAACAACAGCAAGTGTAGCCTGCCTTTAGCTTTTTTTACGCTGCATTCATTCACACACACACACACACACACACACACGTGCATGTAGTGTACGCCTGAGAGAGAGAGAGAGCGTGCACGAAAAGACATGCAATGGAGTCGGATCGCAGCACAGCAGCAGCGCAGCCCTGGGCAGCGACAACTAACGGGGCAATTTGGCTCATTCATTGAGTAATTTGAAATCTTCGAGTTCGTTACGTGTTCGTTCGTGTGCGCCTATCTCTCTCCCTCTGTCTGTGTCTGTGTCTCTGTGTTTGCGTTTGTGTTCATTTAACACGTTTAACTCACACACAGAGACATCATCAATAGACAACCACAAAAATGTTTGTAAATATGCAACAACAAGATAGTGGCAAAAAACCACAACAACAATAACAAAAGTATTTTTTTTTTTTTTTTTTTTTTACAAAAATGTTGTTTTGAAATTACGTTATTTCCGCAGTGAGAGATCCGCAAACGCGGAGGCCGCTGCAAACAGAGTTGCCAACTGTGATGCTGGCAGCGAACTTGTGTGTGAGAGGGACAGAGAGAGAGAGCACGACTGGAGGCTCGCTTTCTCGGCAAGTTCTATAGTCGTTATTGCTTTTGTTGTACTTGACATAGGTTATAAATAACATATGCAGCTCTGGCATTCAATTGATTGCATTTTAGATATATATCGATATTTTATCGATAAAATATGGCATCCATTAGATGTTATTATAGATAGAAATCAACATATATATAAAATATATCGATATATATTCTTATCTTATCTGAAAATCGTACTATATTTAAGTACACACTAAAATATCTTCAATAAAATAGACAAGAAACTTTCAAAAGTGCATAAAAAATATAAAGAAATAGATTGTACTGCACTACAGGCAGGAATAAATGTTAGTATATTGGATGTTACTAAAGGGTGATTTTTTAAGAGCTATAAAGAAAGTTTTTCAAAAAAAAAACACATCAAATTCAGAGTAAGGCATGCAATTTTTTTTTTAATCGATAGTACGGTCCATATAATTGAATGTTTAATTATTATTTAATGCAAATGTTGACCGTGACTGCGCCTCAAATGTTCCATCCGCTTAGTCAAATTTTGGCATACTCTTTCCAACATTACAACATTCAATGTTGTCCTCCAATGCATCAATTGAAGCGGGCTTGTCTTTATATACATTCGATTTAACATAGCCTCACAAAAAGTAGTCTAAAGGCGTTAAATCGCACGATCTAGTCAGCCAATTGACCGGTACCGAACGTGAAATGTGAACGTCAATTGTGAGTATAATTGTGAGTAATCTATAAAAACATGTTGCTCGCAAGCGGAGCTAATGTTCAGTTGTATTGGCATTACTTGAAATAACCGAACAGAATTTCCGCATTGAATCAAGGAATATGAAACACTATTTCTATTTTATATTAATTTGTAAAAATACATACATACATAATACATACATATCTATATATTCTTGATCAGCATCGAAATTGATAAAAGAATTCTAAATAAATAGCTGTTTCCAAGCTAAAATAAAATAAATATAAATTAAACAAAACAAATCTCTACCAAACAGTATAACAGATATTATACCGTCTTATACTCATAGCATTTATATTCATAGTCCCCCTTCGAGTGTCGTACTACACTACACGACTACTACGAAAATATATATAGTATTATTATTTGTCGTTGGTAAACAAAAACAGGCGTTAGATTATTTGGTTATCCGTATGAATGTTTTCATTATTCTTTCTTTATCGATATCAAAGTGCAAGTTGACGCATTTCCCCCATTAACAGGAAGTTTACTCACATTATAGCAACAACAACAATAACAACATCTGTGACAATAACAACCATAAACTAATTGTATTGTCAGGCATTTACTGTGTGTGTGTGTGTGTGTGTGTGTGTGTGTGTGTGTATACTGGGGTTAGCAGTCTAGACTCTTTAGATTATATAGTATTTATTTACGTGTGCACCTTGTGGAATGCGGAAAAGGAAGTTTGCTATTGCAATAGTTTAAGATATATATGTAGATATATTCAATTCTTATATCGATGTTGAGAATTAGGAAATCATGTAGATAGTAGAACATAATGCAGTACATCTTATCGCTAAGTTATTAATATAGAAACAAGCTGTAATAATCTGTGTGCATCAGAGTATATTGCGCGTGCAAATGATAAAGTCTTTAATAATAAACAAAGCCGTAGAACGTGCGCAGACAGAAGTACGTACTACTAGCATTGATGGGATTTTGTTGAGGTGTTGTTTTAAGCGCTAGAGATGGACAAGTTCCTTGAGATGTCACGACGTGACCGCCCACAGTTGTGTAGCAGTGATTTGTGTCAAGGTACGTTACTTAAATAGTCACGATAACTGGCACGACTTTAAGACTGTGTGTTGATGTTATCGATTTGTCGAGTCGGAAAGGGGGAGAGAGATTAGGGACGGGATAAAAGATGCTTCAATTAGGTTACCTTACGGAAGAGTTTAGTAGGGGTACCTTACGGGAGAGTCTAGTAAGGGCAACTCTAGAACGAGTCTAGTCTAGGGTGCCTTATGGAAGAGTCTATTAAGGGTGTCCCAAGAAAGGGTTTAGTTAGGGTACTTCACGTAAGTGTATAGTAAGGGTACCTTACAAAAGAGTCTAGTTAGGGTACCACTCAAAGGAGTCTAGTTCGGGTAGCCCACGAAAGAGTCTAGTAAGGGTAACTCAAGAAATAGCCTAGGAAGTGTGCCCCATGAAAGAGTCTAGTAAGTCTAGTAAGGGTACCTCTCGAAAAAGCCTGGTAAGGGTGTCTCAAAGGTTCATTACGGGTGCCTCACGTAGGAGTCTAGCAAGGGTACCTCTCGAAAAAGTCGAGTGAAGGTACGTCAAGAAAGAGCCTTGTAAGGGTGCCTCACGAAAGAGTCTAATAAGTCTATTAAGGATACATCACGTATGAGTCTACCAAGGGTACCTTAGGAAAGAGACCTTCCTACGTTTTTATATAACTATTGCTGCTCTACTAAGCATTACATTGATTACAGTTAGTATATGTATATATATATATATATATATTGTATATTTATTTATAGTCACAGTTAAGGTACCTTATAAACAACACCTTAATTCATTTTAATCTATTTATACTGTCATAATGTTTTACAACTATTCTTCTATTACAAACCCACTGTAGGCCAAAAGAATGCGATTCATTGAACCACAGTATCATTCACTGTGTTCTGTTATCGGTTATCGGTTTCATCTTTGATGTGTGTGTGTGTGTGTGTGTGGCACAGTTACCCATTTTCATTCACGCACTTTTTCTAAAAAGATCGTCACTTTTAATCAGTCACGCGTTTTGTTTCCTCTTGTTTTGTCATTTGACATTTATTTAACGGGCGTGAGAAGAGAGGGGGAGTGGAAAGTAGAACGAGGGTGAGGTGGGAGTTGTTTTGACTCTTATTGGATTTTCCATTCAGTGTTATCGGACTCAATATTGATACCACCACAGCAAACGCATATTGGACGTGCGACCCTCCTCGTCGTTGCGCCTCAGCTTACCATATATATGTGTTTGTGCATGTGTGTCGGTGTGTGTGTGCGTGATGAATGGGTGTGTGTGTGTGCTCTGTGTGTGTGTGCTGTGCTTCCCCAATACTGAAGAGTTCCGTTAGCCTATTATCAGCTTCCATCCTTCAAAAACAAACCATCTACGTCAGGATTTCTAAAGAAATCGTTTAATTATTATTTAGAACTTATCTATCTATCTTGAGAATCCTTGATTAATGAATAATAAATATAATAATAATGTAATAAATGATAGCAAATATGATAAATGAAGAAGATTATGAAGTTTGAATCAATTTCAAGTATTCATTAATTAAATTTTAGTACATTTCTTTTATTACTTTAGAACTTAACTATATCTATTTTGAGAATGCTTAATTAATGCATAATAAATATAAGATTTAAGCTCAAATCAAGCATAAGTATACACGTTTCATTATATCAGAACTACATATACATACATACATATATATATATATGTTAGCTATGTATTTTTTAGCATTCGTCGTCCAAAGTAAAAGTCACTGATTTGGAATTTCCGATTCAAGCTTAATCGGCCACATATTTTCGTAGGTATCTCGGCCAGGGGGGTCTGGGGAGCTCTTGCAACCTGTTTGGTATGTCGACTCACGTATCCGGAGTTAATTTCTTATGAGCCACACTGGCATTTTGTGTAATGTTATTCACAGGTGTCTCCTGTAATGCTACTCTATGCTACAATGTCGTCGGGCTCGGTTCGAGTTCGAGTTCGAGTTCTTTTGAATCGCGCATCGTATTTGGGGCCACACACTACACTACACTACACTACACAATATGTACAGAAGACATATCGTAGTTGTTGATTTGGGTGCGCTTCGCTACGTTTTATGACGAATTGTTGCATTCCCCTAACGGTTTCTTCTACCCAACTTCTTTTTTTGGGTTAATGAAAATTGTACTGGAATTTTGTTTAAATGTTTATTTAGCGGCTGTGATTGTATGCGAGTCTCTCTCTTTATTTTTTACGAGCTTATGAATGAACGCACAAGTAAGCAAACAAACAAACGAATGAACGAATGAACAAGAGAACCAATCAGCGAATCCCCCCGTATATCTCAAACGAATGTTGTTTAATCGGTTTAATATGTTTTTGGAGAATGCGTTCAACTCCAAAGAGAAACGTTTCCATTGCATGAAGAATACATATACACATACATATATTATACAATAGTTATGCATATAGTGTATGGTATGTAGCTGTGTAAGTAGTAAAAGAACAGTAAAAATACCATCCAAAGGAGGTTCCTCAAATGAACCTATGTTGAAAATAAAATACTGTCTGTAATTTAATTGAAGTTAGAATCATAATTAATTTAAAAATAGAAATAGACATATAGAAAGTTGGGAATTTGAGCTAATGTTGATAAAAACTGAATCATTAGGGGAGTGTAGTAAAGAGTGATTTTTTAGCTATTATCTTTTTGACACACACTTTAAACAGCTGACGCACGAGTTTATTGAACAGTTTATTTCACTTTCGGTACCGGTCAAGTGGCCACCTAGATCGTAAGATTTAACGCCCTTAGACTATTTTTTGTAGGGCTATGTTAAATCTAATGTCTATACAAATAAGCCGGCTTCAATTTGAAGCATTTATTCGTGAGATACAGCCCAAAATGTTGGAAAGAGTATGCCCAAATTGATCTACAGCGCAGTCACGGTCAACATTTGCATGAATTAATCTACAAACATTTAATTATATAGACCGTACTATCGATTCAAATAAAGATTTCATGTATTTCTCTCAATCTTATGTGTTTATTATTTGAAAACCTTTCCTATAGCTCTTAAAAAATCACCCTTTAAAATTCTATAGTTGGCTATAGTTAACTTATCTTTCTCCTCTGTGGCTCTTCTTTCTCCTTGTACCTCTCTAAGGTGTTGCTCTCCCATACCTTTCTAACTAATTGACTATTATTATTGTATTTTGGCAAGTTTTGTGTATATAAAATTTGCCCTGCGCTCGCAATGAGACATGTTAAGGCTGATCTGATCTTAAACAATTCTACACTGAGAAAGATGATGTAATAAAGCAACATAAGTTACTATTGTAAATATTACATACAATATATATGTTCAGTAGTGTATACGCGTATAGTTCTCAGTTTTGTTAGTCAATATTAATTCTTATGTCGTAACTGGCGCTTCATATAGTATATATATAAATATATTTATAAATTCAGGGGGTCTGTATTATTCATTATCAGCATTATAGATACATACTGTGTGTGTATGTGTGTGTGTGTATTTAAATGTCATATTAGTTATTAGCATTTGTTCCGACGAACGACACCCTATAATGCCTGCCTGCCTGGCTCCATTTCTCCCTCTCGCTCTCTCTCTCTCTCTGTCTCTATCTTTGTGTGCTGCCTAACGTTCGTTCAGAGAGTCAATTTATCTCGCGTGAGGCGTCACTTTGCTTATCTGCAACTTACACACAAATGAGTCGAGTCGAGTCGAGCAAAACACACACACACACACACACACACATACAGAGAGACACAGAGGCGCACACATACAGCCACAAAGTGTAACTAACAATATCAGTATGTATAAATAAATAAATATACCACACTAACAAGTTTAGTTTCACCTGTTAACTCGTGCTCTCTCTCGTCCTCTCTCTCGTCCTCTCTCTCGTCCTCTCTCTCTCTCTGTCTCTCTCTCGCTCTTTCATGCTGTCTCTGGGTATTTCTAATTGAAAATGACTTGGCGGATTCATTTGGGGTCTGGCCCCAGTTGAGATTAGGGCACTACATGTGACCAGAGTGGGGCGTGCGGGCGTTACCCAAAATTATGAAACTACTGACGACGCTGATCATCATCATGATGATGATGATGATTATGATGATGATGATGATGTTGCTGCACAGTGAATAACAGTATCACAATGATTAGAGGGTTTACATTCCCCATACAGGTCGCGCGTACTTTGCCTGTTTATCTCGAAAGTATTTCAAATTATTTCACAATCAACTGTTAAATTTAGTACACAAACAGTAAACAAAAACAATAGACAAAACAGAAAGTGATGTTCACTTTTGTTTATCTGATGAAATGAGCTACGAACTACGAACTATAACAAGCTGCAAAGAAAGGAGGCTTCTTGGAGAATTGTTAAATCGTCCTCTATACACATTTATTGTATAATAATCTATTGTACAATACGTTACTAGACTGACTGCTGCAGACTGTACCAAAAAATAGTATATTTCTTTTATCAAATATACTAAACAAATTACAAATTATCATATCTTCAAAATAAATATAATAGTTCATTAACACTGCACAGAACTACATTTATAAAATATACGCATAAATAAAATGAATAAAAAATAATTATAATAATATACGGAAAAAAGTATAAAATTAACTGTAACAAGTCTGACTGTGACTGACAGTGCATTTTCTTGTGACTCATGTGATTCCCCTATTTTTATGATGTTACTTAAAACTCTAACGTTATCTAACTATGTAATCGATATTATAGCACAATGGGAACAATATTTATGTGATATATGATATATTTCTATTCGATATGCTAGTGATTCTGTTGTTATTAGCAATAGATGGTAAGTGTATAGTTTGCAAGAATTATTCATTTCTATTTGTATTCTGAGAAAATCTAATATGAATATTCCCTTTGGAATTTCCAGCAAAATATTTATTCTTCCCCGTTTTTTTTTTTTTTTTTTGTTTTCAATGGAAAATCAATGAATGTTACTTTTCACTTGTGCGCTTGTGTCATTTATGACCCCCTCTATCGACCTATTATATTACCCACTACCCTTCTCTCTTTCCTCTCTCTCTCTCTCTCTCTCTCTCTCTCTCTCTCTCTCTCTCTTAAAATGTTAGTTCTCTTAGATCATCGACACATCGAATGAAGATCATCAGCTGAGCTCATTAAAATTCAAGTATTTTCGCTTTGGAAAGGAATTTGTTGATTAACTTTGTTGTTATTGTTTTCTATTGTTTTCTGTGTGTGCGTGTGGACAATAAAATAAAACGAAAATCATAAACAACAACAACTACAATAACAATAACAATAACAATAAAAAAAAAGTTGCCCAGTGGCGGATTTGGAGCATAAGAAATATTTCATGCATTGCTACGCTTTGGTTTCTTGTTATTACTCTTGTTGTGGTTGTTCGTCTTGTTGTTGTTGTTGTCACTGCTCTTAACTGGTCTGGCAACTTTGTGTTTGATTGGAATGTTGTTGCCTTTTGGCTGCCCGCGCTCAGGCTGCTCCTCTTGCTCTCACTCTCTTGGCTCTTCTCTCTTACTGCTTACGTTGTTCTTGTTACTGTTGTTGTTGTTATTCTTGTACTGGTTGCCGTTATAGGCATCGTTGGCGTTAATGTTGTTGTTAATTGAAGCACAGCATTGTTGTTATAATTATTGTATTATTATTGCTGTTATTATAAATGATTTGTTTCATTATTGTTTTCATTATTATTATAAATGTTATTGCAACCATGAGTCAGGCAACGTTAGCGCCAACGTTGGCGTCATCAAGCGCAGCGCGTCGTGACGTCGTACTCTCCGCATGCGGCCAGCTGCGACGCCGACGCGACGTCCGACGCGTGCGCAGCGAATGCAGCCTGTGCTAAAAGTGCCCTTTGGCAAGCTTTCAATGTTGCTGTTGTTGTTGTTGTTGTTGTTATTGTTGTTGTTGTTGTTGCTGTTGACGGTTATTGCACCTGACGAGTTTTACGAGCGCGTGCACAGTGGCGCCTGCAGGCTAGTTTAACGAAATTAAACAATAAAATGCCAAATGGAAAGGCGGCGTCGATGTCGGCGTCGTCGGTCTGCTAATTTTCCATGTGCAGCTGATAAGCGGCGTGCGCAAGCGTGTTTCGCTGTGTGCATACACTGCACACACACATAAACACACTCACATTATTTTGTGTGTGTGTGTGTGTGTGTGTGTGTGTGTGTGTGTGTGTGTGTATTAGTGTCTGCTACTCATCATCGTTTGTTTTAATGTCATCGTGTAGACGGAAATGTTGCGCTTTTAACCTGATTGTAGTAAAAACCAACAACAATAACTTGGGAAATTGGGTCAACAGTCGGCAACAATGTTCAACGCACAGTTTTAGGGGCACTGTGCTGCCACCTCTCTTTTTCTGTCTGTCTGTTTGTTTGTTTGCCTCAGACTCTCTTCGAGCACACACAATGCGTACGCAAAGAGTTTTACAGTTCGACAAGCATTGCAATTATGACTCTCAAACCAACGCACACAAAGAGAGCGCAAGCAGCGCCAAGAGAGAGGGAGAGGGAGTGTAGCAGGTGTCATGGCGGTCGGCAGTGGCAGCGGACAGAGGGCAGAGCCAGAGACAGAGACAGCGTGCACTAGGCAGTGTGGACACACTGTGTTTATTATTATTTCGTTTTGTTTTCTTTGCCTTCTTTCAGCATGTGCTACCCATGTTATTGTACCATTATTATAAGAATTTTTAATTATTTTAGTTGACTTTTTTTCTCATCTTGTGTTCGCTCTTTTTTGTTTCTAATTATTTATGGCGCCGTTGGCTTTAAACCGCGACTGTGCTGCCTCTGTTAGTATATTATTTCTTACTGCGCAATAAAAGCAACAACTACAAGAACAACAACAGCAGCAACAACAAATAATGAAGCATAATAAAACAAACGGCGTCCGCAGCATGAGTTGAAAGCGTGTGCGAGTGAAAATGAGAGAAAGATTGAGAGAGAGAGAGAGAGAGCGCAATTGTTGTTATTATTGTTGGGCAACAAAAACAATTTGCAAACTGGAGAGGAGACAGGCCCACACGCCCCACACTAAACATATGTGCGTTTGTGTGTGTGCGTGCGTAAGCATGTGTGTGTTAACTACGCAGCAGCATTTTTGTTACTGCAACAAAAAGAAGAAGAAGTAGAAGGCGGGTGGTGCCGCCTGCCCCACCTCTCATTTGCTCTCTTTCTCTCTCTCTTTCTTCTCGTTCTCTGTTTTGATGCCACGTTTTGCGCTCATACCGCTGACAACGCAGCCGCATTTTGTTTTTCCCTACGCCCAAAAAATACAAATAAACAAAACAGAAACGGATAAAAAGAGAGAGAGAGAGAGAGAAACAACAACAAATTTAACCGGCAACACCCTGTGCGGCGGCAAGTTGATGAATTACAACGCAGTTGTAAATACGCTACGCGCAGTCTTTTTTCTCTCTCCCACCACTCCCTTTCTCGTCTTTTTACTATTTACTACACTTTAAACTCCCCCTCCCTGCTGCCAACGTAATATGTACATATGTATGTACTCTGCTGCTAACGTCAATGCGACGGCGATGTCGACGTCGACAGAGGCGTTGCGCGTCATGCAAACAAACGTCAATGCTGTTTGGCCGGCAGCAGAGGCAGAGGCTAAACCACTAGCAACAACAACAGCAATAATCATTTATATTTATTCTTGCTGCTTTTTTGCCGCATAAAATTATTATTGTTGTTGTTTCGCGACTAGAAAAGCAACAATCATTGGCGCATTAGCATACACACTCACACACACACACACAAGGTTTTGTTGAGCTTTTGAGAGATTTGCCAAATCAGAAGAGATAAAGAGAGTGCAAGTGTGAGTGAGAGTAGTGGGCCGTGGGTGGCAGAGCGAGAGAACAAGAGAGTGAGAGGCGACAGGATTCGGCAAATTACGCACACAGACACTGTTATTAACAGCTGTTAAGCTTTCATTTCAAGTGTATGCATAACATATGTAATTATTGATGCATTCTAATGACAGCAACGTCGGCGTCAGCAGCGGTGTTACGTTGTCGTTCAGGCGACACGTGTGCGCCGAGCGAGAGCACTTGGCGCCCTTTTTCGCATTTATAATTATTGCAATAGAACGACTCGTGTGTGTGTGAGTAAGTGTCTGTGTGTGTCTATGGCTGTGTCGCATGTACACATGCAATTTTTGTTATTCTTTCTACTGCACCATGACTTGACAAGTTGCATTTTATTTATTCAGATTAATAATAATAATTGTAATTAAATAAAAGTAATTAATGGATGGATAAATAATAAATTAAATACTAAAAATATAATGAATAAAATAATAAATTAAATACAAAAAAATATATGTATAAAAATATTTTATAGGTTTAAAAATGTAAAATTATAAATATTTCTTATATTCAATGCAATTTTTAATAATTGTTTTCGTTAAACCTTCTCTCATTACAGTTTTAAAAGCATAGAAGAAGCATTCCAACAACGACGACAACAACAACAACAACAACAAGAGCAAGTGAAAGATCGAAAGCTGCAATGATTACTTAGTGGGCCTTGCTCCCACCCCCCAAGAAAATTAAAGAAAGAGGAAAAAGAAGAAGAAGAAGAAAAGAAAAGAAAATACTTGATAAAAAACATTTAAAATCAAGCAAAATGAAATTTAACAATTTCATGTATTCTCGGGATGACTCTTTCTGGAGTTTCTTCCAGACCGAGAAGAGAACAGAAGCAACAACAGCAACAGCAACTGATGATGTATTAGCAACAACAACAACAACAACAACAACAATAACAAAAACAAAAACAACAACAGCAGCAGAGCGATTGCATGGCAACATTTGTGTCATATGCCGGCATGTGTTCCCAACAGCAACATGTTGCAGCAACAGCAACAGCAACAGCACAAGTTCCTACACAGATACCAATAGCAGCAGCAGCAGCTACAGCAACAGCAACAGCAGCTGTAGACAACAGCAGCAGAGCAGAAGCAAGCGGCGCAGTATAAGCAGAAACAGTGACTGCGACGGCGACGGCGACTGCGACTGTGCTGCAACCCCAACAACAATAACAACATTCCCTAGAAAACAACAACATGTTGCTAAACATGCAGCGCCAACATGTTGCCAATGTCTGCGAGAAATGAGCGACAGCAACAGCAGCAGCGACAGTTGTTGTTGTAATAGTAGTAGTAGTAGTAGTAGTTGTTGTTGTTGTTGTAGCTGGTGCAGTAGTAATAGTACAAATGACAATAACCAAAAATTAACAACAACAACAACAGCTAATTGCAATTGGAGCAATAATGAGCAACAACAACAGCAACATAAATTGCACTTCATTATGCCTACGTTACACATACTGTTCACAGCTTACAACAAATGTAGCAACAATTTGCAACAACAACAACAACAACAACAACAAACGAGACGGCATCGAAAACATTATCAGCATTATGGGCGAACACAAAGCGCCGCCTCTGCCTCTGCCTCTGCCTCTGCCGCTGCCTTCGCCTCTACCTTCGCCTCCGCATTCACAATTATTGCGCTGCTAGCAATGCAGGCAACAACAACATTTGCATGGCAAACGACGCAGCCGTCGACGCTTCACATACAACAACAGGATCAACTACTACTACAACAACAAGCACAACAAGCACAACAACAACAACAACAAGAACAACAGTGGGAACAACAACAAGATTATGAAGAATCGCAACGCTTTGCTAACAGTCTGGCAACACTGACGCGTAGAACGCGCAGTGCCAGCAACAATGCAATTAGCAGAGACAGCGACGTCGACAGCGGCAACGGCAGCGGCAGCGGCAGCGGCAGAAGGATCATTCCTACTGGAGAAGCCAAATTGGCAGGAAAAGTGACACGTAAGTCAGGCAAGCTTTTTTAATACCCATCGGAAAGGCAGAGGGAGGCGTGGCAGACAAAACAAAGTATATAAGTATATATATGTATGTTATATATTCCTAAACAGCATCAACAGTCGGGTCTGTCTGTATGAGCAGCAATATCTCAGTTAATATAAGAGCTAGTGCTACCAAATTTGGTAACAATATGTCTTAATATTGCGCAAGGATTAAGTTCACTTTAGAACTTTGCCACGCCTTCTTTCGCCCCCGCAAAGTATGCAACACAAAATATGTACATTAAACATAGAAGTCAAAGTAAACTCTGCTGATGTTTTCTCAGTTATTATCTTTTGTTATAATCGGGATTATTCACTCTTACAGCCTGCAAATCAATGGATATACGAAATTCGATATTGGAATCAAATAAACTGGAGAATTGTACGGTTATTGAGGGATTTCTGCTGATAACCCTCATATCCGATGCGGGTATCTTGAACCGGACGTATCCATTGCTTACCGAGGTCACTGGCTATGTTGTTGTCTATCGTGTTCAGAACCTGATTTCGTTATCGCTTCTCTTTCCCAATTTGTCTGTGATACGAGGCAATATATTGTTCGAGAGTTACGCACTGGTTATTTATCAAAATCAACATTTATCCGATATTGGACTATATAATTTGCGTGCTATTGCCAAGGGCGGAGTGCGGATCGAGAAGAATTCGTTTCTCTGTTTTTACAATACCGTCAATTGGATGAAAATCTTACCGCCAAATGCGACCAGTGCGGAATTAAAACTTCAGCACAATCGCGATGAGAAACAGTGTGCCAAATGTCCGGGTGATAGTAATCAAGAGGCTGGCGGGGATGCCTCGAATCGCAACAAGGTTGCAGCCTGCCAGCAATATAATGGTAAACGTTATTGCTGGAATAACGATAAGTGCCAGAAATGTAAGTATGCTATGTATATTGATACGATATATCGATATATCGATATATACGATATATACGATATATATACATCTATATATAGATTCATTATTTATACTCTCCATCATCTTGCAGTTTGCCCCAAGGAATGTCCTTATAGCTGCATCAATGAGACTACCTGCTGCAACAGAGCTTGTCTGGGCGGTTGCAACGGCCCCGACAATGGACTCAATCAATGTGTGGCCTGTCGCAATGTCTCCAGTAGAGATGGCATATGCATTGATAGCTGCAACAAGCAGGAATATCTTGTAAGTACTAAGAAGGTGCTGCTCCTGAATTAAACAAATCTGAATTGTAAAAGAAGTTCCCCCTCATCATATACATATGTATATAATATATGATTAATGAAACACAATTTAAACCCTTTATTTCTATTCCTTGCAGTATGAACAACGTTGTCTGACGGCCGCTGGGTGCTATGCACTGCGCACGAAATACGAGAACAGTGAGGAGATGCAACTTCTGACGTTCAATGGTAAATGCACAACACGATGTGATAAGGGATATACCTTGAACAACGGCACCTGCGAGAAGTGCATCGGGAGGTGTGTTAAAAAATGTAAAGGGGACATTGTCGAGAGTGTGGAGCGTATTAAAAAGTTTCAAGGATGTACACACATCATTGGGAGAGGTCTACAAATAACCATCAAACGTGGCGGACGTAAGATATATTTTCAATACCATAAATAAAATCAGTTTATACGAATTCGAATTCGAATCGAATTTAATTCTATTTCTGTATTCTTTAGCGCACGTTACCCAAGCCTTGATCTCTGGTTTTGGTATGTTGGAGACAATTGAGACCTTCCTGCAGGTATACTCCACCTATGGCATTGTGACGTTGGATTTCTTCAAAAATCTTAAGAGCATTAAAGGCGATATTAAAGTTGATGGACGTTATTCGCTATATGTGCTGGAGAATCGAGATCTCGAGACAATTTGGGGTGAAAATCAAACGGTTCAAATCGAATCAGGCAGTGTCTTTTTTCACTTTAATCAACGGCTTTGTTTCGAGAATATCGAGAAACTGCAACCCATGTTGCCCGGCAAGCCCACCAAGTTCAATAAAAATGAAGTCTCCGAGGATTCCAATGGTGACAAAGGCAAATGTACGTTAATAGAGAGATATATATGCTACAATATATATTAAGTGTATGCATATGTATACCATAAGTGTATTTAGTGTATTTACAAGAAATCTGTGATCTTTCTTATAGGCAACACGAGATGGATGCAAGTGTCCAAGCCACAGAGGTTTTCGACCTTTGTAGGATTCGATATAAACAACACAATTGTCGAATTCAACGATGATCGATCGTTTATCGGCTTCTTGATCTACCATGCACTCGATCCCTATGAAAATGTGACCAGAGACTTTGAACAGAGCTGTTCGGAAGTGTAAGTAAAAGAAATATACATATATATACCATATATTTAAATTGAAGCAATCCTAATCCTTCGACTATGATTTGATTTCGATTAACCAGATGGAAAGTCTCGGATCCTGTGTTGCCAACGGCAGCGAACACAACTAAAGGATCGATTGATGGTTTGACCCCATTCACTAAATATGCATTCTATGTGCGTACCCTGACAATATCATCAGAGAAGCGCAACTATCAAAGTGATATACAACGCTTTCAAACAATGCCGCAACAGCCAATGCCTGTGGCCAAATCCATGGCAAACTCCTCAGTCAGCTCTCAAATTGTGAGTACAGAGAAACGGAGATATAGTTATTTAAATGATAACCTTCTATTCTGCAGTTAATGCGATGGTCACCCTCGTCGGCAGTGAATGGTATATTGGAAAAGTATCAGATACGTGCCGTACTCTCCAGTCGCGATCCCCTGCTCGAGAGTAATCGTAACTATTGCATATATCGTAAGTTGAATATGAGTCTACTATATATGTATATGCGATGCACACACTCATTGGGTTCTTCTCTTTAGCATTGCCACGTCCCTCAGAGAAAGACGAAGCCGAACAAAAGATAGCCAAGGAAATCGAGAAGGATGGTTGCAAGTGCGAGGGAGGTCAAAACACGTTCAGTCAAAGCGACGTTGATCGTAAACTCGCCGATGATATTGATTTCGAAAATAATTTGCAGAACTTTCTCTATGTGGCAAAGAAGAAGAAAACAGTCGAAATTATAAGTAGTAAGAACGATTCAACTGGTGACAATCGTTCACGATCAAAGCGATATATTGAGATTGATAAAGACGAGCCCATGGAGAGCGTACTGATGCGTACAGTGCGATCGACTAAAGAATCCCCGCCGGATATTAAGAACCAAAATGAAACAGATAATAAACATCTTAATTGGGTGCAGGAAAGAAAGATGGATCCCACAAATAGCTATTATACGGTATTCTCAGCCGAAGTGCCAGCAAATACAACGGAATATCTGTTTACAAATTTGAGACACTTTTCACTTTACACACTCTCGGTGCACGTATGCCGAAAGCGGATGGATTTTGATACCGAGGAAACTAAACTTTGCAGTCCTTTTGAATCGTGGGATAAACGAACCTTCATGATGGGTAAGTGTGGCTAACAGGCATAAGGAGATATCTTCGACACTCCAAATAGCATGTAACATACAAACATATTTATATACGATATATATTCTTGATCAGTATCAACTTCTGAGGCGATAAGGTCATGTATGCACCTAGTTCTCAGAGACTATAAGAGCTAGAACTATAAAACTTGTTGACAATGTCTTAATATTGCACGCAGTTTATTTTTAAATTGTGGCACACCCCCTGCCGCCTGCAGGAATCAATAAAAATCTTAGTGCAGGCATAAATTCAATTGATTAATAACTAACAACATCTAAAAGATAATGAAAATTGATTGCAATAGAAAAAATAACAAAGAAATTATGTAAGAAATAATTTTGAAGGGATACTGAGTTCCAAGGCGTCACCTGCAAAGTATGCAATACAAAATACGCTAGATAAATATTTAAGAAATCATTGTGGTCAGACTTTAGTTAACTTATTTGTTGAAATTTGATATATTAAATAATATTATAACTTATGCATGTTGTAGATGGCGTGGACAAGGTGGACGCACCCGTAGGTCGTTTGGAGAAAGTACAGAATACGACGCGAGATAGTGTGCGTCTAACGTGGGATCCGCCAGCGAATCCTAATGGTGCAGCTGTCTCCTATTCGATTTTATACAAAAAAATAGAAGACACTTCCGATGTGGAGAGGAAATGCATCACGGCTCAGGAGTATCTCAATCAAAGCGGCTATGTATTTCAAAATTTAAAAGAGGGTCAATACGAATTCAGAGTCCAAGTGGGTACGCTGGCCGGCGATGGTGAATTCTCCGAGTACACAATTTTCAATGTGCCGGTATGTATAACTCTTGGAAATAGTTAAATGATATATAATAATATAAATATATATATATATAATTATTCAACAGCCCCCCAGTAAGACATGGGGAGAAATTGCCGTTTGGATTGTTGTGCCCCTCATTGTGCTGATCGCATTGTTGCTGATCATTTACTTTTACATCAAGAGCAAAAAGAAACATCCACAGGATCTGATAATGAATACCGAGGTGAATCCATTCTATGCGAGTCTGCAGTATGTGCCAGATGATTGGGAGGTGCCACGCGAACGTATCATTCAATTGGGTCCATTGGGTCAGGGCTCGTTTGGCATGGTGTACGAGGGTATATTGAAGGCGCAGAATTCACAGGACGAGGATACGCCATGTGCCATAAAGACGGTGAATGAGAATGCAACCGATCGGGAGCGTACAAATTTCCTAAGCGAAGCGAGTGTAATGAAAAAGTTCGATACCTACCATGTGGTGCACTTGCTCGGTGTCTGTTCGTGTGGTCAGCCTGCATTGGTGGTCATGGAACTGATGAAGAAGGGAGATCTTAAGTCATATCTACGTGCCCATCGACCCGATGAGCGTGAGGCGTTGAGTGCATTTCAACAGCGCATTGGACTCACAACGAATCCACAACCGCCGCCCTACAGTCGCATCTATCAGATGGCCATTGAAATTGCCGATGGCATGGCCTACCTGGCCTACAAGAAGTTTGTGCATCGTGATCTTGCTGCACGAAATTGTATGGTTGCCGAAGATCTGACGGTGAAGATCGGTGACTTTGGCATGACACGAGACATCTATGAGACAGACTATTATCGCAAGGGCACCAAGGGATTGCTGCCAGTGCGCTGGATGCCACCAGAGAGTTTGCGTGACGGTGTCTACGCCAGCTCCAGTGATGTCTTCAGCTATGGCGTTGTGCTGTGGGAAATGGCCACACTCGCCTCGCAACCATATCAGGGTCTTTCCAATGAGCAAGTGCTGCGCTTTGTCATCGATGGCGGCATTATGGAACGACCCGATAATTGTCCCGAAGCAATGCATGCACTCATGCATCGCTGTTGGCATCATCGGCCATCGGCGCGTCCGACGTTCCTTGAGATCATTGCTTTTCTGGAGCATCTGGCTGAGCCAAGGTTCAAAGAGGTGGCATTCTATTATTCCGATGCGGGTGTACAGCATCGCGAGAAGGAGCGCAAGGAGAATAGCAATCAAATGGAAATTCAACTTGATCCCGATCCCCATATGGATGGTGGCGAAGATGCAACGACACCATTGCGTGTGGGTGAATACCAGGGTGAATATAAGTCGAATATGCAGCACAATACATCGATGGATCAGCCCGCCGAGAGTCCCATTGCCCTGGTGGACGATCAGGCCACAACCCATTCACCCTTCAGCATGCATTCCGGCTTCATAGTGAGCAGCACCCCGGATGCACTCTCCACAATGCCCACAGCTGGTGGCTCGCACATGGAGGATGCCGCCTATGTGATGCCAGATGGACATGCGGCTGGCACACATCCCGAACAGGGCTACGAGATCTACGATCCCAGTCCCAATTTTGTGGAGCTGCCCCATAGCGGTGGCAGTACTGGCATGGCTGGTGGTCGCCTCAGTGGCGAACAGCATCTGTTGCCCAAGAAGAAACGTGCTGCAGGCAATGTGGTGGGCAACATGAGTAGCTCCATGCCAGATGACATGATCGATGGCAGTGGAGCAGTTGCAGTACCACATGTTGGTGCTGGTGGTGTTGGTGGCGGCGTCTCCTCTTCGTTGCAGCCATCGACGGGCAGCTCTAGCAATGCCAGCAACAGTCGCCATCCCAGTCTGAAGCGTGTCGTTGCTGAGACCTTACGCAATCGCGTTGGCTACGGCCTCCTGAGTCGCTTCAATCACAAGCGCAGCGGCAGCAATGTCAGTCACAAGAGCAACGTCTCGAATGCGCCCAGCAGCAGCAGCAACTCGAATCTTACCAGTCATCCGGTGGGCATGGCCATGACCAGCATGGGCACCAACCTGGGCACCATCGAGAGCGGCGGCAGTGGCAGTGCGGGCAGTTATGCTGGCACACCTCATTTCTATACGCCCACAGGGACCACACCCAGTGCAGGAGGAGGAGGTGGCGGTGGCAGTGGCGGTGGCGGTGGCAATGCCAGCACAACCATTGTTAGCGATAATCCCAATTATAAATTGCTCGATGAGTCTATCAACAGTGCTGGCGATCCAGTTGGCAACTCCTCTGTCTGGCCACAGCAACTCACCACGAGCAGTTTGAATCCCAACTATGAATTGATGCAGCCACCCTCGATAGGGGAGAGGGATGCCCATACCCGCCTGCTCAGCTCGGATAATCCCAACTATGTCTTGATGAATGATCCCAACCCGCCCAGCGAACCAACTGCTCACATCTTCACCACCGACAATCCAAACTATGCAGCAATGATGGCCCCCCTTGCGGTGCGCAACAGTTCCGATGACGATAACAACGATGACGATGAGTGAGTTGTATATCGAATTTTATATACTCATATATTCTGCATGAATGCATTCATTGTTTACTTGACAGTACTGTACATAATTTACTTATTTATTGTACAATATTTAAGTAAATAAGTACACTACAATATTCAATCAAATTCATTTAAAACTGTACTCATTTATTGCTGTACAACATTAAACTGCGTACACTACAATATATTCCATTAAAATTGTACTCATTTTCTACTGTAAAACATTCATGTGTATAAGTACAGTACAGTACATTAAAATGAGAGAATTAATTAAAACTGTACTCCTTTTTGACTGTACTACATTAAAATAAGTACACTACAACATATTTCATTTAAATTGTACTCACTTTCTGCTGTACAACATTTAAGTTAATGATTAATCCACAACATTCACTCAAATTCATTTAAAACAGTACTTATTTTCTGCTGTACAACATTAAACTGGGTACAAAACTTCATTCTCTCATATGTAATTAAAATTGTACTCATTTTTTACTGTAAAACATTCATGTGAATAAGTACAGTACAATAATCACTTAGATTTATTTAAAAGTATACTATTTGTTTACTCTACAACATTAAAATGAGTACACTACAACATTCTTTCATATTTCATTAAAACTGTACTCATTTTCTACTGCACAACATTAAAGTGAATGAGTACACTACAGTATTCACTCAAATTCATTTAAAAATGTACTCCATTTATACTGTACAACATCAAAATGAGTACATTTCAATATTCACTTGCATTCTTTAAAAACTGTACTCATTTTCTACTGTGTAATATTAAAATAAATGAGTACAGTACAATATTTACTCACATTTAAAACTGTACTCAATAAATTGTACCCATTTTAACATTGAATGATTCATTTACCCTTTTGGGTGCATTCATACATCACTTTAAAATATATCGATAAATTGTTGTAACTTTGAACTGTTTTTGTTTTAGCGATGACGACGATGCCGATGAGCACACGGAGCACATCAAAATGGAGCGCATGCCGCTAAGTCGACAGAAGCCGCGAGCGCGCATCAAGCCAATGCAGCATCAGCAGCAGCAGCCGCGCAGTCGCAGCGTCAGCCAGACACGCAAAACAGCAGAAGCAGAGACGCCGACGCCGACAGCAAATGTTGTTGTTGGTGGTACAGGTGGCAATACGTCCAATATACTCAAGGAAAATTGGCTAAGGCAGGCGAGCACGCCACGCCCACCGCCGCCAAATGGTTTCATAGGACGCGAGGCGTAAAGTGACGCCAGCAGCGACGCCTCACGTTCGACGAATGTGTAAATACAAAGAGAGAGACGCACACACACACACATAGACGCAGGGCAGCAAGGGGAGAGAGAATTGAAGTCTCTCTCTCTCTCGCCTGCGTGTTTTTGTGTGTCGTTAAGTTTTCAGCTGTAAATAACAGATGTTAGTTAACAGCGCTAGCAACTGTAAACTGTAATTAAGCCTAACATTTAAGGCCGCCAGCAGACTTTTGCCCACAGCCAAGCCACCTAACGATAACGATAAACGATTAACGATTAACGATTAACGATGATTTATTATGATTAGAAAAGCATGTATATTATTAATTAAGCCAATTAACCTTAATTTATATGTGTTTTTTTGTATTTGTTAAGTATTTCATTTTTAAATTAACTAGCGCCGTTTAAAGAAAAAAACACATACAACAAAACAAAACAAAAAAAACAAAAACAAGTCCTAAATGCAAATAACAAAAGTACAAAAGCCAACAACCAACCAACCTAAGTACCGTTAATAGCTAGACATAGACCTAGACATACTGCATACATTAAAATACAGCTACAATATACGGCAGATACAAACATACATATGTATGTGTGTGCGAGAGAACCTAACCTAACTTATGTGTAAATTATTGTATAGAATTATTTAAGTACCTACCAAAATCACAAATCGAAACGGAACGACAACAACAACAACAAGAATGAAGCAAACTAACTGTACAACAAACAAAAGAAACCAGAGAAACAACAATAAGCAATACAAAACAGAAACCGAAACAGAAACAGAAGCAGAATGAATGAAAATGATAATGAGAGCGAGAACGAGAACGAGAACGAGAACGAGAGAAACAAAAACAAAAAACAATACAAACGAAATAAAAATGTCTTCATTGAGTTAATTTCCTTAAATTAGTTAGTTACTATTAGCAACAACAACAACAACAACAACTACAACTACAACTATTTGTAATGTACTCAAACAATTATTATTATTTTTTTTTATTAGTTTTGTTTTTGTGTTGCAATTTTTTTAGTGCGTTTACGTTTAAGTGTTGCTCGTTTTTTATAGCAAAAAATGAAAACAAAAACAAAAACAAAAACGAAACGAAGAAAAGGAAAGGAAAGAAAATAGAATGAGAAATGTTCGCTAAATTTATGCAATGGCGCTTGGTAACTGGCAAAAGTTTGTGCGAGAGAGCGAGAAAGAAAGTAATTTATATGCTATAATAGACACACACACACACACACACACACACACTCAACACTCATAGCAAAAATGTTTAATTTCTCTTTTATTTTCAAAATTGATGTAAGCCAAGCTTCATGCAAATAAATTGCGTAATTGACAGAGTTTAATCGGCATGATTTATGTACAACACACACACACACACAGACACACAGCCACACAAGCATACTTTTAAGAGAGGAAAAGAGAGATAGAGAGAGAGAGAGAGAAATTGCCATAAAACTCAAGTTAGAACAAGATAATAGATGAAATAGACGACGGCGCTTACAGATCAATATATTTATGATGGCACAATTATGTTCGATCACATAGACAATTACAAACAAATACATGGAAAAGCAATAGACGAATTACATACATATATATATATATATATATATACACACACAGACATACTTAAATACATACATATATACATCTATAGCTATCTATATTTATAATCTGGCCCGTGATATGTTTGCTGAGTGTACTATCCGGTCAGTTAGTAAAAATAAATGAAACACCGCAACCGATTTGAAGACTTGCTATATAAATACACTGAAAGAAATACATACATACATACATACATATATATATATATATACAACTCCCCCCTCCCCTCCACCGCAGCCCTTACACACGTACACATTCTCTTCAAATAAATAGAATTTTCTAATGCGAAAAACAACAGAAATAACAGAAACCACAACAAAAGTATTCGATATTTGCCTTCGCTCTTTATATACATATATACAAACAATATATTTAATATAGAGAGTAACTTTAACGAAACAGTAACAACAACATGTGCGAAACAAGAAGAAGAAGAACATGAACGCAATCACGTTTGTTTCTTACTTTTTATTTATAGAAGATGCAAAGAAAAACAAAAGAAAACAAAAAAACAAGGACACTTAAAATATTTAAATGAATTATACAAAATGCTAGAATTAAATAATCTACCATATATGGAAAATCTATTGAGAAGGAAAACTCTATTGAATAAATAATCAAATTAAATTAAAGCAACGATATGATGTAATACACACACACACACACACTATACACACGACGCATACATAGATACTACATAATACTACAAACAATAGATATTCTACACGCATACACAAACACACACAAACACACACACACACACACTAAAAAAGACTGAAAAATATAGTTCCTTTTGTTTTTATGTTCATTAAAGAAAGGATTCTAACGAAAATTGTAAACTTAATGCGAAATGAAAACGTAAAAACAATTAATGGAATTATAAATTAAACAACGTAAATTTACATACATGCATATATACATATTATATATATTATATATATACATATATATATGCGAAGGAAAGCAGCCGAAAGCATTATACAAAAATTATGTATATTTAGTAGTTGAATTAACTCAAATTTTGTGACAAACTGCTGCAAATGCTTAACAAAAAAGAGAATGAAAGTTTGTAAAATAAAAATAAATAAATCTTTAAGCAGTCGCGACGGTGTTCAATTCCAATCCTTCTTATATGCAAACACATATAGTATATTGGAAATAGTTGACTCTTCGTTGGTGCGCCTAGCTGCTTTAGTGTACATATACATACATACATACATATACATATAATACTATATAAAAATGAAACCTATCATAAAATAAATTAATACAAAACAAACAAAAAAAAAAAAAAAGCTTCAATATTTTTATTATTTCTAACGAAAGCTAATTGTAAATGTTAAGCTAAGTAATTGTTTCCTGTTTATATAAGCGAAATAAACAACTACACATATTATTATGTAACAAATTTATTATGGCAAGCCTGTAATAAAAATTAAATTAATAAACAACAAATGAATACCTAATCGAAATGTTATTGCTGCTGGTATGGACGAGTAAATTATGGGACATTTTTCTGAAGAATAAAATGAAAGTATCCAGTAACAAACGGTTTATTCAAGAATCTCTTTTGGAGCACTGAAAGGATTAGAAAAGCCGATCAGAAAACACAATCTGCAATCGAATAGGATTATTCTAAACGCCTCTGGACTTTCTCAGCTTAATAAAATTGGTATATTTCTTATATGTAGTAATTAAAGGCGCCTTTGGAAGATATTTAACGTAAACTTGATTCAGGAACTTTTATGCCTAACTTTGGTGTCTCTAGCTGGAATTTAGAATGCCACTGTGATATTAATAATGAACAAGAATGGAGTATACAAAGCAAAATCTGCGACATTCCTTATACGTTCTGAAATACTTCCCATGGCATTAATTTTGTCCATTTTCCCAACCCCAGAGCAAAAAAAATGTTTTTCAGTTTATGTTTTCTTTGTTTTTTTATATTTATTTGGTTTTTTTGTGTTTGCGTTTTGTTTTGAAACTAAAGAAAAGAACCTAAAAATGTGTGTTTTTGTTTTTGTATGTTTTTTGTTTGTTTATAAAATAAGAGTACATTTATAGAACTTTTCTTCTTCGATTTTATACATTTGTTGTATGATTTGCTTGTTTGTTGTTTTACATTTTTAATTGTATTTTGTTTAACCTCTAGGCAATGGATTTATTAAATAACTAGTTGCAGTTGACTCTGTTGGGATCTGTTCGGTTCTGTGAGTTCGGTGTGCGTGTGTGTCTGTGGGGGGGAGGGGCATGTGATTTGGCGTTGACTTTGATGGATGAACTTTGATCTGTGTTGAACTGCTATTGGATTACGAGTCGCGTCAAGTCTGATATATGATTCTTTGTGTACGTGTCTGTACGTGTGTGTGTGTGTGTGTGAGTGTGTGTGTTTCTAGTTTACATATTTCATAACAATAACAAATAAGTAAGTTTATCCATTAACTTTAATATAACTAAATCAAACGCACTGAGAGCTTGAAACGGCAACTAAAATATACAAAACAGCAGACAAGACACAATGGACAGCGATGAGACAAAAGACTTTCTGTTCTGCTCTTTTCTTTTCTTGTTTTCTTCTCCATTTTTGGGTCTCTTAAGAGTCGTCTGATTCTTCACGTGTGCATGCGTCGTCTAACTAAACTGGGAGTTGGTCGTCGAGAGAGGTTCTTGCTTTCTTTCTTTTCATTCTTTTGGAATTGAATTGCGTTTCCTTTTTTTTGTTTTGTTTTTACAATTTTCAATTGAATCTGTTGTTTATGTTGTTGTTGGTTTTCCTTGTTTTATTTGCAATTAATAGTATTATTATAACTATTTTGTTTTACTAATTAAAAATTATGTTTCTTTTTGTGTGTGTGTGTGTGTGTGTAGGTGTGTAGGTGTGTGTGTAGTAATTTACAGACAGTTCTTGCGCAATAAATGTATTAATGAGGCATCATATTTGTTGTTGTTCTCATTCATTTCTATCGCTTTTGTTTTTGTGTTTTTTTTTTTTGTTAAATTTTTCTTCTTCTTGTTTTTGTTTTTCTTTTAAGGCTAAAAATTGAAATGTTCTTATAAAACGTTGCTGTTGCTTTTGCATTTTGTGTGGGCATTGTTTTTTTGATGTTTTCTTTTGTTTTTTACTTAATATACGTTGTTTGGATTATAAATTTAAATGTAGCTTGGTTTTTTACGCTTAAAATGTTACACACAACTTAGTTTCATTAAGTTTTCTACATTGTTGTTGTTTGTTTTTTGTTGATTTTGTATTCTTTTATAAACTGTTTTGCTTTAATTGATAATTTTTGTTTAATAATCATAATAATAATAATATTAATAATATTAATAGATCATCTCTAACATAATATGCGCTGCTTTTCCTTGTATATAATTTAAAATTATAAACACCCCACCCCCCACCCCCCAAGAACAAAAATTCCCCGTTCCCCAAACCCCCAAACCATCATCGATTCGATTCGCAACTTATTTATGTGTGTAGGTGTGTGTGTGTGTGTGTGTGTGTGTTTCGGGTTTTAGGATCCATAGGTATCGTCGCTAAAGTCGAAGAGGCGATCGATGCCTTCCTCAGCGTTCAGCGCATACGGATAATCATTATCACCCGGCGGATCAATCGATACAAAGGCATCATTGTTGAAGTCTGCAAAGGGGAGAAGAAGAAGAATAAGAAGAGGAGAATAACACATTAGTGTATGCCATAAAGAGTATACTATATAGGAGAATTGATGATGAGATGATGATGAAGATATTGTTGTTGTGATATGTTTCGCTGGGTGGTTTCGCTTGTTGATTATCGCATATGTGATTTACATTTGTTGATTGGTTTTCTTTTTTTGGTTTTGTTTTAGGTTTGATGCATGTTTGAAATTCACGCCAGAGCTGAATCTCATGGTGCTACAAAATTTCAATTTCAATATGAACAATTGGCCGCGAACAACGGACAGTGCACTGCAGACCCACGAGAATTCAGTTCCAAAATGAATCTGCGCTTGCGCGTTGGTAATATTTTTGAATGTGCTTCCATTCTGACGACAGATACTGATATATATATATACATACAATATAGAGGCGGCGGGTTAATACAAATATATATGTACATATTGTTTATTTACAATGATATGTGATTAATATAATATGTTAATAAGCCTGTCAGAAGTTGATTTCGTTTAACGGGCAGCTTAACAGCATTATGCTAACAGTTTAACAGTAAGTTGACTATAATTTAACAGTCAATTAACAGTAGTGTGCATGTTATGTAAATGCAAGTAGAATTTAAAGCTGTTCTGTTATTAAGCTGCCGGTTTAACATTCAATGATGTTAGTATGTATGTATGTACGTATGTATGTGTGGGTGTAAATGTGTGCGTGTATGTGTTAGTTGGAAAGTAAGGAGATATTACAAGTATTTATGGTTAGTTTGAATTAGTTTTAATGTTACACAAATGTCACTGTAGAGGTCAAAAACAAATATATCAAAATAAGCCAAATAACTAATTTGAAATTCAATTTTGAACTGATTCTCGTTGGTTGCCAAAAGTATTGGATAAGTGCATGAGTTCGTGCACTTATGCACTCATCCAGTATTTGAAATTAATTTGAAACATTTTAACACACACTGTTAACCGATTTCGGTACGATTTTTTGATCATTTCTTTTACTATGCTGTGCAGTGAAGAACGTGCTCAGCAAGAACTCAGACTGTGATGCGGTTTGAGAGAAGAGAACGCAAGTCACAGAGAAAGTTCTTGACAAGTTCGCTTCATGTCAACTTGCAGATGTTAATTGTCGCATTGTAATCGTTGCACATACGCTGTAAGCGCTTTTACAGCTGCTGTTATTTACATGTTATGTAGACAAACAGTTGTGATGATGCGATGAAGTGAGCACTGTTAACAGAATTGATTAACTTAAATGGTACTTACAGTCCGTATCGATGTCACTGAAAAGCGCATCGAGGGTTTGCAGAGTAACATTGCTGCCATTGCTGTCAGCGTCGCAGTCGGTTACACCAGGCGGCAGACTGCGATAATTATGTTGTCTATTGTTGTTGTTATATTGCTGATGCTGTTGCTGCTGCTGCTTATTAACATTGGCGCCAGCGCCAGAGATGTTTCCATATGTTGCCGCCAAGCCGACACCGACGCCTTCTTGATCAGCTACTGCGGCGAATTGCATTTGCAGCGAGCCCATGGCAGTGGAGTTGCTGCCGTTGTTAACGTTAACATTGACGTTGCTACCACTGTTAACGTACGTCGCAGTCGCGTCTTCCATTGCATAGTTATACATGGGCACATCGCTGCAACGCTGCTGTTGCTGCTGCTGTGACTGATTGTTGCTGTAGTTGCTGTTACTGTTGGGGGGTTGGGAATTGTTGTTGTTGTTGTTGTTGCTGCTGCTGCTGTTATGACTATTAAGCGTATTCGTGTTGTTGCCCGCGGCGCGTCGCCGCGTCGTTGGGGGCGTGGGCGAGGATTGTGTTAGGCTGCTAAACATCTGCTGAATAGCGCTCTGCTGCTGCTGCTGCTGCTGCTGATGGTGACTGCGCACCACGGGACTGGTCAGTGTCGGCACCAGCTGGTTCAGCTCATCGTCGACGTCAACGTCATCGTCGGCGTCTGCGTTTGCGCCTGCAGCGGCGTCGTTCGCATGCGTCGACCGTTGCTGCTGCTGTTGCTGCTGCTGCGGCGATGTCAGTTCATATTTGACGCCGCCAATATCACAAATATTATATTCAGGCTGCGATTGCTTCGCCGCCTCCTCAATCGACTTGCTGAGGTTGCGCTGGGCCGATAAGCGATATGGTGGATGGCCTAAAGTGATTTAGAATAACAGTTAGTTATCGATAGCATATCGATCAATTGATGAACTTTACCTAAGCCTTTGGTGCTCATGGCATCGATATTATTAAAGAGCGGATCGTTGAAGCGCTGATTGCTCAAGTGATGCAGTCGCGTCGACGTCGCCGTACGCAATCCGCTGTTTGGCGGCAGCGACGACGACGACGGCGCACCCGCATAACCGCTGCCGGCCGCTATCGGCGAATTCTCCGGCGAATTGTCGTGGCACAGAAAAACATTGATCTCCTCACTGTTCTCCGCCTTCACGTATATCTCGCGCGTGTTGGGCAGCTGTAAACAGAGAGAGAGAGAGAGAGAGAAATGTTAATAAATGCAGTACTGTTGTGTGGTCAACAGTCGACTGTTAATTAAACTGTCTATTCCTTCCTTTAACAGACACTGTTAATTTAACTGTTATTACTTTCTGTACTGACTATTTGTACTTTCTGTAATGGTTCTTAGTTAACAGTGGACTGCTAATTGAACTGTTATTACTTTCTTTTTTTACTGTAAGTTAACAATCGCTGTAAATTTAACAGTGGCTGAGCACGATTCGTCTTTTCGAAAATCATATTTACTATTTTGACCTTTGCTAAGAACGCCTTTTGTAACCGATATTTATCGCCTTAAAATTTTTTTGAAAATAGCCTTCACTGTATGTTTTCATATAGCTGTCTCTCTCTGGCACAACGATTCGTTTCCCTCGTGCGTGCGAGAGTTCATTAAACAGTTCAAGGCGAGCGGAAACATTAAGCGAATTATTTATAAATAGTGCGTGGCTAACAGATCAGAAAAGACTGTGCGAATTCTCGATTGGAAAATGGAGAAACAGATGCGCACACATGCACATGTACAGATGTACATATGTATACGTATACGTGTGTATGTATTCTATACGATAAAACAGGCATCGAAACTAAAAATTCGTCTTTACTCAACTGCCACTAAAACTGCTGCTGAGGCAGGGGTGGCCTGCTATGAGGGGGTGGGGAGAACGGGGGGATGTTCCATTTAGCGTCAGTGCGTCACTTGTCGCCGTCTGCGGCGGTGTCTAAAAATAGGGCGCCATGTTTAATGGCATGCAGACGGAAAGAAGAAGCACTACGTTGTCTCGCATAGGTACATAGGACGAGACTTAAGCAGATTATAGCTAAATACTGATAGATAGGTATATATACAGGCGATATATAGTGAAATGTGTATCTTAATTGTTGGGCCACCAGACATAGAATACTTGCAGCAGAATACAGTTTATGGTACTTAAGCTGAGCGAGACGAAATTAATTGCACTCTATAATACGCATATATCATCTGTCTTTATGTTAAGAATCTATTAAAGAACGGATCCTTGCGCTGTTAAGGTACTAAACTTCACTGTACATTATGTAGTCTATGTGTAATGCTTCCTTTTTGGTACTATACTTTTCTATACACCATAAAAATATGTATGTATATTCCCTTTCTGTATCAGTGCACCTAAGCTCTCTTTGCCTCATTGCGTGTTTACTCACCACAAGTTTGGCCTCTGGCGGCGCCTTGATCACAATAACAATCTGATCTTTGAACAGATCGACATTTAATAGATCATTTTGCGTTACATAGGCCATGCCGCCGGTATTGGCCACTTCCTGAGATATTTCAGCCAGTTCGGCCCGCATCAGATCGATGAGGGTGTTCATCTCATTCTCACGATGCTCGAGTCGTTCGCCCTCCTCCTCGATGTGGCGAGAACGCTCACTGCTCACCAGAGATTGACCGCCACGCCATTGTATATTGTTCTTGGACTTCTTCTCCAAGATGCCAATGCCTTCCAGCACATTGGTAATGTCGTAGATGCGACGCTTTTGCACAGCCAAACGATTTGAGGCATCGTTGAGATCAACAACGCCATTGGGGGACTCCTGCAGCAGATCGACAAACTTCTTGGTCAATATACCCAATGAGGTGTCGGCACGATTGCGATCACCTGCGCCACCACTCGATAAGGTCGACGATGACGATGACACCAGCGATGATGTGTGTTGCTGATGCTGATGTTGCTGCTGCTGCTGCTGCTGCTGTTGCTGCTGTTGCTGCTGTTGCTGGTGCTGGTGCTGGTGCTGGTGGTGGTGCTGCTGTTGCGATCCTGTTCGCGTGCCAAACTGCGAATGAGAATGCGATGAACTGTTGCCGGCCGGTTTGCTCGTCTCCACATCATCGTCTTCGTCTTCGTCGTGCTCGTTCTCGTATTGCTGCTGCTGCTGCTGCTGCTGCTGCTGCAGATGGTAGCGCTGCTGCTGGCGTTGTTGTTGCAATTGCTGATGTTGTTGTTGTTGTTGCTGTTGTTGTTGTTGTTGCTGTTGCGTGTGCTTGCCACTGTTGCTGTTGTACGTAACTGTTTGATGCTGTATGCTCTGTTTGGCCTGTTTCTTCGGATGGATCTCGTGGGTGGCAGCATGTGGCCGACGCTTGACCTGTAAACGAGAGAGAGAGAGAGAGAGAGAGCGAGAGAGTGTGGTGTGTTGAGTATGGTGTGTTCAAATGTGCTCTTGCAATATATCGATAAGTTAACAAACTATCGCTGTGCTATTACCATCAGTGCTGCCAATTTAGCTATTTTACAAACAATATTAGCTTTTTTTTTGGTATTGTATATTTGTATGGTATATTAATTATTTAATCAATAATTTATAAACCTTTGCAGTTTTATTTGTAATCTTTAGCTTTTCAAAGCTAAAGCTAAACAGCTTTTCTTTTCAGTTTGCAGCACTGTTCAGTTTTGGTTTTGACAATCGATTACTTGCAATTATCGATTTGAACTCACCCTATAATATTGTGTGATATCGTTCGTCTTGCCCGCTGATCCGCCTCCACCTCCGCCTATGCCGCTGCTGCGTGTGTGTGTGTGTGTGTGCGTGCTGGTGGCTTCTGCAATAACTGTTGCTGTTGTTGTTGCTTTACTCAGACTTATGTAGACATGATCTTGCAAGTGTGCAGCGACCCCAAGTTCGCTTCCATTCCCGTGCTCGTAATCAATGTCCAACAACTTTTCATTCTTTAACACAATATTGTTATTGTTGTTGTTGTTATTTGTGTTGCTGTTGTTGTTGTTGTTGTTGTTGTTGTTGCTGGCAGAACCACTGTGAATTTCATAGTTGAGCTTGCGTACCACCTGTGAGCTGCCGCCTCCGTTACCGCCACCTCCACCGTATATCGTCGAGTGACGTTGTGTGTTGCTGCTATTGTTGTTGTGGCTGTTGGGCGCGGCGGTGTTTATTAAATAATTCGACATTTCGCAGTCGCGCGCGCTGCCTGCAGTTATACAAAAATAGTTTGCTGCTTCTTTCTCGTCTTTCTGTTCCTCTTCCCACCACCTTTCACTCTTCCGCTCGCTCTCTCACTGGATCACACACTCTCTCTCTTCTCTCTCACTCTCTTTTTCTCTTGCTGTGTGTCTTTTGCTACGTCGGCCTGGCAGCACGGCAGTCACTTGATTTTTTCTGTAGCATACTTTTAAGCGCGCCCACTCTCTCGCTCTTCAGAGTTGCCACCTGATTGAATACTTGCTGCGAGAATGTGTGAATCTGAGTGTGAGTGCAAGCGTGTGTGTATTGGTGTTGGTGTGTTTCTTTTATTGTACTTTTTGTTTGCGCTTATCAACTAAATTAGCACCTATGGATTTCCTTCACATCTGCAAAGGAAAATGAAAGAGAGAATGCAACAATTAGTCATGTTTAATATATGTAAATAGGTGTGCACATCGATATATATGCATGGATTCGATATTTATGCAATCGGGCCAAGCGTCATTTGTTTTGCTCGTCTTCTACACTTTGCTGCATTTACATAGTTCCAGTTTATCCCATTGAATTATGTATGAGATCACCCTGTGCCCCCCCCCGCGCCACCATTCGCCCTTCATCAACCATTCTATGTTGGTATGCCAAAAATATTTCTAATATTTCGTTTCGTCATCGCAAATGTCAATAAACTCAGCATAAAAAGTATTTAAGCAATCAATACGACACGGGAAGGGAGGGATGGGGGGAAGCCGACGAAGCTGTGTAGAGAACAAGAACGTGAAGCAGAACATGAGCAAGACAACAACAGGTAAGGCTGGGGCTAGGTAACGTTATAGTTAATGCTGTATTAACCGCTTTTGGCCATCGTCGTCGTTGTTGTTGTCGTCTCTTGCTCATTAGAAAGAAAGACATGACTTCTGGCAATTGTTGTTGCTGGCAGTTATTGCTAGCTGTCGTTGCTTATTTCGTTCTCTCTTTTCTTCTATAGCTATTTTCGTATGTTGGCAAATTAAAAGCTTAAAGAAGCGTAAAAATACAATAACAATAACAATAAAACCAGTGTGCCAACAATTAACCCTGTCAGCCTCTGTTAGCTAACAGCGACTGTTACAGTGCTGTTAAAAACGGAAGTTTGAAACTTTTATGAGCTGTTAATTGCAGCAACAAATAACTCACAAATAGACACACACACACACACACACACACAGGTACAGGCACACAGTCACATGTATGTACAAACATATGTAATCAGAATAAATAAATATATATTTTGTATATATTTGTATATATATTCTACATAGGAACGTGTATAGAGTGAAACGTAAAACGGAACGTCGCGTGGAATTTGCTGAAATTGGCAAGAAAAAAAAGCGGCAAGCAGCAGCAGCGCAGGTAGACTCTGCCTGTCAGCCTCTCTCTTTCTCTCCCTCCTTCCACTCTTCTGCTTTGCGTCTCTCAATAACTCTCTCTCACTGCAAGCGTCGTCGTCGTCGTCGTCGGCTGAGATTCCATTGTTGTTGTTGTTGCTGTTGCTGCCAAAAACGGTATCTGTTTACAGGCCGGCGAATTCTGTTTTATTTATTTCGTTTAGCCAGAGCAGCAGCCTTAGTTCAGGTAATTCAAATCGAAGACATGGAAATTTTATACGCGCAAACACACAACAAATTATGTGGGTAAGAAAGAAGAAGAACTCAGGAGAGATACAACAAAATACAATTTAAAAAGGGTAGCGAAGAACCTTTCGACATTTCTTAATTTGAATGCACACGAAAATTTGCAATAAAAACAAGTAAAGTTGTCTACCGTTAATTTGTTTCTGCATATAAAATTACACGCAGAGTATAAAATTACGCATAAAGAAGCGCCAACAACAACAACAGCAGCGAGGAGGAGGAGGCGAAGCTGGAGAAAGAAGATAAAGAGAAGGGAGCAGTGGACTATGGTAATTTCTGGCACACAGTGTGACCAGTCTTAGTATTTTGCATAACATTGCAGATCACAGATAACAGTTGTATATGTGTGTGGGTGCTTACGTTGATGTGTGTGTGCGTGTATCAATTTTCAAATGCACTTGTCAGGCATCATTTTTTGTGCGTATTTATCTAATAACAACAAAACAAAAGGTAAATAACAAATGCAACTGTGCAAGAGAGAGAGAGAGAGAGAAGAAACAACAACAACAACATTATACAAACAGGAAAACATGAAAATAACAGAAATCGTGGATAAAATGGCCTAGAGAGCAAAAATAAATAACGAATGTGAGTTACAAGTGCAGGCAACAAACAGCAAAGGCATACTCGACTGTGAGATACTCATTATCATTAATATTATGTACAATGAGATATTTGTAAATAAGACTCTCCCTTTTAAATACATATGCCAGCAACACTCTATATACCCCAATGGGTGTGGGTGCTGGGTATCAAAAACAACCTCAGCGCAGCGGCGTCGCAGCTTTTTTTCCAATCAACCTAACGTCGGCGCAGCAGAGCGCAGCGGCCGCGACGCGTATGACTGATAAAGAAAAAGCTAGAAATACAAAACAGACACACACATACACAAACACATGAGCACACGCACTAGTGTGTGTTTTATGTACACACAGAAATGTCGAGTAAATAAGCCGCAGAGGTCTCCCAAGCACGCAAACGACGTTTTTTGATAGCGCTGCTCGACCGACTGCGCTGCTGCTGCTGCTTATTGTAAATTAGTAAAATAAAACACGAGAAAATGGTATTAAAACAAAAAACAAATGAATTGCGCGTCTCCCTCTTCCACCCCATTCGTATTTAAGGTGGTCAGCATGCGCTGCTAATTAGGCACTGCGAGTGCAATCTAACGGGGCTTTTGAATAACTTCTAACACGACTTATTAATTATACAAGCAGCAACAACTTATGATGTTTTAATATGCATAACACACACACACACACAGGCACGCACACATGCTCTCTCTCCCACTCATAGCAGCGCAGCGGCAGCGCTGTCGACTGCAGCAACGCATACGTCAAAAGTTTCGCTTTCTTTTTGCACAGCATTTTGCATGCGCAGTAGAAAAACAGACGTAAAAACAATAAAACGAAAGACTTCAGAGGTGTGTGCATGTATGTAAGTATGTATGTTCATATATGTGCATGTGTGTGTGTGTTTAATACATGCTACAACAGCAATTGCCATAAAAAAAAACCATTCAGCAAAGGCGCCGGGAGAAGAGAAGAATTTTCTGTGTATTGCGCACACACAGCTAGTCAAGTGCATGTGCGTGTGTGAGAAGCAGGGAGAGCATTTGAACGAGAGAGTGAGATGCTCCACCAGAGGCCGTGGCCGACTCTTCTGCTGCTTTCACGACGGCGGCAGAGGCAGCGACAAGAGATGCCGGCCGCTTTTTTTTCTTGCTTGCTCTTGCTTTTGCTAGCTAACAGCTGTTACTAGACTAATACGACCCACGTTCCAATGTTGTTGTTGTTCTTGTTGTCATTATGCTGCGCTGTGGAATTCAACGCAGCAGCCGGTTTTGAAACTTGAGTTCCACACACTGATTATGCACTGTGGACATTGTTGTTGCTATTTGATCGGTACAACATTACTTACGTATCCATGTACACTTGTACATTTGTCGCCATTTTAACAGTTTACTGTTTGTTTCTCTAAGTCAATTACATATGAAGCTCCCACGACCAAAGCAATCAACAATTAACCTAAAAATGCCAATCAATCTGGACTAAGGCAAAGCAACATCGAAAAAAGAAAACAAATTATTTTTTTGATAAACACAGAACACAACGACAAGTGTAAACAGCAGGTAAAGTAAGAGGAGAGATACAATAAACTGCGCTTTAATCAACCGCAACAGAAAAGTGCTTAACATTGGCGCAACAGAATTCTGTTAGGCATAACAGCGGCTGGTTTTATTCTACTTTATTTTGGATATTTTTGGTGGGTGCAAAAAGCCAAAAATAATTGCCAGTTGGTAGGCGGCGGGAGAGAGAGAAAAAGAGAGAGGTGTTGGGGCTGGCGCATAAAATGCGACGCAAAATATTTCGCCAGAAAATGCAAACAAAAAAACGGCGAAAATCTAGAAATTCGAGGGAGGAGTTGACGCTTTTGGGCGTGTGTGTGTGTGTGTGTGTGTGTGTGTGTGTGCAATCATCACTCACCATTATCTGTGGAAAAGTGGAAATTGAATGCCGGCTAAAATGAAGAAACATATTGAACTTTTCTCTGATTCGGGGAAATCCAGAGAATATAAATGCTGGGCCAGCAATAAAGTTGCAACATTACCAGGAAACACATTTCATACATGCTCATCAAATATTGTGTGCGTGTGTGTATGTGTGTGTGTGTATAAAGAAACATGCATGACGCATTTTCAGTCATATGAGGTTCCTCTAACAAACATTGTCAAAAGCAAATCGCGTTATCAGCAGAGACTCTCTGAGTTCTCTCTCCCACCTCTCTCTCTCATTCCCTCTTTTTATTGTTCTTCGCTAGTTTTTCTTGCAGTACAAGTGTTAACTAACTGTGTGGATCTTAAGTCCCTCATAACAACTGATAATGTGGAGCCTGACTGAAGGTGGGTGGGCGAAGGAAGAAGAAATGAATTACACACACACACACACACGTGCACACTAAAGACTTTTAAAGGTTATTAACTGACTTTAAAGTTTGAGCAGAGCAAAGAGACACACAAAACAAACTCGAAAGAAGAATGATTAATTGTCAAGAACACACACACACACACACACACACATGTGGACCTTACAGTTTGACAGATACTGATAATTCATATCTCCAAATATGTGTGCTGCATATGTGTGTGTGTGCATTTATGTAAATATCATTAACATGTGTTTGCACATTTGTTGCTTAAGTTGCACGCACCTAAATTGGAATTTCTTCGAATTTTTATATCACGACGCATAACTCAGCAAAGCCAATGGCAAAGCAAATGCCCGATGTCGCTGTCGATGCCGTCGCCTGCGTCGTCGTCGTTGCTGCTGCTGTTGCTGCCGCCAACGTCGTCGCTGTTTCTGTTTTGTAGTTGTTGTTATTTCTGCTGCCCTCGTCGCGCTCATTTAATATCACACACGTTTCATATTTTTCCGTTTTTCATGTACATTTTTTTTTTTTTGGTTCACTACGTTTTCTTCTTTCCCTTTTAGCGCAAACCTTCTTGTTGTTGCTGTTTCAGTTACGTTTCTTCTTATTTTTGACTTGTGACGTCAGCAGTTAAGAAATGTAATTTTTTTTTTTATTTGTTGTAGATATCACATAATTGTTGTTGTTGTTGATCGTTTGTCTGTCTGTCGGTCCGAAAAATGATTGTTGTTGTTTAGTTGCGCTCTCTGTGAATGTGTGCAGTTCAGTTCAGTTCAGTTTCTTTATTTTATTTCTTCTTTTCATCAGTTTTCTTCTCACATTTTGTGCGGCGCCGCGCGCTAAACGAACTTCATGGGCCACGACGTAAACGCAAAGTGAGTGCCTGAGTGTGCCTGGTCTGGCCTGGCCGACGTAGTAGTAAATGGAGTCGCCGGCAAGTCCACACACAACAGCGAAAGAGAGTATCACACGCAAAGAGAGCGAGAGATTGAGAGAGAGAGCGTACGAAGTGCTCACAGAGAAAACGTAACGGAACGACAAATAAGGCGTCGTTACGTTAAGCAGCAACGTGCTGTGGCGGCGACGGCGGCGGCAGAAACGGGGTGCTGCTGCTGCTGCTGATTTCAGTTGTTGTTGTTGCTGGTGCTATTGTTGTTGTTTGCAAGGCCAGTTTGGACATCCTTGATGACGTCACTGAAGTACTCGGACAATTGTCATTGCATCATGCTTAATGAACATTGATTTCGCGACGTACTCAATGGTTTTTCTCCACGCGGCCGCTTTTACGTAGTATGTTTTGCGTTGTCGCTACTTTTTTATGTGTGTAGCAGCTCAGTGGGCAGCAGCAACAGCAACATCAACAGCGACACGACCACGGCGACGGCGACGGCGACGACGACAGCAACAACAAACAGACACGACCAGCAGTGCTGAGCGTAAACGAAAAACTGATTACGGCGAATTAGCTGCCGCCAATTTGAACTGTTATTGCCTCTGCTTTTGACTCTGTTAACGTGCGTGTTTGTCGCGGCGAATTCAAGGCAGCAGCTGAAAGTGCTCTCAGCAGAGTTGTGACAGCTGAGAGAGAAAGAGCAGGCGTAGCAGCAGCAGCGACGACAGCAGCGCCGCGCAGCAATAACGTAGGCAGCAGCAGAAGCAGCGACAGCAGCTGAGTGGGAAATTTTTCACGTGTGTGTGTGAGTGGAACGTAGGCAGATGCTTTGTGTGGCATGTGGATGGCAGACTCAGAGTGGGTAGGTGTGCGACCAGCATGTGTGTGCGTGTGTGTGAGTTTGCTTTTAAACCGCGCTCTCTCTCTCTCTCTTTCTCTGTCTTGCTCGCTCAAATGCCGGCTACAAAAACTGAGAGACGGAAGTGACGTGCCGCCTCCAACGTCACCGCTACCGCACCCACAAGCGGAAGACTCTATGTACAAATAAATACTTGCTTAAGTATGGGCATAAATACATATGTACATACACACACAAATACATACATACATACACACATATGCATATGAGCGTATATGAGTCTTCTTCGATTTCCCACTGTCTTTTCTGTGGCTGGACAGTGTGTGTGTGGTACGCATGTTACGCGTGTATTTTATTACTAACAGCGCTGCCAATTACACTTTTTTCCCGTCAAATCAGGCTGTTATTTAAGGCCTGGATTTAAATGTTAATATAGCTAAATATAATTAGCTATTTTCGATTTGTTATCATGCAGTTTTGGCGGGAATATTTGCAAGCCTAACGAGCTTTAAACAAAGTTTGTAAATATTCAATTATATGTATTTAAATCAATGCAGTTGCTTTTTAGCTTTTTTATGACTTTTTTTTGGTGTTTTTATGAATTTCATCTCTAATTTTCAAACTCGTTTGCATATTGAAGTGGTTTCTATTTAGAATCAAATTGTTTCTTTTAACAAAATGTTGCCATTGCATTTTTGCATTATATTTATAGCTTTTTTTCAGCTTTATTTTTAAAAAATTTGGTTACGCTTCTTTGCCTTTTTTACATTGTGTTTTAAACAGCCTTTTCTGTTTCTTAAGAGTTGGCAGCACTGTTTACTACCTCAACAATGTTGCCAAGTAGTTTTTGGGGCAAAGAAATAATAATTCGTAATGTGTTATGACAAAAATTATGATAAGTAATTTGATTGTTTTTGTTTGACACAATTTGAGCTTAACTCGTGCAGAGTTTGGCATTTTCTCTTAAGTTCAATGAACTAGATAAACACATCTGCTCAAATAGGTAGCTAGCTATGTAAATAAGTGTGTGTGTGTGTGTGTGCGTGTGCATTGGTAACTGGGCTACGCACACACAAATGTATCTATTACTGAGAAAAAATCAAACAAAATATGGTAAATATGTCGCGAAACTCACGCCCCAGCCCACAAAACGGAGTCTTTGGTTTTGGTTTCGGTTTCTTTTCTTCTCTGCTCTCCTACTTCACTTTCCATTTCGTGTCCTCTTCCTGCTGCAGCTAGAGCGAGACAGCAGGCAGCCAGACGTACTCACACACGCATTTCCAGTTAATTAAAAGTATTTATGACACACTGCATACACACATACATACATAAAAAATGTCTTAAGTACAAAAGTCCACAAGGATCGTGGGAAGTTCCAAGCGCAGACGATCGCAAAACGAGCTCAAAAATATCATATGTGTGTGTACGTGTGTGTGTGTGTGTCTGTGGATATGGTATCTATCGTAGCAAAGAAAAAAAAGCAGTGCAAAAAAAATACAGAGTAGTTTGCAGACGTTTTACCCTGAAGGGGTGACTCCTCGTTGGGTTGGGTGGCTTCCCTGTGAAAAATCGACAACGAAAACCAAGAAAAAAAAAAAAAATGATACTCTTCTTTCTCGTCTGCTCAGTCAAAAAGCAAAAAACATATCAAAATGAAGGTAAAGGATAACAGCGTCTTATAAAGTCTGCCTCCCTGTGGGGTCATGAGAAGCTACAGAGACCAAACACATAAAAATGACTGACAAAAAATTTAGATAATATGAAAAAAATTGAAAATAAGCAGCAATAGAATTGGGAAACAGGAAAACAAATTTACTTTTACCCAAAGGGTTGCGCGCTGAGGCAGTCAATTTGTCTCTGGGTATATGTATATATATATATAGAGAGAGAGAGAGAGAGAGAGAGATAAGGAGTGAGGACTTAAATTAAAAACACATTTTCAGCAAAGTATTTATTTTTTGAGTCTAGAGAGATTGGAACTGTTTAAATACTTATTTTTTCTCTGTATTATAAATATATATACTTTACTGATATTATATACTTTAAAATTGTTAATACTCCTTACTATTGAAAGTATTTGATTTTTTATTATTTTTAAATTGAAAATATATTTTGATAATTTTGAGATAATTTAGATAAGGTGTTTAGTCTAGAGCAATCGGAAATGTTTTAGTTATTTATTAGCATTAGTTATTTTTTCTTTGTATTATAAACTGATTTGGTATATTTTACTTTTTACTATTTTATAGTAATTGATTTATTACTTTTATTAAAAATTTAAAATATATTTGGTCATTTTGAGGTAATTTAGAGAAGGTGTTCAGTCTACAGAGATCGGAACTGTTTTCTTATATATGTTTAATATATACTAAACATTTTAAATATATTTTATATATGATTTTAATAATTTTTGTATACATTCAACTATTTTTGCATATTCTTTACTTTATTTGTAATATTTATTTTCTTGTTTTATTTTATATTTTTAGTTTTTCTGGTCCAAGCAGTATCTAATAAAGCTGTTAAGCGGCAGTCAATGCACTTACAGGGTATCATAAGTATTTGACAAGCCAGACGAAATGTGCCGGCAGCATAAAAGCGGCATGAGTGCGCTGTGAGGATGCTCGCTCTTCTGCTCATAATCATCATCATCTGCAGCAGCAGCCGCAGCAGCAGCAACCCCTTTTGCAGTGGGGTGCAAAAACTCTTTTACAGCCTCTGTCGCTGCCGCTGCCGCTGCCACTGGCGCTGCTGCTCTGATGCTGCTGCTGACATGGGAAATGAATGAGAGATGATGGAGAGAGAGAGAGAGAGAGAGCGACGACGACGTTGCCGGCACAGCAGACATGCCGGAGAATGCAATCAACTTGAAAACTACTTGAGAATCTGAGCGACGGCGCGATATTCAAATTTGAAAATAAAAGTGAAACAAACAAAGAGAAGAAAAAAAAACATGCAAAAACGCATTGAGAGAAACCAACGAAGGCGACGGCGACGTCGCCGTTCTACGTTGACGTTGACGTCGCTGCATGTTTGACAGAATGTCAGTCACAATGTTGATTGTGTGCAGCAGTTGTTGTTGTTGCTGGTGCTGCTCTTATTGTTGTTGTTGTTGTTGTTGTTGTTGTTGTTGTGTAGTCATTCCTCAACTCTTTGGTTAGGGTGGCCAGGCGATTTCAAGGCGATTCCCTCGTGAGAGCGGGAGAGTGACTACTTGTGTCTGTGTGCCTCTGTCAGTGTGTGTGTGTGTGTGTGTGTGTGAGTGTATTGCTTACTTCCGACCCAAGCAACTAACTTGACGCAACATTTATTGAATTTGGCGACGCCGCCGCCAACTGCGAATTTGTTGCCGTCGCTGAGGAAATTGCTTCGAGCAGGCTTCGCTGCTGCAGCTGCACATTAATAGCAAGTTTCGGAAGTTTGTCTATTACATTTCCCCGTCCACCCACAACTTCATGGGTTTAACACTAATTGCAAATTAATTTGATTTGAATGTTAATCATTTTTACAGACAACGTGTCGCCTAGGGAGAGAGAGAGAAAGAGTAGGCAATCTTTTACATAAACTTAACAGCGCAGACTACTGAGGGGCAGAAATGAGCAGTAACAGTGGGACCAGACCAGGTGGGAAGGCAAATTCCGAAATGTTGCTTTAATATCAGTAGTTCTGGCACTTAAAGAGTATTTACTACCTTTTGCAATAGTGACAGTGGAATGGGACAATGCGGGAAATGTTCTTGTTAATTTATAAATAAAATATAAAGGAATTAAGGAAATTTGCTTTAATTTTAGCAACGCTTGCCATACAATAGGCAGCAAATAATTGTAACAGTGGTACGGAACAAGGTGGGAAATGTTTTTATAGCTTTATAAAATTATATAAATAATAAATAATTGCTTTAATTTCAAGTTACTTCAGCACATTATCATTTCATTTATATAGAAGATGATCAATAAATACATGTTTTTATCGATAGTATCGCATGGGTATCGCTCTCTATTGTGTCAGAAGTAATGCTAATGACTTCTTCACGCTTTCAGTTGTAATTTGTATGTTTGGGGCGTGCAGCCCTATCATGTGCAAGTTAAATGATCGTATAAAAAAGGTTAGCGATGCAACCATTACGGGGTTAGGGTTAGGTACATATATAATGAGTGAGCGCGGGCAGTGGTGAGTCTAACGACTGCTTGACTTAATATAAAAAGCACACTGCATGTCCGCCATTAGAGACTGACTCTACTCACTCTCACCCGGTCTCGGTCTCGGTCTCGATTACGGCGCGGAACAACAGTAACAGTGTACTCGTGTCTGTGTTAAATATAACACATACCCACACACACGCACACACATTATAAGTATATGCGTGTATGTGCTCTATATGGTTAGACAGAAGACAGTCAACACAATCAACTCGTACTCAGTTTCGGAGCCGAGAATAGAGACCGTCGTCTCCAACAGAGTCTCAGTCGAAATTTTTTCAGCTCACGTTCATTGAACTTCATTGTAAGCCATAAAACGCAAGCGATATTCCCCTACAAAAAAAAAAAAAAAACAGAATCCCAACAAAATAAAAGTATAAAGTACAACAATCAGTTAGAGCTTATTATTATTTAATTATTCACTTGAAAGAAATTAAAACAAGAAGAAGAAACTAGAAAGACTGCACAGTCGTGTCGAGTCTGATTAGAATGAAAGTACAAACTGAATTTATGATCAAATAAGTTAGAGGTTATAAGGTTTTTTATGATTTCTTCCCTTCAAATCGAGTAAACCTAATCATGTTGGTCTTTGTCCTTGTTCATTTTACTTTTACTTACATGGTGCTGTCTCTGAATCCCGTGTAGTCTTATAAAGTAGTTAATCCAAAAGGTAATCGCTGTGCTTCGTTTCAGTTTAATTTTGGCAATGAGTTTAGCATTGATTTATGTCATAACATTAGACTATTTCAATTTAATGCTGCTTTTATACGTTTAATAAAAGTTTCTTTATATATATATATATATATATATATATATTTTTTTGTTTTGTTTTGGTAATAATAAGTTTAGAACAAGTAAAAAGTAAACACTTAGCACATATGAGATTTGGTTTAACAGATTAGAAAGAGGTAAAAAGTTAAAGATGATAGAGAAAACGTTCAACACTTTTTTGAAGAATAACAAATAGAACAAAGTGGGGGGAATAATTTCGAGTAAACTTATTGCATTTTTTAAATTTATGGAACTTTTAATTAATAAAGAAAACAAGTATTAGCTTTGAGTTTTAGTCATATTTAATGTGGTGGATGTTTTAGTAATTGATCATTTTATGCGATATTCAGTTGAAATTTTGCTGTTTGTAATTTAGTAATCCTTGTGCGGGGGTAGTTCCGTGTCATAGTTCCGTGTGTGTTTTATTTATTATTTAGTATTTAATTTCGAATTTTTGTTTGCAGTTTTAATATGAATTGTAATGTGTGAAAAACGTGAACAGTAACAAGGAAAACGATAACGATAGCGACATAACGATCAACAACAATATCCGCACGATCTCGGGAGATTCACTTCCACTTTCTGCAGCGTTCGGTTTGTAAATGTTGCGTAGACACAGCTCGAGCTCGAGAGCTCAACCAAAAACGCACACAAAACACAACAACAGAAACAGCAACAGAGCAACAGAGCAACAGAAATTGAAACAACAACAGGAACAGCAACAGCAGCAGAGGATGAAGACAAACAGGAATGCAATTGCAGGGCAGCAGCAACAGCAGTGCGCGTGTGTGTGAGAGCGAGAAAGAGATCATGCGTGCGTGCATACACATACAGAGAGAGCGACAGAGCGCAAGGCGCAGCAAAGGCAGCAAGAGCGGGAGAGTGAGTGTAACAGAGTAACGGGGAGAGTGTACAACAGGAATGCAACAGCAACAGCAACAGCAACAGCAACAGCAACAGCAGCAGCAGCAAGGGAGGATAATGCAGCGATCTCTCTCTCGCTCTTCTTCGCTCTCTCTCTTTGCTCAACCCAACTCAGACAGGGTTGACAATAAAATAATACAAAACTTTTCATAAATTGCCTTTGATTTGACACGCCAAAAAAAAAGCTGAGCATCTACAAATAAGTTCAAAATGTTGTTGTTGTTGCAGTGGTGGAAGGGGGGTGTGTAAGGTACGGTTACCTAACGACAGGTGCTAACTAGTTCTTTGTGGTCTAGGCGCAGTCCAGTCAATGAACTCGGCCCAGTTGCAATAAGCACTACTGCAGCTGCAGTTGCCGAACATAAGTACATACAGAAAGGAAGACGAAGAGGGAGAGAGGACAAAGGGAAATGAGAAACAAAACAATCGGCATTATAATAATCACAAAGAGCTTGGCCAACAAAATTACAGAGCAAAGCAAAAGAAATCATAAATTCAGCAAATCAAAAAGCTCAAAATCCATAAGCAATTTGAAAATTAATCAGATCCGAAAGTCGAAAAGGCGAATTGCGAAATTTGAAAAACGGATATGAAACAGGAGATGAATTGCCGCCCCAAAATGCAAACGAAACAAGGAGGGAACGTGGAAAGTGCAGACAGACAGAGACTGTACTCCCTCTCCCCTTCCCCAAGTTGAGTTGAGTTTGTTTCCTCGTATCCTGTATGTTCCTCGTCAAGTTGCATTTGGGATTGGGGTTCGATAAGGTTTGACTTACACTCTTTCGACTGGCTGACTGACTGACGTATTACCCGAGACTGGCTGAGTAATTCCGGAATCGAAATATCAACAAGCGTCTGTTCCTGTGCCTGTGCCTAGGCAGGCACAGCATTTGCAGCTGTCGCCGTCCCGGTACGGTCTTGTTGTTATTGCTTTATGGCTCTCCCTGTCGTCACAAAACGTCGTAGCACATGCCAAAACACACACACACACAGAGAAAGAGAGAGAGAGGGGGATAGCGTGTGTATGTTAAGAGAGACTTGAAAATTGCCCTGCTGTTTAGAAGTTCGTTGAATTCTTTCGGTAAGGTCTTCAACTGATAAGGAATACGTAAGGGGGACGAGGGTGTTGAGAGGGGATTGTACGCTAGAATTTCTGTATTTGTATTAGTCAGCTCAAAACGAGGCATTACTTTATAGGTTAGATTGTCCCAGATTGTCTGTGATTCCATATAATACATAAGAACGGCTGAAGAAGAGGGTGTTTGGCTTTTGTGGATGAGTACACGAACCCCTAGAGTTCCTAGCTTGCGCATCTAATAAGTTATATCTACTCTGTATAGGTTAAATTCTCTGTAATTCCATCTAAGATACTAGAACAGCTGAAGAAGAGGGTGCTTGGCTTTTGTGAAGGAGTACACGAACACCTAAAGTTCCTAGCTTGCGCGAGTTTATGCATCTTATAGGTTATCTCTATTCTTTATAGGTTAGAGACTGTGATTTTATCCAAGATACTACTACAGCTGAAGAAGAGGGTACTTGGCTTTTGTAAAGGAGTTCACGAACCCCTAGAAGGTTAGATTGTTATAGGTTAGGCGGAATAGGTTTGGTTTAATCTTTCTTTAATATTAGCCAACTCAAACTAGACTATTGTCTTTGGTTTGCATTGATTGAACGATCATTATCAAGTGGAACATAGTGTTCTATCTGGTATAGTTCAACATGGTACGGTTAGACTGAACTGAAGTTAACCTTATTGATTAAAATGCGAGCTAAGAGAGGGTTTATCTCTCACTCTTTTTGTGGGACTAGTCCCACCTCGTCGGCAACTGGACCAACTTGGCTCGAACCCAACTCGATATCTGCTGTGGTGTATGGTGCGCCTAAGGCTGCCTCGCATCGGGTGCTCATTAAATCTCTGACTACCTGGCCAGCTTACCGGTTTTCAAATTTGGGATATGCGCTCACGTTTTTCAGCTATTTTAAGTAACAATGCAGTGAGTGCGAAAGAGAGAGCAAGAAGCAGAGAGAGAGCGAGGCAACTACAAAAGCTGTGCCGGGACAGGGCACAAAAACAAGAAGAACCTTCGAAAAATAAACAGCAAGCAGAGAGCGAACCAGAGGCAGAGGCCAAGTACGAGAAGTACATTCATAAGATATTTTATGCCGAGGTTCAGCTTCAGCTTCGACTTCAGGTTTGGGTTCAGGTTCAGTTCTATAGGTAGAGCAGGCCCAGTCTCGTCTGCCTAACCTCCTCCTCCTCCTCCTCCTCAACATCATCATCATCGTCGTCGTCGTCGTTGTCGTCCTTCTTTTGCCTCATCTTCTGCGTTCGTTGCGCTTTTGTTTTTTCATTCACGAAATTCCTGGAAATTTGTAGATCTGTAAATCTCCGAAGATGTTGTTGCTGCTGTTGCTGCCTGTTGTTGCTGTTGTTGTTGTTGTCTCAGTGTGTGTTTCCTATGAAAGAGACAGAAGCAGTGGCGACAGGACATACTGGCTGCAATTAGCCTTAAACTAAAGCTTCCCCCCCCCCGCTCTCTCTAATGGGGCCTGGAGCGTGGGAGATTCCGCGCGGATGTGTTTTTGGGACTGCGCTTAGATGTTGGGCTTAAATCATATGCAGACCCAGTACAGTACGAGTACAATGTACTGAGAAGCGAAAAAAGGAACGTAGCAGATGTCCCAAAATGTGGCAGAAACTAATGCCGGAGAATGGAAAACGAGCGAGGAGAAAAGGGAAAGGAAAACGTGGAAAAGAAGTTGCGAGACATGACGATGGATAGGGCCAAAGGCGTCGACGCACCTGGACAATACAATAACAATAACAACAAGAAGAACAACAACAACAAGAACAACAACAACAAGAAGAACAACAACAACATTGGCTTGTCTTGCGCAAAATGTGTGTAGAAGAAGCACCCTTAAAAACGGAAAAGCCAGAAGGTAGCAGTAGCACCCTCGTGCTGAGGGTTCCTCGCTAGCCCACGAGGCACTTCAGAATTTTAGTCCTAGTCGTCGTCGTCGTTGGCGGCGGTTTACCTTCTGTGTGTGCGTGTGTGTGTGTGTGTGTATGTGTGTGTTACAGTAGGAAAGTGGAACGAACTCAGGCTGCACTCGAGACACCACAGAAATCCACAAAATGTCGCTAAGGTAATTTTATGCCTATACCAGGCAATCAAGCAGGGTATGCCAGACGTTGCAGTCAACAAAAGTGAATACAGCGCAATCATGCAGTTTCCTCTTAGAAATAACAAACTATTATCATCTTAAGGTTAATACAGGGTATCTTATAGTCAAGCATCTATTCGCATTGCAAAGATATATTGCGTTACTCAGTTGTCCCGTTTGTAATTCTTGCAAAATATGCAACAGCGGCAACAATTTTTAGGGATGCAACCCAGTTGTAGTCCAACAGGGATCAATCTCTCTTCTGCCCCCTCTTCCCCCGTCTTCCCTAACCCAGCCAACAGCACTATCTCTCTGTCTCTTTCTTGCCTGTTTGTACTAGTATTAGAATTGGGCGCACTCTGTAATTGTTGCGTTGCGTTTCCTGCAATTCAACAGGAAATGGAAGTGGTTTTTGTGTTGCACAAATTGTTGTAATGGAACAAGAGCAACAACAACAACACAGCCGACGTCGCTGATGAAGTGGAGCGTCATACAGTGGGACACACGAGGTCATAGATGTAACGAATTTGGGTCGCAAGTGAAGTACAGAGCACGACAGACAGGCGGGTACAGCACACCGCCCCCACCCACCCTCGCATGGAGACTAGAACAATGGAAAAATAAGGAAAGAATATCAAATCACATGCATAAGTAGGGTTATGTCTATGCCATGCATTCAACAAGGTGTTAAAAAGAATAAGGACTAGCATATTCTACTTAAATTTCAGCAAGGTTGCATTACAAATAAGGGGGGTGTCAGGAGAAAAGAAAGCTGCTTCCCATTGTATATGTATAGATTGTAAGGGTCGAACAACTTTATATATAATATTATAGCGTGCTTTAGACTTTCGAATTGAAGTTGAAAACTTAATACATTTTTAACAAATATCATAATTATTTTTTTATTATTATTTTATTTTGTGTTTCCCTTCCAGGGAACCTTCTTAAATAAGGTTACCAATTCCCTCAAACAATAAATTTGTCTTTCCTTATTTGTTTCTTAACAAATATTATAATTGTATTTGTTTATATTAGTTCAAGTAAGTTGAAGAAGGAGGTGTAGAATCGGCAGACAAGTGATTCAATCTTTAACTCTAGTTAAAGTCTAAGACGATCTTGAGTAAAGACTCAGTCCTGATCAACCCAATCTTTTCTATTAATTAAAGCAATATTTAATATTCTATTTTGTGTATATCAATTTCAATTTCAATTTCCCTTTTTAAATAAGATTTCCAATTCCCTCAATCACAAAATTTGTCTTTGCTTATTTGTTTGTAACAAATATTATAATTATGTTTGTTTATATTCGTTCAAGGAAGTTGAAGAAGGAAGTGTAGAATAGGAAGACGAGTAACTCTTCTACTTATATAACATAAATTTCAATTTTAAACTCTAGTTAAAGTCCATGAAGGTCCATTCCAATTATTCTATTGGCTCAACCAATATTTCACATTCTATTTTATATATTCCAAATAAACGAGCTGAAAACTCTCTTAAATTATGTTTAAATTTCCCAGAAACACTTAATTTGTCATTCCCAAATTAAACTTTCAAATTAGTGCTAAGCAACTTTGCTCCACTGTGCTGCATTTCGTACTCAATCGTGTGTCCAAACAAGCCAAAGCCCAAAGTCCAATGCAGCCATTGACATGTGCCAAATGACGGCGACCCCTCCGGCAAGGGTGACCGTTCCCTGTGCCCCTTCCCCCTGTTGTCGAGCGCAGAGAGCGAGGGCACTGAGCTAATAATTAAAGTAAAGTAAAGCGGCAGCAACCCCTAAGCAAGGGAGTACCCATTCAAATAGGGTGAACTAAATGTGAAATACACCAAGTTGTGTTCGGTTTCTCCTTCTACTTCTTTTTTTTTTTTTTGTTTTTCGCAAAGACCGGCGACGAATTGTGTAAAGAAGAAAAAAAAAAATGCATTGTAAATTAGAGCAGCCTGGCGAGGGGTAGGTCGGGGGTAGTGCCACGGTAGTGCAGAGGGTTGTTGTTGCTGCTGCAACAACTAAACAATTGTGTTGTGCTGCCAATGTTCAAAAATTAAGAAAACAGCTGGCGTTTCTTTCTTGGACGCGCGTGTCAAGGCGGAAAAACCTTGACATAACTGCGAAAACCATACACAGATTATGTTCCAGGTGATATCTAGGACCTCCTCCTCCTTCTTCTTTCTCGCCATCTTCCTTTGCTTATCCTCCTCCTTGGGCATGGGCATGGGATGCAATTACATGGGTGAGATTCGAATCACAAACGGAGCAGAAGCGGAGAGCGGGTTAAAACGGGCGTTAGGGTTCGTTAGCCCGCGGCTGCACTACCATCAGGTAGAAGAGGCCGGAAAAGCGTTAAGCACGCGAACGCGGATTTTCAGCTCTCTGCCTTCCTTCCTTCTCTCCCTCTCCTCCTTCTTCTTCCTCTGTGTGTGTGTGTGCGTGTGTGTGTGTGTGTGAAAATCAGCCTTGCATGGCAAATCCCTCAAGCCAACTCGGGCTCGTTGGATTAATTAGCATTTGGTTTAGAAGAAAATCTTTAAATTTGGGTCACCCTAAAAACCGTACCCAGGCACAGGCATATGTCAAGCTAATGTCAAAGCAAATTGCGAGTGGGAACATTTGAAATTGATTTGTAAACTCGTTGAAATTAATTCAAACAACCAGTTTATGCATACCCTGTATATGTTTCTTTGAAAATGGACGAATACAATTGCCAGTAGTTATGCTATAAGCAGAGTATATATGGGTTGTCATTACCCTCATTTGCTATGCAAACCAGATATTCTTCTAGCCTTGTCCTGTCTCAACGTTTGTCGTTGTCTTTGATGTACTTCGAGTTCATTTGTCTTGTGCGATCTTTAGCTAACCCTGCATATTGTATTGCCACGTCTGTTTGTCCACGGTTCAGTGGACTTTCGAAAGGGTTAACAACACACCTCGAACAACTTGATCTGCATATGGTGTTTACTTAAGTCTGCTCTCTCAGTTATCGGCTAATTTTTTCCCTTTGCGCAAAACTTACCAACAGTTCAATAGGTAAAATATGCATGCAATCTGTAAAGTAAATAGAGACAGAGAAGTTAAGGAAATATTATTCGACTTGATTGAGATCTTAAGATCTTATGAGCTAGATAATGTTAATCCTTCATTCATCCATCGTTACAACAAAAACAGCTCGTTAGACGCGAGAGACTTACAACAGGTTTGCTTTGAAAACATATTTGAAATTCAAGTGGGAACCGTGTAGATCGCATCAAACAGAGGGAAGAGAGGCTGACTAGATCTGAACTATCTAGATTTATATATTTCATACAAAGTTGTCCCTCAGTATATACGACATCAGAATAGTTCTCTGTTAAAGGCAGTTATAACTTTCTGATCTTAGAGAGCCTCGGCCGATCCCGGCCCGAGTTAAGGCAAATATTAAACCAAGTTATGGGGCCTGCTTGGGTTAGTTTTGAAAATACTCTTGCGATTTATGCGTCTGTCAAGAGTCGAAACCTGATTTGATGACGGCGCAAGAGTTTAAAGGGCTCGCGTAGCTAGAGAGAGAGAGAGAGAGAGAGAGACAGAGGAGAGTAGGAGTACGACAGAGCGAAGCAGCAAGACTGTGAAGTTGCTGAAGTCGTCACTGTGTGAAGTCGCCAGACTCTACTGAAATTCCTGGCCAAAGTGCCGCACAATAGAAGAAGAAGAAGAAGAAGAAGGAGCCAAAGCAGCAGCAGCAGCAGCAGCAGCAGTCAACAGAAGTTGGAAGAAGTTGGGAGTCATCGTTCATTGCGTCTGCTGTGCAGCATTCCATGAGAGACTCCGACTGGGAGTTTGCCGGCAACTCTCGTGCTGCTTCTACTCCTGCTCCAGTTGCAATTCCAGTCTCTCTCTCTCTTCGTCATCATCAACTGATTGCCACATGTTGCACACACTGTGAGAATGAATTTAATTAAAGACAATTTTCCAACATTTGCAAATGCGGGACCAATGCAGCGCCACAACTAGCTCAAAGTCTAGTTGTGATTGCACAGTGGGCCCCATCTGCATATTCTTAACTTTTGATATTAACTATAATTGACATGTTATGTTATGATCATGACAAGATATCACTAAGGCTACACATGCGACTTCATTTTTTATTGCTATACGTTGTATAGGTCGGAAAGTTTTGATCGAAATAACTTAACTTTAGAATCAAAGTTAGATAATAATCAAAGTTAGACATTAATCAAAGTTAGAGATTAATCAAAGTTACACATTAATCAAAGTATAGTTTTTCCATTTCATTAAGGTCGGACAACTAAAGTCTGATTTTTTAGCTATTATCATTTTGGGAACACTGGTTTAAACAGCTGACGCACGTTTCGTGTTTTCTATCACTGTCAAACATCTTCAGTTTTGTCTATAAATTAACCATAAATCGCCTTACAAACGACCAAGCCAATTATTGAATTTTATTATCAAAATGCGTGCTCTGTTAAGAAAGTTCCTCGCGCGCTTCTTCTTCCATTTGATGGTCAGTTTAATCGACCCACTGTAGCGGCTATTCGGGCTATTGTGACTAAATTTCGCATCAAATTTACATTGTTTAACATTAAACCACCAACACGTTCAATTAGCCGTCTATATTGTGCGATTTAACGCCTGTAGACTATTTTTTGTGAGGTTATGTTAAATCAAATGTCTATACAGACAAGCCCGCTTCAATTGACACATTGGAGGATAATATTGAATTATTTTTTCTTGAGATACTCGCTGAAATGTTGGAAAGAGTATGCCAAAATTGGACTAAGGCGCAGTCACGCTCAACATTTCCATGAAATAATCTTCAAACATTGAATTATATAAACCGTACTATCGATTCAAATAAAGATTTCATGCATTTCTCTAAATTTTAAGTGTTTCTTTTGAAAAACTTTTCTATAGCTCTTAAAAAATCACCCTTTATATCCTATACAATAATTAATATATATAATATATAATTTAGGAAATATCAGAGGAGATAACACCCTGCAAGGGTATATAACCTACGCAATGTCGAAGGTATCATTTTCTTATTTATTAGCACTAGATTTCGCTCTGATTTGCTGTACTCAAAGTCCACTGTGCAGCACATTTTCTGGTTGCAGGCAACAATGCCAATTAAATCACATTTCAGTGGCACATTAAAATGCAATAAATATATCTGTGTGCGTGCGTCTCTCCTCTCGCTCTGTGTGTGTGTGTGTGTGTGTGAAGCAGCGTCTGCCATTGGAGCGTTTCAAAAATATTTCATGCCCGGCTCAATGCAGACATAGTGCACCCCCCCCCACACACACACTACTTCTAGGGTTGTCCTGTTATTGCGCATGCTCCAAAAACTACGCGTAGATGTTGCAAATGGGATAAGCAAAGCATTCCGAGCTAACCAATCGGAGGCAAACTCAGGCTGTAGCAGTTCTACGGCTTCCCGAAAAATTAAACTGTGCACAGTGTACAGGGGGGAGAGGGGGGAAGAGGCCGTGCAACGTAGTGTAGCCATGTCCAGTTGAAGTTCCTCAGCTCACGGCATTTTTGCCGCTCTCATTGCATTTTCAGCATAATTTGGCGTAATTTTACAGCGTACAGCGGCAACCGAAATTGTTTTCTTGCTCTGCCGATCGCCGCTTTAAAGGGTATCAACTTGTGTAACCCCTCCCTGCCCCTACCCCTACCCAACATGTGCTCCCTCTGGGAGGGGTGGCGCGTGAAACTCGTGATATCGAGCTGACCACGAATTATGCTGCGGAATATTGAACAGTCTCAAGGTTGTCCTTGTTGTCTTCGCCTTCGTCACGCTTCTCTCCCCCTCCACCACCTTGTGCCCTCCCCCTCCCGGGGTAACTCCAGCTGCGAGCGAGCAAGTGGTAGAGATCGTGAGAGCGAGAGAGACAAGGCAAGACGGCTTTTGTTTTATGTCTGTTGCCAGTTTTGCAATAAACAACGACAAAATAAACAAGAAGAGATGCAAGTGTAGGTGAGAGACAAATAACATTGCATTCTCTGTGTGTGTGTGTGTGTGTGTGTGGGAGGGGGGGATGACGGGGGAGCAAGTTCCTATGCAACAATGTATAGCAGAATAAACAGAGAATATCATCTGTATAACACATTTAACATTGCAAACAGTATACATTACATTACAGTCTCTGCTATATCTCTAACTGCTGCATTTGAAATGCTAATTAACAGGTACTTCACATGCTACATATGCTAGTTATGTTAATAAGCTTGCTTATGTTATGTGCTATGTTAAATGACAACACTGACAGAGTTGCATTTGTCTATCAATTGTATGGTAAATAGTTTCCCCACTCCACACAGCTTGCGATCAACTTTCCAGCTTAACTGTGGCTCGCGTCGTCCTTCCCCCACCCCCTTACCCCTACACCCCTCGAGTTGGTGTCCAGTTGCGGCTAAAAAAGAAAACCGCAACAGAAATATTTCTGGCATTGCAAATGAAATAAATGAAGTTAAGCCAATTTGAGGTTAAGCCCCAAAGAAGGAATTCATTATTTGTGGGGAAAAAAAAGGAGATGAAGAGATAGGGAGAGCGAGAGCGAGAGAGAGGACAAAAGACGCGCGTGTCTTGCGTGTCCTGTCTGGGCCGGGCCTGAAAGTGGAATTTGTGCAACCACAGAAATGCGACAAATGCAACAATAGCTGTAAAGCGAGAAGCACAAGAGGAAGAGAGAAACCGCAATAAACTTGTGTGTGGAGATAAGATGCAAGAATTCGCAAAAGATAAGAACACAAAATAAAAAAGAAGCACAAAGCAACACAGAGAACATAGTGGATAACAAACAGGGGGGTAAGCGTGGGAAATGAGAGGGGGAGGGAAGGGTATGTGGGGTGTGGTTTCAGTTACTAGCCAACATTATCTAGTCGTTATATAATTCGATAAAGTAGTCGACAAATTCAATTTAATAAATACTTGAGTGTGTGAGAGGGAGAGAAAAAGAGCGAAAGAGAGAGAGAGCAATCTAGCAAAAGTTCATTCGAAAATTCCGCAGACACCGCCAATGTTGCTGCCAGCATCGCAGTTGACGTCGTCGCTGCCATCGTCGGGCAACTCCAAAAGGTCCAGCAAAACGTAAACAACAACCAATAAGGCAAGAGAGCCAAGCAGGAGAGAAGAAGATGTGGCGTTAGCGGGGGGAACGCAGCCAAAGGCGGCGACATGAAAAAATAAAAACATCATTCGAAAGGCACAGAGAGAGAGAGAGAGGACGGGAGGGAGAGCAAGAGAGTGCAGTGAGCCTTGCTGTTACTCGAATGTTAAATACACTTATAATCAAACGATTTGGCAACATTTGAATATTATGCTAGCGCACTTTATTTATGTTAGCTATAACACACATACACACGTTCCATATGCAAGCCAACAGTTGTGCCGACTCATTTGCATGCGTAGATAACAATGCGCTGTTAATAACATTTTAAATGCATATTAACATATGCATAACATAATAATTAGGTGGTTCAACTTGCACGTGTGCTTAGATTATGTTATTTAACATTTGCAATAGATATACATTTCTATCAACCGCGAATACTTTTATATATGCTGGGTATCTCACAGTCACATGCACTCGTTACCAAGGTGCTGCTTTAAGGATGCGTGGCAACCCTGTCTGAGTTGGCTTGGCTTGGCGCTGCCGACGTCGACTGCAAGCACATGCAGAATTCCATTGAAATCGTTTGAAAATTGAGCCTGCTGCACTGAGCACACTGGGAACAGAGAGGAATCTGCGGAGCACAGAAGGGGAGTGGGGTGGTAACATTGGTCAGACGTCGTCCATCGTGGTGTCGTAATAAATATGCACTGAGAGAGGGCACACCAGAATCGGCTCTTCTAGCTTCATGTGTGTGTTTGCTCGTAAAATGTGTAAAAATAACAAAGCAAATGAATTGCAGTTTAGCAATAAAGTATAAGGGAAACGGATGCGCGTTACGAGCTTTGAAAGAGGCTGAGAGGACCATGTCTGCTGCTGCTCCCTCTGCCTCTGTCGACGCCGCTGCGGCTGCACCCGCATAATAAACCAGAGTTAAGCGCATATGTGTGTAATAATAAAGTGTCAGAATGTGTGTGTGCGCAACTTTTTGCATGTAACGACAAGAACAGTGCAAGGCAAAGAGAGCGGGAGAGCGGAAAGGAGAGAGAGAAGGGCGTGAAGAGAGCACGGCCTCATCAACGACTACAACTACAACTACAACGGCAACAGTGTTGCTCCTACTAAATTGCAAGTGCAAAGCAAAATAAACAAGTAACGAAAACTAAAAAGGCACCTACTCGACTTGTGAATACCCTGCAGATGAATTTTTAACTCCTTTCTAGGAAAATTGCTAGTAAATGATGAACGCACTCAAGGTGGAGTTACCAGATGGTTGTTTGCCAGTAGATCGGTAGTTTGCCTAACTGATAAATCAGTAGATAAGGCAACCCTACACTTAAGGTGACATTAAGCCGGTCATAACCTCAAATTGTTACAACTTGCACAATATCCTTCTTTGCTCATCTTCCATGGATTCTGTTGAGTAAAGCAGAAGAGAGGGAGAGAGAAAGAAAGCCGGCATATAAAACGTTTCACAACAACAACAAAACATCCGGCAAGTGCCAAAGCTGAGCAAGCGCCACACACAGACACCGACACCAGAGCAGAGCCAACATGCAATCAGCGGCTGCGGCGGCGGCGCTGGATGCAGCGACTGCGCGGCTTTGCTGAGAGCAGACGCGACGCGACGCACAAAAACAAGTTGCAAAACGAACAATTCATAAAGCTCTTCTCTGCTCTCTCTCTCTCTTCCTCTCTCGCTCTTACTCGTTTCTGTCTGCGCTCTGCGTGTGGCTCTGCATGGAAGTGGAGCTCGAACACGAAAGCGGCGCAGACGACCACAACGACGACGACGACGGCGGCGTCAGCGTCGACGTTGGCCAACGCAGCAAAATTTCATGAATGGAATTTGTAAATTTTCTTTTCATTTGCAACGTTGCGCTGTTGCTGCTGCTGCTGCTGCTAATGTTGTTGTTGTTGTGCAGCGCTAATCATGTGGAGAGAAAGAGAGAGAGAGAGAGACAGACCCCATGTGGGACAGACAACAACAACAACAATAATGTTGCAATGTGGTTGCACTGTCTGAAACGGGTTTTGTGGTTTTGCGTATTTGCCTGTTTCCCAGTTCTCTTTCCCCTCTTTAACAGCTGTGCGGGTGTCTTCTGCATGGAAAATGATAACTAAATGAGAGTTTTTTTCAGGTTTTCTAATCAGGCAACTGTGGACCAAAAAAACATTAATGCGATTTTAATTGTTGCTTCGCCTGCCACCTTCTTCTGCTCACCATGCTCTTAAGCACATTTGCACAAAGTGATTTGTGCAGCCAACTTAACAGAGCGCAAAGAAGGCGCGACAGAGAGAGAGAGAGAGAAGTTTTAGTTTGCATTTGTCAATTTCTTGGAATTAACATTTAGAAGTGTTAAGAAAAGGAAACAACAACAACATGTACACGAAGGTAAAACAGAAATGGAAAACAAAACGAGGACAAACACAATGTGCAGTGGAATTTCATTATATAGCGAGACGATTCGCAATTACATGCTGCACATGGAGAAGCGAACTGTGGCTAAAAAGAAGAGCAGACAGAGAGACAAAGGTATCGACAGCGGCGGAACATTAAATGCATGCGCGCAAATATGCGAGAAAGTGTGTGTCTGCCCCGACTGAGAAAACATGTAGAAAGCACACGAGCTGCAATGATACTCTTCTTTAGGCTGCATTTTCGTGAATTTACAGTTCTCAAAGTGAACAGTACGTTAACATTTATTTAACATAGAAGTTACATTTCTGTTATCTTTGATTTGTTTTCAGCTTTTTTATACACTTTGCGCCTTGGCAGACCGTACAAAATATAAGCAACTTCTTGTTTAGCATCAATAATTGCAGGATTAAGCCAAGTCCGTCTGTATGAACGTCGTGAACTCAGCAACTATAAGAGCTGAAGACAACAAATTTGGCATGAAGGTGCCTGTATACAAAACATACAAAAATATAATTGAAAATTTTGAATGCCAAGCTCACAGCCCATATATATTGATAATACGCAGTTACTAAGTCAAGTATTTAAGGCACAATTTGTTTCTTCAGTATACACAAATATAAATAATCTATGCAGCTATTCTCATAATATCAATCTGAACGCACAATAAACACAAAAGTTATATAGATACATATTTTAGCTTTTTTTCTTTCCTTTTAGTTAACATTATAATAAGCATACTTTTTTGGGTATATTTTAGTAGAGCAATACTTTAAAGAGTGCACTTAAAAGGGCGTAGCAGTAAAAATAGTTAATTGACTTTGAACTTGTGCGGGGTCGACGCTAGCATTGTTCTTTATGATGGAGGCAAAGGATATTACTAGCAATTGGTAATTGGTATGCCTCAAGGCTCACATGGATGTTTCCCTAAGTATGTGTGTGTGTGTGTGTGTGTGTGTGTGTGCTAGGGTATAATCTAATCAGGCAATGCGAAACGTGTGTCGACTCAAAGACGAGGGCGTTAGCAATAAAACTGGCAAACAGGCAATAAATTGCAAAGGCAAACAAGTGTGGAACAGCACAGACAGTACAGTAAAGTATAGAGTAGAGGGGAGAAAGGGAGAGAGAGAGATGGAACGAGAGTGAGAGAAGATAAACTAGCAACTTAGGCTTGTTTTATGTTTTTCTTTTATTAAATTTGCAAATCAAACACTATTGAATATAGAAAACTTTACATTAAGATATATCATAAAATATGAATACTGATTTTAATATATACAGCTGTGTTCACAAAAATAGCAGTGCGAGAAATGCAATCAAGTAATGTTATGTATATTTATATATATATAATATCTTATTTAAAACATTATACTGCAATGCATAAGAGTTTAAAATTTGCATTCATTATATATCATAAGTTCCTTTCAAAACTTCAGTTATAATGGCATGAAATCGACTCTCCAAAGAGTAAAAGTCATCAGCATATAATCGATTCATTTATATCAATAACCAAAAATGATATTTCTTCACTTTGGAGCCCTGCAACTGGAACTGGCACTGGGACTACACTTCCCCTTGAGCAGCTGTTCCGGCTGTACAAAAGGTACAAATTATCAACACGAGCGAGCGATGATATCAACGAGCAAAGGAGACTTAGGGGAAATGTTTAATTAAACAGCGAGAAAACTGATGAGAGAGAGAGAGAGAGAGAGAGGAAAGAAATAGAGATAGGCAGCAAGAGGCAACAGGCGGCAGCTGGCTAGAAAACTATTAAAGGAAAAACTAGCCAGAAAAACTGAGCAGGCACAATGAGCAAGCAGGTGCGTGTGCTGTATAAATTATGAGCACGTACGAGTTCTAGCAAGCGCAGGATTATAAAAGATCAAAACAGCAGCAGCAGCAGCAGCAGCAACAGGACGAAAGACAAGCCAAGAAGAGCGAAAGGTAGAGAGGGTAGGGAAGCAAAGCCAAAGGTCAAATAGATTTCCTGCCCTAAGAGAGAGAGATGATGCAAAATGTTGTCCTTAATCTTTGGTTCAGCCGATGCAGCTGCCGTAAAGAAAGTGAAAAGCGACTTTGCCATTTTTCTTTAGCATTGTTTCATTGAAGAAAAATAATAGATAGCAGGCAGGCAGCTGCAGATACAAATGTATCTACTACTGATTTTCATATCTGACAGATGCAGAGAAACACAACGCAAATGGGTCTCATAAATTGCACAACTTGGGATCCTTCAGCCCAATTCCATGGGCATTAGGCAATTAGATCAGAGCAAATCAGGGAGTCGAGCAGACTTTCCCTGAGACCTAATCAAATCGAATCAATTTGGCTTCATTATTTTGGCTCTGCATGTAGAAAATGTCATAGTTGGGTATGAATTATGAGAAGGGTTCTTCCTTCTCTGCTGTGGCATAAGTTATGCTCGGGCATGATGATGTTATATATGAAATACATGCATTTTTTGAGCCTCTGGCAACTGTGGGTTCCATTTATTATTCATGATTTTCAATAATAAATAATGATAATCGTTAAAAAAACATTACAACTTATAGACCTTTTACAGAGAACTGTCTCTGTGCTGATTATAATGGGCGCCTTCGATATCAGTGCCTCTTTTAAAGTATTTCCTAAAGAAATTCAATGTTAAATACTCGATTGCAAGCAAAGTTTCAAAGTTACAGTGATTGTTATTGTGTTGTAACCTTAATGAACTGTCTAGCCTTAAGGTTACGCGTGCAATCAGGTTTGTTATCGATTTACGTGGACGGCAGTGGGCGTGGCAAAATTCTAAAACAAACTTTAGCTGCGCGCAATATTCATCAATATTGTCAGCAAATTTGGCAGTCCTAGCTCTCATAATCTCTGAGATCTAGGCGTTCATACAGACAGACATTGCCACAGCTCGACTGTTGATGCTGATTAGGAATATATGTATATTTATTTTGTGCGATCTGCCACGCCTTCTTCAGCCTGTTACATACACAAAGCTATTATCTTCTTTATGGAATGAGTATATAGAAATATCAATCAATAAAGTTAATTTAACATTAGATTAAATACAAAATAAAACGTTTTAATCTACATTACAAATATTCATTTGAAGTTAGCTCTTTTTTATACCCTCCCACTATTGAAAATGACCAAAAAAGGGTATACTAACTTTGTGCAATTGTATGTAACAGGCAGAAGTAGGCTTGGCAGACCTATGTTATATAAAGTATATATTATATATATATTCTTGCGCAGCATCACTAGCCTAGTCGATTGAGCCATGTCTGTCTATCTGTCTGTTTAAACACACAGATCTCTGCTACAATAAAAGTTTGAAATACCAAATTTGGCAGGAATTCAGGATTCCTGTATACTATACGCTGATCAATTTTATTTCAAATGTTAGTTGTTGTTGTTGCTTTTCTTACTAGGCTATTCTAAAGTAATTGATATCTTTCAGTTTGTCATTAATAAATAAACATTACTTCAACTATTTATTTTAAAATAGAGAGAAAAATATAAATTAATGCCATGAAATGAAGAATCTCAGCACTAGCTAAGCGTTCTTCAGTTATTTCTCTGTTGTTTGCGAGACTTTGGCCTGATCTTCTAGTAGTCTGAACTCAGTTGAACTCTCTCGCCACGCTTAAAGATTGTTCCCTGGGCTCTCGACAGTCACACACACAATGTTGCTGGGGGTAGCCATCCGCTTAGATGACACACATACACATGTATGCACACACTGTTTGCATATGCAACACACACACACACACACACAAACTTAATCAAAACGATTAATCATTTTATCAATGAAGTGCGAAGTCGCATTTGGAGCTGAAAATGTTGTAGCCACAGCGACAGTGTGACCCAATTGACTGAAGTATTAGCTGTTCTTGTTGTTGTTATATTTCTTGTTGTTGTTGTGATTGTTGTTGTCAGCGTCAGCATCATTTATAGTGACGACATCACCCACAGCAGCAGCAGCAACAGCAGCAGCAGCAGCAGCAGCAGCAGCAGTAGCCGCAGGCAGCACAACAACAAACGAGTTGACATGTCTGCGTCTGTCTGTCTCTCATGCTGCTCTACTCCCACTCTCTCTCTCTCTCTCTCTCTCTCTCTCTCTGTCTCTGTCACCGACTGCAGCAACAGCAGGAAATAGATGTCGGGGGGCAGCACTGCTGACGTTGGCTTCAGCTTTTTGCTCCAATTTGCACGCATTGAGAACGAGCGGAGTTAACGTCGCGTCGTCTCTCTCTCTTTCTCTCTCTTTGTGTGCATGTGTGTGTGTGGGAGCCTCAGTCTGAAATTCCATATTCCACATTTCTTGTGCGGCAACAACAACAACAACAGCAGTAGCAATAACAACAATGATGGCGTCGCTTCTGTCGCTGTGTTTTCTTCTTGTTGCTTTCGCGCATTTTAAAAATAGCCAGGCTAGTGAACAGTGTACAACAACAACAACAACAACAACAACAACAACAACAGAGGCAGCAGCAACAATATCAACAACAACAATATCAGCAAAAATAATAACAACAAAGACAGCAACACCAAATGAACAGGCAACAGCAGCACACCGCGCACTGATATACACTTTCTGGCAATTGATTTGGGTTCGGCTTATAGATAAAGAAATTATATTATTATTATAAGAGGATCTGTACTAAAAATTGATTTTTTAGTTGTTTTTTTTTTTTGGACAAACGCTGACGCTCGAGTTCGTTTCACATTTTATTTCACATTCAGCAGCGTTCAATTGAAGCATTTATTCATGACATACTCGCTGAACTGTTGAAAAGAGTATACCAAAATTGGACTAAGCCGCAGTCACGCTCAACATTTGCATGAAATAATCTTCAAACATTCAATTATAATAATTATCTTTAAACATTTATATATAATTATATATATTTTAATTATAACATTTAATTACAGGCTTTGTACTATCGATTCAACTAAAGATTTTATGCATTTCTCTCAATTTTATATTTTTTTTTTTGGAAAAACTTTCCTAAAGCTCTTAAAAAATCACTCATTCTAACCTATAAAATTTATTGTACGCCTGCTGAGCTTAGAGCTGCATTGTCAGTACAGTTTTTTCCATGAATTCTAAGATTTTACCTAGTCTAATTGACTTTATTCCTTTTCTAGTGTAAAGAATATACTGTGCTCTATAAATTACTATATACTATTATATTTTAAAAGAGCCGTTAAAATAGGAAAACATACTAAAATGTTAAAGATAACATTATTCCTTTACAAAATATAAAGTACTTAGAAGAAATACAGCGAAATTTAAGTTATAGACTTGATTAAATTGAATATATTTTACTAAATTTGTTACTTTTATAACATTACTTACAATGATTAAAAATAGTTATTGTAGAATAAATTTAATAAATTCAATAAATACACCATTTAATCTTATATAAAGAAATTTGAATTTGTATAGCATACTTGTAGGGTGCATATGAAGCGATCTTGCTTTAGTTATAGATAAATAATAAATACATATAATATACACTGTAAAAATGAATTGTTTTCTTTATAACATTCCACAAAGTTACAAAACGAGCAATACATTGGGCATACCCCATTGTTAGGGTATCACAGGCAACGCGCAACCCAAAACGACCAAAATCAACAACAACAAAAGGCAACAAAAACATATTAATGAAATCGTTTTTAACTCGTTTCGCTAAAGTATTTTCATGCGTTTTGTCGGAAGGGGGCCGATTCATTCGCTCTCTCTCTCTCTCTCCATCTCTCTTCCCTTCTTTCTCTGTCTCTCTCTTTTGTCCCTCTGCTCTCTCTTGTTCAATTTTGCCACGGCCTGCTTTTTTTTTGTATTTAAAAAAAAGTGCAACAACAACGCGCAACGCGAAATACATCAAAGTATACATACATACATACATATACACACCCGATACGATACGATCAGCAGTAGCACTAAAAAAGACGCGACACGACCCAAGCAAGTCGACGAGGGTCTACAATTAAAATCTCCCAATTTGAAATCAAAATATAACGCGAGTATTTTACAGGTAGAGTACACAGGTATGCATATATAATAAGTATATATCATATGATATAATATATACACGATGTGTGTGTGTTACTTCAGTGTGTCAGTGTTGCTTGTTGGAACAAGTGCGCGTCATTTGTTTTCTTATTAATTGCCGCCACATTTGAATTGTGTGTAAGCCCGCTTCAGGGCGTTGCCAGATCACTTCGAATCGATAATTGAAGCACACAAAAATAATTGAAACTCTTAAAAATTGAATGCCAACAGCTTATCAATTCTAAGAGAAATTTGAACTTCTTTTAGAGTTGCCACCAAGTACAATAGGTTTGATGAATGGCAACAATATTAATGCCATGTGGTATTTGCTTTCATCACCATTACTATCGACAGATAACTCGGACTGTTTTCAAATTATAGAGACAATGAATTGATGGGGAATAAGGGGTGATCTATTATACAATTAATACTTTACTTATTTAAACAATTATTAAAGCATATGAAAGACAGGTTTGAATCGCATGGGGAGCCTATCGATGAAAGAAAAACAAACAAATCACGGTTTTCATGCGTTTTATATCGTGATTTCGTACGTAACCATATTTCTACACATGTGACTGTGTGTAGTGTATATTGTGTAAAAGGCAACTGGCAGAAGGAAGAACAACAAATCACGGCATTTATGTATGTGTGTATATGCGAGACAGAGAGAGAGAGAGAGGGAGAGAGAGGGAGAAGCGAAGCCAAGCGAACAGGTAACAAAAGCAACTGGTTCACAAATGATTGGCCCCAAGTCGAGTGAAGGGCAACAGAGGCAGCAACAGCAGAAGAACTGTGACCAAAAATATGCAGACTCAAGAAGAGTTATACCTCTTTACACCACCAGCACCACCACCACCACCACCTCCCGGCAAACCGATGACGCAGCGTCGCTGTGGAGGTCATCAAACTATGATGACGTCGCAACAAAGCAAGGCAGGCAAAAAGAATTGCAGAAGGAGGAGGAGTAGAATCAGTACTATATGGGGTACTATATATAGTACTACTACTCCCTTTATAGCACAGATTTAGTAACAGTTTTCCCCAACTGAAATTGATACTATCTCTATCTCCCTCTCCCTCTCGCTCTTTGTATTATCACGTGCATGTGGTGAAGTTCCGCGTTTTCATTTTGTATCTGGGTTAATTGTTAAGACTGATAACCTGCGCGTGGAATAGGACAAGAGTAGAACAGAAAGAATATACACTAAAATACAAATCAGTTTAAAGCGGATTTTGCGGTTTTTTAAATACTACATTTTTTAGCTTTGCGGTTTAGCTTGTTTATTTTATTTCCCTTGTGCAATTTAATGTGCAATTTTTAGTGAATTCCTTATGAATTCTAAATTGTAATTTAATATGTTTTCATTTGATTTCTACCATTTATAATGATCTTTATTTGTGATTCATTGAGAAGATTATGCACCAATCGCAAGCTCTCGTAGTGAGCTTTGATACCAAAGCTTTGCTTTGCTTCGGTTTAATCTATAACCCTTTGACAATAGGTACTAACAATCCATACCATATCAAATGGTTGTACAATTTAAATGGGTCAACAGAATTAGAAATTAGAATCATCGATAACTGCAGACACTGTTTGCCGCTTCTTTGCCTCTCTCCCTCTCCTTCTTCTTCTCTTTCTGTGTTTTCTTATTGCAAATTTCTAATTGGAAATGCAAACGTCGTTGTGTGACGTCATCGATAGAACTCTATGAATTGGAGTTGTTTGTTCAGTTATAAAGCCGTTAGTTGCGCTCATACACACACACACGCACACATGTACAGGCAAAAGAGAAAGAAGCAGCGCTGCCAGCAGGTTGATGGATCGCAGACCAGTATTGCCACCTTCTCGGCATGTGTGTGAGTGTGTGTAGGGGGACATACTTAATGCAAGATCGTGATACATGTCATTAAAATATTATATAAAATGCGCATTAGAGAAAGTCCCCCCCTTCTCCGGCCTTGCGACTTGCCCCGTGGCGCGTTGGCGTCAGCTGTGCCGCGCTGCCGGCGTAGACCAAATGAAAATGTCCAGCGCAGCACCCACACACACACACACACACATACAGCTGTCACATTTTTCGCAGCCTCTACATTCTAATACTACTACTACACACACACACACTTGTACATACCTACCACATTTTTGTCGTTCCCTCTATGGATTTTTCTGCCACGTTTTTCATACACTTTTACTTTGGCCACACACTTTGTTTCAATGTCCAATCGAAGCTTGCAATATTATCTATTAATTGAGTCTAGTTCGGCCGCGCTCGCTGCACGTTTTCTATGGAAAAATCGCCAAGTTCAAAATTATTAAAGCAAAATGTGCTTCAATGCTTCCTCTTCGACACCATGACAATTGGTGGCTGCAGAAAGAATGAACGAGAGTGTGCGAGTGCGATAGAGAGAGAGAGAGAGAGGCAAGCGCGAGCAAAGCGGCGGCAACGACGACGACGACAAGCGAATTGAAAAGCAACAGCAGGCGAAACAGTGCGGCCGCCGCGGCGATGTTGATGACGTTACGGTTAACTGTTGTTGTTATGGTTTTTGTATTATAAAATATAAATATACTGTGGCAGCAGGTTTATTGTAAGTGCACTTACTGTAATATGCTTTAATTATTGAGCTATTTTCAAGCTAAAATTCAGCTTTTTTTGTTTTTTTGACACTCGCGTCGTACGCGTCGCGGGGAATGAGCAATTTTTATAATGGTATTGGTGTATTGGTGTGCGCTTGCACGCTTGTGTTTGTGTTTTATTGCCTGCTTTGCTTTTGATACTTTGTTTGTTCTTTTACACACACTTTCTTGTACACACAGCGTTGCTTTTAGCGCTCATCAATGCGCGATGCCGCGACAAATGTCTCAAAATTCAAAATTCACCACGTAAGGGGGTAGGCAGCGCAGGCATATTTAATTAAATGCCAAATTTAATCGGTACACAAGAACTCGAAAACTTGCGAAGAAGACAGTGCGAGAGAGAGAGGGGACAAACACATCAGCAGTGACGACTACACGTGAGAGCGGCGCGGCAATTTCACAGTTGTTTACATTTTACAGCTGTTGATCAGCTGTGCAAACAGCTGTTAAGCGCGTCTGTTGACTGGCCTGTTGATTAACAGCAGCCCTGCCAGCAGGTAAGTTGGCAGTCGTCCCAGGGTTGCCAAGTACATGCAAATGAAATGTGCGTTTTTGAATTCGCCTATTTTCATATTTCGCTACCATACATTTAAATTACATTTCATTTACATTCCATAAATATATATATATGTATTATATACATTATGACAACGAGATTTCGAGACAGTGCATTGAACTGCAGTCTGGGAATGCACAAAAAAAAGAAGGGGTTGTCTGGGAAACGGGCACGCTACGAATTCACAAAGGGTAGTCAGGGTAGTCAAGGGCTCTAATTGCACAAATTGAATGCGTTTTTGAAAAGTCATTCGAGGAGAAGGCAACCCCAGGATTTTGGGCCTTTTCTTTAGCATTTTTTTCATGTTTTCTTCTTTTTTTTCGGGGTGCAAGAGATTGCAAAATTTTGGCGCATGATCCTATTATGCATTATGGTATGTTTCTTTTGTTTTATTTGTTTTCTTTTCTTTTTTTCTGGCACTTCACTTATGATTAATGGAGACAGGGGTGAATAATGCAAGTTGCATTCTGGCAACAACAACAATGTATAACTCATTTAATACCTTTATATTTAGCTCGGCTCTGGCCACATTGCATCAGTCGCTGCGTCATAAACGTCATCGTCGTCATCAAATATCAATTATAACAAACACTTCGTACTGATTGCGCTCGACGTCCTGGACCACTTGCATGGCGGAGTACGTGATTGCCTTAACCTCGGTGCCCTGGGGATGTTTGCCCAACTCGAAGGGTTCGCCATAGCAGCGGCATGTGATCTCAAAGTTATCCAAATCGAATTTGGTTATTTCCAGTTTCTTGCACACCAGAAACGGTTCGCAGGAGAATAGAAAGAGAAGCTCGTCCAGGAAATGAAAGAGTAATCCCTCAATGTCATCGCCCTTGGCCTCGAGCTCGTAGCACGATTCCACTGAGACATAATCCAGCTCGGTCATGTAGCCGAACATAGCGACGCCGCATTGCTCGAACGCCTCCTTGAGGGATGTGCCCCAGCCGTGTAGTCTGTGGATGATGAATATTCTTGGATTAGCCAAGGGGGAAATCCCTTGGGGGAAAAACTGTTCTACTTACTGCACATCCGCCGTGTGATCCAAGTCTGTAAATTTAGTAGAATATCACATTATTATTTGCACTAGAGCTGAGCTGTGTTAATAACTTACATTCATATTTGGTTTCTGGTAGAAAAAAATTCTCCTTGCTAAATTCTACTTCCATTTTATGTGACTTAATTGCAATGATAATTTCGTCAACAAACGCAAAATACGCGTGTTTACCTACATACAGCTGATCGGATATTTGTATATTTCCCTTTGGGGAAATTATAACAGTCTTGCTTAGGTTAACATAATGAATAACATAACATACGGGAAGTAGCTACTTAGTTTGCTTGCTAACAGTTAAACAAGACAATCGCATTATATATTTATATTTTGTAATTTTTGTATTTTTATGTATTTCATATAAAAAAAAATTGTATCAACGCTGTGGAACGTGTATTTGTATAACAGCACACTTACATTGGTTGATGTCCTCACTAGACAGAATTTCCCGATTATGTTATCGACTGACCACCACATTTTACTGATGGAAAATATGGTATGTTAGTGTTATCGTTGTACTGCCACACTTTGTTGTAGAGGACACGAAAACTGCAGAAAATCACGATTTTTAACTAAGAATATTAAATAAATACAATAAGTGAGCTTTCAAAGTTGTTAAATTACAAGTACAAAAGAAGACGGTGGCATGTTTAAACAAACACACGAAAATTGAAGATACGGTACAGAGAGTTGAGCTGTAAATATGGATACCGCTTCGGACAACGACAGCGATGAGGGCTCCATTGGCGGCAATGCAGGCAATGACCTGGGAATGGATCTCACTGGAATACTCTTTGGTAATATCGATTCGGAGGGCAAGTTAATGGACGATGGGGACGAGAAGGGGCATATATTCGATGCGGAGCTGAGGGAGAATCTAAGCTCTTTGTCCAAGTAAGTGTTTCCTATTGTCTGTCTACCTTATGCAGTCCACATATGAAATACTTATAGATTGGGCCTCAACTCATTGCTGCATGAGGTTATTGACCAGAATGCAGCGACCAATTCGGATGAGGAAAACGACGAGAAGACGGAACAGGCAATTGCTTCGGAGTCGGCTGAAGGTTTGAGTGCATTCGATGCCCTCAAAGCGGGTGTCAGCAGCAGCAGCAGCAGTGGAGGAGGAGGAGGAGGAGATACACATGAGGATGGATCTATCAAGCCACAGGACGATGCCATTGACTATTCGGATATAAATGAATTGTCTGAAGATTGCCCGCGCACTCCACCGCCTCCACCTGCGGCAGCGAATGACTCTGGCACCGCAGCTACCTATGATGATCTGGAGGATGCCATACCCGCTACAAAGGTAGAGGCCAAGTACAGTAAGTAGGCAGCTACAGCTAGCAAAAGGATTTCCATCACATCTTCAATTGTTTGCCCACTTGCAGCCAAGGACGATAAGGAGCTAATGCCGCCGCCCAGTGCACCCATGCGCAGTACGAGCACCTCGTCCGGTGGCGCCGAAGAGTCAACGGGAAAACCAGCTAATGCCGATGCAACGAGTCCAACCGATACCAAGGCAATCGATGCCAAAGGTAGTTGAACTTATCAAGTGAACTACGCGAGTTCCTTATTGTCTGTTTCCCTTGCAGCTGAGGCAGATCGGCGACTGGACACGCCTCTGGCGGATATACTTCCATCAAAATACCAGAATGTTGATGTTTGCGAGCTCTTTCCCGACTTTCGACCGCAGAAGGTGCTGCGTTTCTCGCGGCTCTTTGGTCCGGGCAAACCCACCAGCTTGCCACAGATCTGGCGGCATGTGAAGAAGCGACGACGCAAGCGCAATCAGTCGCGGGATCAGAAATTTACCAATACAGGAGGTTCTGATTCGCCCAGCGATTCAGAGGAGCCACGACGACGAGGATTCAGTTTACACTATGGGCCAGAACCAACGCCAGCACAATGCGTGTCGGACGATGAGGATAAGCTACTCGGGGACTTGAATAGCGAGGATGTACGTCAGGAGGGTCCGGACAATGGTGAGAATAGTGATCAAAAGCCAAAGGTCGCTGACTGGCGATATGGCCCCGCACAGATCTGGTATGATATGCTTGAGGTGCCCGATTCGGGGGAGGGCTTCAACTATGGCTTCAAGACAAAGAGCGCACAGTCTTCCTCTACACAGCCAAAGTTCCAAAACGGCGATCGTCAAGTCATCGTTCAAACAGATGCGGAAGTAGCTAGAGAGGACGCCAGCATTGCGGACGATGCGTTCCTTATGGTCTCGCAATTGCATTGGGAGGACGATGTTGTCTGGGATGGCAATGATATCAAGGCCAAAGTGCTGCAGAAACTCAATTCAAAGACCAATGCCGCAGGCTGGCTGCCATCGAGTGGATCTCGCACTGCAGGCGCCTTCAGTCAGCCCGGCAAGGCATCCATGCCTGTGGGCAATAGCGGCGGCGGTGGCAGTGGCAAACAGAATGCCGGAGGCTCCACAAAGAAAGCATTGCAGAGGTGAGTTGGCAACATTATCACTTGGTTTCCCTTATTCTAACTCCATCTTCATTTGTGCCATAGTGCTGCACAAAACAAGCAGGTTGAAGCTCCCGACGATACGTGGTACAGTCTGTTCCCGGTGGAGAACGAGGAGTTGATATATCACAAATGGGAAGATGAAGTCATTTGGGATGCACAGCAGATGAACAAGTTGCCCAAGCCCAAGGTGCTTACCCTCGATCCGAATGATGAGAATCTTGTGCTTGGCATTCCCGACGATATTGATCCATCCAAGATCAACAAGAATACAGGACCGCCTCCCAAAATAAAGATACCACATCCACACGTTAAAAAATCAAAGATTCTGCTAGGCAAGGCGGGTGTCATCAATGTTCTGGCCGAGGATACGCCACCGCCGCCACCCAAGAGCCCTGATCGTGATCCCTTCAACATATCAAATGATTCGTAAGCTAAATCTACAAATGTTTTATATGAGATAATTATAAATGAACTTCTTCCTCTTTCAGTTACTATACACCCAAAACGGAACCGACTCTGCGCCTCAAAGTTGGTGGCGGCAATCTCATTCAGCACTCAACGCCAGTGGTGGAGCTGCGTGCTCCGTTTGTGCCCACACACATGGGTCCCATGAAGCTGCGTGCCTTCCATCGTCCGCCGCTCAAGAAATTCTCGCACGGACCGTTGGCACAGATAATGCCACATTCAGTTTATCCGCTGCTCAAGCACATTGTGAAGAAGGCAAAGCAGCGTGAAGTGGAGCGCATTGCATCCGGCGGTGGTGATGTATTCTTTATGCGCAATCCCGAGGATCTAAGCGGCAAAGATGGTGACATCATATTGGCCGAGTTCTGTGAAGAGCATCCGCCATTGATGAACCAGGTGGGCATGTGCTCCAAGATCAAGAACTACTATAAGCGCAAGGCCGAAAAGGATAGTGGGCCACAGGACTATGTGTACGGTGAGGTGGCCTTTGCCCACACCAGTCCCTTTCTGGGCATTCTCCATCCCGGCCAGTGCATCCAAGCGCTGGAGAATAACATGTATCGTGCTCCCATCTATCCACACAAAATGTCTCCCACTGACTTCCTTATCATACGCACACGTGTTGGCTATTGGATACGTGTGGTTGATGCAATCTTCACCGTCGGCCAGGAGTGTCCACTGTACGAGGTGCCCGGACCCAATTCGAAGCGTGCCAACAACTTTACACGTGACTTTTTGCAGGTAAATGAGAGTAACAGGCAGAAAGAGGTGTCTAAACCACATAGATTCAAGTACAACCATGCCTGTCTGTATAAACACCCAGAACTCATAGACTATAAGAGCTGGGACTATCAAATTTGCTGACAATGTGTCTTATTATTGCACACAGCATAAGATTGACATAGCACCTGGCCACGCCCACTTTTGATTGATAAAAATCAAATTGTAAACATCATTTTAAAGCTAGAATATTCATTTTTAGTATGTTCAATAATGATCACCAACCAAATGATTTCTGTCGACTAGGTTTCGTTACGTTAATAAACCTCTAAGTTATTTAAGAAATAAACTTAGTGGATGATTAGATTTGCAGCCCTTAAGTATGCAATACTGAATAGGCAGAACATAGAAGATGTACAGTTAGTCAAGAAACTTTACACATATGTAAATGTTAATGTTATGTTAATGCACATGTTAAGTGTCTCTTTACACATATGTACATGTTAATATTATGTTAATGCACATGTTAAGTGTTTCTTGATATATACAGTTGTATATACACACGAGACAGTAGCTTTCTTACCTGAATCCTTTATCTATTTTTTCTAGGTCTTCATCTATCGCCTGTTCTGGAAAAGTCCCGACAATCCGCGTCGCATACGCATGGACGATGTGAAGCGCGCCTTTCCAGCTCACTCAGAGAGCAGCATACGAAAGCGTTTAAAGCAATGCGCTGACTTTAAGCGCACAGGCATGGACTCCAATTGGTGGGTGATCAAGCCCGAGTTTCGTTTACCTTCGGAGGAGGAGATACGTGCGATGGTGTCGCCAGAACAATGCTGCGCCTACTTCAGCATGATTGCAGCCGAACAGCGACTTAAGGTAAGGTATAAACAGAGAAGTCTTTGCATACTTACTTAACTATCTCTATGCAAATTCACAGGATGCTGGTTATGGTGAGAAATCGTTGTTTGCACCACAAGAGGATGATGACGAGGAGGCACAACTGCTCGATGACGAGGTGAAGGTGGCACCCTGGAACACCACACGTGCCTACATACAGGCCATGCGTGGCAAGTGTCTGTTGCAGCTCAGCGGTCCAGCAGATCCTACTGGCTGTGGCGAGGGCTTCTCGTATGTGCGCGTGCCCAACAAACCAACAGTAAGGCTTCATTTTATTCTACTCTAATTGCTCTTATAATATAGTTTATGTACTTTTGCTTTAGCAAACGAAAGAGGAGCAAGAATCGCAACCAAAGCGTTCAGTTACTGGTACCGATGCAGATCTGCGTCGTCTGCCCCTGCAACGGGCCAAGGAGTTGTTGCGCAAGTTCAAGGTTCCGGAGGAGGAAATAAAGAAGCTGACACGTTGGGAGGTCATCGATGTGGTGCGCACACTGTCCACGGAGAAGGCCAAGGCCGGTGAGGAGGGCATGGATAAGTTCTCTCGCGGCAATCGCTTTTCCATTGCCGAACATCAGGAGCGCTATAAGGAGGAATGTCAGCGCATCTTTGATTTACAAAATCGTGTGCTGGCCAGCTCTGAAGTGCTGTCAACCGATGAGGATGAGTCATCGGCCTCTGAAGAGTCCGACTTGGAGGAGCTGGGCAAGAATCTGGAGAATATGTTGGCCAATAAAAAAACATCGACACAACTATCGCTGGAGCGTGAGGAGCAGGAGCGTCAAGAGCTGCTGCGTCAGTTGGAAGAGGAACAGGGCGATAATGGCAGCAAGGCAGCCAAGGCCAAGGAGGAGGCCACACAGCAGCCGTTGGGCAATAGTAATCAAGGACGCATTCTTCGCATTACGCGCACCTTTAAGGGCAACGATGGCAAGGAATATACGCGTGTAGAGACAGTACGTCGCCAGGCGGTTATCGATGCCTACATTAAGATACGCACCACAAAGGATGAGCAGTTCATCAAGCAATTCGCCACACTCGACGAGCAGCAGAAGGAGGAGATGAAGCGTGAGAAGCGACGTATTCAGGAGCAACTACGTCGCATTAAGCGCAATCAGGAACGTGAACGTCTTGCACAGTTGGCGCAGAATCAAAAGCTGCAACCAGGTGGCATGCCCACTTCGCTGGGTGATCCCAAGAGTTCGGGCGGACATGCGCACAAGGAGCGCGATAATAGTCACAAGGAGGTCAGTCCATCGCGTAAGAAGTTCAAGTTGAAACCGGATCTAAAGCTCAAGTGTGGCGCCTGTGGTCAGGTGGGTCACATGCGCACCAACAAGGCGTGTCCCCTGTACACGGGCATGCAGAGCAGTCTGTCACAATCGAATCCCTCGTTGGCCGATGACATGGACGAGCATAGCGAGAAAGAGGTTAATATGGATGATGATGATTTGGTCAATGTGGATGGCACCAAGGTAACGCTAAGCAGCAAAGTTCTCAAGCGTCATGGACATGGCGGCGATGGCGATATCAAACGACGAGGAGGTCTCACTCTGAAAGTCCCTCGCGATGCTTCCGGCAAAAAGAAGCGTCGCATGGCCAACGATGTGCACTGCGATTACTTGCAGCGACATAACAAAACTGCCAATCGTCGGCGCACTGATCCAGTCGTAGTGCTCTCATCGATACTCGAGCACATACTCAACGAGCTGCGTTCCATGCCAGATGTATCGCCGTTTCTCTTTCCGGTCAATGCCAAACGTGTGCCAGACTATTATCGTGTGGTCACAAAGCCAATGGATTTGCAAACAATGCGAGAATATATTCGACAGCGTCGTTACACCAGTCGCGAAGTCTTTCTGGAGGATCTCAAGCAAATCGTTGACAACTCTCTGATCTATAATGGTTCGCAGAGTGCGTATACTGTGGCTGCACAGCGCATGTTTAACAGTTGCTTTGAACTGCTGTCCGAGCGCGAGGATAAGCTGATGCGCCTGGAGAAGGCCATCAATCCGCTGCTGGACGATGATGATCAAGTGGCACTGTCCTTTATCTTTGAGAAGCTGCACACGGAGGTTAAATCGAAAGCCGAAAGTTGGCCCTTCCACAAACCTGTGAATAGGAAATTGATTAAGGATTACTACACGGTCATCAAGAAGCCCATGGATCTGGAAACTATTGGCAAGAATATTGAAAGTAAGTGAGACAAAGAAAAGGTGCTATATCTATAGGGAAGAAGGTTGTTAAAATCAAGAAGGAGGAGGCATCTTCGACCCTAAAGTGTCAATAGCCGCGTAGCCCAGTCTGATATACCCATGTCTGTTCTGTCCTAGATCTCTCAGATTATAAGAGCTATGACTACCAAATTTTTTTATTTTATTTAATTAGTTTAATTTGCTGACAATATGTTATATTAATGCACGCAGTTAAAGTTTACTTTAGAAATTGTCCACGCCCCTTTTTGGCACATGTAAATGGATAAAAATCAAATAGCAAGAGTTTTGCTTATGCCAAAACATTCTTTTATGGTGTGTATACACATCATCAAAATGAGTTATGCAAATTTAGTTGCGTTCAGTAATAAGTAATATTGAAGTTATTTAAGAAATAATTTGGGCTGACAGATTTGAAAAGCGCCGCTTGAAAGTATGCAATACAACAGGCAACCTTTGGATAATTATAGCTTACTCACTTGTTATATCATAAATATAAATTAGTAAAACATCTTGCCTTTCACAGACCACGTTTACCATAGTCGCGCCGAATATCTGGCCGATTTGGAGCTGATCGCATCAAATTGTGAGCAATACAATGGCAGCGAGGCACAGTACACAAATTATGCCAAGAAGATAGTGGAGTTTGCCTACACGCAGCTGGAGGAGGTAAGTGTTGTAACTGAGAATTGTCTTCATTATTATATATACCATATTTGTATCAATTCTTTGCAGTTTGCTGACCACTGTGCGCAGCTGGAGGAGAACATACTGAAGACACAGGAACGTGCGCGGGCCAATGCACCCGAGTTTGAGGAGGCATGGGGAGGTGTGGATGAATACGATTTGGGACGTGGCAGTCGTGCCAGTTCGCCTGGCGATGATTATATTGATGTGGAGGGTAACGTTGGACTCGTGCCACCCAATTCGATACATCGCACAATGGGTGCCGACACAACAAGTATGTCGCATGCAACGCCACCGTTGCGCAAGCAAGCCTCAGTGCCGGCAACGAGCGAGGTAAAACGTGGTCGCGGTCGCCCACGAAAGCAGCGCGATCCCGTTGAAGAGGGTATGTTATGTTCAGGCTCAAAGCCAACCTATTATTATCGAACTAATCCAGCACAGTCTAGTCAGGAATTGGTCTTGCATTGTACTACACCACACACATACAAACAATCAATTCATAATTACTATATCTCTATGTATGTACAAATTCCCCCCTTGGTCTTGTTTACTCTGTCTACCCTCTGGTAATGCTACTTCTGCTTCTTTTCCCCGTTCCTATTACATCAGATACATAGTACATTCTATATCTATATATGTATATATATATATATATATATATGTGTATGGCATGTTGCTTATACATTCCACACACATGGTTCCTTCTGGTTATGGTCTAAAAGTTGCTGCCATTTGCTTTTACTAATCTAAAACAATAAAATAAGGAGAGAAAGAACGGTTAGCTTCGACAGTAGTCGAAGTTTTTATAGCTTTGCAGTATATATAGTACAGTATATGGAATATTTCTGTTCCGATTTGTTAAATGTAAACTAACATTTGCTCTGCAAGGATATAAACAAGTGATGAACATAAGAAAAGTAATTATATAGCATATAGAATATTGTTTGATAGAACTGATTTTAGTTAAAGAACTTAGAGTTTGGTTTATAGAACTAGACAAGTTTTTAAATTAAGTATAAATTTATTATAATACAAACATGATCAAAACTATTCGACTTATAATTGAGATAAGTAAGCAAAGTAAATTATATAAACTAAAGATTGTAAACATGTATGCATAGAATGTCTGTTGTTAGTTAGTTGGCGTACGTCATCATTTGTTAAACACACACCCCACCACATCATTTGAATGATCTTAAAGTACAATACTTATAAAATAATATAATAATAATACACTCATTATTCATGAAGTCCCCCCCAGTGTGTAGCAAAGAAACAAACATAAATAAAATAGTATAAGGCGAAGAAAAACAAAAGATATATGCCGTGCTAAGAGATTAATGCACATTTGCCTAAAAAAAAAAAAACACCCTGTATGTGCTCGTTCTTCAATTATTATCGGCATTGCAATTATTTACTCGTAATTTGATTTAATTGTCCAACAACTTTATTCGTTTTGAAACATCAGATTGCAAGCCCAATTTAAGTGTTCTCACTTTTCACTTTGTAATAACTGTAACTGTAAAACAAAAACAAAAACTCAAGATTTCAACGTGCAAGACGCAAATGCAAACGCTTTTTTTTTTCTAGTCAAAAATGCGAGTCCTGTTAAACGTGGTCGGGGCCGTCCCCGGAAGGACAGCCTTGGCTCTAACATGAGCCAGGTGCAAGCTTACTTTCTGGACGAAGGTAAGACCCACACACGGAGTTACCCACCTACCTACCATATACACAATATTAATAACTATGCGGATCTCAGCTATACACACACATACACACATACACACACACATTTAAACTGTGGGCTCACACACACACACATATATACTCACAGTGGTTTTTACAAAAACAACAATATGATTTTCATTCCTTAACACACACACACACACATACAAACCATTAACCCACTAAAGCTTTCATACTAAATTTTGCATTGGCTTGGATTTTATTCAAATTATATCATAAATTTATCAAATGAAATTTAAATTAACAAAAGATAATATCATATTTTTATAGTATAACATTAAATTATATTTTCTACATATTTTGGTAATCTTCTTATTTAATTTTGTAGCACGATTTGAATCTATTCATAATTTATTTAAATTAAAAAAATTTCATTTTATAAAGTTCTTTACTTATTTTCCAAACTAAACATGATTTGAATTTGATCATTTCATTTAATTTAATTCCAAATTGCTTGATATGAAGTGTTTTATTTATGTCTTTATGGTAATTTCAACGTGCTTTAGATCTACAATGTTCCACGGACGATGACGAGGATGACGAGGAAGATTTCCAAGAGGTGTCCGAGGATGAGAACAATGCAGCCAATATATTGGATCAGGGCGAGCGTATCAATGCGACTTCCAGTGAGAATATGGACTTTATAGACCCCAAGAATATCAAGACGGAGCTGGACATTGAGGCACAACAGATGGCAGGTGGGTTGGATTTGTTAGAGAATTAATGGAGAGAGACAGAGAGAGAGAGAGAGTGCACACCGGTCAAATGTCCCTTTCGCTTATCTAAATGTATTTTCTGTCTTGTGTGCTTAAATTCCGTTTCTATTCTTATTTGTATTGTATTGTTATTGCTGATTCGTATGAGAATAGAGGAGCAGAGCGGCAAGGAGGATGACAGCCAGCAGGCGGCTGAAGCTATGGTGCAGTTGAGTGGCTTTGGCTTTTACGCTCAACAGCAGCAAGGTTCATATTATTTCCATCCTAGCTACCTCCCTCCCTGCCATCCCCTCCGCCCCCTTCCAATATGTTTCGCACACCTTGTTCCTTCAGTTGAATCTCTTTATAGTTGAGGAATTATGAAATTAATTGCATTTTATTATGTTTACAGATGAGTCCATGGACCTGGATCCCAACTACGATCCCTCAGACTTTCTGGCCATGCACAAGCCGCGTCAGAGCTTCAATGACTCAACATACAATGCTCCGGGTGCCTTCTCAGACTTCATGTCCCAAGTGCAGGACGACAATGGACAGCAGTACAATCCATCGGAGGCCAGCACCAGCGCTGCAGCTGCCAGTATGCAGTTGCCATCGCAGGAGGAGGATTTGCCTGCTGGGGCAAGCGGAAATAATAATGGCATGGGTATCGATGAGGATCTGGATATATCGGAAAGTGACGAGGACGATGATGCTGCTGCTGGTGGAGGCGTGCGCATAAAGAAGGAAATATTCGATGATTCCGAATCAGCTATGCACCATCACCATCATCACCAGCCACAAGATCAATCAACGCAATCGCAAATCTATTTACTGGACAATTCCAACGAAGCTGTGCATCCTTCGGAATATCAATTGCAAGCTGCACAGGACTTCCAGCATGCACAGGAACTGGATCAGCCACCGATGCATCTGCAGCCCCTTCCTGTCGATCAAGATGAGCAGCAACAAGAACAACAACAGCAGCAACAGGATCAGCCCAAGCCACAGGGCGAAAGTGATTACGATTGGTTGACATTTTAAAGTGAGAGCAGTATAGATTGATTGATTGATTGTTTAATAAGATAAGAAAACTAACTAATTGGGATTGATGTTAATTTACAATCCTGTTCTTTCCTGTCCCCACAATACAATTAAGTTGCATTCTTAAAGAAGAAAACACAATAATAATTGTAAAACTACAAATGAAACAATTAGAGTTACGCAAAGGTGATTAGTTCATTGGACTGGATTACTTACAGCTCGTAAGCTAATGCACGTTTTATAATTTTTTCAATAAATGCTATTTTTATAAAAATACTCATCTGTCAAAAATGTTTGAGAACATTATAAAATTGAATTCGATATTCAATGTTGTAGAGATCTACAAACAGTATGCCTAATTTTCGGACAATTTAAGATGAGAATATAATATATCTCTATATACAAACTGCAATGTGTGTTCAGCAAACCCATCACGACCGTTCAAACCAATTTCGACCGAAATGCTCGATGCGATTAGTTCGAACATTGTCAAGTTAACTCTGCAACCCGAACGATCGAAGGGACTCGGGTATAAGCAATGTTCGATCGTTCGATTACGAACCAACATGCACGAAGATTATACGATACTAATGACTCAAGTATAAGCAATGGTTGTATATGAAACGATCATGCATGAGAGTTTGATGCGAACATGAGTCAATGATCGTTGCAGGTCTCGGATATGTACATGTATACATTATATTATTAAACCATTAGCAACGTGCTATATACATACCATGACATTTACATCATTGAGGTACTACATCTGTTAGCTATACATATGTATTTCTTCTTCTATTATAAACTTAAGGAAGATCCACGCTTATTGCATTTGCCCGTAATTACTTTACACGACAGTCAACCTAATCTTATCGAGCCTAAACGTTGAACTTGCTATTTGGAAGTAAGAAGCTTCAATCCAGCTGAAGATTCCTTTCGAATATGCTACGGCAATTATCTAGTTAGACTTTTTTATATACCCGATCTAGAAAAGGTTTTCTCTACATCAAACTAAAGTCAATACAATGTCAAAGTGTCAACCAAAGCAAACTTTTAGACAACTTCCCCAAAATATTAACAATCTTTTGGCTTGAAAAAATAAAATGAATACCGATAAAGATTCTGGCACAGAAATAACACCGCAAGTAACATATCCCTTAGTGGTAAAATACTGCGGTAATTGCTCTATGCCCATTGAATACTGTGAGTACTATGCGGAGTATGACAAATGCAAGGAATGGTTGGCAAAGAATTATCCCGAAGATTATGAGAAGCTCAAGTTGCGCGAGGCAGAGACTGCCGAAGAAGAAGAAGGGGAGCGAAAGCGACAGAAACGAGGCGGCAAAGGGATGTTGCGTGCCTGCAAAAAGGATGCCATCGATGACGATGCACCCAAACGGATATGTATATCCTGTGCCACGCGTAGCAAGAACAAACGGGTGACTATTGTCGCCGGTCTGGCTGCATTTAAGATCGACTTGCGGGTTGCAGCTAAGTTTTTTGGCAGTAAATTCGCTTGTGGCAGTTCCGTGACAAATGACATGGAGATTGTTATACAGGGCGACGTTAAGGATGAGCTCTTCCGCGTGATACCGGAGAAGTGGGAGGAAGTATCCAAGTCGGCCATTGAGGATTGCGGTGATAAACGCAAAAGTGGAGGGCAGCAAACCAAGAACCGGTGCCAAACTTCTGAAAAGGAGACCGAAAAAGATAAAGACGGCACAAAGAATAATTTCGTATAAGTATGTAATAGCTCAGTTTTACATTAAATGTAACGTAACGTAACGCAACATAGCAGGTCTACAAAATAAACTTGCGTGTCACAGTTTCACATGCTCCCAATCTATATATTGCTTTTGAATTCTATGTGTGGGAGGGGGGTGAGATTGAAGTGGTTCTATATATGCGTGTGTGTTTTATATGTCTCTGCTGCTAAGCGTATTTCGTTTCGTCGTATGATTTTATTACAATAGCTTCAGGTGGCCGGTGACTACATCGATGTCCTTGGCCGACGCCGGACCTACGGCCAGCACAGTCTTTGAGTTTGGTTCGATCTGAGTGCGTCCAGCGTCGCGTATGAGGCACGTGTTGAGTTGCTTATGTTCAGCCGCACGTTTAATGGCCATCAGCTCTGCCTCGCTTTCGACGCGTACAGCGATCTTGGCACAGCCGCAGTTCTCCCAGGCGCGCAGCAGGCGTGGAGTCCGAGTCACAGCCCTTTGGTAGGCGCCGACAGCACCATGTGAGCACTGGGAGGCGATTTTACCCTTGCCCATTTTTAGATCGTTGCGTACGACCAGCACCATTTTATAGTTGTCGTTAAATCCGCCGTAAGTCTAGGCAATTAAATCGGTTCAGTTAATTTTCTATTAGTTTATTGGCTTTTCCTTTTTCCTTACCTTGTCGGCGACTGCGACAGCGGCAGCGGCGGCGCCAGCTGCACCTTCTTCAGTCGATGGTGTGTCGTCGATTTTAGCACACGCTTCTCCACGTTTTAGTGCATATTTGTAGCCGACGAAAAATGATATCATCACAGCCAGGCCATTTAGGATTTGTGTTGCATCCAATAGTTTATCACCCATTCTTCTTTTTCTTTTAATTGAGATATATCTAACAACTTTGTGAAATATTCGAAGAATGCATGAACTTGCACTGCAGTGTGACCGTGTTCGTTTACAAAAAGAATGTCAGCAAATCAATTATGCCGGTCTAAGAGATTAGTTCAATTGAACAAATCCAATAAGCATCTGGAACAGTTCATTATATTGTTTACCTTGCCAGTTCTTTGTGTGAACAATTTTATTTAGTGCTGTTATTCAATTTAATTCTCGAATTAGGTAAATGAATTACTTTAAATGAATAAAAATTGTTGCAGTCGATAATTTGTCAACAAGTCGAATTGTCCAAAACAAAATAAAGTTGCAGTATTTATGCATTGCAAATCGATAAGTTGTTAACAAATAATTATCGAGAACAAATGATCAAAGTATTGGTATTTTGTCACTGCAAATTTCCGATTTCAGTATTTTTTCGCTTCTGCTGCACCACTCTCCTTCTGACGTGTCGGACCGACGCGCTAGTCTATAAGGCGGCTCTACAACCTGTCAATTTTTGTCTTCGTGGAACTGCTCAACAATTTTTAATTGCAAAACTCTGATAATAACTCTAGCTAGACTCACTGCACGAACACAACTAACGCAACCATGGGGTTAGCCAGTATGTTGCAGGTTGATGAAATGCTGGGCGATTTCAATAGAATGAACAAGCGCCAGGTAAGTACCGCAAATCGGCGCTGCCTATGTTGTTTTTTTTCTCCTCCTACACTAGCTAATGTGAGAATTGCATTTTAGTCACTCTATCAGGTACTTAGCTTTGCCATGATAGTGTCATCGGCACTGATGATATGGAAGGGTCTAATGGTAGTCACCGGCAGTGAATCGCCGATTGTGGTTGTGCTCAGTGGCAGCATGGAGCCGGCATTTCATCGTGGCGATCTACTCTTCCTGACCAACTACAAGGAGGAGCCAGTGCGTGTGGGCGAAATTGTGGTCTTCAAGGTGGAGGGACGTGACATACCCATTGTGCACCGTGTGATCAAATTGCACGAGAAGTGAGATACTTATTGAGATACTCTTATTTGACGTTATCAATTAATGTATTCATCATCCACTTTGCAGAGCCGATGGCACCGTCAAGTTCCTGACCAAGGGCGACAATAACAACGTGGACGATCGGGGACTGTATGCGCCCGGCCAGCTGTGGTTGACCAAAAAAGATATTGTGGGTCGGGCCAGAGGGTTCTTACCATATGTGGGCATTATCACGATTTTCATGAACGAATATCCAAAAGTCAAGGTAAGAGTAGAATTGTTATTAAACCACCTTGTGTTCCTTAACTAATTAAATATTCATTTTTACAGTGGGCCATTCTGTCGATTCTGGCAATATTTGTGTTGCTGCATCGAGAGTAGACGAAACCAGGTTATTTCTAGTTAAAATTTAAGTAGGGATGTTGCACAATCTCGAGAGCCTGTTTGCATTTTAGTTAATTTATCCCAAAAAGAAAAGAATGTGTACTTTGTAATTTGATTTTTTTTATAAGAAATGGCAAACACACACGAATACAAATCCAGATGAACAACAACATCAACAACACACATTAGATTCAAGTCGGAGCTGAATTTCAATAAAAAGAAGAATTTTTAAATATGTAATCAAATGTGATTTGTATTTGCTTCATAAGTTAACAATTCCTGTTTGAGTTCTGCGCCCCAGTGATATTTCAATTGTCCATTCTTCGAGATAATCCGATGACAGGGTATCAGTATGGCCACCTCGTTCTTGGCTACAGCGTTGGCCACGGCTCGCACTGCATTGGGACGCTCCAGCAGCTCAGCCAGCTCTGTATAGGTTATTTTCCTGCCGCTCTTCAGCTTTATCAATGCATTCCACACGTCCAATTGGAAATCGGTACCCGGCACAGCCACATTAATTAAAGCACTATTTCCTTGGTCTCCGCATAAGATTTTACTGAACTCTTCTACGGCCGCAGCATTTGGTTGGAGATCTACATTTGGCCAACGTCGTCGTACTTCATCCAAAGTTGAAGAATCGCTGTTAACAACAAAATAAAATAGGCAAATTGCGTCGCACTTGTCGTTGGCGCCTTCAATTGAAGTTAGTCCAAGTAGTATTCTTCCGAACTTAGATTCGATATAACCATATCGAATTGTTGAAGGCAATTTATGCATCTTCGTCAGAGAGATTTGTAAATCATCTGATATCCACATTTTTATTAATTTAATTTTTAATTATGGATGTATATTCAAAGCCACAAATGTATTTAATACTAAACTGATTGGCAAACTTTAGGTTGGCAGCACGACCGTCTGTGGGTTGTTTCTTTAATCGATATTTTTATCGATAGCTAAAGTGTGGTGAATTTAGAACTTGTTCGTTGCAGAAGTTATTTGAATGAAATAAAAAATACTTTTTTCGCAGACTTATTTTAAATGAAGATTTTGAATATTTCAACTCCTGCTCGCTTCTGTAAAATGAATATCAGCATATTAATATCATCAGCACTAAATAGCTTACAACATTATGCACAATTTGTATACAGAGTTGGGTAATTCATTTGTATTTATTATATGCTGAAGGCTTTGCAGGGTACATTGTTGTCGAGTGCTATCAGCTTTCTTTCCTCGATTTCCGCTATATAAACTTGAAAGGGAAAACAACCATGAGTTCGATTTGTATAATCGCTAATGTATATTGTGAGTTTAAAATCCTATCTATCAAATACTCTATATGCGAACCGACTTTGATGAATTTTGTTTTGGCATTTTTCACATTTGCAAATTGGTCAAGTTATCAAAACAAACGATAAATCCCAACGAAAATTTAAATATTTTTTTTACGCATGTGATACTGATTTTTCCATTTCGCGTTAATCCCCTAATTCATCATGACAAATGCTGATAAGATCTCAATTAAAAAACGTGCGAAATTTACGTAAATAGGTAAATTTTTTTGGTATTTCCCTAAACCAAAGGTTATTCCGATTTTAATTAAAGTACAATTGATTTTCACATAACTTCATTTATTTCATCGTCTTTACAATTACATATATTACAATAAGGACTAGATTAAATATATATATATATATGGTATATAGTACATACATCAAGATGGAATACCAATAACGAATAACTCTTGCTCTCTCTCGTGAAGGGCTTGCTTAGAGAGTAAAAACAATAATAATACTACGAGTACAGGGGTAAGGGGGAGTACGAGTACATTATACAATGCCGATTGCTTACGATTATCATCAAATTTATCATATAGATTTTGATTTCGATTTATATTTTAGGAATTTGCGTTAGTGAAAGTCAATTGCAGTTAGTTAGTAGCATTAGTACGTAGTATAACCCTGAGTTTAGTTTAGGCTAGAGTCTAGAGAGTTTCGGCTGCAGCATCGGTTGATTAGTTTTCTATATATAGATATTTACAAATGTGTCGATCTTTGTTTTTGATTTTTGCGATTTGTACAGATTACAAAAGAAAAAAGTTTTATTTTTAATATATTTATGTTTGTTGTTTTTTTGTTTTGGCTATAAGTATTATTAATATATGACATATAATTTCACTTAAACTAAATATTCTATATTTTTTTTTTATATTTCTTAAGTTCTTCTTTGCGCCTTTTTTTCTCCATTTATTTATCACAACAAAATGCGCTCGACATTTGGCAAATTTCACACAAATAGCAATAATAATTTAATAACAACAACAACAACTGTGACTACAACAAAATGAACAGTGATAACAACAACAACAACAGCAGCAGCAACAACAGCAGCAACAACATTGAGAACAACAACTGTTTGTGTTCAACTCTGTTTGGCTGCTGTTGTTGTTGTTGTTGTTGCTGCTGCTGTTGCACCAGGCAGTGTTGCTGTTGCTGTTGTTGTCAGCTCATCAGTGGATGATTTAAGCTCAGGTTGCTGCTGATGTTGCTGTTGTTGTTGCTGCTGCTTATCAGTTATCACGTTTGCATTGTGCTGCGTTAGAATGTCCGCCGGAATGAGACCTTCCTTGACGCGCTTCTTCTGCTTCATGCGGCGATTCTGAAACCAGATCTTGACCTGCAGATAGATAAGGTACTTATACTAAAGATATATTTACAGGGTATATATGGCTGCTTACCTGCGTCTCATTTAGCTGTAGTGTATTGGCGATCTCAATGCGTCGCGCACGCGTCAAGTAGCGATTGAAGTGGAACTCCTTCTCCAGCTCCGTGAGCTGTTTGTTGGTGAAATTGGTTCTGCCAGAGTTGTTCGTGGCTGCCGTCAGGCTGCAGCTGCTCAGGCTGCCTGGGCCGGCACCAGCCACGGCTGCAGTTGTGCCACCATTGACGGACAGGCCGACGCCCAGTCCGAGGCCCACACTGGATGCTGCACCCGCTCCAGTTGGATTATTGGACAACAGCAGAGGATTCTGTATGGAGGGCAGGACTGCAGCCGAGCCGCCGCACATGTCCAGGTGACCATTCAGCTGATAGTCGTGTATGCTGGCAGGTAGTTTCGGTGCTGCAACGAGAGGGAGAAGAGAAGAGAGCAAAAGATGAAAAGATGAAGGCACAAGAAACGATGAGGGAAGAGGGAAGAAAAGAGCAATCGTCATTGTCTTGGCATTTGTTGTGGTTTCATTTGCTTTGCTTGGCTGAGTGAGATCCCCTGGCGTTGATCTCTAGCTGTCGCAGCTAATCAGTGTGAGACCCCCCCTCTCTCTCTCTCTCTCTCTCACTCACTCACTCACTCACTCCTTCCCTACCTCTCCCTCCATTTTTGGGCCGTACCTCTTCTGACTTTTGCTCTTTGCGTGATTTTGCATTTTATGTTCATAATTTGACATGCGCCCCGTGGCTAAAGCCGACGATGATGAAAATAATCTCGGTTCCGCCTGTTTCCATAGAAGGATTCCCTGCTTCCCTAATAGGTTTGTTTGAAAATATTCGGATTATCCTGACAGCGGGTATGACTTTTCATAGTCGTAGCAAAAATGCGTTATTTTTTGTTTGTTTGTTTATATTTTGGGTGGCACAGGAATTATGATATTCTCTATGTATTGCTTGTGGGTTCGTCTAGTTTTAGTTAAGAAACACCTTGAGGGGAAATACCTTGAAGACGTGTTTACACTTTTTAGTGGGTGTTGCCCACCCATAACGAAATAAACAGTAAAGAATGAGCGGAAAATTAAAAGGAATACAAATTCTTTTGGGATTTCCAGTGGTTTGTCTGAGAGAAAGAAACCATTGCTAGTAATATAATATCGTCTAGCTACTATTATAAATATATAAAACTTTATTATATCATATACCAGTTTATGCTTTATGATCGAGTTAAGTCTTGGCATCATTTTATAGAGATTCTAATTGAAATGTAAATACATATACATATGTATAATAAAAGTGTCAAGAAGAATTATGTTCTCGATAGACGAGAGCAGGTTGTAATGATGCTCATCTGGGGTTATCAAATAAAGAAAGAACTGTAAGTCTATCGTAAAAAAACCTTTTCACACAGTCATAAATCTATGGGAAAAACGTTTGGCTCGCATAAATCATTTTATAATGGGTATTAAGTAGCCATAACGATACGTTGATTAGCCACAAGTTAAAAGGTGCCGGCCGAGCGAGCAGAAGCCCAATGATCCAATGATCATATTAAGCTACCCGAGCACTACCGAGCTATACTGGGTTCTACCTTCTCTCTCTCTCTGTAAACTTCTGGTTTCTGCATTCTTTTTTCGGGCATGCAATAAATCAAACAAGTCACAGATATCATAAATAAAATGTGTGCCGTCCACACGAGCACAACACGCCAATGAACGACTAAACGAATGAATGAATGATGAATTTATGACACCCGCTGCAAACCTAAAGCCAATTGGCAGCATACAGTTGGCAGCCACTGTATGCCAGCTCAATTTGCACAGTAGTTCGGAAAACTCGCAAGTCCAGCTCAGAACTGTCGCGCTGCTATCGTAATACGCACAACACACACACACATACACACACACACACACACACATATTATATCTCTCTTTCACGAGGCGGAGACAGACACTCCTGTCTAAGAAAACAAGCCCAAGGATTATGTCGTGAGTGGCGGCTTGGGCTACATTTGAATTTTCCAAGCAAACAAACGGAGGACGGCAGCGCGACTGACTGTCGCATTCCGGTTATCAATGGCCCGGCATTTGGGTAATGGATCTGGTACGGGTATAACTACACTGAGAGAAATATAACGTTTGTCAGGGTGATAAAATAAGCTGAACTTTGTAAATGCAGCTAGATTTCTTTGGGGTATTTCAAGGCAAATAAATGAGAGCGGAATTTTAAAATAAAATACATATAAACAGCCACAGGAATGGCTAGAGGCAAAGTTGGACTGTGTAAGGTTATGTATTTTCTATTTACAATACTATATACGAAACCTTTTCGCGTACTAGGTAAGTTTTTTAAATAACTTCTATATTGTTTATTCGATCGTAACCAAATTTAAAGAATTATCAATAATTAGGATGGTGATATTAACTGCACACACCATAATTAAACATACTAGTTATAAAATGACGACTGCAATGTTCTTTTGATCGATTTACGGAAGCCAAAGAGGTTAAGGCTGCATTATAAAACTTTACTTTAGTTTACTTTATCTGCGTGCAATCACAATACATATTGTCACGAAATTTAGCAGTTCTAGCTCTAATAGTTTCTGAGATATACGTGTTCATACGAACAGAATTGGCGTTATAGCCTTGGCTGGTTGATGCCGAACCAGAATATATAATTTGTGAGATTCTGCCAGTTACAAAAATTGTACATTTGCAATTGAAAACTGAAAATGCATATTTAAATATATAGGACCTTTTTGCCATTCCTCATTTACAGCCCAAGTTTTCTTGCAGTGTAGTGGTTATTGGTATTGGCGCATGGGTATGGGTTACGGGCACCGGCATGGAGCTGGTGTCGCTCGGCATGTCAAACATGTCGCGGCCAGTTGGCGTCCGCGTCCGGCGCCAAACGATATCTACTTTGTAATATTAGTTTTAGAGAGAGCATTATCGGCGGATCGCTTCCACTTGAATGCGCGCACAACTCGCTGACGTGTCTACCCTGCTCTGGCTCTACGGCGCCATCTCCCTCTGGCCCACGCCTCTTCTGCGCTGCAACTGCTGCTGCTGCAGTTGTGTGAGTGTGTGTAGGAGACAAACCCTATGGGCTGCACAAGGCCGCAAGATGTTTGCATGGGGTTGCAGGCGCGGGGGCGGGTGCTAAGCGCCGTGTGGCTTACTTAACTCACGGCTGACACTGCTGACAATCAATGTAAACAGAAGCGCATAAGTAGTGCAACAGCTGAGGGGTTGACATAGTGTGTGCGTAGCAGAGGGAGCGGGACGGGACGGGGTGTGTTGCACGTGCAACACTGTCGCGAGTAACTCGATAACATCGGCTACTTGGCTTAATTACAATTCGCCTGCATTTCTCCAGTTCGTGTTGACTCTTGTCTAACTCGACTTGATTCTCGTGTGAAAAGAAAGTTAATGGAGTTGACATAAGTCTCGGATTCATAACGATTGCATAATGGGCTGCACTGTATCTAATTGCATAAAGAGTTGAGGACTATGTGAACTTAAAGTTCCAGGATTAGCATTAGATTCAAGTTAAAGGATTTGACCTATATTTTTACAAAATGAAGTGCCAAAGTTGCAATTTAGATTATATAAGTAAAGTATGCTGCCTCAACCTTGTTATGAACATCTGAGCTAATTTAAAATATATTTCACTAACCCCTTATAGGTCTAAGATATGGAAAGATCTACAAATTCTGTGACTGAAGAAACATACTCTTTTTAAATATTAAGTACTTATGAATACTTAAAAATAACATTATAAAAACCATCATTAGTAGATAACTAAGTACATATAATATCATATAGTAGTTTAATATTATTGTTGTTACAAAAATGTTTTTAATAAAGTCTTAAGATTTAAGAAATTGGATGTACAACGAAGGATTTCGATCGTATTTGTTAATTCCAAATAAGATCAAACCATTTTGATCAATATCATAATGCTGGCAGTACGTTTATTAAACTTAATAGATTTGTTGTGCCCACACATAGTTCTGGGAGTTTTCTTTTCTAAAACTCAACCTTAGTTTTTTTGCATAATCAAATGGTGTGAATCATCACTATTGTTGGATGGCCCCACCGGACTGCCGGCCATTTTGGTTATGGTGATATTATCAATTGTGTGATATGCAGGCGCCAGTGGCACTTTACTCAGATCCCCCATCAGCCCCAAGAACGACAACGAGGCGAGGCGAGTAGATTAAGTGGGCAGACGACAATGGTCGCGCCCGGGCTGCACGAGCCTCCGATGAGGGTCTCTTGGGTCTACAAGTAGTGCGAGTATCTGATGTCTACGATGTCTACGAAGTCTACGATGTCTGTGCTTGGCGTGGGCTCAGTTGATAATATTGTTTAATTCGTGTGCAAATAGAAAATTATTTTGCAATTAAAAGTAAATTGTTTTAATTGTTACTCAAACACACAGAGCGAGAGGGGGAAAGGGAAAAATAGGCGTTGAAGACGGAAAGACCATCGTTGTCGTTGACGTTGTCGATCCAGCCTAATCACAGTCATAAAAATGGGCAGTTTTGAGATATTTTTCGACAATCTGAGTTTAGTTCTAGTGACGATTTGATTGATCACCCTTAAAGTGCCCAGTACGACTAATTTGACGTTTTTTTGGGCAATAACATTTCGCAATATGCGCCGATGTATTTGTTCAGTTCAAGGCAGATGGTCAGCAGTTTAACTCTCAGCTGACCAAATAGTCGAAAGGGTCAGTAAGGGTAACCAACAAGCGTGTACTGTGACTGCAAGGTACCCTACAAAGTAAAGAAGGTCTTCTATCTGTCATAGACAAATATACCCCTTTTCAGAGCAGGGTGTCACAGGACTAATTGACTTATGCCCCCCCGGTCTAACCCCTTTGGTCAGTGACAGATTCGACTGCGAGGGTGTTACACATACCGAGACCCTTTTTCTTCTCGTTTTCGTTGGTATTTCCTCATTTGTTTCGTTTTGGTCATTTCAATGCGTCGCTGACTTGACTAAAATCTGACTAATCCAATCCATTTATGCTGTCAGTTTTATAGACTGTCTGTCTTTCTCTCTCTCTGTCCGTGGCTTCGCCTGTCAACCTGAACTTTCCACATGTCATGCAGTGGTACTGCAGTTTTTCATAATGAAATGACGAGAGAAAAACCAAAATGAACAACATACAAAGTTTTCCATATTAATTGAAAGTTGTTCGGTTTGTTCAGACTCCCCGTCGGCTTATTAGTCACGATCCAGGCAGCTACATACGTGAAAATTGCGCAACAATGAAAACCTCAAGTACTCAAACATAAACTCTATTTGAGTTTATTGAATATCGTATATATTATATCTCTCTGTCGCTCTCTGTCGCGCTGGAAGAAGTTTTATCTTTGTACAAGTATTTTCTTGTTTGTCTTTTCCGAGTTTGTGTGTGAAAGTGTTGTCGCCCAAATGGAAATTTAAATATTTACACAGATCTATCGAAGATATGTGTGCTATATTTGAGTTAAACAAGCATTAGTAGCAAAATCTTTTGGCTACTGTTTCCGTCCAAACACACAAATAGAATCGAGTTCCTCAACATTTTTTTTAGCTTGTCATATTGTGATAAGCCGCAGTATCTGTTCGTCGTTCGTTCTCATATCATAGTTAGAATTTAAGTACGTTACGATACCGACTTCAATATGTTGTTCTAATTAATTTGGAGTTTAGCTAATTATATATTATATTATTTATATTATGATATATTCCTAATTGATTGTTGAAAGAAGTGTAAGTCATGGTATAGTCATAATCTTAATCCTTTCAAATCAGGAAAATCTTTAGGTGAGTCATGAGGCACCCCAATAGGAATTAGGACTTTGAACTCGTAACTCAAGGCCAGCAAACTGTGCTAGTTATTCGATATATATCTATATCTATATGGAATTTATATAGATATGTGTATTTTTAAGAAAGCGCTCGCACCGCAACAAGGCGAACATGATTTATTATATTGAAATTATCTCATGTAAACAAGTCAGAGCTGCCAGCAGAGCTAATGCCACTTGTCGGCAGTGCCACACCCCCCCCCCCCCACGACCACTTTTGAAAACCAGACCAGCAGAATTCTGTTAATTTGTCTAATGAAAAATGTTGAGGGGAATATGGGGAAGGGGCTAAGGAAAGCCACGAAGTCAGCCTATGGCGAAGAGGTTTTTCTCCAACACTTTTAGACGGGCACTGCTGCCTGCCTCACTCTCTTACTCTCTCTCCGTCTCTCTCCAACTCGCTTCTCTGCATTTTTCGCACGAAGATTGATGATGACGTTGGCATCTTTGTCGAAAATTTTAAAGCGCGTCTGCAAATTCGTGTCGTCTTCTTCATGGAGAACGTTCTCAAATTTGTTTTTGTTGACATTTTAATTTGCAAGCCTATTGAGTGTGTTTGTGTATGTGTGAGTGGGTGTGTGTGTGTGCGGGTGAGTGTGTGCTTGAGTGTATTGCGAATCAATTTTCGTCTTATGCCAGAAGCGCACACTGGGAATGGGGCATTAATTGAATTAAATCGTCAAAAGAAGCGGGCGGAGCGTGTGTGTCAAGTGGATTCCCAATTTGGAGCACATTGAAAGTGTTGACTGTCAGCCATTGGCACGCACAACACACACACTAACACACTCATACACACACAGACACGCACGCACACTGCCGTGTCAACCCACATTTGGCATTGGCAGCCATTTTTTCTTGGCTTTTATCGAACACCCTTATTTCTGTGTGGCAAAAACGGACCTATGTACAGTGGCCACACACACACACACACACACACATATCTAAGTACATACACAGCAGGCAAACTATGGGCATCTACTGTGCGTATGTTCGTGTGCGTGTGTGTGTGTGTGTTCCTCTGCATTTTCGTTGGTGATCCGTCATGTTGTCAGAATGTATTATTCGAATTAAGATTTTACTTTTTTTTTGCTGCCATTGAATTGAATTAACACAACACACACACAAACACTCGCACACAACATGACAAGCAGCTGTGCCATAGTTCTTTTAGTTACCAAAACTGTCTGCTAACTTAGCCAAGTAGTTTCTTAATATAGAAATCGATGCCTTTTCCTGCGAATTTAATTTTAAAATAAACATATGAGTCTAATCTAAAATATGCCCCATTATCAGGTTGAGACAACGCACTTATCACGTACGATCTGTTCCTAAGTATTTTTAGAGGCGACCTTAAGTCTGAAATCGTCTGTTTTTAACCATATGGACAAATGTCAAAATGTATTAGCCAAAACTTGAAGAAGTTCAGCAAGTGAAATATATGAAAAGATATTCTACTAAGTGGAAGTGGTGCAGATAATACTGGGTGGTTTCAAAGTAATTGAAAGGAGCATACGGATTGAGGTACTACTATCAGCAGGTTGTCAGTTCAAATGGAATATTGTTCCAGACTTGGTTTACTGATATAGCAATCAAATGAGAACTTAGATATTTCCTCTTGTATCAGAACGAACTGCAGACTATAAAATGGTTTTAGATCTGAAATTTTAGTCAATACTTATTTTATATGTAACCTAATTCCTTATAAGAAACGAGAGCAACAGTCAAGCGGCACGCGACAGTGGGATACCCTTCGACCTATGTTCGCATGTAGTTTAATTTGTTTAATTCATACAGACATGTGCATGCTCGCAAATTATTCTCGATAGATGGCGCTTGAGCTTCGTGTTCGCCTGCCTCCCTTGTTAGCTGACACAAGCACTTGGTTTTATGCTCATACTTTTTGTGTATATGGTCCGATCAAATTGAAATTTGAATGGAACATAGATATTGTAATCAGCTTAGTATATGTTAAAGTAGAAAAGTTGTATCTTTAATACTCCGCTTACAAATCGACTTTAAAAATTAAATTATTGATTTGTAGGGGCGGTGGGCGTGGCACCTAACATTTGAAATAAACTTGATCAGCGTATAGTACACAGGAGTCTTTCTGCCAAATTTGGTAACTCTAGGTTTTAAAATATCTGAGATCTGTGTGTTTACACAGACAGTGACACTGATCAAAAATATATATACTTTATGGGGTCCCCCATGCCTCATTCTGCTTGTAACATACATTTGAACTAAGTAAGTATACCCTTTTGACAATTTTAATGGGCGAAGGGTATAAATAAATATCAATTCTGTACAACTTGACCATCTTGACATTTACAATAGATAATAGGATAATAGGAAAAGTTACTTTAAATACTAATGAAATATACTCTAATATTTTGTACGTTTTAATGAACTATTCTATACTGGGAACTATACTGCACCCTTTGAGTACGATTAAATTAGGGAACAATCTATAAATAAGTTTAAGGATCTTTACCATAAGTTCTGACTATCTGTGCTTCAAGTAGTAAACTAAATAACATGCAAGCTCCATATTAAGATCTTAACAATAACTTCAGATTGATCATTTCATAATTAAAAACTTGGTTGTCCAACTAATTTCAAATATACTGTCAATTTGGTTAATACTTTAATCGGGCAAAACACACCTCGTTTCAGCACCTGCAGATAGAGCACATCCATCATTAGCAGTACGGCTCCATCCGTGGTGCGGAGCCAGGTAGCTGCACAAGTTGAAGTTCAAGCGTACAGCCCTAATGCCCAGAGGCCACTAGAATGTCCAGTTTAAAGCCCGCTGGCGTCAAGCGGTGTCCATTGTTGTTATCAAAAGGGAAGGGGGTACGGGAGCAGAAAGGAGGGGGAGGTGGTGTGGGGCACGGGCGGATCATGGTGACACTTCTGTAATGCGTTTGATATCGCCATTTCACAATTGATATACGAAAAGTGTAGCTAAAATGCTTTAGTTGAGAGTGCTAGACTTAAGAATACCCTATAGTTTGCAAGTTCAAGTTATATTAATTATTATATACATATATTATATAATATTAACTAATTAATAATATATATATGTATATTATTTCTAGCTTAACCTATTTTTAAATTTAATTTAAATCTGTAGAATTTAGCTGTCGAAGAATTTGCATAAAGGTTTCTGTATTTCTCTTAAATTTAAGTTTGTTTACTATTCAAATTCTATTAAATTACAATATAAACATATGTAGTTGATATATTCATCTACTTGAACTGATCAAAAAAATCATAGATCAGTTTTATATGTTTACAGGGTATCTTAAACAGTAAAGGCTAAACAATGAAACTTCAAATTGACAGCTTTCGTTTGACTTTTATCTGCTGAAACCGTTGGCTGCCGTTCGGCACTACACACACAGCCCATACACCCCGCACACCACGCACACCCTGCACAGCACACACACCTACCGCACACACCGCCTCTTGAGTTGGGAATTTTTGGGAGCTTGGGCATGAAATCACCTTCACGTGGCGATGGAGACAATTGTAGAGCCAGTCGGGGCTCAGGGGCGGCTCCTTTGATTTTGCAGATCATTGGCTAAACGCAAGTGTTGTTTAGGTGTGTGTGTGTGTGTGTATATGGGTGCGTGTGGAGAGTCGCAGCTACTCAAGTTGAGACTCAAAGAGCGCCGCACTAAATTGGAGAGCAATAGCTGAGCCCGTCGATCTATTGTGCCCGTTACAAGCACCTAAACCCAACCCGAGACCATTTGCCATTGTCTCCCGATCGCGCAAATGATCGAAGTGTGGCCAGCTTAAATTGTTAGATTGTTAAATTGTTAAATTGTTAGCCCGACTACTGTTTGGTTACGTCAAATGATTCATTAAGGCGCAAAGTGTTTTGTTTTTGTTTTTGTTTTTGTTACTGTTTGATTTGTCATTTCTATATTTCGGTTTCGGTTTCTGTTTATGTTTTCAGTTGGTTTTTTTTTTTTTTTTTGGTCATGGCGTTACATGGAAATGCCATTTGGTTATGAGCTATGATAGCCATGTTTCGGGTGGGAAACAAAGCCCAGTGGCAGTCAGATTGATGCATGGCGCAGGTTCAAAGGGATATCAAATTTCAGCACATTATTCACTTCCCTCGACATTTAATTAAAATCAGATTATCATTTTTTTGACTTGAGAATTGCTTCAGTTGTGTATATTAAATCAACAATTAACAAAATAAATGTATAAAGTATATCTTTCTATATTAATATCCCCACTCACTATTTATAATAAGTTACTGTTTGGATTCTGCATGTAAAATTGTGCAATAAATATTTATAATTACTGCAAGAAGTCTGGGAAACAACTTTAGTTTCGTATTAGCCTGTAGATATTTACTGTTCTTTCGATTTCAAATGTATAATAGAGAAAGAATATTCTATATTATTTTTAAAGTATGAACTGAATTTCATAAAACTTGATAAGGGAAAACAACTAGACGAAACTTACTATAATATGATATAGGATATTATGTTATAGGACATTATGCTACCCTAAAATCTATGTCAATAAATAAAGTTCCCATTTAATGGTATGTCTATATCTAAATTGATTAAGCGTGGAGTACGTGAGTTCGTTCTTTATCAGTCTCTGCCTGCACAACTTGATACTGCTCGTATATATGTATATTCAGCTCATATCTGGGAATTACTGTCGGTAGCATGATTTTGTGCAATTTTGTTAAGCAGATATTGAAGCGTTTTTATCGATATATCGGGAAAGCGATATAAATATATACTGAGTGTGTGTGTGTGGGGGGTGGATTGGTAGAGGCAGTGTGTGCTTGGCAGGCACGTAACGGGATACTTATATAATTTGGTAAATTATACACTTGAAAAGTATTAAAGGCAGCCGTGCAGACGCCACAAGAACGGAAGGTGCCTTATGCGAATGCAAACAAGAGATAAGATATCCATCCTCGCATTGTTTGCACCAAATGTTGTCCGAAAGGCAAACAGACAGTGGCCAAAATCAACGGCACGATGACGGGGCAGTACTAGATGATATTCTTCTCTCTCTCTCTCTCTCTCTCTCTCTCTCTCTCTCGCTCTCTTTGGTTAATGTTACATAACAAGAACGAAGCACACCCTCCAGTATCCTTTGAGGCTGACAACGGGTGGGTCAGACAAAGCAAGGAATATCGTATAATATATATGTATATATCTTATATAACTTTTCCTCAAGGGCGACTGGCCCTGCTACCCTGTCGCCCTGTCGCTTTCCATTAATGCGCTTCTCATGTCTGATCTGGAGAAGAGCTTTTATGAGAACTGACATTTGAGGTGTGTGTGTGTGTAGTGCAGAGAGCACCGTTACTCGGGATTCGGGCTGCTTTTTCGGGGCACTGATAACGACTGCGACTCTCTGCTAAGTGGTAATTAATGTAAGTACCTTGGCGTTTATCGGCTTACAAATCGATTTAGTGATTCAATCTGAGACGAGACGAGTATAACCCCAACAAGTTGAACTTGGAAGGTGCCTGAAGCTGCTCCTCGCTCCCTGTTGACCCTATGAACCCCTTTTTGGAAAAGAAATTTAATAACACGCTTTCCAAAATGTTAGCTCAATGTGCGCGCCAGCGAACAAATTTGTCACGACACATGCCACACACACACACACACACACACACACACACATAGACACAGAGACATACACATACAGGTATATGCATTAATATTTTGGTTTTATTTCGGCCCGATCCAACTAGCCACAGTGATGGACGGTGACAGACAGGCGGGCGGGTCTGACGCGGCCTGGCGCTGTGCGCGGTACGGTTCAGTTCGGTAGGGTTCCCTTTGGTTCGGCCTGGTTCGGTTCGCTTTGGTTCGCAAGGCAAACGCGTTTGATCTTATCTCAAATTCCTGGTGGTCACTTTTCTATCCACAATATCATTTCGTTTAAATAGTCTGCTTGCCTGCCTGCCTGTGTTTTTTTCAGTTTTCAGTTTTCTGTTTTGTTTTTCGTTTTTCTTTCAGTATTTTTTTTTATTTTCTTGTGTTTTGTTTTGAAATGCACGTAATTAATTCATTTCAGTGTGCTGCGTCGCCGTCGCGTGTTGGTGTCAAGAAATATCAAAACATCACATCAAATAAATGTTGAATACGCCAAGCGAAAGGTCCGGCGCGACCCGACCCGACCCGACCTCACTCGACACTGCCTGGACCCGCCTCGTCCCGCCAGCCCCTTTCTACCCCTGCCCTGCCTCCCACAGGCTTGTAACACCTTTCCCAAAAAGTTTTATTCAGTTAGTTACAACCTCGCAGCGACAGTTATGTTAATTCTCGTGTTAGGTTTCGTTTTCGTTCAACTTCTTTTTGACTGAGAGCTCTATTCATATTTCATATTAGTTCGCGTGTCTATCCCCCCTCCACCCTTCCCCACTGAGGGGAAATGCTGCGACAAAGTGGTAGATCGTTTAAAAAACAATAAAACACGAAACCGAACTGGGAACTACTGCCAAGCAGATGGAACTGTAAACGAGGCACGACATGCATCCAGTACGAGAGAAGTATTAATTAAATTGTTATGCCACAAGCCCCGTCGGGACAGTTTTCAATTATGTGCGCCCATAAAAAGCCCAATAAACGAGAATGTTAACAATAATACTGGAGTATGATTTAGGGCCAGTCGCGTCGGCTGAGTAGATGATAAAGGCAATCATAAAATGGGTGACAAAGCTCCCTTCCCCCCTGCAATCAATGGCCATCGAGTAGAAGGCGGGGCAAACTATGGAATACAGTAGTTACAGCTTAAGAAAGATAAGACGAGTGTGATAGTGGACGGAGAATGGATTAACGCAGAAGAACTAAACTGAATATTGCCTGATTCTAGTTGTATTTAATCATTTATGCTGTGGTTACTCATCGATATTTGTATCTGCAATTTGCACTCTCTCTCTCTCTCTCGTGTCTTGTTATACCCTTCGACCATTGAAAATGGTCAAAAAAGGGTATACTAACATGTGCATATGTATTTAACAGGCAGAAGGAGGCGTGGCAGACCTCATAAAGTGTATATATTCTTGCTCAGGATCACTAGCCGATGTCTGTCTGTCTGTCCGGATATCCGTCTGACCAGATGCACACACAGATCTCAGCTATTATAAGAGCTAGAGACACCAAAATGGCATGAAGGTTTCTGTGTATCAGGCGCAGATCAAATTTATTTCAAATGTTGGATACCACGCCCACCGCCCCCGCAAATCAGTAATTTAATTTTTGAACTCAATTTATAAGCGCTGCATAAAAAATGCGACTTTTTAACTTTAAAATATACTAAGCTGAATTAAATATCTACGTATTCTTTAAATTGCAATTTAATCGGACAATAAACACAGAAGTTTTTTAAGAAAGTATGAAAGTAAGTGCTTGTGTCAGCTAACAAGGGAGAAGGTCGAAGGGTATCCCATTGTCAAGTGCCGCTCGACTGTTGCTCTCGTGCCAATTTGCTGTTGTTGGTTGGACAAATTCCTAGCCAAATCCCTAGAATACTCTTCATTAATCTTTCTGAGGAACTTCTCTAATTTCTGGCACTCCCCTCGCCGCCCTGTTGCACTAAGGTAATTGAAAAATGCTGATTAACACATTAGAGCACATTGCAATGAATGCGATCGTGAGCATGAGTGTGTGAATGTGAATGCGAGTACGAGTGTGAGTGCGAGTGTGAGTGTGAGTAAGCAGGTATCTTTGAGCCGAGCTTCTGCTGTGCGTGAATGCCAATATGTCGAATGCTACCATTTATAACCATGATTGCTGATTATGCTGTTTCCCTGGCTGAAAATGGATGACATGACAGATGGAGCGCAGCGAGGCAGGCACAGCGAGAAGACTTCGACCACGATCGCAACCACGTCCACCTCGACGGCCACGACTCGAGGTCCGACTCAGTGACAGTTCAGTTGCAGTTCGGAGCTCGAGGAGACTCTTATTTAAATAATCATTTTTCTGACAGCCAACTTGACTTCCAGATCGGCTTCATTCTTTGGCCCCCAACTGCATTTCTTTCATACTTATTCTCCCCATTCTCTCTCTCTCCATTCCCCCTTCCTCACGCGCATTCTCATTTTCCTTTTATTTTCCCTCTTGCACGCTTTAATTGTTTGTTTGACTTGTGGCCGAGAGAGACGTTTAAGCGCCCGACTCGACTCGACTCTTCTCGTCTCGGATTTGGGCTCCTCACTTGCCCACGTCATTGTCATGCGGCGAGGCTTGAGCATGATCATGGGCATCGAGATCGGCATGAGCTTTGGGTGCGGCGCGTGGAGATCTCTTGCTGGCGTCGTTTAATTGAAAACGATGCATGTAAATGACACTTTTCAGCATTAATAAGCAAATATTTGTATGATTATTGGTGTAGCAAGGGGATTACGTTCTCGGTCTCGGTCTTGGTCTCGGTCTCTGCTCAGGCTGCTTGCCTACTTGTCTGATATCTCGGATATCGAATGTCGGATTCGAAGGCAGGTTGTGCAGGTAAAGTGCTTTAACTAGTTTCTGGAAGTCACATCTGTCACATCAAATTGCCCAGGACAGATCGAATCAGAGGAATCTCAAAAAGAATTGAATAAGTGCACTTATTCGAAAACAGAGAAGCAGTTTGATATTCAGCAAAAAGGATATTCATTCATAAGTATAAAGATATTAGATGTCTAAATATTCATCTAGTCAAGCCAAATGGGACAGTGGAATTTAGTTAAAAGCTTGCGTCAATGAAAAGATATTTGAATCAAGAGGAAAACTTAAGGTTTGTTTGCCAAATTTCAACTGTGTGAAGCAATTATTTGTCATAGCTCTCATACGAATGTTTAAAAATGCGCACTTTTTATTCGAAAACACAAGAACAGTTTGATAATCAGCAAAAAGGATATTCATTCATAAGTGTAAATATATAAGATGTCTAAATATTCATCTAGTCACCTCAGCTCATAGAGAAATGAATAGAATGACAGTTTAAAAACTTGTGTCATTGAAAAGATATTTGAATGAAAATTAAAACTTAAGGTTTTTATGACAATACTTAATTGTTTGCCAAATTTCAACTTTGTAAAACAAATATTTGTCATAGCTCTCATACGAATGTTTAAAAATGCGCATTTTTCAGATTTTTAATTGGTCTGTTTCTTTGGTTTCATTTTATTCTAAGCTTAAATGAATAAAATGCTGACTTGTCGAATTATGATTAACCCTTCTACACCTAATTAGCGTACAGCAATCGAATATATACCCGATTAACATTCGTATAGCCTCCATATTGGCAATGTGATGTGATGTCCATATACCATTTATCATGAATTTCAGTTTCGGTTCGGTTTATCGTTCGTTGCGTATTTTCTTAGCTGGCTAATTCCAAGATACAAAACTCCCCCCGACGCGAAGACAGTGACAAGTGACAACCTGACTGACTGCACAGCATTGACAAAATTATCTGAAATATGCAAGAAATATGCCAACAGGCAGACTAAGAGAGACAGAGATAGAGAGAGTGAGAAAGAGCGCGAGGGCACAGTCTGAAATTATGAGGGAGAGAGAGGCAAGCGAAATCTTTGGCATTTGAAGAGACATTCTTATTTTTAGGTGACATGCCCTCGGTTGGACGTCTGACGCACTTGGCTTGGCTTGTTCGTATATCTGGCCTGTCAATCAGTTTTGAAAGTCATCGTTCCTTTTCTTCTCCTTTTTGCCTGCTTGATTTTGATTTTTAAGTTTTATTTCACGTTCACCCTTTACCTCCTTTTGCCGTGTGTAATATTATATTATATTATAGTAAGCTGCTAGCTAATATATTCACTTAACTCGACGTGATCTATGACGGGAAGCTTTCAAATTGACTTTGCTAAATGACTCTGTAAAGGCTTAACTGGTAATTAGCGCAAAGTTATAATAGAAGCGAGATTTACAACGATTTATGCAGGAATTCCAGGTGGCGACATGAATAATGAGCAAAATGTTGAGAGACTAGATCCGTTTACAAATGCTTTTGTTCAGTGAGTCTCAATTTATAACCGTGTCATCGACTAGAATGTGTTAAAACTTAACCTGTATAAACCATAAAAGGTACAAAACGATGAATTTGGTTTCCATATTATTGAACAATTTTAACTTAAAACTTTCAGGAAAAAACCTTCATGGTCTAGTTGTGAAATAATGATTATACCATAAACATTTTCCTCTAATTTCTCAATAATGGAACTTATTTGAAATGCTATAAATACGTTGAACTTATAAGGATTGAATGAATGAATTTAATCTTTATCAGTTTCATTTCATCTTCATACTTATGTAATTTTTTCCCAAAATGCTTTCAATACTTGCAAGAATTAGCTGGAAAACCCGCGAATATTAAGAAGGGAATTGTTTTTCAAGTTTGATGTTTAGTATTGAAAAGGTAATCGTTATGAATAAGTTTGATGTTCAATGAGGTTTATTTCAGCAAAGAACTTAAACATTCCCACATATCAATACTTTTTATTATTCTCCCAGCCGAAGCCTCTGTAGCTAGCGCTCATTAAGCTTATATTAAGTTTAGAATTTAGTTTTAAATTTAATTTGTTAAAATAAAAATAAAAAATAAAATTATTCTCCCAAAGAGGAAACAAAGGTGGTGAAATATTATATATAAATATATCTCAGTTATAATATTAAAACTATATATCTCAGTTAGCTAGTAAGGATACTAAACAATTGTGGAAACTGCCCACCTGGTATTGTAAAAGGAGGCGTGGCAAACTTACCTTGTGGCTTGGGAACATTCCGTTTGAGCTGCATCCACTTGTATGTGGGAATGTTGGGGACGTGATTTGGTGATTTTGATTGTGAGCTGGATTGGTGTGAATTGGCATTGGCAGCACTGGCCGAGGCTGTGGAGGACGAGGTGGAGCTGCCCGGTGAGGTGACTCCACCGCCACGTTGCGGATTGCGGGCCATGCTCAGGTTGGGCGAGAGCGCGTGCTGTGGCACCACCTGATTGCCGCTGGCCTGTTGTTGCTGCTGCTGTTGCTGTTGCTGCTGCTGTTGCTGCTGCTGTGCACTGCTGGTCAAACTGGCCAGATGACCATGGCTGAGGTGGCTGTGGTGCAAGTGCGCATGGGCATGTGGATAGTCCATGGAATGAATGCCCGCATCCAGTGTATATCCACCGGCTGCCATATGCTGGTGATGGTGATGATGCCACATTTGTGCCGAGTGGCTCTGTTGCTGTCCCGTTGCAGCAGCTAGTTGCATCATGGGATCCTGTTCCTGATCCAGCATTAGTCCAGCTGGAGCCGCCGCATAGCCTGCATGCAGCACTGCCGCATATTTCTCCTCCATTTGCGCTGCTCCGCCATAGCCAATGTTGCCGCCATGGGGCTGCGCCTGCGCTGCCTGCTGCTGTGCCACACTGGGGGCATACAGGCAGTCCAGGTTGGTATACATCATGCCGTTTTCCGAGCTGATAATGGGCGCATGTGCATCCATTGTCTGCTGCTGCTGTTGCTGCTGCAGCTGCGAGGCATTTGCCGCCGTAAGGGGGGAATTGTTGGTGGGTGGTGGCACTGTTGCCACAGCTGCGGTGGCATAGTACGAGTGCACCGAGTCGCTCTCGTAGTAGGAGTCGGTGGGCGAGTGGCTTGTAGGATGCAGCGGCGTGCTGTTGGCTCCTGATCCAGTTCCTGTGGCTGAGCCGCTTGTCGCCGAGCTGGTGATGCCGTACTCTGCCGCACTGGGGCTGAACAGATGCGAGTGGGGATAGAGTTGCTGCTGCTGCTGCTGCTGTTGCTGCTGTTGTGCATTTTGCTGCAACTGCTGCTGTGCTGTTGGCGGCGGCGTTAGCTGCTGCTGCTGTTGGTAGTAGTTGGGCGAGTTGCTGTCGTAGCCATTGTAGGCCAATTGCTGCTGTTGCTGTAGTTGCTGCTGTTGATGTTGCTGTTGCTGTTGCTGTTGCTGCTGCAGCTGCTGCTGTTGCTGCTGTTGCTGTTGCTGCTGTTGCTGCTGCTGTTGCAGATGATGGGTTGGGGAGGGAAAATAGTTGCTGCCATAGCCATCGTAGGCTGTGGCAGCGGCATGTGGATGATGATGCGGATGGTTGCCGTACATGCTGCTAACGTCCATCATGTTGTTGGCCAAACTGCACTCAAAAGTTTGGCGAATTAGCCCGATTTGTAAAAAGGGATAAGGCTATAACGGGATATAGCCCCTACTAAAATTGCCCTAGTTCTTTTGGTATAAATATCAGCATAGAATATGAGAGAGAAAAGATCTAGAAGATGCTATTGTTTGCAGTTATTTTCTTTGCAAATGAGAATCTATTGCTCAGTTTTCTCCCATGCAATTCTTAATTTTTGTATTTGAAGCAATATTAGAAATTTCTATAACTTTTATAATATTTACACATTCAACTAAGTATATTGTATATATATTTTATAAGTATTTAAGGCAGAGACAATTGTGAATCAATTGAAACTCTTGCGATCCCAATTTGCTTAACACTTTGTGGGGCACACTGATCGGCGAAGTACGCCAGTTATATATATATGCAGTATAACGGTAACTGTTTTTCGATTTCCGACGGCCTCTGCTGCTGCTGCTGGTGCTGCTGCTGCTGCTACTACTTGCCTACAACGCGACGAACTTGCCGAACTTCGTGCTGCATGCGCGCTAACCAAGTCGTGACTGATTGCCCGACCGGGCCGGGGCAGCCAACCCAGGCAGGCATACACGCAGACATAGGCCACGCCCCGAGCCCGAGCCCGAGATACCACCAGCCAGTTGTCCCGTTCGCACTTGCAGCACTGCGAACTATTGCCATCTCGCTTTCGTGCTCTTATCAGTTTGTGCCCCGACTCGGGGGTTAGTCATTACCGGTTTTGGCAGTTTCGCATTTAGTTTTTGTGCCTGTAGTCCCTGGACAAATGCTGATATTAGAGTTACGCCCATGTTCATGTCTTATTTAACTGGAAACTACACACACACACATACATACACACCTCACAGACTTACATGCATATACACAAACATGTAGACTACATGTGGTATGGAATTCTATTTTTTCTTATAGTAAATTTGGCACGTTTTGTTATTTGCGTTATTCGTTTTTCGCACCTACGGAGCGAAAACTCCCAAATGAATTGACAGTTGCAGGTACTGTCCGAAATTGAGCGACTCTGCGACTGACTGTGTGTACCCACTGTGCAGCTGTCAATCGTCAACGTCACTGAAACACATATGTATGACAGGACATCTATGCACCGCAAGAAATGCATATCATTATTTAAATTTGACTAACAACTCTTTAGAATATTTAAGTAAAGAATGAACAAATAAGTTGATTTTTTATAAAGTATCCTATTAAAATAATGCGTAGTATCCAATTTAATACTGATTGATATTGAGTTGTTACTTTTATAAAACTAAAACTTGTAAACATTACTAGTTTCTTAAATAGTATTAATCTATTTGGTTGGTTATTATTGAATAACATTGATTTATTTCTTTTATAAAACTAAAATTTATAAACAATATTTGTTAAATATTATTAATCCATTTATATAGTTTAATATATATATATTTCTTCCATAAATATTAGTCTTTACGTTTTATTTTTAATATTATTTATAAAACTGAAACTTGAGAACATTAAATAGTTTCTTAAATAAAGTTCATTCATTTGTTAGATACTGAATATAATTAAAAAATTTACGATTTAATGCTTCAATAAAAATATACCCAATATTTTTTGTCAATCTTCATATTACCTTATTAAAGCCTGTTAAAAATATTAATTTGTTATTGGAACATTAATGGCATATCATTGATGAAATCTGAATATACGAAACAGTTTTCTACATATAAATGTAAAGATCGCATGTAATATTGATTAAATATAATATTTCATTAGGTATTGTACTATGCTACTGCTATTATCGTGTTCATATAATATTTATTATACCCTTCGTGACCTTCGGTTATAAAAGGGTATACTAACTTTGTGCAAATGTATATAACAGGCAGAAGAACGCATAGGAGACCCCATAAAGTATAGATATTCTTGTTTAGGTTCAGTAGTTTATTTATATACAAATTTATAAAAATTGTAAAGTACCTATTTATACCGGTATATGGTTTAAATTAGAACTATTAGCTAGACCTTCGACTTCATATAAAACTATATTATTTCATATAATTATATTTACTGCTATATATAATATTACATATTCCAACTTCTGTTTGTTATTTCCGTCATTTTGATATGTTGAATTGTTTACAGTGTATGTTCGCTGCGGAATTTAAATCGCCGCCAAGCGACTGTGTCGTACTCACAGTTCTGTCTCCTTCTCCTTCTTAAAGTCTGACTCAGTGGGATGCAATTCGTAGGCGCCCCCTACGAGTCTGTCACACAGTCCAGATAGAGAGATACAACATTCAGATATCTACATAGATATCTTTATGCGCCATACGAACAGGCGTTGCACCTTTCACGCACAATGCATCATCTTTGAGGCTGCCTGTCTCTGGCTCTGGCTCTCGCTCCCTCCCTCCTGTCGGTCTCTCTCCTGGAAAACTTTTGTGTTTATTCGTTGTGTGTTTTTCCCTTTCTCTGTCTACAAGTTGATTGACATTTTCACAACTTTTTGTCGTGTTGCCGTAGTAATAGTTGGTGGTTTTGCCGGCCGTGCCCAATCCCGATCCGTACCCAGGCTCAGTTCGACCATCCACTATCCACTATTCCCATTCACACTCTCCCCCCTGCTAGTTTTCTATTTCCAGCAACAACAACAGCAGCTTATATTGAGTTGTTGCACAGTCCTCGTCCACGTCCTCGTCCTTTTTGGGTCTCGAAGGTGATTCGTTATATTTTCGGACAGCAGCAATTAATACCAACAGGATGTGTGTGTTTTCATCTCCAGCTTCACTTCTCCAACGATCCCGAATCCCCGCCATATCACTATATACACGTGTACATGTGTGACTGTGTGTGTGGATGAGTTTATTATGTTATCTGCCTGTTGGTAAAGTTAAAGAAAAGTTTTAGACTTTGTACGCAAAATGAATATGCTAGCATATTATCATAGTTACTTTATTTACTTATATAATAAAATATATATGTACAATAAATACTGTTTTATATTCATATTTATTATTGTAGATCGTCATAAATATCAGCATAATATGTGAATGAGTTTATTATGTAATCTGCCTGTTGTTGAAGTTAAAGAAAGGTTTTGAACTTTGTACGGATGATAAACATGGTACCATATTATAATATCATAACATATGATAGTTACTTTGTTAACTTGAACAATACAAAATATATACAATAATAACTGTTTTAGAATCATATATAATATATTATTATTATTATTATTATAAATCGTTATAAATATTCCTTTAATATGTCGTATTTCTTTAAAGTTAATTAAATTATTTTATATATGATAAATCGAATATATATAGATATATATATATATATATAATATATATTCAACTTTCCTTCAATAAAAATAAAACATTCTCACCTCTAATAACAGTAGCACTCTATGTTAATTGGGTTAATTGTTCTATTGGCACTAACTAATAATAATCAATCCAAGATATGCCATATATGTATGTACATATGTATATGTTCTGAAATGTTTATCATCATTGATAATATTGTCTGGCTTGCTTTTGTTGAATGAATTATTTAGTATGCAAAGCAATTAAGGAACTTGAAAGTCACAAATTGCTCAGATAAAGCGAGCTAGATATGTGTTTTATATAGAAAGTAATGTGGTTTGATTATTAATTGATACTTTTAGCATTTAGTAGCCGTAATAAACAATTATTAAATTATTAATATTAATCTTATATTCTCAATTCAGTAACTTGACTTATAAATTGTCTCTCCTTATACTTTAGTTCCCAAAAACTTCATAGTCAAATTTACAAAGTGAACGGGTAGGGGGTGGGGGGTAACAGTAATCACAGTTCACAACTCGTTACTGAAATCATTAAGGTGTCTGCGAGTGCTTTTAAGGCCGTCGGAAGTTTGACATATGGTTTTGATGGGTACTTTAGAAGGCGTCGATAGTCAGACGACGGCGATGAAGACGACGACGACGACGACGATCGAGTGATTCGACTGTTCTGTCGTCCAGGCTAATTAGAATCGTTGGCAAGTAAAGTGACCAAAAGTGACGCCAGTTGTCCACGTACTTGGGGCGCCACTGGGTTACTTGTTGTAACTCGGGGCGAGGGTGCGAGGGTCGGGACGAGTAACGGTAACAGTCGTAATTGGCGCTGCACAAATTGATGGATTGCCTGGCGCCGACTGTCACAGCGCGGAGTCGGACATGTCCCCCGTCCGGGGGGCTACTTGGCGGTCTTTTTTGTAGTTTTGTAATTTTTGGGTAAATCGATATTTGTGCCATTTTTTGTAGAGTTTGAGGTGAAGTGGGGAGTGTGGGCTGCTTCTGTAATGATTAATTAATTGTGTGTACTTATCAGATCCAATTGTTAACTGCTGCCTCTTACCTGTTGCACTGACAGACAGTGACGACGACGACTGAGACGGAGACCGAGACAGGGACGTCGATGGAGCCTGTCGCCAAAATGCTAACTGGGCTAAGCCCGCGGCTACACCCTGTAATTGAATACATAATTACAGGCCGAGAGTCAGTCAGTCACTCAGCCAGACGTCCTCAATGTTTAGCATTATTAATATGATTTTAAGCTTATTGTGTGAATTCATCACAAGTCAAAAGTCTCCAGGAGCACAGTCTGCATTCCGGAGTTCTTTTACAGCGTGATTGATAGACGGAGGTGCCAGCATTCCTAATTAGTCGGGCAGAACTAGTTCACTTTATGCACATGAGATCGAAAAATATGATATAGACCAAGCAGGTGACCTACTTATAATTCTCTATAGATGAATTGCAATTTAATTTTATAGTCTGTTATTTTGCAGTTAATACTGTTGGAATAATGTGTATGTATTGATCTGTAATGTTAATTAGCATAAGAGTAAATCAGCTGTTCTGGTAAAGGATAATGTAATGTTAAATAACATAATTAAGTGACTTGTCCACTTGCTCATGGAATGTCAAAAAGAAAAGAAGAGCGCGAAGCACAAGTTCATTAAATAATAGATTTATATAATCAAATAAACAAATCAAGTTTATTATTAACAAATATATTTTTTCCATGTGCTTAGCATATATAGTACAAGGTACCTCGCTCCGTACCCATGACAGTCAATTTTCTATAAGTAACGTTACGTTATCTTATCGCACTGCACTGCAAAATGGTTGTTTATCGTGATATTCGAGTTACTGGGAACCCAAGTTTGCCCGTTAAAAGCCATTACCATGTGAAATGCTAAAAATAAAACATGAAAGAAAGGTTAAGTTCCGCTTAATGAAGGCGTTACCCCTATTCAAATATCAATTAGACATTTACTTTAATAGTATTCAGTTTTTATAACATTAAATACTTGGAACTTCCTACTGATTGTTTCCATAAAAACAATGGGATGGAAGTGATCATATTTTGATTAAATATTAAAAGTATATAGCTTATAATTGTTGAAATTGTATAAGTATACATGATAGTTTGTATCTTTCATATTGTTTTAATAATAATATAATAATAAAATTTGTTTTATTTTTTTGTAGCGGTATCTGAAATACTATATACATACATAGCCTTTAAAATTCAAGACCAAATTTCCGCAAATCTTTTTATATTTTATATTTATTTTACATTTTAAACCTATTTTACGAACTTATGGGATGAGCCCGTTGGCAATATCTTTAAAAATTACTTAAATCTTTTATATTAATTTCCTAAATATGATTTTAAGTCGGATCCATTCAAAACTACAAGCATAACTGACTAAATTCTCTCTCTCTATGAAAATACTTTATTCAAGTATTATTTAAAAATATTACTTGCATTCCAAACTAATCAATTTAATTCGGCTATCAGAGAACACGTCCTTACTTAGTTATTACAACGTTAACACGCTCTATAAACATGCCAACGACCTTGGGTTATTGCAATGCAAATTTATGCAAAGGTTTCACAGTGCGAAAGACTCGCGTAATGCCGGCTTTACTTTAAGGAGGAGAGACGAACATTCACTGTGTTTCATTCATTTTGCGCGCGGATAATGTGTGAGCGAGACAACTAGCTGAGCCGAGCAGCTGCTGTTATCCGTTGCGCAAACATCGCCAGCCAATGGCAGCGGAGAAGATGAAGTATGCCAAGCGATTGGATTGTACAGGCAGCAGAGTCCGCAACCCTCCATAGAGCGTAGAGGGTACCCTGACAGACCCGATGACAACTGCACCAGGGAGGGGAAGGACACGTGGAAAACTCCATGTGCTTGTAGATGCTACAGTTAAACAATCAGTTGCCAAATTTGTGCAGATGCTAACCGAAGACAAAAAGGTTTCTCTGATTGCTCTGTGCAATCTCAATTGCCGCGTGGAAAATCCTTTAAATAAAATGGTTAAGACGTTGACAGCGAGATTTGTGAAATACTTTTTAGCTATTCAGGCATATGAACATATGTGTGTTTATGTGTGCTATGTGTGTATTTTATAAATAGTGAAAAAAATTAAAGTGCTTTTAAATTGTGCAGTACTAAACATACATATGAATTTAAATATATAATTTCCTTAAATAAATGTGAATTCTTAGCCCCCATGAAGCCAAAATCAAACTTTATATATGTAGTGTACAAATAGAAATAGAGAAATATGTACATATGCATGTATCATGTTTAATCGATCGTGTAGAGAGTAGTTTTAATAACGTTTGAAGAACTTATCTTATTTTTACAGCTGTAAAGCTAGCCAAATTTGGCTTGAAATTAAGTGAAGAGGAGTCCGCCTGTTTGTCCGGTTTCTATTCGGACTATAAATTTATCTGCAGTATTGCATTATAGCAGACCAAGCCTTTTACTTATGTATATAACAAAATTCTGATAGCCAAAAAGCAGTTTTCCATTTGGAATAATTCTCCATTTTCAATTCAACATCGAGGAGCTAGCGACATTTTCTTTTTTTTTAATACGTTCGTTTGTCTACATTAACCATAACAGAAGTTACCCCGTCCTGGAAAAGGTCCCAAAGTAGGGGCTAGTTTCTTTAGTTTTTCGTTTTTTTTTAAGAATCAACCGTTTGAAAAACCTTAGAGCACATTTTTCATTAATTATTTTTAGCAATTTTAATTTTCAATTTTCAATTTTTTTTTACAAAAGATTTTTAACATTTCAATGTTAAATCAATCATTTCACTGTACAAAAGTATGCAACAGAAAATTTTAATGTTTGCATCGCGCTAACAGAGTTATGTTTAATAAGCAGTGCACTGCTTGGACTGCTTGCACTGAAGTGCACACGGCAAAACAAAAGAGGGGGACCTTTTTGGGCATTAAAAAAGCTAGATTTCGCGCACCTAGCTGTTGTCTAGTATCTTTATCGAACGTTGGCAGCACTGATCAAGGGACGGCAGATATAAAAAGATATAATGGAACTTTTAGAAAAGAGAGCAAGTTATTATTTAAATGGTGCTTTCCCACCCAAAGTGGATTCAAGTATTTACTGAATTACAATGTTGTTGCTTTTGTCTCTCGAGGTACACATTATAATGTGTGTGTTATGTGTATTACGAGAGTAAACATTCGTGTTTTGGGGTGACAGATTCGCATACTTTTACATGGCAGCATTGCCTGAATTACGGGACGATCTGACGACGATCGACGATCGGAAACCTGTCGATGGATGATAAACTCGTTGGAATGGTTTGGGCTGGTCCAATTAGCGCGAGGTTGGAGGTCTGGCTGGTGTGTGACCTTGTCACAGGGACAGACACAGGGACAGGGAACACAGGAACTGGTAGAGTGAGTGGTAACAAGTGTGGCATTGGGTTAATGCTCCTCCGTTGGCCTATATAAAGGGTCTGCCCGGCCGAGGAGGCTATCAAGTATCAAGTCAGCATCATCTCAGTCATGTTGTGCAAGGTGAGAACTAGAGTGGGACGAAGAATATTGATTTCTATAAACATTTGATTTCTTCACAAGGGATTTCTATTGGTGGCCTGCTTTGCTCTGGCCAGCGGCGGTCTGCTGCCCGGGAAGGAGAGCAAATCTGCCGACACCTTCGATGCTCATCCGCGCTATTCCTTTGCGTACGATGTGCAGGATGCACTCAGTGGCGATGTCAAGTCACAGCAGGAGACACGCGACGGCGACCAGGTGCAGGGTCAGTACTCGCTAAACGATGCCGATGGCTATCGCCGCATTGTGGACTACACGGCCGACGGAGAGCGCGGATTCAGCGCTGTGGTGAGACGTGAGCCACTAACTGCCGTCGCTGCTGTCGCCGCCCCTCGTCCAGCTGCAGTTGCAGTTGCGGTGTTGCCCAAGAAACCCAAGGCAACGCTGACACCCAAACTGCAGCCAGTGCGTGTAGTGCAGCCAGCTGTGGTGCTCAGAAGCATTGCCACGCCCACCACTTTAATTCACCACGCGCCAGTGGCTCATGTTGTTCACCACACGGCAGCTGTGCAACCTGCAATTGTCGCCCACCATCACCACGTGCCGCTGTTGAAATCTTCTATACATGCGGCGCATCAACCAACCATTTCATACGTTTACCAACACTGAAGAGAGTAAAGGGTTGGTAAAGTCTGAAATTATAATGCAAAATGTGTTCTGTTGTTTGTATATGAAATGAATATGTTTGAATATATCTTATACCCTAATGAAAAAATGAATAATATGTTTGAATATATCTTTCAAGAGCTCAAAGTTGGCACTTGATACTCTTTTAATTATTTATATTTAAATGAAGAATATACCACACATATATATATATATAGATATATATATGTACATATATATATTATATATGTACTTATATGGTATGATATGTGTATATTATTTTACACCATATAAACTTAAAGTATAGTTCATATTTATAACTTCGAACAACAACTACTTATTATTACTGTAAGTAGTATAGGAGAGGTAACGCCTCATGATACTCATATTCATTATGATATTTATTTAGTTTAGTTATTAAATTAGATATTTGCTGCTTTTTTGATCCCTAATGGCAACAAAATAGTTCATTATTTGGAATTTTTATATTAATTATATTATATATTATATTATATTGAGGCTCATTTTTTATTGTCTATATTTTACATTAGTCCACAAAATATTTTAATATTTTGTCTTAAAATAAAATATTTCTTTGTTCAAAGTCAGAACGAATTAAAATTTGAAGGATAAGTTAATTTTATATTCAGGCAGATGTATATACATATATTGCCAAAGGTAAGTAATAATAGACTAGATACTAAATATAGGAATCTTAAGGTAGAACTTGATTTCTCATTAAAGAACAATCAGGCAGATTACATACATATATACACTGAAATGGCTAAATCGGCTCTTAGGGTTTAATGTCATTCATTTACAAGTCATACTGTAGTTTATTATATTTTATTTAAGTATTGTTCATAATTTACAAATGTTCCTGTTTTTGCGAACAAACCGAAATTGTCGCGCACCAAAGTTCACAATTAATAAGTATAAAATCCCTTTTGATTCATGACTATGTGTACTTCCTATAGGTAATAGCCGTAAAATAGCTGAAATTAAAACTTTGTGCGGCTAATTGAAAAGTCTTATGTAAGCTCTCCCCTCCCCTCTCACAACTCGGACTTGGACTCAGGCTCGGAAGTTCGAAGCGAACGAAACGAAACGAAACAAAAAGGTACTCGGAATCCAATTAGAGCTCAAATGTATCGCTGGCACCTAATAAATTTTTAAGGTCGCTACTGGTGGGGGACAACAGACTGGTATGGTTACTATCTGTGTGCCGTGTGTGTGCCGTGTGTGTGTGTGTGTGTGTGTGAGTGCAAGTGCAGAGCAAGCTGCGCAGTCAATTTGAAAAAACCGTTGGTTATGCATTTGCGCATGCGCTGCATACGTTATTATTAATATTGCTGAGTGTATGCGGGTGTTCGTGTGTGTGCAGGTGTGTGTACAGGTGTGTGCAGGTGTGTGTGTGTGTCTACTTTTCGAAAGCGAAAACAAACGAGCAATCGCATCGATTTAGTGGCTCGTCGCATGCGACTTCTGAGTATCTGAGGCCAATATTAATTCGGCTCGAGTGCGTCCAATTCAATCAAGAAGGCATTATGCCTTGCCTTGTCGCACAGTGTTGTTGTTGTTGTTGCTGCTACTGCTACTGCTGGTTGTGTTAGTGTTGCCTTTGTCACTCGTACGCTTAGCCTTGGTGAATAATGTGCTTGGATGTCTACACCTCCCACCAGCTGCAGCTCCTCCCACCTTCTCTTGCCTTCTTGCTTCGTACTTCACGTTGCTTCTTTTAGTCTGGTATTTTTTAAGCACTCTGTATTTTCGATACGTATTTTGGTATTGTCGCCAACACTTTGTGACGCAAGTTGCTCGTCGCATTTGGTTACGAATTCGGGCACACGGCGCCTCGTCTGCCATGTCGGGTGGTATAAAAGCCCCAGTTGGACTCTTGTCAAATCAGTTCAATTCCAATTACGGTATCTAGAGCAACCCCGAGCAATCCAACAACATGGCATTCAAAGTAAGACCAACTAGGAATAAATATAAGAATAAGGAATCGCGAATGAGGCTGGGGAACCTTAGTTGTCCTGCCATCGAGTGAATTGTGTGTTCTTTATCGTGTGCTTATCGTCTTCGTCTCTACTTGCAGTTCACCATCCTCTTCGCAGTCGCTTGCATTGCCGTGGCCAGCGCTGGTGTCGTGCCAGTTGCCACGCCCCTGGCTGCCGTCGCCCAGGTGGAGGAATACGACCCTCATCCCCAGTACACCTATGGATATGATGTTAAGGATGCGCTCTCCGGCGACTCCAAGACTCAGGTGGAGACCCGTGACGGCGACATTGTCCAGGGCCAATACTCGCTGAACGACGCCGATGGCTACCGTCGCATTGTGGACTACACCGCCGACCCCATCAACGGTTTCAACGCTGTCGTTCGCCGTGAGCCTCTTGTTGCTGCTGCCCCCGCTGTTGTTGCCGCTCCAGCACCAGTTGTTCGTGCCGCTCCTCTGGCCGCTGCTCCCTTCACCTACGCCGCTGCCCCAGCTCCAGTTGTCGCCGCTGCCCCAGCTCCAGTGGTCGCCGCTGCCCCAGCACCCATTGTGAAGGCCGCTCCTCTGCTCGCCGCCGGTCCAGCCATCGTCAAGACCCAGTTCGCTTCGCCTCTTATCTCGTACGCCTATTAGAGAACCCCCTCCCCCCATAGGTGTTGCCCGACCTGATAATTGCCGTTAGTTGTTACTGAATAAAGGATTGTGATGTCATAGAAATTAACATGTCTTTTAGCTATACAGGGACAAATGCCTTGTGGTATTCTAATTCACTGAGCTGATGGATGTTCTTCATCAGTATTCTGCAAATCTCTGTGAATTATCAACAGAGTTTAAATTCCTTAAAGATATGTTCACTATACTGTATAGTTCTGCATACTTTTACTTTCAGACCTACTGCAATCTTTAGGAAATTAAAAAACATTACATGCACAGAGTAATTTGACTTTCTCTCTGTCTACACCAAAAACCTGTTTCAAGGTCGTCGAACAGAAGAAAGAACCACAAAAAAAAAAAAAAGTTACCAAACGAGCCGCGATTAAATAATCTGGGAAACAACTAAGCAAAACAATGTAAATGTAAATGGAAACATTCACATATGATTCACGTGCGGATTCGACGTACGTGAGAAGGCAAAAAGTGCACTCGAAAAAGTTAAGTTGACCGAGAACGAGGCACAGCAAAAGGTAGTGGACAAAGCGGTAAATGGTATTCGAAAGTTGTGTTCACACTTGAGATTGATGTAGGAAACCCAATTGAATTGAATTAAGTCATATTTATACAAAATATAAGAACTGAAGAGGGGTTTTTTTGAAAATACGCTAAAAAAATTAAGGTGAATATAAAGTTAAGTTTATTTGATTTGGTGAAAAGTTCAATGACCAATAAGATATATTTATTTATGTCTAGCATAAAGCCTCATAATCAATCTAGTTTTTTTATGAAATATGAGTTTTTTCCTGGACTTAATCTCTTTAATTTAGAGAAGTTGCTTTCTTAGTGTTGCAAATCTCATACGGGCCAAAGCTTTGTAGGAGAATGTAAACAATTTTTACTTTCCATTAATTGTTTCTTTTAAAATATATGCTACAGACATTCGATTTTTGTCAAATTTGAACAGCATAAGGAGCAACTAACTGTAAAAGTTTTGTTACGGTTTCTTTAAACAGAACAAATAGAACAAATATATATATGATAATTATAATACAACAAGAATAATTTCGACCTATCATTCTTGTGGAAGGTTTATAGTCTAACAACCAAATATAATAAAATGAATAAATGAATCAGAAATTTTGAGTTTGCTATACCTTGAAGTATTCAAAAATTGTCCGTTAGTTTGTATAGAAACTATAAAATATAGTTGATATTGGTCGGATAAAGTTTATTTCGACTTATTTATGTTGTACATAAAAGCATTAAGTTTCCATATAGAAAAACAAAATGCTAAATTACGCTTTTTAATTAGGCCATGGATTTTAAAAAAATTCATGGACTATTGTGTTTGTCGGAACGGAATTGTGCGTAACAGGCAGAAGGAGGCATCACCGACCCCATAAACTATATATATTCTGAATCAGTATCAGTAGCCGAGTCGATTGAGCCATGTCTGTCTGTCCGTCTGTCTGTCTGTATGAACACCTGGATCTCAGAAAGTATAAGAGCTAGAGTCATCAAATTTTGCGACAACATACGTATATATTGCAGTGTCAAAAAGTTTTTTTTTAAAATTTGGACACGCCCCTTCCCGCCTCCGTAAATCAGTAATAACTATTTAAAAACTACAATATTAGCTCAACAACCAAAGTTGTATATCTTACATGACAAATACTTTGCCACGGGCGTTATGTGAAAATTTCATTTAAATCGGACTATTAATAAGTGAGATATGATACGAATTAAACTCACTTTGAACATACATTTATACTTAAGCAGACCTAATTTACGCAAGCATACCGAAGTTCAAATCTAGACACACATCATTTTAAACTTTTTATTTGCATTGTATGGTAACAAAATTGGTTGACAATGCAGCTTTGTCGATGGGTCAAGGAGTGAGGCAATGGCCGAGTGGTTAGAGTGGCGGACGGCTGTGAGAGAGTGCGTGTGTTCATCAACTCCCGGTTGAGGCGGGTGCGAATTTTCATTTATTAATTACTTATTATTTTATTTTATTTATTTTATTTATTTTATTCTAATAATATTCGGGCGGCGATTCCATACCGTTAAAATTTTTATTACGGTATAATATGATAATCCATGGCCTTATACAGTCAGCACCTGACTGTAGCGTTAGTATTTTTTTATTGGTCAGAATATTTTAAAATTCTTGTAATTCATTTAAATATCTTAAATATAGGTTTATATATGTTCTCATACTCATGTAAAACGTATGTGTGCAGAAAGTATTTCCAGATAGTATATTTTTTTGTCACCTCCACTTGGTCTTCAATTTGTGGCTCTACCGTATTTGGTAGTGTGAACACGCCTTAATCGTGATGGTATTAACGGGCATTGCGCATTGTTTGTTACTGTTGTTGTAGTTGTTACTATCGCCTTGTGGGTTTTTGGGCCAGGTACACGGACGGGCCAGGTACGAGTGAACACCTCGACCGGGTTGCCAAGCTGACTGGCATAGTAGATCGTAACTGTAATTGTGCATGTAATTGCAACTGTAATTGTAATCGCTGTGGAAGCTATTCAAGTGTGCTTTAGTTTACGATCTACCTTAAGTAGCCTGTATATACATATACATATATGTGTGTGTGTGAGTGTGCGACAGGCTTAACATGGGAACGACGCAAGACACGAACTTGTCATCGGCTACTGCAACAGCAACTTTGTGGTAATTAACCATAAAACCCGACTTTGACCTTAACACTCGAAACCGCGTTGCCTGTCGACTGCAGCTGCATAGTTGAGGACAGACAGGGGGCAAACAAGGGAGTAGACAGACAAGGGGTAAGCAGACAGGGCGCAGACAGACAAGGGGGCAAGCAGACAGGGAGGCGTACCGATGCCTTGGCATAGTTGGGCGTTCGGAGAGGCTAGCAATCCATTGGTATCACTGGTTCGCTATCTTGACGATAAGACAATGGAATCGCTGCCAACCAATATCAACGCGTAAATCATTCTCTGAAATATTGGGTCAATATAGAGAGGGGGGGGTTTGTTGCATTTGGCGAAAGGCCCGCGACGCAAAATTGACTTGACCTTAACTTGCTTTGGTCGCGATCGCATCAATTTGCGCTGATTGCGGCAAATGGAAATGGAAGTGGAAATGGCAAGGGGAATGGGAAGGGGTACCAGGGCAGGTGGTAAATAAGCAATGTGGGCTGTACAACTTACCGTAATGAGCTGGAAAGCGTGCAATCTGCGTCAGCTGCTATCAGAAATTGATTTAAAGTATATGCTGCCTGCTATCGGGGCAGGGCCATCATAATATCCAATCCCATCGCGATGCGATGCCAGATGCCTTAATTGAGTTGTGAATTGTGCGTGGAGTACGTGATTTGGTTATGGCATGGGCATAAGCCAAGGAATAATAAAAAAATCGCTAAACTTAAACCTCGGCGACTTGCAACGTTGGATTGATCATTTAAAGAATGAACAAGCGAAAAAATGACACTGTTATATATTATTTAAATAACAAAATATAGCACTATTATATAGTGTTTAAATAAATATTGTTTAATTAAAAATTAGCACTCCTTCAAAGAAAAAAAATAATGAATAAAGTGGTACTGATTTTCATTTTTCTTGCAAACATCGATTTATAGAAAACTTACAAGCCCCCCTCCCCTCCTATAGCAAATCCTAGATACGCCACTGGGAATGGGGGATATATTGTGTAAAGTGCAACTCAACTTGTGCTATAGGTTTATTGACTGTAGTTATAAGTGAATATAGTCTGAGTTAATCAAGTAGAATATGTTTAAAAGTCTTGAGAGGAAGAGATTCTTTGGATAATATAAAGGGGAAGTGAAGTAGAAAGAGATTGTTAGGAAAGGAAGGAGAGTGAGAGAGATAAGAAAAGACAGAAAACATAGAAATTGATCGACATGTGGATATCAAGAGAGAATAAATGAATGACTAAGCCGAGTGGGAGTAAGTAACAGCACGACCAGAAAGAGATATGGCTAACCAGGCTTGAAAGGAGAGAGAAAAATTTGGTAAGAAAAAAACGTAGATGGAAATATGAGTAGAGGGAAAGAGAGAGAGAGAGAAGGACAGAGTGTGTTAACGAGGATCCAATATAATTTATATGTACTTTCTTAACTGATTTCTTCCACACTTTAAACTATTTAAACTTTTGATATTGAGTAAAATTTAAGTAAATGTTAGTAATGTGCAATTGATAATAATAATAGTATTATTATTAATATTAATACTATTAATAGATTAGCAGGGGGTTATTTACAATGAGGTTAAGTAAGCCCAATGCAGCGAAATAAAAGCAAACCCCTTTTAGAAGCTTAGAAATATACAACAATTTATTCAATTTAAGAACATGAAGAAAGTCAAACATGACCAAGAAGAAGCCCAGTTAGTCCTTAATGGTGGTAGGCAACGGACAAGGGGGCAGCATGGACGGCAACGGGAGCAGCGGCCACAGTCTTGACCACATGATGCTCGATGGGCACACGGTTGACCACAGCATTGAAACCGTTCTCAGGGTCCGAGGTGTACTGGACGGTGCGCTTGTAGCCATCGGCATCGACCAGGGAGTACTCGCCACGGACGACGTCACCATCGCGCTCCTCCACCTGGCTCTTGGAGTCGCCGGAGAGGGCATCCTGCACATCGTAGCCAAACTTGTACTGCGGATGGGGATCGTATTCATCGTCGTGCTTGGCCAGCACTGGGTGAGCATGGGCCACAGCCACTGGAGCGTGGGCATAGGCGACGGCAGGAGCGGCTGCGTGGTATACCTGCTGGACGGGCAGCACGCCGGCGCTGACGGTGGCCACGAGAGCAAAGATGGCAAAGAACTGCAAGAGAGAGAGAGAGCGTCAGCTAAAGCATCCTCAAGGAATTCACGCTGAACTCACCTGGAAGGCCATGGCGTTTGAGTTTGGCTTGGCAAATTGTATCTAAATACTGAAGCGAAGGCAAAGAGAAGCTGTGGAATGATTTGCAGAGCGTGGAGCACGTCGTTTTATACCCGCAAATTGTAACTGGCCAAAATGAAATTGACGTTATTTTTTTTTTTGTTATTTGACTTTGGCTTTTTCGCCTTTGCACAATACATTTTTGTCACTTGTATTTTGGCTTATTTATCGACCTGGAGCGGGGCCATTACGCGGTGCAGGGCGGATTGGTTTATGCAACAGCAACGTGTCGCAGCACGCTGTATGTAAATGTGTGCAGATTAGTGTCATAGGTAAGTGGTGCCCCCCACACCAGCACACCTACAGCCAGCTACATACAGATTGATACATGATCACACATACAGTTACTCACAGTCTCATATGCTCGTACCACACCCTCTCCAAGCTGCTGCTGTTTGACCGCAGGCCATTGGCGATTGTTGGGCGCTTTCACAATTTCACCTTGAAGTGATATCAGACTAAGCGATTATCTTTAACAATTTATGGCATCGAAAGAGTCGCGCAACTGATGGACTTAGCATATGGCAAGAGAGAACATGCTAAGAACGTGTTGCGACAAAGCGACAAAGCCCTGAGGGATGTCTTGAATAACTTCCATTACAAATTACAGTATATGTTAATAAAGTGCTAAGTGCTTAGTGAATCTGCAGATGCTAGGTATACCTTGTAAGTTAGTCTTATTTATTACATATATATTTGTGAAGTGAATCGTACAAAAGTCTCTTTGAGGTTAAGTTTATCGTATAAAAGTTTTTTTTGAGCTAAGGTTTAGCTTATACATAAAACATACAGTACATAATTATTAATAATACATCAATTGTCGTTACACATGACATTCAGTTCGTTTTCTTCAGTTCTCGTTCTATCTGGCAACCTTGGCCATCATTCTGATTAGCTTATCCTCGTCGGCGCCACTGATGGTGCCCACAGTACGATTATTCTTGAGGAAAATAAATGTTGGCATGCTGCGGACTTTGTAGTTCTCGGCGAGGGACTCCAACCTGTCCACATCGATTTTCAGAAGAACCACCTCATCGGCATATCTGCGTGCCAGAGATTTTACCAGTTTTTCCATATCCTGACAGGGGCCGCACCATGTGGCAATGAAATCCAGCAAAATCACTTTGTCCCCGGCAGACTCAATGCGTCTGTAGAAATCGTTCATGCTGCGTACGCTATTGATATTTGATTTCTTTTCACGTTTAAGAAGATCGACTGACCCCTTTGACTAATTTGCTAGTAAGGTAGTATATGCTGTAATAAATAAAAAAGCTTAGACTAAGAACTTCAACAAGGAAACTTCTTTAAAAAACAATCACATATATTTGCAATAACATGGAACAGATCAATCAACATGGGATGCCATTAGATCAGGTCAAGACTTTACAAGTTCCTTACGGCATAGGCGGGCGCAGTGTATCTCAGTGGGGCAGCAATGGCAGGAGCTGCGAGGGCCAGAGGAGCCGAGCGGACAATGGGAGCAGCCACCGCCAGAGGAGCCGAGCGGACAATGGGAGCAGCCACCGCCAGAGGAGCCGAGCGGACAAGAGGGGCGGCAACAACGGGGGCAGAGCGGACGAGGGGTGCAGAGACAGCAACGGGGGCGGCTGCCTTGATCAGTGGCTCAGCTATCGCGACGAGTGGTTCACGGCGAACAACAGCGTTGAATCCGTTGATAGAGTCGGCAGTGTAGGTCACAGTGCGCCTGAAGCCATCGGCATCGATGAGGGAGTACTCGCCACGGACCACATCACCATCACGCTCCTCCACATGACCCTTGGAGTCGCCGGAGAGTGTGTCCTGCACGTCGTAGCTGTAGGCGTACTGGGGATGAGGGTCGACCTCCTCCAGCTCGACCTGCTTGGCCAGCACTGGGGCAGGTGCCACGGCCAGCGGCGCCACAGTCCTCAGCACAGCACCGTGGGCGACGGCGAACATAGCCAGAGCGAAGACAATCTGCAAGGGATTAATCAGCTTATTAGTAAGGTGAATATATATCCTAGTGTAATCCATGGGTCCACCAGGTCCTGCTGCGTACCTTGTAAGCCATTTCGATGGGATTTGATGGGATTTGTTAACTTGTGCTGTACAAAGCCAAAGCCAAACACTGAATGTCTGACCAAGTGCTGGACAATTGGTTATATAGTCGACTGGATGACATTGATGACACCTAATTGGAATTCATTTTCGGCACTCCGCCGTCCCGCGACGGCCACTACAAGGGCTGGCTATCGAAAGTGCATTACGACAAAACAGTTCCAACGGTTCCAACAGTTCCAATCGTAAATTCGTAAGGCAGTCACGTGCGTTCTTCGATTCTCCAGGTCGACGACAGTCCCAGCTCGAATCGGAATCTATCATTAAAAACTCATACTGAATATTTGATACTTACGAGTTACTCACTATATACTATATATATTATATTGCATGGTATATTATTTTACACACACTTTATTTAGCTTTTGTCTCTCTTACAGTTCACAGTTATTGCTCAAGTCGATTCGAAATAAATGGTGTGCGAATTATCGAATATCGCACGGAATTTCGATCGATTTTGCGAACTGAATTCTCAATCAGTAGTTCATATGAAATTTAAAAATCAACTATAAATGTTTATAATTGGGTTTCTTTAAATTTCACATTTGTAAAAAACAGAAGGAAAGTTTACCTTTGGCAAAGAGTCTCCCTCCGATTATTTCTGTGCTAACTACTGGAAAAAGAATCATAAATACAGTTAAAATAACTAATAATTATTATTAATAATATTTAGCATTTTTGGGATTAAAGAATTCTAGTTATTGGGGATATATGTTTTATATTTTGTATAAAAATCGTTTTTGTTGGAGGATATTTTTATGAAATCTGTAAGAAATAATGTTAAACTGGTTACTTAAACTTAAATTGTTGAAGCTTAATATCAATATCTTGGATAATGATAGAGGTTTTCATAGCCTAGTCATTTAGTCAGATCGTTTCTCTATTATGTGTAAACTACTCGACTTTGATAAGATGTTGGAAACATAACAAATAACTTGGTTTTTGAATCTAATGTCTTCAAAATATCCTATTTATATGATGATGATTATGATATATGATTTGATTCTTCAGAATACCATCTGTGAAGGACCATTCCCGTCATTAGGGTTTCTTAAGAGCAAGTTCTAATGTCAGTTTCTTTCATTAGTCCAATTATACATTTTCATTATGTGCTATCATGTGTTTTTACAGTACGATTTAGCCTTTTATAGTAATAAAATTTTGATATAGCACAGGTACATATATGTATGTATCTCTTTAACAGGCCAATTCGTCACGGATTACGCTTGTCTTGGGCATGTTGTTGGATATATATATAATATTACTGCAGTTGAATGCAGCCTCAAGCAACAACCTGTTTCGCACCCCAAAATAATTGAATTTATTTGAATGACAACACAGAAAAAAAGAGGTTAATTCAAGACAAATTAAGTATGTGACTGCGAGATACGCTGTAACAAATTTAAGAGAGGAATCATATTTGATTTTGAAATTATATTTGAATTTGAATATTATTTAGATGCATTAAAAAAAAGAATATTGAGATGTATATTACCTCAGAGTTTATTAAATGGATACATATCTTAGTTAAGTAGGTAGATGAAAACATATGTAAACTTAATAGATCTATAACATATAGATAGATAGACATACATATAAATATAGATAGATACATATATAGAGAGATAAACTCTAATATATATAAAACAAATTAGAAAGATCAGGTTACTCGTGTTAGCTTTACACAATTCTATGATACCCTCTGCCTTATGCTTAATGTGCACTAAAACATGATAATAGAAAAGACATACGATACAAAGTTGTAAGCTACATATGTGAGTGTATGTGTTCGACCTCAATGCTACATACATTTTCCACACACATTTAGCATAAACGAAGCAAATGAATTGCACTAATTACGCGACTTCGGCCACGCAGAGCTTGGCCCGACTCGTCACCAGGTAGTTCGCTCTATATAAGCCCTCGACCAGCAACAGCAGCCACAGTTCAACTCGTTCTCTGCTCTCAGCAATAACCCCAACCACCACAAACACAACCCAACCAGACGCCATGGCATTCAAGGTATGTTTACCTGTAGATCTTTGGGTAAACCAATTCTGACAATATGAAACTCTCTCTCGCTCATTCAGTTTGTCGCACTCTTCGCTCTGATCGCCGCCGCCAGCGCTGGCGTCCTGCCCGCAGCCCAGGTTTACCATGCGGCACCTGCCGTGGCCACCTATGCCGCCCCAGCTGCCGTGGCCCAGCATGTGATCACCAAGGCTGCCGAGGAATACGATCCCCACCCCCAGTACAAATACGCCTACGATGTGCAGGATGCCCTCTCCGGCGACTCCAAGAGCCAGGTGGAGGAGCGCGATGGTGACGTCGTCCGTGGCGAGTACTCCCTGGTCGATGCCGATGGCTACAAGCGCACCGTCCAGTACACCGCAGACCCCATCAACGGCTTCAACGCTGTGGTCAACCGTGAGCCCCTCGTCAAGGCCGTTGCCGTTGCTCCTGTTGTGAAGGCCATCGCTGCCGCCCCCGTTGCTCACTATGCTGCCCCTGCCCACTATGCTGCCCCCGCAGTGGCTCACTATGCTGCCCCAGCTGTGGTCAAGACCGTCGCTCCTGTTGCCCACTATGCTGCCCCGGCTGCTCACTACACCAGCTATGCCGCTCCCGCCGTTGCCTACCATCATTAGGATGGTTGTAGCTTGCTGATCTGTTATAGTATAAAGATGAAGATGAAGAATATATGTTAAAAGCTTAACTCGAGAGTTTCGATTTAGATATGGAATGCATTACTAGCCTTGTCGAGCCACGCAAACAGTCCAAGCTGTTGCTAACTGAATTTGGTTCATTTAATGCGACATTGAGGTTCGACGCTGGAATTTTAATTGAATGTATCTCTTTGTTACACTCCCCAACAATCACTATGGGGAACTTGTAAAATCTTATTGAAAGACTCAATGAAAACGTAAACTTGCAGCATTGTAAATTGACAAAAAGGGTAAGTTTGTGTCAATTTATGTTAAATTTAGAAGTAGGCGTGGCAGGCATCACAAAATCTTAAAGCATCATAATTTAATCTCTCTGTGTGTATAAACATACTATTGAAACTAGAGTCATCATATTTGCTATAAAGGTTCCCATGCCATACGCAGTTCAAATATACATACATAAATTCCAGTTGTTGTTGTATAGAGTATGAGCATATGTTCCCAATTACTGTAGCTAGGTGTTTCCAAATTGGACGAAGAGACATTTGTTAATTATTATTACTTTAATATCCAGCTTAATGCTGGCTTACTCTATACTTTTTGCCAAGAGGAACTTCTCTGGTTTCGGACATGATTGTGTATGTGTTTTCAAAGAAAAATTGAGAATGAAAAGCACTTAAGATTCAAAATAATTTTACTCCTAATAAATAATAATATATATGTATATATACTTATATATACAGCTGTGTTCACAAAAATAGCAGTGCGAGAAATGCAATCAAGTAATGTTATTTTTTTTCAAGTTCCGTTACGATTATTCCAACATCTACGCATTGTTGTTGTAGAATGGAATATGTATAAGGAAGAAACGAAGAAATCCCGTTCGATTTGCGAGATTTAAGCAAATGAAGAACTCTCTTTGCTAGAAGCACCAGTCTTTGGCTGTTCATTAAAATAGCAGTGCGTATATATATTTAATATTAGAAATAGGTATGTAATTAACCTAATGCTTTACTTCTAATTTAATTGGCAATTAACCTATTGCTTATACCAAAATAGGATTATTACAATAGTTTAAATACAGAAGACCCAACTCACTTTGAATGAAGAAATATTTAATCTGCATGGCCGAAATATTGTAAAAGCCCAAACAAAGACCTCTAACAACCCAAGCAGCTTTTATCAGAGAAGAGGATAAGTAAAATTCAAAATTTAACGATTAACGAATTTTGATAATTTATTGGGACTTGGCATGGCAAGTGGATTTGCAATCAGTTTCAGTCGGCACAAGTAACAAAATGGCATTTAGTAGTGATGGGCCACATGGGCGACTGGGGCGGCATAGGCCGGTGCAACAGTCTTGACCACGGCTGGGGCAGCGTAGTGGGCGGGGGCAGCATAGTGAGCCACTGTGGGGGCAGCGTAGTGAGCCACTGCGGGGGCAGCGTAGTGTGCAACGGGGGCGGCTGCGATGGTCTTCACAACAGGAGCAACGGCAACGGCCTTGACGAGGGGCTCACGGTTGACCACAGCGTTGAAGCCGTTGACGGGGTCTGCGGTGTACTGGACGGTGCGCTTGTAGCCATCGGCATCGACCAGGGAGTACTCGCCACGGACGACGTCACCATCACGCTCCTCCACCTGGCTCTTGGAGTCGCCGGAGAGGGCATCCTGCACATCGTAGGCGTACTTGTACTGGGGGGTGGGGATCGTATTCCTCGGCAGCCTTGGTGATCACATGCTGGGCCACGGCAGCTGGGGCGGCATAGGTGGCCACGGCAGGTGCCGCATGGTAAACCTGGGCTGCGGGCAGGACGCCAGCGCTGGCGGCGGCGATCAGAGCGAAGAGTGCGATGAACTGAAAGAAGAAGAGGCAGAAGCTGGCTTGAGGACTACTGCAACTGCTGTTCGAGGTGTAGAAAGTACCTTGAATGCCATTTTGTTGGGTTTGGTGTGCGAGCTGAGTGCGTGTGCTGCTGAGTGGAGCGAAGACTGTGGTATGATTAGAAACTGGACCAACTTGGGTATTTATAGAGCGCAAAGCTAACAGTGCGCTCTGGTGGCTTTCTTGGCAAGTGCATGCTCGAGGTTGTGGGTTGGTTAACACCACACACGCACGCACACACACACTCTCGACTTGGAGACAAAGGGGAGCGAAAGGCCTGAGCCGAGACTACCCGAAGTGCTTAGACCCGAGTCGATTCGCTGCGTCGGGCGAACAGAGCAAACATTTGTTTGAGAAATGTGGAGCAAATCGGCTCCGTCTGGCAATTGGTCATAGTCGAGGTCCGAGGTTCCGGGCCTGTTGGATCTGCCTGCCAATCTGGCCTGAGGGTACTTGACATTCAATTCGTGTACGCGACATTACAATGAGAGTTAAAGAGTCCAATTTGCCATTGTCGCTACCGGATACTTTGGCGTGCCAAACCGGTTCTCTACAGATAATCTGTGTATATATGAAATCAAATCAAATGAATTTGAATATACTCGTACTACGCATATACAGGGGAAATGGGACTACTGAGTGAGAAGTCAAATCATGCCTTATCAATGTGGGTATGTTAAGTGCGGCCCCTTAGGCAATTCCCCCAGATAAATGTAATTTAGTTTTTGTAATTTTCATTGTTATTTATTGCTTGATAATTGCACACAATCCCTGCAACTCTTTTTTTATAATTATGCAAGTATTTCGTAATACACTTTAAAAGGTTATATATAGTATATATGTATAACATACATTCATACAATAAATACTTGGTAAGAAGTGCGCAATGTAGCCATGTAATTCCGACTGTGTAAAGCATATATATTCTTGATCAACATCAACGGACAATACCAATTAGCCCTGCATATGTATAAATTCAGCCCAAAATGCTCACTTCTTTCTATAAGCTTGTAGCGAGTCTTCTATACCAATAGAATATAGATTCTTGTTCAATATTGACTAGCGAGTCAATCTAGCGTAGACTGTCTGTTTAGTTGACTTAGCTTTGTAGATATATTACTGATAATGGCTTCTTTCTATATAATAAGTACAAGCCTGATTGGATTAATATATTGTATAGTTAATTAATTAATGCATACACCCAATATATAATATTTGATAAACTTTTTTATTGTGCGATATATCGCAACCAAATTCATCGTTAAATTCTGTTATTATGTTTATCATAAGTTGCTAAAGTGTTATTAAAATTAGATTGCTATAACATGTGTGTTATATATAAGATCCAGCTTTGAATTGTTTGAAATCTTATGAAGTTTAATAAACCCTTGTTGAATATTCATGGACGCATTTGAATTACTCGCTCTATTAATTTCTGTCTGACATCATTCAAATCGGATCAAGTATCTAAATTCATTCATTTGTTTATTTACTGTAGGTACATGTATAATACTCACTTATTGCAATGAACCCCATTAAAAACATTCCCAGTAGATATATAGAAAAGTAAACCACGCAGGTTTTATATGCATTTGAAATGTATTTAAGTATTTACAAGTGAGCTAACATATTCAACGGGGACTAAGGAACTAACTATGTCGATGAATGTCGATGAGTGCATGGAGGCTATGGGATAATGGATGCTATAATACTGTCGCCGGTGGCTCTGCCAACTCTAGTGGTGGTAATAGTCATGGGCGTCGTGGTTGACGGCCGGAGCGGAGGTCTCGTAGCCGACATATTGCTGCTCCTGCTCGTGCTGGAGTTGCTGTTGGTGCTGCTGCTGTTGGTGGAGTTGGTGCAGGGACTCGTGCTCGTGGTGCACATTGTAGGTGGCAGCTGGGGCAGCATAGGTGGGTGCCACAAAGGCGGGGGGCACTATACGCAGCAGGGGCGGCATGGTGGTACTGAGCGGGTGCAGCGACAACAAGTTTGTGGGGCTGGGCATGGACGTGGGCGTGGGCAAGGGGCTCACGGTGTACGACGGCATTGAAACCGTTGACAGAGTCCGCAGTGTACTTGACGGTGCGACGGAAGCCATCAGCATCGTCCAAGGAGTATTCACCCTGCACAACATCGCCATCACGCGATTCTACCTGGCTCTTGGAATCCCCAGAGACGGCATCCTGCACATCGTAGGCGAAGTTGTACTTGGGATGTGGATCATCGGGATAGACTTCGTGTCCGTGGGCGTGTGCATGGGCGTGGATGTTATGGGGTTGCTGGTAGATCACATGCTGTGGCTGAGGTGCTGCCGCTGCAGTGTGGTACAGCTGTGGCTGCTCGTGTTGCTCCAACTGAACGAGTCCGGCCGAGACAGTGGCGACGGTAAGCGAGATGAGTGTGAGCAACTGTAAAGGAAGAGGAAGATCATGTAAAGACAACTCCGCCAAGAAAGGAATTTGCGAACTCACCTTGAAAGACATTTTGCGAAGTTTATGAAGGGTTTCTGGCTTGGGTACTTGTTGCGTCGAGGACCGTGTTTTGAATGATAATCGAACCACAATTGCATTTGGTATTTATAGACGAATTTCAGTTGAGGCCACCTTGGCCGGAGATCCATTGTTTCTGGCCTTTCTTTCACTTTTTCGTAAAGTTTTACAGAAAATAATTTGATTTTGATTTTTATTTTGAGTTTGAGTTTGGGTCTTAATTCATTTGCATGTCTCCCTTTGTATGGTTACCAAACGATCGCCGCGAGATTTGCACCCACGAGTCACACCCATTCGACTCCAACTTGTTATGAATGAAAGACGCGAAAAAGAGGAGGGAGAAAAAGACGCCGCTAACAAAAGACTTAGGCGAGCAACTTGGCTTTGATTGCCGTTGGAGTAGGGTCGGGATCGGAGTGTAAATCGGCATCGGTTGCCAACTCTCGACTCATGTAAGTAACCCAATAAAGACAGCTTGATCGATGCCAGCACTTGCACTTGACACACTCACACACTCGCACACACATACCTTGCCTCCCTTTCGCACTGCAATGACCTAAAAAAACTACAAAATGATTGAAAAACTAACTATTCATTCACACGCACACACTCGCACACACACACACACACACACACACACACACACACAATCACACTCACATACACTATATAGACGAAGAAATCGACCGGCCCCTGTCCAAGACTTGTAATGTTTGAGCTTTGAGGTTGAAGCTTTTCTCCCGCTATCGACTTAAGGTATAAGTGCTCAATCATGCCACAACAAACCAACACACACACATAAACACATACACACATTCACACTTTAAATAAAATGACTCAACTCTTTGCAAAATGATGTAATATTTTGCTGCTTGCAATTTCATTTTGAGAGAATTTCGTTTGAGATCTTTGGCAGTTAAGAATTGAATTGAGATTGATAAAAATACCTTATTATATTGAACTTGGCTAATTAATAAATATAAAACTATTTTCTTCAAATGTTAAACGACCTTCCCAAGTGTATTTATGTACCAAGCTTGAAAGATTTGCAATTCAGGTAAGAACAAATAATAAACGACCTTCACGATATAAGTTCGCACTTGTCTTCAGTTTGTATCAACCGGGATATATATGTATATATATACATATATGTAATATTTATTCAAATATTAGGTAATAGTAGTACATAGTAGATTGTACAAATAATAGTTTTTTCACTTAACTTTAGTTCTACTATAACAAACTTGACCGATCCACGTCTTTATTTTAAAAAGCAAACCGACTTGTCTACCTTAAACAACTTAATCAACTTCTTAATCAACGACCTAATCAACGACTCTCTCGTTCAACTGTTTCGCTCGACTTCAACTCTTATAACTGACTGTTCGATTATCATTTATTACTGCAACTCTGGTTCTATCGATAGCCGCCTGCAGTGTTGCCACCCGTGTCATCACGCTGCCATCACCTCCATTGTTTACATATACATACATATATATACTAACTATAACGAAGTAAAACAACCTTCTTAAGTTGAGCGATTTTCATTTATGATAAGAATAAAATACGATATAAGTTGGTACCGCTAACAGGTTACTGATATTGATTTGTGATTTATTGATTTACCTAGAGGTAACAGGTTTCTAGTAATATTGAATTATATAGATCAACTATCCAGTTAAGTTCCTAATTCATTACAGCTATGTATGTATGATATAAACCGGGATAAATATCAAACAACCTCTAAGAGTTTAGAGTGTTGAGAAAGTCCTTTACTAGCTTAATTGCATTTATAAAATATCCGTAGAGCTTGAAAGATTTTCAAAAAGATTCAGTGTATAACTGACCTAAGGACTCCAGGTGAAATTGTAATATATATTATAGATTTATGATCTATTTACAATCCTGTACATTTGAAACGACCTTCACAAGTTCAGTTCCCACTTATTTTCAAGTCGATTTCCCATCAATACCAATAGACCAAAAACAACCTTTACAAGTTCAGTCCGGCTCAGTTGGGATAGTTATCGAACGACCTTCACAAGTTCAGCTTTAGACAGACATCCATGGTAATTACTGCACATATCATAGCCTAAGACCTTTCCCAAGAATTCAATGACACGACTCGACACGACGCAAGACGAGATTGACTTTCGCTTTTGAGTTTCAATTAATTTGATCTTTTATGGCCATAGAAATTGCACAAAAAGAACAATTCACAATTTTGTTAATTCGCGAGAAAGGTTCATTGTGCAAACACAAAACGGTAATCAGAACTTCTGATCTCCGGGGTCTAACGTGCGTCTGCGTGGCCAGTGCCAAACCAGTTTCCGATCCACTAAAAATAGACCGAGTCATGTTCGAAACGGAATTGGAAAAGCCGGCAATAGTTTGGCAAATCAGCAACCGGAATCTCCCAGTCAGCAGAGATACGAAGTTCCGTCGTGGGGGCACTCCAATCGCCTAGAGATAATCAGAGCTGCGCTACCCTGATTCGATACTTGTTGATGGGATTAGTTCACTTCCATGGCGATTGTCTGCGAGTGTATCAAATGGAGCCGTAATTGAAAACGCCGTTTGACTTTGGAATTTCAATGTCGCCCCAACACATAATTGGCAACGACTCCAGCTCCAGCTTCAGCTATGTGTGGGTGTGTGTATAATCGGTTAATGGTTTCTCCCAAATTGGCCACGTCTCGCTTGACTCTAGTGTATCCTGTAGCAGGGTCACAGAACCGAAGCCAACTGATTAACAAAGTGATCAACAAAGTTGCCAATTAGATTTCTCATTTAAGCATTATTTTATTGTTGATGTTAATAAATAAATGTACAGTAATATTGAAACTAACATATTCAAAATGTATTCAAAGTATTCCCTTTACAGTTCTAGCAATGATTCTTCTTCTGGTGATTCTTTCCTTTAGTATTCCAATCAATGAACTGCTCTGCATCAACTGTTCTAATACAACTTTAACAGTTTCCTTATTATCAACTTGCTCCTTACAATCTTCAGTTTGCGATTGTTGAAAAGATATTTCATTTATATTTGTGATATTTTGAAAGACATGTATGCATTATTTTATTGTTGATGTCAATAAATAAATGTACAGTAATATAGTAGGTGCAACAATTCTATATATAGGGGAACAGGCAGGAGGGACTTAGTGGTGGTAGGCGACGGCAGGAGCGGCGTAGCTGGTGTAGTGGGCAGCAGGGGCGGCATAGCTGCTGTAGGCTGGGGCAACAGTCTTCACCACGGCGGGGGCAGCATAGTGAGCCACTGCAGCTGGTGCGGCATAGTGGGTAACTGGGGCAACAGTCTTCACGACCGTGGGAGCGGCGTAGTGGGCAACTGGAGACGGGGCAGCATAGTGAGCCACTGCGGGGGCAGCATAGTGGGCAACGGGGGCAACGGGGGCAGCGGCAATGGTCTTGACGACGGGAGCAACGGCAACGGCCTTGACGAGGGGCTCACGGTTGACGACAGCGTTGAAGCCGTTGATGGGGTCGGCGGTGTACTGGACGGTGCGCTTGTAGCCATCGGCATCGACCAGGGAGTACTCGCCACGGACGACGTCACCATCGCGCTCCTCCACCTGGCTCTTGGAGTCGCCTGTCAGTTGGTCATCGACTCCGTAGGAGAAACGGTACTGGGGATGGGGATCGTAGGTCTCGTCGGACTTGACCACCACCTTGTGGGCCACAGCCAGTGGGGCAGCATAGGTGGCAACTGCGGGGGCAGCTGCGTGGTATGCCGCGGGCACGTAGCCGGCGCTGGCGACTGCGACGAAGGCGAGTGCGAAGACAAACTGCAAATCGGCGAGATAATCCATTAATTCACACATGTTGCCATTGTACATTGTGCAGAGTTGAGCTGAGACTCACCTTGAAGGCCATTTCGTTTAGGTTTTTGGGTTTGGGGCTTGGCTGAGTTCTTTACAGAAGCAAGAGCAAGTGTGGAATGATACTGCTTCTGGCCTGGTCTGGTTATTTATAGGAGGTCGCCAGAGTTTTCACCGATAGCCGGCATACGCCGCTGCTCGGTAGCAGCAGAGCGGTACCGCTGCCGACCCTAACAGGCGTTGTCGTAAGGTGCTTAACTGTGGCCTTCTGCATATCATGTTGGAAATTAGCGCAGTCACTGCGGACGGCGGTAATCGAGGAGATTGTCAAGCTGCAGTGCGCCACAGTGCGGCAAGTGCAGTTGCAGAGGGGAATCTGATTTAGAAAGGATTTGGGATTTCCTCTCTCACGACCACAGAGACCACAGACAGCTGGAGAGAAAGCCACGTACAAGCAAATTGCTCATTTAGGGAGAATTACATGTGCTTACAAGTTGTAAATATTGCATTGATAAATGCAGTTAAAGAGGTCAGATATAAAGGAAAGAAGGGGAATTGGTTGTGTCCTTGACAACCTTGTATTATGTTCAGAAAACAAGGAAAGACTGCTACAAATTGTATAGGTGTTACTCCACATTATCCAGGCACTATCAATAATCACTTCATTTCTGATTCGAAATTTTCTATTTTATTTGAATTAATTGCATGATAATAAATTAAGTTGTGTTGCAGATATGTTAGAAACAGAGGATTTTATTTAAATTCATGGGCTTTTATACAACATAAAGAAACTAAAACATAACAAAAGATAACCAAGTTTCTTATAGATAAGTCTATGCGTATATATGATATTCATTGAATATTGGCACAATATAAGAACGGTTCTATAACATTATAAAGCTGTGGTTAAATATCAAACAAACATAAATTACATCATATTGTTTTTTTGAAGAAACTATTTACAATTCGTCGATTAAAGTAAAATATTATTAATACTTTAATTAAAATAATATTTTTGATTACAATATCTCTTGAACTTATGCGAATCATGTACATATCTATGTGAATCAACAACTACTATCTTTATATAGTTTCATTATATAAAGAATTTATTTATTTTCTTGACTCGTTTCGTTATGAAGAGAGGAACAGCAATATTGACTGATAATGCTGATCAAGAATATTTGTAGGGTATATATAGATATATAATTTAAAATACTCAGAGATGCCTCTAAAATGAGCGTGCTTTCTCCTTGCTCTCTCCCTCTCTTGTTCTCCTTTTTCTCGTCTCCCAGTTAAAATATAAACCGACTTAAATTTGGCTTAAGTGAAGCAAGATTATCCCTTGTAAGATTCTATTCTGGTTCTGGTTCTGGTTCCAGTTCTCGTTCTTTATCAGCTGAAAGAGATTCATGTTCTGCCATTCGTAAAGCTGCTTAATTCCTCAGGTTATGCAACACTAAAGATTGGTTGATATGATATATGGAAATGAAAACGATATTATACGAACGGGCAGAACCGTTAAGCCTGGAACATGGACGTCAGCTATCTTTCTCTTTTTGGCTGTGGTTCTCGCAGCATGATTAGCTGCACACCCACAGTACTTACCTTTGAGCAGGAAGTAGCAATTCCAAAGCCAATACCAGTACCAATAATCGTGGCCGGCAGCAGCAATCAACGTCGAAAACATGAAACTCTTTTGCTGTCACCATGAAATAAAACGCCGACAGCAAGCAGCGCAGCCGACGTCAACGATTTGCTATATAAGTTGCGGCTTACGCCCAGAAATGTATCATTCGCAGATCCAGTTCACTTCTGTAAAGAACTCAGCCAAGCCCCAAACCCAAAAACCTAAACGAAATGGCCTTCAAGGTGAGTCTCAGCTCAACTCTGCACAATGTACAATGGCAACATGTGTGAATTAATGGATTATCTCGCCGATTTGCAGTTTGTCTTCGCACTCGCCTTCGTCGCAGTCGCCAGCGCCGGGTACGTGCCCGCGGCATACCACGCAGCTGCCCCTGCAGTTGCCACCTATGCTGCCCCACTGGCTGTGGCCAACAAGGTGGTGGTCAAGTCCGACGAGACCTACGATCCCCATCCCCAGTACCGTTTCTCCTACGGAGTCGATGACCAACTGACAGGCGACTCCAAGAACCAGGTAGAGGAGCGCGATGGTGACGTCGTCCGTGGCGAGTACTCCCTGGTCGATGCCGATGGCTACAAGCGCACCGTCCAGTACACCGCCGACCCCATCAACGGCTTCAACGCTGTCGTCAACCGTGAGCCCCTCGTCAAGGCCGTTGCCGTTGCTCCCGTCGTCAAGACCATTGCCGCTGCCCCCGTTGCCCACTATGCTGCCCCCTCAGTGGCTCACTATGCTGCCCCGTCTCCAGTTGCCCACTACGCCGCTCCCACGGTCGTGAAGACTGTTGCCCCAGTTACCCACTATGCCGCACCAGCTGCAGTGGCTCACTATGCTGCCCCCGCCGTGGTGAAGACTGTTGCCCCAGCCTACAGCAGCTATGCCGCCCCTGCTGCCCACTACACCAGCTACGCCGCTCCTGCCGTCGCCTACCACCACTAAGTCCCTCCTGCCTGTTCCCCTATATATAGAATTGTTGCACCTACTATATTACTGTACATTTATTTATTGACATCAACAATAAAATAATGCATACATGTCTTTCAAAATATCACAAATATAAATGAAATATCTTTTCAACAACCGCAAACTGAAGATTGTAAGGAGCAAGTTGATAATAAGGAAACTGTTAAAGTTGTATTAGAACAGTTGATGCAGAGCAGTTCATTGATTGGAATACTAAAGGAAAGAATCACCAGAAGAAGAATCATTGCTAGAACTGTAAAGGGAATACTTTGAATACATTTTGAATATGTTAGATCAGCGCAGTTTCGATAGGAATGTTCAAGAAACTTATACTTCCACGTATACGTATATAAAGTTAATTGGGAACTTTAATTGAGTGCTGAAATTAGGCTGAAACAACGCATTAACAATGATTATGATTGGATTGCTACTCGTAAATATATTTACCTGGCTCTTCAGTTGCAATTGCAGTTTCAGTTTGGGCTTTGGTTTGAGTTGTTTTTAATTGGGAAGGTCGTTCACATTATGCGAACTATCATCCTGTTTCTTCATGCTTATTTCAGCGTGCATAACTTGTTTTTAAGGCAAGGAAAGGCGAAACAACGGAAAAAGTTCACAGACATTTAATGCAGACAAAAGGATCCTGCAGGACTTTTGTTCTGAGCCCGAAGAAGTTCCTCAAAGATGTCGGCAACGACGAGTGCAACGAACTGCGCTGTCGACTTGTCCTGCCGCCTTATGATCTTTCGCAAGCAGCAAGCAGCAGACACAGGGAAGGGCAGCGGGAAGGCAGGGGAAGGGGCAGTTATTTGCATTGTAGGTACAGCCAGGACCTACGCGATCTGCTTGAAGCCGTCTGGGGTCATGACTTCAATTTTAGCAATGACAAACGGATATTTTGACGTGATAAATAACCACAATTATAGCGAAATATTTTCCAGTTCTAGTTTCCCATGGAATGGGGAATAGGGAATGGGGAATAAGGAATGGGTATCTCTGCTGCTTCCCAGGTGTGGGAAGATGCCTGATGCACCTGTTGTTTGCAAAGAACTATTCTGTAAAGGGGTAGCTCAAGGTTGCCCTGGGCAGCTGACCATTCCTCAGTGTTCCCTTTCACCCTTTGCCTTCTTCAGCTTCCTCTTCCTTGTCTTCAGGCTTTGGAAGATTTCAGCTTTAATCGAAACTAATCAAGTGGAAGATTGCACGTTTTTGGGTGCAGACACATCGATGTATCTGCTGTGTGTGTGTGTGTGTGAACCCTTTTCAACTTCATCATCATCATTATCAGCAACAACAATAATGCTAGCTGACAATGCAAGCAAAAAGCTGCAAAAAAAGGCAGAAAGAGTGAAGAAGGAAGGCATGTAAAACCCGATCAAGTGAGTTTAAGGATCTCGAGCCAGACGAAACTGGCTTCGCTTTGGCTTTCGCCTTCGCCCGACGAGTTCGGCGAGAGATATAAAAGGCAGGGAATCGACTCCTGGCCGACTCATTCAGTGTTTTGTGCTGAGTCCAAGAGGTCGGGCCCACGGCCAGCAATCGTGCAACATTTGGATTCGTTTCGTCATCGGGTTAACATCAGTGGCAACGACAACAACAACAACAACAACAGGAATAGGAAGTTCACAGAATGCAGTTCTGTAAATTGTAATTGTTGGAGATAACACGAGATAAAACGAACCCATACTAACCCAGTCTCTTGCAGCTCAGATCCTTTGATCCATTCCCAGCCCGCAACCCAACGAACTCCAATGGAAAGTAATTCCTGAGCTTGCGATCGCATTCGGCACCCTACCCCACCTACACCTTTTCGGCTACCTTTGGCACTACCCACAACATCTAAACATCATCATCATCATCTCCAGCAGCACCTCCTGACGATGATCCTACACTGGCGACAGTCGACGGCCTTCGGCATTGCAATTGGCATCTGATTGTTAGCCGGCTTGGTCGCTGGCATCTTGGCACCCATCACAAGGCATTGAATCAATCGCACGAAACCGTTGGAAGACCCCCAAAATCACATTCGGCCTTTGAACTAAATTTTCAATTTGTGATTAAGTTTAGGTGTAACCAATAAACAAAAGAAAACTACAATAGGCTACCAAAAAACGATTTTCTTCTCTTCTTTTATTGATATATACACTCAAGAACTCTTAGGTGCCTTGATGGTAACGTTAAGGTGTTTCAGTTAAAGGTTTTCTTTTCCCTGGCATTATTATTCAATCGATCTTTTTATAGGCATATCCCAAAACAAATTAATCTTTTTATTTATTCTTTAAATTATGAGAAGAGTAAAAGTAATTATTAAGGGCATAAAAAGTGATAAGATTTATATGAAAACATTGACATGTCTTCAAGAACTATTCCAACTATTTATTACGACAATGATCTGAGTAGAAAGTAGTTGAGGGCATAGTAATGCTTCAATTTTGATTGTGTAATATACGATTTCAATTTGGTAAGCAAATGTCATTAAAACTCAAAATGCTCTAAGTTTTTGGTAGTATGAGTCAGAGGGCAAATAATTGATATAGACTTATAATATAAGTACAAAGTAAAAATCATCATAGGAGTTGAATTACCCTACTAGGTCCGTTTTAAACAAGAGTATTATTATCACAGTCGCTTAAGATCTATTTTGGTGTTCTAGAACTAAACAGGTTTCGTTTTTATTGGTTTAAAAATAACGATGAACCACCCTAATGTACGTATAATGGAGTAAGTAATGCCCTAAGCATATCATTTTAACTATTTCGCTGTAACGCTCCAGCTTAGCTCACATTTTTCACAGTTGTTAAAAATAAATATGGTTTAACATACAATATATACACAGACATGCAAACATATTTATGTATTGTATATATGTTAACGTATTTGTATATTTAATATATTTCGTTACGATTACTTTGCACAAAGCGGTCGCAAAGTAAACCATTATAGTTAATATATATCAGGGTCAGAGGGGCCCCCACAAAGGCCTATGACTGGAACTTATGGATCAAAAGAAATAAGCCACACACACAGGCATATACGAGGCTGTATCTATGCATGTGTATGTGTGTGTGTAAGTGTGGTGCTGCCCAAAAGTAAGTTAAGCACAAACTGGTTTGCATTACTTTAATTGCGATTATTTCACTTGCTGGACAGTGTGTGGTATAGTGTAGAGGGGCCGGGGCCCCATACGAGTTACTTGGATTTTGTTGAAATTGTAATTTCTCATGCTGGCAGGTTAACAAGACACACTTCGACACAGGCCAAGCACAAGCGCAGTCATTCATGCCCTTCTATGATTAAAACTTATTAAAATAAAGGGTATACCTAGTTGGTATGTAGGAAAGAAAAGGAGGCATGATCGACTTTACATGTCCCTTAGTACATTTCCTTCTGTCCGTCTGTTTGTACGCGAAGATCTCGAAAAATAGCTGGACACATAAATTTATTATTTAAGTGCCTCTATACCCTACGCAGATTTAGTTCATATCAACTTAATTTTCTTTTATAACAAATAGGAAATATTTATATGAATATATGCCACAAATTTCAAATTGATAGAACTTTAAGCACACAAGTTATTCATGTAACCATCATATACAGTTTTGTTCGTCTCAAAACCAAGTGCTGGGTATCTTATTATCAAGTGTGCTTCGATGTAGCTCTCTTAAGTTGTTGTGGCCAAATGTTTGTAAATTTTGTGTTACACACATTGCTTATTTGTCAACGTCATCGTCATCGCCATCGACTTACTCATCGCCGGCTCGTTGTTGGGTCTGTTAAGAAAACGCCGGGCTCTTCAAGTGCTGCCATGTTATGGCCAAAGCCAAAGCCAAAGCAATTGGCCAGTTAGTGTAATCAACCCAGCTGGAATGCGAGTAACTCGCGACGACTTGTTAACCGATTACTGCCAACCAACTACAACGAATTCAGTTCAGCGCAGGCCGAGATACCTGTTGTCTTCTTGTTGCTGTTGCTGTTGCTGTTGTAGTCTTGACTGTGGCCAACACAATTTGAATTTTGATTTTTCAATTACGGAATTACATTTCTACGCTCACTGACCTTAACTCCCCTCCGACCTCCCTCCCCCCAGGCCAGAGCTCGTGCAGCTATTTACACAGTTATTACCCGTCTCCGCCCATATTCCGCAAACCACTTTGTGCTCTGGCCAATCTCTCGGCCATCAGCAAGTGCGTCGAGAGTGTGCTAATTAATTAATTCAAATTAGGCAGGACACACTGGCAGCCCCAATTAAGTTGGTCACCCTGTAAAAAACATGGAGAGATGCGCGATACGTTGACAGGGTTGTCGCAGTGTGGTTGCCCTCTCGGTCTAATCTTTTTTTTTATGATACATAGTGTATATAATAGTAGAGTGTAGTATAGGGTATTCTATAGTGTAGTGTATTGTATAGTTAGTGTCTTGTATAGTTAGTGATTTGTATAGTGTGGTGTATTGTTTATATTATTATATGGATAACCTAAGTATTATTAAAATTGGAAGTACAACATTAAATTAATTTTTAATTAAATAATTAATTAATTTTGAAATACTCTAATTTGTCTTCGGAATATAATGTAAATGTATTTTGCAGTTAAGCATATGGTTCACATATGTATTTTAGTATGTATTATATGTTTATCTATAACATTTGTTTCATCAAACTAAACTAAATTAGCACTTATACCTTCTGCAAGGGTATCAAAACAAGATACAAAAGCAGACCCTACCACATGCCTGGTAGTACGAGCATGAGGAAGAGGAGGACAACGATTTGGGCTACAACATGGCGGACAGCAGACGGGCAGACAGTTGCGACATTGTTTAGGTTTTAGCCTGCACTCGACATAGACAGGGACAGGGACAGGGACAGGGACGGACGCCGCCTGGTACACCCAGTGAATTCGACTCAACTCGCTGGCTATGCTGGCAATAGGCAATTTCAACAAACACTCGGCCTGGTGATCAATCTTAAATTTTCACCGCTTCTGTCAGAATTGTGCGTAGCCGACGACAGGGGACCGAGTCGAGGACTGGGACGAGTTTCAGTATTGGGATTGCGATTGGGATTGAAAGTGGGTACACAGGAACTGTGACTGTGACTCTGAGTACGGATGCGAACGCTTAAGAGACTGGGACAGCATGTGGCATAGTGCCAGGTCTCGAGCATGTTGACAGGCAAACCCGAACAAAATTCTACTGGTTGACGAATGAGCTCGACTCGAGGTCCCCAAGGGATGCGAGCTGCGACCAATGACCAAATGAAGCATAAATGTTCGCACATCAAATATTGAATCAACATTATTTTGGTTTCCATAATACGCACTCTGCAGAAAGGGAAACAATCTTAACTAGAAGGCGCAAGTTCAAAAAGATAAAAAATATTATTTTCAGAGATATTCTTCTTATATTTATGATATACGGTCACACAATCTAAGCAGTACTCTAACTTGCTTGAGGATTCTATAAATTGTTTATTCGAAGCATGTAAAAACATATGCTCAAATTTATTTATGTTTCTCCACTTTATAGTTACGCATGCTAAAAGGTAACGGGAAATGGTCTCAGTTCCCTTCAATACCCGAATCACATCCATCATTCGTTGTCAGTCGTGTGATGCTGAAGGGTATTGGAAAAGCGTGGAAACTTCTATTGTTATGTGAATTTTTCTTTTATATAGAACGCATTTACACCTTCTCATTTTGAGTATTCAAAAGACGTTGAACTTGTGTTATATACTTCACATTATTATAACTATGCAGAGGGTATACTAACTTTGCCCAGGAGTTTGCAACGTACCGTAAGAGACATATCCGACCCCATTAGTCTGTCATAGAACAATCGGCCAAAATGAGGGTTTTTGTATGAAGTGCAGTTTTGATTTTAGAAAATAATTAACTTATCAGTGCCAATCAAAGGGAGTCATAATATTTTATATACACAATATCATTCATTCATTATATTATATATGTATAATATTATTTGAACTATTGAAGGAGATAAGAACCTGCAAGAGTATATAACTTTCGGCATGCCGAAGGAAACCTTTCTTCCTCGCTTTATTTATTATATTTACCCACTTTGAATACTTTGAGTACGTCTTAAAGTAAGGTTTTTGACAAAACGAAAATACAAACAGTTTAGGCTAACCCCTTATATTTTTGATATATTAGATCTGACTATTTTTATCTTTCCCGCATAATTAGATTAAGTTAATTTCAAATTATGTAGATTAATACTTATTGTAGATTACTTAATTACTCTTGATTAATAGGAGTATATCAATGCACAACAACTTTGTTTTCACTTAAGAATTTAATATTTTGTCTTAAATCTTTCCTTACGATAAAATTAATACAAATTATCGCCGCTAGATTGCAAAAAAAGCTAGCGCCATCTATTGTGATGTAGCGAAATGCAGAATATTAGTACACATTATTGAAGATAGGTGGCGTGTTTTGCCTGCGGCATCTATTGTCGAGTAGTTTAACTAATAATTTTAGTACAATTTATTGCAGCCAGAGAGAAGTTATTGATTCCGCCATCTACTGTGTGATTTGCGAAACGCCATCTTTTGGTATTTCGACAGTAACGAATACATGTTATCAGCTCTTGTTAACTGTATAATGTATGTATGTATGTCTAGTTATAATGAAGTATTTTTAATTGGTTACTGGCCTTGCCACTTATAATGTTCAAATAGATAATAATTCACTTGGACTATAAAGAAATATCGACTTATAATTGTGAAATATTGAAAACTTTTTTTTTTTAGATGTAGCATGTACAATACAATGGGTAAAGGTTAAATAGCTGCTTGCGTCACAAATTTTTTTACTGATAGGGCTATATTTATCATGAATTTAGGTGAAAGAATTATTTGGCGGTCGCTTCTAGTTTTTTTTTAATTGAATTTTGAAAATAATTTTATATAATTTTACATGTTGTTGGCCAATTCTCAGTAAAACGTCACAACGATGCGCACAGTGGCCTACAAGCGATTTATTTGAAACGAAATGTTATTTAGACACAATAATGTTTTATTTTATGAGTTGGATATTGGGTTAGAGTTTCGGCGCTTGCAACTATAACTCGTTGGTCGGCAGACTGCCGCCAACGAAGATGTTTAATAACTCAATATGCTGTCAGAATAACATATGTGTGCTGCGAACAAAGATTGGTTTGTTGAAGAATAGAGCGCGTGAATAGCCTTATCAGTAAAAAAAATTTAAACAAAATCGGTGACGCAAGCAGCTATTTAACCTTTACCATACAATGTACATACTTATTGAAAATATGTTAATAACTAAACACTTGTATTATTAATATTACACAATATTATCATCTGTTGTTTAGAATTATATACAAAAGTTATTTTTGAATGTCAAATTACCTAATTATAGTTTAAACTTGTCTCGCTAAGTAGCAATTAAAATGGACAACAGGCATAGAGAACAAAAGTCCAAACAGAAAGTCTATCATAATATTCAAAACGTACATATATAAATATAATAAACCCAACTCAGTCAATTGATCAATTTGTGAATAATTTCAATTGACACAAACGAAACGCGACACTCGAAAATGTGTTGAGTGGGTTAGGGGAATACATATTCATGAGGAAATTCCGTGGCTTGTGGCGTAACTGAAATTTAACTCTAGACACAATTGGTCAGTTAAGAATACAAAACAGCAATATAAACTATAAATACGAAATACGTTAATGTCAAGTTAAATTTGTGACGTCACACAACAAATAATCATTGAAGGCTGTTGATAATGAAACTAATCGAGTACATTTCTATTCATTGTGACTTCAGCAATCGAAATGATAAAACTGTAGATAAGATTGTCATGAAAATATAAATTCAATACATTTATAAAGTACAGGATGTTCACGCCCCATTAACTACTTTAAGTATTATTATATTTTAAATCTGCCAGTCATCATTATTGTTGTGTTTAGCTACGCATCAAAGATTCATAGATTGGGTACAGCTTTGGATATACATAGAAACAACAATAAAACATGTTTATTTAGTGGATTGTTTTGAACTTTAACATGTATGACATAATATCACATGAATGTGTTATGTACAATATTAAAAGCCGATAACAATTACGTACAAGTAGACTAAATAGATATAAAGCTATGCTCTCTATATGAGACCTTTGTTCCTTAAAAACGGGTATAGCTCTGTCATTATCTTGCCATACAATGGGTTGGCAAATGTCTTGAACCGAAACGCATCTCCTTCGGGTCCAGGCGCCATAAGCATATTAATGTTAGAGTCCTTATCGGATGGCATAACGACAGCCACTAAAACAGTATTTGATGTCATGAAACCTGATAAAGATAAATATATAATGGTTAATTATAGTTTAATCGATCGCACTTCAGACTCACCCCAGTTGCCGTATTTAATCATTGTGACGTGCAGTTCCTTTAGAGTCGGAATGTGCTTTGAGTACCCCAACAACTTGAGGCATTCAACAAGTCGTTTATGATAAATGTAGATAAAGTGATCGAATTCCTTGAGCTTTATATCCAGCGAGGCAGATGAGGTAATTAGATACCACAGATCCTGTGCTGGACTGCCCCATTTGGCAATTTGCAGGTCCACAAATAGAGTACGCTCTTCAGCTCCCTCGCCCGCAAACATGATATTGTTGGACCACATATCTCCATGATTGAGCACATTAAATTCGCTATCGTCCACCGTGTTCAGCCCGATGCCAATGTCGAAGCCCTCCTCTGGTGAAGGAAGTAACTCAACGTATTCCTCCACATCGGGCATCTGCCATTGTCGCATTGCCTTGATGTACTGCGAATGACGCATTCTACCCAGACCTTCAAATAGTGGACGATTGCTCTCATTGTACATGGACTTATTGAACATTTCGTTATAGGGTCCGTCTTTTTTCATGCAGAACCGCAGAGGCGGCATGGAACTCAGCAATTTTGACTAGCACGCGACGCATGTGCGCCATATCCAGGCCCTTGAGACGATCAATGTTGTGGAACTTCTGACGCTTAAGATCTTCCAGCACCAGAACTATGCCCTTTGAACTCTGCTCGACGTGCACGCATTTGGGTGCCAGCTCAATCTCAACGCCTGCATCTTTGTACAGTTTCACGAACTTCGGTATGTAATCCTGGTACATTTGCTTCTCCTTGGGAAACAAGTTCATGCCCTCGATAAGGTCGCCGCCCTTATCCGAATCCAGCGTTGTCTTCAATATATACGATATCGTCTGCTCACTGCCATCTAAGAGAGGTTCAGTTGAGTCAGTTACTTGAGTTTCTTCATTCCGAAAGTGACCCACTTACCTTTGATCTCGATGTCAACGATCACGCGCACCATAATCGAGGTATAGTTTTCACCTGGCTGCGTGGCAGCAATCGGTGTGAAGCTCTTAATGCTGACAAAGTCCTCAACATCTTTGGCAATTATGGGCCGGAAATAATCTTCATTAACCCACTTTGGTATAGCGAGATGCTCGTTGGGGTTTATGGGTTTGCTGGAGTCGCTCTTATTATTTGGGGCCATTTTCTATAATGATTTTATGTGTATTTCAATACGATTTATTTTTGTTAAAATCTTAACTCTTCCGTATTCACAATTTCTATTATAATTGACGGTTTATATTATACACCCCGCTTAATTGACATTCACTTACGGCTATATGCTATATGCGAAACTGTTATTAATTCAAATTCCCAGCGGAGAGAGCACGACAATCAACTATCGCCGCTATCAAAGGCCAAACAAATACTGCGCGTTCGCGTTTGTCGTCGATTTTTATACTCGAACAATACTACGACCGGGAACGAAATTTGCGACTCGGCTATAGAGCAAACCGGTTTGTGGGTTTACGAGTTTGATAGGACCGATTGCAATAGTGTGGACAGCTGTTTCCCTATACGTATGAGCAGGTGTGCTAGAAATGTGAGAGAGTGTGCCCCCAGCTCGGATAATCAAGCAATCGTAGCACTTCTACTACTAGTGGGCGCGTGCGTATACATTAAGGTCTTGTTTCATATCGCTAATAAAGATTAATTTGTGTGAGCGCAAACGCGAAATACAAATTCTGGACATTCTACACAAGCTATTCTCACGATGAGACAGCTGAACGGCGGATCGCTTAGGCATAACGAAGTTCAAATACACTTTACAGCACAGATATCCAGATACACTTGTTTGGGCACCGATTAAGTGCATGGCAACTATAAAGATAATATCGACATTGAGTTATGTATAGTTATATTTGGTTTTGTCTACTTTCCAAGGTCTCGGGGCTCACCCGTTTATCGTTAATTATATATATCTAAGCACATTTGACTTTCCTGAAAGAAAGTGTAAATATAATTTGTTTCAACGAGACACAGATTTGACCCGCAGTAACACTCAATGTAGAACATATTCAAGGTGTATCTCTTTGAAACCGTTAAGGAAGCTCTCTCTAAGGAACTTCTGAAATGTAAACACAGATCAGATAGCTTGTACTCATTAATCAAGAACAGCTTGTCCATCGATATTTACAATTTGTTCGATAATTTCTAAAGTCAAATAGAAAATTATTAATTATAACTCTGATTGTTTCTATTATCACATGCAAAGCACCTTTGTTATCTGATAAAATATCTGAAGTTCCCGAGAAATCAGAGTTTGTCATATGTTTTAATAGTGCTCATGAAAAAGAAGAGAATTCTAACAGGGCTCTCTTAAATCAACAACTCAATAAAAGAGAACGGGTGCGCACGGCCTCAGTTGGCACACGCAAACTATTACAGTGGGCTCAACCTGTTTTTGTATCAAACGTGCAGTTGCATAGTTTTTTTTTTGTTTGTTCTTTTTTTTGTTTTGTTTGTTGCCATAAATACTGTACAGTTTAAATTTGACGTGTTTTTGTCGGCAATACTTTATCCGAAATTTGATAAAATTACAATACTAATATTTTTCTCTAGCTTTCTGTAGCTTTAGCTCGGTTCGTTTAGTTTGTGTTTCGATGTTATTCGATGTTTAAAATTCCAAAAGACCACGATTGTCCAGCCAGGGCAATATTTGTTCAATATTAGTTTTATAGCGCACATTGTCGTAGAGTTGGCTTGTGGAACTGCGACTGTCAAAGAATTCCTCAGTTGGATCCAGAAGTACAATTGGTAGAACCATGACCGAGGCTGTAATGGCCCAAATATTATATTTGAAGAGCTGCAGGTGAAGTTCCTTCAGAGTGGGCACACGCTCTTCATAACCCAACAGGGACAAATTTTCCACCAGATTGTCGTAATAGTATTTGATAAAAAAGTCAAAATCTTTCAGCTTGTGATCAATGTGAACCGATGTCATGATAAAGTTGAGAAGATCTGTTGATGGGTGACCATATTTTGGCAACTGAAAGTCGACAAAGACTAGGTCGATCAACTCTTCTCTAGTTCCATACTTGAAGAGGAAATTGTTAACCCAGCAATCTCCATGATTGATCACATTAAACTCATCCGGATCATATGAACTAAGATTCAGAAACGTTTCACTCATATTTGAAAAAAGAACCACCTAAAATTGAGTGTTTTGATTAAATTCAAAAGGGAATTATTCCCAAATAGACTTACAAATTTATCATAGTACTTTTCACCATCCTTAAAGTTTTTCAGATTCTCCAGAAACATTTTTTTAAAGGGCCCCATTATGCCTTCCAGTATCGACACAGATCTTTCGTGATTCGACCCAAACATGGGCTGAGTAAAGATATCTGTATAGGGCCCGTTAACTGTACGGTAATATGCCCCAGCTGCATGATATTGTGCTAATTTTCGCAAGACTAACTTAGATTCCTCGACGTTAAGGCATTCCAGGCGATTTGCATTCCTATAACCATCCTGGGCCATATCGTACATAAGCACAGAGTTGATCAACTTCGGCTCCTTCTTCAGGCTGTCCTTAAAATTGTATGTACGCGGTGCGAAATTAATATTCAGACCCTTGTTTTTGTACAGCTCCTCGAATTTGGTCACGATCTGTTCGTATGTTGCATTTTCCACAGTGAAGAAATTCACAGTTTTTAGCATCTGCTGCATTTTTGCAGATTCGTGTGGAACTTTCATCATAAACGACATGTCTTTTATTGTGTTATCTAATAAAAAAATATTAGAAATTTGATTAGTATTCTCACAAACAGAAAATAATTCACCATTTAGCCTTGTCTCGATCGTCACCCTCAGCATCAGCGAAGAATAATTCTCAACTGCACTCAATGCCGGCATTACGAAAAAGTTCTCAATTTTTTCAAACTCAGGTTCTTGATCCTTAAGAATTTCTTCAAAATGAGACTTGTTGATCCAATCAGGAACCAATTTGCTGTCGGGGTTATGCGAAATCTGACCCAAAGTCTCCTTTTTTACATTTTCTGGCTTTTCACGGCTGGTCGATGGCCGAGGTTCTCCACTTGCTTTCGAGCTGTGATTGCCCATGGCGAACATTGAAATGTATTCCTACAACTGACTGATAATAATACTTATTATTTGTAGTACACAACCATTTATACCCTAAATATTGCCATACATAGGTCACAGATACTGAGAACTTAACTTGATTATCTATTATAGATAGAAGCTATGGAATCGGTAATTTTGCGAAATTCACATTCATATTTCTAGATGCATCTTTTTTTTATAATTCTATCAGAGCTCGGTTGAGTGATAAGATTAGAAGATTTAACCTGATTTCCATTAGAAGTTCAAGATAAAGAATGAGATCTGTAGAGTTCAGTGGGGTTGCCGCTTCATCCCCATGTACTATCATCATGATTGTTCTGAGCAATTTGTACTTACAGCCATGTGTTCCTCTTCAAGGCACACATCTCCATTAGATGATATTCGAATGGTCTGTTGAGTACGACTTTCTGCAGCTGCTTTCTCACATTTTCGACTGTTTAATTTAATTCTTTGTATATACAATACAATACAATACAATACTCTACTGAAATTTATAAATTCTATTTGTCAGTTAATTCAAAGCATATGAATCGATGTTAGAAGTATTTTATCTTGTTTTTAATTTATATTCTATGTTTGCTCTCAGATATATATTATAAATAATTCTTAAGTTTATTTATAAACAATGAGTACCGGCCATTTTGCTTTAAATTTACTATGATCTTTTTCAACTTCGTGCGTCTTGTGCTGAACTGCCAGGGTCTTCTCTGTACAATCTTCCAATAGCCTGTACCTATGCTTATCCATAGTAAGGCCCAGATGAATCCTGCTGAACTTCATGATTTGTGGAATCTCTCAAACTGTTTGATGTTATCAGAATCAACTATCCTTTATATAGCAGAAATGTTGGTATAGGTTCTATTCTCAGTCAGTGTGCTTTATTTCTTATCTGCATGGCTAAGCTTTTACCCTGGCAATACGATTATAAACATGTGAAATTATTCGTAAAACTAAACATTATTCTATCGATATTTTAAGTGTATGGATGTATAATCATGTAATGGATGTATGGTAATCATATATTAAAAACTGTTCTTGATCTAGATTCTAGAGATTTGATTAAAAGAGTTTATGAGATTTAGACATCAATTGAAATCATCGACATACATACATAAATAACTACAATTATCAAATTATTGTAAGCTGAACGTTATCAAAAAAGCTTTTTGATAAAAGAAAGCGTTGCACGTATGATGAAAAAATCGTCAGTTCACTATCATAATATGAACAGATACGAATAACGAATTTCATAACTCGACTATTGGGTATTCCGTAGTCTGTTTTTAAAAGGCAGTGTGTGAAGTTCTTTAGGATATCATGTATTTAAAAAGTGAATAAAAGCAAGTTGAATGCGGTCATCCACTTTAATTTGTACAAGCTGTTGAATCTATTGTTCTATTACTACACCTCCAGGTAACCGCGATCATCCAGCCAAGATAGCAGCTGTTCTAAGTACATCTGGTATCGCTTGTTTGTTGTACAAAAGGTTCTTGAACTTATCGCCAGCTTCTGTTGGGTCCAAAAGGACTATGGGTAGGGCCATGAACGAGGAGATAATGGCCCAAATACCGTTTTTGAGTGCTGATGTGGAACTCCCTTAGAGTGGGCATGGATGCTTCATAATCAAGAATTTTCAGATGTTCGACAAGTTGACTATGATAATAATAAGTATATAAAGTAGTCGAAATGTTTTAACTCGTGATCAATGTTCACGGATGTTATAAGAAAGTTAAGCAAGTCGGCGGAAGGGTTACCGAAACGCGTCAACTGAAAGTCGATAAAGCGCATATCGTCAAATTCACCTTGATTATTAAACTTGAACAGCAGATTGTTAATCCAGCAATCACCATGGATAATTGCATTGAACTCAGTGGGAACGTATTTCACTATCTCTGCAAGCCTGTTGGTCATCTCAGTTTCGTCTGTGAAAAGTGTAAAGATTATTATCGGAATAATAGTAGAGCTGTTAATTATATTTACAAATTTCTCATGATAGTAGTCGCCGTCTTTATAATGTTTAAGATTATCTAGGAAAAATGTTTGAAACGATCGAACAATGGTTTCGAATATATTCAAGCTTTCTGGAGTAGATCCAAGAGTATCGCGCATCATTTGTTTTGAATAGGGTCCATTGACCCTATAACATTGGCCACCGGCAGCATGAAACTGAGCCATCTTTCGCAACACAAACTTTGTCTGTTCGAAGTTAAGACCTTCTAAGCGATTAACGTTCTTATAACCTTCCTCCCCTATATCGTCCATGAGTATCGTATCGACCAGTTTGGGTTCCTTTATCACACTTTCGGTAAATTTGTAAGTACGTGGAGCGAATGACAATCCTAAACCTTTTTCCTTGTAAAGAGCTTCAAATTTTATCAGTTCGCACAAGTAGACCTCATTCTCGATGCTCTGCACATTCGTATTGCTACCAAATTTGGAGTTTTCATGAGGTACCTTCATCATGTAGAAAAGGGAATTTCTATAACGATCTAGTAAGTAATATATTAGAATCTTTTAGTTAATGTGAAGACTTGTGGCTTTCTTTTCAACTCATCTTCGCGTTGTATATCGATTTTCAGTTTTAACATAACCGATCCATAGTTTTCGCCGGCACTTAAGGCAGGCCTTACATCAAAATTAGAAATATGTTTGCAATTTGGCACACTCTGCTTAATAATTTCCATAAAATAAGACTGACGAATCCAAAGCGGGACAGCAGAATGTTGATGATCCATTTTTGAAAATTTACTTAGCTATGTTTATAGTTCTCAATCAAAAATTCGAATATTTAATACACATGGCACAATGGTCTTTATATATTGTAGACTGCAAATGTTCTTATCTTCCCTTTAAATGATTCGTGTGCCAGGCTGATTATAGTTCAGAAATACTTTGCAAATGCCAAGAATGGATGGACTTATATGGATAGATATATGGAAGAGTGAATACAAATGTGATAACGCAAAACGTATTGTACCTCATATCTACCTATTAGAACCACATGATAAGAAACCCTTTGGTGTACTTTATTTCCACGCCCACAATTGTTTATAGATAATTCGTAAATTTAGTTACCAAAAAGATTAAGTAAGTTTAGAATTGCTTTATCACATGAAATCTAGCGTTGTTTTCTATTTTTGTTTATATTGATAAGTATATAGAGAAGGAGTGGGAATTGAAGAAATAAATATACTAAAGTCCCATAATACAATAATAAAATACATTGCATATTTATATTTCACATATTTATTTATTTTTGATGTACTCAAATAGTCCGCGATGGTAAGCCCAGGGTAGAATCTGTTTCAAGTGCTGTATTATTCGTGGATTCCCAAACATGTTGTTTCGTAACTGATTGCCATCATTCTCCTGGTCCATCATCGTTTCCATATTGGCCTTATCATTGGCTTCAACTAGCATCAAAGGCAGTAGGAGTGATATAACTGGGTAAACTAAAAGTAAAATTATGATCAAAATAAATCACTTGCAGAGACAATTATAATGTGGAACATTACACCAATCGCCGTGGTTAAAGATGGCCACATGAATGCTCCTCAACGTGGGCAATGTTTTTGGGTACTGCAACAGTTTCAGATTCTCGATAAGTTTGCCGTGATAAAAACTGATAAAGTAATCGAACTTTGATATTTTCAGTTCGATGGAAACAGAGGAGAGCAAAATGTAAATCAAGTCTTGAGCTGGCGAACAATATCGACTCATTTGTAGATCTATAAACTTGGTTTCTTTAATTTCCCCCTCATCATCGTATTGGAACATGATGTTATTGCAATGGAAATCACCGTGATTAAGGCAACGAAATTCATCCTCAAACTTGAGCGCGTAGGCCTGGAACATGTCTGGAGCTTGAGAGGTGTAGGATTTCTGAAATAGAAGATCTTATTAAGTCATAATATGTACATATATATTACATTCAGTTTGTTTACCAGTGCGTTCTCCAAATACGCCGCCTCGTAGAGAGGCAGAGCCTGGATTAGAGATCGAGCCTGAGTGTCTCGAAACTCCTGGAACTTATCCTCATCGCTGCATAGATTTCTATCGTAAACATTTGGATAAGCACCTTTCAGTTCGTATCGTACAGCGGAAGCGGCATGCAATTGGGAAAGTTTCTCAAGAACTGCCAGGGTGTGCTTCATATCCAGACCCTGTTGCCGATTAGCATTTTTGAATCCACGATTTCCCAGATCCTCCAGAATAATGAGTTCTGTCGGCGCAGTCAATGGACTACTTGTCTCATAGTAGTTGGCGCCAAATTCAATCGGTTTGTTTGCATTTCTAAACATCTGCTCGAATTCAGGTATATAGCAGCCATAAGAAAGCTTTTCTTTATCAAAGACTTTCCAGCTGGAGACCATGGCACGCGTGCTTGGAGCTGTTGGCAGCAGTTTGACAATATACGAGATGTCAGCCTGGTTGCCATCTGCAGGGATTAGGTTTATTATTTTTATAGCTATTTTATGTGCAGGCATTATCATACCTTGAAGTTCGGCAATGATCTTCACGCGCAGCACCGTAGTTGTAAAGTGTTCACCTTTGGCACAAGTTTCTTGCACCTGGAACTTATAAACGGCCTTAAAATCTTTAATGTCACGTTTTAGAAATTGAACAAACAGATCTTCATTCAGCCAACTGGGATACTCAGTGTCTTCGCTTGTGTTTGCCATTTTCCCGTTCCGCTAACTTACGCCCAGCACTGTGAACGTGCTACAGCAAAGTCGAAGAATTTATATACTGAAATATACTGCCAGCAACAGATTCCGCAATACTATATAAGAGCTTTCATGCTAAAAGCTTTACGTTGATTACACCATGTGCAGAAATGATAAGATTGCCGATGGGTAGTCGTCCCGCAGATGCCCTGCATTTATGATACTTTCTTCATTATATAGTTAGATGTTAATTAACTCTTTACATAACTATGCAAACTGATTTTTGTTAGGTTTGTTTGTTTACAACTACAATACGACTATAAAATGAATACACCTGTAGCAACTTAAGTTTACGCAGTAAAAGCTTTCCAAGCTAAAGATTAAAGTAAGCACTTTATGATTTTAATAGTTGTGATACTTTTTAATAATAAAGAAAAACATTTTCTTATATCACACAAATTTGATCAATGTGCAAAAACATCTGTTCAATTTGTGTTAATCATCTATCATATCGCTCGATATAGATTGGATTTTGTTCTAATAGGCGCAGAAAAGTGTCGATATTTTGGGCAAAATGTGTTGAGAATTGTAACAAAATTCAATTAATTTGTCACAGCGATTTGACATGGGCACAATGAGCTGACGAGGCGAGGCAAGGACTCGCGGTTCGGGGGATGAGTCAGCTACAGGGATTACGCAAATCTCAGTAAAGAATCATTTCATAGACTTGTACATCCATTGTGTTGATTTACTATGGGAAGAATTTAATGAGGGACACGTGTCGTTTCAAAAAAGATTCAAATATTGTATATAGAAATCTTAATTGAAGAATCTGAATCCTTTGCTTACGTTTCTCACGCAGCAGGTGGTCAAGTTTGTATTAACTTAAATTGAAACAAATCTACAGATATAAGTTGAATTTTAAGCTGACATGAGTCGCTAATCACAGACACGTGAGCGCACTTCATTGACAAAAGTCAAGGGATAAGTCAAGCCTGCAACAAGGGGTGGCACTTTGCCACACTGTTCCGGCTATCTAATGCGGCATGAAGTGTCACGAATTCGTCAAACAAAACATATTGCACACCAAACCGGGAAACAAGAGCAGCAACCACATGGTGAAGGGGTCGCAAAATGTTACACTTTGTTGCCTCGATCCGGGATCATGGCAGGGAGAGCAACCCTCAGGTAGCTTTCTGTGAACGACCCTAAAATGATTTGCTTGGGGGAAGCTAATCTGTTGAAAATGGGCGTTGAACGCAAAAATTCCTCGGTATTTAGGCAAGACGGCAACGCAGAGCATAGTCGACTAGCAGATACCATATAGCAAACTGTTAAAACGAGTTTAATACGCTACGAATGAATTTATATTAAATTGAAATTCATTCTTGGACTCTAATAAATAATTCTGTTGAACAACAAAAGCCGTGCCTAACCTCCCCTCAAAGCAGGATATGTACAGGGTACACAAGTCCGTGCCATTGCGTCCCTCGAGTGCTACACTTGTTTTGCCCAGTCTCCGAGGGTTGCTGCAACAATTGTCATTGTATTGCTGCCGTCTTGCCTCCGCCCCTCCCTTGCACATTCATTTATTAATAATAATTTTACGCTTTGTTTACGTTGTCAAATTGTATAATCGTTTTTCCCCTCTCTGTCTTCTATCTAATGTGACTCGAATGTTGCATGAACATGTGCCCAAGGCAGCTGCACGGATTCACACGCAAATCAGACTCTAATAATGTTGTAAGAGGCGCGTACCATAACAAGTGTGGTTGCAAACCCCGACCCAGTTTTGAGGGATTATCAGGTGCCTGTGGCTTTAAAAGTCTGTCATTAAACATTAGATTCATCATCATTTTAATCATATTAGCACATGTTTTCTTCAAGATCGATGCTATTCAAGCTCAAAGTAGCCACGGTTCTCCAGCCAGGGTAGTAACTTCTGTATCTGTGCTGAATAGTTGGCAGTCTTGAATATATCTTCAATATGAACTCTTTCGAAATCCGACAACACTATGGGTAGTATTTCCGTAATCACCTCAAAGCCTATTGAATTGTTGCGAGACTATAGAATATGGTCTATATATGGATAATATGGATAATGAGTAACTTACCCCAGCTTCCATAGTTCAATAAATCTAGCTGAAGGTCGGTCAAAGTGGGCAACTTCCTCTTGTACTTGAGCAATTGCAGATGCGCAACGAGTTCGTTTTGATAATGTCTTAAGAAGGCATCAAACTGTTCAGTCTTCTCAGCTGGAGCTGTCAGCATCAATTGCATTAGATCATATATAGCTGGTCCATAGAAAGAGCTTCCGAAGTCAACAAAAACGACATCCTTAACCTGTCCAAAAGCATCGAAATTCCCTAACAAATTGTTTGGCCAACATGATCCTACTGAGATCACCCTAAAAGACTTCTTTGGATCGGGCGTCTCAATGTTTCCTGATGCATACTTTAGGTAAGCTTTCTGAAGGTAAATATTGTATGGTTTTAAAGTTCTGAATATATCTTAGATTCTTATAGATTCTACTTACCACCTTGTCCTCATACTCTCTTAAATCATTTGCCCGCAAACTCTCCCAAAATCGCATTTTCAATCGATTCTTAAGGTTTTCTATTTCTAGACTTCTTCCTTTAGTTGGAGTTAGCTTTGCCAGTTCCTTGAGCTGGCCAGGATTCAGTTCGAGATACTGCACCGAGGCTGCATGATAGGCGGCCAGCTTGGATAACACTGTCTCCATGGACGACTTGTCCAGTCCCTTTGGCTGGTGGGCAATGCGATAGCCCTTGGTCTGCAGATAATCGAGATACAGACAGTTGGATGGCTGTGCCGGGTTCGATTTGGCTTTGTGGTTGTAAGGACTAAAACTAATGTCAAGTTTCACATTCTTGTAGAGCTCGACAAGTGCAGGGAGGACCACGTTGTGCATGTGCAGGTCCAGCTCAAAGTTTTGCGAACGGGGGAACTTCAAGGCAGCTTCCTTGCTCTGTTGCTCTGACTTCACCAGATAGTTTCTTACTAAAGTAGCATTTGCTGTCAAATTAAGATGTAAGTATTATCGTTATCGTGATTGCAATACTTCTTAATAGTTACCCGCTAATTCTGCTTCAATCTGCACACGCAATGCACTCTGCGTGAATTGTTCAGATCTGCTTCGAATACTAATAATGCGTTGCAACTTGGGTGTATCCTGAGTTATCAGATGCTTCAGCTCCTGTTCGTGCAGCCAAGTGGGAGGTCCATTGGGATCACTTGAGATTTGCGAGACAAACGGAACCTTTGACATTATTGTTGAGCTATCAATCGAATACTGAGCTCACTTCTTGATCATTGAACTTTAGAAATAGAAATGGAAATGGAATGCAGCCAATTCAGCAATCTATGCGAATTTTACGAGCTCATCGATTACCAAGCAGAAACGGACTGATAACAAGGTCTGTTTGAAGTCGCATTGAAAACCGATAATATTGTTTACAATTTGTCGACAAAAGTGCGTTCAAATATGGCGGTGCAAAACGGTTAAGCTTTCATGCGCTGCTCGAAGGTATATTAACTTTATCAATGGGATTGTATAGCTTCCCCCTTCACCAAAACTTAAATATTTTAAACTTAAAATCAATATTTAATTTATAATTCATTTAAAACTTTTGTATTAATTTATAATATTTATTTTCGTCAATTAAAAAACATTCACAATAATATTTTTCGGTATGCACAATCTAATCAATTTTCTCACATTAATCGGACTATACTTCGCTTTTGCTTTGATAGATCTTTTGTCTTAAAAGTCGGTTGCAAGTTCGTTATAAATCCATAGATTGCACACACTCGCTCGTTAACAGCACGATTATAACTTATAAGCATTAGGATATATGTAGATATGAATTACATCATTATTGTCAAACACAAGCTGGAACACAGGAAATGCCAACAAAACACAAGGAACCATATGGTATATCGTACTTGTATATATAATAATATACGGTACATGTGCCGATCTCTTCTTCTAGGTGAGACTGTGATTGTAGGGCGAGGCAAAGTCGCGCTGATAGGCGCCAGGATGCAGATGATGAGGATGCATTGGCGGTCCGGGGACTACGCCCGGCGGCGGATGATGATGGCCGTTCATGCCGCCGTTGTAAAGATCTGTGCGCGACTTGTGCGAATTGGAGGGTGTGCCACTCAAGAGCTCTGCCATGAAGCCAATGTAGGTGATGGCCAGTCGCAACGTCTCGATGCGCGACAATCGCTTCTCGTAGGCGAACGTAGGCACCTTGCGCCGCAGCTTGTCGAACGCCTCGTTCAGGTTGAACATGCGACGGCGCTCGCGAATATTGGCGGCACGGCGCTGAGCCATTGAGGCGACACGGCGGCGGGTCTTCTTCGACATGGAGGAAGAGCTGGAGCCATGGGAACGGCCATTCGTAGTGGGTCGTTGGTTAATTGCCAAGGGTCCAGCGACCTGGGAGCGTTGCCAGAGTGCTGCAAGAAAAGCAAATCGTATAGTATACTTGCAAATTCATTTTCCATTTCTCAGTTAACTTACACAAATCTGAGCAGGGAAATCCTGCAATGAGTTCTTGATACGGCACAATTGGCGGCGGTGGTGGAGCCTCTTGGCCCCATAGTGGCTGGAATGGCACCTCTGGCATGTAGGTGGGCTGTTCACTCGGATGCTGCATGTCTGTCTGTCTGTCTGCCTATCTCCCTGTCTGCTGTCTAATTCTGATACGATTGCAGCGACCTTGGGTCTGTTCTGCTTGGAAGCCCAAATTGGAATAAATTCTTATTGTTCCCGCTGCCCAGAGCAGAGCTCGCTTTCTCTGACTTATTGGACTTCAGCCACCCTTCAAACAGCGGCAGCATCTGCGACAGGCTGTTGCCTAGGGCGGCCATTTTGGATTGGCAACAGTGCGAAGAGCACTGATTGGCTGCAACCCCAAGGGAGGGTCGGCCAAGAATGCAAGTAATGGTTAACCAGTTGACAGTATTCCCTGTTTGGCATATATCACGTTGATTATATTATAATTATATATTTCTTTGCATATTCTTTTATTTTTAAATAACTTTTGTATATTATCAGATATTTCAGTATGAAGCAATTTGCAACGAGTCCTGGCAGTATAACAAACCCAGTGCACAAACCGGACTGTGGCTGCTGGTTGTTGTCTACGCTCATTTTAATATAGTCTCATAGAGGGCGCTTTAAGACAGCGCACCAAGAAACAACCTCAAAACTGTATATTCTTCTCTCTAAATCAGATAAAACAAAAATATTGGTAGTTCAATTTGCGTAAATGAAATGTGAAATGTTTAAATAACTTAATGCAGACAAGGCACACCCCTTTATCGACTAATTTGGATACTTTAATTGCCTATATATGTATGTTTCGTTCGAAATGTTAGGGGAGTGGCCCTCCTGATAGAATTGTTTACATATTATATATCGTTGGAAAGACGATCGACAATCCGAACTGTCGATCAAGCATAAAATCACTTCGGTTTCTTTCAGTTGCTTAGTAAAAACACGCATTGAAGATGGACAACGAAAAAGCGCATTTGTTATATGTTATATACATACATGTTATATTATGTTATACGAATTCCGCAAAGGAAAAACTGTGGGCGGTGCAACGGAAGATCGGCTCGTGGCAGATGATGAAAAATGAATCCTATACAACAATGTTCAGGCACACAAAGGGGCGGAACTGGTGTCGAAAGGAGGACTGCATCCGGTGAAGGTACTGCTGTGCATTTGGTAGGATATCAGAGGTGTGATCTATTCTGAGCTCTTGCCAGCAGGCGAAACGATTACTGCAATAGCAGTGCCTATAGTTGATCACAGATCAAGGTTTGTACAACAATATCATCAAGCTATTACAATGTTTATATGTCAACATTGATGGGACAATATGGACCATAAAGACATTACTTAACATATCATTTAATGTTTATTGATCTCATCTAACTGATCATCTCTCATAATACACCTGTCGATATGTGTTTAGTATAAGAGATTTGAGTTCAGTAAGTCACTTAATACTTTACAGTCTGCTAACAGAGCTTTAACTTATATGTGAGCTTTCATTGTGCACATTTCAAAACTATCACATACCCTGCAATGTGTTCTTTGTCATATTTAATAACCCAATTGTGATGCATTGCTACTGTGATTCAAGATAAATTAAAATAAATCCAGTTGATTGCAATTATAATTACATATGTATATCAATGCAGTATTCACATTAACCATATAACAATTATTATATCAGTTTATTATCGCAGCCTAATCATTCCCAGCTGCTCAGCGCTTACAGGGTATACACAGAATCGCGGTTTGGCGAGAAAGAGAGTAAAATGGCGACAGAGGACAGGCCGACTCATTGGCTAGTCGGAAACCGCGACGACGCCGACAGCGCTGTTGCTTTCGCTGTCGGAGGTTGTCTCAACTTCATCGTGTCTATTGGCTCGGATTGATAAACCCATTTGGGCAACGGTGCGGCTCAGATGTCTCTGGCTCTGGCTAATCCCACAATCATCTGATAAAACATAAGAAAAAGTGCAAGTGTTGCCTATTTTAAACCTGTTGCTAAATCCGTATACGATAATTAAATTGATTAGGACCTCCAACGCTTCTTCGTGATTTCGCCATGAAGCGACAAAGCATCGCAGATGACTCTGAGCCCATTGTGGAATCCTCGCGGCAGGCCGCGCCCAGCATTCAATCAGCTCAAGACAATTGCTCTAACGGCTCCACGCAGCATCAGGAGCAGGAGAAACGTGAAATCGCTGGCGAAGCACAGGAAGATTTAGGTTATACGCACACTCTGGTAAGATATAAGAATGGGGGGAACTGCTTATAAAAATCAGAAATATCTATACCCAATTTATGGCAAAAAAAGGACTTACAATAAATCAGTTATGGTGAAGATGAGTTATTTATCAAAATTAAAAATAAAAAACGCATATTGTTACTTACAAATGAAGGTGTCAATCACAACTGGCAATTTTTGATAATTGCAATTTTCGTTTACAATAAATTCTAAATGCTTACATTTACGAACTTATTCCATTAATATTGACAGTTGAATGATTAAGACATTGAGCTGTGAAGAGAGGTTGTTTTTAAATTGTGAAACATTTTTTATTTTCGATTTAACATTTGTGGGTTCCAATGACGAACAATTGTAATAAAAAATTGATGGTCAGCTTTGGTAATTTTTCAAGTTGTTCAAGTAATTCAATGCTATAAAATAATTTAGAGGTTAAGTAAGATTTTGCTATGAGAAGACTTATGGAAAATAGTACACATGACTGTGCGTTATAAATACGTCTTCCCTATTGCATTGTTGATGCAGTTTTTTTGATTGGTTAGAATTGATCACAAGCCCAATTTAGGTGAAAGAATTATTTGGCAAAAGCTTCTCTTTGATCATTGATGTATATATTATATATAATATATATACCATATACATTAATATATAGAGACTTCAAACAGCGCATAAGTTTGATAAAAATAAATAAATAATAAATAGAAAGCGCAGGTGATCCGAGACACCTCCTGTATACAAATGGGATCGTGTTTTGGGAAACGAGCTCTGTTTGTTCCATGTTCCATTTTCAATTCGAAATTGCGACACGACCGGAGAAGATAACGACATGCGGTTTTTTAATTTATAAACTGTTTGGTTTTTGTATTTAACAGAACACAAGTTTCAAAGTTTGTAAAGTATATATGACACCCTGGAAAAGGCGTTAACTGTATCTCTCTTTTTTTTTTTAAGAACTTCAGGCAGGGGCGGAGCGGCGAAAAAACCGTTTGTTAACATATCACAGTAAAAAGTATAAGACTTTTCCCGCTTAGCAAAGACACCAACCACAGCAGAGTTTTCTATCTTATCGCAAAGGAGCTTTCAGCAGTCCGAATAAAACGTAAAAAAGGCAAATTAACTTCAATCGGAATGAATTGAATTACATTAAGTATCATAAACAATAATTGAACAAATTGAATAACATTCGAAATCAAAATCAATTAATTAATAAATAGCCAAGTGCCGTCAGTCACAATTTGTTTTGGGCAACATGCGCAGCTGGTAATTATAATGTGACAACTAATTTGCAAATAGCTGGCGATAATTTGTCAGTTATCTGGTCTAATATTTGATGCCAGTAATGACATAAGTGAGGAACGGCCTGAGGCCTCTCTCAGGCCAGGGAAAAATGTGTTTGGATTGCTTTTTAGTTGGGCAAATATTTTGAGCTTGTCAACTATTCATTCATTGTTGCTTTGATTAATGTCACCGCTCGCACTCGACACCCTTTTTTTTTGACTGCTCATATTTATTTGTGATCTTTTGTTGTGGGGATTATTTTCCGGGGGGCTGCGTTAATTGAACCTAATTAGCATCGCTTAAAATGTGTTTAATTCGTTGCGCATGTGCAAAATTGTGACTTTATTATTTACAATTCTTTTATTTTTGTTACGAATACGTGTTCTATATACCATACACAATACCCTGTATGATATTTACACACACCGATCAAAGCGAAGCGAGCCGGGAAGGGATGGTACGAATTGAACGACTATCTAAATATGTTAATTTTTTAGCACATCTGTTGCGGACATGTGACAAAATGGTGACTGTCTGTCTGTCTCTCAGTCTGTCTGTCAATCTGTCCTTCTGTCTGCCAGAGGAATGAATCATAATGATATCATATTTCGATACTTGTTTGTACCCACACAGATGTACGGTCGGTATTCAAGGGATCTGCAGCAATTCGCTGGAGATGAAGCACGAAGACTGCGAAAGTTGGCCAGGCTGCGCAAACAGGAAGACAAACTCAGAAGCAAGGTAGAGGTAGCACTAGAAATGAGCTCTAGATCTAAGTCCCTAATCCCCGTCTCCTCCATGTGCAGCTGTTCGAGTTGGAGAACAATGAACCCAGTCGCTTGCAGAGCCTCTCCTCATGGGCTTGGAATCATGTCTCCGAGCGCATTGCCAAGGATTGGATATTCCTAACCATTTGTGGCATTATCATGGCCCTGATTGCCTTTGGCATGGACGAGGGAATTCGTCTACTTATTGAGGGTAAGCAATCATAATTCGCTTTCGTTTGAACTTCATTGAATTCGATCCTTTTTCAGTTCGTTTCTGGTGCTATGAAGGAATTACTTCCGATCCATTTGCGCAGTATTTCGCCTGGGTTACCATACCAGTTGCACTGGTTGTCTTCACAGCATACTTTGTGCAACATGTGGCGCCACAAGCTGCAGGTAACTTTGCTTTCAGATAACGGGGGACTGTCTAGTAACTCCCTTGATTTGCAGGCTCTGGTATACCCGAAATGAAGACCATACTGCGTGGTGTCACACTCAAGAACTATCTGACTTTCAAGACTCTGGTGGCCAAGGTAGTTGGTCTGACTCTGATCTTAGGAAGCGGCATGCCACTGGGCAAGGAGGTAAGTACAATTCAGATCTGCGAATTTCCAGTCTAAGCCTGTCTCTGCTTTTTCTAGGGACCCTATGTGCATATAGCGAGCATTGTAGCGAATCTATTGGGCAAACTGGCCACTCCCTTCCGCAGCATCTATCAGAATGAGTCACGCAGCACGGAGATGCTGGCAGCGGCCTGTGCCCTGGGATTGGGCACCTGCTTTGCGGCACCCATTGGAGGTGAATTGGATATACTGCATAAATAAAACATTAAACAGTCTACAATATAAATATATATATTTTCAGCTGTGCTGTTTAGCATTGAAGTGACCACGACATACTTTGCCGTGCGCAACTACTGGCGTGGATTCTTTGGCTGTGTGGTGGGTGCCTCGGCGGTGCGTCTGTTGTCCGTGTGGTTCCAGGGTGCAGACACAGTGCATGCAGTATATCCCACCTATATATCCACAGAGTTCCCCTTCGATTCGCGTGAACTGATCTTCTTTGCGCTCACCGGGTAAGTTGTGAGATAAAGTTGATCCCTCCCTGCATCTGCTCAAGCATTTTCTTGCAGTGCACTCTGCGGTCTGCTGGGCGCCACCTTTGTCTGGGTACATCGTCACTACGTGCTCTTCATACGCTCAAGCAAGGCTCTGAATAAGTTTCTGCAGAAGAAGTAAGTGTAGTGTAGTGTAGTGTAGTATGGCTACTCAATCATACAATCCTCCATTCCTTGTGTTGCAGTCGTTTGCTGTATCCTGCCATTCTGTCGCTGATCATCTCCACATTGACCTTCCCGCTGGGTACCGGAAAGTTCTTTGGCGGCGATCTGGAAACTGAAAAACAGTTGGTACAGCTTTTCAGCAACTTCACCTGGACGCACAGTGGTCTCAATGTCAACCAGACAGAGATTGTCTCGCACTGGCACACCAAATATACGAACATCTTTGGCAACCTCACCTGCTATACGCTCTTCCATGTGGGTAGTGCCAAGCTTTGATATGGAGACCTAGTCTAATCCCTTCCTTCTTCAGTTCATCTTCTCCATCATTGGCTCCACGATGGCTGTACCACACGGCATGTTCATTCCTGCGCTGAAGATTGGCAGCGGATTCGGTCGTCTGATGGGAGAGTTTGTCGCCTGGTCATTTCCACAGGGCGTGCGCTACGGCGGCTGCATGTCGCCCATTATGCCGGCTGCATATGCCATTGTGGGTGCCGCTGCCTTCTCCGGCTCCGTGACCCACTCCATTTCCGTAGCAGTTGTGGTGTTTGAGATCACCGGGCAAATCTGCTTTGCGGTGCCAGTGCTGGTGGCGGTGTTGGTGGCCAATGCGGTGGCCTCGCTCCTACAGCCATCCATGTACGAGAGCGTGATACTGATCAAGAAGCTGCCCTATCTGCCGGATCTGCTGTACACCAGCTCTGGATTCTACGACAAATTCGTGGAGGATTTCATGGTGCGCGATGTGAAGTACATCTGGCAGGGCATCTCGTATCAAAAGCTCAAGCAGGTGCTCAAGTCGAACAAGAAGCTGCGCTCCCTGCCGCTGGTCGAAAGCCCCGAGAACATGATCCTGCTGGGCTCGGTGCAGCGTCAGGAGCTGGTCAAGCTTATTGAGCAGCAAGTTGGACGTGAGAAGCGCATGGAAACAGCGCACAGATGGCGTGAGGAAGAGATCAAGGAGCAGGAGGCCGATCGGCGTCCTTCCCGCTTTGAGGTTATTCCCACACAGGATGTTCAAGGTCTGCGCCAAATACACAGCGATGCCATATTATCCAATGCATCATCTCTCGATCAGCAGAGATCCACTCTGAAGAAATCCTCCCGATCGCAAGATTCACTTAGCAGCACACACAGCCAGACGGAGTCACGTATACGTGCAGCCTTCCAATCCTTCTTCAAGCGATCAAACGAACCAGAACTTGATCTGGAGACAGGCTCTCATGATGATCTACACATCCAAAGCACTGCGTCAAAACGGGTGCACTTGGTATAGCTATAGAATATATATCTGATACACCAATTCTATAGCTTAACTCTGATTTCAGTGCGGTCATCGTGTTGTGGATATGTCGCCCGAGGGCAAGAAGCAATGGGAATACGATCAGCTGGCGCAACCCATAGACTTCAAGGCTTTGGCCATACGCATCGATCCCTCTCCGTTCCAACTGGTCGAACGCACCTCGCTGCTGCGTGTGCACTCGATGTTCTCCATGATGGGCGTCAATCATGCCTACGTGACCAAGTTCGGACGCCTTGTTGGTGTGGTCAGCCTTAAAGAGGTGAGTTTCCCCCAATGTTTTATCTTTTCCTATGCTAATTTAACTGTTTCTTTCCCCCTTTAAAGCTTCGTCAGGCCATTGAGGATATCAATAGCCACAGCTTCGAGGAATCACCAAGGGAACAGACTGCCGATGTTAAACCTCTGCTGGCAGCCAGCTCAAGTGAGGAAGGCGTCAACACCACCATCAACTCCATGAGTTCGATGGCAGCTCTGACGAGAGCAGAAGGTAGCAATGCAACTTCTCAGGATGCTCACACTCATGTGACCATCGATCAGGCCGACGATCACGCAAAACCTAAATAGGTTAAACATCATGCATGATGTATGAACCTGATCATTTGATTGATTCAAATAGCGTCGAGCAGGACTCAAATACTTTCGTTTGGAACTTACAACTTCATTTCTGTATATCGACTGACTGGCCTCATCGTATCCAAACTACACAAAAACTTTATGAAGGTTTTAGCTTAGGATTCAATTCAATTGTTAACGGTTTTCTCTTAAAATGACGTAAATAAAAGATTTCTTTTTTTCAAAATACTTATGAAGTTTTAATCTAACGCGATTAGGGTTAATTTTTCCATCAGCCGATCTTAACGTGGTAAGAAAGCTATCGGAGATTTGAAGATCAACATGCATGACATACCTAAATGAAACGAGAGCAACTGTCGAAAGGCATGCGACAGTGGGATACCCTTCGACCCTTGTGTATAGTATAAAGAAATCTTCCTGCCAAATTTGGTAACTCTAGCTTTTATAATAGCTAAGATCTGTGTGTTCACACAGGCAGACAGACAGACAGATGTGGCTCAATCAAGTCGGCTATTGATACTGAGCAAGCATATATATACTTTATGGAGTCTTCCACGCCTCCTTCTGCCTGTTACATACATTTGCACAAAGTTAGTATACCCTGGTCAATTTCAATGGCTGAAGGGTATAAAAACCTGTATAACGTTGACAGTTTTTTTAGAATCATCAATTATCACCTTCAAACAGACCAAAACATTTCCTATGAAAGCGATTCCCAACCGCAAGCTGAACTACAGCATCCAGTGTTGTACAACAGTTGACAGCATGTGCTGCCACTAAGCATCGAACATATAGAGTACTCAAACAGCGGAAAGTACTCAACAGATGGTTTCGGTTTATTATGATCCCAGGACCCGAAGGTCCTTTCACAAGTGAGCGAGCGATCGTTCTCTTTAGTGACAGCCCCAGCTCCATTTGAAGTGTTCCCTAATTGAAGTGTCTTTTATTGAAGTGTCTCCATTTTGAAGTGTTCCCTAATTGAAGTGTTCCCTAATTGAAGTGAAATAAAAGTCGAGTTTTGTTAACATTTTTGTATATTTTGCATTTTTATTGACGTTTTTTTCTCGTTTTTTATGTATAAAACAATATCTCATTTGTATTTTTTTCTTTTTGCTTCGTTTCGATTTTGTGTTTAGCTTTTCTTGTTGATAATTTCAAACAATGTTATGCCATACAAATGTTTTTTTTTTTTTTTTGGATTATTTGCAGTCGTTGCGGGTCTCTGAAAAACACTCTCTCTCTCTTTCTCTCTGTGTCTCTTGGCGAGTAAGGCGCAGCGCATTCATCGCTCTCTCTCTCACAGTTTTAACTGCTAACATTACTTGTAATCGTAATTGTAACGGACATTTGCAAAAACTAAAGTTTACTTATATATTATGTATATATGCATGTAGACGATGTGTGTGTCTGTTTAGTGTTGAGTAATGTGTAGTATGCTTGTGTAGCGCAGCTTGATTAACATGCTACCTCTCTCTACCTGCCTCGCTCCCTCTTCATAGTTTTTAGGTGTTTTGTTTTTTGTTTCGTTGCGAAACATTTCTCACAGTTTTCACAGATTAAAACAAGAGTGTTTCTTAGTTAATGCCATCGTGATTGTTTCCTGCTTACAATGCAAACGAAATTATTGTTTTGTTTGTAGGAATACATATTTTTTCTTGTGTATATAAATTAACTTGCAATTATCTCTGGGGTGCTCGCACTAAAATGTTGTTGTTCTTGTTGTGGCGTGTTCCAATTTAATATTAGTTTGAATGCTTATTACTTTATTTTCTTTGTTTCTACTCCTCTTCATTGTGTGTGTGTGTATGGAAGGATGTATTCAAAGAGTTACATTAGTGGTTGTTTTTTCTTTTTTTAAGTTTTACTTTAAGTTTACAGTTTTGCTTGTTGGAAAAATAGAAGTATGTTCCTTATATACGTACAATTCTGACATTTTAATAGTGTGTTGGTTTATGTGTGTGTGTGTGCGTGTGTGTGTGTGGGGCGTAAACAAACCAATAAAAACAAAAAATATAATAATAATTCAACGCATCCATTTGAATTGGGATTCCTCTTTGCTTCCCAGCTAACTACTATACTACTTCGCGACGTTTCACTGTAGTTCAGTTATAGTGTTTTCTGTAGTTGTGGTTGTTGTTTTTCATGTTCTTGTTGTTGTTGTTGATGGCACAGCGTCAGTTGATAGTTGTTTTTTTTTCTTTTTCTTCAGGTGCAATTTACATTTACATTTTATATCACAATTTTTGTTGTTGTTGTTATTATTATTATTATAATTATTATTTTTATTTTGTTAACACATTTTCCATATTTCTGCATCTTCTTTAACCTTCTTCTATTTACGCCCAGCAAAAAGTCTGTTGAGCAATGTCAAGAACTCTCTCACTCTCTCTGCTTTCTAAAGAAGTGAGTGTAAGTGTGTGTCTCAGTGTGTGTGGCTTAGTGTGTGTCTTAGTGTGTGTCTCAGTGTGTGTCTCAGTGGGTGCGAGATATTACTGCAACTATGCAGGGCTGAACTGCAGTAATATCTCGGCTATACCAACATTTACCATGTCCAATATTTACGGCAAAGGAATAGATAACTTGTTTATTACAATAAACATTAAACACACATTAAGTAAATGTGTTTTTAGTTTGAGAAGTTAAAGGGGTGTCCATCCAAGAGTTTTATAAACAATTAACATTTCCTGTGTGAGGTTTGGAATATGCTAAATGCTTTTGAGGTCGTTGGAACTTGACTGCGAACCAACTTAGGCACACAGTGTACGTTATATGTATGTGTAATCTCTCTCTCTCTCTCTGTCTCTGTGTGTGTGTGTGTGTGTGGGTGTGTGTGTGTGTTTTCTGTTGTTGTTAGTGAGGCCTTTCAACTCTCACCTCAGTTTTCATTACTTTAACTGAATATTCTAACTTTCTGCACTTCTGCATATCAAATTCATTTTCTTCTCCTTTTTTTTTGGCATTTTTTGTAACAATTTCTGTTAATTGGATATTTCAAAAAGAATTACATAAGTTTATCAAAGTTTCAACAACTAATTTTGTGTGTTGTACATTTCGGTATGCAAAAATTCTTAATTTTTAATTGATATTATTTCAACACTAAAAAACAACTTTCTCCTCACTTGGAGTTAACAGAAAAAACGCGCAGAAAGGAAATTTGTTTGTTTGCTTAATTTGATTTGTAATTTGAATTTCTATTTCTAATTTAGCAAATTTAATCGAAAATAAAAACAAAATATTTATATTCTTGCTCGAGTGTTTCTTTATGCATGTGTGTGTGTGTGTGTTTATGAGTGAGTGTGTGTGTGTAACTCGCTTTAACACGTTATGCTTTCATACTTTCGTTTTTATTTTCATAATAAAAATTATAGCGATTAATTACAATTTCTTTTTTAAATCTTTTTTATAAAAAAAGGTTCTTTCTTTTGTTGTTTTTGTTTTTTTATTGTTGTTTTTCGAACGACTGTTTGGTTCTTGCTTCGTAAACAGCATCTCTTTCTCATCATCTTCTTCTCCTTCTTCTTCTCTTCTTATCAATCCGTTAACACAATTATTGATCTGTATTAAAATAAGACGGAATTTTAAGTAGTTTCTTTTTGTTTACAGTTTTAGTTTAGTTTTGTTTTTTGTTGAATGATGAAATTTGGCAAATTCAAAATATTGTTTGCTCATCAATTTCGTATGTATTTGAGTGTTGTGTGTGTGTGTATGTATGTATATAAAAAAGTATACAAAAAGTAAACATTGAATATGTTTTTATTTTTGCTCAGGACGCCGCCAATCACAATTCTCGTTGGCCAATCGAATCATCTTCTTGCTTGGCTCTCCTCCCTCTTCGCTCCGTTGATCCTTCGTACAACAACGAGGTACCCGCTTAGCCACTTGCCGTGGCGGGCTCACAGTACTCGGCCAGATGATCGCCGGGTCTCTGCTGCTGACGCATGCGACGCTGCAGCAATCGACTCTCGCTTGGAGGCGACAAGCCAATGCCGTGGCGTGGCGGCTCCTCCAGCAGATGCGGTGGTATCTCCGACAAGTGCATGAGGCGCCCGGAGCCAATGCGTGGCTGGTGTTGCTGCTGCTGTGAGCGCTGCACACTCCTCGGCGGATTCATGCCGTATACCTTGTTAAACACACAGTCCTGGCGCCAATTGCGTATTTGGGTGGCAGGCAGCACTGATTGCTCATCGGATGGTGGTGAGCCACCGCTGCCACTGCTGCTGCCGGCGCTGTTGTGACGTTGTTGGTGCTGCTGTTTGAGCGATAGCAACGGTGGTGCCACTGGCTGTGATGATGATGATGGTGGTGGTGCCACCTTGTAGCCAGCTGCGCCGCCGCTGTGCGAGAAACTGCCCAAATAGTTACGCTGCTGATTGCCATAGTGACCGCCTCCACCTCCAGTGCTAAATGGCGGACGATACTTGCGGTATCCACCGGCTGCCACGGCCGACTGATGCTGCTGCTGCGGCTGTTCGGATTGATGGCTGCGATAGCGCCAGTTCTCCTGGTTCTCTGCACGAGGTGCTGCTGCTGTGTTATAGCGGTTGTTGTGTTGCTGCTGCTGCTGGCGCTGCTTGCGGGTATATGCAGTACGAATAGCCGGAGATGGTTGCTTGGATCGAGAGCCCGATCTCCGTGCATCGTCATCATCGTAATCGTCGTCTTCCTCGTCTATATCGGCGTCCTCGTCATTCTGTTGTTTTTCCAATACAAAGTAAACATTGCGTTGCTGCTTATTGTTGCTGCCTGCCTTCGGTTGCTGTTGATGTTGTTGCTGTTGTAGTTGCTGTTGTTTGCCAAAAGTCGTTCGCATTGTTGTCCCCTCAGCTGCAGTAGTCTTTGCGCTCTTCGACGCTTTCAAATCATCTTCATTTGTATCGTTATCGTTATCGTTATCGTTATCATAATCATTTGGTGGGCAAGTTGCTTCTTTTTTAGCTGCTGCTGCTGTCGGTGCTGCTGCTGGTTTAGCTGTTGTTGTTGTTGTTGTTGTTGTTGCTTCCACTGCCGCTGAGTTGACAACAATTTTTGCAGTCTCATAAATTTCAGGTAGCTTTTCATTTAAATCACTAATACTATCCAATAGTTTAACATCATCTTTATCATCGTTCTCATCTTTATCATCAATATCGTAATCGTTATCATAATCGTTATCCTTTTCATTGCCAGTTTGCTGATCGCCGTTCTTTTTCTTGCCATTCAATTGTGTTGCAGTTGTAACTGGTGTTGTTGCTGGCATATTGTTGTTGCCGCCAATGTTGCCGCTGTTTATATTAGTATTGGTGATTGTAGTAGCACTAATATCACTTGATGTTGGTCGTCGCTTTGGAGCCCCATCAACATCGTCATCATTCGCCTTCTGCTTTGCCTCGTCCTCCTTGTCCTTTATCTCCTTCTCCTGCGCAACGTTGCGCACTGTTGTTGGTTTAGCAAATTCGCTTTGCTTTGATTTTAGCATATTATCCATAATAAGTTGTTCCCTCTTCTCCTTCTTCATCTCTTCATCATCTTCCTTTATCAATTTCTGCTCTCCATTCACTTCGTTGCCAACACCAATTTGTACAACTTTAGTTTGCAATTGTTTTTGATTGTCGGCTTCGTTTCTCTCTACTTCTGCTACATCATCTTCTACTTCTTCTACAAGTTCTCCTTCTCCTTCCTCGTCATATTCATCTTCTTCGGCAATTCCATCCACGCGCTGTTGCTGCTGTTCATACAAATAATCATCGCCTTCATCCTCGTCCAGCTCGCGCCAATAATGCTTGTAGTGCTGATAGTCCTCGCCATCTCTCTCCCTCATCCCCTCGACACCCTCATCCTCGTCACCTTCATCGGCCTCACTTAGGCTACCATCAGCCAAAGGTTCATGGTGTTCATCCGCCTCCTCCTCCAGCTGCTGCTGTTGCAATTCACGTTCCTGCTGATAGCGACGCGTCGACTGTGCCCACTCATCATCGACATCCTCATCTAGACGACCGAAGGCCTCCAGTGCCTCATCATCGTCGTCCTCCTCGTGCACATTAAGCGTCTTAAAGCCACCGCTGTTATTGAAAATGCCCGAGGCAGTGCGAGACGATTGCCGACTATGATTGCTGCTGTTGCGATGATGATGTCCATGTTGAGCTGTGGACAAGCGACCCCCATAGCTGGACGTGGATGCAGCAGTTGTTCCCGTGGTACGCTGAGAGCGACTGCGTACATATTGCGCCGGCGGCTTTGGATTGTAGTTCTCATCGCTGTACGCATCCATATACGCTTGCGAAGGCTGATAGATGTTCGGCCGCTCCTTCATATAATCATAGCGCATTGAGAAATGCTGCAGGATCACGCGCTTCACGGCCATAGCCGACTCAGCAAACTGTGATATCTCGCGCGCCGACTGATGATTGCTGTGAATCACAAAATGGAACAGTTTCATCATAAAGATCTCGAAGATAAATCGCATATTCCCCTCGACTTACCGTCGAATGTTGTTTGGCGTTTGCAGCGGCCTGTGACGGCTCGTCTGCTTAGTTGTTGGCGGTTCCTGCTCGCACATTCTTATCCAACTGTGATTGAGCACTGCCTCGGCGCCAAGACGTTTAGAAGCCTCCTTGACCAGCAGACGGCAAATTAAATCTTTGGCCTCATCACTCACATCATGCCACTCGGCCTCCGGAAAGGAAAAACGTCCTTTAAAAGCAAAGTTTATACATGAATTAATTGAATTGAATTTATTGTTGGGAAGGCCGCAACATACCCTCTTGAATGGACTCAAAAAGCAGCTCCTGGCAGGTGCGACAGTTCTCGCCCCGATTCCAGCCGCAATCCTCACCACAATTGCCAGAGAATGGCGGATAACCGCAGAGTAGAATGTACGCAATCACGCCCAGAGACCACAAATCGCAACGCTTATCATAATAGTTTGCCTCGCCCACAAACAGATCGACTACTTCGGGCGCCATAAACTCGGCGCTGCCGACCTGCAATAAGCGGAGAAATCCACATTACAAATCTTGTGGCCAAACAATTGATCAATGGGGGAACTCACTGGTGTCAGTAACTGAGGCGTTGCTGCTGGCGATGAGATGTCCGTGGTGAATTTAATGCCGGAACCCAAATCGAAATCACAAATTTTAATGGGGCACAATGAATCGGTTTTGACGCACAGAATATTCTCCGGCTTGAGATCACGATGAGCAATGCCCTTCTTGTGAAGAAAATCCAATCCAGATGCAATCTCCTTTATTATCTGAGCCGCTTCGTGCTCTGAGAAGCAGATGTTCATCTGAATGCGAGTTAACAATGGTCCACCGTTGATTTTCTCAAACACCAAATAGAATTTCTCATCATCCTCGAAGAATTCGATCAATTGCAAGATGCCCGGATGTCCCTGACAGTGATGGAATGTCTCCACTTCGCGAAAGACACGCGCACGCGCATGTCCCGGTATCTTATCGATAACCTTCACGGCATATTCCAGATCGGTATAGATGTTAACGCACGTCTGCACCGATGCATAAGCCCCTTCGCCCAGTATTTCGCCACTCAACTTGTACAGTTCTAATAAGAGATAAAAAAAGAATATATTATAATATTATATTATATGATATTATAGTCAATACTTACCCTGAAATGTTGACGAGTGCAGCGACGAGCTGATGCGTTTCTTGCGTCTCTTCTTCTGCATCTCCTCCTTGTGCCGATTGAGCTCCGCCTGTCGCTCCACTTCGGTCATGTTGGGCGCCTCGCTCGACTCATTACCGGACACATCTTCGCTGCTGTAGCGCGTCAATTCATTTTGGCCGTCTGGAAATAACATTTATTTTATTATATTTTACAGTATTCAACTTCTAACAGCTGTTTATAAAATGATCTCATGCAATACTATATGATGAAATAGCAGAATAGAAAGTGAAAACATATGTTTATTTTTGTATTTCTCACAGCTCAACTACTCAGGTCAACGCAACGAAGCTTACTGACCGCACTCTGTGAGTAACTGTCCAAAACCATTTCATATACCATACATAATTTCATAAGTTCATTAGCTTCCTACAATTGTTTACACCATTCTTGAAGTTCTTAGACCAAGAAAGATAATCTTGATAGTATACAAATTATATATATATTTGTTATAATAACAACAGATAGGCCTAAGTTGTCTAAATTTGCATATTATATTATTTTTTTCACTGCTTTAATGAACGTGTAAACGTGCCAGCTTCTTGAGATTGACTGACTCACGTTTTGCGGGGCTTTCTTTCTACGTTGTCTCCTGTTGCTAACGTGATGTAATTCGAAATAACTGTGATGTATATCGCAAAATAAACAATTTCACAATTATGTGGGCCCTGTTTCGTGTTTATTTCATAGATATCATTTGATTCAACTTAAAAAACATAAAGATAGATTGACATATAAGCGTATCTGTTGCATTTGTTAGCAAATAGATCATAAAGGTTGTAAAGGTCTAATATTCTTAAATAAAATACAGATCACAATGCGAACAGCTGCTGGTGTCGTCTGTTCAATATTTTCGATATACGAAAAAGCGTGATAATTGAATTCTTTGGCCAAGATCTCTCTGTCAGTTTATGGTTTAGTGCGCTGGCGATAAATGGAAATTAAACAAACGTTGAACAAACAACAGCAACAACAGCAACAAGAACAGCCACATGTGCCAGCTCAAGAGACCTCAACCATCAACCCAATGATGTCTGAGATCTACAACAAGAAGATACCTTACTGGCTTTGCCATTTGTCTCTTTCGGCAACGGGGGCAAGCTTGACAAATATTTGCGCACATTTATCGGCGACCACTTGCCATATTTGTATGCCTATTTTTCAACTTTTTATCAATGCATAAAAAATTATAAATAAATAAACGATCAGCAACACACAGACATACACACAGAATAATAGCGAGTACATAATTTAGCGCAACTGCGTAGAAAGTAAATCGCGTTTCGTAAACAAGTCGTCGAATCGCGCCATGCAAAACCGAGTAAGTCAAATAAAATATGTAAAAATAAAACATGTATGTAGTATGATTATGTATAAGTATGTTTGAGTACACATATCACAAAGTTTATTGTAAAAATGCGACGGGTAGAGCACGTGAAGAGGGCACTGACTGAGTAACATAGAGAGAGAGAGAGAGAGAGAGAGAGAGAGGCGATCGAAGCCTGACAATAATGTTGATGATCATCATGATGACAGGATGGTACGCGTGTATTTTTGTATCTTTTAATTGTTGTCATAAACCAGGCACGGGCACACGGGCACGAGAGTTAGGGTATGTGTTTACGCTGCTATTTATAGAATCCATTGGACTTACGAGCTACTTTAAAGCACTCGACCAGGCCAGGCTGTCTGATTGAAAGTCCCTTTGACACTTTAGCAAATGCAACGCGTAATCAGTCAATAAACAGAACCCCCGATTGGCAAAGGGAAGAGTAGAGAGTGTGGGCAAGCAAAGGCAGATCAAGTGGAGTGCAGCGAGTAGAATGAAGGAAGAGCAAGAGTAGGAGCAGGCACTACACACACAATGTGCAATAAATCTAATGTTGATATGCATCGTTGCATTTGTTGGACTTTCAGCGAGAGAGGTAGTTGGCCTCTGGTCGCCGCCGCCAGCGATGATGATACGCATAATAAAATATATATTGAAAGACCAAACGACAACGACGCAGCCAGATCCCACTGCGTAAAGTCAGCGAACTATAAGAGGGACAGCAATGAATGATAGTTATAATAATTGAAGGAATAACTTCAATTGATACGTTCAATTTGCAGACAAAACCTCGCCAAAGAGTTGAGTTGTTGTACACTCTTAGTCACTTTCTTTATCTATTCTTCGATAATCCAACTGCTAATCATACAATTTCTCAACTGACCCAATTTCTCTAGACATTTCTTCGGCCTTTCCTAAGAACGCAATTCAGCGAAAGATTCAATTCGATAAACAAAAACATACTCTTTTCTTTTTAAATATTTAGACATCATTTCATTTTTATTCTCGTTTCTTCTGGTTCCGGTATGTAGCTATACAGATCCGCAGTTCTCTGCCACCCTCCCCCCTCACGCATTTTATCATCATCATCATTGTCAGACGTCATTTATTGTATATACAATTCTTCTGCTGTTTCTGCTAAATTTCCTTAATGCCTCACCGAAACTTTGGCTGACAGCCCACCCCCAATCCCAAACGCGCGTCATCCTTCGGCCGGCCACGCCCCGCTGGGGTTCGCACACGTTCTTACGCCTACTTGACGTACACACGCGCTCGTCGTGTCCGTCTGTCTGTCCATCATGTTATTTTTTCATTCTTTGTGGCTTTCGTTCTTATCTAAATTTAAATTTGGCCTAATTAGTGCGTCTCTTTTATTCTTCTTATCAATTACGTAAATTCAATTTAAAAGCAACAAAGAATCGTGCGCGAAAATATAAAGAGCAGCACACACACAAAAATGCTCTGGTCTGCTGTGTTTATTTAATATTTCTTTTATGCATTGCATTCATTTGTTTCTTTTGGCATCCGACGCCGTCACTTTTTGGCGCCTCTTCCGTTTTTTTTTGCGCATTTCTTTTATAGATATTTGCAAATCATTTTGTTTATTCCATTGCATATATATATTGTTCTTGTTGTTGTTGTAGTTTTTGTTTTATTCAATTTCGCTGCCATAAGAAATTAATTATGATAAATTGGCGGCGATTTGTTTTCGCCGAGATAACAATGAGAACAAAATCATGACAAATCACTTGAATTCCAATTGGTTTTCAATAGCATCTGTTATATTTACATACAAATATGTAAAATGTATAAAAATAAGTTTAAATATACTTCAAAGATACATGTGAAAACAGTATGTGGATATTTCTTAATGAAACCCACGTGCCTGAGGTTTATTGGCATTCTTTCTTAAGATTTACTCTCAATAATTTCATGGAAACTTGTTTATCTATCGTTGAACATACAATATTATTATAAACATTCGTCATCTTCCCTTCCGTGCGTCACTTTCTTAATCTATCACACACTTTTCAATCACCTGATTTCCCTTTTATTATTTAAACAGATTATACATTCAAAATATGCTTGAATTATTGCATCAGCCTTGTTTTCAGATCTTTGTCTTGTCTTGTTTTGTCTGTCTGATGTGTTTTTACGTAAAATCAAAGACTGCAATTGAAACAAGAGAGAGAGAGCTGATCGGCTTATCTAAGCAGGCGTCACATTTTCAGTCTTAGATTCCATTTGAGCTCTCGCCTTTCATGATTATCGAAGCACCCAACTTATTTGTGGCTCCCATGTCTATGTAAGAGAGACCGCATTGCGAAAAACAATGCGAAAATTGCTGTTGTTTTCCCTTTTTTTTATCTTTCCCTCTCTCTCTCTCTCTCTCTCTCTCTTTCTCGAACGTCGATTGGAAGCCGTAGAAAACTGATACCAAAACAAGCTTAAAATAGTTTTCTTTTCTATGTGTTTTGCTTGCTTATTTTGCGTCTCGAAAAAGGCTGAAAACCAGCTAGTTCTAGCTATGCCTGCCTCGGGTCTTGAGTCAGATTAGCGCACTGACGCGTTTGCCGGCCGGTCAACGGAGATTGTGAGCGGATTAGGGAGGTGGGCAGGGGCAGGGGCAGGGGTTAATGTATGCGAGGGGCCTGAGAGGTTTAAACCACTATCAGGTTCTAGTTTAACGACGCGGCGGCATGTGTACTCTGTCTCCCTCATTTCAATTTATTGCGCCGTACTCTTTTTTTTCTCTCTCAAGAAAAACAAGCACAAAAACCAATTTAAATATTTAGAGAATGGCAACAACAAAAAAAAAAGAGAAGAAAATAATAAATAAATAAATACTTGCTACGAAAAAACCGAAAGTTCTCAGTTGAGACGAGCAGACCCCAAAATGGAAAGGTAAATAAACGCAGGTAACGCGTTGCATCGCGTAATTTGTGTAAATATTTATGCCAACCAATAACTAACATTAACATAATGCACGACTTTGAGATACCCCATAATGTGAATAGCAACAAACAAGAGTGTGTCATTTATATTATTTATCGCAGATTTGATAACAACAATATCATTAACATATCATTTTTAGGCTCTTTAAAGATAACAGAAGTTTTGTTTGATACCCTGTATACGCTACATATAAATGATTAACTGTTTGATTAACAAGACGCACATATAAAATAAATAAATATTTTTCCTTTTTCGTTTTTTTTTGCAGCACAACTCAATAAACAAAAAAAACTATATTCAACAAATATTTGCAAAGAGATTGTGTTCATTAAATGCAAGGAATAATAATAAACTGCGTTTCAGCCAAGTGTGTGCGAGTGTATATATATGTGTGTGTGTGTATGTGTGAGAGAGTGTGTATTGTTATAAACAAGGCTATAATAAATACAGTGTCATAAAGACAATTGCTCTCATGTGTTTGCTCAAGACTACTTGCAAACTGAAACAGTTGTTGGTAAAGCCCGAGGGGCGTATTTCCCCCCCCCCGCATCCCTATCCCCTCTGACTGTAGCAACAACTACTGTTGAGATGATGCAACTGTAGAATGATCTAGTACTTGCAGTTGAAAAGAAATGCCAGATAGATAATAAATTACATACAACTTATCTTAGGATAGGTCGCTTGCACTGACAATACAAATAACTTATACGGGGGGGGGGTAAATAAGTATTTACGAGTCTAGAGAATACAAGTAGTACAACAACTGGTAAATATGAATTGCAATTATGATATTTACCCCACTGTATAAATGTTTAAGTTGAGAAAACTTACTATTTCTACTGATAATTTGAACAATTGCTATCTTTAAATAAATTTACCTATCAGTATTTATTGAAAATAATATAAAAAAACTGATATGAAACTTATAAATAACTGGAAAGGCAAGGTCAGACTGGAGCGTAACAAACATGTACTCGAAATACATAAATGCCCTAAAAAACAATACGCAAAAACCGCAATCGCTTGACTATACATACATATATCGCAGATCCGATCTGTGTTTTGGACAGACTGTCTGGGGTACAATGTTTCCTCAAGGTGTTTGCCAATTTGCAATTGACTACACAAAGTACTCTTACTCTCTCTTTCCCCCCATCTCCCCCCTCTACACGTTATCAATAGCACAGAGCAGACGAAACGAAGCTGATAGCAAAACAACAATCAGAGAAACAGAGCATACGAACATAAATTAAAACCATATTAAAGAAGACAATAAAAACAACAAGAATAACCTTGAAACGCTTTACCTAACGAGCCAACGCACAACAGTAGCAACAACAGCAAACACAGTAAAGTGCCATAAACAGTAATAATAATAATTAAGAAGTTCCTATAAACAGCAACAAAGAAAACAACACGCATGTTTGTATGCATGTGTATGTGTGTGTGTAAACTTGTTTATAACTCTTTTCAAGATTAACTAACTGTGCCGAAGTGTAGATAAAACCCATACACACAGAAACACACACTGGGCAACATAGGAAATGTCGCAGTAGCAAACAATTTAAAACGTTCAACATTTTGTGCAAATGTAATTAAAGTAAAAGCTATTAAAATGAAAACATGCGGCACATGCGGGTAAAGAGAAAGAGAGAGAGACAGAGACAGAGAGCAAGAACCATCTGGCAAAGCAGCAAACCCCCACGACTGCATGCCGACAAACTCTCTTTGACTGCCGACACGCGCTCTCTTCTTTTTCAATCTCTTAATCTTTTGCTGTTACTTCATACAAAAAGCACGAACAACAACAAACACTCGGACCAAGAAGAAGAAAATTATTGCGCCGCCGAATGAAATTGTAAAAGCAAAAGTTGAATAAAAATGGCGAGCCAACCAAAAACAGAAACAACACCAACAACAGCAGTCACTAAAGCCGACCGGCAGGGTGTGTGCCGTGAGTGTGTATGCGTGTTGTGTGTGTGTTTACACGTGAGTGTGAGTTTGTTTGCTCGTGTATGTGTGTGTGTGTATGTGTAATAACAGCAAAAACAAACCGAAATGCATAATTATAATATGAATAACAAAATACACACACACATACTCATCTGTTTATGCTCATACATTCAATACAACAAATGAGGGTTCTGCGTGTGTGTGTGTGCCTAGGCCTGCCGACGTCGTCGCGCCTCAAGGTCGACGTTTGAGGATTGCTAGAGGAGGGAGTGGGCGGTACAGGCTGCACTGTTTGATAATGTGTGGGTGTCTTTGCACAGAAAGTGAAATACTCCCCCCACCCCTTGCCCTTCCCAGCTGGGATCAACTCCCCCTAACACCCTGCCCGCCCACACTTATTCCATCGTTGTGCTACAACGCAAATTCTTTTGCAAGTGACCGAAAGCATCTCTCTCTCTCCCTCTCTCTTTCTTTCACCCACCATACCTTTCCATACCTCACTCAAAACTTAAGAGAGCGAGACGAAGCGATGCTTCTCTCTAGTTGTCACGTAGTCACAATGAGATTGAAATACAAAAAAACACTTTGTAATTTATGCGATGTGTCCACAAAAATCCTTGGCCTGAGTAATTGATACCCTAGAATACAAATTGGAATAAACAAAGGGATTTCTCTTCGAAGAGATAAAGAGAGAGAGGGGAGAAGGAAGGCGTTATTGTTGTAGACTTCTTTGCTAGCACCGAATTTTTACGAATTATTCCGCATCTGTTCCACACTTGCTTGGTTGACCACATACTTACATACATACACATATGCACACACTGATACATTTGTAACTGTAGAGTTCTAATTGGAATTGCAAAACTTGTTTACCGTTTGTCAGTGCAATGCATGAATATGCATGAGAAAGCGAGAAGAGAATATTACATGGCATTTACTCGTTGTTTCCTTTCATTCTCTAAGGCAAAGAAACATAATAAAATAGACCGAAACGAGGAAGTGCAACAACAACATCAAATACCAAAAACAATGCACACATGCACGTAAAGACAGACATACACAGAGCGAGAGAGAGGGAGAGAGCGAGAAGGATTGCGGAAAGACACTCAAAATGAAACAAATGGCAAAACAAAATGCAAAACCGGCATTTTAATCGATTCACTTAATAACTTTGTGCATGGCTGTGTGTGTGTGTTTGTGCACGCGCGTGGCTATCGGGAATATAAACACTTAATAAACATACATAATACATATAAAGAGAGCTGAGGCTTCTATAATTGGTAATTTTCACATTGTATTTGCAGTATTTACCCAACATGTTTGTGATTCTAGTTGTTACTGTGGCCGCCGCTGTCGCCGTCTCGCTGTGCTTTTAGCCGCAACGCAATTTGTCTAAGCAACGCCCGTTGTCTCCTCTCTGCCGGTCGACGTCGATGCTGGCGTCGCTGCTACTCTGAACGACACGTTTTTTTATTATTTTCTTTTTCTGTTTTCTTTTTTGCAATGCGTAGATAAAACACTACTCTTGCTTCTTATTCTTCTTCTTCTCGATGGTGTTGTTGTTGTGCTTATAGCTTTGGGCTGATCTATTCTTAACCCAATTTTAAACAGAATATTGATCTAAAGACGCAAATTGGCAGCCGTCATCGCAATATAAAACCAGATCAACCGATGTTTCATAAATAATAACTTTAGGAAGATCTCGAGATCAACGACGACGTGGAATTTGTTGTTGCGACGGCTGCGGAAAGTGTGTACACGTGCCAGTACATGTGTGTGTGTATGGGGGTGCGAATAATAAAACCGAATGGTAAAAAATTTAAAACAGAACAATTCTTAAAGCACGGACAAAATTTAGCCTGACCGTCGTCGCGCGGCGCAAACGAGGAAAGAAACAAACACGCGTCGCCGAACAGCCAACACAGTGTCAGACCCAGGCGGCACCAGCAGCAGCCGAAAAACTAACGAAGCAAGAGAGGGAGAGAAAAAGAGAGAGAGACCTGCTGCTGTTGTTCGAAAGAGAGTAAGTAAGCAAAATCGCTGACAGAGAAGTGCCAAACGCATTTCTAATAAGAGTCCGCGACCAACCGCATGGGTTGGCAGCAGCAGCGACGCTGGCGTTCGCTCGGGTGTTGTCTTGTAAAAGAGAGAGAGAGAGAGTGGGAACACAGCATGTAGAGTGTGTTGTTGTTTTTATGCTGGGCACACCACTCGCTCTCTTTGCACGTGCTAAAGAGAGGGTGTGTAAGCGCAGCGCTGACGTCGCAAATGTTTGTGCATATTTTTGTGCTTACGTGACTTTTTTGACACATGATGTTACAAATGTAAATATGTAAGTATGAACACCGTTATTAATGTAATGTAATAATTACTAGTATACGGAATAAGAGAAACAAATTTTTAATTCTAAAAACAGCAATTTTAAACGCAATCGAAAATGATCGCGATACTCATTAAAATGCCGGCATTTCTGCTGTTGTTGACCCCCCACTGATTGAGGGCCATCATGCACACACACACATGCGTGTATATATTTACATACATAAACAGACAAACAAGCATGTTTTGACATGGAAAGTTTTTCAATTTGATTCAATTAAATGAACCAATCCGATCCCGACCCAGACAATTGCAAACATACAAACACCGCATTTGCAGAAATACTAGTACAAATAACTATGCATAACATACATACATATGTACATACATACATACACTGTAAATACTTACATACATATGTACATAGGTTATGGATACACTTCGACGACAAGAGCAACCGATTGGCGAATAAAATTTGGCAACAATGCTGGGCGTGGGGAGTGGGAAGCGGAAGATCGTGTTCACATTTTTTTTAACGAATTTAAATTGCGTTCTGTTAAAAATAATAAAATCTACATTGCAAACACATAAAAACAAGAGCGCATAAGAAGTATAACGTGTGCGGAAGAGAGTAAGAAAGAGAGAGAGAGAGAGAGAGCGAAGTGACGATAACAAGCGAGACTGACATAATCGCAAAGCACGTTGTTACTTTGTTTTTATTTTGACTTCGCAATCAAACACAAGAGAGGAGGACAGAGAGAGAGAGAAAGCAGAGCAACAACAACAACCAGCTGAGTAAAAACAGCCGACAGTCGCTTTGTCGCTTCAGCTCAAAACAACAGCAGCAGCAGAAGGAGAAGCAAAATAACAACAAAAGCGACAAGTGGTGGCCCAACTCGGCTTACAGAAAGGTTTGGGGGGGAAAGGCGAGAGAGACAGAGAAAAAGAGCGACAACAAGACACAGTCATCGGAGAAAAAGACCGGTATGACCACGCAAAAAATACACAGACAGCTGGCAACACTATTGACAGCGCCAGAGAGCGCTCCAACGAATGAGCATGCAAAAGACAACGACGAACAAACAGACACAGGCTGTCTGGTTGGCGCTCGCCTTCTCTCTCTCTCTCTCTCTCTCTCTCTCTATCTTTCGTTTGGTTGTATGGGTGTGAGGCGCATACACACACAAGCCCAACATCACGTAGGCTGCTGACGTGCTTCTGTGGAGGGCAGAGTGAAAAACGAGGTTAACTCGCAAACAACAACACATCGGTAGACAAACACACATCCACACGCAAAATATCATCGCCTGATATGCGAATTGCGTGGAAGGGCAAAAAGCATGCAAAAAACAATAACTACTTTGATTGAGAGCCCACAAGCATACATATATACATATGTATGTACTTACATAGTATGTGTGTGCTTATGTATGCGTGTGTTTCTTTATTTGTATTAGTTGCTCTTTACACACAAACATCATGTTTATAAGTAAATTTGAATGCGGCTGGTTTTCTTTTTTACTGCACAATACAAAACGTGGCGTTGCCAGATGAGAGAAAAGTGTTTCACTCAGGGCTGAGTTTCGTTTCCATTACATGCCCACGATAAACTTGTGTGTGTGCGTGAGTGGGAGTGGGAGGAGGTGCAAAGTTGTGTGCGTGCGTGTGTGAAAGGCTGCACGTACACACAAATTTATTGCTAGTTTGTTTATTCGAAATGCAAGTAATTTGCATGGCAACAACAACCAACAACAACAACCACTTTGAACCTGGTGGATAATAATGATGATACACTTAGCATCAATGGAGGCACAGCAGAGGCCAGACCAACGCGTGGTGGCAAATAGCCAAGTTAGACACCCACAAAGCTCTCCTGTCAGACACATTTCTGTCTAGCGTCGTTCGACGTGTGCCCAAAAATAACGGTGCTTTACTCTGCTCTTCTGTCGCCTGTCGCCAAAAACAAACTTTCATTGTTGCCTGCGAGAAAATTGCTAAATAAAAAAATTATCGACAGTGCTACCGACCCAATCCCGTTTCTCGCAAGGCGCGTGTATCCAGCGGACAGCTGTATATTGCTATACATAACCCATACCCCTAGCCCCTTACCCCACCCATAACCCCCCTCTTGAATTTATATGCATTCACCTCTGTTAAGGCGCTGATAAACGTGATTTTTATTGCAGGGTATCTTGTGTTCGTCATTAAGCGCACTTTTTATATTTTTTTTTGGTTTGTCATCATTCTCTGCTGCACTCGTTGCTGCGCTGCCGACTGCTCAGTCGCTGTCTCAGCCGCAACACGTCAGCAGACGCTGGCTCGAACTCGGTCAGCGTTGGAGCATATCGGGGGAGGGAGGGGAGATTGGGGGTGGTGTGCATGTCTGTGTCTGTGTGTGTGAGGAGGGAGGACAGAGAGCCAGCGGGCGGCACTCATCGCTTTGTCTTTGTTCGTACGTTCGTTCGGTTTGTTTGCTCGCTTGCTTTGGCTGTCGTTCTATTTTGGGTTGCACTGCGGCTTTGTTGCTGTTGTTGTTGCCCCTGCTAGTTGTTGCTGCAGCCCCAAAGTGCAATAAACGTCATCAAGGTTATGCGCTGCCGCAGCTCTGTTCGCATCGGAGTCGGCGTCGACGTCAACGGCGCTGTTGCAGCTGCAGCTGCAGCGCACTGGTTTCGCTTGCAGTTTATTAACACTTTGATCCGTTTTCAATTGTTACTCGTTCATTACACTTATTTTACTCGTTGCTTTTGTTGCTGTTGTTGCTATTGAGAGACTCGCACAATGAATCATTGCTATATTAATTGTCTGCTCACTCAGCGCTCAAAGCGCCAATAGATACTATAGCCGTCTCGCTCTATCTCTCTCTCTCTCTCTCAGTCATCTGTTTTAGTTGCGTCTCGCTCCTTCTTCTTCGAGTATAAAATTTAAATAAATTTCGTCAATTTGTCAATTCCGGAAACAAGCTTCGGTGCGCTGCTTGCCCAAGCATACCAACAACAACAACAGCAACAATAACTCATTTCACGCTCCTGCCCACGCCTTCCCCCTTTTCGAAGACTAGACTTGCAAGACGTTATGGGAAAGTTTTCTGTCTCCACTATCAACAGTTGTTTATATGTATATAGAGCGCATTTCCTTCCCCCCTCCACAGATGTGTTTGTTTGGGCTAACGCACCCACTGTGTGTTATCTTATCGCTCGATTTAATATATAAACTTTCAATATACAGTATACAATCGTACTTTCCATTAAAAGAGCTACCAATAAAATGGCAGATAAGTCAAAGATAATTGAAATAATGGAAAGTCCAATGTGTTTGAGATAAGCGCTATTTTTATATGTCTAAGAGACAAAAACAAGAGACAAAACAGTATTTAGCCAAGATTGATTATATTCCATTCAAATGCAAAATAAATTAACAAAAAAGTTCCACTGCTTGGGAAAAAGTGATGCAATATATCTGTTGCTGGCAGATAACACACATATCAACAAGCAGATAACGCGTTTGCACACTCTTTCCACACCCTGTATGATCAGCTGATTGCATACAAAGTTTATAAAAGTATTCTTTTGTTGATTTTAAGAAGTAAATCTGTTCTTTTTTAGTTTTATAGTCTTCTATTTATTATTATTCTTAATGCTTAGATTCAAGTTAAAACTGATCAACTCAGAGTATAGCACGGGTTCTTCTTAATTAAACCCTTCCACTATTGAAAGTTATTAAAAAAAAGGGTATACTAACTTTTTGCAAATGTATGTAACAGACAGAAGAGGGCGTGGCAGTCCCCATTAAGTATATATTTTATATTCTTGCTCAGTATCATTAGCCGAGTCGATTGAGCCATGTCTGTCAGTTTGAACACACAGATCTCAGCTATGATAAAAGCTAGAGTTACCAATTTTGGCAGAAAGATTCCTCTATACCATACGCTGATCAAGTTTATTTAAAATGTTAGGTGCCACGCCCATCGCCGCCGCAAATCAATAATTTAATTTTTAAAGTCTATTTGTAAGCGACGTGTAAATTATACAACTTTCCTTCTTTGGCATATAGTAAGCTGATTACAATATCTACGTATGTTTCAAATTTCAATTAGATCTGTCAATAAACACAGAAGTTATTCAAGAAAGTATGAGCATAACACCAAGTACTTGGCAGGCAGGCGAGCGCCATCTGTCGAGAATAAATTGCAAGCATGCACATGATGTATGAATTTAAGAAATTAAACTACAGCGGAGGGTTTGCCACTGTTGCTGTCTTTTTTTAGTTATTCTCTTCCATGCACGCTCTTTAAATGTCGTTTACTCTTGTACATTGATGCATTTTAATGATAACATCTGCAAATTTGTGAATATTGCCATATTGTGACCTTTGTGGACCACGTTTATCGTGAATAAACAAATGACTTCTGCATTGAAATAGCGAATCAATATTCACGTTGAATATGCTTATTTTTGATATCACTACCAACACTCCCCTCACGTACGTACGTGATAAAACAAGCACAAAGAAAAACGGGTTGGGCGTTCAATTTCATTAGTAACTAGCTAAACATTTTGCGAATTACAAAGAAAATCAGTCAATCAATATCCATTTCATAAATGCATAAATATTCACAGTTTATTTCTATATTATAATATAATATATAATATTATATATGTATATACTTTCTACATTTAAAAATGAATTACTTTGTAGTTTGTCAGTCTGAAATTAAATCTTAAACGCAAAAAAAAGTGTGAATTAATATTTCGTGAATCAAGAACTGACGTGTCTCCCACGATTCCCCCGTTTCTATTTACATAGAGTATGGATCCGAAGGGGGGAGGGGCAACTATCGTTGGACACATGTACGATTTCTTGGAATGCAATATTTGCACATGGTGTTTGCTTGTTGCCAGGCACTGTTGGCCAAATTGCAGTGGAAATATAAACGGCAAATGCCATACGCACAGTGTCAAGCGTGTCAGTGCAGTACAAGTAGATAATTCTAGAACATTCCCAAAAAAAACACTGAGCCCAATAGAAATGGCGAGGCAAAGAAGAACAGCAGAAGAGAGAGAAGGAAGCGCAGAAGAGACGCACAAGCAGAGCACAAGGTAAAGGGATGAAGAAGGGCCCCGCAATGTGCACTTTAAAATGTGTCCCCGTTTCTTGCTGTGTCTGTCTCCCTCATTCTATCTCATTCTTGCTGTCTCTTTTTGTGCGTGCTTTCTGCTGTCGAAGGCAGCTGCAAAGTTTCAATGCATAGTGGTGCATGCCATGAAACGTATAAAACAAGCGAAAGCCAGTGAAGAGAGGGAAATAGGGAGAGCGAAATAGAGGAAAGAAAGGAGCGAAAAAGAAAAAAAGTTGAAATTCAACACTCACCTGATTGACTCTGGCTGCAGCTGTTGTTGTTGCTGCCGCCTACGCCGCTATCTCCTGAGCCGCTCGCGTTGTTGTTGTTGCCGCCGCTGTTGCTGGCTCCGCTGGCGCTGCCGGCGTTGAGACGCAGCGAGCCAAACTCCATCGCGGCAGCTGTGCTGGCATTTTTCTCCTCCAAAATGCGTTCAACCATTTTAGATTCGATTTTGTTTTTGGCAATTGGAATTAGGCACTCGGAAACAGTCGGCGGTTCTACTGCACACTCCAAACTCCACTCTTCTTCTCTCCCTCTCTCTTTCACACACACACACAAGCCACAAGCAAGCGTACGCAGTGTTTTCAAGAATTTTTCCGGTCAAACAGCTGCAATGTCCGTCTCTCTGCCCCACACTCTCTTCTCTGCTACAGCGCTAAAAAGAAACAACGTTGACGTCAACGTCGCTGCTGCTACTTCTGCTGCTGTTGCTGCGTTGCGCTCTCTCTCTCTTTCTGCTGTTTGCGGCGTTAGTTGTTGTTGCGCTCATTCAAAATGGTGGCTGCTTAAAGATTTTTTTCACTGTAGCCTCCTCTCTGCCAAGAAATGTAGTGTGAGTGTGTGTGCGATTTGAATTCAGCTACTGCAGTTGGTTCAAGTGTTGCAGTTGGTGGTGTTGTTGTAGTTGAAAGTGCAGTCGGCGTTGTTGCGAATTGCGCAGCAGCATCAAAATTGTCGCACGAAATTTACTTTGCCAATACGAAATTCATAAACTTAACGGCAGCTGCTCTGCTCTCTGCTGACGTTGGCTGCGCTGCTCCGCTCTGTTCTGTCGGTCGGTTGGTAGTTGTTGTTGTGTTGAAGTTGGTGTTTGCTGTTGATTTTATTTCTCATCACATCGGAAAAGCGAGCAATAAACGAAAAATTCCTATAGGCTTGATATCTTCAATTTTTGCTCTTTTACTTAATTTTTGCTTTTCACCTTTCCTTTGCGGGTATATCCATGGGCTTGGTATGGTATTGATGTAGTTGTTGTTATGGATTGTGGTTGCAGTAAAATTTAATAGATATTGCAAAATTGCTATTGGTTATTGCCTGGGACTGACTGGTGGTGCTGTTTGGTCGTTGTAGCTGCTGTTAAGAATTTTCCTGCTGATTACAACACAAAAAAAATCGCTGAAATAGCGGACAAAAGCCGTTTTCTTTGCGTTTTTCGCTTTAAATTATCTCTTTTAGCTACCGATCCATTTTTTAACGTTCGAAGATGATTTCCGACTGAGTAAAATATTTGCTGTTGCATTGAGTGTGACCGAAATGGGGCAGTAGAAATATACCATGGAAATATACTAAAAAAATACTCACTGTTAACTAAAATTGACAATAAGAAATTGTCACTTGAACTTTTATTTTAATGTCAATATTTGCGCATGTAAAAATCACTAACAAGTCATAATTACACAGACACTCAACGAGGATGCACATTTTATTGATTTGTAATAAAAATTACCCATCTATTTGATGTTCGTTATGTGTGGAGTAATTGCTGTTAGCCAAGCTGTTAAATGTGGAGTAAGCTTTCAAATTTACATTGTCGCTCTGTATTGTAAGCAGTGAACTGCTTAAAAGCGTGAATGCTAAGCAAAAAATAATTAAAATGAACAGTGCTCTGTTAACTCGCTGTTAGTAAACATTTTTATTATTTTTTTAAATTTTAAATTGCGGGAAACAAAACGAGGATAATAATAATCGAATAAATTATGAACAAATAAATATCATGTTATCTTTATTTAAGAAATTATCTAGTTATCCTCAGGGTTTTATCTCTTGCAGGTATTTAGGTGATGACTAATCCCGCCTTGTGGGCGGAGCTAGGCAATTTTGCAACCACCAATCGCCTTGCTGGGCGGTACTTCCACCAGCCGTAGCCCAATGCGCTTGCGTAAGTCAACAAGGAGCTACAGAAATGGAATTATTCGCTTTGAAACAATTGACCGCAACTCGGTCAAGTGTGTCGGAAAATTTAGTTTCTTTTGAACGTTACAAACGTTGGCAACTTTGATTGTGATTATCCGTTTTAATTGCATCATCATCTCGCAGCCATGGTCAATGAGACTGGTGTGGATGTGCCTCCCGTTAGTGGTAAACGTGCCCGTCTAACAGCTAGCAACAAGATCTCCAAATCCACGGAACATCCAAAGGTTTCAAATCGCGTGCCCAAGTGCGCGCGCTGTCGCAATCATGGCATCATCTCGGAGCTACGTGGCCACAAGAAACTCTGCACCTACAAGAGCTGCAAGTGCGCCAAGTGCGTCCTGATCTTCGAGAGACAGCGCATTATGGCAGCACAGGTGAGTTAAGAAAAGGAACCTTATTAGATTTGTTGATAATAAACTGCATTTGTTTATTATATTATATACATTTATTTCCTTAATGAACTTCTGTTTCGTGCACTTCCTTTCTTTTTACGTTTTATGAGAAATTAAACAATTAACTTCATTATGTTATTTAACATTACCTTATGCTTTACCTGAACAGCTGATTCACTCGTATGCTAATTAACATTACAGATCAAGACATACACATTTATTCCACCAATATCAAGGGGAGGAAGGGAATTATTATTATATTAATTATATAAACTACTTGAAATGCGTCCAATAGGCATCTTAAATCAAATAATCTATCAATTGTGGTTTCAAAATTGTGACAAGTCCAGGCCCGTAGCTAGGTGTGTGCAGCACCAGGGCCCTCTAGTGCCAGAATTGTAATTTTTTATAACAAAATACGCTCAAATATTTCACCAGACCATCAGCCAAACAGTAAAAACACTTTAATTGTTTTTTTTTCTTTTCAATGAATATTTTATTTAACACAACCTCACGCTCTCTTCGTCTACAAGCGAATGATCAAATACTCTTAAACATGAAAAGTGAGAGGCCTCAACAACTGAGTGAGAGAGAACAAAAAGAGAGTTCGTTCTCTCTTTCCAAGATCTTCTTGGTTTCAACACTCTCCAATACACACAACACAACATTGTATATTTGGGACTTTTGTATTTTTTTCAACACAGAGAAAGAAAATTGATTCCTTTTGGGCACATGAATAGCTCTCTTTTTCTTCCTTTTCTTTTCTTTCTATCTATTTCCCCCTCCTCTTTCTATCTCCCACTCCCTCTCATTTCCCAATGGATACAACTTGAATATATTTCCTTATAGAACTGGCAAACAGTAATAGTTTTATTCGCCTAGTATTGTCTTCTAATTCGTAAGATAAACATCCTCTAGCGCAAACCCACTACCCCCCCTTCACCGTCTGCTTCCCCTTCGCACTGCCCTCTGCAATGTAAGCAAATGAAATACGACGAACTGCTGTCCAGATTTGAGCTGAATCATTTCTGGTTTGTGGCTTGGCTTGATGATGATAAACTTGCAGATGATGATGATGATGATGATGATGATGGAAAGTTGTCAAAGCGTACGAACAAATCGAGCTAAAATATCCGCTTACCAACTGTTTACACAAGTGTCGACAAGGCTCGCATTACGTGGCGGGGAAGAGTAAGAGACGAGGGCAGGGGTAGGGCCAGAAGGAACTGCAACCGAATTGTGACTAAAGCTGAGTCGATTTTGGAGGGTGTTCCCAACTAAAGTTCAATTCGTAGAAGTTAAATAAATAACACAGAAAGGTACTTTAGAGACTTCCGTAATGTTGTGAAGTTTCCCGCTAAAATCTAGCTTGCTTTTAAGTTATTTTTTAGCAGTTATTGCAGTTTAGTTTAGGTGGGGCCTGTCTTCAATAAATTGCAAGCAAATCTAATCGAAATCTGCAAAAATAGTGAACTTTCATTTTATTTTATTTTAATTATATTTATTTATTTATTTTATTTTATCTTTATCTTAACTTTTAACTTATGTTTTATTATCTTGTGACTTACGCTAATTAATTAATAATATTATTTAGTTTCCACAACTAAATCAAATCGAAATCGGACCTTTCTTCAATAAATTGCATTCAAATCTAATCGAAATCTGCAAAAATAGTGAACTTTCATTTTATTTTATTTTAATTATATTTATTTATTTAGTTTATTTTATCTTTATCTTAACTTTTAACTTATGTTTTATTATCTTGTGACTTACGCTAATTAATTAATAATATTATTTAGTTTTCACAACTAAATCAAATCGAAATCTGACCTTTCTTCAATAAATTGCAAGGAAATCTAATCGGAATCTGCAAAAATATCGAACTCTCTTTTTATTTGATTTATTATTATATTTTATTTCATCTTTTTGTTCTCTTTTAACTTATGTTTTATTATCTTGTGACTTACGCTAATTAATTAATAATATTATTTAGTTTTCACAACTAAATCAAATCGAAATCTGACCTTTCTTCAATAAATTGCAAGGAAATCTAATCGGAATCTGCAAAAATATCGAACTCTCTTTTTATTTGATTTATTATTATATTTTATTTCATCTTTTTGTTCTCTTTTAACTTATGTTTTATTATCTTGTGACTTACGCTAATTAATTAATAATATTATTTAGTTTCCACAACTAAATCAAATCGAAATCGGACCTTTCTTCAATAAATTGCATTCAAATCTAATCGAAATCTGCAAAAATAGTGAACTTTCATTTTATTTTATTTTAATTATATTTATTTATTTAGTTTATTTTATCTTTATCTTAACTTTTAACTTATGTTTTATTATCTTGTGACTTACGCTAATTAATTAATAATATTATTTAGTTTTCACAACTAAATCAAATCGAAATCTGACCTTTCTTCAATAAATTGCAAGGAAATCTAATCGGAATCTGCAAAAATATCGAACTCTCTTTTTATTTGATTTATTATTATATTTTATTTCATCTTTTTGTTCTCTTTTAACTTATGTTTTATTATCTTGTGACTTACGCTAATTAATTAATAATATTATTTAGTTTTCACAACTAAATCAAATCGAAATCTGACCTTTCTTCAATAAATTGCAAGGAAATCTAATCGGAATCTGCAAAAATATCGAACTCTCTTTTTATTTGATTTATTATTATATTTTATTTCATCTTTTTGTTCTCTTTTAACTTATGTTTTATTATCTTGTGACTTACGCTAATTAATTAATAATATTATTTAGTTTTCACAACTAAATCAAATCGAAATCTGACCTTTCTTCAATAAATTGCAAGCAAATCTAATCGAAATCTGCAAAAATGTCGAACTCTCTTTTTATTTGATTTATTATTATATTTTATTTCATCTTTTTCTTATCTCTGAACTTATGTTTTTATTATTTTGTGATTTAATTAATTAATTTATTAATTAATTTCTACAAATATTTAATTTTCACAATTCAATCCAACCGTAATCTTTAAAAATAGTGAACTTTGATTGCATTTTATTTATTTTATTTGATTTATTTATTAATAATATTTCATTTTATCTTTATCTTATCTTTTAACTTAAGTTTTTATTATTTTTTTAGCTCACTCTTATTTAATTATAATAATAATTGATTTACAATTGAAACAATTTGAAATCCATCAAATTTTTCTATATATTTGTTGGAGTTTTCCTTTTCTGGAACACAGTTGAACACTACCGAATCCCAAAGGAATTGCAGTTGGTTTTTGTGTGTGTGTTGTGCTTTTGTATGTCCAGGGAAGGGGCGGTAGAGCAGGAGGGGAGATAGAGATGGAGGGGAAGTAGAGGGGGGTAAGCAAGTCAAACAGATTTCCATGGAGTTGTCCCATCACACTTGCCGCATATTAATTTCAATTGGGCATCATCGTTTGCAGGTCGCCCTGAAGCGTCAGCAGGCGGTGGAGGATGCGATTGCGCTGCGCCTGGTGGCAAACAAGACGGGACGCCAGATAGACGCACTGCCGCCGGGCAGCATATTTGGTCTGACCGTCACACAGCCGGCGGTAGCAGCGACGCCAGCGACTCCATCAGTCTCTGCCAGCAGTCCAGAGGCAGAGCATGCAGAGCAGAGCGCCAGTCAAGCGGAGCCTGAGCCGTTGGCTGTGGCACAGGATCTGAGTGCAGCACGGCGTGAGAATGTCTCCCAGACAGCCATCGATATGCTGGCGCAGCTGTTTCCGCAACGCAAGCGCTCCGTGCTGGAGCTGGTGCTGAAGCGCTGCGATCTGGATCTGATACGCGCCATTGAGAATGTATCGCCGCCCATGGAGCAGCCAAGCAGGGAGCTGCTGCTGCCAGCGCCTGCGCCTCCGCCCACATTGCAGTCGCAGCTGCAGCTGGCATTGCCCACACGCAGCAGCGCCTTCCGGCCCGTCATAGCCGAGCAGCAGCAGCATCAGCAGCAGCAGGTGAGATGATTCCCTTGGCAAGTGATGGAGTCATCCCAGCGTCTTCTTCCTTTACAGTTTCCCGAGAAGGCATCGTCGTCTTCTTTATCTTCTGCAGCTGCTGCCGCCGCCATCTGCGCGTATCCCAAGTGGTTTGTTCCTCTCTCCTTTCCCGTCACCATGGGGCACCTATCGAACCTGGCGCCACGCTGCACGCTGCCCAACTGCAACTGCCTGGAGAGCTACCAGTTCCACTAGCTCTGCTCAAGCTTAAACCAATTTATTCTTCTCACTAATCTTACCAACTAAGGCTAAACTATTCCCACTAGGGTTAACTTATGACTGCCGTCGTGATGGGTGCGTCCTCCTCCTCGTCCTCCTCATCATCCTCTGATAGATACATGCGATCCTCGTCGTCACTGTGCAGCTGCTGCAGCTGCTGCAGCTGCAGGCTGCTGTTTAAACTGGGCGTGGCTGTGCCACTGCTGGCATGAGCTGCCCCTGCTCCCGCTGCTCCTCCCGCTGCTGCTGCTGCTGCTGCGGCACTGCGCTTGGTTTGATTAGCACGTCGCCATTTGGCGCGTCGATTCTGGAACCACGTCTTCACCTGGCGATCCGTTAGCTTCAGCTGCAGCGCCAGATGGCGACGTTCCTCGGGCGACAGGTACTTGGAGCTGGAGAATCGATTCTCGAGATTTTTCGTCTGCTGCGAGGTGAAGCGTATCTGGCCTCCCTTTCGCTTCACTCCGAAGTTGGACATGTAGAAACTCGCAGCCGGATATGCCGCATTGCAGTAGAGAGCCGCCGCAGCAGTTGCTGGATTACTGAAGCCTGCAGAAGGGAAGAGCAGTTGGAATATCGTTGGTTCAATAGAATGTTAAAGAGATTAAAGTGGATTTGACAATAAGTTGTTGAATCCTCTGGAAAGATATTGAATTGATTTAAGTACTGAATGATATCTTTATTTAAAAACACTTTGCTTTGGAAATTTGATAATTTACAGTTCTGTATTATCTAGTAAACATCTGTATTATCTTCCTGTATATCCTAAGTACATTAAATATCGCATAAGCATAAAGCAAAGTAAGAAAGTGAAGGATCTAAGAAAAGCGCCAAACGTTGGTTAGGTTGAATTAAAATCATAAGGAACTCGAGTTGTATCGTTAAGTTCAGACTAAGTTCATTTGAACTAATCCGCAAACTGAACTAACGAACTAAATTCCTGATTTTAGTTCATTGGCCTTTTGTTCTTTTGATTTTTCATCTTCTCTAATAGGAAACTAAAGACATTTAGAAGGATTTAAGATGATTTTACAATAGGTTTTTAGAATGCTGATAAAAAGTCTTTAATCTTCCTAACTTACATCATTATATTGACATAATTATGTTTGACAAATTTCCTATTCAAAATGTTGTAATATCTATTATATGCCAAGTAACATTAAACAAACATAATTATACGTTGTTTTGTTAAATTCACACAAACGAAACATTTTCTGAATGAAGTATTATGTCTACAAACTAAGTAACTCTCTGTGAAATTCAATTAAATAAAAAAGTAAACCATGAACTGTAGTTTCCATTTATGTGTAAACTGATGTGTTATATAGTATACCATCCTGTTTATTATGTAGGTAGTTAGTAGACAAGCTCAAATGACGCAGTGGAAAACAAACATGGCTGTGCCAGAGCTTTGGCTTGAGTGTGCTCGCTTCTGATTGGTAGCGAGCATTGTAAAACTCTCTCGCGCGCTCTCCCGCTCTCTATGCCTCTCTTACGCCTGCTGGTTTTGCATATTGTTGGCAACGCCTACCAACGAGAGGGAGAGAAAAAGAGCACAAAAGGGAGAGTGAGTGCAAGTGTGTGTGTGTTGGAAATGGGGAATTGGCAAACGGCAATCGAGGCGGAATCAATTGCTCGAATCGTTATCGGGAGTACCTGGTCAACAACTAATTCGAGTGGATCGCGTGATAAGGTGCGTAGTGCGAAATATGGCAATGTGTGAGCAAGAGAGAGAGAGAGAGAGAGAGAGAGAGAGAGAGAGAGAGAGAGAGAGAGAGTGAGAGAGAGAGAGAGAGAGAGAGAGTGAACGGAAATTCGCACTTGGTTGAGCAATTTAAATTACGCTGATTTGTCAGTTTTATAGCCGCAGGGAAATCTCCACAGTACAATCTAGCTATAAATTGGTATAGCATACCATGGCATATATGTACATACATACATACATACATATGTACCATACCTATAAATAAATATTGTTCTGTTCTCTTGTGCTCCCATTGTAAAACTCGTTATAATGCTTGCGATTTAATGTCATAATTTAAATAGTACAAATACAATTATTAACGGTTATTTTTATTAAGTGGCGTATTGTGTATGATAAGCCTGATATACCCCTTCCCACTGACCTCACCCCATACCACATTCCTTCGTCTTTTGAGTTTCTTTTTGTGGCTCACACACTTGAGAACAATTTGGTGTTAATCGTTCAAATATTGAATGAAGAGCCGATGTCAACCGCACCCGCGGCTACGAGAGAGAGAGACCCGATTGCTCCACATGGACGACAAGGTGGACGGGGCTTATCTCGATCTCAATCGAATGGCAATTGTCGCCAGAAGATGATGGACAGCGCCTATTAATCGCCACTAATAGCATTTTGTTCTACGATAAGCTGGAAAATAGTTTTTAAACTAACAGACGAACTCAACATGCTCTCTACTCAATTTGATATGGAGGGGGAAGAAGTATCAAGCGGAAGAATGGCGTAGATTCTTTTATATTATAGAAACTGAGCTAAGGTACTATACTGTAAAATCCTTAATCTGTGCAGATATACATATGTATATATTCTAGTTTGATAAATTACAGATAATAGTCGAAGAAACGAACTGTAAATCTTCAATTTTCGCAATTTAAAATACATTTTTAATCGGAAATAAAGTAAGATAATGAAAGCAAAAATTAATATAAGTTTCAGTTGTAATTATAAGAAATAATTCTTAAAATGTATATACAAATTACAATAGTTCTCTGCAATCTTAAGCTTACTTTTATATTCTTTCTATATTCTCTATGAATTTTATTGTTTAGCTGAACTCTCACGTTGCTTAAGGTTTTCAAGTTCAGAACTCGAAAAACTGCCTAAAATGTATCTTTACTTCGCACAGTAGTAGCATAATCCGTAGGATTAGTGTAGTATATCCAACTATTCCACTATATGTGCTGTATGTATGTATCTTTCCCACATGTCACAGCCTTTATGACAAATCCAATATACCTTCGACTCCCCCTCACTTGGCTCTCACCTCATTTTCAAATATTTGTCATATTGATAAGAACCGAAAATACATATTTGTGTGTGTGAATGTGTGTGTGCTTGCGGGTTTTTTCGGTGCGTTTTGGGGGCTGGAATTGTTATGTTTAGGGCTAATCTACCGTTACATTGCACTAGAAATGCACACCATGTAATGCTCGCGAGGGGGCACAGAAAGGGAGAGAGAGTGTGAGGGAGGTCTCAAGTGGCTCTGGCGCCAACACTTGACTTTGACAAACATCAATCAAATTGGGGGATCTTTATATATACACAGAGAGTGCACACCACTTTTAATACCCTGCCAACATCAAGGTCATAGTTCATACTGTATACACATTTGCATGTTTCTAGTTCCCAAGTTTATAGTGTCTTTTGAAACTCGTTGCAAGTTCATTGACCCGAAATTGGGAATAGAAAACAATGTCATTCATTTAGGAGCTTCAAATAATCCTTAACCTTTTAGAATTTCGATTAGTAATATTATCAATTTGGTAAATTAGTTATTGCGTTTCATCAACATTATCAAAGTGAGTACGAGTTGTTTGCTTGAAATTACAGTTTGGACTTTCGCCTTTTTTGGCGAGTTGCTTCTTAATTATTAATTATTGTAGTATTTATATCACCTCGTTCATTATATGTATGTCTGACTCACATCCTGTATTTCATAACTCTATGCATGATCGTATGATATAGTACTTTTCAACAGGCCACCAATGGAATATCTACATAGACTTTGATACTTCGCACAAGCCATGCGGGCTTATTGAGGGCCAGCCAATTCGGTTTCTACACTAAACTATTGTATAAAAACTTTGTTGTTCCTATTTTATAATGGGGCATATATGTATAAACAAATAATTACAAGCATATTGCGTTAGTTTATTATGTGCATTGCCTGAAAACAAACTAACTAAGATTTGTTTGAAGATTGCGCATGAGAGTTGTCTATAATGGAAAAGTTATTATATACAAATTGTCAGTCTGGTAAATTGCTTACAGTAAATGCATTATTATTCACTTAGCTAGAGTATCTCAATGAGTATTAAACATAATATTTAAACTCTTTGTATGATTTTCTATATGATACTTTATGAAAGGTGTCGAGCCGCTGACAAGATTCAGAGAATGCCTTAAACAATCATTGCAATTGTACATCGAACAAATGAAGGGCTGAATTATGATGTTTCATTCTATAGGCAATTAATACAGTTTACAAGGCAATACAAGACTTTAACCTTAAATCTAGTCCCAAGTCTACATACCGCAGTTTCTCTTTCCTCACACTGATCCGACGCGCCAAGCACAGCTTAATTCTTGGTTAAATCGGTGTGACCAATTACAACAACGCTAAAAACGCATATAATAAAATACTACAAAATACTACAATAAATCTAAGTGCCCTCTATCGGTGACAAATTACTTAACTAACTATCGATAGCCAACTTATCCGTTATGCGACAAAAGGAATTAAGCTTCATAATTCGTAATTGCAGTATTATCAACTTTACAAGCATCCGACAGAGTAGTATATTTAACATTATATTGACTCAAATATTATATTATTAATTTACAGAGATATCTAGAGCTTTCATTACCTTCACAATCCATAAACGGGCTGTACTGATCACAATATGCAGCGGGCTGTGCGGCAGCCGCAGCAGCCACCGCAGCTGCCTGGAAGTGCGGCATGAATAGCGAAGAATTCTTCTGCAGATTGAGCATTTGCTGGTAGAAGAGCGAGGCGGGATCTGAGTAGATTGCGGCGGGATTGAAGCGCAGTGTTGTAGGTGTGAGCAGAGTTGCTGCTGCTGCTGCTGTCGGCTCCAGATTCTTGAGGGCATATTCTCGCGACAGATCGTATATGGCCGACGGCGTGGCGTTGCTTGTGGGCGTGGCAGGAGAAAAGGCTGTGGCGGGCACAGGACTCGATATTGAATGCCTTTTGGGGCTGACAGGATCACTGCACTGTGTCTTATGCTCCAATATGTTGTCAATTGAAAAGGATGATTTGCTTGCTTTGATTGTGTTGCTGTTGTTGCTGGCCATGATGATCACACGGCACTAAACTCGAAATATAATAATATAAAGACGAGTCGAGCCGAGAACGGTAGCGACGACGCGACTTGAACGGGCGCAGGCGGTGAACTAATTGCTGGGTGAGCTCGCAGGGCCCAATAAATTGTACTAAATCAGATTTCACAGAATATAATAGATTGTACATATACATATAATGTTGTGCTAATGGGTAGATATCTATATTAACAGTAATATAGCGGCGGCATATGTAGATATGAATGTACATAGATAATGAGTGGGCTACTATCATCGATAACGTTGACGTCGCCGCTCCCTCTCCCTCGCTCCCTCTGTCGCTGCCACTGCCCCCGCCAGCGATGGCTCTACAAATTCTTCAATTCCAATTCCAATTCCAATTCTCGATTCGTTTATATAGACAACGAACGCTTGTTCGGCTCGCTGCCGCCGTCGTCTGCGTCTGCGTCGTCGTTGCTGCGACCCAATCGGCGATCCACCAGTCAGCAAGTCATATAAATCAAAACACTCGGGGCTTATTAAACACACTGCCAACGGCTACCCGGGACTGGCAATGCTGACTGCCATTCCGACTATACACCAAATGTTGTTGTCTTGCTCCCACTGCAATAGTGTCGGTACTTTTGATCGAGTAATTGTTAATCACCCGCTTATCGGTATCGCTCGGACGTCGTTCTTGTCGCTTAGAGTTGTCGTAGTCGTTGTTGTTGTTGTTGTTGTTGCCTCTCATCATCCTTGTTTCGAGTATTCCTCTCAATTGGAACAGCGTACGCAAACCGAGAGAGAAAGAGAGACTACAGCACTATATAGTAAAGTAGAAACTTCGATCTATAGTCATCCGACAAGGAAAGACTCTTCAACATTGATGCAAAAACTCTTTCAAAGAAACCAACAAATTAAAAAATCCTACTTTGACATGTAGTAAGGTGATTACAATATCCAGGTATCCTCAATTTGATCTGTCAATAAACACAGAAGTTATTTAAGAAATGATGAGCTTAACACCAACTGCTTGGGTGGCAGGCGAGCGCCATCTGCCGTGAATAATTTGCAAGCATGCACATATATATATATGTATATGAATTTAACAAATTAAGCTATACCGGAACATAGGTTGAAGGGTATCCCACTGTCACGTGCTGCTCAACTGTTGCTTTCTTTAAATATACGTATAATCATTAAATATTAATTTTTATTAATTCCCCAATCAATTTTATAGAGCATTTTGCAGTCGTCTTCACTTCTCGCACTCTCTCCCATTCGTTTATTGTAGTTGTAAACAAATTAAAATTACCAATAGGTTCTCACTGTCGCCAGCAACGCCCCCGCAGAACTATGCAGCACCCCGCCTGCACCCCGCCTGCTACCGGCACTGCTTAGTCCTCGCCGTCGCCGTCGCCATCGGCATCGGCAGTGCTCTGATTGAGTAATCGAGTTGGTGTTATGATGATTTGAGCCTCTGGTTACCATCTTTTTTCATCGACCGTGGGGACTTTCGAAACAATTTATGCGTTTGTATAACTGCGCTCACGAAGGTGTCGATGGGGGAGTGGCGCGGGGAAGCGTTGTCGCTTATCAGTCGCATTCGGGGACCCCTTAAAGCCTCTGAGATGATGAATTACTTTTGATTTTCGGGCATTGCGGACGCGATAAAATATACAAAATAAATGCGCCTAATTGTTGTTATTGTTATTTGCTTGGTACCTGAGTTTGATATTGTTTTCAGGTCGCACGTTATATCTTTTAGATATGCACTTCATTTGTGGGCGGGCACTCTTCCGAACTCTCTCGAAAATATACAATATTTTGGGAAAGGCAAAGAAGTTTTCTAAGAAGTAGATAGTTTTATATATTTACTAAATTTAACTTATCATTACTTAGAAGAAAAGTATTCCATAAATTTCTATAGAATCAACTTTCTTATGTATCAACTTTCTTATGTATCCAAGTCGGGGTGAACTGATAAGCTTCTAGTTCCAATAAATAATAAAAGAACTGTATGATCGTATAACAATAAAAGTGTTTCATTGTAAATATCAATCTTAATGAGCACTTTGAACACGCACCGTTGGAATTTTTTCCATAAACTTCGTAGAACCATAATAAAATTCGATGATTCAATTAAAACCAATTAAGATTTGATTTGAAAACTTCGTGAAACGACGTGTCAAATGCTAAAAATAGCAGTAAGTCACATATATAAGTCATATGTATATAGGGTATGTACCCTATCACAACTTGCATATGCTGAGTAATTGATAAGCAAATTTTAAAATTGTCGCCTTAAAAATATGAGAATTCCATTGTCGATTATTTAGCGTTATGAATGAACACGGGAATGTCAGCGTTAATATGCACGCTTTGCTGATATCAACGATAAATAATAACAAACTAATTATACAAAAAGACAACATAAACGCTAAAGGAAGAGTTAAGAACTGCCAAAAACTGCTAAACATATCATTTTATACTTTGGGCCTTTATTAAAAATGATATTATATATTAGAATCATCGTTACTGTACAACAATCGAACAAATCTCAACCTCAAATCATATTCGAGATCTTGATATACATTTTCCTTAGAATTTTTACATTATATTTTTTAAATTTCATCTAAAAAAGCAAAACGTAGAAATGCACAACCTTTAATATGTTATATAGACCATTCCGGAACGGTAATTTTTACAATTTTACAGTTGTGCGTCGCATGAATCACAATTAATATCCAATGTGATTATGAGCATTGAACGGTATGACAATCGTTGCCTTCAAGATTGCTGCCTATAGGAGCCCCAAAATTGTACTTAAAGCACATTACCAAAAAAATCGAAAACCTTGATAAAACATTTAAAAAGAAACAACTACAAAAGAATGTTAAATCGAAAGCTAAGTAAACAATGGGGCGTGATAAATGCACCCGATTCGGGGTTTGAATTGATCGCTGTCGGTGTCCCAAATAGTTGGCAAATAAATGATAATGCTTTGTCAGAGTGAGGCTTAAGATCGTCAAGTGACACTAAATTATTAGCAATTATCGGACGACAAACGGTTCGTAACGACTTTAAAATTGGGCATAAATTTGCAGTCGAATATTATTTGAAGACACAAAAAAAAAGAATAGAAATAATGAAGAGCTGCCTAGATTTATAATGCGTCTCAAATTTAAGCTGTGTATGTTGATAAGCAACGTGTCAAATGTACGATTGTGATAGACGTGATGATGTCTATGATAATTGACTCGTTTTCCCCATTCCCCATGAGTAGCCCCTAGGGGGAGGTAACCAATACATCAAGGTTCAATCATTAATGTTAAGAAATTAATATTTTGGCTCTTTATTTATATAACTTTATTCATTCCTCATGCTTCACCGTATCGATCTCGATCTCGATTGTGTTTTACATACGTACACATATGTATTTATATATATGTTCCAATTGTGGTTTGGTTTTATATCTCTCTCTCTCTCTTCTTACAGTTGTTCATTATAATTATTATATATGTGTTCGTGTTGTGTTGTGTTGCTCTTGTAGACTACTATTTGAAGTTGTTGCGCAGCATTTGAATTGATTTCTTGTATCTTTAACATTTAATTAGTACGAATAAATATATATATTTATGTATATATAGCACTATGTTGCTGCATGAAACTTTAAGCAGTTTTATTCTTCAATTGTTATTCAGTTATTGCATTCGCATTGGTTTATAGTACATTTCTTTCTATTTATATTCATATATATATATATATATATATATATATATATATATATATATATATATATATATATATATATATATTTATATTTATATATTTCGTGTTGTGTTGAGAGTTCTTTTGAGTATTTTTCTTGTTGGCTCGCTTAAATGAAAATATTTGAAATAAATAAATTAAATGAGAACTTCACACACACAACTAACAGTTTCAAGTGGAGAACAATTACGACATTTCTGCATTGGATTATATATATTCGGTTTTGTTTTTGGTTTCGAAAGCACTACACGCTACAACGTTGACAATTCTGAGTATTTGTTGATTTAAATTAAGCAGCCTAGGTATTTATATATAAAATTATTTTCGTAGCAATAAGTAAGAAAATTCGGGTAGCTAAATTATCATGGTTTCAATTAAGTTAGGTATTAGTTAGGAGCTGTTGTTCATTCTGCTTAATCTTCTTCTTCGGCGTCTTCATTGACTTTTGATTTTGTATAAATACAAATTTTCGAATTACAAGTTAAATCGCGAAGGTATTTAAGTAGTAATAGTAGTAGGTAAGTTAGAATAGGTTAATAACGTTTACATAGATGTAAGGTTTGGTTAGTTGGTTGGTTGGTTGGAGCTATCAAAGCTGGAGCCAGCTTTAAGCCAGATTGGTCACATGCGTTGTGTCCATGTGCTGTATCAAGACGTGTATGAAGGACATCTCTTTGCGCGCATTCTCCAGTATCACCTTGGGATCATCGGAAGTGCAACGCAAACAGTTGGGAGCAAATACCATGGCCAGATTCGATGAATCCATTTTGGTGCAGCTAACAATCTCCGGGTTAGAGAATTGTTGCAAAAAGTGTATTAAATACGTTAGGACCTGTTAAACATGATACGAAACAGATATTAGCATATTTATAGATAGTTTTTAGCTTTGGCAAACTCACCAATTGATTAATTTGGGGCAACTTATTAACTATTTCTTTGGCTTTATCGGGATCCTCAGTATTCACGCAATCCTCGTAATAATCATCGGGTATAAGCGGATCGTACAACTCACGATACCACAATTTAAGCAGACTAGCGGGCGCATGTGCATCGACTGTGGCAAATAGAAAAATAATTAGATTGAGTTAGTCTTTAAGGGATTGCTGGGTCCTTACCCATTGTGTTCTTATAATCAGGAACATCCCACCGATCCAAGCGATTCTTCAAGCAATTAACTTCATCCACATCGGCGGAGACACGAAAAATACCTTCCGTTTGTTTGCCATTGAGCAACAATACCTAAAAGTAGTAAGGTAGTAGAGGAGATCAGACACTGCACATTAGAATTGGCAGACTCTTTCTGCACACTCACATGCTCCGACAACGTGGTCTGTATCCAGGGCAGCTTCCTAAATGGAAATTTATCCTTCTGCAGATCCATTACCTCTGATAATGTGTTGCCGAACATGCTGTTGCGCAAGATTTGTTGCTGCACAAAGATTTGGAATGGTTATTAGTGATCTATATAATGTTATAGTATGCAATCAACTTACCCGCGCCTGTTCCACTTCATCTACAGTGGGCTTCTTGGCCAAACGGCGACCACTGCTGCCAATGCGATCCAAGCGACGGCAGCAGACGGTGGCATAGTGGGAGATTTGCACGTGTATGGGCCATTTGCAAACCTCCGTGAAGCCAATGCCAAATGAGGGATCTCTATGTCGATTCACATAGCTGCAAGGCAACAAAGAGATTGGAGTAAGTGAGATGGAGACAGCAGCAGCTAGGCTTAGGCTTACTTGAGCAACGTGGGCTGGAACGTTGGTGAGGGCGGCACAAAGGACAGACAAATTGCCATCAGCTCCCAGCCGCGTATAAGTGATTCGCGTTTGGGATTCTCCGTTGTCTGTCGGCACAGCTGCACATAAAGCTCATCTCGCAATCTGTTAGGGAAGTATTCAATGTTAATTTGTTGATCAAATCGAGAGAAAGCTTCACTTACTGTTGCTGCGGCAGCGAGGCAACGATTATGTCAATGGCCACAGAATTGAGATTCATGCCAATGCGCGCCTTGCGATCACCCATGTAGATTTGCACCAGTTTAAACAATTCAATCGCTATCTTCTTTTCGGCCTTGTCACGCGACAATGCCAACATGGGACGACCAATGGCCTCCGCCGTCCAGCTGAGCATATCGCGGACCGATGCCTTCTTGCGGAAGATGCCCTTTGAGTGCAAGTTGAGATTGTCAGCGGCAAACTTCTCAATATCACATTCCTTCATGCAGGCCAACGTTGAGGCACCGGGCGCACGCTCGCTGGGCGGAAAGATCTGCTGTATGGTGGGTTTAAGTGATGGTGGTGCAAGTTTATGATTATTGCCAGCAGTGCCACCAACACCTCCACGGCTTAGACTGCTGATTCCGGCTGTTTGTGCGTTTGCTGGCGGCAAATGCGGCGGCTGCGGTGGTTGCCCATGCTGATGATGGCTATGATTGGCCTCCTCTTTGGTTAATTGGCCGGCGACTAGACGTGAGATTTGTCGATTCGGCGATGGCAATGTCTGCGATTGCTTCTGCTTGGCCGTCGACGCATCACTGGGATCCAAATGCAGCTGCTGTTGATGTGGTGGCGCCGGTGGCTGAACCACACCATGGCCACCATGACTGGTGGCAAATGGATACGACGGTGTATTCGAGTAGAGCTGCTGATTATACTGATGACCCTGACCCACCGACGAGGATGGGCTGTGCGAGACAGTGTCGTAGTATGAGATCTGATAACGCGGCTTTGGCTTGGGCACTGCACTAGGTTCTGTCGTGTTGCCGCCAATGCCCTCCAGCACGGCCTCCACATTGTCGGAGCTGTCAAGGAAAAGGAAAGAGAGAGTTAACTGAAGTGTTTACATATATAATATATGCATACTGCACTTACATATCCTCGCGTCCAGCCGGATCGTAGGGCGGAAACTGATAGGCATAGTAGGAGACACTGTCGCCCATATTGGCATAATCATCGATCATGCCATAGTTGTGCTCTAGGTAGCCTCCATGCGTATCAGAGCCACCATCAGAGTCCTCGTTGTCCGGCTCGTGGCCAGAGAGCGAATGCTCTGACTGGCTGTCCGAATGATACGAGTCCGAGTCACCAGCTCCGTCCCCGCCATAATCGTAGCGGCCAAAGATCTTGGCCTGTTCGATAATGTAATGCCTGAGCGGCAACAGATGTGGCATCTCCTGGCCACAGTTGCTGTACAGTGGCGAGATGTTGCCATTGTCGTACTCCACATCGCTGTTATCCACCTGTAGATTGTGCTGCTGCTGCTGTTGCTGCTGTGTCTTGCTGCGACGCGAGTCACGTTTCTCGCCGCCGCCTCCGCCGCCGCCAGTGCTGCCTGTACTGCTGTGCAGCACCTGATAGCCCCGTTTATCCAGACTGGAGCTGGCACTGTGTCGCAGTGAACCCTGCCCCGGATAATGATGAGATTGCGATCGAGTGGCCGTTGAATTGTTGGACTTCTGACGCCTGGCCGCCGAGTCGTTTGAGCCACGTGACGAGTGCGTCAGCATGCCAAGATTATCAGAGCCTGCGCTGGGTGAAATCTGTGCCGTTTTGCCAACAAGTGACATGCGCTCCAAACTAAGCAAATCCAGGCCACACTGTGGATCCTGCATGCGGGGGGAATGTTGCTGCAGCTGCAACAGCGGCAGCGGATTTGTGGCGCTGGTTTTGGCCTGACGCGAACTTTTCGTCTGTGGACTGATGGGACTCTGCGGACTAGAGTCGCTTGAGTAATTCTTATGGCCACTGCTGCCGCTGCCGGCGGTACTGGTGGCCGTATTACTGCCACTGGCACCACCACCGCCACCGCCACCAGTTCCAGTTGCAGTGCCGGTGCCAATTGCATGACCTTTGGCATTGGTTGTATGGCGTCGTCGAGACAGCGGAGTATTTTCCACAGACTTAAAGTACTTTTCATGCATCGAATCATCGCTGGCCGCACCACCGCCACCACCACCACCGCCGCCACCACCTCCATTCGCCTCGGCGCTGCTTTTACGATATGATTTACTGTGATGTCCAGCAGCTGCAGGATTTATGGACGAGGACATAAAGCTGCCGGATCGTGCCAATGCTACCTTGTACTCGCGGTCTGCAAGGGAAACAAAGTTGAAAATTGGTTAACGAGACAAACAGAGGGGAAGTTGTAACTTTGATTTACCTTTTACAGCTGATCCATAGGGTTTGCCTCCTCCTCCTCCTCCACCACCTCCACCTGCCACTCCTCCTCCTCCAACTGCGCGTTGTGCGTTGCGTTGCTGCTGCTGTTGTTGTTGTTGTTGTGCGTAATTATAGTGACGTTCGGCATCGGGTGATATCTTTTTCTTCTGCGCCTGCGGCGTGTGTATCGAATGTGTGGGTGAGGCTATATCGGATGACTTGGATGAGCAATAGCCCTGCATGTGGCTGGGCAGTAGTTGATGATCAAAGTACTTATTGTTGTCGCCGCCGACGCCGACGCCGCCACCGACGACACTGCCACCAACATAGGATGAGGAGGAGGACGAGCCATGCGGTAAATTATGTGAGCTTGTGCTTTCTTGCAACATTTCAAAGCTGATGCGCCGCAACAAGATTGTCGTATGCGTAGAGAGACAGTGTGTGTGTGTGCATGTGTGAGTGTGTGTGTGTATGTGTGTGTGGAAGAAAGAGATGTGAAAACAATGAGAGAGATGTCTTTAAATGAGTGTGTGTAAGCCAAGGCGTGTGTACTATTTTAACAGTCTATGAGAGTGTTCGACAGCTAATAGATACGATAATCTCGACAGATTATAAGCGTAGAAAACTATCGAAGATTTTGGCTGATTACTTTAGCTTAATAACTGCCTTATTGTTAGATCAATCTTCTGCAGATTAGGTTAGATAAGGTAAAAGTATATTTTCTCTTTGTGCTATTGAAAATGAATGTAAGAGGTAAAGGGAGCCCACAAAGTATAGATATTCTTGCTAGCTTCAACATATTCCGAGTCCGTATAGCTATATATCACAAAACATAAAGGCCAAGGCTACAAATTGTGGAAATATGTCTTCTTATTACAAACATATCAAGTTTATATTTGTAAAGGGTGATTTTTTAGCTATTATCTGTTTGGCAACACCAGTTTTAACAGCTGTTTTAATGCATACAATGCTATTTGTTATAGGGCTATGTTAAATCTAATGTGTATACAGACAAGTCCGCTTCTTGGAGGACAACATTGAAGCAGTTATTCCTGAGATACTGGCCGAAATGTTGTATGCCAAAATTGGACTAAGCGGATGGAGCATTTGTGGCGCAGTCACACTCAACATTTGCATGAAATAATCTTGAAACATTTAATTATATGGACCGAACTATCGATTCAAAAAGAAATGCATGAATTCTCTGAATTTTATGTGTTTTTTTTTGAAAAACTTTCCTATAGCTCTTAAAAAATTACAATTTACTTCACCTAAACAGAAGACTATATGTATATATATGAACTCTATCTATATAACTCTCAACTCTATCTATATATATATATATAAACTCTATCTATATATATATATGAACTCTATCTATATATATATACCAACTCTATCTATATATGTATGTATATCAACTCAATCTTGCTTACATGTTGCAACCAAAGCCAAAATAAACACTATGCTGCATAATTCCCATCAGAATACACTATAAATTGAGCTGCCACAGTCTCTACTAAATGCTATGCTATAAATAATAAGCCTACCACCTGCTCAACCCTTACAATATTAAGCATACGCATAGTTAAACCAAGTCCAAGAACAAAACCTAATGCTTTGAAGCCAGTGTGTGCTAGCATGAACAATGATCCCTTAGAAGCCACAACTTACGCTCCATTATCCTTGCACAATCGTTGCTGCTTCTGCAGCGAGCCAAGTCGCAATCCATCGTTGGCTGCAGCTGCAGCACCGTTGGCAGCATCATTAAAGCGACGATAGCCCTGCGCACTGGACAGACTGGAGTCACTGGACTTGCTCGATTCCTTGTAGTGATTACACGAGTCTGAAAACAAAACAAAATATGAATCACATGTTCGTGTGGAGTGAGCTCCTCCTACTCCTCCTCCTCCACCTTACCTTGTGAACGTCGGGAGGCGTAACCCTGTTGCTGTTGATGTGGTGCTTGTGGCTGCTGCTGCTGCTGCTGCTGCTGCAGGTCCATTGAACGGGATGAGTCAGCCGTGCCGACGCTGCAAAATGTTGTTCCAAAGTGGAATGTAAATAAATAAATATTGCCAAGTTATTGTAAACAGAATCGAAACAATTTCTCACCGAAAACTTTGACGGCCACGCGGACTAGAGATCATTTCACTGTTTGTCGAGCTGCAGAGCTTCTCCTCGGAGGTGGCCACAATTCCATTGCCACCACTTGCTCGCTGACTACGCCCCTTCTTATTGGCTGCCGACATTGGCGACTGTTGCAGCTGCTGGAGTTGTTCCTGCTTTGGCAACGACGACGACAACGACGATTGCTTCTGTGGCGTAGTCTGTTCCCTGCGCTCGCTGGGATCGGTGTTCTGTTTGAGTGTCTGCAGCTTGGCCAGCGGTATAATGTCACACTTGCTCGGCCGATGCCACACGGTCTTCTGTGTGGCCGCATTGTAGTAATAGAAGCGTTGCGTATTCGTATCAAACAGTTCCCACCACTGCGATGAGTCGGTGCGCTTAATTGGCACATCCTGCAATGTGAAAATGCAAACGAATCATGAGCAAATCATACACATAACTGGCACTATCAACTCTCAGTGTATGTGTGAGTGTGTGAGTGCGTGTGTGCGTGGGAGGTGTTAAATAAGCAATTATATTATGTGTGATAAACATTTCGAGTGTTTTTGCTTTTTCACTTTATTCAGTTCACTTCACACAGAGACAAATCCAATGGAATTTGTTTGCAACTTGAAGCGTATTATAATCAAATTTGGACACCTTTTCTCAATAATCTATGCTTAGACTCAACGAACTTCTATGTAAAATATGAAATTGCAACATCAGCAACAACCAGCAGCAGCAAACGTCTCAAGTTTATGGACATGTTTGCACATCTTGACAGCGACTCTTTACTTAAACATTTTCCATATTATATTTCCAGAGAATCAACGCAAACGTGCTCCGCCCTTTTGCGGTGATCTCTGACGTTTATTGCACATTAATCCGCATTAAATATGTACAGTAAAAGCTCTGCAAAGTGACAGCAGTTCTTATTATTATTGAGTAGAATTTCTCTTACTTTATGTATAAGAAGACGTGACCTACATTAAGTTTGCCTGTGTATATCTTGTACTTATATAACTTTTCTCGACCATTTTTAAAGTCAACTTATTCTTACTCTTTGACCAAATTGATGCGAATTCAATGGGACAAAGATCTAAACTACACTTTAGTGGAATAATTCAATATCAATCAACCATGAATATAATATTTAAACCAAATATCTATATACGTATAGACTATTGTAATGTGTGCTTAGTTATTTAACATTTGACAAACATGTAGTGTAGTCTGTGGCTCTCTTTTAATTTTCTATTCAGCGTCTCCATTGAGTCTGGCTTAATCAGCAATTTTGGCACAGAAATTGCCTGCCTGAGTTGCTTGTCTCAACAACAGCAACAGCTCATTATCAGCTCATCTTCATCATCATCTTCATAATCATGTCATCATCAGCAGCTCATCATCTTCATCATCAGCTCTTGTAAACGCTTGACAAAACTCAAGTTTACTTTGTGCGGCGGCACGGGGCCGAGCTGCAACTGGACTGTCGAGGACGTTTTCCAACACCAGCAACAGCAGCAGCAGCAGAGGCAGCAACAGCAACAGCAGCTTTAGCAGTTGCATGTGAGTGTTATCTCGCTCGCAGACTTGCTGTCTCTTGGCCTGACTGTGTGGCTTTCTCTGTCTGTTACATGGCGAAGTCAGGGTTATTTCAATGTTGACCTTGAACTTTTTGCTGCAGCTGCGCCCAGGCAGTTGCCGTTGCTGTTGCTGCTACTGCTGCTGGCAACCCACAGTAAATTGTAGCAGAGGCCCGAGACAGGCCCTGACCCAGGCTTGTTTTTCATTTTCCTCTTTTAATCTATGTTGCATTGTTGTTGTTGTTGCTGCTGCATTCCCCTGCTACACGTTGTTTGTGGTTTGTGATAACGGCAACAATTCAGGCCAGTCCGCCCCCGTCAAACGCACACACATACACACACACACACAGACACATGCACATGCAATCAACAGCAGCACACACACGCTGAATGCTTTCGGCTCGGCTGCTTTTCATTTCTGGTTTTCATTTCCATTTCCATTTCGAGCTTCAACTGCGTTGCAAGTTGCATAATTTGTGGGCGCAGCCAGAGCGTTGATTGGGACAAGGCTGCCAGCAGTAGCAGCGGCATTGTTGCGCTTGCAAATGGTTCGTCAGTCACTCAGTTCGTCTGTCGTTTGCTCATTCACACAGCCAGTCAGTCATTCATCCGTTCATCCATGCAGCTGGACAGAGACAGAGCTGCCATAAGTGGGTCTACTTTGCTGCGAGGCCTGCCACTCTCTTCTCTCTCTCTCTCTCTCTCTTTCTCTCTATCCCAGCCTCCTTTAGTTTGTTGCGGCGCGTGCCATAGCAGAGAAGCCACATCAAAAGCAATAAAAACAAGCAAATAAGAAGGCAACGAAGTGTGTATGCGCTTTCAGTCTAAATAACATCTTAAAGACAATATAATATGCAAGATAATAATAACTATCAATGATATATTATATTGTTAAGTTATACTATGGTATATACTATAACAGATTAAGTCCTATGTTGTTAAGTGTGACCTTTGTCGATACACTATTGTAAGTTTATTTATAGGATAGTGTTGAATAACGCAAAAGGAGCGGGAGAGCGTCACTGTCGTTTAAGATAGCTAAGGGAACACATTGTTTAAATTGAAAAGAGCGTAATAAATAATTTTAAACAATAAAGGATTATGTCCACAAGGTATAGCAATAAGTTGAATTTATTTATACATTTCTCATTACCACACAAACTTCATAAGAAGACCAAACAACTCTGCCAAGTGCTCCCAATTGTATTACAAACATATTTGTATCGACACTGATGGCAATATCTCTCTCTATCCATTCTCAGCCTCAGCCTCACTTACACGTCCTCAATTTGGCCTTGTGCAATATTTCGAATATTTTGTAATTATGGAATTATAACAACAGAAATAAGTACAAGTAGCAACAACAAAAACAAGAACAACAATAGCAACGAGAGCACAATAAAGTCAAGAACAGCGGAGGCAACATCTTTATCTCATTGCTGGAATCTGTGTTGCCTCCATTTATGAAAACAGAATTTAGAGCAAAAGAAAAACTGCACAACGTTTGAGGAAAATCTGTCAAATATTCTATACATGCGTACTTTGATGATACGTTTGTTGTTCAAAAAAACATGCGAGAGACTCTGGCAATATTTATAATTATTACTCATACGCAAAAACAGAAATACTTCGCGAACATGAGTCAAAAATGTATGTAGGTATCATATTTATTTAAATAAAAAGCGATTGTTCATATTTAAAACGAGAGTTGAAACATGTAAGACAGTGTAATCTGTAAAATAGAATATTATTAGCCTACGTTGGCAGCATAATTAGAATTGCTCAACTTCCATTACTCCATACGATCCATTCATGGCTTTTGGATAAGCTTATTGGGAATTACGAAGTCATTATAAATTCATTAAATCTGTTATTCTATGTGGATCGAATTTGGCTTTTAATCAGCTAAAAATATAGGTCGAATGAGTGAGGCACGCACAATTCTAATCAGAGCACAGGCCTGTGCCTCCTATCAGCCCGTGGGCTGTGTCTAGGTCAGTAATGAACCTCTGCACCCCATGCCACAGTTCCCCACAACATCCATGAATCACACGCAAAGAAAATAAAGAAACAAAACGGAAAGAGAGAGAGAGAGAGAGAGATAGAGAGAGAGAGAAGCACAAGAAGCAGAGAAATAAATGAGACGTACAACAAAAATTCATCGTTGTTTGGTTTTTACGTAAATTAGGTCATCATCGATATTTCAATTCAAAAAGAAACAACAAGAACTTCAAGCGCGGCGATAAAATCTGGCTGAAGCGACTGCTAGAATAATCAAAATATCTCAAGCATTTTCATCTTTTTTTTTCTCTTTGCAAATTCAATTTAAAATGTGTCAACAGTTGGATACATAAAATGCTAAAAGAATTTCATTAAGCTTATTTATGCATGCCATAAAATATGCCAGAGAACTAAGCAGTTACTCTCAGTTAAGATGTTACTCATAATTTAGTTACGTTTAGTATCTGAGACTGTCTTAAACAAATTATACATTATCTTGCAACAACAACTTGCATTTAGACAAGTCTATTTCAATAACAATGAGTTTCTTCGAGGCTACTTTATTTGCTTAGTCATGGCTGCCTTTTATTGTTAATGAAACGTATTGCTGCATAAATAAAGCATGCACTGTTTTAAAAAGTATTTCTATTTATAGCATTGCTATGTATATTTTCAGTTCCCAAGGGACCGCATAAACATTTATGGACTCGGCACAATAATCTATATATTTTTAGATATCTTCGTCATTATGGACTTTTAAATTTCCGGCTTAGTTGCTCTATACAGCTGAGATTCCTCGATTCCCATATACTGTTTCATTCTGACTCAAGATTTCCACATCATACACACGAAATCAATTCATTGACAGTCGAGAATTTGGTGGCTTTAGCAATAATCGTTTTACGGATTTGAATGACAAATAACTTGATATATAGCGCTGTTTGTGGCGAAACTCTTATTGTGCAATTAATGATGAACATTATTTCCACTTAAATATATAACTACTACTTGAACTCTGAGTTGTACTCGTATGCGCATTCAACAAGTCGTAACTGACTGTACGAAAAAGTCGTTCAATGTAAGAAAGCATTACTACCGAAAGCCATTAGTGATATTTATAAACCTCTAATTGCCACTGTAATTACCCACGAATTTATGCAGCCCATGAAGCATATAACCTACTTTGCAAATACAGGAAGCGCCTCAGCGCCTCAGCCCCCAAAATGGCGATAGCGATAGCTAAACGATAGTCAACGATAAAAACTAACAGCGATTTGAAATTTTTCGACGATTGCGTAGCATGGCCCCCCAAAACAGAGCCGCTTATTCACAGGCCACTCATTTGGTAGTGTTGACTGGATTGGGGTGGAGTGTGGGCCATGCCCCTCAAGTCTGTTGGCCCCCGATGACAGACGCACGTAAGCATTATCGTTGCCGTTGCTCTCCTCTCCTCTCCACTCCACCGGCAAGTTTTGTAACACTAAACGAGCGTGTGGGCAACTCTTTTTTGTTGTTTTCTTCCTTTCCTTTTCTTCTTTTCCTTTTCTTTTCTTAACCGGAAGTTTTACAAAGGCAAATGAGCAAAAAGTATGAAAAAGCACACAATGAACATTCGGAGGGGAAGTAAGCCAAAGAGTTATAATAAAATGTTTGAATACAAGTCAATTCAAGCATACAGACTGCTACATACCCTGTGGGCAGCCTGATGCACAAGAACTGACTTGATAATTATGCAGCAGGAATACCCCCTATCATATTTGTCATACAGGGTAGTACAAATAGACAGTAGACTCAACTTGCTGTGCATAAATTTCAAATCACATAGCAATTGTTGTTGTTGTTGCTTTTGTCTTTATTTTTGTTGTTGCTGTTGCTGTTGCTGTTGGCACCAAAAAGAACAGCAGCAGCTGCAACAGCAACAAAAAGGAAAAGAGTTAGAAACAAGAACAGCAACAACAATCAAAAAAGCGACGACGTCATTAAAACAAAAAGAAAACAGTAGCAGAAAGTCATAAAAGAACTCAACATAGAAAATTGTTGCTAATTTAAAGCGCATTTCAGAGAGAGAGAGGAAGAGAGCGAAAGAGAGAGTGAATTTATAGAGGGTGAGAAAGTTGGCCAGTTAGGGCGTGTGCATGAGCGTGTGTAAGGTTGTGTGCGAGAGTTTCGTATTCCTTTTGTTGCGTTGCCTGCCTGTGCACGTTGCACTGCATAAAATGAATAGATTATATTGCGCAGCTAAAAGGATTCTTAATTCTTCATTCACTTCCTCATGGCAACTACAACAAGAACAACAACAACAAAAAACTGCAGCAACATCTGCGTCGGCGCCGCCTGCAGTTGAATTTAGGGCATATGTTAGGGCCTATACTCCCTGCAGTGCCAGAGATAGTTTAAGGGAAGGCACAGTTTTGAAACAAATTTGCGACACAAAGCAGGGTTAATGGAACAAATTTGTAAAACTGCATTAGAGATTGCACTGTACTGCACTACTGATAGTTGATTTTAGCTATTAATAAAATCAATAACTCTTATAAGTTATCCTGAGTTAGTAATTATGGTTACACTAATGTGATGCATGGTGTAATAGGCATAAGGTGAGTGAGAACCTATCTATGCATGCATTAGAAATTTTTAATCGATAAAATCGATAGCATCTGAAGATGATCCTGATATAATCATTATGGTTACACTGATCATAGTGAGCATATTCGAATTAGTATAAGCTGAATGAGCCTCTCTTTGGAAATGCGAAGTTATACACAAGTATAAGAGTATTTTAAAATTCGGCCTTACAAAGTGACGTTTCGATTGATGCACACTTCCTGCAGTGCGACGCGGTCACTCAACGAGGGAGACGCGTGTGAAGTGTGTAGGCGATGACTCAAAAGAGAGCGAGAGTGACAAAAACCCGACGAACACACTCACACACATGCACACCGTTCAAAGAGAGTGCATACAGAAGGCTTCGATGTTAAACGGAACAGCTTCATGTTAATTTGTATGTGTTCGTGCTTGTCTGTGTGTGTGTGCGTTTGCATGTAAATGGAAGAGGGTCGCAATAAATCACAGCGTGAAATGGACAATAACAGGCAAGCCAAGCAAGCGCCGGGCAGGGCTGGGCCTGGCTCTGCATGTTCTGCAAGCAATAAGGTTCTGCACGGCATGCCAGCCTTTTCATTAAGGACAAATACATACACACACACACATACACACATGCAGACATGCACACGAATGTAAACAGCGAAACGAGGACGCAGTCGAGGACACTGCAGGGCAAAAACAAAATCAATGAAATTTTCACTACTTCCGCCAGCTCAAAGCAATGCACCACGAGGCAACTTGCCTGCCTGCGTCGAAGCTTTTCCATGAAGGATGCAGGAGTTTTTGTTAGCACAACGTTGTAGATGTGTTTGCCTTTGAGCTTTACCCCCCCATCCCCCTCCCTGCCCTTGCTGTCTAAAGTTATTAGCCTACGACACCTTTGGGTAATGCCGCATTAGCCAAATGTGCCACATGCCACATGCAATCGTGTAGAAGCGAACAAAAGAGTCGCAAACAAGTAGAAGCTGCTGAGCAAACACGACACATTGACTCTTAAAAAGCAAAAGTTCTTGTTGCGTCACTAAAACGGCAAAGGGGGCGATGATCCTTCTCTACAGTACATAGTAAACTGGGTAATTATTCTAGGATTAACTCCATGTCGAATACAAAACTGAAAAAGCTAAAGATTCATTCAATTTGTTCATAAATTACAATTATAAATCAATTAATTTAGTTTTAACTTAATTTCCAATCCATTTGCAATAACCCTTTCTCACTGCTGGCTATCTATGGCCAATTCCCGCAACTATTACGTAAAAAATTCCACAATTCTTTATAAAACACAATTAATTAACATTGTTCACGCCATTGATGAACTGGGTCAAACAATTTTCCATATCTTCGCATACGTAACTCGTATAAAAAGTGTATAGATATGCGCACATAGCTATATGGTGTTGTAAAATTTGCAAAACAAGTGACCCATGTCAATTAAGCAACAATTTAAACAAGACTTCAATAGAGTCGCAGTAAAAGTACCCTATTAAATATGGTTTCTAGTGTTTGAACCTATCATCACTAGCAGAGAACATCTATAAGAGAACATTATTTAAATATTACAGTACTATTTGCTATATATTTTGTACTATATCATCATTACATTATATATGGATGTACATATGTATTACTCTCATTTAAAAACGACCATGTATAGTGTAATAAACCCGATAAGACGAATAAGTTCATTAGCCCTCCCCAACACTGGCCGAGGTGACATTTGGCAATTAGCAGGCAACTGTTAATGAACATATTGGCATGAATATGTGTAAGTGTGTGTGTGTGTAAATAAATAATTAATTCAATTATTGAGTAGAGTTATCGGGTTAGTTATCGAGTTAGTTGAGCAACACTTACTTCGGGTGGATCCCAGACGCACTCGCCAGTTGTTAGATTGGCATACATGTGCTCCTTCGTACGCGGCTCGATGATTTCCACCCATTCTATTCTGTAATTCAAATGAGAGAGAGAGAGAGAGACAAGAGAAGAATGAGTGAAAAGTGAGAGAAGACGTAACATAAATAAAGATATTAAAATACGAGATGTGCGAGTGATTCTTGGATGCCTATTTTAAAGTTAAAAGGCATCTCTGGAATGCAGCACAGGCACTGTAAAAAACACATACACAGCTACAACAAATACGCATAATACATGCATACACATATGCAAGAATGCATATACATACATATATATACGTGCATATGTATGCATATGTATATTAAGAGGGGAGTACAACAACAACAAGCGTTAGCTTAAAGAACTTTAAGAATTGGCGCACACACACAACTGAAATTCATTCAATACTTCATTCATTCATTAACGCAAAGTAAAAGTACTGCAAATACGCCCAAAAATAAAAATACCACCCACAAAAAATACCACCCAAATTGCCCTGTACGTGAGTCGTCGCCCTTTTTTTTAACTCTGTGTGTGCGTGTGTATGCGTGTGCATTGCTGGTTTTCCCCATGAGTTCCTTGTTTTCGGCTTTTCTCCACACACCCACACACAGACACACACATACACTGATTTCCAAGCACGCATACACACGCAGACATTCAAATATATTTTGTCAAACATTTTCCGGTTTTTCCTTATTCGATGTTGCAGTTCAGAAAGCCGCGTCCTTACACACACACACACAATTATACGCACACCACACACACACATTTACAGAGAACGGGTGGCTGGCTCGCACTCTCTCTCTCTTAAACGGTTGCCCGCTCTCTCTTCTTATACGGACGGCCGCGGGGGCCCAAACAAAACGACGCTTGTTGCCGCGCCTTGCAAGAAAATCGATTTTGCAGCCACTGTTGGTAAAGTACCAAAAGTGCATAAATTTGCCAGCCAAGTAGAATTTAATTAAGCTCAGTAGAAAATACAACAAAAACAGGGGCAGGAGCAATGCAACCCACACGCACAAAAACACACAAGCATACACACGGTGAACGCAACGCACTCATACATATACAGACAGCTGCTGCTGGCGTCGCCTTTGCTGGGCTCGCCTTAAAGGGGAGGGGCTCTTGCTCTACTCTCTATTTAGTTGCATTGCGTATAAATTTTCGCACTTCTCCACACGCACGCACACGCTTACATACAAGCACATACAGACATACACATACAGTTGTATGCTTTGTTTTAAGGCAATTTATTAAGCAAAACAAATTACAAAGCGCCTTGTTGTTGTTGCTGTCTCTCTTGAACAAATTGTATATACATTTCGAAATTTGCTTTGCTTGTTTTTGTTGTTGTTGTTGTTATTGTTTTCAGTTTTCAGTGCTAGCACAGTGTAACGGCACACACCTTTCACAACTTGAACTCATTTTTTCTACGCTTTATTACTCTGGCCGCTCTGGTTGTCGGCTGTCGTCGCTGTCTCCTTTTGCTATTTCTGCAGCTGCTGCTTCTTCTTTTACTGCTTCCACATGCACCCCACAAACTCGCGTACAAACACGAACAACAACTTAATATTTTCCACAACTACAACTACACTTATTTTCCGTTTCGAGGCTGGCCGCAGCGAAATGCAATTTTCCTTTTTCAATTGATTTTTTTCTCCTACTCGCACTCCTTTTTCACTTTGCTTTTTCCACAGACTCGTGGGCATTACTTTCACATTTATGATATAATTTACAGGCCATATTTTCGCTTTGCTTTTCGCTTGCACAAATGCATTTTCTTTTTTAATATTTATGTGCCCGTGTTTATAATTAAAAAATAATCCATCCGCCTGCACTCCACACGCCGCCGACGCTGTTAACGAACTGTAAACGTCAGCTGTTTTCGATTGCAAAGACAAACGATACAAGTTAATCGATCTTAATATTGCATCGCTGTTAATCCAAAATAATATGTTAACCTTTTTGATAACAGAACAGCTGTTTGGTTGTCGATAAATATCAGAAGTGATATCGGTAACGTAGCCATGTATCGACAGTACAGGGCGCGCAGATTTAAACGCAGAAAATGTGATTACCTTCGTAACCGGAAGAAGGTAAAAAAAAAACATGCCCAGCCCACTAAGCGAACCTTTTTAACTTATTTTCTTAATTCTACAAGAATAGACAAATCGTATATTTACGATTTGTTACGTTCATCAAATTTTATTGAAATTTTGCGAGTTAATACAAAAACGAAAACAGAAATTATTTCAATTAACATTAAAAACTCCCACTCACCATTACAATGCCATTGAAAAAGGTTTTTTTAATACTATGGTTAACTGATTTTTACAATTACTATAAGAGTGTGTCTCGGTTCTTGTCTACAAAAATGTAAAATAATAGTCACATTTAAAATTGCATAATTCTAGACAATTTTAGACAAGTGATGTTTGAGTATGACGTACATATTGTTGGAAAAGTTGTCATGCATTAAAAAGTTGCTTCATTGTGTTTTCATTTATTTTGTTTAAAGTCGGCTCTTGTAATAATTTTGAATAATTATGCTTTTATATGCTTGAAATTTTTATTGCATTTTATATAATTAAATATATATAACGTACATCTACATCACGAATCACAGCAAAACTTTATATTATATTTTTTTTATTATTTTTTTTATATTCTTTATGATAAGCTTTTGACTTTTCAATTATTTGAAATTAAAAACGATTTAAAGTTAGATTTTATTGAAAGTTTCAGAAAAAGGTGGCAATAAACCAAAGAAGACGAAGAAGAAGAAGGGGAACTGAAGGATTTCGAATAGGGAAATAATCTTGAAAAATGTTTATCGAAGCTGTTTTCTTCTTAGTTCGGTTGATTGAGATTTTATTTGTAAATATATATATATTTATATACTCGTAGGTAAGTATGTCAGTGCACGTATAAAAGGTATTCAATTCATATCCATGTATGTATATATGTATATATATATATATTTGCTTTTCTTTTTTTTTTGTGTTCTTTATAACATTTTTGTATTTATTGTGACAAAAAAATAAACATTTTCTTCTACTAATAAAATTCTAGAAAAGCACAACACCTTTATAATGGTCTTTTGGAAATACCATTTATATTTATGTAGATTAAAAATAAATACACACACATTTTACATACATATATATATATATGTATATATGTATTGTTATATACTAGGTATCAAGAATTGTTGTTGTTGTTTTCACGTTATGCATAGCATTTTTAATTGTTAAGGATTGAAATCTTTATTGTTTTTTGGGGCAATCTGAAAGTGCTCGTCGTTGTTGTGGTTGTTCATAATCTTGTTGTTGTTCTTGTATTGCTGTTGTTGTGGCATTATTTGTAAAGTCGATAAAGTTAGCGTCGCTAGAACGGAGCCCAATTGCATTGCGCCAACTTTAAAACTCGGGTGGGTACCGGAAACTTTAAAACCGTATGAGTTGCGTAGAGTAGTTAAAGTTAGTTAGTTATTAGTTAGTGTTTATATCGTAGCAGCATATAGGAAGTGAAAAACTCTTGCTATAAGCAACTCATCTTCTACGCTCGATAGTTTATGGTATAGTTATTATGAACTGTCCGAAAAGGCTACCTCTATGTATGTTATGATCTCTATATATTGTTAGTATGTATATTTATGTATGTATATACGCATTTTCACAAAAAAATCAATGCCATATATATGCTATAAAAAACGTTTTGAGTTAGTTTCAATGGTTTGATACGAATGGAGGGCAGGAATCATTTCAATTTACTTGGTATTCTGTATTGTAATGTTAAAGTTTTTAATCATATATATTGTATGTATATATCCATCGTTATCATCATCATCATCATTGTTGTTGTTATTGTTACTGTTTATATAAAGACTATGTAATTTGCGTGCCGCTTAGTAATAGCACATGTATATTGTTAAAAACGTATGGATTTAAAGTCTAGTTTAGTGCATGTAAATATCGTAATTGTACGTATGCATATACCATACATACATAATTAAGATACACCATATAATTCGCGATAGAAGAAAACTCTATATATGTAGGTAGATATATGTATGTATGCTTGTGGTTGTGTAAGTGTAGGTATATAATAACTGCATATGTATATATAGTATGTATGTATGTATATGCATATGATGCTCGGCCAGCGTGCTACTTTTAATAGACAAGTCACATTGATTCAAATTCAAGGAGGTTTTAGGTTTAAGTATGTATGTTAAGTGTGTGTGTGTGTGTGTGTGTGTGTGTGTGTGTGTGTGTGTGTGTGTGTGTGTTTGTCTGTGTGTATGTGTCTATATCCATATAACGAGGAGCATAATAAACACTTTTGCATACTGATTTGAGAATGGCAAAACTACGGAACTGCAACTAACGAGAGACCCAAGAGCGACAGCTTGTGTCCGCATCCGGGATTCGAAAATACGTATAGAATAAAACGACACGAGACTACGAATTCACACAACATTGTTAGCAATTGCATAATTACGGGAACGTCTACGACAATACAGTTAAATAAGCCCACCGATATATGTATATATGTATGTTTGTATGTATGTTATGTATTTAATATGTATGCTAAATTCATATTCTATTATATATGCATGTATGTATGTTTGTTTGTTTGTTGTCTGCGTATATAGTTATTTTGTTTTGCGTTTAACGATTCCTATACGATTCCCATTTTGTATTGTGGTATTAGTCGATTTCAAAGATTGCTTATATGTTTCAAAGTTAGTTGCTTTCTCTATATGTATATTGTATAAAGTTATGTATTCTAATTGAAAAAGTGAGGAAACGCAAAATATATAGAAAGAGTTCAGTAACCTCTTAATTTGGGGTTTTGTTATTTTCCATTTCTTTTTTTGTTTTTTGGTTTGCTTAGTGCAAAAAGAAGAACTTCTTCAGTGGGTTCAGTTCGTATAATATACATATATATGTTTTGTAAGTATAAAACTAAATGAAATGCAAATCTATGTATGTATAAAAAAGAAAACGTAAAGCATAAACAAGTAAAAATATATTTCCATTAAGTTTGTGTTCTTCCATCCTTGCACATAGTATGTATAGTATAGTATAGTGTTAATTTATGCACATATGTAAGTATGTTTTGTATGAGTGTGGACAGCAACATTTTAAAATACATCATTTAGTAAAAGGAATCGATGCTCTGCAGTTAACAGTAGTAATTTAATACCACCGATAATTGCAGTGCACTGATGGGTATATTCGTACATATATTTATATATATATGTTATACACTTGTTACACGTAATGCAAAGAAACTATGTATAAGCACAGGCGGCAGTTGAGAGTTCAAAGTGTATTAATGATACGATCTATCTCCTTATTGACTCTTCTGCACAGGACTGCAACACATTTGCTCGTTACATTCTCTAGCACATTTAACAGGACTATCGATAGCATCGATAATTATGCACATTGTACTTATGCGTGAAATATTGGTGGTATGCATGTTTTTAATTATGATTAGAAGTTAATCGTTACTGTTACATTTACACATTACATTACTGATACTGTTTACACCGTTACCGTTACTTACATACAACTACCGCCTAAGTAATTTCTACAACAAGCTATTGAAGTGGCCTGGCTAAAAGGGAAGCAATTTGGCAGTTGGATTCGTTGCGCGTTATATCAATTATGTTAATAATCCATTTAGGCAAAGTGTGTGTTCTGTGTCTCTCTGTCTGTATGTGTGCTGGTTTAAATGTGTGTGCGTGTGCGTGTGTGTGTGTGTGTGCTTCATTCTGCACTGGTTCTGGACGACGTGGTGAATAAGCGTGTGTGGTTCCTTTTCTGTTATTACAATAATCGCCCTAAGCTGCCTGACTCTGCTGTGGGGTAGGAGGACTGGCAACAGCCACTGTGGCCGCCACCGTTGACAGATTATTGCTGCTGGCAGTGCCGCTGGTTACTGCTGGGTTGGCAACTCCCTGTGCCGGCACTTGTCCTTGAGCTTGTGCCGCTTGCGCCTGCTGCTGCTGCTGCTGATGGTCGGCGCTGTCAAAGTAATCAGAGGCATTGCCACGGCAAATGGGGCAAGTGCGATTCGACTGAAATATAATATACATGTATAATATAATGACTTGCGATTATTCTACACTGTTCAACATTTATTGCCGACTTACGCGTAGCCATTTGTCCACACACTTGGCGTGAAATTCATGGGAGCAGGGCAACACACGGAGTAACTGGCGCAGCTCGAAGTCGCACATGCAGACCACGCAGGAAGATTGATCACCTGCACGAAAGCAAGATACATTTAAAGACTAATCCAAGGTGCAGATCTCACACTCACCATTATGGGCATCCGGATTGTACTTGTAGTTGGGCAGCTGATCAATTTCATTGCGGGTCAGACCGCGTGGCTTGGCCTCGCCCAGGCGTTCGGCCAGACTGAGTAGCGCCTCATAGTTCTCCGTCTCGTTGGTGTCCGCCGAGGTAAGATCATGTTGATTGTAGGGCGACAGCGGGAACATGGCACTGCAAGGGATGACAATGGATTGGTGTGCATATTGGAGAATGGAATACTCTCTGATTGACTTACAGGAAATTGAGCAAGAAGCCCGGATTGATGATGCCAGCGGTGGTTTGGATCTGCACGGGGGCCTGGTGGGCGGCCAGCGATTGTGGAGGCAGCACATGACGGTGGGGTCCATGATTTGGCGTCCAGAAGCGCGGTATGCGTCTGTGCTGCGGGAATGTGCGTCTCTCCGACGATATGATTATCTGCTGCGGTGCAGCCGACATCTGCGTCACATGTGCAGCTGCTGCCGCCGCTGCAGCCGTGGAATGTAGATGTTGTGTAGCCGCCGCTGCGGCGGCACTCATCGATGCGATGTGAATGTGACTCGGCGGCAACTGATGCGCATGTGCATGCGGATGTGGATGCGGATGAGCATGTGGCGCTTGTGCGCTCACAGGGGCTGTAGCTGCAGCAGCTGCTGCTGCTGCTGCTGCTGCCGCCGCTGCTGCTGCGGCTGCCTGATGGCTATCCAAGTGATGTGCACTGGGAGGTTCCAGCGTCAGATTGGCCACAGCAATGGCGGCCACATCTCGCTGCTGCTGCTGTGCCGTGATTGTTGCCTGCTGTATCATGGCCTGTGCGGCAGCTGCAGCGGCTGCCACTTGCGTGGGCGTTGGCACCTGGGCCACTTGCAGTGGTGCGGCGGCTAGGCCGGCCGGAGCTGCCGAGAAGGGCTGCGTGTAGATGCCGTGTAGGTGGCAGGGCGCAAGACGCGCCTGCGCTGGCAACGGATACGTGCAGAAGGAGGCCCAGATGGGTTCGTGGCGCAGGGCCAGGCTAACGGGCACCTGGTTGAGATTTAGATCAACCATTAGCGAGGTGGCCGGCGGTGGAGGTGCCCCAGCGGCAACGGTCGGTCCCTGCGGCGGTGCCTGCACCTGTTGCAGTATGGTACCGACTGTGCTGCTGGACGATGGGCCACCGCCGTTGGGATTGCTAGCCAGATCCCATGGTGAGCGATGCGGGTGGGAATGGGGATGTGGCGCTTGTTGTTGCTGCTGCTGCGGTGCATAGTGCGGCTGCGACTGATGATGATGCATTGCATGATAGTTGGGAGGCGGAGGGGGCTGCTGCTGCTGCTGCTGCTGCTGTTGTTGTTGCTGCTGCGCGTGATGTTGCTGCGGTGCATATTGATGGTGTTGCTGCTGCTGCTGCTGCTGCTGCTGTTGTGTGGACGTAGCCACATCGCGTAGTCGCGGCCTGCGCAACGGCGGACTGCCCTGTTGCATCTGTAAATGATTTGCCATTTGTACCATTGAATCTTTTAAGGATCTTAAGCTGTGCACTTACCATGACGCGCTGTGAACGTCTCGGTTCCCATATTGCCGGCGGGGATTGACTCGGACGTCCCGAAATGCGACGACGCTTACGCGATGGACTATCCGAGTTGAGGCCATGCGGGCCGGGTCCAATGGTCAAAGACAGTGTTGAACCCGATAAGCCAGAGCCAGAGGGCATATCACCCATTAAGCCTGGACCCGAGGATGATGTGGATGCACCATTGTTAATTCCGTATCCATTTCCCATATTGTGATAATGGGATACGTTGCGTCCATAGCCGCCGCCGCCGCCGCCGTTGCGCATAAAGTTATAGCCACCATCGGATCTATGATCAAGACCCTGATCGGAGCTGCCATTGCCAAAGTGCTGCAAGAAGATCAAAATTACAACAACTTGTGGCTAAGAATTGAGGCTAAAGGGAACTATATACATAGCTACTATAAAGTAGAACATATAAGTAGAATAATATAGTATCCTATATACTTAAGAAACTTGCATAAATATTATAACAATAACAATAAGAGAAAGAGAAAGATTATCTGCATTGTCACTCACATTATTATTCGAATTCCTGTCGTAGCTGTTGTTGTTGTGACGACGATTGTTGTTGTTGTTGTTGTGGCTATTGCTCAAGTTGTTGTTGTTGTTGTTGTTGTTGTTGTGATGTTGCTGATAGTCACGCGACAAGGCGGGACAGGCACGACGGTAACTCATATAATCAGGAGCATTGCCATTGGGGTTACCATTTCCCATTCCCATTCCGTTTCCATTACTATTCACATTGCTGCTGCTGCTGCTGTTGTTGCTGCTATTATTGTTGTTGTTGTTGTTGCTGCTGCGGTTGTTGTTGTTGTTGTAGCTACGCTGATTGTTGTTGTGGTGTCCATGACCGGGTCCCTGCTGCTGCTGCTGGCCAGAAGGGCCTTGGTTATGGCTATTGTTAATATGGGAATCAGTCAGTTGATTGAGGTTTATCATAAGAAGCGACGGCGACAATTGTTGTTGTTGGTTGTTGGTTTGAGATCGTCGATGTTGTTGTTGTCGTTGTGAACACATTTGTAGTTGTGGTGGTGGTTGTTGGTGTTGTTGTTGTTGTTGTTGTGCCGCAGACGACCCATGAGGAATTATATCGGTACAAGAATTTACATTCACAACATCAGTAGGGTTACTATTTGTTGTTGTATTGGTATTGGTTGAATTTAAAGTTGTTGCAGTTGTTGTTGAATTTGAATTCGTACGTGTTAGCGGGAGGGATTGGCGATTAGTCGGTTGTTGTTGTTGTTGTTGCTGTTGTTGTTGGTGTTGGTTGAGGTGTTGTTGTTGTGGTTGTGGTTGTGGTGGTGGTTGAGGTTGGTGATTATGATATGGCATATGGTTATGATTCGTGCTCTGATATTGTTGATTGTGATTGAAGCTTGGGTTCTGGCTGAAATGATGTAGGTTGCTCTGGCTGCTGTTGCTTTGCAAGGGATGGGCGGGAAAGGAGAGTACAAGCGGCGAACGTCGCTGTGCATAGGAAGGCGGTGATGGCGTGGGCGTGGCAACAGTCAAACACAAGCGAGCTGGATTCAGTCTAACAACGGACACAGACATGGCAGAACCAAAGGCAGCGGCAACGGGTGGCGACGATGCCGTCGTGTGGCAAATATCGTAATAGCTGGGAAAGCTGTTGTTGGAATTCAAATGCGAATTCAGATTTGGCTGCTGATGCGTATTGGCATTATTGTGAATTTCACCTCGAATACTGTTTAAATTGTGACTTGTGTTGTCCGTGCAACTCTGGTGGTTATGGTTTGTGTTGTGTTGTTGTTGTTGTGCTATGTTCGTGATGGGATGTTGATGATAGCTGCTGTTAACGTTACTGTTAAGGTTAATGTTAATGTTACTGTTATTGCTACCAATACTGTTACTGTTACACTGTGAGTGGGAATGCGTTTGTGGATAATGATTGTGGGACATATTGTGGTGACCGTGACTCTGGCCGTGACTGTGACTATGATTTTGACTGTGACTGTGACTAAGGTTAAGGCTGTTGAGATGATGCGTTTTGCTATTGTTATAAATACAAGTTCCGCTAGAATTACTTGTTTGTACATCGCTGGATTTTCGATAAAGGTTTGCATTTGCGTTTTTTGGTTTTAGAGATAATATGTAATACATATATAATAATATAATATATATTCGGTTTACGAGATACATTTGAAAATTGTTCAATCAAATCAATGCAGTAGCAGTGTGGTGGTAGTATAAACACAACCCATATATAGTTATTTTGTATGCATATACATGTACAGGTAGTAGGTAGTAGTAGTAGTAGTAGTGTATATATGCAGAGTGGTAGCCACACATATACGTTATTTATATAGTTTTTTTATTTTGCAGTTTTTCGGTTTTTTTTTTTTGTATATGAAGAAGAAAGAAAAACGAAAAAGATAAAAATAATATATATGTAAATGGCAAAATGCAATAATTAGATTATTAGTTTAATATAGATATATATATATATATATATATATAATTATGTAATATCAATATATACACACACATATAGTATATAATATAATGGCAATGCGTGTATATGTAGTGAACGTTTCTCTTGCTATTATTGTATTTGTTATATTGTTGCTTTTGTTTTGTAACGGACTATTTTACTACATATACACACATATACAATATGCATTTAGTAGAAACAAATACGTACTAATTTTGCACATTATGTTCTTTTCTTTCCTTATTTTTTTTGTTTTCTTCTCATTGTTTTTGTTGTACTTATGCATTTTAAATAGAAATTGTTGTTAGTTTGCTATTTTATTTATTTATTTGTTTGGCTTTCGCTTTAATGCACACTACGCTTACAAACAAAAAAGAGTTCAACAACAAATGCGAGAGAGTATCACAGTTTTATGGACAATTTTCAACGTAACGCTTTCACTAGCTAAACATGAGAGTATAGAGATATTTGTACTTATTTGTAGTAGAGTTTAATAGAGAGAGAGAGAGAGAGAGAGAGTGCTGTACATGCTCAAAAATATACAAAAGAGAACGCAAAATCGAATACGTAAACCGTTACTCAAGTACATGTACTTCAAAAGCTTGGCAATGCCTTGGGAGAGCATGTGGGTGCTGCGCGCTCTGAAGAATCAGCTTTGCGGCGCCCCGCACAAAGTAATCGTTAACATAACGTAACGCGAATGCAAACGCAACGTTAACATACGTAACGTAAGCACAACAGCATGCGAATGCAAAGCTTAGACATTATTTTCGGGGTGACAGATCGAATGATCTAGCTGGGATTTACAACTTATTTATAGTACTAACAAACACATACACATGAGTTATATATACACACACGCACACACGCACAGCAGTTGGTGGGCGTGACGAAGCGGCAAAATACTTTAACGTTGTACAGTTGTGTTGAAAATCAAATAGAATAAATCATACGCTAAGTAGAAAAGTAGTTAAACAGAGTGTGACAAAGTTCAAAAACAATGTTTGCTGCTGAAACTCGCTTGAGTTGCCGTTACTCGGACTCATACAGACACACACACACACACAGAGAGAGACACACAAGTACAAATATTGAACATTATTAAGTAATATTTATAAACTTGTTAAAGAGAAAACAAAAGAGATATATTCAGAAAAATAATACAAACGCATTTACTAGTATTATGTAGATAGATAGAGATAGATAGAATTGAATTATCATATTAGAAGCTTTTCTTTAAACGGTTGTTTTTGTTTGCTTTTTGGATCTTCTAGGCAGGTACATTAAAAACTGTTCATTAAACATTCTAAGCCGCAGTGTGCATAATGCAAATAAATAAGTAAAACATTAAGCTGAGTTTCTTGATCATTATAGCATTGGTCAGCAGTTCTCTTTTTTTGCTATTAGGTTTATTAATTTAGTCATCTTGATTATGGGATTACTTAAAAATTCCGGCACCAAAAATTCAGTTAAGCGACAAATACAAATACACCAATCTATCTAGGTACTTATGTGTGTGTTTTAATCCAATCAACAATCAATAAACTCAACTAAAATGCATTATCATTCATAAAATGTTGAATCGAAAAAATTACAACTAAGTATTTACTGTACGGTTTGGATAAAGAGGAAATTTTGTAACTAAACTTTATACTTGGCTTGCACTTTGACGGTTGCATTATTATCACATGGTTTAACATCGCATTATTTGATTTGATTTGTTTTTTTTTGTTTTTCATGTTTTTTTCTTTTAGCATAAACGTGAAGCATAAAACTGCGCAAAAAAATAAGTAAATTGGTAGTTGAAATAAAGATTTTTAATGAATAAACAATAAGATACAATTGATTTCCTGTACGCACACTGGAAACAGATCCGAGGTTAAAACTCGAGGTTAAAACTCTCGAAAAAATGCGTGAGATCTCTCGATTCTGGTTATGCATGAAAAGCACCTGAGGCCGATTAAACTGAAATTAATGAATCCTTTATATTTTCTTCAGCGAGAATTAATTTCATTATACACCTGAATTTCCTCTTCAAGTTACTAAAATCTAGAGCTTTCAAAGGATACCTTTTATTTCGTAAAGATTAAAACTATAATGATAAATAGTGTTATTTATTTGAACAGCCTCTATAAATGATATATAGATTTATCTAAATTAAGAATCGAAAAGTTGTTTCAGCTAGGATTGTCCAGTTTTGTGGCTATATTCTTGATAAGCAAAATTGGTAAAAACGTATACAAAAGAGAGTTACAAACACACGTAGCAACTATATATTTGAAATGAAGCAAAAAGGTCATATGCAATTGCAAGAGAATTTTACCAACTACTAGTACAGGTACACAAATCGGAGATAATGACTAGCCGAGATAATTCCCTCAGTCTGGCAATTGTGGATTGAGATGATGGGCATGCTTTGGGTAAGTTAGAGAGAGTCCGTTTATCGCGAGGCATATACATATGTACGAGTATGTATGTAGTTTTAGTAAGTACGTAAATTAAGAAGCTTTTGGACATGAATGAAAGTAACAACTACGAGAACTTAGGACATTTGCTACGTATATGTATATGTATGTACAGTGAGTCAGGTACATAACTCTTTACACATATGTACATTACATTAACATGTGCATTTGAGTAAAGAGTTAACATGTCCATTTGAGCAAAGAGTTACCTGACTATCTGTATATAAAGTTTGATCGCCATTTTCAAGTGCTCTTCATGCATTTTCTTTGGTTAAGAATTGGTATTGTATTGGAACTTTTAAGTTATTATATGGTTGTAAATTAAGAGTATTCGGATTTCAGTTAGATGTAAATATCTACTACGGAATATCGCCTTATATGTAGTATACATACAATGCTATTGTAATTGAAGCGTTTTTAGAAAATGTACATACGATACATTTAAGAATTGATTGTTTGAGGCAAAACGAAACTTTTGTGTGTATTTTAGTTCATAATTTTTGGGTTTTTTCGATAATATAATGTATAAATGCAAAGATAATAGATACAACGATACTTAGTAGTTAGATGTATACATAGTATGTATGTGCCAATCGACAAGAACAAACACAAAGAAAAAAAAATAATGTACAGTATGAAAGGGAACGAAAATGACAAATGAAGAAACGACAAATTCAAAAAAAGTAAACATCAAAGCAGCTGCAACAATCACCGTCGCAAGAGTGAGATAGCCACACATACCAAAATGGAGTAACAAACATGTGTGTGTGTGTGTAAGAGAGTGTTGAAGAGAAATAGGGTTACTCTATTCCTCTTTCTCTCTGTCGATCAAGTGCTTATCAGCTGCAGGCTGCAACTGCTTTGATGATGATGCAAGTTTTTTTTGAGTGCTTCGAAAATTCAACGGTTAACAGGGCCAAGTAAAATTCTTGGCTGCGATACAATTGATTTATAGTTTTGATTTTGATTAGGCGCGATTAATTACAAAATTCTCCCTTTAACCTAAAAGCGATTTTTCATTCGTTTGAGGTGTAGTTACGATATATTTAGATAGAGAGAGGCAGATAGAGATAGAAAGTTGAGAAAACTGTTCTAGAATTGTCGTGGGGGGAGCATTGGAACGAGTTACAAAGGATGTTGTTGTTATATATTATGGCAAATCGAGGCATAGTTCGGTGTGGGATAACGGCGGGATACTGGTGGGAAGGGGGGAGGTGGGATGCTCAAGGTAACGTTGGTTAGGGTACTTCAAATTCGCTTTTATGTCACTTATAGCTAACGTAAGTTTCAATATATATTTTTTTGTTTTGTTTTTCATTTCGTTACCATAGGCAGCTCAGCTCTTACCAATTTGAATTTCTGCCATCGATTGCATCTTTGTTATTGGCATTGTTGTTGTTGTTGTTGCTATTGTTGTTGTTGTTGCCGCTGCCGCCATTGTCATTACTGTGTCGATTAAGATTGACATTGCACCAGGGACTATGACCTGGTATGAGGACATTGTTGCTGTTGTTGCTTCGCTGCTGCAGTTGCTGTTGTTGTTGTTGTTGTTGCTGCTGCTGCTGCTGCTGTCCGTGCTGCGTGTGAAGATGCGGCGAGTAGAGCATGCGTCCGCGATGCGAACGGGCCGATGAGGAATTACGTGAAAACGGCCGCCGATTGTTGCCAGAATGATTGGCATTCGAATTCAGCATATTGCGGCTGTTCCTCTCTCTCTCTCTCTCTCTCACACACTCTCGACTTACTTGCTGCTTGTCTCTATATATGCGATGATCTTACGATGTTACTCGGAACTGTATTCTGCTGCTCATTTATAGCTGCAAAAGTTGTACAAGAGGGGGGAGAAATGGAAACGTTTGCGTTTGAAAAGTTGCGGGTTTCTAACCATGTTAAGTTACTCGTACTTTAAAGCCGCGCCCGCGTTCCACAACAGAAAGCAAACAACCAACAAGCCAACATGCTCAATATTAAATAAAAAAACAATATCAAATAATAAGAAATATAAATAAATAAAACCAAAACAGAATGAAACATTTATGGGCTCTCTAAGGGGGTGGGAGGCAGATACACATGTACTTACTTATGGGCAAATATATAAATGTATGCATGTGTGTGTGTGTGTGTGTGTGTGGTTCGTGTGTAAAATGTAAATAGAATGTGTGTATATATGAACATTCATATATATGTATATATTCTCGTAATAAATAAAACAGCAACAATTTCAGTTTTGTTTTAACAGTGTAGCTTTAATAGTTTGTCAATAATAAATGGAACTGAATGAGATACGTGCGTGGTTAGTCTATGAGAGCTATGTATATAAAAAGAGAGTACACAATATGTATCAATTGAGTTTAAGATATATGTATGTATATATAATATGTGGAAAATCATTTCATACAAAGGCCATATATAGCTAATAGTTATATTTATATGCAGAGTATATAGATGTGTGTAGGTATGTGTGATAATAGTATAATATAATAAACAAAACACATTATTAGTAAATGTTCTCTGCGGGATAGGAAGTTCGATTACAAGTGTACTCTTATCGGTTCATGTGGAAGTTAGTACTACCAAGAGAGAGAAACACACTATCGTACATGTACGAACATAGTATGTACATACATACATACATATACATATAGAAATACATATGTTGTTGTACACATACGCGACAGCCCAACTTTGATATAGTGCTATTAGAAATCTTATTTCACTTATCACAGTTTTTATATCACAATCAATTCTATTCTATATATTTATAACTTATTTATTATATTATTTTTTGAATAAATGTGTACGTCTTGATCTGTAATGTTAATTAGCATAAGAGTAAATTAGCTGTTCTGTTAAAGCATAATGTAATGTAAAATAACATAATTATGTTACTTACAGTTGCTCATGGAATCTCAAAAAGAAAAGTGCAGGAAGCGCAAGCTCATTAAATAATAAATATATATAATTCAATAAACAATTCCAGTTTATTATTAACAATTATAACTTCACTCGAATATCATTATAAATCTTCTTTATCTTTAGTATTCTTCAGTTGTTCGATTAGTCCCTGCTCTCTCTCTCTCTCTCTCTCTTATTCTTCCAAGCTGCATTGTCTTTATGCTTCTTAATCATCCTATAACATATCAAAGTTGTACTGTTATATTTATATACATAGATATTCATGTGTTTATGTGCAAAAACAAACAATGAGTGTGCTTTAAATATTGTTGTTGTTGTTGGATGGTATGGGGTTAGAGCATTGGAACCAAATAACGTAGAACAAATACAAAAGGGGGTACAAGTGAGAATAGAGAATGCAGTATAATAGACGAAGAGCAACGACTATTTATTATTATTTGTTCTGGCAATTCGTCTATCATTTTGCACAAAAGCTTACATATTGAAATAGTACGTACATAGTAAAGATAGTTCATATAGTAGTTTTAACAAATTTACAAAGAAACAAGCTTACAAACTAAAGCCGAGACTGTTGCCGAGTTGCACAATGTTGATGGTACTTGTTGTAGTTGTTGTTTGTTGTTGTTCTTTTTGTTGTTGGTGGTAGTAATAGTTGGCGGTACGAGGATAATAATACTATATATGTATATAGATATATAAGTTGGCGGTATGGAGGCGAGAGCAACATGAGCTTGAGGTTGAGGTGGGTGCAATTTATTGTTGCAGTTGCAGTTTGTTGTTTGCGCTTGCAGTAGTTGGTCAGTGAGATACAGATACAGATACAGATAGACGCGTGGCAATGGCAGTCTTATGTATACCACATAATATACTTAGTATACATTTCGGTTAAGTTTCAGTACTTTTTGGTTTTATTTATTTTTTTTTTTTTACATGTGGGATAGTCAATAGAAAAACACTTGATGGTCGCTTTTCATTGTGACATGTTTTTTTTTTTTTGAGTTAAAAAGCGGGCTCGTCTGGCCAATGCAAATTTACCACCAAAACCAGCAATAAAATATTTGTATGTATGCTAAAAACAAAGAAAATAAAAGGTAAAAGAAACATTTGCAATTACATTCAGTTTGGAAACTAATTACTTATTTTGTTTTTGTTAGAAATGTTAGTAAATAAGGTAATGGATATAAAAGTGATTGGACGCATATACATTTATGTGTTTATATAAAAAGCGTGGTTTTAATTGCCAGTGTAATGCACATGTTATATAAAATCAAATATGTATGTATATATTTTACTATACTATGTAAGTTAAGCGGGCAGTTAAAGATATAATTTGTACGCATGTATGTATGTATGCCTATGCGTGTGTCTGTGTGTGTGTGTGTGTGTGTATGCAAGAAATAAACAATTATAAGATTGTGTGTGAGCTTCAATTTGCTTGCAGGAATCGTTAAAATGTCCAACAATCAAAATACTTTCATTTACACATACACACACACACTGGCTACACCACACGCATGTATGTATGTGTAAGGTTTTATGTATAAGAGACAACACATTTACATCGGTGCACAGAATTTGTGTTTGTGTGTGTGTATGGCTGAGGGCCAGGGCCCCATAAAAAGTTGAACACACTTTGCCACCCTCTCAAAATTAAAACAATAAATTATCAAAAGAAAATATGTAAATATGTTTATATGTATAATTGTGTGTTTGTATGTATGCTATATACATAACTACATACACCGCTGTGCCTTAAACTGTGGACAGTTCAAAACCACACACAATAAACGAGAGAGCGAGAGTTTGAGAGAGAGCACAAAAGATAAGGCAAACCAAACAAACGGACATACGGACACAAACATAGCTCCCTTCATGGCTAAACGAGAATAACGACGAGACGATAAGCATAAGAGAAAATGAAAAGTATAACCCACCTAACGCAGTCTCGAGTCTCAATGTCTCTTGTCGCAGCTTGTTGTTGCTATTGCGTAGTCATGGCAGTCGGAACTTCAACGACGACGATTGCTCTTTGTACGCGCACATACATATCTACATACATACATACACACTTCGATTATGAGAATACGTGAATATGTATACTATAAAAATGTTGTCTGACTTTTGTTAACTTTGTATGTATTTTTTTTTTATTATATGCACATCGTTACGTTCCAAAATATCGTAGTATATATGTTACACACAGTCACACAGGCACATACGATTGCAAAATGAAACAGGGTAAAATAAATACAAATTTAATACACCAACCGCGAGCGAGAAAAATACCAGCACGAGAGCTCGCTTCAACGGACAAAGAGGTAGTGTGGTAAAATGCTCAGACAAGACTGTTTTTTGCTCCCCCATTTGCTTGAACTCTCACCAGATGTCTCTCTCTTTCTCTTTCTCTCAATATCTCACTCTCTTTGCGTGTGGAGAGGCGTCGTATCAATTGTAAATGCGTTGCAACTATACATAGATATGGATAAAAAAAAAAAAATCGAAACTCAGTGCCCCACAGAGGCTTGGAACCGCTCCCCTTTGGTCATAGCTCACTTAAAATCAACACAAGTTCACAAAAGCATGTGTACGTGTGTGTGTTTTTGTCTGTGTGCACATACATACATGCATACGTACTAATGTATATGAAATCACATTGACAACCACTTCGTCACCATCCAGATAAAAACTGGCATTAAACAATTGCGTTTTATATAATTCCACTACGTAAATGCGTTTACTTTGACGAGCACAATTTGCGTTGTACAAAAGCTCGAAGAAATATCTACTTTTTATAACAATTACACTTGTTTTAAAATAAATCTGAATTTTTTTATGGGAGTTTACCTCTGCGACTCTCGACCTGACAAAAGCGCTGTATATATCTGTATGTATTTTAATATCGAATCATCGGCCGTTATGGCTGTTATGTTCCCTAACAGTGATGCATTTTTAAATAATCGAATATATTGCAAATGTCGATACAACTCTGTAAATAATCGGTTACTAACAGCAACCTTTCGATACATCGTCGGCATTAAATCATCGATGGAAGAACGCCATTGAATATTCGACTGGGATTTCGTGTTTTAAAAAAAATTGATTCTTGAAACAAATTTTGAATATAATTTGATAACCAATTATTGTTGGGCATATTTAGCTAAGGCCTGATAACATAATGTAAGTAAAAATGGTATTTTAATTTGGTTTACTATCAGCGAAATCTTTTTTTATTAGGGTGCGTGCCTGGTCTCCCACCGCCGAGGGCGAAAAGGAAAATAAAGAGAAAGATGTTAAAGAGAAGGACGCAAGAACTTCGGCAACGAATACATCGCGCAGAGAACGGGAACGTAAACGAAGGGGGTTGGCCTCTTCAAGCAGTGACTCCAGCAGAAGGTTCGTTCTGACGCCGACAGTTTACCTTGTTAAATTCTATTGTAAACGTTTACCTTACCACAGCTCATCAGGAAGTTCATCGTCGAGAAGCAGTTCTGGTTCAAACTCTCGATCCAGCTCTAGTAGCTCAAGCGATTCATCCAGTTCGTCGTCCTCATCGTCGAGTGATTCCGATCGCAGTGAGAAAAAACGGCGTCGCGGTGCAGGAGGCGCCGCCACCGGCAAAGATAGTTCTCGTTCGCCTCGCGGAGCAACCAAATCACCACGCGCCAACAGTAAGGCTCGCAAGGAATCTGCAAGTGAATCTACCGAAAGAGATCGCGACCGTGTACAGCGTAGCCGAACCCGCTGAAGAGATCGTGCTCGTCGAACCTCACCTGATCGTGCTGGTGGCGGTGGTGGCGCCGAGGCAAACAACGTGAAACGTAAACGTACCCGCTCTCCTAGTCGCTCGCGTTCGCCTCGTCGTCATGGTGGTGGTCGCGGCACAGTTGAACGTACACCGCCACCGAAGCGTCGGGAACGTTCACGTTCCCGTAGTCGCACCCGCTCAAGATCGCCAACACCGAAACCGGTGGGCCGACTTACCCGCAATGTGAATAAGGATCACGTGCTGGAGATTTTCCGCAGCTTTGGCACTGTTAAGAATGTCGAGTTCCCGACAGATCGTTTCCATCCGAATTTTGGACGCGGCATGGCCTATGTGGAGTACGCAACAACCGAGCATTGTGAATCGGCTTGAAGCATATGGACAGAGGTCAAATCGATGGCCAGGAGATAACAGTATCACCAGCGACCGCCAATGCGGCGTCCATCGCCACAGATGCGTCGTCCACAAGGTGGACATTGGCGTTCCCCGCCGCAATTCAACCGCTTCAACAATGTCCTTAAAGTTGCCTGCCATGGGGGATAGATAGGCAGTGGCTTGGCCAGCAGTGCCTTTCCAGGCGAAGCTAATGTGCTTAACTCTGGAATCATTTCATTGTAGATAAACTTATTGTCTTTAGTGATTGCGCTTGGCCCGGCTAAATTATTCATCCAGATAGGTTTCATTGCCACCACGAGACTGGGCTGCCTTGAATAGCTCCACTGCATTGCGTAGTCGGGCAATCTCCTCCCCAATCCTCTTTGCCGAACAACAAACCCAACTCTGATAGAGTTGAGTGAGTGCATGGAAACCGGCCTGTTTACCGGCCACTGTCGGTATCCATTCCTTCTCCCACAAACTGCGCACTGACTCCTTTTGCATTGCACGTAGCACATCGGCATAGAACTCTTCACCCTGACAGCAAAGTTTGGCTATGATCTGGTCCTTCATATTGTCTGGGACAAGTTAAAAACAATATCTTTAGTTATGCATATGAAAAAGGGATTTGAAATTTGCTTACCTTTAATGGCTTTCAGTATGAACACTTCCTGAGCCAGGGCCACCATCAAGGCCTGCAATACAATAAGAGTATCTTGAGTGAAGTCTGGTGTCGGCTCTGAAGGCACTGCCGCAGGGGTTGCGCCCTTCAAATATTGAAATATGCCAGCACTCTGCTGGAGCAGCATAATGGCCAGTTTGAGACCCTCATCTGTGTCCAAATGTTGGCTGCATGGCAGCGATGTTGAAGAGAACACAGACCTTCTCGTACATTAAGGAGGTATGTGCTAAAAATATGTCGAGTGATTAAAGAATAAACCGGTTGTTTCAACACAAAGGCAAGACTTACTCAAGCTTTTTTTACCACCGAAAATGGAACCTTTGTCGAAGGCATCCTTCCATTTGAAGGGTATTTGCAGCTCGCTGACTGAAATCTTTGTTTCCAGAGCGCATATCTGATCGTAGTAGCTAAATAATTATAAATAAAAGCGAAACCAAACGCCAGAGGCGTCGTATTATTGACTACGTCATCCCATTGCTTGTTTACGTCTAGCAAGTCGTTCTCTTTGTCCAACTCACTCTTGCGGTCAATCGTACGCATACATAAACAGATGTATATGTATATGCTTTGATTAACCGAAGCTATTTAATCTTTCATCAACCGGTATGAGTCATGCCCAAGAGTATTCTGCATGAAAACCCCTAGAAAACCTTTCGTTTCTAATTTCACAAGATACGCATAAAAGATTTCCAGCAAAGCCTCATACTTTTCAAAAAACTTCCAAATCGCCGTATGATTCAGTAACATATGCAGTGTGGAGTAATTATGTTACAAGTGTGGAGTATTTATGTTAAAAGAGGAGCAGCTCAACTGTAAAGCACTATGCAATGAACATATAGAGTACTCAAACAGCGAAAAGTACTTGCCCAGAGGTCTTCGGATTATTATGACTCCCCGGCCCGAAGTGTTTCACGAGTGAACGATCGGCTCTCTTTGGTGAGCAATCCAGAAGCAGCGAACTGCGGCATTAACTCAGTCGCACAACGACAGCGAAACGATGAGCGTGGGCATATTTCTTTGCGCTAGCCATCGTTTCAATGTATGTGTGCTATGTATGCACAAGCTCACATATGAATGTATGCGTTGCTTGTGAAGTTTGACAACAGGCAAATGCTTCGGCCAGCGGGCTGGCAGCCTAAAGTCAATTTTCTGTTTCGGCGTCGAGAGCCAAGAGACTAAAGCACAGTGGGCAAAAATGGTTATCTTGCGGCGAAACTTGTATAGCTTCGAAAACATGTGGCTTGACTTATGGCATAATTTTATTTAGTAAATACATATTGATGTATTTCGAATTTTTTAGTTTTGGCTCATAAATTTTGTCAAAATTAGTACAAACATAAACAAAAAAAATTATAGTTGTTGCATAATTTTTTATCGATATTATAAATTTGATATACAAATAAGAATAGAAATGTGAATATTTAATCTACCTACTCAATAAATTATAAATGCACAAATTTTCAGATGTTAAAAGTTATTGCCGCTAAATAACCATTTTTGCCCACTGTGCCTCAATCACTGGCTCTCGACGCCGAAACAGAAAATTGACTTTAGGCTGCCAGCCCGCTGGCCGAAGCATTTGCCTGTTGTCAAACTTCACAAGCAACGCATACATTCATATGGTAGCTTGTGCATGCATATACGCACACAATGAAACGATCGCACAGCGCAAAGAATTGCACCCATGCTCATCGTTCCGCTGTCGTTGTGCGACTGACTTGCTGCCGATGTGCGCTTTAACGAAGAGAGCCCGTCGCTCACTCGTGAAACACTTCGGCTTCCGGGGTCCCATTGTCCGCATTGCGTTAGATGAGTAGATTCCGCTGTTTGAGTACTCTATATGTTCGATGCTTAGTGACATAACCCAGTGAACATTTGCAAGAATGTGTAATTTTTAAATAGAAAGCAATTTGTTATGAGTGTGCTTTAATATTAATATTTATTGGTGAATGTTACATAATGTTCTCTACTGTCTTTAAATGTTTTTAGTGACTGCTCAAATTCATGTTGAACAATTATTTATTGAAACTGCTCAGCTAGATTCATTTCCCTCACGATAGTGATGATGCTAAACGCAAACTTTGCCACCTTAAAGTAGATGTGGAGGATATTTTAATCTTAATTTATTAAACTAAAGGTTTACTTACTGTGATATTACTGTTCATCGTGATCGGGATAATACCGCCAGCTATGAACACAATATGCTGTTGGGCTTGGTGCATGAAGAAAATTAGTGTCTGTTTATACCGCTTCTCTGCATCGATCCACTTTGAGTGAAATAGTCTGGTTGCCAATTCATCACATTCGTCCATTAGTAAATTGCAATTGTAGCAAAAAGGAAAAGTCTCTATGAGAACTGCGAGGGCAAACATAGATGATGAAATACCACGCCAAAGATTTGAGAAGAAGAATATATTAAGCAGAGTTAAACCCAAAACACAGCCAATCAGTGCGAACTGAACAAATATCGTCCCCGATATCATTGGGTGTATCGTATGGCAGCATCTGGCAATGAAGCAAAGAACGTAACACATCTTTAGTGGATGCAATCTATTTTAATATACCTGACCTACTCAACTATCATCTTATGATCCTTGATACAGTTGACCAGTTGTTCATAGTTTTCTTCTTCTGTTAACTCGGGATTACTGCGCAGCTTGACTACCCGTTCCCTTAGCAAATCGAAATGTCCGCGAATAAGAAGTATGAATACCAATAAATAAGTGTCGGCAAGTAGATCTTGAGTCACCGCAACGCTCATAACAAAATACTCAAATGTAGCCTCTGCGATCAAGCTTTTCAGATTGTCATGCCAGTCCAGAAACGGATTGTATAAGGAATAAGGTGGTCTGCCACTGAACAAATAGGAGAGATATGTGGAGACCGTATAGGAGTTGTAGATTATGTTGAATATGAGAAAAACATAATTGGTGAAGGCAACTCTCTCGTGCACCTTCTGACGCTCATCATCGCTCCGAGCACGTTTGTCCAGTTCGTCCAGAATATCCTCGGTTTTCCGCAAGCGCCAAAGATTATGATAGAGTATAGTACTTTTAATAGAGCCACCGTACGCATTGATGCCCACCTGCAACGAGGTCAAAAACTCATCTGGTGTAAAATTCTTGAAATCCGTTATATAACTGAGCGCGAATGCAAGGGGCAGGTAGACTGCTCCAATAGCGAATGATATAAAAGTCCACAAATGACAGATATGACGTATTATTCCTTCTTTTGGTGGCATCCATCCAAATCCTTTCATTATCCAATACATATAGATACAGCCATCACGGGATGTGACCTTTTCCGTTAGTGGAGCAGCTTTTATGCGTCCAAAGAATTTCTCCAACATTGTGAATTGTTTCTTTAACTTTGAATCCTGTTGTGGTGCACATGGGTTTATATAGACGTGATTTAGTTGTAAATTGACAGCAATATGGGCAAGCCTTAATTTGCATTGACTCAGCAGATGTTATATTTTCGCAATCCACTTCAGGGTCCACAGTGAACATTTAATACCCTCATCAGTTACACGTACATATGCTTTTCAATTTTATTGAATGTGCCTTGAATAAAAGGGTATTTTTGCGAGTTTGGTGTGAAATAACCGATTGAACCAGGTCTATGTAGTAATTTCGAAGGTTTAATTATTAAAACCAATAACGAAGCAAATTGATTTGTATCCCCAAACAGTAATTGAGCCATTTCTTTTGTATATGTAATTACATAGTAGACTGGAAGCCAATTAGCAATATTTGACGAATTTTAAAGAAAATCCTTGTCTTTCTCACACCTGGGACCTTGAATTTTAGAAATTGGTTATAACTACTAAAAACAGTGCATGTATTTGTATATAGCCTTTCAGTTGTTAAAAGTAAAGTAAACACATTTATTGTTTTCTTATAAACGTTTTAACTTTGTATTTGAATGCATTGGAATAAATAGTTTTGAGATTCAGATGAACAATATATAAAACATGTAACCTCACACATAAATATTTATCAAAACTTATGTTATTTTATTTGTACAGAAGACTAAAAATGCAATAACTTTATTGTTGTATAAGGTTTGTAAAATGTGTAGGCTTCGACGTTCCGTTGAAAGGCAAAAGCCACAATGTCAGCCAGTGCAATAAAGGCTGCTATGGAGTTTTATTATTACATTATTTATCGAAACTGAAATAAAGAAGTTTTTAAAATAAATGCATTGTAATGCAGTCATTTATAGTTACCTGTGTTAAAATTAGTTTAGTTTGTCTTTAATCTTGTCAAACGTGTTCTTAAGGCCATCCTGTATTTCGTTTGTAATTTTGGTAGTATCGTTCTCCTTATCGTTGTAGTAAACGAAGTAGACCACTAATCCGATAATCACGAAGACAACAAAGAAAGCGCTGATTATGGACACCAGCATGCTTAGTGCGCAGCTGAAGCAACTAAAACGAGAAAGGGTAAACAACATTTATCATCAATTGCTATAAGAATTATTGGCAAAAATATATTTTGAGAAGTAGGTCTATTTCTAATTTTGTGAATGCATTATTCAAGAAATGCATAACATTAACATTCCTTAATTAATTAATGCTAATGGATGGCATCATTAAACGCATATGAATGCTAATTGCTCTAATGTAGGTCCTGCATATACATACATACATACATACATATAATATATATGCTCTTACAACCCTTGTGTACACGCCCTTATTTAGTCATTGCGTTACAGCTTATACTTATAGAAATGTCAATTTGACGACTGGCGCCCAACTGGCGGCTATCTGAAAGTTATTCTTGTGGTGCTCTATTTCAAGGGTGGGATAAACAAAGTTAAGTCGTCGCGACTGAGTGGTGCCGGGACTGCCTGGAGACTGGCAAATGTGTACATACATATGTAGGAGTATGAATTTCAATTCAGGCATTTGTATCTGTGTAATACATAACATAAACAAACGAATGTTCTAGTTGAGCGTGCTCGATGAGAAATAGTTTGTATAAATGAGGGAAATGGCAATGGCACAAGATATTTGTACATACAAACATACATACATACATTCGACAGTATTTACAAAACCAAGATGATGATACAATACCCCAAAAGTTTTACTGCGGCATTTATTGTTAATCTTTGCTAGCAATATTGAATGTTTGGCACACATTATATTTCACGGACAGACATGACTAGTTCTCTTGATCCTGGTTGAGAGTGTATATGTACTTAATGGGGTTTGAATGTGTTTCGTAAGGTGCGTTGCTTGCTTCAGGACAAATTTTATATACCCTCTGTATGAGGGTAAAAACGTACGTGCGCATTTCGGGACGCTGGAATTGCCCCTATGCATGTACACATGTAATTGGATTTCTAGATGTCTAAATAGAGATACATACATATATATTGTACGTAATATGCATTTGTCATGAAACCACCAGAGAATGCGTATGCATATGTAAGTATGTATGTGGACAATGTTTGTTTATATATGCGTCATTAGCAAGGATCCCCAATCATGATGTCAGCAATAAAACGCGCCATGGCACAAGATATGTATATAAACAAGACAACACACACTTGTTGTTGATGTTTGTGTGTACATCTTAAAGAGAATGATATTGTTTAAAGAGCACGCAGAATGCGAACTTCTTTAACGCGCTCAAGCGTTTGTTTGCTTTGTAACTAAGATTATACCGCGCTTTGTGTACACGGATTGCATGACAATGGGTAGGCATGTGTATTTATACGAGTGCGTCTATGAATATGTACACATGTATATGTATGTGCGTATGTGAATAGGCTTGCTTCCGTTTTTAAATAAGTAACACCGGCACAGTCAATTTGTATGGTTTTCACTGTTCACTTTTGCTATGTGTGGATGTTTGTATGTATGTACCTATGTATGTAAATGAATAAAAGTATTGTGTATTGGGTATACAAATAATACATGCATCTTCACATGTACATGTTTTTTCTATTTATTCATACTCCTTATATAAGTAGCATTTCTCTTTCAGCCTACTACTGTAGTAAAGATATATACAAATGTACATACATATGTACAGAAATAAAAGTACCCAGATATAATTAAATTAAACTTACCAGCACGCTACGTTCCCGGCTAGACATTTGCACATTTTGCTCTAATATTACAACTTTTCCTAAAGTAGAACAGAACAGAAGTAGAACAGAGTATTAAATTTAATTGTTGCCCAAGTAATTGTAAAGTTAATTTAGTTAATTTGTATACTTGTTCCACATATACACGATGTTTAAGAACATTTAAAATTGGAAGAAAGGATTTAACTTCTGTTAATAAAATTATTTTCTCAAACAATTGAATGAGCGTCTTTGTCGTGTAAATGCGGAGTCTGACACAATACAACACAACTTACCACGCCAGAAGATGGAGAGAAACTGAAACTGAAACGAATTGTAGCTGGCGGCAGCTGCTGCTCGGCAGCAGAGTGTGTTCGGAGAGAGCATGAACAGAAACGGAGGTCGGTAAACAAATTTGCGCGTACAGTGCACTGCTACAGTGACGCGGAGGTGAGAAGAACCACTCGAAAAACCGTTCAACTAAGTACAAAATAAACAAATAATATGTAACTGTCGTAAATTATTATTTATTTATTTTATGGTCATTATAATTGACAACTAATCTACTTGTATATATTTATACATCATTCTCATTATTTGCCCAGTAGTATATTTTTCTCATACACTTTTTCAATCTACTATACATATATTAAGAAAATTCTGCACAAATACAAGTTGGTACCACTGTGTGTGGTATACACATACATAGCATGCATGTCTTAAGTACGTGAGAGTAAAAGGGGATAGCAGGAATGAAAATGTTTAAGCGAGGCAGTCTCGTACATACATATGCATTTGTGTGAGCAGAAAAGAAATAGTGCGGGGAAAAGCGAGAGAGAGAGATATGTACACAGAAAGTGATGTGCGATCTCTCACTTGAAGTTCAAGAGGTGGAGAGAAACATGAATTTTGCTCTCTTTTAAACTTACTCTGAGAGGGCAAAACCCACCACACTGCAATTGCTTTTTTCACCATAAGAAATGAAACTGCTTCTTGATCACCTGCATCTTTAAATCTGGCTTTGGCAAAGCCATTACTCGTGTACATACAAATTGTTGGGCTATACATACAATATATGTACATAAATAAATATGTAGATGTTGTATGTATACATAAATATATGTAAGTCACGATGGGTTAAGAATCTAGCAGAAAACGATAAGTCGCTTCTGCATTTACAGTATGTCAAGAAACACGTTACACATATGTATGTACATAACATTAACATGTACATACATATGTATAAAGAGTTACATACATGTGTGTATGTATGTATTTTATCTGTAATCAGTAGTCTGTACAAAATTGCTGCTCCCTCTCTCGCTTGTATTATGTTAATACATATTTACATATATACACACAATGCATGTTTGTGGTTAGATATGTACGTAGGTATATAGAAGATATTTACATATGTACATATGTTCCTTGAATTATTTCGAAATTTACGAAGATAATGTCCCCCCAGTAATAAAATAGCTGACATTTGATTTTTAGTGAATACGTTTTGTATTTGTATATTAAATAATCTGATATAAAAACATTATACAGGATATTTTGTTTCAACTCGTACATTTGTATGTGAACTATGTATGTATATCTAATATGTATATGTATATAACTTAATTGATTAATCCAAACATATGTTATATATTGCTTTCATCAATCAGGTGCGTTTGTTCTTAAAAATAAATACATATATGCATATGTATATATACTTTATGTACACTTATTTATGGGCAAGAATATTGATATGATACCTACATCTTTATGTATATCTATTCTGTGTATGTATGTATGTACATCGAAGTTGTATGTTAAATTGTAATATGCAGACGATTTTACGTCAATATGGCAGTTATTATTTAAATATTTTAAAATATATGTATTTACCTGTGAGACAAAATAAGATTCTAACTATACAGAGGACAGTTTGGAGACTAATCAACCATAAAAATAAGAGTCGTAATAGGAATAGCACATTTGAATGACTTGTCTTAAAGGTAACTGGGGCTTGCCAATAAATAATACTCAAATTTAATAGAAACTATACAATAGAGAAACTCCAGTCACCCTCAAATTGTCGGACTTCAACTTCTTCAAGTTCCACAAGCATAAATAACCACATAGTAAAATTGTGACAACATTTAACCAAATTCAAAGAAACTACATACTATATACGGGCATCATAAAACTGAGTAGAACTATTTGATATTTCTAGGAAAACAGATCTTAAACATTTTCGGTGCGTAAAAACTATTTGCAAAGTCCTCAACACGCCTGCCTATACGAGATAAGTAAACTAACTACAACTTCAAACGCATAGTATACAAAGTGGTTCGCAAGGAATCGTATAACGACTCGTGCTTCAAGGATAACGAGCCTTAGAGGCTATCACATATATATATGGGTATGGGTTCTTTACATATGCTCCACGGTCTTCGTATAATGTTATTATGAATACTGCGGCGACTCGCCGCCCGATGCTATCTTCTTGACGCGACTGACATCGTCATATGCAATGGAGAATACGCTCTTCTTCTCTGCAATCGGATTACGACGTCCCATGCTGTTCATCAGGGAGTTCATGGCTATGCCCGAATCGTGGTCATCCTCCAGAGTGGACGCATTCAATTGTTTCTGCACATGCGACGAGTGGGAGGTGTGTGGCACAGCATTTCCGGGATTGTCTGCATTGAGATTGAGATTTATTTTAGATTTCGATATCTTTACTTCGTTCTCTTTAATGGGCGATGGCTTCGGCTTGGAGCGCTGCGCTGCATGCTCCTTGTCCGCATGCGGCGGTGTCTCAGGATACATGTAGTGTGGCAACTTGGTGGGTGGAGGTGGCACTTCGGGTGCATTTTCGCGTTCGAATCTATGCTCGGAGTGCTGCAGCAGCGGATGATTGGTGTCAGTCTCTATTTTAGGCTTGTGCTGCTTGTTCAGGGCTCGATCTTCTTTCAACAGGCGGCTGCCTTTTGGCGGAGATTTGCGTGGAGCCGGCTCCGGCTTAAATTTGCCTGAGTCATCATATGTTGCTTGATCTTCCGGCTTGTGGGACATTCGTCCCTTCGAAACGCGTTTTCCAGGCACATCAACTTTCTTCTTGGTCGACAGCTGTGACTTGGACGATTCCGTGGATGTGCGCCCGCTTTGCGAGGGCTTCTTCTTACTGTAATACCACTCCATATATTTGGGCACATTGCGAGCACCCGCCTCGTCGGGACCGGCCAGCTCGGTTTCACTCTGATAGATTCGTTCGGTTGAGGATCGCTTCGTGCCGCCAATTTCACTCACAGTTGTAGTGACGTTTCTTCCATTCTCACTCATGGCACCTTCATATTTTGAATTGGATACCCGGTTGTGTGGTGGCTCGGAAGATGTTTGCTTTCTTGAATTTTGACTACGTCTCGAGCTGTCCCGTCGCGACAGCCTTGGCTGGGCCTCTGGCTCGGTTTCTCTCGTCAACGATGGCGATCTTGTGCCTTTGCCTTTGTTTTGGTGTGATAGGTTCTTCACATGCCCTTCCATTAGTTCGCCGTCCCTTGACCGCTTGGCATATACACTAGAACGTTCATGGCCATAAGAAGAGTTTGTATTCGTTCTAATTACAATCTCATCATCGTCTGAGTCCACGGAGTATTCGGTATCGTTCTCATCGACTTCCCCCTCCGAATTGTCATAGTACTCTTGAGGCACGTTGTGGCTTCTGTATTGTCGCGGACTAGCATGTTCGTCTAGGGAATCTGAGATTTCCATTAGAACCTCTCGGCTTAAGGGTTCAGCCTTGTGCCTGGCTCTGAATTCTTTCGGTTCAGCATGGTCTGTCTTACGGCTTTCATCACTCAATTGTTTGCGTAGAATGCTAGTTTTTGTTTCTCGCAAAGGCTTTTTGGGTGGTACACGCTTCTTCTCGTATGCCTCTTCTTCCTCTTTAATGGGTGTTCTGATCTTTCGCTTGACATCTTCTACCATGACTATTCTTTTACGCTGGTGTGGCTCGCCTCGTATCCTAGATCGTTTCTTGGGCCGACGCCGTTTTATCCAGTAAACTCCTTCGGGACTGTTTGGTGGACTGAACCGTACATATTTGTATTCATCCTCCGACATGGAATCGTCGTTCTCGCTACGCGCTCGTCGTCGCGCGGTACCCCCCACTTGCGCCTGAGAGCTGACCGTAGTCCTCTCCACGTAGTTCTCAGCCGGTTCGGTTTGTGTGCCAGCGTCGCAGTCCGTCTGCGTGCCAATGGCCATCGACTGGCCTGGAAGACTTTGTGTTTCTAAAACTACCTCGTGCTGACTGTACCGCGACTCCAGTTTCTCCTTCTCCATCAGAATCTGACGCAGTAGCGCATTCTGTTGCTTCAGCGAGTGCTCAAGCTCCTGGGTAATTGACTGATTCGATATGGCTGCTTGCATTTGCGATGCCCCCTCGACACCCTGCACCGACTGTGTATGGATTACCTTTACCTCGGGCTCTGTCTGCGAGTAGACTATGCTATTTGGTCCCGATTTTCCAAAGGGAAATGTATCGCCTTTGAGTGTTGATCCTTGTTGTATTTCGTTTGGCATAGATTGTATATAGGTTGCGCCGGGAACAATGTGATAATGTTCACGGATTATCTGCTTTCCGTCAGGTTGCTCTTCAATGAATCTTCGCATCAGGATCTCCTTGCCCGTATTGTCAACCATTAATAACTGCGGATGCGAAAGGTTGTTTGATGTTTTCATGGGAACGTTTACATAAATATTATCATCGTCCAGTGTGGGCCCGTCGCGGGTCTTGTCTCTGGTCATTAGTTGTAGAATCTCAACATTTCCATCCTTAATGAACAGTTCTCGCTTATTTTTGAGACTGTTTTGCGTAGCATTTAGATCGATGTCGCTACCACGATCGATTTCGTGTCTTCGCATTGAATCGTCGTCGATCTGGCGATTTTCAGAGTCGTAGTTCTTGCTACGTGCATGTTCCAGATGTCTGTTCCCCTTGGCACGGCTAAAGTTTTCCTTGACTTCGACCAGGTTCTGGTCATCCATGACGTCTTCAATGTAAACATCACGATCGTTGATTAAATTAGTTCTAGAATTATGGAAACTATGATGAGCATCTTCTTTGGTTGTGCGATTATTCCTGAAAGCATAATATCAACATATTAACAGAAGTTTTTGAAATTTCCTGCATTCATAACGTACTTGATGCGGACGCGTCTTTGCTGATACTCTGCTGATTGGCTGTGACGCATTACATCGCCATCATTGTGGACACCGGGCTGTTGCATCTCTACGTTTTCGTCAGACTGTTCGCGGCCATCGCGGAACTCCCAGCGTGTGGGTTTCGTTCGTGTATCGGATGGCTTCTCCGCTGACCAAGCCTCTCGTCTTCCCATCCACTCTGCGACCTGTAATGTGCAGTAAATCATACACATACAATTATAGATTAATTAATTCGAAAAGAAAGAAGTAAAAGTAATTTCAAATTATATGTTAAGTGTAGAAATCAGAAAAATGAAAGAAATAAAACCTTCAAAAACATTGTGAGTTACAAGGAAAATAAGTTGTTAAGGAGTGTGTCCGTTTTGGTTTTTGTAATGAATATAATAATGGAAAAACTTAAAATAGATAACTAACGAAATTGCCATTTTGTGAGTGTGTGTTTGAAGCTTATTTTGTTTTGATTATTGATTGCAAGAACTCTACTGTGTGATTCGAAAATGATCAAAATCTACCTGAACAGATTTTGTTTGTTTTCCATTTGCCATTTCCCTATGCACTAGATGTACATCGTCTTCAGTTTTACTGATATTAACTATTCTTTTGCTACAAGAGAAAAATAAACAATTAAAGATGAGATAAGTGTTGTGAATGAATGGGAATTATTTGAATGAGTTTCGCAAAGTTATTGATTCTTAACTCTGTACTTAGTCTTTGGTACGATTCTATAAACTTTTGTAAATTCAGTTAGTGAAATCGAAACTCTTATGATACACATGCGGACCAATATTCGTTATTTATTAGTTGTTTCTTTCTTATCGGGATCTGTGTGAAGAGCTCAAGTAGGGCAGCGGACACAAGGTACATATTTCATAATAGTTGATTATCAAACTCGTTAGGGCTTTGTTAAAAGTTTGTTATTGACGGTCATTATGGTACACATAACGTTCAAGTATTATTGTGTTTGAATATTTAGGTGGAATTATTAACAATGATGTGGCATTTTTCGTATAGCTTCGTATGGTATTTTTTCCAATTGTAGTACCATGTCTTGCATACCGAGACTAAGTTACCGAGTCAATAAGCAGGGGTCGAAAGTAGGGGATAGTTTGCAACATTCGGTTGGGGTTCATCTATTATAGAAGGGGCGGTACTTACGAGGTTGCTCCATAGAGTGGACACCAAGAACAGATACAGCAGAGCAGCAGGATCAAGATGGTGAGGGCCACCAGGGTGGCCAACAGGATGAGTAGCCAGAAGAGTACCTTGTTCTCGGCCTTGTACTGCGTCTGCACGGGAGTGAGAGTCTATTAACGCAAACTAGTCAACAATTCTAACATTCTCTCTCTCTCTCAGATAACTTACATCTGTGTCGGCTCTATCCTGGGGCATTATGGCGTACGAGTTGTTGTACTGCGAGAGACGCTGTTGAATCTGCGAGATGTCTACCACGGACGAGCTATCGTAGAGCACTGTGGCAGTGACCACGCTGCGCTCCTTGATGTTGGGATTGCCATTGGATATCTCCTTTGCACCAGGCTCTTCGGGCTTCAGTGCACGCATATCGTGTATGAAAACCTTGCCTCCCGTTATGGCCGACAGAGTTTCCTCGGTCTTGCGCTTATCCGGATTGAGGCCGGGTACCACAAACGTCACAGTTCGCTTGCGGCTTTCTGGCGGATAAATGCGTATGGTTGTTGTTGAGAAGCGCACCGGCACGCCCAGATCGTAAGCTCGAGCGGTCAGTATAAAGAGATCTCCCTCCTCCTCAGGAATGACCGAGGAGGGTGCAGCACGTCGGCTACGCTCGATGACTTGCTTCTTCGAACGCAAATGTATCTTTTCGCGTACAGTCAACTCGCCCGTAACCTTATCCAATATGAAATTATTCTCATAATTGCCATTGATCAGTTCGTAGCGCACAATATTGTTTGGTGCTGTGGCATCCTTGTCTGTGGCATGAATATATGCGCTTGTAGTGAAGCCATCTAGATTGGGTGACAGTATGAACTCGTACAGTTCCTTATCGAAGATGGGTGTCTCATCGTTCACATCGATTAGCTTGATAATCAACGGTACCTGGGCCCGATTACCATTGCCATCCATGTCGCGTGCCTCCACATACAGATGATACTCAGGCATCACTTCCCGATCGAAGCCGTGAGTATTCGTGGATACCGAGATCAGACCGCTCTCTGCATCCAGATTGAGCGACGTGTTGAGATACCCCAATATGGCAGTGTACCGCACTTTGCCACCCAAACCGGAGTCCAGATCTGTGGCATGTACCTGCACAACCTTTGTGCCCACTGTCATGTTCTCCGGAAGTTCCACTGTATAAGTTGGCTGATCGAATACCGGTTGATTGTCATTAACATCGTTAATGTATACTGTGACATTAACGATGGCCGAGAGATTCGTGGCCGGTCCTAACTCTTGGGCGAGTATCTTGAACTCCACCGAATGGCGCTGCTCGTAGTCCAGCCAAGAGTTGTCGCGCACCCGAATAAGAAACGATACACTGCGCTCGGCCACATTCGGCGAAATCTCGAAAGTTCCATTATTGTTGAGCAGTGTCAGTGAGAAGACACCGTTTTTGCCAATATCATCATCGTACACGCGCGGCACATATGGATCGACGAACGTCAGAGCTGTACCCTGCGGCGCATTCTCGTCCACCCTCGAGACGTAGCTGCAAAAAGTAAGGAATCAATTGGTAGAGGGAAGGGGGAAGAAACGACAAGAGGAAGCAGAAACAAATCGTGAGCGAGTTATTAGCATGGAAGAAAGAACTACGAGTATGTAAATGCTGCAGCAAATCGACCAATCGACCGATGAACCAACCAAGCAACAGACCAACAGACCAACAGACCAACAGACCAACCAAGCAGTCGACCAAGCAAACGACCGACCAATCGACTAGGAAGCAGCCCACGACGCGCTGTGGTTCAAATTTTGTTGAAGGTATTTCAAGTTTGGCGGAATTCGCTGGGACGAACTGCGCTTGAAAGTAAGTTGGCATAAATTGATATAGTCGTTGTTTTTCTACTTTTTTTTTTTTGGTTTTCTTTCTTGATGTGGCTGTAATCTTATCGTCTGCACTGTGGACTGTTCGAAATTTATGTAAATGCATGTGGCAGCACATCTTGTTGTTGTTGTAGTTGGTCTATGTATGCGACTTAATATAGTCGTCGTGGGCAAGCCGAGTACACCGAATTGCGGTAGGGCAGGTAGGTAGCAAAGAACTTGTTGGGTTGAATAACACTGAATACTCTGCAAACACTTTTGAATTATTCTGTGACACTCTTTGGAAGTGTTTGTAAAAGTGAATCTACAATTCTATAAGCAATTATTATGATAGATCTATACGCACATTAATTTCTTAGAGTTGGTCGAGCATTCGCTGTAAGACTGGGTATCTGCTAGTCGATCAGAGTGCCCGGGCACCACTGGAGCATTATTACATGTTTCATACTTGCATACTTACTGATCGTTCTCGAAGTAAGGCGGCGAATTGGTACGATCCGGCAGAAAGAACGCCAATTGCACCGTGGAGGCCATGGCTGGAGGTTCGTCACGACCAACCTTAACTTCTTCCGCAATTACAGTGAGCAGGACAGGATCGCCCACATGCGTTATGGCAGCAATGTCTTCGAGAGGGCGCATTAGGAAGATTTCACCTGCAACCAAAGGCAAGAATTGAAAACAATTTAAATTTGTTAATTTCAGCTGAAATAGAAAAAAGTTAAATGAACTAAAAGGGAAGCTATAAAATCGAAACGAAATCATATCTCAACATCTTTGCGGTCAATAAAAAGATAACACTTTTTTCCAAGAAAATATTCGACAAAAAATATTATTATATGAAACTGGCTGTAAAAAGTCTGAGCTGACATCCATGGGAACTGCTGCACTTGGCGAGAAAGAAGCAAAAAGAGAACGCTCTCATAGTTATGGAGTGGACGAAGTGGCCGAGTTATGATCATTAATGGGTTCATTTCACTTTTTTGCTCGCCAGTTGCTTAAATTATCTGGGGGGACAAAGGAAACAGAAAGTAATCAGGTGCTGCGATGAGAACGAGAATACTTTTTTTTCCAGTTTCCTGTGAATGTGAGTTTGCAATACTTTTAGTTTGCATATATCTGTGGGTAGATGTCACACAAGTACCAGTATTCATGCGGCAATCAGTATTTGCATATATTTGGTCACTCACTAATCAAGTCTAATCAAATGCATCGTCAACTTTGATTGCCAGTTGGCAATTTCAATATCTGCATATAACCAAAAGGTACAAGAGATAAATTCTTCTGGCTTGCTTCTTCTTGAAATGTAGAATTCTGTCAATTCTGGCTGAGGACGACCGCAAAACCGGGCTAACAAATATGCCCCATGCACACACAGACACGGATTCACACTCACACACATTCGAAGTTGCGATAGAGATTCGAAATTTTCAACGAAAAGCAAAACAAAAGGTACCATAGACTTCAGATGGCAGACACCAGACACCAGACACCAGTCTACCTGGGAGCCTGGCCTGGGCCACAACCAGAGACAGAGACAGAGACAGACACAGAGCCAGAGTCATTGCCATCAAACTGGCAATGAACCAGACGAGCACGAAACAAGGAAGCTGAGCTCGAGCAATCATTACTCGTGTGGAGTGCGGGTAGGGTAGGATAGCGAAGGGAAGGGTAGGGTAGAGTCAGAAGACAGCGAGAAGCGAAGCCTAGAGCCAAATTGCAGTTTCAGAACTTGGTCACAGCGAACGTATCGCGCTGCAGATGAGCTTCACTATCTAACGAGTCTAACGACGGACCAACCGTCAGACCATCCGACGGACCGTCAGAACGACCGGATTGCAGCTTGCCCGTTCGATTGCTGTTAAGACTGTTCTTGCGCTGTAGTTATGTTAATATGTCGTTCTCTCTGACGTTGTCGTATCCATAAAAATAGTTATAAGGGTAGAACAGCGCTTTATGCAATTGTAACAGACAGAAGAAAGCATTTCCGCATCTTGAGGATGTCAGATTTTGGTCTTGCATTGAATCAATCTATGTTACCTTAGTAACGGGCCAAGCCAAGTTAAGTTACCAATGTTATGTTAATCTGTTAAATGAAATATATTTCTTACCACTTGTATCGTTGATGTCAAAAAATGATGTAAACGGATTGTTCTCAGAGACTAAACCATAGCGTACTTCACGCGGATTTCCTTTGTCGCCATCTTCCGCATGAACTTGCAATATCTTCAAGAATATGAATACTTTGAATAGAACTCTTGTAACCACGTAGCTGTTTGCGATAATTACCTTGTCGCCGGGAAGAATACCAGGTGGTAATTTTGTAACTGGAGGCGCCAGTGTAAACACGGGTGCTTGATCTTGTACATCCTGCACAATGACAACAATTTCCATGCCCGCAATATTACGTCCATCCTGTCCGGGTTCAGCATATGCATCCTAAAGTTAAACACATTATTTAACTGAATTATTTAAGCTACCATGATGGACAGACGTACATTGGCCAGTATCGTTAGGTGGTACATGGCTTGTTTCTCAAAGTCTAAGGGTCCCAGTAGGAAGACGGTACCCTCCGTTGTCTCGGGCGATATAATTTTCTGTCTTATGGCAAATAATGGTGAGCCCTAAAGTTTTTACGAATTACATTGCTTGGTTATATGCTCTATACATATCATATATTTTATCAAATCACTTACCCATAACTCGAGGTAGACTGGTTTTTGATAAAGCGGATTCTTTCGGGCAATTACATAGTCGAGTTCTGTGCCTCGTTTTGCATCCTACGAGAAGAATTGTGTGAAGTTAGTTTTAATATTTAACTACATTTATTTACTACTTCAAATTAAGTTTATTATTAAACGTTGTAAATAATCGGTACGAAAATTAAAATGTGCAGAAACACAAATGTTACATCAAAAAACATCGATGTTTTATATGTAAAACGTTAGCAAAGATCAATGTTTCTGCACCTTTTGACGAAAACACTTAATTCACTTTTAGTTTACATTTTAAAGATTAAAAAAAGATTTGGAGATAATGTTCGACTAAAGTTGAAAAGCGTGAAAACGGGGTGGTCAATATAGTAAATGATCTAGTCACGATTAGTGGTTTGAACGTTTGCGCAAATTTGAAAAGCCATTACGAATGCTTTTATTATTTATTTCTGATTTTCAACAAACTGAGCAACTGTTTTCCAAGTGTATTTTACATTTTTAAATTGACAAACCAAGAAAAAGAATATCATGCGCCAGACTTATGAGTTTGATAACAGTTTAAATGAACCTAGATAGCAAGTAAAGAGGGCTGCACTACAGCAACATATGGAATCGCCATGAATTTTACTCAAGTAAAGCCTCAAATCAATATTGTTCAATGGCGAATGCTATTACGTTCAATAACAGTTAGAAAGAATGATCTTTATGGCTTGGGTTCACATTCGTTCTAGCGGAATTGGACACGTATTAATAACGTGAACGTATGTAATAATGGCTGACAGAAAGGTATTTCTATTACAAACAGATTTGAGGTGCATGATTAGAACTTATCGGGATGATGATGTCGGGATGCTGCGATGTTGGGGCGTACTCACCTCGGGTATCATAATGATGCCCGGCTTGTGTGGAAATATGAGGTCGTGGGGTGTACTGAAATTGGTCGCTGTAATTGAGCACAATTGCATGGCTATGCCACCATTTGTGTCCTTCACGGAGACCTGGAAGTCGTAGTAGCGGCCCGGCTCGAGGCGACGCTGCAGCACAACATTTGCCTGACAGACCGAATTGTACTTGGTGCATGGAAGCGATTCCACCTTGACGGTCGACGACGATGCATCGCCCATAAACTCAAAGGTCAGTGGATAGTCGAACTCCTCGTCAGTTGCACGCAATCTGTAGATTACAGAGCCGACCTGTGCGTCGGCCGGCACCAGCACCAGCCTCATGCGCGTGGAAGGGTCGAATTTGGGATCCACTCCGTGAACGTGATGTAGACACAGAATTCCAATTAGGAGGCTGATTGTCAGCAATCGATAGGCGGTCATTGCGCCCAGCCATGGGCCAAACTGCAGACTTGGCCAACTTGGCCGTTGCTGCTGCTGTTGCTGTTGGGAGGTAGGTGGTTGATAATAGTAGCATTCTTTCTGGCTGCCCTCGCTCGCATCTGCCTTCGTTCCAGTCCCGGTCCCGGTCCCGGTCCCGGTCCCAGTCCCAGTCCCGATGCCGATGTCGGTGTCTGTCTTGGAGTTCGTGTCGGTGTCGGTGTCGTTGGCGATGGCGATGTCGATGTCGGTGCTGGAGGTTCTCAGGCGGCATTGCGGCACATGTGTTGGGCTGTTACTTTGTTTGCGGTAATCGTTGCTACTGCTGGAAGCCATTGCTGGAAAAAGCACAGAAGACGGAAAGAATTATTGTCTTGAAAGGGCACGTATCTTTGCAGTTCGACGTTCGACAGCGTCGAACGAAAGTTGACTCATACAACAGATACGAATTTTCGACCTTGCTTAATTGCACATTTATTTACTCTGAACAGTTGAATGAATGAAATATCGTATTCACGTATTCAAGTGAACAATATCGTAAACAATATAGTAATCACGTATTCAGGGGGAGACCCGCACTTCGTTGTCATCTGTATATCTTATTTATATCTAACTGTAATATCTTCATGAATTAAATAGTTTAGATTTTTATTGTCATCTGATTTTTGTTTGTTTTGTTGTCTACAATAATTGGCAAACATGTTTCTTAACCTCGAAATCTTCACTTTGCATTGACAATTCAACTCTTCTTTCTCTGTGTGATTGTGTGATAACATTGATAAACAAAGTTCTTCTTGCACTTATTTAATTTCAAGTCCACCAATATATAAGAGTGCAATTAGATCAAGAATACCCCCAATTTTACGTAGCTATATTTAGCTAGTAGAGCCAAAATTGAACTTAATTAAACAGTTGAGCAATGCCGAGAGCCATGTAGGTAAGTCTCAAACTTAACCGAATCATAATTGTGTTACCTAAGACAAATATGAAAGCTTGTTTTAGATTGTTGCAGCTGATGTCGGAGCTGGAGCTCGAGAGTCTCGGTCTGAGAGTGTTAGTCTGTCTTGGGTTGGGTTGGGGTATGGGTTGGTCACCGCCGACGCCGCAACCACAAAAACAACAACAAGAACAACAACCACAAAACAGATGCTGAGACCCACAATATGCTGCGTCGCTTCCCGTGGCAGCAGTGCAACTTGAATTTGTTTTTCCACCTTCATGCTGTGCTGCTGAGCTCCGCATTGAAATTGGTTATGTACAATATATTGAATAATTCGAGGCCTAACACTTTCATTTTGGGACTAAGCACTTCGACTAAACGAATTACCTAATGAAGGGAAACATTTTAATTCGGCGAACTACTTAAATATATTAGATGCCGAGACAGATGTGACTATCAATTTGTTTTTAGTAATGCGTAGCGCATATGCGCACAGTGGGTAATGATGACGAATTTAGATATCAAAAATAGGTAAGCATATTTTATGTTAAGGGTATTTTACTACCTGAGCTTGCTTGCTATGCATTTAAAATTGTTTTATTTTCCTAATTGATATTCGCATTTGCTCCACTGTGCCAAGTTGGCGGCGAAACCAAAAACGAAGCGACACGGTCACTAAGATAAATCGATTTGGACTGAGTTCAACATAAATTTGTTGAGTTTCGTAAGCTGGAGCTACCACAAAATCAGAGCTTGCTACAGAAGCGACACACACCTGAATACATATGAGTCTTTGTCTATGTGTGTGTGTGTGTGTGTGTGTGTGTGTGTGTGTGTTTCAATGCCTTTGCTTCAGTGTTTAATTGCCTACCGCAATACGGTTTCAATGTGCAACTAATGTTGGGAACCTCAATCCGATAATTTCCTGAAGATCATTTGCCTCCCTCCTCCTGCTCTTTAGACTTCCCACTGTACTTTCCATTTTACAGATGCTGTGAGGGGTATGTCGCACTCGGCTACGAAAAAGGCAGATAAGATCTCACGTCCCGGTTTCAGCAATGTGCCAAAGACTCGGCTCCGCTCTGGCAATTGGGTCAAGCAGTAAACTGTGCCATTTGAGCACATAAATTGTTGCAGACAAGTACATGGACGGACAGACATGCTAACAATTTAATCATCCAGCTTCCATTTTGGCCAAAAATGTGTATCAGGTTTCTTGCTAACGGTAAAGAGGACGTCCTCCTCTATAATAGCAGCTGTTGTAACGCCCAATTGACCGATTTTTAAAGAAGAAAAGAAAACTATAAAAGACTTGTGTATATTCCTTTTGTTCGTATTATATATGATATTTGTAAGCCAATGTAAGTCCCCTGCCCTCAGCCAGATTGATTGTATATATCTTAAGATTAAATGTATATTTTTAATAAATTCATTTAACCTTGTGCCTCGGCAGTTGGTCGACAGATTGAGCATCGATTTCGCAGAGACGTCCACACGTACGCACACTTACTGCAAGCACTGTGCACAGAACATTAAGTGGTCACGTCTGTGTCTGCCTAAACGCGCGATAATTTCCCAACGTCGAATCATGTGCGACAATTACGAGCGGTACTTTAGACGCATTTCAGAGAGAAATGTTTTTGTAATGTTTGCTGTAAGAACTGTGAGTGTGAGTGTGAGTGCCACTGTGAGTACGGGTTGAAGCCACTGTGTGTTGAACTAGTTTCTTTTTGCAGCCATCGTCCATTGTTGAGGGACAGCGCGTGGAGTTGAGTGGAATTGCTTAAGACATGCTTAGAACATTTAAGCGCTACATTTGCCAGTCGGCCAAGAAGTGCGAAGCACTTCTCTCTAGAGAATGCTCGATCATCATTATTCAAGACCAACTTTAAAAGGCAATTTGTCGCATAAAACTGAATAAATGAGAAGTACAGTACAGTACAGTTGAGCCTCGCTGCGGTGACACACTTAGAACAGAGACAAATGACAGAAACGGAATTAGCGATGGTAATGAAATGGCCCAAGGCCCGTTACAACCAGTCCAACCATTTAGGCGGGGCAGTAGGGGGTTTCGTTCTATGGTAATACACTTTTTATGTTAATTATTAGCAACTGCCTTGAGAAATTGCGTAATTTAAACGATTGCGCGGCCCACCTGGACTGTCATTTGAGTTACCCTCGGTCTATTAATAGGAGCACACCAGAAATACCCCCTGAAAACGGTAGCCGAACTCAAAGTCACAACAAGTACCTCCACTGCCGCCCCAGCTGGGATGGCTCTGGCTCAGATTGGCCCTCAACTGGAGCGAGCCGAGCTGAGCTGAGCTATTGATAAATATACCGATCTGTAGCTGAAGCTGAGGCTGCATCTGCATTTGCGGCTGTTGCTCTGCGCTCTGCGGACTCGAACTTATTGCCAATCCGGTTTCGGGCCGACGGACCAACTGTCTGGCCGCGAGTCGCGTTTCCACTAGCGAATTTCCAGTTTGCAGTTTGCAGTTTGCAGTTTGTGCAGCTGCAGCGTCGTGTCCTTAGCCAGCAGCAAGCACAGCGGCAGCTCCACAAGCGAATGACCAGTTATGTCAGTTGAGAAACAGCGGCGAGGCAACGTGAGAGGAGACGAGGCACGGCTCTGGCTCCGACTGGGGCTCTGGCCAACCTCACACCCTCGCAGTTGGCGCAGCGTCGTTTGAATTTACGGCCAAGTATGTTGCAATATTATGTTTTGCCCGCATTTGGCTTAGACAGGCTCCACTATTCGATAGAAACGAGTGTGAGTGCGCATTCGTAAGTAAAGCGCCAGTTGCCAGTTGCCAGTTGCCAGCCAGTCCCAGTTGCACTCGCAGTCTCCTTTGCCTTCTACTTCTTCTTCTCCTTCGCGTCCCCGTGCCCGTGCCCGTTCCCATTCCCAGTTGCAGTCTCCTATCCCCGTCTGTTACTTTTCGCATGCAGTACCATAGCGTACTGTAACGTAGCGTTGCCTACCTATTATTGCGCAACAATTGTAGCACACAATATTTGTGCCATTTGGTTAAATTTCTCTTAACACACATACGACAGCCAGTCGAGCAGACAGCCAGACAGCCAGACTGCCAGACTGCCAGACTGCCAGCAGCCTGAGCAACGATTAATGGCCATGTGATGCACTCTTCGGTCTTCGCCGATTGCCGCAAGGCGCTTGGCAAGATTTCGGTCAGTCCTTAAATTGTATTTTCCCAAAGCTTTGATTGACATCGTGAATTCATTAGCAGAGCGAGGGCCCAAATGATGAACATTTCGTATTCGAAATGAGTTTTCCCATTGGCTTAAATGGAGGCTTTTAAGTTGCAGTCTTCCAAACATGGGTTATGAAGAAAACTTGAGCAAATATGACCTTGCAGATCGTAAGGTAACTTAAAGTTTAGTGTAGATATTGATATTGTTCATAGTCAGATTGCTTTTAAGCTGTACTTTTTATAAAGAGATCGCAAAGCCTTAAGGCTAATCAGAAATATGTATGAACTGTGACATATTGATGATGTATGTTAGTCTGATAAGTGTCAGTGCAAAAACATAGCATGATATCCATTCATTTTTGAGACAACACAAATATATAATGAATATATAACTATATGTTATTATTATTTATATTCTATAAATCAAGTATATAGATTGGTGAATTACTTGAAGTCTGAATCATTCTATAAGTATAAATTGAACATCATAAGAGAGAATAGATTTATGATTCTGAATATCAAGTGTTCAAATTATTCAAATACTTGAGAGTCACAATCAATCTATAATTATGAATTGAACATTATATTTCATCATTTTAAGATAGCATACATTTATAATGATTATGTAAAGTTCATCAAACTGATGTAACCATTTAATATACAATACTATGATATCATTGTTAATAGAACTGGAACATGGGCAGGGAATAGAGTATGCAAAGTTCGTCTCTATAAGTTAAGCGCTTTGTCTGCACTACGATTAATGTCCTTCCTTGTTGTTCATAGTCTCAGTTCGGTATAGTCGGGTCTATTCGAGTCTTGTCTGGTCCGCGCTGCGTTGCGACCGCGCCAAAAATCGTGAGTTCACTCTAAAGCAAAACAAGATTTTGGGCGTTGTTCAATTTTTAGGCTGACTTCGCGGTCGCTGCAACATGCGGAAAATCCAGCAGCTTCGTGAGCTCTGCTGCTTTGGTCTCTTTTTGGTTGGGCTTGCAGCTTGGCCACGGCTGGCTCTGGCTCGGGGTCTGGCTGCATCAACTGGCTGTGCCTGCACTCAACTAGAATGAAAATTTGTGTTGCAAATAAAGTTGAACCCGATGGCAAACTAATCTGCTTCACGACAATGGACCAGCCAGGCAGGCAGCCAGCCAGCCGGAGCTAGGCATGCCTTGCAGGCAGCCAGGCAGTCAAGTCAAGTCGAGTCAAGCCGGGCTGGGCCGGGGACGCAGACTCGTAATCAACTTTTATTTGGCCGCACTCGTACTTCGGCCCCACGTTGCCCACCTCATGCCCCCCCTCTGTCTCTGCCGTTGACCGTCCTTCAGCACGCTAGATGCCTGTCTGAGCTCTCCTGCTGCAGTTCCATTACAGAGCTTGGATTGTTGGGCGCTGTCCGTCTTTGGATACCATTTCGACTATCCGCCTTTCGGTGCGTCGTCTGGGTGCCTCGTCAGCGGGTTTGCTCGATTGTGCATGCCCGTCTACTGCTTAAGTGTAGATATCTCTATGCATGTCTGTGTCTGTGTGTGTATCTGTGTATCTGCATATTTATGTGCATACATATGCATATATACATACGTATGGACTTTTTATTGCTGCAGCTGCGGGTGTGTTTTGGGTGCGCCCTCTCAGGTAATATGGGCGCATAAACAAGTTAAGAGATTCTAGCCAAAAATGCACGACTAAAAGATATCCTACATGACAGTAAGATATAATCGTTACTTGCGAAATTGTATGTCTAATTCAGGCTGAGCCAAACTCCAAATTGGGTGTCAAAGTATGTATATATGCTATAAAATATATACATAACATAACATGCAAAGAGCTTGTCCAATATGTCGCACCTAAAGGGTATAATAAAGTCATAGATACTCATTTGTGTACAGTCGATGAATGGAGGCTTTGTCGATCTCTCTCACATGTACATATATATTCTTTTAAAATGTCGGACAAACTGTCTCATATGGCCACCCCTTAATTAAGTTGATGCTAAATTTTAAAATTGAAATCTCAATTCCTGAATGCCTTAGGAATGATATACGCCTGAAGTGCGCTATTACCATATACATATATCACGTCTTTTATAAAGGTGTGAAAATGAAACCAATTTTCAATTGAAACTTTGTAAAATATGGAACAATTTGTTGAGGAATTATCATTATATAATATAGAAGATATACTATATACCATATATACCTGCCAATATATACATATATTTGCCATCTATAACATTGACTAGTAAGCAGCATGAGTAGGTACTATAAAGTTAAGCGTAATTGAACGGAACTAATATTGCTGTGAACTTGGTTATCCAAAGACCTTCGCAATGCTGAGGAGATACTCTCGTGCATGAATTTGATTAGAGTCGGCACTCGTTTTTTCTTTTACGTTTTTGTTTTTGTTGTTTTTGTTGTCTAGCTTAGCTGATCCGAGGGCTGCTCCCACCGATTTCTAATCACCGTCGATGGCGATGCCAAAGCTGAAGCCAAAGCCGAAGAGATAAAATAATTTTCTCTCCTTACTAGAAATCCATGCGGTACCCGAGCGGTCTTTATAATTAACAATGTTCGGAGTACACGTAGAAGACAAGCTGCAAGCTGGGCCGCAATTTACAGGCGATTGTAAATGAAGAGCACAAACAATGCACAAGATATGCGCACTGCGCTGCTGTTGCTGCTGATGCTGCCACAGAGACCTGGGCCAGACCTGGAGCCACGGGGGCTGGACCAGGGCCAGAAAGTCACTCGATTAGTTGCGGTGCCAACGCTGACGTCGGCTTCATCATCGCCGTCATGATAAGCATTAACAGACTTCAACATCTACGCCGTCATCGCCTGCGCTTGCGCCTTCGCCGTCGACTTCCACTTCAACTCCAACTCCAACTTCGACTTCGACTTCGACTTTGTCTTCGTCTTCGGCTTTACCTTCCACTGTGCCTGCGAATGGGACTTTTCGTTGTCCGCCTCACGGTGCTGACTTTTGTGTCTATCATGCTGTTGCTGCTGTTGTTGTTGTTATTGTTGTTGTTGTTATTATGCTGTGTTCTTCGGGTTCTACGATTCGTTGCTGTGCATCGGAGGTGGCATACGTAATGGGCTTCAAACCGTCGACTTTTAATGAAATGCAGCAAAAATAAAAATGTAAATAAAAGACTCTCAAATGAATGCAATAACAACAACAACCTTTAAAAATGTGCGTGGGACTGACCGTTCCGGCGCTGAGAGGCAGCTGGATAGCCCCAGGCCCCAGGCCCCAACAACAACAACAACAACATTTTGTTGCCTGCACTACTCCTCAGAGTCTTAGTGGCCGGCGGCGAAGTACTCAAATTGAATCTCGACTTTATTGGTATCAGGACTTGGCATGGTTATTGCAGGCATGAAAATAATTGGCATAATTTATGTGCACCTCTCTCCCTACCCTCCTCTCTCCCTGCCCCCTCTCTCTCTCCTTCTGGCTGGCTAGGCAAATGTACTCGGAGTTAGGAACTCAATTTAATGAGTTCAATTAAAAAGCGACATTAGACAACCGCCAGCCTGCTTGATACGGGCTAATTTATGAACAGTTCTTCGCGTTGCTGCGTTAAGTGCATAAATCTAAGAGATGCCTAGGCATAGATCCAGAGAGCCCCAAACAGGATACCACTCGATCTATGTCTTGAGCCTAGAAGAAGGAGAAGACAAACTATAACAATAACATGAAAAGCGCGTTTCTTGTTTCGCAAATTGCCAACTGCGGGGGAAGGCAACCAAGGCGGCTGAGCTGGTCGAACAAAGAGTGTGACTGATGAATACATGGGCGGCAGTCAAGCCGAGCACGAGGGGACGAAAGGAAGGGAGCTGTTTCCGAGACGCGACTTGTAAATCTATTTGCAGCCATGGCTAAGGGTTTGTCTGTCGCAATTACTCTCCTCAATAACGTAATAATTTATTTCCACTTCAGCCGAAGCCGCAGTCGGAGTTGGAGTCAGAGTTGGAGTTGGAGTTGGAGTTGGAGTTAGAGTTGGAGCCGTGGTGAGGCCAGCCTGGCCAAATGCTGCCTGGACTGCCAGTTTGGCATATTGTTAAAGTGGCAACGCGTCGCGACGCCGCGACGACGACATTGTGGGCGTCAGGCATTAATGATTGTCTTTATGTGAGCTCGCGCTGTTATTGTTCTTCATTTGGCGACTGCTTCTCGTACTCGAAATTCAAAATTTCAACTTCAGTTGAACGACACTTTTACGGCTCACAGTGTTGTTGGGTAATACACACGTAGCAGTGGCAGCAGCAGCAGCAACATGTCGGCTAGGAACGAGTTTTCTGCTTGCTGTTTTCTGTTTTTGTTCCATTACACACCCGACGAGTGACGAGTGACGAGGGACGAGGGACGAGTTCGTTGGCAGCGTGCAGAGCCAAACAGAAGACTTAAGGCACGAACGCACAAGGCAGGCCTCTTTTAATTGAGTTCAAATGTCTGGAGGCATGGTTAATCTCGGTGCGTAGATCGAAATGCTTTGCCTACGCGATGCAGCAGTATAATTAGCCCTATTAGTCGGTAGCCACTAGACAAACAACTAGCAGCTCCGACAGTCCCGACAGCCCGAGCAGCCCATGCCGGTACAGAGAGCCGGCTAGATCAGCCAGCACGCGATATACTACATACATAACATACGTACGTACATTCATATATGTATATATATAGAGAGAGAGAGATGTATGTATGTTCATACATGTAGTACAGCCATTATTGTGTGCCGCCCTGGTCGTGGTCGTCATTTAGGCGCAGATGTTGTCGCAGTTCACATCCATCAATTAGTACGCAGGCTATCGGCTCGACGCGGACTTCGAGTCGATCTCGGGGGTAATCGCTAACACCCTTGGGCCATATCTCTTGGGTTATGACAACAATTTGTATCTGAGATCCAATTTGATTTGAGTGTTGCATAAATCATTATCGAGCGGACGACTGCGCCCCTCTGCGCTGTTTCGAATTTTAAAAATGAGGCGCTCTCAACAAGAAAGGCTGCCGCACAAGCGGCACATTGTTGTCGTCGTTGTTGCCGTTCTTCTTGTTTTTGCTGCTGCTGTTGTTGTCGTTCAAAGCCGTTGCCGCTGCGGTGCGTTGCCAACGGTTGTTGACTGCTTCGACTAGCTTCGCCTGGTCGCCTGGTCTTGGACTTGGACTATCGGCGCTGTTTGCGTTGCCAAAGCAAAACACTTTCAAGTCGGGAAACACGCATGCGGCGTCTCAAACGAATTACTTGCAACACTGTGAAATAAGTCTATAAGTTAAGACACGCAGTCGCACTCGCACTCGTTTTCGTATTCGTTTTCGTACATAAATTGTAAAATGCCGCACAGCTGTCAGTTTTGGCACTGCGCCGTCTAAAGTGGGTCAGACAAGGTCGAATTCGAGTTGTTTTTGTTTACTTTAGGCTCGATGCATACAGCTATCTGCTCTCTTACACACACACACACACACACACACACACACACATACACACACACACAGGTATATAAACATGCGCAAAAGTAAGTGTTGTTTTTTTATAGTTTCTGCTGCTATTTTCGCTAGTCAGTTGGCCACTTGCCTGGCCGCCTATCTGGTTTTAGTATATCCAGCCTCTAAGAGTCGTTGCATAACCTACATACACATATTGTGTTTATATATATAGTCAGTCGGCCGACATAGTCTGCAATTTTGACTTTTAACAACCATATGGCCACATCGGCACATCGCTGTATAATTTTAGGCTTGTGTGGGCCTTACGACCGATACTAATGACAACAAATTACGGAGAACGCAAGTTTTTCCCATGCTGATATAAGCGCGTCGAATTGCAAAAGTGTGAATACACTAAGTATATATACTTACTCTGCAAAGTATTCGAAATATAACTTCCTTAAAGTGCTGTCAAATTAAGATTACTCATTTCAAATCTTAAACTATCCTCAACCTTAAAAGTCTTAAATCTTTTCATTTGTTACTGTTTAAATGTGCTGTGCACAATGATAAAACACATGGCACCTTAATTGAAATAATACTTTTTGACTTAAGTAAAGAATTTGTCAGCATTTATTGCTGATTAAGTACTTTTTTTAACATTCTCATTTTACCTGTGTCAATATTTTCTACAATCTTTTCAAAACTTTTGCACTGAATGAATGAACTGAAAAAGAAATGTATGAGGAATACAAATATAAGGAATGCTATAGAAAATTGAACTACAGTAGGTAAACTGCCAATGCTTATGTCATATGATATAGGTTCATTATAGGTAAATAAGATAGAAATTCCGTATAAAGTAAGTACCTTTTGTGCGTAAAAAACAAAGTGTGTTGAAATCCAAAAACAGGTCAGCTATGCTTGTTCCTAAGTGGAGGCTGTGAAATGATTCGTTCAGTCTTTATTCTGCATTCTGCAACATCCCTCCGTTGTATGTATGTCGTATCAGGTTTCAGACATCGTCAGACACGTATTGAGTTCTTATAGTCAAGTGCACAAAACCACCGATGAAGCGAGTAATCTGCTTAATCTGTTCTAAATTACAAACATTTTCGCTTCACTAAATAGGTATTTTGTCTTTGTCTCATGTGTTTCGTTTTTCACTTAATACTTTGAAGTCTTGGCTTCAAGTGGGCTTCAAGCAACGGCACTCACAGAAAAGGGACTGCATTTATTAAAAAGGGGAGCAGGTAATTAATTCAAGTTCGATAGATCTTTCTGCGCGTATAGCGAGTACCCCCAACTTAGTTAGGTAGGTAGCAGCAGCGGCTGAGGTAGTCCGTTTACCGGTTCAGCGGACTCCAATCGACCTTGTTCGCAGATCAAGCAAATCGGATTAGAGTCGGTCACATCACTTCAGAGCACTGCGTGTTCGTTCTTTGGTTTCTAATATCAATAGCCGATATATACGATACGCACGAGTTTCGCTTCCGACAACGGCAAATTGTATATATCGGAAAGAAACTTATCTGTACTGATTACAGTGTTCAGAGAGATATGCTCCATTTTGCATCACATACATAAACATATTATGGAAATAACTATGCGACTTTCGGAATATGAAATTCACTTTCATTCACTGCACAACACTTTCAGATATTCATGAATTCAAATACCAAGTGCTCAAGTATATAGAGAAATAATACTCGGGTAAATTCGCAACCAGATTGAATTACTTGTCAGATACCGAGCAGGCTCGGTAAATAGATATGTATGTGTGAACGTGAACGTGAACGTAAACGTGAGTGTGTATGTGTGCAAGTCTTCACTATGCGCCTGACATCGATCTGATTGTTGTGTTCCGCGTCGTTGTTGAAATGGTACTGGAAGTAAATCGAGCATAAAGACCTATTCGGAGCTGCAGCTGAGCTCGGTCGACGCCGACTGCGACGCCGACGCTGACGGAGCGCCAGGTAAGCCGAGCTCCATCGTGGAGAGAACGATCGCAGATCGTCGACAGAAGCAAAAAGCCGGTTTCTTGCTCAGACCTCGTCGCAAAGTCGCTCTTCAAATGCTTTCTCGCTCTTTGCTTATATCACTCGGCCACGTTCTGCATTCTCTTCGTTCGCCCGATCAACCTTAAGCCACACGATCAACTGCAGTTGCCCCCCTCGCGATGTGTGTGCTTTATATGCATATAATGTGTCTCAGGATGTTGGCGTTAAGAGCGCAATTTTGCATCTATAAATATGTGTGTGTGTGTGTGTGTGTGTGTGTGTGTGTATGTATGTAGATGCGAGTACAGCGCATGCGGCAACAATGTGCGGTACATGTCGATAGCCTCGCAGAGAGTTTTACGAAAACAGAAGGAAACTGTTTCTATTAAACATATATTGTTTCTTTCCGCTTACACAGATGTAAGTATTTAACAGACCCGGCTACTATATGGTAAACCGTATAAGAGTACTAGTTTAATTTGTCACTCGGGCTAGATATGATCTACCATATAAATATGCATAACTGGTAAAAGCTGTAGGAGCCAAGGTCGTTCATAATTGTAATTCTTTGCTCAGTTAGGTGATCTGACTGACAGAGTTATATAGTAAAGCAGTAGAGAGTAGAGGAGGATCGTTTGAAGCTTTATACAATATAGCATTGGGTACTTGCCAAAGTAGATAACCAACTCAACCTCAATAGGGATGCCCCCTATAGCGATCTACTACTACGAGTAGTATGTGGCTCGCATCATTGTACGATCATGTTTTATGCATGTACCACATACGTGCACATAGTCGACTTTTTGTACTCTCGCCTTTTATCTGGTGGCCTGCATCTAATGCAGCGCCTCGATATTTAGAGAAACATTTTTACGTTGTCGCTGTTAACTGACTTCAGATTATTTGTACACAGGAAAAAAATGCAACGAGGGCGGCAACCTAAACGGGTTTACAAAGGCCCAAGCCCAAACCCAAACGAGCAAACCAGTAAAACGCGCAGATGTTGAACTCATTTCTCATATTAACCTCCATACGGAATAAAAAAACTTTTCAATTGATGTCGAAGGAGATAAATATTGGCATAGCCAAAATGCAACTACAAAATTCACTTTAGGCAAGTCCAAAAAAAGGTAACAAAAGACGAAGAACGAAAATAAATACAGGCTGCAGTTCTGCAGTTGAGAACACCAGAAGAAGACCGCGAGCTGTGGAGGTCCACTTTGTGACATACTTTCCCACTTTTTATTGGTCACGTCTTGGGGGCCGAGCGAGGGAATCCTACGTAGTTGATGTCATGTTAGGTCTACCCATCTACCCATAACATCCTGCAATTGTTATGGCTGGGAATATGAACGACTTAAGTAATGTTTGCTGTCTCCGAAGGGCCGACCCTTGCTTGACCCTGGCTCTATTACTAATATACATACACACGCACACACACACACACACACAAATACACATACAGTCCTATCCGGCTATCGACATAATGGTTGCCATTGGCCTAGAATAATAGACCGTCGATTCTAGTGGAGTTGTGACAATAATCTAACGCTGCTAACGACCTGACCTTGATAAAGCCCGCTGTGGCCGCCCACCCACACCAAGCGCGTTGCATGGTGACCTTTGTGACTCACTGTAAATAAACCCTGAACATAGTTCGATTCGATTTTATCGATATCAATTAATATGCATACTTTCTTTCTACTATAGATTTATTAGTATATTGTGTTGAGGATAAACAATTGCTTGGATATATTTTAATAATAAAATAGTGGCTGATTAATCAAGGGGCGTACCCGATTGCAGCACTTGATGCCATAATAACACTGGCATGTCATCTCTGAATCTCTAATAATAATTCACAGCGATTCCTGTTAATACGCGTATGAATTATTCAAAAGTCAATTAGCGGCTGGGAAAACAGGAAAATGGGAAGTGAAAAGTGGAAAATGTGTATACTTATGTGCATTAGTATGCAAATGTATACGCATGTACTAACTATACAATGTATTAGTACGTGTATCTGACCATTTAAGTATAGACGGATGAGGTAGACAGAGCTAAGGGACATTGAGTGAACTGAATAACAAGCTCCGATTAGTTGTGTTAACTATAGGGAAATTATTTCCATACTGGGAATTCCAAAACTTTTTTTACATACATCAATATACATATGTATATCAATTCATGGTATTCAATACATCATTATATTGTATTTTAACCAATTTGTCAAATCAGAATAACTTGGGTACCTTAAATATTTACCAACACTTTTAAATAACTTTGTTATGTTTATATATTATATGGGCAAATTTATTATTGGGCTGTGGCTGCGGTTTTCCTTTGTGGACTCAATGTTGAACATTGTCGTGTTAATACGAGTACTTTCGGCATGCAATGCACAGAGTGCAGGGCTCACGCGATTTCAGCGAAAGGGTTTCAATTTACAAATTTGGATTTTGGCACCTTTTCTGAAGATATAAATATCTGCATTGGCGTACTTCCCTAAGTTTGCTCTACACCGACAAACTATTCACCTAATTCAGCCCAGGCCATTCAGGCTCCACGTTCTTTATCTATCTACCCGAATTACACGAAGGCAAATGGTATTTAGATTTAGGTTAATTACTCGTATTGTTTGGGAATACTTCGATGTGTGTGTATGTACACTTGGGTAATTTTGGGTAGATGCAATTCATATAAAGCATTTAAACACGAATGATAGTAAACACAATATGCCTCCAGGAGCAAGTCTAATGGAGGTTCTTTCCCTACTTATACCCTGTACCCATCAATTCCATAGAAGGGGTATGCAGTACAAAGTAACTTAACAGGAAGTATATAGATACGTAGATTACAGTGTACCTCCCTTTAAAAGCCCTTCCTTAAGGCATTAAACCTTATATGTACTTACGAACTTATATATCCAACTGAACTTGTTTGAACTGATTTCACTGTAATCGATAAAACTCTAAAGTGACTGTAGTTAGAGAAAGAAAGGCCCAAGTAATGAATGAGAAACGGGAGACAAAGCAATTGAGAGAAGAAAGAATTCAAGCAGTTCCCCATCACTTGGTTAAAAGTAATTAAAGTTGATGTGCATGATTACCGGTCGTCAATCTATCTATAGTATATATCTTGTGTTGATTGGAGTTTAAATCGTTTCGAGTGAGCAAACGATTGGAATGTCCTTGGCACTTCAAGTTTCCACAATACGAACTATAACTTAGCAAAAGGTAATGTCTTCTTAATACTTTTTTACTTGAAAGTCTTTTACTTGAATGTCTTTTTTCATTAATACTTATTTCTAATAGGAACAGTACATTGTTTTATTTATTACAATGAGCCACGTATATGTGTGAATACAGTGCTGTATGAGTAAAATTAGCTTCTATACAATAATACGTACTTTATTGATTGGATATCTCGTCACACTGCAATGTTTTAACTTTGCTACAAGCATAGTATTCTATTCTATTTAAGAAAATCATAAGGCAGGGCCTTCCAGCAACACGGAATACCACTAATATTTATGTAAGCTTTCATCAAGATTCAAAAACATTTATACCAATATTCACTTATTTTATTCATTGCATATTTTTTATTCGACGGAAGAGCAAATGGTAGTAGAATTTTCAGAAGCAAAGAACAGACTGAAAAAACTTTGTTGCACACCCGCACGAAGCACTATTTAACCCAGAGTGTTGACCACGTCTAAAGGACTGCGATTTGATTTGCATATGACTGACCCGAGCTGGCGAGCCACCAACTGGTTGGGTCCGTTGAGTACGTACTTCTAGTCTTGGAATATAAACAGGTAGCGTGCGCTGGCTATCGCAGGGACTGGAACTTGGAATGGCCATGGCTTTCGCAGTTGCTGGAAATTCAAATTAATCGCTTACTCAAGAATAGCTTGAAAGCTGACCAACGATGGCCATAATGTTAATATACCCCAAACTCACAGTTCTGTGGAGGCTTCACGCGAGTATACATTTGGATTATTTTATTGGAAATAATAAAATATTAGCCTGAAATAGAAATGATTAAATACCTTGGCCTTCAAGTGAGACATTATCAAGCAGGAACTTGAATCGTTGCAACTGTGGGTGGAGCTTCTTAAGTTAACGATAGAGGAAGTGGAAAGAAGAGGCATGGAGAGAGTTAAGGTTCTGGTTTCAAATATTCTCAATTTGATTTATGCAAATTGACGGGAATTTTCGAATGAAACCTTCTAACGCTATTCGTATGCAAGTTGTTTTAGTGACCTCCCTGGTGCTCGCCAACAAGTCTGGAACCATGGTTACCACTGGTGGTCAAAACACAGGACACTGGACTTTCCATTAATTCTGGCTGAAATTTATGAATTCGGGCCTAAAGGCCGACCACGGCTCCCCGAGGTTCCGAGTATAAATATTGCGTTGGGTGCTCTACATATTCATTCGTATCCGACTCTAGTTGCTGCTGAAAAACTAAACAGTTTTCCACATGTTTTCCCAGGGTAGAAAAGTTGGCGTTGTGTTTGGGTTTCCGGGATTTCGCTGGGGCTGACTTGTTGAGGTTTCATTTGCATGCCAGGCTATTTCCAACAAACAAAGAGACTAATACCCGAAGAGAGAGAAAGAGAGGGAGAGAGATGTGGCGAGTCGCCTAAAAGAGAGAGTGCGAGCACGCGGGAATGTTTAATTATTACTTGTTTGCCTTAACTTTATTCCTTTGTTCACGCAAGTGGACCGAGTGACCGACAGTTGAAATTCAAATTCAACTTTAATGACATTTATGAGTACTTTCGCTTTGATTTGCGTGCGCTGCGGCTACATGAAATGCCACTAGGCCACAATTGCCACAAATCGGGGTCATGCACATGTATAAATATGCATAATTCTCAATTTGTACATGATATAATGTTAATTTTGTAATTGGATTCTCACATATTTGTACATACATATAATTGCTAGGAATTAGTTTCTTACATTTTCAGAATTTGTATTCCATTTTATAGAAACTCTTATATTTATATATGTGTTTATGTATGTATATATAGTATGTATGTTTTTCAAGGTCCCAAAGTTTACCACACTATTCTAGAATGTTTAATTATCTTTTAATTATACACGCTATACAATTAATCATATTTTCCAGCATGTCAAGAAATGGTACGTGCATGAATTATAATGTTGCGAGGATTCTTAACTTAAATATATATATATATATATATGTATATTATATATGTAAGAAATATTACAATATACATATGTATATTATACAAGTTGACTAATACTTTCTTGCATCTGCATACCTACTAATAATTGAATTCCTTTACAGGAAACGGAAACGAAAACCAAACGAAACGAATCGAAGAGGGAAACAAAGTGAAAACTTAAGCGCAACACCCTCTTCAGTATTTACGAGAAAACTTGTAGAATGCCTCATATACCTCCACACTACTCCAAACATGTGCATGTGTTTTTCGTTTTTGTTCGATTTGCCAAGGAGAAGGAAATTTAAATTTAGCTTGGCAACGTGTGATATACAGAAAAGAAAACGTTATAAAGGACATTGACTCTGTTATTAATTATTACCGAGAGTAAATGATATGTGTGTGTTTGTATATCAGTTCTACAAGCAACCCAGCCAAGCTTCTGTTTCCCCATAGACAATTGCTGTATGTAATATGTTGTAGTTGTGCTTATCAGATTCAAGTTGAATGACTTGAAGTACCTTCCTCGCGTGCTGCGTTCCATCTCCAGCCATGAGAACAAGTGCCGCGAAATCCTCAGCAAATTCTTGGCAAAGTTGTTAAATTACCGCACTCACTTTATTTAACATAGGCGATAATTTGACTGGGTCACAAAAGAGTCGGCACGAACCTGGTACAGGTGCCCGAAATTGTCATGAATTTCAAAACAAAACTCCCTAACAAACATGGAGATTCATACAATGTGGATTTGTTTGCAAACAAGTCAAGTCATGAAGGATATTAGTTAGTTAACATATAGTAAGATGATATGATGTGCTGGGAATGTAAGGTAAGTATTATACAAACTTCTTGAACTCACCTCGCTGCTGCTGCCAACTTGCTGAAGTGTGCTTCTGAATGAGAATAAGGATTATGATTTCGGGCGCATGAACCAGTGAGGCAGGACACGATATTTCACGATAGTTGCGGCACTTGGGCGACGTTCGCGTCCCGGCGAGAAGTTGTAATTGAAATTCGTGAACGGCTTCATGGCGTCGAAAAGAGTCGAGAGCTGTGCGAGATGACCAGATTTGGCAATTCACAATCGAACGAACGGATACACAACTGTTGTTCTCGCCATTGTTGGCCACATCAACCATCTGTCGTTGACCGACTCAGACCAACTGAAAATGAGTTGTGCATGCGGCAAACTTATGGGTATATTACTGTAAAACTGTTCCAAGTACAAGTGCATAGGCAAATATTTATTTACCATACATATAGACACGACCGACCCGTCTGACCCTACCGACCCGACTCCCGGGGGCGACACGTAGCGATGGCGGCGACGAGCCACAGCGTTTGCTTTGCGTTTCACGTGCTGACTGTCAAAGTAAATAAAAATAACAAAATGGCCTCACCTGGCACCTGTATCCTGGCAACATTCATTTAAACACCTTAGACGGCGCTATAGAGTCATCGGCAGAGAGCACGCTGAGCAGGCTTTAGCAGGCTGAGAGCGCTGCCGAATTTGCCAACTTGGCCGCCTCCTATCGCTTATTAAAATCCATTTGCATTTGCCTCTGCCGCCGACTTCGTTGACGCTGCCTCTGCCTCTGCCACTGCCACTGCTACTGCCAGTGCCGACAGCGGCGTCTTGAGAACTGCACTGCGAGGCGAGCGGAATATTTAATGATCCCGTTTGTTTATTGAATTGCAGTCAAAAGTTTTGGCACGGACGGAAACCCTGTTCGGCTCTCCTCAGACGATGGCCGCAGCCTTTTGCTGCGTAAGTCGCTGTATGCGACGCCGACGACGACGACGACGCCTCTGTCGACGCTGACGACGACGTCGACAGCATGTCTGTCATGGGGCAAGCAGCATGCAAAGCCGGCGAGGAAGCGGCGCCCGAAAAGTGAAATAGCTTCTGTCAATATTCTGTCAATAGGCAAATGTTTGCTGTGCCAAGTGGCCCTACCAGGGGGTGCCTGGGGGGGATGTGGGTGCCACAGGGGAGGAAGCAAGGCAGCGTTGGGTGGCTAGGCAGCACAGTCGGTTTCTCTTTCCCTGCCAGGAAGTATTTTCGAATGCGAATGCGAGTGCACGTGCAGCCTTTTTTGTTTTTCTTGACTTTCTCTTTTGTTTCGCATTTAATCGATCTTCTGGAATCTATATATTGCAAATATCAATTCAAATAATAAATGAAAGCAACTGAATGATGTATGTATGTACATACATGTGTATGTTGGTAACTTACCTGTAGACATACATATGTATATACCATACATACTACCGAGAGAGAGAGAGAGAGAGTCAGCTCATTCCGTAGAGTTGCCAGATGTGTCTCAGTAGTTTGACTTAACCTCCATCCCTCTATAATCTCTTCAGGCTCAAAATCAGAAAATTAAATAATGAATCCGAGCATTCCGTCTTTATATGAAGCGCACTCACTGCTATTTATATAATTTTAAAAAGCCCAGTGATCAAAGAGATGGTACAACAGACGATATCAAATGCATATCGATATTAACAATAAGTTACAACTCTATCAATGTTTAAACAATATTTTTGTTGCCAATCGTCGCACTCTCTTTTGCTAAATTTGTACTTAAACATTCCAGTTAGAGAGCCAAGAGATTTGTTTAGTTAACTCTCTTTAAGAACGCAGTAAAATATTTGTATTTAGGTCAAGATCCACAAAACCTCAAGCCATGTTGTTTTACTAAAGTCGTAAAAGACAGGAACTTTTCCGACCTCATGTCCGACACTTTATCTAACCCAAAAACCTGATCGGAAAATAAACACAGTAGTTAGGCAACAATTTTCTTCGTTGTCTAAAGAGTGATGGGGGGAGGAGGGGAGGAGGTTCTTTGTGGTAAAGCAACAATTAATCGCACAGCGTGCGCTGTTTGCACAATGTTTATGTTAATGTGTGCACACTGTACACACACACACACATACAGACATACATGCACTATACAGCGTATCTCAGCGTCGAGTACAGACAGAGTCTCTTCGCGAAGGCATTCTCGCTTTTTTTTGATGAAAATCTATTGAGACTCGTGTCGCTCGCTCTTTGGCCTAAGCTGCGTTCACACTGCAACAATTGGCCAAATTAGCTAAAATATGTGCATGTATGTGTATATAAAAACGTCGTCATCATCATCGTCGTCGTCGTCGTCGTCGTCGCAATGTCGCGTTGTCTATACGTTGGAATCGCATGGTCAAGAAGCGTATGCTTTTTGCAAGCCGATATCAGGTAAGATACGTCAACGTCAACATCAATGTACCGATGGATCCGAATACACATGGGCAGCATTAGGACCTACTCAAAGCGAAGCCGAGCTGCAGTCGGCGACGCGTCGCTAGCTACCCAACCCATAATCGGAGCTACACGAGGAAATGTCAGTCTTGATAAAATATTGTCTAGAAAACATTCTTATTCAGGCGAAGTCGCCAATGTTGGCGAAGTCGATGCGCTGCTGCTGCTGCTGCTGCTGCTGCTGTTGTTGCTGCTAAATGTTAAATGTGGAATACTCGAATCGAACAGACTTTAGTCTAAGACTTCCTCCCCCCGCGAGAGAAGCAAGTGAGAAAGAGAGAGAGAGAGAGAGAGGGGCAGACGCTTTGTCGGCAATTATTTGTGGCGGCGGTGTGAAGCGATGGATTTATTGCCCTAACAGCTAATCAAGAAGCTGAATTTATCGCTGACTCTGTTCGACATTTAGAGGCTGTTGTCTCTGTGCATTAGCTGTTTGTTTGTCCCTGTCTGTCTCTCTGTCTGTCTGCCGTTTAGCCATTTGTACGATTTGGCCATAAACGCAAAATCCGTCCAGTGTCATGGGAAAAGAAAAAGTAGTGCGCAATCTGTCGATCGGACAAGCGAAGGCCTCGATTCGGGCATTTGAATATATGTATTTTCGGTTGTCTGCGAAGAAAGCTCTAAGTAGGTAAACGATTAATTCTTTCTCACTCTTAGCTCTCACACAGTCCCATAGCTAGGCGAGTGCAGGGTGTGCGGTGCACAAGGGCCCCCGGCTGACGAGGGCCCTTGCTACCAAAAGTTAAACAAGTAGCCAAAGCTATGATAAACAAAAGCTTTAATCCAAATTTTGTGTCACTAGTTGTTTTTATAATAACTAAGATCTTAACATCTAAACACACAGACATGGCTAAATCTAACGTCATTAATATTATTCAAGAATATATACTTTATCCCAATACAGCCTATGGGTAATGAGTGTTATAATTATTAATTATTAATAATTGGTAATATTATCAATTAAATTAAACAAGAATAAGATGATTTTGTCAATATGAAATCGAGAAATAGTAAGTTGTAGTTAGTAATAGGATTCTTCATTTTGAATAGAGGCTCCCAAGAACTTTGGAATAAGGCCCTCAAGACCATCGCTACGGCCTTGCTCTCATTCCCTCTCTGTTAACTTGGACTTAGATGATATCAGTATCTTCGGGAATCATATTGTGTGCTTCTGCTCACTCTCGCAAGTTACGCAAGAGACATTTAAGTTTCCGCTTAACGGTCTCCCGGCCTTCTCCCGACTTGGCCTGGCTTGGCTGCACAATTCTGAAAAGTCGCAATAAACAACTTTTTCTGCGATTCGGCTGCGCGGTCCCATCATTTTTGTAATTAATAGCGGCTCATGTGCGGCAATTTAAATAGCCGCTAATTGTAACCGCCGCCAAACGAAACCCGTTCCAAACGCCAGGAAATGGCCTGAGCAAGCCAGGCCCGGCCAGGCCGGGCTCGACTCGGACGCAGTGCTCTCCCTGCTGCACTCCTTCTGATTTTGTAATTTCGCTCTTAATGCCGGCGCATATTTCATTTGCATTTTGTTCGCAATCTTGTTTTGAGCTCTTTGAATAAGAAGCATCACATACGAAGTACATGCATACGTGTTCATGCTATGTGTGCATGTATGTATGTATGTAGTGGGAAATCCGTTCAAGCATAAGAGCATAGGATATATGTGTGTACGTGCCTGCATTTCTCATGCTCAAATCTACACTAATTACACCCTGTACCGGTTAAATGGGCAAAAGTAAATAATAAAGTGGTTTATGAGCCCATTTGAGTTGACTTGGCTCCAGAGACAGATTAAGCTGCATGTTAATCCGCACCAAGTATCCGCATTGCCATCCAGTTCAGTCCAGCCCTGCCCTGCCCAGTCCAGGCCAGGCGAGGCCAGGCGAGGCTATCTGCTAGTCGATCGTCGTCTAGCTGGACTAGCGGACTTTTGCTTGTTTTATATATCATTTGCGTTAATTGCGATCGCCCATGGCTAAATATCACAGAGTGTAAAGTATTTGCACCTGTTTACTTACGCACTTCCTTGTGCTGCCTGCACCTGTTAACTCTGCGCATATCACAATATTCATCACTCTGAGTGACTCTCGTTCTCGTCCGTTCACATACTTAATTAGCGCATTCACCTTGGTAATTTGAGATACGAGTATCCTAATAGGTTTACCTCCAAGATCCTGTGCGAAAAAATCTTCCAAACTGAAGAATGTCAGGTAGCTCGCAGAACGTGTGATCAATATACATTTTTTTGCCTCATGTTATATGATCGCTTAGCCTGCATTTAACACCTGCATTCTTACTTAAAATTCAAATATTTTATACAATTATCAAACTTTTCTTTAAGGAAGACTCTTCCAAGACCTTTAACAGACAACAGGCAAGCTCACTTAGTTCTTATCTTGGTGTCTGTAGCGTCCCTTTTGAGTGGAGAGACCATCAACTGCTATGCCCACTAATGGGCTATTCCCATTATCGGCGCTACGATTTTTATAGCTAGGATCAATTTCAATGCCATGTCTCCGTTATCCGTTAGCTGACCCCGAGAACTGCGAGAACGTATTGCCATTGAAAATTATGCTACATGAACGCAATTGCCAGCGGGCTAAGCAAAGTGTTAGTCAACGAGCGTCAACGGGCCAGCAGCGCCAAGCTGTGCAACAAGTTTTCGCATTCGCCATTCCAGATCTTTTATCTGTAAAAGCATTTAACCTAACGTCGTCCATGGGCAGGCACACACACATGCATACAGACAGACACACACATGCAACTGAGGTACATATGATGCAGTTGATAATTAACGGTTGTCCAGACAAAGTTATGTAATTTTTAGGTTCTTGTTATGTGCATATTTACACCATATACTTATGGTATATATATTATGTACTAGATAAGTAAATTACGGTCCTGATATGATAGGATTGCATCTCATACAAGCACAGTCTTGGTTGATCAGATCATAAAAAAGAACAAAACACTTTCTGTTAATTCTTATTAGTTTTTTATTTATGTGTAGTTTGTCAAGATTTAGTTCTATTAATATTTTGAGTATTTACATAATTTAAACATCTCTATTTAATATTCATTTGTAATAGAATAACAATTTACTATCGACAAAAAATACAATGCATATTGCTACATACATAACATAAGTATTCTAGCCTCTTGTTCTTATAAAAACTCAAAAGCCAATAACTAAGGCTTACAAACGATTTACCATTAAAACATTCCCCTAAAGGTTAAGGTTCGACCAAATAGAAATAATCCGAGCTAAGGACGAAAAATAAACTGATCAACTGGGCAAACTTATTACATAAATTTGTCAACACTGCACTTTATAAAAAGTTATATTGTCAATTCGCGAAATCTTCGTTTATGTACACCAATTTCTGTCGTATTTACATTTATCGTAAAACCAACGAGATATCAAAGCATTTCGTTTTGACATGTTTTTCGTTTCCAAGTCAATATCGAACCTCTGAAGATCGTACTGGAAGCAGAATATAACGATTAAATCAACATTTAATTTACTTAAGAAACTTTTGAATCTTACTATTGGCTGGGGAAAGATTCGTTTCATATCAACGCGATGCAGATGCTCCTCGTGCGCTCTCACTAACCAATCGTATTCTGTTCCACTCATACAGGGAAGGCAGAGGTCGCACTCATCTCGATTGCAGGACTTGTCACAGTTGAAGGTCGCACACTTGTTCAGTGAGGTGACCAGATTCTTATCAGCCGTCATCATTTCGGAAGATCTGCAAAGTCATTTGAATAATTTTTGAAAGAATTCATTTAAGATAAGTGACAACTGAAACTTACATGGCACGTCTATTTCCCGATTCACTTACAGGAAGAATACCAACTAGGTTGAAGGCACTATAGATGACTTGCTCGTAAAGAAGAGAGTTAGGCTTGAAGTGTGCTGAAGAGAGATTTGGTGACATGTTGGCTTCCATTAAATAAACATTGAGGTCTTCGTCAATAAAAAGATCGAAACGAAGTAATTCGAAGAAGTTATGTGTTTTATACGAATGCAATACGCCAATAATATCCCGTTCCTTTGCTAAAATAGTCGTTCGTATTATACTTTCGACTTGTGGCCATATTTTCGAGGGATCCATATTTTGATCACGTACATACGCCTCGAAGGCGGCGCGCATACTGCCTCCATAGGTGTTATAATATTTACGCAACGATGGAACCTCCCAAGTGGGCAAATAGTTATCACCTACAACATACTTGTCCAGGTTATCGGCATCGAATGGATAATACTTGACGGGACAGTAGCGGAAGAGAACGTCGCCAATGTAGATGTACACCCGCAATGGGTTAATAGAAGTAATCACAACGTATACGCCGATATCGAACTTATGGCCATCAACCAGGAAAGGTTTCTGAATGAACTCTTGCACAAACGAGTCATTGGAGTAGAGATTAATATCGTTGGGTGCCCGAACACGGATGTGCCGGTGCCTATTGTGTTTCTCTACAAAAAGTGCATCTGGGTGCGCAGTAGCATATTCCAGGAATTCTTCCCTCTGAGTTGGCAGGCGGAATGCACGTGGCAAAAACGGCAAACGCGTTGTACACAAGTCTACTTTATTTGTTAAATATCCACAGCCGGGAAAATGATTGACCAATTGATGCGTTCTGAGATGCTTTAAGCTCGGAATTTGGGGATATGGGTAATCGTGTGACCACAATAGATCCCACTTTCCTTCATCTAATTCCACTCGATTATAGCCAAATTTTGTTAGGACATTCACTATGTGCACCAAGTGATCTTCTTGAGGGCCTTCGGTACAGATCGCATAAGTCGGTCGCCGCACCTGAAGATGATCTGTCTCGTTGCTCATGTTTTGCTTATTAAACACTTTTGTGTAGTGTGGTAAAAGCTCCACTATAATGGCAGTGACAACTGTGGCCGCTAGAAATATCATAACTGCGCGAAGAGGAATTGTGGCCACTTTAGGTTCCGTCTTTTTTGAGGCGCTACTTGATAACTGAAAAGGTGAAAGTTGCTATTGCTTCAATAAATTAACCAATAGTTTTTTTTTTATTATATTTCATACTTTATAGTCATTATTTTTGTTTCCCGCAGCTTCAGAATTGAGATTTGCTTCCATTTTAATGTTATAACTAGTAAATACAAAACTGTTCTAACTAATTTAAACGGAACATTTAAAACACGATCACCAACGAAAAACAATAGATTTCTAAAATCTAAAACCATTCGCACAATAACGCGTTCACTTCCAGCAGGCCAGCTGATGTCTTCTTCTTTGCAATCGTTCAACGCCCATTCATTAAATGGCGCGAAGTTCAAATGTTGTTTGTCAAGTTTTATTTCAATTTATATTAGAGTATTTTTATTATTTGAATCAAAATTGTATCATTTGTTTTTTATTTTACAATCCGTAATAGAATAACAATTTACCATCACCTAAAAAAATACAATATATAAAAAAATCATATATATAAAGATAATATAAGTATTCAAGCCTCTTTTTCTTATATAAACGGAAAACTGAATAACAAGAGCCTATAAATGATTGACCATTACCAATCCAAGCTAACGACGATCAACTAAGCAACTTATAACATAAATTTGTCAACACTGCATTTTATAAAAAGTTATATTGTTAATTCCTGGAATCTTCGTTTATGTACACCAATTTTTATCGTATTTGCATTTATCGTAAAACCAACGAGATATCAAAGCATTTCGTTTTTAAATGTTTTTGGTTTCCAAGTCAATATCGAACCTCTGAAGATCGTACTGGAAGCAGAATATAACGATTAAATCAACATTTAATTTACTTAAGAAACTTTTTAATCTTACTATTGGCTGGGGAAAGATTCGTTTCATAACAACGCGATGCAGATGCTCCTCGTGCGATCTACCAACCAATCGTAATCTGTTCCGCTCATACACGGAAGGCACAGGTCGCACTCGTCTCGACTGCAGGACTTGTCACAGTTGAAGGTCGCACACTTGTTCAGTGAGGTGACCAGACTCTTATTACCCGTCATCATTTCGAAATGTTATAATATTTACGCAACGAACTTGGAACCTCCCAAGTGGGCAAATAGTTATCACCTACAACATACTTGTCCAGGTTATCGGCATCGAATGGATAATACTTGACGGGACAGTAGCGGAAGAGAACGTCGCCAATGTAGATGTAAACCCGCAATGGGTTAATAGAAGTAATCACAACGTATACGCCGATATCGAACTTATGACCATCAACCAGGAAAGGTTTCTGAATGAACTCTTGCACAAACGAGTCATTGGAGTAGAGATTAATATCGTTGGGTTCCCGAATACGGATGTGCCGGTGGTTATTGTTTTTCTCTACAAAAAGTGCATTTGGGTGCGCCGTAGCATATTCCAGGAATTCTTCCCTCTGAGTTGGCAGGCGGAATGCACGTGGCATGAACGGCAGCCGCGTCGTACTCAAGTCTCTTTTATTTGTCAAGTATCCACAGCCGGGAAAATGATTGACCAATTGATGCCTTCCGAGATTCTTTAAACTGGGAATCTGTAGATATGGGTATGGATATGGGTGTGACCACAATAAGTCCCATTTGCCTTCTTATTTTATTTCATACTTTCTGGTCATCATTTTTATTTTTAGCAGCATTTAAATTTCCTTCCATTTTGAAGCTAATACAATTTTATAAAAATTTTCTCTAATTAATTTAAACGGAACATTTAAAACACGATCACCAACGAAAAACAATAAACGTTTAAATCGTAAATCCATTCACACATCAACGCGTTCGCATCCTGCGGGCCAGCTGATCTATTCTTCTTTTCAATCGTTTTATGACCATGTATCAATTGGCGCGAAATTTAAATGCTTTTCCTCTGAAACCCTTCTTAAATAAATAATTCTCATATAAATACATATATATAAGAAACACATATTCTTAAATAAATAATTCTCATATAAATACATATATATAAGAAACACGTATTCATATTAATAAATTATATTTATAATATGCATTTTTTCATTTTGGCTTGGATTGTAAATTCCCAGTATTCTGTTTTTTTTATCAAGTAATAAACTTATCGATACAATTGCTTTTATAGTTATTTTGATAAAATGCGACACTCAATTGGAAAATCGATATATTTCTATTCGTTTACCGCCAATATTTGAATTCAACAATACCAAGGTTAAATTAATGTCTCTTTTTAGAGATTATTGTCAATCGATAAAAAAAATATGAAAATATTAAACTAATTTTTTTGTTCACTGTACTCTTGTTATTTGTTTTCTGTATTATTTTTGTGTTAAGTTGTATTCTAAGTAGTGCATCACATGTGGAGACGTCATAGAAATGAAGAAGTGCTCAAGAAAAAGAATTCTCTTAAAGCATTGCTTAAAAAGGTGGTTCGTGAAGTCATTATGAACAGTAACTGGCTTGATGTGGATGGAATCGACGATCAAAAAATATCAGCTAATGCTAGGAGAAATATTGCACTCTTAGTGAGAACGAAGAAAAAAATGGGAATGCTGACAACTGTGGTACGAATTTAAGTATAACTATCGTTTATTGTTGCACTATACAAAACCGAAACGCGTTGTATACTTATCATAAAAGAATCGCATTAACCAAATTTGTATTTGCAGGATAAATCGTTAATACGTACTCCACCTGAGTTCCGAACAGTGGCCAATCAAAAGAAATTGTGCGTTTTGTTTGAAGGACTCAGATGCTTTTCGTGCTTGCCTCCTGTAGTACTCCATTAATTTGAACATAATGAATTTCATTTTTAAAACCCTTTTCTTTCCTGTAGAAATTGCGGGCTTGCTTGGTACCCGTTACCAAATTTATGTCTCTTAATGCGGGACGCACAATTATAAGACAGGGCGATTATCCTATAACAATATTTTTCATTATTAGCGGAGAGATTGAGGAGATATCTCAATCGGAAAATACTGTAAGCCACAAAAGAAAGCCTAAGGATATATATGTATATACATATAACGGTGTAATATTTCTGTTTCAGACAAGAGGAGAGTTAATCTATGGACCGGGAGATTGCATTGGCGATGTAGAGATATTCGAGGGTTGCAGCCGCGATCACTCTTTTATAACTACAAGTACGTATTATTTATAACATCAAAATATGTTCACAATTTTTAATGCACAACCCGTATCAAAAATGTCATTACCAATCCACGACTTTTTATTTCTGAGTCAAACTATGATAATAAATAACTGCAAGATATTTTTAATGAATTTAGAATTTTCAGATGTACTTTATAGTATTGTACTATAGCTTAATATGAATGGTTGAAGTTAAGCCCTGAACTTCATCCACCACGATACAAGTATATTTCTGAAAAATTAGGTAAATATTCGTTTGATTTATAGGTATATAACATATCATTATTCGATTATTGATACAACTGTGGTGCAGAAATTCCTGTCAAATACCAGACGTGAAATATATGTTCAAGTGTATGTGTGTGTGTGTGCTTGTACATGGCTTCTATGGCTAGACTAAAGCCCAACATGCAATTGACTTCAACATAAGCTCGTAGGTCGGTGCAGGAACGAACAAATTTGCGTTGTTTCGTGACCCAAAGCAGGGGTGCACCAGCCAATTTAATCAGCAATAAAAAAGTTAAGTCCTAATTCGATTCAATCAAAATGAATAGCAAACAACAGCTCCTCCACCCTTGCCACTTACCCGGCACTCTCCTCGATGCGGGGCTACCAGAACATGGCATGGATTTGCGACTACAGTTTACGTATACATATTGCGAATATAGGTTGGCACAAACAACAGACCCTTTAGTCTTCAAACTGATTCTCAATTTTGCTTTCACTTCGCCACGATGGGGCTTATTATGTTTTTTTTTTCTTTCGTTGCTTTCGGCATGTTTCTTCTCTTTTCGGGTTTCGGGCTGTTGGGAATCTTCAAACGAATTGATGCACTGCCTTTCCATTTCACAATCGCAACTGGTGCCCACGGAACGCGGAACGGTTCCGCAGCGCATTGCGAGCTCCTCGTTGTGTTCGACGATGACTTTATCTCGATTCTGAAACCATTCATGGGTAAAATTTGGAATGAAAAGAAGCGGGCCATTAGGGCCTTAGACTATTTCAGTTTCCTCAACGAAAGTCAGGTGAGTTAGCCTCAACTTCTTGCTATACTAGTTTATCAGTTTACTTGTTTTTTTTTCTCAAAGTTCTTAACCGCATGTAAACTGTCCACACTGAAGCAGTTCAAGCCTCTGGATACCATATATTCCCAAGATGAGGGTACACTTTCTAACGTTTATTTTGTGTTAAGCGGAGAGTGCGTTATACTCCAATGCCTATTTCTTCGGGTAATAGAGGGCTATTATGTCCTTACCGTTTTTACAATATAATTTCTAATCATTTTCTAAAAGGTGGATGAAATCAATGGAAAAAAATATTATGAGCTGGTAGACGGTTTGGAGCAGGATAATTTTACTGCGAAAAGGGATAATAATCCTGAAAAGAAAAATATTAATTCACATTTAGAACTTTCAGATTTCAAAACCAAACAGAGCCAAGAAAAAATGGTAAGTGCGGTGATTACCTATTTGCAATTCGTTAACGCATAGTTTCACAATATACGATACATGACCATATAAATAAAATTCAGAATCCAGAACTTACCTTTAAGGGAGAGTACAATATTTAGAAATAAAAAACGTAATTGTTCTTTGCAAAATGTATGGAGTATGTTTACTAAATCAATTTTTAACATTTTTATTTAACAGTAGAAAAAATGGGAACTCCTTTTAACCTTCCTGACCTATTCTTAATATAACCCGCACAAACATAAGCTCTCATTTTTAAATATTTTTGAGATTCCCTTTCACTTATTCCAACTCTGTTCAGTAGACTCTCAAAGATATTACAATAAGATGTGCAATGTTAGAAACACCCATCAAGTCAAATTTGGCACTTCGTCCAACGATACAAGAAAGCAGTTTTAACGAAAATTATAACAAATTTGGAGAGTCTTTCTACGAGGAGGAGGAATTTCTGTGGGATAATGAATTCTCCTCAAACTCTTCATCTCTATCTATTTTATTAGACAAAAACAAAGAGAAGCGTATTTCAATTCCAATTGCAAGTAATTCAAGTAGAAGCACAATGGAATCTGAAATATTTGCATTTTCACATAGTACATCAGCAAGATCATCAATCTTCAGCACCCATTCTGTAAGTCGAACACTGTTCTAATTTGTCTTAATTAACATACATTTATTTTATTTCATAAGAACAAATATGAGAGCCGTTTTATAGATGTTGGATCGCTAACATTTGGGGGGAATATTTGGATTAGGCGAAAGAATCGAACATCGCATGATCATGGCAAGAAATACCGTGCAGTGTCTGGTGATACCCAGATTTTTCCTATTGGAGGAGAACCAAAATCCTGGCAAAATATGGCAACGGCGTATTTTCTATCTAGATTGTGCAATTCCTTCCAGAGAGGAATTATTTCAAGATTTTCTGAAGACTTTACATTGGAAACAATTTAAATCGGATTTTATTCGAAAGCAATTACGCGTAGACTGCAAAGATGTTGCCAGGGACGATGATATACCCATACTGTGTCGCATTGAAGAAGAAGGCCAATAACAATAAAATTACGTGTGCAAATCAAAATAAAAAGTATAATAATAATAGTGTATGTCTTTTAAATCTACCTATGATTATGAATCTAAGTCAAAAGATACATTTATTTAAATTTAAATCATTAGTCACAAATTGGTGGCTTATCCAATAACTCACCAATCATATTTTAGTCAACAGAACTAAACAATTAATCCTGAAAGCCCACAAATAATATTACTTTCTAGGAAGCCAATTTTATCAACAGCCTGTTTACTTCATTGGAAGTGATTCAGAAAGAACAGTGTAACGCCTTTTGAGTTCTTGTTGTGGCTGTCAAATGGTTAACATGGAAACGTTTAACAAAGGTTTTTAGGGGTCTCTAGGCAAAAACGTTGGGTTTTTCTTCAGTATTGATTAGACTTTTGCAGTGAATGTTTTGTGAATTGTGTGGCAAATTGGCAATATGGCAACGACTAATCTGCCTAGAATACCAGAAGGTCTTCGAGATCTTATGAAAGCCTACACGAAGGAAGTTTTACGTGAAAAGCCGACAAATCTTTATGAATTCTCCTCAAATTTTTTTGAGAGAATTGCGGCTGGTAAAAAGCACTACAAGGTGCTCAAATATGAGCCCCCGCAAAGTTATGAAATCATTATGAAAAACCGGCTGCGACAGCAAATCCCCTTGTCTGTTGTGTACAACATCATTCCAGACAACCTAACCGAGCTCATCAAGAAGTTTATCAAAGCTGTTCTCAAGGAAAATCCCGAAAACTTAGTTGTTTTCGCCATAGAATATTTTCACAAACTGCGTTCAATTAAATCACCAAAGATAGAGTATAATAAGTATACGGCCTACGAACAATGTGTAGAGAAAAGTAGCATCAATTCTACTCCCCGAAAAGAGACGTGTATTTGTGGACGTCGACTAAACGGAAAAGCTGAAGAATCGGATACACAAATTAAAGTTGAAAGCACTGAAATCAGTTTAAAGGGAAAACAATCTTTGGATGAAAATCTTAGTGTTAACTATTTGCAAGCAGTCTGCACTATTCAAAAATACTTTCGACAATATCTGAAGCATAAGAAAGGCAAGACCGAAAAGGTCCCTTCTAAAACAGCAGACCTTCACAAGAGTCAAGATTACTTTAATGCGGTTTTGATTATTCAAAGGCAGTTTAGATTATATTTGGAAAGGAAAAGAGCTAAAACTAACGCTGAATTTAAAATTGACAGTTACCATTCAGCGGAATATATAAGAGCCGTAAGCATTATTCAGAGATATTGTCGGAGATATTTGAACAGGAAAAACCAAGAGAAACCAAAAGAGAATAAAGGCAACATCCAATCGGATAGAAAAGTTTCAATGACAACTGCAGCCTTTGTTATTCAACGCGCATTTCGTAGAATGGTGAGAGCTCGCAGGGCAAAAAAACATATACAAGCCGAGCCGGACGACGATGTGAATGATAATGCCTCCGAGGCAGCGTCCTATACGTCAGCATCGACGGCTCTCCTTTCAACGGAATCGGCAGGAGAACACAATGAATTCGGTGGAAACAACTACGAAGAGGGAGTACACCAGCAGACCATTCAAGAAGATGAGGAAGTCGACAACGACAACGTAAACCAACAAAACGAATACAAAACGAAAGCAATTAAATCGAGTGGAAAATCGATAAGTTCCAATGGTAATGGTAATTGATTACGCACTCGTATTTATAAGTATAGGCCAACATTTAAATGTGTCCCTAGGCCCATTATAAAAAATACAGTACACGGTTTCCTTTATTTATTAAACTTATATTTTCTTTATATGTTTTATTTTTAGATGCTAATATTGATGATCTTCTAAGCGATTCCCAAATTGACGATTCGAATAATGCAAAGCTAGGAATTTTAAATAGAGAAAAAACTCGGAAGGATATATTCACTGACCTTCAAAAACATTCAGGGGAAGTGAAAGTCAAAAAGAATGAAACTTCTAATGAGAATATCATAAATAACTTTATAAAAGCTGAAGCATTGGAAATTTTAAATGATCACCCCATGAATACGAATACAAATACTACTGAAGAAGAAGTTGTTGAAAAAATACATAAAACAAATATCGCATCAAGCTTGGAAACAGCTTTACCAACCACAGATGGAAAGAATTTCGATATTGTTTCAGCAGATAACCGTGACGCTGAAGAGGAATTTACTCAAGGAAACGATTTCCAAAATGACAGGTCCAATAGTATTCCTCAAGTAGAATCCAGTTCCAATCTTTTAACAAAGTCCAACAACGACGTTGAAGAAGGAACTTCAGAAATTTCTAAACAAGAAAATGATCAAAAAGTGGAAGTTTCTGGCATGAGTGCTGAATATACAAAAAGTTCTAATTCATCAACTGAGTCGGAAAAAAGATTGGGCGCAAATATTTCAGAAGGATCTGTGGTACAAATTGAAAAGCCTCCAGAAGAAACAAAGCCATTGATTGATGGATTCGTCGTTGATAATATCTCAGAACTTACAACTTATCAAGAAGAACATCTAAAAGAAACTGAAAATCTAACTGTAGCGAAAAAAACAATAAGCTTAAATACTCCTAAGGGATCTGTGGAAGCAATTGAAAACCCTCCAGATGAAATAACGCCACAGAATTATGAATTCATTGATGAACCTAATAAGGAGACTGTCTCACAACTCATAACTAATCAAGAAGGACCTAATAAAGAAGCTGATAGGGCAATTTTGATTGAAAACAAATTAAGCTCAGAGACTGTCAAGGGATCTTTGGAAGAAATTAAAAGCCCTTCAGTTGAAATAAATTTACTGAATGTTGGAAGCGTCGGTAATCCTGATATGGAGCCCGTCTCAGAACTCATTATTAATCAAGAAGGACTTTCCAAAACAACTGAAAAGCCAATTGTGGCGGAAAAAATATTAAGTTCAGGTACACCGGAAGAATCTGTGAAAGCAAGTAAAAACTCTCTAGGAGAAATGAAAACATTAAATGATGATGAAGTCGTCGGTAACCCTGATAAAGAGCCTGCCTTAGAACTAAAAAGTTCGGAAAAAGGACTTTCCAAAGAAGCTGAAAGACAAAATGTGTTAGAAAAAGAACTAAGCTCAGATATTCTTAAGAGATCTGTAGAAGGAAGTGATATTTCGCGGGAACAAATTAAATCAGAACATGTTAAGGAACCCGCCTCAGAATACACTATAAGTCATAAAGGACTTCCCGAAGGAGCTGTAAGATCAGCTGCATTGGAAAAAATATTAAGCTCAGAGACTCCTGTGGAATCTGTGGAAGCAACTGTTGACTCTCTAGAAGAAACAAAACCATTGATTGATGAATTCGTTGGTAAACCTGATAATGAGCCTATGTCAAAACTCCCAACTTATCAAGAAGAACTTCCCCAAGAAGCAGAAAAACCAATTGTATTGGAACAAAAATTAAGCTCAGATATGCTAAAGGGTTCTGTGGAAGGCAGCGAAAAGTCGCCAGAAGAAATAACGCCACCAAATGAAGGATGCGGCGGTAAAGAGTCTCTTACAAATCAAGAAGAACTTTTAGAAGCAGCTGAAAAACCATCAGCAAAGATAGAACAACAGGATGGCGAATCTAACAGTAAACCAGAGCAAAAACGTGTTTCAAATTCCCATGCGAATGAGGACGAAACTCTTATCAAACCTATGCAATACCATCATACTTCATACGACAAATCGGATGATATTAATGAATCATCTAAAACAGAAATTAAGCGTTATTCGGATGTTGACGATAAGGTTCTTGATTCTCAAAAATCAACAGGGGATCTTCAGAAATTGCAATTGGCGAACCCTTCCACTGAAAAAGGATCTATATTAAATAATGCTAATAAAAGTAATACAGGTAAGATTTCTTATGTTAGTTTGAATGAATATATAAAATTATTAAAAGAAACCAATTCAGATAATTCAGAAGCAGTTTCCGAGGCTGATGGAAGTCATATATCTCAACCAGAGAATGTAAACTTAGTTGAAGTAAATAGTCTTCAGTCTGTACTGAGTACATTGAAAACCAATCATGTTCTCGATAAGGAGAACCTACAGAAACCAAGTACGTAAATCTTTTATATTTGTTATCCATTTTGTAAGTACAAATACCTCTAATTTAACAGAATCAACATTAATTTCAAAAACTCAAGAAGAAACCTCTAAATTGGAAAGAGTTTCCTCTCCAACTGCGGAAGCCCTACGTCGCAATAGCTCAATAGAGTATGAATATCCGGAAATAATTAAAGCGCAAATTCATAAAACCGATGAAGAAACGACAAAGCAAGATATCTCTCTTGAAGAATTAGGAAAGTCTATAATTATTCACAGTGTACTTCCTGGTGAAGACGATTATGTGCTCCCGATTTCAACGGATGCTACAAAAAATCCATATAGTCAAACTCTGATAAATGAAGAACTACACTCAACAAATACTTTAAGAGAAGACGTATTGACCGATAAAACCAACGATATTAAACTCAATAGTGATATGCCCAAGAAAACCGTGGAAACCAAGGAAATCCCACCAAATTTCAAGCAGAGCTCTTTGGGAACTCCAAAAACTATTGAAGCACCGATCATTAAGGAAACCAATACCAAAGATATTATGTTAGCTCAAAATAGCCCACGGGAATTAGGTTCATCTATCAATGCCTCAGAAAAGAATGATAAGGAGATAAATAAAGAAGAAGGTCAACCTGCTTTCGCGGATAGCAAAACTCTACCAAGCTCTTCTGATAAAATCATTGAGGAATCTCCGCAAAATTTAAAAAATAAACCAGATAAAATTATTTTAAATACAGATTTCGAAGCTACTGAATCACCAACATTAGCAGAACACCTAGACCCTGAAATATCTATACCTATATCGAAAGAGAATTCAAATACAGACAAGGTTGAAGAATCAGAAGAAGTCAATGCAAAAATAAATAATGACGTTTTAAATAAATCGACGGACAAAACCTTAAGTCAAATCCCCGATGAAGATTCAAGTGTTCGTTCAAACGGAAATGAACAAATTGCAATGATTCCGAGAACCAACTTAACAGATGGTTCTGATAATACAAATTTAAACAAAGAAAACGAGGATAGATTTCAACATTTAATAGAAGTTGACAATGTAAAAGACAGTACTGAAATGCCTGCTCTAAAACAAAGCGAAAATCAGGAATCTTATTCACCTCTCGATGAAGATGTTCAAATATTAGAAAAAGAAAACCTTGTAAAAAATAGTAATTTAAAAAAACGCTACATAAATGAAGAAACTGGTGAGTACACGTATTGTCCTAATGAAGTGTCCAAACCAGAAAACTTAAAGAACAAAGAAAAGGAAGCAATTGATACAGAAATTATAAAAACTTTATTCAGAGAAGAGGAAGAAAAACTGTTAAGTTCCAATAAAGATAAACCCAATAAAGGCAACAATGCTGATGATATTACAAATTCAGAAAATATAGAGCTCACACCAGAAAACACAAGAAAAACAAGCCAAGTAACGGTGGATCCCATAAAATTAGAAGACGAAACACCAGAACCTTCTGATATGACAGGTATTATCAAGGAAAAACAAATTAGAAAGTCTATAGACTCAATTTTTTTCAGGTGAATCGTTGCAAAAAGTGGACGAGGAAAATTCGAACGTTGAAAACTTTGAGGATGAGAGATGTAAGTAATGTTTATTAATAAAAACCTGGACATTTTAGCTAATTTAACATTCCTACTATCTTACTAGCATCGGAGTCCTTAGATGATGACCTAAAACTGGATACGAAGATTCAAGAAGTAAATGTTGGTAAGAATTAAATGAAATTTATTTTTCTAAAAATTTGTGCTTCACTTTAGCAGAAAAAATCTCCATTGCATTTGAGCACTGAATTATCTGGCACACAAGCTAAAAAAATACCTATTGCGAAAGAAAAACAGATACCAATTTCCCAATCGGGTCGATTAGTAAATGCACCGATTGCCGAATTGCAGCTGAAGTCTTTCAAATCTACCGCTGGATCCGGTCCTTGGTATGAATATACCAATGAGTCGAATCTACCACAATCTGATGAGACCGACAACGAGCACAGCAAAGATATGAACAAACTGTCTAATGAACATGCTGGCGATAATCCCAGCTCACCATTAACACCATCTCATAAATACGAAGAGAGGATTTCAAATTATATGTATGGAGAAGAGTTATCTTCGCAAGAACGAACTAAACCTAAACAATCGATTGCATTCTTTGTTTCGTTTGACGGAGACGATGGAAAAACAAGTTTCAAAATACCTAAAAAGTTTTTGAGCCCAAACCCTAAATCTGCTGATAAAACCCCAAATAAGAATGCCATTCATGAAGATAGAGATTTTCAGCACGAAAAGGAGGAATTAGAGATGGATGCAATAATATCAGAAGAAGACGACGATGATATTAGGTATACTACACAATACGGTCCTCAAAAGCTACAGACCATACACGAACTCAATGAAACCGAATCAAGTAATGAGCTTAAGCCTGATTTGGATCGAACAGAGGATATTAAAGTGACTAAAGACGTAAATCAGGAAGTGGATCTTGTTGCTGATCAACGTAAGGATAATGATAAAATAGGTTCAAATGAACTGGCAATGGGTGAAGGCACAAGTAAAATAGTAGAAGAAAATAAGACAGATCATCCAGATTTGTTAAAACACATCAGGAGTGTGCAAATCATAGAGAGGGCCTATAAAAATTATATAGCACAACGAAATATGAATCTCAAGCTTAAAACTCAAGCCGAAACCAATGAGAATGAAACAAGCATTGATCTCGTAAAGAACGATATTACAGATTCAGGACCATTAAAATATAAAACTAAATTAACTGAAAATTTAGCAGCGTCAAGAATACAAAAAGCAGTGCGACTATTTCTGTTTAGAGCAGCAGAAAAGAAAAAGCAAAACACAGATTTTAAAGATAAAACATATTCAACTGCAGAAGTTTCGGCGGCAAAGAGAATTCAAGATATGTTCAGAAATTATAGTCAACTTAAAAAGAAAACAAAAAGCAAGCAGGAAGTTGAGAAAGAGATTGAAAATAAGAATGAGTTGAAAACAGAAATTCCTAAGCACATTGGCGAATCGAAATCCTTAGACGCTCTAGTTGATCAAATAGAATTAAATTTCGGCGAAACTACAAAAGAAGTAGAACCAAACTCCAACAAGCCGGAATGGTTTGTGGGCTCACAGCGCATTTCTCTCGAATCCAACGAACTAGTTGAAGATGAGTCCACTTCACCTGGAGTGGACTCCGATGTTGATTCGAATGCACGCATGCTTGAATACACTCACGATACACAAATCGAATCGCCTATTGTAGGTACTCAAATGGGCTTGCTTGAATCCAAATTAATACCTGACATTGGCAATATTGTTGAAGAATTTAATACCGGAAAATTAGTTGAACAAGATAATGGAGATTCTAATAATTCAGCAGGTACGACTAGCGAAGAGGTGTTGGATTTAACTAAGGACTTAACAGTTCCGTCATCGTCAGAGCTAGTTATAGTTTATAAAGGTAAGTGGACTACTTTAGGAGTATTATTAGGAATATATTTCATTTAATTGTTTAACTTAACTAGTCGACGCATCAACCCGTCAAATGCTAAACGAATTTTTAAACAAAGAGATCGAATACTGCTCAGCACAAGAACCAGAATCCCAGATATCTGAGGAGGAAAAGAGTCAAAATGCTGATGTAGAAGTAGATGAACAGAAATGTATTAAAAAATCTGTTTCACTGACGACAGATCAGGATTTGGAAACCGACATTGGAAAGACAGAAGAGGAACACGTTGAAGAACAGAATAAACACGATTCCGAAACTCAGAGAACGGATGCTGATACACTGGAAGAGGCAGCCTTGAAACTTTCGAAACCCGATGAGGTAATTGAGAAAATGTCGATTCGACGATCGGCTGAGTTACGAGAGCGTCGCAAAGATGACTTTGTGGTGGCGGAACCAAGTTTCGATGAGCCGATCATAAGACCCATGAGCTCATTGCAAGAGCAGAGCTCGCTCGACATTGAGGACGGTGACATAATCGTGTACAATCGCCTGCAACGTGACGACACCCGTGAGAGCTCAGCCCAGAGTGAATCCGTTGTGTTCGGAACTGAGGATGAAGATAAGTTGATTGATGTGGAAACAACCAGAACACAGTTAGCACGTCACTACACGATCGCCGGGGATGATCCACATGTTATTTTTAGGTCGGTGACCATTGATGAAAATGTCAAGTACATTGAGGATGGGAACGATGAATCTCTGGGTGAGATCCACAGCAATAACAGCTTCTGCTTGGACGACGAAACCTCTGAGAACATTCGCAAAAAGATAATGGCATATTCATTATCGGAAGGGGACTCCGATTACTTCGATCCCAATAAGGTTGTCAATGATGACATTCACATAGATACAGCGATGACAGATGCCATGGACACATCCACGGAAACTGAATCGACCATAGTTTCGGCAGCTACAAAAATACAGGCCGGTGCACGAGGATTCCTGGCCAGGCGAAGGTTGCGTCGCGCTAGCGCTGGAACAAATGCCTCAACAATGGACACAAAGGCTTCCTTTGGCAACGATGCCATAAGCGAATCCCTGGAAAGGTTTATAGAAGAGGAGGCTGCCAAGAAGATACAACTGGCATATAGACTGCACAGTAGAAAGCAAAAGAAACAGACGAAGACAGACAAGCTTAAAAGTGCCAGTCTCGAGAGTAGTTTGGCAGCCAAGAGGCTGACTTTGCAACGTGGCGATGCACTGCGAAACGATTCAAACACGACGCCGGAGGATGAGAACAGCGAGAATGCCTCGAATGGTCAGCAGAAGGTGACTGAATCAAAGCGAAGCAAAGCAACTGGTGAGAGAATATGAATTTAGGCTTAGTTTTGTTACTCAAATAATTCCTTCAAACTGTGTTTCAGCAGAGGGACGTGACCGGAAAAAGCCCGGTATTGGAGTAAGTTGGCTGCCAAGGAGACAAAACTCTATGCCAGTGCAAATTGACTGCGAGATTATGAGACCCATCCCCAAGCACATGAGAAAGCGCATCAAGAGTGCAGAGAATGATAAACGAAAGCCCCGCAAATAAATTATTCGTATCTATATAACCTTTTCTTATATCTTTATCACAGCTTATCAATAAAATATACAGAAATAACCAACTTCTCTATAATGCACTGATATGAAATTATATGGAATATATGAATATATCTGTTGGGGCAATTACCTGGCGTACTAAATATAAGATCAAGTTCATTTCGATATCAATTAAAGGCAACTTATTTAATTAATATAAAACATGTTTTCACACAATATTTTTGATGCGGTCCGCAGCAACAACATTAATATGGATTAGGCAACTTCCATAAAAGAATAATAATCATTTACAGCTAGTTATTTAAGATTGTATTATGGTGGATTCTATAAATTCGTCTACAGGGGATAAAAACTTACCTCCGTGATCTTAAGTCAAGATAAGTTATCCAGCCAGGAATCAGGCACACGTGACAGACTCAAAAAATGTTTGTTCAATTAGGGCACCATGATGTTTACCCATTTGCTCACTAAACAGTGGGAATGCCAGGCAGACATGTGACATGACACCCCCGCCCCGCCCAAAACAAGTAGCACTAAGGCCGGCTCCCTAATTATCATAGAGAAATAGAAAACAAAGCGACTTACGCGCTGCACAAACATCGTCGTCATTCTCAAAATGCATAGAAGATAAATATAAATGCCGCACAGCACGGTAGTATATAGAACTGTACTTACACACGTATGCCCACTGTACTTGTACAAACGTATTCATGGCACACACACCAGTGTGCACATACATACGTCAGTACATATACAAATATACAGTTATACAGTCAGACATGAATACTTTTTGAGGCGCGCTGACTTTCAGATATTTATGGTTAGATCACCAAAAACGCGAACGCAATGATTTCATATTTTGTTGTTTAAAAAGGCTATAATAATTGTACATATGTCGAGGCAGTTGTGTAAGCTGAAGGTAGAACGAGAAGGGAGATCGCGAAGAACAGGACGGAGGCACTTCGATAACTTGGTGCAGTAAGATGCTAAACAATTATGAACCGTCCTGAAACTTATCGAAATCATTCAAAATATTTGCAGATTACTTAACACGTTTCTGTGCGTGTGCAAGTGTATGTGTGAGTTAATATATTTATTACTTTTTATTTTGTTCCTGCGGTCACTATGATCTACTGTTATCTATTTACAAGATGGATATCGTATGTCTCTCCATACTGAATAAGAATGCATGCAAAGTAATATACATTAATTACATTACGAGTTACTATTTCTACGGCACAGAGTTCTGGTCTATACGTATGTATGTGTCTGTGGTCTTGCGAGTGTGTATGTTGCGTGTGTGTGTGTGTGAGTTTACGTCTGTTTCAACTTTTCCGCCTCTTTGCGAGCCTTAAATCCACGAAAGCTCGATTGTATTTTCACTGCTGCATCTGTTGCGATCTTCTGCTTCTTTCGCACAAGAAATCCACGGAAACCGGCTTGTATCTTGGTCGCACAACGATCCTCCACCGTCTGTTCATCTGCCGTCTGGTGTCCCTCCTGCTGCAGCCTCTCCTCCATTGCTCGCTGTTGCTGTTGCTTCTGGCGTCGCAGTGCACTCGGACGGGAACTCGATTGACGGCCCGTGGAACGGTTACTGCTGCTGCTGTTGGCGCCGGATTTGTTGAGGCGATACAACTGCTTGCGCACTCGATAGCCACGAAATCCCGCCTGTATCTTGATGGCTGCACTTTCCTCGGACTGCAAAGATGACGCTGATTCTGGAGAGCTCGGATATATGTACATGATCTCGAGCGGCAAACTGATCAAGAACTATGTACGTGTGTATTATGTCTTCAGTCTACAATGCAATCGAACAGAAGGGAAGACTCTATTAACAAACTGTTTGGTCTATTCGAGCTCGGCGAGCTGCTGTCTGAACTGACTCTAACGAGAGCTATAAATGTACTGACTGAATATATAACGGAATTGGCTGCTGTGCACCGAGAATTTTCATTTAATTTTTCCATTCAGAAAACAAAAGCCCCTCTCCGACGCGACCAGTCATGCCCCCACCCCCCCGGCACAGGCCCGACCCCCAACACACTCAGCATTTATGCTCTCGCACATACTCACCGTCCTCTGGGGCGGAATCGTATTTGTATCTTTTATATTTGTGTACAATGTACACACTCACACACACTGGCACACACACACACACACACGTGTCTGTGAGCATATGTCTTCCTGAACGTGTGTGTGTGCGAGTGTGAATTTACGTATTTATATCTATGTCTCGGCGTCTGTTTGAAACTAGATTTCTATGTGTTTTGTTCTCTTTGAAAATTGAAAATAGTCGCGGATGTTCATGACGTTAATGATATTTAATTGAAAAATAGCAACAACAACAACAACAACAAAACCAATAACAATTGTTTAAAGTTCGGTCATCTGAAGCTTTACATTCCTTAGCGTGTCTAATACTACGAACAGTCCCAAGTGTGATGATTACTATACCAGTTAAAAGGTCAAGAAATGTTGACTTTAGATAAATAGACATAAGCTCTGAAGTATCAATTATGGCATCATAAAGTTATATAAGAAAGATCTGATGCTCATCAAATTTATAGGAAAGAGTATTGCAGAGTCAACTTAATCGACTTAATCATTTCCATCGTTTTATCGTCAAAACAATTTTATAAATATATGTATATTCGGACATACAAACATGTGTGTGACTGAGAATTTATGTTTATTTCCTGCAATGAATCGCAGGAATGGTGACTATACAATGGTTACGTTGACGGACGAGTATCTGCGGTCAGAAGGAAATTAATGGCGTTAAATACCTTTCCGTCGGAAAGGAGGAGTGAACCCATGAAAACAGAACTTATTGATAAGCGAACACGTCTGAATACGTGCGGATAGATACACCAAAAGAAAATTCGAAATCGGTATGTACTCGCATTTGTATCTGCATCCACAAAATTGATGGTTCGGTTGCCTCAAGTGGATGGCGATGGAATCGAAATAAATAAATGAATACATACGCTACATACTTGTATATATTTATGCATTTGTTTTGGTCTAATGAGCCTCAGATATCCCAAGAACTCAATGTCTCAACGTTTCAGTTGATTCTATAAAATAAACTTTATAGTTGAACTTTCTAGCAACAAATAAACTGCGAAATCTATGGAAGAGTTTTTTTCTACGTCTTGGAGATCTCATCTGCGACCTAAGAATAAAAATTCTTTTCAGCAATTTGATTTAGCCATGTTCGCTAACAATTTATGGCCTCTGCTGTAGGAAAAAATGTCAAAAGTCTGGAAACACCAAAAAATGTAATTAAAATTTCGATTCGATAAAATTTAAAATATAATTACATTAGGCATCTGAGTTATTAAATATATTTCATTCTTAGTTTATTGAAAAATATATGAAGTATGTATGAGATGTAAAAATTCTGAAAGGTGATTCATGAATGCGCAAAACGAACAATGATAACAATTTCTTAGCAAATTCGATACAACATTTTACGCTGCATCCGATGCTGAAGCTCCCCTCGTCGAATCATCGTGTGAATGACCTTCATTACTGTGCGCTCTTCATATTTCTGACGCAAGAAATCCTGTAAAGATTTTGTTTAATATGTTAATAAGAGTTATCAGTAAAATAAAACATATTTGATATTCACCTGCAAGATATTCTGTTCCGAAACTTGAGATCCGATAGCAAAACGTCGCTTTAATTGCTTTTCTATACGATTAAGAGTTTCTTGATCCTCCTCGGTGGTAAAACCTTCTGCACCCGCCAGACTGCCCGTACTGGCTGCATCCAGTGTGGAAACTTGGAACAGGCGAAGAGCTTCGTTTACGTGCTCGTCCGTGGCGAAAGGTAGTAGACGCATCTTCGCCAGGGATTCCGAGATACGAATAACGGCCTCTAACTGTCGCACCGTAATGGGAATACAATGACGCTTGTCTGCAGACTTCTCCTGCTGTCCAGCACCGCTTCGCATGAGAACGTAGCGACTCTTCAGCTTTTCGCCAGCAGGCTCGCTAAGTCGCGGACCACAATGGGTACGACAATAGTGAATGTATTTCTTGAATGTAGAAAGCGATATTTCTCCCTCGGGCACCTCGCTGGGTGCCGACTTGTTTGAACTGAGATGCACGTTTATAATGTGCTTGGCCAATGTGATGTCTCGTGTCTCATCGTGCACATCTTTTACAATGAAGATCATGTCAAATCTGGATAAAATTGTTGGCATAAAATCAATGTTCTCTTCTCCCTTGGTATCGTCCCAACGTCCAAATATTGAGTTGGCTGCCGCAAGAACGGAGCAGCGAGAATTCAGTGTGGTGGTTATGCCAGCCTTGGCGATTGATATGGTCTGCTGTTCCATTGCCTCGTGAATGGCAACACGATCATCTTCGCGCATCTTGTCGAATTCATCGATGCAAACAACACCTCCATCAGCAAGTACCATAGCGCCACCTTCCATAACAAAGTTACGCTATGAGAAATTATTTATTTATTATTATTAACTTGCCTTCGTGAAAATTATAGGTTTTGCAAACAAATAAACAAACAAGTTTCATGGTGATGCAACTGTTTTTTGTTTGTTTTTATATAGAAGAGCAATTAACATGTTTATGTTTGTAGTTTGCAGTTAAGAGATTATTTTGCTTACCGTGTGCGGATCCTTCATGACAGATGCCGTAAGACCAGCTGCACTAGATCCCTTTCCAGACGTGTAGACGCCAATGGGCGCTACTTTCTCGACAAACTTAAGCAGCTGCGACTTTGCTGTACCTGGGTCACCCAACAGCAGGACATTTATATCGCCACGACGGCAAAGACCATCCGGAAGACGTTTCCTTGAGCCACCAAAGAGCATGGCAGTAATTGCCTTCTTTATGTCGCCTGAACCAAAAATACTGGGTGCCAACGATTTTGAAAGACGGTCATAAATATCAGCTGAAGCTGCCATACGGCGGAAGTTCTCCTCCTCGTCACTGGTAATGTTACTATAGCGAGACACAGCGCCGGCACCCTCGGCATCCACGGTGATGCCAACAACACGCAAGTAAGGAGCACGCACTCCGAGTACTGCCTTTTCGCGACCATCTCGTCGCGACGGTTTGCTCACCTTGCGAATGGAGTAAATGCCCTGGATGAGCACACGATTGCCAGGAACGACGCGTTCGCACAGCGAACGATCACAAAACAACTGCAGATGACGTGGAATCTCTCCTTGAGGCACAAAGTCCGGAAGTTCTTGTAGCTTTAGAGTTTGGAAGTCAACGCACTTACATTTATCGGGCATAATGAAGAAGGGATCAAGTGGACATTTGGGTCTGCCGGCTTGCTCGGTGTTGCACTTACGTGGCAGTGCATACCCCTCGAGACCCGGGTTGACTTTGAGATTGGGTATAACTGTACTGCATGATCGACACATAATCGACATGCGTGTAGCTTTTGCTTGAATACCCGAAGCAGCCACTATGATGCCGGCAATCTTAACCAGACGGGAGACACTGTCCGACTTGAGTTCTCGAATATTTGTAGGATTCGCACTGGACATCAACAGTATTTGAATGTCGTGCATATGCTCCTCATGGTCCGGTCTAGGAGCTGTAATTTCATCGGCAACTTCCCGAGCAGCCTCTTCGAAAATTTGCAAATGTTCTGTGGGCTGCTTGTTCAGTTTGTCTGCGAGCGTCTCATCAAAACCCATCACATCCTCCATTTCGATCTCCAGAAAGTAGCGTCCATTTAGATAGTTACGCTTTAGATTATCGCTAAATAAATATCGAGCTTTATAATTTAAATCTAAGAGATGTAATATAAGTATATTTACCGGTATTTGTAAAAGAAATTGTCTTCATTGAAAGTACGAATAAATTCCTTGTATTTCTTCTTCACAGCTTGTAAATTTATTTGGGCTCCATCCGGTTGCTGATCGCCGCCAAAGTTATCAGAGAAAAACACACCAGCATCATCAAAGCCTTCCATTATTATTATTATTAATATTAATTAACAGAATAGATAATCCAAAAAACACACTGCGTCTTTCAGAAACTTTAACAGAATGCCCGGCTGCAACGAGACCCAAGGTTTTGCCGCCAAAATGCATAAGCATTATTTAATCGATAAGTTCAAGCTGTTTTGCCGATTGCGAGGCACATTCAGTGTTGTTAACTGTTAAATATATCTTAAAAGTTGAGGCAATAAGAAAGGCGGGACACAAAAGTTGGGCACTTTGTAGTTATTTTTTATTATTCAAATAAAAAATATACACACACTTATTAGTATACGTAGGATAGCTAAATAAGACAATTCAAGTCTGCCGAACACTGGGTGATACAATTCCCGCCAAATTGCCAACACTACTAAGACATCGATAAGTCGTTTTATGGTTATCGATTTTATTTTATTGTCCCTGATTGAAAGTTGACTGGCAGCACTTTTTCGCGTGTGTTTGGGAGGGAAGCAGACCGAAATTTTACACATTGTTAAATTTCTTGCACTAATCTCAGCGCACCGAAGTAAAACTAAGTAATATGGTATGTGACTTATTCTTAATTTTATACTCAATCTAATGCATCTGTGTGTGCAGTCTTCTACAGCTATTGCAATGGATGCGAGCATTGAACACGACAGTGCGCTTGCGACCGGTCTCACACCAACCGGTAACGCCACCACGAACAATGTGATAAAGAAACTTGCCGAAACTAAAGCAGGCGGCGCTGGCGCAGCATCTCCCGGCACTGGTGACGCGGGTGCCAACGCCGATGACATGACATCAAGGGATTACTACTTTGACTCGTACGCACATTTCGGAATCCACGAGGAAATGCTCAAGGATGAAGTGCGCACTGTCACATACCGCAACGCAATGTATCACAACAAGCATCTCTTTCAGGGCAAGGTATGATGATTTGAAGTTTTTATTCTATGGGTCCAGTTATTAACATATACCCTTCAGACTGTGTTAGATGTTGGCTGTGGTACTGGCATTCTTTCCATGTTTGCAGCCAAGGCCGGTGCCGCCAAAGTTATTGCTGTGGACTGCTCTAATATTATTGAGTTCGCTCGGCAAGTGATTATTGACAACAACTTGCAGGACATTATTACGGTTGTCAAGGGAAAGATCGAGGAAATTGAACTGCCAAGTGGAGTCGAGAAAGTCGATATCATTATTTCGGAATGGATGGGGTATGATCTAAAGTGTTTCCGTTATAAGTTCTTCATTTTGTAACATATGTATGTTATTTACTGCAGGTATTGTCTATTCTATGAGTCCATGCTGGATACGGTATTATACGCGCGCGACAAATGGCTAAAGCCCAATGGCATGATGTTCCCTGACAGGGGAACTCTATATATCACAGCCATCGAGGATCGGCAGTACAAGGATGAGAAAATCAACTGGTGGGACGATGTATACGGTTTTGATATGAGCTGCATACGTAAAGTGGCTGTGACCGAACCGCTGGTTGATGTTGTTGACCCCAAGCAAGTGGTCTCCACAGCGTGCATGGTAAAGGAAGTCGATTTGTACACAGTGCAAAAGGCAGATCTAAATTTCTCCTCTAAGTTTAGTCTTACCATTAAGCGAAACGACTTTGTTCAGGCTTTGGTCACATACTTTAATATTGAATTCACCAAGTGCCACAAGCGTCTAGGATTCAGTACGTCCCCCGATTCCACATACACACATTGGAAGCAGACTGTTTTCTATTTAGATGATCACATGACTGCCAAAAAGAACGAGGAAATCAACGGCACGTTTCAGATGAAGCCCAACGAGCGTAATAATCGTGATTTGGACTTTGTCATCGACATTAATTTCAAAGGCGAGTTATCTGAAATTCAAGAATCAAATACATACCGCATGCGCTAGGGTTATGCCATACACCAACGTGGCTTTAAGGCTGCTGCCTTCTTCTTAACATAGAGGAAAATAAACCGATGACTAGACGTAAGATATAATCCAGTGCGAAATATGCAACGAATTTGTGTTGCGTCTTCTACTAAGTTTAAAAAGTGTACCTTTTTAGTATACATCATATTTTTACAACTGTGCGCCTGTTTAAATTATTATTCAAAGAATACCTCTAAGAATATTGTACAGTGGCACATTAAGTCTCATAAACATAATAAAGTGTATAACAAACATACCATTTCACCTAAATCGAATGTCTTTATTTATTTTTTGCCTTTACCATTGCCTTGCAGTACGTTAACAAAATCGTGGACAACCAAGAGAGGCGCTAGTTTTTTGTCCATGTACTTAGGCACATAACTGTCAGTATTTAAGAAGATATAACAAATTTGTCGAAGAAGAATTTTTAGTATCGATCACCTCTGCAAAACTTGAATTGCTACGCGTGTTAATTGTATTGTCATCCTCAATTCGGCACTAACTCTTCAATAATGATCGTTCAGTTCTGCTAAGTCTTCAGTCTTGCAAATCTTGGCTTACATAAACCATGAAATCGAAGTGCACTGAACCTTTATCGATCGGGGATTCAAAATGTCTTGATATAAAGATAAATTTAACTCACAAAATTCATTAGACACAAAAACATTAAAATTATCGTTGAGCGTGGTCCATTTGTTCTTATTTATTAGGTAAACGGTTATTGAATGTAGGTCTCAATTTAAAACTTCAAAACGTAGAGCTACTACATCATAGTCTTCCATCAAACGGATATGTACAAAATAAAAATACTTGTGTAAGAGTAGTAAATGTTAAGTCAAAAGAGGATTTCATTGTTGTCGGACTTATTGTATTTGTAGTGAATGCTTTAACTGAACTGTTATAAGTATTATTTAGATATTAATGTCGGTCGCGAGAATCTGAACGACTTCTCCGGTCTCGGGAGAAGCTTCGTGGGCTGCGGGATCGCTTTGGTGAACGGGATCTGAAAAAGTTTGTGTACAAAAGCCAAATTATTATAACAAAAATTATAAATTAATTTCACATATTATCTATCTTATCAATCCGTTGTCACCCATAAAAATGGTTGACGGGTTAATACAAATAATTGTAGACATAATAGACAGTTTGTGTCGACGTTGATTATGCAGGGGAGGTTTCCGTAAGATATTGGATTTAGCGTCCGCCTTACGAAGTTTGTCAAAAAAAAAAAACTAAAAGAATGTTATGCCAGACATGACATGTGTAAAGAATGTCTACTTCTTTTTAATTATTCTGTATAAAATACAAAAAATATTTAAGGAGCAAAGTATTCTTGCATTGATAATAAAATGTACTTCCGAATTTCAAAAATAGACATCTTTTTATAATAGCGAATTATTTCCAATGACCTCTATACCCAAGTTACTAAATAAATAATAATTATGTAAATATCCTGGTATAATTTTGGAGTCTCCGGCGTTGACATGTTAACACTTATAGTTTAAAACACAGTTAAAATGTTGAACTTTAATTGTTATCCACTCTTTCATTTCTATAGAGGTATAGAATGTTTTCACGCTTTATTTGTACTTTAAATTATATCACAGTTGTTTAATGACTTTATCACATTATTGAGCATATATTCCGATAGTTATAGAACGTTATAATTATATTGAAAACTCAATCTGATCAATAGTAGAGTATACGATGCGAAAGTTGATCGGAGACAAGGGCTTGAAAATGCATGACGATTCGGTGGTAGATTGAAAAGTAAAGTAAGAAAAACAGAAGTATGTGATGTGTTGTTGTTGTGACCAATGGTTGCAGTGCTGAGATTGTAATGTTGACATTCTGTTCTTTTTGAAATCGAGGCATCTGAAGAACCGGACCGGCGAGGATTGTTTTGTTACAGTTGTAAAGCTTGTTGTTTAGAGCCCTGCTGTTCGAGGTTGAGGTTGTGAAGATTTTGGTGGAGAAGCAGTACTTTTGAATCGTGAAGGTGATGTTGTTGTTGTTGTTGTTCTTGTTGTTGAGGAGGGAGGATGTTGTAGAAGAATGTGTTGTCAAAGGATTCATCCTGTAAAAATGTCGATTTTAACAAGAGTTTTACAACAACTAATAGTTTTGGCAACAGAAAATGGCCAGTCTATGAGCTCATTGAGATTTCACAAGTATATTTTTATCTAAATCAAACATTCCAATGTTAAATAATTAAACTGAAAGAAGTTTATGAGAGTGGTGAATGCGTAAGGACAACATTTTAGAAGTTGTCACCTGATGCATACTTGCATGTTTGAATAAAAACTGAAATATATAGGACACGGCTATCGCAACGGACGGACACGGATGCTTTTGAATTGAGTGTTTTTTTTCATAGCATACAATTACCTGAATCTTCCAGCACCGCGGCTGCTACCGCTTCCTTCGGGTCCGCCACGGCGGCCTCGATCGCGCGAGCGTCCTGAAGACATCTCTACACGGATACGTGTGCCACAGCAACGGGTGCCATCAAGAGCTCTTGTTGCGTCCTCAGCGTCGCGACGATCGTCAAATTCAACAAATGCAAAACCAGGAGGATTACGTGCAACCCACACGTTTCGCAAAGGTCCGTATTTACTGAATGCATTCTCGATTTCATACTTTGATGCCGATGATCCCAAGTTTCCGACATACACTTTACAGTCCAAGTCCCATTCACGATAGCGTGGCATTTTCACTTAAGTTTTTTGTAGACTTTCTGGTGTAAGAAGAATTGAAAATATGGTTTTTTTGTAACTCTTTTTTTTAATAAACTGTACTGATAAAGTGAATAGCGAACGGATTTTCTGAACCTAAATACGTATGAATGCATGGATGTACGTATGTATGAATGTATAGTCAGTGTGAATTTGTACATACACATATACATACATACTTATGTAGAAACTTATTTTACCCTTGAACTTACAGCACAAAAGTGGTAAAAACGTATGATAAACATAACCATGGAAAAAGGCAACGCTAGCTACTACTGTTTTGCATTATAGATATATACAATAACAATATACCATTCATTCTAATGTGCACATCGGCATACAAATAAACATACACACTTTAATACTTTAATTCACACATGGCATATCTGTATACATACATACATACATATATGTATGCTTGCAAGCTGCTGAGTATATCGCCATTACATCCAAACGATATAAACATTTCGCCATTAAACATTGTAATTTATCACCCTACATTCCTGAATTAAGAAACTATTCTTAATTACTTACCAATAAAATATATCTTTGAATAAAAGTAAATATTTCGTAGTCTTTTGCCTCCACCAAGCACAAAAACAAAAATGCTTAAAGTTAGGGATGCATTTCTATGATATCGATATTATGATGCGCACTGATGATATTACTATTTATCGAACGTCGATTAATATCTGTATTTTGGGCCGCGGAGTGCACCACCATAACCACCAATTATAGTAAAATTGCTAATCGAATGTTTTTCGATATAAAAATCGATTTCGGCAAAATCAGCTGGAAGAGTTACATACAAACATTTCATAACCTGAACGTGTGGTATTTTGCTTTTATTTCTTAAATAATCAACGAAAAATGCGTCTTACGAATAAACTATATGCCCAGCATATTGGGTGGCATTTTAAGAAACACTGGCAGGTTCAAGGCAGGCGTGTACCAAGAGAAACCGGTGCCACTGCGGAACTCTTAAGATTGGGAATTCAAGTAAAGCAAACTGATGAAGTGCTTAACCCGAAATTTGAACCGAAAATGTAAGTAAAGTTGAATTACTTTATTGACAGAAATCTATAAAACAGTTTTCACCGGCAGAGTTAATATTATTGGAGCCACTCCAAAGCCGATTCTTGAAGATGAATCCCATCCCAATTGGCATAAAAAGGCTTGTAGTTTCTTTGGAGACAAGAACGTTTTAATTGGAGGATTACCTCAAGCCCAAGTTTTAACGAACGCAATTGAAATAAATAATTATCCAAAACAAATAAACGACGCTCTTGTAAATGGCCAGCTTCCGAAGACCGTGGATCGAAGTGTTCAAAACGCGATATTCTCTTCGCAGTTGCTGGATGCACAACAAGTAAAACTTCCAAAAGTTAAACTTATCGATCGTCCAGCCTTTAACTTACCACGCCTTTATGGTATATCGCATGAAAGACGCAAGTATGTTTAAAATGCACATCAAAAGTGTATAATTCATGTATATCAACGTTTTATTCATTTCAGTCGCCTTCTAATAAACAAGCTATTGTTTGAAATCGAAAAGTTATCCGGACGATCTACGACCGTGCGACGAAAGTTAATTGATAACGTTACATTTCACACAACATTACAAAAGGACAATGACATACTTTCATTGAAAGTAACTGGTGACAAGCTAATTAGCTCATCCCGTGCACTGGATGCTATAAAGGGGAAATTCGACGGAGAATTGCCAGATCTTTTTCCAATGAAATACACAATTTCAATGCCAAAACAACAAATTTACACGGAAAATAGCTTTTATCGTAAGTTAAGTGCAGAACATTCTTTGAACTATAATTGTAATCGAAAATCCATATTCCATATGTTAGCAATTCGCAAGGAAATTAGCAGTTCGCATCCACATACGGTTTTGACGTACTTTGATAAAACCGTTATCGGCAACATACACGGTTCTAAAATATCTTCGACTCAATTCTACGGACGTACAATGCTTAAGGCCTTTGTTGTTGCTGCGGCCCGCGCCAAACAGCTGTATGGTGATTCTATTAACGATGCCCTGCAAAAGCCGGTTGTTGTACAATGTGTTCAGACCGATGGACGAGTATTTCATTTTGGAGTGTTCCAACTGAACACCCTCAATCTAAACTCTAACAGCAGCTTGAAAAATTATTGGTTCCATCGCCCGAGTGTGGAGCTCTTCTCGGAGTGTGCCTATGTAACTGGCAAGCCTCATATTGAGGGATACAACAGCGAAGCTTTTCGTATCCTAAACGCATTTTATAATAACTCTTAATGTTGAACATTGATAAATAAAGTTTAGCATTGTATGTTAGATAGAGTGGGAAAACCAATTCAACTATCAAAATGGATCGCTTTGAGGTATTCATTCATCATCCTATAAATAGCTTATTAAACCAGGAATCGTAAGCTTCATTCAAATGATAATTTAAAGATCTTATTGATTTTTCGATATTTTACTTAGTTATATTGTTCGAGTTTCATTATAACACTCAAACAATTAATAATAAAATAAAAATGTCGCTCAGAAAGAATCATTTTTATTTTTTAAGTTATCTTTATCACCGTACTCAGAATACTCATTTTTAACGAATCTTGATATATTGTCTATATCTATATGTGTTTGTTTTATATGATTTATGTGTGGTGTGGCACGCAAAAGTGCTGCTTTAAAGGGGAAGCCTAATTTACTGAAACGGATTCCATAGCAACGTGGGAATGGGTGGCAAATTGTTTTGCATCAATATATTGGTTGCGATAAAAGTACGACCCTTTTATTCGGGTAGTTGAAACGCCACTTGCAATCAAATTGAAAGGAGTAAAAAGTAAAAAAGTCAGTAATATGAGTAAGGTACGGACACAAGCACCAGCGGGCTCTAACAATAGTGCAACATCGTCGGAAAATAGTGAAACGCAAAGTGTGGAGGACCATCAAACAGCACTGTCGTCGATTAACCGAAGTGCTGCTTTAATTAGGTGAGTTGGATATGTAAATAGCACAGTAGATACTTATTTGGATTTATGAAATTATTAAAATAGTAAATAACACTATTTGTAGAGCGAAAACCAGTTGGAAACGCATGAAGGATCTGGCTGCCGAAAAAGAGAAGGAGAATGAAGCCAAGCGACCGCCTTGGCGTGCAGTTAGTGTTTCCACCCTGGCCAAGCCGGATAAAAACGCCTTACTGCGAGCAAAATTACTAGATGCCTCCAGGTTTGTATTCAATTTTATTTGAGTTCATTATATATGGTAAATCTGTTATTGACAAATTGATTTATTTTGATGCAGACGTTTGAGAGCTGGAAAGGCCAATGTGGCACTTCAAACCGATTTTGTACCAACGAAGTTAATGAAAGAGGCGAGCATTGGCCCACAGTATGACTTAATTTTACTGAGAGATGCTGGAGTCTTAACAGATGGGCAATACTCCATAAAGAAAGATGGCGTTCAGCAATGTATGCAAATTCTTATACTTATAATGAGACGTATTTAAGTTAAAAATCCTTGTTACAGATATATTGACATATTCCATTTCACAAATGACTGATTCGATCGATACTGCTGATGCATATACGCAAACTCTTTTGCCCAAACCGTATAATGAGGGCATAGTCAGTTCATATGGTATGGACCCAAAGCACTCTATTAACAATGAACTGTTAAATATAAAGAAGCAGTCAAAACACATTCCTTTTTTGGACATTAATGAGGAGATCTCCATTCCACTTGAAACAGAGGAGGGAATGTCGGGTGTTAAGCTTAGTCCAACGCTAGCGTCGTGGCACTTTGATGATGATGTTATGGAAATGGAGATCAATCAACATTTTATACCCTATACAATTGAAGCCTTTAAGCCGTGGCGCAGTTTTATACCTCTGCCGTTCCACATTAGAGGAAACGAGCTAATTGGCAGACAGAAGATTGACTGGTATGCTCTACTGCAGTCAATCGATGATCTAGTTTATGAATCAAATAATTTGGTGGACAAGCTGGAAAGCATCATACCAGATAAGAACACGCAGCGTAAAAATGTTTTGGAAACCTTGGACACAATTCGAAAGTTTGAGCCAGGCTCTTTCAAATTTCCATCCGAGTATTGGGTGCCTATAATCGAGGAACAGGAATTACAATTGCAAAAACTAATGGATATGAATTAAACAAAGCGAAGATTGTTTATAAATTTTACATATATTTTATGCAGTGATACGAATAATTTTTTCGCTAGAATTTTTCACTATTTTAAATAGGTATAATCAATATACAATTAGTAACTGATATATATTTAATAATGTTTGTGTTTCCAACAAAAGAACTTCTTTTTTAGCAAGTCAAATTAAATTGTGCAAATGTACAACTTAAGTGCGTAATTCGATTATTATCACATACGCCTGCTATATATGAATGCATACATGAACAGCTGTACCTTAAGGTGTACATTTTTTAGCATTCGACTCCAGAAATGTTTTAGAAAAGTAAGAAAATTGAATATGTATTTTTTGGAAAAATGAGTTTTGACCTAGAAAAAATTTGTTGCGATGCAGCATCCAGGTTGGTACTATATAAAAGTGATTCCCCAAAATTTCAGCACAGTAAACTGTGGAAATTTCTTTTTCCACCAGCTCTTCAAGTTCTACAAGAATCTTTTGTGATAATGATTACAATAAATGCAATCCCCGTTGCTGCTGTCATTCCTGTTGCAGACAGTCCACTTTAAGTGATCACACGTATGCAATTTTAAAGCGGATTTGCAAGAAAATATTTAACAACTACAATCGTCAAAAATGTCGAGAAAAATACACAGTTTTTGGTGGAGGTAACAGTATTTTTAAATTAAAAGACATTTCTAAAAGTAAGTACAATACCAATAAGTTACACGTTAAGAACCATACAATATTCTACTTTGGATACATGTGTTTATGTATATAGTTGAGGATCCTTGTAATTGTGGGTGTTACGTTAAAGAAGGATCGCCCTGCGATATGCTGAAAAAGAAAAGGGAGGAATGTAAAACTTTGGTGTTGGATATGCAAAGACAGTTTGGAGACAGAGCTTTTTTAGGGGTTTCTGAAAATAATGCGTTTTATGATGAAAATGATAAGGATCGAAACGCAGGGGATAACGCGAATAGAGCTGGAAAACAATCGAATGGAAAAGGGTCGTTGGGTAAAGATAAGTTCTCTAAATCTGGAAGAGGATCGGAAAATAAATCACAACAGAAGGGGGCACTCGGTAAAAAAGATACCGATGATGTCCAATCAAAATCAAAAAAATTAAATGACGGGAAGAACAACAACAAGGGAAAATATGATAAACGCGGTTCGAGTGACAAAGATGGTAAAACCAATCGGGGCAGTAAGGCCAATAAAAGCGATAATAACAAAAACGGTAACGGAGATAAAGGTGATACAGGTGATAAAGGCAATAAAGGCGATAAAGGCGCTAAATCTGGAAGAGGATCGGAAAATAAATCACAACAGAAGGGGGCACTCGGTAAAAAAAATACCGATGATGTCCAATCAAATTCAAAAAAAATAAATGACAGGAAGAGCGACAACTAGGGAAAAGATGATAAGCGCGGTTCGAGTGACAAAGCTGCCAGGCTCTTTCAAATTTCCATCCGAGTTTTGGGTTCATATAATCGAGGAACAGGAACAGGAACAGGAATTACAATTGCAAAAACTAATGGATATGAATTAAACAAAGCGAAGATTGTTTATAAATTTTACATATTTATATTTTATGTAGTGATACGAAATATTTCTTTCGCTAGACTTTTCCACTATTTTAAATATGTATAATCAATATACAATTAGTAACTGTTAAATATATTTTATAATGTTTGTGTTTCTAACAAATGAGCTTCTTTTTTACCAAGTCAAATTAAATTGTGCAAATGGTTTTCTTAAATGGTATGTTCAATAAATTCGACTCATGCATTTGCACTTGAAGCCTTTGACTTTCCTATTTTACTTTTCTTAGGCAATAATTTCATTAGAATATTTGTGGCAGATGCACTATCTAATGGACAGGATACGTAAAGTTCTTCACAGGGTTTGTTATCTATTTCCTTCCCATGCTCTAAGGCCTCCTTGATGGCAGAGCCGTCCAATAAATAGTCAACCAGAGAATTTCTGTGAATATCAATAAAATAATATGCAATCACTGAGTATCTTTAAGGCGAGTATACGAAACCTATGCATTCTTCACTTGTCAAAGGCGTAGAAATAATTGTGTAAATATTAAAAACATTTTGAATCATTAACGTAAAATACAAAAAATGTTCTTTTATACACACACCCACACCCACACACACACACATACACTTTATTTTTTCGACTTTGTTATTTTCATACATATTTAAAAATAGACCGCACATTAATTCTTAGCGATTGAACTCGACTGGCATTATAAACATTTTATATTTAGCTATATGTATCACCGTCTTATACGTAAGCAAAAACCAAATAAACATACATATTTCTATTAAATAAATCTAGAGAAAATCACGTTCTTAAACTTACTCGGACAACATGTGAATGAATTCGTCCATCTGATCCGATTGGCCGACCTTCATGTTGTTCTCCGTAGACCGAATATAACTACAAACGGCGCGTTGCATGCAGCTCGTTGAATCAATGTTGTTCTGGCCAAGCACATCATCTATTTTATTGATCATACTGCTCAATGACGCCAAGTCGTTATCGTCCTCGCCTATATAGTTATGATCTTAAGACTTTGAGATATGGGTATAAATGTTTTGTCGACTTACTGCGCCCATAACCACCGTAACCTCCGTGGAAAGCAGATAAAATCTTTGGAATGAGGATTATGGCTCCAATTCCAACCAGTGTACCGAGCACAACTCCTCCTAGATCAAGTTTAATGGGATTATATGCAGAGAGTCCTGTAGCTCCAGGATAACCCTAAACAAATTTTCAAGATTATCCTCCTTTAACAACATTTATCATCATAGACATCGTGTACATACATTCAAAGATCCATATCCAGTCGTATATCCCAGGCGCTCGAGTCTGTCTTTTGTCGAGGCTGTCTGCGGTTCCTGTAGGTTGTTGGTCTTGTTTTCGTTCTGGTATGCTCTACTCCATTGTGTTTTGTCTATGTAAGCTCTATATAGGAATGGGTTAAATAAAGTCGTTAGCTTCTCCATGTTTCCTAACATCATCTCACTCACTTTTGCTTGCTCTCATATTTGGGGATGCCTTGTACCAAGCTAAGCGCGAGAAGCACTCCAATAATCTGCAGAACGGTTACGTTTCTAATATCCATTTTCAGTTTTTTTTTTTTTTGAATTAACCCTTAGTGTTCCTGTGAGATATTTCTCTGCAAGCACTGTGTCAGTTCACTGTCACTTTGAAGTCTCAACTAATTCCATTTAATATATCCAAGCTCATATTTATATGGGCCCAACGAAACTTACGTTGTTCCAAGCGTTACCTTAAGATTCAAGCAATTTGTACAAATTATTAATCGTCAAACAAGTCCATTATGCGCTTCATGCAAGCGTACATACTTTTGCGTATATATGCGTGTGTGTGGGGGGCGAACATAAAGTCACTCCAGCACAACGAAAGCCTGTTACATTAGCTTTAAAAGTATGTGTTTTCGTATACACACATATATGTATATGATGGTATGTGCAGTTGCTAAACTCATTCGCAAGCCGTACTCAATTATCTCGGAAAATTGTTGCCTCAGTAGCAAACGCAACACACAGGTACACCTACACATGTCTTACAACACTTTTGAGCATGGATTCGCGACAATAATGCGCATCGAGTGTTTTTTTGACTGAGATAGTAGCGGCAGACGTGGAAGTATTTGCACCTGTAACTCGAGCAATCTTATAAACCACTAGACCAAGAAATTTCTGGTATTAAGTCACTGACTGTTTTGTCATTGTACTTCCCAATACCTGCGCATAGGCATACAGATGTACAGCATAAGTGCGTAATTCGATTATTATCACATACGCCTGCTATATATGAATGCATACATGAACAGCTGTACCTTAAGGTGTACATTTTTTAGCATTCGACTCCAGAAATGTTTTAGAAAAGTAAGAAAATTGAATATGTATTTTTTGGAAAAATGAGTTTTGACCTAGAAAAAATTTGTTGTGATGCAGCATCTAGGTTGGTACTATATAAAAGTGATTCCCCAAAATTTCAGCACAGTAAACTGTGGGAATTTCTTTTTCCACCAGCTCTTCAAGTTCTACAAGAATCTTTTGTGATAATGATTACAATAAATGCAATCCCCGTTGCTGCTGTCATTCCTGTTGCAGACAGTCCACTTTAAGTGATCACACGTATGAAATTTTAAAGCGGATCTGCAACAAGATATTTAACAACTACAATCGCCAAAAATGTCGAGAAAAATACACAGTTTTTGGTGGAGGTAACAGTATTTTTGAATTAAAAGACATTTCTAGAAGTAAGTACAATACCAATAAGTTACACGTTAAGAACCATACAATTCTCTACTTTGGATACATGTGTTTATGTATATAGTTGAGGATCCTTGTAATTGTGGGTGTTACGTTAAAGAAGGATCGCCCTGCGATATGCTGAAAAAGAAAAGGGAGGAATGTAAAACTTTGGTGTTGGATATGCAAAGACAGTTTGGAGACGGAGCGTTTTTGGGGGTTGCTCAAAATAATGCGTTTTATGATGAAAATGATAAGGATCGAAACGCAGGGGATAACGCGAATAGAGCTGGAAAACAATCGGATGGAAAAGGGTCCTCGGGAAAAGATATTGATAATGATAATAAAGGCGCTAAATCTGGAAGAGGATCAGAAAATAAATCACAACAGAAGGGGGCACTCGGTAAAAAAGATACCGATGATGTCCAATCAAAATCAAAAAAATTAAATGACGGGAAGAACAACAACAAGGGAAAAGATGATAAACGCGGTTCGAGTGACAAAGATGGTAAAACCAATAGGGGCAGTAAGGCCAATAAAAGCGATAATAACAAAAACGGTAACGGAGATAAAGGTGATACAGGTGATAAAGGCAATAAAGGCGATAAAGGCGACAACAGCGATAAAGGAAATAAGGATAAGGGAGGACAGAACGAAAAGGATGACAAGGGAAATAAAGGCGATAAGGACGACAAGGGAAACAAAGGCGATAAGGGCGATAATAGTGATAAAGGCGCTAAAGGCGATACGGCTAAGAAGGGCAGACCGAGCGTGAAGGACGACAAGGGAAATAAAGGCGATAAGGACGACAAGGGAAACAAAGACGATAAGGGCGACAATAGTGATAAGGGCGCTAAAGGCGATACGGCTAAGAAGGGCAGCCCGAGTGTAAAGGACGACAAGGGAAATAAAGGCGTGAAGGACGACAAGGGTAATAATGACAAAGATGGTAAAGGTGACAAAGATGACAAAGGCGGTAAAGCAGACGACAAAAGCTCATTAAAAGATCCAGCTGTGGGGAGATCATCCAAAACTGATAGGAAGGGTAAAGATGCAAATAGAGGGTCCACTAAACAAAAAGGTTCTATTAAAGGCGGCCGAAGTGGGTCTCGTACTGGCTCGAAGAAGGGAAAAAGAGTCTCGATGGAAGTTAATTTGCCTAATCGTTTTGATGAAATTCGGCCTTGTGATATTTTGCGTGTCGAATTGGAAGGACGTGATCTTAGAAGATGGTAAGTAACGTTTATAGCCCCGAACTTAATTTCATAATTGATGTATTGTTTTTTCTATAGTTTATGCTGTTGTAATACCTGTTGCTGGCCTTGTTGTCGCTATTGTTAAATTTTTTTTTGCAAGAACCTTACTGACAAATCTTTCTATGTACCATTGTATATATCTATATATACATATAAACTGGAATAAAGGTAAAATTCTTCTCATCAGCTACTCTTTTTTGTTTGCTTTTTTCCGCAATAATAAACGAAACCCATAGATAAATTCATATAGGTTGCTTACATATGACATCTGACAATATTTTAACTTGAAAATTGTAGGTAGAGATTCGTGGCAATAATGCACATTTAGTGCCTGACCATTTTTTTACCGGGTAACTCGATGAATCGACGACCACGAAAACAACAAAACAATTGTACATTAAATGCTTGATTTAAAAAGCAAAGTAGCAAGACCTTCAACAACAATAAAAACAACAACAAAATACAATAACATAACGAGAATAAATTGTCAGGCATAATTTGAATGCATGAATATGTGTATGTGGATGAATTTAACACATTAAACTACACCGGAACATAGGTCTACTGTTGCTTTCATTTCATTTATATCCTGGGGCCTTTGCAGTCGGGGCCCTGCACACGCCTTGCTACGGGCCTGCTTTTTCACATCTACAAATACTTGTTTTTATTATATAGTTCTTTAGCGCAAAAGTAAATATTTTTACATATATAATTCAAAGTCTAATCATTTCATGAAAAGAGAAAAAATGTACGCATAAGCCTCATCTATTTGTATAAATATTTTTGCATTCATTATGAACTTAGTCTCAATGGATGCAGTGGAATCAATGCCTACTTATGTTGAAACCAACTTATGTAACCCAGTATAAAGTTGGCTCTGCTAATATCATTTCATGAATTCCTCTACTTGGTATAGAAAAGGGGCTACTTTTAGAACTCATGTATTCAAATTTCATGAAATATGTACACCAGTAATAAAAAAAAATTTAACATGAGTATATAATTTTAAAAAAATGAGGTTAAAAATAAATAAAAATTGTTGTAATGAAGTGTCAAGTTAACTAACACACGTTCTCGGTGATTCTCATCTAAAACGTACTTTACTGTGAAAAATGTCATTCTTATTGGCACCTCCTCAATTTCGTCAAATATGTCGAGAAAAAAACTATGTTATTGGTGGAGGTAACAATAAGTTTAGAATAAAAAAAAAGAAGAGTAAGTACAATAATAAGTTACACGTAAAAAGTCATTCTATTTTGGATAAATGTGCTTATGTATATAGTTCAGGATCCCTGCAATTGTGCGTGTTGTGTTAAAGAATCCCCCCGCGATTTGCTGAAAAAGAAAGCGGAGGAATGTTTAAGACTATGGGACGGAGGTCTTTTGGGGGTTTTTGAAAGAAATGCGTTTTATGATGAAAATGAATTAGACCGGAACGCGAATAGAGCGAATAGAAAACAATCGAATAAAAAAAGGTCCTTGGGAAAATATAATGTCAATTGTAAAACAAGCGAAAAAGGAGCTGAATGTGGAAGAGGACCTGAAAATAAATCGCAACAGAAAGTGTCACTTAGTAAAGAAGATACCGACAATGTCCAATTAAATAATAAAGGACTCGGTAGCTTACAGAAACAATACAAAAATAAAAGAGAAAAAGATAATAAGCGTAGTTCGAGTGATAAAGCTGGTAAAACAAATCGAGGCAGTAAGAAAAATAAAATGGATGATAACAATAGCGATAACTGGGATAATAGCGGCAATGGAGATAAAGGCAATAAAAATAATAAAGGCAATACAAATAATAAAGACAATACAAATAATAAAGGCAATAAAAATAATAAAAGCATTAAAAATAAAGGCAATAAAAATAATAATGGCAATACAAATAATAAAGGCAATAAAAATGGTAAATACGATAAAGATGGCAAATTTTCATTAGAAGCTCTTGCTTTGCGAAGATCATCCAAAACTGATAGGAAGAGTAAAGATGCAAATAAAGGGTCCATCAATACAGAAAATGAAAACTCAAAACAAAAGCGTTCTATCCATGATGGAGAAAAATCTAAAAACACATCTAATAAAGACAGTCGAAAAGGGTCGCACACTCGATCGAAGAAGAGAAAAAGAGTCTCGACACAAGTTAGTTTGCCAAGTCGTTGGGATGAAATTCGGCCTTGTGATATTATGCGTGTCAAATTGGAAGAACATGATCTTAAGAGAGGGTAAGGGACGTTTATAGCCCCGAACTTAATTTTATAATTAACTAATTGTTTTCTTTATAGCTTTTGCTGTTGTAATACCTGTTGCTGGCCTTGTTGTTGCTATTGTTAAACAATTTTTAACCAAGAACCTTACTGACAAATCTTTCTATGTACCAATATATATATCTATATGAATTGCAATATAAGTAACATTTTTCTCACCGACTTTTCTTTTTTAATTAGGCGGATATTTCATTTATTGTCTAAGCTTTTTGCCGCAGCAATAAACGAATAGGAGACATTACATATGGTATTCTGAGATCTCACGTAGTCGGGGGACCAGTTCACCCTGTACAAGCTTCGATACGGGCCTGTTTTTTTACACTTCGACAATTTAAAATTGTCATAAAAGAGAATATTAACCTTGTTCAAATGAATATGACAGGTCGAAGGCAACGTAGGAGACTGCAGAAAGTATTTACATATATTCTTACTCCGAATCGATTGAGCCATGTCCGTCCGTCTGACCGTCTGTTTGAACATTATCTCAGTTATTATAAGAACTAAAGACTGAAAATTGGGCGTGAAGGTTAATGCAAATTGTGCGCAGATAAAGTTTATTTCAGTTGATGCCACGCCCACCGTCCCCGCAAATTAATAACTTATTTTTTTTGTTTACTCAATTATAGAGCAGGGTTAGAGACTTGCTCCCGTTTTAGTGGATGGATGGATGATATTATTTCAATGCCTACTTAATTTGATAAAATGATGGACGCAACCAACTTACATATGTTACACGGTATAAAGTTGGCTCTGCTAATATCATTTCATGAATTCCTCTACTTGATATAAATAAGGAGCTGCTTTTCGAACTTACTTAAAAATTCATAAAATATATTATAAATAACAAAATTGAACATGAGATTATTATTAAAAAAAAATGAGGTTTGAAATAAAAAAAAATTGTTGTAATGAAGAGTCAAGGTAACTACCACACGTTCTCAGAGATTCTCAGAGATTAACTGTGAAATTCTCACTGTCATTGGTAGCTCCTCAAGTTCTACAAAAGTCAATTGTGATGTAAATAAATGTAGTCCCCGTTGTTGCTGCTATTCCTGCTGTAGACAGTCCATTCTGAGTGATCATACCTATGGTGTATTGAAGAAAGCCTGCCACAAGATATTTAAAGACTTCAATCGGCAGAAATGTCGAGAAAAATATGCAGTTTTCCCTGGGCCCAGAATGTTCGATGAGAGCCCTAAAGGTAACTACAGTTCGAATAAATACGATTTTAAATAGTAATTAATATTATTAATTTGAAAATCAAATATGTATATATTTAATTATAGTTAAGGAAACATGTGACTGCGGATGTGAAACTGATGCATTTTTAGGATACCCCTGTGGTATCGATAAAGGTAATACGCATAAGGGCAAACAGAGCGAAGAGGACGATAAAGATGATAAGAATAAAAAAGGCAAGAGTGAAGAGGCCGAGATGAGCAGTAAAAACAATAACGACGTCAAGGGCAAGGGCGGTAAAAAAAATGATAAAAGTGGTTTCGCAAAATCTGCTGGTAAAAACGCCAATGCTGAAAAAGACAAAAAGACAAAGAAAGAAAACGGGAAACAGGATGGAGAAAAATCAAAAAGTAGAAAGGGTCAAAATGGGTCGCGTAATGGGAGCAAATCATTTCGAAAAAGCAGAAAAAAATTCGAAGTCTATCAGTGGTTTGAGGAAGGGAAAAAAATACACGAAAAATGGTATTCCTAATCGTTTTGATGAAGTGCGGATCAGTGATACTATGCGTGTTGAGTTGGAAAATCGTGATCTTTTCAGATGGTAAGTGACGATCATAGAACTGAAGTAAATGCATAAAATAATTGACATTGCTTTCCCTACAGCATACAAAACTGTCGCATTAGCTGTTGCCAACCTTGCTGTCGCAATATTTGTTAAACACGTTTTTCTAGAAGGCCACTGAATGTATCAATCAATGTATCAATGTCTCAGTATTTATGAAGTGCAATATAAGTAAAACTCTTTCTTTCGAAACTTGGTAAATGTCAATTGTATTTTATATTTCAGTTATATTCATTTTGTTTACTTATATTCTATGTTTGTTCCTGCATCAACAAACTTACCCTTTGGGTGACGTCAAACAGGTCGGCTTACATATCAAACGTATGTCATCTAGGTATCCCTCAATGTGCATTAACAATCTTTGACTAAGAGCTAACCGGAAAGCGTAGAAGTATTTGAACCTGTAACTGAATAATTCAAATTAACGTCCGGAAGCACAACTTGAACAAGAAAGTTGTGCTATAAAGTCAAAGATTGTTAAGTAATTAACTTTACCAATATGTGCGCATTGTATGTATGTACATATATATGTATTTATAGTAATTCGAATCACCTACGCCTTCTGTATGCTTATATACATATGTACATACATGTATGTATATGTATGTTTCCACAAATATTATTAAATTACCTATTTTTCAGCATTTAATGTCAGTTTATAAATTCAGTATGTGTTTTATTGAAAAATGAGTTTTGATTTAGAAAAAATTTGTTGGAATGCAGCGTCGAGGTCAGTACCACATCAGATGCATTCTCAAAGATCCTTCTCTAAAACATAATTTACTGTGCAAATGTCTATCCCATTACTAGCTCTTCAAGTTCTGCAAGAATCTTTTGTGACAATGATTTTAATAAATGCAATCCCCCTTGCTGTTGTAGTTTATGCTGTAGACAGTCCACGTTAGATAGTCACGCGCTCGAAATTTTAAAGCGAATCTGCAACAAGATATTTAATAACTACAATCGCCAAAAATGTCGAGAGAATTTCACAGTATTTGGAGGAGGCAACAGTATGTTTAAATTGGAAAATAGCCCTAAAGGTAAGTATTGTACAATCTCAATTAATATAATTCATTCACATTATAGTTTAAAAAAATGAATATCAATAGATCAGGAACCTTGTAATTGTTTGTGCGGCCCTAATGCAATTAATGAAGACCCCTGTGTGAAGAAAAATAAGAAGGGCAAACAGGGTGGGAAGGACGACAAGAATAACAGTGGAAATAAAGATAACAAAGATGGAAAAGAAGACGGTAAAAGTGGTTTCGCAAGTGCTTCTGCTGTGGCAAAAACAAATAATAAGAGAGCTAAAGACGCCAATGCGAAAAAGGAGACAAATAAAAAGCCCACTAACAAAAAGAATCAGAATTTGAAACATAATGAAGGGGAATCAAAAAGAAAATTTCGTAAAAAAAACAGTATCAGACTTTCAAAGAATGGAAAAATGTTAATGAAAGATCGTTTGCCTAATCGTTTTGACGAAGTGCGAATTTGTGATGTAATGCGTGTCGAATTGGAAAACCGCGATCTTTGCAGATGGTTAGTGACATTTATAGACTCTAAAGTTTCATTAAATGATTAATACATTGCTTTCCCTATAGCATCCGTAATAGCTGTAAGCCTTGTTGTCAGTATTCATAAGTTTAAAAGAAGGCTTGCTAAACAATTGTTCTATGTATCAATGTATTAATATATAGGAAATCCAAATAAGAAAAGCTTTTTATCGAGACTTCGTAAATGTCAAATTGTACTTTTTTCTTCAACTAGCGAATGTATTTCTTTATTCTCCTAGTTTTTACAGCGGTGGGCGTGGTACTATTTCACACAAAATTTATTGATTGACCTGCATGCCAAATTTTGTGTCTGTAGCTTTTATAACAGCTGAGATCGGTGCGTTTATTTAGACGGACGGAGAGACGACAGATAGACAGACGGACATGGCTCAATTGGCGAATTGATTTGACTAATGATTCTGATACGGAATATATATTTTTGTGGGGTCTGCACGTTTCCTGCCTGCCGCATCCATTCGCACAAAGTAAGTGTATTCTTTTTGGTTTGTTTTCAATGGTCGAAGAACCTTTACACTATAGTCTACCATAGGTGACGTGATTTGGCCAGTTCACTCATACAAGACCATTGACGAGCTACAAACGCAATCAACATATGAAGCTAAAGTAGGCTCTGGAAATATATTTTATTTTATGAACTCGTATCTGTCATTTTTGCTTGTCACATTATCGAATATTTTTATTAAATACATGACATAATTGTAAAAACGGTTAAACCAGAGTTCTAAAATTGAACATGTGTATATTATTTACAAAAAATGAGTTTCGGTTTAAATAAATCTTGTAATGCAATGTCAAGGTAACTACTATACGTTTTCAGAGATTGGCCTTCAAAAACTCTTCAAAACTCTCCCTCTCTCTCTCTTAGCAGCTCCTCAAGTTCTACGAAAGTTTTTGGTGATATACAAAAATGTAGGCCCCGGTGTTGCTGCCATTCCTGCTGCCAACAGACGCTTTTAAATGACCACAACTATGGTGTATTGAAGAAAGCCTGCAACAAGATATTTAAAGACTTCAATCGGCAGAAATGTCGAGAAAAATATGCTGTTTTTCCTGGAACCATTAATATGGGCCAATCGCATGAATGCTCTGAAGGTAATTACCATCTCAATAAAAGCTCTTATGAATTTTGATTCACTATTATAATTTGTTGTTAAAGAACCATGTGACTGTGGGTGTTACTCTAATGCATTTAAAGGCTGCTGTTGTAACACGTCGAGAAACAAAGAAAAAGAATGTGAAACAATGATTTTAGATATGGAAAAACAGTTTGGAGGACAAGCTTTTTTTGGAAGTAATGGTAATAAAGCTCGACCAAAATGTACATTGGAACAGGATCGTTCAAAAGGTGGCCAAGAAAAAAAGAAATCATCTGGAACACAACCTAGGAGGAAGGGACACACAAGAAAAAATCAAACGAATTCGAATGCAGACTCTTTAAATAATAGTAAAGTGTGTCAAGAGCCTACCAAGTCCCAAGTTGGATCGAAATTGTATTCAATAAATAGGAATGTACATGACCATGAAAGTAGCTTGACGAAAAAATTTAAACCAAGTCGTTTTGAAGAAGTTCGGGTCTGTGATTTCTTGCGTGCAAAAATGGAAAGCCGTGAACTTCGCAGATATGACTAAATCTTATCTTAAATTTTAAAGTAAACATGCTTGACATAGTTTCTGAAACCCGACAATTATATAATTGACATTGAGACTTAACTTAATTGTGCTTAATTTCATGCCTGTACCTTTGCAAAAGGGCCGGTTGTTGCAACGCATTCTAGTCTCTTAAATAAAGAGCTTACTTGTTGTGCCTAACACACTACATGGTGTAAATAAAAAGAAAATAGCCAGTCGTATAGTTGCGATAGAACCTGAAATAACTCATCAGTACTAATGAAGTGTATTCCATTTCATCAAAGTTCTATTAAAAGCCCGAGGTTTTCATATAAAAATTGTATTTGTCCAGCAATGAGAATTATAATAGCAGTTAACTTTTGCTATTATATATAACTTGTATAAGAACAATCGGTTAAAATTTAATTGGACAAGAAGAAAATATATTATTGATATTCAACTTCTGTTTTTCGCTTATTTTTTATTGCATACCTTGCAGATGGTTCTTTGAAAATCAATACGTATCTAAAAACTTTTTCTAAAATAGCTATGTGAATTATTCACACTCAACTAAATCACAACATTTTTAGACAGTGATACCTTTTGTGTGCAAATTATGCGTGATATGATAAGACATACTCTCTTAAAACTTGGCAGTCCTAGCTCTTAAGTCTTTTATATCTAAGTTCACATAAACACAAAAAGACGGGTGGCAACTCGGGTGTTGATGTTCATCAAGAATATATATAATTTATGGGGTCTGCCACACCTTTATCAGCCTGTTATACACATTTTCTGCTAGTATTCGTTTACCCATTTGGGGTACAAAAACAAAATATGAGCATTTCCCTTAGCTCTTTTAGGGAAAGAGACAATAGTTGTTAATACAAACAGGTAACATATTTTTGTGTGGTCTATGTTGTATTGAATTTTCAATCATTTACCTATTCATTCCAAAGTATCATATTACCCACATCATGTTTTAAAATTTCTTGTTACACTAGTTAAATATATATGTATATACACAAAACTAAAAATTATTGATCTTGTGTTTTGGTTGAACTTACAACGTAGGTGTATACCCTCAATTTAGTAACGCTTTAGTACGGTTTGATTGAATAGATTTGTGTGTGTATATCTTACATTGTGTGAGTTTGCTTAAGAATATGAACACAAGTCACATTCAAACGCCAATTAAAGCTGAGATGGATAAGAAAACAGAAAAAAAGGTATGTGGTAAAAAGGATCAGCAAACTTCAGATGCTACACAAAAACGAGAAAAGGGAAAGAATAAAAATGATAAAGGCAATAAGGTCGCTAAAGATTTTAAGTTATATGGATTAAGCAATAAGAGTGTTCCTGGAGATCTTTATAATGTCTCAAGAAAACATGGTAAGAAACATTCTAGTGCAACAGAAGCTAATGCTGAAAGAATGTGGAAAGTTAAAACTAAGGCCAACAACGTCAATGATAAGCCCGATAAACAAAAGCGTTTATCCAAAACCGCAAATCTAAATATTGTGCAAAAAAGTTCTAGACTTGATCGAGACAAATCCAAAAATATGTCTGAGGGTACAAAAGTTGACGAAAATAATCAAACACAGAAGACACCTTTGAGTCCAAGGTCTAACAAATCGGTCGTCCGTAGTCAAGTTATTAAAAATGGCAAAATAAAGTCTGTAAAACGAAATAATAGAATGACAGTGATGAAGTTTACAATGCCTTTAAGAAATGAAGTACGTGTTTCTGATGTCATGCGGGCTAATATGGAAAACCGTGATTGTTTTAGACCGTAAGCTATACATGTCTTAACATCAAACATCAATTTATGTATTGTATCCCTATAGCACATGCAAAATCGATCAACATTCCTGCTCGCCTAGTTCTCCCATAATTTGTTAATAACGTTTATCGAATTATCTCGAATTTATGAAGCTACAAAAATTCTAGTTTTTGTCTTATTGTACTTTTTATACATCGTTCACCAAATTGAAATACAAATTTGTTTAACTGGCTTAGAAGATACAAATATGATTATTATTATTATATTAATCACTTATTTATTTCCAAGACTATATAGCAGACACACCGAATTTGGTCCAAAGGCCGAAATCACTTGTCGCCAGTTGGTAAAATAAGCACAATTTTGAAAATTCTATAACCTTGAATTTGAGTTCAACACATTTAATCCCCAATGACGTGTCTCTTCTGCCTTGATTTGTTTTTCTTTCTTAGTGTGTGGGTGTCCAACGCTGTGAGAGTGCTTTTAAAAATTGATAGGGTATCCTTCGATAAATATCTCTAGATACGCTACTAATATCTAGTAAAAATAAGACATTTTACTATTGTCAAAGGTCAAAACGAAAATATAAAATTCAAATTAATTTAAGTAAATACAAATGAATTACAATCCAAATCACACTATTTCGTGGTCTGAACTTGTTTTGCTATATTCATGGACACTCATTAAGGTTAATGTCATAAAAAATGTGTCTATTCACCTTGTAGTTATTTTTATAAGAATGCAGATATGTATAAAATTTGATGTGGCTACGTTCAGCAGTACAGCATTACTTGTGATTTTTTGACTTAAAACTAGTAATATTTTACCAATTCTAATAATACATTTTAAGAACTCTGGAATGTCTAATATTAGATAAAATCATTTTAAGTTTGCTCGCAAAATAAATATTAAACTCATATAAATAAATCATACTTTAATAAATTTCCAAAAATAAAACATTTTTTTGATAATTAATTTGTATTCTGTATAATAATTTTTATAAAATTATAATTTTCGACATAGCCCTGCCTTGGAATCTTAATTACTTTAAATTATTTGCTCAAGATTGTGTTGAAAATGTCATAAGTGACTAATCGAAAGCGAAAAATTACCCTGAAACAACAATTGGTGCAACATACGATAATACGTATAAATTTATCTATATACAAAAATATTTGTATATACATATGTATAGAGCATTGTGCAAAAAACAAATATTAGATTTACACATGTGTGCAAACGTATATACGCTTGTACACATATGTACATATGAATATGTATGTATGTACTGAGAAGAAATTGCGCTCTCTTTTATGCCGTGAGAGTAGGGGGAAAATGTTTGTTATTCCAAAAATAAATGTATTTCTCCTCAGAGAAAGAGACTGTAAAAAGAGCGAAGGCTATTCAATATTTGTGTATTTTCAAAAATTATAAGAAACCGTTCCACTCGGTTCTCGAACAGAACAACTCGAACGGGCGACAAGTGAAGAACACGTCTAGACGATAAATTCGAATCGATAACCAACGACTAGTGATTTTTTACTAATTTTTACATTTTAATATATCAAAATGGTTTACGAAAGTGGATTTACAACCCGTAGAACCTACAGCTCCAGACCTGTCACCACATCGTACGCAGTTACGGTAAGTTTCAACAAAATTTTCACTGCGTTAACGCGTAAAATTCTAAGATATTTTCTGGACATTCGTATAGAAGTAGTGTGGTGCTCATTTCATAAAATCTGTGCAATATATTTGTGCATTAAAAATAAAAGTGAAATAAAAGTTTAAAAATATAGTATTCAACAGTTGTTATTCAGAATATAATGAACCTTGTGTGTACTAATAAAGTACAATTGTATTTGAAGATTTTATGAAAAGAGTTTCATTCGGAATCGTTCTTAACCATACTGCAAACAGTTCTACATTGAAATAGTAATTCTTATAAGGTGCTTTATCCACTTGCTGTCTCCCGTAATATCATTATTTAGTGAAAGTGCAAACTTTTTACGAAATTGAAACACGTTTGAGTGCAAAGTAACATAACACATTCCGTTCTAATGCCAAAGTGAATGTCTCACATATGAATATCGTATCAGCATTATATTACAGTTATATGTGTTTACCCATAAGTACCAAAGGGTACATCCATATGTATTAATACGTATGTATGTATATGCATAAATATAAAAAAAAAAACTTCTGAATTTTATAAAAATAATTTAATTTTTTTGTGACATAAGTAAATAAAATGTTTAGATGTAAAGATCATATTTCTATAACTAAACATAACAAACATATTAATACATATGTGTGTATCTATGTGTTTATGTATGTATGTGCATATTTGTGTTTTTGTACAGTTATTAAATCAGATGTTCACCCACTCGAATACTAACTGAACATTCAAAATCTTAGCCGTTTTTCGCCATCATCGCCATCACGTTGATCTAGACAAACATCCGGCCTACTTACATACATACATATCTATCTATCTGTGTATGTGCGAATACATACATATTCACACGATGAGTGTATTTATCTATTTGGGAATTGAGCCTGTATTCGTAAGAGCCCAAAAATATTTATTTATGAGAGAGTTTAGTTGGAGGGTCAAAATGTATAGCAAAATATGTACGAGTATTCAAGAAATGTATTCGTTCTCCTTTTTTTTACGCTTGCATTCGCATCGCCTTGATGCGACTGCAGCAGAAATATCCCAAGGTTATGGCAGATTTCTTTATCATAATAATTTTTACAAATATGTTCGCCAAGTCATAAAATCAGGCAACTTTTCTGGCAAAGCATGCAAATCTTTGGGCACACTAGCTTCTGATTTTCATTTATAGTCGTGTAAATACATATATACTTTATATGCATGTAAATGTGTATAGTATACTTAAGTTCGTAATTTTGTATTATCTGACATGTCATCAATTTAGCGTATTGACATACAAATATTCGATCTATAAAGAAATTATATTTACGCAGATAAAAAAACATTATTCCCATATTACCATAACCCGAAAATGTGAAATTTATGAAGAATGCGAATCAATGCTAAAATAGTTTCCCGAAAAACATCCACAATGTTTTCGTTTTTAAATTATTTTCGTGTGGATTCCTTAATAACAAACCCACTCATACATGCATACATATATGCGTATATATAAAATACATATGTGTGTCTGCACATATGTACCCAAATATATGTATGTACAGTCTGTACATATGATTTTCGAAATATATAGAAAAGTGTGTGTAATATAAGCTCCTCGCGCATTTTCTGCTCGGGCTGATCTAAAAATATCCGTCGATTTCCAAAACACATTCATATTAACAACGGCAAAAAAGAGAATTTAGGAAAAGTATAGCCTTTAAAAATTCGCTAAATTATAAGAGATAATGAATTTTTCAGTTCCAATTATTTCAATTTGCATATGTCTTTCGACAATAAAATCAACTGAACACTGACAACTAACAGTATACGTATATTGTTTATACAGAATATGTACATACATATATCTTATATGAAATCAGTTGTTTTATCTAAATATTACTCGATACATTGTTAATTTAAAACTACCAATCATACCTGAGCAAGCTTGCGAATCACTTACAGCCACACTACATTCTAACTATACCTGTATATATGTTCAACTTTTTGTTTGTACCTGTATCTGTAATCTAGATAAGTCGCGCACTTGAGCACAGAAAGAACCCCACTGTATATATCCCTCAGATTATAGCTGTACATATGGCAAGCATTTTAGTACACTAGGCTTATTAACACCGAGAGATAATACCCTGTAAATATGTATGTATGGAATTGTCTCGACCCACCTGTAAATATGTTTGTATCCGATGATAACCGATGGTAACCCAGCCATCGATCTGACAGCACCCAAGCACTATGCACAGCATTACAATTTTCCTAACTTGGCTTGCTCAAAAATAAAGAGCTGAGAAAATACCCACATATTATGTGACATTCTGGGCATTGCAGAAAACAAACAGACCTCCAATCGACTGGGAGAAAGTGCCGTATGTGCCACGGCCTTCACTCATCTCCGATCCGGTGACAGCTTTTGGAGTTCGCCGACCGGACAATGAGTATCGTAAGCGATCGATACTTGATCCCATTAATCGGGCTGCTATCAAACCAAACTATAAGATCGCCTATGAGCCCATCGAGCCCTATGTGTCGACTCGTGACAAGAATCGCACGCGTATCTTCAGCTTAGTGCGCCAGCACATTGATACCGTGGAAGCCGGCGGCAATACGGCAGCCCGCACCGCGCGCGACTCTCTCGATGCTCAGCTTCCGCGCCTACACCGCGCCGTCTCCGAAGGCCTGCCTGTGCGACGGGAGACCTATCGCAACGAAAAATCGGGTGCCCTTGTCACAAAGTACTCCTATTAATACGAAAACCGGAGTAACATATGTATACATGAAACCCCGATACGAAAAAGTAAAAGTTAAACGAACGAAGAGACTATAACCATATTGTAATTAGGATGCATTAAACACATAGCCATAGTATATACACATGCAAATACATAAAAACAATTCAGACATTCTATTCGTTGCGTATCTAATATTACCCAATCACGTCCCATAATCTGCTCTGTACGCAAGTCAAATGTATATTGCATATACATAAGTCTATTTATCGAAAGCCCAAAGAAGCAAAACAAACTGAAATGCATTCTACTTTATAAGATTCGAACATGTTTCAATTTCCTTCTACGACTCACGACTCTCTTGAGTAATTTTATGCACCATAGTACGTACATACACATTATAGTATGCTCTTATCTAACTTGTTTGTAAACTAATTAATTTTAAACCTCAATTTTTAAATAAATTTGGTCTGTTTATGCCGAAAAGTTGAACTTGAATACTTCATCCCAGGAAACGAAATCGGGTTTTCCTAGTTAGAGCATAAAATATATGTGAATAAATCAAGAATTGGGGTTGTTTGTAGTATATGTATGATAGAGCATCTTGTACTTGGAACAGCAAGTTAGTTTGTCTTTTAAGTTTCCCAACAAGTATCTAATGCTGATTGTCTATTTTGCCATAACAATTCTCATTGAAATACATAAATCGGAATTTATAGACTCCACGCTTAGACCTGTGCACGGATAGACCTGGCTCGCATCGCAGTCGTGCCTCCTCGGACTATTCGTACACCTCGAAAGTTGAGAAGAGCAGCTACGATTCGAACAACCCCTACGCCCGTCCGGAAAGATCAACATATAGCTCCACGGTCGAGAAAACGTCGCGCAGCGGACCCGGCGGTTACAATTATAGCACCGAAAGGACCAGCACCACTGGCGGTGGACCCGGTGGCTACAGCTACTCGTCGACCACATCTGGAAACCTGCCCGGCGGCACCAGATACCGTCACTTCTCGTACCATGTCTAGATCAAATGGGTCGATGTGTTTGACATAAATCCCATATGCAGCCTAACCATTACTTACACTAATCTCTCTCCGCTTAAATGTTGATATTGTTATTTGTAACTGCAATAACATGACTTGCACATCCGGAAACATACGCAAACCAATGTATGCATAACTTTTATCTACTATATTATTACTTTGTCATGGGAATTGTGTAAATTACTATTTGAGTTTAACTAACTTCACTAATGGTACAGTTGATTGTTAAATAGATGTTTAGAGTCAACAGTCTAAATGATGTATTTACTCTCCATAGAATCATTTTCAGTTGAAAAGTATTTGTGATACAATAAAAGAAAATCGCGTTCGTCAAAAATATATGTATGTACAAAAAACAAATCAAATGTATTATTTAATTTGGATAGATATAAGAGAAAATACGATATTCATATGGGTTTTTAATTGAGACGATAGCTAGGCGAGTTCCATTTTAAAATACTTCTGAATAATTCATTGTCAAATGATTATTCTTAATGAACATGATAAAGCTACACAGCAAATATCACAGTGAGATTACAAATTAACCAATTGTTGTATAATTCTATTTCAGTACCCATCGGTTCAAAAAGTAACTCGTGTAAGTATTTTGATATCATGTAAACGTTCTTCACAGTTCGCTTGTCATCCATTCTTTCTGTTTCGAAACTTTTCCTGTCGCACATTATCATACTTCAATCACATCATAATACAAATCTGGAATCATACGTGGTTAGTACCAGCAAAAGACTCTAAAGAACTCAGCTTCATAATAAACAACTTTATCTTTTTAGTTCTTATCCAAATATCAAGTATACGTTGTATTAAGTGTACGTTGTATCAAGTATAAATATGTCTTAAACGTATAACAGCTAGTCATATCGATTCATTTGCATAGCTATTCTTATTTTTTCTATTTGCTTTTCATAGAAAACTCATGTAATTTTCTCTGAAAACCATTCTAATGCTTGATCATCTATCTCGAGTCGCACTTCATTGTATATGCACTCTAAGTGCGTAGCATATTTCGCCGATTGACCAAAATATCGAATACATAATAGGTATACAAAACGAGTTATCCGATCTACTCGACCTACTCGGTGCCCAGACGCATCGTCAGTGGAACACGTGTGATTTCATCTCCAGTTCGGGTTGTTACCTCCCCCACCCGAGTTGTATCACGTGTCATACACTCGCCGTCGCCCGTGCGTGTTGTGCGCACGACAACGCGTGTTATCTCGTCCCCGGAGAGAACTTCGTACACTTACTCAACACCATCGTCATACTACAGTCCAACCTACTTGCCATCGAGCTACTACACTTCGAGCTATATCCCGACATCGTACACAACCTACACACCATCGTATCACTACAATCCGACAACAATTACACGGGTCTATGCTCGCTCCGTTTCCCCGGTGAGGATCACCACATCACCGGTTCGTGTAACAAGTGTAACACCCTCTTATCTGAAGAGACTGCCCCCAGGATATGGCGCAAGGGCTCTGACTAATTACCTCAATACCGAACCCTTTACCGTAAGTTGTTGACAGTTTGACAGCAAACACAAGTTTCTATTGGCTACAAAGCTACGTTTATGCAATAAAATTCATGAACTGTTGAGCATGGCATAAACGCAGTTGTATCTAAAGAAAATAAGAATATATTGAATTTATATTGAATATCCAATACACACACATTAAATTATAGACCTTTTCGGAGGAGACGGGCAGAATCCGCAATCGTGCGCAATCATTGATTCGTGATCTGCACACCCCCGTCGTGCGTCGTGCCCGTAGTTGCACTCCATTTCCCGTCACTGGGTAAGTTGCAGTCACGGTTAAGTTGTCGACAGCAGCTAACTTCAGAGAGTGTAGATCTAATCAAAAAAATGCGGGGGGATCTATCGTTAAGTTAAAATGTAGATCTCTTTCACCACGATAAGATATATGTTTTAATACATCCACTTATCCGATACTGGATATTTGGTACTAATGTACAAGCTTTTGACTATGATGATGTGGAATGTTAGCTCTGTCGATTTCTTCCTTAAAACTCGCCAAGGTCATCCTAACACCATAACGAATATTGTAGGTATTCGAATGGTCCTACTTCGCAATTGGCTTTAGATGCGTATGTGGCCCGGATTACGAACCCGGTGCGTCACATTGCCAAGGAAGTGCACAACATTTCGCACTACCCGAGACCAGCTGTAAAATATGTTGGTAAGTAGCGACAAACTAGTCACACTAGATTTAACTTTCTTATTATAATATCGAAAGTGTGCTGACTTGTAAGTTGCAACGTGCCACGTTGTTGTTGAACATTGGTATTAAATGATATTTTTTAAATATTAAACAATAAGGTAAAAGTCATCTTGCCTCTGTAAGGATATGTGGTGATAAGGCCTATAATGTTAGAAGGCAAATGTACGATTCGGACAAAGTTCGAAACGATATTAACCTTTTGTCCTGGTACCTTAGACATCCGACCTGGAAAAGTGAGAAGCAAGTAAACTCTGCTTCTGCTAAACAGGAAGGTAAGTAGCTGTAAAAACAAATTACTCCCTTATTATTCATGTGCTTATAAAGTTCAGCTGTCTGTAAATAGCAAAAGAAATTTCTTACTCATTCTACTTTAACTCAATCATTTATATTTGTGCCTTTCAATCGGATTGAGAAAATAAAATATTAAATAAACAAAAATCATTCCTTCGAAGAGAATTATTATAAAAACAGAACCTTCATTTAAGACTAAATTCTGTATTCTGATATTGAATGTGAAAGGCGAAAACTTAATTGCCATCTTTGTAACTAACGCATTTGGTCTACGTACCCCTAATTAGTTATGTTCTTTGTCTTTGACTAACTAAATACGTTTTATGATTGATTGATTCTTTCCAGTTGAAGCTGTTGAAGTTGAGGCCTAAATGATAACATGCCTGACTTTATTGTATGGACATATACACTTACCTTTATTTTCTTTCAATAAATTAATCAAGCAAGACTTGTGTTTGCCTGGTAGAAAAAACAAACAGAGCCGATATCCGAAATTATACATATAAAGAAACGATATCACCGAAACCCAGTCGCTTTCATACCCAGACTAACATGCAAATCAACTAATAATCAGATCAGATAGAATATTTTCTTGAAACTTAACATTTTCCTAATACTAAACCAAAAACCAAAACATATTGTGACTAATCCTAATTGTGTATATCTAAAACTTATCTTATGTATTAGTTATGATACAAAAATTTCATATATGAGCCCGAAATTTTTTGTATTTTCATTAATCTTATGTTGTTGGGCATTTACAGAATGTACGTAATGTTTAAATGATTATAATCATCGATTCTACTTAATGTGTATATTTACGATTGTGTAATTTATATTATAACGAATGTCATGTATAATGAAACTATAATGTATTGTACATATATGTATGTAAGCACCGATTTTAAAATGTACGACTAATTTCAATTGTTGAACGTGTTTAATTAGGGGGTTCTAGTTCTAAAGAACATGGGATCGAATACAATTTCAGAAGTCTATCCGCCGTTTTATAATTTATAAAAAAATACGTCTATAATGTATATTATATGTTCGTCATGTCAAACCTATGTTAGTTTGTATGTTCATATATACATATCTATCTTTAGTAAATACAACTATACAACTAGTATATGTATTCATATAACACAGATATTACTATCACACACTCTCGCTTTGAGTCCCAACCGATGTGCGATAAATCACGGGAATATCACTTTAGAAATTAAATGGCCTTGACCTATATTTTAGATTCTCCACTAGAATTTGTAAATGATTTATTAATTGCCAAACGACAAATGACGTCAATTTCTACTTGCTAAGATTGTTCGATCGAATGCCTTCGAACTAAATTTGTATATTCAAAAGTAATATAAAACAATTGCTGCACAATTTCTATTTAGTAGTAACATTCATACTTATACATTTATTTAAAAATTACATCTGTTACACAGTATACATGCTGGCGATTTTGTCTTGGCGATGGTTTAAAATAAATGCATGATATTTTGTGTTCGTCGAAATGTGAGATACAGGCAGAAGAACACATCAGTGACTGCATAAACTACAGATATATATTCTGAATCAGCATCAACAGCCGAGTCGATATATTCCTGTATATTTGAACGTTTCGTTGTTTGTCTCTTTGGGCGTCTAGATCTCATAAGAATTAAAGAGATAAAGCCACAAAATTTAGTGACAACAATTTCGTTTTTGTATTTTGTCGCAGCAATATATAATTTATATTACATTTCACTTTCTAAGTGTTTCGTATACTACTGCGTAATCATTAAGAATTTTGAACCAATATATAATATATACCTAGTATTGGAATGATCGGAGGAGATAAGAACCTGCAAGGGTATAAAACTTTCGGCATGCCGAAGATAGCCGTTCTTCGTCTTTTTCCTTTTTTAATTTTTGGAATTATTTTGTTCGAATTTTTTAATTAAAAACTTTTTGGTCTCACTGTTTATCCAGTGCCAAAGTTATCCAAATTTTTGATATAACGATAATATTTTTAATCAGTTTTGATAAAGACGAATGAAAGTCATCTCATATTATATTCTAATACATTCGTTCATTCGATAATGCTCATTATGTTCTTGTAGATATCAGCTTATTCATTAGCTTACTAATTTCATAGCAATATCATTTCAATGGGTTTGTCTAACACTCGATATGCATATGTGTTTAACATACTAACAGACTACAATCATTACAAAACAATACTCTATTATCGGAGTCTTCTTTATCTGCAAGTCTCCGTTCTCGTCGCATAGGCCCAATCCTCTACATTCGAAAATTGTAAGTACTTTAGCATAATGGTTTGCGAGTTGTAAATATTTTTCATACAAAAGTCGATCTACACGTATTTAGTTCATTCCTAACTACGATGTGTTCACGTATTTGTTAAATTCTCTTTTCTACACACACACACATACATACATTAATATTTGTATACAAAATACCGAAGAGGTATCCCAAAAATGGTTCATGACATGTTTTGCCTTACAGACGCCGATTTGGATCCGAATCGCCCGTCGAGAAAATTCTCTGCTCCCCGACCCCTTGAAGATGAAATCGATGTCGAGGCCAAAGAGAAGCAGCGTCTGCGTCAGGAACGTCTCCTTACTGTAAACGAAGAGCCCGTAGATGAGCTGGCAGTTGAGAAGAAGCGTGCACAACGTGCCGACGAAGCTAAGCGTCGTGAGGAAAAGTATGTAGAGTAGACATTTATGATGTTATGTTCTTATATTGACACTATTTGGTTTCTTTCTATTACTTGTAGGGCACTGAAGGAGGAGGAAAAGAAACGCGAAGAAGCCGCTAAACAGGCCTTGGCTGAGGAACAGGCCCGTTCGGCACGTGCTGCCGAGCAGGCTCGCCTTGCTGAAGAGGCTCGTTTGGCCGATGAAGCTCGTGCTGCAGAAGAAGCTGCCGCAAGCAAGGCCGCAGAGGAGAAATTAGCCGCTGAAGCTCGTCAAGCCGAAGAGGCTCGTCGGGCTGAAGAAGCCGCACAGCAGGAGGCCGCAGCTCGCGCTGCAGAAGAAGCTGCAGCAGCACTTAAAGCTGCTGAAGAGCAGAGATTAGCCGAAGAAGCCCGTCAAGCCGAGGAGGCACGTCTGGCTGAAGAGGCACGCTTGGCCGAAGAGGCAGCAAAGCAGGAGGCCGAAGCACGTGCTGCTGAAGAAGCTGCTGCTCTTAAAGCCGAGGAGGAGCGCTTGGCCGAGGAATCTCGCTTAGCCGAGGAACAGCGTGTTCTGGAACAAGAGTTGAACCGCTTAACCGAAATCGAGAAGCAAGCTGAAGAAGAGCGTGAGGGTGAACTGGCTCGTCAGGCCGCTGAGTTGGCCGAAATCGCCCGTCAAGAAGCTGAAATCGCTGCCCAGGAGCTGCAATCTATTCAAAAAGAACCTGAGCCCATTGTGGACGAACCTCAAACTCCAGTTGAGGAAAATGCTCAAGAGCCAATCATTGAGTTGACCTCCAACACTCCCGATGCTGTTGAGTTGGATAACACTGCCGGCGAAAGCTACACCGAAGACGAAGAAGGTGAAGACGAGGAGTAAGAAAATTGGCTCCTCTCTGGTCGACATTTTCTACTCTTAACGAATTCTACATATTAATAATGTATTAATAATTCATGAATCGAGCATTGTCGGCTTATACTAGAAATATGTTCAAAATTTTCATTATCATATAATTTTACGCATCGAAAATCCGAACCTTCATAAACAAATATTAGTTTTTTAAAAATCTAGTTCCTTTTGTATCGACACTCATTTTCTTGCAAAGTAATTAGTTAAACCTAACATCGAGAAGCCATATCAAATCAAATTATTCATATATTCGAGAAATATATCTATGTTTGATTGAACTTTCAATCTGGATTAGTTTTTCTGGGGTTGTTAATTTTTTAAAACTATATATGTATACAAACTTACAATATTGATTAGAGCGTGCAGATATGGTGTATTCTCTTAAGGACTTTATGTTGAGTTCTTGATTGGCAAGCGGTAAATAATCCCAACGCAAACTGCAATAAGGAATTTAAAAATAAGTAAATTAAGCTTTGGAAATCACATATAAAGCATGACTTACCAAAAAGTATAACAGTCATTAGGGCAAATGTGGAATTGCAATAAGGTTTCAGCATTACGCCAATTAGATTGGTAGCTGCTATAGTTCCTAGACGTCCCAGTGTCATAGCCAAACTTACAGCTTTTCCTCTAAAAAAAAAAACATATATTAAATTAGTCTTAGCTAAGGTAAACCCTTAAGCAACTGTATAGGTTTACAACATTCGGAAAGCCGAAGTTAACCTATCTTTATTGGGTTAAAATTAAATGGTACCCTTACCTTAAGTGTGTTGGCATCAGATCGACAATTGCGCCCAGCATTATAGATATTGATAGACCTGGCAGTAGTATGTAGAGGCAGAATAGTATCAGTACTACAGTAGAATTCGACACCAAGTGCAGTAATATTCCGCTAATGGTTGACAATAATAGTGCGGCCAAAAGAACATTCTTGCGACCGATCGGATTGAGAAGAAATCCTTGTATCGAAAATCCTATCAAGAACGCAACTCCAACAACCAAGTTATCGATATATGTCTTATTCGATATGTGATCGGAGCACATCTGAAACAAAATACATACATATACATATATATATATATATATAACATAAAGTATTTTGATTACATAAAAGACAAACGAATAAATAATTTACCACAGTTTCCATTTCCGTGTAATTTTCCGATTCTGAATTATCTAATATATCACAAACTGTTGAAGAACTCGAGTTACCAGCATTGGATATACGATTTACGATATCTGGAAACCACAATTGCATGCCATTTGAGCTGAAAAGGTTGTAAACCAAATTTTAGCAAAAGAATTTTATTAAAATACTGTATAGAACAAACCTGAAGAACATTCCAAACACGGCCAAGTTGCATAGCACAAAATTATATCCATGTGGTTTATGAAACAGGGGAAGTGTGGCACGTCCGATATTGGCTAACATTCCACAACCACTCGTATTGGCCAACACGTTTTCTTCGGCTTGAATCTCGGGTTTTAACGAAACTTCATTTGAATTCAAAACTTGATTAAGTGGAATCCCTCTATTGAATTTACTTATCCAATCTACAGCATCTAATGCCTTCTCTTCTTTGTTAAGTGAAAGCAGCATTTTGGGACTTTCAGGATAAATTAAAAGTATCAGGCCCCCGATAAGGCCAGGCAACAGAGTAACCAGCAATAATAATCGCCAAGGTCGGAAAACAAAGTCACCAATCAGATTGATAGACCAGTCCGAAGATAAAACTAGCCAAGCGGTTGCTGGAGAATAAAGAAAGATATATAGAGTTATAAAATAGTGAAACGTACATGAAATGCATCTAAATGATTGATAAATTTGAACATATTCCATTTACCTGGGACATAAATTGCAGTCACGCTGACGAACATGGTCGAGTAATTAATAGTAACTGCCCGATGTCGGGGTATATTAAATTCACTTATATATGCATAAAGTGCGGCAGAAACTCCACCGAGGCTGCAATAAATTTGGTTTTGAATAAGAATGTATGTATGTATAGGAAAAGAATATATTAACACTATTATTATACTACAAAACAATTAAAGGAATCGAAACAAATTTACAGTAGGAACCTATTGCACCTGGTAAGTTGGTAATGCTGCTTTGCCATTACACAGTATCTATACTATACTCGTACTTTGCATATATATACTGTAATTGTGTGGGAAACGATATATTATAATATAATAGATGTGAAAAGCGTTGCCTTACCTGATGCCACAAAGAAGGTTTATAATGTTGAAGAGCCAAACGCTGGTCACAAACATGAGAATGAAATGAAAACTATTACTAGCAAATATGCCATAGAGCAGAACTGTGCGTCGGCCTATTATATCGGTGACATATCCCCATATATAAGTGGATAGAAAAATACCTTGAAGAAAACAATAGATAATATAGCATAGAGAGACAACGTTAATTCTATGCAAATCACTCAGAGACTCACCCATCACACAGGCTGCCATCATGAGGCCTCTATCGGCCTGAGTCGTTTCGAATTCACACTGAGAGGCAATTGTTATAATACTCATTACTTGCTGGGCACCTACTGAAGTGATGGTCAGGAGCCCACTCACGATCAGCAATATCCACTGAGCCTTGCCATAACCTATAGGGAATAAACCTTAATAGTTATTTTATTTTTACAATGAAATCTCCTACCGATCTTTTCCAATATTTCATCGTATTCCAATTCAGCCGGAGCAATGGGAATTGTATTAAGGCGTTGCATGTTAACATTCCAAGAGCGAACTTATAACTGATTGTCTTGACAAAAACGAAACAGTGTCCGAAGCACTTAATACAAATATATTTCATGACGTATTCAAAGCTCTGATCGTTGATCTTAGGTATGTGGAAGCAAGAATACTCTTACAGATTGTTCTCATCTTAGTTCCTTTTTTGGACTTAATGTTATTAACGATTCAGAAACCTCGTCGACCGAAACAAGTTACAAATTATATGATAAAATTATTGTACCCTCTACTAGAGTGGAACATTAGCTGGTTGAGTAAGCAAAAACTCGTTCTGCGGTAAACATGTTTGTAGTTTTTAGATCTAAATATCATTTTAAGAGAGCTATTTAAGGCGTTCTCGTATTCAAAAGTGAAACGGTACGACTTAGATATAATCTGTATAAAAGTAAAAGTAAAAGTAAATTAATCGTCAGTTCTAAACTAACCAGTCTTTCATTTAAGCTGCAACTCTTAGCCGAGCAAACACTCTCTACTTTTCGCTTTTTTGGGTGGTTTATCTACATATTTGTATACCTGTATATTTGTTTACATATGAGTAACAATCGGAATACGGGTAATTCAGAACTTTAGCTGAGAATTCCCTCTTTAACCACTCTTAATGAAAGCGTTGCAAGTCAAATCAAATAAGAAATCGCATATAATAAAAATTTTAATTCCTAAAGCCAGAGTATTAAACTAAACGTGTTTTTTTTATATGATTAGTAAAAGCTTTATTTGTAATGCAACATGTTTAATATTCCCAATAGTTAATTCATTTGTGTTGGACTTCATTGGAAGTTTAAAGAAAATATTTTAATTATTTCTAATAGACTGGTCAACAAACTGTTTTTAATTACTAATAAATCCGATCCATAATTATATAAATAGTGATATGTATGCTTAAAAACATACATAGATAGTAACATATAATTATTTAAATCAAAAGTTGTGTGCTACTATCAAAGGTTGGCTTTTTATAAAAAGTATTTTATTATAGCACGTGCTTTCGTATAAGACCTTAATATTAGTTTGATTTTTATTTTCTTAGTTTAACTCTATAGCGATAGCGGTGGATTTGTACTTCGAATTTACAAGCTTCGATTTCAAACTTTATCCAAGCATGATCCTCATTGAATTTCCGAATGGTACGCAACCTCTTAAATTGGCAAGAGCAATGTGAGCAGTGCACAAACTAAAAGAAAGTCAAATTTAGGTACAAAACAGATATTTAATATAAAAGTCCTGCATACCGAAAACAAATCCAGAAAATACCCCGAAAGTTGTGGTGCAATAGGATTCGAGGAGAACCCCTATGATGTTGCTACCAAACACGCTGCCCGTTCGCCCAAGCATCAGGCAAATGCAAACCGCTTTGCCTCTCAGGTGTGTGGGCACTAGGTCTACAACTGCACCACTCAGAACAGATATGCATAGACCCGGCAGTACCAAGTACAAACAGAAGCAGACCATAATGGCAATCTCATCCATAATCCAGATCAATGACACGGCACAAGCTGCTGCAATTATAAGGCCTCCAACGATTGAGGCCTTACGTCCGATTCGGTTGATAACAAAACCCATTACAATAAATCCTACGATGAGTGCTGAACCGTAAGTTATAGTGTCTATGTAGCTTTTTGTATTTATCTGGTCGTTGCAAACCTACACAAGAGAACAAAAAAGTAAGCAATAATATGTGTCTTTGACAATAAAGCTATTTTCTTACACTGCTTGTAACGTTCAGATGTGATTGGTCGATAGAGGCATCAATAACCTCACACACTGTCACCGAGTCTTCAACCATGGTTGATCCCAAGCGATTAAGTATTTCCGGATACCACAGGCCCATGCCCGATGAGCTGTTTACGAATAATTAATTATAATAATATATAATTAATTTTCCAAATATTCAACCTATCTTACCTGAAAAACAGACCACACATAACCGTACAGCTTATGCAAAAATTCACCAAATGCGGCTTCTTCAGCAACGGCACAGTATCTCGCCACATGTTTTTAAAGATTACTATCCTATGAAGAGTCAAATAATGAACAATAATTGTCATATGTAAATTATAAAATAACTTACGGAGAGTTCGAAACACACGGTGCACTTTCTCTTTGAATACCAATGTCAGATTTCAGTTTATCGACTTTAAACTCTTTGAGCGGCTTGCCTGAGTTCTTCAATGCAATCCAATTCACAACATTAAAGGCTTCTTGGGTCTTACTCAGTGATAACAACATTTTTGGACTTTCAGGTAATCTACAAAGCATAAGAGTTCCCAATATTCCAGGAAGTAGGTAGAATATTGTCAATAAACGCCAAGGACGAAATAAGAAATCGTCTAACAGCTGCAAGTTCCAATCCATTGACATAACTAACCAAGCGACACCTAATAAATGATACATCCAAGTTTAATATTTGTATTTAAGTACTCTTATTAAATAAATTACTTTCCTGGTACATAAACCGTTGAAATACCCACAAAAAGACTAGCGTAGTTAATTACAATGGGTCGATGACGCGGAATAAAAAACTCGCCAAGATATGCATATGTTGTAGAGGATGCACCTGCTATGCTGTAAATAAATATTATTACCAATTCTAAAGTAAGTATAGTATAGTAAGCAGAAGCATTATATATACAAAACAAGATAAAACAATATATACGTACATAGATTTTATACAAATAAGAAAGAATGGTACCCACGGTACTTACAAAAAACCAACTATGAATCGTAGGACTACATATATCCAGTAATTCGGAACAAATATAGAAATTAGCGACACCAAATTTCCAGAAAATGTTGTATATATTAGCACAGGTCTACGTCCAATTGAATCACTGAGATAACCCCAAAAATATGAAGAACAAAATATGCCTGTTTAAAGAAAAGAATTAAGTTAATAAGCTATTTCATTAATTGTGTTTTTTAAAGCAACTTAATCCTGGAACAAATTAAGATAAGGAGTTTAATGAGTTTTCCATTAATACATATACTTATTATGGATGGATGTGGATGTTGGTAATTTGTTTAAGGCATTTTTAAATGCGTTACTAAAAAATTAATTAACTCACCGATAAAGCTAGCCGCGCTCATGATGGCTTTATCCATTGAATTGGTTTGAAAATCGCACTGAGATACAATTGTTATATACGACATGCCCATTGTCTCGTTGATGACCATCATAAGCAACAATCCGGATGCAAAAAGAACCGCCCATTGCACACGTCCGAATCCTTAATTGTACACACATATATCGTTATTAGACTAACTTATTTTCACAAAAATAACAGAGTTTATATCAACTGAACGTACCGATTAGCTCGAGAACTTCCTCATATTCATGACCAGCACTCGCGTTCGAGTCGACCGCATCGATGGTCTTCGATTCGATATCATGCGTATCCGGTTGCTTACGCATTGTGGGTGGAGTATTTCTAACTGTCTTTACCACAGCTCTGTCGAAGTGCTACTGAAGTAATTGCTCGATCGACTCGAGAACATATAGAGTTTGTAAAATTTCATTTACAAGTGCGATGAGAGGACGCCCTACGACTCTGCTATGGAAGGTTTTTCTTTCGTTCCGTTATCAGTGCGCAATTAAGATAAACAAGTCTAGAGATGACATCTGTTTGATTTATCAAATACATTATAAGAATACTGAGAGCCACCCAGTTTTATTTTTCAATTCATTAAAGTAAATAATGTTAATATTATTGCTACAGATGTATACGGAATGCAGATAGTTTTATATAAACACAATCTTCAACGTTATCAACATATAGCAACAGACTGTGTATATGAGTATATCTGTTCTGAATATTTAAAGATACACATACATATGTGTAAAATGGAACGATTGAAGTTATGTTTTTATTGTTCTGTTATCTCTAATAATGTTTTTCCATCCAATTTTAAATTTTAAACGAGACACATATTTAACGTAGATGATTTTCAGGCAAACAAATGCAAGTTGTAAGCACATTCTTAAAAGTATGTGTGCGCGCATATGTAAGTATGTGTGTTTTATCACTTCCATAACACCTTACAATTTAAAGTGTGAAAACAAAACAAGTAGAGCTACTGTTTTTTTATGATGCATATAAATATTAATATTCTCGTCAACAAGGTTTGCTTATTAGGACATATTTTTGTTTGCTTTGTAAACTTAAATACATATCATTTTTAATGTCAAGTTGCTTCATCGTGTTTCTGTCCGGATATTATTAATCAAACAGATTACCGCCGAGAAATTAGCACACTTACAAAAGTTACTTTTTGATTTAAAAACTTTTAATTATTAAAACAAAGTCATTGATGCTTCACTTATTTTATTAAACTCAAGCTATTATAATATTTAACTCAAAATTATGATTAGCTCTCTTATAATCTAAAATTGGTGTATAATTATACACAGTCTATTCACCAACACAAAACAATATAATATTAAATAACTTTAATACAACTTTGAATTAGCGCACATTTCAAGGCAATAAACTCAGGCCGATAAACCACAACTAACAGATGCATGTACGACCTATCGAGTGTAATTTAAATTCGATAACATCAATATAATTGTATTTATAAGAGCTTGCACAGAGTAACAGTTACTCACTTATCGATAGTGCGATTGTGTGGTGCAACAACAAAAGAAGAGGAAAAATGCACAGCGGCTTTTATTTATTTTGCCAATTTAGTTATTAAATAAATCCATAAAAATGCCAATCATGTACAATACGGGAGAGTGGTTCAAGGTGCGTCCTGACTACTACAGGTAACTATCAACAAACAACGAAAGGAAAAACCTGCAGAATGTGTGAAAAAAATTTGTATGTATCTTGCATTTTGACGCCCACAGAAAAGTGGAGTTGCCCACACCTGAGTGGCCAATCGATATTGACTTGGAGTACATGCAGGTTGCAGCTGCACCCTATGGCGGCCCAATTGCAACCATACGAGATGCTACTAAACTGGTACCAGTAAAGGGTACATCCAGGTCGATGATACGAATCTTTGACACCAGTGGCAATGAAATGGGCCATATATTGGTAAGCAACTGTGAATAGAATTTAAAATAAACAATTTAATGGTAGTTTCTTTCAGTGGAATCATGGTAAACTTATTAGCATGGGCTGGTCTGATACCGAGGATCTTATCTGCATTCTAGAAAATGCTAAGGTCTTTGTCTTTGATATGTTTGGTAAAGAAAAGGAATCGTATAGCATTGGAGGCGAGGCAAGCGTTATCAAAATTGTGGAAGCTAAAGTATTTCAATCCGCTGCTGGTACTGGGATTGCTGTTATGACAACATCCGGACGGATCTTTTTGAAACAGAACAGCAACAAAACCGAACGCAAGCTCCCCGATATTCCAAGTAAGAGCATAAGTTTGGCACTACGACACATAATTGATACGCTCGATCTTAACTTCAGATTCGAATGCGAATTGTACATGTTGGGAGATTGTTACTGAAGGTCGCAACAGCTATTGTTTGCTTGGTCGTGATCGCGAGGTTATTAAACTAATGCATGGCCAGACAGTGGGAACCGTAACAGCCAACCTATTTGAGAAGTCATACGACCGTATTATCAAGATATCCGTATCGTACAACCATCAACATTTGGCACTCTATACCAACACTGGACTTCTATGGCTTGGTAGTGTCGATATGCGAAACAAGTATTGCGAATTCGATACTGGACGTAAAGATATGCCGTTGCAAATTGAATGGATTATGAATACCCATAACTCCGATTCTGACGCTGTAGTCATTTCATATCCTTCCTATTTGCTTATTGTCAACCGTAATGCGGATAGAAGCGAATATCCTTATGATCCAATTATGTTTTTGGTCGCCGAAATGGATGGCGTACGCATTATAACCCAAAACTCTCACGAAATGATTCAACGTTTACCTAAATGTGTGGAAAACATCTTTGCCGTAAATAGCCAAGAGCCGGCAAGTTATCTCTTTGAGGCACAGAAAAAATTCGAAGAGAAATCCTACAAATCAGATGAGTATCTGAGCATGTGCCGCGAAGACATTGAGTTGGCTGTCAAGGAGTGCATCGAAGCTGCAGCATTTGAATTTTGTTCGGAAACTCAAAAGAGTCTAATGCGGGTATGTTTAGTAATCTTATAATATTCGTGTTTCTAATTTATAATTATAGACAGCTTACTTTGGCAAGGGCTTCATACCGGCACATGACCCAGAAGAGTATATGCGTATCTTAAGGATATTGAGAGTTCTTAATACATTGCGACACACAAAAATTGCTATGCCGCTTACCTACAACCAGTAATGACATCAGAAGATTTCTAAGGCATTTTCTCTTACTGGCATCCATTTTTGCAGGTTCACTCATCTCAATCCCGACGTCATTCTGAGTCGCTTGGTCTTTCGCAAGCACTATGGCGTTGCCATACAAGTTGCCAAGCATTTGAAATTACCCGAGTCGTGGATTTTGGAACATTGGGCCTATCATAAGGTTATGAGTGATCCGAGTAAGATGGACATCGTACATTTTTCTTTCATACAATCCTTAAATTATATTTGTTATTCTCTAGACGATATTGAGGTGGCCCGTAAGATAACAGAGAAGTTTAAGAATCCATCAGTGGAGGGCATTTCGTTCTGCAACATTGCCGCAAGAGCGCATCAGAATGGACGCGATGAACTGGCCATCAAACTACTAGATTTGGAGCCGCGGACTGCCCTGCACGTTCCGTTGTTGCTTAAGATGGGCAAGTTTGATCGGGCTGTGGCAAGTGCCACCCAATCAGGCGACACCGAACTGGTGACATCGGTGCTCTTGGAAATCAAGAAGAAAATGATGCTATCAAATTTCCATGTGAGTGCTACCCTCGTTCTTCGGTGCATTGTTATTGAATATTTTGTTTTCAGATGATAATACGAGATTATCCGTTGGCATTGGATATGTACAAGAACATTATGTACCAGTGTAGTCGCACTGCACTCTATGAAATCTACAACACCGAAGACGATCACAAGTCTATTGCCGAATTTCATTTCTGTAATGCCATTGACAGCGAAGGACTTGAGTCAAATTTGTCGTTAATTGGAAATAGTTATGCCCAGGGCAGATGCACAGTTGAGGCAGAACTGTGCGCCGAAACTGGACGCATCCTAAAGCTACAAAAAGCACTTGCTACCAAGAATAATAATGACGCTTCTATTAATGGATTGTCCATTCATGATACCATTATGGAACTCTTGCGAAAGGGCGATGTGAAGGAAGCTGAGAAAACTAAAAACGAGTTTAAGGTACCCGACCGACGATATTGGTGGATGCGCATACTAACCCTTGTTGACCAGCACAACTGGGTGGAACTGGAAAAATTCTCAAAGAGCAAGAAAAGTCCCATTGGCTACGAGCCCTTTGTTGAAGTCTGTCTGCAAGCGGATAATTCACGTGAAGCCCGAAAATATATTGCACGTTGCCCGGATAAACGCAAGGTGCATTGGTTTATGCGAGCTAAGTAAGTTGCCAGATCCGTTTTTGAAAGAGAATTCTATAAACACAATATCTTGTATCATTAATTATAGATTACACGAGGAGGCAATTGATTGTGCTTTCGAGCAGCGGGACGTACATTCTCTATATGAATTGCAGACAAAAATACAACTGCTTCGGGATTCGGTATTAATCGATAAGCTTGGCGCCCATATAGCGACACTTGAAGCAAGACGTTAAATAAACATTCCACAGCAAAGTACCATATATATACGTATAAATATCTGCGTTATTGTTGAACAAAATAACTATGTTCCAAATTTAACCAAAGTTAATAAATATGTATCGTTCGCGTTCCATTCTGATTGAATAAAAATTGTTGAAGTTAAAACAACATTTAAATTTTCCGAGGACAATTTTTATTGTACACATTTATGTATGCAGTTATGTATATGTATGTTTAATAGATCACATAAAGGAAAAAGTGAACAATTTACTACATTGTTTTGTGAATGATGATGACGATGATAATGATAGGAAGATAGGTATATGTATGCAGTGAGGTTACACGATATTAAACCCGTTATAGTTCAAGTCTCTACAACTTTAGCCGTTACAATATGCGTGTATGTATAGTTATAAGATTTATGTTTACATACACATACATACATGCGCTTCAATTAATTCTCTACATATACATAATTACGAACTTTAGTAAATTACCGTACATTATTATTTATGTATGTAGTATAGTACATAGTCATAGATGTAGTATTAAGATAGAGTATGAATACACTAATTAGTTATGGAGCTTACGTTTTTTTTTGTTTTCTTTTTTATTGTTTATTATTATAGTAAGTATATATATACTAAATAGATGTTTTTCGTTAATTATAATATATATTAAATATATTTACGAACATAACAGCAGTCTTATATAAGATGAAATACATTTAAATATAGAAATAGATATATTTAATTTATTGTTTTCATTTAGAGGGTTTGAGTTGATTTTTCCTATCTCTACGTTCATTTTTTGCGCAAGTTTCGCATACTGAATGAAGCATGTTCTATTGACTCGAACCTCTAAAGATCTGTCAGATATCATTCAACCATGTTTACTTTGGTCAAATTGAGCAGATATAGAGCATTTCTTCTTGATGGTAAGTGATCTGTAAGTGGGTTTGGAAACTTCAGAGTACCGAAGAAACTTCACATTTCGGTTTTTTGTTTGTTGATATAAAAGTCGACAAGTCCAAACGATGACGGACGAGGCGTCGTAAGCGTGAGGTCTTAAATGTATGTATGTATATAGATTTATTTTTCATTTTTTTCGGCGCACAAATATGTTTTGTAGTTGTAATCATCGTACTCTAATTTAAGACGCTGGGCGTCTGCAAATGCGCTTTTAAATTTGTTTGGCGGTTGGCGGCTTTATGTTAACTAATATAACTCATTATGTATCTCTATATGTATGTAAGTTTATGCAATGTTTGTATTCATTACGCGATTACATTCGTACATAATTCAGTGTAAATTATATATTTACCAATTTCAATTACTTTTGTTCTGTTTACGGTGAAATCTTTCATTTGAATGCATTATTCGTACATAAGGAACCCAATTAATATGTTTCATTGTATTCCATATCAATATATATGTATGTATATATGTATTTTATTTAAATAATTTCTAATAATTAATGTTAATTTTGCATGCATGCATAAAATACTTTGAATATGACTCACTTCATAGAAATATAGAACATACACTTATGTAGTTGTTAAATATTTGTATATATATATATATATGTATGTATGTATGTATATATATTACATTTAAGGACGATCAAAACTCGAATTAAACATACATTAATTCCATAATCGAACACGTACACTGACAGACACACATATAAATAAACCATATTATCTAATCATTTCGAAGTATAAATTAAATGTACACATATAGCTATAAACATACAATATATATATAACTGTTATACCATATAATACTATAACTACTACAGAGTTATGGGTTCTAAACGGAAAAGCTGAAGCTGAAGGTTTTCAGAATAGCTTCGTTTAATCAATTTTCATACATTCTGTAATATTTTCATTCATTTGTAGCTAGCTAATACATTTGCTTGCATATTCGATTCGATATTATCATTAATTCTTTATCTTTTCTACTCTTACTTCCATCTACGAAGCTCTCAAGGCAACTTCAACTTCGTGGTTACCGAAAAAATTTAGCTAATGTAAAGAACACGGGTTCCAAATTTGTTTGTATTTTCTGTTGTTTTCTTTTTTTGCAAATTTATAAGTTTTTTTTTTTGTTGGAAATTTTGTTTTAGCAACTACTACGTAGTGACAAAAATATAATATGGGGGATGTTCAGAATCCATTTTGTGCCTCCAAAATGTAAGGAGGAGGGGGCAGCAATTTCTACTTGTGCTTGTAAATCAAAAATTTAATTTAACTACGATAATGACTAGTTGAAGAAACATCTTCAAAATTTATTTACTAAATTTAATGATTATAGTGAGGGGTTTTATTTTAGTTATTTTTTTGTTTCTTTCCTTCTTTTTTTTTTGTGTTGAATAGTTTCCCAATGCAGTTTTGGAGGAAATTAGATGTTTTTGGGTATTCTACCAATTCAAAATGTATATTGATTTCATTTGTATTCTGAATAGCTTCTGAAATGTGTGAAAGAGGTTTGGCTAACAATTAAATAGACAAATTGTAATTATGATTATTATTATTTTTGTTGTGTGTTTTCATGAATTGTTTGTGTTTTGATTTGTTTTCTTTTCTTTCCTAGTTTTTTTTTGTTTTTTGTTTATGTTTTTCAATATTATATAATATCCTACAATCTTGCGCGCTTCTTTCATTTCCTTTTCTCTGCCATACTGACAAATCCTCTTGCTCCGCCTTTTCTTCAGTTCTTCCCATATATATATATATATATACTATATATAGAACATACTTCATCACAGCCAGCTCTGTGCTTGCGGCACTGAGCGATCCGATCTTCTTAATCTCTCTCGCACTCTCTGAATTCAATTGATCGTTTTCTTGTACAGATTTTGATGGATGTGCTCATTCTGCAGCGCGCACATTTGACCCACAGCAACAGCACGCAACATATTGCCGGCGGCATTGGGGGCAGCGTTACCACTGTGCGTTGACTCCACCCCGGCTGAAGCGGATGCAACTGCAGTCAGATTGTTGCCGCCGCCAGAGCCGCTGCCATTTGCTGTTGCTGATGCGGTTCTTGAAGCTCGAAGATTCGAAAAGAATTTCTCTTTGATGGCCAGGGCGGAATACTTGTGCTCAATAAACGTCGGCGAGATCTGCATGGGCGTGGTTGCTGCTGCCGACGACGGCTTTACACTTGCCGTTGCTACCGTCGACGTTGCCGTCGCTGCTGCTGCTGTTGCTGTGGGCCTGTTGTACTTAGCTGCTGCAATAGCCGGCGTTGCTGGCGTTGTCAGCGCCAGCGCCGGCGCCGGGGCAGTGGCAACTTGTTTGCTGCTATTGTCGCTGCTGTTGGTGCTGCTGCCGCTACTGCTGTTGATGATGGGTGAGCAGGAGTAAGAGGTTTCTGCAATAGGTAGAGAGAAAAGGAAAAGAAGTAACGAAATCATAAAATAAAAACCAAAATTCTAACAAACCGAAATCGAAAACAAACAATAGCCAAATAATTTATAGGTTAAATTTTCAAAATGAGAGAATACCACAGAAGTAAAAAAACAGTAAATATTGCACAGGATTTGGAAAGTATCAGAAAAATACGATGGGTTTTGTGTGTGTGTGTAAACTTAAAGATAATGAGAGGTCTGTGGTCTAACCTTAAAGTCAATGTGTTTAGTATATAAATAATGAATATTTTTTATCCAGTATATACTATATATATATGTATGTAATTCACTTTACTAACGCTTAAATCATAAATAATACTTTTCCTTTGCAATTTCTATCTGCCTCTGATAATAAAAGTGTGTGTGTTGTTGTTTCATGTTTCAAATAGAAATTAAATTCAAATTATGCATTTTTATTACAATCGTTTGTTTTTAGTTTTTAGTATTTCTTTCTTTCTTTGCCAATCGTTTATCTATATGTGGTTGTATATAAATGTATAATTAAATTAAGAGGAGATCAACCGTTAATCGCTAACTAAATGTGTATACAAAATCATATTGCACAATCTATATACGATTAGTGTTTTTTCATAATACAAATGTCAAGAGAACACTAAAAATTCTCTGTGGTCTATAAGCAAAAAGCAGTCTACGAAATGTTTTCCAATGGGTTTTGGTGAGTGACTCTGTGCCGCCTCATGCCTCAACTAGGCGAGGGCGCGTCCCTTAAAGTTACACGAAATAACTAAATATGAGTATAATATTAAACTAAGCTGTGTGTGAGAACAAAATCTTGATCAGATTACAGTAAATATATATAGTTATATAAATTGTTAGAATGTTTTGTTTTCTTCTTTGTTTTTGTTCGTATACGAGAATCGGCCGCCTCCTTCTTCTTTAGTGTGGTATGGCCGACGCCATTGCCGATTCTAGAGCGCACTTGCGACGCATCAGTAGCTTCTTGAGTATAGGCTACGTTTCAGTGTTGACAACGCCAGCGCCGACAACTTCAATGGCCGCTACTGTAATGGTGCCAGAAGTGACGGCTGCCGCAATGGAAGAGGGCATTATATCCTTGCCATCGACTGTGGCAACAACAGTCGAGGCCAAAGTGTTATCTGAGAGTGCATCGATGGTGGTGGCCACAGGCGCCTCATCCGTTTCCATCGGCTCGACGGCGGCAACAACACTTGTTGTAGCCTGTTGTGGCACAACATGCTGCTTCTGTTTCAATGCCACAGAACCCGCTGAGCTCTTGACCAGATGCTGTTGCTGTTGTGGTGGTGTCGGCGAGCTACTTTTGCTGCTACTAATGCTGCTTGTGGGACTGATGGGCAACACATGTTGGTGCTGCTGTAGCTGTTGCTGCGGCGGCGATGATTGTATCAAATGTGTGGTGGTAACCGTATTAGGTTCCTGCAGCAGCAATATGTTCGTTTTGGTTATACTGGGTAGCTTCTGCTGTTGCTGCAACATGTTGGTCGTGAGCGAGGCCACAAGTGCCTGTTGCTGTTGTTGGTGTTGGTGCTGCTGTTGAAGGCTGCTGGCCGTGGTGGTGAAAGTCAGTGTCTGAGTGTTCTTGGTGGGCGAGGTGGCCGGCGTCAGTATGCCAAGGTTAACCAAATTGGGCAGCGTGATTTTTGTGGGCGTACTGTTGCCAACGGACGTTGTGGTTACCACATTAGCGACATTGTTGCCGCTTTCGTTTGCCTTCGACATGTTCTCAACCAATTTGAGCTGCTGCTGCTGCTGTTGTTGGTGTGAAATGTCCACGCCGTTTGCCACATTGGTGGCGAGCTTGAGTATTTTGTTGGCCGTTGCATTGGCAGCTATTAAATTGCTAACGGACTTGGTATTGTTGCCGCCAGCAACAGCGGGAACATTGTTACTATTGTTGTTGTTGTGGTTGTTGGCTTTAATGGATACTAAACCGAGTGTGCTGCGCATTAAACTGTTGTTGCTGTTACCTGTTGTTGTTGTGGTTGGTGTTGCACTTTGTGTGCTGATGTTCATTTGCTGCAACTGTTGCTGCGTCTGATGCTGTTGCTGCTGCGGCATTGCTTGTTGCTGTTGTTGTTGCAGCTGCTGTTGTTGCTGTTGCTGCTGTGGAACGTTTGTCACAGTCACGATGTTGCCATTACTTAACTGCTGCAGCATGTTACTGGCGGAAGCAACATTGCTGGACAAGCTATTGCTCCCCAAGCTGGCAGCACCATGACCGCTGGTACTGGTGCTACTCGACATGTTGCTGCTGGAGGGGCTCAGCGAGCCCAGCGACTGCGATGGTGAGTTGCTACGCTGAATCAGTCCACCGTTGCTGCCGCCAGTGTTGCTACCCAATGGACCGCTGTTGGTGGCGGGCTTGCATCGGCTCTGGACTGGCTCGTTATCGCCAGGAGCACCGCCTGCTGCCAAATTGGCCAGCTGTTGTGTGGTAAGGACACTCTCCGGTTGCGTATTATGGGTGAGCAATGCATGGTTTTTCAGGCCCTGAGCTGTCTTATAGCTCTTGCCGCAATGACATTTGTATCCCTTACGCACTCTGTGGAAATGGTTTGTGGTAAATGGGAAATGAGTTTTGAGTATGTTCAATTTCAGTTGGCAAGACATTGCGCTCTCTCTACTAACCTGCCATCCTTTTTGTGCCCGTTCTTCGAATGGTATTTGATGCCATTCACGTTCTTGTACCGCTTCTTGCAACCTGGCACTGGACACGCGAAGGGTTTCTCATTTCCTGGTGTGCCATTGCTTCCGCCGCCAGAATGTCTATATTAGAAACAGACGCTTAATAAATGCAAATCAAGTTTAACTAGAAGTCCGTAGTAGAACTTACCTGCTGCCATAACGCATAATGAACTCCGAGCTAAACTCCTCAGTGGTCCAAGAGTCATTGCTATCCTCCGATTCGGTGACAACCATCTCATCCTCGTCCATTTCACTGCCTACAAAACAAGTTAAAGGAAGTATTAGTTTTTGGCAATATTCTGTTAGAAACTTAATTCACTTACCTGTCGGCGTATTGCTACGATTGGACGATGACATGCTATAGCTATGATGCTTAATAGCAAGCTTCCGCTTGAGCTCCGCATTGCCCGCATTATTGCTACCTCCTGTGTTGGTTGTCGTGGGATTAGTTGTGTTGCTGGTGTTGGACAGAAATGTGGAAGTCTCTTTGCGTGCATCGTCGGAGATGAAGCGCAGCACATAGCTCAGCGGCAGAGATGCGGGCTGTGCCAGCTCCTTTTGCTCGACCACCTTAGGATCATAGTCTATTGAATAACAAAATGAATCAATATCAGTTCAGTGCGCTACAATATCTAATTACATATTGGGTTCATAAGCGGGCAGTATAAATTAACCTGCCTAAATTACTTCAAGTTCTCTTACACTGTTCTCTCCCGATTTAAATAGGTTAATAAATTATAACAAGTTAAGCCCATTACTCGAGGTGGGCCAGACATTTATTAAAACTCGAATTTTATGTGTGTGTGCGTGTGTTAAGTGAACCTCCTTGTCACGTGTGTTTGTGATAAGCACGATGCAATACACGACACACACACACACACCCATCTCTACTTTATACAAACACAACAAGAGGGCGGCGACACAGTCCCACCGACAGCGACTTGTATTTATTATTGAAATGTTAAAATACAACCAAATAATGTGAGCGCATGTTTAATTTTCGTACGACTGGCCTACAGCTTTTATACTGCGGTTTGCTGACGCATTTTATATAGGGGTCTTATGATTAACATATATACAACACATACATACATCACTATATAGGGGTGTGTGCAGGGATGTGGATATGTTTAATGGAAGAGCACATGTATGACGACGGACTATCTTATCGTACGACATGCGGCAAACATAAGCTTCAAGCTTGCCTAATCAGGCGGTGCATAATAAAGCTGCACAGGTGATTGGTTGACTGAGGCACATGGCATGCACACACACTCACACAATACACAAACACACACCTGAATACAAACGTTACCTAACCTCCTTGTGGGGGCACATGCACAGCATCGTCAATACATTCACATGCACTTGAAACACCCTATGCACCGTCATAACTACGCAACAGGTTATCGCAATATCCTTTCAGACGCCACCCACACAATTACTCATCTAACGATAACACAACTGTGTCGATAACATCCACATTGTTTTAATTCGAAACATATGCGACAAATTAAAAAGCACAAATCGGGAATTTTACCTAATGCGTTATCTATCAGCTGTTACAACTATCAGAGAGCAATCGATGACACATTCATACATATATGCGCAACTTAGTTCAAGATATTTATGAAATGCTTACCTACGTAAACTGAATGAAATTGTCTTGCAACTATTGCCCTTGCCTCCCCCGCTATACGAACCCAATAACTTTCATAGACGACGTCATTTGCTACGGTCAAATCAGTCTATAATATTTTGCACGTTCAATATTGTTATGATTTGTTATTGTCGTTGCTCGAAAGCCAATGTATTCATTTGTATATGCGTATGTGCATGTGTGTGTGCATGTGCAAGTGTGTTCCAATAGTTGATAACCTCAGCGTATCTCGCAGTTCTTGATTTTCTCAATGTCTGGTTAGGTGACAACACTATTCAGCTGCGTCGGTTCACAAGCAACTTGATTATCAAATCGAGTAAAAGCAGAACGCATTTGTTTTTAAACAAATTTGATCTAGCGAGCTATACATATTGTGTATATAGATTTACGTATGTGTGTGCGTATATATATATATATATTTATATCTGTATCGCTCGCCGTACAATACGTTTACAATTTAAAAACAAAATAAACACAACGCGCAGCTCTCTGCGACGTCGTCGTCGTTATTCCTGTTATTCTTATTGCTTTTGCGTTGTCAACTGAGTCACTCACTTGTTGCAGAATTTTTACCAGATAATTTCATACACACACACACACACACACACAGTACAGAGCACGCACACACGCACAGCACACAGTTTAATTAAGTACAAACATTTATGCAAGTGCAGATGTTGTATTTATTTTCGAGCGAGTACAACGTTCAAAACAATTTCCAATCAAAAATGTTCCACATATCGTAGCCGAGCCATGATAAATGTCATTGACTGCCGATGTCCGATGAAGATACCAGAGAGCTCTAAAATATTGTCAAACTGCATTAATCAAATTCCATAACTCATATTACAAAGGGCATATTGCATTTCGCAGTGCGGTGCACATGTTATCGATAACAAAAAATCTAAACATCATGCATTTGTATCTGTATATGATTATGGTTGTATGTATGTTTATGTATCTGCGTGCGCACAACAGGTGCCTGGCAACTGTGCAAAGGACAAACTTGAAGGTCTTTTCCTGTCACTGACTGACTGTTGCCATGGCAGCAGCGAAGGGAAAAAAGGCGCTTAACTCCCGCCGCCGCCGGGCAGAGCAGCTGGAGAGAACACGCATAAAAGGGAAGGTGGGCGGACGTGATAACCAACGCAGATAAAATGGGAAACTGGGACACAAAGACAATAATTACATACGCGTAGTAGATATGTACAATACATTGAGATATACATATATTGTATGTATGCTATGTGCTAAGTAAATGCGCACGCAGCAAAAGTCCTTCGAGATAATAAAACTCTAGGCAAAGCTTTATAAATATATTGGTGTGCGAGTGTGTGTGTGTGTGTGTACACATGTGTTTGATCTGTCTGTCATTCTGTGTTTGTTGTTGCCATGGGGGCCCTGCGTGGGTGTAGAAGCCATTAGTAGTAACAGCTTTATGTAATGCTCGTCAGCCCAGCCAATGCACAGTGGGCCAGAAGACCGAGCTAGTGTAATTAAATGATGAGAATACATTTGGATGACAGTTAAATTGCCCAACTACATATTCAATTCGATTTTTATCCGGATAAGCGACTATATCGTGTAACTCCTTGCACCTAGTTTAAAGATGTATTTTTGAGTATTTATTTGAGAATTTTGGATGCCGAAACCGAATGAGCTCACTAAAAACTATTGCATAGAAAATGTGTTTTCAATGTCAGTCACAACCAAATTTGGAAATCGGTCTGCCCACTGTGCAACGCCGCCATTTACTGTACTGACCGTTATCACATCAGCAACAGCAGCGTCAACGCCAAAAACCAACAGCTGCTGCTGTTAACACACCACCTTACCCACCTCGCCAACATTACCACCACCCTACTCAACATTAACACCACCACTACCTCTACCACCACCATTGAGCAGCAGCAACAACAACAATACCCCTGAGCCAGAAGTGGCAACACTGAGCTTAATTTTATTGATTTTTCACCCCCTCGTTGCGGGGTCTGCAGGCTGCTTAAGTACCTGGAGCAAAGCCAAAGATGCTAATATTAGAATTCTTTTTAGGAAGCCCAACCTGTGTGTGTGCAAATGTATGCGTGTGCGTGTGTTGGGAAGCTAACTTGATTAATTGGTCACCCGGTGAAATGTGGGTAATCGGTAATCGGACACGTGTGTATCGAGTCAGTTCAGCTTTTGACAAGAATTGATTACGAATAAAAAGGCGCATTTCTTCTAGCAGGCAGCAGCTGCACCTGCAAGAAACGCGCTCAAATCCCAAAGACGCGCAAGACAGGTCAAAAGCAACAACAACAACAACAACAACAACAACAACAACAACAAGAAAAGGGCGCTCACTTGCTGTTGCCGGCGATGCCGGGGTACAGATGCTGCTGCTGCTACGCTGGCGGCTTACCAATACATATAAAAGGCACGCTCAAACACACGCACACAAACACAGACAAACAAACATACACACACACATGCACACATACACTGTCACTTGAAGCATTCTCTTTGTATGTGTTGTTGTTTAATGGATCACCGGCTTTTTACTCGGCTTTTTTGTTTTTGCTTGCCACGCAGCTGCTCTCTCTTACTCGCACTTATGTCGTTTGCCAATCTACAGTGAACAGCATGTATGCATGTATGTTTATTTGATGTATGTAATTTTGTAGAATGAATGCTGTACATGCTACAGACCCATGTGTGTGTGTGAGCGCGCGTTTGTGTGTGTGCGGGCACAGGTAATTCAGCTTGGCTTGACGCCTATTGTGAATGCGTTCGCTTGTTTCAATTGAAGGCGACGACGCGTACGCATTAAAACGTGCGTGCGTATATAAGGCCTGGCCATATTGATTTTCCATGGCACACTTTAATATTATTGCACTGCAGTACTTGCAAATTTGGGGCTAAATATTTATTTCAGGGCTGGGACGTTATAACAATTAAAAACATTTTCATACACACACTCACAATCACAATTTTACCTACACTACTCATTAACATTATATGGCTAGTGTCTACAAACACACACACGCACACACGTACGTGCGTGTGCGTCTACATATGTATAAATAAATAAAATAAACAAAACACAGACTGCCGATGACAACCGCAACGACGACGACGACAACGCAGTCGCCCCGACATCACGCGACCAATTAATGTTGTTTGTCTTTGATATTTTGAACTTTAACACTTATTCCAAGCTAGTTTCGTGTTGTTTTTAGTACTTACCTATGTGTGTGTCCTCGATGTGTGATATTAAGTCGCTTAGACTTGGAAATGTTTTAAAACAGCCATTGAATTTGCAGATGTTGATCAGAAACACGGCCATATCACTCGACGCACTCGACTGACTGACTACTGTGAGTTTTATGTAATGTGTTGCTGTTAGTTAATTATTCTGTTATTGGCATCTAAGCATAACAGCTTTCTGTACTGTAATGAACAGCGAACATTTATTTATTTCGCACGTAATCCGCTACTTTCCTGCTTTGCACAATATTGAATTTGCTTAACGCGAACTCATGTTGATGACGGTTTTAAGATTCGTTTTTTAAACAAGAAATTAATTTAAGGAATACTCCAATATTGAATTTAACAGCCGCTGTTAACACGCTTCAAATCACTGTATCTGTCAAGTGATAAGTGATAATAACAGCAATTACGATTATGCAAATCGAATACTGTTAACTATCGATATAAAGTTTCAGCCAAAATTTAAGCGGCGTTTTTTCAAAATTGATTTGTTTAAATTAATTTACTTTTTCTGCATTTGACTCCAGTAGCGTTTATCGATATTAGCTAATGTTCATATTGAGCCCGCCGACTGTTGTTTTGAAGCGTTCCACGGCTTAGTATGTATAAGTGTGTTTCCTCCCTGGCTTGTCCACACACACACACACACACTTACGCAAAACTGCTGTTATGCAATTGAGGGCTGCAATGACACACATATGCGAATTAGCAACGCTTTAGTAATATTTATTGATTTTAGACCGATTCCAAGCAACAATGCACATATTTGGATTACTTACAACATGCTGTTTTATACTTTGCTGGGTTTAAAAGTACTCAAATTCCCAGACGATGTGAGACACGACGACGCGTGGCTGTATGCGGACCAGGGCTGGATGCACACTCGATTTTTAATCGATAATAATGCATCTCGGTTCAAATATTAAACACTAAAAATTCATTTTTCCACCAATAATTATCTTTAATCTTCATCAACTCAATAGACCTAATTCAATTATTAAATTCAAATAATTTTATAGAACTAATATTTTTTTGAATTGATTTTAAATTTTCGCGCCCGTTTTCTTTTAATCGATACAAGGTTTGGATTTTTGTGGCACGTCAGTTTGATCATGACAAGTTGTTTCTCGTAAGTAGACCGTACGGACGATATTTTAACATTTTAATTATTTCTTTCTATAATTCAGAAGTTTGTAAGTTTAATAATTTTAACAAATGCCGGCATCAACTTGCAATTAACTTTCCATTTCACCACAGCACAGGCTTGCATTTATTGACGATATTTTTGCTTAAGACGGATAATAGTTTCTGGGCAGCCATTTATTGTTTGCTGCTGTTTCTTAAAACAAAACGAAAAATAACTGCAAGTAAATATAAAAGTGCAATATTTCGCAGGTAATATAGATTTCAATTTATATATTAATATATTAAAACACAGTGCATATCAATTAATGTGGTATGTTATGGTTATATCAAAATCATTATTAGGGCCCAATACAAATATAATTTTAATAATTTAACCATTTTAAGCTATTTGATTTAAAATATAGTCCGCAAATGTTCCTTACCAATGAATAACACATAGTGGGAATACCTATACTATACAGGGCTAACAAGTTAACACACAGTTATCGACAAGCGTTTGTGCGCGCGCAGTACTTCCAGCTCCCTTTCCAATTCACCACGAAATGTAAATTTGCATGGCGACCATAGGGTAAAGCAAAAATTCTCGTTCAATACGGTTCCACTGTTGTTAAGGGTTTGTTCGATGTGAGTTCAACGGCGGGCTTGTGCCGAAATTAAAAAGCACCTCCCACCGCCGCCATGCCTGCAGTTGCCGCTGGTTGAATAATCAGTGACCGATGAAAAAAAAATAATAATTATTTTACAACTAAATTATATATTTTATAAACGTAAAGTGTAAAGAGTGACCAATGTACATATGAGTGAAAATATTTTCCCAAACGTGTTCAATGTCGCCATCTTGCGGCACATGCACACACACACATGTACGAGAGATGTCACACGGCCGTGTCAAGAGAACTGTCAGTGTAATGTGTTCCGTAGTGTGCGTGAGCAGATTCGTTGCGTCACTGAAAAACTTCAATAATTCAAGAAAATCGGTGTTAGTTTCATCTTATTAAGTGAAAAGTAAATGCAATTTATACTTTAACAAGTGCTTAAAATATTCTTTTGGATAGTTGAACACAAGCAACGTTTTCACAATTACGTAACCAGCAGCAGCAACATGCAGGCGTGCAGCGGCACTTAGAACACACAAATTCGCAACATCTTCCTCTACATATAATACAATTTATTTACAAAAATCTACATCTATATCTTTTGCAGAGCTCCGTGCGCTTGCTTCAATTTTGTGCGAAACGCCGATTAAAATTCAATTCAAAATGTTCGTGTCGACAGTCTCTCGCATTGCCCCCGTTGCCAGGACCGTGGTAAGTACAAAATAAATGTAGTTTTTATTGTGAGATAAAAATGATTGTGATTGTTTCCTAATAGTTACATAATAAATATTCATAGCGGGATCGATTTTCGTTGCTTAAAAAAGAAACCTTTGCAGCAGCATACAGTGTGGTGACTTTCAGTTCCAATGGAAAACATACACAGTTACATAAGTTGAGAGCGACAATTGAGGTTATGTTCGCTTGAATAGTTTGCAATTATTTGAACTAAGCAATAATAAACAGCCTCAAGCAGTTATCAGTGTATAAGCTTAACCAAAATGAGTTTTTACACGGCTAAAAGGAAATTTGATAACGTTTTCACATTGTATAACAAGTTGTAGCAAATTACCTATGGTTGAGGTTAGAACCGGTGAAAGCTTTCCAATCAATTGTGTATACTTCAACAACTTATATATATTTAATAGGTACTATAGCTTAGTTATTTAATAATTGCATTATATAGAAGGGGTTTCTTGCATTCCGCTATCGTGAATGACAACAAAAACAAATGGGGCAAATGGACATAAAGCTAAATTGGTTAATGCATTGCATAACTTAGCTGGGGAAGTGTATGCATGTAAATGTCAAGAGAGGAAGAAATACTTTGGGGCGGGTCAAGCATTTTTATCTCACAAACACAACACGCACATTTTTTTTCTTGATATATTACATAACTTTACTCGTTGCACTTTTACAGCTCCTCGCCAACTCCAAGCAATACTTGCGACCATTGAGCAGCGCCGTCATCAGCCAGAGCCAAACTTTGGCCGCTCAGAACACAACCCCCGTAGCATTACTGCCACAGATCAGGTCATTCCAGACCTCGCCAGTCACGCGTGACATTGATTCGGCTGCCAAATTCATTGGTGCTGGTGCTGCAACAGTCGGTGTCGCTGGTTCCGGTGCGTATTGGATTCCACACTGTTCTACAAATCGATCATCTTGTTCATTGAACACAGTCTCATTGCCCGCTATGCGCTTTCATCGTCTACAGTCAGTTACAATCTAGCATCTGGGGCACACATAACGAGTATCTGATTACTCCAAAAACAATTACCCCGGGAAGGTCTGAGAAACGGTCAAAGCTCTTGTCGTGAAGCTTCATTTCCTAGCAGGAAACTTGTGTAACCACAAGGCGAAAGTACCAGAAATTCTGCATCGTTGTCGTTTGCCGTCGTCTAACCCATGACCGCCGCTTCGTTGCATTGAAATCTTTCGTGACCAGCAATTTTAGTGCGATGTGCTTGCTACGCGAATGCGTAGAACTCAATTCAGACTAATCTGTGACTGACTGATCCAAAATAAGATGATAAGCCTGCAAGCAGAGACTGATGCTCAGAATGATTCATTTACTTGCGATTCACATATAAACAGCAAACAGCTCAGTTCATTATATTCCATATCTGTTCAATTTACTTAACTAATCTATTTTTCTTTTATCCCCTACGTGCCAACAAAAACCAACCAATACAAAAGGTGCTGGTATCGGATCAGTATTCGGTTCCCTCATCATTGGTTATGCCAGAAACCCATCGTTGAAACAGCAGCTGTTCTCCTATGCCATCTTGGGTTTCGCCCTGTCTGAGGCTATGGGTCTGTTCTGTCTTATGATGGCTTTCCTGCTGCTGTTCGCCTTCTAAGCGTCTCGCGGCGCTCCTCATCCTTTTTTCGTGCAATTGTGTGCGGTATGTGTGTGTGTGTGCGGGAGCCACCTCCTTTCAACTAAAGGGGGGGCAGGTAAACGCGCCTCCATTCAGCTGCAGCAGTGGCAGCGAGAAAACAATTTATAGAAGATGAAGAAACAACAAACAACCAACATCAACGTTCGTTTTTCGATTATTAATGATAAAAATAATGATTGATAGCAACAACATCCTGTGTACTATCTTATTATAAAATAACAACAACAACATAATATATGTAATTTTGTTTTTAAAAAACATTCGAAACTGTAGTGATCGCCTCGACGAAGCAAAAAACAACAACACAATATCGAAGAAAGACTTCGATTTAAGCTTATAAAAACGGAAACAAAAATGCAAATAATAAAAATATTGGAAAACACTCGACTAAAGTGGATAGAGAACAGTTAGAAACAGAACGATACGATTTTAACGAAAAAAAGAACATGTAAAGTGTAAAGCGATAAGTTTGCGATGTAAAGATTGAAATTCAAAATGTTAATTGATGCAAACTTTAGGTTGACACTGCCCGAACGCGACACACGAAAACTGCAATCAACTGAAATTCACTGCCACCCTGCGAACAACTCTCTTGTCACACCGTGCAAGGAAGGTCACGTGTGCTGCCCACTCTCTCTCTCCCCCGATGGCTTTGGCAACAACACCGGCTGAAGCGGCAGGCAGCACGTGCACGACATTCCTTTACACTGTACATCCCGAGTGTTTTGCGTATTAGGTTCTGAGTGTTTTCTGCTTATTTTCAATTAATGTGGCGCGTACTGATACCATTTCTTGTTTTTTCTTTTTACATTAAAATCAATTTATATTAATCATTTGCCACTCAATATTCATTGATACAGTGAAGTGTGTTTAATGATTTGCTAGAATTATTGAAAAAAACTGAGTTTGAAGGATTGTGAAATAAAGAAAAATGAATGCGTTAAAGAAACTGGCGGTTTTTTCATTTCTAACCAATGCATATGCATATATATATATATATATATATATATATATATAATTTTAATTAAATTAATTTCATGTTTGCTGTATCTGAGTTTGAATATTTCAACTTCAGGCGCGCAAATTCAACCCTGTTTGCAAATCAGACCTGCCAACTTGTACCAAACTTCAGTCAGCGTTCAACATACAACCCTGCCACATCGCCTGGATCGCCCTGTGGAACACATGTTAGCAAATTTTATTATCGATAGATTGAGTTATGAAAACGTTAACTGAATAATATTAAAATCACATTGTTTAATGGATTTTGCAAAGAAAATATTAGGCAAATATGGCTGGAAAGAAGGCGATGGATTAGGAAAGAGCAATACGGGAATTGTAGTTCCATTAAAAGCCAGTTTAAAATTTGACAATGCCGGATTAGGCGTCGATCGCGCCAAGGAATTCAACGATCACTGGTGGGAGCGCTGTTTCAACGAGGCAGCCTCAAACGTGACCGTTCAAGTTGAGGAGAATGGCGAAGTGAGCGCAGCACGTAAAGTAGGCGAAGAAGCTGTGGAGATATCCACGAAGGGTTACTCTGCTCGCAAATTGAAGAAGGCCAAGGAGCAGCACAAGAACGAAAGTGATGGCATTGTTTACAATCATTTCCTGAAGAGTGCGCTGCTGACCCAAGATGGAGGCGAGGTGGCCAACACGGACCGCATTAAGACGGATGACATTGCCGTAACGCAGGTCAATGTGCTGACAGATGAGGAGTTGTTCAAAGCCTGTGGAGGACGCACTGCACACAAAGGAGCGCGACATGGACTCAAGTTAAGCGGAAAGCTAGCACGCATAGAGCAACAAGAGCGCGAGATGCTGGCCAAGCTGCAGGCAACAAGGAACGGACCCGAAGTGCAGGAACCCGAGAAAAGCAAAAAGAAGAAACGAAAGAAGGAGCAAGTCGAAGAAGCATTTGATCAGGCCGCAACACAAATTACCCTTGAATCCGATACGGAGAAGATCCACGAAACTAGCGAAGTTCAGGAACCCGAGCCCGAGAAAAGCAAAAAGAAGAAACGAAAGAAGGACCAAGTCGAAAGCCAAACAGATGAGGTAACTAAACAGGATAAACAGCAAATGATCGATGAATCCGTGTGCGAGAAAAGCAAAAAGAAGAAGCGAAAAGGGGAGCAAACTGAACAACTAACTGAGCCAACAGTTGAATCCGAGTCAAAGTCAAAGAAGAGGTCCAAGAAAGTAAGCAGCGATGAGGCTGAGGAGGCACCTGCCAAGCTGAAAAAGAGGGAGAGGAAGAAGCACAAACTGGGGGGAATAATTGTACAAATTGTATTTTGAAATAAATCCAACATATATTTAGGTATAATATATATCTATGCTGTGTCAAATTAAAATCTAGTTAGGTCACTTAATCATAAGCTGTGTTCTTCATCCCATCATCATTTTCTGGCCTTGGCCTTCATGCGTCGGGATTTGCCCATCCGTTTGTTGACGGAAGCGCCCGCCTTGACGCCGCGCTGCCTACGTGTCGACTTCTCAGAGTCGAGTCCCGCGGCAGAGGATTTTGTGTTGCGTTTCAGACCCTTCTTCTTGCCACCGAATCCGAACTTTTTGTTGCGCAGCTTACGTTTGTCTGCCGATTGCTTTTGCTTGGATTCCAGTGCCTTGGCGTCCTCCAAGAAGTCCAGATTCTTCAGTTTACCCTTACGGAACTTTTTCAGCTTGTCGAGCATCTCCTTCTTCTCTGCCTCGCGCTGCACCTTCGTCTGCTTGGCCAGCATTTTACCCATTTTACGCTGTTCGCGAATCTGTTTGATGCGTTCCGATTTGGCTTGACCCTGTTGCTTGGCCATCAGGTTGGCGCGGACCTTCTGCATGTGCTCGTCGGACTTGGCCATTTCGGCAAAGTAATCATCGGGTCGACGGGTCTTGATGCCTAGTTCTTGCAGTTGCGCAATGCCTTCTATGACGGCACTCTGGGCTTGGCGATGGAAGAGCATTTCACGCTTGAAGTCGTTCAACACGGGATCCTCATCGGGTCGTACATAGGGTATTTTGGCGTTGCCCTTAAACTGATTGGCGCGCTTCTGTTCGTGCTTCTCCAGCTGCACAGCCAACTCGGGAGCCAGTGGGGCCAAGCTGTTCACCATGTCCAGGCGCTCAACCCATGGCAGATCTAGATGTATGGCTTGTGTTTTAGCCAATAGTTTGGGCTGTAAGTGCAATGATTAGTGATCGAATTCGAACAACACACATACTAATGCCTCTTTACTTACAACATCATTAACTTTAACCCGATCTCCACTAAATTCTACATTGAGACCGGGCTTCAGATCACCACGCTCGAATGCCGCTTGCAGCTGAAAAACAATTTATATGTAAGACTTTTCTGTGGAAAACCTTACGGCTTTATTTTACTTACCTCAGCATCAGAATTATCATCTGATTCGAACTCTGAGCCACTGCCTTCTAATTCAAAGTCGGACATATTTTAATTAACTTAAAAAATAATGTTGATCAAAGGAAAACAATTTCAACACGTGCGACTCGGTTAAATAGTTATCGATAATTTCTTTGAAATAACAGGGTGATTAAGACGATAGGGTTTTGTAGCAATCAGCTCTTGCCATAGTGTGTGCGCTGAAGGTGCTGTCACTGCTTAGTGATGCTGTTTTGTATATGCTAAAATATTAAATAATAAATAAATAAAAATGAGAAATATAGAGCATGACTAATATAAACGTAAATAGTAAAACCTCTTAAGTAAGTATAAATTATTTCTTGCGCACATTAAAAACTACACTGTATCAGATGTTGAGTTTAAAAGCTAATTGCGTTGGGTTGCGCTTGCTGTTAATAACAGTGCAGCAAAATGTTAAATTTCGAATGCTTAGAAGAAGAAGAACTTTTGCAAAATTCAATTTGAGAAAAGTGATTTTATACTGTTTTGTGAAGTTTTGCGTTGCCCTCTGTAATTGTTTTTATAAAATGTCCAACCTTGCAAATATATACGCTGAATTGATGCGTAAATATGGTGATAACTATACAATCACTTACAGTGCGCCGCCCAGTTATTTGGTCAGGTTAGTTGGCGCGCGCGAAGCAGCTAACAAAGTAATCTTATTTTACAAAGAAGATCGTAATGCAAGAGAACGCATACCTACTACACCGACTAAACTGTTGACCAAGACGAAGAAGTCTTCAACAATTTCGGAACTTGATCTTACTGGCAGCCCGCTGAAAGATGACAGTATTGTGGATGCCATTGGGGACTTGTCCTTGGATCTACATATAATTCGAAATCCCTGGCAGCCTGATGAAGAATATCATCGAGGTGAGGTGGCTGACAAAATGCGAGCAATCATCTGCACCGAACAGTTCCAGAAAGGCGATGGTCAAGGCTCCGTTTGGTTCCTGTGCGATGGCAGCGACTTCTGCCACACACAGCTGCTACAGTATGAATTCAATCCCACACACTTCTCGCGTGGCATTGTCACTTATGCTGGGATACTGCCTTGCTGTCTGGTAACATCACAATCCCTGGTACGTCAACATAGCCTGGCTGGTGCGGGTGCTCTGCGAGAGACGTTTATCGAGAACTGCTACCAGGTGAATCCGAATATGACGCTGCGTTTCAATTGGTCCACGCCTGCTCCGATGCCTCTACTGATCGATCTAAGTGCTGGCAATGTTGTGCTGAATCAAACCTTTCGCGTCGGCGCTTGTAGTCCGTTGACCGATGATTTTATGAATCAACTAAGGATTTTGGTCTACATACGTGAGGATATCGTTAGCTATCATAATGACGTTAAGGCGGGCATCAGTCGCGATCCCATCTACCGTTGTGGCAGTGGCATTGATATGGATGAGTTGCGGGAGTCGATTAACAAGACAATGACTGAGGTGTCTGGCTTCACGGATGTCTTTGTGGACGGACATGTAGAGTTCGACATTGAAGGTGTCGTCCAACAGGCCAAACTGCGCAGACTTACCGACCTTACAGACAAGTTGTGGGACCTCTTCAAAAGTAAGACTCGAAAATTATACGATTTTTCCTTTTTATTCTAAGCTACTTGTTGTTCCTTTCAGGTTGTGCTTCATATAAGGATCTGAAAGTAGCCTTCAACATGCTTTTTCAATGCGCTGTGCGCTGCAATATTGTGGTAGGCTTGAACTTAGCCTTTAAATCTGACTTAGCACTAATGTATTTCTCTTTATAGAACATGCCCACGAATAAAAATCGATTAGCTGAAATTATTTCGAATTTGGCCAACAGCCGCTTGGCAATGCCGTGTCTCAGTGGAGCTGAGCCCTTGGAGCTATTGCTGGAAATAGGCCTGGAGAAAGTCTACAAGGACTATGAGTATATATTCACTGAAAGCAAATTGTGTAGCACAAATCTGCTAAAGGGCACCGTCGAGGTGGGAACGAGTGCTGAACCATCGAATGATATACCCAAGCTGCGCAAATCTCTGCACAATGCTGTGCGAGGTGATCCCACACCTGGCGGTGGCTTGCGGAAGACACTGTTGCATCACAGCGGGGACACCAAGCAGAATGGTGCCAAGTATCAGAGCGATGACACTGCTGGCTTTAAGAACAGCAGCTTCGATGCGCAAGAGAGCATGACGCGTATATCGCATCTGTTCCAAATCCAGTGTGCGCTGGAGCACCTGCTAATGATTCACATCAATTTGAATATACCGAATGGTAAGTTACGGGCATATTTATTTGTAATATCCCCTGCTATATTATGTTTCCTTCGGTAGTTTATGCCGATGTCTGTAGTCAACTGCTGAGTAAGCAGCCGCGCCTACTGGAATCCATTGACGACCAACTTAGCGATGTAGTGGACATTGAATTGTCGGGTCATTATGTGCGCGAGCATTTGAATGGCAAGGATCCGCATTCACGTCAAATAATAATGAAGTCACAGAACAACTTTAGAGAGCTGACAACCACATTCTATTTCAATCTTGAGAACATTTGTCCGCCCGAACTGGCGAAGAGCTTTCAATGCGATGGTATGTTGTGTTTACTTTATAATTTACATAATATGATAAAGTATGGTTCTTTGCAGATAAGGAACTTACCAAAGAGCGGACATATCATTCGTGGTTATATCGTAAACTCCGCACACTTACCTGAACTCACACGTTGTACTACAGTAATTGTCTGCATGAAATAAAGCAATTGCATTTCCTTAAAATGAAGAAGATATATTTCAAATAATTGTACAGGCTCAATTGCATGTTGTACAAGCTGCTATTTTCACTTGCTGAATGCCTACAAGTTTTAATCCATTCATGTACTACACGGGCATCGCCTTCGACGATGGCCCCAAGGCCTGAAATCTTTTGGGTTTTTAATGCGACACACAAACCACAGACACACAGTAAGCACCTTCCGTTCCGTTGACCAATTTTCTCCTGTTTTGCTTACCATATTCTAAACAAAATGCAAAGCGAGGAAATGAACAGCCAACCATGTGTAAAGTAATTTTTGTAAATTGCACAAACCAAGCTGGCGCTGGCGCTGGCGTTGGTATATCCGCCCGAAGGTGGTCGACAATTGCGAACATCCCAAAATGTACCAATCCAATTAGCACTGTGCGCCACTTGCCAAGTTACCAAGTTGCCAACCTGGTCGCTGAATGCTTACCCCGATTGGTTTTCAAGTCTCAGACGTGCGTGGAACGCGCTGCGGTTCGGACGTATTGGCTGACTCGAGGCGAGCGGGGAACATTTTCAGAGCCAAAGGAAAGAGTCCTAACTAACTCACATCCTGTGCAAGTCTACAAAATTTCTACGCATCGTTCCACAGGCTTCTAACACGGATAAATCGAATTAAATAATTCGTATAAATGCCAATTATCGCGTCTGGCTAATCGAATTAACAAAATGGTGTGTGTGAGTGTGTGTAATATAAATTAAATAAAAAACTCACAGGATAATGAATGATTTCCATAAATGAGGAGTAACGAGGACACTTGATACACTATTTAAGAACCATAAAAGTGCATTTCTTAAGGGTTGGGAAAGAAAAGCAAAGAGAAACCATGTGAAACCCTTCAATCCCCTAAAGATGTGCGACATAAATCTCGTCCAACAACAGAAATCTTTTCAACTTTAAGGATATCTTTGTTTCTTTTACACATTTACAGGGTTTAGAGTTTTTCTTCAAATTCGGCTATGCCTTTCTGACCATCACATTAATCATCATGATTTGGATGTCCTTGGCACGTGCATCGATATTTAGTCGCGAAATGGAGGAGACTCGTTATCCCCCATGTACGTACAATGTGATGTGCACGTGCTCCAAATCTTCAACAGATCTGGGTCTTGTGTTTTGCAAGAATGTTCCGTTTCCAGCATTGCCGCGCATGGTGAACCAATCTAAGGTAAGTGTAACTAGGATATGTCAAAGCAGACAGCAAGGACGTAATCCTTCTGGTTAGGTTTTCATGCTGCATATGGAGAATACGGGACTGCGAGAAATAGAACCCTATTTTCTGCAATCGACTGGCATGTATCGTCTCAAGATATCGGGTAATCATTTGACCGAAATACCCGATGATGCCTTTACGGGACTGGAACGGTCCTTGTGGGAGCTGATATTGCCACAAAACGATCTGGTCGAGATACCCTCAAAGTCCTTCCGTCATTTGCAAAAGCTTCGCATTCTGGACCTTTCCAACAATCACATAACAATGATACACCATGATTCGTTTCGCGGCCTAGAGGATTCACTACAGACTCTAGATCTGGGTGAGAATTGCATCTCCATGCTGCAGTCGCACAGTTTCTCGGGTCTATTGATACTTGAAACGTTAGATCTGAGTGGAAATAGTCTGTTTGAGATCGATCCGAATGTCTTTGTGGATGGCATGCCCAGGCTAACGAAGCTGCTGCTCACAGATAACATACTATCGGAGATACCCTACGATGCATTGGGCCCCCTGAAGAGTTTGCGCACCCTGGACATATCTCACAATGTTATATGGTCGTTGAGCGGCAATGAGACATATGATATTAAGGCAAACACAAAGCTCAATCTGGATAACCTTCATTTGGAGTACAATCACATTGAAGTGCTGCCTCCGAATTCGTTTAAGTATTTCGATACGGTCAATCGTACCTTCTTCGATGGCAATCCTATACATACGCTGAAGGTGAGTCAGTCCGTCAGCCAAACAATGTATACACTACACTAGAATTATACTTTCCTTTCTCTAGGATGATGCATTTAAGCCGGCGCGCATTCGTGAGATCTATATGCGATACTGCGGGCTGACCAACATCTCGCCGGTGGCTTTTGATAGTCTGGTGAACAGTCTGCAGATTCTGGATCTCTCTGGCAACAATTTAACAAAGCTGCATCACAAGCTCTTTAATAATTTCGATGTCTTGAGGTAGGTGCGCCCCTAATCGGATTGTTCTGCGCCATGTGGGGCTTCCCCACATGCGCTGTGACCTGGATTCGAAACACAAACGAAAACGTGACGAATGGTAGTCGAATGAGGCGAATGTGGCAATAATCATCTAGACGAACCCTAATAACCCAACCTAACCAACCACCCTGTACTTTCGTTAATTTCTCTTTTCCTCAGTCTCTCTCTCAATCTTACTGTAACTGTCTTTGTAGGGTCATCAGCATGCGGGACAATAAGATCAAAATCGACAAGCCAACTGAAACGTTTAATGCCATGCACTATACGCTATTAAAACTTGATCTGAGTGGCGATCGCAACGATCCGACTAATCTGCAGACATTGCGAAAGTAAGTAATGCCCCCTTTGGCACATGAATATCCCGAAACACCCCACACACATACCCCTTACCCGTGCATATCGTTTTGAATTTATTTTCAAAAAGTATGACCAGAATGCGGAACATGCGCTCGCTGTCGATTTCCCGCATGGGTTCCTCATCGGTGGGCTCCGACGACTTCAAGGACTTTGGCGTTGAGCTGGAGGATCTCCAGATAACGCGTGCCAGCCTCTCGGGCGTACAGTCGCACGCCTTCAAGCATGTGCGAGGTCTGAAGCGTCTCGATTTCAGTGAGAACGGTATATCGAGCATTGAAAATGATGCTTTCCATGAGGTTGGTTAAACCAATCGATGATTGATTATTCTCTAAATGTTTATTTGACTTTGTAGATTGGTCATTCGCTGATTTCACTGAAGATGTCACATGGCTACTCGGGCAGCGCTCTGCCGGCTGAGGCATTGCGGCATCTGACCTCACTGCAAGAGTTGGACTTCAGCAACAATCACATTAGCAGCATGAGCGACACTAGCTTCCATTTCTTGAAGAATCTGCGACTCTTAGAACTACACGACAATCGCATTGAGCAAGTACTGAAGGGTACATTCCAGGGTGATATACACTCGAAGTTGGAGGAGATTTCGCTGCGCTTCAATCATCTCACATCGATATCACAGCACACATTCTTTGACCTGGAAGCACTGCGTAAATTGCAGCTGGATGATAACAAAATCGACAAGGTGGAACGTCGTGCATTCATGAATTTGGATGAGCTGGAATATCTGAGTCTGCGCGGAAACAAACTGAACAATTTGGCAGATGAATCTTTCCAAAATCTACCCAAGCTAGAGATACTCGACTTGGCCTTTAATCAGTTGCCCAATTTTAATTTTGATTATTTTGATCAAGTCGGCACCTTGTCCAATTTGAATGTCAACGTGAGCCACAATCAGATTCGACAGCTTATGTACAACTCATCCTGGAGTGGCCGCAATGAACATGGTAAATGATTGTGGCATATGCATGACAGTGCTTTATATAATTTATTTCCTTGCAGGCGGAATGTACCATTCGAATATTAAAATTCTGGATCTTTCGCACAACAACATCTCCATTATATATCCCGGCTACTTTCGCCCGGCTGAGATCTCGCTTACGCATCTGCACCTCGGTTACAATTCGCTAATGGTTCGTTCTAGATATTTCTTGATATTTATCTGTATACATATTCTAATAATGCATATCTTCCATAGAATACTACGCGTGACGTCTTTGGCAACATGCCGCATCTGCAATGGCTGGATTTGAGCTACAATTGGATACACGAACTGGACTTTGATGCTTTCAAGAATACCAAACAGCTGCAGCTGATCTACTTTGATCATAACCACCTGACTGATATTCCGCAGGATATTTTCAAGCCTGTCCAGGGATTGCGCATCGTTGACTTCTCGCATAATAAACTTCGCGGTTTGCCCGATAATCTATTCTACAATGGAGGAATGGAAAAGTAAATCATTATATAATAAATAATTAACCTTTTTAAAATGTATTTTCTATCTTCAGATTGGATGTCTCGCACAATATGCTCCTGAAGATACCCTCATCATCGTTATCCAGTCTGGCTGCCCTAACCCTGTGCGAACTGCACCTGTCTAACAACTTTATCTCCACCATACACAGCATGGATCTATCCAACAAGTTTAGGGTTAGTCAAGACTATATAAATCTTTGGGACTAAGCTGTTAATATGTGATCAATCTATATTCCACAGTCCCTTCGGTATCTGGACATCTCGTACAACTATTTACTGCGTATAGACGATGCGGTATTTGCCACAATGCCGAAATTGGCTGTTCTGGATCTGTCACACAATCGCGACTTGAAGGTTATGGACAAATCGTTTATGGGTCTGGAAACATCGCTAATTAAATTGGGCTTGGAAAACGTGTCGCTGAGCACAGTACCCGAAATTCGTTTGAAATATCTGCGTGAGTTTCGACTGGGCTATAACGAATTGCCGTCAATACCTCAGGAGTTGGCGCACAATATGACCAATCTTCGTATGTTGGATCTGTCGAACAACGACTTGACCAATGTGCCCCTGATGACACAATCGCTGCCACATTTGCGGTGAGCTGGTTAACAATAAGATAACAAGAACATCTTAAAGAACTATTTTTAAATATTACAGCCGTTTGATGCTTTCTGGCAATCCGATTACTTCCCTCAACAACAACAGCTTCGATGGCGTCAACGAGGACCTTGAGATGTTGGACATATCCAATTTCCGTTTGCATTACTTTGAGTACGGCTGTCTCGACTCTCTGCCCCATTTGCGATCCCTCAAACTAACTGCCTATTCGCACTTGGAGCACTTCAACATTCCTCAACTGTTGCGGCATCATCACAACATACGTGAGCTCTGGATTGAGGCGCCACAGCCATTTACACGTATTGTCAAAAAGGGGTCGGGTCCAACGCAGGAAATGCAGACGCTTCAGCTGGGCATGCCCACAGACCTAATGCGTGAAATGGAGGGACAATTGCCATCCAAGTTGACCAATCTAACGTTCAGCGGACCACAATTTACGAATCTGAATGAACGCATACTGCGGGTGAGTTCTAATTGTTAACAAAGTATGGTCGTATCTCCATTCTGTTTTTATTTTACTCTATTGACTATTCATTTACTCATCCAAACAGGGCATGAGATCACCTTATCTGTACATGCAACTTTTTAATACCTCGCTACAAGCATTGCCACCAAACTTCTTCAAGCACATGGGAAGAGTGCGGAACATTTCGCTGGACATTCGCTATCACAATCACAACTTGAAGAAGATACCGAATCCGAACACTGGCTCAGTGCCCTATCTGCCGAATAGCGTTTTCCTAACTGATCTTAAGATGTCGCACACGGATCTAAATTGCGATTGCGATTTGGGGTAATAGATTTAGCATTGAATTTTCAATTTGAAGACAGTCAATATAATGTGATAATGATCTTTTTAGCTGGGTGGAATTTTGGCAACGCAAGCGGCGGCAATATATCTGCTCTTCGCAAACCTGGACCGATACTGTTTTCCGTACGTTTATGAACTCACCGTGCCAGGTATATGGACGCCACAACTGCGATAATCATGATGACGATCTTCGCGAGACACGTTGTGATAACAAGGGCGGACAACAGCTCTTGGAGGTATGCCAAAAGAGTGTCTGTATTTTGATACAAGTCAATGTACTAACATATTGTTTTGCAGGCCCTGAAGTTCGATCTGGAATGTGGCTGGGATAATGCCAACTGCAAAGACACTGCCTTAATTATAATAGCCGTGTGCCTGGGATTTGTGTTGTGGATGTGACTTCTGTACTTTGCATATAAGACGTCCACCGACTTTTACGATATTCTAGAGCAAGTCTATGGCAGGCAGGTCATATAGAATGATCAAGCAGCAACTGCCGAGGCAAAAACTGGAAGTTAAGCGTGATGAGACTTTTTCAAACCTTGTTAACCTTCTTCTTATTTCGATCTCCCTTCGTAGCACTGTGTCTACCCAAACTTTAGAGTCCTTGGTAACGCCTTATATGTAGGAATCCTCATGTCATCCCATTAGTTTGCACACACACTCACACACACATAGCATACTAGTACACTATATATCTATTTATACTCGAACTAGTTTTTGTATTCAATACTCTACTCTATGCCTATGTATATCCAGCTATGTTAGTCCATATACTGTGTATCCTCCGATTTATATCTATATACATACTTAAGTTAAACAATTTCCAATTGAAAGTCTGTAAAATGTTGCATAAACATAATAAATATTTACGGTAGGTTAAGTGGGCTTTTCTCTTCTGTTGCTGCCGGTCAAGAATTGTGTTGGGCTTTTATTATGGACCGGGTCAGGGGCAAAACAGCAAATAACTTACTATACATACTATATATAGATACGGCAAGAGCAACAAAAACAGGAAACAATTAAAAACTTTGAGGGAAAGTTTGGCCATCATTTTTCATCATACGATAAATTATTTTGTTGCGCCACATGCCACGCCCTGTCCACGTCGTTTCCCTTTCCCTTCCTGCAGTTCTCTTTTTTTGGCTGTTTTATTGAGCTAGCGTACTTGGTGTGGCGTGGTGGGGGACTGGGAGGGGGCGGTCGGAAGAAGCTTACTAAACATCAAATGGCGCTTGTACAACCTCATCAGCTTCCCGTTTATGCACTTTGCCAATGCCCGTGGCAGGAGTCGGTGCCTCTGTGCGTCCGCAGTAGACAAGCTGTGGGGAAAGTTACGGTTTTTGAGTGGGATTAAACATGTCCTTCCATGTAGGGTAGGGCAGGGTTTGGAGTAGGGGGTTGCAACGTACCTTCTTGCCAATTAAATTTTCAAAGCGTGGCTGCACAAAAGTCCAAGCGCCCATGTTGCGATGCTCCTCCTGGCTCCAGACATAAGCTGTGCAAAATGAAGATTGGAACGTCAGGTTGGTAAAGGTTTTTCATGGAACTTTACGACAGGGAACTTACACTGCACGCTGCCATATTGGGCCAACTGTGCCTGCAGCTCCTGCACGGGGAAGGGGCTTAGGGACTCGAGGCGGACAATTGCCGTGTGGTAGGCCTGTCGCTTGGCACGCTCCTCGGCCAGATTGTAATAGTGTTTGCCACTGCATATGATGACCTTGCGCACCTGTTCCGGCTGCACCGTCGTATCACCTGCGTAATAAAGCTGCATGAAATGGGAAGGCCCGCAAACCGCAATAAACAAGCAGAGCAATTCGTACCAAGTACATTGTGGAACATTGTGCCTGGCTCGAAGTCTTGGTGCGTCGAGGTGGCTGCCGAGAGACGCAACAGCGTCTTGGGTGCCACCACCACCAGGGGTTTGCGGAAGTTACGCGCCAGCTGGCGACGCAGCACATGGTAGTACTGGGCTGGGGTTGTCGGGTTCACCACATGCAAGTTGACGCCATCGCCATCGGGTGCAGTCTCCTTGGAGTCGCTCAGCTGCAGATAGCGTTCAATGCGGCAAGAACTGTGCTCGGAGGCGACACCATCGTAGCCATGTGGCAACAGCATCACCAGCCCATTCGATTCCATCCACTTGGCTGACGTGGAAACAGACAATATATCAATAAATCCCACATCTATAAACATTTATTCGCTACTCACTTTCGCCGGAGGCTATAAAGGTATCGATGATGATTTGCGCACCATTGGCGAAGTCACCAAATTGTGCCTCCCATATGATCAGATTCTTTGGGTTATCAATGGCCATGCCGTACTCGAAGGCCAGCACAGCCTCCTCGGACAAAATGCTGTGCGCCAGTTCCAGTTTGCCGCCATTGCCACCATCCATGTGATTCAGGGGAACGTACATCTCGTTTGTCTTTTGATCCACCAGCATGGCATGACGATGCGAGAAGGTGCCACGACCCACATCCTCGCCACTAATCCTTACATTGTGCCCTTGGTACATGAGGCTGCCAATGGCGAAAGCTTCTGCCGTGGCCCAGTCGATTTTGTTACCCTCAGCGAGTTTCTTTAGCCTGCCCTGGACATGCATCTTTAGCAGATGTGGATGTATATTCTAAGAAAGGATGTTTTAAAGGTTTATCCTCTTTATGAATCAAGAGACTTCGTTGTACTTACGAAATTCTCGGGATGTGCCACGCTCTGTTGGCCAATCCAGTGCAGCAGGCCATAGTCCAATCCCGTATCCCAATAGGTCAGCTCATTGGCGGGTGCCAACTGCAGGCCGGCCCATTGCTGCTCGAAGAAGGATGCCGGTGTTTCGTACTTGGGTGCCAGAGCTAGTTCCTCGCCCAGATAGGCAATGTACTTCTCACGCACCTCGTTTGCTTGCTCAGCACTCAACACCTTCTGTTCGGCCAGTCGAGCAGCATAGAGATCGGGTACAGACTGACGCTGATGGATGATCTCATAGATTAGCGGATTGGTGAAGGTGGGATCATCCACTTCATTGTGACCCCAGCGACGGAAGCAATTGAGATCAATAAAGATGTCCTTACGGAACTCTCGCTGATAGCGGAAGGCCAAGTTGGTGATGAGAGCCAAGGCCTCAGGATCATCGCCGTTAACATGAAAGACCGGCGCCTGTATGGACTTGGCTAGATCGGAGGAATAAGCAGTCGAGCGTCCACGTTCAGCGGGCGTGGTGAATCCCACCTGGTTGTTGACAATCAGATGCAGACTGCCGCCCACCTCAAAGTGCGGCACATAGGCCATGTTAAGGCACTCCTGGTTAATGCCTTGGCCGGGAAATGCCGCATCACCGTGGAGTATCACATTGAGCACATGCTGACCAAAGGGATGAGCTGGAGTGGATTCAACTGAGCTGAAGCCGCCTTCACCGCGACTTTGTTGTTTGGAACGTGTTTTGCCCATCGAAACGGGGTTCGCTGCCTACACGATGAATAGGAAGTAGTAAGAAGAGATGAGGGAATTCGTTATTGTGCTTACTTACCTCCAGATGTGAGGGATTGCGCACCATGCTAAAGTTGATGCTCTTGCCCAGCACTTGCAGCTGTTCGGAAACATCTGGACGATAAATAGGTTTTGATTAAATTACGTATACGCTGCGTGTGCGAAGCCACAAGACATGGCAACACACACATAAAACTTTCACTTACGGAAGTGACTTATGACGTCCGACATGGCTTCAATGTCGTCGGCAAACTCCGATGTGCCGCTTAGTTTGCGGAAAACTTTTGCTGGCCGCATGTTGAACATCACCGCCTGCAGCGAGGTGCGTCCTCGATGGGGCATTGCCAGCACTACATGCTCAACGTTTGCTGTTGTCATTGTTGTTGTTGTCGCGGTAGGTCATGCCATGCCATGCCAAGACAATTGAATTTTTAGGGAAAATCAGTCAAGGGTTAAGAGAAGCGCAAGAGCTATGCGAGTAAAAGTTTTAACGTTCGCAGAAGGCATAGAAGGGAATGCGGGTCAAATGAAATGAATATAATGCCTAGTCTTGTGCAACGAGATGTTTAACTTCAAAGTATTCATGCTTAATTAAGATAACTTTATATTTTCCCATAACTTTTCGCACACGATTTAATCACGTTGCCATCCCTACACTCTGTTGATCGGGCTTAAAGTTAACTGAAGGTTCTACGTGATTTGACTAGTTCTGTATTCTGTTGAATATTGTATAACTTTCTCAATGTATAACTATCGTCTGTTTCAATCACGTTCCCATGCCTAAGTTACTACACCCTGTTGATTGGGTTTAAGGTTGACTTAATTACCTCTGTGTCTGGACCAGTCCTGTGTTCAATAGGTACACTCTATCGAGTCAAATTTCGGTAGTTCCACTTTACTGACTCATCTTGCGTGATAGGAGCAGACGATAGTTATGCGTATATCGTCTGCTTTAATCACGTTCTCATTCCTAAGGCAGTTAATCGCACCCAGCTGAATTTGGCTTAGGGTTAACTTAAATTTTTCTGTGTGTAGACTTGAGCTGCATTCGTTAGGTACAGATTCACCTTGCATACGCACATCTCTATCCTGCCTTAATCATCACTAATGCAGCAGGTTAACTTAAGTTTCATTGTATATACATATATTCTACTGACTCACATTGCGCATCTGATTCCCTAGTCCAGCAAATCGAACAATTTATTACTGGGCTGGGTTAAGCTTTTCAATTTGTGAAACTTGTCCTTATAGTCCTCGATACGTTCACTCTACTGACTCACCTTGCCTACGCGCAACTATGGTGTGCTTTAATCTCTCATCTCTCGTTCTGCTGATCTGGCTAAAGATTAAGGACACCCGTTTGTCCAGCACTCCTGCATCCGATACGCCCACTTTGCCAGCTTTACTTACCTTGCACACTGTCGCGAAGAAGCTGCCAGAAGAAGGCCAACATAGACTCGGCCCCCTCACCGCTATAGCGCTTGACTGTGGGAAATTTGAGGGCCATGAAATTATCCCATGCCTGCGACTTAATTAGCAGCTCGGCGATTTCGCAGCGCTCCTCAGATTGCAGCTGGTCTCGCTGCTGCTGTTGGAGGGTCTCGAAATTCCTGGCCAGCCATTCGCGCTCCTCGATATCCTGTGCCGGTGCCGGTCAAAAGGTGTCTTTTATGTACATGGGATACAAAAGATTATATGGCCGCTGCTTACCTCGACGTAGGCGAATTCGGCGCTGACTGCGTTGCCGCAGTAAATATCGCGAAGCAGCTGCTCCAGCTGGGCAATGTTCTCGGCCTGCCCAGTCTGCGTGGGAGGAGCACTCAAGAGGCCAGCGGTGCGCACCGTTTGCTGTGTCTGCAGTCCATAAAATGCGGGATTTAATTCCTGCAACGAGCTGCTGTACGGAGAAGGAGGCATGGGGCAGGGTACACGCGCAGTTGACAATACAAAAGAATAAAAGAAGAAGGTTGCTAAATATAAATAATATGTAAACCGTACTTGGTGTTGCAGAGGTGGTTACCTCTTACCCCACATTCCCCACCACCATCTGTTCACCACATTATTTACCTTTCGCTGCTGGGCTCTTTGATGCTGATAGGATTTACGGCGGCCAATTTGTGACCGTGCTGGCGAAAGGCCTCGACCCAGCGATAGACATTGCCCTGCGAGTTCCTTGCCAGCCTCGTCTCGTCGGACACTGCAAAAACAAATGCGTAAACAATATAAATTTCCTTGCGCGCAGTTATAAATTATTAAATAAAGAAAAATACGAAAGCGAATACGAATTCTTCTGCCACGTTCTACGGCCTTTTGAATTTATTGGCATTTTGCTTTTATGGCATATATGTTATGTGTATATTTTGGTTTAAGCCCAAAGTACTTGACCTCAGCTGGTAGGGTATATGGACATTGTGACAGGTCTACGAAACAGAAGATACTTTTTAGTATGCCTGACAAACATTACTGTACTATGCTGTCGATCGAGCAAAGCCAGGGTTGCCGGGTTAATCTTTTTCTGGACAGATCTATATTTTTATCTGTCCTTAAAGAGTTTAACCTGGCAACCTTTTTCTTATCGATATCCCACTATCCGGAAATCTATTCTGTTTTTATTGCCTCAAATAAAATGTTTCCTTAAATTTGATTTTTATTAAATTGATATTAAAACAGACATAATAATTTATTAATAATCTAATATTATTTAATAGAATAATTGATTTGCTTATCTTAAAATTTTAAAAAGGAACGTGAGCAAGAAAAAAATATTTAATATTTTGTTTTTATATAGATTGGTAGGTTAAACGACCTATTTTTATGGTATGAGTATTTTTAGCTAACTCGAGGTTTTTTTTATATTAAAAATTGTAGATTTCTAATTTAAATTAAATACATCTTCAATGAATAATAAAGAAAATTAAAATGAAAAACTATAATAAATATACATAAAGGTATATTTAGCCTTATATTGTATCGTTTTCTGCCCTTTCTATTTGGTATACTGTATATTGCAGTTCTTTGCTTAGGTTATTACCCTCAAAGAGTATGCAAAATTCGTTGAAATACAATAGACAACTTTGATTTTTAAGCTATACACACGTGAGTTATGGCACTGGTCGGTTTTATATTGGTTTTTTATGTTGCTGCCACCTCTTTTATTTTTTTTATTGTTCGCCAAGCCGTTGATAGCTCTGCTTGCTACTTAGGTGTTTATGTGGTAAAGTATTATCCCGCTTAGGGGATGTGAGGGCGTGTGTGTTTGATAACCGATTGGTCCGATGGATGGCAGGATTTGTGTGCGACAGTTGTTAGCCAGGATTCGAATTTCGCATTTCGTAAATGCATTAAAACTTAATTTGCTTAAAAATTGATGAAATTTTCTTTTGACAATATTTCTGGTGATAAATCAATTTATTGTCCAAACGAAACTGGAGCCCAGCTAAAGGATATATGCCTGAGTGTGTGTGTGCGTGTAAAGCGAATGATGAATTATATTTGTGGGGAAATATTTCAAGCTGAGCGTGTAAACATTATTGAGACAGAAAAGGAATAACGGCAACTTGACAGTTGTACATATATCCCGTATACGCACTGTATGACAGAACGGGACAGAATGAATGCAAGCAACCGAAGGGCGCAGGAAGGATATGGCAGATGTTGAAAAAAAGAGGTCGGGCCAGCAGTCGTTTGATTGGTATGTCAAGTGAATTAAACGGAACTCGGACTCTGCTGCTCTTCCCCCTCTCTTCCCTTTTCTCAATGATAGCGTGTGCGAGTCAACAAAAAATCAAGCCAGGATATGGCCCCACCTTTCAAAGGGACTTGCAAACAAGTGTGTGTCCAGCTCAGTCTACAATCTCGCAGCATAGGTGCACGATATTGGACAGCTCTTCCCCTCTCTCATTCCCCCTGCCACTACCAATCATCAGTCCTCTCTTTGTGCACTGAAGATTAACTAGCGTCGATAAAAGTCTGCCTACCCAATGTTGCATACGGTGAGTGTGGTTGACTTAGTCAAGAGTCTGTTTCTATTCACATCTTTTGGGCTCATCCGGACTTCACGTATCGATGCATTTTGCTTTACTACAAAGTGTTTTGCATTGCATAAAAAACCTGCGACTCACTCTGTATGAACATCTGTTGCATTTTATGATAAATGCATATTTTAAAAAATAAATACAAAAATTTCGAAATTAATTAAAATATATATTTATGCATGTGTAATACATATTTTAAAATATTTAAAAATATGTATTATTATTATTCATACAAAAATTTGAAATATTTATCAAACTTATATACATATTATTATTATTACACTTTTAAATTGGTGTACTATGTTTGATATATAAATTTGACCAAAAAGTATTAAAAATTGTTATTTAAATATTATATTATTATTATTATTTATTTATTAAAATATTTAAAAGAATGTAATGCATTCTAAATATTTTAAATAACATATTTGCATGTGCTATAAAGATTTTAAAGGAATATTATATATTGATATGTTGATTTATTTATTTATTTATATTATTCTTTAATTTTATTTTTTATTTATAAACAGGTTAAATTATCGATGAATATGTTATAAATAACTTCAAATATTTTATTCAAAATATTTTCTCATTTCGAACATGCACTACACACACTTCAACAGGTTGCTTTCAAACATGTTGTAAGTGCGTACAACTGCAGCTGTCAACATGTTTGAGTTCGCCTGCTGTTTCGTTGTTGCCCACACCAATTCGCTTTGAACTGTTGTTTTGTTGCTGTTACAGCAGCCGGTTCTTTTTGTTGCTTATGGTTGTGTTGGTGACAGGGAGGGAGGGGGGCGGTAAGCAGAGTTTGCGGCTTCACTCAAACACGCATTGATAAACTGCCCAGCGGCACCGACAGCACAACACAGAGAGTGAGAGAGAGGGAGAGCAAGTGCAGAACAATACTATATGATTTACAACAACAGTTGCCGCAAGAAGAAAAGTTTGGTTGTGTTTTTTGTTGTTGTTTTCGCTTTAAAGTTTCCACACTTCCATGCTTGTTTGACTCTCGCACTCGCACTGGACTTATCAAAAGTGTTTTTTTTAATAATGATGATTGTTATCTCAGCTCGACAGGAAAGTTTATAATACGAGATTAAATGCGAAGTAATCTCTCTCGATTAAATGAGTACACACACATTCACGCGCGATTCACTCCCCTTTCGGGTACATTGTTATAAATAGTATGATTTATGCACAGTATAGTCCCTATTCCCGATTTCCTACCTTCAAAGACACGCTTGGCAACCGGTCGGTAGCCCCAGACGCCTTGCTTGCTATGATAACCGCGTTGCAGGAGGCCCGCGACTTTTCCCTCTGGCTTTACAATGAAGCGCAACATTTTGCTTATATTATATTTGCAATAGTTAATACTATATTTAATGATATTCCCGTAGCAGATCTCTGCTTATCCACAAACGAACCGCAGCTGCTCGCGCTCGACCCACAACTAAACTTACACTTTATGTTTGCCTGGAAACGGACCCCCTGGTCTTCGTTCTCGCTGATAAGCAAACTGATCGGCAGTAGACTGAGAACGAAGATAAGAGATCAGTTTCACTCTCTGCGAAGCGAAGACTCTCTCGGAGAGCGCACAATTGAAACGCGTGCGGATTCCGTTTCTCTATTTATGTATTGATGCATTTACGCTGCCCACGCTCGCGATCGGATTTTTTTAATTTTTTATAAATTAATCTGAAAACATTTGCGCACTTTCTCATTTATTTTTTATCATTTATTCTTAACTTCATTTACTTATTATCATTTATCATTATTATTATTTTCAATTTAATTTATTTCCATATTATTATTATTTTAACTACATTTTATTATTTATACTAGTATTACTATTATTTAGAGTTGCTGTGTGAGTTATTAGAAAATTATTTAAATGCTTTTGCACAGAAGTCGAAAAATTCATTCATGCATTAGGTTGAATTTATAATAATTAATTAATTATTAATAATATTATTTCGTTATTCAGATAAACGGGTTAGGCTAAGATTGCAGTTTCAGTTGTTCCAAAAATAGAAAGAAATAGAAATATGGTCATTACCGCGTGAGTTTTGTACAATTTTTAACGTTTTAACGACTTCATTAACTAGAACCATCGGTATTTGCTTCTTTACATATACACAATTAAAAAAAAAATAGCAACTCTATATTTTCTCTAGAAATTTCACAAAATATGGCACAACACATTTTATGAACGTCTGGCAACACTGGCCGACAGCGCCTAAAAGATACTCAGGTGAGTACCCGACAGAAAGGCCACAAGCAGAAACGCTGTTGTTTAACAGAGAAATTAAATGTTATTTAACATGTTTACCGCATTGTTAATCTAAATGTTGGCCACTCAGCATTTTCCCCGTCAAATCTGTCCATTTTCAAATTGCAAAAGCGAACAAAAAACCAGACTGTGGAGTCTCCCTCATTTTAAATATAACAATAGTTTTCGCTTTATCATCATACATAATTAGGTATTTAATGTTAATATTATTTTAATTTGTACTTAATTAGTAATGTAGTAATTAATTAGCATTTACGAATTTGTGGTTGGTATAAATATTTATCATCGCAAATTAATGGTTTACGAACCATGAATTTAAGGGGTGGTTACGAAAATAATTGAAAATGTGCGCTAGGCCAATACAATTTTCATTTAAAAACTTGTTGCTAACCTACTAAATATAATACAATCAGTGAAACGGCTATCAAAAAAAAAATAATCAAGAAGCAACTAGACTCTTTGAACTATTTTGAAATTATTATTTACAGAGTTTAAATTCCATGAATTAGGTGAACCTTTAATACACCTAACTCAACTGACTATGCCAACTTCTCTATGCCAACCTATCTAGAATATTTTATTAGCTCATTTAAAAAATCACTTGCAATTAATGTACATTTAAGTTAAATCGGCTTTCTGCAAATATAATAGACTCTTTCATGGGCTGTCGAAATAAAGTTTGTGATATTTTTAAGATCTTTCCCCTTTCATTCATAAAACGCAATCTTCGCCGGAAATACGAGATTGTTGACAGTTATGGCTCATTGTGTATAATTATAATGGTTCCGGGGCGGGCAGAGAGAGGTCGGAGGTGCCATTGAATTGATGACAAGGAAAAACGGTGATTAACTCACAAATGAAAATGAATCACAAATCGTAATGTGGCTTAAATCAACAAGAGAGCGGGCAGAGAGTGCCAAAGATAAGGTGGGTAGAGAGTTGCAAAAAGGAAGAGCACTAAATAAACAACAGCATTTGGAAACTAGCAGCTTGCACAACACACACACGCGAAGAGACGAGTCGAACAGAGTCTAAAACAATGCTGCGGGTATCCAACAAGGAATGCGTTATCAGTGCGTAGCTTTGGCCAGATAAGATACGAGTGTGGAGCATAAGAACTGATAACGGCAATACATTTCACAATCGAGAAACGGTGACAGGTTGAAGCAGTTTTGGCAACGCCCCGACTAGTCAGTCCCATTTAGAGCGTGGCGCTGTATCGAACGTATTTCTCTAGCAAGAAGGTTGGTAACAAAAAGTGTCCAGTGCGATAAGAAATATGATTTCAAAATGCTGATAAGCTTCACCTGCAATTGATGGTGATGTCATCAAGTGAAAAACCATACGAATGACCAAATTGTCAGTGAAAAACTCGAGGAAAATACAATTCAAAAACCATTTAACAAGTGTTTTAATTGCATAATTCTCCTTTGTGTTATTTTACAGTGAAATACGTAACGAATTGAATCGAAAACGAAACAAAACGAATACAAAAGAAAGTCAAAAGTAATCGAAAAGAAAAGAAGAGAGAGAGAGCGATATGCGCTTCAAACTGTTTGTGGTTTGTGCGCTGGCCTGCGGCTTTATGGCCTATGTGCTGGCCAATGAGAATGTCTCGACGGAAGTGGAAGATCAAGTGAAAAAAGTGGCAGCCGCAAGCAAATCCCCCAAAATCGACGAAGCCGCCGAGTTGGTGGAATTGCTGGAGGTGCCCAAAAACCAACAGCCACCACCGCCTCCTGTTGTTAAAAAGGTCGAGAAGCCCACTGTATCCGTGGTGCCAGCACAGAAAGTGGTGCCCGCGGTGCAGACAGTAGCAGCACCAGCACCAGCACAGAAAGTGGTACCCGCGGCGGCATCACAGAAACTGCTGCCCGTTGCATCCAGTCGCGGCACCGATGATATTCTCACCGTGGCCGGCCTCAAGCCGCAGCCCAAGTCCGGTGCACTAATTATGCCACATGAGGACTACTACATGGCCGAACTGTACGATGTGGATGCCAATGGAGTCAACTGGGGTAAGTAAAGAGGCGTGTAATGTGGTAGCCAGTGCTGATTCAGTTCACATTACTCATACGCTGCGTTGAACCTGCCTGCCTATCTTATCATCACCAATATTTGCTCGATAACTTGTTCGACTTTTGGCGACGCAATCCCAACAGGTGTATGCGTGGGGAGTTAACTTGCCTCTTCGTGAGTTAGTTCCCCCCAACTCGCAAAGCGCCTCGATAAGATAAAACACACACATAAGGCTAACGGTTGTTTCGTTGTTTTGTTTCACAAACCAAACAAAGCATGAGAGAGCCGAGCTAGTGGCAGATATGGGAACGTATGAAATCCGGTATATAGTTGGGTATCAATGTAGCCCACAGGTTTTATTGTATTCTCTCAATGCATGATTCAGTTTACAACAATTCTGATAGCCTCGACGAGCAGAGGGCCCTGTAATCAGGAGTTCATATAAATTTATAGGGTACATATTTCCAAGAAAGATACTCGTTTATTTATTAGTCACACTGTAAATAGCTTTCATTATATAAATACATATTAAAAGTTATTGGATATATTAGATATGAATATGATTCCGACATTGCCTTATTTTCCATTTAAAGGATACATACTTCCTATATGATATCAGCGAGATATATAGAGAATGATAACAATCAAAGGAATTATCGATAGAATCTATGGATTTCATGTTCAATATTATTGATATCTGTCTCTATCTATACATTTATTCGAAAGAAATGCACCATTGGGTGTATTAAATATGGACATGATTTTTGTATTGATTTATATTCATTTAAAAGGATAAACACTTCCTCTTTGTTTATTTATACGATATTTACGAAATGTCCAAGATATGGAGAATGAAAAGAATTAATGGATTTCAATATTATCAAAGAATCACTCTACTGATAATACAATTATATTCTTGACCTCTTTTCCCGCAGTAAATTATATTTGAATTTGTTTATTTTTTTAATTTTATTTGATTTCAAAATATTACAAAATGAATTATTGGTTATGTTGAACACTTGATAGGAACTAGTATTAAGTATAAGTATTAATATTAGGGGGCTAAGATTAGAATATCACTCGGTGCGGGTGAATGTAGAGTGAATGCTGCACTAATTGCATTCCAATGCACTCACTCACACTAGACGGCACTCATCGAGATGCGCTGCTCGTATTCGGCAATGCGCAGCCTTACGGGCACGACCAGGCTCAAATCCTCCATCATGGCATGGCGCTGTGGTTTCAATGAGACATTGGAATTCTGACGTGCGATGCTGGCTCGTGATTTCTCCATCGATGGCTTGCGGCGCAGCGAGCATTTGCGTTGCGCCGGGGGCACTGCTGGCACGGCAAACTGATGTTGCAACGAGTACGCATTGTCACTGTTAATGATGTTGTACGACGACGATGATGACGCCGACGACAATGACGAGGTCGACGATGCGGCGCCAACACGTTTGGGCTTCGGTGGTGGCATGCCATAGCCACCAGCAGCCGCTTGCAAAGCTGTCGTGGTGGCCATGCCCTGTGGCCGACTGGACCGTAGTAGCGATATGAAGCGATTGTTGTTGTAGTTCGCGTTGTTGTTCAAAAGGTTAGAGCCACGGGCGGATTGAAAGGTGTTGGTTAGCTTGTTGAAAAAGTTGATTTTGTCGCTAACACTGCGTGCGTCGTCGTCCTCCTCCTCCAGCTTCTCTTCCTGCTGCTGCTTCTGCAGTTCCTCCTGGCTGGCTGAGTCATTGAGATTCTGCATGAAACGATGCTGCATATCGGCAACAGAGTCCTCACTATCGGATGCATTGTTGCGCTTCGACATCTCGAGAATCTTTTCGCGCAATTCCATAGACCAGCGTTTCTGGGGCTTGTGCAGCTGCGGACGCAGCTCCTGCAATGGCCTGGTCACTGGCTTTGGTGGCTTCACCTCCATCACTTGTGGTCCGTTAATTGCCAAGGCTAGTTCGCTGGTGTAGCGTGGTGTGGGTGTTGCTGGCCGAGCTGGTGCCTGTTTGCCCAATGCCAGCGGTGTCGAGGTAATCGGGGGTGTAGCTGATACCATCTCCTCCTCATCGATGTCCATTTCAAGCTCACTGAAACTTGTCACGGGCATTAGCGGCACCTTTGCGGGCAGTTTGTAGTTGTAGAACTGGAAGTTGAATGTGCTGATGCTCATCTTGAATTGTTGCGATGTTTGCGTTACGACGTTTGTGAAACAAATGCGATGTCCTTCCTGGCAGTCACTCAGTTTATATAGGACTCTCGACTCTACCTGCTGACAGCTGCAGCTGCTGTGCATCCTACACGCACTGCCTACCTGTGATATATGTAGTGCAGGTAGTTGTCAATGAGGTGCGGACCCTAAAAAGTTGCCCGGATTAACGTATACTTGACTCGCGCTCGCCTTGTCTTTCCGGGAAATTTGCGAAAAAACTCTCGCAAATAATTCCAATGAAAATGCAACCCGAGCACGCGAATTTTGCGTATTTTCCTCGCACCAATTTTACTCTGAAAAACCAATCTCAAGGGCAGGACCATAAATCAAGCAAATGTTGCTGCTGCTGTTGCTGCCGCTAATCCGCACCTAGAGCATCGAGTGTCATATACCACCATCTGTGCAGACATTACAATCTTACTCCAAAAGGATTAGCGTGCCATGATATTATGTTTTATGGCCTGCCAACTCGACACTGATTCAAAAATAGATTAAAAATTGATCCATTCTGCGACAGCTGCGCGAAAAAAAACAAATGCAAAGATTGCTCTACTCCTCCTGCTGTGGATGCTACTCCTACTAATTGTCGTGGCATACGGCATGCGGCACAAAAGCATTCAACGGTCGATTAATTAGCCAACTGCCAGCAATAATTATCGCCACCATTACAAGGGCCTCATAATTCCCGAGTATGCTCGATAATTGACGCTCCTGAGAGCTGAGTTTAATGGATAAAAAATGAATGCCTCGTTGCAAATTGATGCATTAATTGCCGCCGAGCTCGGGTGCTTCTTAATTAATTATAGACTATGCAAAAATGAAATACTATAGTATAAATGTCGTTGTCTGTCAGTCGATAAAGTGGCGAGAAATGCTCGTGCAGGCCCGTAGCTAGGCGTATGCAGGGTGTGCGCTGTACAAGGGCCCCGTCTGAAAGGGGCCGCTGCTATTATAATATAAATATATACTTTGTGGTTATCATAATTGGAGTATGAATTAATGAATAGATTGGAATATTATCAATCGAAAATATAGATTAATCCAAAACTATTGATGATTTATATAATTTGATTTATATATGGTAATAGAGAACTAAATATGTTGTAGTAAGAATTGTTGTATATTTCTTCATATTATCAAATGTTTCTCAAACCAAAAACTAAATATATTTTAAGTGCAAGGCAAGGTAATTACACTAGTGGCCCCCGAGAAGTTATGCACTAGCGCACCCGAAGCCACCGATATGGCCCTGTGTTCGTATATTGTTTAAACGATTATTGATTTGCACTTTAATGTTTAAGTTTTGTATGAGAGAAATATATTTTAATAATTTTTAGTTTATTATTAAATGGTTAGCTTATATTGCTAATGAGATAGATATACTTTAATCAGCTGATTAAACTCTCTGTCCTTTGGAATTTCTGTGCATGTGGCTCACTAATAATAATGTTTGTTATAATGTCTTTAAGTGCTGCACAATTGTTTTGCCATAATTTTTTATACTTGCAAATGATGCTCAGCATCGCAATAAATTCTAGTATAGTGAGGTGCTTGGCTCTTCATATAGCTAAGCACCCTCGGACACATTCCATAGATAGAATAGATAAATAGTTTCCCTTCGACTTAAACTCTTCAATTGCAATCCTTGGCACGTTTCACGTGCAACGTAGCGCTTTGTGTCTCCAGAGATCTTTAGCATAGCACTTAGTCAGTTCAGTTGGAGCTCAGCTCGGTTTAAATTGCTTTAAAAAAGGCAAAGAAATTAGAAAGAAAAATGTGCGGGCATAAAGAAGGAAGCTCGAAAACGAGAAGAGCAGAAAAAAAGAAGGAGACGGTAAAGCGAAACACACGGAAAATTGTAGCTGGCAAGTTGGCAAAACTGAAATGAATATTAACTGTGACCTTTAATGGCTAAGTGCACGGCATGCCGCGGGCAGGAGTCGCTTGCTCCGGCCACCACGGCAGCCATTTTGTAAGTGAGTCAGCAGCAGGAAGCTGCAAGAAATGAAGATAGGCGGCAAGTGGCAAAAAAAAAAACTCGCGGGCAAAGATTGCAAGCCACAGCTGGAGCTAGGGCAAAGTTGTTGCTTTATGGTGCCGCCCTTTTGCCTTTGCCATCATCGTGTGCATCCGGCCTAAATTGAAATAATGCACAGCATGGTCAGCTGGAAAAGTGAATACGTAATCTTTGGGGGATTAGGTGTTGAAATCTGTGTGTGCACATCTTAATAATTGTGAACGAAAAGACATTCAGTCTGAGTATAATATAATATCTCTCATTCTCTCTCTCTTTCTGCATTCAATCTCTAGACCCCAATAGCAATGTGGCGCCTCCCGATACGCCCTCAACCGCAGCTGGGGGCTATACAATTACCTCCGCCCGTTTGGCCGAGCTGCGCAGCAATTTCATGTACTGGTTCTACGACAGAGACCAATATGGTGGCAATGGCGACTATCAGAAGGACATTCACGCCTCGATGACGCAGCTGCACAAAAATCTTAACTTCCAGCTGCCCTTCTATGGCTTCCGTTTCAACTACACACGCGTAAGTTGGCTACCACTCGATATAGATATTACACTATATACATATTTATATATATACATATATCTCTCTCGTTTATTTAGCTGTCGCTAAATGGTTATCTGGAGTTCTCTGACCCACCGGAATATCTCACATACCCGCTGGTGTTTCCCATCAAGGACTGGCCCACCAAGCGTGATCCCTCATTTATGGGCATCTTCTTTAGCAAATGCCGTGTTGGGCGCATCTATCCTACCGATCTGGACCAGCGGACACCGGGTGTCTACTACCGGTATGTTAGACTGAGCATAAAATCTCTACACACTTCCGTACCACACGCTCTTTCGTTTGCATTTATAATCACCATTATAGTTAGTTTCTTGTGGTATTTGCATATTTAAAATCACTTCTCTTTTTACACACATACCAACACACACATACGTATATGCATACGTGTGCGCCTGGTGTTGTGCAGCATTCGTTATGTTTGCCATGGTCGAGCTCCATTTCCGCCTGCACATTGTGTACGGTTATGCCCGTTGTTATTGTTTCTGACTAGTTACTGTCATTTATTGCCACAGCATTTTCTGCATTCTGCATTGTTTGCACGCAGTTGGACCAGCAACATCTACCTATCCAGTTATATTTATCCCCATCCCCATCCCCCGGCCTCATCCCGTTTCCCGTTTCCCGTTCCCCGTTCCCCCCGTTCCCCCCGTTCCCTGCCGTGTTCGTGCCGTGATATCTGCAGCACATTTGATACCCACTGAGCTGTCAGGGTTGCTGAAATCAGCGCAATGCTTTTATGCTTGCATTCATATCAAAATGGCCACACGCAGACACACACACACACACACAGGCTGCTGCCCATAGAGCTGGCACACTAAACCAAAAATGGCCAAACAAGCTATAGGTAAGTAACTTAATGGATGAATAGTAAAGTTCATGTTACTACCTTGTCTTCTTATGATCTGGTTTATGTTTTATTGTGACTTTTATACCTAATATATATAAAATAGAAGTTATTGCCAACCGAAAATGTATGTAATAGGCAGAAGTAGGCGTTAATGATTAGCAGCACCCTGCTAAATATGCAACACAAAATGCGTTAAAGGTGGGTTGCGGGTATATCACTATCGAGCACACTTGACTGTTGCCTTCGTGCTTGTTAAGTCTCTTATAGTTTAATTTCATTCTAAAAAGGATAGACTGACAGTTTGATTTATCATTCTACACATTCACTATCTCTTCTTTTGCTTAACATGACATCACATGAGCTTCATACGGAATATAAGTAGAGTGTAACTAGCTAAAAACAGCTAGATTTCTGGAAATTAGCATCCATTTTGTTGCCAGCACAGTTGGTCGTCTGATGCCAGCTCCATCACGTAGGTGTGTGAGGCATCCATTATGTTGTCATTGGGGGTTCGATGGGGCTTTGGTTCTCCAGTTCGGTATTGCATTTTTCATGCACGTAAACTCGAAACGAGTAAATTGGCAATACGATGCGTACTGCATGCGTACGATATGGTTCTATCTAGATGGGGCCTATTGGACAGTTTGCTTCGCAAATTTTCGAATAATTAAATTCACTTCTGAATGCGTGAAACTTTTCATGGCCCATTCATACAAAGTTATGCGGTATCTTTTTGTTTTGCTGTTTATGCTAATGAAAACAGTTGTCCAAAATATCCTTTTGACTTTTGTCCTTGCTGCTGGTGGGGCGAGGTTTGTATTGTAATTAGCGAAAATAAAATGAAGAGACATCGCATATAATTAGCCGACCCATTGTCAACAGTAGAGCACCATATCGTATAAGGAATTTGCATAGGTCTTTGCGGTACCCTGTGCGTGCTGCATGGTGTATTCAATAACACACGAAAACAATGTCGATTTCCCTTTTGTAGTTATTATTTATGAGCGCTCTTCTCGAAAAAGTGGTTAAAAAAGAGCACGAGGCGCCCAAAAATAATACTAAAGTGATGTCAGACGAGTGATTAGTGATGTGTAAACTAGCTGGCTGAAAAAATACTTTAGGTTACGTGTATTATTCAGGTTATAGTCCAGTTGCTCAGCTCTAGCCTATTATTCCTTCGCTCGCATGCTCATCTGTAGTTCATTTTATTGCAGCTCACCTTTCTATATTTAGCCAATCGCGAGTCACGAGCTCGTCTTTAGCCAATCGTGCTCCATCTTGATATATTTTAAGAGTGCTCATTTCTAAAGAATCGTGCTGTATTTCATGTGTACTACTTTAGTTAATCATGCTGTTCATCTCTAGCCGAAGATCTGTATCTCACGTGCCCATCTCTAATGGATATAAATTTGTTATGATGGACACATACCATCTCTAGTCAAGCGTTGTGTACTTCACCTTTAGTCTATCGTGGTGTATTTCATGCACTCATCTTTATCTCTTGCAAATCGTGCTGTAGCATAGCTCATGCGGCCACCACTACCAGATAGTTCTCACATTCGCTCTTTTGGCATGCTTCGCTGTCAAAAGAGTGTCCACTCATGCGGCGACATCTGACAAATTGGTGCGACAAAGCAATTAACGGACTGTAAAGCGCATTTGTTGTTGCTGTTGTTGTTGGAACAGTATATAGTGAAACAGCGACAGAACGGGACGGACAATATGACAATGGCCACGGCACGCCCGATGCATTTTTATTCTTCTATTCATTTCCATAGTTTTCAGTTAGATGTGGACAATATGTCAAACTATCACCGTCGGACACGCTGTTCGCAGTAGAAAAAGGGGCAGGCAAGGCAGGCTAGAAGCGAAGGGTGTCTGGTAAAAGGGTAAAGGGTTGTACGAGGTTAACATTCTGACATTTAATTGTCTTGGCAAAAATGCTGGACGCAACTTTGATGTGTATGTGTGTGTGTGGGCGAACATTGGTTGGAATTTAATTTAAATAACTTCGCTTGGAGTAAAAGCAAAAACTGCGAAAGAGAGCGAGGAGAATGAAGGAAGGGCAAAGGGAAGGGAGAGCAGAAGCTTGATAGCAATTTGCGATGCCAGCAGACGCGCAGACAGCCAATTCCACTCACACACACCCACTCACACATCAATTAAATTACGCTCTTATAGTTAACACTGCGTGCAGGATTAGCCAAGAGACGAGCCAAGCGTGATGTCGGTAGATGCGTTGCGCATACGGCACGTAAGCCGCGTCGCTTACTTATTGCCGCCAACATTAAACTCATGATGAGTCCGCGATTAATTACACATACACATGTTGCTCGTTGTGTTAAATAATTTCATATAACTGTGGCATGGCAAAGACGATATACTCTGCACAATAAACAGAATTTTAGATTAGAATTATTTACAATTCATATATTGCTTATTATTTATAGTTTTTTTTAGAAAGGAGTAACAAAGTATGAGTTCAATAGAAGATATCTCAGACCCCGGGGAGTCGGGCTAGCCATGTCTGTCTGTCTGTTAAATTTACTACATCGTTCTTTTTCTATATATGTATAATATATATATAAATTTCATCAAAATCGGAACATACGTGTATAATTAAACATATAGCTACCATAGGAACAATCGGTCGAAATGAGGGCTCTTGTATGAAGACTAGTTCTGATTTTAGAAATAGAAATAATCACTGCCAATCAATGTGAGACATAATATTGAATATACACAAGACCATTGAGTTCTGCAGCAGTATATGCTATAAGTATTGGAATAATTGGATGAGATAAAACCCTGCATGGGAAAAGAACCTTCCGCATGCCGAAAGTAGCCTTTCTTTCCTGTTTTTATTATTTTGTTAAATGTTGTTCAGCCTCAGCTTTACTTAAATTCTCTGTCTTTATATAAGCGCAGACTTCAATTCACAACAAATATATTTGATGTATAAACCATATATAAACTCTATATTCCGCACCCCAAGTTACCCACTTCTTCACACATGCTGTGTGTTATACCCTTACTGAAAATTATTGCATCGACAGGAATTGTTAGTCAAAGTTTCTCAAAAAGTGTTTGTTGAGCGTTCAAGTGTGCAAATCGGCGGCGTTGAGCATTTAATTGTTGTTTGCCAAGGGCAACGAGTTTGCCGAGCAGTCCTGCACAGCCACGCCGGGTTTGGCCACAATTAAAACATTATGTTGCTGGGCGTGGCCAGGCAATCTTCACGCCCAGTCATAAAGTTGATCTGGCTTTAAGACCTCGGCAACTGCAGCGTCTTGAAGTTGCCTCACGTTGATCAACGTTGATACACGTTGCTCACTGCCTCAGCTTGCCCTCCTTTTGTTGAACTATTTCCTTTTATGTGCTCTGCTTTTCGCGTCGAGTCGAACAATTCGGGCAGCGTATATGCAATTTTCGCTATTTTCTTTAAGTACAGCCATTGTTTCACTTTCATTTACACACACACACACACTCACGCACACACAGCTGAAATTGGGGCAAAAGCAAAAGAAAGTCAGACAGAGACGTCGACGACGGCGAGCAGCGTCGACTGATTCAAGCAAAACTGTGAAAAAGGCATTTTAACCCAAATGCAGACAAAACTGTGGCGGCAACAGAAACAGCAGCAACAGAGGCAGAGACAGAGGCAGCGGCGTCGGCGACGGCGCCCGAATGTATGCAATAAAGTACATAATGGCGTAGTTCAAGAACTGGCATGCCAAATGTGAGAGGAGTGGGGGAGGGGGCGCAGTGGCAAGTGAGCAGAGGAGGGAAGGGGAGCTGTTGGTGGAGGTGGCAGCCGCCTGAAAGCGACGCTGACGTCGCTGGCGAAACGAGCAGCACGGCGTGGTTATATATGAGCCTTGCGAATTTCCATTACTTTTGTTACTCGCCTGCGCTCTGTGTGAATCTGTGTGTGTGTGTGTGTTAGTTGGTATGTGTATCTATGTATATGGCTTTTTGGCTTACTAACACGTGCATGCTTGTTGGCCTAGCCTGGGTTGGCTGCTGCGCGCGCATTTTAGGCTGTGTGACAATTTTTCCGTTACTATTTTTTATGTGTTTTGTCTATTTTTGCTTGAATGTCAATTGCAGACATTTAAAGTTTCATGGCAGAGCCAGCTGTGCCGAGCTAAGCAGAACCAAGAAGCGGGCGCGGATGCGGGCACCGTGGGGGCGGGGGACAAAACAAATGATAAAGTATGCAAGTGCATGTGCATGTTTCCTCTGTGCAAATGTGTGTGTGTGGTGTTTGTGCGGGTTGAGTTGTCTCTTTGTGGCATGAGGTTTTCACTATGCGGTTTTTTGGTCTTTCTCTTTATACATTTGGACCTGCAAAAAGGAAGATCAGCCGGAAGGGTATTTAAATGGACAAATTTAAGTAAAGTTTATATTTGCTTAATATATCGAAATATTTTTAAATATCATTTGTTAAGATGAATACAATGACTTGTTAAGTCAAGGGATAGTTATCGACAACGTGATAACAATATCAAAATGTGATATTCTTGTTATAGATTCTAGCAACATGTTTGATATTTGTTCGATATATCATAATATTTTTAAATAACATATGTAAATATGATTAGAATGATGAGTTAAGACTAGGGATGGGTAAAGACAATGTGATGTCGATACCAAAAAACCATATTAAAATTTAAGATACTACAGACACGGTTGATATCTGTTCGATATATTAAAATATATATTGAGTGATTTGTCATAAGCTTGCTGTTCTCTTTAATATATAAATAATGCAATAGGACCGATAACTACAACGATAACATATCTGGCGTTATAAATTTGTTTGATATCAATGTTGATATTTTTTTGCCAATATCCACTGGCAGTTTATGCAAATATTTGTTTGCACCGACAGACAATACTGGGTAACTTCTAGTCGCATATAATGGAGTCCTTAGTCAGCTTGTTTGCTTTCACTGTGTTCCTTCTATTTTTACATCATGCTGGCACTTTTTGCGGCTTTCGTTGGCCTTTTTTGGTTGTCGGCTGCGCTAACAATGTGGACAGCATGTGTTTTCAGTCAGCTGAGGCCCGAAATGCAATTTATTTTCGATTGCCAGCTGCTGTCCGTTATAATTTATGAGGCCCATAATTGCATCGGCAATAGCAACGGCAAAGGCAACGAGCGAGTTATGCAGTGGCTAAATAGGCAAATAGGCCGACGTACTTAGCAAACAGTATAATATGATGCCAATTTGTAATAATTTAATACTCGCACATCTGCATTTATTGCTATTTACTTCTTCCTTTCCCACAGTCTTGCAATTTTTCAGTGCGGCGCGTTGAATTGTAAATAAATAAATGTTGCGCATACGCCATGTGTGGTGCTGGTGTGTGTGTGTTTGTGTAATGTAAATGATGAATGCACATTCATGAGTCTACTTGTTGTTGGTTTTGTATTTGGTTTGTGTCCCTTTGCTCTGGCAACGTGCTGTGTTTGCTATGATTCAGTCTTTCCAATTGAAACGTAGCATGAAATCAATAAATTGTTGCCTGAATGGGTAAATGCAAATATTGCCAACATTTATCAATGTTGCAACATTCGACACACATGCAAAAAGATATTGATTTTTACCAAGGAATATTATATTATATTCAATTTTACTTAATTACAAATTCGTTCATTTATCCGCAAAGAAAAGACACGCAGCGCACTGAAATTAAATTGAACACACAAACATACGTACATGTATGTGTGTGTGTACATATGCATATTTGCAAGTGTCAATGAAGCAATTATTGCAAGTAGTTAAATAATTTAAGAATTTAAAACAAAAGCACTTGCTGTCGTCTGATAAACGACCTGTCTCAGTTGGAATAATTACAAGGATATTGATTGACAAGGCTATTATTATTAATTGCCTGCACTAACATGTGGTACAAATACACGCATACATGCACACATGTGCAAATACCATATGGTATCTTTATAGATTCGTATTATATGCATGTTGTACGCTCTCTTCGACTGCCTTCAATTACTTTATAATGCATGCAAAAGCCGAAAATGGAAAATCGAGTCGAGTACGAAGTACGGAACACAACAAAGACGAAATCCTATTTACTGTGGCAGGCGCAATGAATAATTAAAGCATATGAATCATACGACACGTTGTCGCCACCATCGGCGTTGGCGAAATGAAAAAAAGCAAAAGGAAACGCTACTTGAAAGTGCGCACAAGAGCGTAAAATACATAAAAATCTGTATTTAAATTTAGCCAACATGTTTTAAAATCAGTATTCCGGCCGTATGTTGATTTATATGCCAAACATCGCATCCATTTATCTTCATATACGAGAGCAGCGTGACGCCAAAAGCGCCAAAGTTCTTTACCCTTAGCATATTCCCAGCCATTGATTTGATTTCGCATTATTTCATCTTCACACACACACACAAACTCACACACATATACATAAACTTGTGCTTGAACTCTTGACTTATACATTCCCATCTATATTGCGCATATTAACACAGGGTGGTACGTGATCTGATGGGACGCACGGACCGCTTTGGCGTCGAGGTGCGAGAGCGCACAATGTGGGACATACGCACAGGCGTTGTGGGCGCCGATACCTTTGTGCCCAAGCACGTGGTGATCGCCACCTGGAAGAACGTCTCCTTTGCCGGTGGCATCGATAACTCGCTCTTTACGGTAAGTGCATGTGCTTGATGAAAAGAAATGAATGATATTTATCTCCACCTTTCCGCTGCAGACAAACACCTTCCAAATGGTGCTCGCCACCGATGAGGTTTATACTTATGCTATCTGGAACTATGCGGTCCTCAATTGGCTTTCACACACAGAGGCAGGCGGTGATACCACCAAGGGCGAGGGCGGAACTCCAGCATACGTAAGTCACTTGGCAACCCTGAACTCTCTGTCGTCTCTCGCTCGTTGCCGTTTTGGTCGCACTTAATTAAACACTTTACACAAAAGAAAATTCACTTACACATCTCGCACACACACACGCACGCACACACATGCGCGCTGTAAACACCGCAATGTTCATTATTGACGGTTGCCAAGCAACGTCAAAGTTTTCGTTAGCTTTCTCTTTGTTGCTGAATTTGATTCACTTCACATTCCAAACATTAATTTGATGTTCTAATTTGTACTGCAAAATGTGCAATACTCGTTTTATGCTTTATTGTGATTGCTCTGGTGTGGGTTGCCACATTCATATAAAACAAACATATATCGTATACATATATTTGCGCACTGATAGTTATGGAAACTTTGCAAAAGTTTCCTTGAATTTCGCTTTGTTGCAGAGCCAATTAATTTAGACAGCTTAGCACACTTGATATTCTTGGAAATTGTGCTTTAATTACAATACGTATAAAACAATAGAGTAAGGGTATGACAACCTGTTCGTAGCCTGAGCTTTGCCATCTCACATTATATTTTGTCACACTGTGGCCGAGCAATCACAGCTAACAGTCTGTTGGATCCCGTTAACAAGCAGAGATAACTAGAAGTCAGCTCTTGCTTTCATCGTGAATATCGATCTAGTTGCTTGTCTATCGATAAAGAGTGCTTCATTTTAGTTTTCATTTAACAATTACAAGATATTTTAACATTTCATGTAAAACAATAGTGTATTTATTTTAACTTTATTATATTTTTAACTCTATTTTAACTCTATTATTTTTGTCACCCTGTGACCAATAGCTGACAACAGTCTGTTAGATTTCAACAGCCAGTTAACAGTGGGAGAAAGACAATAGTCTGTTAGATTTTAACAGCCAGTTAACACTGGCAGCTCGTTTATCGATCTAGTTGCGTGCATACCGATAACAAGTGCTCCATTCTGTTTTGCATTTCACAACAAAAACATTATTTTAAAAAGTTTTTTGCAGTCAACCTTTCCGAATTTGCAGTTCATTACAACTTGTGTTACTTAAACATAGTTCGAAAACTTTGCTTACATGTTTTCAAGAGTTGTCAAATTTGCGCAAATTGAATTTACGTTTAATGGTGAAAAGTTTCTAATTGCAAAAACGAGCGCCAGCAAGTTGCTCACTTCATAATTGTAATTGAATGCCTTCCATATTTTGAGAGGAAGATGGAGAAAAATAATACATATATTCACTATTTGTATTTAATATTGTGCAGGTCGGTTTCAACGCTGGCAACGGTACCCAGGCGTATGAGTACAAGCCATACAGCCAGAACATGGTCATACGAGACTTGGCCAATCGGGGCTGGGGCAACGGTTTCCCCGGACGTCACATCTTCCGCATCGATGAGCAAATTTTAATTGGATCCTGCAACAAGGATATTGGTGCGTATAAATGCTGAGCTTCGGTTTGGACTTTGAATTTGCAATTGGCATTGTGACTGACCAAATTATGTGCCTTTTGATAGATGCTGCTCTGCTGCCGCTGACATTTGCGCCCGAGTCGGGTAACATGTTGGGCGGTCAAGTGGTTAACATAACAGGACCATGTTTTGATCCATTGATTCGTGTCACCTGTCACTTCGATACGGAATCTGTGTTGGGCACCTATGTGGATCGTAATCGTGTGATATGCGTACAGCCGTTCCTCAAGGCCGAGGGTTACATTCGTTTCCAGATTTCCGTGGGCACACAGCGTTTCAAGTGGCGCGGCAAGTATTTTGTAGAGACTCCAGCCGCTGCTACCGAGAAGATCTTCTTTGCCACCGATGATGTGCACAAGAAGAACCCCAACGAGATTCGCATTACCTGGAATGCCTTCAATTTGACCTCGAACGCCAATGCCAATGTCATGATCTCGTTGTGGGGCTACCGTGAGACGAAAATCGAACCACAACTGGAGTACATCGATGTCATCGAGGCTAGCTACACCAATACGGGCCAATATGTGATCACTCCATCGAACTACCTGACTCGCCACAACATCAACAATGACATGCAGTTTGGCTTCCTGCAGATCAACCTTACCCAGCCCGACCAATACTCCAACTTGGCCATTAGCCCGTAAGTAGACAAAGTGCTGCCTGTTATTCATCATCATACGCCACGCTGCCCGGCGTTGCTTGGGCCACTGTTTATTATGTTTTAATTGACTTTTAGTTGTGTCTGCGCACCCGCCCGACTAGCTCCTCCTCCTCCTTCTTGTGCTGTTCATATTTTTATTCAATTTGCCACAGTTTCGCAAAGTCAAAGTGGTGCCTGGCCCCTGTAGCAGCGTCATCATCATCGCAATCGTCAGCCTCGGCATCGGCATCAACGTCAGCGTCATGCTGGCCCTGCTGCTGTGTGCTCAGTTCCCTCCGGGTAGCAATTAGTTTGGCATTCGCTCTAGCTTCATAGATGGCAGTCTGTAATTACGAGCAATAGCTAATCAATAGCTTAGCGAAATGTGTTTTCGATGGCCACAGCTTCTTGGCACTTAGCTCAAATTGTTGCTTTGTCTGTGAGCGTCTACTTCATTTGCATAGATTGGCTTAAGCCTTTTCTCTTATTTTGCCACTTTCACGCTTGGGAGGCACATACCCAGTAGTTGTGGCAAGCTGTCAGTAGGGACTGAATCATCCCAACTCTGGTATTCTAACTTCCCTCTAAAGGGTATGTGGCAAACGGGCAAACACAGCAGCGCAACATTCTTGTTATTTTTTATTACGCTTTGTAATTATTTCGCACTTAAACTTGAAGTATTTGCAGCAGCTAAAAGCTCATAAAGGATGCTCGGCGTAATAAAAGCGTTATCCAGGAACCAGGGACTAACTGCCATTAAAATACGAACAATAGCAGCAGTAGTAGCTTAAAATATTAAATTCTCCTGTTACTCGATTATAATCTAGGTTAGTAACGCAAAGGTTCTTCAATAGGATTAAGACGAAGACTAAGACTGTGCAGGAAACGGAAAGAGAATCCTTGTCAGGCCTGTTGCCAATTTAAATTTACATTTCTCGTCATATTTAACATGCGAATTTTTGTGTGTGAAAATTAGCCAAATTTGCAGATGTTCCCATGTTCCCAGAGTCGTCTTAGTATGTTTGGGATTTGGGTTTATGATACCTTGGGGTGTCGTTATATACGCAACGCCAATATAAAATATTTCATTTCGTATTTAATTTGCATTTGATGAGAAACACGCGCACAACTTTTTTGGGACTAACTGTGCGAGTGTGAAACGAGTATTTGTGGCTGGAACTGGAGTAATTCAATTTGTGGCAATTGACATGTTATTATCCAGTTAGCTGGCAATTGGCGTATGTTTAATCTGATCTATCGTTTCTGTTAATTCGACAGCGTTCTGTGGTCTCGACCCATTCCATTGGCCTGGTATATGGCGCCGCAGTGGGAGCAGAAGCATGGCAAACGTTGGTCCCGCGCCCTTTGCGATAATTGGATACGCGCCGACCGATTTCTCAGGTAAGACAATACCTCGAACAGGTCAAACAGTTCGACAGCGACAGCGACCACAACTGCATTTACATTTTGTACTAATTAAAATGCTGTCAGAACTGTCAGGGTAATATACTCTCGGGACTGGGCTGCCTAATTAGACAGCTGTTGGTCCAGCTGTGCTTATGCATTGGTAATAATCAAAATAATATTATCTATTTTGTTATCTAGAAACTTTGCTGCCGACTTGCCGCTGTGTCCCTGCACCCTTGAACAGGCGGTGCTCGACAAGGGTCGCTACCGACCTGATCGTGAGTGTGACAAGGATTCGAATCCCAGTTGCTTGCGACATCGTGGTGCCATTCATTGTGTGGTCAGTGGAACGCCAGTGTAAGTAGCAGCAGAACTAGACCTTCTATATGTTCTTTGATTCATCCTTCATCTCTTTCTCTCTCCTCTCTAGTGCACAGGGTGCTGAGCAACAGTGTTGCTATGATCGTTATGGCTTCCTGATGCTTACCTATGATCAGATGTGGGGTTCTCGTCCACGTCGTATTCACAACCTGGGCAAGATGCCGTGGAACGAGGCCAGCAAAGTGCCATCGTTGTCTATGTGGTTCCACGACATGCGTCCCTTCTACTCGTGCTGCTACTGGCAGGAGGAGCAGGCTGTGGGCTGCGAGACCTATCGTTTCGAGCGTCGCCCTTCGCAGGATTGTGTCGCCTATCAGGCACCCGGCATAGCTGGTGTCTTCGGTGATCCTCATTTGATTACCTTCGATGGTAGCGCCTACACCTTTAATGGTCTGGGCGAATTTGTACTTGCCCGCAGCACAGATCAGAGTGAACGCTTCGAGGTGCAGGGACGTTTCCAGCAGTTGCCACCAAATTACTATGGCCAGGTAATGGCCACTCAGCTGACCGCAGTCGCCATGCGTGGCAACACGACTACCACCATCGAGGTGCGTTTGCGTCCGCTGCACGCCCGTTGGCGCTATCGCCTGGATGTGCTAGCCGATGGACGCAAGGTGTACTTCGATCGCGAGAGCTTAAAGTTTCAGCACTTCGATGGAGTTACCGTATACACGCCGACCTATTTGCTCAATCAGTCCCAGGTTATTGTACAGTTCGATGCGGGCATTGGCGTGGAGGTTGTCGAGAATGAGGGCTATATGACAGGTCGTGTCTTCCTGCCTTGGAAATTCATAGTAAGTTTGCAGCTCAACTCCAAGTGGCTTTAGTGTTTCTCATCTCTCTTCATTTGCAGAATAAAACTGCCGGTCTATTTGGCAATTGGAGCTTTAATCCGCTGGATGACTTCACCTTGCCCAATGGCCAAGTGGCGTCCATCAATCTCAACGATATGCGCAGTTTGTACAACAACTTTGGCCTCAAATGGATGCTCACCGATCGCGATGTGCCCAATGTGGGCGCGGCGCTGTTCACGCGCGAATTTGGTCGCATGGCCAGTTACTATTCGAATGCAACATTCCAGCCGAACTTCGTCATGGATCCAACCGATTTCCTGCCCTCCAATCGTAGCTATGATCTTGAACGTGCCGAGGAGTTGTGTGGCGAGTGTTCACAGTGTCAATATGATTATGCGATGACATTGGATCGAGACTTGGCGCACTTCACGAAGAACTACTACGACAGTTTGGTCAACATGCAGGCGGAGAATGCACAGTGAGTACTGGCAAGTTGCTTCAGATCTTTAAACCACAATTAATCCTTCTCCTCCTTGCCTTCCCTTCCCCTCTGCAGACGTGTGGTATCCTGCGGTGTATTGCAAACTCCACGCTTTGGTCGCAAACTTAGCTTTGATTTTATGCCTGGTGCAAAGGTTGCGTTCGAGTGCAATGAGGGTTTCATTCTGGTTGGTGATCAGCGTCGTGAGTGTCTCTCAAATGGTCTGTGGAATCTGCCCGAATACGGCTATACAGAGTGTCTGCGTGAGTATTATCAATCTATAATATATATTGCTTCCATTGCTTGCCAATCTTTTGACTGTCAGCCTTTCTGCTGTTACTATTGTTGTTGTTGTTGTTTTGACCACGTACAGGTGAGGTGTATTACACGCGTCGGGTCGCTTTCATAGCAATTGGCATTATCATACTCGTCATAGTCCCCCCTGATGCTGTGCATCGTTTGCGGCGTCTATCGCTATCGTCAGAAGCAGCTGAAGGAGGATCCACACTGGCAGATGCCCGTATTGCCACGTTCCCGTGCCAGTTCGGCTCGTAATTTGCGCACCTTGAACTATGGGCCCGAGGACGATAGCGATACCGATGCGAGCACGCTGAAAAAAGTAGGTCCTACGATAAAGTATATCGCACGAACGAACCATTACCGGGCAAACCGCAAATTGATTTTCCAGCTAAGAAATGGGATCTGGATGAGCATGACGAGGATGTGACCTCATCGGAAGGTAGTGATAATAGAACTAGTACAAAATTGGCCAAGGACATTTCCTACATTAATAAAAATAACGTAACAGGTGAGAAACCCAAGCAAACGGGTCGTCGCTCGCTCCGCTCCGCCTCTGGCACCGAACTGGATCAGCATGAGCATGAGGAAGGCACTGGCATCGATGACCATGACCATGATGATGACGATGATTTCGATGAGGCTGACGTCCACACGGGCACACTGCATCCGGCTGGCTACCATCATCCGCTGTCGCCCGAGGAGGCCGACCATCTGCATCACCAGCAATACAGTCCCACGTTCAGTGGGGTGGATAGTCGCACTAGTGGCGCCAGTTCCATTAACTATACGCCTCAGTCGGCGGTACAGAATCGCTTTGGGGGCGTGCCGGTGTTGCCTAATAACACACAGTTCTACAATAGGCCACCCTCGGGCGTGCCTCAAGCAGCAACAACTGCTGCTGCAGCTACGCCTTTGCGTGTTGCACCCACATTGCCGGCGTCACAGCTGACGCAAGATAGCGGACTGCCCTCACCCCCGCCTCCACTGGCCACATCGCCAACGCCATCAGTGCAGAAGTCCACAGAGGTTTAGGACAGAGCACACTTACACATAAACACACAAACACACACACAAGTATACACTGCATACACTTGCCTAACATGCACAGGCTACAAAGTTCAAATTTGTATAACTAATTTCATATATAATATATATACGACACACACACATACACACCTACTTTAATCATAATTACTGTATTGTTTAACTTTGCTAATTGCCCCCACCTGTCATCGTTGCTGTTGTTTACCCCCATGACCTTTCTCGTCTAACAAATAGCCCAGCAATATATGTACAATATCGTTTATACTTATGCATAACTAACTCATATGATATCAAATCAAATATGCGAATAAACAACAACCCAAACAGAATTAACTACGATAGACACACACAGAGACAATCTTCATATATTTAAATTTGTCAATATTGTATCATCTTTTTATATAAATAAACATCTTGTTAATAGTTTAATAATACTTATTCCTTATATTTTCTATATCTTAAGCGATTTTCAGCGTGCTCTGATAATGCCAATTGTTACACGAAAGTTGACACCTCGCCTCAATTTGCCAAGTAATTTTTAAAGTTTTGACAGTCTGCCTGCTTAAAAGATACCCAGCGAATGCCTGTCAATTTTCTGTAATAATTTGCATAACGAGCGACAATAAATTGCATTTACACAATTCAACATAAGACAAGAAAGCGCATACAAATATTTATTGTAGATTACAATTGAAATGAATATCTTGAATCGGAAAATTTAGAGTTGGGCTTAAACTTTATATGATTATAATAATAACCAGACGAACGACAGTCACATACCCTTCTTCCTGTTTTGGAAAGCCGTTGCAAATATACTAACAATTCCAAAGATAACGTCTTTTGCCGGTTATTGCTTTCTCACTCTCACACAAATGTGCAGACACGCGCACAGAGACAGTCTAAGGTGACTTAAATAACTTCTGTATTTATTGTCTGATCGGATCGAAATTTGGAGAAGAGATAGATATTTTAGACATCTTAGTATATTTCAAAGTCAGAAAGTCTTTTCTTATATACGTCGCTGACAATTCGGGTTGAAAAATGTATTTATTTATTTTCGAAGGAAGTAGGCGTGGCACGCAAGATTTGAAACAAACTTTATTTGCGTATTAAATATCGAATCATTCACGCCAAATTTGGTGCCTCTAGTTTTTAAAATATTTAGTTGAAATCAGTGTGTTCATACAAACAGACAAACTGACGGACATGAATCAATCGACTTGGTTAGTGATACTGAGTAAGAAAATATATACTTTGTGGGGTGTCCCACGCCTCCTACTACCAGTTACGTACATTTGCACAAAGTTAGTTAGAACAACCTTTCTTTTTACCATTTTCTGTGGTCTTAAAGGTAGGGTATAAAAATGTATTGACAATTTCTAGAAAATGACTTCATATTTTCAGTTTTCAATTCCATTGATATATCAAACGTTTTAATAAATTGGAAATATTAAATAATGCAAGTAAAATTACTTTTTTTTGAAGAAATTTTAAATTTCCATTAAAACAGATATCTAGAGGTCTTTAACTTATCTTTTGTTCCATTCATATAACTGATTATAATTATGGATAACTGAAAAAAATGAAAACAAATCATATAATTAATTCTCTATTCGAAAATACAATACATATTTCTTCGCTTCAAACCTTGTTTCACAGTGTAGTGTGCATTGCAGTGCAAAGAATAAGCCACCAAATGTATAACGAAGCAGCAGCATGGCCAGGGCCAGGAACATTAATCTTGAACTAACTGTCACGTAGTATGCCCGCCTTGGCCAAAACCAAATGGCACGCCCCTTTGGAAAGCATCCACATACACACACACATACACTCACACACTCATACCCACCCACAACCCATGACACGCCCAGGGAGACCAGGAGTAGAGCAAATGTATTGTGTGCATTACGCTGTGTTGTCAATCAATCTTAAGCAAATTGATGGACAAGTTGCCGTTACTTTCTAGTAGATTGTGACTATCCCTACAAGCGCGTATAAGTGTGTGTGTGTGTGTGTACGGGGTGGATGGGCTCGTAAAAGGCTCGTATGCTCAAAAGTAGGCAACTAGTTCTATACTGTATATCCTCCGAGACGAAATGGATGACACTGGGCAGGCACTGGGTTACAAATGGATATGCGACTGGTTGATTAATTTATGAATTTCATTTTTCAAAACACCTCACACGTGTGCTTACTTTTCCCATTGTACATCTTATTCCCCATCCCGTGTCTATACCAATTCCAATTGCACCTTTACCTTTTATGTCTTTTTTATAACTTTCTATTCAGGACATGAGGAACACTCGGCGCGTGTAGCAAGCGTCTCCCTGGGCTTGATGCTGCTTATTATTATTCCCTGTCTGCTGCTTCTTGTCTGCGGTGCAAATTATTGGATACGCCAGCGTATTGCACGGGAAGAGGCCGAGGCTGCTGCGGCCTTGCTGCCCAAACCTAAGTGGAAGCGACCCCAGCTGCGGCAACAGAACGCGAATGCGAACGAGTAAGAGGAAGAGAACTGATTAGCACGGTAATGAAGCGCATAATGTAAATCATGTGAAGGGACTTAGATAATTGTAAATTTATCCTAAGCAGTATTTCAAAGACGATAGAGCACATACAATGTGCAGTGAACTAAAATACTATTTATTTTTAAGTTGCCTGACTGTGTGTAAAGAGAAGAAGATGCAAGAATCAGTGACATATAACCATTTGATTCTATATGGCATTATTATCTTTTCTTTACTTTGAACTTACCTTTTTCTGCATATTATTTTTATTTTATTTTATTTAATTAGTTTATAGTCAGACTAAGGTCAGTCGACTGTTTAAAAGTAAAGAAAAAATACAATTAATAGTTATAATTAATAATTTTAAGTTAAAAGTAAAATCTTAACTGTGAGAAAAGAAAGAAAAAGAAATTAATTGAATTGAGTTTACATTGGGATAAAAAAATGAAAGAGCCGATCCAACATTTGTTGCAGAGGATTGGGGAAAACCCAGAAAAACCCAATCAGATCAGGAGAGTTAGTGTTAGTAAGCAAAACCTAATCAAATAGCGATTAGAATGTTCAAACATGCAGTTAGTTAAAAAGTACTACTGTTACTATAAAGAAGATAAGTATATATTAAACTAGTTACTAGAAAGGTGGGTAAGGATTTGTACTTTTAAGCAAGATACAGAATTATTGTTGTTGTTAGCGATAATGTAATATAGTTTATTATAGTCCGAACATAGTACCCTGAAAGGCTCATGCAGGGCATAATTCGAGCTACAATTGGAAAGTTTTAGAGGAAGATAATTACGGGTGATTCTACCAGGGACAGAGAAGTGTAGTCGACTAAGCAAGTCGTTACTATCTATGTCCCCTTGTATAAGGTTATAAATAAATACAACACCAAGCATAGTTCTACGATTGGCTAAGTCTGATAACACCAATTCAAGATCATAATTCAGGGTTCAATAAGATACTTTATTTATTCATACATTTAGGTTACATGTATTTATGTGTTATATATATTATATTCATATATTATCATAGTTTTTAACGTTTTCAACATTTACACATTACATAGAGCAAGACAGAGAGCAATAGATTCAGAAAGAGAGAGAGAGAGAGGAAGAGACAGTGTGTGCGGTTAACATTTCCAATAACTTTGCTCTTAACTGCTCATTAACTCTCAATCTTTCCCCCAGCTCTGAGAACAACACGCAACTGTACGAACGGCTCTATGTTCGATCTAGTTAGATATTCAAACTATATATTGCATCTTAAGCTTAACATGTGACTTACATAGCTGAACAGTTTAGTTATCTAATAGATGCAGTTATTGTAGTATTTGCCTTTGCTTAAGTTATTTTAAGTTGTTTTGGGAATTGTATTTCATAATGCTTGGAAATACCCTCTGAAATGTGATGGCTTAAGAACTATAAAGCTATTTTCAGTATAAGTATAGTACTCGTAGAGATTTGTCATCATAACACTTACGTGAATAAGTATGTGTACGTGTATATTGCCGATAGTCCAATAAATGTACATAGAAGTTCACAAATAATACAGATATCTTTTGTTTTCTCATTACATTTCACTTAATAGAGTTGATCTCTGGATTCCCATAGACTTAAGTATATGTATGTATTGAAGGGTATACATTTACTTTATGTATATATGGTATATATATTGATATTTCATCTGTTTAGTTGGTTATCTATTTATTTATTCGCTGTGGTGCAGTTGTTTCTTGCTAACACTTTGCATAGTGGTCAGTTGCCCTGTATCGTAAATTAGTTGAGAGTTCTTGTGCTAAGCTGCTCTTGAATACATTCTAAATACATATATCTGCTGATGCTACAGTTATCTGTTATCTGTTATCTGTTATCTGCTAACTGTTCTTGGTGCCTTGTGGTATACTTAAGTATTTACGAGTTCTGCTTAATTAGTTTCCCAAAAACTTTGTGGATTAGAATATTTGCCTTACATCGTTTGCTCGTACAGTTCTTTTTACAGTTCTTGTTCGAAATAATAGCGTACATATGGTACATAGTATATAATTAGAGTTACTTGAGTAGTGCCTATATAAATTACATCTATAGTACAATACAAAGCACAAAAAGTTCAGCCTAAGAAACCATCACAAAGTAGAAAAATAAATATTAATTCATATAGTTGGATTCATAACTCATCTTATCACTCATTCTATTCACTAATTACAACATTCGAGTAGTCGTAACTTGGGATCCTTTGCCTAGGCTGCGTTGCTGATTTCTGAAAAGAGAGAAACACAAATGATATCATATAGATAATGCATAAATGAATTCAGTTTTATGTGTTATGCAAAGCTCATGAACTTTTCACAAACTGCCATAAAATGTGGTTCAAAATGAAATCAGAGCGCAGAGCAGGCATCGTCGCACTTTCACGCATCATTTGACTTTGTTTGTTTTGGGATTCTCTTTTTGTTTTGTCTACCCTAGAGAATTAGATGAGGTTTGTATAAAGGCGAGAGAAGAAGTGATGCTGATGCTACCAAGCTCAACGAATCAGTTTCTGAGAACGGGGTTCTCAAATGAAATACTTAGAAGAAGTAGAATCATGATTTAGTTCTGTAATTTTAATAGAATTGAGCTTATTCTTTAACTGACTCTTAAATTTCATAACAATCAGTTAAGCTTTTAGGTACTTAGGGCTCTATTTTGACAGATCAAATTCCAGGGTATATCAACTTTTGTTTGTTGTTTTACTGCCTGCTTTCGGCTACTACTTTTAGCACATGCAATTCAATTTGAACCCTTTACGGCCAATTACACTGGCAAGCCAAGCCAAGCCTGGCTGGCTGGCTGGCTGGCTGGCTAACAGTGTCAATGTCAAAGTTGAAACCTGGCCGCAACGTGGCAACTTTTCTTGCCTCGTTTCGTATGCCAACTGCGTGGGCCCCGAACAAAACTACAAAGGCGCAAAACAACTTTTGATTGCCAAAACAGCTCAAATACTGTACCGTTATCTGCCTGTGTCTGTGTGTTTGTGTGTTGGTAAATAGGTATCTCCGTATTTGGGTTGTTGAAAATTAAAAATTGCAATCACGTAAATATCTAGTCGACCGACAAAGCTCAAAGGTCTCGGCCAACAGACGATTATTTATAACGCAAGTTGAAGATGCTACGGGGCAGCTTCCAATCTCTTTCTCTCTCTCTCTCTCTGTCTCTCTCTTTGGCACAAACTGCATATAAATTCAATTTGGCATGCGAAACAAATGTGTGTGCGAGTTGTAAATAAATATTTAAAACTTAAATGCAACAAGATACTGTGACAATTGCCGAAATCGAAGGGGGATATGCTTGGTTTGGGTTTGGATGGAGCTCTGGTTTCGGGTTAAACGTAATTGCACATGCATGTAAAGCTTAAGCCGTTGACAGGCGACACAAACCAACGACAAGACACATTTACACACACACTCTTTTCTCAGCTACACACACAAATAGTGACACGCTAAGCAATTTAGCAATTTTACAGACAATTAAACAACAACATGTTGTCCGTTTCTGGCTCCTTGCAGACTGCTGTCGCTGCTGTCCTTCGACTGAGCTGCCATTGAATTGGCTTAGAAGTACTCGCAGTATATGCTGCAACTAAGGCTTGGCCCGCACATAAACTATCGATTAGTTTAATGCGCAAAAATAAGAGAGCTAGTGACAGCCGGCAGGGGCGGACAGGAGCCTGTCCGTGGCCTGTGAACCAACATTGTTAGTATATACTATAACGGATTGAATTAAAATTTTAAATATCAGCTAGATTCGGGCGCGAACTTTATGGCCCACAAATCAATTGCACGAGCTCTCGCCGTGCCCTGCCCTGCCGTGCCGTGCCATGCCTGGGCATGCTGTGCTGCAATGTTGCGCATACGCTTCGTTGGCCAAGTGCCCTGTGCCATGTCGTGACAAAATGTAGCGTGAAAAAGACAACAAAATCTGCCCTCTATGTTGGCACTGATGTTGGGGGCGTTCTTCAGCTTTCGTTGCTTTTTCTCGTTTCCCTTTCTTCCCCGCTCCCTCTTATTATTTTTCTCTTTTCCTGTTCAGATAACATTTTGTTGCATTGTGAAGTATCTGAAGAAGAAGTTGAATTGCTCAGCTGTTGCATATACAATTACTCTCGTATTTATTTACTGCAGTTTATACAATCGATTGGCTACAAGATGTAATTAAATATTGTCTTAGTTTACCCGACTACGCTTGAATTGCATCAGTGCTCAATTTATAATGCTCTCTCTGACTGCTGCCGATGCTTGAATTGATTTGTTGTAGGCAGCAGCAACAGCAGCACCGCTATTTGGAGTCTTCAGCAGCTGGCTTTGTTTGCCGCAGCCACTGCAGCTGTGGTTGCAGCAAGGAGGGCAGAAAGAGGGGGTAGAGGGAAGAGCGGGAGCGCAAGGATAGGGTGCTCGGGGGCAGGCTCAAGGCTATGGGCTGCTACATGCAAATGAAAGGCGTCTGTTTGCCAACGTTGTCATCTGTCTGTTTGTCCCTCGTTCTCTCTCTGTCTCTATCTTGGCCTCTTCCTCATCTCCCTCTCTTTCTCTCTTTCCCACTCTTTCTATATGTCTATCTGCCTCTGCACTGACTATGCCTGCAGCGCGGTGTGAAAGCGTTGCTGTTGTGGGCGTTAGGTTAATGTTGTTGTTAAATTGCGCATTGTGTATGCGTTTCTGTGTGTGTGTTTGTTAGTTTGCGTGTTTATGTTTGCAGGCTCTTCAAGTTTAATCGAAATTAGTGCTGAGTTTTCGATTAAGTTTCGTCGTGCGTTTCGGTTTGTCAGCTGCAAATATTTGCAGCATCAACTTTGGCGCTGCTGCTGCTGCTGTTGTAAATTGCTTTGGGGGTAAAGGGAGTGAACTTTGAAGTTGTATCATGCAACTTCAGGCAACATTAACTGGCCACTTTACGAGCCCACACATTATACCAAGGTAATTTATTAATAGACTACGCAGTCTACGAAAGTTCACTTCAAAATCCACACCACACTTTCGCAGAAGTTGTTGCAAATAATGAACCTGTTTATCAAAAAAAGTAAAAGGGACACAGAAACTAGCTGAGCAGCCTACTGGGGATTGCTTGCCCAAATGAAATAATTCAATCAGAAAAGTTATACTTCTTCAACTTCAACATGCTGTGCGGCAGGCCGTGTGCGCTGCCTGTGTGTGCTGCTGTCAACCTCTGACCCCTTCTTGCCTGTCACATTTGCAAGTGTGCCAACGTGCGAGTAATTTCTATAAAAATGCGCAACACATGTCACACAAAAGTTTGTCGCCACTTTGTGCAGGCAGAACCCTTTTTTTTTATTATTAGTGTGTGTTGTTGTTCAAAGCAAGCCCCTAACTAATTTTGCATTACACACACGGCGTATGCGTAATTGGTTCTGTTGCCCGTTGACATATAACGTGTCATGCCTGAAAGTATGCAGCACAGTTACCGGTGCGGGCAAAGCTCATTGTGATCATCATCATCATCACCATCATCATGATCATCTTCAATGGCAATGGCGTTGTCATCAGCATTAACCTTAGACGTATTATTATCTCACTGAACATTCTGCCTAGAGCCAAGGATCCGTCATAGGTATTTAGTGGCAAGTGGATACAATGATATGTGGTTCAGTTGATAAAAAATTGTGGAATGGAAGTAAAGTGTGGATGAATTTCAAATTAAATAGAAGAAGGAAGTTAGTTTGCACTGTTTTATAATATTCGACAATGCATATGAATAAAGATACAACATAGTGCTAACTGAATAGAATAATTAAAATGTATTTTCAGCAGGAAAAATGCTAGATTATATAATCTATCTAATCGTATAATTATTATTCAATTTAATCTGATTTCTTTTCTTAATTTAAATAACTTTAAATGCCTCCCATCCAAGTTGACTTTATACATGGTTAGAGTATTCAATTGTCGACTTGCAGAGCTGAGTTCTCTTAGTTTTTTAACGCTGTTTTTTCACGCCTGTCTAGCAGTAGCAGCAGCAGCAGCAGTAGAAGCTGCCGCCGAGACTGAGAGCGGGCTTTGCGTCTGACATTTTGTCGTCGACGGCTCATCGCAATCATAATTTCCATCTTTATGAATTTTTAATGAGAAAAAACCGACTCGAACTGGTAAGAAGCAGAGGCAGAAGCAGTGGCAAAATGAGAAGAAGAAGGAGCAGGAGAAGCCGCCGCTTAGCACGAGAAGCTCCTGTCACTTGCAATTTCAACTAAATTTTTTATAAGACTGGCACGCAATGGCCTTGAAAAAGACATGCCCGGGCCTCAGATACGGATTGGGGCTCAGGCTCAAGGCACGGCAGGATCCAGGTCATGCCTTAAGCCCGGCCAGACATGCCGCGTCAAGTTGATGTTGTATTTAGTTAGGCAAATATTTGTTTGATTGGTTTTGCGATTTGCATTTGCGTATTTGAAATGTAAGCGATGCGAACAGAAAAGGAAATTGTGGGAGCAGAGAAACGAGAGAAGAGAAGAGAAGAGAAAAGAAAAGAAAACATGCAGACAGTATCTGCTCGCATTGATGGATGTGCTTGAATTAGGTGCAGCCTCATTGGTTATGGAAATGTAAAGAAAGCAGGCGAAAAGAAAATATTATTTATCTGTATACAGACAGAGCATGATTGAATGGGGCGCCATATGATAAATGACCGGGTGAATGCGGAGGCAATAGCAACCCGATGACGAGTTGCCCGCAAATGAGGATGCTGATGCACGCCAGAACGAGTTCTCTGGCGGAACCAGCTTAATTAAGAGCTCATTAAAGTATCTTTTTATATGGCAAGGACAAAGGGTTTTTGATTGAAACCAGCAGGGATTCAGCACTGCATTTACTGGCACTCGCATTAATTAGACCCGCAAACTGATTGCAAAGGCAGCCACCGTGTCCTTGGGCCTGCGAATGCGTATTTCAATTGAGAAAAACTCCACGCAAATTGCGAGCTTCCCTTAAAGAGAGAGAGAGATTAAATTTGAAGAGAAGCGAAAGGCAATAAACCTGCGGCAACATCCTGTACAAATAAGCCGGATGCGAAAGAAATAAATAGAAGAAATGAAGGAAACATTTTTTTAGTCAAGCTAGGGGGATGTGGATCGGCCGGAAAGTTGACCGACCCAGCAGCGAAGCATATTTAATTCTGTCTCACTTCTGCAGGACAACAATATTTTTATGTAATGACCTTAATATCTTCGGGAGCCTTCGTTAGAAATTCAAATGAGCTGCTAACCGTAAATTTGATTTATTTTAAATTCTCGTCAAATCCTTTTAATTAACGCAATTGTTGCTGGGGTTCTAGGCAAGCTCGGCAGAGTATGCGACAACTAATCAATGTTAATCCCTTTCTAACGAGTTGTCGTTAGCTCTACACACACATAAAGACACACACACACATGTGCACTCGCATGGCATCATCATCAAAATGCCTTCCAACTTTCAAGTCATCAAATTGCATTGTTGTTTCTGTTGTTGCTGTTGCTGTCATTGATGTTATTGTTATTGTTGGCATTTAACGATAATGTGCGCATATCGAGGCCATAAACAGACATTGCGAGCCAATATAAAATGTCTGTGCCAACGAGGCGTATGAAATCTGTATGCAAGTCTACGACATACTATGAATTTGTATCTAGAACTCTGCTTGTATCTGTATCTATTGCTGGGTCGACTCTATATGTGTGTGTGCTTGTTGTTGTGTGGGCGTTTAATGCGATTCGCTCTGCCTCAATGTCATAGACATTAACAAAGTTTTTGGGGCTAAAGATAAACTTGAGTTACATTGATACGAGGGTAGTTTCAAACTTCCCAACAAAGCGCATATCCTATGCGACAAAATTAACAAACTTTTGCACATTGTTCGCCATGAAAGTTCTGCGTTACGTCAAATGAATGGCAGGCTGAGTAACTATTTGAAAAAATAATGGACCCAACTGCAGAAAGTAGTGCAGAGCAGAGTTGGGTTGAGTATGTATTCTGAACTTAAAAATGAATCATTCTTACAAGTAACGAAAAGTTTTGCACTTTCCTTTCGACACTTTGCCTCGTGCAGCTAATTTATTTATTACTTCTCAACTGAACCTCGTAGTTCTCTCTGTCTGTATGTGTGTGTGTGTGTGCGGCGCTTTCGCAGTTTTTGTCTGCAAGCCTTTTCCGTTTCTGCGGTTGTTTGTTTATGCCAAATATTTGATACGGAAATATGTGTTAAATTCCATCTCTCGTCCGCTTATTCATTCCTCCTGCTCTTCTTCTATCCTGTTTGATGTGGTTTTTTGCTTGCTTGCAGCAGCCTCGGCTAGCCCCAGTTTGGTAAACACCACACACACACATCCACTCAAAATAAATGCAAACATTTTGCTCAGCTCTGTTTGACAATCCTTTGGCAGCCCGGCAAAGTATGCTACAAAATAGACAACGGCCTCAGCAGCAGCTAAGTGTGGAAGGGGGGGGTGGTGTGGCAGGAGGAGGATGCGCGGGTAGTGCGCCAGAAGTGGTGAGTAAGATATATATTTAACTGTTTGCCATATTATGGCTTTTATATTGAGTTGTTTTGGACTTATCTAGTTTACTGTCAACTGGCTCGATGGGACAAGCGATGCTTGTGCAAACAGAGAGCGCGCCCAAGTGCCATGTACCATATACCACATGAGCCACATGTACCAGAATGTGTTTTCTTTTCCTTCCACGTCTTTTATGGGGCATCGCATATAATCTTGTTTTTGAGTTTCACAACACTTTGCCTAATGGCATTGCCTATACTTAATGCTAATTTTGTTCTTTTCTTTCTTTGCTTGCGCTCAACTGATACCGTTGTTTTGATTTATGCAGTACAAATAAGTGTTCTTGTTTTTGTTGTAAATATGCCATAAATTACGTATACGTAGCGTGTAATATCTGAAGAAATGTAAATCATTTGTAAGGCAACTAACGCAAGTGCAGACGACGTGCCTCGCTGAGTGGTTACAGATAGAAGAGCATTAACATAAATTACCTTGCACAAGGGATCCAACGATGCCGATGCCCAGGGTGTTTGCTCCGACCGCAGCAGTCACACATAGATGCATACACAGATGCAGCAGGCCGGGATAGGACAAATACAAAGCCATAGAAATGAACTGGTTAAGTGGCCAAGATGCACACACACACACGCACACACACACAATCACATGCACAGTTAGAGAGACAGTCACAGTCGCAGAGTACACGCCAACTTTACAGTATATGTTATTTTAGCAGTTTACAGACGCATCATCATCTTATGGCTCCTCTCACTCTATGCATCCGAGGGAGCCGCAGGAGGTGCGCTGCCCGTCGCGCCACTGCCACTGCCACTTGCCGAGGAGGTACGTGAGACGCTGGCATGTCCCGCCATGCCCATGCCCAGGCCCATGCCCATCCGTTGCGGTGCTGTCGGCGTTGTAGGCTGCAACAGTGGCGAGTCGAGGCTACCGTTGCCGCTGGCATTTGCCACACTGGTGGCACGTGTCAGGAACCAGCAGTCCATGGGCGTCGGCTTGCCTTTCATAATGACCGGGCCGCGGTACTCCAGATGAAATGAATCGTCCTGGTTGATCTCCTGGCATAGCAGGCTGCAACGAGAGAAAGAAAGAAATTGCGCTGCATCAGTGAAGGGTCTCTTGAAAGATGATTTAAGACCAGCATGGTGAGTAATGTATAGTTCAAACAATGGCAAAGGCTACTAGCAGATAAATCTGCCATTGTAGAGAACAAGTTGCAGAAGTTAACACACCGTATGGGTAGCGTGTATTTAAATACATTACTATTTTTTCTCCGTTCTTTAATTGAGCACACACAACTATTCAATAAAAATGTATTATTTATTTTTCAAATTTCATTTATTGCAATTATTTTCTGTGTGAAACTTATGCAAATATTTATTTAATAAATTTTCCAATCAAATCATTCACACATTTTTGCACTTTTTTTTTCTCTTTTTTGGTGAATAGTGTTAAATTTGTCTGCATGAATTCGTTGCGCTTGTTGCGGTCGTATTTCCGTTTCCGCCTCGGGCACGGCTGCTGCAACATTTTATGTAAATACGCCATTTTGTATATGCGCAATATGTGAAGAGAAATGTGCACAGCACGCAGATTCAATTCAATTTTTGTACTCAGTAACTGATTGCATTCGTACTTAATTCAATTTGAATGATACGAAATTGTTCAATAGACAGACAGTTGCATTTTTTATGGGTAAACGCAGCAACCTTATCAACTCATCCCTAAATGGAGCCAATAACTTTGTGTATATTCAACAGATTAAAGCAAAGAATCCACTTGAAAGATTCTATTGATAATATCGCCCACTTTAATGTATTTGATTGTGTAATTGACCATGCAAACATTTAAGACATTGAGTAAATATTAAGTAATGGGGAAATGCGGGATGGGGGAGTGCATGAATATTTAATTGACGGTCGATATGCAAATTTGTTACAAAATACTAAATCAACAAATAAAAGCCAACTCGGGGGATTATTTGTAAGCTCATAAAGTTGTTCAGTTGCAATGTGCCTAATTGAATAATTGCTCTTTTAAACGGCTTAGTAATCGGAGGGGGGCAATCAAATTGCGATTGATTTACTGCGTTGAAAACTACATTATTATTTTGGCTTTTATATTAAGCCAAGTTGGATAAAGAAAATATTGAATAAATATTAAAATATTAATATATTATATACTTAATATAAATAATATCATAATAATATTATTTGTATTTGTTGTGTTGACGAAGTACTGTGATCTTGTAGATCTATTGAACCTTCTGCTGAGCTTAAAGATCTCTATGCAGTCCAGCTATTATAAGAATATCCATATTTTGCCTGGGCTGTTCGACTTTATATCGTTTACTTCGAGAGGGTGCTTGCCTAGAGATAGTTACAATGCAGAACATATTGTCAGTACGCAATGTTTCGGTCTCCAATTCTAGTTTGCTTAGGTGTGTTCTTAGCCTACAGTGGCCTGTAAGTAGCTCTTTGAGGATTCTCACTAGTTTTCCAGTCAGCTTTAGCATCCGCTGAAACCTCTTAAGGTAATAGCAGTCTAAAAGGGACTTCCATTGGCGAGAGTCTGGTGTTCGTTCCCAGTCTACGATACGGATCTTTGCCTCCTCTGACAGGTACTTCCTGATAGTGCTTCTCACTAACCCGCCAAACGGCTCTGGCCCCATCATTGTACATCATGTAGTGTATCAGCCTCCTCAGTTCTTGGTTTACTATTCTGTTCCAGTATCCATAGTAGAGTAAGGTTATTGGTTCTTACCTCGACTTAATTTTACAATTACTGACTGCCTTTACCGCTACCTGACTACCCGACAGTATTACGATATTCCATATAAATCATATAAAAATTGTAAATCCTTATAAAAAGAATTCTTCTCAATATCTTATATCAACTGATATTGTCATGAGCTAAGTTAAAAGTTGTTCAAACAAATGTGAAAATAATATATTAAAAACTTGTATTTATTTTGCGGTCATCGTATTTTAAATAAAAGAAATTCATGTGCGCGTTAAAAAAAATCAAGAGAGAGAGAGAGAGCTCAAGACAAGGCAGCGTACAAGTGGGTACAAGGTAAACATCAAGAGAGAGAGCGCACTTTAGAACGCATGGGGGGGGATGAAGAGAACGACAATACAGGTAAACAGCTTGAAAATTAGTTTGAATTGTTTTGGCTTCCCAGTTGGCTGACGGCACTTGAGGGGTACGAGTTGTGTATAGCTTTGCGTGGACTGAGGACTCTGTTTAATTGTTTACCAAGTGCAGCAATTGTTTGTTAATCATCTCAGTGAATTATCAACTATATATATATATTTTATATATTGCTGCAAATTGCCACCGTCACTGCTGCCACCTGTTGCAAGTAAATAAACTTACCGAATCGCAATAAATATGATTCATTGCATTCGTTCTCAATGAATTAATCAACTGCGAATGCAAATGCAAATACATCAAGTCAACCCTGGAACTTCTCTGTTTGTTTACAATATTTTATTTTTACCACATCGTTTTCACCATGAAAAAATCAATAGACTGAGCAAATGCGAGAGCGGACAGTCAGTGTGAGTGTGTGTGAGTGTGTGTTATGTTGTGTTACGTTCTTTCGCTCTTCCGGCAGTCTCCCTCAACGTCGCGACGTCCCTTGGCCAGAGCTTGTTCCTCTTCCGCCCTGTTCAAAATTCATTCGCTTCGGTGTGCGCAACTTTGTTTAACGTATTTTTTTTTAGTTCTGTGCACTTGCGCCTTAATCGAATTAATCGAAAGCCAAACTCAATTTGTGTTTTGTTCGTTTAATTTCTGTTTGGTTTTTAGTCTTTGCCTGTATTTAAATTGAATTGTGACATGTTTTTGCAGTTGTTCGAGGCATTGCAGTGGCTGGTAAATCAATTAAGGAGCCAATTCATTTCGGTTTGGCTGCTGCCGCTGCCGCCGCCGCTGCCACTGCGCCCCTTCTACGGCTTCCGGCCAGCGCTCGCAGCACAGCAGGCCCCCGAGAGCCGTGCCAGCTATCAGCGCTGCGGCAGGGCGCCGCGCAGGCAACTCGTCATGGACTACATCTTCGAATGCTTCTTCAATGACACCTTCGAGCACATTACGCGCAACGGGCTGCAGGATCGTCAGTCACGCCGTGATGTACTCGATCACCTCAGCGCCATTATTAAGGGCTGCAGTGAGGGCCAGAATGTGCAGACCGATGAGGTGGCCAGCATTGCGGTCTGCGCCGCCCTGCGATTTCATCGACTGGCAAAGCAAGCCAATGGAGGGAAGGTGAGCGAACTAAAGCAATTACGAGTAGTTTTCGCATTGATTTTCTATGTTCACTGATGAGTTCGTTGTCAAAGTGAAATGCAAATGTCTAAGGTAATAGAGTGTTTATATAAAGTTTAAGGTATATATGATATGATAGGAATATGTAATTCAACTTTTTGTTTCTATTTTGTTTTATATTATGAATACTTGTAGAGTACTTCAATTAATTGTAGAGGGTAGTAAATTAATTTTGGCCAGACGTGTGCAACGCACTTTGGAAACATCTCCGATTCTATAAAGTATATATCTTCTGAATTAGCATCGATATAGGAGTCGAATTAGTCATGTCTGTCCATTTGTTTTTCCCCCTGTATGTTGCAAAGTAGTCTCTCAGTTTTAAAGCTTTATTGATGCAACTGGGAACGTCAAAAGGAGCTGGATTGAACCGATATATCGTATAGCTACCATACAAACTATCGGCCGGTTTTCGTCATTTTTGAGATTTTGCAGCCAAGTTAGATATACATAATATATAAATAAAATTTCATCTTAATCAGACCACTATAACGTATAGCTGCCATAGGAACAATCGGCGGAAGTTAAGGCTTTTGTATAAAGATTTCCGAAACAACTTAATTTATGAGTGCCAAACAAAGTTAGAGAGTAATCGAAGTATTTTAATTCAACTCTTTACCATTGTACCTTTACCTATGTATGTAACTAGTATAGAAACGATCGGAGAAAATAACAACCTGCAAGGGTATAAAACCTTATTCATTCTTGCTGGTTTTATTTAATTTGTAAATAATATAATATTATTAGTAAATTCGGGTTTAATGTAATATCAAATATTGCTTGAATGTAAATAAAACAAGAGAGACAGAATGGTTTCATACCCTTGCAAGCTACATATGTACAATCAAAGAACTCGACGATATTAAATGTAATATTATAGAAGCATATTCTTTGAAAAAAAAAACAATATAGTTAGCTTTGTTCAGTTTATTATACAATTAGAAACAAATGAAAGCCAAGGCTTGCAAGTCAAGTTTATTTTTGAATATTTAGGTTATGTTGTGCATACCTGCATAAATCTATGTATATCTATTAAATTTGTACTCTTATATCTATTATTATTAGTTCCATAATTCATTTCTGTATAAGATATCGTATTATATATTCCACCTTGAAGGTTTTGCATTTTTGCCAAGCTATTCTGATACTTTATCTCAAAGCTGGCTGCATAGTCCCTATTCCAAATTCGGAACACATGTTTCCGGTGAAAAAGGCCTTGGCTAGCATTTAATTTAAATTCAAATGCGTTATACTATGCAAAAACTTTGTAAACGTATGCGTCGGTCCCCCTTTGTCTACCCTCTCTCCCTCTATCTCTTCCCCTCAGGTCTGCCTCATGGGGAAGTATCACAACATTTTGTATATTGCGCTGCGCACCTGCTGGGACTGGGGAGTGCGCGACTCTGAGGTGGTCGTTCGACTGTTGGGTAAGCCAAAGGCAGAAACTTAATAATTTAATACCCACAGTTGTGCATGGGGGGAAGGGGTGTGTGTGTGTTTGGTGTGCTGCCGTGTGTGCTGCGAACGTGGTGTGTTGCTTGGGGCTTGGCCTTTTGTTTTGCATATTTTAATGAATTTTATGTCAGCGCATCAGATTATGACACCCATAAGCAGTCGGGATTGGGAATGAGGATGCCAGGATTTCAGGCAGGATCTCATTTAATCACGTGTCTTTGCTAATTGCCGCATGAAATTGCAAAGACAAAAAGTGCTGCTAATGCTACCGAGTGGAGAACTACTTTCCCTCTCTCTCTCTCTCTCTGACTGTCTCCCTCTCTCTGTCTTGCTCTTGGCTTGTTTGTGCCTTGTTCCATCGTTAAACTTGTAAAGTGCCTTAAAGTGTTGCAAGTTATTTGGGCCATGTCTGATGTGCGTGTTGCCTCTAATTAAAATGCTGCGTAAATTTGCCCGGCCCTAAAGACTGACAGCATTAATGGTATGCCAAGGCCTGTATGTGTTTGTGTGTGTATGTGAGAGTGTTGGGGCACGCAATAAAACTGTTTGCCTTTTGATCGCGCGAGAATTTAAGCAAACTGATGCCGAGACTGTAACAGCGCGGAAATACTCAGGGTTTGCTCCCTTGGCAGCCTAAGTTTGCCTGCTGACATTTTGTTAGCTTCCGTTTCCCATTTCGCTGCTGGATGCCACATGTGAGTTGCCAAAAAGAGAAGCCAGCAGAGCGTGCGGCGTGCGACGGCAACAAGTGCGAGCCTCCTAATTGGCTACTTTATGTCTATAATCCTTCACAGACACACACATACTCGCACTCCCTTTCTCTGTCTTTCTCTCTTGCACACAAACTCTTCACTCTCTCCTCTCTCTCTCTCCACTCCCTCCTCTCTCTCTCTATTCTCTCCTTCACTGTCTTACTCCCTTTCTCATTTGCAGTTGCCATTTACGATTGCGAGAAGACGTTTGAGCGCATCTTTCTGGGCGCCCTATTCGGGCCACATGCTCCGCATTTCATAGCCGGCTGGCGCAGCGATTTCAAGGATCAGGTAAGTCAGCTGATTAACCCCATTCCGCTCTCTCTTTCTCTCTCTCTCTCTCTCTCTCTCTGTCCCTTTTACCAATATGGAAATGGAAATGAACTGAAACGTCTGCTTGTTTGTTCTGCAGCACGAGAATGTGCGCGCCATGGTCTACTTTCTGAAGCATGCCACACGCGAACAACTCACGCTGCCCGTCTGGATACCGCGCTACGAACAGGAGCGCCAGCTCAGGTGAGTTTGGTGACAACCCGGCTGAATTTATGACTGTTGGCAAACGATGCCATTGCTGCCGCCTCTGCCACTGAGTGCCCAAAATGCACACAAGCATTTTAGCCACGTGTGCAGGGGCGCAGCTAAGCGTCTGCAGGGTGTGCGCTGCAGAACGGCCTCCGACTGTAAAGGGCGCTCCGCTATTAGAATAAATGTGGAACAAGAATACATACTTTATGGGCTCTGCCACGCCTTCCAAGTAAAGTGTATAGTAATTGGAACAAGAATGTTTGAATATATTGGAAATATTATCAATCGAGGATAAGAGGGACCGAAGTATAGATTAAACCAAAAGTATTGCTAATTTCGACAATATCAAAGCGAGAAATAAGAAAGTTGTTCTTAGTATTATGTTTCTTCATTTTGTGTGGGCTTAAAAACATAATTTATTTAAAAGCAAGGCAGCTACACAAGTGGCACCCGAGAAGTGTTGCATACGGCACCCGATACCGTCGCTCCGTCCGTTGCACATGTGGCATATGTGACAAGGTTGTTCGTTGCTGCTTGTTATACTCTTGCTAAGGGTATGCAGGAGACTAAAGGATACACTCTTTGATTTGCAAATAGCTGTCTGTCTATTAATCTGTCATGTAACAGTTTTGAGGCCATCTTAATGGGACTTTCTAGAACTGTTTTCATTAAAGTGCATACATGGAATACATTTATAGCTTAAATCTGTAATGTTTTCCAACACTATGCAAGTAAGTATTGTACTCAATACCTCAGTCTAAATTTGATCAAGATCAGATCCCTATATTTCACAAGGAGAATCTCTGCAAAGAACTCCATACAAAACTTCTTTGTTTCTCTATAATTGCAAGTGTACCAAGCCTTCGGCATGCCGAATAACGCCTTTCATTCTTTGTTGTTGTTGCCTGTTAATTAGACTGTGTACTCGCATGTTGCTATTTTCGTTAGTTGCACGAACCACCGGTTACTGTTGCCTTCGGCTATGTGTTTTTTCGCGAGTCTAATTGAAAAATTGAACCCACAAACTTTAACATTGAGTGCAAGCTTGCTACAAAGTGTTTTCCATATTTGATTTTCAAATCAAAATGTTGAATGCTGTGCTTAATTTGATTTCAATAAACCAGAATTCCCTTTCTCTCTCTGTCTCTCTCTCTCTCTCTGGGGAAATGTTTAGAGTGAAAGACATTATGAGAGCAGCAGAAATTGCACAAGAAAGAAAGGATTTTAATTAAATTAATACAGATGGCATTGTTTGTTCGTCGTGCATGTTTGTCAGACATAATTGAGAAAAAGATGGCGACACTTTACAAGCACATACATTCACACACACACACACACACACACACATGTACGCTGTGAGACAATGGTTGCTTTGGCTTTCAATCTCGGTCGTTTGTTGCTTGGTGCCATGTATAATTAAGATTTTCACTTCCAACATGAGCTCAGCTCGTCGGCTGTCTCATTTTTTAGCAGCCAGAGATTTATGTGTGGCTGTCTGTGTGTATGTGTGTGTGTGTGGGCCTGTGTGTGTGTACTGCGATAAGCGGGCAACCAACAGGCAGCAGCAGCAGTGTAAACCTTTGTTATTTCTGCTTTGTTTGCCGGCGCACTCCGGAGGATTAAAGTCAAAAATGTGTGTAATAAGCGCACAAAGCGCCTGCCAGGATAACACTCAAGCTCGTTGATACAAGCCTACGCGAACTGCCAGACACTCACATATACACACACACACACTCATACACGCGCATAAACATCATAAGACAAACATGAGGAGCATGTTACAGAGGGTTATGCTGGCCTCGCACTTGACGTCTTCAGGCACGGCCAGGCAAATGAATATGCCTTAAGTGTGTGTGTGGCAGGATGTGTTATCATGTGTGTGTATTTCTGTGTGTGATATCGTAGTTGGAGTTGTGCAAATCAGCGCCAGAACTATCCCTCCTTGTACTAATAGAATTATAGTTATGTATAGGTGTATATATATATATACATATATACATATATTTCCTAAGTTCATATATTCTTCATCAGCTGACTCGATATAGTCTTATCTGTCCGTCTACCTATTCCTTTGTCTGTCAAAGTTTAGATCTTTATAGATCTCAATGATTATAAGAGCTAGAGCTAGCAAGTTTATTGATAACACTCATCTACCATATATTGCAGTGTCTCTATGTTATTAAAAAGTTGGCTACGCCTTCCTCCGCCTCTAGAACGTTTATAAGTTTTTAATATGTTCAATAACTATTCCCACCCAAATGTAAATTTGGTTGTAATTGGTTAATAAACAGGTTGAAATATGCATATGAATGCAATATGACATTAGAGTATTTGAGTAATCTGACCACGCTTAATGTGTCTAATGGGCCAACTCTGTCTCTTTTGAACATAACTTTTGCAAGAAATGACTGTTTGTTTGCTGGTGCTATAAAAAACTTATGAATTCTTTATATGGATAGCAGAAGAAACATTGGTGTTTACATTGATGAATTCTCGATAGAGTTAAAGTTATTTAAGAAATTTCCTTGGATTGAATAAGATTTATCAGTCACATCTAGAGGTGCCGAAACATCGATGTTTGCTGAGGTTTTTCATATAAAACATCGATATTTACAATATAACACCTCTAGTCACAGCTTATTTGTAGCCCTCTTTACTTAATTTTCCATGTTTTCATTAACAAACCAAAGTTTTTTGATAGTGATAGTTTGCCATTAGAGAGACATTAGAAATGCTTGCTTTAATCCATTAATAACTGATAATTTCCGATTACAATTCCTTGTGATAACTGTAAACATTCTCTTTAAACAGACTTCCTGCGAATTTCAATTAAATTTGCCACTAAATGTCAATGATAATATTGAGGTTAGTTTAGGGACTAGTTTTGGCGTGGCCGGGCCTTCCTTGCGTTCAACTGGACTTGGACTTGAGAGATAAACTTTAAATTAATTTGTCGACAATGCATGCCTGAGCTGAACTTGCGAGGTAGACTCGCATGTGTGTGTAGACTCGTATGTGTACATGAGTGTGTGTGTGTGCGTGAGTGTGTGCACAAGGAAATCACCTGAATGTGCGTTAATTTCGCTTTATTGTGGTTTGGCCCTTTATGCGTAGGCATAAAGACGAACTGAGGCACTAACAATGCGAGGCTTTTATGCCTGTGTATGTGTTATATGCGTGTGTATGTGTGTGCGTGTATTGCGAGTGCTCTTTGTGTGTGCGTGCATCGTTGTATTAGTATCATTGTCTCGAGCGTGCGTGGCGAGTGTGCGTACCGTATACATGGTAATTCCACAGTGGACTACGCTGCGTATACGCAAAATGCGAGAGATGCCCAAACAGCAGAGCACTAAGAGCCACAAAGCAACACGCAGACTATCTAATTTCAGCCGTGCGTACTCTGCAGCTGCTTCTGCTCTTACAGAAGGGGCTTAAAAGCAACGCCTCTTTGCAGATAGGTTGAGATAGGCGCGTCCATTAAAGCAACAATGTGTGGCCCGAGGTTCTACGCAATTTTCCATTTCCATTTTCGCATTGCCTAAAGACCTTGACCACTTAGAGAGCACATTACAAGTGTAAATAAATATTTAACCATGCCTGTTTCTTGCTTGCAGATTCATCGATGTTCCCATCGAGTCGTGTGGACGCTCGTCTCCGCTGCGCATTGCGCTGCAAGCGAATTCACCGGAATTGCTGCTAATACTGCTCAGGTAAGTTGCGTGCCACCCAAGAAGAGTACGGTAGGCAGTGGGCGGGCCTGGCGCACTTCAATTAGCGCGAAAAACTGTGTTAAGTGAGGGAGCCACTTGATGGTGGCAACGCCGCAATATATGCAACATGAAACTATCTGCGCATCGCTTAGCATAATCAAGTGCTGCGACTGACAATGCAGAGACTGACGGGCCACGCCCACTGCCCATGCCGAGCTCTTGAGAGAGATGCAAATATTAACATTAAATATGAAAGTCGCTGCCAAAGCGAATTTGCATGACAAGGCAACGCGTCTCCACAGTGTCTCATGGTCGCCAGCAAGCAGCAAGCAGATTGCCGCAACTTACAAGTGTGCACTCAGCAGCAACAACAACAACAACAACATCAACAACAACATCAACAACAACAACAACAGCAGCAGCAGCAACAACAACAAGGCACAGCAGACGAAGAAGAAGAGCAATAAGAACAACAACTAAACTGCATAGAACTTATATGTAAACGCTCTCACAGTCTCTGCTTCGTCCTTGGATCTAGCTCCCTCTCTCTCTAGCACTCTCTCTCTCTCTCTCCGTTTCACTCTTACTCATTGCGGTTGGCAATTTATTGTTTTATAACTTGATATTGCCCGTTGGGCATTTGCCACAGTTGTTGTCGTTGTTGCTGCTGCTGCTGCCTCGCCTCATTGCTTGCACTGCTTTTGGCAGCCAGGGGAAGTTTTCAATTTTTGATGGCGCGCCAAAAAGTATCTTTTGCATAAAATGCGACTATTGATTGCCAGCCAGAAAGATGGCCAGCGATGCCAATGGCGATTGCAATAGCGATGGCAATCAAATCAAAACAGGAACCGAAATTATAAACGCAGTCAAGCCGAACCAAAGTAGCAGATACCCTCTCACCTAGTCGACCTTATGCTTTGCGGTTCGGTTTCTCTTTTTGTCTTGGCTTACGGGTATGCTAGATTTGGGGTACATACAAAATCAGTAAACTCTATTAAAGTCAAATCAAAATATGGTATTTTCTCTTTGTGGAAGGGAGGAAAAAGATACATATTCTTGACCATCACTAGCTTAGTGGATTTTCCCCTTGTCTGTCTGTCTGCCGTATGTGTTATGTCTGTCCGTCTCTGAGTCCGTACGTCTGTCTGTCCGTGTGTCTGTCAAAAGTTAAGCTCAATAAGAGCTAGAAACACCCAATATGCTATACAGTTTTCTACATATCATTTAGAGACCTGCATGAATACTTTCTTTTTACTGTAGTATGCAAGTGAATACTGCCTCCAAAAAATACTGTACTCATTTTCTACTGTACACTAATGAAATAAATAATGAATGTTTGAATGAATTACACTAGCTGTTTTGACAGACAAAACTACAATATTTATTTACATTCGAATGAAATGAATCATTTGCCTTTTGGATGCATTCAGGTTTTTAATACCAGACTCACATAAAGTTTATTTTAAGTTTTGGTTATTGCAACTCCAATTTTCTTTTGCTAGTGCCTCTGAGAGCGAGAATATTGCTTTCATCGTGACAGAAGAATTTGTACAGAATTTGCTGTTGAGAATTATAAGGGTCGGGCTGTAGCTTACGTTACGTCATGTCAAATAAGGAATAAGTAACTATTAAATCTGTTCCAGTTTTTGCTCTTACTTAATATATTTATTATTTAATTTCAGCTATGATAGTTTTATGCGTATCAATATTTCAGATTTCGCATTTGTTCAATAAGTATTTCTAGAGCACACTTTGCTCTCTTATTTTAAAATTCGCATTATATAATGAAAAAAAAACCACGTCCCAGTGTTCTAGCGTGTTTTCACTGAGCATTTCCCAAACAAGTTTCACCATTTCACCTTGACGTATATCTCTATAAAAGTCTTGATTGCATGATCTCGCTAAGAGGTCGAAAAAAATGTTAAGCACACGATAAAAGGCGAGCTAAGGCAAGGCAAGTGTGGGAAGGGGTAAGTAAGGGGAAGTAATTCAGGTAGAGCGAAGCCAGGCGAATGCTGGTTATATGTATTCCCATTGAGGCAAAGGGTCTATCAGCTCTTCTCTGTTGCTGTTTCTGCGTTCTGCATCATCGCCTGGTTGCCTGTTTCTCGATTGATTTCGTTGCTGATGTGGCCATAAATTGTCGATATTGTTTACATTCTGATTTGAGTTTCGCTTGCTGCTTTACGCTTTGCTGCATTCTCATTTAAAATTGGCCATAAAATATGCAAATTGTGGCCATAACGCGTTGTTGTTGATATTGTTGTTGTTGCTTCTCACCTGCGCAACATTTTCACTTGTAAATTAAAATGCGAAAAGACAATATTATAAATTATGCTGCAAATGTACAGTTATGCACTCACATATACATATAAATTGCGCTGCTTATCAACGTGATGCATAAAGAAGTGAACCTCTTTTTTTGACAAGCAGTTTGAAATATGACAACCCTGTTACCTTTGCCCCTTTGTCGCTCGTCATGTGCACTTCATTTACAAAATTTACCACACTGCACACACGGCTAACGCAGCGTATGTGCGCTCTATGTATACGCCGCGTTTGCCGTCGTCGCCATGTGCCATCCGTGTGCATATGACAAGGGCGTCGACTACATGACCGCCAGCTTGGTGTTCATTATTTCATTTGCACACTGTGTTTATCAGCATTTCAAACATTTATTTTCCGTTCTACCTGGCCTCCTTTGCTTGCCGTCGGTATTGTCGTCTACAAATTACAGTTAACAACCGCACAGAGAACATTTGCCCACCTCTTTGCCGAACCACAAGCTAACCAACTACGTGCCTCACTAGCAACGGGCAACTTGCAACTGGCAGCTGCCACCTCGTTGCACGTAGCCAGCAGTTAGCCGCACTCGTGACCGCTTATCATCTTTGCAGATATGGCGCCTCGCCGCTGCCACCCGATGGCGGCAGCTCCGTGACGATTGCACTGCTCGACAAACTCATCGAGAATGGACGCAATTATAGCTATGAGTTGGTGCTGTGCCTCAAGATACTGCTGCGAAATATTCCCATGATTGAGATGCCGTTTAAGGTGAGTTGAACATTAAACGAGTGAGGGGTGAAACGAGTGAAACAGACAGAAGGAACCCCACAAACTATATATTTATTTTTAATCAGCATTAACAGTCAAGTTGATATCGCCATGTTCATCTTTCCGTTTTTCTGTTGGTCTGTATGAATATCGCGATCTCAGAGACTATAACAACTAGGACTACAAAAACTATACAAAGAATGTCTAAATATTGCACGCAGCTACAGCTCATTTTATATTTTGGCCACGCCCTTTTCCGCCAGCGTAAATCGATAAAAAAAATCGAATTTGAAGCTTATTTTTAATGGAGGACGGTTTATTTTTTTTTAATAATCACAATAACTATAAGCATCCAAATATTTTCTGAAAATTTGGTTGCGATCAGATAATTATAATGGAAGTTATTTGAGAAATAATTTTGAAGAGGTACAGATTTTCGCTCCCTGCAAAGTATGCAACACAAAATACAATACAATAATATATATTTAAGAAATCGTTTTAGTAAGGTGGGTAGCAGGTATATAAAAGTCACTCAACCGATGCTTTCTTAATTGTTTATGATTTGAATTTATGTAAAGATGCTTGATGTCTTATAGAAGAACATTTTATCGAGAGTCTTTTACTTATAACCTAATACGTTTTCTGGAACTGTCACCAACTGAGGCAACGCCTCCATATGCCATTCTATATTAACAAATGAAATTCTTGCTTCTTTTTGTTGCTCTTCTCTTTTCAGCCCCTTTTATATGCGTCGCGTCGTGAAATGTTCTTTGAGCGCTACGGACGTCTTTTAATGGACAAAATCATTGGCAGGGAACAGGTTTACGGTGTGCCCACGCTGCGTCACTTCTGCCGGTAATTATCAAACTGTAAAAGCCGAACTTTTGCCAGGTCCAGCTTCTGCTGTCCACTTGTCTTTGAAGTCCAAGTTGGGGACAATGGTATGATGGGTTTGCAGAAGACCGGATGGGGGTATTGTATAAAGATGAAGGGAGAGAGGGGAACTATAGGGCTTACTGTCAGCGTTTGACAGGCAGGCAAAGCACATGGCTGCTGACGTTGCCAACAAGTTGGAAGTTTTTTATTCAATTACTTTGGCTAAGATTGCTGCCGCTGCTCGCAACGCTTGCTTGACTTTCTATACGGGTCGCACAGTATTCTGATAAGCCGGCAAATTTAATAAGTATAAAAGTCAAAGCAACGACGGCCCAAATGTCTGTCTATATGTCAATCAGATAGACAGACAGACAGACAGTTTGACAAACCGTTTTGTTGACGCCGTCAACGAAGAACTGAGGCGACTGTGTCGACTTCCAACTTGATGCCTCTTAAATTTGGCTGCCTTTTTGTTTAGCTCGACGCCTGTTTATTATGTGGTTTTGTCTGTGTCTGTGTTTGTATGTGTGTGTGTGTGTGTGTGAGAGGATTATGCGAAAGTCTAGTCCTCATTGTGGCCTAATGCAAAATATCTGACGCAAAGCTGCGTGAAAGCAGCCAAACGGGCAAGCAACCGAGCGGCTAAGCGACTCAACGGGTCAGCTGCTGCAGCTGTTGGGCAACTTTAATTGAATTTCCTCTATAAATTTGATTAGCACTCGAATTTAATCGATAATCTGGCTGTCAGGCCATCGACTAATTTGATAAGTTGTCAGCGCTAACTTTCTGTGGTTGCCCCATTTGATCGGGTTTCATCGTGACCCTAACTTGTTGTACTATTTGCCTTGCTGCTTGTTTGCCATTTGCCAACTCACGTGTCACATAAAACTGGCAACGACTTTGTACCATTCACCCGGCTAGTACTAGTGCATGCCTTATACCCTGTACAGATGAGTATTTGCGAAAGGGTCTGCCAAAGTCGAGCAGCAACAAACGAGACTAAAGTGGCTTGAATAACTTTTGTTTTTTGTCCTATCGGATTAAAATTCGGAGAAGAGGTAGAGGTTATATTCAGCTTTGAATATGTTTATGTTAGAAAGTTTTATCTTTTGGGTTGGGCGTCGCATTCAATATTTGAAGTAAACGTTATCTTCATATTGCTTACAGAAACCTTCTTGCCAAATTTGGTGTCTCTAGCTTTTATAATAGCTGAGATCTGCTTGTTCATACAGATAGGAGGATAGACAAAGAGATAGCTTGGCAATGGGAATGATAGGAATAGAAATCGGAATACCCTTTATGTGCTAGTCTTTTATTAGCTAAGCAAGCACATCCTTACTTGTTTTCTCTGCTCTACTATTTGCCTGTTTGGCTAGCTTGTTTTTCTTTGGCCAACCGCGTACTGCTGCATATCACAACACGACTAGACAAGTGTATATAGTCGTAAGATAGGTTATAGTTAACACACATAAATGCATACAACATGCGTGGGTAAATACAAATTGAAGCAGTATATGATCAGAGTCAATTCAGTATGTATTGAATTGCATTGGCTTGGTCCATTTGCAGTTGACTTCGATTTTTGGGGCTGCTACTCCCCGTTTTATTTATGCAAACTTCCATTGGCAGTGGCAATTTCTTTAACATTTCGTTTCGCTGCGCTACGCTTTGATTTAAATTCACCCACAACACTCGCAAATTTAAGCTTCATGTTGCCATATTGCGCATACGCTTAGTGGGCCAGTATTTTGTCGTTTGTTGTCTGCTGTGGGCTTCTTTTATGGACTTTTATGGCCGCTTAGTACTGGCTTCCGCTTTGGGACTTGCTTCATTGATTGCCGAACTTCGTAGAGTGTCGTAATATGGCCAAAACAAAAGCACACTTCATTTACCAACTCAATAATGTTGACAAGATAAATTAACAAGTACATAAAAAGTTTCGCCTCAAGTGCAACAGTTCGCCGTATTGCTTGTGGCCAGTATAAACGACAGATTAGCATTATGTGGAACCCGATGACAGTGCGTCTGCAAAGCGATTGCCTTGTTGTGTCAGACCAAAAGGTTGGCATTAAAAAGTTTACTGCCAAAGCGCGCTCTCTCTCGCTCTCTCACTCATCAAGAGCAAAAGTCTGGATTGAAGCTAGTAAGCAAAGAAAATAGAAAAAAAGTAGAGAATCAAGCTCACAATTTCCGACACTTGAACTTCTTCGCTGTGGAAAGCGCAACTTGCCGAGAGTAAAAGTAAAGTTTATAGAAATTTTCTTACAACAAAAGTTTTAAGCACATGAACTTTGCTGTGCTGTGCTGTTCTGTTCTCCTACCTACTTTCTATGTGAGCTTATTATCTGAAACTTAAATTAATTTATAAAATATGTTGCAAAGATTGACAGACTGAAGGGAAGATTTCAAAGTTGCCTGGATACCGAGTAATATGTGGGAAATATGCTTAAAGACTTATGTATGTAATATATTAACTTGCCCCACAGCTGCCGCATTCGCGATATACTGCGCGAACGTTATCAGCTACCGAATGGCATCGATACTCTGCGTCTGCCTAAGCGCCTTCAGCGCTATATTGATCTAACCGAAGAGCTGGAAGCAGTCGCAGGAGTGGAGCTGCATTCGCAGTCACAGTCGCAATCGCCGTCGAGTGGGAAGCCAATGCAGAGCCGCCTGTCAAATGCCGTGCCCAGATTGGACACCATACCCAGCAGTGCCGAGAGCGACGACGAGAGTGAGGATGAGAGCGAAAATCAAATGCAGTTACTGGAGGCCGTCACGGATGCTGAAAAGGCAGCTGTGGCTGCATTTGTGTCCACCGGCAATGGAGCCATCACTGAAGAGGCTAAGCGGGCTGCTGTGGCTGCCTATCTACTGGCTAATGAAGCACGCGTGGACAGTAGGCTCAGTCCCGGTTCCACTCCAACTCCCACTCCCAGTGCCAGTGCCAGCCCCAATGAACCGAATGAGCTGGCTGAACTAAGCTAGTTACTGTTGTTGCTGTACTCACCGATAGGTCTCCTCGCTGATGTTAATGCGACCGGGCACTCCGGTGGTCTCAGTGCGGCTGGTGAGATTGACCGTGTTGCCAAAGAGGCAATAGCGTGGCACACGATTCCCGATGACGCCGGTGACCACCTCGCCCGAATGGATGCCAATGGTGATTTGCTGCAAGGGAAATGAATGGTAGACATAAGGTACAAATAACAATTAGAGCTGCTAATCGAATTTATAAAATACCAAATAAAATGTAACTTCACACCAAGAACACAGAAAAACAAAGAAGAAATGCTGCCACACGCGGTGGCAACACTTCATTGTGCTAATAAACTTTGGTAGCCGCAGAACTTGGACTGTGCCAGATCCAACCAGACCAGGCCAGACCAAAGCTAACAAAATGAGAAGGTCTCGAGTTGTGTAGCCAAATGCCTCAAGTTTTCCAGTTTCCTTCGCTTTTTCCAGTTGCAAGCCAAACCGACGAAAAGTTGCCACAATTACTTTGAAAAAGTTGCACTTGCTGCTGTCGCTGCTGCTGTTTCTGCTGCTGCTGCGGTGGCCAAAACTTTTCTTTAATTAAATTTAAAGCGAAATGAGCTGCGGCTGCCAATGCGACTAAGGCGAGAACGTAGTTAGAGACAGAGAGAGGGACTGGCAGAGGGAGAAGGGAGGGGGGCAGCCCTGCGTGATGACGCCAACGTCGGGCGAGGCAGAACTATTATGTGTGCTGGGTTAGTACTTAGAATGGGATAATCTTTCGCTGCTGTAGTTACGCCTTGCAGAAAGTTAAGTTGTCTAATGAGATTGCTCGATACTGAAACTACCCATTAACATAGCACACTGCTAGTACAGGGTACACACGCATTACGTTCTTCTAATTGCATGACGAAGTAAAAGATATAAGTTCACACAAAAGTCCCGAGTCTAAAAAGTCCTGCAAACTTTACTTAATTATTGGGCAAGGCTGAGGCAAAATCAGCTTTGTATTTCTTGAATGCATTCACAGTTGAAATGGAAACTAAAATAAATAGTTGCAAGTAAGTAAATCGAATCAACGCTCCACCTTCGAGCATGTGGCCACCTAATGCAATTTTGATAAGTGAGTCCAAGTGGGTTAGCTTAACATATAAGATTAAAACTTTATCTGCAGGTACAGTGAATAAACCATGCCCTGAAGAGGATTCATAGAATATGCTGAGCCATTTATAGGCTGAGTGAATTAAGGTTTAGTGGTGCACTCATGTTTGTAATCGTGGTCGGTATTCCGCCGATTCGAAACGATGGATTGTAAAGTTGCCATAGAAACTATGTGCAGATTTGTATTATTTTAAAATAATATGCAAATAATATGTTTGTAAAATTGCATTAGAATCAAAACTAGAGTTTACAGTTATTATATTATAGCTGAAACGAAAGCAATGATATTCCTTTACATACATATAACTAGCATAGAAAATTATTACTAGTATATAAAGTAAGTATAGGAACAATCGTTGATTTAAGTCAATGGTTGAGAGAGTATAATAGCTAAGGTGTGCCTAATATAGCCTTTCTATCTTGTTTTCCTTCTTGTAGCAAGTCTTATAAACAAATTTTAAATGTATTATTATTTCATATATTTTATTCCCTTCGCTAGCATTGCCAACATATCAAAAAGTTTGCATATGAAATAAATACAAAATATGCAAGCAAAGTTCACTCAAACAATTGTGCCAATATTTATCGATCGAGGCGGCAAAAGGAAGGAAGGGAAGGGGATCAAGTAAAAAACTTGGGAAAACTGTATACCATGATTGGGCGCAAAAAGTGGCAGAGCAGCTATTTTTAGTTTGCTATCGGAATCTAATGAAGCACAAAATTGTAGAGCAAACTGTGTGCAAGTGTGCCGCATGTTAATTGCATTGGGGGCGTTCTATTTGAAGGAAAGAAAATGTTTGTAGGGAAGGGGATGATTGCAAGTCGGATCTGTCGGTTCGTTCTATTTTCTGTTTTTTCTGCAAGTCATCGCAAGGCTGCGCACATGCATCAAAGATTCCGTGAGTGTGTGTGAGTGTGTGTGTGTGTGGGTTGTCTGATGACAGTGGGAGCAGTCGGTACGTGTACGTGTATCCGGTTACATTACCAAAAGCAATCAGTCAAATATGAAATACTGGCAGCCGCAGTAGTTGACTGCGCTGGTGGCATGCAACGAGAGAGAGAGAGAGAGAGAGCAAAAGACAGATGAATGGCTTAAGATGACACAGTTGCCACGAGTTGCCTCAAGAGTTTGGGCAGTGTATGTTTGCGGGTGTCTACTGTACGGGGCAAAGACGAAAAGGCAACGCAATTTGAGCAAAAACAACTCTGACAATAAAGCCAAGCGACATGAGCTGAGCATTCGAGGACGAGTTTCTCCTGTGCTCCCCTTCCCTCTTCGCTTGTATATGTAGTTATGGCTTGTTGCACACACAGACAAAAGAAATAGGTGCACACACACACACACACACACGCACACACAAAGCAGCTGACAAGCCACAAGCATTGTCCACATGAACTACAACGTCGACAGCGCTGCCTCAGTCGACGCCGCTTGGCTGCTGTAATTGTGAAGGATGCCATCAAGTGGGCAACCCGCCGCTGTCATGTCTGTGTGCGTGTATTTGTCACAATGCGTCTGAATCGAGCATATGCACACAGGCACACACAGATACACACACACACACATATAAAGCTGGCGTATATTTTAAGCTCAAGCACTCAAAGTAAAAGTGTTTAAGCCCAAAGAGAAAAACCACAGTAGGCCGCCCTTCTGTGCCTCCTGCTGCCTTCCTCGGCTCGACGTCTCAGCTGACGGTTGACGGTCAAGTGCTAAGGATGCCAAGGTCTATCCGGCGAGAGAAGAAGGCAGTGTGGGGTTGCCTGTCGCAGAACTTGATGCCTTGCTCTTTGACATTGCTTGGAATTCATTTTAGAAATTTGCACAAAATTTGCTCAACTTTTTGCAGAAACTTTTCGATACTGTAGCATCACATGAAGTTGTTGTTAATATTTTACGTGCACTTGCCACTCAATCCATGATGCTGTGCCCCATTGATGTTCACACACCATTGAGCCGAATGTTGCCACTCGCTTCCCTAAACCCCATCGGCATTCGCCAAGCAAATTGCGCGAACTTGTTCAAGTTGCAGCTTCACACGAATGCGCGACAGCGTGCCAGACATACAGACAGCCAGACAACCAGATAGTCAGTTAGGACAACTTTCAACTGCTTTCATTGCGCACAATTAGGAGGCAAGCAGGCAACTGGCACTACTGCCACGCCCACTACTGGCAGTCTACCCCTATCCACTTGAAAAGTTGTACATTAGTTGTGCATACAATTTGCAGCATTCACTTAAAATTGTCACGCGGCACGTGCAACGCGGCACGTGCAACGCGCCACTGTGCAACGGACAGTGCGCACAACTTTTGACTCATAATTACGAAATTTGCGAAATTTGCAAACTGCAATTCTTGAATAAGTAATGTTCGACGCGTTAACTGCTTGTTTTTTATTAATTTTTAAACAAACTAAGCAAGTTAGTTGGCGAGTTTTTAACTGGTTTTTCATTTTTAATTAAGATATATGTTAAAAAGGAGTAAAATAGGTTGGCCGTCAAATGAGTGATGAAAGGTACAGTCGTGGGCAGCCGTCAGTAAGATCTATTACACTTCCCGTAAAACCCATTGCAAGTACAATTTCTTACAGGCAAATATATATCTGTTGCAAAAACTATTGTATACCTGCAGGCGCAACCACTTGCTCATCACTATGAAAGAGTTGACATCAATATGTTTTATATTTACAGTCCGTTTGAATTAAAATTTGGTAGATGGTTGGATATTAATATCATATGACTATATGCCAAAGTAAAAAATTTTAGATATAATATGTCTCTTACAAATCGTATGAAACAAATTACAAATTGATTTGCGACAGCGGTGGGCGTGGCACTCAACATTTTATATAAAGTGTATTTTCGTAGGATATACAGGAAACTTCATGCTAACTTTGGTGACTCTAGTTTGCATGTTAGCTGAGATCTGTATATTCATACAGACAGTCGCGTCTCTTTTTGTCTTTAGAAATACATGTACAAACTATGTATATCCATATTGGTTTTATTTTTGGTCGAGGGGTAACTATTCATATATATACAACTAAAGTCATTCCAAATTATATACTATCAATATATAATATCAGTTGATAGCCTCAGAAACGATATGGTATCTCCCAGTCACAACTCTCTATCGAGCAAATGACGAGCAAATGGCAAATGACCAATGACTATGGAAGCTAAACTTACCACTGGATTGGAGCCCATTTTAACGTTCTTGGCCATGTCCATCATGTCCAGAGCAACACGAGCCATGCACTTGGCGTGATCCTCACAATGGTCTGGCAGCCCAGAGACGGCCATGTACTTATCGCCGACAGTTTCCACCTGAATGGAAGACAAAGAAAGAGAGAGAGGAGCGAAAATGTGAAAACGTTGAAAATGTGTGTGAGGGGAACATTTGTGGGCGGGGCCAAATTGTCAGTTGACCCAAATAGTCAAAAATATTCGGTCTGTTTGGGCATGCAATGTTTGCGCACGGAAAAGGTGTAATTAAGTTCAATTTGATAGCCTCGCATTGACACAAATCAGTTGGAAATTAATCGAATGTAGCTTATATACTGCACATAGGTCCATAGGTACTATATACATATATAGGGTGTGTATTTGCACTCACTTTGTATACGTTGAGGTTACGCTTGGAGTCGGTCAGGGCATCGAAGACCGTGTAGAGTTCGTTGAGCATTTTCACAATTTTCATAGCGCCCTCGGGATCCGTGTTGGCCGCACAATATTGGCCAAAGCCCACAATGCCGGAGAACATAAGCGTTACCGAGTCGTAGCTGTCAAAATACAGTACAATAAATAATTTTGCAAATGGCAAATTGTTAATATTTATGACGGAGATGCGAGCAGAAGGAGGAGGAGGCCAGCAGCGGCCTTGGGCTCGATGGGTGGGCTATACAAGTATATGGCTTACCGTTTTGGCGGCACGGGACGCTGGTGTCGTAACTCATTTGCCACAGACTTGGGCAGCACCGAGTAGAGCAGCCTGTCGGGGGGTGTCCAAGGCGGAGGGGGAAGCAGCACGACCAGAATGAATGACAAACAAATGCAAAGAAAATGTTCGAGTAATTTTAATTTCGCGCCTGAAAGCATGCAATGATTTTTGTTGCTCCCCATTCATCGGTCTTCCGAGCTTAATGTGTTTCTTGCCTTCCTTTTGCTTTCGCATTTGTTTTTGCTTCTTCTTTGACTCTCTGCATCATTTTTCTCACCTGTCCGTTTTCTGCTTCTCACTCTCGAGGTCACGAAATGTTTGCTGCAGCTTATCCGTGAGCATTTCCAGATTCTTGGTCAACTTGTATTCCGCCTCGAACTTCTCGGACAGCAGCACCAAATCTCGCGCAGCATCGTGCAACGGCACATCCGAAATGTAGAGTCCCTTCCTGGAGTAGAAGAGAAATGACACACATTTTATTTAACTTAGGTCTATTTGAATTCCCTTTTAGCTTCTGCGAAACTGCGATAGAAAATATAATAAAATGAAATAAAATATGTAAAAGCAGAAGGATACAGACTGAGCTCTGACTGTATCCAGGTGTGGCAAGGCATGTTTACTGTCGCCAATAAATTTTGCAGCGTATATTGCCATTTCTTTCAATTTAAATGCAAAAATAATAAACAACCGACCATAAACTGTCAGCCAGTGTGCCATAAATCACTTTTAAATAATAAACATGAGCTGCAGTTTGATTTCCCAAGATATATGATTGTTATAGTTATGGTATCGTGTGTTTATTCTCGAGATATATTATTGTAGCTGATATAGTATCGTATACTGCTTCCCAATGTGCCCAAGATATATTATTGTAAATGATATAGCATTGTATATTGATTGCTGTTTCTCACTCACTTGGTTAGATCATCCAGATTCATGACACTCGGATAGCACTGAAACAGTATGCGATCTGTCTCTGGTATGTACATCATTTGGCCCTGCAAGTTAGATGGGATAAGATCAAGTTAGTCGAGTGTACGGCAAGGCCCATTACAATTATAATAAAGTTGGACTTTATGTTGCAAGCCGCAAGCCGCATTAAATTTTATGCACAATTTCAATTCCAATCTCAATGGCGGCGGCTGTGCGTATGCGGCCAATTTGTTTATTCATTTCATTATGCTGCCATTGTGCGAGTATCTCTGTATGTCTCTATATATGTGTATGTGTGTGTGCGGTCACATATTGAAATCAATGCGGCTGATTGCAGAGCAAGACCGCAAGACAACAACAGAAACGAACACAGAACATGACAGAGAGACCACAAAACTCATTCACCTTCAGTCTCAGAAAACGCTGTTCGTGGCGGCTACTCATGGCGCCCTGCCTCGTCTGGAGCACATAGATGGTGTTTATGTGCGACAGGATGTTCTCGAATGTAAGCTGCAGGTGTGGTCGAATCGCCTCCACCACCTCTATCAGCGAGCAGTTCTCCTCGGCCACTCTGCCGAGAGGGAGATGGAGAGAGAAAAGAAACGGGATTAGTTGGCCAAAATGGCTCAGCCTTAATGGGTAATCGCCAACACAAGAACAACAACAATAACAATTGCGAGTACAATGGGCCTGACTCATTATACCTACCTGGGTATAACGCGGGAAACGGCCTTGCCGGCCTGCACGACTTTCATTTGTCTATCGAACATCAAATGGAAGGGAAAGACCTTGCAGAACGTGGCTGGCGAGATGAGGGGAGCTGCAAGAGACGGACAGTGGGGAAGGGTTCCAGCGATTAGCCTGGCAATTAGCCAAATTAATAGAGAGCATGCTTGGATAGTACCTTCGCAGAGAAACTCCATTTCATCGTTGGCCGCCTGCTCGTCCTTCTTGGTGTCCTGCTGCGACTTGGCTGCCACATTGATTTCCCGTATCACAAACTGCACATGGTCATAGCGCTCGATGTCGTCGCTCTTGTTCTTCAGCAGGCGCAGGCACTTCTGCTCCTTATCGCTGCCCTCGCAATCAAAGCTATCCTGTGTGCCCACTGTGCCCACTGTGCCGCTGCCCTTCGATGTGGCCGGCAATTGGTCGGCAGCTGTAGGGCCAGAAGATTTTCAATTGAAGATTAGCTTAGTGCAAATAATACTTGACTTGTTTCCCCTCCCCCCCCTCAATCCCCGATACCCAAGTTGCGATGGTTTCATTGACTTCAACCCGATTCAATGGCCTCGTTTGCATTGGTGTAGCAAACCTCTTCAGGCAAATGTGTCATAAATGTGGCATGTTGCACGACCAAGTCGTTATGCTGCTTGCTAATAGGGTGTCTGTGTGTTCCTCTGTCTGTCTCTCTGTCTGTCTATCTCTCTGTCTGTAAACGTAATGAGCCTTAAGCAATTTGTTTGCGCCTCAACCGTTGCTTACCCAGCTCGCTCGCAATCTGCTGACCATCGTTGTTGTTGTTGTTGTTGCTGCTGACATTGTTATTGCCCAAGCCATTGCCGTTGTTGCTGCCATTGTGATTATTGTTCTGCTCAGCCTGACCTGCCTGGCCACCTACAGCTGCAGAGGCGGATGCTGATGCTGATGCCGATGCGGATTCTGGTGCAATACCTGAAACTAAGGCAGGACAAACAGCCGCCTCCAGTGTGGTTGCTGTCGTGTCTGTCGTGTCTGTCGTGTCCAATTGTTGCTCATCGCGTGCCAAAGCGCGCTCCTTCTCGGCCTCGTCGATGGGCTCCCCTTTGCGCTTTACTATTTCGATTTCCACCTCGACGCCGTGCAGCTTCGATGCAACGGCCTGTGAAAGATAAGCAGAGTGAAAGGGGCGAGTGAGGGAAGAGGGAGATAGACCCCACAGAACATGTACCTTGACTATGCCGATGACAATGTGCTCCAGGCCCGGCCGTTCCGAGTAGTAGTGCAGCAGCAGTTCGCCATCCTTTTCCGTGCAGCGGAACGAGGGCGCCCGCATGCCTGGATACAGGGTGCCCAGATGGTCGTGCAGGGCGTCCAGATTCTGTTTTTGTTTGTGTTTGTGGTTGTGTTTGTTGTGGTTTTCCAAATGTATTCAATGAAAATGCAGCAAAAATTCAATTTCATTTTTCATTATGATCAAGGAATGGGTATCGAATGGATGACGATGTTGCTGCGCTCTGCCGCATGCTGATGTCGAGCTCGATAGGGATGTGTGTAAGTGTGTGTGGGAGAGTGTTGTGTGGCTGATGGTGTGTTGCTCATGTCGTTGTAGACGTTGATGGTGTGGTGAAAAGTGTGGAAAATTGAAAATAAATCGAATGTGAGTGCAACAAAAGGCGGCGAGGTATTCCCAACCGCATTAAATGGGTGTGTCTCTATGTGGGTGTGTCTCTATGTGCGTGCGTGTGTGTATGGTTGCGAGTGTGTGTGCACTCAAGCAAAATAATGCTTATCAATGCGGCGGCGAGAGAACAGCGACTCGACGTGGCAACATGAAAAATGACTCTGTGCGAAATTGGCAATGCGATCTGAGATGAGATGAGATGGGATTTGATGTGATGGGAGATGAGTTGGCTGATGAGATGAGATACAGATGCGATGCATGTGAAATGAGTGTAAAATGCGAAATGTGCTTTAATTAAAGTGAGCTCAGCAGATTACTGGCATATACTGTAGCATACATACGATGGCAATCGATTTAGTTTACCTGCAGAAAGTCCCGTGGCGTTGCGCCGAGCACTTGAAGTATCTTATCATAGCCCGAATCCTGGCAGAACTCGAAGAAGGTCTTGCCAAACAGTTCCAGTATATCGTCAGCAGGTATATCTGGGGATAGTTGAAGGATATGCACACACATACACTCACTTATAAGGTGGCAGCTACTCACTGAGTATCTCGACAGCTGCTCCAATTAGATTATATGTTATTTCGTCATCGTAAATTTGCCGCACCAGAAACTGTCCCTCCATGCTGACCATGGCCTTTTTTCTGTTTGTTGATGATGTTGATGTTGTTTTTTGTGGACGAGACGAGACGTGTCAGTGGAGTCGGGTTGGATGCAGCATCATGAGGCAGAGAAACGTGTGGAGAAAAGCAGAAAATATATACATTAATTTTAACTAAATTGCTTTTGTGCTTCAATTTATGAGTGTGTTGGGGTAGCGCATCATGTGTGTGTGTGTGTGTGTGGGTGTGGGTGTGTAAGTGTGTGTATGCAGGAGTGTGTGTTTGTTGTGTATGTTTGTTTAATAAAGTGAATTTCGGCGGCTCGCGAGTCGAGAAAGAGAGCAACCCCCAATGTCTTCAGTCATGTTTCAATTCTGCAACACGTACAGTGGCGGACAAAAAAATCTGGACAGATTATACAATATTATATAGATTTTATACAAAATTTGTGAATAATTGTGTTATAATTGTTTGTGAAACTAAAGTTGAACATCTCTTAAATTCAAAACAGATATTTATTTATTAGTTTCTTCTTTAAATTAACATAAAAAGTGTAATTGTTATGATTATTTGCCAACTTCTTACACGAAGTTAAATTATTTTGAATATTATGTGAATTAGGAATGTAAATTTTAATGTTTTATTAGATTAACTCTGCTCTCAGTAAACGATTTTGAAGCAGAGGCACAGAGTCAACGACTTTTCTAATACTTTTAATACTTTAAAACGAACTTAGTCTGAACTAAAAGGTACAACTCTAATTTCTCGCACTGTTGTAAGTTTCTTCTTTATTATATTTTGATTATATCTTTATTTGTCTTATGGTTGTCTCGATTTTTTTGTCCGCTGCTGTATGTGTAATCTACACATGTATGCCACCTGTATTTGTGTTGCAAAGAATAATTAAGCAGGCCAAAGACACTTGCAAATTTTTAAAGATTTTCGCAACTTTGTCAAGCAAAGTTTGCTCGCAATTTTTTGAGTGGTTTCCAAGCTGCTTTGTGTATGTTAATTTGCCGTCTAACTAAGCCGCATTTGCATTGAATACAAATGCGGAACGAAGAGCGACAAAATCAAATGTGAATGAATGAACATTGTGCAAATCGACTTTATTATTTAATAGAACTTGTGCCAAGCTGTTGCCAAAACAAATTGAATACAACGTGCCCCGCAGAGCAAAAACGCAAATGTCGCACAAACTTGGCGAAAACAGAACAAAAAGAAAAACAAAAAGAACGAGAGAGAGATGAAGAAAGTAACAGAATAGAAATCAGATAGAAAAAAGAATGTAATAGAAAAGTAGATGTAATACGTGCGAAAGTTTTTCCATTTGCCCCGGCGCGTACCTGACCCAACTTCACTGCCACAAGTTGCAGCTGTGGCTGTTTTTCTCACAGGTAATAGAGGGAGGCACATGGGGACTCACAAGGAGGAAGGAGCCAGGAGCAAGGGGGGGGGGCAACGACAACAATTCGTTATTGCTCATTTTGACTGCATTGCTGAGCTGTGAATTGGTGAATTGTGTGCAACGGCTGCAGCGGCAGCAGCTGACGGACCTGCCAGCACTGATGCGAGTGCGATTGCAAGTGTTTTCCTCGCATCCGAGTGTAGGTGACAGGTTGATTCTTAATTTCCTATGCCACCAACTACTGAGGTTGCGGCTGTGGCTACTCGGAATTCCAGAATATTTCCGACGAAAATTGAAATTGATTTTTGCAGCTCCAAATTATTATGCCATCAAATATTGCCTGTGGTTTGACCTGCTCGTATGTGTGTGTGTTTATGGTATGTGGTGTGTGCGTGTGTGAGTGTGTGTGTAAGTCTGTGCGTGCGAGCAGGATATTCGGAATTAAAATGAATTCCAGTTGCATAGAAATGCGTTATATATGTATATTCATGTTTCATAATTTGCGGAAAGCTCTCATTAATTTTATTCCATAAAGTGAATCGTAAATAAAATTGCTGCTTTTTATACCCTATAGGGTATATTCGATTCGGGCAGGAGTTTGCAACGCTCCTTAGGAGACATCTTCTACACTTTAAAGTATATATAATTAATTATTAGGGTGTTCATTTAAATAAAAAAATATAATTTTTATTTATAATTTTTATTTGATGGATTTATTTGTTGTTCATTACACCAGAGTCACTCATAAACTAACTGACAGAATTATTCTTATGGACCAGCAAACCTTAAAGTTCTACAGAGCTTTACATCTTTGTTTATCAGTAACTTAAGCTTCTTATCGTTTGACGGTTGGTGTCTTGAGAGAACTTCTATTGTAAGGCTTTTGAAGAGTGAAGCTTTTCAAAAGATCGGTTTAAGATTTTCATATGGAGAATGAATATGTCACTATATATTATAAATCAGCATCACCAGAGGAGTCGGTCTAGCCTTTTCTGTCTGTCTATCTATCTGTTTGTCCGTCCATCCGCCTATCCATTTGTGCATCCGTCTGTCCGTACGTTCGTCTGTCTATACGTCCGTCTGTCCATGTGTCCGTTTGTCCATGTGTCCGTTTGTCCATGTGTCCGTTTGTCCGTCTTTCCGTCTGTTGCAACGCATACTGTCGCTCAGTTTTATAGCTCTCTTGACTTTATCTAAATATATAATAGGCATATAAAATTTAATCAAAATCTGACCACTATAACATATAGCTGCCATAGGAACAATCGTCCAAAATGAAGAAATTTAAGTGGAGAAACTTTACAGTATCAATCAAAGTTAGGCATAACATTGATACATTGATATATATTGATACATACAATCCTATTCAATTCGGGGTATAAAAGAACCTGTAAAGGGCATAGAATCTTCGGCATGCCGTAGGTATGCTGTCTTGCTGTATACTTTTCATTTTAAAGGCCAAGGCTCGAAGCCAGCCAAGTGTCTATCAACAACAACAACAACAAAAATAAGGACAACAACAGCAAGAAGAGAAATATTTAAGGCGTAAATTAAATTATGGCCGCACACTTTGAGGCTGCCCCAGAGTCGAGTTTCATCCCACCTGTCTACGCTGCGTACGATTGATTTTTATTGATTTAAACGTGCTTTTATCTGTGTGTCAGTGTGTGTGTAGCTCCGTTTGATCGACTATTTAATTAAAAAAGTTAATGTGTGCGTGCGCACACAACAAAGTCAGACACTAAATTGGCCATTTGATTTTTTGGCACGCCTCTAATCAAATTTGCGTGCAGTAGAAAATAAATACAAAAAATACCAACATACCGTGCGCAAAGTAAACATTAATTTGACGCATTTAAGCCAATTTAAGCTGTACAAATTAATTACACAGCCGGCAATTTATCACCTTGTTATTTGCAGCTCCTTGTGACATTAAGTATACGCCGCGTAAGCGGAGCGTAACAAATGCAAGACGACACTTAGTAGCCGGCCGCCACTTATCCGCCTTCCCACTCTCTATCTCTTTCTCTCTCCTCTTCTCTATCTCTCTGTCTCTCTCTCTCTCTCTCTCTCTCTGTCTCTTCTTATGTTATCTCTGAGCTGTTTACAAATTCAATTTCCGCTTATACTTATTTTCGTTTCGCGCTCATTTGAATATTGCGTGAATGAAGACAAGAGCAAGGGGAGTGGGCAGGGAGGTGGGTGTGGCCAGCTAAGTGGCCTAATCTGGCAAATGGCTGCGCTGGCTGGCAAAGCATTTGGCTCGACCAATGGCCCAGCAATAATATAGTGTTTATTTTTATTTCACCTAGCAACATTTTAGATGCAACTCGCTCTCCTTTTATCTGTTTATATTCTTCTAGCATTGAAAAGGGGTATACTAAATGTGTGTAAGTTTCAAGTATAATTTGAATGCAGGACAGTTCAGTTTTGTTAAATACAATAACTAACAACACCCAAATGATTTTTGAACATTTGGTTTCGATTGAAAAGTTGACAAAGAAGTTCTTTAAGAAATAAATTTAGAGCTACTCCCTGCAAAGTATGCAATACAAAATACGCTTAATATACTATACAGCTATATATTTAAGAAATCGTTTTGGTCAGTTGGATAGCAGGTATATCACAGTTGGGAACACTCGACTGAAGCTTTCGTACTTGTTTTTATTTCACATAGCAACATTTTAGATTCAAAACACTCTCTCTCTCTCTTTATCTGTTTCTCCCTCTCGCTCTGCCCATTTGGCATTAGATATTTGCAGTCTGAACACCCGAGGCAGCTTGATTTTGTTATTGACGCTTCAGTGTGCAAATATTATTGTTTAATATGCCATAAGGCAAACATTTCACCCGCACAGTCCACACACACACACGCTAGAACACCCTCACGCATGTACCCGCGTGTGCTGTGTGTGTGTGTGTGTAAGGAGGTAGCAGCAGTGAAAATGCGCAGCTCGGGGATTTTATGCGCCTCAGACACGCATCAGGCAACTGTCGGTATCATGTGGGGCTCTCTCTCTCTCTCTCTCTCTCTCTTTCTCTCAGTCTCGCAGTTTAATGGCGAACCACTAAATCACTTTATTATGAACTACTTGTTGGCTTTGGCTTGGATGCTCAAACTTTAAGTTGGCTTTGCAAGTTGTCTCTCTCTCCCTCTCTCTCAGTTTTTCCACGAGCTTCTAAGCGCGACCGCAATTGATATCAGAAATCAATTAGCTAATTTGATTTGAGCTTTGCGGCTTTGCCTCAGTCTTCCACATCGAATTTTTAATGAGCCTCGTCGGTTGTTGCTTACTCTGGTAATAGAATCAAACTGTAAATCGGTTTGGATTTAAACCTAACAACAGCAGCAGCAACCCCAGCAGCAACAATAACAACAAACGACCCTGCTTGATGGAGCTTAGGCTGCGAACTCTGATTCTCCCGCCTCCTTCTCCTTGACAGTCGCCACAAACTTGCTGCGCATTGTGAGCGGCTCAAAACTTAAGACTCGGATGTATGTTGCTTTTATCTGCCCATGCACACACACACATGCACACACACACACACACATACACATATTTATGGGGGGAAAACTAGCACATTTCAATGGCTGGGCACTTAGCTAAAGAGCGCGCGCTGCTGGCTCTGCTCGGCTAAATATAAAACACATTCAGTTCCTTTTGCTGAGAGTATTTGCCTCACACAACTTGTGAGGTACTTTGATTTGCCAGAGAAACCAATTTACACACAGCAAATGTTAACAAATGTATTGAAATTGAACTGCAAGCTGAAGATTTCTTCTCTTGCTATAAAATTCTTTGTCTATCTTGGGAAATTGAGCAAAGCTTTTGCATTATTCGCATATGCCCTGACTTAAAGGTGCTTGCACATTCGGCTTGGCTGGCAGTTTTCTAAGTGGCAACCGCCTTTGCAACAGCAGCAGCCCTGCCACGCCCACCTACAGCCCATGGAGCAAGTGCAAAGCTGCAGCCAAGAAACGGAAACGAAATAAGGTTAAAAGCCACTTAAGACTTGTGCAAGTTAATGTGGCACATAACTCAAGTGAGTCACATATTTTATTGTGCAAAGAGGGAGGCAGATAGACAGAGAAAGAGAGAGAGAGAGAGGAGCAGCAGCAACAACGTGAAAACATTGCACACATATGCGACAACGAACAAAGTTGGGCCATGGCCAGGGACAGAGATAGAGACGGAGACGGAGACGAAGACAGAGACAGGGCCAGGAGCAGGCCATACATTAGCATTGGTAATCAGAGTGAGAGCGTAAAGTCCTGCATGGAATTGGCCTGCGAATGTGCATGCCACAATTGAGACAGTAAAAAGGCAATTGCGATAAGATTGCAAAACGATTTTTAAGCGTCTGGTAGCACAAAAGCTGCGATAAGCTGCTGGCCAAACCAAACATGAAGCTGGGCAACAAATGAACATGCAAATAACAGTCGACCACAAAGTAGATTGTTACTCAAAATACCCTGTAATTATGTGTGGCTGAATTGTAATTCACACACACTCTACTAATTTCTGTGCCAGACTTGAGCTTTGCAGCTTCACTCGAGGCACAATTGCCCTGCTGATTCTTCTCTAGACTGATTAATGTCGCCTGCCTGGCTGTGTGAAGGGTATCGTCAGGGCGATAAATCTGCAGTAGAGCATACTTATGGCTTGCCTCTGTGTGTGTGTGTTCGGAGTGGCGTAATTCTCTAGGCGTGTTATTCAAAAAGAGCCTTGCCTCGTTCTGCAATTGCACGTACGCTGCGTGCGTTGCGCTTCCTTTGCTGCTGCCCCATTCGTATTTGCCACATGCCACATGCGACATGGTTGTCCATGTGTGGTCGCATTTGTATGTGATTAGCATTAAATCGATGCAGAGAGCATTCTGCCGCAGACGTGCTGTACGTCGTTAATGACCAAGGAGGCAACTCATCTACATACAACGAACGGCGAACGGCGTGTCAGCCTCAACATTGCCATCATTAACATCATCATCATGGGCCTGCTTGGGCCCATCAGCAGTATCCTTATCATCATCATCATCATCATCATTGTCGTCGTCCTCGTCATCGTCATCGTCATCTTCGTTGTCAATGTCATTGTCATTGGCATTGTCGTTTGCGATTAGCTGAGCCAAGTCAATTTAGCTGCGGCTTAGTAATTTTACTGTCGCTAAGCTTCCACGGCCACGGGGCGTATGATTAACCTTTAACGCAGCCTCAAGTATACGGCAGCAGCAGCAGCAGCAGAACTTAATCTGTCGTCAGCAGTGGGCGGAGCTGGAGGAGTAGGCGGAGGCGATAAAAAATCAAGCACGGTAGTCGGCGTTACCCCGACTGGCCAAGCAAATTAATGAATTCCACTTTTGTCCGGCACTGCAGACAGCTCATTAATAACTGTCCACATGCGTGGCAAGCGCAACTTTGGCAGCAGCTTACCTCCCCCTCCCACCTCACTCCCCTCCTGGCACTTCACACACCTCTTTGCGTGTACTGTGCCTCAAGCAAGCAAGCGAATCGAAATCCAGTCGCCCATTTGTTATGCCAACCATTTTGTGGCTGCTCATCGATTGACTTTCTCTCCCCTCTGCTGTACTTGTCCTGTCCATTCCTGTCCCTTCCTGTCTTGTCTTGTGTGTTTGCCTTAACTTTTCCTTTCGCTTGCACTTTTTTCTTGCCGCCTCTGTGTGTTTTATCTATGCGCGCACTGTGACATCTCGAAATTAGGACATCATTAGCAACTGTCGATGGACGCTGATAAATGCGGCCTTTCGCCGGCCAACTGCCCCAGTAAATGCCCTGAGCCTAAGCTTGGCCCTGCCACGTTTATATTTACAGTACAGCTTAGACTTTAATTCTTTCTATAGCATTTATGTAGGAATGAAGTCGACAGAGTTTCAATATGTTTGCACTAAAAGTAGCATACAAGGATATCTTTTTACAGTGTAATTCAGGCATTTTTAAGTACGTAAAGTAACTAAAGTTCCTGTTTATGCAAAAAAGACGAATTCATGGCATAACTTTGCACACTTTCTCTAGAAACTTTTGTGTTTCTTCAATCATATTGAAATTTGAAGATGAGGTAGATATTTAAGTCAAAGTGAGAAAACGAATACGTATATTTCAATTAAACTTTATGTGCATATTATATATAGAAACATTCATGCAAAATTTGTTGTCTCTGGCTTTGATAATAGCTAAGTTCTGGGTGTTTATACAGACAGACAGAAAAGGGATCAATCAACTTGGCAAGTGTTACTGAGCATGAATATATACACTAAGCGGGATCTGCCAAGCCTCCTTCTGCTTGTTGCATACATTTGCACATAGTTTGTATACCCTTTTTGACCACTTTCAATGGTCAAAGGGTATACGTTGTATTATTCTTCTATAACCAACAAAATGATTTGTAATATGTCTAATTTAATTGCTTCATTCCAACTATTGTTACTGATAGCGAGTTAAGTTGGTTGTGGCTCACCCTTTAATGTATTTAGAGTGAATTCGAGTGTAAGTGAATACATGAATAAGGTATGTATATTCATATATCCAATCTAGGTTTATTCGACAGAATGGAAGTTATGTAATGATTTTCTCAAAGCCTACGCAATGGAGAGTTAAAAGACTTGGATTTTCATCAAGTGAATTTGAGGGTTCATGTAAACACAGCAAGAAAATTTCGATATGTAGTAGATTCTTAAAGTAAGCAATATGTCTGTGCTGTGTTTGTGTTTGTGTTTTTGCACCACATAATTTATCACAATTTCATTTCCATTGGATAAAGGATGTTTTCATGTAATATACATCCCGGGGATATGCCTCTGTTATGCCTGCTCAGCTTCCTTTCTATCAATTGTACTGACTGCGAGTGGCGGACGTACTGATATCCTGCAGTATTTGCAGTATCTCTTGCAGGAGTAATATCACATTTGAATTCTAGTTTGGTTTCATTTTTTTTTCGAAAGCTTCCTTAGCCATGAGGCAAGTCCCATTTTGCCTATGCTGTATTCTCAGTATTATTTTGTTAGCTAGGGCGTTTGATTTAATGATGCCCAACGGCCACTCAAAGCAAATGCAGAATCTGAAGTGACGCAAACGAGGCAAACCGGCAACAAAATGTCGCAAATTGACAGTGGGGCAAGGCAAACACTTCCGGTCTGACATGGGACTGTAGTTTACAATTGCAATGGCGCCGCAGGCATTTGAAATTCCATCCTTGTTCGTGTCGTTGTTGCTGTTGCTTTGTCTGTGTGTGTGTGTGTGTGTGTGTGTGTGTGTGTGTGTGTGTCTGCTCGATATGTACGGCAATGTCTTGCTGGCAGACTATGCAAATCGAGGGGAAATTTGCTTCACAGATTAACAATGACTGCAGTTGGTCAGCCCCATCGATTTGCATGACATCACAGAGTGGGCAGAGGGGGGGAGCAGGAAGGGGGTTAAGTCTACAAATCTGTTGGAAACAAGTCGAGAAGCTTTGCACGCCGAGTTCACTTCACTTGTGTCTCTCTACCAGCCCAGCTGCGATTGCAATTGCTGTCAAGTGGCAGCGCGGCAAGTTTCGATTGCTGTTGCAGCATGTTAAATTGATGTGCCCCGCTGCATCTGCTCGCAAATCGATTTGTGAATTGCAACAACAACAACAACATGTGCAACTGTGTTTTAGTTGCGAGTGATAAAGAAAAGGAGAACAATAGCAAGAGCAGGGACAGTTGACTCACAATATGCGTATAAAATCAATTGCATTAAGCGCAGCCTCCCGTCCCAGAGTGAGCTGCCTGCTTTTATCTCTCTCTCTCTCTCTCTCTCTCTCTGTCTCCATCCCTTTGCTTCTCTTCCTCTACTGCTGCTGCAATTCCCAAATGCGAATTTCTGCGACGCACTGAATGTGGGTCAGTATTTTTAACGCCCCCAGACGAAATTTTATTGCCCCGCACAATTCGAAAGTTTCGCGTATACACGGCGTATGATTAACATGATAGGCGTTGCCCAAACGCCCCCACAGCCTCAGCTCGACAGCAACAGCGGCAGCATATTTAACTTATTTAATTAATATTTGTTGCCCCGCCCGCAGGCAAAGGAGGGCGGGGGCAGGCACCGTGCCCGACTGCCAGCCTGCCTCGTCTGCCTGGCCAGGCAAACTTGCTGTTTGGCTTGTATCAAGTTATTATTATGAATTAATGGGCTTTGTGTGGTCTTTAGTTTGGCACAAAAGTCGATAAATTTATAATTAGCTTTTGGCGTGAAATGAGATGGAAACGCAGACTGTGGCAGAGCCCAACCCCCCACCAAAGAAGTGGGCTTAGTGCCTGGATTGCCAGGATACTGAATGACTTCCGTATCACTCGAGCGGGAATTTTAGAGGGCCAACTCTTAAGCCACATTTGTCACATTAAGTATGCACAATCTGAAAGGGATATAAATGCTGGGATTACTCTATTCTGGGCCCCTCATTTTCAACACAGAACAGGAGTGAAGTAAGGCACCATTATCGATTGAGCATGAGAACTTACATAAAATAATTTATAAATATATAAATAATAATAAAAAAATAATAAAAGCTATAAAGATGGGAAGTTAATGAAAATGTAGCCTTTTTAATTAAATAATATTCTAATCTCTATTCTATTCTCTTTCTTGTCTTTTTTTCCTCTTGTTTATCCATTTTTTCACCTTAATCGAAGCTTTTTTTGTGAGGGACCCTTCAAAGAACATACAACACTTTCTGGTATATAAATAGCTGCTATCTTTGCTATCATCTTGGTCTGCTTTATTGCACTTCATTGGCAGGACACTCCAGTCCAAATGGCCGTTATTGAGAAGCCGTAAAAGGCGATAATTTTCGCAGTGGATGAGACATCATTTGGCGCATTATGTATGCGCCGCGTTGCCAGTTGGCACGCTGGCACGCACGCACGCACACACAGGGCGCGTAATTCATAAAGCGATAAAACTGCTGAGCATAAATCGCGAACTTAGAAGGGCATCAAATGTGGTGGGCTGAACCAGGTTCGCGTGATGCGCCCGCGAATATGAAGCAATCAGACACGGCACAATAAATGAGGCAACCAAAAGGCAGCCCAAAGAACTGGAAGAAGGAAATGCAATCAAAGCTAAAAGTAATCTCGGCGATAAGTGCGAAAACGTGTCAAATGGGTAGGCAGGCAGTGAGTTGAAGCTGGCACAGCTCGCCTGGCTTCCTGGCTGCCTGGCTGCAGATGACAGTCAATATACATACTACAGGCAGATGTATCTGGAGGACTGTCGATGGCGCAAAACAATTGACAAACAGCCGGCGACACTTTGCAAGAAGATATGAAAATATGACACAGAAATGCAAAAAGTTGAAAACAAACTAACAGCAGAGTCTCTTTGTTTGTTCGCCTGGAGGGAAGGGATTGGCTTGGCTTGTTTGTTTGTTTGTTTGTTTGGCTTGGTAAGCGACACGCTCACACACGGCACACCGCAGACGATGCTTTGCATGTATTATATTTAAAACTATAGGAATTTTGCAGAAGAACGAACGCCTTTGATTGGGATTGAAACTTTAGACGCGCCAACGCACATTTGTTGACGCATTAGCACACACACACAAACACACATAAACACAGAGAGAGAGAGGGAGGGAGACTTACCCATACACTCAACTCGTTACATGCCTGAGAAATGCCATTTCCGACACTCACACAGACAAACACTTGAAAAGCGACTCGAATTTCCATAATGTCTGCCATGAAAATGCGATCGATTTTCGTGTGTGTGGCACAAGAAAAAAACGACATAATGCTGCGGGCTAAGTTGTGGCAAGAGAAGGCGTCTGTGGCTGTGCCCGTATGTGTGCCTTATGTATGTGTGTGTGTGTATTGGCATGAATTTCTAAAGAGTAGAGCACAGCACAAATGGTGAGCTAAAATAAAAGCCGAGTAACATGAAGCCTGGACACGGGCATGGGGAATGAGAGCATTTCCGACGTCGCTGTCGCCGTTGCCATCACTGCCTAATGGCCCAAAGCGACCCGAAATTGTTATACGCGGTTTTTAAGCGGCACTTAGTGAACGGCTTCGGAATTAACATGACCTAGAAATGCGTTTTTAATGGCAGCCAGTGCAGAGGCTGCCCCTCTACGTGTAATCAAATGAAATCTCTGCCTAGCTGGAGTGACAAAACGCTGTCTGTATGCACACCCCATTCTGGCATCTATGGAATGAAGATTGATGACGCTCCAGTATTTGTCAGCAGTTTCCTCAGCTGCCTGTGCAGTCTCTGCGCAGTTAATAAGTCACAAAAATGTTTACAATGGAACGTGTTCTGCAAAATTCGCACAAATTTGCATTTAATATGCCCGAACAGAGGCAGGAGGAGTGCCTGCTTCCTTCCCCTTGTTTCCCGCAGTGCTCCACTAGGCGTATGCGCAATAAATGAAGCAAACGAGGGCGGCAGGCGACAGGCGTTAGGCTAATCCCTTGCTGGCCCAAATATTGAACTTGCAAGCTGAACTAGGTATAATCCGCGCTACCTTTTTGGGTAAATTCTTTTCGGGCTTCGCCTGCGTTTATTTTTGTTTAGCTAAAAATAAGTTGAAATTGTTTCATGTGCACATAATCAGTCGAAAAGTGGACGGACAGCTAAATGGACACGGCTGAGAGCCAGGGCCGTAGCAACAGTCTAGGCGGCCCTTGTGCCAAACTTATCTGGAGCCACTTACCATATGTAACTGCCTTGCTTTTAAATACGGGTTTTGCTCATAAAACACTTCACAAAATGTATAAATCTATGACTTAATTACATCTTACTTATTGCTCGATTATATATTGTCGAAATCAACAAAAAAAATCGGGCCCCTTTTATTCTCGATTGATGAAATTTCCAAGCCATTCAATCATTCTTAGTCCAATTAGTATACACATTGCATAGTAGGCGTGGCAGAACCTACAAAGTATATATTCTTGTTGCCTTGCATTCATATTCCCCTTTATATCAGTTGGGCCCTTGGCAGCCGGGGGGCCCTGGTGCAGCTGCGGGCCTGATCAGAGCATTAACGGTGAATTTTTGGCAGCAAAAGCAGCAGCTCATCTGTGGCGCAGTTATATATAGAGGTATATAAAGGTTGACCGACATATTGACATGCAGGCAGGCAGACAGAGAGACTTGCGGGACTGACAGAGGGGCAGGCGTGGGAGAGTGGCTTGCGGGCGAATACGCCGACACATGCAGCGCGCTTTGTTGTTGCGGTTGTATTGCTGTCCGTATGTGCATGTGTTTGTGATGTAAAACATTTTATAGGCAAATCGATTTTTGTCTAAAGTGCCACAAACACGCACAGCAGCAGCAGCAGCAAGGAAGGCAGCGGGGCAGGGGCAGAGCGATAACAATAACAAGAACTTTCGCAACAATAACAATAAAGCGACACTGCGACAGAGTGTGGCCCAGTGTGTGTGTGTGTGTATGATGAGAGAGAGAGAAACTACATTTCCGGTCTGTGTATTAGCAGCAACAACAGCAGCAGCAATAGCAGCAGCAACAACAGCAGCAACAACAGCTAACACATTGACCGTGTCTCGAGCATTGATGCCAAGTGTTTGGGCCTCCTAGAGAGCATCTACACATCCCGATCTGATCCTTGCGTTGCCTTGCCGCGGCGCACACATCAAAGTCAATGTCAAGACGAAAGAACTCTTGCTTGGCAGACGAGTTAAAGCTTTAATACAGTCTCATTGGAGGCAGATTAATGAGGCTCATTTGCAGATTGATGTGCTGCAATTATGCGGCAACAACGACGACACCAGCAACAACAGCTGTAATAATAACAGCAAGTGGAACAACAACAACAACGGGGCCATAAAACACTTAGCGCACTGATTCTGATTAAGTGAAACTGAGCACGAGCAGTAACTGGCAAAGGGGGAACCACTGGGAGCAGTTCGAGTTGGCTTTAAAGCTGAGCTAAGCAAGGGCAGCTTTAAAAGCAATCAACGAAGACAGCACCGAGAAAGAAAGGGAGGGAGAGTGGGTGTGGAAGAGAAGGGGAGAGAGGAAGGGATGCCAAGCGTGTGAGGCAGCACTTCCATTCGCATTTATTCTTTTGCGGTCAGGCAGTGCGTCAATCAAGGCAACTGCCAATGCTATTCATATTGAGCACAAACAGAGAAATAGACAGATATTGAGACGGAGAGACAGAGAGACAGACAGAGAGGCAGGCAGACGAACAGTTTGACTGAGAGACAGTTAGACAGACTGTCTGGCAGACAAACAGCGACACAGTCGAGACAATGGCAGACAAAGCAACGGCACGCACGTATGCGCCTCGCCTTGCCTTGTGCCCTGACTTGCCTCGAGCTCTGCCTTTGGTCTTGGCTTCTTTTTAATGAATGCCTTCGAGTGCAACTGAACGAGAGAATAACGAGGCACAATTGCTGTCTCCGTCTGCGAGCAATGTCTGTGCGACTGTGTGCGAACCAATGAGATAGAGAGAAAGACAGAGAGAGAGAGGAGCAGGAGGGCACTGCTCAAGTGGAAGGATAATGAGTGTTACTCTTAGCACTGGCTCTGGCACTGGCACTGGCACTGGGCTGAGCATTGCACTGATTGCCCTCTGCCAATGCCAGCTGCAATGTAATTAAATGTCATGTCATTGCCAGCCATGATTGGTCGACCCGTTGCCATTGTTACAATGGTTAAAAAGTTGTTGCCTCGCTAGCTAATTAAAAGGGTTCCAAGATGCTGGCACAGCTGACTTGCGGTTAGGCAATCAAAAATCATAAATCATGGGCAATTAGCAGCCCTTCGCTGATGTCATGGCAGGCAGCCCGGGTCGGGTTGCTGTCGAGAAGTTAACTCGATGCATGACTCAGGCAAAGCAGGGAGGGGATGATTGAGAGGGAAAGGGGAAGCCGGAATGAGGCTACAAATGGTGGCTAAGCAAATACACACGCAATATCAATAACTTAATTAAGATAAATGCGAATTGTATTTAGTCATAGAAACACAACAGGCACACACACACAGACAATATACACACACCCAAGGCAAACAAACAAGCAAGGGAACGAGACCATTTTGGGTATTTTTGCCCGGATATCCGTTAAGTCTGTGTGCTGCAATTGGTTGGGGAGCAAGCATAGAACCACAAATCGTTGTTAACATTAATACGACGCGTGTTCAGCTTGTTGGCACACACACACACACACACTCACACGCACATACACACATACATGGCATTTATGTGTGTGCGTGCCAATGTGAAAAATGGATAATTAGTTAATTGCAGCTGCTGGCAGACTAGGCAGCCAGCCAGGCAGACAAATGCGCAGTAATTTATGTATTTTAGTTATAAATTAATTGCGCCAAGGCAGCAAGGCTAAAAGGCACAAATCGAGACCAACAACTCATCTGATTTGGGGCAATTGCTGTGCGACATTAACAGAACAATTCTTGCTTATCTCCTGCGGCATTTGCCTGCTTGTCTGTCTGCCTGACCCTTTGCCTGTCTGACTGTTGCATGCTGCATACACACAGTTACAGAACTTCAGCCTGTGCTTGACTGTGATATACAAGCTAACCAGATTCTACTTATAAGTAGTCTTGGAGAAGTAATAACCATAGATGCTCATTAGGTTATAGAAATATATGTATTCTGATCCCTAATGAAATAAATAAATAAATTAAGTTTAAATTAAATAAATTTTATGTTGCATACTTCTTTGCAGGCAGCAGAAATCAGTTCCTCTTTAAAATTATTTAATTAATTTCATTATTGTGCTTGGCAAAAATGAACTGTATTGCATTAAAATTACTCTTGGAATTTGGTTTTTATTGATTTACAAAGGTGGAAAGGGGCGTGGCAAAAATCTAAAAAAATCTTTATCTGCGTGCATTATTTTTAAATTTGTTCATATATTTTTTACATTCTTAGCTCTTATAGTCTCCATGATATAGATGTTCATACCGACAGAAAGACAGGCGGACAGACGGACATGTCTATATCGACTCGGCTGTTTATGCTGCTAGAGAATACAGTTTGTATTGTCTGCCACTCCTCCTTCTGCCTGTTACATACATTTTCCGTTGCCACAAAGTTATAATACCCTTCTACCCTAATTACAGTTTGACAGCCACTGAGCACATTGCTAAAACTTGCCCCCAAGGTTGCTTCATCTTCGGCGCATTAATGCGCTTGAATTGACAGAGTTTTGCAGACTCTTTACTTACTTGATCTTCTCCCATATCTCGTCGCCAAAGTGCTTGAGCACCAGCAGCTCCAGGGCGTAGTTGACGAAGCCATACTGCAAGCAAGGAAAGCGAATTATTAGTTTATGGCAACAGCATGATATATATTTGTGCTCTACACAGATGTGCATCTGTATACGTGTGTCTTTTAGCCACTCTTTCAACTTGCAACTGACTGTGGCAATTACCAGATTCTGCGTTCAGCTCAAACATTTTTATGGACACTCAAAATAAAAACATAAAAAAGACATAAAAATTGAATGCTCGCACATTTTAATTACATTTACAGGCGAAATAAGTGATAATAAAATGAAGTCCAACTGTGGGCGGACAGTTATGCCCCCTCTGCCCCCTCTTCCACCTCTCCACACTCCTCTTCAGCTGCTCTTCATCTGCTTCTTGTTCGTTTCCTCTGCTGTCTTGCGTTGCTTGTTTCTTGTTTAAGTAAATGTGAAAAATGTGAAATCAATAACGATTGCGCATTTCATTTCTTTCAAATGTATCCTATGAGCAATCAATTTGATTTGTTATGCGAAATCAAACCCAGCCACTTGCACACACACACGCAGGCACACACAGACAGACAGAGGCTTGCCAGATAGAGAAACAAGCCCTCACATGCCCATAGAGGCAGCAAGATGGCGCACAATCAATCGTTTCCGCCGGAAGTAATACTAAACAAGCAAAATACTTGAAATATATTTACATACATTACGCATACGTCTAGTGGGCCCCAACTGTTCTCTGATGAAGATGTATCTAACAGATATTTGATGTTTATTGCCTTTGTTGTTCATATCGAAATGTTGCAATAACAACACGAGCACGAACACCAACTCGAGCAACTGAAAATTGAGCTGTATATTGAGCATCTAACAGTGTGTGCCATAAGTGTGTGTCTATGCTGTAATTTCAAAGTGAAAAAAACACGCTGAGAAATGCGAAAATCGCAATCATTAGATAGGCATTCCCTCTTTGCTGGTATGTCAATATGGCACGCTTATTTAGCTTGTCCCATTGTCCCCGGCATAGAGCCGAGTAATCCGCCGAATACTGACTGCCTTGTTGGGGGTGTTTCTTTAAATAGAAATAGAAATGGAAATTCTCGTAAATATTCTTTGTGTTTCTCGCCATAATGCAAACCTTTATAATGTTTAATATTGTGCAGAGACTCAATTTGAATTTATTCAAATATTTACTTTGGCAAAAGGCGAAACAGAATGTTGCAGGCATAAAAAAATATTTCTACTTGTAAGTTGCCTGTGTCTATATTTCGGTTTCTGACTGTAAATAGCTCATATTCAGTTAGGGCAGGGTGCTTCTTTTATTACTTATGAAGTTTACTTGTATTATGCACACAAGCCAAAACAAGAAAGAACGCGAAGGCCTTACTTCGATTGTTCCTATAATAATTGTTTGCAATTGTACAGAGTTTCATAATATTTTACATGTACTCGTCAAGAGCTATAAAAGCCATCACATGGCTTACTATCACCTAGTCAAGTTGTAAACTCTGCCAAGAAGACAACGAAAATACCAAGTTTGGCACTGTCCAGTCTGTATGCACATGAATATGGTATGTCAGTCCTCTACAAAAGATCGGCTCTGTTTCATTAGGTAGCAGATTTAATCAAACTAAGGAGGGAGTTTTCTGTTAGCTATAATAAGTCAAGTCGCAAGACAGATTAACTTTTATATTGAAAATTTAAATTATTGACCTATTGTTCCTTTGAAAACTATAAGATATAGTTTACTTATTTAGATAGCATAGAAAAAGCATTCATATCTTAACATATAACATTGACTGGTGTTCTTAAGTTGAGTTAAGCAATATGAAACATGTGTGCCAAGTTTCATCAGGATAGATGGAATACTGAGAGATTGCTTTGCAATAAAACAGATGACTTCCTAGTTGTTGCTGATTCAGAATACATATTTTTTATAGGCCAAAATCAATATGTCATCTGCAAGAGAATAATAAAAGCCCTACAAATAAAGTTTTCATTTAAATTTTAATATATAATAAATGCTTGGCAGCTCAGTATTGATAAATCAGTGTATATAGAATAATAAATGTTCAATAACTGAAGCATCCACTTACCATTTTAACTGCCGGTTTATTTCACTTGCTCTTGTTTTTGAATATGCCAAACTAGACTGGCGCTTAAATCCACTTGTTAAAACTTTGCAAATCAAATGCAAATCATACCATAGATCATATATATTGTATATCCCTGGAATTGATTTTAATATTTAATTTCGATACATTTTTCAACTCTGTTCATTTGTGCGTTTGGGGTAGATGGATAAGTTAGTTTGTTGTAGCTGGACTAGAGGCTCATTCGATTGTTTAAAAAGTTAAAAAAGAAGAAAGTCGAAAGAAAGTAATAAAATACATTTTGAAATAAACAAAAACTATGACGAGGCTGTTTGGAGTTTTGGGGGCCTCACTGACGCCATCGATTCGGGGTAACATCAAAAATGCCACAAAGGACATGAATATTTCATGAATTTTCACATTGAAATCGGCTTAACGTCGTTTCCCAGCTTCATGTTCGTGTTTCGCTTTAAAGTTTCAGAAGAAGAGAGAGAAAGAGAGTGAACGACAGCAGGCGTTGCATATATTTTAAGGGCAAGGGGAGGAAGGCCAAGGCAGGGAGTGCAGTCTGGTTTTAGTGCCGCCTGCTAATCAAATATTCCAATGAAAGCGGAGCGACTCAAGGAGCAAGTTGCCAGGCATTTGCCCAGCGCTTGCTATTTGCTGTGCCATTTGCTGGCGGCTTATTGCAGCTGTTGTTACATTCTCGCCTGTTTGTTGCATGCCACATGCAACACGTGCCAAAGCCAAAGGCACACACACAGCACAGCCATCAACTGGGTCACAACAAAGGTATGCACAAGGCAAGGCAAGGCAGGGTACAAGGCGTGGCGGGGCAGGGCAGAGCAAGGCAAGGCAGCAACAACGACGGGCACAAAGGATGCATAAGGCTGGTTAATTACACACACTGGTGTATGCAGGCACCTCTCTCTGTATGTGTGTGTGTGTGTGTGTGTGACCGGCTCAAAATTTATGCGCTTCACCGAGTGTGCGGCAATTAAGGCGCCGCCATTTTGACGTCAGCCTCAATTCAGGCAGCCACGTTTTGGAGCATGCTAAGCACTCAGTTCTCAGTGCCACTGCACAGAGGATGCAGAAAAAAGTGCTTGCTACAACGCTGCAAAATTGGAAGTGCTTCGAATCAAAAGAGAAGTGTGTGCAGAATTCAACTGCTACTTGAGAGCAGCGTTTCGCTCTCAAGTGCCGCAAAGTTTTAAATTCTCGCGAGCCTCCTGAAATGAAATATTGATTTTCATCTTTTGTGTATAAACGTCGCACTCTCTTTCTCTCGCTTCCTCCCTCTCTCTCTGTGTTATATGCGGACTCATTAAGGTGCATAGCTCGAGAAGCGTCCACAATGACAAAGTACATAATAAAAGTATATGCATTAATTCGTCTACTTATCGGGGCTTATATAAATATGCCGAGTGTCGCATTGTTTAACTTCAGCCATGACCCGTGACCCGTCACACTTATCGCTTATCGCTGTCAACCTTCATCGCGTTTGTTTGGCTTGAGCTTGAGCTTGTGCCCCAACTGATTTACCATTCCAATGCACATTAATCGCTCGAATTTAGCCAGACACAACTCGCTATCGCACTCATTTGCTCCCCCCTCTTTCTCTCTCTCTCTCTCTGTCACTCTGAAGTGGCATCCAATTCAGCGAATTTTAATTACGTGCAACATTTGGCATTTTGATAACGGGGCTTTTCGCCTTTGCCTCTGCCTCTGCCTCTGCCTTTGTCTTTGCCTTTGCCCTTAGCAAACAATGTGCAAATAAGGGTGGCGGGTCAAAGGGCGCCTTTGCCACTGTTTGTTGTGGCTTAAGACGGACGACAATTTGTTTTGAGTAGACACACAACCCTAATGAATGTTTGCCAGCCAATGGCAGCCGCGTGTTGCATGCCACACGTTCACACGCAATTTCGCAATAGCCCCCGACCGATATCATAGTGCACAACTAAATGATATTTACTCGTTATGTGCGCGCACAAATTGTCTGTCAATTTGCCACTAAACGTACAATAACTGAGTAAATGATGAGCTAGTCATTAGGCCCCGCATCGAGCCAGGCCATAATGAGCCGCCGGAAGAGACAAACGTTTCAATTTCGAAGGGGAAGGGGAAAGTATTCAACTGTGTGCCACATTTATCAAATATAATGGACATTTACAATAGTCTAGGCAAAAAACAATGGCCAGCAGCAGCAGCAGGGGGCGGCGGGGGAGACACCATAATAAGGACATAAAAGAGCTGTACAGCCAAACTGAACTGAACCGAACAACTGTCCACAAATTGCCGTGGGCACGCAAAGCCAACTGTCTAATAAACTTTGACATATTGAGGCAAATATTTCTATCTGATGCTGCTGCTGCTGCTGGTGGTGGTCTGCGTTTAGTTCCTCTTCTTGTTATTGTAATATTTCTGCTGCCACAAAAAAAAAAGGAAAATGAAATGAATAAGAAAAAGAAAAACATGAATTATTACACGCAGCACAGACAATAGAGGCGAAATATGCTCAGCGAAATAGTCGTAAATTAGAGCCCTCGAAAGTATGCTTTAATTCTTTTTTTGAAGTCGCGTTGCGCATTCGCCGCATTGGCCCAACAGCTTGGCGCGTTTCTTACACTTTGTACACTTTACGCCTTGCTCCAGAGACAGGCGAGAGACAGTGTGTTTTAAGTTTGTTTTTATTGAACGATTTAGTCTTTTCTTTTTTCTATTGCTCTTGCTACTGTTGTTCTTGTTCTTGTTGTTGCTGTTGTTGTTGTTGCTGTTGGTGTGTTGTTGTTGGCGTGTTCTGTGTTATTTCCTTTGGCATGTGATTTATTTGTTTTGTATTTTAGATTTGACTTTCACTTCAGTTTCACTACAAACATCCGGGTACGCAAGGCACACACACACACACACACACACACTGCACCGCAACAAACACCCGCACAGACACTCGCACACACACTCGCACACACACAGAGACACTCGTGTGTGTGTGTTCGGCTATCTTTTGATAAGCGAAGCGCGCGCTAGCCTATTTAAGTGTCTCGGCTTGCTCGGTTACTCTGAGTGTCTGAGCACACACGATAGAAGAACAGTCCGTCTGAAAGAGCCAACGACGACTGAGCAGCCGCCGCTTCGTGCCAGTCGTATTAAAGGACACACACAGTGAACGCAGCCCGGTCCAGGACACTTGTGCGCTTTCCCAACCAACTGCCAGTTGCCTTTCGACTGCCGCTTGTCCATTTGCCTGGCCTGCTCAGCTGTTTGCGAAAGCTCTGCGAAAGCTCTCTCTCTTTCTCTCTTTCGCCGAGGCATGCTCACTGGTGCAACTCAAGTGCAGCTACCTATCAACAGATGGCGACAGTGAACGGTTAATGGAATCAAGGGAACTATTCATTGGCATAGTTTAATTTATAGTATTATAATATAAATATCAGCGCAGCCAGGTCAGTCTTTATCCAGACGGATCTTTCCTGTTATTTATTTATTATTTTATTTATTTATTTATAGTATAACCTGTAAAAATCTCGAGGTCTTACTGTCCTCAAATCTGATCTGAATTAATGGTTATCATCTTAATAAAATTGTTCACTAAATTGATCTATTAGACATCTGCATGTGTGGCAAATATGACAAATTCGAATGGAGAAGATTCATTATATATATAAATCATTATCCCGTTGCTTTGATTCGATATTCAATCATAAAAAGAAACATGTGTAAGGAATAAATATTTCTGAAATATTGGTTTTCGATTATGAACATTTTCAATATATAGAAAACCATTAGAATGGATTAAATGACATTTCATTTACTTATATTTAATGTGCAATGATAAATTTGTAGTTAAAGTTGTAGTTCCCCTTTTAAAAATACCTCAACAATAGTCCAATTTAATGGCATCACAATATTCATATTGTTGTCTGTTGTTTTCAGCTGTTAATTTAGCTTTTATTTAAACCACGTCAAAGGGTGAAAGTCTGCAAGTCGGAAAATCTGAGAGTGCAGTCTGAGAACAGGCACAACAAAAGACACCTGCGTTGTCTGATAAGTGTCAGCACTGGGCCAGCGGGAGTTGCTTCTGACAGCCCGACAATGCTGTTGACACTGATGAAATGGACGCTGGCAATGGCTTCGAGGCGATGCCGACTGGACGTGCGAAAGAAGGAGTCAGGGTAACCAGGCAAGGGGCATTGCCAAATGCAGATAGCAAGCAGACCTTCTTCCTGTTGAATATTAAGTGTGTTCTTGCAATAGTCCCTGTTGATACTCTACTTTAGAGATAGGACTGCAGATAGATATAAAAGGTACCGCTGGCTGGGCTTATTGTGCGAATGAAATGATGTGTTCTAACGACGAACCACTTGGGTTGCAAAGAAAAGATGGCATTTAATTTACAGTGCTGTCGAGGAGTACAAGGCCACCCCACACACACACACACACAGACACACAGAGATGAAATCTCAGAGTGTGGGCAGTGCGCGTAACTTGCGCATAGAAACAATAGACAAGTGCAGCGGGATAATCGCATCACACTTGAGTAAATAAATTCCTAAAGTGGAACCAGCCAAGCGAACCGAGTACCAAGTACTTCCAGCCAGCTGTCTGACAGAGAAGTACAAGCTAAAGGGCAGCGATATTGCCTGTAAGCCAGAGAAGCATGTAGATGGAGAGGGTAGGAGAGAAGTGCAGGGGGAAATTACATCGCCAATGCATTTCGAACTGAGTACAAAACTTTTCATTGACCGCACCCTCGCGCAGGATCAACTATTTACATCGATGGGGGAGAATGTGCAGAAGTTTCACTTGAATGCTCGACGTTTGTAACCCGTAATTTCAGTATTTAATCAAGCATCCGAACTGGACTGGGCAGGAGAGTCGTAATCATTGAGGCAATCATTCAATCAGTCAATCAGTGAACAACAAGTTGTGCGTTTTCATTGCTTGCCGCTTAAGCTGGCAATTATATGGCATAAGTGAGCATAACCGGGCAGAGGTAAATATAAACTTTAAAGCCAGAGAATGCCGTTATAAATATGAATATTTACAAATACATATTTTATTTAATGTGCACGACAATTTCTGCATTCAAAGTTCTGCCTTCTCTTTCACAATTTGCAATGTGTTTGCTATTTTTGCATAATTTTCTACAAATTCACAAGAGCCAAGGACACGTATTGATAGCAAAGCTCTTGGGGGCACGACTCTTTCACAGTCACAGTCACAGTTGACCATCGCACAACCACAAGAAGTACAAGAACAGCAGCATTATGCATCATTAGTTTTCGTTTGTTGCTCCAACTTGTTAGGAAAGCAAAGATGACTTTGCTTTAAAGAGAAATCAGACTAAGATTAAAAAGTAAGATAATATTATATTTGATTTGTGCTTTATTTACACTTTAAATTGATTTAATATTATTTACAGCGCTTTTTAACTGAATGTCTCAGTATTTCTTACATTTTGTGCAGTGCATAATTACAAGAAAAAGTAGAAGGAAAAAACTTGGTTTGAAATTCTCTCAAGACTAACTGAAAACTAACGTGAACAACTTGAAATAGACAAACGCTACAGTCGGCCACGCTTGATAGTAAGATACCCTTCGCACAGTTTTATTAAATCCATTACAAATAAACTTACAAAGACAAAGTCAAAGGCCACCTATTGCTCTCTTACTCTCTCTCACACACATGTGCAGCCACGCGCTCACAGGCAGTCTAAAGTGACTTGAACAATTTCTGTGCTTATTGTCGCATCGTATTGAAATTTGGCGGAAAGGTAGATATTCAAGTCAGCTAAGTATACGTCAAAGTCAGAAAGTTGTATCTTTCATAAGTCGCTTACAAATGGGGGTGAAAAATTAAATTTTTATTTTGCGAAGGCAGTGGGCGTGGCACCCAATATTTTAAAAAACCTTTATCTGCTCTGGAATTACAGAAATCTTAATGCCAAATTTGGTGTTGCTGGCTTTTATAATAGTTGAGATCTGCATGTTCATACAGACAGACGGACAGAGATGGCTCAATCAACTTGGTTATTGAACCTGAGCAAGAATATATATGTATGTATACTATGTGGGGTCTTTCAGACCTCCTTCTGTCTGCCGCATACATTTGCATAAAGTTAGAACACCCTTTTTAGACCACATTCGATGGTTGCAGGGTATAATAAACTAAACTCCAATATTGTTGTACAGTTGGAACATTAGACACACTGTGTACACATTAAGTGCCTGTATAATTTGTCTAAATGAAAAGTAAGCTAAGAAATTTGCAGACATTAATTAATCTGTAGGGTATCTTAGAGTTGTCTTCATAAAACTTGCTGAAAATCCCCTTGAGCTTTTCTTAATTGTTTACTTTATCGCTTATTTGCTCCACACCTGTTCTTGGTGTCTTTAAGCCTTTAAAAAATTGTATCAGTAATTGAATTCAAGTAGAAACGCTGAAGCTCTTCGCATTGAAAACAAAACAAAAGTTTCAAGACATAAACAAAATCCGAAAATCAACATTGAAAAGACTGAGCTGAACGCGTTTAATCTCGAGAGGCTTTCGAAAATATCAAAAAGTTGTCGACAGCTTCAGCGCCTTAGCTCCGCTCAATGCAGCAAAGTCAGACAGATGCTTAGCGCGAACAATTACCGAGAGCTAAGGGGCCGGTGCCTCAGACTTTGGGTGGCCAACTAGGCATAGACATTGTCTTGACATAGAGTAGCTACCGATCGAACTTGAACAGAGGCAGCCTAAGCGTGCGCGCAAGTACCCAAGCTGGGCTCGAGCTGAGTGTGATGATTATTCATTTGGCTTTGTATTCATTCATGAATGAAGCGAGTCGAGTAATTACGTAATGCGAAAAGCGCATCTTGCCAAAGAATTCACTTATTGATTTTAATAAACAAGTCGTGCTTGCCGAGCCAGTCGAGCGCGGAGCTTGCCGCAGAGAACATGTGCTAATTGAACTCAGACAATGCACTGCATGTTTTGGCTACTATTTTGGATTCTCTTCCGGCTCTGTCTGCCTGTCCAGGCACATGTGCGCCTGGCCGAGGTGCCCAGCACTACCAGGAGGAGCTCGCAGCTGTTTCCGCAACAACAATGGCAGGCAAGGAATGTGACTACAGCGCGGCCAATTGAGCAGACAATGCAGCTGGAATTTATCAACCTGACCAGGGCAGAGCTCTACTGTGAGGCAGAAGACTTTGTGCATAGCTTCGAAGAGGTCAAAGGTGGCGCACTGCATGTGAATCGATTCGAGCGCACCCGAAGCGGAGAGTTTGCCAGCATGCGAGACCTTTGCTTAGACCCCAAGGGGTTGCCAGTGCGCAGACTGTGCAAGGTCATCAATGCAACAACAGCCAGCTGGTCGCAGCTCCAGAGCGTAACTTGTCGTGCCGGCAACGAGCTGAGCCAGCGTGTCAATCGGCTGCGCGAAGAGTTGCTCGGGTCGGAGCAGAGCCACAAACCGGTCGTGCTGACCAAGCTCAGTCAGTTGCTCTCCCAGGCGGGCAGGCATGGCCAGCTGGCACCTGTTGATGTCTACAGCACAGCACAGATAGTCTCATCACTCGCCGAGGAAGGGCAGCAGGTGAATGCAACACTCAGCGCTGAGCTGATCGTCATTTGCAGGCAGATCATGTCCGCGGATGCGAAGGTGCTGCAGCTCTCGGCGCAACTGAATGCAACCAACTCACTTCTGAGTAAGTTCGAGCAGTATATGGATGCATTGCCGGAGCAGCTTGTGCCCCGAGCAGGCTGTGGCAAGCTGATAAGTGAGGCAACTGCCCATGGAACTGCTGTGGAAAGGGTCAACTTGGCAGCCAGGGGAGTGCAGGCACTGATCAGCCACAACCTGAGTGTGTTCTATGTGAATCCTCTGTGTGAGCACATATCCGGGATTGCCATCTACTCAGCACCAGCTCCAGATAGACAGCACTCTGTCAACGGCTTCTGGTACCGCCTCTTGCATGCCAACGAGAGTGTGCAGCAACTGCAGCAGGAGTCCAGTTTGGAGACTGCCTCCTTCGTGCCAGAGAATCTGTGGCAACATCTTCAGCACAGAGGTGCCTCCTATTTGGTTCTCAAGATCTATGCACATGCGGCGCTCTTTGTGGAGACTTCAGCGATGCACAAGCGAAGACCTCGTGGTCCAGTGCTGTCCATAACCATACCAGGAGTTCAGAGTGAGTGTTCCCAGTGTATCTTCAAGCAGTGTATGGCTATTTCTACTCATGATCCTCTTCCAGCCAGCAACTTACCAGCAGCAGTTCCCTTTCTACTGCGCCAGCCTGACTTCCTACGGGCAGATGCTGGCTGTGGCTACTGGAACTATGAGACCTGGTTGAATACTGGCGTGACAACCAGCAATGGGAGCAGCGTCAGTCAAGTAGTGCTCTGCCAGGCGCAGCATCTGACACAGTTCTCCTTCCTCATTGGAGGCAGCTATGCCCAATGGCAATCAGAGGAGCTGGCGCCGCATGAGCAGCTCTTGGATGTGGTCACTCTTGTGGGCTGCGGCCTCTCGCTGTTCGGTCTGCTTGGCATCTTTCTGACTGCGGCGCTGGTGAAGAAGTGGCGGGATCAGGCCTCCACTAAGGTGCTTCTGCATCTCTGCCTGGCGCTGGCATTGCAGCTGCTGCTCTTCGGGTTCCTCAGTCAGGGGGAGCTCAGTCTGCAAGAGAACTGGAATCGTTGTTTGCTGTCGGGAGCTGCCTTGCAATATTCTGTGCTGGTCATCTTCAGCTGGATGCTCATCATAGCCTGTCTGCAGTTCCAGCGCTATGTCACGGTCATAGGCGTGGCACGCCCCCAACACTATATTCTGTTGTCTGCGCTAGTTGCCTGGCTGCTGCCACTGCTGCCCACTTTGAGTGTTGTCCTGCTGAATCCCGAGTCATATAAGCCAGCGGAGCATCAGCTGAATACACGTTCCGCCTTGTGTTATCCCTCGGGTTATGGACTGGCCTGGGGCGTGGTGTTGCCAATTGCCCTGGTAACCATTGCCAACTGTGGCATGATGCTGTGCATCGTATACAGCATCTATCGAGCTTTGAATCCCCGTCGCCAGCTCATTGTGCAGCAGTTGCGACTCTCTGTTCTCTTGTTCTTTCTTCTCGGCCTCACTTGGATCTTTGGCCTTTGCAGCTATTTGCACCTGGGCATCGTGTTCTCGTATCTCTTTTGCCTCACGGCCACACTGCAGGGATTTGTGCTCTTTGTCTACTTTGTGCTGCTGAACACGCTGAATCGACGGGCCTGGCTGACGCTCATCTGCCCCGCCCACATGAGAATAGATGCGCCGAGGCGCACAACAGAACTGCGCTCCATGTCAACATCCTCCACAAGCATCGCCAAGAGAACTTAACTTCAACTTCAATCTAGTTTACTAAGACTTAAGAGCAACTTTAAATGCAATTTTGAATTTATATCGCATTAGTACAATTAAAGATATTCTTTCTATATTCCATTCGTTAGCTCACTTTGTAAATGGATCAATAAAAGATATGGAAATATAATCAGAAACTATGTTGACTTGTATTCCAACTTTTACTTGCTTAGTCAATATGAAACTTAATTAAATATATTTAAAGCATTTTATTCATATAAGGCCAGTTAAGAAAGTCACCTTACCAACAGATTAGACTTGATTAAAAACAATTTCATTGTATTTTCTTGCCAGCTAATATAGACATATGTATATAAAACGTATCATTTCTTATGAAAATTGTATATTTCATGATATTAATTTAAGTGTTGGATATAATTACTTGATGGTTTTAATATACCCTTTCTCAACTTCTTAATGGGTAAATTTATTTAGAGCTTCAGTTAGCTTAGCAAAGACACAAGCCCAAGTACGACTTGATAGTACAATTTAGACAATTTGAGTCTGGTACACGTTGTGTACATTAGCGAGTACACAACTCATTTAGCCAATGCCACAACACTCTTAGACCTTAACCGGTTGGCAGCTCGGTAAATAGCTAAAACTGTACAATATAAACAGCCGCCCGCTCTCTCTGGCATTGAAACTGAAAAACTAAATACTTATACAAAATCAACCTCATTTACGAACATCTCGCAAATTCATAATTTAATTTGGAATTTTTTTATATTTCATTTTATTGGCAAATTCAAAAAAATTGGCGGCGAAATATGAGGACAGTACGACTCATGTGCCGTCCACTGTCATCATGTAAAGGGAATCGTGTCTTGGGATTGTACTTAAAAACAAGCATTGCAAAGCAGTGCACTGCTTATCTAATGCTTTCATAGGGGACACAATTGGGATCGTCTCTTGGCATCACACTGACAAGCAGTTTACTCAAGCAGTATTTTAAAAACTCCAAAGAGGGCGTTTTTCCTAACGCCACCTTGGGAGTTTTTAAAATTGCACTCCACACTTAACGAAAGAACTTCATACTCTTTCTTCAACAAGTTCCACAGTTTCGGGTGCATCGAACATCGATTGTGGACTGTTATCATTTCAAATTTGGTCAAAGCACAGTTTTTTCAGCATGACATTTGTTTTAGAAATAAAGTCAGAAATCATATACGAAAAGGCTACGAAAAGTTGGCGTTCAATTTCGTTAATGTTTAGTGGTTCTGCCTTCGCTTACCGAAGGATGAATAGGGTAACTACCCATGTAGGGAGTAGTCGGCTAACTGACATCTCTAGAACGACACGGATATTTTAAAGTAACGCAAATACATAAAATGTTACGTTCCCGTGTGAAATGTGAATCACTAGGAGGGTGCTTTCTCGAGCAGTCTATGATAAATCTCAGAATTCATGAATGACAATGGAGCTCTATGCTTAGCAGGTGTACAAAAGATCCCCTTTTCAAATAATAGTAACAATTATAATGTTTTAAATTTAGTAGAGTCGAGATTGCACATATCTTAAGTTTTAGAACTTTGTCAGCTAATTCTTCTGAATAAATACATACATTTTGCATTAGTTCCTAATTTTTTGTTCTTTTCTTTAGAACGTTTGCAGAGTCAGAAAAAATCGCATCAAAAATGCCTTCGACTTGAAGAAGCACAAGTTATTTATAGGAAAATGGTTATTGGTAAGTCCTTATCGGAGCACGTAATCAATAATGGCAATATCAGAAGGATATAAATATTCCAGAAGCATTATTAGTGTCACAAATTTGGCGAAGTAGTGAAAAACCAATTTATTTGTATGATTTTTGATCCTCCGATAATCTTTATTGTGAAATCGAGCCTGCATTAAATGCCCCCCAATTAATTCACAGTCAGGAAGGACTCTCGTGTTGTCTGCTAGTTCCCAATGCGATTTTATCAAACGATGTACGATTTAATTGTACGGAACTTGCCAAAATAGCAGAATGAGTTCCGGCACACAATATGCAGGCTTAACAACCCTCGCGAGCAACCCCAACTTGGGTTAAATCCGTGGGGGAGTCTCTGCAATAATATTACATATGGCGCGGTACTTTCGCTTACGCATCGATTGCCATCTGCAAGCAACTTCAATAAGTCCCGCACTGGCTCCAACTCCAGTTCCTAGTTCACATCCCCAGATAGTCAACCCCAAGTGCTGCTACTGCTGACCCCAGCTAGACGGTTTAACTAATTCTACTTAAAGCACTCACTCAGAAACCCCCCGAGTTTTTACTGACGTCGTTCTGCGTCTGGGCCCTGCTCCTGCATGTTTATTGTCTGCTTGAAGGGTTCAAAGCGATGACAAAAACAACAACAAAAATACATTTTTATTAAAATTATAATGCTTACGCATGAAAAGCCAGCGGGTTGGGCATCCTCACTGGCCACCAGACGGCATAATTGCAGTCCAAGTTTGACTGCCGCCCTTGAGGTCTGTCTATGAAATATGGAGAAACCGCAAACCACTCTGCGATTCCATCATGTTATTTTAATATGCAGCGAACGTTCCCTTTCCCCGTTCCCCTCCCCGCACACACAGTCAGCACAAAAACGTTAATCCTTTTAAGTGCGTCAATACACCATGCTATCGGTACAGACATCAGGGAACCCCAAGCAAACCATTTAACCTTTTGTGGCGAAAAGGTCTGCGGATTGGCAATAGAAGACGAAATCGGAGTCAAACACAAACTCACACATCTGTTGTAAGGACATAAATCTAATCTGAATGCAAAGTGTTTTGCAATCCAATCATCTATATGCTCATATGTGTCTCTGTATGCAGATGAGTTTGGGTTGTCATAACAATTTCATTAACAATTGTGCCCTGCGCCTGTCTGGACTGGCATATTTATGGGTGTAGGAAAGGGATTTGAATGGGAACGAGCGACAAACGTGAAGGATATTGATATATTGTGGCGAGTTTAAAGTATCTAGGAAGAGGCAGCATTTAATCTGAGACTCAATTCAATTATATAAAAGGCCTTTTATCGCATCAGAGTGAATTATCCAAGTACCAAAACATAATCATATCGTATAAATATTGCAAATACTCTTAAAACCGCACAACATGCAGCAGCGTCTGGTTGCGGTGGCATGCACCACGAGGCATAAATTCCATTCGCAGCTGAATCTGATTTAGCCCGCCCTCAATCGCATTTACACAAGGGTTCGACATTTAAATTAACACATTCAGAAAGGGGCAAAGGGGTGCACCCGCACATTCGGTGGTGGAAAAAGAGTTTGGCCATCATTCAGTCGGGCTAGACAGGGCTGGTTAGTCCTTCCGGGTTGCTTGGCGGCGGATGTGTATAGGAATTAAATTATTATCGGTTTTGACATTCAGTTTTATTTACGTTGTAGATTTTCATTGATACAAATGAAGAATGAAAATTGTTTAAACTCTCGAGTATAACTAGCGTATTTATAAATTTCGTTTAAATTACATAATATTAAACTAGATTTATACCTTCTCTTCTCTGGAGTACGTTTCGCTTATTGGTTTCTCTTCATCTTCTTTGTTTCCCTCATTTGTCTAGTTGCTTTTTGTTTTGTTTTTGTATTATTTCGTTGAAAATTGAATTTGAATTGAGCACAAATCATAATTGTGTCGGAAAATAACATAGGTACGACAGTTGTGTGGTAGTATTGAGATTGTACAACAAAAATACAGTGATAATACAGATAGTACGTACGTAGAGAGAACTAAACCAATCTAAACCACATAAACTAGTTTATTAAATTATCAGTTGCATGCATGACAGCAAACAACTGTGGAAATACCAACAACAGTTTTGGTATATGATACATGCTTGTTTCTTCTTCTTCTTCTTCTGCTTGTGGGTGTTGCTCTCAACTCGCTGAACTGAGTCTGAGTCTGGGTTAATGGTGATGAATGATACATGTGACGCGCTGTTGTGTCTCACTTTCATTGTTTGTTTGAAGTTTCTTTTTGTTTTTTTAGAATTTTGGAATTAGATTAAGTTGCTGCAAGTGTTGGTGCACCCCAACTACCCTAATCCTTGCGCACATTACGCTTCCGTGTGGATTTTGTGTTGGATTCCTGTGTGCAGAAATAGAAAGAGCATCAGTATTGAAGGTATAGAGTCTGTTGTACAGAGTGTGCCTTACCTCAGTCTGTGTGGGCTCATCGCTGACTTGCTCGTTAATATCTAAATCAGACTTTTTGTTCTTCTTGGGACTGACAGACTTGGCGCTGTCTGTCTTATTGCTATCACCCTCTGCCGGTGCTGCTGCTGCTGCTGATGAATCTTCGTCTCCCTTGCTTGCATCTTCGTTAGCAGTAGGCTTGTTTCCTTCTTCATCATCGGCCTGTGGTGCATCCGTTTTCTTGGCCTGTGCAGCAGCTGCAGTGGCAGCAGCATCCTGTAATTTGCAACATTAATATGGTCACACAACAGGATTTCGAGGGTATCTAGCAACATTACCTGTTTATTTGATTTGCCAAATCTTAAATATATGCCGAATACAGTTAGCAGAAGGACAGCCACCAAGCCGACTCCCGAAATTGTGGGATTGGTCTTGGCCAGCTCGAGCATCTTATTTACGAATGTGTCCTACGAAATGAAATGAAGCAAATAGCAATAAGGGGTGTGCATTGTGCAGAGCAATAGCAATGAGAGTCGAGCAAATGTGTGTGTAAGTGTGCAAGTAATCCACAGAAGCGTATAATAAGTCCCTCATAAGGGTGACAGGCTCAACCTCTTTGGCACGTCGATATAAATAGAAGACATAACAGCTGGCGGGAATCAGCAAGTAAAGGAAATACAACGCCCACCAGCCTGGCTTGTAGTTCATGTGCCGCATCAGACGATGCCACAATGTTTTCTTCCGTATGCAGAGCAGTTCACATGGTTAGCTTGTTTGCTTTTTGATTTTTGTCTGGATATGTTTAGGATGGAAAGGCATTAAGCGCCAACTTACCGATTCACGATCGATGTAACGACGCTTGATGTCAAAGCTGTTGGCGGCAAACTCACGTGCCACGTTGATGTCATCGGTAATGACAAGATTGTCGAACAGAATCTCGTTCGACATGGACCACAATTCAATGCCCACAGCGCTCTAAGAATAAAATGAGAAGGGGAACAGTTTAGACACAATGTTTGAGCTTCTTTCTGCTTGGAAAAACTCACAATCGGCGTCATTTTGAATGGTTGCAAATCTTCAAAGAAGTCAGGATTGACGATCTTGCGTGGTGCCCACTTGCCCTGGTAATTGGGATTCTCGATCATCGGTGCCCGCCACTTGCCCTTGTACTCCGGATTGGGTACGAGTGGTGACTGCCATTTGCCGCAGCCAGCAACCTTTTCGCACACGGGATTATCGACCAGCGGTGCCTCCCATTCACCATCAATTTCAGTGTCCCAGTCCTCTGGCTTAATCGCAGTCGGATCGGGTATCATATCGGGCTCATCATCCAGCCAATCCTCAGGCTTGACAGCACTCACATCAGGTATCTGTGATGGGGCATCATCGTTCCAGTCATCGGGTTTTTGTGCCGATGGATCTGGAATCTTCTCACGCTCATCCCAATCAACTGGCTTCTGATCAGTGGGGTCATCGATTTCAGCTGGTGGATTGACAGCTGGCTTGAAATCGGTCAAGAGAGATCCCTCGTTAATGATCTTATGATCCAATCGTATCTCGAAGCTGTTGTCAGGGCGAACCACCAGTTGATACAAATGCGGCAGCTTGTCCTTGAAGGGCTCTTCCAAGCGGTTCCTAAAAACAGAACGTAACAGGCAACAAATGAAAGTGCGAAGAAGTGAATGACCGCGCGCCAATCAGTTGCCACCACCACTACCAGCAGCAGCAGCAGCAGCAGCAGCAACTGTTGCGCATGGGGTAAATGGAAATATGTCCATAGATGCGCGCCGGCTTATCTGTGCATGCCGACTAATGAAGAGAACAGCAAATATAGCACCAGGCAGGCAATCCATTGGGCAGGGTAGGTTTGGGAGAACGGGGGGCGGGACGCACTTACTTTGGTTTGTTACAGTGCTTCTCCGTTATGGTGCCGTTAATTGGATTTACGTGACGGAATATAAAGTGCATTTTCACATCGTTGCCGCACTTGTCCGGTCCAAACATAATGGTGTAGGGTGTCTTGTCATTGAACTACAAGACAGCGCCAGAATGATAATTGTCAGACAAACAATAAACATATACCATATATCGATTTTGAGTGCTTCAGCTGTCAGAACTTACAGTGGTAAGATCCTCGGTTTCCTTGCCTGCCGACAGTAGTTTAATGTACGAGCCACCGCACTCTTGACCCTCCTGTGGGTGGGACAGAGTATCAAATGGAATTGGGTCGATTAGTGACAGTTACTATTAATTGGATTAGCCAATTGGGCTACGCGGCTGATGCAATCCGCACAGCCTTTGCAATAGACAGTACAGAAAATGGGGGATTTGAAATAGATAGAGAGAGAGAGAGAACTCACCTGCATTGTGACCTCATATTGAACCACCAATGGCTTTTCGGATTTGAAGTCAAATGGTTTCCTGAGACGGGACGAGATGGCGGCATGTTTTGCCTTGGACTTCAGCACTAGACCCTTATCCTTTGGCCAGACAATGCGCTGTGGTGATTCCCAGTTCCAGATGCCATCGTATTTGGCAATCTCCTCGGCAATGTCCTCCTTCTTGGCTTGCGAACGGACCCACTGTTTGCGGGATGCTTCAACATCATCGAAATGGTCGGCGAAGTGGAATTGTTTTGGCTCTATAACGGGGCTCTCGTAGACCAGCTGCTCTGGGGCAACGCCAGCAGCATCCTCCTAAAAGACACGTTGAAATTCACAAGACTAGAGATAAGCGGGATAGATACCGATAAAGAAAACCAACAACACGCGGCTGACACACTTCTCGCGAATAAGAGAGTCGTGAAAGAGAGTAAGAGTAAGCGACAGGGGCTTGCGTAAGTTGGCTTAATTTATACACCTCTCATGTATGTCGAATTTTGAAAATCAGTGAGAAGACCACGAGGGTCGTAGGCCATAAACAATAGTCACGCTTAACTCTGGCACTATTAACCCCTCCCAGAAATCATTATACCCCGTGCTAGAACAGATGTTTCCAATGACGTGTACTTTTTTGTGCGCCGGTTACCACCGGCCCCCAATCAACATACATACCTAGATACGCATGTGTATGGCACATACATATATACACATGTATGTATACACATGCGGGTATGACTGAATGTTGATTTTGGGAATTGGATATGGGCTCACCTGCACATCTTCAACGATTCCGTCGTCAAAATCATCGACTTCTGCCTCGGCGACGGTTGTGCCAACCAGCAGCAGAGAGCACCCCATCAGCAGGGCCAGCGCTGTGCGGCCGCCCCGGCTATATTTTCTCTGCATTTTCCGTGTGGTTTTTCTTCTTTCAACCACTTTTCGTTGTTCGTCGCGAAAATGTGTTACAAAAACGTTGACACTTTCGCTTTGTGTGCCTGCTTGCGATGCTTTGCAACGTTTACTGCGTACTGTCACTGTCGACCGCTGTGGGAGAGAGAAAAATGAAATCTAGCGCAGCCAACTAATTTTAATTAAGTTAAATTAAATTATACATTCTCACTGCGCCTACTGCTTGCTGTTTTGCTTATTATTTTCCTCCAGCTCCATATCAACCCTAAAAAGTTTGATGCTAAAAAATACCGAAATCATGTGTGTGACTAGTGTTGCGCAGTGCGCATGTTTGCCATGTTGCTGACGTCACAGTGTAGCCAAGTATTTGAATTGAAATGTATAACGTACAAATATAAATATTAATTTATAATATAAAAATAATAATGACATTACAAATATTAAATACTTTTAAAACTAGTATTATTTAATTTATTTATTTTTAATATGTATCGAATATAGTTTATCGATTCGATCACCATATTTATTCAATCAAATAAACTGCAAAACTAGCTAAATTCTATCGTGAGATAATGAATATGAAATTTATTTACTTTTTTCATGAATGTAATTTTTTTAATAATTTTATAATCCTAAAAATGAAGAATAGTAGATATAATTAATTAATGAATTTTAAAAACTGTTAAACTAGGATTATTAACAATTGTATTGTTATTTTCCCACTCCAAATATAAATTAATATGTTTGTATATATATCCTTATTTTGACCTACAAAACGAGCTAAAGAAACCACTTACAAAAATAGATGAATATCATGTTTTTCAATTATTTAAAAAGCTTGACTGCTTAATTAATGCAGATAGCAGAGCAACTTTCCAATATGCATATACTTAAAAAAAAAAAATACCATGCATTTGAGCATTAAATTATAATACAAATTGCTAGCTTATACTGAATGGGCCTTCAGAGGGAACAACAGAGTAATTGGCCCCTTTCCCACTATCACCATCCACTTCCACTTCCATCGTCCATTCTCTCTTAACCATTCAATCTATCCGCCCAGCCATCAGCCATCGGTGTGTCTGACGCAGTTGCAGTTGCAGTTGCAAACAAAAAAGCTTTCTGTTTAATGGAATATTTAACACAATTTAAAAAGTTTCTAAAGACAAACAATGGCTCAGACACTCACTTGCCTGCACAATCGTGGCGAACTTTATTGCAGCTCTCTTTTCAGCCTTGTACAGCACGACTGAGAGCACAATCAAACACAGACACGCACTGCTAAACACATACTTTCACATAGAAGAAACATATACACACTTGTTGTTTATGGAAATTGTGTAATGACGGTTAATGACGGCACTACACCTACATAGATATGTATGCACACTTCATCCGCATCTGTCTGCTCACCCTCTTGCCACCTACACAACACACAACTGCGCATAATTAGCCTGAAGTGTCAGTGTTGGCAAGTGTTTTATTAGCTCAAGCAAGAACCAGGACGCTGACAAACACTTGTGCTCAATTTTTGCACACCAAGCAGCACAGGGTGCCTAAAGGATCCGAAAACAATGGCACAACGTGAATGGATTCAATTTATTCTCGAGAATACAGTGTGCCTAAGTTTTAAAGTTATGTTGGAGAATCTTGGCTTAGTTGTATTTCACGGTTGCATGCTGTAAATAAGTCGCGATGATTTAAATCGAACTGTTGTATCGTATCATTTTATATATCGACTGCTGGAAACAGAAACAACTAACTGTATTCTGGTAGAGGATACCTGAAGTAACGATGAACATATATCTTGTGCAGGGATCACACAACAATTAAGATGTTGTTATATTATTATATATGTATATATATTTATATATGTACACATCTTAATAATATCATTCCTATAACATAAATTTAGCATTACTAACGGCAATAACTTCAGCAAGAGTATGAAATATATAAGGTACAATTTCTTTCTGGTTTTCAATTTAAATACCCAAAGTGCAACTCCGTTTATGCGAATTTCGCTCATTGTGCTTAGTAAATCTGCAATTCTTTTAAAACGTACTTAACACCATAAAAACATAAGTGACAAACATGAAAAACACAAGTGAGTGTAGTCAAGCGGCCACTCGACTGTGTGGTTTCCTGTAGACTGTTGTAAAATATAAACTGTGTGTTAAGTTTACTACAAGACATATAAGATATAACGTACAACATTTATGAAGAATATACATACAACTATAAAGTAGGCTGAAGTTTCCCTTTGGACATTTGCAGTTAACTAATATGCCCCTTTTGCAGGCCACTTTCGATGGGTACAGGGCAGACATAAATATGCAAAACGCCCTGTGCCGTGCACACACACAGACACACACATGAACACACACTTGCATTGGCAGCAGCTCATCAACAGCCCTAAGTAATGCGCAGGAGCAGCAGCGGCAACGATGTCGACATTAATTTTGACGCCATAGCGCAAAAGTTTTGTTTTAAGCCTTTGGACAGCGCCCTGTACACACACACACACACAAACACACACACATGCACATTAAAGAAGTGAAACATTTTCACCTGCAGGCCAAGAGCAGCACAAGCCATGTACGTGTGTGTGTGTGTGAGTCGTGTATCAAAAAACATATGAAGGAAGCGTCGTTACAAGCGCACGAGCTCAACTTAGTGTGTACTTAACTTCCGTTACATGGACGCCATGGCGGACTCACACACACTCAGACGCCTGCACAGCCCATTCACACGCATGGCCAGCTGCAAGTGCATGAGTGTGTGTGCGCTCGCATGAGTGTATGTATGTGTGTGCTGTTTGTTTGTTTATGCCAAAAGTGTTGTAAAGTGCGGCGCTTTGTCGGCAGGAAACGCTGAAAATTTATTACCGGACAATTTTGCCATGGCATAAAAAAAGTAGGGACAGCCCCGGACTGGGGCGGCGAGTAGCCCCAAACAGCCTCACACACACACACACATACACTCGCAAAAGAGACACTGGCAGAGGCAGCATTCATATGCATATGCATAGTTTGCTGGGCGTAAGTGTATGCAAACATGCCTAAAAAAAGTGGAGCAACACAACGTCAAGGAGCAGCAGCAGTGGGCGGGGCAAGGAAAGTGAGGTGGGAGGCAGAGCGAACCCTAAGCAGGCGGGCGGAATGCATTAAAAATTCAAAATGCCCGACGCCCAGCGGACAAAGGCTGCCTGCCATTAACGCCGAACTATGCCCCACACACACACACACACGCACACACACAGCAGCCTCTTAAGCACCATCCTTTATGGCCTCTCTCTGTGTGTTTGTGTGTGTCTGTGTGTGTTGGTGTTGCTGTCTGTGTCGGCGACTTTGCTTTGCACGCCTTTCAACAGTTCGTTTTCGCACCTTTCAAATGAGTCCTGCTTTCGTGTGTGTGTGTGTGTGTGTGTGTAGGTGCAGGTGTGAGGGATGGGGAAAGGGCTTAAGAATTTCACACGGACGTTGAAACTGAATTGATTTGTTATTCATGTTTGCTGACTTATGGCCAACACTTGGCGTGGCATTGCGCGGCCTACCTTGCCACCAATCTACCGACTCCCACTCCCACTCCCACTCCCACTCTCATTGCCCCTCCCCCGATTCCTTTGCCTGCCTCTACATCCGTCTACCTTTATTTCTCACTTCGTCAGTATTTTATTTCAGTTTTCTTCGTTCAGAGTTTTTTTCCAAGTGAATAGTGAAAATTTAATGCACGCAGCAGCGCGCGCATTCAACTGAAATGGCTCCCCGTGTGTCCTGCGGTAGCAGGAGTAGGAGTAGGGGCTGGTGGCAGGGGCTGCAAAAGGGGTTGACGTAGCTTGCCGCGGAGGTAACTGAAGTTGGCTGGGCTTTTATTTTTATTAAATTGCCGCAAGGGGAACATTTAGCGCATGTTTTAAAGCAAAATAAAAGCACACACACAACATGTGTGAGTTGCTGCGGGCCATGAATAACGTTGCCCAGAAGCAGGAGAAGAGAAGGACGACATGGACGGAGGGAGGAAGAAGGGGTTAGGCTCATGAGTGGCCATAAACGAGTGGGGAGAGGGTGAAGCTAATAAAATTTAACAGCCAACTCGAGGAATTAACAGTTATTTAATAAATATTTTTACTGATTTAAGATGAGTTAGAAAATGAAATGAAAAGGGGTGAGGCTCCTCTTTGGAAAGGTGTTAGGCTCTTACCTGGATGTTATAAGGCTGCTACCTGTGAAGGAATAAGTCCCACAAGGAGTTGGGTACATCTTTGGGAAGGATTAATGGAATGAGTTAGGCTCTTCTCTATCAATGAGCTAGGCTCTGAAGAGGGTAGACTCCTCTCTAAAAATGAGTGAGGCTTCGCTTTGTGAAGGTGTTAGGTTAATTTCTGGGAAGTGCTTAAGAACTCTTCTTTGGGGATGGGTTAGGCTCCTCTCTGGAAAGGAAAAACACCAACTCTTGGAAGGAGTTAGGCATCTCTTTGGGAAGGTGTAAACCATCTCTAATGCAATAAATTAGGCTCTTCTCTAGGATTCAGTTAGGCTGCTCTCTGGAAAGGCTTTTGACACCTCTCTGGGAAGAGAAAGACGCTTCTCTTTGCGTTAGGCTCCTCTCTGGAAAGCAGTTAGGCTCGTCTTTGCGAAGGGGTTAGGCTCCTCTTATTAAAGAAGTCAAAGTATTCTCCTGGGAGAAGTTAGACTCGTCTCTAGTAATGCGTTTGGAAGGAGTAAGAGACTGCTGTTTGCAATGAAGTTAGACTTCTATGTAGGCAGAAGTTAGGCGGCCCTTTGACACAAAGCACCCACAGTGCATATCGCAGAAGTCCCTTTGCTGGAATTGTCTGGGATTGGAGCCAAGCCAAGTGACTGTAAACTTTTAATCACCTCAGCTGACAAGTCAAGCCAAATAGAAACGGCTCCAGTCAGAGCATTTGTCTGCTCGGGCATGAAACCGGTTCGACCATACCACCACACCCCACACACCCTACACAGCCATACCCCTCACCCACTCAGGCACAACCCACATTAATGTGGGCACGTGAAAAAACCAAAGAGCAATAAATCAGAGCATAGAAAATATATTTAAATTTAAATGTTTTAAACACAGACGCGGAAGGCGGAAGCCGGAAGCGAGTGCGGTGCGAGTCACTTTCATTATTGAAAATATAAATCACATTCATTTGGCTGCAAAACAGCCAAACACAGCCAACAAGCAGCTCAGTCCTGGCCAGTCTGCACCCTTTGAGAGCCAGATAGGGTAGCCGAGGAGCAGCAGCGGCGGACGTGGGCCGTTGTTTGTTTGTGTTTTGCGGCAACTCTGCGGCGGGTTTTACGATAAAAACAAACAAATTCATAGCTAATAAAATTGCTAATAAATAAACGAGAATGGCGTAAGCGCAAAAAGGGACACGAGCCAAAAACAAAGCAGCCGCAAGGCAAAGTAAAAAAAAAAAAAAAAAATATAAAACAAAAGCAAAAAAAGCAAGGGGCAGAGGGGCAGGGCAGGGGTATCACAAAAAATAATGAAAAAGCTCGACGACGCCAACCTGGCCACATTGACCAACAGCCGGCGGCCATTTTGGGGCCGGCAGCGTTGCATTAACCAGGTGTGGGCGGGCAACAGTGGTGTGGGCGTGGCACAATCGCGTGCCACAACTGCCAACAATTGCCACCAATTCCATGTTCCCATTCTGCGCATACTTTTTTATTTGTTGTTGTTGTGGCTTTTTAAATTTATTGCCAACCAGCTTAGGGTATTCGACCAGAGAGATACCCCCCAGAAATACTTGTAATAATGCCAAAAGGTTATAATGAAAGTAAAGTTTGTGCTTTAAAACGGTTTAAGGGTTTCCATTATTCTTTATGAGGTACATAAAGCAGGGAAATTACCTCGCTCATTTCTGTTTATTTCTGTTGTTATCTTTAGCCTTGGCAACTCTACTGCACATTAATTGCAGAGTATTCAAAACCGCACACATGTTTTTGCTACAGTTTCATCTGCTCTACATATATATAGTTTTTTTTTTTTTAAAACATTATTGGTTACTCTGGGTCAGGTTTAATCAAATGATTGTTGGCGACGCCCTGTCATCGCCCACTTTGGGCCAGCATAGCAATTGCCTTTTTGCCAGAAAACGGCTAGAAAACGCGCCAGCATTTGGCTTTATGTAAATCAGCTGGCAGATTCCAAGTTTATTAGCCCTTTCCAGCAGCCTGAAGCTGAGCAACTGACCGCAGGTGCTGGACCATAAAAAGTGCCCAAACAGCGAAATGAGCTACAGCTGCAGGTGAAGAGATCAGAGAAGACGAGAGAAAGAGAGAGAGACAGAGAGAGAGTGGGAGAAGGGTCATCATTCCATGTCTCAGCTCATAAATCTGCCGCATAAAAAGTGCTGAGTGTGGCAAAAGAAGCAGAAAACAAGAAAACTGTAAACCAAAAGTCGAAGTAACCTGGGAACTCTACAAAGCGCGCCCCACGGGAGCACCCTCGTCCGCCTCATAGAGGTCATAATTCTCTCGTGCAATTTGATGTGCCTTTTGCTTTCTTTTTTTTTTTTGTTTTTTGTTTCTCTCTTTTCAGGAAGTTGCTTTTACGCTTCGCCTGGACTGCGGAATATTTGCATTTTTATTAAGGCCGTGCCGGAATTGAGACATTTAATGAGAGCCACGCAGGATGATGCTTAAGATTGCCACACAGATTTAATGCGCATATAAAGATTTTCAGTTAGATTTTAGATCAGCTTTTTAAGGGGGCAGGCAGTCTATTCACATTTTGCCGTTGTGTGTCATGACAACAAACGCCATAAAGGGTAAGTGCTTGGGGGAGCGAGAGAGAGGGAAATATGTTGCTCACTTTAATGCGAAATTAATAAACCAAAAACAGCTGCTAAGTCATAAACCAAACTAACTGGCGCCAATGCCCCTCGTTTCTAATCTTCCAAATTCGACCTAAATAAACAACACAAATACACACACACACACATACACATACACACACACACACTCACACACATACTTATTGGAGCACAGAGATTGTGATCCAAGGTCGCCCGCGCTGATAAACTGAAACTGAAGGGTCCGCCCGGCGACCGCAAGGAAACCAACGGCGTCGCCGGCAAAACAAACCCAAACCGAAGCAAAGCGCAATACAAAGCACGCGACGTGCTCAAAGGAATAAACCAGGCAAATAATCCTTTGGCTTAAATAAAAAACACAAAACTGAAAACTGACAAAATATAAAAAAAGAAAAAGAAAACGAGAGAAGAAAAGGAATAACAGGCAAAGCAAACCGAAGCAAACAAAAATCTAAACTAAACGACAGGCTCAAAACGGCCGACTGACAAGTAAAGCCTGCGAGCCGAGGTAGCAGGGGAGACCGGTGACAGAGGGAGAGTGGGAAAGGGGGGAGTGGGATAGAGAAGGAAGAGCGGAGGGGAGTGGAGAGAGAGAGTGTGTTTGTAGGCGTGTGAGTGAGAGCAAGAGCCGCCAAAAGTTGTGCCGCCGACGACTATTTGGCTGGCTCAGCCACCTCAGCTTTGTGCTCATCCTCGCCTTCAGCCTGGCTACACACACAGATACACTGCCACACACACACACACACACAGACACAATCGTACTCTGTTTGCTCGTGTATCTCATCTGCTTTTCAGTCAGATTTTAAAGGCGTAGCGCGCCAAGGAAATCTCCACGTTTGCTTTGTCCCTTTTTGCTTATCGCGATGCTCCCCCCTCACTTGCCACGCCTCCCCCTTTGCTGCTCCAGCCTGTGTGGCGACATTTTGAACTTCGTTTTTGATTTTGACTTGGCCTCATCATTCACACTGCCCCTGCCCCTGTGTGTGTGTCCCTCTGCCAGTGTGCGTGTAGCTCTCCCTGAGTGTATGTTCCTCTTCCTGTCTGTGTGTCCCTCTCTCCCTGTCTGTGTGTTCCTCTCTCCCTGTCTCTGTGTGGTGTGCAATGTTGTGTTTGTCTTGTTGTTGTGTATTCTGCGTATTAATTTGCCTAAGTGTTGTCCTCGCTTCGCTTTGATTCGGATTTAGTTCGGGATTCGAGCCAAGATCACAGTCAAGCGATAGGCGAGCTAATTTTCTGTAATGAAATAAATTAAAATACCGAAATAGACGCAGCCAGGCTGCGTCAATCAAATCAAGCGTAATTAGCTTGGTCATTGTGAAGCAAACAAATTTTGTTGATAATGCGTCATTGCGCATACGCCACGTTGAATGAAAAACGATAATCAAAGGGCAAACGCAATTACCCTGGGCAGACAGACAGAGAAGACAGTTTCCATAGTCAGTTTTCCATTTTGTATGCATATTTATTTGACTTATTCAATGAACAGAATCATAAGTGAGTTTCCTATTCGCAATGAATTATTCACACTCGACTTAAAGTTTATCGGGGATTACCCCAAGAAGAAGCAGCAGAATAAACAAGCACGAAAGCTACAGTCGAGTGTGCTCGACTGTGATATACACGGTACATAACTCAACAAAGTGAATTCTCATATACAAAACCTCTATGTTAAGCGTATATTGTGTTGCATACTTTAGGCAGCTTGGAAATCAGTAACTCTTAAAATTATTTCTTAAATAATTTCTATTTAAATTATTCGATTGCAACCAAATTTTCAAATATCATTTGAGTATTGAGGTTTATTGTGTTTACCAAAAATTAAATGTTATGCATTAGTATTACGCTTGAAATTTGGGTTTTATCGATTCACGGGGGCGAAAAGGGGTGTGGCCCCTATATCTTAAATGAAGTTAATCTGCATGCAATATTTACATAGGTATTGTATACTTTTCTCGTAGGCGTAGCTCTTATAGTCTCTGAGTTATAGATGTTCATACGGAGAGACAGACAGACAGACAGACAGACAGACAGACATGTCTTTATCAACTTGTTTGTTGTTGCTGATTAAGAATACATATAGTTTGTGGAGTCTGCCACGCCTTCTACTGCATTTTCGATTGTCACAAAGTTAGAATACCCTTCTACCCTATGGATAGAGGGTATAAAAGCAGAGGAAATACAAATACAAGGCATCTGTGCTCGGGCAATTTGCTTGAATTGTATTCTCGGCCTTGTCACGCCCCTTTTGGCGGTCATTTTACGAGCCTGGGCTAATTCGATGCCAAACTATAAAATTTGTTAGCTTGCCACATATGAAAGCATTTATTTCAATATGTGGACAGTTTTACTATATGCCAAAACTTTGCCCATCTCCAGTGTGTGTGTGTGTGTGTGTGTGTGTGCGTGTGTGTGTGTGTGTGCGTGTCTAGAAGTGCCTGTGTTTGTTTACGCCCCAAGCTTAACATATGCCAGCTGCCATAGTGGGCCACTCAAGTGGCCAAACAGGCTGCCCGCCTCCCTGCCCGTCTGTCTGCCGTCTGCCTGTCTGGGGGCAATCTGTGTACGTGGCACTTGGCATGCTTGGAATCTCATCTGTGACACACTCGTTAAACTTGTCGCCATTTAGTTAAATCAACCAAACCGAACTCAACTCAGATCCCAAATCTGTTGCTGCCTCAGAGCGGATGCAGGAGCGGAAGTCGTGCATATCTCACTCGTCTCCGCCTACGCCTACGCCCCTTGCTCTCACTCTCCTTGCCGCACTTGACCTCGCGTGACTTTTGCATAGCGCTTGTTTTTATCAGCATAATTTAGCACTGAGTGGGCGGTGGGTGGAGGAGGAATTGGGAGGGGTAGGGACAGGATCAGGGGCAAGGATAGGGGCAAGTGGTCACCACAGACCGTTCCAGTGCGGTTCAGCTGCATTAGTGAGCGACTTGTGTATGTGTGCCATGAGTATTTGCCAGATTAATGCACCACTAACCCCTCCAGTACGTCCCCTACCAAACCCCCTGCCAGCCACACCCTCCTCGCTGCCGCATTTGGCTTTAATTAAGCTGCAGCTGCCACTTGAATTATTTAGCCGAAGCACGCTAAAAATCATAACAAATTCCTTTACATGCGCATTTGTGTAATTCATATCCGGAGAGGGGCAGAGGAGAGAGGAGAGAGGGAGATGGCAGAGTGGGGAGGGGGGCAGGTAATCAGTGCTTGGCCAACTTTGTATTTTCCAAGTAGTTAATAATTTCGAGGCTGCAGCTAAAACTCTTGGCACGGCAATTGCCCCTGGCCACGTGGCAGCTGACCAAGCTGACTTTGCTGCCTTGCTGCAGTTGCTGCCCCCAGGAGGGGGCAGGAGGAAAGTTCTCTCTCTCTCTCTCTCTCACTCTCTTCTGTCTGTCGCTGCTAAAGTTGGTTAATCAATTTAGACTCGAGTGTTGATAATGGACATCATCTTGAGCGAGTCCCGCAGCACGCGCGCTCGATAGTGTCACAGCAAGTTGGCGGCCTTGGGCAGCGCAGAATTTAATCTGCACGGCGGGAATGCTCAACGCTTACCAAGCTGCATCTCCGTCTCTCCCTCTCTCTCCTTCTCTCTCGCCCTATTAAATGTTTTGCCTGCGGTCAAATCTTTGCAGCTCGCTGCGGCTACAGCTTCAGCCTCTGCACCGTCTCCAGCTTCAGTTGCTGCTCCTGCTCCTGCTCCTGCTGCAGCTTCAGCTCCGGCCGTGACTTTGGCCACGCTGTTGGACCTGGAGGCTTTTCAGCAGGTTTAGTTGCGTTTTCTTCCTGTTGTTTTTCTCTTGTTTTTCTTTTTGTTTTTCCTTCTTTTTTTTGCGCAACTTGCTCTCAAAGCCAAAACTGCGCGGCTCAGCCGCTTTTCGCGTAATTAAAAAGTGTGGCCAGCATCGCCACCCACCCCTCCCGCTGCCACAACTGTGTGCCCATCTGGGCACTCGCTTCACTTCACAGCTTTGTCAGATGTGGGCGAACGAGGCTGGAGGCAGCGAGGGCGGGGCACTGCGTTTGCTGTGGTCCATTTTTGCTGATGCTGGCGCAAATGCGCTTTGAGTTTTAGACGGAGCATAAGAGGTTTTAACTCATCCGATTCGTCTGTCCATTCGTGTCTTCCTCCTCTTTGTCCGTCACCCCCCCCTGGCCCGCTGTACCCCTGTCCACTTGTTCGCCTGCTCGTCCGACGCGTAATTTGCGTGCGCAGTGAGAAAAAAATGCATATTTCAAATTAATTAACGCTAATGAAAATGTTTAAAACTCGCAAGTTTCAGTAGTGGGCAAGAGTTGGACCAACCTCCCTTCCTCTCCCCCTCTCTCTATCACCCTCAGTATGTCCCTTTTCCCCTCTTCCTCTTTGCCCTCCTCCCTTTCTATCTTAGCTGTTTGTCTTCTTTTTGTTGCAACTTCGGAACTCGACCAACTCAGCAAAATTGTCTGCACACCACAATGCACGCTCTGTCTCTTTTCCTCTCTCCCTCTCTCTTCCTTTCTCTGTCACACACTGGCGCTGATATCCGGTTGCCCGAGAAACTCTTTTGCCGCACAAAGCCCCTGCCTGCCAAACTTATTTGTTTTGCCACAAACTGTTGCACAAACAAGCACAATGCAATTTCAATCAATTTTATGGCACATTTATTTGCCAAGCACCTGAGCCAGCACCTGCCTGCCCCACCACCTGGCGACACCCCCTTAGGGCACTCCTGCCCCCACCTCCCTCTCGACCCCCCCACCCATTCATACCACACAGCCTGTAAATTACTTGCAAGTGCATTGAAAATTTCATAATAAATTATGGCAAACTTGTTTGACTTGCATTGTTCCAGAGCTGAGCTGAAACAAAAGAAGTCAAGCTCCGAACTTTCAATCGGTCGAGTGGAGGGGAGGGAGGGGCACTCTGAAAGGGGTGTCTTCGAAAGAAAGTTGCTTTTGAATGCGGAATGCGATTATATAGTATAGTATAGTATACTACGGAATACACATTCTAAATGACTCTCAGCATGCGAGAGAAACTCGGTAAATAAGAAGTGCGACAATACTTCAGCTTGATGGCCTGATAAAATTTTCAGCAGCTTTTGTTGCAAAGTTTTAAATTTAAAATCTATTTCTTTAGGTTGCTTAGAGGAAACTATTGAACATAAACTATTGATGAGTGTACTTGCTTTAATATTGAACTGTGTGTGAATTTCCTTTGTAATGAGTATCTGATAAGTATCTAATAAGTAAAAATAACAAATGAAGTGAAAAATTGTAAAAAATAATAGGATATATAATATGTTACGCATTTATTTTTTTTTATAATCCGTGTCTTCGCCTTGGCGGCTTAGCTTCGATTGATTCTCCTCTTAATTATCGGCTTACCACCATATTTTCGATTAAGCATTGATCAAATCTAAGGATTAGTGTTGATTAAGTTACACATATTGAATTTTAAAAAATCTTCGATTGATTCTCCTCTTCTCAATCGGTTTACCGCCACACTTTCGATAAACTGATGAAATTTAACGATTAGTGCTGAGAAAGTTGCAAATATCGCATGTAAGCAAAGTGGGATGCTTACAAATAAAACCAATCTGTTACAATAAATGACATAAATATATAATAAATGAGTTATAAACACAGTTAATTATTTCCATTTAAATAAAAGGAAAATTATGGAATGTATAAAGGAATATGTTTGTTTGTTTTAAGATAACGACTTCGTAAACTGTCTTATAGTCTGTTTTTGATATAAACACCTTTTAAACATAGTGTGTTCCAGTTTCATCTTTGAAATGAGCATCGTTAGCATATAGTTGCACATGCCTTGGAAATAGAAACAAATAAAATGATCTATAACTTGTCCACTCCCATTCAATATATTTTAGTAAGCCCATTCGATTCGGCCTGAACTGGTTGACAAAACATAATTTTCGTTTCAGAGAAAGAAAAACGATGACAAACAGCAGCAAAACAGAAGTGAATGAAGGGGGGAGAGTGGGTAAGAGACAGAGTGTGAGTAAGAGAGAGAGAGAGAAACAACAAACATCATACATCAAGGTTATGAGACAAGCGCACAAGTGTCGCTTCCACAGGCACATGAAACGGTCCAAGGATGCGGATGTGGAAAATAATTCTGGTTGCTGTAGCCAACATATGCGCCTCCATGGAGCGCCTTTCTCGCCTCTCACTTGTCACATGTATGCAGAACAGCCAGTTGCCTGCTGGGTACCTTCTTCCCCTTCACCACTGCTTCCCGCCCGCTGTCCGCTGTTGTTGTTTACTGCCGCTGTTGACGTCTGTGGTGACATTTGAAGTGGCGCTCATGGAGAGCGGAGGCAGTCGAATAAATGCCGCCAGCATTATCTCAGCATGCAGTGGGCTGCCAGGCAGCCGGGAGGACTACTGCTGGTCTGCTCCAGGGCATGGAGGGAATCCTATCCTCTTGATTGTTGCCTGGCTACGACATTTAAAGGGCTTTTGCAAATGCATAATCATGTAATTGTGCTGTTTGCTGCAACTGCTGCAGCTGCACCTGGGCACGCGCGGTGCGCATACGCAACGTGGACCGGAGCTAGTTAAGTCCTGGCGTCGTCTTTGTTGGTCGCCATCGTTTGATTTAATGCGCCGCTTAGTAACCGACAATTGTGCACAACACTTTGTTGGCATTCTTTTTGCGTCGCCCTGACACTTAACTGTGAAAAATTGTGAATTATTATGGCAGCCTGAGGATGCCGTAGGAATCCGGAGGAGGAAGAAGCCCCCGTCGCACTGTAAGTAGGCAGCAGGCGTCGTCGCGTTGCCTTTAACAGTTTATGGCTGCGATTTGTTACGCACCATTGTGCAGGTTAGCCACAAAAGCTCTGCCAACAACAAGCGAACACAGAAATAGGAACAACACGGCAAGAAGCAGAAGCAGGAAAAGTAGGAGCAGGAGCAGGAACAGCGCTGCCCGTGGCCCAGGTAAACAAATAATTCAAAGTCATTTGTGTGACTTGGGCCAGGCCGGGCTGGGCAGCTGCTCAGCTTAGTTGCGCCCGGGAATGTCAAGTGTTGAAAAACGTCAGCCCTTCAGCGTTCCCTCTCTCTCTCTCCCTCCTGCAATCTGTGTGATTATGACACTAAAGAGGGGCGCCCTCTACACCAGCTAAGGTGTCCACAGGGATTTACGCATTCGCTTAGGCAGGAGCAGCAGCATGTCGCTAAAATACCCCGTGGGGTTTATACCTTAAGTGACTATTTGGCGTTTACAAAATAAAATGTTTAGAGCTCTGAGGGAGCTGCCAAAAAGTTCATGATTTTGTATTTAATAAACTTAGTTTTAGCCAAATACTCATTGACTTGGTAATTCCTCTATGTAATACATTGTGTAGGTATAAGTATTTTTAATAATTTATACATTTATTATTCTTTTGTTAAAGTATTTAAATTGGAATGTTATCAAAAGCAATCACAGGGCATCTGCGAATCGAGCTCTCTGATTTCACACTTGTAATGCGACTTATTTTTATATTCTTTGCGCAGAGTCTTTGTTTGCTTTTCAAGGTAAGATTACAGGATTTGTTCGTTAGTCAGATATGACAAATAACATGAGTGCTGGCATAGAAATTTAAGCAACGAGGAAAGTCATAAAATAAATAAAAAAAAGTATGCAAAATATTGAATATAAAATCAAATATCTAAGCATTTATAATTATACTTTATTGTTTTGTTTTAATTTTTAATGTCATTGCACAATTTCAATCAACTCACTTGGCCTTCTGAAACGATAGTGGCACTGCACGCTCCTTCAGCGTTATTCAACACTCTTATCTTGGTAGGAATATCGACAGCGTTATCGTTAACTGGATCAACTTACGATAGTGTATCGACTAAGGTCACACTTTTAAACATAAGACTTAAATAACTAAACAACATACATATATATATATTACATCCAATCTATGCAAAGACGATTCTCTCCATGCAAGTTTAAAGTGAGTTTAAAGACGCCTCTGCTAAACTTGACTATGTGCATGTCTGGGGCACTTTAAAACCCATTTCCCGTTTCGTAAACTTGTAACCTAAAAACAGTCTTTGCTTTTGCATTTTGCACCTTTGCACATAAAATGTGTTTACCCAAAAACGAGAAGAGCAAAAAAAGAGATGGAAAATACGAGAGAAACCAAGACCCTCCCAAGCGTCCACCTTTGCCTAGGCGCCTTTCCAAGATGTTGGCTTTGGCAAACAAAAAATCTCATTAATCCATTAAGTAAATGCGAAGAAAAAGTTCAAAGCGAATGCTGCCGCTGTCGCCGTCGCTGCCGTTGCTGCTGTACAGTGGCGCACACAAGGACACCTACCAGTGCACAAGAGTGTGTGTGTGTGTGTGTGCGTGTGTTCGACTCTCTCACTGTGTGTATGTGTGTGTGTATAAACTGCTTGGCGACACTGTAAAAGAAAGCCTTTTGGGAGCACTAATGAGTTTGACATTGTTTCCGACTAACAAGCGCCAAAGTTGGGCCCGAGAACGAGCCCGAGCTGGAGCTGAGCCTGAGCCTGAGCCAGCCAGGTGGCAAGAGCCAGCCAGCCAGCCAGCCAGCCAGCCAGCCAGCCAGACATTTGCCTTGGCATCGCACTGGCATTTCTATTACGATTTCACCAGATGCTGCTACCAGTCTGTCTTCCACTTCCCCTTCCCGTTCTCGTTCCCGTTCCTCTTCTTCCTGCCTCGGTGACTTTAGCTTTAATGAATTTTGTAGAAATTCTGGTCGTTTTCTGCACTAATTAAAACACAGTGTTGATGGCAATTCTCAATTTGGCTGCCTAAAAAGGGCTTAAAGCCGATCAACGATGCGGCATATAGAAGCCAGACTAGTGCCACTATGCTATACATATATGGGCAGGACCTTAACTTTCTGGCTGCTATGGATGCCGATGCTGCTTCCTGCTTCCTGTGTGGCATCCATATTTTTGGCATGACTAATGTTTCCCTTTTGACTCATTTGGTTATGCAGACAGAGACACGCTCGCACATGGCACTTGAATGCAGGATTGCTACTGCACACACACACACACACACCCACACACATGTATCTACACTTACACCCGCACACATTCAGTAGAGTTGGAACTACTCGTCCTCGACTTTTGCGCTCCACCAGCTCCGTCGATTGTAAATTACGCCCTAATGCGCCCATTTGTATGCTACAAAAATTGCCGCTTATTGAATATTTAGCAAGATGGCGCCGCGGCACTGACTCGCTGCCTTCCTCACCGCCTCACCGCCTTCCCACCTTTTCACCTGCCTCCCTCATCTGGCTGCCTGAATACCTGGCAAGATAACGAAGCAGTCGCTTTTTAAATGAACTCATTTGGGATTTCGTATGCGTGTTTTAGAAGCACAACTTTTTGCACTTTAAATAATTAAACAAAGCGTTGACTGAGCGGGTTGCACTGCTACCACCCCCGCACACACTCATACTCACACCCACACTCACTCACACCGAGACTCACTCACTGACACACAGACTACTCACATTGATAGGCCAACGTCAACGATGACTGACAGGGCCGACTGGAAGCCTGGAGGCCAGACAGAGCCAAATATCCGATAAGAGCTAAACAAGCAAATGAAATCCGAAGTGTGCCCGGGGCCCAGGCCGGAGCCAACTTTGCCAGAGTACAATGGTAGAGATTGTAAAACACAACTTTGTTGTTGTGCTACTTCTGGTACAATCTAAACTTGTCTTAAGATAAATTTGAACCAGTCGCTGGTATTGATAAGGAATGTAATCTATGTTAATAACGAATATCCTTCTAGCATTATTAGGAAATGAAAATACCGTGGAACCTTTGATTACTGATAATATCGCAAGATATATTGATAATATTGTAAGACATTGTGCAATTCTAAAGTTTAGTTATCGATTTGTAAAAAAAATAAGTAGTAAAGAAAACACTTAATAAGTATCGTCATATAACGTTTTTTACTTCAATATCGCATTATTATATATTATTATACTATCGATAAAAAGGGGAAACATATGAGATATGCTCACAAGAATAATATATTGTCATGTTTACTATTTTTTTGTCTTACTTCATTCTGTACTTACACTTGAATATTGCAATCCCATGATATCGATACAATATCGATAAATTCATTTCGTTGTTAATTTGCTGTATTCACCTTTTCATCCCACAGTGTTTCGCCTTTGCAAATGTCATTTTAAAATGCCTTTCGATTCGCTTCACAAGAGAGAGAGAGCAAAGGCTACGGCTACAGCTGTTCCGACCAACAACAGCAACAACAACAACAACAACAACATGAATGGAGCATGCTGGAGGAGGGGCTGTGGGGCAATGACGCAATCGATACTTCATTAAGATATCGTTGGCTTGTGCCTAGACGCTTTCCGTTTACGTTTCCTTGATTACTTTACATAGTTGTTCCTTTCGCTTGGCTCAATTGCTTTTGGCCTGCCTGCCTGCCTAGGCTTATCTGCATTTTGGGCTACACTTCGTGGCTGGACGGGTTCGCCTCCTTCGCTGCTGTTAGCTCTTTGTCTTTTACACTTGGCAAATAAATCGCAAAACGCTATCAAAGTGAGCACCCCCCCCCATCGTGGTCCTCGACGTCGTCGTCGTCGTCGAACATTATTTGCCGCCGGATGTATGCATGGAGGCGTCATGTGCTGTGGTTTCGCATTTGCCATGTTGTCGGTCTCGCTCGACTCCTGTTTAATCGTCTGGCCTCGGCCGAGTCACAGCAGCTGAGTCCGTTAGAACGTTAGACCGATGTCTGTTTATCGCACGAACACAATCAAATTAGCGCGCACATCGAGTACAAATAACACCCCAAAGATAGCCAAACAAATGCCAAATGCCAAATGCGACGTCGCCAGCTGGTACCAGGAGAAGGGGTGGAGGAAGGGGAGGTAGAGGAGTGAAGCAAGTCAAACCCAAAGCTTGAGGTTGAGTTTGACTTTTGGCTAAGTAGCCCAATGGCCCAGTGCAACCTTGTTGCCAGCGAGCAGCATCTTCAATCTCTGAGGTGGCTCAGGCTGCCTGCTGTGCGCGGACTGGCAAATGAGCTGCTCGGGGACCTGTCGAGAAGGGAGAGGGGGAGTAAGAGGTGGAGTGGTGTAGAGGGGGGAGGGTGCTGCAACAATTGCACTTTGTGCTTTGCTTGCCACTGTGTTTTTGTCACATTGTCAGGATGTTTTGTTGTGCTGTCAGCGCGCGCTGCAAGAAACTTTGTTCATATCGTCACATGACAGCAAGCTCGCAAAATATGAACAAGGGGCCAACGGGACACACATACATATATACACATGCATGTATATATCTGCGTGTGCGTGTGTGTGTGTGCAACGCTGCTCCTGTCGGGCTTACCACAATGTTGCAGGCTGCGCGTTGTCATATCAACCAAGCCACTCGAGCGGAGCCGCTGCTCGGGCCCCAGTCCAATTTAATCAACATTACTTCTGCTTAAATCAATTACAACTAATTACATTTTTGCTCAGCTGACAGCGCCAGCGACAGCGACATCGCCGAGGACCTTGTGCCTCTCTGGAATGTCGGCAAGGCGTAGCATCCTTTGAGCCCGCCCCCAGACTGCCTGACTGCCTGACTGCCTGCCTGCCTTTCTGCCTGTGAGCCAGAGTTCTGTTCCCTTTATAGACCTTGATTTCGATTATAGCCATGTCCCATTCCAACCTCTCTCCCTCCCTCCACACTTGCAAATGCAGGTGCAGCTTTGTCTCATTTGGCAAATTGCCGTCGCCTTCGTTGCCTTTGACTTCTGCAAGCAACTTGCTAAACCAGATGACAAATGATCGCCAAAGAGCAGAGAGGGAAGGGTCAGGAGCTCCAGCACTTAGGTATGTGATGTGATATGGTAAGCTGTCTATTTTTAGTTGACTGTTTCAGAACTTGACATAATGTGTAGGAACAGGAGGAATAAAGCAGATTCGGCTACTTATCAATTCCTGATGTGTACACTCATGGTCAGTGAAATAGGTGTAAGCTATACCTTTTGCGAATTATCAGTTTAAAGTTTGTTAAACCAAGTTTTGTCCAGGAATAACTAATATATATATACCTTATATATTATTGTTCTGTCCACACGATGTTTTGTATTTGAATTAGCGAGTATTGCTATTGGAAAGATGTATGAATGTGTCATAGGTTTACACACGTCTACATTTACATGCATATCTGTCTATATATTCTTGATCTGTCTCTGCGAGTAAGACGACTTATTTTCTGGGTAATTGTTAACAAAACAAAATAAGCTAGAGAATAAGTTGGCCCGTTATAAAATTCAGAAATATGCAAATATTATTTATACATACATATACATATATATTCTCGATCTATATCTGCAGTTGAAAGAGTGTATTTTTAATATATAACTTGAGATGGCAAGAAACATATTGAATAATTTACTTAAAAATAACATTGGTAAAAGAAATAATGTTTTCTAATAACATGGAAATTATTAAACCAAACTTATAGTATGTACTGTATATCTGGAGAAACATCGATAAGGTTTTTCATATGAAACATCGATGTTTCTCTAGCTCTAATGTACTGTATAACTATATATTTCCTCTCCTTAAGTGATAAACGTACAAGCTACGATGATGCATATATATCCACATGTATATTTATATATTCTTGATCAGTATCGTCAACTTTCAGATTGCGTATTAAATATACATCTAGATATAGTAACTAGTTTGTTGGAATAATTTAGTGATAGGTAATAATGTCGGCTACAAAAGCTTAGAACAGACATGTTGACCTTGAGTTAGTTAAAGTGTTCAAATTAGCAAATACAATGTTATGTTATATTTACATCAAAGATAAGGTCAGCCTTCTCCCTACAATATTATGTTATATTTATATCAAAGATAAGGTCAGCCTTCTCCCTATATTCTATTGGAAATAGTTTAACCTATGTACTGTCTAACTATCTGTCTTCTCTCTTCTGTTCTAAGGCTCGTTTAAGTAATACAAGCACGGTTTACGATAGTGCAAAATAGATACACTTATATAATATTTATATTTATATATTCTTGATCAGTATCCACATTATATAATTCAAGTAAACTGATCTATCTCAAGCAAATATTCAATTTGCGTTCAAAGCAATGTCTCTCCTAGGGCTCTCAATAAATTATGAATACCTAGGTGTATGGACTATACTATATAAATGTGGTACAATATATAAGCAAGCACTGTATAGTAGCAGAGCTGTGATTACTCAATATGCACGCCTGTTACCCTTATGCTTGTGCTCTCAAGAACCTATTGCAGTCTGCGTGGTTCAATCATTTTGCTTATGGTTATAATAACAGTATTTACTCCCTCAGTAAACTGAGGAACTAAGCAAAGCAGGAGACAGAGAGGGAGAGGCGAAAGGAACTTCATAAGCGCTCTAGGGGGGAGAGGGACACGGGGGTTGCCGACTGACTGAAGCGTTTTGAGTAGCTCATAAATATGCATTAGCGTGTCGCCTTTGTGCTAAGGACTTCACATATTAATTTTTAATATGCCCGAGTTGTTGGCCTGCCTAGCTGGCAAGCTACCTGCTGGAGCGAAGAGACAGCAGCAGGGGGCTGTGTGGGGGGAAAGCGTTGGCTAATTAGCGTGCTGGCTGAATGGTCGATTGCCACGCGAAATCAGCGCGCTGCGACGCGGGTCTGGCCGGGTCTAAACACAGCGTTTAAAGCCAAAAAATAAACAACAATTTAGTGCAGATTAGCGTTGTGTCCTTTTGTTTGTGCTTTGGTGCCATTGTTTTCGAGCAGTATCTGCTGCAGGGGGAGCAGTGGCAGGAGGGGCAGGCAGGCGGAGTGAAAAGTAGCAGTAGTGGAAAGGCAGAGCCAGTAGAAAGGCAGAGGCAGGAGGTAGGCAGAAAGTGAGCAGGCATGGAGAGAGAGAGAGAGAATAGGGATTGGGGGGAGGCAGAGGCAGGATGAGGAGAGGAGCGAGTGGGGTAAGCAAAGGCAGAAGGTAGAGTAGGGACTGCAGGGAAGCAGGAACAAGAGGAGGGGCTGGGCAAAAGGCAAAAGGCAGGAGGCAGGGAAGGAGAACCGCGTGCAGAGTCTGCTCTGCTGCCTCTGGGACAGCATGAGGCGGGCAGAGGCAACAGCAAGAACAGGCAGATGAGTAGCCAGCTTGGACAGCTGCGACAGGTGGACTCGTGGTTGTCGCTGGCTAATGAATAGTGAATAGTGAATAGTGAATAGTGAATAGTGAATAGTGAATAGTGAATAGTGAATAGTGACATTTAGGCTTGAAAAGCGCGCATTGCCTGCTTACACGGATGGATGTTTGGCTAATTGCTTGATGGCGCACACGCACACCACGAGACACACACAAACAAAAGAGCACAGTAGGTAAACTTGCGCTGCTATTGTGCATGGCCTCAGAGGGGGGGGAAAGGGAACTGTCGCTGCAAAGGCAGGCAAACTAATTAGATTCGTGCGCCTCATTTGGCCACTTTTGATTTGTGTCTCTCTCTCTCTGCCTCTCTAGCCAAGCCAAGCATTCTGGCCAAAACTTTTGGCCCACAAAATGTTTTTATCTTACAGCTGTCTCAGCGCCAGCTGCAGAGGGGGATGGGCAGCAGGGAGGGGGGGATTGCCGCCTTGGACTGATGCTGTGCATATTTGGTTCAAGTTCGTCATGCAATTTTTCCGTTGAAATGAAATGCGCCAGAAGAAAACTGCGGCAAGGCAGCAAGAACAACAGCAACAACAACAGCAGCAACAACAACAACAGCAGCAGCAACAACAACAACAACAACAACAACAACAATTGAGCGCATGCAGTCAAATGCGACATGTGGCTGGCAAAAAAGTTGCGCCAAGCCGCAGAAACAAAAACTTTCGCCCAAAAAGTAAACGCAACCAGCGCAGTTTCCCAACAACAACAATAACAACAATAACTATGACAAAATTATGCGAAATTTAATTTGACTTTTTCGTAGTTGTTGCCTCTGTTGTTGTTGTTGTTGTTGCCGCTTGGCAGGCAAGCTACTCAGGCACTTTGCTTCCTTCTGCCTGCTGCTGCTTCTTCTGTTTTTGCTTCAACTGCTCTGCATTTGTTGTTGCTGTTGTCGTTGTTGTTGCTGTTGTTGTTGCTGTTGTCGTTGTTGTTGCTGTTGCACTGCCAGCTGGCTAGTTGTGTGCCAAGTGTGCCGACAAAGGACACACAGTTCGTAATTTGCCGACTTTGCTTGTACCCACTTTATACATATTATTTACTTGCATTTTGTTGTGAACAGACAGAGACAGAGGGAGAGACTGAGAGAAGAGAGAGAGAGAAAGAGAGACTAAGTGACGAAGAAATATGATAATCTCATACGGCAACGGCACACTGCAGTGCCTGCCTGGCTCACCGTTGCGACCACATGTGCCCAGGCCAGGTCAGTTGACCCTGAGAGAACCCTTCTCCAACACATACACTGAGGTAAACAGTGCATTGGTCAGTTTGGACAAGATTCCAAGAGATATGAAGGATTACACTGCTATGCAGATAGTCACAGAGTCATAAAAATCATGTTCTACTCATGATATCTTTTTTATGAACAAAGTTATAGACAGAATATATTTTATTTTATTTTATGTGCATCATGCATATTTACAATCTTGCTTTTGTTTATAGAAATCATATCGTTTTAATGCTGTAATATTTAACGTATATTTAAACCTTAATACATACATACATATATGCATATATATATTTTCGGTATTTTTTTTTAAATTAAATTTAATTTTAATATAAAATAATGTAATATTAATGTGTATATCTAATTTTTATATTTTTAATATTTTTTTCTCCCAACATTCGACGTTTCTTAGTTGACTTTAAATAAATAATAATATAATATTGAATTTAAATCTAAAAACTTATGCATCTAATGCTTTGCTGATAATTTATTAAGTTCCTACATCATTCCGGCCAGGGCCGTAGCAACGGTCTCGGGTGCCCTTGTGCAATACATCTTGGGGCGCACTAATGTAACTGCCTTGCTTTTAAATAAGTTATGTTTTTGGTTCATGAAACATTTCACAAAATGAAGTAACATAATACTAATTACAACTTCATTTTATCTAGATTATATATTTTCAAAGTATTCAATAGTTTTTAAGTAAACTATTTATCGGATGCTCTTCTTCTCGATTAATCATCATGATTATAATATTTATATTAATAATATTTACAATACATTCAATCATTCCTACTCCATTGTGCTTCGCAAACTTAGTAGCCATGGCAGACCCCACAAGGTACAATATATATTCTTGTTCCCTTTTAGGGGGCCCACCCCGCACACTCCTAGCTACGGGCCTGTTTGTGGTGCTTATACTCTTCGATATCAGTGTTATATTTAGTAATACTGCAAATAATTTACAGTTGATTTGCTTAATTAAAGACATATTCAATAATTTCGTAACATTACATTCCATTCTATATCTGTTTTGCCCTCATTAAGTTTTCATTCATTCCACGTGATTGGAATTCGTCGATGTCTTTTCTAGAGCACACTTATATTTGCTCTGCTTTTCACCTTCAAAGTGGAATAAAACTTAGACATATTGCACACACACAAGCACACACCTTCATAAACTCACACCACACACACACACACACACCTGACACGTTTCTATTAATGTCGTTAGCCGAAATTGGCTTTCGCTGTCAAAGTCAAAAGATTGTCACAAGAAAATCACAATAGGTTATATATAGACGTTATATAGAGAGGGAAGTGTATGGCAGAGTTATATATAGCACAGTCGATTGGTAGATAAGGGAATGTACACATGTTCTCTAGGTATATACATATATATAATAAAGCCCAAAGCACAAAGTACGAATTGTTGTGACAATTTGTGCTTGGATTTATTTGAAGTTAGTTCGCTTGGGCAAGACAGGGGGAGAGGGAGGGCCTTCCTGGGGAAGGGGGAAGAAGGCGAAGCAAATTCGAGGAGTGTGGCATGGAAATTAATAACTTATGGGCACGTTTCAGCTGTGGCTGCTGTTGCATATAAAGATTCCAGCTGGCAACTGCTGAGGGTGCCACCTGTGTGGCCTGAGGATGCAAAGGGGATGTGGGAAGGGGGTAGGGTGGGTCACGGGTCACGGGGCATGCAATATGCATAATGTGCTCCCTTTGATTTGCTTCTGCACAGCACATTTATTTATATTTTATTTGAATTGCGCTTCTAGCTTTGCTCTGCTTTCGAAGATTTAGTTTTGCATTTTTCATGCGTGAGTTGGGGTGGAGGAAGCTGAGGGGGGAAGGGGGGAAGGGAGGGTGCCTGCTGGATTGCTGGCTAAACACTTTCGCATTTGGCAATGTGCTTAGCTTACACAAAACTCACATGGCTTCACTCGCACACACGCACACCTAATCACACTCGGTTGGGGCTAAATGTGTGCATAGGGTTTTCCTTTAGCTCTTGTTGTTGTTCTTCTTGTTGTTGCTGTTGTTGTGGCTCGCCTTTTTTTTGGCTGCTAGTGGGAACTAGCAGAAAACAAGCAGCGTCAGCGTCAACTACAGCGCTTAATATAAAAAGCAAAAGCGCAACAGCAACAACAACATGGGCAGCAACAGCAACAAACACAAAAGTGACAGTCGAGTGTGCTTGACCTTGATATACCGGCTACCCATTTCATAAATATATCACTTTTATGTTTAGCGTATTTTGTGTTGCATACTTTGCAGGGCGCGGCAATCAGTAACTCTTTAAAACTGTATCTCAAATAACTTATATGTTAATAATCCGAACGCAAACAAATTTTCTAAAATCAATTGGACTCTGTGTTTACCAAAAAATGAAATCTTTTCTGCATTCAAATTACGCTTGGTATTCGGTTTTTACTAATTTACGTGGGCGTTTGGGGGCGTGCTCAAATTCTAAAACAAACTTTATGTGCGTGCAACATTTAGACATACAGTAGAATCCGGTTATAGCGACTTTCAAGGGACCGACGATCTTACGTCGTTATACCCGGAAGACACACTAACAGAAAGGTGGAACAAAAAAATTTGTTTTTGTTTATTTTATGGTTGCCATATATATATAATATGTTTTAACATAAAACAAATTAATTTTTTAATCAAACAATAAATTTAATAAATTTAATTTAATAACATAGGTTTTTCATAAGTCGTATACATATAATGCATAACATAACATTTCATATCATATGTGCTTTCTTTATTTATTCTTAAGAAGTATTTTCGTTTTAAAGACATTTTGTGAGCGTAATGCACAAGTTGCATTTAGTGCATTAACTCACATTTGGCGAATTTACGCATTAAATTTGATTGGAAAAAAGCTGAAAAAACTAGAAATATAACGGGACATCTAATGGAATATAGGTATGAGGTCTGCACACGCACGCTGTAAACATTTTTGTGACGTCAGTCACTGATGGATACATACATTTCTAACAGATTCGTTTGATGCTTAAATTTGGTGGCATTATTTTGCTGTATTTTTTTTTGGCACGTCGCAATATCCGGTTGAATTATGAAAAATCTCGTCGGTATAAGCGGTTTGTCGCTAAAAGCGGAGACGTACTAACCGGAGGTCCTTTCATATAACTTTGTATGGGGACCAACCAAGCCATCGAGTTTCTGTCGCAATAACCGGACTAACGAAATAGCGTAGCTATCTTGGTGGTCAGACGTGTTTAGCCTTTGCTCCCTGTGTTTTTGTAATTCTTGCGATTTTATTTGCCTATGTGGTGTAATTATTAGTGCGGTATTTTATTAGTGCTAACCTTGTAAGTACAACCGTAGAAGTAACAAACTAATACTTTTATTAGTCAATTCGCAAACTAATATTCCTAATTTTGCACTTGCGCGTCTTTGGCGTCAAGTTTTTGTTTCTGTTTTGATTAACATTCCCACGCTCTCCCGCTCTCCCGGTAACGAAATTATATTTCTCTCTGAGTAAGTTGTGTAGTGCTGTTGTTGTAAACGTCACAGCTGTTGTTGTTTTGTTTACTTCGTTGTGCTCGCTAGATTTGCAGTTTTATTGTCGTACTTGCTTGCTTGCCTGTTTTCGGCGCTGTAACTGTTTCTTGCTCTCTCAAGAAATTTATTTCACTTAATCTGTTTTCTTTTTGCTCTTCGTTGTCTCCTACATTTTAAAGGCATATTAATTATCACAATCATGGTGTCGTGCTCAGCAGCAATTTGCTTATGTTCTTCTGATCCTAAGGCGGATTACATTGGTTGCTGGCTCTGTGATAATTTTTGTCACTTAAAATGCTGTGACCTAACTGTGCGGGTTAGGGACGCCGTCCATGCCAATACTGGTCTCAGATGGTCGTGTGAAACGTGTCGTGTGGCTGAATCCGATTTACGGAAAATCCATAAGAAAACCAAACTTGGGTTTTATAAGATACGCACAGCTTTCTCTAATCTCCAATCTGAATTTTTGGAGATGGAGGCCAAATTTAACGCCTTTACGGTTCCTAGCAAACCACCGGCTCCTTTAAGTGTTCCTTTAGATTCGGTCTCTACGAATTTAAAGCTCACCAACCTACCTTCCTCTCAGGCTTCTTCTCCCGATCTTCTAAGCCTACTCTCCCCTATACCGTCTTGCTCTTCTAACTGCACAAAAAAAAAAAAAGACTAGCAGCAAAGTTACCGCACCCAAACCTCTTGCTCCTCCTCTTGTGCCTACTCCCATTACGAGCAACAACAACAACATAAAGGGAAATGTTCCCGCAATAATGCCTGCTACTAAGGCACAGAGTATAAAACCTCTGATTGCGATTAAACCCAAAAAATTGGTGTTTATCTCTCGTTTGGCGCCGGACACTTCCATAGAAGATGTACAATCGTACATCCTAGCAAAGCTGCCTTTAATTAACTTTACAGTTGAAAAATTCAATTTCAAATTTAAGCGCGACATTTCTTCTTTCAAAATTAGTCTCCCAGCAGAACAGTTTAAAGACGTTTGCGCTACTTCCTTTTGGCCGCCCGACCTTATTGTTAAGGAGTTTACTCCTAAACAAAAAAGCCGTACTGCCGTTAATCTTCCCACGGTGGCCGTAACTTCGCCAAAAAACTCAACAAATTCAAAGTCTTCAAAAAACTGAACTTTTCATTTCTTCTTGCCTCCGAAAATGTTAGGGGTCCTACAAAAAAACTTTCTTCTTTAAATCTATCCTATCAAAATGTTAGAGGTCTCTGTAGTAAAATCTCTAGTCTTTATCTTAATAGTCTTGCCTTTTCTTCCCAAATTATTGCTTTTACCGAAACCTGGTTAAAACCAGAGATTCTAAGCTCTGAAGTCTTTCCAGATAGGTATACAACATACAGGCTTGATCGACCTGACCGACGGGGTGGTGGAGTACTGATTGCAGTAGACTCCAACATTGAGTCGGACCTTTTACAACCGGAGTTTCAATTTAACATTGAACTTATTTGTGTAAAACTACACTTTCCCGGTTTTTTCTTGTATATAACCTGCTCCTATATTCCGCCGTCATCGGAATTATCAGTCTACTTGCAACACTTGTCTGCAATTAAGACTTTTTTTCACCTGCTATCAGACAGAGATCACTTCATAGTCCTGGGCGACTTTAATATCCCAGAATGTAATTGGATATCTAGTGCTGAAGGAAACTTCCTTTTGCCTTCCCGGCAACATGACCTATTTGACGGTTTGTTTGACATGTCTTTGTCGCAGGTCAATCATGTCGAAAACTCCCTGAACAGATTGCTTGATTTATGTTTCACCTCTGATCCTTCCAAGGTGATTGTAGACAGGGTACAACCCCTTTCCCTACCGGAAGATCCTTATCATCCTACTTTCGAAGTGAATTTCGACTTGGGTATTAGTATTGTGAATAAAAGTGAAAGGCCGTGTAATCGCGTGCGCTGCTTTAAGAAAGCAGACTTTGAAACTCTAAATTTTTTAATTTCACATTGTGATTGGTCTGATTTTTATGCATCAACTGATATGTCAGTTGCAACTAATATCTTTTATAACACCCTAAACTCTGTTCTTGATATCTGTGTTCCGTTATCCTATCCGTTATGCTCAAGCAAACCCCCTTGGTTTACAAAAAGAGCTGTCTCGCTTAAAAAACTTAAAGAGTAGCTTATTCAAGAAATATAAGCAAAGAAATGCACCGCTTGTCTTCTCCCGCTACCTATCTGCTCGGGCAAATTTTACCGTGCTGAACGCGAAATGTTATAAAAACTATTTGACCAGATGTAGGTTTCAGTTTTTTCAGAATCCTAAAAAGTTTTATAGTTTTGTTAACATGAAGCGTAGGTCAGCGGTCTTTCCTTCTAAACTTTCGTTTGATAACGCTGAGGCGGACACAGATCAGGCCATGGCCGATATGTTTGCTAAGTTTTTTCAAACAACTTATTCTTCTTCTACGCCAAGCATTCATTCTTATCCATATAGTGTACCCAGTTCAAATGGCATCTTCACACCGTTACTGAACGAAAGTTCACTTTTTAAGGATCTTAGCTTAGTTAAACCAGTCTTTTCACCAGGTCCCGATGGTATCCCCGCCTGTGTACTTAGATATTGTGCCAATTCCTTATGTAAGCCATTGCTCAAATTATTTTCGCTGTCCTTAGACACCGCCTCCTTTCCCTCCATATGGAAGGAATCATTTATTATACCTTTATTCAAAAAAGGCAGTAAGTCTGATGCAAGTAATTATAGAGGTATCTCTAAATTATCGGCTATACCTAAATTCTTCGAGAATGTTATAACTCCTCACTTGCAACATTTTAGCAGATCCGTTATATCCCCTTTTCAACACGGATTCGTAAAACGTCGTTCTACCACGACAAATTTGCTTGAGCTGACATCCTTTGTGGTAAAAGGATTTCAGAAAAATCTTCAAACCGATGTCATTTATACTGATTTCAGTAAGGCATTTGACTCAGTCAACCATTCTCTTCTTGCACATAAACTGAATCTTCTCGGTTTCTCACCAAAACTTCTTAGTTGGATTGTGAGCTATTTGGATGACAGAACCCAACGAGTCCTCTTTAAGAATAATCTTTCTTACCCCGTTCATGCCACATCTGGTGTTCCTCAGGGAAGCCATTTAGGTCCCCTGCTTTTTACACTTTTCATCAATGACCTTCCAACGGTCATACTTAATTCCCGTACTCTCATGTATGCTGATGATGTCAAGCTCTGTTTTCAATTTAGAGACGACTCCTGTCATTTACGCCTTCAATCTGACTTAAATTGTTTCTATTCTTGGTGTCGTGCAAATCTCCTTAATCTGAACAGCTCCAAATGCAAGCTGATGACATTCTCACGAGCCTGTCCAAAGTACGTATCTTACTCTCTTTGTGGTTGTACCTTGGAAAGAATTTCCCTGGTTGATGATCTAGGTGTCCGTTTGGACCGCAAACTCAAGTTTTGCGAACATATATCATCAATGGTTAATAAAGCTATGGGTGTGCTCGGCTTTATTAAGAGATGGTCTAAGGAGTTTGACGATCCTTACCTAACTAAGACTCTTTTCACCTCGCTTGTTCGTCCAATTCTAGAGTACGGATCATGTGTCTGGAGTCCTCAGTACACAGTTCACAAGGATCGCATTGAATCCGTACAGAAAAACTTTTTAATTTTTGCCTTGCGAGGCCTTAACTGGGACGTAAATTCAAGACTTCCTTCCTATCCTAGTAGACTTTTGTTACTAAATCTGCCTTCCCTAGCCAATCGTAGAACTATGCTTGGTGTGGTATTTATTTATAACCTTATACAAGGGGACATAGATAGTAACGACTTGCTTAGTCGACTACACTTCTCTGTCCCTGGTAGAATCACCCGTAACTATCTTCCTCTAAAACTTTCCAATTGTAGTTCGAATTATGCCCTGCATGAGCCTTTCAGGGTACTATGTTCGGACTATAATAAACTATATTACATTATCGCTAACAACAACAATAATTCTGTATCTTGCTTAAAAGTACAAATCCTTACTCACCTTTCTAGTAACTAGTTTAATATATACTTATCTTCTTTCTAGTAACAGTAGTACTTTTTAACTAACTGCATGTTTGAACATTCTAATCGCTATTTTGATTAGGTTTTGCTTACTAACACTAACTCTCCTGATCTGATTGGGTTTTTCTGGGTTTTCCCCAATCCTCTGCAACAAATGTTGGATCGGCTCTTTTTTATCCCAATGTAAACTCAATTCAATTAATTTATTTTTATTTCTTTTCTCACAGTTAAGATTTTACTTTTAACTTAAAATTATTAATTATAACTATTAATTGTATTTTTTTCTTTACTTTTAAACAGTCGACTGACCTTAGTCCGACTATAAACTAATTAAATAAATAAATAAATAAATAAACGCTATAAGCGGAGTCGTTATAACCGGATTCTACTGTATTTTCATATATTTGTTGTAGTCCTAGCTCTTATAGTTTCTGAGATCTCAATGTTCATACGGACAGACAAACAGACGGACTGATAGACATAGCCATATCGAGCCGCCTGTTGATGCTGATTAAGAATACATATAGATTAAGAATATATATATATAGTTAGTAGAGTATGCCACGGCTGCTTCAGCTTGTTACATACATTCGCACATAGTGAATATACCCTTTTTGGACCAGTTTCAATGCTCGCAGGGTATAAGAAGAGCCGGGCTCTGTAGAATGGCATAAGAGTGAAAAAATTAAGTATGTATGTATGCGTTGCGTATTCATAAGTGCCTGCATGTATCTGTAGCTAGATGTGTAGCTGTTTCTGTAGCTGTTTTTTTGTATCTGTTGCTGTATCCGTGCCCTGCTAGCTGAAACAAACAGCATTTGGCCGGTTAGCTGCATTGCAGTATCTGCTCGCACGGCCGCAACCAGTTCCACACTCATACACACACATACTTATACACACCCACACACACACACACATACGTACACGCGACATAACACTTATACACACACACACACACGAACACACACTTCCATCTGCGTGCCCATGTTTTTCTAATTTTTCTTCTCTCTCCCCCTCTACCAAGCTCAGTGCCTGCGCTCTCCTTCTGCCTTGCTCCCTTTCTTGTTGCTTTTATTTTTGACTTTCAACCTAGTCCGTCTGCCCCCCCCTCCCCCCTTGCCAGCACTTGTCTTTCTTTCCCTTCCCCTTCTCTCTTTCGCTGCCTTTCCATTTCGTTTTCGCTTAGTGTATTTAACATTTTTCTCAAATGATACTCGACACAAGTGGCATTTGTTTGTCTGTTCCCCTCTCTCTCTCCCCCCTCTCTCTGTAGCTACATAAGCTCCTCGTCTACCGTCAAATGGGGCTGCAAGTTGTGGTAACAGTTGTCAAAGTGACCTCAAAGCAGCGTGTGGCGCACAGCAACCACAGTAAAAACAATAAGCGCAGCCAGCAGCAGCAGCAGCAGCAGCAGCAGCAGCACAAGCAGAGCAGCTCGAAGCCCGAAATGCTCTAGGAATATGTTAAAAGATATCTGCTTTCCTCACATTGTTCTCATTCTCATTCTCATTCTCATTCTCATGCCCAATTAGCATTGTGCCATAATAGGATTACTTGTGATATATTATTCATGCAAATTCCATATCGAAAACATTCTCGATTGCCTGCAGTTAATTATGATATTCTTAGTTATCATCCTCCCTCACCTACTCCCTCTGCTCCTGCTCCTCCTTCTCCTCTCTACAATGTGTAAACTATTGTCGCACATATAAAGGTCATATTGAATACTCTCAGTTAATTGTTATTCCTTAGTTCCGCTTCCGCTGCATAACTGCAGCACGATTTCGTGTAAGCTTCAGTTTTCAATTTACAGGGTATTGAATGTCATGTGCATTTTGCTAAAAGGCTTAGTACAAACAGCTCATGAGGTAGATGGAGAGACAAGGTGACAGGCAAAGAGAGAAAGAGAAAGAGGGAGAGGAAGAAGGAAGGTTTAGTTTAGTTATATGCTAAGGTAGCAGGATGGAGAAAGAAAGAGAGAGTGAGGAAGCAGGTGAGAGTAGCAGGCAGCAGAAGGGTAAAGGAGATTGAAGAAAGGAGAAGGTAGTAGAAGTTGATAGAGAATGTAAGAATGAACAAGGTGTTAGAGGAAAGGAGAAGAAGCAGGAGGGTGCAGCTGGTAGACAGATGGAGAAGGCAGGTGAGGCAGGGAGATGAATTGAGTAGGGAGAAGCAGAAGGAAGAAGAAGGATAATGAAGGGAGAGAAAAAGAGATTATGTGCGAGAGACAGTCACAGTAGAATAGTGAGAGGGAGGTTGAAGGAAGGAGAAGGTGCAAGAAGGTTATGGAGAAGTTAAGAGGGTGCCAGAGGAAGGAGGAAGGGAGCAGCAGGGAAGAAGAGAGTATGAAACAGGAGGAAGAAAAAGGAAGAGAAAGAAAATGAGATGAGGTAAGAGAGACTGACACAGAAGGAGACAGAAGGAAAGAGAGAATTGAATAAGATAATGCAAGAATGAAAGACGGAGAGAGTGGAAGAGGGAAAGAGATACACAGAGGTATACAGTAGAAGGAGATGGAATGAAAAAAAGAGGGGAAAAGAGAGATCGACTGAGTGACAGTGGCACAGAATGAGCAAAGAGACAAGCAGAAAGGAGAGTGGAGAGAGGAGAAAGGAGAGAGGAGACATTTGCAAGCCAGGTTAATGTGTTTGCATTCTTCTCTTCCTCTGTCTGCCCTAATGAGCCAAGGCAAACATGAACTGCCTAAGGCCAAAACACGCCGAGGTCGTTTCACATTCGTTTTCCGTTTTTTATAATTCTTTCAAAATTACTCAACATGTTTTCGGTTTAACAAGAGGAATTTTAATTAACCTTTTTGTAACATACATATTTAAAAGATATGATAAGTTCTGTAGAGACTTGAAACACTTGCAGAGGGGGGAGAGACGTGGCAGGTAGGGGGGAGTTGAGTGAGTAATGTGTGAGTGTGTTCTGTTTTGTTCTGTTGAGTCGTGCAACTGCATGTTGCGCGCATCATGTCGCTGGCGAAAATCCCAACTTGGCCCAGTTTCAGTGCAGGCAGCTCCCTCTGTGCCCCTCCCCCCCATACCCACCATGCCTACCGTGTTGCCTTCTTCAGACACGCGCTGACAGCTAAACGACGCCCAATTTCCACTGCGAAACGGACAATGTTCATCAAGTGCAGCAGCAGAGGCAGCAACAGCAACAGCAACAACAACAAGAGCAACAACGGCAACAGCAACAACAACAAGAGCAACAACGGCAACAACAACAACAACTGCAGCAAGACCAGCAGCAGCAACAACAACAACAACAACAACTCATTTGATTTACTTTTCATTTCCGCCTGCCAAGTGGCGCAGACTGCGTTGCCTGCGTTGCCTGATCTGCCTGCCTGTCAAGCAAACTCCCACTATGCACAGGCCTTTCCCCCCTTTGCTCCTCCCCTTCCCCACCCTCTGCACTTGCCACGCACGCTGCGCCCTGCCACGACAACTGCTGCGACAACATTGAGCTACAGCTACAACTCATGTGTCGTCGCCTCATCTCCAGTTACAGTAACCCCCGCCCCCCTCCCCCCAACTCCTTTCGCTGTCTACCCCTCTTCCCCTGCCCCTACCAAGCACTGCCTGTCGCCTGTGCAGGTTGGAGCGTTATGCAATTATAACTTTTGTCATTAGCAACTTAAAATGCAAATTGCTGCAATGAAGCGTCGTCTCCATCTCCATCTCCATCTCTGTCTCCATCTCTGTCTGACTCTCTTTCTGGTTGCTGTTTTTCGGCACTTCAGCTTGCCACTCGACCAGTTGCAAGTTCGGGCCAGTGTTGCCACATGTTCGGGCCGTTGTTGCCACACTTTGCGTCAGTTTGCCGTTATTTAAAGTGTTATGAGTTGAGTTGCCGCCGTTGGCTTTTAAACGTTATCTAAGTAGCTTCTGCTGCTGCCACAAGTCAAGCCCAGCTACAGTGGCAGTGCCACCTTGCAGCTTACATGTTGCCACCAGCATCAGCATCAGCATCAGCAGCAGCAACTGTGGCAACTGTGGCAACTGTGGCAATGACACATGTCGCCTCGGACAAAAGCCAAGGCGTTACTTAGTCCTGGCGTAGCCAATTAGTGCTTGTCGCCAGTTAATTTGCTTGCGCTGAGCGACTGTTGAGCTCTGCTTACTCCCCTCCCCCTCCCCACCCCTACCGTGCACTGCAACCCCTTCCCCCTTTGTTGTCGTAAAGTTGGCAACTTGTAATGGCAACAACAAACTTGCAGTTGGCCAACGCCAAAGCCACAAAAAGCACTGCGCCAGCTCAAAAGCAGCATCAGCCATAAAAGTGAGTGTACTTCTGCAACTGGCTGAGTGAGCTCTCCCCCTCTCTGCTCCCCCCCACAAACTGCTGTTCACTTGCCCGACCAAGTCACGTCCGAGAAATTAAATAGTTAAGCGCTTTCTTTTTTTTTCAAGCACAATTTCCAGGTGAGTTTGCCCGGCGCACGGGAGGCGGCGCTAGTTAAATCATTAAGCTGCAAGTTCGACAGGCTGCGGATGCGGAAGCGGATATCTGTTTATGTGTGCAAGTGTTTGCATGTGTGTGTGTGTGTGTGTGTGTGTGGCGCACACTCACTTGCCCAATTGCCCGCTGCATAATAAAAATAAACGACTTGAGTTGCTTTTGCCGTGTTGAAAGATGGAATAGAGTAACTAACTCACCAAGTGACCCTCGTGAATAGAGTAATAAAGAAAGGTATGGCAAGAAGTAGAGTGAAATTGTACGGGGTATGTTATTGCATAGCATGGTATATTTTAAATAAATATGATGTACAGTATGATATGAAAAAACTATAAATTAAAATCATTTGCAAAACGCGCAAAGCTAAAGATTTAAAAAAATAAAAACAATATCCCGAATAATGATAATATAAGCAATAAGCTTATATTAAGTTTAGAATTGAGTTTTAAATTTAATTTGTTAAATAAACAAATTTAAATTCAAATATAGAATAGATTACTACAAATGATACTTCTATAGACCTTAAATGATGTCTTTTATTTACAAGTCAAATTTAGCATATTATATTGAACGATGATAGTTATTTTGAATTATTATTTATCATTCAATTCAATTATTTTCGATCTGCACAGGCAGAAGGAGACTTGGCCCAGCTTTATCTGCGTGCAATACAAAAATATATTTCCACCTAATTTGCTAGTACATACAGACAGACACGTCTGTTCAAGCTGATCAATAATTACACATACTTGGCAGAATATACACAATTAACATTATTCCGTTTGTTCCTTGGCCCATTCATCTGTAGGAACTCCCCGACCTCAGTAACTTGTAAATAGTATATGAGCTAGAGACGTACAAATTGGCATAAAGGTTCTTGTTTACCAGGTTATTTTAAATAGGGATGCCACACTATAGCAAAATATAACAAATAATATCATAGTATTGCATCGTGCGGAGCGTATTTAGCATAACAGCGTATAGCAAAATAATAATATAGTACAACTCAATAGAGAACTGCATTTGAAATGATCTTTTTAAAACTAAATATTCTTCATACTGCTATGACATAAAATATCACTTTATCAGTTCACTTTAATTGAGGTTTTAAGGAGTATTTCTCCTTAGATCAACATAGAATGTCAGTCACAGCATATGTACCTCATAAATATGCACTAATAAATCAGATCAATAGGCAAGTGTAAGCTAAATTTAGCAAGTTTATGTCTATTTCACCTATAAAAAGGTTACTCTAAGTCTCTCTATTTCTCTCTCCCTCTCTGTCTCTCTCTCTCTCTCTGTCTCGCTGTTCCACACACAGCTGGATGCAGCTGTAGAACACGGGGGGCGAACACAATGTCCTTGAGCCGAATGACTCTTGTTGTTGGCTTGATTAAGCTGCTGTTCAAAAGTTTAAGTGGCTGTCAGTACAATGTAAGCCACTAAAATTTCATAGCCTACTTTGCAGCGCAGCGTAGACAGAGGGAGCTAGACGGAGTGTACTGCCATAAAATGCCGTTAAGCGCGGCGCTAACGTGTGTAGTTCAAGTGCGCACTTGCCCACTTAGAAGGCCCCTCCCCCTCCCCCTTCCCCTCCTCCTTCTGAGCCTGCCTTCCCCTGGGCCTGCAGTTACCCCTGGGTTAACGGTTATCGGTTAACGTCTAAAGCCTTGTAAGCTGACGGAAATCCTCAATCGCCTGCGCCCCCCTCGAGTCTATGTTATAAATTATAGCTCGTTGCGGATATGTACGCATAAGGCACGTGTCTGCGTTGTCTAATTGGCAAATCGAATGAATGAATCTCCCTCTCTCTCTCTCTCTCTCTCTCTCCTCACTGACCGCTCTTTCTGCTGCCCCCCCGCTGTACTGGGAGTGCGCTACCCTCTAGCAGCATTTTCAATTAGACGCTGCGAGTTTTCGATTTGCGTATTATTTATGGCGCTCGCAAATCGTGCGCATTATTCATAAGCTGAAAGGCAGCTTAATGGCCCCAGACCGGAGACGCAGGCAGGGCCGGGGGCGTGGTCGAAGGAGGGTTGCAACTCTGTGCAAGTGCTCGTGCGTTCCGCTTATTGAGGGAGCTGCATCAAAGCCTTAAAATGTGCTCATGGTGGGGAAAAGTTCTCCTTGTCCCCCTCGCACTCCTTCTCTTTGGCTGAGGTTGCTTTGCTCTCGTGCTGCGACGCTAATGTGTCGCGTGCACCTTGCGGTCGCTTGCAACTGAGAACCGCTTGCAACATCTTAGCGCGTTTGCTGTTATCCTCGCCGTTTGTCTTTGCCACCAGCAGACGCCAAATAAACCAAAAGCCACAAAGGCATTGTCTCTCTCTCTCTCTCTGGCTCTGTCTTTGTCTCTGTCACTATTTCTGTCACTGTCTCTCTTGCTGCCACCGCGTCCATGTCCACGTCCAGCTCCGGCTGTGTCCACACAATCAGCGACTGTTACCGTTCAAGCACTTAAGGCGACCGCAACAGCATCCAAGCTAGTCAGTCTCCTCACCAACGTCCCACCAGCACTCGCTTTGCCTTCTGGCCCCTCTACCTTTATCCTTGCCTATCGCTGCACTGTGGCATATGTGCAACACTCATAACCCTCTTTAAATTCTTGTATTTTCCCTTTACAATATTGTTAACCTACTTCAAATTGAATAAGCATTCAAATTGTTTGGCTTAAAATATCAAAACTACATTTTAAAAGAGCAATAAAAACATGACAGACAGATTCCGATATTTTTCCAGGCTAGACGAAAAAATAAGAAGAACAGATCTGTCTGGAAAAGGCTGAGTTCGCAGCCCTGATCTGAATCAAACTCAAAGTGTGATCAATCAAATGTATAAATAAAAATAATATTTAAAATATGTTTTCATGTTCTCTCTGTGTTCAGTTCTACAAGAACAGCACATATAACTCTCTTAAAACTCCTGCGACTCTCTTCTGTAATGCTTTTCTATTTATAATCATACAAATGAAATGTAAAGCGCCATTTCCGTTTAATCTGCGACACTTGAACGATACACAATTAGTTTTAAAATCTTTCAAGTTCAAAATTTACACGTTGTGGAGCTCATTATAAATGTAAGCATACGATCAGCGTTACGTGTCATGCACTGTAACAGTCGAGTGTGCATTTTACAGAGTTTTCTCAATTAAAAGTTAATACAATTTGTATTCATTTATGTTGCATTCGTTTAATTGCAACTTCAAGTTGACTTTTGTGCTAATTTCACGCTCTTAACAGTGCACTGTAGTGTGGCGCTAACAGTGCACTGTTAACTGCGCAGTTAACAGCACTGCAGCTGCGCACTAGACAGCTAATTGCAATTGTGCGCTCTTAAATGTTAACACACTGTTAACTGACAGGGAGTGAGTGGGCGAGAGAGAGAGAGACCTGATCCGTTTCTGTTCCAATGCCAAAGCGTTTCACTGCCTAGGCAGAAGAGAGGCGTGGCACAGCGGGGAGGGGTAGGAAAGGGGCTGCCTGTATGTCTCCTGCACAGTTTGGTCGCATGCATAAAATACTTTACTGTGTCTTCTGCTGGCGGCGCCTCGAATGGGCCTAGCGTGCCCAGGCGGCGTTCGAGAGTGACAGTGGGTCGTGGGTAGTGGGGGGGTGGTGTGGGTGGTGTGGGTGTAGACTGGGATAGGAGTGTCTCCAAATAAATGGCCTGGCACTTGATGAAACCTGTTGAAAGTGCACAAAGTGCAGCGTTGATTTATTACTTTTTCAGTGGAGGCGCTTGGGCAATATTTTAATTAAAATCTTTCATCTTTCGATCGCCACAGACGACGACAGGTGACACCCCTCCCTGCCCTCCTACTGACTCCTTACTCCCTTAAGTAATTTCCAAAAGGGCAGACGAAATATTGGCAGAAATTGCAGACACCTAATAAAAGTTTTGCGACAAGGAGAAAACTCAAGTGTAACGAAAACAAAAACAATAATTTTCCAGTTTATTTTGGACGACAGAGAGAGAGAGAGAGAAAGAGAGGAAGGAAGAGGGAGAGAGGGAGGGAAGAGGGAGCTGCTTGTATGTGGTCCAGTCTGGCTTGAGTCTCACTGTCATTTTATCTGTCGCCAGGCATCGCACTTCGCCCCTTCCCTTACCCCCCCTGGCATTTCCAGTCAGTCAGTGGGGCATTTGCAATTTTCCATTTTGCCCCTGTCCTTTTCTCGTTGGGAAAACTATTTGCCATCTCGACAATTTCTTGCACGTGCAGAGCATCGCAAGGTGAAGTATTTTTGGTTTTTGGCAAGAGCACTTCACGGTGCAGTGCGGGAGGGAGAGATGGGGGAGAGTCCACCCGAGTGTCGCCCATGTCAAGTGGAATATTTTTCAATAGTATGTAGAATACATTTAGCCAAGTTTCGATAGTTGCTTATTTGTTTTCCCTCAGGCTCTGCCTTTGTTCCTTTCTACTTTAATTTTCAGTCGAGCTTTGCTTTTGCGGAATTTTCCACTTTTCTCGCTTCACTGAACATTTTTGCCAGCAGAGCAATTAATAACAATTAGAAGCGGCGCCGCGATCCAAGCCTAATTGTGGATAATATCCATGTGTGTGTGGTGTGTGTGCCTGTGTGTGTGTGTGGTGTGTGTGTGTGTGGCAGAGGTTGCCAACTATTTCTTGTACATTGTCGAATAATTTATGCCAAAAGCGTAATTAAATTAATTAGGATTAACTTTGGCGGCGCACGCATTAAACTAGCTTTGATTAGCTTATGTTTCCACACACACAGCCACACACACATACACACACACACACTCACACGCATGCACCGCAACGCCCAAATAGATAGCGACTAAGACGTGCATAAATCCATATATTTATGCGTCTCTCTCTCTCCCTCTCACTCTCTCTGTCTCTCCCTCTCTGTCTGCCTCTCTTGGCTGTGTGTGTGTGTGTGTGTGTGTGTGTGTGTGTGTGTGTGTGTGTGTGTGTGGCACGACGCACATGTGGCATGCTATTTAATCTAAATGTTGGCTTTGCCTCCCTTCGCTAATCATAAAGATGGCATAAGCGATGAGTCCGTTCCGTTTCAATGTGCCAATTTTGGCAGACTCGGACTCCAGTTAGGATACCCCCTTTTCCCTCATCACAGAGCCAATAAGAGCAAGAACAGTGAGGAGATAATTTCTATGCCAGAGTCGTGCTTTAAGAGGGTTTCCTAGGCTAATCAGTCATCAGCCTTGAAATTAAAGACTTTTGATCTTTAAATTGCAGTTGGAGAGAAAGAGAGTGTGAAAAAGACTGAGAAAGAGAGAAAGTTATAAGAAATGATAGATGAAATGATAGATGAAACGAAAGAAACGGTAAAGAGAGATTAAAAATGAACCAGATATAAAACACAGAAAATATTGAAAGGAATTCAATAAGAAATATAGAGAGATAAAGATAGAATGATTAAAAAACAGATAGTGCGACTGAAACTGAGAAATGCACAAGTTGAGAGAGAAAGAACGACAGTTAAAGCTAGAGAGAGAGACAAAGAGAGAGAGAGAGAGAGAAAGAGAGAGGGAGAAAGTAAGAGAGAGAGAGAACTAATAAGTAAAAGAAATATTTATAAATATGTTTATAAATAATATTTGTATTTATCAATAGAGATAGAAACGCACAAAATACAAATTATAATAAAGAGAGAAAATAATGTTTAGGTTATAAAGAACAATGAAGAATAAAGACTAAATTAATTAAATATACTCTATACAATGGGAAAAGTAAAGAGAAAATAAATTAAAAAAATTAACAAATGTATAGGAAAAAATAATAAAGAACAATAAATAAATATTGAGAGAATTTAGTTTATATATAAACTACAATACATATGTATACATATATATGACGCCAAAGATCGTAAGTATTCAGTTCTTATGAACATGAATGTAAATAGTATATGTATATTATGTACATATGCATATGTACATATATAATGTATATATATGCCTTATAAGTTCTGTCCATATCTAATCCAAATTCCCAGTAAGCTTAACTCTAAAATAAATAACCTAAGTTACAATTAAAACTTAATTTATTTAATTAGTTTATAGTCGGACTAAGGTCAGTCGACTGTTTAAAAGTAAAGAAAAAACAATTACAATTAATAGTTATAATAATTAATATATAATGTACATTAATGTTAACAAAATTCTACAATACCTTGTATTACTTTCTCTTTCCCTATTCAAATCTGAAGAACCCACAATAAATAAAATAAAGTTCTCCCGTTCGCATTAAAGTTCACTTCAATTTGCCTCATAATCACGCTTGCTGAGCAATTGCCAAGAGAGACTGTCCTTTTGGGGCCCCAGTTAGTCAGTGTGGCCCATTCTCAAGTCTCTTTCTCTAATTTATATTGCGAATAAATGTGTCGCAAATCATGATGCGGAACATTTTTCTATTTCTTGCAGTCCGTGCGGAGAGTGTTGGGCTCCGCTCGCTCTCTACTTAATGGCTTGGAAATGCAAAAGCAGAAACAAAAACAAGAAGCGAATACGAAAATACGAATATAAACAAAGCAACTAGCATAGAAACAATGCCAGCCACAACAACAGCAACGGGGGGGAGTCCCGGGAGGTGGCTGGAGATGAGTGAAGCATTCGAATATAGACACAAATCACAAAAAACTGCACAGCCAGTTCGTGTTGTGAGCTGAGTCCTGGCTGAGAATGAGCATATTAAATCAAAAGTGGAAGCTACAAGGAGCAAAAGTTGAGTGGAGAGAATTAAAGCCATCGGAAAAGAGGGAGACGACGGCGAAAACGATGCGAACGTTTAACGCCTGCAGGATATTTATGATCATGAATTTTCTTATTGTGCTCCCGGCTCTGTTGGCTCTTGGCCTGGCTCTAGGTCTGGCTCTGAGTCTGCCTGCTGCCTGGCATGCCTTGCCCAGTGCCGGCTCCATCTACGGCTGCGTTAGCTGCTCTTGTAGGCGATTTATTAAAATGTGCAGCAACACGAAAACTGAAAGGCGCCCAGAGGACAGCTGTCTGTGGCATCCACGGTGTGGCACCACGGTGAGTGGCAGCAGCTCCCAGTTGCTGTCCCCTCTCCCCAAATGTGCGCCCATTTATTTATACACATCGCTGGCCGCGCCCACCAATCGACAGAAATGAGTTATAAAACTTCAATAATCTCGGCGAAATGTTTATTTATGTTTAGCACGAGAGCAGACAGCAAGAGATAGGGAAGAGTGGTGAGTGGAGAGAGAGGGAAGCGGGGAGAGAAAGAGAAGAAGAGGCAGCTCTGCTGGATGGGTATGCAAAGGAGCAAAAGGAGCGTGTGAGTGCCTTGAGCTGCCATTACATTATTTGCATCATATCCTGCGGGGCACAAGCAGCAGTGGCATCAGCAGCAGGAGGCAGAGGGGCGGTTGTGCAGGGTGGCAGGAGTGGGTGTGGCGCACTTACAGCGAATCAATAACAAAATAAATCGTTTTACAACCGCAGGACATTGTATTGTGTGCTCCACAAAAGATTGGCACTGCCTTCCCGCCTGCCTGCCCCAGGAAGCCGCTGGAGCCAGTCCAATTCAGACAGCGAAAGCGAAACGAGAGAAGCGAACGAGAGAAACGAGACCAAACGAAATGAAACGAAAGCGTATAAAACAGCAGCAGCAACAACAAACAATGCCAGGCACTTGCAGTGAAAACAAGCAAAGCAATGAAAGGATATTATAGTAAAAGTATTTACAAGATGAAAGCGAGGACAAAGCGCAAGCAGGAGCAGGCGAGGAGCGAAGGGTGCTGGGGAAAGGATGAGAAAATGTACTCGCACTCAGTTCGGGGCGAAATATAAAGTGAAAGGAAGTAGAAAGTATAAATCGTTGCAATCAATTTTTGCTATGTGGCACGAATTGATAAACTGCCCAAGCTGCAGCTCCCTCATCGAGTGCTGCAGCTGCTGGTGTTGTGCCCTCTGCTGCTGCTTGGCTGCTTTGTAAGACGACACGCCAGGTGAGTAGCTGCAGCATGCCGGAGCGTCGGGGCAGCCAGCTGCAGGTGCTCCCAGCGAGGGATTATGGGGCGGGGCAGGGCAGGACTGGGCAGGGCACCTCCTCCTCCTACACCTACTGCCACCGGTCTTGCTCCACTTAGCCCTTCTTCTCTATGCAGCTGGATTGTTTTGGCAAGCAGGCAGCATAAAGTGGATGCAACAGCAGCTCCAACACCAGCTCTGGTTACAGCACACACAAATGCTGGAGACGTGATACTTTATGGATGGCAGCACGTTTAATTTGCCGCTGTGGCCGCTCTAAGCAAGCGATATGCTATATATATTCCTGAACATAAGTAGTTGCCACACTGATTGCACTCATTATTTATTGCATAATTGCCCTCGATAAGGTTGAAGCTGTCCCTCTGTTTGTCGCACTTCTTCTGTTTGCCTTCTTTCACCAAAGTTTACATATAATTCTCAGTTTGCTCCACTCTCTTCTCTCTCCTGGCTAAACATAATGCACCTGGTCGATGTGAAGGTCACCATAGTAGTCGATGTAATCTTTCAGGCCCTCGCCCTCTCGACAACCGCCTTTGCAGCGACAGCCAAAGATGTTGCATGATCCATGGCCGCAGTAGCGCCCCTTTACGAAGCTGCCATCGTTGCATATATCGACACGACATTCACTTTTCTTGTGATTTCGCGCATCGAAGTTGCTGCAACTCTCGTCCTTGTCCTTCAGTTGGAATGCGATGGTCCGTCCGCGGCAACAGTCGCCCGCACAGGGACAAATCAACAGAAAAAGTATGATGGATATCAGCAGCAATTCCCAGAGCTCTGCAACCGGTTGAAAGTGCATTATTTCTGCGAGAAATTATTAAATAAAAACTAAATCGAAATGGGAAAGAACAATTTTCAATTAGTTTATTTTGACAATTTCGGATTCTGTACTTAGACATACATACATACTTGTGCCTGCCAAGCTCAAAACTGTTTTGATGCTAGACGACACGCCAATTTCAATATTATTATACGGTTGAATTTATATTTATAGCTGAATTTACTAATTCTAAGATGATTTATAATTAATTAAAGTAAATGAATGTAAGAATGATTTATGATTAATTTATTAAGTTTTTCAATTCACATATAAACCCTTTTAGTGTTGTTTACATCTTTTCGATTGCTCAAAAGTGAGTAAATTGTTATCGGCCCACCGCCACTTTCGATCGAGCCGAGCAATAAGTGTTGAATAAGTGCAAGTAATAAACGCAGATGAATATCGTATATTAAAATTGCATTCTGATTTCATTTGATTATTAAATGAGTACATAAATTATAAAAATAAACTAGTTACAAACTTAATATAACACTGACTCTCACTACTAACACTGGCTTCAAAACAACAGAATATATACTTATTTATTTGCGCCAGTCGATCACACTCAGCGCCTGAATGCTCTTCTGCATGTCAGAGCTGGATGAGTTAGGTGTCCGTGGATGTGGTTGCAGCGTGGTCTCGCCGATTTCAGTGTACTTAGTGGCACTTCCGCGCCATTTAACATATTGTTGGGCAAGTTACGTATACGGCGCTTTGGTCGCCGCACTAAAAACGACATTTATATGCGACTGCGGGGTAAGGCACCGGCATGTGGCAGCAGCATGTTGGCAGTGGGTAAGTAAATATTTTATAATTTAATCAACATAAAAGCAACAAAGCAATGACAATGGAGCTGTAAGAACAGCTCCATGCAGGAAGGCGCAGCCGCGTCGCGCCTCTGTGGTTAACGGGGACAATAAAAACGCAGACGCTGAAGCCAAAACGAATGTCAAATACGTAGCGCGATAATGTTTAATGATAAGCAGCAAGCAGTGAGCAGCGAGTGGGCCAAGTTGAAATACAGTCGACAATAGTCGAAGATGTTTATCGTGTGAGTGCGACAATAAAAGCGAAGACAGTCGCCATGTGCCGCCAAGCCCGCCCGAGGACAAGGACGAAGCTGGAACTGAATCACAATCTGTAGCTGTAGCTGTCGCTGACTCTCTCTGACAAATGGACCGTGTCTGACAGGCGACGGGCCCAACGTTGTCATCTAAACAATGGACAAGTTTATATTTGCATTTATTTCTATTAGGCGCACATTTGTCAAAAGCTGTTTATGTGCTCGCCCAGATGAGATCTTTATCCTAAGAGGGACGCAAGGAAAAGCCAGAAGCAGTCCAAGCCGAAGTCAAAGTCGGCTTTAACTTCTTCCGGTGTCACAAGTCAGAAAGTAGAGAGTCAGTCAGGGGAATCAGTCAGGGGAATCAGTCAGGGAGTCAGTCAGCTCGTGAGTACTTTAAGCAGACGCCATGGCAATAAAATATTTATTCGGTATTTTCGTGCACTTTTATTTGACATCATAAACAAAAGCCACGAAAGTGTAAACACAACTTTGCGAGGACGAGCGACGGGCAACGAGCGACGAGCGAAGCAGGCAAAGTTGTTTGCCTGACTCTGCCTGACTGCGGCTGCTGTCTCTACTGTTGTTGTTGTTGTTGTTGTTGTTGTTGTTGTTGTTGTTGTTGTTGTTGTTGTTGTTGTTGTTGTTGTTGTTGTTGTTGTTGTTGTTGTTGTTGTTGTTGCTGTTGTCGATGCCGTGTTGTTGACTTATTTAAGCCATAAAGTTCTCTCTCGCTCACTCACTCACACGCTCGCATCGCACGTAAGCTCGACTCGACTATTGACACGAGCACGTGTGGGTGTGCCAAATTTAACGCCGTTCTACGCACGTTCATAGACGGAGACAATGGCGACAGCAACGGCAACGGCGACGGCAACGGTAAACAGCGCGCTCTACAAACACATACAGTAACGTACATATGTATGTATTGGTTGCTGTAGGTGCTAAGCCGAGACTGGAATACGCTTTACTGCAGTAGATTGCAGCTTTGATTAAGCTGTAAGCGATTCTAGAAATTTCCATAGAAAAATACTTGCTTTGTATTTTACTTGAGCATTTCTTGCGAATTTCTATCTATTTTTGCTGTCAGTCTCAAGATCTCATAGATTTTCTGACTGAAAAGAGATCTAAGAATATCAATGTTAAATAGAAAATTTGATCTTGTTTCCAGCTATTGTTGTTGTAAACCATAAGACTCTTTCGTATTCAGGAGCTCCAGGTTTGACTTTATTCAATGTCTTATTTTGAAGCAGATTTAAGTGTTTTATTTAGAGGTCAGTAGAAAATCCTTTGCTTTGTATATATGCAATATTAAATTGGTTGACTAACTGCTGACCAATATACAAATTTATATTTTGGTCAATTTCTATTATTATTATTATTATTATTTATTGTGGGGAAGATGCACTGCGACCTATTAAGATCTATTAATAGGTCTGGTTTGCTGGGATTGCAACCCCCTATCCTAGCCCTATCCCCATCTTGTTATGTTAAGTAAATCCATAATTGTGCCTATTATTTTTATTAAAAAATCGTTAAATAGTTCTTAATTTTCAGTTTCCCATTGTTTCTCATCTTAAAGCTACCCCTTTGGCTAGGGTATTTGCACAAAAGGCCAGCAGCAATTTAAAAACGCATAAATTTCAGGGCCATCGACACAGCAGTGTGCGTGTGCGTGTGTGTGTGATTGGTATGTGTTACCAGGTCTTGACATTGCGCTTGACGTGCTCTGGATTTCTTATGTTATTGTTGATTCTTCCTTTTTTTTCTTTAGCTTTTCTGTTCAGTTTGCTGAAAAATCATAGAAAACGTAGCCTACTTTTAAGGGATGTCTGAAAATGGAATCTTAAATGCACGAATTAAGCCTAAAATGGCAGGAAGTTCTAAGCATTAAGCAGTAACTAAATATCTGCTTGTCTTTAATATATATACATGTATATCGAATATTCGATTAACTGATAAATCGCAGTTGAATAAGAAGCGTTTCAAGGCGAATCGCATCGATCGCAATCTCTGCGACACTACACGCCCCTGCTGTGGGCGTGGCACTTTCAACAATAACAATTTGTGTTTATGTTTTTCTCACTCTCTTTCTTTCTACCTCTCTCATTCTCTCTCTCTGCCCCATCGCATATGCCACACGCAAAGAAGACGCAGTCTGCCCTCACCCAAGCTATTTTTGTTTACGTTTAACGTTGTCTTCTTCGCCTCTGCCGACGTCGCTGCCACCGTTGCTGCTGCTGCTGCTCCTTGGCCGGTCACCTTGCCTCGCTTACGTGCCACGCATATAAATTATTGTATCTCGGGCGTATTAAAAATGTACGAGTGCTCATCTTGTTATCCTGTTGTGTAAGCGGATTATGTCGGGCATAAATGTCATGCGTTGTGAGCCGTCGAAGCCACGCGCCCCCCGTCCCCTTTCTGCCGTGCAGCCTTAGCCTCAATACTCTCCCACTCCACTGGCATCTTTGCTCTTTTCCTCGCACTCGCAATACGCTTTTGTGGCAAGTATGACTAGTTTTTTGGTCAGCACATAAAATCAAGTTTTAACTTTCCTTTCTGCAATTCATCGATGAGTTTTGGGATCATTCAAATATAGTATATATATTTACATATTGAACTTCATTTCAACACCTGATATACGTATATTTTTAAGTTTAATTTTGAATTTGTATTAGACTTTGCATTCATTTAGCTGTCGAATCTGTTAAACTCTGTAAACTTTTATAGAATTTGTCTGAATATTTAAGATACTTTATATCAGATAAGTTGAATATGCAATTATATATTTTATTTGTATTATACTATATGTTCCTTCATTATTATTCTTTAGGTCTTAGCTATATTAAACTCATTATAATGAGAATCATTTAAACCTTTAAAGTTCAGCTGAGTTTTTCTTCTTCCAATTTCAGCAACTTGAGTTTAACTTCTCTTCGGTTAGGGTATTCCCAATTCCGCAATGTATCATTTTCATCTTATTTTCTGCTTTTCTTTCGCCTTTTGAGGACAGCAAGCGTCGACGCCAGTGGAAAACAATTCGCACATAACTTGCGCTTAAAACCGTTAACCGATCACGGCCTGATTGCGTGGTGGCATGTGGCATGGGGCAGGCAGGTGGCAGGGTGTTGGCGACAACAACAACTGCAGTCGTTAATGGTTGTTTCCGATTTCATTTCGGCATTTTGGTCACAGTTTGTGTGCATCTCTCTGTATGTGTGTGTGTGTGTGCGTGTGTGTGTTTGCCTGTACGTGTATGCAAATATAACGAGTGGCTTTTCCGAATGTTTGCATTAGCCGAAATTTTATTGGTTGCAAAATTGCGAGCCTTGCAACAGCATGCAGCATGCAACAACGGCAGCGCGTGTTGCGGCAGCTTATCGCGCTTGCAACGCGGCAACAATTTTAAAGCTACAAATGATACGAAAGTCGCCAATAGCAATTGAAATGCCAACACAATAATCAAAGAGCGTTGCCAAAGCCAAAGCGTAGTTAGATAAAGCGATGCCCCGAACATGTAGCAAACGACTGACGATACACAAGTTGAAATTGATGTTTTGTATTGATCAATGCGAGTATATAAATGTGTATGGCACAGTTGAAAATACAAACTAATTTATACTGTAGAGATAATTCTTTACTGTTTTATTTTAATTTCTAAATGCCTTCGCACAAATTCAATCAATATTCACTTGGCCTTCTCAAGTGATAGTAACGCTGTCACGCTGCTTCAGCGTTATTCAACACTCTTCTGTCAATAGGATTATCGACAGAGTTATCGTTAACTATCGTTACAATTTAACAATTCTTTGCTTTGCTGAGTTATTTACCATTGATAACAAAAATGATCTTTGCATGACAAGCAGGAACCCACTTGCCCAAATAAATTATCTCTAGCCTTTAAAGTTGCCCTGATTGCAACATTCATACATAAAGTCTAGCGGATAAGGCTATATCGACTCGATTCTTAATTAGTGTCCAGGAAAATGTTGTATTTACTCTGCGAGTTCTTCTAAGCCTTTATTTGTTTGTTATTTTGTACGTTTTCACAAAGTTAGAATTACTAGAAGTATTTAGGATTTACATTTATTTACATTTTTTTAAGGTTGAATAGCTTGAATATTATGTGAATTTTGTAAATTGGATTTAATATTCTCTTGGATCGACTCTGCTCTCAGTAAACGATTTTATGGCAGAGGCACAGTGTCTACGATAGTCTATTCTTTAAGTTGAAGTTAATCGGCTTATGTAATTTCTTATTTTTTCGGTATTCTTTGTACGCTAATATATAAACTATAGTTTCATAATAAATATCATAAATAACTTGAACATTTTCAGCATTCAGCCTTCTTTATACAAACTAAAGTTATGCATTAGATATCATAAATAACTAGAATATTTTCAGCTTATTCTTCTTGCTTGTCTTGGCAGCACTTAACCTTTAACCCTTTATGTTATAGTGCATTAATTGCCTACGCCCTGCTTTGTGCCTTGCGCATAAGAAATCTGCAATTATCGCTGGCAGACAATAACAAATTTGACTAATTAAAATGAGTTGCTGTCGACAAGTTGGTAATTATATATTGACAGAATATTTGGCAGTTTTGCCCAGTGCACACTGCGGTAATTGCCTCTTAATTGGATTAGCTCGCTGCTATCGCCGTAGTGCGTGGAGTGTGAAGCGGAGCTGATGTTGCACTTATGATAAACTATGGCACTTTAGTGGGGCTGATTTATGCTGTCGCAATATGTGGCAAGGACATTGACAGTGCTTGACAGCCAGCTGCTACACGTATGTACATATATATGTATGTGGCATGCATCAGTCAGTGAGGCAGGCAGGCTGGCAGTCAGTGAGTGAGGCAGTGGGTCCTGCGAATCTTTTCGTCAGCATCGTCGCAACAAAAGTCTGGCCTGTTATGAGCAAACAGATATGGTGGCACATGCATAAAGCCTTAACTGCCACACACACACACCACCTCTCACACACACACACAGACAGGCAGACAGATGGAACAAAACGTTGCCTTGGTCAGCACTTGGTCACAAGTGTTTTGTTTTTTGAAGCGCCTTTGAAATCGACGCTATTGTCTATTTGGCTAACCTAACCTCACTCTCAGTCTCTCTGCCTCTCTCTCTCTTTCACTCCCCCTCTCTCTTGCTCTCTGTCCGTAGCACATACAAATTATTTGCAGCTTATCAGCGCGTTGCTGTTGTCCATTTTTATGGGCATTTGCTTTTGTTTTCTCCGTTTTTAGTTACTTACCCGGGTCCAGTTGGGTCTCCCATTGAGAGAAGGGTAGGAGGAGGTGAACGGGGCAGGCAGGAGCTGTGTGTGAGCCCCGCTTGTGCAGCACACCAGAGTCCAGGGATTTGGCGCTGTTGAAGTGATGCGTGTGTGGCCGACTTATTGTGTTTGTGTGTGTGTGTGTGTGGCTGAGTGTCTTGTCTGTCTCGTGTGTGTGTATGTGTGTGTGCATGTAACCACAAATGTCTGACACACACACAGATATGGAGGACATGGAGCACACTTATCGCAGCCAGCAGAGAGAAGGACATCACTTGAAAATTGCCTAAGCAGTTTTTCCCAAACCGTTTTTACTGTTTTCCCACGCGCTTCTCGTTTTGTTTTTACGATACTTTCCCGCAAAAATGGAAAAGCGCAAAGATTTGTTGTTGTTTTCCATCTCAGGGAGGGGGAGTTGTCTGGTCTGGGCTTAAGCCAATGAGTGGCCACAGAACATATCGAAAACATGGTCAACTTTCACCCAACATAACCCGCAGGCAGCAGATGAACTGCCAACACATTCAATGGGAAGTAGCTTTGCCGTGTGACATATAAAGAATCATTAACCAGATTCTTCCTCAGTGCAATTACAAAATTAAAAACAATATATTTACAATAATTCAACAATTACTGCGGCACGCATTGCAGGTTCATCATCGTGCAGCGCGGCCAGTTGAGCAGTTGATTTTGCGGTTGCGGCCACACACTGATTGAATCCATAGATGAGTCTCCGGCCTGGTCTGGTCTGGGCAGGTCTGGTCTGGTCTGGTCATCAATAAATCGCCAGGCAATTGCCTTCATCGTTGGCGACATTGTTTAAAGCCAACGCCGCCAATGATTTTCCATTTGCAGCGAGCTGAGCTGTCATTAAATGTGACCACAGGTCGCAGCTCTGCCTCTGCCTCCGACTCCGACTCTGGCTACGAATCCGGCTCTGGCTGGGCTGTAATTAAGCCATGACTATTTGGCCATTGTCGCATATGCTGTAGATATATAGTATACTTTATATATGGAGATGGCGCTGGAGATTGAGAAGGGGCCTCTAGGCTTCGCCATACGATATATACACATTGTCGCGAAAATTAATTAAAAGCGTCAAGTGACAATGCAAATATCTGAAGTGCATTTCATTATATTCCATTTAAAGTTCTTAACTTTTTAATAAGCAGCTCACCTGCGGCTATTTATGGCCATAATGTGTTTTAATTGGATGACACGTTGCAGTACACGTCGCGCGCACTCCTGAATAAGTCAGAGATCAAAAAGAGTTTAATGTCGGCCAATCAAAAACATATACATATATGCATATACTATAATACAAACTATATACGCTTACTTATGCAATTAAAATATATAAAATCCGTTAATAAAATCACACACACAACACGATGAAGTTTTGTTCGACCAGCGAGAGAGAGGAAAGAAGAAAGAGAGATAGAGGGCACTCTGCATTACGATTTCAACTTAATTTCTCTTGAATAAGTGTAGTGCAAAGTACATTTATAATAATTGCTTACCGTTTTATAAGCTTTTCATATATATCGTACTTTATAGCATAGGATAATCTAATAGGAACTTATATATTAATAAGTTATCTTAAATCTTCCACTTTGTTATAAGACTTTTAACTATTACAATATAAATAATTCCTTAATTGACTTAAAGAACAATTTTGAAAAGTTTTCAATATTGTTGCTCTGAACTTGTTGCATATACATTTAATATAGATGAAAAACTTTATGTATATAATGTTTCATAGAACTGTATTATCATATAGTACCTACATTACACATATTTATATATAGTATGTAGTTATATTAAGTATTATAATCATAAAACTCTTTCCCTTTTCTTTTTGCTCTACATTCTTCAAGTTTTCGTTCAAATTTTAATGAAAAATGTACGAAATTGTAATTTAGAACGAATTTCATACATTTTGTATGTTGGCTTTTAATTTGTTATACATTCAAGTTATATTTAAAACTTTAATTGTTTGTTTAATGCCGTAGAAACTAATTAATGTCTGTAAAGCTTTAGTGGGCAGTCTGAAAAGAGTGTATACTGTGAAAGTACTGCGCTTAATGGCTGCAACGTGCGTGGCAGGCAGTCAAGACGATTAGGCACTTCAAAGACACGTGTCCAGTGTATCATAAAAGCGAGAGAGCACACATCGTTAGAAAAGAAAGCACACTCTGCCCCCCCCTCAGAAACCACTCTTAGCTCAAATGCTGTGGTTTTGATTTTTAATTTATGTTAATTAACTGCAGACTAGGCAAATAATTGGAAGTTGGCATTCCGGCGGCTGTTGTCGGGACAACGATGCGACAAGGCAAGACGTTGAGCGGCTTACGACTAAGTGCAAAGGACTCTTGCCATACTCAAGTATCCTGGCAATCTATTTCATGCTCTCTCTCTCTCTCTCACTCTCACTCACTCTCTCTGTGTTTGTTTTGTCGCCGCACAAAAACCGCCAGCAATGTAAACACAAAGCACATAAAGGATGCGTTAAGGCGGATTTTCGAAACGTGTTCCGGCTAGAATCGCGCCCTGTTGTTGTTAGCCTGGAGGGGGAGGGGGAGGGGAACAGCACTGCGAGCTGCCAAGATAAGCGACTCTTGCTACCTGCGAATATTAATGCACAGAAGTATACACGCTCTTAATTGGATTTGCAGATAAACGGAAACTCAAATGTGTCTGTGGAATTCAAAGTATTCTATTTTAATGGCAGGCTACCCTAACTTATCGATTGAACTGGCAAATATATCAATCTTTTCGATGTTTGTTATCGCATATGCACTTAGCGCAATCCGATGACGCTTTTATGCTGCTCATTCACACATTTTGAGTCCATTATAATCTATAAAAACCAAAGGGAAGTTAATCACAACTGATCGACTGACAAATATGCTGGAAATAATCAAGTGAAGGAGAATGTATTTAAAGATATTAAACGATTATATCGTATCGGCCTGCTTCACTCATTGTCAATTTTACAGGGTATCCCAACTGGTGTAACAATTTCAATATACTGTATTTACGCACAAAATGTTCTCGTCCTGTGGCCATTTAGGGATTTTTTTCGTTTTATTTTCTCGTCGATTTTCAGCGCTTTCATTAAAAATGCATTTTTAAAAGGTTGTAATAATTTTCCCATTTGTAATAAGTCCCATTCAACAAAAAACTTGCCCAAAAATATTGACAAAATGATGCATGATATTGAAAAAACGGGCTACGTGTTGTCATCATCTTTGTCTGCGCTTTTTGTGCCTGCGACTTTTCATTTATTAAATATTTCACTCCGATACGCCAGAAATAAAATAGTAAACTGCTTATCGCCGTTTACAGACAACAATATACATTTGCATGCATGCGTGTGTGTGTGGCTTTGTGTAAATTATTTAACAGTATCGTGTGAGTTATTATTGAAATGCCACCAGCAGCAGCTGCACAGCGGGTGCCTCTTGAAAGTAAAGTGCGTCGCATCTTGCTTCGATAATAAAAACAATGTAAAAATCGATGAACACTTGTAAGTAACATTTACATGTGTCAATCAGCTGCAGTTAACAGTTTGCTGCAAGCGCTACACGATCGCAACTGTTCGTCTCATTCTTTTCTTTACATTCATTCTGTAAACAGTCTTACGATCGCAACTAGTCGTCTCACTCTTGCCTGGACTACTGCAGCGTAGCATTCTGTAAAAAATACTGCATGAAAGTGCGTTTACATGTGAGTGTCACTTTGCTGCTTAGCTTTCTGCAAGTAATTAAATGTTAAATAAATTGCTTTTAAATTTTCGCACACACACATGGAGAACTGAGCCTGGCGTCATGTGGCGCCTGCCTGCCTTGCAAGTATTTCAGAGTTATTAAAAGCACAGTCAGGTGACGCAGCCGCCTCAAGTGCAGGTGCAAAGTGCAGATGGGGGAAGAGCACTTGAGATTTAATTTATTTTATTAACAATTTGCGCAGGCAGCAGAGACAAAATAAACTTTAAATGGAAATTAAACTGACACCATTGAAATATTGCAGCTAATGTTTGTTTTTGTTGCACTTTAATTAAATTACTGTGCGGGTGTGCGGAACTCTATGTGTGTGTGTGTGTGTGAAGGTCGCATGCAGACAGAGGCAGTCTGCAGTATATACAGGGAAACATCTTAAAGCAAATTTTTTGTGATGCCCCAAAATGAATTTGTAGCAATTCATTAACATTCAAGCAGACCCGCAGCATAAATTGCTCATATAAGCCGGCAGCAGCAGCAGCAACAACAACAACAGGAATAAGGACATTGGAGCAGCATATATCTTTTCTTTTATACCCTTTCAACCCAGCTCAGCTCAGCGCTGCCGCCGCTGCTGCTGCTTGGGTTATAAATAAGCGTAGCAACAACAACAACAGCAGCAGCAAGGACTACAACAAATATGGCATTTTCAAGGACATTTTCGAACAAGAACATAAGAGAGAAACAGCTCGAACGGTCCTCGCCCAGCTGGCCAGTGCCGCTTTGGCATTTCTTATTTATTTTTTGCCCTGCTTTGTTCTGTTTCTCTGTGCTTTGTTTTGTTTTTGTCTCGGCTCTTTACTTGCTGTTGTTCTTGTTGTTGTTCTCTCGCCTGCGAAAATTTATACGACTTGCTAAAATTGCACATAAATTAAATTTATGTTTTATGAGCGCTGTCCGTGGTGTCTTCTCGCCTTCTCCCCTCGCTCTGTCTCTATCAGTGTCTCTGTCTCAGTTCTCTGTAATTCGTTTGCTTTAGTTTTGTATTCGTTTCCCTCTCGTCTTCTTTCTCGTTCTCGTTCTCATTCTCGTTCTCGTTTTGTTGCCCACTTTGTTTCAGTTCGTTCCTGATCCTTGGCGACGCGTGCCGGAAATCGCATTTCATCTAATACTCGCAGTAAATTTCCCCGCATTTGCCAACACTGGTTGGCTAAACTAAATAGACGCACATTTAGAGAGCCATTTCGATAGGCTGACACGCCCCCCTGCCGGCCCCTCACATACCATTAATAATTCACTTTACGCAGTCAATTATGCCAAATCGCTTGGCCATTCCCAGCGCCTTTTTATATCGCCTTTTTTTTTGGCTTTTTTTGTTGTTGTTGGTGTATTTTGTCTTTGCTGTTCATTATTTTTAAGCGTCGCTGACAGTTGTAAATCTGTCAGGCTTATTAACCGTTAAATGTCACTTAACTGTCATGCGCCTGGTCAACAACATCACCAGCAGCAGCAGCAGCCACAGCCAAAAGAGGCGGAGGCATGAAGGGGGCGTCGGCAAATGAAGTCCAAAATATGCGCATAATACAAAAAATTGTATTAAATCCGCTGACGGCAGCAACAAAGCGAATGCAACAACAACGGCAACAATAACAACAATAGCAAGAGCAACAACAATAGCAGGAATTACAATAATAATAATAATACGCAGTAATAAAGCATCAATTTCAGCGAATTGTAATTATTTTTCATGTCTTTATTACATTTAAATGCCAATTTATTGCCTTCGATTAAATTACCAGGGCTGCGCATTCGCAATGAATAGCGCCGACTCGAGTTTCCGTTGCAAAACAATTGAGAGCTATGGGCTTAATAAGCTATATATTTGCCAATATGATTTACGACTGTAAGTACAGTAGATACAGTCGACAAAAACTAACTCGCAAATATACAGATAGCAACGGCAGCGCAATTGGGCAGGTTTAAGTTCAAAGGTAGCAAGCAAAAGGTTAAATCGGTTATTCTTTAAATTTAGAATTACTTTCAGCTCGATTAATATATGTGCCTGTTCAGAGAAGAATATACGAGTATAGTATAGTAGTGTTGGGTAATCCTAGTTCAATTTGAGGAATAAGTTCGTTCGTTCGTTTAAAATCAATGAACTAGGTCGTTCATTTAGTTCAATCGTTCATTTTTTAAACTTGCTTAAAGGTGCTTAAAAAAAATGTTATGAATTTATTTCAAACAATGCTGTCATTGAAAATTAATATTATTTATTCAATTTATGTCGAAAACACTTATACATAATAATAATAAGAAATAATAAGGAGTTTACATATTATATTGACCTAAGTGAACTAAATTGAACTAAGTGAACTATATTGAACTATAAAGACAGACCTAGTTCGTTCGTTCAGTTTGGTGAATAGTTCAATTTAGTTCGTTCGTTCACGAACGACACAACACTATAGTATAGTCAAAATACAGTTAAGCACATGTAGTTATCAATCAATAAAACTGAGCAGGTTGCCCTCTTCTATTCTTTTTCCTTCCTCAACTGCTGGGTCGAAAAGGCTAAAGAAATGGCAATGAAATTGGTCATCTTTAAGTTTGCATTTAGTTTGCAGAATTAATAGAAGATAAGGTCACCTTATGCCTTGATAAACTAATTAATAAGAGAAGAAAAGAAAATAGCAAGAAGTTTCTATCTACAAATCTGGTTTGCTAGCTTTATACCTCATTCAATAAGGTGCTTGGCTGGGTTTACCTCTCTCACATCTTTTCAGATGTGTTAGTATAAAGCATAAATAACTGTAGAATTGTCAGTCAACTTAGACAGTTTAAAGTTCGCTTTGCCAAGATGCCAAGTTGCCTTTGCCTTTGTTCTTTCTTTATTAATCAATCAATTTAGCTAGTCAGATTTCACACTCAATCTCGTTCTGCCACTCTTTCTCCCTTTCTATTGTTAAGATATACTCTATTATGTTAAGCCTTATGTTATCAAGTGTGACCTTTATCGATATACTATTGTAAACTAATTAAGTTATCGGAAACCCTATCGATGGGATAGTGTTGTATAAGACAGGATTGAGAGAGCGTCACTATCGCATCGATAGGATAGTGTTGTGGAACACGAGAGAGGAGAGCGTCACTATAGTTTAAGAGAGCGAAGGAAACACATTGTTAAGAATTGAAAAGACCGCAATAAATAATGAAAACATTAAACGATTATCTCCACACTATATACATTATTTATACCTGATCAGTGGAAGATAACTTACAACAATAACATTGTCACAATAACTAAAGAGTTTGCCCAGTCCTCTTCCTAGTCTCGGGTCTTCACATATGTAGCTCCAATCTCTGCCAGGATTCCTCCATTTACATGCACATGTATCTTGTTTGCTCGCTTCATAAAGCAATCAGTAATGAAAGTCGGCCAGAGCCAAGTTTACCTCTCTAACTTCCTTCCACAAGTGTCAGTATAAAGCCTAAATAACTGTAGAGTTGACAGGGAACTTGGCCTGCTTTAAGTAAGTTTTACTCTCTATCAGTATCTTTGCCGGCTTCTGTTTGGTCTCGATATAAAGCAATCAATAAAACAAGTTGCCATTCCTTTATACCTCTCTCTCTCTCTATCTCTCTCTTTGGCTACTCTGTCTATCTCTGCTGCTGTCTCTTTCTCGCTTTACCTCTCGGCTCTGATAAATAGGCAAAACTAAACAGATTCCGCTTGGCTTTAAACATATTTTTAATGCACTTGGCCACAGCAACGGCTGGAGCTTCTGTCTGTCTGTCTGTTTGTCCTTCTGTCTGCCCACAGGCCTGCCCGTCTGCACATCTGTCTGTCGGTCTGTGTGGCCAACTGCAGATACAAGATACAAATGGACGAACAAATAGATTTTCATAATTCCGGCAGCACTTTAATAATTTCCGTTTATCTCGAACACTCGCAACACTTGCAACGTGCTACTTGCAACTTCTGCTGCTGCTGCTCCGTCTACGTCTCAGCCTGTTGTTGTTTTTACGGCTGCTTTCATGCCTCTACGGCTGCCTCTCTCTCTTTCTCTCTCCCCCGCTGCCTTTGCAGCTTGGCATTTTATAAATCGCTTGACACAGCAGCAACAATGCCAAGTGAAAGTACGAAACAAAACAATGCAGGCAGCTCTAGCTACGGCCACAGCTAGAGGGAGAGAGGAGGGCAGGCAGGCAGGTGGGGGCTGAGCAGGGGCGTGGCCTGTAGCTACTATGTTGCGAGTGTTGCAAAAAAGTATCTACGAATATGAAACATGGCAATAAATATTGTGCAGGCATTAAACGTTTAGCTTATTTTACTTGCAACTGCTGCCGGTGTGCGGGTGTGCGGGTGTTCGGGTGTGCAGGGGCGGGGCATGGAGGCGGCAACGACTACGTTGCGATTGAACATCTTCTAACTGCCTTAGTTAGCACTGGGCTTAGCTCTGTGTTTGCCTTGTTTATGTGGAGGAGTCTCTGCCTCTCTCTATCTCTCTGTCTCGGTCTCTGTGTGTGTGCCTGTTTGTCTGTTTGTTCAACTGTTTGTCTTGCCTGTTCTCCTTCTTCCCCTGGCTTTGCCTTTGCGTTTGCCCTGCAGTAAAGTATTTCCACCCCATTAAATTGACAATGCAATAAAATGCCAAGTCCTGTCGGCCAGCTGCTCTTCAAGGCAGCTCTACCTCTAGCAGGCATTAATAACCCACTGCGAAACTTGCGCATACAAATTGTCTCTGTCTCTGTCTCTCTCTGTGTGTGTGTGTGTGTGTGTTGCTGCTTCAGTCAAAGCGCACGTGGCGTATGCGCAATATTTCAATGTAAACTTGCTGTACTCTGGCCTGGCCAAAGATCTCTTGATTCTTAAAGTCGAACTGTAACGGGTCAATCGGCTTAAATATTTCAGCACAGACAACATGAAACAAGCGAATCGTTTAGTGCTTTTAGCTTCCGTTCCCAGCCCCAAACACGTGTGTGTCTGTGTCTGTGTCTGTGTGTGTGTGAGCTGCACATAATCGCAGCAGGCAAATGCAATATGTCTGGCGGAGCACGAAGACACGAGCACGAGGGAAGCCTTCATGGCTCAAGCCATGCCGGATAAGGCCGGACGAGGCAACAAAGGCCTTAAGTGACGCGCGCGTGAGTGTGGCCAGTCTGAGTGTGTGTGTGTGTGTTGGAGGTGTTGAAAGCAATTGGCGTTAGAAAAATGTACACACACACATGCAGAGAGGGAGGGAGAGAGAGGCAGACAAGCCAGACAAACGCATGGAGAAGGCAAACGTGCCTAAAAATGTGAACATTTTCTAGACTGCAGAGCGTGAAAAGGCGGCAGCAGACAGCAGGCAGCAGACGGCAGGCAGCAAGCAGCAGTGGCAGGCGTGGGCGTGGGCGTGGGCGTGGCACGGCTAAAAGGGTTGTGGCTCTAAGCTGCTGAAAAGGTAATTTCTCTTTGAGCCTGCCCAAAGCCGAAATGAATTGCACAGTGCAGGCAGTACTGAGAGTGTGTGTGTCACTGTGAGTGCTCGCATATATGTATGTATGTGTGCCATGGTGTGTGTGTGTGTGTGTGTATCTTAGTCAAAATGTTGCCAGTAGTATGTGGCATTATAACTTCACATATGCAATTTGCGCACTCGATAAGCGAAGCAGTTCCCAGCGCTGCCTCGAGTTGCCCGAGTCTGTGGCGATTTTAAAGTGTTTACCGTATATCACTGATAACACTCTCTCTATCTCTGTCTCGCAGCATGCCAATTCCAATTCCGGGCAAGTGTTCCCCATGCTGAAATCAAAAAAAGAAACTTCTCATAATCGAAGTGCGTAGCAAGGCGGCGGCATATTTCGTTGGCTCTGCCTTATGAGGCCCCGAGGCATCATTTGTCGCAAATAGCAAAGCCAAAAATCACTAGCAGCAGACAGGAGGGAGACAATGGCGAGTGCGGGGGGGGAGGGGTAGCGCACTACGAGTAAATTACAAATTAAATCATAAAACGCAAGTGACAGCGAACAGAGAGCAGAGAAAGCAGCGCCGAGAGCAGGACACAGCGCAGGGCACAGATTTAGATTTATTACGTGACTGGAAACATTAAACGCTGCTGCCATTAACACACGCGCAGGCAGCAAGTAAGGGAGAGAGAGAGAGAGAGAGACAGAGAGTGGGGAGAGGGAGAGGTATGTGCAGACTGGGGGGCAAGGACATGGCATGTTATTGTAACTGTAACTGTAACTGTAACTGTAACTGTAACTGTATCTGTATCTGTATCTGTATCTGTAACTGTAGCTGTAACTGTATCTGTAACTGTAACTGTAACTGTAACTGTATCTGTATCTGTATCTGTATCTGTAACTGTAACTGTAACTGTATCTGTAACTGTAACTGTAACTGTAACTGTATCTGTATCTGTATCTGTATCTGTATCTGTATCTGTATCTGTATCTGTATCTGTATCTGTATCTGTATCTGTATCTGTATCTGTATCTGTATCTGTATCTGTATCTGTATCTGTATCTGTATCTGTATCTGTATCTGTATCTGTATCTGTATCTGTATCTGTATCTGTATCTGTATCTGTATCTGTATCTGTATCTGTATCTGCAGCCGTGCATCAAATGTGCGACTTTGTCTACAACGAGCTGTTTATTACTGTTAAATTATTAAACATTTAATTGTCGCACACACACATAGACACTCAAGTATCTGTATCTGTACCTGTATCTGTATCTGTACTTGCAACTGTATCTTTTATCGCACCAGTTCACTTGGCTGGCGATTCATGGATTAATTGATGCGATTTGCGAATTTGAGATTCCAAGAAATTAATTTGCCATTCCACATGCTAATTATGATTAGCCTGATGAAATGATATGAAATCAACTGAGTGTGTGTGTGTGTGTATGTGTGTGTGTGTGTGTATGCTCTTTCAATGCGACCAATTAGCTTGTGTGTGTGTGAGCAAAAGACGGCGTCATATTTGATTTTGATATTATTTGAGGTGTGGCAAGCACTTAAGAAGTTGCCACTGTATAGGTATGCCAGTATGTGTATGTGTGTGTGTGTAGGTGTGCATGTGTCGCCTTGTTAAAGTACTCTGCATGAAGTAATTTTCATTTAATTGACATAATTGCACACACTGTGCATATCTAATCAATTGCCGCAACGATGGCAAACAGCCTAAGTGACAAATGGCATTCCATCACACACACACATTCACAGGCAGACACACACACACACACATACACATGGCAAACACTATCGTTTGTTGTTCACTTTGCTGCTAAGCTGACAATGACAGCAGCAGCAGCAGCAGCTGAGGCAGCAACTTTATTGGCAGGCAACGGCAAAATGGTCATTGGCATAGATAAATATTTGTTGGCTTACCATTGAATTCTCGCCTCACACACACACAGGCACACAGCCACACATACACACCCCCCTCCCTCTCAATATTTAAAGCGAACGCTTTCTCTCAAATGTCACTTGCCTCCCACCACAGTCTCATTCTCCTCACCACACAAATATGCCACACAGAGCAACACAGACAGACATCGCCAGCATCTGTTTGCCCCACTAAGAGTGTGTGTGTGTGTGTATCTGTGTGTGTGTGAGTGGAGGGAGTGCGGAGGAGTTTGCTTAAATGTTTGTTTACTTTTAACGCTTCAGATTTCGCCACGCCATACTTGGCTAATGTTATGCAATTGAAAAGTTACGCAGCCAAGTCGCAGCTCAATGAATTCTGCAATTATCATATTGCGTATGTGATATACAAGAAATAAAAGAATGAGAGAAGAAAGAAAAAAAAGACAACAACTTCAAAATGTCTTTAAAAGGCATGTGAAAAGTGCCACATATATTTGTAGCTTTGATTTTATGAAATGAACAAACTCAAAAGTTTGTCTTAGAGTTCGCTTTTGAAACTGAATTAATTGGAATTTTTTTGATTTACAGTTACATTTTCGAAGACACTTTAGATATACTGAAATCGATATTAATAGAATAATAATACTGAAATATTATTCCTGCTGTCAAGAATCTTCAATCTAAAACCAGTAAAATACGCTCCAGTTTATTTGAATTCACAGATTCCATATTGAACATATATTATGGTAGTTTTTTAGTAATAAAAAAATGTAATATTTTTCTCCTCATTAAAATCAATGACTAATCAAAATTTATTTTCTGTATAAAACATATTTCTAAGTAGAAAAGGTTAAAAAAAAAGCCTGTACTCTTAATACTCATGTAGTATAATCACCCACACTTGTGAAATATAACAATTTTTTCTATAAATAAAGTGTAGCATTTATATTCTATTCTATTCTATATTTAACATAGAATTTTCAACAATTTCTAATTTACCTTTTTACAGGCCACTGTATGTTAAATACTCATCTCAGCAAATTTTTTTTTTTTTTTTTTTTTTGGGAAAATCCAATATCGCCTTTGTGTTCTTTTTATCTATTAGTTCAGCCCATTTGGATCAGCAAATTATAAATAGTAAGGAATTTGATATGCCTATTCTGCCAAGTAAAGGGCTAAAAAGCTGGAGCACCTACATGCAGTCTGTCCGTCGCTGGCCCGTAAATAATTTCTGCAAATTTGGCTACCATCGAATAATAAATATAAAAGTTATTTAAGAAATAATTTTAATAGTTACTGATTTTCAAACCACTCAATAAAGTATGCAACACAAAGTCGAGCACACTCGTTTGAATGGTCGAGGGGTATATAAATATAAATATGGACATAGCTGATTGTGACTCTGATTACGCTATCATGTTAGTTACTCCAATCAGAGATCATTATAAAAATTATAATTAACCCAAATTACCGACAGTACATTTTCAAATGCACTTTGATTGTTGCATGTGATTGGGAATGTAAAGTTTTTGGAGTTTGAGCTATATAAACACTGCATTCAATCTATATCAAGTTAACTGAGCTTAAATGTATAGACGTGGAAATGTTTTCACGACTGTTCGGATTATACGGATTATTATTTGGTACCTTGATGCAATTTTTTGCATCTTCTGTTGCACTGGTGAGCTAAGAGAAATAAAGTTGTGTAAGGATTATAGGAAATTTGTGTTGTTAAAGCGCACATGGAACTATGAAATGCTCTCTGTCTCCCTCACTTCCTCTGATGAGACGAAACTGAACGGTTCCTTCATAGTGGAACGTGTAGCTAGAGGAGGATCAGTGTTGACTGGGACTGTTGATTGGAATTTCGACACAGATAATGAAACCGAGGTGAGGTCTTTAAAATTCAACTTGATTGCTACAGTTTGTAATACATTCACATACCAACAGGTCGAATTAATTCTGTACCATTCACAAAGTGGAAGAAATGATGATTACTATGAAACACCTTACCAAGTAAAGACTATTAAATTCACTGAAAGTGTGAATTTGGTTTATAATGAAATGCTCTATAAGAACTTTCATGATTGCACGAATTTGGAAAAGATTAGTCAAGGGTTTGTACCGCCATTTCCTCGGAAAATATATGAGGCTCGTCAGTGCCTTCCGAATACTCATGGATATCCAGATATATTGCCCTTAGGATACTATAAAATAGTTATGAGTATAACTGGGCAAGTTGACGTAGTTTTTAGTATCATATTGAAGCTCAAGCTAAGACTATAGGATATATGTAGTTGTACAAAATATATGAACTATTGGCGGAAGTTTTACTACTCGTATTGTGGTGCAGTTTTTATTCCAGCTACCAATAGGGTATTATAAATAAGTAGGGTATCATAACTTTATTATGTCGAGATCACAGAGAATATAAGTGAAAAAGTCGAAATATTTCACGCAGATGAATTCTAGATTTCGCCACGCCTTCGCTCCCGTAAATCGATAAAAACCAAATTCTAAGCGTTATTTAAATGCAGGAAAGTTAATTTTGGGTAAACATAATAACTATCTGCGCCCAACCAAAATTGATTGCGATCGGATTGGATTATCATAGAAGTTATTCAAGAAATCTTTATTTGAAGGCCGATTTCCCAAGTATGCAACACAGAATATACAATTTATATATTTACGAAATCGATTTAATCAGATGGGAAGCGGGAATATAACAGTCAAGCACACTCGACTATAGCTTCATGCTTGTTATTTAACAACATTATATCAATAAAAAATAGTATATCTAACTCAATTTTGGTATTTTTCAAGAAGTTAATTATATCGAAAGATGTTTTAGAAATTATCCAATCGAAAGATATCGAACTGAACTCTCGAATCAACATTAAAAATCCTCAACAACTCCCGCACCTCTTTTCTTAACCAATTTTCATTGAGTTTAATTGAGCAATCTGGGGGATAATATAGTAGCTATAAAGAGAGAGAGAGAGAGAGAGAGAGAGTTATCGATAAGTTCGAAGCTTGTTGACCGTTGCCCCAGAGACATTTTAAATAGCTTTGTCATTCTCTGCTGCTGTTGCGATCTGCGATACTTATTTCTGTACAGTGGAACTGCATAAAGTAAGCTGAAATTACCAGCAGCTTCGCCTCGCCTCGCCTCATCGCGCCTCGATATAATTACGCATTAATGTTAATTACCGCAGGCATTGTGCGGCGATGGCAACGACACGCCCCCTTTGGCTTAAGAACAAAGGCGCAATGGCGATTTAAGATGCAACCCGCGTAGACAGAGAGAGAAAGATGGGAGGGAGAGAGAGAGAGAGAGAGACAGAGAGATGGGAGGTAGATGATCTGGCAGGCACAATGCAGAAAATGATTTTAATTACAATTAATTAATGACTGTTTAACTGTTCGGTATATTGCATTGTTCCGATGTTGCATTGAACACTGCGGAATGTCCCGACGGGCTGTCTGCATGTTAGTGTGTGTGTGTGTGTGAGTGTGCGGATGTGTATGGCAACCTGGCTTACCTTTGGCGCAATTAATTTGGCGTAATGAAAGGAGCAGACAAACTCATGAAGAGACAGAGAGATTGAAAGACAGAAGAGAGAGGGGAAAAGAGATAGAGAGAGGAAAAGAGGGAGAAAGACTGCAACATTAGTCTATAGATGAACTGCAAAAGGGTATTCAGTTCTGGCAGGCGCGACAAAGTCATGAAAAATGATCCAAGCGCTGTCAAAGCCAAATGCAAAGTTAACGTCAAGTGCAGAGCCAGTCTGGGTCTGGGTCTGGGTCTGTGTGGGGTCAGTGCTGGCCTGATGGGCGAACCCGTGAAGGATCAAGGACCTAAAACTAACCGAAAACTAAATTTCAAGGCTCATTGCGTGCGAATAATGTGGCCAATGCTTGAGAGGGCAATGGCAAAGGCAGAGCGAAACGCAAAGGCAAAGGCAAAAGGGACAACTACTTCAGGCCGAGCAGGCAAGGAAGGCAGTCTAGGCATCTGTCCTCTAGTCTGTCCGTCATTCAGTCAGTCATGTGTAGGGTCTCTCCGTTGTGCACTCAACCTCACTAATGTTGCGGTCACACACACACACACACACACAGATGAGCTGTGGAAAGTTTGACTTTCTTTGCAAGGATGTCTGTGTTTGGCCTGGCAACGGGGCAATTTGCATATGAAACACAAAAACGTTAATGATGCAGAAAATGATTTTGTTAGCTTGTAAAATTCTTTGCCAATATATAGTCTATATATATACAAATATATACCATATACATCGTGCTGCCATAAATGAATGAGCAGCAAATGTGGGCGGGGCTTGTTAACCTGTTGATGAATGTTGATGCGATGTTTCGATGTGTTTCAGTTTGCGGCAGACACATGTTCATTATCGATTTGCCGCATGCAACGTGGAAAGGTAAAAAGTATTAAGTGAAACACAACTCAAATCTCGTGTAAAATTATGAAAAACGAGCGTTAAAAGAGACAGACAGAGAGAGAAAGGGACTCGGCGAACTCCCCGAGGTATTCGCATACGTTTTACAGGTGATGCCACCACACTCCCTACTCCCCACCGCACCTCGCTTCAGGTGAATGAGTCCGCCGGGAAGCATAAATCATTCGAATGCGAAAATCAGTTAAAGCTGAATTCCGCACAAAGACCCGAATGAGTTGTTTCAGAGTTTTCTTCTCTGTATTTTATTTATTTATCTTTTTTAACAGTTTCCTGGGATAAACCTCGATTAATAAATACCCTTTTCTGCATTTGGAATAGCAAAAGAAATTTGTATAAAAATGTATATACATTTTGACTTGATTTGTTTATTTTAATTGAATATTGCTGTGTCTAATTCTGATTTATAAACTTTGTTATTTATTTATTTTATTTAATTTTTCAATTTTATTTTAAGCCTCTTTTTTTACTACGTGCAATGTCACAAGCTGATCTTCGATAACGATTGTTCTTACTTTTGTTCTATTGTTCTAACTCACTCTAATTACACATTAGTTCCAAGATGAGTGAACAACTATCGGAACTTCTTAAACTTACTTCCAACATCGATAAATCAATAACTGCGATACAACTTATTCAAGTATAAGTAAAATACAATAATAATAAAAATAGAAATGCTATAGTTGTAATTAAAATTAATATTATTAAATGTATAATATTTAAAACTAATTAATGTTTATGTAAAATGAATAAAGAGTTCAAACCAAGAACAAAATTGAAGTGAATACGCAAACTCATTAAATTTTGCAATAATTGTACATAAATAAATGTTTAAATATTAGAAATCTGTGCAAAGAAAAGTCTGAAGAGTGTAGAGAATATTAAAATAATAATTAAAAGATAATATTATACCAGCTTCGAGATACATATTTAATAGAAATATAGTATCGATGATAGTTTAAAAGTTTATGGCTGCTAAAATGGTTTTATAATCAAGTCAGATTTATATAATTGAATATTTCACTTGAAATTGAATGGAATCACACTATGTTCATAATGGGTACTCCTTTAAATTCAACTGTTAATTTTCTTATGTTATATATTAGCTGTGCCCAAGGTCGTGGCCCTTGGCAAGGGAAACTATGAGCTTATTAAAGCCCGCGTTGGATTAATGTGTCACGCGCTTGTTACGCTGACTGACTGGCTGCAGTCCCCTGTTTCTGCCTTGTCTGACCTAAACTTTGCCCCACACACACCCGCACACACACACACACACACACACGTACATGAAGTGAAATGCAGCTGTGCGATTAAATTAATAACTGCAAAGGATTAAAAAACTAACAGCCGCGGCAAGAACATGCGCGCCAGCAGCTGCTACCCTCCCCTTCCCCCTGGCTGTGCCTACTTGCTGTGCCACCTGCTCCTTCTCCTCCTCCTCCCCCCTTCTCCTCCTGCTGCCTTTGAGTCCTAAAACTTTCGCTGCAGCTAAACTGTCAAAGGGGAAACTAAGCAGCTGCCTTGGCCGCTGGCCTTGCGCTGCCAAGATGGGCGTGGCACTGCCTCCGGGCACTCATTTACATAATATTTACTCGTGAGCCCGTGCTGCCCTGCCCTGCACCCTGCCCCGTTCCCTCCTTGTGCCCCTTTCGCCCGTGTGGAAGAAAATAATTTGCGGAATTATGTCTTAAATAGTTAACAAAGTTTGCACGAATTTTCGTGCAGCTTTTGTTACTCTGCCTGCCTCATTCCCCGGGGGCAGAGGGTGCAGTTACCCCTGTTGCACGCCTGTTGCCGGCTTGTTAACTGCCTTGGACACGGAGCTGTCGCTGTCAGCGCAGCTCGTCCAACTGCAGCAACAGATTTGCCTTGGGCGCGTGTTTTAACTCATTCATTGCGATTCACTTAAAGCCTTGGCCAGTGGACAGAGGCAACCTTTACCCTCTATCTCCCACTCCCACTCCCCCTTCTCCCTTCTCCCTCCCTTCTTGATTGCTTATCTTCACATGACGCCGGTCGCCGCGACTGGCAGTAAATTTGGGACCGAAACTTTCCATTAAGAAGCTCACAAACAGATACGCCAAAACTTGCGAGTGCTCATCCGCTTGGCTAGGCCGAGCTGCGAGGGGGAAGAGAGAGGGGGAGGGAGAGCGAAAGGCGCGACTCAGGCCATGCAACAAATCACGCGTCGCAGTTGATTCTCTCTTTCTCTCTCTCTTCTTGCAGTTGCTCGTGTTCTTTCCATTTCTGGCCAAAAAAAGAAATGGAAACGAAGCTGGGCAGGAAGTGCACGCAGTCTGTTAGGCGGGAAACGAATATCATAATTTACTTTGTCACCCGCTGCGAATTAGCATTGGGTGTGTGTGTCACTCTGTGTGTGTGTGGGTGTGTGTGTGCAGTCTGCCACGCCCACCTACGAGAGCGGAACAATTTAAACAAAGCCGAAAACTTTTCACAAAACCACTTGAAATTTCATATGCATGCTGACTTTAACATACGATAAAGATACGGGGGAGAGAGAGGGGGGGAAGGGAGAGGGAGAGAGATGGTGCGAGTGTGAGTGTGAGTGAGAGGCAGCTACTGCGTCTGGCCAGACAAATAAGCCAAACGGCAGACTCCGACTCAGATTGCAGGCAATGCAGAAAAGATGATTGTCGCGGTTGCTGACTAAGTGACTGTGCGAGTGTGTGTGTGTGTGTATGAGTGTGCCAGTGTGTGTGCCAGTGTCTAGCTGTGAGTGCGTCTCTGCTCTCTGGCCACAGGGCAAATTAATAAAAAAGCATTTGAGGCTGAAAATTCAGTTCAGCTGCAGTTGCCGCTAATAAATAACGCGACGCAGACAGCTTCATTTGTTTAAGTGCTAGACAGTGGCGTGCAGCAAGGGGGCAGGGGAGGTAAGGGGGCAACTCAGTTAGTTGCTCAGAGATATGACCATCAGGTTGACACTTTCGCTTGCGCAGGCAAATCATATCCGGCAGCACATAAGCAGGAAACAAATTACCGAAATTACATTTGTGTTATCGGAATGAGGCGTATCCTTTATGGTTATTCAATACAAATAACAGAGAGAGAGAGGGGTAGAGAGAGAGGGGGAGAGAGAAGGGGAGAGAGAGGGAGGGAAGTGAATGCGAGATGGGGCAGAGTAGAAGGGCAAGTATCATACAGTTTTTATGCGCTTAGCTTTCAATGCGATTGCCCTGCGAGATGCCATTTGCAAAGTCATCACGTATACGCCAAGGGGACCAACACACAGACACACACACACACACTCGACTTGTCCGTGTGCTTATGCGTTAGGTCATTATTTCCGTTGTTATTTGTCATTATGACAATTCGATTGAGGGGCCAAACGCAAACTCAGTTACGAGCTTAAAACTAATTTCAGATTAAGTTCGCCATGAGAAGGAAGGAAAAGGGAATTTGCGTCAATAAACATGGCAAAAGAAGATGCGAATGTGAATGCGAATGCGGTGTAATAAGTGATTTACATGACTCGCAGGAATTCTGCCACAAGGCACACACACACACACACAGAGAGAGAGGGAAAGAGAGAGGGAGAGAGAGAGAGGCCTGTCAGGCATGCAGGACAAAGGAAATCGAGAATTCGGCAAATCGAGAAATCGATACTTCATTAAGATACCAAACGTTGCTCAGACTGCCAGCCTGATGTCAAACAGCCTGACTGCCTGCCTCTGCCTCTGCCTCAGTTACAGTGTGTCTGTGTCTATGTGTGTGTGTGTGTATGTGTGTGTGCTGCGACGGTGCCACGTTTTCCATCTTATTGTGTGGCCTATTCTATAGTTGATAGATGAGTGAAATGATAGACAGCCTCGCGTCGCAGCCTACGCTGACTTGACAGTTCTGTCTAGGACTCAGACAGCTGCAAAGGCAGCCATGATGAGCAGGCAGTTACCCGGCGTATACGCAATGTACGTATATGCCGTATGTTTGCTGCTAACTGTATCGTATTTTATATCGCAACCACGCCCAAGTAATTTAGCTCGCGGCCCGCATCCGATTCGATTGCTGGCAATGTCCAATATTATTGAATGCCATAAATCAGGTAATTACTAGACACACACACACATGCACACACACACACACATGCACACACACACACACATGCACACAGATGCACAAGCCGCAATCATTCGCTGTGGGGTGCCCTGCAAAAACGCTCGAATAATTCATTGGCGCATTGCAAAACGGCGCTCAAAATTGCACATATTTTGAGCCAAATAAATTATTTAAATATTTTGACAGTCGGTGCGGAGTGGAAGGGGAAGGGGGATGGCGAGGGGTAAGGGGTAAGGGGTAAGGGGTAAGGGTTAGGCTATCATTGCTGACAGTGCGGGCAGAAAGTGAATTAGAAGCTGACCATAATGAGGGCAGGTTGGCGCTGTGTGCAGCGTTTGAAATGATTTCACATTTAATTTCAATTATTTAAGCTACTACAGCAACAACTGCAGCTGCAACAACAGCAACAACAACAACAACAACAACAAGTTAGTGCAACGGAAATTGAAATTATGCTTTGCTTGGCCTCATTTCGCATTTCGGCGTCGGGTGTAAATTAAATGAGAATCGCCGCAAATCCCCCTTTTTATTCACATTCACGTGCACACACTCACACACAGGCACACAGCCACTCACACTGGCATTCGTGCGCGCATTGAAATTGCATTTGAATTACCAAATATTTAGCACTTGTGAATACCTAATCCCATTGTGAATGCCAATCGCAGCGTGGACCGAGCTGAGGCGAGCTGAGGCTTTCGCTTATTCCTGTCCCGGCTTGTCGGCCCGATAAGCCGATTTGGCCTTAGCATATTAACATATATTAAATTGCATAAATATATATATATATAGGATATATATATATATCTGGTGCATACGTATGCACATGTATGTGCACATAAATGTGATATAATGCGGCAATTTGCCCCGTTGCCATTGAGTTGCTTCTTTGTGCCGAAGGAACCCTGAAGCAATTCGAACATAAATCGTCTTTATATATTCACATTTCAAATGCCAAAACAAGAAATTAACTTTAAATTGGACTTTGCTATTATATGTTATATATATACCGAGTTATATCGGTTTCCTGCATAGACAATTATTTCCGAAATTATAATGCACGTTTTTGGTAATTCATTTCAATAAATTAGCGCATAATTTTGCTAAATAAGAGCGTCAAGTAGGAACAGACAGACAGAGAGAAGAGAGAGGAGAGAGAGAAAGAAATAAACAATGTGAGTGAGGCAAATACATTCATTAATATTATAGAGAGAGAAAGAATAAGGTAGAACAAATAAGAAAGCTATAGTTTAGTGTGCTTCTAGAAACCACACAAGACACCCATTAGGTTATACATAAACTTGTATATCTTTTCAAGGTTGTTTATTATTATTATTATAGTCAGTAGGAATCGATCAGTATCATATGAGCTTAACCTAATGTTTGGCTTAAGAGATAATATGGATAAAGTGTGCCTTAAATAATATAATATGTACAAAGTACAAATTATGGATTTTGCTATCTTATGAGTAAGGAGGAAATGTATATCTAATCCCTCTTGTTAAAATAATAACAAAAAAAAAGAAAAAAAGTGTGCTTCTATGTTTAGCGTATTTTATTGCATACTTACGGGCGAGTGCTTGAAATTACAGCTGCGACGTACAGGAAAAAATATTGAGACTACAGAACAAGTATTTGTTTGAGACTGATAACTGTCTGTGAATGGTGGGTCAGTAACAGGACAAGGATCTGAAAATACGTAATGTGGATGAGCACAACTCGTTCCACTCCAGCATATATAGTACAAACGACAGTATGCTATCTCATCGAAGCAAACTTGGAGTCTTTAAAGAAGACTTTTCAAAGTCTAGTTAGCCAATACTAATAATATTAATATATGTATATATATTAATATATATGTAGCATAAACTATAAACATAGGAACATACACTCAGTTAAATTAAGACACTATAAGTACTTAGAAGTATTCTTGTAGAAGCGACTACACGGGATACTTGTTAGGCTAAAGATAAAATTGTAATTCTGATATCTATTGGAGAAATAAATAAAACCAGTAAGAAAAGCAACAGCCTCCTGTGTTAGCTGACACAAGCACTTAGAGTTATGCTCATACTTTCTTGAATTACTTCTGTGTTTATGGTTCGATCCGATTAAAATTACGATAATAAGTAGACATAACTATCAGCTTAGTATATGTTAAAGTTAGAAAGCTTCAGTTTAAAAATTAAATTAGTCATTTGCGGGGGCGGTGGGCGTGGCATCCAACATTTGAAATAAACTTGAGCTCATTCCAAATTTGTTGTCTCTAGCGTTTATAATAGCTGAGATCTGTGTGTTCATCTGGTCAGACGGACATCCGGACAGACAGACGGACATGGCTCAATCGACTCGGCTTGTGATCCTGAGCAAGAATATATATACTTTATGGGGTCTCCCACGCCTCCTTCTGCCTGTTACATACATTTGCACAAAGTTAGTATACCCTTTTTTGACCATTTTCAATGGTCGAAGGGTATAAAAATACTTAAATTATTTCATGAGTATCTTCTAAGTTACTTATTCGATCACAAAGAAATTATCAAAAATCATTTAGACGTTGCTTATTATTGTGTACACCAAAAATTAATGTTATATCTTCAAACATAAGCTAGAAATGCGTGGATTTTGTGGATTAAAGCAGGAAAAAAATGGGCGTGGCCACATCATAAAACAACCTTTAACTGCATGCAATTACAAAACATATTGTCAGCAACTTAGGTTGTCCTAACTCTTACAGTCTCTGAGAAAGGCAGAAAGAAAGATGATGATTAAACAGCGAGTTACAGAAGCAAAAACAGAGAGATAGAGAGAGAGAGAAAATAAAGCGCTTTTGGGATAGGTAAATAAACAAATTAGGGACTTCCTTGTAAGATCATATTTTGTTCAACGGTAATAACTGTTTGTTTAGAGTTCTAACCTCAAATTCGCAAATTAAAAAGGGTTCTTCACTCATAATTATGTCATTATTTGGGCGGTGGGTGCCCTTAACTGTTTTTATGTTTATGTTAAACTCAATTAACTACAATAATTTCTACGAAAGTTGCCCAAAAATCAAATTACGCAACTCCCCGCCCCGCCCACTAACAGCGCCTTCCGCTGTGTTAATTGAAGAATTCTCAATCAGAAAGAATGTGAACTCGTTAGGCCATTACTTAAAATGGATTTCTCTACGTACAGCCCGAAAACCCTTCAATCATCCACCTCCCCCCTTCCCCTCCTTTCTAACCGAGCAATGACTGACATAACCTCAAAGTCAGCCAGCAAGAAAGGTGGGAGGGGGGTGTTAGGGGTAAGGGAAGAGGCGCAAAGCGGAAATAGAATGGAGACATCAAACGGAACGCAGCATGTGCCAAAGACAGCGAAAGGTGAAGGCGAACAATGTGCAAAGCAGAAAGCAAGAGAATACACGCAAGCAGTAGAGAGAGGGGAATGGGAAGGAGGGGGGGGTGTAGAGGGTGCTACGGGGCAGGGCTATTAAGACGTTAAATATTTTTAACACCTTTTTGTGACGCCTTGCTGGACGGATGGAAGGCAGGCGGAGGCAGGGGAGAAGTGAATGAGGCATGGGCGAGTGGGCAGAGGAGTAAGAGAGGGGGGCAGTGTAAGGATAAGAAGAAGAAGAAAAGCAGACGTAGACGCAGCCAGTAGACGCAGCCAGTAGTTGTAAAAATGAAATGCTTCTAATTCAGCGCGACGCATTCGCAAGTAATGAAAATGGCAAAAGAAATTCCCGGGCGTTGCTACCAAGCCATACCACGCCCACTTCCGCCCACTCTTCATGGCGTTGACACTTTCGCACGGACTCGAAGACAAACCGTAACAGGCTGTAGAGAGGAGGGGGGTGGGTGGGGTAATAGAGGGGCAGGGTCGGAAGAACATGCGTGCTGCAGAGGCAGAACGGGTGTCTGGGCGTGTCTGTCGCCGTCGTCATCGCCGTCATTGCCCCGCTTGTGCTGGCAACATTTTCCGCTTTTATTTATAATATGAACAATTTCCTTGCCTGGCGCCAGCAGCGCAGCAGCAGCGCAGCAGCAGCACAATGAGTGCTGCCACTTTTCACGAAAAATGCACTTGCCATAAACTTTTCAATTTCGGCAGCAAGAGATTCGTCGCTGTCGCTGTCTCTCTCTCTCTCTGTCTGTGTCTGCGTGGCATGTCTCGTCCTTGTCGCTAATGACAATACACTTGTGTGTGCTGCCCTGCGTGTGTCTGTGTGTGTGTGTGTGTGTTGGTATTGCTATTTGTGTGTGTGAGTTCCGCGCATTTACGCTTCTTACTTATTTGATTTACGTTTCATTTCCGGTTGCCATCTGCTGCCTCGCATGCGAATGCGAATTCCAGTTAGTTGCAATGCGCGAGAGGCAGGTAGGGGATTGAGAGGGTGAGGCAGGCATGCAGCGCATTCTCTATAGTTGCCAGCTATCTCCCTCTCTCCCTCTCTCTCTCCCTTACACTCTCCCAGCTCGTGAGCACGTTATGCAATTATAACTTTTGTCGTTAGCAACTTTAAGCAACTTTAAACGTAAATTGCCGCCATGAAGTAGCTTTTGCCACACACACTCCAAAGCAGGCAACTAACACACACACACACATACACATACACATACACACACACATGCACACGCACACGCACACATACACATGGCGGGGCGCTAAATGTTATAGTTTGTTGTCGGCTTAAGGGGCAAGTGTGTGAAAGGTGTTTTATTGAATTAAGTGGGTTTAACGGGATTTCTATAATGCCAGCGACGACGACGACGGCGACGATGGCGGCGGCGAAGCCAGCACTGTCCCTGGATGTGTATTTATTGTAACTGCCGCTGTAGCTGCGCGTGTGTGCCTGCCTGAGTGGGAAGCCTGCATAGAAATGAGCTGGCGAGAAGCGACAACAGCAGCAGCAACAACAACAGCAACAACAACAGCAACAACAGCAACAACAACAACAACAACAACAGCAGCAGCAACTACTTACAACAACAACTACAACTAATGACAGCCCAGCGCGCACTTTTCGTTAAACTTTTGCTTACATAATGCAGATTTTATTTAATTTTTGTGATTTCCACAACACCGAAAGTGGAATTTATGAGTGCTGCGTGGGCAGGGGTGTGGGGCTAGAGGGGGGTACAGAGGTACTCCTCATACTCCTCATAGTTATGGAACTGTGCAGCAACTCTGTCGGAATTGTTTGGCAACATTTAAGTGGTGCCTCACTCATAATGCGAACAGTTGCATTAAAAATGTGAATAATGCATTATGAATTACGAGTGCATTACAATACTCAACAAGGTCTGAGAAACGAGTGGAGAGTGCCGGGCGGGGTGAGGGTACTGCTTTGCCATTTAAAGGTATTAAGTACCTACGATATATGTTTGGTTGTAAAGGCTTAGCATGCCTTGCATACTGTTTATGTGGTCTGAGAATAGAATGTACTTTATGTTATTCAAAAGAATCAGTTGAATGATCATCGATATATAGTTGTATAGTTGTCATCTCTTTTACATTATCTAATTATGTTGCAGGTAGTTTAAAGGTTCAGTACGTTCTTATTTATAATGTTGATAATCAGTCGACTGACCTTAATCCGACTATAAACTAATTAAATAAAAAATAAATAAAATTTAATATTATAATAAATGCCTTGACGCCTTGTATAGTCCACTGAATGGAAGCTTTTATAAGGTCTTAGTGGACACACAGGCAACTTAAGAATAGAAAAGTGGATTGTACCTTATCTTGATGCAAGATATTTACAAAATGTACATTTATAACTACTTATTCTAGTTAGCACCGCAATCACTTTATCTAGTCATGTTTAAGGCTGTAGCGATGAGTCTAAGGTCTGCCCGCTGCTTTCTGATAGAAAAAAAAACAAAAACAAGTTGAGAAAGCTATCGTATGCAATAAGCTTCATGTCAAATTTGCTGTCACTAGTTTTCATAATAGCCGAAATCTCGAGGTTCAAATGGACGGACATGGCTAATCGACCGTTGAAGAAGAATATATGTATATATTTTGTAGGGTCTGCTACGCCTTCTAATGCCTTTACATTTATACATCTTCGTCAAGCAAGTTCTAATTTCATCATTGCCCTCATTAATATCTTTCTACTTTTCAATCATCTCTCACATTCAAGAGTCTACAAGTTTATATTTATCTTTTGTTTTTTTCTTATATCGTACATGAGTTGTAGTTAGTATCATATGCAAGCCAATTAAGTTTCAATTGATTCTTATCTCTTCACTTTAAATTTAAGTGTAATTTCACTTTATTTTGTCAATGTTCATTATAGATAATCAAATTAAAAATGAAATATTTTATAAATCGTGTATTTATATAGTATATATGAGTGTCGTAGTAAAGCTTTTCCCGCCTGAATTTGTTGCTCATTTTATTTTAAGCTTCCGTTTTTCACCTTCCCCTCTTTCTCTCCATTTTTTTGCAAATCATTCAGAGACTGCTAGGCTCTTTCACATCGTTAACCATTTGGTGAACCCTTTTTCACAGTTTTAATTAACAGACACTGCTATCCCTATCAATGTGCTTATAACTTTTTACTATAATATTTATAATTCCCAGTGTGCTTGAAAAAAATAAGAGAGAACGGCATTCCGAGCACTGTCAATGACAGAACACAACAAGTGCTTTCCCCCAGTCCCCAATCTCCTCTCCCCCTTCCCCTGTCGTACTTAAGCCTGGTGTTTTTTTTTCACTTTGATTTCCTTGTTGATTTATGTGGAAAATTCTCAAAAAAATGGCGCGCGTGCTGCATGCAAAACTGAAACTCATTTCCCCTTGACGAGTACTCAAAAGCCCGCACAGCTGCAGTTATTTACAGTTATTTGCCCTGTTTTGCTCAACGAGAGAGAGAGAGGAGAGAGAGAGAGAGAGCTACATACCTGCATACCTGCATACCACCCAAACTATGGCGAAGGGGGTCAAATTGACTTCCTGCTGAAATTAGGCAAATGGGCGGCAATTAAACATGTAATTCCTTCCTCACTGGGGCGACTTTGACCGTTTCTATACACTTTCCACAATTGAAGTGCCCAAAATGGGGTATTACAAGTTTGTGGAAATATTTATTGCAGACAGCAGGAGACGTGGCAGATATGGCAAAGTATATAGAGTATATAAAAGTATCACACTACTGGATTTAGTTGATTCTGTCTGTATGAACGCTTCGATCTCAGTAACTAGATAAGCTGGCAATACCAAAATTGGCATGAAGGTGAAGGTTAATCTAGCGCAGATTAACATTACTGCAAATGTTTAATGCCATGATCACCAACTGTAAAAATTGGTATATTTTTTTTTTATTTTTTTTATTTAATTAGTTTATAGTCGGACTAAGGTCAGTCGACTGTTTAAAAGTAAAGAAAAAACAATTAATAGTTATAATTAATAATTTTAAGTTAAAAGTAAAATCTTAACTGTGAGAAAAGAAAGAAAAAGAAATTAATTGAATTGAGTTGACATTGGGATAAAAAAATGGAAGAGCCGATCCAACATTTGTTGCAGAGGATTGGGGAAAACCCAGAAAAACCCAATCAGATCAGGAGAGTGTTAGTGTTAGTAAGCAAAACCTAATCAAACATGTAGTTAGTTAAAAAGTACTACTATTACTAGAAAGAAGATAAGTATATGAAATATTTAACTAGTTACTAGAAAGGTGGGTAAGGATTTGTACTTTTGAGCAAGATACTGAATTATTGTTGTGGTTAGCGATAATGTAATATAGTTTATTATAGTCCGAACATAATACCCTGAAAGGCTCATGCAGGGCATAATTCGAGCTACAATTGGAAAGTTTTAGAGGAAGATAATTACGGGTGATTCTACCAGGGACAGAGAAGTGTAGTCGACTAAGCAAGTCGTTACTATCTATGTCCCCTTGTATAAGGTTATAAGGTTAGTTCTACGATTGGCTAGGGAAGGCAGATTTAGTAACAAAAGTCTACTGGGATAGGAAGGAAGTCTTGAATTTACATCCCAGTTAAGGCCTCGCAAGGCAAAAATTAAAAAGTTTTTCTGTACGGATTCAGGTTTTGCTTACTAACACTAACTCTCCTGATCTGATTGGGTTTTTCTGGGTTTTCCCCAATCCTCTGCAACAAATGTTGGATCGGCTCTTTCATTTTTTTATCCCAATGTAAACTCAATTCAATTAATTTCTTTTTCTTTCTTTTCTCACAGTTAAGATTTTACTTTTAACTTAAAATTATAAATTATAACTATTAATTGTATTTTTTCTTTACTTTTAAACAGTCGACTGACCTTAGTCCGACTATAAACTAATTAAATAAAAAAAAAAAAAAAAATGCGAACTATAATTTAATTTAACTATAAATTCATTTACAAAGTGAAGTATTAAGGCTTAAACTACTTTGGCAGATACTAGGATGTATATTATATAAAGCTAACTTTCAAATTGCAGTTCGATTAGAGAACTCTATAATCGTTTATCTGCAGAAACAAGTCTGTTGCCACGAATCGTTAAAGTTTTAGTCTCTTTAGTTAATGAGCGCGTGTGTTAGAGTGAAATAGCAATATAAGGTACAGCATTGCAAATGCTTAGTGTTGGAAAAGTGTTTATTTATTTATCACTGCATAAAGGGTATCATAGTGTAGAGCGCCTTGCACTGTTGTTTTCTACGCTCGATTTGCTTAATTTATTTGAGGTGTTTGCCGCGTTTTGCAATGTTTTCTTTTCCGAGCTGTTGTTGTTGTTGTTGTTGTTGCGTTGTAAATGCTTGTAAAAATGTAATAAGCCATTTAAGTGGCGCAGCAGGTTGATGCATGTCAGTCAATTATGCCGCAAATAGCTCGATGTGTTTGCTCGTACATCAAATCGACACGTTGCACCAAGGCACGCAAGCAACAGCAGCGAGTCAAAGCGGGTCAAGCAACCAACTGTCGATAACGATAACCCATAATTTAATCGATTATAACTGTGCATCAATTTGGGTAAATACATCGGGAGTGCGGTTGCTATCCACTTGCGCCAGCCAGAAGGCATCTCAGGCATCTGGTGGCAACCTAATTTGCCACATGCGGCGTCTGAGCTGCGGCATATTTTCATTTTTCCCAGTTTCCACACTTATTTGCATTCAACTTGAGCCGCCCCTTGCTCTTGCCCCTTTTCCAACTGCACCCCGTTGGCAGGCAACAATATAAATATTAATGATATTTGATTAACGTTTCAATTGAACGAGGAGGGTGCAGGCAGACTCGGCTTAAGCTGGCAACACTTGGTTGCGCTCGCACGCCAGGATCAGGCGCAGACAGGCGCAGACAGTCGCAGGATGTGCTGCAGCCTGGCAACGGGGCGTCGCATATTAATCAGAGCTGCCAAAGGTACAAGGCCAGCAGGCGGAGGGGGAGAGGGGCAGGCAGCATAAAAAGTGCGTAGTACCTTCTGCACTTTGCACTCTCTGCATGAATCTTTCATCTGTCGCTGACTCTGTTGTTCATGGCCGAGTGTGGAAGGGGAAGGGGAGGGTTTGCACTCGTTTTAGGGTGTAAGTCGACGCAAATACTTTAATCCACTTCACAGTGACAGCGAAATTAACACACAAACACACTCACACTCACACACACACACACACACACACGCAGGCAAACACACAATCAGCGACAGCGATGCAACATCAACAACCACCGAAAAATCAAAGGGGCAGGGAAAGTATACAGGCCAGGCAAGCAGGCAAACATAGCAAGGGGGGTGGGGAGTGGGGTAAGAGGCAGACTGCACAGAGAGGTGGGGAGGGTAGGGGCAGGGGGGTGCAGTATTGCAACGGCATTCAAATTGGCTGCTATAGCAATTATTCATATGGCGGCGACACTCATAAAATGTCGCGCAAGTGCCGCCGTCCACACAGACGATGGGCCAGAGAGCCGGGCAGAGGGGGGGTACAGAAAGCAGGCGGGCGGGGCAGACAGCAGGACATTCGGGCAGATAGAGAGTCGACCTGGCTGGCAGTTTCGTTTGTCGTTCATGTGACAGATGAAACACAAATGCAATTATCACTTTATTTTAAACGATTTATGCGCGAGACAACTGTGAGCTGGCAAAGCGTGGGGGGGAGGGAGGAGGGGGAATAAGGGAATACCGGAATATGTAGACATGCAGTCGACAGCGGACAGTAGCGTGTAGCGAGCAGCGTGCAGCGAGCGGAAACGGAAATGGCAACAAGCGTTGCGCGGACTGAAGGCTTTTTGCGCTTGCATCGGGTGTGCTATCAACGTGTGCCGGCTGACAGAGGAGGGTAAAGAGGGGAAGGGGAGACAGATAAAGGTGGAAGGTGTGTGTGAGAGAAAGAGATAGAGAGAGAGAGAGCGAGAGAGAGAGAGAGAGAGATGAGGAGAGAGTGGGAGTTATAGAAGGAATGGAGCGACTTAAATATCATAAAGATTGTAAGACAGAGAAAGCGAATAAGAAGTGGAGAAGAAAGAGACATAAAAGAGAGAAGAAAGAAAGGAGTGCAAAAGTGAAGAAAGAGAGAAGATTGAGTGAAGACGGTGAGAAGAAAGAGAACAGCAAGATAGGAGTAATAAAGAGGAGTGTGTGGAGGCTCTAAATAAATGAGAAGACTGTGTAGATTGTGGCTGAACAACAGAGAAGAAACTAGAAGTTGAAATAGATGTAGAAAAGGTATTATAAAATATATAGATTATATTATAGAGCAAAAGAGAAGGACAAAGAACAGACAAAGCGAGAGGGAGAAGAAGAGACAATGAGAGATAAAGAGAGGTAAAGTAAAGGGAGCCAGCAATAAATAAGAAGGAATATGGAAAGTGAGGAGAAAATAGAAAATAGTAAATAGGAGAAATTAATGTAGGAATATATACAGAGATAAGAAAAGAGATAGACATGAAGAGAGAGAGAGAGAGGGAGTGGGAGAGAGAAACAGAGACAAGTAAACATTGTAAGAGGTGAGAGACTAAGGTGACTTAGGTGCTTTGTGGCTCTACAATTATAATGCAAATGTGGGAAATGAACCAGATCAGGGAACTAAAATGAACGATAAAACAGCGAGCAAGAAAAATGGTAAACGAGAGCAGTCGCAAGTTTTTCAATCGCGCTATATACTTATACAACTAGAGCTAAACAATTGTCATCAAACAATTAAATAATAATATAAAAATAAAAAAATATTAAGCAAGAACTATTGTCATTGAACGATATAAAGTGTACTATAGAACAATTGTCATCAAACAATAAACAAATATCGTTTCAAATATGGATTCAGCAAACCTTTCCACTAAGCTCTATGCTAGAAGTAATATGACCTATCCATTCTTGGCATTTCAATATTGACTGACCTTAAATACTCCTAACCCCATCGCCATATTCCCAATAATTCATTGAAAATATGAGTTCAATTAGTAAACTACACTGTCCATCTGTGCGTGTCCCTTATACCACATATTCTTCATGGGCTGCTTAACATTAGCTTTGCGATAATATTATTTCTAACAGGCTCAGTGCAGCTGAGGGATTTGCAGGGTAGTCGGAGGGTTTGACCGACTGCTGTGCTGTTTTTTATCGGCAACATCTTGACAATGTGCTGTCGAGTTGTCTAATGCGTTTTGTGGCTCAATTGCAGCAGATTTGCTCGGCCAGTTGCCTTTGGCTTATTGAAATCGACAGAAGGTTAATAGCAGCCAAGGGGAAGGGGGGAGTATAGAGAGAGAGAGAGGGAGAGGGAGAGGGTAGCTCTGGTCGTGGCGGCAATTTAACACCCCGCTGGGCAGCAGGACGAGTGCGATTCGCTGCAGTCGCTTAGCTGAGCTGAGATCGAGCGGAAGATTTGCGATAAAAAATGATTGCACATGCTCAAAATTGCAACATTTGCGGCATGAAAGAGCCAAAGGAAACTCAACAAATTTCTAACAATGAGAGGGAGCTAAAGAGTGGCAAGGGGAGGGGGAGGAGAAGGAGGAGCGATTTGAAGAGGGGGAGTGAGCATTGAGCATGCGACCCAGATTTGCACTTGCCGCCCAGTTTAGCTGGGTTATCAGTGGCCTCGGCCATAAATCACTGTCAAGTGTCATTCGCCCTCGTCGACGGGAGCAGCAACGGGAGCAGCAGCAGCATCCTTTATCCTTGCTCGTTCGACAGCGCAGCGTCGCAAGTTTTTCACAGCACACAGAGAGAGAGGAACTGTGCCACACACACACATGGGTTATCGGAGCAGCGTGTGCATTTGCCCGGCAGCCAAAAGGTGCATCACCGGAAACAGCAACGGCAACGGCAGCAGCAGCAGCACTAGCAGAAGTAGCCTGGCTGGAGAACGGGCTGGGGCAGGGGCAGGGGGAGCAGCCACTCAACACGAGCTGCACAACAACAACAACAACAACAACAGAAAAAAGTTGCTAATTAAACTTTGTGCTTGGCGGGAGCCATGAACTTTGCACCCGCCGGCACAACGCCATTTCCCGTGGCAGCGAAAGTGTTGCCACCAAATTGTGGCAGCAGGGGCATGCTAAAGGGGTGTGGATCGGGGGGGGTTGGTTGGTTAAGGCTGAAACAGTCACACAGTTACATGTGCCGTCTGCCAGTTGCCAATGCCAGGCTGAGTGCTCCCAACTTACTTGCTTCCCCCCCATCCTTCCTCTTCTTCTTCCATCCTCCCTTTCCCCTTTCCGCTGTTACCCTATCACCCTATCACCCTTTGCACGCGTGCATTCGTTCTGCTTTGGTTAACATTTCGCTACGCTGTCAATGCCGCATACGACCGCAAGTGAGTCCCGCTTGCTGCCACCAGTGACTCCTGTCCTTCGTCCTCCTTTCCTCACCTCCCTCCCTCCCTCGAGCTGTATCTCATCTTTGGCTCGGCCTCTGGCGTGCCTAATTTCCGCTATTGTTCATAATTTTTATTGCGCTTGTTGCGAATTAGTTTCGGTTACGCCTGATGAACTTCCCCCTCTCATTGCCTTCCCCTCTCCCCTGACAAAATTGCATTGTTGCAATTTTTTGCAATTTACAATTTTTGCCATAATTGACACGGGGTTGCCTCCCTGTTCCGACAAAGGCGTTGACAGCGGTCGCTGCTGCAATTACAACAACAACAACAACAACAACAACAACAGAGACTGTGATTAACATGACTGCCAACAGCATGGCATGAAGTAAACTGTAGCAGGGGGTGAATGAGTGCGTCCGGGGGTGCTTCGGAGTCGTGTTTTGAATTTAACTAAGCTGCTGCTCATTGCAATTAAATTGCGGGAGGTTTATCGCAGGGCGTCAACAACGTTTAAATGTTAAATGCCAGCGGGGCGAGTGAGGCAGGTGTGTGCGAAATGCTTGTGTGACTTGCTTTAACGGCTAATAGTTTCGGGTGGTTACTTCGTAACAGTAACAGTGAGCTGTTAAGAACATTCGGTCTCATTTACATTGCTATTACTTTAGCTTACAGTTGAAGTGGGGAATGTGAACAGTAACAGTGTGCTGTAAAGCACATTCGATAGCATTTACACAGCCTTTGCTTTAGCTTACAGTGCTCGTGGGCGTATGTAACAGTAACAGTGAGCTCTTAATAACATACACCTTCTACTCTCGGCTAAAGTTGGGGTGGCGAATGTAACAGTGATCTGTTAAACACATTCGTCATCATTTACATTGTTCTTACTTTAGCTTACAATTGTGCATAGCCGTACATATGTAACAGTGAGCTGTTAGGAACATTCGTCATCGTCTACATTCCTATTTGAAGCGTAAGTATGTAACAGCAGTTGAGAACAGGCTCATACATTTACAGTACATTGGCTTCCAAAAAACCAAACGAAATAACAGCTACATATGCGTTGCTTATTAACATCAAGTAAACAATAACAGAATGTTTTGCTCTTTATTCTATGTGGTTTACTTTACTCGGTTAGGAAAACTTTGCACTGTTGCTGTAATAAGAGTAAGCCAGAGATTGGAAAGTTATTTAATTCATCACTTATATAGCAGAAAAAGGATTACTAATAAAGTTTAATATTTTTATTAGGAATACAGTGAGGAAAACTGTTCACCGTGATATCTCATTGAATCATTATTGCAGAAAATTTATTGATTATTCATATTTATTCAGAATTGATTATATATATCATCCTTTTATTCCCATTATAAACATGCAATTTCTATAAATATTCAATACAAAATTCATTTAACATAATACGCGTTACCCCAACAAAATTCGAAATGTACTGTAAGTAAATCAACATTACAGCAGCATTAAATGCCCCACATGGGGTAATCGAGCTGTAAAGCGCACTAACAGATTTCGGCAGAGCTGCTGCTTTTCGCAGAACTGTTAGTGCTAAGCAGGGGCACTTTCTATTGCGAATGTTAACAGTGACTGACAGTTGCAAAGAAATACAGTGAGGGGTGCCTGTCAACATTCGACTACGCTGTTGCCTTTAACAGTATGATGTTATTGTTAACACCACAGCAGGACTAGCAGGTTAATGCTGCGTATGCGAATTTCGGGGAGGAAACTGTTACGTTTCCTGCTAAGCATTATTCGATGTCAATGTTCTGCTAGAGCTGTTTTGGGTTTCGAAAAATATTTACATTTTTCCCCTTTGCCTTTTTGCTACATATTGAGTGCTACATATTGACTATTTGGTTGTTCTGTACGCGTCATTTGTGCTACTGTTACAGCTCTGTTTAGCCTGGACAACAGGTGTTCCATTAAGGAATTAAGTATTCTGTTAATTGGAAATGAAAAGTAAACATAACCAAAGAAAATAAAATAAATAAAAACTTAATATTTTACTTTTGAAGTAAATGTTTGTTTTAATAAACTTATGATAAGTTACTAAATTTATTTTTGGATTTCTTAATACGTCGAAGACTTCACAGATGAACTCAATTCCGAGAATAGATTCATATTAGATAAAGGCAAGAGGAATACATAAATTTAAAAATATTCTGGATACACAGAGTTTATAAATAACATTGACTGCAATCGCATTTAACAGTTTCTGTCTGTGCCAGTTCCCAATTGGACCGCGAGAGGGAGTTGTTTGTTTGCGTAGGTCGCGAGCAAAGAGCAATCTTATCAGTTGGCTTCGCTTATCAGCAGACAAATTCGGAACTCGTGGTGAGTTTCGGAGTGCAAGCAAAGCCGAGGCACGCTTCGTCTGCCTCTCTTTGGCCAGCCTGCTCTCTCTCGCACTCTCTCTTAGTGTCGCTGCTCCTGCAACGAGGCAGCCCGAAATGTTCCACGCACTTCGCTTTGGCTTCGTGTGGACGTGGTGGGTTGCCCCTGTGCTCGTTCGGCTTTCAGGGCTGCTCGGGTACGACGACAGCGACAGCGACGACGACCACGACGACGGCGACAACGGTGACGACGCTGCTGGCGTTGCTGATGAGCTGAGAATTTATTAGCGCAAAAAACGAATGCGCTTCAGTTTCGTGTTTGTTGTGCGCTCGTAAGGATGTGTCCGCAACCGCTGACGGACCTCGTGCGTTCGCGTCGCGTGTGTGCGCGTCCAGGACGCTGAAGCAAGCTCAGCAGCAAGTTGTAAGCTGTAACACCAACGGTGGCAACGCCACAAAGGCAAACAAGCCAAAGCCAAAGCCAAAGTTGCAAGTTGCAAGTTGAAGTTGCAAGCCAAATACCTAAAGAGCAGTGCAGTGTAAAGTGAGAAATCAGTGAATGAATTGTGAATGCATTTTGTGAATCGTTTGCCAAAAATGAAGCAACACCTTCTCGCGCATCAATTGTCAACGGCAGTCTACCAAAAAGGTGCCTAGTAGTACTCGCACTATATGTAAACCGTTGTTAGAGTGACCCACAGAGGTAGCTTCCATTCCAAACTCGACTGGGACACGCCCCCACAACTCGACATACGCCTTCGCCTCGACTTTGCAACTCGCATGCAAATCAGGCCTCATAAATTTGCCTTGCAGTCGCCGCCGCAGTTGGCTTAAGTGCGCCGCGGCTTGCATGCAAATTGCAAATCGAATCGCAATCGCAGCCTGAGTTGCTCAATAACTTTGCGCTTAGCCTGCTGCCAGCAACTCCCAGCCAGGCCTGAGGGGGTTTTAGCCAGTTTCTAGCTAGCTGCCAGGAACTTTAAGTTAGCTTGCTAGCAACAGAACGGAGCAAGCCAAGTCTTAGTCGGGTGCCAGCCAGTTGCAAGCAGGGTTAGCCAGATCCCAGTCAGTTACCAGGCAGCAGATGGCTGGGTTCAAGTCAGATAAGGTGCCAGGCTCTCAGCTTGTAGGCAGCTCCCAGACACTTTGCAGGTACTAAACAGTTACTAGTCAGGTACTAGCTGAGTCCTTGTCAGCTGTCAGCCATGTTCTAGATAGTCCAGCCGGTTTCAAGCCAGGAGACTGGCATATTCAAGTCAGCTAAGCTCCCAGTACCGTGACAGTTTCCCAAAAGGTCTTAGCTACGTTCTCACCTGGTGCTACTCGGCTTGTAGGCAGCTCCCAGTAATTTGCCAGGTACTAAACAGTTGCTAGCTAGGTCCTTGTCAATTCTCAGCCATGTTCTAGATAGTCCAGTCAGTTTGAAGCCAGGAGACTGGCATATTCAAGTCAGCTAAGATCCCAGTAAAGAGACAGTTTCTCAACGGTTTTAAGTCGGGGCTTCCCAGTCACTTTCCCAGCTGGGAGAAAGCCCTAAGCTAAGTTCCAGTCAGCTACCAGTAAGTTGAAATTGGGGTATCACTTGGTTGGCAGTCAACTCCTAGCCAGGTCTCAGCACAAACCCAAACCTAGTTTTAGTTAGGTGCCAGTCAGTGCCCAGTTTCCTCATAGTTCCCACAAGAACTTCAGCAACTCCAAGCAGAGCATAACCAGCAAGCAGACTGTGTCAGCAAATGCGTTGCTTGTGCTCTGCATTTTTGCATTGTTCTACTCAATTACGCAGATTCCACTCTGATAGCGCCTTATCAGTTGATGCGAATGTTCTTTCGCTTGTGTCATTTTGCTGCCAATTAATTAGTTTAATTAGTGCTCGGGCCTGTTTTGTGTTTTGCTTAAGCGTAAAAATTGTTTTGGCATGTTTCGTAAACGACTTTCAAAGTTTCAAATTGCTGACCCAAAGTTCAATGCCGCAGCGTGGCCATTGCTAATAGCGGGCATTAACACACACACGCACACACGCACACACGCACACAGACAGGCAGGCAGGCAGGCAGGCACACACATAAAGCAGCGCCTTCGATCAACTGTGCATGTGCCATTTAACAAACACTAAGCTGGAGTCCAGGGCAGCCGAGGAACCCTTTGCCTTTTGCGTTTGGCCATTTTTCTTAATTTCCCTCGCATTTCTTCTTCTCGCATTCAATTGCTGTGCATACTTTGTGCCCTGGCATTTCTGGCCATTTCTGGCCATTTCGAGCAATAAAAGCCGCCAGCGACTTAAGACATTTCGTGGCCCTAAATGCCAAGCAGTGTGGGGGGGGGAAGGGAGGAAGCAGAAGAACTGTGAGGCGAGTGAAAGGAAACTAAAAGAAATTTATTTACTTTGCCACTAAATTTGCGCTGATTTTTTGTTGTTGCTGCTGCCTTCTCTTGGCCAGTGGCGGCAGTGGCAGCTCGATTGCCTCATTTCATGTTTGCCCCACTCAAAAATGTTTGTCAACAAACGCAGCGAGGCACAAAGACACGAGACGACACACACACACACACACACAAATACATATATATATATGTGTGTCTCCCTCTGGCTCTTCCTCTGACTGTGTGTGGCATTTGGGCTCAAGTGTGCCACGTCCGGTGCTGGTGGCTTGCTCCAACTATGAGTGTTTTAAAATTTGTGGCACGTGCCCCAAATAGCAAACATCAGCAAATAATAAATTCATTGTAAGCCGCTGCAGCACGACGCAGAAGGAGGCAACCAAATTAGCTGGTGTCCTTTTTGGCCAGCTCAGTCAGAACGCTTAGTCGGCCATTAGAGTGTGTGAGTGGCATGCCACAAATCTTGCTCGGGCTGCTGCTTATGCTGCTTATGCTGCTTTGTTATTGCTGCAGCCTCGTGACGCAACACTTGTGGCCAGCAGCATAACATCAGGTGCCTCCTTCTGTCCTTTCGCCCTGCCCTGTTTTGTGTTGTGCAAAAACTTGAGAAGCTGCAGCTGCACTTAAGCTGCGCCACGCGAGACGCAAGACGCGACACTGAGGTTATTCTTATCGCCCACTGCGGTGGCAGTGCCTGGAGTGGGTGTGCCACGTGTGGCATTATAATCTTGTGTGCGGCATTATAATCCCCACTGTGCAACATCTTTTCCCTTTGTATGGTATGTGCCACACATTTTGTTTAGTAAATTGCAACAAAAAGCTAAATAAATAGAAGATTCTCTTGGCGAGGGGATTATGAAATTTCAGCGCCATGAAATACTTTAGAAAACAAAACAATTCCAAATACAATTTCATTAGAATTCTCAGCTTTATTTTTGAGAAACTAAACCCTTGAGTGGGTGATAAATATGAGACTTTGAAGTAGAGTTCAGTTATTTCAGTAGATTGAAGTGATATTTAAAACAACACAGGAGAATATCTTCAACAAAATTTGTACTTGATTTACTTGGTAAAATTAAGAGAAGCAGAGGCTTTAACTTTCGGCTCAATACTATATGTGAAGCAGTTGCAGTTTGAAGCTTTAAATGATTTCAAATAAAATTCTCAATGCGATTAGCTTGGTGATGTATTCAGGGCCGTGCGTGTGCATTACACAAAAAACAAGGACAAAAGTAACGGCAGCTACAGTCGAGCCCACCCGACAGTAAAAAAGTACTGAACCAGCATATTTATGCTTTCCACACAAACCTTGCCGGTTGGCAGAAAGTTAAGATACCCTACTACCTTGTGGATAACGGGTATAATTTTTGTGAAACACAAAAGGGCAAAATGAATGAATGGATTGGTTTATAGTATCAGAAGCGACTGAGAAGGCCTACACTATAGATTTCTTAAAATATATTGAAGATTTTGCCAATATATAATTGAACAAATTTTATTTTAAAAAGATTTATGCACTTTATGTATCCTATATTTCAAAACTACAGTCTTTATAGTATAAATAGAAATATAATCAGACTTTAAAATAATATAAATTAGATAATTACGCTATGGGTTACAAAGAAATTTGAAGCAAGGGCCTCCAAGACTGGGCATAGCTCCCATAAGGGGTTTTGAATTGAGCCACGAAGTTTCTTTATACCAATTCTTCTCAAAACAGTGCCAAATAAAGTGATAATAATAATATTAATAATAACTTTATTATGATTTATGGCTCATACATTTAAACTTGAGTTAATGATCAAGTGCTCAATAGATTGTATTTGTAATTTGAAGATTCCGCAAGAGAATTCTGAAATGTTCAGGAGCAGCAAAAATATTCAAACATTCCCAGCAAAACCAAATACAGTGTTTATAAAATTTCTTCCTCGTTTAACTTGATGAATTTTCTGAAACTTAAAACTTGAGTGAAAATCTTAAAAAAGAAAATGTGAAGATATTGCATTTTTCTTGCGGACTTTGTTACATTCATTTTGCACTCTTGTTTCGCGGCAAAGTAGCTGCAATCTTTCATCTGTTGTCAGCGTTCAGTACTCCACATATTCTCTGCCTCTCCCTTTATACCTATTTCTCTCCCTATCTCTCTATTTCTCCCTCTCTCTGTCTCGTTGCAATTAAGCGACTTTCAACTGGTGTTAGGTATGAAAAGTTTGCCATTTTTTATTCGAGTGCATTTATTGCATGTCAAAGCATTTAATTTTTATCTCTTGCCTTATTTACAGTTATTCCTGCGCTGCTCTCTGCATTATTTATTTATGCGCTGCAGTCCTCCTGCAATTGCTTGCTGTCTCGCTTGCTCTCCTGCTGTCTCGCTCGCTTAATTCATTTTTTATTTCAACGTAAATAAGCAGTAAATTACAGCAGCAACTGTTGCTGCTGCTGTTGCTGTCGGCATGTTGCTTGTCCTGTGCATAGTTAGTTTATGCTGCGCCCCCCCCCCCAAACTGCTGCCACGGCTGCCTCTGTCTGTGTCCAGTAAGCAATGCCATATTTTTGCACTCACTTCTCTTCCTCCCCTCCTTCGCACACTCTGCCGTTCATTAGCAACTGTTGCAAGGTTGCTTCAAGTTGTTGCAACTTCAGACAGTTCTTCTTTATTATGCCGTGCTCTGTGAGGCTTTGTCATAACTGTGCATTGGCTTCTGCCAGCCATTACCTGTCTACTACCTCCCCCTATAACCCTCCCCTCCTCTCTTACGCATTGCAGCTTAGAGAAGACAAGACAACGGCCTGAAATTATGTGGGGAAAAATGTAAAACCAGCGAACCGAATCGCACTGAACCGTTTCGCAATCACTTTAATTGCCTTGCACAACTACAACAAGTGGTCATTACAGTGGGAAGGGGAAGGAGTGGGAGAGGGAGGGGGGGGGGGAGTAGTGGGTACTACTTGAGTGTTTGACAGTTGGTCGCCAGTTGGCGTCCAGTTGATAAGTTGTGGCTGCCTTGCCTGCCTGGCAGTCGTTAAGGTGCTTAGCACAAGGCGTTGCTGCTACTCCCCCTCTCTCTCACTCCCTCTCCCTCTCCCTCTCCCTCTCTCCTTCTCCCACTTTGTGTAACTGGCCAAGCTGAAACTGTGGCAATTATTAGGGCTTCGTGGGGCAGGCCTGGGCGTCTTTAAGTACTTGGATTAGGCAGAAAATGTCGTCGCTAAATGCGCCGCGAGGTGTTTACGATGTGCCCGATTCGAGTCAGCAATAAAGTGATTAGAAAGAGAAATAGGCGACTTTTCTTCAATAGAGAAGAATAATAAATCGGAAAAGGGAAACTATATAGAAATAGGGCTGCCTAAAGGCAATGCATAAAGCACATGTATTCAAGATGATTGAAACGAGTAAAGAGCAAATTTAATTTAAGAAACCAATCAGAGAAATATGCAGAAAACTGAAATGGAAAATTGGAAATGAAAAGAAAATTACCAAATAAATAAATATATGCATAAAAATACTAACGCTACAGTCAGGTGCTGACTGTATAAGGCCATGGATTATCATATTATACCGTAATAAAAATTTTAACGGTATGGAATCGCCGCCCGAATATTATTAGAATAAAATAAATAAAAAAAATAAAATAATATAATAAATAATAAATAAAATAAATTAATAATTGTTAAATAATTAATTAATTAATAATATAATAAATTAAATTCGCACCCGCCTCAACCGGGAGTTGAACACACGCACTCTCTCACAGCCGTCCGCCACTCTAACCACTCGGCCATTGCCTCACTCCTTGACCCATCGGCAAAGCTGCATTGTCAACCAATTTTGTTACCATACAATGCAAATAAAAAGTTTAAAATGATGTGTGTCTACATTTGAACTTCGGTATGCTTGCGTAAATTAGGTCTGCTTAAGTATAAATGTATGTTCAAAGTGAGTTTAATTCGTATCATATCTCACTTATTAATAGTCCGATTTAAATGAAAGTATTTGTCATGTAAGATATACAACTTTGGTTGTTGAGCTAATATTGTAGTTTTTAAATAGTTATTACTGATTTACGGAGGCGGGAAGGGGCGTGTCCAAATTTTAAAAAAACTTTGAGACACTGCAATATATACGTATGTTGTCGCAAAATTTGATGACTCTAGCTCTTATACTTTCTGAGATCCAGGTGTTCATACAGACAGACAGACGGACAGACGGACAGACAGACATGGCTCAATCGACTCGGCTACTGATACTGATTCAGAATATATATAGTTTATGGGGTCGGAGATGCCTCCTTCTGCCTGTTACGCACAATTCCGTTCCGACAAACACAATAGTCCATGAATTTTTTAAAATCCATGGCCTAAAAATAAATATTGCAAATAAATATATATACAATAAATATATATGCAATAAATATATATAAATAGCATGGAATGTTTTACAAAATGCCTTATGCATTTCTTATGTTTAATAACTAACAAACAGTTGCCCCATTTATGAGTTCAATTTCATAAATATTCTTCGAGCAAATCAACTGAAATACTTCGTCGACTGATGCACTGTATATTTTACTGTATATTACAAAAAGAAAGCCCCATTTAAATTGGGAAATCAGAGAAAAATCATTCATACTGTTCTTACAACTGAACGCAACAAGGGAGGAATACAAATATTTTGATAAAACTTTTTCAGCAACGAAACGATTCAGATATGAAACTGTTCACACTTTTAATTCAACCTATAAACATGCATACATATATGCAAATATATGTACCAGATATATATATATACATATGTATTTGTATGTGGAGTTTCGCTAGAGTTTGTGTTTGTAATTCTGTTTGCCTGCTTGTGGTAGCGTCAAGTCAGACCTGGCAAAAAAATGCAGCAACAACAATTGTTTGTGTGCTGACAATGTGCACAGTTATATATGCAAGTGTGTGTGTAGGTGGAAATTGCAATGACTTTTGCACACATGTAGAGAGAGACGGAGAGACAGAGAGAGAAAGAGGGAGACAGTGGCAGAGAGAGAGAGAGAGAGAGAGAGAGCAGGCAAAACGGATTATATAATACGCAAAAGAACTTTAATTACCAACCTTATATAACAGAAAGCAGCTAACTACAACCATAATAAGAACAGTTCGTTGCCATCTTCTGATTCTTCAAATCAATGTAAATATGTATAACAAAAATGTGCAGTAGTGCAGTCAAAATTTGTAAGATATTTCCATTTAAAGGCGTCAATAAATGAAGACGATTCCTTTTGTTTTCTTTTCTTATTTTCATTTCTCTTGGCACAATCAATACTATATGTAGTCCATTTTCGTCTGGAAAATTTGAGAGTAACGTTAACATTTTAATTGGATTTTATATTGTTCATTAGCTGCAACTTGCAACAAGAGAATGAAGAAAACATGGAAAACATGTGAGAAAATAAGCCACGGCAATGTTAAAGCACTTACATGTGAGTTGGAGAAGGCAGAAGAGTCTTGTTTACCTGTTAAGCAATAAGGTGTTTGTCGGAAAAACTCAACTGTGCAATAGGGAAAGCAGTAAACTCAGTTTGCTAAGGAAAAATGCTGAAGAAAATATGTTCAAATTTCAAATGATTATTCTAACTAATTATTTAAATATGTAAACACAGTATATATATGATATGTATAATAATTTCCCTCTATAAGTCAGTTGCGAATATAATATAACACTTTCCTACCAAAGACTATAGCTGAAACTGCATTTCTGGCCTTAATAATTAACAAGTTCGCTTTAGTTTTGGCTGCTTTTCATATCAGTACCTTCCGCTGCCAATCATCCCGCGACCTATCATGAACATGAATATATATATATATATATATGTGTGCAATCAAAAGGTGCTCGCGAAACTTTCATTTTAGTTAAACAAAGTTTCTTGCAAGGGTCTGCCTGCAACACGTTGCGACGTCATGTGGCAGCTTGAATTGTTTGTTATCGTTGCTGCTGTTGTTGTTGTTGTTGTTGTTGTTTCTGTAGTTAATGTTAAAGTTGTTGCAGCAGCAAGGTGGCAACTTTAAGGCGCTTACTGCTTGGCACTTGGCAGTTGCCGCAGTTGGCAGTTCTTATAGTCAGAAGGCAACACGCCAAGTTGCTTAAACAGCAGCAACAAGAGTAACAATAACCGCCATTTGTTGCCACATGTTGTAACTGTTGCCGCATTAAATGTGCACCCCCAGCTGTGGTGCATGTTGCTCTTGTTGTTGTTGCTGTTGCTGTTGCTGTTGCTGCTGCTGCTGCAGTTGTGCTTGGCGAATTTCACTTTTATGTTGGCGGATCTATGGCACTTTTATACGCTTGCAACCGACAGCTGCCCCCCCCCTTTGGGGCACCCCATGCACCCACACACCATACACATACACACACACACACAGACACACAGACATGCACACTCCAGCGCTAGTTCAGTGCGCACCACCAGCAGAGATTTCACTTCATTTTATGCTGTCAGACTTCCGAGTGCGCCGCGCTGTTATAAAAAAGCCAAATTCATTTTGTACATATAACTTTTATACTCAGACACAAATGCAAGTGCCACTGCCAGAGTGTGTGAGTGTGCCATGGTGTGTGTGTGTGTGTGTGTATGTTTATGTGGCCCGCTGCTTCGCGTTGACATCTTCGGTTAATTTTGCAGCCACAACCCTAAAGCGGCAACATTTAGTAGGGGAACAGTTAGAGGGAAATGTTTATTGACAGGCAACACGGACGGGGAAACATGCCTGTAATTAAAAGTTGAAAACATTTTAATTGCCCATACACAATAATTAATTTCTTACCACCCCTTTCTCCACTTATTTTACTTGCAGAACCGAAAATGAACGAAACGGAAAATGCAAATGAAATTGGGCAGGTAAATTGAGATAGAAAGAAACTTCAAAATAATTGGCGAGAAAGTACTCAAAAATTCAAAGGATAAAGACAGAGAGAGAGAGAGAGAGAGAGAGAGAGAGGAAGAGAGAGAGACAGAGAGAGAGAGCAAGAAGAGGGGGGAGAAGAACCTCGTGCAAAGAAACCAAGCTAAACCGAACCGAAACCAAAGCGCAACCAAAGCAAACCGTAGCCACATCAAACTAAACCAAATAACGTAACGTAAACCACCGCAAATCAATTGCTTTCAAATCGTAACAACAACAACAACAACAACAATAACCTAACCTAGAAAACAATAAAAATAAGAAAAACAAAATGACGCTGCGCATATCGAGCAAATCGGGAAATCATCTTGGACTCATCATCTGCAGCATCCTCCTGTTGCCGTCGTCCATGGAGGCGGGTCGCATTTTCGGTAAGTTCAGCAACCTAAATTCTTAAGTGAAAGTGAGTCTACTTTCTCCTCTTGTCCCTTCTCCTTCTCCTCCTCCCCCTGCCCCCTGCCCTTTGTGCTACTCAAGGTCCGGTTTAGCTAATGCGGCAACTAATTAATGCGCACAGTTTGCAGCTAATGGAATTTTTAATGCAACGAAGACGCAACATGGACACGTTCCACACAAAGTGGCAAATAAAGCGAAGCACGGGCAGCATCCCTTGCCAGGATAACACAGAGCAATGGGGTAGATTAGTTTAGTTTGTAATGAGCAGAGCAGCGCGAGCGCTTTGTTTGTTTATTTAGGTTGGGGCAGTAAAAGACAGTGATTTAGAGGGGGAAGAGACGGAGGGGAAACAGCCACCCCTCTCTCACTTGGCGGCTCCCCCCTTTTATTGGTTTCCATTGCTGGCGGGTACGCGACGTCATTTTCGTATTAATTAAAATTACAAAAGGTTCTTTTTTACTCGACTCTTGACGTCATTTGCTTTAATGAGGTCCCCCTCACACACACACACACGCACACATACATATGTTTGCCTTTGGCCTTATCATCATCTTGCTGTTAAAGTCAATTGTTGTTTATGCACGAACATGTCTCTGCGTGTCTCTCTCCCTGTGTGTGTGTGTGTGTTTATTTTGAATTTTTTCGACAATAATGAAAAATAATTAGATTCCCTTTCAACTGGTTTGGGCCTTGCTCAGGCGTGTTCCTAATTAGCCATAAAATTAATAAATGAATAAACAGTTATAAACAGGAAACTGGTATACATACAGTAGTACACATAGCACACATATGGCTGCTTGAAACGGGTTGCTTAAATGTCGTTTAAAAAGGGTTGCAGGGCGAAGCGAGCTAATTGCACTTTTGTTCGGCTGGGCGCACTGCAAAAAGTTCTTTTAGATTTGAATAGCTAACGGGCAGAGCAGATAGGCAGAACACACACACACACATATGTACACACTCACACATGCACACACTACCACGCAGCGCTCTCGACTTTTGTTGACACAGATTCTGTTGCGGCTGCCCCGAAAAGTATGCTACGAAAATGTTCTTGCAAATGAGAAAATTTGCGCGCCATCATCAGTAAGCACCATGGAAAAACAACAACAACAACAACAACAGCAACATCAGCAGCAGCAACCAGACGAACACTACAGTTGGGCATGCTGGACTGTCAGATACCCTTTGCCAGCTTTGAAAACCCTTTACAAATACACTAACAATACCAGAGACAAAGTCTTCTGTCACTTATTACTAAGCACTAAGGTGACTTGAATAACTTGTGTGTTTATTGTCCAATCGTATTTAAATTTGGAGTAGAGGTAGATATTTAAGTCAGCTACGTATACGTGGTAGCCAGAACGTTGCATATTTTAAACGTCGCTTGCAAATCGACTTGACAAATTAAATTATTTATTTGCGGGGGCGGTAGGGGTGACACCCAATATTTGAAATAAATTTTATCTGCGCATAGTATACAGAAACCTTCATGTCAAATTTGATGCCTCTAGCTTTTGTAATAGCTGAGATTTGTGTGCTCAAACAGACAGGCTGACAATCGCCTCGGCTACTGATGATGAGGAATACATTTGTGGGATCTGCCACGCCTCTTTCTGCCTGTTACATACATTTGCACAAAGTTCGCATACCCTTTTTTGAGCATTTTCAATGGTCGCAGGGTATAAAGAGCAAACACACACTCACACACACACACACCTAATGCTGTGTCTGCATGTGTGTATTGGTATTAGACTGTCAGTTGGGACTTCTTTTTGTCGAGCAATTTAAATGGCGCAGGCAGAGCAGGCAACCGCCCTAGCCACAACAACAATAGCACAGTAAAGGCAATAAAACTGCAGTCAGGCGCGTATGCACACACACACACAGGCATACACAGGCACACACCAACACTCATTCACACGTTCACATGGACAGCGCAGTGAAAGCGTAAAGTTTACGCGCTTGTTTGCAATAATTTCGATTGTTTTCATTGCAACGCGGTTGCCACACTCACACACACACACACCTACATACACAGCAACGCCTATTGACAGGCAAACACCTCATCTCCCTTTCCTCCCCCTCCTTCGATCCTTCACTGCTGTAAATTTTCGTTTTATTGATGTGCGCGCCCTTCACTCCCTTCACTTGTTTGCAACGCACAACTTTGCAACAGGGAGAGAGAGAGAGAGAGAGAGAGAGAGAGAGAGAGAGAGAGAGGGGCAACAACAACAGTAAAATATGTCGCATAAGTAACACAGTTTTTTGCAAGCGAGCGATTTCGGTTAAGTGCGAACAAATTTATGAAGAACTTTTCCAAATGTTGCACAATTAAAGTTGCACAGCAAACAATGCGGCAGCGGCAGAAAAATGTCGAAACAAATAGTGCACTCAACTCGAGTACTTGGTTCTTTATAGTTTTTGCCACGCGCTTACGGTAAAAGGGTAAATGTTATTTGAAGATATTTAAGTGACGGACAGAGAGCGAAGAGAGAGAGAGAGGAAAAAGAAGGTAGTGTGGGGCAATAACTGGCAGCACTATCAGAGATATATAGTGTAGGTAATTAAGGTATATACTAACAAAGATATATGGCATATAATGTGCTATATATACTACATATACTCTATTGTCATATATACTAGATACCCCTTTCTATTAAGCATGTATATATAATAATATAATATAATATATAATATAAACGCATATTTAATCAACCTATTCAATTGCAGGTAGGTAGGCCATTGAAATGGATTGAGTTATGCCTCCTATGTTCACATCTCTTTCTTCGAAATCTTCTCTAAGCTTTCGAGTACTTTTCACACACTATATATTCTATAAAACATATATAAACATATGTCTCTCTTTATCGATTCTAGATCGTACTGCTTGCAAACTATGTATAGCAAGAGAGCAACGTCCTTATTAAGCTAAGTCACAGCAACTATCAACTATAAATTCGACCTATTACACACAACTACCCATAGTTTCTTATGTCTCAACTACAGCTACAACTATCCCTTGCTACGAAAGAGTATCTTTAAGTCCAGCCCAACCAACTTTAAATCTTTCTAAGTTTGATTTGTTTGGCCATAAAGAATTTGTAGCGCGTGTAAGCCGCATTTTGTATTCAGCTCATTACATTAGACATAAACAATTGCCAACATCAAGAACAACAACAAGAGCCACAAGCACAGCAGCAATAATAACAATAACAACAACTCGAGCTGGAGAGACAGTCAATATACTTGGGAGATTTGCCAACTTGCGTAATTTCCTTATTAGATTCATGCGTCACTCCCCACCAGAGGCAAGGCAGCAAAGGAAGCTAAAAACAATTACATAAATTACTGTTGACTATGGCCAAGGGGTATTTGTGAGGCAGAACTAAAGCTGTTTAAAGAACTAACAGTATTTCTATTCAGCCTTTGTGGTTGCTGTGAAAACATAATGAAAGTTTCACTTCCTAAGGCTGAGCAGTGCGAATAATGTGAAGAAAAGATTTGAAATATATATGTATATTGTATAGAATATGCCAGTGCATATCAAATTAGAATGCTTAGAGCTCAGCTTGTGTTTTTAAACCATTTTGCAATTTAAAATGCAATGGAAAATGAAAGTTTTTCCGGCTTAGCGTCAATCTGATTTGCCATGCATGAATTTCATTTTATTCTTAGCAAGTTAGTTATTGTGGTCGATGTAGAAAGCAGAACTCTTAACTATTTAAATACAGAAAGTAAGTAAGAGCAGGTACACCCCTTACAGGCTTTATGAATTTATATAAAATGCAGTCAATAAATCTATTGGAAATTGGATGGAAAGTGAAAGTTTTTCCGGTTTAGAAACAACCTGATTTGTAATGCATAAATTGCATTTTCCAATTCATTCACGCATCGCATGAGCCGAGGCTGGCAATGGATCTGTGTATTTGTTATGGAAAAATAGACAATTTTCCCCCCGAATGGAAAATAGTAAAATGCCAATGAGCCCCGTGGGAAATTGTTGCAACTGCAACTGTTGATATTGTTGTTATTATTTATGATTATTTGTTGTAAGAAATAATAAATCGTCATTACATGTGGGTCATTAGTCGCTCTAATTGAATCTAATGTTTGTTTAGCAATTCTTCTTCTTTTTTTGCTGCTGCTGCTGTTGTGCAAACATTTTGCAATTGATTAGAAACTTATGACAATAAAATAAATATTGATAATTTCAGCCGAGGACGAAACTCCACCGAGATTTAAATAATGCGAAAACAACACAAATTGCTTTCCAATCGAAAATTGATTCATTATATTCAATTTGCGACGAGAAATGAAAAATAAATAACGTTGAAAAGCGAGAGATGTGTGGGTGGATTGAAGGTTGATTTTAGGGGGAATACATTATATACAGACCTATATCGAGTGTTTTACAATTGAACGGGTGGAGGGGAGGGAATAAGCCCTGAGGTTGCTCGCTCCTTTCAGCCTGCAAGTTAGAGGAGGAAAATACTCCTTCATTTAAACATTGATTTTATATTTAAAGCGGGAGAATTTAGTCTGCAACACTTCTTACGGAATGATGAAGCATGTACCTTGGTGGATTTGAGTGGAAATTATATGAACCCCATTCTATATCATCTGCTCTACGTTTAAAAGAATGAAGGGGCAAAGAATTATTAAGCGAGCAATCTCTTTAGAGGAGGAATATACCCTGCATCATATGTACCATCTATTTCATGTTTTAAAAGCTTGAATATGCATCATGTGATGTGTTTCGAACTAAAGTTCTCTTCAGTTACTTATCCTCGGTAGATTGAAGGTTGATTTGAGAGTTGCTTGACGTTTGAAATTAAGGGAACCTTCACTCTTCTTCTTGGGTACTGCCGAACCCATCAGCTCTCGCCAGGCGCCTCTTATTCTCACGCGCCTTCTCCAATTGCTTATACACAGCGTCGATAGGCTCTCCTGCACTTGATTCATTAATCGGAGCCGCGCTTATTCCCTTCACCGTTCGATATGGACTTTGGTGGCTTCATTCTAGAAAGAAAATATACACTGCAACATTTGAAGCATTTATTTAAAGTTTTAAGTGACAGAATATAGCCTGCACCATGTTATGTACTACAAGTTAAAGTTCTCTTCATTCATTCGCTTTAAGTTCCACCTCAACTGTGGTCACAACAGAGCCATCTCACCTGTCTCTCTTGCATTATTATCCGCCCCATTATAATCCCAGTTAAGCCGCTGTGATTATTGTCTACAAAATTCATGTATTTCATTATTAGCAGCCACGACAACGGCTCAGCATTTCCGGCTACGGCAACGGTTGGAGCTGCCGACTACGGCTGGACACCTGGGCAGCTTCTCGCAGTCGACTTCATTTGCAGGCATAATTTAATTTTTACCACCGGCCCAGGACAGTCAGTTAGAGATAGGCAGACACATCCTGTGCTGTAGCCTGCGCCTGCGGTGGCACTGGTTGAGTTTATGTCCATCCGGCACGACGCGCCAAAGCGCTGCAAATGTCGTCTCTCTCACTCCCTCTGCCTCTTCCAACTGGGCTCAAAAATGCCAATGTGGTTGCTGCTGCTGTGGCTCATTAATCCGTGCAGTTGAATGGCCGCCGTGGCGCAACCTTTGTGCAGCCTTGTTTTGTCCCTCGTTCCTGCGATCGGAGGCGCACATAAATCAGTTGCCGCAGGGCACTTAATCATCGTCATCATCTCAATCATCCCCATCATCATCATCAGGAGCAATCGCAGCGGCAACTTAGTTGCCAACTGGGACGCCAATTTAGTCCCCGTTGCCCCGCCCTCTTCTCTTTCTCCTTCTCGCTGTCCGAATTTTTGACGCTCAATTTGTTACGCAAATTATAAACAGCAAATGGAAACTGTAATAAAAACCGACTGGCTCGGAACTTGAACTTGGTCGAGAAGAAATTGAAATGCCTCGAGCGGATTTGAAACATTAATGCAAGAGAGAGGGAGAAAGAGAGAGAGAGAGAGTCGAAAGTCAATAATAATGAAAATTTCAACTGGACAGCGCTTTAAGTAGGCCACCTCCTCTGCCTTTCGCTACCCCCTTGCCTGTGGGAAACCCGTAAAATCAACAGCAGCAGCCGACAGCAACTAAATGTAATAAAATTCGCATAAAAACATTTCACAGGCTTTAGATGCGCCACAGTTGCTAAACTTGTGCCGTCCGCCCGGAGCCAGCGACCGGAGCCGCTGCCGGAGCTGGTGCCGGTGCCGTTGCTGGAGCCAGAGAGGGAGGGAGAGATCATGTGACAGCAGGAGAAATTAAAGCAAGCTGCTTAAAAAGTTCTGCAACTTCCGGACGAGCGAGAGAGAGAGAGAGACAGACAGACAGAAAGCAAGAGTAAGAGAGAGAGGGAGTGAGAGCGACAGAGATAGTCAGCCTGCGAGCTGAGATAGCACTCCACTCTGCTGCACAGTGTGCAAAAAGTGCTTGTAATTTGGCTTTTATGAAGCCTGACAACTCATAACTCTTGCTGCTTCACTTGCCCCATTTTGACCCACTTTCCATGCACGTCTGACCCACTGTGGCAAGGACTTTGCGAGCTTGCAGCGCCTGCAGTTGTTGGCAACGCGCCCAAGTTGGTTTTTCCGGGGAGTTCCGTGACGTTGCGCCTATCACAACCAATTTACTAACGAAGCAGATAAATCCAATTTCTGGCCAGCAACGGCTTAGGCGGACTATGGCAACAGCAGCAGCAACAACAGCAGCAACAGCAGCAGCAGCAACAACAACAGCAGCAATAACTATAGCAGCAGCAATCACTCGAGCAAGTGAAAAATTGTCGTGTTTTCTTGGAGCAAAGACAATTTTCGCTTCCGCTCGACTGCGTTGGGGCGACTCAAAAATTACCGAAGGTTGCGATTAGTTTATTAGGCCTATTGCAGCTGAAAGGGCTGGAAGCTGAAATGGGTTGATTAGCTGCTTAGGGCAGAGAGTCGAAAGGAGCCTTTGGTCAGGAAAGAAGAGGAGAAGGGGAGAGCTGTCATGCAACTCAGTTGGCAGCCCTAAAAAGCTGTGCAACCTGTGCAGGAGCATCAACACCTGGCACTGCTGTTGCCTGCACGTCAACTCGAGGGGACGAGCACATGTCGGAACGGGCTTTCTTGTGTGAGCTGAGGGCTTGACCGGGATGCCAACATGCGTATCCAGATCCATCAATAACAACTGGCAGCGGCAGAGGCAGAGCCCGAGTCGAAACCATTGCGTTTGACACCTCTCACTTTATGTGCTTTGCTAGCACTCTCCCTCTCCCTGTCTCTCCCCCTTCGCTCTTGGTCTCTCTCTCTCTCTGTCTTCCTCTGCTGGCCTTCGATTTGCATTTAGCTTTAACGAGGGCCCCCCGGCCTGTCTCTAGTCCTTAAAGACATTTGCTCGAGCCAAGCGCCTTCAAGTGAGTTTTAATGCAAACTGTAAATAAATAAGAGACAAAGGAAGGCAGGGGCCAGGGGGCGGGGTCGCAATGCAGCACATGTGCTAAGCCTGCATTATTGTTGGCTTTCGTACGAGTAGATCCTTTCAAATACGCATTTATTTATGCTGGGAGGGAAAAGTTTTAAATTAAATTTTATGTACGAGAAAAGTCCAAGAAAATGTAAATAGAAATGTAAGCAAAACTTTGACCCACATACCGAGCAAGGCAAGGCAAAACAAGGCAAAGCAAAACAAGGCAAGGCAAGGCAAAGCAAGGCGCACATAAAATGCACAAGATGCCTCATGCTCTGCGCTCTCTACTGCTCTCTCTCTTTCTCTTTCTCTGTCTCATTCACTCTCTGTTGTCTCTGCTGTGTCGCAGTGTGCCTGTCACTCTCACTTAGAGGTTAGTAGCGGCTGCAGCTGCTTCTGTTGAACAACATTTGCGCCAATTAAGGATGCGCGCGGAGCCTCGCTGTGCCTTAAATTTTTTGTAGCATACTTTTACGCGCCACACAGCTTGAATTTGTGTAGCACACTTTTGCGCGCACGCATAAAATTCGATTACGCATCGCTTTCACTTGCGCAGCGTGTGAATATAATAAGATTTTTATAATTTAATCAAGCTGAAAGCTGCTTTCGCTCTTCTTCTCTCCTTCTCTCTCTCTCTCTCTCTGCGTCTCTCTCTCTCTCTCTTTGTTTCGCTTGCCTCTTGATCTGTGTGTGTGCGTGGCAATAAAAATAAGTACAACAATAAAACAAAAGCCGGCAAACGGCACATCCGTAAGTCGAGATTAACGGCCAGGCAACGCAGGCTTTACGACGCACAGCGCATTTGTCATACACTTTTCAGGCCATAAAACGATGCTGAAGGGTTGCCCCGCCCCCCGTATCATACTCCCCCCACCCCCTGTACCTTAATGGGTGTGTGTGCGTGAGTCAGCGAGTGCGAGAGTGATTGACCCGCTTTAAGAGCTACTCACAACTTGTGCTCGTCTGGCTGAAGTAATTACCAGCAGCAAGGACAATGTGTTGCGTGTGTTAATTAATAGAAACAAACACTCACTCTCACACACATACACATACACACACATACACACACATTCACTCACTCATGTTTCAGATCAATCAAATTGTTGTGCTTGTAAACAAGCCTCACATTGGTTCATTGTCCGAAATAGGTCACTGTTGCTGCTTGCCACAAGCCTGATTTATGCACTTGTCTATAACGTGGGATTTGTGTGTGTGTGTGTGTGTGCTGCACTCTCTACTCTAATGAATAATTTCATCAATTTTAGCGCGGCAATTTCAACTCTGCTGCGATTGATTTGCCTTTAAATCCAACTCCCGCCGGAGGCTTATCGAGGCAGACGAACGGCCTTTGCCAACAGAATGTTTATCTGCAACCCATGAATGTTTTACGAGTGCTTAAAAATTGTTAACAAAACGAATGTGCCAGCAACAATAACAACAACAACAGCATTTACACACACACACACGATTGCAATGCGATTTGTATAAACAGGCTTACATCCGTTTAAATGAATGCACGACTGACTGACTGAGCGAGTGTATATGTGTGTACGTGTGTGTGTGTGAGCTGCTTGTCAACCACTTGTTATGCTTGTTTGTGTGTGTGTGTGTGTGTTTCGAAACAATTTATATCCGCTTTAATATCGAATCTCTCGAGCGTAAATCGAAAGCTCTTGCCAAGAGTAAATCTCTCGAGTAGAGCCTGCCATTCGGCCACGCCTACCCTCCCCTCCCCACCCAACCCTCTTTGGAGTATATAATATGACAGCTTAGGAGCATATTAAATTGTTGATATTATTAGTTTCAGTTATTCAACAGTTATTATAGCCACAATTCACATAATTCACTGTCAAAATCAATACGCAGTCGTTGCCTGGCTTCGCGATTCCTAACGCTACCGTATCGAACTAATTAGGTTGGCCCTAATAAAGCGGTAAATACACATACATGCATACACACACATAGGCATATTTGTATGTATATATATATATATATGTATTGTGTGGTGGGACTCGCAAGAAAGAGTGGAAAATGTGGCCGAGGTAATTGGAGAAGCAGCGGCGGCAAATGTAATCAGGGCTTTTGATGATAGCATTCTGGCTCAGCAAGTTATGCGTATGTATAGCGTATGAACCCACAACAACAACAACAATAGTAACAATAACAACAACAGCAGCAACAGTAACAACAACAACAACAACAACAACAACAACAATGGCTACGGCAACGGCAACGGCAACGGCAACTTGGCTAACACGCTCTCATGCACAAAGAAAAAATACATAAATCAAATTGTTGGAAACCGGTTACCAAGCAGAGATAAACTCGTATTATTATGCCGTGCACCCTCCCCAGCCCCACTTTACCCTACCGCCTCCCTTACTACCCCTGGCAACGTGCTATTTTTCCGGCATATAATGAATCGCGTTGCTTATCCATCCATCAATCGTAAGATATGTATGAGGCAGAGTATGGATGAGGTCAATCTGAATAGCTCGACTAATTTGCATATTCCGCCATTGTCTGCGTGGTGCAAAAGTCAATTCTAGACTAGAGACAGCATCTAGATTAGAGACAGCATCTAGACTAGAGAGAGCATTATTGACGGGGTCAAACAGGGTTGGCTTTTGCCGAGGATTGTGCGCTGCGCTGCGTCTTCCAAGCTCCACTCAATTAGCGCATTAATAGCTTTGCCTAATAATCAGAGGAGTCTCTCTGCCTCCTTGCCCCCCTCCAACAATTGATTGAATGATTCATTGGGTAACCACAGGCAGACTAGTCGGGGCAACTGTCGATTGTCCTTGAGTCCGATTTAGCTGACCTCAAAGCGCTAAGCGGATGTGGGCAGGACGCCATAAACGACAGCAATGGATTCGATATGCCCCTCCCACCCCCTACCACCTACCGCCTTCAATACGTGTGAACTGCTTGAAATGTCCATAAATTTATGGCAAAAAGGTCTCTGCGCAGTGCTTCGCTTGAGTTGCTTGAACCAGTTTGCTGCCATGGGTGAAGAAACACAACAAAAGGCGACCGCAGTAAATTATGCAAATGCAAAAGGCAAAGCCAATTTGGCGCACAATTTGCACGTTGACCGCAGCATTTGCTGGTCGACCAGCCTGTCAGCCCCGTTGGCCAGCGAGCACCAGCAAATCAGCAACGCCTCCTACACCTTACCCCCCTCTCACTTGCTGGCGACGCAGTTGGCGGCCAACTGACCAGGAGGAAGAGCTACTTAAAGGCAGCCCAAGCAGCTGGTGGCCCGCAGTTAGCGTAAACCGCATGATTTGTATCACAAATAGGCCACAAATGGACGAGCAACCCCACCACACACACACACACACACACACACACACAATCAGAGACACACACAGTTACAGACACAGACACACAGTGAGTAGCTTGAGCCAGTGCAAACATTTATTGCTAATTGCCGAAAGGACATTTGCATAAACTTAACAAAACCCCAAAATTCTCATGCAGGCAAGCAAATAAACAGCAGCACACACACACACACACACACACATGCATACAATAGACTTGTATGTCAGCTACAGTTGAGTGTCAGCAAATAAGCGACTTGGCTGCCGTTCAAGCAGTGCCTCAACTTGCCTGGCAACAATTTCGAAAAACATAAATCAATTTCAGTTACCTGTGCCTGCTCTCACGTCTCTTTCAATTAACAATTTATAATTGCTTTCTGGGCAAAGGCAAAATTAAAGACCGGAATGCCATCTCTGTCAGGGCAAATGACAAATCGATGGGGCTCTCTTTCTCGAGCTGAACTGAGGCCACTTGTCCTTGGCAGACACAAGTGCAACTAATTAGTGTGTGTGCGACACTTGTGCATTTCATTAGCTTCAAGTGCACGTATCACACGCTGTGTATGCGTAATGCGCAGCAAAGTAGGCAACGATTTTGTATGCTGCCTGCGATGTCCCCATTTAAGTTGGTTTAGGGGTTAAGGTGTTGGCATAAATTGACCAAATTAATGTGAATACTCTGCACGCGCTGTCGGCGTCAATGAATGAATTAGTGAGGGAGGCAGTGAAGGGAGGAGTGAGGGCGACAGGGAGTGCTTGAATGAATACTGAACATGTATCAAAGCGTTCAGCCTTCAATGACGTTGTCAATTCATGCCTCCTTTGATTTTTGCCTGTCAACAACAACAGCAACAACAACAACAACAAGAACATCATGGAAAGAAGGATCTGCTCGACAAGGACAACGATTTGCTAAAGTGGCCTCATCAAAGCGACAACAGGCACCGGCATTCACATGGCCATTTCCTTTGATTACTCACTCGCTCCTTGTGAATTCTTTTCAGCTTTTCTTCTTTGTTCTCTCATCTCTCTCTCCTTAAAACTTTTGTGCGTTCTTGATTTGCATTGTCTGACGAGCTGACGAGCTGCTGCTGCACTGCAGTTGTCATCAGTTTGACGCAATTAATGGTTAGACAGGCCTCAATTAGATCTCGCCTTAAATCCAAATTGTGCTGGGAACAGTTGCGCAGTTGCCCCTCTCTTTCTCTTTCTCTCTCTCTCTCTCTCGCACTCTCTGTGCATGGAAATCAAATTGAAGTTAGTTTTACAAGGACATTAAAGTCTGTTTATAAAGTCATTGTCCGACTATGTTGCTCTGCTGTTGCTGTGGTTGAAGGAATGTGTTGCCACTTTGCCGAGTTTCTCTCTCTCTCTCTCTCTTATTTCTTTTATAAGTAGTTTTTCTCATTTTCCTACGCTCTGCTCTACTGGCTCTCGTCGCTGCCCACTGCAGTTGGCATTTAAATGGAGCATTTAGCAAACAAAACGTGGCCAAAACCCAACGGCAAGTGGGTGAAAATGAGCCAACCAACCAAGGCAGCAAGGCAGCCCAGCCCAGCATGCCAGCCCAGCAAGCGACGCCCAGTCGTGTGCCTCAGTGTGCCCCGGAATAACTGTGGAATTATGTATAGAACTGTGCTCCAAGGACGCCAGCTGTGTCTACAGTTTCTGCAATTACAAGACGGCAGTCGGACAGGCAGGGAGAGGAGTGGAGGGGACGGCAGCCGACTTCATTGTTATGGCCCTAATGAAAATTGTGCTGCTGCAGTCGTTTTTGGCTTAGCTCGGGCATTTTATATTAATTAATGTTAAGCATACGCCACGTGTTCCCCCGCCAGGCAGCCGCACAATGTCAAATTTGCATACGATGCTGCAATTTGATTGATTAAAAATGTAATTGCATTGCAAGTGCACGTACTGCGATGCAGGTAATGGGAAATTCAATGAGGAGAAAGAATTACGCAGCCAAGTTGCTGGCAAAGTGTTGGCCAATAAAGCATAAAAATACTTGCCACAACGTCGTGGCAAGTGGCCCTAAATGAATGCTGGCACTGGGGGACAATGCCACTTCAATCCTTGCAAGGACCTCTTGCACTCGATGTCGCTGCCAGTGTTGGGTAGTGGCTGTGGATGGCAAGTGGCAGCACAAGCAGTTGCAACATTTGTTTATTTCTTGCTGCAGTCGACGCTGTTGAGTGTTGTAACGGGTGAGCCAATCAGTTGACTTTGCTCTCACACACTCTCGCGACACGCGTCTGTCTCTGTCCCTCTTTTCCCCCTCTCTGTCTCTCTTTTCGATGACAGACACAAATTCAGCAGCGCAATATTTTTCACTTTTCGCTCGTTTCATTTGCTTCCTTCTTCTATTTTTTTCCGTTTTCTGTGTCATTTGGCATTTTATTTTGATAAATTGCCCGCAAATCTTCTTCCCTCTCTCTCTCTCTTTCTCCCTCTTGCCTGTGCACACTTCCGACATTAAATTATTACCCAAAAATGCAGGCGTGCATTGAACTCGAACTGACATCATTCGTTCATTCATTCATTCAGTTATTCATTACATTTGGCATGTATTTTATGTGAGTTTACGCTAAATAATCATTAGTTTTGCCTAATTAAGCATCGACTCGTGTAGTGACAATAATTGCGAACCACCTGCGATCCATCTGCGACCCACTTTCCACCAGCATCAGTTGGCAGTTGGCAGTTGGCGGGCTGCGTCACCTCAAATTGAATTGGGATTGCATCGAATGCGCATAAATTATGCAGATGAAGCAATTAGCAGGATGTGTGCACTGCACTTTTTGGCACCACGTGGCATATCCCATTTAACATTGTCACCTGGCAGTTACCACTCTCCACTGTCCGTTGCAAAAACATTGCCAAATTTACATAGAATTTCTCTGCTCATTTGCAAAATGCACAAATTAATTGCCAACACCCACACACACCGTTACATAATGGAATACTATATATAATATATATATATATATATATATATATATATATATTGGAATTTGGGAGTGGCCAAACACAAACCACAGCTCGATAGTTAATCGATAGATAATCCAACAAATGTTACGCTGCGGTTCCCCCATTTCCAAATGATAATTAAGGCCTGAAAGCATATAAATATATGTATATCCAAACTCACTAATCTTATGCTAACGAGGGTAGAGCACTATTTGCATTATATGCCTGACAGAGTTAAATTGTTCAAACAAATGTGGCATGAAGTAGAGATAGACGGCAACTATTATTATTACTATTGAAAAGGGAGTGTGTACTGGGAACTAGAAGATCTATTGCAACCCAACTGAGCTTATAGCAGCATTATCAGACTAGTGTTTCTTAAAGAACTCTATAATTCTTGCTGACTTTGAAGGTGCTTTCCTAGTGTTGCACATTTCATACGGAACAATGCTGGGCATAGTGTGTGTATGTGCTCTGGCGTTTCAGTTCCTAATTCACAGAGTCTGCACGTCGCTTTACTTACTGTTTACTTCGTTAGGCTCTTAGCCTGTGCGAACTCCCAAAGAGTTCTTACTTAGCTTTATCAAATCCTTATACCACTTTGGGCTGAAGCAGCCTAAGAGTGACCTCGATTGCTGCAGGCCTGCTGTTAGTTTCCAGTTCGTATTCCCTATCTTTGTCTTCTTTGTTCTTAGGTATTCTTTCAAATGGAAGAAGATATCTTTTAGTATTTTATTTAACCTACAAAATATACTGAGAAATATTTATTATATTTGTAATATTTATAATCCCTACTAAAATCGGAAAACACATTAAACATCAGCTATCCTTGGGCTGCCTTTGAAATAGTTGAAAATCAATTCCTTAAATGAAAGTAGAAAGAAATAAGCAATTTCAGGCAAAGAAAGAAGAGAACTGAGAATAATATTCTTTCTGTATATATCTATTCCATGCAATCAAATAAGCTATTTATATAACATATATACACAAAGAAATACCTCTATATATTTATTTATTGTATACCATAATCAGAATATGATTAATCCACAGCTTCGCTTGAGCTTCCATCAGATAGTCGACTCTGCTCTCTTATAGTTTTCAATTGGCAGATAATACCTTAAATACACTTTTAATATTATTATGCCCACTCCACTACAGTCGCATTAAAACAGCGTACTTTATACACAACAACAATAACAACAGCAACAGTATTAAGACGACAAATTTAATCCGCTTTGGCGTATTTCGCACACCTTGATAATTTCGTAATTTTCCCAGGAAACGAGAATTGAAATCGAAATGAAATCAATAATTTCCACTAAGTGAGGATGAATAAGTGAGATAAATAAATACACAAACACACACACACACACACACACACACACACAGATACAGATACTCTTACTTATATATTGGAGCTATTTAGCTGCTGGCCTTTCTCGTTGTGGATGGTGGGAAAGGGGGCAGCGGGAAAGAAGCTGCATAAATACATAAGTAGGCGAAATGAATTTGGAGTGTGCGTATGCAAAGTACCGTTACATCGGTGCGAATACTACAATTTAAATGGCATTTTATAAGAGGGAAAAACACAATTTTAATAATTGAAGCAAAAACATTCAGCGAGCCGTGCCCCAATTTGCATAACAAGAGCAACAGCCGAAACGTAGCGAGAACTGGCTTAACATTTAAATACAGCTCGATTTTCCGTTTTGTTTGTTTGCTAACGAATATTTTATTTACCCAGTTGCCTTTAGTTAGCCCCGCTTCCCCTCTTACCAGCCACTGCAGCCAGGTGGCACTTGAGGGTTTTTTTTTTTTTATTTTTCGATGCGGCGCAAAACTTTCCAGACGACTATCGAATGGATTAGAAAAGAAAGTCCAGCGCCAGGCAAGTGCAACTCATCGGCGTTTATTGCCGCTTAGCTGTAATTTTTATTATTTAAGGTATATTTCGAGGGCGTGGCACACTTGAAAAATCAACAATTCAAAGCGCAGACTGTGCCCGCGGGTGTGCGCGCTGTGAACAAATTGAGGTCAGGCAAGGCAAAGCGAAGCGAAACAACGAGAGAGAGAGAGAGAGAGAGAGCAAACACCAAACAACTGTTAAAAGAAAATTGGCTGCTCTGGCTACAGGCTACAACCGCAAATGAAGAAGAAGAAGAAGAGAAAAGGGGCAAGAGGAGGGGAGGCTGGAGGCTGGAGGCTGTAACTGGATGTGAATCTGGCACTTGGCCGTGGCGCAGAGCCAGACGCTTGTTTTCGCTAGGGCCATAAAAGCAGCACAAAATTGTGATAATTAACCCTAAAAGCATGTCCCTGTGTGTGTGTGTGTGTGTGTGTGTGTGATTTTGCTTAAATAGACCCCCCCCCACCCCCTTCATTTCTGCCTGCACAGCACCTTACTTTGTGCACATTTAAAAATTATTATGCACATTATTGTTGTTCATTGCTCTAACAACGCAATTATTACAGCTGAATTGCCAAAGGGGGGAGGGGCACACCACCTTCTTTGCTTAGATAGCAACGTGTTATTCATAGTCTACCCCCCCTCCTCCCTCTCTGCCTAGCACTACATTTACTTTGCATAATGCAGCACAGCAAACGTTGCGTCAAGTGGCAATATCACGCATACGCCGCGTCGTCCCCTATATGAGTAATTAGCCGATAAAGGCAAACAATATACTTAGCATGTTATTATTGCCATCATTATTATTATTATTATTATTATGGTTATTATAGTTATTATTGTTATTTTCAATGCTGTCGATGGCGCCGATGGTTGCCATGCACCGCAGAAATTAAACACAAACATTTGTTAACAACTTGCCGTGTGTGTCTGTGTGTGCGAGTGTGTGTTAGCAACAAATATACCAACCAATGTTTGTGCTGCCATGCACGCATAACAACAACAACAACAACAACAACAACAACAACGAGAACAACTACAATAATAACAGCAAAGGCATTTTTGCATACGGAAGTGACAAACCGACAGCCGAGCATAACCTCAATCCGGGTAGCTACCCCAAGCTGCACATGTCCTGTGCGTCTGTCAGTCATGCAACGCAAAGGCAAACAGAGTCAAGCACACACACACACACACACATACGCATGTCACTGGCAATAACTAACCACATAACGGATTGGAGTTTGAACCTTGGCAATAAGCAAATAAAAATTGTTGTTGCTGTTGTTGTTCGCTTTGCGTTGGCAGTACAAGTTGGGAATTATTATCGAAAAGCCATTAGACAAAAACAGCAAGCTGGAGCGGAAGCTCGACAGGTAAAAAAGCAAAAGATTAACGGGCCAAAAGGAGTCAGCCTCCCCTTAGCTTGGCAGCAAATGTGGCAGCAGGCAAATTTAAATTTAAGCGACACTCGCTAATGCCACAAAGGTGGTCGGGAGGGGGATGGGGAGGAGGGAGTGCGGAAGATAGGCAACCTGTACAGGTGTAGAGATACGAGGGATGGCATGAGTAAGCCTGCTCACACCGGATGTGCGTGTTTTGGCTGCTTCTGTGGCCTGCCTGGCTGCCTGCCTAATGCCACAAAGTCATTTGGCGGCTTACGCGGCGACTTGCTTGTTGCCCACGCACAAAAAGCAGCAGCAGCACCAGCACAAAGGAAGAAGAGCAACAGCACAAAGGAACAGGAGAAGGAGGAGCAGCAGCAGTAGGAGGAGTAGTAGGAGGAGCATGTGAAGCAGCCCCCAAACGGAAGGTGGAACAAGCAGCGCAAGCAGCGCGAAAAAGAAGAGCAACCTAACAAGGCAGATCATTTATAATGTGTGTGTGTACATAGGGGGAGTGAGTGTGCGAGTGTATATGGGGGAGTGTGTGTACGTGTGTGTGTGTAACATGCCTTTTCACTACCAGCAAACAGTTGTCGCTCTTGAGAAGGGTAATGGCATTTGCGTGGCTTCTCTTCTTGTTGCCCCTCTTCTTGCTACTCCTCTTGTTGTTGCCTCTCTTCTTGCTGCCCCTCTTCATGTTCTTGTTGTTCTTGCTGCTCATGTTGTTGCTATTTGCATTGCCGCATGCGTTGTCGTCATTAGACTCCTTTGCTTAACGCCTTAACATGCCTTGAGTTTCGTCAACTTTTGCCAAAAGAATTTCCAGAAAAGTATCCCAGCTAAATTGAGAACTGAACTTAGCAAACGTATCAAGTATGGCTATCGAATTCCAAAGCAAAAGCAAACATTTTCCATTGTTCTAAAATAAAATGTGCAATTCACCTTAAGCTGATATCGATTGCACGCTGAGCTGCTTGCGAATTCCAAGAAATTATCTATGTATAAGATTTAAACAATGACGTCTTGAGGCTGATTTAATGAGCATTTCTGGGAAATGTTATGTATATATGAGATATTCTGATTATAAATATATAATACAATATACATAATTTAACTTGAACAAAACCGCAAACTTCAAGAGACTTGTGAGTAGACTTCTTGCTCTCAGTATATAGAGTTTATTGACTTCAGCCTGCTATCGCTTTACTCCTGGCAGCTGTTCTCTGCAAGGCTGGGCCCATTTATCTTTGGTAAATAGCTCTTCAATTGACACGACTCCCCACTTGACATTGCTGTCTGTCTGTCTGTCTGCCTGTCTGTCTGTCTGTCTGTCTGTCTGCCTGTCTGTCTGCCTGCCCTGCTGATGCCTTGAGGCGATGATATATTAATTGTTTATTATTTATGATGTTGTCGACGATGTGTTGGCGATGTCTTTCGCGCTCTCTCTTCTCTTGTTGGTTGCCCAGTTTGGCAGGTCTATTTGATTTTCTTTTTCAGCTTATAATTGATTTCTGTTTTCCACCCCACACACACACACACACTCATACTTGTACCTTTGTCAGCATTCGGTTCAACAAACTGCTGACTGGCAACTGGCTGACTGAGCCCACTGTGGCTCAGCAGTTCGTTAGGCATTGACCCACAATGACCGCCCACAGAGCTCTAGTGAGCTATTTACCCTGCCATGCCAGGCATGTGTATCAGTGTCTCTCTGTGTGTGTGTGTGTGTGTGGGAGTGCGTATGTGTGTGTGCAGCTTGGGGAATCATTCTGTGGCTATGACAATTTATTAGTAGCTGTAATGAGCAGAGTTTATTGAGGTCCCGTGTGTTTATGATTTAAATTTACATGCTCACCAAAGCACACACACACACACACACACACACATGCACACCTATGGCTGGCCAGTGGCCGAATGCATTTTCTGTCTATGGGGCAATGCAAACACTTGTCATCATTAAAATAACTGCAGACACAACAGATGTTGTTGTTGTGGTTGTTGTTGCTGTGCAGCTAAACAATAAATAGAGGCAATTTGCAGCTGCAATTATTATGAAAGCTGATAACAACAGTTAGCCACACACACACACATGCACACACTTGCATAAACGGTTCCTATGGCAATTCTATAGGGAATTGAAAACATAATTTTGCTGGCGTCATTATTCCAAGTGGATGCGCATATGTTCATTTCATTTTCGCATCGGATCGGCACAGCTAGCAATGTATGCTAGCGATGTCTGTGATGTTTGTGCATATTGATGGCCGCAAACTGGTTGACCAGTGCACAGGCACCACAGTTGTCCGACCAACACACACACACGCACACAAACAGCATGTGGGCAGACGAGTGTGCAGTGCCAAATGGAAGCTTATAGCATATATAGTATATCTAGGAGCTTGAATAATGAATTGAATTTGATTCGGGACTGGGTTCAGTTCATAATAAACATATTAATTATTTATCTTACTTGATTTGATGTTTTGTTTAAGCGGGTGGAGTTCTTAGTGTCAGCAGTTTACCTGTAGACCTTGATCTGCCTTGATGCATCATTATTAATAAGTCATAATAATAGGTTCATAATAATAACCATGAATTAAATCTGCAATTTACTTTAAGCTCCATTCATCTACCGTTCAATTTAAACATCTATCTATCACATGCTGCTCTACCTCTACCTCTACCTCTACCTCTACCTCTACCTCTACCTCTACCTCTACCTCTACCTCTACCTCTACCTCTACCTCTACCTCTACCTCTACCTCTACCTCTACCTCCACCTCTACCTCTACCTCTACCTCTACCTCTACCCCCTACCTCTCCCCCCACCTCTACCTCTACCTCCACCTCTACCTCTACCTCTACCTCCACCTCTACCCTCTACCTCTACCTCTACCTCTACCTCTACCTCTACCTCTACCTCTACCTCTACCTCTACCTCTACCTCTACCTCTACCTCTACCTCTACCTCTACCTCTACCTCTACCTCTACCTCTACCTCTACCTCTACCTCTACCTCTACCTCTACCACTTTATTTCATCCATCTCTATAAACTGCTTTTCATTCGCATCAGTTTATTTGCATATGTTAGTTCCATTTAAAGAACTTTTTCTCCCTTCACCTCCTGTTCATCTGTTCAACTCTTTTGCATAATCATGGCAAGGATTACACAATGAGTATTCACTAATTGTCTCTCTTGCTTCATAATCAGCTCACGTTCTCTGTGCTCGCTCCATCGATTGCTGGCGAAACTCTAAACCAAATTTTAAGCTGCCTAATGGCTTCAGGGCTCGCACAATGACAATGGGCAACACGAATCGATACTCTGAATTCACTTCGAGGTTTTGTTTAAATTGAGCTTAACACACACTCTGACAATGAGAGTATACTCTCACACACAAACACACACACACACGTGCACATTGATGAAATTAGACTAATGAAAACAAATACATTTCGAAATTAATCCAATAATGTCGCCTTATTTATAGACAAGCGTCACGAGCAGAGCAAAGTGACAAATGAGCCGAGTCATTGCAGTCATTGCATGCTGGGGCGTGAGGGGCGTGGTCAGGCAGCACTCCAGACTGGGCTGGGTCTCTGAAAAACAAGAGGATATGCAAAATCATGGTGAGACAGAGCTTTACTCTGAAACCAGAATCCAATTGTTGTCATTAGTTGAACGTTGTGACACATGCAAAAACATTTGCCACTGCACGATGACAAGGATGCGGGAACTTCTAGAGAGAGAGTGGGACAGAGAGTGGATGAGAGAGGGTGTGGACTGGGGGAGGGGGGAGTGGGGACTACAAGCTCAGCTACAGTGGGAACTGACTGTCGTCATACGCAAATAATCATGATGGATTTTAATTAGTAAACCGAGCGCTTAATAGTTAATTTGATGTGCTCAAGAGAAAGAGAAATAGAGAGAGAGAGAGGTAGAGGGAGAGAAAGAGGGAAAGAGGGAAAGAGGTAGTTCCCCTTGCTTGGACGACATTTAAGTTTTGCCAGCTTGTAATTAAAATAATAAACACGCACAAAATGCATTAGAAAATTTAGTCGAGATCTGCGAAGCAAAGCGACTCTAGACTGTGTGGAGTGTGTGACCTGAGTGCTGCTTGGCAATTGCTCGCTCCCTCCCACACACCCACACACACACACACACACACATACACATAGAGTAGTCAGACAGTCACATGTACGTGGCTGCGAGCGCGTCTCAAAGGCTAGACAATGGCACACGCTGCGTATACGCAACGCTTGATGTTTGTTTGCACAGTCAATGTGGCAAGTCTGTGTGCGTGTATGTGTGTGTGTGTGTGTGTGTTTGTAGGGCAAACGTGTGCTATTTGTGTTGGTTGTTTCACTTAGTGCATTACTGACTTGGGGCCACACACAGCAGCAGGTGAGGAGGAGGAGGAGCAGCAGCAGCAGCAGGTGTAGCAGGAAAGGTCGCCCCATTGTTGTGGCATGTGCCGCACTTGACCCACAAACACACACACGTGTGGGCACAAAGCTGCTGCAAATGTGAGAATCAGAAGTAAGATTGACCATCGTCTTTGGACGCAACAACAAATCAACTAAACAAATTACACAGGATATGCAGCAGGATACACGGCGATGTTACAGTTTGCCCTCTGGCTCTGGCTCTGGCTCCTGTTGTCGAGCACTCAATGGATATTAACGCACATTTCTATTCAAATGAGTTCAGCTTGGTCTGCCCCTTGCCCTCAACTAAGTACAAGCGGCAATTTACGTTGCCCGCAATAAGCATTTAAGCATTTGCCACGGCATCCAAGTCGAGTGTCGGAGTACTGAGGCCGGAGTATTTAGCAGCAATTTGATGGCCAGCCGAGACTGGCCTGGCTGGAGCTCTGGCTTGCCCTGCAGGCCTCAGACAATGAGAGACACTCTTGCATTTCCGCCACTCACACACACACACACACACACACACAACAAAACAAAAAATTACAAATAACAATAGCAAAGGGGAAATGAAGGGGCAAGGGGATGAAGGAGGAGAAGAAGGAAGGGGGAGGACGGGGACGGAGCTCTGCAGCTGCTGAGGTTGACTGAGTGCCCGACCGACTGAATTACAGATCTAGACGTCAACTGTGTCAGCTTGGCTGTTGTTGTTGCTGCTCCCACTTCGCTTGTTGCTGCTGTTGCTGCTGCTGCTGCTGCTGCTGTTGGTGGCTGAGTGCGTCTGTCGACGCTTGAGTGTATCAACGCGACGCTGCATCAGCTGCATACTTTTAGCTGCAACTGTCGCGCTCTGCATGCATGTGTGTGCGTGTGTTGTGCCTGCACTTAAGTGTCATGGTGTCAGTGAGCGTCTGACCCACTTTAGGATAAGCATCACGTCACCAACATCAACAGCAGCAGCAGCAACTGCAAACAGCAACAACAATATGACCTAACTACAACAACAACAAGTACAGCATGAGGAAGTGCGACAAAAACAAGACCTACAACAACACACACTGCAGCAACAACAACAGCAGCAACAACAGCTTCAGCAGCAGCAGCAACCACATCAACAACAACAATACGTTGACCTACAACAACAACAAGCAGACAGCTCTACAACAACAAGTCTATCAATAACAACAAGATGAGGACCTGCAAGACTAACAACAACACTTGCAGCAGCAACAACGACAAGAACAACAGCAACCTCCCTCGCTGCTCATGGCGTTGCACAAAAAGTGTTGCCTACTTTTTAGCTGTGGTTCTTAATAATTGTGTCAACGAATAAGTTCGTTCAGTTTGAGGATTGATAATTTGTTAGGTGTTTATTAATAATATACTAGAGGATATTAATTCTAAAGTATTTTTTCTGCTCTACAAAACTGTGTCATTGGTTTTCTTGCATAATTTTAAATACATTTATTTTTGAGGCTTCATTTATATGAAATGCTCATTTCGCTTCTGGCATATGCAACTTGTATAGAGCAGGCGACATAATTTAGTGTGATGGCTACCTATTTGCATCTCCTTTGCAAATATTTATTAAATTAGCTTAACTCATGTCACAAAAAACAAGACTAATTACAGCAAAACAACAACAACAAACAATAAGTGAAAAATTCGACAATTATTTCGATAAACAACCAAGAGAAATTCCACTTGCGACATTGTCAATTTGTTAGCGCTAATTTTTCGACTATTATCGAGCTGTCTCACTCACATACGTTACTCTCTGCCTGTCCCCGTCTCTCTCTCTCTCTCTGCGTTTCTCTTCTCGTGCTACTTGACTTTCATTTTCTCTTGCGTTTTCGCTTTCGCTCCTGTTTCATTTCATTTCGTTTCGTTTTGTCAGCAATTTGCCGTTGACAATTAAACGAAAGTAAGATAAATTATCGCGTTTGTTTACAGTTCAACTTGTCGTTTGCTGCTCAATTCAAGGCAGACAAACAAAGGGGGAGGAGCAGTGGGGAGGGGGCAAGGGGGGCTGAGTGGTTAAGGGAGACAGCCAATCTATGGCAGGTCGTCTTGCGACTTGCGCCTTATTTATTGGATGCGTTCCTCGCTTTTGCCGCAAGTATTTCTGCCAGATAAATACCCGAATGTCATGTCATTTGTTGTGCCTTGCAAAGGGGGGTAGGGGCGTGGGGGCGTGGCAGGCAGCACGAGGCACACGGCACGCGGCACTGAGGTAGGTCGCTTGTCGAGTGAAATGAATGAGCTGAAATTAAAGATTTATGCCTAGCTTGGAACTCGAACTTAACAAACATTTTGTAGTGTGGGAAAGAGATCACAAAAGGGGAGGGAAAGAGAGGCAAACATGGTCTGGAAATTTGAAAGAAATATAACAGAAACAGGGCAACTTGCAGCAGGTTGCAGGTGGCAGGTGGCACAGCAAAACAGCGGAAAAGGGAAGCTGCAACTAAGTCATGTGTGTCTGCAGGTGCAGCTGTGGCACAGTTGGCTGCGTATTTCTGACGCAATTAAAGCGCCCCCAGGCCAGGCCAGACCACCCCTCCACCCACCCGTCCCCCTCCTACATAACATCGTCAAGTGGTCGCCTCTGTAAGTGGCTGCGTGGCGGCGAGTGGCCTCAGGATGGGGCAACTTTGAGGGTGCCGCTTCGTTTTCTACTTCAGCGAAATGTAAATTTGATTATCCCAGCTGCAAATATTTGTAATGCCAGTGTTGACGCACAGTCCGCTGCATATGCTAGAAGTAGGCAACAGGAAGGGGGAGGGAGGGGACAGACCTTGTTCGCTGTCAGGCCGGCAGGAGGGATGCGGCATGTTGTAGCATGTAGCATGCGGAATCGGAGCAGTTGGAAGCGGGGCCACATTGCGTTGTTGACATATTTATCTAGACGTTTGTTATTCACATTGCCAACGTCCTCGTCGTGCCTGTTGTTATTGTTGTTCTTGCTGTTTACCAAATACGTATGCCTAGACTCGATTTGGCACCCTCTCCCCACCCTCCCTCCCTCACCCGCGCTGCCCAGGCGAACGTCTGCCAGCTGAAGCTTTGTTTAGCCAGCCAATGATTAATTAAAACATGAACGTTTTATTGCCCTTCTCGCTGTCGTTGTTGTTTTAATTGTTGTTGTTGTAGTTGTTGTTTATTTATTTATATATATACTATATAGTTTGTCACGACAGCTTTTTAACAAATTACACAAACAACGAGCCATCCACGTCCTTTTAACCAGCAGCAGTTTTTTGTCTACTGGCAACCCGCCTTCGCTTGCCCAGCCTTCTCTTGCCACGCCCCTCTTTCTATTTCCCCCTCACACTCTCCCTTCATCCCTGCCCCTCTTATTATGTGCTTTCTTTGAAGCATGAGCTGCGTAGGTGAAAATTGCGGGCGCCGCCGGATTTGGACTCATTAACAGCTTCAGCTGCTGGTGTGAAAATTACTTTGCCAGTCTGCGTGTTTGTCCCTTTGTCAGTGTATGGGTGTGTGTTGTCTGTCTGTGTGTGTGTGTGTGTGCGTGTGGGTGTTGATGCGCTACTGCGTGTGCCTTGTGTGTGTAAACATGCCGCCTAATGAGAAAGAAACTTACTCCACTATTTTTGTTTGCTTTGTGGCAGCTCCGATTCACGCAGACAAACAGATTGTTTACAGAGGGTATCCCTTCGTCGTATCCTAACCAAATGCTCGCTTAGGATTTACAGTAATATTAATATCAAAATTGAAATTAGTTTCATTTGCATTTTAACTTGGAGAAAAGAGCAGATATTATAACTGGGGACAGACAAGAAAAAATGAGGAAAAGAAAGAAAGAAAAATTCAATTTTATTCCAATTTCAAAAGAAAATAATTATAAATATAATATAATTATATAAATAACTGTATTCTATATAGTAATTGTAACATACATTAGTTGTCTAAAAAGCTATATACTTCATTAGCTATACTACCTCAAATTACAATCAAGTTAATTGAATATAACTACAATATCCTTCAACTCAACTAAGAATACAGAAAAAGGAAAGTAGAAGTAAAGATTCAACTTTATTTTGGAGAACAACTCTATGATTTATCCAATTCTATATAATTCTATATATTAAAAGAATATTTATCTAAAATTTCTTCATAAAATGACACTTTCTACTATCATAGAATGAAAAGTAAAGAATTATAAATATCTACGGCAAACCCTCCTCAGATTGATTGTTTTACATCAACTTAAACGATATATTTATTTAAATACCAACATACATCTTTTAGTATATATATTTTAATATATTCTTATAGAATCTATGTAAAATTTCAATAAATGAAAATGATTATAATTTCCAATTTCATGATCACTTTCAATTAAATTCTCAAATCGGCCGCAAATGTCCCAAGAAATGCCCAAAAGAGAAAAGACAACTAATTATCCAAATTAATTAGAATCCATCAATCAATAGAATATGCCGCAGTTCAAGCTGTCCCTTTCGCTGTCCCTGTCCCTGTCCCCCTCATTCCTATTGCTGTCTATGCTTTGTGGAAATCCGCTTGGATTCATAAAAGAAATATGCAAATTACACAAAATGCCCGATCATGGCATTTGCCTGCCATCCGCAGCCGGATGAGGCAGACACACACATACACACACACACACACACAGAGAGAGACGGAGGACGCGACTGGCTAATGGCAGCGGGCGCAGGGCAACGAAGCCGGACGAAGGACGCTAGGCAAACTGGTGGCAAAAGCATTGCTAATTACTTGCTCATTATGTCGGCTATTTAGGTTTAATTACGCCAAGCGCCATCCATGACAAGGGCGACAACGAGACACTCACACACTGACACACTCTCACACACACACACACACACACACGGCTAGGTACACTCGAAGCGATGTTTAACGGCAAAAACCTGGGCTAAAATTTGCCTGGCAAAGCGACAGGAACAACAACAACAACAGCAACTTTAGCGCCTTTCACTTTTTACCTGGCTCCCATTGCCTCTCTGCCTCCATGCCCCCCTTCCCCTTCTCATAGCTAGGCAGCCCTTGAATGTGCAACGTTTTCTATTCAAGTGTCGTCGCGGCACAGCACGCTGAGATAGAGGTAGGGGAGAGAGAAAGGGGGAGAGAGCAACACGACATTGCGATGCTGTGCCAGTTTGCAGAGGCTGCCAACTGACTCACTGACGGACTGACCCAGCACAGTGGGTCAAAGTGGGCGGCAATGTGGAGAAGACATTAAAAAACTCGATACAGCAGTCAGGTTAATTTTGTGGTGCTTTGGGTCTAATTAATATGGATACAGATACAGCTGCAGATACAAATACAGTTACAGATGCAGTTCAATATGCCAATATAGATACAGTGCAGTGTAGATACATGTGTGTGGATGCAGATACAGTTGAAGGTTAATGCTAAAGATACAGGCATGCATGCAGAAAGAACTTAGTTGGAAATACAATTTAGATTGAGATACAACACAACATATACAGCTAGAGCTATGTATCATACATACAACACAATTGCAATACAATACATATAGAAATAGATAGATACAGATACAGATACAGATACAGATACAAACACAGATAGAGATTGATATAATACAAGTACAGATTCCGTCTTTAAGCAAAAGATTTAGCGCTCTATTAGCCACACATGCAGATACAGATACAGCTAAAGCATTTACAGAATAGATGCGTATGCAGCTTCAGATATAGCAATACATTCATTTACAGATATTGATACAGTTGCATAGATAGCTACGTTGATACAAATATAGCTACAGTTACCACATAGTTGGAAAACAAGATGTTGCTTCATAGATACAGGCACAGATACAGAAATATCTGGCAACACAACTGTACAATGAGTAAAAAATCGATGAGTATCTCTGTAGATACAAATATAGATATAGCTTCTGCTATAATAACTCATACAACTACATAGTTACATAGCAACAGCTATAGATACAGATTTTGCTGAAGATGCAACTGTAAATTGAGTAGCGAAACAAATTACAAATTATTTGTAGGACTTCACGTGCTGTGCGAGGGCTGCACTTGGCAATCTAAATATTAATATAGGATTGACGGAAGTATTCTGTGCTGATCTTAATCCCAATTTGGGCAATGAGCTGGAAGCACTCTATGACGCAAACGTCAAGCAATTACCCTCTTCAGTCTCTTCCACCCCGTCCATTTAATCATTTACATCAATTCAGTTGAAGTTGAAATTGGGCGAAATTGAAAAACGCGGAGTTATAGGAACAGAACCCACACATACACCCGTCTATACACACACACACACACACACTTATACTCGCTGGCAACTCACTCGCGCACATGCCGAACTGACAGCAGCGACAGCTTGCCCTCAAAACGCTGTCAGCATTAGTGACTGATCCGCGATGGCAGCAGCCTGGCCCTGAGACATTTTCATAAGCCAAGCACTTGAGAACGCATTGCCCGGCAAAGGACCGAAAACCCACCTGACAGTTGTCCAATCATGCGCCCACGCACGCCACTTGTCAGCGCCAACACACATACAAACATATTAAGTCAAGTGCAGGGTATCTACAGCTGAGACTTAGCTCGACCAGCTCAACTGTACTTGTCATCAAATTGAGTTTTTGACTTTGGTACTTGTCAGTTGAATATTTTATATGCATATATTATGAAGGGTATCTTATAGTCCTGCTGTACTAGAGAACAGGCAGCTGTGATGTTTTATTAACCTACAGGGTAGCTAGCAGTCTGATTATTCATATATATGCATATGCATATGGTAAATGCTATCTTAAAGTTCTGTTGTACTTCAAAAGGGGCAGTTGTGATGTTTTATGCAGCTATAAGGTAACTGGCAGTCGGATACTTTATTTGCACATATAGTAAAGGGTATCTTAAAGTTATGCTTTAGTGAAGTAACGGCTAGCTTAGACTAGATACAGAAGGAGAGTTCAAAGAGTTTTGCTTAACTTAAGAAGCTGAATAACATTTACATTATCTGCAGGGTATCTTACAGTCAAGCACTTCAGCCTGTGCTCCTTATGCATGCGGGTCTCTCTTTGTGTGTTTGTGTGTGTGTGTTGGTAGCATAATTTCATTATTTGCAGCGCTCAGGCATAAAAAGGGATATCTTGTCGCTATGTGAACAAGCTGCCCCCTCTACCACAACGCCTCTGCTGCTGCTGCTGTTGTTGCTGCTGCCCTTGTCATGGACCGCTGTCTGCGGGTCCGCTTAAGCATTTATTTATGTGCGAGCGAGACAGTTGCCAGCAGAGATGACTGTCTATTCAATCAGCGAGCCAGTCAGCCAGTCAGCCAGTCTCACTGTCAGACAGGGGACATACACAGAGACAGAGACAGAGACAGGCAGACACAGACAGGCACGCATCCCTTTTAGCTGTTGTCCCTGGCACGTGCCTTAAGCAAGTGTAAATATCATACATGTATATAAATATATGTATATGTGTGTGTGCATAAAAAATAAGACAGACAGACAGCACAGAAGTCGCAGGCAGATGTGTGGGAAACAAGGCGACAGATCCAGTTTTAATTGGATAATTATTCAACTACTTCAATCGAAGCTGAAATTAATGCGTAAAAATCGAGGCCGGACATCAGATCGAACGACGGAGCGACGTCGCTGCGGTTAATGAAATTGCAACACCAATAATGATGGAATGCATTAAAAAATATATACATACTTACATATATCCACAAAGGCAGCGACAACGGAATCTGCAACTGCAACTGCGGCAGTTGCAAGTGGCAAGTGCTGAGGCGTGCAAAAATGCAATTGTATCAAACACATGACAAAGCTGAGTAAATGAGAGAGATGAAGAGAGATATGACATCGAAAGGCAATAAGAGATAAAGACATAGAACAAAAGAAACAGGGAGAGACTGAGAGAACTGAAGAGAATTTTCAAAGAACAAGATCTTCAACTGAGAAACAGGTTATTTTCAAAGGAGACAGAGACACACAAAGAAGTTATTTTACCTTTTATTTATCAGTCAAAAGTAGTGCAAACTTTAAAATATGCGTGAAATTTGCTATATTTTGATGCATGACTATAGTGTCACTGTGTTTACAAACAGTTTACATTTGAAATGTTCATCAGATATTAAAGTGTAATAAAAAGAATTAACCTTAAATTCTTCAGATAATCAGTGAGAGAAAGCAGCTTCAATACATACCTTTGTAGACAGAAAAAGCGAAGAAGCTTCCCACACAGAGAAAGAGAGACAACCAGTACAGTGCAATACATCAAAGAGATTGAGCAAGCAAGAGAAAAAGAGAGATAGATAGAGATAGAGAGACAGCACTCTAAGTCCATCAGCAATGGCAGCCACTTTACGCGTTGTGCGTAGCTGGCTTTGTGTGTGTGGCAATTCCATTTTAATGCGGCTGCCAACGATGCTTTTTGCTGTCATTGCTCCGAGTGCCCCTCTCCTGCTACGCCGCTCCTGCTATTCTTTCCCCATTCAAACGCTTCACGCAGAGTCCGCTGCACACCAAATTGTATGGCAATGATTTCCAAATGGCCGTTTTCTAAATTGCATGGGGCAGTAGCAGCGGCAGCGACAGTGATGCAACTTGTTGGCCTTTGCCGAGAGTGCGCAGCATGAAGTGTGGGAGGGAGATACATCGATTCTATGCACAGTTTGCCTGGCTTAAAATGCGGACAAACTGGAAGGGAAGTAGAGAGAAGTCTCTGCCAGACCAATTGGCAGCGGGTTGTTTTGGTCAAAAGGCAACGCAGTCGGATTAAAATGCAATTGGCCCAGCTTGGCAACGAGCTTGTTCCTTGTTCGATGCGCAATGTCAATTTGATCGTACCTCAAGCTTCGCTTCCAATTAACCGCCTGCAAACATTTTGCCCTTGATTGACTACTCGGTTCAGGTTTTTGGATTGCGAAATGAATGCAACTGACTATGATGACCATGCGTAACTCTGCAAAAGTTAATCCAATTAGATATATGTATGTATGTATGTTGAACTCGACTGTAGTCTTTAATGTTCTTGTGGTATTTTGGGAATCAACGACAGGCACAATCTTCTTCAAACTAGAGGCAATCTGAACATACCTAACAAGAAAGGTACCTACAAGACATGCTGCATTGCTAAAAATGTATTATTTTTTATTGGCGTCTCACTTTGTTTACATTCATATTTGTAACTTAATCAACACTCATTTTTAGACTTAGCAACGATTAATCGAAAGTGGCTGTGGGCCGATATCAAATCAAGGCGCGAACACGCGAAGAGTATCAAAAAATCCCTGAAATATACCCGATACTTATAACCTACTCAACACTTAATCAATGATTTATCAAAAGTGGCGGTAGGCCGATATAATTTCAATCATCGATAAAGACCAAAGCGCAAAAACAGAATTAAAAAATATTTAATTAAAATATAAAGAATTTATATTAAATTAAAAGTAAAAACCAAATGAATAACAACATTCTTAACATGATCTCTCCTTTCCCTCTCTCTCCCTCCCTTCACAATTAGTATATTATTAGATAGATGGTTCAACAAATGCGCTGCATAAGCTTTGTGTGCACCGATAACACAATAAGTACTTGCTATATTCAGTCCATGTTCCTCGAGCAAATTGCCAATGTTATTGCTAGTCTCGACGGGCGACACCAGTTGAACTCAGCTAGTGACCCACAACCCGCTGCAGGCGTGTGCACAACAAGCATGACGAGTGCACAGTGCAACCCAAACATACCCCCTCCATTCCTTATCCTCCCCTCCTTTCCAATGCTAATGACACACTTGCAAGTGTGGAGATTCTCTGGAGAGCCATTGCCAGTTGCCAGTTCAGTCGTGCTTTGCAGCTCGATGCAGTTAGCCAGTGTTGGTCAGCGACTCGACTCGACCCGAGCTGAGCTTAGCTGAGCTGAGCTAATCGGACACGAACAGACATACTAATAAAGGTAATGATTTTGATGCGACACGCAGACGAGGCAGCGATGCATGAATTCAATGAGGAAAGGAAATGGCAAAGGAAAAGGCAAAGACGGAGCAGGCAAAGGAAGAGAAGGATAGAAAGACAGGCAGATAGACCCACAAAGAGTAGACCAAGAGCTGGACAGATTGCCATGACAGCCGACGCCACAAGGGGCAATTGTCGAGTGAAAACATTTTTCGTTGATTAGAATCAACATAAATAAAATTAATTGTTGCCGCTTCGTCTGCTTTCAGCCTCGGGGGTTGCATTCAATTTGATTATTAGCCCGAGAGTCGACTCCAGACTCAGACTCACTGAAGTGAACCGCAGGCCAAGTGCAATCAAAGAGGGTTGATCGCTCTGGGTTCGAACTGCCCCTTGTCCCTTGTCTCCCTTGGGTAAATTCGCGTAATTATAATTTATTTACGCAGTCTGCTCAACGTTCGCCTGGCTGCATAATATCTGGGACCTGTTTTTTAATTGCCCAACGACAATGGCAGAATTGGCGGAGTTGCCCGCGTTGTCAGAGTTGCCTTCATGGCGCTTCCATGTCATTCAATCTGAAGTTGTCCAAACCGAGCCGCATAAATTGCGCGCAATTGTTTCCTGAGTTATTGCTGCGGGCTCTTGGTGAGTGCGAGGGAGGTAAAACCGGCGACGCGATTTTGCATCGAAAAATGATCAGGAAATTAAACCCACTGCCTCCTCAACACTCGACGCACTCATCAGCATGCGGTTGCCATAATAAGTATGCAAAATCTCTGCCAGCTGCAGGGACTCCACACACACACACACACACACATACACAGTCGCATGTGGCTGCCGAGGACCATAAATTACACAAAACGGGCCCCGCAATGGGCACAGCCGAATAGTCCAACTGGGAACGGGGAGGCAAAGGGAAGGAGGCAGCAGAATACGCAGCTGGTGGCCAGCTGGGTGCGTGGCCAGCTTATAATATGCAAAATATGCAGAGCGGGGCTGTAGAGGGGAGGGAGTAATTAAGCGTCCTTGGCTACAGTTCAAGTGGATTCCCCCCTGCCAGCCTCCATCAAAAACAAGAACCATTGGTGTCGATTTTTATGGCCTCACAGACAATTGTTATTCAACAGTATTTGCGTTGAGAGCTCGCAACAAACCCAAGTGCCCAAATACCCACAGGCACATGCACTTGCACACACGCACACACGCAGGCACATGCAGCCTCTCACATACAAAGTCTATGCTGTGATCGATAAATTGTGTTGCATACTTTGCAGCGCAGCCGTCGAGAACGAGAGCAGCTGCAATTGCATTCGTCTATGCAACCACTAAGCCACTGCCGAGCCCTCTACCCCCCTTCCCCCCTGCTGTTGCACCTCTCCTTTCCTTTCCTTCCCCACAGTCCCCGAAAATCAAGTCACAGACGTGGCGAGGCAAGGCTGGCTGCATGCATTGAAAAGGTGTCTGGGCACAGGGAGAGACCACTCGCAAATTGCATGGAAGCTGATTGCTGAAGGGACCAGCTGCAACCAGTTGCACGATTGTGTGCAATTGTTTTTGCAAACCCCACTCCCCTCTATTTCGCCTCCGCCTCTGCCTGCCTGCTTTTTGCCATTCATTGCCGAGCAAGTCTCGAGCTCAATGCGAACACTTCTTCAATGCACTTGCAAATTTATGCCAACGCTTGACTTGGTGCCAGCAAAGCTGCTTAGCCAAAAACCCCCTCCCCTCCTCCTCCCCACCCCTCCTGCTTGCCCAGCAATAGAGCCATAATCGAACTGCTGTTTTTATAATTTTAATTGAAGCTCGGCTCCAGTTGCAGGCTGCAGCTACTGCAATTTCCTAAACAAATATTGCTCAAAAGGATCAAAGGGCCACACTCACGCACACCTGACTTGCCTGGCAATTTGCAATAGTTTTGGCCGAGCTGCTTTGTAATCTCTCTATTTTATATATATTGTCCAAGCATGTTGTGTAATTAAAAGGCCTTCCAGATATTTTGGCAACATTTGCCGCAACTTAAGCTGCTTGGCATCTCACTCACTCTCTCACTCCTCACTCCTCATTCTTCTCTCTTTTGCAGACGTGACGAATCTGGACTACGTCAAGGTAAATGCCGAGGCCGGCAAGAACGTGAGCATTCCCTGCCCGGGCGTGACAGAGCATTCGCTGGTGGACACGCTCGTGTGGAAGACAGCGTCCACAACAATCGCTCAGTTCGCCAATCGCATACCGCTGCTCCACAGTCCGAGGGTGAGTACCATAGAGCTGTCATATTAGAATTCATTAGGCCCCAGGCTGCCCCACTTGGCCACTTCGCTGTGGACCATTAAATATTTTGCTAGATAACAGAACAACAAAAAAAAAAAGACGTAGCTGTTAAAATAATTGATTGCCAGTTTGGTGCAGCAAAGAACTGGCCAACTAAGTGGCCATCAGTGGGAGTTCAACCAGCCTGGCCTGGCCTGGGCTGGGCCAATATATTTTTAATGTTTGATAGTTGAAAAAAAGTTAAAGAAGACGCTGAAATGGTTTAAGTGGCTGCCAAACCAGGCAACTTGCTTTAAACGCACTCACGAGGCCACTGCACACTGGGCTGGATCGCAAAAAAACGTGGCATAAAGTCGAGATAACGAGCTAAAACTTGGTTTATTTGATAAACATAATACATTAAATATGTTTTGCGTATTACAATACACATAAGTAACATACAAATAATTTCCAGACAACATGTTTTTACTGAATAATTCTACAGTAATCTGTCTGGGCTTCAAAATCCATAGTTTGTAATAGTATTTTGTTTCAACATTTAAAACTCCCAAACGCACACAGTTAACAAAACTTTCCAGCCAAATTATGTTTGACTAATCCACTGACTATGAAAACAATAAAATATAGAGCTGCATTTTTAGCAACAATATTTGTGAGATTTGTCTATAAACTGTTTGTCTAAAGTGCAATTCGCAGTTTTTGTGTAAAATACACCATTGTGTTATTATTGAACTAAGTTTTTTTTTATTATATTTAATATGTACATCATACGTACATCATAATATTGTATCTTAACATCACAGGGTGGAGTAAGTTTTATTTGGTAACATTTCCATGTAGGTGTCTTTAATTTAGTTAATTCCTTAGTAGAGCTCGATGTTTGCTGAGGTTTCTCATATGAAACAGCGATGCTTGTCGATGTAACATCCATGTTTCTCCATCTATACTGTTTAGCTTAAGTCTTTAGTCTTAAATCTTGTTAATTGATTGAGCATCAGCCTTGTTCTTTAACATCTTCACTCTTTGCGTTGTCAATCAGAACTCCCTCCTCTTTTTCTTTTTCTTCTTTTTCATAGTTGCCAGTCCGTCCGCCAGGGCCGTTTGACTCAGGCAAGTTTAATTTAAGATTTGATCGATAAAATGATTACATTTTTTAGAATTTAGCCCAGTGTGCAGTGATAGAAGTAGGGGGTGGACGAAGGAGAAAGAGAAGAGTGGAAACTTGCTGGAGATGGGCGTGCAAACAGAATGATGAAGAAGTTTCTTGTGGAACAATGGCGCGGTGTAAGGCGTAAGCTCTCTGCTCTTTGGCAGCGCCTTGTGTTAAATGGCAAACTGGGACACTTGAGCTGCAGCCAAAGTTAGTTCGCGAGGCAGTAGAATAAAGAGAGAGCAAGGTGAAGGAGGAGGGGGAGAGCAATTGCTGCAGCAGTTTACCTGAGCTGGTGCCGGCTGGCGACTCTCTACACTTCGTTCATATTTCTTAGGCTCCTTCTGCGCAGGCTGTGCCTGCTCTGTGTGTGTGAATGTGTGTGCTTTATGCGCGGCTATAATGTATATTAAAACTTTCTCACCACCGCCATTTTATTACACACACACACACACACACACACACACACAGTCCGCTAAGCCGCTATTAACTTTTGTTTTATGATCGCAGCTTAGCAATGATTCACAACTTGCCGCATAGTTTCCCTCTCCATAGAAGGCAGTTCCTATTCCTGTATAAGTCGAGCTATTGCCCGAATGGTAATCGAGTTGCAATAACTTGTGGCATGTAATTAAAATGCACTTGGCATGCAAATTGAAAATGCCCCCCCTCTGCTTCCGTCCTCGTATTCGTCTCTGCCTTTCCCAAAAATAGTTTGCGGCCAGCAGGTCTTGGTTATTGCTTAATAACAAAATCCAATCGAGCTGCAATTTCTGTGGTGGCCAGGCAGCTCTACTAGCAATTTTGTGGCAAACACACGCACACACAAAGAGAGAGAGCTGCCTTAGATTGCTCACAGGAGGTTGCTGCAGACAGCTTGCATCTTTTTGATTTGCGGACAGCCTGCTCTCTCTGTCTCTCCCACTCACATTTTAAATAATTTATCAAATTCGCAAACTTTTCTTACAGAAATAAGAAGACAAAGGGAGAGGGGGAGGGGAGAGAGAGAAAGGTAGAGGGAGTCTGTTTAAAATGCACAAGTGTTTAAGGCATTCTACTGATATGTTGGACAGCTCCGACTTAGCTGTCTACGGATTTCTGCAAGGATATTAAATGTCAAGCGACTGCAAGAGAAAACCAGAGAGAGAGAGAGGGAGGTAGAGAGTGTGAGGGGAGGGGGAGGGGGGAGAAGGGGCACATAAACCATTTACAAGAGTTGCCTCAGTCTCAATTATGAGCAGAAAAGATTCGCAGTGCAGGAAAGTGCACAACAAATTTGCCATTTGCATTGAGAAAGTTTTCGGATTCGTAGCTACAGAGTCAAATGCCAGACCTGATATATTGGGGCCATTTTAAGTGCTGACCATGCGAGCAACCACTCTGCCATAAAGGGTGCGGGGGGTGTGTGTGGTCATGCAGCAAACTTAGTGCTGGCAACTTATTTGTCTTTTGTATTAAAAAGTTTGTGGAGCCTAAAGTAGAAACTCGTGTTGTCCACATTGTTGTCAGCCACTGTCAACGTAGCCTGCCTGCCTCTCTCCCCCCTCCGCCCCACTATCTCTCTCTTTCCCCCTCTCGTATTTGTCTCTGTGTCCATTTGTTGCCTTCTCATTGTCTTTTTTCCCAGTTTGACTGCACTTGTTTTGCACACGTTGTGGCAAAATTTGTTTGTTATGCTAACTGATGGCAGCCCAAAATAGATTAGACTTCAGGCCAGGGCACAGTGCCTGCAAATAGTAGAGCCGGAGATACAAGATACAAGTAAAACGATGTAATAATTATGCCCAAAATTTGACCTGCCTTATTCCATTTCCATTACAGATTCAACTTTTGTCGGACAACTTTGGGCTACAGTTTGCGCCGGCGTTGGCGAGTGATACCACGGAGTATATCTGTCTGGTCAACGATCGCCACATACCCGAGGCCATTGTGGATCTGCTGGTGCAAGGTGAGTGTGGAGAGTACAACCGTCTTGAACTTGCTCCTCCTTCCATTTTCATTTCAGTTGCAATTCATATTTCTCGAGATTAACGAACGTATCCCATCGCATTTGGCATATCCTCATTATTTTCATTTCTCATTCTCTCTCTCTGTCTCTCTCTCTCTCTTCGTTTCTCTCTCTTGTTTAATGAAATGAGTGAAACATTATTGATTTATCCGGTTTCCTTCCACTTTGCTGATTTCATTTCCAGATACGTGTGTCTGTATGTGAGAGCGTATATCATGGCACATACGTGTACACATATCCTCATCACGCAGTGTTTCTGTTTCTGTTTCTTTTGTTTTGTTTTCCTTCTCATTCTTTTTGCTCATTCCCTTTTCTTGTCAGGATTTCCATTTGCATTTTGCTGATAACTCTGCCTCTTTCTGTCTGCCTGTCTTTGTCTTTCATGTCTCCTTCTCTCTCTCTCTCTCTGTCTCTTTCAGATGTGCCCGATCCACCGGAGCGTCCTTTGTTAATAAGTTTCACGTCACGCTCGGTGAACTTATCCTGGGCCCATTCCCAGCATCCGCGCAACGCACCCGTGACTCATTTCATTATTGAAACTCGGTAAGTGTCGAGTGCAGTCCGCACAGTTCGTTAATGCAATTCCAGTGAATGAGTGTGTGAGTGGGGAGAGGGTGGGCAGAGGGTTTACTGTACTCCCAGTTACCCTGGAGATGTCTTTCTCCTCCTGCTGCCTCCTCACATAATGATGCATAATATGCTTGACCGATGCAAAGGTGCCTAGCAGCTCTCTTTGTCTTTGGCTCACAGCAAGCCATGCCACGCCCACAGATGCCCACCTTGGAGGCTGGCTGCTTTAATTGATATCTGAAAAGACAACGAGCTGCTGAATGCAGTCCCACTTCACTTGTGCTCCATTTAAATAGAAAAGAAAACAGCGCACGCTCGCTTAACACACACACACATGTACGAGAGAGAGAGAGCGAGAGAGCGAGAGAGAGAGAGAGATGGGCACACTGGGAGGCGGCTATTTTCCGAATAACTTGAACTCAATGCTCAGCATGAAATGAAAACGATTGCCGCCAGCGCAATACAAAGAGAAGCCGTCGGCGAGAATGCAAAAGAAAGCGAGAAAGCGAAACTTTTTCAATAAATTCACATCAGCCGCAGCAGCAGCAGTTGCACTGCTGTAAGGGGCAACAGAGAGATAGAGGAGTGGGAAGGGGTGGGGCAGCTGACGGCGTGCTGTCGAGCGGGGCGACCTGCAGAAGACACCGGGGCCGGCAATCGATGACAGGCGAGTTGGCGAGAGAGCGAAGCCTGTGGTGCATTTATGCAAAATAAGAAATAACCATGTGCACACATACAGAGAGAGGGAGAGCGAGAGACACGCGCGAGTGCTCGGGCGTAGCATACTTTTTGGGCGTGCGCCCAATGCACAAAATGAAGCCAGGCCAGCGCTGCATTTTATGTAAATTCCCCATCGATGTGAAGTGATGTGAAGTGGAGCAGCAACAGGGGAGCAAGGTGGCAAGGGGGCAAGGGGTGAGGGGTGTGGGCTGCAGTGGCAGGCAGGAAGTGGGCGGCAACGAGAGCAGTTGTTGTTGTTATTGCTGGCACGCTTCTTATTTACATTTTCGCTTGATTCGGTTTATTTGCGCATATGCATAACTTGTGTGTGTGCGTGTGTGTGTGTGTGTGTGTGTGTGCGAGTGTGTGCCTTTATGTGAGGTTATGCAGAATGTCTTTCAGTGTGCGGCGGTGTAAATTGAAAGACGATGACAACACGACAAGCTCCTTCATGCTCCAACTGAAATCTTGCCACGCAAATCTCGCACTGAATGGCAAAATGCAATTGAAATAACTTCGAACAGTGAATGGGGATAGGGAAGGGCAGGAGAGGGGATGTGAGGGGTAGATACTCACAACAGATATGCTGTTGAACACTTGAACACACACCTGCACGGCTGCCTATGTGTGTGTGTGTGTGTGTGTGTGTATTATGATTTGACATTAAACGTTTATGCTGTCCTTGTACACACCCCCTTACTCTCCTCCCTCTCCACCTCTGCTATATATGTATGTACCTGCCCATGTACTGCTGTTTGTGTTGATCAATTGTGTTTACTTGTGGCTTTCACACACACACACACACACACACACACACACACACACACACACACACACACACACACACACACACACACGCACACACACAAGTGATATTTACCAAAGCACAATAATAAAATCAATCATAATTTAAGTGCACCCCTTGGGCGTAATTTATGCGCCGTAAAATCTCGCATATATTTACGGATTGTTTTCTTTTTTTTTTTTTATATTCTGTTATATTTTCTATGTTTTCTTTATTTATTTGTAATACTAATTAATTAAATGCATCAAGAGGCCATGAGCAGTTTTTGCCTGATTTTGCACCACATTTTAATTGAATTGAAATCAGCGCAGAAAAAAGGGAAAATATAAATAGATTTGTGTTTCATTTTTTCACAATATTATTCCGATTTCATTGGCATTACTCTCTTTGTCCCTCTCTCTCTCTCTCTCTCTCTCTCTCTCTCTCTGTCTCTGTCTCTGTCTATTAAAGTTCACTAAATACACAGTTACTAAACTATTGTCCATTGATAGCGCATTAGATCTGTTTGTCTTTGTGCATAAACGGTATCTATTTTGCAGTAATTTTCATGATTTACACAATTTCTCCCTTGTTCACACATTGAGCAACGCACTGATATATATACTATATGCATATACACACTATATATGTATATATTTGATATAGTCGCTGCCCAACCACAAATAAATTTGCCTCTTTTAAACAACTCGTGCATGAACCTTGTCCCCTGCTATGCAAATCACACGCACTCCAGAACACTCCCACACATACAGGCAAACACACGCATACACCCATACCCATACATGCACATACACACATGCATACTAATACAGGCGCAGGCATAAGCCATATGCTAAAATCGGCAGCAATTTTTAAGCGGCTTACAAAAAATGTTGTGTGTATTTTATGCCGATTTAAGCACACACACATACACACACACACACACACAGACAGACAGACAAACATTCATACACAGGCACATACAATTTACACACACACACACACACACAGGCAGTCAGGGGCGCATTGTGTGGGCGTCAAGTAGGCGGGGGCGGCCGCAAATTTATTTGCCATTGCGGTTACTTTTCAGTTCTTTTTTGTTGTGCTTTGCAGCTGCTGTTGCTGCTTGTTGTTGTTGTTGTTCTTGTTGTTGTTGTTGCTGTTGCTGTTGTTGTTGTTACTGTTGTTGTTGCTGTCGCAGTCTGCTGTTTTTAGGCGCACAATATTTTTGCCCAAGTTTTTCTTTTTGCGTCGCTCACATTTTTCATGAAGTCGCCAAGACTTTTTTACGCAGCGCGCACTGCATGCCCTTTTTACGCCCCTGCGCCCCCTCCCCGGCCCCACTGCCACACTGCCAACCTGCCAGAAACAGCTTGTATTCATTTTACAAAAGGCACATTGACAATACACTCACATGTGCCACACCCACACAACCACACAATGGGAGGCAGTCAAGCTGGCCGCGCGCATTTATTAATTTTAATGGTTTTTTTTTTTGTTTTTCCGGTTCATTCTCTCATTCTCTCCCTCCCTCTCGCCCCCTCTCTCTCGCCTTTAGCGACATCTCATATTTAATGCATTTTTAATCACACATAAAACCAACCCTGCTGCCTAACATAATGTGTTATATAAACGATATATGGTAAAGGCAGCCGAAATTTTGGGCAAAATTTAAATAAAATTTATTGCAATTTTCATGTGGGTCATGAAAAACGCTGCTTCTGTTTCAGATTTATGTGCCACAAAATGCCCCCTTTCCCTGTGTGTGTGTGTGTGTGTGTGACAAAAATCGTATAAATATTTTAAAGCCTGTGTGGGAGGCTCATCGGCATCATTTATGCATTTTCATAATGCATTTTCGTTCGAATATTTCTCTTTATGGCCAAAGAGAAGGTAAAACAATGACATTTTCAGGTGTTAATTTAGGCAGCTCTGGCTCAGCTGGAAAATACTGTATTTACTATATATATAATATATTCATAATACTATATAGTTGACCATAAATTAGGAATCTTTTCTAATTGCAAATGCAGAAAGAGATAATGTTGTTTACTAATTGATTTATGCATTTCTCTCCTTGCAGCGAGGGCGAGGATGGCATCTGGGATCAGGTGGCACGCATCTACACACACACCAATGCCACATCATACCAGGTGACCGGCCTGACACCCTTCACCGTCTACAGCTTCCGCCTGCTGGCCGTGAACAAGCTCGGCATCAGTCCGCCCTCCAAGGAGTCCTACTACATTGTCACGCTACGGGAAGGTGAGTAAGAATTGCAGGGGAAGGTGGGAGGTGGGTATAGGGGGGAGGACGATCTGACACGTGTAAAGTAGTTTCGGGCCCTGCGCCATACTTACTCATTTTACGACAGTGAGTCACATTAATTGTGCGACACGACACTTTTTACAATCGCATTAATTTTTCATTTGAATTTTATGCGCAGGTTTGCCTTTTAGAGTCCCTACGCCCACAAACGTTTAATTGGTTTTACGTGCACTACACATATACTACTATATATATGGTATACATATATGTATATACAGCTTAACGGTCTGTTTACGATCTGTACGATCTGCCAAAGCTGCCAAACACAAATTAACAAACCGCAAATTGATAAATATTGACGGCGGCACTAAGCACTCGTCGGTGTGCGTGTGTGTGACAAACCACAAACACATGTTCCTCTTGCAGCTGCAACTATGCATGTGTGTGTGTGTGTGAGTTGACTCCACTCCACACCTGCTGGCCGGGACAATGATTAATCGTCACGTCCAGTTCCATCCAAAACTGACCCCCCAAAAAGTCGCAAAACTTTTCCATAGGCTTAAAGTGCGCATTGAGCATTAATCACAGCATAAGCAGCGGCAGCAGCAGCACAGTTGCCTCTCAGCAGCCACGCCCCCTGCTGCTGCTGCTCTCATATATCCGTGGGCGACAGCCAACAAGCTATTAGCAACACATTTGTCTTTGCCTCGGCGTGAAATTCCATTTATGGAATGTGCGACCCAAACCGAGCGACAGCAGAGGCTGTGCCTGCCCCTGCCAGAGTCCCTGCCCCCGCCCCCGCCCCCCTGCCTACAACACATGCGGCTGCAAATTAGTCAATAGTCTGCGGCCCGTAGCTCATTAGGAGCACGTAGCCTGGGCATAGCTGCGGCTTTTGCCAATTTTGACTGCTTTACGTGGCGCTTACAATTTCCGTTCGATGCGGTGTCAAAGTCAAAGGAAAACATCTTTTAATTTATTTATGTGCGCGTCCAGGCGCAGGCGAGTCTAGTCCCGGAGTCTCAGGTTGCCAGGTGACAAGCTGCCACAGCAAGTTGCCTTGGCCAATGGAAAACTGAGACGCACGCACCATTTAACTTGATGCGACACTGCAGGAAAGGGAGAGGAGGACAGGCAAATCTCATGACCAGCACGGGGCACCGGCAACTTATGTTGCGTGACAGTGACAACTTGACAATGCCACCACAGACAACGCTGGGCGAGGCAGCAAGTCAGCAAGGCAGCGAGGCAGGCAACCTTTACGCGGCGGTAACTTTTTGTGCGGCATTTTTAATTTGCAATTTTTGAGTTTCCGCCAACTTTTTGGCAGTCAAAGTTTTTGGCCATCTACCCCCCACCCCACACCCCTTATTTTCTTACATTCTTACTGATAGATACTTCTCTGGCTGGCTTTACTTACAGCGCCCACGGGCAAACCGATACCGACGACGGCGCACAACACGTCCTCCACCTCGGTGTACATCTCGTGGAAGCCCCCCTCGCCGGATACCATACTGGGCGAGTTTCTCGGCTATCGCATTACATATCGACCACGCGATCGCAGTCCAAACGATACCAAGGAAATCTATATACGTGACAACACTGTCGAGGTGAGTTGCCTTTTGCCAGTTACAATAATTGAATTTCCACATTGTCTGTGACACTCCAGCATATTGAGAACGCCAGCAGGCGCCGCAAATCGTGCTGTCAATTGATTTTCATTAGGGTGCTGCTATGCCAACCCAAAACATACCCTAGCACTACCAGAGTGTATTCTAGCATACCGTAGCGACCCTATCGTAAGCTTCTATACCTTTTAATATACTGTATATCAGACTTTACTTACAATACTGCACATTACCTAAACCTATTGCGAATTACCATACTCTATTAAGGTGCCGACATGGTGTATACGCTACCCTATCATACTTTTCTAAACCATACCATACACCCTTTTCGAGATGCTCCCATAACAACATATAGCGTACAGTAAAATAGGCACTACCAAAACTAACCACACCATACCGTACATCACCTTACCCTTCCCTAGGATGTGGCAAGCCACAAGTTATGCCATACCTTATCTGACCATCCTACCATATCATATTAGGTTGCTGACATATCACATCTACCGCTTTAGCCATACCGGTACCTAAGCATACACGTTCTTACTTCATTGTACCCTTATATATCCTAGATTACCATCGATTACTTCACCAGACCATACCCTATTAACACAACAATATAAACTACAGTAAACCATGCTCTACCATGACTAATGAAGGTGCTGCGATACCACACTACACCGTACGCAGCCCTCCTGGTACATACTGTTCTATACCATTCGAAAACTTACCAAGGTGCTGACATACCACATCACACTCATGCATTCCATACCATACCTAAGGTAACTGTACCCTATTTATTAAGGTACTGCCATACCTCACTCCCTTCTATACTGTACTAAACCTTACCATAGCATACTCCATCGTAACCTAGCATACCCTACCTTGCTCACATGCCCTTTTCCTCATTGGACATGAAGTATGCTAAAATATTCCTCATGTTTTCCGTGTTGTCATTCTGTCGGTCTTAAGCCGCGTCAGCAGCGCGTCGCGGCGTATTAAAAAGTAATTTACACCTGCTGCCAAAAGGTGTTTTTCTCACAGCCACGCCCAGCTATCACACACAAGTCGGAGCAGGGGGATGGGGATGGCTCAAGCTGTCAGGTACTACTCCTGCCAAGGGGCTCATTTACCATATCTTGTAGTGGTCCCTATCGCAGGCAATTTGTTAACGATTAGTCGAGAGCGTGGCTTATATTTGCCCAATTTATGCCCAGATATGTGCATGTGTGTGTGTGTGTGTAAAAGGTGTGTGGAACTGCTATCTTTCGACAGCCACCTCACGCGATGCTCCTAATCGAGTGCGAGGTCTGTGAGCAATGATACCATGCGGGTAACCTAAAGTGGCACGTGCTCGCCCAAATGCCACCTGGGAATACATTCAACCGACTGTAGGCTAAAGGCAATGGCAATGGAAAACCTGATAGCCGAGGGAATTCGAAAAACGAAAAGAAAAACTATTATAGTACGCCCTGCGATATTCAAAGTGCCCAAAACTATTTGAAATGCGGACCCTCGAGTGTAACTGAAGAAGATTGCTAATGAATTGGGGCAACGCAGGTGGATTTAAAGACACAGATTTGTACATGTACAACCTGTTGGTAACCTACTAAAGTTGCTACAAATGGGTGTTAATAAATTATTAGGATGACCATAGCTTGTCCTATAAAAACATATAAGAAACTCTGTTTGCAATGATACAATTTTATTAGCTGACAAGATTAATGAATTTTAAAGCAAAAATAATATAGTTATATTAATGGAAAAGGAACATTAGTCATTTTGATTGATAAATAAGGGTGACCATGGTCTGCTTTATATATTTGCATTTAGGACGAACACGAAAAAGACTTAAAAATTTATAGATTGAATAATGGCTAAACATGAATAAAATGATTAAATAGAGAAAAATATCATACAATTAGGGTGACCGTGATATGTCCTGTATATTCATATGTCTTTACGACAAGCAGGTAAAACATTGCAACTTGAGTAGAGATTGAAGCTCAACTATTTAATAAACTTCATAACTCTAAGTTATATTTTCGACCTGCATATATTAAATATACATATATTTATGGGTACGCTGTGCAGCTTTTAGCAAATTTAGCAAGATTATTCAACTTTTTAGAGTGCGTAGAACGTGTTCCTCCATTAGCTTAAAAGTTCAACTTTTGTTTTTATGCACAACAACAAATTATTTAATACCACAAAGCGCAGGCAGACAAGAATGCAATGCATGTGGGGCAGGTGAGTGTGCGTATGCACAAGGTACTCGCTAGAGAGCTAGAGAGCACTTTCAACAGCTCTTTCAGCTTATAGTAGATGCAACTATTTAAGTTTAAAGTTGGGATAATTTCCAGCTGAAGCACATGAAGCTTATTATGATGCTACTCCTCCATCTCTCTCTCTCTCTCTCCCTCTCTCTTCCTCATTCCATTTAAACCAATAATATGCAGTGCATGGAATTTTTCATTTTTGAGAATTTCAGTATATGCGATGCATGCGCGATGCGTTGTGGGTGGGTCAGGGGAGAGGGAGAGGGAGAGGGAGAGGGGGAAAAAGGACTTAAAATATGCAAAAATTATTAGCGATAATGCTCACGTACGACACTCGCCGCGCAGTTGCCTAAAATGGCAAAAACTATGCGCTGCCACCAGCCCGAGGGTGAGTATAAGTGGCAAGGGGAGGGTGTCATGAGGGGGTTGCAGGGGGAGGACGGAAGGTACCGCTGATAGGGACATGGCACGCTTTTGTGCTTGAGTGCATATTTTGCAGTTATCTAGACGCTGGCCCCGCTGGCAAAACAGAGCTGTGTCAAGAGAGAGAGAGAGAGGGAGATAGAGAGGGAGAGATAGAGTGAGATACAGAGAGACTGAGAGCTGCAGCTTCCATTCTTTTTGCATGTCAGTTGCATGTTGAAATATTATCCTTGCAGGCAGAAACGTGCGACTTCATTTTTTAAGTCGCTCTGCCAACTGGAGGGCATGGCTTCTCTATATTCCCATATCACGACCAGGCTGTCAGGCTCGATCTCGACCTCAGCTGCCCTCTCTCTCTATCTCTCTTTAGCTACATTGAGCTGTCACGTGTGAAAGAGCCGCGGGGCGTGGCTTGGCAAGGCGTGGCTCAACGTTGCTCTGAGCTGCGCTAAATTTGCCAATTTTCTAATTAAAATTTCTGCGCCGTAAAGCATAAATTTCCCTCGCATCACACGCTTTTCACGCGGCAAAAATTCAACACAAAAGCCGGAAAACTAAAACTGCACGCCATCAACTTTACGCTGATAGCATTTTTCGCGCTCAAAGGATACGTACTATATCCATATATGGCCAAGGGAGGGGGTGAGGGCGAGGTAGTGCTAGGTACGCTGTATGAAGGACTTCACTAGTTGACTTCGGTGTTGCGTTAATAGTTTGTTGCATGTTAATTTTAGAGTGCATGCAAATAGTTTGTGCACCGTGTGTGCAACAACTTTTCGAATCGCCGCTAATTACCAGATTTATATACTGCATATGGCAGCAGCAGATTTGTCATCACTAACAACTCTCTCCCCAGCAGGACTATATCAATTAAGTGTGCTCGTGCCTGGAATATGGTCAGCCTGGAGTGACCATAAAAGCACGAGCAGTTGTAAATTTGTGAGCTCATTTAGATGGCGACTGTATGAAATGAAATTATATGGACGGCATTAGCGTCGCCGGGGTAACTACATAAAGCGAGACCACACACACACAGGCAAAAGAGATGTCTCTATGTGTGTGTGTGTGTGGGTTGCTTGTTAAATCAAAGCGGCAGTTGCCAGTGCCTGGCTGTGCCCAAACAGGCACTTAAGCTTTTGGCATGGCAGTCAATCCGTTTCTAAGCACGCCTCTTTCCCCGCCCCGAGACCGCTTTGTGGTCAGCCAAGGCGACCGAGAACAACAGCAACAACAACAACAACAACAAGAGCAGCAGCACAAGGGGAGGCAGCAGTCTAGGCAGGCAGTTGAAAACGAATCTCTAATGTATGCAACATAAATTGTGCTTGCTGCCATTTTTGGCTCACTCACAGCCTGCCTGTTCATGTGTGTGTGTGTGTGTGTGTGTTGCCACGCTCAAAGCCAGCGGCTTGTTTTATGGTTTCGCACTGCTTTTGACCTTTCGTTAAATTTTAATAAGCCGCCACCCTTGGTCCGTTACCCGCACGCCGCTCCTGACCCGCCCCATGTAGAGTAGTTTTTGCCTCTTGCTGCGAAGTGAGAGTGCATCTTCAATGATTGCTTTTGCACACACACACACACACAGTGGTTGTTGCTGCCTCTCGCACAATTAACGAGGCGCTGCCCCTTGGCCGTGCAACTCAATTTCCCGTCTCTCTCTCCCTCCCTCTCTTGCGCAGCACCTTCGGCCACAGCAAATACATTTTTAACTGCAGCAATTTCTTTTTACTTTTTTTTTGTTGTTGTTGTTTGCAATTTCCGCCGAAGGAAAGGTGGTGGAGGAGTGGGGGGGGTTGGTTCAGGAAGTCTATAGCATAAAGCATGCTGCATTTAAGTTTAACCAGTCTGCTGCGGAACAACGTATCGTGCATCGGCATTTTATTAAAAAATAATCCCTGAAATTCCACTTGCACTCATTTTCATATATTTTCTGCCTTTTTTTTTACAGAGCCACGAGATACAAAACCTGCAGACATACACACAGTATAAAGTCACCGTGCAGGTGTTCAACCCGGAGGGACTGGGCCCCGAGACCACCATACTGGTGATGACCGACGAAGGAGGTGAGTGATCGATGCCCGCTAAATGGTGTAGAACAGGGAAAACATAAGAACCTTAAGGGAACAGTTAGTTAAGCTTATAATCTGCAGCTGTTGAGGATGATAATGACGTTATAATGAGCATGTGGCATCTCTGCTCGATTGTGGAGGTTTAAGAACACGTCTCTTTCTTCTCCACATTCAATTTTGTACTTACTTTAATGTATGTGTGAAAATGACAAAGTGAACAAGTAGGAGAGTAACATTATAAGGTTGTGATTAATGTTCTAGTTCAATGTTAACTATTACAGTTGTTCTTATGTATACATGTTGGGGTATATCATTTAATTACATTTCTATAACAATAATCAGCTCCAGCACAGTAGTCTAGCTACAAATAGAAACAGCGTAGCTTTCTTGAAGCCAAGAACAGCTAACAGGCTAACAGGCTGCCATAAATATTTCCAATAGAGCAGCTCACTTGTTGCCAGTCTCTTTAAAGCTCTGCTTAAATTCTCAACCACAAATAATTAGGAATTAAGGCTATACACGTATTAAGAGAACTTTATGATACTCGTAATATGAGTAGTTCTCCATTACTCGAAGTTATTAAAGCTCAGAGAACCCTTTGCAGCATGTTGTTTGTTTTACAACAAAAATGGCAAAGCAAGCTAAGCCAAAAACAAACTGGCCGAGAGAACTTAATAAAGATTTTTGCAAAACATAAAAACTTCTCTTGCAGTTGTTGCATAATATTGCCCAAAATCTATAAACGCATGAGCTGATTTTGTGATATGCGATTTATCTGCTTTACATTTGTGGCGAAACAGACAGAGAGACAGGCAGACAGACAGGCAGATAAATAGACTTGCATGCAAGGCATGAACAGGCATACATAACATACTATATCTATGACTGGCAAACTATTTCGCACATATGCAAAATGCAGCTGCTTATTGAAATGCCAAGTGACCAGAAACTGCGACGATTCTGCATTCTGCTTGAGTTCTACTCAATGCTCAATACAAGTAGAAGCAGAACAACGAGTAAGGAGAAGAGAGGGAGAGGAAGCGATTCGTGCCACAATAAACAGTTTTGGCTCTCTGTGCAGTTTCTCTTCTTTTGCTTTGCACAATTCTCAATTTCTCAATTTAAATGGAAGAAAGCAGAGAGGTGAGAGAGAGAGAGAGACAAGGGGCGGGGGGGGTAGCATTGGCTTTGACTCAGTCGACCGCAAAATGTCGGTGCCATGCAATGAAGCAAACAAATAAAAGTTCAGTTAGACCAACAGCAGCAGGAAAATATGCTACAATTTCTCATATTTCTTTGCTGCAGCTGCAGCTCTGCCGGCGCGTGTGTGTGTGTGCTGTGTAATATAAATAAAAATTGCTTACTTCAACTTTTGGCCATATGCTTTGCCACACTGCCAAATCGGGAACAAAAACCATTCAGGCATATCTTTTATATATCGCCACGTCGCCAGCTCCATTTCCAATTCCAGTTCCACGGGACTTTACTGCGGTCTAACGTGGACTTCCGTTGCCGTTACAGTCTGACGACGCAGACGCCGCCATTAGGCGGAAGCGCTCAGACTGCAGACGCCGGACACGCTCTCTCTCTCTATCTCTATCTCTCTCTTCCCCCCAGTGGAAGTAAATAATAAGCAGCGCTTGGAATTGCTTTCGGCTTTGTCTTGCTTTAATATGCACAACTCGTCGCTAAGCTGTTTATCCGCCCCGCCACGCCCTGCCACGCCCTATTCCGTCGCACAACTTCCTCACACAGATTTTGAAGCTCTTCCAGTTTTCGTAACTCTTCTTTGAAGGCAACTTGCTGCGGCTTAGCGCCGCCAATTAACATATAATTCAGCGGAAAATCCGCTCAGTTCAAGCCAAAAAGATTTGAGCCAAGACGGACGAGACAGAAAAGATGCAACTTTTAAGAAGCAACGGAAAGTTGTGCGCTGAATTTATGCAGAAAGTGAAGTCGGAAGTACTTTAATTCATGTGTGTGTGTGTGTGGGTGGGTGTTTACCTGCACAACCCCCCCACCCCTCGCAGCTACCTTTGCCAGTTCACATCTGGCATAATTTTGTAATTTCATTTCATTTTTATTCCTTTTACTCCTTGGCGCTGCCAGGTGCAGACAGGCAAGCGCTTTCAGGGGATTTGCAGCGGCTTAGTCGACAAGTTTAAACAGCTGTGCATGGAATTGATAGAGGGAATGTGGGGGGAGGGGGGCGTGGCCTGATTAAGTTGGCAACATGTTGCGCTGCCTTTCACAGACGTGATTAATTAGCAGTTATGCTGCCTGCAAAACACAAATCGTATGAATTTCATTTCCATTTCATTTCCATTTCGAAAGAATCTTCTTCCTCTTCCTCTGGCACATCCCAGTTCAACTTCAGCGTCTTATGTCGACCGCTTGTGGTGAACATTATGAAGCCCCGGAAGGTGCTCCAGCTTAGCCACGGCTGCTGCTGCTCGGGTTGAAGGACTCAGGCCGCGTGCCAAGTGATAATATTGAAGGCAAATAAAGACACGTGCGCGAAGGCGATTGCTAAGCAATTTCTGTGGCTTCTCCTGGCTGCACACCCCTCTCCCCTCTCCACTTTCCACTCTTCTTCACTATTCTTTCCTCCCTGTTTGTTGTTATGCTTATTGTCTGGCAAATTCTGTGAGTACTGCAGTGGGCGGAGTTGCCTGCACTTTGACTTGAACTGGGCCGTCTTTGATTAAAATTTTGCCACTTGCCTTTTACTTTGTTGCTTCGTTGCGTTTTAACTTTTGACATTGACCCGACTCCTTTAACGTCTACCGAGCTCCGCCCAGCTCCAGCTCCAGCTCCAACTTCAACTCCAACTCCAGCTTCGACTTCTCCACTGACTGTGATTCCTACACTGGCTACGGATCGGCTTTGGATCGCCTTGCACTTTAGCCGGCACGCACTTGAATTTCATTTGGACCTTTGGCATGTGCTTTGTGGCCATCGTTCTCCTTCGCCTGCTGCTGTCCGCCTCCTGCCATAGCCGGAACTGCTGCCCCGAAACACTTATACCAGAGAGACAGCGAGACAGCAATAATAGTCGTGTTCCTTGAGCCGGGATAACTTCGTTTCATTTTCATTTCACTTGCGTAGTTTTATTTTCTGCCTGTCATACATTGTGGCACTTGATGTTCTCTCCCTTCTTCTTCTTCTTCTCCCCCCTCTCCTCTCTCTTTTCTGTCTTTCTTTCTTTGTTGTTGCCTCTTTTGTTGGCTGTGCAACTTTTGACTTTAACGCGTCATGTTTCAGCAGCAAGAGAAGAGACAGTTACATTTTGTTTCAGACATGGCCTAAGGATTTACGCTTTTACTGTTGTCTTATCTCATCCTCATCCGGCCAGAGGTCACACGAAAGACCCGGCGCAGGTGCAGGTGCAAAAGGCGACCAAATGTCTCGACTCTTAGTTGCTTCAACTACTTGCAGAAGTATTTCATGAATGAGGCTCGAGTTCTGTTTGCAGATTATCAGACAAAGATACAGATAATAAATAAATCGTATAATGTGTACAAAGTAACAGACATTCACAACATTCTTATTGACATGAGTTGCTCTTGACAATACAAGATTATAACTTGCTAATAAGTCAACAGTTTAGAAGAGACTGCAATTGAAGTGGGTTCACAGTAAAGGAAACCCTACAAATTTGATGTTAATATACACAACACATATACGGAAAGCTACAGTTGTGTGCGTACAATATACTGACAGTCAATTAATCAATCTGTGGAGGCGCATTGGTGATGGTATTATAAATTTCAAGTTAACTTTATCTGCGTGTGGTATACACTGTTGTAAGGCAAGAAATCTTTGGGTCGAGTGCTTTGTCTGATCGGTTGCCGAAGACTCCTGTGCTTTGCATGATCTGTAGCCACAGACTCCAGTGCTTTGTGCATGTAACAAATTTCAATAGGTGTAAATATGATGGCAAAAAGTGCTACCGGTGCAATCCTCTGATATACAGCAAGTAGCATATGAAATTTGAGGACTATCCTTGCTGACATGGAAGCGTTAATACAGACAGATAAATACACAAACAAAAGAAAAGCCATCGAAGCATGGCTAAATTGACTCAGCTACTTTGTGTGGTGTGTCACGCCTTATGATTAGTTACCTTAATGATCATAGGGTATATAATTTGTTAGCTTTTTAAATATAATATAATATGATTCAATTTATTTTATACTTAGTTTTAAATTACTTAATAATTACTTACTTATTAATTATGTTTGCGCCTTGACGCCTTAGCTTCGATTGCCTCGAGCTTATCGATCGGCTTACCGCCACAATTTCGATAACTTATTCATTAAACTTAAAGATAAGTGTTCAATAAGTTCCAAGTATCGGATATAAACAAAGTGAGACACTAACTTACAAATGAAACAAATCAGATACTTAAATAATTATTAAATCAGTTATAAGCAAAGTTAATCAGTGGCTTTCAAATTATATTTTCGTATTATACGATCGTTTGTGAAACTATCGTTGTCACAATTTGATGTCGAGTGATTGTAAATACAGAACACTCCAAAAATCTTTAACTTTCAGTCTCTACTGATAGAGATATTAAAATATAAATATATCTAATAATAAACTTACACAATAGTTACTAGATACTTAGAGGAACTATCTATGCATGTATGTCTCTCTCCCTCTCTGTCCCTCTCGCACTCACTCACTATGATTAATATTGAAGTGTAATAATCGTAAAACTAATGCAAAATCAGCGACATCAATTTGAAATTTGCTTCATTAGTCGCCTGGTTCGGCATTGAGCTTAAGCAAAACTGTCCACAGTCATTTATCAATGCCTTCCACACTGCACACTGTGCTGTCAACGCCCAACGAGGCGTGGCAGATGGACACATGGACACAAAAAAAAGAGGGGGGAAACAGTGCAGGTTGTACTGGTTGCTGCAGCTGCTCAAGCACTTCTTGCCGAGTTTGACGAAAAACGGCGACAGCGAAAAAGTAAGCGCGGAAACTAAAGTAAATGGAAAGCGCGGAAAATGTTGAAATCCATTTGCAATGTGGCTTGTCAAAGGCTCATGGGAAGGTCACCTGGCGTCGTCAGGACCGAACCAGGTCCGAGACGAGTTTCGCGGTTTCGTGCCGCGAATAAAACTTGCAGCAACAAAATTAATTACCTTTGGCTACTTTCAACTAGTTGCGGCACAGTTGTCGAGCAAGGGCTGTGGGTTGAGGCAGCAGGGGGGCGTGGCAGGCAGCTGTTTGCATGCTCGGCCAAAAAGGTGGCTCAACATCCGTTGACTGCTTTTAAAGCGCAAGCCGCAAAGAGTGAGAGAGCGGGAAAAAAGAAAAGAAAACCGCCGAAGAGCGAAACGAAGCGAAGTTTTAGAGGCGAAAAACTGCGGGCGGCTAACGGAAGTGACAAAACAACAACAACAACAACAACAAGAACGAGCATAACAACGACAACAACACGCAAAGGGGGAACTCAGCGCAGAGCAGCGCAGTCAGCGACGGCGCCAGATAAAAAGATGGCTGCAGTTGAAGGAAAACAAGACGACAAGGTGGTAGATGAGAAGGACTATGGGGCGGATGAGATACAACGCGAAAAGTATGTTTTAATAAAAGCGGAAATGAAGCAGCGTTACCGTTATTTCCTGTTTGCGCACAGTTTTGTTTGAAGCTGCCTCCACAGAGAGAGAAAGAGATAGAGACGGAGTGCAGACTGGCACTGCCACTGCAGTAGGGAAGGGGAGTGACCTGCTGCATTTCTCATTCGTTACGAAAATGATAAACCTTAAACCACTTAGAAAAACTTGCACAAACAAACCAGAATGAAGCCAAGATTACCTGAAAATACATAGACGAAATTAATGTGCGGCTACGAGAAGGAAACCTCGTGTAGACAGTGGCTGACTAAAGAGATATGGCAGAGAAATAGAGAATAGAAGAAGGGTAAGGAACGAGGGCGGAAGAAGTACGTGATTAACTAGTTGAAACAGTTAGCAAAGTCAGCACTCTGCCGTATTAGTTTCATCTTTGATTTGATAGCTAGAGTCTTTATGGCAAATATATGTATATATATTATATACAGACATACTTTCCCAGATATGAACAGCAGCATAAAGTGACTTTATGTTTCCCAGCACTTTGGCAAAGCAAGCTCAACAAATTACTGGCGATATTTATGGGTACTTTACACCATATGAACATTACTTAAACTATATAGAAAACTAGTTAGAACATATTGCAGTACTATATAACTTGGATAATAAGATAATAATAACACAGCATGAGCATAAATTCAGTTTCCTTTTTGGCAAGGCAAGCTGTAGGGCTTCTTAGGGGTTTGCCATAACTATTTATAGCTACTGATATTCCCAAGCCACATACAGGAAAGCACTCAAAGCTGAGCAGATTTACTATAACTATTTATAGCTACTATTTGCAGCCAGAAAACCCCTTGGAAAAGTGTAGATAATCCTCAAATAAATCCATTAATTTTATGTTTTTATAACTTGCTAAACATAAGTTGTGCCTTGAGCCAGTGCTGATAGTAGTCAGTGGGTACGGGGATTATCTTTTATATATATATATATCTCTCTCTCTCTCTCTTGGGTAATCCCTTTAACCTGAGTGCAGAAATGTGCCAACATGGAAATGGGCTATGCAATCGAAGCCTGCAGTGCGCTTATCGCACCCCACATCTTTCGCTATAATAATGCCACATATCTCCACTGCTGATATACCTTTCTGCCACGCCCCCTACTCACTCTTTATGGTAAGCTAATAAAACATTTGAAAGCAATCACAACTTTTGCCACGCTGCCGATGTCGATGTCTGTCATTGCATGTCTGCGCCGCTTGGCATGCAATTCCATGGAAAAAGAACTCGAATTGAAACCGAAACTGAAACAGCATTGGGCGAGTACCAAATGCAAACTAGGGAGGGAAAGTACTTTCTCCATTCCCTGTCCTGCCCTGCCCTCACCTCTCTTGCTGCCAGACAAGCCGCCGTCGCGTTGTCGGCAGCCGCAATAACCGAAATGCGGCGCAAGTGGAAAAGGAAAAGGGAAACACAAAACGAGAGCGAAATGAAATGTTGGAAAAGTTGTTGAAAATGGCGTTGACAAATAATTTCATATCATGTCTCCCGCTTTGAATTTCTTTTGATTTGCTCTTTCCGCGTTCCATGCCAGGATCGCTTTCATTTGAATTCGTCTCTATCGAAGTCAAAGTCGAGCTGGAGATGGAGATGGAGCTGCAGCTCATCCACCTGTCTGTCTGTCTGTTGCCAGAGACAAACAGACAAAGAATCCATTGAACAAATTTATTTGACAAATTCACCCTCAGGCACACACACAGACACACACCTATACACTCGCACATTCACGTTCATACACGCACTCAATCACTTTATCGAAGTCGGATTTTAAAGTCTTTAACTTGTCTCTTGACTTCTTGTGTTTCGCAGGCAGCAAAAAAGTAAAGTTCATAGTCAAAAGGATTGAAGAGTTTTCAAGTAGGAAGGCAAACACACATGGCAAATCTTTTAAGGCCAGCTCAGCTTGCGTGCAGTTTGTGGGAGAGAGGAAAGAACAGGGGGGAGAGAGACAGCAGAGAAGGAACATACATACATAGGTGCAGAAGGGTGGCAAAGGTTGCAGAAGAGAGACAGCACCTATGTCCCTTCGTTGCTGTCTGCTTATGAGTCCCAACTAACCCAACTTGGATCACCTTTTATGCCCTCTATCCCCTCTTTCTTTATCTCTCTCCCTCTCTCCATTCCCCTCTCCCTCTCCCTACTGCTCCGTGTGTTTTTGTCGCTTTTGCTGCCTGCGGGTTTTGTGCCATTTTGCCGTTTTTGGCTTGGCAAAAGTGCAGAAAATTTGCGCAAGTTACGTGCTTGATTATATTTTTTCAAAAGTTTTCACTTGCCTTTTTTCGGGGACAGACAGAGAGAGCGACACCCATTGATGGTTTACACAAGTACCAGCAAGCAATAAGGTTAAGGTTGCCCGCCTGTCCCAGTGTGTGTATGTGTGTGGAACTGTATTATGTCTGCAGGTGACATTGTTCTTTTGATTGTCGATTGACAGCTCAGGTTGAAGGAGAGAGAAGCAGAGTGCAGAACGAATGCATTTTGATCGGGCGATTAGGAAAATTGTCCAAACACCTGTTCGACCGCAAGCAAAACCTTTTAACAAATTGTGGTCGGACTGGTAATCGGCTTAAACTAAACAAATCGAAGCAATTAGGTTGCCAAATAAGGCTTAATAAACTGGCAATTCTGCATTATGAGGCAGGCACAATGAGAGAAAGGGAGAGAGGAAGGATGATCGTTGAAGTCTGTGTTATAAGCACATTAAACATGGTATCCTAAAATGCGAAATACAAGTGATTTTCAGACTAAATTCAAGGCTGACAAACTGAGGCAGACTAAGGGAGAGAGTGAGAGAGAGAGAGAGAGAGAGAAGAGATGGGGCGTGTTGCATTATTGCAATTGCACAACGTGACGTATGATAGATTTCTCTTTAAGCTTGGCCCGCAGGCAATGGGCCAGCAGTGTGTACTTCATGCTGCGGACAGGCAGCAGCATGTTGCAAGCAAGAGAGACTGCATGACTCTTCGGGCTGTTGCGCATTTGTCTCCACTTGCTGCCTCTGTCGCTGCTGCTGCAAGCTACACTCTGTAAAATTAGTTTTGCACTTTGTACATTGTCAGTGGCATTCTTTACACTTCTTGCTCTTGGTCACATGCCCCGCCCACTTCTTCCAACTCAAACCCCACCCCCACCCCCCGTCTGGCACTTGTCATGCTCTTCTGGTTGCTTGTCCGTCCTTCGCCTAACTCGGTTAAGGTTCTCCTGTGTTCTGACTGTGTGTGGCGCAGGCATTGCCCCAAAGTATCTGCCTGCTGCGGGTACCAGAGTGTATTTCTCTCTGCGCGTGTGTGTGTGTGTGTGTGTGCCACTCAACTTCAGCTTGTCATGTTGCACATGTGCATTTCTATGTACTATTTGTGCGACTAAAGCGACTTTCATGTGGTTAGTTTTGCCGGCTCTCAGACAAAACTTGCCACATTTAACGCTAAATGGGCGTGCCTTGCCCCCATCACCCTCCCTTCTCTCTACACCCCACACTTCATGGCTTTAGCAAATCAGCTTTGAAATTTATCTAAATGCCTAAAGCTCGTTATAAAAGCAGTCGAGGCTGGGATGGAGCGTAGATTTATGCAGGCATGTGCCAAGTGCCAGTTGCCTGGCTGTCCACTGTCCGTTGCCTCGCTGTCCGCTGCCTCGCTGTCCGCGTTGCTCCGTTGCCAAGGCAAGTTATGCAAGCTGCGCTGCAAAGTAGGCAACACATTTTGGCCTAGGCCTAAGCCAGACTGCGCTGCCAGCGAACTGATTGCCCACATGCAGCCGCACGCACTCTCCCTCTCTCTCTCTCTACCCGACTACCCTCTTCCCTCTCTCTCCCTCTGCTGCTGCTGCATGCATTCATTTTCATTTACAGCACTTGCTTGTCGACACACTGCGCCCCAGCGCGTCGTCTGAAGCAGCCACCGCTGCACGCCCCAAACGCACTTAGCCAAATTGCATTGCTTGGCAATGTCTTCGCACCGTTCTCGTCTCTGCCTCTGTCGCCGTCGCCGTCGCCGTCGCCATCGTCGTTGTCGCAATCGTAAAGCGTTAAAACCGCATTTTCAAACCAACAAAACTAGCATTCCACTGTAGCAGTTGCCCTCCTTATTCACTGCCCTCCTTCCCCGCCTGCGCCTGTCCTCTTAGGTTTTTAAAATGTATATCCAGCAAATTTTATGCACAGTCTCCGCTCTCTCTCCTCTCTTTCCTGTCTGTCTGTGTCCGCTCGGCTATATAAAATATTTTGTAAAACTGCATTTACACCACAAACACATTTGCATTTGAAATGTGCTGCTGCCTCTGCCTCTGCCTCTGCTGCTACAACTACAACTGTCTCAATGACACGCCCACCAGACGCAGGCTTTGCCATGCATTTGCCTAATGCCACAGTGGGGCAAAGTCAATGAGAGATAAGGTATAAATAAAAAAACCAACAGGCTTGAGAGTTAAATCTTCTACTCAGTTTTTTTGCGACTTTTTCATTGTTCTATTCTATGCAGTTTCCACCCACTGTGCAACTGAGACGTCTGCGTTTGAGTGTGCGCTGCCTGCCTGCCTGCCTGTGCCTGCATTTGTTTAGTGCTGCTGCCGACGTATTTCATTTTGCCATATTTTGTTAAATGCCTTGTAGCATGAAAATCCTGTTTAGCAATATCCACAACACGACGCAGGCGACACATGTTGCCAGCAGGCAGAAGCTGCATGTCAAGAAAAACCCTTGACTATATCCACATAATAATCAGACAGATACTATATATGTATATACAGTATATAGAAGGATTAGGTTATAGTAGGATTTTTATGCTGATATTGCTCATCATAACGCGTATAAGACGCGTCGCTTCGCGTATTAACCGCTAACTTGTCTTTTGTCAAGTTGTTGTTATTGTTGTTGTCATTGTTGTTGCTGTTATTGTTGCAGTTAAGATGCGTTAATTTGATTTAAGCATTTGCGGCATGCGGCCACCACGACACACAAACACACACACACACACACATCGCTTATTGCAGAGCACACAAACAAAAGCGTTGCATGGCCTGAGGTCGCCAGCTGCAACCACAACGGCAACGACAACAACAACAAATACTCGGAGCAGCCATATGACATGGTCGCCGTACCATGTCACTGCCCCAGCAGCAGCAGCAGCAGCAGCAGCAACATCATGACCAAAACGCCTTTTGTTCGTCGTTCTCCTCTGCTCTGGTGATGCCTTTTAAAAAGTTTGAAATAAAATGACAAAAATGGAAAAAGCCAACGCTAAAATGCATATTTTAAGCCATAAACTAGCAGTGACATTGTGCGGCATTTGGGGGCGTGTCAAGTCGAAAGAGGGTGCGGGAGGAGAGCACATTTTATGCAAAGTGCGGAGGCAAAAACGTGTGCAACAAGCTCTTTAAGCAAAGATTGAAAGTTGCTGGACTTTGTGTGGTAAATCACGACACATAATTCTTCTAAAATTCGTTTAAAAATATATTGCCAAGCATTTATTAAAGGGACTTACCGCTAGATTTTTATTATTACATTTAATATTACAATTGATTGCCTTGTTGTGCAAATTAAATCGGCTTTCCACCACTTTTGATAAATCATTGATCGAGATTTCGATTAACTACAATAAATACCGCCTTGACGTTTAACTTCATATACTTTACAATCGACTTGCCGCCACTTTCCATGAGTTTTCGATATATTTCTAATAAGTGTTGGTTAAGTAGTAGTAATGAATACAGCTTTTGTGTGTAAACAAACGCACGTCGAACATATTAAATAAATTAATTTTAAAAGTTTTTTTGTTTTAAACATACAATAGTATGTATGTATGTACATAATCTATTTTTAAAACAAGAGAAGCTTATTAATTTTTAATGAAAGCCTTCAGCAAGGCTAAATGAGTGAAAATCACACAGTTTCTAGTCATAGGTCAGCCGGTTACAAATTTTGAACAAACAGCGCGAAAAGTTATTGTTTATTTAGTAATTTGTTAATTAATAATTCACATTTTATACATAATTACTTTATATGTATTTTAAAAGTACATTAATCGCTTGTTAAAAACAATAAAGTGCGGATTAGCCAATATCAAATGGATTGTTCCAAATAAATTGTTTTTTTTGTTGCCCTGCAGCATGCGAAAATGAAAGTATATACTATATGTGTGTGTGTATGCTTGCGTATGTGTATGTATTTACGTATGTGCCAATTTCACATACGACACGACGCTTCGGGAATTCTCTCATCTGACATTCGTAAACCTTGTGTCTTTCTCTCAGTGTTTGGTTTCCTGTTCGCGGTTTCGCGTTCATGTTGCGTCGTGACGGGTGAACCCAAAGTTGACAACATGCGGGACAGGAAAGGGGCAGGGACTGGCGAATGTGGCAAGCGCATAAATTTTATTCAATTTGTGTCATTTCCCGAAATGTATAAACACATCACTCGACGCTGGTGGCGTCCGCGTCGGCGACGACGTCGACTGCGATAGAGGCTGCGTGTGTGTTTGACAGCCCGCTGCCGCAGTTGCCACAGCCGCAGTGACGCCTGCGCCGCAACCCACTCCCCCTTGCACTCCGCACCTGGCCGTCCTGCATTGCAGAGTTGCGGTTTAGATCGGACCGAGCCGGGCCTCTGTTTTGCCAATGTTGAAGCAGCGCAGCGCATATGACGCGTGTGACGAGCGCACGTGTGTCGCGGCCAAAAGGCACGCGCGGCAAATATGATTTTCAGCTGCCACAGCCGCCGTTGCCGCCGCCGCCGCTGCCACTGGTGGCTTTTTTTCTGCTTTGCCGGAAAATATTTTGCGCTTAAAGAAAACGCCAGGAAACGTTGCCAGCGTATGTGGCACACGGCATGAAAATAAAACAGGGCCAAGACCCATCAGAAATGTACACACGCTCGCATCCAGAAACACCCATACACAAGCACACCCACACACAGCCACGCAAGCCCGGCAATAGCTAAGTAAATTCCCAAAACATTTTGCTCCTCGTTGCGCTTTTGTCGCATTAGCGTACGTGATAAAGCCAAGCAACAACAACAACAAACTGTACAAAGTAAAAAGTAAGCAGAACAAGCCAAACAAATGCGCTCACAATTGACTTGAGATTTGCAAACAAAACGATGCGATAGCGTCCTGAATTGATGGGGTGGCTCCTTCTTCATTGCCAGCACGCATAACATTGTTAGAATTCATGAGATTAAGGTTAGGAATTTTACATCTTTCGAGGCTCTGAATTAGCAACGACTTGGCATTGAAGTTTTTTACATTTATCTTTGGAATATTCCAGGGCACCCTCTTGAAAAAATAACTATAAACAATAACAATATAAATTATAACAATAAATTAAATAATAAATAGTATTTTTCAGAAATTCAAACCCAAGTTTTTGTTTTTAAGTGATTAATGATGTCAAAAGTGTTAAGAATATCATTTTGTTTAAATAGTTTAAGTTGATATTAAGTAAAAATCGAAGATTTACTCTCTGATCCTACTTTGAATGTTTAAAACTTCGTTGAAACAATAGGAATTCTCTTTTGGCAACTCATATTGTTGCTCTCTATTCTATTAAAAGTTGTCCGCTCTAACTGAAATGTATGTATGTATGTATCTCCGCAATGCGTTGATAGATCTATCTATCTATATTCGACATTTATGTGCACTAATGTTTACCATTTAATCATGGCAAGTTATAGAAATCCTCCACGCTTAGAAATTATACAAATTTATAACCAAAATTCGGGGCCAGTCGCTGCAACTATAATTGTTTTTGCTTTGAGGTTATGAAGAGTTCTTGGTCTATAGCAACAAACCAACAACTTTGAACGAGCTTAAAATAAGTATTGAACATGGCACTTGCTGGTGTATCGGTCGAAATGTGTGACAGAGTTGTCAGAAGTTCTCTCTAATATGTTATTGAACGATATTATGTTTCATTCTTAAATAATATTGAATGTAGCTCAAAATGAAATACAAATTAAAGCGACACCCTTCTCGTTTTATCAACAAAACAAAATTCGTAGCTCACAATGGACAACCCTTTATACGAGGCCCCTGCGGTTGAGCAGGGCTTACTCCTGGTATTTCCTGATGTCGACATTTTTGAATATTCATTGAAATGTTACCATTTTATGCTTTGCTCTACATTATTTGAGCTAGTTAAATTGGTTATAAAAATATATATAGAAACAGTTTGCGAAATGCACGTTACACCCTTTATAGTTGCATTTACAGGGTATGCTAATGAGCAGCAACATAAATTTCTAAACAATTACACATTTATTATAACAAATTGAACTCTAAAAGTTAAAAAGAACATACCATATATCATAATTATATTCACATAACTGGGAACAGAACTTTTCAAGTTGGGAACAGTTCACCACAACGAAGCGAGCGAGAATTCGTAGTGTGTAGTGTACTTGAAGCTGAGTTGAAGCGCACTCAGCAACAGCTCCGTGATAAGCACCTTAATAGGGAGCACAAGCAAAGGCAGCATTTCGGGCGAGCTGCCAATTCTCTCTGTTCCGTTCTTGGTCTTTAAGCAGCTTAAAGATGAAATTAAGCAAGACTAGCTTCGCATACACTCACACTCAGTGCTGCACTCACTCATTCTACTCACTGCAGACATATACATTGATAAATATACGTCAGTCTGGCTGCAAATCAATGTAAATGGAATGCACACATTACTCATACGCAACGTTGTCTGGCAAATGCACTAAAAGCATGCAGCTAATGATCCTTCAATTGCTGCTTCATGTGCGAGTTGCAAAACGTTGAATGAATGAATGAGCGCCATCGAATTGAATGACACTAGCAGCAGCAGCAGCAGCAACGGCAGCAAGTAGCAATGGCAGCAGCAGCAGCAACGGCAGCAAGTAGCAGCAGCAACACTAAGTAAGTGCCTGGAGAGAACTGGAGCTGCCAGTGTTGACGTTGTTGATAATGATGCATGTTTCGAATCAATTTTGTTGTATTGTGCCAAAAATGTGAACGCCATCGAGTGCGGTGAAAGTGCAGCAACAACAGCAGCTGCAGCAGCAGCAGCAACAACAACAACACCAGCAAAAAAAAGCAACAACAGCAGCAGCAACAACAGCAACAACTGCGCGCATTAGCAGCATGGCGTGTGTTTTGGTTTGGCTTACGGCGAGTGAAGGGACAGGGGAAGGAAAGGGGTAAGAGGTAAGGGTATTCATGTAGAGAGTTTCGCCTGCTGGTTCCACCCAAGCGCTCAGCGCTTTTATGTTGCCGCTCGTTGAATGATTTCCAGCAATTCTTTTTTCGCCAGCTCGTTCGCTGTTTACTTCGCTTTCTTTGGCGTGCCACGCCCCCCTATATTGCATTGCTGCCTGCATTACTTTCGCTATTTTATGTCGCAATACTTTGCAGCCATGTGGCGCGCAAGTACTGAAGTTCGCGCCAGGTTGCCACCCCCTACCCTGGCCCCTTTGATCCTTTGAAAAAGAAATGGTGCCAGCAATGCTGCAATGTGCTTCAATTTTTCAGCATCCTCGTCGTCGTCTTGCTCTTTGTTTGCTTGAGAATTAGTGTTATTGGCTCAAGATACACACACACACACACACGTACACTCCCTCACACACTCGCACACACACATACATAAACACACGCACATCGCTTATCTTATTGTTCGGTTTTTCGTGTTTGTTTTGCTAAACATTGTAAATAATTGTCCACAAGCGGCTTTCCCTCTCTGCTCTCCTCACTCTTCTGTCCCTCTCTTCTTTCTGCTTTCCTCTGCCATTTCTCCCTGACCCCTTTTCTCTTTGTCTTGTAATTATTTTTCTGGCTCCTTCTGCGCTTTCTCGTGACTTCTCGTTTGACATTTTAATTAATGTTTTATTCGATTTGTCTTGTCAGTGCAATCGATACGATCCATAACACATAATTGTGGTACAAATGTTTATTATCTAAGAGCTCATATCTTTGGTTTCATTTGATAAATGAATAAATATACGCAATCTGGGGCACTATCTTTGTACTTGCTTCATTGATGTTCATCATATTATATAAACCATATATATTTAAATATGTTTATGTATACTTAATTCCCGCATAAATATCTCAGATTTTCAATCAGTGCAAACCTCCACTTAATTATTTATAATTGCATTGCATAATTCGATTGTAATGCAATTTAAATCCAAATTAACCAAATAATTCTCTTTCGATGCGAATTTCGGAAATTTATTTGCAAGTTTTGAATTTTTACAATTTTATTTGGCAATGCATTAATTCACCGCAAATTTCTGCTCAATTTATTGCATGCCAAATATTCCCAGGAATATTAATTAACTATCAATTATTTTCATACCAACGTTAACTTGGCGTGGCACGGCTCAAATAATTCATAAATGATTTCATGTATAAAGACTCTTGACATATTTCAATGAGGTGAAAGTATTCTACAATTTAATTTTGTTTAAATATGTAACTGTAGTTCTCGTTCGCCAACTCATTGATCAAGTGTCGCAATAAGTGTTGAGTAACTTCCAACTATCGGGCATAACCAAAGCGAAAAACAACTTAACATCTTAAAATATCGATTACAATCGATAACTAAAATATTAAATAAGTTACATGCAAAGTTATCAAATGCATATATTTTAAATATCTTAATGTTTATAGTATATTCTTTGGTAATAAATAATAAATAAAAAACACAATACAATCTTGAGGCTTTTTGAATCTACTACGTGGGACAATCAAAACTTCAGACCAACAGTTGACTTAAACGAATAATAAAATGTAAAGAAAGAGAAGAGAGTGAAAAAGTAGAAGAGAATGAAGATAACTCACGCTCTTTGCCAGCAATTTTCGCACATCGTTTTTCTTGTTTTTTAAAGCGAAAAAAAAACTGTTACGACATTTTCATTTTAATCTTATTAAAATGTTACACGCTTTGTGCCGGTTTTGTCCGGTGGGCGCACCCTACACACTTCCCCACCCCTCTCCCAACAACATTGGCCCGCTTCCTTTTGCACCGTGAGTCCACTTTGATATTGAAATAAGTTTTTAAATTAATTTTTTTGTTAGCAAAAGTTGGGAAAACTGAACTGAAACTCAACTCAACTGGACTGAATAGCACTGAGCTGAGCTCCTCAGCGGGTGGTCGTGGGACGAAGGAGGAGGAGAGGGTGAAAGAAGAGAAGCTTTTGCTGCCAAAATGGGCGTGTGAAAGGACCAATTGTGTCGCATATTGATTGAATCGGCTCTACTCCACTTTACTTTATATATAAACATTCATTGTTAGCTATTTGTTGCTGCAAAATTGAAAAACTTTCGCCACGCCCCTCGCCCTCTCCCCGTCCCGGCCTTCGACCGTCTTCTTGATTGACAGAAAGTTGTAATTAAAATATATAAACACTGCCCTCGCCATCCACGAGTTAAACAGTCTCGTTAACTGCGCAGGGGAATTTTCGCTATTTTTCCTAGTTTTTCACTAGTTTTCTATTCACAATTTTCGCGTGCATCAATTGTGTGTTTATTTATGAAAGTGTGTGTAATGTGAGATTTGAATTGAGCTGTCCATCAGCCTGTCAGTGGGTGAGAGAAGTTAACGCTCACTGGCGCCACCTGGTGTCTGGTTGCTGCAACACACTGCATCGCCTGTGCGTCCCACCCCTTTCCCCTTTCTCCTTGTGCTCTTCACATGTTTTATAAATGTATTCAACTGCCATCGGGGTGAGGGCGCAACAGGGGCGGCACTGCAGTGGAAGCTATAGAGCGACACCCGACCCCTCCCCCCTTACACCACATCACCCGCTATGCTAGCGTATAAATCACATGGAAAACATTCTGATTTTTCGCGCATGATATTTGTGCCTTCCGTTCTGGGCAACGCGGCGATTTGTGGGTTTGTGAGGTATCTAAAAGAGAGCGGGGTGGGGGGCAAGCAAAAAAAACAAAGCATACACATATTCAAATACGGAAGCGCATAAAACAGATAAAACAAGGAAGTTAAAAAATATAACAGACAGACACTCACGCGACCGCAGTGCTGCGCATGATGAGCAATAAAAAATGAGTATAAAAATGCGAATACAATGAGAAGCTCAACGCGACTCCTTCTGAGTTATTACACGCCTGCTTTTGCTGGCACTGATTTGTTGTGCAGTGTTGTTGTGCTGTGCCATCGATTGCAACTTTTGCAACACTGTACAATGCAGTGATTTTTATGCTGCCATCAAACGAGTGTTGCAACGAGTCATTGTTTTCTGCACACAGTTGATTCATAATGCAAAAAGAATACTTGAAGCAAAAACAAATACACCAAAGTGAAGAGAGATTCTTTTGTTAATTTTGATTTTTTTCAAAAGTTGTATTTCCTTAAAGCATTGTTTTATTATTAATAAACTAAAGTCACATAAGAACTGCAAACAGCTGAGTGCCCTGAGTGGTTTGTGTCTCGGCTAAGCTGGAGCTCAGCTTGCATTGAAACTGTTCTCGAATTGAAACTGAAAATAGAATGAATGCTCTCAGTAATATGGGTACTTTTACTCACTCTCACACTGACACACACGCACATATACATGCACACTCTCATACCCACACACTCGCAGACTCATTTATCTCGTGGCATTCGCCGTTTTTATTTAATTTGCTTCACTCTTCTTCAGTTTTGCAATGCGCTACATTTTTCAATTTACTTGTGACACATACTACCACAACACTCACACACACACAGAGACATGCATACACAGAGAGAAAGAGGCAGGCAGTGCGCTCGCTTCGACGTAATTTACACATTTTTCTGCCACATTAAGCGACGTTTTGCCTTACACAACCAAACCGACGCAAGGCAAGGACGGAGGCGAGGAGGCGTTGGCGTTGTTGGATTTTGCTTGGGTTGGGTCACGAGTGATATTCCCCAAAGTGCAATAAACATGCGCGCTACTGTCACACATACACACAGACACACATACACAGATACCTATGTCATGGCACACTTAAATTCAGCAAGACTGTCGGAGGAAAAGTTTGGCGAATAAAAATGCAGACTAAAGAAGAAATAAACTTGAAATAAGCGAGCACGCCATTTCCAAGATGGCTTACTGCCTGACACATGCACATCTGTGTACGTGCACACACACACACACACACACGCATACACATAGACAGCAGTCAAAGGCAGAGCCTGGCTCCGTTTAAAGCGCCTGCTAAACTGGAATTCCCCCAACATAAGTAAATAACAGCTAAACTTATATATAGAGAGATATATGTTAGATATATACATACTTGCATGAGCATACATTATATCCGGTATAGTATGTGTTTATATATATATATATATTATTGTATACACGTATATATAGTATGGGGAACAGTTCTTGTTGCGCACAACCTTAAACACTCCACGCTTAAGCGCTGCACAAATATTTATTGTGTCATTGATTTTGCCGCTAAGCCGCCAGCGGACTTGGCTCACAACTTTCGCCTGCTATCATCGTGTGGCTCGCACCTCATTCCCCTTCCCAGCCGCCACAGTCACACTTCCTATTCCTCTGCTTAGCCTGCCTTCTGGTCTGCTTATTTACTCAACGCATTTGCTGTGTGTGCCTGTGTGTGTGTGCGTGTTTGTGTGTGTGAGTGTGCCAGGAACACAAATATTAAATTTCACACAGCAGGGATAAAAAAGGACACTTCGCTGCTCGAAACTCGCCTGGGATGCGTCCAAGCTGACGCTGATTGAAATCGGAATTTTAGCCTCAAATGTGCCTCGTTTTTTTTTTTGTTTTATATTGTTTTAAAACTTTAAAGGTCACACTTTAAATAAAGTTTTCATCAATTGTTCGGATTTCACAGATAATTCCAAAAGTTATCGCTAATCCAGTCAGAGAGTGACAGAGAAAGAGGGAGTAAGAGAGAGAGAGAGAGAGAGAGCTACCTACTTCAAACTGTTTCAAGTGAAAAGCTCAATGGGGCTAGAAATGAGGCACATAAATGATTAACTACAGCACTTGCTAAGGGGTGTATAGCACACATATATATAAATAACTGTGTATATATAATATATCTTGTAAGCCATTGATTAACTATGTGTATAACTGATTTATTTATTATTGAAGTGATTGATTGTAGTCGATTTATTTATTCCCGATAGTTGTAACTTACTCAACACTTCTTGTTAAACTCGATCAATGTTTTATCAAAAGTGGCGGCAGGCCGATAGTTATTTATATTTATAATGTTGATAAGTGTCTCACTTTGTTTATTTCCGATAGTTGCGACTACTCAATACTAATTTTTAAACTTGATCAATGGCTTATCGGAAGTGGCGGTAGGCCGATAATTATCACATTGATATTTTTTATCTAACGAAGCTAGCAGCAAAGAAAAGAATAAAAAAACGAATTTTAAATACAATATGATATACAAATCGGCAAACTTAAAGTAAATAAGTAATAAATATCTAACAATATATATCATAAATTATATATCATAAGTTGTCAATAAATCAATTTATTAAAGGAGGCAGTTAAATCTCAAGCAACTTGTCATAATTAATGGCCACAGCTGGGTATATAAAGGGCAGCTTTACATTGTCTTCTACTTGGACTTTTATGTTAATTATTTAGGGTAGTTTTATACACATACATATAAACCTAGTGTGCAGTTATAAAGTAAAGACAAAGACTTTAAAACTGATATTTTTCTTCAATATATTTCAATTTCATTTTAACCTTCAGTTTGAGAAACTAAAGGCAGCCCTTATGCAGTTCATTTAAGTTAATTATGATGCATATGATGAAAGCATCATTAAATAAAATAAATATTTTAAATCACACCCAATAACCCTCTCTGATTTATGATTGACAAACGCTTACAATACTTCCCATTGTACTAAATCAAAATGTTTCCCATTTCTTTTTTCTCTCTTTCCAGGTAAGTCGTACAGTCAATTAAACGGAATATTATGACATGTGAGTTACAGCACAATGTAATTTTTAATTGAAATGAACTATGGAGCAATGCATGTGGAAAAGTGCACACCCACACACACACACACAACAAGCATTGTGTGGTGTGTAAATGTGACTAATCCGAAGTTGAGCGACCGCATAAATCAACCGCAAATAACAGTTTATACATACATATATCTATAGTATATATGTATAATTGTTCCCTCGATTCAATGTAAAAATGGCCCTCGGCCTAATTGCCTAAGCATACAGGCAAACACACACACACAGACATCACACACTTTAACTGAATACGCATCAATAATTCATAAAATTAAATGGCAGCAAATTAAAACTGCGCAAGGGAGGCTAAAAAAAGAATAGAGGGAGCGTTAAGGGGTGTGCGAGAACAATGGCCGTGGTCGTGGACTGTCAAGCTCTACATCACTCATACGTCACATGCTCACAGACACATCAACAATGTGAACATGGGCATAATCGTAATAAATTAAAATATTAGCGCTTAATTAAATTTATCAACATACACGGTCGATTGTCAGTCACAGTGTCAGTCAGCACGGGAGAAGGAAGAGACTAAGAGCAGAGTAGGAAGTAGATTCAGAACAATTATACGCCCTGCCTTCGCACTGATTCCAACTTAATAATAAGCAAGCAATAACTATGCAAAGAAGAAGTATCTTTTACAGCATATACCCTATGTGCATGTGCTTTATATACCCTATGTGGCATGTGCCTTATGTACCTTATTTATAGGGTATATTCCAGCAAGTGCTCGATGCACAACTTGTCTAGACTCGACATTCTTGCAATTGCAATGCGCTGCCTCACTGCCTCCCTGCCATAAAGCATACGCATGCCAATGTCAGAGCCAGCAAACTCACACACACACACACACACACACTCGCACTGGCTCACACATAAATCAATCAAAGTGCACACAGCACAATCGACTAACGGCAATCGTCAATCGTCTATCGACTAATCACAATCAGCAGTGCCAGAGCGCAGAGCAAACTCCACTTGCCGTCGAGTCAATGACATCAATTTCCGTTGTCAGTAATTCAACTTTGGAATGAAATTTAATCTCACCTGCGGATGTGACAGGTGTGTGTGTGTGCCTGAGTGTGTGTGCTGTGGCAGGTGCAGTTTTTCAATCAACTAAACCAAGTCAAAAGTGTTCGTTCGCATACCTTTTCAAGTGTTTACCGTTATTAATCTGATTACAGTTAACCTGCCAAGCAGTTGCATTGCCAAAGGGCAGCAGAAAGAAAGGAGTGCAGCAAAGAGAGAGAGAGAGAGTGTGCGAGAGTGGAAGGGGGAAGGACAGGCAACTCTCTGTCTCTCTCATCCACTCTGTCTTCTTCTGCTGGCTGCTGCGTTTTAAGGATTCCTTCAACTTTTGCGCACTTTATACGCAACTTTTCAAGTGCCCATATATGTAATGACATATCTGTCGAGTGCCGCATGCATGTGTGCATCTCTGTGTGTGTGTGTGGCTGCTTGTGCGGGTGGCAAAGCATCCACGAGACTGTCTTGTGCCAATTGACAGCTTGACAAGTGAGCAACATGAGAATTCAACTCGTATGTCAAACTCGAACAAGAATATGCAAAGTAAAAGCGAAAAACACAAGACACAGCAACAACAGCAACAACAGCAGCAGCAGCAACAACAACAGCAGCAGCAACAGCAACAAAAACGTCCAAAATATTTGTTATAGCAACTTTTTAGCAGCGACAACTTTTTGCTTAACTTTGTCGGCAAATCTGCAACTGTCTAACGCAGCCTGTGTGTGCGTGTGTGTGTGTGTGTGTATGTGTGTGCATCGCTATCCCGGCCAAGATTTAATTAATCAATTACAACGATAGCAACTTCTCGGCCAGCAGCAGCAGCAGGCAGGATATGAATCTAAATGTCAAGAATGCTTCAACGATTTAACACAGTTCAAAAAGTGTGGCATACTTTTTGGAGCGTGTCATTTGCATATTGATGCACGCAGCACATTGCACGTTGCATACTTTACGCTGCTGCCACATGACAAGCAACGAAAGAAAACCGAAAAATGCATAAATAAAATGCTCATAAATATTATTGAAATTGTTTTTTGGCTTTTTTTACAAGGCACACATTGATTCTCGTTTGTCGGAGATTTCATGCTGATTGCATTGACAATTATGGGTTCAGTATATTCTAAGCAGACTAACGGTAAATGCACAGCACGCACTCAAATTTCAAATTTGCACATTTGTACACATTCACATTTTCAACAAGCACGGAAGCTCGAAAGTCGAGTGTGCTTCGACTGTGATATACCCGATGCACAGCTGATCTTTTCAATTCAAGGTTATTTATTATTATTATAGTCAGTAGGAATCGATCAGTATCATATGAACTTAAAGTAATATTTGGCTGCACAACTGATCAAAATGATTTCTTGGATATCGAACTTTTATTTTGTGTTGCATACTATGGGGAGCTAATTTGGTAGCGTCTTCGTACTACAGATTTCTTGCTTAACTTCTATGTTACTGATGCGATCGCAACTAAATTTGTAGTCATCATTTGGGCGTTTATTGTTCTTGTGTTTACCAAAAATGAAGTGTTCTGCCTTAGAATTACGCTTTGTATTCGCTTTTTATTGATTCACGTAGGCGGAAGAGGGCGTCGGCTGTCTACATATAAAATAAACTCTCTGCTCTTAGTCTCTCTTAGTCTTAGTCTTAGCTATTGTAGTCTCTGATATCTAGGTTTTCAGACAGACAGACAGACAGTTGGACAGACGAACAGATATCGACTCTCCTGTTGATGCAGCTTAAGAATATATGTACATAATTTGTGGCGTCTGCCACGCCTCCATCTGCCTGTTACATATAAAGTTATAATACCCTTCTGCCCTCATAGGTAGCGGGTATACAAATTTTTCCATTAGTTGCGTAAATTCTATAAACAATTAATGGGAAAATTTGACAACGGTCAAGGCAGCCCAGGCAGGCAATCCCTCGAGAGGGGGTGTCTGTGTGTACGTGTGTTAATGTGTGTATGTGTGTGTGTGCCCTTTGTGGTAAAAGCTTGCATAAAATATGCCAATGTATTTTCTACATTGTGCTCCCAGCAGCCGCATTCATCTCCATTTGCTTAAAGTGACGAGTCACACTGACAAACACTCACACACACAGACACTCACA